>CM057449.1:989002500-994147500 GCA_016271365.2 Neoceratodus forsteri
TGGTGGAGTTGCTCTGAACTACAAAAATAATCTGACTGTCTCTCTTCTCACTATCCCGGATGCTCAATCGGTATGTGAATACTTGAATGCTACCCTTGCATTGGGAGCCAAAAAACTGCATGTTATCTGTGTGTATAACCCCCCAGCTGGAGGGATTGCAGGTCTAGAGTACCTGTTGGAAAATACCTCTCAGAATTTTAATCATAATGAGGTTGTCATCTTAGGGGACCTAAACTTAAACTGGCTTGGGGCAGCTCTCAGTTCTCTTCAATCTGACTCATAGCTACAACCTGCATCAGATGCTGACAGTGCCAACTAGAAGTCTGTCTTCATCACCACTAAGCACACTATTGGATTGGGTGCTGGTAAACCGGATTTAACACATCTCAGCTGCTGGTACTCTTGCTGATGCCTTAACTGACCACTCTCCTACTTTCTGCATCCTGTCTTTGGGGGTACCTCCATCTCCTCCACCACGTCTCATCACTTTCACAAACTTTGCTCATCTAGACCAAGAGGTGTTTCTGTATGACGTCTCCAGAATTGATTGGTCGGAGATCTATCTATAACACTGTTCTCATGATGCTCTTAACCTCTTCATCACTAAATTCCTTACAGTTCAATGTAAACATGCCCCAAAGATCACCCGGAGAGTGAGGGGTAAACAAACAAAATGGCTAAACAAAGACTTGCTCAAAAGTTTGCGCCTTAGAGATAAACTCTGGAAGCGCTACAAAACATCAGGCCAGCAAACAGATTTCAATGCTTACCGTACACTACGGAATTCATGTAAAAAACAAGTCAGAGCTGCTAAGGGTAGGTACTGTGAAGACCTACTGATTAACTTGGCCAATGATCCCAGAAAATTCTGGTCACACATCAAATCCTTCCTAGGATCCTCACAGTCAACTACCCCCAGTGATATGCTGATAAATGATGTGCATTGCAATGACTCACAAACTATAGCTAATTCTTTCACCCTGCATTTCTCTGATCTCTCCCAATATACCTCTTCCTTCAATCCCACTGCAGTGTCCTCCCACTCCTCATCCGGAACCTGTCTGGATAAGTTGGAAGTGTTGTCCCCTGTGCCTCCTTATACTCCTCCATTCTATTTTAAGGCTATGTCTAGAAAGGAAGTCCTGAAGCTCCTGTGGTCCATCTCTGATCATACCAGCTCTGGCTCAGACTCCCTTGAACACCGCCTCTTGAAACTTGCAGCTCCCCTTATTGCATTGCCGCTTGCCAAAATTTATACAGTATCAATTTCAGGTGGAGGGGTCCCTGACCTCTGAGAAGCTGCTCGGATCACACCTGTACTTAAAAAAGGGGATCCTAAGGTTGTCATGAACTACAGACCAATTGCCATACTCTCAGTACTGAGCAAAATCCTGGAGAAAATTGTCGCAACTCAGACAACTGACTATCTACTTAAGCACAGCCTGCTCGGATACCCAACATGGCTTCAGGAAAGGACATAGCACAATGACTGCACTTTTAAATTCACCACAGACACTCTTTCAAAAATGGATACTGGCAATCTGACTGGGGCTGTCTTTATTGACCTCACAAAGGCTTTTGACCTTGTTGATCACACTTTGCTTCTCTCCTCACTTCAACACCTGCATTTCTCCTCCTCTGTTGCTGACTGGTATGAAAGCTACCTGACAAATAGAACTCAAGTGGTGAAATTTAATTCCTATCTATTGAACAGTACTACCATTAACATTGGTGTACCCCAGGGCTTCATCCTAGGGCCCCTCCTATTCTATCTTTTTATAAATAACATTGGAGCTGCTCTAAAATCCTGCTCTGCTATTCTATATGCTGATGATCTTGTCATCTATACAAGTTCTACTAATATAGACACTTTCAACACAACCCTTTCTTCTGACTTTAACAATATCCAAAACTGGCTATATGACCACAAACTGGCTGTCAACACTAGCAAAACTAAAGCCATGCTGCTCAGATCAGCCCCAAAGCTTGGGCTTGCACAACAGCACTGATGGTGTAGAACTTAGAAGGTCAATTACTGGAATGTGAGACCTCTTTCAAGTACCTGGGCATCCTGCTAGATCAATCTCTTGATCTTAATCTTCATGTGCAGTCTGTTTGCAGAGCTGTCAACTCCAAACTGGGTGTTGCATACAAGACTAGTTATATGCTCATGCCATCAGCTAAAATGGCCATTGCAAGGGGATTCTGCTCCCCACCCTAACCTATGGGGCTCCCTTATTTGGGACTGCTCATAAAACTGACCTACTCAGATGGGATATTACGTATAACAACATATGTCGCTATGCCTCTTCTGCTCCTCAGCTTAAACACCACTGTCAGTTTTATAATGATCTTGGTTGGCTCTCTCCATTAGTTAGTAGGAAATACTACCTTGGCTCTCTTATTGATTTGATAATTCAAAATCAAATCCCTAGGTGTCTTGCAGCTATGCTTGTTCTTCAGGACACACTCCATGGTCTACGATCAGCTGATTAATCCTTTCTGAATTTATCAAAGTGCCGTACTAGGAAAGGAACTGTTGCATTTGAGCATGCAGCTCCACAGCTGTGGAATTTCCTTCCCCTCGACATTAGACTTTCTAGCTCCCACACATGCTTTAAGAGAAAACTGCACTTGAATCTGTCTGCTGATTGCTGATACCTGTTCCTGCTTTCACCCTACCTAATGACTGATGTCTCTGGCCATACAATAGTATTTCCTCATCTCTATATAACCCTCTTACTGCCTCAGCCTGTCCTGGCTCCCTTCTCCTGCCCATATGCAATCTTGCACTGCAGGCATCTCCCTTACACTTACATACACTCATATAATCTAATTTCATGGCTTGTTCCCCTCTTCCTCACTTACCAACTTTTTCCTTAATGACACCCCCTGCTCTCAGTGGTTATTCCTTCCTTTTGTATTACCTGTTTTTGTTTTTATGTACTTTGTTCTGTTCATGTGATATGTTACCTGATAATTTATTGTCCAAAGTCCTCTCTATTTATCACATAGGTAGGCACCTATGAACTTATGAATGGTCTACTCTGTATGTCTCTGCTATATTGTATGCACTTTAACTCATTGTATGTAAAGCGCTTTACTTTGTATGTTCTGATATATTGTATCCTCTTTAACTCATTGTATGTAAAACACTTATAATTTGTTATCCTGTTAAGTTTCTGCATGTCTTTACTCTCCCAGGTCATGCCTGAAAATAGTCATTTTATGGCTAGTGCACTTACCCGGTTAACAAAAGCTAAATAAATAAATAAAATGAATATTGGAATGATGTCAAATGGGCAAAGCCCAGAGGAGAGATTTTTTAGGACTTGCTTCCCCATTGTGCTATTAACCTGATCCTCTGTCTGACTCTTCAGAATGTGATTTGTTTCTAGGCTGCTTTAGGGAGGGTGAACTGTCTGGAGACCATAGGTAGTACATGGTGTCTATTGGGAGATAGCTATTAATATTCTACAGCATTTGGAATAGCAAAGTGGTCTGAGTGGCATCTAGGGTGTGGGTACCCACTGGAGTGACTATTGTGTTCAGATGCTCCACAATGGAAGGATCCAAGGCATGAATGTCTTCAATACCATCATCTACTGAACATACTATGTAGAGGAGGCCTGCTTGGGATTGTGCCACAGAAAGGTCCCCTTGCTGTTTTTCTTTAATCTGGTCATTTGTAGATGATCTGGGTTGAGGATCTGCAAAAGACAGATGCATAGGGAGGTGTCAGGGTGGGAATAGCAGTCTATTACATTGAGCACAAAAAGGAGAGTCTAGGCAATCATTATATTCCCAGTGATCTTCTATTTCCCACCAGAAGAACAGTTGTTGAAAACTGAGGCAAGGCAAGGAGGCAAGATGTGATCAATAACAACACTGCTGAGGAGAAAGTATTTGGCTCAGCTATCTCAAAAAGGCTACCTGTGGTGCCTTCCATGAGGTATAGTGACTAATCTGCCTTCAAAAGGATGGCCACCATATAATAGCTGCCTATATTTGTTAGTAAAGTGCAGCTAGTGTCACAAAATGGTCACTACAGTCAGAATCCCATTTGGTGTGATGGCCATCTTAATCTGCATTGTTATGTATATTGGGATCTTAACAAAGATGGCCACCAAACTAGATCCAGGGAAGAATTACTGGGGCATAGCAATCCCAGGTGACTGGGGGCTGGATTTTTAAAGCATGGCACAGGGCATGCATCAACCCCTGCACCACTACACTTAGGTTCTGATGGTGAGCCAGCCCCTGTCACCATAGCTGCACTCAATTCTACAACCGCAGGTCCAGTTATGACAGTTTCCATGATTTTGGCAGCTTGTGCCAAATACAGTATCTGGTGCAAGCTCCATAAAAAAGGCTCTTGGGATTGCCCCAAGCTAGACCAGAAAAAGTTGATCTAACTTGCAGTAAATGGCACATAGAATAGTTACTCCGATCACTGGCCAGGAGAATGATGTAAGCCCCGTGTGCCATTTATCTGGCACACCAGAGGCTTGTGGCATTCTTGGAGTTTTGAAAATTCTTCCCTATGTGTTTGGGTTAGACAGAGAGCAGAAGAAAGCAGAAGGAATTGCATAAAAGCCATAGTAATCAAGGCAGAGGATACAGAGACAGAAGTAGAATTGTTGTGGGCTTGAGGGGCTTGAAGTAGGGAGTGAAAAATATAACAATGGGGGTGTTGTACATGCCATCATCACAGGGAGAGGAGACAGACAAGGAATTAGGGAAAACATAGGGAGTATGACCAACTAGGTGGAGGTGCTACTGTTGGGGAACTTCAATATGCCCAACATGGATTGAAGCATTCTCACAGTAGCATCCACTAGGAACCAGAACATGCAGGATCATTTTCAGGGCCTTTTTGAGTTTGAAAATTCAGGAATCCCCTAGAGAGGTTGCAGTGCTGGACCTGGTACTGACTAACAGACAGTCGATAGCACCACTTTAATTCTGTACAACAAGATGCCTTTCTGTGCTGCTCTCGCTAGTTTTTTCAGCACCACTGACAAAATACTCTTGCCATATCTGAGGAGCAGTAAGTTCCAAAGAGTGTCTGCTATAAAAAGATTGGAATAAGCACATTTGGAAATAAGGATTTAGCTTACTGCTACCTATAAGGGCTGATACAAAGAAAATGGTTTCCTCATTCATTATATCACCACTTCATTAGTGGTATTGGAGGCAGAGATGGGAAATTAGAGAAGGGGAGAGACACCCTGTGGTTAAAAGGAATTAAGGAGCACAATGTTAACTTTACCTACTGAGGCAATTTTAGAGAAGGGGCCTAATTACAGTTACCCACTGTCTGACGACCAATACAATACCATATTAAGGAGTCAGCTTCAATTCTTCTATTCTACATTCTGGGCTACTGTGGTATAAATGGATCTTGATTTAAGACAGTTTGTACATATTTTTGCATAGACGTTTGTCATTCTTCTTGAAAGAAGGACTTAAAAGATTACTGTTCGGGTTATCTTGCGTCATTTTCTTGCCTAATTGGTCTGTGCTTTGGATTTAGCATTATCTTGTCCTTAAGTTTTGTACTATTTGACTAATGTATACTAGGAGTGGGAAAATGCTAATTTGTAAAAGGGAAGAAGTCAAATGGAAGTGCATTTAATGAATCACTGCATATCACTACCTCAACTCCTACTGACACAAAAAGAGGAAATAAAATTCTTTTTTCCTATGCAGCGGTAGTGAAAACAATCCTAAAAAGGTCTCAGATATTGAGAAAGGGAACAAAAGCAGAAATTGCAGTTCTGAAAAGTTTGTGGTAACAGACAAGCAAGAAGGGGTAGAAAAGGCTAGAAAGATTTCTTCGGGAAAAGTGTCCAAAAAGAAAAAGAAAAAAAAGGTTAAAAGTAAAGATCAGGAACCATTAAGGAAACACAAAAAATCTTACAGAAAAACATTACTGATTTTTGTTTCTCCTAAACAACATAAGAGCAGTGAATCAGCAATGAAAGAGCAGTGAATCAGCAAAGTTGGGAACCCTCAGGTCTCCTTCACCAGAAGGTAAACAAGATGTTAATTTAACTCCCTCTAGTAATTTACAGGCTACAAATCTGGAGCTTTTCAGCCCTCTAGAAATCTCCTCATGCCTCTCTGACTTAATAAATCAATATCCAGTATAAGAGAAAGACAGATTATCTATTTTAGCTGGATCACCTAGTGCAGTTTTCACAAAATTAGACAAGGAAGTTGAACAAATAGAATTGGAGGAATATTTTTTTGCCCAATGCCCAGACACCATTCTAAATATACAATTAAGGCACTGGCACATCCAATAATGGCTAATGTTGTCTTCCTTGAAGCTATCAAAGAATTGAGAACTAACGTGGAAGGCTTTATCAATTCAATTTATGCTAAGAGCCAACACTTGGATAATAAAATGGAAAATATCATAAAACAGATGAGAACTCAAAAACTGTCTTTCTGAATAATTTATATTCCTGACAGTCCTATAAAGCAGTCTGGAAAACAAAAAAGGTTTCCAGAATCAAAAGAAGAAAAAAAGGGGAAGAGAAAGAAGAAAAATAAACAACAATCTTTAAAGGTCTTAAAAGACTCTGATATAGTTGGTAGGCCAAGTAAAGAAGGAGAGCTTAAACCAGTTATTAAAGAGCATCATACAGCTGAATTATCTAAGCAGAGGGTGAAACACAGGGAGGAGCCTAGTAAAAGTGAGATAATAAAGGATGAAACAAAAGAGGCTACACTACAGTCAGAAAACAATGATAATTCTAATTTAAAGCAACCTAATGATACAAAAATCTGGACTCTCACTGGCAGTGAAGTGTGTCTAAGAATTCATGGAATTTATCAGAAAGCCTACTAATCCACAGAATCTCTTAGGGACTTAATTGCATACCCAATAACAGCAGAACTAGGTATCCCCAAGCTAAGAGAAACATAATTATGACACGTAGAGACTCCAATAGTCAATTTAAACCTTTGTATGCCCTAGTCCCTGATATGGATTTAGCAAGAGAAATCTGGGCCAACTCTCCCAAGTAGAATCTAATGGATCTAAGGTTATGGTCACCAGTTACTTAGAAAACAATCACTTTACAAGTGTCACGGGGGCATAGCTTATTAATAGATCAAAGCATTTTTTATGAAAAAACTTTTGACACTGAAATGGGAATTTAAGACAGTCATCTCACCTAAGACGGATGAGGAACTTTACATATTCACACTATTTGGAGTTGATAGATTCCCAGGAGAAAATGAAGACATTCTAACTTCATATGTTAACTCACTGATTGCATCAAAGTTAAAATTGAAATCTGAGAAACATTATATTATTTTCGCAGAGAGAGCCTTCCAGAATGGTCAAGGAAGTCAAATATTTTTTTTCTGTGAAAGTTTAGCTATATATTACCAACTGAAGAGTAAAACTGATGAATTTGACAACGAAGGCATTTTGATTGCCTACATGGGGAATTTGCCTAAGAGAGGGATACAAGAATGAATAGCAGGACAATGGCTGGAGTTAGATAACAATAACACAATAGAAACTTCAGTAGCCAGTGATTTATATACATATGGTTACAATTTTTTATCTTGGAATTTTGTGGAATTATCTGGTGGAATGTCAGATCATGAGTGTTTATCATTTATAACTATACATGATTTAATTTTTTTCTATGAAACTTGGGCCAAAGAGGTTATAAATATTAATGGATATCAGGTGATGTGAAACTCTGCTATTAAGATAAAAAAGTTTGGCAGGCCAACAGGGGGATTGACCATATATATTAAAATAAGCCCCACTCTTACTGTAATTAAAGTTCTTAAAAATACACAAAATGATTTCATTATTGTAATATCTTGGGACCAGTCCCTTTCTGTTCTTGTTAATGTTTACAGTATATTCCTCCCAAAAACTGTTTGCAAAATTCCAAGATAATATGGGAATCAATTGATGCAGACATTGGTCTCGCCTTTAAAAGATACCCACAACACATTTTTTTGATAGCTGGTGACTTCAATGCTTGTATTGCAAAATTTGACAATCTACCCATTTTAGAGACACAATTAAGTCTTAAAGACTGCAAAATTAGACAAAGCAAGGATAAAGTGATTAATAAACAAGGAAGAGAATTTATGAAAGTTATCAAAGAAAATGCTTTCTTGCAGAATGGGAGAACGGAGGGAGATGAGGAAGGGGAAACTACTTTTTCTCATTAGTAGGGCAAACCACAATTAATTATGTGCTTATTAATCCAGAGAATTATGGGATGTTTGTTTCTCTTAAAGTGCAAATGAGAACTGAAAGTGATCTTGCCTCCTTGAGCTTGCAAATTAAAACAAAATCTGAAAATGAAAATATCCATGAGGATGCAAGAAATCCCTTGGCACATTTGAGTTCTAAAGGAAACAGTGACTAAAATATAACCAAATTAAAGATGGAGAGTTAAGAAATGTATTGTATTATTCTGAAGGTTGCCCAGTTCTGTGGGAAGAGAATTACTTCGATAGTGCACAGTTATTTGTCTTAAAGTTGCAACAAATAAATCAAGAAATAAGAAAAGAAATGTGTGCTCCTAGCAATGGTAATTTAAGTACTGAAGCTAAATCTTGGTTTGACTTTGATTGTAAAAAAGAAAAAAAGAACTTAAGAAAACTAATAAAGTGGACTAAAAAACATCCAACAAGGAAAACTTATAATATGTTAAATAAAGCCAGGAAACAATATAGTAAGTTTCTTCAAATAAAAAGATAAAGCCATCAACAAAAATCATGGAATGAGATGTACCAAATTATTTTGGGGGAAAGACACCACAGCCTTTTGGAATATGATAGCTAAGGGAACCAATCAATACCAACTCTCTTTGTCAGTTTATGTTCCGAAGGAATCCTGGGTCAAACACTTTAAAGAGATCTTCTTTAAAATTCCTTCTATTGTGTTAGATAATAATTTGATAAATAATATTATGGAACAAGGGCCCCCTATAGTCTTTTCAATGGAAGAAGTGGAGTTGGCTATATTGACGTTAAAAAATAATAAAACTCCGGGCCCTGACTTCATCCCTCCTGAGATCTATAAGGAGTACAAAGACTTCTGGGTTCCAACTTTGACAATTTTCTTTAACTTACGTTCATCTCAAAATTATATTCCCAGTTCATGGACCCAGAACATAATAGTACCAATATACAAGAAAGGTTCCATGTACGAACCTATAAACTTTCAACCAATAAGTCTTTTAGACTTACTGTAAGTTCAAAGATGTTTGCAAGATTGTTATTAAATAGGTTAATTCAATGGTCAGAGTCTACTAACCAAATTTTCCCATTTCAAGCTGGTTTTAGAGAAGGTTTTTTTTTGCTGTAGATAACATATTTTGCCTGGCCCATTTAATAGAAAAATATGTCCATCTTAGAAAATCAAAATTATTTGCATTATTTATAGATTTTTCCTCAGCCTTTGATTCTATTAATAGAGAAAAACTATGGGAAAAATTACTTGCAAGAGGCATAAGTTACTCCTTGTTTAAGTTAATTAAGATGTTATACTCGGGTACCACCACCGCAATCAGATTTGATAAAAAAGGCACATTAACCCAATTTTTTGGTACAAACAGAGAAGTAAAACAAGGATGCAGCTTCGCTCCAGCACTATTCAATATATACATTAATAACTAACTTGAATACCCTGATAATGATTTACTTGACTCCTCAAAAATAGAAAGCTTATCATTGCATTCAATGGCATATCAAATCAAATCAAATCAAACTTTATTTATAAAGCACTTTTCAAAATTATCAAAGTGCGAATACAATACAAATAAAACAACCAACAAATAAATATACATTTAAAAACAATTAAAAGACAATAGGTTGGCCTAATCAAAGGTTTTCTCTAACAAATAGCTTTTTAAAGGTGCCTTGAATTGCTCTGTGGACTGGCACTT
The DNA here is from genome assembly GCA_016271365.2 of Neoceratodus forsteri. Lineage (NCBI taxonomy): Eukaryota > Metazoa > Chordata > Ceratodontiformes > Ceratodontidae > Neoceratodus > Neoceratodus forsteri. The sequence continues at coordinate 989,012,439 of CM057449.1, forward strand.
TCGAATCCAATGAGGTAGAGATTTCCACAGGGTTGGGGCCATAACAGAAAAGGCTCTAGCCCCAGATGATTGCAGACAAACCCTGGGAACCTCTGGCAATCCCTCGTCAGCAGAGTGGAGTAAGCAAAGAGGGTGGTAAGGCCATAGAAGATCTTGCAAGTAGTCCGGTCCCTGACCGTGCAGGATCTTATAGGTCAGCAATGCGACCTTGAAGGTGATTCTCCATCGCACTGGCAGCCAGTGCAGTTCGCGCAGCACAGGTGTGATATGACAAGTTCTTGGCAGCCCCATCAACAACCTGGCCACTGCATTCTGCACCGGCTGCAGGCGACGGAGATCCACACCCTGGTAACCCTAGATATAGAGCATTGCAGTAATCAAGACATGAGAAAACAAAGGCATGGACTAGTACAAGAAGGTCATCATGTGGAACAAGGTGTTTTATCCGGGCAATATTCCTCAGATGGTAAAAGGAAGACTTGACAACAGCCGACACCTGTGCCTTCAGTGTCAGCTCGCCGTCAAAAATTACGACCAGATTTCGCATCTGTTCAGAAGGTCTCAACTGTTTATCCCCCAGCACAAGGCTGGAGGAAGATCCAGGAGACAACTTCTCTACACAGTGATCTAAGTTCACCACAAGTGCCTCGGTCTTATCCGGATTCAGTCTTAACCAGTTAGCACTCATCCAGCCCTGAATCTCAGCGAGGCAGTTGTTAAAGACCGATAAAGCATCATTTTGTTCAGGTACAAAGGACATATAGAGCTGAGTATCATCTGCATAGCAGTGAAAACTCAGCCCATAACACCTTATGTGGCAGCATATATACAATGAACATGGGGGAAAGCACAGAACCCTGCAGCACCCCACAGGACAGAGCAAAGGGAGCTGAGGAAAAGATTCCTGATACTACCCTCTGAGTTCTGCCCAAGAGGAAAGATTAAAACCATCTGAGGACTATCCCTGACAGTCCACAGAACAGCTGAAGGTGTTCTAGCAACATCCCATGGTCCACGGTATCAAATGCTGCAGAGAGATTGAGGAGAACCAAGATCAAATGGCTCCTCTGATCTCTCACTATTAGGAGATCATTAAGTGCCTGAACCAATGCCATCTTGGTACTATGCCTCTTCCTGAAACTGGACTGGAGAGGATCATAGATTTCATGGGTGGTAAGAAAGTCCTCAAGCTGATGATTTAGTTATGTTTTCTCATACAAAAGCTGGTTTGCAAAAAAAATTGATAACTTATTATAGAAATGTAATTATTTAGAACTTAGGGTAAATATAAAAAAAAATAGTTTTTGGTAAAAATCTCAGAACTTATAAACTTAAATTTACTATTGGTTCAGAAAATATAGAGATAATTGGTGAATATTGTTATTTGGGAGGAAAATTGTTATTTGGGAGGAAAATTTGTTACATCAACCTCTTGGAGTAAACATACAAGAGAACAATCTATAAAGGCAAAATTGGTAACTAAGGCACTCCTAAAATGTAATTATCAGTATGGTGGGAACTCAATAATTTTAGCACTAAAGGCAGTGGATTCAAAATTACATCCTTTACTTTTATATGAGTCTGAAGTGTGGGGATATGTAAACAATGAATATTTAGAAAAATCTTTATCATATTTTTATAAGGCATTACTAAAGGTCCCTAACTCAACATCAAATGCTATGACCAGGGCTGAATTGGAAACGATCCCTATTAAATACTTCTGGGACCTCACATTTATTGCCTACTGGCTCAAAATAATAAATTACAATATAAACATTATGCCTAGGAAATGCCTTAGGGAAAAAATGCAATGGCAGGAAGAAGGGCTTTCTTCATAGTGGCTCAACTCTCTGTTAGGCAACTTAAATAAAATAAACATGGTGAAAATAAAATGTATCATTCATTAGAAAATTATTTGACTCTTCTCTTAAAACCAGAACATAAGAAATTAATCACATGGGCAAGATTTGAAATAATCAATTCAAAATATACTTATTACAATACAAGACAAAGAACTGAAAATTCTAATTCAAAAACTCTGAAACATTTATGCTCATGTAATAGGGGGTTTCCAGAAACATTAAAACATATAATAATGGTTTGCCCTCTATATGTAAAAATAAGAAATCAATTCTAGTTGGATCACTTAAAAACATACACAGAGTCAAATTACGATTTGGTCTTTATTTTATTACATCCACAGTTTCAAAAAGACGCTGAATTAATATATATAATTTTCTTGAGTCTGTTGTCAAAATCAAAAAGAACAATTATCAGATGTTGAAACATCAAAACCTGAAAGCTCAATGAGATATGATACTGTGAAATGGTTATAATAACTGCAACTTAATTACTTAAACAATCACGGGTTTTAAGAATGCATGGGATAGACATAAAGGAATTCTGGAGGTCAGAGGTAAGGGGCAACAGACTTCTAGGAAAACATAAACTGAACTTACAAGCTCAAACGGGCAGACTGGGTGGGCCATAGACCCTTATCTGCCAACACTGTCTATGTATCTATGTATCTATATCAATCCATACTTGAATAATTACATTGATACATAGATACATAGACACGTTTGGCAGATAAGGGCCTATGGCCTACCCAGTCTGCCAGTTTGAGCTTGTAAGTTCACATTATGTTTTTCTAGAAGTCTGTTGCCCTTTATCCCTGACCTCCAGAATTCCCTTATTGTCTGCACTGATTATGATCTATTGTATATTGGATGTTGTATGACTTATTGTCCATGCTCTTGATGTGAACATTGTTTAATTTTTAATTATTTTTCTGTAAGAAATGGCCATTATATATTTTTATACTGTTTTTAACTCTTGAAAAAAACACGATAGTTGCCTTATCTTGGTTGATCAAACAAAAATAATTGAATTGAGACAGTCCTGGAGAGGTCACTGGAAGGAAATATTTGGGGAACAGAGTCCATCTGACAGTGTGGGCACACATCAGGACTAAGATGGAGAAGGACTGCACAAGAAAAAGGTGCTGACTTCAGATATGCAGACTTCCAGGTCATGAGACAGCTGCTCAAGGACCAGCTGGGAGGAGAGGGGCTTAAGGGTGATCAGAAATAGAAACATAGGCAATGACTGCAGAAAAAGACCAGTGCTCCATGTAGTCTGCCCATAACACTGTATCATACTCTAAGACCTTTTGTCCATACAGGGTCTTTGCTTACACTATCCACACCTTTCCTCCTTGTTTTATTACAACCTCTTGGAAACAAGTAAGCCTTTAACTGTCCCAACTGTGTTTGAACCCATTAATGGTTTTGGCACCCACTACCTCCACTGTCAGACTGTTTTAAGGCTCAGTCACTCTCTCTCTCTGTAAAATAAAACCTTTTCACTTCCCTCCTGAACCTCCCTACCACCAGCTTCCACTCAATGACCTCATGCTCTAGATTTGCTACTCTTGTTGAATAATTCCTCATAGTTCACCTTGTACATTCCTTTTAGGAACTGGAAGGTCTCTGTCATAATACCCATCTTACATCTGGACTCAAGCAAGTGCATGTTCAGTGCTCTAAATCAGTTCTGCTAGGAACTGCCCTGCTGGTCCTGAATCATTTTGGTTACCCTCTGCTGCACTGTCTCTAGCCTATTCTTGTTTTTCCTTAGATGAGGACTCCAGACCTGGGCACAGTACACTAGGTGTGCTCTCACCAGTGATCTATAGAGGTAGTAATACGTTTTTCCTCCTGCTCTTAAAATCCCTCCCAATAGGGCTGCTCATTGGTCCAGTGGGTAGCAAAGTACACTCCCACATTGCCAACCTAGGTAAAGAATCAAGCCCAGGAAGCTGGCCAGGCAACCTTGAGGGCAGTTGGGGGGGGGCTCTGCCATGTGACAGTGCTTCTGTTACGTAAACAATCTCAGATAGTAGAGTAAATAATAATAATACTAATAATACAGATTCTAGTGTCTTTGGAGTCTGCCAAGGAACATTTGTAAACAAGCAAGGAGTACTAATAAAGTTTATTATACTACTTACGCCAAGCATGTGACAAAGAAAATCACAAGGGAGATAGGTTTCTCACAACTCCCCTGAAGAATGTACATAATCTCCAGGATTGTAGGATCTCAGGTTCTCCAAGATCTAATTCTCTCTCCCTGCTCTTCTAGAGGAGCTACAGTAGGTTGCAGATGACTAAATACTACAGATAAGAGCATAGCAACAGAGATTACCTACAGATATGAGAAACAATATGTATTGGTCCTAAGTCATTCTTCATTGGATGATGACTTAGGAGACAGAATTACTAATGAGTATCATATGAGACAGAATATGCTTCCATTAGCATTATAGCTTGGACAAAAGAAATGTTGATGGGTTCAAACTACACTTGGCATTTCTTGCTTATGTATAATATAAGACATAACAAAGGATTTCTCTCTGTCAGCTTGCTTAGACAAAGAGAGGTGCTGACAGGGATCTATTACACATTTCATATCTGCCTGAGTGTAAAATACACACTGCATATAATTATATAAGAATATAAGTATACAATAATCACTGATGATCCCTCAGAGCCATCTTATCAGTGATTAGGTAAATTATATATGGAATATATATGAAAGACAAACAATCTAGATAAATGTATTATAGTGAGGTATAATGAATCATGCATGATAAACATTAGCATATATTAGAAGCAAAGCACATTCCTAGCACCCATGCTTATACAATGGGTGCCTATATATATATGTTACCACAAAATAGCAGTATCACAGTACAATAGACCAGGAATACAGTGTGAGGTGTATGTGAGGTGTATGTGGGATGCTACAGCATAACCCAGGTGAAACATTCCCCTATTTGTTGCCCTAATTACAAAAGAGGCAACACAGCAAAAAGACAGTGGTTAGGCACCATTTGTCTACAGGCCCGGGGCATGAGCCTGATAAAGGAAGTTTAACTGGTCACGGTGGTGTGTCAGGGTATTCCTTAAACAACAAAGTGTAATTGTAAGGGAAAATGTTAGTAAAGCTTGTATTACTACAAACATTTGAAATAAAACTTCACAATGGGGTTTTCCAGTATCAAAACAATCTCATTAATTTCCAATCTGTATCAGGTGTGTATCTGTCCTATTGGGAAGAAATTGAAAAGACAACCTTAAGTTGCCTCTATGGATATTAACAATAAGTAAAAATTGAGATAGAACATCAGGATAGTTAGGACAAGACTTAAAGCAGCAGTGCAACAAAAAAGTTATTCCAAAAAGCTAATTTTCTATTATGGTTATGAAAAATATTGGCAAAACTGTTAATTTTGGTGTTCTGGATGCTTCCTATGATGTATTGTGTACATTTGTATTTTTGTACCCTCCTTGGGTCCTCAATATTATTTCTATGCAGAAATGAGGCAGCCATCTTTCTTTCTTGAGAAATAATTACCTTAAAATGTTCATAAAATTATTAAATGATAATGAAAACTGAAAAATTCACCACCGATATAAACTAAATGCTAAATGCCCTCAGCACTCCTATTACTGCCTCCACCTCTCTAGGTATTTTCAAATCAAAGCTGTTCTCTCACCTTGCCACCTCCAGCTCCTGTGACTGCCCTGATTAAACCTCCTATTTTCTCACTACCCACTCTGTTCCGTTATTTGACAAAGACATGTTTGGGAAACCTTTTCTCCTGCTATTGTCTGCTCCCCACACCTTTCACTTACCTTCTCTGTTCCAGACTTTTTTCCCTATTTGATTCTCCTAATCTGGCCTGACCTCTTTCTTGTAATAATAATGTGATTATTGATATCTCATGTCCGTTTGCACAAATGATTTGATATGTATTTGTATATGTTTTCTCGCTCTTGACACAGCACAAATTGTTGTGTTATCTATGTAACCTTTTTTGTACTGTACCTAATTGACGTGGAACCTTTGTAAAAGTGCCTCTGGCTCAAAGGTAGTAATTCCTAAAACAATAAACAATAAACAAACAAAAAAAACTGGAAGACATCTGACATCTATTAGGAAGAAAAAAAGGTGGGGTAAAATTTTAGCCCATTTTCATTGCACTGCTGCTTTGATGGTATCTGGTTCCGGGATTGGAACAGGTGTGATTACCTGTTTAGGGAGTAAAAACAAAAGTTAGAAAAATTCACTTTGCGTAACATTTAGTCCATATCAGAAGAATGTATAGTTGGTCACCACACAATGTTCCACATCAGCAGAATATACCACCTTAGATGATGGCATTTTTAAGCTGGTAAGTTAAACAGGACACGAAATGTCAATGTCCACAAGCCATAAACTACGAACAGTTCCACGGATAAATTCAGGGTTTCTTCAAGTGTTAGATGAAGATTCATATTTCAGATCTGATGCATTCAGATTTTCCAAAGGTTGATCCAAATGTTCAGGAGGCAGCAGCATTTTCAGAGGCCTCAGCAGGGGGTGCATTAGATTGCACATTGAGTTGTACAATGGAATAGCAATAGTGTTCAGTTGAAGATGATCACACAGCTGCACAAAGTGTAACAGTTTATAACAGTTCTCAGTTTGTATGAGGTGCCAGCCAGGCTTGGAAAACAAGCAATGAAGAAAATGGATTTCTTGATTGTAGATCAGATGAAGAAGAGTCTTCTTGCTGAAGTTAAGGGATTGCCCCTACCCCAGACTTGCTTCATAGTATGCATAACAATGAGCTTGATTGTAGAATCTTAATTGGCTGGACTAAATACAGTTTATTTGAAAGTTCACAGGTGGAAGCCTAATTTTCAGTTATTAGGCCTGTATTCACATGTTGGTAAGACAAGTGGGAAGATGTCACATCTGCATAAAAGGTGAAGTTCCTTTCAGGTACAACATTCAATGTTCAGAGTCAGTCTCGATTCCAAGACCTCATGGTAAACAAGGAAAGGAGGTAGTTTCAACCTTTTCATGATAAAAGTTCCCATCATGATGATCAATAGAATGGACAGTTGCCAGATGGTCAGAGATGGATGTTGCTGGATGAAAATGTGGCAATGACACTGTCAGAGTCACAAACATGGCTTCCAGAATTGTGCAGGAATAGGTTTTGAAACATGTAGAAATATTGGTATGTGTGGTGACATATCCAAGGTTCCTTGCCATTGACAAGGGAATAGTGCTAGATTCAAATAAACATTTATTAACACAAGCAATAGAAGTGCAAAATGTGGCAATGCCACTGACCCAAACATCTATCATGTATGAGACCAAGGATATGTCCTAAGTCCAGATCCTGGAAGAGATAACCAAAGGGTTGTAAGAACATAATAGCTGTAGGCAGTGCAAATGACTTTCCTAGCTATGTGATGCTCATCTGCTTCCTTAGTTTGAGTAGAAAATTATTCATTAATATGAACATTTGTCAGGTCAAACCTCTTTACAATATCCTTAATATTGTAAATGTAAAGCACTCTTTATGAGCAAAATCATATATACCATGCAATGGTGTGGCGGGGGGGTACGATATTATATTTCATACTATCACGAATCTTTAACATATGTGCTTGAATAATGGCTATATCAGCCCTATTTCAAATAGATATGTCAGAGCCAAATAGGCCTGAGTCTAAACCTGTGTTTTTTTAAATAACAAAACAAAAACAAAACGCCTAGTGCATTTGGGTAGGTTTTTAGTCATAGGATTTACCACTAACAGTCAGGATGTGAAAATCCCTAAGTGTGTGTATGTGTGGTGCTATTAGTTCCTGTATAGGGAGTCATTAATGTGTACCTGGTTTGCTGCTATTGCATCCAATCACATTATTATTTGAAAAAAAAGTGAGAAATGTTTGTTGTGAAACATATAATATCATTCCAAGTTTAAAAGGTGAGATTTAAAATCACTGGGTTGCGCATCAGCTGCACATTATTAACTAGGGTACCTGGTTGAGAATTGGCTGTTAGACCACTGGGTGGGCCAGGGTTCTATTTTTGGCAGTCAGTATCAAGTGTCACAAATTATGGGGCATCATTGGGTAAAAACCTTAAGGTCTAATGGCTTTTATTGCCACATAGTTTTGGATGCAAAATTCCTGATTATCAATAAAATGTAAACAGGAGTCCAGATCAAGTCTACCTTCTTGGATTGATCCAAAGCAATGATCATAACATTCAGTAGGGCCTCACTGCTCCCCTGGATGATAAACATGTCTTTTAGGACTTTAGTGTGAATTCCACAGGATGCAATTAAATCATGTGAGCTTGTGAGGTATTCTGCCTCAACAATCTGTTTAGGTTTAGGTCACTGGTTCTTATCTGCAATACAATGTGCAGTTTGGGCTTGTAAGAAGACCCATACTTTAAAAAAGAATAATAAGCATAAAAGCAAGCATCTCTCTCTCTGGAACCTAAAAGGAAAGAGAAAAGAAAAACATAGTTAGTTTAGGACTATTCCACCCCTTGGGGTATGGAAAAGTAATTTAATCTCCTTTAAACAGGTTCATTTGATTGGCACGTAGCCATCAATGACTGTTATAGTGAGACAGTCTAACTTGGTAGACTGCTGGACTGAGTTTGTTTACAATGGGATAGGGCCTGTTGTTGGGCCTTGCCAATATATTGTGCAGCAAACAAGTGTAACTTTTGGATGCCTTGTTTGAGTTAATATATTTATCTACTGATGCTCCATCAGCAGTGGCAGTACACAGGTCCAGAAGTAGATATGCTAGGAGTCTCATGGACCATCCGGTCATGATTTCAAAAATGGGGTATGCTGTGTACCTGTAGAGGGCATCCCTCTTATTGCCATAAGGAGTAAAGGCAATAATGAATCCCAGTTCTTTTGGGTTTTTCTGAACACGTTTATTATAACATAACTTTGATCTGCCTGTTAGCCCATTCCTCCTGTCCTGATGACTGTGGGTGGTAAGCGATATGAAACTTTTGTTTTACCCATAACAGATCCAGAGTTTCCTGCATTACTTAGGCTATGAAGCCAGATCCCTGTAATCAGAATTTATCTTTTGGGGTAACCATCACCTGGTAAATAGCTGGTTTATCAAGACATTTGCAGTCACTTTGAATGTGTTGCTCTTAGTAGTTGGCATAGGACCATTGTAGTCAATCTGGATGTTGTTCCAGGGGCCTAATTGCATCTGGGTTAACAATGTATTTTCCCTGGATGGTATAGGATTGTTCTGTGCACATATCAAACAGTTACTAATGTAGTGTTCTACATCATTTCTCATATAACATGTCTGGACTTGTATGAACTGTTCTGCACTTGCAGCAACAAGATGCAGCCTAAAATCCTTTGTAAACAGTGGGCCAAACAGTATGTTTTTGGTCTTGGTGGATGGGGGGGCACCACATAACATCAGGACTGAGACCAGATTTCTGTCTGAATTTTATGTAACATTTTTCCTGTAACATTTCTGGACATGTATGGTCTGTTCTGCTATCGCAGCAACCAAATTCAGCCTAAAATTATTTGTAAACAGTGGGCCAAATGGCATGTTTTGGTCTGGGTGGATGTGGGGGGCACCATATAACATCATGACTGAGACCAGATTTATCTCTGAATTTTGTCAAACATTTTTCATGTAACATTTCTGGACTTTTGTGGGTTGTTCTGCACTCGCAGCAACAAGATGCAGCCTAGAATCCTTTGTAATCAGTGGGCCAAACAGCATGTTTTGGTCTTGGTGGATGGGGGGGCACCATATAAGATCATGACTGAGACCAGATTTCTGTCTGAATTTTATGTACCATTTTTTCCTGTAACATTTCTGGACCTGTACAGCCTGTTCTGCACTCTCAGAAACAAGATTCAGCCTGAAATCTTTTGTAAACAGTGGACCAAAAATCATTGTTTGGTCCAGGTGGTGGTTTGGGCAGTATATGACATCAGGACTGAGACCAGATTTCTGTCTGAATTTTATGTAACATTCTTCCTGTAACATTTCCGTACATGTATGGTCTGTTCTCTCGTAGAAACAAGATGTAGCCTGAAATCCTTTGCAAACAGGGCCAAAAACAACATTTTAATGTCTGGGTGCTGGGGAAGGGTACCATATAACAGCATGACTCAGACCAGATTTCTGTGTCAATTTTATGTAACATTTTCCATGTAACATTTCTGGACATATACAGCCTGCTTGGCACAGCATGATGGCTGCAAGAGGCTGTACTAAACTGTGGCCCAAGTGCAAATTTTGGATCGGGTGGTGGGAGGGAGCACTATAAAACATCATCATAACTGGAGGGGAAGGGAGGGACACAAGTTAACATTTGTGGCAAGCCCAGGGGACACATGTTGTTAAGCACAAAAAACATGTTTATGTTTAACTTTTCAATAAAAGTGCTTATGTCTCTATTATTGTTGTGTACATATTCAGACTGATGCTGCACACAGTCAAAACAAATGAAGCCCACAACATCACATAGCTTTGGTAAAACATTTTTGTTCATACAAACAAATTACAATACTTGATATTTGTGGATAGGAGGAGGAAATATAGAAGGAGTAACATAAAACAAGAAGAAAGGTACAGTTTTTATTGGTACACACTAAGTGACTGACAGTACTGTAACACACATGAGAAGGGAGACATGCAAGGTAAGCACAAGGGTATTCGTATCTGTGAAGGGAAAGAGAGGGAACATAAACATTACATAATAACACACAAGACGCTGGACAAGAAAAAGAAACAGGAGGATATAGAAAGAGGACGAGGACAGAAAAGATTTTTTTTGTTTTTTAGTAACTTTTTTATTTTTTTGGTTTTTGTTACTTTTTAGGGGATGCTGATGAGGGAGGAGTGACAGTAAGAAAGCAAGGACAGGAAAAAGAAGAGAAAATTCTGCTGCTGCACTTGCACTGCCTGCCTCACTTGCAAATTAGCACATTCTGAACAGTAATTACATGGCGCAGGCACCAGGCCCCGATTCTGCCCTGCTACCACCACCACCTTCACGATGAAGCTCTGCCAGGAGGATCAACACTTTATGTTGGTCCTTCATTAGTTTCCTGAGGCCCCTCTGACTTCCTGGAGGAACCTGTTAAAGTCTCGGTGGAGAGCTGACACCTCCGAACGAACAGCCACTAGGTTTTCTTGGCTAACAGGAGGAGTGGCTGGGGCTGCTACAGACTGTGTGGGTTCACCACCAGCATGAACCCGGCACTGCCGGTGGCTGTGGGGTGAGGTGGATGGGGGTGCTGCTGCCTCCTGCTGCTGCTTTCTCCTGTGGTGCCTTCCACACTGTTGCTGATCCATGGCCCCTTCCTCCTGCTGGTTCCCTTCCCCTTGGGTCCCACTGCCTCCTGTTGCCAACTCTTGTTCTTTTTGGAGCCATTCTCCAGCATGGTGGTGCTGCAGATGGCTCCTTTGGCCACCAGTTCCAAAATGACCTCCTTGCTTGCCTCTTCGCACAGATCTGCTGCACAGGTTGCAGATCACCACATTGCTGTCACTGGTGTTTCATGTGAAAAAACAGCATATGGTGGACCCTTTATGCTGGGGAGGCAGAGGGTACATGTTCCTGCTGGGGGAGCATTACTATCTGGCTGCCGCTGGGGTCCAAATGATCCTACTGCTGGTGGGGGGCTATGGGATTCTGCTGCTGGCTGGTGGTGGTGGTGGGGGCCACATCATCCTCATGCTGCTGTGGGGGCAACAGGTTCAAGTTGCTGCTGCTGCAGGGGAGTGGGGGCCCCCATGGTCTGTCTGGGTGGGCACATGCTTTTGCTGGGAGGGGGCCTCAGACAAGAACACCTGCCTGTCAAGTTGAAAAGTGATTGCCTTCCTCCCAGTCCCCTTGCCCTTGCCTTTCCCTTCAGTCCTTTCCCAATAAAAGAAAAGGAGGATTCCTAACAGAAAGGGAGTCACACACACACACACACACACGCACACACACTCACACAATCTACAGATACTGAACAGAAACTATGAACAAAGAACAGAAACAAAATCAAACTCTATTATTTTAAACAAAAAAGTGTAAAAAAACACAAATGGCACACACAGACTTAGTAAACAGTACTAAACACTGAAAACTCTCTGTTGCTGGCTGTCTGCTTCTCCTCTCCATGTCTCTAGCTACACAGAAAGGAAATGAATCACTCACTTCCTGCCTGTATACAGTCACCCATGTGACCTGCAGAGAGTAAGTCATGTGAAAATCCCAATTTCACCTTATTTTGCTGAATAGTAATGAAAGGCAAAATTTATAGTGAAATTATCGGTGAAATTTTGCCACAACCACTTAACTATGCAAAGTATTTTGTGGGGTGAAATTCATGATTTTTCTGACATTTCACCAACGAAATAAAATTTTACAACATCTCTAGTCTTGGACCAGAGTGACAGAGCAGGCCATATCACAACGGACAAGGTTTCATGAAGCCCGTCTTCCATTTTTTCCTCCTGTTTTCTCCCTGGGCAACTGACAAGCAGTTAGCATGATGTGCATTCTTTACCTCCACAGAGAAGCTCCTGGTGCTCTGTACATAGGATCACTTCTTATTGTGTGACTTGTGCTTTCACTGAGATACCTCCAGGTGGCAGTCAACAACAAGCCATGGCAACCCCTCTCCCCAAGGGAGGAGAGTTGCCTAGGGACACTCAATCCTCTCTCACCCGTCCAGCTCCATAGTGGCCCATGTCCATTTCTGAACCTAGGTTGCTGGTGTGGTAGGAGGTGAGGTACCCAGCACCTCAGCCCTCCATGCCACAAGGCCAGCTCATAAGTAACCATTCAATCTTCACCAAGGACATCTCCACTGGGCAACACCTTTGGAATGATTCCCAAGTAGTACACAAGATAACCAGGGAGGAAGCCAGTGTCTTTTATGAAACTGTAACTGCCCCACATAACCTACAGGCCCCTGCTCTTATCCTTGCTCCAGTGCTTACCTCTCCAACCTTCTGCAGCTACTACTGCGTTGTAGCCATGCAAACCCCTATACTATACAGTACAACACTGTTCAACAATGTTTCAGTGTGACTATTCATCACCTGTACAGCGGTCCTCAGGATTGTACCCTATTTCAATTTCAGTCATAACTAAATTGTTTACTACATTTTGGGTCTCTGCCAACGATTGTATGATTATACTGTGACTGAATATACTGTATGTATTATAATCCTGCCTAGTGTAGAAGCTCTGTGATATTAGCTTCAGTTTTCTTGTATAGCACTGTGACTCTTTGTATGTTGTATACTATTGTCCTATGTACCCTCCCCTTCGTTGTCCCTGAAAAAATGACTGCATGGTCTCAGTGGGCTTACCCAGTCACCAAAATTCAAATAAATACATAAATCATAACAAGAGGCCTTGGAGTACAGCAAGGTCATAGCCAGCATTATTGCATGAAATGATGCCTAGACTGTAATGCTTAGTGAAAGTATGCACAGTACTCCATGTGGTGGTAGCATACAAGTCAGCTACAGAAACATTCTGAAAACAGGAAACAGAAGTGGCCATGCCATGGACAGAGTGTCCACAAACAGAACCAGGAAGCTCATTACTGTGCTTTCTGTAATAAAGAATAATACTGTTGGCTAGCCATTTGGGCAGGCACTGTTTAGTCACAGGTGCTCCCTTTTTACTAGGGGCAAATAAAACAAAAAGCTGAGAGGACCCTCTACACTCAGGGTGACCAAGACAGAAATGCAATGTTCTGTGCACATCCAGTGCATGCAGCAATGCTTCCCCTTTGTTAGCATGCTCAGCATAATACACAGGAAGGTGCATGGTCTGATCCAGTGTGAAATCAGAAACCACTTCACACAAAAACCTAGGACTGGTCTGTATGGATACCCTATCCTTGTGTAAAGTCAAATAAGAAGACTCAGCCATCAAATCCTTCAGCTAGAACATCCATAAGTAGAAGAAATAGCTACAAGAAACAAACTCTGGTTAGAGTCAATACGGCTGCTTCAGAGTGGTGAGTCTGAGTGAAAACTACTGAAAGGTCCTGCCACAGCTGACGGTGTACTTGCACTGGTTCAACAAATCAAGAGGAACAACAGGCATGAGACTGCAGTCCAGGAGTAACATCAATTTGTAGGGGTTAAAAAATCCAGACTGGATCAATACCTCCAAATGCAGGAACATTTTATTAAGTTATAGCCACACAGAGAGTACTGTATTTACCTAGCACTTCAGACATAAACTCAATTGTGTTCCTTGTTGGGGGACCCCTGATGAAGATCCAAGTTTAAGTCTGAAGCAGCAGGTAAGTGCAGTGTTCTCTGTGTGGCTCTAAGGACTCTGTATGTGGCTATAACATAACATATTCCTACAATTGAAAGTACTCATCCAATCTGTTTTTTTTTACCTCTACAAATTGGTATTACCCCTGGAGTGTGGTCCCCTGCCTGACTTAACAATAAGAACACCCATGGAGTGAAGCAGCTTTCAAGACACTGAGCCACTCAGGTGGTGGGGCCCCAAAATGCTGCAAGCATTTTCAGGTTTAGTTTAGGATAATAGAGTAGAATATGATTTGGTATATGCTTGCTTGTACAGTTACTGTGTCTCTTATGGTTATAAGAGTGCATTCTGGAGTTTTACTGGTGACAGAATGACAAAGCAAAGCTGAGCAGTTCTGGGACACAAAGGACCTAAGCAGAAACTCTTGTAGCCACAAGACACATAGGAGCTGTACACATAAATATAAATCATGTTGAAGATTTCTATTAAGAAATGCAACTTGAATTTAAAGAGCAGGTTTATATTCTGTAAACGTTCAGTCCCCCTCAACATAAACAGCATCTTACAAGGCACTTAATCCATGAAATCATAAAGTTCATTTTTGGCTCACAATATTTATAGAAACTACACTGGTAAAAAAACTCCACAGAGCGAGTAGACAAAACACTCCTACTTCCTTATGCAGAGCTGCACCCACGCTAGCATGTTTTGTATTGCCAGTACTAGAATGGTATGGGCGCACTCCACAGGCTATAATGGGGCTGGTTTTTCCCAAGCGTTTTTTATACTGTTAAGTGCCAACATTGAGAAAGGACGGCCACTGCTCATCTAACAAGGACTTAATTAAACGGTCCCCTTCCTTTCTCAATGTCAGCACTTAACAGTATAAAAAATGCTTGTGAAAACTGGCCCCATTATAGTCTGTGGTGAGCGCACCTGCACCGTTCTTGTACAGACATCACAAAATTTGCCAACGTGGGGTACAGCTCCACATAAGGAAGTAGGAGCATTTTGTCTACCTGCTCCTCAGAGCTTTTTATGAGTATAATTTCTATAAATATAGTGAGCCAACAATGAACTTTATGGTTGCATGAATTAAGTGCCTGGCAAGGTGCTGTTTATGTTGAAGGGGAGTGAAAGTTTACAGAACAGAAACATGCTCTTTAAAAAACAACTGATAGATTTTGTGGAAAATTAAAGGAACCCCTGTGTAATGAAACTGACTACACTATCTGAACTTAGAACTGTAACATTGAAACTATTTGCTTGAGATGTTTTGTGGGCAAAATAGTACTTGAAATGTTTAGAAATAAACAATGCTAATTAGCCAAGAATTATGTCATAATTTATTATTTTGTGTATAGAGGACAGTGGATGGCCAGCTATGCAAACCAAGCCTGTGTTGTCACCAACCTCAAGAGTAGTCAGAACCCTGCAAGCAATGCAGACTTGTCGTGTATGTGACTGGGCATCCAGTGTTATACACTTTCTTTTTTATCTTAAAAAATACATTGTTGCCCCCACACAAAAGACACATAATTTTGGGAAATTTTAAAACTAATAAACCCACGCTACACCCAACTGGTAATACTCCTTGCCATGCTACTGATAGTTTATTTGCTTTTAAAATCATTTGAAAAAAAAGCTTACTTCATGAAAAAGGAAGACCTGGGTGATGACCAAGAACAAGATCTGCAGTTATGTGCTTCCATTTAAATCAACACGGATTCACACAAATACATTACAGTGCAAATCAAGCTCAAGCTTGTTTCCCAGTTCCTTTCATTTTTGGAAGTAAGATTCTTTCTAAATGATTTTGAAAGCTAAAGACTATCAGTGGCACCGAGTGGGGCATTAGCAGTTGGGTGCAGTGTGGGTTTATTGGTTTAATTAAAAAAATAGAACATTTGTTGTGTTTTGGTCTTATGTGTACATGTGTGGTGAGGGGAGACAACAATTGTGAGAAGAACAGAGCACAGGTGGCACTGATTTTCCATTTTTATGTCGGCTTGTGTGCATGCACAAACAACATATTGGGGTAGCAGCACTTTCAGAGGTGTGTCAGTGTTGTGACGAATGCAGGGCACACTCCCAACGAGCCAGCATACTAGTGCTGACACAAGTATATGTAAAGTGCCACCAACTTGAAAGAAATGTGCCGCTGCAATCGGAGACAAGCTTATCATGCAGCAACACAGATGACATATCTCCCGTACGTGCCTTTTTTAGTGAAACATTTCAATAAACATGGTGGTGGCTTCACAGCCACACAATCCCTAAAGAAGGCCAACACTGGGGGTGCAATCCCCATGTCAGCATGTCCACCACTCCTCCCCACATTGTGTAGCACACTGGGAGCCCACCCCAGTGTGCCTCCCCTTTCAGAAAGCTGACAGTGTTGGCATGTTCCCCCCACTCCCATTGTGTGGCAGACACACTGACAGCCCACCCCAGTGTGGCCAACATCACCCCCAAAAGTCATGGGGCACACTGGGAGCCCACCCCAGCATGCCCAACATTTGTTTTATTACACCTGTAAAGAAAGAAAACCATCCCATGGCGCAATGTCTGTTTTATTTGTTTTTTGTTTTGTACCTGAAAAGAAGAAAATAGTCCGTTGTCTGTGGCATCCCCCTTCCCCAACCTGCACCAACTCCACCCACACCCCCGTCACCCCATACTTACCTCTGGAGGTCCTGTGCTGCAATCTTCAGTGGAGCGGGAACACTTCTGGACTCTTCAAAGCTGAACTGCAAAATGAAGAAATGCTGGTAAGCCATATAATGTCATCAATGGGGGGGTAACTTACGTGGATATCTCAGCCATTTATTTTGAATTTGGCTCCAAATTTTCAACATGGGGTTCTTGGGAACCCACCTCATGAACACATGCACTGTCATCTCATTATTCGGTCCCGAAAGGTGATTTTGCAGTCACTGCATGGAATCACCTTTGGGATTAAGTAACAAAATGACAGTGCCACTGTTCATGAGGTGGGTCCCAAAAGCCTATATTGCAAATTTGGTGAAAACATTTCATAAAATGACAGCGTTATTGTAGCAAGCATGTGTTTCCATGCACGCCTGAACTTTGACAACTTTAATATATTCCTCCAGATCTTCAACATTGCCATTTTTTCACACCTCCTTATGAATAGTACAGCTGTCATTTTTCACATCCTGCCTGAAATGTGTTTTAGCACATCTGGTGCACAATGGCGCAGTCGCTGAGGGAAATCAACTTTTGGGACAGATTAACAAAATCACAGTGCCATTGCTCATGAGCAGAGGTCCCAAAATGCTTATGTTGAAAATTTGGTTAAACAAATTCCCAAAATAATTCTGTTATAGGCGTGCATTGCGCAGTTTCTATGCACGCTCGTGACTTCACCAATTTTTCATATTTTCACTCCAGATTTTCAACATTGTCATTTTTTGTCATGAACAGTACAGCTGTCATTTTTCACATACTGCCCAAAATGTGTTTTCGCACCTGTGATGCCAAATGGCACAGTTGCTGTGCAAAATCCCTTTTGGCTAATGAACTGATAGTGCCACTGTTCATGAGATGGGGTCAAAAAAAGCACATCTTGAAAATTTGGAGTGAAAATACCAACAAACACCTGGAGTGTTAGGGTTTCCAATCTTAACGCCCCACCCTGTAGAGACTGACAGGCGTCAGGGGTGTGACTTGGGATTCTCAGCTGTAATACTCACACCATTCCACTGCCACCCCACCCTGCAGCCAGTGACAGGCATCAAGGTGTGCCATGGACTCTTTGGCCCCAAAGTTCACCTGATTCTCATATACTGCACCTATTTAAGCATATTTCTTTATGGAATGGGGTGAGCATAAGGGCCCAAGACCCCAAAGCACACCGTGACACCTGTCAGTGTCTGCAGGGTGCAGTGAGGTGGAATGGCATAAACGTCATGACTGACAACCCAAAGCCACACTCCCAACGCCTTTCAGTCTTTGCGAGGGGTTGCCAATAGTTCAATACTTCACTGCCATTCCTATTGTGCATCTCCCTAACTCCTGCACTACCAATGCCAATAAGAAGAAGCCAACATTCGGCATTGACAAATACTTGTTATTAAAAAGTTGTTACACCATAGACAAGTGCAATGAATTCAATGACCTTTGTCCTGTAGTACCAAAGCTTTTCAGTTTGGATGGAAAGCTATGCAGAACAGGCCCAACATTAAAAAATTATGAGGCACACAACTTCACTGACTTAAATAATGAATATAAATAACTTGCATGAATAACACACTTTTTCAAGAAAGCAACACTGTAGCAGCTTCCTGTGAATAACTAAGCTCTGTGGAAGCCCTCCCTTACAAGCTCTGTAATTTAATACAGCTCACAGTGATGGGCTAGATGTGGCAGGCTGAAGCATAAGAGTGTGTGTGTGTGTGTGTGTGTGTGTGTGTGTGCGCGCGTGCGTGCGTGCAATCTTGCCTGTGTGTGCATGCATGCATGTGTGTGAGCAACCATGGCTGGCTTTTGTTCTCTGTTGGACACTCTTTCTGCTGAAACTTACAGTCCAGCTTCAGTTTGGATGGAAAGCCATGCAGAACAGACCCAGCAGTAAACAAGCATTTGACAATGCCGAATGTTTGATGCTTTGCACTGGTACATCCTGAGATGTTACATGGACACTTGGGTTGCGAGTGCAAGGAATGCTGGGAATGGGGAACAGCTGTCTTACAGGATACTATGGACAACACTGAGAGTGCAGGATTCACTTCAGGGAATAATCCATTTTGTTTTTTTACACCTAGAAACATATAGAGGGTACTGAATAGACATGGCATTTAGGAGTATAATAATTGTCTTGAGGAAATAAAGGCCAAAATAGTAATATTTGGGCAAACAAAAACTTCTAAATAGTACATGGAGATTGGCTAATGACAAGGTGGAGGTTGTGCCAAGCTATGTATATCTAGGTATCTCAGTACATGCAAATTGTTTCTGGAAGAAACATACTGACGTAATCTTGGAAAAATTAAAAAGAACATTTTGGGGGGGGTGATAAAATTCAATTATAAATATGGTGGCTCATCTACTAAGCCTCTATTAACTGTAGTAAAATCTAAGCTGGAAACACAGATTTCGTATGGAACAGAAGTTTGGGAGTGTAAAGACACAGATAAACTGTTGTCTCCACTGTTTGTGGTATTGAGGAAAGTACTCAGGGTGGGGCATTCTTGCCCTACTGCCTATATAAGGGCTGAACTTGATCTTACTAATAGTAAAGCAAAATTTGATGGTTATAAGTTAAACTACTGGATCAGACTCACTAGGCTGCTGAATACTCTGACAGTTAAACATGTTTGAAAGAAAAAGAAATCTGGCTGGCCATGGGATATAAAAATGGCTTTTGGCTGCCTAAGGTGATGGAAATTTAAAAAAAATATGTAAATTAAAAAATCTCGAAGTAGCAGCGGACAAGGGCATTACCCTGAGTACCAAATATAAAAAAAATATGTAGCTAAGAATATATCCAATCTTTGGAACCAACAAGACTTGGAATCCATAAGGGATTCAAAGTATTCATTACGGTTCACCAAGTACTTTTAGTATAAAGCCTACTTGGATACTTTACAAGAGCCCAGTCTTCATAATATTTTTATCAAATACAAGTTTGAACAATTCCCCAGCAAAGTTTTACAACAACCATATGACAAAAATTTTCAAATCACAAATAATTGCGATTGTTCACATGGAGGGAGAGAGGATCTAATGCATGTACTATGGAACTGTACACAGTATTGTAAAGAAAGAATATACAGTACTGGCTGGACCATTTTGTAATCAAATCTGTCAAATTGACCAAACTACCTTAATAAATATTATGTTCCATACGGAAGATGAATGAAGTATTAAGAGGCTAGCTAAATATCTTTTTGCCATTAGTAAAACATAAAATCTTACAAAACTTAGTTTAGTTAGGAGACGAAGGAGAAGTAATGCTGGAATATTAATATATGCAATATTGAAAGTGTACAATATGTTGTTTTTAAGTGCATAGTTATATTATTTGTACTTTTTAGAAATGCAATGTATATTGATTATGTGTCTGTATGTATGCAAATTGCAATGGCTTTTTAGCTACACAATAAACTTGATTTGATTGATTTAACTGTCTTGAGGCTAGGAGAGGGTTGGTGCAGAGGATCACCATGGACAGAAAATAAGTACTGGGATCACTGCAGGAAGGATAGCAGGCAAAACTATTGAGCACACGGAAAAAAAGAATACATATAGGGATCTGTCAGTTAGTATTTTTATTGAATTTCAATATATGTAACATCATAACAACAAGGATTAACCATGTTAAGATCTATGCATCACTCAAATCATGGCAGGTCTTGGTATATATATGCAAGGGCTAAAAAAGGAATGGGTAAGGGTAGCTTACAGGGGAAGGGTATGGAAGGCTAGGACATTGGGAAGGGAACATAAGTGTTATGGAAGGAGAGGTGGTGAGAAAGGAAATAAGTGAGGAAGGGGCAGGAGAGGATTGCAAAAGTTGGTGACATCAGTATAAACACAGTTCTATAAGTGTGGGTTCACCTTTTAAATATCATTCATAAATATAGACACAAAAAGTTTGGAATGAATATATGTCTTTGTCTAGTTTAACTCTGCTTGCAATATATATTTGCTGGTGGAGAGAAACAGAGGTATACTATTATTTTTCCCCTTTATTTAAAAGCTGCCACAGTAAAGAGACTAAGGTCCATACTACTAGCAAACAGAGAGGCAGGCAAGGGTTAAATCTTCTTTAGAGACTTGCTAGTTTAGGTCAAAGAATGGCTGTAATCTGAAACAACATCCTGTAGTTTCAAACTGCCTTCAGAAGCAGAGGCAGGAAACCCCTTAAATACAGTAACAAAATGAAAAATATGGGCACACCACAGTTTAAACTCTCTGTAGGGGGATGTGGTTTGGCCGCCAAGAAAAATTGCCGCTTAGAAGCAAGGGACCTCTCTTATTCTGACCAAATTGCAGCAATAAGCAAGTAAGGCACAGTGTCTGAAAGTAAAAAGAATTACCTTTCATCAGCGTAGGTTGGTGCACATCTAGCGATCTAATCAACAGGCATATCTCCAATAGCAATTGGAAGCTGTGGGCTTCAGAAGTGGGGTGGCCCTGTCATGAAGCAGTACACCATAAGGCACCACACTACCACAATCAGACGGGCACTGGCTTCTTTACCCAGAAGCCCTGTGACCAGGTAAACAGCAACAGGTTGACCGATCATAAGCTGTGTGTAAAGAAACAGCTCCAAGTCACAACGGAAAGGCAGCTGGAAGGGGGCAGAACTCATCCAGGGCAGAATCTTAAATGGCCCTTACATCAACTTGAAAGAGCTGAATCACGGCAGTCAGCATGGCCATGTCAGCACTGCATCAAGCACAGGGGGCATCTGATTGAGTGTAGAACTCCTTACAATACATAACTAGAATGCTGGAGGATCTTGTAACTGATGTAGCAGCCATTAAAATAACACTAGCATCCGGCCCAATGGCACTGAGGGCTGAGGCGCTGGATGCCTTACCTTTCACTATGCCAGTGACCCGGGTTTGGGAATGACCTCGGGTTGCCGGGGAGCCAGCATGGGGGGGGAAGAGTGGGAACAGGATTGAGCTGCCTATCGGTGGCTCTCCTCACCTAGGGAGGGAGGGAGGTCACCCTCCTGCAGTCCCACTATCTCTGGGTGGAGGACTGGTGGTGGTGGTGCAGGGAGGTCTGGGTGACAGGTAGGGAGGGGTGCCAGCAGTGCATGACATGCGCTTGCCTCCACATGCATGTGCTCATGCCAAGGATATGAGGGTGGGTGAAAACTGGAAATAAAAATGAATGAACAAATAACTGAAAAACAAAACCACTGGCAGGTACATCAGAAGAAGTCAAACACCTCCAGGACAGAATGAACATTACTGAGCAGAGAACAGACATCCTGGAGGTACACCAGCACAAAATTCTGGACCACTTGGAAGCTCAAGAGGCTTGGATGAATAAGCTGTGGGAGCATGCAGAGGATCAAGAAAATATGGGATGCCACAATAACATTAGGATTCTAGGCATCCCTGAGGGCCTGGAGGGCCAAAATTTGGAAAACTTCCTGAATGACATTTTGCCACTGCTCATATGAGGCAGATGGAGTGGGGCCAATCAAAGCTGAGAGGGATCACCACATAAGAGGGCAACAGCCACTTCAAAGCAATAATCCACGACCAATAATCACCTACATTCTCAGGCACTCAACTAAAGAATGGCTTTTGAGGGTGGCAAGGGACCTGGGAGAGCTTGAATTTCAAGGGGCTAAGATTTCTCTATACAAAGACTTTTCTCATGAAGTTTCAATGAAGTGCAAGGCCTTTGGCCCTACCAAGAAAGAACTGAGAAACTGTAATATTAAATACTGCTTTCAAGGCTAGCAGGGCTAAACGAATTGAAAGATGGCAAAGAACTAGTTGCTAATAACCCCCAAGAGATTATGAACTGGCTCCTAAAGCACTGGCCTCAAATAAGACTTGGGACTACAACTCCCAGAACTCTATGGTCACCACATAAAGCCCAACCCCTGAAGGGGAACCAAGGGAATAACTGCTTGATACCAGGGGATGGTAGAAGGACGCAAGGGATCATAAGATGGTGGTGGCCAACAAGGAATCTAAAATGGTGGACTACAACTTGAGGTCACTGGAGAAAGAGCTGCTCCCAAATAAAAGCCCTGTTAAGGACAGCAATGGTGATCAGAAGAAAGGAAGGCGTCCTCAACCCTAGAGACACAGGCAGCACTCCAGAAGCCACACATGCAGAAGAGGAAGCTCTACAGTCTGGGAGGAGTCACCACCAGCGAAGTACCTTCTAGATGACTCGGACAGCAGTAAGCAGTCAGTGGAGGGCCGGGAGGATGTGATGGAAAAGGAAGAACTTGGAAGACCAATGCAGACTGGGCAGATGCAGCAGAAGATTATGAGGCAGCGGTGGAAGAGATGGACAGCTCTGCACCCTTGATTGTACCTATCAAACCAGGAGATCGGATGTAAGTGGAGTTGGTGGCAATAGACCAAGGGTGACAAGCCAGAGACTTTTTCTGCTGCATGGTGTTTGTTTAAGGTGGATGCCAGGAAGTGCCGGTAAGCTGCTACACCAGGAGGATTACCTCACAGTATGCATTTACAGTTGTATATATCTGTTTTCTTGTTAATGGTTGAAGTTCAAGGTTCTCTTTAAGTTGTTAAAAGAGAAATCAAATGTTATAATGGTGGCAGTTGAATTACTAGGTGGTTGGAGGGACGGATGAGAGAGGAGAGAAAGCACAGGACTAAGGACTAGGGAAGGAGGAAACAACAACCGCAGATGCAATATCAAGAACAGGGGCAGGGAACACCAGGGTTGGAAAGATGCAAGAACAAGGGTGGAACAACAAGATCTGCAGTAGTGCAGAATAATAGGAGGGGAGAAAGGTGTGATAGAGTAAGGAGAAGGAGGGAAGGTGGAGAAAGGCTCCATGTGAGAGGGAGGCAACAAGGGAAAAGAGGCACTATAACACTTTCACTAATTAGGGGGCAGGAAGAAATGTTAGGAGGGGCACAGAGCGGACCAAGTCCACATGGATAACTAAGCAGGCAGAAATGTCAGGCTATAAAATATTGATGCCCTCCCAACCTACCTACACCAAAGAAGCACATACATGGACCCTGGGGATAGTTCAGGGAGGGACATTCCAGCCACTGCTCTGTCACAGGGATCAATGGATAGTATAAGGGGTGCAGACCCCTTAGAGGGAAGGGGGAAATAAGAGGTACCCATGTACAGGGCTGCTTGGGATAGGGGGAACAAGGGCAGTGCTAAGGACAATCAGCACAATTGAAGGGGCTGAAAACAAGTTAGCCTAGGATGTATGATGCACGGAGGTACAACCTCCCTCCACCCCCCATCTCCCCTGGAGAGTGAAAACAAGGCACTTATAGGATAACTCAGGGTAGATCATAGGAGTCAGACACTCCACTTCTTTATCTCTATGAGTGGTGGTCCTAGCCCAATGCACACAAAGGCCCCGCATGCAGTTCCTCCCCCCCAACCGCTGGGGTGGACATGAGGCACTAGACAATAATGCTGGATAAGAAGCTTTCATGAGACAGAATGAGAACCTGTATGTTCTTATTGAACAACACTGAAACCTGTTGACATTATCAATGTTAAGGACTTCACTGTCCCGGAGTTGTTGTCCAGTCAGAATTGCATGGGGGGCAAAGCTCCTAGATGCAGCAGGGCAAAGTTGAGGGTGCACTGAACTAAAGGAGGCCTAGGACTACCATTGTTCAGCGGTTGTGTGCTAGCATACCTGCCCTGCTTGGAGGGAGAACCCGTCTGTGCAACAAGGACTCTCTGGTAATTTGGGACACCTGGAGAGTGTGGAGGAGGTGCATGCTCCTCATCCTAACACCGCTGGATAAGAGTGACCCCCAGTAAGATACACGGCCCTTTGAGACAACACAGCCATTCAGATAGGGGGCACTCCCATCACAGGAAGGTCATGGGCAGAGATGGGCATTCTCACAATAGGGGGCCTGACAGATGGGGAGACTGATACCATAATGACGTACCAGTAACGGCAAAACAAATTCCAACTTCACAAATCTGATTTTTGGATGTCCCTCTAACTGAGAGAAGCAGGGCAAGAATTTCAAAAGAGTAAAAGATCACCACCAGGGTTGGAGTGGCTCATGCAGCTCCACATACCAGGGGTTAGCCAGGAAGTGGCAGGGAGGGTGTAAAAACTGAGTAGGAACAAACAGCTGGACACTATGGAAAAATGCAGGGCTCAATGGGCACAGGAACTACAGACAGTCATCTCTCAAAAGGCCTGGGACACACACGTATAAGATGCACACGGCATACATGGACACAAGAAGTCACGTCCTGCAGTTAAAAATACTGTTAAGATGATAGTGCACACCGAAGGCATTCCAAAGCATTAGACTATTGCCACACTCTCAGTGTTGGAGGTGACAGGAACCCAAGGCAGGCTTACTAGACATTATCTGGCAGTGTCCCAAACTTGCCTCCTTCTGAAAGGGGGTTTTGGAGGACTGCACCAAAGTAAAAGAGGTCAACATTCTGGACACCCCAGCACTCATACCGTTAGGGGACACTTCCCCAGTAGACACAAACTCAAAGCAGCTGAAAAGATGGATCACTGTAGCTCTTCTTGAAGCTAAATGGGTAGTGGTAATGAAATGGATGCAGAACCCCCCCATCACTCCTGGTTTGTCACACAGCACTAGCCAAACTTGCAGCCTTTGAATGACTGTCATTTGTCAACATAAAACAGCTTAACTTATACCACAGTCAATGAGACCCATAATTGAACTTGCACCTTTGTTCATTGCCTTTACCGTCACCTGCCAACCCTCCAGCTTTACCCACTTTCCACTTGTTAAAGTGTAAAAACAGTAAAGACAAGACGCTGTTTATAGCCTCCTAAGTAATTACTATAGTAAAGTAAGACAGGATATATGAAAAGCACTCCAGTAGGAAGTACAACAGTTCACAGTTTTAAAGTTGTTGTTTCTAACACGCTTGTTAAGGACTGGTAAGAATATTAGTTACTTGTTTTTTATCTGATAAGTATGTTCAAAGAGGTCTATCCAAAATTCAGATAGAATGTAAGTTATCACTTATGAAAATAACAACATTTTGCATGATAAAAAAAAAACTCAGTGTAGATCTTGCCCCAATGTTCCGATGTAGACTGTTCAGCTTGTCAGTGCTGTTCAAAATCATTTTCCTATAATTTTACAGGATTTTAAAGACAGACTGCCAGTTTTGACAGCTGATCAGCTGTTTTTTTGAGTGACTTCTTGCAAATCAAAGAAGCCCTCTCTGATTTAAGTGGCTTGGTTCTTTTGAAGTACAAGCAGTTGAAGAGTGGTGTGTGTGTGTGTGTGTGTGTGAGTGTGAGAGAGAGAGAGAGAGAGCGCATGGCTGGGCTCTGTTATCTGTTGGACACTCTTTTTCTGCTGAAACTTACAGTCCAGCTTCAGTTTGGGTGGAAAGCCATGCAGAACAGACCCATGGGCACAGTTATTGAAGTGGCTCTAAAAATGGCTTGCGAGGAACTGGCAGTCGAAGTATCTAACTGAAACTCACAGTCCACCAATGAAATAGTGTAATCTAGTGCTGGCAGGGGGAAAGGTGAAGGCAGACACAAACAGACCACTGCAATAAATCCAGAGAAGGTGGAGAGTTTTGAGTCATGTCCAGTCCGAAGCACTTGGGAATAACACAGTCATCGTATCCTGTCAGTCCCCTCTCTTTCTCCTAGTAATCCAAAAATGCATGCAGGGCTCCACCTACTGTATGCAGCTGTAAAAATGCTTTCCTGGATAGGAAATGCATGTCACATGTCATAGGAGGCTCAAACAGAACCCCTGTCAGTTTCTATAAAACAAAATTAAACTTTTGATGTAGAACCAGTTTACAGATTGGGGGATGCATATGCAGTGTGCCCTTAACTCATTTTCACCTGGGTGGCCAATTTGTATAAGGTTAAACAATGGATGTTTTGGACTTCATACAGAGCTACTGGAAGTAATTAAGGAACATACAGGACTCTTCTAGTTATGCCAACCATCCTCCCATCAACAGGGACATGGAAAGCCAATATAGCTGTCAAATGCACTTTGCTGCACAAGTACTGAAGAATCAAGTCAGATAAGGACAAAAGGCAATACAGCATAAAATTCACAGGATACATCAAAGGGTCCACAGAATGTGAAGCACACCAGATGGAGTAGTGCATCCACTTCAGGGAGTACATATGTCTGATAGTGGGCTTTCTAGAGCCATGCATACAGATGCAGAGATTTCAGGTTTGGAAGAACAGACACCACCTCTTGGGACAGCAAACCTGGACATGGAAGGAGATGTAAGGAAGTTTCCATTGCTAGATGCTGCAGAAGTGGAAAGCAGAGGTGGCAGGGCCAAAAGGGTCGCAATAGTATTAGGGTGGCATGCTCTACCCACAGCTTGAGCAGTACTGTCTGGATGAGAGATATTGGAGGAAAAGCATAAAGGAACCTCCCTTTCCAGGAAAGGGACACAGCATCTCTACAGAAACCTCGATGCCATGGAGAGAACAAGCAAAACATTCAGTCTTGCATTGTGGGGGGACTCAAAAAGGTACAAATCTGGATGACTTCACCTTGTGAATAGGTAGGTTGCCTCGGGGTCAGTAATTTTCATTCTTGAGTTAGGGACTGAGACGTGCTTAGCTTGTCTGCTATGATGTTTTGGGTACCTGGGAGAAACATGACTGACAACTGAATTCCTTGAGATATGACCCAATACCACACTCTCAAGGTTTTTCTGCATGGTGGGTAAGAGTGTGTACCCCTTTACTCATTTATGTAGTGCATCACATGGACATTGACTGTTTGAATCTGTAAGGGACCAGGACTGAGATTACCTAAAAATGCCTGTGCTCATTCACCGCAGTCGTGGGCCGTCCTGATCTGAGGTCATCTTCAAGAGTCTTTCTGCCACAATGAAATTCTGCAGCCCACCTTTTAAAAGTTGCATATTATGGTGCATTGCCCCCGTGAAGGTGTGGGATGACAGATGGACAAATACTGCAAGCCCCACATGTACCTGGGGGTGGGGGAGGTGCAAACCAGAAAAATTCACACACATAGACAGTTCTTCTGTATTTCAGTATCCGATTCTTTTATTGTAAATATTGGCTCAAATCTTCTATGTTTCACCAATAAATTATTGGCTTCCTCAGGAGGTGCCTTTTAAAAACCTTAAAAGATATATATATATATATATATATATATATATATATATATATATATATATATATATAAATTGCCTGTCTACATCACATATCTTATAATACTAATAGTTTCCAATATATTCGATAATATCAGGTCACTTACATCCTTTCATTAATGTGAATCAATGTTATTCACTTTAAATTGACAAAAATCAATATAATTTCTAAAATCAAAACAAGAACGACATAAATGAAACTGATCCATACATGGTTATTATCCAAACCCTTTAAATAGTCACAGTCTATAACTCCTATTACATTCTTAGTTATTCCATGTTTTTAACACTACATATTTATACTAACAATTTTCATATTAATTTAATAATAGAAACTCTTTTTCTTATACATATTTGCATTTTTCATTATCTTGTTCAACCTCTTATTTTTCAGCATATCATTATTTTGAATACTGCTAAATAGCCCCTTTTATTGACAATTCTGTAAAAACACAATCAAAAATGCTCTAAGCCAACAATGCTGTTTTTCTATACACTGTTACTATACAAATTGCATGCTAATATGTATTCATACTGAGCCAGACACCTTTTGCTAATATAACAATAGTAATTTCTATCTGATATAATATGCTTCCATTTGATTTTATTACAATGCTTTAAACATTTTCTCTTTTCTTTTCAAATTCCTGCAAAGGCCTGTATTTAAATACTTTTAGAACCCCTAATGCTTTTAATCTACTGACTTTTTATGTATAAAACATTCAATAGCTCATTGCCTGATACCAATCACTGATTATCCTATACTTGAATTACTATCTGTTTTCATAAAACGTCGCAATCCTATACTTGTTCTGTTATGATCAATTTGTTACTATTCAATTTGCCTTTGCTCTTACAAAGCCATATTTTTTACCTTCACTTCTAATGACATTCAATAATAAACTGTTTATAAGCCTTATAAAATGAGCATTCCTCCGTATGCTCGCTTTCTGTTCTAAACTGTTTAATTCAATTACGTCCTCATTCCCTGCTGGCGTTTATTTGTAAAGCCGCTGTAACTTACACATCTTTTATAATCAATTTGTTACTATTCAATTTGTCTTTGCTCTTACAAGGCCATATTTTTTACCTTCACTTCTAATGACAGTCAATACTAAACTGTTTATAAGCCTTATAAAATGAGCATTCCTCCGTATGCTTGCTTTCTATTCTAAACTGTTTCTTTAATTCAATTACGTCCTCATTCCTTGCTGGCGTTTGTTTGTAAAGCCACTGTAACTTACAAATCTTTTATAGTGAGCATTCTTTCATGTGCTCACTATCTGCTCTAAACTTTTTTACTCTCTAAATCTATTATATCAAAATTTCCTGCTGACGTCTATACACAAATCAACCACTGCCCTTTATATTGCTTCACTACTTACTCCAGTCCAACCATCTCAAAATTATCGAAGCAGCTTCCTTCCATTAGCTGCTACCGTGAACTGCAAAATAAACGATTCATCACCATCAGTCGTAATGTATTTCTATTACAGAATGACCCATTAGCTCTCACTTTAATCTTTGTATTAAGTAACATCGTTGTTAAACTTCAAAAACTGGAACTCTAAAACTCATTTTGGCTATGTATTCTCATGTTTTTTGTACAAATCCTAATAATGCCATCATAGCCTATCTGTAGTTTCTCACGTCCGTCCACGCTGCAGCTCGGATTTTGCTAAATGGGTTCAAACCTGTTTCACCCTGCTTTTAAGTACCTATCCACCTAAAATGACGTCATCATTACGTTCACTGATTTTTACTTAATCTGGCCTTAAAGGGACACTGACAATTTTTATGTTTATCAATATGTTGTGAAGTCATTTGTTATGTATATCTTCCTTTCCCTTACCTTAGGGAACACCTACTTAATAATATTATCTTTCATGGTGACCTTCACTTCATTTGAATTTTCCAATGTGTCTCTTCTCGAATACCACTACTGTTTTACTACAGAATATCCATCCCTGTAATTTATACTACCCTTTTTAAGTATTACTATCAGTTCAGCATCAGTGATTCATTTATTGTTTTTCTATTCACGTCCCGCTACTTTATTGTATTTTTTCTCAAGTCCCACTACTTTCTTACTGCAAGACACGCAATCCTGTGATTCATTCTACCTTTTTTATTAAGTAATACTATTAGTTTGACTACAAATATTTCATCCCAGTTTTTCTTTTCTAATCCCATTACTGTTTTGTTCTAAAGTCTCAAGTCATGTCTTTATACTTTCTACTCTGAATAAAATTACTGACGCTACCTAAATTTATCATCTCGCCATCATAAATCCCGATCCCGCTTTTATTTTACTCTTCAAAGAACATACTCATTTATCCTTAGTTTAATTTATTTTTGCTGTATGCCGCTGTAATTCCTTTCGAGTCCCACTGCTACTTAGCTATTAAGCCTGTAATCCATTTTTACTCGAATGATTTTCTCTGGCATTTTACCACTATAGTTCCTCTTAAATCTGATTACTGCTTTGTTACAAAAGCCTCTCATTTCTGATGCCTTTTTCGAATAAGTCTGCATTTCCCGTGGTTTCCCAGGTTGTTTTCCTGGACAATTTTGTAGATGAACAAATACTCAGGAAAGCAGTTCTGCACGCAGAGCATGGTATTTATTTATCTATCAGAAATCCCCCCAAAAAATAACTTTCTTTCAAGAAAATAAATCAAATATAAATGCTGAAACACAACAGTACTTCCAGAAACAATCTTTCTTCAGAGTTTTCTCAGTTCATTCACTTTATCCAAGGCATGAAAAGTCACATGTCATCTCTCTCCTTGCAGGTCAGTATCCCTCTGACCACCATGCTACATTACCTCAGGAAGCCTAGCCTTTTATAACCTCCCCCAGAGTATCATGTGACCTACCACAGTTTCAAGAATCATATATCTTTATTTCTACAGTCCTTTCACTTTTGCAATGCTGATAATCATTTTAAACAGGATACAACATGTTTACGAATGCTAAACAAGAGTAAGTTAGCTCCTCTGTAAAAAGTTAATACATGACTTTGCAAAACAGATTGGCTCCTCCCCTTTTTGTGAGGCCACTACTCTCCTTTCGTATGAAGACACTGACATTGGGGCAGGCAGTCCCCTAAGGAACCTCAGAGGGAACAGGTAAGAAAAAAGCTCTTGCTGTTTTATTTTCATACAAGAACTCAATTAATTACAGAGCACAGGAATAGGGCTAGGGAATTATCCATATCTTAATATTGCAATGAGCCCCTTTTCTGTTTATCTAGGGCTTTTTAACAATATACCAAAAGAAAAATAACTTTTTAGCAAACAGCAAGGCCCCATATTTGCATATGAGGCCCCAATACAACCTCTAGTAGAGAATAAATAACATAATACCTCTGTCATTATTATATTGTTAACCTACATCAGACAAAGACTGCAGTATCCTTTTAACATAATAAAACATGAACTTTGTGTTTTTAACTTTTACTGTGGGTTTTGCCTTTTTATGTCTGTATTTTATTTCTGCACATGGCACTTTATAACATAATGTAGCCCACTCTGGCACATTTCATATGTTTTTATCAGAATTCTCTGGGAAGGACCTGATAAAATGGAAAAAGAAAACACCATAAATTTAATAAGACAGAGATGTGGGGTGGGGGGCTCCACAGGTGGCTAACCTGATGGGGCAAGAAGAAAAAGTAAGATAGGTTTTCAGATAAAGGTATAATTTGTTGCAACACTCTTGTTACTAATAATAAGATAGAAAAGAGTCCTCCCAACTATATAGGGTTCTACCCTGTCACAGGCCCCATACACTTTCTTTTTTTTAATACACATTTTTGCCCCCAGTTTTTCCAGGGAGCTGGTGGGCAGGGCTCTGCCCCCCCCTTGGGGGTGTCACATCTGTCCCCAGTTGGCATCCTCATAATCAGAAATGCCACTAGGACATCATGGAGCCCACCAGCTCTGTTTTCTACCCCCCCATGCCATAGCCACACACACATGTGGAGGCATGTGCACACTGTGGTTCTGCAGTGCCCTCCCTATTTGTGCCACCTCCCACTTGCACTACCATCAGGCCTCCACCTGAGGCAGTTGTACTGCAAGGGTGACAAGGTCCCTCTCCAGGAGAGGAGAACTGCCTTTCAGCCGCTCAATCCTGCTCCCTCCCCCCCGCTGACCCCCGCCAACCCAGGCTCACTCCTGAACCCTGGTCACTGGCCTAGCATGAGGTGTGGCATCCAGCGCCTCAACCCTCGGCATCACAGGATCAGTGTCCCCATACACTTTCAACATGTGTTTGTAAATTTCCTTTGGTTCAGTGTTCTCTAGTGTCAAAAATATGACGACAGCACAATGCTTGATTTTCTGATTTCCAGCATCCATCATAGTCTACCTGCAATTGACAATGCATACATAAGTGATACAACAATCTAGAATGTTCTACTCATGCTTTCTGAGTTCTAATCCACATGGACTATAAGTAGCTGCAACATCAATGGCCTCTGGTGTTTCCTTCTATATTAGGCTCAGAACTTTTTGAACCACCAATTTGTCTGTAACAATTTCACACTATGTATGTTGTTCTTCTATACCACTGTACCACTGTCTGTAACAATTTCACACTGTGTATTATTTGTTTCATCTGTATTACTGCACCTTTGTAACCCCCTACCTCCAGGGCGCATCTGGAATCGAGCAGTAATCCGCTCAGCATGCCTTCCTGGTAAATCTCTTAAATAAATAAATAAATAAATGCCAACTAAAACAGCCCTCATCTCCAGAATATTTATATCAAGAGAGGACTCCAGACTGTACCAGCTTCCCTGAGTGTGGAATGACCATATATGGGCAACGAAACTGGACCTTGAGGCATCCATTGTCAAAACCTGCAGGTGATCTGTGTGAAAGAGGGGAATGTCTTGTATCAATTAAGAGTTATCCATCCAGCACAGCATGATGGAGAGGAAACATGGCCAAAAACATTTGGTCCAGGTCATCTGTAATTTGGTCCCATTGCAGAATTGCACCCAGTGTAGAATGCACATGTAGAGGCAAGCATAATGGACTTCATGATGGCCACAGTCATTGAACCCAGCAAAAGCATCATTGGCCTGGAGTATACATAATGGCTGCAGTATGTCATGTGAACCTGAGTTATCAGGGAATCTACCCTGTCCACAAGCAGAAAAACATTACTCACTGCTTTGCCCAGAACTGTTGCAATGTACCAGAGGTTCTGACAAAAAATGCAGGTCCTTGAACAATTGTCTTGTGCAGGACAGAGTGTGCAGAATTGCTTCCCTGGATAGGCCCTGAAGAGCCAATCATCCAGATAAGGGAAGATATACAGCCCTTTTCTCCAGAGGGCTGCCACCACTGCTGCTAAGCATTTGTTAAATACCTGCAGTGCCAAGGAAAAGCCTGAGGGAAATATTTGAAGCTGATAATGACTGTCCTCAGAATAAAGAGAAGGTACTATTGTCTGTGGTACTTGTGGATCTTGATATGAGGATATCATTCCTTCATATCTAGGGCACAAAGCAGATTCCCTGTATGCAGCAGAGGGATGACAGCCTGAAGGAAAACCATCCAAAACTTTCTGTATTCAATGTATCCATGTAGGCCTCAAAAATCCAGGACTGGATGTAGAACCCCTGTCCAGCTGAATACTAGAAAGTACTGGGATTAGAATCCCTAATGTAGCTTGCAGGGAAGAATGGGTGGTTTAAAATGCTTTTGTATCAGCATCTGAACCTCTGTCAATAGAAATGATAAGTGATGCATAGGGTAATGACAAGGAGGGGGTGGATGCCCTGTAGGGGTGGACAGAAGCCCCAGAGCATATCCCCTTTCTATAACTTCCAGTACCCACTTGTCAGTAGTGATCTCCCTTCAATTTAGCAGATGGAGGGTTATCCTTCCCCCACCTGCACACCTGGAGGCAGAGGTAGAAGGGAAGTGATGCTGAGTCAGAAGATGCTGGGGATGGTAGGAATGCCTCCTGCAGCTATACCTTTGGATGCTTTTACATAGACACCTAGGGCATTCAATATCCACAGTAAATTTCATTGGTATTAAAAGGGACAGTACGTCCCAAAAAGAGGAAATTGAGAGAGTCTCCTCTTACAGTGTGCAGCATACTGCATCCAAAGATTTGTACTCTGAGACCTGACATAGGTATCAACAAAGAAGCTGACAGGAGACATAGTCTGTGATACACAGACAAGGTACAATTTGGTTCCCTAATACTCCATATATACAAATGCCAAAAATGCTTCTTTCTGATGTATGATAAGGATAATGTGAAAATCAACTTTGTTAATTTTTTTATTTTCATTTTCATGTTCACCCTTGTGTTTGCGTGCCAAGCAAACATTTTGGCATGATAGTTGGATTTTGCGAGGTGTGTCACTGTTGGTCCAATGCAGGGCAGTCTGCAAGGGGTTCATCACTGTCAGACCAATTATCAGCCAGTTGCTCATGACACTGTTCTGGTTTTGCTGGGTGGAACCTTCATGTAATTCAAAGGAAAGAGCTGGACCAATCATAGGGTGGCTTATTCCTTTGATCTGCATAATACCGTCCAGCAAGTAGAGCTGTCCTGATCAGCCTGATGAGGTCCTTCCACCCCCAACATAACCTTAAATAAAGAAAACCACCCCTCAATCCCTCCCACCCCTTTCTTCCTAATTTTCAATACCAGGTTGCCCAATCCCTGGTGCTGGCTACTACCCCCACACCACCCCACCCATTTTCACTGTGTGACACTGGGTAGCCCACTTCTGGTGCCACCAAAGATAAGGAAACCATCCTTCAATCCCTTTCACTCTTTCTGATAGAAAGAGCTGATCAAAGGACTGTGTGACAGTGACAATTAAGCTCAAGCTAATTCTGAAAAGGCATGGCATTCCTGACTCACATATAAATGAGGCAGTCCAA
The DNA here is from genome assembly GCA_016271365.2 of Neoceratodus forsteri. Taxonomy (NCBI): domain Eukaryota; kingdom Metazoa; phylum Chordata; order Ceratodontiformes; family Ceratodontidae; genus Neoceratodus; species Neoceratodus forsteri. The sequence goes on from CM057449.1 coordinate 989,047,379, forward strand.
AAACTGAATTATTTTTTATCCTTTTTAATGTGAAAAAGACATACAGACAAACAGTGCAGCAAAGCAGAGAGCAGAAATATACTGACATTTCACCTGGTCGACTTTCTCAAAGGAATGGTACTCACTGGAACATCTGTGCTTGCTTTATCAAAGGAATGGTGCTCTCTGGGACATCCAAGCACTCACTGGACTGGGAACCTGAAGAAATCAGGTATGTGTTTCAATGCATTTCAATGGGTTTTGAACTTGTTCTCATAACTTGCTAATTTTTGAATATTTTCTCCCTAAATCCCCCCATCCCAGTAGCTATGGGAATGTTGGTAACACCCCTTCCCCCATTTCTGTGATCCTGGACTTCAGCCTTTTAAAAACCTTACATTTTTTATTCTTTTCTGTGCTATCCTGTTCTGAAAAAGTCTGTCATGACAGAATTTCTGTTTTTTGACAGATCTGAGAACTGGCTCCTCCACAGATCTGATGCTTCTCCCCCTAAACCCTCCTATCCTTACCTTACCTTATCTCCTCTCTTTTTTCTTCTATTTCATTCTTCATTCTTCAGTGTTACTTCTGGTAACCACCCCCATACTGTGCCTTGGAAGTCTACACTACAGGCAGACATTTGTGAGTCTCCCTGAAAGACTTGAATGCAGAGACTGTTTAAAGAAAAGTTATGCCCCAGGCACTGTTCTACCCGAGGATAGAAAGCACTGCTGAGTGGAGGCAGGTTTGCTATGGGACAATGTGCTGGAACCTATTTCTTGGGTGTTTGTTTGAAAAAGGAAAAATCCTTGCTGAACTATGTTTCAAAATAAAAGACCCTCCTAGACTATTTTGTTAAAATGAAACTCTTTTGGGCTTGTTGAGGCTCACCTGCTCATCAGATGGCCTCTGTTCTCTGCAGCCTCCTTCCCTGCAATAGTGCTAGATGCATGGCTTAAGTTTTGGCTCACAAGAGTCACTTTAAAAATACAATGACTAGCATTGTATGTAAAATAAAGCATGCACTTTCTTTTTTAAATAAATTGATGCCAGCACAAAACTCCAACAGTTGTGGAGAAAATAAAAAGGAAGCAAACGAAAACAAAGCGAGGAAAATGAGAAAGTAAAAAAGGGGATAAGAAAAACCAATGTAAAATGATAAGCAAGATAAAAGCATGTTTGCAGTAGAAATGTGCGAAATGCAGAAATTTTGCTTTGCAAAATATTTTGCAGAATTTGTGCATTTTGAGAAATATTTTGTGGGTACAAAACACAAAATTTCTCTGGTGAAATTAGGAATTTCACCTGTGAAATCAAGCATTTTGCCCATGAAATTGCACATTTCACTGCATCATCAGCTCTCAAAGCAGTCGTTTTTTGTGAATTCTGCCAGATTTCATCATGCATCCTCTTTGTTATTGAATCTTGTAAATCTGTTAGGCTGTAAAGCAGTAAGTCTAGTTCACCTAGACTTCTTCATTGGATTGTTAACGTTATGGTTACAGCTCCAGCAAAGGTTGCATCTAACATTGAAAGAAGTTGCATCTAACATCTAACATCATTCTCCAATGGCTAGCATAGACAGACTGCAGTATGTTATACTTTGATGTTGATTAACTATGCACTATTTAGCATTAGTCTAAGTGTTTAACCTGCATGGTAACCTACAAGTACTGCCTACTGTTATTGATTGCTAACGGAATCAGCTGTATTCTTCTGGCATTGCAGCAACATTAATGAATGTAACCCACTGATATAACTGGATATTTGAGTTAACATGGGTAAAGAATTGTAAATAAGGATAACCATAACCTAAACAAGATGGAATTACACTGTCACAATCATTGATCTTAGAGTGAATTTTGAAACCTACTTGGGCACCACTCCAATACATCTTTCAGTGTTTATTAGTGTATTATCACACTCTCTGGTGAAATTCCACTATCAAAATTTGCGATTCCACCAGGTGGAATTTTGCATTTTGCACCCCTGAAATTCACCAGCAAAATGTGCGAATTTTATGAAATGTTTCACGCTGTGAAATTTGTGATTTCACAGAAATTTCGCCGGCAAAATTACATTTCGCTGCAACACTAGTTTGCAATAACCACTGTTCCTCTTTCTTCCCCTGAGCTGCTAGGGAAGCAAGGAGAGTGATACGTATTGAAAAGAGAGCAGACTCTATTAGAACATGGTGTCTGACTCCCTGCAGTAAGGTCAGAAGTCTAAACACCGAACCTGCCGATTGGGGACAGTTTGTTGTTGAATAAAAACAGTTCAGGTAACAAATCTTCTTTCAATGGACCAGAGCTACCACTGAAAGAGCCTGTAAATATTGTAAATAGTTTTCACTGGTGGTTTCTTTGTTGTTTGTTCAATGTTACACAAGCATTACCCCATATACATTGTTGAAATGTGAAAAGTACCTGCAATAGAAAAAGAGAAGGGAGAATTAAAGAAAGAAAACAAATACAAAGAAATAAGGTAAAAACAAGCTAAACTTACCTGTTGCAAATGGTTCCATAGGCTTCAGCCAGACAAACTTCTGCTTTTCTTGTTTCTGAGCTGAGAACGGGGATGGCTTGGTTGTTTGGCAAGAGGTGGGGTTAGACCCCTTGTTAAGGAATTTTGACAAAAATCTCCTTTCCTGTACATAAAGAGAAAATGGTAAAAGTTATATCTATAATGACAAGGTATTTCACATTAGATTCTGTTATATTTGCACTGGATATTATATGAAAGAAACAAATCATTAATTTGTAAATGGAAGCATATTACATAACCAGAAGGAGTGGTATAAAAAAAATCACCTTCCACCAACTGTTCAGTTAGTTAGCTAGTTGGTATCCAGCTTGCTGGCAGTAAGACGTCTGCTAACTCATGCTGCTGATGGTTCCAGCACTCCTAGAAGCATGTAGGGCTGTATCCAGCTGCAATTTTGCTGAAATTAAAAGCTTTTAAAAGGTCACTGTGAGAAGCTTCTATATTGCAACTCTATTATTCTGCACCCTGACAAAAATGGTAAAAAAGACTTCATGCTGAACTTTTATGCACATCTGAAACATACTTGTTTTGCACCTTTCATGAATAAAACTAGACTGCACTAGCTGCACTGCATCTTAACTATAGCTGTTTATGTCTGTCTGACCTTCTTTACCTGCACCTCCATCACATAGACAACACCCAAGATCTTTAACAGGGTGGATACTTGGGAGGGGGTGGGGAAAATGAGAAGGGACCTTGAGGAGTGGTCAAATGTATGGCAGCTGGCGTTCAATGCCAAAAAGTGTAAAAGCATGCACCTGGGAAATAAAATCCCAGGAGCTGAGTACAAAATGGGGTGGGCGGGCACTGTCAGTCACTATGGAGGAAAGGGACATAGGTGTTAAAATATCTGATGACCTTAAAGTTGCAGAGCAGTGTGACAAGGCACTGGCCAAGGCCACTGGATTGCTGGGGGTACGGGGGTATCATGAGCAGAAGGAAGGACATGCTATTACCACTGTACAGATCATTGCTGAGACCACATCTGGAGTACTAAGTACAGTTCTAGATGTTGCATCTCAGAAAATACATCTACATGTTAGAGGCAGTCAAGGGAAGAGCAACTAAAATGGTACATGTGTTGCATGAGAAACTGTATGAAGAGAGACTGAAGGATCTCAATGCATACACCCTGGATGAGAGGAGGGAGAGAAGGGACATCATGGAGAACTACAAGTACCTCTTGGGGGTGAAAAGGGTACAGGTAGGGAGACTGTTTCAAATGAAAAAGTGCAAGAGAACAAGAAGGCATGAAACAGAGCTAGACAAGGGGGAATTTAAGAGGGATGTGAGGAAAACTACTTCACCGAAAAAGTGATAGATGCCTGCAACAGCTTGTCACAAGAGGTAATGGGGGCAACATCTGAGGGCGATTTCAATCATGCATGGAATAGACATGGGGGAATACTAGTAAATTTAAATGGGGAGGGTCACTGGAGACCAGTTAGGGTCTCATGGGACAGAATAGGTAGGGAATAAAACTGGGCAGACTGGCTGGGCTAAGCAGTTCTTTTCTGCCAACAAATTCTCTGTTTCTATGTTTCTATAGTCCTTGTGCTGCTGACACTGCTGGGAATGGTGAGCCAGACTATGGTGCTTCCATTGCTAGTGGTAGTCTGGGGAGACTTGCCAGCAGGATGTTTAGGGGTGAATGATTTATGGATAATTGTCAGGACACTGTAGTTCATATTGCTAAAAAAGGAGGTCCTAAACAAATTGATAACTACTGAATCATTTCTGCCCTGTTGGTACTAATTAAGATTGTGGAAAAAGTGTTGTTGGATCAGTTGACTGATTACCCATCATAAATATATCCTGCTTGCTCCTGAACAGCATGACTTCTGCAAGAGCATACTACAGCCACTGCTCTAGTTCCATGATATAAAAATAGAGTATTAAAGATGCCTTAGAGGCCACCCAGATGTCCCAAGCAGCAGCGTATCACACTGATATGCAGGTAACCCAGGCTCGAGAGCAAACTCAGGTTGCTGTATTGGGAGGCAAGCAAAGCCACTGAAGCTGTCACTTGACAGTGTGCTGCAGCCTGGAGGGTAGACATTGAGCACCCTGTATTGCAGCAATCCCTGTGGTAGGCCATGGGATCTTGCTTCTTCCACAGGTGTTGCTGCATGTGACCAAAGCCATCACAGCAGTTCTGCCAATACCAGGGAAGGAGGGAGGGTCAGTATGAAAGTAGGATAGAATCCCCACTTCTGTCTTTATGATGGCTGAGGTCTCTGGCTCCCCTGGGTCCTAGTATCTGGCTCTGGATCCTGTCTATATAATGGACTGCTTTGGGGGGGAAGGACAGCCCTCCCCAGGATCCCATTACCATGGAAAATTTCATGGGATCCATCGGGGCAATTATACTCCGGGGGGTACAAATAAATGCTATGCATGAACAGGGTATATCACTAGGACCAGGTATATTGCTAAAGCAGTTTGGAAAAAAAAGTCATGGAAAATGGGAGACAGGAGTTGTATTTATTGATCTCTCTAAGACCTCAGCCTGGTCAATAACATTTCCTGGACTCTTATTGGTCAGTATGTGCTTGTTACAGTGAGATTATTAAAGCACATCACAGTGTCAAGTCCAAACATACAGATGACTGCATGCTAGACTGACTAACAACCTCAGTTTCTCTTACAAAGAAAGTTTGAAGCCTTGTAATTGTAATATAGAAGCAAAAGCTTAGTTTCATATAAAAGACATATTTATTTATATTGTGGGGGGCAAACATTTTGTGATGGCTAAAACATTTCATAGTTAGGCAGAGAACAAGTGTCAGAACAGCTCCCTTATAGTGAGAGAACATCACTTTTATAGTATCAGTTTTACAGTTTTATTATTTATGAGGAAACACACCACACATGAATTCACTGCATCATGGGTATGCAAATACCCAATTGCCTGATATTGCATAACACACTACAGTGATAAAAAACAATTGATTATTTACATACCCATGATGCAGTGCTTTCACATGGGGAGTGTTTCCTTAAAAAAAAAAATATAATTACCGTATATACTCGCGTATAAGCCACATTTTTTGTCACTTTTTTGAGTTGTCAAGTATACATCCTCGGCTTATACGTGGGTCAATTAATTCAAGTTTTCAATTATCCATCAGCCGCACTACGGAAACCCCAGTTACTGGTATCACAAGCTCATAAGCCCACACATACAATTCACATCATGTTATAACACTTGCACTTACCAAAATAAGTCTGAAATGGAAGCACAGCTCATACAATACTGCTTTCAATGTGTGAGTGTTAGAACTAGTAGTCACTTTTTTAACTATATCTCCCTTATAGTCTAAATCATGTGATTTGGGTACTGGTAGCTTTCAATTATCCATCAACCGCACTACGGAAATCACAGTTACTAGTATCACAAGCTCATAAGCCCACATATAAAATTCACAGCATGTTTTAACACTTACACTTACCAAAATAAGTCTGAAATGGAAGTGCAGCTTGTACAATACTGCTTTCAATTTGTGAGTGTTAGAACTATCTGACTCCACAAAAACAACTCTGCTGCTATGGACTTTTGTATACATGGAAAGCATTTTTTTCATGTGTGGGTTTATGAGCTTCTGGCAGAGAATGATGATGCACTCAGCTTTCCAGATGAGGAGGAGGACACAGAGTGAAGTCTTTTCTACAGTAACAAGCTTGCAATCAACAGCAATTATTTACTCTGTGCACTTTGTGCTTAAAAAATAACAGTTTGGATTAGAATTCTAAACTGTATGTGGTGATTTTGCTATGCTTTTAACAGGGATTTGTGCAATAAAACCAGCTTGGCTTATACATGAGTCACTAATGTTTCTTTGCTTTTAACTGTGACATCGGGGGGGTCAGCTTATACGTGAGTTGGCTTATATGTGAGTATATACAGTAAATTAAAAAGAAAACTCTAAACTGATACTATAAAATAGATGCCCCTACACATAAAAGGGATGTTCCAATACTTGTTTTCTGCCTAATAGCCATTTACCTGTGCTCATTTGTGTCCCCACAATATTAATAAATAAAAGCCATTGTATAATAGCAATAATGCATGCCAGAGTGTGGGTTGGGCTGGGATAACTGCACTTCTGAGGTGTTGGATGCACTCAGCCTTGTGCCCTATCACTCCAGGTGCATGAGGCTGTCCCAGCACAACCCACACCTTGTCATGCATTGTTGCTTAATTATCTTGCTGCAGATTATTTACACTTGGCCTCGCAAATAGATTGCAGTTTATAAAGTTCATTCAGACTCTATCTGATTTGGCTTCTACTGAAGTTAGTGTTCTCCAGGGTCCTATGGTAAGCCCTCTGCTCTTATCTATCTTTATCAACTGTCTTCCTTGTGTGTCTACCTCCTGCTCCTCACTTACATATGCTGATGACCTTGCTTTCTATTCTAGTTCTAACACCATAGGCCATATAAACTTGCAGCTAAATTGCTACTTTCTGAACATCCAGAGCTGGCTTCTAGAAAGCAATTAGGTCTTAAATGCAAAAAGAAAGGAAGGTTATGCTCTTTGGCTTAAATGCATAGCTTAAGTCTTGCACAGATGCCTTAGTAACCTCCTGTGCAGACGGTTCCTTACTTGCTTTGGCTGATAAATTCAAATACTTTGCATCACTTGTGACCCTACATTGGATTTTTTCCTTCATGTCCTCATCATCTACAAGGCTGTTAATACTAAACTTGATTTGGCATACAGAATTAAACATATAGGGCTGACTTTTCAAAAGGGCTGGATTGCCGCAAGCACTGAGTACATCACGGATATAGTGCAATCTAATGGGATTTTCTATCCAATGTGGCAATTGCTGCAAGTTAGGCCATCTTTTTGTGGTCTAGCTTGCATCAATTGCAGGGACCTTTTTTACGGTGTTTGTGCCTGAGATTTGGAGCAAGAACCATATATCGGGTGAACTGTCACATATGTGTTTGAGCAATGAGAACTGAATGGAGTTGTGGCAAAAGTGTCTGACATACCAGCAGAATCAAAGTGTTGGGATGCAGGGCTTTATGCAAGTCTTGTGCCACCCTTTGAAAATCCAGCTGATACTTTTTTTTTTTTTTATAAGTTTTTGTTAAAATTTGTAATTCCATTGCACAGCATAAGTATACATTAACAAATACCATGGGCCTGATATTCTAAACTGTGCCTGGCGATGGCGCTAGTGGATGCACAGCACAACTGGGGTGCACTGGAGCAACTAAGGGATATATTCAAAAGAGATGAGCCATGGTGCATCTCTTCTGAATATGTCAACCACAGCGTGCTGTGCAAATACAGTGCACTGGCACATCCTACAAGTCAGGGCTGAATACCAGGAATGGGAAAGGAGCCAGCGCATCAGAGATATGCTGTGTGCAAATCCCTGATATTCCGCCATCAATATGCAAATGGGGCCATAATACATGCAAGGCACAGATGGGGCAAGTTGTATGTAATTATGGGCCCATTTGCATGAGTTGTGCCGGGCAGGCCAGCGAAATGCACCTGGCACACTGCACAGCATGTGGTGCTGTCAGAAGAGGTCTAGTGATACCCCACTCCCTGCACATAGGTCAGATCACCGTACATTAACTGTAAAAATAGCCCTGGTGGTCCTGTAGTTCCCACCACCCCACCGGTATCTCTGATTACTGGAATCCAATAGTAGGACTAGCCCTGGTAGGCTAGTGGTACCCCCCACCGAGCTGGTACAGTATAATCCAAGTTAAGTTCCATGTTGTCATGCCAGCACCTGCCACTGGAAGTATGCAAAGTCATTCCAAAGTGGAGATGTATGAACTAATTGAGGTAGATTCCTGGATGTTTCTTCAAGTATCCTATGCTGCTCCATTTAAAGTGTATGCAAAGGTTTCTGCTAGATTTAGTTTATGTATCTTGTGGGAATGCACACATCTTTATGTCTGGGATCCTGTAGTGTCACCAGCCAAATTGTGTTCCTGATCTAAAGCTTTTAAATATAGCTGCAGTTTGTGTCAGAAACATCTCTGCCACTTCATTAATAAATATTGGATCCAGCTTGTGTTGCTGCTGAGATGACTCAGATGAACAAGTGGCATCACCATTACCTCCTTCAACACCATCATCATTGGTGTCATTCTTGAAATTGCCTCTAGTGCTACTACCTAAGTGACCACCACCACCTGACTTGATTTGTTGGATTGCTGTAAAAGATCTCAAATATGGCATGTATGTCATCCAGGTAGACTCACCAAGGGGAAGAACCATACTAAGGGTTGCTTATTCAACACCAGCATTTTTGGTAGACTGTTCATAAAGTCTCAGAAGCAGAACAAGCATTTGCAGCACACACCGCTACATCCAGGACTACAGATATGTGAAGTCTGCAAAATTCGCTTTGTGAATTAATTTGTGAATTTCACAGAATTCGCAGAGCGCAATTTGCAGAATTCACACAATTCGCAGACAACAAACTGCATGAAATTCACTGTGAAGTGTGAAATTCTGCCCATGAATTTCACACTTTATGACAAAATTTGTGGCAAAATGTGTGCAATTAGCATGAAGCTGAAGTTTGTCAGATCAGGGGAGGCATCACAAACTTGGCGAAGCATGAATTTGTCTAATTCGCTTGAAATTCGCTGGTGAATTTTTACTTCGAAGCATCACTACCCAGGACAGAGATCTCCAGTTGGCCACATCATTGAATTCCATATCCTGGAACACAGGTTTCCATTCCACCAGTCCATTCCCCATAAAAAAGATAGAGTTCCACCTTGTTGGCTGTGAACATTGTGCTTCTCCTGATGCTGGTGAAGGAGCTCAGTGCATTTGGGAGAAGTACAGTAGAAATATCTAATCTGCATGCATATTGACTCATACATATCAGGGAGAATGTGCTTGAAAAAATGTGAGGCATGATGGAAACTGGAATGTTATATTTGGGCTTCAGTTCATGCAACAGTCTTTGAAAGCCAGTATTCTTTACCACGGAGAATTGCTTAGAATTAAGTACCATTATCTCCCCAGTCAATTGTGTAGTTAGGAGGGAGGTTGGGTAAGTTGGTGTCAGTTTAGTGTGGGCAAGTAATAATTTGGCAGTGTAGTGTGTTTCGGACTGTAGCTAGTGGTTGAAGTGGTGATTTTAAAACTGCATCAGTATCTGGGGACGTATCAGCTGGCTGTTGTGACTGCCATATTGTCTGCATTACTTGATCAAACTATCTTATCCCTCAACCCATGCCTGACTGCCCTGCTGCCAACCCATGTGACCTGAGTGGGCGTTGGGAATTGATGACTTTTAGAAAGATGCCATGTTTCATGCTTTCAATGATCAGCCAGAACAGGTCCCCACTATTCATGTAGACTGGCCCCAGGCTGATCTTCCTGTCACACAGACTGCATATACTCTCAGTGGATTTGTGGGGTCATTGGTAAAATGATCCTACACTACAGAAGACTGCTTTGGTTTTTAGCTACATGAATGGACTGCTGGGATTCTTTGGATACAATGAGGCAGTGACTGTGAGATGATATAATTTTCCCTGCCACAGTGAAATGACACGGCTGGGCTGGATGTCCTGACAGGGCAGCACTAGGGTTAAAAAGAGGCTGATTATCTGAGGCTGGTAGCAGGGCTGGTCTGTACATTCCCCTGCCTGACCAACTTACTTTCATGCTTTTACTTTTGGCATTATTTTGTTTTTTCAGTTTGATCATTTCCTCCTGTGACAACCTCCACTCCTCTGCATCACATTCATCATCAGAACTTGTTGGTCTAAGTGACAGCACACTTTCAACCTCCTCTTCTTCATCCTCCTTTCCTGTATGTGCTTCATCATCTCCAGTTTCTTCCCTTTCCTCTCCTCCTCTTCTTTGACTTCTTCCCCTGCCCCTTCCCCTTGGCCTTGATCTTACGTGCTTCTTTAGCTTTCCTTTGCACTTTTGCTGCCTCCTCCTCCTCCTCCTCATGAGCTTCTGCTTCCTGCTTCTCTACCATCTCACTGTCATGCCCCCTGACTTCAACAGCTCCACATTCATATCATCCTCACTGACATACTTCACTATTATAAGCTGCTTTGGTGGTTGCATCACTGGCTTGCTTTCATAAAATGGCATGATGGTATAACTTTCCCTCTCACAAACAATTACAATTTTCCCTCAGATGATAAGATAACAATAGTGTCAGTGTCAGACTCAGATTCAGACTCCGACTCGATAGATCTTTTCTCACACAGTGATTCAGCAGCAGCACTGATTTTGTGCTGCAGCTGATGTCTGAATAGGAGGCTGGAACATAGTGGGCATTATGTTGTGCCTCATGGTGGACAGGCAATCATCATGACCACAGCACAGAGGTGTCAGCAATGGTGCTGGTGTCTCTGGCAGTAGTAGCTGGTGTTGTGTTTTTCATGCAAGGTAAATAGGGTGAGGTCTTGCCTTCACAGACTGTGGTAACTTCTTTGTATTCTTATGGCTAGTAGACTTCAAAGTACTTGAAGGAAGAATAGTGGGAATCCTGTGTGCTTCTGATTTGCTCAGGGTTCTTTCATCCCAGATGACCTTGATCACTGGGACTGGCTGTGAAAGACATTGTTTACTGTAAGAATGAAACGTATTGACTTCTGTGGGCTAATGACCCTGTTTGCCTTGGACAGACCAGCACATGTCCAGCCTTAGTACCTCTCTCAGTCACTCAGTCCCTGCCCACCACCACCACTTACAGAACTAGTAGGTCCCACTATGCCAATTCCACCCGATACATATTTGGATGAATTGGCATGCTGAAGCCTGTACCTGCTGCTTTCTCTCCCACATCCATTTCTCATCCAGTTATATTCTTCATGGTTTTCCACACCACTGGACCTGCAGATGCCCACACACATAAATGCCAGCCATTTTGCCCACTGGCACTCCCTCCTCCTCACTATCACTGACCGACTAAGTACAGTATCTCACCGCAGCAGCCTACTTTACTTAGTTTTCCCTCACATGCAGGCAAATAAAATAAAAAAGATAGATTTCTGTTCCTACATCAGCAGCCGTCAAATTATTATTTGTCAAATAAACCCTTGACACTCCCCCCTGTGCCTTCCCCAGTCTAATAAATTCACTCTGTACCTTTTCTTCTCTCTTTATAGAGTATAGGGATTACAAGCAACAAAACATTACAAGTGGTGTAGGTAGCCAAATCCAAACTTTGCAATGTCCTGTTTAAATTCGGGAAGAGCATTAGATAATCTTTTGAATGAATTAGCTAAAAACTTTGGACATATTGCCCACTTTTCATTACTGTTACTGGTATGATGCATGTTTAAAACCCAGTACTTGATTATTACTTTTTAGTACTGTAAACAACAAATTATATTATTAATTTTAATGTGACACACTTGGAGAACTGTGAAATATCTGCAGAATCTACTGTGCATTTTTGTATTACTTTGATATGGTAATTTATTTACACATGCAGATAGATATGCTGCACTGCAATGATGAGTGTATAATGAATAATGTATTTATTCAAATCTCTTCTAGTGCAATTTTAATATGTATTTGCCCAAGCTTCTTGTATTGTAAATTTTAATATGGAATGACCTAATGGTCACTCAATAAAGTTTAAAGTTTAATATTCGCTCTGCCCTGCTCGTGCTGCAGAAGGCAACAACATTAAAAAATAAATAAATATGGATTTCAGTGCTCTACATCTCCAGCACTCAGTAGAAGCAAATGTGTTGAATACATTGTTTACATATCCCCTATGCATCTTTCCCAGTTTGTTAAATCCACTTTGCCGGCTCCAGGTCTGTTGCATGACCTGCAGCTGCCAGTGCTGGCTTACACCATTTATCTCCCCTTTTCTCTGCACTACAGTGTGGTTTAACTTGCCTGCCTACCTTAAACTATATTTTAATGCAGTAAAAACTATCTAACAGGAATGATACTGCATAATTCTGTAATGATTTTGAAACTTTTATGATCGAAAGTAACTCTTCCTCAAATTAAATGAAATCCTTCAGAATCCATGTCTTTCATCTGTGCACATGAAAGAGAAAGAGAAAGAGAGAGAGAGAGAGAGAGAGAGAGAGAGAGAGTGACCACTGGAAATGGCACAGATGGGTGTGCAGGTTGAGAAGTTCGCAGTCTTCAGTGTTGATGATTGGCTGCTGCAGGTCACATGACTTGCCAATAACTTGGCCATGCTCATTATTATTCCTGGTAAAAAGTACTGCACCATGATGTCAAAGTGTTGAAAAGTCAAACGGAAACTGACTTCCTTCAGACCTGCTTCTCTGATGTCCAAAGCACTGGACTTTGGTAATTTACTGAATGCTAATTTGGTATTGGCTCATCCTTAAGCCAGAGGAGAGCTTGATAAATTCTAATTTGCTTAATGTTTGGGAGAGGTGTGGCCCTCTTCATTAGCAAGTTCCAATTAGACCACCTCTGAGTCACTAGGTGATTGTATTCAGTTAAAAAGCAGTCATTATTTTGGTTCCTTCTCCCATAAATATTTCCCAATCAAAAACCAGAAACTGGGTTTATATTACTCATTTATATATTGGCAGAGACACAATACCTTATGAGGGACAAAGAATGTTGCTAATATCTCATCAGGTTCAACATGATAGATTGCAACTGGTTGCTGTGAATAATCCAGGTAAAGACAGATCTGTCTGAGACTGTACTTGTATGTTTCTGTTTATTCCTGGAAGAGTGGGGGCAGACAGTGGCTAAGGGTCCTTTTCTATCAGTGCCAGTAGCTCTGTACTGTGCTGTTTCTCAGGTGTCAGTCTTATCCCTCATGTTATTTACCATGTATATGCAAACTTTGTGGTAGCTTTTCAGGAAGTAAAGCATTGGGCATCACTATTATGTAGATGATAACATTTTTTTAGTATATCTCTCCATCTCCCTGATCAGCGCAATAGTGATCAGTCACTACAGTTATTAGAATGGTGCTTGGAGGAAGTAAAAGATTGGATGGCCTCCTACTAGTTGGTCCATAATTCAAAGAAGATGCAGCTGCTGCTAGTGGGCAAAGATTAACAGGTTACCTCTCTGAAGAATAGCCTCATGTTCTTCATCTTCAGTGGGCACAAATTGAGGCAGGGAGGGTTATAAGAAACCTGGTTGTGGTTCCAGAAATTTAGATGTCCATGGAAACCCTGGTGTCAGCCATCAACAGAAATTGCTTCTAAAATGTAAGGGATAGCATTGGATGTCTTCCCTTTCAAAAACTTGGAGATCTGAGCACTCTAGTGCAGGTTTTCATTTCATCCCAACTTGATTACTCTACTGTGTTCAAGGATTGTCAGAACTAGTTCTAAAAGATTAGAACCCTTTTAGAACTCACATGCTTGTGAATGGGCATTGCAGTATGCACTGCAAGCCCATTGGTCCATAATGTTGTCCAATGGGCTTGCAGCTGCTACTGTCAGCAGTCATTTGGCTGGCAGCAGCAGAGGAATGCGGGTGGGTTTGCTGCCCTCTGATAATGGGGGGACTGGGTGGGCTGGTGGTCCAGTGTGGGTGGGGGTAGGCAGTGCCACTGGCCCACCAGGGAATTTGATTCATTATTAAAACAGGCGATTGCAGTTACTGGCATGGTGGGGGGTACCACTAGACTACCAGAGCTAGTCCTACTATTAGATTATGGTGATAGGAGGTACTGGCTCAGTAGGGGGTACCACTAGCCTACCAGAGTTAGTCCTACTAATGGATTATGGTGGTAGGAGGTACTGGCTCAGTGGGGGGGTACCACTAGCCTACCAGGGCTAGTCCTTCTATTGGATTATGGTGATAGATGGTACTGGCTCAGTGGGGGGTTACCACTAGCCTACCAGGGCTAGTTCTACTATTGGATTATGGTGGTAGGAGGTACTGGCTCAGTGGGAGGGGTACTGCTAGCCTACCAGAGTTAGTCCTACTATTGGATTATGGTGATCAGAGATACCGGCAGGGTGATGGGAACCACTGGACCACCAGGGCCATTCCTACAGTTACTGTATTGTGATCGGAGGTACGGGTAGGGAGGGGGGTACCACTGGACCACCAGAGCTATTCTTACAGTTATTTTACAGTGATTGGAGGTACAGGCGGGGGGGGGTTACCACTAGACTGCCAGGGACATGTGAGGGCACTTGTGCATGGTGGCTGCTGTGTTGTGCATTGCAATACAGCAGCACACCTGTGGGTGGAGGGCACTTGAGCCATTTTTTACGGACTCAACTTTGAGTCCGGGTATGCAGTACATCTCTGAGTTGTGCCAGCAGATGCACCACACATCCAAGGCTGAATATCAGGATTTGCTGCATATTCATGGACATGCTCCCTGGAGATGTGCTGCATACATTATCATTGCACCCCAGTATCATTGTGTATTGCGCTGCACAATTTCCATCTTTGAAAATTGCCCCGGGCCACAGTTCTGTGGTTGCGCTAGTGGAAGTCAGTTGTGCAATGCACAACCCCTTTGAATATCTAGCCCCATGTCTATAACTTATTACTAACATAAATACAGGATCCTAACTTCTATATATAGTAGTAATAATTAAAATATTAACTCATAAACATGGTTTAAGAACATAAAAAAGAAAAGAAACTTCTTTTCAGTTCATTGTTCACTAGTCCATTTGTACTACAATGATGTGACAGAAATAACTAATCAGACTTATTAACAACAATTCATGTGGTATCATTTCTTTGTTGTTTTTAGAAAAGGGGATCATATGTTATTATATAGGATCAGTTTATCTAAACCTAATTAACTTAATCTTTTATTAAGACACGGACTGACTCACTGGTAAGACTAGCCATGCTATTGCTCAAGGTATCCCCTTACTTACTATCAACAACAAAAATCAGCCCTGTCTCAAGGTGTGCCACAAACAAATCATGAAAGTTGGGAAAACAAAGGGGGTGCCTCTTCTTTTTCGTTTTTTCAATCCTCCTGCTTAGTCTGCGCTATGGGCTGATGTCCTTTGCAAATGCACTAATACTATACTTGTTACATGTGATACCACTTTCAACAGTTTTACCATTTTACACTGTCCTTCTTATGACTCACTCATCACTGTGTCCTGAACTTTGCCCTGGCTGGAGTGACTTGTTCCATCCACTGAACACTCATGTTTTTCTGGTTGTTTTCTGAATGAGCTCCTGTGATCCTCCTGTGCGGCCTCCATTGCTTTACTTCTTCAGAGCTGACATCAGGCTTACACTCTCAGATCCCCAAATAACTGCTTTTTCCATGTTTCAAAGTGTGCAGCTGGAATGGGTGAACAAGTCTTTTGATTGTTTACTCCTACGTTCTGGAACTCTCCTCCCTGTATTCTTAAAAAAAGATTTCCTCCCACTCCCTTTGCTAAAACATGCTTCTGAAGCAAGCAGTATTGGAAAACATCTGAGAAAAGTCAAATCCAGTGCAGACCAAATGACATTTCTGTATTGTCAGAATTTATTGTGAGCACTACTTTAGCTAGGCAGTGGCTCTGCTAGATAAGCCTCCATTATGTACTCTGGTGTGATGTTTGCAAATTCTTTTCATAATGTCTGCTTGTTACCAGCAGTCAGTGTCTAAACAGCTTACAAATTACCTTTGATGTCTTTAGATCATAATTATCCAAGTTATGTTCCATGTTGTCATGCCAGCACCTGCCTCTAGAAGCACGCAAAGTCAATCCAAAGTGGAGATGTACAAACTAATTGAGGTAGATTCCTGGATGTTTCTTCAAGTATCATATACTGCTCCATTTGAAGTGTATACAAAGGTTTCTGCTAGATTTAGTTTGTGTCTAGTGGGAGTGCACATATCTTTATGCCTGGGATCCTATAGTGTCACCAGCCAAATTGTGTTTCTGATCTAAAGCTTTAAATATAGCTGCAGTTTGTGTCAGAAACATCTCTGCCACTTCATTAATAAATATTGGATCCAGCTTGTATTGCTGTTGAGATGACTCAGATGAACAAGTGCCATCACCATTGCCTCCTTCACCACCATCATCATCATCATCAGTGTCATTCTTGAAATTGCTTCTAGTGATACTACCTAAGTGAACACCACCACCAGACTTGATTTGTTGGATTGCTGTAAAAGATCTCAAGTATGGCATGTATGTCATCCAAGTAGACTCACAAAGGGAAGACCCATACTAAGGGTTGCTTATTCAATACCAGCATTTTTGGTAGACTGTTCATAAAGTCTCAGATGCAGAATAAGCATTTGCAGCACACACCACTACACCCAGGACTAGAGACATGTGAAGTCCACAAAATTCACTCTGTGAATTAATTTGTGAATTTCACAAAATTCGCAGAGCGCAATTTGCAGATTTCACACAATTCGCAGACCACGAACTGCATGAAATTCACTGCAAAGTGTGAAATGCCTGCCATGAATTTCATACTTTATGGCAAAAATTTGTGCAATTAGCATGAAACTGAAGTTTGTCAGACCAGGAGAGGCATCACGAACTTGGCGAAGAGTGAATGTTTGGTAATTCACTTGAACTTTGCTGGTGAATTTTTACTTCACAACATCACTACCCAGGACAGAGATCCCCAGTTGGCAACATCATTGAATTCCATATCCTGGAACATAGGTTTCCATTCCACCAGTCCATTCTCCATAAAAAAATAGAGTTCCACCTCATTGGCTGTGAACATTGTGCTTCTCCTGGTGCTGGTAAATGAGTTACATAGAAACATAGAAGTTGACAGCAGATAAGGACCACAAGGCCCATCTAGTCTGCCAATTTCTTTTTCTACCTTATAAATGTGTCATCGGCCTTTGCTCTGTCAGTGGCCTATCTATTCATACTCATCTGTATTGCTCCCTTATGCCTACCCCATGCCTGTTTGAAGCCCTGCACTGTATTCATAGCCACCACTTCCTGAGGTAGGCCATTCCATGCATCCACCACCCTTTCTGTGAAAAAAGAATTTCCTCACATTCTCCCTTAATCAGCCTCCCTCTAATCTCATGCTGTGTCCTCTTGTGCTGCTATTTTTCTTATATTTAAACATGTTAGACTCTTTCACCTTGTTAATGCCCTTAAGGTGTTTGAATGCCTCGATCATATCACCTGTCTCCCTCCTTTGCTCAAGGGTATACATATTGAGCTCCATTAATCTGTCCTTATATGTCTTCTGATGCAGTCCCTGCACCATTTTGGTTGCCCTTCTCTGGACTGCCTCAATCTGGTTAATGTCCTTGTGAAGGTGTGGCCTCTAGTACTGCACACAGTACTCCAGATGGGGCCTAACCAGTGTCTTGTAAAGAGGGATTATTACCTCCCCAGCTGATATGTCCCCAGGTACTGGTGCAGTTTTAAAATCACCACCTCAACCACTAGGTACAAAGAAGTCAAGAGAGGGATATAGACAGATAGAAGAAGGGGGGGGCTGATTAGAGGTGGCCTGCCTCTAACTAAGAAGACAAGGGATAGCAATATAAGTATGAAAAAGAGTGGTTGCAACCATAAAAAAAAAGAAAAGATAGGGCCATACAATAGTGGCAGGGACTAACCCTGTCACAATGATGAACCGCACACAGGAAAGGAAGATGAAGAAGAGGAGGAGCAAAGGAGGGAAAGAGATGATATGATCGAGACATTCAGACACCTACCTGTACTCTGAGTTCAGTGCATTTGGGAGAACTACAGTAGAAATATCTAATCTGCATTCAAATTGACTCATACATACCAGGGAGAATGTGCTTGGAAGATGTGAGGCATGATGGAAACTGGAATGTTATATTTGGGCTTCAGTTCATGCAACAGTCTTTGATAGCCAATATTCTTTACCATGGAGAATGGCTTAGAATTAAGAAACATTATCTCTACAGTCAATTGTGTGGTTAGGAAAGAGGTTGGGTAAGTTGGTGTCAGATTAGTGTGGGCAAGTAATAACTTGGCAGTGTACTTTGTTTCGTACTGTAGCTAGTGGTTAAAGTGGTGATTTTAAAACTGCACCAGTACCTTTGGATGTATCAGCTGGCTGTTGTGACTGCCATATTGTCTGCATTACTTGATCAAACTATCTTATCCCACAACCCATGCCTGACCATCCTGCTGCTAACCCATGTGACCTGAGTGGGGGTTGGGAATTGATGACTTTTAGAAAGATGCCATGTTTCATGCTTTTAATGATCAGCCAGAACAGGTCCACAGTATTCATGTATACTGGCCCCAGTCTGATCTTCCTGTCACACATATGCACATACTCTCAGTGGATTTGTGGGGTCATTGGTAAAATGATTGTACACTGCAGAAGATTGCTTTGGTTTTTAGCTACATGATTGGACTGCTGGAATTCTTTGGATACAATGAGGTGGTGACTGTGAGACGATTTAATTTTCTCTGCTACAGTGAAGTGACACGGCTGGGCTAGATGTCCTGGCAGGGCAGCACTGGGGTTACAAAGAGGCTGATTATCTGGGGCTGGTGGCAGGGCTGGTCTGTACATTCCCCTGCCTGACCAACTTACTTTCATGCTTTTACCTTTGGCATTATTTTGTTTTTTCAAGTTGGTCATTTCCTCCTGTGACAACCTCCACTCCTCTGCATCACATTCATCAACATAACTTGGTCTAAGTGACAGCAATCTTTCAACCTCCTCTTCTTCATCTTCCTTTCCTGTGTGCGCTTCATCATTGTGACAGTGTTAGTCCCTGCCACTGTTGTATGGACCTATCTTTTCTTTTTCTTATGGTTGCAGCCACTCTTTTTCACACTTATATTGCTATCCCTAGTCATCTTGGTTAGAGGCAGGCCACCTCTAATCAGCCCCCCCTTTCTTCTATCTATATCCCTCTCTTGACTTCTCTTCCTTCTGGGTCCAAAGGTAGTTAGGTTCCAAGTAAGGAGCCTTGAAGTTCAACAAGGTTACAAGAACTGTTACTTAACTGTGTTGATAGAAGTAAACAGCAGCAGTCCCTTTCCCTTTTTATTTTTCTGTGTCCTGTGCTGCTGTATCAAACCTGTTCATATGTTGCAACACAGGAATAATTGTTATTATGCATGGTTTACCTCAGTTTTGGAAAAAGTAGCACTTTGGGTAAAGTGTCCCGTACAGTATCCATAGTAAGATACCCCCTCCAAAGAGTTTGAGACAGGAACAAACTATGGTTCACAGCTTAAAAGCTGTTAGTATCTTACAGTCGCAGTCTCGTCAGGAGTCTGTAACTGAACTGTGCAGCAGTCTAAAGTTGCAATATAGCAGGAATTAAGCTAATGAAGCTACAAAATGCATTAGACCAGTTTATAAGGTGTAGAGAGAAAGTGAGGCATTCTTAATATTAGCCCAGGCACTTCCAAAACCTGTATGCATAAATACAGTAAAGCTTAAACAAAACAAAACCCGAAGTAATGCCTTTTAAACAGCATAAAACCAGGAATTAATAGTTCTCCCTCAAATTACTTATATGCTGGTTCATAGCTTACCTTAAGTGGATTTGCTGTCATGTAAACAGTAATACTGTTGGTCAAAATAGAGTGTAATGTTACTGTTAGGTGTCCTGGTAGGCTGCAGCTTGCTCTGCAGAAGAATTGGGTGTTGGCTCCTCCAACTCCAATGCTTCTCTGAGCATTCTCTATAGAGAGACAGCGGCCCCTTGTGGTCTCCTTTTCTAGCAAACCACCTGTCAATAACTCCTTAGGAAAATGAATTATTATGAATCTTCCTTTGTAAAGCAAATACTTGCATCCTCAGCCCTCTGCTTTAATCGTATTAGCTGTATGATGTGTTTTTAGGTTAGAAATACACCTAAGAGGTTGTTTAAAATGTATGTGTTTTTTTTTGCCGATGATGCTAGACCACCTGACTCAGAGGGGTAGTACAAAAGGCACTGTTGGAGCAGGGAAAGAGGTGTGTGGGGTGAGTTCCTTCTGACCAGCAGCAGGTTCAGGACAAGGAGAGGTCCTATACTGCAGAGCCTATTTTCTTTTGCTGTTTTGACTGTTTTGTTTTGAATTTTATTGCTGGTGCTTGCTGGATGTTTATAACTTTTAATAAACATCCTGCTAAGAAATACAGTGGGTTGCACTAAAAACAAGTCTCTGTCCATCTGTAGAACCCACACCACAACAATCATCTCCTGTTTCTTCCCCTTCTCCTCCTCCTCTTTGAATTCTTCCCCTGTCACATCCCCTCGGCTTTGGTCTTACATGCTTCTTTAGCTTTCCTTTGAACTTTTTCTGCCTCCTCATCATGAGCTTCTGCTTCCTGCTTCTCTACCATCTCACTGTCATGCCCCCTGACTTCAACAGCTCCACATTCATATCATCCTCACTGACATACTTCACTATTATAAGCTGCTTTGGTGGTTGCATCACTGGCTTGCTTTCATAAAATGGCATGATGGTATAACTTTCCCTCTCACAAACAATTACAATTTTCCCTCAGATGACAAGATAACAATAGTGTCAGTGTCAGTGTCAGACTCAGACTCAGTCTCACTAGATCCTTTCTCACATAGTGATTCAGCAGCAGCACTGATTTTGTGCTGCTGCTGATGTCTGAATAGGAGGCTGGAACATAGTGGGCATTATGTTGTGCCTCATGGTGGACAGGCAATCATCCATGACCACAGCATAGAGGTGCCAGCAATGGTGCTGGTGTCTCTGGCAGTAGTAGCTGGTGTTGTGTTTTTCATACAAGGCAAATAGGGTGATGTCTTGCCCTCACAGACTGTGATAGCTTTCTTGTATTCTTATGGCTAGGAGACTTCAAAGTACTTGAAGGAGGAAGAATGAGAATCCTGTATGCTTCTGATTTGCTCAGGGTTCTTTCATCACCAGATTACCTTGATCACTGGGACTGGCTGTGAAAGACATTGTTTACTGTAAGCATGAAATGTATTGACTTCTGTGGGCTAATGACCATGTTTGCTTTGGACAGACTAGCATATGCCCAGCCTTAGTACCTCTCTCAGTCCCTCAGCCCCTGCCCACCACCACCACTTACAAAACTGGTGGGCTACACCATGCCAATTCCACCCAGTACATATTTGGGTGAATTGGCATGATGGAGCCTATACCTGCTCCTTTTTCTCCCACATCCATTTCTCTTCCAGTTCTATTCTTCATGGTTTTCCACACCACAGGACTGCAGATGCCCACACA
The DNA here is from genome assembly GCA_016271365.2 of Neoceratodus forsteri. NCBI lineage: Eukaryota > Metazoa > Chordata > Ceratodontiformes > Ceratodontidae > Neoceratodus > Neoceratodus forsteri. Next base: position 989,069,009 of record CM057449.1, read on the forward strand.
CACACAAATGGCAGTCATTTTGCTCATTGACACTCCCCCCTCCTCACCCTCACTGACAGACTAAGTACAGTATCTCACTGCAGCAGCCTACTTTACTTAGTTTTCCCTCACAGTCAGGCAAACAAAATAAAAAAGATAGATTTCTGTCCCCACACCAGCAGCCGTCAAATTATTATTTGTCAAATAAATCCTTGACACTCCCCCTGTGCCTTTCCCAGTCTACTAAATTCACTCTGTACCTTTTCTTCTCTTTTTATAGAGTATAGGGATTACAAGCAACAAAACATTACAAGTGGTGTAGGTAGCCAAACCCAAACTTTGCAATGTCCTGTTTAAATTCGGGAAGAGCATTAGATAAACTTTTGAATGAGTTAGCTAAAAACTTTGGACATATTGCCCACTTTTCATTACTGCTGCTGGTATGATGCATGTCTAAAATGCAGCACTTGATGATTACTTTTTAGTACTGTAAACAACAAATTATATTATTAATTTTAATGTGACACACTTGGAGAACTGTGAAATATCTATAGAATCTACTGTGCATTTTTGAATTACTTTGCTATGATAATTTATTTATACACATGCAGATAGATATGCTGTGCTGCAATGACAAGTGTCTATAATGAATAATGTATTTATTCAAATCTCTTCTAGTGCAATTTTAATACGTATTGGCCCAAGCTTCTTGTATTATAAATTTTAATATGGAATGACCTAATGGTCACCCAATAAAGTTTAAAGTTTAAAATTCGCTCTGCCCTGCTCGTGCTGCAGAAGGCAACAACATTAAAAAATAAATACATATGGATTTCTGTGCTTTACATCTCCAGCACTCAGTAGAAGCAAATGTGCTGAATACATTGTTTACATATCCCCATGCATCTTTCCCAGTTTGCTAAATTCACTTGGTCTGCTCCAGTCCTGTTGCATGACCTGCAGCTGCCAGTGCTGGCTTACACCATTCCTCTCCCCTTTTCTCTGCACTATAGTATGGTTTAACTTGCCTGCCAACCTTAAACTATATTTTAATGCAGTAAAAACGATCTAACAGGAATGATACTGCATAATTCTGTAATGATTTTGAAACTTTTATGATCAAAAGTAACTCTTTTTCAAATTAAATGAAATCCTTCAGAATCCATGTCCTTCATCTGTGTGCATGAGAGAGAGAGAAAGAGAGAGAGAGTGCGCGCGCACTGGAAATGGCACAGGTGGGTGTGCAGGTTGAGAAGTTCTCAGTCTTCAGTGTTGATGATTGGCTTCTGCAGGTCACATGACTTGCCAATAACTTGGCCATGCTCATTATTATTCCTGGTAAAAAGTACTGCACCATGATGTCGAAGTATTGAAAAGTCAAATGGAAACGGACTTCCTTCAGACCTACTTCTCTGATGTCCAAAGTACTGGACATTGATAATTTACTGAATGCTAATTTGGTATTGGCTCATCCTTAAGCCAGAGGAGAGCTTGATAAATTCTAATTTGCTTAATGTTTGGGAGAGGTGTGGCCCTCTTCATTAGCAAGTTCCCCTCAGACCACCTCTGAGTCTCTAAGTGATTGTATTCAGTTAAGAAGCAGTCATCGTTTTGCTTCTTTCTCCCGTAAATATTTCCAAATCAAAAACCAGAAACTGGGATTATATTACTCATTTATATATTGGCAGAGACACAAGACCTTATGAGGGACAAAGAATGTTGGTACTATCTCATCAGGTTCAACATGATAGATCACAACCAGTTGCTGTGAATACTCCAGGAACAGACAGATCTGTATGAGACTGTACTTGTATGTTTCTGTTGACTCCTGGGAGAGTGGGGGCAGACAGTGGCTAATGGTCCTTTTCTATCAGTGCCAGTAGCTCTGTACTGTGCTGTTCCTCAGGTGTCAGTCTTATCTCTCATATTGTTTACCATGTATATGAGAATTTTGTGGTAGCTTTTCCGGAAGTACAGTGTTGGGCACCACTGTTATGTAGATGATAACATTTTACAGTATATCTCTCCATCTCCCTGATCAGCGCCATAGTGATCAATCACTACAGTTATTAGAATGGTGCTTGGAGGAAATAAAAGATTGGATGGCCTCCAACTAGTTGGCTCATAATTCAAGTAAGATGCAGCTGCTACTAGTGAGCAAAGATTAACAGGTGACCTCTCTGAAGAGTAGCCTCAGATTCCTCATCTTCAGTGGGCACAGTTTGAAGCAGGGAGGGTTATTAGAAATCTGGTTGTGGTTCCAGAAATTTAGATGTCCATGGTAACCCTTGTGAGTTCTGAAAGGCTTTCTGTATGACCATATGGCCATTAATTTGTGTTTTCTTATGTTTTGTCATAAGATATGCTGTGTGCAATTATTTTTCTTGGTTCTTTTAGATGCATGCATCATTCTTGGCTAAGCATATAACACCATGTACCTTGGGTGTTTACCAAAATATTAAATATATGTGATACATTGTACCAATAAGGACACAACTATTCTTTGTTGTCCTGCCTTCGTTTTCAAAAAAATTTCACTAGAAAGTCCAAGGCTTATTTTTTAAAACTATATTCTGAATACTCACTGGAATAGTGCTACAGAATATTGGTAAATAATTTCTCAGTTTTATTTTAAAGCTGTTTATTGTGCACAAGTGTTTCATGGTATCAAAATCTGGAGAGAAATCAGTGGCATTTAGGACATAAAAAATTTAGAAAAAAGCACCTTGCTTTTCAAACTGTTATTGGTACCCCCCTCCAGTCCATGAATTTTTATGTACCCAAAGGTAGTTTTTTCTCTTTGGCAAGCTAGTAGCTTTGGAGGGGATCATGGCTTGCAGCAGCCACATGGACTGGCATCCAGTATCCAGGGAAACTGTGTACAGGTAGGTACACAGTTATTATGATTTTTCACTAAGTGTAGTTTAGAATTTGTTTTGTGGAACCGTGGATTGCTGTCCTGCTGTGGTCTGCTACCTGAATCTTTTTAATTCAGGCCCTGTACACACTGGGGAACTTAAAATGGTTTAGGTGCCTTAAAACATTTTAAATCCCCCTAGCACTGTTTGCATTCAGACTACAAGCCCCTTAAAATGTTTTAACAAAATTTTTTTAAACCCTGCTAGATACCTAGTCTTAAAACCATTTTTAAAGCATTTTAGAGCTAGCATGGTTTTACTCACAGGTCTGGACAGGAGTAAAAATGTTTTAAGCTGTAACGGTTTAACTAAAATAGTTCTAGCTGCAGTGTGTACAGGCAAACACAAGTTAGAAAGAGAACAGGTTTAACACTAGTAGTGTGGAAACACAAAACCGTTATCAAAAATGGTTACTGAGTAGTATGGATACACTGAAATGGGTTAGCTAAACTGGTTTTAAAAACAGTTTTCCAAAACAGTTCTGTAGTGTGTATAGGGCCTTAGATCATTACTGCATTAATGGTGGATTAAATCAGCTAACACATTTTATTGCATTGCATAATGGAGTTTTTGGACAAACATATACACACAACCTTAATTGTTTGGGATTGTGAATTTGTGTGGGGTCATTTTTTTTGTGTTCAGACTTTTAAAAGGAGGTGGTTATTCCAGGTGATGCATTTTCTTGTATGCTTGTTCACTAAGGGGTGGCCATTGTGCTTTCCTTGTCTCATGCAGGGTGTCTGGGAAAACACACATAGAAACAGGCATCGTTAGAAGGCCTTACAGTATGTTTTTATTGCTTGTGATGTTGTGTGTGTGTGGTGGGGGTCGTGTTTATTTCTGAGACTTTTATGTTCCATATGATGCTTTTCCTCTGTATTTGTTCACCAAGGGACAGCCATTGTGCACACCATACTTTCTTTGTCTTGTATAGGGTGGCTGGACAAACACACAAAGAAAACATGCATCATCAGCAGGCCTTACAGTGTGTTTTTATTGCTTGTGATGTTGCGTGTGTGTGTGTGGGGGGGTCATGTTTATTTCTGAGACTTTTCTGTTACCTATGATGCTTTTTCTCTGTGTTTGTTCACCAAGGAACAGCCATTGTGCACACCATACTTTCTTTGTCTTGTGTAGGGTGGCTGAACAAACACACATGGAAACATGCATTGTCAGAAGGCCTTGCAAAGTGTTTTTAATGTATTGTTTGTGATGTTGTGGTACGGGCATTTTTATTTCTGAGACTTGAAAAGGAGCTGCTTGTTCTAGGTAATGCATTTTCTTGTGTGTTTGCTCACCAAGAGGCAGCCAATGTGCACACCATACTTTTCTTGTTTTGGGTGGGGTGGCTGGACAAACACATGTGGAAACATACATAATCAGAAGGGCTTGCAATGTGTGCTTAATGTCTTGTTTGTGATGCTTTGGGGGAGGGTTCACTTTTATGTCTGAGACTTTGAAAAGAAGCTGCTTGTTTCAGGCAATGCATTTTCTAGTGCATTTGTTCACTGAGGGGTGGTCATTGTGCATACCATGCTTTCTTTGTGTGTTGGTGTGGTGGACAGACACACCTGGAAATATGAAGAACCTGGTGGCCTTAGGCTTCTATGTGGCCTTGTGATGTGTTTTGTGGTTTTGAATGAAAAGAAGTACTGTGATGTACTTTGTGGAAGTGTTTGCTCTTGTCAATGCAACGTTTTGTTCACCAAGAGGCAGCCATTGTACACACCATGGTATCTTTGTTTTGGGGGCCACTTGGAAATTCAAGTATAGGTACTGGGCTCACATGGGACTGTAGATGCAATCATAAGGCACAAGCAATGCAACTGGCTCCCTGGTCCCACAGCTGAAAAATATGTGTGGCACTGTCAATGTATGCCAGAAGTAGCTGTGTGTAGTTTTATTTGCAAGAGAGTGTGGGTGGGGTTTGCCTCCATTTCATTTGCAGGTGAGAGTGGGTTTACCTCTAATTTGTTTGCAGGCAAGTGTGAGTTTGCCTCCATTTTGTTTGCAGGAGAGTGTGGGTGTGCCTTCATTATGTTTACAAGTGACTGTGGGTATGCCTCCATTTTGTTTGCAGGTGACTGTAGGTGTCTCACCATTTTGCTTGCAGGCAAGTGTGGGTGTGCCTTTATTTTGTTTGGAGGCAACTGTGGGTATGCCTCTATTTTGTTTGCAGATAAATGGGGCGTGCCTCCATTTTGCTAGCAGGTGAGTGAGGGTTTGCCTCCATTTTGTTTGTAATTGAGTGGGCTTGTGTCTCCATTTCAATTGCAAGTGACTGTGAGATTTCCTCCATTTTGTTTGCAGGTGAGTGGGAGTAAACCTCCATTTTGTTTGCGGGTGACTCTGGGTTTGCTTCCATTTTGTTTGCAAGTAGCTATGGGTGTGTCTCCATTTCATTTGCAGGGGAGTGTGGGTGTGCCTCCATTTTTGTTTGCAGGCAAATGTGGGTGTTCCCACATTTTGTTTGCAGGTAAGTTGGAGTATGCATCTATTTTGTTTGCAAGTGACTATGGGTGTGCCTCTATTTTGTTTGAAGGTGAATGTGGGGTTGCCTCCATTTTGTTTGCAGGTGAGTGTGGGTGTGCCTCCACTTTGCTGGTGACTGTGGCTACACCTTCACTTTGTTTGCAGACGAGTGTGGGTTTTCCTCCATTTTGTTTGCAGGTGACCGTTGGTGTACCTTCATATTGTTTGCAGGCCACTGTGAGTGTACCTCCATTTTGGTTGCAGGTGAGTGTGGGTGTGCCTCTTTTCTGTTTGCAGACTGTTGAGCGTGTTGTATTCTTGTCTGCTGCTCTCTGCAGCTTTGTTGTTGTACAGTAAATGGATCATGTCTAAATGTACAGCACTCACCTTCGGGTGCCGTACCCCTATGTAATGCTCTCTCCTCAACTCTGTTGTCATTTTTGGAAATTATTTTTGAACATAGGGCCACTCTCTTTTGTGTGTCTTGTGTGTGTGCTGCTCTCCTCTAATCTTCATTGTCCTACCGTGTTTATGAATGGACAGATGCTCTCCTTCAGCTCATTGTGACAGTAATTGACTTGTCTCTCCTTTACTTTGTTTTTTTGAGGACATATATTGTGCAGTTTATGGTTCTTTACATCATATCCTTTTTTTCTCCACTTACAATTCACTTTAATGTTTTTCTGAAACATGGATCTATACCAAATGCCACACTTCCAAAGACCACATGTATGGTATCTGCTGCTGCCTTGCTCAGGAATGAATTGAAGAATTGTTCGGCCCCCAGCACTATAAAAGAAAAAAGTCAGTGTTACCATGATAACTTAAGACAGGATTAAAGAATGCCTCCAGGAATATAAAGAGAAAGCTAAAGCAAGGGCATAGAAACACAAAGAGAATATGAATGGGGACAAATGACCTGTCTAGGGATGAGCCAGCAACAGTTCAGGAGGAGTTTAGGGAATTGGAGAGGGGTCTTAGGCAAGTAGAACAATCTGTGACATTCTCAGAGGTAATACCTGTCTACAACAGGGGGGAGGACAGGAGTTTCTGCACCAGGATCTTCAATGCATGGTTGAAGGAATGGTGCAGACAAGAGGGCTTCGGCTGCACTGGGGACTAGGGCCCCACCTGGAGGGATAAGGGCTTCTACAGGGTGATGGCCTGCACCCATCCGGTGGGGGAGAATGTGGTACTCAGTGAATGGTTTGAATTGTACACTGGCGAGCATCTAAACTAGCCAAGGGAGGGGAGAGGTGGAATAAGCAAGCAGACATAAACTGCCCCCCCACAGGCTTACAAGGTCAGCAATAGGAATGTTAAAGGAGTGAAATCTTAAAAGGAACCAAAAGACAAAGGAATCCAAGAGGTAAAAGGAATGAGAGATAGTAAAAAAAGAGTGGTGGAAATAAGGAAGGGCAAATGGGAAATATGGAGGGGTGGCAGGGCAATCTGGAGAGCCATGTGTGCAAATGCTCAAGGTCTGGGCAATAAGATTGCAGACCTTGAGGCCACCATGGCAGATGCAGACCTGGACATAGTAGCAATTACTGAGTCCTGGTGCAATGAAAACCAGGACTGGGATGTAGCTCTTTATATCAGGAACAACATAAAATTTATGGAAATACAGGGAAAGCAGGGAAGAGCTGAGGTAGTGTAGGCCACCCTGGAGACACAGAGGGGCACCGCTATTCACACAGAAGGGATCTACTGACCTCTAGCACAAGAGGGAGAGGTGGATAAATGATGGAAGCAATACAAAGGATGGCATGCAAAGGGGAGGTGTTGCTGGTTGTGGATTGGAACCTACCACCTGTGGCAACAGGAATAGGGACATCCTGGACTCACTGAAAGGGTTGTTTCTCAGGCAACTAGTTAAGGAACCCACTCATGGGGCGAGGGGGCAATAATAGACTGGTACTGACAAGTAGGAATAGTTTTTCTGACATCGCAGTGGGTACCCACCTGGGGACCAGTTATCACCATATGGAATGGTTCAATATAAAAACTAGGTCTAAATCAAGCCACAGTGAGTTGTGGGTCCTGTAGTTAAGGAGGGCCAATTTTAAGAAAATGGTACAATGCCTCAGGAACACCCTAGTAGGGATAGGGATTGGGAAACTGGGGGGAATCAAGGAACAATGGGCAAAAATAAAAGGGTAATTGGAAAGGCAACAACTTTCTGTATCAGGTACTGTGGGTTAACAAAGGCAAGAGAAAAAGGAGACTGATATGATTCTCTATAGAAGTAGCTGAGTAAGTAAGGGCAAAAAAAAGCTAGCATTTAAAAGGTGCAAGAGGACAAAGAAGGAGGAGGAGTATAAGGAGAGTTACCAGGAGAAACAAAGAGAAAGACAAAGAGAGACAGGGAGAGCAGGGTTTCACCATTGGAAAGTGCCCATCTAAGTGTGCCCATCATTAGGGCACCAAGATTTTAATTTTGCCACACGGTATATATGTGGGGGGCTGTGCCCCCTGCACCCCCATGCTGGTAGTTCTCATGCCCCCCAACTATATATTCTAACCCGGGGGGTGGACCTTGGGAAAGGGGTGGCAAATTTTAAATTTTGGTGCCCTATTGACAGGCACACTCGGACCAGTGCACAGATGGCCAGAAGGGGAGAGCAGTTAGGAGCACAAAGGTACAAATGGAGGCCAGCTCGGTGGCACTGAGTGTTGAAGCACTTGATGCCACACCTCACGCCATGCTGGTGACCCGGGTTCAGGTATGAGCCCGGGCCGTCAGGGGTCAGCAGTGGAGGGAGAGGACTGAGCATCCAGAGGACAGCTCTCCCGGGAGGGAGGGAGGGGGGTTCCAACTCAGCACTTGACTGGTCTTTGGTGTAAGCTGGAGGCACAGCAAGAGCACACAAAAAGGGTCAGGAGGGAGGGAGGATGTTGGCAGAGATGCCTTGACGTCAAGGCTTAGCCACTCCCTTAGAACAGGGAAAAATTACACCAGACCGCCGAGGGGAAAGAGCACCGGGAATGGACCCTAAAAGCTGCTGCCTACCTGACCACCGAGGGACCCGATGAAATGATGATTGATCAGGGTGTACGGGCCCCACCTTGTACCCACCTGGGGGGTATAGCCATAGCTCAATGGGGGTCTTCCGGGGTTCAAGGTAAGGCAGCAGTGGGATAATTCCCTTGGCATCTCCCGACTGAGTGGGACTCTGGTGTAGGGAGGAGAGAAAAACTACAATTTCAAAAAAAAGGCATAAATAGAGGAGAACATTGCCCAGTCAATAAAAAAAGGAGATAAAGCATTCTTTATGTATATAAGCGAAAAGAGGAAGACAAAAGGTGGGATGGTATGCCAAAAAGGGGAAGGAGGGATTTGTGTGGAAGAGGACCAAAAAAAGCAGACATACTGAACAATTTCTTTTCTTCAGTATTTACAGAGGAAGGGGTAGGTGACGGGCCAAGGATAAGAGAAAAGGACATTAAAGGAAGAGAGGTGGACACTAGTCCTTTTACAGAGGAGAGACAGTCCTCAAGGAACTGGCACAATTAAAAGTAGACAAAGTAATGGGACCTGATGGGGCGCACCCTAGGATACTGAGGGAGCTCAAGGAGGTGCTGGCTGCACCTCTGACAGCTCTGTTCAACCTATCACTAGAAACAGGGGAGGTTCTGAGGGACTGGAGAAGGGCAGATGTGGTGTCACTACACAAAAGTGGAAATAGGGAAATGGCAGGGTATTACAGAATAGTCAGCCTGACTTCGGTGGTAGGAAAAGTAATGGAATTGCTACCAAAGGAAAGGACTGGGGAATACCTTGTAACCAGTGGATTACAGGATGCAAGGCAACATAGCTTCACAGGGGGGAGATCTTGCTAGACAAACCTGATTGAGTTCTTTGGCTGGGTGACCAGGGAACTGGATCAGGGAGTAGTGGTAGATGTGGCCTACCTGGATTTCAGTAATGCCTTTGACACCGTTCCGCATAGAAGACTGGTGAACAAGCTGGGCAACCTAGGAGTGGGTCCAAAAGTAATAAACTAGGTAAAAAGTTGGCTAAGTAATAGGAGTCAGAGGGTGGTGGTAAATAGGGTCCACTCTGAAGAAGGCAAGGTCCTCTTCAATGTCTTCATTAGTGACACTGTGGAAGGGCTAGAGGGGAAGTATGCCTGTTCATAGATGACACAAAAATCTGCAACAGAATGGATACACCAGAAGGTGGAAAGAAGGAGGGATGATCAGAAAAAGCTGCAAGAATGGTCAAGGGAATGGCAGTTGGGTTTCAATGCAAAAAAGTGCAAAATCATGCACTTGGGGCACAGAAACCCGTGGGCAAGGTACCACTTGCACGGGGTGGTATTAGCAACCAGAAAACAGGAAAGTACCTTGGCGTAATCATTTCTGAAGACCTGAATGTAGCCAAGCAGTATGGTTAGGCACTAGGGAAGGCTGGCAGGATGCTTGGCTACATAGGGCATTAGTCAGAGTGCTGAGTGATCTCCTCAGGGTGAGAAATAGAGGGAAGCTATCAATACTTGTCCTCCTTGATCTCTCATCAGCATTTGACACTGTGGATCATGTAGTGCTGCTGGATCAAGTAAGGGAGCTCTGTGGACTCATCAGTACCATCATTAGTTGGGTTGAATCCTTTCTTACTAGCAGGACACAGAAGGTATTGATGGGGAATTTCTCATCCTGCCTAAAGTTCCTGCCATGTGGAGTTTCCCAGAGTTTGATCCTGTCACTTGTGTTGTTTTGCCGTGTATATGCTGCCCCCTTGGGAGATCATTAAGTGTGTAGCTTGGGTTTTCACTGTTATGCAGATGATAGCCAGCTGTACATGTCATTTGCATCTGGGATGTGTGTGCTGTGGAGGTACTAAAATAAATGTCTTTCTGAGATCCTGGATGTCCTCTAGCTGGTTGAGACTCAGTCCTGACAAGATGGAGGTACTAGTGATTGAGCCTGGCCATCAGCAGGATGTGGATGTTGCTAACAGGGGAACAGGGTTATTCCTTGGCTCCACTCCCTTGGCTGTATCTACCAAGGTGAAAAATCTGGGCATCATCCTTGATGTTAGATTGACACTTGAGGTTCAGGTGCCATCTGTCATCAGAGTGGTTTTTACCACCTGAGAAATGTTGCCCGGATTAAAGCCTTGATTCCGCCCCATGGCCTGCCTTTGCTAGTACATGCTTTTGTGACATCGCAGCTTGACTATTTCAATGCTCAGTACCTCAGGGTTAATGGAGATGTTCTCCGGCACCTGTAGTTGGTGCAGCATGCTGCGGCCAGGTTGCTGATGGGCCTTCTGTGGTCCTGTCATGTGACCTCAGTTCTGTTTGAACAGCACTGGCTGCAAGTTACACAGAGAATCATCTTCAAGGTGGGTTTGCTCCCCTACAAGGCCCTACACGGGTCGGACCCTGGTAGCTTGAGTGATCTCCTGACTCCTGTCCATCCCATGCGCTCACTCCGCTCTTCCACCAAGGGCCTCCTAGTGATTACCAGGGCCCACCTGAAGACCTCTAGAGAGTGTTAGTTTGAGGTGGCGGGCCCGATATTGTGGAAATCACTACCAAGATCCTTGAAGGAGGCCCCTTTGGTGGAAGTTTTTAAGCAGAGGCTGAAGGTGTATCTTTTTAAAAAGCATTTATAGAATGTTTATACCTTAGAATTAGTAACTGCTGAGTTATTCTTATATTCTTTTAATTTTAGGGTTACTTAGGTTTTAGTTGTTTCATTATTATTGTTTAATTTTATGCTTTATATTGTTGTATATTGCTTAAATTCCTATGTACCTGTACAACACCCAGAGCTTCTGGGATGGGGTGCTAAACAAATAAATTTTACTTACTTACTATAGTGAGGGGCATCACAAGCAGAAAGAGGGAGGAAGTATTACTCCTGTATAGATCACTGGTAAGACCCCACCTCGAGTATTGTGTCCAGTTCTGTAGTCCCCACCTCCAGAAGGACATAGGGTAGAGGGGGTACAGAGGCGGGCTACCAAAATGCTGCAGGTCCTGCATCAAAAGCCCTATGCGAAAAGACTCAAGGAATTTAATACGTACTCTCTAGAGGAAAGGAGGGAAAGGGAGGATATGATGGAAATGTTTAAATACCTCACAGTTATTAATAAGGTACAGGAAGGTAGCATTTTCCATAGAAACAAATGTTCTGGGACAAGGGGTCACATGATGAAGTTGGGTGGAGGCTCAGATGAGATGTGAGGAAATACTTCATCGAGAGGGTGGTAGAAACCTGCAACAGCCCCCCAGCAGAGGTTGTGGGTGATAAACAGTAATAGATTCAATCATGCATGGAATAGACAAAAGGTGACCGAAGAAGTAAGGTGAGTGGGGAGAAGACTAGAGATTGAGTAGGGTCTGCAGTGGCACAGTAGGTAGGGAATATAGAGCAGATTAGGTGGGCCAAGAGATCCATATCTGCCGACAAAAGCTGCTATGATGATAATGAACCGCGCCTAATCACTAAGGAGAAAAGCCAAATTAGAATGCAGAAATTCAGACAACAGTAGAAGAATTTGACTTCACAGACTGCAAAACCTTCTGCAGCAAAGCAAACGGATGAACAGAAAATAACATACCGGAGAAAGTGAAAGTGAGAACAATGCAAGAATATGACATCCCAAAACTGAGAAGAACTGATGAAAAAGGAAGACAAAAATACCATGAAGAAAAGAAGAAACAGACTACCATCACCACCCCACCTTCATGGAACCAAAAGTCAACACACCACAATGAGCACCAGCACCATGGTATCTGTGCCCATGGAGGAGAACGTAACTCCAGTGATGGACTGATTGTCAGCAAGTGTAGTTAGAAAGGCAGTACAAAGAGTGCGGCAAGGACTGCCCACGTCCCTAAGCCAGATTGTCACAACCATAAAAAAGTTATGTTCTTGTCCTGACCAAAAAACACAGGCTACCCTTGTGAGGTTCAACTATTGCCCAAACCTAGACAAAAAATGTATGGAAGTCATTCAACAAAAAATGAATTCAATTAAACACTGCAACCGGAAGGGTGAAAGAATTGAAAAATGACTTCCTCAGCACATTTCTTGCACTGAAAAAGTATCACCTGCTCAAAACAGCAAGCACATGCTTGGGAATCAGTTGGAGAAAGACGATGACGGTATCTAAGAGGGAACAAGTTAAAAGGAACACCAGGCAGTACCTGACAAGATGGTGAAGAAAATGCAACATTTTTTCAAGGCATCAGCAACACCACTTTTACACAAGAAAGCCTTTTTCCTAAATAAAAACAAACAAAAAACACCGCAGAAAAAACAAAGGCCAGGATATTCAAAGGGGTTGCACCTGGCGCAACCCCCCAGTGCACCCCGGTGCGATATTCAAAGGGGCAGGCTGTGTGGCACAACCCCCTATGTGCTGGTATGCATTGGTAATGTATGCGGTGCAGATGCAGGGGGCGTGCCCATGCATATGCAACACATCCCGCTATTTAGCCCGGGATGTGCGGCACATATGCCAGCACAACCCTGCACTGTGCTGCACAGGGGGGGCTCAAAGTTGTGCCCCGTAAAAGCAGAAACAAGTCCCAGCCACCCACAGGCAGGCTGCTGAATTGCACAGTGCAACACAGCAGCTAGCATCTGTGGGTGGCCACCTGCCCACCCAGAACACTGTTGCTGGGCACACAGACCCCCCCGGTGGTCCAGTGGACCCCCCTTGCCTGATTGTGGCATGTGTAAACTAAAGGAACCCTCCAGCCCCCTTCACCCGATCATGGGCATTTGTAAAATTAAGGATCCCTGGTGGTCCAGTGGTAAGCCCCCATTAGCCTGACTGTGGGCATTTGTACAATTAAGGATCCCTGGTGGTCCAGTGGTAAGCCCTCCTTCACCAGATCATGGGCATTTGTACAATTAAGGATCCCTGGTGGTCCAATGGTAAGCCTCCTGTTGCCCATTCACAGGCTGCTCTGCACAGAAAGAGTTACCTGGTAGTCCAGTGGTACCCCCTTCCCACCCACAGAGGTCCTCCCCCACCCAGCACCCCTGCTGTTATCAGTGGGCGGCAGCTCCCCACCTGGCTGCCCGCTGTATGACAGCGTACAGTACGATCTGTACATCTATTGGTCCACTGGATGGACCAATGGGCGTGCAGACCATACTGTACTACACAGGCCCGATATGCGAATGAACATGTTCATTACTCTTTCTCCAATGCATAACCTTCAGCAATGTTCTCTGGGACTTATTTCTTTCCCTCCTCTCTTAGTATGTGTTCCATATCTATGCACACTGCACTCTTGTGATTGAAAATGTACTTATCTGTGCAACACCAAATTGTGCATTGAAGAAAGAGTAATGTGCTTCAGGATTGCCCAATTTCTGCTTGCCTTGGTGGTCCAACTGGTAGCGCTACCGGAATGGAATTGTGGGCAGTCTAAGCTCAAGTCCCAGCTGAGGCACTTACTCCTTTTTTTCCTTTGTTTGTATGTGTTCTATAAATATGCATACTCCTGTAACTGAAAATTAACAGATTTGCAGAACTGAAAAGAAGACCAAAGTGCAAATTTGCAAATATTAATCAAGCAGTGAAGATCACAATGTGCCCAGAGAAGCAGGGAGAAAAATTATTTAACAAGGACTGTATTGAAAAATGTATGAAAAATGTAGGACACATGATATTGACAGTTACAGGGACATGTAGCAGAGGAGGCTATATGACAACAGTGGGACAGTGTCAACATTTCAAAAGTCATAAATTGTATAGAAACAAAACAAACTAGAAAAGTTATGAAGTGAAAAGTGGCAACATTTCAAACCTAGTTAAAGTCTTTAAGAAGGAAGTCACATTTCTGGGTAGACATCTACAGTGAGGCCCGCCAGGATGAAACCCAACTCTGCAGAATTCTGCAGTAGAGTTACTGTAGGAAACAGTGCAGTTTCACTGGGAGTTAATCCCTTTTGTCATGCAGGAAGACAGACACTGCACTTCATCCTGCCGGGCTTCACTGTACACATGGCATGCTGATAAAACCATCAATTCAAATTACTAAAAGAGAACATGCCTAAGGGCTGTGTACTCATGGTACTGGATTTTTATGAGAATTATACATGCAAGTACTAGGATGATGTAAAGTCATGTCATTAGCACCATAAGCAGGCCACTGCTCATCCTGTAGTGACCTACTGCAGCTGTGAAACATGCACAGAAACAGTCACAGAGTCACTTGTGTTCATACTGAGTGACCTAAACACGACCACTGCATCATTTAGCATTTCACTACCATGTAAAATTCCCACCTCAGGACCATCTAGGCACTCACTACTGAAAAACAGATGCACTTCACAGATGGGTGTAGGAGTCAATATAAATCAAAATGGGCCTTCTATGGTATATTATTGGCTCCAACCCAATATGGCTTTCCAGGCCCCTCAGATTGTGAGAGTGCTGTGGTGAAGTCACTTGCAACCCAAGCTGTACAGTAATTTCAAGTGCTGCTCAGCTGTTTCAGTACTATAAGAAGAGTTTAACAAGGGAACTTGTTACTGAAGGGCACAGCCATTTCTGACTAACATTTTTCTGGGTTGGTGATGACAAAATTAAAAGAAATGCAAGACAAAGATAAAACCAATATCTGGCACATGAAAGGTTCAGAGTGTATGGTCTGTAGTTAAGGGTGCTGTTACAGTCAAAGAATACAGCTGTTTCTGAACACCATACAGAAAGGAGGATGGCCCATGTGAAAAGACAAGCCATGTTGACAAACAGAAGACAGGGAAACCATAGACTTCACCTGGATAAATGTCTTTAGTAAAGAATGTAAATAATAATAATAACTTTATTTTTAAAGCGCTTTTCAAGATTTCAAAGCGCTTTACAAGTCAAAAAACACAATATAAAATATCACATAAAACATATAAATACAATAAATACATAACAGCATCACATATTAAAAACCTACAATAAAACCATCCATACTATCCAAAGAATAATATTAACACTCAAATATCAGCTAATCATCCAAGAAGGCACTACGCCACAGGTAGGTTTTCAAATTTTTCTTAAATACCTCCAAGGAGGTGCACTCCCTTAACTGGCGAGGTAGAGAATTCCAAAGAGTTGGAGCTACAGTGGCGTGAAAAAGTATTTGCCCCCTTCCTGATTTTCTCTATTATTGCATATTTGTCACACTGGATGTTTTCAGGTCTTTAGAGAAAATGTAATATTAGATAAAGGGAACCTGAGTGAACAAATAACACTTGTTTTTTTTTTTAATTTCACTTATTTAATGAAAAAAAGTTAACCAACACCAACTGGCACTGTGTGAAAAAGTAATTGCCCCTACACTTAATAACTGGTTATGCCACATTTAGCTGCAATGACTGCAACCAAACACTTCCTATAATTCAATATCAGTCTTTCACATCGCTGTGGAGGAATTTTAACCCACTCTTCCTCGCAGAACTGCTTTAATTCAGTAACATTTGGTAGGTTTTGAGCATGAACTGCTCGTTTCAGGTCCTGCCACAGCATCTCTATTGGATTTAAGTCTGGACTTTGACTAGACCACTCCAAAACTTTAATTTTACTTTTTTAGCCATTCTGATGTGGACTTGCTTTTGTGTTTTGGATCATTGTCTTGCTGCATGACCCAACTACGCTTCAGCTTCAGCTGACAGAAGGATGACTGGACATTCTCCTTAAGAATTTTCCGTACAGAGCAGAATTCATGGTTCCTTTAATTATGGCAAGTCATCCAGGTCCTTAGGCAGCAAGCATCCCCACACCATCACACTACCACCACCATGTTTGACTGTTGGTATGGTGTTCTTACTGTGGAATGCTGTGTTTGCTTTACGCGAGACATTATGGGATCCATGTTGTCCAAAAGTTCCACTTTGGACTCATCTGTCCATAGAACATTTTCCCAAAAGGCTTGTGGATCATCCAGGTGCTTCTTGGCAAATGAGAGATGAGCATTTATGTTCTTCTTGGTTAGCAGTGGTTTCCCTTGCTACTCTCACATGAAGCCCATTTTGCCCAGTCTCTTTCTGATTGTGGAGTCATGAACACTGACCTTAGCTGAGGCAAGAGAAGCCTGCAGTTCTTTGGATGTTGTTTAGGATCCTTTGAGACTTCTTGGATGATTTTACACTGCGCCCTTGGGGTAATTTTGGCAGGCCGCCCACTCCTGGGAAGGTTCACTACTGTTCCAAGTGTTCTCCATTTGGAGATTATGGCTCTCACTGTGGTTCGATGGAGTCCCAGAGCCTTAGAAATAGCTTTGTAACCCTTTCCAGACTGATAGAGGGCAACAAATTTTTTTCTGATCTTTTCAGGAACTTCCTTTGATCATGGCATAATGTGCTTGTTGAATCTTTGTGCTGGCAACGTGACTCTGACGGTAAGGGCCAAAATAAGTGAGGTTTATATTGAGCAGGGCTGGCTGTAATCAAGCCTGGCTGTGTTCAATCAGCTGACTCTAATTATCCCTTTAATTGGGTTGATTTAACTAGGGGCAATTACTTTTCACACAGTGCCAGTTGGTGTTGGTTAACATTTTTTCATTAAATAAATGAAATAAGTAAAAAAAAAAAGTGTTATTTGTTCACTTAGGTTCCCTTTATCTAATATTATATTTTGTCTAAAGACCTGAAAACATCCAGTGTGACAGATATGCAATAATAGAGAAAATCAGGAAGGGGGCAAATACTTTTTCACGCCACTGTACATAAGAAAAAGCCCTACTACCAGAAGTTTTTAAACTCACTCTTGGAATCTCTAACAACCCCTCGTCAGCCGAGCATAGCGATTGGCCGGGGCAGTAAGGCACCAAAAGTTCTTTCAGATAGATCGGACCTTGATCGTGACGGGCTTTAAAAGTCAATAAAATGACTTTAAAGGTGATCTGCCACCGTATAGGAAGCCAGTGCAGTTCACGCAGTACCGGGGTGATATAACTGGATCTAATTGTCCCAGTCAACACCCTGGCTGCAGCGTTCTGCACCAGCTGAAGGTGATGGATTTCAACCCCAGAAAGCCCAAAGTAAAGGGCGTTGCAGTAGTCCAACCATGAGGACACAAAGACGTGGACCAACGTTGGCAAAGAGTCAGATGGAACAAGGTGACGCAACCTGGCAATGTTCCTAAGATGATAAAAGGGAGTCCTGACAATGGCCGACACTTGAGATTGAAAGGTCAGCCTGTCATCTAGGACAATTCCCAGGTTGCGCACCCGTTCAGAGGTCGGAAATGATACGCCGGCAAGAAAAATCCCAGAGGGCGAGCCATCTTTCGGCCTCATTATCCAACCGCCAGGGTCCACCACCAATACCTCTGTCTTCTCTGAGTTCAACTTCAACCAACTAGAATCCATCCATCCATCCTCGAATTTCTTCCAGACAGTTGTTAAACACCGAGAGAGCAGCTCCATCCTGGTCAGGCGCAAAATACAGGTATAGCTGGGTGTCATCTGCATAGCAGTGAAACCTCAGCCCATACCGTCTAATAATGTCTCCGAGGGGCAGCATATACACTGTGAATAACTTGGGTGACAGCACTGAACTCTGAGGCACCCCACACAACAAAGAAGTTGGGGCGGAGGAATGAACCCCCAACACAACTCTCTGTGATCTCCCGGTAAGGAATGAAGTGAACCATTTTAAAACAGTTCCCGACATTCCACATATTTGCCTCAGGTGTGTTAACAACACCAGGTGATCCACAGTGTCAAAAGCTGACGAGAGATCAAGAAGAACTAGGATAGAACATCTCTTCTGATCCCTCGCCCTCAGAAGATCATTAAGCACCCGAACCAGCGCAGTCTTGGTGCTGTGTCTTTTCCGAAAACCAGACTGGAAGGATTCGTAGATATTATGGATGATTAAATTGTCTTCCAATTGGGCTGCCACTACCTTCTCAATAACCTTCCCCAAAAAGGGAAGGTTAGAGATAGGTCTGTAGTTTGAAAAACAGTCTGGGTCCAAAGTAACTTTCTTCAGTAAAGGTGTAACCACTGCTTCTTTCAGGGAGTTAGGAAACTCACCTGACTCTAAGGAACACCAGACTATCTGCACCATAACTGGGCCAATGATCTCAAGACAACCAAAAATTATGGGAGTTGGTCCAGGATCTAAACTACAGCTCGTAGGCCGCACACTATGGATGATCCTCATAATATCCATGACCTCTGGTTGGCAAAAGGAACTCCAAGAAAAACTAGGCATTGTGAGCTCGCATTGTTCCACAACATCACCCTTAGAGATTGCTGGGCGCAAGCCCGCCCTGATATCATCCACCTTATTTACAAAGAACCGAGCAAGCTCCTCACACTCCATTTGCGAAAAGGCTCTCCGGACTTGTAGACAGGCTGGGTTGCACAGTCTGTCAACTGTCCGAAACAACTGAGCCGGTCGATTCTGTGCAACTGCAATCTCCCTGAACAGAAATTCTGCCTTCTTATGGGTGATTGCAGATTGATAGACAGAATAATGTTCCATCAATCTAAGGCGGTCAGCATCAAGGGCGGACTTGTGCCAGCACCGCTCTAACCTTCGCCCCTGTCTCCGCAACTCCCTCAGTGTCCCATAAAACCAGGGGGACCTGGGGCAAAGGGATAGGGGGCGCTCACGAACAGGAACAATAAAATCCAGGGTCACCGTAACAGCCATATTATAAGCCGACACCAGTTCCCCTGGATTACTGCTAGCCAGCACGGGGGATGAGAGATCAAGGACTGCAGCAAGGCCTTGAGAAGTGACATTTCGCAATGGGCGGTACCTGACCATCTCCACAGGGGAAGGCCTTCTAAGGGGGGTGCAAAAATTGAACCTTACGGTGTGGTGGTCAGACCACACGACTGGTTCCACCCCCACGTCGGATGAGTCAATCCCTAAAAGGAAGACTAAATCCAGAGAGTGCCCAGATCTATGTGTAGCAGTGGAAACTACCTGTGTAAAGCCCAAAGAAGACATAAGTTGGAGGAAGTGGTTTCCAAACTGTGAGAGTTAATCGTCGATCCAGGCGTTAAAGTCACCCAGAACCATCAATCTGACCTGCAAATGACCTGCAAGACATGTTGGGGCCCTCTACCCTGGCGTTTCCCGTCCCATCAAACCACTCCAACACCCACTCCTGCTTCTTGTGATATCGAAACTCTTGCAATAACCAGTATGGCTGCTGTTTCCAACCAAAGTAATGACCAGGCACTGCTTTGACAGATTCTACAGCCAACACAATGGCAAGTGCTTCCTCATCTGGTGACAGCAAAACCTCCACCCAAGAGAAAACAAGTATGACCACATACCGACCAGTCAGTATTATGTCATTTATTATTCAAACACATTTTACAGTGGACAAGTCACATCATTTGATGAAATGAAACAAACATTTAATTTTAAGTTTTTGCAAATTTTTATGGCCACACTGCCAGGACAATGACGTAATTAAGGGAAGAAAAAAAATGGACTGGTAACATTGACAAGACAACAAAGATTCAACATTTTTTTTTTATTTTATTCTTTGGTAACCGGGTAAGGCCTGCTAGGCACAGGTGCCTGTTTTCAGGGGTGGCCTGGGAGCACTGGGGAGGTTAAGTGACTTGCTCAGAGTCACACTGTATGCAAGTGGAGGTTAAGGGAATCAAACCCAGGTCTGTCTGATGGATGTACCAAGCTTATTCACAGCTCATTTCTAACCTCTAGGCTATACTGCCAGCCCAATATTACCAGATGAACTGCAAACAATTGTCACAAAATATGAAAAACTTAAAAAAAGTTGGAATTGAAACTTAGCTTTTTTTTGGGGGGGGGGGATTCCACCTAGGAACATTTCTGAATAGTCATATATGTAAATATTGTAATTATGTAATGTTTGTTGATAAAAGTTTGCAGTAGTGTAATGATTAAACAATGAGAAGTAATTGTATTTCTTTTGAGCTTACACACTTGTTTGATATCCACTGTTACATACACCATGCCGTTTGGTGTTCACCGTTGTACATGCCACACTGTGTTGTTTTTCCTCAAGTTTCTAATAGGGAGTTATATCAGTACATGGTTACTTTTTCACCTTTGGATCAGTGTTCTGTAATGCTTATCAGAATTACTCTGCTGTGGGTTTGAAAAATTGATCCTTATGTCACACTTAGGTAACCCTTTTTCATAAACATATCCATATGAAAAGAAATCAGTAACTCATTCATGAACAAGTTTACCCATAGCTCAGCGGCAAGCTAGCTCACAGATGTGTAGAGGCCTCATCTGATGGACATCCCAGTTGGAATGTCAGAAATATAGTTTTGCACAAAACAAGAAATATCTTGCAATAGTATGCAACTCTCTTGGCATGTCTGCATTTCAGAGTAGTAGTTCTTGCCCCAGAAATACAAATAATATACACTTTGAAAATGGTCCCAAAAGCTAACAGTGTCCCTTTAAGGGTTCTAAATACTAAAAAAAATGTATTTTATTTTTTTTTGTTCAGACGTTTCAAAAACCGGAGATGCCAGCCTAGAAAACAAACTTATTAAGAATTACATCCTAAAATGTTTTAGAGAGAGACAATATGAGAATGTGCTGCTCGTGCAAATGTGCCAAATGTGTGGAACTATGACACTTGCAATTTGCATTTTGAAAAGCACAATGGGCTGGATTCAGAAAGATCCACCGCAAGATGCGGCAATGGCAGCTTGCAGCGACCTACCCTGTGACCTGGCCCGTGCATCTGATTCAGAATTGGAGAGAGTGCAGCGGGCTGTGTCCTGCAACGTGCTGTAGCTGTGTGAGGTAGGGTGCAGCATCCAGGAATGCCGCAGGTTGCAGGAGAGCAGTTGCGCTGGCTGAGTGCCACCATGGCACCCCCATGCCCTCCTCTGAGGCCCCGTATGGTGTGGGCACCATCCCCAAGTCCCCTTGCCATGGACCCCCCAGATCATTGACCTTTAACTGCCCTGGTGGCCCAGTGGTCCCCCACCCATCCAACAACACACACACACACCCGGCAGGTGCATTGGCGACTGGACCTGGTGGTGAGGGAGGGCTGTGCTAGTCACCGGTGGGGTATTGGGGGTTGTGGGTGGGCTTGCACTGTGGTGTGGGGGGTGGGGGGCCACTAGACTACCAGGGGGTTATGGGGATGGCAGGGGTGATCATGCCCCAGGGCATGGGGAGGGCTCACAATGGGTGTGTGTGTGTCTCTGGGCATTGGGGGTGTGCCACACACCCAGCCTGGCATGGTGCATGCCATGCCTGGGATTCAGAGCCCATGGGGGATCCGTTATCCACAGGAGTTGTGCGGCTGGGGCACAATGGCAACCTCCAGTGAACAGCAAAGACCAGTTAGACCACCTTTTTGTTGGCGTAACTGGTCTTTGATGGATGTTCACTGGTGGTTGTCTCTGAATCCCATTTGTGGATGTAGTGGCCACCCTACCTGAATAGGTTGCAAATGCTGCCAGAAACCCCCTTACGCCAAGTCGCAAGGGGGTTTCATGCACATAGGTGCTGTTGGGCTCAGACAGCCTGCTGCATGTCACAGGCTGCCTATGTGAATCCCACGGGGATGCAACGCAGGATGCAAGTGTGACTTGCACCATATTTTCCAATGCAAGTTGCCTTGCATCCTGCTTTGGCTTCTCTGAATCCGGTCCAATGTATTTTTCTTTTCTGCATGTGCACTGGAACAGTATTATTGCTGTGCTGAGAAGGTATGACTTCTATTTATGTTTTGTTTCTCCTCTCAGTGTTTTTATCTTTTCTTTCTCTACAGTCCAATACACAAAAGAGTTTGAGAAAGAAAGAGATAGAACCCCAGAACTATTTACAAAGTTTGAGACTACAACCAGAACCTTGAATATAAGTGGGTTTTGGCCACCCTATTGTGTTCTACAAGACAAGGCATGGTAAAGCAATTTATTTATATGGTGCCCTTTCCAACGGCTCAGGGCACCTCAGATCAATAAAAAACATAAAACAGTTCCACTAAAATATCTAAATATGATATACACAATCAATGATAATCTTACTAAAATTATTTAGGTAAAGGGCGTAGCCTGGCAGTTGACTCAATGGCAGTTTGATTCCTCGAGCTCCCTCTACTCCCCATATAATCCTTAGAAATCTTAATACTAAGTAAAAATGAAATGTAACCTAAAATTACCTTTTCTTATCAATAATATTGGATCCTGAAAATCTTTCTACAATGAACTCTGGTGATCAACTTACCTTGCAATCAAGCCTCAGTCCCGACCTGCAGCCATGGGGAAAATGGGCCCTCACCTGAATATGGCTACAACCAGTCTAGCAGTCCCAGATAGGGCTCTGAAAGACTGGCAAAAAATATGAGGCATGTTTTCACAATTGCTAAATGAAATCAGAGCTCTTAAAGAACAGAATTTCAAAACCAGACAAGATATAGTGTGCAGGATTCACAAAGGAGTTGCGCTCAGTGTATCTTGGATGCCCCAGCACAGATGAGATGCGCTGAGCACCAACTGTGGTATTCACAGAAGATGTGCTGGGGATGCCCCTGGTGTATCTCCTCTGTGAATACCACAGTTGTGCCCAGCCCTGGATGCGCTAGTGCAACCCCCTTGTCGGGCTGGCAAACCAATGAGGCAGTGTGTCCCATGATGCGCTGTTCCCAGAATTGCCATTCAGAGAAAACAATATGCAAATGGGGCCATTAGGCATGCAAGGTGAAATAGGACCATTTGCATGTCATTATGGCCCCATTTTCATGGGCCATGCAGGGATGCACCCAGCCAAATGTACTGGGCACCCTGCAATGGCTGAGGTCCACAGTGATAGCCTCATCAAGTCCAGAGGCACCCCTGGGCTCCCCGGGTGACCACATCCTGCACACACCTGGACAATTCCCTGGCAGTCCAGTGTGCCCCACCTCCACATCTCTGGTAAATCGCTGCTCTTTACAGCAAGAAAAGACATCTGGATAGACCCACTCCGTGCTCACATCTCCAGTAAACTGCCACTTCCTGCAGTGATACAGTACAGAGTACTCTGTGAATGACAGTGTACAGTACACACTGCAAGCCCATTGGTCGACAGGGTCCACCAATGGACTTCAGGCTGTACAGCAGCTGTCAGTCGCAGAAAGCTCTGTTGGTGTGCAGCTGTGGTGGTATGAGGGTGGATTGCGCTGTCCAATGACATGGGGGAATGCAGGGACAGGGGAGTGGGGTTGGTAGGGGGTGCCTGAGTGGGTGGGGTGGTGAGATGTCTGCCAAGTTATGGGGGGGTCCTGTGGACTACTGGCAGAGGTGCGTTTGGCTTGGGGAGGGCAACTGGAGTTCAGTACTATGCACTGTATCGCCGCAGGAAGCAACAGTTTACTGGAGATGTGGGCAGAGGGGTCTACCCTGATGCCTTTTTCTGCTGCAGGGAGCGATGATTTATTGGAGACATGGGGTGGAGGCACACTGGAGCATCTCCTCACTCCTGCTGCTGCCTTGATGATCAACTTTGAAAAAGCATTTTATTCTGTAGAGTGGGAGTACCTGTTTGATGTCATGCGTCAAATAGGGGTGGGCCCCGTCATTTTGAATTGTGTTCAAACCCTTTATGCCACACCTGTGCCTAAGGTTCTCACCAAAAGCCACATCTCCAAATCCTTCCCACTAGCTCACATTACTCGCCAAGGGTATCCAGTCTCCCCTCTTTTATTCCTGTTAGCCACTGAACCCCTTACAATGGCTATACAGGTCAACCCGCAAGTCAAGGGGATTCAGGTGGGTCCTAAGGAATACAAATCTTTATCTTATGCAGATGACCTCCTAATTATAATAATTTACACCCCAAAAGCCATAGACCCACTATGCTACATTCTAGACTCCTTCATGGCTTATTCGGGACTCAATGTCAACCATGATAAGTCTGAGGTATTGGCTCTCAATCACCATTGCGCTGTCCCATTATTCCATCACACAAACTGGAAATGGGCAAAAAATGGATTCACCTATCTCAGCAGCCACATTACACCTAATCTTGTGGACACCTGCAGATTCAATTGTACCCTATACTGGCTGCCTTTAATGCAGACATAGACAGATGAAGTGCCTTACATCTGTCCCTGACTGGAAAAATTGCAGCAATAAAAATGATGCTGGCACCCAAAGTGCTCCACCTCTTGGCACATTTATCCCTCTACATTCCAGAGAAATGGTTCAGCCTAATTGACAAGCTAATGGGAAGGTTCCTCTGGGCAGGAAAACCACCAAGGCTTAGTAGAACTAAACTGAGGAAGCACTGGATAGAAGGAGGCTGGGGCTACCAAATGGTATGTCCCCAAAGACTCTAACTCATCCTGATGGGTGAAAATAGAGGGCCATTTTGTAAATGCTCAGGCCTCCCCCCCCCTCCCTGTGGCACACTCTCTACATCAAGCCATCAAAAGGGCTCTCCAGATACCCCACAATTTACATCTCAATATGCTACTGGTGGAAGATTAAAAGGTCCCTTCAAATCTCACAAATGCCAGTATCTCATGCACCACTTTGGGACAACCCCATGTTCACTGTGGACCACAAACATATCCATTGGCCTTCCTGGATACAGATGGGCATTCACAGTGTACAAGATATTTTTACAATAGGTCAAAACCATATCATGCCATTTCAAGATCTTGTCTCATGGTATAATCTGCCCTGAAGGGATTTTTGGTGCTATCTTCAAATTAGAGCTGTGCTCACCTACTACTTATGATCTAACCCTTACAAGGTAGTAGTTACACAGGGCCACAGTATCAACTCTTGGGTAAAATTAAAGAGGGGTAGGGCTGGTACCATTTATAGATGTCTACAAGACTCAGGCCCCTCAGCCACTGATGGTAGCACAACTACATGGGAGAAAGAACTGAATACATCTCTGTCTGATCAAGAATGGAAGGAATGCTAGTGCAGGGCTCACCAGGCATGCAGAGATAAGAGGGCTCAATGAATACAATTAAATATCTTACATTATTGATACAGAATGCCCTTCTACCTACACAAGGAGGGATTATACCCTAATGATAAATGTTGGAGATGTGACAAACACACTGGCTCTCTCTTGCATGTCCTATAGTCCTGTCCTATGCTAAGACTTTTTGGGGAAAAAGTCACCACTCTACGTCAAAAAATTCTCCCTAAAAACGTTATAATTGATAAGCTCTTTGTTCTCCTGGGAGACACCTCACAACAGGGTACATTCCCTTCTCACATGCTCCACTGGGGACTGGACACCACTGTTGCAGCCAAAAGACTCATTCTTAAGAGATCGAGGACTCTGGATGTACCCTTCTTTAATAAATGGCTCCAAACACTAAGCCAAATAACTTTTGTGGAGTGACTCTGCTTTTTGCCCATCAACAAGACTCATTCATATAATGCAGTATGGGGCCCTTCCAAGATCACAGATTACTTGGAAAAGTACAATAAGCTCACAACTGCACAGCATGTCTTCCAGAGGGGGTGTGGCATGGCAATGGCCTTGGTCAGGTTCACAAATGACCTGCAGGAGAATATGGAGGCAGGATTGCATACAGTGACGGTGTTCATGGACCTGATCAAACCCTTCGACCTATCCAGTATTGGCTTTGGGGACCCCTTACTAAATTGAATACACAATTATTTAAAAGATAGGATGCAACAGGTCCATGTAACTGGTGTACTATCGGTTTCAATGGCTGTACACTGTGGGGTACCACAGGGCTCAATATTAGGACCCATATTGTTTTCTCTGTGAATTGCCAACTATCTACAAAATCACATATGGTGTTGTATACAGATGATGCTGTATTGTACACTGCTGACAAAGATCTTAAAATATAGAATGTTAATTTAACAATATGGCAAAATGGTTACTGGTAAATACACTTGTCATGAACAAAAAACAAAAACAAAAGGTATGTTATTTTGTTCAAACTGCAAATTAAAAACTATGACAGAACCATTTGAGATTTTAACTGGTGATAGAATGAAATTAGACATTTTAACATATTTCAGATATCTGGAAGTAACTTTAGGTAGGCAGTTGAACTTTAATAGACACATTGATAATGTAACAAAATAGCTACATCAGAAGATGGGTGCATTGTATGCAGTCAGAGATTTTTTGACGAATGAAACAAGACGTACGATAGTGCAAACTTACCTCATTCCAGTACTTGAATATGGGAACTTAGTGTGTGTGTGTGTGTGTTTGGGGGACATCAGAAAAAATGAAACAGCAAAGGGCTTGTCTGTATAAAACCATATATAATTCTAGTTGACCACTAGCCTATTATAGTTTTGATACAATAGGATACACATTTCTTATATGCTTTTGTTCTGTTTATCATGCCTATTTTGGTCTCTGTTGAAGATAGAGAACTTAATCATTTCTGATAGAATGATGTTTGTAAGTTATGTATATTCTAACAATTTGCATATTATATGTGGGATGTATGCTGTAACATATTATTTGTCCTATGTAAGATATACCCATTTTGAAGATGCGTGTCCTGTGTTTTTTTAAATAAATCAGGTTGAGCCTGTAAAAGGGCCATGTGGCCCAGTGCTGTTTACCTGGTTAATAAATTTTACATAAATAAATAAATATATTTTCTCAAACTAAGATCTAGTAATGGATAAACAAATAACAATAAAAGCAAAAGAAAGAATAACCATTTTAAGTAGCTTCATGTTCATGTACATTGCACTATCTCCTAGGCTTTCAATGTGTATCTGGTATGATATAAAATGTTGTTTAGTGTGTATTGATTTCATGCTTGTTTTTATGTCTGTTTGTACAGTACTAAAAATATTCAATGAAAAATTTAACGTTAAAAAAAGATTACTCAGGAAAGGCCTGAGCAAATAAGTAAGTCTTCAATATGTGCTTGAAGACCTCCAATGCACAGGTAGATCTAATAGCATCTGGCAAGCTGTTCCAAACCAATGGGGGCAGTAACCCCAAAGGATCTGTCCCACAATTGCTTCAGACAAGAACTGGGGACACAGCACAAGCCTGCACCAGTAGATCAGAGAGAGTGGGAGGATGTGTAAGGCATCAAGAGGTCTTTCAGGTAACTTGGACCCAGATTGTAGAGGGTCTTAAATATTAACAAGCCTATTTCGGCACCATGCATTTCTGCTTAAAGTTGAACCAGCATAATATTCTGTGGTGATTTGCATGTGCAGCCCATGATACTTTGCATTGTGGGGGCATGTGTGATTTTGTATTTTGCTGTTAATGCATATGCAACATTTAGTGTCCCTTAATACTGTGCTCAGTAATATGCACCCTATTTTTTTCCCAGTCATTCAGCTGTGCACTGTGATCGGACCACATGAGCAAGACATTGGTGGATGTGATGTTTGCCATCTTTAACTAAGATTGCTATCTAGAATTGCATTCCATGTGATCTTTTTTCCCCTTGTAGGTTTCGTGTCTCAGGGGCCTGGATGTATTGTGCACTATAGAGGGGGATGGGACTGGGAGGTACAGTAATGCTGCTGGACTCTGTAGTGGTGTCAGAAGTGGGTGGATTTGGAAGTTCTTTTAAAACCCTCATGTATTTCTGCAGTCAGCTCTTTTTTTCTGATAGATTTGGGTTATTAACATCTCTGCACCACAATTAAGTTGCTTGTTGCATGTGCAACGCGAGCTGCTACTATATGCTAGCATCTGGGGGACTTGATCATTTACTACACACTGCACTAAAAGCTGAGGAAGGTTTTTTTCCAGCCATTGAAGCACTGGCGTGATGTGGTCCCTTCGAGAAATTCCCATCAACAGCTGGACTGCAGCATTCTGGACCAACTGCAGGAGTTGCATCAAACTTCCTGACAACTCTAAGTAAAGTACATTCAATAATCACATCTGGAAGTGACAATGGTGGTGACTATTATCTTCAGATTGGCTGTTACAAGATGTGGTTTAATCTGGCTGATGTTACAAAGATGGTAAAAACCATTCCTGACTACTGCTGACACCTTTTGTTCCAATGTCAGCCTGCAGTCCAGAACAATGTCCAGATTCTTCACCACATCCACAGCTCAGAGTGGCTGACCATTCACAGATGACAGCGGCAGGCCTCCACTCATCATAACTGATCCATGCTGACCTGGATCAACAATCATAACATCTGTCTTGAACCCATCTTTTTTTTTTGTCAACTCTTTTTATGCCCCCTTATTCACCAGTGCCTGAGCCTCTCTCCATTGTGGTCACTTGGTATCCAGCCTTCTCCCTCACACCTGAAGTCTCCGCTCAGCTTCCTGGTCTGGGCCCACCTCCACTCACACTCCTCTGGCCACTCAACCCCCCTGGCTCTGTGTCCCCCAGGGCAGGACCACCGACTCCTACTGGTGCTCTATCTATGTCTATAGGCCTATGGCTGGCACATTCATAAGGTAGAAAAAATGGGGCAGACTGGCTGTGCCTTGTAGCCCTTATCTGCCGTCAACTTCTATGTTTCTATAATTCAGAAGAGCGACCAGGGAACAGAGGTAGAACCAGGAGCCAACCAGAGGTCCCGGTATTGCACATGGGGTGGTCCCACTGGACTCACCTTCTCCTGCCAGGCAGCTGGAGATTTTGCATTTTCTGTCCCACCCTCATAGGCCCAGCAGTGCAATGCATACCAGCATGGTGCATGCGTGATCCCTCGCACCACACAGGAGCACCACCATGACTAATTCCCATACTGGAATCCCGACTATTGTGGTGCCACCAGTCTCCCCTGGGAGTCACCAGACAGCTGAATTAACTCCCTCCCCCCAGGAAAGGAGAGCAGTCCTCTGGATGCTCAATCCTTTCCTCTCCTCTCCTCTCCTGCTGACCCCCAATGACCCACATCCACTCCCGAACCTGGGTCGTGGCATGGCGCAAGGTGTGGCATTCAGCACCTCAACCCTCAGTACCACCGGGCCAGCCTGTCTTGGATCCATCTTGAAGTCAGATTTGATGCCTGTAGCTAGCACAAACTGTAGGCACTCATTTTCAGAGCTCCAGTGCTGCACAAACAGCACTATGAGTAGGTATGGAAAATAATGAATTATTGGGTTCTTGCATCAACATTTAAAAAGCCCTTAACAGTCTTGATCTAACATACTGTTGTGAGTTCCTGACCACTCACCATCCAGAAAGAGCTCTCTGCTCTGGGGATAAGGGACTGTTTTAAGTTTCTGCTTTCATTTCAAATCTCTGGGAGTCAGGACTTTTTCTATGGTGGTCCCTATCCTATGGAATTCCCTCCTCACTAATATTACGTAATACCCCAATGTGGGGACTTACCTATTGGGAATCTTGGGCACCTGAAGTATTCTCCACTTCATGGCCCAGAAATAAAGCTGATCTCCACCTAGGTAGCCATGGATGCAATTTTGGGGTTCAAACAGCTGACTACACAGTTTTTTTTTGTTCCTCAGTACCAGTGGATGAACACAGATGATTGCAGCCATTGAAGCATGCATTATAAGACAGAGATGAGCTTTCCACTTGTGACACAGTAATGGGGCATTTATAGACAGACATGATTGCTATGATGTTTGCTTTTGAGCCTCAGGACTGTGGAAAAAAGGCTTAAGAGGTGATCATGACTAGCCAATCAAAGGGAGTCACCGTGGACTGAGGGTTATAAAAATCAGAGGATGCATTTAATTTTTTTTTTTCATTTAGTTGTTTAACTAGGAGTAGCACACTAAGCTGAAAGCTTTTTTAGAGGTGCGACCTGGGAGCACAGGGAAGTTAAGTGACTTGCTCAGGGTCACACAGTATGCAAATGGAAGCTGTAGGATTCAAACCCAGGTCTGGTCTGCTGGATGTCACCAGATTTGCAGCTCAGAGCCTTAAACCACTGCTCTATACTGCTTCAAGGGGCACCAGACTTTTCTGACAAACTTCCCACCAACCAGAAATGTTTAATTTCCTGATCTACCCGTCACATCCCATCCCATCCCAGGATTTGGTCAATCCAGGGGCTGGAAGTGAAAGATAATTATACTGGTGCATGAGCACAGTTTGGAGGTTTTTTGCTGAGAACTGTAAGGTTGATAGGAGGTTTGTCAGAGGCTAGTGAGGGCACTTGGCAGAGAGTGTGTGCACATACAGACTATAAAACAGGAGCTGTTCTAGTCTGGAAGTAAGACAGAGAAAGGCCAGACCATTTGGAACTGGGAATCTGCCCTAGGGATTTCACCAACATGGGGTTAACTGTCAAACAGCCAAAGACCAAGTGCTATTAAAGCTACCACCTGTGGTAAGAGTTTTCCTGCTGCAGCCCTATCAAAGTGAGAGCAAAACCTATGTGAGAAACAAGAGAAAAGAAAAGGCAACCTGAAAAGGTCTACATAGTACTCACTGTGACTAGAGAATCAGGACACAGCAATGGAACAGGGCACCTGCATATCTGTTTTATATGACACAAGAGTAGGTCTCCTTTGTTCAAACAAAGTCTAATTCATCTAAAAATGTTAAAAGACATGCTGCATCAGCAGCAGCAGCAACAGTATCTTGGCAAGGTGGTGTCTTACAAGAAAAAATGTGTAGGTGCCCTGTTCCATTACTGTATCCTGTGAGAGAGACAATTACAGATTTGTACTCATTAAGCATTCATTGGAGAAGTTCCCACATGGGGTAGAAGAAATAGAAAAAATCCCTACCAAAGGGTGAGGACAGGCCCTGCACAGAGTGAAGACCAGTAAGGCTGAGATATGGTCTTCATGATTCACTCCTGCATGCTACCAGAAGCACTGCAGTGATGCTGTTACTTGCATGCAGACGCAGCATCTGAGAAAGCAGCACAGTACAAAAAGTTCTGTTTTCACCTTTAGGTACTTTAGGGGCCTAGGAGGCCCAAAGAATCATGTGTAACTGATGAGGGTTTGACTCTGCAAATTTTGTTTAGCCAAATATAGTAGATGTACGACTCAAGCCTACTTGTGAATATATATACCAATTAAATGAAAAACTATTCAGTGTGCCAATTCATTTCATATGCCTGCAGTGTTATTTTGCTCTAATGAAAGAACAGAGCAACCTGTTTAAATAACCACTGACACTTTGGGAAGAACTTTGGAAAACATCTGTGAATTCCACTTTCACAGAACTTCTGTGAAATTGCAGAAATGTCACAAAATTTTCCAAACTTCCACCACTGGTGAGATTGAAATCATCCAAATGTGTTTGGTGGATTTTCACTCTGTTGTGTGGAATGTTTTGGCTGAACTGCGGACTAATACATGTGAACTGAAGAATAACAGCACTGAGGAATTTTATTCTGCAGTTTGATGGATTATTCTGCAATGCAGTGATCAGTTCTAAGGAATTTCTGTCTGCAGTTTAATACATTAAACCACAATTCAATGAACTGTAGATTAATGTACGAACATACAAAATTTGCCTACAGATAAAGGCCCAGTGGTCTATCAAGTCTGCTTGAATGTGCAGCTAGCACCCCTTATTTTGCAGCTGCCCATCCCTCCCTTGACCCCCTTGCCCTGTGCCAGCCCCTTTTGAAACAGTCCACTGTTCTACTGGATACCACTTCTGCCAATAACACATTCCACCCAGCTACCACCCTCTACATAAAAAAGTGTCTCCTCATTTCCCTCTGAGCCTTCCTCGCTCCAGTCTCATATCAAGGACCCGGGTGTCCCTCCCCTCCCTTACTTTGAACTGACCCTCTGTACTTGTCTTGTTTATTCCTTTCATGTACCTGAAGGTTTCAATCATATCCCCCCTGGCCCTCCTCTCCTCCAACGAGTACATGTTCAGCTCCCTCAGCCTCCTCTCATACGGTAAGTCCCCCAGCCCCTTGAACATCTTTGTCACCCAGCACTGCACCTCCTCCAGTAACTTAATGTCTCTCTTCAGATATGGTGCCAGTACTGCACGCAGTACTCCAGGTGCAGGTCTAACTAATGATTTATACAATGGCAGAATCACCTCCCCCACTTCTCGAGGATATACCCCTTGCAATGCAACCCAGCATTTTGTTGGCCTTTGCAGCTGCCTTCCTACATTGTGCTGAATTGTTCATTGACCCCCAGAGTGGACAAATGCAGGTGATTTAGGCTGTGAGAAGGGTGGGCATCACAATCTGCACATCTGCTGTCTCAACATCTGAACTGGTTTGTGAGGGACTTGGTGTTGTAACTGTCAGAGCACTTAGGCAAAAACTGGAAACACGATTTTGCTGGTGTTTGGTCACTTGCTGACTGCCTCTGCCACTGTCACCACCAGCAGCACCATCAACAGAGTCAGTAACTGGTTCTGCTTTTTTGAAATGCACTGTGCAGTGGCATGAAGAGATAACTCCAGCAGGGGCTTTATGCAAGTTAGTCACCTCAGGACGCTCCTTCAGAATATAGTTCCAAAGACATGTGCTCAGTTTGTCAACATTTTTACCATGGCTGAGACTCCGGTCACACTGTGAACACAAGCGCTACTTTTATCATTTTCCTGCTCAGTAAAACATGTCCAGATATCACTGAAACTTGAACATTTACCTGATCTCAGCCCTCGTGTATGCTGCCTGCACCCACAACCACCAAATTCAGTTTGGAGTGGTGTAGAAGACTGTTTTGAACTGACTCCAGATGCAGTATCAGAACTACTAGGATGAGCAAACGTTAGGATGGATTGCTTAGATTTTTTAGTAGGAGATTGACATGAAGGATGTTTAGGAACAGTGTCAGATGCTTTGTGCCTGCCTGCCTTTAGCAGTTGATTTTTTTGATCACTTTTGACCCAAGCATTTCCTTGTGGAATGAGGCGCAGACTCAGTTTCAGCATCCTCAGACTCATTCAGGTCACTGTCCTCAGAGGATGTGTCATGGAACACGTCTTCAAGCTTTTTTAAATCTTCTGAGGTAGGAGCATATTCTGACCCAGTAGACATTGTCTCACTGCCCTAATCATGCTTTGATGAACTACTTGGATTTAATTGCCAAGGCCATGACTGAATACTTCTATCATGAACTGCTGTCATGGTAGTACTGGTGGATTTGGTGGTGGTGGTAATGGTGTCAGCAGTAGTAGTAGTGGAGGTGGTGATGGTGGTAGTGGCAGTATCAGAAGTAGTGCTGATGGTGGCACTGGCAGCAGCAGTGGATGTGGTGGTGATGGTGACAGCCATTGTGGCAATATCAGTCATTACATTAGAACAGTGGTGGTGGCAGTGGTACTAGCTGTGCTAGCACTGGTTAAAGTAGCAACTGGTCAAGTTGGAGTGAAGTGGACAGTAGGATGATGAAAACATGTCAAATGTCACCCCCTGGTGGCTCAGTGGTGGAGAGGGCTGAGGTGTTTGATGCCTTACCTCATGCTACACCAATAACTCAGGTTCGGGAATAGACTCAGGTCACTCGGTGGTCAGCCAGGGTGAGGAAGGATTGAGCATCAGCTGACAGCTGTCCTTCCTTGGGGGTAGGGGGACTCAGTACAGCGCTGTAGACTGACACCCACTGGAAGCTGGATGTCAGCACAGGTGTGATGCTAGAATGGAGTGGACCCATGCAGAGGGTGTAAGACTGCCTCCGCAGAGGTGGAGACAGTCACCTCACCTATTGCACATCTGTGGATCCGGTGAGAAAATGGAAAATGGATCGGAGCTGGCAGGCTCAGTGATGGTGGACTGCACCTGTGCCTCCTCCCGGCAATCTACATGTTGTCTTCTGCAGGTGGGGAGAGGCTGGCACCCCTCACCTCTGGCTCTGTCATGGGGAGGCAACCTGTGGGGGATGGCCATTTGGGGTGGGTGCAAGGAAAGCCTGCTGGAGAGATGGGTCTCCTCCAAGGGATGGGCTGAAGTTGCCTGCCAGCTCTGAAGGTGGAGTAAAAAAATGTATATGGGAAAAAAAATTTCACCCCGCCTGAATCACTTTTGGAGGGGCAGGTTCATAGATATTTTTACTGTGCTTGACATTTTCACTCATCAGATAAATTGCAAAGCAAAGTGGAATAATGTTTTCAAATATTATTTCTCAGATGCTATAATTGCTTTTTCTAATGCAAGTGTGTATGCAAAAAAAAAAAGATTTTTTTTTTCAGGAATCAGAAACAGGAAGAATTACTGTCTTGTCTTCTGCTTATCCAGCAGTGGCAGTCAATAAATGTAACTGATGGCTCAGACAACTTCTGTACAGAGCTGGGTAAAAGTTGCAAATTCTGCTTTAATGGAACTTTAATGGAATTTTCCGAATTTCCTCCATTGGCGAAATTAGAAATTTTTCGAATCTGGTGACTTTTCACCCTGTTCCATGGAATTTTCTTTCTGAACTGCAGAATAATACACATGAACTGTGAAACTAATACTTTTATCCACAATTCATGTAATTATTCCACAGTTCCGTTGGTTCTGCACCATCCTATAATGGAAAAAAAACAAACTTCCCTTCTGTCCACTGACACTCCCTACCCTCCAATCACTGGCCCCATACCATTAATGTTTCCCTGGTGTCTAGTGGCATCCCCGCTCTCTGATCACTGGCCACCCCATACAATTAATGTTTTCCTGGTGTCTAGTGGTATCATGGCAGCCCCTCACCCTCTGATTCCTGGCCCCATGTCATTAATGTTTGTCTGGTGTCTAGTGGTACTCCCCCACCCTCCGATTGCTGGCCACCCCATACATTAAATGTTTCCTTGGTATCGAGTGGCACCCCCCACCCTCCAATTGCCAGCCCCATATCATTATTATTTCCCTGGTGTCTAGTGACACCCCCCCTCTGATCACCAACCACCTCATACATTTAATGTTTCCCTGGTGTCTAGTGGCACCCCCACCCTCTGATTGCCAGCCCCCTATATTTAATGTTTCCCTAGTGTCTATTGCCACCTCCCACCCTCTGATCACCAGCCGCTCCATACATTTAATGTTTTTCTGGTGTCTAGTGGTACCCCACCCTTCGATCATCGGCCCCATACCATGAATGTTTCATTGATATCTAGTGGCACCCCCCACCTTCTGATAGCTGGCCCCATATTTCCTGCTGTGTGGCTCTCATCTGAATCTCATCAAAAGTGAATGACAACTCTGCACTCCCTCCCGTCCCATTTCTTACTCTTTACATTGTGTGGTAGTAATGTAGACTGTCTCCTTGACTACTGCGTGATGTAAAGAGAAAGAAATGGGACAGGAGGGAGCGCAGAGTTGTCAGTCACTTTTGTTCTCACTGCCGTGGCCGTTCATTGTAAGCCAGTAGTTCACTAGATGACCATGTGCAGAGTCGTTCATGTTTTATGGTGTTGTGATGTACTCAAGAGGGTATAACAACCTCTTGATGTCACAACGATACCATAACAAGGATGGGAATTCATCAAATTCCATCTGTAACAACCCTCTCCCATACATTATAACACAATATTTTCTGTTGTAAAAAAAATACTTTTAGCAATCAGTCAGTTATGCAGAGCACCACATTCTCTCCACTGAGGAGCAAAACAGAATAGCAAAAAAAAAAAAAGTCTGCAAAGACTGTTTTTTTTGCTAAATCTGATTCAGAAAACCACAACCCTTTCACAGAAAGAAACAGCTTCCTCTCAGAGTGTCTATGTGCACTGGCAAGGTCACATGGTAAAGCTCTGGAAAGCTCTCTGAGCACAGATCTCCGTCTCTTCAAATATATGACTGTCAAATATCTCTAATACTCCCCACTATTTGGGTATTTGGGTATTCATCAAACACACATGCTATTCAGTGGGACTGGGCATCGAGTTGGGTCAAACATTTAGGCCGTTTGGGTTTGGCAATGTTCGAAAAAACACCCCACCGAATTGGGTTTCACTGCCTAACCCGAAAATGCCCTGACCCAAAACTGAAATTAATATTATTTTTTTAATTTTGTGTCTCAGACTTAGTTGCTGGGAGGTGGGGGGGGGGATCCAGGACTCATCCACAGCGATGAACTCGGGTGACAGGTAGAGGTACAGTACTGTGACTTCACTCACAAATCAGGACTAGGAGGAGGAGGAGCCGGAGGATGTACCTGTAAATATTGGATGGTAGTACTGTTAGGTGGTGTGATATGTCCCCTTCTGACCTCCTTGTCTGCTCTGCCCCCACTCTGCCCTTTCTCACTCCTGGTCATCTTCCTCGGTGACCATGCATGACACCACACACCACACATACAAGCAACATGGGAGGGAATCATGTGACTGCACTAGTGGCAGTCCAATAAAGGACTCTG
Source organism: Neoceratodus forsteri (assembly GCA_016271365.2). NCBI lineage: Eukaryota > Metazoa > Chordata > Ceratodontiformes > Ceratodontidae > Neoceratodus > Neoceratodus forsteri. The sequence goes on from CM057449.1 coordinate 989,105,511, forward strand.
TCTCTCAGCTGGCTCTGATCCTGCTGCTAAAAGGTCTGCACTAATTGGAGCAGACAGAATGATGTTGAGGGGCTTTATATATCCCTCACACAGGCCAGTAGAGTCAAAGGTGAGCAGCAGCAGTGCTGTGTAGTGTGTATCTTGCAGCCAGTCACTTTCTCAGTGCACAGCACACACACAACGCGGTCTGGCAATGATGAGATAAGAACAAGGAGAAATGTTAAAACAAATACTAGAGTAGTAGTTTAACTTTCAGGGCAGGCAGTCAGAAGGGTAGGGCTTAGCAAAGCAGCAGAGCATAGACTGAAGTATATTAGCAGCTACCACAGCACCAGCAACAAGAAACAACAGTGGTTGGATGGTGAAACTTCTGGAGTGGTGCGGGTAAGGGATGGGGATGAGGAAGGAGAAGAGGAGGGGAAGGAGGGGCACAAGGTCAGAGGCAAATTAAAAACCAAAACAAACAAAACGTTTCTTACTGGTAGGAGGATTCACCCAGTTAACAAAAAAAAAAAAAGCTGTTTAAGGCCGAGTGGTGTGTGTTGGTGTGCCAGTTGTGGACTGTGGAGGGCTGCCCTGCACCAGTACAGTACAGTTGTTGGACCTGTAAGGGTAAGATCAGGATGCTGCTGGCAGAGGCTGCATCTCTGATCCCCAAGAGGAAAAATGACAATATATAATCTATTGTGAGCCCAAATATAGTAGCAGTATAGTGGCGCTGTAGTCCCAGGCAGAAGAAACCTTTTTATTGTTGTCAAATAAAATATTTGTAAACCCACTGTAGTGCGGCAGTGCCACTGTCTCATTGTCTCAAGCAGAAGTGATGGCACCTGCGTTCTGACTTGAGGTTCTTTAAGTACACTTCATCTCTCCAGAGACAAACAAACCATTCTGTTGCGGTCAAATAAAAAAAAACAAATATGTGTGAGCCTGCAATAGTGCAGCAGTACTGTGCCACTGTCTCATTTTCCTAGGCAGAAGTGACAGTACCTGTGTTGTGACTTAAGGTTCTTTAAGTATGCTTCATCTCCCTAGTGAGAAACATTTTTTGTTTGACTAATGCCATAAATATGGAGAACAACAGAAAAATTGGCCCAAAACACCCCAAGAACAATGCATCTTAAAGGGATGGCCCCATGTCCTTAGCTAATGTAACCCAAACAAGATGCAGTCATATAGTTAAGTCCAAGAGGCTGTTGACACCTGTAAAAATAAATACATTATCTCACTTGAAAACATGCATTTGTCAATGCCGGATGTTTGCCACTGGTATAGAAGCCCTGTGGTAGTAGATACATTGAGGGGGACTTTGTGGGCTATGTATATTACCACACGCACCAGGTGGGTTGTAAGGCATGAGGTGCAGCTGAGTGCTATCAACCACCTGGGAAGTGTGAGGTGATGTCATTGGATCAATCAGCACTAGAATAAAAAATATCAACAATATTTCCGGGGGAGAGGGTTAGCTTGTTCCATTTATGCCATACCTTCAAAAAAGTGAAAAAAAAATTAGAATTTACTGCCAGTTTTGGCTTATAGTTAAAAATCTAGAAGGTATCTATACATGAAACACCACTCATTTTGTAGATATTTATGTGCTGAACAACTTTTGTGCTCAAATTATCATGCTATCATTTTTCGTTTTATAGTTATTTGGATTTGTTTGTTGCAAAAAGTGAAAAAATAAGTTTCTGCTTTTTTTTGCAAATTATAAAAAAGCTGAAAGATATCGATAAATGAAACAACACTCATTTTGTAGATACTGTAAATTTGTGCTGAACAACTTTCGTGCACACAGTACCATGCTATCACTTTTCGTTTCAAAGTTATTTGCATTTCAATATGAACATATGAACATACGCACATATGAAAAGAGTCAGCAGAAGAAGACCACCTGGTCTATTGCACCTGCTCGTAATGATGCAGGATCTGGTCTTACACTTGCACCACTGACCCTGCCCCCAACTGCCCCTCCCTCTCCCCCCCCTATTTTGTTTGGCCCAGGCCTTCATGAATGCTCCCACCATCTTTTCTGATACTACTTTCTCTGGCAGCTTATTCCAGGTGGTCACCACCCTCTCTGAATATAAATAGTTCCTTACATCCCTTCTAAATCTCCCCCCCCATTAATTTTAGGCTGTGCCCCTAGTGGTGTTGTTTTCACTCATTTTAAAGAGGCCCTCCTTTTGCACTTTGTTAATTCCCTTCATGTACTTGAAGGTCTCTATCATATCCCCCTCTGCCTCCTCTCCTCCAGGGAGTACATCCCCAGGGCTCCCAGCCTCTCCTCATAGGACCTATTCTGTAGTCCTTCTATCATCTTGGTTGCTCTCCCCTGGACCTCTTCCAGTATGCTGATGTTCTTCTTAAGGTATGGATGCCAGTAACTCACCCCATATTCTAAATGTGGTCTCTTCAATGTCCCGTACAGTGGTAAAATGACCTCACTCTGTCTGTTACTGAATCCCCTTGCAATACACCCCAGCATCCTGTTAGCCTTCACCACTGCTTTCTTACACTGGGAGGTTTATTTTGGGTCACTTGTAATCACCACTCCTAGATCCTTATCCTCTTTGGAAGCATTTGCCTGAACCTCTCCTAGGTAAAATTCTGCCCTAGGGTTCTTGGCCACTATGTGCATCACTTCGCACTTTTTGGCGTTGAAACCAAGTTGCCAGATTCCTGAACATCTCTCTGCAGTCTGGCAAAGTCCTCCCTCAGGTCCTGTATCTCCTTCTTGGTGTCTACCCTCCCACAGAGTTTGGTGTCATCCACAAACAGGCATATTTTGTCTTTAATGCCTTCCTCTATGTCACTTATGAAGACACTGAACAACACTGACTCCAACATCAATTCCTGTGGGACCCTGCTGGTGACCTCCCTGGTGCTGGAGAACTCACCTCAACCACTAAATTCTGGGTTACAAACATATGAACATATGAAAGAAGCCAGCAGATACAGGCCAAAACAGTCTATTTCATCTGCTTGAAATTGCAGTATGGTTTATTCCACTGCTGCCACCCCCCAACCCTGCTCATTTTCCTCATCTGGGTTGAGCTCTCCCCTTGAGTAAAGCCACTACCTACAGTTCTTTTGCACTTGACTCTGTCCCAACCCTTTTGAAGCTGTCCACTGTCTTCTGAGAGACCAGCTCCTCAGGAAGTACATGCCATGCTGCCACCACTCGCTCAGTGAAGTAGTGCCTCCTCATCTCTCTTCTGAACCCCCCCTCCAGTTTCATACCATGTCCTCTTGTGGCCCCCTCCTTTTTAAGCCAGAACATGCCCTCTGTACTAGTAGTATTTATGCTTCTTAGGTATTTAAAGGTCTCAATTATATCCCCCCATCTTGTCTGTCCTCCAGGGAGCACGTGTTAAGCTCACTCAGCCTATTCTCATACTGTAGGTCTTCTCCTTCATCCCATTAGTCCTGCCCCTCAACCAATTTTCAATCCATATTACCATATTCTCCCCCACCCCTTGGTCCCTCAGTGTCATTTGTTAACCTTTTGTGTGGCACTGAATTGAAGGCCTTACTAAAGTCCAGGTATATGATGTCCACCGCCTGGCCCCTGTCCACTGCCCTCGTAACCCAATCGAAAAACACAATCAGGTTCATTTGAAACAGTCTGCCTGCCACAAACTCATGCTGTCCATCATCCTGCAGACCATTCTCCTCCATGTACTACTCCAGCTGCTCATTTAGTATGGTCTCCATGAGTTTGCATACTATCGATGTCAAGCTAACTGGCCTATAGTTACCAAGGTCATCCTTGATTCTGCACTTGTGGAGTGGCACCACATGTGCCATTATTCACTCCTGTGGCACCACACACAACTCCAGAGATCTATTAAAGAGAACAGCCAGTGGCCCCGAATATGGTTAGTACTGCTAGAAAAAAAGAGGGGTTTAGGTGTCTTTTAAATAGTGTGTGTGTGTGTTTGTGTGTGTGTCTCTGCCTACCCCGCACAGAGTCAGTGAGCAGCTCAGGCTGGTTCCTGGATATTTGAAATTCCTAGGACTAATGAAAAATCAGCTGCATCTACTGGCCTGTGTACATCAAAGGAAAGAGCTAACCCATGATTGGGTCAGCTTTTCATTTTCAACTAGAGAACGACTCAGCCCAGCAAAGCCAAAACTCTGCCATATTCACCCTGCCTAATGATTGGTCATGCTCCATTCAGACTGCTCTGCATTGGAGGACAGAGTCTCATTCTCAAAACCCAACTATTATAACAAAACATTCAGTGTGCACATAAGCCCATGGCTAACATAACAACAGGTTGTGTTAGAAGCTTGATAGTTTCACATCAGTGAACTAAAAATACTGCAGTAACAACAGAGAAAAATAGTGGTCATTCTTTGGATGATGATGATGATGAGGGCAAGTTGCTTGCAGCTAAACATGATTCTGATATACTGGAAATGGACAATATCAATGGTGAGGCTGCAGCCTGTTGTGGTATGGGAGGTGATGATAATGATAATGATGATATTGTCCAAGGCACTTCTTCCCCTGCTGTTACTATTGTAAATAATGATGACCAGTTCTCATCCCCCACTCCTTCAGTATCAGTAAATAGAACTACTGTTTCGCGTAATACCAAAAGCCCTCCGCCACAATCGGCTTTAGGCAATTTGCATACCACTGATACAAGTGTCGCTGCAAATCGCTGTGCAACTTGCAGTATTCAGAGATATTTTCCAGCTTTGTCTAACACTTCACAAGTGCAGTGTCAGCCAGTATCTGATTCACTACCAGGAAAACGAGGAAGGAAAAGTTCTTCTGTAGTGTGGAATCATTTCTCTCTATGCCTGACTGATTCTTTTAAAGCATTATGCATTCACTGTAAAAGGAGATTTAGCAGGGGAAAGTTGGCACATTACCTGAGTACAACTGCACTGACTAGGCATCTTTAGCACCAGCTTCCAACAGTGATGAAAAAGAATGTGAATCTTGATGATGATGATGATGGTGGTGGTGGTGACTTGGATGATGAAGGTGACTGTGATGATACTCAGTTAATGCATTTCCATGATGATGATGATGGCAGTGACAGGAGCTTGTGCAGTACTCCCACACACACATACAGATTGCAGAGCCAGGTTGTGAATCAGTTTTTTCAGTCTATGGAGGATGGTTCCCCACAGTCCTTAGCAATAAATACCATAACAGCCCATCACATCCCTGAGAAAAGAAATGATACACATTTTCAAACTCCATTCACCAAGAGGTAGTTGCTAAAACAAAACAAACAAACAAGCAAATGAAACATAACTTTAAAGGCAGCTTTTGATCCAAAAATACACATTTCAACCAGGTCATCAAACTGCTGACAAAAATGGCCGTTTAACTGGGGGAGATGATAGCGCTTGATTTAGAGCCATATTCACAGCAGAATACATTGGATTTCAACGACTGTTACAGGAATTACAGCCTAGGTATGAAATGCTTTCATAACGTACTTTTGCCAGTTGCATTATTCCAGGCATATACTGTATGATGCAATGAGAAATGCAGCTGCCAGTCACTTGCCTGAGGCAAAAGGGGGATTTGTTCATTTCATGATAGAACTTTAGACAAGCTTTTCACCACATGCTTACTTATCTCTCACAGCACACTAGGGTCACATTTAAAGAGTCTGCAGCATCATCACCAAGACAAACTAAAACTTTGCTTCTTGATGAATATAGGGGTATGGCACTACTTAGTGTGTCTCCAATGGACACCGAACATAACACAGTAAATATACGACTTGTTCTAAAGAAACTTTGGGAAGAATGGATTGTGCCCCGGGGCCTTACCATTGTTATGACTGTGACAGATAATGGTGCAAATGTTAGCACAGCTCTCCAGGACTGTGGTACTGAGCACAGAGTTACTGTGTCTTGCTTTGTGCACACTCTAAATTTAGTTGTGCGCCATAACCTGCAAAACCAAGATGACGTATGCAACCTGTTTCAGACTGCACATAAAATATGTGGTCACTTTCACAGATCTGTAAAACCATAGCCATTTTCATGCAGTACCAAAGTGAGTACAAAGTACCATCTAACAATCTGATACAAGATACAGTTACTTGGTGGAATTCTACCTATTATATGTAGGAGCGCTTACTGCAGCAGAAGTTGGCAGTACATAATGTGGCCTTAGTCCATGTCTTCAGGGGCCTGATCACTCAATGGAAGTTATTAGAAGACCTTGTTAAAATATTGGCACCATTTGAAAATGCAACAAAGGTATAGTACTTAGCAGTAGCAGTGCACCCATTAGCCAGGTCATTTGTTGCTAACATTTCATTGCTTTATTTTTCTCTAATTCAAATTGTTGTTGCTGGGTATACATTCTGCTGTATTATTACAGGGTGTGCCTACAGGTGTGTGCTTACAGGTGTGTGCTTACAGATTACTGCTGTAATCTTCTGAATCAAATTGTCTTTTGCAAGGTATATCTTCTGTTATTGCTTTATTTTTCTCTGTAGCAAAGTGTTTCTTACAGCGTATATCTTCTGTGAAATTATTACAGGTGGTGCTTACATTTCTGTGACTTTTTATCATTAGGCTAGGCAAAATTACTGTTTGCCCCTATTTTATTTTGTTTTTTGCTGAAAGTTTTTTTGTTTGCCTTACAGGTGTTGCAGTCTCCTTCTCACATTGAAGGAGCTAATTGTTTTCCTCCCACAGCTCTTTCAGGGGATTAGGTGTGTATCTGGGGTTGGAACTGACAAACTGTCAATAACTTCCAACAGAAGGGAGGGTTAAAAGGTCAGGTTAGTTGATATCTTGGAGGTGGAAGACTCGGTTTGCTGGCCAAGGCACCTAGCTTCACCTGAGCTCTTTTCTTCTAGGCTGCTTGAAAGGACAGAGCAAAGAACCTTACCAGAGCAAGGCTAAGGATTAAGACTTCTTTTGGCTAGGCAGATTTACTGTGTGTTGTTATTTTTTTTTTGTACTCACAGGGATTGTTTCTGTTTGTTGCTAACATTTTATTGCTTTATTTTTCTCTGATTCAAGTTGTTTTTGTTGGGTATACCTTCTGCTGAATTATTACAGGGTGTGCCTACAGGTGTGTGCTTACTGATTACTGCTGTAATCTTCTGATTCAAATTGTCTTTTGCAAGGTATATCTTCTGTTACTGCTTTATTTTTCTCTGCAGCAAAGTGTTTCTTACAGGTATATCTTCTGTGAAATTATTACAGGTGGTGCTTTACAGATTTTACCATTTTATCTATCATTAGGATAAGCTTTCAGGGCTACTGCATTTGTGCTGGCTGATTGTTTCTGCTCTTACCTCCTTGTTTCTTTTGTCTGTGGTTCTTCTTTTTTGGCAGGGGAAGGGCCCAGCCACCCAACCGTTATCCCCAACCACCCCACACTTCACTCCTTTCATTGGGTAGCACAGTCATGACATTTCCTGTAGCAAAGCAGCATGTGGCAGATCAAAGGGATATCCACACAGTGACCTCATTTACAGGAGCACTAGTAATTTAACTTGTTATAACAAGTTATACAAAAGCAAACAACCAAAACACAAAATCAAACTTTTGCTTTCATTTTCTGCCTTCTAATTACTCTGACCAGGTTATAAACCCAGCAACTAATCTGGAATGGATATCATTAATTGCAGGTACTGTGGAACGCTTTTCAGAAGGGCAGTTTTACAGGATTTCTACCCTTAGGATTCAAGATGGCGGCGGTGTGTGTGTGAGCTGCCCGAGCTGCTCTGAGTTTTAAAACTTTTTGCATTTTGCATTCATTTTTATTTGTTTAGTTTAGTTAGGGTATGTAAGTGAGTTATTTAGAATTGTAAATCGTAGTTTTTGAGCCAGTAGTCTAGCGGGGCTCGTAGTTTTAGGCTTTGGATCACAAATGTTGTGGTCTGGAATTAGCATTATATTTTTTCGTTTGAGCTGCTGTTACTCCATTTTGCATTGGAGCTCTGTTTTTGATTGCAGTGTTTCTTTTCGTTTGGGCTGCCTTTGCTCCGTTTTGTATCAGAGCTCCATTTTTGGCTGCATTGTCTCACTGCTATATTGCGGCTGTGCTCTATGGGTTGAAACCATTATTGGTTCTGCTTTGTTGCAGCAGAGATTTGTGGAGCCTGCTGTTTGGAGTGTTGCTTCAGTAACTGGCTGACTTTGGGAGTGAGGAGTCCCAGAGCCAAGTGCAGTTGGAGATTGAGCGGGACTGCTTTTGTGGGTGCCCTCAGTGACTGGGGGAACATTTGAGGGTGGCTGTGGAGTGTGGAGTTTTGCTGCCCTTAACGCTCATTTATGGAATCGGCACTGATGTGGTGAGAGCGCATTTAACATCCAAAGTGCTGCAGGGGTTTCTTAGAGCAGTGTTTACTCCTCAGGACTCCAGCTTTTGAGGAGGTGTGACCATTTTGGTGATTTGTGCTGTCGAGGAAGATCTGAAGATCCAGATAAACTGTGTTTTTTCCCACTTTGATTGTGGTGTGGAGTACTTACGAGGATCCTGGTTCATTCTGCTGAATTGACTTTTATAGTATGGGTGGGCCTTGCTGTCAGTGTCCGGCGACTGGTTTTTGCTGTGGTTACAGGTGACAGGGCTCTAGAGCAGCCAGGGAACTGACTGAGAAGCCCTTTGCTTTCCTAGACTCTTGTGGTTTGGCTATAGGTTTAGTCATTCCCCGGGGGTCGAAGTACCTCAGCAATCATTTTCGGTTGTGGATACTGGGAGTGGATCCTGTTATTTCCCGTCCTCTAGTTATTTGGATTTTTTAGACATTTGCTGCTGAAAGCTTTGGGAGCAGCTGGTAGTTCTCCGGATGCCAGTTTCTTGGAGGGGCTTCGTTGGATGAACTGGCATGTAATATTTTTCCTGTTCAGCAAAGGATGTGATAACCCCAGGTCAGACTGTTTCTTTCTTCCTGCAGATTTTGGTGAAGCAGTGAGAGTGCTTCGCTTTGTATTAAGAACTAATTTGTGTGACTGTTTACTTGCCTGTGTGACAGATAGGCCTGGGACAAATTCCTCAGGGGTGAGAGCTCTGAGGGTCTTTTTACTATTCTTAGTCTTCAGCGGTGCACAGGTTGAAAGAAACTGAGACTCTACGTTCATACTCTGCTTTAGGAGCAAAAATTTATTTAGACTGTTTAAGACTTTTTCTGGGGAGTTTTGTCTGAAGGGAAATGGACAATTTGTTTTATTTTGTGTTAGAAATGGGAAGTGGGGCTGCTGACTAAGATAAATAAGTTTGCAGTACTGATAGTATTAATCAAATTGGTTGATTGATTAATATTTGTTTTTTAATATTTAGTAGCATGTGCTGGGGCTGGGTCTCTGTGGTCAGGCGCTGTTCCCCCTCTAGGCTGAGGGACCTGCGCCCCTTCAATATTCCTCCGTTGCAACCCGAGGTATGTAGGTGTTGTAGTGCCTTGGGGATTGCACTGCGGAGGTGGAGGGGGGTTCCTCGGCTGCGAGGGGGGGAGAGGAGTGGGTGGATAAGGGTCATTGGGCCTAGGAGATGCCCTGGGATGAAATGGGTCCAGGATAGGGGAGTGCAATACCTGGTTCCCATACCCAAGAGTTCTACTGAGAGTGGGCAAGTGGCCTGCTCCTCCAGGACCTTTCATCCAACCTGGGTGGTGTTATGCAATGCCAGGTCTATAAAAAAAAAAGACAGCAATTATTGCTGATCTTGTTGAGTCATCTGACCTGACTTGCATTACCGAGACCTGGCTGGATGAAAATGCTGGTCCCATATTGGAATCAGCTGTTCCAGCTGGGTACTTGGTAATACATTGCCCAAGGTTGGATTGAAGGGGTGGGGGGTTGCTATTTGTTTTAAATCAAAGTTGGGTCTTGTGGAGGTCCCAGTGGTGGCCCCTAAATCCTTTGAGTGTATCATGGGAGCAGGTGTGGGCAGCAGAATCTTACTCATCTACTGTCCACCTGGTGATGAGAAAGTTTTTCTGCAGGAAGTTGCAGACTTCATTGTCGACCTGGTGTTGGAGCCCTCCAGATGGTTGGTCCTGGGGGACTTCAATGCATGGGTCGACGATGAACTCTTGCATTTTGGTCAAAAATTCCTCCAATTAATGATTTCATTGGGCTTCACACAGGTTGTTACCACTGCTACCCATATTCAGGGTCACTCTCTGGATCTGGTATTCACCCTGGGGATGGAGATCATGGAACTGGTGGTGGAACCAGTTGGGTGGTCTGATCATCACTCCATAAGATTCAATTTTGTGACCCCCCTTGTGAGACCTACCCCTTTGGAGATGGTCCAGTACTGCCCTTTGAGGGGAGTTACCCCTGAGGATCTGATGGCGGTGCTGGACCTATCGAATTGTCCTATGGAGTGCATGGAACCAGATGCCTTAGTGGTGCACTATAATAATATGATGCTGAGGGCACAGGATTCCATTGCGCCTGTCCGTGTTCACACTCTCCCTTCGCCCTCGGTGCCCCTGGTTTGATGGGACACTGAGGGAGTTGAGGAGAAAGGGGCGAAGATTGGAGCGCTGTTGGTGGAAATCTGGCCTGGAAGGTGACAGACTTAGATTGATGGCCCATTACGTGGACTATCAATCAGAAATCTCCCGTAAGAAGGCAGAGTTCCTGTCCCGGGCGATAGCTGCTTCAAGAAATCGACCAGCTCAGCTCTTCTGGACCGTGGACAGTCTGTGCAATCCAGCCTGTCTGTGGGGTCAGAGAGCCTTTTCACAAATAAAGTGTGATGAGTTTGCTCAGTTCTTTGAGGATAAGGTGTCATCGATCAGGTCGGAGATCCGCGGTATGCGTTCTAATGAGCGTGACAGTGATCGATGTGGGGTTGCAGGCCCTTGGTCTGCCTGGACAGATTTTGACCAGTCAGCGATCATGGATATCATGAAGATTGTCCAGGACTTGCGACTGACTTGCTGTAGTTTGGATCCTGGTCCTACGTGCCTCCTTGTGGGGTGCATGGATGTGATCGGACCAGTCCTTGCCGAGATAGTCTGGTGCTCTTTGGACCAAGGGGTGTTTCCAGAGTCTTTGAAAGAGGCTATCATGACACCCCTGTTAAAGAAGCCTTCCCTTGACCCAGACTGTCTCGCTAATTACAGACTGATCTCTAACCTGCCTTTTTTGGGCAAGATTATTGAGAAAATAGTCACGTTGCAGCTCAATGACTTTCTTACCACCCATGAGGTCTATGATCCTCTCCAGTCTGGTTTCAGGAAGAGGCATAGTACTGAGACGGCGTTGGTTCGGGTACTTAATGATCTCCTAATAGCGAGAGATCAGAGGAGCCGTTCGATCTTGGTCCTCCTTGATCTCTCTGCAGCATTTGACACCATAGACCATGGGATGTTGCTGGATCACCTGCGGCTGTGATGTGGACTGTTGAGGACAGTCCTTAGATGGTTCTACTCTTTCCTCACAGGCAGAAGTCAGAGGGTAGTCTCAGGAATTTTTTCCTCTGCTCCCTTTGCTCTATACTGTGGGATGCCATGGGATTCTGTGCTTTCCCCCATGTTGTTCACGGTGTATATGCTACCATTGGGAGACATTGTAAGGCATTATAGGCTGAGTTTTCACTGCTATGCAGATGTCACTCAGCTCTGTATGTCCTTTGTACCTGAACAGAATGACACCTTATCGGTCTTTAATAACTGCCTTGCTGAGATTCAGGACTGGATGAGTGCAAACTGGTTGAAATTAAATCTGGATAAGACTGAGGTGTTGGTTGTGGACCCGGGTCATTGTGTAGAGAAGTTGACTCCTGGATTCCCCTCTGGCCTTGTATTAGGAGGTAACCAGTTGAGACCTTCTGAACAGGTGCAGAATCTGGGTGTAATTCTTGACAGCGAGTTAACATTGAAGGCACAGGTATCTACAGCTGTCAAGTCTTCCTTTTACCATCTGAGGAATATCGCCCGGATAAAACACCTTGTTCCACATGATGACCTTCCTGTATTGGTCCACTCCTTTGTTTCCTCATGTCTTGATTACTGTAATGCTTTATATCTAGGGTTGCCGGGGGTGGATCTCTGTCGCCTGCAGAACGCTGCAGCAAGGTTGTTGACTGGGCTACCGAGAACTTGCCATATCACCCCTGTGCTGCACGAACTGCACTGGCTGCCGGTGTGGTGGAGAATCACCTTCAAGGTCACGTTGCTGACCTATAAGACCCTAGACGGTCAGGGACCAGGCTACTTGGAAGATCTCCTTCAACCTTACCACCCTCTCAGCCCACTCCGCTCTGCTGATGAGGGATTGCTAGAGATTCCCAGGGTTTGCCTTCAGTCATCTGGGGCCAGAGCTTTCTCTTTCATGGCCCCAACCTTGTGGAATTCTCTACCTTGTCAGATTAGAGAGTGCCTGTCCATGGAATCATTTAAGGTGTCCCTGAAGAGTTATTCATTCGAATTAGCATTTGGATAGGTTTATTGCTGCTTTTTATTGTTTTTATGTCATTATTTATTAAGTAAGATGCTGTTTTGTACTTGTGTTTTGATATACTGAAAAGTGCATTATAAATAAAATTTGATTGATTGATTTAGGACACTGTCCTACATGCTGAGCCATTGGAGATCTACGGGTTTAGCTCCAGGCAGCATGAGCAGAGATTGCTGCCTCAAATTGCATATTCAAGAGGAAATATATTATAAAAACTGCCCATTTCCCCAACATCCAACAGAAGCACCTCGACTGCAGAGGGTAGTTGGTTCAGGAGGTTGGTAGGTGGTTAGCAAGGGGAAATCAGGTGCCCCATTACTCAGTGCTCTCCAACATATCACCTTCACAAACCATATAAAAACTACAAAGAGGTATCTGCCTTTCTCTCTGAAATCAAATAAAAGGGTCAGAGGACACTGCACAGCAGAACACTGCAGCATAGGACCTAGCACAACAAAACTCACCCAAAACAGGAACTAAAACAAAAAAAGCAAAAAGGAAATCCAAAAAACTTCTGATCACAGAAGACTCCCTAATTCTGGGAGTTTATACATATCTCCAGCCAGGGGTAATGGTCAGATGTCTCCCAGGTAAATCAGCATGGAGAGACACTGACTGCATTGCTAAAATTGTTCAGGAAGCAGGAGAAAACATTGATGTACGGCTACACATAGGGACTAATGATCTCAACAGCCGGTCAGTTGTGGAGACCAAGGAACACCTGACCAGGCAGGGTGACAAACCATCATCCATTTCATCTGGCATCTCCTTCTCTAAGATCCTGTCATTCTGGGAGAGGGGGACAGATGGATTGAAGGTCAGCGAAGGGGAGATAGGGGAGCTAAACATGTCACTCAAGGGCTGGTGCCAGAAAAAAGAACACAAATTTGTAGGGAGCTGGCAACAGTTTTGGGAGCGAAAGTTCTTTAAATTTGATGGACTGCATCTGACTAAGGAGGGAGTCTGTGCATTGGGGCAGAAGTTTGATGTCTTTGCAGAATATTTAAACTAGCAAATGGGGAGGGGGTGCAGCACCCTATTCGTTGAATGTAAAGAACACTGCTCCCCCCTTTAGCTAGGGGTCAAACAGGAGTTCAGCATATTTGTAGTTCATTTGCTTCACCAGGTAAAGAAAAAGGTCCGGCTCCCCATACGACACACAGGGGAAATGCCAGACCTCGCCCAACAACTAACACACTGAAATCTGGCCAATGGAAAATCATGTCAACAAATGCTCACAGTCTGGGAAACAAGATCCCAGACCTGCAGGCAATAATGGCAGAGGCTAAACTGGACATAGTAGCCATTAGCGAGACATGGTTTACCAGTAACCACACTTGGGAGACTTCAGTACCTGGCTGTGTACTGTTCAGAAAAAACCGAGGTGCAAAAAGTGGGTGTGGAGTGGCCCTTTATGTCAATGAAAATATCAAAGCTACAGACATTTAGAATCCACATAAGGAGCCAGAAGAACTGTGGGTCACCCTGGAAACAGAAAATGGGACAGCCATATGAACTGGGGTTGTGTACAGGCCTCCAGATGAGGGGGAGGACATAGGCATGTTATTGTTAGAAGATATACAAACATAACAGCTAAAGGGGAGGTTCTTATAATGGGAGACTTCAACATGCCAGATACAGATTGGTCAATACCAGCAAGGACATCTGCCAGAACTGGACACATGGTGGATTCCCTGCAGGGGGAGGACCTCAAACAACTGGTACAACAACCCACAAGAGACAGGGCTATCCTAGATCTAGTACTGACTAACAGGGAAAGGATCACAGCTCTCCAGGTAGAAGGTCACTTGGGTGCCAGAGACTATCACATGGTATGGTTCAATTTGGCCACTAGAACAAAATCATCCCATTCTAAGGCAAAAATATGGGACTTCAGAGGAGCTGACTTTGATAAGATGGCCAACAGAGTTAAGCTAGCCCTGGCATAAAGAAATACAGGTGAGGGGGTACAGGCAAAGTTGGCAAGCATTAAAGGTGCAATACTTGAAGCAACATCCCATGGTGTTAGTGAGAAAAGGAAGTGCAAAAGAAGAAGGAAACCACTTTGGTTCTCAAACACAGTAGCAGAAAAGGTCAGAGCCAAAAGGCTGGCCTTCAGGAAATATAAGGGAACACAGCAGGATGAAGATAGGGAGGCATACCAAACTTCCCTAAGGAGACACTTATGCTCAGTATTTACTGAAGAGAAGGTAGGGCAGGGCCCACAGCTCAGCACCATGGACACAGGGGGGAGGGAGGTGTGCACTAGTCATTTCACAAAAGAAAGGGTCCTACAAAAGCTCAATAAGCTCAGGGTGGGCAAGGCAATGGGACCTGATGGCATACATCCCAGGGTACTAAAGGAGCTAAGGGTGGAACTAGCAGAGCCATTATCAGAACTGTTTGTAAGTTGCTGAGCACAGGAGAGGTTCCAGAAGACTGGAGAAGGGCTCATGTGATCCCACTCCACAAGAGTGGTAGCAGGGATGAGGCAGGGAACTATAGACCAGTCAATCTTACCTCAGTAGTGGGCAAGATTAGGGAGGCACTCCTTAAGGAAAGGACAGTGCAACACCTGGAATCCATAGGGGCACAGGATCCAAGACAGCATGGGTTTACAAAAGGAAGGTGCTATGAAACTAATCTCATAGATTTCTTTGATTGGGTAACCAGAATGTTGGACCAAGGGGGAGCAGTTAATGTCACCTACCTTGACTTCAGCAATGTTTTCAATACTATTCCACATAGAAGATTGATTAATAAGCTGGGTAGGCTCTGGGCAGGTCAGACATTGGTCAACTGGGTGGCAAACTGGTTGATGGGCAGAAAACAGAGAGTGGTGGTAAACAATATACAGTCAGAAGAGATGCAAGTCACAAGTAGGGTACCTCAGAGATCAGTCCTGGGGCAAGTCCTCTTCAATATCTTCATCAGTGACATTGCAGATGGACTGGAGTGTAAGCTTTGTCTGTTTGCAGATGACACCAAGATCTGCAACAGAGTAGATGAACCAGATGGGGTGGGCAGAATGAGAAGAGATCTGAATAAACTAGCAAAATGGACAGAAGAGTGGCAACTGGGGTTTAATGCAAAGAAGTGCAAATTCATGCACATAGGGAAGAGAAACCCTGAAGCCACCTATAGACTGGGAGTGGAGTTGCTGGCAGTCACAAGAGAAGAAAGAGACTTGGTCATCATCATCACCGATGACCTCAAATCATCCAAGCAGACCACTAAAGCAGTAGGTAAGGCTAGTGGGATGTTGGGGTTTATTAGTAGGGATATCACAAGTCAGAAGAGGGAGGTAATAATCCCTCTTTACAAGACACTGGTTAGGCACTATCTGGAGTTCTGCATGCAGTACTGTAAGCCATGTCTTCACAAGGACATTAACTAAATTGAGGCAGTCCAGAGAAGGGCAACCAAAATGGTGCAGGGACTGCTTCAGAAAACATATGAGGACAGATTAACTGAGCTCAATATTTATACCCTACAGCAAAGAAAGGAGAGAGGTGATATGATTGAAACATTCAAACACCTTAAGAGCATTAACAAGGTGTGAGTTTAACATGTTTCAATATAAGAAAAATAGCAGGACAAGAGGACACAGCATGAGATTAGAGGGAGGCCGATTAAGGGGTGATGTGAGGAAGTTCTTTTTCACAGAAAGGGTGGTGGATTTATGGAACGGCCTACCTCAGGAAGTGGTGGCTATGAATACAGTGCAGGGCTTCAAACAGGCATGGGATAGGCATAAGGGAGCAATACTGATGAGTATGAATAGATAGACCATTGACAGAGCAAAGGCCAATGGCACATTCATAAGGTAGAAAAAGAAATGAGCAGACTGGATGGGCCTTGCAGTACTTATCTGCCGTCAACCCCTATGTTTCTATGTCATACCAATGGTACGTACAGTATCCTTCTCAAAGACACAGCTGATGCCATGGACAATAATGGAGTTGAAGGACAGTCCCAAGAGAATACTGAAATAGCAACCATTTTAAATACAGAGCTGAATAGGAGGTTTGATTCTGTTCCTACAGACAAGGAGTATGTCTTTGCTACAGTACTAGATTCTGAATTCAAGGACATCTTGTTGGTGTAAGACAGTTTGTCAATAACTGATATCAAAGCAGAACTCATTGAAAAGATTCAGGAGGTTGAAAGCAACATTGATGGCATTCAGCAGCAACAGCCATTGCCAGTGCCATCAATGCAGGACTCAACTAGTAGCTCTCCCTCCCACACTGCCAGTGGCAACAAAACATTGGTTCTCCTTCACCATGTCATCCACTTCATGTTAAAGTTAACCAAGCTGATGATATCTGGATAAAGCTAAATGCCTTTGACTGCTCAAGGCTAATTTCAGAACAATCATGTGTGCTTACTGCTGAAACAGTGTTGAATATGTATCTCATAGAGCCACGAGAGACAGACCCCAAATGTGACCCCTGATGTACTGGAAAAGCAAGCACTCAGTTTGGCCAGCCATGGCTCAAGTTGCAGTAAAATATCTTGGATGTCCACCCACAAGCGTGTCATCAGAGCATATCTTTAGTATTGCTGGTGATGTTGCATCCTCTTCTCGAAGTTGTTTAGACCCTGAGCGTGTTTTTTTGTAATTATTCTTTTATTCATTTTTACATATACATACAATACACATTAAAATATCATGGTATAAAAAACAACAATATGCTGAGACACCCCAACAAACAAGTAATTTAACAGTAGGAGAGTTACTCTACATCCTGCGGTACAACATCATGTGGGAAAACAGATATGGGATTGCACTGAGCAGCACCAAAAGGTTATACTCCATGCATCTTATTTTATCTAGATAGAGCTTATTGCAACAGTGCTAAATACATGGAATCACAAATAAGTTAATATCTGAAAAACCCAAGCATACAGCTTGCCCATACGTCACTCTAGGTGACGATACATGTACTAACATACAGGAAATATAAGTTTACCTATATTAACCAACACACTTGAGCGCTCCAAGTTCTGTAAGAGAACAAAGAAAACTGATTATGATTTGTATTCAGTAGCACTGTAAGTAGCTACATTAATATTATGAACTTGCAAAAACACGTTGTTTAGCTATATCTGAAAGATATTCATGCCCATTAGTGCTTGTACATGCCAATGAAAATGTGGTTCAATACACGTAAGCAGTAATACCCTAAAGGATGGGCAGTATTGGGAAATACTGAACCACCCAGTGGCGCATTGATGCTCGGCATCACAGGTGGAGGGCATTAAAGCCCCTGGAAGTTCTGGTATTTCCCAATACCGCCCACCTTGGAGGGTAATATTGCACTTAGAAAATGAGCCACTGTCATGTATATGTTTGGAAAAAATAAGTTGTTATGTTAACATGTTAAATATGTTATCTCTTTCATTCATTTTGTAGCAAAATAGTTCCTTCGTCTGCATTACAGTAGTGTAATTTTTTTGGTAAGGACTTTTGTCCTAGTTGAGTCCCTGTAGTTTTCTGTATGAAACAAGTTGTTATGGTTACCCCTGTGATCGACTATACAGACATACAGCGGAAATACGTTTGTTTTGCTGCTTTTTTTTTCAGTTTTACTTATTTATTGATTTGGCCTTTTTTTTGTTGAACTACCATTTTTTCTAGCATGACTATGATGGTGGAGCTCACTGGTAGGGTCTGTGTGGTGGCAGCGCTAAGCATATCAGAAAGCTGCTGAAATGAGGTACTGTGATTTTTTCCATTTATTTCTGCAGCAAGGATAAGCAGGGAAGCATATGCTTTAAACATTAGCTGAAGGAGAGAGAGAGAGAAACACAGACAGAGTGCCCTGCCTCTGGTACCGCCAGTGTGGGTGACAGGGGTGATGACATTCTTTGTCTTGCCTTGTCTCAGTGAAGTGAACTTCGGCTCATACCAGTGACGTTTATTTTCCTGACAAGTGTGTTATTTTTTTCCTCCCATTCTACTGCTGAACTTGCCAGAGGGAGATGTTTAAGATAGCTGGCATTTCATGGATCACTTAGCAAGTGGCAAAAATGGTTCAAAGCAAACGGTCTAAAAATGAATACCAAAAAGACTGTAGCCATGTCCTTCAGCTCCAAGCAGAAACTTGCCAGACTCCCCTCCCTGCCTTCTCAACCCATGCTGGCACTCCTTTTGAAGCGGTCCCTGCCTATAAATGCCTTGGAGTGTGGTTTGACCCCTTGCTGGATTACTCCTCCCATTTTAAGGCCCTTCACCCTAAGCTCTGTCCCAAACTGGGGCTTTTGTACCATCACAAGTGCAGTACCATCACAAGTACTAGGAATTTTTTGTATGGGACAGGATGGTATTATTTGTCCATGTCCATATATTACAAAGTCATTATGCAAGAGAAAAAAAAAAGAATAATATCACTTTGTCAGGGCATAAGAAATAGATAACATGAATTTTAATGATAGGAGACGAAAGGGAAGGACTTTCCTTCCCAGTCCAATGTGATCTTCTAGTCAAATGGATTCTCCCTGTCCTCGACTATCCTGATATCATCTAGGGCTCAGCCCTGGCCACCTGCCTCACCAAATTCAATGTTCTTTTCAATTATTTCTGTCGTTTTGCCTCAAATTCACCCCCTCCAACTCACCACTGTGACCTGTACTCCTCCCTATCTCTCCCATCCCTCCCTCAAAGACACCTGTCCCACTGTACTACTTTCATTTCTAAATACTAGTCTGTCACACTTCCATCCTCCCTCTCCTCCCTCTTAGCCCTCCCCTATCCCTCACACAAAGTTACTCTTTCACCCTCCCACGTGTCAGGACCTCTGCTGAGAAACTTGCTTTCTCTGCCAGACTCCCTTCCCTCTGGAATATCCTCCTCCTCAAACCCACCTCACCCCTCCTTTCCTGCGCTTAAGTGTCTACTCAGACCATCCCCGTCACATCCTGCAACTGTCCACTGACCTAAGTCATGACTAAATTTCTGTCCTTCCCTTTTGTCTCCTATCATTAAAATTCATGTTATCTATTTCTTATGCCCTGACAAAGTGATATTATTCTTTTTATTTTCTCTTGCATAATGACTTTGTAATATATGGACATGGACAAATAATACCACCCTGTCCCATACAAAAAAATCCCAGTAATAGAACACTGTCCGAAGTGATAATACCATCATTCCTCCCTGATAATACTAATTTTTATCATTAGGCTAGGCAAAATTACTGGTTGCCACTATTTTATTTTGTTTTTTGCTAAAAGTTTTTTTGTTTGCCTTACAGGTGTTGCAGTCTCCTTCTCATATTGAAGGAGCTAATTGATTTCCTCCCACACCTCTTCCAGGGGATTAGGTGTATATCTGGGGGTGGATCTGACAAACTGTCAGTAACTTCCAACAGAGGGAAGGGTTAAAAGGTCAGGTTAGTTGATATCTTGCAGGTGGAAGACTCGGTTTGCTGGCCAAGGCACCTAGCTTCACCTGAGCTCTTTTCTTCTAGGTTGCTTGAAAGGACAGAGCAAAGAACCTTACCAGAGCAAGGCTAAGGATTAAGACTTCTTTTGGCTAGGCAGATTTACTGTGTGTTGTTATTTTTATTTTGTACTCACAGGGATTGTTACTGTTTGTTGCTAACATTTTATTGCTTTATTCGTTTCAGCTCTCAATGATAGTATTATCACTAACATCCCACAGTGCATGTCCAAATCTGCCTGCCAGCATACATAGAAACATAGAACTTGATGGCAGATAAGGACCGCTTGGCCCACCCAGTCTGCCCATTTCCCTACCTACTGGATAAGCTGCAGATCCTAGTTAATCAGCAGCCTACTTCTTCCTACCCCCACCCCCCAGAACTGCCTTATGACTATCCCATGCATGCTTGAATTCCACCACTGATTTTGACTTCACAACCTCCTCCGGAAGGCCGTTCCATGCATCCACAACCCTCTCTGTGAAAAAATACTTCCTTAAATTACCTCTGAGCCGCCTCCCATCTTCAAATTGTGCCCTCTGTTCTTGCACACCTCTTTTTTGAAAGATGCTACCCTCTTGGACTTTGTTGATTCCTTGAGGTACTTAAAAGTTTCTATCATGTCCCCCTCTCCTCCTTTCCTCGAGGCTATACATATTAAGCTCCTAAGTCTCTCTTCATATGTCTTCCGTGCAGACCCTGCACCATTTTAGTTGCCTCCTCTGGACAGCTTCCATCCTGTCTATGTCTTTGTGAGATTGGGTCTCCAGAACTGCACACAGTACTCCAGATGGGGTCTCACCAGCTGTCTGTACAGAGGGATAATAACTTCCTGTTTTCTACTGGTGATGCCTCTCCCTATGCATCCCAGTATCCCCCAGCCCTCCTTGCTGCCCTCTCACATTGCTTGCCCATCTTTAGGTCATCTGATATGACTACCCCAGGTCCTCTCCATTTTGTTGTTGTTAGTATCTCACCCCATTGTGTACTCTTCCCTGGGTTTTGTTTCCCAGGTGCATTGCCTTGCACTTCTTAGCACTGAATCTAAGCTGCCATACATTTGACCATTCCTCTAACCTTGCCAAGTCCCTTCTCATCCTTTTCACCCCACCCTGTGCATCAACTCTGTTGCAGATCTTAGTGTCATCTGCAAAGAGACATACTTTTTCCTTCCAGTCCCTTCTGCAATGTCGCTATAAAGACATTGAAGAGGACCGGTTCTAATACTGAACTTCGTGTACCCCACTAGTAACTCTCCTTTCTTCTGAGTGGGACTCCCATTTACTATTACCTCTGTGTCCTATTCTCCAGCCAATTCTTTACCCAGGCTGTCATCTTGGGACCCACCCCAGGCTGGCTAACTTGTATATTAATCTTTGTGTGGGACTGTGTCAAATGCCTTGCTAAAGTCTAGGTAGGCCATGTCCACAGCCCCTCCCTGATCTACTACTTTGGTCACCCAGTCAAAGAAATCTATCAGATTCATCTGGCATGACCTTCCCACTGTGAATCCATGCTGCCTAGGGTCCTGTGCCCTCTGGGCTCTAGATACTGACAATTCTTTCCTTAGAAGTGATTCCATCATTTTCCTATCACTGAGGTTAAACTAACAGGTCTATAGTTTCCTGATTCTACCTTTGATCCCACTTTTGTGAAGGGAATCACATCTGCCCTCCTCCAGTCCTCGGGTACCACCCCATCCTCCCATGATTTGTTAAAAAGGGTAGTCAGTGGTGTCACTAGTTCTACCCTTAGTTCTTTTAGAATTCTGGGATGAATCCCATCAGGCCCCATTGCTTTGTCCACCTTCAGTTTTAAGAGTTCTTTCAGAACCCTTTCTTCTGTAAATGGGCCAGTATCAACTTCTGTATCCAGCGTGTTACTACTGTTTGTTTTATGTACCTCCCCCTCTTCCTTTGTAAATACTGAGCAAAAATATTTGTTTAGTATCTCTGCCTTTTCACAGTCTCCTCTGCCCACCCTCCCTCCCCTTTATTAAGCCTCACTATCCCTCCTTGGTCTTCCTTCGCTCCCTGATGTACCTATAAAAGGTTTTATCCCCTTCTTAACTGAGTTGGCTATCTTTTCCTCGGTTTGGGCCTTTGCTGTTCTGACTTCCTTCCAGCCTCCTTTGCTTTTAACTGATACAGTTCTCTGTCCTGCTCCTTCTGCAATTCCTTGTACTTCCTGAATGCTTTCTTTTCTCTTGAACCTTCACTGCACTTCCTTTGAGAACCATAGTGGTTTCTTACATCATCTTGTTTTGTTTATTTGCTTCACACAAAGGCTCATTACCTCTGTGATGGCAGTTTTTATTATTCCCCATTGTTCTTCCACCCCTCCTTCCTGCCCATTTGCTAGTACATTCCTTAGGCACTCACCCATTTTGGAAAAGTCAGCCCTCCTAAAGTCCAGTACTTTTGTCTTTGTATGGCTTGACTCTATTGCTGTGTTTATTGTGAACCATACTGTTCGATGGTCGCTAGTTCCCAGATGGCTACCCACTTCTACATCTGTAATCCTCTCTCCATCTCCATTTGAGAGAATCAAGTCTAATATTGCTCCCTTTCGAGTGGGCTCCAATACTAGTTGTCTAAGGCATGCCCCCTGTAGGGCATCTAGAATAACTGCACTCTTCGAAGTGGCAGCTGCAACTGCACTCCAGTTAACATCTGGCATATTCAGATCACCCATCAGCAATATCTCCCCTTTTTCTGCCATTCTAAGTATACTTTCTATCATTTCCTGTCCATTTCCTCCCCCTGAGAAGGGGGTCTGTATAACCCCTGTGCATATTGTGGTGCCATTGCCTGTCTCCAAATTTACCCACAGTGCTTCTTCTCCTCCCTGTTTACCCTTTTGTTCTGTTGCTTTTATTCCTTCCCTTATGTAAAGAACTACTCCTCCTCCTTTACCCTCCCTGTCCCTCCTGTAGACAGTGTATCCTGGTATGTTTATGTCCCAGTCATGGTTTTGTGTGTACCATGTTTCTGTGATTGCCACCATATCCAGATGTTCCTCCTCCATCAAGACCACTAATTCAGGAAGCTTGTTACCCAGGCTATGGGCATTAGTACTCATTGCTCTCCATTTTTTGATGGCTTTACCTTCTGTTGCAGCATCCCCCACTGACCGTTCTACCTCAGTCTTTTTCTCATTTAGTACCCTGTTTTGTAGGGAGAGGCTGGGATTTTCCTGCTGCTTGTCAGTGCCTCCCTTTGACTAGTTTAAAAGCTTGCCAATGAAGCATTTAAACCTGATTGCTCAACAGACTTGTTCCCTTCCTGACAGATGCAGACCATCCTGCCAGTATAGGCTGGTGTCCTCCAGGTGGAACCCCAGTCCCCAATGAAGCCAAACCCCTGTGCTCCGCACCATTTTTTCAACCATTCATTAAACTGCATGGTGTCAATTGCCCTCGTCTCCCCCATGTTTTTGACAGGCAGCACCTCTGAGAAGGATACTGTCTGTGCTACTCGTCTTAGGTCCCTCCCCAACTCTGCAATGTCCTCCTGCACTGCTCTAATCTCATGATGAGCCAAGTCATTTGTCTCTAGGTGGACAATTACATCCAGCTCGGAATCCCTTGCAGCTGTTCTCGTGATCCTGAGGATGCGCTTCCTGTCCCTCCAAGCCATGGCACCAGGCAGGCACCTTACTTCATTTTTCCCAGCTCCCCCAGTTCTATACCCCTAATAATTGAGTCCCCCACCAGGAGCTGCTTCCTTTCCCTTTGGTGCCCTCTGCCTCCTTTCTGTGGGCCTCCCTTGTGACAGATATCATCAGTCTTCTCTGCAGGTGCATCCATAGGGGAGCTATGCTCCCCCAGAATGGTGTATGGATTGTGGAGTGGAACAATTGACTGGGTGTGCCTCTGTTCCACCCTCCTCACCCTCTCTGAGCCCACTGTGGTCCAACTGCTGTGCTTTCTTCACAACCTCTGAGGTAGTGGTGGTGGCGCTAGTGCTCCCTGGATGGGGGAGGTTCCTTTCCTACTGTCCAGTGTGGCCTGGGGGAAGGTTTCCTTACTACTGTCCAGTGCGGCCTGAAGACGGGCAACTTCCTACCTCAGGGCAGATAGTTGTCTGCAAATAGGGCAGCATCTCAGCCTCCAGAAAGACTCCCAGAAGACTGCTGCCCCACAGCCATTACATTGCACTACTCCCCACATGTTTATCTAGTTGTTTGTTTTTTAATTGTATTTGTGTGTGTGTGCGTGCGTGTGTGATTTGTTATATAGAAATATATATATATATATATTATACAATGTGTATGCTTATATTATCAATGCAGTGTGCTAGAGAGGATATGACAGTGAAATGCACCTTGCACTTGAGGAAATGATGTCAGAACCTCAGGTATAAAGGAACTATTTCCAGGGGTGGGTGGGGTGAGGTGGAAGGGTTGGGCCTAAACTGTGTCCTCACAAAACAATCGACTAAAGCTCTCACCCACTGCCAAGATGAGTGCCTTCCTGTCAGCAAGATACCCTACACAACAATTTGACAGAGAAAGTACCCTGCTAATCAAACAGAGAAAAATCCAGACATCCAAGTCAGACACAGGTAAACCTCTCCAGCCCCAAAACAGCCTGGTGGTTTGTTAGCCACAAAGGAAAATCAAATATGCAGTTATTTCAGCCCTTCTGAGGATGCTGACAAGATAAGCAGTTTTAAAAAACCTTTTGAATTAAAAACTAAAACAAATACCAAGCAATGCCACTTTAACAGTGAGGAAAACTTCTCTCAGATGTAAGCAAGAGAGAGAGAGTTTAGTTACAGATAATTCGTCCAAAATAGTATATCCCATGCAGCTTCTCAGTTGTTTCCAAGCACTCCTGTACACAACTTGGAAGAAGATGGGCTTCTGCCTCACACAGGATCACACTACTAGTTTATAGTAATTGAATAATGCTGACAAATGGTCTAGCTAGACAAATGGCTATGATGCTGAGCTCTGACTTGTGAAGACAATTACCCCCACCTCAGGCTATGTTTGGCATCCAGTTACAACCTGCGGCTTTTGCTATTTTGAATCACACAACCCCACCTAAAGTTGCAAAATATATTGTTGCAGATTCTCACAGAATTCTAGTAATCAGTCCAGTTAGCCACAAAGAAAAATCAAATATGCAGAAGATAAGCAGTTGTAAAAACCCCCTTTCTGAATTAAAAACTAAAACAAATACCAAGCAATGCCACTTTAACAGTGAGGAAAACTTCTCTCAGATGTAAGCAAACCCAGTTACCATGTGCCATGTCCCTTCCTGCACAACCATACTGACGGTGTGCATCTCCATTGGCAGCTTTTCTCTTCTAGGTGGGCAGAACAGGCTGAAAAACATGGCATCTTTTTCCTCTCACTTAGCGAGAGGATTGTATTCAGTTCGTTGCTTGTCTTGATTGTTTAAACATATAATGGACTGTGTCGGGGATGCTACGTTTACCGAACATTGAAAAAAACTAAAAAGTAGAACTGCCTACTAACTTTAAAGAAATAAAATTTTATCGGACACCAGCGGTGTGACAGTCGTTAGTGCTGCGGGTGGCTCAGAGACAGCGCATGCTCAATGCATCGGACAGCCCATTTCACAAAACCCACATAAAAAAGCAGTGAATTTTCAAAATGTGGTCCATATATTACAAAAAATCACAAATAAAGGAGTATGTATTAGAAGGCAGTCAGACCATCTTGAGGTTTTGGGGACTTTGGGAACCTCTTGATGGTCTTACTGCCTTCTAATACATACTTCTCTATCTATTATTCTATTTATAACCTAACTTTTGAAATGAGATAATATTTGTAAATTGTTTGTTACTGTATTTTGAAAATTTGTAACCCTTTGTTGTTTATGTGCCTCCTGTCCCTGGGTCACACCTAGAAATGAGCTTTGGCTCAGTGTCCCTTTCCAGTTACCAGAGTTTAAATTAAATCAATCAATAAATCACCTCCAGGGGGTGACAACCATCTTGTCCCTTTAAAACTAGCGCCCGTTACATGGCAACCCTCTTGATGACTGGGCAAAGGGTATTGAGCAATTCTGATGACACAGGTGCACCATGTCTCTAGTAAACCATTATTTATGTGAAAAGAAACCTTATGCCCACATAAAACTTCACTCTAGTTGCCTACAGTGTACAGGTCACAGTTAAACTTAACATGGACATATCAGCGCTGAGTGATTTAGAATACAACACTAATGCAATACATAACAATTAAATATAATCAACCCTCAGTGTCCAGTTCTGGCTCATCATTCTGTGCAGTAAACTCCTTTTGAATAATTTCAGGTTTCTTGTTAGCATCAATCGGGTCATTATAAATGTAAGTTTTCCCGGCGTAACTGATCCACTGCTTAGCAGGCAACTGTAACGCATGAGAAATACCTAGGGTACGCAGACCCGATCTCACAGCATTAAGCTCTGTGACATTGCCTGGTTGATTAACTCCGATCTGGGAAACAATACTTTTTTTGTATATAAACATTTTATTGAAAATTCAGAAAAATGACGATATACTAAACATAGTAATAAAAATATCCCAAAAGCAATGGTAACAACAAGAGCTGGGAGACATTCTCCATTACAGAAATTCAGCAACCATAAGCTCCTCAAAAGGAGCTGGATTAGAATAAAACCAAAAACCAACAACTATAATAAAGAAACAACAACTGTAACATTCAAGCAGTAACCACCTTTACCTTTACTGGGACATCTACTTTCCCTCCCAGAAATGAAAGAAAAAAACCCTCATGACGAATCTGAAAGACACTCTGCAATATCCCCAGTGAAAGTCCTCCACACCTCTACCAACCTCTTCCACCCTCTAAAAAAAATGTTTTAACTGATTCTTCTGCAAAAAAATAACCTTAGAAAAAGTAGCCACTTTATCTAAAACTTGTTTCCATCTTAATAAGGTTGGGACTTCCGTTGACCTCCAATATAGTAATAAAATTCTCTTGGCCTCCAGGGCCACAGCAAACAAAATCTCTTTATGCGCCAGTAATTTCTGGTCCAAAAAATGAGGATCCCCCAAAATCCAAAAACATGGGGATCTGGGGAGAGATGTCTGTAAAGTGTCTTCCAAACTCGAATTAATATTTTCCCACCATCCCTTAATTAAGACGCATTCCCATAAGATATGACATATTGTTCTGGGTACCTGCATACAGCAACAACATAAGTCAGAACCAAGAACCCCCATTTTTACCAAATGGACCGGTGTACAGTGCCATCTACCAACAATTTTCTTCTGGATTAATTGAAGCCTGGGATCAGAAGAGGCTTTATGAGCCTCAATCCAACATCTTGACCACACATCCAAATTCAACTCTGTTCCAAGCTCCTCTTCCCATTTAAGGTGCTGGGGGTCCCAGTCAGGCAATTATATCTGTTACAATTCTTTATACAATAAGCTAAGATGGCTTCTCAAGGTTTTAAACCATTTTTGAATTTATGTGAGCGGAAACAATAAATTTGATTGCCATCTGCAAAATATAGAGGCCCTTTGGATCTTGGGGATGCCAATATAAGATTTCTAATACACAGACCATGTGTGATCACCATGAGTGTTCACAGTTGATTGGGATCATTGGGATGGGACCTAGGAGTAATCTAGTAAGCCTTGTAAATCTGGTCCTTCACGTCTATGTTCAACAACTGACTTAAGAGGTTGATTACAAAGTCTATTGGGTTGCTCCCCTCCATATCACCTGGAATCCACAGTAAATATACAGGTACATTGGACATACAGACAACAATTTTTAGTTGTTTCAGTCTGCTACACTGCGCTTTGTTTTCTTTTGGTACACCCAAAACTGCCGTCAATGATTTATTTGCAGTTTCCCTGACCACTCTGAGTTTAGTGCTGAAGGTGCCCATCTGGACTTCCACCATAGAAAATATCCCATTAAATAAGAGGATTTTTTTTTATCTAAGTCTCTTATGGCCTGTAATAAGGCCACGTTGGTGGATTCCTCAGGGTGTATTCCATTCACTCCCCCTCAGGCTGCTGCATCTGGTGATTTTTGTGGCACAGGCTTCCCGGTCGGCTGGATGTTCAACTGTTTTTGCTTCCCTATCTGTCTTATGATTAAGAGTTGTATTATTTGATCGTTTTTAGTATCAGCTGTCTGAATCTTAACATGCAGGTTCAAGATTCTTAAATACAAATCAGATAAATCAGAAAAAAAAAATCAGGAACTCCACTTAAGCACGTCTTTCCTAGCTTGCTGCAGGCTCTGCACCCACAAGCATGTTGCACAGTTCACATTTCTGAATAGAAACCTGCCACAACTTAATTACAAGTAAAATATTTCTACATAAATTTAAGATTATAGACTCAGACTCAGAGTGCCCCAGTGTGTGTTGCAAATACATGAAATCCTGCTTCTGTCTCTCTTATGGAATTGATTTACTAGGTGTGTGGGATTATTTTAGAGGAGTCTTGGTCAGTATCTTGAAAATTATTGTCATCATCATCATCATCATTTCATCATCAATGCCATGATGGGGATTACTACCTAGAGAGTAGGGTTGCATGGGATGGAACAGAGGAGGAGGAAGGTGTTGCCCCGGCATGCTCCAGTGTCCACCATAGCCAGCTACAATATTATGCATCTGCCTGCCTGCCTGAATGGCCTCACATTCTGTCAGTCTCAGCACTGCAGCAGTGTAGCAGTTCACTCTGATTTTTCTGATTGATGACCATTTTCATTTTCAGAAGCCTTCTTGCCAATGTCATCATTATCATTATCATTATCATTATCATTATCATTATCATTATCATTATCATTATCATCATCATCATCATCATCATCATTCCATCATCAGTGCCACAATGGGGAGTACTACCTAGGGGAACAGGATTGGGTGGGATGGAACAGATGAGGAGGAGGAAGGTGTTACCCCGGGTATGCTCCAGTGTCCACTGTAGCCACCCACAATATTATGCATCTTTCTGGCTACCCTGAATTGCCTCACACTCTGTCAGTCTCAGTACTGCAGCAGAACAGCAGGTCACTCTCATTTTTCTGATTGCTGACCATTTTCATTTTCTAAAGCCCTCTTGCCAATGCCATCATCATCATCATCAACATCATCACTCCATCATTGGTGCCATCATGGGGAGTAGTACCTAGGGGAGCAGGGTTATGTGGGATGGAACAGAGGAAAAGGAGGAAGGTGTTACCTCTGGGTATGCTCCGGTGCCCACCATAGCCAGTCACAATATTATGCATCTGCCTGCCTGCCTGAATTGCCTCATATTCTGTCAGTTTCAGCAGTGCAGCAGATCACTTTCATTTTTCTGATTGCTATTTTCATTTTCTGACGCTTTCTTGCCATCATCATCATCCCTCCATCATCAACACCATAATGAGGAGCACTACTTAGGGGAGCAGAGCTGGGTGGGATGGAACAGAGGTGGGGGAAGGTGTTGCCCCTGGGTATGCTCCCATGTCCACTGTAGCCTGCCACAGTATTATGCATCTGCCTGCCTGACCTGAATTGCCTCACAATCTGTCAGTCTGAGCACTGCAGCAGCACAGCAGGTCACTCTCATTTTTCTGACTGATGACCCTTTTCATTTTCTGAAGCCCTCTTGCCATCATCATCATTGCTTCATCATCAGTGCCACGACAGGGAGTACTACCTAGGCAAGCAGGTTTGTGTGGCATGGAAAAGACGTGGAGGAAGTTGTTGCCTCTGGGTATGCCCTGATGTCCACAGCTGCCAGCCACAGTGCATTTGCCTCACATTCTGTCAGTCTCATCAGTACTGCAGCATACAGTTCATGCTCATTTTTTCTGCATCATCATCAGCACAGCACCACCTTGGGGTATACTATGTAATATATACTGTATATAAGGGAGCAGGTTTGGGTGGGATGGAACAGTGGAACAGAAAGGTGATTGGGTTTGCTGCCCAGCTCTTAGCCTCTTGGTATGATACCCTATTCCACCCATTGAGAAGGTTCTGCTTACACATATTGTTCATTGCTTATCATGCACTTCAGTAGCATATTTAATAATACATGAGAAGCCATAAAAAATCCAATGTGTTTCAACACTTAAAACTCTTCATTTAATTTCGGGCCAAATCGAGCCAATTCAGATTTTGCCTTGCCTGGCTCGAAATTGGCCTGTCGGGCCAAATTTGCCAACTTGTACAGTCAACACATCTCATCAATCTGTAAATCTGTAAATATTAAAATCAGTGTGGCTTATAAAACAAGCTATGCTCTTAACACCCTCTGCTAGATTGGCTGTAGCCCATGGTATCCTACTCCCGGCCCTCACCTATGGTGTGGTTACATTCTTAGGCTCCTCTAAACATTCTCTTAATAGGTGTGATACTACCTACAACAACATCTGCCACTACGCCTCAGCCTCCACTCATCGTAAACACCATTGTCATCACTATACAGACCTAAATTGGCCCTTCCCATCTACTCATTGATTCCTCTCTCTCAGCTCTCTGACTGATGGCATTATTCGATCCAGAACCCCACTTCTTTAGCCTCTGTGCTGTCCTGGCAAACCCCCACATGGACTTTGGTTGACCGGCCAATCTCTTCTACACATATCAAGGTGTAAAACTGCCAAGGCTGCTCTCACCTTCTCCCATGCTGCCCCTCATTACTGGAACTCCATTCCTTTAGATGTCAGGCTAGCACCTAATCACAACCTCTTTAAAAAGAAACACCTGGAGTACCTGATTCATTTTGCTCAATAAGCCTGCTTCTGCCCACCTTAACACCCTGCACCCACCACTGTTTGATTCATTCTCTCTCTCTCTCTCTCTCTCGTCACATCTCACCTTCTATTAGTTCCAACTCTTACCCTCCTCATTTCCATTACACTTAATTCTTCAGCATCTGCTGAATCTAGACCTGATCTCTTCACCACTCTCCTCTTGCTCTCCTGCTCAGACTTGCTATTAGTCCCACTTGCTTTTATATAGGGTCACTTTAATTTGATGACACTTATTTGCTGTATTGTTTTACAAATTTTACTTGTGTTGTATCCCTGTCACTATTTCTGCCATTGATGTTAGCCTACCTTGTATTGACTATTCATCAGCTGTATAGAACTTCCTATTTGTCCTAAATATTGACTGCATTTTTCTTCATTATCAAGTATTACCCTGTTGTAACGTACCGGGTCGTGCCTGAAAATAGGTATTTCTATGTCTAGTGCACCCTACCCAGTAACCAAAAATAAATAAATAAATAAGGCATTCGACAGCTGATTTGAATTTGATGCACACCCCAATCTACCCAGCATTGGCCCTGCAACATTTCAACATGGACTGTGGGGAGCAATTTATCGTAAGGGAGTAGTAGTGATGTTACAAAGTAAAACTTTGCTGGCAAAGTTTATGCAAAGTGTGCCACTTTACACTATATGAAACATCACAGAGCTTTGTGGCCAACCACCAACTCCACTAAGTGAAGATTTATTTTTAAAATAAAAAACAAAATAAAAATAAACCATAATGTCACTATAGTAGCACCCTCCACCCTCCTCCTTTCAGCCCCATCTATTACTACTGACACTTCTTTACCACACTCTTGTAGCACCCAATCCCACCCTCCTCCCACAGTACTAGCTGATTATCCACTCTACTTACTAGGGCACTTGGTGACGCTTGCAGAGCAAACATTTTTGCAGATTTAAATTAAAGGCCTGTGCTGTCTTTATGTCCACTATCTCTTCTAGTAGTTGTTACATAGGTTCATTAACCGCTGGGAAAAAAAAATACTCTTAATGTTAACCCTGAATTTATCACCAATGAGCTTCAGGGAATACCCCAGCATCCTGCTGCAGGACACTATAGCAAACATTTTTGGCTGTTTGATCTTGTTGATACCCTTGAGTGTGAGAAAGACTGTGATCATGTCTCCTAAGTCTCCTTTTCTACAAGGTGAACATATTAAGGCCCACATCCTCTCTTTATTGCTTCTGTTTCTCATTCTGCTGATCATTTTGTGCCCTTGCATTGAAGTCTCCCAACTACCTCAAAGTCCATTTTGTATTGAGGAGATGAAAACTGCATACAGTACTCCAGGGAGAGCTTGATGAGGGCCTTGCAAAGCTGATGGGATTACTTCCTCTGCTCTGGTGCTCACTCTCCTTTTTTATGTACTCCAGAATTCCTGCTAGCATTCATGACAGCAGCTGTGCACTGCTTGTCTTGCTTCAGCCCCTGTATAACACACAACACATATGCCAGATACCTGCCAATGTGTTACTAGGTTCTTTTACATCTCCGCTCACCCTCAGTTGGGGACAACTGGGATGGTATGGTTGGCTAGATCCCAAATAAGACAGCTATGAAAACCTGTGCAGGAGGACAGGCATTATAGTGGGTTGACTCTGGAGACGAAAGGAACTGTGAGGCTTGGAAAATCTTGAAGCAGGGCTCTGACACATTTATCAAGTTTCCATATTCCCCCTCAAGTCTGCTTTCTTCCTCCACCTACCACCTCCCCCCATTGTAACATGTATTATTCTACTACTAGCCGGTGCTGGCACACATTCAGCTTGCAGCTATCATTTTCAATGCAGTGGTGCATGGTTTATGAGTTCTCACACTATTTGATTATCTATTTATTCATTTGCATGGGTTAAATCCATGAACACAATTTACTGTACATAGTTGCTTTCTTATTTATTACTCTGCTGTTTACAGTTGTAACACATTGTTTTCGACTGTATGTATTTTCAAGTGTACTCCCCTTTCCCGTTCCCTCAGGATGCATCTGAATACGAGCTCTTGTTAGTTCAGTATGTCTTTCCTGGTGAAATTTTTAAATTAATAAATAAAACTTTACTAAGTTCTGACAGAGTGACAGACACAGCTGCAGTAAATTAAAATGGCAGTAACTTTAGCAATAACACATCAATAGCCTTTCTTATGTTATCCTTTATGTATTAGATTCTTAACATTTTATAGAATGTATGGTGGAATGTTGTTCTGGATGGAAAGCCATCCATTTCAAAATGTTGTTATGCTGCACTAGCTACGTCATCTAGTTTGATATGCTGCACTAGCTACGTAGCTAGTGCAGCATAACAACTTAAAAGGTGGGTGCGCATGCGCGGTTGGGTGACTTGCAATTCTCGGAGAACAGATGTGGCAGAGAAACAGTCCCAGGAGGTGAAAAGGAGCAAATAAAACATCAAGAAAGTAAGGACACCCCATTGTATGAGTGACCATACACTATAAAAGATTGTGTATGATCATTCATACACTCCACGGATATTTTTCAACTCTCAAGATTTCCATGGTAACGAGACCTCTCGACCTGCACTCTTGAGGTTTCCAATTACCATGGAAACCTCTGGAGTGAAAAATATCCTTGTTGTGTATGAGCAATCATATACAATCCTCTATATGCTTATTTTACCCACTGTTCTGAACCTGCTAAGCCTTTGAGATTCTAGACCCACCTTTACCCCCTTCCCGCCAGCCCTCCAGATAAGAATAAAACCACCAGACCACCCCATAAATCTCAAAAAGGGTGTGTAGTTGCTACTAGGACTATCCCACCTCAGTCAGCTCACTCATCCCTTTTCCAGATACCTTTTTTTGGCACCTATGATATCTATGCAGTTACTTATACACTAGACATAACATAAACATCTATAGCATTTTTATCACTCCATTCCTATCACTATGTTCATGCATGCTTTAAAGCAGTAGTGCAATGAAAAGTTGTCATTTTGCAGTCATCTGTGATTTTAGTTTAGTAACATGCTGCTTGATGTCTGTTTTAAGTGAGTCTAGGGATTTCCTTTGTTTTTTTATTATTTTGATCACTTCAATAAATACTGTAATTAATTTGCACAAATTAATGTACTGCTCAAATCACATGAAGCAAACAAACATGTCACTCAAATTAATTACAAAATAGTAAAGAATTAAAGGAAACCCTTACTATGTCTTAAAATGGACATCTAGCAGCTTGTTACTAAACGTAAATCACAGGTGTAAAAATTACAACTTTTCATTGCGCTGCTGTTTTTAAATCACTGTATCATTCAATAACATTGTTTATCTAATAGATCTAAACTATTCCCATAGGTGACTCCTCCCTCAGTCTTTGTGCTACAGTCTCTTTTACATTTCTGTTTAGCTTTTTCCCATACTCTGTTTTTCCTTGCTTAGCTCCCTTCTGTACTAGGCAAGGCTGTGGTGCACACAAATAAGAACTGACATTTTATGCCTACCTCAGTTCTTATTCATGTGCACCACAGCCTTGCCTAATGTAGTTGCCAAATGTGGTGACTATGTTCACAGGTTGGGATCTCTTCTGCCCTGCACCACTGACCTGTACTGTCCACCACCTCCCTAGGTTTACCTGACCGGTCTGGTTACCCCCACGGATTTCCCCCTGTGGCAGGGTCAGGAGGGTAAGGTAATTCCCCACGAAGTCCAAATTCAGTTCAACCAGCAGGTGCTTCCAGGTGGTGTAATGAGTGGGGGCTTGGAGAGCAGAGCATCATTGATGCCTGCCTCACCATATTCTGCTCTGCAGTTTCTTTCTCTCTTAGCCACACTGGCATGAACTGTGCATACACATGGAGGCAAGTCGTGATCTGAACTAAACTTCCCCATCCCTGACAACTGTTTGCCATTCATGCTTTGGTGCTACTATCAGGCCTCTTCCTGGGGGCAGCCAAAAGCTGTGTCAACCCGCCACTCCTATCTGGGAGAGGAGAGCCAATTGACAGCTGCTTGATCCACTCCTTGCCCTCCCCCCACCAAGTCCCAGTGACCCAAGCTCATTTCTGAAACTTGCTTTGCCAGTGTAGTTAGAGGTAAGGTGCTCATTGCCTCAACCCTCTGTGCCACTGGGCTGGCCCCTTTTAAATTTCTGGATTCATTTCCTTTATAGGTAGTGGACCATAAGTTCTTCTTTCATAACAGAAGTGTCCCTCTTTAATGAGTCCTGAAAGATCTAGTTCTTCTGGAGAACAATAGTTGATACTGGGTGGTAATGAGACTTAAAGGCAACCTCTGGTTGCTGGAAATGGTTGCTGGACTTACCGAATTTGGGCTGAAAACAACTTGGCTGAATACAGGTACCACAAGTCAGTGGGCATAAGCTATGCTTCCCCTATGCTTACTCACTGCCCTACTGTCCCTGGCAGTGGGACACAGATTATTCCCTATGTACAGGTATACTGGTTGAGTGCTAGTCCTCCAGGCCATACCCTGCTGTAGGCCTCTATATGCTGGACTCCCTCTGGTCTGATCCTTCACTTCTGCTTCCCAGCTTGATCTCCCTGAAAAGGAGCAGTTCAGCTCCTTTTATACTCCCGGAATTCCACAAAACTGAAATTCTGGTTTCTGAGTGGACAGATTCCTTTTTCTCCTCCTTAGCACCAATCAGCTGCTTATCTCTGTCAGAACCCTGCAGCAGTGTTAATGTTTTAGCACGCTTAACTATGGCTAATTCACAGAGACTGTATCAAATTTCTTATACATTTTTCTTATACCTTGCATGTATGCTACTGGTGTGTGGCCAAAATCAGAATCAAACAGTTGTAGTACCACTGCTCCCCCAACACTGCTTGAAAGCCTGCAATTCATTTAATTCCATGTTCTTACCTAATGTCTTCTTTCCATCATTTTAATGTTTTAAAGGGGTTCTTGGTCTCATCATTTGACGAAATCATGATTAGCTTGACCACCAATGACAAGGTGACCCCCTCATAAGTCAGGAGCCTACACTTTCAGTTTTAACATGCCAGTAAGAGCTGAGGTCTCACTGCTTTCTCTATTTTTCTTGTGTGAAAATCACTACCTGGCTTCATCTATTATACTGTTTGTTCTGGCCCATAAGAGGCTTACAGGTGACCAGTAGGGAGCTTACTAATTAGGACAGGATCACACCTCTTCTGTTCTTTGATGCAATATTAAAGGTTTAGCAAGTTCAGCCCTGGTTAGTTCTCAGAGATTGTATTGCATTTCTTATGTATTTTTCTTAAACCTTAGAGATGCTACTGGTGTGTGCCCCAAATCAAAATGAAAATCAAACTGTTATAATACCAGTGATCCACCCAAATCTGCTTGGAAACCTGTAGTCCATTTAATGTATTTTCATGTTCTTACTTACAGTCTCAATTCAATCATTTTAACATTTTAAAGTGGTTCTTGGTCTCATCAGTTGGCTGAATCATGAATTAGCCTGAGTCTGACCAGCAATGAAAAGGTCATGGGTTAATCTTACCCCTCTTGTTATTTACTGTGTATGTAAGATCATTGTTATATCTCTTTAGGAAGTATACTATTGGGTATCACTGCTATGCAGATGATAACAATCTGTACTTCTCCATCTCCCTGATCAGGACTGTACTGATCAGTCAGTGCAGTTATTAGAATGGTGCTTGGAGGAAATTATGTGTAACCAAAATAAAAAATCAGTCATAGTACCTACAGTATGCTCTCCCCACAGATGATTGAAAGCCTGCAATTCACTTAAATTATTTCCACTTTCTTAATTACTTTGTTTATTTAATCATTTTAACATTTTAAATTTGTTCTTGATCTCATCATTCAGCCAAATCATGATTAGACCTGACCACCGACAACAAGGTCATGGGTCAGTCAGATTCCTTGTGTTGTTTACTATGTACAGTATATAATACATTTGTGGTAGCCTTTTAGGAAGTATAGTGTTGGGTATCACTGCTATGCAGATGATTACATTCTCCATCTCTCTGTCACCCCTGATCAGGGCCATAGTGACCAATCAGTGCAGTTATTAGAATAGTGCTTGGAGGAAATAAAAGACTGGATGTCCTCCAACGTGTTGGCCCAGAATTCATTTAAGATACAGCTACCAGTGGGCAAAGATTAGCAAGGGACCTCTCTAAAAAGTAGCTTCAGGCTCCCTATCTTCAGTTGGTACAGCCTGAGGATGGGAGGGTTATTAGAAACCTGGGAGAGGTTCCAGGTGTCAGCTATCAAAAGGGCCTGCATCTACAGTCTCAGAAACATTATCTGGTGGCTGCCCTCTCTAGAATTTGCAGATCTGAGAACTATAGTGCAGTTATTCATTTCATCCCACCATGAGTACTGTATTGTGTTCAAGGGTTGTCAAAACAAATTCTATAAAGAGTAGAACCTTCACAGCTTTGAGTTGTAATTTAGAACTAAATCTCCCATGGTTTCTTAGCATTAAGGGTTCTAAATAGGAAATGCAATGCTTTTTTTGTTCAGACATTTCAAGAACTGGAGATGCTATCCTGGAAAACAAACATATTATTGAGAATTACATTCTAAAATGTTTTAGAGAGACAATGGCCCCTATGCATCATGGGGCTCGATGCCTACATGCTGCAGATACACACCCTTTAGACATATCTAAGTCAGTCTGCCACAAACTGGGGTCCCAAAGACCCCCTGCAGCATGCACAGAAGGGAC
This sequence comes from Neoceratodus forsteri, assembly GCA_016271365.2. NCBI lineage: Eukaryota > Metazoa > Chordata > Ceratodontiformes > Ceratodontidae > Neoceratodus > Neoceratodus forsteri. Next base: position 989,142,809 of record CM057449.1, read on the forward strand.
ACATGTTCCATCCATGCTTGATCCCCCAACTGTTTGCATAGCTGTGTGTGCAAAGGGTCCGAGGCAATGTCAGAGTTCATGCCTGGACTTAGCACCATTTTCAAATGTATGGGGTGCAGGTCAAAGGGGCACAAGATACTGGAGCAGGGACACTGCTGTATCTATTGTGTGACCCCCAGAGAATACTCCCACAAGTTGTGGGACATCAAGCCCCCCCCAACAAGCTGCCCCAGTCCTCCAGTTAGGCAGGGATGGCTGAGGCAGCCATTCAACCTCTTGCTTGTCTATTTGTACATTGTCATCCCACTCTCCCATGATTCGCATGGGACAGGGGATCTAATAGCTTGACCAGGAGGAGCATCTGATAGGATGTCTGTCTGTATCCACTGATCCATTCCCATACATCAGTGTGCCTGGGGGGCACGAGACTGAGGACAGGCACCACCTGGTGGAGAACGTTCGTGCATGTCGGCCACCATGCACCTCTCAGTGGATACAGAGCTACTTGGCCAGGGAATGAACCTCTCACATGTACCCTGCACCACATGAGGCATAGGCACCAATATGAAAATGTGCTGCTCTTATGCAGATTTGCCAAACACATAGCACTGTGACACTTGGCATTTGAATTTTAAAAGACGTAACGTGTTTCCTTGTCTGCATGTGCAGTGAAATTATATTATTGCTGTGCTAAGAGGATAAGACTTTTTATTTTGTTTTCAATCCATCATCTGGCACAGGGTACATGTGAGAGCCACATACCCTACCTGTATAGCTCTGCACCTACAGACAGACACGATGACTGGCATGCATAAACATTGGTCATTGCTGGGCACCTGTCCATGGCCCTGTCCCCTTGGCATGCTGCCGCATGAGGGTGGGTCAGTAGATACAGGTGGGCATCCAGTTGGATGCCTGTCCTGCTCCAGATGCCGGATCCACTGCTGTGCTAGGGACAGGGGAGTGAGGGATGGTGTGGGACAGAAAGTGTGGAAAAGACAGGCGAGTGCCTAAATGACTGCCCCAGCCCTCCCTGCCTAACAGGAGGGCTGGGGCAACATGGTAGTGTAGGCTTTGTTCTGCCACAGCCAGGTCCGGGTATTCTTGAGGGGGCACCCAACAGATATGGCAAGGTCTCTGCTGCTGTATCATGCGGTCCCCTTGCCCATCATTCTGTGCCTTTGTGAATGGCACAGGATGGGAGCACAACCCATGACATGCCCCTGAACTGTCCACACATAGCTTTACAAACAACTGGGGGATTGAGCATGGAAGGGGCATGCCCACTTCTGTGCATGTGGTTCCATGTCATAAGGGCGAATATATTTAGATGACTCACAAAACAGGGAATGCATTTTGCCAAAAACCAAATCATCACATAGGACACCGTGCTGAACACAAACAAAGTAATGCTTAATGTGGGGGGCTATGCCCCCTGCACCCCCCCCATTCTACAATAACCATCTCTGAGGGGGGAGGACTCTGGGGAAAAAGAATACAGAGGAGGGGGGCTAATGATGGGAATGTCATAAAAAGCAACCACAACACCCTGTAAAAACAAACAAATGTATACCTGCTAGCAGACCCAAACCCGGAACCACCAGCACCGCAGGTGGCATCCTTACCCACCATGCTAGGCGAGCAGCTCAGCAGCAGAAGGCTCCACTTTCTGACTCATCCTCCCTAGTCCCTCCCTCGTTCCCTCCCTGGTTCCCCCCTCCTCTATCGCTATTCCCTTTCGTCACCCTTATATCCCACCACCATCACTATTTCCAACCCCTGCTAAATCCTCCCCATTGCAGTACCTCCTTTCAACCAAATTGAGTCACTTATTTATGAGTCACTCAATTTGGTTCGCCATTTTGACGTAATACCGTGCATGCTGCCAGTGGTCTGCGGAGCCCCATATGCGCTGCTCAACAACTTAGGCTTGCCTACACACCACAAGTTCATGGCACATAGACACAATATCCCTTAAAGTGTAAAGGCCAATATCTTTATCTGTTCTTTCTGTCCATTCCAATACACAAAAGAGTTTGAGTTCTAAAGAGTAGAATCCTAAAATGATTTACAAAGTTCTAGACCACAACCAGAATCCAGAGCTTCAGTGGGTTCTGCCTACCCTATTGAGTTCTACAAGTGCCCATCTTGAAGTCAGATTTGATGCCTGTTGCTAGCACACATTATGGATGCTTATTTTTAGAGCTCCAGTGCTGCATATATAGCACTACCTGCCGGTAAGACCAAAACATTAATTATTGAATCCTTGTATCAACATCCAAAAAGCCCTTAACAGTGTTGATCTAACATGCCTTCATGAGCTCCTGACCACTCACCACCTAGAAAAAGCTCTCTGCTCGGGGAATAAGGAATTGCTTAGGGTTCCAGGTCTTATTTGAAATCTTTGTGGGACAGATCATTTTCTTTGGTGGCCCTAATCCTCTGAAATTCCCTCCTCAATGCTATTACGCATATCCTATATTTTTTTTTTGTTACTGGGAGTAAAGTCGGTACTCATTCATCTGCAGGAGGACTTTCAATGCACAGCAGCTAAGGTCTGAGAGGCAGGGATTTTGCCACCTTTTCCTCCTTTCGATGAAGATCGCCATCAAGCTGCTGCAGGGACAGGCTGAGCTCTCTGTGCCCTGAAGCCTTAGCTCACTACCAGCCAATCTGAGTGCATGGTGGGCAGAGCTATTTGGGCATGAATTTTTAAACTGGGACCTTTTGTTTTCTTACTTGGAGTGCAATCAGCACTCATTCATCTCCAGGAAGACTTTCAATGCATAGCAGCAAAGGGCTGAGAGGTAGGGATTTTGCCACCTTTCCCTCCTCATGGTGAAGACTACCATCAAGCTGCTGAAGGGACAAGCTGAGCACTCTGTGCCTGAAGCCATAGCTTGACGCCAGTCAATCTGAGTGCTTGGTGTGTGGTGCTTTTCACCCATTGCCTCCCAGCTCCCTTCTACAAATAGACCTCTGCAGAGTGGGCCAGAGTTCTAAGGGCCACAGGAATAAGGCAACTAAGGAGTCTGCCTGGAGTCAGTGATAAGTCAGCCATTTGGCTGGCCACACTGCTCCTCAGACTGCTGAAGGTTTCATTGTCTACTTATTTCTAGTAATGACTGTAAATCTGTATACTGTCAGCTATTGTTGACTCATGGTGTCACTACGATTAAAATCTATTCTATATCCTCAGGTTCTTTTCTACCTCAGTCCATATATGTGTCTTATTTAAAGTACTCTTTGTTAGGGCATGTTAAGTACTTAAACTATGCTATAATTACTAGCTGTTCATTATGTAATAACACAGAACTATTTGTGTATTTCATGCATTAATTTGGTTATGTTTGTGAGTACACCTACTGTGATGTACTACAGTCCAGGTTGTCTCCAGCTGTGCTCATTGTGTGTAACTTCTAGTAACACCCCTTCACGTTGTTACCTGTAATTACATAATAAGTTTGGTTTCCTGTAACTGAATTATTTTTTGTTGCATTGTTGACTTAGATCCTTAACTGCTTGTCATTGCACTGGGATTAAGGTTCCTGCATTCTATGATTTTCTAATGCTAGTTGTATCTTGCTGGCCTCTACCATGTTCGTTATCTTCCTCTGCCTTCTACAATTCCCCCTCCTGTTCCCCCTCTTCACCCCTGCCTGTCACCCTAGCTTCACTCCCCCTTATCTCCCTCCCTCTCTTCAGCTATCCTCCCCCTCCCTAATCCCATGCAGTATTTCCACTCTTTCCACCCTGGGCCCCTTCCCTCCTCCTCCCTCAACCTTGAGTTCCTGTATCAGGCCCTCTGCTCCTGTCACTCTCCCCCTCATTTAAAGTGGAGGAAATCATACTTCATCTATCTCCTTATTCTCCTGCTCCTCCTTTTGTCTGGGGATGTTGAGTAAAATCCTCGTGCCCCCTCACCTCTGCTTCCATAAAAGGCCTTCACATTTTTCTTCTCAGTGCTAGAAGCCTTCTCCCTAAACTCAGCTTTCTCTCTATTTGGATACTACAACACTCTCCAGACATCCTCTGTATCTTGGAGTCCAGGCTCTTCTCAAGGATCCCTGAGTCCAGTCTGTCCCTCCTTGACTTCCTTCTCAGTAGACAGAACAGTGGAAAATGTGGTGGAGGCATTGCTATCTACGTTCGGCAGAAGCTTTCCTGTTCTGTGGTTTTCAGGGAGGCTGTACCTTCCTCCCACAAACTCCTCCATGTCAGGGTCTCACTCACCTCATCCCTTCTTGCCTACATTTGGATCTACTATGCCTATCCCAAGATCTCAGCTGCTTCACTATCTGAGTCTCTCTAAAAGATGATCTCATGGTCTTCCTCTGGCGAGATCATTCTTCTTGGTGCTTTCAATCTTAATTGTCTCTCACCTTCATCCAATGCTACCATCCAGAAGACTGAGTCTCTTAATTTGTACCAGCTTATCTCTGAGCCCATCTGGCTGAATCCCCACTCTTCTAATCATAACCTGTTGAACTCAGTTCTGTATTCCCACCCCCACTGCTTTGTATCAACAGGTATCTTCCCTGACATGTTCAGTGACAGCTGCAAGATGTTTTGCATGAGAAAAATCCACAGATCCCTTTCTGCTCCTAAATACATCTGGTCCAGATGCCTCTGTTTTCTGAACAACAATGCTGTCCTGAGTGACCTTGCTGCATCTGACTTGTCTGCCATCCCCCAGGTCTTCGAGATTGATATGGGTCTCACTCATTTTATTTCCCATATTCTTCTCAGTCTGGAACCTGAATGCCCCTCTCAAGAAATCCAGAGTTAAATCATTCAATCTCACATGATTCTCCTCTGAAATCATTGATCTGTACAAGTCCCATGACCTCACTTGGGCCAGGTACAAATTATCCCTCTCTCTTCCTGATGTACTCTACTATAAGGCCATGAGAAACAAATGCACCAAGGCTGCTAAACCAAATTATTTCAAATCCAATCTCCAGAGTGACCTTAGCTCCCCTGCTAATTTTGGAAGGTAATCCATGCACTTTTAGCCCCCCCCCCCAGTCAGTCTGCTCACTCATCTCAGGATTAATTACTCAACACTGTCTGAGCCTTCTTCTGTTGCTACTCCTTCAATGAGTTTTTTCAGTACTTGTACCCTTCCCTCTTTCCTCATACTGGCTCTACCCCCCTCACCTTCTGCACCTTTGAATCCACTCTGGGTCTCTGCTATCCTCCCATTACCACTCATGAAACACTGCTTGCTCCTTCTCCTCCCTTAATCAAGCCAAGTCCAGTCCTGATGGGCTTGATTCCAAACTCCCCTACATTTCTTCTCCTGCAATTGCTTTTCCTCTACCTCAGCTCCGTAACCTCTCATTCTCCATCTTCTCTGTTCCTTAGGCCTGGAAGACTGCCAAAGTACTTTTTTTTTTAATTCAAATTTTATTAACAGATTTTCACAATACAGGGGACAGAAAGTTACAGCATACTCTGCATATGTTCAAAGTGTTACATGAGCTGTCCCCATCCCCCCTTCCCCCCACCCAGTATAGCAGCAGAGTCCATACAGTAATATGAAAATCAATACAATATAGTGTCATAAATTAAAATTCACTGTTACAGTAACTCATATACCTGATCTGGTCATGATTAGCGTGTGAAGGGGATCCCAAATATTCTTGTATCACTGCAACTTACTGTGGAGGCTTGCTATCACTTTCTCTATATGAAGATTAGCTAGGATTTCATTAACCCATTCCTGATATGATGGACTTACCGCGTCCTTCCAATGCCGAAGTATAATTTTTTTAACAGATAATGCAATCATGGAAATATACAAACTCCTGATTTTAACTTTGATAGAGGATAGATCTCCCAACAAACATACATCTGGGGTGAAGCAGTCTTGCAAACCCAGAATAGGATCTAGGTTAGTCTGTATAGCCACCCACAAAGACCTTATCTTGGGGCATGAGCAAAAGATGTGAAGAAGTGTGCCATCCTCCTGGCATCCTCTGGTACAAGCCCCCAATCATAAGAGGCCCCATTTCCTCAACTTAACAGGGGTGTAATACATATTGTGCATAATGTGGTATTGCATAAGTCGCAGTCTGTCCTGAGAGACGTATCTATGACAGAACTTCCATAATACCGACCAGTTAGGAGTGTATTGGGGAAAGAAAGAAACCCAGAGCTTAGTGGGGACTTCAGGTCTCCCAAATTTCCAATAAAATAGAACTCGATATATTTTGGAAATAACACCTGGTGACCCCATCAGGGAGGAGAGCTCGGGTACAAATAGGAAGGCAGGTGGGCGAGGAGGGGTATTACCAAGTACTGTAGCAAGCAGGTGTTTTAATTGGATGACCCTTAAGTAATGAGCTAGCGGGACATCAAATTTATGGATTATATTAGAAACTGAGAGCCATTCCCCTTCATCATCCAGAAAAGTAGAGATTATCCCATCCTCAATTTGAGGCAACCATGTGCGAGAAATCATCCTTTTATTTATTGTGAAAGACGGGGAGTTCCAGATGGACTGAGACAAGTCCAAATGTGGGGAATACCGCAGAAATGAACAAAGCTGTACGTGAACTCTTAGGGACATTCGGAGGATGGGACAACTACAGGTGTCTGGAAGGGATGCAATTTTAACATAGAGCATAGTCAAGGGGTCCATGTTCTTGGACTGGATAAAGTCTAACTCAATTTTGAGCCAGACCAGTCTTAGGTGTTCCAAACCCGGACTCACCCAGCACATATATTTTGCAATATGACTAGCCCAGTAATAAATTGCCAGATGGGGGATCCATAGTCCTCCATCCATTTTCTGAGCAGCCATATTATGGTATGCTAACCTGGATTGCTTATTGGACCAAATGAAGTTGGTGAAAATTCTGTGCATTTTCTGAAACCATGATAAAGGAATGAAGGAATTAAGAAGTGAGAGGGGATAAAACAAGCGAGGAAAAATATTCATTTTAATTATATTGATGTGACCCCAGAGAGAGACAGGAAGCTTAGACCATCTATTGAGGTCCTGAATTATCACTTGGGAAAGGGGTTCCAAGTTCTCTTTGAACCAGGAAGAGGGGTTATGTGTAAAATTGATACCCAGATATCTGAGAACACGAGGAGACCAACCAAGACCAAAAGGGGACACATCGCTTTTGAAAACCTCATGGTTAACAGGGAAAATGGAGGATTTATTTACATTCAGATTATAATTTGAGAAAGTACTGAACTTGGCTATTTCTCCCAACATAATGGGGATAGATGTTTTTGGGTGAGAAAGATGGAGGAGAAGGTCATCAGCGTAAGCTGTGATCTTCACCACATTATTCCCTATCGGGATACCTTATATCTCCGGATTATTGAGGATATGTCAGATAAGGGGCTCTAAATATGAATTAAATAAAAAAGGGGAGAGGGGACAACCCTGCCTGGTACCAGAAAATAAAAGAAAGGGTTTGGAGAATGCTCCATTGCTGGACACTCTGGCAGAGGGAGTTCGATATAAGGCCCGAATCCAATCTATAAACATGACAAGAAAACCAAATACTTTTAGAACCTGAAACAGGAAATTCCAGTTGACACGTTCAAATGCCTTCTCGGCATCCAGGGAGACCAATCCCGCAGGAAAGGTGGCATCTCTGGACACCGAGATGACATGTGACAAGGTACATAAATGGTCAGCCAATGAGCGCCCTTTCATGAATCCCACCTGGGACATACTAATCAGGTCCGGGAGGACCCGAGTTATTCTATTGGCCATTATCTTCTAGAGAATTTTAACATCTTGATTCAGTAAAGAGATTGGCCTATAGCTTTGCACTAGCTCTGGGTCTTTATCGGGTTTAGGGAGGAGGACGATCAGGGCTTCAAACAAATGTGTGTCTGCTCTTGCATCAGAAAGAATGTGACAATACAACTGGTGAAGAACCGGTAATAGTTGTGTTTGAAAAGTTTTATAGAATAAAGCGGGAAAAACCATCTGGTCCTGGGACCTTGTCTGAGGCAAAACCCCGATGACCTCTGAAATTTCCTCCAGAGATATTGGGGAAGATAGGAACTTCCTCTGTAGCTCGGATAAAGAAGGTAAAGAAGAATCCTTCAGGTATGCCTCGAGCGCTTCTAAGGAAGGAGGACTATCCATGTCCCTATATAAATGCTCATAGTATGAGGAAAATTCCTGCACAACCTCAGAAGAGGACACCCTCAGGGATCCATCTGCCCGGGCCCTGATTGGAGGTATAAACCTAGCAGATTCCTGCTGTTTCAACCTTAAGGCTAGCAAGTGACCTGCCTTTTCCCCCCTGATCGGTGTAGCTGGCTTTAGTGCAAATGATAGATAGCTCTGCTTTTTCCTTCAGCAAATCTAAATACTTATCTTTAGCTACCGAGAGCCTCCTCATGTCCTCTTCTGAGGTATTAGAAGATAAGTTGGTTTCCAGAGACCTAATTAGAGATAATGAGGCTGATAATTCAGCCTCTTGAACCCTTTTCCTCTTTGCGGCTAGGCTAATAATAACCCCTCTCATGTAGGCCTTGAAAGCACCCCACAGCATATCAGGAGCCATATCCTCCGAGGAGCTGTTAGAAAAAAAGAAGTCAATCTGCTCTTTTATTAGGTTACGATATATAATATCTTTCAATAATTGTTCATTTAATTTCCATCGGGTTTCTTTTTGGGGAATGTTAAGGAAAGCCAGATTACAAGTCACCAGGGAGTGATATGACACTGGACCTGGCTGAATCGAGGCAGTTAAGACCCCCGGTAAGAGGACCTGAGAGATAAAAAGATAGTTGATGTGAGACTGGGTTCTGTGCACAGGCGAGTTGAAGGTATACTCCCTGTCCCTGGGATGTAATACACGCCACACATCACACAGCCCGCACCGATCCAGAAAATCCCTGAGGGCCCTCTGCTTGGGAGACAAACTCCTCAACCCACTACCAGACCTATCCACTTCAGGATCCAGAACCAGATTAAAGTCTCCGCCCATAAGTATACCAATGAGAAGCATGGGAAGGAGTATGGAAATAAGCTTCATAAAGAAGCCTGGGTCATCTGCATTTGGCCCATATATGCTACCAAGTAAAATTGGCATGGACCAAAGATTCCCCTGGACCAGGACATATCTACCATCCGGGTCCCTGAGAACTTGTTTAGAGAGAAAGGGAATACCTCTATTGACCAGAATCATAACCCCACAACTGTTAGTGAACCCCGAGGCAGTAAATACCTGCCTAGTCTGTTGCCTCCTAAGTTGCAGAGATTCACTTTCAAGTAAATGAGATTCTTGCAAGAATGTAATCTGAGAAGACAATAAGCCTAAATGTTTTAACACTTGATATTGTTTAACTCTTTTCCTTATCTCCTTCACATTCCATGTAGCCAGATTTATACTACTGGCCATCTAAGTAAGAAAGAGTGGGTCTCTTATGTAACATTCAGAAATTGCAACAATCGGAGTTAAGTGTCCAGAACCCATGTTTACTGCTGTATCTCCCTCCCAACCCAACATCAACCTCCCTCCCTTCAATCTCCCACAACCCCCCCAAAATATCCCCCTCCCGCCCAGTGAACAAGCAGAATGAAAGACATGAACACATCACCCCATCCTCCCCACCCCAGCTGTCACAAGCAACGTTCAGCAGACTGCCAAAGTTCTTCCACTTCATAAAGTGGGGATCCCCTCATCTCCTGGAAACCATCATCCTTCTTCCCTTCTCCCCTCACTTGCAAGAGAAGCTAGTCTATGCTAGAAATCTTGACTTCCTCACCTCCCCCAGTTTCCTTTCTGCCTTTCAGTCTGGTGTCTGCAAGTATCATTCTACCATCTCCTCCTTGCTGCATGTCACTGACTCAATCCTTTCTAGGGTGGATCAGGGGGATATCACAGCTGCCATGTTCATTGATCTGGCCAAACCCTTTGACTCTGTATCCCATCCACTTCTCTTGGAAAAGTTGAGCACAGCTTGTCTCTCAGCTCCTGCTACTGACTGGTTCAAGTCCTACCTAACAGGCTGCCAGTACTCAACTGAGGTTGGAGTTATGCTATCACCTCCTCTCCCCATCCAGGCTAGAATGCCACAGGATTCTATCCTAGGTCCCATCCTGTTTTCCATTTTCTTGAATGATCTTACCTCTTCCTGTGTCAGCTCTCATATACACATGTATGCAGATGATACAGTCATCTTCACCTCTGGTACTTCTACAGCCTCTGTAGAAAACCTCCTCCAATATGATTTCAGCAATGTGCTGCTCTGGTTCTATTCCAACCATCACAAGGTCAACACTAAAAATAAAAATATAAACAGTGCCTGTGTCCTTTGGTTCCAGTCAAACATTGGCCAGGCTATAAAGACCACCAGTCTTCTCCACACTAATGGCTCCCCTGTTGAAGTGGTCTTATTGTTCAATTGCCTTGACGTGTGTCCCATTAGGAAGCTTGACTTCACTGCCCACATTGATGCTGTCCAAGAGAAAATCCACCCCAAGCTTTGTGCCTTGCACTATAACAAAGATTGTCTATCCTTGCCAGTCTGCTGTGATATGGTCACCAAAATGGTGCTCCCAGTCTTTGGCAATGTCAGTATGGTCCATAGTAATGCCCCTTCCACTTCACTAGTCAGACTGGATACCTTTTGAAATACCTTTTGTAGCTTGGCAACTAACTCCCCTCCACATATGCACCACTGCTTTCTCTACTCATCACTCTCCCTTCTTCCCCTTCCTTCCTATCACCAATTACATAACACTTTCTTCATCTCCAAGTACTAGTTTGGCACCCTGCCATCCTATATCTCCTCACTCCTCTCTTCTATCCTTCCAGCTCCATGATCCCTCTGCTCAAGGGACCAGCAAACCATCTCTACCCCTCACCCCGTTCATCTGCTGAACAATCTGCCTTCTCCTATTATCTGCCATTACTCTGGAACCAACTACCTCATTCCATTTATTATTTCACTTCATTAGGATCCCTCAGGCATTAGCTGAAACTCCTTAATCCACTCTCCTGCACCTGTTTTAACTGACATTATATTGCTTGAAACCAGTATAAATTTTCATACTGCACTTTGTTGTATAACAGATCCAGAAATAAATGATTTGATACCTTTTATTGGACCAACATGGATGTTACAGAAAAGAACAAAGTGCTTTAGCTTTCGAACCAACCAGGTCCTTCTTCAGAAGCTTTGTGGCAGTTTTTTCAAATATCCCATACTATTAACACCAGATTATATAGAAAAAGCAGAAATAATTCTCATTGGTTTAACATATACATTTAAAACATAATAGAAGATTACATCAGAGAAGCTAATTACACCAGTATGCCTTTAACTGAGGAGCCTCAGAAGGGCAAAGGTTATCAAGAATTCTCTACAGCCAGAGAGTTCTTGTCACATAAATTTTAAAATGTCTCAGTATGCCAAGAAAGCATTCTAGTGATAAAACAAACAAACAAACAAAAAAAAAACCTTGGAGTGGCATTCTCTCTAATACATGTAAGATGAGCTTACAACTTACATTCCAATTGTCCTGGTCTATTAAAGGACAGATAATGAGAGACAAAATCCTGAAATTAGGTATAACTGCAAGTTGAAAACAAGCCTCAAATTAACCTACACATATAAACATGATGCATGAAAGTATCACTTGTAAGTGTAAGTGCCAAATAAAAAATACTTGTCAAGGACCCCCAAGAAAATGAGACCATGAGCCTGATAAGTGCAGATTTCAACACAGAGTCTGTGTATAACAAAAATGCACAGAATCAGTTTAAGCAATCTAAATGAAAACCCAAAGGAATTACACCTTTTATGAACCCCCAAGTAAATGAGATATGCATCTTAATATGAGCAGATTTAAAAATGTGACAGTGTGTAATCCAACCACTGACAACTAATAGAAGAAAATAAATGCACACTATATGTGAAAACTAAGTGTCCTAGCCACATAACAATTGCCCCATGCCACTCTCCACCCACACATATGTGTGTACATATACCACACCACACCCCCCACACACACACACCTGCACACCCCACACAACCACAACACACAACAAATATAGCAAACACATTCCACACACACCACACAACACACCACACCATGCACAACAAACAAAACACACACACACCATACCCACAACACACAAAAACACAACACACACCAAACACACACAAAACACACACATACATACATACATCAGTATACACACACACACACTCAAATGCACTCACCACAGTGTTAAAGTGAGAAGTCAACAATGTAGATAACCATAAACATACAAAATCAAAGGCCTGCTGAAGAACTAAAGTGTTTATGTCCATCTTTTAAAGTAAAGGTCTGTGTAAGTTTAAGTGGAATAATGTGTCATGTAACCAACATCAATGTTCAATCCATCTGCCATCATATTGAGAAGTAAAATAAGTCTAATTTCAGAAGCCCGTCTCTGTTGTGTACTGTTGAAATGTCCTTTTAAGACCATCACAGACATATTTGAGATTGAGTGGTCATCCTGGGAGAAGTGCTGGGCTACTGGATTCTCAATCATCTTGTGATTAATAGAATGTCTGTGTGAATTCATTGTAGTGCGGAGTTGTTGGCTTGTCTCCCCCACATAACTTGTGCGAGGACATTTCTTGCATTGGATAAAATAGACCACATTACTTGATGTACATGTATAATTCCCCTGTATCCTGAATAGTCTGTTTTGTGATGTAACCACACAGTCTGAAGTGGAAATGAGGTTACATGTCTTACATGTGCGTTGATGACAGGGTCATGTACCATATGATGTCATGGAATTCTGTTCCGGTTCAAGTTGACGCCTAATAATCAGGTTATTTAAATAAATTTAGCTTTGTTGTATAACATATTTTGTATGTTATCCTGTTCCAGTGATTGTGCCAGTTATTTGTTCTTGCTACTAATTTATCTTCACTTTACCTGCATCATGTATAGTAATTTATTTTCACATTGTCTTACTCCTATAATTCTATTACCAGGTCACACCTGGAAATTAGCCTCGGCTCAGTGTCTTTCCCAGTTACCGATTTTCAAATAAATAAACAAACAAAGAAATAAATTATGTAATGCCCCAATGTGGACACTTACCTATTGGGACTCTCTGGTCCCTGAAGTATTCTCCACTGTAAGACACAGCAAGAAAGCTGATCTTCACCTGAGTACCCATGGATGCAGCTGTGTGGTTTAAGCAGATGACTACATAGAATCTCTGTTTGCTCTTAGGTACCAGTGGATGCTCACAGCTGATTACAGCCATTGAAGCATGCACTGTAGGACAGAGATGAGCCTTCCACTTGTGACAAAGTAGTGGAACAGATATAAACCAACATGATGATGGCCATGATGTTTGCCTCTGACCCCCAGAACTGTTGCAAAAAAGCTTTAGAGCTGCTGACGACCAACCAATCAGGGTATGATGTACTGTGGACTGAGGACTGTGAAACCAGAAGATGCATTTTGGGAGTAAGGGCACCAGACTTTTCCGACAATCTTCCAGCCAACCAGAAATGTTAATTTCATGATATTTCCATCCTATCCCAGGGCCTGGCCAATCTGGGGACTGCAAATGAAGGGGAATTAAACTTGTACAGGAGCTATACTGGTGTAAGAGCAGAGTTTGGAGATTCTTTGCTGAGAACTGCAAGGTTGCTAGATGGTCTGCTAGAGTTCAGTGAGGGTGCTTGGCAGAGAGTGTGTTCACATACAGAGTGTGAAAGAGAAGCAGTTCTAATCTGGAGCTAAGATGGAGAAAGGCCTACGTATTTGGAACTGGGACTCTGCCCCAGAGATTTTACTGACATGGTTACTACAAAACAACCAAAGACTGAGTGCTTTAAAGAACAAGTTTTCACTTCTAAAAGACAACTGACTATTTTATTATGTTTTGATGTAGTAATAATTGCTTTCTACTTTTATAATAGAATATTTGTTTGAATAATGAAAAAAGTGGGTTTTCACGGTTGCTGTCACACTGCTTGTAAAAAAAAGAATCCAATAGAATTCTGATATAGTTATGTCCGAAACTGCCAATTACTTATCAGCTCAATGCACTTCAGTAAGAAACTAACAATATATTTCCATCTTTTAAAAACTAGATATTGCTTTCAGTGGCAAACTTTGTTTTTATGTGTTTTCACTATTGTGGTCCATCTGTAGGATTTTCCAAGTGTTTAAAAACAGTAATTGGCTTCTCCTCTCTTCTTCCCAAGTAAAAATATGGTTAGGAAGGAAATATCACATGCAAAATCAAAACCAAAGTTACGTGCTATAAAAAATCACATTTGACTGTTAAATCTATAATATCTCAGTGGAAGAAAATGGTTCTATGTCATAACGGCGATCATGGAATAGTTACCGCCATTTGGGAGAGTGTACATTGCCAAAAATGAATTACGGTGATGTACACTCGAAGCAACTAGAAAACCAGAGACTGGTTTTCTATGTTATGCAGGGGGCTGTGCCCTCTGCACCCCCACTACTTAAGGATTTTCAACTCCAGGGGGATGCATGTTGGGAGGGTGGGTGTAAAACTTAAAAAAAAATAAACCCCCATGTCCGACACAAAGACAATTGTGGCCAGAATCTAACCTGGCACCCTCCCAATGCCAGCCTGCCACTTACCCACCATACCACGTGGCCAGCTCACAGCTGACCACTGCACTACACCCCCATATACCCTCCCTCCCCTTCCGCCCATTGTGTGATGTGGTCCCTTCCCCCCACGCACATGTATATAAAGTGACATCCCATCACTGTACTTGCCTACAATCCCATCCAGTCTCTACCCTGCCAGGTAGCCCTGTACACAGGTGCCGTGATTGAGTTGCCTTTTTTGAAAGCACTCAATTGCGGTCACCTTGTATACGGTATACTGAAGAAAGTTTTACTTTTATATAAAAATATGAAAACAGATTTGCCATTTCCCATTAAAATACTCTGTCAGCCTTGTCAGCAAAGGCTTTCTGACTTTGTAATACAAGGATTCCATTGGATAATTTTTTCACTAGTAATTGGCATAATAAAAATGAAATCACGAAAAGGTAAGCAAAGAAATAAATACAAGCAAAAAAAAAAAAAAGATTACTGAGGCATCTCAAGGCCCCCAGCCTTCATTTTTAATTATATAAATCCTTAATGCACACACGTTCTTTAAGGCCATCACCTGTGGTGAGCGTGTTCCAGCTGGAGCCCTATCAAAGTGAGAGTAAAGGCTGTGTGAGAGTCAAAAGGACAGAAAACACTGCTTGAAAAAGTCTATGCAGTGGTCATGGTGACTGGAGAATCAGGACACAGCAATGGAGCAAGGCACTTACACATGTGTTTTGTAAAACACAAGATTAGATCTCCTTGGTTCAATCAATGTTTAGTTAATCAAAACATGTTAAAGGACATACTTGTATCCATAGCAGCAACAGTTCCTTGGCATGGTAGTAGAACTGTGCAGAATATAAAATTCCATGAGTGGAATGGACTTGAAAATACCATTCCGATTTCATAGAATTTTGTGCAGATTGTGCAAAAATTCTGTGGAATTTTGCCAAATTTTAAACTTCAGTTATTTTGGTCTAGTTTTTAAGATGTGTATCGTAATGTCACCATGTTTGGTAGGTTTAAAGGCACTAATGCCTTTAATAACTGTACCAATTGTTGGAGTCCTAGATTGAAAAGAGGCTGAGTTATGGGTAGCCAAACTTTTAATCAAAATTTAATTGGCTGTTATTTCCATGTAATTTTAAACATTTTTATCCAAATTTCTCAACAGTTTCTGGATTTAGAGAAACATACAACATGTGCGTGAGCTCCAAGTTTGAAGTCTCAAGCTTTAAAGGGGACTGTGCTATAGGTAGCCAAACATTTTGTCCAAATTTAGATGTTAGTTATTTTAGTATAATTTTGAAAGCATTCATTGAAATGCTATACAATGTTGCAAGTATATGGGTGCTTACTATATTTATACTTTTACCTAGTTTTAGATTTCTAGCTCAAAAGGTACCTGGGTAATATGCAGATAAAATGTTTAATGAAATATCCCACAAAAAATTAAATGGCAGACTTTGAGCACCTATAAGTTTGATATAATATATTCTAATACCATAATATTTGGTTCACAATTAAAGCACACATCAGCAAGTAGCACTGCTGAATTTTAGTTCTCTAGCTCAACAGACAGCTGAGTTATGATGAAATTAATAATTTAGCAATGCTGATGAAATTCTGTGGAGTTTCATAGAATTTCATTGGCGGTCTGCAAATTCAGAATTTTTTCATTCTGCACACCTCTACAAAGTAATGTTTCACAAACTGCATTTTTAGGTGCCCTGCTCCAGTACTGTGCACTGTGTGAGAGACAAGTACAGGATTGTATTCACCAAGCATTCATTGTAGAAGTCCCACATGGCCAGAAGATGTAGAAGTAGTCCCTACCAAAGGGTGATGATAGTCCCTGAACAGAATGAAGACCAGAGAGGCTGAGATTTGGCCTTCATGGTTCACTCCTAAATGCTACCAGAAACACTGCAGAGACTGCAACGTTACTTGCATGCAGATGCAGCTTCACAGATAGCATTGCAAAAATAAAAAAAATCTGTTTTCATCTTTAGATACTTTAGGACTCTAAGATCCTCAAAGAATCATGTGCAACTGATCAAGGTTTGACTCTGCAAATACTGTTTAGCTAGATATAGGGACATATAGTCATGCCCACTTAATTGAATATATCACATTTAAATAAATAGTGTCCCAATTCATTTGCTATGCCTGCAGTGTTATTTTGTCTTGATGAAAGAATTGAGTAGCCCATGTTTTTTATGTTTGGGCTCCACATCTGTGTCCCTCTATCTGTTATCCATTTGCTCCACCCCACACTGCCACCACAGCTGCTGGCTCCCAAACACCCCTGGCTTGCTCCTCGGGGGCAGGGATACCGGGGGGGTCCCCATCCCCCCAGACAGAGATGAGTAGGTAGGACCAAGAGCCCAGGTGGCAGTGCGAGGTTCACTCCATGGGATGGACATCATGTAGCAGAGGTGGAACCTTTGATTTTTTTCATATTGAACCCCCGGGAGGTGTGACATGCAATGACATAGGCCCCTGTAGTGCAGATTCTGTCACACTTCCTCACAGAACCAGCACCAGTCACTACTGATCCCCAGCCTGTGTCAAGGATCAGTATTATGCTGGTCACTCACCCGCCCCCACCGGAGAAGGAAAGCTGTCACCAGGACACTCTATCCTCCCCCCCCAGCCAGCCCTCCAACTCCCAGGTTTGTTCCCAAACCCAGTATGTCAGCATTGCAAGTGGAAGACCTACTGCTGCATGGGTGGACTGGCAAGTAGCCCATTGAAGTGCATAATTTGGCAGGGGGTTCAGACTACCTGATGCTCACTGGCACAGTTGTGCCGTAACATAAATGTCAATTTATGACCTAAAAACTCTGATGTCACTGTATGATACAGCCTGGGCCCAATTCAATAAGTTCAAACTCTCTTCTGATTGGATTAAATACTGAAAGCTTTACAATTCATGTAAAAAACCCTCCAAAAAAGCTAAGTAAGAGTATATCAGGTGTCTCCAGCGCAATAATCTATCCAACCATAGACATTTCTGGGCCCAGATAAACTGCCTGCTCAAAGGTGGTACTGGTACCTCACAGGGTTCAATAGTAGTCAATAGTCAAACCATAAATGACCCACAGCAAGCTGAAAATGCCTTCAATCTCCAGTTTACTGACCAGGACCAATATAAGAATGCAACCTTTACTCCTCCCCCGGCACTCAACAATCCCTCACCGCCTGCCTTCTCACATCCTGAATTCCACCTCAAACTAGTCTTGCAAATGGAGGTGTTAGCCCTCCTCAAGAAAATTAAACTTGGCAGTTTGGAGGGGCCAGATAAATTAGAACCCTGGCTCCTGAGAGCAGCAACCTCTGCCATCGTGGCCCCTTTCACTATGTTAAAAAACAGGTCCTTCTGAGAGGGACTGACCCCTGTAAAATGGAAGGAAGCAATAGTTGTCCTAGTCCACAAGGGAGGTCTTGGGGAAGATGCAGGCAGCTACATGCTAATCTTCCTGCTCTGTGTACTGTCCAAAATACAAGGTAGGTTGATATACAACCAGCTGCAGGACTACCTAGAATACCACCACCAGCTATCTCCTCAGCAACATGGATTTGGATGCAATCATGGGATAGACACTGCCTTAGTTAAATTCACTACTGATGTCCTGCATGAACTGGACAGCAGTATCCTGACAGGGGCCATCTTCATCAGCCTCACAAAGGCATTTGACTTGGTCAGTCATAAACTACTCCTTGGAAAACTAAACCAGATAATAGATACTCTCACTATTTAACAAGTCATACCCAGATGGAATGGAGCCATGTCGAGTTCCCTATCAATTACAGACTGCATGCCTCAGGGTTCAATTTTAGGTCTTCTGCTATGTTCCCTGTTTAGCAATGATCTGGAGGAACAACTGTGGAGACAGTCATCTCATCTTATACGCAGATGATGCGGTTCTGTACAGAAGCTCAAGGGATATCAAGGTTCTCAGCTCCCAGTTACAGGCAAACTTCTCTGGTCTTGAGAAATGGACCCTAGAGAACCACCTGGTGCTGAATGCAAAGAAAATGGAGGCAATTCTGTTTGGTTCCAGATGCAGTGGTGATTGTACAAAAGTCTATCAATGTTGAGGTATACCTCAGTGGTACTGAGGCGGGATCACATTACAGTCAATGCAAATTGAATTTGAGTTCCTCAGTGGTACCTCAAGGTACCTCAAGGTATACCTCAGTACTGATAAACTTTTGTAAGATCACCACTGTAGGTCAGGACAGATCTGCTCTACTCCCTCTTGTAACCTTTACTGGTTCACCCATCAAGGTTGTTGCCACTCTTAAATACCTAGGGGACTGACCCTTGACCAATCCCTTACTTTTAAATCACATCTGGATCAGGTCACCAAAACAATTCATCACAAATTAGGATTACTTTATAGGCCAGAGGTAATGTGGCCACTGAGCTGGTTGGCTGCTCGGGGAGCATAACCAACCCATGTAGTCCCTGGCACCCACAGCCAATCCCCAGCTCTGTAAGTAGAAGTAAATTCCATAATGTTAGTGATGTCCCCCTCATGATCCCCAGCCCCATGAGTAGAGATATATTCCCTGGTGCTTGTGTTGTCCCCCCAATCCACAGCCTTGCATGTAGAATTAAATGCCATGATGGTAGTGATGCCCTCCCTTCCTCGGATTCCAGCCCTATATGTAGAATAATATTTCCTGCTGGTAGAGATCCCCTTCCTCCCTCCTGCCAATTCCCAGCACCATACATAGAATATCATTCCCAGGTGGTAGTGATGCCCTCCTTACTTCCCTCTGATCCCAGCCCTAAAGTAAAATGTTATATCCCTGGTGATAGTGCCCCCCCAATCGCCAGCCCAGATGTACAAACAACCCTTCATCGGCATCGAGTGGTTCCCCCATGGCACTGGGCTCCCCCCCCACTCACCATATCCTCATCAGTGGTGCCATAGGTGCATACAGCTACTGGCACAGCCCTCTTCATGCCTCCTGGGCCAGCCGCCATATGTACAGGCAGGGAGTGTGCTTCCTATTTATAGGACAGGGCGTGTCACCTTGTCCTATAAATAAGAGGCACACTCCCTGCCTCTACATATGAAGTTCCAAAGTACCAGCACACAGCAAACAAATAAAAGGTCAAACTCAAGCCAGTAATATATGCCAAACTTGAACATTTATTCCTGAAATTTCAGTAACAGGCTGAGTCAAAATTCACCATATAAAAAGCACCTAGTGCCTTGACAAACTGCCTTCAAAGGGGCCGTTAGCCATACAGAGATCTAGTTTGCATTTAAATAGCACAGACCACAAAATGGCATCACTAATTGAAACAAGTGAAACTAATCATTGACCATTAGTTAATAAATTACAAAAAAGAAAATTTAACATTATTTCTATATACACATAATGAATTATTATAATCCATTTCAATGCTGGTATCAATTAAATTTCATATTGTTTTAGGTAAACATTGTTACACATTTGAGCAGATCCATGATGGGTGCACAACAAAATATTTGTCAAACGTCCTGTCAGCAAAACCGGCAGGTCAACCACATTCTGCAGTCGGCTGCCAGTTCCCACTGACTGACTACTTTCTTTGTGGGGCTTTGCCCCTGAACACCCCACATGGGGGGCTATACCCCCACACACACCCCACTTTAGGATTATCAACTCTGAGTTGGAGCTGATTGGGGGTGCAGGACCCCTGACAGACAGCGCCAGGTTCCAGCAGGTTCCCCACAGCAGCATGGCACTGTAGTCACTGTGGGGGACCTCGCTAGTGAAATGTCGCTGTTGGGTGGGTTACCACATTTGAGCAGGCACCACCAATGAGAATACGATGAGTGGGGTGAGTGGGGTTGGTGGTGCCATGTGGGGTATCACTGGATGACAGGAAAGGGTTGTTTGTACATCTGGCACTTGGGGGGCACCACTACCATGAGGGATATAAACTTTTACATTGGGGTTGGTATTAGAGGGAGGTAGGGCACCACTACCACCAGGGAATGTTTTTCTACATATGGGGTTGGGAATCAGAGGGAGGGAAGGCTCCACTACCACCAGATAATATTATTCTACATATGGGGTTGGGATTGGGGGGGACACCACTAACACCAGAACATTTCATTCTACACATGAGGCTGGGGATCGGGGGGGTACCACTAGCACCAGGGAATATACCTCTTCTTATGGGGCTGTGGATCAGGGGGGACATCACTAGCAGCAGGGAATATACTTCTACTTAATGGGTTGGAGATCAGGGAGGGGAGACATGACTAGCAGCAGGAAATGTACTACTACTTACTGGGCTGGGGATCAAAGGGGGTCCCTAATGGGCTCATTTGCATAGGTCCCTTTGAATATTGCCAATAGCACTCTGGCATTCTGGTGGAGTACTTCAGGAGCCTTCCTGGGGCAATGCTAAGTGGTTTAGCACTGGGTTGGCATAACCCTATGGTCAGTCAAATAGAGCCAGTGCACTATTCAACCTAACATAGCATCTTTGGGCACCTGGGCAAGCGCAAGGCACAGTGCAAATTTTTGAGTTCCACTTTCTGCATATTTGAATATCTGGCACCTGTTGTCTTGTGGGCAAGACAATATATTGATATGGCTTTGACAAAAGTCTCATAACATTCCACTATTACACAAAAGCTCATGAAATTCAACTTTAATTACTAATGCTATTCTGGAATCTTTGTCTGCTTATTACTTGGACAACACACAAGCACATATCACTCTGTTTGAATAAATAAACACGAGTAAACAGTGTGCAGTGCAGAAAACTTTATTGAAGCAGAGACTATGCTAAAACCCTGGTGCTTCAGGTCTGATGTGACCCTTCCTCAGGGGGCATGGCCTTCTCACAAAGAGCTGCTTTCTCTTTGTACTGCATAATTTAGAGGGACATGCACAATGTGCATAATCCATGCAGAGAGCCCCAAACAGCAATACACTCATACTGTAAACACATAATAAACACATATGTAAAAACACCCCAAAGTGAATGGTTAAAAACAAAGTAGAAGAAGCAAAATGGGCACATTATAGAAGTGCAAAGCTATCTCAAAAAGTTAAATTGATAAACTATCATAACTAATAGTCAAAATAATGATATGTTTGTCCCATATTGGTAATATTACGGTGATAATACAAAGCAAAGTAACAAAAGTAAATCTGAAATCGAAAAAAACTTTTGGAATTTAAAGCATTTTTTCCAACAAAGTGGATTATTTTGGACATTAAAGGATGAAATAATGATTGAAACTTATAACCATCGGAAATAAGAATTTGAAAATAGTTTGACTAAAAACTAAGCACAAGATATTTTGAGGTTGCAACAACATATCGTTGTTTGTAAAATCTTACAGGGGGCTACAGTAGCCTACATAACTGAAAGTAGCTTTAAATACTTTCATTTAAAGGACTCCTTTCATTGGTATATGTTGAAAGTGACTTTAAAAAGAAAAAGATTTGCAGTGAGAGGAAAACTTTGTGATGTAGTTTATTTACGCACGTTTTTCTGGGTTAGCATTTATTTTTCTTCCTGACCTCCTTCTTTAGTAACATACATTTTTCCTGTGTGCCACAAAACACTTAAAAAAGCTATATCTAAATTATGTTATTTTGGGTGAATGAAATCTAGGATTTTGGTACAGCTGTTTGGATATACCTAGTAGATCTTTTCTTTTCCTTTACGTTGGAGGCCTGAGTGCCACTGCCTGGTTCAGGCTCCCTTCCCCCTAACAAACGCCACTTCCGGCTTAAATTTTGTATAAAAAACTAATTATGAGTCACTTCCTTGATAAAATAACTGAAAATGTATCTATCCCAAAAAATCATAACTGAATTAGAGGAACAAAGGATTTTGGAAGGTTATAAAATACAGACACATTTCACAGGGCCTGTAAGTTTGAAATCTGTTACAAGTGATTTTGAATTCAATAAACAGAAGCATCTGAAATTGGACTGGCATGCTTTGACTCTCACAGAATATTTGGAAGAGAAAAGAATTCCCTAGGGTTTAAGAATATTGGTAGAACCCAACCTAGGCTTTACAACAGAGGAATCAGAACAGAAATTGGATAGTGCCAGGAATCACTGTTCTGGAGACTTTGGGTGGGATATTCAGACTGCACCAGGCTGTGGCACAAGCCTGGGCACAGCGCAACTGGGATGTGCCCGGTTGTTGACAGGGGATATTCAACGGTGCTGCGCCATGGCACAGCATCATTGAAAATTGTTCTGTGGCCACCTGCATTGAGCATGGCACAGTGGCACTGCACCAGCGCAAGTGGCCAGAGGGGGGCAGGGGGATGCACTAATGCAAGTGCCATTGCGCTAGGTGCATCATCCGTGATATTCAAAAGTGCACATGTAAATGGGACCATAATGCATGCAAGGCACAAATGGGGCCATTTGCATGTCATTATGGCCCCATTTGCATGTAGGTGTGCTGATCCCCATTGACTTGCACCTGGTGCCCTGCCAGGCTGCAGCCATCGGGGACTGATGCCCCCTGCACAACACGGCAACGTGCCCCAATGCCCGATCTCAGGCATGAGTAATATACACATAAGTCCAATATCCCTGGTGGTCCAGTGGACCGAATCCTGCCTGATTGAGGGCATGAGTACAATAAAAGAAATCCCCAGATTCCTGGTGGTCAAGCAGTACTCCCCCTCCCTACCTGCCTGCTGAGCCCTGACATCCTGCTCCCCAGGTCAATGGCAGGTGGCAGCTCCCCACCCGCAAGCCACCCAGCCACCTGCTGACTGACTGCATACAGTAGGGCTTGCAGACCGTACCGTACTACACAGTCCAGATATGTAAATGGATCCATTCACATGTCTGGACTGTGTAGTACGGTATGGTCTGCACACCAATTGGACCACGCTGTTGACTAATGGGCATACAGCCCTACTGTACACAGTCAGTCAGCAGGCAGCTTGTGGATGGGGAGCTGCCACCCGCCGCTGACTGGGGGGAGTGGAGAGGTGGGGCTCAGCGGGCAGGTGGGGAGGGGGGTACCGCTTGCCCACCAGGGATCCAGGGATTTCTTTTATTGTACTCATGCCCGCAATCAAGCAGAATTTGGTCCACTGGACCACCAGGGATGCTTTGGAATATGCTATTTTAATACTTGTCCGAGATTGGGCAGGATTCAGTCCACTAGACCACCAGGGATTGTTTGGAAACTTTTATTTTAATACTTATGCCCGTGATCAGGCTGGAAGCAGTCCACTGGACCACCAGGGATATTGGACTGTCTATTTTAATATTTATGCCCAAGATTGGGCATGGAGGGGCTACCATGATGGACCATTCTGCCGGAGCTCGGGTGGCCACCCATAGCTGGCAGCTGCCGTGTTGCATCCTGCAATATGGCAGCTGACCTGTGGGCAGCCAGCTGCTGCTCCTTTTTTTTCTCGCTCAACTGTGTGAGGCACAAGTAGGGGTTGTGCCTGCATGGGCTCAGTACTTCCCGGGCTGAATATCGGGATGTGCAGAGTATACATGGGCACACTCCCCCTACTTGTGCTGCATACATTACTGATGTGCCCTGGCACATTGGGATTTGTGCTGCGGACTTTCCCCTTTTGAATATCATGCCGGGGTGCATCAGAGTTGCGCCATGCGCAACCCTTTTGAATATCCCACCCTTTATGTTAATCCTACAGTAGTAGAAGCTGTTACTAAAGAATTGGTGAAACCAGACACTGACATAGATAGCTTACAGAAAGAAGTGAAGAAGAAATTCTCTGTAGAGGAATCTGACAGTTTCCTACTTAAAGTTAATAAACACCTTGAATTTGAGAATGAAGTGAGAGCCACTAAGCTATACACATTTAAAAGGGATTTAAATGACTATAGGGAAACTAAGGTTTACTCATGGTATAAAAATAATTAACAAATCAAAAGGAATCTAGGTTACATTTATAATATTGACTCTGACTCCACATTATTTATGACTGACAGCGATACTGATATAGAACAGGCAGGTTCCAGCACAGGTAGCCATTTTTTAAGGAGAGGTGCATACAGGGGGCGAGGTAGGGGCACAGGATGGAGGAATTACCAAGGGAGAAATTGAAGAGGATACCAGTACACAAGGGAAACATAGAAACATAGAATTTGATGGTAGATAAGGACCACTTGGCCCACCTAGTCTGTTCATTTCCCTACCTAATGGATAAGCTGCAGATCCTAGTTAACCAACAGCCTACTTCCTCCTACCCCCCACTAGAATTGTCTTATGTCTGTCCCATGCATTCTTGAATTCCCCCACTGTTTTTGACTGATTAAAAGAAAGAACATATCCAGAGGAAGGAAACACAAGACAAGGGAAGGCAGACAAAAGTACAGAGCAAACAGGCAGAAAAAAAGACAAACAGAAAGAGTAGCCAATACACATAACCATGACATCTCAACAGAAAATTTGATACTAAATCTTTCCAAAAGAGTTTTAAATTCATCAGAGATAACTGTATTAGGGAAGGGCTTATCTCTCTCCCCACTTGAAAAAACAGTGAGTTTGAAATTAATTAGAACTAAACAGATTTTTAAGAAAGCTGAGACTGAGATACCTTTTTGACAATTACCCTAAAGACACAATAGATACATTACAGGCAGAGGAAAAAGAGGATCTTAAGCTAAAGATTAAAACTAAAGTCAAATTTTTCCCCAGGCAATATTCCACATATCATAGAAACATACTGTATGTCTTTAGTAAATAAAGATGTAGAAGCATTACTTACACAAATGAAAAATATGCATAGAAGGACCAAATTTAATTTGCCCCCCTCTGAATTTGTGGTCTTAAGGAGTATGAAGAATGATGAAGCAATCATTATTAACCCTCAGTTTTCTATCAGACAGCCAGGAGTTGATCCATGAAGTAATATTTAAGTGAATTCCTAGTTTTAAGAGAACCTGCACTAGTTCTTGATGGGGGAGTTTATCAAAAGTTTTGGTGAAATCCAAAAAAACAAAGTCCAGAGTTTCCTCTACCAATTCTTACTTACTTACACTATCATAAAAGTCTAGCATGTTTGTCTGACATGATCTGCCTTTTATGAAGCCATGCTGTGTCTTGTAATTTAAATTATTACAGTTTAGGTAATTTACTAAAGGACTATATAATAAATTACATAAACTGTAATAATTTAAATGAGAAGACACAGCATGGCTTCATAAAAGACAGATCATGTCAAACAAACATGATAGAATTTTATGTTAGGTAAGTAAGATCTTGTATAGAGGGAACTCAGTGGATGTTGCTTTTTTGGATTTTACCAATGCTTTTGATAAACTGTCTCATCAGGAACTAGTGCAGGTTCTCTTAAAACTAAAAATTCATGGCACTATTACTTCATGGATCAACTCCTGGCTGTCTGACAGAAAACACAGGGTTAGTGTAAGGGGTGAGTATTCAGAATGGACAGATGTGTCAAGTGGGGTTCTGCATGGGTCAGTCTTGGGCCCATAGCTATTTAATATATATGTCACCTCCCTTAAATACAATCTTGAAAAATTTTGGTTAATAAAGTTTGTGGATGAGTGCAGACTGGGAGCTGAGGTAAATAATTTGTAGGACACACATATCCTTCAGGATGCACTAATCCATATCCACAATTGGTGCAATACACATAAGTTGTGTGTATATATATATTTTTTTTTTTTACTCTATTTATACTCCTTCAAGCCTGGGCATCCTTCCAGGGTATGCACTCGACCCCAGCCTCTACTCCCTTGCCTGAACCTTCATTAGTGGAGAGACTCCCCCAACCACCCAGGCAGATCTAACTCTCTGGATCACACTCCTGGGTGGGCCCATCCTCCTGTGATGGCCTGTCTGAAATTAGGGAGATTCTACCTGGTGTGTGTGTGTCAGGTCAACCTTGGAGTCCTCCAGATGACGGGCCAGCAGTTGGGATGTGGGCTGTGTCCCTGGCATCTCCTTCATCTCCACAAATGAGATAGGAATTTTCTACTTTTCTGGTTCCCCTTGGGAGTGCGGCATGCAATGACATCCATGCACGGCTTCCCTGCTGACGTCTGCTGCACTCCCACCCCTTCTTCTGGCTGGCATACCTGCATTACCCCCTATCTCCACCAGGGGTCACCAGGATGCCGAGCAGCCCTGGATCCCTCCCCAGAGAGAGGAGAGCAGTTCTCTGGATGCTCAATCCTCTCTCTTTCCTGCAAGCCCCACGATGGCCTGGGCTGGTTCCCGAACCCTGGTCACTGGTGTGACATGAGGTGTGGCATCCAGTGCCTCAATCCTCATCACCACTGGGCTAGCCACAAGTTGTATCTTAACTTGGGAAAGTGCATGGTGATGCACATGGGTAGGCAAAATCCCAGTATTACATATTACTTGGTAAATTCTATTCTTAGGAAGGTAACAGAAGAGAAAGATCTGGGTATCACTGTAACAAATGACCTACAGTTTAAAAAGCATTGCAAAAACCTAGTCTAGAAAGCAAATATAGTTCTTTATTGTATTATCAGACTCATTTCTAGTAGGAAAAGGGAAGTGTTCATGCCACTGTATTGCGCATTGGTGAGACCAGCCATGGAGTACTGTATGCAAGTATGGGCACCATATTAGAAAATGGAAATTGACATGCTCAAGAGGGTACAAAAGAGACCAACAAGAGCTATTTCAGATCTTAATGGGATGGACTATGATTCTATGCTGAGCTAACTGAACCTGTTCTCCTTGGAATACAGGAGAACGGGGGGGGGGGCATGTGCTTTTTGTATAAGGCCTGGACAGATTGTGATTTATGGGAAAGACTGGGTGCGAACTTTAGGGTCTAAATCTACAGTGCTAGAGTACATACTTTTCAATTATGGAGGGAGACTTGTAATTCTCTAAAGAGACAAAAGTGGTTAGATCAGAGGATGGCACCTATCTGGAATGCTTTACCTATGAAAATAGTGGGGAGCTCATCCGTAGATAGTTTTAAATCAAAGTTGGATATTTATTACCAAACTAGTAGGCTGTCTAGTTAAATTTGTTGTGAGTGTTATGGACATAAGTCTTACAGCTCTGATAAACCTATTATTAAGAAGGCAGACAAGGGTGGAGGGATAGTGATAGAATACTATAAAACATATGCAGAACAAATGCTGAACTTAGTTAAATGACACTGAGAATTACTTGAAAATAAAAAAGATCCTGCAGAGGATATTAAAAACCTAATAGAGGGGATACTAGACAAAGCATTGGAGATGGGGAGGATCATGGATTGGGAAAGAGGGGTCCTGTTAAAACAACACCTCATTACATCAGTGTTTATACACTGTCTAATATACACAAAGATCCTTTACAGCCACCAGGGAGGCCTATATTATAAGGAATGGGTTAAGTTTTAAAACCTCTATCCATATACATATATCACCATATACTTTAAGATTTGGTGGAACAAACCAACTCATACTGGAGAGACAGTAACCATTTGATAAATGTTTTAGAGGAAATTAATGACATCGTACCTGATTAAAAATAAAGTATTTTAGTTATCTGGGACACAAAGGACCTCTATACGTCAATCCCACATGTTCAGGGTTGTGACAGTCTGAGGAAAACTTTAGATGACAAATGAAATGAAACAAAACCACCCAATATTTTTTTTTTAAAGTTAGCGAAATTAGTGCTAACTCAGAATTATTTCCAGCTCGAAAAATATTTATTTGTACAAATTAATGGCACAGCTATGGGGTCAAGTATGGCCTCATCTTATGCTAATTTACATATGGACAACTTTGAAACCAGGTGCATATTTAACAATAACCCTTTTTCAGAGAAAATGCTGTTATGGAAACTTTTTATTGATGACATCATAATCATTTGGAAATGGACAGAGAATTATTTAAAAGATTTTCATAATTTTATGAATATAAGGACCAACCATTTAAAATTGGTTTAAAACCATGATATGGAATATATTTATATTCTGGACCTTATGATCTTTAAACATGATGGAAAAATCTGTACCAAACCTTTTAGAAAGAAGACAGACAGAAACACAATTTGGAGGCAAACTGTGTTCATCCAAAGCCCCAAAATAACTCTATTCCCTTTAGCCAACTACTTAGAGCAAGAAGAAACTGTAGTCTGGAAACAGATTTCCAGTGGGCAATGAAAGACATGCAAACAATGTTTTTGGAATGGGGCTATTCACAGAAAGTTGTTGATGAGGCAAAATCTAAGGTCTCAGCACAAAATAAAGAGACTGTTTTGAGAACAGGTAGAAAAAACAAACAGTCCACAGAAAAAAGGATTTTATTAACCATCAAGTATAGTGATAATGTTTACAATATCAAGACAATTATACAGAAACATTAGCATGTTTTAAAATCAACACACATTGGAGAGGCCACATTCACCACAGATCCGTTAGTGGTAGCGAAAAAGGTTAGATCAGTTCAGGACTGTATAGTTCACACAAATCACACAATACCAACACAAAAATAACTGGCTTTTCACCAGTACACACCTCAGAGAGAACTTCCTGTGTGGAAGATGTATACACTGTCAGAATGCAAGGAGGTTAAAAAAGATTAGAAATTTGGCTAGAGATGAGGATGTGATAATCAGGGATTTCATCACCTGTCAGACCACAGGGGTGGATTACGGTAATAAATGCCCCAGTGATAAAATCTATATAGGGAAAACTGAAAGATTACTAAGAATAGAATTGGAGACAATATGAGAATTCTCCAGTAGCATGGAGCTTCGTGATGACCTCACATCAGATGCCTTCATTGAGATTCTTTGGTATTGAGAAAGTTAAAAAAGAGAGAAGAAGTGGAACTTTCAGGCAGAAACTCTTGTTAAGGGAAGCCTTTTACATTGATGCTTTCCAGTCAGTAGACTCAGTATTTGGTTTGAATGATTTAATTGACTGGCAACCTGTACTTTAAATATAAAAACAAATAGGAAAAAGAACAACTTGCAAACCATCTTCCTCCCCCCACCTTTATCTCCCCATACCAACCCCCTACCCCTTGGTGATACACTAATTTCTTCTTCCTCTTCCCCACCCCCTTTTTTGATGGAGCACAAACAGAACCTTTTGAATCAGCAATGATGCATCAGAAGAATGGTACTTAATGTTTATGAGCATGAAAGATGTTGTCAGTATACAAATTAGCCCATAGATGCCCATCCTAACACTCTGTTCTAGTAATGTAAATAAGAACAAAATGAGGACAGAAAAGTGTCATGAACTACAAATGATGTAAAAAAAATTCTGATAATACCAGGCACCAACACTTGGTGCCACTATTTATTGCGGGTCTGGCACAAATGCGAGCATTCATGCGCTCACTCCTGAATGCACCCCAGTGTGACAGTTTCCACATCACTACTGGGCTTGCCTCTCTACTGGATTCTGGTTCTGATCCACTACAAAAGGAGCCAGTTTCTGGCCAACATTTGGCTTGCAAAAGGTAAACATGGAGGGAATGGAAAGACAAAGTTGAAGGTAATTTGCTAAAGCAAAAATTAAATGGTTGTAAAGCTTGTTCTTAAAGGAGAGTCAGAGAAAGTGCTGCATTGATTTATCTTTTTTGCAGAGAAGTATAGTAGAACATAGACCTTTAAAAGGAGAATTACGTAAAGGTTAAAGCAGCTAGTTTGTCCATAAGGTGGGAGAAACTGTAATTCTATATACATCGAATACCGTGAAAACTAAGTAGCAAGATAGATGAATTATATGTATTATTCTTTTCAAAGGACTAAAAGCAGCAAGCACATATGAGAAACTGTGAAGTCCTGATAGGGACACACTCTTAGTGTGTAATGAAATAAGTAAGGCTCTTTATCTCAGTAGAAAAACAATTACAGAAATTTCAGTTCTTTAAGATTTAATTTTGTGAAAAAAATATTGTTCTACGTTTATAGATCTATTAACCATATTCCCTGAGAAAGGGGTATTATTTCCCCAAAACATAGGATTGTATTCTGGATGAGAAATCAAATAAAAAAAAAATAACTTTTGGACTCTTAGGAAGCTGTATTGAATGAAATTATTCTAAACAAGTAATTGGTGAGTGAGCCTGTTATTTCAGTCCTAGGTTCTACTAAGCTTAGCCACAATTGTTTTTTTGGCCTCTCCCTGCTCCTGATTTTTCTTGTTTTATGTTTTTTCCTGAGGGTTGCTGAGTCGGTTCCTGGCTTTCCCTTCCTGGGATACTGTGTACAGGGTGGCTGTGATTGAACACTTATGAAAAAGGTGACTCAATCATGATGCCTATGTACAGGGCTACCTGGCAGGTTAGCGAGCAGATACCATGGTGGGCGAACAGATTTATGCATGTATTCATGTGCGTGGGGTGGGAGGAAGGGGAGGGAAGGTATGTGGGAGGGGGTGTGGTGGGCAGCTGCTGAGCTGGACTGCTAGTGTGGTGGGGTGGGTGGTCACTTTCGGGGTGCAGGGTTCGGGTTCGGAGCAGCATTTTTTTTTTTGCTGGTGGGCAGCTTTGTAGTTTCCAAGTGTTTCACCCCCAACATGCACCACCCCTGGAGTTGAGAATCTATTAGTAGGGGGGTGCCCCCACATTAAAAAAAAAACACCCATAGTTCTCAGGCACCCTCTTCATCCTCACTGCGAGTGTGCTTCGCTGAAATTCATTTTCAGCGATGTACACTCACTGTAATTGCAATCACTATTCTGTGATTGCCATTAAGGTATGGAACCTCTCTTCCATTGAGGCTTGATTACTGTAATGTGCTCTGTCTCAGGGTCTTGGGAGGTACCCTCTGCCAGCTTTAGCTGGTGCAGAACGCAGCTGCCAGGATACTGATGGGGCAGTCTAAGTACTGCCACATCAACCTGGTGCTGCATGAACTGCACTGGTTCTCAGTCAGGTGGAGGATCTTCTTCAAGGTGGGCTTGCTCACCCTTAAGGCCCTACATGGCCTGGGCCCTGGTTACCTGGTAGACTTTCTTACACCTGCTACATCAGTCTGCTCCCTCTGTTCCTCCTCGAGGGGCCTCCTTGCAATTCCCAGGATGAGGTTGAAAACTGCCGGCGACAGAGCTTTCAGTGTTGCCAGTCCCATAATGTGGAATTCACTTTTTCCATCTATAAGGGAGGCTCCCTTGGTGGAGGTATTCAAGGCACACCTCAAGGCCTTCTTGTTTGTACAGGCTTTCCCTGACACAGT
This sequence comes from Neoceratodus forsteri, assembly GCA_016271365.2. NCBI lineage: Eukaryota > Metazoa > Chordata > Ceratodontiformes > Ceratodontidae > Neoceratodus > Neoceratodus forsteri. Next base: position 989,174,581 of record CM057449.1, read on the forward strand.
TTTGTAAATTTTGTCCTGCTTTGACTGATTATATTATTTGTCCCAAATTTTCTGAATCTTATTTTTTTTTATTTATTGAATTTGTATTTAATTGTTATTATAGTTTTATGAGTATTGTTATTTGTTGATGATTACTTTGTTGTTGATTTTATGTACGGCACCCAGAGCCTCTGAGATTGGGCTTCATTTAAATAAAACTTGCCTTGCTTTGCCATGCCTTCCCTATTCAGCCTAATTAGTTTTTAATTGCTAGGGATAGTAAAGCCTGCTCTCTGCTATCATTTACCTTGCCAATCCTGCTAACCTCCCATAGCCATGGACTCTTCAGCACTAGGGCTAGGTGAAATGAGCAAGTTTTGATTTCACTGAATTTTCATGAAATGCCACAAAAGTTTGTAAAAATTGCTCAGAACTCCATCAGTATTATGGCTGGAGCTCTAACATTGAGCATGAATATTGTTTGGAAATAAATGGCCCTAAAATTATGCCAGGGTTCGTGACATTTTCATGAGGGGCATGGATATTACAGGGGAGCAAAATCAGGCAATTTATTATTCATGGGACAATTTCTGAAAATATTTCTGTGCTTACAACTTAGTTAGTTTAGCGCTAGATAACCGAAAAATGATATGCCTACTTTTTGGAAGAGTCATAGAAACTGCTAAACAGGAGGGAATTGGTTGTGTAAATTGCAAGTTAAAGGTGTTCAAAATTTCACAATGTAATTATTTGTTAAACTGTGCAAACGTTTTAAAAATATTTGGATGTTTATAGCTCCACCGCCATTGCAGGTATACATTCAAGCTTTGGCAAGTGCACTGAAGTTCATTTGTCCTGGAGTCCAATTAAGGTGGATAAATCTGTTGTTTAGTAAGATAAAATGTATTGTGGATACTTTAGAAATTGCTAATTGGCAAAATTTGCTTAAGAATTCATGGAGACATAATAGGTAATACCACAAGAATTGCAACTGTGAAATTTAACTTTCTCATGGTACTTATCATCACTGGAGGCAGTATAGCACAGTGGGTTAAGGCTCTGAGCTGCAGATCTGGTAACCTGGGTTTGAATCCCACAGCCACCTAGGTGCATGCTGTGTGATCCTGAACAAGCCACTTAACTTCGTTGTGCTCCCAGGTTGCATCTGGAAATAAGCTTCAGCTGAGTGTGCTACTTCTGGTTAAAAAATGTTCCTTTCCTTTCCTTTCCTGAATTACCTTATGTGCACTAGCCTCATGGCCCTGCCATACCCTTCCAACACTCCTGTGACAGTTTCTATTGGGTTGTTAAAGAGTCAGCATGTGTCATTCTACAGAAACAATGCTGCACGTGCATTTGCCATTACAAATCATTGTCACTGAGCTCTAGTGGTTAGCTGGCATATTGCAAAAAGACAGACAAGTGCACAATGATGTCCATGACTATTCTTCATGGATCATCACTCAAGATACTGACCTGACAATTGGCACCACTACACTTTTACTATGGAGCCGCCTACAAATGCTAACTTATTGCCACTTTATCCAGCCTTTACATTCCTTAACAATGGCAACTCAAGTGTATGACTGGGCAAAATGTATTGACATGGCTTTGACAAAAGTTTCACAACATTCCACTATTTCACAAAAGCTAATGAAATTCAACTTTAATTACTTGATGCTATTCTGGAATCTTTGGCTGCTTATAACATGCAAGCACAGAGGACTCTGAAAAAAATAAATGAGAGTAATCCATGTACAGTGCAGAAAATGTTATTGAAGCAGAGAGTGTGAGCTAAAACCCTGGTGCTTCAGGTCTGACATGATCCTTCCTCAGGGGCATGGCCTTCTCACAGAGAGCTGCTTTGTCTTTGTAGTGCATAATTTAAAGGAACATGCACAATTTGTAGTGCTACAATCCGTGCAGAGAACCCCAAACAACAATACACCCATGCTGTAAACACATAATAAACACATATGTAAAAACACCCCAAAGTGAATGGTTAAAAAACAAAGCAGCAGAAGCAAAATGGGCACATTATAGAGGTGCAAAGCTATCTCAAACAATTAAATTAATAAGCTATCATGATAAATAGCCAGAATAATTATAAGTTTGTCCCATATTGGTACGATTACTATGACAATAAATAGAAAAATGTAACAAATGAAAATCACTCATTGTGCAAAAGCTACAGACAATACCAAAACATTTTGTCCTTTTTGAAATAATTATGGAAGGAAAAATTCTTAAAATGAAAATATACAAAAGCAAAAAGAAAAAGGGGGGGGGGGGAGAATAACGGAACTCCCTACAGACACCCAAGGCTGCATAAAAGGTTCACAATAAATGCTAAAAAAAACACATGAAAGAGATATATAGAGTATTATGGTTTCAAAAAAGAAATGCTATCTAGACAGTCACTGTGACCATGAGGCAACAAAATACTGAGATTAGAGATCCATCTTGATTCTTTTTGTAACAGAATCATTTTCTTTGCTCTTCCTCTTGGATATACTTCAACATATTGGATGCCAATAAACTCCAGTCTGATTGGGCTGCCATTTGAGAAATTTGAAAATACATACTAGTGAGGTATTTGGATTTGCAGTTTGAATGGAAGAGATATGTTCTTGTATTCTCTTCTGTAATGGACAAATAGTATGTCCTGGTATCCCTTGAATACAACAACTCAGTTTCAGTGAGTCAGTTTGGGTGATGTGAAAATAATGACTGCAAAATGGGCTATGTGCTCTTAATAGCACATTGTCTGATGCATTTTATTTTTAGTTTAACATTTTATTGGTATTTCAGTTATACAGACAGTATGTACCAGAGACTGGTGGTCTGGTACAGAAAACAACAGCTTTTTCTGCAAGTGGTTACATGGTATGGGGCATCAGCATAGGAGTATTGACATGAGACTATAATACTGAACAAAATGCAAGTTATATAGAGAGTGCTCCCAGTGTGCAGTAGAGTGGTGCCTGTGGCCTGAATATGGGGTATGTGGCCATTTCAGCTAGTCAGGATATCATACTTAGGAAGTTATGCAGGTACTTACTCATGTGCCTGATTCCAGTATCTGAGGGAGGGCCTCTCTGTGTTTCTAGGGGTGACTTGATCTTGTACCATCAGGGCCTCTGGTAAGATTTCTAACTGATGCCTCCAGATTAGCTGCTTTGGTAGCCCTACAGCCCTCTGAAACATGTGAGAAAACACAAAGAATATCTTGCAAATAATAACCATGAACTATTTACATAGACTGTTTTATATCATGAGGAGTACTGCTGAGCATATGTGGAGAGAGAAAGAGAGAGAGGACTTGTCCATGTAGTGGTGTATGACACCTTCGTGGGTGTAATAATGTGGACCTTTCAGTTGGGTATCTGTAGACTGGGAGGTCATAGTGACTTTTGTGCTCATAGGTTACTGGTGTCACTGGAGGATGGGGAGTCCTACTGCCTCAAATCTCAGGGTGGAGTTAACCAACACCAGTGGTGGGGCGGGCTTGTGAAAGTCATGTAGGGGCCCCAACAGGTGTAGTATTTGCCCATCTGATTTTCCTGAGAGTGTGAAAGCCTATCCAGTTCAGCTATTGATGTGAGTACACCCATGACCTTGCCTGAATATGGGATTTGCATTGTTTGCCAATTACAAAGGATGGATCTCTTGGCCTGTAGTGCCAGCAGTGCTAACCATGTGTATTCATGTGGTAGTAACTTCAGATTCCTTCTCTTATACCTAGTAGGAGGAGAGGGGTGGAGGAGGGAATGGGTCTCTTAAGTACCTTGGAGCCTATCTGAGCAATGTATTAACAGAGGGGCCTGATTTTGGGACATGCCCAAAGTATAGGGTACAGGTCACCCCCATTTTGTTGGCATCTCCAACACCTGTCATTGTTTTATAGTTTTACATCATGTAGGGCTGAAGGGGTTCTATACAATGCATGAAGAATTTTGTTCTGCATCAGCCAACTATGGGTGTCCCTGAACCAGATGTGTGCATCTTTCCATACTTGAGTCCATTGCTTCTCCGATATTTGGATGGTGAAGAACTTCTCCCATTTGGCTTTTGACTCATGTGATTAGGATGGCAGGGTATCCCTGAGATTGGAGTAGATTTTCCCCTCTAGGCTCTTGGGAGTGGCCAGGCTGTTCTTAACTGCGTTACCCTTTCAAGATGCCCAACACCACTTCTGATCCTCTAATGTTTTTGTGCAAAACTTCCCAAGGTTTGTCATTTTTATCTTTTCACTAAACATATAATTGGATTTCCTTGGACTCTTCCTACCCCCACCTTACCACTGTCTTCTTACCACAAATACATCTAATGGCTCTGGCATTACCAATTATTTGACTGACTAATAATTACTACTCCCTCAAAAATGAATCACCCTGTTAGTGCCCTAATTGACAAGTTTGCTATTAGTGCCTTGCATCACTGACCCAGAAATTACAAGCAAAAACTGGCCACCCTTTCTGTACAATTTCTCTCCACATGCACATGGTACCCGCAGTGACACCTCCATTCCCCCTAACAGGCCCATGGGGTGGCTGTTAGTACATGAGGCAGACAATATTTCCCCACCACTCCTTCCTACCAAAATACTCATAATGCAGTGTATGTATCGTATGGGGAAACTAAGCAGAAGGAGGTACCTGTCAAGCCTCAAACTAATAAGACTGTAAGCACGGCAGATAATGCTGATGTTACTGCTGCTATTAGTAAACAGCCATCCAAACCCAGGACTACATGGCTTGCTGTGGATTAATAACACTGGAAGCAGCACCCTCATCCTTGCATCACTTAATATATGTAGCCTAATGGCAAAGTTTGATGCACTCCAGGTCTGGGCCACACAGCCCAGACCAGATGTGTTATGGCAAGACAAGGGCAAGACAAGGCAAATTTTATTTAAGAAGACGCCCATCCCGGAGGCTCTGGGTGCCATACATCAATCAAATAAAAACAGCACAGCACAATAATAATCTCGTGGAGACTTGACTGACACCCAAGATCCCTGACACGGCAGTCTCACTACAGGGATATACCCTGTATAGGCAAGACAGGCTCAAAAAAAAGGGAGGGGGATGTGCCATTTACATTAGAGATACCCTCCACAGCTGCCTACTCCCTGAAAGAGGTACAGGACATAATGCACAGGCCCTAGTAGTAAAATTACTTCTGGGAGCCCATAGCAAAGCAATCACAGTTGTCTCAATCTATATCCCACCCAGAGATCAATCAAATGAACTAAGTAAGGACCTTGACCTCCTAAGCAACCTCCAGAAACATACAGAAGTAATTGTACTGGGGGATTTCAATGTCAATTGGCATTTTCCTGAAGCCACCTGATTTAAAGATGCCTTCTTTTTTCATCATTTAACATTTTTTGTCCCCCCCGGACAGCCCCCATATGACTGCCCCCCCAGCCCCATCACCTGGAATTACCAGGGCTTATCTTATGTGTGGCCAGGGAGTGGAGCCTGCGGGGAGTCAGTCACCATCCTGCCACTGGCTTTTTCCTCTGTTTTTACCCTAGGAGTCCCAGGAGTGGGCACGCATGCATGTGGAGGCATGCATTAGTCCCATGGTCCCAGTAATGGCCCCTTTCCTCCCACTCCAGGCCTAGCACCTGGCTCCTCCTGGTCCGTGCTGCCCCCAGCCTCCACCAGGTGGCAGCCATCAGCTGGAGGAAGCCTCTTGCACCTCCCCAGAGAGGAGAGCTTGCCTGTCGGCAGCTCAATCTAGCACCCCCTCCCCCAATGACCTCCAATTGCCCAGGCTCGTTCCCGAACCCAGGTCACCAGCATGCTGCGAGGTAAGGCGTCCAGTGCCTCAGGCCTCAGCACCACTGGGCCAGCTAAAAACACCATCTCATTCATCAACATTACACAGATGGTAGGTACCCTCACCAGACATGACTACCACACCAGCACTAGTACTCTGATCGACTGGGTGCTTACAAACCACCAGGAGAGAATCTCCAACTTCTCTGTCCTCTCCAACTTTATAAGCGACCACTGCCCCTGCTGCTAGCCTGGTCCAATAAAGTTACGAAACCTCCAGCCAGAACCATCACCAGCCGAATTTTAAAATGAGGGCAGCTGGAACCCCAAAAATGCCTGCTCAGACAACATGACTGGTCACAGATCAACACAAACGATGATGTGGACAGTGCGCTGGAGCACTTTTTCAATGCCTTCACTGCTGCCTGTGACATCCATGCTCCTATGACAAAGCACAAGGAAAAAGCCACCTACAATGCCTGAATCTTCCCGGCCCTGCTTGACCTCATGGCCACAAGGGATAACCTATGGCATCATGCACATACCTCTGGCAAACAGGCTGATATACAGCAATACAAAAGAGCTAGAAAGAACTGCACCCACATAATACACATGGCTAAAGGCTCACCAAATCCTGTGGTGGCAGTAAATATTTCTGGGGCAACATGAGAAATTTGACAGGGATGCCCCAAAATAACTCTCCAACTATGCTTGAGATATGTGCAAAATCACCCAGAACCCCCAGAAGACTGCAGACACTTCCAGCCAGGCTTTTACTGACCTCAGTAGTGTCTTACTCATAAACTTTTTTGAGAACAAAGATGCCCATACTAGAACACAAATAGGTGATGCACAAACTTGTCCCACATTTCATTTCAAAATCATCACCAAAGCTGAAGTCAATTGATAGCTTCAGTGAGTGCTAAGTAAATCCAGCCCCAGCTATGACACCCTAAATCTCAAACTCATTAACCTTACGTTTGAGGAAGTGCTTACTCCTCTGACTAAAATTTTAAACCTATTCTTAAGGCTCTCCCACTTCCCCTAGAGATGGAAATCTGTAGTGGTTATGCTGGTCCACAAAAATGAAGACAGAGCTCTCCACAGTAACTGTCACTCCATATCTATACTACCACCCGTCTCCAAAGCCCTAGAGCACATTGTCACTGACAGTTAACTGAGTACCTGGACAAATACAATATCCAATGCCTGCAGCAATAGGGGTTTCATAAATCACACAGCACCACCATGGCCCACCTGGAGTATACTGGCTTTATACACTGAGCCTTCGACCATGGCGAGATGGTGGGAGCGGGTTACATCAACCTCACAAAAGCATTCAGCACAGTAAATCACTCATTGCTGCTTGAACAGCTCACCACAACTGGACTCTCAAATGAGTCTGTGGGATGGTTTGAAAGCAAACTCAATGACAGGCCCTAACAAGTCAAAATTAAGGAAGTACTATCGGATAACTGTGAGGTCCACTCAGGAGTCCCACAAGGTTCTATTCTGGGACCGCTACTCTTTAGAATCTTCCTTAACCACCTCCCCAAGCATGCTGGGGTGACATCCTTCTATATATGGATGATGCAGTCCACTTTGCTAGTAGTCCAGACCCAGTCTCCCTAGAAAAAAAAAGTCCAGTCAGACTTTACCACAGTTGAAACTTGGTTCACAGAGCATAAACTCCTCAAGAACTATAAAAAACAAAGGTCATGTTGTTATCAAACCCCCATAATAAGTTTAAATCCCATCAACTAATAATCCAAAATAACCTTAGCATTCTCTTGGATATAGTTTGTTGTGCAAGGTCCCCACTCTCTAATTGAACACCCACTGTGCACCTTAGATAAAATATATATGCTATGATACCTAATGTACTAACATATCAGGCGTTGGTACTTACGGTATAAGAGTAAGTAGTCAGGAGTATAATTGTAATCTATGTGCTGCTTACGCTATGCAACATGCTATAAGCAATGTGCCAAGACACACTTGTGTCTTCGCTCATCTTCTGAGAAGTTATTGTACAGTCTACACTGCCACTATGTGGCTTTATGCAATACTGTAATACATTCTGTGTCTTGTATGAGTCCTTCATTCTAGATTTTTAGCTGAGTTTATGAATATTGTATAACAAGAGATAACACTGTGGAGCCACCTAACCTTTGGCCAATGGGGTCTATTTTATGCATCTAGTCTTTTGGTAACTATGGTAATCAGAACTATATAACCTACTGTCCTACATATTCCCCTTCGAGACCATCTTCACTTCTAGGGGTATTTGGGGGAACTTTGGCTCCCAGTGTCTGATGGTAAGACCTGCTTAGAGCAAGTGATTATCTTTTGTGTAATAAACAAGTTTATTACTGAATATGTCACTTGTCTGTGTCTCTTTGGGTAGTCTATAACTGCCAAGAATCTGACCAGGGCTCAGAGACCCTAACAAATTGCTGACCATGTGCAGGCAGTGTGGATTAGCAAAGTTTCTCAACCCTTTGGCTTACCCTTCCCTTGCGGGTAGTAAGTAGGTGTACACGCCCACACCACCTCACCCATACGTTTTACTCCGTGGCATCTTGTAAAGGCTGCCTGCTTACTGGGTTAGGTTGATGCCATCTCACCTAGTTCAACAGAAGTTTTGAATTGCAGGATTGTGAGAGTACAGTAACCTGACTATCTGTTGGCCTGCCTGCTGTGGATCAATGCACAGCATGGGAGCCACTGACGAGTTAATTTTGTGTTTCCCAAAACTTTTACTGGTACCACTATGTCTAATATATGTGCTGACTTGAGACTTGGTGTCTCTAACTTCCTCACCTGCCATGGAGGCTGGAACGATTTCATGTAGCATGCAAATCAATCCGAAACCCCCATGCTGGGGATCTCAACCCAGTGCTCTGAGGTGAGGCAAACAGCCAAAACATGTGATGCTAAAGGGCTATTGGTCATGGCTCTCTGTGCTACTCTGGAAGCCTCTAAATTGAGGTTTCAGTCCCTCAAACTGCAACTCTTGACTCTTAAGAAAGAGATGAGATTGCAGGCATCTTAAATTTTGAAAACCGAGAAGCGGCTTGAAGCTGAACTTCAGTCGTTGCGTAGAAAGAACGAGACTCTTTTGCACTGTTCTGTACAGCGTCATGATCGAGAGTTATGTATGTTGAGTGATGAATGTGATAGGCTGAGACAGGATAAGAAACAGGTGTTGCAGATGAATGATTTGTTGAGTGATATGAATGAGACTTTGCGTCAGGAACTGGATGAGATGAGAGATGACTTGAACTGGGTACGTGATGAGCTGGATAGGGAACTTAATGACAACTGCGAGTTGGGAACTGCGTATAGAGTGCTACATAAAGAAGTTGCAAAAGGTGTAGAGCAGAACATTGCAAAAGTTAGTCACAAAGCATGTAGACTTAAGATGGTGAAACTGTGCCATCAGTGAGAGGTGTTGGCTGGTCACGTCAAGGTGATGGGAGGGTTTCACTACACTCCCACTGACCTCATGTCATCCAGTGATGATGACTGTGGTGATGAAACCTACTCAGACGGTGCCAAGCCACACCCTCACTGTGGTCCAGTGTCCCCCCGCCACCCACAAGATGGTGGATTCCCACGCTATGACAGCACAACCCTATGTCATCAGCAGAATGATGACTATCATGTGCACCACCAAGATGGTGATCCCCATGATAGGGAGTAGGTAGAGGCCTAGGTAAGGCAAGGCAAGGCAAAGTTTATTTAAAAGACGCCCAATCCCGGAGGCTCTGGGCGCCGTACAAAATAAATAAAACAGCATCAAAATAAAAAAAAATCACAAATTTTTAAACAAAATCAAGAGTAAAATAAATAAGTCAGCAAATAATATCAGGTTCTTACTACAGTTCATGATTTTATCCCATAAAAGCTTGGGAAAATAGGAGGGCCTTCAGGTGAGCATTAAATATATCTACAGTGGGAGCTCTCCTGACCTCAGCTGACAAAGAATTCCAGAGAACGGGAGCTGTGACACTGAAAGCTCTGTCGCCAGCAGATTTTAGCCTCGTTCTAGGAATGGCCAGGAGGCCTTCACTAGAGGAACGGAGAGAGCAGGTACCAGAAGGTGCAACAGATAACCAGGGCCTTGCCCATGTAGGGCCTTATAGGTGAGAAGACCCACCTTAAAGAGGATTCTCCACCTGACTGGCAGCCAGTGCAATTCACGCAGTACCGGTGTTATGTGACAAAATTTATGCTGCCCAGTAAGTAACCTGGCAGCTGCATTTTGCACCAGCTGCAGCCTGCAGAGAGATCCCCCTGTGACCCCGAGGTAGAGCACATTGCAGTAGTCAAGCCTAGATGTGACTAAGGCATGTATCAATATAGAGAGCTCCAGAGGTGGAACAAGGGGCTTAATCCTGGCAATAGTTCTGAGATGGAAAAAACAGGAATGAACCACGGAGGATATTTGTGCCTCCATAGTTAAATTCCTGTCCAGAATCTCTCCAAGATTTTGCACCCAAGAGGAGGCCTTCAATGACACAGTTCCTAAAGCAAGTCCAGTTGCTGTGTCAGAGGCCATCCTATCACGCACTATGTTCAACTCCACTACCAATACCTCCATCTTATCAGGGTTCAGTTGCAGCCAGCTGGAGACCATCCAGTCGTTGATCTCCACCAGGCAGATGTTTAGTACATCCACTGCATTGGATGTTCCTGGGGCAAAAGACAGATATAGCTGAGTATCATTGGCATAACAATGGAAACCCAAGCTATACTTCCTAATGATCCCCCCAGGGGCAGCGTATACACTGCGAACAACATTGGGGCCAGTACCGATCCTTAAGGAACTCCACAAAAAAGGAGGCTGGATATAGATGAGGAATTCCCCATCACAGCCCGTTGGCTCCTGTTGGTGAAAAAGGACTCAAACCAGCATATGACAGTACCGGTGAGCCCGCAGAGCTCCCTAAGGCGGTCAAGAAACACACAATGGTCCACAATGTCAAATGCTGAAGAGAGATCAAGAAGAACAAGAATTGTCTTATCCCCCTGATCTCTTGCCCTGAGGAGGTCATTCTGCACCCGAACAAGTGCAGTTTCTGTACTATGCCTAGCCCGAAATCCCGACTGGAAGGGTTCATACAACTTATAAGTCACAAGGTGCTCTTCCAACTGAAGCGCCACCACCTTCACCAAAAAGGGAAGGTTGGATATAGGATGGTAATTTGCCCTGGCTTTCGGGTCCAAAGATGGTTTCTTTAAGAGGGGTCTCACTAGTGCCTCCTTAAAGGCATCCAGAAAGACCCCCTCAGATAAGGAGCACCGAACAATCAGGGAAAACACCGGGCCTACAGAGTAAACACATCTCATTAAGAAACGTGTCGGCACTGGGTCCAGCTCACAAAAGGTGTGCTTCAGATTGACTGCCACCTCAATGACCTCACTAACCTCCACTGGTCTAACCCCCCCCAACTAGGTGGAGTGCACTCAGAACACATAAGTCGACCACTGCCAGCTATGACATTGCTGGCTGAAGAAGTCACCTGCCGGATCGTGGACACTCTGTCCAAGAAGAACTGAGCAAACTCTTCACACTCTGTATTAGAAAAAACTTTCCCGGGCTGCAGACAAGCAGGATGGAGTAGCCTGTTTACAGCTTGGAAAAGTGTAGCTGGTCTGTCCTTCCCGGCGGCAATCTCCTTGGACAGGAACGCTGCCTTCTTATGGTTGATTGCCTCCTGGTATGCACTATAATGCGTACACAGGACCAGTTTGTCTGCCTTCAAGCTGGATCTCCTTCAGCAGCACTCTAAGCTCTGACCCACCCTCTTCATCACCCTGAGATCTCAGTCAAACCACGGGGACCTCAGGTATGCAGTTCTGGGTCATACACAGACAGATGCGAGGGAGTTAATGGTGTCAGACAACACCCTATTATAGGTGTCAACCCCAGCATCAACACCTCTGACGCATGCAGCACCCACACTAGATAATTTAGCTGCCACCAGAAAACCCTCAGGGGTCAAACCCCATAAAGGGTGACAGCTCATCATCTCAGCAGGGGAAGGGTTTCTGATGGGAGCCCCAAGCATGAGCTGCACCATGCAGTGATTGGACCAAGGTACTCAGTCAATCCTGAGATTAACAATCTCAAGCCCAAGTGAGAACACTGGGTCCAACATGTTGCCGTCTTGATGAGTCGCTGCAGTAACAGCTTGTGTCAGGGCCAGGGAGGACACAGTTTGAAGAAAACCATGACCCATGACTATACCTCTGATACCCGTCGTCAACCAAAACATTGAAATCCCCCAGAAAAACACATCTGGGGGAATCCAGAATTCCGTCAGCGATGAATTCAGTGACCTCCTGCAGGAAATTCCCCATCGGCCCAGAGGGGCGGTAGATAAGAAAGATCCTGCAGTCTGCACCTGGTCCCCCACGAACAGCCACACATTCAGATGAACCTGGAGTTCCCACTGGGTGCATGGTGAAGGCCAGATTGGATGTAAAACAGATAGCTACACCATCACACCAGCGTTCCACTCTGGGACAGTGCACCACGGTATACCCAGGAGGGACTGCGGCCTCAAAAACTGGGCCCGCATCATCCCCAACCCAGGTCTCCATAATGCAAGCCAGATTGACGGAAGAAATCAAGTCAGCAATAATTGCTGTTTTATTTCTAATCGATCTGGCATTGCATAGCACTGTCCTCAGGGGACTGGCGGGTGAAGCAGACCCTCAGGTTACCTGACCACTCAGTCTGGTGGATTCCCTGGAGATGGGCACCAACCATGTCTGACCTCTCCCAGGTACTTGTTGAAACACAGGGCACCTTCTGGACCTGATAACCTCTATTCTGCCACCATCCGATATGCATGGGGCACCCCACTGCCCATGATTAACTCGATTCCTTCTAATCCCCACTTCCCGACAGCATCTTTCCATGGTATCTGAAACTGGGAAGGGGATAAAAGGATGCAGATCATGCAGCAGGGAGCTCCAATACGTAATCCTGGCCCCCCTAGGCTCTCCCATATAACCCTTACACATCACTAAATATTAAACTCAGGATACAGCAAATAACGATAACAATTAATCATACTCAATTAAATAACAGCTAAAAAGCCTGCCTAGCTCATATAAAACAAGCAAATATACTAATATAGATAATAAGTCTCATATGCAGGACAAAGCTACTTCACAATAATGCTGAACCAGCTGCGCTATCCCCACAGCAGAATAAGTTCAAATACTAAACAGTGAGGAATAAAGACACTAATGTCTCTTTCAGTACTTACAAACTTGTGGGAAATAACTTACCCTCCACAGCATTTTCAACACCGAGTGGCGGTTGCGCCACTCACACACTCGTGCAATGCTCGTGCTTGTGAGTGGCGCTGCGATTAAGTAGCTCACAAATCCCCACTCCTCCAGCTGACAATTATCAGCTCCCCCCAAGCCTCCAACAAGCAAGATAGAAATGAAGCAACATACAGTCTCTCACACTGCAGCAGTCCAGGCTAGTCAGGGAGGCAATGCTGGGACTCTGATCTCAGCAGGCAGGGGATACACACAGTTCCTGTACAAAAAGCATCAGCACATCAAGCTCCTTCAATTGCCGCTTTGACTAGAGCCAACAAAACAGAGATCAATCAAATGATCGAGGCCACCCTTTCTAAAATGGAAATACCTGAGGAAAGCAAACAGGACTTAAAACTGCATTTAGATGCAATGATGAAGGAGGCTGATTCCCAGGCATCTGTTGTCTGTACTGTGGATGACGTGGCAGTGGAGGCTGCCTTTCACGGAGCATGAAACCTAAATCCCTCCCCTGCGCATCCAGCAGCTCACAATAATCCCCTTCAGCTAGCCCACTCTGTACAGCAGATAGTTGACAGCATAGGCCACATAAACCCTAGCGACAACCTCAGCTGCTATTTGGAAAAAGTTTGTTTCAAATATGAAATGCTCAGTCTGGTGACAAACTACCAGGTACATATTCTTCGGCAGACCATAGACTCTGGCCTCTGGGAAAAACTCCTGGAGGTGGCCTACCAATGCACATCTGCAACCTTTGACGATATTGCAGTGGAACTCATTTCCACACGCACCTCAGGCATGGTTGGCTTTATGTTGGCCTACCCCAAAAAGCATACTGCCAAGAAGAGCCCAGCATCATATCATCAGAGACTATGGCAGGCCTACCAAACTGGCAAAGTGCTTTCAGATGAAGCTGCAGACACGGACCGAATTGAATATAAAAACTTATACCTTTGGAACATGCTTCTGGCTGTCCATGAAAAAGTCGAGCCTACCATTTTCTCTATGACGGATACATTTGCAGACATCCTCCGAAAGACCGAGTGGGTTTACCAGCTCTGCCTCAGAGATCTGAATTCCTGCTTGAAAAATGTGGCTGCAGTACAATCTATCAGTGAGCCCACAACCCACTACACAGTGGAGGGTAAGGCCCAAGACAAGAAGGCCACTTTCTCAGATAACAAACAGCACTACCAGCCCGGAAGTGGAAACCAGAACCATAATAGGAATAACAAGTGGAATTGGAGCAACTCTAATTCCAACAGGGGCAATCTAAATCATCGATCAGGCCCTTCTTACCATGAGATAGTGGAGGAAGACAACAACCTCTGTAACTTTCTCGGGCAAGTCTGATCAGTAGTGGACTCGATCCTGATGTGTACTGTTGCAGCGTTAGGTCCTGTACACCAGGCCTCACTATGTCAAGGAGACAGAGCCTCCTTGGACCAGGCCACACCAGGCCTCATCCCTGATGCCCCACTGTTCATCGCGGCTACACAGAGCCACCTGGAAGAGAACCAGCAAGAAGAGGCCAGCCTACTTCTGCAGGAACTGCCGGGTAGTACTTCAGATTGACAACTACAGGCCCAGGTCTGTATTGTGAGCAAGCTCACCCTTGACACAAATGGAAGGCCTTGTACAGAGGCCATGGTCGGGGGCTGCCAACTAACTATCTTGTTAGATACAGGCATTGCTGTGTCTGTACTACATGATAAGAATCCAGCAAACTCCTCTTGGTCCACCGGATGGAGGACAACAACACAAGGTGTGGATGGCACAAAGCTATACATCTATCACTCTATCTTGCTTTCTGTGGTGATAGACAACCTCAGAGCGAATCATACCTTTGAACTTATGATACTATGCAATCATCCCAGAATCCTGGGAATTGATTTTCTTGCACTACATGGCTGTGTAGTGGATTTGGCCAACATACTCCTGATCCAGGTCAGGGGAAAATACCATACAGCCATGATCTCGTACTCTCATGTGGTTGCAGCTATTAACACCAATGAGAAGAATATGATGTCATATCACTATTCCAAATACACAAGCTTTTCAAGAAACTTTTACCCATCCTGCAGAAGCACTTGGTTGCTTTTGCCACACACAAACATAATCATGGAAGAATGTAAACTGTCATTGAAATCCCAGGCCCAGCATATGACAGGCAAAGGCAATACCCCTTTCCTGCTGAGGCCTTACCATCACTCAGAGAAACCATTCAGTCACTTCTCAGACAAGGTGTGATCAGGCCCTGTGTCTCAACCACTAATTCACCCATTTGGCCAGTGAAAAAGACCACTGAATCTTGGAGACTCACAGGAGGCTTAATCAAGTCACTCCTAGCTGCTCACTTACTGTAACATCAGCACCTGACGTGCTCAAATTGCAAATCCCAGATCGTGGATGGTTTAGCACCCTTGGCATCTCCAATGGCTTTTGTTCACTGACCCTAGCTCAGGAAAGTCAATATAAGTTTGCCTTTACCTTTGACAGTCAATAGTACACATGGACCTGCCTACCTCAGGGGTTTCACAGCAGCCCTTCTCTTTTTCATCTGCTTATGATGAACACCCCGGAGGGTTTCTGTGCCTCACATTGCCTTCTGCAGTATGTGGGTGACTTATCGTTTGCCACACTCACTAAGGAGCAACATCTTGATCTCCTTGATGAATTACTGACCCTCTTGCAGAGGGCAAGCCTTAAGTGCAATCCTGCAAAAGCACAACTCTGCCTGAAAGAAGTTATCTTTCTTG
Organism: Neoceratodus forsteri; assembly: GCA_016271365.2. Taxonomy (NCBI): domain Eukaryota; kingdom Metazoa; phylum Chordata; order Ceratodontiformes; family Ceratodontidae; genus Neoceratodus; species Neoceratodus forsteri. The sequence continues at coordinate 989,190,416 of CM057449.1, forward strand.
GCCTGCACATGACAGAACAGAGCAGGAGCCCAGCTTGGAAAAAGATCCAAGGCTTGCAAGACTTGCCATTGCCCACCAGTGTGGCAACACTCACACATTTCCTGGGAATGGTCAACTATTCCAGGGACTTTATTTGTGATTTTGCACAGAAGGCCACCTCTCTGTATGAGTTCCTGAAGAAGAATGTTCCCTGGACTTGGGGTCCCCTCCACACTCAAGCTATCATGCTTCTGAAGCAGGCCTTTGCCTCTGCTCCAGCTTTGGTGAATCCCAACCCAGCTTTACCTTTTCATCTGGAATCAGCTACTTCAGAAATAGCCATGTCTGCAGTCCTTGCTCAGAAAGTGAATGGTACCTTGAGACCTATTGCTTATGCATCCCAAATGCTGTCACCAATGGAACTGAAGTACAGTCTTTGTGAAAGAAACCTTCTGTACACCTACTAGGCCATGAAGCATTTTCTGTACATCATTGGGTACTCATCTATCATTCCGATCACAAACCACACTCCCATCACCTTTCTACTATCATACAGAGTAAAGGATGGATCAGTATCCAACACCAGACTGATTACTGGTCTCTTCTTCTTCAGGACCATGACATACAGGTTCACCCTGCCAAGACGCCCTCAATTCTAGTCCATGGTCTTGTGTACCAAGGAGCCCCACATGACTGCACACTCCAATCTCCTGATTTGCCTGAACCAGGCCCCTTCCTTCCCCCTACTCCAAAGCTTCTTGCTGTCACCTCTCTGTGTCATGTTTATACTGATGGCTCTGCCTCATACTATCAAAGAGAACAGGAAGCTGGATTTGGAGTGCTTATCTTGTACTCTAATTGTAACACTGTCCCTGCTTCCAAATGCTGCAGTGTTTCATTATCTCAGTATGCAGAACTGGCAGCTGTGGTCTGTGCCCTTGAACTCATACAACACGGCATTGAGGGCACCATCATCTTTACAGACTCCAACTGGCTCTGCTGCTCTCTGACCGAATTTTTACCTTTCTGTCAGAAGAACTCCTTTGCATCATCTGATGGCATCCCTGTGATGTACAAAGCACTCTTTATATATATTCACAAACTGACCCAACACTTTGAGTATAAACTGTTCATTCATAAAGTGAAGGCCCACTTGAGATCAGATCCATACTATTCCTTTAATGATTGAGCAGACAATCTTGTAAAAGAGAGTGCTTGATGGGGGGCATGGGAGATGGCTCACTCCAATGCCCTAGCAGCTGTACAATAGCTGCTATGAAGAAGAAACCTGAACCTTTTGTGTCACTAGATTTGTCCACAGCACAGAAGTCTGATCCTCTGTTGAGAGTCGTGTTCAGAGTTCTTGATAAAGGAATTTCACAAGAATTGCCTACTCATAGCCTGTATAAGAGACATGCAAGCCAACTGTATTTGTCCTAGGACAACAAATTGATCTGGTATGAGTCCAATGACCTGACTTATAAGCAAGCTATGGGTGGTCTCTGAATCCCTGAGATCTGTATTCATTCACCAGGTCCATGATACCCCAACTGGTGGACACCAGGGGTAGAAAACACACTCCAGATTCTCATATCTGTTGGTTGGTGGCCTGGCATCACAAAGGATGATAAACACTACATAGAAAACTGCCTAATATGTGCTCAGAACAATCCGGCCCCAACTAAGCGAAATGCCAGACTGCTCCCTCTAAGACAATCTGGCCCTTGACATGATCCAAATTGACTTTATTGGTCCATTGACCAATACCAGCAGGAATAACAAGTATGCACTTGTGGTTACTGACTTATTCTCCAAGTGGACTGAAGCTTTCCCCCACTCAGAAATGTACAGACAAAGCCATGGCAAAGTCCTGGTAGAGCAACTGTTCTCCAGGTGGGGTCCACCTCTCAAGATAGACTGAGAAAGGAATCAGTTTTACAGGTGACTTGATACAAGAAACACTCAAACTTCTTGGGGTACACCAGAAGTTCCATGGAAGCACCATGTTTTGTTGACAGCGACAATGCCAACCTCCCCCACAGAGATGGCACAATACCGATGCAGGTATTGTGCCGCCTGTTCTATGGGTGTTTTCTGTGGGGGGGCTGCACCCCCACACCCCTCATATGGGGGCTCTGCCGCACACACCCCCTGGACTTTAGAATTCCAACTCCAGGTCGGAGTTGGTCCGGGGAGGGAGCAGAACACTGGGGGAAGGCGAAACACAGAAAAAGGACCATTACAGTGAATGTCACCGTAATGTTCTTTTTTCCTGTTTTGCCATTGGGGTGTTGACAAAATGGGGCGCACCAAAGTTCCACATATCCTAACACTCTCAATCATCAGGTCAGATAGACAGAGCCAACAGACAGATTAAGCAAATGCTTTCCAAATTTATCGAGGACAATCCCAAGGACTGGGATTCCCTCTTTTGCCTTTACTCCTTATGGCAAATAGGGGTACTCCTTCAATCACCACCCAGTTGACACCCTTTGAGGTGATGACTGGTAGAAACACGAGACTACCTGAACACCTGTTGTTTGACCTAAACAAACCCACTGCAGACTGTCTGTAGACAAATATGTTGCAAAACTCAAAGATGACATTGTTAAGACCCACTTGTACGCTGCACACCGTATGGGCAAGACTCAACAACAATCCACGATCTAGTTTGACAAACACACACAAGAAGTGGATTGACAAGTCAGAGATCAGGTAATGGTTCTCAGATTTGCTCACCCTATACACTCCTTCTCCAATACATGGAAAGGACCCTACCCCATTGTCAGCAAACTTAGTTCCACAGTCTATCAAGTTAGACTCCTTCAGCAAAAGAAACTTACTGAGAAATAGTTGCATGCAAACCAGTTAAAGCTATATAAAGGCATATAATTACTTTTCCCAACCCCATTGGGTGGAATTGTACCTACTGATCTTTTCTTTTTCCTTACAGGTATTCCTGCAAGATGGCTATCTTGCATCTGGCCCTTCTGATATTAGGAGTATTCCCCATTGTCCATGACATGGATATGAAAACTATATCCGACAGCAAGCAATGTCTAAGACAACTCCATCCACTACTTGGTCATCCTCAGGGAAGATACATGGCCATAGCAGACAAACCCACCACCATCTCTGAAGGGATTAGAATAGATGTTTCCAATAAATTAATTACTGCTCAGGAAGGCAAGGACATCTACCTCACTGCTTCAGTTGTGTCCCCTGACAAATTTTCCCTTCAAATTGAATAGCAGACTGACAACAATGGACACACACTCCCTATTGCCCGCCTTGCCAAAGGCACTTTCCAAGGTTGGCCCAATACCAACATTGACCCAAATGGTACTCTATCCATTCTCCAAGCTAATCACAGACATTTTGGTTTATATAATCTTACTGCTCAAATTGACCCAGCCTTTTGTGAGAGGTTCCCACAAGACTCTGCAAAAGACTTTTGTAATCATTGTTACAAGGCTACGACAGCTATGTTTCTGGCTGTAGTCCTTCCTACTGAAGCTGAGTTGACTAATTGTTCCCCCACAGGAACTTGACCCAGCCAGTGGTCTTCCTATCACCTCCTTTCAAGGTACCCTTGTTAACAATGTGCAATACATGCATGCCTCAGTTATTTTTAATCTCACTTACTGGAATATGGCTGAATTTGGTATGTGTCATAATACCAATACCTCTAAGTTTTTCAGTACTATGTTATTAGATAGTCTTGCTGCATACCAGACATGCACACAAGACTCTGTGGCTGGTACACACGCTATTGAACATCTAGGTTTATTTAGGCCTAGACCAAATCCTGATAATAAGAAAAAGCCAAATCTGCCTCCTCATAAAGGAGGCATGACACTGCTGATGTCACTGGTGCCACTGGCATGATTTCCTGTCTCTTCAGAACCAGAATGTCACTCTGGAACAGAGTGGATATTGCCTCCATCTCTAGCCAAATTGCTAAATTACAGGGTGGCATAAAAAATAATATTTTACCACCCTTATTGCATGGTGTAGATGAGCTTAGTCAGGAAGAGCGTTTTACCGTGTATAACACACACAATATCTCCAAGAGTTTTACAGATACTAAGAATAAAACTAATGAATTTGTTGCTCAGAATAACAAGGAGGCAGACAAGCAGTATATTGCCAGGGAACTTCTCTGCTCTGCTTATGGCTCTTGTGTCATAACCACTGTCAATAATGTCTTCCGTGATTTGGAATCTGGACAAATTCAGGATATTATTCATGACAGAAGACTTGTTAAATGGTACTGTCCACATTGTAAATCAACTACTTGCATCACTATGTGCACTTCTAGGTCACTATCCATCCCCATGTCAACTGCACATAACTTAGGTTACATCACCCAGCATGCCAATAGGGGACCATGTTATAATGCTAATCGTTGTACCATCAGAGAAACCATGTTCATAACTTTTACTGTGTATTTACCATGTTTTGACCCCACTACAGCTCTTTTTGATCAGTTAGCCTCCATTTACTCCATTGAGCATCTTGATGAGGACATCTACCGGGAACGCATCAACTTTCTACCTCTTCTAGTCTTCCACTCCACCCTTGAAGCATGGGTGGCACCTCATACGAACTGTTGTGCTAAGACGGGATATCACTATATGTGTCATTGTGACATTTTCAATGTCATCAAGCTGGTGTGTGGCTATTCATCGGACAGCATTGATTGGTCCTTTACAACAGACTTGGACATTAATTCAAATGACACTAATAGGCCCAGGGCACCATCAATGGCATCACCAGTGGGCAACACTGGATGTCTCTACCACAAATATGCCAAAGAGGTTCATCACCTGACTACAAGACTCATGAATCAATCTTTCACCTGCCCAATTGAACTACAGAAATGGAGGGTTCCTACTGTTAAAATGTCTTATAACTCTGATGATCAGTACTGTATTGTGACAAATTATAAAACCTTTTCATATAGCCTCAAGACTTGTGATGTGAAATATCCTAATTTTTGCTTAATTACTCATCAAACTACAGTTATTGGTCATACAATGATTACTCCTGTTCCCATCCCAGAACCAGATGTTATTGACAGTGACCCTGAATATATGCTTGCTCTCTCTCAGTATTTACCCATATTTAATGTTCACATAGACCCTTTGACATTAACCCTGAAGTCCCTTTTAGATAAGAAAGACACCTGTCTCATCTACATCAGCAATAACGTCTCCAAAGCTGGAGATGACCTGAATACCCTTATCCACAATGTCGATTTAAGTGCTGCATTCTCCAGTACTTGGTTAGAATCGACCTTTAAGGATTTTGTTATTATTCAAGCATTTTTGATCTTATTTTTGATACTAACACTTTGCTGTTTAAAAGATACCTAAACCACCTTTTTTACACATTTTTTTACATGACCCAATAGTCTTGTAAAGGAGAGGCTGTTGTTTACATTTATACTGAAACTGAATTTATTAAAACAGTATAAATGCAGTTTCATGGCATTTGAAAATTGTAAACAGAGTCTCTCCTGATTCAGAAATCCTGCTCTAAGAATCCTAAAATGGCTGCCTTGATGATATAATTGAAGTGAGAGAGAGAGATGCCCAGCTGTACAGATGTATTCTAGCTGGGCTAACCATATTGGAATGCAAATAACTTTAAAATGAAAAATGATAGCATGGCACTGTGAGCACAACATTTGTTCAGCACAAAAATACCTTCAAAATGAGTAGTGTTTCATTTACATAGATACATAGATACATAGACAGTGTCGGCAGATAAGGGCCTATGGCCCACCCAATCTGCCCATTTGAGCTTGTAAGTTCAGTTTATGTTTTCCTAGAAGTCTGTTGCCCCTTACCACTGACCTCCAGAATTCCTTTATGTCTATCCCATGCATTCTTAAATCCCGTGATTGTTTCAGCCCCCACCACTTCCTCTGGCAGGGTGTTCCACTTGTCCACCACCTGTTCTGTGAAGAAATTCTTCCTCATGTTTCCTCTGAATCGTCCTCCCTCCAACTTCATCCCATGCCCTCTAGTCCTGGAACATCTTTTTCGCTTAAAAATAGTGTATTCCTGCAGCTTGTTCCTCCCTTTAAGATACTTGTATGTCTCTATCATATCCCCTCTCTCCCTCCTCTCCTCCAGGGAGTACATGTTCAGTTCCTTCAACCTGACCTCATAGGACTTGTGATGCAATCCATGCACCATCTTTGTTGCCCTCCTCTGAACCTTCTCTACCCTGTCTATGTCCTTACGTAGGTAAGGTCTCCAGAACTGTACACTGTACTCCAGGTGGGGCCTCACTAGTGTCTTGTATAGTGGAATTATGACCTCCCTTTTCCTGCTGGTGATGCCCCTGCCTATGCATCCTAGTATCCTATTTGCTTTACATTTTCATTATATGTGCCTTTTAGTTTTTTTTATAATTAGCAAAAAACAACGGAAAGTTCAATAATTTTTCACTTTTTGTAACAAACAAATGCAAATAGCTTTAAACTGAAAAATGATAGCGCAATACTTTTTTTTATATATGTACTTTATGCTCCTTCTGTTTCCAGCTGCCCCCTTCTGACCGACCCTCCAGCCCCATCACCCCGGTATCACCAGGACATAAAATCTACAAAATGAATAGTGTTTAATTTATTTGTACCTTTTAGTTTTTTTTTCATAATTAGCAAAAAGCAGAATGTTCAATCATGTTTTACTTTTTGCAACAAACACATGCAAATAACTTTAAACTGAAAAATGAGCATGGTACTTGAAGCAAAAAATTGTTCAACACAAGAATATCTATCAAATGAGTGGTGTTTCATATATATGTGCCTTTTAGTTTTTTTATAATTAACAAAAAACAGCAGAACATTCAGTTGTTTTTCACTTTTTGCAACAAGCAAATGCAAATAGCTTTAAACTGATAAATGATAGCATGGTACTTTGAGCACGAAAGTTGTTCAGCATAAAAATATCTACCAAATAAGTAGTGTTTCATTTATATATATATCTTTTAGATTTTTTTATAATCAGCACAGTATGGTTGGAAATTAACTTTTTTTCATTTTTTTGGAGGTACAGCTTATAAGTAATAACACATGGCATGGTGTGTAGTAGTGCTAAATTACTGCACCCCCAAGGTGGGTTTTGAGGCATGAGATGCAGCTGAATGCCTTCGAGCACCTGGGAAGCATGCTGTATGATTCACATAAGACCACATTGTAAATTGTAAATTAGCAATAACACACTGCAGGGTGTGTTACAATGCTAAATTGCTGTGTGGCCTAGGTGGGTTGTGAGGCATGAGGTGCAGTCGAGTGCCTTCATCTTCCTGGGAAGTGTTGTGTATGGTTCCCATAGGATTACACTGTAAATTGTAAGTAATCAATAACACATGGCAGGGTGTATGGCAAGCCTAAATTGCTGCATGCCCCATGTGGGTTATAAGGCATGAGGCACAGCTGGGTGCCTTCAATCACCTGGGAAGTGCGGTATGTAATTTGAATAAGATTACATTATAACTTTTAAGAGATCAGTACCACACATCAGGGTGTGCAGCAAGGCTAAATTGCTGCATGCCCTAGGTGGGTTGTGAGGCACAAGGCACAGCTGAGTGCCATCAACCACCTGAAAGTGTGGATGTCTTCACTCAGGTGCCAAAGGCACCCATGCTGCCATTGAAGCACATGCTAAGGATGTGAGAGAGTAAGAAGGTGGCTGCTCTGAGGAGGACCAGGCCCCTGGCTTCTTTGACTGGAAAAAGAGATAACATTTCAGCTTAAATGGCAGACAGCCGAATGACACAAAATGAAACCAAAAAATGGGAAATGGCATCAGAGAGAGATGTAGCTCTGGGTAGTATGGCAAAGGCAGTTTTCATGTGCACCGACCAAATGCAAGGAAGACAAGGAAGTGTCGATAGGTGACTCATGAGAAATGCAGTCTGCCCTAGATCACTTTGCCTGATAACATAAAGTGGGAATATGAGAATCAGTGGCTCAACTTGAAAAAGCAAGGTTGACAGAGGAGGGGAAATTGAAATGGAAACATTAAGTGTACAACAGTTTTGCACTCCCTTCCCATTTAGAAGGCAGGAAGTGGGAGCTATCTGAAAAGCAAATTGCAGTTTGGTTAATTGGAGGAGGGCATGAGAACAAAAAATGTTAACAATATTTCCAGTAGGGAAGTAGCTCATTCCATGTTTGCCATACCTTCAGTAAAAGTGAAAAAAATGAATTTCCTGCCATTTTTTACTGATCATAAAAAATATAAAAGGTATCCCTAAATGAAACAGCACTCATTTGATCGATATTTTTGTGCTGAGCAACTTTTGGGCTCAAAGTACCATGCTATCATTTTTCAGTTTAAATTTATTTGCATTTCTTTGTTGCAAAAAGTGAAACATAATTGAACGTTCTGCTGGTTTTTCTAATTATAAGAAACTAAAACACACATGCCTGCATAAATGAAACACTACTCGTTTTATAGATATTTTTGTGCTGAACAACTTTTGTGCTCAAAATACCATACAATCATTTTTCAGTTTAAAGCTATTTACATTTGTTTATTGCAAAAAGTGAAAAATACTTGAACTTTCTGCTGTTTTTTGCTAATTATAAAAAAAAACTAAAAGGCACATATAAATGAAACACTGCTCATTTTGTAGATATTTTTGTGCTGAACAGCTTTTGTGCTTCAAGTACCATGCTATCATTTTTCATTTTTTTTACAAATTTTTAAAAAAACTAAATGTTATCTATAAATGAAACACCAATCATTTTGTAGATAGATTTGTGCTGAACAACTTTTGTGCTCACAGTACCATGCTATCATTTTTCATTTTAAAGTTATTCGCATTTGAATAGCACAGCTAGAATACATCTGCACAGTTGGACATCTCTCTCTTCAATGACATCATCAAGGCAGCCATTTTACAATTCTTAGAGCAGGATTTCTGAATCAGGAGAGGCTATGTTTACAATTTTCAAATGCCATTAAACTGTATTTATCCTGCTTTAATAAATGCAGTTTCAGTATAAATGTAAACAACAGCCTCTCCTTTACAAGACTATGGAGTCATTTTTTAAAAAACAAAATGTGTAAAAAAGATGGTTTAGGTATCCTTTAAGGTGCATGCTCAAACAACATCATGAGCAACTCAAGTTCCATTACAGGGATTGTGTGTTGGGTCTGTAAATGATGGAGATTGCTCCCACTACTTTCCCATAGTGTTGTTGCCTTTTTTCAGTAAGACAATGGGGGGGTGTTTTGTGAGGTCCTCACACTCTAATTGGACACCCACTTTGCACCTTAGACAATATACATATATATATATATATATATATTTGTGTGTATACATATATGTATATATATATATATATATATATATTCGTGACAAAAAACTCAGTTTAATGCATCAGTTAGGGTTGTTCCACAGCAACAAACATGAGGAAATTCGCTGTTAGGGTTGAAAACCCTAACTCCAAATTCTCCCCGCAGCACCACACACACGCAGACACACACACACACACATATGCAAGTATGGGGGAGGACCAAGTCAACACAGCCAATGACAGACATCCAGCAGCAGGTGACAGAAATAACAAACAATTGTCTAAATGTACTACGAGACATCCCCACCCACCTGACCAGGTACTGCATGCTCAGTGGAGATCAACAGCAAAACTGAGGCCATGTACACCAAACGTACACATCCCTGATTGCAGCTGCACACAACATACCACACTTAGTAGTTGCATGGCCTTACCTACTGATGCTCCACACTACACCACAACTGGTACTATGCCATTAGTCAATATAAATGCTAAAGGTGCATGATCACAGTTGTAGAAAGGTTTTAACACTAGTGAGTATACATTAATTAAGAGAAGTACATAAATTAACTACAAGACATTAGCATGCTCAAGATAAAAGTAGTGTTACATTTAGCATGTGATTTTCATAGTAGTACATTTACTGCAACTGTTTACTGAAGATAGAGATGCTGATGTAAATGTATGAAAAAGCATTGCCTGTTCAATGCTGTGAAATTCGTACTGCCAGTATCAGATGTATTCTTACTGATAAAGGTGTACTGCTGATGTACATACATAGACCTTCAGTGTGTTTCAATACTAAAGATGCAGTAAGTATTCTTTGTAAGAAACAGTGTAATTGCATGGATCAGGCCAAGCAACTTCTAAATATCATAGGACTGCTGAACCAACAATGACGTACCTGTATCGGAGATGTCTATAGGATAGATTTTCCTGTAGGCACTTACTGAGTATGTTGTTCCTCATAAAGACAATCTCATTGCATCTGTGATGACTAATTTATTCAAATAGTGATACATTTACTATTGTTGCAATGAGTGATCTATGCTACTTATGGACACAGCATATTTTTTTTAACAGTTGTTTCATACTCAGGCTGTATACCTACTGTTTGGGTTTGCCACACTTCTGTCACTGATGCAATCAAAGTGATAACTATGTTAATTGTGGTACAACAGCAATCAAGTAGGTATAGTGTAGATATAAACAGAATGTCTTTTAGTATTGATTTAACTCACAATGGGATAAGTGTACTAGGATGGCAGGGTTATTCTCTATCACTGATTCTGTCAGTTATAATCACACTAAGGTTTCGATGACTGTAATGATCAAGTTACACTGTTCATCTTCATGAGATCATATTCACAGCCATTCTCCAGTAAGTAGACAGTGGATGGTGTAAGGGGGTAGGACACTGTGTTGCAAAGCTCCTGCAGTGCCTAGCAGAGGGAGAGTGTCTACACATAAAGGCAATTAAGCAATAAGGCATGACCGACGGTTATGTTAAATAGTCTGTTAATCACCCTGTAGGAGTTTAATGTTGAATGAGGCATAGCCGAGTGCCACATGTCGCTAGACAGTGATAAACTGACCATTAACATAATACCTGGGAGTGGCTTATTGCTATCATAATAAAATTGTTTTTTTTAACAACATTAAACCATGTTCATCATATGGTTAGGCTCTACATGTTTGTTAATAAAAAATAAACATAAGGCTGTTACAATGTTTACAGTCAATTAGAAAGCTGCATTTCTCAAACCCTTGTTATAATCAGAGATATTATACCTGTACAACTCCTTGGTTTTCCTCAACTCTATTGCTCAGGTGGTCCACCACATGTGGTGTCGTCTGGTGTGGGACATTGGTAGGTAAGGCCATGCAACTACTAAGTGTGGTACATTGTGTGCAGCTGCAATCAGGGATGTGTACGTTTGGTGTACATGGCCTCAGTTTTGCTGTTGATCTCCACTGAGCATGCAGTACCTGGTAAGGTGGGTGGGGATGTCTCGTAGTACATTTAGACAATTGTTTGTTATTTCTGTCACCTGCTGCTGGATGACTGTCATTGGCTGTGTTGACTTGGTCCTTCCCCATACTTGCATGTGTGTGTGTGTATCTGTGTGTGTGTGGTGCTGGGGGGGGAATTCAGAGTTAGGGTTTTCAACCCTAACAGCAAATTTCCTCATTTTTGTCGCTGTGGAACAACCCTAACTGATGCATTACACGTAGTTTTTTGCCATGAATATCCTGTCTTTTTCAGAAGTATTACTCACTATAGTACATGATTTATTGTTCTAAGAATACTGCACATACATACCAAAAATGTTCCAATATCAGGAATATTTCAAGTCTTGTAGTACTATTTTCTGTTATTTACAGTAACAGCACTTCACTGTGAATCATATTGTTTTTATATAACTCTATTCATTGTAAGTTTTCACTGTTATTCCATTTTGTTTTTTTTATGTTATAGTGTTTTACTATTTTTCTTTGTGCATTCAATGTAAGTACTCTTCAGACACATGATGACTGTAGCAATCTATGGGGTGAATATTTAAAGTATGCCAGGTATGTCACAACCCTTGGCGCACCAGAAGTTGCTTGTGCAGTGGTGTGTCGTGGTTACATTCGACAGAACTGCACTATGGTGTAGTATTTTGAATATCACAGCCTTGGTACCCTAACTGTGCATGTTGTAGTACTACTGCTACAACACAACTGTCCAGAGTGTGTCATGCAGAACCGCTAGTGGAATTGTCATTCACCATGCAGTGCTTCTCACATATTCAGAATGTGACATCCAAACAGGTTCATTATCTCTACAAGACACACAGAGAAACATTTGACTCTTATTACAGCCCAATTTGCATGTGATTACCATACACAATTACCATTCTCTCAGAAGTAGTGGGAGGTGCCCTCACAGTCAGCAGTCATAAAGAACAACACTGCATGCACCCCAGTCAGACAGATTCATTAACACCCACCAAAAGATGCAATATTGCAAATAGTTCAGTGTATTGTTCTGACCCAATAACACGCATCATTAAATGCACCCCCCAAAACTGCAATACCCCTCCTGGTGTAGTGTGGTGCAGTAAGCCCAATCGCAGTCATCATTAACACATTACTACAAAGTACAATATTGTTTATGATACACAGAGCCAGTTCATGATTGATCAAGAACATCTGAACCTTATAAAAAAAACATAAAACCCTGATGGTGAATCATACACTACAGCACACTTGACAGTAAATACTAACACCATTATTTACAGTATGCCACTTAACAGATGGCTGTAGTGCAGATGACTTCCACCATGCGACTGACAAACTAACAGGTCAGTATACTTGAACAACCATTGTTTATCAACATCAACCAATGGGTATGCAGCCCATGCCCTGCTACTCACAACAGATATGTAAAGAAAAAGATGTACATAACTAAAAGAGTATATGACATGAGATGGATACCATTAGTTCATCTTGAGAACAAATGGATATGTTACCGTAGTAACTTGTCATTTGATAGACATTGGGGTTACTACCAACGGAGGTGGTGGCACCAATCATGTGAAGAGGGGTGGGAGAGGCTTGCTGTGACTGAGTAGATGACTTTGGTGTGAGTACACAAAAACACCACTGTGTGACACCATTTAATTACATACTAATCAATACAATCACACAGTGATTGTTGTGGTGCACCAACATGGAAATGTCACTGTTGTACTAGCGGGGACATACTCATCTTCATCATGATCCACATACACACATACTGTAGCACTAGGTCTATGAAACAACAGCAGTGTGCCACAAATAGTGTATGGTACCATTGTAACACAGCCAGTAACTTCTATGGAGAACCACAAGTGTAATACCACAACAGTGTGGTATGATTTTTCAGCAAATGATAAAATAACAGTTGTGTAAATCTTTTTTGCAGGTATTGGAAATAAACATTCCCAGTACACAATAACACAGCAAACACAAGAGAGTATAAATTAACTATTTTTGTTTACTATAAAAATATGAAAGATTTTTAAAACCAAAGGCAAACAAAAATATATTTCTTTTTATAAAACCATACAAAAATATATATTTACAAATATTATAGAAAAGAAATAATAAAAAAATACTTGTAAAACTGTGTATTTTTTTCATACACAAATAAATATTTTATGAAAATAAAATCTGTTTTTACATAAATAAAAAAATAAAAAAGAATTCAATACTAAAAGTCATTTTTGAAGAAAAAAAAAGTCTTTGGCCAAGACTTGCGAGAGGTGTATGCACTGCTTGAGGCAATCCAAGGTGGAAACTGGATTTGATATGGAGGTGCAAAGGAAGTGGAAGCTGTTGCGCCCTCCAGAGGAGATACCGGACTACTGTGAAGGGTGGTCAGTTTGGCCCAGGGAAGCTGTGGGAACAGGTGGTGCTGGTGGAGGTGAAGCACTGGTACTGGCCACACTGCCGTCAGCCGCTGCTACCACAGGCTCGAGCACGAGGTTGACAGTCTGCTGTTGCGCCTCCAAGAAGGACAGCATTTTACGCTGTCCTTCAAGGAGCGCAACATTATCTTTTCTCAGACTGGCAACCTCGCGCTCGAGCTGTCTATAGCAACAGCAGTGGCCAGTACATCTTCTTAATCGCCGGTGCCCTACAAAGAGTCAAAATAAATAAATCAATACACAAGACTAAGAAAACAGTTATAACTTTCAATTATTTAACTTTAAAGATTTACTAGCTACTGCAGTATCATTAATGCATTAATTTGGCACTTATGATAATATTTAGAAGTCTGATGCAAAACTATATTGTTGTCTTGTTTGTTTGTCTATTATACTTTATTAACTATATTATCTAATGAGCTGACAGAATCAAAAAACTTGTACTAACATGTGGTTTCCCATGCTATTCTTCTATTTTATTGACTAGACATAAATATTCATATTTATATACTTTGCATAATCAACAGTACAGTACCATACAGTTAAAGTATAGATCCTCATCATGTGTGAGAATTTTAACTTCACTATGTCTGCCTATAATGTCTAGTCATCTCTGCAATAGAAAACTAAACTACCTTCACACGAACACTATAAGATACTTTTAATGTGTACATCATCATGATCACTTTCATGATTGTTTGAAAAGAAACAGCTTTTGAGTCCTATTTCAGCCCCTCGACACACATTAATGTTTTAAATAATTAAGTTACTGATATTACATTCATTCAGCAAAACACCATTAACAAGCTGTCATTTAGAATAATCATAGACTTACATTCTGGGAATTGCCTACAACAGGGAAATCTAAACAATTCTGTCTTGTAGAACACACCCTATATGTCCACTCAGTAACCTACATATTTACATATCAACCAGAAAATGTACTCAACAGATGCCAGAGATCTTGAAGTACATGAAGAAGATAATAACAGATTTGCAGCTATCATAACTACAAAATTCAGACGACTAACCTAAAACTGAAACTAGAGTATGGAAAATCTAGGCAAAATAAGCAGATGTAATTCATTAGTGCAGTGTTGGATGCCCGTAATGTGCTGATCACTGTGCTGTTGCACGGACACAGGGTGAAAGTGTTCAAGACAATGTGGCACAGCAGTAATAAGCATTTTAAATGTACTATCTCACATTATGAAACAAACAGTTGTCAATGCCGATTGTTGCTTTGCTATCATTGGCATTGATAGTGTAAGAGTCATAAAGTTTTGAACTGATGCCAACCCACCCCACCCTGGAGAGGTGACAGGCATTAGCGTGTCCTCTGGCTGTTAGATATTGCAGGGCAGGAAAATATGTTGGTCACGCTGATAAAAAACAGCTGTACAGTACATTAGGAGATGAAAAATAAATGACAAGTGTTCAAAATTGGTATATAAATAGACAAAATTTTCAAACCTACTACAGTGCATGGAAATATCCAATACATGCTTATGGCGATGGAATGTAATGCTCATCCGACACCAAATGTTTTACATAGGCATATTAGCACCTTTGCTCACATACAGTGTCAGTATTATTTCCTCACACTGTACCAAGAATGATTTCGCAGCAGCACCCACGCCATCATACAGTGAAAGTGCAAAACACAGCTCTGGGACAAAGGGTGCACATCCAAAGTGTGCACCTGTGCACAAGGCCATGCGGTGTTGAAAAATTTGGCAATGTGATGTGTCTGGGGCAATATTCAACAGAGTTTTGCTATTCAACAAATCCTTTGAATAGCACCCCCAGTCGCAGCCAGTGTATGCTGTAGTGGAACTTGCACCACTGCAAGTGGTCAGACTACTACATTCAACATGTGGTGGCTTACTTCCATTGTGCCATGTACAAATGTGCTGATATCTATGAGGGTGACATGCAAACAGGCCCATAATTCACTCCATTATACAGTTTACCAACATTTCCTCACTTCATGATCACCTTTGAAAAATCCATTATACATGTCACAGTGCACTGAAGATCATCACATCGCACTGTAGAGGCAAGTATGAGGTTGGGAAGGATGAAGAGAGACACCTGCAATCGCAATCGGGTTCAACTGGAAAGAGGGTCATCAAGACTATGAGGCATTTTTAACTTTAACAGTGGGAAAAGCAAAGCATCATTGGACACTTTTTCGTGTTCCAGACCATTTAGCTCACTGGGATGTCCTCCAGCATGGTGCCTGTTTTTTGGCTTGGGTACTATAGTCATCGATCCATTGCCCACTTTTGTCAGCTCACAGCACAAGTAAGGTCAATAATGGCAACAGGACGGCCCCCAGCAAACAAAGACAGTGGTAGTGGGTCACTGGCCAAGGGGTATTGTGCACACCTCACAATTAAACATTTGGAGTGAGTATGCCAACAGGCAGTGGGCTCCCCCTGTCATCACAGTAAAACAGCAAGGTGTGGTTACCAACAGGGGGATTGAGCACCACCAATGTTGACAACCGTAGGCTACTTGCCAAGCATGCACATAATAGCAGCAAGCGCACAACCAAATGGTGTGCTGAGTATGATAAGCTTTGCTCAGATTGAAGTAGACCTTCACCTACATATGCAGAGTGATTGGGTAATCCAGTATGCACCTACTCATGTGTAACCTGCATTCACCCAAGAGCATCACGACCCTAAATCAGCACTCTCCTCACATGTTGCTGTGCAGCTGCAGCAAGGCAATATAAAAAAAAACATTTACACTCCCATAAATAACATAATTAATTACACAACTGCTCAACTGAGACACAATAATAATAACATACATTCTAAGTTCACAGTACTGTGGGACTACATCTTGCTTGGAAACATTTTCAGATTTCACTTAAGTGGTGGGCTGGCACCAGCCTCCTGCTTCACCTCCACTGGTTCCGGCATGGTCAGCTTCCCCGGCTCTATAGAAGCAAACAAGTGAAAAATGATCACATAAATAGATGAAATATCAAGCTACAAGTCTTTTCTTTAAAAGCGTTCATTACTAATACTGCATCATTGTGTACAGCTAACATATGAACACATGTCTCTTTACTAAAACAGCTCTGTTCAGGTGGATTTATGTTCTAAGTCACTATTACATGCACAGCAACTCTTCTCATCTGCAGAGAGATCAAGCACCTACAAGAAAAGTATGAAAAATACAAAACATTATTACTAATAAATGTGACACAACATAATTCTTACGATGTAGTGCTTTGTCACACCATGAGTGTACAATACTGTAGATCTGCATATACTTATTCACTGATATCCACCCCATTGACTGTTACTGTGCCAGGAACAACATAACATGTTACTTGCCACTGCCGTAGTTACAGTCAGTAACCCTTATACGTCAAACCATGTACGGCACTTTACTGTGGCCACAGCACAAAGGCACACAAAATTGAAATAATGAAACCCTGTGTCTGTGTTCTTCCAAGACAAATGTCCATCCAATCCTGAACAGACTTAATATAAAAAATCCAATTGTTTCTGGTGCTTCCCTAACAATGTTTGTCTAATTACATTTTCACAGAAAGAAAACACAGAAATCTATTATTGCTAGTATACAGTGCACAACAAGCAGTGCCTACCCATTGATGCCAATACTAAAAATACTGTGATAATGCATATTATTTCTTTCTGTAAAACATCCTAACAACCTTATGTGTATCTTTAAGTAACATACATGTAGACATAACCATATGATGACCTGCTTTTTAAACAGTTTGACAAAATGTGTAATTATAATAGCAAGAACGCAAACATACGCATCATGTAAACAGAAAATGGGACAGCCATAAGAACTGGGGTTGTCTACAGGCCCCCAGACCAGGGGGAGGACATAGACACATTACTGTTAGAAGATATACAAAACATGACAGCTAAAGGGGAGGTTCTGGTAATGGGAGACTTCAACATGCCAGATACAGATTGGTCAATACAGTATGGAACATCTGCCAGAACTAGACACATAGTGGATTCTCTGCAGGGAGGGCCTCAAACAACTGGTACAGCAACCCACAAGAGACAGGGCTATCCTAGATCTAGTACTGATCACCAAGGAAGGGATCACAGATCTCCAGGGTAGAAGGTCACCTAGCTAGTGACCATCACATGGTATGGTTCAATTTGGCTACTACATCTAAATCATCCCATCTCAAGGCAAAATATGGGACTTCAGAGGAGCTGACTTTGATAAGATGGCCAACAGAGTAGTTAGCCCTGGCAAAAGAAAACACAGGTGAGGGGTACAGGCAAAGTGGGCAAGCATTAAGGATGCACGTTTGAAGCAACATCCTATTGTGTTAGACAGAAAGGAAGCAA
Source organism: Neoceratodus forsteri (assembly GCA_016271365.2). Lineage (NCBI taxonomy): Eukaryota > Metazoa > Chordata > Ceratodontiformes > Ceratodontidae > Neoceratodus > Neoceratodus forsteri. Next base: position 989,208,532 of record CM057449.1, read on the forward strand.
AAGAAGAAGGAAACCACTTTGGTTCTCAAACAGTAGCAGTAAAGGTCAGAGCCAAAAGGCTGGCCTTCAGGAAATATAAGGGAACACAGTGGGATGAAGATAGGGAGGCATACCAAACTGCCCTAAGGGAGGCAGGGAAGGCAGTAAGGCAGGCAAAGTCCCAAACTGAGAAAACACTAGCACGAACAGTAAAAGAAGGTGACAAGACTTTCTATAGATACATTAGTTAAAGGAGAAAATCCAGAGGAGGTATTGCTAAGCTTAATGGAGAAAAGGGAGCATGTGAGGAGGAGGACCCTGCAAAGATATCTATCCTAAATAGATACTTTTGCCTGTGATTTGCTGAAGAGAAGGTAAGGGCAGGGCTCACAGCTTAGCATCATGGACACAGGGGAGGGAGGTGAGCACTATTCCTTCACAAAAGAAAGGGGTCCTACAAGAGCTGCTAAGCTCAGGTGGATAAGGCAATGGGACCTGATGGCATACATCCCAGGGTACTTAAGGAGCTAAAGGTGAACTCCAGAGCCATTAGCAGAACTGTTTGGTGAGTCTCTGAGCACAGGAGAGGTCCCAGAAGACTGGAGAAGGGTCATGTGATCCCGCCTCCACAAGAGTGGTAGCAGGAGGAGGCGGGAGCTACAGACCAGTTTATCTTACCTCAGTAGTGGGCAAGATTATGAGCACTCCCTTAAGGAAAGGATAGTGCAACACCTGGAATCCATAGGTACAGGATCCAAGACAGCATGGGTTTACAAAGGCAGGTCCTGGTCAAACTAATCTCGAGATATCTTTGACTGGGTAACCAGAGTGGTGGACCAAGGGGAGCAGTTGATGTCACCTACCTGACTTCAGCAAAGCTTTTGACACTGTTCCATATAGAAGATTGATAAATAAGCTGGGTAGGCTCGGGTGGGTCAGAAGTTGGTCAACTGGGTGGCAAACTGGTTGGACGGGCAGAAACGGAGAGTGGTGGTAAATGGTATACAGTCAGAAGAGATGCAAGTCACAAGTGGGTACCTCAGGATCAGTTCTGGGGCCAGTCCTCTTCAACATCTTCATTAGTGACCTTGCAGATGGACTAGAGGGAAGGCTTTATCTGTTTGCAGATGACACCAAGATCTGTAACAGAGTAGATGATCCAGATGGGGTGGGCAGAAATGAGAAGAGATCTGGATAACCAGCAAAATGGTCTGAAGAGTGGCAACTGGGATTTATGCAAAGAAGTGCAAAATCATGCACATAGGAAGAGAAACCTAAGCCACCTATAGGCTGGGGGAGTTGCTAGCAGTCACAAAGGAAGAAAGAGACTTGGGCATCTTTCATCACTGATGACCTTAAATCATCCAAGCAGACTCTAAAGCAGTAGATAAGGCTAGGGGGTGTTAGGGTGTATTAGTAGGGGTATCACAAGTCGTAAGAGGAGGTAATAATCCTCTTTACAAGACACTGGTTAGGCCCCATCTGGAGTACTGTGTGCATTGGGGCCACACCTTCACAAGGACATTAACCAACTTGCAGTCCAGAGAAGGGCAACCAAATGGTGCAGGGACTGCATCAGAAGACATATGAAGACAGATTAACAGAGCTCAATATGTATACCCTTGAGCAAAGGAGGGAGAGAGGATATGATAGAGGCATTCAAACACCTTAAGGACATTAACAAGGTGAAAGAGCCTAACATGTTTAAATATAAGAAAATAGCAGGACAAGAGGACACAACATGAGATTAGAGGGGGCCGATTAAGGAAATGTGAGGAAATTCTTTTCACAGAAGGGTGGTGGATGCATGGAATGGCTTACCACAAGAAGTGGTGGCAGAATACAGTGCAGGGCTCAAACAGGCATGTGATAGGCATAAGGGAGCAATACAAATGACTATGAATAGATAGGCCACTGACAGAGAAAAGGCCGATGGCACATTTATAAGGTAGAAAAAGAAATGGGCAGACTGGATGGGCCTTGCGGTCCTTATCTGCCGTCAACTTCTATGTTCTATGTTTCTATGTTTCTATGTTACTGTTCAGTTAATCACCCTCTACCTGAATATGGCAGTTGTTTATGTGTTATTCAACATATTACCCCTACAGGGCTATTAACACAGCATTAAAATAACCCTAGTTAATGTCTTAGGCCTTAATAAAACCAAGGCAGTCACCATTCCCAGATTTATGCTCAAGTACAAACATTGGCAAAGACTTACATTATTCGTTTATTAACAAACATGTAGATAGTCTCCATACTATCCATTTACATATATTTTAATAATAGAAATGAAAGATTGCCAGCAGATATAGAAATGATCAGTTAATAACCATCTAGGAGCATGTGGTAATCAGCAACAGATAATTATACAACTGACTAGGAATATCAGTGAGACACCATCAACATTCCAATTGGTAATGAATGATTCGCTGAACATGAAACTCCACCACCAAAAGTAGCAGAGGACAACAGATCCCCCCCCCAGCAGACCACATGGACTGACAAGTAGTCCTATGGACATACATCCATTGTCACATACATGAAAAATGGTATCACACTCATATGTTAGTATACATGACACATATTTCCATGTATCAAATGACATCTTTCCATTTTTTTGGATAATATGTGCTACATCAGCATACGTTTACAGTCTGTTATAATAGACAGACATGTCTATCACTGGTGTCAGTAAACACACAGCAGACAATCGGGTGTGTGCTGAAGTACTAATTATCACACATCAGAAACCTCGCAGAAGCATAACAGCAGTTATTATTTCACTGCCAACCACTGTATTACACTTAAATAATACACTTAGCAGGTTACTGTAATTGGTGTATTGTTTCAAAGTACACCACACATCGAAAGTCCAGCAACCTGGCAACAGCTATATCCAATGTTATCTGTGGCTGTTAGCAGTCATACACCTCCACTGTTGCAAGACACTCAATAGGCAATGCAATATTTATCTATCATATCATCATGCAGCTTGTTGTGCAATGGAACAGGAAGCAGATATATGAAGATAAACATTGCTGCAATAAAGAAATACAGATTCTGCTCCACCAAGGATGTGATACCTAATCACACTGCAGAGGCACATACTCATTCCTATGTTGTCTCTGGCAGATGAGAGACTGGCTTTTCTTTCTTATACTGAATGATTTCAAACAATGTTTTCAACCCACTCAACAACTACAAAGAATACATATATGATTCAAATAATACTTAATCAGTAAAGACATTTAAAAAAAATACAGCCTTAACTTCTGCAGCTCACACATACATTATTTCCTGATACAGACCAACATACTACAATTATTTATATCAGACTCTTACCATCGGACTCAATGACAATGACACTTTCTGTGTCCGATTGACCACCCTCTCCACAGCTTCAGCCGGTACTACCTCGCTGGGAAGCCGGGAGACCTCAGTTGTTCTGGTCATGAAACAGAAAACAAAGCATATGTAAGTGGTTGATGTGAATAATATAAAATATTTCAAATACTTGCAACAACAGTAAAACATGCATCATATAGATAATATTGCTTTCATTATACACAGCACAAGTATCAGGCCACATATTACAATAACAATTACAATTGATCTAAAATATAATGTTTCAAGACCACTACAGCAGTGCTCTAATGAAGATTGGTGGTTTCTACACAACCATGTCACTATTATTTAATTTATCTGTCCCCAACAATACTTTTGCACATCGAGCATGTATCTTTGATGAACTGTAAACACATTTTTCTACGTTCTTGAACAATGACAGCTGTACTGTTCATAAAGAAGTGTGAAAACATTTCAGTAGTGGTAATCTGTACTGAAATACATAGTACTGAAATTGAACCTAGAACTCATGAAACTAATGTTCACTCATAAGAGATATATGCAGAAACTACAAAAATAAGTATCTATCCCATTATAACATAATCAACATTTCCAGTCTATGGTTACTTTGAAAAGAGCAAACATGTTCCTGTTCCAGCAAAGATCATCATGCGAAATTCTGATGTGACTATGGCATGAGGTGGTAATTCCTGGAAGAGACATGCGGTGGACTGCTACATGGAGGAGAAGATGGTACAGTGTTCGTCTGTCAGTCTGGAGGAACTGAATCACCTTGTGGGTTGACACCTGATTTTGAGTAGCACTTTGATTAGGAGAGGGAAGGGGAAAAGCATACAGAACTTCCTTCCCAATTGAGAACCAGGGCATCCAGGGGGACTGGAGCCCAACACTGGGGGTCTGCAGCAAAAAGTGTAAGTTGGTGATTACTGAGCCAAGATTCTATCTGTGGTATGCCCCATCTGAGAAGATCACCTGCAAAACCAGAGGATCCAGTGACCATTCGTGGTGGCCCTGAGATATCCTTCAGAGAGCATCTGGCAGGACATTGTCCTTGCCTGGGAGGTGTACTGCTGTAAGAGAGGTGTTCAGGGAATAGAGCAGAGACCACAGCTTCATTACTTCTGTGCACAAGGCTGTATACCGAGTGCCCCCTTGCTTGTTGATATACCACATTGTGGTGGTATTGTCTGTCCTGATCTGAACAACTTTGTTCTGAACAGACTTGGAAAAAGTTTGAAGTACTAGAAACACTGCTCTGAGTTGCAACACACTGATATGAAGCAGAGAAGCACGGGCAGAAAGGGTACAAGCAGGCCTGCTTGCACCCCTCAGCCTAAAACCTCTGCCAAACAGGCATCCAGGGGGACTGAGCCCAACACTGGGGGTCTGCAGCAAAAAAGTGTAAGTTGGTGATTACTGGGGCTGCAAAAAGATGTATCTGTGGTGTGCCCCATCTGGACAAGATCACCTGCAAAACCAGAGGATCCAGTGACCATTCATGGTGGCCCTGAGATATCCTTCTGAGAGCATCTGGCAGGACATTGTCCTTGCCTGGGAGGTGTACTGCTGTAAGAGAGGTGTTCAGGGAATAGAGCAGAGACCACAGCTTCATTGCTTCTGAGCACAAGGCTGTATACCGAGTGCCCCCTTGCTTGTTGATATACCACATTGTGGTGGTATTGTCTGTCCTGATCTGAACAACTTTGTTCTGAACAGACTTGGAAAAAGTTTGAAGTACTAGAAACACTGCTCTGAGTTGCAACACATTGATATGAAGCAGAGAAGCACAGGCAGAAAGGGTACAAGCAGGCCTGCTTGCACCCCTCAGCCTAAAACCTCTGCCAAACAGGCACTCTGGATGGGCTTAGTTAGGGCTAATTGCACCACCTGTAGGTGGCAGGCTGGCTTACTTTGTGCATAACTGAAAGTCTTTAACATTTAAGATTGATGTGAAGCAGAAATTTCTGAGGGACACAACCCTTAGGTGGTTAGGTCTCCCAAGTGGGCCCCTACCCCAAGAGAGAGCCATGTGGTAAGGATTAAAGAGTGAGACTGAGTGACAAAAGAACTCCCTGTCTCATATTGTCCTGATCCTGCCACCACTGCAAAGCCTGGATCAGGGTTCGAGTCACTGGTATCAGTTTGGTCAGAGAGTCCTTTTTCTGAGACCAAAAGACTCTCAAGTGGAACTGAATGTCCCTCATCTGAAATCTTGCTCCTGCACCGCTGCTGTAGAAGCAGCCATGTGCCCCAGGACCTGCAGAAAATGCTTTGCTGGTCGAGACACCTGTAGGGTGAATGAAGAGGCCAGTGTGATAAGGGTCCTTGCCCTGTCCAGGGGAAGTAAGGCTCTTGCCTTTTCTGTATCTACCTCTGTGCCTATGATGGTGAGGAGCTGAACAGGCTCTAGAACTAACTTTGAAAGATTCAGAAGGAAACCTGAGAGGTGAGCATTTGCTGAGTTATCTGTAGGTGTAATCTTCACTTAGTCTGGGGACTAGCCTACTATGACCCAGTGATCTAGGTATGGAAGATGGCACCGTTTGCCTTCTTAGGGTAACGAATTCTACCCAGCCATTTTGTGAACACCCTTGGAGCAGAGGATAGGTCAAGGGCATTGCTCTGAATTGGTAATGGCCTGAGGCAGCTTGAACCTGAGCTATTTTTGATGGGACCTTCTGATGAGAATATGTAAACAGGCACTCTGTATTGTGTGTGGGTGGGGACACGTAAGACAGTGGAATCAACAGGGCATTGGCCACCTCCCACCAGCTATACGATAACTTGCCATGCTGAGGTAGACACTCATTGTAGCATGTGGATTTTTGTGTGTGGGGGGGCCACCACACCATTGTCTACATAGTGTGTGGTTGGTGGCGCAGCATACAGTATTGATACATACATGTTTATGTGTCTGTGTCTGTGTGTGTGTGTAGGAGAGAGGACACATCAGCAGTCAATATGGTATTACTGCTCATTGAAACATACTTCCCCCTTTTAACTGTACGCCAATGCATTTTGGACTTGTGATAGACAGCTGCAGCACACATTGGAAAACTGCAAACACACCTGCAAATACAGTACCTGAATTGGAACAGGTCTGGAACAACTCTGAAATGTTGTATGATGGCACTATGTTTGTTGCACATGTGTGCAAACTAAGTTTTAATACATACACAGTATTACAGTGTTACAACTTTCATACCACTACATTACAGTAAATAAACAGTAACATATTGTTCTCTTACCAACATACTATGATAGGAACTGTGTATATGGATGGATGTACTATTTCTGGTACGGCTATGTCACTAAGCTGTGCCTTGTGACTCAACAACACCACAGTTAATAAAGGCAACAATTTATCTACATGTTTTCATAGCACATCCTTACATATAGTATTAAGTATTATGCCGTTTGCCATAATTGTAACAAATTCTGAATGAATGCACATCCATTATTAAAAGTTCTGCTGATTTACTTACGGTGAGTAAGGCGCTCCCCCGCAGCTGGCTTGCCAGCAGCTTCCCATAGCTCATACGCGAGGTAGTACCAGCACATGTCGTTGTCTGGTATCCCCTCACGCTGTTTTAAAACATAAAAATGCTGGCGCAACAGCTTCCACTTCTGCTTCAGCTGCACAATTGTTTTGTTTTTGACTTTCAAAACAACATGCAGGAAGCAATTTATGCGCCTCCACATCGAATCCAGTTTCCTGTTGGTACTCCTCATAAGAACTCTGGCATTCCCCCTGGCTTGGACCGCCTCAAGTGCATACACCTCTTGTGTTGTCCACTGCCTCATTTTTTGGTTTATTATTCAGTTCTGAAATACAAACAGAAAAATCCACATTACTATCATCTAACAATATCAATGATTTGTTCAACTAATTCCATGTAGTACTTATGAAATTAAAGAGCACATCTGCTTCAGCATGGCAGAAAGACATCTCACTAGCATTATTCAGCCCCAACAAGGATCTCGCACCCTAGCACTGATGACATCTGCTGCCCTGTGGTGTCCCACCAGCATGCCACCCAGTACCTCGGGGATACTGCACCCAACATCAGATTTCACAATCATCTATGCATGTCTGCTACACTGAGGTGGTCACACAGCGTGAGCTGTACAACTCTTTTGCAGTCTTGCACCACAGCTATTGAGCTGTTGCACACCACCCTCACCTATACAGTGTATTACAGAGTCCATCACATAGTATGCATCCATGTGTGTGTGTGTGCAGGTGAGTACCAGACTTGAACATGTGATATCCTACCACTGTCCATCAAACCATAACTACAGCCTTCAACCATACACCACAGCATTGTAAAGTGATGTAAAACACAGCTGAACCATGCATTGCAGAACTGTGCATGCACCTGCAAATACACTGAATAAATTTGAAGAGGGCTAACAAACTTGATGAAAGTTAAACGATCTCATAATTGTGTTGTACATTCATGCTAGCACACATACAAATAACTCCATATATGTGTTCCATTCAACATAGCTCTATTTCCAGACATAACACTAAAGAAATCTATACATAAAACTGCACCACTGTGTTTCACTGTTGTTGCACCCATACCATCCTGTTACAAGTACAATACTGTAAGACCACATTGAATGTTACATTCACTTAACAGACTCAAACTATATAAAAATGTGAACACATAACAACATCATACAATTGTGTACAAACAGCAACATGGTACATTGCTATTGCTGTCTCCCTACTATTGTTACACAGCATCCCACAATATGAATATTCCAAACCCATATATGTCCCATATGTGTAACTGATGCATGCAGCTGATCTATTTTTAGACCACATGTATATGGTTCTGAGAAGAACCTTTGTGTATACTGTAATATTTCCTCAAACAGTCTGACAATCTTAAAGGACTTTGAGGATTCAATCTCGAAGGTCTCCCAGGAAATGGCAATTGCCAGCATGCAAGAAATGTACACCGTCTGGTAGGAATAGTCAATCATTACAGTACTTTATTTCTGGGTGACGTATAGTATACATTCCATGCATGCACAGAAAAGCAGTTATTTGTACATTTACTTTTCTACGAGCTCTGTCAGTCAGATACAAATGATGTTCTGCTTGCCAGATCCTATGCTCTGTAATATCTGAAAACATGATAATACAGGCAGGCAACATACTCATGATAGAAGCAAGGTCCAATTTTGCCTCTGTAACTAAATCTACCCAGCGTTTTGAGCCCAAATCATTGCCTCCAAGATGCATTAGCAGTATGTCAGGAGGAGAGTGAGTTGTCAAAAGTCTGTGCATGGTTGGCATAAGATGTTCCTGTATCATGCCACCACGACCAAACCATCTTACATAGCAATCTGGGAGCTGCAGGTCCCTCCCAAAATTACTATGAACAGCAAACTCAACTGCTCGTCTCATGAAACTGCTTCCAACTATCCACAAAGTCCTTTTGCAATTTTCTGCCATTCTAAGTTTTAACACTCAGAAGTATACAGAGAGCTACAAAGAAAGTCAGTGTTCACCCTGCAGTGACCAGGCAGTACTGAAAATAAAACTGATATTTTCCCTCCTTATTTCAAGCCAGCGTCAGTGGGCTGAGACATAACACACAAATGAAAAATAAACATTGCCTACTGCTGTGGGTTTATTAACCAATCTAAGTGATGCAGTCACTACTACTAGATTTCTGTTCCAGCTAAAATCTGCAAACATTGAGAAGTGGGAAAAATGCATCCTTTTCTTAGGCAGATTTAAACAATTACAACAGCAGAAACATATCTGATTGGTTCCATTTTCTCTTAGCCCTCCACGTGCACCTTCCTATCTCCCTCTATTTGCAGCTGTATCTGTACATGTTAGTACTAAAATGCTAACTGACTTAAACTCTTTTCTCTAAATAATACAGCATGCTAGATAATAACAAGTAACATAATGAGATTCAGCATTGAAAAACGTTTTGATTAATAGTATTTACATGCTGTTATCATTTTTTTCATACTAGAAAAATGATTTTAAAAATAGACTGTACTTACAGTTCTGAAACTGCTCTCTCTCAGTAATACCTAAAATGGCTCCTGTTGACTTCTTCTTCAGTGTTGTCCGTCTCTGATTGGTTGTCTGACATGGCCTAACAAATCTTAAATTACATTAGTAGAACCAGCTGTCAGTCAAACACACTCAAATCTGATTTGATAATGAATGTATTTGCCACTCCCAAGTGTTAGATTGGCTTTACTGTCAAATGCACGAAAGTAAATTTGCGACACTTTCGAATGCACGAAAGTAAAATTTGCGAAAGTTTTGAACTTTGACATTAATTTTCACCATACTGTCGAACGCACGAAACTACAATTTGCGACACTGTCAAATGCACGAAAGTACTTTTTGCGACACTTTCTAGCATCCGACAGTAATTTTCCAAAAGTGTCTATTTATTGCCACAATTTCACGTTTTATGGCAAAATACCACAATTTTCAATAATAAACACATTATGTGCTGTGTAGGTGCTTCGAACTCAGTGGACTTCAAATATTGAACATTTCCAAACTTCCGAGCGTGCATAACAACTGCGCAATGCAGAGTTGTAAAACAGTTATTTGTAGTAATTATTTCAGCAAAATTTAAACATAGCCATTTTAAGACCTCTGCTGATGAACAGTGTCACTGTCATTTTCATCATTTGTACATATAGTCATTTCGCACATCGACTGAGCCATAACGCAGTACATAAGCGAAAAGACATTTTTGGCAAGATGTCAAAAATGACATCTGTACTACTCATAAGCTTGTGTGTTAAAAACAAAATTTTGACAATCTGAACTGAAAACTATGAAAATACACAAACTTACAAGTGTACATATAAAGTGCACTGCGCAAGCTCGTAAAACAGTCATTTTTTGGAATTCTTACACCAAATTTTCAACATACTCATTTTAAGTCATCTGCTCATGAACAGTGTCACTGTCATTTTCTTACTGTGCCCCATAGAGTGATTTCATGAAACCAACTGCAGCATTGCACGCCATATGCAGAAACATATTTTGAGCAAGATGTAAAAAATTACAGCTGCAATGCTCATAAACAGGTGTACTAAAAACACAATGTTGAGAATCTGCAGTAACAATATTGAAAATTCGCAAATATACAAGCATACATAACAACTGCACTACGCACACTCATACAACAGTAATTCTGATCATGTTTTCCATCTAATTTTAAACATAGTAATTTTAAGAGCTTTGGTGATGAACAGTGTCACTCTCAAGTTGTTTGTCTACCATATAGTGATTTCACGTACTGACTGCGCCGTAACACGCTACATGCTTGAAAACACGTTTTGGTCAAGATGTGAAAAATGACAGCTATACTACTCATAAGTAGGTCTGGTAAAAAAAAATGTTTAAAATGTGGACTAGAAACATTGAGAATGCACAAACTTATGATCGTCCGTAGCAACTGCGCAATGCACATTCATAAAAAGTACTGTTTAGTAATTTGTTGACCAAATTTTAAACATACTTAAGTTACAATTCTCTCAATGCACACTGTTATAAGAAATGTGCTGAAGCATATTCTAACACTGTTTATTTTTCTCTGTCTCTCATACAGGTGCCTGATACTTCTGTAAGTTTGCTTACTGCCACTGTGAACCATAATAGCAAAACATGCCAACTAAATACAGACGTAGATGTGTAGGAAAATGAGAGAGGTATAATAGTACTGCACTGTTGTATAAGGGTGACAAACAAAACAGTAAAGTCACATCACAACATAAACATGGACAGACCTTTACTGTGACAGTGACCCCTACAGCAAGTCACTGCATACCCAAACGAAATGCTTTAACAGCAAAGAAAAAAGGTATACCTTCACAAATGTTGTGTAGATCTCTCAGACGAAACACAACTATTTTGAGTGTAACCATCAAGAAACGTCCAAAATAACGCCGTAAACTCACAACTGCTGATTTGCAACTCAGAAAGAAAAAGTATTTCCAATCACTAGCAAGTAAGCTAAGATCGAAAGACTTAGCTGCTGCGCTGAGACACACCCAAAAAGAGTAAGAGTCATCTGTCTCTGATGATTGCGTCTCAAAGTGCGCACTTTCATCAACAGAGCAGTGTTTGTACTACAGCGCTTGTGGCGTAAGATGTGTCATGTGATTGAACAATTCAGGAAAGTTGTATATGCCATAAAAAAAGGCTACAACAGTATCCTTGTTTGACTGTTGACAACTTCTGTCATGTTTTCACAGGACAGTGGATGCACACACAGCACTCAGAGGCATATTTTTGGGAAGACTCTTATCATTCCCTAAAAAAAGAACACAAGTTCACCATTGATGAGTACTGCAAACTAGTAAATGTCCTCAGTATCTCTGATGACAATGCATTGGATTCTGATGATGACTCTGATTCAACCACAGTCTTCAATAAACGGCATTGTCTGGCATGGGCATGTGATGATACTTGCAACCGTAGGCAATCGTCATTTGAAAAAGTAGAACAGTTTGTCAACCTATTTATAATAACAGATCGCAAAGACAGACATAAACTGTTTACAACAATTGAGCATTGTGAAATCTGTCCACATACTGGACTCATGGGTCACTCACTTGCATGTCTCGATAGTGGTGTTTGTGATAGTATTTTTCACAACATGCGGATGCTTGCAGTGCATCAAACAGGCATGCGAAACTTTGTCTACAGAGTACATGAAGTACGGAGAGCTGTACATCAGTACACATGTTTAAATGACTTATTGCAATCAGGTGACATGCAGGGTGGCATCACATTTCTCAAAAAACTGCAACACATTACTTCTGTACCAGAAACAACAATTTTTCAGTGTAACACTTCTGCAGAAACATCTGTTTCAGTGTTAGAAAATGACATTCTGACACAGTACGGCAAAGAAATTGCTAAGTTTGAGGTAGCAAAGTCTCAGAAGTTTGACTCTGTATGTGTGTCATGCAACCATTTGTGCTACACAAAACAAACAATCACAGTCAACCTAGAAACCTTGTCACCATACAATGACATGTGGTTCCGTCTGTCAGCATTCTTGCTGATGAAATCTGACTTTCACTTACAAGACACCATTGTGCTATGCAAACACTGTTTTTCCAAACTAAAGTCTAACACTTTGCCAGCAATGTCAATGCTGAATAATATGGAAACAGATGTTACACCAAGTGAGATTTCAACATTAAATATGTTTGAACGCATTCTAATTCAGACAATGAAACCATTCCAAACTATTCTATGTCTGAACACAAAGACACGGAACATTCCACAGAAAGAGCTTGTTAGCTCTCTAAAGGATTCTGTGATGTATCTACCACTTCCTCTACAGGAAAATGTTCAAGCAATCTCAACAGAAAATAGTTTGGTGATTCTTGTTAATGGTGTTCCGACAAAGGCCAAGGTCATCTGGCAAGATGTTGTCAATGTGCAAAAGGTAAAGCTTGCTCTTACTTATTTAAAGAGTAACAATCCCTTTTATACAGACCTTGACATAGATCAGATGGCCAGTCTCTCTGTCCAACATGATCTATTAGAAAAAAAGTAAACCAATCATTGAGAAGGTCAGTGGACAGACAAGTGACAATGTGTATGAACAGTACACAATTCATCCACTACATGGCAGAGAGCCATTAGGAGACAACGTTGATCTCTATCAAATGAAGCAGGTGGAAGGTGAGCCTGTCAGCATTTGGGAAGCAACACTAGAAGCAAGCTGTTTCCCAGACCTATTTCCAAAAGGGTCAGGTGGATGCCTAGATGAAAGAGAAGTAAGTGTACAGGGTGCTGAGTACTGTACTAGCCGTGTGCTCAGCAAAGATGTCAAATTTAGATGTAACATACAGTCCCTGTTCCATCTCCTCTGGGAGAGTGAACTTAGCATTCTGTCTGCGTCTATAGCACTTACCATTCATCTAACAAGTCCACTAGATGGAATAACAGCTGCTCAATTTCTAGAGAAATTAAAGCAGAAAGATGAAAATGTGCAAGTCAATCTGTCTTCCATACTTGCAAGTCTTCATGGCACCAAAGAATATTGGTATCGCAGACACTCTGAAGTGATGACAATGCTGTGAGAGTATGGTGCAGCTACATGGTTTGTCACACTTAGTTGTGCTGAATATGAATGGGACGAACTCATTGAACTGTTGAAGTGGGCAAATTCTGATGTTGATGGCATTTCATCAATGACTGTCGGAGAAATGTGTTCACTTGATCCTGTGTCTGTCACAAGACATTTTCACAAGCAGTTCCATGACATTCTGACTTTCATCTTGTCAAAGGACAATCCTCCTCTAGGTATTGTGGAACATTACTTTTGGAGGACAGAATATCAAGCACGGGGTGCCCTGCATATCCATATGTTATTGTGGGTCAAGGATGCTCCACGCATTGGTGAACATGTAGCAGCAGAAGTGCTAGCATTCATAAAAAAATATATCACTTGTCACATTCCAGACAAGTATGACAGTCCTACACTATGGAAGTTGGTACAAAAGTTCCAGCGACATATTTGTGCAAAATACTGCCAGCGAGTAGTAAAGAACAAATCTAATTGGTACACACGATGTCGCTTTGGATTTCCTAGATGAGTTTGTCAGGATGGTGCCATGAATTACCTATTCTCAGCAATGTGACACCACTTTAAGGCAAAATCAACCAAGAGGGTATTCGAGTTACCCAGAGATGAAAAAGAGGTGTACATCAATGACTACAACCCAACTCTTCTCCTAACGTGGCAAGCAAACATAGATGTTCAGTTTGTGGCTAACTCACTGGCCCTGGTTCGGGTATGTCACTTCGTACATAACCAAACATGAACAGACTAGCTTGCAAGATCTTTGGGAAGATATTGCCAGTTCAAGCAAAAGCCTGACATCTCAGCTCTGGTCATTGGGATTGAAGACTCTTTCACACAGAGAATGTGGAGCTTACGAAGCCAGTGACCATTTAATGGGTACACTTTTGTACGGGAAGTCTGATGCTGTACAGTTTCTCAGTGTAAACTACAAAGAGAAATGTAAATGTGTACTGATTCCTCATGCCGAAATTGAGGAGCTCGCTGCCAATACACCTTCTTCAAAACATATCTTGAAGAATAACCTGATAGACACATACTACCCCCGTAGACACAAAGACATGAATGATATGTGTCTCTTTCAGGTGGCTAAGTGGTATGACTACAAGACAGATGTAGCACCTGACTCAACACGCCAGATTTACAAGGTCAATGGAGTAGATGGCTGTCTCATAAAGAGACACAAGCCATGGCTCATAGACCACTGTAAACTACATCTAGGCACATCAGAGAGCAGAGAACATTACTACTTTGCTCTCCTAATCCTATTTAGACCCCTGGAGAAGTGAGTCTGAATTAAAAGGTGACTGTGACACATTCGAAGAACAGTTCAATCTCACTTATGAGACTTTTCAAACTGAATACTCACTGACATACATACAGAGACTAGAGGCTGAGAAAGAACAGCTTGAGAAGGCAGAGAAACAGCTTCAGGAAGACACTCCAGTTAGTTCACAAGACAACCTTGATCCAGAAGGACAAGGTGTTCTAGGTGAGTCTCTGCCCTTAAATGCCCCAGTGTTAATGTCAGAAATTGAGACAGCCATGGAACATGGCACACACTCCATAGTCAACCCAGCTGACTTGAGAGAAAGACTAAATCAGCTGCAGCATACAGTTCACTCTCAAGTAGTTGAAGCTGTCCAACATGGCCTACTACATGAAACAAAACAATGTGACTGTACTGACTACAAGCCACTACTAATGTTTGTTAGCGGTTCAGCTGGCACAGGAAAGAGTTTCCTTATTGAAGCCATCACTGCGAAGTACAGAGCCTGACAGGCTCTTCAATGTCTGTTGCTGTAACTGCTCCCAGAGGACTAGCAGCATACAACATTGGTGGAGTTACATTACACTGTCTCTTTATGTTGCCAGTGGAACGTGGGAGAACTGGAGAGTATCGTAAAACTGTCATTCGAGGTTGCATCTTAGCTCCGTTCCATGTTAACAAAGATGAAGTTACTCATCATTGACGAAATAAGCATGGTCTCCAATGTCATGCTTGCCTGTATTCATCTACGTCTACAGCAGATCTTAGGTGCTGAAGATGGAGTGCCATTTGGTGGCAAAAGTATACCTGTGTTGGGAGACCTTTTACAGCTTGCACCAGTCAATGCAGAGCATGTATTTACAACTCTAACTGCCAAACAAGCTAAGAATATCCTCAGTTGCATTGCAGGCTATAACATATGGGAATTATTTACCTATGTTGAGTTGTCTGAGAACATGCGCCAAAGTGGTGATCTACCTTACAAATCACTTTTAGATGAAGCTCGTACAGGTTCTCTATCACCAGAACATGTTTGTATGTTAAACGATTGAGAATCACAGTAGATACTGCATGCATAGAAACAGCATGTAATCTCTTCAGCGATATATACTCTACAGGGACACACATAGTGTGTCTTATGCCACGACTAAAGAAATGCACTGAATTCAACAATCTAATGCTGCAGAGAGAAAACCAAGAGATTGTAACTCTGCATGCTGTTGATACAGTTGATGGCGTTATTCTTAGTCGAAACCTAGTAGCAAAGATGACTGAACGACTAAGTGAATTCAAGTCAGATGTTTCAAGTACAGCTGGCCTAGAAGCTGTTCTCACAGTTTGTAAGAATGCACGTATCATGCTGCGACGTAATCTAGATGTAGAACAAGGCATGGTAAATGGTGCCATGGGAAACATCACTGACTTTGTCTACAATGTCCAGAAGACATATATCGAGACACTTGTAGTTCACTTTGACAACATGGAACAGTCTGTACACATAGAACCACCTGTGTAAAATTCCAGGTTTTTAAGGATATCTATGTAAACAGGAAACAGTTTCCATTATGTGTTGCATATGCAGTATCCATTCACAAATCTCAGGGCTTGAGTTTGGATTCAGCAATGGTAGACATAGGTACAGACATTTTCAAGGATGTCATGAGCTACGTGGCACTTTCACGTGTCCGCAGCCTTTCTGGGTTGCACATTATTACTATAGCACCTCAGAAAATATGAGCTGACAAGCGATGTATTCTTGAGTACAACAGGTTACGTACCCTACATCAGCCACACATGTCTTTAATACCACTGCCTACATATCTGTCTGTCTCACACAATTCAGTCACAGCTACAAGTATCGACAAACAGTGACAAGCTTCCAGAAGTGATTGAAGTCAAAAGAGTTCAACAAAGGTCACAACTTCAAGTAAACATTCACAGCCAGCAATTCATCAGAAATCAGTTGGTGTAGCTGCTGTACCAGTGTTTGACAACAGCACTAGAGTGAACTGCTATGCTAACTCAGCTATGCAAGTTTTTCTACACATGCCACACTTTGTGCGGGCAATATCTGCTTCAAAAGACAGTACCCTATCAAACGCTTTGAAGCAGATTGTCAACATGACTTCTGACCAGTCTAACAACGTACACTCACTAACACCACTACGACAAGTGTTAGGTACATATGATGGATGTAGTACATTTGCTGCAGACATACAGCAAGACACTACTGAGTTTATGATGGCTGTCATAAACAACCTGGATGAAGATGGCACCCCAATGCGGCACTACTTCACAGTAACATATGTAACGAAATATGTATGTGTTTCATGTGGCCATTCACAGCGTGAAACCACAGAAGACAAGCTGTGGATTACTCTGTTTGTCCCTCAAACCAAAAGTGTCAAATTTCGACACCTATTCACCAATGCTGAATGTGGGCATGCCTGTGGAAGGTGTGGAGGCAGGTGCACTCAGTCCATACATCTCAGGAGTTCATCTCAATAACTGTTGCTTATCTTGCACAGATTTGACTCCAATGGGCTCAGAGTTGATACTCCTATCACAGATTACACAGCTGGTAGAATAGTCTTCAACCAATCAGTGTTTGACACTCACAGTATAGTCTATCACCATGGCCAATCCATGCATTCTGGCCATTACACCTGTTTACTAAGGTGCAGAAGTGGATGGGTAGAGTGTGACGACTCTACAAGCAGTTTTAAACAGAGACTGCCACGACACTTAAAAAATGCAACTCTTCTAATATTGAAGAATTATGATGACCTTCATATTTCAGAAGAATAAGACAGAACATGTTGCATTTTTTAAATGACTACTTTGTCCCAGAAACATTCATAGGTCAGTACAATTTTTTCTAATGTATGACTCTGAATAAACCATAGCATTTCAACAAAATACTATTCTGACAGAGACATTCCATACACTATCACATGTAAGATCTTGTGTGGATCAGTGACTACATGAAAATTGTTGTAGTGGCTTCAGTCGGTGCCAACAATATTCACAGTCACTAGAGAAACCATGCTTACATGTTTTTCAAAGATTGTACATCTCAAAACTGAGGCCTTACTGCTGTCCTCCTCTGTACATATCTTTAATTATTAATGTATCATACCCATACATAACAACAAATTGCTATGAGTTTTAAAGTGTTACTCTTTCCAAATAAAGATAAGTTCTCAGTTATCATCATAAATAACTGAGCAACACTTCTACCATTCACAAACATTGCACTCTGTCACAAGTTGTCTATCAACACTTGCATTTGTCTATTGACTCTTGACATGTAGACAACAACATGATTCGCTCACCATACAACAGTGTACAACTATCGCGCCCTTCATTTGTAATACTAATACTGTACATATATAAAAATAACTACCTTTATTGATAATGCAAGAAGCTGAATTATGCAACTGTAAATACCAAACAATTGCATCATATAGTCAACTGACTTTGACATGTCTTTGTAATTACTTGTACATAATATAAAGATTTGTATTCACCTTCACATTCTTAATAACTACTTTAGTAGTCATACTAAAAGTATTAGTCTAACACTAAAGTACAACTGAATGTTTAACATATTATACAGCGGTATACTAAATACATCTAATTAACCATAAGTTTATTAAAAAATGCATACCATGCACAGTTTTCATATATACAAGTTAAGAATTTACATAGAAGCTAATGTAAGAATTGAAAACATGTCATTTGTTGCTGTGAGAATATTCAATTTTTTTGTACTTGTCATATAGGTAATTGTAACCTATGGTAAAAATGTTGAGAATTGTAAATCAGACACTGTTACTGATCACAACACACTGCATACCTGTTCCTGACAATATTTATGATCACCTCAATTGAGGGGTCGGGTGGGAATTTTCCATTTGCGCCTAGTCAGTGACATATCATTAAATGACAGCAATCAAATGCCACTAAATAACATTTTTTTATTTTGTATTACTTTGACAGTCAGCATATGGTTTTTCGCCCACCCCAGGAACATCCACATTAGCAGTCACACAATAACAACAAAACACTTGTGTATCATGTGTGTAATCACTGTTTACAAGCTACTGACATTGCCTTATTAACATACCACACAAGTAATGCACGATACATAATTACAGCATACAACCATTTTAAAAAACTACTTTACATTTTTTAACAAACTCTCTTCACGTTCAATAGTTAATATATAATCAACCACCACAGCTTCAGCTTGACTATCAAAATTCCAGGTCAAATGTCACAAAGTACTTCCTCACATAAAGAGTAGTGAGTACTGAAACATCACTGGAAAAACACAACACCTGATTAAAGACAGTCATCACCGAGTAAGAAATCAGATATATGCATATAAGACAAATAACAAACCCGACAGGAAAAGATGACACAACACTGCAATCATAGCAACCACCTAACCTCAATATGTATACCAAGCTACCTTTTTCTTTAGTTTCCTATAATATCACGTACTTACTGCAATTCATATTATACAGTTGTTATTATTCTTACACATTTACATATATAGCAAGCAATGATTACACACATACAAAGATTGTATTATGAGACTGCTTCTGTTAACTAAATTTCAGTCTTGACTGGGTCTTTTCTCCATTTAAGAAATTGGCAATACATTTTTTAAAACCATAACCACAACCACCTGTGTCGACTCTTTACTTAAAGTAGCATTACAACATAAAAAATAAGTGTGTCTTACTTAAGCATACAAACCAATGTTAACTAATACTGCAACAACTATATCTCCATCAATTTCTTTGGTACCTATGATGTCCAGTCAGTATCACAGCATATGCAATGATGTGGCACTTTGCATGTCACCCTTTACATAATTCGTAAGAGTGTAAAAAATTCAGCAATGTACTTACTTTTACTGTGCCTATACAGTCACTATTACTGTACCAAACAGTACTGCACCCAACAGTACACAGTGTTCAATATGTGGACTAGCTGTTCATACATTGACTTACAAATGTCCTGTAATTCTTAAGAAACTTAACTACCTGCAACAAACCTATGTTGTCTGCCATCCTGAAGACCATTCCATTACAGGTATTACATGAGGCCCTGCTTCATCAGGTTCTCCATAAGTTTCTACATGACTAAATTGACGCAAACTGGTCTGCAATTGCCAGCCTCATCCATGCTCCCCACCCTTGTGGAGTGCTACCATACCTGCTCCCTGCAGTCACCCATCATTTCTGCTCTCTGTAGCAATCAGTTAAATAAATATGCCAAGAGGGCAGCCAGTTCCTCAGCCAGCTCCATCACCACGGTAGCATACAGCATATGAGGGCCACTTGTTTTATCTGCTATTGGATGCTACACTGCCTACCTGACCCTGCTGGAGGCAATATTCAATAATACCATTTGGGGATAACCTTCTTAACTGCCTTAATGCCACTGTCAGCCATCACTTCAATATTCTCATTACTGAAACCTGACCAGAAGAAGCTGTTCAGGTCCATAGCCTTCTCTCCATCTGTCTGTCTATCTATCTGTCTATCTATCGATTAGTATATAACAAAAATAGAGATTGTTAAATCTAAACACTTATCAGACAGACATACAAGACTCTGGTTCTATCACTCTGGATTTGTATTTTCCTGAAAGGGTTCTAAATGTTCCTGGGATTAAAACTGTGATATCCTACACACACGTAAAAGGAAATGTCTTCATGCTTCTGAATACTGTAAGACACAATAGTAGCTGATTTGCAGTTTTAAAGCTTAATTTTTGACCAAGAACAACTGGATGGTAGATTACTGCTCTATCCCTTACACTGTAGCTATTACAGTTTCAAAACAATAGTTGCAACATTTAGCTGTAACAACTAATTAAAAGGGACTTTTTTATTACCTTACTTGCAAAAATATCACACTTGAAACCAACTGTTATCAACATATCTGTGAAGAGAGGGACGAGACAGACATCAACAGATGGACCCACTTTAGCCAATAATAACAGCTGTGAGGGAGGGTTCACAGCCCCTACAGACATTGGGGTACATATCGGGGTCGTCAGACCTAACTCTCACCCCATGAAATGTGTAAAGCAGCAGAAGTATAGGAGAATGGGGTGACAGTTAGGACAGATGACCCCAATGTCTGTTGGGGGGTTGGGCAGCGGGGGTCCAAGGTGGGTTTTCAACCCTAACACCAAATTTCCTTACTTTTGTCACTGTGGAACAACCCTAACTAATGCACTAAATGGAGTTTTTTTGCCACTAATTTCCCTTCTTTTTGAGAATGATAATGAGAAATAGTCAATGTAATGCAGCGGCAGGAGCGCGGGGCCCTCCCGCCACATAATTGCGGGAGTGCAGGGTCCTTGGGCCCCGCACTCCCGCCATGTGATATCTTGTGGCATAGTAACAGGAACTGCAATGCAAACAGAAGCGCTAACAGTGGCGCACATGGTAACGCAAGCACGAATGAGAACAAAAAGGGTAACACACACAGTGGCGTACACGGGAACGGTCTACCACATGATTTATTGTCACATAGTAACATGGTGCCTGAGTTTTTTTCCTCTAATATATCTTCTTTTTGAGAATGATAACGATAAATAGTGAATGTAATGCAGCGGTGGGAGTGCGGGAGCCCTCTGGGCCCCGTTCTCTACGTAATGCTGCGGGGGTCAGGCCATAACTTGTGGCATAGTAACAGGAACTGAAATGCAAACAGAAGTGCTAACAGTGGTGCACATGGTAACGCAAGCGCGAATGACAACAGAAAGGGTAACACACACGGTTGCATACACGGGAACGGTCTAACACATGATTTGTAGTCACATAGTAACATGGTGCCTGCAAATGGAAATGCCAATGGGCATGGTGACGCAAAGTGAAACAGAAAGAGAAACAGTACTATAGACACAAATGGCAAAAAATAATAGAAACACAACCACAAATGAAAACGCAAAGCATAATGCACATGGTGGCGTAGACATCAACAGTAAGTGAAACAAGTATAGAACCACAAGCAGAAAAGGCAACAGTAACAGTAATGTAAGGGCACAGGCTGGTTTTCCCCAAAAGCTGCATAGAGAAAGACAGTGAGTACAAAGAATGTATGCATAATAATGGTTATTGGAGCAGAAAATGAGGACTTGGAATACTAAATAGGTTATATCGCAGGAACCGTACGACGTAGAAAAAAAATTTAAAAGTCATATGATTTACAACTGTCCTAGCTAGTTTTGTACTTAAAGCATTTTTCCAACAAAAAGTCTGTATCCCACACCATTTCCGAGATACGGGCCCTGAAAGGCGCGGCGAACGCCGTAATGTTATCCTATGGGAAAAAAAGAGAAGTTCACAGTGCCATAACTTTGCCTCCCTGTAATATTTTGTTCCCAAACCACTGAAAGACACATCTGTGGGCTGTTGGCTGTCTTCCCTCCAAATTTCAGGAAAAAAGACCAAACCGTTATTTTGTAGTAGGGTGCCGAAGGATTCCTGTAATGTGTCGGGTGCCGTAATGTTATCCTATGGGAAAAACTGTTAACTTTGGAGTGCCGTAACTTTTCCACCATGTAATATTTTTTCAACACAACACTGAAAGGCACATCTGTGAGATGTCGGCTGCGTTCCCTCCAAATTTCAGCCCAAAACTCCCAACCGTTCCTTTGCAGCGCAGTGCCAAAGAATTGCTGTCATTTTCCCACAGCCTAGAAAACTACTGTCGAAATTTGCAAAAGCTTTTGCAAAAATGTTCGACACTTTCGTGAGCATGAAAGTACTTTGTGAAAGTACTTTTTCCAGAAATTTGAAAAACATATTTCTGGGGTGTTTTACCCCAAAATAAAGACATGACTAGCATCCTCAGGGTCCGACTAGGTGAATACAAAAAGAATTAGGTTGCTAGACGGTCCCAAATTTAAATGGCAACCATTTTTCTGATCACCAACTGAAAACAAAATGGTGGATTTGCGAAAGTAACAGGACCATTTGCGAAAGTAAAAATGCATTTGCGACACTGTCGAACTTTTGGTTAACTTTTCCCTTTGACTTATAATGGGAAATTGTTTTTTGAATAACTTTTGAACCGTTTAATATTTTTTCACCAAATCTTCAAAAGGCACATTGGGGACCCCAGCTGCATGTTCCCTGAAGATTTTGGGCCAGTCGCATAAAACCGCTGCATTTGACCCGTAGGTGCGACCGTAGAATTCCAGAAAAAGCGTAAATGCGCACGCAGATCACACTTAATAACTCCGCAGCCTTATATCTGACCAGTACAAAACTTGGCAGATCCCAAGGCCTATGGTTCTTGATCATGGATTCCAAATTTCAGGCAAATCCGCCAAACAGTTGCGAAGTTATTAAGGTGCAAAATTTTGGGGTTTAACATAGAAATGGCTCCTCAACCCTAACTATGGTAGCACTACCGTGCTACTATAATATATGCTATGATACCTAATATACTAACATACAGGGCGGTGGCAATTACCAAATAAGAGTAAGTAGCCAGGAATATAATTGTAATCTATATGCTGCTTATGCTATGCAACATGCTACAAGCAATGTGCCAAGACACACTTGTGTCTTCGTTTATCTTCTGAGATGTTATTGTACAGCCTACACTGCCACTTTATGGATTTATGCAATACTGCAATACATTCTTTATCTTGTATAAGTCCTTTGTTCTAGATTTTTAGCCGACTTTATGAATATTGTATAACAATAGATAACACCATGAAGCCACCTATCTTTTGTCCAATAGGGGCTATTTTATGTATCTAGTCTTTTGGTAACTATGGTAATAATCAGAATTATATAACCTGCTGTCTTACGTATTCTCCCTCAAGACCATCTTCACTCCTAGGGGTATTTGGGAAACTTCAGCTCCCAGTGTCTAATGGTCAGACCTGCTTAGGGCAACTAATTATCTTTTGTCTAATAAACAAGTTTATTACTGAATATGCCACTTGTCTGTGTCTCTTTTGCTAGTCTATAACTGCCAAGAATCTGACCAGAGCTCAGAGACCCTAACAAATTCAAACATTCAAATATCTAGGGCTCTTACTTGACAACTCCCTCTCATTCAATCACCATGTAGACTACGTTGAGAAGGTGGTCAGTGTTAGGATAGGCTTACTAGACTGACACAAGCATTGCCTAACTCCAGAGGTGCTCCAAACTGTGGTAAACAGCAGCATAATCTCCATCATAGATTACGGTCTAGTATTCTACAGTGCTGCGTCTGACATTACACTCTTTAGGATTAAAACTGCACTAAACAAAGACTGCAGATTAGTCACCAGTGGTCACTGACTCACGCTCACCTGTGAACTGTATGCCCAGTCTGTCTGGCTGCACCTCAGAGGGAGGGTAACATACCAGACCTGCCTGTTGGCCAAGAAAATCTGCTAAGACCTAACTCCCCCACCTTACAACCACTCCTCACCCCATCGTCTAACCCTTATAGGACAAGGGGCATGTCCAATCACCCCTACCAAATCCCATTCTGTCGGACAACAAAGGGACAAAGGACTTTCAACTATTGTGCCCCCTACTGGCTAAATGAACTACCCTGTGAAATCTTTACTGAGCCAAAACTTGCCCTATTTAAACTCAAACTTCACTTGAGTTTAACCTCACACCTTGCAGCCCTTAGCAGCTGTGACTGCAACCTATAGCACTAACCATTCTTTTCTAGTATGCTGTAACCCCCTGAAATTCTATTAGCTCCTCTATCCTGTTTTGTCCCCTGCCACCCCTTCCCCTACCTTCCACCACTCACCCCACATGCCATTTCCTCACCCACGCTACCCCCTTCTTATCATAGAAACATAGAAATTGCCAGTAGATAAGGACTGCCTGGCCCATCTAGTCTGCCCACAAGCCCTTGTACTGGATTACTGCTTCTGACTCACCCACTGCAGTACCTCTATAATTCCCCTATACCTGTCCCAAACATGCTTGAATCCACCCGCTGTGCTCACTCCCATCACCTCCTGAGGCAGACCATTCCATGCATCCACCACCCTCTCTGTGAAAAAGAACGTCCTCACATTCCCTCTTAACTTAACACCTTCCAATTTCATGTCATACTCCCTTGTTCTTGTGCTCCTCCTGTATTGGAAAATGTCTCCCCCCACACCTTGTTTATATCCTTGAAGTACTTGATTGTTTCTATCATGTCCCCTCTTTCCCCTCTCTCATCCAGTGAGTACATATTGAAGTCCCTTAATCTCTCCTCATACATCTTGTGTTGCAAACTGTGTACCATTTTAGTCACCCTTCTCTAGACCATATCCAGCCTGTTAATATCCTTACGAAGGTGCAGCCTCCAGAACTGCACACAGTACTCCATGTGAGGCCTGACCATGGTTTTATATAATGGCATCACTACCTCCTCCTTCTGCTGGTGATACTCCTGCCTATGCACCCCAGCATGCCACTGGCCCTCCCAGCTGCCTTAGCACTCTGCTTTGATATTTTTAGGTCATATGAAATAATAACCCCCAGGTCCCTTTCCTCCTTTGTGACTGCCATCAACTCCTCCCCATCCTGTAGCCTTCCCCAGGGGGTTCTGTGTCCCAGATGCATAATTTTGCACTTTTCAGTTGCCAGTCCTCAGACCATTTTTCAAGCTTTCCAGGTCCCTCCTCATTTTCTCCACCTCCTCTATCCTGACAAGACCACTGGCTGCTCTTAGCTTGTCTTCATGTACTAAATAATTTTTCTTTCAAAAAAAAAAAATTGCTTCAAACTGTTGTGTACCATTATTAGATACACATACTTTTTTACCACTTTGTACCCATTGTTGATATTGTATGGATGCTCAGCATGGAACCTTTGTGAAACAGCTCTGAGCTCAAGGTATTATAATGCAAGATTTAATAAATAAATAAATAAAATAAATACCCAGCTTTCAGTTAGTAGCAGTTTCACTGCTTCTCGTATTTGAAGGTATTTCCAGAAGTCTTTTTGGTGCAGCCACCATCTGCCCTTAAGTGTTTGGTATGTGGCTACTCCAGGGGATGGAAGATCAAGAATATCAGGGATATACTGGATATCTTTAGTGGACCATTGTGGCCAGTGACAAAGCTTTTTACCTATAAGGATATGGGGATTGTCCCATAGGGGCACGTGCAATAGTGGGATAGGGGATAGGCTGAGCTTCTTATGTACTGTGTTCCAGTACTGTATATAGCGATAAATTGTTGGGTGCTGGGCCCTGGCTAATCCTCTTGTTTTATATGGAAGAACTGCTGGTGTGTATACCCCACCTAGGGCTTGCTCAATATCTACCCATTGGGTGGACTGTTCTGACTGTGGGTGCAGCAAGTGTAATGTCTGCACAGTCTAGAACATGAGCTTGTATCCTTTCTACCAGAGCAAGTTCCAGACCCCCTCCTTCTAGTGGGCTCTTAGCTTGTTATGGGTGAATCTTGTTTTCTTCCCCTCCCAGAGAAAATCTTCCACCAACCTATCCACCTTCAGCAGCCATTTTTTGGGGAGGAGGGTGGGGATATGAGTAAGTAGATAGAACAGCTTGGGGGCAGTGACCATTTTTACAATTGCAATTTTACCTGCCAGTGTAAGACGGAGAAGCTTCCACCTATTAAATTCTATTGTAGTAGATAGTAGGAGGAGTTGGAGGTTTGTGTCCCATAGATTTTCTTGGTGGGTGTGATTTTGATCCTCAGATATGTGATGCCCTGCAGTGCCCATAGCAGATCTGCACTGCTGGCTAGGGTTTGAGGACAGTTTTGATTCAGAGCATCAGTTCAGTTTTTGACTGATTCAGATGGAGTGCTGAGTGACCTGCAAAGGATTTGAGGAGCTCTAATAGTGGTAGGAGGGCAGCTGGAGCATTTGCCAGTGGGATAAGGAGGTCATCCACATATAGAAGGGTCAGGTAGCATATGCCTGCAATTTCTAGGCCCTGAATATCTGGGTGCTGTTGAACTGTGGTGGAGAGTGGTTCCAATGTGAGGACAAACAGAAGGGGGGAACAGAGGACAACCCTGATGGGTGCCTTGTCCCAGTGAGAATGAGGGGGACGGTAACTGATTTGTGGTGACCTTGACTATTGGGGAGTAGTATATGGCCCTGACCCATGCTCTGAACCGTTCCCCAGTCCCCAAGTGGGAGAGAACCAGGTGAAGGTAGTCCCCTTTCAAGGAGTCGAATGCCTTCTCAAAGTCAATGGCAATAGCTGCAGCAGGGGTGGGGGTGTCTTTTGCCACACATATAAGGTTGAGAAAGGTTTGAATGTGGTCCGAGCTATTCCTCCCTGGAATGAAGCCCACTTGTGCAGGGTGAATTAGTCCTGCCAGTAGAGGGCTCAGTCTGCTGTCAAGCACTTTGGCGTAGATCTTACTGTTCACATTGATAAGGGATTTGGGTCTGTAGTTTGCTGCTTTCGCTGGGTCCTTGCCTTTTTTGGAGCTCTACTAAAGGAGGTGTGCATCACAGAGTGAAATAAGTAGTCTCTAGTGTGGGGGTGGAACAGTCTCCAATTGTTGGTGAGTACCAGGTCTGGCATAAGCTGGTGCAGGGCCTTATTACTCCTCATATGTGTTTCTTTAGTTGATGTACTTCTGTCCATCTTTGGGATCAGGGTGAGGTTGAAGTCACCTCCCATCAGTACAGGGGTGTTCAGGGGCTAACTAGTGTTTAGGGTGCTGGCTAGTTCATGGAAGAAACTTGGGTTATCATGGCTGTGGGCATAGATGTTACATAGAAATAATGGCCCCGTTGGTATGGAGATGGTAGCTATCACCCATTGGCCTTCAGGGTCGGCTATGGACAGTGATATGGTCCACTTAAGTGTTTTGTGGAAGAGGATGGCTACACCTTTTTCCCTTGTGGGGGCACACACATGAACCTTCTGGCCTACCCAGTCTTTCACTAAGAACAAGTGCTCTTTATGAGTCAATTTGGTCTCCTGCAGAAAAGCCATCTTAGACCTCAGCTTTTTTTAAATGAGAGAGGACCTTTTTCCTTTTGATGGGGGTGTTAAGCCCCATGACATTCCATGTATGGCATATTACTTCATCCATGGTCATTCTGTGGGGGTCTAATGTACGAAGTGGGCTTAAACCGAAACAATATATTGCTGAGGTCGTGGCAGTTCCTCTGGGTAGACCAAAGCAACTCAGGGTATTCTACATTATTGACCATTGTAATCAGCTGTATCCCCATTTCTTCCTTTGCTGCTTGTAAACTGCTAGCATGTTGAGACTTTCTCTCAGTTCCATCTAAAGGGGCTAACTGCCCACTCGTCAGACACACAGCGAGAAACATTATTAACATATGCATATAAAACAGTGAACTATTTACAAAAAACCTAACTGAAGACTGTCTCAGGGAGGCAATCAGACTGTTGGCCAGCAATCTACATTGCTCATAGGCCCACCTGGCCCCTCTGTGGTTGCAAACTGTATTGTCATTCATATATTGTCAGCTGTTAGCTGCCAGTATGGTGGAACAGCTTGCAGCAGCCTGTACAGACCTAGGAGGTTGCCACTTGAGGCTAATCTTGTGTCCAAGGGCAGTGCATCAGCCTATCAAGCCTCCTAAGGCTAGCAGAGGGCAAGGTGGTGGTCTGGCATTCTGTTCTTTCATCTTGGTACTCATCCTTATAACGGCGACCTGCCATGGTGTTGTTGTGAGCGGAGGATGGTACTGGGCTGGTACAGGCCTTCGCAGATCCGGGGCCTGGCATATGGGATACTGGTTCCCTCGGAGGAGGGGGGGTTGTTCTATTCATGTAGTGGGGGAATTATTGCTACCCTGCTCAGACTGTTTCTTCCTATTATGTTGTGGTATCCAGTATCTTCCGGCAGGGTTGGTATCTTAACCTCAGTTATTCCCTTATCAATCAACCCTTGGGGTGGGGGGGGGTTCTGGTTGGTGAGGTACATACCCCTGCAGCTGGTCTCCCTGGGAGTGGTGCTGGTTTCTAAACAGCTTCACCATTGAGGGGGTGATCATGGCCTATATGGGCCCTGCAGATTGACCAGAGGTAGCACGGGGGGGGGTGAAGGGGGGACCATACATAGCAGTCTGATTTTGCACCCTGTACCAGTTACTTTATGATTTGCTCCTTTTGCTCTGATATCTTGACCCAGTATGATCAGCATGACTCTGCACATGTAGCAGATTAGAGCTAAACCAGGTCGTGTTCCCTATGCATGAAATAGCTAGCAGCATTAGTCAGCCAAAAATATTCAACCCCTAAACAATCGAGAGTTATGCCTGGCAAACATCATCCTTATTCTTGCTGACCCTTCTTGGAATGAAACAGCGCTTTGTGGCTTAGGGCTCCCAGCGAGGGGGTACAGGCACATGTCACCCGCCCTTGTGGTTCACATAAGGAGGGAAGGTGAGGTGGATTCCCAGGGGGAGGCCTAACATGGAAGATATTCCTGCTAAGGGGGTAGCTGGCCCATTACATGCTGTGTCATTTTAACCTCCCTTCCTCTTTAACTCCCTCCTCTGCATACCCCTCGCTATGTAAGCCCAAACATCAAAGCCAAAATTTCACTTATCTGACTATGGGACATCTCAGCCTAGTAAGTCCCATGCTGGTGGTATTTGTAGGTTTGTGGTACATTCTCTGTACTGGTCGATTACTGTCAGGTGAGCACTGTCATCTTCTGGGCCTGCAGCCTCTCTGTCATCCTCTGGCTGGAGTTCGGGGTTGTAGGCTGCTGCTACATCTCAGAGTGGAGGTTGTGTCACAGGTGGGGAGGTCGCTTTTGACTCAGTGACCTGGCCTGCGATGATCAGTGTTACTATCTGAGCTGTGGATTTCAGGAGTGTGAGGGGAGCAAAGCAACTGTTTGAGAAGTAGGGACTGGTGAACTCCGGTTCCTCTCTCAGGCTGGGTCTGTCGGTTATGTCCTGGTCCTCTTCTCCACTGCTAGGCCTATCTTTGTTTGCTGGGTGCTCTCTCCTGGTATGCCACTCATGCTGAGGCTGCTTTCTGGTGTGTGGTAGAAGGGATCCTCTCCCAGGCTGTCTCACTGGATAGGGAGTGCAGTTGCTAGGTCCTGGTGGCTCTGTAAACCTTCCCTGCTCTGCCCTTTTGTCAGGTTCATGCAGCATCCTGCTGCTGTTAGATTGTGTGGGCCTGGGACCATTAGCTTTGCCAGCATGGGGCCATGTCCATTGGATGTAATCCATGAGAGCATCAGGAGTGCTGCTTAGGAGAGGTGATCTATTTTGAACCAGTCTCATGGTCGCTGGGTATCTCAGAGAAAATGGAATGTTTAGTGAGTGCAGGAGATTTCTTGCCTCACTGTACCCCTTTCTTTCTGAGCAAGCTTGTTTGAGTAGTCCTGAAACAGAAGGATTCTATGACCCTTCTGGCTCAGCTCTCCAAGCTCTCTTGCTCAGCTTGGATGGCTTCTTTTTTTTGGCAAAGCTTAGAAATTGGGCCAGCAAGGGCCGTGGTCTTTCCCCAGGCATTGAGTGGGGTTAGAGCATCCGGCGGGCTCTCTCTATAATGAACCTGGTATCCTCTGGCAACCGAATAATTTTTGGGAGCTCTTTTTGTAAGAAGTCAACTGCCCTGTCATTTTTCACTCCCTTCGGGAAGCCGAGGAGCTGCAGGTTATTGCAGCAGCTCCTAATTTCTTGATCTTCAACTTTGTCATGCAAGGCCCAGATTTGGTACGCTTGTTCCCTTACTATTGCCTGCAGCTCCTAGATTGCTGACTCATGTTTAACAGTGGCATTCTCAGTTTGGGCCACTCAATAGTCCCTTTAGTGCAAGGCTAGAATAGTGTTATTGGAGGCAAGGGTGATGTCTTTCATTTGTTTCATCAGTGAGGCGAACATCACCTCCACTGAGGTCTCTGAACTTGGGTATTTTGATCATGTTGGCTGCCATGTGGTCACGCTGGTATGGACCGTAAGAGGGAGGCAGAATTTAAGCATGTTCTGTGTGTCCAATCGTTACCAGAAATGTATCCTTTTGTAGCAGTGATGTTCTGATCCCAGCTGGTAAGCCTTTCTTTGTTCAGTTCACAAGTCCACCATAGGTACGAATGGATATGAAGCCCTGGGTAGCTCATGCTATAGACTTATGCAGCCATGCTACATCCATGCTTAACAGCACATTGTAACTTCAGCACTTTCATTTTCATAGAGAGTAGTTAGTTTATAGAGTACAGTATATAGGGCTTTGTTTGTCAGGTCAGTTCTGAGCTGGCTGTCTGGTGTTTCTGCCCTTTCCTTTGATGAATAACATGATTACTAGAACTTCTCTTCAGAAACCTGTCCAATAGCTCTTGTGCTTGGGTGTCAAATGTTTTTAAATCTGAACAATTTCTGCAGATTCTAGTAAATTGTCCCAATGTGACTGCCTCCACTGTACCATATGTCTATGGTGGGCAGTTTGGGCCAATATTAATGTGTTGCCTGAGCTAGATTTTCAGAAGGTAGATTTGTGTATTATTTCTCCAGGAACAGAATAAAAGATCTAGAAATGTAATCTCTGTTGGATGTATAGTGGCAGTAAATTTGAGATTCAAATCATTATGATTCAGGGATTCTACTTAATCAGAAGTACTGTTAACATCACCCTTCCAGGTGACCAATATATCATTTATAAATCTTCCTCAGAACTTTATTCAGGGAAGGGAGGGTTAGAGTTAGGGACAAATACCCTGGCATCCTCCCATCAACCCAAGAAAATATTGACATAGGAGGGTGCTGTGGTAATGCCCATTGCAGTGCCACAAGTTTGCAAATAAAAATTCTGATCAAAAAGAAAATAGACGCAAGAATGAGTTTTCTTGCCTTCAACAAAAAATATTTCAGAAAATTAATAACTAGAGAGCTACTGTTCAAATGAAACATGAGTGCTTCAAGGCCCAAATGGTGCTGAATTAATGTGTATAATGAACATACATCATCTGAAATTCAAATAAACTTTTCAGACTAGACAATGCCATCAAGCCCATCCAATACATCCATCATGTCCTGTATATATGAAGGCAAGGTAAATGCTAATTTCTGTAGGAAGTAATTTACAAAAACTAACATCCTTTCAGTGAAGAAACCTTTACCAGAGATGATTGAATGGCCTAGTGGCCTTGTCTGGTCCTTATTAGGGCTGTGTGAAATGTTTAATTTCTGACAACGGAATTCTGTGGAGATTTAGAAAATTCCACCAGTTTCCATCATTTGCAGAATTTCAACAGTCTACATGCAAAATGTTTTTTGTTGAATAATAATCTGCAGTTCACGTAAACTGCACATTCTTTTTCCACAGTCCATGATTTACATGATCCACAAAAAATTTTTCCACAGTTTGCATAGAAATACTTTTCAAAATTCCATGGAATTTATAAAGAAATTCCACAAAGCAGCTCCTGCAGCCCCGCAGCAATTCTGACAGCAGAATTTCACATTCTGCAAAGGCCTTGTCATGATTGGATGGTCTTGTGGCATGCCTGGTCCTTATGAACTTTAGGAGATAGATAGATAGATAGATAGATAGATAGATAGATAGATAGATAGATAGATAGATAGACAGACAGACAGACAGACAGACAGACAGACAGATAGCTAGATAGGGATCCATGATGCCGGTTCTACAACAAAGTTGTCTATTGACATTACAATGACGGATTTATGTTGACCTCAATTTTGCAGTCAGAATAAGTCCGTCTAAAAATACTTTTTTTTTGTGGGGCTTCGTTCCCCAACCCTCATTCAGGGCACTGTGCCCCCCCCACACTCCCCATAATCCATATAATCAACTCCAAGTCAGAATTGATTCTGGGAGGGGGTGCAAGACCCCGAGAAAGCAGTGCTGGAGTCCCGCAGTGACAGAACAGTGACCTGTCACTGTGTCACTGTACTGTTGTTAGTTGGACAGGTGTCACTGTCCAGTTGGCATATGAATAGATCGATATCTTCCTTGCAAGAAACTTTGTTCATGCACAACTTAGAGTAACTTAATGCCACGAAAGTAGGGAAATGTGTCATCAGGGTTTCCAACCCTAATGCCACACCACCACCCAAGCAACAAAAGGAAAACACATTAGGGTTTTGGGGCTCCAGAGTCTTAGTGAAGCAGTGATGGGGTCTTCCTTGGGGGTTGTCAAACCTAATGCCCACGCCATTCTGTGAGCAAACAACACCACACTTGATCTCCTTTCTTCAAGTGGGGCCCACAGGGCCCTGCATGAAGAAAGCTATGATAAATTGTGTTGGCAACCTGTGGTGAGACATACTTTTCTATCTTTGAAGAGTGTATCATTATGAGGTAGTGGTTTGGAGCTGTACTTTGTGCTTCGGATTGGAGGCTAGGGGCTGTGGGGAGG
Organism: Neoceratodus forsteri; assembly: GCA_016271365.2. Taxonomy (NCBI): domain Eukaryota; kingdom Metazoa; phylum Chordata; order Ceratodontiformes; family Ceratodontidae; genus Neoceratodus; species Neoceratodus forsteri. The sequence goes on from CM057449.1 coordinate 989,241,607, forward strand.
GGGAGAATTAGGGTTGACAACCCCAAGGAAGATGCCACCAATGATTCACCAAGACTCTGGGGACCCAAAACCCTAATGTTTTTTCCTTCTGCTGCTTGGGGGATGGGGGTGGGGCTTTAGGGTTGGAAATCTTAATGTCACACTTACCTACTTTTGTGGTGTTAAGTTACCCTAACTGGTGCATTAACACAGTTCTTTGCAAAGAATTTCCTTATTTTTGAGATAATATAATCTTTTCCCAATTTGCTTGTGGGAGGGGCCCTACACTCCCATTCCTCCATAGATATGCGCATATATGTTGCTGTGGAAGCGTAGGGCCCTCCAGGCCCTGTGCTTGCATTTCTGCCCAAACAGCAACCAAATTGTCAGCACAGTCTTCTTAATGTCTCACCTCATGAATCCTGTAGTGAGAATTTTCAAATCCCTCCCAAAATGTTATGTTGCGACATCAACACGTCATTCTGTGCCACATTTTAGCCAGGATTTGAAAAATGACCATTGTCATGTTCATTAGGCGGTGTAAAAAAATGGCTACAATGAACATTTGGGGTGAAAATATTTAAAATTACCAAAGTTATGAGCGAGCATAGTCAAATGTCAATGTATACACATAACTTTGCCATTTAGCATATTTTGACCCCGAATTTTCAGTATAGTCTTCTTAGGACACCACCTCATGAACAACTTCCACAACCTATGAAATGTGTCATGACACACTAATCCTAGGCAAGTCAGAGAAGCTGCACATCTTCTGTGTTTACATTCCCCCAGCCTCAAGTCAGCATGGGCTACCATCCCTTATAGATGTAGTCACCCCTATTATTAAAATCAATGACTTCATGGACATTTCCAATAAGACTTTTCTGCTTAAACCATGCAGTTCATGGACTCACAGTACAGCTTTTTCATAGACTTTACTGTGTGTTTATCTAGATTAATGTTACCCTCAAGGATGTATCTTAAAACAATAGATAGTTAAGAGGACTATATTAAGAGGAGTGGTGCCTTCACAGCTTATGGACTTACTACTGTAATGTCAATGCTTGGAATATCAAACTACATGTTTTTCGTCAAAATAAAACATAACATTTTAAAAAAACAAACAATACTTTTGTGATCCTCGGTGACTTCAATATAAATTGGCTAGGCCGAGCTAGAAAAAGTTCTGAGCCACACCTCAACAAATTATTGCTTAATCAAATCATCACACAACCTACTAGACTGTCTACTAATATGACCACAGCTACCCTCATTGACTGGATCCTAGCACCAGATGTGGATAAGATTGCCTACACTGGTATCCTTCCTGATACCCTAAGTGACCACTCTCCAGTTTTCTGTGTCTGGTGAACTAATGTACCCAGAGCACTTCCCCATATCATACACTTTTGAAACTACTCTAAACTGGACACTGCACAATTCAAAGCTGACCTGGCCAGTCAAGACTGGTCTGACATCTGGAACATAACTGATGTAAATACGGCCTCAACTCACTTTAACTCAATATTTCTATTGCACCAGACTAGACATGCTCCCACTACAACCAGGAGGATGTAAGGCCAAAACACCAAATCACTTACATGCCTCTAATGTTGCTCATGAAAGAAAGGGACAAACATTGGGCCTCTTTCAAAGAAACCAATAGCCCAACAGACTGGGCCACATACAGAGCCTTTAGAAATAAGACTAAGCATGAAATTCTAAGGAGAAAATGGTACTTCTATAAAACACATCTGGCCTTATCTCATAAAAACCATAGACAATTTTGGAACCACCTTAAAACTGCCCTTGGATATTCCAACCCTGCTGTCACACCAGGCTTTGAAATCGATGAAGTAAATTGCAATAACCCCCTCACCATCTCCAATGCTTTCAATGTATTATTCACCGACCAACCCCTGACATATTAAATAAACATCTCTTTAACCAGATCTGGTTTGAGCAGAACATCTATTTTCAGACCTTGATCCAGTGCGCCCCCTGCTGGCTGATCTTTATATCCTTTCCCATAGAAATGTTAATTGTGATTTGTAATCATTTGTGTCCCTTTTAAATGTACTTTTCTTTCTCTCCGATATTTGATTTTTCGAGCTTTGTCAATTTGTTTTGTAAATGAATTTCAAGGCAGGCAAATTCTTGTTTATCTTTATACAGCACAATTTTCTTTCTGAGCATTTGAGATGTCTGTTGTTAGAGTTCTGTACTGCTCCTCGTCTTGAGCTATTAAAATACTGTATTTACTTATTCATTTGAAGATGTAGAAAGAATCTATTTCCATCTGTTTGTGTAAGTATCAGCAACGACGCCCCCAGTAGGATACTTGTCAAGGTGCTGATCTCTAAGTGCCCAATTATTTGTTTTATACTTTTTCAAAAACTCTTTGCTGTAAAACAAGTTGATTTCTTTCATTTTCAACTTCTCAAAATCTTGAAAATGCTGTTTTAAACTAAAACCATTGTCAGTCTAAAAAAATCTCCTGGTAACATGACGCGTCTTGCTGCTGCCTCCACACTCTCAAAACATGTCAGTGTGTGTCTGCTATTACCACTTCTGCTTTCAGAATCATCAGCGCTGACTACAGTGGCTTGCATGGCCAAATCAATATATTCACTAAATAAGCTTAGAATAAATAGAATGCTCCAATGTTAAATGTGCAAAATATGCTAATTTCCAATATATTAGTTGGCAAAGTTTAATATTCAAAAACGTTTTGAAACTCCATAACTGGAAGATCTGAAATACCACTCAATAAAGACATATGGTATGCCCAATTTATTCTGGATAACAAAGGCATTTATGTCTCAATTTAAACAAAATTCTGTTTAGATCAGCAGTTGTTAATGAATTTTAGTATCACAACATTAATGCTGACTTTCTCTGAAAGGTTGTAATGCTTCAAACAGTTTAAAGGTTCTGTGGCTATAGGCACTAAGAGACATACTGAGGAATGATAGAAAAAAAAATTATGCTCAGTCTTTGTTTATATGAGAAGCAGTTGTGACTCAGTTTTAAAATAACTGCTAATACTGCTGTTACTGGTGTCAAATGAGTTCCAGTGTCACTGTATGTATGATACATTTCCATAAGCAATTTGTCCCAAGCACTGTATAAACAGATTGTTCCAAATGTTTGCCATGGTTCAACTGAAGTAATATACTGAACCTTTCAACAATAATCACATTTTTCAAGATAGGCAGCCAATTATTTCAAGCAGCATCAAAGCAACATAATCTCAAGTTCAGAAATGAGCTCATAATATGAAACATGAAGTCCACTGAATTAAATATACAGCCAGGTAGAAAAAAAAGCAGCATAATTACTGAGTCAGAAATTCAAGTAATCCAAAACAGAACTAACAGTACTTAGGTCATCCAGGCTAACTTATATTTTCACTTTTCTCAGGTTCCATTTATGTTTCATACAGCCCAGACAGCCAATTTAGTATTACATAAACACACTGGGCACCAATAAACCTAGCTGAAAATGATACATTGATAGAATATCATTCTGAGGTAGCAGAAATACTAAACAGATACTTTACAGAGTTACCAGACCTGGGACTGGATACCCTAAGGGTTGGAACCCCTGATATTTCTTTGGATGGTGGGGTAGATAAAGATGGGGTGAAGAACAATGTGGTCAATAGAGTTAATTTCAGACCCCAATTCAGGTTTAAGGAGATCACTATTAAGGAAGTTGAAAATTAATTGAACAGTTTGAGGGTTAAAAGGATGGGGTGTAGATGGGATTGATGCAAGATTCCTGAAGATGGGTGCTGATATTGTGGCCCCTATCATAGCATACTTATTAACTTGGAACTTGTGCTTTTCCACATTTCCTGCATCTTGGAAAATCTGGAAAATTGTTCTAATCTTTAAGAAGGCGATGTTTTAAAATCCTGAAACTACAGACCCATTGCCCTGTTGCCTATTATGTCAAAGATTATGGCGAGGTTTGTACATAGACACTTTACCAATAATTGAACCAACATGGTCTGTTGACAGACCATAAGTATGGCTTTCAGGCAAGGAGTGCCACGGACACAGCCCTAGTGGACTTCAACAACCTTGTAGCAACATCTATAGATGCAGGGCTGTGTTCGTGGACCTCAGTAAAGCTTTTGACTTGCTTAATCATCAGATTTTACTAAGCCGACTGCAGATGATGTGATGTAAATAAAAAGTAAAGGGATGGGAAAGGGAATATTTAGAAGTAAGAGTGAACATGCATGGGATGGGAAAGGATACAATAGCAGGAGTAACAGCCCAGGAATTAAAGAGGAAAATAAATTTGGTGAATAAATCCCCATATGATGGGCACATTTCACAAAATCAGATTTTTCCCAAGTGGTTACATGATATGAAGCATGGATCAGGGACATATGGGATGACTAGAACTGAAATGACTACTGTGACAGGGAATTATTCTCTTGCAGCTATCTAGAAGTTTACTCCTCTGGTCTGGCTGGGTTATCCTTTAAATACTAATTTCTTAGCCCACCCCATACTCTACCTGACTGCAGCAAATACCCCAGATATACCATGTTACCTGATCAACTTCATGCATTTCTATCCCACACTGACCCATGGAAGCCAGTTTCCAGAGACGGCATGTCTTTGTGGTGTAACCAAATGGCATGTTTTTCATGGCATGACTTAAGTATTCACTTTGCTGTACCAGCTCGCAGCTCGTTGGACACTGCCATCTAGATAAGCCCATTCAGAAGGGGTTGGGTGAATACCTGCTGCTGAACTACACCCCATGGCTCACCTCCATGCCAGCTGGGAACTCCATTTCAGGCCAGGAGCCCAGGAGGTCTTCTAGACTGTTACCACATCCCCACCACATTCTCCGTCAATCAGGCAACTGGAAACAGAACCACCATTCCCACCAACATTTTTAAAATTATACATTACCCCAAGTTTTCTAATGGGTGAACCAGGGCAAACTAGTCCACTATTAGGCAAACTTTATGCAGTTTGACATTCAAATTTCACTTGATCAAACATATTGAGGCTCGCACAGCCCTACTCATCATATTTTCCATCTCTCATTCTGCAGATCATTTTGGTATCTTTGCATTGGAGTATCCTGACTGCCTCAATGTCTGTTCTGTACTGAACAGACCAAAACTGTATGCTGTACTCCAGGTGGGTCTTAGCCAGGGCCTTGAAAAGCTACCAGATTACTGTACTTCCTCTGCTGTATTGTTCACCTAACTTTTGATGCACCAAAGAATTCCTGCTAGCCCTCAGAACAGCAGAGGTGCATTACTTGTCTTGATTCAGCCCCTGTATAACACACAACAGATATGCCAGATACCTGCCAATGTATTACTGGGCTATTTTACTTCCCCGCCCACCCACAGTTATGTACAACTGGGATGGTATGCTTGGCTAGATATCTATTAAGACAGTTGTGGACATCTATGCGGGGGGAAGGCACTTTAGTAGACTGATTCTGGAGAAAACAGGAATTGTGAGATTTAGGCAACCTACGTGTAGGACACCGGCACAGCTTTTCAAGTGAAATAAAAGTTAAAACTTTACTTATTTGTTCTGCCAGCATGACAGATACTGTATACCAGCAATAAATTAAAATGGCAGTAACTTACATACTCGTTCCTTGGCTCTTTCCCACTTTATTAAATGCACTCTTATTTATTGGTCTTTAAGAGTCCATGCCCAACTTTGCCAGTACTTTCGGTTGTCCTTTAAACATTACTTAGATCAACCATTATTCAGGAATCTTAATATCAAGATAGCCCAAAACCCTATACTGACAGCTTTTCTTCCCCTCGAACTAATTACCCCAGTTTCTGCCTTTATAGATAACCATCAATTAATAACCTTTCCAAGCACGCAAATCAAGTTTAAATTGGAATCAAAACATTATTTTCAACATTCACAAACTATTAAAACAATTCACGATTTTTTTGGACTACCCTCTTGGACTGATAAGTGTTACTCCTCTTTTGGGGACTGGATTTCAATTACCACCACCCATCATGCTGTTGGTCAGCAATACAAGTTATTTTCATCCTTGGATCCATCCAGATCTTCTGGTATAGGATAGTTCTGGCAACAATGCCTAGCTTTATCTTGGACTGCACAAGACTGGCAATTGATTTGGGTGAATTACTACAAAATTATTAAACAGGACCATTATCGATTGATTCAGTTCAAGATACTACATAATTTGCATTTTACTCTGCAATACCATTTTAAAATGGGTAAACTGGTACGACCAACTTGCCGCAGGTGTCAAAAAGAAGATGGTTCCCTTTGTCATATTTTATGGACTTGTGAAATAGTAAGGCCATTCTGAGAGGCAATTAAGGACCATTTGGATCCCTCATTGGTGCTCAATGATTTGTTTGTGCCAGACATCTGTTTATTAGTCTCTTATAAGCTAGTTCCCTTTAGTTATCAAAGGCACTACACTGCTTTAATCTCTGCCACTGCAAAAGTAGTTTTATTGTGACACTGGCTGGATGACCAAACTCCTTCTTATTCTGAATGGCATAAAGAAATCTTGTGTGCCTTAAATCTTGAACTACACATTGCGAATGTATGACAGAGATGTCCATCTTTTCTCAATAAATAGGGTACTATCTACTCTCTACTGATGACTATGTAATATTGTTTTCATCTCACCTAGTTTTCCTGTTAGTCTTTTATTATTGGGACTAGCTTATAACAACAGGCATGGTTATAGGTTTAGGTTGTCTAGGAATTTTACAGTGAGCAGCACATACTTGTACAGGGGTGGGGATATGGGGGGTTGGGGATTACTGTTGGCATAATGATGGTTATGGTTTTCTGTTGTAGTTTATTTTTGCAATCGAGTATTGTCTTGTGTTGTTATATTGTGTTCTGACACATTTGTAATAAAGTTTGGTTAATGAAAAAATAATAAAATGGCAGTAACTTAAGCAATAACACATCAACAGGCTTTCTTATCTTATACTTTATGAATTAGATTCTTAGCAGTTTACATGCTTTTGACCCACAAGTCTGAACCTGCTGACCCTTGGAGACTGTAGGCCCACCTCTGCCCACCAATCCTCCAGATAATAATAAAACCACTAAGCCACCCCTTGGGCCTCATTCACTTTACTTGCCTTAAGGGGTGTGCAGTGGCTACTAGGCCTATCCCCTCTCAGTCAGTCCACTCATGCCTTTTTTCAAGATACCTTTCCCTGGTACCAATAATCTCTATGCAATTACTTTGCTCCTGGTATCACTTATATGTCTATAGCATTCTTATCATTTAATTCTTATCACTATGTGCATTATGCCCTAAATCATGTATCATTCAATAACACTGCATGGTATAACAAATAGATATAAACCATTCCCATGGGTGACTCCCCCCACAGTGTGTTTGCAAGAGTACCTTGTAAAATTCTGGATGAATTTACTTTGGAGTTAATGGACCATACATCCTTCTTATAGAAGATGAGTGTCCTTTTTGAATGACCCAAATAAAATACATTTCTGTACCACATTCCTTTGAAACATAGAAACATAGACTTTGACGGCAGATAAGGACCACTTGGCCCACCCAGTCTGCCCATTTCCCTATCTATTGGATAAGCTGTAGATCCTAGTTAACCAACAGCCTGCTTCCTCCTACCCCCACTAGAGCTGCCATATGTCTGCCCCATGCATTCTTGAATTCCCCCACTGTTTTTGACCCCATGACCTACCCAGGAAGGCTGTTCCATGCATCCACCATGCTCTCCATGAAAAAATACTTCCTTGTGTAGCCCCTGAATTGTCCCACCTTCTCTCTTCACATTTTGCCCCCTTGTTCTTGCATATCTCTTTTTCTGAAATATGCTACTCTCTTGGAATTTGTTGAGTCCCTTGAGGTACTTGAAAGTTTATATCATGTTCCCCCTCTCCCTCCTTTCCTCGAGGGTATATATATTAATCTCCTTTAGTGTCTCTTCATATGGCTTCTGGTGCAAACCCTGCACCATTTTAGTTGCCCTTCTCTGGACTGCCTCCATCCTGTCTATGCCCTTGCAGAGATGGGGTCTCCAGAACTGCATGCAGTACTCCAGATGGGGTCTCACCTACTGTCTGCACAGAGGGATAACAACCTCCTGTTTTCTACTGATGATGCCTCTCCCTATGCATCCCAGTATCCCCTCAGCCCTCCTTACTGCCTTCTCACATTGCTTGCCTACCTTTATGTCATCTGATATGACTAGCCCCAGGTCCCTTTCCATTTTTTTTTTGTTTGTACCTCCCACCCCATTGTGTACTCCTCCCCTGGGTTTTTGTTTCCCAGGTGCATTACTTTGCACTTCTTTGTATTTAATCTAAGCTGCCATACTTTTGACTATTCCTCCAACCTTGCCAAGTTCCTTCTCATCCTCTCCACCCCCTTGGGTATCAACCCTGTTGCAGATCTTTGCATCATCTGCAAAGAGGCATACTTTTCCTCCTGTTCCTCTTTCTTCACTCCCTAATGTACCTACAAGGACAGCTTCAGTAACAGACGAGTACTGGAATAGCACTATAAAAGCAGCAAAATGTGGAGAGTGGTGCAGTGCAGTGGATGTGGGGCAGCCATATTCAGGCAGACCTTCTGGATGCTGAGGTGCTACCCTATCTGCAGGCATCTCTCTCTGGATTGTGGTATGAGGTAGCCAGACTCAGAGTGGAAGTAAACTAGGTCAGGAGTACCTTTGCCCATATCCAGAGAACACCTATTCCAACATTGCTGCCTCAAAGGATGTCAAGAGGATGCCAAGAATGCAGAGCACTTGGATGATGGTAGGCTGTGGGAGGGTTAGGGTGGTCAGACAGAGGAACATCCCAAATCCTATTCCACTCCATAACTCATATACCGCACTGGCAAATGGGGACAACCAAACAGAGATACCTCAAAAAATGGAAGGGAAGGATGTGGAGGTCAACCAAGGAGGTGACCTCAGTGGGGAGAGCAGTGGACCCCAGAGGAGGAGGAAGGGAATCCTGATGGGGGACTCTATCATAATAGGGATCCAGCTAGGAGCACAGGAGGGGAAGGACAGGGAGATGAGGTGCCTACCAGGCGCCACAGCATGGAGGGATGGGAGGAAGATCCTGGGGATCACCAGGAAGGCAACACGGGAGGGTGAGCTGGATGTCATTATCCACTTAGGTACTAATGAACTGGCAAATGGGGAGCCAAAGGAAGTTCAGGAAGAGTTTAGGAAATTGGGGATGGGTCTCAAGCAAGTAGCTACTTCTGTCACCTTCTCAGAAGTACTACCTGTGAGAGGCATGGGAGAGTGTAGGGGTGCATGCACCAAGAACTTTAACTCATAGTTGAAGAACTGGTGCTGTGAGGATGGGTTTGGATTCATTGGTAACTGGGGACCAACCTGGAGGGATGGAGGGTTGTTGAAGCCTGATGGCCTGCATCCATCCTGGAGGGGAATCCAAGCACTCAATGATAAGTTTAAATGCTACATGGACAAGCATTTAAACTAGCTAAGGTGGGTGGCAGGCCAGCAAGGAGGGTACCTAATTGCCCACCCCCATAGCTAGCAGTGGAACCAGTGAACAGGAGGAGTGGATATCTCTACAAAGCAATGTGCAAAAGATGGAGATAAGCACCCAAGAGGTGGATAGGCAGAAAGGGGGCAACATTCAACAGAAAGGCAAACAGCAGGGAGAACCATGGATAAAGGACAATTAGGGAGGGGGCCAGAGTAGAACAGCTAAACAGTCCAGGGAGTTCAAATCATGGTAAGCCATGTGGGCCAATGCCAGGAGTATTAGCAACAAGATGGAGGATCTGGAGGCTGTCATGGTGCAGTTGGACCTGGACATTGTGGCCATCACAGAGACCTCATGTAATGATATCCATGACTGGGAGATGGCCATACCTGGCTACAACATATTCAGAAGAGACAGGGCAGGCAGGAAGGGAGGAGGAGGAGTGGCACTTTATGTGAAAGTTGGCATAAAGTCCACAGAGATCCAGGAGGAACAAAATGGGGGAGAGATAATGTGGATTAAGCTGGAAAGGAAAATGGGGTCAGCCATCCGCACAGGGGTGGTCTGCAGACCACCAGCCCAGGAGGAAGAAACAAATAGGGAACTGATGCTAGCCATGCAAAGATGGCAGACAAGGGTGAGGGTGTGCTGGTTGGAGATTTCAATATTCCAGACGTGGACTGGAGCCTCCCAGCAGCAGCATCAACCAGGAGCAGATTTATTCTGGACTCCCTTCAAGGTGCCTTCCTCAATTAAACTGGTCATGGAACCAGAAGGCAATACTGGACCTTGTGCTCACAAACAGGGACAGTGTGATGGGGTAACAGTGAGGGATCACCTGGGGAACAGTGACCACCGGTCACTGTGGTTTGAAATCACAGAAGGAGCAGAACCAAACTGCACAAAAACACGTATCCTGGATTTTAGGGGGGCAGACTTTGGGAAAATGGGGAGATGCCTGAAAGAGGCATTAATGGGAATGGGGTGTGAATCAAGGGTTGAGGAACAGTGGGCAATATTTAAAACAGAGATTACAAGAGCAACAGAATTATGAATTAAGCAGGTTAGCAAGGGGAAAAGGAAGGGGAGGTCATAATGGTTTTCCAAGGAAGTAGCAGAGAAAGTAAAAGCCAAAAAGATTGCATTCAGCAATACAAAAAGATGCAGGCAGAAGGGGATGGGGAGAAGCACCAGGAGAAGCAAAAGGGGCAGGGAAGTCAGTAAGGGAAGCCAAAGCTAAGACAGAAGAGCGCATTGCAAAATTAGTGGGTAAAGGGGACAAAACCTTTTACAGGTACATAAGTGAAAAAAGAAAGGCAAAGGGAGGGATAGTGAGACTGAAGGGGGAGGATGGGGGCCACATGGAGGATGACAACAGTAAAGCTGACATACTGAACAGGTATTTCGGCTCAGTCTTTACTGAGGAAGAGGAGGGTAATGGGCCTGAAGGGAGTACAAGGGGTGGGAAATGGGTCAGAAATGGACATAAGTCCCTTTACATGGGAAAGGGTCATAAAGGAACTGGAAGGAATAAGAGTTGTTAAAGCAATGTGGCCAGATGGGGTGCACCCCAGGGTCCTAAAGGAACTAAGAGAGGTGGTGGATGAACCTCTGGCAATCCTGTTTTGCTGATCACTGGAAACAGAGGAGGAGGTACCCAAAGACTGAGGATAGCAGATGTAGGCCCCTTATACAAAAGAGGGAACAAAGAGGTAGCAGGAAACTACAGACCAGTCAGCCTGACCTCAGAAGTGGGGAAGATCATGGAAGCACTACTAAAGGAGAGATTGGTGGAACATCTGGTTGCCAATGGATTAATGGACCCAAGGCAGCATGGTTTCACAAGGGGGGAGGTCGTGCCAGACCAGCTTCATTGAATTTTTAGACTGGGTGACAAAGGAGGTGGATCAGGGAAGGGCAGTGGAAGTGGCCTGTCTGGACTTTAGCAAGGCCTTTGACACTGTACCACATAGAAGGTTATTAAACAAAATAAGGAATATGGGAGTGGGCAGGACAGTAGTGCGGTGGGTAGGTAATTGACTCAGTGGCAGGACACAGAGGCTGGTGGTAAATAGCTGTCATTCCACAGAGGGAAGAGTGACCAGTGGGGGAAAAGTCCTATTCAACGTCTTCATCAGTGACATTGTGCAGGACCTAGAATTTCCCTGTTCGCTGATGACACAAAGCTCTGTAACAGAGTGGGCATGCCAGAGATTGTAAACAGAATGAGGAGGGATCTGCAGAAGCTTGAAGAATGGTCAAGGGTTTGGCAGTTGAAATTCAAAGCAAAGAAGTGCAAAATAATGCATATGGGGCACAAAAACCCTGGAACAACAAATCATTTGGGGGTGAGGATATAGCATGCACCAAGCAGGGAAGGGATCTTGGGGTTATCATCTCTGATGACCTCAAGGTAGGGAAACAGTGCAACACAGCAGCAGGTAAAACAAATAGGATGCTGGGATGCATAGGCAGGGGCATCATCAGCAGGAAAAGGGAGGTCATAATTCCACTATACAAGACACTAGTGAAGCCCCGCCAGGAGTATAGTGTACAGTTCTGTACGTAAGGACATAGACAGGGTAGAGAAGGTTCAGAGGGCAACAAAGATGGTACAGGGATTGCATCACAAGTCCTATGAGGACAGGTTGAAGGACTTGAATATGTACTCCCTTGGGGAGAGGCGGGAGAAAGGGGATATGATATACTAGTACATTACAGGGAGCAACAGGGTGCAGGAATTCACTATTTTCCAATGAAAAAGATGTTCCAGGATTAGAGGGCATAGCATAAAGTTGGAGGGAGGGTGATTTAGAGGAAATGTGAAGAAGAATTTCTTCACAGAACGGGTAGTGGACAAGTGGAACACCCTACCAGAGAAAGTGGTGGGAGCTGAAACAATCATGGGATTTAAGAATGCATAGGATAGACATAAGGGAATTCTGGAGGTCAGAGGTAAGGGGCAACAGACTTGTAGGAAAACATAAAGTGAACTTACAAGCTCAAATGGGCAGACTGGGTGGGCCATAGGCCCTTATCTGCCAACAGTGTATATGTATCTATGTATCTATAAAAGGTTTTATCCCCTTTTTAACAGAGTTGGCTATCTTTTCCTCGGCTCGGACCTTTGCTATTCTGACTGCCTTCCCCTCTTCCTTCTGCTTGATACAGTTCTCTGTCCTGCTCCTTCTGTGTTTCCTTACACTTCCTGAGTGTTATCTTTTTCTCCCTAACCTTTCCCACCACCTCTTTTGAGCACCATAGTGTTTTTTTCCTTCGTTTTAATTTGTTTATTTGCTTCACACAAAGGCTAGTTGCCTCTGTGATGGCAGTTTTGATTTTTCCCCATTGTTCCTCCACTCTTCCTTCTTGCCCATTTGCTAGGGCTTTTCTGAGGCACTCTCCCATTTTGCCAAAGTCAGCCCTCCTAAAGTCCAGTACCCTTGCTTTGTATGGCTTGACTCTATGGCTATGTTTATCATGAACCACACTGTTTGGTGGTCGCTTGTTCCCAGATGGCTACCTACTTCTAAATCTGAGATCTATCTCTGTCCCCATTTGAGAGTACCAGGTCTGAGATTGCTCCCTCCTGAGTGGGTTCCAACACTAGCTGTCTGAAGCATGCCTCCTATAGGGCATCGAGAATGATCCTGCTCTTGGATGTGACTGCAGTAAAGGTGCTCCAGTTAACATCTAGCATATTGGTCCCCCATCAACAATATCTCTCCTTTTCCTGCCATTCTATGGATGCCTTCTATCATTTTCTTGTCTATTTCCTCCCTTGAGATGGGGGTCTGCATAAAACCCCTGTGAGGATTGTGGTGCCATTTTATGCCTCCAGGGTGACCCACAGTGCCTCCTCTCCTGCCTGTTTACCCTTTAGTTCTGTTGCTTTGATCCCTTTCCCTACATAGACAGCTACTCCTCCTCCTCCTCCTCTTTTACCCTCTCTGACCCTCATGTATATTGTGTACCCTGGTATGCTGACATCCCAGTCATGGTTCTCTGTGTACCATGTTTCTGTGACTGTCACAATATCCAGGTGTCCCTCTTCCATCAAGGCCACTAGTTCAGGGAGTTTGTTACCCAGACTATGGGCATTGGTACTCATTGCCCTCCATTGTTTGATGGCCTTACCCCTTTTAGCACCCTCCCTGTCCTTACTACCCTTTTATCCATTTACCACTGTCCTGTCCCCTGTAGACTTCTTTGAGTAGTGTAGAAATTATTGGACATCTGAACCTCCTGGAGAAAGGCAACTGATTCTGTATGGTGATGATCCTAAGAGACAACCCCTGGTTGCTGGAAATGGTTCCTGGACTTGCTGAATGCAGGCTAAAAACAACTTGGCTAAATACAGTTACCACAAAAGCAGCAGGCATACGCTATGCTTTTCACATGCTCACTTACTGCCCTACTGTCTCTGGCACTGGGACACAAATGATCCCCTTTGTACAGGTATGCTGGCTGAGAGCTAGCCCCACAGTCTGTACCCTGCTGTAGGCCTCTATAGGCTGGACTCTCTCAGGTCTGGTCTGGTCCTTTGGGTCTACTTCCCTACTCAATCTCTCTGAAAAGGAGCTGTGCAGCTCCTTTTATGCATCCTCAGAATCCCACAAAACTGAAATTATGGTTTCTGAGTGGACAGATTCCCTTCCCATCCTCAGTACCAGTCAGCTGCTTGTCTCTGTTGTAATCCTGCAGCAATGTTAAGGATTTATCAGGCTTAACTCTGGCTAGTTCACAGAGATTGTATCACATTTCTTATACATTTTTCTAACACCTTGCAGGGATGTCACTGATATGTGGCCAAAATCAGAATCAAACACAGTGCCATTACTTCCTCCAAAGTTGCTCAAAAATCTGCAATTCATTTAATTTCATTTTCTAATTTAATGTCTTTCTGTCATTTTAACATTTTAAAAGGGCTATTGTCTCATCTTTTGCCTGAATCATGATGAGCCTAACCACCGATGACAAGGAGACCACTTCACAGGTCTGGTACCTACACTTTAAATTTTAACATAACAATATGAGCTGAAGTCCCGCTGCTTTCTCTATTTTTACAGCTTCGTGGGCCGAGTCCTGCAGGTGTTTTGGGATTGCTGTAGGAGACAGGGGACCATGATCGGAAATGATTCCCATGTTCTCCTGCAGTGCTGCAGTGTGTTGTCCACACAGCTTACTTCATTGGTGATGTGTGGTATCTGTCCCACCCCTGTCCTCCGTGGATGAAGCTCCCCTCTGTTGAGCGGTCAGCTCCCCCCCGGTGCATTATTTTTCTGTCTTACTTCTGCACTCAGTTGTGTGCATGCATACACAGCACAGTGCAGCAACTGCTGCTGTGCTCAAGATGGCCACTGTGCTTCACTGTGAATGCGTGAAGTAATGCACATGCACGAAGGCACAGTGGCTATCTTAGACATGGCACTATTTTGTGCCAGAACTCCTTTACTGGTACTCAGCACTATTTTGTTCCATGAGCTCCATCTTCCCAGAGCTGTCACTATCCTCAGACTTGCTTCCTGGAACTGCTTTAGTGATTTTATGCAGCTGTGTTGGCTCTGACCAGAGTTTGTTCTTGTGTGGAAGCCACTCTCTGGCTTCATCTTTTATACACAATAGTGTGTTCTGGCTCTTAAGAGGCTCACAGGTGGCCAGTGGGGAGGTTGCTAATTCAGAGAATACATACATCTCCTGTGTTAAGGGCTTAACAAACTCGGCCCTTGCTAATTTACAGAGATTGTGGCACATTTCTAACACATTTTTCTTAAAACTTGCATGTATGCTACTGGTATGTGGCCAAAATCAAAATCATAATCAAATAGTTATAGTACCAATGCTCTCCCCAAAGTTGCTTGAAAGCCTGCAATTCATTTAAGTTAATTCTACATTCTTAGTTACAGTCTTCATTGCATCATTTTAACATTTTAAAATGGTTTTTGGTTTCATCATTCAGCTAAATCATGATTAGCCTCACCACCAACAACAAGGTGACCCTCTCATATGTCAGGTATCTAGCCTTTAAATTCTAACATGCCAATATGAGCTGAGGTCTCACTGTTTTCTTTCTTTTTCTTGCGTAGGGACCACTATCTGGCATCATCTTTTATATGCGCCACTTGTACCATCCTTGTTTAAGCTGGATAGCTGCTTTCAATAGACAAATCTTGGATGCCAAAAGCCAAACCTAATAGGGCTCCATTGTAAATCTGATGGCTATAGTGAATTAGGGATGCCTGCTGTACCAGCCACCTGATGCCCATTAACACCTCCACAGCTATGATCAGGCAGTTTGGTTCCATGTGATAATGGCAATCGTGGAATAGCGATTGCTGTTAGGGCAAGTGTGCATTGCCGAAAATGAATTATGGCAATGTACACTCGCAGTGACTGGCAAACCAGCAACAGGTTTTCTATTTTATGTGGATGCTGTGCCCCTCACATCCCAATACTAAAGGATTCTTAACTGCAGGGGGTGCATATTGAGGGGTGTAAAACTTAAAAATAAAAATCCCACCCATCGCAAAACGTGATTGCTCAGAATCAAACCTGGCACCCACCCAACCCCAGCCCACCACCTACCCACCACACCACACAGCCAGCTCAGCAGCTGACTGCTGCACTACACTCAAGTACCATCGCTCCCCTTTCACCCATTGCGTGACATGGTTCCTCCCCCTCGCATGCATGTATATATACAAAATCCCGTTGCCGTAGTCACCTACCCCTGTATCCATTCACTACCCTGCCAGGGTAGCCCTGTACACAGGCACCATGATTGAGTCACCCTTTTTGAAAGTGCTCAATTGCGGTCGCCTTATACACAGGATACTGCCAGTTTCCCCGACACTTCCTGAGGCTATCTGACTTCAGCTGTCTAGGCGTTAATAGACTTCCCTGACAGCAACTAATCATTGCAATCACCTAGTGAGGTGCTGATTGCTGACCCTATTTAGTTATGGCAGTGCCCTTTGCTGCTGATTCCTTTGCCCCAGAGTTTTTCTGGAGTTAAACAGAACCACAAATTTTGAAAAGAAAAGCTCATTTGCAAATTCCTGCTGCATTATGATGCTGCTTGTGTTTATTCATTTATTTTTATTTATTGAAATGTTTCACCAGGAAGGCACACTGAACAACAAGTTGCTCGACTCCCGGTGCAACCCGGGGTTGGGGGTTACAATTGGATGAAGAATTAGACATACAGTTTAACATTTAACATATCCGAGAAATTAAACATTCAATTACAGTTGTAACAAGACATACAGTTAAAAAATATAATAATCATACAGTCACATTTGTGACATAACATATAATTAAATATATCATACCTGTGGAATATGCATTTAAATACAAGTGGCATATCTGAGGAACATAGTACATATAGCGGTGAAGGGACAGGAGAGCATGCTGAGAAGAAGGCTCAGGGGGGATGGAAGGTTTAATAGGTGAAGTGAGTCATGGAGAGGAGCAGAGGCATAGGAGGACAGTTAAGGAGGGTTAAAGCAGAAGCAGTTAGATGAGAGAAAGTGTTGTAAGGCAGAGGCAATGGAGCAGAAGGAAGAGGAGTGCCATATTTGGGGGGGGAGGAAGTTCCAGATTTGCAGGAAACAATGGGTAAAGCCTGACTGACTGATGAGAGTGGTTCGATGGGGGACCAACAAAGTGCGAGTGTCAGAGGATCTGAGAGAGTGGGAGGGGGAGGGGGGAAGAGAGTGAGTGTGAGAGGCAGGAGGGAAGTTCTCCTAACCAAAATTTAGAAGAGAGTTTGGCACAATGAGAGAGACACCTGTTGGCAAGTGGGGGAAGGGACATAGTGTGGTAGAGGTAACAGTGATGAGTGAGTGATGGAGTATCAAGGGTAAATTGACAGAAGGAGTTAAAGAGAGTGTTCAATCTGGTTAGGGAGGATTTGGAAGTGGCACCATAGACTACATCACAGTAGTCGAAAATGGGGAGGATCATCTTCTAGACTAGTTCACGCCATGCTGTAGGAGGCATGCAACTATGGTTCCTGAATAAGGCACCAAGCTTGGGGTGCAATTTTTTCAGGATGGCATCAATGTGGCCAGAGAAGTTGAGGTGTTGATCCAACCAAACTCCAAGGTATCTGAATGAGGAGGTGCCCTCTAGGATTGTCCCACCAATGGTATGGAAAGAAGGTAAAGGGTGAAGCCTAAAGAGTCTCTGCTTAGCACCAAATGTCATGTAGACAGTCTTTTTGGCATTTAGGAATAGCTGATGTGAGGTAAACCATAACTGAACCTGGTGGAAGTCAAGCTGAAGGGTGGTTGCTACATCGGCAGGGCATTTGCCAGAGGAGAACAGGACAGTGTTGTCAGCATACATGTGGTTAGAGGAGGAGGGGGAGCATACTGAGGGCAAGTCATTTAGGAAGATGGAGAAGAGAATGGGTCCAAGCACCAAGCCCTGTGGGACTCCTGTGGAAATCGGGGATTGTATCCTGGATCTTGACTGTGTTCTGCCTGAGAGATAAGCTCAAACCAGTTTTGTGCAGAAGTAGACAACCCAGCAGCTGTAAGGGAGTCAAGAAGTAGGGCATGGGAGACTGTATCGAATGCCTTGGTGAGGTTGACAAAGATGGCAGAGGTAATGAGGCCATTTTCCATCCCAGTGAGGATGAAGTCAGTGAGCATGATTAGGGAGGTGGCAGTGGAGTGGTTCTTCCAAAAACCAGATTGGAACTGGGTAAAAAAGGAAGAGTCATTGAGGAAGGAGATTAGTTGAGAGAGGACCAGGTGTTCTTGGAGTTTAGCAAGGGCAGGGAGGAGGGAGATTGGGCAACAATTTGCAGGGAAGGAGGGGTCACCACACTTTGGGAGAGGGAGGACCACTGCATGTTTCCAGGATGAAGAGACAGATGAGGATGAGAAGGAAAGATTTAGGAATAAGGAGAGAGGTAAGTTATAGCAGAAGCTGAAAGGTAGAGGAGTTTAGGGTCAAGGTCATCTGGTGATGAGCCTTTGGAAGGATTAAGAGAGAGAAGGGCCATTAGTGTTTCTTCTGGGGAGACTGCAGAAAAGGAGAAGGAAGGGTGTGCGTGGAGGGGTTGAGAGCTGGGTGTGAGAGGATGAGGGGGGGAGGTTAGAGGGGAATGACTTTATTTTTTGAAATTCAACTTTATTGGTTTAGGAAATATAACAAAACAGTGAATCCAAACAGAGCTGTACATGGAGTAGGAGAAGGAAAACAAAACAAACAACAACCCGAGGAAAAAAAAAAAAGAGGAACCATCCTCCAAACTATCCCCCCCCCACAAATCTCCCCTCTACAGCATCTAGGATTCTGTAACCCCAGATCTACATCCTTTCTCACCCACCCTAACCCCCGAGTGTGCTTTGCATTTGTTAAGCAGGCTATTATATAGAGCCAGTCCTTATACCATGGGATTGGCTTTGGGATAGAAGAGAAAGAGAAGGAGATGGAGGCTAAGTAGGGTATCAGAGCCCGAGCCAAGAGGTCAATGGTGTAAATAAAGCGTGTATAGCTTGTCCCATCTTTTGTGAAACAAGTCCATTCGGTTACGAGAGCTAGCAGTGAGTCTCTCCATGTTAAAGCAGGTTGATAAGTCTTTAATCCATTCGATATATGTTATGGTTAGTTGATCAGTCCAATGCTTGAGAACTAGTCGTGAGACCACCATAGAAATTAAAGCAATATGGTACCTACGTTCCTGACAATCTATGGTGGAGTAATTACCTAGGATGCAAATATCGGCCATGAAGAGGTTATTGAGGCCCAAAAGAGGGTCCAAGTTGTCCTGAATAGAGTGCCACCTTGTCACATTGCCAGAAAATATGAAGCTAATTCCCCTCTCCTTGTGAGCATCTGGAGCATAGGGGAAGAGTTAATTTTTTTAAACGGGACAGTTTAACTGGGGTGTAATTCATATTATTTAGTATGTGATATTGGGTAAGTCTGAATCTATCTTGGGTATGGTATTTGTGCAGGTCCTTCCATAAGCGGGGCCAGCTAGGAGTGGTGTCCGGTATAAGAGAGAGCCAGATACGAGAACCTTCGAGCGGGTTCAGGAATTTAAGGTCCAGCAGGTAGGAGTATATTAATGAGATGCAGTGAGATCTGGGTGCTGAAGCTTCGATTTGGGAGAGGAAGGGACTGACCTGTGATTTATGGAATACAGATCCGAAATTCACATTGATGAGATGCCTTAGTTGGTATATCTTGAAAATCATATTGTTGGGAAGGTCAAATTTGGATAGCATGTCGGGAGAAGAAAGTAGGGAGTCCTGGGAGTAAAAGTTTTCCACTATTGTTTCATTAATTTGCGGGAGCTAGCCAGGAGCAATTAACGAGCCTCCCAGTCTAATATTGGGATTTAGGATAAGGGGTTGTGCTAAGTCTGTTTTAGGTGGGATCTTAAGATAGTAAAGACATTGGGAGAGGGTTTTAAGAGAAGTAATGATGGTTGGGTTTGAGATCCAAGATGTAAGTGCTGGGGTGGGGGTGTGGAAGATTGTTTTGGGGCCGATTTTGGCCTCTAGAAGAATTTGTCTTTCGATCAGAAGCCAAAGCGGGGGAGGGCCAGTAGCCGGGTCTGAGAACCATCTGCTCAGCTTGGAAAGGTGGGCTGCCCAGTGATAGAATATTAGGTTGGGGAGACGAAGACCTCCTTGGTCTTTAGGGAGGCATAATTTAGAAAAAGAGCTCCTGACGGCTTTATTTTGCCAGATAAATTGTGAAAAGATGGAGTGGAATTGCTGTAGGTATGAAAGAGGTAGCCAGAGGCCTAGTAGATTAAGAGGGTGAAAAATATGGGGAAGGACATTCATCTTAATAATGTTAATCCTGCCCCAAAGAGAAATGGGAAGTTTAGACCATCTTTGTAAGTCCAGCTGGATGTTGGACTTGAGGTCGTCTAAGTTGAGCTTCTTGAGCAGAGCTAGATCCGGTAAAGTGTATGCCCAAGTATTTGATTGACCTGGAGACCACCTCATACCAAACTTAGTGAAGCCTTGTTTATGTGTAGAAGAGTTCAGAGGAAATACTTCGATTTTGCTATGTTCAGCTTGTAATGGGAGGCGGCCATATTGGGTAATGATTTGGAGTGCATGCCCTAATGATTTTTCAGCGTGAGTAACATGAAGCAAGATGTCATCTGCATAGACAGAAAGCACCAGCTCCTGTTGCTGCAACGGGCAGCCATGGATGTGGGGAGTGTTTAAGTTTATGAAGAAGGGGTTCTAAGTACAGGTTGAACAGAAAGGGAGAGAGCGGGTGACCTTGTCTGGTGCCAGTGTGGAGATAAAAGATTGAGGAAAAGACACCGTTGCAATAGATCCTAGCCGAGGGGGATTTGTACATGATCTGAATCCACTTAAGGAAGATGGGTGGGAAGTCCATTTTAGCCAGAGTTGCCCACAGAAAATTCCAGTTGACTCTGTCGAACGCTTTCTCAGCATCCAAGGAGATCAGGGCCATTGGGGTATGGGATAGTTGGGCAGCATGTGAGATGTGAGAGAGAGTTCTGAGGTGGTCTACAGGGGAGCGGGCTTGAATGAATCCCACTTGCTCAGGGCTTAGGAGGTGGACCCAGACCTTCTTAATCCTCTCGGCTAGGATCTTGGATAAGATCTTCATATCGCAGTTTAGGAGAGAAATGGGGCGGTAACTCACAGGGTCTTTAGGTGGTTTATCAGACTTAAGAATTAGTACAGTTGTGGCTTCCAGTAAAATGGGGTCAGTTGTATCAGCATGGAGCAGACAGTTATACAGTTTAAGGATGAAGGGAGCAAGTTCTTTATAAAAGTTTTATAGAAATTAGAAGGGTAGCCATTGGGACCGGGTGCCTTGTCAGGAGCAAGAGAGGTAATGGCATCCTCGACTTCAGATAGGGTAATAGGGGAAGCAAGAGCATTTTTGTGGTGTACAGGAAGGTGGGGAAGATTGAGGTCTGCTAGATAAGTCTCTATGTCCAAGGGGGGCACTGGGGGGAGTGACTGCTATAGAGATTTTTATAGAAGTCCTCAAAGATCTGTGTAATTTCCCTAGGGGTAGTTTTGGTTAGGCCCTCTGGGGTTTGCAAGGTTGGGATTAGTCTTGAACCCTCTATCGTGTGTAGTCTTAAGGCCAAAAGCCTACCGGCTTTTTCACCATGATCAGTATATTTAGATTGAGTTTTTAGGATGGCATATTCAGCCCTCTCCTTGAGTAGATCTGCGTACTCATTTTTTGCTTTTAGAAGGGATTCAAGAGAGGCCAGGGGAGAGGAGGGGGTGTAGGAGCTCTCCAATTCCTTAATTTTGGTCAGTAATAGGACAGCAAGAGCCTGCCTAGATTTTTTCCTCGCAGAAACTAATTTAATTATTTCCCCCCGAGGTAGCATTTCAGGGAGCACCAGATGGAGTCAATCCTCGGGGTGGAGTTCATATTAATCTTGAGAAAATTAGAGATAAGACCTTTAATGTGGGCGACCATCTGGGCTTCCTTAAGGAGCTGGGTATTGAGTTTCCAGACAGTGTCCCGTTGAAAGTTGGGGTCCGGAGAGATCTTCGCCCAGACTGTGACGTGGTCTGACAATACTATCGGCTCTATACCGGTCTGGAGAAGGCCAGGGAGAAGTGACTTGCTGATTAAGATATAGTCTATTCTGGACCAGGAGTGATGGACTTGAGAAAAAAGGGAGAAAGATCGGAGGGAGGGGTTAGTGAGATGCCAAGGATCACATAGCCCTAATAGCTGCACAAAGTCCGATAAGGACTTTTGAGCCGGAGTTGCTGGACACTTAGGATCTTGAGATCTATCAAGGATATGACATGGCAGGACGTTCCAATCCCCTCCCAAAATGAGATGTGAGGGTAGAAGAGTACCTAATTTATCCGCTAGAGTCATAAAAAACTCAGGGCTCCCTCCTACTGGACCATAAATTGAGCCAAGGACGACCTTACAGTTGTTGAGAGAGCCTTTGACCAGGACAAATCTACCGTCTGGGTCAGTCAGTTCCTCCTCTGCCAAGAAGGCAACGTAATTTTTAATAAGAATAGCTACCCCCTGCTGGACCCTGAGCCGCTCGCTGAGAAAACTTGGGAAAAGCCAGATCTAACTAGCCATTTTTCCTCACTATTGTTTAAATGGGTTTCCTGAAGCATGAGTATCTCAACCTTAAGTAAATCACAGTGGTTAAAAACCTGAATCCTCTTGGCTCTTTCACTGATCCCTCGCACATTCCAAGTAGTTATGTTAACCGAGTTTATAACCATTTCAAAATCATTGGGTTAAATAAACACATAGTAATGCCTCTGTCGATAGTCGGAAAGGAAAAGCACATTCTGACCCCCCCTACAAGTCTGGCTAGGTTCTGAGAAAAAGCATAACCAGACCCCTGGTATGTAGCAATCAAACAGTAAGAACACGTATTGGTATGAGACTCTTGAAATTTAACACATTCCAACCATGAAAAACCACCCCCCCATCCCCAATAATAAAGAAAAAGCCCAGCAAACTATATACAACCTGGTTCCAGACATGACCAGTAATGTCCTGGAAAACCCAGTAACATGGGTCTGGAGACCAGAGCCCAATGGCGAAACCCAGGGCTGTCATAGCCCAATGACAAAGGATTATGAAGTTGCTATGAGGGCATAGGGACAAATTGCTGGCGAGTAACAGCCACCAAAAGGTATAGAGAAACCCCCGATAGCAGGACTTAGGGCCACCATATCCCCCCACAGTAAGCTCGTGAGGCAGCCTCCTTTAGCTCAGAGCGTCTCCGGGATCCCCTCCCCACCCACCAACCAATCTTGTTAGGCTACAATCGGGCAGCGGTCTTATGTACCCGTAGGCCCTAAAGGGAACAAAAAAAAGGGTGCCACGTTAGGTAGCAACCGTCTATTTTGGCTTCGTGAGTAGTGCAATATACAGTCACTGAATATAAGAGATGGGAACTTACCCCCGTCTGTGTGGTTCAGCTATCCACGGGAGATTGGGTGTTAGAGTGGGAGTGGGGCTGAGACATATCCGCAAGGATGTCTTTTAGGCAGATCTCCGGGGGGCACATTATGCGGTGGGACCAGAACCGGTCCGCCCTCAATTCGGTCAGGCAGAGCGTTAGGTCTCCATCCCTGAGGTTCCAGAATAAACTAAGGGGACTGAAAAAAACTCGGCCTACCTCAACCGGCGCTAAAAGGCCCTGATTACCCCAGCCTCCCAGAAACTAAACGACTTTCGTTTAAAGCTAGCAGGTAAGCCATTGCAACACAACATCCTACGAACGCAGAAACGTAGGCAACAAGCCTGATAACTGGATTATTAAAAGTCAAATAATTTTTCTTTAAACAAGTTAGGTAGTCTGGAAGTTAAGTCTTTAGTGGCTTGCTCAGGAGAATCATAGGTGGAAGAAGAGCCATCGATTGTAACCTTTAGGGTGGCGGGATATAGCATTCTGAAGGGGATGCCTGCCGCGATGAGTTTCTGTACCACAGGGTGAAACGCCGTTCTCCTCTGCCTGGTCTCAGCTGGAAGGTCTTGGGTGATTCTTAATTTAGCAGGGCCCCACATGATAGCTTGCAGCTCTCGGGCCTTCGTGAGAACATGCTGTTTTTCGATGAAGCTTAGGAATTTGACAATGATCGGCCGAGGAGGAGAGTCCGGTGGGGGCCTTGGTCTCAGGGACCGATGGGCTCTCTCAAGGTGATATTGAGGGTTGAGAGGCGAGGGACCGACGACTTTAGCCAAAAACTTCTAGAGGAAGGCAATGGTGTCTGAGCCTTCCTCTAGCTCTGGCAGGCCAATTATTAATAGATTATTTCGCCTGCTACGTCCCTCTAGGTATTCAGTCTTAAGTTGCAGTTTTTTCACCTGTTGTTTCAGAGAGACAATTTCTGGGTCTATTGTACCGCTCCACTTTTCTTGGGATAGGATCCTGGCTTCAGAATCGGACACCCTGGTTGTGAGAGAAGTGAGATCCCCTTTAATCGATTTTAACTCGTTCGTAATGCCTTCTAGTACTTCCCGGAGCGGCGCAATTTCTTGTAAAAATTTCTCCTCGGTAAGAGGGCCCACCGAGGAAGCAGTGCCGCCCAATTTGCCTGGGTTGTTGTTAATCTGGTTTCTCGCCTTCTTGGAGAGTTTTTCCAGCATTGCAGGAGGAGTGTGCCGCATCGCGGCCTGCTTCATCTCTGCCTCCATCCTTGTTTGAAAATGCAGGATGCGAGAAAAAAAACGCTCAGAGGCCAATAGGCAAAGATCGAGAAGCAGCTTGTTGTAATAATTTGTTGTGTTAGTCGTTTAGAACTGCTTTAGAAAAGGATTAAGGCTGATGGGTGGTGGGAGCCCAGAGACAACACAGCCATTCAAGGAGCTAGCATCACGTGACTCTGGGAATGACTTTAGAAGTGCTGTGGTGCAGGAGGTATAAAAGGAGTTAAACTCTTGAGCCACTGTGCATGGTTTGGAGACCAATGAGTTGTTTATTTTAAGCAAAGGGGAGGTGGATATGAAGAGGGGAGAATAGGGTGTGGACCACTTGCCAGAATTTGTAGCGATGTAACCGCTGATCCTTTTGCTACTGAGTCTTCCCAAAGTTAAACAGAACCACAAACTTTGAAAAAATTAAAAAGCTTGTTTATAAATCCCTGCTGCATTATAATGTTGTTTGTAACAATGTAACCAGTGATCCCGATGGGCAATGACTGGCTCAGGGGGAATGCTTACTTATGGCAAACTGAAAAAAAAATAAACCATCAGCTCACCATTCAAACACCTGCTTCATCCTGACACTGCTTGCAGATGCTAGCGTGTTCTATTAAAACGAGAAAGCAATGTATCAGAAGGGATGCAAATCTGTGCAGTTTTCACTATAGTATTAGAGAGAAATAGAAAACAGTGTGTGCCGGTCAGTCGGAGGAAAATCTGTACATGGTAGGCTGGAAAGAAAATTGTAAGGGGGTAGTTACTGTGCAAGATGGCAATTGCATATGTTTTGTTGTACAATGGACACTGCTTATAATGGACAAAAGTGATTTAGACAGACTAGACAGTTATAAGCGGCAGGTACTGTATTGTGTTCTGGCCCATAAGAGGCTCACAGGTAGCCAGTGGAAAGCATACTAATTAGGAGAAGGGCACACCTCTCCTGGTCTTTGACACAATTTTAAGGGTTTAGCAAGCTCAGTGCTGGCTAATTCACAGAGATTTGATCATATTTCTTGAGCATTTTCCTTAAACCTTGTAGGGATGCTACAGATGTGTGACCAAAATCTAAATCAGTTATAGCACTACTATTCCCCCCAAAGCTGCTTGAAAGCCTGCATCTCATTTAAGTTAATTCTATTTTCTTACTTTATGTCTTCATTTTGTTGTTTTAACATTTTAAAGGGGTCCTTGGTGTTATCTTTGGGCAGAATCATGATTTGCCTGACCACCAATGACAATGTGACCCCCCCCCCACCTTGGGCATATGTCTGAACTGCAAATTGTACCTGCCAATATGAGCTGAGGCCCAACTGCTTTCTTTCTTTTTCTTGTGTGAAAACCACTCTGTGGCTAAATCTTTCATATAATGTATTCTGGCCTCATAAGAGGCTCACAGGTGGCCAAGTGGGGAGCTTACTAATTAGGAGAAGGCCACACCTCTCTGGTTCTTTGATGCAGTTTTTAAGGGTTTAGCAAGCTCAATCCTGGCTAATTCATGGAGATTGTATCGCATTTGTCATACATTTTTCTTAAACCTTGTTGGGATGCTACTGTAGTGAGGCCAAAATCAGAATCAAACAGTTACACTGCAGTACCAGTGCTCCCTCAAAAGCTGCTAGAAAGTTTGCAATTCATTTAAGTTTATTGCATTTTCTTACATTCTGTCTTCATTCCATCATTTGAAAATTTTAAAGAGTTTCCTAGTCTCATCATTTAGCTGAATCATGACTAGCCTGACTACCGAGGACAAGGTGACTTCCTCATAGGTCAGGTACCTACTCTTCAAATTTTAACATGCCAATATGAACTGAGGTCCCATTGCTTTTTCTCGGTAAGCACCTGCCCTCCCAATTCAGGGCTTACCTGAACTGTCTCCTTGTCCCCCTGTCCCAAAGTCTTCACCCTCTGGTCTCAGGACTGCTGCACTGGGGACTGATAGGGCAGTTGAAAATGCAGTCCTGCTGCCCTGGTGGGATGAGAACCAGAGCTCCATAGTTCAAATTCATAACCATTGCCACTCAGCACCCTCTGGCCTCGGGCCATTTGCAGTGTTCTGGCGGTCAAGGCAGAGGTTGGAGGAGGGAAGTCAGAGCAGCTGGTTGGGTTTTTCTGACTCAGGAGCTGAAGAGGGCCAGGGAACAGGACTGAAAGGAATGCGGCAGGAATGTTAGCTGCCGTGCATATGCAGAAAGTGCAAAAATGGATTGGTTGGTGTGCCACAGTCTGTCCAGATTTTGGCCTGCCTGGCTGAACCTGAAGTAAAGAATCCCTGGGTAATTGTCAGAGAGAAGCAGAAAAAAAGGTTTTCAACAAAACTCTTATTTCAAAAAAGGCAAGTTGGATCTGTGGTTCCCTGCCCCTCCACAGACTTTCCCCTCAGGAGGATTAGCTTCTACATAGTTTCAAGTCCGGAAAGGCACCTGCCTTCACCCAGATCCAAGCTTCAGAGACCCAGCAGAAAAGTGAAGCAGAAATGCCATCAGTCAGTCTGAAGAAATCAGTGTCCTAGATGGAAGCACAGCACCAGTGAGCTTTTCCAGCAGCTGATACCAGAAGTGGAGTGTGCCACTTTAGAACCCTGAGTAAAATCCAGGATTTGACTCTGCTACTGGGAGGTTTCTGTGCCAGGACTTAAGAGAAAAGTCCTGGGCAGGACTGTGCCAGTGTGAGAAGCCCAGGCAGAAGTCCCAGTGTGGCCATCTAGCTACAAAAATCCCATTTGGATTACAAGTAGGGGCCCTTTTTTCCAAGTGTTCGACTACTTAAAGTTAGTGTTTGGCAAGTGTGTTTAAAAGTAATTGTCTTGTAGCTGTTTAAGCACACCACCAAGCTGCATCCTGCTAGCAGTATCAGCGTCCCCAGTGTGGTACCCACTACATCCATTAAGAGATCTCTCACCCATGGCCTTTGGGTGGAATTAATACAGGTGTACTCACATTGGGATTTGAGGACTGCTGGGGGTGGGCAGAGTGTGGGTAAAGGGTGCTGAACAGTTGATTGCTTTATTTTCTTAGAGAATAGAAGTATTGCTATCCCCATTTCATCCATTTTACCATAGCAACCCCTTATTCTTTCCATACCCTCCCTTTTAAATAAACTGTTTGAAATTTTATTTTATGGTTTGGTAATTGTCATTGCTTACAGTGTCACTTGTTGGGAGGATGGACTGTATGGGCAGTTTATGAACTGGTTCCTGGGGGGTGGCAGCCTTGTGTTTCAGCAGCAAGGAAACCCATATCACTTCCCCAGATGGAGGTACTGTGCCACGTTAGGCCAGTGTAGCAACTCCTTAGAGAACCTAGGCTTACCTCGCTGGAAAAAGTGGAGATGTGACCCTGAGAGTCTGAGTATAGTGACTGCTTACACCGGAGGCACTGTTGGGACTTTTCTGCCCCGTGTGTATGTTCCCTAACCTGTGACTTTGTGAAAGGAAAATTTTAGTGCCTCCCCCCCTCAGATTTCAAAGTTTGTCATGGCACTTCAGGAGTTGGAAGACTGGTGCTGAAAGGAGCGCTTGGACCTGAAAAAGGTAATCCTGGGCATAGGGATCCTTGACAGTACTGAAAGGATAGCACATTAGTGGCATTGTATGCTTTAGAGTGTTTGGGAAATTTAAAAATCTATATTGTGAAGTATGACTGTACCAGTCAGAACATGACTACTTTAATTGGAAGTGATTCAGAAATTTTTGTGAACAAACTGCCAGCTACAACCAAATCTAAGAGTTCTGAAGAAGAATGGCATTTGTTTGGCAGGTGGAATAGCATGCTGTCTGTTATCCCTCTTAACCAGTACAGCCAGTTGATTGGGTGGAAAAAGTCAAAATATTGTTGGCCAGCGATGACAAAACATTGAAAGAGTTTCAAACAACGGTGTTCTGTGACACCCCAAATCCTTCAACCAAGGGCCCCATGGCTCCTACAGAGTTCAAATGCAGTTTCAGTTATTTCTGAGTTCTTCAGGGAAGACTCTCAAAGATGTGAGTGAAATGTTGCAGAAAGAAGGTGTGACACTCCTGGTGCCTTCTGCTGATCCTGTGCCAGTGGAACATGAATGTGCAGTCCTTCCTGTGTCCCCCTACAAAATCAGTTTTTTCCTCAGATTACCTGTGTTCTCAGGTACTGTCCCCACCCCAAATGGGGAGGATGACTACTACAGTTGGATGAACCAAGCCACCTAGACACTTCAAGAGTGAAAGGATTCTGAGGATGAAAAGTGAATAAGAGTTGTTGAGAGTTTACTAGGAAGTGCTTTGAATATAAAAAAGTATTTGTGTACAAATCAGCCAAATTGTACCCTGCAAGTCTACTTAGCAATATTAAAGAGCACATAGGGACCCATTGAGAGTGGCACTGACCTGCTGTTTCAGTTATTCCTGACAATGGGCGCTATGCATGAAAGTGCAGAGTGGCTATACACCATGGATCTGCAGTGCATAGCCACCCCACACCTATTGTGCCCCCCTTGTGGAATGCACGAAAAGAGGCCCACATCCTGTATACACCCAATCCCCTAGCTGCACAGACAGCAACATGCCGGGGGGCAGGCAGGGGCATGTCTGCACTATGTGCCATTTACAAAGGCTCATGGGGGGGTGTAGTGTCAAGCAGGTTACAGTTGCCGGGACCTTGCTGTAACCCACTGCATGCCAACTAGGCAGATGAGGAAGGCTATGGCAGCTGATTGGGCAAGAACCCGTACTTGTAAGCTGTGTGTCCCATAGCACCTGTCCCCCCCGAACAGGGGTGTGCACCGACCCTGTCTGTGCCAAGCATCCCCCCAACATGTGTGCCCAGTCCCCATACCTGGCATTGCAGCCCCCCAAACAGCCAAGCCCCATCCATGGTTTGGCAGGAGCAGCCCCCTGCCCTTGACACATGTCCGCCCTTCCCCGATATAAGGTAGGCTAACCCCCCCATCAGCCCACACAAGTGCCCAGGTTCCTGGTAGTGAGCAGGATCCCCCTTCCCTCATTCCCACAGGTGCTCATGTCTGCAGCCCCCCGACCCCTGATCTTGGCCCCTTCAGATAATCATTAGTGTTCTGTGGACCCCCCACACCCATGGCACTGACAACCCTCCACCCCCGTAACTGCCTGTCAGTGGCACAGCTCAGCATGGCCAGTGGCACAGCTCTCTTCACACCTCCTCAGCCCCTGACTGTCCAAGTGATGCTGGGCGTGCACAGCCAATATAGAGTGGTGTGTTCCCAGCATCACTTGGACAGCAGCTGAGGTGGTGTGAGGAGAGCTGTGTCACTGGCCATCTTGGGCTGTGACACTGATGGGCAGGTACAGGGGCCCGGGGATGTCAGTGGCATGAGGGTGGGGGGGTCCACTTATAACCAAAGATCACCATGAAGGGCCAGAATCAGGGGTTGGAGGGATGTCCGGTTGCACTTTTCTGGGTGGGGGGGGACTGTGTGGACAGATGGAGCACAGGGCATAGGTGTGTGTGTGGGGGTCTGCCTTCATGGGGCTAGTGCCCCAATGTGTGGTGGGGTAGTCTGTTCTCCCAGGTCCAGAGCATCAACATGTGTGTGTGGGGTTCTGCACTGATGGGGCCAGGGCACTGCCATGTACGGGGTCAGTGGGCAGGCATCAGGGACAATGGTGCTGTGCCATTTTTGGGTGGGTAGCAGCTGTGCTCCAGGTAGTGGGGGTGCTGCTGGGGCAGGAATCAGGATGGGGCACTCAGCTACCAACAGGGACCATCTGCGCAGGTCACAGGTGCCTGTGTGTGATGCATATACTGGGTACCGTGGCCACTCTCGCAAGTAATCCACTCCGGGACCCAGGACAGGCATCCCATTGGATGCTTGCCTAGGTCTACAACCCTGCCCCTGGCTGCCCTGTGGAGTCCTGTGCACTTGGGGGGCAGAGCCATGGACAGGTGGCAGCTGTCAGTGAATCCTGGCCTGACTACACCTGTCCATGGGCACAGAGCTACGTGGGTTTGGTATGCGCCTCTGGTGTATACTTTCCACCCATTTGTGCATAGCACCCAATGCCCTTATGCTGGATACAGAGCTGGAAGAGGGAGAAGTGCTACCCATTCCTGAGGAAGAAACAATGATACCCAGAAAGTCTGGACATGAGTCTAAGCCAATTATCAAGCATACTTATTTATTTATTTACTAGCTTTTGTTTACCTGATAAGCATACTAGACAAGGAATGCCTATTTTTAGGTATGACCCAGGAGATTACAAGAGCATGGTTTACAAAACAGTGCAAGGGAATTACAACAATGTGAAATACAAGCAATGAGCTGGGTGATACAAATAAATAGGTACAGGATGAACAGATAAGCATATACATCAAGGGTAAGAACAAGCAAACAATAATTACATTTTGTGGAAATAATGCAAATTCAATTAGTCCCATTTTGAGGATAGTAAATGCTGAGGTGAAGGGCATGCAGGATAGATAATTCCCCTTACTAGAGCTCAGAGGGGGTAGGGGAACCAGAGAAGTGGAGGGTGCACACCAGGGTATAAGCAGGGGTAGGGGATATCAAGCAGCATTGGAACAGTTACAGGCTGAGGCAGACTTCAGGTACAACCAGAGGGAGCGCTTAAAGATGGGATGGGTGGGGGTACATCTGATGGTTGCAGGTAGGGTATTCCAGAATCTAGGGGCACAAACAGCAAAGGCACAATCACCTGACAGTGTATGAGTTTTTGGGACAAGGAGGGGTCAGAAGTCAGCTGACCTTAGCGGTATGATGGCAGAGCCAGCCAAAGGAGTTTGAACAGGGTGGGTGGGGTGGCATTAAGGACAATTTTGTCTGTGAAGTAGCCCAAGACAAATGAGCGATAATTACCTGGGGACAACCAGTGGAGCTGGTTATATAAATCACAGTGATGGGTTAGTTGAGGGATGACAAGGGAAAAGCAGCAAATATTAATATAGGCCACATACCATTTAGCAAGGCTAGTTTTTGTGGTGAGGGTAAAGATTGTCAGCCCATAGCTGAGAAAGGGAAGGAATAAACCTTTAGAAAGGACTCGCTACGCAGCAGCAGTAAGGGACCCATGAGCCCGGTGTGGAAGTCCAAGCTTGATATTTGTTGCCCTGTAGTCATTTTGAATGCTTAGAGACAGGACTAACTGGGGGCCAAGAGTAACTCCCAGGTATCTAAAGGAGCATGTAGTGTCAACTTGGACACCATCAAGACTTAAAACATTGAGTGGGACAGGACATTGAGTTTGGCAGAGGAGCCGAAGAGCATGAGTTGAGTTTTCTTTAAGTTCAGCATGAGCTTATTTGTCAGGAGCCAATGTTGCAGTTTATTGAAGTCAGCTTGTAGGTTGTGATTTATGACATTGACATCACCTGAGATAGCTAGAAGGACCAGATCATTGGCATATAGAGTTGTGGTGCTATGGGTAGGGACTGTTGGGAAGTCATTGATGAAAAGAGAAAATAGGATAGGGCCCAGACTAGATCCCTGAGGGACACTAATAGTGATAGGAACAGGTTCTTACAGAGCTCTATTGTACTTAACAAGCTGTAACCTGCCAGTGAGATAGTTGGGAAAAACAGTTTAGGGCTGGACCAGCAACACTGAGGGAGTGAAGCTTGGTACAGAGTAGGGAGTGATTCACTAGATTGAAGGCCTTTGAGAGGTCCACGAAGATAGCCCAGGTCAGCATAACCTGGTCCATGGCAATCCTTATATCAGATATAACTTTAACAAGGGCTGTACCAGTGCTACGTCCTTTATGAAATCTGTGCTGTTCGGGTTACAGTAAGGTATGTTTAGACAGATAATCCATCAGCTACACTTCCATCACCTTTTCCAGTGACTTGCTAACAGCAGATGGAGTGGCTATAGGATGGTAGTTTTCTATGCATATCTGGTTTCCCTGCTTGAAAACAGGAACAACCTTTGCTACTTTCTAGATTGCAAGAACAATTCCGGTGGTGAGGGAGAGGTTAAGAATCAGGGATATTGGGAGTGCAAGGAAAGGGGCCCCAATCTTTAGGAGTTTTGTTTCAAAATCATCATGACCAGCACTCATATGAGGAGAAAGGCCAGTGAGAAACTTGTAGGTTTCCCTCACTGAGATTGTCTTAATGACACCCTCAGTGCCTCCTCTGACCTTCCCATTCCTCTGGCCCATAAATACATAGTACCCTGGGTGTGTGTGTTCCCCACTGTTGCCAGGTCTCGATCAGAGTTACAGTTAACAGTGGGGAAAGGTAAAGTGATGTTGCCAATTGCTTCTGCAGCTAGATAGATACCAACTGTCTAGGCAGAAATGTTCAGTATGTATATAAGTGTAAATACTTTGAGTACACAGGCACCAGGTGTTTGTTAGGAGTGTATATATTGCTTATGTGAATGCTTATACCACTGCCAATTGTACTTATGGACAGTATGGACAAGGTCTTGGTGAGGATGCTAAGTGTCTGGCAGGGAGAGTATGTAAGCCTCCCACTAAATCGTTGCTTTCCTGAAATGTCTCCTCATCCCCCCGTCCTGAAGTCTTCACCCTCTCATCTCAGGACTGCTGCATTAGAGACCAGTATGGCAGTTGAAAATGTAGTCTGGAGCCCTGGTGTGATGAAACCAAGGATCACTAGTTCAAATTCACAGCCCGTAAGAGTGGAGATGAGTGGGGGGGGGCAGACTCAATGGGCCAAGAGGTCCTTTTCTGTGATTATATGATTCTCTTGCCACTTGGCACCCTCTGCACTTGGGTCTACTTCAGTGTTCCAGGGTCAAGGCAGAGGGTGAAGGAAGGAAGGCAGAGCAACTGGTTCAGTTTCCTCAGCTCGGGACCTGAAGACGGCCAGGGAACGGGACTGGAAGGAGCACAGCACCAATATCGGCATCCGTGCATATGCAGAAAGTGCAAAAATGGAATGGGTGCTCCATTCATGAAACTGGGCTATGTGCCCACATCAAGGGATTACCTGGCTTCAGGTTAGGAAGTGGAGCTGGGCGTAGATAGAGATCATGCCATCAGGTGCAAGGAAACAGGTTTCTCGGCCCCCGGAATGTTAAACAAGGATAAGAACAGAAACAGCCAGTGTGCATGCTCACAAGGTTGGGAGTGTGGCTCAGATGGTCAACTCCCAAGTAACTGCCTTGACTCTGCAGTGGGCTGAGTGCACAAGAAAATAAACACAGCCCTGGTCCTAGGATGACAAGAAGGGCCAGGGGATGCCAAAAATAACTTTGGGGAACCTGAAATAAAGTGGCAGTATGCTGCCAAAGTCTAAGATATTAACAGGGGTCTCGGTTCAATTCCTGGTGGGCCACACTTTTCCTTTTTCATTTCCATCCTTGATTTAAAATATGACTGGCAGGGGCTTAGCTGCAATGAGAAGTGGTCTGTTTGTATTTCTGATATGTTCATAACTTGCAGGATTGTGCAACATTTGAGAAAGAAATTTGTGTGGATTTAAGGAAAGCCTAAGGCCTACTGACCATGTGAGCACATAGCTTAATGGTTAGAGCACTGAAACAGTATTACCAGGGGTCTGGGTTCAATTCCTGGTGGGCCACACTTTTCCTTTCTCATTTCCATCCTTGATTTAAAATATGCCTGGCAGGGGCTTAGCTGCACTGAGAAGTGGTCTGTTTGTATTTCCAAAGTCTGAGGTGGGACTGTAAACAAAGAAGACATCCCACGAGTTTACTGAGCCACAGAGACCAATGGGAATGGTCAAATGTCAACTTCTTTTGCCTGCAAATATTCTGCCAACCAGTGAGCAGCACGGGCCAGAGGGATTCAGCCTTAGAACCAGCCTGGCCAATCAGTTGTCAAGTTTCATCCTGCTTAAAAGGGACTGTTTTTGAAAGTTTGTGGCAGTTAAGTCAGACCTCAGGGAGAGGTCTGTATGTGAAGGTGCTGGCCAGTGTGCCACAGCCTGTCCAGGTTTTGACCTGCCAGACAGGTACAGAAATAAAGGAATCTCTGAATAATTTTGAGAGAGAAGCAGAAAACAAGTTTTACAACAAAACTCTTATTTCAAAAAAGGCAGGTTGGAGCTGGGGTTTCCCTGCCCCTCCACAGACTTTCCCCTCAGAGGGATTAGCTCCTACATTGTCTACAGTCCAGGAAGTTACCTGCCTTCATCCAGGTCCCAAGCATCAGAGACCCAGCAGAAAAGTGAAGCAGAAACACCATCAGCCAGTCTGAAGAAGTCAGCATCCCATTTGAGAGCACAGCATCCTGCTAGTTTTGTCAACTACTGGTACCAGAGGTAGAGTGTGATAATTCAGAACCATGAGTAATACCATGGGAATGACCCTGAAACTGGGAAACCAAGATTTTATGTCTGGAGTTCAGGGAAAAGTCCTGGGCAGGACTGGGCCAGTGTGACAAGCCCATGCAGAAGACCCAGTGAGGCCATCTAGCTACAAAGCCCCCATTTAGATTACAAATAAGGGACCCCTTTTTTAATGAAATCAATCATGTACTGGGAAACAGCTTCACAAAATTGCAGGAATGGTTTGCTTTAGAAAAAATGGTCCTGAGCCTACCAGAAACCCAATCAATGTTGTTTGGTTCTAACTACTATCTGAAAAATGCAGTCCCCATGTTCTGCATCAATGCAAATAATGGGAACTGCCTGGAAAAAGTCAGCTGCTTTAAGTATCTAAGAGTACACTTAGACTCTACCCTTACCTTCGATATCCATATTCAAAACACTACCAACCTGCTTCACCAGTCTTGGCTCTCTGTATAGAATCTGCAGGTACCTAACACCCGAATCCAGACATAGAATAGCACAAGCAAATCTGCTCCTTACACTGGACTACGGCTCCTTGGTCACCGATGCTGTTAACTAAACTATGCTACAGAAGAAGCACCCTCTCTATCACAAGATTGCCAGATTTGCAACAGGTAGCGATAGCAAGAAGCATCACTGCCTTTCTCTGAACACTTTAAACTGGCTCTCACTAGAGCCCAAATCCAACCTAACACTCGCAAGATTTATTAAAAGAATTATGGTTAAAAACTCCCCCATCTATTTAGCTGAAGACTCGAGTTTGTCAACTTGCCCTCCTCTCAATTCACTTCGAAAAATAACTTAAAAGTTCCCCATTTTTCGAGCAAACACTGGACAACTCTCCTTTAGCCACCATGCTGCATCACTATGGAATACAATCCCTCCCCCATTAGAGAATTACCAGCTGTCTGCTTTCTCAAACAATCTGAAAGAATTTTATCTTTCACTCAGTGTGACTGCTTTGTGTTAATACCTCTTGTTCATACCCCTATGCATCAGTACTCAATATAGTATCTGCACTAATCAGCTGTGCTTTTTTATATGCCACAAGTATGTAATCAAGTATGTAATTTTCAATCATTGTGTGAATGTTTCATTTTCTGCAACAAGCATACTGTTATCCATGGGCTGTCACCCCTGACTGGGCCCCTATTTCACAGACAGTAATATTTAGGGCACAGGCACTTACCATATGAGTGTCAGGATCTGGGTTCTACTGTTCTATTAGCATTGCTGCTACAAATTACAATGCTTATTGCTGTATTCTTGCTATATAATCACAATACTTTTTATATATATGTATTATAATGCCTTATATATACAATTATGCTTTTATTACTAATATTTCTACAGTTATTGTGATTTACTGAGAATCATGTTATTTGCTGTACTAATGCACTGAGGAGACACTGCTGTTTGGATATATTGTATAATTACAATTATTAGTTGTGCAATGCTGCCATCTTTAGGTTTAGTGCAGAATAACTATTATTAGGTAATGGTCATTATGACCTTGTTATACAAAGAGTGCTCTGTTTTTTTTTTATCTGTATTTTTGTTACTTCGGTTCATGTTCCCAGACTAGTACAAATCATACCATTTCTGCGATTAGCCAATTATACAAGTTTATTGTATCTTTTTACTAGTTTCTATAGCAATAATCAGAGGTATAAGAATGACTGTTCTGCTTAGAATTCTCTGAGAAGAAGCTGACGCTACCTTTAGGTAAGAAGGAAGATCTGGGTGTTCTCCTCAGTGGTGTATTTTTATCACTGATTTGGGTATAAGCCTGTTTTATATACCAGAAATAAATCATTATCAGACTCTGGAAACCACGTGTTTGTTGTTTCTCTACTCTGGCAATTCCAACAAAAACCTGCGATAGGGTAAGATTTATTACCTTAATTACAGTGGCGACCGTGGGCAGCTGGAATGTACAGAGTGAGATTCACATTGCAGTTCTTTTGAACTCAGATGTTAAGCAGTGTGGTGCATTCTGCTCACTTGGACTTGCTTTAAACTTACAGTGGTTTTTCCTTTGCAAACTTATTTTGCTTCGGTCTAGGGAGTGTCAGACCCACCCTGGACCTCTGGAAAACTCCTTTTGTGAGTTGCAGTGTACTGCCTTGGCTTCACTGCTTTCAGCAGGAGTCTGGAAACCTGCCTGAAGTCAGTGCCAAGGATTTTACTCCAGTCTTCAACTGCTTTTTTTTGTTTTGTCTGTTAACCCTTTTGTGTCTAATGTCTGAACTGTGCACAGAACTGAGACTAGATGTCTCAAAATACCTCACCTCCCATGGAGGGTGGACTGATTTTGCACTGGACACAAAATCAGCTGAAGACCCTTGCTTGCCATCTCAAACCAATATCTTCAGTCCAAGCAAAAAGCAAAAAGATACCATTGTAAGGGCTTATTACTAGCTGCCCTTCACACAGCTGTTAACAGTCTGCTTGCCTGTTGTGCCTCTCTTGAGCTGCAACATGCATCTCTAAAAAAAGAGGGGGGTTGCAAGCATAGGAGCTCCTGAAAAAGGAACAGAAATTGGTGGAGGAGATGCAGTCACTCTGTGAACATAACAGGCTGTTGCATTGTACTGCTCAGGAAACAGAATGTGAAAATTGCATGTTGAAACAGGATATTGATAGGTTGAAATGTGACAAAAAACAGTTGTCTTATTTAAATGATATTTTGAGTGAAGTGAATGAAAGTTTGCATGATGATAATGCACAATTGAAAGAGGAGAATGAAAGGCTGATGAATGAGCTAGACAAAGAGCTTAGGAAAAATGTATCAAGTTATGCAGTGTGAGGTTGAGAAAAGTATTGAGCAGGGCACTGAAAAAGCTTGTCATAGAAAATGTAAGGCAAAGATGATGAAACTGTGCCATCAGCAAGACATTCACACTGGCCATGTTAAAGTCATAAATGGTTTTCAGTACACACCCATTGATATTACGTCATTGGGCAATGACAATTCAGATTACGAGGACATTGGCCACCTTGTCACATCCAAACCCCCACCTCACAGGGCGGTGGCATTCACTAGCCATCCCCAAGATGGCCACCATGTTAATAGGTTGCCCACGTTGCCATGTCACAACCAACATGGCAGCCCCATGACAACAAACATGGCAGCCCCCATGATGACAACAAACACGGCAGCCCCCAGGATATGAGATGTGTTCCCACTGGCTCCTCTCACAAGGGAGGACAGTACAGAGCTGTGCGGCATCATGCAGGATGTGATTACTAACCTAGTCACCAACCCCGCTGATACATCAAGCGAGGATGCCCCAACCCTGCACGGTCAAATTGAATGCATGGTTGATCATGCTGTCAGCCAGGATGCTGCATTCCAAGTAGTCTCTAATGCGGTGGTGGATGCCACCCTTTGTGGTGCTTTAAACCTCCTCTCTCCATGAAGCCCGACATCCAACCCACTCCAGGTGGCTCATTCTGTTCGACAAATTGTCCAAGGCATTGGACAAATGAGTCCCAACGACAACCTTAGCTGTCATTTGGAGATGGTGTACTCCCTTTGTGAGACGCTTTCTCTCCAACCCGAGTACCAGGTTCAAGTTTTGAGACAAACTATCGAGCCAACCCTCTGGGTCAAGCTCTCAGAAGACATTCGCAACTGTGACATGCTTGATTTCAACAATATCTCACATTCCCTTCTATCGGCCAACTCCCCAGGTATCGTTGGAGACTGCTTGTCCTATAAGGTTAATCAGAATGTGAAGAAAGCCCAGTGGCTTACCATCAATGGCTGTGGCTCGCCTATGAGGCTGGCAAGGGCCTAGTGGGAGAGACCGCCACTAAAAAACAAATTGAGTACAAGGACTTGTACATCTGGAACATGACTCTGGGTCTCCGGGAAAAAGTTGAACTCATCATTTACCCACAGTCAGACACTTTTGAGCAGATCCTTACCAAGACGGAGTGTGCCTTTCAGGGCTACCTCCGTAATCTCGCTTCTGGCAAAAACAACAAGATGGCTGCAGCCACTACCTCAGTGACCCAGATGGACCAGGCACAAGTTGCTGTGGTTGGCTCAGCCCCCACTCACTACACTGTAGAAGGTGACATCACCAAGAAGGATTCCCCTTGGGATGACCATCAGGCCCAGGCCCACAAGGGGGGGCAACCAAAATGACAAAAATTATTGCAATAACAATAACAACAACTGAAATTGGCAAAACACAAATCCCAATAATAAGTACCGTAATGGGCCTACTCATTGGGAATTAAAAGATCAAAATTAGACCCTCCATAAACAACTGGAGGAGGCCCTTGCTGTTACAGATGGCATTGCAGGCCGTTCTGTTGCAGTCCTGTCACCATTCGGCAGTACAAACTCTTTCAGGCCTTCAGCCTCGGCAGGGTCGAGTGGCCGAGGAACAAACCCCTTTGCAGCACCGGGCACTGACCAGGCCGATGCAGTGATTGAGGAACTGCCCATTGAGCAAGTGAAAATTGCGCCTCTGATGTCACAGTTACAGTATTCCTGTTCTGTGATGCCCCAAGGGGGATGGGTGCAACAAGCCCCTACAGGCCATAGGGCCCAGGGACAGGAGGATGAGGAAGAATTAGGGAATGGTTCAGATTGACAATTACAGGCCCCAGTCTGGATTGTGACTTGCTTGTTGACACAAATGGACGGCCCTGTGTAAGGGCCATGGTTGGGGGCTGCCAACTCGATATGCTCCTAGACACAGGAACAGCCATGTCGGTTCTCCATGTTGAGAACCCAGCCACTTGTGCATGGTCCACCGGCTGGCAGACTAGTGTACATGGTGTAGGTGGTACCAAACTACAAGCCTTTCGATCTGTAGCACTACCTGTGCACGTAGGCCACCTAAAAACTAAATTTGTTTTTGACCTCATGGTATTACGTCATCACCCCAGCATATTAGGAATTGATTTCCTTGCACAACATGGCTGTGTAGTGGACCTAGCTAACAGGCTATTGATACAGATCCAGGGTCAATGCCATGCTGTCACCATTCCAGACTCACATGCAGTGGTAGCCATCAAACATAACAACAAGGAGTATGACATCATGGCTTTGTTCAACAGTCATGACCTGTTTTCTGAACTAGCACCCTTGTTGCAGAAACACATTCATGTGTATGCTGGCAACAAGCATGATTGTGGTAGGATGCACACAACCATTGAGATCACAGGGCCTAACCCTGTGAGACAGAAGCAGTACCCATTTCCTGCTGAAGCCTTGCCATCATTGAGGGAGACCATTTAGTTACTGCTGCAACAAGGTGTGATTAGGCCTTGTGTCTCCACTGTCAATTCACCCATTTGGCTGGTAAAAAAGCCAAATGGAGCTTGGAGGCTTGCAATTGATTACAGGAAGCTTAATCAAGTCACCCCCAGCTGTGCCCCAACTGTGGCATCAGTCCCTGATATGCTCAAGTTGCTGACACCCAACAAAAATTGGTTTTCAGCTCTTGACACCTCTAATGGGTTTTGATCACTCCCATTAGCCCAGGAAAGCCAATACAAGTTTGCTTTCACCTTTGAAGGCCACCAGTACACCTGGACCTGCTTACCCAAGGGCTTTCACAATAGCCCCTCCTCCCTTACATCTGCACATGATGGATGCCCTGCAGGGGTTCTCTACACCTGACAGTCTCCTGCAGTATGTGGATGATTTGCTTTTGGCAACTTCCACCAAAGAAGAACACCTAACCCTTTTTGATGAACTACTGACTCTCCTCGGGAGAGTAGGCTTCAAGTGCAACCCCTCTAAGGCACAACTGTGTTAGAAGGAGGTCATGTTCCTTGTCCTATGCATTACAGACCAAGGCAGAAGCCCAGCAGCTAAGAATATCCAAAGCTGGCAAGATCTACCACTTCCTACAAGCGTGGCAACACTTTGGTGCTTTTTAGGTATGGTAAACTACTCCAGGATTTCATCCCTGACTTTGTCTTGAAGGCTGCTCCCCTGTTAAAAAAGGACATCACATGGACATGGGGCCCCACACACACTGAAGCGGTGGCCCAGCTCAAACAGGCCCTAGCCTCAGCCCCCGCACTGATTAACCCAAATCCAAGATTGCCTTTCCATTTGGAAACTGCAACCTCTTCTGTGGCCATGTCTGCAGTGCTGGCACAAAAGTACAATGGGTACTTCAGGCCCATTGCCTATGCTTCACAGATGTTATCCCCTGTAGAAAGAAAATACAGTCTTTGTGAAAGGACACTGTTGGCAACCTTTTGGGCTGTCAAACATTTTCTGTACATCTTTGGGTATGCTCCCATCATTCTGCACACCTGCCACACCCCAACCAATTTTTTGATTTCAGACAAAGTAAAAGATGGATCAGTTTCCAATACCAGCCTAACTCATTGGTCTTTGCTTTTGCAGGATAGAGATATCAAAGTACTGCCTGCCAAAATGCCATCCATCTTGGCCCATGGCCTACTATACACAGGTAAGCCTCATGATTGTGCCCTCCAACCACCTGTCCTACCTGACCCAGGGCCCTTCCTGCCAGCAACAGCTGAGGTCTTGAAGAATAAAACAATGTTCTACATATTTACAGATGGCTCTGCATCCTATCTGGATGGAGAACATGTATTAGGCCATGGAGTGGTCATACTGGATCATGAGGGTGATTACAGACACACTTCTAGGAAATGCACTGTTGTCTCCTCAGAGTATTCAGAACTCGCAGCTGTGGCCTGTGCCTTAGAGATTATACCCCATGGTGGCCAGGATGCAGTCATCTTTGCAGACTCCAATTGGGTATGCTCATCTCTGATTGAATTCTTTCCATTTTGGAAAAAGGATAATTTTATCTCATCTGATGGTACCCCTGTCAAATATAGGGAACTGTTTGTGTACATACACACCCTCACCCAAATGTTCACACACAAGCTGTACATACAAAAGGTTAAGGCTCACTTTAAATGTGACCCTTACCATGAGTACAATGAGTGGGCAGACTTGCTTGCTTGCCAAAGCAGGTGCTCAAGGGGGGGGAGCCATGGGAAATGACTCACCCACAAGGTATAGCAACCATTGTAAAATCTATAATTGCTGCCACCAAGAAGCCAGTACCAGAACTCCCATTGGATCTTTCTGCTGCTCAGAAAGCAGATGCAGAGATCAGAAATGTGTTCGAATTCCTGGACAAAGGAACTGAACAGGCACTGCCTGTAGGCAGTCCATACAAGAGACACTCAGACAATTTACACTTGTCTGGTGATCAAAGGCTCATCTGGTATCACA
The DNA here is from genome assembly GCA_016271365.2 of Neoceratodus forsteri. NCBI lineage: Eukaryota > Metazoa > Chordata > Ceratodontiformes > Ceratodontidae > Neoceratodus > Neoceratodus forsteri. The sequence goes on from CM057449.1 coordinate 989,283,777, forward strand.
AACAGGATACAGGTGACAAACTGTGGGTGGCACCACACTCACTACAAACCAAATTCATTCATATGGTTCATGACACTCCCACTGGTGGACACCAGGGGACAGACAACACTCTCCAGAGACTCAAAACAGTCATGTGGTGGCCTGGTATGGCCAAAGACGTGAAACATTATGTTGACAACTGCATAGTGTGTGCCCAGAACAATCTCATTCCTGCAAAGAAAAATGCAAAATTGCTACCCCAAAGGCAATCTGGACCATGGAATGCAATTCAGATTGATTTCATTTACCCTCTTACTAATTCTAGTAGGAACAACAAGTATGCTCTTGTTGTTACAGACTTATTCTTTAAGTGGGTAGAAGCACTTTGCACTAAGAGCAACACTGCAAAGACCACTGCCAAAATCCTGATGGATCAGCTATTCTCCAGGTGGAGTTTACCCCTCAAGGTAGACTTAGATCAGGGTTCCAGCTTTACAGCTGAACTGATGCAACAAACACTCCAACTTCTTGGAACTGATAAAAAATTCCACATCCCCTACCATCCTCAATCCTCAGGCCAGGTAGAAAGAGCAAACAGATGCATCAAACAAATGTTATCTAAATTCATTGATGATAATCCCAAAGATTGGGATTCCCTTTTGCCACTACTTCTCGTGGCAATTAGGGCCACACCTGCAGCCACTACACACACCCCTACTACAGATCGAGTGTCCGTAGACAAGTACGTGAAAAAGCTTCATGATGACATCATGAAGATACATTTGTTTGCTGCAAAGCAAATTGGAAAAGCCCAACAGCAAGCAAAAGCCCATTTTGACAAACATGTTAAAGAAGTTGACTGACAAGTTGGAGATCAAGTCATGCTTCTCCAATACAGACAACCCCCTCATTCATTTGCCAGTAAATAAGGTCCTTATCCCATTGTAAACAACCTCAGCCCTGCTGTGTATCAGGTCAGAGTACAACAACAAAAAGCAGAAAAAGACTGCTGACAAGTGGTTCCATGCTAACCAACTCAAACTGTATAAAGGTGACTAAACTTACTTTTCCTATCCCCATAGGGTGGAATAGTACTTTCAGCTAATTAACCCTTTCTGTTTCTTCCAGATATCGGCAAGATGGCTATCTTGCACATTTTTTTCCTGCTGGGTGGATTTCTACCTCTAACAGTTTTTGCTCCCCCACTTCCGCCAAAACAACCGGATCTTCTGGAACAATTGCTTGGAAAATCTGACATGGGGTGTTAAAATTACTATTCCTAACAAAAATGCTAAAGTTTCTCAAGGAAAAGATGCTTTATTAGATGCTGTTGTTGTTGTTGCTCCAGATGAAGCCTTACTTACTATCCAATGGGATACTGATGCAGTCGGCTACAACATTTCTGTAGCCCTCCTAGCCAAGGGTACATTCCATGGTTGGCCTAACACTGACATATCACAGAATGGTACTCTCTCTCTTAGACAGGCTTTCCCATGACACCCTGGTCAATATAACCTTACTGCACTTATTGACCCTGCCTTCTGTGAACAACTCCCTTCATCAGTGGCATGAGATTTTTGTTCTGAAAACTATGCTGCTTCTTCCTCTCTCTATCTGTCTGTTGTTCCACCCAGCCAGGAACAACTTCTTGCCTGCCCTTGTCTTGACGAGGGACCTCCTAGTGGTCTGACCACCACATCACTCCCAGGTGCCCTTATTAACAATGTACAATGTATGCATGTCCCAGTTATTTTCAATTTATCACATTGGAATATGGCTGAATTTGGTTTATATCAAGATACTAATACTTCTAAGTTTCACAGTATGATGCTTACTGATAATGTTGCTGATTACAAACATGCACTAATGATCCCATTGGTGGGCTCCACACCATGGATCATGTAGGTGTTTTTAGACCTGCCCGTAAATACTACAAACCTCAGAAAACATGCACCCAGCAAGATGCAGCCTCAGCTGGTGCTGCTGGCACTGTCTCTGGTATTACTGGAGTTGACAGCACTGTTACTGGCCTTTTTGGATCAGCAATGTCTATTTGGAATAGAGCTGATATTGCTTCCATTAAAGCACAAACACTGAAATTTCATCAGACACTTGGCAATGATGTTGTGCCCCATATCTTGCAAGGTGTTAATACTCTTAAGTGAGGAAGAAAGATATACTATATACAATCTGCAAGAGATTGCTCAAGGGTTCAATGAAACAAGAAAAAAACATAATGATCTTATTTTTCAGAACAACCGTGAGGCAGACAAGCACTTTATTGGGTATAAAATGTTATGTTCTGCTTATGGCTCTTATGTTATTTCTACTGTTAACAGTCTCTTCAGGGACTTGGAATCAGGCAAAATTCCAGATCTTATTCATGATCTCAGATTGGGTAAATGGTATTGCCCCCACTGTAAAGGTACAGGTTGTATTTCTATGTATGTGAAAAATACTCAGAATATTTCTATGTCAACTGTCCATAACATTGGTTATGTTTCCAGGTTTTCCAAGCAAGCCCCTTGCTACAAAACCCAGACATGTTCTATCAGGGAGAACATGTTCATAACCTTTACAGTGTCACTTCCACGTTTTGATCCAACTACCTCTGTCTCTGATAAACTTGCTAATATACATTCTCTTGGACATCTTGAAAATGAAATTTTTAGTGAAAGAACTGAACTTCCAGCTATGTTGGTTTTTCGTCCTGTGCTCCAAGCTTGGACTTCACCTCATACGAACTGTTGTGCCAAGAAAGGATATTACTTCTTGTGCCATTGTGATGTCTTTGACATTGTGCAAGCTGTTTGTGGCTACTCTCTGGAACATCTTGACTGGGCCTTGACCTTGGGTGATGATCTGCCGAGTAACCTTACTGATGTTGATCCAGATGATGACATCCCTCCTGCTGCATCTTCAGTGTTCAAAGCTGAAACAGCACCATCTTGAAACTATCTTGAAAAGATACATCATTTCACTACCCGGCTCACCAATTCCACATTTTCTTGTCCAGTTTGCCTGCAACGTTGGAGAGTTCCCAACCTCAGAGTCACTTATACTGCCAAAGGGCAATACTGTATTGTTACCAATTATAAGACATTTTCTTATGGTCTACGCACTTGTAATATTGATAAAACTAACTTGTGTTTCACTCCACAGCAGAAGACAGTCATTGGTCACACTGTTGTTATGCCTATTCTCTCCCTGAACTTGACATTATAGATACTGATCCCCAATATTGGATTGCACTGTCTCAATGTTTGCCTATTTTTAATGTGTACATTGATCCCTTGACAATCACTTTGAGATCTCTTTTAGCTAGAAAGGATGATCATTTGATTTATATTAGTAACAATGTATCTAAAGCGAATATTATTCTGAATGATCTTATTCATGATGGTGATTTAAGTTTAGCTGTAGGTAATTACTGGGTTGAATTATCTTTTAAAGTTTTTGTTATTATTCAAGCTTTTTAGATTGTTTTCCTGATTTTACATCTTTGCTGCCTGCGACGTACCCTAACACAACATCATGAACAACTCAAGTTCCCTTACAAGGCTCGTGCGTTGGGCTTGTAAACGACCTTTTAGCTCCATCCCTACATACCTACTTGGGACTGTTGCCCCTTCTGAGGCAACAAGGGGGGAATGTTATCCATGGACTGTCACCCCTGATTGGGCTCCAATTTTGCAGACAGTAATATTTAGGGCACAGGCACTTATATAAGCATGAGTGTCAGGATCTGGGTTCTACTATTCTGTTAGCATTGCTGCTACAAATTACAATGCTTATTGCTGTATTATTGCTATATAATCACAATACTTTATATATATATATATATATATATATATATATATATTACAATGCCTTATATACAATTATTATGCTTTTATTATTAATATTTCTACAGTTATTGTGATTTACTGAGAATCATGTTATTTGTTGTACTAATGCACTGAGGAGACACTGCTGTTTGGATATATTGTATAATTACAATTATTAGTTGTGCAATGCTGCCATCTTTAGGTTTAGTGCAGAACAGCTGTTATTAGGTAATGATCATTATGACCTTGTTATACAAAGAGTGCTCTGTCTTTTTTATCTGTATTTTTGTTACTTCGGTTCATGTTCCCAGGCTAGTACAAATCACACCATTTCTGCGATTAGCCAATTATACAAGTTTATTGTATCTTTTTACTAGTTTCTATAGCAATAATCAGAGGTATAAGAATGACTGTTCTGCTTAGAATTCTCTGAGAAGAAGCTGATGCTACCTTTAGGTAAGAAGGAAGATCTGGGTGTTCTCCTCAGTGGTGTATTTTTATCACTGATTTGGTTATAAACCTGTTTTATATACCAGAAATAAATCATTATCAGACTCTGGAAACCATGTGTTTGTTGTTTCTCTACTCTGGCAATTTTGGCAAGAATCTGTGATAGGGTAAGATTTATTGCTGTAATTACAACCCAAACATTTGTATGTATGTCCTCAAATGTCTGTGCAATTACATCCGGTTCATGACTGAAAAAGGCACTTGGTTCCAGTGCACTTACCCAGTTACCAAAGTGAAAATAACTAAAGAAATACCATATGGTACATAAATAAATAAAAAGGTGTTTGGCCAGTTAAAGTTAATGTTCAGCAAATGTGTTTAAAAGTAATTGCCTTGCAACTGTTTATGTACACCTTTGAGCTACAACCTGACAGCAACATCAGCATCTCCTGTGTAGTACCCATTGCAACTACTGCAAAATCTCTCACCCATGGCCTTTGGGGGGAATTAAGATGGGTGCACCTGCATTGAGGTTTGAGGACTGCTTGGGGTGGGCAGAGTGTTGGCAAAGGGTACTGATTTGTTGATTGCTAGACTATAGAAATATTGCTACCCCCATTTCATCCATTTTACCGGTGCACCTATTGTTCTTTGCATGCCCTCCCTTTTAAGAAAACTGTCTGAAATTTCATTTAATGATTTGGGAATTGTCATTGCTTACTGTGTCACTTGTTTCAGGGGAGGGACCATGAGGGCAGTTTATGCATTGTTTCCTGAGGATGGTAGCCTTGTGTTTCAACAGCCTGGTACTCATATCACTGTCCTAGGTGGAGGCACCATGCCACTTTAGACCAGTACAGCACTCCTTAGGGAACCCAGACTGGCCTCCATTGGAAAGGTGGAGAGGTGAACCCTGAGGACCCTGGTATGATGACTGCTTACATCTCTTTTTCTTGAAACTGCAGCAGCATGAGCCACATTAGAATGCTCCAATTTAAAATCCCAACCATCTCCAAGATTCTGATTCTTTTTCCCACTGTAAAAATGGATTCAAATCTTGACACATTTACATAACACATTGCATTTGAATTAAGATTATTCCTGAGCATTTTCCCACCACCACAGTTAGAAAGCTGACTCTTCATGCTTTCTGTTGCATTTTTTTCTGTAAAAGTTGGACAAAGTCTGTTTGGAGTGTATTAGTTTAAAACCCCTTGTCTCTGTCCTTTACATATCCCAATGAGTCTAGTCTCACCTCAGTTTTAATCTTTATTTTTTCAGCAAACCTATGGCTCTTGCTGTACTCTACCTAGATGTATTCAGTCCTGGTGACACTTGCAATGTACCTGTTATTGTAATTATTATCATGATGTTTTTCTTTTGATGTGGAATCTATGTAAAGAGCTGTTGCTCAAAGATATTAATCCAAGATTTCAATAAATAAATTAATAAACAGTTAACCCTTACTAACTACAGTATAGGCTGAAGTGTCCCTTGTGTAAAAATGCAATTTTTCATTTACAACACTGTACCACTTTCTAGAGGAGAAAACCCTAACTTTTTAGCTCAATTCTCCTTTAAATAAGCATTGTTTACTAATATGTGACTTAAACTATCTACATAGTAATTATTCACATCCAAACACCTCCAGGGGGATGGCCCAGGAGTAGCACTTCTCTCCATAGGCTCCTCTTAGCTTGTTTCCCCTGTTGCGCAGCATGGCTCCTGGACACTCTGTTTCCCATCAGGGCCACCTCTTTTTCAAGGACTAGCAACCCTTGCTCTTGGCCACCTAAAACTATGTTTCCTAGGATGAGCACCCTATCCAGCTTTGGTGCAATTCTGTCACATTGGCTGAGTTATGAAAATTAGTAAATACAGCAGCGCCAACTAGGAGGCAATGCAGTAATGTTGTAGTATATCACAAAATGCAGCAGTACACCATAGGGAACAATATAATTCAATATCAGTTAAGTCCTTTTGTCATGCTGTGTTTTGAAACATGTCACTTACTGCAAGTTACTGCGTTGCATCATGGCTGGCTCCACTGTAAGTGTATGCAACTCTGCAGTTTAAAATCATCCCCATTTTCAATTCATTCATGTCTCTTTTAATGAATTCCATTTTTAATACTGCACATTTTCGGTATCAATAAATATCCAGAGTTCTTAGGCTCTTATTTAATCCTCTCTGGCATTATTTGATTAAATAGATGGTTTAAGGGGTGTTTTTTCTGTGTGTTGTGCTTGTATGTGAGATAATTCCTGCACTCTATGCTGTCTGAAGGTGGTGTCTTTACGTATGTGAGGGAGCCCATCCCCATCCCAGCTGTGATCCCTCTTCTGTTTATTTTAATATTTATTTGCAGTCCAGTCACTAAAACAAGTTTCTGGTGCTTGCTCCCTGCCAATTAAATAAATACTTTTTATTTTATAAGAAAATAGTCCCTCACTGTTTGGTAGAATACAACTTCTCTCACTCTCTTCACACTGCTCAGGCAGGGCAGCCTGCACTGGCAGTCATGCTAGTGTTTTGTGCATGCCACCCATACGCTCATTTGAGGGGATTCCTCTCTCATGGTGACTCAGCTGAGTCCCACCTCACCTCCACTCCCCCTTTTTCTCCTTGGGCATGCTTGAGACCCCATCACAGCTGGTGCTCTGCAGTAAATACATAAATGTGAAGCAGCTAGCTCTCTGGCACACTATATTTAAAAAAGGCAAGAAAATAAACTGATCAGCTGCATTTTCAGTACAAGGCTGGTCCCATTGTTTACCACTGGACCGCCAAGGCTACCAACACATTAGCCAGGCAGTCACATTTATAAGCTCTTAGCCACAGCCTACAAACAGTGCTGTACTCCCTTATTTTTAAATGGGTGTCAGGCACCTTACTGCATTCAATTATTGTTTTATTCCTGTGTATGAGTGTGTAGAGTTTAGGGAATCACTCCCCCCTCTTAGTATATGCCTTCAGCTTCTAATAATATGCTCATGGCTTTCCTTCTATTTTATCTAAGTTTTTCCCACCTGCATGGCAAGATCCCCTGTTTGCTGGACCTCCCAACAGGATATGCACAGCTCTCAGGTGGATTAACACTTTCTTGAGGAAAGGCATTCCACGACTGTTACTCCTGTTCTATTATGACGCCCAGGTCCTTTTCCTCCTTGCTAGCAGCAAGATGAGTCTCATAGAGTGTACAGGCCCTACCTCTGTTTTTTCTCCTCAACAGTGACATCATACATTTGGCTACATTGAAGCTGAGGCTCCAGGAATCAGACCAATTGGCCAACTTGTTTGGGAACTCCTGAAGTTTATCCTTGTCCTCAAAGGAGCCTGCCACCCTGGCTAGCTTAGTGTCATCTACAAACTTGAGCAGCCTGCTGGAAACCTTCAGCTTCCAGATTGTTGATGAAGATGGTAAATTGCAGCAATGTCTGAAGAAAGCTGTTAAGCAGTCCCCATCACTTGGAATAGTACTAATTTGTATATTTCCTAATACATCACTTGAACGACTGGTACTATCATCCATTTTTGGTACCTTTGAAAATCCTGCTGGATGTGTGGGGGTTGCAGGAAGCTGATAGTCCTGCTCCAGGTGATAAAATACAGTAGGGAAAAATTAATAGAAAATCTGTTGACAGCAAAATTTAATTGAGATTTCCCTTAATTGCTTCAAATCTAAATAACTAGTTAAGCAGACAGAGAACAGGGGAACAAACACCTCACAAGATATGATAATAAGGGTGATCTAAAATTAAATAGAAAGGTATTCGTGCTTTCACTGCAATAGGAACTGAGATTATAAAGGTGACCCAAGCACTTATTTCAGAGGTGCAGCTATATGAGGCAAAATACAAAGGAATGAAAACAAAAAGTAACCCATTCAAGTATCTGGAAGGTGCACATTTCTTTTCAAATTGCTTAAGAGAAAAACCAAAAACTGCACAAGTAAAAAAACACTCACCTTGGCAGTGCTATTCTGTGCTTCCAAATGTGGAAGACCAGAAACAACCTTTCATGTTTTCAAAACAGTCTTTCACTGTTTAGATGATTGTTTCTCATTCATGCTGTTTTTCTTACCAGCAACACTGCTATTTTTTGTGTTTCCATGTTTCCATAGAAACTGAAGTAAAGCTTTTAGTAATCAATGACTTTGTTTTGCTGCTGAATCTAAAAATCAGATGTCAAAGCAGGCATCTAAACCTACTGTTCCTTTTTCCCTTTACATCCTGACTTGTTCACAGCGGCCTAACTGGTGTCTCATAGTGTCATATTCAGAGTCATTCTGAAAGGCTATGGTAACCCCAAACTACCCCAGACAATGGCCTGTGTGGGCCAGGAATGGATTCTCATGATGGATAATCAGATATTGTCTAATAATAGTTAAAGTATATGCATTATCTACTCAAATTGTGCATAACCAATGAATGCCCAGATATGGATAATACACTATCCAAGTACCTCTTGTCATACTCATTTAATATACCAAATTGTTTTATACAGTAGCAGACAATGAAAAGTTGCAGTGCATCCAAATATACTGCACTGTATTGCAAAACATCACTGGAAATCCCATTCGATTCCATGAGATTTCCTTTAAAATGTTACAATCTACTGCAATATATCTGGATAGACTGCAACTTGCCATTGGCTGGAACTGTAGTGTGAGGAGGAGTTAAAGAGAGAAAACACTTATCCTGCACGTTAAGTGCTAGAATAAATCCCTGTAGGTTTTCTATTCAAACAATAGATTATTTAGTGATTAGTATCAAAAAGTTTTGAATCACAACTATTTCATTGAATTAAACATTGGTAAATCATGTGGGGATGTACAGTATTTAGGCGTTCTCCCTACAAACTTGATTTTTTTATCTCATGTAAATGTTGATTGCGTAGATAGAGGCAAGGCAAGGCACATTTATTTATATTACACCCAATCCTGGAGGCTCTGGGCACCTTACATAAAAAAAAGACAGGGAGGGAAATGCAAATAAGATAAAGTGCACACAAATACAATATTTAACATGCAATACAGTATTAAAATCAATAAAAATAGTCTTAACATACAGTCGCTCAGATTAGTCTGGGAAGGCCAGAAGGGAGAGGTGAGTCTTTAGACCCCTTTTAAAAGCCTCCACCATTGCAGCCTCCATAACAGAGATGGGAAACAATTTCCAGAGGGCTGGATCAGTGACTTCAAAGACTTGGTCACTGGAAGATTTTATCCTGACCCTCAAAACTGCAAGGAGGCCCCTGGTGGAGGAGCAGAGGGAGTGGACTGAGGAGTCAGGTGTCACGAGATCAGCCAGGTAGCCAGGGCCCAGTCCATATAGGGCCTTATTGGTGAGCAAGCCCACCTTGAAGATGATCCTCCACCTAACAGGCAGCCAGTACAGAAGTCACAGGACCAGGGTCACATGACTAGACCTGAGCAGGCCTATCAGTAACCTGCCCCCTGCATTCTGTGCCAGCTGCAGCCATCCCTCCACTGACCCTGAAGTACAGAGCATTGCAGTAATCAAGCCTAGACATAACAAAGGCATGAACCAGTGATGGCAGATCCTCAGGTGGAACTAGGGGTTTAATCCTGGTAACATTCCTTAAGTGGTAAAAACCACTTTGGGCAACAGATGACACCTGGGCATCAAGTGTCAATCTGTCATCCAGGATGATGCCAAGATTTCTTACCCTTGGAGAAGTAATCAATGAAGTGGTCCCCAGAACCATTCCCAAGACCACTCCGGAGGTACTCCCATCACACTCGTGACCCAGCTCAGTCACCAGAACCTCTGTTTTATCTGGGTTCAGTCTCAACCAGTTGGAGGACATCCAGTCATTGATCTCCATCAGGCAGTTGTTAAGTACTTCCATGGCATCATGTGTTCTAGGGGCAAAGGACATATACAGTTGGGTATCAACTGCATAGCAGTGAAAACCCAAACTGTAACACCTAATGAGCTCAAGCAGGGGTAGCATGTACACCAGGAATAACACTGGCCACAATATTGAGCCCTGTGGCACTCCACATGACAGGGACTTTGGGGAGGAGGAAAAATTCCCCATCGCCATCTGTTACATCCTGTCTGAGAGGTAGGACTCCAACCAGTTGATGACAGTACCTGTGAGTCCATAGTATTCTCTAAGGTGGCCTAGTAGCACAATGTGATCCACGGTGTCGAAAGCTGAAGAGAGATCTAGGAGAACAAGAATTGACCTGTCTCCTTGATCTTGCACACTGAGGAGGTCATTTTGCACTCCAGCCAATGCTGTGTCAGTGCTGAGCCTAGCCCTGAAACCCAGCTGGAATGGCTCATATATGCCAAAGGTCATAAGGTGCTCCTCAAGCTGCTGTGCCACTATTTTCTCAACAACCTTTAATAAAAATGGAAGGTTGGAAATTAATCAATAATTCACCAGGACATCAGGGTAAGAGGGGTCTCACCAGTGCCTCCTTCAGGGCATCAGAAAAGACTCCCTCTGACAACAAACACCAGATAATCTCAGCGAACACCAGATCAATGGTCTTGATGCATCTCATCAAAAAACGGGTTGGGGCCGGGTCCAGTACACGATAAGTGTGCCTCTGCTTTGAGATCACCTCTATAACCTCAGCCACCTCGACTGTTCCAAACTCCTCCCAGACCAAAGGAGTGCCTCTGCTCATACCAGGCTGGTTATTGCGAGGCAAACTTGATTCACTGGTGAGATCCCTGACCTGAAAGAGGACACCCTGGCAGAGAAGAACTGAGCAAACTCATAGCATAAAGCAATTAAAAATGCTTTCTATGGTTGAAGACAGACAGGATGAAGAAGTCTGTCCACAATCTGAAAAAGTTGAGATGGTCTGTTCTTCCCTGCGGCAATCTCCCTGGACAGGAACTCTGCCTTCTTAAGGTTGATTGCCTCTTGGTACTCACAATCGTGGGCATGCAAGGCCAGTTTGTCCTCCTCAGAATGGGTCTTCCACCAGCAATGCTCCAACTTCTGACCCTTGATCTTCATCACCTTGAGATCCCCATCAAACCAGGGGAATCTTAAGCGAGAGGATCCGGGTTGTATACAGACGGGTGCAATGTCATCAAGCACCTTAGATACCACCTCATTACAGGTGGCCACTGCCTCACCCATGCTGACCGCACATGAAGCAGTCACACTAGATAAGTCAGCTACTGCCAACAGTCCCTCTGGGGACAGTCCCCTTAAAAGACGATAGCTTATCATCTCAATGGGCGGGGAGTATTGGGGGGGGCTCCAAATGAGAACTCCACCGTGCAGTGACTGGACCAAATGACTCAATCAATCTTGAGGCTCATAACTTTAAGCCCCAATGAGAAAACCAAGTACAGCATGTGGCTGTGGTTATGGGTCGCAGAAGTAATCACTTATGTCGGGCCCAGTGATGTCATCAACTGGAGGAGGTCATGACCAAATTGTGAGGATTTGTCCTCAGTCCAAGTCCCTCAGAACCAACCATCTGGGAAACCCCAGCACCTCATTGATAACAAAGTCTGAGACCTCCTGCAGAAACTGTCCTCCCAACTCTGAAGGGTGGCAAACAAGGAGAATTCTGTAGCCCACAGCTGGACCCTCACACACTGCCACACATTCAATGGACTTGGTAAGACCCATAAGGTGCATGGTGAAACCCAAGTTGGATCTAAAACAGATAGCCACAGCCCCGCCCCTGCATTATCTCCTCAGAGAGTGCACAGCAGAGTACCCAGCAGGAATGGCCACCTCCAAAACTGGCCCATTGTCATCACCCAGCCAGGTGTCTGTAATGCAAGCCAGATCGACTGAAGAAATCAAGTCCACCATAACTGCGGTCTTGTTTCTCATCGATCTGGCATTACATAGCACAGCCTAAAGGGGACTAGTGGATGCTTCAGGCCCCTCAATTGCCTGCCTACTTGGTTCAGTTGGAGCCCTAGGAATGGAGACCAAACACATCTGGTCTCTCTTTTGGTTCTATTTAGCCACAGGGTGTCTCCTACTCCTGACCACCCCAATACCCCTCACCTCCATCAAGCTCACTGCGCCCCACTGCTGCCAACCTACACACTCCCTAGTAATGCCCATCTCCCTAAAGTGCCTTTCCACTGTAGCTGGAATGGAGAGATCAACAAAGGGGCAGAGGTCATGCAGCTGGGATGCAGCATAAACTATACGATGGTGTCCAAGACTCTAACACATCCCTGGCACTAACCAGAGCCCTATTGCACCAATGCCCTTAAATAAAACTAACCAATCCCCAAACAAACACTCAATAAAATTATTATTAAAAACCTAACTCTTCACATACATCCAACATCCACCCCAATACATCATTTATCCTAAGCATACACACAACAGTCATACACTAACTAAAAACACCCTTGCACAGCAACCACAAATAATGCAATAACATAAAATAATCAACAACAGTAAGTAGGATAATCCTCAGGAGGCACACTGTCTGGAAAACAAATCCAACTGGACCATAGATAACTGGAATGGAAGTCCCAAAGCAGAAAAACAAATTGCACAGAGTCTGAGGCTTTGGAGTGCAGAACTAAGGATGGTGCTCTCACCATCGTTCTGGTTGTACAAGTCACTAGCATGGAGGCAGTCCCAAGCAACTAGAAGCATTCACACTTAAGAAAAAGTTGTAGCCCAATGTAAGAGGCACTCTCACTGTCAAAATATTTGATTTTCCAGCAGCACTTGTAATCTGAGGGGGGCAGAATTCAGTTTGTAGAGCTCTCTCACTGCTCTATACTGCCAGGAAACACTGTCTTAGAGCAGAGAAAAGGGTCCGCTAGAAGGCTAAGAAACCCGCACTCACCAACAGACAACACCATATGCAGTTCACAGCCAAGGACCTAACCATACGTGGCCCAGTTCATTGGCCGCTGCAGTTCTTCTTCCACCACTAGATGCTTCAATGTTAAACTGGCTTCAAAGTCCAGTCGGGAGGAAGCAACTCACAACCCAGTCCAATGACAAAACAGCAAGACCAATCCATAATGGCTTCACCTGCTTTCTCTCCTCTGGCAGGGCTTACCGATGATTTTTCCAACTGATCCACAACTCCCCACAACAACTCCTCCCATGAAACCCAGGTAACAGGTGCCTCTCCACGGTGACTGGTCCCACATCAAGCCAGGGATCCTATGCTGTAGCAATAGGTGTGTGACTGAAAATAGATAAAATAGATTCCTGACAGAGGCCTCCATAGGAAAATCTAAAAAATAATAAAAACTAAACTCCTATGGTATGCGTCAAGGCTAATTTTCAAGGAAATTTCAAAAATCAGAAGCCTTGTTCAACCTGCCAGCACAATGGTAATGTTGCTGCCTATGATTCTGACAACCCTTGTTCAGGAATGAGTATGGAGCATCACAGGTTCAGCCATGGGGGAGTTAGGATGAGAGTCCTATGGACAGTTCTCCTCCTTCTGGTTGGGGGGAGTTGTGGATTCTCCATGTGCAAGTGACACCCATTGGAGACTAGGTGTACAGTGGCTGGGACCATACACATATAGGGCAGAGTTGATAGCAGATGTCTGCAGGACATGTGTGGGAGTGCGCACATCCAGTGCTGACATCACTGTATGTCTGCACCTCCAGGGGGAAACCAGGAAGCAAAATCTTTTGGGACTGGCAGCATAGTGATGCCCCTGGGCCTCCTCCAAAGTGACACCCCAGTTATAAGCCTCAGGCGGATCTCAGGTTCTCTCTTTTGGGGTGCGTCACTGTAGGGGGAAAGCTGCAGGCCTTCCAGATTAGATGACCTGGGGGGGGGGATGTGGGTGGTAGGTTCAGGTATGGAAAGTGGGTACATCCCCACTGAAACCTAAGAGGCACAAAATAAAAGTTTTAAAAAAATTAAAAGCCTTTGTTGTACAGACAAAAAATCCATAATTTCTGCGTGGCATTGTAAGCAGTTTTTGTTGTTGTGCATGTGCTCTAAGCAGTAACATACTTGTAGCATTGAATTTCTCATTAGCAAAAAATATGAAAGTAAACTTACACTGACATTCTCTAAACGCATGGCAAATTATTGCCCAGCCCCAGGGATTCACACTGTCTTTAGCATGCTTTATGCCATCCAAAAGTTTTTTTTTTCCTGATAAGATGAGGAAGCATTAATGCAAATGAGGAAACTGAGAATAGAACTCTAGCTTCTTTAAGCAAATAATATTGGAAAAGTAATACATTGATTGACATCTCCTATGTGACCTGCATGAATTTACTTGAAAGTGTGACCTCAGATAGTATCATTCCTCATTAGAAGTGAAACACAATTAGCTGAAACTCTTTAATTCTTATGGCTGAGACTAATATTGCTTAGAAACTGCAGCAGGGTTATTTGAGTTTATAGGTTTAATGGGCTTATTTCTTTGCATTGTATATTTATGAAATGTTTTCTAATATTACCCATTTGGCTGCCATTAGATTTAGAACATATTTTAATTTAGGATACATACAGAAGTCTGCAGTACTAAGGAGAAGACTATAATAAAAATAAAATCAATGCAAAAATTAAAAAAGAAAGTTACCAGCTCTATCCAATGACAATAGTTTGACAGCATATAACTGGAATATCTATTAAAGTGTAATTTTAGCATAGTAATATAATAGTTTATATCCAGAAGGGACTCTGGGTCCATGACTCTGCTGTTTTACTTCATAAACAGGTATTCCATTACTCTGTTGTTTTACTTCATAAACAGGTATGAATACATGTGCTACAGTATGTAAACATGTATTAATCTAAAGGGGTTTCCTACCAACTCTACTACCCAGGGATGTCAGTGAATTGCTTGGTAAACATACATTTGTCCAGGCTTACATTAAAAGCCTGTGCTTACTGTATTTGTGCCCACTGTCTCACTATTAGGTTGCTCCACAGGGGTGCCACCCTCTGGGAGACAAAGTATATAGTGACATTATCCCTAATCATACAAGATCCAAGCTTCAGGTCATGTCCCTATGTCCTTCTGTAGGACATTGACAATATAAAAACTATCCAAACAATGTATAAGTGACATACTCCCCACAGTACCAGACAGAAATCATATCTCTCAGTGTTCCCATATATTCTGCAATAATGTTTTTATTTATCAACATAAATACATTCAAAATCAACACAGGCATTAGGACAAAATTAGAAATATTTCTTCCTAGACTGCTAAAATACAAACCTAACATGTTCCTCAGTGCACCACAGCTGATGCAATTTACTGTAGTTATGTATTCACTTTGTTGCACAGAGTATGGCAACTTTATCTGATTATTTTCAGGTTGGTAGGTATGAGGCTATTACTGACCTTACTTTCAGCAGTAAGATAGAATAATCTGCAGTGTGAACATCAAAGAGCCAGTGGGAAGTATTGATCACAACCAGATACCTTTCCTCTGTAAGAAGAAAGAAGGGTCACTAGGGGGCCTTAGCTACAGAAACCTGAGACTTCGGAAAGGCAGACTTTGCTGAGATCAAGAACCCGGTGTCCAATGCTCTAAAGCAGCTGCATGAAGCTCATAATGCAGACCACCTGTGGAGTTCATTAAAAAAGATGCCCTGCCCAAAGCAACCATAGAGGCCTACATCCTAATTAGCAATAAAATCTATGACTGTGAGAAAAAGATGGATTGTCTCCAGGCCTGAGAGAAGCACAGAGCAGCACTGTGGGACAGGAAGAATAGAATTAAGAAAGCCATGGAGGGGCCAGAAGCTAAGACAGAAGTACCCGTAGGAGCTGCAGACAACAACAAAAAAGAGAATGGGGGACCTGTGAGACAGTGATGGGCAATGACTGAAATGCTGTACTTTTCTTCAGTGTTCATCAAGAGGTCCCCAAGTGAGGGAGAATGCTGTTTGGATGTCCTGTGGTATTAAGTGCAGCCAAGATGCAGCCTGTTGACAGCTTATCTGCCTTGGCAGCTAACTACCTGATAAAGATAATGCCAAGTAAATCCCAAAGGTTGCCTGGGACACACCTAAGGATCAGAATTAAGGGAACAATTGGCAGAGTGATTTTCATTAATCTTTCATGTGTCTGTGTGGACATGTATGGTGCCAGAGGACTGAAGTATTATTAATGTGGTCTCCATCTTCAAGAAGGGGGAAAGTGAGAATGTTTGGACCTTAACAACTACAGGCCACATAGTGTTAGGCAAAGTTCAATAATTCATTATCATGGACAGAATAATGGAACACTCATTTGATGAAACAGTTAGATAGATTGATAGATAGGTAAACAGATAGAAAGATAGATTATAGATAGGTAGGTAGGTAAACAGATAGATAGCTAGATAGATTGATAGGTAAGTAAACAGATAGACAGATAGATGATAGGTAGGTAGACAGATAGATAGACAGATAAATGACAGACAGATAGGTAGACCCTTAAATACATTCAACTTATAATGTATTGCTTTTCAAAAAGGATATGAAAGCACAATTAATACACATAAAAGATGTTCACAGTATATTATATGCAAAATATACTGTACATACAGGTATATTCCAGAAAAAAGAAATGCACAGAAAAGATGGTGTTTAGCCAAATCACATAATCAAAATTCACCAAATAGGCAGCACTCACCAAACCAAACTCCATATAATGTTCACTTTAACAAAATTCACTCTACAGTTGTAGTCAGCCTCCAACTTCTTTTATTGTGGTGCAAAAATCATTTGATAAATTTAAAAGCAGGCAGTCCATTTAAAAACAAATTTGCAAACTTATAGAAAGGAACCCCCTGGCTGGATGGCCAAAACCATCTCCAGACCCCCACCTAACATTTCACCCTGCCCACTGGAGCATTGTCAGAGCTATAGACTGCTACATAGTGGACTAGTTTAAATACCCATTATCCCTTAACATCCTTCAATGCATCTTATAGCTGTACAGAGTACAACAAACATATTCATGTATGCAAATGACTCCAAAGCAATAAACAACCAAAGTATTCAAAATATATAAAAACATGCCAAACATGTTTCTATCTTAAAAATAAAAATTATAAATGCGGTAAGCATGCTCATTCCTAATGTCATTTCAGCAGTTCCATGTCATAATGGTGACTGCTGAAAGACGATCGGCGTTATGGTGAAGTCAGAGCACCGAAAAACAACTTTGGCACTCTGACTTCCCAGCACACAGCAAAATGGCACTGGGGACTTGCATTTTAATGTTTCACTACTTAAGGATTCTCAACTCCAGGGGGGTGCATGTCGAGGGGGGTGCAAAACATTTAAAAATAAAATTAGGGCTGGGCACAACAAAAACACACCAACACCTGGACCCAAACTCAGCACCCTGCCCACCTAAGCTGCAAACCCACCCACCATGCCACAGGGCCAGCTCAGCAGCCCACCATGGCACCACCCCTCAAAACCCCTCCTGCCCCTCGCTGAGCGTGCTCACTCCCATCCCTCTGCATATGTACGTGTAGCGGCATCCCATCACTTTATGTGCTGACCCGCTCCATCCAGTCACCCTACCTCATCGGTAGCCCCATGACATGCACCGGGATTGAGTCACCATTATTGCAAGTGCTCAATTGCTCAGGCCCATGTCACGGGCTACCCATTTGGGCATCCCACACTTGCAGAAATCCTATGACATAAACAACATGTACAACACATCAAAAATTTGTTTCACATAGAGTTCTGCAGATGATTTTGTCCATCCTTAAAATTTAGAAAGAAAAACCAACACAAACACAGGCATCAAACACTAATAAAATACATACAATCACAAATACTCATTGGAATTGAGAAAGGGTAAGAATAAACACAAAAATTAATAAAACAAAAATAGATATATAAGAGGGGAGAGAGAAGGGGGTGGACCAAAAATGGGAACATTATATTAATCCTTCAAGAAAGGCTGCATCTCAAACTTGTCATTTAATCCAGGTGGTCTTAAAGCCCCCAACCAATGTATCCAGAACTGTTCCCTTTTTATTCAATACATTTTCAGTCTCCTCCTTGAGCAGGTTACTTCACATGTTACAATGCAGCTGCTTTAATATGATGAATGCTCGGTCCACCATTATTGTTAATATGCAGAACCATAACTCAAGGGGAGATGTTAGGTGGGGTTTGGAGACGGTTTAACCATCCAGGCAGGGGTTCCCATCCCGTAAATTTGCACATTTGGTTTTAAATGGACTGCCTGCTTTTAAATTTATCAAGTGATGTTTGCACCACAGTAAAAGTTGGATGCTGACTATGACTGTGAGTGCATTTTGTTAAAATGAACATTGTATGGAGTTCTATCTGGTGAGTACTGCCTCTTTACTGAAATTTATACATACAGGTGATTTGAGCATTTGATTGTCTCATCCCATTTAATCTTGTAAATGAAGAGTATGTGGGGATTACCAATATAAATTTACACTTAAACATTGTTACTAATAAATGCTAGCCATTGTAATAGCAGGGGTATAAATACAAGAAGAAGAACTCAAAAGGCAGAAATAAACATAGCTTTTATGTGGTCCTTTATGTGGTAGCCTCTGTTATTCATATACAGGTGCTGCTACAGGAGGTGAGTCCCACTTGATACTCTGTTATTGGACCAAACAATCGCCCTGATAAAATTGAATAACTTGAATAAAGTGTAATACTGCTTTACAAAGATACAGTGGCGTGAAAAAGTATTTGCCCCCTTCCTGATTTTCTCTATTATTGCATATTTGTCACACTGGATGTTTTCAGGTCTTTAGACAAAATATAATATTAGATAAAGGGAACCTGAGTGAACAAATAACACTTTTTTTTTTTTACTTATTTCATTTATTTAATGAAAAAAGTTAACCAACACCAACTGGCACTGTGTGAAAAAGTAATTGCCCCCTAGTTAAATCAACCCAATTAAAGGGATAATTAGAGTCAGCTGATTGAACACAGCCAGGCTTGATTACAGCCAGCCCTGCTCAATATAAACCTCACTTATTTTGGCCCTTACCATCAGAGTCACGTTGCCAGCACAAAGATTCAACAAGCACATTATGCCATGATCAAGGAAGTTCCTGAAAAGATCAGAAAAATCTGTTGCCTCTATCAGTCTGGAAAGGGTTACAAAGCTATTTCTAAGGCTCTGGGACTCCATTGAACCACAGTGAGAGCCATAATCTCCAAATGGAGAACACCTGGAACAGTAGTGAACCTTCCCAGGAGTGGGCGGCCTGCCAAAATTACTCCAAGGGCGAGTGTAAAATCATCCAAGAAGTCTCAAAGGATCCTAAAACAACATCCAAAGAACTGCAGGCTACTCTTGCCTCAGCTAAGGTCAGTGTTCATGACTCCACAATCAGAAAGAGACTGGGCAAAATGGGCTTCATGTGAGAGTAGCAAGGAAACCACTGCTAACCAAGAAGAACATAAATGCTCGTCTCTCATTTGCCAAGAAGCACCTGGATGATCCACAGGCCTTTTGGGAAAATGTTCTATGGACAGATGAGTCCAAAGTGGAACTTTTGGACAACATGGATCCCATAATGTCTGCCAGAAAGCAAACACAGCATTCCACAGTAAGAACACCATACCAACAGTCAAACATGGTGGTGGTAGTGTGATGGTGTGGGATGCTTTGCTGCCTAAGGACCTGGATGACTTGCCATAATTAAAGGAACCATGAATTCTGCTCTGTACCAGAAAATTCTTAAGGAGAATGTCCAGTCATCCTTCCGTCAGCTGAAGCTGAAGCGTAGTTAGGTCATGCAGCAAGACAATGATCCAAAACACAAAAGCAAGTCCACATCAGAATGGCTAAAAAGAAGTAAAATTAAAGTTTTGGAGTGGCCTAGTCAAAGTCCAGACTTAAACCAATAGAGATGCTGTGGCAGGACCTGAAACGAGCAGTTAATGCTCGAAAACCTACCAAATGTTACTGAATTAAAGCAGTTCTGAGGAAGAGTGGGTTAAAATTCCTCCACAGCGATGTGAAAGACTGATATTGAATTATAGGAAGTGTTTGGTTGCAGTCATTGCAGCTAAATGTGGCATAACCAGTTATTAAGTGTAAGGGGCAATTACTTTTTCACACAGTGCCAGTTGGTGTTGGTTAACTTTTTTCATTAAATAAGTGAAATTAAAAAAAAAAACAAGTGTTATTTGTTCACTCAGGTTCCCTTTATCTAATATTACATTTTCTCTAAAGACCTGAAAACATCCAGTGTGACAAATATGCAATAATAGAGAAAATCAGGAAGGGGGCAAATACTTTTTCACGCCACTGTACATGAGATAGGTAACTTACAAGAGACTGTAGTTAAAATTAAACATCAGCTGCCAAAAAGTGGCTCATTGCATTTAGAGATAATTCCCATAAACAAGCCTCCTCCCCCATACCTGAAGGCACTGTAAAGTTGAAAGGAATAAGCTTTTTAAAATCTAAGGCACAGTGTTTCTCTAAAGAATAACACACAACCAGTATAAAGAAGTAAAATGCAAGTATACTTACATAAATAGAAATTCATAAATTATTTAACAAAAAGTACATTCATTATCTGTAACATAATAAGTGGGGAGCGTTTTTTCCCATAGGGAAACCTGGTTATAATTTGCCATTATAACCAGCTGGTTATATTGGTGAACATGTGACAGGATTTTCTTGCTCCATGCATGCGCCAGCTGCCATCTTCCCTTTATCACACTAGACACTTCACCATCTCTCACACTCGTACTCTGCCATAAGTAAATTTTTAAAAAATTACAGTAAAAAACTTAACACTTTTACACTTTTGGGACACTTTTGGGAAGTACACTATTGGGAGGAGCTGCTTCATAAAAAAAAGAGTAAACATTTAGACAGCCACTGTCTCTTAATATAACACAGATCAGATAAAAAAAACTTTGCAGTAACACACCAACCAAATGTTTAGGTTTATGGTTTTAAAGTTATTTATTGATTAATTGGCTTATTTTATATATATGAAAAATGCATGGATGTTTAGATACATCAATAATACAGACATCTCTGTTCGGTACTCTCCCTTGATGAACTTTGATCAACTTGAGCCCCACATTGCTCTGAGGGGAGGACTTGCAGTAATGGAAAATGCCTGGACAGAAGGAAAAAAAAATAAGAGAGATTGTATTAATTAGAAATCATTACAACTGGTGTTCTCAAACTAAATTATCTCTCCTTTATTGTTTTGTACTACAGAAATATGATATGCATATTGTCTACTTATTTTAGTGATGTCAATGTCATAAATCTATGCAAACCTAAAATAAACTTGGAGTTTAAAAAAAATAAGCAGCCACTTGAATCCGACCGCAGACCCTCGCTTGAACCTGACTGTGGTTGCACATCGATGTGTTTTCTATTTTACATTATTGCTATGGTGAAAAAAAACATCCCCAGCAATTATATAACATAAACCATGGAGTGGCGTGTAAAACTAGAATTGTGCACACACCCTCAGTATTGGATGCTTAAATAAAACCCTTGAGCTTCACTCATGGGGTTTATGCAGCATCTAAAACCTCGGTGTGTGTAAAATTCTCATTAAAAGCAGGGGGGGGGCACATTTGGGAATCTGTGGAAGTATAAATGGTGGGCATATGACAGTCAGTTTATACCAGCAACGCTTGATAAGTGGTACCAGAAACAAGCTAGAAGGGGTCTGTGCGCGCCTTATCAAATAATGTTGGGGAATACCCTACTCTCCTTTGAAGCAATCCCAGAAAAATATGGCATAAAGCAGACAGATAAAATTAGGTATTATCAAATTGAGAGACTATTTGAATATACAAGTTAACAAGAAAATGCTGGAGGAGCCGGTGTTGGAAGAGAGAGGGCTACTTCAAAGAGCATGGGGGGCAAGGGGGGCTGACCACGCCATTTCATTGCTGTATAATAATTATGTGGTAGATATGGCCAACATGTCCCAACACATAAAGAAAAAATGGGAACAGGACTTAGTAATTCATATAACAGATAAACAATGGTCTCTGATGTGGAGAAGTACATGGTCAACTTCTAGTTCTTTGGTGTGGAGGGATTTCTGTTGGAAGTTGAGAACAAGATATTTCTTAGTACCAACACAAATGGTTCATCTGATGGGAGGGACCACGGCTGGGTGTTGGAGGGCTTGTGGAGAACAACATGTCTCACAGGCACATGTCTTTTGGTCATGTCCAAGTATCACTGTTTATTGGATGGAGGTTACGAAACATCTAGAACAGATATTTGCAATTGAGACGCAGTTAGGACCTGAACACTTGGTTTTGGGACTAATCCCAGGGGAAGTTAAAGACAAGGATGCCAGATACCTATGGAAGATCCTGGTAGCGGCAGCCCTAAAAATTATTACAAAGAATTGGTTGCAGCCGAGGGCCCTGGGGGTAGGGGAATGGAAGGATATGGTTGAATCCATACATTTGATGGAAAGGTTAATGATCAATCTTAAGCAAAAGCCACAAATATATCAACAGAAATGGACCAGATGGTTACTCCATGACAGTGGTTAAGAGTAAGATGCCTGAACTGTACTAAAGAGATACTTATCTTTTACACCAGAGATAGAGAATGTCCCCCGATAGACTCCTGTTATGGGTATTCTCTTGATGCCAGACAATTAGTTATAGATAGTGAAAGGACGGAACACATCCCAGATGGTAGCACCTACTGTTACTGTTGTAGTTAGATTGTAGTAAAGTTGACTACTATGAACCAGAAGTGCTGTAATATACCTGTAATGTTGTCAGTGCTAGGGGTTTTTACCCCCAAAGAACAACATGTGATTCATGAAAATGATGTAACAAATGCTGACAAATGAAAGACAATAAACTAAGTATAAAAAAAAAAATTCTCATTAAACATACCACCCCACCTTCATGTATTATTCTATATATAATAACCGGCTTCTCCTTTTTCCTATAGAGAAACCATGGCATAATTTGCCATTATAAAGGAGTGTTTATAATGGCAAACACATGCATTTTTTCCCTTGTTCTGTGCATCGCGCCCCACGGTTTCTCTCCTCCCTACTGCTTGCCTGCTTGCCTTCTGTCTGAAAAGTCAACCGCCACTGCAGCTCGACAGTAAGTTATTTGTAAAAAATGAGCTAGTTTCCAACACAAGGAGACATAAAAAAAATGTAAAAACATTTTAAAACTGCTGGAATATGAGAAATATGCAGGTGGTCCAGCTGAAAATGAAACCGGCACGCGGCCACACCAGAATCTGTGATATTTTATATAATTGCTGTGGCCAAACAGGGAAACCCAGGAATTACATAAAATAAAATATGGGGTGGCATGTGTAAACTCTAAGTTTACACAAACCACCCCATATGATATTCTATATATAATAGGTAACCATTAATCATACTAAAGCAGCAATATTTAATAGTTGCCATATAGTTTTTTTTTCAGCAATAATGTTTGTCTGGCAAAAATATCAAGATACACAGTCTTCTGTTTTCTTTGATTCTTGAGCCAAGATATGGAATTTTGAAGATTTTAAAAGTTCCCACTCCTGTGCCATGGCCACCATGAAAAAAAAATATCTGGGTATGGTGTTGTGCTTTTTACCATCAGAAACTTGGGGTAGCACCATTCTAATACATTCACAGTATGAACCTAGCATGTAACATAGAAACATAGAATCTGATGGTAGATAAGGGCCACTTGGCCCACTCAGTCTGCCCAATTTGTTTATTTTTCCTTTTTTCTACCTTAATTTTTGCTGTAGACCCACTTGATCTATGGTGTTGTCTCTCCCCACTTCCCTACTCGAATGATTCCCTTGTGCCTTTCCCAGGCATTTTTGAACCTCACTACTGTTTTTGCTCCCACTACCTCAGCTGAAAGGTTGTTCCAAGAATCCATCACTCTTTCTGTGAAGAAATATTTCCTCACGTCTCTCCTGAACCTACCCCCCAGCTTCATAGCATGCCCACTTGTTTTAGAGCACCTTTTTTCTGACAAACACTCCCCTCCTGTACCTTATTAACCCCTGTGAGATATTTAAAGGTCTCTGTCATATTCCCTCTCTCCCTCTTCTTCTCCAGGGTGCACATATTGAGCTCCTTTAGCTTCTCCTCATAGGGCTTTTGATGTAGGACCTGCAACATTTTGGTAGACATCCTCTGGACCAGCTCCACTCTATCTGTGTCCTTCCTGAGATGCAATCTCCAGAACTGGACCACAGTACTCAAGGTGGGGTCTTACTTGTGATCTACACAGGGGCAACACCACCTCCCTTTTTCTGCTGGCGACATCCCCTCCTATGAATCCAAGCATCCCACTAGCCCTCTCAACTGCCATGTCACTCTACCAGGCCACCTTTAGGTCTTCAATATGATTACCCCCGTTTGCTTTCTTGCTTGGTTGTTGTCATTATCACTCCACCCATTTTGTACTTTACCCCTGTGTTTCTATGGCCTAAGTGCATTATTTTGCACTTTTTCTGCATTAAAACCCAGCTGTCATACTGTTGACCACTCCTCTAGTTTTTTTCAGATCTCTGGCCATCCATTTTACCCCCCCCCCAAGAGTGTCCACCCTGTTTCAGAGCTTGGTGTCATCTGCAAAGAAGCAGACCTTCCCTTCCAGCTCCTTTGCTATGTCACTAGTAAAGACAACAGAGAGGACCGTCCCTAGCACTGAACCCTGAGGTACCCCACTGGTCACCCCCCCCTCCCTTTCTCAGCACAAACTCCATTTACTATTACTGTCTGTCTCTTATCTCCTAACCAGTTTCTTACCCACGTTACCACCTTGTTGCCCACTCCCAGCTTGCTTACTTACCAGTCTCCTATGTGGAATAATGTTGAAAGCCTTGTTGAAATCCAGGTAGGCCACATTCAACACTCTACCCTGATCTAACTCCTTGGTCACTCAGTCAAAGAAATCCATCAGATTTGTTTGGTATGACAGCACCCCCTCATGAATCAATGCTGCCTCAAATCCTGTAACCCACTGGATTCCAGATTTTTCACAATCTTTTCCTTCAGTAGTGTCTCCATTAGCTTACCCACCACAGATGTCAGGCTGACAGGCCTATAATTGCCCACTTCTTCCTGCTACAACTTTTGTGAAGTGGAACTACATCAACCCTTCTCCAGTCCTCCAGGAACACTCCTGTCTCCAGTGATCTGTTAAATAGGTCTGCTAGAGATGCAGCTAGTACCTCCTTGAGCTCCCTCAACATTCTTCGATGCACTCTGTCTGGCTCCATAGCTTTGTCCACCTTCAGGTTTGCAAGTCCTTTTCAGATTTTCTCCTCAGAGGAAGGACTAGTGTCCACTTCTCTTCCATCAAGGCTCCTAATGCTTTTTTACATACCATCCCTACCATCCCCTTCCCCTTCCCCTTCCACTGTGAACACTGAGAAGTAATTGTTCAAGATGTCTGCCTTTTCTCCGTCACCCTCTGTTAAAGTCCCCCTTAACCTTACAATCCCTCCCTTAGACTACCTCTTTTCACTAACATACCTAAAAATATATTGTCCCCTTTTGATACTGCCTGAGATATTCTTTCTTCAGTTTTCACCTTTGCACTCTTTACTGCTTTCCCTGCCTCCCACTGTTTTTCCTGATACACTTCCTTATCCTCCTCTGTCTGGGTTTCCTTTTACCTTCTGAATGCTACTGTTTTAGACTTTACCTTTCCTGCCACCTGTTTCAAGAACCATAGTGGTTTCCTCTTCCTTTTGCTTTTGCTTACTTGCTTGAGGTGAAGGTTTGTTGAATTCACTATGCCCTTTCTTAGTTGGGCCCACTGTTTCTCCACCCCCAGGTCATGTCCCCTGCCAGGTCATTCCTAAGGCATTAACCCATCTTCCAAAAAATCAGCCCTTCTGATGTTCAGGAACCTGGTCATTGTGTTATTGGATTCTGCACCTGCTCTTTTGTTGAGCCATAGTTAATGATGATTACTGGTCCCCAGATGGCTTCCCACCTTGATGTCTGCTATACTGTCCCCTAGTAGTAAGCACCAGGTCCAATATTGCCCCATCTCAATGGGTTCACTGACTAGTTGCCTGAGGAATGATCCCTGCAGGGGGTCCAGGATGTCTCTATCTCTAGCTAAAGCCGAAGCTGGGAGGCTCCACTCAACATCCAGCAGAGTGAAATCCCCCACCAGCAACACCTCTCCCTTTTCAGCCATTTTACCAGTTGCTTCCAAGATTTCCTTATCTAACTCCTTCCCCTGTCCTGGAACCCTTTAGATCATGCCTGCCCGAAAAGTGGCTCCATTTCCTGACTCGAGAGTGACCCACAACTCCTCTGCCCCCTAAATTCTCTGTATTTCTGTTGCTGTTATGCTTTTCTTCACAAAAAGCACCACACCTCCTCCTTTCCTTCCCATTATGTCATTTCTGAACAGTATATACTGTAGCCTAGTATGGCCATGCTCCAGTCATGGTTGTCAGTGAATTATGACTCAGTTATGGCCACAGTATCCAGGCTGTCCTCCACTATGATGGCCTCTAGGTCAGGGTCTTATTTCCCAGGCTTCAGGCATTAACACACATTACCTTTTAGATTTTGTTAGCTCTTTTCTTGTCATCCCCCACCTTTCATTGTGTTCGTCCTTCCTCCTCCTTCTCCTTTGATTGCTGTTTTTCCTATTCCCTCTTTTCTAACCCCCTGCTTCTTTGATTAACCTGCATCCTGGTGGGACTCTTCCCCCCCTCAGGATCTCCCTACTATCTATCTCAGCCTGTGGAGGGGAGACAATTTCTGCCTCCCTTGTTTTCCTCCACCACCCCCTCATCTAGTTTGAATGTTCACTGAAGTAACATTTAAACCATCCACTGGGGACTGTGGTCCCCCCTGGATGGATGCAGGCCCCAATATAGCTGTACTCTTCTCTGCACCATTCCTTTTCTTTTTTAATTAAATGTACTTTAACCATTCCTTCAACCATGACTTGGAGGGCTTCGTATGTAGACCCCTCTCCTTTTCCCCAATCATAGACAGACAGCACCTTTGCAAAAGCTACTGAGTACATTCAACAGGTAATCTCAGTGGAAGAGATGTTTAAAAATTGTGAGTGGTGGCTATCTTTAATGATGGGAGTCATTAATTACAAACTTAACTGTAAACACTGTTTTAACAATACAGTATCTGAGAAAACTAAAAATATACTGAGCATAAACCTTAGGATGTCAGAAATACATTTTTGCTAAAAAATTTTGTGATGAAAGTTTTGCTAACAAATACTTATTTATTTATTTGGAAAGGTTTACCAGGAAAGACAACATGAGCTGCAAACAGCTCGCTTCCAGAAGCGTCCGAGGGAGGGGTTACATAGTGAGGAGAGCAAGTAGGAAAAAATCAGGCAATATACAACCAGGTAAGTATACAGGCTATTATACTGGCAGATATACAAAAAGTGCACACACAGAATAGTGGATAACTATACTAGACAGATAGCCGAAGCATGCAGAACAATTACCTATTCCATACAGGGCATAAGTGTCCAGGCACAAACATAACTAGGAAGGTATAAGCCAGTCACAGGAGTACACCTTAAAGTGCTAGGAGGCATGATGGACTGGGTATAGGTGAAGAGAAGTGCATAGGTAGTCTAGTTAGAAGACTGAGCGGTAATGGGAATAGTTGAGGGTGAGGGGCAGGTATATGTAATGAGAACCCTACAACAGGCTAGGGACCCAACAAATGAGTTGGGGGAGGGGGAAGTAGACAAACTGGGAACCACTCCACTTCAGAATGCTGAGAACCCCACAAGGGGGGGTGAGGACCCAGAAGGGGGGAGAGAGGTAAGGGAGGAAAGTGAGACATGCTGAGAAACAACCTGCCTCCAGGATGCAGAGAATCCTGAGAGGGGCTAGGCCCAGCATTGAGTGCAGGGAAAGGGGGGGAAGGCATGGAGAGGAAGAGAGACATGTTGAGAACAACCTCCCTCCAGGATGTAGGGAACCCTGCGAGGGGTTGAGCCCAGCATTGAGTGTAGGGAGAGGAGGGGAGAGAAGAGGCATGGGGGGTGCAGAGAGACATGTCCAGAATAACCTTCTTCCAGGATGCAGAGAACCCTGTGAGATAGTAGGTCTGGCACTGGATGGGGAAGGGAGAAAGAGAGTGCAAGGAATGGGAGGCATAAGGTGAATAGGGGTGGGGTTGATGGAGAGCAGTAAGCATTGGCAAGTCCTGAAAAATAAGGGGGGGTTAAGTGGGGATGCAGGGGGAGCGAGCCAGTAGTCATAGAAGGTTAAGTGCAATTGCAACAATGTGCAGTGTGCTTCTGGAGTAGGAGCGAAAGTGAGTGACGGGAGTTAGCTGAGTGAATATTGAGCAGAAGGGAGTTCCAGGTGCTAGGAAACTTGTACGAGAATGCAGCATGACCAGAAGAAGTGTGCCATGGGGGCAGTGCAAGAGTTCTGTATGTGGATGCATGGAGGGTGTAGTGGGGGGGGTTGATAGGAGGGAGGAAAGGTATGAAGGGAGAGAACCATGCCAGAACTTTCCAGTCAAATTAGTGCTGTGTAATAGGCGTCTGACGTAGATGGAGGGAAAGGAGAACAGGGAGTAAAGATTGTAGTGGTGAGTAAGTGGAGGGCAGTCAAGAACAAAGCGACAGAAGGAATTGAAGAGGGTGTCCAGTCTGGAGAAGGTGGTTTTAGGGGAGGAACTGTACACTGTGTCCCCAAAGTCGAGGACAGGAAGAATCATCTTTTGGACAATTTCTCTCCTGGAATGCTGAGGAAGGCAGCTGTGGTATCAGTACAGAGCATCGAGTTTGGGGAGTAGTTTTTATGGATGGCATCAATGTGGACTCCAAAGTCAAAGTGTTTGTCTAGCCATAGTCCAAGGTACTTAAAGGAAGGGACATCATCTAGTGTTGAACTGCTGCTTTATTAACTATAAAACTATTACAATTTCTGAGTACCATGAACAAATCAGGTTCCTAGAAAAGCCTTGTTAAATGACCATGTTTTTAACTTATTATTAAAGCTGAGATTGGAGGGGGAAGTTCAAATGTTCAAAATGTTGTTCCGTGGTTGATAGGCAGCAACAGAGAAAGCTTTGTCATCTGCCAATTTGAAAGGGATTTGGGAACAGCCAAAATACAAGAACCAGAAGAGCTGAGAATATGGACACTGGTGTGGGTTGCAAGAAGTTCATGAAGAGAGTGGGGTCCCAGTTTGTAGAGGAACCTCATGGGTCAGTAACAAGATCCCAAAATGTATCCACCATGTATTTGGTAACCAGTGCAGATAGTGCAGGGCATGAGAAATATTATCATTATCATTATCTCCTAGTGGAGGTTACAAGTCTAGCAGAAACTTTTTGCACTAGTTGGAAATGATGGTTCCAGACTAGCAGAAAGGCCCCTGTAGAGCACATGGCAGTAGTCCAGATGGGAGATGAAAAAAGCATGACCTAAATGTACTAAATTATCTCAATCAAAGTATGGCCACAACACAGTGATATTTTTAAGATGATAAAAGCCACCCTGTGACACAGACAACACCTGCATAGCTAGTGACAGCTCCAAATTAAGAGTGACACCTAGACTGTAGACAGCCTGCCTAGCCTCAAGTTTCACCCCATCAACTGCGGGAAGGCCTCGGCTATCCAAAATGGATAATCTAAGATGCTCTAACCCCATTAGCAGTCACTCAGTTTTGCAGGAATTGTACTTCAACCCACTGCAAGACATCCAGAAAGTGATCTCAGATGGAACATTCTTAAGCAGTACAACTGGGGAGCCTGGCACAGGTTTAAATAGTTATGTCTGGCTGTCATTTGCAAAGGAATGAAAACCCTAGCTATACTTCTGGATCACTTCTGAAAGTGGAAGCGAAAACACCACGAATAACAGAGACAAAATGGAGACATAGGAAATGCTGTGCTCAAAGATATGAGAAGAAGATTGAAAATGCTCCCAAACCACCGATTGCTGCAATTGCTGAGTAAAGACCAGAACCAGGTAAGCAAAACTTCAGCCATACAAGAAATACTCCCCATATGCTCCAAAGGTACTGAGTGTTCAGCAGTGTAAAAAACTAAGGTTAAATCCAGCATAACCATGAAAGCAAATGTTCTGCAGTCCCTCACAAAGAGGAGATCATTCAATCAAAACCCACACCAGGACTGTCTCAGCACTGTATTGAGGATGAAACCAGATGGGAAAGTCACACAAGTCAAATTCCTACAGATGCCCTCTTAAATGAGTCACCTTCTCAATAACTTTGCCTACAAAAGATAGGTTAGAGGCAGATAGAAATTTAAGAAATCATCAGGATTTGAAGATGTCTTCAGGAGGGGTCACACAGTGTCTCCTGCAAAGCAGGTGTCAATTACCCTTACTTAGAGAGACATTGCCACCTTTAATGAAATGGGCACCATTATCTGCCCCACCCCCGATTTCACCAGAAAAATGCTGAGTCCAAGACACACTGAAACACAGAGTGTGAGAACACATAGAATACACGAGATGCACTGCAGATCAGAGAGCAACCAATGATCTCATCCACATTAGATGGACAGAAGTTGTCCCAAACAAGCAAATATTTACCCATCTCAAAGACTAGACCAATACAATCATCACTAGCAACAGTGGAGGTTATCTGAGGCCTAATATATATAACCTTGGCTAGAAACATATTAGAAAAATATTTTTAAGTTCTCCTTGGAAATATCTCCATATCTCTGCAAATCCTGCTGGATGAAGATGTCTATCTACCATGCAAAAGAAAGCAGTAGGCCTATTTCTTTCAGCTGTGATGACACCTGAGAAGAAATTTCCTGTGTCTATTGTCACCATCTCCATGTATCTTCAGTAATGGAACACCAGGACAAGCTTGTCAGATTCCATGCCAGATTTCCTGCACTTGTGCCCTAACCTTGAACCATGTGTTGATAGATAGAGCTCCCCACTATACCATGTGACACTTCTTGGCAAATACACAGGTTGAATACAGACCAGCCCTAGCAAGTCAGCTGCAGATAGGATGCCTTTATCTGCTTCTACAGCCACAGTGACACTGACAGTGGATGCAGCATTTATGCTAGAGATGTCCATTGTCTCCCCAAAACATTGGAACTGATCCTACCCCAGGCTCTACAATGGACCTTCTCCACAGGGGCTGAAAAATAGCTGGTTGTGATATGTTGAAGGATATAACCATATGGTTTGATCAAACAACAGAAACAATCTGAGGTCTGTCAGCCGTTAATGCAGCAGAGAAAAACAGGTCAGGCATGACAGGATTTGTTGGATGAATCCTAGAGACTACATTAATTATATAAACTCTGTAGTACTTTCATCTACTTCAGTGCTGACCCAGTAGTTGAAGTCCTTGAGCAATAACAGTCTTGGGGCTTTCAACACTATGGTCAACACCAAATCACCAAACTCCTCCACAATGTTCCTGTTTCTTTCTGCCGTGAAGGGTGGTAAACCAAGAAGACCCTGCATTTCAGACCACCACATGAGATGTCCACCCATTCAAACAGACTTGGTTTCTCCACTGGGAGGGGCATAGCCTCCAATCCAGATATACAAATAATGGCTACCTGTACACCCCTACACTCCATATGAGAGCAGTGTGGAGAACAGTAGAGACATTGGACATGAAGAAAGTACTGGCCTTCAAGGCAGGTTGATGACACTAAGCTAGCCACAATGGTGTATTACTTTGTGGGTGGGTACAAACCTCAGGAAAAGTTGTACAAACTGGATGATTAAATGGGCTCTTTCAGTTCCTGACTTGATGTAGCCACTGCGAGGAGTTACATTTGGGGAGGAAAAACAAAGAAAGGGCAAACTCACTTTTGCTGCAGTCAGAAGAAAGAGGACCTGGGGTCATAATAGACAAGGAAATGAAACATGGAAAGCATTGTGCAGTCACTGTCAAAGGACTGGCAAAATACTGGGGTGCATTAAAGAATGGGTGAACATCTATAGTCCCTATCCTGCAACTATGAATGATCAAGGTGACAATTAGAGAGCTGTTCAAACTAGAAAAGAATGTAGTTCTCTTTTCTGGAAAATTGCTAGCATCTTCTGAATCCATAGTGTTCCACAGTATGTTAAATATAACTTCACCTGACATTCTATCCCACCCTCCATGGTATACCATTAGAAGGGCGACTGAATTTTGTCGCCGTAATTAGGGCACCTCAATGAGGGAGGTGATGTCAGGGACGATCTTGATTTTAGATCAGCTTTCAGTCATGCCGCCCTTTGCACCCACACAACTTCTACCCCTTCTGGTGGAGGTTATATTTAGTTGTGGAAAGTGTGGGGGGGGCAAAGCCCCCACAAAACATGGCTATTTCCTGGGATGAGGCTTTGGCACTGTCCATTCTGAGAGCTGTAATGCATGGCACAGAAATGCTGGGTGGCATATTGCCTGCACCCATATCAGTGTCGATACAATGACTGTTGCACCAATATAGGTGAACTCCCTCCATTCCCCCTCCCCATACTTCCATACAGTAATTCTACAACAAAAATAAATCTTGCTGGTCTCTGGCATGGTGCCAGTAGCAAACATTGCCTTTTCACTTTTACCCCTCCATTGCCTGGACCTCCTCTAGTCCTCAAAGGGCCATTTATGACAAGTGGTCCTCCTCCTGACCCACTTTTTATGAATTAGGGTGTTAATAGTAGCCCAGTTCAGGCAAACTCTGCAGTGTCTCCTGTCTAAGCTACAGAATGTTTTTATAGTTAAATTGTTTATTGACATTTTTCAGATAAAAAAATATGCAGACAAGACAGTTCAATTACATTTTGTATAAACAGTACTTTCTGCTGGAATCTATATCTGGAGTACAGCAATTATTTATTTAGTTATGTATTTATTTATTTGAAAATTGGTGATTGGGAAAAGACACTGAGCTGAGGCTTGTCTAGAGGTGTGACCTGGGGAGGGAAGCAAAGAAAAAAGCAATGCAGAGCATACCCGATGCTTCTACTACTGAAAGCAGAGTCCCAGACTTCCAGCAGCCAACCACGGCCATCCCTAGCAGCCTGCATCCTGAGATCCTGTTATAAGGCTGCAGGGCACACCCAATGCTTCTAGGGCCAAAAACAGAGGCCCAGACTTCCAGCTGCTGACCATGGCCATCTCCAGCATCCTGCAGCCTGAGATCCTGCTATAAGGTACAGCTCCTTTCAGTCTGAAGCACTGCAGGGATTGAATTTTGGCACTGCACTCCCGATTGGCTGCCGCAAGCTGCGCTCGCAGATTGATTGGTGCAGCCCTTGCCCGGCCAAAATAGACTTTTACAGGTGCTCCTCACTCTCCACAGCCACTTGGGGACAGAATATTTTTTTCTTTGGCTAAAGGGATCTGTTGTTAAAACTGTTGATGTGTTCTGCAAGTTTAAATGCTGCTGTATAGTGTGTAATTCTAAGGGGAATCTTATATTGTATTGTGAACTGTACTGCCACAAACTCGGATAAATCTATATTTCTGGTGGCGAGTTGTTTTACTCAGGGTCCTTATTCTATCCTACCATTGCCTGAACTGTCCCCCACCCCCATTCAGAGACCGCTGGTGCCTCTTGCCAAAGCGCTCCTCACACTTCTTTGCCTAAGTTCTTGAATATTTCCCCCTGCCCACTGATTTGCCACCAATTTAACTGTAAGTCTCTCCTCATTCTTTCCCTTAGGCACACCTGATGCTTCTAGGGCTGAAAGCGGAGGCCCAGACTTCCAGCTGCCAACCATGGCCATCCCCAGCATCCTGCAGCCAGAGATCCTGCTATAAGGTACGGCTCCCCTCAGTCTGAAGCACCGCAGGATTGAATTTTGGCACTGCACTCCTGATTGGCTGCCACAAGCAGTGCTCGCACATTGCTTGGTGCAGCGTTTAAGCCTGGCCAAAATAGACTTTTACAGGTGCTCCTCGCTCCCCACAGCCACTCGGGGACAGTATATATTTTCCTGCCCACCTGCCCTGATTCTGGCCTCTATTAAATAGACAGTAACCATGCCCATACATGCTAATTCCACCCTGTTTGGCTACAAACTGCTTATGGCCTCTTAAAGCTGTACTGCCTCTTCTTTACCCACCAAGATTAATGATTAGCTGCACAACCTCACCTTTGGTACCAGTGTGTCAGGTTTGATGACTGAATCGAGCTGCCATGTTCCCCATCAAGGGGTGCTATATATTTCTGCTCCTTGCTACCTGGCTTGGTGCAGCTTGCACCAGATGCCTTGCTGGGCCGCTACTACCCTCCCCCTGAACTGCCACTGGGTAGTGTATAGCTGACAAATGCACCCTTGGAAACTGCCTCACTTGGCATTGGGCAGAGACCCACTTGGCCCTACCCCATAAACTCAGATGGCCATATGCAGTCCCCTAGCATAGGGGAATTAACGGTTAGCCATACCCTAATAATTACACTGGTATCTAACCACCTGAACTACCTAAAGCCTCGGTGGCTGAAGGTAAGTGCAGAATTCCGCATAAACCTTTCTGCCAGAAAGGTCATCTTTATGCTCCTGCTACTGTCTGGCAACATCCACTCGAACCCAGGACCACTCACTCCAATGGGCCCTGGTGTGCAAAATATTAAAGGCCTAAAAATTGCCTCACTGAACATCTGCAGTTTAACCACAAAAATTGTCCAACTACAGGCATGGATGGCCCTCCATACCCTGACATCCTCTGCCTTACAGAGACCTGGTTGTCTAGTAGAACTAAAGAGTGCAAAATTGCCCTCTCAGGCTTCCAAGCCTACAGGATTGATAGAACAGGCAAGAGAGGTGGGGGATGCATCATCTATGCCAGGGACTCTCTACGGTGCTCCGTCCTCCCTGAAACTAGGTGGCTGAGTACCATGAGATGCTAGTGTTAAAAGCACAGGTCAGACAGAATGGAAAATCTCTCATCTTTGCCACAATCTATCTACCCCCCAAAAAAACCATAACAGGCCTCCCCAAAATGATGGACATTATTAGCACCCTTCCTCAAGGGATGAAGCTCGTCATTACCGGGGACTTTAATATAAACTGGGATGGAAAGGAGGCTGCCCCTTTTAGGGATTTGATAGCCACCTCTAACCTTACACAACTTGTCACCTGCCCCACCAGGCAGAATCACAAGTCAAGAAACAGCACCCCCCTAGACAGGGTCCTAGCAAGCTCACCATCCTGAATCTCTGAAATCAAGGTTCTGCCAGACACGCTAAGTGACCACTCCCCAGTCACCTTTCTGTGGTCTAATAAATTTACCAAAAACCCACCCATCCTCATAGAAAGTAGGGTCCTGAGGAAGGGTAAGCTTGGAGCCCTCAAATCAGCACTAGCCCTTCATGATTGGACTTCAATCAACAGGGCACCTACCCTGGATCAGGCTACTTCATTAAGGGCTTTAGCTCCATCTGTGAGATCTATGCCCTGCTCACAAAAAGAAAAATTAGGGGGCAGGCAAATAACTGATTGATGGGGAGCTCCTCTCTCACCTGAAAGAAAGGGACATACTCTGGGAGAAGGCCAGAAACACAAGCAGCAAGCATGACTACCAGTGCTACAGAGCAGGCAGGAACTGCTGCACCAAACTAATCCGGCTTGCCAAAGCCAACTACCATAAGGCACAGCTTAGCAATTCCTAGGATAATGGAAAAAGATTCTGGGATAGCATCAAAAGTATCCTTGGAAAGGAGGACAAGAAGTACCCTCAGCTGCTCAGTATCAGTAACACTCCCACTACAGACCCTCTAGCTATTGCTGAGGCCTTCAATAAGGCCTTCACTGATCTTGCCCCAGTGCTATCACCTGCCTACTTCCAACCTGGTCAGAACCATTCCAAAAACTGACCCACCAAGTGTTCTCGCCCGATCTTCTACTTTAAAAGGGTGAAGGTGAAGGAGGCCCTAACTATGGTCAAGAAAGTACTAGGTAAGACCAGACTGGGCAGTGATGGAATTGACATGAAACTGCTATCCCTCACCCTGGACATTCTTATAGTGCCCATTATCATGCTGTACAATAAGTACCTGGCCCTTGCTCCATTCCCAGTGGTTTGGAAGCAGACCCTAGTCATGCCTGTGCACAAGGGAGGTGACAAATCTTTGGTAGCCAACTACAGACCCATCTCGATCCTCTCACCTTTGTCCAAGGCACTGGTAAAGATTGCAGTGGGTCAACTCATCGACTACCTGAATAAGTATAATCTGCTATGCCCCAACCAGCATGGTTTCAGACAAAATCACAGCAACACTACTGCTCTGCTGGACTACACAGACTATGCACATAAGGTCTTGGATGAAGGCAAACTGGTGGGGTCTGTTTTCATTGACCTCACCAAAGCATTCAACACAGTCAACCACCCCTTGTTACTGACCCAACTGCTAAACATGGGCGTGGCGCCTAATGCCCTTTGCTAGTTCCAAGATTACCTGACAAGGAGAAATCAGTGTGTCAAAACTGGGCAAACAGTATCCAGCGCAAGACAGGTATTGTTAGGGGCACCCCAGGGATCAATACTGGGGCTTCTACTCTTCAGCCTCTTCTTAAATTACCTTCCTACAGCCCGTGACACCGAACTCCTACTTTATACAGATGATGCAGTGCTCATGGACAGCAGCACGTCCCTTGCTGACCTGCAGGTCTCCTTCTCCAAACTCGAGAACTGGTTCTGTGGTCATAAGTTGCTACTTAACTACAAGAAGACCAAGGCCATGCTTATATCCAGCCACACAACCAAAATAAACACCACCCCCTCACCATCACCAACTCCTGCAGTGAGCCACTGGAACAAGTCCACTTGTTCAAGTATCTAGGGGTCATAATGGATGACACCCTCACATTTGCTCACCATACTGACTTTCTGGTCAAGACAGTCAAGACCAAAATTGGTGTCCTATACAGGCACAGGCAATACCTCTCTGCAGGATCCCTCCACCTCACAGTCCACAGTTCAGTCATATCACATATCAACTATGGACTAGTGGTCTATGGGGCGGTGACGGATACAGTGCTTAAGAGGGTCCAGATGGCACTAAACAAAGCCTGCAGACTCACTCTAGATGCTGAGCGTGGCACGCACACCTGTACGCTGTACGAACGCGCAAATTGGCTATCTCTAAGAAACAGGGTCAAATTACAGACTTGCATCCTAGGGAAGAAGGCTCTTTTGGATAAAACACTGCCTTGTGTAGGCAAGCTGATCAAGGCTGCTAACTCATTACAGGCCACCCCTGTGAGGACTAGAGGAGTGTTGGCTATTCCCTTCCATCACACCTTGTTTGGGCAATGTGCATTTGCCTACCAGGCCCCACTGTGGATGAATGAACTCCCCGTGCACCCCCTTGCCACCAGTTGTCTGGCCAAATTCAAAACTGACCTCAAACAGCACCTAATAACACTCTCTAAGTGCACCTGCCTCTAAGTTGCCCTGCCTGACCTCAGGTATCCCTTCCCTCTGTCCCTTCTTAAGACTGGCCTCAGCATCTGGTCATGACATGCTTCATCGGCACCCCCTCCCCACCTTCCCTCCCCTCCCATTGCTAACTATCCTTTCCTTCCTATCCACTGACAAGGCGCTTTGTGGTTGTTCAACCCCCCAAAACTCATGGGGGTTTTTTTCCTGTGATAGTTACTGCAGATGTTTTTCTGAATTACCTTTATACCTATGTTCATGTTTTAGCCTGTTAGTTCTGAATCTTAGATGTATTGTTCATTATGTTGTACCTCTGCTTTCTCCTTGTGTAATTTGCTTTGCAGTCTATGACGTGGAACTTTTGTAAAAGAGCTTGCACTCAAAGGTGTTTTCCGAATCATTAATACATAAAATAAATAAACAATATTACAAAACCGCAAGGCCAGAACACACAACGGCCATAGAAAGTGCACAGTGAACAAACTTGTCATAAGCAGGCAGGTGAACAGTACAGTGAGTGTACATGGGACTGTTGGGGGGGGGACAGGAGCAAATGGTAGAAGGAAAGAGTCTTAGTTGAAATCTGAGGTAGGCTGGGGAAGAAAGGAAAGATGGGTGTTGGTTCCAAAGTGAGACATGTCTATAGATTTCCAGACATAAATCCTCTATGTAGTCAATTATCATAATTCTTAGTCAGAAATAAGGATAATAGGATTGTCTAACATTTTTCATTACATATGTGTCTAGAGCTGAGGGTCATATTTCACTCCCTTGGCTTTATGGTTTGAAGGATAGGTAAATCCATAACAATATACATGAAAAAAAAAATAGTGCTGTATATTGCAAAGGTGAGTTACTGATAGGGGTGACAAAGAAGCAGTGGCAGGGTCCGCCTAGTAGGAGGGGGTGTGTGGAACCGAGATGTCCCCTGTGGAAATGCCCATCAACTCATCAATGCAGGTACTGTAATTGCTGGAGATGTGGTCAGCCACGGGGGATTAGTTACTACAGAGTGTTTTCCATAAGTAAAATAGTCATGTGGCATCAGCTGCATACACACCCAGGATGGAGGGGGTTCATACTGTATCACTGATGACATAAGGCAGACCACTGAGCATACTGACTTCTCAAGTGGGGCTATAAAGATCTGCTAAACCATCCCTCAAGCTTCTGCTTGCATCTTACTGTGACTGTACCTAACTTCTCCTTATGAATTACCTTTAAATCTGCTATTATGTACAATTGTATGCCCTCCGCTGCTGGTTCTGTACCTCTTATTGTACAGTTCTGTACAGCGAGTACTGTATTTTATTGATTTGTATTTCATTCGACTGCTCATTATTATTTACTCATTTCCCCATCCCTTCCGTTCTCCCAGGTCACATCAGTAAACAAGTTTCTTGCTGCATCTCTGAGTGGTTACCTGGTTAAAAACAATCAATAAACAGAGAAAGAAAGAAAGAAAGAAATAAAGAAAGAAAGAAAGAAATATCACTTTTCTCAAGGGTGAAATCAAGTGTCCTGGAGGCCAAACATTTTTAAAATGCAATGCTATTTCTCCTGTAACCCACTTTGCATGCCAAAATTAGATAGTTGTCCCAAATGAGATATTGTAAAAATGTGGGGAAGAGGACCGTCAGTTACAATATGAAAGACAAGGAGGTCCCCAAAAAGTGCTATAAAGGAGCCAGTACAAGAAAAAAACAAATAAAAAAAAAAGATGGGCTACAGTGGTGATACACAGGGGCTTACCAGTGCCAAATGCCAAGTTCAACTAATTAATGCAATATATGTCTTAATATCAAGTGTGACTACTTTAAAGATACAGTAGGTTACCTAAATGAAGGCTGGAATTATTAAGGGATAGAAGGGCCTAAATCTAAAACATTTGATGAAATGGAAAATGTTTAACACTCTCCCCAAAGTCTTCCATGACCCTTTTTACCCTCCAAATCATGTATTTTCCCAAATGTCGCACATTGTTAGAAAATGCTTTCTAGGTTTCACTAAAAGGAAGTTTAAGGGGCTCCATCATTTCAAGCATGGCAGATATGGAGACCCAAAGACAAGATGGACGAGGCCCAGAATTGGTCTTTGTCCTATAACATAGGGGCTTAGAAATGCCAAATGCCATGTCTGAGCCACCAACATTATACCCAGTGAAAAATTATCAGCTGGGGTCACTTTCAGTGAATGTCCTATTGAAGGAAATTAGAAACACTTATGGACCAAGGGGCCTTAAATCTAAAAAAATCCAAGTTAAAACATTTTATTATGCTACTCAGCAGCTTCCTGGACCATCGTTACTCTCCAAATATTATACCTTTTCTCAAGGTTACAAATCTCTAGAAAGGGTAGGTACTCTTCATTAAGTAAATAAGTGTTAAAGGGGCCAATCTGGTAATATTTGTGAGATAAGGTCCCTGAAGAGGAGTAAGAAGGGCTCAGAAATCTCATCCCCTACACAAAATGCTGCCATCTCCTTCGGGGCCCACAAAGTCAGGAACCCACAGAAACCATGGCGTACCAGATGAATAGGTCAGATATCCTTTACTTACCAGTTCTCAGACTTGTGGAACAAACTTGAAATTAGAGGTGTAGAGTCTACCATAACCCTACATAAACAACTAAAATCCCACTATGCACACAGTGAAACGTTGTTAACCATACTGGCAAGGGATTTTGTTCTTACCTGGATTTTCTATTTTATTTACCATCCTTCCTAGACTACTCCGGATATTTAGAAGATCCTGGGTCTAGAAGCATACTATTATGTTCTAGCCTCTATCATTTTGTAACCTTTCACTTGGCGCAAATGACCTTCTGCACAATGCTCATTGTAATGGTTCTGTTTCCTTTTTCGATTATGACGGGCATGATTTTCTATTTAATGTATTATTTGCTGAACTTACTGACTCTTCCTCTGTTTTTGTTTTTGTCCCTAGGATTCACCTGCGGAATAGTTATCAACTCAGTGTGCCTTCTTGGTTAAAAACAACTAACCAGCCAAACAAAAATAAATACTAGTATGCAGTAGCAAGCTATGAGGCCTTAAGAGTTTCAAATACCATGCTAGTGATCTCCTTGATCACCAGGTTGTAGACCATACCACTGCATATCTTGACCCTATTCCCCTGTCAATGCTGACTTTACCTCAACAAGAAATCCTTAAGAGCCCAATGACAGTTTTGGAAGTCATGCAGGCCATACGACAACTTCCACCTGACAAGGCCCTGGGCTGGATGGTTCATTAATAACTTTTATTCAGCTTTCTCTGATGAAGTTGACCCCTTGTTGGTCCGGCTATATAATCATTGGTACTCCAATGGCTTTTCTAACAGTTCTTTCACTGAGGCTTGGATCACTTTAATTAAGAAGCTGGGTAGGGAAGAAATGTCCCCAGGTAGTTACCACCCAATCTCTTCAATCAATGTGGATTTTAAAATATAATCCAGAATTTTAGCTAATAGACTGGCCCAGGTTTGGGACACACTTATTAGTCCATCCCAAGTGGGCTTCATGTCAGGTCGTTTATCTAGTGACCACCTCAGAAAGTTGCACTACAGGGGGCATGGCCTTGGATCAACCAAGATGGCTGCATAACTCCACAGATCAAGCCATCCAGAGCAACACATCTGTTATTTTGGCATGTCTAAGTACTTTTTGAAAGGCAAAAACTCCACCTGCAGCAACCAGAATACTTACAGTACTGGAAAATTTGGTCTAAGCTGCGATTGAAGCTCTGGAAGACACACCATAACTGATTATCGATCAAGCGCTCTGTTTCCCCTCGACTGCATGGCAGCCAGCGCGACAGAGACAGCCAGGCCAGAGGCCTTAGTTGGAGAGATGTTCACACACCTCATGAAACAGACGGCACACGTTACACTGGGGTCTAACAATGCCATCCTTGCTCTACACTAGATGGACTTCCAGGTGACTCAAACAGAGAAAAATATCACCCTACAAGATGCAGCAATCCAGGAGCTGCAGGCCGTGGTGCAAGAACAAGCTCACCAAATCAGGGCATTTCATAACAGGGCTGAGGTCAAGAAAATAGGAGCTGCCCCAACAATCTGCGGGTCCTCAGATTCCCAGAAGGAGC
This sequence comes from Neoceratodus forsteri, assembly GCA_016271365.2. NCBI lineage: Eukaryota > Metazoa > Chordata > Ceratodontiformes > Ceratodontidae > Neoceratodus > Neoceratodus forsteri. The sequence goes on from CM057449.1 coordinate 989,325,460, forward strand.
TGAGAATGATAGGGTGACTGATTTTCTGCACAGAGAGCTACCAAAAATCCTGATGCTGCTGGAGGGCACTAAACTTACTATCAAGTGGGCCCACAGGATTCTCCGATCCTGACCCAGACCAGGGGAAAGACCATGACCACTGTTGGCCTGGTTCTTAAACTCAATACCTGGGAGACATTTAAGGCCTCCATGAGAGGCAGCATCATGAGCCCTGCTGCAGTGGGAATGGGAGCATTGGCTGGCAACCCTTGAGGATAAGCTTAGAAAGGCATAAGCAGCACATAAGGCCCTCCCCCACCCATCCCCACACTCACCTATAGGGAAGGAAGTCCTAGGGATGAGAATGGAAATCAATTAGCTCCTGAACAGGAAGGCAGATATTGCCATCCTAAGATTGCACCACAGGTACTAGGAGGGTGGGGACAAGGGGAGTGCTGGCATACCAACTAAGGAAGCAGATGGCAGATGGGCAAATAGCAGGACTAGAAGGCCCGGACAGACAAGTGAAAATCAGCCCCCAGGACATTAATGACACCATGGCTATCTAGTATGCCAAACTGTACACTTCTATGCATGCATCACCATCACAGGGTACCCAACAGTTCCTAGATCAACTCACCCTACTGAAACTCTCCCAACTCCAGACTCAGACACTAGAGGTGCCCATCACTGGCCTTCAACCCAGCAAGTCTCTGGGAGGGGATGGATATCCCATAGAATTTTATCAGCGGGTCGCTACCCAGATTACCCCCCTGCTGACTAGGATGTACCAAAACATAGAGACCCTCGTCTGTCTTCTACCCACACTTAGGTGGTGATAATGGTGATCTCCAAGAAAGGGAAGGACCCAGCTAAAGTGGCAAACTAAAGACCCATCTCCCTCATTAATGCTGACAGCAAGATCTTTGCCAAAATTATGGCCAATAGGCTACGCCCACTCTTGCCAGAGCTAATCCACCCTGCACAGGTGGGCTTCATTTCAGGGAGGAACAGCTCAGATCACATTTGAACCCTTATTAATCTCATGCATGTGGTAAGTGATGTCCCTACCCTGGCAGTAGCTATTGCTGTAAATTTTGAAAAGGTGTTTGAGTCCCTGGAAGGGGACTACCTTCACTTGATGCTCTCCCACTTAGGGGTAAGGGATGGATTTGGAGAGCTGGTCTGTGCCATCTGCCACTCCCCATCTGCAAAGGTCACCACAAACCAACTATTATCCCCATCCTTCACATTAGACCAAGACACCCATCAAGGGTGCCCACTGTCACATCTTTTGTTCATCTTGGCAGTGGAGCCCCTGGCACTGCAATTCAGCAGCACCTGGATATCGTGAGCCTTAAAATTGGGGACAAAAGGTGTCTAACCCTGATGTATGCAGATGATCTACTTATACCACTGGCCAGTGCTGCAGATGTCCTCCCACCGTTACTAAAGCTTCAAGATTCCTTTGTGGCACACTCCGATCTCCAGCTGAATCAGGCGAAGATGAAGATGATGTCACTCAACCAAAACTGCACCCAAATTTTGGCCTCCAAATACTGGTGTGGGTGCCAAATGGCATCACTTCCCTGGGAATCATAATTACCCCCCACCCTGATAATCTCTGGGGACATTAACCTCCAACCCCTCACACACTCCATAAAAACAGAATTCAACAGGTGGAAACTCCTGCGACTCACTCTGGTGGGTAAAATTGCAGCAATAAAAATGGTTACTGCTTCAAAAATTTCTTACCTCCTAACCCACATTTCCACCTTCCTCCCCAAGAAATGGATTTAGATAATTGACAGGCTAATAAGTGATTTCCTATGGGAGGGAAAAAACAAGATTTAGCCGCAACAAATTAAGGGCTCTACTGGAAGGAAGGGGGCTTGAGCCTACCCTGAATTGAGGGCTACCATCTAGAGTTCCATACAGCACAGATGATACATTGGCTATGCCCCAGGTCTGCACGTTCTCTGCAATGGGTAGACATGGAGCACACCCTAGGAGGGGTATGCTCACCCTCGGCTCTCCTGTACAGAACACCAGGTCCACCCGGGGATCAACACCCCATCATCGGCCCCTCGGTGAGATACTGGAAGACAGTACACAAGAAACTTGGCCTCTCCTTGATCCCACCCTCATACACATCAGTATGGGACAATCCCTACAGCCTAATAGATGAAAAACCATGCGTAAACGGTATCTTACACATACCAGATATCCTTGACCCCCCCCCAGCCCCAGGGTAGCTGCCTTCTAATCTTTTAAAGACAAGTGGGGGCTGCAGAAACATGACTTCTGATGGTTCTTTCAAATCATAGAAGCCATAAAACTGCTCCTTACCGAACAGCAGACTAGCAGACAATGTAATGAAGTGAGAGCCTGGCTGGCAGTGTCCAAGGGCTTCCCAGGGAAAATCTACTCTAGGATAAGGGTCACCTTGCCTTCCGAGTCAGAAGATTCTAAAGCCAGATGGACGTTCTGCTCTGCTCAGAGCTTCCAACATCCACAGCAACTTCAAACTCAACCTCAAGTCCTTCCTTCTTGACAGAGACACTTGTACTTGCCCCCAGATAGCCCCACCAAGGAAAATGATAATACTACTATCCCCCCTATTAATGTTTCTGACTCTGACCCTCCTTTTCTGCACATGTTTTGGCTGTCTCATGTTTGGGGGACTGCTTCTGGGATGCGGGACACTGTTGGTTCTCCTCTTAGCCTAGTATACCACTACTGCCTGTATATATTTTGCATTGACTGTATATATATATTTGTATTTCTGTATTGATTCTGCAACTTTTCTCTGTCTCCACCCGCTTTGTACTTTTTCTTGCCACCAATTTTTTGAAACCTTGTATGTATGTAACTAATGTGTATTTTTGTATGTGTATCTGTACAGTACATGTGAACTGATGTATGCTTTGTACTTAATTCCACTGCCTACTAGGCCTGGGTCGTGCCTGTAAATAGTCCTTCAGACCAACGTACCTACCCAATTAACAAAGTCATAAATAAAATAAATAAATAAGAAATTCCTAGGAATTCAAATCTCAAAAGAACAATGGGCCCAGGTAAAGAGGGATGCACATCACTGGATTAGGGATGCCTGCAGCAGATTGATGCAGAACAAAATCCTGCACGCTTGGTACAGAACCCCTGCAGTTCTTCACCTAGCTAAGTTACTGAACAATGATAGTTGTTGGTGATGCCAAGATGCCGGGGGGGGGACCTGTACCACATACTATGGGAATGCCCCAAGTCAAGCCCCTATGGTGTCAAGTGACTCACGTGGGCTCCCAGGTACTTAGAAAGACCATCTCTGTCCCTGTCTCTGCCCCACTCCTTATACTGGGTATAAGAGATGCCAACCTGAAACTGCCACCACACAAATGCAAATGTCTAGCGCTGATGGTAATACATGCCAAAAGAGCTCTACTGTGCAAATGGAGGGCTACACAAATCCCCACCATTGGGGAGGTCATGGGGACTCTCACAACAACAGCAGAATTAGATAGATTGTCACACTCTCAGGAAAACTGCATGGCCAAATTCTATGCCTGCTGGGGTCCCTACATGGCTTTCACAAGCCCCCTCCCACCCACATAGATGAAATGCACCCAGACACAGACTGCTGGTCCTCGCACCCTGTAAGGTCATTCCTATCTTACCAGAATATATATTTTGAATGCCTCCGTATTACATGTGTCCTGTTCAGCAAAGCCTATTACCACACCTCCCCAAGGGAGTCGCACAGTGCTGTTCACCTTTTCTCTCTATAACAAGGCTCGACACTACTCATACACAGAAGGCAGCCACTGTGAACGGTATTGTATTTGTATCTGTACATAGTTCTGTTATTTGTAGAACAAAGGTTTCTTTGTGATGTATCATATGTTCCAGAGGCCCGAGTGATCACCAAAGCAGCTGGTCAGGTGGCATCAGCTCAAGATCTCATAGGAGGCCATGATGGTACAAGATCATATCACTCTAAACACACATGAGAAACCCTATCCTATAGCAAAAGTAAGTAACCTCTCTGCTCATGCTTCCTTTCACAAGCCTCTTGAAACCAGGATAACACTTGATCATTTAGGAACTAAGGAGCACTCAACTTCTATACTGCATAGTCACAGCATACTGCTTTTACTTTGTTATGTGTCCTACTATTCAGCATTTTGTGCTGATCTCATGTACAATCAAGCTCTGCACTATTTAACCACGTCCAGGGCCAGACCTTTGCTCAGTATCAGTTGTTCTTCCCTGATACAACCTGTTTGTATGTTGAAAAACCAAAAAAACTTTAAAGTTCAAGAAAGTTGCACTACCTTATTTTTGCATCCTGGTAGAACTCATACCCTGCAGTCCTGGTTTCCCTGCACGCTGAAAAAGCTTTTGACCATGTGGCTTGGCCCTACCTCTTTGCAGTTTTGAATAAATTTGGTTTCTGCACTTTCTAAATTGGATTAAAGTACTGTATAGTAATCCTACAGCTCAAATCGGATGCAATGGGGTCTTATCTGACTAGTTTCCGCTGCAGTGGGGAACACTGCAAGGTTACCATCTTCCCCCCTTCTTTTAAATTTATATTTAGAACCCCTGCTTTTTAACCTTCAAAATTGTCCTGCTATCAAAGGTATTTGGGTGGGTGGAAACAGTTATTATTTATCCCTTTACCCAGATGACTGATTACTGCAAGAAGAGGACCCTGCAGTTTCGTTACAGGCAACTTTGCAGGAGATCCATAGGTTTTCTGCCATTTCCAGCTATAAATTAAACCTTAACAAGACAAAGGTTTTGCCCTTAAATAATATGATTCAAAAACAAGATATTATTTATCTAGGGTTGGCTTGGGAGCCCAGATCTTTAATATATTTGGGAATCTGCCTTTCCCACTTTCTGTCCCAATTAATAAAGCATAACCTGCCTTCCCTGCTTCATACTATACAACAGGATTTGCAACAGTGGTCTACCTTGCTCATCTCTCTGTGGGGGCATATTAACATTATCAAAATGAATGTATTACCCCATATATTATACCCACTGGGAAAGCTGAATGTGTATCTCCTGAAGGTATGGTTTCTTCATCTTCAATCTATGATTAACAGATTTCTCTGGAAAGCAGGAGCCATTTAGAGATCATATTTTAAATCATCTATACCAAAATAGTATGGTAGTTTGGATCTACATATTTTTTTCTTATATTACAATGCTCTCCACTGTATCAAATCCCTGTTGTGGGGCGTACAGGCAGATATTTTTATGGACAAGCCATATACTCCATTGTGGCTGGACTTGGAATGCTCTATATGTAACAATGCAGGTTTCTAGATCAAAAGTCTACTTTATATAACCTCTTACCCGCTCCCTCGTCCTCTTCAGTCCATGCCATTGCATTGGTCCTTGAAAGCTAATTTTCAGCTGGGTATGTACTTGGAGCTCCACTGAAGGGATAACCCCCTAGAATAGCACTACCAGAACAGCGTCAGTCAACTGAGCGCTAGTCTGGATAGCGCTACCACAGACAGCAAGAGGAGATTGACAGCGCTTGTAGTAAGTGCTCCCTAGGTTGCTGTCCATGGTGCTGATAGTAGACAAAGACACCAGCATCCAGGAGGCTGGCTGAGCTGCTCCCACGGAGTGGAGGGCTGAGGCATAGAGTAGCTTGGCAAGGTGGTAGTGGACACCAAGGTTCTAATCCTGGTCTCCATAGATTTTGGTTATCGGGACTTTGTATTTTTTTTACAAGGGGCTGTGGAAACAGTATTTCATGGCCCCACAAATTTCATCTTGCCCCGTGATCTGCACCCCCTGGAGTGAGAATCGTTTAGTCTGGGGGGTGCGGGAGGCAGAGCCCCTAACATCAGGTGGTGTGGTGGGTGGCATCCCCCACAAAAACAAAAGAGACACTATTTTTTCTGCATGGATCTTGACCATGCTGTTCTGGTTGGCAATGTTCCAACCGAGTATCCACTGAAAGAAATCCACCACTCAGCCTCTGATTGGCAATCCAAATATTTGTATTGTTGGACAGCTGATTCCATTATCTTTTTGTCCCCATCTTAAGGATACAACAATTGAATCCTTATTTGGAGGGAGACAAATTTATCCCATTTACCTCACTACAGGCCTGTTACCACCTCCCTAATTCGCCAGTTTCAAACATCTTAAAATTAACCATGCAGTATCCACCTTTATTGGCCCAAGACCATGGTCTTCGTGGAATTCATCAGTTTTCCAGCCTTGCTGGATGCAGCGGTACAGCCTCATTCGGTGTCCAAAACATATTGACTTTTTCAAGGTATGGACTCCAAAAGTCCCAAGGGGGTCTGCTATTATTGGAAACAGACATTAGGCCTCTCCGAGGACCCTGAGTTATGGCATTGAGTTTGGAGGCCCTTTATAAATATGTAAAGCAGGATAGGTTTTGGTCAGTTCAGTACCACATCTTACATAATATGTACTACACCCCACTTAAACTATATAGAATGGGGAAACTGTCAACTTCATTATGTTCTAGATGTGACCAAGTGGATGATTCTTTGAAACACGTGCTCTGGGACTGCAAACCGGTATCTCCTTTTTGGAGAGCCAAAAAGGATTCACTAGATCCTCACTTTGGTTTGGAAGATTTATTTTCTCCAGACATATGCTTTGTAAGCTTTTTTCCACCAGGTTTACCAGGTACATCTAGAGCTCATATGGCATTGTTATCCTTGACAGCAAAGCTAATTATCTTAAGGCATTGGATGGATACTTCCACTCCATCTTTTAGAGAGTGGTACTGTATCAAGAAATTCTATCTGCTCTAATTGTGGAGAAACATATTGCTTCCATCAGGAAATGCCCAGACCAGTACCAGACTAGATGGAAGCCGTCATATACATTGCTCTCATTCCCATCCACTGGGTCAAGTTAGGTTAGTCTGGCTTTCCATTACTGTATTATTGTTTCCGTATCCCCCACTCATATGTTTTGCTTCATTTTATTTGACTGTGCCTTGTGGTTCCCTCCTGTATTACCTAATATACTTGTTGAGCTCCTGGGGGTGGGTGTGGTAGTAGGGGTGGGATGTTTTCTCTTTTTGTATTGTTATTATTGTTGAGGGTTGTTATTATATGCTTTTTGTTTTTGGTTTTATTGTATGATTTGTTGTTGTTATTCTAAAAATCTAATAAAAGCATTTTTTTTGCACTTAATCTTTTTATTTAGTATGAAGTCTGAACAAACAACAGAAATAGCACATACAGAGCAAGAGGTTCTTAACATAGCTTACACTTATTTGAATAGTTACAGCATATTGGGTTACTAACATAGGCTATATTCATATATACATCTGGTCATTGCTACTTTTATACAATGGAAAATCGGTATGAACTACTTGCATTTAAAAGTATCTTACCTAAGTCAGCATAACATACAAAAGTTTGAACCTTTACTGGGCTGGTGTATCAGACTCAAGGGGGGGGTGAGGGAAAATTGGGAGGGCAGCAAGGTGGGATTACTTTGTTCCTGTCAGAGGGTAGCTTGTCGATTTGGTGAGGAGGGTTGGGGAAGAGGAGAGTGAGATGTGGATCCCAGAGAATTGGTGGAGTCCCCTACCCTCCCTCTCATCTACTCGGTGAGTTTGTCTGACGCAATTTATGGCGTTTTCAGGAGATCCTTCATCCAGTCATTTGAGGGTGTTTGGCCATGCTTTGTCAGAAAGCCAATGTATAGGTCCCATATCTCCTGGTACTCATGAGATTTCTGTATGGAGAAATATAGCAGCCTTGCTTTAGTTGACAAATTTTCTCGGGCCTTGTTCCATTTCCCATATGTAGGGAGTATAGCAGTTCTCCATTTAACTAATATTACTCTTTTGGCTTCTACTAAGGCATGTAGGAGTCATTGCCTTTGTTCTCTTGTGAGTATTTATTTATTTATTTGAATTTTGAAGACTGGGTAGGCCCACTGAGACAAGCATGTCCCTTTTTCAGGGGCGACCTGGGGAACAGAAGTATGGTCTCGTCCTGGGGAATACCCAAAAGCCAAAGGGGGAACCACAGCCTATCCTAACCCTGAGTATCTCTGAGCAGGCCCACACTATCTGTTTCCAGAAGGAGACAATGCTGGGGAAGTTCCAGATTATATATAGTAGGTTTGCTCCTGTGGCCCCCCATCTCCAGAACTCATTAGTAGGATAAGCCCCATTTTATGTAACACAGAAGGAGTGTGGTACCACAGATGCAGAATCTTTTTCTAGATCAGTAGGCTGTTCTGTTCCTTGCAAGCCTCTGCTGCCAACCTCCAGCATCCCTTCCAAGTCTCTTCACTAATATCTAGTTTTAACATCGCCTGCCATCTGGCCTTGGCTGGTTGGGAGGGGTCTGGTTCTGCCTGTTTAATCTTCATTTGGATGCTGCCTGTGAGGTCTTTGGGGTTTTGGGTCCATCTATTTATGGGAAGCTTAGCTTCCCCTCCTTGGGGTATTTCTTACAAGTAGTGCACCCACATTTCTTTTTCTGCCAAGCTGAATACAGGCTTCTTAACTGGAAGTATCTCCACAGATCACCTTTAGGTAGGTCATATTGATCCTGTAGGACTTGGAATGTGTTCATGGTACTTCCATTGTCATATAAGATATCTTTAACGAAGTTAATCCCCTTACTTTTCCACTCTTCCCACATTAGCATTTGATGCCCTATTTGTAGGTGAGGGTTGTTCCAAACTGGTGTGAATTCATCAGGGTGTAAGCAACTTCTGGTGTGCCTTCCCACTTTATGGAAAGCCTTGTGAGCTGCTTGGATGGGGCCCCAGAATTGTACTTGTCTGGGGAGAGGAGAGGTGAGGAAGATCGACGAGTGGGCCCCTTCTAATAACTCAGATATGTGCACCCAGGCCTGAGGCAGAGATTTTGGTGCATTGAACATCTGGCATGACATCGCTGCAAGGCATATGAAGGTGTATCTTTGGAAACTTGGCCAGTTCCATCCCCCTTTTTATTTTTGAGCCTGTAGTTTGGCCCAACTAAATCTAGGTCTGGCTGGGCCCCCCAAAATTTTTGAATTAGGCCATTCAGTTTCTGAAACCATACGTCTTGTATTATTACCGGGAGGTGGGAGAGGACAGAGTAAACTCAAGGTGCAGCCACCATTTTCACAACCTCAATCTTACCTGCCAGCGTTAGATTCAGGTGTGTCCACCTGTCCATTCTGATTTGCAGTTTCCGAATGATGGGGGTGAGGCTGATGTGCACCAGCATATGCAGTTCTCTTGGGATCTGTATCCCCAGATATTTATTCCTTTATGGGTGCAGGCTAGGCCTGTTGTGCTCACCTGTTGAGGCCACTGTACCGAGTTGAGGGGGAGAATTTTGGATTTGGCAATGTTTATTTTAAGACCTGAAAGTTTTGCAAAGGACTTCAAGAGGTCTGAGATGCCTGGTAAGGCCTCCCCTATGTCTTCTGTGAGTATGAGAAAATCATCAGCATATAGTTTAGTGCTATAGGCCTCCACTCCCACCCTAATGCCCCTGATTTGTGGGTGAGTTCTGATGTTCACTGACAAGGGCTCCATGGCTATAACAAACAACAACAGAGAGAGGGGGCTGCCTTACCTTGTCCCTCTATGTAGAAAGAAGAGTTTTGATAGTGTGCCATTTGTTAAGAGCCTTGCTGTGGGGGCCTGGTACAGGGTGTGAATCCAAGAGCAAAAGTTTCCCCCAAAGTTGCCATATTCCAGTACTGCGTGTAGATATTCCCACTCCACTGAATCAAATGCTTATTCAAAATCCACTGCTATAGCAGCCACTGGAGTGGAAAATCTGATGCAGTCTGCATTAGGTTGATTAATGCCCTTATATGGTCAGAGTTCACCCTACTCTTCACAAAGCCTACCTGCACAGGCTGGATTAGGAAGGGTAGAATTTGGTCTAGTTGGGATGCTAGGATTTTTGCCAGCACTTTAGCATCTGCATTGATCAGGGAGATGGGGCAGAAGCTGGCAGGTTTAGTGGGGTCCTTCCCTTCCTTAGGGATAACTATAATTATGGCCTCCTGAAGTGTGGGGGGAGCCCTCCTTGCTCCTGCGCATGCCACAGCATGTCTAGCAATGGGTGGGCTATTGCATCCAAGATTATCTGGTAGACATCCACTGGAAAACCATCACTACCTGGCAAGTTATGTGGGGCCATGGCTTGTATAACTTTACAAAGTTCAGTTTCAGAGAGGGGGGCATCTAGTATCGCCTTTTGAGCTTCAGTCGACTTGGGGATGGGAAGGTCCCTCATGAACTTGTTAAAGGCCTCCTATTCCCAGCTTATGTGAGATGCATATAGGTCTTTGTAAAAAGGCACCATTGTCTTATTGATATCAGCTGCTGATGTGGCATTCTTACCTTTAGATCTACCAGCTGTGTTATACGCCTTTCCCCCTGCTGCTTCCTTAGCCTGAAAGCTAAGAGCCTGATGTTCTTCTCCCTGCTCACCCAATATTTGAATTTAATTCTTTGTATGTGCAGCTCTGCTTTCCTAGTAACCAATGAGTTTAATTTGATTCTTGGTGCAGTGATTTCATATATTAGGTTCGGGTTTTGGAGCTACTTAGTGTCTTTTTTATACAGGGCCTCTTTTTCCCCAGCTGTTTTTCAAGGGCCTTGACTTCCTGTTCCCTTTGCTTCCACCTTTGTGAGGTGTAACTAATTATCTTCCCTCTTACCGTAGCTTTGTAGGCCTCCCTTATCCTGGCCAGTGATGCTGATCCCTGGTAATTGCTGTTGAAGTAATTCTGGGTTTCTGTGATCAGCCAGCCTTGGAATATTTTCTCCTGCAATAGCAGAGGGTCCAGGCTCCATTGTGTGGCCTTGGAGTGTGGTGGCCCTACCGGGAATTTTAGGACAATTGGGCCATGATCTGATATGTAAATCGGGGCAATACAGGTCTCTGGAAGGGCTCACAATATCCCAGGGGAGGTCAGCCAGTAGTCCAACCTGCTTGCTATGGCCCTAGCAGTTGAGAAATATGTGTAATCCTAGTCTGTGGGGTGAGTCACTCTCCAGACATCTGCATGTTGGTGATGTGCCATAAGGTTTTCCAGGGCTGCCAGGGAGCGTATGTGAGGCTCCAGCATAGAATTTGATCTATCTAGGATAAAGTCAAGCGTAAGGTTTAGGTCACCCCCATAATAATGTCCTGATTGTCAAATGCCAGATCCATAATATTTTGTGACAGTTTGTCTATAAAATCTGGACAATCCTCGTTAGGGGCATATGTAGTCACCAAAAGTAGGGGGCCCTTAGGAGTAGCTACCTTGACCATGACCCAGCACCCTTGGTCATTCCTCTTGGTACTGAGTATATTCCAACAGAGATTTTTATGGCCCAGTATTGAAAACCCTCTTTTAGCTGATGTGGAAACACTATGCACCTCCCACCCCACCCATTCCCTCATGAGCTTCAGGGCCTCTATTTCAATTAGTTTAGTTTCCTGGATGAAAGCTATCTGTGCGTTTAGTTTCTTTAGGTGGCACAGCACCTTTTTCCTTTTAATAGGGAAATTTAATTATTTTTGTAGGCTTCTTGAAGGGGCAATCAAGGAGCTGGACAAAGGAAAGTGTGTAAACATTACATGCATGGACTTTAGCAAGTAAATCCAGTCATTTGTCTGGCAGCAAAACATTCTGCACAAAACACTGGGTTATCTTTGTTCACACTGTGCTTCCCATACCTAACAACATACGTCAATAATGTATATCACACATTCAAATACAGTATAATACTTTAATAATATTATTAAAAATCCTTATGTAGGCATAATATAAGCAGGCAGTAAGACATAATGAGGTATGGGTTGTTATTGCCTGATTAGAGCACACCCCAGGTGCGTTATAAGACGCAAGGTACTTGCGATGAGTGCCTTTAGCACCTGGGAAGTGGACTTATCAGGCAATAACCCACACCTCAGAGTGTCTTATTGTGCTTATAAAATGGGTCCCCTTGTAAATAAAATGTAATAAAAAACTAAATCAAAAAGTGTTAAAAATAATTTGAATTTTTTTTAATACAAACAAATAAAAAAAGTCCCTCAATCTGGTGTGGTTTTCTTATTGTATGGCTGCAATGATGTAAATCAGTCATTAGAGGTCACAGTTATCTGTGTACCCCCCAGCACCATCACTATCACATATAAGCTACAGTGAAGCTACTAGTGTAAGTGGTGTCTGCCTGTGGCTTTTCTTCAGGATTAGTGAAGTTGTAAATCCCCCCTCCACTGCACCCTCACACGCTATAGAGCAGTGTTTTTTATGTAGCGCAGTTGGGGCTTAAATCACTTTCTTTAAGAGTGGTGCTTGTTTACATATTCCAGTATGTGGAGGTCAAGCAGTTAACTTCTGAACACATCTTGGTGTTTATTTTCCGCTGAACGGCAACTGGCGAGGGAGTGATTTTTGGTAACGATTTCCATTTTTTATCAGCGTGGTTTTAGGTCGTAAGACCCCAGTGAGGTGGCATAGTAGTTTTTGGTCAGCAACCACCATGAGCTGTGCAATAGGCAGCACTGGGGCAACATTAATGTGATGTTTATTGCCCCCGCTGCCCTCCCCTCTAAAGATACACAAATACATTTTTGTGCAGTTTCATTTTTTTAAAACATTTCTCTCCTAAAAGGCGGGCTTCACTGGGAGTGAGCATGTCTCTCAGTGGCCACTGTATGCAGTCATTTACTGCTTCATGGTTTTCAAACTGCAATGGTCGGGGTACAGAAGTAAACCCCTTAAACTTTAGAGATTCATCGAAGTGTTATGAGTTTGGAGGTCATGAACCTATAGAAAACACTCACCACTATTACTAGTGGATGTAGTTAAATTTACCTTTATCCGTGAGTTTATCCAGAGCCAGTTTAAAGGCATCCATAGTTTCACATGTTACAACCCACCCTGGTAACGCATTCCATGTAGGTATAGTTCTTTGTGTAAACCACTTAGTTCTTTTGGTGGTATTTGACACTTCTCCTTTTAACTGTAAACTATGAGACCTAGTTGTTCTATATACTGCTCTCCATGTTAATCCAATGCTTTCCATCAGTGCCTTATTGTTTTTTGCTCTACAAATCATGCACAAATTTCCACTTAGCCTTCTGTACTGCACTGAGTAGAATCCATGGCTATTCAGTTTTCTTCATATGTTTTGTCTGTGCAATTTTTTTTTTTTTGTTATTCTTCTTTGCACTCCCTCTATACGCCTCTGTCCCTTTATACCCTGAGGGGCACAGAAGGCAGAGCAATATTCAAGATGTGGTCTCACTGGTGTTGAAAACAATGATACTCTAACCTCAGGTTGCCTAATCTGCCTGTATTCTAATAAATGTTTTGACCACATTTCTGGTATGTGTATTAAATGACAAATCTTCTGTAACAATAACACCCAGGTCTCTTTTGTTCTCTGTTTCTTTAAGAGTAATCTAATTTAAAGTATGCTGTGTCATTGGATTGTTTCTTCCAAGCTGCATAAGCTTGCACTTATCTATGTTGAATCTTAATTTCTGCAGTGTTGCCCACTTTTCCAACTGTTACAGATCTTGTTGGAGACAATTTATACATTCATTGTTGAGTATGATGGACCCTATTTTGCTGTCATCAGCATACTTATTCAACCACGAATGTTTGCATTGTAGAGATAACTATGTTAAATAAAGTGGGTCCCAACACGGATCCCTGTGGAAACCCATTAGACACATCACCCCATTCTGAATAATATCCCGCGATTCCAACTCTCTGCCTCCAATTACCCAACCAAGTGTCTATCCAAGAGATTACTTTTGGGTGCAGTTTTATATCTTTAAGATTTTTAATTAACGTTTGATGACAGACTTGATCAAAAGCTGTAGAGTAGTCAAGATGGACTACATCAACAGGTAGCCCCTTGTCCAATGCTGCACTCACATTTTTATAGAAATTTAATTGTGCTGTAAGGCATGACCATTCCTGAGTAAACCCATGTTGGGTAATCTCTACATGACCCTGTTCTCTAATATGATTAATTATTTGATCTTGCAGGATTCCCCTCTAATAATTTGTCAAGGATTGAGGTCAGACTTATAGGGCAATAATTATATATATATATATATATTAAAGGTGACAGTAAGGCAGTGCAGTTTGTATTTAGGGATTCTTGCAGCTGGGGTGGGGGGGAGAGATGCAGTCCAGAGATACAAGAAATTAATGGACGGACAGGTAAACCTACAAGGAAAAATGGGCAGTGAGTAAAAAAAGATTCAAAACAGTATACGTCTTCTGCAGGAAGGGGAGATTGTATTGCCGGATTGTATTTCTTTGGCTTCTCTTGTGGTACCATGGTGTTTGTGACTGTTGCTTCTGTGGGTAAATGATGGAAGTCTTCACATGTTTTGATATGACTCTGACACTGCTCTTACAGTTCCCTCAGATGCTGGCTGAGAAGCTACAGTGGAAGATTGGTGGCATGCGCTGATTTTAACATGTGCTGCATTTTGGTTGGCACAACTAGAGCCAGTTGAAACATTATGTCCTGATAAGTACATGGCTGAAAAAGGTTTTCAGTCAATCAAGTCTCAGGAATTTTGTACCCATTTTATAACACACAAACTTAGGTTTGTAAGCAGTGATGTGAGCAACCTTACACCTTTGATTAAAGTTTTATTTCCTTTTCATCCACTGATGCAAAAATTGGAAAATCTAATAATGTTGGTGAGAGGCAGATATACACAGACAGAAACAATTTTTAATCTTTAGAGTATCTAATATGATATACAGAATTTCCACATTTTGGCAAATGAAATTCTGTGTGAAGTATTAATTCCTAGTAATTCTTTTAGGTAAAAATGGTGGAAATGTGATGTGGAACAGTATCATACAATTTTGCTGTTCTGAATTTTTTTTCTGTGGAACATACTATGTGACCATTACATGACATTCCATGGAAGTAAGTGGGTGACTTTCATCAAAAAAGAATCCACCTGCCTAAATGTCTAGTAAGATGTTTTGATAGCCAGTTGTATGGACTGTGTCTGAATATCACCTTTTACATTGACTCTATATGAATTGCAGAACCCTATTCTGCAATTTTCCTTAGCAGCAGTTTACTTTTCCACACAAACACTACATGTTGTATGGAATAAAAGTTTTTGTAAAACTGATTCCATAGAGAATTAGTGACACAATGTGGGTGCCTTTCAGAGAGAATGTCTACACCATGTGACTCCCTAGGAGCCTTGCAGTCTTGCAGAACTTGTGAGGCATTCAAGAGACAGAGTTATTTGCTCTCTGGAGCTGCTGCAGGTTTTTAAGAAAACATACCAGAACTGGGCAAAATATATCTTCTGCCAGCAGAATTCTGGTATATTGCCGATTTTGCTTCCATGAAATATTGTGAAATTTTGTCAACATTGTGATTTTGGTTATTTCTATCTAATTTAAAAACTGTTTTCCCAAATTGCATCAAATTTGGTATGGAGACTTTACCAATACCCATACACAGTTTATAAGTTTCAGATGTCTACCTTTCAAAATGAATGAGTCATAATCCTCCAAACATTTGGAAAGTTTTAAATTACTATGTAAACTGAAAATATTTGTCCAAGTTGCACCAAATTTGGTATTGTGACTTTACCAAGGCCCATACATACGTGTACCAAGTTTCAAATCTCTAGATTTAAAGTTGACTGAGTTATAAGCCTCTAAATATTTTGCAATTTTAAAATTTCAGTTTTCAAATTGTGTAAACTGCTGAAATTTAAGCCCTTGTAAGTTTAAAACTAGAGAATGGAATATCATCAATGTTGTTAGGTTCATTGACTCTAAATATTAGGCTTTAAGGAAACCCACATGGCCTAGCATCAGAGCACCATGTTGCCATGCTGATGATCCTGGTTTGGAAGTAAGCCCAGCAAGTCATGTCTGGAGGCAGGCCATGGCTAAAACTTGCAATTTACATAACCATTATTTCTCTATTTAGCAGTTTCTATAACTCTTCCAAGAAAGTATGCATCTAAGTGTTCAATTATGTAGCTCCAAAGGTGGCTAAATTGTAAGCATAGAAATATTTTCAGAACTTTTCACATGAATATTAAATTACCAGATTTTGAGCTCCTATACTGTCTCCACCATTCATCCAAATATTATGATGCTTGGCATAATATTAGGGTACATACTACATAATCTGCATGCCAGATGTCAGGCCTCTAGCTGCAACATGGACTGACTCATGGCAAATTAAAGAATTTCAGAAAATGTAAATAACATTTGCAATTTGACAGAATGTTGTGAAAAATTGCGCAAATTTGGATTTTGCTAATTTCACCCAGCTCTAAACCTTACTCCAAATCTTTGTAAAATCCAATTCATTCTTGCATATGTTTGCTGCATGCTTTCAGATAAACAACCAGAGAAATGTTGAATGATTTTTACTGTTAGATGTTGGGCTTTTAATTCTCATCTAGCAGGCTTTAGTTGCTGTAGTATGGACAAGGTGAAAGAGTGCAAGGTCTGTAGTATCAGCCAATATCTGAAGAAAATCACAATCCTAAAGCTGTAAAAGGAATTTAGTGCAGTTTATTTTCTTATTATTTTTGAAGTCATAGACGCAAGATGGGCTGGAGAAGCATGTATGAGGGTGGAGCCAAAGAAACCAATCAAGAATTGTTTCATACCCCTGGTAGTACAGATTCACCTAGATCCTTGCATCAATAAGATTAGGACTGTACACCTGTGAGGAGGTACCATTAACAAATGGTAGGCCAGGTGAGGATGAGAGCCCTAAAATATCCATCAGGTCTTGGAACACTTTAGTACCATAGACTGCATAGTCAGGGCATGGAGTGGATGGTGTATTCCACAAACTCAGAAATGAGAAATCTCCACTATTGCTCTGATGTCACAGTGGCCAGACTCAGGACTAAGGTGGTAGAAATCTTTGGGATGGAGGGAGGGAATGCCAGATGTGGTGGTGCATGTACAGTAGGCATGAACAACCTGACCAGTAGGAGTGTGGAAAATGTTCAGGAGCGTTTACACACTGAAGGCACAACACTGAAAGAAAAGGTAGGTTTGGTAGCCTTCTCAGAGGTTCTGCCAAAGCTACATGAGGGCCAGAAGTGACAGTACAGGATTTTTTTCAATTTAACACATTGTTGCATGGATGGTGTAAGACAGAGGGTTTTCAGTATCTGATGAGTTGGGGTCATCTATGGAGATAGTGGTGGCTGTTTAAGAGAACAAGGAAGGCACCAGGGTGTTAGGGCAGAGGTTTGCAGCACATATTTCAGCTCTATTTAACTAAGTAAGGAAGGAGGAAGTGTAAACCTGGCTAAGCACACCTACTTACATAAGAGAAGCCTAACTGGCCTCCCCTAACACTGACAAGTGACACAGCAGGGTGTACATGTACATAGAAGAATGGACACCACAGAGACAGGAAGCAGTGGGTAGTCGGGAGATTCAGAGGGAAACTTGCAATGACTGGCAATGAAGGGAAAGGAGCTGGGGTAGTGTAATTACACAGATCTGAGAAAGGGATGCAGAGTATATCCACAGAGGACAGAGGACAAGCAGCATCTATGAGGGAGCAAGGGGATAAGGAACAAAAGAATAATATCAGAGTACTGTAGGAAGGGCAGTCAAGCAGATTTGTTGGACAGCAGTATGATCTATTCCTTAAACTTAGAGAATAAAATATGTGACCTTCAGCTGTTGGTAGCCAAGGCCTAGTTGAACTTTGTAGCATGATGGAAACCTAGACAACACAGCCCCACAACTGGTATCTTGTAATTTCTGGCAACACCCTCAATAGGAAGGACAGGGTAGAAGTTAGAAGGGGTGGGGTAGCCCTGTATGTGAAGGTACATTAAAGCCATGGAGGACAGGGATATGAAGGTAAGTACCAACACTGAGACAATATGGGTGCAATTACTCAAATATACTGTAAGGAGAGGGTCCTCTGAGCAGGGGTAGCTTACTGCCCACCAAATCAGAAAGAGGCAGAGGAGAAAGTACTGGGGAAAGACGTCAAGAAGGCCACAGCTCAGGGTGAGGTGGTTTCAATGGGAGACTTTAACATGCCAGATATGGACTGGAATATCTCAGTAGCAACAAGCACCAGGAGCCGGTGGACTAGCTGAGGCTTTCCAGGACAACCCTCTGGTACAATGCATTGCAGAACCAATGAGGGAAGGAGAATTCTTGACCTTGTCTTTGCAAATAGAGACTATGTTAGGGAAGTTACTATAATGCAGCCTCTGGAAAACAGAGACCATCAGAAAGTATGGTTCAGCATAGTACTGGAGGCTGCACACACCAATTCAAAGATAAGAGTGCTAGATTTCAGAAGAACTCATTTTGGGAGAATGCAGGAACTACTCAGGGGTAAACTAGATGGGGTGACACTAGCAGAAACGGTAAACAGAATGAGTTTAATTAGGAAAGGGGAGAAATCAGTAACCTCTGCTTAAAAATGGTGGGTAAGAACAAGATGGCTAGAAAGCATATGTAGTATTGTGAGGAGGTGAAATGGTACTGAGGGAAAGAGGATGCCCTTGAAAAGGTACAAGTCCAACCACGTGGATGGAATCAAGGAAGTTTACTTAAGCAAACTAAATAAAGTCAGCAGAATAGTTAGTGAGGAAGGTAAAATCAGAAGCTAAACTTAAAATTGCAGAGGGAATGAAGGAAGGAGACAAGGCTTTCATTTGCTACACCACAGAAAAGTCTAAAACTAAGGAAGATATTGTCAGGCTGAAAATGGTGGAAGGTGGGAGGAATGCAACAAGCAGAAGGCAGACATATTGAATTAATATTTCTGTTTAGTCTTTATGGTAGGAGAGAGTGGTCTGCTCCCAGAGTGCAGGATAAGACCCAGGCAGGATTGAGGTTTGAGTACTGACATGGGATCTATAGAGCAGGAAAGGTTACTGAAGGGCCTAAGGACATTAAAAGCAAACAAATCTCTGGGTCCAGACTGTTTGCAACCAAGGGTGTTGAAGGAGTTTGGGTAGTTACTGTTGGCATTGCTGACAGATCTCTTCAATTACTCATTAGAAACAGGCATGGTGGCAGGTGACTGGAAGGTGGCTGATGTGGTGCACCTACACAAAAGTGATAGTAGGGACAACCCAGAAAGTTACCAGCCAGTCAGCCTGACCACAATAGTGGGCAAAATGCTGGAAGCCATTCTTAAGGAAAGGTTGGTGGAATTCCAGGAGGCTAATGGGTTACAGCATGGGTTCATGAGGGGAACATTTTGTAAGATAAATCAGATAGATTTCTTTGACTGATTGACAAAGGTATATAGGACAAGCTGTAGATATGTTATGCCTGAAACTGAAAGAAACATTTTAATCTGTTCCACATAGAAAGCCAGTTAACAGAAACATAGAAACACAGAATTTGATGGCAGGAGTCCCAAGGTCCATTGAGTCTGTCATTAATTTATTACCTCACCCCACTGATCTACTGTACTGGTGGTCTGTAAACTTCATCCCCTGATACACTGGCTGAGCTAGGTATAGGTGAGAAAGTTACACACTAAAAGGGTGACCAGCTAGTGGTGGTGGTGGGGGGGGGGGACACAGAGACTGATTCCGAATAGGTAGTACTCAAGGAGTAAGAGGTGTCACCAATGGGGTACTACAGGAGTTCCACATCTTCATTTGTGACATACTGTTGTTGAGGGTATTCAGGGCAAACTCTTTCTCTTCATGGATGGTACAAAATGGTGGGCAATGAGAAATGAATTAGGGTAATAGAAGAGGGTTTGGGGTGGTTGGAGAGGTGGTCTAGTGTATGGCAAGCGAACTTAAACACAAAAGCATGAACATAGGTGCAAAGAAACTGAGAATGGAATAGAGCATGGGGTTGAAGGTGGAACAGACAGCAGAGGAAAGGGATCTAGGAGTCACACTATCTGCTACTCTAAAATTAACAATGCAGTGTAATAAGGAAGTAAGGTCATCAAAATACATGTATACATACAGTACAAGTTAAATTAAACTGCTCCTTCAACTCACTGCTTTTTTTTAGTGCTGCAAATGCAATGGCAACTGTAATCATTTTTGCTCTCAACTGTTTTTCTATTCTTAAGCAACTCACATGAACTGCACGTGCAATACTTTCAGAAGTTTCCACCAGCCCTTTCACAACATTTATGCAATGCATATCCAATGCATTGGTTAATCAGTTAACTGCATTTGCACTGCACCACTGTTCTGTCCATATTGCACTGACATTTAATTTCAGTGCTACTATACAGGTATTGTGAATGTTTTAAACTATTTTCTCAGTATGGCCATTGCAACTATAGAAAGGAATGAGAATGGAATAACATTTTCTATAAGCACAGAGCTGCAGAATGGACAATTTTCTTCACTCCCGAACTTCCTGAACCTTGCTGCTTGTCTTAGGTTCGAGTGTCTTTCTCCTATGCCTGATGGTGGGTTCCATGTCTTCAGTCCCAGTTCTGAACCCACAGCAGACATCAGGGTCCGGGATCCCAGGACTGTCTACACAGGGCTCGACTCTTGCCCTGAACTGCTGTCTGCAGAGGTACTGTAGTGTACTAGTACTATACAAACCCAGTCCCGATGCAGCTGTGGACTGGTAGGAGGCGAAGAACTTCTAAGCCAGTTGCTGACAGAGGCCGATGGCTCAAACCTGCTGTACAGTACAGCACAGTATTTTATTATGTTTTATTAGCAGAAATCACCATTTTAAAATGTTGTGGTTTGAAAAGTACTGCTGCGCTGGTCGCTCCCATTATGAGTATGTACTGTACAGTACGTGTATACAAGTCAGCTTCGTGGGTAATTTTACAAAAAATTTAATTGTGATGTGAAAAAGTAAACCATTTTTTTTTTCTGAAATCACTAATTGGAAGTTTATCTTTTGGGCAGTGAGTCTTTCTTTGAAAATGTACTGCAGTTTTCCCACAGGCACTACTCTAAACTCTTAAGCAATGTTTAAGAAATGCATTTTACTATATGTTTCAGTTACATGGAAACTGTTAGCAAACCATAATGAAATATTTAAACAACTCATTGAAAAACATAGCTAAGCCATTA
Source organism: Neoceratodus forsteri (assembly GCA_016271365.2). Taxonomy (NCBI): domain Eukaryota; kingdom Metazoa; phylum Chordata; order Ceratodontiformes; family Ceratodontidae; genus Neoceratodus; species Neoceratodus forsteri. Next base: position 989,346,506 of record CM057449.1, read on the forward strand.
AGAAGCCCATTCAAAAATGCTAAGCCAATCAGTTACAGAAACAGTTTAATGTAACATATACTGTAGGATGAGGGATCAGCAGTAAGCACAAGGAGGGTTTAACACCACTGTGTAAATTCCCAGTGAGACCACATTTGGAGTACTGCATGCACTTCTGGAATCCTCACCTGCTGAAGGCTAGGGAAAGGGTTGAATCAGTTGAGAGGCTGTTCACCAAAATGATTCAGGGGCATAGGTCATACAGAAAAAGTTTGGTTGACTTCCAGGTGTACCCACTGGACTCCAGGAAAGAATACGAACATACAAACTACAAAACTGCCAGTAGATACAGGCCAAATGGTCTATCATGCCTGCTTGATTGTGCAGCACAGAGGTTAGACTTCTGCTGCCCACACACCCCTTGTCCCCCCCTTCCCCTCTCATCTTCCCACTGACTATATGAACATATGAATGGGGGACATAGTAGCAACATACATGTTTCAACAGGGAATAAGCACATTGGACAGCAGCTAACTGTTCACCGGCTAAGTGCATACATAAACACAAGAGGACATTCAAAGAAGTTGGTAGAGAAAGGTTTAGAAAGGACATCAGGAAATACTGTTTTTTTACAGAGAAATTTGTGGACAAGTGAATTAGATTACCCAATGAGACTGTCTGTGCAAAGACAGTACAGTAGTGAAGTTCAAGCATAGGTGGGATAAGCACATGGGTTTAGTGGAGGACACAGGAGGGTGAAAGTAGAGCAGGGTACAGTTTATGAGTGACCACCAGTGGACTCAGATTTAGCCTCAAGTGTTAGGTAGGGACTTGGGCAGACTGAACAGACCAGTTAAACTTTATCAGCCAGCAAAGTCTATGTATCTTTGTTTGGTGGTTGACATTTTTCATAGTTCTTGCTAGGTACCTCATTTGTGCAGTTGTGTGAAGGCGATAGGGCTCTCACGTCACAGCCCAGTAATGGACAGCAAGAGAGACCAGCACAAGCTGAGGCTCTGATTTTTGCATTCTGATGAGCGTGACAAAAATGTACAGACTGAGCTCACTGTTGTAACAAAATAAGTTTTTCTTCAGCTTTGTTAGTGCATATCACTAGACAATGAGGAAGAGCAGTTCAGGGCATGGATGTGGTCATGCGTGCCATAACATACAGTTCCTAACTGCTAAGAAAAGGAAAGGAATTGATGCCCTTTGATCATCTGGTATATTTGCTGCACAGCCATCAATTCAGATGCTAAAGGCACCACCAATAGTGCCAGTGAAGTAACCAGAGGCTGGGAAAATTGTCACTGGTAGGAGAAGTAGCAGTGTTGACATTTGTCATAGTACAAAATCAGCTGCTGATGTGGCAGCAATGGGGGAATCCTGGGGTGATTATTTAGTTGAGCTGGAGTCACAGGAGACAATGGCGGTGAAGTCTCAGTACTTGATGTTAGTGAGGCAGAATGATGCACAGGTGGAGGTAACAGGTGGAGGAATCTCAGCAGGAAACGGAGTAGTATTCTTGGGAAGAGGCAATAAAAGTGGAAGATTCACATTAGAAGATTGCAGTAGAGGTTGGGTATACTGGTAGTCATCATGCAACACCAGAAGAAAAAAGTAGAAGAGGAGGAAACGAAGCCTGAAAAGGGATGCAGCAGTGATGTTCATGATCCACTGGTTGTAGATTAGGAGCTAGAGTACCATCCAAGTAGTCCAAAATTCAAAGGCCTCTTTTTCCACCAGAGCAAGGGCAATTGAGGAGGAGGAGAGTGTTTAGGAGGGGGCTAGTCACACACATGAAACTGGATTGAAATGTGAAAGTGGAGGGTGCAGGGCAAGACACAGGGAAAGAAAAGTGATGGTGATATGGGGCGATAAAGGAGGAGGAGGAGAGGCAGATGAACATGAGGATGAAAAAGGTACAGATACAAGTGCCAGTCCAGTGGAACCTGCCCCCCATGGGCAGGCAACAGTATAGTAATACCACTCATTCCAAACATCTTTTTTTGTAGTTAAACATTTTGTTGATTTTTGCACATACAAGCCAAACTCTACAGAATCATGCCCATATATACACAACAAAGAAGACAACCCCAAGCATCTTCAGTATGGGATTTCTATGTTGAAAAATTGATGAAAGTGATGCAATGTGCCAAATAGGCAAGGCTTGAGTCAGCCAGAGGAAACCTGATTCACATCTTGGCACTGCTGAGTAATGTAACCATTTGAAGACTAACCATCTTCTCAACTGGCAGCAGCACCAAAGGGATGAATAAATTCGTCTTAACAGATCTGGTGTCGAGGATCAAGGGGGTGATGATGAGGAGGAAGGAACATCTGAGTTAGTTCAAGATGTCAGCACTGGCACCACCATCACAAGTACTATGCAAGTTCCAGTTAATGCTCCATTCAGCAAAGCACTGCAGTCCATAGTTGTTTGTTCTGCAATGCACAGAATCATACAGGCATTCACCAGACCTGCTATAACTGTGAGTGGAAATATGCCTCATAACCAGTCAAAGCATCACTGTCATATGTGCATCCTCCCCAAGTGCAATGGACCATATGAAAAGCACTGTTCATAGGTTCATAGGGTCATACGTTGTACGAGTTCGAAGGACATGCCCATATTTGAACTCGCCATCTTTAAAATTAATGATGGTAGTAACATTTCTTATAACCCATATACAGATCTAGTTCATATTTGAAATGGTCCATATTTTGACTCAATACCACATTAACTGGAAGAGAATTCCATGCATGTGGCACTCTTTGTGTTACAAAGTGTCTCCTCCGTTGGGTTTTACAGGTTTCAACATATAATCTTAAATTGTGCTACCTAGTACTCTCAATTGGTGATTGTTTCATCAGACAGTTGGTTTCTAAAAACAATTCATCCCTACAAGCCTTGTAGGCCCAACACATTTCACCCCTAGTGAACCTATATTTTTGAGAGAAGAGTCCTAAATTTCTAAGCCTTTCCCCATATCCCAAGTGTGTTACTTTAGCTACGGATTTAGTCATCCTTCGCTGCACAGATTCATAAACTTTCATATCATGTTCTGTGACTACCACCACACCCACCCAGATGCTAGAGAACTCAGTCTTGGTTCAATAGTACAAATGCTTACTGTCAACATGCAGCCCTAGTCATTTATAGAAAATATTGGTTTACATAATCCTGATTGGACACTGACCTCTGTTGCTGCATCTCGAGTGGCTGTTCAACTTGCTAATTCTTCCTGATGCCACAATTGCTTTTTATACTTAAAATTACTGTTTTCTGCTAAATTCTAACAGTGTTGTTAAGTTACCTGATCTTAGAGATGTTACTATGTTTAAGCTAATGCTGTTAAGTTGCTGACTTATGTTATTTGTTTTCTTAGAGCTTTTAAGAACTTTTAGCATTACATTCTGTACAGTCTTAGAGCTGTAAAGTAGATTTAGCACCAAATTCTGTATAGCGTTGCAGCCCTCACCCAGTCTCAGTGGTGACAAGCCCACCTTTTCAGCTGCAAATTAACTCAATTCCTGGTCTTCTGCCCTTTTCTCCCCCTTTGTTAAATTAATCTGTAAGCCCATACATCTCATACCCCCTGCTATTCCTCTGTCTCTGCTGTTGTGTCTTCCTCCTTACCCACAGTTCCCAGCTCCTATTTAATTTCTTGCTTGTTTCTTTCCTGTTTAGTGGAGACCAAGCCCGGGCACTCCCTCCAACATAGCTATCTGCTGCCTCCCAAAGCCCTGCCTGGTGCAGTTGGCCCTAACTAAGCCTCTGCCTGTGCTGCTCCGAAGGAAAGCTCCTATTCCCTGCAAAGGTACAACACGACTCTGCCAACAGGTTCAATTTTTGGAATATTCCACAGCCAAATCCTGATTGGACACTGCCTTCTGTTGCTGCATCTCAAGTGGTTATTCCCCAGGCTAATTCTTCCTGATGCCACAATTGCTTTTTTTACAGAAAATACTGTTTTCTGTCCATTTATCCATTGGCAGATTATATACTTTTACCACTAGAGGGACCCTACCTTACATTTCTTCACAGATAGATAGTGACAACACACCTTCACCCAGAAAAGTACCACTAAATCTCAGATGCTCTTGTCCTTATTAGAACTGATTTTAGATAACTTGGCTCATCGCTCTGCCACATCTGTGTGCCACCTGCTATTTAACAACTGACCTCCTTGTACAGAATGCTGAAATGTGGACTTGGGCACCACAGTGCATTGGTTTCCTCCTGTTAGTGATACTCTCTCAGATTGTTTTTTTTCTGCCACAAGTTTCCAATGTGGAAGCAGGACATGGGGCCACTGCCCCCAGCGCATTAGGGTTAAATCATGGCACCGCCACAATTGCCCATTTTAAACTCCATATGACACACCTTCACCCCCATGAGCTACTCTTTTGTTTCAGGAATGGTACCCTAATTCTGGCTCAATCGTCATGCCACCTCAGAAGGGCTAATCCATCCTACACAAGGGCCTACTTGAATAACAAAAGGCATAAATTAAAAATGATAGTACAGTCCCTGACATGTTTAGCCATTCTTGTGCTGTTGCTCCTGGCTGGGGACATCCATCCTAACCTGGGGCCAATTGGTGACAACCAGTCCAGGGAGAAGCATAGCAATGGGTTGAAAATCATGGCTATGAATATCTGTAGTCTGCTTCCCAAGATGGCACAGCTGCAGGCATGGACTCAACTGCACAACCCAGATATGATCTGCCTGATGGAAACCTGGCTCAAACCCAAGGTTTCAGGATGAATTCATGTCCTTAAGGGGCTTTGAAACCTTTCAGTTCGACAGACTGGGTAAACGAGACAGAGGCTGTCTCATCTATGTAAAGGATGAGCTAAAACGGAGTAGGCTGCCTGTTCCTGATGGCACTAGTGATTATGAAATGCTAGCTGTTAAGCTTCTCCTGGGCGGACATAGTAAGGCTCTCACTGTCTTCTTAATATACCTGCCACCGGAAAAAGCAAAATCAGGGCTCAGCCCTGCCCTGGAAACCATCTTCAAGCTGAAGGACAACTCTGAGGTTGTCATTACTGGGGATTTTAATTTAAACTGGATCAGCAAAGACACTGACCAGCTTAAAGATCAGGTCACTAGCTATTATCTCACCCAAATGATCTCTGAGCACACCAGGCTAACCTGGAACATGGATAAGGGAACCCTCCTAGATTAGATTCTTTCCAGCAGTCCTAATAAAATGAAAAATGTCATGGTTCTCCCAGACTGGCTCAGTGATCATTCACCAGTGACTTGCACCTGGGTGACAAAAGAAAAGATAGAACCTCCCATCACTGCACATAACAGGGTTCTCAAGTGCAGGGCAACCTGAGCCTTTAATACTGCCCTGGCCAAAACCAACTGGTCTCCAATTGATGCCACTGATGACATCAACCAGGCCCTGTAATTCTTAGTAGATACCTTCAATGGTATTTGAGATACCTTTGCACCACTGAGAAAAAGAAGGATAAGGGCAGTCTCCAATGGCTGGATCTCCTGTGACCTACTCAACTGTATGAGGGAGTGGGATAACCTCTGGTGTCTGGCTAGAAATTCTGGCAATCCTACTGACTGGCAAAATTACTGGGCAGCAAGAAACACGTGCACCCTGTTCATTCGGAAAGCCAAGGCAGCACAATACAAAGAGAAGCTGAACAGCAGTTGGGGGATGGTAGATGCTTCTAGGACAATATCAAAGACTTGCTTGGAAAGGAAGACAGGAGATACCCCACAATGCTCACCATTAATGGGATTCCTACCACTGACCTGCACATCATAGCCGAATCCTTTAACCTGTCATTCTCTAATCTTAGTGTTGTCCTGTCACCAGACTATTTAAACAGCTCAGAACCTCCCCCTCCACGAGACCAACATAACTGCTCCCATCCAAAATTCTATTTAAACAGGTCACAATTAGTGAAGTCAGAACCTACGTACATAAAGTGCTTGGAAAAACAAGGCTAGGTAGCAATGGTTTAGACATGAAGCTTGTGGTGGTAGCACTCGAAGAGCTACTGAGACCAATTACCAGGCTCTTTAATAAATGCCTTGCCCAGGTGAAGTTCCCTTTGACCTAGAAGTTAGCCCTGCTCACCCCAGTTTCAAAAAGTGGAAATCAGTCCAAAACTGCCAACTATAGGCCAATCTATATCCTCTCTCCTCTCTTTAAAGACCTAGAGAGGATTATATACTGGGTTCTTATATACTGGGACTAGAATGGTAGAAGACCCTTGGTCCATATATACCGTTCCCCACCTCAGTGGGTACATTTCAATCTATTCCCCATTATCAACTGATCTATCCTTCTTTTAAATTCTGTCAGTGACTTACAAGTAACTACTTCTACTGGTAAGTAGTTCCAAATTATCCCAGTTCTGTTCGAAAATGAATAGTATACTCTGTTTCTTTTTATTACATCCAACTTGATCTGTATCCCATGCCCTCTAAGTCCTTTTGGTTTACCCTGCAAACCCAAACCTATCTCATTTGTTAATTCTTTATCATTTATGATCCTAAATAATGTCATTAAATCACCTCTCAGTCTTCTTTGTTCCAAGGAGAATAGACCAGTTCTTTTTAGTCTTTCATTATACTCATAGTTACCCAAAGTACCCATCGTTCTAGTGTATCTTCTTTGCACTGTCTCCACTTTTTTAATCTCACCTTTAGTATATGGACTTCAAAACTATGACCCGAAGTCCAGATACAGTCTTACATAAGACTTATATATAGGTAACAAACATCCTATTGACTTGTTTATAAAACTAGGTTTTATGTTCCTTACCATATAGTTAGCTTTTTGTATGATTTGAGTAAGCTGTTTAACAAAACTCAGCCTATTATCTCTAAATACTCCACAATCTTTCTCATCCTCCACCTCCTGTAATTCTTTGCCATTTAGCATTACTTATTTTTGCTATTTGATCTTCCCAGATGCATTACCCCTGATTTGTACATGCTGAATTTCATCTTATTAAACTTTGCCCAAGTTTTAATTTTCTTTAAATCCATTTTCAGTGCGTTTTGTTGTTCTAATGATCTGACTGCTCCCCTCAACTTAACATCATCTGCAAATTTGGTTACCTGATTGGAAATACTATGATGCAAGTCGCTAATATACAGGGAAAACAAAATCAGCATGAGTACAGATCTCTGCGGGACACCACTTTCCACCTTGATGGTTTCAGATAATTCGCCAGTTATTCTTACCCTTTGGGTTCTATTGCCCAACCAGTTCTTAATCCAAATAACAATGCAACTACCCAACCCAATTTTTGCTATTTTTTCAATTAAAATGTCATGTGGTACCTTATCAAAGCCCTTCTGGAAATCCAGAAATATAATATCTATAGGTATGTTTCTATTTACTTTCTCATTTATGCTGTCATAAAAGCACAAATGGTTTGTAACACATGCTCTGTTCTTCTTGAACCCATGTTGTTTTTCATCGGCAAAGCCTAACATTTCTAAATTCCCTTCTATTCTAGTTTTCAATATACTTTCTGCTACTTTCCCCAAAATTGCAGTCAAATTTACAGGTTTATAATTGGACATTTCTGATTTACTGCCTTTCTTAAAGAGTGTCACTACAAAAGCTGCCTCCAATCCTCAGGCACCTCGCCCATTGTAAAAGATTAGTTGAATATCCATACCAAGGTTTCCGAAATTAATAATGCTATTTCCTTAATATACCTTAGATGCAGTAGATCTGGTCCTGCAGATTTATGTGATTTTACTTTATTTATTAATTTTTCTATTTCTTCCCTTGTTGTTAATCGGTTTGTTATTTGGTGGTTTTCCAACACGTTGACATCCTTTACCTCTCCGCTAATTTTAAATGCAGTTCCAAAAAAATCATTTAAAGCATTTGCCATTTCTTTTGATTTCTTAATTTCTTTGTCATATTTATACAGTGGCCCTACACCTTGTTTATCCTTTCTATTTTGATTTATTTATGTATAAAAACTTTTACCATAGTCCTTCCTGTAAGCCAAATTTGCCTCTACTCTCCTTCTTTCTTTTTATTGTGTTTTTTACATTCTTCAAACTTGCTCTATAGTGTAATATAGCCTCTTCTGTCCCTAATAATTTCATCTTTTTAAATGCATTGTATTTTTTTAAGCATAATTTAATTACTTTATTTGTACATCATGGTGTTTTTTTTTTCTTTCCTGTTGTACATCCTTTTGTCTGGTACATACTTTTTTCCGGAATTAGTCATTTATCTTTTAATTCCTTCTACATTTGATCAACATTTTTTTCCTTCAAGACTCTGTTTCCAATTCTACTTTTTTAGTTCTTCTTTAATTTGTTTGAACATTTCCCTATTGTAGTTCTTTGCAACTGTCTTTCATTATATTTTAATTGCTTTTTAACATTAAATGCTATAATGTTATAATCACTATTTCCCAACTGTTCTCTTATTTTTAGCTTGTGAATAATGTCTGTCCTGTTTGTTATTAATAAATCTAAAATAGTTTCCCCTCTGGTCAGCTTATAAATTAACTGTTTGAAGCCTGTCGTTTCTACCTTTTGTATAAACTTCTCACTGTTAGCCTTTTTATTATTATATTTTCTCCAATCAGCATCAGGGAAATTGAAGTCCCCTGTAATAACGACATCTCCCTCCAGGGCCATTTGCTTGATTTCATTTCTTATTACGGTATCTATTCCTTTACCACTATTGGGGAGTCTATAATATAAACATAATAATATTTTTTATCCACACCCCCGCTACTTGAACCCATAAATATTCTATTCCTTCATTATCTATTTTATTACACAAGCTGCTTTGTATATCCTATGTAATATAAATAGCCACATCTCCCCCTTTTTTGTTCTTTCTTGTTTTGGAGTATAACTTATATCCCTCAATATTAGTATTCCACTTAATTTCTGAGTCCCACCAAGTTTCAGTCACCATACACATATCAATCCTTTCACTTATTAATTTAACTTCCAACTCAGCTTTCTTACCACTGTTCAAACTCCTGGCATTTAATGACCATACAGTCATTCCTATACTCCTCTTCTTTACTTTTCTTCCATCGTGTACACAGTTTTCATCGCCTTTTTATGTGCTTTACCCCCTCCCCTTTCTTTCTAATTTAAATTACTATCCATAATTTGCTTTGGTTCCAGACCCAATTTTCTGCTACCCTTCCTACTCAGATGCAATCCATGTTTACAATAATATAATAGTTTGTTAATGTAATCTTCCCACTGTTTTATACACCATAAATTATTCTGCAATGTCCACTGTCTAAGCCAGTTATTCAGTTTCTTAATTTTTGCAATATTAAACCCATTTTCTCATGGTGCTGGCAAGAACTCCAAAAATACACCTGGCAATGGAATATCTCTGCTTCTCTCCATATTTCTTCAAATTCTTTTTGTATTTCCTCTAATTTCTGATTCCTAATATTGTTTATACCCAAATGTAGGATTAAAGTTGCTGATCCATCTTTTTCTTCAATTATATCTCTCAACATTTTTTTTTACATCTTTTATTTTGGCCCCTGAAAATTAGCATGTTTTTATATTTTCTTTGCTACTACTAGAAGTATATCTATATGTTTATTTCAGTATCGAGTCCTACAATACATACATTTTTCTTTCACTATGACCAGGCAGACCAGGTTACTGAGTACCTCCATAAGTATGGACACAACAGCATGGATTCTGCAGGAACCACAGCATGACTACTACCCTGGTGGAGTTCTTTGACTATGTGCACAAGGCCATGGACAGGGGCCATTTGGTGGGATTACATTCATAGATCTCACCAAAGCATTTGACACTGTCAATCACCACATCTTTCTTACTGACCTACTAAACCTGAGGCTCTCACCTGAAGTGGTCTACTGGTTCCAAGACTACTTATCCCACAGAAAACAAAGTGTCAAAATTAGGACAGCCATATCTCCCTCAAGGCAAATTACACTAGGGGTCTTCCAAGGGTCAATATTGGGGTCACTTCTATTTAGTTTTTTTATAAATAGACTCCCTGAAGCTTGAAAGAGCAAGATCATCCTGTATGTGGATGATGCCTTGTTCTCTGCAGCAGCAAGCAGCATATGGCCCTGCATGCAAAGCTTCAGAGATCATTCAATGGGCTGGAGGATTGGTTCTGTAAAAAAAGCTGCTCCTCAATCACAAAAAGACAAAGATAATGATCATGTCTAGTTCCCAGCACAAGAAAATCCTCCCTGCCCTTACTATAACCAATAACAAGGCTGCACCACTGAAGCAGGTACACTGTTTCAAGTACCTAGGGGTTATTATTGATGACACCCTCTCCTTCATGCATCACATCAACTATGTGGTAAAAGCAGTAAATGCAAAGCTCAGTGTGCTCTATAGGCACAGGCAATACCTCACACCATTAGCCCTTCATGTCTCAGTCTCCTTCTCAGTTCTGTCAGTCATCAACTACAGACTTGTGGTGTATGGGGCTGTCTCCAAAACTGCACTTGCATGCATTGCAATGGTCCTTAGCAAGGCGTGTAGGCTAACACTTGGGGCAGACAACCTTACACACACATGCTCCCTCTTTGAGCAGATCAATTGGCTTTAACCTATCCAATGGAATAAAATACAAAACATGCCTGTTGGGCAAGAAATCACTACTAGGCAAAGTGGCTCTGTTCCTCAGTGGCTTGCTGCCTGCCTGCAATGTAGATCTGGGTACCAGACCACAGGCCACTCCTGGGGCTCCCTAGTGGCCCCCTTCAGAAAAATAACACTGGGACACTGGTCATTTGCATACCATGTTCCCTGCGGCTTAACAAGATCCTGGCTCACCTACTGACAAACTCAAGCCTACCTGCCTTTAAGGCCAAGCTTAAACAGTACCTCTCTGGAAGCATGGCCTGTTGTTGTAGGCATCAATTGCATTCCCAACCATGCAAGTCTTAAAACACAATCACTTGGCTAACCAACATATTTCAAATCACCTCCCACACCCTTTTTAACAAAGTCCCCACAGGGTCACTGCCCACATCCCAGATCCGCCACCCCCAACTCTCTACATGAATTCCACTATGTAGATGGCTCTAGCTCCCTGGCTACTGAAGATTATACCTTTGTGCCTAGCCTTTGGCTGCTGTAAATTATACCTGTGTACCTGACAGTGTTTGGCCTTGTCATGTTTCTTTGCACTTAACAGATAGCTTATGTCTCTGTTAGTAATGTTTCACCCTTGTAATTTGCTTACACTGGGGCTCCACCCTCCTTTGTTTTCAAGTTCTCAATTGTTCACACTTTGTTGTACCTGATGTGGAACATTTGTAAAAGAGCTTTTGCTCAAACATAAAGTCCAAATCCTGAAATAAATAAATAATTAATTAATTCAATGAGTCGGTTAGTACCAAAACGAAAAGTTCCTTTGCAAATATATTTCTCTATCAAGGTGGGTCCTGAATTGTACCTTGATCCAAAAGCCTGCCTCTTACATTTTGAATATATATATATATATATATTCATGGCAAAAAACCTCCGTTTAATGCATCAGTTAGGGTTGTTTCACAGTAACAAAAGTGAGGAAATTTGGTGTTAGGGTTGAAAACCATAACTCTGCATTCAGCCCCCCAGCACCACACACACACATGCAAGTAGGGGGGAGGACCAAGGCAACACGACCAATCACAGACAACCAGCAGCAGGTGACAAAAATAAAAAAACAACTGTCTAAATGTACTACAAGACATCCCCACCCACCTGACCAAGTACTGCATGCTCAGTGGATATCCACAGCAAAACTGAGGCCATGTACACCAAACGTACACATCCCTGATTGCAGGTACACACAATGTACCACACTTAGGAGTTGAATGGCCTTACCTAGTGATGCCACACACCCCATCACACCTGGTACTGCATCCTGACTGGACATCAACAATGCAACTCTATGATTGCGGCTGTACAAAGGTTTGTACACTTATGAGTAAAGAGAAATAAAAACAACTATGTAAATGTAGTAAAAGACACATCCATCATCAAGATATAAGAACTGTTGCATTTAAGTATGTGATGTGCATAGTAGTAGGTTTACTACATCTGTCCACTCGAGATACACAACCTGATCTGGAGGTACTGGGGGACCTATTGCCTGTACAAGGCTGTGCAAGTCCTATTGGCACTAACAGATACACAGTTTCAGTGATGTAGCTGTACTGTTGATGTCCATGGACTTACTTTCACTCTGTTTGTATACTAAGAATGCAGTAACTGTTCTGTCTATCAGGGAGTGGAATTAGCTGGCTGAGGCCAAGCAACTTCTAAATGTGATAACATGAGTGTATCTACACTGATGAAGGTGTATCACAGAAGTCCATAAGCTCAGTTTTGCTATAGCTGTCTACTGAGGACATAGTACCTGGTAAAGACAATGGCATTTCCTGTCTGACACAACACAAATCCAAATTGTGGTAAGTTGAGTTTCCTTGCAATGAGTGTGGTGTACCATTTATCTCCACAACCTCAGTTTTTTGCAGTTGGTCTCCACTCAGGTTGTAGTACCTAGTCTTTGGGTTTGGCAGACCATTACGTGGCTGATGCCACACAAGTGATAACTATGCTAATTGTACTACACCAGCAATCAGGTAGGTGTACCGTAGATATAAACAGACTTTCTTGTACTATAGCTTTCAGTCACAATGGAGCAAGTGTTGTAGGAGGAGAGGAGGCATTCTGTCCCACAGACTGTGTGACTAATTATTGTACTAACCTTTGCAAGGCTGCAATCATGTAGTAACAGTGTTGATGTTCATGGGTTCATTTTAACTGGGATTCTCCAGTAAGTATGCTGTACCTGGTCTCAGTGGGTGGGGCGTTGCCTCACAAAGGTCCTCCATTGCTTAACAGTGGGAGGTTGCATATATGTGAAATCAACCACACATACCATACCTGTCCAACTACTTAGTTTTGCTGTGCTCTATAGCCGGGGTCCACTACCAGATGTGGTGGGGTGTGGGGCATTGCTAGGTAAGGCAATGCAACTCCTAAGTGTGATACATTGTGTACACCTGCAATCAGGGATGTGTATGTTTGGTGTACATGGCCTCAGTTTTGCTGTGGATCTCCGCTGAGCATACAGTACCTGGTCAGGTGGGTGGGGATGTCTTGTAGTACATTTAGACAGTTTTTATTTATTTTTGTCACCTGCTGCTGGTTGTCTGTGATTGGTCGCATTGCCTTGGTCCTCCCCCCCTACTTGCATATGTGTGTGAGTGTGTGTGTGTGTGTGTGTGTGTGTGTGTGTGTGTGTGTGTGTCTGAGTGTGTGTGGTGCTGGGGGGGGTGAATGTGGAGTAATGGTTTTCGACCCTAACACCTAATTTCCTCGCTTTTGTTGCTGTGAAACAACCCTAACTGAGGCATTAAATGGAGTTTTTTGCCATGAATTTCCCTTCTTTTTGAGAATGAGAAATCTAACTAGAAAATAGAAATTTATCAGTACAACCACGCAATCCCAGCACATCATTCACTGTATGAATACAACGGTGGTACTACTGACCCTTTGGCTGCCACGATCTCATCATATTATTTGGTGTATGTATACTATGCTGCCAGTATAGGTCCTCCAGGCCATGCAGTGTCATCATGTGATTTGTCATATAGATGTAGTGCTACAGGGACAGGCCCTTCAAGATATACACTATCACCACATGATTACCTGCATGGATGCAGTGCTGCTACTGCATACCCTTCTGCCCTTCCACTCACACTACATGATTAGGTGTATGAATGCACTGGTCATAGAGCACATACTTTACGCCCCACACTACCAGCAAATAATTAGCATTATGCGTACAGTAGTGGAGTGCATACCTTTGGCATGCTGTGAACCCACCATTTGATTTCATGTATGACGTATCAATGGTAATGTGTTATGAAAAAAACAGAACTAACATTTACACCCACAGTGATGAAATGTAACACAGATCAATACTTGGATTGTCGAATGAGCACATAATAATTTTGTGTTGGGTCTCTATCTAGTTATGCATTATTATTACTGCTTTTCATTTCCATGTACTTAGCATTGCAATGCCACACACAAAACTATATTTTCCTGCTCTTTCGCATTCTTTCATTTTGCAGTAACTGGTACTATTGTAATACAACATAGAATCTGTTGCCATGTTTGTCTCAAACACAGTTACAGATCTCCATATATTTTCATGTTGTACCTCTCTGCCTTAACTTTAAAGATAGTGTTCAAACAACTATATACATGTTAAGGTACCTTTCTGAAAACAAGTGATAAGAAATAGCATGTATTTCACAATCTAAGTTTGTTGAACTGTGATGTGTCTCTCAGCTTGTACTGCATAAGAAATGTCACAATTTGTTGATTTGACAATAATGGGTGGTCAACAATTGCGTTAACGCTCCCCAAATGATCTTGCAGCATTGTATTATGCCACGTCTGCCCAAGTGTGAAATCTACTTACATAGTTACTAACTCACCATCAACATAATGTGTCGTACTCATGTATAGTTGTAATATTAACATGTTTTAAAACAATGAGAAATATTGAACTGCATATTGCTAACCTCTACAGCTATCTGAAGTTAAAGATTAGCATAAGGCTGTAACTAAGTTTTCACTGAACTATAGAATATCAGCTGTAACACCCTTGTTATCATATCAATAAAAACAATAGTTTGTAATGATACATTTTTCACAGATGCTCCCCATAAAGCAAAAATGAAACAGAAGCAATGTTTTTTAAAGAAAATACTGTATTTTTTTAAATAAATCATATAAAATATTAAACATTATACAAAAATATAAAATATTTCTTTCATACAAAAATAAATACTTATAAAACTAAAATAAAAATACAAAAAATGTAAGATTATCCAAACTCTTTTAAGAAAAAATGGGGAAAAAAATAATCATTATTGTAAACATATGAAATAAAACTTAATTATTTACATATTATAAAACTATTAACAAGAAACACTGTCCAATGCAAAGAGAGGTGTACCGCTGCTCAAGGCAGTCCAGTCCGAAAGTTGGACAGTATGTGGAGGCGCAACAAAAGTGGAAGCTGTTGCAGCTTGGGGGAGAGGGAGATACCTATCAAGCTGTGGAGGCAGTTACTCTGTCTCAGCAATGCTTGCTGTTGGTGGTGCAGGTGAAGGTGTGGTACTTGTCACACTGCCACCTGCTGCTGTGTCCACAGGCTCGAGCAGTAGCTTAATGGTTGCCTGCTGCGCTGCAAAGAGGGAAAATAATTTGTCTTGTCCCTCCTGCAGGGCAGCAGTTTCTGCTCTCATGCCATCCATTTTTTCCTCGAGCCTGCAGACACAGCAGCAGTGGACAGTGCATGTCTCTTCACGATCTTGTTCTGCAAAGACACAAAAAAATATCCTTTAATATATAATTGGAAATATTCAGCTTTCTCTCTTGTGTTTCATCTAATAATGTTATGTTTTTTGCCTGTATATTTTTTAAGCAGACATAGATTTCTATTGTTAGGAATATATATTAAACTGGTAATTTTGAAAATTGACTCTTGTTAGTCTATATATCATATCACTCACATGTGATGTATTGTAAGTAAATTACTTCTGTGACCTTTCAGAAATTGTGCATCTGCTACATTTATATTATATATTACCTTCTGCGTCACATTATTGATTCATACTATGATTGGTAACTGTGTATAACACAGTAAGGAATAGAATAAATGTAACTGCTTTATACTTTAAAGTCTGTGCAACTACCACAATGTACACGTACATTTTTTTTGCACAGAAGTTCTTAATATTACATGTCTGTTGTATATGCTGACACTGTAATGTCAGTCAGCACATGTTATTTAATGTTCTTTACAATAATTTCTGTCACATAGCAACAAGTTAGAATACCTTTTGTGCTGTATCTGTTTACAACAAACATTTAAGAACCATCTTCTACTGATCTTAAACATGGTATCTTACAACTAATGTTTAGCATTTCAAAATCAGACTTCTCAGTTGTTTCACCTACTCTTTCAATAAGACATGACCTGTATACATATTAAGTGACACAATATCCAAACAATTAGTACAATAAAACATGTTTGTTTTGTTTTTCTTCAGAACATAACATAGTAGAATATAAAGCAACAGTAAATGTATTAACTACTACTTAGAATTATATACAGAGTCTGTATCTCTCATAATCTTACTCTTGTTTTACTATGAACAATCCATCATGCACAATTTGAACAGTGGAAATTTTAATATGTAGTTACCAGTTTGTGGTCCATATTACAGACCAGACACTGATGTCTAACCCTTGTATAATATTGACCATGAACAATATACTAAAAGTTATGTTCATTCTGCATTCACTTCCCATATAGTTAAGCAATATACCATGAGAGGATATTGGTGATGCCAGCATTTACCCACAGGCTGGGGTGTTCTTTGGCCATGAGGCACAGCCGAGTGTCCAAAACACACCAGGTGTGGATGAATCCTGGCATCACCAACATCCTCAAGTGGCATATTGCAATTGTACAATGAACTCTTTTTTTGGGCACATGCAAAATAATAAATAAAAGTTTTCTTCCCGGTATTGTAACAAATTTTACTGTGGTTATTGTTGTGCTGCAGAAAAATACTCCCCCAATTGCTAGACCACCCTGCTACCAAGGATCTGCACTTTTGCTTCATGATTCTCGATAGCAGTGTATTTTTTGTGGTCCTGGTTGTGAGTGGGGAGCCACTTGACATGCTGGAAATGTGATGGAGACCACATTGCAGGCATAATTGTGTTGTGCTGCATTTTTTGGGGTCTGCTCTTTGTAGTTTTTTGTCTGTTAATGCAAATGAGGTATTCATCTTTTGTTTTTGTTTTTCACCACTGATGTTTTTTATTTTGTGAAGTGGGTGTGTATGCAAGTGACAAAGATGTAAAGACGTGTAGACCGAGATGGGTTTCATAGTGATTTACAGACAGTGCTGGCTCAAGAGGCTGCCTGGCATCTTAGTTTGTGGAGTGCTTAAACTTTTTAACTCAAGTGTGTTTTTATTTTGTGTTCAGCTGCAGTACACGGCAGCTTAGCGGGGTTCGATATGTCATTTTTGTTTGGCAATTTCAGTGTTCAGATGGGTTTTAGAGATACAGGTGCCTGTCACCTCTTCCCATAGTGTGATTGCAGCTTTAAAACGGGAGAGATGTGCCAGGTAGCCAATGAGATCACATTATTTATACTTCATTTCTATGCCCATTGTATAATATAATATAACTTGTTGTAAAAATGTACTTATCATAACATATCAACTGTATACTTGTGATGTAATACTCACGTTCTGCAGTAGCAGTCTCCTCCTGCTTCACCTGCACCACTGGTCTAACCAGAGCTTTCATGGACACTATAAAAAAGTATCAAAACTTTATATAATTATCATACTTGAAATATTCCAATATCTAACAACACTTTCACTGTATTACATACAGATCACATTCTGTAATACTGGCATCCAACTATATGTAACAATTCTAAATGTCACAGTGTATAACATCTTAAAAGTAGTAATATAAAAACTGCATTACACTGAAGGACCAGAATATTCACACTTCGTCAGACAGTGGTACAAGCCTTGCTGCAGCAGTACTGGGGTGTGCCCAAAAAGTTGACACAGCAATATGCAACAGTGCTGTGTCATGGTCAGTACAATAGAATTTGACACTTTTGCCACCTGTATCATGCATGGTACAGTACTAGTGTGCCAGTGGAAGTCAACAGACAATAGTAGAGAGATGACACAGCACAAGTGCTGTTCTAATATGTACATCAACCACAATATTCAGCGGTGGGCATCCACATGTTGCCATATTACATGTGAAGTGAAAATAGGCACATTTCTATGTTACTGTGGCACCATTTGTATGCAAGCAAGCTAATTCCCAGTAACTCATGGGTGGTGCGTTGCCTCACACTTACCATTGGATACTGACAACCCATGGCCTTCAGCATCAATACAATTCCCCCAACCGGAACCACGCCTTCCAACATAAAACACGTCCCTTGTACTCCACTGCAGCCAACCCCATCACCTGATCAGAGTCTTACTATATGAAAATATTCCTGCTAGTCAAGTACAACCAACTACTCACCCAATCACAGACTTACTGTATGAAAATAACCATACTGATGCAGTGAACCATAACCTATCAGCCACTTACGGTCTTCCCATGATTTATATAACTGCAATGTTCCAGTGGACCCCGCCCCATGCCCAACTACAGATCTAACATGATATACTTAACCCTGGAGGTCACTGGACCCTTATCACAGCCTAATTGTTACCTTAATGGATAAACCTATGATGCTCTGTTGGCCCAGTAGCTGCATGCACATCGATTCCAGTCAATACAATGAGCCCAGTACACTGGTCAATAGTGGTACCCCTCTACCCAACCTACCATTGTGTCGCGA
This sequence comes from Neoceratodus forsteri, assembly GCA_016271365.2. Classification (NCBI taxonomy): domain Eukaryota; kingdom Metazoa; phylum Chordata; order Ceratodontiformes; family Ceratodontidae; genus Neoceratodus; species Neoceratodus forsteri. The sequence continues at coordinate 989,364,946 of CM057449.1, forward strand.
CCTCCTCCCTCCCTCAGTCAGCAGCAGAGACCAGCTCCACCTGCAAAGCAGCCACACATCCAACCACTGATAGCATAGAGTGTGGCTGTAATTCAATAGCTCCACAATATGGCCCACTGATCAGACACATTGTAGTAATACACAGTCCTAATATGTTAATAAATAGTTTCATTAACACATTGGGACTGTCTACTACACTATATTCAACACGCCTATTGGCCCACACTGTGTACCAATGTATTTACAGTCATACTGTATGGTGTCAGTGTGTAGTCAACCAGGTGGCTTGGAGGTAGGGAACTGCTGACCAACACTCAGAGACATGTAGTGGGGTGTCAGCTGTGACTGTCTGGGTGGGTAGACTGGTACTGCTACTTACCACAGTACTGTTTCAGCATATTACCCATAATTGGGCTGGATGCAACCACTACGCCACTAGGGGTGCTGATTAATCCATGAAGCACATGATTTGCTTCTGGCAAGGCTGCACTATACAACCCGTGTTATATATATATCATTGAAAGACCAGAATTGTGCAGGATACACTGTGAACTAGTCTACCAGGGATATATTTAGATCAGTAGAGACAAAATTGGCTTGGGGCAGGTTGATTGGGCCACCAGGGATATAAACCAATCCACAGCCTGGCATTTGGCATGTGGAGGGAGGGAGGGAGGGTATAATGGTGACACACAATAGCACCAGAGGCTCGGGATTGCTTTCACAGCTAGCATCTCCTGTGTTGCACTGTGCACACAGCACCACACCCTATGTTTGGGCAGCCATTGTTCCTTTTTTCGCTTTCACTCTACTGTGTGTGATGCAAATAGGGATTGCACCTGCATATGCTTACCACATGCCGGGTTCGCGATAGAGATGTGCAGAGTATGTATGGGCACAATCACCTTACTTATGTCACATACACATAATGTGCATGGTGCATCAGAATTTGTGGAGTGCATAATACTTTTTTGAATATTGCACTGGGATGCATCAGTGGGTTGCACATGTTGCAACTGTATTGCAGCATAAGCAACCCTTTTGAATATCCCATCACAAGTTAAATGTGCAACTTGTTTTTCTCTTTTTATTCTCAAATCAGACTGTGACATTCAGTATACTGGACCATTTATCACAGTCATGTGATGTGTTGCAATCAACAAGGTAATAGACTTTTCATACCCCACTCTATAACAAACAAATGTTCTTTATTACTGGTACTTAACATTTGTACTTCATAAGGCACTCAATGTTACTAAAAAACAGGTCAAAAAGTTACCTGCATACCACTTTTCTGTGCATATTTACACCCGATAGCATACATATGCAGCACTCTGTGGTCATAGAGGATATTGTGGGTAGACTGTATGGCTTGTCATATTCTGCGGAAAACAGATTTGGCCACAAAACCACCACACATCACACAATTGATATGCCTTACTATTTCTTATGCTGTAACAGCACTACACCTTTCTGATATAGCATACTGTCTTGCCACAGCTGTACAAGTGTCACAGCACACAAAGTTGTACATGTATATCTCACTGTGACCATGCCATTACACAGCTACACCAGATGTGGGTCACTCAACAACATAACAGTGATGTGCACTGTCAGTGAAACACCTGCATGATGAAGCTGTCACTGTGTATACTGCAGTCATCACAAGTCTCCACTCACCATACTCAGTGCTGTTCTTATCACACCACTACCACTTTGGTATTTCAGGGGTATCGTCTGTTGTGTAGTGTAACCATACACAACAATATAACAGTTAGACACAGCAATCACAACCAGCATCTGTGTGTAAGCTGTGTTGTAATAGTACAGCAGCAGGCAGCAACACATGTGAAACTACAGTGTTCAAAACTATATAATATAACCCGAACTGTTTGCAGTGTCAAGATGTTTCTGCACATTTAGCAGTTGTACACCATTATTCCAGTACAAACAGCATGATAGTGAAGTCACAATATGCTAATTTTGACATTTGTACAAGGACTACCTAAGAAAGCTTTATTTCTGTGTTACTTTGAATATGACAAATTTCATAATAAGGAAACGGTTTGCATTCTAAGCTAATTTGGTTTAGCCTCATCGTAATCCCACACATACATGTTAAAAAGCAAACAATGAGTTTCAAAATATGTAAGAGTTTTAAATAATGTAGTTTCACATAGAATGCTGCCTGCAGCAGTACTAGGACTACACATTTCTGGCCAACAAATTCTTCACATACTGAACCTGTTGCCTAGCTTCTTGTCATCTTCATGCAGTGTTTTATATGTAGTAGGTAGAATTTTCTTGTTGAAATATTCAGAGCTGTCTTACTCCAGGTCTAAGTTTCTCCTACTCATTACTGAGATAATGCTGTCTAATTACCATGCTATAATGAGAAGCTGTTTGCCTACGACTATTCCTTTTCAACTAACCATGGTTTGTGATGTTGCTTCAACTTTGTCAGTTCGACGGTGCTCATTATAGACCAGGAGAAAACTTTTCACTCTCTGTTCCTCACTGTTTCAAGAGTTTACTAATATCATACATAGTAAGTACTCATAGGAGGCAGTCAACATTATCAGTACAAGTGTATTCATACCGTCTGACTCCACAAAGATTACACTCTCTGAGTCAGAGTCCACAGCCTCTACAGCTTCTGTCTGTGCTGGGACTTTGGCAACTCGCTGGGGCGCCTGATGATCTGTGAAATTCATATAAGGAGATTTAATAACTGTGCTGGTTTGAATGCTCAGTTATTTAGGTAAACTTTATAAATTATTGACATATATCTGAAAAAACTCCAATATGTTCCTTGGATCAAGCATTAGCAGTTATGGTACAGCCATGTTAAGTTTCAAATGTATTATTATGAATATTACAACTAAATTAACTAATTAATTTCATTTAATATTTATCACTCAACAGTGCTACTTATATGATAACCACTGTTCTTCCATTGAATAGCCACTGTACACTCAGTACACACTTGCATATGACAACTGTTACTATATAGCATAACTCCTGATTTGCAAGTGGGATAAACTATGGTATAATAACCCCAACAAGCTTCCCACGTATCGTAACCTCAACAGTGCAGCTCAAGATGTTCATAGTTACCCAAGCACCACAAGATGCTTACACTATGGTTATCACCTGTACATCTGGTAGTACTGTTATAATGTATGGTTACTTGACAAGATGATACCTCCCTTTCAACACAAGTAATTTAACATTACCTTTATTAATAAATCATGTCTAGAGTCCATGATTGTGTAGGAAAACTATTTATTAGGATACACAGACTGAATGACATCGGTCCAAAATAGCATAAGGGTTAAATCTTATCAGACATAAGATTAAGGACTTGGTAACAGTAAACTGAGAGAAACTGTAATGTTACTTGAACAACAACAGAAGGACAAGGCTTCAAAGGATCAGGCAAACATGATGATAATAGACACAGTTTATGAATTATACACTCAGAATGCTAATACAATAAGGAGATTTGTATTAAGAAGCAGTTTGCAACAGCAGCATGCTCAACAGTTAATTCTGAGATGAATGTCTGAGATAAATCCCCTCTGTTCTGTAACTGTAACTATATTCTGTGATGGACACAAGAACATTTGGAGCCAAATCAGGACCATCCTGAATAGTAGTAACACTCAGAGTCATGTCTGCGTACAACTCACCCACCCATGTGTGGTTGATAGAGACAAGTCACCCTTGTAGTGTACTATACCTGCCACTCCAGAGCATAACTCCCACCTGCCCTCTTCACCATATAACATTCTTTTTTCCCATGGTAGTGTGTCTCCTCTCCCACCCCAAGTGCAACTTTGTCCTTATACCCATATCACTGTAACACTACTCTGCTCTTCTGTGGTCACCCACCCCCTAATCATGATACCCAACCCACGTAGCCACCTTAATTACCGAATATCCCTGCTGTTGTACTGGTCCCCCCACCCTCCAAGCACAATCCTCAGCCTTCATTGCCACATTAATGTCAGAATATCCCAGGTATTCTAGTCGTACCCCCACCTCCCAAATGCGATCCAGACCCCCGTAGCCAGTGAAATTCAGTTCTTTCCCTGGTGTTGTAGTACTTCTCTCAGCCCCCCAAGCATAATACATGACTCACAGCAGCCCCAAAATTACAGCAATACCTGGTGTTTTACTGGTCCTCCCCACACCTTGAAGTGCGCTGTCCATCCATCAATACACAGAGTAGGTACGCCACTGGCAAGCAGGTCACTGCATTTCCCACCACAGCTGGCCAGAGACTGCAGAAAAGCTCATGCACACAGTTAATAACCAGCTGGGTGGTAAGAAGAGGGCTGACCTGGTTGCTGTGCTGATGTACCTAGTCTGTGAAAATGGAACATGGTCTCCACAGTTCTGGGCAGGGTGGCACCACTACAACACCACATATTACTGTCATTGGCTAACTACCAACAGTTTGAGATCATGCCGGGGTTTGGTGGATCACTAAACACCAAGAAAATAATTTAACCAAGTGGCTACGGTGATCTTGACATTGCACTTGGTGGGTGTGGGACCATTACAACACCAGAGCATGCTCAATAACACAACCACGTTTAGGTGCTGATCATGCTGGGGAAGGGGGGGACCACAACAACAAAACACAAGTAATTCAATTAATGTGGGGAAAGGATTTTGTGAATCATGCTTGGTGGTTGTGCAGAACACTAGAACAGCTGGGACATGCTATCATTAACATGCCTACAGCAGTTGGGGAACTGCATGGAATGGGTGTAGTACTACCACATCATCAAAATGATTACATTAACATAGCTACAGTGGCCATGGAGGATGCTTGGGGGGTAGCTAGACCAATAGAACACCAAGTATATGCTGTCATCAATGGAGGTACAAGGGTCACAGATTCTGCTTTGGGGGTGGAGGGAACCAGTAGAACTCCAAGAACATTATTAAAGTTATGTGGCTAAGGAGGTCGCAGATCATGCTGGTGTGGCAGAGGTGGCCACTACCACACCACGGATGAAAATGATTATTGGGTTACTGTAGGTACAGGCTCATGCTGTGAGGGTGGTACTGTTACATTACTGCCAGTATTTTGTTGCTGTGGATTTAACATCTACAGCACAGATCACACTAATCCCTTTATCATGTGTGCCATACATTGAATATACCATGCAGCCAACAGTCATGCCACTTCTAACTGCCACCCCATGCCTGGGACCCAACTACGAACTTCAAGCCTAGCCAATTCTCCTATTTTAATTCTACATTCATATCTTCTGGTACACTATATTATCCCATAACCAAGCCACATGCAGTGTAAACATACCATTATCTCTGGTAGTTGACCACCTCCATGCAACACAATCATGCAAAATGAAAAAAATATTGTACCATAGTAGTATGTCATTACACCATTGGTACACCCCACAAATTGACTGCTACCACAAAACTATACTCCAACCACTGCACTACTTCAGAGCTCACTAGCTGCAAGCCACATAGCTGTGCCCCAGGCCATTATTGGACTGGAGACAGACTACACTGCACCACCAGATGGGTATACCTTAGATACCCCAATCAGTCTGCAACCTACTCCTACTGCACAAGTGATTCATAACATTCAAGAAAGCTGCCATTGAACAGCAGTGTAGGAGACATAGTAGTGTTCCATGGTACATATCTCTATTTAGACTGCAGTAACACATGATGTCCAGATGCTCTTCAAGGCACAAAAGAACAGTGGATATGAATCTGTAGCATGCACAGTGTGACAGACCACCAGCTGCAGCTCACTGGGAATTATCGCTAACAAAATTACTATGGTACCACAAAGGTATGGTAATCACCATTTGTACCATGCATACATGATGTCTGCATTTGCATGCCACAGTACTAGATATCAAAAGTAGCATTCTTGAAGTGAAAAATATTGTTACTTACTTTACGTTGTGTAAGACTCCCTCAGCATTTGGCTTTCCAGCTGCCTCCCAAAGCTCACAGCCGAGGTAGTACCAGCATGTGTCTTGATCAGGTATCTCCCCCCTCTGCTTCAGCTGATAGAAACGCTGTCGCAACAACTTCCACTTACGTGTGCACTGAAGTGCAGTCTTATTCCTAACTTTCAGGATAACATACAAATAGGTATGTATGCACCTCCACATACTGTCCAATCTCTGGTTCATGCTACGCATCATTATGCGTGCACTCCCCGCGCCTGGACTGCCTCAAGCAGTGAGCATACCCCTTAAGTTCCAAATCCTCATTGTTCTGCAAAAAATACACAACACACACTACATTACTGGCATGTTCCGTGAACATGTTTAACTTGTGTTTTGTTGTTTCACACAGAGAAAAATATAAACCGCTGTATCTTATTAATTCTGTATATACAAATATTTACATGCATACACATAATATTCTCAGTATATAATATATCCAATGAGTAGCAACTACTGTTGTACCACATAACATTTGATCAAATTTTTGTTTAACAGAGGTTGTATTGTGGTACAGTAATACCTGTGCACACTTGACACATCCTAATATGACGCCATCATACCATTTATATCTGCAAACACAACCCGTTATTGCACTGCACACTGTTGAGCCCCTAAATGATAACCACAGTGGAGCTTTATTATTGTACAGAACAACATGGTAGCAACCAACTGTGGGTGCGCACTCAAGCTACAGCACTACTTGTATGTTGGCATTACCTCTCCTCACCAGCCTGTGATTTACCTTTTTAAAAAATATGTCCATGGTGCACCACTGCACCCCACCCCTTCACCCATTCTCAGCTTTCTGTATAAAATAACCTTGCGCTGTGACTGTAGCTGCCACCCCACCCAATCAGGCAACCAAGTATAGTGAACATTGTCACAAGGATAAATTGTAAAACTTAAACCATTATAGAAAGGAACACTCCACTGTACTGCCAGCAGTATTTTTACTGAAAACAAGATCTAGTTTTGCAGAAAATACACACAAAGATATGGGGGTACATCACTAGACTAAACAGGTGCTGATTTCACAATACCAGCAACAAGTTACTGATAAACAGGACAACTGAATACTAATGACGCCATGATAATATGAAAATAGGTGTTTTGATGCCTTGCATGTAGTATGGCTCTATTTACATGTATAGTACTAAATAGTGTAATACTTAAACCTACCACCACTGCACTTAAGTGTTCTATCACCCCTACTTTTCTCTGCCCACTGACAATTGTGCAGTGTCAGAGTAACATACATTGCCACCAAGCTACGGGGGGGGTGTCATCACTAGACAACAGGTGCAGACTCACACAATACCAGCAACAACTTTACTCATAAAGAGGACACCTGCATACCAATGACTACATGATAGCTGCTGAAAAATAGCTGTGTTGATGCCTGTACGCATTATGGCTCCATTTCATAGTACTAAATAGTGTAATACTTAAACCTACCACCACTGCACTTCAGTGTTGTGAACCTCCTACTCCTCTCTCCCCACTTACACTCATGCAGTGCCAGAGTAATATGTACAATGCACTGTACAGAGTGAAATATTTCACAATGTTAAGCACACCACAGCAGTGTTAAATATTGTACTAACAACAAGCTGCTGCATTAGAATTGCAGTTTGCCCAGTGTTGTTTCACAGCATGCACGGTCATGTGTTACATGTGTGTGAGTGATGTATGCAGTTGTTCTATTTTTTGACCAAGATTTTTTGGTTCTGAAAAGAACCTTTGTTAGCACTTTGATATTTGATCAAACAATCTGACATTCTTAGAGGACTTTGAGGATTGCATCTCGAAGGTCTCCCAGGAAATGGCAATTGCCAGCATGTGAGAAATGTACACTGTATGGTAGGTATAGTCAGTTATAATAATATTTAATTCTCAAAGACGATGGTGTACATTCCAGACATGCGAAATGCAGCTATTTGTATGTTGACTTTCTTCTGGCTCTGGCTGTGGCACCCATGGTGTTCTGGCTTGCCAGACCCAGTTTCATAATATCTGAAAAATTATTTACAGGCAGGCAACATACTTGTCCATAAAGCAAGGTCCATTTTGCCTCTGTTACTAAATCTACCCAGCGCTTGTGCCCAAATCATTGCCTCCTAGATGTATCAGCAATATGTCTGGATGAGGCTGAGTACTCAAAGTCTGTGCATGGTTGGCATGAAGTGCTCCCACCTCATTCCACCCCTACCAAACCACTTTACAGAGCAGTTGGGAGCTGCAAGTTTCTCCCAAATCACTATTTGAGAGCATACTCAGTGCTGGGTCTCACGATATTGCTTCCAACTGTCACAAAGTCCTCTTGCTATTTTCTGCCATTCTAGGTTTTAAACTTATAGTGGAGGAGAGCTACCATAACAGTCAGTGTTCACCCTGCAGTGCATAAGCAGTAGTGACAGTAAAACTGATATTTTCCTAACTTCTGAGCCAGCTGCACTAGGCTGATCCATAACACACACAAAAAATCATTGTCATTACTCTGCTCTCATTAACCAATGTAGGCTATGTACTGACTACTGCACTTCGTTAAGCAGCTAAAATGCAACATTAAGAGGTGGAAAAATGCATCCTTTTCATGGGCAGTTTTAAACAATTACAACTGCAGAAACATGTCTGATTGGTTCCCTCTTCTGTTATGGGTCTACATGCAGCTTTCTATCTCCCCCAATTTGCAGCTGTATCTGTACAAGTAAGTACTAAACTACTATCTGACTTTAAACAGTTTTACCTAAAGAATGCAGCATCTTAGGTTACAACAAGCAACATAATCAAATGCAGCACTAAAACACATTTTGATTAATAGTATTTACATGTTAGTAACACTTTTAATCATACTAGAAAAATGCTGTATAAAATATCATGTACTTTACAGTTTCAATATGCTGTCTCTCAGTGTAAACTAAGATGGCTGCTGTGACTTCTTCTTCAGTGTTGTCCATCTCTGATTGGTTGTCTCACATGGCCTGACAATCTAGTATAACACTGGCAGAACGAGTTGTCACTCAAATAACAATCAGATCTGATTTGATAATGAATGCATTCTGCTACTCCCAAGTTAAAAAACTGTGACACTTTCATTACCTAACTACACTATTTTGCTATTAATTGTCGAATGCACGAAGCATTTTATGACACTGTCGAATGCACAACAGTATTTTTTGTGACACTATTGAATGTTCGACAATACTTTTGGAATACTGTTGAATGCACAACATTACTATTTGCAACATTGTCAATTTTCATTTTCAATTTTCAACAGAATTTGATGATTGATGGCAAAAAAAAAATTTTTCATCAACATTGTAGACACTGCATTGGCAGTGTCAAGTGGAGATGCATAGTACTGTGACTTTGTAAATGTACCCCAAAGGTAGACTTGGTTCAGCTTAGCACGCCACCGTGCAACAGATTTGCATGAATGCATTGTTTGGCAGTTGTTACAAGCTCACAAAACAGTCATTTTATGGAGGATTATCACCACCCTCAACAGAGTCATTTTAGGACCTCTGCTCAACAACAGTGTAACTGCCATTTTTATCTGCTCCGAACACTGATTTTGCAGACCAACTGCACCATCCTGTGCCGGAATTGTGAAAATACATTTCGGGCAGGATATGAAAAATGACACCTGCACAGTTCACAACAAACTGTGGAGAAATGTCAAGGTTGAGAATCTGGCATTAAAATAGTGTGAATATGCTAACATACGAGTGTGCATTGCGCAGTACCTACATACACTAGTAAAACAGTCATTTAACGGACTATTCACACCAAAATTTTAAAATAGTACTTTTAAGACCTCTCTTCATGAACAGTGTCATCACTTTTGTTATGCCCGACTGATTTCGCGAGAGAAACTGTACATATCAGCCGAATTACAAATCACATTTCAAGTAGGATATGAAAAATACACCTGTACAGTTCACAACAAACTGTGCCAAAATGTTGCTGTTGAGAATCTGGCATTATAATGGTCCAAATACACTAACTTACGACTGTGCATTGCGCAGTTCCTACACATACTTGTAAAACACTCATTTTATGGACTATTCACACCAAAATTTCAACATAGTAATTTTAGGACCTCAATGCATGAACAGTGTCACTATCATTTTCATTATTTGTTCACACACTGATTTACATATGACCGCATTCATTCTCAAAATATAGTGTGAAACACATTCCAGGCAGGATGAAATGACAGCCATACGGTTCACAAGAAGGTTTCAGGAACGCCAATATTGAGAAACTGCGCATGAAAATAAGTGATATGCTAAGTATGGTGTGTGTTGTGCGGTTGGTACGCACACTCGTGAAACAGTAATTTTACAGAACATTACTTCGCTGTTTTTCTACGTGGTCATTTACATACTGCTCATGAACAGTGTCACTCGTCATTATCACTATGTGATATGAACAGTGGTTTCGCACACTGGCTGTGGCACTGGACAAGGATGTGAAAAATGACAGCTGTATACTTCACAAGAAGTTATAGTAAAATGTCAATGTTGAGAATGTTAGATGAAAATATTGCAAATGCACTAACTTAACCTAAGTGTGTAAAGTTGACTCATTAATGTGTTACTCATTAACAGAAAGATTGTTAATAAAGTAATTGTGTAACCAGCAGTGTAACAGCATTGGCTAAAAAACACTAATCAGAAAAATACTAATTGTGCATAACTGAACAGTGAAATCATATGGAACAAAATCTATATCCTATAGTGATAATGCTATACAAGACAATGTAACAGGAATGTAAATAAAACTGTTTCATTGTTAATAACTAATGTGATGAAAACATTACATAGATTTTTTTTAATAGGTGTAATACTTACATCATCTGTATCAACATACTCTGTTAGAAGGCATCAACACATGCATATACTAATATTGTCTTTTTCACTCTCTTTTATACAGGTCCCTGATACTTCTGTAAGATTGCTGACTGCCACTGTGAACTAACATATCAAAAGATTCCTACTAAATACAGATGTAGATGTACAGGAAACGAGATGGTATCATAGTACTTCACTGTTGCTTAGAATGATAAAAAACACTTATGTGAGTTCAGGGACACAAAAGAAAAACAGAGTTCTACTGCAACAGTGACCCTACAACAACTCACTCCACAGCAAAAGCACAGACTCTCCTCAAGAGTAAGTCAGTAATGCTACCTGTGCAACAGTTGTGGAATCTCTCAGACGAACACAACTTTGCAACAGTAACCATCAACAGACCTTCTAACAATGCCATAAACTCACACCTGGTGAGTTTCATCTGTAGAAACAAAAGTATTTTCGATCGCTAGCAAGTAAAGCTAAGATCGACAGGCTTATTGCTGCTGTGATGAGACATGAGCACAAAAAGACAAAGCGCCATCTCTCTTTGATGAAATTGCATCTCAAAGTAGGCACTTCTGTTAACAGAGCAGTGTTTGTTCTTCAGCGTTTATGGCGTAAGATGTCTCATGTGCTTGAACTATTCAGAAAAGTTGTGTATGACATCAAAAAGTTGCTATCAACAGAATCCTTCTTTGATCTAGTAGCCAATTTCTGTGATGTATTCACAGGTCACTGGATGCACACACAGCATGCAGAGGCATATTTCTGAGAAAGAATCTTACTATTCACAGACAAAAGAAAGCAACTTCACCATCGATGAGTCCGGTAAGCTGGTCAATGTCCTCAGTGTCTGTGATGACACAGCAATGGACACAGATGATGACTGTGATGCAACCACTGTGTCCCATAAATGTCACTGTCTGTCATGGCCATGTGATGACACCTGCAACTGTAGGCAATCGTCATTTGAAAAAGTTGAACAGTTTGTTCAACCTATTTGTGATAACAGATCACAAAGAAAGATATAAACTGTTTAACAAAGATTACCCATTGTGAAATCCGTCCAATATACTGGACTTATAATACCACTACATGCTCGATAGTGGTAAGTGTTTGTGACAGTGTCTTTCACAACATGCGGATGCTTGGAGTGCATCAAACAGGCATGCAAAACTTTGTATACAGAATATATGAAGTACTACGAGTTGTGAATCAGTACACTTGTTTAAATTACTTATTGCAGTCAGGTGACTTGCAGGATGCCATCACATTTCTCAAACAGCTGCAACATGTAACTTCTGTATCAGGAACAACTATTTATCAGTCAACAAGTTCTGCTGAAACATCTGTTTCAGTGTTAGAAACTGACATACTGAGACAGTACGGCAAAGAAATAGCAAAATTTGAGCTGGCAAAGTCTCAGAAGTTTGACTCTGTATGTGTAAAATGTGACCGTCTGTGCTACAGTAAACAAACAGTCACAGTGAACCTGGAAACCTTGTCACCATACAATGACATGTGGTTCCAACTCTCAGCATTCTTGCTGATGAAATCTGACTTCCAGTTAGAAAGCACCATTCTACTGTGCAAACACTGTTTCTCCAAGCTAAAGTCTAACATTTTGCCACCAAGGTCACTGCTCAATAATATGGAGGTACATGTTACACCAAGTGACATTTCAACATTGAATATGTTTGAACGATTCTAATTCAGACAATGAAGCCATTCCAAACCATTTCTACTTGCCTGAACACAAAGACATGGAACATTCCACAGAAAGAACTTGTTAGATCTCTAAAGGGTTCCATGATGTATCGTCTACTTCCTCTACAGGAAAATGTGGAAGCAATCTTACGGAAAATAGTTTGGTGATTCTTGTCAATGAAACCCCAACAGTCTGGGCGTCATCTGGCAAGATGTTGTCAACGACAGAAGGTAAAGCTTGCTCTTTACTTCTTATTTAAAAGCACACAATCCTTTATACAGACCTTGATGCCGTAGACTGACTAGTCTCTCTGTCCAACATGATCTCTTAGAAACAAGTAAACCAATGATTGAGAAGGTGCGGTGGACAGACAAGTGACAATGTGTGAGCGTACATGTTCACTACCACATGGTGGTAGATCCAATAGAGACAACATTGATCTCTATCAAATGAAACAGGTGGAAGGTGAGCCTGTCAGCATTTGGGAGGCAACACTAGAAGCATGCTGTTTCCCAGACTTATTCCCAAAAGGGTCAGGTGGACATCTAGATGAAAGAGAAGTATGTGTACAGGGTGCTGAGTACCGCACTAGCCATGTGCTCAGTAAAGATGGCAAATTCAGACATAACATACAGTACCTGTTTCATCACTCTGGGAAAGCGAACTTAGCATTCTGTCTGCATCTATTGCACATACAATTCATTTCACAACCCACTAGATGAAAATGTGCAAGTGAATCTGTCTTCCATTCTTTCAAGTCTTTGAGGTACCAAAGAATATTGGTATTGCAGACACTCCGAAGAAATGACAATGCTTTGAGAGTATGGTGCAGCCATATGGTTTGTCACACTTAGTTGTGCTGAATATGCCTGGACGATGACTGATGAAGTGGCAAATTCGATGTCGATGGCATCTCATCAATGACTGTCGGAGAAATGTGTTCACTTGATCCTGAGTCTGTCACAAGACATTTTCACAAGCGGTTCCATGACAGTCTGACTTTCATATTGTCAGCGACAATCCACTTTTGGTATTGTGGAACATTACTTTGGAGGATGGAGTATCACATCGGGTGCCCAGCATCCATATATGTTGCTGTGGATCGCTGGATGCACTACATATAGGTGAACATGAAGCTGCACAAGTGCTAGCATTCATCAAGAAATATATCACTTGTCATATTCCAGACAAGTATGATAGTCCTACACTATGGAAGTTGGTTCAAAGGTTCCAGCGACATATTTGTGCAAAATACTGCCGGCAAATAGTAAAGAACAAATCTAATTAGTACACATGATGTAGCTTCAGATTTCCTAGACGAGTTTGTCAGGATGGTTCCATGAATGAGCTTTTCTCAGCAATGAGACACCACTTGAAAGCAAAATCAACCAAGAGGGTATATGAGTACCCAGAGATGAGAAAGAGGTGTACATCAATGACTACAACCCAACTCTTCTCCTCATCGTGGTAGCTAACATAGATGTTCAGTTTGTGGCTGATAACTCATTGGCCTGGTACATTACATGACTTCGTATACACCAAACATGAGCAGACTACTTGCAAGATCTTTTGGAAGATATTGTTCAGGCAAAAAAGCCTGACATCTCAGCTGTGGTCACTGGGCTTGAAGACTTTTCACAGAATGTGGAGCTTTGCGAAGCCAGTGACCGTTTAATGGGTACACATCTGCACGGGAAGTTCGACGCTGTCTGGTTTCGTGTGGATTACAAAGAAGACGCAAACGTACTGATACCCCATGCTGAAATGGAGGAACTCGCTGTCAATAGACCTTTCTTCAAAACATATATTGAAGAATAGCTGGATAGACACATACTACCCCGAGACACGGCGACATGGATGATAAGTACCCTTCTAGGTGGCTAAGTACAGACTACATAAGGGCAGATATATCACCCGGACAACAAGCCAGTTTTACAAGGTGAATGGAGTGGATGGCTGTCTCGTAAAGAGACACAAGCCATGGCTCATAGACCACTGTAAATTGCATCTAGACACACTGGAAAGCAGAGAACACTACTACTTTGCTCTTCTATTCCTATTTAGACCCTGGAGGAGTGAGTCTGAATGAAAAGGTGACTGTGATACATTCGAGGAAGAACTCAATCACAGTTATGAGACTTTCAGAACTGAATACTCAGAGACATACATACAGAGACTACAAGCTGAGAAAGAACAGCTTGAGAAGGCAGAGAAGCAGCTTCAGGAAGACACTCCTGTTAGTTCACAAGACAACCTTGATCCAGAAGGACAAACTGTTCTAGGTGAACCTCTGCCTTTAAATGTCCCAGAAGTGCTAATGTCAGAAATTGAGACAGCCATGGAACATGGAACACATTCCACTGTCAACCCAACTGACTTGAGAGAAAGACTAAATCAGCAGCAGCATGCAGTTCACTCTCAAGTAGTTGGCGCTGTCCGACATGGCCTACTACATGAAACAAAAAAATGTGACTGTTGTGACTATGTCACTACTAATCTTTGTTATGGTTCAGCTGGCATAGGAAAGAGTTTCCTTTATTGAAGCCATCACTGCTGAAATATGAAGCCTGGCAGGGTCATCAATATCTGTCTGCTGTTACTGCTCCTACAGGACTAGCCGCATACAACATTGATGGAGTTACATTACACCGTCTCTTTATGTTGCCAGTTGATCATGGCAGAACTCGAGAGTATCGTAAACTGTCATTTGAGGTTGCATCTCAGCTCCGTTCCATGTTCACAAAGATGA
This sequence comes from Neoceratodus forsteri, assembly GCA_016271365.2. Taxonomy (NCBI): domain Eukaryota; kingdom Metazoa; phylum Chordata; order Ceratodontiformes; family Ceratodontidae; genus Neoceratodus; species Neoceratodus forsteri. The sequence continues at coordinate 989,380,270 of CM057449.1, forward strand.
AGTTACTCATCATTGATGAAATCAGCATGGTCTCCAATGTCATGCTTGCCTGTATTCATCTCCATCTCCTGTTGCTAGGTACATATGATGGATGCAGTCTTGGACTACATACCAGTCTTTGACAACAGCACTAGAGTGAACTGCTATGCTAACTTTGCTATGCAAGTTTTCTACACATGCCACACTTTGTGCAGGCAATATCTGCTTCACAAGACAATACCCTATCAAATGCTTTGAAGCAGATTGTCAACATGACTTACATAGACTTCTGACCAGTCTAACAATGTACAGTCACTAACACCACTGCGACAGGTGCTAGGTACATATGATGGATGTGAGTATATTTGTTGCTGACATACAGCAAGACACTAGTGAGTTTATGATGCATCATACAACTTGATGAAGACGGCACCCAATTCTCCCCAACTTCACAATGTCATATGTAACTAAATATATGTGTTTCATGTCCATTCACAGTTTGAAACTATGGAAGGTATGTTGAGGATTACCTTTTGTCCTCTCGTCAAAAAGTGTCAAATTTTACAGTTATTTACTAATGCTCAATGGTTACCCTGCAAAAAGTGTGGAGGCAGTTGATTCTGTCCATACGCCTCAGGCGCTCATCTCAATATCTGGTGCTTATGTTGCACAGGTTTGACCAACTGGCTAGAGTTGACACCTATCACAGATTACCCAGCTGGTTGAATAGTTTTTAACCAATCAGTGTTTGACACTCACAGTATAATCTATCACAATGGTCAATCCATGATTCTGGCCATTACACCTGTTTACTATGGTACAGAGGGTTGTAGAGGTGACCACTTTACAAGTGTTTTAAACAGAGACTGCCACAACACTTAAAATGCATATCTTCTAATATTGAAGAATTATGATGACCTTCATATTGCAGAATAGTAGATGATCATGTTGCATTTTTCAAATGTGACTACTGTGACAGGAACAGTCGTAGGTCAGTACAACAAAGTTTAAGGTAATCTATGACCTCAATAAACTGTAACCTGCAGCATATCAATAAAATGCTATACTGGCAGAAACTTATCATGCCATATGACACCTGTGATCTTGTGTGGGATCAGTGACAATATGAAATTGTTGTAGTGGCTAATCGGTGGCAACAGATTCATAGTACTAGGAAAACCATTACATGTCATCAAAGATTGTATATCTAAAAACAGAGACCTTCCTGGTTCTCCTCTCTGTACATATCTTTTTGTAGCTGAACATAGCCATACATAAGAAGTTGTATCAGTTTTAACCTTTTTCTGCAGAGAAGTAAAAGTCACTTATCATGTAAAGACAGTGAATACATGTCTGATTCACCAAAGCTACATCCTATCACAAGTTGTCTATCAGTTTTTTTTGTCTTTTAGCTGTTGACATGTGGACAAGCATCATTTGTTCACCATGCACAGTGTTGAACTATGCTCTGCTTATTTGTCATACTGAACTGTACATGTAAAAAAATACTTTTTTTATTATACAACAAGTTAAATGAATCAAGTGTAAATACTGAATGATTGCATCTATTACAACTGGGTTTACTATACCTGTAATGACATGTAAATAATATGAATATTCTTCTTCCATCTCACCATTGTTGCAACTGTTTTGTTGTTCTGGTAAAGTATAACTATAAGAGTAAAGTAATAATAAATCTTTAACATGTAATACAATACTATTATGATTAATTTCAATGAACCATATCTTGATAAAAACATGCATATACTTTTTTTACTTACTAGTTCAGAGCTAATATATAAACCCAATGAACAACTGAAAGAAATGTATATTGTACCTATAATATGTAAACCTTTTGTATTTCCTCCAAGTCATTGTACCTATGCTAAAAAGACTAAAGATTGTAATCAGACACTGTTACTGATCACAACACACTCATACTTGTTTTGACAATATTTAGGACGCTATTGAGGGTCGGGGAATTTTCCATGTGCCTAGTCATGATATATCTTAAAATATTTAACTGAACATGTTATCTAATGACACTGAAACTGATTTTTTATTCTATTACTTGGACACTTAAATCTGTTTTTTCACCCACCCTAGGTATATCGATTATCAGTCACACAACAACAACTGCATTTCTGTTTTATGTAATCACTGCTAGAACATCCTGACATACCTTTATTAACATAGACACAAGTAATGGACTCTACATACTAGAATATTCAGCTGCTTAAACATATAAATAATATTGTTAACTAGTGTATTCAAGCTCTGTAGCAAATATATATGAAGAACTACAGTTCAGCTTGAGAGTCACAAGTTGAGGAGTAATGTCAGAAAGCACTTTCCCACAAAGAGTAGTGAACACTACATCACTTCTCCAAACAGGTCACCATTGAAGACAGTGACCACTCTATCAAGAACTATATATGCATGAAGGAAGATAACAACCATGGCAACAGAGATGGACAACACTGTGGATAACAAGGTTTCTCTCAAGATGTAGTCTGCAACACAACTCACTTAATAGACCAACCATTTTCATGTTGCCTTCTTTCTATGTTGTACAATATGTAATACTTGTTTCAATTCATATAGTTCAGTTGCTCTAAATGACATATTGATATATTCTAACCAATGATTACACACATGCAAGGATTGTATTGTGAGACTGATTTTGTAAAATGTATCTTAATTGCCTTTTTCAGGTTCAGCACGCCAATAAATCTTTTAAAACATAACCACCTGTGAGTGTCTTTACTGAAATATAGCATAATGAAATTAGAATGTAACTGTTGTTTATTAAGCATGCAGATCAACTGCAACAAATAGTACCTCAACAGTGTGTCCATGGAGTTTTTTTTGTTATCCGTCTACCTGGGTCTTGACAGCATAGCTGCAATGTGGCACATTGCACGTCCACTTCCTATACTTCAAGATGTTAAGAAATCAGCAACGCTTACTTTTCTGTGCCTCTACTCACCATGTAGTTATTGTAGCAAGGTGTCAGATATCACTATCTATCACTATCAGCTCTTATACACTTGGGATGCAGTAACTGCTGTGTCTACTGTGCCTTAGCTGGTTTCATGTAACCCTAACTGTGTTAACTTACTGTACCTACAAGTCCAGAGATGTGCCATTGACTCCACCCCTATTGTTCCTATAGATCACCACCATGGCACTACAAACTTTAGGAGGCGAGCAATCAGCTGGCTAAATCCATTGAAATCAACTGAGATAACTTCAATATCCCCTGCAATGGTGATGTCTACCATTGATGTACAACCTATTTGTGTTGTGTATGTCCACTAAGATATTCATTCCTCACCTGTGTTGTATATTCTAGTTACAATGCAGCACCGTTGTCATTTGAGCCACATTGTTGGTTGAATCATTCAACTGACAACTGGGCTAACTGGATATTCCTAATCAGAGACCTGTAAAACAAATACATTGCCTATTTTCCAGTGGTGGCTTTTTAGAATGAGCAATTGTGTGAACTGCAGTTCCTACATCATACTTTTCACCTCAATGGTTGTATTTGTTCTGTACTATCAACTCAGTGCAATATGTGTCCTAGGCATCGACATTGAGTTACATACCCTGTATCCTAACTGTTATCTAACATGTACCACACCGTAACATTTACTGTCAGTCTATACTCAGACTGGTGTGGACCTGCTGTAGAGCTTCCTGTGACATTCTACATAAGGACATGCAGTTGTAGCTGTACAGTCAGAATCAGTAACTGGTGCGTATGGAAATTGCCTGGTGAGCCCATACAAACTCAAACTGTGTTAATCTTCACCAACAATTACAGAGGTGCCATTGATGTCCATTGCCTCAGTTTCGTGCATGAGTACTATGATGCAGTACAAATTTTCTTGGGGAATACCGTCTGACGAACAAACAGTAACTGAAGTAACTTGAGTGTCCTCAATCACTGATGTCTACCATTGATACATACCCTCAGCCTGTTGGTCTCTACTGAGGATTCAGTACTTGGTGTCACACTGAGAGGAATTCTGGGTTGTTCTTATCAAGTAATAATGTGCACTACACTGTACCTGTAATCAGTGAGGTGTACAACTGATCTGCATCACCCTTCTTTGACTGTGATTCCTCACTTAACATGCACCAAGTCTGTGATTGATCCTGTTACATTGTTTCTACCCCCTACTTCCATGTGTGTCTGTCTCTGTCTCTCTCTGTGCCAGTGTTGCTCAGGAGAGAGTTAGGTGCCACATGATGTCTCCACACATACTAACACAGTGTTAGCAAACACAAATGTTAATGCACATCATAGCACAAATCAAAACACAAACATAAACAATTCTGTAAAATATGGAATGTAATACAATGACAGAAGCGCGGGGCCCAAACACAAACATGAACAGTACTGTTAAACACAGAATGTGATAGTGACGGGAGCACAGGGCCCTTTGGAACCCGCAGTTCCGTCACACAATACACAAACAGAAATAGTACTGTAAAATACAGAATGTCATATTGACGAAAGCGCGGGGCACTTCGGTCCCCACGCTACCTGCCACAAAAAACACAAACATCAACATCACTGAAAAATACTTAATGTGATACAGCAGATGTAGTGCAGGGCCCTTCAGGCCATGCAGTTCCACCACACAAACACTAACATAAACAGTACTGAAAAATACAGAATGTAATACAGTGACGATAGCACAGGGCCCTTCGGGCCCCATGCTCCCAGCACACAAAACACAAACATAAACAGTACTGAAACATACTAAATGTGATGCAGCAGTGAAAGTGCAGGGCCCTTCGTGCCCCAACCTCCCGGCACATGATGTCTACACACATACTAACACAATACCAGCAAACACAAATGTTAATGCATATGGTAGCACAAATCAAAATACAAAGGTAAAAAATTTTGAAAAAAACAGAATGTAATACAATGATGGGAGCGGGGGGCCCCTGGCCACGCAAAACACAAACATGAACAGCACTGTAAAACACACAATGTGAAACATAAACAGTATTGTAAAATGCAGAATGTGATTGTGACAAGAGCGTGGGGCCCTTGATGTCTGCACACATGCTAGCCTTGCTTGTAGAGCAGAAAGCAGCTAACTAAAAGAAGCTACATTTTCTTCTTAATTTAAAACTTATATCTCAGTAGGAGTCAGTGTCAGCTAAGATTAAGTAGACAGATAACTTTATTAGAAGTAGAAGGGGTCTTATTTAGGGTTAAAAAAAAGAAAAGAAAGAAAGAAAGGCAGTGTGTGTTCTGTGCAGGGTAAGGTACTGTATCAGGTGACTTTGCTAAACCAGTAGGAGGAAAGAGAGCTTACCTGGGGGTGTGGTTTAGACACTAGAAAAGCAGGTGAGTCAAATTACAACCGCCTGTTGCTAGCCTTTTTTCTTAGAAATTGCCCTCCATCCCACCCACCCAAAGCCAGTTCTACTTTTATAGCCACTGGATTTAACTGTCAACAGGAACTTCCTGTTTGGTAGTAGGAAGGAAAGGATCATAGAGAAACATTGGTTTTGTCAACCCTGAAGTAGAAAAAGTAGCTCACTCTCCCCCCCTAGCTGCTGGTAGTGTGATACTGAGCAAGAAAGAAGGAGACTACTAAAGAAGATAGGAAGTTGCTATCCCAGAACAGAAAGGGTGAGAGTTGTAAGGAGAGGAGAGAGTAAGCATCCAGAGAAACAGTACAGGGGACACAAAATAAGACATGATAGGAGTGGTGCAGTGCAATGACTGTGGGGCTGCAGTGTTCCGGGAGACATTCTGGAGGCTGCGATGCTGCCCTATTTGCTTGCACCTCTCTGGTCTGAGAGAGGAGGTTGCCTGTCTCCAGGCTGACCTGGCTAGGATTCGTGAAACCTCTTCCCCCACCCAGGGACCACCAGGGCCAATGCCACTACCTCAGAGGTTGCCAAGAAAAAGGAGTGGCTGGACCAGGGTGGGCTCAAGGAGGGAGAGGGTGGTGGAACAGAGTTGCATTCCTCCAGTTGTACCTCTTCACAATTCATTCACTCTTCTGGTGGATAGTGGTTCCTCTATGGAGGCACCTGTAGTGGAACCATGGAGAATGCTGGGGACCTTCTCAAGGAGACCCAAAGGAGGTGGCATGGGACCCCACAGGGAAGGAAACAACTCCTGGTGGGGACTCAATCATTAGGGGGTAGAAATGGGGATGATGGGGAGAGAGGTAAGGTGCCTTCCTGGTGCCCGCGGCTTGGAGGGACAGGAAGCAAATCCTCAGGATAGGTGGGAGAAGCTGCACGGGAGGGAGCTGGATGTCATTGTCCACCTGGGGACAAATGACCTGGCTAGGAATGGGATCAGAGCAGTGCAAGAGGAGTTTATAGAGTTGGGAAGGGGCCTTAGACAAGTAGCGCATACGGTAACCTTCTGAGGTGCTGCCTGTCTATGGCAAGGGAGATGCTAGGGCACTTCTCACCAGGGAATTCAATGAGTGGTTGAAAAACTGGTGTGGAGCTCAGGGTTTTGGCTTCATTGGGGACTGGGGAGCCACCTGGAGGAATGCAGACCTATACTGGTGCGATGGTCTGCATCTGTCAGGGGAACCAGGATCCTAGGTGAGAAGGTTTAAATGCTTCATTGGCAAGCATTTAAACTAGCAAGGGGAGGCACTGAAAGGGCTGAAATCCGAGCCTTCTCCCACAAAACATGGTGATTAGTGAAGTAAATGCCAGGGTACAGAAGTTATTAGGGAGCAGAACAGATTTAAATGTAAAACAAGGCAAAGGCAGTAAGGACAGAAATGGGGCTAAAAGGGTAAGGCTATCAAAAAGTGGAGGTGATGAGTACCAATGCCCGTAGTCTGTGTAACAAGCTCCTGAACTAGTGGCCTTGATGGAAGAGGGTTGCCTGGATATTGTGGCAGTCACAGAAACATGGTACACAGAGAACCATGAATGGGATGTCAACATACCAGGATACAATCTACAGAAGGGACAGGGAGGGTAAAGAGGAGGAGGAGTAGCTCTCTATGTAAAGGAAGGGATCAAAGCAACAGAACTAAAGAGTAAACAGGAGCAGATGAGGCACTTTGGTCACCCTGGAGACAGGAAATGGCACCACAATCCGCATGGGGGTTGTATACAGACCCCCATCTCAGGGGGAAGGAATGGACAAGGAAATGATAGAAGGCTTTCTTAGAATGGCAGAAAAAGGGGAGATATTGTTGATGGGGGACCTGAATATGCCAGATGTTAACTGGAGCACCTTTGCTGCAGGCACATCCAAGAGCAGGGTCATTCTTGATGCCCTACAGGGGGCATGTCTCAGACAGCTCGTATTGGAACCGACTCGGGAGGGAGCAATCTTAGACCTGGTACTTTCAAATGGGGATGGAGAAAGAATCTCAGATTTAGAAGTGGGTAGCCATCTGGGAACAAGTGACCACCAAACAGTGTGGTTCACGATAAACACAGCCATACAATCAAGCCATACGAAAGCAAGAGTACTAGACTTTAGGAGGGCTGACTTTGGGAAAATGAGAGAGTGCCTCAGAAAAACACTAGCAAACAGGCAAGAAGGAGGGTGGAGAAACAATGGAAGTGATCAAAACAGCATCACAGAGGCAACAAGCCTTTTGCGTAAAAAAAATCAATAAACACAACGAAGGAAAAAACGCTATGGTTCTACAAAAGAGGTGGCAGGGAAAGTTAAGGAGAAAGAGGCAGAATTCAGAAATATAAGGAAACACAGAAGGAGCAGGACAGAGAACTTTATCAGTTAAAGCAGAAAGAGGCTGGGAAGGTAGTCAGAATAGCAAAGGCCCAAACCGAAGAAAGGATAGCCAATTCTGTTAAGAAGGGGGATAAGACCTTTTATAGGTACATTAGGGAGCGAAGAAAGACCAAAGGAAGGATACTGAAGCTTAATAAAGGAGAGGGAATGTGGGTAGAGGGTGACAGTGAAAAAGCAGGGTTACTGAATGAATATTTCTGCTCAGTATTCACAAAGGAAGAGGAGGGGGAGTTACCTAAACCAAACAAGAGAAACACTCTGAAGACAGGGGTCGATATCAGTCCATTTACAGAAGAAAGGGTTCTGAATGAACTAATAAAATTGAAGGTGGACAAAGCAATGGGGCCTGATGGGATTCACCCAAGAATTCTAAAAGAACTAAGGGTAGAACTAGTGACATCGCTGACTACTCTCTTTAACAAATCATGGGAGGATGGGGTGGTACCCAAGGACTGGAGGAGGCAGATGTAATTCCTCTTCACAAAGTGGGAGCAGGACAGAGGCAGGAAACTACAGACCAGTTAGTTTGACCTCAGTGGTAGGGAAAATGATGGAATCACTTCTGAAGGAAAGAATTGTTGAGTACCTTGAGGCCAGTGGGGCACAGGACCCTAGGCAGCATGGATTCACGATGGGAAGGTCGTGTCAGATGAATCTAATAAATTTCTTTGACTGGGTGACCAAAGTAGTAGATCAGGGAGGGGCTGTGGACATGGCCTACCTAGATTTTAGCAAGGCATTTGTTACAGTCCCCCACAAAAGATTAATACACAAGACAGACAGCCTTGGAATGGGTCCCAAGGTGGTAGCCTGGATAAAAAATTGGGTAGACAACAGGACGCAAAGGGTAGTAGTAAATGGAGTACACAGTGAAGAAAGGAGGGTTACTAGTGGGGTACCACAGGGTTCGGTACTGGGACCAGTCCTTTTTAATGTCTTTATAAGTGACATTGCAGAGGAACTGGAAGGAAAAGTATGTCTCTTTGCAGATGACACAAAGATCTGCAACAGGGTTGATACACAGGATGGAGTGGAAAGGATGAGAAGGGACTTGGCAAGGTTGGAGGAATGGTCAAATGTATGGCAGCTCAGATTCAATGCAAAGAAGTGCAAGATAATGCACCTGGGAAACAAAAACCCAGGGGAAGCGTACACAATGGGGGGTGAGATACTGACAACAGTAAAAATGGAAAGGGACCTGGGGGTAATTATATCAGATGACCTAAAGGTGGGCAAGCAATGTGAGAAGGCAGTAAGGAAGGCTGGAGGGATACTGGGATGCATAGGAAGAGGCATCAATAGTAGAAAACAGGAAGTTGTTATCCCTCTGTACAGACAGTTGGTGAGACCCCATCTGGAGTACTGTGTGCAGTTCTGGAGACCCCATCTCCCAAAGACATAGACAGAGTGGAGGCTGTCCAGAGGAGGGCAACAAAATGGTGCAGGGTCTGCACCAGAAGACATAAGAGAAAGACTAAAGGAGCTTAATATGTATACTCTTGAGGAAAGAAGGGAGAGAGGGGACATGATAGAAACTTTCAAGTACCTCAAGGGAATTAACAAAGTCCAAGAGGGTAGCATCTTCCAGAAAAAGAGATGTGCAAGAACAAGGGGGCACAATTTGAAGATAGAGGGGGGACGGCTCAGGGGTAATGTGAGGAAGTATTTTTTCACTGAGAGGGTTGTGGATGCATGGAACAGCCTCCCTGAGGAGGTCGTGGAGTCAAGAACAGTGGTGGACTTCAAGAATGCATGGGACAGGCATAAGGCAGTCCAAGGGGCGGGTAAGAGGAAGTAAGCTGTTGGTTAACTAGGATCTGCAGCTTATCTGTTAGGTAGGAAAATGGGCAGACTAGGTGGGCCAAGCGGTCCTTATCTGCCGTCAAATTCTATGTTTCTATGTTTCTATACTAACACAGTGCCAGCAAACACAAATGTTAATGCACATGGTAGCTCAACACAAAGATAAACAATTCTAAAAAAAATCTAAAGTAATACAGTGACGTGAGTGTGGGGCCCGAAGGGCCCCGCATTTCTACCATGCAAAACACAAACATGAACAGTACTGTAAAACACAGAATTTGGTAGTAACGGGAGCATGGGGTCTTTCAGGCCCTGCACTACTGCCACGCTAAACACAAACATAAACACTACTGTAAAACACAGAATATGATAGTGACAGAAGTGCCCTAACTCTCACCCCATCACATATGTAAAGAAGCAGAGGTATAGGAGAATGTGGTGAGAGTTAGGACCGAAGACCACAATGTGCACCCCAATGCTGGTTGGGAGGGGTGGGCTGGGGGGTCCAAGTGGGGTTTTCAACCCTAACACTGAATTTCCTCACTTTTGTCGCTGTGGAACAACCCTAAATGATGCATTAAATGGATTTTTGCCTCTAATTTCCCTTCTTTTTGAGAATGATAACGAAAGCTCCCTTACATGATGTCTTGTGACATAGTAACAGGAACAACAACACAAACAGAAGTGCTAACAGTGGCGCACATGTTAACGCACTCGCGAATGAGAACACAAAAGGGTAACGCACACAGTGGCGTAGACAGGAACTGTCCACCACGTGATGTCTTGTCACATAGTAACATGGTGCCTGCAAATGCAAATGGCAATGGGCATGGTGGTAAGCCAAACAGAAGAGAAACAGTACTGTGAACTGAAATGGTTAAAAATAACGATACAAAGCGCCAAATGAAAGCGCAAAGGATAAGCATACATGTGGCGAGAACATGAATGGTAAGTGAAACAGGTACGGAAGCGCAAGGGAAAGGGTAATGGTAACAGTAATGAAAGCGCACAGGCTGGTTTTCCCCAAAAGCTTTATAGAGAAAGACAGTGAGTACAAAGAATGTATGCATAATAATGGGTCTCGGAGCAGAAAATGAGGAGTTGGAATACTAAATTGCTTATATCTCAGGAACCGTACGACGTAGAAATAAAATGTAAAAGTCATATGATTTATCACTTTCCTGGCTAGTTTTATGCTTAGCCCCAGTAGGGAGCTAAGCATTTTTCCAATAAAAAGTCCGTATCTCGCCGCACCGTTTCCGAGATACGGGCCCTGAAAGGCATGGCAAATGCCGTAATGTTATCCTATGGGAAAAAAAGAGAAGTTCGGAGTGCCATAACTTTGGCTCCCTGTAATATTTTTTTCACCAAACCACTAAAAGGCACATCTGTGGGATGTTGGCTGTCTTCCCTTCAAATTTCAGCCCAAAAGACCGAACCGTTATTTTGCAGCAGGGCGCCAAGAATTGCTGCAATGCGTCGGACGCTGTAATGTTATCCTATGGGAAAAAGCGTTCACTTTGGAGTGCCATAACTTTGCCGCCATGTAATATTTTTTCAACAGAACACTGAAAGGCACATCTGTGAGAAGTCAGCTGTGTTTCCTCCAAATTTCAGGACAAAGCACCAAACTATTTACTGTCACAAATCCACCATTTTGTTTTCAGTTAGTGATCAGAAAAATGCTTGGCATTTAAAATTGGGACCCTCTAGCAACCTAATTCTTTTAGTATTCACCTAGTCAGACCCTGAGGATGCTAGCCATGTCTTTATTTTGGGGTAAAACACCCCAGAAATATGTTTTTCAAATTTCTGGAAAAAGTACTTTCGAAAAGTACTGTCACACTTGTGACACTGTCGAGATAGATTCTGACTTCCTGCAAACTTCGACAGTACTTTTCTAGGCTATGGGAAAATGACAGCAATTCTTTGGCACCTTGCTGCAAAAGAACGATTTAGTGTTTTGGCCGGACATTTGGCTGGAAAGCAGTCGACATCTCACAGATGTGCCTTTCAGTGTTTTGTTGAAAAAATATTACATGGCAGCAAAGTTACGGCACTCCAAAGTTGACACTTTTTCCCATAGGATAACATTACGGCGTCCGACGTTTGACAGGAATCCTTTGGCGCCCTGCTGCAAAATAGCGGTTTGGTCTTTTGGGCTGAAATTTGGAGCGAACACAGCCAACATCCAACAGATGTGCCTTTTTGTAGTTTGGTGAAAAAATATTACAGGTAGCCAAAGTTATGGCACTCCAAACGTCTCTTTTTTCCCCATAGGATAACATTACGGCATTCGCTGCGCCTTTCAGGGCCCGTATCTCAGAAACGGTGCAAGATACGGACTTTTCATCTGAAAAAAACTTAGCCCCCTCCTGGGGGCTAAGTGCAAAACTAGCCAGGAAAGTCATAAATCATAGGACTTTTACATTCTTTTTCTACGTGTTATGGTTCCTGAGATATAAGCAATTTAGTATTCCAATTCCTCATTTTCTGCTCCGAGAACCATTATTATGCATACATTCTTTGTACTCACTGTCTTTCTTTATGCAGCTTTTGGGGAAAACCAGCCTGTACGCTTACATTACTGTTACCATTACCGTTTTCGCTTGCAGTTCCGTTCCCGTTTCACTTACCATTCATGTCTATGCCACCATGTGCGTTACCCTTTGTGTTTCCATTTGCGCTTGCGTTTGCATTGTTTTTAACATTTCTGTCTACACTACTGTTTCTCTTTCTGTTTTGCTTTGCGTCACCATGCACATTACTATTTGCGTTTGCAGGCACAGTGTTACTATGTGACAAGACATCATGTGGTGGGAGTGCTGGGCTCCCGCCGCCGCATTACATTCACTATTTCTCGTTATCATTCTCAAAAAGAAGGGAAATAGAGGCAAAAAACTCTATTTAATGCATTAGTTAGGGTTGTTTCACACCCACAAAATCGAGGAAATTTGGTGTTCGGGTTGAAAGCACCCCTTGGCCCCCCCCGCCTATACCCCCTACTGGCATCGCGGTGCGCATTAGGGTTGCCAGTCCTAAATCTCACCCCATTCTCCTACACCTCTGCTTCTTTACACATGTGATGGGGTGAGAGTTATGGCCAACAACCATAATGCACATCTCAATGCCGGTAGGGGGTGTAGGCAGGAGGGGCCAAGGGGTGCTTTCAATCTTAACATCAATGTCCTCACTTTTTGTGGGGTGTGAAACAACCCTAACTAATGCATTAAATGGATTTTTTCCATATATATATATATATATATATATATATATATATATACATATATAGTTCACTTAATAACAGATATGTAGACTGGTGGCACTTGAGCAGCATAATTGACATGTGCATCACAGCACATTGGGCTTGGTTCCCCAATGTGTATTAGTGGGACTCTATAAGCACCCTCATGCCAAAGATATCCTTCTGCTGATGTGCATGAGCAGGTCACACAGAGCATGACTTGCAGGGACCCAGTCCAGCTCAACTCTATTAACATCTGGCTGGAGCTGAACAGTAAAACTGATGAGTGGATCACATTCCAAGACCTGAAACTTAGGTTCAACAACAGTGGCAATGGTAAAAATGTTGTCATGCCATTGAGGATGGGCATTACTACCATGTGCCATTGTTTGCAGTTTGCACACTGTTTCAGTTTTTCTGGACTTCCAGCGCAAGCCCAAAGATGTTGAGACCCTACTGAACATCATCCACTCAGCTCTGTGGGGGTATTTTAGCAGACTGATGAAGGCCAGACACCAGATGAGGGAACTACGGGTCAAGAATGGAATTCCATAAAATTGCCAGAAAAAAACAGGTGTCCACATGGTGGAATTTCACATTGTACATGTTTGAACACCTATTCAAGCAATACAAAGCCCCTAAAGACTACACCATTCTGCACTGTTACTGTGACACAGCATCATACTCCTTCACTCCAAATTGGTAGAGAATGATAACCAGCCTGATCAGACCCTGCATCCATTTGAATATATGAAGTGAGCAGTAAGTGCAACAAACGCCTCCATCAGACAGGCATTACTGCTGCTTTGGGTGTTGTGATAGGCTCTAGTGAATACCTGTGAGCAGTTTGAACCTAATGGTGATGTTACTGGTACCAGTTTGATTGAGTGGATGCTGTTATGTGTAAACACAGATATGCAGCTGGGTAAAATGTGTGAGTCTGAGCCTATGTGCTTGTGACCATGCTGCATCCATGGTACAAGCATGACATGGTGTCACTTCTTCTTGGGGAAGGCAGCAGTGGACTAGTGCATAATGGCCTTGACAGGGGTAGTGCACAATGGTTTGATGGCAATTCAGTGATTAGAGTTGAGGGAACATGGCAGAGAACAACTGTCACAAAAGGGTGCATCTGTGGCAGCAATTTCTTCCCCAAACCATACTCCTTATCCTCAGTAGCACCCTCCATCTCCTCCAATGATGCTCTATACAAACCAATCATGGGTTTAAATTCTCTCTGTCTCAGGTGGATGTGGCCACATAAAAAAGCTATAAAATCAGAATAATAGAGTCATATCTTTGATCCACTGTGGTTCAGGCATACAGGGTAAACACCAAACAACTTGACATTGTATCAGTTATAAACCTGTGCTGTATTGGTAGGCAAAGCTCACAGAGGGGCTGCATTGTTTATTGCTGTGATACAGCATTTCTCCTTTCTACTAGCTAGCATGAACCCAGGCAGTATTCAGTGTACAGTAGCAGAAGTAGTAACAATTGACCAAAGAACTAGCCTGTCAACTGGAATGTTGAAATGCTGACATTTAACACCCACCACATTCTGCTGAACTACAGAATTAGTTAAAAGTCATGGTTCCAGGAGAACACTGAGGTCACAAACTCACAGGTGGAGGAAGAGGAGGAGGGGACTGTGCTAAATGATCACCAGTTAGAGAAGGATAATGTTGAAATACATTTTAAACATTGTGAGCCTATCATGCATTTTACTAATTTTTTTATTTATTGTAGTCTTTGGTTACTGGGTAATGCCCACTAGGCACAAATGCCCATTTTCAAGGGCAACCTGGGTGCACCGGGGAGGTTAAGTGACTTGTTCAGAGTCACATAGTATGCAAGTAGCTGTTGTGGGAATCAAATCCAGGTCTGCTGGATGTACCAAGGTCATTCATAGCTTATTACTCTAACCTCTAGGCTATACTGCCAGCCCCAAATTCAGCCCCTGCCATCTGTGACCAGCCCATGCTGCTGCTAATGTACTCCTGTCCTGTTCTGATTACTCACACACTGGTAGAGGACAGAAGGCCTGGCTTGTGTGCTGCTTCTGATTGCTGTTTAACCCTGTTGTGTTGACACAAAGAACTTAACTCTATTACTGCAGTATGTTTGTGTTGGTGGGATACATTATGCATAAAGTGATGATGATACAATAATATATTACTGAGAGACACTTGACAGGCAGTATACTTTAAAGCAGAGCACTGAGCTTTGAACTTGGAAATCCAGCTGACCTGGTTTTGAAACTTATAGTCACCACCTACAAACTGTGAGGCCCTGAACAAATCACTTAACCTCCCTATAGTTCTGGGAAGCATCTAGAGAGTAGTTTTAGCTCAGTGGCCCATATTCCTGAACCTTTGGTATTCATAGAGCATGTGTTATTTTTAGTTTTATTTTACCCTGCTATTTGTTAAACAGTTTTTCAGTGTTATTTTGACTTTATTTGGCTTCATTTTACCTCCTGATTTACTCGACTACTTGAAGTGTAGTGTTGAATCATGAGCGGAGCTAAAGAAGAGAAAATGGAACAATAAATGTAAAGATTTTACTGTAATTTTCTTCTTAAATTGCAAGGTAAAAAACAATCTCTTTCTGTATTGTATGCCACTGAAAAAATTATTCATGAATATACTGTAGGCAAGTGTTCCTTTCCTGACCAAAACTTAAAAAAAATAAATAAATAAAAAACAAACAAACAAAAAACAATTAAGAACTATTTTCTTGGGAATAGGGGAGCAATCTACACCAAGTCTGAAATAGGTGTGAGTAGTATGGTGGCCCTGAAGTGCAAAACACATACACCAAAAAAGTGAAATACAATTTAATAAGTAGAGCAACAACCAAAAGAATAAAATGAAAACAAAAAATAAAGCAACAAAACCAAATGTGAAGTGTCATGCCACAAAAAAAGTAAACCAAAAAGAAATGTAAAGAATTTAAGAGTGAGTGCAAACAAAAAGCACAGCACAACTAAAAAGTGAATGTAAACAAAAAAAACACAACATAACAAAAAAGTAAATTAAAACAAAAAAAAACAACAAAAAAGCACCAAACAACCAAAAAGTGAATGCAATCAAAAAACCACAACACATCAAAAAAACACAATACAATGAAAAAGGGATAGTGAGATAGAAAAATCAGCTATTTACTCTACCCACAATGCCTTACTATGTAAATTAATATACAGGCTATTGTACAGTGAAGCCCGCCAGGATGAAGTGCAGTGTTATAGGTTTACTGCATGACAAAAGGAATTCACTCTGATTGAAATTGCATTGTTTACTGCAGAATTCTGCAGTGCTGTGCTTCATCCTGGTGGGCTTCAATGTATTTCCATATGCACTACAGAACTAGGAGACTACGTCTCTCAGTAAAGAAATCTTGTCATCTATATACTGTATGCACAATGCCTTATTTTGAAAATAAACATCTGCAATATTATATTGTTGTAACCATTACAGAAATAGAAGTCTGCACCTCTAAGTAAGGAACATGAACTTCAGCTTAATGCAATACTCAAAATTCTTGATTGCTGTGTATAAATCAGCATAGTAGCTGTTATAGTACGGCGACCATTATCAGAGTAAGAGTTAACTGTTGTAACAAAATAGGACTATTTCAGTCCAAATCCAGTTACCAATGTTATGCAAGCAGTATTAAATTGCCATTTCTTTAATATTAAAGTTTTAACACATTTTCTACACATGTTGTAAGTGTGATATGACGCTTCAGGGATGTGTAATTATGCTGTAATAACTGGCCAGCAACTTTTTTCTATGGGCTGAACCAGTTGATATTTGCCACAGTAACTAACTGGTTATGATGGCAAATACGTGCCGTGTCATTCAAAACCAGCTGCTCCCTCATTGTTTGTCATCCTTTTGGGCAGGCTGAACAGTTCCAGAAACATGGTGGCTCTGTATCCCTGGTAGCAAAGAGTCATGCGAGTGAGAGTCTTCCCGTTGTCTTTTTGTTTTCTTTTAACAAAATAGTACTGCATCCGACTGTAAAATTTAAAAAGACAAAAAAATAATTTTATCTGGTTGATCCTCTGGTTTGGGAGCCTTGAGAGACACCAACAGCCAGCAGAAATGGCTCCCTGGATGCCTGGGGTAAGCGGGATTGCATTTTCAGTATTTTAGTTTGCCACAAAATTTAAAAAAAAGAAAAAATGCAGCTCTTCAGAAATGGGGGGAACAAAGTGTGTGTGTGTGTGTGTGTGTGTGTGTGCATGCACATGCCTGTCTGCCTGTCACACATGCTTAGGAGACTCGGGCTGGAAAACAATTGCTGGCCAGTATATTATATAAAATAAAAGATGAGGAAGTGCGCATATGAGAATTTAATGCACACCCTCGGTATGGGATGCTTTTAATAAACCCCTTGGGCTTCGCCCTCAGGGTTTATGTAGCACCCACACCTTGGATGTGCATTAAATTCTTATATCACACATTTCCCCATCCTTTATTTTATATATAATGTATGGGAGAGGCTTATTATTAACTGAAATCAACCAGATTAAAGTCTTGTTATGCCATAGTAATGACATGAGGTTGTGGTTATCCCACCGCTAAACAACTAAAAAAAAAAAAAAACTTCAAAGGCTGGCCTATGGGATGTACCAGAACAAGGCAGTGCACATACAGTACACCTGTCACAGAGGATGCTGGTGGCAACACATACGCTTGTGGTGGAGATGTGAAGACTGTGGGAGGTGTTGAGGTGGCTGCATCATTAGGACTGTGTATAGTTGTACATAGCCCCAGTTTTCCTGCCCCACTATCTTATTTCCCATGCACCTTGTTGTTCCCCTCCCATCACTCTCCCATCCCACTGCCATCACCATGGATTGTTGCTGTGGTTTTCTTTTACACCCTTGTTGAGTTGTACCTTTAGCTTGTGCCCCTTTGCTGGACCTCTGTTTCTGTTCTCATTTGGTTCTGTATTGGTTGTATATTGTTCAGATTCCTCATTAAAACATTTTTGCAGATCTGCCTGTGTGTTTCTATGTCTCACTTACATGACTGTTGCTGCACAGTACTGTTGTTGACCATGTTTGGGGTCTGGGTGGGCCATGGCGTGGCCATTCCTGTGTCTGCGGTTGGACTCCTGTTAGTACCCACTCTCTTGCCTGGCAGTTCCATGTGTGCCAGTCATCCATGTGTTGGGGGTAGGGGGCTGGCCCTGCACCTGCCATGGTATCCTGTGTCCATAGCTACATGTCCAGCACATTGTCCTACTCCACTGTGTTCCACTTCTCCATGCTGCTGTGCTGCATGGTACCCTACCCTGTCTTCCTGTGTACCTGTTTGGTGTGTGCTACCTACTGCCATGTTCCCATCTTCCACTGTACCTGTGGACTACTGTGCCTGCCTGTTGCCTTTGCACAGTGATGACAGTGCTTGGCTATTCCATGTTGGCTGCTGAGTCATGGGCCCAGGAAGGCCCACTCCCTGCAGTCCTCTATAGTGTGGGCATTGTGTGCCCTGTCCTCTTGTTTGCCCGTGCCTGTGTGTTGCTCTGCACCGTGTCCATGGGTGTTGGGCTCTGCACATTTTCTGTGCCATCCAACTCTCCTTTGCTGCTGTGGTTATGCCCTACCTCCACTGCCACGGCCCTGTGCCTTTGCACAGCCCTGGCTGTGTTCCCTGTCACCTGGTACATCTTGCTCCATTTGCTATATTCAGCCTGCACTGTTGCTCCAGCACATTTCAGATTGCTCATGCACAAATCTGATTGCATCATGGTGCATCTTTGCAATATCCAGCATATTTTGCACCAGCGCATTTCTGTGTTGGAGCGGCTGATTATTGCAGTTTTGTGCCAAGGTGCATCATGATTGTGCTGTGCATCCACTTGCACATGTTCTGGTTGCACTTTTGAATATCTAGGCCACAGTATGTAACTGACAAGATTTCTTTACTGAGAGATGTAATCTCCTAGTTTTATAGTGAATACAGAAATATAATAGCCTGTATACTAATTTACATGGTGAGGCATTATGGGTATAGTAAATAGCTGAGTTTTCTATCTCACTATCCCTCTCACTTTTTCATTTTGTTGTGGTTTTTTGATGTGTTGTGTTTTTGTTGTGTTGTGTTTTTTGATGTGTTGTGGTATTTTGATGTGTTGTGTTTTTTTGTTGTGTTGTATTTTTTTGATGTATTTTTTTGTTGTGTTTTTTATGTGCTGTGGTTTTTTGTTGTGTTGTGATTTTTAATGTGTTGTGTTTTTTGTTATGTTGTGGTTTTTTGATGTGTTGTGTTTTTTTGATGAGTTGTGTTTTTTTGCATTCACTTTTTAGTTGTGCAGTGCTTTTTTTGTTGTGTTTTTTTGTTGGAATTCACTTTTTTGTTGTGTTGTGTTTTTTTGTTTGCATTCACTTTTTAGTTGTGCTGTGCTTTTGTTTGAATTCACTCTTAAATTCTTTACATTTCTTTTTGGTTTTTACTTTCTTTTTTGTGGCATTACACTTCATGTTTGGTTTTGTTGCTTTATTTATTTATTTTGCAGTTCATTCTTTTGTTGTTGCTTTATGTATTAGATTACATTTCACTTTTTAGGTGTTTGTTTTGCACTTCAGGGCCACTGTACAGATGATACCTACTGTAGCTGCATTAGTCCTTTGCACCTGGGCTGTCAAATGTGGTTGATGTGCTAAATTTGCATCTGATCAAGGTCCAGAACTCAGTGGCATCTAGCTGGCTGAGACTTAACCCAGATAAGACTGAGGTATTGGTGATTGATTTGGGTCATATGGGGAACAATCTGGGGCTGCCACCAAGGTGACAGGGCTTTGGCTTGGTTCCTTTAGACTAAATATCTCAACTAAACTGAAAAATCTGGGGGTCATTCTGCACAAGGGTTTGACACTAGATGCTCAGGTATTTACTGTAGTCCAGAATGGCTTTTTCTGTCTGAAGAACATCAGCTGGATTAAATCCCTTATCCTCCCGGGGACGTGGCAGCACTGCTTCATGCATTTGTGACATCCAGGCTTGATTACTGTAATGTTCTCTACCTCAGGGTTTATGATGGCACCCTGCAGTCATTAATCCTGAGGTAGGTGATGGTACCTTGCAATGCCGGTAGCTAGTGCAGAATGCTGTGGCCAGGTTGTTGATATGCCCACCAATATAGCCATGGGCCTTAGAAAACTGCACTAGCTGCTGCTGAAGTGGTTTATCACTTTTAACATTGGTTTACTAACCTGTAAGGCCCTATATGGATTGGGCCTGAGCCATCTGTCTGAGCTTCTGACTCCTTACCAGTCCTGTCACCCTTCCCACTGCACCAAGGAAGGACTCTTGATGGTGCCTACAGCAGGATTAAAATCTTTAGGTGATTCTGCATTTGCAGTGGCTGGCCCACTGCTGTGGACTTCTCTGCCCAGGGTTCTGAGAGAGGTCCCCTTAATGGAAACTTTTAAAAGAGGTCTTCAATAACACCTGAAGGTGCTCTAATGATACTACTTGAATTTCCTTTTGAGGCAGCCTACCTAGTTATTTATTTAAATATTTATGAAGTATTTAAATTGGTTCTTTCAATGTGATTCTTACTTTGAGCTAACTTATTTTTATTATTTTGTAAGGAGCCCTGAGTCTCACGTGAAGAGAGCCATAGAAATAAAAGTACTACTACTTCTTAATGAGCTGGAATCTTTGATGATATCTGAAAGGTCTGTTCAGTCCCTAGCTTTAAATTACCATAAGAGTGGCCATGGCAGAGTCTCCATTTAGAGGACTCTTGATACTATCTTTCCTGTGTGTCAGAGACAGGGCTATGTGCAACAGCAGCAGCAGATCATGGCAGGAGCCATAGAAAGCCCTGAAGGACATGAACAAATAGGGCCAGTAGTCACCCCTCCTTCTAACTCACCACCTTCCCTTCTGGCTCCACCCCCCCAAGGGCTTTGGTGATGGTTGGATTTTTTTTTTTTTAACCTACAAGCAAACAGTAAACACTGAGAGCTGGGTCCTGGGACTCATCCAGCAGGGATATGCACTGGAATTCTTGTCACAACTACCAGGCATGCTTCCTAAGCCATGCCACTATTCCCCTAAGCACTGACAGGTCCTTGAGGCCAAGTAGAAGACTCCACTCTATGAAAAAGCTATTTCCAGAAACAAAAAAGAACACAGAAACCAGGCAAGATTTTCTTGCTAAAATATTTTACTTAATCACTAGATGAACTGTACAAGACATTATAGCACAATTTACACAGTTTAATTGCAGTGTCAATTAAACAAATAGTGCATTTATAGAGTGAATACTCATTTCCCACCACCAACTGATAAAGAGGCATTGAGAAGCACTAGTGACCCCAGAACTTTGTGGCTTCATTCAACGTAATCCTGTAGGCACTCAGCTGTGTTTTTACCATGATATATTATATTCGGTGTCATCAACAACATGATCAAGTAAGCTATAAGACACAATGGGGCATTGGTTGTGCTGGTTTTAACACACACCTTGGGGTGTAGCAAGGCAAGAGGCCACAGTCTGGGTGCCTTCAGTCCCTGGAAGTGTAGTATAACCAGCTCAACCAATGCTTAAAGTGTCTTACTGCACTTTTAAAATGGGTCCATGGACCACTTTTAACAAATGAACACTCCTAAAGTTTTAAAAGCCACAACAACCTAGTAAAATACTGCTAACAAATGTAAAATAGTCCATAAACAGGTAGTTTTCTCCAGTCAGCTGTCATTCTACACCTTCCATACATGCAGTTTTTGTTTACCATGGCATACCAGAGTTCAAAATTCTGCTATGTTCCACTAATAGAATACACCCTTCTCCCCCCCCACACACACAGAATTGTAACATGCAATACATGAATTCAAATTCTGCAGAATTCCAATAGCAACACACAGGCATGCATCCACTCACTTGCGTGCATGTGCACATACACACACACACGCACACACCCCTCAAGTGGAACCAGGACTTCAATTTCACTGTTGCATAATGAGGAGTAGAGAGTTCTCTGACAAACTGGTAAGGATATAAGGGGGAATTTTATCTTCATCAAAGAACCACTAGCAAGGCCACTGTTTTTTGCTATTTACTGTAAAAAATGTTAAAATTCCAGAATTTGGGCAGCTTTCACACTGATAAAAACAAAGAATTTCATGGAATTCGGCATTTTGTACCAGATCAGTTAATCTGCTGAACTTGTGTTTTTCTGATAATTGCTTGCAGTGCTATTTTCAGTGTGATTCATTTAATACTCTACATATTAAGACTTCTTTGATTCTGATTATTTATCTACAGATTAAATGAATGAAAGTAGAATCCCGGTAAAATTCAGAAATTAGACTAACAATCATCAGTACAATTCCCAGAATTTCAAGTCTTGAAAAAGGAATTTCATTATTTCAATTACCATAAATCAGTGGCCTTGACCTCTAATAATGAATACTCTGAATAGTACTTGATTATTTAAGTTTCTTTATGTGTGTAAGGAGGGGCTCATGTGTGGCAAGAACATTCAATTGTTTACTTATGTTGTTTAATTTAATGAACACTATTTTTAGAGTCTACTTGAAGGTTTTTATATATGAGTAAAGGCGAGAGCCACGTTTGTGATGGCATTCAGGAATAAGTGAAGTTGCCAGCCTACAGCTGGCATTTTCCATCTCATTTTATAAAACATTTTAAAGATTATTTGACTATGACACTGAAATGATTTGTCATGTTTAATCAATGAATGCAAAATGTGGCAGTTGTGGGTTTCAATCCAGGGTCACTAGGTTCATTTCTCTGTGCTCTAGCCATTGGGTTAACATGCTTTCTCAAATGATTTCAATGGAAAATTTGAAACCCTACCTATCTTTTTTTTTATCTTGCATAGCAATTCACAGAGGATAATATATGGGAAGAGTGTATAATAAGGATTTATTTTAATACATTGAGGTGTGTGCTACCACATAAACCAGGAGATTGAAGGGTGAGTTGTTTGTAATGGTGCCACACTGAGAGTGTATACAAAAGCAAGTATTTACTGTTGGCCATTCTGTATTTTTTATAACTTGTTTAATTTATATAGTCTGGTTTACCTCAAGAGTGACATCAAAGGGCAAATACTGCCAATTAGCTTCCACACCAAGGAAGCACATGTTCTAACACTAAAACTTAATATTGGCCAACAAAACAAAGTGCTACTATTATCCACCATATACTTGCCTCCTGGGACACTACTCATTGGCTTCCCACAGCTCATAAGCCACCTCAAACAGAACAAACTACACTGGGAACATATGATCCTAGGGGACTTCAACATTAATTGGCAAGCACAGGATGCAATGACAGCTAGAGACCAAATAGCTGGACTGTACCTGACCCAGCTGGTCACACAACCCACCAGACAAAACTACCGTACAGGAACCAGCACC
This sequence comes from Neoceratodus forsteri, assembly GCA_016271365.2. Lineage (NCBI taxonomy): Eukaryota > Metazoa > Chordata > Ceratodontiformes > Ceratodontidae > Neoceratodus > Neoceratodus forsteri. Next base: position 989,403,485 of record CM057449.1, read on the forward strand.
CTCATCAACTGGCTACTCTCCTTCTGTCCTGAACATATCGCAGAGGTAACAGTCCTACCTGACACCATCAGTGGCCACTCCCCTGTACTACTTACCTGGACTAACAAGTTCACCAAGAGCTTAAGATCACCAAGAACAGATCACTAAGGCCTGGTCAACTAGATTCCTTCAGGCACTACCTAAAAGGGATTGACTGGTCCCCACTGGATAGAGTCAAGGACGGAAACCAAGCACTGGATTACTTCTGCAGTATTTTCACTAAAGCCTGTGACATCTTTACTCCTTACAAAACAAAGAAAGCCAAAGGAATCCCCAACCCCTGGCTGTCCAGACCTCTAATTGAATGCATGTGACTCAGAGATCACCTGTGGCATAGGGCCAAAGCCACTGGGAATCTAGCTGGCTCCCAAGCATATAAGACAGCTAGAAATACCTGCACAAAACTCAAACGTCTGGTGAAAGCAGCTTACCACTGTGACCTCCTAGGAAAGACCTGGGGTAGAGGGAGGGAGGGAGTTCTGGGACTCTGTAAAATCTCTCATGGCTAGAGCCTCAAGGGCCCCACCGGACCTTATAGTTACCACCATTGGCACATTGCAAGACCCAAAGGAAATCACTGATGCTTTTAATGTTGCATTCATGGACCTCAGCAATGTGTTACCACCTGAATACCTGAATCACACCCTTGCAGGCCAGCAGCACAACCTCAACACTCCATCATCACAGGATAATTTTACCCCACCATTCTACTTCAGATAAATCTCCACAGGTGAGACAGTCAAGTATATAAAATGGGTCCTTGGTAAGACCAGGATGGGAAGTGACATGATCGCTATGAAGATGGTAGCACTCACATTAAATGAACTTGTGGCACTGCTCACCAAGGTATTCAATGCCTCTCTGAGATCTGGCATCTTCACTGACAGGTGGAAAGAGGCTCTAGTCACACCTGTTTTTAAATCAGGAGACAGAGCTAATCTAGCAAACTTCCGTCCCATCTCGATTTTACCCCCCCTCTCCAAAGCACTTGAAAGGGTGGTCTCAAAACAACTAACTGAGTACCTAGAAAAGCATAGCCTTCTCTGCTTGCAACAACATGGATTCCGACAAAACCACTCCACCATCACCACGCTAGTAGAGTACACCACTCAGCTTTATGGGGCCCTGGATAAAGGGATGGCGGTAGGGTCTATCTTCATAGACCTCACCAAGGCCTTTGACACAGTCAATCACCAGCTGCCACTGAAATGTCTCCTCTCTACAGGATTGTCAATGAAAATTGTGGCCTGGTTCCATAGTTACCTAACCTATAAATCTCAATGGGTCAGGACTGACAATACAATTTCTGAGCCCAGGGAAGTAAACCTAGAGGTCCTGCAAGGTTCTATCCTTGGTCCTCTCTTATTCAGCCTCTTCATAAATGACATGCCTTCTACCTGTCCTTCACACTCTGTACTCTGTGTAGATGATGCTGTTATCTCCGTCCCAGGGAAAGACCTGGGATCAATTAGTTCTGAACTTCAGCTCAATTTTCATGCATTGGAATCCTGGTTCACCCGAAATAAACTGCTACTCAACTACAAAAAGACAAAGAGCATGCTCTTCAGCACCCCACAGAGCAAGATTCGAAGGTCCTCACTGGATATACTTAGTAGCGAAGGAGAAGTACTAGACCAAGTCAATACATTTAAGTACTTAGGGATTCAAGTTGATGACACCCTCACCTTCACTGCCCATGCTAAGCAACTGGTAAAGTCCACTAATATGAAGCTTGGCATCCTGTACAGACACTGCACTTCAATGACACCAGCTACCCTAAAACTTGTTAAGTGCAGTTCAGTTCTCTCATCTGTGGATTATGGCCTTGTCATATATGGGGCAGGTACAAACACAGTGCTTAAAAGGGTCAAAACCATCTTCAACAAGGCCTGCCACCTGGTCCTGGGAGTACACAAAGTGACTCACTTTTGTGACCTATACAAGGAAACTGGCTGGCTCCCACTCCACCACAGACTCCAATACCAGGCCTGCCTCCTTGCAAAAAAGTCCCTGATTGGGTCCATGCCTAGTGCTATTTCAGCCCTCTTTGAGCCTGCACAACCCTCTAAATGCACAAAGAGTGCCTCCAGGGCTGTCCTAACTGTTCTCTTCAAATGAACCACCCTTGGCCAATGATCCCACTCTTACTATGGGCCTAAATGGTTCAATGATCTGCCTGCAGACCTTGCAGACTCCCCCAGACTTGACCACTTTAAAAATGGGCTTCAGTCTCTTCTTGCCAGCAAATCTGACTGCCAGTGTTTCTGTTAATACATGGCCTCTGACATCGGTTCTCACACCTGTCAAACACTACCCTCTCTCACTCCCACCCTCCTGTTCCACAACTGCCCACTTCCCCCTCCCACCACCTACTATCTCCCCTTGACAAAGCCTCACCTAGGCTGCTAAAACTGCACTTCTGTACACTAGGAGCACCCAATCTGAACTGTAACATGATTGTTAAACACTGTACTGCACTTAATTAGTGCTGCATTAATATATTTCTCTGCAAGTGCGGTCCTGTTTCTCCTTACTTCTTGTACCCTGCTTAATGTTGTAACTGCACACTAATACCACTTGTTAGTTGATGTCTTTCTGTTCTGCAATGTTTCATCACCTGTAAATGTCTTGTGTTCTTTCTTGACTTGGAGCCTTTGTAAATGAGCCCCCGGCTCAAAGGTATTAATCTGAATTTGAAATAAATAAATAATGACTGGTTAACAGAATCCTGGTCAATGGGTAGTAGTGGAGCCAAGCAAAAATGAAAGAACATTTTGATTGCAGCTGTTGTGTCTCTTGTTTGATGCTGTGTATGAGAGGGAGGACATTCTCCATTAAATACATGCGTTTAATGCAGTTTATCTGATGGAGAATTTTAGGTATTAGTATCAGGTTGTAATTGGCCTTAACTAGTAATGATATTATAATACAGATTTTGTTACCATAGTCCTTATGATGACAGCCACAAATCTATACCTGCAATAAAAGCACACCTTAAACATATAGATATTCAAGTCTGTATATGGAGGCAACCAAATTCCCTCTTAGATTACCAATGATCTAATATAAAAGAGATTCATGGTTGTCTGTCATTAGAGATAGAGAATTCAAGGACAATTATTTCTAGATTTGATAGTTTACTAATGCCACTTTCAAAGCTTAATGTAAAAAGGCAGACACTAACACCTCCGCTAATTACCTATTCAAACAGGCAGACTCAATTAAAATGTAATCTTTCCAAAATTAGTTTGGTACATGGGGATCTGAAATTACCTTTGTGTGAGATCTTTGAATGATTAATCTGGCTTAATATATGTCTCTAGGCTTGATGCATGTGATGTTATTCTTTTACATATTTCCCTGTGTAGACAGAGGAAAATTATTTTTTTTATTTGCACACCTCAAAGGACATCAATTTCAGTCCTCTTTGTCTGTTACTATGAGCACGCTGTCACTCTCATTCATTCATTCATTCATTCTTTCATTCATCCATTCATGCATTCAGTGACTGCTCACCATCTCTGACCAGGGGGGAATTCAGATCCCAATTTGGGAAGGGAGATTTATTATTAGGATAGTTAGAGTGGGGGTGTAGTTGGGATGTTAAGTGGATTAGGGAAAGGGCTAATAAAAAATATAATTTCTGGGGTGTGGGGGAGAAGGTGGTATTTGGAATGTTTATGTGTTATATCCCTTCCATCCAGTGTTTCTTTGGCAGACTGATCACCATTCACACTGCTGGGAGCAGGCAGGATACTTCAGGAGTCAAAATTAAGTTTTGCAGCCAATACCAGCATGGACTAAGGAAATACACTAGCCCCACAAACTTTTATTCTTGTCTAGATGGTGTAATTAATGAATGAAATATCACCTTCTCCAGTACAAGCCCATAGGGCTGAAGTATTTTATTACCAGCCCCATACAAAATCTACCAGCATTTGACTGGAGGGCCAGTGCCACTTTCAACCCATGATATACTGCTCTTCATTGCCTGCAGGAAATGATGACTTGTAGTGATTGGTTCTTCTGTTTCTTCTGAAGGTGAGGTGGAAAAGGGTTTGACTCTGGCTGGCTAGTTAAAGTACATCTTTTTCCATTATATTAGCAAGAGGAGGAAGACCAGAAATGGTATTGTAAGGCTAAAGAGGGGAGAGGGTCGATGGGTGGAGGACAACCTTGAAAAAGCTGAGATACTGAACAAGTATTTTTGCTCAGTATTTACTAAGGAAAAGGCAGGGGAGGGGCCAAGACTCATGAGGAAAGGTTTACAGGGGGAAATGTTGGGCACCTGCCCATTTACAGTGGATAGAGTCTTGGAAGAACTAGGGAAAGTAAAGTAAAGACAGACAAGGCAATGAGGCCAGATGGGATTCACCCTAGAGTTTTGAAGGAATTCAGGGAAGTCCTAGCAGGACTGCTAATGGCCCTTTTCAACCAATAAATAGAGATGGGGGAGGTACCTGGGGACTGGAGGAGGGCAGAGGTGGTTCCACTGCACAAGAGTGGAAGTAGAAAGGAGGCAGGCAATTACAGACCTGTAAGCTTGATCTCGGTGGTGGGGAAGCTGCTTAAGGAGAGGATAGTGAAGTTCCTGGAGTAAAGCAGTGCAAAAGATCCAAGGTAGCATGGACTCACTAAGGGAAGGTCCTGTCAGACTAATCATATCAATTTCTTTGACTGGGTGACCATAGTGGTAGATCAGGGAGGGGCGGTGGATGTGGCCTACCTGAATTTCAACCAGGCATTTGACACCATTCCATATACATGTAGAGGGTTGCTTAACAAATTGGAGAATCTGGGTGTGGGCTCTAAAGTGGTAAAATATGTTTGGAAACTGGCTAAAAGGCAGGACCCAGAGAGTGGTAGTAAATGGCATAAAATCCGAAGAAGGATAGGTAACCAGCAAGGTGCCACATGGATCGGTGCTGCTTCCAGTCCTTTTCAATGTCTTCATAAGTGACATTGCAGAGTGACTGGAGGGTAAAGTATGCCTGTTTACAGATGCCATCAAGATCTGCAACAGAGTGGACACAGAGGAGAGGCTAGATAAAATGAGAAATGACCTAAGACTACTTGAGGAATGATCAAGTGTTTGGCAGTTGGGTTTCAAAGCTAAAAAGTGCAAGATAATGCACCTGGGACACAGAAACCCAAGAGAGGAATACAGGATGGGTGGGGGGAAGGTTATAGCCACCACAAGTCAAGAGAGAGACCTGGGGGTTATCATATCTAATGACCTGAAGTCACTCAAACGATGCGAAAAAGCAGTGAAGAAATCAAACAGAATGCTGGGGTGCATAGGAAGGGACATAACCAGTAGGAAGAGTGAAGTGGTGATGCCACTGTATAGATCACTGGGGAGGCCTCATCTGGAATACTGTGACCAATTCTGGAGACCGCATCTCAGGAAGGACAAAGACAGAATGGAAGCAGTCCAGAGAAGAGCAACAAAAATGATACATGCACTGCACCACAAGCCTTATGAGGAAAGACTTATCGAACTTAACGTCTATTCACTGTAAGAGAGAAAGGAGAGAGGGGACATGATAGAGACTTTCAAATACCTTACAGAAATAAACGGGGTACAGGAGGGAAGCATATTTCAGAGAAGAAAGTACACAAGGACAAGGGGACATAGCATAAGGCTGGAGGGAGAGAGGCTTGGGGGAATGTTAAGAAGTATTTTTTCACAGAGAGAGTGGTGGATCCGTGGAACAGCCTACCAGTGGAGATGGTGGAAGAGAAAACAGTACAGGGATTCAAAAGTGCATGAGATAAGCATAACGTCAACCTGCTATGCAGCAGAGCGGTGGAACAGCAGTCCAGATAAGAGTAGGGATTGCCAAACCAAGTAGGGAAAGTGGCAGACTAGGTGGACCAGTTGGTTCTTAATCTGTCATCATATTCTATGTTTCTATGTTTCTCTTCCTCCTGGTGGCAGGGATGGGGTAAATTCTAAGTCCAAATAGGCATTTTCTTTTGTTATTCATAACTTTTTTTTTTGTTTAATGTTTTCTCTTCTTTTTTTGGTTGCATGCTGTCCCCCTTCCACAAACATTCAGATTGCCCCTAAAATGTATCTTTACCACATATTCCATGAACACCGATTTCAGGGATGATTTTGAAAGTTGATACCTGTATGGTTTATGAAGGTGTGTGGAGGAGGCGCTCGACAAACAGTCTAGATGAAAATAGTAAATAAGAGTTTAGACTAATAGAAAAAAATGTCTTTTGGGACTTAGAATTCTACACTTTCATACTGAAATAGGAAAGAAAGGTGGAATCATAATGCAAATGGTGGTAAGATGGGGTGTTGAACTTACTTTAGTTTAGTAACAGATCCAGAAGCAAATGATTTGTTACCTTTTATTGGACCAAAATAGATGTAACAAAAAGAACAAAGTGCTTTAGCTTTCGGACCAACCAAGTCCGTCCTCAGATGCTTAATGACAGTTATTTAGAAAATCCCATACTTTTAACACCCAGGTCTTGCAGAAAAAACAGCAAAAATTCCCATTGATTTAAAATACTCATTTAAAAAATAACAGAAGAAACGTCAGAGAAACTGAATTTATTTATTTAATAATTTATTTATTTGTACAATCGGATTTACAACCTTTGAGCCAGAGACTCATTTACAAAGGTACCTCATCACAGAGAGGACAAGCCAGTGATACAGGTTACAGATGTGGACAGACAGAGTTACATATATTTTGTACAATCTATATACATAGTTACATTTGAATCAGTATAGGAGACCCCAGATATACAGATGTCTAGCAGAGGAGGATAGAGGAACCAGAGGGGAGGGGAGTGGGTGTGTGCGGAGGCAATTTGGAGGACTTTGTCAAGAACTGATTGTACTGGGGGATATGCGAGCACTGGTTAGTGACAATTACAGCAGCGGGTGTTGAAAATGTGGTTCTGAAGAGAGAGAGTTTAAAAGGGCTGATTTTGAGAGTGTTTGCGACAATGACAGGAAGAGAGTTGAACAAGGAGGGAGCCCTGTAGCAGAAGGATCTCTGCGCTAGGGAAGTCCTAGTTCTGGGTACCATTAGGGTGGTCTTGTCAGAGCTGCAGGTGGAGACTGTGGGGGAGGCCTGCTGAAGGGAGGCAGACACCCTGTGGGGGGGAAGCCCAAGCAGTATTTTCTTGGCTATTAGGCAGGTCTGGTTGCAGAGTCTTTCATTGAAGTTGAGGAAATTGGCAGTGGCAAAGAGATGGCAGACATGGGTGAGCCTAGGAGTACCAGTCAGGAGCCTACTGGCCTTGTTGAGTGACAGTTGGATCTTATTGAGTGCAGTATTATCAGCTGCTCTGTATATAGGCAGGCCATAGTCCACTAGAGACATGACAGAGGATGTGATGGCCAGCCGGAGAGCATCGGGTGGGAGGCAATCCTTGTGGTGGTAAAGGAGGCCAATCCGGGTGTTAGTGGCAGTTGAGAGGGCATTAATGTGGGTGTGGAAGGTAAGGGCAGTGTTGAAGGTAATCCCTAAGTATTTGTAGGTGGACACTTGCTCAAGGGGGTGCTGAGTGCTGGGGAGGATAAGGAGGGGGGGAATTTTTGCTTTGTTTTGATGGTGGGAGAAGAGCATTGACTTAGTCTTTTTTAGATTAATAACAAGCCTATGTTCCTTGAACCACTTTTCTGCCTGGTTGAAGGTGTGTTGGAGAGAGTCCTGGGGGGAGGCAGATCTATGGTGTGAGACATAGAGAATGGCATCGTCCGCGTATAGAAGAATATTGCCAGAGCAGGCACTGGGCAAAATGTTTAGGTAAAGACTGCAGAATACGGGACCTAGGATGGAGCCCTGGGGAACCCCTGAGTGGACAGGACAGGTGTCGTACCGAGTCCCATTGATTTTTATGGACTGGGATCAAGCTGAGAGGTAGCTAGACCACCAGATGAGGGGACCAGTGGAGAAACTGATTTGGTAAAGGGAATCAAGTAAGAGGGGATGGCAGACAGTGTCAAAGGCCTTGGAGAGGTCAATGAACACTGCTCTAGCAAGGTTGCCATAGCCAAGGGAGAAGTGCAAGAAGTTGGAGAATTCTAGGAGGGCCATGGCAGTGCTATGGCCTGCATAGAAACCATGCTGCTAATGGCATAGGATTGCATATTTAGTTAAATATTCGGTGAGCTGTGTGGCCACTACTTTTTCTATAGCTTCGGAGAGTGTGGGAAGAATGGAAATTGGTCGATAGTTGCTGGGGGAGGACCTGTCACCACTTTTATGAATGGGTGTGATGACAGCCATTTTCCAAACACTGGGGAATTGACCAAGGCAAAGGGATTGGTTTAGTAAGTCCATTAGGGGGACTAGGACATCATCCAGGATTAGTCTTAGGATCCTGGTGTCCACGGAGTCATTGCTTGGGCTATTGCTGCCTAGTGCTTTAGTAGGAATGGCCTGGCTCTAGAGCGGATATTTTGCATAGGTGGAACTGAAGGCATTGCAGGACAGGGACATGGAATTTGAGTACGGGGTCAAGGAAACTACTGGGAAGGACAGCGTTAAGATCCGTGAAGGTGGTATTAAGGCAGTTTGCTATATTTAGGGGGGTCTGTGGTAATACAGCTGTCAATAGAGAGCTGGGATGGGGGAGTGTGATGTCCTGTTCAACTCTTTAATATTATCCCAGAAGGTCTGGGCTGACCCCCAGGAGGAGTTAAGGGTGGCCTGGTAGTAGTAGGCCTTGGCCTTGCATATAGCCCAAGTGCACTTATTGCACGCAGCATTGTAGGCTTGTCTATTTGCTGCCCTGCCAGTCTCCATGGCTATGTGCCAGAGGTTATCCCTACCTCCCTGAGTTTTTGGAGCAGGGAAGGGGTGATCCATGGTGCATTTTGTTTTTTGGTGCGGAGTCTGGTAAGCGGCACAAAGAGATCACAGGCCTTGTTAAAAGCCTGTGTGACTAGGTAGAGTGCAGAGTCAATGCTGGGAGCTAGGTTAATGGGGGACCAGTCAATCTGGGCAAGAAATTGCTTATGTTTTTTCATACCACCAGGGCAGAGGTGCCTGTGGGGAGTGGTTTGAGCCACTTATTTGGTGGTGGAGGAGGACCATAGGAATAGGATAGTGGAATGGTCACTTAAAGAATCGGGGATAATTTTTATGTCCTGGATTTTGTGGGGGTGGTTGGAGACTATGACATCCAGGAGGGTGCTGGTTCCACTAGAGGGGTTGAGTCTAATGGGCTGGGAGACTAATTGGGTCAAGTCAAGGGAGCTGAAGGAATCCCTTGCTTGGGAGGCATAGGGACCAAGCCAATTAACATTCAGGTCCCCTACTAGGACTTGTTCAGCTTTGTGTGGGAGAGTTGAGAGATATTCTGTGAATGCAAGATTGCCAAGTTCTGGTTCTCTGGGAGAACATAGAGACCGTGATGTAGAGCGGGCCCCTGGAGGGATCAGGGATGATTTTGAGAGTGAGGGCCTGGGCTCCACTTTTGAACTTGGGGGCAGGGAGTGCATGACCAACAACAGTGTCACGTATGAAAACAGCACAGCCACCCCCGTGTTTGCCTACTCGATCCTCCTGGTAGACGGTGTACCCAGGGAGTGAGACAAAGGAGTCGGGTGTGGATTTGGAAAGCCAGGTCTCCACAAGGGCAGTGATGTCAGGCTGGTGTAGAATGACCTAGCAGTGGAGTGCAGCAGATTTTTTCAGCAAGCTGCAGATATTCAGGAAGGCAATGCAGAATCCTGAGGACAATGTCTTGCGTGGGCTGGTGGGAGTAGGGCCCGGGTTTGGGTTGACATTTCCAGAGAGCAGCAGTAGCAGAGTAATAATTCTAGCCATTTGTATCCTTAGCTGGATGTCAAGACAAGGATGAGGCCACAGGGGTACAGGGAATGGGTAGGGCATGAAGAGTAGGAATGGCGGTGAGGAGGTGGGTCCAGGAGGGCTCGGGTAGGCAGAAGGGTTGGGAGGGCTGCCAGGAGGTGGGTGTCAGGGCCTAGGGCATGAGGCAAGACTTGGGAGAGGTCAAGATAAGACAGGGTGGCCTAGGGGTGCTGCCCTTTGAGGGCTGGGATGGTGATCTGGCTGGAGAAAGGCGAGCTCCAGGAAATAGTGAGCTGCTGTAGAAGGGGATGTGCATGCATGATGCCGATATTTATAACAGTGGTGGATTGTATAAGGGGCTGGGCTGTACTTCTAAGAGGGTGATTGCCACTTTGGAGTAGTGGTAAGGCTATAGACTTTGGTGCACAGGGTACCAGGTTCAAGACCCCTGGGAGACGAGCATCCTTGGGCCAGGATAAAATGGAAATCCAGGCATTTGGGGGGGCTGGAGTAGGCTAGGTCTGAAGCTGGGTGGAGGGATGAAATAGCGACTCCTAGTGGTCACAGGTGGACTCTAAAGTTGGGCTGGGAGGTGGACAGCAGGGGTCAAGGTGCATAGTAGCAGTGTAGTAGCACAGGTTAAGAATAGGTGTATGGAGCAGTGATAGTGGCTAAGCAGGGATGAGAGTGAAGGAGCGGAGTAGTAGGCATGGATAGACAGGCTCAAGTAAACAGCAGTGATACAGAATTCCTGACTAGCCTAGCTGATAAGGATCAGAAACAGCTGCAGTCTGAACTAGTAGAATAACACAGGCAAAACAGATGTAAACAGAGACAAAAGCAGTACTGGAGAGTCCGGTCTGCTCGCTCTTAAAGCTCCGATGAATACAGCAGCAATCCCCATGTTCAGCAGTCAGAATGGGTTCAGAAAAAAACAATCGGTCAAGATAGGAGGGCAAAAAAGAAATATCCAGACACCCCACACAGAGTTCAGCTGCAGGAGGAGAGTAGTTACCTTTATGGCTCTGGTGGACCTCACTACCCCAGCTAGGCTTCCCTGGCTGTGTGTGTTACTGTGGGCTCTGGTCCCAGCCTTTAGGTCTCTGGTGGACATCACTACCCTTGCTCTGTGCAGGCTTCCCTGGCTGTGTTTATTACTGTGGGCTATGGTCCAGGCCTTTAGGGCTCTGGTGGACGTCACAACCCTTGCTGTGTGCAGGCTTCCCTGGCTGTGTGCGTCACTGTGGACTGTGGTCCCAGATTTTAGGGATCTGGTGGACTTCACTACCCCTGCTGTGTGCAGGCTTCCCTGTACGTGTGTGTTACTGTGGGCTGTGGTACCGGTTTTAGGGCTTTGGTGGACCTCACTAGCCCTGCTGTGTGCAGGCTTGCCTGACTGTGTGTGTTGCTGTGGGCTGCGGTTCTGGCCTTTAGTGCTCGGGTGGACCTCACTACCCCTGCTGTGTGCAGGCTTCCCTGGCCGTGTGTGTTACTGTGGGCTGTGGTCCCGGCCATTAGAACTCTGGTGGACCTCACTACTCCTGCTGTGTGCAGGTTTCCCTGGCTGTGTGTGTTACTGTGAACTGTGGTAACGGCCTTTAGGGCTCTGGTGGACCTCACTACCATTGCTGTGTGCAGGCTTCCAAGAACGTTTGTGTTACTGTGTGCTGTGGTCCCTTCCTGTAGGGCTCTGGTGGACCACACAAGCTCAGATGTGTGCAGGCTTTCCTGGCTGTGTGTGTTACTGTGGGCTGTGGTCCTGGCCTTAAGGGCTTTGGTGGTCCTCACTACCCCTGCTGTGTACAGGCTTACCTGGCTGTGTGTGTTACTGTGGGCTGAGGTCCCTGCCTTTAGAACTCCGGTGGACCTCACTACCCCTGCTGTGCACAGGCTTCCGTGGCTGTGTGTGTTACTGTGACCTGTGGTCATGGCCTTTAGGGCTCTGGTGGCATCACTAACATTGCTGTGTGCAGGCTTCCCCGGCTGTGTGTGTTACTGTGGGCTGTGGTACCAGTTTTAGGGCTCTCATGGTCCTCACTAGCCCTGCTGTGTGTAGACTGCCTTGACTGTGTGTGTTACTGTGGGCTGTGGTCCCAGCCTTTAGGGCTCTGGTGGACCTCACTACCCCTGCTGTGTGCAGGTTTCCCTGGGTGTGTGTTACTGTGGGCTGTGGTCCTGGCCTTTAGGGCTCTGGGAGACCTCACTAACCCTGCTGTGTGCAGGCTTCACTGGATGTGTGTGTTACTGAGGGCTGTGGTCCTGGCCTTTAGGGCTTTGGTGGTCCTCACTACCCCTGCTGTGTACAGGCTTTCCTAGCTGTGTGTGTTACTGTGGGCTGTGGTCTCTGCCTTTAGAACTCTGGTGGACCTCACTATCCCTGCTGTGTTCAGGATTCTGTGGCTGTGTGTGTTACTGTGAGCAGTGGACATGGCCTTTAGGACTCTGGTGACCTCACTAACATAGCTGTGTGCAGGCTTCCCGGCTGTGTGTGTTACTGTGGGCTGTGGTACCGGTTTTAGGGCTCTCGTGGACCTCACGAGCCCTGCTGTGTGCAGGCTTCCTTGACTGTGTGTGTTACTGTGGGCTGTGGTCCCAGCCTTTAGGGCTCTGGTGGACCTCACTACCCCTGCTGTGTGCAGGTTTCCCTGGGTGTGTGTTACTGTGGGCTGCGGTCCTGGCCTGTAGGGCTCTGGTAGACCTCACTACCCCTGCTGTGTGCAGGCTACCCTGGCTGTGTGTGTGTTACTGTAGGCTGTGGTCCTGGCCTTTAGGGCTCTGGTGGACCTCACTAGCCCTGCTGTGTGCAGGCTTCTCTGGCTGTGTGTGTTACTGTAGGCTGCGGATCTGGCCTTTAGGGCTCAGGTGGACCTCACTACCCTTGCTGAGGGCAGGCTTCCCTGACTATGTGTGTTACTGTGGGCTCTGGTACTGGCCTTTAGGGCTCTGGTGGACCTGACTACCTCTGCTGTGTGCAGGCATCCCTGGCTGTGTGTGTTACTGTGGGTTGTGGTCCCAGTCTTTAGGGCTCTGGTGAACTTCACTAGCCCTGCTGTGTGCAGGCTTCCCTGGCTGTGTGTGTTGCTGTGGGCTGTGGTTTCAGCCTTTAGGGCCCTGGTGGACCTCACTAGCCCTGCTGTGTGCAGGCTTCCTTGGCTGTGTGTGTTGCAGTAGGCTGTGGTCCTGACCTTTAGGGTTTTGGTGGACTTCAGTACCCCTGCTGTGTGCAGACGTCCCTTGCTCTGAGTGTTACTGTGGGCTGTGGTCCAGGCCTTTAGGGCTCTGGTGGACCTCACTAGCCCTGCGGTGTGCAGGCTTCTGTGGCTGTGTGTGTTACTGTGAGCTGTGGTCATGGCCTTTAGGGCTCTGGTGGCCCTCACTAACATTGCTGTGTGCAGGTTTACCCAGCTGTGTGTGTTACTGTGGGCAGTGGTTCCAGCCTTTAGGGCTCTGGTGGACCTCACTAGTCCTGCGGTGAGCAGGTTTCCCTGGGTGTGTGTGTTACTGTGGGATGCGGTCCTGGCATTTAGGGATCTGGTGGACCTCACTAACCCTGCTGTGTGCAGGCTTCCCTGGCTGAGTGTGTTACTGAAGGCAGCGGTCCTGGCCTTTAGGCCTCCGGTGGACCTCACTTTCCCTGCTGTGTGCAGGCTTCTCTGGCTGTGAGAGTTACTGTGGGCTATGGTCCTGGCCTTTAGGGCTCTGGTGGACCTCACTAGCCATGCTGTGTGCAGGCTTCTCTGGCTGTGTGTGTTACTGTGGGCTGCATTCCCGGCCTTTAGGGTTCTGGTGGACCATACTACCCCTGCTGTGTGTGGTCTTCCCTGGCTGTGTGTGTTACTGTGGGCTCTGGTACTGGCCTTTGGGGCTCTGGTGGACCTCACTACCTCTGCTATGTGCAGCCATCCCTGGCTGTGTGTGTGTTACTGTGGGCTGTGGTCCCAGTCTTTTGGGCTCTGGTGGACCTCACTAGCCCTGCAGTGTGCAGGCTTCCCTGGATGTGTGTGTTACTGTGGGCTGTGGTCCTGGCCTTTAGGGCTCTGGTGGACCTCACTACCCCTGCTGTGTGCAGGCTTCCCTGGCTGTGTGTGTTACTGTTGGCTGCAGTTCTGGCCTTTAGGGCTCTGGTGGACCTCTCTACCCCTGCTGTGTGCAGGCTTCCCTAGCTGTGTGTGATACTGGGGTCTCCGGTCACGGCCTTTAGGCCTCTGGTGGACCTCACTACCCCTGCTGTGTGCAGGCTTCCCTGGCACTTGTTTATTACTGTGGCTATGGTCCAGGCCTTTAGGGCTCTGGTGGACCTCACTAGTCCTGCTGTGTGCAGGCTTCCCTGGCTGTGTGTGTTACTGTAAGCTGCGGTCCTGGCCTTTAGGCCTCTGGTGGACCTCAATAGCCCTGCTGTGTGCAGGTTTCCCATGCTGTGAGTGTTACTGTGGGCTGTGGTCCCGGCCTTTAGGGCTCTGGTGGGCCTCACTAGTCTGGCTGTGTGCAGGCTTCTCTGGCTGGGAGTGTTACTGTGGGCTGCAGTCCTGGCCTTTAGGGCTCTGGTGGACCTCACTACCCCCTGCTGTTGGCAGACTTCCCTGACTGTGTGTATTACTGTGGGCTGCGGTTTTGGCCTTTAGTGCTCTGGTGGACTTCATTACCATGGCTGTGTGTGGTCTTCCCTGGCTGTGTGTGTTACTGTGGCCTCTGGTACTGGCCTTTAGGGTTCTGGTGGACCTCACTACCTCTACTGTGTGTAGGCATCCCTGGCTGTGTGTGTTACTGTGTGCTGTGGTACCAGTCTTTAGGGCTCTGGTGGACCTCGCTAGCCCTGCTCTGTGCAGGCTTCTCTGGCAGTATGCATTGCTGTAGGCTGTTGTCCTGACCTTTAGGGTTTTGGTGGACTTCACTACCCCTGCTGTATGCAGGCTTCCCTTTCTCTGAGTGATACTGTGGGCTGTGGTACAGGCCTTTAGGGCTCTGGTGGACCTCACAAGCCCTGCTGTGTCCAGGCTTCCCTGGCTGCGTATGTTACTGTAGGCTGCGGTCCTGGCCTTTAGGACTCTGGTGGACCTCACTAGCCCTGCTGTGTGCAGGCTTCTCTGGCTGAGAGTGTCACTGTGGGTTGTGGTCCCAGCCTTTAGAGCTCTGGTGGACCTCACTAGTGCTGCTGTGTGCAGGCTTCTCTGGCTGTGTGTGTTACTGTGGGCTGCAGTCCCGGCCTTTAGGGCTCCGGTGGACCTCACTACCCCTGCTGTAGGCAGGCTTCCCTGACTGTGTGTGTTACTGTGCGGTGCAGTTCTGGTCTTTAGTGCTCTGGTGGACCTCATTACCCCTGCTGTGTGTGGTCTTCCCTGGCTGTGTGTGTTGCTGTGGGCTCTGTTAGTGGCCTTTAGGGCTCTGGTGGACCTCACTACCTCTGCTGTGTGCAGGTATCCCTGGCTGTGTGTGTTAGTGTGGGCTGTGGTCCCAATCTTTAGGGCTCTGGTGGACCTCAATAGGCCTGCTGTGTGCAGGCTTCCCTGGCTGTGTGTGTTGCTGTAGGCTGTGGTCCTGACTTTATGGTTTTGGTGGACTTCACAACCCCTGCAGTGTGCAGGCTTCACTTGCTCTGAATGTTACTGTGGGTTGTGGCCCAGGTCTCTAGGGCTGTGGTGGACCTCACAAGCCAGGCTGTGTGCAGGCTTCCTTGGCTATGTATGTTACTGTTGGCTGCGGTTCTGGCCTTTAGGGCTCTGGTGGACCTCACTACCCCTGCTGTGTGCAGGCTTCATTGACTGTGTGAGTTACTGTGGGCTCTGGTCCCGGCCTATAGAACTCTGGTGGACCTCACTACCCCTGCTTTGTGCAGGCTTCCCTGGCAGTGTTTATAACTGTGGCTATGGTCCAGGCCTTTGTGGCTCAAGTGGACCTTACTACCCTTGCTGTGTGCAGGCTTCCCTGGCTGTGTGTGTTACTGTGGGCTGTGGTCCCAGATTTTAGGTCTCTGATGGACTTCACTACCCCTGCTCTGTACAGGCTTCACTGAACGTGTGTGTTACTGAGGGCTGTGGTACCGGTTTTAGGGCTGTGGTGGACTTCACTAGCAATGCTGTGTGCAGGCTTCCATGGATGTGTGTGTTGCTGTGGGTTGTGGTCCCGGCCTTTAGGGCTTTGGTTGTCCTCACTACCCTGGCTGTGTACAGGCTTTCCTGGCTGTGTATGTTAGTGTGGGCTGGGGTCCCGGCCTTTAGAACTCTGGTGGACCTCACTACCCCTGCTGTGTGCAAGCTTCCGTGGCTGTGTGTGTTACTGTGAGCTGTGGTCATGGCCTTAAGGGCTCTGGTGGCCTCACTAACATTGCTGTCTCCAGGCGTCCCTGGCTGTGTGTGTTACTGTGGGCAGTGGTCCCAGCCTTTAGGACTCTGGTGGACCTCACTACCCCTGCTGTGTGCAGGCTTTCCTGGCTGTGAGTGTTACTGTGGGATGGGGTCCCAGCCATTAGTACTCTGTGGACCTCATTAGCCCTGCTGTGTGTAGGCTTCTCTGGCTGTGTGTGTTACTGTGGGCTGTGGTTCTGGCCTTTAGGGCTCTGGTGGACCTCACTACCCCTGCTGTGTGCAGGATTCCCTGACTGTGTGTGTTACTGTGGGCTGCAGTTCTGGCCTTTAATGCTCTGGTGGACATCATTACCGCTGCTGTGTGTGGTCTTCCCGGCTTTGTGTGTTACTGTGGGCTGTGGTACAGGCCTTTGGGGCTCTGGGGGACCTCACTTCCTCTGCAGTGTGCAGGCATCCCTGACTGTGTGTGTTACTGTGGGCTGTGGTCCCAGTCTTTAGGGCTCTGGTGGACCTCATTAGCCCTGCTGCGTGCAGGCTTCCCTGGCTGTGTGTTTTGCTGTGGGCTTTGGTTCCAGCCTTTAGGGCTCTAGGCGGACCTCACTACCCCTGCTGTGTGCAGGCTTCCCCGGCTGTGTGTGTTGCTGTAGGCTGTGATCCTGACCTTTAGGGTTTTGGTGGACTTCAGTACCCCTGCTGTGTGCAGGCTTCCCTTGCTCTGAGTGTTACTCTGGGCTGTGGTCCAGGCATTTAGGGCTCTGGTGGCCCTCACTAGCATTGCTGTGTGCAGGCTTCCCCGGCTGTGAGTGTTACTGTGGGCAGTGGTCCCTGCCTTTAGGGCTGTTGGACCTCACTTCTCCTGCTGTGTGCAGGTTCTTTGGGTGTGTGTTACTGTGGGCTGCGGTCTTGGCCTTTAGGGCTGTAGTGGACCTCACTACCTCTGCTGTGTGCAGGCATCCCTGGCTGTCTGTGTTACTGTGGGCTGTGGTCCCAGTCTTTTGGTCTCTAGTGGACCTCACTAGCCCTGCTGTGTGCAGGCTTCCCTGGCTGTGTGTGTTGCTGTGGGCTGTGGTCCTGAAGTTTAGGGTTTTGGTGGACTTCTCTACCCTTGCTATGTGTAGGTTTCCCTTGCTCTGAGTGTTACTGTGGGCAGTGGTCCAGGCCTTTAGGGCTCTGGTGGAACTCACTAGCCCTACTGTGTGCAGGCTTCCCTGGCTGGGTGTGTTACTGTTGGCTGCAGTTCTGGCCTTTAGGGCTCTGGTGAACCTCACTACCCCTGCTGTGTGCAGGCTTCCCTAGCTGTGTGTGATACTGGGGCTCCGGTCACGGCCTTTAGGCCTCTGGTGGACCTCACTAGCCCTGCTGTGTGCAGGCTTCCCTGGCTGTGTGTGTT
Source organism: Neoceratodus forsteri (assembly GCA_016271365.2). Classification (NCBI taxonomy): domain Eukaryota; kingdom Metazoa; phylum Chordata; order Ceratodontiformes; family Ceratodontidae; genus Neoceratodus; species Neoceratodus forsteri. The sequence continues at coordinate 989,421,007 of CM057449.1, forward strand.
ACTGTTGGCTGCGGTCCTGGCCATTAGGCCTCTCCTGGACCTCAATAGCCCTGCTGTGTGCAGGCTTCCCTTGCTGTGAGTGTTACTGTGGGCTGTGGTCCCGGCCTTTTGGGCTCTGGTGGGCCTCACTAGTCCTGCTGTGTGCAGACTTCTCTGGCTGGGTGTGTTACTGTGGGCTGCAGTCCCGGCCTTTAGAGCTCTGGTGGACCTCACTACCCCTGCTGTTGTCAGACTTCCCTGACTGTGTGTGTTCCTGTGGGCTGTGGTTCTGGCCTTTAGTGCTCTGGCTGGACTTCATTACCCCTGCTGTGTGTGGTCTTCCCTGGCTGTGTGTGTTACTGTGGGCTCTGGTACTGGCCTTTATGACTCTGGTGGACCTCACTACCTCTGCTGTGTGCAGGCATCCCTGGCAGTGTGTGCAACTGTGGGCTGTGGTACCAGTCTTTAGGGCTCTGGTGGACCTCACTAGCCTTGCTCTGTGCCGGCTTCTCTGGCTGTATGCATTGCTGTAGGCTGTGGTCCTGGCCTTTAGGATTTTGGTGGACTTCACTACCCCTGCTGTATGCAGGCTTCCCTGGCTCTGAGTGTTACCGTGGGCTGTGGTACAGGCCTTTAGGGCTCTGGTGGACCTCACTAGCCCTGCTGTGTGCAGGCTTCCCTGGCTGCGTGTTTTACTGTAGGCTGCAGTCCTGGCCTTTAGGCCTCTGGTGGACCTCACTAGCCCTGCTGTGTGCAGACTTCCCTGGGTGTGAGTGTCACTGTGGGCTGTGGTCCCGGCCTTTAGGGCTCTGGTGGACCTCAGTAGCGCTGCTGTGTGCAGGCTTCTCTGGCTGTGTGTGTTACTGTGGGGTGCAGTTCTGTCCTTTAGTGCTCTGGTGGACCTCATTACCCCTGATGTGTGTGGTCTTCCCTGGCTGTGTGTGTTGCTGTGGGCTCTGGTAGTGGCCTTTAGGGCTCTGGTGGACCTCACTACCTCTGCTGTGTGCAGGCATCCCTGGCTGTGTGTGTTACTGTGGGCTGTGGTCCCAGTCTTTAGGGCTCTGGTGGACCTTACTAGACCTGCTCTGTGCAGGCTTCCCTGGCTGTGTGTGTTGCTGTGGGCTGTGGTCCTGACCTTAAGGGTTTTGGTGGACTTCTCTACCCTTGCTGTGTGCAGGCTTCCCTTGCTCTGAGTGTTACTGTGGGCTGTGGTCCAGGCCTTTAGGGCTCTGGTGGAACTCTCTAGCCCTACTGTGTGTAGGCTTCCCTGGCTGGGTATGTTACTGTTAGCTGCAGTTCTGGCCTTTAGGGCTCTGGTGGACATCACTACCCCTGCTGTGTACAGGCTTCCCTGGCTGTGTGTGTTACTGTAGGCTGCGGTCCTCGCCTTTAGGCCTCTGCTGGACCTCAATAGCCCTGCTGTGTACAGGCTTCCCTTGCTCTGAGTGTTACTGTGGGCTGTGGTCCCGGCCTTTAGGGCTCTAGTGGATCTCACTAGTCCTGCTGTGTGCAGGCTTCTCTGGCTGGGTGTGTTACTGTGGGCTGCAGTCCCGGCCTTTAGAGCTCTGGTGGACCTCACTACCCCTGCTGTTGGCAGACTTCCCTGACTTTGTGTGTTACTGTGGGCTGCAGTCCCGGCCTTTAATGCTCTGGTGGACTTCATTACCCCTGCTGTGTGTGGTATTCCCTGGCTGTGTGTGTTACTGTGGGCTCTGGTTCTGGCCTTTAGGGCTCTGGTGGACCTCACTACCTCTGCTGTGTGCAGGCATCCTTGGCTGTGTGTGTTACTGTGGGCTGTGGTACCAGTCTTTTGGGCTCTGGCGGACCTCACTAGCCCTGCTCTGTGCAGGATTTTCTGGCTGTATGCGTTGCTGTAGGCTGTGGTCCTGACCTTTAGAGTTTTCGTGGACTTCACTTCCCCTGCTGTGTGCAGGCTTCCCTTCCTCTGAGTGTTACTGTGGTCTGTGGTATAGGCCTTTAGGGCTCTGGTGGACCTCACTAGCCCTGCTGTGTGCAGGCTTCCCTGGCTGTGAGTGTCACTGTGGGCTGTGGTCCCGGCCTGTAGGGCTCTGGTCGACCTCACTAGCGCTGCTGTGTGCAGGCTTCTCTGACTGTGTGTGGTACTGTGGGCTGCAGTCCCGGCCTTTTCGGCTCTGGTGGACCTCACTACCTCTGCTGTAGGCAGGCTTCCCTGACTGTGTGTGTTACTGTGGGGTGCAGTGCTGGCCTTTAGGGCTCTGGTGGACCTCACTACCTCTGTTTTGTGCTGGTATCCCTGGCTGTGTGTGTTAGTGTGGGCTGTGGTCCCAATCTTTAGGGTTCAGGTGGACCTCACTAGGCCTGCTGTGTGCAGGCTTCCCTGGCTGTGTGTGTTGCTGTAGGCTGTGGTCCTGACTTTAGGGTTTTGGGGGACTCACTACTCCTGCAGGGTGCATACTTCACTTGCTCTGAATGTTACTGTGGGCTGTGGCCCAGGCCTTTGGGGCTCTGGTGGACCTCACTACCCCTGCTGTGTGCAGGCTTCCCTGACTGTGTGAGTTACTGTGGGCTCTGGTCCCGGCCTTTAGAACTCTGGTGGACCTCACTAGCCCTGCTGTGTGCAGGCTTCCCTGGCTGTGTGTGTTGCTGTGGGCTGTGGTCCTGAACTTTAGGGTTTTGGTGGACTACTCTACCCTTGTTATGTGCAGGCTTCCCTTGCTCTGAGTGTTACTGTGGGCTGTGGTCCAGGCCTTTAGGGCTATGGTGGAACTCACTAGCCCTACTGTGTGCAGGCTTCCCTGGCTGGGTGTGTGACTGTTGGCTGCAGTTCTGGGCTTTAGGGCTCTGGTGGACCTCACTACCCCTGCTGTGTGCAGGCTTCCCTAGCTGTGTGTGATACTGGGGGCTCCGGTCACGGCCTTTAGGCCTCTGGTGGACCTCACTACCCCTGCTGTGGGCAGGCTTCCTTTGGCACTGTTTATTACTGTGGCTAGTGTCCAGGCCTTTAGGGCTCTGGTGGACCTCACACGCACTGCTGTGTGCAGGCTTCCCTGGCTGTGTGTGTTACTGTAGGCTGCGGTCCTGGCCATTAGGCCTCTGCTGGTCCTCATTAGCCCTGCTGTGTGCAGGCTTCCCTTCCTGTGAGTGTTACTGTGGGCTGTGGTCCCGGCCTTTTGGGCTCTGGTAGGCCTCACTAGTCCTGCTGTGTGCAGTCTTCTCTGGCTGGGTGTGTTACTGTGGGCTGCAGTCCCGGCCTTTAGAGCTCTGGTGGACCTCACTACCCCTGCTGTTGTCAGACTTCCCTGACTGTGTGTGTTACTGTGGGCTGTGGTTCTGGCCTTTAGTGCTCTGGCTGGACTTCATTACCCCTGCTGTGTGTGGTCTTCCCTGGCAGTGTGTGTTACTGTGGGCTCTGGTACTGGCCTTTATGACTCTGGTGGACCTCACTACCTCTGCTGTGTGCAGGCATCCCTGTCTGTGTGTGCAACTGTGGGCTGTGGTACCAGTCTTTAGGGCTCTGGTGGACCTCACTAGCCCTGCTCTGTGCAGGCTTCTCTGGCTGTGTTTATTACTGTGGGCTATGGTCCAGGCCTTTAGGGCTCTGGTGGACGTCACAACCGTTGCTGTGTGAAGGCTTCCCTGGCTGTGTGCGTTACTGTGGACTGTGGTCCCAGATTTTAGGGATCTGGTGGACTTCACTACCCCTGCTGTGTGCAGGCTTCCCTGGCCGTGTGTGTTACTGTGGGCTGTGGTCCCGGCCATTAGAACTCTGGTGGACCTCACTACTCCTACTGTGTGCAGGTTTACCTGGCTGTGTGTGTTACTGTGAACTGTGGTAACGGCCTTTAGGGCTCTGGTGGACCTCACTACCATTGCTGTGTGCAGGCTTCCAAGAACGTTTGTGTTACTGTGTGCTGTGGTCCCTTCCTGTAGGGCTCTGGTGGACCACACAAGCTCAGATGTGTGCAGGCTTTCCTGGCTGTGTGTGTTACTGTGGGCTGTGGTCCTGGCCTTAAGGGCTTTGGTAGTCCTCACTACCCCTGCTGTTTACAGGCTTACCTGGCTGTGTGTGTTACTGTGGGCTGGGGTCCCTGCCTTTAGAACTCAGTGGACCTCACTACCCTGCATGTGCACAGGCTTCCGTGGCTGTGTGTGTTACTGTGAGCTGTGGTCATGGCCTTTAGGACTCTGGTGGCATCACTAACAGCTGTGTGCAGGCTTCCCCGGCTGTGTGTGTTACTGTGGCCAGTACTGCGGTTTTAGGCTCTCATGGACCTCTACTAGCCCTCATGTGTAGACTGGCCCTGACTGTGTGTGTTACTGTGGGCTGTGGTCCCAGCCTTTAGGGCTCTGGTGGACCTCACTGCCCCTGCTGTGCAGGTTTCCTGGGTGTGTGTTACTGTGGGCTGTGGCTCAGGCCTTCAGGGCTCTGGGAGACCTCACTACCCTGCTGTGTGCAGGCTTCACTGGATGTGTGTTACTGAGGGCTGTGGTCCTGGCCTTTAAGGCTTTGGTGGTCCTCTCTACCCCTGCTGTGTACAGGCTTCCTGGCTGTGTGTGTTACTGTGGGCTGTGGTCCCTGCCTTTAGAACTCAGGTGGACCTCACTATCCCTGCTGTGTTCTAGGATTCCCGTGGCTGTGTGTGTAACTGTGAGCAGTGGACATGGCCTTTAGGACTCTGGTGGCCTCACTAACATAGCTGTGTGCAGGCTTCCCTGACAGCTTCAGCTGTGGACTGAGTGTGTCTGTCTACTGTAGGTTATGGTCCCCGGCCTTCCAGGGCTCTGGTGGACCTCACTACCCCTGCTGTGTGCAGGTTTCCCTGAGTGTGTGTTACTGTGGGCTGTGGTCCTGGCCTGTAGAGGCTGGTGAACCTCACTACCCCCTGCTGTGTGCAGGCTTCCTGGCTGTGTGTGTTGCAGGCTGTGGTCCTGGCCTGTAGGGCTCTGGTGGACCTCACTAGCCCCTGCTGTGTGCAGGCTTCCTCTGGCTGTGTGTGTTACTGTGGGCTCAGGATCTGGCCTTGGGGCTCAGGTGAACCTCACTACCCTTGCTGAGGGCAGGCTTCCTGACTATGTGTGTTACTGTGGGCTCTGGTACTGGCCTTTAGAGCTCTGGTGGATACAACTACCTCTACTGTGCAATGGACATCCCCTGGCTGTGTGTGTTACTGTGGGTTGTGGTCCCAGTCTTTGGGGCTCTGGTGAACCTCACTAGCCCTGCTGTGTGCAGGCTTCCTGGCTGTGTGTGTTGCTGGGCTGTGGTTTCAGCCTTTGGGGCCCTAGTGGACCTCACTAGCCCTGCTGTGTGCAGGCTTCCTTGGCTGTGTGTGGCAGTAGGCTGTGGTCTGACCTTTGGGTTTTGGTGGACTTCAGTACACCTGCAATGTGCAGACCCCTGCTCTGAGTGTTACCAGGCTGTGGTCCAGGCCTTTAGGAGCTCTAGTGGACTCACTAGCCCTGCGGTGTGCAGGCTTCTGTGGCTGTGTGTGTTACTGTGAGCTGTGGTCATGGCCTTTAGGATCTGGCAGCACTCACATTGCTGTGTGCAGGCTTACCCAGCTGTGTGTGTTACTGTGGGCAGTGGTTCCAGCCTTTAGAAACTAGTGGATCTCACTGGTCTACGGTGTGCAGGTTCACCTGGGTGTGTCACGTTACTGTGGGATCACGGTCCTGGCATTTAGGGATCTAGTGGACCTCCTAACCCTCCTGTGTGCAGGCTTCCTGGCTAGAGTGTGTTACTGAAGGCAGCGGTCCAGCCTTTAGGGCCTCCGGTGGACCTCACTTTCCTGCTGTGTGCAGGCTTCTCTGGCTGTGAAGTTACTGTGGGCAATGGTCCTGGCCTTAGGGCTCTGGTGGACTCCCACTAGCCATGCTGTGTACAGGCTTCTCTGGCTGTGTGTGTTACTGTGGGCTGCATTCCCGGCCTTTAGGGCTCTGATGGACCCTCACTTCCCCTGCTGTGTGTCGCCTTCCCTGGCTGTGTGTGTTACTGTAGGCTCTGGTACAGCCTTTAGAGGCTCTGGGTGGACCACTACCTCTGCTATGTGCAGCCATCCCTGGCTGTGTGTGTTACTGTGGGCTGTGGTCCAGTCTTTAGGGCTCTGGTGGACCTCACTAGCCCTGCTGTGTGCAGGCTTCCCTGGATGTGTGTGTTACTGTGGGCTGTGGTCCTGGCCTTTAGGGCTCTGGTGGACCTCACTACCCCTGCCGTGTGCAGGCTTCCCCTGGCTGTGTGTGTTGCTGTGGCTGCAGTTCTGGCCTTTAGGCTCTAGTGGACCTCTCTACCCCTGCTGTGTGCAGGCTTCCTAGCTGTGGCGTGATACTGGGGTCTCCGGTCCACGGCCTTTGGGCCTCTGGTAGTCCTCACCCCTGCTGTGTGCAGGCTTCCTAGCAGCGACTTTTACTGTTACTATGGTCCAGGCCTTTAGGGCTCTGGTGGACCTCACTAGTCCTGCTCTGTGCAGCTTCCTGGCATGTGTGTTACTGTAGGCTGTGGTCCCGCCTTTAGGGCTCTGGTGGGCCTCACTAGTCTGGCTGTGTGCAGGCTTCTCTGGCTGGGTGTTACTGTGGGCCAGTCCTGGCCTTTAGGGCTCTGGTGGACCTCACCACCCCTGCTGTTGGCAGACTTCCTGACTGTGTGTATTACTGTAGGGCTGCGGTTTTGGCCTTTAGTGCTCTGGTGGACTTCATTACCATGGCGGCTGTGTGGTCTTCCCTGGCTGTGTGTGTTCACAGCAGCTCTGGTACCTTGGCCTTTAGGGTTCACGGTGGACCTCACTACCTCTACTGTGTGTAGGCATCCCTGGCTGTGTGTGTTACTGTGTGCTGTGGTACACAGTCTTTGGGCTCTGGTGGACCTCGCTAGCCCTGCTCTGTGCAGGCTACTCTGGCAGTATGCATTGCTGTAGGCTGTTGTCCTGACCTTTGGGTTTTGGTGGACCTCACTACCCCTGCTGTATGCAGGCTTCCCTTTCTCTGAGTGATGACACATGGGCTGTGGTACAGGCCTTTAGGGCTCTGGTGGACCTCACAAGCCCTGCAAACCAGACTTCCTGGCTCACGTATGCTAGGCTCAGGGTCCTGGCCTTTTGAGACTCTAGTGGACCTCACCAGCCCTGCTGTGTGCAGGCTTCCCTGGCTGAGAGTGTCACTGTGGGTTTGTGGTCCCAGCCTTCAGAGCTCTGGTGGACCTCACTAGTGCTGCTGTGTGCAGGCTTCTCACAGCTGTGTGTGTTACTGTGAGCTGCAGTCCCGGCCTTTAGGGCTCGGTGGACCTCACCACCCCTGCTGTAGGCAGGCTTTCCTGACTGTGTGTCACGGGAGGTGCAGTTCTGGTCTTTAGTGCTATGGTGGACCTCATTACCCCTGCTGTGTGTGGTCTTCCCACTGTGTGTGTTGCTGTGGGCTCTGTTAGTGGCCTTTAGGGCTCTGGTGGACCTCACTACCTCTACCGCTGTGCAGGTATCCTGGCTGTGTGTGTTAGTGTGGCTGTGGACCCAATCTTTAGGGCTCTGGTGGACCTCATTAGGCCTGCTGTGTGCAGGCTTCCCTGGATGTGTGTTGCTGTAGGCTGTGGTCCCGACTTTATGGTTTTGGTGGACTTCACAGCCTGCAGTGTGCAGGCTTCACTTGCTACCAGATGTTACTGTGGGTTGTGGCCCAGGTCTCTAGGGCTGTGGTGGACCTCATGCACAGGCTGTGTGCAGGCTTCACTTGGCTATGTATGTTACTGTTGGCTGCGGTCTGGCCTTAGGAGCTCTGGTGGACCTCACTACCCCTGCTGTGTGCAGGCTTCATTGACTGTGTGAGTTACTGTGGGCTCTGGTCCCAGCCTTTAGAACTCGGGTGGACCTCACTACCCCTGCTTTGTGCAGGCTTCCCTGGCTGTGTTTATTACTGTGGCTATGGTCCAGGCTTTTGCGGCTCAGGTGGACCTTACTACCCTTGCTGTGTGCAGGCTTCCTGGCTGTGTGTGTTACTGTGGGCTGTGGTCCCAGATTTTGGTCTCTGATGGACTTCACTACCCTGCTCTGTGTGGGGCTTCACTGAGCGAGGTGTGTTACTGAGGGCTGTGGTACGGTTTTAGGGCTCTGGTGGACTTCACCACAATGCTGTGTGCAGACCTCCATGGATGTGTTGCTGTGGGGTTGTGGTCCCGCCTTTAGGAGCTTTGTTGTCCTCACTACCCCTGGCTGTATACAGGCTTTCTGGCTGTGTATGTTATTGAAACTTATCGGCCTTTAGAACTCTGGTGGACCTCCTACCCCTGCTGTGTGCAAGCTTCCCGTGGCTGTGTGTTACTGTGAGCTGTGGTCATGGCCTTAAGCTCTGGTGGCCTCACTAACTTCCTGTGTCCAGGCGTCCCCTGGCTGTCTGTTACTGTGGGCAGTGGTCCCAGCCTTTAGGACTCTAGTGGACCTCACTACTCCTGCTGTGTGAGGCTTCCTGGCTGTGAGTGTTCACTGTGGGATGGGGTCCCAGCCATTAGTACTCTGTGGACCTCATTAGCTCTGCTGTGTGTAGGGTTCTCTGGCTGTGTGTGTTGCAGAAGGCTGCGGTTCTGGCCTTTAGGGCTCTGGTGGACCTCACTACCCCTGCTGTTGCAGGATTCCCTGACTGTGTGTGTACTGTGGGCTGCAGTTCTGGCCTTAATGCTCTGGTGGACATCATTACCAGCTGATGTGTGGTCTTCCGGCGTGTTACTGTGGGCTGTGGTACAGGCCTTTGAGGACTCTGGGGACCTCACCTCTCTGCAGTGTCCAGAGCATCCCTGACTGTGTGTGTTACTGTGGGCTGTGGTCCCAGTCTTTAGAACTGGTGGACCTCATTAGCCCTGCTGCGTGCAGGCTTCCCTGGCTGTGTGTTTTGCTGTGGGCTTTGGTTCCAGCCTTTAGGGCTCAGGCGGACCTCACTACCCCTGCTGTGTGCAGGCTTCCCCGGCTGTGTGTGTTGCTGTGGGCTGTGATCCTGACCTTTAGGGTTTTGGTGGACTTCAGTACCCCTGCTGTGTGCTGGCTTCCCTTGCTCTGAGTGTTACTCTGGGCTGTGGTCCAGGCATTTAGGGCTCTGGTGGACCTCACTACCCCAGCTGTGTGCAGGCTTCCGTGGCTGTGTGTGTTACTGTGAACTGTGATCATAGACTTTAGGGCTCTGGTGGCCCTCACTAGCATTGCTGTGTGCAGGCTTCCCCGGCTGTGAGTGTTACTGTGGGCAGTGGTCCCTGTCTTTCGGGCTGTTGGACCTCACTTCTCCTGCGTGCGAGTTCTTTGATGTGTGTCGGCACTGTGGAGGCTCGCGGTCTTGGCCTTTGAGGGCTAGTGGACCTCACTACCTCTGCTGTGCAGGCATCCCACGACTGTGTGTGTTACTGTGGGCTGTGGTTTCCAGTCTTTTGGTCTCTAGTGGACCTCCACTAGCCCTGCTGTGAGCTTCCCTGGCTGTGTGTGTTGCTGTGGGCTGTGGTCCAAAGTTTAGGGTTTTGGTGGACTTCTCTACCCTTGCTATGTGTAGGTTTCCTTGCTCTGAGTGTTACTGTGGGCAGTGGTCCAGGCCTTTAGGACTCTGGTGGAACTCACTAGCCCTACTGTGTGCAGGCTTCCCTGGCTGGGTGTGTTACTGTTGGCTGCAGTTCTGGCCTTTAGGGCTCTGGTGGACCTCACTACCCCTGCTGTGTGCAGGCTTCCCTAGCTGTGTGTGATACTGGGGCTCCGGTCACGGCCTTTAGGCCTCTGGTGGACCTCACTACCCCTGCTGTGGGCAGGCTTCCTCTGGCACTGTTTATTACTGTGGCTATGGTCCAGGCCTTTAGTGCTCTGGTGGACCTCACTAGCCCTGCTGTGTGCAGGCTTCCCTGGCTGTGTGTGTTACTGTTGGCTGCGGTGCTGGCCATTAGGCCTCTCCTGGACCTCAATAGTCCTGCTGTGTGCAGGCTTCCATTGCTAGAGTGTTACTGTGGGCTGTGGTCCCGGCCTTTGGCTCTGGTGGGCCTCACTAGTCCTGCTGTGTGCAGACTTCTCTGGCTGGGTGTGTTACTGTAGGCTGTGGTTCTGGCCTTTAGTGCTCTGGCTGGACTTCATTACCCCTGCTGTATGAGTCCCTTCCTGGCTGTGTGTTACTGTGGGCTCTGGTACTGGCCTATGACTCTGGTGGACACCCACTACCTCTGCTAATAATACAGGCATCCCTGGCAGTGTGTGCAACTGTGGGCTGTGGTACCAGTCTTTAGGGCTCTGGTGGACCTCACTCACTTTGCTCTGTGCAGGCTTCTCCTGCTGTATGCATTGCTGTAGGCTGTGGTCCTGGCCTTTAGGGTTTTGGTACTTCACTACCCTGCTGTATGCAGGCTTCCTTGCTCTGAGTGTTACAGTGGGCTGTGGTACAGGCCTTTAGGGCTCTGGGATCTCACTAGCCCTGCTGTGTGCAGCTTCCTGGCTCAGTGTTTACTGTAGGCAACCAGTCCTGGCCTTTGAGCCTCTGGTGGACCTCACTAGCCCTGCTGTGTGCAGGCATTCCCAGGAGTGTGAGTGTCACTGTGGGCTGTGAATCGACCTTTAGGGCTCTAGTGGACCTCAGTAAGCTGCTGTGTGCAGGCTTCTCTGCTGTGTGTGTTACTGTGGGGTGCAGTTCTGTCGCTAGTGCTCTGGTGGACCTCATTGCCACCCTGATGTGTGTGGTCTTCCTGGCTGTGTGTGTTGCTGGGGCTCTGGTGGTAGCCTTGGGCTCTAGATGGACCTCACTACCTCTGCTGTGTGCAGGCATCCCTGGCTGGCTGTGTTACTGTGGGCTGTGGTCCCAGTCTTTAGACTCTGGTGGACCTTACTAGACCGCTGTGTGCAGGCTTCCCTGCCCATGTGTGTTGCTGTGGGCTGTGGTCCTGACCTTAAGGGTTTTGGTGGACTTCTCTACCCCTTGCTGTGCAGGCTTCCCTTGCACGAGTGTTACACTGGGCTGTGGTCCAGGCCTTTAGGGCTCTGGTGGAACTCTCTATAGCCCCACTGTGTCCAAGCTTCCTGGCTGGGTATGTTACTGTTAGCTGCAGTTCTGGCCTTTAGGGCTCTGGTGGACATCACTACCCCTGCTGTGTGCAGGCTTCCCTGGCTGTGTGTGTTACTGTAGGCTGCGGTCCTGGCCTTTAGGCCTCTGGTGGACCTCAATAGCCCTGCTGTGTACAGGCTTCCCTTGCTCTGAGTGTTACTGTGGGCTGAGGTCCCGGCCTTTAGGGCTCTAGTGGATCTCACTAGTCCTGCTGTGTGCAGGCTTCTCTGGCTGGGTGTGTTACTGTGGGCTGCAGTCCTGGCCTTTAGAGCTCTGGTGGACCTCACTACCCCTGCTGTTGGCAGACTTCCCTGACTGTGTGTGTTACTGTGGGCTGCAGTCCCGGCCTTTAATGCTCTGGTGGACTTCATTACCCCTGCTGTGTGTGGTATTCCCTGGCTGTGTGTGTTACTGTGGGCTCTGGTTCTGGCCTTTAGGGCTCTGGTGGACCTCACTACCTCTGTTGTGCAGGCATCCTTGGCTGTGTGTGTTACTGTGGGCTGTGGTACCAGTCTTTTGGGCTCTGGCGGACCTCACTAGCCCTGCTCTGTGCAGGCTTTTCTGGCTGTATGCGTTGCTGTAGGCTGTGGTCCTGACCTTTAGAGTTTTCGTGGACTTCACTTCCCCTGCTGTGTGCAGGCTTCCCTTCCTCTGAGTGTTACTGTGGTCTGTGGTATAGGCCTTTAGGGCTCTGGTGGACCTCACTAGCCCTGCTGTGTGCAGGCTTCCTTGGCTGCTTGTGTTACTGTTGGCTGCGGATCTGGCCTTTAGGCCTCTGGTGAACCTCACTAGCCCTGCTGTGTGCAGGCTTCTGGCTGTGAGTGTCACTGTGGAGCTGTGGTCCCGCCTGTAGGGCTCTGGTCGAGCCTCACTACGGCGCTAGCTGTGTGCAGGCTTCTCTGACTGTGTGTGGTACTGTGGGCTGCAGTCCCGGCCTTTTCGGTTCTGGTGGACCTCACTACCTCTGCTGTAGGCAGGCTTCCCTGACTGTGTGTGTTACTGGAGGGGTGCAGTGCTGGCCTTTAGGGTCTGGTGGACCTCACTACCTCTGTTTTGTGCTGGTACTGTGGTCCCTGCCTTTAGAACTCTGGTTGGCCTCACTACCCCTGCTGTGTGCAGGCTCCCCTGGCTGTGTGTGTTACTGTGAACTGTGGTAACGGCCTTTAGGGCTCTGGTGGGCCTCACTACCATTGCTGTGTGCAGGCTTCTCTGAATGTGTGTGTCACTGTGTGCTGTGGTCAGTTCCTTTAGGGCTCTGGTGGACATCACTAGCTCAGCTGTGTGCAGGCTTTCCTGCCTGTGAGTGTTACTGTGATCTGTGGTCCCGACCTTTAGGGCTTTGGTGGTCCTCACTACCCCTGCTGTGTACTGGCTTTCCTGGCTGTGTGTGTTACTGTGGGCTGTGGTCCTGGCCTTTAGAACTCTGGTGGACCTCACTACCCCTGGTGTGTGCAGGCTTCCGTGGTTGTGTGTGTTACTGTGAGCTGTGGTCATGGCCTTTAGGGCTCTGGTGGCCTCACTTATATTGCTGTGTGCAGGCTTCCCTGGCTGTGTGTGTTACTGTGGGCAGTGGTTCCAGTCTTTCGGGCTCTGGTGGACCTCACTACCCCTGCTGTGCGCAGTCTTCCCTGTGTGTGTGTTACTGTCAGCTGAGGTCCTGGCCTTTAGGGCTGTGGTGGACCTCACTAACCCTGCTGTATGCAGGCTTCCCTGTATGTGTGTGTTACTGTTGGCTGTGGTCCTGGCCTTTAGGGCTCTGGTGGACCTCACTACCCATGCTGTGTGCAGGCTTCCCAGCTGTATGTTTTATGGCAGGCTGCGGTCCTGTCCTTTAGGCTTCTGGTGGACCTCACTAGCCCTGCTGTGTCCAGGCTTCCCTGGCTGTGTGTGTTGCTGTGGGCTGTGGTCCCAGTCTTTAGGCCTCTGGTGGACCTCACTAGCCCTGCTATATGCAGGCTTCTCTGGCTGTGTGTGTTGCTGTGGGCTGTGGTTCCAGCCTTTAGGGCTCTGTTGGACCTCACTACCCCTGCTGTGTGCAGGCTTCCCTGGCTGTGTGTGTGTTGCTGTAGGCTGTGGTCCTGACCTTTAGGGTTTTGGTGGACTTCACTACCCCTGCTGTGTGAAGGCTTCCTTTGCTCTGAGTGTTACTGCGGGCTGTGGTCCAGGCCTTTAGTGCTCTTGTGGACCTCATTAGCCCTGCTGTGTACAGGCTTCCCTGGCTGTGTATGTTACTGTTGTCTGCGGTTCTGGCCTTTAGGGCTCTGGTGAACCTCATTACCCCTGCTGTGTGCAGGTTTCCCTGGCTGTGTGTATTACTGTGGGCTCTGGTCCCGGCCTTTAGGCCTCTGGTGGACCTCACTACCCCTGCGGTGTGCAGGCTTCTCTGGCTGTGTGTGTTGCTGTGGGTAAGGTCCAGGCCTTTAGGGGTATGGTCCAGGCCTTTAGGGCTCTGGTGGACCTCACTACCCTTTCTGTGTGCAGGCTTCCCTGGCTGTGTGTGTTACTGTGGGCCATGGTCCCGGATTTTAGGGCTCTGGTGGACCTCACTAGCTCTGCTGTGTGCAGGCTTCCCTGGCTGTGTGTGTTGTTGTAGACTGTGGTCCTGGCCTTTAGGGTTTTGGTGGACTTCACTACCCCTGCTGTGTGCTGGCTTCCCTTGCTCTGAGTGTTACTATGGGCTGTGGTCCATTCCTTTAATGCTCTGGTGGACCTCACTAACCCTGCTGTGTGCAGGTTTCCCTGGCTGTGTGTGTTACTATTGGTGACTGTTCTGGCCTTTAGGGCTCTGGTGGACCTCACTACCCCTGCTGTGTGCAGGCTTTCCTAGCTGTGTTTATTACTGTGGGCTCTGGTCCTGGCCTTTAGGCCTCTGGTGGACCTCACTGCCCCTGCTGTGTGCAGGCTTCCCTGGCTGTGTTTATTACTGTGGCTATGTTCCAGGCCTTTAGGGCTCTGGTGGACCTCACTAGCCCTGCTGTGTGCAGGCGTCCCTGGCTGTGTGTGTTACTGTAGCCTGTGGTCCTGGCCTTTTGGCCTCTGTGGACCTCACTTTCCCTGCTGTGTGCAGGCTTCCCTGGCTGTGAGTATTACTGTGGGCTGTGGTCCTGGCCTTTAGGGCTCTGGTGGATCTCATTACCCCTGCTGTGTGTGGTCTTCCCTGGCTGTGTGTGTTACTGTGGGCTTTGGTTCTGGCCTTTAGGGCTCCGGTGGGCCTCACTATCCCTGCTGTGTGCAGGCTTTCCTGGCTGTGTTTATTGCAGTTGCTATGGTCCAGGCCTTTAGGGCTCTGGTGGACTGCACTTCCCTTGCTGTGTGCAGGCTTCCCTGGCTGTGTGTGTTGCTGTAGGCTGTGGTCCTGACCTTTAGGGTTTTGGTGGACTTCACTACCCCTGCTGTGTGCAGGCTTCACTTGCTCTGAGTGTTACTGTGGGCTGTGGTCCAGGCCATTAGGGCTCGGGTGGACGTCACTAGCCCTGCTGTGTGCAGGCTTCCCTGGCTGTGTGTATTACTGTTGGCTGCGGTTCTGGCCTTTAGAGCTCTGGTGGAACTCACTACCCCTGCTGTGTGCAGGCTTCCCTGGCTGTGTTTATTACTGTGGCTATGGTCCAGGCCTTTAGGGCTCTGGTGGACCTCACTACCCATGCTGTGTGCAGGCTTCCCTGGACATGTGTTTTACTGTGGCTGTGGTCCTGGTTTTAGGGCTCTGGTGGACCTCACTAGCCCTGCTGTGCGAAGGCTTCCCTGACTGTGTGTGTTACTGTGGGCTGTGGTTCTGGCCTTCAGTGCTCTGATGGACCTCACTACCCCTGCTGTGTGTGGTCTTCCCTGACTGTGTGTGTTACTGTGGGCTCTGGTACTGGCCTTTTGGGCTCTGGTGGACCTCACTACCTCTGCTGTGTGCAGGCATCCCTGGCTGTGTGTGTTACTGCAGGCTGTGTTCCTGACCTTTAGGGCTGTGGTAGAGCTCACTACCCATGCTGTGTGCAGGCTTCCCTGGCTCTGAGTGTTACTGTGAGCTCTGGTCCAGGCCTTTAGGGCTCTGGTGGACCTCACTACCCCTACTGTGTGCAGGCTTCCATGACTGTGCGTGTTATTTTTGGCTGCGGTTCCAGCCTTTTGGGCTCTGGTGGACCTCACTACCCCTGCTGTGTGTAGGCTTCCCTGGCTGTGTGTGTTACTGAGGGCTCTGTACTCGGTCTTTAAGAATCTGGTGGACTTCACTACCCCTGCTGTGTGCAGGCTTCCCTGGCTGTGTGTGAATAGTCCCAGTTCGCCTTTAGCTAAAAGGGCCTAAAGGTCAAATGTGCTTAGAGCATAAAAGCAATCAGGGAGTATACTGCACATCAATTAAAATGACTTAGAGATTCCTTCAGAATATGATAACATTTCTAGCAGAGTGCTGCTTAACCCAATTATGAGTGTCCCAGTGTGTTTAGGAATGCGGTTCATGAAAAGCAAAACCCACCCACGTTAAAGACATGCTAAAATGTCAGGCAGTATAGCTTAGAGATTAGAGAACGAGGTGTGAATGAGCTTGATACATCCAGCAGACCAGACCTGAGTTTGATTCTCACAACCTCCACTTGCATACTGTGTGACTCTGAGCAAGTCACTTAACTGCCCAGTGCTCCCTGGTCGCCCCTGAAAACAGGCACTTGTGCCAAGTGGGCCTTACCCGGTTACCAAAGATTCAAAAAAAAAAAGTGACATAATTGTAAGTTAAAAACAAACCCCACAACATAGAACTACAAAAACTATCTATATATGGCATACAAAGGGTTTAAAGTAAAGTTTACCTAAAGTGAGCAATATTTTCACACTATATGGCATGTATAACTTAGCTGGAACCATTCCCAAGCTATACTCTCAAACTAGTTGTTATGCTCCATAAACCAGCCTTTAGTGTTGTAACATGAATTTATACATGATAATGTAAATTGGCAGTATAAGTGCCCAACAAAAAGCTGCTTGTCAAGGACCACCAAGAAAATAAGACCATGTAGCCTGATATGCACAGATTTCATTACATTCTCAGTGTATAATAAAACTACTTGATGTACTGAAAATGTCTAAGGAATCTGAATCAGAAATCATAGGAATTAAATTCTCTCCCCCAGGGACACACACACACACACACAGATTTAAACTTGTCATGAACCTCAAAGTAAAAGAGAGCATGCATCCTAATATGTACAGAGTTCAACAATGTGACACTACACAATCATATTACTATATATGCAGTAACAGTCCAAGGATTCTCAATAGAACCACAATGAAATAAAACATCCACCCTCCCCAGGGCAAAATAACTAGTCAGAAGTAAATGTACACTGTGTATGTGAGACAAGAGCCCTAACATATCTTCATTTCCACAAATCACTACAATCTTAGCACAATGTAATTTAATCTGTCAAGGAACCCCTTACAAATGAAATCTTGTACCCCAATATGTTCAGAGTTCAAAAATATGACAGTAAATAATAAAACTCCTGTATGTTTTAGTATGTGACTTAAGAGATGTCAAAATTTTAATTCACTGCATCTTGGGTTTGGAGAGGGTAGAGGAAACTGAACAAGTTTTCCTGTTTTTCCTGTCTACCATGACCAGTTGAATGTGATTTTTATGTTGCTTGCACGCATGTGCAAGAAACATAGTGTCAACATCAGAGATTTCGGTGGTGTGTCACCTCCTTCTCCAATTCAGTCAGTGTGTTGGCAGGCGTGGCCCCTGTAAGCCAATGCATTCTGGAGCTGTGTATGACACACTCCAAATGCAGTGGCATGACGATTAAAAGGGGAGCTACGCTTCAGTGAGCACCGATAAGATCTCGGCTGCTCACGCGCTCCCATACAGGCGTGCCGCCCCGCTCCTGCATTCAATGTATAGCCGGCGGGGTTCCCAATCCCCATCGGCTGAGCTGCGTCCCCCCCAGTAGTAAGTGCCACACTGGGAGCCCACCCCAGCGTGGCAAGCGGTCCTTTGGCCAACGGGGGTGCCCAGTCCCCTGTCGGCTGAATTCCCCCTTGTGCCACGCTGGGAGCCCACCCCAGCGTGGCAACAAATGCCATGGCCGATGGGGGTGCCCAATCCCCCATCAGCTGAATGCACCCCCAACGTCCTTGTGCCATGCTGGGAGGTCACCCCAGTATGGCAAACGTCCCATGATGTCTTTTTTTAAAAAAAAACCTGTAAAACAAAAACTGTCCCACGGCGCATCTCCCAAACCCCCCTCCCACAACCTGCACCACCCACTGTCACCCAGCCTCCCACCCCTCACCCCATACTAACCTCGGACCTCGGTGTGGCGATCTTGATGGACCAGGAACACGTCTGCACTCTTCAAAGCCGACCGCGAACTGAGGAAATGCCCGGTAAGCTGTATAATGGGCTAGATAGGGGTTTCAACTTTGTTGCATATCTCAGGCATTTTGGGAATTTTTGCACCAAATTTTCAACATGGGGTTTTGGGACCCTTATGATCACTGTCATGGCGTTATTCGGGCCCGAAGGTGATTTTGCAGTCACTGCGCCAAAATCACCCTTCGAGCCTGAATAATGCCATGACAATGACTTATCTTTCATGAGAAGGGGTCCCAAAACCCCATGTTGAAAATTTGGTGCCAAAATTCCAAAAAATGACTGTTTTACGAGCGTGCGTTGCGCAGTTCCTATGCAGGCTCGTAAGTTCACGAAATTTCAATATTTTCAGTCCAGATTTTTAACATTGCCAATTTACTACACCTTCTTATGAGTAGTACAGCTGTCATTTTTCACATCTCACCCAAAATGTGTTTCTGCCCATGTAGCACACAATGGCGCAGTCGGTGTGCGAGATCAATGTACGGGACAAATTAAGAAAATCACAGTGACACTGTTCATGAACTCAGGTGTTAAAATGGCTATGTTGAAAATTTGGTGAAAAAATTTCAAAAAATGACTGTTTTACGAGCGTGCATTGTACAGTTCCTATGCACGCTCGTAAGTTCGCGAATTTTCAATATTTTCACTCCAGATTTCCAACATTGCCATTTTGCCACATCTTCTTATAAATAGTACAGCTGTCATTTTTCACATCTCACCCAAAACGTGTTTCCACCCATGTAGCGCACAATGGCGCAGTCGGTGTGTGAAATCAATGTACGGGATAAATTAAGACAATCACAGTGACACTGTTCATGAGCAAAGGTCTTAAAATGACTATGTTGAAAATTTGGTGAAAAAATTCCAAAAAATGACTGTTTTATGAGCGTGCTTTGTACAGTTCCTTCGCACACTCGTAAGTTCGCGAATTTTCAATATTTTCACTCCAGAATTTCAACATTGCCATTTTACCACACCTTCTTATGAGTAGTATAGCTGTCATTTTTCACATCTCACCCAAAACGTGTTTCCGTCCATGTAGCGCACAATGGCGCAGTCGGTGTGCAAAATCAATGTACGGGACAAATTAAGAAAATCACAGTGACACTGTTCATGAGCAGATGTCTTAAAATGGCTATGTTGAAAATTTGGTGAAAAAATTCTCTTCAGATGTTCTGCAATATTACTAATGAAGGCATTGAACAGAACTGACCCCAGGACCGATCCCTGCAGCACCCCACTGGTCGCCCCCTCTCCCTAGACTGCATACCATTTACCACCACTCTCTGCCTCCTGTCTGTTAGCCAGTTTCTAACCCAGTTTACTACCCTTTCCCCCATGTCCAGCCTACCCAGCTAGTTTATCAGCCTCCTATATGGGATGGTGTCAAAGGCTTTGCTGAAATCAAGGTAAGCGTTGTCCGCTGCCCCACCCTGATTCACTTCCTTTGTCACCCAGTCAAATAAATCAACCAGATTTATCTGACATGATGTCCGCACTGTGAATCCATCTTGTCTATGGTCCTGGGTTCTGATGGCATCTAGATGCCCCACTATCCTTTCTTTAAGCAATGTCTCTATGATCTTCCCCACTACTGAGGTGAGGCTGAATGGCCTATTGTTGCCTGCCTCCTCCCTGCTGCTGGACTTGTGTAGAGGGACCACATGTGCCCTCCTCCAATTCACTCATGTTGAATGACTCAGTGAACATGGCTGCCAGAGGTACTGCTATCTCCCTTAGCAGTTCTGTTAATATCCTTGGGCGTATGCCATCTGGTTCCATCGCTTTGTCTACCTTCAATTTAGTGAGCTCCTGCAGGACTCTTTTGTCCACCTCTTAACCCCCTTTGCAACTGCTGTACTGCTGTGGCCCTTGCCCCTCCCACTCTTCTGTAAATACTGAACGCAAAGACAAAGTGGATGTCTTGGGAGGAAGGCATGAAACTGTCACTTCCAAATACCTAAACAGCACATACAAGCTAGCAACATTCGGCATTGACAAATGCTTGTTGACTTTGCTGGGATGTAGCAGTGGAGGAAGGAGGGATATGGATTCAGAACACATAGTTTAAGTTATTTCTGTGGCAGAGGGAAAATGCACAGGTGTGGACTTAGGTTTAACCATTTTGGCCATATGTGTGTGTGTGTGTGTGTTTAATTCACCATCTTTGCTGAAGTTCCTATTAACCAGATTTTTTGATGAAGACAATTGGCACTTAGTAGTCATTGCTGGGCAAAGTAGATACTTTGTCAGGTGAAGAACTTTGCAGAGTTGGAAACTTCACAAACTTTCATGACTCAATTTCCTGACTTTACACATCTATGTTGTACTGGAACAGGCATTAGATGACAAGTAAACAAGCAATTGTTACAACTACCAATTCCAAAACCATCACATAACATTTTCAGCAGTCATTTTAGGAAGCAGACAGGGTGCACGGTTTGAATGAGAGGGCTGTTGACAGTTTTCAAATGCTATGAAACTGCATTTTTAATTATATAAATGGGAACAGCAGCTTTTCCTTTACTTTGCAATGAAGCTGGATTTTGGAAGTGGTAGTTATAAAAATTGCTTGTTTACTTTTCCTTTAAATTGACTTGCACTTTTCCTCCACTTTCTGTCCCTTTATGATGTAAAATTAATGTACAGTCTGGAGGGGATTAATTATCTAACCTTTACCAAAAATGACTCAGTGTCCTTGTTTCAGACCTCAACAATCGTGGGATGGCTGATGGCAGCAGTAATGTTTAACTGCAGCAATTTTCTGATTCATATAACACATATCAAATTGAAGAACTATAAAGGATTGCAGGGGTCAGAATGGTGATGATAGGGGGTCTGGATCATTGTTTTGCAAGTTTAACTTGGATTCGAGTAAGTTGGATGAACTAAGAACTATACATCTTCCCTCTCTCCAGAAAATGGCTTTTAGTGCTTAATTCTTCCCACTAACTTGCAAGTTAAAGCTGTAAAACCACTAGCCAATACCCCCTACCAACAGCTCCCCAAACATCTGCAAACTTCATAGCCATCCTGCCTTGGGATCCACTACTTTTTCTGTGTAATGGACCAGGACACAGTTGACTCTGATTTTTCTAATTGTACAAAATGAGTCTGGAAAAATGCAGTTCTCCCACCTTTCTCTATTAACGTGGCTGGTGAGGTCTAGATAAAGACATACAACTTAGAAGTGGGTCCAAAGGTGGTAAACTGGTTAAGAAATTGATTAGGAAATAGGTGACAGAGAGTGGTGGTAAATGGATTTCACTCCTAGAAAGGAAGAGTGACCAGCAGTGTTCCTCAGGGATCAGTGCTGGGACTGGTTCTCTTTAATGTTTTTATAAGTGACATTGCAGAGGAGCTGGAAGGAAAGGCCTATCTCTTTGTGGATGATACAAAAATCTGCAATGGTGGGAACACTCCAGGGGGAGTGGAAAGTATGAGCAGAAACCTGAGAAAACTAGAGGAGTGATCAAGGATATGGCAGTTGGGTTTAATGTGAAAAAGTACAAAATAATGAACTTAGGGCACAGAAACTCAGATGCGGAGTGCAAAATGGGTGGAGTGGTATTGACAAGCACCAAGCAGGAAACAAACCTGGGGTGATCATATCAGATGAACTAAAGGTGGCCAGGCAGTGTGACAAGGCAGTTTGGAGAGCTGGTGGGATGCTGGGGTGCAAAGGGAAGGGTATCATTAGCAGAAAGAGGGAGGTGGTGTTATCTCTGTATAGATCTCTGGTAAGACCCCACCTAGAGTACTGTGTGCCGTTCTGGAGACCACATCTCCAGAAAGATATAGAGTGGAGGCTGTCCAGAGGAGGGCAACTAAAATAGTGCAGGGTCTGCATCAAAAGCCCTATGATGAAAGACTAAAGGACCTCAATATGTACACCTTGAAAGAGAGGAGGAAGAGAGGGGATATGGTACACACCTTTAAATACCTCAGATGGGTAAATAAGGTACAGGAGTGAAATATTTTTCAGAAGAAAAGGTGCTCAAGAACAAGGGGACATGTTTTGAAGCTGGAGGGGGTAGATTCAGGAGAAATTTTCTTCTTCACAGAAAGAGTGGTGGATTCCTTGAACATATCTTCCAGCAGAGGTGGTAGAGGCAAAGGCAATGGTGGGGTTCAAGAATGCATGGGATAGGCACAAGGACATCATAATGGAAAGGAAGAGGAGAGGGAGAAAGAACAGTAGATCAGGTACAGTCTGTGGTAACAATGTAGGTAGGGATAAAAGGGCAGACTAGGTGGGCCAAGCAGTCCTTATCTGCTGTCAAATTCTATGTTTCTATGTAAATAAGAACCCTTATGTGTTTTAATTCATTTTGCATTTACTATCTAGATGGTTGACAGCAATTAAAGATGCAGGGCCCAATTCAGGAAGGATGATGCAGGATTTGCACCAAGCCCTGCGTCATTCACAGAGTTTGGCACAACTGTGCCAAAGCTCATTGGTGCAACACAGCCCCATTCTCAAAGGACTGGCACAGTTGCAACAGTTCCCATATATTACAGCAGCTTGCGCCACTGCTTTAGCATGCGCCCCTTAATGTAGATCTACCAATGGTGCACAGGTAGGCCAGGGGGGGGCTGGTCTAACCTGTTGTGGTCAGCGCAGGGGACATGCAGCTGTGGGTTTGTGGCAAGCATTGATACTGAATCGTACTTGCCACACAGTTTGATGAAAAGTGCCCCTTGCGTCAAACCCTCTGTTGCAAGTCCCCTGCACCAATACAAATTTCTTTGTGAATCGGGCCCGCAGTGTCCTTTTTAGGGCTGCAGTGGGTGGAGTCCTGCAGACCTCATGCTATCAAAAAGGGAGAGTTTTTCAACCAGACAACAGTGTGGAGTTGCCTCACAATTGCCTCAGTGTCCCTGAAGCACTCCACATTCTCCATTAGCAGTTGCACAGCACTATTTTTCTTCAGTCATTCACAGAGGTCACAGTGGAACACGGCACAATCTGACATGTCCAAGATGGCCCCAAGCTGTATTGCACATGTGTGCCTACTTGCACATCTGCAGTAGAGTTTGGTGGCCATCTTGGACATGGTGGACTGTGCTGTGTTCTGCCATGACCTCTGCGTGCAAGACCGTGGATGAGACTGTGCTCATCTTAAAACATTTTTTCCTCCCAATCACTTGACCCTCCCTCTCAGCACCCACCACTCTACACACCCCCAAGAAATATGACAGTGACACTGAGGGTACCCAGTCCCCCAGAGTCATGATCAGGAATCCTTGGTCTGTTTTATTTTTTTTTAGTGATGTCCCTGTCTGCTGCTGCGCATGCACAGTTGTTGTTTTTCTCCCTCACACCCACCCTCCCCTCTCTCTCAGCACCCACCACTCACACCCCTCCTCCAGAAACATAACAGTGACACTGGGGGTGCCCAGTTCCCCAGTGTCCAATTCAGGAATCCTATGTCTGTTCTTTTTAGTGACCCCCCATCCACTATTGTGCATATGCAGTTATTTGTTGTTGTTTTTTCCCTCCCACCCACCTGACCCTCTCTCTCAGCATCCACCACCCTAGACCGCCCACAGAAACATAACAGTGACACTGGGGGTGCCCAATCCCCCAGTATATGTTCTCGAATCCTCTGTCTGTTTTTTTAACCCTGTAAAAAGAAAACCAGCCATCAATGTCTTTTGAGACCGTTACTGTCCCCCCTTCTGACCCTCCCACTCAGAACCAACCACCCCGCACCCCCCCAAGCCCTTACTTACCCATCGTGGGTCCAACACTGTAATTCTCTCTGGACTGCACACACATCTTCACTCATCAAAGCTGGACCATGAACTGAAGAAAGAGGTATGCAATTCAATGTATTTCAATGGTGTTTTGAACTTAGTGGCATAACTAAGCCATTTTTGCATATTTCTAATCCAAATTTTCAACATGCCTTTTTTGGGACTCTGCCACATGAACAATTGCACTGGCAGTAGGCAAATCTATCTCAAAAGGTGATTTTGAAGTCCCTTTGTGAAATTGCCTTTTGGGCAGGAATTGAACATTTTCTCTGTTCTTGTTCTTGAGGTGGGGTCGTAAGAAGGCTATGTTGAAAATTGTGTGTAAGAATATTAAAAAACAACAAAGTTATGAGCCTACATTGAATTTTGCAAATGCATGCTCATAACTTTGGTACTTTTCAATATTTTTACCTCAAATTTACAACATAGCCATATCTTTACAGCACCTCATGAATGTGACAGCTGTAATTTTTCAAATCAAGGCCAAAATTATTTTTTACATCCCGAAATGTGATTTCACAGTCCTGCACAAAATCACCTTTTGGACAGGAGTTGAAAATGTTCTCTGTCCTTGTTCATGAGGCAGGGTCATAAGAAGGCAATGTTATAAATTTGGGTTAAAAATATTTAAAACTAACAAAGTTGTGAGGCTATGTTGAATTTTGCAAATACAGGCTCATAACTTTGGTAATATTCAATATTTTTACCACAGATTTTCAATATAGCCATTTCTTTACAGCACCTCTTGAATATGAAAGCTGTCATTTTTCAACTTCTTCCCAAAATGTGTTTTTGCAACCCAAAAGGTGATTTTGCAGTCCCCACATGAAATCACCTTTAGGCCAGGAGTTTAACATTTTCTTAGCCCTTTTTCATGAGGCATGGTCATAACAAGGCTATGTTGAAAATTTGGTATAAAAATATTAAACAACACATTTATGAGCCTACGTTACATTTTGTGAATGCAGGCTTGTAATTTTGGTAATTTTCAATCTTTTTACCCCAGATTCCTCGGCTGCAGCCCTATTGGCTCTGGTCAGAGTTTGTTTAAGAATAGCCACAAAAATTATTGGTCTTTGGTTCAGTTCTGCACCAGTTATATATACAGTATGTAAAAGTGTCTTGGGCTCTAACAGAAGCTGCAGGAGCATGCATGTATGTTTTCCCAATTTGATTATTTTGTATTTTGACTAGACAACATGCTTGTTCATTTTTCTGGTTAATCAGTAAGTTCTCTTTTCCAGTGAGGGAATTTGGTAGTGCCTGGATCAGGTTTTATTAAAAAGAAGAACAATGCATGTTTGCTATGCCAGAGAGAATGCTTAGGAGAAAACATTACTCTTGAGACCATGAGGCCTTCATGTAATTGTTGCAGAGAGTGAATCCGATTTGACCACTGAGACTAGCCTGAAATGTATTGGTATCATCATAATTATTGAGGGAAGGTAGGGTTTTTGTGGCATATAAAATGTGTATGTTTATAGTTTCTTGCAGAGCTGTAGATTTATACATTGCATACAATATGTGTGGTAAAACTGAGGTTTGGTTCATTCACATACCAAGGTACTTGAAAAGGGGTGACACCTTTAAGTAGCCTATTCATAATATAGAGTTGTGAAGATTGGGATATGATGGAGCCACACTGGTCTCTGCCTATTGGGGGGGTGGACATTTAGCTTGATTGAGGCAAAATCTGTTTAGTTGTACTTGTCACCCATTTCTAAACTTGATTGCTTTATTGCATGATGTCTGTTAGGACTGCTAGAACTCAGTGAAGTTCTGACCCTTATTAAATAAGAACCAGAAGATGGGGGAAGGGTCTCATTAGTTCTGATTAGTTATACATAGCTGAGTAAATGTGATAAAATGCATAAAAGGGGCCACACTCTAATATTTAACACAGAGGCCCAAAGGGAATATTTAAATTCATTATTTGAAGGAAAAGTAAAGTCAAACTGCTAAAGCAAGCAATCTGTATCTCCTTCATGGCCAGTCTCTCTTGGTGGCATATACCTGTTTGAGCTTGTGAGTGTGCTGGGTGAGAGAGATAGAGAGAGATAGATGGAGAGAGAGAGAGAGAGAGAGAGAGAGAGAGAGAGAGAGAGACATGTGCAAGTACCTAATACTGTACCTACGGTATCACCAACCAGTATCAAGCAGCTAAGATATGTTTATTAATGCTGGGTGGGTATATTATGATGGATGTTCCAGAGCAGACCAGACAAGAAAATGGCTAATAAATGGTTAAATGAGCAGCAGTAAGAATCTACTCACCCTACCCATGTTACTCAGCTGCATTGAATGCCCCAGTGCACTGTGGTATGGTACACTACCTGATCAAAGCGGTGGTAGTGTTTTCTACTACTTCTACTCAGCAGCATCCCTTAAACAAGAATAAAATGATATCTTCTTACTAAACACCATCCAGGCAGTCACATCAGTCAAGTGCAGTGTAGTAAATAATAAAATAAACAGTTCAACACTGCTGTGTGCACCTGATGACACAAAATAATACATTCTTTCTAGTTCCAAGAAGCAACTGCTGACAGTGTCAAGCACGTTAAGTATATAATATAAATTATAATCTCAGTCCAGACAGTTACTGTAATTGAGATATGGTGTTACATCATACTACAAACAATGAATGAATGAATTTAGTAACATTTTTCTCTGTAAAGTAATTGCAGCCAAATGTGGTTTTGAACAGATGTGAAAAAGTATATTATACAAAGAAGAGCATTCAGGCTTCAGCTAAGCTGTCTCTTGTAAGAAAATTAAAACAGTAACTATGGTATTCATATCATACTACAACTTAATCAGGTGATAAAATAATGTTTGTTTTACACAGTTGTTGACAAGTAGTAATAGTAGACAGCAGGAAGTTCGGGACATGAAATACAGTTGCTTGTTGTATTACATATTATTTTTTTTATGTATCTGTGCTCACCGTGTTCATTCAAGAAATCCTGGCCTATCCTTACCTGAATTGTTGCCACTGTCTCATGCGTGCCTCATTTATTAATATAATAAACAGACCATATTCACAAAAGGCTTCTCACCACAGGCATAATGGGAGAAACTATTTTGTGGATAGGGCCGGCTCAGAGCCAATATGATACGTTTCATTCAGGTATCATATTTTAAATTATAGTAAGGAATATTGACTTTCAGAAATGTTAGATGCTCAGTGTTTTCTGGTGTCAAACAGAATCGTGTGTCAGTAATGTAATTAACAGCTGAACTAAACAATCATGTTAAACAGACGCTAGTCGTAGGGCAATTCATGTACTTCACTACAATTTCTACTAAAGCAGGTGACATATTTTGTTTGAGCTTCCAGTATTTCAAAGGATCAGCATTTCAATTAATATTGGGCTCTGCCAGGTACACCTCAACAATGGTCTGTGCCGAGGCTGTGTTAGAAGAAGTGGATAAAGATGTTACAATGACATCTCGTAAGTGACTTCAGAAACCTGAAGCTCAAACATGTTATTGCAGAAGGACAGTGCTATTTTTGAATGGCTGTGAAGAAGAAGATCCTGCTGCCGTAGGCAAAGAGGAAGAGGGGGACAAAATAATGGAACACCAGAGGAGGGGTTACCTGATGCTGTGCTGTGTTGTGAAGATACTGATTCTGATGCTGTACTCTGTTCCATTACAGCATGCAAGTCATTGATTATTTCTTCTTTATCTTAGAAGAGATGTCATTATCATTTATTATACCACAGGTATCCACTTTCAGCCAATCACAACACAGGAAAAGTAGGAGTTATTGTCCCACGAACTACTACCTTCATGTCCACAAGTAGGTTATCCACATTCAGCAATGCCCACAGTAGGTTATTTACCTCTTAACAATGCCCACAGTAGGTTATTCATCTAAAACCACTCCCATAGTAGGTTATTCATATTCCCCTCTTCTACTATCCAGCACTGTCCATCTGCTCAGACTCGTGCTTTTCTGACATTGTTACATGACCCATTCTACAGTGTACATAAGAGTTGTATTTTTCTGTACCGCTGTATTTAAACTATCTAGCAAAATCACCAAAAGAGAGCGACCATGGAGGTTGAACTTGAGCGAGGACCAATGGACAAATTTCTTGTTCAAGTGAGCCACGAACGATGGCACAACGGCGCAGGGTGGGGGACAGGGTGATGGAGGGAGAGACAAAAAAAACAACATTAACAAATGAAAAGCTTGTTGTTTTGTTTCTTAACTACATTATTTTGCACATTCTCTTCCAAGAGCAGACCTGTGGTGCAGAAATGTACTTTAAAAATTAAAGCGTGACTCTCGGCATGTGTACTACCACTGGCACCAATATGCATATCCAGAGTCACAGCTTTACTTTTCAAAGCCTAATTTTCACACAAAATGCTGCCTGTTTTTTTACTAGGAGTTACATAAATTCTGCATAACTCCTAGTGGTATAATAGATATATCCATCTTGTAGGGATATACATTAACAACAGCTTGTGTGAGATTAAACCGCTCGTCTCGGCATTTGAATCATCCACAAAAGCTGGTTATTGCTTTGTATATGCCTACAAGATGGATGTTATCACTTAAGTAGCTGCTTTGACTTGTATCTTGGATCCAGGATGGTTGCTTTAATGTAGTGCTCAGACCGAAGCATGTTACAGTTTTTCATCTTCATCAACGTTTTTGATCATACATTTGGTTGGAGCTTTTTTGTATTCCGGTGGGCAACCTGTTTCTGTCAGCACTACTGGCAGCACGTGTGATGGAATTATTTTTGTTCTCTAAATTTTTCCTAATCACATTCAATCTGAATTTTAAAATATTTATGAAGGGTATCACCTGGTTCATAGTTTCTGTGTTTGCACTCACATCTCTGGTGATTTCATCAAATGGCTGGAGGAGTAAAATTACAAACTCCAGCATGGCCCACTATGGTGGAACAATATAGATGTCTGCATCAGCAATTTTATTTTCCAAGTGTTACTGTCTGACAGCTTTTCTTTGTTCTAGTAGCCTTTGGAACATAAGAAAGATTGAATTCCACCTCATAGAACTGTCTTGGGTCAGTCTTTGCAAAAGTAATTTGTCCACCTTCTGTATTTTTTCAAACAAGTGATGGGCTTTGCTTGAATGATTGAAATGAGTGCTGATTCCTTTAGTAGTGCTAACAAAAATCTCAATGTCTCTGTCCTCATCAAAAAAACTGTGAGCTATTAAATTCAAATAATGCACAAAGCAGCGGATGTGAACAAAGCACCCTTGCTCCAAGGCCTTTCTTATGTTGGACCCATTTTTCACAACTATAAAGCCAACAGACAGTCCCTGTGATGTGAGCCATTGCAGTATTCGTTATACTGTTATACAGTATCATAGAGATCTGGAATCCCTATTGAGGAGAAGTAGTTTCTTAATGGTATATTATATCGATGTTTGAGGTATTCAAGCAGCCACCTGAATCCTACATGTTCAATCATGTTATATGGTAATAAGTCAATGGCTATTATCTCTGAATTTCTCTTTCTTATTGTAATTGCAACAGGGTGGGTTGAGGGATATTTGGCTTTACATTCACATGTTTCTGAGATGGTAACTTGTTTCCTTGAAGGAGGCAAGCTGTTGAACACATGCCCATTAGTAGTAACACTATGGCTTGGAGTCATTTGAATGGAAGGAAGTGCTGGAGTTGTTTCTGTATTGTTGCAGAGGCTGCCACTTGTTTCATCTATTGGAGTTACCCCTGAGTGTAGTGAGCTACCGTCACTGTCACCTTCTCTTCTATTCTTAGAAATGGATTTCTCATTAATGTTATGACATCCATCTAGGTGCCATTTCAGTGCTGAAGTTCAGAATGCTTCTTTCTTTTTACCCCTGCTGATCACCCATTTTTAAAATACTACATGTTGCCACCATCTCATTAAAAGCACAGATGGAGAAGTATGACCACACAAAAGATGATAGCATTTTAGTTTTTTGCTAAGGGATAGGCAGTGTAGCTCAGTCCCCATTTCAGGGACCCCACCCCCAGATTTCTCATGATCCTGTTCCTGTTGTGCTTTATTCACTTCCTGAAACTCATTATCCTCCTAATCAACCATAGAAACATTTGCTTCTACTTCTTCTTCATTTGCAGTTCCATGCCCTTTAGCAAACCTTGTGACTGATCACTGCCTTCATCATTTTTATCTTTACCCTCTTGGGCTCAGCCTCAGAGAAATCAAAAGCTGTCTGTGAAGGACTAACAGTAGCATAGTATGCAATTGTTCCATACCTGGGAGTGTCTCTGCTGGTGTTACCCACCAGCTCTTTAGTTTTAACCAAAGAACCTTTTTTTAATGGAGACTGTTCTATCAGATGCACTGGATTCAAGCATTTTCATGGCAGATGAAACTTTAGGTTTACCACTAACACTTTTTGGGGTTTGATTTATTGGCCTTGTGCAGGACAATTGCTTAGTCTGTCTTTTGGCCCTCCCTTTAGGTTGCCTAAAGCTGTGATGTCTACGTGAGACTCAGAATTCACCTGAACAATCTGATCAATTTTTTTTATATATTTATAATTTTCTACTGCAAAGATATCCCTCCCATGTCCCTAGTGTCCAGACTCCCATACCAACATGCCCCAATATTTTTATTGTAATGTACACAACACTCAACAATGACCACCACCACTTCCATCAAAGCTCTGTGCATAAGAGTGACTCTAAGTCCTAGTGTTACTGTTCAGTGAATGCCTGTATCCAGCAACTCAGCAATGTGCTACTACAGCCTTAGAATATAAACTGATGTTGCAGATGTCAAGAGCTCACTGGTATGGTGGTGAATATGATAATGAAAATAAGGAATAATGATAATGACTGATGTTGACACTTTCTATACTTTACTTTGATTAGTCAGTGCGTTGTCTACAGTTGCAGTTGTCTCAGTAGTAGTTTCAGTAAATTAATGAATGCTAAAAACACTCTGTATAGCTTTTGTTTTCTCTGTCTGCTGCCAAATCTGTAGTTGTTTTTTTTCTTTGCAGTCTACTGGTAGGCACAGTCAGGCATCAGATTCAATGTGCTTCTCTACTTTTTTCAGATAACAGGCATAGATTTGTTTTGTAGTGTACCTGCAATATTTTGTGTACTAGCAATATTTTGTCTCGACATGTAATCTGCCTAATGCCAACTTTGTAACATGAGAACTGCATTGCAGATTTCATTTGTAACATCATGGTTATTTCTCAATCCCGGGTCGACCCTAAAAAAGGGACTGTAATTGTCTCAGTGGACTTACCCGGTTACCAAAACTCAAATAACTAAATAGATGTTTGCTTGCCTTTGTCCCCTTAACAGTGGCAACTAGTTTTAATTGTTATTTTAGCTGTAGGACAACATTTGTTCTTGTCCTCATATATTTTTTAATAGAAACTAAGAAGCTGTCAGCAGAAAAGGACCTCTTGGCCCATCTAGTTTGCCCTACATTCCCTACCTACTGTGGCACTGCAGACCCTACTCTATCTCTGGTCTCCCCCTTTGCCTTAATTCTAAGGTCCCCTTGGGTCTATCCCATGCATGTTTGAATCCTCTTACCATTTTAACACCCACTACCTCTGCTGGTTGGCTGTTTCAGGTGCCCACTATCCTCTCTGTGGAGAAGTATTTCCTCTCATCTCCCTTGAGTCCCCCCCTTCAACTTTATAGTGTGACCCTTTGTTCTGGAGCAGCTTTCTCTATGGAAAATGTTACCTTCCTGTACCTTATTAATACCTGCGAGGTATTTGAATATTTCCATCATATCCCTCCTTTGCTCTAGAGAGTACATATTTATTTAATTGAGTCTTTCCTTGTAGAGTTTTTTATGCAGGCCCTGCACCATTTTGGTAGCCCTCTTTTTTACTGCCTCCACTCTATCTATGTCCTTCCAGAAGTGAGGCCTCCAGAACTGCACACAGTACTCAAGGTGGGGTCTTACCAGTGATCTATACAGGGGTAGTTCTACCTCCCACTTTCTGCTGGTGATGCCTTTCCCTATGCACCAGAGCATCCTGCTAGCCTTCCGCACTGCCTCATCAAGCTGTCTGGCTACCTTTAGGTCATCAGAAATGATTATCCCTAAGTCACTTTCCTGTTTTGTGGTTGCTAATACCTCCCCACTCAATTGGTACAATGCCCCTAGGTTTCCGTGCTCCAAGTGCATGATTTAGCACTTTTTTTGCATTAAAACTCATCTGCCATCCCCTTGACCATTCTTCCAGCTTTTTCAGATTGTTCCTCATTCTCCCCCCCCACATTGTGTCCACTCTGTTGCAGGTTTTTATGTCATCCACAAACAGGCATACTTTCCCTTCCAGCCCTTCTGCAATGTCAGTAACAGACATTGAAGAGGACTGGACCTGATACCGACCCTTGTGGCACCCCGTTGGTCACCTTGTCTTCTCAAGTTTACCCCATTTACATCCTCCCTCTGACTCCTATTGCTTAGCCAATTTCTTACCAATTTTACTACTTTTGTACCCACTCCTAGGTTGCCCAGCTTGCTCACTAGTCTTCTGTATGGAATAGTGTTGAAGGCCTTACTGAAATCCAGGTAGGCCACATAAACTGTTCCTCCCTGATCCACCTCCCTGGCCATCCAGTAAAATAACTCAAACAAGTTTGTCTGGCAAGCCCTCTCCCTTATGAAATCATGTTGGCTCATATCCTGTAATCCACTGGTTATAAGGTATTCCACAATCATTTCCTTCTGTAATGATTCCATTATTTTACCCACTAGAGAAGTCAGTCTGACAGGTCTGTAATTTCCTGCCTCCTCCCTATTTCTACTTTTTTGTAGTGGTACCACATCTACCCTCCTCCAGTCCCATGGAACCTCCCCTGTTTCTAGTCATAGGTTGAATAGAGCTGTCAGATGTGCAGCCAGCATCTCCTTGAGCTTCATCAGAATCCTAGGATGCTACCTGTCAGGTCCCATTGCCTTGTTTACTTTTAATTGTGCTAGTTCCTTGAGCACTCTCTCCTCTGTAAAATGAATAGTCTCTACCTCCCTTCCTTTAATGAACTTTTCCCTTATTTTTGGCTTATCACCTTCTTCCTACTCTGTAAATAATGAATAAAAATAATTGTTCAATATGTCTGCTTTTTTTGGTCCTCTTCCTCACAAACCCCTCCTTCCCCTTTTAGTCTGACTATCCTTCCTTTGGTCTTGTGTATAGATATCTAAAACATGTTTTATCCCTTTTTCTACTGACTGGGCAATATCCCCTTCCATTTATGACTTTGTGCTCCTACTTGCTTTCCTGTTTCTCCTGCTACCTCTCCCTATCTCCCTCCTTCTGTGTTCTCTTGTATCTTCTAAATGCAAGTGTTTTTACCATTACTTTCTCTGCTACTTCTCTAGAGAACCATATTGGTCTCTCTTTTCTCTTGCCTTTGTTAACCTCCCTTACACAGAGATTTGGTGCCTTTTCAATGCCCCCTTTATTTTTGCCCATTGTTCCTCAACTCCCACCAGTTTCTCTATCCCTGCTAGGGTGCCCCGAGGCATTCTCCCATTTTCTTAAAATCAGCTCTCCTGAAGTCCAGAATCCTTGTCTTAGTGTGGCTCAATTCTGATACAGTTCTTATACTGAGCCACACTGTACAGTGATCACTGGTCCCCAGGTGGCCACCCATTGTGATGTCAACAACACTGTCCGCGTTTGTCAGTACCAGGTCTAGTATTGCCCCCCCCACAAGTGGATTCCTTAACTGGTTGCCTGAGGGACATCCCCAGCAGTGAGTGCAGGATGTCCCTACTTCTGTTGCCTGAGTTGGTAGGCTCAAATCCACGTCTGATAGATTTATATCCCCTACAAGCAGTACCTCTCCATTGAAAGCCATCCTTTGGATTGCTTTTATCATATCTTTATCCACCTCTCCCCAGGCACTGGAGGTCTGTAGATCACTCCTGTGTGAATAGCTGTCCCTCTCTGTGTCTCCAGGGCAACTCACAATATCTCAGCTCCTCCCTATTCTCCCTATATTTACATACCTTTTATGTTGTCCCTGAAATAAACAGCCACTCCTCCCCCAATTTTGCCTACCCTGTCTTTTCTGAACAGAGTATACCCTGGAATTGCTGCATCCCAGTCCTGGTTTTCATTGCACCAGGACTCAGTAATTGCTACTATGTTAAGGTCCACATCTGCCATGGTGGCCTCTAGGTCTGCAATCTTATTGTGTAGGCTTCAAGCCGTTGCACACATGGGACTTCAGATTGTCCTGCCACCCCAGTTCCCATTTGCCCTTCCATATTTCCTCCACTATCACTCTTTCCTTTCACCCCTTGGATTCCTTTGGGATTTGGTTCCTTTTGGGATTTCACTCCCTCAGTATTCCCATTGCTGACTTTGTGAGCCGGGACAGGTAGTTTATGTCTTTCTGCCTGATTTTGCCTTCCCTTCATCTAGTTTAAATGCTAGCCAATGCAGCATTTAAACCATTCACCAAGAACCATGGTTCCCCTCCTGGATGGATGCAGGCCATTGTCCCTGTACATGTCCTTATCCCTTCAGGTGGGGCCCCAGTCACCAACGTAGCCAAAACCCTCCTCTCTGCACCATTCCTTCAACCATGCATTGATGATCATGGTGTGGAGAATCCTGTCCTCCCCGTCATAGAAAGGTAGCAGTTCCAAGAAGGTCACAGACCATGCTACTTGCCTAAGACCCCTCCACAGTTCCCTAAACTTCTCTTGAACTATTGTTGGCTCATCCCTAGCCAGGCCATTTATCCCCAGATGGACAATGACATCCAACTCTCCCTCCCTCCCTTCCTGCTTCTCCAGTGATCCTTTGGATCCTCTTTCCATCCCTGTGAGCTGTGACACTGGGAAGGCACTTAATGTCCATTTCCTCATCCTTACCTGCCCCCAACTGTATCCCTCACACTATGGAGTCCCCCAGCATGAGTTGCTTCCTTCTTCTCTGGGGTCCTCTGTCATCAGCCTTGGGGTTTCCACTATGGAGGACCCCCACATCTACTCTGGTTATTACAGGGTGCTTCTGTGTGGCAGTCTCTCTAGGCCAGTGCAGTGTAGGTGTTTTGTGGTGGTACTGGATGGGGGATGTTCCTACACTCTCCCACTCTAACCTTTCCTGGGCCCACTGCTGTCCAGCTGCTCCTCCTTCTGGGCAACCTCCGAGGTAGTGGTGGTGGACTAGGTGGTCCCTGGGTGGGGGAGTAGGTCCTCTGAACCCAAGCCAACTCAGCCCTCAGTCAGACCACTTCCTCCCTCAGCCCAGAGAGTTGCATGCAGATAGAGCAGCAACGCAGTCTTCAGAAAGTCTCCCTGAAGACTGCCACCCACAGGCACTGCACTGCATCACTTCCATCATAACTATATCCTCCCTTACCTATTTTACTGTTTTGCCTCCTTTAGCCCCTTTTCACCCCTTGCCCAACTATTGCTTGACCCTAACCCACCTCTACCCTGTCCATCTTTGTTTTGTTCACTTTAAACCCTTAGTTACTCCTACCCTAGATAATAACTGCTGCTTTGCTCTTCCTTGGGCTTAACTGTACACAGCCAGCAGCACTGCACCACCTAAATCAGTGGCAACTAATTTACTTTGGTGTTTTTTTTCTTTGTAGAACAGTATTTGTTTTTGTCTTCCTTAATTATTTTTCTTAAATAACTGCTGCTTTGATGTCCCCTGTGCCTACCCCTACACAGCCAGTAGCAGTGCACTACCTAAATCAGTGCCTAAATCAGTAGCAAGTGATTTAATTTGGTGTTTTCTTTTTTTATTCTAGAACACTGTGTGTTCTTGTCCACCTTCTTTTTCCAATAACTGCTGCTTTGCCCTCAACTGGGCCAACCCCAACACAGCGAGCAGCACTGTACCACCAAAATCAGTGCAAATCATTTTCTTTGATTTATTTGTTTATATTTATGTATGTATTTATTTTTAAAACAGTATTTGTTCACTTCTTGTCCTTCTTATTTTTTTTAAATTACTGCTGCTTTGCCCTCCCCTGGATGTATCCCTACACAGACAGCAGCATTATACCACCAAATCAGTGGTAGCTAATTTTATTTGGTGTCTTATTTGTTTGTTTTTTCAATATCAAACATTATTTGTTCTTGTCCTCCACATTTTTTTAATAACTGCTACTTTGCCCTCCCTTGGGCCTACCTCTATACAGCCAGCAGCACTGCACAACCTCAATCAGTGGCAACAAATTATCTTCTTTGAGGATACTTCTTGCATTAGGCCACACCTTTGGGACTATACCTGTATCGGCACTAGGACAACACACAAACTTTTGCTAGCCAGGGGCCACCCACAACAATGTAATGCATTAGCATCTATATAAATGTGGATGGCCCCATCTCTTCTCGGTTCTTTTCCTGCTATCAACCATCTTCATCATCAGACCTGCTGTAGGAAACATTGCCATCTAGCTGTTGACGTTTCCTTTATTTTTCTTTAAGTTAAGTGTTATATTATTGTTTCTGCATGGCACCAAAATGCACAACCTTATTTTGATAATGTGAGTGTGGAGACAAAATCTTTAAAGATGAGACACATGAGGTGTGCATCTGCTGCCTAGGCCTCTCTTACAATGTTAGAGCCTGTGAGGTCTGCCAGAGCTTCAACCAAGCTACTATATGATGCCAAAGATAGGCAATGGAAAAATGTCTCCCAGAGAAAACTTTAGTGGCCATGGAGAAGCACAAAGCCACAAATCTGTGTTGCCTGCCCCTTGACAAAATTGGTCAGCAAACTCAAAGGACCAAGAAAAGAACTGGTTGTTATCCTGGTTCCCTTTGTCGGGCCATAATCACAAGCACAGGGATAAAGAGAAATCCCCTTCCCTGGTGAAATCCAGGTCACCACTAAGACCTACAGGTAATAATACTTCATCATTGACTGCTCCAGTGTGATGATGACAGCCCCCACAACCATTGATGAGCACCAAGGTTGGGGCTAGGTTCAGTCACTGCTGTACCTACTATGGGTGGTACATCACCATCATCATCAAGCCTTGGCTCATCATTGACTTCAGTGCTCATGGCCCCTGGCCAGGGTGTTGTCAACACTCAAGTGGTACTGACATTGTTTTTAGAGAAGATACAATGTATTTTACCAGGCTTACCTATGAAGCCTGTGTTGCAGTCAACAGGTATTACTGGCTGTCACTCTCACATTGATGCCATCTTCCAGTACACTGAAAATACCTCCTTCTCAGCAGCTGCTAGCATTGCCAGTGCAGTCCTTGGTTCCCCTCATCGACAGGGATGTGCACAACAAGGTAGAATATAATCCTGATCTCATTACAGCTACAAGAAGATCTAAACCAGCTTGAATACTGGGCAGTGAAAAATAAATGAAAATTCAATGAAGATAAGTGCAAAGTTATGCACCTCGGGTTTAACAACCAAAGAAAAAACTATAAATTAAACAATACACTGCTACAAAAAAACAATAAATGAAAGATACCTGGGTGTCACATTTACAGAAAACCTATCCTTTGATACACACACCAAGAATATAGTTAAAAAATGTAATAGGATCCTGGGGTGTATATTTGGGAACATAAAGAGTAAGGATTCATCTGTGATTGTGCCACTTCACTCATCACTGGTTAGGCCCCATCTGGAATACTGTTCTCCATTCTGTTCATCACAAAGTACTGGTGGTATAAAACTGATAGAGAGGGTGCAAAGGAAAACAACTCCAAAAATTAGAAACATGCAACAAAAATCATATGGCGATAGGGTTAGGGGAATTAGGGCTGTACTCAATGGAGTACTGAAGAACAGGAGGAGGTCTATGCCTTGTATACAGTGATATTAACAATGAATAACATGGGAAAGTACTGTACTATGTCAGTGTATCAGTCAGAGGCCAACGAGGTCACACAGCTTAAAATTAAAAGGAGAAGCTGTAAATACTGTGAAGAGAAGTAATGGTACTACCAAAGGGTGGTCTCAGTATGGAACTCCTTACTGTACCAGAACATCTTGTAACAAGTAGTAGTACCTTGGAAGCATTCAAGAAATCTCTAGATGAGTTTATGGTCAGTGAGAAGTGCAGGCACTATGACTGAAAAGTGGTGAGTTACTATAGGTCATTGACTTCCTAGCTCATAAATACCTACTGTACAGTATGAACCTATGGCCCTATTATGGAGGAGGATTATGAGGAAGAAGAAGGTTATGAAGGAGAACACTTTTAAGTTAATCTACACTTCCCACCTAAAATACTCTTTTGTACCTATACTAACCAGCTCTCTAACCTCCAATTTACCTCCTCCCCCACTCACACATAATTCACCCAATTGCTACTCCATAGCCCCCCTTTCCAGTCCCCCCCTCCAAAAAGTATCAGACTCCACTGCCTTTTTCACAGTTGCCACTCCATTTTTGGATGCAACCACATGAACCAGCACCTAGTAACCTACATCTCCCTCATCACCCCCAATAAATCTTGCTACCTTGCTCAAAGGCACATATGTCTTTTACTACTGCTACTACCACTCTCAGGTACCATCCAGCCAAACCCCCCCCCCAACCCACAAATTGACTCTGAAAACTCTGTCTCTCCTCTACTGGATGGCAGTTCAATTAAGATAGTTCACTTACACATCCAGAGTATTTTGGCAAAAAAAAATCTTATTTTGAATCTTGGGTCTCTGCCTACAACTTCAACACTACAGCCCTCACCTAGACCTGACTCTCTGGTGAAATTTCCCCTAGTGAAATTCACCTCGA
The DNA here is from genome assembly GCA_016271365.2 of Neoceratodus forsteri. Taxonomy (NCBI): domain Eukaryota; kingdom Metazoa; phylum Chordata; order Ceratodontiformes; family Ceratodontidae; genus Neoceratodus; species Neoceratodus forsteri. The sequence goes on from CM057449.1 coordinate 989,458,847, forward strand.
CAGTTACTCCATCACCAGAAAGGACAGGATTGGAAAAGGAGATGGAGGCTGCCTCTTGTACATCTCTAATCACCTCACTTCTCTTGAGCTTAATAACCTCACAACCACTCCAACCCTTGAATCACTCTTCATTAACTTGATCCTTGCCAACAGCAAAACAAATACACTGTTACCTTTTTCCCACCCGTACCCCTAGCAAAGAGCTGGAAATGCTACTCAATCTTAAAAACTCCCTCCCCAGGGGCAGGGAATGGATTATCCTAGGTGATTTCAACCAAAGCAGGCTTACAAGCCAAGCTGATGCAGCCAGAGAGGACATTACTGGACTCAGACTCTTCCAAAACATCTCAACAACCACCCATACACAATACAACTCTGGTTATGATCTGAATCCATCCTGGACTGAATCATTGTCTCCAACCCCTGCCAAGTGGTGGCATCAGGGTGCTCCAGACTCTATTAATGATCACAATGCTGTTTACTGCAATTAGTCTGCAAAAGCCCCCCCAAACTGAGCCTAAGTACATCTTCTCCAGACACTTAAAAAAATTTAACATGGAGGCACTTAATGCCATTTCCACAGCAGACTTGTTCTTTCCCCATAACATCTTAAACATTGACAATGCCCTTGAGTCCTTTAACTCAGCTTTTCTCTCCATCTGTGACTCCATAATCCCCCTTAAAAAAATCAGAGTTAGGAGAAAAAGATCAGAGTGAATCACCCCTTATGTGCTAAACCTTATGCAAAATAGGGACAAGGCACGGACCAGCTACTGGAAATGAAAACTCCCAAGCCTCCGGCAGCAGTATAAGACTCTTAATAACAAATGCAAATCAGCTATGCATTCAGCTAAAGTACAGTTTCTCAGAGACACACAATCCAGTTGTTTTGGTAACCCTAAACTCATTTACCTTGACATGTCCCAGGGGTAGTCACAGCAGCCCCTGCTGCCTGGGGGGCAGGTCAGGAGGTAAGTCTGAGTTGAATCTGGAGTCGGTTGATTGTGGGAGTTGCAGGTCTGGAGATCGGGCTGAGTTCAAGGGGACAGGCAGCATAAAAAAAATTTTGCATCAACAACTTACGAATGCTGGTTCAGATTCAAAATGCACCGTTAAAGATTACCAGTTAGAAGATCGTGCTAATGCCTCAGGTGAGCAATGGTGGGGGTTGATATGAAGGGGTGTTTGAGGTAAGGCAGAATGAGGGGTTACAAGATGGGACATCATCATGAACAGGGTGATTGAAGGAATACAGGCCATGTGGGAATATAAGGTGACTGTACAAGAGGATATTAACCCCAGTATTCAGAATTAATTGTCAGTTAAAGTGAGAGATCAAATAGGAGATTTAGTCAAGACTTATCTGGAAACTGCATGCATACAACAGGACTTGGTGATGGCGCACGAGGTATCACTTAACAAGTGTGATACTTTGGTCCAACATGGCATATATAGACTGGTCATACTTACATACATTGTGGAAAAGCTACTGGGATCAATCCTAAAGGAAAGGCTATTCATCTTTCTGTATATGAATGGTACAAGGGAGAACAGGCAGCAAGACTGTGTATCAGGAAGATCTTGACAAACCTATATGTGGATATTTATGACAGATTCAATAGGGTGCTCAACATGGGTCAAGCGATGGGTGTCTTGTATATAGATGTTAACACTGACTTTGACTCAGTACAACATGGACGATTGGTTATCAAGTAAAGATTCCATATTGCAGGGGAGAAAATATATGACAGGAAATGGAACTGTCTTGATGTCAGGAAAAGGAGAATAGCTGTAAGGGGCATTCTCAACTTTAACAACAATAGCAAGTGAGGTGCAACAGTGCCCTTTACTGTGACCAACATTGTTTGTAATTTCAATTGCATTGTTCTGTAACATGGCAGCTGTGGTTATATACAAATAAGTAAAAATGCATACAATAGGTAGCTAGGAACCAAATATTTGGAGGGGGGATACAGTAAACACATGTTGTAGATGATAACATTCTTGGGAAGAAAATGGCTGTGCTCTGAGCTCTAGACCATGCTATTTCTCAGCTGTTTAAGGACTTCCCATATACCTCCACTGATGGTACCCGGGTGTGGAGCCTTTGCAAAATCCAAGCAGCAGTGTGAAGGGGTTATGGGAACAGATATACCATGAAGGTGTTACTTTTGAAAAAGGATGGTAATTTATAAAATATGGGTGAGATCATAATTTTAAAGGGATGAACTGTTATAGTCACAACATAACTGCACCCCTCACCCCCTTTTCCAATTTGGCCATTAAGATGGGCAGGCAAAAAACAACACAATAGACTTCACAATAGCTGAATATACTTAATTTGACATAAAATGTCTGAACAATGATGGACTTAAGACAACAGCATTTACATCCATTGAGGGAGCTAATCTGAAAACAGTAAAATGCATTCATTCATTTCCTTGCAAGTCACATGTCTGTCTGTAACAGAGTTCAGAGTTTGTGTTTCATTTTGAAGAATGAGTAAGAGACCACCCCTCCACACACACACACACACACACACGTGCACACATGTGCATGCATGCACACATGCACACACACAGTGCAGATTGATACAGAAATTAGATATTTCATGTTATTTCTTTTATATAATTTTAAAGTTTCCCCTCTCTTTCTCTGTTCATTTTGATCTGATGTATCACTCCATGTGTAAGGATACAAACATTGTATAATTGTAATTCAGATCGGTTAGTTCCACTTTTGTATTCCTTTCAGATTTCTGTATCAGTTTTCTGATGTTGTAGTCCATATTGTTTTGAAATTTTCTTTACTTTTTTATTCTTTTTAATAAAATCCTCGATTTCACCTGCATCGTTTTTGTGTTTTCCGCTGAAGAATACAATTCCAAAAATGGGAACAGGGCTCAAAAATAAAATAAAATAAAAATAGAAATAAAATTAAAAATGGGACTGAAATAGCACTAGACAAGCTACAAAAGCAAAATTACTATATCTTTATAGTAAATATGAGCACAGCTTTTAAATCTGTCAGAAGTACAATGCCATAGACAGAGAAGTGTGGGAGAGGGGGACGGAAATGATTCCTTTCAACCCCACACATACATAACCCACAACACACACAGGCATTTTTCCTCTGATCTCTAGAGGAGCTAACATTTTTTACATAGCATCATTCAATGAATTTTCTCCTCTAGTTTATCCTTTGTCCTATCCTTGCCTCTCCTCTACTTCTACAACTCCCCTTTCTTTCCCTCTCCCCCCAACTCCACATCTCTGTCTATGGCATTCTACTTCCAACAGATTTTGCAGCCTTGACACTTACTATATTTTATATTATAGTAATTGTGACTTCGCAGCTTGGCTAGGGTTATTACAATTCCATTTGATATTTATTTATGTTTTATTTTACTTTGAGACCTATTCCCATTTTGGGACTTGTTTCCTAGTTCAACTTTTTCTTCATTCTGCCTGCACATTGTGTTAGGAGTTCAGTATATAGAGAATACTGAATGGGTAACCATGCCGAACCAATGTGTTCTGCCACAGAGAGGTCTGATTCCCTTTGACCTCAAGAGCAAAGCTCGAGAGGTCCTTGGGAATCAGACCCCGAGGTGGCAGAACACATGGTTCTGCATGGGGTTACCCATTTGGTATTTTCTATAGTGTATGGTGTCCTTTTTTAGGCTTTTTAAATTAGTTTTATTCATCCCGAAAGAAATTGTCTCCAAACGCTATGAAAGTGATTTGTGTGGTTGCTAGGGACTGGGCATCCCTAATTTAGCAGTGTACTCTGCCATTGGTTGATTCTGTCAAGTGGGAGTGATTTTCTTAAACAAAAAAAATAGCAGCCGAATATCTCGCTTAGTGAGAGAAGAAATATACAGTCAGCCAAAAATTGTAAGTAAAGTATCATATCTGGTTGATCCTGCATTAAAATTAACAGTGCCCATTTCAGAAAACTGCCACGTTACTTTTTCAGTCAGTTGTAAATAATGTTGACATGCGGCGGTTTTCTGTTCATGATTTCAACCTGCAGCTCAAGTTTTCAAATCTAAATGAATGGAACACTGTTCTGCACATGTGGTCAGTATAGCGTTCCATTCATTTTGCTGACTGTGGTGAACAGCTTTTTAGTAAGGTGGAATTTGAGGTGAGAACAACGTTCCACCATACACTATAATAAGGTCCGTTCCATGATGTGCTCTGCCTTGATTGGTAAGGGGTTTTGTCTGTCCCCCTTTTTATATTTTTATATATTTATGTTACAGTAAAGCATGTTTAATTGGTGAGCTACAGAGGTATAAATATGGTTTGCAGCCATGAAATATTTCTACCCTGCTACTATGTATCACCACTTGTATGGCAATGTTCCTTTCTGGCATTTCAAGATTGAATGGTTATGAGGATGGAATACAGGATAATTAGGGAGGCATAAACATCCTTTGAATTGTCCATTTTAGGAATGGGAGGAGTTATACATGATCTGGGACTTCCTTTTGCTTCCTCACTTTTCCCTGCACCCCCACCCCACTCATGGTTATAAAGAAAAGAGTAATAAGTTTCAAACAGCAGGGAAGCACAGAAGATTTCTTGCCACATTTTGAAATTTATGATGAAGGGCTACACTAAAATAGACAGATTATGTATTTTTTGCCACTACATACATGGATTTTAGTATCATTTGTTTATGGCATTTCTCTCCTCAAAGATGAGGCTCCTCTGAAGACAGCAGTTTAAATACCCCCCCAACCACCACCACCACCAGATCAAGCATCTGTTGATCCCCAGGGAATTTACATGAAAAAATTAAAGGGAGCTCACTTGCTGCTAGTGTGGGAGTAGGACATTATCAAAATTTAACAAGATGGACTCTTTTTTAATAGAATACAAGACAGACAGAATTCTGGAGTTTTTAAATATATTCCTGATTTTTTTTGGATGGGGGTTATATTTAAAAAATAAAATCAAAAGCAGCAGCACCAGTAAATGCACAGGTTCATGCAGACCCTCCACTTAGCTTGAGGTTCCTGAGTAGTCAAGTTTGAGTGTGATATAAATCTCTGGAGGTGTCAGGGACCTACTGTATGGGATCAGACCCCGAATCTCTGCCAGACTGCATCAGAGGAGCTCAGTGCTAGACATCTTTCTCCAGCCGAAGGGCTCCACTCTTTCACTGGTGTTAAAATGACTATGGTTATACACTGTGGCAAGTGTAGAAAATTAATGATTTTTTATACAATGCCCTTTTTAAGTGGAGATTATCTGAGTAGGGTATGTACTCTAAGGGTCCAGAGGGAATATTTATTTTAATATTTTATTTTTACAGCACTCCTATTGTTTCCACCATGTATAACACAAAAAGGGAAGAGCTCCCAGAGACCAATCTTAAGTTTTCCCACAGATGTTGACATTTGGTTCAGGAGTCAAAGACAGGTCAACCATGCAAGACCTGCAGCAGGTACTGTACCACATGTTTTTTTTTGGAGGGGGAGTCTAAAACATGGGCATCATCATGGATGTCTGAACCACAGGGCAAGTGGCAGCCCTCCTTCATACATTTTGGATTACAGGAGAGAGAGAGAGACACCTTTGCCTTATTCTCTTGCATATGGCAATTCAATTTCAAATCTGCTACAGTGGGTCAATCAAGAAATGAAGGTAGAGCAGATCACATGACTAACTTGCCTGATAGTGACACAAAAAATATTAATTAATTGACAAGCTGCACTCCGGTTTTGTTTTTATGTAGATTCTGCCAGGGAAAAATTGCAAGCAATTCACAGAGCTGGTTGGGAATTTGAGTAGTTTAATAGGTAAAAGAATTATAACTATGCTGCTGGCATCTCCCCATTGAAAAATTAGGTTGCAAGTGCACAGCCACCACACTCCCACGGCATGCAATAAGATGAAGAAACTAACAGCAAACGGCCTTTTGTAACAAAAAAAAAAAGGGTCACACACCTCCCAACTAAACAAAAATGAAAGCAGTGCCAACAACCAACTGGCTGACTATCAATGGCAGCTAGAACATTAACATTTGTAATCGGATGAAAGCAAAGCAAGGCAAGGCAAGTTTCATTTAAAAGACACCCAATCCTGGAGGCTCTGGGTGCTGTACATAAAAATACATATAAAACAACTTTCAATAAATAAGCATTATCAAAAACACAATAACTAATACATATAATAACTAATAAAAATAATAAAGAAAACCAGGGAAATAGCAATAAACCAAGTCAGAAACAGGACGATATTATTTACATAACTGTGTCTGGAAAAGCCTGCTCAAAAAAGAAGGCCTTGAGGTGTGCCTTCAGTACCTCCACTGAAGGGGTCTCCCTAATAGATGGTGGTAGTGAATTCCACAGGACGGGGCCAGTGATGCTAAAAGCTCTATTGCTGGCTGTTTTTAACCTCATCCTGGGAATTGCCAGGAGGCCCCTTGAGGAGGAGCGGAGGGAGCGGACTGAGGTAGCAGGTGTAAGAATGTCCACCAGGTAACTTGGGCCCAGACCATGTAGGGCCTTAAAGGTGAGCATGCCCACCTTAAAGAGGATACTCCATCTGACTGGCAGCCAGTGCAATTCATGCAACACTGGGGTAATGTGGCAGTATATACAGTAGGTTGCCCCATCAACAATCTGGAAACTGTGTTCTGCACTAGCTGAAGCTGATGGAGGATCCCTCCTGAGACCCTGACATAGATCACATTACGGTAATCAAGTCTTGACATCACAAAGGCAGGTACCAAGGTAGGGAGTTCCGGGGCAGAACCGGAGCTTAATCCTGGTGATATTCCTCAGATGGTAGAAATTAATATGGACCATGGCCAACACCTGAGCCTCAAGTGTCAGGTCACTACCCAGAATAATGCCCAGGTTACACACCCTGGAGGAGGCCTTCAAAGGCACAGAACCCAGGACAAGTCCTGTCTCTGTACCTGAGGCCATCTTATCATGTCCTCTGTTCGACTCCACTACCAGTACCTTTGTCTTATTAGAGATCAGTCATAACCAGCTGGAGGCCATCCAGTCATTGATTTCATCAAGGCAACTGTTAAACATGTCCACAGCATTGGATGTTCCAGCTGCAAAGGAAAGATACAACTGGGTACCATCGGCATAGCAATGAAAACCCAAGTCATGTTTCCTAATGATCCCTCCCAGAGGCAGCATGTACATGCTGAACAACATTGGCAACAAGACCGAACCCTGAGGCACTCCACAAAACATGGGACTAGGGGAGGAGGAGCAATTCCCCATCACTACCCTCTGTCTCCTGTTTGTCAGAAAGGACTCAAACCAGCAGATGACTGTGCCAGTGAGTCCACAAAATTCCCTCAGGTGGTCAAGCAACACACAATGGTTCACCATGTCAAATGCAGGGGAGAGATTGATGAGAATGAGAATTGTCCCTTCCCCTTGATCTCTTACCATGAGAAGTTTATTGTGCACCTGAACTAATGCAGTTTCTATGCTGTGTCTGGCCCAAAACCCAGACTGGAAAGACTCGTATAGGTTGAAGGCTATGAGGTGCTCCTCAAGCTGAAGCACCACAATCTTCTCAACAACCGTAGCCAGGAATGGAAGGTTGGAGATTAGATGGTAATTTGCCATGAGGTCAGGGTCCAAAGATGGCTTTTTTTTTCAGAAGGGGTCTCATCAATGCCTCCTTTAAGGCATTGGGAAAGACCCCCTCAGACAAGGAGCACCAGACAATCAAGGTAAACACCAGGCCAATAGAGTCAAAACATCCCATCAAGAAAAGCTTCGGCACCAGGTCCAGTTCACAATATGTGTGCCTTAGCCTGAAAGCAACCCCAATAACCTCAGCCACCTCCACTGGTCTAAACTTACCCCAACCAGGCAGAATGCTCTCTGGGCATCTGAGGTGATCACTGTCAGCCAAATAATGGCCCACTGCTGGAATTCCCTATCTGATGGCAGACACTCTGTCTAAGAAGAACTGAGCAAACTCTTCACATAAAGCATTCAAAAAAGCTTTTTTCAGCTGCAGACAGGCTGGGTTTAGTAGCCTATCCACAGTCCAAAAAAGCACAATTGGTCAGTTCTTCCCCGCTGCAATCTCCCTGGACAGGAATTCTGCCTTCTTACAGTTGATTGCCCCCTGGTACTCACCATAGTGAGCACGCAGGGCCAGCTTGTCCACCTCCAGATCAGTCCTCCTCCAGCAGCTCTCCAACCTCCAACCCAGGGTCTTCATCACCTTGAGCTCCCATCAAACCACAGAGACTTCAAGTGAGAAGATCTGGGTCATACACGGACTGGTGAGAGGGAGTCGAGTGCCTCAGACATCACCTTATTATAGGCAGTGACCGCAGTGCACGTATCCCTCCCCATATGCAATGTCCACACTAGATAGATCAGCTGCTGCCAGAAAACCCTCTGGGGTCACACCCCTCAATGGGTGGTAGCTGACCATCTCTGCAGAGGGAGGGCTCTTGGGGGGTGCCCTGAATAAGAACTCCACCATGCAATGATCAGACCAGATGACCAGATGACCCGATCAGTCTTGAGGTTATTAATCTCAAGCCTCAGTGAGAAGACCAGGTCCCACATGTGTCTGCCCTGATGGGTCCCGGAAGAAACTTCCTGTGACAGGCCTAGTGATGACATCATCTGGAGGAAGTTGTACCCAAGCCCAGAAGATTCATCATCAGTCCAGACATTGAAGTCTCCCAGAATTAAACATCTGAGGGCCTCCAATGTCTCACCGCCCATCAAATTGGCTACCTCCTGCAGAAATTCTCCCAACGCCCCAGAGGGGCAATAAATCAGGAAAATTCTGCAGCCTGCACCCAGACACCCATGCACGGCCACACATTCAAAAGAAACCGGTCTTCCCACTGGGTGCACAGTGAATCCCAGCTCAGATCTAAAACATATGGCAACTCCCCCTGCCCCTACAGTCCACTCTGGAGCAGTGCACAACAGAGTACCTGGGGGGATGGCACAACAAAAACAGGGGCAGCATCATCACCTAGCCAGGTCTCCGTAATACATGCCAGATTGACCGATGAAACAAGATTCGCAATAATTGCGGTCTTATTTCTTATCGATCTGGTATTGCATAGCACTGCCCATAGGAGATTGGTGGACAGTGCAGCCCCTCTGGCTACCTGCCTACTCAGTCTGATGAGAGCCCTGGGGATGGGCACCAAACACGTTTCACCTCTCCTTTGAGCCCAATGAACCCCCAGGTGCCTTCTGCCCCTAACCACCCCATCCAGCCCCCTACCAACGTAGATGAGGCACCCCACCACAATCTATCCATGTGATTCCTCTGTATTCTGACCTATCAACAGTGACGTGCTGTCGTGGTAGTAACAGGGAAGTTGGAGAAGGCCACAGATCATGCAGCAGGGACACCCTGTACATGATCCTGACATGTCCCAGGCCCCCATCCTTCCTCAGACACATCCTGTCTGACAATACTAACCCCAAAATTTACACTTTAACTAAGAATACACTCACTCAAACAACCATACACTAATACAAGGCCAACCTAATACTATCCATACAGTCACACATTCGGTGGTCCATGACCATAGCGACTAAGTTTGAATGCCTGGAAAAACGGTGAGTCCATTTTGGTGACTGTGATTATGGCTACCTAGGGAGGAGGGTGACCGGATACTGTGGTTGGCGAAAACCACAACAGGAACTCATGCATATACATGCGCACATGCACCCACGGGGGGGAGAGACAGGGGAGGGATGGCATGTGGGAGGGGTTGCAGTGAGCAGCTGCTGAGCTAGATCACTGGTGTCATGGAGAGGGTGGTTGGCTGGGAGGCATGGGGTACTGGGTTCTGGTCTGGCGTGGTGTGGATTTTTTTTTTTGCTGCCTGGCAGCATGTATTTTTTCAAGTTTTTCACCCCCCAACATGCACCCCCCTGGAGTTAAGAATCCATAAGTAGGGGAGTGTGGGGGGCAAATTAAAAATGAGACCTGTAAGTCTCAGGCACCTTTTTTCTGTGCACTGCCAGTGTGTATTGCTGAAATTAATTTCCGATGATGTACACTCGCCATAATAGTGATCAGTGTTTCTCGATTGCTATTATGACATGGAACCCACACATTCAACCTAAAAACTCAGACCCACCAATAACCCCCCACTCTCCACCCCCAAAGAGAGCAAGAACAGTCCAGTATAGAGTTCTTCAGAAAAAAGGAGAGTACAGTCTGCAGCTCAGCAAACAAGTCCTACAAGACAGGACAATTTAAACAGATACAATGCATAAACATCAATCAGAATGCAATGATACAAAATGTCATCGGCCCACTGCTTAGCAGCTGAAGGCCCTCTCACTACCTCCAGTCACTAAAGCGATGACCTAGCTAGGTCAGCCTCAAAGACGCCAAATAGGATGGGTCCTGTGAATGTCCCCCAAAACTGCTTGCACCAGATCTGGAGTCCCAGGAAAAAAGCCAAAGGACCAATGACCACCCCACTATGATAATCCTGGGGTCACACCAAAGCTCCAAAACTCTTTCCTCCCCATAGTAAACCACACCAGAAAAACACAGAAAAACAGGCCCGATTGATAATCCAATTGCCCATCAAAAGTCCGCAGAGTCTCTAGTCCCTGAGAATAGTTTCTGGTCCCCAAAAACAGACCACGCCAACACACAGATGAAATAGGCCACCAGCCAAGGAACCAAAAGTCTTGAGGACAACACAGAGTCACCAGCCCCTGGAAGATAATATGCAGAAGTGTCCTCCGCGTCGCGCTTTCCCAGGAATTTGATCCAGGTGGCAACCGTCTCCCTACACACCGTCAGCCCTCTCATAAAAAAGAAGCACCTTCAGGATGAAGAGGGACCTCCGCTACCATCCATTCTTGGGTGAAAGATGGAATCCAATTGCAACACAACACTTCTGAGCCTCAGCCCAGTTCCTAGTCCTCAGAATGGTGTGAGTCCAGACCACACATCCAACATGATGATCAGCATCAGACAGCAAGGCACCCGGGGAGCAAAAGCAAGAACGTCATCAGGTCCCAGGCAACACAAAATCCTTCATGGCTGGTGGGCCCTAACTAAAAAATAAAGAAGCTCACTACCTAAACTTGCTCACTCCCCTGCCCCAACTCATGCTAAAAAACCCTATCTATTACCCTAGCTAGCAATGCTGTGAATTTAGGAAATCTGGTCAACAAAGTGGCCAGAAAACAAAAGCATCAAATATAGCTCTCCAAAAGGCAAAACAAACTCATATGGAGGTGCAAGTGCTCACATCAAGGAGCACACAGGCAGCAGCTCAACACTGCTGCCATTTTGCTCCTTGCTCCTCCCCCCTTTCAGATCTCCACCATCAATCATTATTGGGGAGAATCAACATATATTATTTCTTTATTTCTATCATCATTAAAAGAGCTAATTGTGTATGTATTAATAACTGTAGGTGAGTGTGCATGTGGTTATGGTGGGTGGCGGGGGCAGGGAGGATCAAGAATACAGGAGTAACAGATCCAGTGTTATTCTGTGAATGAACATAAAAACCAAAATAGAAATACTAACTATCCGATGAATGAGTTTAGCACTATTAACCTACAACTCAAAGAAAGGATAGGAACACGTAATAAACAGCGAGCCAGTCAAATCAAAAATTATTTTGTCAGCATTATGGCAAGGTAAAGCACATTTCAACTATTTTTATTAGCTATATGAAATGAATGATCCCTTACCTCACCTGTATACATGTCAGTTGTATGCAATCTGACAGCCAATATAAAATTATGAGGTAAGCTATGACACTTTCTATTCAGAAAGGAAAACTGTACACTCACCTCAACCAGTGACTACAGAAAACAAGACTGACATCAATAAATGTAAACATTATCATGTGATGCTCAATGCGCGTGCTGCAATTAATCCATCTGTGATCCTGATTGTGAATGACCGTGATGATAACCAGCACAGTAATGTGCTCGTCACCATCTGACAACAGCAACAATGTGGCCACCCATTCACAAATGGCGGTGGCATTGAGGTCTAATTAGATATTTGAAAACAATGAATATCTGTAAAATAAATGAGGCTAAGATAATTTATTTATTAAAATAAGGCTTTATTCAGTACAACAACTCTTTTCAAGTGAGAAATCATAGGATCTGTTAAAAAAAAGTAGCAAGTCAATGTACGCTGTGTAACTTTGCAGACTGTGCCCCTTTAATATAAAGCCAACAAACAAATTCAGTTAGCTCTTCAGAACCCCCACCCCAGACACATATAATATCTTCAGTGAAACAACATCATTTAACAATGTGTCTGAGATGGGAGTTCCACTTTTGGAAAATGATGCATTTTTTCCCCATGTTTTGCCAACTCAAACCAAGCAGCTATTTGCCATTTACACTCACATACGCACAATAACAAAACAATAAGTACAGCAAGCCAAAGCTTTATTATAGCAAAATATAATACAAAAGGTTATACATTACCGATTTAATAAAGCATCATCCAAGCCCTCTTTCAATGGCTGGGAAGCCCCCTTGTCAGCCTGGCTAGGAGTCTCTCGAACCGCGAACTGGCCCCACAGCGATGCGTCCACCCTGCAGGAGAGGCTTTTAACCAGGCGTCTGGAAAGTCCCATTTTATATGTTTTATTTGGTATTTAGAAATGATAAACCATCATGTCCTAAGCACTGGCCAGGTGCCCAGAACATCACGAGTTTAGCATGACAAACACCACTTATTTTTATAATATGCGACCTTCAAGTCAGCAAAATACACTGTCTGAAGCAAAACATAATAATGAGGCTATTTAAAGAGCAAAACACCAATTAAATGAAGCAGCATGTAGAATGGAGTCACACAATACAAAATGGAGTCACATAATACAAAATGGAGTCACATAATACAAAATGGAGTCACAATAATTAACATATTATACTATTACTACATTTGGTCCTTTGATTATTGTGAATACAATTTGTATGATATTGGTACCATAGCAAAATTACTACGAATATAATTGTCACTACAGCAATGATTATGATAGGATGTATTAGAATATTTAACACTTTTGTAGCTGATGGAGACCATTTTGTAAAAATATTTCACCAATAATGAGTAGTCTCTTGTTGAATTTTGGAACTTAAATTAATTATTTTATTTTTAACTATTGTAGTTTGCACCTGACTTTGCACTAATGATTTATTTTTTATTGCCAAATGAGCCTGTATTACATTTGTTTTTTGAATTATTTGTTTAATTTTATTTAATGAGATACTCAATTTTGATTGATTTAAAATATTGGGCTGCCAATACAAAATAAGCTTCTGCTCATTATTAGGGACCTGTGCATTTTACTGTGGTGGATGACATTACAATTCAATGATTACTAGGAATTCATGATTTGAACACGGTCCTCCACACATATTTATTATTACTCATTAAATTACTCTGGGCCTTATTTTTTTGCATTATAGAATACATATGTCGCATTGTGTATTTTGTCCAATTAATAAATTGCGAAATATTTTTTGCTACTCCCATTCCCCATACCTGTGAAGCATTAAATAACTGCAAGAACTCAAAATTATAATTTAAAGTTAATTTTTGGGGTAAGAAAACAGTTGGCATTCATTGAGCTTGTAAGTTAATTAAGCTAAATACATTAATTCCTACTGCCTGAAGCCTGTTAGTCAGTGTTTTTATATTAACACTATTTAAAATTTTCATGCCTGCCCCTGCTCCACCTAATAGCGTATTATATTAAGCTCTTTTATATTTGCATTTTTTACTAAACATAAACGTTATGTTAAAATGGATTACATTTTTTTGATACCGCTGCGCTACTGATGTACAGGTGGATGGAACCTTAACTATACTATTATTGCTAATTACAGGATGATTTTTTAATACTGTAATGTGATCTGCCCAAGTAGTTCTATTAGTTATTGCAGTAGCATTTATGCAGAATAACGTGTCTATGTCGATTAAAGTAATACTTGCATTGAAAATGTCTGTTTGATTTATGCAGCAATCAAGTCTATGTTGTATAGTCACCATGCAACTATTCGGTAAGTTGCAGCATTTAATAGCAGTCTTATTTTGCAAAGAGATTTTATCTGTTTCGTAGGCATATTGTCCTGGGCCACCAGTTGTCATTCAGAGATTGACCCCTGGTGAAAATATTATGTTTAGTACCACACACTTCTGTCCGGATGGGCAGCTAAAGTTCCCCTGGGTTTTATTTTTGGTATTATTTTTCAACTCCAGGTTCCTTTACAACCAGTGTCATTACAGTTAACCCTTTGAATCCTTCCTCCAGGGGTAACTAGCTCTGCCAAATGGACCATAAGACACACCAGCATTTTTTAAAATTCATTGCTGGACCTAGAAAGACACAAATTTATTATTTTCGAAGATAACATTTATGTGCAGGCACGTATTTCCATTTTTTTCCTGATTTGATAATTAACACTGTGTTGTCTCGTCTGGTGGCTATCACTCAGCTGGTTTAGGAGGGCCATTTGGGTTTGTAACCCATATTTTGGCACCATTGTTAAAACCTCCTGTAGATTTAAAACCTTTATCCCCTTGCTGTTAAGAGTGTGGGGCTTGTCCCTTTATAGGGTCACTTTGTTAACTGGAATAATTAACAATTGAGCCACTCTGTCATACTGTTGAATTAACAGATTTTGTTTTTACTATTTAACAAAATTACTTTTATTTTTTAGTAATTACAATCAATCACCCCTCCCAAAATTTGTATTATTTCCTTGAGGGCTAGTTTTGATTTAGGTGCTATTCAACCAAAATGTCTCGTGAATTTGTATTTCAATACCAGTTTCTATTACTTGAATGTTTCTGCTGTTTATTTTGTATTTTGAAGGGCATGTAAATCAAGTCCAGCAGCTTCTGGGGTTGCCTGCAAGAGACAGAGCTCCTGGTGTAATTTTTCAATATAACACTGTTTTTGTAGTTGAGTAAGCCTGCACTTGCAAATTAGGAGTTATTATTTGCATTAAGGGGGTCTCAGATTTTCCAATTGGTCTATTATTTAAAATTTGTAATGCTTCATGCACATTTTTTTTTTATTTTTGTAGGCTCTCCCCCCCCCCAATTGTCCTTTCACAATATGAGGGATTGGTCTTTGTTGCCCATGTTGGCATATAGGACACTGAGCAATAACAGTTTTAACCAAATTCAATGTTAGGGGTACACCCCTGCTATATGCCCACTTGTAAGTGGCTTTCTCTCCCAAATGTCCACATTTTTGATGTACTCATTTTGCCAGCCCTGATAACTGCTGACTTTGAGTTTTTTTAATATTCACTGGAAGAATTGTAGCTTTTTTATTTGCAATAGAATTATACCATCGTTCTAGTGTATTTGAAGCACAATGAGCATCAACATGAAATACAGTGGTCTGAGTATTTTGCACCATAGTTCATATTTCCTGCCACAGTTCTTTTCCCCATATTTTTTTTGAATACATTTTTTACTCATTTTTAGCCCAAGTGGGCAGCCAGGTTGTTAAACCATTGGCTACAGACCATGAATTAGTATAAATATGACATGTACCTTGCAACCTTTGTGGGTATTACACTGGAAGGGAGGAAGGGTAGCTTACCCCCTCCCTCCAAGCTCCTACTGGTGGAAGACACAGCTCGAGGTGCAAGAGACAGCTCGAATACTGTAGCAATAAAAAGGTTAGCTGTGAAACACAGACAAACAACAAAAACAAACACACATTAGTTTAAAAATAAAACAAGATTATTTCCATAGGATAAAAAGTAGCGTCCCTGGGTTCCCTTATCCTAAGCATGACAAAATGTCCAGATTGATGGTAATACACGTGCGTCGTATCTCTGTAGATGGTAAACTCTCAAAAACAGCTGTAATAGTCCTTTTTTAAAATTGTAAAAGTTTGTTCCTCTTCACTTAGAATACTAGTTTTGCAATAAAAAGTCAAATTACAT
Source organism: Neoceratodus forsteri (assembly GCA_016271365.2). Classification (NCBI taxonomy): domain Eukaryota; kingdom Metazoa; phylum Chordata; order Ceratodontiformes; family Ceratodontidae; genus Neoceratodus; species Neoceratodus forsteri. Next base: position 989,474,802 of record CM057449.1, read on the forward strand.
GGTTCACTCTTGGTGTGCCTTCATGAAAACATACATTTTGTGTGAAAAGTTGTGCTTTAGGCATGGAATACACATCAAGTTTGAACTGGTAGTAACATAAAATGTTGAAACACAAGAAGGTCAAATAACGTGCAAAAGGTCACAGTGTGCATGCAAGGGTCATTCAAACCCAGCCATTCCTGTAGTGTCCTTGAACACCACCAATATTAAAATATCTTTACACAATAAAACTGCTGCCAAGACAGTACACACATACACATACACAAAAAGAAATACTTAACACAAAATAAGACTGACATTGTTTCACACCAATTTGCTGAGGTAATGCCCATAGTTCCATTAGAAAACTGTACGTGGTTTAGATATATGTGTTGCCTCCTGCCTGTCTTGTAACACTGACAATTTTTAAACCAACACATTTATACATATTGCCATGCCAAATCTTTTCAGAACAAAACACTTTTTAAACACATTATTTGTAAGTGAACACATCTCGTATAACATGATTACACCTTTTGGAACATAACTAAAATATGGCACTCTGCCATTTTGCAAAAAGTTTCTGGTTTTAACTAGAAGTATGATAAAACCATTTATAGCTGTTGACACATTACATTTTTACCTAGCAGTGGCTTGGCACGTTGCTTGCAAACTACAACTCTTTTTGCAAATTGCAATCTATATGACGTCATAATCAACACTACCTGCTCCACCAAACAAAGTTCTTCACTGACCCTATCTAGGCAGCACAAATGTTTCATTAAAACAAAGCCAATTAAAACAGTCAGCTATGGCAAAGAAGCTCTCTCTTTTTTTCTCTGTAACCTGTTGTGCACTGAGGCAGTCAATCCTATCTTGCAACCTTGACAACAGAACATAATTACAGAACACAGATATAAAACAACTTTGAATAAAAAAAATTCAGACTTACCCAGTGCCAAGGTATTTTCTTCTTCTTTCCGATACAGTCTAAGTAAGAAAACTGACTGCAGGACCTTGTGATAATTTTTAAACGCTGCAGCTATTAACTCTTTTAAAGGTTTTAACCTTGAAAGGTTTTTTTTGCATTTAGTAACCTGCCAAACCAAGTCTTTTCAGAGCTCTGGTTTGCAGTTTAAAACAAAACAAACAAAATTTCTAACAGTACTAGGTTAAGAGCCATCTGGTAGAGGTCCCCAGTACTTGGGTTTAGGATTAAATGTATACAGAAAAACTTGAAACTACACAGATAGGCAACATGGGGCGAGGATTTTAAATCATCCCGTCTGTGATCTACTGTGCGTACATCCACAGTAGTTTATTTTTTTTTTTAGATGTTGCTTATTTAACTTTACTTAATCAGCCGCTGCTTTTTTTTCTAAAAGCAGCCTGAACTGTGAAAGCCATCATTGGCTCTAACAGTATATACTTGCAGCAAGCACAAATTACAAGTACAAAGGGCAGTTGCTTGCTTGTTTGAGCCTTAATACACCTTTAAAAAAAAGAACTCATCCTTTTTCCTAAAAATAGACATTTTATTTTCGAATCCTGCCGACTACGCCAAAAATGTTTTGCCAACTCAAACCAAGCAGCTATTTGCCATTCACACTCACATACACACAATAACAAAACAATAAGTACAGCAAGCCAAAGCTTTATTATAGCAAAATATAATACAAAAGGTTATGCATCACCAATTCAATAAAGCATCATCCAAGCCCTCTTCCAATGGCTGGGAAGCCCCCTTGTCAGCCTGGCTAGGAGTCTCTCAACAGAACTGGCCCCACAGCGTCGTCCACCCTGCAGGAGAGGCTTCTAACCAGGCATTGAGAAAGCTACATTTATATGTTTTATTTGGTATTTAGAAATGATAAACCATCATGTCCTAAGCACTGGCCAGGTGCCCAGAACATCACAAGTTCAGCATGACAAACACCACTTATTTTCATAATATGCGACCTTCAAGTCAGCAAAATACACTGTCTGAAGCAAAACATAATAATGAGGCTATCTAAAGAGCAAAACACCAATTAAATGAAGCAGCATGTAGAATGGAGTCACACAATACAAAATGGAGTCACATAATACAAAATGGAGTCACATAATACAAAATGGAGTCACAATAATCAACATATTATACTATCACTACACCCCACCAAGCAAGAAACAGGATGGGATATGAGGATGCAAGGGCTGCCCCCATCACAGTTGCTTGAATTTGATGGTAATATCTATTATTAAAGACAAAAAGAAAATTATGCTCAAGTACAAATGTCAGCAAATTTATTATGAACTCTGTAGGGACTCATTCAATCTCAGGGTCAGTGTATAAATGAATCCATTCCCTGTGTTGAGAATTAGTTTCTAAGGGATACAATACCAATGGCCAGCCAGGAATAGTTATCACACCACTCAGATCCATCCATTTTGTGTAAAAGCTCCATCATGTCGTGGATATGTGATGGCAATTTTACCAGCATTTGTTTTTAAAAATTGGTCAACAAATTTAGCAGGACCATCACTAAGAGACCTCACCCGAAACGATGGGTCTCCTAGGGGGGTCCACCACATTCTTGAGGGTCTTTGGGAGGGTATATCTTCAGTTAGTGGAGAGGGGGGGAAGGAGCCTTTAGCAGGTGGCTGTGAGTGTAAGTAGATCTGAAAGATTTTCTTAGCTGGTATTTTTGGGTGTTTATAATTGTATTTGAGGGCTGGTTTTAACTGCCATTTATTGTGCTTTTACATTTAGTTTTGGTAAGAGTATTGGATTCTAGCAGACAAGTTGGTGTTTGTGTGTTTAAAAGTTGCTGTCTGGCCTGTAAGTGCAGGCATCATATTACAGGGGATTAGTGCTGTTTGAATGTGAGGTGTAACTGCCATCTCAGTTAGTCTTCAGTTAGTGGAGGGGGGAAGGAGCTTTTGGCTGGTGGCCGTGAGTGTAAGTAGATCTGAAAGATTTCTAAGCTGGTATTTTTGGGTATTTGTAATTGTATTTGAGGGCTGGTCTTAACTGCCATTTATTGTGCTTTTACATTTAGTTTGGGCAGGAGTAAGGGATTCTAGCAGACAAGTTGGTGTTTGTGTGTTTAAATGTTGCTGTCTGGCCTGTAAGTGTAGGCATCATATTACAGGGGATTAGTGCTATTTGAATGTGAGGTGTAACTGCCATCTCAGTTAGTCTTCAGTTAGTGGAGAGGGGAGAAGGAGCCTTTAGCTGGTGGCTGTGAGTGTAAGTAGTTCTGAAAGATTTTCTTAGCTGGTATTTTTGGGTGTTTGTAATTGTATTTGAGGGCTGGTTTTAACTGCCATTTATTGTGCTTTTACATTTAGTTTGGGCAGCAGTAAGGAATTCTAGCAGACAAATTGGTGATTGTGTGAGGTGTCACTGCCAGAGGACTCCTTGGCTGATTGTGTTTTGACACAGCCTGTGGTGTACTCCCACCCACCCACCCACCCACCCTGCAACCCACCTGCCCCAAGGCTCACCCTACATTTATTGGGTGAGTCCCATAAGGCCTTGCAATATCCTAATCCTATTAGGGTGATGCGTGGGTAGTGCTGGCTATTGCATGTTAGGTACTGTTTGTATCTATTGCTCAGGCATATGCTGGCTACTGCTGGGAAAAGGGTAGATTGATTGAGTGTATATGGATTGGAGGATACTTTTATTGCAAAGAGGTGCCCATATTGCCCACACCTAACAGTGAGGATGGGATCGAATGATGCAAGAGCCAGTATCTTCGGGAGGGTTATTGGGTGTACGGGGTGAGAGGCGGCCATAATATTGAATTGGGCATGGAGGTTTGGTGGATGCCCAGTGTGTTACCAGTTGGTGGGACTCAGGCAGGAGGTCGAGGGATCAGGAAGCAGTTGGAGGGAGGAGGGGTTGGTTGGAGAGGAAGGGGGACAGGAACCATGTGATGATAGGCAAGGACAAAATGGAATACCCCAGGGTACAGGGGCAGGAGTGAGAGGACTAGGACCACATGGTCACTTTGGGGGGGAGAGACATGAAAATACCAGTGTATGATCTTCATTCTGAAAGGAGGAGGTGGCCCAGAGAGAGCCAAGGAAAGGGGAGGAGAAGGGGACATGAGTGGGTGAGCTTGGGGCAGGCATCACACTTACAAATATCTTCACCCTGCTGTACCTGGATGATGAGGTGGAAGAGGCTAGTGGGCAGGTGCTGCAGGATGTTGGGGAGGGATTGGTCAGGTGTCAGAAGGTGGCAGGGTATAGGAGGGGAGGCCTGATCCAAAGGAGGGGAGGGCATGGGGAACATGAGACCAGGGCACCAGACAGACAAGGAGGGGGGCAGAAGCCTGGGTCTGAGGGAGGTAAGGCAGAGGGGGATGCACTGTACAGAATCAGGGTGGACGAGGCCAGGACCCAGGACAGGGCAGAGTTGAGGAAGGGAAAAGCGGACAAGGAGGGGGTGAAGAGGGGAGCACTCTGGGTAGGCCAGTTCTGACACTGGAATTTCAAGAAGAGAGGGGTGTAGAGAGCACTAGGGCACAAGGGTCCATTACTGCAGAACCGGAGGGGGGCATGGAGTGGAGAAGGAAAGCAAGAATAGGAGGCCTGGGTGGAGAAGTCAATAGCAACAGACCAACTGGGGAAGAGATAAGGGGGGTGACTAGTGATATTCAGGCTGTGAGGGGTGCGAGGAGCAAGCTGGGAGAGTGAGACAGAAGCGAGAGCCTGGAAGGGCACAATCAAACTAGTGATTCCCAGACTGTGGGAGGGGCGAGGAACAAGCAGGGGGCCATAGTCAGGAGAAAGAGTCTGGAAGGGCACATACAGACCTGTGACCCCCCAAGTTACAGGGGGTGAAAGGGGAAAACTGGGGGACAGAGGCAGAAGAGGGAGACTGGAAGGGCACGTGCAAAATAGAGACACCCAGGCTGTGGGGGGTGCAAGGAACAAGTCAAGGGATGAAGACAGAAGAATGAGTATGGAAGGGCACAAATGGGCTAGTAACTTGGGGGGAGAGGTGAAGGTGCTCCTGCTGGGTGCCTCCATGATTAGAGGTATCCAGTGGGAGGGGGGTTGGTCAGGGAAAAGGCAGCCCAGTCAAGGTTAAATGTATCCCAGGTCTATCAGTACATAAGGCCAAGTTCCAGCTATACTTAATGGCAAGGGAATGCAGAGGATCCCCAGACTTTCTAGTTCACCTGAGAACAAATGATTTAGAAGGAAACAATGAACTGGAGAAACCAGCAAGATTCAAGGAATTGGCCAGGGTTTGCCACTCTATAGGATGCTCAATCTCCTTCTCTGAGATACTGCCAGTACCCAGGGCAAGTGGGAAAAAATAAGCAAAAACTTAGGGGGGGTGAACCAGTGGCTTAGGTAGTGATGCAAGTCAGAAGAGTATGGATTGATGGGGGACTGGGGTGATACATGGGAAGACAAGGGGCTATATGCCAGGAATAGGCTGCATCTCAACCTAGAGGGGAGGGAGATCCTTAAACTAAAACTTTTTGGATTCATTGGTGATAGATGGGGTTTAAACTTGTAAAGGGGGTAGGGATAGAAAGACTGAAAGCCCCAGCAAGGAAGCTTGAGGGTTCAGGACTAGATTATGCAAAGTGGGCTGCGGGTAGTGTTAAAAGACCAGGGGGAACTGAGGGGGGAAGAGAGATGGGGATTGCACTGGGCTGAGAAGACTGGAGAGGAGGTAGAGGGGTCGCGTGGAGGACAGTCCTGATCAATGCCAGAAGCATGGGCAATAAAATTCCAGAGCTCCAGGCAATGCTAGTTGAGGGTGCAGCCGACTTGGCAGCAATTACTGAGACATGGGCCACCCAGAAGCATGATTGTGACCTAAATTTAGATGGATACACAATGTTTAGGAAGGATAGGGGGGTGGGAAGAGGGTGGGTGTGGCATTGATAGTCAAAAATGACATAGTAGTTGGTGAAATCGAGGAGGCAGAAGGAGATGTGGAGGAAATTTGGGTAACCTTACAAATGAGGGGGGTAAAAGATAAAAAATAGGGGTGGTGTGCAGACCCCCACAATGGAAGCGGAACTGGAGGATGATCTGGCTGAGAACATTAGGATCACTGTGGCCTCGGAAAGGGCAGGGTGGTGATCATGGGTGATCTGAACACGCTGGGGGCAGACTGGGGCACTATGACATCCTTGGTGGCCAGGGAGCAGAGGTTGATGGATGTCTTTCAGGATGCCTTCCTAGTCCAGCATGTGGGGGAGCCTACTAGGCAGTATCGGATCCTGGACATTGTCCTAGCAGATAGTGACCAGATGAGGGGCCTGGAGGTGAGCAGCCCATTGGCAGGCAGTGACCATGCAATGGTCTGGTTTCTTATGTTTCTGTGGGAGAGGAAATTTGCACTAACACAGAAGTAATAGATTTCAGGGGGATGGACTTTGAGGGCATGGGAAGGATTCTTAAAGGGTGCTTGGATAAGATAAGGCCAGACATGGATGCTGGTAGCTTGTGGGAGACCATTAAGAAGGGAGTGCAAGAGGCTTTGAGGGCCTGTGCAAAGGTAAGGCGCAAGCAGTGTAGGGCCAGTAAGCCATGTTGGTGGACCCTGGAGGTACAGGAGGTGGTGAGGGAGAAAAAGGCTGCCTGTGCATGCTTAAAGCACTCAAGAGGGGCTAGGGAGAGAAGAGAGTATGATTTCCTGGCTAAGAGGGTCACCAGGGTGGTAAGGGGGTGCCAAGGTGAAGATGGAGCCTAACCTGGCCAGGGATATCTGCGGGGGGGAAGGGTTCTATAGATACATAGGGGAGAAAAGAAAAGTGAGGGCACAGATCAGCAGGATTACAACTGGGGGGGATGGGCACAGGAAGCTGTCCAGTGTTGTATAACCCATATTGAAAAGGTTATGTGAGATTGTACTGCATGTTCACCACCCAGAAAGTATCATTTTAAATTCAGCTTCCTAAGAAGCTGAACAAGTCCACCATCAAATTAAATGAACCGAAGTTAGTAGTTGGTGCACAAATGAGTCCTTTTTCAAGGACTCTTACCTGGATATCAGTTAACTGAGTACTAGAGATGTTGACCACTTGATGTATGGCTACTTCTTCCTGTTGCAGCACCTCAGCTCAGGCTGTGCTCCGCCTTTGTTTCTCCTCCCCCCCTTGTCTTTCTCTATCTATTACTCTTGTATCTTGGTTGCAGGATACTGGACTGTTGCTGTTTGACAGTTCCTCTGTCTCTAAAAAAGAGACATGTTTATTTGACAATCTGCTTGAGCTGTCATCTCCTTGTTGCTTGCAACGAAAGTTCCTCCTGCTTTGGGATCATCCATGGCTTCTGGAATGAAACTTTCAGTTCCAGCTAAACACACATCCAATCTTGTAGTCATGTCTGTCTCAATCTAATTTATTTATTTTATGCTTTTCAATGTCCCATTGTAGCTTACAAATTCTTTGTCATTTATTCTTATTAAAAGTCACAAATTCAGCCCTGTTTTTTAAAGGTTCAAATTCTATATGTACACTGTTTAATTATTCTTTCATTCTCACAGCTGTCTTTTGTCCTGCTCAATAAGGATCACCAACAGGTTTTTTTTGAGCAGGTGGTTGATGCTTCTTCCCACCTCTTATGTACTCTTCAGCCCCAAAAGACTGGCTTCTTGGGTTGATTATTTTTCAAGTTTTACAAAAAATTATTTCAGGTCACTGCTAGATGGCTGTTTACATGTTCCTTCTTGAAATAGTCTGTCACTGATATTTTGACAGTGTACACTTTCTTCTGCATTTTTAATGCAAAGCAGATAATTTGCTGAGTTCTTACCTGGGCTGTTTGCAGCTTCATCTCTTGGATCTTGGTTTCAACACATTGTCATAAATGAAGTTTTTAGCTAGAAGCCTTGAGCTTTGTGTGGGTCATAGATGAAACTTGCTGCAGTTGGATGAATGAGCAGAGGACCTTCTCAGCTCTGAGTGCTGCTTTCAAACACAAGTGAATGGTACACATTCCGAAGAAAGTGGGGTTACTAGTGGAGTACCTCAGGGCTCAGTACTGAATCCAGTCCTCTTTAACATCTTTATAGGTGACATTGCAGAGGATCTGGAGGGAAAGGTATGCCTCTTTGCAGATGACACAAAGATCTGTAACAGAGTTGATACACAAGGGGGGGATAGAAAAGATGAGAAGGGACTTGGCAAGGTTGGAGGAATGGTCAAACATATGGCAACTTAGATTCAATGCAAAGAAGTGCAAAGTAATGCACCTGGGAAACAAAAACCCAGGAGAAGAGTGCACAATAGCAGGGGAGGTACTAACAACAACAAAAATGGAAAGGGACCTGGGGTTAGTCATATCAGATGACCTAAAAGTGGGTAAGCAATGTGAAAAGTCGGTAAGAAGAGCCAGGGATATTGGGATGCATAGGAAGGGGTATCACAAGTAGAAAAAGGGAAGTGGTTATCCCTCTGTACAGACAGTTGGTGAGACCCCATCTGGAGTACTGTGTGCAGTTTTGGAGACCTCATCTACGCAAGAACATAGACAGGATGGAAGCAGTCCAGAGGAGGGCAACTAAAATGGTGCAGGGTCTTCATCAGAAACCATATGAAGAGAGACTGAGAGAGCTTAATATGTATACTCTTGATGAAAGGAGGGTCGGGGGGGCATGATAGAAACGTTCAAGTACCCCAAGGTAATCAACAAAGTCCAGGAGGGTAGCATCTTTCAGAAAAAGAGATGTGTAAGAACAAGGGGGCACAATTTAAAGATAGAGGGGGGACGTCTCAGGGGTAATGTGAGGAAATTGTTTTTCACGGAGAGAGTGGTGGATACATGGAACAGCCTTCCTGAGGAGGTCATTGGGTCTAAAACAGTGGGGGAATTCAAACATGCATGGGACAGACACAAGGCAATTATAGTGGGGGGGTTGCAGGAAGCAGGCTGTTGGTTAACTAGAATCTGCAGCTTATCCAGTAGGTAGGGAAATAGGCAGACTGGGTGGGCCAAGTGGTCCTTATCTGCCGTCAAAGTCTATGTTAAGCCAACAGGACAGTAACAGAGAACAGCACACTACCCTCCCCAAAGGTGCTCCAGTCAGCTACAAAGTCACATGAACTAGGGGAAAAATGGGTACAGAGCAAGCACAGATACAAGTCTAAAATATTTATGAAAAGTTAAATATTTAAGAGCATGACAAATAAAGGCAATCACCCCTATGTATCAACTCAGGCTAGGAGTCTTCTTCAAGGGGTGGAGTCAGCCAGTATGAGCCCACATGAAATACCCCAACCTGAACTCATAACAAACAATCAGTGCAGCTAGTATTCAATTCTACAATGAGTGCAAACTTACAAAAAAGTATGCTTAATAACAGCTGTGAAGATCACAAGTTTGAAGTGCATAAAGTGCACACATCAAATAATTGTGGTCAAATTTCAATTCAATTTCAATTCAATTCAATTTTATTTATAAAAAGGCATCTTTCTAAAACCAAGGCGCCTGTACAATAAATACATAAAATAAAATAAATTATTCTAAACAAACATATAATTCAACAGACAGCAGTATAATAGCAGCACAGAAAAACAAAACTGAACCTCAATCAATAAATGCCAGGCTGAAAAAATACATTTTTAAAGCTATTTATAACTCTGGACATTTAGGCAGTCTTGAACCCGATGAGGTAGAGAGTTCCACAGGGACAGGGCAGCAAAGCTAAATGCCCTTGCTCCAGATGTTTGAAGACCTACCCTGGGAACCTCTAGCAATCCCTCATCAGAGGATCTGAGAGGATGGAGGGGACGGTAGGGACAAAGGAGATCTTTCAAGTAACTCGGTCCCTGTTTGTGTAGGGCCTTACTTTAATTTTAGGGCCTTAAATTTCACTGTGCAAAATCAAATAAGTGAAGAGCCATCTTTAAAACCATCATTTTGTAAAAAAGAATCCATGAAAATGCTGTACAACACTGCAATCATTTGGACCTGTGGTCTGCAATAGGTCTCCTGATGAGCAATCGATCACCCCCAAATTTCTCACAGTTTTCAAATTTTTAGCAAGGGATAATTTAGCACTAGCAGGTGAATTCAATAAAGTGACTTAGAGATCCAAAATTGTGTGCTTAATGAATGAAACAATACTATTCAAATGTAAATAACCACAGAGGGATTCAAACCCAGAAGTCAACACAGTGATCTTGGTTAAAATAGCCACAAAACGTCAAGAATAATATGAATAATTCGAAACAGAATGGAATATATTTAGAGAATATATATCAGAAGAACCAGAATCAGTATTACAGCAAATGCCAAAGTTCAACTGTTAAATTATGAACACCAGGATATAAGCAAGAAGAAATGGAAAAGGGGTGCGAGAACAACAATATTAAAGGAAGAGCTAGACTGAGGTTATATAGTGGCACATACCAAGTATCAAATATATAAGACCAGACGCTACAGAGAAATGGTTAAGTGAAGATTCAAGGTGGGGGTGGGGAGAAGAAGCAGAAAGTAATAAGCATATGCACAACCATAGGCACAGTATATTGAAACACCTACAATATAAAACTATATGATACATTCTACAAATATGGCTTGAAGTCTAATAGATCATTACATCCACCAGGAATTAGGGACCCCAAAACAGATATCCACCTAGTTTCATGTTGCAGCAAGTTCTTTAATCTGTCACCACCATGTGGTGATGCTTGCATATGTTCCAGTGTATGGAACTGCAGACCATGGGTCCTACAATTGTCTGCCACCAAGAAATGCAAACCCAGGGCATTGTCCTCCCTGCCAAGAATGATAACTTGGACGTGCTTCTAGATTCCACACTTTGGGGGCCAATGGTACCACACACGTACAGCATGCCACATTGGCATCAAGCTGCATACACAATAAAATTGGCCTGGCAGTCAAAGTAATCAATTGCTTTGTATTCTTGCCTGGTTTTGGGTTGTACAGAAACTTCCTCCCATTCTGCATAACACCAGATGTTACAGCATCTGCACTGGTAAAAGCCAATCTTGCCCATAGTATTGAAGCCCATTTTTTTTTTCCAGTAGTGGCTTGAGGTCAGCATTTCATTTAAATTCCTCCCCCTCCTAAATGACTTAAGAGGTACATCTCCCATTACTGGTCTTAATCTTGCATTAGCTGATAACTCAGGTATTTTATTTTACAATTTCTTTTTAAATTTAATTAGACCTCAAGTGATAATCAGTCATAAAAAGCACCTGGTTGTTCAGTCTCTGATTATTACCATGGTCCTTTGGTACCAAAAGGTACTTCTTTCAGTACTGCAGACTTTGTCAAGGGCTTTGCTGACCACTGTAGCTGAATATATATGCTCCCTAAATATTTCATTAAGAGCGTCTGACTCTTTAAAAAAACTTTACATTACCTGTGCAATTCTGCTTCCGCCTCAGAAATTGGCAAAAGGGAATACATACTTTCAACAAGGGAGCATGGATGACAGCTATCAGCAAATAAATTTATCAAGCAGTTAAAACCTGCATTGTGCATGCCTTAAGGAGGAAGAGGGTGTGGTTGTACACTTCACAACAGATATTTGGACAAGCACATCTTCTGATGGGCATATTTCTCTAACCACATGTTGAGTTTATTTCTTACAGTCAGAAAAGCAGTCTAATCTAACACCAAAAGGGAAGCACAGGAGAATGGCATTGCTCATTGCCAGTGTTATGGATAGTGAACACTCTGCAGCCAATGTACTTAATACCCTAGAAAAACTTTGGGAGGAATGGATACTCAGAAATGGATTATGCAGGCGTGTAATGAGCAGCTAGCTGAGCGGACGGATTCTGCATGTTGCTCCCTTTACACGGCCATTTAAGAACAAAAATAAAATTGCCCGAGAGTACAGAAAAAGCATATTTTATGGCGTATGAACCTGCGATGGATGATTATCTAACTTCAGGAGCCTCAAAGAGCCAGAGGGCTACAGCCAAAAATGTGAAGAAAGGGGGTGATGGCGGAGGCCTAGTGTCACTATTGGCAGCGGAGGTAGCGGCTTTGGGGAGAGAGGTTACAGGACATGTAATTGCAGCGCTGGAGCCCCGGTTAATTAAACTCGAAGAAAAGCTGGATTTAAAACTCCAGGAAATACAGCAGCAACAAGTGGTACAAGCGGGCAGACTGATGGAGATGGAGGAGAGAGTCTCACATGTGGAAGATGAACTGCTGGTGACCCCTGGGCAGGTTGTGACCCTTCAAAAAGAGCTGAACGATTTAAAAGAAGCTTTCAATTACCAAGAAAACTACCATAGGCGACTGAATCTAAGGCTAAGAGGGTTGCTACAGGGTATGGAAGGGAAAAGTGTGTTGGATTTCTGCACACGAGTACTGCCTGGCTTGCTGGGCTTCCAGCCCGTGAAAGGAAAATTCAAGCTTGAGAGGGCTCATTGGGCCGTGATGCTCAAACCCTCAGGAGATCAGCCACTGAGGCAAATAATATTTCACTTTCAGGACAGAGAGCTAGTGCTGAAGGCTTTTTTGAGAGAAGGGGAGAGTGGAGTACGAAGGCCGCCGCCCATATATGTCGCAAGACTATTCAGCCAGACTCCTAATGAGAAGGAAATTGTCTAATAATTCTATGCAGCAACTGCGTGATCTGAAGATCGAGAATTTCTTGGTGTACCCGGCCACATTAAAAATAAAACATGAGGGGGCCACGTACTCCTTCTGGGAAAGTGGAAAAAGCAGAGGAATTTGTGAAGAATTTAAGGCAAAAGCTACGCTGAGGATCAACCCAGGAATGGAGTAATGGAGTTAGGAATTCTCCACTGGTTTTTAAGTAAAGAAGTAGAGACAGTATTTACAGTTTATGGTTTATTGGTGTTCGGACTGCAGTTTTGTTGTTCAAGCTTGTGCTGGAGGAATAAGAGTGATTTTTGGAAAGACTGATATGGAGTTACCCCTGCGTATGGAAAGGGCTTGGGGTTTTGGAAGAATGGCGGACTGCCCAGAGGATGGAGGAGAGAACTGGAAGGGACATTTGGCAAGGCTGTCTGCCATGCCATTGTGGGACGAGAACCAGTATTAAGTGACAGAAACACCTGGATGGGAAGGAGAAGGCCCGCAACGCTTGTGAAGAGAGAAGCGGAATGGAAAAGTGTCTGGGTGAAGGTAGGAGGGCGGGTGGGGAGTGGGGCCTGGCGCATTGGTTTTTAAGAGCGGCCTAATCTCCCTGCTTGTCCTTGCTGATAGACCCAGCCAGTCTCTTTTTGGAATTTCTGTATGGTGTACGCAAAGGGGGGGATCACTATATGTGGAGGGATAAAGAAAGAGGAAGGGTTCAAAGCTGGACAAGATGGGGGCTGCAAGAAAGCCTGCAGATGGAGGGGGAGGAACGGGTGAGGAGCGAGGGGAAAGGAAACACTCGAGGCACTGGCAAGGCAGTGGGATAGTTAAAAGGGTGAAGGCGCAGGGCAAGGGACACAAAAATAAAGTGGCTGTGAGGGGAGAGCGTGGGAGCATCTCTTTCAGTACCTGGGGATGAGGCAGACACTCGAGTCCGGGAGACTGATAGTGTCTAAGGACAGGGGGACTACACAAGGGGGAGAGGGGGAGAAGGAAAGGGTCTGTTTGGATGGGGGGGTTCTAAAGAGGAAAAGAAAGGGTGGAAACGTGGGAAAAGAAAGGAAGAAAACAAGGAATGGAGAAAGTTGTGGGAGGAGGAGGAGGGGGAAGTGGGACAGATTGGGGATAGAGGGAAAGGAGCAAGTAGAGAGAAGGGTAAGGGAAGGAGGTATGGAAGGGGAGAGAAGGAGACAACAGGCAAGGGAGGAAAGGGGAGTAGGGGGATACATGTACAAAGTTATATGTTTGCATTGTTGTTGAATTTGTGTGTTTTGTTATTGATACATTATTTTTGTGAGCAGAGAGCAACCATTGAAACTGGATATGTACAAATATCATGCTATGGCTCGGAATGTGAAGGGGAAAGGGAAAGAATTAATATTCGGGAATGTTGGCTAACAAAAGTATTAATGTAATTTCTTGGAATGTTCGAGGTATTATGAATCCAGTAAAGAGGTCTATGTTGTTGACAGCCCTTAAGAGAGGGGGGAGCCCAAATAGCTCTGCTACAGGAAATGCACCTAACAGAAGTAGAGCATGCCGAGTGATCACGTGATGCAGAGTGCTGAGTAGAAGCTCCTTCAAGAAGTTCCTGCCTCCCGATCACTAAATCATCTTTTTTGGATGTTCAGACTTCTTAATTTCTCCCGATTTCGTGATTCAGTGCTGTCTAAACACTTTGAAAGTCTGGTTTGAGTGTAATTTCGGCGGATGAAGGCTTACATGAAGAAAGCCCCGAAGAAGCATACCCCCCCCCAGCTACTCCCGAAAAGGCCTCTAAAAAATTCAGGGCTTCAGGTGGGCCTGGCCCTGATCCTCCGAGTCAATTTGGTGAGCAGGAACCCTTAACGCTCTCCAGGTTCCTCGAAGAATTTAAGCCCTTTCATGAGGAAATGAAAGAAATGGCAATGGATCTGAAGTTTCTTTCTAGAAAATTAGATGAAGTCTCGCTATCTGTTTTCGATAATACAGCTCGAATAGTCTCCATAGAGAAAAAGCTGGGAAGTATCGATCCTGATCTGGTCTCTATGCGTCAGAAACTATCTCGTTTCGAATCCAAGCTCGAAGATCTAGAGGGCCGCAGCCGTAGAAGCAACGTTGTGATTCTTGGGCTACCGGAGGGAGAGGAAGGTCAACATGTTGTGGCATTTGTCCAGAAGTTGGTAGAGTGGGTAGCCGGCCCATCCCCCTTTGGCCCTGGCTATATCATAGAATGAGCTCACAGGTCTCTATGGCCTAAACCTTCCCCGGAGGATCCCCTCCCGCCCTATCATTTGCCGGGTTTTGAACTATTTGGAGAGGCAGTTCTTTCTGCAGAAAGTAAGAGCTTTGCAAGAGGTTCCCTGGGAAAACATGAAACTGAGAATTTCACAAGATTTGCCTGGCTCGGTTCGCATGAAATGTAAAGCTTTCCACCCTAGTGTTTCCAAGATAATAGCAGCAGGCCTGAAGTTCAGGATAGGATACCCGGCCAGGCTACAGGTTCTAATAAAAGGATCCTGGTTAAACTACGACAATCCTACAGCTGCCCTGATGAGCCTTAAGTCTACATTACCAGACCTATTTAAGGATCCCTGAGATGTTGTGCTCGTAGAACGGAGAGATATACGAAGCGGAGAGCTGGAACTCTTGTTTTTTTCCTTTGTGGGAAACCATTTAGTGTGAAGACGCGGGGAACCTTCCCCTTTTGGCTTGGACTAGGGGGATCATCGCAGGCCGTGCTGGCTTCCAGTCTTCATGGCTCCACTCGCAGAGGGCCCACACTGGTTCAAAGCAAAGGACTCTTAGGGTCTCGGGCCTGATTATGGGGGGAACAATAGATCAAGCTTTAGTAGTTTATGTGTGATTAACATAACAGAGAGGGGAGTTAGCTTTGTTGCAATTCAGATTTGTTGTTTTTTCACCTGGATTGGTATTGGGACAGTCTTGGGCTTTCTCTGTTGTTGGTTCTCACCCGGTTATGACCGCGAACTGGTCACTAGAGAGCGCACCAAGCATAGGTGATTCGCGAGGATGCAGTCCTCAATTCGAGGGGGATTTAATCGATTTCTTTCATTTGATCTGAGTGCAGAATTTGTTAACTCTCATATGGAGAGCCTGTGCATTTAGAGGTGGGTTATTTTTAGGTAGAGGCGTTTAATGCACCTTCCCCTCCTGTGGTGTGATTACAATCTTCTTTTTCTCAATTCCCGTTCTCAATCTGTGCTCCAGGTCACTCCCCCTCACTGGGTTCCTGGTCTGGTTTTGGTCTCTCCAGGGTTGCCTCGCGAGGCAAGGCCAGTATCTGCTTTCTCTCTCGGTTCTGTTTGGGTTTCCATGATTGCCTGAGTTGTGCATGGATCTTGATGTGGCCCTTTTCAAACAGGCTCCCTACAAGTTCATATTTCGGTGGGATTGTGGTGAAAGCCCAGGACAGTTCTCTCTTTTTTGGGAATATGAAGCACTGTTTCATTTTTAATACGAAGATATTTGAATGTAAAAGTCTCTAGCAATAGAGGACATTATCGGGGGCCGGAGAGAAAGGAAAAGCACCAGTACTGTGCTGAACGTTGCTTGTGACAGTTTAGAGGGTGGAGGGGTGGGTTATGGGGTACTGGAGGGTAAAGGGGTAGGGGGATGAGGGGGATCTAAATTTGGGGGGTTAGGGAGGAGGGAGGGTTTTACTGCAGTAAC
The DNA here is from genome assembly GCA_016271365.2 of Neoceratodus forsteri. Classification (NCBI taxonomy): domain Eukaryota; kingdom Metazoa; phylum Chordata; order Ceratodontiformes; family Ceratodontidae; genus Neoceratodus; species Neoceratodus forsteri. Next base: position 989,491,002 of record CM057449.1, read on the forward strand.
CCTGGGGGTATGTCTACAGGGGTAATGTACGCCGTGTGCTGAGCTGATTTTATTAAGTTTAATTACCATTACTGGATGGTTAATGAGATAACCTTTGCGACTTGGAATGTTAAGGGGATCAGAAAGAAGCATAAACAATACCAGGCTCTCAAACATTTAAGTTTACTTAGCTCTCAGATAACTTTTTTACAAGAAACCCACTTATTAGAAGTGGAAGTTTTACAGTTAAGGAGGCAGCAGGTGGGATCGATTTTCAGTGCTCAGGGATCTACAAATAGTTGTGGGGTCATGCTCATGATTAACAGGAGTATTCCTTTTGTTTCTACACAGGTTATTAAAGATCCCAAGGGAAGGTTTACCCTTGTTAAAGGTACTCTCTGGTCTGTTCCAATATTATTGGGTAGTATTTATGGTCCCAACTTGGATGACCCAGGATTCTTCATGAGACTTATATCCATCATTCTTCCAATGCTTCCCATCAGGATTATTCTAGGGGGAGATTTCAATCAAGTACTCAAGCCCAATTTAGATAGATTAGGTAGAGGTCTGGGAGGGGACACTCCGAGGCAGAAGGCTTTTAATGATTTATTGGACCAATGCAGGCTATGCGATGTCTGGCATGTTTTACATCCTGATACTAGGGAGTTTACCTTCAGGTCTATGACACATGGTTCACAGTCCCGCATTGACTACATACTCATTTCTCAGTGCCTGTTACCCAGGGTTAAGACCTCCTCGATTCAACCTGGCCCAATCTCTGATCATTCACTGGTACTTTGCAATTTGGTACTGTTTAATTTACCCAACAGGGAAACCAGATGGAAACTTAATGAACAACTTCTTAAGGATGCTAAATATTGTAAACTTATAAGGGAACAAATCAAATCCTTTTTTTCATCTAACCCGCTAGATAGTGCAAAGCCGGATATCTTGTGGGGGGCCTTTAAGGCCTTCATGAGAGGGATCCTTATCAGTATGGCGGTTGGTAGGAAAAGGGCACAGAAGAAGGAATTAAAATCCTTATTATCCCAGATTAGATCACTTGAAGTTAATTTCTCGATTAATCCTCTAGATGAGGATATGAGGAAACTTCTAGTGCTGAAAGATAGATACTTGGAGTTACTTCAAGACAACGCTGAATTAGCTATTATCCATACAAGAGCTAGTTACACCGATCAGGGGGAAAAGGCAGGACGCCTATTGGCACTGCGTATTAAGCAACAGGAATCAAGGAGATTTATCCCTCCTATCAGGGCAATGGCTGATGGATCTTTAAAAGTGTCTCCCACTGAAATAGTTCAAGAATTTGCCAATTACTATACAAACTTGTACAGTGACATGGAGCACCCCCCTTGCCCTGAGAAGATGGAGAATTACTTAAAAGATTCTCATTTGCCCTCTCTCTCTGATTGATACAGGGATTTTCTGGTTGTTCTTATTTCTCAGGAGGAAATTGCCAATGTTATTAGTGAACTACCAGCAGCCAAGGTCCCAGGCCCCGATGGATTCTTCTCCTTATTCTATAACGTCTTCCAGGACCTTCTATTACCTATACTTTATCACTTATTTCAGCATATTTTAGCTGGGGTGGAGACCGATCCTCACCTTTTTGAGGCCTTGATTGTTCTGCTCCCCAAACCTGACCTTGAGCTGGTTCAAAGTTATAGACCTATCTCACTTTTAAATCAGGACATTAAAATTCTCTCCAAAATTTTAGCCAATAGACTAACGGTAGTTCTTCCTGAGTTAATAGGTATAAACCAGGTAGGATTTATGAAAGAGTGTTCATCCTTGGATCACTTACGTACCTTGTCACATGTCTTCTCGGCTACCAGGGACGCTGAGTTCCCTGCAGGCTTGGTCTCCCTGGACGCTGAGAAGGCATTTGATTGAGTGAACTGGAACTTTTTGTTCTGAGCTGTGGAGGCTTTTCATTTTCCCTCTCTGTTTATTTCCTGGATTGCTACACTTTATAAAAATCCCACAGCAAGAATCTCTGTGAATGGGGTATTTTCTAAGCCCTTTTTGCTTCATTCAGGTACTAGGCAGGGGTGCCCCCTATCTCCTCTGTTATTTAATTTATATCTGGAACCTCTTATTCAAAATATTCTCAACAATGTTTCTATACAAGGTGTGGGAGTTGGGTGATATGAAATTAAAGTCACTGCATATGCGGATGACCTGCTAGTACACTTGTCTCATCCCGTATCTTCAGTTCCGGCTTTGCTAAGGGAAATAGCTAGATTCAGTGACCTGTCCAATTACAAACTGAATGCTAGTAAATCCCGGTTTATGCTGGACTTCTAGGTCATTTAAGTACCTGGGTATTAAACTTTCTCGTAACCCTCTAACACGGTTTAAAGAAAATCTGGATTCCCTGTTGCAGGTGATTACTCATGACCTTGAGAGGTGGTCTAAACTTCCTATTTCATTATGGGGCCGGATCAACATAATTAAGATGACCATATTTCCTAGAATTTTCTATCCATTATCTCTCCTTAACACCTTCATTCCTTTACTCTGGTTTAAAAAGATGCATGCTGTATTCACTAGATTTATCTGGGCCGACATATATCCTCATTTGGCTTATCATAAATTGGCAGCCCCGAAACTGGAGTGGGGTTTACGAATTCCCCATCTGGCCATATTTCACTGGTCTAGTCACCTTGCAAAATGTTTGTGATGGGTGTCTCCTGGCCCAGAAGATGAGCAACCGGTCTAGCTTAAAATAGAATTGGATGCAATTAAGGCCAAGAATTTGGACCCTCTTGCATTATTTTTCCTTAAGTTTTCCCAAGTACACATGACCGAAGAGTGTCCCATAATAATGACCTCTTTAAAAATTTATTTTCAAATGTGTTCTTTTTTACAATATTCCCCTTACCAGGACCTGGCCCAGTCTATTTGGAATTCCCCATCATTCACTATTAACAAGATCCACATTTCCCATTTTTGGTTGCCCCAATTGGGGGAGGGGAAGCTTTTTTCCTTTACGGATGGAGAGGGACATTGGTTATCAGTGGAAGATATTAAGAAATTTCTCATTCCAGTTTCTTTCCATTTTAAAGCTTTACAATTAAAGCATTTACTTGTAATTACCTTTGGTAATACTCCTCCCTCCCAGACCATCTCTTCTCTGATACCTGAGGTTTCCCCACTCTCTGGTTCTTCAGGTGTAATCTCTAAATTGTATCAGGTTTTGTTTCACAAAAAGTATGGGGGTCCATTTGGGCCTTCAAGACTCTGGAATAAGTTTTTCCCTCAACTTTATCTGGATTGGCACTCCCTGTGGAGTTCATGTCATAAATTTATTTCTCAAGACAGACTGCGTCTCATGCAATATCATATCCTGCATAACTTGTATTACACCCCAGTCAAATTACATAAGTGGGGCTACCTGAATTCCAATATGTGCAATAAATGTTTCCAGGAAGAGGGTACACTTTTCCACATGTTGTGGTCCTGCCCTAAAATTGCCCCCTTCTGGGATTCAATCAAAACTTTCCTTGACCCCCTGCTGGGCCTTCATGAACACTTTACTCCCGAGATTTGCCTGTTGGGGGACCTGACATCTATCAGAGTTAAGGCACGAAAGTTCCACATCTCTATGATTGCCTTATCGGCTAAGAAGATTATTCTTCATCACTGGAAAGATATGTCCTCCCCTTCTGTCCAGGAATGGGTAAAATAAATTTTGTCCAATCTGCGTACAGAAAAAGCGATTGCTAGTCTCCATAATAGATTGGCAGCATATACTAAAATCTGGGATCCCCTTCCCTCATTAATCTCTCTGGCTCAAGTCTAAATCTATTTTAGGCTATATGGTCTTGTAAGACTTTAAGTAGGGAGCTTGGCATTGACGGGTACTAGGTTGGGTTACTGCAGTAAGGGGAGGGTAGCGTGGGTTTCAGTTATTCCTTCACATTGTATAGGAGTGGTTTTGTCACTGTCATTTAAACTGCCTTGTATTGTGGAAAATGTATCAATAAACTTTAAATTATAAAAAAAAAGAAGTAGAGCATGCCAAACTGGCTCGAGGGTGGGTGGGGAGGTTCTATGCAGCTTCTGCATCCATGCGTAAAAGAGGGGTTGCCATACTGATACATAAGGGCCTGAATTTAGAAGTGCAGAGGGTAATTCAGGATACTAAGGAGGGGAGATTTATTTTCATCGTAGGAACCCTGGATGGGGAACAGGTTACTTTGGGATCGGTGTACACCCCAGCGGTACATGACTGCCAATTCTATGCCTCTTTGCTGGATTTACTGGTCCGAGAGCAATTTCCAGAGTTAATAATGGGAGGTATTTTTAATTGGGCTATGGACTCAAAAATGGACCTTTCTGAAGGGAAAGGAAGAGTGTCAGGGGGGATGCAACAATGGCAAGAGGGAATGGCAGAGCTGGAACTGGTGGATGTATGGTGAACGGCAAACCCGAGAGTGAGGGAATACACATTCTTTTTGAACCCCCACAAAACATGAACATGGATAGATTACATTTATGCCACAAGGGAGTGGTATGTATGGGTGTGGGAGACACGTCACAGCCCCATACATATTTCGGACCATGCAATGGTGGTAATGATAATACAAGGAAGAGAGAGAGACAGGGAACTCCCTCCACATGGAAATGTCCCACTTATATGGCCCAGAATGAGGAATTCAGAAAGCATTTGGAGTATAGTTGGGATTTGTTTATGGTAACAAGTGATAAAGAAGGGATCTCGAACAACTTACTCTGGGAAACGGGCAAGGTGTTTATGAGGGGAGCAATTATTGAATATGTATCCCGCATAAAGAAGAAACGATGCACACAGAGAAGGGAGTTGGAAAGTAAATTAAAGGAGCTAGAAAGGAGAGGGGCTTGAGGTGAAAAGGTGGAGGTGGTATGAACGTTGGATATGGTGAGGGAGGCATTAAATGCACATTTGAGATCAGAAGCAGGGAGAGCTGGCCTATTTAACAAAAGATACATACAGTATTTGAATGGGGAAATAAATCTGGGCCACTGGTGGTTAACTTTATGAAGGGACGTAGGAGGTTGAATAGAATTTTGGGGGTGAGGGATGATAAGGGTATCTTGCAGAGCAAGGATAAGGAGATGCAGAAAGCCTTTCGGGTCTTTTTCCAGAAGTTATACCAGACAGAGGATATGAGAACAAAAGGAAAGATGTTAGAATTCCTAGAGAGAATAGACGTGCTGAAAGCCACACAGATGCAGAGAGAAAAGTTGGAGAAACCAATAACGGAGGGGGAAGTGATGAAAGCTATCCACAGGTTGCAGAAGGGGAAAGCTAGTGGAGCGGATGGATATCCTGTAGAGTACTATAAAGTGATGGGAGCCCGAGTTGCATGAGTGTTGTGTAGAGTGTTCCAGCAAAGGGGGGAGACGGAAGAGGTTAGCTTACCAGATACGTGCTATGATGCTATCATATGCCTCATACCAAAGGAGGAAAGGATCAGCAGCAGTGTGCCTCGTATCGACCGTTATCACTGTTAAATTGTGATTTGAAGATAATGGCTAAAGTTCTGGCCAGCAGATTGGAGGAGATTCTCCCGGGGATGGTTCACCTGGACCAAACGGGGTTTATTAAGGAAGGCAGTCATATCATAACATGAGCCGCTGCTTAGCATACTGTGGAGAGCGAATAGGGCAAAGGAAGATATAGGGATCCTCTCAATGGATGCCAAAAAAGCATTTATAATTTAAACTACACCAAATTGATAAAAACAATAGAGGCAGATCTAAGAAGGTGGACGCAGCTACCGGTGTCATGGCTGGGCAGAATTAATATAATAAAAATGAATGTGCTGCCTAGGATCTTATACCTCCTGCAAATGCTGCACCTTGGCCTGTATAAGGAGGACGTACAAAGGCTGGAGAAGGCCTTTACTACCTTTATTTGGAAAGGAAAGTGCCCTAGGGTTAGTTTGGGGAGGTTAAAGGCAGATAAAGAAAAAGGGGCTTAAATTTCCGGATTAGGAAACTATTTCTTGGCCATACAGCAAAGATACATGGACGGATCAAGTCCGAAGTTGCCAGCTGATTGAATTGAGCGGGAATGGCCCAGGGTAAGCTAACGGCATATCTCCACAGTAAAGGGTTAGGGCGATAGGAGGGAAGAGGTTAATACTCTAGTAGTGCAGGTATTAGTGGCCTGGAAGGCATTAAGGAGAAAAGGATGGACACAAGAAAAGGAGACACTTTTAATGCCTGTGGCAGGGAATCCTTACTTCTTACCAGGGTTGGAAGATATAGGCTATGGGAATTGGGAACAAAAGGGAATAAGAAGTTTGGGGCATCTACCAGTAGGAGGGCGGGTTTGCTCATTACAGGAGCTGCAGGAGGTGGTAAGAGGGGGTATGAGGGACAGATTCAGGTATTTTCAGATCAGGGCATATATGGGAAGTCTGGGAAAGGAAAATAAAGGGATGTTTGAAGTGGACCTGGTGGAGGGGATGATCTACGCAGCTCAAAATCAAGAGAAATGATTTATAGGCCAAGCGGTGAAGAGAGGAAAGGCTATACTCCCTGATAAGATGGTAAGAACTAAGAAACTGTGGGAAAGAGATCTCGGTTCGGACATAACTGACAAAAATTGGAAATTACTGCTCCAGATATATTCCAGAATTATGGTATGCAACAAGTATAAGGAGGCATACTATAAATTCATTCATAGAGTGTATCACTCACTGGTGATTGTGCATAAGGTGCACCCTGAAGTATCACCCTTATGTGGAAGGTGTGGGTTGGGGAGGGGGGCATATATGCAATGTTTCTGGGAATACCCAATTCTGCAGAAATATTGGAAGGAAGTGGTGATTAGAGTGGTAAAGATTGCTGGGAGAGAGCTGCCAATGGATCCTCTAGGGTGTTTATATGGGGTGGAAGATGGGGAGGAGAAGGAGGAGTGGACATTATTACCTACGTGGGTCAGGGTGCTATACATTTTGGCTCACCATGAGATCCAGAATACTTGGGTATCACAAGTGGTACCAACAGTACAAGGGTGGTGGAAGATGGTGTTGCAGACACTGGGGCTTGAGAGGCTAACCTATGTAATGGGGGGAAGAGAGGAAAGATTTACAAGACATTGGGCCCCTTTTTTTGGCCACCTTGTCGGAGGAGGAGAGCTGAATGCTATGGGAAGGTACAGGAGGTTGAGAGAGAGAAGGACGAAGGGAGGGGATACATAGAAAGTAGAAAAGAAGAAGCAGGAAAAGAGGGGGCAGTGGATAGGTTTAAAGAAGAATAAAAGGGAAGATAATAATGAATGAAGGAAAAGTCTGTGGAAACATAAGAATGGGAACAGGATTGGATGCATAAGCATGAGTACACTGGTTGCACTTTTATTTTTATTTTATTCTAATTTACTTTAATTTAATCTAATTTAACTTAACTTAATTTAACTTAGTTTAAACTGAATGAAACAAAGTTTGGAATGAAGTTAAAAGAGTAATTTCTATAATGTATAATTGTGATAGTAGAATGAATAAGTTGTGTATTTACTTGTATGTTGAAGTTTGTTGTAAAAGTAAATAAAAATATTATACAAAAAAAAAGAAATGCATTATGAGTAGTAATGACAGTGATAGATAATGTGCTAACATGATAAAGGCTTTCAGTGACAGTGATAGGGAGGAGAAAGTATATGTTTATGTTTTTGCTCTGAGGTCTCATTTGGAATTGTGTTCTGCTAACCAAAAAATATTAGCATTTTTTGCAAAAATGCTGTTTGCATTTGTCACTCAGTGCTAGATTACTCTCTTTTTGGGGAGAGTATATGTGAACTGCTTTGCATATACATTATATTTAGTTGTCTACCAAGTTTAAGACTGGTACACAAGTATTAGCAGTATTATTGCAATGGCACGTAAAATAACCAGTCACTTTCATAGGTCTGTAAAAGGAAATGCCACACTATGCACATTCCAGCGGCAAGCAAAACTGCCTCAACACTCCTTGATACTGAACATCACTACTAGATGGAATTCTGCGTATTACATGATAAATTGATGGAACAAAAAAAATAAGGCTGTACATGCAAGGGCTGTGTCACATGACATTGATGGAACTGTTCATCACTGGACAAGCATGGACCAACTTTGTTACATCTTTGCCTATTTAGTGCTACAAGACAACTTGGAAACAGCAGTGCCTCTGTTAGTGAGGCTATTCCCTTGATGCATATTCTTCTCAGCTTCACCAGAGAAACACTTGGCTGTGATGACTACGGTTCTTTTTTTTCCCCAACCTTCTTTATTAAAGTTATGCAATAATTTTCAAGACAAGGACATATACACATATATCCCGAGGGATTACCCCGGGCCCACCTCCCCAAACTGGAAGTGAAAACTATGTACAACCCCTCAACTATTTACATACACAGTTACGATAAAATGCTCACAAAGATAGCAGACCATTCTTACTCAGACTTTCCTCACTTCCAACATAAACGTCGCTGCTATTTGCATCTGTCCCTGAGTAACTGTGCCCCTAGGAAAGAGAGAGATTCCCAACCCCCAACCCAGAAAAGACCAAACCTTTAAGCTTAATTTCCAACCGGTCGCGAGATATATAGAAGAAGATACAAAACTTCCCAGCAATTAAGCACCAATTCCTCACCACAGCGACTCCTCAAGGGTTGGCCCTGTATAAACTAGACCAGGTACTACTCTTCAGACAGACAGATCCAGACCCAAGGACATTTCCACTGCAATGAATACACTGCCTCCAAGGCTCCCCATTTCTTGTCAAATATTGTCTTTTTCCCTTCCATCCACATGTGCTGCTTAAGTCTCTCCAAAGTCTGGAGAAGGTCTCCCAGCCATTGGTCATAATTATAGGGTAATATCATCCTTCCAATGTTTAAGAACAAAAGCTTTGACCACTGCTGATAAGAGAGAGACATGCCACTTAGCAAAATTCGTTGGTATTCTACCCATGTCCCCAAGTATACATATTTCAGGGGGGAGATATACTCCGCATAATTTAATACCGGGTCCATCTTTGCTTTAATTTGGGCCCATAATGGTTGAATCCTAGAGCAGGACCACAAGACATGTAGTAAATCTCCAGAGTCCCTATCACATCGAAAACACCGATCTGTCTGTCTGAGTTTACTAGAACACAATTTAGCTGGAGTGTAGTAGATGTTTGAACATATAAAAAATTGCATAGTAGTATATTTTGGAATAGGCTGATATTTCATATATTTCCATACTACATTCCAGTCAATTCTCAGGGGGGATAAAACCCTATCCCAGTATAAAGTCCTATTTTCAAAACCTGTACCAACAAAATCTAACAAAATCTTATATACTTTAGACAAGGGATGACATGAAAGATCCAGTTTCTTTAAGTGCTCCCACGTAAAACTTGACTTTCCCTCTGTTATACGCCTCGTATAAATTTTTGCAAGAGTGTAGTTAACTGAATCTTTTGAAAAAGTCCCAATCTGAGATGACATAGGCAGGAGCACCCCATCTGCATCCATACAATCCGCTACTTTAGAATCCAATAGCAATGACCTCCATCGCCCTCCCAGCACCCGATTCCCCACTCGAAAATTGGGTTTCCACCATCGGCTGGTCCTGAGCCCCTTGTATTCTCTTTTGCCTGAGATAACCACTCCCACCACGCTTTAACTGCTTTATATACGGAGATTGGTTACCTATTCCCGACAAAGCCGCTGGTCCACACATAGAAGGGCTTTTGGGAGAGCTTTAGGCCCTCCAGAATAAGCCTTTCAATTCGCAGCCTAGTTGGAATATATGCCTCATTTTCCCCTGTCTATCCATCGTCCCATATACCCAAGTTGTCCTGCAACATAGTACAACATCAGATCTGGAACTTTCATGCCACCCTCCTGATGAGGGAGGCGAAACAACATGTTTTTCCTAGCTGGTTTAGAGCTCCAGAGGAATTCCTGAATAATCATTTGAATATGAATAAACTTGCTCTTGGGGATACAATAAGGAAAGACTAATCGGATAAAGCAGTCGAGGCAGGAGATTCATTTTACTTAGACCTATTCTGGCAGTGAAGTTTAGAGGAAGCTTCCTCCACCTTTCAATATCTTGCTTAATTTTAACTTCGATACCCTCCACATTCTCTTCGCCCACCTGCAGATCTAGCCAGAATCCATATCCCCAAATACTTGATTTTGTCCGAGCCCAATTAATTTGAAAATGATCAAAATCTGCCCTATGAGTATGAGCTGTGAGTGGTAGAACCTGGGTTTTAGACAAATTCAGTTTATAGTTAGACACCTCGAAAAGCTCTCAATAATTTCAAAGCTTTCTGAAAGCTTTGGCGGATGGATAAATGAGCAAAATATCATCAGCAAATACCGATAATTTAAGCTCAAGCCCCACAATTTCAATCCCTGTACTTCTGATTCCTTCCCAAAAATCTCAACAAGGGCTCAAGGTAAAGATTAAATAAAATAGGTGACAATGGACAGCCTTGCCTTGTCCCACTCTGAAGGGGAACCTCCCTATAGAGATAGCCATTACACAAAATTTGGGCTGTAGGGGCTTTGTAGAGATTTCTAAGTCCTACCAAAAGCTCCTTTGGGAATCCCATTCTCTCCATTGTAAGAAACAGAAATTGATGGGAGACCCTATCGAAGGCCTTCTCAGCGTCCAACGCTATTAGAGCCATAGCAGATTTAGAATCGGCCGCTCTCTCGAGGATATGGTGAAGTTTCCTCAGAGCATCTTGGGCCCCCCTCCCCGGCATAAACCCTACTTGTTCTTGGCTAATCAATAAAGGGGCAACTTTCAAGATCCTATTAGCCAAAATTTTTGTAAGTATCTTCATATCTTGATTCATTAAGGCTATGGGCCTATAATTACCTGGTAGATGCCTGGGTTTATCTGATTTTGAAATCAACACGATATAAGCTTGGTACAATGGAGGATGAGGAACCCCTTCACTCATAATAGCTTCAAAAAGGTCTTTCAGCAAGGGTGTAACCATCTCAGCATGGACTTTATAAAATTTAGCCGGAAGGCCATCAGGACCTGGTGATTTCCCATTTGGTAGATCTTTAATAACCTCAAGTATTTCCAACTCTGATATTGGGGCAGTCAGGGCACGAGCCTGTTCTAGATTAAGTCTGGGTAGGGGTATCTGGTCCAGAAACCCATTAATCTCACTCGCTGACTTAGGGGCCCCTACCTGATATAATGCAGCATAGTAGTCCGCAAAGGCGTCAGCTAACTGCTGAGGCTCTGAGATCATCTGTTCTTCAAACTGCACTGCCACAATTGTTCTTTCAGCCTCCCACTCCTTAATCTGATGAGCCAATAACCGACCTGGTATATCTCCCTGCAACAAGTATTTAGCATTCAGCCTCTCCAGCCATCGGTCTGCCCTATAATACCAGATCCCTTTAAATTCCTCTTTCAGCTCTTTAAGCTCCCTGTCAATCTCCTTAGAGGATCCTTCCAAAGGAGACAAGGACTTAATGGCCCCCAATATGAATTCCTCCCTAGCCCTGGTAAGCTTATTACACCTAGCGGAGTATTCTTGGGCCCATCCCGCATACAAAACTTTGCATGCAGGCCATGCCAAATTCCTGTTCCCAAGGGTTGGGATTTGATCTTGAATTATTTCTTTAAGTTTACCTTCCAAACAACTTACCAAATTGCTCATCGCTAATAACCTATCATCTAGACGCCATCGATATGGTTTGGAGGGAATATGATCCATCTTCCATACCATTTGTATCGGGAGTGGTCAGAAAGTGTTCTCTCATAAGTACTAATCCTACAACCCCTTTAAAACTTCCTATTGACCAAAAAGTCAATCCTAGAGTAAGTCTTATGCACTCCAGAATAAAAGTCATCTCGGTCTCTCCAATTCTGAAGAGCCTATATGGGTCAACTAATGCAGTAACTTCCAAAATCTATGTAACGAAGCTTGAATGGATAGGCCCTTTATTTGAAGAAGGTTTTCTGTCAATCTTATTGTCAGCACAAACGTTCCAATCTCCTGCCAAGACCAGGGAGCGAGTATGGAGTGTAACCATATCCGCCTCCAATGAGGCAAAAATCTGATCCTAGCTGGTGTGGGCCTATAAATAGAAGCAAAGACCAGTGGGTACCCCAAAAGAGCCTAATGTATATAACTCTCTACCATCTTCCCTCATTCGAGTGGACCCAATTGTGTAAGGACACTCTTTCGAACTAGTATCGCTACTCCCCCCGAGGCTTTCGCATTTCCCAATCCCACAGCTGTACCTACCCAACCTTTCCTAAGCAAGTACGATTCCTCAGTCAAAAGGTGGGTTTCTTGAAGTGCAGCAACATGTACCCCCCATCTGACCGATATATCTAAGTACAACCAGCCTTTTCTTCCTACTTCGGAGACCTTTCACATTCCAAGATATAATTTTAAGTAACCCCATCTACTACATCCGCGTCCCTAATCCCCTCACCCCCATTGTCTTCCTCTCCTGCGTTGCCAGTCGTGGATACTCTCTCTTTCCTCCCCCCCTCCAAATACCCCTTCATACTACCCCCGATCCTCCGATCGCCCTCCCTAATTAGCCTGGGACGTGTGTGAGTTGGCTCCTGAGTTGTCTCTAGTCGCCTCCCAAACCCCCATATTATCCCCAACAACTTTTCTACCCCCTATTCTCTTGATGCAGTCCCCTTCCATTAAAAATTTTAAGGGGGGGGGAGAGTCCATTGCCCGATAGTTTAAATTTCTTCCGTTAAAATTATCAGCAGGTTAACCAATATTTCGAATCCCCTTATAGAAAAAACAACAGCAGAGAGAAGAAGGAAAAAAAAAAAGGGGGACCCTAACCCAGTAAGATTTTTTCCAACATAATCATATGTCCACAGTGTTAGTTAAGTTCCAATTCTCAACGTCCTGTAGATAATTTCCCCGTCTGTTCTTCTCCTTCAGGTCCCTGATTTAAACAGGTCTGGCAGTTCCACTTTAAGGCTCTCAAGAGCTTCATCAGCAGTAGAATACCTTCTGTCCCCATTTGTGAGTTTGACCACCAAAGTAGCTGGGTATAGAAGCCTGAATTTTAGTCCTGCCATATACAGCTTTTTTTTAATGTTACTATACGCTTTCTGCTTCTCCCTCACCGAGGGAACCAAGTCCTGAAAGAGCCAGAGGGAGGCCCCTTGCCAGTGCAGATTTCTATTAGCTTTAACCTTATCCAAAACAAAGATTTTTTCCTTGTAATTCAAAAAACGCATTATTATTACTCGGGGACGAGCTCCCGGTGGAGGGGTCTCCCTCAATGCACGGTGAGCCCTCTCAAGGTTATATGCATCGCCGAACGGAGTAGGCCCAAACAGCTTCAATAGCAACTCCTGTATAAAAGCCACGCAATCTGTACCCTCTGATCTTTCAGGGAGTCCTGCCAATATTAAGTTGTTCCTACGGCTCCTCGCTTCCTGATCTTCCAGCCGGATTTCTAATTTCTTCACCTGCCTTTTCAGACTGACCACCTCCTGGTCTATTGTGCCAACTTTTCTTTCTTGCGATGCCATCCTGGCTTCCACATTGCCCACTCGCTGAGTAAGTGCCTGTAGAGCTGGCTTCAGGACTGAAAAGTCAGATACCAGACCTTTAAGGAGCTGCTTAATCTCTGTAATGTCCTCAGCCGTTGAGCGTTCTTCCTGACCCTCCACCTTCCTGTCCTCCGATACCTCCGGGTCCGGCGAATGGGGCTTAGACCGCTTGGTCGCTGGGGTTCTAGCCGCCAGAGGCTCGAGGCTTCCTAGCTCCATCTTGGCCTCTCCTACTACCCACTGCTCAGGCGGCGCAGTAATGGCTCCGTTAATCTCGAAACAACCAATTCGGTTCTTAGAGTGCAGCAGCTGTAAGTCGGGTGCCTCACCAAACGTTTCTGGCTATGTGGGGAATCTAGACAATCGCGACTAATATTGAATTTGTAGCGGGGCTCGAGAGCGCTGCCGGAGACGTCTACTCCATTGCTCTTTCACCACGTGACCCCCACTCATGACTACAGTTCTAATTTAATTCAAAAAGGCACATACATTGAATTATAGATCCATAAGCTGTTTGATGACATACTGAAAGATTAAAAAGTATGTCACAGTTGCAATATTAGATCCTCAGTTTAAGGATGACTTCATTGTTCAGTATCCCACTGCTGTACAGGAGTATAAACAGGACATACTCCCAGCAGGCAGAAGTGACCCAAGCACTCTTGAAATTTCCACTTTTTCCATTACAACTGTCCTTAGACACAGGTTTCATGTGTTGTTTTTCATACTTAAACTTTCAGGAGTTTACCTATCTCTAGCACAGCTGCCTAGGATGAGCACACCATGTCAAAAATATTTGGACTTAAGTCAGATTGAAAAAAAACAAGGCTATATTTAGAAATGTTGTTACAAGAAAGACATTGCAGATGAACTGGAAGGGAAGTTCTGCCTCTTTGCAGATGATACCAAAATCTGCAGTAGGGTGGACACTCTATAGGGTAGAATGAATGTGCAGAGACTTGAGAAAACTTGAAGAGTAGCCAAGGGCATGGAAGCTGAGTTTCAATGTAAACAAAATGCAAAATTATGCACTTAGGGCACAGAAACCCAGAGACAGAGACAGAGACAGAGTACACTATGGAGAAGAGGTATTGCCATCACCAAACAGAAAAAGGACCTGGGAGTAATCATATCTGGTGATGTCAAGGTGGTGAAGCAGTGTGACCAGGCAATGGACAGGGCCAGTGGGATGTTGGATAGACATGCAATGAAGCTGAAAGGGGTAAATTCAACAGAAATGTGAGGAAGCATTTCTTAAATGAAACAGTGGTAGATGCCTGGAACAGTGTTCCAGCAGAGGTGGTGGGGGCAAAGACCATGGCGAGCTTCAAGCATGCATGGGATGGGCACAAGGGAATGTTAGTGAGAAGCAAAGAGAGGGGAGCCAGAGATCAAATAGAGTCTGCGATGACAGTATAGCAGGGAAAAAATAGGCAAACTAGGTGGGCCAAGCAGTCCTTATCTGCCATTGTAGTCTATGTTTCTATTAGAGGTGGGCAAGCCACAGCAGGATCGAGCCTGGCTCAAGCTGGTTCTATGTGATAAGGGCAAGGGAAAATGGGAGAGGACAAAAAGGTTGAGGAAAAATAATGCTGGCCACATAGGGCGAGTGGAAAACACAGCGATTGATGAAACAGTGACAACAGTGCCAGACTCAGTTTTTGTAGGGCCTTTGCCCCCTACACACCCTCCCCACACCACCATTGCTATATATAATAAACTCTGGGGGACACAACTTGGTGATGGGGGAAACCATAGGTCACCATTTCAGCAATAGCTGTTTTTTCCACTCATCCTATGTACACACGCTGTTTCAAGTCACCTTTTTTGTCATTGCCCTTCTTTCTATCTCTGTCTTCATGGGATAACCTCTAGCTTAGTGCCTGGCATGGCTCAGCTTGGCCTCTATAAGCAATTGAGAGCCAAGGTCAAGCTGAGCCAGTTATGATCAGAAAAAAACATTTTTGTCAGCCTGAGCAGTTTATTTAATGTCTGAAATGTTCAACTCTTGCGTACAGAACAGCCTGCAATAGCAGGGCTTGGCTAATGTTGTGGCTTGTAGAGTCAAGCCAGACCCCTGTCTTGGCACTGACGTGATGCTAGGTGACAAATTCCTGGATTGCTGACCTCTGGTTTTCATGTGAGGGGACTACACTGCTGAAAGAATGCTCACTGCATATCTTAATGAACCCAGAGATATAAACTCTTAAGCAAATTCTTTGTTATACTGGAAGTCAAAGAGATCCATCTAGCAATCTTGTTCAAGTTGCTGCCTATTTCTTGGTTGTCCACCAACCAATGTATCTTCTGAAAGGATAATCAGCACCACCGGTTGCATAGTATCTCCAATCAGAGCTACACTTCTCACTGAACATGTTGAACAATTGGCATTGTTAAAGGATACTTAAACAAGCAGTTTTTTTAAAACTGCAAACTCCAAAATCTGGCTTGATAGCGAGGTAAAGTAAAGGCTACTGTTTACATTTGTGCCAAAACTACATTTATGTAAATAACATAAATGCAGTTTCATGGCTTTCAAAAAATGTAAACATTCACTTACAAAAAACAGCCTTGCCTTCTCCCTTAGATGTCTGCTAACTGTGTTAAGTGATGAGTCATGATGACATCATCGGAGCCAGAGCCAGAGACCAATATAGATTCCTATAGGCTAACTAGTTCTTCTTTCCCTCTTTGTTTTGAATTGTTTTACCAGAATGATCAACACCATGTTTTAACATGTTGATTATAATGATCAGTACACATGTTAGGCTAAGACTTTGTTCATTTTATTTACTTTAACTTGCTGAAAATGTTTTTAAGTCTAGCTGACTTTCTCTTTCGAAAACTGCAGAACAGTACAACACTTCAAATAACTGATGATCTAGTGGTTATGTGATGCCCTGAATTTGTTTTTTTAACCAGGAGAGACACACTATGCTGAAACTTTGTTTACAGATGTGGCCTGGCAGCACAAGGAAGTTAAGTGACTTGCTCAGGGTCACACAGTGAAGTACCAGTCTGGTCCAATTCCAAAGCTCATGCATTCTTGTTAATCCACAAAAAAGCTTCTCTTGTATTCTTTTTCCAAGTGAACCTCCTGCACCTAGCCTGGCTTCTGTTGAACACCCCACTATCCATATCGTGTCCTTAGTACTGCCTGGGGCTACGTATGATCTTTGTGGTCTCATGAATAGAATTATCACACCTCAGACTGTAATCGTATACCTGAGAGAGTTGTGCATACTTACACCAATACGGATCATCAGCTGGCATTGTTAAAAAATACCTCCCAAATCACACTTAAGTCCACTTTTTCAATGTTTGACTTCTGCTCCCACAGTAAACATTGAGTGGATCACTACCCTTCTACACAGTGAAGGCAGTATGTACAGTTCCCCTGTTGTGTTTTTATCCCGCCTCATTAACCAACAATTGTGTCTTTGTGTAGGGCTAAGCAATAAGCCTAAGGACTCACCAGAAAAACTGCTGTTCATGCCCTCATAAGGGCTGTACTTACTATGGATAACAATATTATTAACAGGAGAGGAATACTAATGCCTTGAGTGAATCCACTAGACTTCCAGTGTCAGTCTATTCCTTTACCTGTGATCTGCAGAACCCTGCAGGACAGTTCCCAGCAAACCTTCTCCAGTACTTTTTATTGCCCTACTCCACAATGTAAGCTGGTTGGCTACCACCCTTCTAAATCTTGAATGATCTATACACAGCTCCCTCAATACTGTCCTAACAAATGTCAACACCCCCCCCACCTGAGGGTAATCTCCTTACACTGAATTCAAGTAACACTTTACGTGCAGCCCTGCCACTGAGTATTTGTCATTGCTGGCTGCTCCAATTCACAGTCAGGTAGTGAGCATGGTGCTGGCAGCCCAACATTTCAGATCTCACAATGATCTGCTAAACATCCTCCTTCCTGTCTTCCCCTAACCTAAATATAGCTGTACCCTGCTGGAATGGCCTCTTCAGTCCCTCTCTAGCATTCATTCTTCTGTTCTGCTCCCCACACCAAAAACTGGTGAGCTCACTACCCGTCTGCATCATGAATGTGGTTAGTACAGTTGTCCATGTCATTTTTACATATTAATAATAAACATGATCCTCTGGTAAGCCAGGCTGATAGCAGCAGGGCACAAGGGGAAACATACTCATTCTTACCAATATAAGATCTAATCTACCTATGATTAGGCACTATTAAATGACACGCATAATAATAGGCACACCCATCATTTAATAGTGCTTAATCAAAGGTAGCCTAAATCTTTTAAGAATAGGAAAGCCTATAAGTCCCCTTGTTCCCTGCTGCTATCAGCCTGACTTACTGGAAAGATTTGTCTATTTTTGATATGTCAAAAAACCTGGGGACTGTACTACCTACATTGATGATGCACAAAGGTGATGAGCTCACCAGTTTTTGGTGTGGACAGAAGTAATGAGAATGAATACCGGAGGGGGACTGAGAAGGCCACTCCTGCAAGATACTGCTATATTCAGGGAAGGGGGAAGACAGAAGGGGAGAAATATGAGCAGATCACTGTGAGAAATAAGATGTGGGGCTGCCAGCACCATGCTCACTACCTGACCCTATTGTCCTGGCCAACATTCCCCTTCCCATAAAACCAGTTCATGCAATTGTCCAAAGCTGTCTGTGGGTATTAATGTGTGAACTGGCTACCACTACACATTCAGTTACTTCACTGCCAGTCTAGCATTGTTTGTAAAGCACTTTGGGATACAATGAGTATGAAAACACTATATAAATACTGATTATTCTTATTAGTATTTCCCATGGATAAAGAAGAGAAGACAAGACAAGCATATTTTTGATTTCCAAGAAAGTATGAACTCTGGCATTGGAATCCAGAAGAACTTTGCTACAAAAAGTGGTGGATCTATGGGGTGGTAAAGGGTGCGGCTGTAACCCCCCCATTGTAAAGTACTCACTTGCTGCTGCTGCTTTTAACTTTGTTGAAGAAGTCTGATTTATTGATTGCACAAATGTTTACATTCAAAAATATGGATTACATTTGTAGTTTCTGTCAAACACATACCAGAAAAGCATAACAGCAGAACATATAAAGGCTTCTTAAAAATGTTAAAAAGTGCATATCAAGTATGCACACACTCCCAGCACCCCTCCCCTTCCCCACTGCATCATCCTGGATCTGCCATAACCACTAGACCACCAGGTTATTCAAGCTTTGTACTGCACTGTGGTTTGCCAAAGAGAAAGATTGTTGGATTAAAACACAATTTCAGCATGTTAAAATAAACAAAATGAACAGAACCATAGCCTAACATGTGTATTGATCTAAATAATGCACATGGTTTTGACAAGTTTGGTGAAACAATTCTATACAAAGGGAAAAAAGAACTAGTTAGCACTATAGAGAGCCATATAGCTCTCTGACTTTGGCTCTAATGATGTCATCGCTTAACACATTTGGCAGCCATTTTAAGAAGCAGGTAAGGCAGTTTTTTTGAAATTGGAATGCTTATTTTACATTTTTTAAATGCGTTGGAACCACATTTAGAAAACATATATAAATGTAGTTTAGCATTAATGAATTCAGCAGCCTTTCCTTTAGTCCTGTTTGAGGTCGGATTTTGGAATAGTTTGTTGTCAAAATGTTGTTTAGGTATCCTTTAAAAGTCCACTTGCCCACACTGAATTACAGTTATGGCCTACACCATGTACAAGGTGAAGAAGAGTCTAATATTGAAAGAGTAGATTACTAAACAACTTTATGCAATCCTACTATTTCCTGGTTGGAGGACGTACATGACAAAATGCACCATGGATGGTAACTTTTGACTTTGATAACCTTAAAAGGCTCACTGTTGTCTGCAGCTACTGAATTCTTCAAATAGGCACTACACCATCCATCACTGTCTCTAAATCAAACTTTATTTTTGGACCCAGCAAAACAGGTTCCCTTATTGAGCCTGACATAATTTTTTGTTTGTTTGCTTCTGTGTGCACAACCCAGCTTCAATTATTTTAAACTGATGCCCAGCTTCAATGATATCTTATTCTTCACATATGTAGGTGACTGCTTGTCATCTCTCATTACTGTGTTGCTGCCACTGCACATCCTAGATGACTGTCACAGTTATTCACCTCCTTCTGTCACTGCCGTTGTCACTGAATGTCATTATAAAATATTCACACACATACTGGCAGCAGTTACATGCCATCAGCTTCACTGATTTGAAAAGAAAGTTATATATAGTGCTGCTTGTATCTATCTTTACATGTCTTCCATGCCTCACTTACAGGACAAAAATCTGTTGCACTGACCAGACCAAAATATTACACCTCTGTGAGACTGTATCAATGGAGCCGGGTGAGTCGGTGGGATGGAACAGATGGAGGAACACACAATGCCACTGGCTCACACCAGCCTTTTCAGTGCAGCACAGGCACACCTGCTGTGAGTGTAATACTAACAATATTACTCTGAGTCTTTTTTCTCAGGCCACCTTATGTCAATTAGAATTAAATTGTCCCTATATGAACTGATCATTTCCAACATAATTCTGTTGCTGCCTTTAGAAACATAGACTTTGACGGCAGATAAGGACCACTTGGCCCACCCAGTCTGCCCATTTCCCTTCCTATTGGATAAGCTGCAGATTCTAGTTAACCAACAGCCTACTTCCTGCAACCCCCAACTACAATTGCCTTATGTCTGTCCCATGCATGTTTGAATTCCCCCACTGTTTTAGACCCAACAACCTCCCCAGGAAGGTGGTTCCATGCATCCACCACTCTCTCCGTGAAAAAAAATTCCTCACATTACCCCTGAGCCGCCCCTCTATCTTTAAATTGTGCCCCTTTGTTCTTACACATCTCTTTTTCCAAAAGATGCTACCCTCCTGGACTTTGTTGATTCCCTTGAGGTACTTAAAAGTCTCTATCATGTCCCTCCTGTCCCTCCTTTCATCAAGGGTATACATATTAAGCTCTCTCAGTCTCTTCTCATATGGTTTCCGATGCAGACCCTGCACCATTTTAGTTGCCCTGCTCTGGACTGCTTCCATCCTGTCTATGTCCTTGCATAGATGGGGTCTCCAAAACTGCACACAGTATTCCAGATGGGGTCTCACCAACTGTCTGTACAGAGGGATAACCACTTCCCTTTTTCTACTTGTGATGCCCCATCCTATGCATCCCAGTATCCCCCTGGCTCTCCTTACTGACTTCTCACATTGCTTACCCACCTTTAGATGATCTGATATGACTACCCCCAAGTCCCTTTCCATTTTTGTTGTTGTTAGTACCTCCCCTGCTATTGTGTACTCTTCTCTTGGGTTTTTGTTTCCCAGGTGCACTTCTTTGCATTGAATCTAAGTTGCCATATGTCTGACCATTTCTCCAACCTTGCCAAGTCTCTTCTCATCCTTTCTAACCCCCTTGCGTATCTACTCTGTTACAGATCTTTGTGTCATCTGCAAAGAGGCATACCTTTCCCTCCAGACCCTCTGCAATGTCACCTATAAAGATGTTAAAGAGGACTGGACCCAGTACTGAGCCCTGAGGTCCTCGACTAGTAACCCCCCTTTTTTCAGAATGTGTTCCATTCACTATTACCTTCTGTGTCCTATTGTGCAGCCAGTTTGCTACCCAGGCTACCACCCTGGAACCCACTCCCAGGCTGGCAAACTTGATTATTAGTCTTTTGTGCGGGACTGTGTCAAATGCCTTGCTAAAGTCTAGGTAGGCAGTATCCACAGCCCCTACCTGGTCTATTACTTTGGTCACCCAGTCAAAGAAATCAATTAGATTCATCTGACACGACCTTCCTGCTGTAAATCCATGCTGCTTTGGGTCCAGACCACTATCACTCTTCCTGTTGTACTGTAAGTTGTCCCTATGTGGTTGCTCTTCTTATTTCTTTCATAATTCTGCTGCTGCCACTGCATACCCCAGACCACTGTCACTCTTTCTGCCATAAATTACCCCTGTGTGACTCCTCTTCACATTTATATCTAAACTCTTCTGCTGCCACTGCTTTCCCCAGCCAGCTGTCTCTCTACCTGTTGTAAATTGTCCCTATGTGACTCCTCTTCTCATTTCATCATCATAATTCTGTTGCTGTTACTAGTAGATAACTACACTGTCACTCTTCCTGTTGTATCTGTCACAGAAAAGACATAAGACATACTGGCAGTTAGATGTCTGTCACTGATTTTGAAAGAAAGTTACATACAAACAGCACTGCTTGTATCTTTCTATGCACATCTTCTGTTCCTCATTTACATTGCAAACATACTTTACAATGACACTGCCATTATTACACCTGTGTGAGACTGTACCAATGGAGTGGGATTAGTGAGATGGAGGAAGAAATTATGGCACTGGTTCACACTAACCCTTTTAGTGCAGTAGATTCAGACCTGCTATATAACAGTAGTCTTGTGTTGTTCTATTTGCACCACTAATTTTTATTTATATATTACATGGTTTGTTCTGGTTCTGGTTTTGGTTCTGGTTCTGAGTTGCCTGACCCAACCTGGTCTGTACAAACAAAATCAGAAAATTCATCCCGCACTCCCCTTATAAATGCATCATCATCATCCTGCATGCTTGTCTTGAACTTTGTGTTCATCATGATGTGTTACTCTGCTACTGCTCCATGGGGTAATATATCATCTGCATACAAAAAGGTTTTTCTGTTCTACTCCATCTTTCTCACTGCTCTGCCCACACTTTCACATTTGCTCTGCCAAGATATAGGCACATAGGGAGAAATACACAGGCTGAAAGGGTGAAAAGTATTATGTTGAAAGATAAGGTAGTTGGAGGTAAACAGGAAATATTTTGGTGAAACTGAATGTTTGGTATGGCTACACAGTAGGATTTGTTGCATAGCTGACACATATTTTATTTACTGGGAAATTGAAATACAGTAGTATCTTGCTATAATGAAGAGAAAGTGAGCCGCTTATGTTGTTTGTTATGGTGAACTGTTTGTTACAGCGAGGTATCCTGAAACCACAAGTCAGTCTAGTGCCAATGTTTGTGGATTACTGCTTTTATTCCATTTCATAAAAAAAAGATTAACATTAATTAAAAGTTTCAGTGGTTTAATACTAAGGGAAGTAGAATAAAAAATATATATATTTATATGTAGGTCTGTTAAAAAAGTTAATGTTAGTTTCAGGATTGTATTTCCAAGGACTACAATTAAAACATTATTTGTTTCAGGTACAAGGCTGATATTTGTTTCAGGATGAAAAGTTTTCTGTTTTAAGCTTAGGATGGTACAAGTATGCACATAGGGAAGAGAAACCCTGAAGCCACTTATAGGCTGGGAGGGGAGTTGCTAGCAGTCACAAAGGAAGAAAGAGACTTGGGCATCATCATCACTGATGACCTGAAATCATCCAAGCAGACCTCTAAAGCAGTAGGTAAGGCTAGGGGGGTGTTAGGGTGTATTAGTAGGGGTATCACAAGTCGTAAGAGGGAGTATAATCCCCTCTGTACAAGACATTGGTTAGGCCCCATCTGGAGTACTGCGTGCAGTATTTGGAGGCCACACCTTCACAAGGACATTAACCAAATTGAGGCAGTCCAGAGAAGGGCAACCAAAATGGTGCAGGGACTGCATCAGAAGACATATGAGGACAGATTAACGGAGCTCAATATGTATACCCTTGAGCAAAGGAGGGAGAGAGGTGATATGATCGAGACATTTAAACACCTTAAGGGCATAAACAAGGTGAAAGAGTCTAACATGTTTAAATATAAGAAAATAGCAGGACAAGAGGACACAGCATGAGATTAGAGGGAGGCCGATTAAGGGGAAATGAGGAAATTCTTTTCACAGAAAGGGTGGTAGATGCATGGAATGGCTTACCACAAGAAGTAGTGGCTATGAATACAGTGCAGGGCTTCAAACAGGCATGGGATAGGCATAAGGGAGCAATACAAATGACTATGAATAGATAGGTCACTGACATAGCAAAGGCCGATGGCACATTTATAAGGTAGAAAAAGAAATGGGCAGACTGGATGGGCCTTGCGGTCCTTATCTGCCGTCAACTTCTATGTTTCTATGTTTCTAAGTAGTCAGTTATCTTTGTTTCTTTATGTCCCTTTTTGCAGTGAGGTCCTTAGTGTATTAAATACTTGCCGTAGTTAAATTACCTTAATTGTCTCAGACTCCACATACTCTAGCCAAGCAAGAGCAGACTCAAAGCTCTAAAGGTGAGATAGGAACAGTTTTTCACACTTCTAGATGCCCTCATGTTTCCTTTTAGTGTCTATCAAATATTCTGATATATTTTGGCCATTTTTAAGTCAACAGCCACATTGACTTGCTTTTGTATCATGTATTCCTTTCTCCTCACCATTTGCTCTTCTTTCTTTTCCTGCTGCCTGAAGATTCCATAATCTTTCTTTTTCTGCTGCCTGAACATTCCATTACATTAGTAATTGGGGATCTCCACCTGCTAGACATTGATCAGGACATTCCAGCTGCTAGGAGCACCAGAACTCAGTCCCTGCTAGGTACATTGCAGGACTGCATGCTTGTGCAGCTTTTCAAGGAACTCATAAGTCAGACTATTATTCTAATGTAGTGCTCACCAATTCAGAAAGGGTAGGTGGAGTATGGATTTGGGAACCATTGGGGTTCAGTGACCATAACACCATATTGTTTGAGTTGGCCCTTGATGCCAGAAAGCCCTCTTCAAAGGCTGAATTTCAGGATTTCAGAAAAGCAGACTTCAAGCAGATGTGGTAATTAGTCTAGGAAAGGGTAATTGATGTGGACAGTATCAGAGGACTGGAAGAAAGATGGGGAGACATAAAAGGGGACATTATCAAGACAGCAAAGTCATGCTAGAAAATGGTTAATAAGAGAAACAGGTACAAGAGACTAAAATGGTTCTCTAAAAAAGTCAGGGAGGCAGTGAGGGCCAAAAAGAAGGCCTTCATCAGGTACAAGATGAAGCAGGGGATTACGACTGGAGAGTACCAAGTATGATCTAGAGAGGGGATGAGGACAGGTCAGGAATGTTAAATCAGACATAGAACTACATATTGTGGAGGGAGTTATGTGCAGGGAAAAGCAGTTTTTCAGGTATATAAATGAAAGAAGAAAGATGGGGGAATTGTTAGGCCACAGAGGGAGGCAGAATAACAGAGAATGAGCAGAAAGCAGCCTTTCTGAATGAGTACTTCTGCTCAGTATTCACTAGGAAGGACAGCTGGCCTTTGCCATAAAGGCTGCTGAAGGGAGTTCTCATAAATGAGGCAGCAGGTATTTACTAGTGAAAGGGTCAGAAAAGAGCTAGCAATCCTGAAGATAGATAAGGCCTGGGGGCAGACGGAATGCATCTGAAGATGCACAGGGAACTGGCATCAGAATTAGCTGAACTTCTGGTAGGGTTATTCAGTAGCTCTAGTCAGACAGCATTGTTCTGAAAGATTGCTGGGTAGTGGACATAGTTTCCCTCCTCAAAGGTGTGGAAAAACAGTAGCCAGATAACTACAGACCTGTCAGTCATACCTATGTTGTGGTAAACTGATAGTAACACTAATCAAAGAGGACCAAGTGAAATACCTAGAGAAAAATGGGCTCCAAAATAGTAAAAAGCAAGGGTTTGTTGAACAGAGCTCTTGTCTTACCAATTGGACAGTGGATAAGAGTTATGCAGTGGATTTACTCTATTTTAACTTCAGCAAGGCATTTGACGCTGTTCCTCATAGAAGGTTGCTGAAGAAGCTAGAGGATATTGGTGCAGCAAAGAACATTTATAGATGGGTGAGTAGTTTGTTGGAAGGGAGACAGTAGAGGGAAGTGGCAAATGGAGTCATATTTGAGGAGAAGGAGGTTACCAGTGGGGTGCCACAAGGTTCAATATATTCATTAGAGACATAGGAGAAGGAATTGAGGGCAAGATGTGTCTCTTCACAAATCTAACTAAGCTCTGTGGTAGGGTAGACAGTAAGGAGGGGAATAGAGATGCAGAAGAACCTGCAAAGGTTGGAGAGGTGGTCCATGGCTTGGCAGCTGAAATTTAATGTCAAAAAGTGCAAAGTGATGCACATAGGTTAGGTAAAAGAAACCCACAACAGAGTATTAGATGCGAAGGGTTAAGGAGGGCACAGCCTTTGAGGAAAGAAATCAAGAAGCCATCATAAATGACTCTCAAACAATTTAGCCAACGTAATAAGGCCAACAGTAAGGCAAACAGGATGCTGGAGTGTGTTGGGAGGAGTTTTGACAGCAGGAGGAAAGAGGTGCTACTGTCTCTTTACAGATCATAGGTGAAGCCACACCTGTAGTACTGTGCCCAGTTCTGGAGTCCTCACCTAAGGCAATACAAGGATAAGCTGGAAATGATGTAGTGTAGGGTAGCCAAAATGATTTAAGGCCAGCAGGGCAGATCCTGTGAGTATCCACTTAAGGCACTGAACATGTCCTCACTCAATATCAGATGAGAGATGGGTGATATGATAGAAACCTTCATTTTCCTGAAAGGAATGAACAAGGTGAGCTGTGAGGGAGTATTAAACAAGAGTAGCTAATGAAGAACTCTAGAACATGAGTGGAAGTTGGTGGAGGGATTCAGGACAGATGTGAGAAAGTTTTATTTTATGGAGAGAGTGGTTGACAGATAGGGTGTCACGGGCAGACTGGATTGATCGTTGGCCTTTTTCTGCCATCATTGTCCATGTTTCTATGCCTATTTTTTATTAGTAAGACCATTCCAGGCCATGCAGATCAAAAGCATGGGATGGTGTAAGTGATGTAATGGAATGACTTATAGTAGATTTATGAACAGCAAGAGCAATAGCTGATGAGGACAATGTAACTCTATTTAGATCTGAAGCCACCCCAAAGATAGATTCTTTCTTTATTAAAAATTTGTCAGATCATATCAGAATATATAACTGGCATGGACAGGAAAATAGGAGGACAGTTAACTATGTAAAAGTAATTTCCTATCAACTTAAACATTGTCATGTTGAGAGGGTTTCTGGTAGTCATTGCACATGATCATGAGCTTTGGCTGCATGGCATAGCTTGACCTCTTCATTGTTCTTGGCCATTGACCTAACACTGCATGTAGAAAAGTTATTCCACCAATGACACCTGTCAGTGATTTAGATGGGAGTTAGCCAGGAACCACAATCACAGTTCATTACAGACAATAATTTGTTATAGCAGTGTTTGTTATAGCAAGGGGCCACTATTGTTTCTCCACAACTTGAAATAACTTTCACTTTCTGATCTTTTTGTGTCAGTTTTGCCTTGTATCAGTAGGCTACTTTATTTAATGCAGAACAGTGTACAACCACTTATAAAGTTTGAAAAGGATGAGGTAAATGCATTTTGTTTGCATTAAGTGAACTATGCAATGTGTTGCAAGTGTAGATATTAATTCTAATTAAGATTAAAAGATGATAGTGTAAAAACTAATTAGCACAAATTCAGTGTATATTATTCAAAGGGACATGAGAATATAAAATAACACATTATCTTGTGTGGGTGCTGCACTCAGTAGATAGCAGTTGCTGTTATAATCCAACAGAAACACAGAGCTTCACTCCAGGCCCTTGGTGAGTTAGAGTGCCTTATGGATAACCAAGCTAATATAAATCATCATTAAAGTGCAATGCAAGCAACCCACTTAACAGAGGACACTGCACAAGGTCAGCTAAAGTAGGTTCCTCTTTATAGGTCAGCTTCTTGCTTGCTTAAAACTGAGTACTATATCAACATGAAAATTAGTAGTGCAGGTTTAGCTGCCAAAACATCATGGCAGCTAATTAAGATCAGTCAATACACTTGATGATTGGACAGAGACTATTGTAATATGAATATTCAAAGGGAAATACAAATGACTGGGTGATTACAAAATTGTTACTTCCTTCTCAGTTGTGGTGAAGCTAAAAAAAAGGAATCATAATAATAAGCTATAATCATTTAATATCACCTCCAAGTGATTTACACTTTGCTAGTGCAGCAGTCTTATTATAATTTATAACTAATACATGACTTTAAGCATGGTTTCAAAATGA
Organism: Neoceratodus forsteri; assembly: GCA_016271365.2. Lineage (NCBI taxonomy): Eukaryota > Metazoa > Chordata > Ceratodontiformes > Ceratodontidae > Neoceratodus > Neoceratodus forsteri. The sequence goes on from CM057449.1 coordinate 989,518,599, forward strand.
TTTAAAAAGGAAAGGTCTCTAGTTTACTTAATATTTAGGTTACTTTTTTAATTATGGATTCTGTTTATTTTAACTACGTACTAGGGTATTGTAATACTATGATATTATGATATTATGCCTACTTGCAGACTGATGAAAACTAATATTAGGATTGTAATGGGAAGGGATACTGGACCTGCTCTGTTGTGTTTACTTGTATATATGTAAGTATGTTTATGTCCGTCTGTCTGTCTGTCTGTCTATCTCTATCTATCTATCTATCTATCTATCTATCTATCTATCTATCTATCTATCTATCACTAAGGTGACCAAAGGATGATCCAGGTAACTACAGACCAGTGAGCCTCACATTGATTGTGGGTAAGCTCATGGAGACAATCCTTAAAGAGAGGCTGGTGGCATTTTTGGAGGACAATGGTCTCCAGGACAGGCAAAAACCTGGGTTTGTCTCAGGCAGGTGCTACCAGACAAACCTGACAGAGTACTATGATTGGGTAACCAGGAAACTAGACAAGGGCCATGCAGTGGATGTCCTGTACTTGGACTTCAGCAAGGCCTTCGATTCTGTGCCACATGAGAGGCTGGGGGATAGCTGGAATATGTAGGGGTAGGTACATATTCAAATGGATCACTAACTGGCTGAAGAGCAGGCAGCAAAGAGTGGTGGTGGAGGGGGAATGCTCATCACCAAGGGTGGTAACAAGTGGGGTGCCACAGGGTTCCGCACTGGGACAAGAGCTGTTTGGAATATTTATAGCAGATATCTCACATGGGACCCAGAGTAAGATCAGTCTGAACTGTGGTGGATGACATCGAGGGGTGGAGGGGACTGCAGAGAGACCTGACTAAACTACAGGAGTGGTTGGAAACATGGCAGTTGGGGTTCAATGCCAAGAAGCTGCTGAGGGCCACTGCCCCTGCAATCACCTACCCTGTCACCTTGCTCCTCAACAGGTTCCTCCTTGAAGGAACAGTCCCAAGTAAATGGAAGGTAACGACTATTGTTCCTGTCCATAAAAAAGGACCCAGGGACAAAGTGGGGAACTATAGGCCTATCTCCTTACTCTGCTTTCTCGGGAAAGTGCAGGAGAGACTGGTATACAATCAACTGCATGATTGTCTTCAGCAGCACCTACTCCTAGCCAACTTACAACATGGCTTCAGGAAAGGTCATGGCACCGACACTGCCCTTATCTGGCTCACATCCGACATCCTCAAAGCCATGGACCAAGGCTCCCCAACAGGAGCTCTATTCATTGACCTGTCCAAGGCATTTGACTTGGTCAGCCACAAACTTCTCTTTTCCAAACTCTACCAACTAGGACTGGATGTGCACTCACTCTCCTGGTTCGAGAGCTACCTGATCAATCGAACCCAAAAAGTCCATTGGAGAGGAACACAATCTAGCACCAGACCTGTGGTCTCTGGGGTACCCCAGGGCTCGATCATGGGTCCCCTGCTATTCACCCTTTTTCTCAATGACATTGAGGGGGGTCTGCTGGCTGAGCAACCTCATCCTATATGCGGATGACACTGTTGTCTACTGCAGTGACCTGCTACCTAGTGTCATCTCTACCAAACTGCAGACCAGTATCTCTGCTCTTGATGCCTTGTTCATCTTTAATTCTCTTGTGCTGAACGAAGATGAAACCAAGGCTGTTCTGTTTGGGACCAGACACCTGGGCCACTGACAGATGTGAACTACTCCAGCTCAACACAGTCCAAGGGAAGAGAGTTGAGGTCATAGACAGGATCAAGTACCTTGGGATCCTCCTTGACCAGGAGCTGTTCTACAAACCCCACATTGACTCCTTAACTTGATCCATCCACCAGAGGCTTGGACTCCTCTACCAGCTGGGTAACTCTCTTTCTGGCGAGGCATGATGCACCATAGCCAATTGCACCCTTCTCCCTTCCATCCTATATGGGGCCCCACTGCTACAGTTCCTCCAGGAGAAGGATCTTAGCAAACTTTCCATGCTCTACCACAGGGTGGCATGCTTTGCAACTAACTCCTCCCCCCAGGAGGCATTACTGCAAGGTTCTTGCAGACCTCAACTGGCTCACCTTACAGCACAAGCTGGCCTATTCCTCTGTTTGGCCTTTAAATTCACCTCCTTTGGCCCTCCTCCCCATCTGAGTGGGCTGATCACTCCAAAAGTACAGTACTGTACCATGCGATCCTCGGCAAGCCGTCCCCTCGACATCCCTCATGTTCGCGCCAACCAAGGCAAGTGCTCTTTTCAGTATGCTGCTCCGTACTTATGGAACGCCCTCCCAGCAAGTCTGGTTGACAAGCCTACTCTCCAAGGGTTTAAGTCAGGCCTCAAAGTGTACCTTCAGGAACTTAGTCTCTGTGGTTGTAATCGCTAGCCCCCCTGCCTGGGCCTGTTGTCATGCTGTCACTAATATTGTCATTTCTATTTCTCCTATGAAACTCTCATGCAAAACTGTTAAATGTACTGTGCACCTGTCTAACACTTTGTGAGCCTTTGTGAGCCTGCTGCCTCTGTGTTAAGTTCTTGATAACTATTCCTTGTATGTATCAGCTGTAACTACTGTATATTGATACCAATGTATGTAATCTACTGTAACTAATTCTGTGTCACCCCTGAAAAAGGGACCTCTGGTCTCAGTGGGCTTACCTGGTTACCAAAATCTAAATAGATAAATAAATAAAATAAATAAGTACAAGGTACTGCACTTCAGAGTTAAGAACTAGAGGAGGAGCTATCAGCTTGGAGGGGAAATGTTAGGGAGCACAGAAGAGGAAAATGACCTGGAGATGATTTTAACAGGGAAAATGAGTGGCTCAGCTCAGTGCAGGTGGGCAGCAGTGAAAGTCAACAGGACGCTAGTCTGTATAGCTCGGGGGATCTCCACTAGAAGTAGTGAGATGATCTTTCCCTTGTACAGGTCATGGGTCAGACCACACCTGGAGTACTGCATGCAGTACTGGCACCCATTCCTGAAGAAGGACATCAGACTGTTGGAGGGGGTGCAGCGCAGAGTGACTAAGATGATCCAGGGTTTGGAGGGGAAATCCTTTGAAGAAAGGCTGGGCATGCTCAATATGTATTCCCTGGAGGAGAAGAGAGATAGGGGAGATATGATCAAGACCTTTAAGTACCTAAAGGGGATAAACAAGGGTAATACTGGATAGATATTCTGGATCAGAAGAGGGAGGGATACTAAAGGGCATCAACTGAGGCTGGAGGGGGGAATTCAAGAGGGAAATCAGGAGACATTATTTCATGGAGAGGGTGGTAGACAAGTGGAACATTCTACCTGAGGAGGTGGTTTCCTGTAGGACAGTGGGCTGCTTCAAGAAGGGATGGGACAGAGAGAGGGGGGAATGACTGTAAGAAGGGGAGGGAAGGTTGGGGCAGCTGCAAGCTGAGGGGCTAGCTGTACAATCGAGCAGACTTAATAGACCAAGTGTCCTGTTTCTGTTGGCATTTCATATGTTTGTATCTATCTATCTGTCTGCCTATCTATCTATCTATCTATCTATCTATCTATCTATCTATCTACCTATCTATCTAGTGCAAAAAAAAAAAAACAACTTTGTTAATGCACCTGTTAGAGTTAAAATGACAAAAGTAAGGGAATGTGGTGTTAGGGTTCCCAACCCTAACACCCCACCCCACCCTGCAGGTAGCAACAGGAAAACTCATTGTGGTGTCACCTCTCCTTTGTCTTTGCAAATCAGCCATGGGTGTACCTTGTAATTGTCAACCCTAATGCTCACCCCATTCCATCAGTAAATAAGCTGAGATGTGTACAATATGTGAGAATGAGCTGAGTGTTACGGTTGACAACCCCAAGACACACCTCACACCTGATTTGCAAAGACACAGGTGAAGTGATGGTTTTTCCTATTGCTGCCTGCAAGGTAAGGTGGGGTGTTAAGATTGGGAACCCTAACACCACATTTCCCTACTTTTTGTTGCTGTAACCTTAACTAGTGCATTAACAGAGTTTTTTTTGCAATGAATTTATATACTTTTTGAGGTAGTATAATCACAGCCTCATTTGCACGAGGGAGTGCAGGACCTGTGCTTCCAACCCTCCATTGATGCATACATCTATGTTGCTGTGCAAGTGCATGGCCCTCTTGGACCTGGGCTTCCATAAAACAGCAATTTATTTCCTTTGCTGTATGGCTTGTTAAAGTTCTGTTATCCTATGGGAATTTGCATTTTTATGCTTTATGTTTAGGGGGAATATGTGTTATTCCTGTATTACTCATCAATACCTTTGTTTTGATATATACATAAGTCCAAATATTGAGGGGAGTTATAGCTTGTTGAAGTTCCAATATTACCCTATAGCAATTTGCATTTTATATGCTTTTTTGTATTGCGCCTAAATTTTTTTTTTTGGGGGGGGAAGTATGTGTTATTCTTGTAGTACTCATTAAGACCATTGTTTTGATATATAGATTGTCCCTTAAGTCCAAACACTGAGGAACATATGGATTGCTGAAGTTCAAATGTGGGCGGAAAAACTAAGGTCAAAATCTTTTTTCATATGAAGGAATCCTTTTTTGTATCAAACGAAAAACCCAATATGAAAAAGGATGCATTCAAATGAAAAAAGACTTGGGGGAAAAAATATGTCCAAATTCTTTTCATATGACGGCATCCTTTTTCATGCAAAAAAACATATGAAAAAGGATCCATTCATCCAAAAATAGAATTTGGACTTAGTTTTTTTCTGATTCTTTTTTTCATAAGAAGGGATCCATTTTCATATGCCTTTTCATTTATATGAAAAAGGATCCCTTCATACAAAAAGAGAATCAGAAAAAAACTAATTCTAAACTATTTTTTCCCATGACAGGTTACTGTTTCATATGGACCACTTCTTTTTTCATATTCCCACATGAAAAAAGAAAATCTGCTCATGAAAAAGTATTTTTAAATGTAAAAAAAAGACATTTCTGAATCATTTCTCCACAAGCAAAGTGCAGAATCCAACTAATGGGGTCCCAATGACCAAGATATATGTGTTGGTGTCTGTCCAGGATGTCATTTTTTGTGGGTTTTGAAAATGTATTTTTTGAAAAAAATGGAAACAAGATGGCTGCCATATGAGAAAGGATTTTTTCCTCACAAAAAAGGATGACCATAGGGAAAATAATCCTTTTTTATATGAACCAAATTCTTTTTTTATTCCAAGCAGCTACCCAACAGATTGTACTGAGCATGCTCAGAACTGAAATTTTAAAATGTAATAACTTTGGAATGGATTAACATTTTTTTTACCAAACTAGTGAAAGACACATCTGTGGGCCAAGCCATTTCTACCCTGAAAATTTCAGACCAAAATTCCAAACGTTCTGGACACTAGGTGATGACAAATAAACAGCAAAAAGAACAATTGTTTAACTTTGTTTACTAGCCACATCTCGGAATCCATACATTCAACCAGAACAGAAATGGCACGGGGTCATAATGTCACAGGACATCATGCTGCATGGCAAAATCGCATTGCCAATACAGCATGATTCTTGCCATGTGGCATACCTCTTTTTTCTATGGGGGCACCGCCTCAACATCCTGATGCACTCCCCAACCCCCCAATATAGATTCTCAACTCTGGGGAGGGGGGTTCAAGTTGGGGAGCACACAGAGTTTAAAACAAATAAAAGTTTCCAGGACCAGAAATCAAACCTGGTCCCAGAAGCACTGCCTTGGTCCCCTGCTGCTGTGGCTTAGTCCGTTGAGCCACAGCAGCTGGTTGGTGGAACCCACTCCCAGCAGAGATATCATCCTCTGCTTAGGAGAGTGAGAATGGCGCAATACCGTGTACAGCAGTATACGCAGTATTGCACCATTTGCTCACTGGTGCAGTGCTGTACCAGGTTAGCCATAACATTGTACGCTATTAAGTGTGCAACGTTATGACCTGGTACCAACAGAATTTGGCATGTTAAGAGATCTACCCATGAGACTGCACATGCAAAATTTCATGCAAATCTGTTGAACGGTTGCAAAGATATTAAAGTGCAAAGTTTGAGGTTTAACATAGAAACCCTTGCTCAACCCTAACTATAGTGGCACTACCATGCCACTATAATATTTAGAATAAATAATGGGTAAGGGTGGTATACAAGGATGTATACCCAGTGAAGGGTTAATTAAGCAATAATGCATGACAGAGTGTGGGTTGTGCTGGGATAGCTTCACACATGGGGTGGTTGGTCATGAGGCCAAAGGCCAAGTGCATCCAACACCCCTGAAAGTGATGTTATCCCAGCACAACCCACACTCTGGAGTGCATTATTGCTATTATATAATGGCTCTTATTTAAGCAATAAGGCACAACAGAGTGTGGTATATCATGGGATATCATCATGCCTCAGGTGCTTGGGCACGAGGCATTCAACCACCCAAGAAGTGACAATATCCCATGATATACCACATCCTGGAGTCACTTATTGCTATTATGAACTGAGTTTGAAGTTTTATAAATAAAAAATAAAAAGGTTTTAAAAAGTTTTATGAATGAGTTTTTGGGTGGTGTTGGAGTACATTTTGAAAAAGTAGTTCTCAGACAGTAGAGAGCAACGAGGCTGGTGGCGTTGAAGCTTTTTTGAAGCCGTGATGATGTAGCCCGATATCATCACGGCTTCAAAGAGCTCTCGCCCAATCAGATTCTTCTATTTACAATCCTCAGTTCATAATTATTAATATTGTGGGGACACAAACGAGCACATGTAGATGGTTATGAGGCAGACAACAAGTACCGGAACATCCTTTTATGCGTAGAGACATCTATTTTATAGTATCAGTCGTACAGTTTTATTTCTAATTTTTTTTTTGAGGAAATACTCCCCATGTGAAAGCACTGCATCATGGATATGCAAATAATCAATGTTTTATTTATGACTGTAGTGTATTATGCAATACCAGGCAAGTGGGTATTGCATACCCATGATGGAGTGCAGTCATATGTGGTGTGTTTCTTCATAAAAAATAAAACTGTAAAACTGATGCTATAAAAGAGATGTTCTGACACTTGTTCTGTGCCTAACTATGAAATGTTTTAGCCACGATAAAAAATGTTGCCCCCCACAGTATAAGTAAATAAGGTTTTTGCATGAAACTAAGCTTTTGCTTCTGTACTATAGTTACAACGCTTCAAGCTCACTTGGTAAGAGAAGCTGTGGCTTGTTACTGAGTCTGGCATTCAGTTATCTGTATGTTTGGATTTGCTGCTGTGAGGTTGTGCTCAGGTAGCCTCACTGTAACTAGCACACACTGACCAATCAGAGTCCAGGAAATGTTCTTGTCATTGTATAATTGGGGCTATAAGGCCATGGGCCTGAATGGTGAGTGGCTTTATTGTCCTAATTAGCTCTTAACATGGTTGTACTTCTGAGTGTTCCACCCTTACCCATTGTTTGTTGAATATAATACATTAGTATGGTTATTGTTATGGACATCACATTATGGCACCAGAAGGTCTCGTGTGGCAAGGAATGAATGGTGTGTAATGGGTGTTTACTCACCTGGTAAAGGTGATTGTGTTGGTTGACATCCATAGCACTCCAGACATTACATCATGGGTTTCAGCCCACCTGATAGGCTAGTGATGCACATGACTCTAGGATCAGATTTCTTGTATATCCAGGTGCCAGAAACCCCTGTTCTCCAGTTTGAATCTTCCATAGCTGAAATCAAGGTTAGTAAAACCACAAAAAAACACTAACAAACTTATTCAATAATGCAGTCTGAGACAATATGTACATGTGGGCAAGCGGCCCTTATTTTATTTACCTATTAATACAATCTGAACTCGACCGTGTAACTGGTCGATGGTCAACATCTTGGATGTCTTTAGTGAGGTCTAGAATAATCCCCCTCAATTTACTTTATCTGCTTAATCTACTCCAGGTCACTCTGAGTGCTCTGTCGGGAGGGCTGTGGAGTGCCATGGATGTTAACCAACACAATCACCTTTACCAGGTGAGTAAACACCCATTGTGATTGGTTGACCATCCACGGCACTCCAGACAATACATCATGGGTAGATAAGTAGCAGTACTGTACCCTAGGGAGGGAGACAGAGTGGTCTAGGAGTGAGAGGAGCAGTTGGAGCCTAAGAGGACCTGAGTTGCAAATGTGGGCTGTAGTTGGTATAAGTATTCTAGCCTATAGTGTCTGGCAAAGGTATGGATGGAAGTCCAGGTTGCCACTTTGCAGATGTCTTCTGAAAACATGTTAGCCCTTTCTGCCCAGGAGGTGGCTACTGCTCTTGTAGAATGGGCCTTAATGCCCTCTGGTGGCATCAGTTTATTAGCTTTGTAAGCCTCCTGAATGGTTCTCTTGAGCCAGCAAGCAATGGTAGTCTTTGAGGCTGCCCTGCTCTGTCTCTCTCCCCTTGTGACAATGAATAACCTCTCTGTCTTGCTTAAAGGCTGGGTTCTAGAGATGTAAGTGGACAGGGTGACCCCTACATCTAAGTGGTGTGGGATAGGCTTATTGGCAAGTTGAGTGTCTCCTGTAAAGGTCAGCAATTCAATGGGTTGCTCCCGATGGAATGTGGAAGTGACCTTCAGTTGGAAGGCTGGTACCGTGTGCAGGAGTACCCCCTGGGGTGTGAGCGCAGTGTAGGGTTCTTTGCATGACAGCGCCCACAGCTCTCCGATCCTCCTAGCTGAGCAGATGGCTATGAGGAAGCAGGTCTTAAGACCTGCCCAGAGCATATCTACCTCCTGTAGTGGTTCAAAGGGGGCTGTGCTGAGGCAATCTAATACCAAAGCAGATCCCAGGGGCAATGGACGGTCTGACTCTGGGTCGCAGTACTTCCACCTCTTTAAGGAAACATATGGTGTCTGGGTGTGCCCCTGGACTGTGCCCACCAATGGGACCAATGACTGCCCCAATGGCTGAGAGCTGTATCCTAAGAGAGGAGTTGGCCAATCCCTTGTCTACTCCTCATTGAAGGAATAAGAGAATGGTAGACATGTCTGCTAACTCAGGGTCCTTACCCTGTTCTTGGCACCACTTCCTGAACACTGACCATTGTCTGCCATAGGTAAAGGTGGCGGAGGAACGTCTGGACTGCAGCATCGTGGAAATGACTGATTTGTGATATTCTGCTCTCATCAGTCTCTTCCTCTCAGGAGCCAGGCTGTGAGCTTCATCGTCTGTGGTGCCGGGTGGACTACTGGTCCCTGGGTCAGTATGTCTGACTGGTAGGGTAACCTGTGACTGTCTATGGCCATGGCCAGTACCATGGCAAACCAGGATCTCTGTGGCCAATAGGATGCCATTAGGATGATGGTTCATTGTGATGTCCGGATCTTGGCTAGTACTTGGGGTAGCAGGGGAATCGGATGGTAGACGTACGCCCGATCCCAGGACGAAGGTTGTGACAGGGCATTGGTTCCCTGTGACCAGGTTTCCCTGTATCTTGAATAGAATTTGTGGACCTGTGCATTCTCTGCTGTGGCCATGAGATCCATGGACATGGGTGCCCAAGCCTCCTGAATCAGTTGAAAGAGACTGGGGTGGAGATGCCACTCCCCTGGGTGTACTTGCTGTTGACTGAGCCAATCTGCTCACACGTTGTGCTTGTCCATGAGATGGACTGTGCTGATGTGTGTGAGGTTGGTCTGTGCCCAGTTGAGGACCTTTGCCACCTCTCGCTGCATAGCTCTGCTCCTGCTGCCCCCTTGCTTGGCAATGTATGCCACTGTGACCTGATTGTCGGAGCAGATCAAAATCCACTGACCTGAAATGGAGGATCTAAATGCTCTGAGGGCATGGAAAACTGCCCTCATTTCTAGGACGTTGATAGACAACCTGGTCTCTGAGATTGTCCATTGGCCCTGCACAGACAGGTCGCCCAAGCATGCTCCCCAGCCTAATAGACTGGCATCCATCTCTATAGAGTTATTGTAAGATGCCTCTAGTGGAACCCCTCATGTGAGGTTTGAGCTCACTGTCCACCATGCTAGTGACTGTCTCACTGAGAGTGGTAGTGGGATTGTGACCTGCAGGTTGTGTTTGTTTGGGGATTCCTGCATTAAAACATAAGTCTGTAGGGGTCACATATGCGACCTGGCCCAAGGGATCAGATCGATACAAGATGCCATGCAACCTAGTAACTGTGCTATTTGGCCCATGGATGGCCGATGGCAAACTCTCAGGCAACAAGACAGGTTTATTAGGTTGTCTACCCTTTTCTGGGATGGTTTTACCCATCCTAGCCAAATGTTGAATTCCACCCCTAGGCGTTCTGTCTGTTGCGTGGGCACCAGATGGCTTTTGGCCTGGTTCACCACCCAGCCATGGTCCTCGAGTGCCCTCAGTGTGAGCACGGTATCTCAACGTGAGCGCTTCTTGGAGCGAGCCCGGATCAGCCAGTCATCCAAATAGGGGATGATATCCAGACCTTGTTCTCAGAGTCTGGCCACCAGTACTACTGACACCTTGGTAAACACTCTTGGTGCTGAAGTAAGACCGAAGGGTTAGGCCTGATATTAGAAATGCTGGCCTAGGATGTGGAAGCGAAGGTATTATCTGTGTTTTGGTCTGATAGGTATGTGAAGGTATGCGTCCTTCAAATCTATGGATGTGAGGTAGTTGCCTACCCGGATGCTGCGTAGGGTAGACTTTAGGGTCTCCATTTTGAAGTTTTGAGAAACTACATGCTGATTGAGATGCTTCAGGTCCATAATGGGCTGTAGTTTCCCTGTTTTCTTGGGCACGAGAAAGAAAATGGAGTACACTCCTTGTTTCTGTTTGTGAGGGGGAACGGTCTATATTGCTCTGATCTGGATCAGACCCAACAGGATTTGTTGGACCTGATGAGCTGTCACCTTCTTTTTGGCAATGGTAGAGCTTATAAACCTGTGCATGACAGGGGATTGGGATAGCTCTATGGAGTAACCTTTCGACACCACCTCTTGGACCCACCTGTCCGAGGTTGTGCAGAGCCACTGGCATCTGAAAAGCATCAATCTTTGTCCCACCGGGGGGCACAGCTCCTGCCTGAGTGGGGTACTGGCCATGTAGTCATTGTTGTTTGCCCCTATTCCCTCTACCTCTTCCTCCGAACTTGGACCCACAGGGTCTGAAGGAGGAAGGATGGTAGGTATGGGTGAAGAAACTGTGGTATCCACTTTGTATTCCTCTGCCTCAAAAGGAATTGTTCTGGTAATGATTGTCTCTGCATGTTTGATGGGACTTGTTTCCCCCCTGAAACCTCAATCTGGTGGAGGGGAGATAAGTGTGCCTGTTTTTGTTTTTGCGTAGGTCTTTACCCACCTCTTTCTGTTTTAGGAAATCCTGTAAGCCCTCCCCAAATACAAGTGTTCCCTTCATTGGCAAGTTTTGCAGCAGTGCCTTGTATTTGTTGTTGGCCTCCCATAATTTTAGCCACAACGCTCTTCTGGTATGGTTAGTGATGGCTGTGGCCCTGGCATTTAGTCTTAGGGTGTCCACTGCCATGTCCGCCAGATACTTAGCAGCGTCCAGCATGCACTCTAAAAGTTCTGCCTCTCTAGTTTTGGGGTTTGCCTGCTCAAGTAGAGCTGCTGGGCCCTGGATTACTGGAGCCCATGGCTGAAGTTTGCTTCAGTGACATGTCATCATCTTCATGGAGACAGGCAGGACATAGGGGGTCTGGAGCATGGGGCATCAGGGTAGGGCTGCAAGAAGTGCATTTCTTGGCCTTAACCATCTGGTGAAGAGAGGGAAGGGAGGTGCATTGTTAGGACAGGGTAACAATGGGCCTCCAACACAGTGGGTGCCCCATAGCTGTTGCTTAATACAGTCTTAGTTAGTACAGATCACCATAGGAAAATTAAGTGTGTTAGGGTGCTGCTGGTAACATTGACCCTCTGAGAGGGTAGTCTAGCCCCTTAAATCGGGGTGACACCGTACATAATTGTGGGTTAATGGTACTCAAACCCAGGCCGTACTGTCTACATGGCAGGAATTCAGAGGGATAAAAATACTGATGGGGGTCAGATGGGTCGCTGTAAGGAGGGGCCTATAGCAGAAGCATGGGAGGTCGCTATAGTGAGGGACCCAGCATGAAGAAGGCAACTGTGGAGGTCACTATGTGGAGGGACCACCAAAGGTTTGACATTGGATATAGGGTTGCTATAGTGAGGGACCCAATAAGGATGTTGAGGAGGTCACTATGGAGGGGGACCCCATATCGAGTAGGAGAAGGGGGGGGATAGATGTGGGGTGAGCCAGAAGGTGCTGTAGGCCTGCTGTGCAAACAGGCCTGAGTGACAGAGTGAGTGATACATCTGAAAAATGGATACATTTCTTTGTTTGTTTGTTTCATAAGTGCACCACTTATCTCCACTTGGGAGGGGACAGTGTGGAACTTAGAGCACTTGGCATCTGCTGAGAGGGGCTTTCTTTCTTTTATTATTATTTATTTAAGCTTTCCTGCTGTGCATCTTTCAATAGGAGAGGAATACCCAATTCTCTGCATTCTAAAGTCCTCCTTTTCCCTTCTGAAGAAGAGAGAGCATTCCCCCCCCCACACTAGGCTCCAGTGCCAGAGTCAGTATTTCTGTATGTAGGCCGTGGGCCAGCCATGCGGCCGAGAAGAGCATGAGGAGCCAGTGAAGAAATCTTTTAAAATAGAGAAATTCTCTTGTTATGTGAATTCCTGCTATAATGGCTGGTACTCCTTCTTAACATTCTCCCAAAGGCTGAAATGGCAGGAGGCAGAAGTCGAGTCACCGACTACCACGAGGATGGGTGAGGGGGAAGGAGTGCAATGCTGAGCTCAGCGCTAGACCAAAGAGGTACTATCTCTGTCATGCTGAGCATGCTCCCCCGAGTTCCTGAGGAGATGCCTGGCTGAACTTGCAGGGGGGGAGAATTCTTTCATTTATTTAGACATTTTCTCACTCACTCGCAAGGCCTTCTGAGTGAGTGAAGGATTTGAGGAGCCGCCTGGCTGCAGACCACGTGACCACCTGGTTAGGCTGTGTGAAAACAAGGAGCTAGCACGGTCTTTCGCCTGATCCACTAGGACAATGCAAACCAGGCGAACTTTCACTTTTCTCAGATCGCTCAATCGAATTGAAGGAATGCGGTGCAGGCTAAGCATAAAAAACAAATAGCTAGGTAAAACCTTATATTTCAGAAGGGGCTCAAAACCATAAACAGGTAGGAAACAAGTACTTTAACCATTAGGCCACTGAGGCAGACTACTCAAGCGAAGCAGCAGAGCAATGCTAAACCCTATAAATGCTGACATTGACCCATTTGTAGCACAATAACAAAACAAATTCAAAAATGCTGCAGTATTTGTGTATAAGTTGCATACAAACAGGTATTTACTTTCCTTTTAAAGAATTAGCTTTATCAAACAGTTGTGCAAACAGTGATGGGCCATATAATAACTCTAAATCTACTGCAGGACAGAAAAACTTAAGTAACTTCCTCACAATCTTAAAGAGAGGCCTACCTTCCTAAAGTAGAACAACAGGGATCCTGGTGTGCTAGTAGCCTTATCAGATGCACGATTTGAACTGGAGAACAGGGGTTTCTGGGACCTGGATATACAAGAAATCTGATCCAAGAGTCATCTGCATCACTAGCCTATCAGGTGGGCTGAAACCCATGATGTAATGTCTGGAGTGCCATGGATGGTCAACCAATCACAATTAGTGCAGGTAGGAGTTTGGGGAATTTCTGGGTTTGGGAAGGTTTTGTGTGTCTTTTTTTCCCAGATTCTTTTGCAGCTTCTGGGGATTGGGGAGAACATGGAGAAGGCCAGTAATTACAGGCCGGTCAGCCTCACATTTGTCATGGGGAAATTAATAGAAACCTTAGTTAAACAGGAGATTGTGGAATACCTAGACAAGAACAATCTCAAGGATAACAGACAGCATGTATTCGTAGTGGTCAGGTAATGCTAGACAAACCTCATTATGTTTTTTGACTGGGTAACTAAGGAATTGGATAGATGACACCCAGTGGACCTCCTCTACTTCGATTTCAGCAAGGCTTTTGATTCAGTGCTGTACAATTGCCTGCTAAAAAAGTTGGAAGACCTAGACATTGCTGAAAGCTTAGTCAGGAGGGTTGGGAATTGGCTTAGGGATAGAAGACAGAGGTAGTTGTCAACAGGGCGAGGTAAAGCAAAGGTAGAATCACTAGTGGTGTGCCCCAGAATTCAGTCTTGGACCCGATCAAGTTTAATATGTTTATTTGCAACATAAGTGTAGGCATTCAGGGTAAACTTGAACTCTTCACAGATGATACTAAACTGGGCAGTTGGGTCGACAGTGTGGAGGCAATTAAGGAACTTCAGAACAACTTACAAAGACTAGAAAGATGATTTATTGTCTGTCAGCTAAAGTTCAATGCAAATAAGTGCAAAGTGTTGCATCTGGGTAAAGGGATGCCTGGGATGGATTATTAGCTCATTGGGGTCAAACTCAGCACCTCTCAGGAAGAAGGGCACCTAGGGGTAATCATATGTGGTCCCCTTAAACAATCGAGCCAATTCAATAAAGTTTATGACAAACTAGATAGAATGCTAGGGTCCATAGGGAGAAGATTAAACAGCAGGAACAAGGAGGTGATCCTCACTCAGCTCACTGGCATGGTAAGGCACTGTGTTCCCCAGTGGTGCAACAGACAGCCATGTAAACAACGTTGCTTAATAGCTTTTTTGATTTTTAATATTTTGACCCCAAACTTTCAACAGTGTTCTTATGACCCCTCCTCATGAACCCCTTAAGTGAACTTTTTTAATTCATGCCGAAACACCATTCGGCACCACAGGTGTGAAAATATGTTCTGAACAGGATCTGAGAAATGACAGCTATACTGTTCAGGAGGTGGTGTGAAAAATTTTCTTTGTTAAAAAATTGGCCTAAAAATATTGAAAATTACCAAAGTTATGCACATGCATTCATAGAAACATTTCAATGAGCATGTGTAACTTGGCTATTTTTCAGAATTTGTTCACCACATGTTCATCATGGCCTTTTTCGGGAACCCACCTCATGATCATTGGTGGTGAAATTTCATTATTCAGTCCCAAAAGGTCATACCGCGAAGTGACTGCAAAATCACATTCTGGGTCTGATTAACACATGACAGTGACAATGTTCATGAGATGGTGTCCCATAAAGGCTATGTTGAAAATCTGGTGAAAAAATTTGGAAAAATGGCAATGATATCAACATAAGTTCAAAATGCAATTGAAATACATTACACAGCAGTTACCTGTATTCCTCAGTTTGTGGTTCAGCTTTGAAGAGTGCAGAGGTGTCTTGGTCCACAGAAGATCACATCATGAGCTCTGGTAGTAAGTATAGGGTAAGGGGTTGTGGGATGGTGGGTGCTCAGAGGAGGGTTGGGATGGGGTAGGGACAGTGGTGATGATGAGGGAATGATTGCTTTTTGGGTAAAAATACATCACGGATTTGTTTTTCTTTCAGGGAAGGATTCAAGACATAAACTATTTTGTGACACTGGGTGGACTCCCCAGTGTCCACACTGTGGGGGGGGGGTTGTACATGCTGACACGGGGATTGGGCCAATTGATGTTGGCACTTTTACTAAAACAATGGGCTGGGGGGCCGGGGGCATCCGACACGGGACGGGCATCTCTGTGACAGATCATATAAAGAAGGGATAGATGACAAATAAATAAACAAATGAATAAATAAATAAATATACTCTGGTCCCTGGTGTGCAGATACAGTTCAAGGCACAGTCAGGATGGTGGGACTACAATGACAGTAGCTCCGTCCCTGACAAAGAATTCATGACACAGCAAGGGTTGCACTATACAACACAGCTGTCATTTGTTAAATGACAGCTGTGTCATATAGTGCAACCAGCTGCTAACCACCAAATACATTATATGGCAGCAAGGGTTGCACTATATGACACATATGAAATTTTTTAAATGACAGCTCAGTTGTATAGTGCAACCAGCTCTTAACCACCAAATACATTATACGGCAGTAAGCTTTATTCCTCAGTTCACGGTTTAGCTTTGAAGAGTGCAGACATGTCCTAGTCCACAGAAGATGACAGCATACAACCTCCGGAGGTAAGTATAGGGTAAGTGGGGAGGGGTGGGGGGATCGAGATTTGGGAGGGGAAGAATGGCGATGACGAGTGACCGTTCTCTTTATTTCAGGTATAAATAACAATAAAAAAGACATCAGGGAACAGTTTTCTTTTTTGCAGGTATACAGATAAAATTAATCTATTTTGGGACACTGGACATGGGCTCCCCAGTGTCCCATTCTGTTGCGGGGAGAGGGGAATTCGATGAAACAACAGGCTGCAGGGGGCATCCAACAACAGAGGTGGGCATCCCAGTGTCAGAAAATTAGTAAATAAATACACTGCCACTGGCGATTGGGGACCCCAGTATGCAGATACAGTTGAAGGCACAGCACAGTCAGGATGGTGGGGCTACAATGACAATAGCACTGTCTCTGACCTATGAGTCATGACAGCAGCAGGGGTTGCACTACACAACTCAGCTGTCATTTATTAAAGACAGCTGTGTCATACAGTGCAAACTGCTGCTTTCGCAAAAATTCAGTTATGAATAGAATGTTGATTTTCTAAACTGCACATGCTCAGAAACAGAACATTTTTATTAAATAATTTAAAAACTACTTAGCAGCGGGACCAAAAAACTACAAAAGCGCACACCTTCAACCAATCGCTATCAAATCTGAAAGTTTCAGGCTTCAAAGCCTATTTTGTTTAGTTATCCGATGGGGGGGGGGGGGGTTAAAATTTTCAAAAGCTGAGACTTTTACCTTTTTTGCACCTATGTAACTTTGCCCCCACAGAACTGATCTACATAAAATTTACAGGATCAAGTGACCTTGGCCTAGAGGCTGTGCTTTCCAAATTTCATGTAAATCAGTTGAACAAGGGCAAAGTTATTAAGGTGCAAAAATTTGAGTATAACATAGATGTGCTTACTAAACCCTAATATACAGGCACTGTCATGCCTGTTTAAGATAGATAGATAGATAGATAGATAGATAGATAGATAGATAGATAGATAGACTGACTGATACAGATGCAGGGCTTGAAATAATGACCATGGTGTTACATTTCCACCAGAAATGTAGGTGGCACAGCATACATTAACAGGGCAAATGTTAAATTTCCACATAGAAATTTAAAACAAAATTAAAAATACCCTTAGGGTGGTT
Organism: Neoceratodus forsteri; assembly: GCA_016271365.2. NCBI lineage: Eukaryota > Metazoa > Chordata > Ceratodontiformes > Ceratodontidae > Neoceratodus > Neoceratodus forsteri. The sequence goes on from CM057449.1 coordinate 989,535,796, forward strand.
CACCTAGGTGCCAGTAACTTCAGAATTTTTGACTGAGAAGGCAGATCATGTGTTTTAGACCCAGGCATAGGTCACAATCAGAGACAAATGAGAGGTATGGACATAGGCACCAAGTCTGTAAATTGAGTTCATCTTAATTTTTTTTTTACCAGGTTATGAACTTTGAAAACTACTTTTCACCTGACTGTGCAGGCAGGAGCTAACTGCTGTTAGGTTCTACCCTAAATCAGTTTACCAGTTAATGAGAACTGTAGGCTGCACTGATCTTTTAATTTTTTTTTTAACAGTCTCACTGTAGCCTCTTAAGAGGGAAATCTTTTTACCCTGACAGTCTAGGTAGGCACTGATGGTGACATGTTTTCATCCTATAAACAGGCTGTGTAATCAAAGTATGTTTCCCTGTCTGTAGGCCATTTGAGTCCACCTCCCAGGTCTTTTCAAGCCTGAATGAGCAGTCCAAGATCTTTGCAGCAGCACTTGAATCTGACCGTTTTTATATATATATATTTTTTTATAAATTGCTTCCTGTAAAAAGAGAACAGTGTTATTTTTTCTAAACTGTGCTGTCCACACAGTACTAATATGTAGAATTGAGTGCCCTTGATACAGTGCACTGACAGAGATCCTGTCATCAGCACATCAATGGGTATTCTCTCTCTCACTTAATACTGACGGCTATGTCAGCTCGTGTTATGCCCAGTGAAGAGAGACCACAGTTTGCCAACCACAGTGGCACTGTAGTGTCACATGGGTCTGTTCAAACCCATGAACTGGATTCCAATTTCCAGTAAGGATCCCTGTGGCTGTCAGAAGTGCCTGTTTCCAAAGCAGAACACTAACAGTCACAAATGTTGCAGCTCTTCTAGTGCTGTTTTGCTTTTTTCAGTGCCCCACCCCCACCCAAGACAGCCGGAGTGATTCAGTGTAATCAGACTGGCTCACTCTCTGCTGCTCCAATGGCCATGTGATCAAATAGTGCATTGGAAATGCAGCAATTAAAACAGCACTTCCAGTGTCAGACCTGCAATAACTTGCAGTAGTGACATGTCACAAAATCCTGCATGACAAAAGGGCTTAATTGCCATTGACTTACAATGGCCGCTGCAGTAAATTGCAGTATTCTGTGATATTCTGCTTATTTCTACACTTCATCCTGGCTTGACACATCTGTATATATGTATATAAATAAATATATATATATATATATATATATATATATATATATATATATATATATATATTGGAGGCAAAAAACTCCGTTTAATGCATTAGTTATGGTTGTTCCACAGCGACAAAAGTGAGGAAATTCGCTGTTAGGGTTGAAAACCCTAACTCCGAATTCACCCCCCACAGCACCACACACACACACACACACACACACACACACACACACACACATATGCAAGTATGGGGGAGGACCAAGTCAACACAACCAATGACAGACATCCAGCAGCAGGTGACAGAAATAACAAACAATTGTCTAAATGTACTACGAGACATCCCCACCCACCTGACCAGGTACTGCATGCTCAGTGGATATCAACAGCAAAACTGAGGCCATGTACACCAAATCGATACACATCCCTGATTGCAGCTGCACACAACGTACTCACACTTAGTAGTTGCATGGCCTTACCGACCGATGCCCCACACCAGACCACACCACATGTGGGGCCACCAACAATAGAGTTCAGCAAAACCAAGGAGTTGTACAGGTATAATATCTGTGATTATAACAAGGGTTTGAGAAATGCAGCTTTCTAATTGACTGTAAACATTGTAACAGCCTTATGTTTAGTTTTTATTAACATACATGTAGAGCCTAACCATATGATGAACATGGTTTAATGTTGTTTAAAAAACAGTTTTATTATGATAGCAATAAGCCACTCCCAGGTATTATGTTAATGGTCAGTTTATCACTGTCTAGCGACATGTGGCACTCGACTATGCCTCATTCAACATTAAACATGGGACGTAAACATACCAGGATACACTATCTACAGGAGGGACAGGGAGGGTAAAAGAGGAGGAGGAGTAGTTCTTTACATAAAGCAAGGAATAAAAGCAACAGAACAAAAGGGTAAACAGGGAGGAGAAGAAGCACTGTGGGTAAATTTGGAGACAGGCAATGGCACCACAATCCGCACAGGGGTTGTATACAGACCCCCTTCTCAGGGGGAGGAAATGGACAAGGAAATGATAGAAAGTATACTTAGAATGGCAGAAAAAGGGGAGATACTGCTGATGGGTGATCTGAATATGCCAGATGTTAACTGGAGTGCAGTTGCAGCTGCCACTTCGAAGAGTGCAGTTATTCTAGATGCCCTACAGGGGGCATGCCTTAGACAACTAGTACTGGAGCCCACTCGAGAGGGAGCAATATTATGATACTCTCAAATGGAGATGGAGAGAGGATCACAGATGTAGAAGTGGGTAGCCATCTTGGAACTAGCGACCATCGAACAGTATGGTTCACAATAAACACAGTAATAGAGTCAAGCCATACAAAGACAAAAGTACTGGACTTTAGGAGGCTGACTTTGCCATAATGGGTGAGTGCCTAAGGAATGCACTAGCAAATGGGCAGGAAGGAGGGTGGAAGAACAATGGGAATAATAAAACTGCCATCACAGAGTAACAAGCCTTTGTGTGAAGCAAATAAACAAAACAAGACAATGTAAGAAACCACTATGGTTCTCAAAGGAAGTGGCAGTGAAGATTCAGGAAAAGAAAGCATTCAGGAAGTACAAGGAATCTAGAAGGAGCAGGACAGAGAACTGTATCAGTTAAAGCAAAAGGAGGCTGGGAAGGCAGTCAGAACAGCAAAGGCCCAAACCGAGGAAAAGATAGCCAACTCAGTTAAGAGGGGATAAAACCTTTAATAGGTACATCAGGAAGCCAAGGAAGACCAAGGAGGGATAGTGAGGCTTAATAAAGGGAGGAGGGTGGGCAGGGAGACTGTGAAAGGCAGAGATACTAAACAAATATTTTGCTCAGTATTTACTAGGAAGAGGGGAGATACATAAAACAAACAGTAGTAACACTCTGGATACAGAAGTTGATACCGCCCATTTACAGAAGAAAGGGTTCTGAAAGAACTCTTAAAACTGAAGGTGGACAAAGCAAGGGGGCCTGATGGGATTCATCCCAGAATTCTAAAAGAACTAAGGGTGGAACTAGTGACACCACTGACTACCCTTTTAACAAATCATGGAGGATGGGTGGTACCCGAGGACTGGAGGAGGCAGATGTGATTCCCTTCACAAAAGTAGGAGCAAGGCAGAAGCAGGAAACTATAGACCTGTTAGTTTAACCTCAGTGATAGGGAAATGATGGAATCACTTCTAAAGGAAAGAATTGTCGAGTATCTAGAGGCCAGAGGGGCACAGGACCCTAGGCAGCATGGATTCACAGTGGGAAGGTCATGCCAGACGAATCTGATAGATTTCTTTGACTGGGTGACCAAAGTAGTAGATCAGGGAGGGGCTGTGGACATGGCCTACCTAGACTTTAGCAAGGCATTTGACACAGTCCCACACAAAAGATTAATATACAAGTTAGCCAGCCTGGGAGTTGGTCCCAAGATGACAGCCTGGGTAAAGAATTGGCTGGAGAATAGGACACAGAGAGTTATAGTAAATGGAGTCCACTCAGAAGAAAGGAGGGTTACTAGTGGGGCACATAGGGTTCAGATAGATGGATCGTCCTTCAATGTCTTTATAAGCGACATTGCAGAAGGACTGGAAGGAAAAGTATGTCTCTTTGCAGATGACACTAAGATCTGCAACAGAGTTGATGCACAGGGTGGGTGGAAAGGATGAGAAGGACTGCAATGTTAGAGGAATGGTCAAATGTATGGCAGCTTAGATTCAATGCTAAGAAGTGCAAAGGTAATGCACCTGGGAAACAAAAACCCAGGGAAGAGTACAATGGGGGTGAGATAATAACAACAAGAATGGAAAGGACCTGGGGTAGTCATATCAGATGACCTAAAGATGGGCAAGCAATGTGAGAGGGCAGCAAGGAGGGCTGGGGGATACTGGAATGCATAGAGAGGCATCACCAGTAGAAAACAGGAAGTTATTATCCCTCTGTACAGACAGCTGGTGAGACCCCATCTAGAGTACTGTGTGCAGTTCTGGAGACCCAATCTCCGCAAAGACATAGACAGGATGGAAGCTGTCCAGAGGAGGGCAACTAAAATGGTGCAGGGTCTGCACCGGAAGTCATATGAAGAAAGACTTAAGGAGCTTAATATGTATAGCCTCGAGGAAAGGAGGGAGAGGGGGGACATGATAGAAACTTTCAAGTACCTCAAGGGAATCAACAAAGTCCAAGAGGGTAGCATCTTTCAAAAAAAGAGGTGTGCAAGAACAAGAGGGCACAATTTGAAGATAGAGGGGGAGGCTCAGAGGTAATTTAAGGAAGTATTTCTTCACAGAGAGGGTTGTGGATGCATGGAACGGCCTTCCGGAGGAGGTTGTGGAGTCGAAATCAGTGGGGGAATTCAAGCATGCATGGGATAGTCATAAGGCAATTCTGGGGGGTGGGGGTAGGAAGAAGTAGGCTGCTGGTTAACTAGGATCTGCAGCTTATCCAGTAGGTAGGGAAATGGGCAGACTGGGTGGGCCAAGCGGTCCTTATCTGCCGTCAAATTCTATGTTTCTATGTTTCTATGTTTCTAAATCCCTACAGGGTGATTAACAGACCATTTAACATAACTGTTGGCCATGCCTTATTGCTTAATTGTCTTTATGAGTAGATACTCTCCCTCTGCTAGGCACTACAGCAGCTTTACAACACAGTGTCCCACCCAGTTACACCCACACACTGTCTAGTTACTGGAGAATGGCTGTGAATATGAACTCATGAAGATGAACAGTGTAACTTGATCATTACAGTCATCGAAACCTTAGTGTGATTATAACTGACAGTCAGTGATAGAGAATAACCCCTGCTGTCCTAGTACACTTACCCCATTGTGAGTTAAATCAATACTAAAAGACATTCTGTTTATATCTACACCATACCTACTTGATTCCTGTTGTACCACAATTAACATAGTTATCACTTTGATAACATCAGTGTCAGAAGTGTGGCAAACCCAAACACTAGGCATACAGCCTGAGTATGAAACAACTGTTAAAAAAAATTACACTGTCCATAAGTGGCATAGATCACTCATTGCAACAATAGTAAATGTATTACTATTTGAATAAGTTAGTCATCACAGATGCAATGAGATTGTCGTTATCAGGTACAACATACTCAGTAAGTGCCTACAGGAAAATCTATCCTATATACATCTCCGGTGCAGGTACGTCATTGTTGGCTCAGTAGTGCTGTGATATTTAGAAGTTGCTTGGCCTGATCCATGCAATTACACTATTTCTTACAAAGAATACTTACTGCATCTTTAGTATTGAAACACACTGAAGGTCTATGTATGTACATCAGCAGTACACCTTCATCAGTAAGAATGCATCTGATACTGGCAGTACGAATTTCACAGCGTTGAACAGGCAATGCTTTTCCATACGCTACATCAGCCTCTATCTTGAGTAAACCGTTGCAGTAAATGTACTACTATGTAAATCACATACTAAATGTAACACTACTTTTATCTTGAGCATGCTAGTGTCTTGTAGTTAATTTATGTACTTCTCTTAATTAATGTATACTCACTAGTGTTAAAACCTTTCTACAACTGTCATCATGCACCTTCAGCATTTATATTGACTAATGGCACAGTACCAGTTGTGGTGTGGTGTGGGACATCGGTAGGTAAGGCCATGCAACTACTAAGTGTGGTACGCTGTGTGCAGCTGCAATCAGGGATGTGTACGCTTGTGTATGGCCTCAGTTTTGCTGTTGATATCCACTGAGCATGCAGTACCTGGTCAGGTGGGTGGGGATGTCTCGTAGTACATTTAGACAAATGTTTGTTATTTCTGTCACCTGCTGCTGGATGTCTGTCATTGGTTGTGTTGACTTGGTCCTCCCCCATACTTGCATGTGTGTGTGTGTGTGTGTGTGTGTGTGTGTGTGTGTGTGTGTGTGTGGTGCTGGGGGGGGGGTGAATTCAGAGTTAGGGTTTTCAACCCTAACAGCGAATTTCCTCACTTTTGTCGCTGTGGAACAACCCTAACTAATGTATTAAATGGAGTTTTTTGCCTCTAATTTCCCTTCTTTTTGAGAATGATAACGAGAAATAGTGAATGTAATGCAGCGGCGGGAGGGCCCTGCGCTCCCGCCACATGATGTCTTGTGGCATAGTAACAGGAAGATCAATGCAAACAGAAGCGCTAACAGTGGCGCACATGGTAACACAAGCGCAAATGACAACAGAAAGGACAATGCACACGGTGGCATAGACGGGAACAGTCTGCCACGTGATGTGTTGTCACATAGTAACATGGTGCCTGCAAATGAAAATGTCAATGGGCATGGTGACGCAAAGTGAAACAGAAAGAGAAGCAGTACTGTACACACAAATGGCAAAAAATAACAGAAACGCAAGCGCAAATGAAAACACAAAGGATAACGCACATAGGGCCCCGCGCTCCCGGCACGTAATGCAGCAGCGGGAGCGCTCCCACCACATGATGTCTTGTGGCATAGTAACAGGAACAGCAACGCAAACAGAAGCGCTAACAGTGGCGCACAAGGTAAAGCAAGTGCGAATGAGAACAGAAAGGGTAACGAACACGGTGGCGTAGACGGGAACGGTGTGCCACGTGATGTCTTGTCATATAGTAACATGGTGCCTGCAAATGGAAATGTCAATGGGCATGGTGACGCAAAGTGAGACAGAAAGAGAAACAGTACTGTAGACACAAATGGCAAAAAATAACAGAAATGCAAGCGCAAATGAAAACGCAAAGGATGACGCACGTGGTGGCGTAGACGTCAACGGTAAATGAAACGGGCATGGAACCACAAGCAGAAAGGGCAATGGTAACAGTATTGTAAGTGCACAGGCTGGTTTTCCCCAAAAGCTGAATAGAGAAAGACAGTGAGTACAAAGAATGTATGCATAATAATGGGTATCGGAGCAGAAAATGAGGACTTGGAATACTAAATAGGTTATATCTCAGGAACTGTACGACGTAGAAAAAAAATTTAAAAGTCGTATGATTTATGACTGTCCTGGCTAGTTTTGTACTTAGCCCCATTATGGGGCTAAGAATTTTTCCGACGAAAAGTCCATATCTTGCACTGTTTCCGAGATACGGGCCCTGAAAGGCGCGGCGAATGCCGTAATGTTATCCTATGGGAAAAAAAGAGAAGTTCGGAGCGCCATAACTTTGCCTCCCTGTAATATTTTTTCACCAAACTACTGAAAGGCACATCTGTGGGCTGTTGGCAATCTTCCCTCCAAATTTCAGGAAAAAAGACAAAACCATTATTTTTCAGCAGGGTGCCAAAGGATTCCTGTAATGCATCGGGTGCGGTAATGTTATCCTATGGGAAAAATCGTCAACTTTCGAGTGCTGTAACTTTGCTGCCATGTAATATTTTTTCAATGCAATACTGAAAGGCACATCTGTGAGATGTCAGCTGCGTTCCCTCCAAATTTCAGCCCAAAACTCCCAACCATTCTTTTGCAGTGCAGTGCCAAAAAATTGCTGTCATTTTCCCACAGACTAGAAAATTACTGTCGCAATTTGCGAAAGCTTTCGCAAACATTTGCAACACTTTCGTGAGCATGAAAGTACTTTGTGAAAGTACTTTTTCCAGAAATCTGAAAAACATATTTCTGGGGTGTTTTACCCCAAAATAAAGACATGGCTAGCATCCCCAGGGTCCGACTAGGTGAATACAAAAAGAATTAGGTTGCTAGAGGGTCCCAAATTTAAATGCCAAGCATTTTTCTAATCACCAACTGAAATCAAAATGGCTGATTTGCGAAAGTAACAGGCCCATTTGCGAAAGTAAAAATGCATTTGCCAAAGTGTTGAACTTTTTGTTAACTTTTCCCATTGGCTTATAATGGGAAAATGTTTTTTGAATAACTTTTGAACCATTTAATATTTTTTCACCAAATCTTCAAAAGGCACATCGGAGACCCTGGCCGCATGTTCCCTGAAGATTTCGGGCTGGTCGTGCAAACTGTGTGACCTGTATGCACGACCGTAGAATTCCAGAAAAAGCATAAACGCGTGTGCAAATCATGCTTAATAACTCCGCAGCTGTGTATTTGACTGGTACGAAACTTGGCAGATGCCAAGGTCTATGGTTCTTGATCAAGTATTCCAAATTTCAGCCAAATCTGTCAAATGGTTGCAAAGTTATTAAGGTGCAAAGTTTTGGGGTTTAACATAGAAATGGCTCCTCAACCCTAACTATGGTAGCACTACCGTGCTACCATAATATATTATAGGGGTGCAGTCATGCCCCTATAGTTTGGGTTGAGTAGGCAGTTCAACATTAAACTCAAAAGTTTGTACTTTAATAACTTTGCAACAGTTCAATGGATTTGCACACAATTTGGCATGCTCCTTCCTGTGGGGTAGGTCTCTTGATTTCCAAGTCCCATTCTGGTCAGATGTGAGATCTCCATGTTATGGAGAGGTGAAAAAAAAAATCATGTTGTCGTTCATTGACTTTGTTGGGATTTTTCTTTTAACTTATCTACAGCCAAGAGGGTCTGGTGTTTGGGTGTGAAATTTTCAATTGCAATTTAAAAATTTGAAAAAATAATTTCTGAGCATGCTTAGTAGGCACTTCAATATAGCTGTATGAAACAAAGTAGGAATACTGGTTTGTATGTAAAAATTCCTACTTCATATGGCCGCCATCTTGTTAATAGTTTTGCCCAATATTCAAAGTTGGAAACCTCCCAAAATGATATTCTGGGGAGGAATCAATACATGTAGCTTGCCTATTGGGACACCCTAGGTGCATTCTGCACTTCCCTGGAAGGAAAATGCCCTTAAAATGACTTTGATTTCACATTAAAATTCCTTCATATCGGCATCATATGAAGTAAGATCCTGGTTTGTATGATGAGATACAAACTAGGATCCTACATTGTGAGCTGAAAATCCATTTTGTTTTTTTTTTGCCAGCAAACATGTGTCAGCTGACATTGGGGTGCCCAAACCCCGTGTCGCAGTAGGAGTACCCTCGCCCCCACACTTGCCACTGTGGGACACTGGGTAGCGCACTCTCAGTGTCACAAAAAGTGTTTTTATTTTACAAAAAATGCTTCTGCCAACATTGGGGTGCCAAGTCCCCATGTTGTCAGTAGAAATCCACCCCCTCCATCCCCTGCCAGTGTGGTACACTGGGGAGCCCACTCCCAGTGTACCTAAATATCACAGCCAACATCAGGGTGCCCAGTCCCTGTGTTGGCAGTACCCCCTTACAGTATGGGACACTGGGTAGCCCACTCCCAGTGTCCCCAGTTGCGGTCATCCCCTGCAGTATTGTGGAACACTGGGGAGCCCAACCCCAGTGTTTCAAAATATTGTTTTGTCCCTGTAAAAAAAAAACTGTCCTGACGTCTTTTTTTAAAGAAAAAATCCTGTTAAAAAAGATAATGGTCCCTCGTCATCTCCCCATCCCCCTCTCCCATCCTCATCCTCCTTCTGTGCACCCACCTCCCCTTACCCCATACTTTCCTTTGGAAGTCAGGCGCTGTCATCTTCTCTGGACTGGGACACTTCTGCACTCTTCAAAGCCGAACTGCAAACTGAAGAATCAAACTAAGTGCCATATAATGGTAGTATATGGTGTTTTGAACTTAGGTTGCTATCTAGGTCATTTTTCAAAATTTTTCACCAAATTTTCAATATGGGCTTTTTGGGACCCCACCTCATGAACAGTCACTGTTATCTTGTTAATCAGACCCATAAGATGATTTTGCAGTCGCTGCATGGAATCACCTTTTGGGACCAATTAACAAAACAACAGTGCCAGTCTTCATGAGGGAGGTCCCAAAATGCCCATTTTGAAAATTTGTGCAAACATGTTGAAAAATGTCCGTGTTTATTTATTTTATTTTATTTATTGGAACATCAGTTTAACAACCTTTGAGCCAGAGGCTCATTTACAAAGGTACCTCGTCACAGTGAGGACAAAACAGTGCAGGAAAACAAACAACCAAGCAGACAAAAACATCTGAGAACAATTAGGAAGCAGCCAGAAAATGCAGGCATTTGTCAAACACAGTATACAAACAGGCTTACATGTGCACTTTACAGAGTAGACAATATACAGTAGTTACATGGAGGTTGATTCAGTGGGAAGAATAAAGGTAAGGCTGGGTGGGAGGTATCAGAAGAGAAGTGTGGGGAAGATAATAGTAAGTAAAGGTAGAGCTGGACAGAAGGTCAGAGAGCAGCTCAGTGAGCCTTGTCTGGGAGGATAGGAGTAGGCTTAGAGGCAGGTACAGCTGTGTGTTGAGAGCAAGGTAATTCTAAGACTAGTTTTGAAGTCACGATAGCGAGGCGGCATCAGTGACTCCGGCAGGGAGGGTGTTATACCAACAGGGGGCTCTGTAGGGGTAAGCCCTTTGACCTTGCGAGGTTCTCGCCCTCGGTATAACCACTGCAGTTTCGCGGGATATGCGGGTATGCACTGTAGGGTTAGCATGGTGGATAGTGGTTGACAGACCCAGTGAGGATAGCCCAAGGAGAGATTTTTTTGTTAGGAGGCAGGTTTGGTATTTGAGGCGCTCATCTAGGTTGAGTAGATTAGCCATGGTGTTACAAGCGTGTGTTGAGCAGTTTCTTCGCACGTTCGTAACTTCACCAATTTTTTATATTTTTACTCCAGATTTTCAACATTGGCATTTTTCCACACCTCCTCGTGAACAGTGCAGCTGTTATTTTTCATGTCCTGCCAAAAACAAGTTTTCACACCTGTGGCCCTGAATGGCATGGTCGCTGTATGAAATCAATTTCAGGGACAGATTAATGAAATGACAGTGCCACTGTTCATGAGGTGTGGTCCCCAAAAGGACATGTTGAAAATTTGGTGAAAGAATTCCTGAAAATGCCTGAGGTACGTGCATCCATTGAATTTATTCTACACACATGCATAGCTTAACTACTTTTCGATCTTTTCGCTCTTTTGATGCCAAATTTTCAACATAGCTATTTTTTTAATAGTATTATTTGTCTCCTTCCGAGCAGCCTCATTCAGCCTGACTGCCTCCCCCAGTCCTGACACCAGAATTACTGGGGCTTACCTTATGCTCAGCCAGGGAACGGTGCCTGCAGAGGGACAGGCGTCATCCTGCCACTGGGATATTTCTCCTCCATTTTCTCCCCAGTTACCCGGGGCCCCAGGAGTAGAGACACAAGCACATGGAGGTGCGCATGCACACTACAGCCCTGGTAACAGCCCCTTCTGCCCACCCGATGACCCAATGCCTGTGCACCCTCTAGCTGTTCCGCACCCTGGCCTCCACAAGGAGGCAGACATGGGCTGAGGGATGCACCCAATCCTCCCTGGAGTGGAGAGCTTCCTTTCCACCACTCCATCCAGCTCCATACCCACCACCCGCCAGCCTCTGATGGCCCATGCTTGTTCCTGAACCCGGGTCATCGATGCAGTGAGAGGTAAGGTGCCCAGCACCTCAGCCCTCTGTGCCACCGGGCCAGTTAACATAGCTATTTGTTCACACCACCTCATGAACAGTACAGCTGTGATTTTTCACATCCTGCCCAAAATGCGATTTTGCATCTGTGACACAGAATGGTATTGCAGTTGTGCATAATTATGTTTTGCTTTGCATTTCACAATTTCTCTGTACCGGGTTACATAAGGTGGGGTAATAAGATGGCTATGCTAACAGTTTTGTCACTCTTATTGAACACATGGAAGCTTCCACACCTACATACATATGCACATCTATGGAGAGATTGGAGCACAGAGACCAAAGGATCCTGTGCTTCCACAGCAAAAAAAAAAATGGATACTATTATACTATCTCAAACAGAAGGGAAATTCATTGCAAAAAACTCAGTTAATGCATTAGTTATGGTTCCTATTACAGCAACAAAAGTATGGAAATTTGGTGTTAGAATTCCCAACCCTACCATCCCACCCCCCTTCACACACCAACAGCCATCAGGATGTACCCTGGGGTCATCAGACCTAACTCTCACCCCATTCTCCTGTACTGTACCATGTCTGCTTGTTTACACATGAAATGGGGTGAGAGTTAGAACTGACAACCCAAGAGCACACCCGATGGCTGTTGGTGTGTGGAGGGGTGGGGTGGTAGGGTTGAAACTGTAATGCCAAATTTCTGTACTTTTGTTACTGTAATAGGAACCCTAATTTGATGCATTAATGAAAGGTTTTGCAATGAATATATGTGTATATATATATATATATATATATATATAAGTATGTATATGTGTGTGTGTGTGTGTGTGTGTGTGTGTGTGTGTGTATATATATATATATATATATTCTTCACAGAAAACTTCATTAATGCATCAGTTAGGGTTGTTTCCACAGCAACAGAAGTGTAGAAATTCAATGTTAGGGTTACCACCCCACCACCCCACCCCCAAACCCCCATCCTCCACAATGCAACAGACATCGGGGTGTACCATGGGGTCATCAGGCCCAACTCTCACTCCATTCCATGTGTAAGCAAGCTGACATGCTACAGTATAGGAGAATGGGGTGAGAGTTAGGACTGATGACCCCATGGCACACCCTGATGTCTGTTGGTGTGCAGAGTATGGGGGCGTAGGGTGGGGTGGTGGGGTGGTAACCCTAATGTTGAATTTTCACGCTTTTGTCACTGTGGAAACAACCTTAACTGATGCATTAACAAAGCTTTTTTTGCAAAGAATTTCCTTACTTCTTGAAAAAGTGTAATATAAATAGTAAATGGTGTGTGTTGGTGGGCCCCATGCTCCTACCAAGCTACCCATTTGTGCATAATGATATGTGTTTCTGGGACTGCTGGGCCCTCTTGGCCCTGCGCTCCCAATTAAATATAACTACAGAGCCATACAGCAGCCCTATAGGGCAAGGAAGCCTTGTAACACAAATTTGCCAATATCTCAGGAACTGTAGTAGATAGGAAAAAAAATTTAAGTGCCACCGTAATTGTGACAGCGAGAGGTCCACGTGAGATAAGATTGCCTTGTTTCCAAGATATGGGCACTGAAAAGTGCTGTGAATGCTAACTCTGATGTTATGATGTTATTATGTAATAGTGGCCTTCAGACAGGAAAATGAGCAATTGGAATACTAATTTCCAAATATCTCAGTAACGTTACAAGGCAGAAAAAAAATCAAAATCCATGGTATTAATAATTTTCCAACCTACTTCTGTATAGTGGGACTAAGAATTTATGCGATAAAAAATCTGTATCTCGAATCGTTTTCAAGATATGGGCACCAAAAGCCGTAATGTTATCCTATGGGACAATTTCTCAAATTTGGAATACTGTAACTATGGGCCTGTTCAATATTTTTGTACCAAACCACCAAAAGTCCTATCTGTGGAACCAGGGCTTGCCACCCTGAAAATTTCATGCCAAAAGCACAATCCACCTTGGCATAATGAAGTGACAAAGAAAACAACACCTTACAAAATGAGTTCATGTAGTGTTATTGTGATTACTTTAATGGTTTTGCGGCACTCTTATCTCTATAATGGAAATGTTATCGCACATAGAAAAATGTCATGGTTATTTTTTTTATTGCAATTGTTTTCGCAGCAATAAAAAATGTTACCATGAACAGAAAATGGCAAAATGGTGCAAAAAGTTTGAAAAACCTATTTCCAGACCAGCTGGTGAAAACTAATGCCGGGGTCATGTTCCTCAGGGCCCGATTAGGTAAACACAGCTGTTGGTGTTTATCAAAGGGCATTATTTTTTGAGTTAAAATGTTTTTTCTCACTTGCTAACTGAAAACAAAATGGTGGCAGCACAAAAACAATTTCAAGGAGTTCAACAAAAATGTGATAGTGAAAATGTTCGTAGTGCACAAAATTTTCCCATAGGCTATAATGGGACTTGAAAAAATGGAATAACTTTTGAACAGAGCAATATTTTTTCACCAAATCTTCAAAGGTACCAGTTCAACCCAGACCACATGTAGACAAACAAATTTGAAGCCACTCAAATGCATTCTTCAGTCCATTATGGCTTACTGGAAAAATGCTCAAAAATTGGGGATTTTTCACATATTGAGTGCCCTACAGTTCCACAACTGTACATCCAACTGGAATGAAACTTTCTAGATCCAAAGACCTATGGTATGTGGTTATGCACTCCACATTTCAGGCAAATCAAACAAACAGTTTCAAAGTTATTAAAGTACAAACTTTGAGGTTTAACATAGAAATGACCATGCAACCCTAACTATACCACCCCTACCAGACCAGTATAATATAGGCACATATAAGTACTTGAGAGACTAAGTGTGACATTCATGGACCAAAAAAATAGTTTCTTTAAATTTCATGACTGTGCCCTATTTTGAGTACTTACATGTGGCAGTTGTATTATCCCAGATATACAGACAGTTCATCAATTCTAGCTTTTGTAAAATGGGATAGAAAAGTATTATTAAAAAAATCTAACGTGAGTAACATAGTGTCCATGGTGTCAAATATGCCATTTCTAGTTATGAAGTAAACTGGATATCACAATACCTGTGTTTTCTATTTAGCTATGGTAGCTGGTAACTTTTCATCATTTGGCCTCAAACAATATCTGCAACCCATTAATTGACCATCCATTGTAGGATACAATTGCATGCCAATCCATAGCTAATCACAGTTAAGTGATGTCTCACATCTTTTTGCTTTGCCATCCCAGCTTTGCTGAGCACATATGTGGTACTATATGCATAAAATTCACACCAACAAACCTCTGAACAATAAAGCATATTTTATTTTAACACAGTATTTTCTAATGCATAACTGAGTAACAGGACACCACAACACAAATGCATCATTATCTGACTTAGCTGCCAAGTATCTTGGCACTTATTATAACCATGACATACAAGTAACAAAATAAAAAGATAGTTAAACCTTATTTACAGTAAAAAAAAATACAGTGAAATACTCTGTTTACTCATCTTCTGCTGCATATTGAGGTAAATTTTGACTTGTTATTACCAAACAGAAACTGTCAATCACTCTCACTGGTTCCAAACCAGAAGAATAGAGATTCTCATTTCATTTGTACCATCTAGTACATTCACTATGAATAATTGAAGTACTCTGTTACATACAGCAAAATGTAACATTTGTGATGCACTCAAAGTCCTGACAATGCTGCCTGGACAGAGCCAAGCAATGGCAAAAGAAGGCAAAGAAAGGTATTGTATTAGGGTATGTTTCTCTTAAGTGAAAGGGACAGATTTAGTGAAGTAGCTAGCAGAGTCAATGGTATTGATTGCAAAGGTGCTATATGCCCTTGTGTCTTATCAGAAAACTGCAAGAAATGCATTTATTTGAAATTTAGTTGTAATCCAGACAGGGCTTGATTTAATTGGAGGAAGTCTTCTTCTTGAAAGTGCAATTGTTGAGTCACTGCTGACTGTACAGGGTCATCAAATTTCCAAACAATATCTGCCAATGGTTGTGTGGAATATTCAGCCATGTCCTCAGCAGCAAAACTGTAGGTGCACTTTACATTCTTTAGCAGATATTTTAGTGTGACCCCTGTATCTGAGGAAGACACAACCTCAGCAAGGTATATAACAAGAGTGTTTTTCATCTGAGTCATAAACTTCACAGCAACAACGTTTACTTTATGTATTTCCCTGTAAAAAAAACAAACACAAAAATCAATTAAATAATTATATCTGATCTCCAGAGGGGATACTAGTGCTGAATTTCAGATGGATTTCCAAAACACTGGAAGCCTCACCATGATAAGAAAATGACTGAGGGGTTCTCTCAAGTCAGTAATGTGGTTATTCTGCATTGTAAGTGGTGCGATCTCATGTTGCACCTAACCTCTATATCCTACCCATGGACTGCACTCATATGCACCAAAAGGGCAACGGGCAAATATTGATTGCAACCTGCTCAGAAATGACCCCTCTTCCCTATGCAAGTGGGTCCAGTCTGATGCATGTACTCTATAACAATATCTAAAGTAAGGGAACATGACCTGTTCAACATCTGCTGTAGATTGTGTTTTGACCCAATAGATTCCTCTTTAGACTCACATTTATTTACACTGGTAAGTCCATTTCAACACATCTTTTACATGCCCCAGCGCTGTCACTGATTAAACCCCACTGGAAAAGTACATGAACACTTACATTAATGGTGAACTCTCCTGAGGCAAAGGGAAATCTTCACATGACAGAGATGGTGGTTATGATTTTTGAGACCTTGATCGTGGTGCTGGGAGACTTACAGACCTTGGTGGTGATAGAGTTGGGGACCTCGGTGGTAGTGGAATTGGGAACCTCCATGGTGGTGGAGTTGGGGACCTCAAGTAAGCTGGTAGAGGTGTTGATGGTGGTGATGGTGATCTAGACTGTGGTGGTCATGTGGGAGATTCCATCTGTGGTGCTATGTCTGCTAATGCTGCCCAAGATTTCAAACAAGAGAATCTCCAATGACCAGTAAATTTACTATTGCTGCACTGACCGTTGTTGTTTATGCAGTACATGCAGAAACAGCTCCTTTCTCTTTCAGAAACAAATTTGTGTTTATTGATGCTTCTCCAGTGTTATACTGTGCAGACTTTGCTGCAAGGCTGTGTAATTTTAAAGCAAAGTTAAGGCAGTATTCACCCAAGCACTGCATGAATGTATGTTTTGACATTGGGCTAATGTTTTGATGGTGCAGTTTTAAATATTTGCTGTACCCAACTTGCACATTTGGGTACCCCTCTTTGAATTGTTCATAAATTGACTGAAGGAATACTTCAAGTGCCTTTTTCATCATCATATCCTTGCCAATAAGCTTTGCAACTGGCAATTCTCTGGCTATATCACTCTTCTAATAAAAGTTATGCACTGCCTGAATTGTTGCTGCAGGTATGGCATCCTTTTGTGCTTTCCTTTTGCCGATATAGTCTTTATCTAAAATGGCTTCAGCACAAAGGAAATTCTAGCTAAACCAAACTGCCTGTGAAGGTCTAACTTTCGGAATTTCTTTCTTATCAGCAGGGACTAATGAAGAAGTCTTCTCATCCTTATATCATCCATCTTCTGAGATTTCTTGGGGGCTTCAAGTGTTACTTGCAAGCTATTTGATCAAGAAAATCCAATAGTTTCTTTTTAGGTGTCAGTATACATCTTTCTGCAATAGCTTGCCTTTTTCTTGGTGTGCTATTTAATAGAATTGAAGTGACAGCTTCTGTAAATTTTTGGAGACTAGTGGGCATGGCTTTCCTTGGTCTGGATATTGCTTTTCCCCTGGCAATTTGGCTCCTAAATGAGTTCTGCATTGCAGCGGTGTTCTGTGGTGATGTCATTGGGGTCACAGGAATACTGTGCTGGTATCAGATTGAATATTGGATATATCAGTGTTTGTTTCAATTGCTGCACTTTGTGAGCTTGCCATGTGCCTTTATTTTGCTGCATACAATGCACGCCTTAGCTCATTTATTTTTTCTTATTCTTTTTTGAGTTGTCATATTGTATTTTCCCTTTGTTTTTGTTCTCTCCACTGTGCTCTCAATTTATCAGCTTCTGGTCTTTTTCTCTTTACTTCTCTACTGACTACCTTTTCATTCTCTTTGTTTTTTTCTGTACTGTTGCATGTGAAGCCTTGCCTTTTCCTGGTATTGCGCCTTATTCTCCTTAGACATTGTCATCTTGTATTGCTTAACATGTGTGTTTTCAGGTGCATGAAAAGCTTGATACTTTTCTGAGTCAGCTTTAATTCTTGCTCTATATTCATGCATTCTCTCTTTTGGGGTTCTCCTTTCTTGTCCAACACCTCTGTGAGATATTCCTACCTCATGATCTTGCCAAGTTTCCCTGCTACTACCACCAACATGAGGTATGGATGCTGCTGTTTCCTTTTGTGGTTTCTGCTCCTGTAATCTTATGTTCTGGATTTCCATCTAAATTCAGCAAAAACACAACACTGAAACAGTAATATACTCTGCAATCCATGTTGACACATCCTGTTTTGTTTTTGTGGGCCAGCATCTGGTTGCTGAACTATTCTACTGACATCACATTGCCTGGATGATCATATGAATGACACGATGGATATGCAATATAGCAAGATTGTGGGAATCCTAATTAAGAAAAAATAATCTAGGGTTTATTGTGGACAGATCACCTAAGAAAATAGTAAATGAGCTGCTGTGGTGCAGAAAGTAGCATATCTTGGTTGCACCACATGAGAATCACAGCATCCTGTGCTGGCCATTCAAATGTAGAACAGCAGAACAGAAAACAAGAGGATTCAGCACAGAGCCATCAATTGTCAAGACAAACATGAAGAAGCGGACAGAGATGTAATACAGCAAGACTGAAGACAGTTCAACTAACAAAAAGGATCTAGTAGTTATGATGGATGGATCTTCTAAGAAAACAGAAAATGAGCTGCTTTGGTGAAGAAAGCACCAAGTCCTGGTTACACCACAAGGACTACAGCATCCAGACCTGGGAAGTCCCTCATGTAGCACTCCAGTATCTTTATGACCAGCTAGTGGCAAAAGTGCTGCAAAGATTAGTATCATATATGTGTAGAAGCCTAACACCAGATACTGTTTGCTTGGGGCATTGCACAAAACTGTCACAAGTGGTAATTTTGTGTTTACTGCCAGAAATTATTGCCAGATCATTGATTGCTTAATCCCATTGCTTCACAGAATCAGTGTTCCAGAAAGATATATTTCAAAAGTTACTCTGTTATAACTGTGTGTGTGTATGTGTGTGTGTGTGTGTATTGTTACAGCTCTACCACTGCCATGGTGTCTTTGTAATGAACATTTTGCTGAACCAAGCCACAACAGCAGCAAACATGTATGCCTGTGTGTGCACATTTCCACCTTCTGTGGCCCTGTGGGAGGGGGATGGGTGTACCGAGACTACAGAGGTGGGTCTCACTCATCCACTGGCATGTGCTTTACAATGACACCACTGCCATGGTGTATTTGTAATGAATATTTGGATGGCCCAAGCCACAAGAGCAGCAAACATGTATGCCTGTGTGTGCACATTTCCACCTTCTGTGGCCCTGTGGGAGGGGGATAGGTGTACCAAGGCTACAGAGGAGGTCTCACTCATCCACCGGCATGTGCTTTACAATGACACCACTGCCATGGTGTCTTTGTAATGACTTTTCAGCTGGCCCAAGCCACAACAGTGGCAAACATGTACATGCCTGTGTGTGCACAGTTCTGTGGCCCTGAGGGAAGGGGCATGGATGTACCGAGGCTACAGAGGGGGTCTCACTCATCTACTGGCATGTGTTTTACAATGACACCACTGCTTTGGTATCTTTGTAATGAGCATTCGGTTGGCCCAAGCCACAACAGCAGCAGCCATGTATGCCTTTGTGTGCACATTTCCACCTCCTGTGGCCCTGTGAAAGTGGGGATGGGTGTACTGAGACTACAGAGTGGGTCTCACTCATCTACTGGCATGTGTTTTACAATGACACCACTGCTTTGGTATCTTTGTAATGAGCATTCGGTTGGCCCAAGCCACAACAGCAGCAAGCATGTATGCCTGTGTGTGCACATTTCCACCTCCTGTGGCCCTATGGGAGGGGGTATAGGTATCCCGAGGCTACTGAGGGGCTCTCACTTGTCCATCGGCATGTGCTTTACAATGATACCAGTTGTTGGATTATTAAAACATAAGTACATCCTTCAGTACTAAATGCATGTGCTTTCTGCATGTGCCCTGAATATCAGCACCACATGGCAGTTTGTTTGTCACACATTTTCTCTTTTCTGCATGTTCCACAACAGCCAGCACCACATGGTGGCTTCATTGTTTGTTCCCCACTCGTTTTTCTTCATGTTCCTTGATGGCCAGCAACATGGCTGCTTCTTTGTCCAGTTCCAACCAACAAACAAAGATCAATTTAATGTACCACATTTGTTTGATTATAAAAACATAATCGCTTATAGGACTCAATGCATGTGACATGAATATCAGCACCACTCTGTACTTTGTTTGTCCCCCACTCACTTTTCTGCTTGTGCCTCGAAGGCCAGCAACATGGCTGCTTCTTTGTCTAGCCCGAAGTAGCAAACAAGGATCAATTTACTATACCACATTTGTTAGATTATGAAAACATAAGAATCACTAATAGGACTCAATGCATGTGTTTTCTGCATGTGCCCTGAATACCAGCACCACACGGTACTTTGATTGTTCCACACTTGTGTTTCTTTATGTGCCCAAAGGTCAGCACCACATGGTGGCTTCTTTGTCCACCACTCACTTTTCTGCATGTGCCTCGAAGGCCAGCAACATGGCTGCCTCTTTGTCCAGCCCCAACCAGCAAACAAAGATCAATTTACTGTACCACATTTGTTCAGTTATGAAAACATAAGAATTGCTTATAGGACTCCATGCATGTGCTTTCTGAATGTGCCTTGAATACCAGCACCACACAGTATATTGATTGCCCCACACTTGCCTTTCTGTATGTGCCTCGAAGCACATGGTGGCTTCTTTGTTTGTCCTTCACTCACTTTTCTGCATGTGCCTCAAAGGCTAACAACATGGCTGCTTCTTTGTCTGTACCCCTCTCCCTTTGTGGTGAACAGCTTAAGGGTGAGATTTGGCTGACTGTCTCACAAGTGGAGCACTGTTGTAGGCCACCCTCCCATCCCTCAACCCGTCCAGCTCCAGGCTTGGCCACCTTTAGAGGGAGTAGGCACATGGGTATTATGCCTTCCTGTCACTAAACAGGAAGTACCACACTTAGGATGGGGAGGAGTGAGAGGTAAAGGGACGGAAAAATGTTTTTAACCTGGATGTAGCACAAAAACCGTACAGGGGTAGGACACAACACACATTAGACATGCAGGGAGTGGTACAATGCAGTGGCTGTGGAGCAACAGTCTTCAGAGAGACATTCTGGAGGCTGCAATGCTGCCCCATCTTCAGGCACCTCTCTGGGTTGAAGGAGGAGATCACCTGTCTCTGAGCTGAGCAGGCCAGGCTACAGGGGATATTCACCCCCACCAGTAGGTCACTGGGACCATAATCTGAACCTCAAAGGATGCCCAGGAGGAGGAGTGGTTGGATCACAGTGGTCTCAGGGAGTGTGAGGGAGGGGGGGTCTGAAGCACAGCCCCCAACCAGTTTGGATAAGCAACTCCTATGGTGTTTTGCAGTAGCGGGGTAGCCCCACGTGAGTACTTGCAGCCAAAACCAGGGAATATAGGCAGGTCATCTAGGATGGAGCACCAGAAAAGAGGGAAAGAGTGTTCCAGAGGAGGAGAAAGCTTCACCTGGTGGGAGACTCAATTGTCCAGGTTGTAAAGTTAGTGGAACCTAGCAGGATGGACAGGAAGGTGAAGTGCCTAACAGAAGCACTGCATGGAGGAATGGGAAGCAGATCAATAAGATCACAAGGGAAATAGCAAGGAGGGAGGAACTGGATGTCATCATCCACCTGGGGATGAATGACTTGGCAGGGGACAAGGCTGAGGTAGCTAGAATCCAGGAGGATTTCAGAAAGTTGGGGGGTGAGCCTGAAGCAAGTAGCACACTCTGTCTCCTTCTTAGAGGTGCTACCTGTCCATGGCAAGGGAGAGGCTAGGACACTCTGCATCCAGGAATTCAACTCATGGTTGATGAAATGGTGTGGAAGGGAGGGTTTTGGCTTCATGGGGGACTGGGGCCACACCCGAACAGATATGAGCCTGTATAAAGAAGATGGCCTGCATCTGTCCAAGAAGGTGACCATGGTCCTCAGTGAGAAGTTTGAATGTTTCAGCATCACACATTTTAACTGGCTAAGGGGGGGGGGAGTCAGAAAGGTCAGGTAGCTTAGTATCTCCCCCCGGGGCACATGCAGAAAAATGAATTGAAGTCCAGGACACTGAGAGGAGACAGAAAGGGTGAATTTGGGGCCACACAAGAAAGACAACTGGGGAGGGGGGAAGAAGAAGGAAAACAGTAGCAGGAGTAGGAGTGGGGTAAGTATGCAAAACATGGAAGGCCACGGTGACCAATGCCCACAACCTTGTAAATAAAATCCCAGACCTGAGGGCATTGATAGTAGAGGCAGACCTGGACATAGTGGCAATAATCAAGACATGGTACACAGTCAGTCATGACTGGGACATAATTATATCTGGTTATGCATGGTTCGGGATATGGGGTTAAAAAGGAAGGGGTAGCCTGCACATCAGAGAGTGGACAAAGGTGACAGAGGTACAGGGTAGGCAGGGGTAGGCTGAGGTGCTGTGGGTCACCCTTAAATCTGGCAATGGAGCAGCAATACACACAGGGGTGCTCTACAGGCCTCCAATGCAGGAGGAGGAAGTGAACAGAGATCTTGTGGATGAAATACAGGAGATGGCAGTGAAAGGTGAAATTCTGCTACTGGGGGTTTTAATATGCCAGACATTTATTGGTCCACCCAGGCAACTGCTTCAGCCAGAAGCAGAAGCATCCTGGAGTCCCAAAAGGGTACAGGTCTCAGGCAGCTTGTACTTGATCCCACCCAGGAAAAGGCAATTCTTGACCTGATACTGACCAATGGGGACAGATTTACAGATATCAGGATGGAGGGGCAACTGTAATCCAGTGACCACCACATAGTGTGGTTTAGCATGGGAACAGGGACCCAGTCAAGTCACATGAGGGTGAAAGTTTTGGCTTTCAAGAAGGCAGACTTTGCTGAAATGGGGAGATACATCAGCATATTCCTGGAAAAGAGGGAGTGGGTGGAACAGCAGTGTGGGCACATAAAAAGGAGCCACTGTGGAAGTGAAAAATCAATGCATCTAATTGGTATCTAAATGCAAGAAAAAGAAAGAGCCACTATGGTTCTCAAAAGAAGTAGCAGACAAAGTAAGGACTAAAAGCGTGGGCTTTGGGAAATATAAGGAGACCCAAAGACAGAAGAACAGGGAGGTGTACCTAGGGTGTCTAAGGGAAGCGGGTAAGGCTGTTAGGTGAGCTAATGCACAAATTGAGGAAGGTTTAGCACAGACAGTAAAGAAGGGAACTAAGACCTTCTACAGGTACATCAGCAATAGAGTAAGAACCAGGGTGGTATTGTAAGACTCAAAGGAAATGAAGAGGAGTGTAGGGACAGAGACCGGGGAAAAGGTAGAAATACTGAACAAATACTTCTGTTTAGTATTCACTGAAGAGGAAGAGGGTCAGGGACCACAGCTGGGCAACAGATGCTGGGTGGGGGGGGAGAGGTGGACACCAGTCCATTCACAGTGGAGAGAGCCCTGGAGCAGCCCACAAAACTGAAGGTTGACAAAGCAATGGTGCCAGATGGACACCCAAGGATATTAGGGAAACTGTGAAACGAGCTAGCTGTACCTCTAGCAGCCTTGTTCACAGAGTCAGTTAACACAGGAGTGGTTCCAGAGGACTGGAAAAGAGCACACGTGGTCTCGCTGCAGAAAACCAGCAGTAGGGAGGAAGCGGGAAACTATAGGCTGGTCAGTCTCACCTCAGTACTAGGGAAGATCATGAAGATACTGCTTAAAGAAAGAAAAGTGGGACATCTAGATTCCCACAGGGCCCAGGATCTGAAGCAACATGGATTCACAGCAGGGAGGTCATGTTGAATGAATCTGAGATTTCTTTGAGTGGGTGACAAAGTAAATCGGGGGTGGGGGGCAATGGATATCTCCTGCCTTGATTTCAGTAAGGCCTTCAACACTGTTCCACACAAGAGGCTGGTTAACAAGATGGGTAGTCTGGACATGGGGCACAAGGTGGTAAATTGGGCTAGGAACTGGCTAACAGACAGGAGACAGAGTGTGTTGGTTAATGGGATTCAATCTGAGGAGAGAGGGTGACCAGCGGGGTACCTCAGGGATCAGTTATGGGGCCAGTTCTGTTCAATATTTTCATTAGTGATATTACAGAAGGACTGGAGGGAAAAGTCAGCCTGTTTGCAAATGCCACCAAGATCTGCAATGGGGTGGATACTCCTCACAGAGTGGAGAAAATGAGGAGGAACTTGGAGAAGCTGGAACAATGGTCTAAGGTGTGGCAGCTGAGGTTTAATGCTAAGTGCCAAATTATGCACCTCAGACAAAGGAACCCTGGGGTGAGCTACAAAATAGGGGGAGTTGCTGACTATCACCAAGGAAGAAAGGGACCTAGGAGTTATTATTTCTGATGACCTGAAAGTATCAAAGCTGCGTGCCAAGGCTGCAGGGATGGTCAATGGCATGTTGGGTTGCATAGGCAGGGGTATCACTAGTAGAAGGTGGGTTGTAGTGATGCCTTTGTATAAACCACTAGTCAGGTCTCACCTGGAGTACTGTCTGCTGTTCTGGAGGCTGTACCTTTGGAAGGACACTGACAGGGTTGAGACAGTCCAGAGAAGGGTGACTCAGATGATAGATGCCCTGCACCAAAAAACTTATGAAACGAGATTGAAGGACTTCAATATGTACTCACTGGTGGAGAGGAGGGAGAGGGGGGACATGATCGAAATATTCAAGTACCTAAAGGGCATGAACAAGGTGCAGGGAGGAGACATCTTCCAATACAGGAGGAGTACAAGAAGGAGGGGTCATGATATTAAATTGGAACATGGCATGTTGAGAGGAAACATGAGGAAATTCTTCTTCACAGAAAGGGTGGTGGATGCATGGAATGGTTTGCCACAGAAGGTGGTGGGAGCATACATAGGAACAAATGAATCTGCCAGCAGAAACAGGCCATGTGAATTATCAAGTATGCTCAAATGTGCAGCTAGCGTCCATTACATTGCAGCTGCCCCACCCTCCTCTCTCTCCATCACAATTAACCCCCTGTCATCCTGTCCTTTCCCCCTTTTAAAACTGCTCACTGTCTTACAGGACACCACCTCATTGGACAATGTTCCACTTAGGCACAACCCTCTCCCTTAAAAAGTGTCTCCTGATTTCCCTCCTATATCTTCCCCCTCCAATTGGAGTCCATGTCCTGTCATGTCCCTCCCCTCCTCAACTTAAATACCACCTCTATACCTGTCTTTTTCTATCTCCTTTACATACTTACAGGTCTCAGTCATATCCCCTGATCCTTCCTCTCCTCCACCAGGGAGTATATATTTAACTCACTCATCCTTTCCTCATATGGTTTGTCCATGCATGGTGGGGGATTTAAACATACTTGGGACAGGCATAGGGGAATCTTGGAGGTAGGGCAGAGGGAGGGGAAGCTACTGACCAGATGGGGTCAAGTATAAGGCTAATAGGCAGGCTAAATGGGCCTTGCAGTCCTTATCTGCTGACAGTTTCTATGTTTCTGTTTTTCTTCATGTCCCCCAAATGGCCATTGGGGCACATGCAGAAAAATATAGAAATATAACTGTTGGCAGATAAGGACTGCAAGGCCCATCTAGCCTGCCTATTAGCCCTATACTTGACCTGTGGCTGCTTGTTTGTCCATGCCACACCAGCACACAAAACATAAAAATGACCAGTTTTCTGTAACACACTTGTTTGATTATTGAAACATAAGAAGCTCTTACACTGTGCAATGCATCTACTTTCTTCATTTGCCATGAATGCCAGCACCACACAGAACCCTGGCAGCAAACAAAGCCAAAAGGTCCCAGGTCTCACCTGAAAATAGGCATCTGTTTTGTCTGTTGTGCTTACCTGGTTAACAAAAGCCAAATAAATAAATATCCCTCAGTTTCTGTGGAGGCCCTTACAAGTAGAGCACATTTTCTTAATTATTGATTAAAAATAAGTGCCATAAAATGTTCACAACTGTGTTAAAATAAGCACCCTATAACACTTTATGCACATGCACAGCAGACCGGGACCACCTGGCTGCATCTGTATACAACCCCTACTAGGAAACAAAACTAAAACTAAATAAAAAAATTAATTCAAAATCAGTACCCCCAAGTCTGTGGAAGCCCTTACACAAAGGGCACACTTAATGGATTTCTTATGTAAAATAAGCACCTTGGAATGTTTCAGAATTAAAACCCTATAGCACTTAATGCATGTGCACAGCAAGCCAGGACCACACTGCTCCTTGTTTGTCTCACACTTGCAAACAAAACCACAGGGCTGCTCTTTGTCCAGCCCCCACCAGTAAACAAAACTGAAAAAAAAAACATCATTCTAAATACA
Source organism: Neoceratodus forsteri (assembly GCA_016271365.2). Lineage (NCBI taxonomy): Eukaryota > Metazoa > Chordata > Ceratodontiformes > Ceratodontidae > Neoceratodus > Neoceratodus forsteri. Next base: position 989,562,015 of record CM057449.1, read on the forward strand.
TACTCCTAAGTTTCTGTGGATGCCCTTACATGTAGAGGACACTTTCTAAATTATTGATTTAAAATAAGCACCCTATAGTACTTAGACAGCAGGCCGGGACAACATGGCTACTTCTTTGTCCCACATTTGCAAATGAAACCACACAGCTGCTTCTTTGTCAGCAAACAAAACCAAAAATAAATAAAAAAATTGTTCAAAAGCAGTACCCCCAAGCCTATGGAAGCCCTTACACTAAGGGCACACTTAATGGATTACTAATGTAAAATACACACCTTATAATTTTTCAAAATTAAAAGCTCATAGCACTTAGTACATGTGCACAGCAGGGACCACACGGCTGCTACTTTGTTTGCCCAAAGGAAACCACAGGTCTGCTTCTGTTCCACAATTTTATTTATTTTGTTTTTGTTGCCGAGTAAGTGCACTAGACAAATCCTGCCTATTTTCAGGCACAATTTGGGGGATGAGGACTGACTTTGAACCAGATTAAGCTTGTTGGTGGTATTTTTAGTGTATGGGGGGAAATTTGGCCAAGGGCACTGGGGAAATTCCCCAACTCTGACAGTAGGGGTACTCTCTGACATCCTGGTCATTGACCAAGATGATTGCTGTGGAGGAGCCTGTGGAGCCGATAGATGCAACAAAGGTTGGGGATCTGGTCTCTCCTCCTGCCTCTTGTGGTACTGAGACTGTTTTGCCTGTGGACCTGCTTGACAAGGATTTACTTTCTACGCCTGGCACCCTTAAGGATCATTTTACTTCTGATGACTCTGAGTGGCCGTTCTCCTGGTAAGCAACCCAGAAGACCTCCCTATTCTCTGTCCAAATTCACTTGATATTGACTGTCTAGAATGCCTGTTGTGCACAGAGGAGCAGCATTTTGCTCAGTGTGCTCTCCTAAGATGCCTTTCCTCTGATGAGGCACATCCCTGGACTGTGCAGACTGCACTTGAACAGGTGGGCTGGATAACTGATTCTGGAGGCAACTGGGTGTCAGGACCTACCCCATATTGTTCGCCGGATCGCAATAGTGCCGTGGTTCCTATGGACTTCCCCCCTGTTTCTCCAGCAGTCCCACCACAATGTGAAGGATCTTTGCTGATGAATCTACTTCTCCCCTTCATTTGCCAACTACTTTGCTTAAGACTGAGACTCCTGTCTTACATTTTGACAGGTCAAGTAAGGATGTGGATCAGTCTTCGAGTCCCATTCCTCCTTCTCTACCAACTGGGACGGGCCCCAGCTGCACCTTTAAATTTATTACATACTTCTGCAAGGAAACCATAAGCATCCTTGTCTCACCAGCCTATTTATCCTGCAAATGGCATAATGCCATCTGACTGCTTTATAAAGGTAGTATGGACTCTTTTCCTGATAGAGTGTTTATTGCTAAGACTTTGTTGAAGGACTCAATGAAATTTTTTGCAAATGAGGTGTATGCACTGATTTATGTTTCTGGGGAGACTACATATGCTATCAGTTTTAAGCTTACTTCTGGTTTGCAGAGATTCTGGACACAATATCATGTCTTAAAACAGTCTCCCTTATGGGCCCCTTTCAAAGCTATATCCCTTACCAGACCTGCCTATAAGTCCATTACTGTGTAATTTAGAAATGAGGGGGTCAGTGTTACTGACCTTACTTATTGGTTGAAACAACGTTGCACTGTGTTGGGATCACCGGAGGTAATTTTTGCCTCCGAGCATATTTGGATTGGGGGGTGGAAAATTAAGGTTATGCTGAATTCTTCTGGCACTGGCCTGCAACATCTTCCCAATAGTTTTTTTTTTAGGCAGGGATCAGGGTGTTCTCTTCTACTCAGGACAACACAAGGCCTGCTACAAGTGTGGCTCTACAGTGCACCTGAGTGGTATTTGTGATCAGATGAAATGCACCTTATGTCAGGAGCTGGGCCATAGTAGTTTAAACTGTTTGAATGAGCCTAAATGTAATTTATGTGACTCCATGGGGCACACTTATCAAAGCTGTCAGTGGGCAGCTCACAACCAGTCTGATTTCTCTGATGATGTTGAGCAACGGCTTTTAATTGCAGTTGCGCAACGCGAGTCCTTCCCTCGTTCTGCTATGCCCCAGGGGACTGCTAGAGTTCCCCCTCTCCGCTTTGCCACCGCAGGCCGCACCTGTTCCTCCTCCTCCTGTACAGCCTGAATTGAATATCGCTCCTGCTGTGGCTAGTTCTGACCAACCTGAATGGAACTCCATAGATATGCCTTCCCCAAGTTCAGAAACGGGCTACTAAACAAACACCGGCTGTTGAACAGCCAGCTACAAAGATTTCCAAAACCTCTGATTTGCCTCTACATAACTGTTATGCAGCTTTTCAGACTGTTTCAGAACTCTCAGATGCAGACTCTGAAGGTTCTTCTTTGTGGTCCTCCCAGGTGGACCTGCATTCTGAACCTGAAGAGTCCTTGCAGAAGCCTAAAGAGCAACAATGGAGGTCCTGGAGAACCAGAAAGAAACCTCCTTGAGGTCTGGGTCCCTCCTTTAGTTGAACATCCTCTTTCTTTTTTCTTATGTCACTTGCCCTTTTGACTATTGGTACCCTTTATGTTATTAGTATTAAAGCTGGCAAAAAGATGCAGGTAGCCTTATCCTTTTTTTACATAGTTCCCTTCATGATGTCTTCTTACAAGACACTAGACTGCATACCATCTCGGAGCTCAGTGTTGCCACCAGGTTGTGGCATGTTGGCCCATCATATTGCTCACTTGGAACAGATACCTTCTTGGGTTTAGGGAATCTGTTTCATTCTTGTCTATCTGTTCAGGTGTTAAAGTTGGTGGACCTAATTCCTGGTAGAACATTGATTTTGGATAAGAAAATGTTTAATTCATATTACAGGTTTATTAATGTTTATGCCCAGCAGGCAAAAGCGGAGAGGGTTGCACTGTTTAACTCCATACAACCTTATCTGGTTTCCTCTCAAGCGGTAATTCTTGCTGGGGATTTTAACTGTGGCCTGGATAAAAGAGTTAGATGGCAGGGTACTACCACAAGTAAAGTTTTTTTGTGATATGTCTGTTTTAAAGTCAGTTATTTCCACGTCACAGTTGAAAGATGCCTACATGTCTATGCATCAGACTCCACTTCCTACTTTCCCAAAGGGGAATTTGGCTACTAGAATTGATTGTCTCTTTCTCTCAAAGACCCTTTCTATCTCTTCAATCCAGGTTATTGAAGTTGAATTTTCTGATCACAAATTGTTGGAATTATGTTTGGGCGCCCCTTCTAGGTTTCCTCATGGTCCTGGTATATGGAAGTTTAATTCCTCACTTTTATCTGCCCTGATTTGCTTCAGATTATTCAGTATTTTGTTGCCTGTAAGAAATCAGTGCTTGAAATGTTTGATTCCCCTGCCCTTTGGTGGGCAGATGTTAGAAATGATCTGAGATGCTTTCTGCAGCGTGAAAGTAGGTCACAAAGGGATACTGCTTACTTTTCCTATTTACAGCAAAGAAAACAGCTCCAAAAATTGCAATCTTTGGCTAGGCACTCTACGCATGATTTTAGTTCACAGATTCAGTTTCTCAGACATGATATGGAAGCCTTCCATTTATGTCAACATAACAGTCTACACCTTCAACAAAAATTTGGAGTCCAGGTCAAAGTGCCGGTCGTGTGCCCCTTCCTACACTGCCATGACAGGCTCAAATATAAACAGATTGATTCCCTTAAGGATTCTTCAGGACTTCTCTTTAATGATAAAACCAGTATTTTCAACATTGCCACACAGCATTCTCTAGCTCTCCTTTCTTCACGGTCTGCTTCTTTAGGCCACCTTCCTGACTTTCTTCCTGCTGTAGAGCATCCTGTCTGTCCACCATTTCTACAGCATGATTTAATAAAGGCAATAACTACAGCTAAGTTACATTGGCTATTCAAGCTTTAAAATCCCATACTGCTCCTGGGCCTGACAGCTTGACCCCTGAGCTTTATAAATTGTTGGCCCCTTTACTTTCCACTGAGCTGGCCTTGGCATTCACTTCTATGTTGGAGATGGATTCCATTCCTCTTGATATGGTGAATGGTCTTCTAATATTTTTATATAAAAAAGGAGACAGGACTGATATTTCCAATTGGAGACTGATTTGTCTCATCAACACGGATTTTAAAATTCTTGCAAAGATTCTCCAACCCAGATTATTACAGATGGCTTTATATTGTATCTCACCCACAAAAACTTGTTCCATCCCTGAGAGGAAACTTTGTGATCATTTGCTGCTTTTAAGAGAATTGATTGAATGAGACAATAGTGAGGGGTTGGAAGGCTTTCTTCTATCCCTGGATCAGAGGCAGGCCTTTGATGCAGTGGATCATCATTATTTGTCGGACACGCTAGCCTTCGATGGTGTACTAATGTCATTTATTAATTGGCTTATTTCTTTATATAAACCTGCCATGGTTTCTCCTCTGATTAATGGTTGGACAGGCCGCTTGATTCCTATTAAGAAGGGTGTGCGACAAGGCTGCCCCCTAAGCCCATTATTATATGTTTTTAGTATTGACCCCCTTTTGAGAAAACTTAATTCTTTCTCTGATCTGACCCATATCCAGGTGGATGATTATGTTGTCCCGCATGCTACCTTGGCATGTGCGGTTGACATTACTGTACTTGTACGAACTGTGGATTCTGTATCTAAAGTGTTACAAATCTGTCAGAAATTTGGTACTTTTTCTGGTTCTTCTTTAAATTTGAACAAATGTGTAGGTCGACAGTTGGGGAATCCACTCCTCCCCCTCCCTAATGTGGCAGGTATCTCTCTCTTACCAGAGACCCGATTATTGTTTTAGGAATTTCTTTTGGTTTGGGCAATTTGGCAGTCCTTAATTGGCAACCTAAACTTGATTCTGCACAATACCTTTTTAAATGTTGGAATTCATGGCAAATGGAGAAACAGAAGATGGTATACTTGGTGAAATCCTTTCTTCTTCCCATATTTTTGCATATTAGTTTACTCCCCCCCCCAAAGTATTCGAGGTAAATTTATATAGCATTTTTTTCAGGCTATTTGGGGGAGCTGACTTAACCCTCTCAAACATAATATTTTATATTTACCCACCCCTCAGGGAGTATTAGGAATGATTAATCCTGTGGTCTTGTTTTATATTCGATACATGCTTATGAACTTGCGCCCCCTGTTGATCCATGTTAGACGCCCCTGTTTTTTTTATATGGTACTTCTTGTAACCCATGGTTTCTCCAGTGGTCCACTGATTCTCTTTGGGTAGTTTAACAATTTAATAGTAGTCCCCAGTATTTGCGTGATGTGTTTCTTAAACTTAAAAGTTGGCATGTGACCTCTACTATGCTCTCTACTCAGCATAGGAAGCTGTTATACAGACAGGTTCTCACTGTTTGTTTTTGTGAACCAGTTGCTTTTCCCAACTGTTCTATACATCTGCTGCCTGGCTTACTTGATTATCTAAATAATCCGAGGATTCCAGATAAGATGTGGGACGTTCATTGGTTGTGTTGTCATTCCCGTTTAAATGTTAAAGCACATCAAAAGCATTAACAGTTGTCTGAACGGATGTGCTCCAGACTTCAATGCCTCATGCAATTGGAAACCCTGTCCCACTTATTTTGTTCTTGCTCCTACATCTCTGCTTTCTGGTCCTCTGCGGCCTTGAAATGGAATTTTCCTAATCTTAATCATGTCACTTTAGAGACGTTGTTATTTGGGCATTTGTATGAAACTTGGGTTGCATGGGACACTTCTACTTTACAAGTGTTTTTTACAGTGATAAAGTGGTACATTTGGAATTCCCGATGTTGGTTTACTTTGCAGCAGAAGATGGTATCACTCCTCGAATTGCGAGAGAAGATTGAATGGGACTTGACTTTGATTTATAAACATGAACTTCGGACAAAGTCTCAGTCCTGGGTTTTCCAATCCTGGTGAAATTTTCCCTGGATAACGGACTCTGATGTACTGTACCTGTCACATGAATGTTTCCCTTTTGAAAGTATCCTGTTTGTACTGCCTGTATTAATTTTGAAGTTTTCTTTTTTTTTTGTCCTTTGTGTTCTGTTTCCTTTCTTGGATATTAACTTGTCCTTTTTTTCCCCTGTATGATTTTTAATAAATGCTAAATGCCCCTACTCTTTTTGAGAAGTGTCATGGAATCTTTAATATCCACCTGAACAAGCAGATGGGACCTCATTTTAATGTCTCATCTGAAAGATGGCACCTCAGGAGTGCAGCACCCCCCATACTGCACTATAGTGTCAGTATTGGGATATTAACCCAACTGCCTGGTGTGGGGATGGAACCCACAGCCTTCTGATCTCTCTGTCTCAGAGGCGAGAGTGCTACCTACTGAGCCACTGACACGCAATCACAAATACAATTTAAATCCATACTCCTAAGTTTCTGTGGGAGCCCTTACACACAGGACATTTTTAAAAGAATCACGGCTACTGCATTGTTTGCCCCCCACATGATTTCTGCATGGACCCTGAAGGCCAGCACCACAGGACTGCCTTTTTTTTTTCTTTTACTAACTATCATAATCTCCAGAACACACAAAAACATCATCATTTTGCACAATCCCCAGACACATGGGCTACATTTTGTTTTTATTAGCACTTAACAGTGCTTTTTGTAGCACACAGCATGGTTTGTTTGTTCTTGACACCACCCTCCCCACCACTGCCACAAACATACCAAAGTGCGTCAATTCTGCCTCTTTTTGTTCAACAAAAAAAACAGTTCTGCAGAATCCCCCCACATGGGCATTTGCTTGGTAGGATGTTTCTTCACAACTCACACACACACACACACACACACACACACACACCAGTGCTTCTCTAGCATACAGCATGGCTCATGGATTTTTCTTGCCCCCCACCACCAAACCAAACAAAATGCACCTATTTTATTTATTGTCACTTTATTTACATAGCTTTATACCTACTACACACACACACACGCACACACACACACACACACACACACACACGCACACACACACACACACACGCACACACACACACACACACACACACACACACACACACACACACACACATGCGCACACACACACACACACGCACACACACACACACACCAGTGCTTTTCTAGCATACAGCATGGCTCATGGATTTTTCTTGCCCCCCACCACCAAACCAAACAAAATGCACCTATTTTATTTATTGTCACTTTATTTACATAGCTTTATACCCTAATCACACACACACACACGCAACACACACACGCACACACACACACACACATACACACACTACATGGGCCACATTTTAATTGTGTTTTTCAAGCATGGCTGATTGTTCTTGACCCCCACCCCCAAACCACAAAACAAATCAACTAATTCTACCTCTTTATTTTTGTTATAAAGTTTCATACTGAAACAGGCTACTGTAGTTCATAGTTATACAGTCATATGTTTAACTTTACTGAACTTACTCCAGGCACTCCTTTCTTTGTTTCTAACCCCCACACCCCAAACCCCAAACCCCAAACCAAACAAGTACAATGTAGTTGCAATGCATTTAAACATACCTTGAACACTATCCACTGCAGAGGGAGAAGGAACATTCTAACAGCAAGCAGGATCTTGGGCACAGCACAGTAGACACTAGATTAGCTAACAGACATGTGAGCACACCATGCAGATAGGAAGATGCCATTACTTTTCCAGTAGAAAATCCATTAACAAAATGGTCTTCTGCTGTGGAAAAAAGCACCTTTATACCCTAGCACATCACAGAACACTGGACAAAATAGGACTACAAAATGGGAGGCTGGTTACACATTTAAGTAAAAGGAAACTAATAAAAAAATAAAACAAAAACAACTATGAAGCATACCCTTACAGAAATATAGGTGTGCTGTGTACATGCAGAATGAATGCCACATGCTCAATTGTGCAATGTTTGCATGCGGTTCGCATACACTAAGTGAACATATGCGAACCAGATCTAAAAGGAAAATCAGGTTTGCATGCTGCAAGCTTGACATGTGTGCAGCAGGTAAGCTGGTGTGAACATCTTCTAAAAATTACATCAGGTTCGCATGTTGCATGCTTGACATGAGTGCAGCAGTTAAGCTGGTGTGAATATCATTTAAACATCACATCAGGTTCACATGCTGAATGCTTGCCATGTGTGCAGCAACTAAGCATGTGCAAATCTCATCTAAAAAAAACATCAGTTTCTATTTCTTATATTACTGCTAGCAATTAGTCATTAAAATACATTTTTATTTGAATTCCCACAAAAAGGTAAACTCATTCATTCTGATCCTTTTGTAAATTATTTAATGGCTTTTGATTTTTGCCATTAAATCACCATTAATATGTAAAATATTGTTTTCTTATTGCATTAAATGCCTAGGATATAGCCAGTCAACATCCCCTATTCTAGATGTACGAAAAGGGGCCTCTGTGTTGTGAAGCCTATCTTTTTTGTTTTGGACCATGCAAATCCCTTAGCATATTTAGTGCTACAAATGTGTTTCTCCATGACTGTTTTATCTCACTTATTTTCCCTTTGTCATTCTGTATTGAGCATATACACTATGGCCATGCTCAGCACTCTTTGTGCTGAGTAGAGTCTTGGACGCATGCACCATACCTCACATTTTGTCACTGAAATGAGGGACATGGACACTCAAAATGAGGGACAATAAGGGACACTAACCCACATGATGATCAGGACACATCATGAAACATGGAGATACAGTACCTCAAAACACAGTGGAAACCATTGTATTAGTACCTGAGAATGAATTTGTACAATTAAGCAGGGGTGCCATTCAGGTAGGACAGAGGGTGCAATCCCCCTCCTCCATATTTGTGCCTAGGTTGTTCTCATGGTGTGGCAGCAATAGCTTTAAATTTGGGTTTAATCTTTTGCACAATAATTGCCTACCTGTCATATGTGTGCTCATGCTGAAGGCACTCTCCAGACTTGACCGTGTCTCTTACTGTGTTGTCCACTTTATCTACCTATTAGCAGTGGCACAATCACATGTGGTGTGGATGAGCACCAGCCAAGAAAGAGCATGTGAGCCTTGCAAGTATGACACTGTCTTTCCAACCACAGAGTAGAAAGGCTGAACACTACAGCTTGGTGGAGTCAGTGAGCACTGAACTCTCAATAGCAGTGTTGTGGCAGCATATTTTTGTTGTTCTGCTCTTAGTGAGTCTCCATCTCCCCTGGGGCAGAGGGTGAGCTAGACACTAACTCAAGATTAGGCTACCTACTTGCTCTACTAGGCTTACATTACAAAAAAAAAAAAAAGCACAGACCCCCATAGCAGCAAGCTAGGCTTAGCAGCAATGGTGACAGAGGTGTCAGTGGCCTTCATAGTTCTTGATCAGTGTAGTGTGGCAGCAGCCACAGCAGCAACCAAGCAAAAAGGCAGCAACCCAGGTTGGGTGGATTTGTATGGCAAAGTGACTTGGTCGCAGAACACGTTGGGGATCTGTGATGATCCATTCTATCATCCAACTTCTGGTGAAGGAGAGAAGGTGAGCAGACTAAAAACTGGGCTGGTGGCACACTATGCCAGGCTGCAGGTTCAGGCCATATGGCCGGGTAAGTAAAAGTAAATAATTTTTTTTTACAGGAAGATTGGGGAAGGAGGAAGGACTGAAATATTGATTTGCTTTTCATGTTTCTTCACCTTTGGGTGGTTTCATGACCCATAGGGGATGGGTATTGAATGGAATGCCATCAGAGAGACAAATCAGGACAAAGCTCTTTTTTTTGGGGGGGGGCAACTTCAGCCAGGTAAAAAATTGGTTAGTAACTGGGTTGGTTTAAGCCCAAATGTGATGCACTGCTCTGGGGTATATACAGATAAACGCTATACATTTGAATTTTTCCTGATTTGCATGTCACGTTTCAGTCAAACCAAATACCTTGTACCTTTTAGAGATGTTAAAGACATTCTAGAACTGTCCCTTGCATTCACGGACAGTTAAGCGGTATGGTATGCACAGACTATTGGAGCCCCACTATAGTCACGTTTATGCCCCTCGCTCATGAAGCTGACCTCCACATCCCCAAGCTCAGGCACATTATAACAAAGTGCAAAGGAGACTGCAGGGGTGTGCACCATTGAAATCAATGGGGGTATTTTTTAATTACTGTTTTATACATTATTGATGGAGAGTTGGAGATTAATGAAGGCCACAACTGGACTAACAAGGGCCTTGTTAGTAGAACAGTGGCCTTCATTATTCTCCAACTCACCATCATAACGTATAAAATAGTAATAGAAAATAACTCCATTCATTTCAAGGGTGTACACCCCAGCACTCTGACCTATGGACATCATCTCTTAAAGACTTCTGCCTCTGGCTACCTAGTACTCAAGTAAGAGACTTTTTAACTTATATCTATATTTGGTGGGTTATCTGTAGCAGCAGGGCCATACCTGCTACAGTGTGTGTGTGCATGGGAGGAGGGGGGAACTGGCCGAGTGTGTGTGTGTGTGTGTGTGTGTGTGTGTGTGTGTGTGAAGTTATTGCTACATTTGTGTTTGTATCTTAAAGTCTGTTTGTGTGGAAGCATTCAAAATTATGGAGAACAAATAGTAGGAGTACAGGCCAGAGAGAAATAATTAAGTGGTTTTGTGGGTCCGTCTGTGTATCTGGTGGGAAAAAACATGTGTTTCCACTGGTATATGTGCTACACTTCAACTGTGAAAATGAGATGAGGGAGAGAAGAAAAACTGAAAAGCATACACTGGCTACAAGCATGCTGCATGCATGCAGATGTATTCAGATGTAGTATGTATTGAAGTACAAGCGAGTCATATGTGTACAGATAGTATAACTTAGTGGTTAAAGGCACTGAACTACAAGCTGGGAGACATGAAGACCTGGATTTGAATCTCATCAACTCTCATTTGTGAATACTGTGATCCTGAGCAAGTCATTTAACTTTTACGTGTGCAGTTATCAGTGACCACTTGCTTTTTGCATGCATGCCACATGCATGTAGTCTTTCCCAATTTAACATAAAAATCATGGTTTCCAACCTTGCTTTCTGCACACATGCCATATGCATGCAATCAGTTCCAATTTAACATTTAAATCATACTTGCAGCATGTATATCACTTGGGTAGTTTTATGTGTGCATCATGTAAACATTTCTTGTAATTATTTCTGTAACTGTAGTATTGAACAAGTAGCTGAATACTGTGGACAGTGTAACTGCAGCACTTCCAACATGATTTGGGTGAAACGGAGGTTTAAGAAAAAGGGCACAATCACATGATTTGGGTGAAACGGAGGTTTAAGAAAAAGGGCACAATCAAGACATCACATTTAAAGAACGTTCCTGGGGCCAAAAAGATAACAAAAGTATTAAAATGGTCAAAGTAACCAAGATGAAAGCAGTTCAGTGGTGACTGTGATAAAGTGAGACTCAAAATGCACAAACTGATTTGCCAGTTTAATTAAATAAAAACCTGGAATTTAGCAACATATTACATCTCAGGGGCAGTGTCACAAAATGACAACTGATTAAAGGAGCTAAAATGGTGCTTCAGTTTGGGTCACAGCTAAATAAGCAGACAACCACAAACCATTTTGTTCTGATTATGTCTTTATTATGAAATCTTACCATATGAGTTGAAACCAACACATTTTATTTATTTTTTACAAAGTTACACTGTGTTAATGTATTGCTCATGCAAGTCTCTAATACTGTTTAGTTGCTATATATATATATATATATATATATATATATATATATATATATATATATTTTATATAGTCTGTCTATCTATCTGTTTACCTATCTGTCTGTGGCACAAACCACAAATGCCACTCCTCCAGAGGACCAGTAGATCAGGGGGCTCGCAGTTAGTGAGAAATAGGAAAGCTCAACCAAATAGCATGCCCAGGGTGACTCCAACACCAGTCCACTTGTCAAATAGGTTCTCTCCACTGTCATCCATTCCTATTCTCAGGGCAAACAAACCAGAGGAGGAGGCCCTCATGCAAACCAAAAACTGAGGAACACAATAAAAAGCATGGCCGGCCCATCGGCGCAGTGGTGGGATTTCCGCTTGCGACGCTGGCGACCCGGGTTCGGGAATGGATCCGGGTCGTCAGAGGGCCAGCCGAGGGGAGTAGGATCAAGCGTCCGATGGGCAGCTCTCCTACTCTGGGGGGAAGGCGCGGGCAGCACTCGGTGCGATAGGGACCCCTGGTGGAGACCGGGAGTTCCACGCAACCGACACTCGACGTGGGGGGGGAGGAGGCTGGGCAGACGCTTGCGTCATTGCACGTCCCCACGTCCTCCGGGGAGAAAATCTGGTGGAAAAAGAAGGCGGGCAGGACCACCGATCTATGAAGCCCTCCCTGGAGAGTCTCACATTGCCTCCGTCGCTGCGGGACCCCGACCAGTTACAGTTCCGGGGTCACAAAGGTGGCCCACAGCCCCACCCTCCAGGGGGCAAGCCGGGGGTGACTGTGGGTCCCCAGCAGCAATTGACGGAGGTAGAGGTCTCCGGGGGCCGTGACCAGGGCGGATGGCCCCGGTGGTCCTGCCAGGAAAAAGGGCAAATTTAAAAAAAAAAAAAAACAATAAAAAGCATGTACTAATAATAGGAGATTCTATGATCTGTGGAGTAGAGTCTCACATCCACCAAAGCTGCCCATCACAGACTGTGGTCAGCTTCCCCCCAGGAACATCAGCATGGAAGTACACAAATGACATTGAGAGAATTATGTGAAACACCAAATGAGACATGTACACTCTGATCCATATTGGTTCAAATGACCTAGCTAGTCACCCTGTGGAAGAAACTAAACAAAATATTTCAAAACTTGGAGAAAAACTAGCTTCCATTTCATCCAGCATCTCCTTCTCAGAGATTTTGCCTGTATGGGAAAAGGGAGCCAACAGGCAGAAAATCAGAGAGAAGGACATCGGCAAGCTTAATACCTAGCTTAAAAGTTGGCATCAGGAAAAAGGGCATGGCTACATCAGGAACTGGCAGAACTTCTGGGAAAGAGAGTTCTTTAGATTCGATCCCCTGCACCTTACAAAGGAGGGGACATGAGCTGTCGGTCAACAGTTTGACATCTTTGTCAGCCATTTAAACTAATAGGTGGGGAAGGGGCACCTGCACTCATCACATCATATGAGCTAGCAGATGCCCCTCCCCCATCAAAGGTTACTCAGTCAGAGCCAGGACACTGCATCACAAGCAGCATGTGTGACACAAATTGCACAATCCCACAAAGATGTTCCAAACACATTAAGAACATACAGTACGTTATGGACACAGGGAGGGAAAAAAGAAAACTACTCCAAGGAAGTTATAGGAAAGAGGTACATACAAACATATGAACATATGAAGAAGCCAGCATTTGGTCTATCAAGTCTTCTCATGTTACAAAGTCCACAGCTACTGTACCTGCCCCCTCTCCCCACTCTTCCCATTCTCCTACCCATGACCCTTACCCTCCCTGATACCTGTCCTAGCCTCTCTTAAAGCTGCCCACTGTCTTCAGTGAGATTACCTCTTCTGGCAGCACATTCCAAGTGTCCACCTCCCTCTCAGTGAAGAAGTGCTTTCTGACCTCCCTCCTTAATCTCCCACCCTCCAGTTTAAGACTGTGCCCCCCTCATGTTATGGTGACCACTCAGCTTATAGAGACTTTCCTTATCAACCTTATTTATCCCTTTCAAGTACTTTAAGGTCCCAATCACGTCACCTCTCTCTCTCCTGTCTTCCAGGAAGTACATGTTCAGTGCCCTCAACCTCTCCTCATATGCGTTACACTGCTGACCTGCTATCATCTTTGTAGCCCTCCTCTGGACCTTCTCCAGCAGGTTAATGTCCTTTTTGAGGTGTGGGCACCAGTGCTGAACTCCGTACTCTAGAAGCGGCCTTACCAGTGACTTGTACAATGATCTGGAGCCAAGGAGGTCTGTCATGAAAACTACAGAAAGGAGGGCTTCAGAGAGAAATCACGCTTGTAAAAATAAGGAGGGTAGCACAAGGAAGGGAATGGTAACTAATGCCAGAATCCTGGCTAACAAAATTCCCAACCTCACAGCCTCTATAGCAGAGGATGGACTAGACTTAGGACCTGTGATGGAAACTTGGTTTACAGGAAGCCATGGATGGGATATGGCCATTCCTGGATTCAACATGTACAGGAGGGACAGAAAGGGGAAAAAGGGAGGGGGCTAACATTGTACATCTGGCAGGAGATCAAAACCACAGAAATCCAGGGGACCCTAGGTGACATTGAAGCACTGTGCATAACAACTGAGATGGGGAATGGGGTAGTCATTAGGTTAGGAGTTATCTACAGGCCCCCATCGCAGGGGAAAGATGGGGACAAAGAAACAGTGAAGATGATACATGAGATGGTGGACAACTTGAACTACCCACTCAGTTTGCTGCTTACTTATTTGTCAAAGTCCACATTTTCTGACTTTGTAGGTACACCTGCACCAAAGTCAGAGCTTTTTAGTTTGTTTTTTTAATATGTGTTACTATTTTAGGCAGCATTAGTCTCCATGACATCAGAAACCACTTCTGGTTTCCTGGGCTATTTAACTCATCCCTGCAGCGAGCATTTTCAGTAAATATACAGAGATTGTGTGCTGCTCAGCAGGAGCATGTATAAGCGCTTATAGTGCTGTGCTTAGTTAAATATACCAACCATATTGCTGAAATAAATAAAATTGTTGCAGTCTTTATTCCATTGAGCCCTGTTTTAGTTTAAAACAGGTGGAGGAGTGATAGTTCATCGTGGTACAACTCAAACTACCCACTCAGTTTGCTGCTTACTTATTTGTCAAAGTCCACATTTTCTGACTTTGTAGGTAACACCTTCACTAAAGTCAGAGCTTTTTAGTTTGTTTTCTAATATTTGTTACTATTTTAGGCAGCATTAGTCTCAGTGACATGGAAACCACTTCAGGTTTCCTGGGCTATTAACTCCTCCTTATGCGGCGAGCAGGGCAAATTTAGTAGGGCGATCGTGTTTACAAGACATCGGAAGGCACATGCAAAGACACATGTGTCTAGTGCATGTTTAGCGTGGTTCAGTGGTTTCCAGTGCTTTTTAGCGGTAAACTTTCTTAGTAATTAAATATTAACACAACCTGTGCTACATTAGGGACATTTGTGTAATCACCCTTAGGAAGGCTATAAACTTGAGATTATGAAAATTTGGTAAGTCCATCTACCAATATGGAAACTATGAATTCTGTGTATCCTATCACTACCTTTATGACAATAGAGGGGGAAATATTGCCTAAAATGCCAGGTATGTAATATGTACAAACTGGTTGATTCACTACCTATCAAGGACAATAGCTTTGTCTGTGAGAAGTGTTTAGTAAATAAATCTATGGAAGAAAAATTAGGCACGTGTGGGCAAAGACTATTTATATTAGAAAATAGTCAGGTTGATATGTCAAGATGTCATTTGAAAGAAATTAGATTTTACAAGCACTGCCAACAAATAATGATACATTAAACATTGTAAATCAAGAAATGAACATGTTACATAATCATAGTGCACCTGAAATTGTCACAACCATAGATAGTAATCAAGATGTCAACAGAAAAAGGGTTAGAGAGGATGACATAGAAGAACATGATTGGGCTACAGTAACATCAGGTAGAGTAGTTAAAAAAGGTAATAAAGCAAACCAGTTTGAGATTTCTACTAAAAAACACTTTCAGGTACTTTCCAATGAGGCTGATATAAATACTAGTACTTTACCAGCATCATCAGCTTCAGATGTACTTTATTCTGAGTCTTGGAGAGTAAATAATGACCTACATATTCAGGAACCTTTAATAAACCTTGATAGCCCTTCACCTCTAACTTCTACAACTAAACAAAAAGCATTACCTCAATCAATACATCAAGGAATAAATAACTCTATGGATACCAACCAAGTGATGGCCATGAAAGATTCACCAAGACAAATTTTTGTACTGGGTGATTCAATATTTAAGCATATAGACAGGACAATTTGTAATCCAGAAAAATTCAGTAGAACTTGTTCAAGTTACAGAGGAGCTAAAGTAGCAGATATTACTGACATGTTAAATTCTATATTATCTCAAGCAGGACGTAATCTGCTAGTAATAATTCATGCAGGGATAAATTATATTTTTCAGGCCGATATCACTAAATTAAAAGAAAGCTATGTGGCATTAAACAACTTGTTAGTAGAGAAGGGTTGTACAGTGTGCTTTTTGGAGATGCTTCCAGTACCTAGGGCCACACTTGCCATCTCTAACAAAATTTAACAAATAAAAAACTGGTTAAGATTGTGGTGTCTAAAGCAGGGGATAAAATGTATTCATCACTGGGAAGATTTCGCTGGAAGGGATTCACTCTTTTGCTGGGATGGCCTCCATCTCAGCAGAAGGGGTAGTACTATATTGGGGAGAAAAATTTTTGCAGCATTAAATATTTTAAACTAGATTATAAGGGGAGAATTGGAAAGGTCTAAATTCTCTAAAAAAGGAAAATACCAATGCTGTTTATCAAACAACTAAATTTTGTAATATTCTAACCTTTAATGCTAGATCTTTGAATAACATTAATATGGCTGAATTAGAATGTAAATGTAAATTACTTGACATAGGCATTATTGCTGTAACTGAAACATGGTGGGACCGTGCTTCAAAATGGGTAAAAGTGTTACCTGGTTACAAATTGTATCATAAAGACAGAATAAAAAAAGTGGAGGAGGGGTATGTTTATTTGTGCATAATGATATTATATCATCTGAACTAATTAATAGTTTAAATATCAAATCACTGTGGGTAACATTACAATTTAAGGGTTAACCAAAATTAGTTATAGGAGTCTGTTATAGACCCCCTCATCTGATTTTGAATACACAAAAGAGTTAACAGACCAAATAACTGATATGGCAGAAAATAATGATGTGATCATTATGGGTGACTTTAATATGCCAGGAATTAACTGGGAAACACTCTCTGGCTTAACTTCACAGGAACAATTATTAACAAATTCATGTATCGACCTCAGCCAAGAACAATTAGTTAGATTCCCTACTAGAGGTACTAACATACTCAATCTTATTATTACTAATTTAGGAAGTTTAGTTTCAAATATTGACATCTCTGCACCAATAGGGAATAGTGATCATAGTTCACACATTAAATATAAGTATTACTAAAAGTAAATCATCATCAGGAACATTATATAAAAATTACAGTGGAGCAAACTTTAAACAAATAAATCTTTCACTTAATCAAATTGATTGGATAAATAAATTTAAGGACACATCTACAATACAAGCATGGGAAATAAGCAAATTATATTCAAGTTAGAACAGACTTATGTTCCCTTAAAAGTTAAATACAATAAAAAGGGTAAAATTCCTATATGGTTTTCTAAAGTTATACATAGACAAATAAAACTAAAAGAGCGTTTGTTCAAGAAACTAAAAACAAATTATACCCTAGGTATCAAGGTTAGATATAAAAATACAGTATCTTATTTAAAGAAATTAATTAAACAAGCAAAAACTAAACTCGAATTCACCCTGACTCATTCTAAGTCAAATAAAAAAATTCCTTTATTCTTACATAAATAGTAAAAAGGGTGATTCCAGAACAATTAGACCAATAATGTTAGATGGAAAATTTGTAAAAAATGACCAAAAAATTGCAAATATATTTAATGAATATTTTTGTCCTGTCTTTTATAATAAAGATACGTATTACCCAAGGTGTAATTTAAACCTACTTCATCCAACAATAAATGGGCAGGAAGTAAGAAATGTTATATCTCTTCTTAAAAAATCAACTAGTTTGGGACCTGACAATATTAGCGCAAGGTTTCTAATAGAAACTATTGATGCAGTTACCGTTCCATTAACTTTAATATTTAATAAATCATTAACAGAAAGTTGTATTCCCGATGATTGGCATGCGGTGATTGTGGTTCCAATTTTTAAAAAGGGAAATAAAACAAATGTACAAAACTATAGACCAATAAGTCTTACATCATTAATAAGTAAGGCTATGGAAAGAATAGTTAAATTACACATCGATTCTGAAATTAACTTGCTTGGGGTTCAAGATTCATCTCAGCACAGTTTAAAATCAGGATCATCCTGTACGACAAATCTTATTTCCTTTTATAACAATATTATTAGGTACTTGGATAACCATATTTGTTCAGATGTTGTACTTTTGGACTACAGTAAAGCATTTGATAAAGTACCCCATTCATTACTCATTGAGAAAATCCACAGGTTTGGTTTCTCAGGTTATTTATTAAATTGGGTAACACAATGGTTATACAATAGATCTTAGGTAGTTAAGGTAAACAATTTTTTGTCAGATCCATGTAAAGTGACTAGTGGTATACCACAGGGTTCTGTCCTTGGACCAACTTTATTTAACATATTTATTAGTGATCAGTCTATATTTTCCAGTAATTTTATTTCCAAGTTCGCAGATGACACCAAATTAGGAGGTAGAGTAGACACAACTTAAAATATTAATATTCTCCAAAATGATTTAAAGAATATAGAACTATGGGCAAAAACTAACCTCATGGACTTTAACATTGATAAGTGTGTGGTCCTGCCTTTTGGGAGTAAAAATCCTAAGACTACCTATTGGTTAAATAATAAACAACTTAAACATTCTGAGTGCGAAAGAGATCTGGGCATCTTAGTAAGTATCAAATTATCTGCTGATTCACATTGCAATGGAGTGGCAAATACTGCTAATGTCTTGCTGAAACAAATAAACAAAATATTTGTTAATAAATCAGAACAGTGTTTGGTCACCTTGTATAGATCATATGTTAGACCGTAGTTGGACTATGGTTCCCCATACTGGAACCCATATCTCAAAAGAGACATTCAAAGAGTGGAACAGGTTCAGAGAAGATTGACTAAGATGATACCAAGACTAAAACACGATCCTTATGATGCACGTTTGTCAAAAACAGGACTACATTCCCTTCAACAAAGAAGACTAAGAGGAGGTCTGTTGTTCTAATTCAAGATATTAAAATGCCCTACACAAATGAACCAATGTGGATTGTCATATGCTACAAAACGCATAGTCGGTAGATTGCATAATAAACAACTAAATGTTGAACGGGTTAACACTAATAAAAGAGATAATTTATTTAGTGTTAGGGCACCACAGAAATGGAATTCACTTCCTAAATGCATAACTAACTCAAAAACTATTGAATCATTTAAAATCAAGTTAGATAGTTGGTTAACAAAATATGAAGGAAATTGACCCACTTTTGAGAGGGACAATCGCGATGGGCCGACATGGCCTTCTTTTGTCCAAAGTGTCCAGTATATCCAGTATAGACACGTGCAAGGCTGTTATAGTAGGGGACTTAAACTTGCCAGGCATTAACTGAGGTTCTCGGACAGCATTGACAGCAAGAGGCAGGGAATTTGTAATGGCCCTACAGGAGGCAGGGCAGAAGCAACTTGTTGAGTCACCAGCCAGAGGTGGAGTTGTGTTGGACTTGGTTCTGACCAACAGTGACAGGGTAGAAAGGGGTCGAGGTAGAGTGCCATCTTGGCAACAGCGACCATCCTATGGTTGGTTTCCCAATCAGCACAACTATGGATAACAGCCATTCCAAGATCAGAGTTTTGGACTTCAGAAAGGCAGACTTTTTCAAAATGAGAACCAGCCTAGCAGAAAAACTCAAACAAAGGAGGGGGAAAGGGAGTGGAGGAAATGTGGGATAATCTCAAGGGAGCTATCAAGGAGGTAACCAAGCAGTATGCTAGGAGGATTATCAAGGCAAATAAGAGAAGGAAACCCTTCTGGTTCTCCAAGGAGGTGGCTACTATAGTAAGAGAGAAAAGAAAGGCCTACAAGGCATACAAGACATCAAACAAGGATGAAGACAGGAAACCTTACATAGTTAGACAGAGGGAAATAGGAAAATAGTAAGAAAAAACGAAAGCTCACACTGAGCAAGGATAGCACAGCGTGTTAGAGGAGAAACAAAACTTTTTTTAGGTACATAAGACAAAGTAGAAAGACTAAAGGAGAAATAGTAAGGCTAGTGGTTTCGGGAGGGGGACTAGTAGAAAAGGACAGTGAGAA
This sequence comes from Neoceratodus forsteri, assembly GCA_016271365.2. NCBI lineage: Eukaryota > Metazoa > Chordata > Ceratodontiformes > Ceratodontidae > Neoceratodus > Neoceratodus forsteri. The sequence goes on from CM057449.1 coordinate 989,582,139, forward strand.
GGAGGCTTCTGGCGGCCGGACCTCTGCATCCAGCCCACAACCCCCTGATCAAGGAAAGCATCCACAAGCCCAAACCAGGCTCTTCACCTCAGCCAAGTGTCCCTGGCGCTGCTACCTGCCGGTGGCAAGACCTCTGCATCCCAGCCCATGACCCCCTGACCAAGAAAAGCAGGTATGATTGGTCAGCTCCTAGCTGGGAGCTGTCAGGCTTCAATCCCTGTAATTGGACTGGCTCCTGGGGACTGTGGCCACTTCCCAATTGGATGCTGCAGATCCCCATTGAGAAAGCAAGCACTCAATGCACCTTTTTCAAAACACAGCTCGGCCACTGCCTTGCTGTACTGCTGTCTGGACAGTTTTTTCTGCTGAATTTTCTGCTCATGTGGAAATTTTTTTTTTTCTCTTCCTGGAATTTTCTGCTGTTTAGCCTGCTGTACTAGCTAGGCCTCACTTCTATATAGCTTATGTCTTGTACTGCCGAATATTTTTACTGCTTAAACATTTTACCTTTAAACTACTGCACTGTACATGTAGGAACTGCTGCTTGCATTACTGAATTTTTCTGCTGAACTAATTGCCCAATATTGTAGAATAGCTTGCACAACTGACTACTGCCTGCTGTTTTTCTGCCGCGCTCTTTTCCCGTCATGGTTCCTCTCATTCCTCCTCGGACTGCCTTCTTTGTTTCACTCTCTTTCTCTTGCTTTTTCCCTTTTGCATTTCTTTCTCTCTGTTCCCCGTACTGTTTCTCTGCCATCTACTGGACCCTTGATTCCCTCTCTTGACACCACCCTGAACCAGCACATTCTGTAAATATTGCCTGGCATTTTTGGCCATCTTCTCTACCCATTCCAGACTATCTTAAGTCCCTCCACCACACGCCTTCTTTCCAGCTCTCCCTGGTCTCATTCAAGGGCCCTCCTCCCCTCAACCTCCTGAACCAGCCTTTTGCTTTGCTAAATTCCCACGTTGCACCTTTGACCAGACCTCTCTGCAGGAACCTTTTCCCTCCCACTATTTGCACCTACTTCTGCCCTGAGCACTAAAATACCCAGGGCCCTCCCACCAATTTACTTGAGCTTTGTCTTTGACTTTTTAACTAACAGACCACCTTTTTTTTCTGCTCTTTTTTAGACACAAGCCCAAACCAGGCTCTCCACTTCAGCTGAGTGGCCCTGGTGCTGCTACCTACCAGCGGCCGGGACTCTGCATCCAGCCCGTGACCCCCTGACCAAGGAAAGCAGGTATGATTAGTCAGCTCCTAGCTAGAAGCTGTCAGGCTTCAGTCTCCATAATTGGACTGGCTCCTGGGGACTGTGGTCACTTCCCGATTGGATGCCGCAGATCCCCATTGAGAAAGCAAGCACCCAAGACACCTTTTTCAAAACACAGCTCTGCCACTGACTTGCTGTACTGGACATTTTTTCGCCCACCCCACCCTCTCCTCCCCGCCCCCTCCTCCCTCCTTTATTAAGTACACTTCCCAGTGATCCCCGCCCCTGAGGCCTCACACTAGTCAATTACAGCAACTCCTTAAAGGGGATCTCCTTCCTGCAACTTCTTAAAGGGGTGATCCTCTCTCATGCTCAAATTTAACTTATCATCCTGAATGCATCTGGGATTAAGTGCATTGACACTGACTATGGTCCTCCTCCTACTTCCTACACCAGCCCCACCTCACTTAGGACCATCACCCTCTACCCATAGTAACCCCCTTCTTATCTACAACAGCTCTACCAGACCCCCCAATGCTCGACCACCTCCTCCCTTCGGTACCTCCCCACACTTCCACCCCTGCTACCTCTTACTTCCCACTCATACCTTGGTCTCTTCTCCTTTATGCCTTTCCCACCCTTCATACTGTACCCACCCCTTGCACCCCAGCATCCGGCCCCGTGTCCAGTCACAAGGGGAGATGCCACAATCACTACCCCACTTTGGTACTCCTAATCACCCTCCTGTTGCTTCTATCAGGTAACATTCATCCAAATCCTGGCCCCGTGCCCAACCTTATGAACAAGCCTGCCCAGGCTCAAGGACTCTGCATAGCTTCCATGAATATTTGCAGCCTCTTTAAGAAGGCTGCTGTATTCTAGTTCTGGGTTACTCAGCACCAACCGGACATTCTCGTACTCATCCAAACCTGGTTATCCAAATCCACACCTGACTCCATCATCTCCCTCCCTCCCTCCTGGTTACATCCTTTCAGGGAAGATCAGGTGGGTAAGCATGGAGGTGGTTGTGCTGTCTACATGCGTGACTCCCTACTTGGATATGCACTTCCACCACCCAAGCTTGGTAACAGGGCACAAGCCCTCAAGCTAAAAATCTCCCCCAATCCTGGTAAGGGCCCAGTCTTTCTCACTGTTGCCTATATTCCCCCCAGAAAGTAAGACCTAACCATTCAGGTGCTTGCTGACTACCTCTCTGGCCTACCACCCAAAATGGCCCAGATAATTGTTGGTGATCTGAATATCAACTGGCTCTCTGCCCAGCCTCCCAAACCATCTTTGCCACCCTTGACATGTCTCAACTTGTCACCACCCTAACTAGATTCAACCCCTCTACCTGCACCAGCACCCTCATGGACATCACCATTACAAATCACCCCCAGAGGGTGCTCGATATCAGTGCACTTCCCAACTCACTTAGCGACCACTCCCTGATCATATTCTCTTGGTCCACTACCAACAGCAAACCTGCACCACAAACCTCCCAGTGACATTGCCTACTCCCAGGCAGCCTGTGTCACTTTAAACTGTACCTCTCACAACTGGATTGGTTCCAAATCAGGCTTGCACCATCCACAGATGAGGCATTGGAATTTTTCACTCATACTTTTAACACTGCCTGTGACCTCTATGCCCCCTTTGCTAGAAATCACACCAAAAAGCAAAGCACACCCTGGGTTACTCCCTCCCTCCTTCACAAACTTAAAATGAGATACAACCTATGGCACATTGCTGTGGAATCTGGCAAGCCAGCTGATAGGCAAGCATACAATGCAGAGCGCAATAAGTGTACTTGGGCCATTTGACAGGCCAAAGCCCAGTACTACCAATCCACTCTTGCCTTCTCCCGGAGGTCGGCTAGGAACATTTGGGATAATGTAAAAGAACTGAATGGGAAATACCACTCCCCACCCCTCCTCAACTCTCCTTTAATGGAACTGTCTGATCTGACCCCCTTGACATTGCAGACTGCCTAAACCACTCTTTCTCAAACCTGAGTTCAGTCCTGCCCAGTAACTTCTTTGACCCCATCCCAGTAGTGCCCCAGCCCACTCTCCAGAGACCTCCTTTTCTATCTACATACCATCTCCCCACTGGAGGCTAGACCCCTTCTGCAAAAAGCCATTAGTAGTAACAACCCCGGCACTGACCTACTGGACACTAGGCAACCGCGTCTGATGTTGGGTGCTATCCTGGTCCCATGTACCGAGCTGTTCAACTACTCTTTGTGCCTGGGGAAGTTCCCCAGCACATGGAAAGCTGCCATCATCACTCCCATCCTAAAGAGTGGTGATAGAGTGACCCTGGGTAACTATGGACCTATCTCCATCCTCCCCCCACTCTCTAAGGCTCTTGAAAAAGTAGTTGTCAACCAGCTTGCTGAATACCTGGCCATACACAATATACTGTGCCCTGAACAGCATGGCTTTCATGCAGGTCACAGCACCACAACCGCACTACTTGAATTCTTCAACTTTCTGCACTCTGCGCTTGATGCTGGAAGTCCTGCCGGTGCCGTGTTCATTCACCTCTCCAAGGCCTTTGACACAGTTTGCCATCCCCCCTACTTGACTCCCTCTGATGCCTTGGTTTCTCCCCCAGCCCCCTTGCATGGTTCATCAGCTACCTCTCTGCCAGAACTCAGTGTGTAAAAATCAATAACACCCTATCTGACACATGACCTGTCTGCTCTGGGGTTCCCCAGGGCTCCATTTTAGGCCCTCTCCTCTTCAGTCTCTACCTCAACTCTCTGCCCTTGGCCTGCCCAAGTAAGATCCTCCTCCTCTACACGGATGATGCTGTGCTCTTCGCCTCTGACCCCAACTCCAACACACTCCAGGCCACCCTCCAACAAGCTTTTGGTAGAGCTGAGCATTGGTTGACATCACAAAGGCTAGTCCTGAACCTAAAAAAGACCAAAGCCATGCTCTTCTCACATTGCTAAAGCAAAGCCAGTGGTGCCCCTCTCATGATACTGCCTAGCACACTAAACCCCATTGAGCAGGTTTCCTCCTACAAGTATCTGGGCATTACCTTAATTCGGCACTCTCCTTCCATTCCCATATTGATGCCTTTTCTGCTACCTGACATGGTACTTGTGTACCTATATTATGACTACTGTGATCTACCTATTACCAAGCTTGTACCACCAGTGAATTCCTGTAACACTGGTTGCTTTTTAAATCTAAGCATTATATAATGTACTGTTTTGTTTGCTGTGATGTATTGCTCTCTTGATGAGGTGCCTTTGTAAATGAGTGTTTGACTCAAAGGTCTGTAAACAGATGATCTAATAAATAAATAAATAAAATGAAGTCCTAAATAAATATTTCTGTTCTGTGTTCACTAGGGAGAATGCAGTGGACAGCCCAAACCTGCAATGTATTTGCACCCAGGGACCAGAGGTAGACTAGAGCCCCTTTACACAGGGACAAGTCTTGGAAGCCCTAAATAACTTAATGGTGGACAAGGCCATGGGGCCACATGATATTCACTCAAGACTTCTCAAGGAACTGGGGAGTGTGATAGCAGCACCCCTGATGGAGCTCTTCACTAGAGAGCAGGACAGTGCCTGAAGACTAGAAGAGGGTGACATTAGTCCCACTTCACAAATCAGGGGCAGGGAGGAGGCTGGAAATTACCATTCAGTGTGCCTCACATTGGTGATAGGAAAACTGATGCAGACACTGCTCAAGCAAAGAATAGTAGCGCATCTGGAATCCAGCTGACAACAGGACCCAGAACAGCACAGTTTCACAGCTGGAAGGTCATGTCAGACAAATCTGGTTAGCTTTTTGGCTGAGTAACGAAGGCAGTGGACCAAGGGGGAGTGGTGAATGTGGTCTATCTGGACTTCAGTAAGGCCTTTGACTCAGTTCCACACAGAAGGCTGGAAAACAAACTGGACCACGTCGGCATAGGTAAGGAAGTGATGGGTTGGGTAAGCAACTGGCTGAAGGGAAGAACACAATGAGTGCAGGTAAATGGAGTAATATTGATGGAGATGGAAGTGACTAGTAGAATGCCCCAGGGGTCAGTGCTGGGGCCCCTACTCTTCAATGTGTTCATATCCAACATCATAAATGGATTGGAAGGGAAGGTATCTCTGTTTGCTCATGACACCAAGACCTGCAACAGATTGGACACCCAAGAAGGAATCAAGAGCATGGAATCAGACGTGAAGAAACTCAAGGAGTGGTCAGATTCCCTACCGGGTCTTAATGTTGTATGCTTAATAGCTTACCACATTAGTGCTAACCTGGAATAGCGCTGTATGAGAGAGCAAGTGGTGCAATACCGTGACTACTACTGTACATGGTATTGCACCAATTGCACTATCCCAGGTAGAGGATAAGACCTCTGCTGGGATGGGGTTCCACTGAGCAGCTGCCATGGCTCAATAGACTGAGCCACTGTAGCAAGGAACCCAGGTGCTGCGTCTGGGACCAGGTTTGATTCCCAGTCCCAGAAACATTTTATTTTTTCGCACTTTGTGCGATTTCATGTTGAACCCCCCCCCCAGAGTTGAGAATACTTATTGGGGGATTGGAGGCACAGACCCCAATAATGGGGGATGTGGTGGTGGAGCCCCCCACAAAAAAAAGAATTATGCCACATACAAGAAATCACACTATATTGGCAGAGCAATTTTTGCTTGCAGCATAATGTCTTGCAACATTATGACCCTGTGCCATCAGATTCCTGGCAGTTGAAGTTCAATCCCAAAAAGTGCAAGGTCATGCATTTAGTCAAAGGAAACCCCGAGGTGGGATACTACCTGGGATGGGAGCAGTTGGCATGCATCAACCAGGAGCGAGACCTAGGAGTCATTATATCAGATGACTTAAAGGTGGGGAAGTAGTGTGAAAAGGCAGTGCTAAAGACAAGTATTATGCTGGGCTGTATAAGGAGGGGAACCACGAGTTGCAGAAGGGAGGCAGTCCTGCCACTTTACAGGGTGCTGGTGCACCCCCACCTGGAGTACTGCATACAGTTCTGGGGTCACACCTTAGGAAATACAGTGATACGACTGAGACAGTGCAGATGTGAGCCACAAAAATGGTTCAGGGTCTGCATCAAATGGCATATGAGGATAGGCTGAGGGAGCTCAACATGTACTTTCTGGAGCAGAGGAGAGAGGGGGACTTGAGTGAGACATTTAAGTATATCAAGGGTATAAATATGGTAGGGGTACAGGAGCTCCTTCAGGAGAAGAAAAGCATCAGAACTAGAGGACACGATATGAGGAGCAAGGGTGGATGATTCAGGAGCAATGTTAGGAATTTCTTCACTGATAGGGTGGTTGACCAATGGAATTGCCTGCCCCAGGAAGTGGTGGAGGCCAAAACAGTAAATTGGCTCAAAAATGCCTGAGACAGGCACAAAGGTATCATTTCACAGGAAGGATGGGGAGTAGTTACCCATAGCAGGCAGACTAGATGGATCTTGCAGTCCCCTTCTGCCATAAATTTCTATGTTTCTATCTATCTATCTATCTATCTATCTATCTATCTATCTATCTGTCTGTCTGTCTGTCTGTCTGTCTGTCTGTCTGTCTGTCTGTCTATCTATCTATCTATCTATCTATCTATCTATCTATCTGTCTATCTATCATCGTGGCGTGATAGTGCCACTATAGTTAGGGTTCAACGGTCACTTCTGTTAAACCCCAAATTGAGCACTTTAATAACTTTGCATCTGTTCAATCGATTCATATGAATGTTTGCATGTGCCATCAGGGACTTTAGATCTCTTGATGAGGCAAGTTTCGTTCTGGTTGGATGTGTGGTTGCAGAGATGTGGATGGTCAAAAAATGTGACAATTACCATTTTGGTAAAAATCCTTTGCCACTCTGTTTCTCTGAAATGGCTGGGGGTGTGGTCTGAAATTGATATGGTATATGGGGATTGGGTCACAAAAGTGCCTTTTGAAGGTTTGGTGAAAAAATATTAATCCATTCAAAAGTCAATAAACTTTAAAGTTTTCCATTATATCCTATGGGAAAATTAGATATTGTGGCAGACCCCAGTGCAGTACAAATCTTGAATAACCTGGTGGTCTAGTGGTTATGGTGGATCCAGGATGCTAGAATGGGGGTGCTGGGGTGGTGTGCATGCTTAATATGCACTTTTTAACATTTGTATTAAACCATTATATTTTCTGCTATTATTCTTTTCCAGTACGTTTTGACAGAACCTACAAATGTAATCCATAGTCTGAATGTAAACATTTGTACAGTCAATAAATCAAACTTATTCAACAAAGTGAGATGCAGCAGCAGCAGCAAGCAAGTATGTTACTATGTGGGGGGGGGGGTTGCAGCCACACCCTTCACCACCCCCTAGAGCCACCACTTTTTTGTAGCAAATTTCTTGTGCAGTCCAATGTTAGAGTTCATACTTTCTTGAAACTCAAATATATGCTTGTCTTGTCTTCTTTTTCCATGGGAAAAAATAATAATAATAATAAGAATCTGCATTTATATAGTGGTTTTCATACACATTGTATCCCAAAGTGCTTTACAAGCAATACTAGACTGGTAGTGAAGTGACTGACGTGTAGTGGCAGTCATTTCATATATTAATATCCACACACAGCCTTGGACAACTGAATGAACTGGTTTTATGGGAAGGGGAATGTTAGCCAGAACAATGGGGTCAGGAAGTGATCAAGGTGCTGACAACCCCACGTCTTATTTCTCACAGTAATCTGCTCATATTTCTCTCCTTCTGTCTTCCCCCTTCCCTGAATATAGCAGTACCTTGCAAGAGTGGCCTTCTCAGTCCCCCTCTGTATTCATTCTTCACTATTCCTCCTCACACTGAAAACTGGTGAGCTCATCACCCTTCTGCATCATGAACGCTAGTAGTATAGTCCCCGTTTTAATTTGACATATCAAATATAAACATGTATTTCCAGTAAGTCAGGCTCATAGCAGCAGGGAACAAGGAGAATAATGGGCTTTCCTTCCTTAAAAGATCTAGTCTACCTTTGATTTGGCAATATTAAATGATGGGTGTGCACATCATTATGCACGTCATTTAATAGTGCCTAATCATAGGTGGCTTAGCGCTTACATGGGTAGGAAAGCCTATTTTTCCACTTGTGCCATGCTGCTATCAGCTGGGCTGACCAGATGATCATGTTTATTATTAATATATAAATATAACACGGGAGACTGTACTAACCACATTCAAGATGTGGAAGGGTAGTGAACTCACCAGTTTTTGGTGTGGGGAGCAGGTGAGAAGAATCAATGCCAGACTGGGACTGAAGAGGCCATTCCAGCAGGGTGCAGCTATATTCAGGTTAGTTGAAGACATGAAGGAGGACCCTGAGTAGATCAATGTGAGATCTGAAATGTGGGGTTGCCAGCACCATGATCACCACTTGACTGTGGATGAGAGTAGCCAGCAATGACAAATCCTCAGATTGGCAGGGCTGCACTTAAACTGTTATTTGAATTCAGTATAGGGAGATTACCCTCAGGTGGGGAGGGGGTGTTGACGTTTGTTAGGACAGTACTGATGGAGTTGTGTATAGCTCATTCAAGATTTGGAAGGGTGGTAGCCAGCCAACTCGCATTGTGGAGTAGAGCACAGAAAAGTACTGGAGAAGAATTGCTGGGAACCATCCTGCAGGGTCCTGCAGGTCACAGGTAAAGGAGTATACTGATACTGGAAGCCAGGTGGATTCGCTCAAGGTATTAGTATGCCTCTCCTGCTAATAATATTGTTATCCATTGTAAGTGCAGCCCTTATGAGGGCATGAACAGCAGTTTTTCTGGTGGGTCATGATGCTTATTGCTTGGCCCTCCAGGAAAACCTAGTTGTTGGTAAATGAGGTGGGAAAAAACACAACAAGGAACTGTACATACTACCTTCACCGTGCAGAAGGGTGGTGATCCACTCAATGTTTACTGTGGGAGCAGAAGTCAAACACTGAGAATGTAAACTGGAGAGTGATTTGGGAGACATTTTTTATCAGTGCCAGCTGATGATGCATATCAGTATAGGTGTGCACAACTCTCTGAGGTACAAGATTGCAATCTGAGGTGTGATAATTCTCTTCATGAGACCACAAGCTCATATGCAGCCCCAGGCAGTACTAAGGACAGGGTATGGATGGTGGGGTGTTCAACAGAAGGCAGGCTAGGTGCAGGGGGTTCACATGGAAAAAGAAAGCCTTATTTGTGGATTAACAAGAAAGCATGAACTTTGGAACTGAACAAGACTGGTACTTTGCTGTGGGACCCTGAGCTAGTCACTAAACTTCCTTGTGCTCCCAGACCACACATGTAAACAAGCTTTCAGCTTAGTGTGTCTTTCCTGGTTAACAAAAAACAAAATTCAGTGCATCATATAACCACTAGATCATCAGGTATTTGAAGTGTTGTACTATAATGCAGCTTGCCAAAGAAAAAGTCAGCTGGATTGCAAAACATTTTCTGCAAGTTAAAGTAAACAAAATGAACAAAATTATAGCCTAACGTGTACTGATAAAAATAATTCACGAGGTAATACATGGTGTTGATCATTCTGGTACAACAATTCAAAATAAAGAGGGAAAGAAGAACTAGTTAGCACTGGAGAAATATATGTGGATCTCTGCCTCTGACTCCAATTATGTCATCATGACTCATCATTTATCACACTTGGCAGACACCTTAGGGAGAATCCAAGGCTGATTTTTGAAAGTGAAAGGCTGATGTTTACATTTTTCAAAAGCTATGAAACTGCATTTATGCTATTTACATAAATGCAGTTTTAGCATAAATGTAAACAGCAGCCTTCACTTTACCTCGCAATGAAGCCAGATTTTGGAGTTTACAGTTTTAAAAAACTGCTTGTTTAGGTACCCTTTAAATCTGTTGCAACAGTTCTTCAGTTTCTTAGCCTAATCTATCCTTTGCAGTTTCTAGTCCATAAGATTGGTCACCTATGCGCGCCCCCCTCCCCTTTCTTGATTATGCTATAGTGTCCTCTTTAATTTTCCTTTTCCCTCTCAGGTCCTCATACAAGGAAGTTATTGTGGTGACCTCTGAGCTGATTTAAAATAACAGGCTGTATTCCTCATTGTTGGATTTAGTATGCAATAGCATTATGTCATAAAATACCTTTTATGTATATGCCTTACGTGTATGAAACCTGTAAATGTTGAAAATATCATGGCACTAGGTGTTTTTGATAACGTTCAAAAGTTATTAGGGGACTGTATTATACAAATTAAGATACCAGGGTAGAGATATCAGAAAACCCCCATTGTATTATTTAAATGCATGTAAATTACAGACTGTTTGAGAGGCCCTTTGGCACCATGCATTCCTGCTTTAAGCTGAACAAGCCTAAAACTTCATGGTGATTCACATACAGTATAGATCTCATTGCAGTATGGGGGTATGTGTGATGTTGTGTTTCTTTGAAACTTGGCTTTATCACTAATGCCCTTTGTTGTAACCCTTGTTTCAGTGATTCTGCACTGAGATTCTTTGTTTTTAACTTGTTTTTGAGTTTTTCTTTTTTTGAGCTCCCCATCACCCAAGCACACAAGACCACCTTAGGGAGTAAAATAATTTTCACTAAAGAGATAGATCAGTAGGTCAGTGGATGCTGACTAGGTGCAGAGGAAGGACATGCATAGTCTGTTGTTGCAAACTGATGTATTGAAGAAGGGAGACACAATTGCTTAAGGTTATTTCCTGTATTTTAAATAAACATTACACAGAGATTGCGTGTTGAACCTGAAGCTCTGTGTCTGGTTTATCTGTTATCTCACAACCCCTCCACAGACTTGTGTCTGAAGTGAAATAACTTGCTGGAAATGTTTGGACTGGTCTAGGGGGTCATTTTCCATTGGATATTGCCAGATATCCCAGGTGGACTAATGCACCAGAATTGCTAGAGGAGAACCCGGAGAAGAAAGTCCATGGAGTTCTGACCAGAACCATTACCAACAAAGTTGGAGAGAAGCTGCTGCCTGGACTGGACCTGGGAGCTCAGAGGAAGACCAAGCCTGAAAATGATGAAGAGATGCAAGAGGATGAGGAAGAATCGAGGGAACTGCCTCCTCTTGAAGATGCTCCACCTGAAGATGTAGGGGAGTTGTTGAAATGACTCTGCATAAAACAGATGTAGATGGGGAGAGATAAAGACATTGAATGGAGAAGGCAAGATGCCAAATGGGTGGATACCATGAGGGTCCTGCATGCCATCGATGCAGGATAAATTGAAAGAATCAGTGTTCCAAAAGACATTAAACTGTCCAAACTATCAGACAGTGATGACATTGAAGCATACCTCACAACATTTGAGAGGATTGCTCAAACATGCACATGGCCAAGGGAACAATGGGTTGTTCACCTGGCACTGCAACTGACAGGCAGTGCCCAGTTGGTTTATAGCCACATGGACTCCCAAGAGGCAGAGGACTATGACCGTGTGAAGCAGGAAATCCTCAGGTGCTATGACATAAACACTGAAACCTATCACCAGAGGTATAGGTTTCTCAAAATGCAGTCATTGGATACCCCTGAGAGACTTATGCCTGTCTCAAGGAACTCAGTTACAAATGGGTGCAGCCTGATAACATGATGAAGGACCAACTTCTGGAGGTGGTAATTATTGAACAGTTTATTAAAGTTTTACCCAGGATGTACAACTTTCGATTCAGGGGCATAAGCCTGATTCCACTGATAAAACCATCACATTGGTGGAAGGCTTCCTGACAGCCTGACCACACAGACCCAGAGGGTTCCAAGGGACATCAGCAGCTACAGCCACCAGCAATCCAGTAAGGAACCCTTTTACTTATAAACTGTCAAATCAAGCCCCAGTTAAACAAAACTGGAGAGCGGGGGGGGGGTGCAAATTCCTGTAGCAGACATTGTATGTCAAGGGTGCCAAAAGAAGAGACATTATGTAAGAAACTGTCCTAATATAAAGAAAGGGACAGCTCACCTAGCCTTAGCGAAGTGGGGTCACTTTATGGTTACAGTGCAGATTGGATCATAGCAGATGATGGGACTGATTGATTCTGGGAGCCACCGGAGTCTTGTGTGAGCAGATCTGGTGACTGGGAATAATAAAGGGCTGGATACAGCAGTCATCTGTGTGCATGGTGATAACCATTGCTACCCTACAGCCACCATACAAATTACTGTTCAAGAAAAGACACATGAGGTAAAAGTGGGGTTGGTACCTTGCCTAATCATGCCAGTTGTTATTGGGCATGAGCACACAGACTTTGCTTCATTTATACATTGTCATGCTGCCCAGGACCCCATTGTAGTTGCTGTAACCACCAGAGCTGAAGTGAAGCAGGGACATTTACCATCTGTGTTCCCATTTGATAATGATGTTTTTGAGGATCCTGGCAAGGACTGTAAAACTACGTTGTAGAAGAGGAAGCTAAAGAAGGACTGGATTGATACTCATTCTGGTGTACAGCTAGACTTTGGACACACTTTTAAATGTGATATGCAACATGAGTAAAAAGCAGACTCTTCACTTAACCCTTTTTTTCCACAGGTGGGGAAAGGGAGTGGAAAAAGGTACCCCTCAGTTTGTTGTAAAACAGAGAATATTGTACAGAGAATACACTAACCCCACAACTGGAGAGGTAGTGTATTAACTAATGGTTCCAGAAAAATTCCATTCCCAAATCATGTATCTTGTGTTTTACATCCTTTTAACAGGCCATGCAGACAGAGAGAGCACCCTGAATAGGATATCATCCAGGTTTATTGGCCCTCTATCCATGAGAACATAGCTGGGTATTGTAAAGCATGTGCTGAGTGTCAGAAAGTAGCTCAGTCAGGAAAAAGGGATAGAGTACCACTACAACCCATCCCCATTGTGACTAACCCCTTTGACAGGATAGTCATTGATGTAGTGGGCCCCTGGAAAAGAGCTCCAAGGATAACAGATTTGTACTGGTCATATGTGATTACGCTACCGACTACCCAGAAGCTAGTCCCATGAGAACTGTCACTGCCCCAAGGATAGTAGAGGAGCTAACAAGGTATTTAGCCACATGGGAATCCCCCAGAAAATACTTACTGATCAGGGGAGTAATTTTAATGCACACCTGCTAAAAGAATTGTACTATCTGTTGGGCATGACAGCAGTGTGTACTTCCCTGTACCATGCACAGACTGACAGTCTTGTAGAGAGGTTTAATCAGACATTAAAGCAAATGTTGAGGAAGTATGTAAAAGAAGAAGGTAGAGATTGGGATAGGCACCTCCCTATTTACTCTTCGCATACAGAGAAATCCCTCAAGCATCCACTGGTTTCTCTCCTTTTTCATTATTGTATGGGAGGAACCCGAAGGGGACACTGGATGTGGTGAAAGAACACTGGGAAGAAGGGAAGGAGGAGGGACATCTTAATGTCATAGAGTACATGACTTACTTATGCAAATGCCTGGTGAGGTATAGCAACTTGGTACACCAGAGCTTAGAACAAAAGTGAGGCTTTCAGAAAGAAAGATACAACCAGGGATTGAAGACTAAAGCATTTCAGTCAGGGAACAAAGTGTTGCTACTCCTTCACTCCACAGAGAACAAACTATTCATGAAATGTCAGGGTCCATTCTCCATTTTCAGGCAAACAGGAGCAGTGAATTATGAGCGTAGCATGCCTGGAAAGAGACCTCCCAGAAAATTTACCATGTGAACCTCCTTAGGAAATGGCATGCAAAGCCTAACCCCTCTCTTTATGTCCATCCTGAAGTTAGGGAGTCAGAGCCGGAGGTTGCCTATAAAAGGTTAGAGCAGTCAGGACAATTGGGGGAGATCCATATAAACCCTGAACTGCAACCTCAGTAACAGAAAGATTTGCAGGGGATATTACAAGAATTTTAGCCCATATTCACAAACATCCCAGAGAGGGCCAAAGGAATTGTGCACACCATAACTGCCATGCAAGACAAGCCCATACACCAAAAACCCTATAGATTGCCCATGAAGGTGAGGGATGAGATGATTCAGGAAGAAAAATGGAGCAGTTAGGCATAATTGTGCCCTCAAACAGTGCAAGGTCTTTACCCATGATCATAGTGGACAAGAAAGAGGGTGGGATACATCTGTACCTAGATTTTAGAAAGCTTAACAATGCATCACTATTCAATGGCTATCCAATGCCCTGAATAGATGACATCATTGACAGGCTAGGCAATGTGCAGCATATTTTCACCCTTGACCTTACTAAGGGATATTGGCAAATCCCCTTGTCACCTGATCCACAAGATAAAACTACATTTAGCACCCCCCATCAGTTTATACCAGTTTGTCACAATGCCATTTGGACTACATGGGGCCCCAGCCACTTTTCAACATTTTATGGACCACATATTAAGACCACACACTGAGTACTGTGCAGCTTATTTGGATGATGTGGTCATATTTAGCCCTGACTGGGAATCCCATGTTAAACACTTGTCCCAGGTATTGCAAGCAATAAAGGAAGCAGGCGTGAACATTAACCATGCCAAGTGTGCCTTAGCAAAGACTGAGACAAGATACCCAGGGTTCATTTTAGGCAATGGACAAGTGAAGCCTGAGGTAGAGAAGGTTACAGCAGTAGCAAACAGTCCCATATCTACCACAAAAAAGCACAATACCTTTTCTAGGCCTGGCTGGTTATTATCAGATATTTATTCCAAATTTCTCAGTCATTGCCAGTCCTTTGATTGATCTCACTAAAAAGGGGTGCCCGAATAAGGGCCAGGATTCACAAAGACAGCCAAAATGTCCATAGCTGAGGAAAAATGCTTGTAGCACTGTGGAAATCTAGTTGCACCATATTCACAAAGAAAACGTCCACAGTTGCAGAAATACATAAAACAGGCATGTTACGGGAGTTCACAAGTGATGCAATCTCCCTAACATTCTTTCCTTAGCTGAGAAAAAAGTTCATCAGGTATAGCAATAGGTGATCCATATTGACTGGAGCAGCAGACTTTGACAGTCTTGCCATAGATGCAGCATTAAGTACTCACAGAGAGACCAGCAGCTAGTCCCTCAACTGAGACCACTCCAGTACCACTTGTACCAGCACAGCCATGCACCACAGTGGCTGTCTGTAACTGTTGGTGGAACTGATGGTTGTGTTTCTCCTTGGAGTGTTTATGCTGTCTGCTTCAGTAGCACTCACTGCAGGCTGTTACTAGCTCTGCCTTTACTGCCTGTGGGGCTTTTTTATAGGCAGCACTGTGTCTAGTGGTTGTAGTTTATTGTATTTCAATGAAAAGGTGTGCTATTTTTGTTGTAACAACTGACAGTACAATAGGTTTGCTATTACTTGTGACTGCATCTCCACTATAATTGTATCTCAATTGTTGGTTCTCTACACTTCTCTCAGGGAGAGTTACACCTCAATCTTTGTGGTGCAGCATGTGTGCAACACTTGTTCCCCAACTGCAGAAAACACTGTCTGCGAATAGCTTCTAAGGGGATATGGCATAGATTTCAATGGCTTTTTTTCATTAGAAACTTCCGTAGCTGCACTTTTTTCCACAGTCCTCAGTGTATTTTTTCCACAGCTGCTGATGTTTTGTGTATAGCACTCAGAACAAGTTACCCTTTTTTCCACAGCTATGTACCTTTTGGGGACTTAGGAAAGGTTTTACACCTTCAGATTGTTCTGTGAATCCCCCCCAAGGTTCAGTGGACCCCTATTTGTGATGAGGCTTTTAGGAATGTCAAGGCCATTCTATGTACAGCTCCTGTATTGAAAAGCCCTGACTTCAACCAGATGTTTGAGGTTCAAATTTATGCATCAGAGAATGGTACTGGAGCAGTTGTATGTCAGAAAATAGATGGGGAAGAACATCTGATCATGTATATCAGCAGGAAGCCACACTACATGAATGGGACAGAAGATATGCTACCATAGAAATAGAATGTTTAGCTCTTAAGTGGGCTATTGAGTATCTGAAATATTAATTGTGGGGGGCTGACTGTAATGTTGTAAATGATCATAACCCCCTTTGCTGGTTGCACAAAATGAGAGAAAAAAATTCCTGAATAATGCAGTGGTACTTAGCTCTTCAGCCCAATCAATTTACTGGGCCCCACAGGGCAGGGGCAAACCATGTAAATGCTGATTTCATGTCTAGAAATAGCGCAGGAATTTATGTCAATGAAATATGATAGACTTTCCCTAAAAGGAGATAGTGCAGATAAGGTACCATTAGTCTCTGTAAATAAATGTGTTAACACCTCAGGGTAAGGAATTATGATATTCATTATGTTTTTGATGGAATGTTTATCATTAATAGGGACCCTGAGATGGAGCTTCTGAAGATGGATGGATGGATGGGTGGAAGCTCCATCCGTTCTTGGGACAGGAAGGTGATAAGCAGTCTGAGATAAGTGCTTCCCTCTTAAGGTGGGGGATATGTGACAGGGAGATCCTGACACTCTCGAGGACTGACCTTTTCTTAAATATGTTGCAAAAGTTCTTCTATTTCTAAGCCTAATCTATCCTTTACAATTTCTAGTCCATAAGTTTGGCCACCTATGTGTGCCCCCCCCCTTCTTGACTATGTTATAGTGTCCACTTTAATTTTCCTTTCCCCCCTCAGGTCCTCATACAAGGAAGTTATTGTGGTGACCTCTGAGTTGATGTAAAACAACAGGTTATGTTCCATGTTGTTGGATTTAGTATGCAACAGCACTATGTCATAACATACCTTGATGTCTATGTCTTATGTGTCTGAAACTTGTAAAAGTTGAAAATAGCATGGCAGCAGGTGTTTTTGATAAAGTTAAAAAGTTACTAGGGGACTGTATTATAAAAATTAAGTTACCAGGGTAGAGATATCATAAAACCTCTATTGTGTTATTTAAATGAAAGTAAATTATAAATTGTTTGAGAGGCCCGTTGGTACCATGCATTCCTGCTTTAAGCTGAAGAAGCCTAAAATTCCATGTTGATTTCCATATAGACATGTTGTGTGTCTTTGAAACTTGGCTTTATTACCAGTGCCCTTTGAGGTAACCCTTGCTTCAGTGCTTCTGTACTGAGGTCTTTTGTCTTTAGTTTGTTTTTGAGCTTTTCTTTTTTTGAGCTTCCCAGCACCCAAACACACAAGACCACCTTAGGGAATAAAATAATTTTCACTAAAGAGATAGCTCAGTAGATCAGTGGGTCAGTAGGTGCTGACCAGGTACAGAGGAAGGACATGCATAGCCTGTTGCTGCAGACTGATGTATTGAAGAAGGGATGTGCCATTTCTGAAAGTTATTCCCTGTGTTTTAAATAAACATCACACAGAGATTATGTGTTGAACTTGAAGTTCTGCATCTGGTCCATCTGTTATATCACAACCTCTCCACAATTTTCATGCTCTCTTTTTCCTCTCCTTTCACTTTCTCACTTTTACTTTAAATTGTATATGTTTTAAAACACGTTTTACTTAATATTTATGCTCACCCTGTAGCTCTTGTACATCTCTGCAGATCTGTTTCTCCTGTTACTACTATATTTTCCTCATATTAACTCATGTTTCCCTTTATTTCCACAGTTCCGACAGGACACTGACCTGCTGCCTATCAGATATGTATTGTTTTATGTTTATTTTTTCCCTATATGTCCTATTTTGTTCCTAAAGAACTACAGGGCATTTGAACCCACACTGCTTTTCTTTTTTTACAGGCACAAATGAATGTTGCTTCAAGACCTCCATCCTAAGCTTCCAAGGACCCAGATATGAACTCCCACACTTGTTATCTATGCTAGGTGTGACATCTATAATGGTACAGCTACAACTGTCACAGTAGCAGCTTTCACTTTTTTTTAATGCTGGCTCCAGAAGTCCCAGTACGGTACTGGCTTTCACTTTTTTTAAGCCAGCACTGAGAACCTATCCCAAATGTTGGCTTTTGTTTTTTTCCCTAGATTGCCAACTGACCATACCTGCTGCTAATTAAAGAGTCTGAAGACTTGTGACAAAGTACTGTGTTGATGTGGCTAAAATAAATTACAAAGAAAAGTTTGGTCTTTGTAATAATTTATTTATTTTACACTGTGATTGAACAGTATGGTATTTATTGTGTGTGTTGGTGCTGAATCAAATGGATTACATATTATGCTCCAGAGTTCTGTATCAAAGATTTCAGCTTAGCTGAACTGTCTTGGGTAAATACATTGTAAAAAAAAAGCACCATTGCTGGTTTTATTTTTTTTTTACTTGTAATTTTTATTGAAGATAAAAGACAGGTATAATTACATTACCAAGTCACAAAAATGTGATCATAATTTAGCACCAAGAGATTACATCTGCTCTTAATCACTTAAGTAAGTGCAAAAGGTATCAAATTGGTAACCATTTAACCAGGTGTCTCTTTTCCAGGGTGAAGCTCAAATCTTGTTGAAGTGGTCAAGGACTTGTTCCACAGTCAACTAGATAGACAGTCCGTATTATCAATAAATACATTGTCCCAATAACATTTGTTTTCACACTTGGTGCCAAGTGCAATATGTCCTGTGTCTTCCTTTCTTAACCAGCAAATGTTTAAGTTAACAACACTAAACAATGAGTAAAAACCATTAAAATATTTAACAGATAAAAAAACCCCATTTTTTAAGTTAAGTTAAGCCACTGCGTAATGTCGTACCTCAGACCTGCTTATACAGAATTCATAAAGATATAACAATAATAAAATAAATAGACAGTTGTACCAGTCAGTTAAGCTGGGGGTTCTAGGTTCCTACAACCCTCTCATTCATGGATTATTACATAAGAAGCTGTTCCAGAACTGGGGTACCCTCCCTATACTCTATATAATTAAAATAGGGGAGCCACCTAGAGTCAAACTTCTCTGTCTGATGCTGCAATTGTGCGGTAATGGCCTCCATACATTTAATTGTTGTCAGAGTAGAAAGCCAGTGACAACCTGTGATTTTATGAGAAGTAAGTCAGTTCTGAAATTCTGTGTTATGGCCTTCAAGGCCACAGATATCAAAATATAAAATATGTTTTTTCCCCCCAGGAGTATTAATACCTAATGGAGGGAATCCCAGTACCATATTTTGGAAAGAAAGATTTATCTCCAAGGAAAATATCCTTGAGGTGGCTAGAGTCACCTCCACCCAAAATCTCTAGAGATTGGGGAAACTCCCCAAAAATGTGATGGTGAGTACCTTTCTGGACGCAATTCCTTAAACATTCATCCAAAGGATGAGAGGCATAGTGTTTAGATATCATGGGTGTGATGAAATAGCGGGTACATATTTTCCAATGGAACTCTCTCCAAGATGCAGAGTTTGTAGTTTTATGAATAACTCACAAGTCTTGGACCAGTGAACATACAGCAAAGTGGCACCCATTTCTCCCTGCCATCTATTCTCAATTTTTTGTATTATCAGAATGCCCACCCCTTCCTATAGGACCTTATATATTTAGGAAATAAAATTTATGCAATCTCCCAGATGATTCTTGCTATATGTCAAAAGTAGGGGAAGGGAATGGAATGCTGATAGGGCTGAAATGCTTGGAAGGACTTGGGTATAATGCCTACAATGAAGAAATCCATAGAAATCCTGTCTGGGTATACTAAACTCTCTTTGTAAGGTTACAAAATCCTTAATCATGTCTCTCTATAGGAATTGTGGTAAGTATTTTAAACCTAGTCTAGCCCAATGGGAGAAACAGGGGTCCTCCACAGTGGTTTGGAAATTGGGTAAGAAAGTTCAGTGAATATAATGCCAGACTGGGGTTGGAATTTCCCACCAGCATCTTGCATCCAGTCATACTGTTAGGGTATGTTTGGTCCATCTGTTTGAAATATGCTTCAAATCCCATGGAAAAATAAGCCAAGCAATGAACTTTAAGGCTATAAGCGGATGAGCCTTTTCTTCCATAGTATACCACCCTCCTCTCCTCTCTGGGGTAATCATCTTCAAAATTGGCAATAACTGAGCAGCTCTGTAATAATGCTAAAAATTAGGAAGCCTTAATCCTACTTTGTCTTTTAAGTCTGTCAATAGAGACCAACAAAGTTGAGGTCTCTTACCTGCCCAAACAAATTGTGATAACTTCTTTTTAAGGTCTTTCCAGTCAACTGCAGGGACAGACATTGGCAGCATCAAAAATAAAAGCAGGTAAAGGGGCAGTATGTTCATTTTAATCAATTCTATATGATTCATAAAAGTAAGTGGCAGAGCTTTCCATCTATTTAAGTCTACATAAACTTGTTGCCTTAAAACAGCATAATTACACTTATGAAGGTTTGACAGGTGACATGGGATTTGTACTCCAAGATAATGTACTCTATCCTTGATCCATTTAAAGGGGATATTACTTCTAAAATTCAAGGGAAGAGAGCCCCCAATGTGTAGAACCTTAGACTTTTCCATATTAATTTTAAACCCGGAGATCTGCCCATAGACCTTAAATAGTTCAAACAGAGGTGGGAGAGAACACTCAGGGGCTGCTAGGTACTGTATATGACAGTGTCATCAGTGTACAGAGAAATCTTATTCTGCATGCTCTGAACTGACACTCCCCTAATCCCCCTCGCCTCTGTGATTGGCTGAGCAAAGGGCTCCATGCTTAACTCAAATAGTAAAGGGGATAGGGAGCATCCCTGTCTTGTACCTCTTTCAGTACTAACAAATTCAGAAATTGTGCCATTTACCCAAACTCTGGCTTTTGGTTTATGATGGCAAAGAGAAACCCACTGAAGAAAACTGCCCCCCCCATCACCATATCCTCCACTACAACTTATAAATATGTCCAACTGAGGTGATCAAATGCCTTTTCAGTGTCTAAAAATATCACCAGTTGTAAGTGTTGATGTGCAAGATTTATATTTTAAAATATTTAATAATTTTCTAATGTTGTCAGAAAGGTGATGGTGGGGAATAAAACTAGTTTGATCCAGATGTACAAGTTACTCAATATATTTTTGTAGACACATAGATAGAACTTTAGTAAGGATTTTAAAGTCCTGGTTAAGTAAAGAGACAGGCCTGTATACCCCACAAGCAGTCCTACTTTTACCAGGATTTGGAATGACAGTAATCAAAGTCTAATTCCATGAATCCAGCAATTTCTCCTCCTCCAAGCAAATGTTAAACATTTTGACTAAAATAGTGCAGAGACCATCCTTAAGTTTTTTTATACAGTTCAGCACAGAACCTATCTGGGCCTGGGGTTTTACCAGAGAGAAGTTGTGCAATCTCAAAATATACTTCTTGTTTAGTGATGGAGCTGCTAAGGAGGTTCTGGCCTCCTCTGGTTACACTGGAAGTAGAATTTTAAGAATTCTTTAGTGTGGCGTAAAACCTCTTCTTTATCCATGTCTTCAGCTTATAGATCCTGATAAAAAGATTTTAATTGAGAAGCTATGTCCCGTGACCGAACCCAGGTTTTTTTTCAGATACTGTTTATCTTGAAGATAAGGGACATTTCTCTCTGCCTGAGCTTTCTGAAACCTGAAGGCCGAGAGCCTAGAGGTCCTATCCAATACCTCATGATATTTCTGGCTAGAAAATCACAGAAGACCTTCTGCTCTTTAGTCTTCCAGAAAGTTCTTGAGTGAGGTTTGATTTTTTTAAGGGTTGAGTTTATGTGTCTTTTCTAAATACAAAATGTTATCTTTCAGACAAGTATATGTTAGTTGGGCAAGTTTCTGTTTTGCTGAGGCATAACTATTAATTTCACCTCGCAGAACAGCTTTAAGTGTGTCCCACATCAATAAAGGAGTACATTCCTGAGAAGGAGTAGGTGGTGTCACATCTAATATGATTTGAGTGAGTTTCTCCACAACATTTTCATCATTTATTTATTTATTTTATTTAGCTTTTGTTTACCGGGTAAGTACACTAGACAAGTATTATGCCTATTTTCAGGTACGACCCAGGAGAACACTACATAATGGTACAGAGACAAAATGCAAGTACATCATGACAGCATAAACAACATATAAGAGTTCAGAGGGCAATGTTATACAAGGGAGTAGAAAGTCATAGTACAACTTATAAGCATTATGTTACAAATTATGACAAGTCAATAAACACATAATAAACTTATAAATTAAGGCACGACCTGGGTATGCAAAGAAGACAGTTATACCCTAGTCAGGTGATGGAGTGGGGTGAACAGCAGCATGTTCCAGGCAGTGCCTGTAAGAGGCAGCTTTGGGTCAGGTTTTCGGGTGACGATTGCCCTAGGGAGGCTGGGGGCAGACACATGCTGAGGCTTGTTTCAAGAAGCCCCACAGGGATTTGAGAAAACACTGATGGGAGGGGGCTGAGTGAACGTACTCTGGGAGGGAGTTCCAAAGTTTGGGCGCACACACAACAAAGTCCCTGCCTCCCATGAAAGTTCTGGTGGCAGGAACTTTGAGCATCCGTAGGACCTGGGACCTAAGCGAGTAGGGAGAAATGTCAGCTGATGGTAGAAGCTGGGCCAGCCCGGGGTACCAGTTCTAATCACCTTGCCTGTGAGGCAACTTACCCCAAAGTCCAGGTATCTGGCTGGAGAGAGCCAACAGAGTTTATTGTAAAGCTCACAGTGATGAGTGAGGCGGGGAGCAGCCAGGGCAAAATGATAGATGTTATTGTATGCTGTGTGCCATCGAGTAAGGTGAGTCTTGGTGGGGCGAGCAAATAGGTGCAGACTATAGCTAAGGGAGGGAAGGAGTACACCTCTCGCAAGGGCAAGCCTGGCCACAGATGTGAGGTTGTTCTTGACCCTGTAGGCCTGGCCCAGCTTACAGTTCGCTGCCCTGCAGATGTTAACGATGTGACTCCCCATGTCAAGTTGAGGGTCTAGTGTGACCCCTAAATACTTGACCGAGTTCACCACTGGGAGGGAGGATCCATCCAGACTGATTATATTCAGCGGGGATGTCGAGGCTTTGATTTTGGGAGCTGAGCCAAATAGCATGGCCTGAGTTTTTTCAGATTCAAGACCAGCTTGTGATCAGTAACCCAGGTCAGGACCTTGTTAAAGTCCTCGGACATGCACTGGGTAAGAGTAGCGGTGTCTCTGGAGGGCCGTTATCACCAGGTCATCTGCTTATAGAGTGGCACTGAAATTGGTTGTCACCTTTGGTAGTTGATTAATGAAGAGGGAGAAGAGGAGGGGGCCCAGTACCGAGCCCTGGGGGACACCTGATGTCACCAGTAGGGGTTTGGACAGAACTTTATTGAAGCTAGTCCGCTGCATTCTACCATGTAGGTAGCCCATAATCCATTTCATAGCAGTGAGGGAAAGGCAGAGTGACCACAACTGTTGACAGAGCAATGCGTGGTTGACAAGGTCGAAGGCTTTGGACAGGTCGATAAATATGGCTCCAGAGAGTTTGCCCTGGTCCATGGCTGTTCTGATGCTTGTTGTGACAGAGATCAAGGCTATGGAGGTGCTGTGACCTTTTTGAAAACCATGCTGGGCCGCGGATAGCAGCTCATGACGCTGTACATACTCTGAGAGCTGCTCAGCCACTACTTTTTCGAGGAGCTTGCTAAGGGATGAAAGAATAGCAATCGTACGATAGTTATCCGGTATTTTAGGATTGCCCTGCTTCAGGACAGGGACTATCCTTGCCTCCTTCCAGATATCTGAGATGGATCCACATGCAAGGGATAGGTTACAGATGTGGGCTACTGGGGAGGCAATGTGGGAAGCCCCAAGCTTTAGAAGCTTAGGTTCCAGGTTATCTAGGCCGGGGCTGGAGTGCTGGGAGAGACAAGATAGGTGCCTCTGCATGTCTAAGGTTGTCACATCCCTGAGGTAAAACATTTGTTGAGGGGGGTGATCCTCCCGCCAAGTGGGAGGGGGGCATACCTATGCCAGATGGGAAAAGTGCGGTGAAGGCCGAGAGGTCAGAGAAGTGTGAATTTAGGGAGTTGGCAATGGTGTGGGAATTGTTACAGGAGACACCTTTTATAATCATTTCGGATACCCCCGGATGGCAAGAACCACTGACTAGGGTTTTTATATTTCTCCAAAACCTCCTGGGGTCACTGGCGGAGCTGAGTAGGGCAGACTTGCAGAAGTCACTTTTCGCAATCCTGATGGCCTTTTTGCACTCATTTCTGAGATGTCTGTATTGTAGGAGAGTAGTGGGATCATGGGAACTTCTGAAGTTTGCCCAACACTTGTCTCTAGCCCGCATTTGGGCTAGGAGATTCCGGTGCAACCAGAGGGTAGCAGACCCCCTCACCCTACGGGTGACCTTTGGAGCATGCTTGTCTTGCAGGGCCCCGAAAGTGATAAGAGAGTGGGAGGCTGCCACTGAGGGGTCAGTAGCTCCTAGCACCTCGGACCAGTCAGTGAGCCTTAGGTCCTCCAGGAACTCTCCAGGGTCAAACCTGGAGAAGTTCCTGACATGCATGATCTTGTGTGGAATTCTGGGGGAGGGAACTTTACACACACAGAAGACCGGAGAGTGGACAGAAATGGCATCTGATAATGTTCCTGCTGAGGCGATCCTGTCTGGACGGTTGGTCAGGATCCAGTCCAGAAGGGAGCTGGAGGAGCCATTTGCCGATCGCCTGGTTGGTTCCTGTGTTAGCTGAGTCAGGGTAAGATTAGCAAGGAGGGGATCAAACTGCTTTTCATTACCACCAGCCCAATTAAGGTTAACGTCCCCCATGATTATGAGTTCATTGTCCCCAATGCTAGGACAAACTGAATCCAGAAGATGGGTCAATCCTGGAAGCCCACCTCTCGGAGGGTTATACGTGCATACCAGATGTAGTTTCTTGGTGTTCCCAAGTAGGAGTAGTACATGCAGTACCTCACAGGGGGACATATGGGATTGCTGGTGGACTACTGGGAAGACCTTAAGGTGGCTCCTGTAGTAGATCAGGTTGCCACCCCCCCCCTTGATCCCTGCTCGGTCTTGCCGTATGAAGTCATACCCAGGAAGAACACAGGCTGAATCAGGGATCGAGGGTTTGAGCCAGGTCTCAGTCACTCCAAGGATATCGGGTTTATATAGTGCAGTCCATGAGACAAGCTCATCCTGGTTTGGTAGCAGACTCCTAATGTTGAGATGAGTCACTTTTAGGCCCTTGCCCATGCCCCAAACTGGGGGGATTGTGGGGGCTGGAGTATTTGGACCAGGCTTTGTTTCAATATCCCCAGACAGTAGTATTATCACAAGGAGGAGCCAGTAAAGACACCATCTCGTGGGAGATAGACCATTTGTAGGAGTTTGAGCATGAAGTCACTTTACCCTGACAGAGTGCACTAGACCCCTGAAGTTTAAGCAGCAGGTGAGGCAAGGGGGGGGGTCTGGGAGGTTGCAAGGATATTTGAGAAGGTGAACTCGGGCACCTCAAGGGAGGGAGATTTCTCCCAGTGCCCCCCCGGGGTGAGTGGAGGAGTGGTGGCCACATAGAGTAGGGTGAGCCCTAGTACAAGACCAGTTAGTGCCAGCAACCTATAGATGGCAGACAGCACTCCCAAAGCCACCGCATAGGGGGTCCCCCTACCCTCCCTGGGTGGGAGGTAAGGGAGCCTGGTCCACATCTGGGCAAGAGGCGTGGTCCGGCTAGGTTGTTGTGCCCAGACAGCAGAGAGGTTAGGTGTAGCTGATGGGAGATTAAGAGAGATAGATACTGTACCTGAGAAGGCAGGTGGATACAGAAATATCAATAGAAGGCCAGTGGGGCAGATAGTATAGCCTATTGTACCACTGGGTTGTAAACTTCGGATACCACAGTGATTGTCTAGTTAATTCTAACAGAAAACAGTTACCACAGTGATTGTCTAGTTAAGGTTAACAGAAAACAGGAGTGTAACCACAGTTTATGCCTGAGTGAGAGATAGGAGCATCATTTGTAGAGATAATAAGTACTTAACACAGTTATAGTCAGGACAGAGGTAGGAACAGGCCTTGTGGAAAAGGGTGTGCAGTGCTGTTAGGACTATAAGCTAGGGGTCCCAAGGGATCAGGCCAAGCTTCAAGGAGGGGGGAGTAGCTCCTGACCCGGCACTGTATAAGCTCACTCTAGGCGCTGTAGTCGGTACAATGTTAGCCTCTGTAGACAGTATAATTATTGGGCGATTGCTAGTTGAACTATACTGGCCTCAGTAGACACTATGGACAGTTATAATCCTGCTCCCTTCAAACAGGATCTACCCTGGATGAGAGCCAATCAGTGGGGACCAGTAATTAAGATAGCAGACTAATCACAAATATTATCTAAAACATGGTTCAAAAAGTCAAAAAGATTAGTCTAGTCTCTGAGGTATCCAGTCACAGCCAGAAAGGTGGGAAAAGCAATGGACCTCTCTGTAGGTAATAGCATGCTATGCCCCTTTATGCTGTCAGGCCCACCCCCACCAGCTGATAGGGTGAGATAGATCCAGAAGGTGGAGCCAACGGGCATTTAATGGGAGGAGGGAATGGGGTGGGCAGGTGGGTCGAAACTCCTGCACCTGGGCAGGGGCCAGGAAACTTAAACTTGTGAGACTAGCCACTGAGGAGGCCCATCAGGGCTGCAGACACACCTGGCACCTCAGGACTCAGCCTCCGAAAAGTTGCAAGTGCCCAAGTGGGGGGGACCTTCCTGGAGCAGGTCACCCTCCCCTCCCCTCCCGCACAAAGTCAGGCAAGGCACAGTTGATGGTGGGACTTGCTCTCCCTTTGTAGGAGACAAAGGGAGCATCACTACCTGTAGGGACCAATGGATAAGGGCACTTTCGGCACCAAGTTCAACAGTCTGGAGTCGGGGGTTTCTTTGTTCTTCGGTGAAAAACTCCCGCAGCCACCCTTCATGCAGTGATTCCCTAGCTGCGGGATCCCGTCACAGCGGTGAGTGGAATAACGTTGTTGGTCCGATTTAAAAAGTCAGCATTGTGAGAAAATTCAGGCAATCACTCTCCTGCACCTGGGCAGGGGCCGGGAAACTTAAACTTGTGAGAACAGCCACCGAGGAGGCCCACTGGGGCTGCAGACGCACCCGGCACCTCAGGACTCGACCTCCGAAAAGTTGCAAGTGCCGGGGAGGGGGGACCTTCCTGGAGCATATCACCCTCACCTCCCCTCTCGCACAAAGTCAGTAAAGAAACATTGAGTCTCCAAATTGTTTGCTTATCATGATGTAGTAAAAGCAATTGAATTGAAACAGGGGCATGGTCAGAGATTGTAGCGTTGTATAATTTTGAGTTTGGAATAAGATAAAAATACATTTGTTGTGTAAAAAACAATTCAGTACAGGAATATGATTGTTGAGCAGATGAAAAAAAGGAATAATTCCTTTTCCCTGGATGATGAACCCTCCAAACATCTATCAGAGTGAGCTGATCAATATAAATATTTTAAACTTTCGAAGCATTCTTGTTTGTAGAGGCTTGGCCCAAACAGCAGTCATTTTGGGTGTGGGGGTTAAATTAAAATCCCCACCTAAAATAATTTGGCCTGGGGAAAATCTGCTATTTTAGAGAAAATCTCCACTAGAAAAGTGGATGAATCCACATTGGGGAGGGTGTAGATATTAATAAAATGTGCTTTCTTCCCCTGAAGGAGGCCAGACATCCTAACATAGCTACTCATGAAACCTGTTTCTGAGGATTCTACTAAAAAGGGGCTTTTCCTCTTGATTAAGATAGCCACCCCTGCCTTTTTTGACCTAGGATGAGATGCTGCCATCACCTGTCCCACCCACATATGGCACAGTTTTAGATGATCTGAGCTTGATAAGTGTGTTTCTTGTAGAGACAATACATCACAGGTTAAGCATTTGAGTTCTGAAAGTAACTTGCTTCATTTGATGGGACAGTTTACCCTTTATCATTGTAAGTACAAATATTTAAGTGTGCCATAACAAAGTAAAAAGGCAATTTTCATATTATGCGGGTTGAGTAACAATGCTCCAAGAATTTGTTTCAATTATCCCCACAGCATTGAACCACATAATTACAGGGGCTAGCAATGACCAACAATCAAATAAGTGAATCATATTAAAACCAAATCAAGGAACAAACAACATTCACATGAACTAGAACTTGATACCACTAATGGTAGCTTTGAAAGAACTTCCTAGGTATATCAGTGGTCTAAAAATTATGCCACACTGAATCACAAATATCGGTAAGGCAAAAATTATACCCTACCCCCAAAACAACATGGGGCATGTGGTACCTGTTACACATATGCTAGGTAGGCAGGATGCCACTTAGAAAACTGTCACCACAATAGTCAGGGCCCTGAGCTAAGTGACAGTGTCTGAATGTCGAGGTTGTTACTCCTCTGAGAACCTATCCCTCCTTCTCAATGTTAAGTGTCTGTTTAATGAAGTCCCCCCCCCCCAACACTCCCTCTTCAAAAGCCCAGTCTTTTCTTGTAAGTTCCCATTGCTGGTTTTAGTGTCCTGTGTGGAAGAAGTAGAGTCAGTGGGCCTGATTCTCAAAAGTCGGCGCAAGCTGCACCAAATGCAGCTTGCATCAATTGCTGGTACACCAGGGACCCTGCAACAGATTATCAGGTAGGGTCTGATGTCAAAGTCCCATGGTTTGTGGCAAACTTGGCCCTGCACCAAACAGACAGTGCATTGTGAAGGTGTGCTGCAAGACACAGATGGTTGTGTGGCAAGAGTACCATTGACAGCAGTCCATGGTGATTAGCACCCCCTGCCCCCAGTCCCAATCCCCCAGTGTAACATGAAAAAGTATCCCTGGTAGTCTAGGGCACCACTCAAGCCCCAATTGTCCATTATGTTTATAAAAAAATACCCTGGTAGTCTAGTGCCCTTCCAGCCCCAATCACCTGTCATGTTTATAAAAAACATCCTGGTAGTCTTGTGTGTTGAGGGAGGGTGGCGGCACATTGGTGCACCTTTCCAGAGGATTTCTAAGTAGGGGCTGGTCTAATGGTACTTAGACTTTTGCCCTCTGGGAGGGTTTTGGGAATAGCAATTTAGAGATCTGGCAGCCTGTGTCTGCCAAAAGCCCCCTAGTGCCATGCTGCACCCTATTTTGTGGCACAAGGCTGGCACTCGCCCCGCTTAGCACAAGCAGCCTGTGTTTTACACAGGCTGCTTTTGAGAACAGGTCAGGGTGCAATTTGTGATGCAAGGTGCCACTTACATCATTTATATTTAATCCAGGCACCTTTCTTCATTCTAAGGACTTTAAGAATCAGATCCAGTATTTTCCAGTAGTTTAGGCACTGTTGGGAACCATGGAACCACAAGTTCATACCCTGTTAGACCCAAATACTCACTTTGTGAAACATAGAACCAGAATTTGTTGGCGGATAAGGACTGCTTGGCTCACAAAGTCTGCCCATTTCTTCTGCCTGTACTGTCACCAAAGACCATGGCTGATGTTCAGCTACCTCTCCCTTGCTTTGCTACCATGATTTGCTTGTACCTATCCCATGCATTCTTGTAGCCCACTACTGTTTTTGCCCCAACCACCTCTGCTGAAAGATTATTCTTGGAGGCCATGACTCTTTCAGTGAAGAACTACTTCCTCACATCCCTCCTAAATGTTCTCTCTCCCAGCTTCATTGCATGCACCTTTGCTCTATGCTCCTTCTCCTCTGAAAAATACTTCCCTCTGTACTGTAGTCACCTCGGTGAGGTATTTATAGGTCTCTGTCATGTCCATCCACTCCCTCCCTCCTTCTTTCCTCATTGAGCTTTTGATGCAGCCACAGCAGCAATTTAGTTGCCCTCCTACGGACAGCCTCTACCCTGCCTATGCTCTTCCTGAGATGTGGTCTCCAGCACTGGACACAGTACTCCAGGTGGGGTGTCACCAATGATCTATACAGTGGTAATACCACCTCTCTCTTTCTGCTGGTGATACCCCTTCCTATGCACCCCAACAACCTGCTGTCCCTACCTACTGTTTGGTTGCATTGCTTCATCACTTTAAGGTAATCAGATATGATTACACCAAGGTCCCTTTCCTGCTTAGTGTCTGCCAGTGCCTCTTCCTCCTTTTTATAATTCATCTCTGGATTTCTGTGCCCTAGGTGCATGATTTTGTACTTTTTCACACTGAATCCCAGCTGCCATACCCATAACTACTCTTTGAGTTTTCTCAAGCCTTGAAACATTCTCTCCACCCTTTCAGAAAGTCTACCCTATTGAAGATTTTGGTGTCATTTTCAAGGTGGCATACCTTCTCTCCCAGCTTTTCTGCAGAGTCACTTATGAAGATATTAAAAAGGACTATTCTCAGTAATGAGCACTGAGGTATACCGCTGCTCACTCTCTGCTCCTCAGAGTTGGTGCTGTTTACCACCATTCTCTGTCACTTACCCATCATTCAATTTTGTATTCAGTTTACCACCTTGGGACCCACACCCGAACTACCCAATTTTCTTATGAACCTCCTATGTGGTATGGTGACAAAGGCCTTACTAACGTCTAGGTAGGCACCATTCACCATTCCACCCTGATCTATTTCCCTAGTCACCCAGTCAAATAAATCAATCAGGTTTGTCAGACTCGATCCCCTTCCATGAATCCATGCTGCCTCAGGTCTTGTAAACTGCTGGATTCATGATAATCCTCCAGCCTTTCCTTTAGAAACGTCTCCATTAATGTCCCCGCCATTGACATCAGGCTAACTGGCCAATGTTTGCCAGCTTCTCCTCTTCTGTGGCTTTTATGAATGGTGGTGAAGTGACACTGAGCAAGTCACTATCTTCCCAGTGTTCCAGTCCATGGATCTACAGAAATGGGTAGAAACAGAACCAATCTGGAAATTAGATGTTCCATCTCACCTGGGCTATCCTGTTTATGTGATATCCATGACTGTGCTGTCATTCTTCAGAAATTATTTTAGTTTGTTTTGTCTACTTGGGTTGTGTGATTTGATGTTTACAAATGAAACTGGCCTGCATATCAGATAATTTCCTATTGTGATTAAAGTCAAGAAGGGATTTTTAGCTTTGACATAGGAATGTTTTGAAAGGGAGTGCAAAAACACCTCGAGACAGGATGAAGGATGACCCTTTGAAGGCCTTGCACCAGTGGCCAGGCACCTTCCACAGTCCTGTGGCAGAGGACAGAGGTGGCAAGGTAAGTCCTAGAGGAGCAAGGTGATGATGACTGAGTGGTCAGTCAAAAGGGGGTTGCCATGGAGAGGAGTATAAATATAGGATGGAAAAAAAACAAATATGTAAATGTAAATAAGGCAATTCTTGTGGGGGGCAGGAAGATATAGGCTGTTGGTTAAATAGGATCTGCGGCCTATCCTGTAGGTAGGGAAATGGGCAGACTAGATGGGCCTAGCGGTCCTTATCTGCCGACAAAGTCTATGTTTCTATGTTTCTATGTTTCTATGAAGACTGGAAGAAAAAATATGTTGGTTATATTTCCTTTTTTGATAGGATGCCACAAAACTGCCAACAAACAGTGGTGTGGCACTGGCAGGCTGCCAGCTTACACCCACTTGCTGTCCATTGCTCAGATTACATTACACTAGCACAGCTCTAGGAAGACACACATAATACCACATGAGGAACCCAAAGAAGTTGAGAGTTTGAAGTTCAGAAGAAAAAAAAACATGTTGTTTGTATATATATATATATATTTTTTTTTATTTAAGATAGGATGCCACAAAAGTGCCAGCTATCAGTGATCGTGCACCAGTAAGCTTCCAATTGGCATCCACTTGCTGCACATTGCCCTATCTGCAAGCCTCAGTGTAATCTGCTGTAGTATGCACACAGATTAAGCCTTAAAACCATGAAGTCACTGAAAAATGGCCTGAAAAAGGCAACAGTCCTTCTTATTCTTCCAGTTTAAAAAGGAAAACAGTTTTTTTTCCAATATTAAAGATTTTTCCTAGCTATTCTAGCTAAATCCTCTTGAGTGCACTGCCTAAGCTATCTTTCGCTTGATGTTGAGCACGAGAGTAAGATGTCTCGCTGTACTGTCGTGTCAAGCAGAGTCTGACACAAAAATAAGGCTATTATTCACACCGCCTTGTTAAAGATCAAATGTATATATTTCATGAAAAGCTTGAATTCAATTGAATTCATGTCTGTGTCATGATTAGTGTTTCCTGAAAATATCATGCTGTTTGGTTTTGTGGTTGTCTTTAAATCACCAACTGTCAATGTGTTCTGCAGTAACTGAAAACAGAGAAGAAACAATGAAGATTTTTCTGTCCCGATTCTTGTCTAGTCTGCTGCTTCAGCAATTAAGTCCATGATTGACTGAAGAAGCTGTTGCAGCTCCCAGTCAGAGGAGTCTGTAGAGCTAATTGTTTTCACTCAAAGTTTATTACTAACCCTTTTGGTTTGTGTTTGGATAGATTAACTTAAACTCTATCATTCTGTTCTCATACAAAAGTTGATAATTTGGGGTTCAGTGCTGAAGTGAAGTGGTATGAATGAATGGCCATGAGAAATTACCTTGACTGTATCATAGATGTGAGTTCTTTGACATCAAAACTCTGCATTCTATTCTGGCTATATAACACAGAGTTGTTTAATAGATATAAAAAAATCTATAGTTTGTTAATTCATAGAAGCAATGTGTCTGTGATGTAGCCTCCCTAAATAGGAACATGTGAGAACAATTTTGTTTTTATGTCATATTGACACACACGTATCTCCCACGCTGCTATTTCAGCAACATGTACTATATGAACTCATACAATTCAGTTCTTTGAGGGTTTCTGTGTGAAAATACATCATGTATGTGTATAACTAGAAATACTACATGGCATCCTGATGCCCATGTCTCTTGCCTGACAGTTGAGACAACAGCTCTCTGCTTCCCCTTTTCCCTTGCCTCACAAGCCCCCTGTTTCCTGCCCCCATCAGAGGCTGCTGCACCCCACTGCCTACTGTTTACTCCACACAGTCAGGGCTGCTGTACCCTGCTGCCTACTTCATAAACAGTTGAGGCTGCTGCACCCTGCTTCCCTCTGTTCCCCACCCCCACAGTCAGGGCCAATGCACGCTGTTGCCCCCTGTTCCTGTCTCCACAGTTGGATCTGCTTTGCTCTGCTAAGCCCTAGAGTCCCAGGTCCCCTGACTTCATAGTTAGGGCTGTTGCACAATGCTGCCCCAGGCCACCAGAGGTGGGGTATTTGCTGCACCTGCTACCCACTTTCATTGCCCCAAAATGGCAAGGCTGCTATACCACACATACCCTGTTCCACAGTCAGGGCTGCCATACGCTGATGCCCCCCCCATGTCCTGCCACATGGTTGAGGCATCTGCACCACGCTGTTCTCTGTCTCAGCCACCACATCCAAGGTTGTTGCACCCTGTGCCTGTCTACACAGTCAAGGCTGCTGAGGCCTGCTGTGCCCTAGAGCCCCATGCATCCACAGTTAGGGCTGCTGCTTAATGCTGCCACTTGCCATATGACAAGGCAGGGCATGTGTTGCACCCTGTTCCCTGCACCACAGCTGGGGCAGTTTCTCCCTGTTGCCTACTGCCACCAGAGTCAGATCCTTTGCTAAACCATGCTGCCCATGTTCCTTGTCACAAACAGGTGTGTTTGCTGCACCCTGTCCCACAGTTTGAGTTGCTGTACCCTGATGCCTCCCCTGTGTCCTTCCTGAACAGTTAGGGCTGCTGCACCCTGCTACCCTCTGTCCCTCATCCTATAACACAAGATGAAAGTACGGTAGCAGTCACAGACATTGCCAGCTATTTCCAGATATTACGTGAAATTTCTAAAGAGTTTCTCTCTGCTGCCCCTATTGTGGAAATGGAGAAAGCATGAGATATTTCTGGAAATATCACGGACATTTCGGGAAAAAGCTGGCAGTGTCTGTGGCTGCTACTGCATTTCTTGTTGTTTCATTTGAGCAGTTTGGGCAGAGTGCCAAAGGATCTGACTCTGGTGGCAGGGAGCAGCATGGTGCAACAACCCTAACTGTGGAAGCAAGAGGCTCTCTGGTGCAACAGGGCACAGTGGTGACAGTGGACAGAGGACAGCATGGTGCAGAATCCTTGATTATGGTGTAGGACACAGTGGAGCATCAGGGTACAGCAGCCCTGACTGTGATACTGGGTGCATGTATCATGTATCATGTATTATTATGTGATGCAGTGGCCCAGCCCATTTGGGGCAATGGAAGTGGGTAGCAGGGTGCAGCAAAAACCTCACCATTGGTGGCCTGGGGCAGCATGGTGCAGTAGCCCCAATTGTGAGGCAGTGGCCCTGGAACTCTGGGGCTTAGCAGAGCACAGCAGCCCTGTCTGTAGAGACAGGAACAGGTGGCAACACAGTGCATTGGCCCTGACTGTGGTGGTGGGGGACAGAGGGAAGCAGAGTGCAGCAGCCTCAACTGAGAGGCAGGAGACAGGGGCATCAAGATACCATATGGTATTTCTAGTTATACACATACATGATGTATTTTCACACAGAATCCCTGAAAGAACTGAATTTTATGAGTTCATACAGTACATGTTCCTGAATAGCACAGTGTGGCAGACACCTGTTAGTCAATATGACATACAAAATAAATTGTTCTCACATGAACCTATTTATAGAGGCTACATTAAAGATACAGTGCTTCTATGAATTAACAAACTTTAGATTTATTTTACATCCATTAAACAACTCTGTGTTATATTGCCAGAATAGAATGCAAAGTTTTGATGAAAAAGGACTCATATCTGTGATACAGACAAGGTAATTTCTCTCAGACATTCATTCATACCACTTCAGTTCAGCACTGATCCCCAAATAATCACCTTTTTTATGAGAACAGAATGATAAATTTGAAGCTAGTCTATCTAAACACAAACCAGATGGGTTAGTAACACACTGTGTGTGAAAACAATTAGCTCTATAGACTTCCCTGACTGGGAACTGCAACAGCTTCTTCAGTTAATCAGGGACTTAATTGCTGAAACAGCCGGATGGACAAAAATTATGTCATCACTCACTGATAGTGGCAGAAAAAATCTTCACTTCTTCTTCACTGTTTTCAGTTACTGCAGAGCACATTAACAATTGGTGATTTAAAGACAACCACAAAACCAAACAGCATGATATTGTCAGGAAATACTAATCATGACACATGGATGTGAATTCAAGTGAATTCAAGCTTTTCATGAAATATGTGCATTTGATCAGATCCATGATGGTCATTCGACAAATCTGTTGTTGACCAACGTTACAGCGACGCCTTTATGTCAACTGCAGTTGCAGTTGGCATAACGTAGTTCACTGGAGACTTTGTTTTCTTTGGGAGGGCTGTGCCCCCCATACCCCCGTAACTATAATAATCAACTCCGAGTCTGAGTTGATTTGGGGAGGGGGAGTAAGACCTCCAGAAAGCAGTCCCAGGTTCCCATACCAACATTACAGCAACCTGTCACTGTTGTCACTGTAATGTCAGTTCCAGTAAAATTGTCAACCTAGCGATAGCATACCCATTTGATCTTTAACTGTTTCAGGTGTTGACTATTTTTCATTGCTTGACTGGTGTGACTGGACTATGCCATGCAAACCAAAGATAACCAGTCGAAACAAAATTTTGTATTTTCCCCAAACAATTCAATTATGCAGTAGAACTGAACTTTCAGCCCTACTTAATAATTTAGTTAATTATGTACATCTGTCACTCACTTCAGACTTCAATGTATTAGAATAGAGTTGTCCTATAGAGTCAAATAAAATAAGAGTCAGTTGAATGTGCAGCAGTATATTGTGGGGATCATGCCTTTTCTGTAGCTGCCCCATTTCTTCCACAAGACGTTTGGTAACCCCCTCAGTTGAGACCTTTAAATGAGGACTGAAGCACTATTTATTAGAGCTTACTTTGTGAGCCCTTAATTTGCTCCTTGTGTCTATAAAACTTAATGTACCATCTGCAACTGTTTCTTAATTGTATTTTTGCTATATAAAGTGCCCAGAGCCTGTGGGATTGGGCACATAAGAAATTAATATACTACTATACATTACATAAAGGCAATGGGATTAAGTAAACTACACTTTCCTCTAAGGAAGAAATTTATATAAAATCAAAATAAAACACTGAAGGGCAAGACAGAGAAAAGACAGATTTTTTTATTTGGTGGTTATCAGCTGTGAAGGTGAGACCCCATGCTCTGTAGTGGCTCTGAAGTGCATGCTTTCCACACTACATGATTGTTCTTTTTTTTAATCAACTTTTAGGGAGGAGGGCCAATTTTATTTATATCTCAATGTTTAATGAATAGAGTAGTACTTGTGTATAGTGTACATCTTTGGCCTTTCTCTATTTCGACCCTTGGTAGATAAGACAGGTAGCATGTATAGAATAGAAGGCCCAGAACCAGAGGTGAGCAGAGTGCCTGAGGAGGAGGAGGAAGAAGAAGATGGTGAGTGTGTTTCAAAATGCTAACCAAGAGCTGCTTGGAGAGGCTGACTTTTATTTGAAATGTGGGAGGAGCTATTCCCCCACACTGAACCTTGGTCTTCAGCCCTCCCATTTGATGTTTGGTGAATAGAGTAGTGATTGTGTATACTGTAAACCTTTGGCCTTTCTCTGTTCCCAACCTTGGTAGATAAGCCTGGCAGCATGAAAGAAATAGAAGGCACAAAAAGATTACCTCCTCCAACTCATGGACAGTGAGATCAGTAGCATGCATGAGAGGACTCCCCGTGGAGATAACCTCTGAGGACCCATGGCTACTAATCTGCCTGTCAGTTCAAAAGTGAGTACTCCAAGAAATGGTCAAATAAATGCAAAATTTGAATTTATTTTACACCAGACAAATGGCCAGGACCCCTGCACTTTGGTACTCAGCCTTCAAAGGGGGTATCTGCCTGTCCACTGGGCAAACTAGGAGGAGATGATCCTAAATGCTTGAACTGATTTCTGGTTCTGGTTTAGGATGTCATATTCACAGTGTGATGAAGTCCATCTTCTGAGTCTCTTGATGATGTATGCAGGAATGTTATTTCTTGAGGCTGAAGCAACTGCTCCAATCCAGATGAAAGTCCTGATAATGACTAGGATTACATCTGAGGGTCACGTGATGGCTGCCTGAGGGAGAGCTGCTACTTCCACGTACTCCTTGCTATTGTCATCAAAAAACCCTCTTCAATCATACTTAGTGAGCTAAATTCTGCTCCAAACAACAAACTTGTCTCCATTAACACTCCCAACTACATATTTGGGCAAAAAATATGGAAATAGAAATATGGAAGGCACTGCAGCATCACTCACCCCCATCGACCCAGAAGAAAGAGAAGGCCACAAAGAGGCCCAACTCTCAGCCTACTGCTACCAAACCTCCCCCAACTGCAACTGCTGTTACTGAAGAATGATTTCTAGAGATCATGCAGCCACTTCAAGATTCTATCACTACCATCTCAGGGGATGTATAACAAATTCTTTCTACCATAGACTCACTCAGCATTCGAGTTGGGGAGTCTGAAGCCCGACTCACCTCCCTAGAGAAGTGGAAGGGGAAAACAGACCTGGATTCTTCCAGTCTTCGCCAAAAGCTCCGGAAGATTGAAGACAAGCTGGAAGACTTAGAGGGGCACAGCTAATGCAATAACCTTGTCTTGTTTGGATTGCCAGAGAAGGAGGAGGGAAGCAACCTGACACAGTTTATCCAAATTTTTTTGTGAGAGAGTGGCAGACACTTCACCTAACAACACCACATATATAGTGGAGAGGGTCCATCGATCTCTGTGCCCTCCCCCTCCACCTGGATCCCAACCTCGGCCTTTCATATTTAAAATGTTGAATTTCTTTTATAAACAACACATACTTGCAAAGGTTAAGAAGTTGCAGGAATTACAATGGAAAGGGAATCAACTTCATATAGAACAAGACTTCCCTCAATCCATCCAGACCAAAAGGCAAGGACTGCACCCCTTTGTGTCTAAATTGATTGCCACAGGGAAACAACTTTGAATGCAGTATCCTGCCATCTTGCAAGTCAGATGCAACAAAAAATGGATAGCTTTTGAATCACCGGCACAAGCTGCATCTGAGCTCAAAACTTTATTCCCAGACCTTTTTAAATGAAACTCTAATTGAGCTCCCTTTCTCCTCATTGCCATAGTTGGAGTGGAAATGGTCATTTTGGCTGTAAGGATCGCAAGAAATTGTACATCAAGGAACAGGTTCTATGCACTCCCTGCATGTCTTTTGAACTGTTTTCCAATATATAACATCAAACCTCTGAGAGCATTTGGAAGTGAGCATTATGAGTAGAGTCTGCGCTCCTTCGAATCAAGATTTTTTTCAAGAGACAGTCTCTTTACATGTAGTTGCCTGATTAATACTATCTAGTCTCAGTATGAGAACCAATATAGCCTTCCCCTTTTGACATGGAGATTTCACAATATGGAAAGACTATACTGTCAGACAATCTAATTTTTTTTACAATGCTTTTGATTTTGCAGAGGCTCCTATTTTTTTTTCTCAGGTTCCAAGGAAGTTCCTACTTGGAATATATGGAGCTATGAGGGGTATATACAGCCAGCATCCTTATTGGATTACTGAACTATTGTCTTCTTTTTTTTTTAACCAGAAGAGGCTATTCGTTGATTTTTATCGGATGCCTTTACTCTCTAATATTTGGTTAAAGTACTGTAATAGCGGGGTGGGGGGAGGGGGAGGTATGTGTAGACCCTTCACTTGTGCAGTGAACGGATAATTGTGTGCCATAGTATTATTTGGGAGTTTAGTTATTAGAACCGGGGTAGGACAGTTGTTAAGAATAGTTTAGGGTGATGTTGTGTCCTAGTTGTCTTGGGAATGGGCAAGGGGGGAGGGGGGACTTTGAGGGAGTAAAATGGGTTTATCCTTGCTTCTTTTTCAAG
The DNA here is from genome assembly GCA_016271365.2 of Neoceratodus forsteri. Taxonomy (NCBI): domain Eukaryota; kingdom Metazoa; phylum Chordata; order Ceratodontiformes; family Ceratodontidae; genus Neoceratodus; species Neoceratodus forsteri. The sequence goes on from CM057449.1 coordinate 989,621,093, forward strand.
GCATATATTCTAATTGTGAAAGTGAGGAGGGTTCAGGGCTGCTCAATGTTACTTTATCAGACTGCTCTTATTGTACAATGGGGTAATGGAAGGTTAACCTTGTCTCGACTTACGAGCCAACCTGGTAGTCATACATTTGAGTAGATAGAATTGGGAGGACCTTACACTTTCATTTCTTGGAACATTAAAGTGGCCCAAGATAAGCCAAAATGCTTAATGATTTTAAGACACCTCCTACATCTGCGGGTCAGGTTTTCCTTCTTGCATTGAAACCCACCAGTAGAGAGAAGACATATCTTTTTTTTAAAAAGAATTGGGTGGGGTAAGTCTTTGGCTCAGGAATCTCCTCTAAGCATGGAGATACAGTTATTTTAATTGCTAAAGCAGTTCCCTTTGTTAAGTTACAGGAATGATGGAACTCTTCAGGGTGCTATATTATTGTCAAAGGCATGCTGGAATCCACCCCCATTCTCCTGGGCTCGATTTACAGCCCAAATACAGACTCACCACACCTTTTCACCCAACTTCTGTCTCTAGTGACCACTGATCCTCCTTTTTTGACTTTTCTGGGTGGGGACTGGAACTTGGTTCCTCAGCCAGATCTAGACCAATCAGATAGTAGGAGAGTGGGACTAACCCCAGCCCAGCGGGCTTTGTGAGACCTCATGTCTGATAAAGGAACCGTAGATATATGGCATGCCCTAAACCCCATGGAGAGAAATTACACCTACTACTCTCCACCTCATGGTACACTTTCCTGCATAGATAACTGGCTGGTGAGTTCCTTTTGTCTTTCTGGTATCATGGATGTGGTTATTCATCCCTGAGTGTTATCGGACCACTCCCCGGTAGGCCTCTCTTTTATTTTAGGCCCAGGAGTCCAAAGAAACTCTCTCTGGCATCTCAATACACAGCTCCTGCAGATCCCATATACTGTACATTAACCCACTTCCAAGATTTCATTTCTGACTTTTTAGAAACCAATATGGGTTCTGTTGCGAGAGTAAATGCTGTGTGGGCTGCTCTTAAACATGCCCTCTAAGGTGATTTTATTTGTATATCAGCCACTTGTATCCAGAAAAATAGATTACTTCTGGATACCCTGCCAGGAGAAATCCATCAGCTCGAATACTCCCTGCAATGTATCTCCCCAGATGCAGATTGGGCTAGACTTCTTGCCTGCAGTCACAATTTGCAGACTTCATGGCACAGAAAGCAGAGCTGTCTCTGCATCATACCAGATTGAAATATCTAGACACAGGAAAGAGAGCTGTGAAACTCTTAGCTCTCAGGCTGAGGCAGGTTGAAACCTTGAGATTTATTTCAGGTCTATGTTTCTCTCCGAATGGTATTATAGTCTCTCATCCCAGAGACATAGTCTCAGTTTTTAGGGAATATTTCCAGATGCTTTATTCCCTAAATGACTCGCCCACTGTGACCGATCATAATATAGTGGCATTCTTGAATTCTGCAGCTCTCTCCACCCTGCTCCCCCCCACTTAGTGGGCACCTTGGTGCCCCCATCTCTCCTAATGAGATTGAGCACGCTTTTAAGTGACTGCCATTGGACAAGACTCCTGGATTGGATGGCCTACCTAATAGCCTATACAAAACTTGTCTTCCCCAGTTTACCTCACTCTTGACAGATATTTTCAATTTTTGGTTTGTACACGGCATAAGTGACTCTGGTTTCTTAGAAGCCTTGATAACCCTTATCCCCAAACCAGGTAAGGATTCTTCACACCCTGGGAATTACTGCCCAATATCCCTATTGAACTCTGATGTGAAGATCCTTGACAAAATCTTTGCCAAACATCTTGCTCCGGTTATGGGGGAGGTTATTAGTAGGGAACAGATGAGATTTATGATGGGAAGAGCTTCTGGAGATCACATGAGAAAGCTCATGCACCTATTTCTGTCACTGGGGGAGTCTGAGATCCCAGCAGGTTTGGTCTCACTTGACGCTGAGAAAACTTTTGATTGAGTTTCTTGGCGATTTTTATTTGCCTCCCTCTGCCAACTTGGAGTACCAAATGATTTCATCAAATGGGTTAAACTTCTCTACTCTTCCCCAACAGCCCAGTTGTGGTGTAATGGCTGTTTATCTGACTAATTTTCCATTGAGAGGCACTTGACAAGGTTGCCTGCTCTCTCCCCTTCTATTTAACTTCTATCTGGAACCCCTGATTCACAAATTAATTGCATCCCCTAACCGCCAAGGTATTCAGATAGAAGGGAAGAGATACATTTTATCGGCATATGCGGATGATCTACTTCTGCATATAGAGGATCCTGCGACCTCTATTCACATTCTGTTAGAAGAATTGGACCAGTTTTCTGCAGTCTCGTTTTATAAACTAAATCTTTCCAAGACAAGAATCTTTCCTCTTAACAAACACACTGGGAAACTAGACTGTAATGTTTCTGGCCTCTTCTGGGAACCCAAAGTCCTAAATTACCTGGGGATTAATATTACTAGAAGTAAATACAAAATCACACATGCCCACACAATGCAAAGCATCATGGGCTGCATATGCAATTCACCACAGAATATTATGCTGGTTTAACTTTAAGCAAAATTGCATGGTGCCGAAAGGCCTCTTACACAGTTTGCAAAGGGTGCCAACAGATGACATAGACACGTGTTTCATCCTACCAGGACTCATCAGTATGCCTCGTCTTCCAGACACCCCAGTGGAATGAACCAGCTACCCTAAGACAGTCTGTCTGATTTATGCTGTGGTGAACCCATTAAAATAAAAAACTACTTAAAAGACAAAGAACCTCTGTGTGTAAACACTGAGGCAAGGTTACCCCCAAAAGGCATTTGGCTGGGAAGCCAAGTTTCAAGAAAATACAAACTCACACATGCCCACACAATGCAAAGCATCATGGGCTGCATATGCAAATCACCACAGAATATTATGCTGGTTCAACTTTAAGCAGAGTTGCATGGTGCCGAAAGCCTCTCACACACAGTTTGCAAAGGGTGCCAACAGATGACATAGACATGTGTTTCATCCTACCAGGACTCATCAGTATGCCTCGTCTACCTGGCGCCCCAGTGGAATGAACCAGCTACCCTAAGACAGTCTGTCTGGGTTATGTTGTAGTGAACCCATTAAAATAAAAACTACTTAAAGACATCACACATGCCCACACAATGCAAAGCACTCTATGTGCTGTATATGCAACAACACAGAATATTACGCTGGTTCAACTTTAAGCTGAATTGCATGGCACCGAAAGGCCTCTCACACAGTTTGCAAAGGGTGCCAACAGATGTGTGATTTTGTATTTTCTTGAAACTTGGCTTGCCAGCCAAATGCCCTTTGGGGTAGCCCTTGCCTCAGTGTTTGCACACAGAGGTTCTTTGTCTTTTAAGTAGTTTTTTATTTTAATGGGTTTACCACAACATAACCCAGACAGACTGTCTTAGGGTAGCTGGTTCATTCCACTGGGATGTCAGGCAGACGAGGCATACTGATGAGTCCTGGTAGGATGAAACACGTGTCTATGTCATCTGTTGGCACCCTTTGCAAACTGTGTGAGAGGCCTTTCGGCACCATGCAATTCTGCTTAAAGTTGAACCAGCATAATATTCTGTGGTGATTTGCATATGCAGCCCATGATGCTTTGCATTGTGTGGGCATGTGTGATTTTGTATTTTCTTGAAACTTGGCTTCCCAGCCAAATGCCCTTTGGGGTAACCCTTGCCTCAGTGCTTGCACACAGAGGTTCTTTGTCTTACTAGAAGTAGTTCTACTATGATAAAAGAAAATTTTACAAAACTAGTGCAAACACTGCAATCTGACTTGGACTACTGGGGAGCACTACCTTTATCTCTATGGGGTCATATTAGAATTCTTAAAATTAATGTTTTACTGAGGTTGCTTTACCCTCTAGGTATGCTGTTTTTTTTTTCCCAAGGCATGGTTTATGAGGCTGCAAAAACTCCTTAACACCTTTCTGTGGAAGAAAAAAAATGGTTAGGAGAGCCTACTTTAAACTAACGGCTCCCAAACTGCAAGGTAGGCTTGCCTGCCTCTCCTTTTTTACTTACTATGGGGCACAGCATATAAGTAGGGTCACACTCTGGTTTAAGGAGGACCTCCCAATGGTGGGTAATACCTATTCTCCCATCTGGCTGGACATAGAATGTGACTTGGCTCGTAAGTTTTCCAGTTCATTATCAGCCTTAGCCTTCATGTCTCCCTCTCAGCTTCCTCATTCACTTAAAGCATCCCCAATTGGCTGGTCCTTAAAGGCCCTCCATCAGATGCAAAACCACCTGTCCAAGAATTTGCATTGCTCTTCTACCCAACCCATATTGAATAATCTTCATTTTCATATTGGCCAACATCTGATACCGCTTCCCTTTTGGCCTAGTCTAAGAAACAGCACTCTAATGGATCTCCTCGGGGAGATGAGCTATCTCCTTTCCTGGTTGTCCAAAGCTGGCTTCACCTCAGTCCCAAAGATATCTTTAAATATCTACAACTAAAAAATGCAGTACTCTCCTTTCTTGGGTCCAGCTCTTGGGCTGGCCATCCTCCTGAGGGACTGACCCTGGCTTTTCAGGTGGCAGATCAACATCATGCAGCATCTAGGGACAGCAAACAGTTGCAAGCATCTGACCCGTACCTTCCTTCAGGAACTTGCTATTACTGGGTCCAAGAATTGTCTTTCCTAACAGAGACAGAGTTCTGGAAAAAGTTATGGAACACAGTTTATAAGTATATTAAACAAGACAAACTATGTCTGATTCAGTTTAATATTATGCATAATCTATATTATACTACAACAAAGTTCCATAGAATAGATCAGCTCCTGTCTCCCAATTGTTCTCACTGTAAACAGGCCTTGGGACCCCTGTATCATCTTCTCTGGGACTGCCCCCATACTCAAGACTTCTGGAGATCCAAAAAGCAGACTTTAGACCCACTTCAGGGCTTGGGTCCTTTATTTACTCCTGAGTGCTACCTATTAGCAATCTAACCCCCGGAACACCCAAAATAAGAAAATCCCATTTTGCCCTAGTGACATCTACAGTGAAGTTGGCCATGCTAAGACATTGGAAATAGAATTCTCTTCCCTCAGTGCTAGAATGGTACCATGAGGCCTTACTTGCTATCCAGCTAGAAAAGCACATAGCAAGCATGCAGCACAGACCTTATTTCTTCCAGTATACAGTACTTGGGGACCCCTTCTGGCTTTGCTCTCCCCTTTGGAAACCATAGATCGCTTATGTTACCTCCCTTTTCTTTTCACCTTCTCTGTTACCTTTATTTCTTCATGACGATGTGCAGACTGCAGGGGTGGGGGGTAAAAGGGGAGGGAGGGGGTTGTGTGTGTTGTTTTGCATGGCATTGTTTTTATGTGTGTTTTTCCTTTTTCTCTGTTAAACATGCAGCTTCAAGAGGTACTAACTGTGAGTCCTATTTTGTATGCTGCTTAAAATTTAATAAAGTATATTGAATTAAAAAAAAGAGTAGGATTACAACCAAGCCATCGAAGAAAGATTCAAACATGGTCCAGGAACCATTTTGTGGTCATAGGTGATTATTTGTTGGAGGTAAACAGAGGATGTGATGGATATGAGCATGAGGAACAGCATGAGTTTATCTAGATGAGCTGCTGGACTCCAGTAATTATGCGATGGATAATAGGTTAGGTGAACTCCTTAATGTAATTTGTCAGTCTTTGAAGAAGGTAATGGCAGGATATAATGATCAGCCCTTTTTGTGTAAACCAGTGATTTTAAGGAAGTTGGCAAGAAGGATGGTGAGATAGTGAATTCTCCAGGATGTAGGAATCCAAAGAAAGCTAGACAAAATACCAGAAGAAACCATTATGTTTGAGGTAGAGTCAAATGGATCTGAGTTCAGTAAATCCACTACATTTCAATATGGAGCCATCTATAGGGAGACAATGAGGAGTTTAAGCAATTGAAGCTCTTTGGATGTTCAGTAGAAGAAGTGTAATTGAAGGATTTAAAAATAGTTAAGCCCCAGATGGAGTATGCTGTGAGGAAAATAACTGGATACCTGATAGCAGAGGTTCAGCTAATTTATTTTTAGTGGAAGTCTAAAACTTCCGTGAGTCAAAATCTGGAAGTCATTCCAATTTTTTGGAACTCAAAATACTTCCAGGATCCCATTTGTGGAAGTCAATATTCTAGGAAGGACGAATTTTACAGATATTAATAAAACATATTAGTGGTAAAATATAATTTCTTTCAGAAAAATCCAACATTTCTGTCTTCCATGCCTATAGTTTTGGAAGTCATCTAATTTTTTTGTTTTACATCTGGAAGTCAATGACTTCATCCCTCTTTATTTTGGAAGTTTTTACCTTATTTGTGAAAGTCAAATACTCCAAAAATGGAGTTAACTGAACCCCTGCCTGATAGGTATAGCTTAATTGTTTGATGTCATGGTTTCAAGGCTTGATGACAAAGTTGGAATTGCTAGTACATGTTTCATGTGAGCAGAAATATTCAGGAAGAACTGCAATGCACAGAATGAGGAAAACTGCACTTTTCAAGCTTTAGTATGAGTAGCTCAGGTGGCAGGAGCTAGGGTGGCCCACCTGTGGCATTGACTTGCTAGTAAGTACATTTTTAACACATTATGAAGTTGCTAAATAAAGAAGGAGTCTTAACTGAGTCTGTTGAAGGATGGAGATGATGAAAGGTCTTCTGACATGGAAATGGCATAATGCACCAACTGCATCATTTGTATAGCCTGATATGGAATTTTTATGGAGCAAAAATGTGATAAAGAGATGACCAAGTCATTTCCACATGAATGGCATGATGGAATAGGACAAAGTCCTGCCATTGCTGTTGGTATTCACTGCGGCTGAGTATAAGAGAAGGTGGAAATTGCCTGCAGGGACCAGTGATGACCCCCAGGGAAGGTGACTGGCATGATTGGGTAAATCTTGAAGAGGGGATAAAGATGAATTCATGAAATATGTAATGTCTGGAGGCCCAGGAGTAGTGATCCAGGATTGCTTGAAGATAGCAGGATAGCCCTGCATTAGAGATGCATTGGTGTACACACTGAGATGCAAGGTGGAGGAAGGGCCTTTGAAAAACATAAGACAGCCATTTCAGGAAACTAAATTGGGACCACATAGCTAGATTTGATTTACCGCAGCTGAGAGGTGGCTATGATGGAGCAATTTGGAAACCGATCATGCCAGTGCCGATAGGTGGGAACTGAAGAACTGACCTTGAGGAACTATCATTATTGGGAAGTTGAGGTATCACAGGAGGGAAATAAGTTCACATTTCATGAAAGAAGATCAGTTCAAAGGGGACTCAACTAAAGCTTGGATCCTGAGTTTATTGGGAGGTAATCTGGCTTCCATATGGTCTGAATCCAATAAGATGCTGAAGAATTTGAGGGATATCGCTAGACCTAGGGTTTTCTCTTCTGTCAGAGGAACTGATAGTTTTTGGAACAGCTGGACAGGAGCAGTAATACCAGCCATGGGAGGAGAATCTGGCAGATAAATCAGGAGAAAGTAATCAAACAGATGACTAATTGCTGGATGGCGGCAAACGTTAAGTAAGGCCCCCCCAAAAACATGGCAGCAAACATGACAAAGCTTGGGGCTACTTTAGTAGCCAAATAGAAAACATACAGCACACAATAGCGTTCCTTCCAAGACATCCCATAGAGATGCCAGAGAGATGGATGAATGGTAAACAGTTGAAATGCATCCAAGAATTTGGCTGGAGAGAGCCAGAAGCCAGGGCCAAAGCATCAAATCAATGATATGGCATTGTGGACATGAGCACAGAGTGCAGAACAGTCATTGGAGGGAAACAATGAAGTAATGCCAGGGGTGGAGGATGACTGAAGAGCATACAGCTGACAATAAAATGTAACTTGCCTGAAAATGACCTAGGAGCAATACCAATGGATCACTGTGACAGTTAGGAATGGCATATGCTGAACTGGACCCAGGAATAATCCATTTTGAAGATGGTTGGGGAATGGCTGATGAATGACTGCAGGTTCCTCCACAGCAGGTTGAAGAGTATGATGGTGGAAGGCATAGGAGACAAGCACTGAGATGCCTGTGAGGTCTATGCAAAGTCCAAGAGAGAAGCTACACAAGAGATAGGATGCCAATGCCTCATGACTGAAAGGAAATCAGAACAGATTCCTTCACAGTATAGGCTGAAGGCCAGGATGAAAGCAGTCACAGTCAAATTCTTTAGAGGTCCAGGAGCTATGGAGTTCAGGAGCTAGAGACAGCAATATCACAGAAACAATGCTGGAGGAGACTAGTCTGATGGAGAGGTATGGAGCGATGATGGCTTTGAGGTGGATGGCAGATGGACATTTGGAAGAGTACCCAGAGAAGGAGGAGGAATGTCCAGAGCACTGCAGATAGAGAAGACAGCAGAAGGAACAGATGTGTCAGAGGCTGCAGAAGCTAGGAGAAAGCATACAAGTCCTGGATGCAAGCAGAAGCCAAGTGCTGGAAACCATGGCACATGGATGTTGGCCATGAGGCAAGGAACAGTCCAAATCATAACAGAGGAATTCGATGTGGAAGCCCTCCTATGTGTTGAGAGAGCTGAGGAATAAATCCAAGGAGACATGGCAGTACCTCTTCGGGTGATGGAGGCATGGTATTGGTAGATGCAGAAGACGTTTTGATGCCAGTATGAGCTTATGAAGTGGCTGAGATCCCAGGGAGAAACCCCAAGCAAAAAGGTCAAGGAACAGAATGGAATGAAAGGCCCAGATACTGGAGAGGTTGCACAGAGCAGCTGGAGAGTTCCCACTTCCGGTTGGAGATGGCAAACTCAAATCCCATTCCACAGGACCTATGGAACTGAGAATAAGGCAGAAGTAAAAGTGGATGGTAAGTGAATGAAACAGACTCCGGTCCCTGGTAGACAGGGTAAGCCCACCTTCACTCAATATCTCATAAGGCAGAGTTATAGACAGAGACTTTCAGACTGTTGGTAGAGAATTTAATTGGATGAAACAGACTCCCATCCCCTGCAGACAGGAAAAGCCCATTAATAATTGATACCGCACAAGGTAGAGTTAGGGACGGAGACTGTCAGACTTCTGGTATGACTGACTGATTTGACTGATGGAAATGGACTCCCATCCCCAGTAGACAGGACAAGCCTACCTTTACTTAAATACCTCACCAGGTGTGAGTTAAGAACAGAGACCGTCGGACTGCTGGTAAGGACTCTAGCAAGGAAAGGGCAGCTATCTGCTGCATAGTAAAAATAGGAGCAAAGTAGAAATAATGAACAGGATGAAGGGGATATTAGCAAGGAAAGGAGGACTGTGAACAGCAGGAGGATGACAAAATGCATACTGAGGAACAAGAAACAAAACAGGACAAACTAAAGGCATACAACATAGAAGCTCTAGGAGGACAATATTGGGTGTGTATACTGTAGCTTTAAGCTGTGAAATCAGAGGAGATGAGCACAATGCTAGACATCCAAGGTTTGCTTGACTTGGCAATAACAGGCAGTATAAAAGCATGTGAACAAACATACTATGAAATGACGGTGTAAATTAGGACTAAACAAGTCAAGAGTATGGGAATGAATGATATGAGTCATACAACATGGAGAAATTGAGGCAGGACAGGTGGTACGAATTGGAACTGATCAGGTATGGTTTACAATTTAAGGTACTATTAGTATAATTGCTTTAGTTGATACCTGAATGGATGCAAATGATGAAGACCAAAACAGCTTGCACATTTAAGGTCTCTGTCAAGCATATAGCTCACTGGAGGTTAGCTGCATCCTTGAATTATGGGATGTTGTTGACAGATGTATGTTCCATGAATATAGCAGGAATGCGGAGCACTATGAAAGCTCATACAACCTGGAGGTGCCAGTGGAGATAGAATGGCAGATCCGGAAAGAGTGAAAACTGAATGTTCCAATAAAAGAAAAAACAGGGTCAGAAAACAAGTAATGGAGCTCAAAGACAAGGAAGAGGGGGAGCCACAGAATAAAAGGCAGGAGAGTGGAGGGAACGGGGGCACAAAGAACAAAACAAACAATGGAGAAAAGGAACAAAGAGGGGCAGAACAGCAACAAAAAGAAGTCACAGAAAAGCACAACAGATCAAGAAAGCAGGGAGGAGTAGGAAAAAAAATGAGAAAACGGGAGAGGAGGGGGAGCGAGGTACCAGAGAAAACTACAGAAAAATGGAAGGCAAGCAACAGAGAGAAGAAGGCAGTAAGGAGCAGGAAACCCAAGCAGACACAGCCTCACGAGCCATGCAGGTGCCCAGAGTGTTTCACAATATGCTAAGTGAGAGATGCTGAGAAAGACTGGCTTTCCTTTGAAACATGGTAGGAGCTATTCCCCCACATTGAACCTTGGGCTTCAGTCCTCCCCAGAAAAGTGATATATGTCAACCCATCAGAACAACAGCAGATCTGCTGCCATAACACTGATGAACTGGGTTTGAGCTACAATCCCAGGTACGCTGAAGGGCTGACAAGAGGAGGATGAAGCATCTCATAGGATGTCCTCCTCACAGAGGGGCGGGTAGTATCCTCTGGTACTATACTGTTACCTCGGATAGCAGTCCAGTGAGTCTGCTTGCTGTCAGGAGAAAAGTATGCTGATGGTGCACCAGCCATGCCAGCACCTCAAGGGTCGGAGGCACACACCACTGTTGTTTGTATGAATATAAATGCACACTTGAGAGCTAAACAGGCAGATCTGTTCAAGTGATCAAACCTTTGCCAGCTAAGAAAAGATGCATTGAAACTTTAAATAAACACAGTCCCCATGCTATAGGGAAAAGATTCTCAGGCAAAATTAATTCACTTCTATATATGGCTATACCAAGATGTGAACTCAGATACTCTGAAATTTTGAGGTAATAAAGGAATAATGAATGACAGGGTGTGTGTGTGTTCTGCTGGGATAATGCCACATCTGGGGGGTTGGGCATGGGCCGCAGGCAAAGTGCATCCAATGCCCCAGGCATGGCATTATCAAGCACAACACACACACCCTGAAGTGTATTATTCCTATTATACAATGGTTTGTTGTTATGTACAGAATAAAAAAAATAATTTAAAAGAACGTTTTTGTTAGTGTGGAAAATTTTTTTGTTTCTTAAGTGAAGATGCAAAGATGATAATGCAAGCAATTCTAAAACAATCTTCAAGAGTTCACAGTGCTGAGACTAGACCTGTGATGTTATGCTGGGATAACACCATGGGTCCAGCTACAAACTCACCAATCACAGTCCAAGATTATTTCTTGCTATTGTATAATACAGCTTTTTTCTCTTCTCTAGAAGTGCATTTGTTTGAATGTGAGAAAGCTGATCAAGCACATTCCCTGACTGACCAGCATTTCGAAAGAACTCCTCAGTCAGATAGAAGATTCAGTGCTATCCAGTTTAGGATCACAAGAAACCAAGTCATAGATTTTGTTTTTAGCATGAGCACTTTCCTTAAATAACACGTTAAGTTAAACCCATTCACCACTACTGGAGATCATAAGCTGGTTGCTACAGATTAAACTCATGTGCCCTGCTGGTGAAGCAGGGGTTCTATAGTACCTGCTTCTACTGGACATTCCTGATGGTGTTTTTAAAGTAGTTGCCTCTATTTCTTTTTAAAGTGCCAAAGATTGTGTGCCTATTGAGGTCATGTGTACTGTTTCCAAAATTTCAAAGTTAAGAAGACCATTTTCATGCGGTTATTTGCCATGCATCATTTTGCATGTGTGATGTGCCATGCATCAAGACAGAAAGACAGAAAGTGGACTGATCTGCTCTGCAGCAGGATCAGCAAAAACCACTTGTAGCTGTTTCCTGGGATTATTGCTCCAATTCTGCAGAACAGAACTGGAGGGAGACAGAGCAGCTCTCCTGCCCTGGTGGAACACACACCCTAAAGGCAGTCAGGCTCATCACTGTTTGTGTCCCACGGCTCTTATACAGTATACGAGATTGCTATGGTGTATGTTTGCATCATGGGGCAGGAGAGAGGGAGGAGAGTGAAATGTTTTGCCTACCCGAAGTACTCCCTGTCACTCATGTACCATGACTACTGATGTGATCCACAGAGGAAGGTCTTTCTAGAGCCAGCAGCATAGCTTGGAGATGGCACGGTGTTCTTCTGAGGCAACGAGGTAGAGTGTGATATGTGAAGAAAGTACCTCTCTCATCTATATCTGTTGCAGTGCAACATATGTTACACTCATACACCCTACTACCATTTGTTCACTGCTCTGTGTTATGGATCTGATATCCTGATGTGTTTTTAACAATTGAGCTTTTGGACATTCTCATGCCACAGTTCTCTATATGGGGTCTAACTGCAACTCGTGCTACCACCCAGTCATCTATGGTTAGCCACTGTTTACTTCCCCGAGGGGTTTTATTTTGCATGCTAGTGAGGAGACGATTACAGCAGGTAACACTAACACAACAGTTCATTCACACTGGAAAAGTTGCAGCTCTCTTCTCTCACAGGTTGCAAGCAGTGACCTCAAACTGTCTGTAAACACTGAGGCCTGAGGTTGTTTGTCTAAAGGATGTGAGGTGAGACTGAGGGTTGCTTCCCCTTCATCAGTGATCAGCTTGTTGTATCTGGTAGCAGAATCTGTTCTTGTTTAGCACCATCCTTAAATGTGTGAACCATGTCAGGTTCAAGTTTTATGACTTGCAGCTCCAGGGTTTTATCAGGACTTTGTGCACTATGTAAACTAGGCAGAAGTGAAAATTGTACTTTTGTTAAGTTGGTCTGGCTAGTTAATGTGCCGTGCACAAACAGTGACAGTTCTGGACAGTGGGATAGTTGTTTTCTGAGAGATTATTAGGGATTTTGACTCACCCTCTTCTCACCTACAGTTTGACATACCTATCAATATTCTGACACCAAAGATCCCTGCAAGTAAACAGTATTATATCGAGGTGAAATCCTTGCAGCCAGTCAGATTGTGTTATGAACGGTTCTACAACACGAGTTAGACAGAAATCCTGTCGGCTGGTGTACAGCAATGACACTATGTTGACAGCTGACTTTTATATAGTCAACTTCTGGTCAGAGTTGTTTCAGGGAGGGTGTGCAAGACCCACAGACGTAGTGCCAGGGTCCTGCACAACAATTACAGTGACCTGTCATTGTTGTCGCTGTAATGGTCATCTGGGAAACGTTTTTGCTGCGGCAGCAGGATGCTGTTGAGAACTCATATTGGTAAGCATATAAATTAAGACAGGAGGCTCATGGGCTTGCAGAATTACTGCTGATTTGTGTCTAATCCTAGAATATGTGTGGTCTTATGTTCAACTCTGTCTACACACTTCAGTAGTTGTACTATAGTTATTGCAATATGGTTTCCACTTCCCCTCTTTGTTACCTGCAAGTGGCTGTACCAGAAGAACAATTTAATGCATAATGGAAATAGGGATGACTATCGCAGGTATATGGAACTCAGCCACCATTAATGAAATAATTTGATATGCTTGTCCTGGATTTGCACGCTAATTATTTCAATTGAGAATGCATGTCCTCATGTTAAATTATCAACTATCTTCTCTTTGTATTTTTAACTGTGTTGTGTGTTTAATTAGTGGATTAGCACTATATCTCTTAGTTTTTGCCTGAATGCACTAGCACTTTCTACTTTTGCACTTTGTGTATCAGCTAGATTTCATTTTTCTTTTTTTAGGATTCGTGGGTTATTGTCTATGAACCTGGAAACATATGATCGAATCCCACCAGCGTCATTTGTTGTGTAACATTGAGCAAGTCACTTAACTACCTTTTCCTGTATATACCTCACTCTTTCTCTGAGCTTAGCCCCCCAAAACTTCCCATTACCTTTGTTTAAATTACCCTGACCTCTCAATGTGTGTCTTATGGCTGCAGTCACAGTGCCATCTTTTAAATGGATTGTAAAATATATTGGGATACAGCAGAATGTGTTAAAGGTGCAACATAAAACCAGATTCCTTTCATTATCCAGTTGGTATGTAAGGTGAAAGGCTTAAATGGGATCTTTGTTTTAAAGTTCAAAATTTAGTACCCCTTACCCACACACACCATTTATTCTTTCTTCTTTTGGAGCCATTTGGTGTCTATATTGTTGTGATTTGAAGCACAGGAGCATCCTTGGGCTGGACAACAACATTTTCTTGTGCTGGGGCATCCCCATGATGTTATGGCCCCACAAGTGCCTATTCATTTGCAAAAATGCTGGAGAGGTGCTGACATCACAAAATGTACACCCATATGAAGAATAGCACTGCATGGCACAAATATGATCTCATGCATTAGACTAAATTCAGCATAATGGCAGTGACACTGAACATCACATAGGAAGAATAACTAAATTGGGTGGGGGGCTATAAACTAAATGCTTAACAGAAACCCAGCAATTCCCTTTAAAGAGTTGGCCCAAGATTCTTTTCATTAATTTTTGTACTCATCATTTAGGACAAAAAGTCACAAGAAAAGACATGGAAAAATCCCTACTGTAAGTCCTTGAACAAGTGAACCTTAATTTGTTTATTTATTTTAGTTTGTTTATTTATGCATTTGATAACTGGATAAGTGCACTAGTCCCAGGGACCATTTTCAGGCACAACCTGGGCCATATAGATGGCAGATAGAGTACACAGCTATCACACACTTTAAAGGTTACAAAATAACAATTGATAATTACTGAAGAGAAGCAGCAATAATTAACAGAATAGTTAATACTAGTTCATACTAAATTGGCATTAGTATATATCACGCATACAAGTCTTTGGAACTTCTTTCTTTTCTGCTTTTTGGTGTAAAATGAAATAGAATCTGATTCTGAATTATATCCAAATATTATAATTTGAAATGTTTCTTATGCACCTGTGAGTGCCTGTTGTGGTCATGCATACTCTTTTCTGTATTTCAGTCAAGTTTAAGGATACCTTTTGTGTGACGTGATTTTGCATGGGTGATGTGCCATATGTCAAGTGGACAAACAGCTGACTGATCTAAGAGGAGCCAACACACCTGTTGCTTCCCCCTACCTTGCATTATGTGTACCGGGAAAGAGATCACTTAGCACTGTGCTTTAAAAAAGCACGTTATGCAGACTAGTGGTCCGCTAGTGATTTCAGAAGCTATTGCATCATGGTATGCCATTTTTGGTAAGATTGGGACCACAGGAGTGAGTGGTTTTACAAGTGGGTGTTCTTTTTATGTGTTAGCAGCACTGGGAGTTGAAAAAAGATGTAGCAGAGAATTAAGGTGGGTTTTAGAGGATGATGGCGACCAGAGGATTATGTGGTCATGGGCCCACTGCATCTGATTGCACTTTGTTAACTAATGTCATTGAGACCAGTGAGGGACTTCAAAATCAATTAGCTTTTCTGAAAACATTTTTTAAATGCAGTCAGGATGTTCCACACTGAACAGTGATCAATGACTGAAGAGCACTATGCATTTCAAAAGCCCAGGAGCTATGAGTCTTCAGGCCAGCTCAGTCATGTAGGATTGAGCCTGTAACTTTGCATTCAGGAGGGAGTGATTTTGTTTCTTTTTGATGCAGTCCTGTATTTACATTGTTGGTTTGGGCTATAGTTTCTTCCTTATCCCCCAGTGTTTGTGCCCAAGGTTCTTGAGAGTGTAGCACAGAGTCAGCTCAAGTTGCTCTGTAACCCCAAGATGCAAGGGCAAAGGAATCCTGAGGGGACTGGGTGGTCTTAATACACAACCTTATACATTCCCTCCAAGGACATTTACATGGATATGAAAATATATTCTCCAGAGGGTTAGCAAATGTAAATCTTCAAGATTTTTTGCAATTTGCAGTAACTAAAACAGAGGTTGTTGAGGGCAGGTATGAGGAAGAGTGTAAGAAACAAGTTTCTGTTTCTTTTTCTAACCCGCATGATGCCTTTTGTTGTCCATGGGATGATCCCTCAGTAATTTCCTTATCCATTGATTTGTGTACCCTGATGTTTTTCAGTCATGTCTGGATGCAACTGCTTGCTATATATGAATGAAACCCCATAGCTATATATAAAGGATGCTCCCTTCCAGCAGTATGATGATCATTGTCCTTTGAACTACTAGTGTTTTTTGGCACCAAGTATAGCTTGTAAGTACTTACTGTGGTCATGCTTGCTCTTGTCTCTACTTCAGTCAAGTTTAAGGATACCCTTTGCCTTAGTAGTTCACCTGCATAATGCCACCACATGAGACTGCTCCCCTTTGCTTGGTATCCCATGAAAAGTGCAAGTGCAAAACCATGAATGTAAAAATCGTGACAGCGAGACAGTGAGGCAAAATTATCATTATTTCTGTACTGTCTATGACCACTGCCTCGTGCTTTCTTATATGTAACTAATTCTGGGTCACTCCTGAAAAAGTGATTCTTGATCTCAGTGAGTCCACCCAGTCAACATCCTAACCCTGAGCAGGCAACCAGCATAGCCCTCCTCTCTCTTCTGTGGCTGTGTGCCCACTGAGCTGAATGAATGAGTGTGTGTGCTTAAACACGCTCTCATTCATTCAGCTCAGTGGGTGGCCAGCATGGAGGAGAGAGGAGGGCTGTTTGCCCACTCAGGGTTGGGATGGGGAGGAGCGGGGTTATGATGGATTACCTACCAGGGTGAGGGAGTGGGGAGTCCATTAGATACCAGGGAATGAGGACACAATATTCATATTTTTTATATGGTGGGGTGATCGGCGGGTGGGGGAGGGAAGGGGGTCTGTCTTTTGGACACTAACATTTTATTTTTCTATGGGGCAGGTGATCAGCAGGTTGGGGGGAGACTAGACACCAGGGATTGAGGATATTTTATTTTTCATATGGAGGGGCACTTGGTGTGTGGGTGGGGGGACTAGATGGACACTAAAAATGTTTTTATATGGGGCCAGTGATCGGCAGGTGGGGGGGCCACTAGCCACCAGGGAATGAGCATATTATTTTTTATATGGAGGGGCGATATGAGGCCAGTGATATGTATGGGGGGGCACAAGAATCCTGAGGCCACCAGGGGTCAGCGATTGGCAGAGGGAGAGGGGGGCTGTATGACTGAATAATACATTAAACTGCAGATGGAATAAATTCCACAGCTTAATGTATTATTAAGCAGTTCAGCCCCCGAATTCTGCAGAAAACAGTGAAAATCCATGGAAAATGGGTGGAAGCTTCCGATCTCACCATAGGCAAAAGTGCAAAAACTTTTGCAGTACTGCTGAAATTCCTTGAAAGTTCCGTCAAGGTGGAATTTGCAACTTTTGCCCAGGCCCAGTGGCAAGCATCTGATGACTTGGTCCTGCCCCTTCTGAACAAGAAGTCTAATTAGAACCAGTAGCTGCTGGTGGTGGTGGTGGTGGGGGGGTAGTTTGACAATATTAACTCAGTCACTGCCAGCAAAGGTTATTAAAAAAACAATGGTATTATTACTCTCCTTCCTCCCCTCCACATTCAGTACCAGTAAGTAACTGTTTGCTAGGGTGCAGTTCAACAGCACTGGATTTGTCCTGGGGGTATTATTATGCAGTTGACTGTGTGACATCCACCCTTCAGTACTGTTAACAGGAAAGGTGCCCATCATAGAGGAAGGATATTTTATCAGGCAGTATCTACTGGGAGCACCCTGTGCCCAGGTTTAATGTACACTGAAACAAGTTAAACACTCAGAGTTTGTGTGTTGTGTGGGGTATGCTTATTGTCAGGTGTTTGTGTGTGTGTGTGTGTGTGTGTGTGTGTGTCTGTCTCTATGTGTGTGTGTGTGTGTGTGTGTTTGTACTGTGTACCATCTACATGTGCAATATATTGATTAGCATGTGTGTCTTTTAGTATAAAAAAAGTATACATTCACAACTTGGTGCCTTTCAGTACCACTGGTAATTTGATTTAATTTTATTGTCGCACATTTTCAAAATGACCTTTTTTTACCCCACTCATGAGCCAGGTATATGAAAATTTTAAATTCCCCCCAAAACATGTTTTCGCAGTCACTCTGCAAAATCACATTTTGGACAGGATTTCAAAAATTTCACCCACCTGGTTCAAGAGGTGGGGTTCCCCTCCAAACAAAATGGTGAACATTTAGGGTCAGAATGTAAAAAAAAAAAAAAAAAAGTTATAAGGAAACGCTGAATTTTTTTTCAATTTTTTCTCATAGGTTTGTGATCTTTATAGATTCTGAACCCAAATTTTCAACATAGCCCTCATATTACCCCACCTCATGGACATGACAGGTGTCATTTTTTAAATCCCTTCCAAAACATGTTTTCATTGTTGCTCTGCAAAATCACCTTTAAGACTAGATTTAAAAACTTCCACCTGTTTTGATCATATGGCGGGGGTCACAAAATGCCTATGCTGAAAAATTTGAGGTCAAGATGTCAAAAAACAGCATAGTTATGAGAAAACATTGAATCTTTTCAACATTTACTCATAGTTTTGTGATTTGTGTGGATTTTGGACCCAAATGTGTAACATAGCCTATTTCTTACCCCACCTGACAAACATGACAGGTGCCATTTTTCAAATCACTATCTGAAACATGTTTTCACAGTCACTGTGTGAAATCACCATTTAGATGGGATTTGAAAAATTCCACCTGTCTTGATCATAAGGCGGGGGTAATAAAAAGACTATGGCCTCCATATTCAAAGCTGGCCCAGCACACGGCCAGCTCTGACAAATATTCCAACAGTTAGCATGCTTTGACCAAAGTGTGCTACCTGTCTGAATGTGGGGCTGCAGCAGTGCATAGAGTCTATACACTACTCTGTCACTGCTGCAGACTGAACATGCAGCACTAACCTGATTAGTGCCTTGTTAACATTTGAATATAGGGGTCCATGTTGAAAATATGGGGGATCAAAATGTCAAAAAACAATGAAGCTATAGAGAAACATTGAATTTTTCAAATGTTTACTCATAGATTTCTTATTTTTGCACATTCATACGAACAAAAACAACACAAAAAAAACTCCCGCTTATACTTTCCAGCCTCCACCTTCCATTAGAGTCCCCCTACTATTCTGGGTAAATACTTATAAAATGTGTAAAAGCAGGACCCCCACTGAAAATGAGATATTACATCTCAAGTGGGCTATCCTGAATAAATACATTGTAAAAATGGGTGAAAGCAGAATCCCAATGAAAAGAGATATTGCATCTCCGCTGTGCTAAAAGCAGGATTCCACTAAAAATGAGACATTGCATTTTAGCTCAAGCTCTCATGGTAAAAGCAGACCTTACTGAAAACAAGGTATTTAATCTTATCAGTCCTATCCCATGTAATTACAGTGCAAAATGGCTAAAAGTAGGACCCCACTGAAAATGAGATATTGAATCCCAGCTAGCCTATCCTAAGTAAATACACTGTAAAAATGTGTAAAAGCAGGACCAACTAAAAACAATCTATCACATCTCAGCTTGGCTATCTCAGGTAAATACATTGTAAAAATTGGTAAAATCAGGATCCCACTGAAAATGAGATGGTGTATACCCACTGTGCTGTTCTGGATAAATACAGTATAAAAGTGTGTAAAAGTAGGATCCCAGTGAGATATTGTCTGTCAACTGTCCTAGCCTGGGAAAATACTTAGTAAAAGGTTAGTAAAAATTGGTTAAAGCAGGATCCCATTGAAAATGAGATAGTGCATATCAGTTTTGCCATTGTAAGTTAATATATTGCAAAAATGTGTAAAAATAGGATGACACTGAAAATGAGATGTTGCATCTCAGTTGATCTATACTGAGAAAATACATTTTAAAAATGGGTAAACACAAGCTCTAACTGGAAATGCAGTACCGCATCTCCACTGGGCTAGTGTAGTTACATTTTAACTCTGTCTGTTGCTGTGTGTCACAGCTTATCCCAGTTTAAAAAGTCAAGATCTCCTTTTCCAAAAAGGATTCCCAAAATCTTAACATGTGAAAATAACAGGGATTCCTATCACTTCTTTTATGGATGGATTTTTTGGACCGATTGAGAGACAAGTGATTTTAATATAATTTACTGATGAACCTGTAATTTTTGTAAAGTGTTTTATTTTTTTTTGTTTGCTTGCATAGCTGAATTTTGATCTGCTACCACAAGGATGAGATCATCTACATAGGCCAATGTCTTTATTTCTATGTCTTGACTTGAAATGGAAAGACCAATTATGTATTGTTAATTATTAATGCACCATACTAGGAGGTCTAATGTTAGCACATACAGCAGGGAACTAAGAGGGCAGCCTTTTCTGACCCCTTCTCTTATTGGACATTGCTCCCCCCACCATCCATTAATGTATGGGGAGCTAGAGGCAGATTTATAACATGTTTGTATCCAGGAGATAAACTTGTCTGGGAGTCCATATGTAGTCACATATAGCCATAAGTATTTATATAATATTGCATCAAATGCCTCGTGTTGGTCCATACTTAGCATGTAACCAGTAATGGCTTCTTCATTTCCCTTTGCCAAACCTTCTCTTAATACTATTAAAACATCTGTAATTCTTCCTCCTGGTATTGAGCATGTTTGCATTTGATGTATTATATGGGTTAAAGTGAATGATAATCTATTACTCAAGATTTTAGTTAATATTTTGAAATCCATGTTTAGTAAAGTTATTGGTCTCCAGTTGGATAGGTTTGTCTTGTCTCCTTTGCTGAATAAAAATACCAACATTCCTTTATACATGTCATTTGGCAATTTGTTGTTTTTTTTAAATAAAATTATACATTTGTGTCATTTCTGTAACTAGATTTGGCATAATTCTGGAGAAGAATTCTAAAGGTAGGGCATACGGGCCTGGAGCCATTCCTGACTTTAATAGTTTAATTGTGATTAATAATTATTTTTCAGAAATAGGCTGAATTAAGGAATTGTATACATCTTTGGATTGTTTAGGTAGGTTACTTTGTTTCAACCAGATCTCTGTGTGTGGGTGTTCCGGGTGTGGTGTCCCAAACATCTGTGTTATATAATTTTCTGCTATTTTTAGAATTCCATTTTGTTTGTTACTGTATTCCCAGAACGTGTTTGAAAAGCTTTCATTTTTTTGTGTTGTCTATGGTTACAGCTATCGAAAGTGTTTGTTTGGGAGTGTTTCCCTTGTGTACAGATTGTTTGTTCTATTTCTAATGACTTCATCCTGCTGTATTGATATTGTGACATTTCTTGTTTTAAATGGGAAATATGGGTGCTGTAGTCATTTGTTTTTCTGTTTTTTAAAGGAACTGATTGATGCAATTTTGCTCTTAAATCTTTATATTTTAAGTTGTTCTATGTCCATTAATTTTCCCCACTAGTTTTAAAAATTCTGTAAAATCTTTTTTACTGTCTCCCACCAATCAAGACTCGGGTTATATAAAACATTTACCAATTTCCTGGCTTCCATAATGTTGTTCAAGCCTTGGGTTATTTCTTCATTATTAAGTAAGCTGGTATTAAGTCTCCAGTACACTCTGCCAGATGCTCTATCATTAAAAATTGCAACTTGTACACTCAATAGGGTGTGGTCAGGTGTGGCTACTGGCTGTGTTTTAACAGACATTTGAGGTAGATTCTGAGAGACAAAAAGATGATCTATTGCTGCTCAAAGGATCCTCATCAGATAAGGGAGGGTAAACAAATACATAAGTTGGGGAGACAGAGGCAACCAACAGGCATTGTCAAGAATCAACAAGGAGGACTTTGAGTAATTAAGATACATGGATACGGGAAACAGTAGCAGCAAGTAGGCATTGTCAATAATCATCAATTAAGAACAAAGGGTAAGTCAATATAGTGTAAACTAAGGCAAAACATAACAAATGACATTGAACGGATACAGAGTACAAGGGCATGCCATACCCATAGCAGCCCAAACTGGTAGAGTTCGTATTTGTACAAGCTTGGAAGATCATAGGTAGTAGCTATACAGCCTTGTCAGTAACCAAAAGGTACAAATGAAACATCAACTAGGAGAGTCAGCACAGTCAATAGGGAAGTAGTCAAAAACGAGCATGAGGGCCAGGGGGAAAAAAATCAGAGCAACAGAACTTGAGTCAGGAGAGGTAAGTTGGATGGGCAGATCAAGGAAAATGGTCTGGTGGGGTGTGTAGATGGGTAGGTGGGTGAGAGCAACTAAGGGGAGGTGCTGGGAGTAGGGTAGGGGGCCAAGGTACAGCAGGTGGTCGGGGGAGGTGGGGTAGTGTATTTCAGAAACTCAAAAAGAGTGTATTTTAGCAAAGCTATCAAATCTATTTGTAAAATTAATTTATTGAGAAATATGGTATCACAAAAAGTTTTGCTTATTTTAATTCCTGAATCTGGGTGAAGTCTGCTACAATTGAAGTCACTTCTGAATATTACATGCTTAGTGATAAATAAGTAGGGTTGGATGAATTTTAACATTTCTATCCTTCCAGCTTTAGACTGGGGGGCATATAGGTTTATAAGTCTAAAATCGTAGTTGTCTAATTTTATATCTAACAACAGTACCCTTCCTGGGCTAATGTCTACTGTGTAGCTAGTAGTTATTGTAGGGTTGTTTATACAGATTCCTAAGGCACAACAGGTATCTTCTCCTATTGACCAAAAGGTCTTACCCACAAACCATGCATTCTGTATGGATTATATTTCTATAGTTGTGTGAAGTCTTGTGTTCTGTAAAAAAATGATATCATACTGTAAACTCTCAAAATAAGCAAATGTGGTGCTATGCTTTTTTCTGACTTAATACTATTAGTTTTCAAACAGGACATATTCAGTTCTAATAAGTCCATTGCCCTTAGTCAGACAGGTGTGCATACTCATGATACTTTCTTGATGCCTGCTCTTCTTCCCCATCTTTTTCTTTTAGATTTAGTTTTGGCAGGTGGAAGTTGTTCTTCCCTATCTGATGCTATATCTTTTTGCGAAGATTGTACAGAAGCAGTGTCTGATTTTTCCTTCAGGTCCATTTCCTCCATTGTAATGATTCAGACTGGTTTAGTAGGGGTATTGGGTCTTCAGAGATTAGAGTTGTTGCTTGTACTTTCCCTTTCCCTTTCTGGACTGTTTGAAGCCCCTCTTCATCTTCTTGGATAGGGGGGAGGGGGGCATGGTTATTTTTTCCAGTTCAGTATTCAGTAATAAGTTCTGGTTCTGAGGATGTTTCCACAAAGTTAGCTATATTTTCCACTGTTTCTGTCTGGTTGAGAGATTATGATACAGTTCCTGAAGGTGTGGCAGTTTATGTGCTGTTGTTTTTGCTTTAGAGGCTTTGTGAATGTAAAAATCCTGTTCACCATAATTAGCACTTGTGGTGTTGTGGGAAACGCATGGGCATGTCATAAAAATGTGACCGTCTTCATCACAAAGATTGCATTTCAGTGTTGCTGTACAGTGGTAGCCAAAGTGTCCCAGTACACCACATATAGAACATTTTATTTTCTCACATGCTGTGAGTGATATGTCTGGTCGATCTGCATTTATAGCAGGATCAAGTCTGTCCTTGGTAAGAATTATTCCTTTGTCCCTCCTCAGGAAAAAGCAATTTGGTAAGTGTTGTATCCCTGTCTTTGTTTTAGTTTTATCCTAAATTTCCACCCCCAAGTCCAGAACCCTTCCTGATCAATTATACAGTCTGGTATGCCCTGTACTTTGCATTTTTTTCTAGCCAATAAATAATGTCTGCCACATTTACCCCTTCATTTGTAAAGAGTATTGTGACTATTTTAATTGTGGGTTTGGTGAGGGAAATTACTTGAAATGGTGTCTAGATGGGCTTTTGCTTTTGTTTAGTATAAATGTTCCAAAACTTGTCAAGTAGTGATTCTGACCTAAAACATATATCAAATGTTGATTCTCCAGGGGCATGAATTAGTGCATAGACATCTGATGGGGAAAAAAACATGTGCTTTTCCCACAAATGATCTGTCTGGTGGGGAGTTCATACCCCTCAAGTACCTCAGATGTACTGCATGAAGCCTTTTAGCATTCTCCACTGGTTTATGCAGGAGCCTAGCATATGTTATTTGTGGACATGGGTTAGTATTGTCTGGCTGTTCTTGTTCTCCACTTATAGCCTATTCTGGTGTAGTTTTAGTCTGTGCCCCCATAACTAAGTCAGTAGGGGCTTCATAAAAAATCTCTGCAATATCAGTAATGTTAGAGGTACCTGAGGGATGTTGCTCTTTGGTGTGGCTCGCAGTTTCTTTTAGTTTTGCTGTCAGCTGGGATCTTTTATCTTTTGACAGCTCCTGCCTACTGCCGGGTCTGTGATCTGGTCTCCACTCTGGGGAGTCAGGGAGCAGAATGTCAGGGTCTGGGATCCAATTTCCTTGTGGCATTTGTATGCAACCTGCCATTTGCAGAACTGCATCAGGGTTCCATTCTGACGTGCCAGAAACAGCTTCATCCTGGTTCTTGCCTGTTTACATATGGTTCGAATCCAGAGTACTGGGTACTCCAAAGTGAAAAACTGTTGAAGAAGGTTGTTTTTTTCTGATGTACCTGGAGAACTGCTAAGAATTATTTTCTGTTTTAGCTCCTCATCCCACTTGATTTCATTTGCATAGGATGTTGCAGCTTCTGACATTTGCTGCATCAACTGCAATTTTTTTTTCTAGACTTTCTTTTAATTCATTTTCAACTCGCCTGATTTCGATCTCTGATAGTTCCGTTCCTGTAATAGAGTCCACAGTGGTTTGGTTTTCATCCTGGATGTCCATATTTTCTGCTGTATCCGCAGCTTCGTGCTGCACTCCTTTAGCTTCTTTCTTCTCCTGATCCTCCATTGCAAATGGCAAACAGCCAAAAATCCCCCCCACAGGTGAGATGGGTGATTTTTTATTGCGAGGCAAAGTAAAATCAATACAAGAAATCTTTAAACGCATGGTCAAATACACAAAGAAATACAAAACAATCAAAAAAGAAACACAGAGAAAAATTCTCAGAACAACATAACCCCAGTATTAAAGGAAATAGCAAAATGCAAATGTAGAAAGGAAATATAATAACTGAGATATTAGACCAATACATAGCAGGCCTCAGAAACCCACAGGAGAATATCTCAGGAAATTAATAAATAAATGGTCGGTTCCTCCACAGCTGCCTCATTTGTTGAGGGGAAATACTTTTTTTTTCCAAAGTATGAAGTCTTTGTAGTGCTAGTTTAACAAACATGACTATCTTGTCATATTCCACATGTTTCTGCTGGAACACCCAGGAGCATCTGGACTGCCAGATATAATATGTCAGCAGGGCCCCTGGGACCTGCAAGGTGGAGGCATAACATTTTGACCACCGAGTCGGGAAAAGTCCCAACACCAGTTCTGCATGCATTAATGTCTGAAACAAAGGTTCTCACTAGTGAAGTGCAAGATAAGGCCAAAAGGCTTTAATACAGGGACAGTCAAAAAAAAGGATAGTCTTGTGTCTCCAACAGCTGTGCATAGTCCTCTCTGAGACAATACTGTTAACAAATCTGTTTGTGTTTGTGTGAATTACAAACACACAGCTTCTCATAAACACTCAGCCAATGAGTGTCCCACACAAATGGGGACAAGTGCTTATTATTTAGAAAGTTGAGTACAGTGGTCTGTTGCTGTTGCGTGCAGGGAGAATTTCAAGGGGTCCCAAAAAATGGCTAGATTGAATCTCAACATATAGCTGTTTTCTACCAACAGTCAGGAGCCTTGCCAACCCTAGTTTCCACTGCTTTCTTTCAAACAGTGTGTCAGTAATAAAATCTGGGCAAAAGCCCGTTTTTCTCAAAACTCTCAATGAGTTATTGTGCCAATCAGCCAAATAGGAGCCTGCAACCATTAATAGACTCCTGCAGTCCAGAGCTTGTTATTCGGTTTGAATGCTGGACAAATATTAGACGTAATAAAGACACCATAATAGAAGGCAACAGGATTTATCATGCCTACACCACCCTCTTTTTTGGAACAATAAGTCAGATTACTTTTAAGGTGGTTTAGTCTGCTTCCCCAAAATGCTTGGAAGAAAATACTCAAAAGTCTGGTCTTCATGGCTTGGGGTAAGGGAAAAATATAATTTATATACAGAAAAATAGAAAGAATAAGGGTCTTAATTGAAAGTGCCCTTTTCATTTTAGAGATCCATTTACCTTTCCAAAAATTCACCTTTGTCTGAGCAACCTGGAGATCAGACTCCCAGTTTTTTTCAGCCATGTCCAAGGTCCCATATGTTACACCCAGCAAGGTAATATCTCGATCTGTCAGTGTAATGCCCACAATACACTGAGGAACTGAAGTTCCCGGAGACCAATAAAAGTACCTACAATTTTATGGAAATTAATCCATGACCTCAAAGCCCTAACAAAGGCTTGTAGCTCTTGACTAATGATTGGACCCATATCAGGGTCCTGTAGCATCAAAATAACATCATCTGCATAGGACAGAATGGGAACCAAAGGGGTTTGAGGCCCAAGAGAGAGACAAATTCTCTGAGGGTACTGCTGAATTTTCTGTAAGAGGGGGGATCTATCCCAAAGATATACAGCAAGGGGCTCAAAGGGCACCCTTGCATACTCCTTTCTCCAATTTACAGGGCTGTCCCACACATCCATTAACAAACAGTCATATACTCACATTTGCGTACAAAGTGCGAATCCAAAAAATAAATCTTGCAGCAAGATGATAGACATGTAGGACTTGGAACAAAAAATCATGGGAGAGCCTGTCAAAGGCCATCTCCTGATCAATACTCAGGAGATACCCAGAAATCATGTCATGGTTCCCTTATAAAAATAATCCACAGAGCCAGAGCAATGCATCCTGTATATTTTGAGACTTTATAGAACACAATTGCTGAGAACAAATAGCCTACTCAGGGACCAGTCCCAATCTGGAGGCCAAAATCTTCGCCAATATCTTATATTCCTTATTGAGGAGACACAAAGGTCTCCAATTCTGGATATCAGTTCCATCACCTTTCTTATATAAAAACAATCATTAAAGCAGAGAGTTGGGATCATGGGAGTCATCCACTGTTCAAACAATAATTAAACAATTCTGCCAGCACAGTGGCCAAATGGTCTTGGAAATTTTTTTAAAATTCCAAAGTAAGACCATCATCAACCAGGGAAGTATTATTATTATTCTGGTTCTTAATAGCAGTCAAAACTTCAGTGGGATGGGATAGTAAGATCTCGGTGTCCTGATCAGGTAATGTTGGAATGACTATATCTGCCAAATAAGTCCCCACATGGGGGTTAAGTGGATCAGCAGCAAAGCTTGATCGAGACATGGATATTTACAGCATGCATGATGTCTGCTCTGGAAGTCACAACCTCTCCCCTACTATTAAGCAGGCCATTCAGAGGTCTGTTGTCCATCCAAGAACTATGTACAATCTGTGAAGGGATCAAATATTTGTTTAAGGCCCTGCATCCAAACCACATCTCCTGGTGCAGTGATTGGGCCCTATTGTATTGCAGACACTGCATCTGTAACTTAATATTGTGTATTTGTACACTAGAATCCTGCCATTCTGTTTCAGCTTGAGAGACCAGTTTTTGTAACTGTGACCTATAGGTAAGGTACTGCAAATAGGCTTCCTGGGACTTTTTGCCAGAAAAGGATTGAAGAAATCTGACAATGTTATGTTTACTGTTTTCCCACCATTCATTAATACAGTTATAAAAGACTGATTGAGAATCTAGTAGTTCAGGGCCGGAGCCATTGGTGTTAAGTCAAGCTCCTCTAATCTACTATTGTTAAGTCACCAGAGGCCTTTTTCATGCACAGGAGTCTCACCCCAGTGCAGAAAACAGGTAACCATGTGGTGATCAGAAAACTCGTAACAAGTAGTACTTACTGAGTGTACCTGAATAATATGGGATATGCAAATAAAATCAGTTTGGGTTGACAAAGCTCCTTTGGAAAAGGTATTACCCTCTGCTGGGTGCACAGCCCAGTAGGCATCCTTCAACTTGGCAGTGCACAAGACTGTATTTAAATAGTTAGAATCACAGTACATTTTGGAGGTGGTTAGACCATGTTCTGAGCGTGTCGTACCACAGTTAAAATCACCTCCCCAAACCACCAAATGGGAGGTGTGCAAAAAGGGTTGGATGGCAGTGAACAAGCTAATTTTCAGTACTTTAGTGTGGGGGTGTAAGTCACAACAATGCACAGATGGCCCATACCTAAGGACTGGTCTCAAGATACAGACTTTCCAGGATGTATTTCAGTAAGCTTAGTCAATTTCATCCAACTATCATTGAATAAAATCCCCACACCATCACATCTGTCTGTACCCATGGACCAAAAGGAAGGTCCTTCAGTCCAAAACCTGGATGCCTGTGAGAGTTCATAAAAAGACTTTAACCTAGTATCCAATAGTAGGAATCCCTGGCTAGCCAGGAGATGTAAGGTAGTAAGGACAGATAGGCATTTCCTATGGTTCTTTATGCTATTCACATTGGGCCTTATGCATGAAAGTGCAGAAAAGACACCAAAAACTGGTTTAGGCAAGATGCACATGTCTGCAGTGCATAGCGGGCAGGAGGTATGTGGCATGCACAAAGGAGGATATGTACTGGGGGCGTGGTGGAAGGTGCCAAGCAGTGGAAACCACTGGTATAGCAGATGAAGGAGAAATACCCAGGAACACCCCTTGACCCTGCCAAATAAGGCATTGCACCACCCGCGTGCAAGTGCATGGCTGAGAATGCCATGTGACCGAAACACGCAGAACACAATGGCAGACCAGGAGAGGGATGTGCAGCAACAAATGCAGCAAGCATCAGAGACCTAATGGAGTGCACGATGAGGCAGACACAGGCAAGGACAGGGCCATGGAAGGGACGGGTACCAGTCCAGGGCAAGCAACTTCTCCAGTGGGCAGGTCACCATAATGGTGGACAACACACAGCAGAACTACAGCTGCCTGTAAGGTTCAGAGGCCCCAGCAACACCAGCTGAGGTAAAGTACAGGCTGTGGCTGGACATACAGGATGCTGTCAATGCTGCAGGGACAGAGGCATGAACCATAGCAGCCATAAAACACAAATGGTGGGACCTCAGGGCCACCCTCAAGCGTAAACTCACCACTGGTGGAAGAGCATCTAGCAGTACAGCGGGTGGGTTGCCCTGCACCGACAGCCAGCTGACACCTCTGGAGCAACTGGTGGCAGAGATGCTCATGGACATAGCCATCCATGGAGAAGTGGAAGGTATGGATGCCATGGTAGGTAGGTACAGCACACAGACATGCAGCAGTGACACCACAGCCTGACATGAGCCACTAACAGCCATGTCATGTACCCACAGGTGGAACATGGCTCAGCAGGAGTGGAGCAGCAACCACAATGGCCTGGCCTGCCAGCACCATGAGAGAGGCAACACCCATGGCATGGCAACAAGGAGAGGAGCATGCAGGTAGGTATGCACATGCCAGGGGTGTTGCAGTGGGGAGCGACTGGCCAGCACCAGTCTAACATGTAACATGTACACCAACAGGTACAGTGGTAGTGATGGAGACCCTGATGGAGATGTCCACTGAGGAAGACAGCATCATCATCCCCTGTGAAGAGGACACCAGGACAGGCAGCGACACATCCTCATGGATGGACAAACAGCTCCCCCATGGAGGTACAACCAGCATAGGGTGCCAAACAGAAGCTGGCACTGGGAACACTGCAACACTGGGCACCGGTGTGTGTGGGGCCCCCCAGGCCAATGCAGCACCACATCATGACACAGCACACTGATAGCAGTGAAAAAGGCCCCTCAGACCACACCCAAACACCCACCAGGGCTGGTAGGACACAGATATTCATGGAGAGGCAGTATCACCAGCTGCAGCACCTGAAGCATGACAGGCTGGATGCACAGTGGCATCATACTGCAGTGGTGGAGGAGCAGACCATGGTCCAGCGGTCAATATGCATGCCCATCCTGCAGTGCTTGGTGGCATTGGAGGGCATCCAGGACCTGGTTCAGCACACCACTGCCAGGAGATATGGTGTGCCATGTGCACAGCCAGCAGTGACCGATATGGGCATGCACTACATGCCACCATTGGGCCGCTCAATGCAGACTGAGGAGGAGGATGGCCAGGCCCCACCATGCCGTGTCAATGCCATGACCAGCACACAGTGCACCATGGACACACTGCCAGTAGAGTCACAGCTGATGCAGGAGTACCATGCCACTGTAGAGCTGGCAGTCCATGATGTGCACATGGCCCCATCAGATGGCACCAATGGTGAGCGCAGTGGCAGGGATGGTGTTACAGCAGGATGCAGGGGCAGGGGTGCACCCTGTGGCAGGCAACCAGTGCATAGACTCAGCAACTGTGTATCCATGAGGCTACAGGCAAACCTGGATGCCGAGAGCACAGGGTTGAACAGAGGCACAGTGTCACATGCCAGGCCACCCTGAGGTGGGCACATTCACCTGTGCATGTCACACATCCCACACCATGATCCACGGCAGTGCCCATACTTGCATGGCACAGTGGCACACAACCACCCACCACACCCACGCACATGCATACACACTCACCCACCCATCCTCCGTGACATTCAGTGC
This sequence comes from Neoceratodus forsteri, assembly GCA_016271365.2. NCBI lineage: Eukaryota > Metazoa > Chordata > Ceratodontiformes > Ceratodontidae > Neoceratodus > Neoceratodus forsteri. Next base: position 989,651,610 of record CM057449.1, read on the forward strand.
ACTCAGGCAGCACTCATCATCATCATGCACCACCAGGCCCCCCCAGCACACAACGCCACTGACATGCAGGATATGGGACATGGTGCAGGGCACAGCTGTGCATAGTGCCGGGGTGGTGTTGCATGTCATGGCGTTAGCCCCTAAATGTGCTCTCCATTAGTGCCTGATGGGTCATGCGACCACTGACTGTCTCTGGCATGCAGACAGGTGCCAGGTCATCATCCCAATCATCCACTGGCGGGTCAGGGGCAACATCAGGCATCGGCACATTCTCCCTCTTCATGATGTTGTGCAGCATGGTACTCACTGTGAACGCCTTGCACGCCTTTGCAGTACACAGCACGAACCTGCTGCCTGTGTGGTCCAGGCAACAGAACTGCATCTTCATCTGTCCAGTGGTCCTCTCGATGATGTCTCTGGTCTGCTTGTGTGCTGTGTTGTAAGCAACCTCCTCTGGCATGGCAGGGGCATGGAAGGGGGTCTTGAGATTGGACCTCAGTGGATAGCCACTGTCACCTGCAGTTGGGGGAAGAATATGTCAGTGCATGACAGTGTAAAAGTGACACTGTCCTGTATCATGCAGTGACATTGGTCTCACCTAGCAGCCACCCATCCAGCAGTCCATCACACAGCATTTCACTCATACCAGAGCCATCCAGGACATAGGAATCATGTGCTGAGCCAGGGTACTTGGCACACACATCCGTGATCATGCCCCCTGCATCACATGCCACCTGGCAATTTATGCTGTGATAGCCCTTGTGGTTCCTGTATGCCTCCTTATGGCTCTGTGGCATGTGAATGGCAATGTGGGTGCAGTCAATGACACCACACACATTTGGCATGCTGTGCATTCTGTAGAACACCTTCTTCATCACCATGAGTTCTGCCGGCATTGATGGGAATGCGATGTGCTCCCCAAGGTGCTTGAAGAGTGCATTTGTCACCTGTGTCACAGCCCTGGACAGAGGACTGGCCCACATTAACAGCATCACCCATCACACACTGGAATGAGCCAGTGGCATAGTATCGTAGGCCACATAGCATCTTCATCTCTACACACATGGCGTGGGACTGCCACGTGCACGGTTTGACATTGCCATGGATGCTATCGCACAGGCGGGAGATGGAAAGCTATGGTAGCCTGAACCACTCAAGACAGTGGGTGTCTCACACTGCAGTGGCATCCAGCCATGTGTAGAACACATGCAGCTGTGGGGTACAGCGGTGGCTCCTCTCAGCAAAGTCGACAATGAGTTGTACGTGGACCAGTATGCACGGACACATTCCAATGGACAGTCATGGCTTCCTGCGATTCAGTGCACCACCAGTTGTGGCCCCCAATATACCACCGGTCACATGGCCAGGCCCCTTTAGGGGGGTGTCACCTTGCCACTATGTGCCCTGTGGGAGTGCTGCACACATGCACAGGCCACGTGATGTGCACAGCCATGTGACACTGAATCATGACAGGTGTCATGCTGACCCACAAGACACAGTTCCTAGGACACCTGTTCCATGTGGCCAAGCTGGACTACATGGACACGTGGGGCCAAGGTGACCTGTGGGTCATCAGGGCATTTGAGAGGGTGAGTATGGGTATGTGGGATGGCCAGGCAATGGATCCTGGGTCTCAGGCAGGTGTGTGGGCATGTGGTGTTCTAACTACTGTCCCAGTTTGTTCAGCAGGACCACCATGGTGTGCCAGGCCACATGGAGCTCACACTCCAGGTGCAGCAGGATGGGGCTAGGCTTTATGTGTCCTCTTTGCCAGTGAGGTGCATGCGGTACAGGGAATGGCTGCTGGGGTGCCTGTACCTGAAGGGTACAGGAGGGGATCTCTACTATGAAGACAACAGCTATCAGTCCTGGGACATTTATGTTCCCTCACTGGTGAGTACAGCAGCCCATGGGTGATGGGGCATGTGGCCTGTGGGTGACAGTTGCTGATGTTACTAATGCATACACCTTTCTTTTGCAGCATTACAGGGGCCCAGTGAGGAGGATCATACTGAGGAATGGTGGCTGACACCACGCTATTGGAGGAGATGGATGACACAGGGGATGATGAGGAAAGTAGCAGTGGCAGGGCAACACCATCTCATCCTGGCCCATGGCAAGAGATGGTGGGGGGCCATCCTTGGCATGCATCATATGGAAGTGTGCCAGCGGACCATCCCAGGCATCATGACCAGCCTACAGTGTCATCCACTGACATGGACACAGGACTGTGCCATCTGGGACACTAATCCTGGAACTATGTCCACCATGACATGCCTTATTGCCCTCTAATGGGGCTGAACTGTGCAGCTTGGGACTGGCATTATGTTGTTGTGTGGGGAGCTGCATGGCAATGGACTGCTGGACTGGGGGGTTGCTGTTTGTTCATGTTTTTGGTCTGTCTGCTGTTGGGAGGCACTGGCAGGAATGCAGAGAATGTGCTGTGGGGGTTCAGGATATGTGGGTGGTCCTAGGAGGATTGTTGGGGTCCCTGTACCTCCAGGAGGGCATTATGGGTGTGTGTGTGTTTGTTGACATTCCTGCCCATAGTGTGCTGCACAACTCTGGTAATAAATGTTGTGTTTCATACCTCTGTGTGGTCACTGTCTCAAGGGGGCACTATCAACAGCCTAGCCTTGCTGGGTTGGTCGCACTGTCTGTCACGGGCATCCACCTGCATGCAGCTGGTCACCAGGTACAGTCCTGTAGGTGCAGCCATGTGGCATGGTATCTGAACATTCCACTGGTGTGTGTGCTGTCACTCCTGCATGCCCTGTCCTGCGGTGGTGTGTGTGGTGCCACTCCATGTCACATGTGGCTGCATCAGCTGCCACTGTGCTGCATGTCCGACATGCATCATGGCCGTGCTTCTGAGGTGTCACTTGGACATGTGCTACTGCTGCTGTGACATGGCTGTGTGCTGCCACATCATCTGTGTGGGCACGCCGGTCCCGTGGTGGCAGTCTGATGACTTCTGCATGCCTGTGCTGGCATCCCCATGTGCTTTGCACTCCCCTACACCACCCTGTACATGGTGTGGCTTATGCGATGCCGCTCACGTGATGTTCCATCATATGTGCTGTCATGTATGTACGTCTGACCTGCTTCCACATGCTGGTACCTGTCCCTGCCCCTGCATAATGCATGCAAGGAGTGCTTGCATAGCAGTACATGCTACCACTTGTGCACATGCTAGACACCTGTTGTGCATGCCTCCTTTGGGCTGTGTGAGTGTACTTGTGTTGGTACACTTACACATTGCTTCTACACACAGTAGTGTGCGGCAAGTGGCATTCGTGCATAGGGCCCATTGATAGTAAAGACCTAGTAAAGATAGTAAAGAGTGGCCATAATTATAAAGGGGTGTAGAGGAGGGGCCCCTTAAGTCACCCTAGAAGACCAGGACCTGGTGAGTCATCTCTGGGATAAGGCAGAGTCAGCAGCTTGGGAACCATCGATGGCTGAGGGAGGGTCCTCAGTAGAGACAGAGACAGGTAAGGTCTCTGTTTCTGAAGTCATTGAAGCAGAGTCAGGAGATACAGAAGATTTACCCAAGGCAGTAAATCTATTTTTGAAAGGGATAGGAGAAACCTTTTTAGGTTTTTTACCCTTAGGAGTTGATTTACTACCCACCCACTGTTGTTTCTTCTTACCCTTGTAGTTGACAGGAACAAAAGGCTCAGAATGGGAAGGCGAGGAGAGGGTAGGGTCCTGCTATTCAACAACCGCAGGGAGTACCACAAACTAGTCTACAGGGGCCATTTGCATCTCTTCAGGAGTAACAATGGGGGATCCACCTCTGGAGGGGTGGATACTGTCAGTGGCAGGGCAGGGTACTGAGGCAGGAACTGTACTTCTGGGTTTACAGTCTGCTGGGTAGAGTGAGTTGACTGAGCAGCCATCCTCCTGGCAGAAGCTTGTGAGCACCAGACTGCTGAGCCTGTGCAACAAGATTTTTTTGGGGGGGCATACTTTCACCTTTATTATGTGATGCCCAGATGCATCTAGCATAAGAATGTCCCCTTTGTTCACACAAATTACATTTAAATGTATTTAAACAGTCTTTTAACAAATATCCATACTCGAAACAGTGAGTACATTTAGCGGAATCACAGGCATTGCTTCAGTGTGCTCTACAGCCACACTTAAAGCAGGACTTCTGTTGCCCAAAGTAGAAAGGGTACCCCAATCCCTCCCTAAGAAAAAAATGCTTGGGAAGTGCATAACCCCCACATCAGTGTTTTGAAATTTAACTTTTATTTTCCAATCACCCATCCAGATTTTTTTAGTGTTGAGGATCAAAACAGGAGTATCCAACATCTCACATCTGTTTCTCAACCAAAACAGAATATTCAAGATGTTGACACCTTCATTCTTAAACATGAGTAATTGTGTGAATTTGTGGTTTCATAAAGGTAACAGCTAAAAAAGGACTCCATAAAGGAGTTTATAACAGCTGTGCCCAAAACCTGTCCAAATCCTACAACATGTTTGAAGCTAATATCAAAATTACCATCCCCATATGAATGAGGGCATACACCTCGGATGAGAAAAACTTCATGGAATCCTTCAACAAAGTTATTGCAATATAACTCCAATCTGGGGGATAGCCCAGTCTGCCTTAATAGATAAGGCATACAGCATTTTTCAGGGAGCTGGTTCCCTATAGATCACAAAAAGGTCAAAAAAAGTCTGGGGGGGGCCCAACTGGGTCCTCAGAGTTTACAAGAAGGGATGTACTTGTATCTGTGTGTAAATCCTGCTGTGGAAGAGCAGGAAGATCCCAGCCAGAAGTGGACAGTAAGGAAGGCTCCTCAAGCCCAAAAGGGGGTCCAACAGGCAGTAGCAGAGAACCTGTGGCTGTAGAAGAAAGGGGACACCAAGGGTTCCCAAACCCTGTTGCTTGTCTGTGTCTATATACAGCAGGGTCAATTTCATCAGGCTCCCATTGACCTGCTCCATTTTGGAGCCATCCTGCAACCATCAATGCCCATTCTGATGACCAGTAAGTAGCAGTTGCCACTGCAGGACTCAGACCCCCTGTTGGTGCAGGAACACTGGGCTGAGAAGCGTCCTGTGATGTGGGATCAATGGATTGAACTGAGTGCAGCAACAGCCACACAAAAAACAACGAGCTGGAGCTCAGCAGTACCTCCCGCCTTTTGGTGGGCAGAGGAAACAGGGGAAAACTGTTAAGAGTCACAATTATGAAAGGCAGTGTCAGTGGAAAGTTCAAAAATAAGACCTTTACTTTTTGGCAGTTCTGGAGAAGGCGTCTGAGCCACAGATTAAGCAGCAGCTGATGTGGCAGATGGGAGTCCGGTGGCATGTGGAGTAAGAAGTGCATTCGCATCCCCAGTTGGTTGAAAAGGCAGTGAAGGACTTGGTGTTGGAACAGTAGGAAAATCCATCGCATTGTCCGGTGGTGACATTGTGGAAGCAGCAAACAGTTCTGGAGCAACTGTGGAACCAACAAACAGTCAGGCTTCCAAAACAGTGGTCCTATGCAGTTGTCCAGCTGGGAGGGCTAAAAGTACAGATGGCAACTTAGATCACAGCAAAAGTTCCTGCTGAGCAATCACCTCCACCAGTTATAGGCACTTCCCTTCCAATTCCAAAATTAGATAATCTTCAATGTCCAGACTCATTTTCAATGCATCATCTGCCAGCAGAAATGTGTCCTGTGCCACTCTCCACTGCTGCAGTTCAGCAGCTCTAGGCAGACTTCCATCTCCAGCACCACACTATTCAGACTCAGGAGGGGAGGCCATCTCCCCCCAACTCCATCCACCTCCATCTCCTCACTGAAGCCAGCAGCAGCCATCCAGAATAGGATAGCAGTACCTCCTACTGCAAAGATTAGGAGGATTTTTATTTAAGAAAAGAAAATTAAGAAACAAGACACACACATGAACATATATCATACTTCTAAATATCAACATCAAATCCTGTAACTCCACACCGGTTTCCTACTGTAGGCAATTGAAAAGTCCCCCCACACCCAGTGCACACAGCAAATAACACCTATCTGTGAAAAACATATCTCAAAACTACTGACCCTCCACCAAGAAGTCTGCAAAACATCTATAGCTAACTCTGTTCATGGGGTAAGCCAAGGAAAATGTTTCCACCAAGTATCCACCACTTTGCAGGGTAACCCTCAGTGTTCCTTTTCAAATAAAAAAAAAACAATTTCTTTAGTCAACAATGCTACCAAACCTTCTAAAGGAATACATTTTTATTGCAGAATATACTGACACCAAACTTGCCAGATTCCCCATTTTAAACATGCCAAAACCACCCTCAAAGTCCCTGGATGAAACTGTTTCCAACCATCCCCAAACACACCATAAATCAACACAACATAATTCATTTGCAAGAATATTGGCAGCTGCCATCGAGCTTCTAGCAAAGGCCATACGCCTATAATATATGGACACTTACAAAATAAATGTTCCATTGTCTCAATCTGAGTCTTGCAGCTTTCCCATAAACAATATCGTTCTTCCAACCTTTTATGTTTATGGTTACCTCTTACAATTTTTCATGACAGCATAACCATACCGTAACCCACATCTTTTGGGGTAAATGGGGTTCTATAAGTTGACTAATAAGGCTATTCTCTGGCATACTAGGAGAACACTGAAAACATGGTTCTGGCAAAAATGTAGTGTTTAAAATATGGGTATATTCATCGTTCCAGTTTTTATACAACAAATCCATAGTAGACACATTCCATTGTTTAAGTTTTTTAAAATGTGACACTAAATTATCCACCACCTCAGGTGGCAGGTTCCAAAAAACTCCCCATATACCTGTTCTCCATTTTAGAAGCAGGGTAAGACACTGAGCTTGTAGTAAGGGAGCCCACACCTTTCCTTGAGGTTGTACCACAGGCAAAGAATTTACATATATGTATATGGAGAAAAAAAGAAAACTATAGGATTCAGCATATTTAGTGCCCCCCCCCTTTACTGGGTCTGTATGTGATCACCCTTTACACAGGATTTAACCTACTGCCCCACAGGAGACTAAAACATATAATATACATCCTGGCCTCTAACAGAGTAGGGAGGGGGAAAAACATAACAGACATACAGTAGTAAAGGTAGAATAAAGGTCCTAAGTAAAAATATTCACTTGTGCCTCATTATTGGCCATGCCTTCCACTTTTCTACCTTTTGTTCAGCTGTTTTTATGTTCTCTAGCCAATTCTGCATTGCTGGATTCGGTTCTCCAAACTAGATACCTAGTACTTTTATAGGACCTGAAACAATGTGAATCCCGGCAATATCCATCACTGGGCACTCTAGCAGATTATTAAGAACCATCCCTAGACCCTTAACTTTATTAAGAGCATAGCCTGACACAGATGCAAACTCATGTAATACGGACAAAGCAGTAATTCCAGACTGTACATCATCAGCAAACATCAGACATATGTCATCAGCATAAGCCATTATACAAGGAGAGGTCCTTCCCAGATTTCCCCCAATATGAACAATACCTGGATGTTGTTCTATCTTCTGATTGACAGGGTCAAGACTAAAAACATATAACAGGGGGCTAAGAGGGTACCCTTGTCACACCCCTTTACATATAGTAACTGCTTCCCCAGGAAGACCATTGACAACTGGTCTTGTCATAACGTTATTGTATACTCACTTTATCCATGCCACAAAGGGGGTGGAATACCATAATGTGTCAAAACAGAAAATGAAATGTCATGGTTAACAACATCATAAGCTTTTGCTTGACCTAAGATGATAAGATATCCCTGATTTTCTAGGACAGCACAAATTTCTCTAAGCAGGAAAAGGTTATCCTGCGCAGTATGTTTTGGCACTGTGCAGGTTTGTGTAGAGGCAATCAAAATCTGAGCTGCACCAGACAATCTGACCCCTAAAAGTTTACATAAGATTTTCCAATCCACGTTCAACAAACTATTAGGCCTCTAATTAGCAAAATTTGCCTTCTCTCCCTGTTTGTAGAGCTATATCAGAAAACTTTCCAAAATTTCTGGAGGGCAATAAACTTGGCCTTGTAAAATTTTATTTAACAATAAAGCCAGGTATTCACTCATGTCTTCGATGATATTTTTATATACAGTAATTCCACAGACTGACCATCCAGTCTCGGGGCTGTACCTTCTTTCATATGGGAAACTACTGCACAGATTTCCCCCTCCGTAATATGAGCCACCAAGCTCTCTCCAACCTCTTGTGGCAAATCCAGGATAACTAGGCTATGGAGAAATCTGGATGCTGAATAAAAAACATCAGTGCTTGTTCCCAATAAATGTGACATATGGTCATGTACAATTTGAGCCATTTCCAGATTATGTGATGCTACAGACCCATCCCGTCTCTTCAGCAGGGCCATATAGTAGGCTTCTATACATTCTTTACAACAGTCCTAAGTATTCACATGGCTACACTTTCCTTGCATCTTGTATTTATGTTCCGCTAACATGGAAGTTGCCCTGTTATATTGTACAATACACGTGTCTTTATTAATGTTGGCTAACTGAGCTGAATAATCATAACCGGTTTCATAAGTCATAGAAATGAGAGACTGTAAATGTTTTCATAATTCTAAATAATGCAGGTAACAGGCTGTAAGTAGGCACTTTGCCCAGACATGAAAACATTTTTAATGTCATATTTGCTATCCACCCACCACTGGATAGAGCAATCATATAGTTCATATACCCATCTTCTAGCCACAATTAACTCTTTTAGCACCAGCCATACATACTGCTCTTTCAGCATGGAAATATTTAATCACCACATATAGTGAGTCACTGGTTTATTAAGTGCAGCTTTAATGTTTATTGCAATGAGCCCATGGTCAGTAGTTTCTATTGGAAATACCTTGTACCAGTAGAGTGGAACTCAACTTGACAAAAAAAAAAAATCAATCCATCAGGACATGATTCCGTCATAGGAAGTATAGTTTGGAGGCTGCTTCCCACCTGTGCCCCATTTTTGAGTCTAGCAGTATCTATCAAGGTGTTCAAGAAATTAATATCACCATATAATGTATTCGTCTTTCCTGTCTTATCTGTTAAACTCAAGATGCAATTAAAATCACCTCCAAAGATAACAGTTTTCATGGTAAAAAGAAAGGGCTGTATTAATTTTAACATGTCAATCCACAAAACTTTTATTTGGGGAGCGTATAAATGAATCAACCAAAATCCCTGATGAGAAAAGTAAATATCAAGGATTAAAACTCACCCAAGGACCAAATGTATTAACCTAATTACTGTTATACCTTCGGAATTAAACAAAATACCCACCCCAGAACATGAGTCTTCTCTAGAGGACCAAAAGGAAGGGGCTCCAAACCAATCAGAAGATGCCAACGCTATATCCTTTAGCATGTGTACTCGAGTATACTGTAAAAAGAATACATGAATAGTAAAGTCATTGAGAATGGAGAAGGTAGTTCATCTCCTCTTTCTGTTCTTAATACCATTAGTATTAACAGAAGCAAAGGAACATTTCCATGAGATGGCAACCTGAAGAGATCAGATACAAATATCCATTCTGACTGACTTCTTCATTTTTACTTTTTTCTTTTTTGCTGTTTTAAACTCTGCAGAGGCCAAATCAGTGTCCATAGTGAGATCCTGCACAGAAGCTGTAATGGAAGATGTATCCAAGTCCTCCTCAGAGTTGTCCCAAATCTCCCTTTTAGCCAATACTGCAGATTTGTTGTTGACTGGAATAACATCTCTGCAGCCAGTCTTTTGAGGAGGCAGGACTGTAGAAGTTTTGTGGCAGGCACTCTTTTGTGGAAGTTGTGTCTCCCACTGCATAGAGGTGGAGGGGGCATGACGTCTTGTAGGGATTCCGAAGTTTGCACAGGACCCACAGTACTCTCCTAGGACCTAGATGAAGCATTCCTCACACTGCCATCCTCCAGCACAGGCAGTGATGGTAGCTGTTGAAGGGCAGGGCTCCCTTGCTTGGACTCTGTTGATTCATTTGGTTGTTGCTCCTCCTGACAACCAGCTGTCTCCTCAATATAAACCAAAACAGGGACATCCACTGTAAATTTCTCCTGAACCCTGGTCACCACCTCCACCTGATCATCTTTCTCATTCGGTGGCCTATTATGCACCACCCAGGGACAAGTCCAGAAGGAATGTCCAGTTTCACTACATAAATTACAGCTAACTGGCAATGGGCAACCATCACCAACATGTTCAATACCCCCACACAGGGAACATTTTAATTTATCACATGCATTACTCAGATGCATATAGGCAGGGGCACTGGTATACAGTGATTGAGAAAAGGCAAATTCCATTTTATAGACTTCAAAAAATGGTATTGACAATATCAGCAATGCCAAAATCTGTTTTTACCAGTGTTTCGTGTTGCGACACATATTTTACCATTTTTGTACTCCACTAGCATGTATTTTAGCTATTTTGACAACCACTATTGTAGATCAGCCCTTTTACCCATTAAAAGTACTCGTAATATGGCATATGGAGGAGCTCAATCTTTACCTCCATTTGCTTTGTCTCCTATATGTACTGTATAAATCCCTTCCGCTCTTATCCATCCTTGTCTACCCCAATAATTCAAATATACATTTTGCACATGTATATCATATGTGTGCATGTCAGTTTGTCCCCTTTGAATTCTGCAGTGCCCTTCCCACCCAGAGCATGCAGAATCCATCCTTGTCTTGATGTGCAGGCCTTTCCTTTTACCAGTCACCAGCAGATTCATTCATTATGGAATATATACTGAATACACTGAAATGATGAACTGCAAAATTGCAAGAAAAAGTAGTGTTTTAATATAAATGTGCTAAAAGATTAACATGTACAACACTGTGCAACAAAACAGTGATTTTCAGCTAAATGAAAAACTGTAAATACATTAAAATAGTGATCAGATACAAACAGTGCAATTCGACAGCTAAATTAAAACCTAAAAATAAAGTAAGATGTACAAATGTGTAGAGTTTATAAATGTGTAAAAAGATTAACATATATAAAACTGTACAACAAAATACTGATCTTCAGCTTAACAAAATAGGTAAATACAGAAAATATTCAGACACAAACAGTGCAATTAGCCAGCTAAACTAAAACCTATAAATAAAATAGGATGTGCAAATGTGTTGTATGCAGACTGTTGGAAATTAAGTAAAAATACACAAGATGCTGTCAAAACCTTTTTAAATATATACGAATGTACAAAAGTGGTATAGAATACAAAACATTGCACAAAAAATCATAAATACAATAAACATCTGCATAAATTTGTATAAATGAGCAAGAAGTGGAAATAAAATAAGGAAGTGTATTGCAACAGAGGCATAGCCTGCTTAAAGCCTTAGCAACCTAGGATTTAGACAGAATAGGGAGGATGGTGGCAAGGGAATGGGGGCAAGCTGAGGTTGGTTCTACACCTGGGTACCAACGATCTGCCAAACCAGACTGTTGAAGTGAAGAACCTTTGTAGACTTGGGGGCAGAGGGGTAACACACTTAGCCACCCTAGCTTTTCCAAAGTCCTCTCTGTGTGAGGCAGTAATTGATGCAGGATTGGATAAGGACTGCTGAAATAATACAACATCACACATGCCCACACAATGCAAAGCATCGTGGGCTGCATATGCAAATCACCACAGAATGTTATGCTGGTTCAACTTTAAGCAGAATTGCATGGTGCCGAAAGGCCTCTCACACAGAGGAAATAATAGTTTGATTAAGAGTTGGTGGAGTGCCATGTGGTACCATTTAGTATGGAACTAGGATGGACTTCTGGCACCGAAGACTCTACACAGGCCTCAATAGTAGGCCTAACCTCAATAGTAGGGAAGCTGATTCGTGATCAAAGAGGGCCTCAGACTACCTAGACAGCAGCAGGCTCTGGGATAGTAAACAGCATGGAAAATTAAATTAAACAACTTAATGAAACTTGTACACCTAGGACAATAAGCACAAAACCATGAAAGCACCCAGAAAACATTCTCACTTATTATACATCAGCATAGATAGTGTCTCCAAATTGTCCACCAGTACGTTTCTCCTTTGATCTGTGTGGATTTGCCCATACACAGAGAATGAGCGTTCCACATCTGCACTGGAGACAGGTATCCAGATTGCTTGTTGTGCTGCTCTGGCTAGTAGTGGTGTTAGAGTTTCCATTGCAATCCAGTACTGCCCGACATCAAAGTTTGACCTCTCTGGCAGCTCTTTTAAGTCCTGATTTATGTACAGTTCCCAGTCCTTCTGCAGAGCAGTCCTGTTGCACAGGGTGGAAAGGAGCATTTCCTCAGCATACTGTTGTAAGTCCCTGCTCAGTTTAATGAGATTATGTGGGTTCAGAATCTGACAGCTTTTAAAGAACAGAATTTAAGGATTGGAGTCCAAGTGCTTTATTAGTTTTGCCAATGCTAAGGAAAATGCTTTTTGAAAAAATGCTACTTGTTCCTGCTTGCCCCGAAGCCTTAAATTGCTGAGAATCTTATCAGCTCTTTCACTGAGTTGTCTAGTTTTGTACATTCTTGTCCCAAGGCACATACAGATTTTGTGTAGTGTGTCATATATTGAGACAGCCAAGGGCTTTTCCTTAAACTGCAGCAATTCTATGGTCTCCATGAGGTTTGTGCAGTTTTGCGCAGTGAATGTTGTGTGCTTCTGTAGCTCTGCAAACCACTCCTCAAATAATTTTTGCAATGATTTTATGGAGTTTGCGTCACTTGAATCATCTTTAAAGAAATCGCTAAGATGCTGTAGGTGGATTGAGTGGTATTTAACAGTCTCAAACCAAGTGTTCCAGTGAGTAAGGACAGGAACTGGTGGCAATGTTTGATTCTCTATTCTCCTCTCCTCCAGAAATGCAATATATTCCCTCTTACATTTTGGGGACTGCTGGATAGCATACTTGATTTGGGCAACCAGCTTGTTCACCAGTTCAAAATGATCAATCCATGTGTCACCTACTAGGGATAACACATGTGCCCAACAAGCAAACATGGATAATGTGGTCTCCATTATGCCTTTAATGGCATCAGTAAAGCATTTGATCATATAGCGTGCAATATCACTCGCAAATGCAACCACTTGCTCCATTCCTATTTCATACTTCTGCAGTGCCTTCATAACAGCTTGCGCAACTGTCGAGTGATTTACTGCAGTCAGCTCCATCAAGTTGGCAATATTTATTTATTTATTTTATTTAATTTAAAATTTTGATAACTGGGTGAGCCCGCTGAGACCAGAGGTCCCTTTTTCAGGGGGCGACCTGGGATTAGTTATATAAAAACATACTTTCACACATTGGACAGCATACAATGGTTGTAATAGTTATATACATTGGAATGACAGTAATTACAAATGACAACATAAGTTACACCTGTGATACGATACAATGGGGTAGCATTAGACATGGTAGATAATATAAGACTTGCCACCCTCCATCACAAAAATAATGTTTGGCATGCAGTGAGAGTCTGCGTCAGTTGATTCATTGCACATGACTGTAAAAGTCTTCCCTCTCACAATCTCAGTAAGGGACTCCTCCATTTGCTTTTTTAGTCTTGGCAAGTAGTTTTGCTGCAGTGTGTCCACCTTCAGAAATGCTCCAATTCCTTTTACGTACTTTGCCATATAATCTCTCAGACAGGGCTGATCCAACTTTGCAATAGGAATGTTGGCACCACACCAAGCCTTGAAAGTGTCCATCACAATTTCCTCAGGAGCAGCTGCTGCAGAAGTCATGGCACCAAAACTAGTATGCAGAGTTGTCTGTCTAGCATTTGTGTAATTCTTTAGTCATGAATTTTTTGTATGCTTTTTCTTTTGCAGTGATCCACCACAGTTTGCTTCCTAATGTAGTCAACCATGTGGTCACAGAAGTGGCAGAACATCTTTCCTCCTTCTTCATACATGCTGAAGCTTTGAATTGTACTGCACATTCCTTTGCAGTGACACTACTGATCTTTGTCATTTTCTGTGGTGGCTGGGCTGCCATTGTTCCACATATTCCAGTTATCTCCAAAGAACTGCAAGTGAAGCACAGTTTATACAATTAAACAAAGCTGCACAAAGGTGCAGCATTAGACTAAGATGTACAGGTTCAGACTAATTCCAAGATTATGTTGCACATCTAGACATGTTGCACATCTAGACCGATTAGAAGCTATCAAGTAAAGTCTGAGAAACTTGTAATTAATCAGAGATCAGATGCACAACTGATTTCTGCATCAATACTTACAGACAAGACACAACATGTGTAATTGTGGGCCCATGGATGAATGAATCAAGTGGAACAGCTACAGAACAAACTGTCAACAGAAATTAATAAGACACCAATATCATCATTTAATTACAGGCCATCACCAGGACAGCTCCAAAAAGATAGACAATCACCTGCAACCTCCATGAATAAGAGAATCTGGGGGAGCGTCAAGGGGGTCAACTATAGAAACTGGCCTAGGACAGCTCAAAAAAGACAATCAATCACATGCAACTTCCATGAATAAGAGAATCAGGGGAAGCAGCTACAGAAGATGGCCCCAGACAGTCACAAATATAATATTGCATACCATAAACAAATGTGAATAACTCCTATGTGATACACACAAAGTACGAGTGGCAAAGTTGTTCAGCACAAAATTACCTTTCTAACAGTACTTTCGCATATTGACACCAAATTACATATCTGTATCTGGTACCAATAATGTTTGTTCAGTAATCCCTGTCTCAGGTAGCAAGTAATTCAGAGACATACTGTAGTGGTGACAACTACAGAAGTGTCCAGGTCAAACAAGGAGTGTTCTGGTGCTGACTGAATTCATTCTGGGAGACAAAGGGGGTGATTTTTGTTGTTACCTACAGGTGTTTCCAGGAGATAAGAGTTTTTAAAGTATGGTTTTACAATACCTTCTGTGTGGGCAGCACTTTTCCCCATGAGGCACAGAGCAGCACAGAGGTCTACAATGACAATGAATGAGACATCCCTCGTAACAAGGACAGTCAAATATAGGTATGTAGCCCACTCAGACCCACTCTGCCAATGTTTAAAGCATAAATAGGCTGGGTTATCACTTGTAGAAGGCAGGCAGTAGTGATGCCATTGTTTGCAACACTGGTGAGACCTCTCCTATACACTATAGTACTGTGTGCATCTCTGGAGACCGCACCTTTTTAAAGATATTGATGGAGCTGAGGTGGTCCAGAGAAGGGCTACAAAGATGGTAACAAGTTTGCACCAGAAAACTTGCTAGATTCTGTCATTTCTGCCACAGAAAGTGGGAACGAGTACAGTAGAGTTCTTTAAACATGCCTGTGACATGCATAAGGGAACGTTAGAGGTGCAAAGGGGAGATAAAAGTCATTGACCAGATAGGGTTAGATGCCACAAACAAGTGTGGGGCTAACAGGCAGACTAGATGTGCCTAGCAGTCCTTATCGGCCAACAATTCCTATGTCAATGTTTATGTAGAGTCTCTATTCTGTGGGCTGGTAAGTGCCCAATTTCTACAACGCTGACTGTTGTCTCAATGTAAACTGTACCTTTTTGAAAGTGACTTCTGGCAGCAACTCACAGGCAGACAGACTATCTTTATGACAGAATGAAGATGTGGACAATGATGATGATGGCACCTTGAAGTAACAACTCTCAGGCAGCAGCAATTCGAAGAGCTATTGTAGAAGAGAATATAAATAGTTATCCAAAGGAAATATAGAAAACACACACACACACACACACACACACACACACACACACACACACACATATAAGCCACAAAACATTACCTTAGTCTATGTGGAAATGAAGAGCCAGAAAGCATACTGCACCTTAGAAAAACGAGAAGGACTTGCTGCAGCAAATCTCATTCAACACCACTTTTAAGACCTAAACACATAATTTTAAAATTAATGCAACAACATCACCTCTTGAAAGACACACATCAGTCAACACAAGAATGAATAAATGCTACCTAGTAAGATATTTAAGCTCACCTGCCTCCCCCATCCAGAGCCAGAACCTGGACTTCTGCCAGAGGGCACGAGTGCTAAGGTGATATTGATAGCCATGGTTAGATCCAACTTTCAAGCAGGGTTACATGGAGGTAGGGCCTTACTGTGGTGGCCCAGCTTACTGCCCACACTCTCCTGCACCCTTATTTTTATTTTAGTTCTTGGTAACCAGATAAAGCCTACTAGGCATGAGTGCCTGTTTTCAGGGGCGACCTGGGAAGCACTAGGTGATTAAGTGACTTACTCGGAGTCACACGATATGCAAGTGGAAGTTGTGAGAATCAAACTCAGGTCTGGTTTGCTGGATGTATCAAGCTTGTTCACACCTCATTCCTCTAACCTCTAGGCTGTACTGCCAGCCCATTACCATCATTACCATCCACCTGAAAACAAACCTTTGTGCCAAACCATGGTGGCTAGTATAAATGTTTGAAGTGGCAGACCCCCATATATGTGTCACAAAGGGCTCTGGGTAAACATAGCAGGGTGGTGTAACACAACCCACTGCCACTGTGGATGATGTACAGAATTCTCGAGGAGTGCCACCGGGGCATTATGGACCAAGTGTCCAGCCAAGGTTGATGTCTTTATCCCTGCAAGTACCTGTGCTGTATCATTGTAATCTTTGTGGATGGTGGAGCCTTGTCTCAGGCAGTCTAACTTGCCACTAACTCTTCAGTCACCAAATACTACCTCAGATAGCTTTTGTTGCCCTCCAACCAGCCCAATAAACTGAATGAGACAACCCTGCCAGCAACCCTGACCAAGAAAATGAAGCAGACACCCACCAACTTACTTTGAGTGGAGCTGTGGCAAAATCGCAGGATGTGATGTGGTCATTCTGAGGTTCAGGCATCAGTCAACAGGCCAGAGTTGTGTGGCAGCTGAACAGCAGTAAAGATCCATAGCAGCACACATCCTTGAAAGCACTGAGCAGTGACTTAAACTTCCAACTCCTGGCAAAATGGCAAGAGTGGTCTTTCCTCAATCCTCTAAGTTAGACAGCCAAGTCAGACAACAGCAGCACTGCAGTGCCAGTCAGGTGCAATGGTGACAGTAACAGCACTGTGGCCCCCAACCCACAGGTGTGGCGGTGACAGCAGCAGGTACAGCACTGCAGCCCCCACCCTCAGGTGTGGTGGCAGCAGCAGGTGCAGCACTGCAGCCCCTGTCCCACAGGTGTGGCAGTGGCAGCAGGTGCAGCACTGCAGCCCCCACCCCTCAGGTGTGGTGGAAGCAGCAGGTGCAGCACTGCAGCTCCCACCCCCCAGATGTGACAGCCGCAGTGGCATCACAACAGTACCCACACAATGACATGTACCAAAGGTTGTCTATCAGAGCTCAAACATGAATTAAACCGAACCACCAGACATCAAGGTGGACTCTGTCGGTTCAGTCCCTAACAGTTAGTTGCCTGAATTGGTTTATTATTTGTAAACAAAGTGCATCCAATTTAAAGAGTACCTAAACAAGCAGTTTTTCAAAACTGCAAACTCCAAAATCTGGCTTCATTGTGAGGTAAAGTAAAGGGTACTGTTTACATTCATGTTAAAACTGCATTTATGTAAATAACATTGATGCAGTTTCATAGCTTTGGAAAAAATTAAACATCAGCCTTTCACCTACAAAAAAACAGCCTTGCCTTCTCCCTAAGATGTCTGCCAACTGTGTTAAGTGCTGAGTCATGATGACATCATTGGAGCCAGAGACAGAGACCAATATAGATTATTATAGGCTAACTAGTTCTTCTTTCTGTCTTTGTTTTGAATTGTTTTACCTGAATGATCAACACCATGTGTTAACATGGATTATTTTGATCAGCTCAAGTTAGGCTATGCTTTTGTTCATTTTATTTACTTTAACTTGCTGAAAATGTTTTGCAATCTAGCTGACTTTCTCTTTGGGAAACTGCAGAAGAGTACAACACTTCAAATACCTGATGATCTAGTGGTTATGTGATGCCCTGAATTTTGTTCATGTTAACCAGGAGAGACACACTATGAAACTTGTTTACAGATATGGCCTGGCAGCACAAGGAAGTTAAGTGACTTGCTTAGGGTCACACAGCAAAGTACTGGTCTGGTCCAATTCCAAAGGTCATGCATTCCAGTTAATCCACAAAAAAAGCTTCTCTTGTATTCTTCTTCCAAGTGAACCCCCTGCACCTAACCGTCCTTCTGTTGAACACCCCACCATTTATACCGTATCCTTAGTACTGCCTGGGGCTGCATATGAGTTTGTGGTCTCATGAAGAGAATTATCACACCTCAGACTGTAATCATATACCTCAGAGAGTTGTGCATACCTACACCAATACAGATTATCACCTGGCACTGTTAATAAATATCCCCCAAATCACACTTAAGTCCACTTTTTGAATGTTTGACTTCTGCTCCCACAGTAAACATTGAGTGGATCACCACCATCCTGTACAGTGAAGGCAGTATGTACAGATCCCCTGAAGTGTTTTTGTCCCACCTCATTAACCAACAATTGGGTCTTCATGGAGGGCCAAGTAATAAGCCTCAGAACTCACCAGAAAAACTGCTGTTCATCCCCTCATAAGGGCTGCACTTACTATGGATAACAATATTATTAGCAGGAGATGCATACTAATGCCTTGAGCAAATCCCCCAGACTTCCAGTGTCAGTCTACTCCTTTCCCTGTGATCTGCAGAACCCAGCAGGACAGTTCCATGCAATTCTTCTCCAGTACATTTTAGAGCCCTACTCCACAATGCGAGCTGGCTGGCTACCACCCTTCTAAATCTTGAATGATCTACACACAGCTCCCTCAATACTGTCCTAGCAAATGCCAACACCCCCCCACCTGAAAGTAATCTCCCTAAACTGCATTCAAGTAACACTTTTGGTGCAGCCCTGCCACTCTGAGTATTTGACATCGCTGGCTGTTCTCATTCACAGTCAGGTAGTGATCATGGTGCTGGTAGCCCTACATTTCAGATCTCGCAATGATCTGCTAAACATCCCCTTTCCTGTCTTCCCCTAACCTGAATATAGCTGTACAATGTTGGAATGGCCTCTTCAGTCCCTCTCTAGCATTCATTCTTCTCCCCACACCAAAAACTGGTGAGCTCACTACCCTTCTGCATCATGATTGTGGTTAGTACAGTGGTCCTGTCATTTTTACATATTAATAATAAACATGATCTTCTGGTAAGCTAAGCTGATAGTAGCAGGGCACAAGGGGAAACACAGGCATTCCTACCCATGTAAGATCTAATCCACCTATGATTAGGCACTATTAAATGATGTACACAATGATGTGCACACCCATCATTCAATAGTGCCTAATCAAAGGTAGCCTAGATCTTTTAAGGAAAGGAAGACTATCTTTCCTCTTATTCCCTGCTGCTATCAATCTGACTTACTGGAAAGATTTGTTTATTTTTGATATGCCAAAAAACCTGGGGACTGTACTACCTACATTCATGATGAAGAAGGATGATGAGCTCACCAGTTTTTGGTATGAGGAGGAGTAGTGAAGAATGAATACCAGAGGGGGACTGAGAAGGCCACTCCTTCATGGTATTGCAATATTCAGGGAAGGAGGAAGAAAGAAGGGGATAAATATGAGCAGATTACTGTGAAAAATAAGATGTGGGGCTGCCAGCACCATGGTCACTATCTGACCCTATTGTTCTGGCCAACATTCTCTTTCCCATAAAACCAGTTCATGCAATTGTTCAAGGCTGTATGTGGATATTAATGTATGAAATGGCTGCCACTACACATTCAGTCACTTCACTACAAGTCTAGTATTGCTTGTAAAGCACTTTGGGATACAATATGTATGAAAAGCACTTTGTAAATACTGATTCCTCTTATTATTTCACATGGAAAAAAAAGATAAGACAATATAAATATATTTTGATTTCCAAGAAAGTATGAACTCTGGCACTGAACTATAGAAGAACTTTGCTACAAACAAGTGGTGGATCTATGGGATGGTGAAGGATGTGGCTGTAATCCCCACTACTGTAAAGTACTCGCTTGCTGCTGCTGCATTTAACTTTGTTGAAGAAGTCTGATTTATTGATTGTACAAATGTTTACATTCCAAACTATGGATTACATTTGTAGTTTAAGTCAAAACATACTAGAAAGGCATAATAGCAGAAAATAAATAGGTTTCATAAACATTTTAATAAGTGCATATCAAGTATGCACACACTCCCAGCAGCCCCACCTAATTGTTGCACCCTGGATCTGCCATAACCACTAGACCACCAGGATATTCAAGATTTGTACTGCACTGTGGTTTGCCAAAGAGAAAGTCAGTTGGATTAAAACACAATTTCAGCATATTAAAGTAAACGAAATGAACAGAACCATAGCCTAACATGAGAATTGATCTTAATAATGCACATGGTTTTGACCATTTTGGTGACAGAATTCTATGCAAAGGAAAAAAAGAACTAGTTAGTACAATAGAGAGCTCTCTGACTTTGGCTCTGATGATGTCATCACTCAACACATTTGGCGGCCATTTTAAGAAGCAGGTAAGGCAGATTTTTTGAAATTGGAAGGCTGATTTTACATTTTTCAAATGCTTTGGAACCACATTTAGGCAACTTATATAAATGGAGTTTTAGCATTAATTAATTCAGCAGCCTTTCCTTTAGTCCCATTTGAGGTCAGATTTTTGAGTAGTTTGTTGTCAAAATGTTGTTTAGGTATCCTTTAAAAATCCAAAAGGTGATTAATGAGGATGCTAAAGGAGAGATACACAAATTCACAATCTCTCCCAAGTAATAAACCAATCTGGAATTGTATCCACAGTAAATTGGGCACTTACTGACTTGGTCTTCATGAAAATGGAGCCTCTTAGTTTTCATGTCTGAGCTCAACTCCATGAAAGGAGTTCTACCAGCAGAGGTGAACACGACTACTGTACAGATTGGAGCTTCATCTCTCCTATTCCCTCTGCAGTCAATGTAAATAAATTAATCTCTATGCCCTGATCACTAGTACAAACTGGTAAATCATCAGATGCACCAGACATTTTTATTATGGCACTATTGAACATGACACACTCTTGCTCATAACACTGCAAGTCAGTGAAGCTGCCTTGCCCCTTCCTCAATAGGCAGGCAACAGTGCCCTGGGCATGCTCATGGGATTTATAAAAGGGCATTGGAGATATAGACGTTAATCTCCATGCAGAAGGCACTATTGAGGAAGGGGCAAGGTTGTGTCATCAGTTCATGACCAAGAGAGTGTGATGTTCATGAGCGCCATAATTAAAATGCCGGGAGCAACAGAGAATTTACTAGTTTGAGTGGTCAGGTACAAAGATTATTTATTTAAAATAGTTCCTGCAAGGGGGAACCAGAGAGGTGAAGCCCTGATCTGTACAGTGGTCGGGCTTCACCTCTGCTGGTAGTTCTCCTTTAAGAACTCAGTCATCTATGTAGCTCTTCAAACCCATCCATGCAAACATGGCACCAATGCTGTCACACCACACCACCCAAGAGAACAGACACCACAGGAAGTTTGTGGGAACACCTCCAGATACCCACGTACAGCCACACAGGACCCACCCTGAAAGGCAAGTACTTGGTTGGTGGTTTTTATTAGCATCACCTATGACAGTGGGTGGTGGGCCTGGTTGTGGTAGCCCAGGTTGCCGCTATTGCCGCCACTCCCAACAACTCCTTTTTTTGGAACTGGTAAGTTTTCCAGCAAACTTCCAGACAGGCTTCCAACAATATTCCATTAGACATTTCAGCAAAAGGTCCAACACAGAAATCTAACTTAATCAACTTGTCTTTGTTTGCCACTAGGTAATCTGATGCCTACATCCTCCAAAACTGATGAAGGGAACCAAGGAGAACTATCTGTGTTTCTGACTGCACTGATGCCCTCTGGATTTTGTCTACAGCATCCTTTCAGTCAAAATTAATCAATGGCCCCACCAACTATGGTAAAGTTGTCTCATCCAACAGTTTTGAAGGGCACAAATGGAAACAGGTGATTCAGTTTGATGTGGTTTAATAAATTTCTTTTTTGTCCGAATGTGTGTCTATTCTTACACACACACACATACACCTACCCAAAATGAATTTTTATTTTAAAACCATGTTTACATTCAGGATAACAGGGGCCCAGTGGACTGGCATATACATTGGAAAAAATGTTTCTGTGCCAGTCTGCTAGTCCGCCGCTCCCTCCTCCATCACCAAAGGCCAGAACTTCTTTTTCCAGCATGTGTATCAGTCCGTCAAGTCCATCCCTCCGCTAACCATAAATGACCAACCACTGGGGCATGGCACAGACCTGGTGGACTGGCATAAATGTTGGACAGTCTGTCCCTCACTCCTCCATCACCAGAGGCCAGAACCATTTTTTCCAGCATATCTACCAGTCCACCAAGTCTTTCCCTCTGCCAACCATCAGTGACCAACCACTGCAGCATGGCATGGACCCAGTAGACTGGCTTACATGTTGGAAAAATGGTTGTGCCAGTCTGCCAGTCTTCCCCTCCCTCCTCCATCACCAGAGGCCAGAACCATTTTTCCAGCATGTGTACCAATCTGCCAAGTTTGTCCCTCTGCCAGCTATCAATGACCAACCACTGGAGCATGGCATGGACCAGGTGGAGCGGCATACATGTTAGAAAAAATGATTCTGTGCCAGTCTGCCAGTCCACCCCTCCATCCTCCATCAATGACCAACCACTGGAGCATGGCACAGATCTGGTGGACTGGCATACACATTGGGAAAAATGGTTCTGTGCCAGTCTGCCCATCCATCCTACATCACCAGAGGCCAGAACCATTTTTTTCCAGCATGTGTACCAGTCCACCAAGTCTGTCTCTCTACCAGACATCAATGACAAACCACTGGAGCATGGTATGGATCTGGTGGACTGGCATACATGTTGGGAAAAATGGTTCTGTGCCAGTCTGTCAGTCCGCCCCTTCCTCCTCCATCACCAGAGGCCAGAACCATTTTTTCCAGCATGTGTACCATTCTGCCAAGTCTGTCCCTCCACCAACCATCAATGACCAACCACTGGAGCATGGCATGAACCCAGTGGACTGGCATACATGTTGGAAAAAATAATTATGTGCCAGTCTGCCAGTCTGCCCCTCCCTCCTCCATCACCAGAGGCCAGAACCATTTTTTCCAGTATGTGTACCAGTCCCCCAAGTCCATCCCTCCACCAACCATCAATGACCAACCACTGGAGCATGGCGTGGACCCAGTGGGCTGGCATACATGTTGGAAAAAATGATTCTGTGCCAGTTTGCCAGTCCGCCCCTTCCCTCCTCCAGTACCAAAGGCCAGAACAATTTTTTTCAGCATGTGTACCAGTCCACCAAGTCTGTCCCTCTGCCAGCCATCAATGACCAACCACTGGAGCATGGCACAGACCTGGTGGACTAGCATGCATGTTGGGAAAAATGTTTCTGTGCTAACCTGCCAGTCAGCCCCTCCCCCCTCCATAACCAGTGGTCAGAACTATTTTTTCTAGGTTGTGTACCAGTCCATCCCTCCACTGACCATCAAAAACCAGCCACTGGAGCATGGCATGGACCCAGTGGACTGGTATACATGTTAGAAAAAATGGTTCTGTGACAGTCTGCCTGGCCTGGTAATGAAAGACTGATCTGGCCTAGTGATAACACACACACACACACACACAAAAAAAAACAGATATCAAAAACATTTTTTTTAAGCATGCCAAATCATGCCCCCCACCAAACCCAATCTTCTCTCCCTTGCTTTCTCATTCAAACAGCATCAGGGCTATCCCTCCCCCCCCAAAAAAACTTACCAGACTATGGCAGGCACTTAGAAAGGCAGTTGTCCTGTGGCAGCAGATGGAAAGGCAGGTCCGGTCAGCAGCAGAAAAGCATACATGATTGCCCCTGGTGATGTGCTGCTGAGTGAGTGGAGCTGGATGATGAGCTTAGCAGGAGGGCATACTACATATTTGACACTAGTCCTTCAAGGTTTAAAAACTGATAGAAAGCAAATCATGCAGTGGTAGAGAGAAGAGAATGGACACAACTGTCGGCAGCTCAGCTGGACCAACCCCACCATCCCACTTGCTTCAGGGACCACATCAGCTTCACAATAAGTAGGTAGAAAAAAATCTTTCTTCCCATTAAGAGCACAAAATTGAGCAGCAAACTGTGCACAACAAGCCATGCCGTGGCTTCCCCAACCATCTTTGAAAATGTAAGGAGTACTAAGAGGCGGGGGGGGCAAAAATTTGGCTAGCCCGGACTAGAACCCTTCACAAGGACTTTAAAGTTATATCAGACAACAAAAAACACTGGAGGAAAGAATAAGCATTTGGACACTTACCCAAGCACCCACACCACCACAGCCAGTGTCCCCACCTCACCACATGGCAAGTGCCCCACCACACCACATGATCAGTGTCCCCACCCCACCACCACTGTCTACTCTCCACCATCATAAATGTCCAGTGTGCCCACCCCACCAAACACAAACGTTCAGTGTCCCCACCCCACCACATGACCAGTGTCCCCATCCCAGCACCACCACAGCCAGTTTTCTTCCCCCACAACCACAACTGGAGTTCCCACCCCACCAGCTTGGCCAGTCCCCTGCCCCACCACCTCAGCCAGTGTCCCCACCCCACTGCCATGGACAGTGTCACCACCCCACCAACACAAATGGTGCACCCCCAAATACAGTCAGTCCCCCAGCCATAAACAACAACTTACAGTCTCCCTACCCCACCAACACACGCAGCATCCTCCAGACACATGGCCAGCAAACCACCCCAAGACCACCAATCAACTTACAGTCCCCCCACCCCAACACCATGGCCAGCATTCCAACCCCACCCCACCACCACAGCCAGTGTTCCCACCCCATCCCACTCTACCTCACCACCACAGCCAGTGTCCCCACTCCACCACTATGGACAGTGCCCCCACTCCACCACCATGGCCAGTATCTCCACCCCACCAACACAAACAGTGTACCCCCAAAACACAGATTGTCCCCCCAGCTACAAACAACAATCCCCCACCCCACAAAAATGGCCAACCTTCCCAAGAAACATAGCCATCAAACCACCCCAAGGCCAGTCAACCAATCAACATACCATCCCTCCAACATGGCCAGGGTGATGAAAGGTGCTGTTTTACTGTACAGCATTATTTTCGCCAGTACAGCTTGCTCAAACCACAGCAGTCACAAAAAAAAAAAAA
Source organism: Neoceratodus forsteri (assembly GCA_016271365.2). Lineage (NCBI taxonomy): Eukaryota > Metazoa > Chordata > Ceratodontiformes > Ceratodontidae > Neoceratodus > Neoceratodus forsteri. Next base: position 989,676,844 of record CM057449.1, read on the forward strand.
GCATAAGCTGTTATTCTGTACATTGCAATAAACACAGGACAACTGCAAAAGCATCTGTTAGTACCCATGCTTACTGAGCACTGATGGATATTTAAAAAGATATAGGACTTTGAAGTACTAAATAAAAAGTATGTACCATCACATGTAATACAGAGTAGTGGGAGCAGAGTGGGACGGATGATCAGATGTAAAAATGGCCTAGTTAATTAATTGTTTTACATGCACTAACAAAGGAATCGAGGGAAATAATTTTTGGGGCTGGAGAGTACAATTATAAAACAGTACACAGCACAGGTTACCTGGTCGAGGAGTCGGTGCAGCATGACAGTGCAACAGGATTGAAGGTCTGACAAATTTGCTTTGTAGCACAAGAAAATACCATTTTACCACAGCATATTCACATAAGGAACAACATTACATACTAGATACTGTACATTACTTCATAGGTTACAGCATCCATATACGCAGACGAATCCCGACAATGAGTGGAATATGCCAATTGAATGAATGGCTGAATGTCAATCTTGTTAAAATCCCTTACCCGAATACAGCCCACTGCCGTCTGTTTAGAAAAATAAGCTTAATAATTACAAACAGTCCTAATGGACTGAAGTTGTGTACAGCTCTAGAAACAAACAATGCTGAACAGTACTACATGCCTCACTACTTCAACGTGTATGATGAGAGCAAAATGACTTTACATGCTTGTAATGGGTTTCACAAAATCTTATGTTGCTCATGACAAAGAATAGTGAGTGATGCTTGATTACAGAATGTATTTAAAATTAGACAAACTGCTCAACTGCTACTTGCATTACTTTCAGCACATAAAAATAATATGAAAACTGAAAACAGTGCAATTTTTACAAGGTTGTACAGTTTACCAAATACAGATCCTGGACTAGATAATCATACACAATATTGTGCTTTTTTCCCTTACTACAAACTCAAAGAACAACTCCAGCAAGAGGTTCGCGTTTAGACAAAGTTCAGCACAGTGGGACAACAGCAGCAACTGTAGAGTAGCAGGAAAAGTCGCGAGAAAGATGGCTGCATGATTTGCTTCTCCTTTTAAATCATGAAGATCTCAGCAACTCTGGGAACAAATACTAGTCCGTTTTGGCGCTGAAAATCCGGGGACCATTCAGGAATCCACTTTTGCTTCCATTTATCTGTGAAAATGGAAAAACAGTGTCCCTGCATATAGGCCCCACACCAAAAAAAAAAAAGACTTTGGCTGTCCAGCAAAATAAATGAACCCTCTGTCCCAGCCCAAATAAAAACAATTTGTTAAGTGTTGAATTGACCCATTCAGTTGTGGCAAGCCCACCCAAATCCTCCACCCCCCCAGTAGAGTGTTGCTCAGAATCCATGATGGGATCAGGATTCCCTAGGACAATACATTTAGATTTTAGCCAATGTAAAATGTCATTAATGCTCACCCCTTCCTTCTTAAAAAGAACTGTAATGACCTTAAAAGCAGGTTTTGTCAATGGGAAAACCACAACGGGAGACACAATGGGATATATCTGACTTGTTGGTTTCTCATCCAGAAAGTTTCTAAACCTTGTGCTGTTTTGAAACTGATATCAAAAATCAGGTCTCCAGATGTGTGAATGAAGGCATATACATCACAAAGACTTTGACGGCAGATAAGGACTGCTTGGCCCAACTAGTCTGCACATTTTCCTACCTACAGGATAGGCCGCAGATCCTAGTTAACCAACAGCCTATTTTTCCCTACCCCCCACAAGAATTGCCTTATGTCTGTCCCATGCATTCTTGAATTCTCCCAAAGTTTTAGACTCCACAACCTCCTCAGGAAGGCTGTTCCATGCATCCACTACCCTCTCTGTGAAATAGTACTTCCCTCACACATTGCCTGTGAACCGCCCCCCTTCTACCTTTAAATTGTAGTCCCTTGTTCTTTTGCGTCTCTTTTTCTGAAAGATGCTACCCTCTTGGACTTTGTTGATTCCACTGAGGTACTTAAAAGTTTCTATCATGTCCCCCCTCTCCCTTCTTTCCTCAAGGATATACATATTAAGCTCCTTTAGTCTCTTCTCATATGGCTTCTCTTTTAGACCCTGCACCATTTCAGTTGTCTCTATCCTGTCTATGTCCTTGCAGAGATGGGGTCTCCAGAACTGGATGCAGTACTCCAGATGGGGTCTCACCAACTGTCTGTACAGAGGGATAACAACTTCCTGTTTTCTGCTGGTGATGCCTCTCCCTATGCATCTCAGTATCCCCCCAGCCCTCCCTACTGCCTTCTCACATTGCTTGCTAACCTTAAGGTCATCTGATATGATTACCCCCAGGTCCCTTTCCTTTTTTGTTGTTACTATCTCCCCCCATTGTGTATTCTTCCCCTGGGTTCTTGTTTCCCAGGTGCATTATTTTGCACTTCTTTGCATTGAATCCTAGCTGCCATACTTCTGACCATTCCTCCAACCTTGCCAAGTCCCTTCTCATCCTTTCCACGCCTCCTTGTGTATCAACCCTGTTGCAGATCTTTGTGTCATCTGCAAAAAGGCATACTTTTCCTTCCAGTCCCTCTGCGATGTCACTGATGAAGACATTAAAAAGGACTGGACCCAATACTGAACCCTATGGTACCCCACTAGTAACCCCTCTTTCTTCAGAGTGGACTCCATTTGCAATTACCTTCTGTGTCCTGTTGTGCAGCCAATGTTTTACCCAGGCTACCACCCTGGGACCCACTCCCAGGCTGGTTAATTTTACTATTAATCTTTGTGTGGGACTGTGTCAAATGCCTTGCTAAAGCCTAGGTAGGCCATGTCCACAGCCTCCCTGGTCTTCTACTTTGTGGCCAGTCAAAGAAATCTATTAGATTCATCTGACATGACCTTCCGCTGTAGAACCCATGCTGCCTTGGGTCCTGTAGCCCCACTGGCCTCTAGGTACTCAACTATTCTTTCCTTCAGAAGTGACTCCATCACTTTCCCTACCACAGAGGTCAGAATGACAGGTCTGTAGTTTCCTGCCTCTGTCTTGCTCCCACTTTTGTGAAGGGAATCACATCCGCCTTCCTCCAGTCCTCGGGTACCACCATCCTCCATGATTTATTAAAAGAGTAGCCAGTGGTTTCACTAGTTCCTCCTTAATTCTTTTAGAAGTCTGGGGTGAATTCCATCAGGACCCATTGCTTGTCCACCTTCAGTTTTAGGAGTTCTTGCAGAACCCTTTCTTCTGTGAAAGGACTGGGATCGACCCCTCTATCAAGAGTGCTTCTGTTAATTGGATTAGGCACTTCCCCCTCCTCTTTTGTGAATACTGAGCAGAAATATTCATTCAGTATCCCTGCTTTTCACTGACCCCCTCTGCCCACCCATCGTTCATTCTATTCAGCCTCACAATCCCTCCCTTTGTCTTTCTACGCTCACTGATGTACCTATAAAAGGTTTTATCCCCCTTCTTAACTGAGTTGGCTATCTTTTCCTCAGTTAGGGCCTTTGTTATTCTGACTTCCCTCCCTGCTTCCTTCTGCCTTAACTGGTACAGCTGTCTGTCCTGCTCCTTCTGTGTTTCCTTAACTTCTGGAATGCTATCTTTTTCTTCCTGACTTTCACAGCCACCTCTTTTGAGAACCATAATGTCTTTTGCTTTCATTTTGATTTGTTTATTTGCTTCACACAAAGGCTTGTTGCCTCTGTGATGGCAGTTTTGATGATTCCCCATTGCTGCTTCACACCTCCTTCTAGCCTGTTTGCTAGTGCTTTTCTGAGGCACTCTCCCATCTTGCCAAAGTCAGCCCTCCTAAAGTCCAGTACCCTCACTTTTGTATGGCCTGACTCTGTAGCTGAGTTTAACATGAACCACACTGTTTAATGGTCACTTGTTCCCAGATGGCAACCCACTTCTAGATCTGAGATCCTCTCACTGCTCCCATTTGAGAGTATGAGGTCTAAGATTGCTCCCTCGCGAGTGGGTTCCGAAACTAGCTGTCTGAGGTCTGCCACCTGTAGGGCATCAAGAATGGCTCTGCTCTTGGAAGTGGCTGCAGCAAATGTGCTCCAGTTAACATCTGGCATATTCAGATCTCCCATCAACAGTATCTCCCCTTTCTCTGCCATTCTAAGAATGCCTTCCATCATATCCTTGTCCATTCCCTCCCCCTGACATGGGGGTCTGTACACAACCCTGTCGGATTGTGGTGCCCTTTCCAGTCTCCAAGGTGACCCACAGTGCCTCCTCTCCTCCCTGTTTACTCTTTTTGTTCAGTTGCTTTTATCCCTTCCTTTACATAGAGAGCTACTCCTCCCCCTCTTCTCCCCTGCCTGTCTCTCCTGTAGGTTATGTACCCTGGTATGTTAACATTCCAGTCATGGTTCTCTGTGTACCATGTTTCTGTGACTGCAACAATATCCAGGCATCCCTCTTCCATCAAGGCCACCAGCTCAGGGAACTTGTTGCCCAGAGTATGGGCATTGGTTCTCATTACCCTCCATTTCTTGATGGTCTTACTCCTTTTTGCCCCATCCCTGTCCTTCTTGCCTTTGTCACTTTCTCCATTTACCCCTGCCCTTCTCCCTATCAACGCCTCTGTGTTGGTGTTTACCACACTTACTACCATGATTGTTTGTGGGGGCTAGGATTTCCTTGCTCCTTTCCAGTGCCTCCTCCCTTGGCTAGTTTAAATGCTTACCAATGAAGCATTTAAACCTATCACCTAGGATCCTGGTTCCCCTCCTGGACGGATGCAGCCCATCATGCCAGTATAGGCTTGCATCACTCCAGGTGGACCCCCCAGTCCCCAATGAAGCCAAATCCCTGAGCTCCACACCAGTTTTTCAACCACTGATTAAATCCCATGGTGCAGAATATCCTATCCTCCCCTATGCCATAGATGGGCAGCACCTCCGAGAAGGTTACCGTGCGTGCTACTTGTATAAGGCCCTTTCCCAATTCCACAAACTCTTCCTGCACTTCTCTAATCCCTTTCTTAGCCAGGTCATTTGTCCCTAGGTGGACAGTGACATCCAGCTCCCTCTCCTGTGCAGCTGCTCTGGCAATCCTGAGGATTCGCTCCCTGTCCCTCCAAGCCATGGCACCAAGCAGACACCTTACCTCCTTCCCCCTTTCCTCCCCAGTTCTACCTTCCTAACAGCAGAGTCCCTCACCAGAGTTGTTTCCTTCCCTCTGAGGGTCCCCTGCCACCCTCCTGTAGGTCTTCTTTGTGGAGGTTCCCAGCATCCTCCTTGGTCTCCACTGTGGGTGCCTCCATAGAGGAACCACACTTTGCCAAAATGGCATAGGAATTGTGGAGAGGTACAACTGGAGGGATGCACCTCTATTCCACCACCCTGACCCTCCCTGAGCCCACTGTGGTCCAACCGCTCCTCTTTCTTGGCAACCTCTGAGGCAACGGCAGTGGCACTAGTGGTCTCTGGATGGAAGAGGAGGTCCCACAAATCCTGGCCAACTCAGCCTGGAGATGAGCATCCTCCTCCCTCAGCCCAGAGAGGTGCCTGCAGATGGGACAACACCACATCCTCCAGAACATCTCCGGAAGACTGCTGCTCCACAGCCACTGCACTACACTCCAATCATGTCTTATTTCTGGCCCCATAACTGTTTGCAATCCTTACTCTTTCCTCTGTTTTTTTTCTCTCTCTCTCCTTACTTTCTGCCTGTGTGCCCTTTCAGCTCCTGATTGTCCTGTTCTGAGACAAGAATATCCTACATTTCTCAGTAGACCCCTTACTTGCTCAGAGGCAGACCTCCAGCAGCTAGAGGGGGCCGGAGAGCTACTCTTGCCCTTCTGGGATGGTGGGTCTTTCGTGGCTCTGTGATCACTCACTTCCTGCTCCCAAACAGGAAGTTCCTGTTGTCAGTCAAATCCTGTGCCTATAAAAGTAGAACTAGCTTTGGGTGGGAGGGTGGAGGGGAGGGAGGGAAGGAGGGCAATATAGTCCCAGCAGAGAAGTCCAGTCACACAGCAGTCCTTTCTCCTGGTGTCTTCTGCCAAGCTATTAGTCACTTGAATGAAACTGTAAACTTTCCCTAACCAGGCATTTCTCCACATATATTCTATATGGAAAAGCTTCAAGACCAGCACTATATTTTATTCTGACAGTGTTTCAGCATTTAGCTGGCTCAGGGGGCATGAAAAAATGTGCATATGTCCTGGAAGGTGTAGGACCTGCACCAGAAGAGGCAGGCTGAGGCCCACCTGGTGATGCAGCTCTCTCAGACCATGGGGGGGGACCTCTCTCTGTTTATGATCTGCAGTATTACCGAGGGGGGGAGTAAGCTCCTTGCCAGAAGGCATATTTCCATTGCCAGAAAGCACCGTACCTATGGGTTCTGATGTATTACAGTGTCATATACCCAAATTAGGGTTATGAGTGAGTTCTAAAAATAATGGTTAATATAAGGGACTCTGGCCTTCAGAAGAGTCTCTATGGGAAGGAGACCCCCAGGTTAATTGCAGGAATACATCCTGGAGATTGCCAGGGCTTTTGGCCCTCACTTTTCATCCAACCAGCCTGTTCCAAGACGTCTGCTATGGTAATCCCGGAAGCAGACCTATTATCAAAGGATGTTTGCAATATGGTGCCATTGTCAGCTGACACAGTGATTAAAGCATCCCCATCAGTTTCAGACCATCCACCAGTCCTGATCCCAAATACCCCATGGGACAAGATGACAGGTTCCTGTTCAGGAACTTGGATTATGCTCTGCTTGCCCACATGAAAAATAGTACTCCCCGCACCCTCAGGAGACAAAATGTGGGCGTCCCCAGTCTTCTCATGCAGCTCTCCCTCATCTAACTCAACTGGTTGTTCTGTCACTTTATACAAATCATTTAGCCCAGTCTCCCTGTGAGTGAAAAAAGTGATACCTCCTATGACAATGTTTGGGCAATCCCTTGCAACTTCTATTGGTACATAATGGTCAGGACAGTCCATGCTAAGTACATCTTCTCCAGCCACCATAATCCCAGCTTCACTGTGTACAAAGGCACCCTCCACCACAATTTGTTTGGTCGCCACACTTTGCTGCTGCATCTGTTGTTCTTCAGGCTGTACAGGACCCAAATCCATGTGCTGCACATCCTGTGCATTCCTCCAATCATCTTCTTCCTGGCATTACAAACTCCACTCATCCCAGCAGTCAAACTACAGCCTTTCCTGCCAGTCAATAACAGCCACCAGCTGCCGCCGTCATCCTTCCAGCTCCTGGTAGAGATCATCCACAGTCTAGAAAATCATGGAATTCACCCAGGTATATGAAATAACTTCAGTCCACACTCAAAATAGATGGAAAAATAACAGTAGTTTACTGAGAACAGCAAAATAGAGCAGTGTACCTCATGCAGGAGGCAAAGTAATTAATGTTTCAACCCTTCTGTCTTCGGTAGGATCAGTGTTAATGTTTTGTAGTTTGGGATGTGTGCACTTTTTTAATATGTATTTTGTTGTTTTGTATTTATGCTTGATATGTGGTTTTACCATTTTATGCACTGGCACTTTAAAAATTCAAAATGTATTTTTACTTGTGAGTATAAATTCAAGACACCTCTAGAAGGAGCACCCATTGAAAAAGACTGAAGGGTTGAAACATTAGTCACTTTGCCTGCTGCGTGAGGTAGACTGCTCTATTTTGCTGTTCTCAGTAAACTGCTATTATTTTTACATCTATTTTAAGTATGGACAGCAGTTATTTTGTATATCAGGGGTAAGTTCCATAATTTTCTAGACTGTTTTGCCATAGTTTCACATTGAGCTCATTCTCTGGTGAGTGGCTCTTTTTCACTGTGTTTAAAGATCATCCACCTTGTCTTGTCCCGACTTATGCCTGGGCGATCTCTCCCTCATAGGATCAGTCAATCCATGAGCCCCATTCTCCTCAATAGCAGCCATCTCGACCTCCAAATCCAGGAAGACAGGAGGGGAGGCCTACCCTCCTGTTCCATCCACCTCCATCACCACACTAACTTTGGGGTCCGCCGCTCAGGAGAACAGCACCCACTGTCCTCGAGTAGGGGAGTTTGGGGGGGAAAATTATAATTTAGTTGCTATCCATATCTGGGCTTAAATTTTCATTTCTTGAAAAAAAAAACATGTCCAGACTTGTTCATTGCCATGAATTTCTGTTTTGTTTGTCCATTCTCCTTTTTTTTTTCCCCTTTTATTTCTGATTCATTGGAACCCAGCATTTTCTCACTCTTCGCTCATTTTCTCACAGTAAAGAAGTACAGGTGAACCATAACTTATCTATGTGTTTCTTTGAATACTTTTTCACATTTAGGTCATAAACTTGCCTCAATGAGACCTGTACATTATTTGTAAATACTTCTCTAATGACATGACATTGCTATAGCACCCATTTGCATCTGGACTGCCAGATATAATATTTAATAATGGCAAAGATCACTTGTAGGGTTTTTGCAGAGCTTGGGTCCCAACATGAAGAATTTATTGAAAAGATCAGTTCTGTGCATGTCAATGAAGATAACCATAGAATTTTCAAAATCTGAATGATCTCTTCCAGTAACTGTCGTACATAGGTACAGTCTAAAAAAAGGAGTTCTTGAGTCTCTAATATATTCAGACATGTATTTCTTGGGCAGAATCTTTCTTCTTTAGATTTATGCTGATTATTATTTTTTACATTTAATCTACCGTGAATAGTCAACCACAGTAGGTCCCAAGCAAAGACAGGTATTCTTTCATTTGTCAATTGAGAAATTGCTGTATTTGTTCCTCCTGCAGGATACATATGTCAGACAGCTTTCATAACTGTAGGGTATACTTGTTGTTTGGGGGCTGATATAAGTTGGGTGTAAGAAGCTTTCCATTTTATTAATTTCTGGAGGATAGGTTTAACAAATGGTGGTACAATGTTTACTCTTGTTAATAGCCTGCTTTTCCCCTGTGCCCATGCATCTAGGCCAATGTTTACCCATTCTGAGATACTTTCCTGCCAGATTTTGGTTATTTGGCCTTGCCAGCTTATTACATTAACATATAAGAACAAACTGTAATAAAAAAACTAATGGATTAATCCTTCCTATTCCACCTTCCTTAATGGGTCTGTAAGTCACATTTCTTTTTATGGGGTTTAAGTGGCTTCCTCAAAATGCCCTAAAAAATGATACATAATCTAGTTTCAAACTGCACTGGGGAAGGGAAAATATCACTAATATAAACAAAAATGGGAATCAAGAAGGTTTTTATTAATAATATTATTTTCAGTTTGGAGATTTGTCGATTAGCCCATGACATAGATAAATTGTCCGCTATTCTCATTTTTTTCCCAGTTTAAACAAGGTAGATCCCCAGGGCCATATAAAACCCCTAAAATAGGGATAGGGTCTTGTGTTAATTGTATTCCTGCATGAGAAGTTTGTACTAAATCTCCACCACCCAACTGTAACACTATACTTTTTTGCATATTAATATGAAATCCTGAAGCTTCTGAATATTCTTTTAATTGCTGTACTAGTTCCTGTTCATCAGCTGATTTTTAAGGGCTAAAACAATGTCATCTGCGTATGCCATTATGGATACTGGGCTTGTATCCATTGTTAGCTGGAAACCCATTATCTTACTATTGCTCTGTATTGTTCTCAATAAGGGGTCAGTGCAGAATACATAAAATAAGGGGCTAAGGGGGCAACCTTGTCAAACCCCTCTTTTGATCTGTACTGATGGTCCCATCCACTCATTTGCCCTAGGAATTACTTTGGCTGAGTTATACATGTGTTCAAGTCCATGTCACAAACACATCAGGTATACCAAAAAACTTTGAAGTTTTAAACAAATAACTATGGGCAATGGAATCAAAGGCTTTCTGCTGCTCCAGATTCAGCAAAAAAAACTTCCATTACATCAGCCTGAGTTCTTTGAAACAGTTCTGGTAAAATGATTAAGTTGTCATATATCCCCCTTTTCTCAATAGAACATGTTTGTACCTGACTTATTAAAGTGCTAGCAACTGCACCTAGCCTTTTGGCCAAAATCTTCCCCAATATTTTAAAATCTATATTCAATATACAAATGGGTCTCTAATTTGTTAAGAGTTCTTTGTCACCTTTTTTATACAAAGGAGACAGAGATTCTGTATTAGGGGAGAATACTCTGGATGGGTGGATGTTACCAGTGGGATACCTCAGGGCTCAGTTTAGGGCCCTTGCCTTTTTAATATATATATTTCCTCAATGCACATACAGTCTGGGGTATGGCTCTCAAAATTCGGAGATGACACTCACCTTGGTTACCTCATAAATAACCAGCAGCAAAGGGAATTTTTTCAAGCAGCCCCTATTGATTTTGAGTCATGGGCCACACCAAAGAAATCAACATTTAATCTAGAGAAGTGTACTGCTATGCATTTGGGGAAACACAAACAATTTAACTATATATTGGAAGGTAGGGCACTTAAAGCAGTCCTTGATTAAAAAGACTTAGGCATTAGAATAAGTAATGACCTAAACTTTAAAATGCAATGCAACCAGGTTGTTACAAAAGCTGGCAGTATACTCCATTGTATTCAGAGACACATCGAGAGCAGGGATAAAGAGATATTAATTCCCCTTTATAGCTCACTAGCTCATACCCATATGGAGTATTGTGCCCAGTTTTGGGCTCCATGCAATAAAGGGGACATCAAGGCCCTTGAGAGGGTTCAGAGGAAGGCAACTAGGAGGATTAGTGAAGTTAGAGGTCTGAACTATGAACAGAGGTTACAACATTTGGGTCTGTATTCCCTGGAGTACCACAGATTAAAGGGTGATATGTTCCTGATTTATAGGGCCCTATCAGATGGACGAATGTGAGAACAATTAGGCTTGGTATTGAAGGCCAAACCATATAACACCAGAGCTCACCCTTTTCAAATATTTAAAGATAAATTCTCTGCTGAAAAAAGGACATTTTGGTTCAGTATTAGGGTGACAGAGATTTGGAATGTCTTACCATGCAAGGTTGTGAATAGCAAAACTATGATGGAATTCAAAACTAAGCTTGATAATTTTCTTATGAGCAAGGGCATTCAGGGGTGTTCTTAATATCCCATGTGAGCTTAATGGACTAATGTCTTTATATGCTCAGTACTACCTATGTTACTTATGTTAAGGATCAATTCAGCAATAGACATACTTTCTGGAATTTGATCTGACTGTAGCAACTCATTATATACTTTTGTCAATTCTGGAAGTAGTTGCTTTTTGTATTGTTCATAAAATTCAGAGGTCAAACCGTCTACCCCAGGGACTGTACCATTTGATAAGGAAGAGATTGCTAACTGTACCTCCAATTGACAGATTGGCTTTATTAAACATTGTTTCTGTTGATCAGATAACTGCAGAGGCTGAATTTTTGAAAAAGGGTTTTCTACAGTGCTAAATATAGGACGAGCACCTAAGTATCACTTACATATTGGTGTACAGTATCCAAAATACCCCGTTTTGTATTATGCAGATTTCCTGTATTATCTTTCAGCTGTGTAATTCTCTTATTGCCAACTCTTTTTTTATTGTCCTAATAAGGGTTAAAGGTTTGTTTTCTACTTTCTGTTCCAAATCGCAATTCATTTTGTAGGGATTTAGCTTTATTGTACTGTTTTTTGTACATTTCTTTTTTGAGAAGAGTAATTTGTTTTGTGTAATCTATTCTTAAGGATTCCATTCTTGAAATAAAAGAATGTAGTTGTTTTCTAAGATTCAAATAGTTCAAATAAAGATGCATATTTTGTTTTTTTGCTAGTTTCTGGAATAATGTTCTAAAATTCTGTTTCAAATCTTCCCACCAGTCAACATAAGAATCGTATATGCATATAACAGATTTCCTTGCTAACCATAAGTGTTACCATATCATATTTATATACTCATCTTCCAGCAATAAAGCACTGAGTCTCCAAGGGCCCTTTCCACAAGGGGTTGTAGTACTCCAACTTATTTAAATTTCTATGGCTCTATGATCAGAAAAGGACAAATCCCACATTTTCCCATCAGTTACGTCCAGAAACTGTGACACAAGAAACAAATCAATTCTAGTAGAGTGAGACACTCTAATATAGGTAAAACCTCATTTTTTTTGTACAGTCCTAAAGGAATCTTTTATGTTGGAGGTAGAAATAATGTCAGCTAGGGTATTGCTATCGTAAACAATTTTATTTGTGATTAATCCCCTATCTGCTATAGATAAACTGCAATTAAAATCCCTTCCCCAGATAATTATTCTAGCAGTATGCAGATATGGTTGTACTTTCTCGAATAATTATATTTGATTAACTTTTCCCTGAGGGGCATATATATTTATTACTCTCAATTTGGTATGATTATATTGAATATCCAACAATAAAGCTCTCCCTAATTCTGTCTCCACCCATTTTGAGACTTTTAGATCTGGATTTAAAAATAAGACCCCCAGATCATCACACAAATCTAGTCCCTGAGACCAAAAGGAAAATCTTTGTCCCATAACCTAGTGGCGTGGACAATCTCATATGGAGTTTTAAGTCTAGTGTCTTGTAAACATATAAGGTCTACCGTATATTGAGATAAAGTCATCAGTACTGTCATCCTGCATTTGCTATTTTTTATACTGTTGACATTTAAAGTGAGAACCTTGAAGGATGACATTATAGTGCAAGAAGTGGTATCCTGTGCTCTGAATTATTGTTCTTCACCCCACTTTTTATGTTTTTTCTTTACATTTGTGACCTTGGTAACCATTTATTTTTTACAGTGTCTGTAGAACCAGTATCCTCTATCTCTGATGAATGGCCTTTAGACACAGAAGACCTGGAAGAGGAATCAGAGTCGGCTTCATCTGATTCCTCAACTGATAAAGCCTTGTTTGGATTCACAACAGTCCATTTAGGTTTACCTTGAGAAGTTTTTCTTCCTTTCCATTTTGAACCTGTTTTGCTATCTGTTTTAGTATGAGGTCTTTATTTGTAGGTCACTGTGTTAAAAGAACGTTCCATGTCCACCGGAGTGGGGGGGCATAGGTTCCGAAGCTGTAGAAGGCTCCATTTCTTGTTGTGAAACTGTAAGTTTATCCTGTTCCAAAGATTTTGAGTCTATTCCATCCTGTGGTAGGTCATCTTCTTGGGCCATAAGATGGATACCCTGTTCTTGTCCTTTCCGAAGTAAAATGCCATCTGATAGTTCAACTGTAGAAACTGTTGATTAGATTGGCAGGTCATTGTGTATACTAGTAACACTGTCATCATACTTGTCTTTATCTTCTTCTTTCTGTCTATGAAGTTCTTGCATCATTTTCTCAGAGGCCACTGCACAGCCTTTCTTCTGTGCTTGAGTAATTAAGGCTTCATCTTTTGTAACATCTTCTCCCTTATGTGAAGTCCATGGACACTTAACATATGAGCAGCCTTTTTCTTCACTTGAATTACATCAGAAGGTATTAATACAGGCATTAGCAAGATGAACGAGTTCTTAACGGTGTGTACATTTCTGAATGTCACAAGCGTTGCTTAAATGTAACTGGGGACCACAACGATGACAGGATTTAGGCTGACCTGGGTAAAACAGGGAGCCCCTATCTTTCCCCAGAAAGAAACAACCTAGAAAATGGCCAATCCCGGTATTTAACAAGAACAGTTTACATTTTACCCTCCATCCTCCTGTCCAGATTTGTTCTGAGTCCATCACTGGAAGAGGCTGTTCCAAAACTTCTCATCTTTTTTTAACCAGTATAAGATGTCAGAAATATTTACACCCTCATTCTTAAAGATGATGGTTATGGTATGTACTGCTGGTTTTGTGATAGGTATGGCCAAAAATGGAGACCAAAAACGTGAATTCTTGCAGTCGTATTTCAGCCAAAATCTATCCAAGGCCTCCACAGTTTTAAAACTTATGTCATAGTTGTATTCATCAGTATGAATTAAAGCAAAGATCTCGGATGCATAGAATTTCATTGAGTTCTTCAATAAAGTTCTTCCTATTTGAACCCTGTCTGGAGAGGTTTCCAGGCCTCCTTTATAGAGTAATCTTAGAGTGTTTCTTCTTGATGCTGGTTCGCCCTTATTTTTAAACAAATTGGCCATTGGAAGCATAGGTTTAAAAAATGTTCTTTTATTAGGATCTTGCAGATTCTGTTCCCCAAGTCCTATTGATAATGTCTCTTCCTGTCTTATCTGCTCAAAACTTGGAAAGGTAGGGTCAGTGAACCCTTTGTTTACTCCCCCTTCATTCAGTTGTGAACCACAGCTAGAAGTTTCAAGGCATTTTTGTACTAGGCTATAGCCTTCATTTAGTAATACTACTTTAATATTTCTGGTTTGTTGTTGTACTTTACTTTGAACTTTATGTTAAATAGACATTCCTTGATCAACAAAGTGAGTTACAGTTGATTTTGGAGATGTAATCAGTTTACCAGTGCTCATAATCTCTGTATCATTATATCGAGTGACTGCAGTATCTAAATGATTAAGTTTCCAGGAACCGTCTTTCTTCTGAAACCCAATCCGCATTTTGAAGTGCATCCTCAGGGCACTATACTACTTCTGGCTTTGTTCTCCTATTCTGGACACCCAGACTATTTTTTATGAGAAAGTCCCTGATCTGAATGCAACAAGTCTGAATCTCTGAACTCCCCGCCGCACCAGCGGGTTGAGCTGCGACGTCTGCAAACACCAGCTTACAGGGTGCAGCAGCCACTCGCTGCTACTTCATATCGTTACAAACATCAGGATAATTTAAAGGGTTTAGCTGACCAGTAGTAGAATCACAGTCCTTCATTTCAGCGATTTCAGGAGTAGTTTGCTGTTGTTCTCGACTCAAAGAAATTTCAACTCTCAGCTTTTTTTGTTCACCTGAGCCGAACGAAAATCAGTCAGTTCTTTACCAAACTGAGACATGTCTACTTCCACTTCCATTTGAATATCATCCACTACAGTCGAATCTGTTGTTGTTACCTTTACAAAATTCTCCACAACATTAGGAGAATAAGAAATATCCACAGACTCTTCAGTCTCTAGAGTTTTGGAGATAGGGGAGGAGACCTGCTCCCCAGTCTCCCACACATGAGTGTACTCTGAGGTCCGGCGCGAAGTGGCCATCTTGGCAGTCAGCCAGCACTTCCCCCAGTGGAGAGTAGGGGAATTTTCCTGGTGTTCTGACCAGATTTCCACCATTCACTAAAAAATACCACCAACAGCTTAATCTGGTTCAATTTCAGTTAGTTACCATTTGTATCTCACCCCTCCCATGGAAGAGGCTGAAAATAGACAGAATTGTCTAGCCCTTCTTTCCTGGTCAACAAAAAACTAACTAAATAAATAAATCTCCCAGTGACTTTCCTGCCACTAGTCCTAACTCCTCCATCCCTGATCCTTCAATAACATAATCTACTGGCGTTGCACCCCTATCTGTCCTGCTGCCAATATCCCTAGTATCCAGTGGTATCTCCAATATCCACTGCACCCTAAATCCCCGTCCTAGTCCCAGAATACCAACAGGCACCATCTGTTGCATGGAAGTCCTCTATTATTATACAAGCAACTACAATAGTATGCTAATTGGTAGAACTATAATTAAACCAATGACCTTTGTGTGTGCACAACTGCTTTAACGAGTGTGTGTGTGCATGTGTGTCTGTGTGTGTGTGTGTGTGTATATGTGTTTGTGTATACACATGCACATGTGGCAGTGTGAGTGTGTCTGTGTGCACATGTGTGACTGTATTGGGGAGGTGTACTGTATGTCCAGAGCCAACAGCACCTGCTTCTACACTATCTTGACCTTTAAGGTTTTCTTTTCTTCTTTCCTGTATGTTTAGAATTTTACTATCACAATAACATAGCACATACATTAAAACCCAGCCCACACTTTAATTCTGTATCTCTTGCCAGGTTAATGCATTAGAAGCCATTTTGTCTCTGACCCATATCTTGTTTTCATAAATTTCATACCCAACCACACCAGTTGCTAAGAACCCACTATGTATCAAAGTAGTTTTATTGTGCAACAAATACCATACACTGCTTTTTAATAAGATCTGTCCATGAGTGACAATCCTCAGTGTAAGCACTTCTGTTTGAATTAGCACAAGTCAAAAAAGAAACTCTTGCACTCCAGGTCACCGCTACTCACCAAGCGGTGGATCTTTTTAAAAAGAAATGTGATCCCGTATTTCCTTCACCACGAACATGCTATTACTGGTACCATATGGGTTCTTAGCAGCTGGGTGTGTTGTCAGTACAGGTTGTTTTTTGTTCTTTTTCAATGAGCAGTTTAAACATAGAAACATAGACTTTGATGGCAGATAAGGACCGCTTGGCCCATCTAGTCTGCTCATTTCCCTACCTACAGGATAAGCTGCAGACCCTAGTTAACCAATAGCCTATTTCTTCTTACCCCCCCACAAGAATTGCCTTATGTCTGTCCCATGTATTCCTGAATTCTCCCACAGTTTTAGACCCCACAACCTCCTCAAGAAGGCTGTTCCATGCGTCCACCACCCTCTCTGTGAAAAAATACTTCCTCACATTGCCCCTGAACTGCCCCTTCTATCTTCAAATTATGTCCCCTTGTTCTTGCACATCTCTTTTTCTGAAAGATGCTACCCTCTTGGATTTTGTTGAGTCCACTGAGGTACTCAAAAGTTTCTATTATGTCCCCCCCTTTCCTCAAGGGTATACATATTAAGCTACTTTAGTCTCTCCTTGTATGGTTTCTCTTGAAGACCCTCCACCATTTTAGTTGCCCTCCTCTGGACCACTTATATCCTGTCTATGTCCTTGCAGAGATGGGGTCTCCAGAACTGGATGCAGAACTCCAGATTGGGTCTCACCAACTGTCTGTACAGAGGGATAACAACTTCCTGTTTTCTGCTGGTGATGCCTCTCCCTATACATCCCAGTATACCTGCAGCCCTCCCTACTTCCTTCTCACATTGCTTGGTAACCTTAAGGTCATCTGATATGATTACCCCCAGGTCCCTTTTCATTTTTGTTGTTGTTATTACCCCCCATTGTGTAATCTTCCCCTGGGCTTTTGTTTTCCAGGTGCATTATTTTGCACTTCTTTGCATTGAATCCAAGCTGCCATACTTCTGACCATTCCTCCAACCTTGCCAAGTCCCTTCTTATCCTTTCCATGCCTCCTTGTGTATCAACCCTGTTGCAGATCTTTGTGTCATCTGCAAAGAGGCATACTTTTCCTTCCAGTCCATCTGCAATGTCACTTGTAAAGACATTAAAAATGATTGGACCCAGTACTAAAACCCTGCAGTACCCCACTATTAACCCCTCTTTCTTCAGAGTGGACTCCATTTACAATTACCTTCTGTGTCCTGTTGTCCAGCCAATGTTTACCCATGCTACCACACTGGGACTCACTCCCAGGCTGGTTAATTTGTCTGTTAATCTTCTGCGTGGGACTGTGTCTACTACTTTGGTCACCCAGTCAAAAAAATCAATTAGATTCATCTGACATGACCTTCCTGCTGTGAAGCCATGCTGCCTTGGGTCCTGTGCCCCACTGGCCTCTAGGTACTCAACAATTCTTTCCTTCAGAAGTGATTCCATCACTTTCACTACCACAAAGGTCAAACTGACAGGTCTGTAGTTTTCTGCCACTGTCTTGGTCCCACTTTTGTGAATGGGAATCAAATTCACCTTCCTCCAGTCCTCAGGTACCACACCATCCTGCTATGATTTGTTAAAAAGGGTAGTCCGTGGTTTCACTAATTCTCCCCTTAATTCTTTTAGAATTCTGGGGTGAATTCCATCAGGCCCCATTGCTTTGTCCACCTTCAGTTTTCGTTCTGTCAGAACCCTTTCTTCTGTGAAAGGACTGGGATCCACCTCCTCTATTAAGAGTACTTCTGTTAATTGGATTAGGCACATCCCCCCTCCTCTTTTGTGAATACTGAGCAGAAATATTCATTCAGTATCCCTGCTTTTTCACTGTCCCTCTCTGCCCACCCACTGTCCATTCTATTCAGCCTCACTATCCCTTCCTTTGTCTTTTGACCATACCTGATGTACCTATAAAAGGTTTTATCCCCCTTCTTAACCAAGTTGGCTATCTTTTCCTCAGTTTGGACCTTTGCTATTCTGACTTCCCTCCCTGCTTCCTTCTGCCTTAACTGGTACAGCTCTCTGTCCTTCTCCTTCTGTGTTTCCTTAGACTTCCTGAATGCTATTGTTTTCTCCCTAACTTTCCCTGCCACCTCTTTTGAGAACCATAGTGGCTTTTTCTTTCATTTTGATTTGTTTATTTGCTTCACACAAAGTCTTGTTGCCTCTGTGATGGCAGTTTTGATGTTTTCCCATTGTTGCTCCACCCCTCCTTCTAACCTGCTTGCTAGTGCTTTTCTAAGGCACTCTCCCATCTTGCCAAAGTGAGCCGTCCTGAAGTCCAGTACCCTCACTTTTGTATGGCTTGACTCTGTAGCTGAGTTTATCATGAACCACACTCTTTGATGGTCACTTGTTCCCAGATGGCAACCCACTTCTAGATCTGAAATCCTCTCACTGTCCCCGTTTGAGAGTACAAGGTCTACGATTGCTCCCTCATGAGTGGATTCTAAAACTAGCTGTCTGAGGCATGCCACTTGTAGGACATTGAGAATGGCTCTGCTCATGGATGTGGCTGCAGCAAATGTACTCCAGTTAACATCTGGCATATTCAGGTCTCTCATCATAAGTATCTCCCCTTTCTCTGCCATCCTAAGAATGCCTTTTATCATATCCTTGTCCATTCCCTCCCCCCTGACATGTGGATCTGTATACAATCCCTGTACCGATTGTGGTGCCATTGCCAGTTTCTAAGGTGACCCACCATGCCTCCTCTCCTCCCTGTTTACTCTTTTGTTCAGTTGCTTTTATCCCTTCCTTTCCATAAAGAGCTACTCCTCCCCCTCTTCTCTCCTCCTTGTCTCTCCTGTAGGTTATGTATGCTGGTATGGTAACATCCCAGTCATGGTTTTCTGTGTACCATGTTTCTGTGACTGCTATGATATCCAGGCATCCCTCTTCCATTGAGGCCACCAGTTCAGGGAGTTTGTTGCCCAGACTATGGGCATTGGTTCTCATTACCCTCCATTTCCTTATGGCCTTTCTCCTTTTTACCCCATCCGTGTCCTTATTGCCTTTGTGACTTTCTCCATTTACCCCTACCCTTCTCCCTATCGACACCTCTATCTTGCTGTCTACCTCAGTTACTACCCTGACTTTTTTGGGGGCTAGGATTTTCCTGCTCCTTTCCAGTTCCTCCCCCCTTGGCTAGTTGAAATGCTTGCCAATGAAGCATTTAAACCTATCACCTAGGATCCTGGTTCCGGTGTGGAGCACCCTAGCCTCACCTACGCCATAGACAGGCAGCATCTCCAAGAAGGTTGCCGGGTGTGCTACTTGTCTAAGGCTCCTCCCCAACTCCACAAACTCTTCCTGCACTGCTATGATCCCTTTCCTGATCCTGATCATTTTGTCCCTAGGTAGGCAATGACACCCAGCTCCTTCCCCTGTGCAGCTGCTCTGATGATCCTAAGGATTCGCTCCCTGTCCCTCCAAGCCATGGTGCCAGGCAGGCACCTTACCTCCCTCTCCCCTTCCTCCCCCAGTTCTACCTTCCTAACAATGGAGTCCCCCACCAGGAGTTGTTTCCTTCCCCTGCGGGGTCCCATGCCACCCTTCTGTGGGTCTCCCTTGTGGAGGTTCCCAGCATCCTCCTTGGTCTCCACTGTGGGTGCCTCCATAGAGGAACCACACTTTGCCAGAAAGGCATAGGAATTGTGGAGATGTACAAGTGGAGAAATGTGCCTATGTTCCACCACTCTCACCCTCCCTGAGCCCACTGTGGTCCAACTGCTTCTTTTTCTTGGCAACCTCTGAGGCAATGGCAGTGGACCTGGTGGTCCCTGGATGGAAAAGGAGGTCCCACAAATCCTGGCCAACTCAGCCTAGAGATGAGCAACTTCCTCCTTCAGCCTGGAGAGGTGCCTGCAGATGGGACAACACCGCATCCTTCAGAATGTCTCCCAGAAGACTGCTGCTCCACAACCACTGCACTGCACCACTCCCATCATGTCTTATTTTTGGCCCTTTCACTGTTGTTTGGAGTCCTTACTCTTTCCTCTGTTGTTTTCTCCTTCTCTCCCTACTTACTTACTGTGTCTGTGCCCTTTAAGCTCCTGATCATCCTGTCCTGAGACAAGAAGATCCTATATTTCTCAGTAGACCACTTACTTGCTCAGAGGCAGACTTCCAGCAGCTGGGGGGGGGCAGAAAGCTACTCTTGCCCTTCTAGGGTGGTGAGTCTTTGGTGGCACTGTGATCACTCACTTCCTGCTCCCAAACAGGAAGTTCCTGTTGTCAGTCAAATCCTGGACCTATAAAAGTAGAACTAGCATTGGGTGGGAAGGAGAGCAATATAGTCCCAGTAGAGGAGTCCAGTCACACAGCACTGCTTCCTCCTGGTGTTCTCTGCTAAGCCTCTGGCAGAATCTATCTAGGACAGCATTTAAATCTAGCTTCCTTCTAGCTAAGCCACTCCCCCTACTTAATAGATCTTTCTTAATGTAAATAAATTGCACAGATAACAATCCCCTTCAGCCACCTGAGATTTACTGTTACGAGGGCCAGCAACGCTCTTATTTATTTATTTATTCTTTTAAACATATACTATGTAAAATGAAGGATGTAAAACCATTTGCACAGTTGTGATTCCATCTCAGGGTTCTGATGAAAGCAGAGAGCTCTCTAGCTTTGCTCTAGTGGTCTATGTTGTCATCAGAACCCCTAAATTGAAACACAGCCTTTTGTATATGGTCACCTATTGATTTTTCTGTATATGTCAGGATAGTAGATAAAGTAAGCTAGTAACTTCCCTACACCAGCTAAGTATATATTTTGCATGTGAGTATTTTTTATGGTGATCTACATAGACACATAGAAGCTGACAGCAGATAAGAGCCATATGCAGCATCTAGTCTGCCTTTTTTGTTGCATTGCTTACACTGTAGACCCTTCCAGGCCTACATCATTTTCTCTGTCACCCGATCACCTATCCCTTTTGACTCCCTTGTGCTTATCCCAGGAATTTTTGAATCCCACCACTATTTTGGCCCCACAATCTCCACTGGAAGACCATTCCAGGCATCCACCACCCTTTCCGTGAAGAAGTATTTCCTCACATCTCTCCTAAATCGACCCCTCCAGCTTTATATCATGGCCCCTTGTTCTGGAGTACCTTTTCTTCTTAAAAATATCTCCCACTTGTACCTTATTCTCCCACACAAGGTATGTAAAGGTCTCAATCATATACCCCCTCTCCTCCAGGGTGTACATGTTTAATTCTGTCAGCCTTCTTTTCTCATAGGACATTGGATGTAGACCCTTTATCATCTTGGTAGCCCTCATTTGGACATCCTCCATCTTGTCTATGTTCTTTCTGAGATATAGCCTCCAAAACTGGACACCGTACTCCAGGTGGGGTCTTACTAGAGACCTATATAGTGGCAACACCAGTTCCCTCTCCCTGCTGATCATACCCCTACCTACATTATACATCCAAGCATCCCACTAGTTCCCTGATTATGTTGTCACATTGTCTGACCACCTTCAGGTCATTTGTTATGAATACCCCTAGGTGTCTTTCCTGCCTGGTTCCTGCTAGTATCTCTCCTCCTCCTCCTCATTTTGTACTGTACCCCTGGATTTCTGTGATCCAAGTACATTATTTTGCATTTGTTTGCATTAAACCTTAGCTGCCAAACTTTTGAACACTCCTCCAGTCATTTCAAGTATCTTTCTATCCTTTGCACCCACTCTGAATGTCCACCCTGAAGCAAATCTTAGTGTCATCCACAAAGAGGCAGACCTTCCCTTCCAGTTCCTCTGCTATGTCACTAATGAAGATGATAAAGAGGACTGGCCCCAATACTGACCCCTACAGTACCCCACTAGTAACTCTCCCTTCCTTAGAGCGAACTCCATTTACCACCACCTTCTGCCTCATATCCCTTATCTAGTTTCTTGCCCAGGTTACCACCTTATTGTCCACCCCATGCTATCCAACTTGTTTACCAGCCTCAATGTGGAACAGTTTCAAATGCCTTGCTGAAGTTTAAGAATGCAATGTCCACTGCCCCCCCATCTAACTCCCTGGTTATCCAGTAAAAAAATCTATCAGATTTGTTTGGCATGACCCCCCCCATAAAGCCAGGCTGCCTTGGGTCCTGCAGTCCATTGGATTCCAGGTGTTCCATGGTTCTTTCCTTTGATAGTGTTTCCATCAATTTCCCTACTACAGATGTCAGGCTGACAGGCCTGTAATTTCCCACCTCCTCTTTGCTACCACTTTTGTGAAGTGGGACTACATCCTCCCTTTTCCAGTCCTTTGGGACCATGCCTGTCTCCAGTGAACTGTTAAGCAAGTCTGTCAGGGGTGCAGCTAGCACCTCCCTGAGTTTCTTTAACACTCTTGGATGCACCCCATCTGGTCCCATGGCTTTGTCCACCTCCAGATTAGCAAGTGCTTTCCTGACCCTCCCCTCAGAAAAGGGACTGGTGTCTATTTCCCTCTGCCCCCCAATCTCTTGGTGCTTATTTGTGGTCCCTCCCCTTCTCTCTCAACTGTGAAAACTGAGCAGAAATATTTAAGATATTTACCTTTTCTTGGTACTCCTCAGCATAGACCATTCCCTGATTTATTAACCGTGCAGTCCCTCCCTTAGTCTTCCTTTTCTCACTGATATACCTGAAAAAAATCTTGTCCCCCTTTGATACTGTCTGGCTATTCTTTCCTCAGCTTGTGGTTTTGTGCTTCTTACTGCCTTGCCTGCCTCACTCCCTTTCCCCAGATACACCTCTCTGCCCTCCCCTCTGGGTCTCCTGACACCTTCTGAATACACTGTTTTTCCCTTACCTTTTCTGCCACTTTCCTCGAGACCCATAATGGTCTCCTCCTCCTCCTTCTGCTTTTGCTTATTTGCCTGTCATACAAGTTTGTAGCCTATACTATGTTATCTTTTATTCTAGCCATTTTTCCTCCAGCACCTTCGACATCTCACCCCACCAGGTCTTCTCAGACACATTCCCCCATCTTTGTAAAGTCATCACTTCTGAAATCCAGGACCCTCACCATTGTGTGGTTGGATTCAGTTGTTGTTCTTTTATTAAACCATACTGTGCAATGGTCACTGGTCCCCAGAGGACTTCCCACTCTGACGTCCACCACACTGTCCCCATTCATAAGTACCAGGTTCAGTATTACCCCACCCTAAGTGCATTCACTGACCAGCTTCCTGAGGAATGCCCTTTGCAGGGAGTCCAGGATGTTTCTGCTCCTAGCTGATGCTGCATCAGGTAGGCTCCACCCTACATCTGACAGATTAAAGCCCACCACCAATACCACCTCCACCTTCTTAGCTATTTTGCCTACATCTTCCAACATCTCTTTGTTTATGTCTTCTCCCTTTGTTGGAGGCCTGTATACCACTCCCAAGTGAATAGTGGTTCCATTTCCAGACTTGAGGATGAACCACAGCACCTCACCTTCCACTGTCCTCCCTTTACCTCTATCGCTTTGATGTTTTCCTTAACACAAAGCACCACTCTCTGACCTTTCTTTCATTTCCTGTCCCTTTTAAACATTGTGCACCATGTTTTGGTGATGGCCGCAATATCCAGGTTTATCTCAGCCATGGTGGCCTCCAGGTCTGGTGTCTTCTTTTCCAGATTTCTAACATTGGCACACATGGCTCTCAAGATTTTGTTAGTCCTACTCTTGTCTTTTCCCATGTTTTCTAGGTGTTCCCCCTTCTTCTACCTTGCATACTGCTTGCTTCTCTTTCCCCTTCCTCCCATGCTGATCCCTTTCACCCTTGGTTTCCCTTCATTTTGGTGGAAATCCTTTCCCCCAGAAATTCTTTACCCTTCATCACATCCTGGGGGGCAATTTCTGCCACCCCTTTTCCTTCCGCCACCCCCGTGAGCTAGTTTAAATGCCCCTCAAAGTAACACTTAAACCATCTACTGGTGACTGCTGCTCCCTTCCTAGATTGATGCAGGCCATCACCCCAGTACAAAATCTGATCCCTGCAGGTGGATCCCCAGTCCCCAATGTAGCACACCCTTTCTCTCTACATCATTCCTTCAACTATGAGTGGAAGGCCTTAGTGAGGAGCTCCCTCCACTTCCCCCAGTTGTAGTCAGGCAGCACTTCTGTAAAGGCAACAGTGCATGCTACCTGCCTAAGACCCTTCTCCAGCTCTATAAACTGCTCCTGCACTGCTCCTGTCCCTTCCAGTGCTAGGTAACCTGTCCTCATGTGGACACTAACATCCAGCTCCCCCTTACTTCCTATAGCCCTTGTGATCCGCTGGCTATGCTTTCCACCCTTCTGAGCCAATGCACCAGTTAGCCACTTAACCTCCCTCTCTATCCTCTTTCCATCCCCCAACTCTATCCGCCTGACTATAGAGTTCCCCACTAGAAGGTGCTTCCTCCTTCTCTGGAGGGTTTTCTCTCCCCCCTTGGGACTCCTTTTGGGTGTTCCCCCACATCCTCTCCATCCACCACCTTTGGTGTCCCTTCGTGGTAGTCCTGCTCCACCAGAATGAGTTATGGTGGTTTAGAGGTTCCTGCAGGTAATATTTAGAGTAGACTATTATGCTAGTCACTCATGCCTTCCTACTACAGTGATAAATCATTTGTCACCAAGTTGGGCGCATCTTTAGCATTTTTTTTTATTTTGGATAGGCCAAAACTGAACACTTAACTAATGGGAATGCAGTTAGTACAATTTCTGATGACATTGCCATGGCCCGTGTTGCACTTAGAGCAGGGAAATGAAACAGAAACATGTAAATCTCCATAAAAGAAAACTAATTTAAATACTTTACAATTCAAAATACATTGTTACAGTTCAGCGTCATCAAAAAAGTTCAGATCATGAGTGGGCCACTATTGCCCATGGTCTAATTGTTGATTACTTACCTGTCATGATATAAACAAAAATGGCCATATTTAAATAATTTACATTTGAACATGGTCATTGACCATCTTTAAAAGACAAACTACCTGCACTGTTACTTGGCAGTAGTCATTGAACAGTTGATAACTGACATAAGAGCATCACAAAAACCACTCAGTCAGTATGTATTTTACTTTTTAAGCATAGACACCATGAACAAGAAGTCATTAGAATTAACAATCACCATTGGGGGGATAATAATGTACATGATACACATTCAGATCTTTTCATTATTTTTAGAGATCACAGCATACTTTCTGAGAATTAAACTTCTAAACAATTCAACTCTGTCTGTCTTAGCAGGACAACCTCCCCTCTAATAATAGCAAGGACAAGAAAAGAACATCTTAGTTCATTCTGTTATCTGCTGTAATTAGGTAAATAATGATGTACTAATCTGGCTTCTCAAGTGAGTTGGATAGCTAAGCTCTCTTGAATACTACTGAGCATGTTTCTGTTCCTAGTGACAAGAGACCATATTTATATAAATGTAATTAAATATTGGTTGACTTAAAAGAAACTTCAGCAAAGAATAAGTGCAAAAAGTGAATAGCACTTTAGACAAGTTGTGGTCAGAGCCACTGCGTCAGCTAATGCATTAACTTGATAAGGGTGTTTCATTGGCTTAAATGTAAAGATGGAACTGCTGTAGGCAGCTTTGCTGTTATATTTATTTTTTCGTAAAGTTAGATCATTTATCTGGCGATCCTGTGTTTCCTATATGTTTAAAATGCAAGTGGCGAATGCATCTTGTACTATGCTGGAAAGGAGAGGGAGCTCCACACCATGGCCTTCAAGTTATTGTAGAAGAAATGGTGCAGCAAGGAGAGGTATGGCTACAATGGGGAATGAGGGCCACCCTGGAAGGATAAGAGCCTATACTGAGGTGATGGTCACCTTCCATCAAGGAGGGAACCATAGCCCTCAGTGCACAGTTTAAATGTTACTTCAATGGACATTTAAAGTAGCTGAAGTAGGTGACGAACAAATGGAGAAGACAGAAAGTGGGCAACCACAGGCTTAGATAGAGAGTAGGGAGATACTAAGCAGGGGGTAAGCAAAGGAGGAAGGGGGAAAGGAGCAGTAAAAAAGAAAGGTGAGGAAGGAGGAACAATTGGAAAAAGGAGAAATTGACAAGAAGAAAGCTGAGGGAAGTCAAAATGGTGCAAGGTCTGCATCAGAAGCCCTATGAGAGGAAACTGAAAGAGTTCAATATGTACACCCTGAAGGAGAGGAGGGAGAGTTGAGATATGATGAAGCCCTTTAAATAATTCATGGGGGGTTTATTTATTTTTAATTTTTTTATTTATTAAAGTCCAGTATAACACCACTTGAGCTCAAAGCTCTTTACATTGGTTCCACATCATGATAACAATACAAAACTGGGTTGTACAAAATTACAAAGGTTAGGATACAGCAGTATGAAACAGGGATTTGTACATGTTACAGAGGAAGTTAGGATATTGGAAGTGGGGCTAACAAAAAACATTTAGAGGTATAAGAACACCTGAAAGGAAACCAATCAATTGTCAGTGGGGACATAGGATTAGCTGAGGAATAAGTGCTAGAAGAGGTGAGTAGGAACCTCAAGTGCAGGGATAATGTGAGGCAGTAGGTCCTGCAAGGTGGGGGGAGGGAAGGCATGAGGAAATCAGGACAAAGAGGGAGAGAGAGGTAAGGAGGGAAGGATCATAATTCAGGAGCGGCATCAGGGATGAGGGGATGAGAGGGGAGGATCATAACTCAGAAGAGGAGTAGGAGTTGGGGTGGGGTGAGAGAGCATGGGAGGAGAGGGATCAATGGAGAGTTTAGAGGAGGGTGGAGGTGGGAGAAGGATTTGGTGGTAAGGCATGGGGGAGGAAAGAAGGGAGGAAAGGGGGAGGGAGAGAGGGAGGGATATAGGGAGTGGCAGGGGGAAGAGCTGGGAAGACCAGAGAGGAGAAGGTGTGAAGCTAAAGGTGACAGTCACAACAGGTGGCATTCGGCAGGAGTTGCTTGAAGTGGACTTTGAAAGCACCCAAAGTAGGCAAATGAGCAAGATCTGCCCAGAGAGAGTTGAACCAGAGAGAGGCACAGTATGCAAATGATCTTTGGCCTGGGGAAGTGTGACATTTTGGTACTGTGAAGGTCTGAAGTTCAGAGTTACGTGTGTGCCACTGGTTGATGCTAGGGACCAGGAGCTGACAGACCATAACTGTAAGCGTTTCAAGGCTAATCTTTTTTGCCAGAAGGCAGGTTTGGAATTTAAGTAGCACATTGAGTGGGACCCAATTTGCATTGGTATATAGGCCACAGGTGTGAGTCATCCTAGTTACTCCTAAGGTTAGCCGGCATGCTTTGTTTAAGGCTGTTTTTAAATGCCTGAGTGTAGTGTCAGTGGCTGCGCCATAGATAGGCAGGCCGTAGTCAACAAGTGAGCCCATAGACCTGTGGACAGCTATTTTGAGGGATTCAGGGATCAGACTGTGCCCAATACATTTTTTTAATTGCCTTGGCCATGCTGTCAATGTGTAGAGTGTAAGACAACGAGTTGTCAATAGTGATCACCAGATATTTAAAGTATTGGACCAGGTCCAGGGAGTTCCCAGCAACATTACAAATAGATAATGGGTAGTCATGATGCTTGTTTTTGGAGTTGGATAACAACATAATTTTAGTTTTTTTATGGTTCAAGATTAATTTATGGTCTGTGAACCACTTCTCAAGACTGGTAAATTCACTTTGGAGTTGTTGACCAAGCTCAATTGGATTTGAGCCATGTGAGAATACAATGGTGTCATCAGCATAAAAAAGAACGCAGCACTGACTGGCTTGAGGAAGACTATTCAGGAATAAGCTGAATAGAAGGGGACCCAGTATTGATCAGTGAGGGACACCTGAGCAGACCTGATTGCTATCTGACAGGGTTACACCAATTCTGACTAGTTGGAACCTGCAGTCTAGGTAGCTGCAGAACCACAAGACCACCTCAGGGGCCAGGCCCATTGCAGCAAGTTGCTTAGTAAGGAGGGCATGGTTAACAGTATTGAAAGCTTTGGTCAGATTGATAAAGATTGCCCTGGAGAGTTGTCCATTATCAAGAGAATTGTGTTTGTGACTAGTGAACTCTAAAATAGCTGTGGTGGTGCTATGCTCTGTTCTAAAGCCATGCTGCTCAGGGCAGAGGAGTTTGTATTTGTCAAGGTATTCAACCAGTTGGTCCACAACTATTCATTCAAGAGCCTTCAACAGAGTTGGTAGCAGGGAGATAGGTTGATAGTTCACTGTGAGAGCACGGTCCCTATTCTTATGCACAGGAATGACTATAGCTGCCTTCCATTTTTGAGAGAATATCACCTGTTGCAGTGACAAGTTGAGGATGTGGGTCGGGGGGACAGGACTTCATCCAAGAAAAGAGAGATTAATTCAAGGTCTAGGGTGTCCCCACTGAATCTCCCCTTACTGAGCACCTTCGAGAGGTATTTCCTTGCCTCTCCCAAAGAGATGGTCTTGAACCTAAAGAGATGATTCACAGGGGGATGAGGGGCTATGGTTGGGTAGCCCAGATGGAAGAAATCAAGATGGAGGACATGACTGAGGTCCGGGAAGGCTCGGTTAAAAGTGTCAGCTATAGTTTTTGGGTCAAGAATGGAGGTACCATCGACACAGATCATGTCAGGGGCAGATTTGGGCACCTTGCCAGCAACCTCTGTAAGGTTTGCCCAGAATTTTTGGCTACCATTCCAGTGTTTGTTTAGGGAAGCCTTGTAGTAATGGTTCTTGGCTATATGGATGGCTCTGGAGCAGCTATTTCTGGATTGCTTGTACTTTAGGATGTCTGGATGCTTCCCTGTGGCTCTGGCTATGTGCCAGAGATGATCTCGGATTTTCATCAGACCCAAGATGTCAGGGTTCATCCAGGGGTTGTAAAGGCCCTTGACTATCCACTTTTTATGGGGGCATAGTTATTGCAGATGGAATTGAAGAGGAGGCTGAAGTGGTCCAGTGCACTATCCACATCTGGGGCCCCATACACAGCTGTCCAGTTGGCATGTCGAAGATCAGATCTTAGATGGTTGGCTTGGCCGGGCCTGAGGACTCTGTTAGTGACTGTTCTGAGAGGGGATTTGGTGAAGTTATTGGTCCAGTTGAACATGATTGGAGAGTTGTCACTGATATTATCTCAGAGGATAGTGGCATTAGCAATATGCTCAGGGTGGTTAGTGAGTACCCAGTCAAGCAGAGTGCTGTTTCCAGTCTGATAGTTGATCTGGGTAGGGGCTTTTATCATTTGGGTGAAGTGGATTGCCTGGATAGCATCCTTAAACTGGTTAGCCACAGGGGTGAGCCAGTTAATATTAAAGTCACCGAGTAATATGACCTCGGAGCTAAGGGTAAGGCTACCAAGGCAGTCGATGATTGCATGTAGCCCCTGGGGTGCGTCATTTGGTGCGATATAGATGGAAAGTAGTGTGAGAGACCTGTTATGCATCCCACAGAGGACCTTGATGGCAAGAGCCTGTGCAGTGGTCCCAAGACAGGGAAGAGTATGTGTTAATCCCTGAAGGCCTTCCTTGAGATAGAAAGCACAGCCTCCACCTCTTTTTGTTAGGCAGTCCTGCCTAAAGAGCCTGTAGCCTGGGAGGCTAATGTGTGCATCTGGAATCTTTGGAGTCAGCCAGGTTTCAATAATTGACAGTACATTGGAGTTATGAAGGGCTACCTAGGCCTGGAGGCTAGTGAAGTTAGGGACAAGACTGTGGTTATTTAGAGAGGCAATTGTGAGCATGCCTGGCTTCTGGGCACACATCCCCTGGTTGTGTGGAGGGCCAGGGTTGGGATGTATGTTTCCTGAGAGGTAGCAGGAATGCTAGTCTTTGCAGGTAACTTTTTGGGTATTTAGCATTAACTTAGAGTTGCTTCCTGGAGCATAAGTTGGTGGGGTTTATGTCAGTGATCAGGACAAGTCTGAGTGGGAGTAAAGGTGAGGGTGACCATGACTGGGCCCTCAGTGTCCAGATCCTGGTATGCCAAGGAGTATTGTGTGGCTTGCAAGTGGGAGGCAGGTCAGAGACAAGCACCGAAGTGATGGTGCATTAGGCATTGCTGGTGGTGTTCCCAATGGTGTGGGGGGCTGGCAACTTAGTGTCTAGGTGGGGATAGCCAGTGAGCCCAAGGATTAAGGTCAAGAGTAAGGAAAGTGGTATTACGCTTGTGGATAGATGCATACTAGGGGTGGGGGTAAGTCCGGGGTATGCCTCGGCAGAGGACGGGAGAGAGGAGTAAATGTAAGGTCAGGTGGAGAAGGAGTTGAAAAAGTGTGTGGGGGGGTAACTGCAAGAGGGAGATTATCTTTGGGGTACTAGGAGGAGGCTAGGACAGCTGGCAGTACGTTCACACACACCGAGATTTGGCCAGAGGCTAGGTGCTTTATAATTAGAATGAAAGGAGAAACAGCAGGAAGTAATGGCAGTGTGTGCTAGGCTGGATAGACAAGAGGGGTGGAGCTGGGTGGGGATTTGAGAGGGGAAGTCCAGAGAGGGGGGAGGATGAGTAGGACTGCAGTAGGGGAGTGGTTTAGCAGAGGGTGGGGGAGGAGATGTTTTTAATAGCAGCCGGGGTTGGGGCGAGTTTGCGGGAAGAAAATACACTGATTGAGACAGTAACTAAATACAAATTACATTGCAGGGCAGTTACAGGGGGCGAAAAGCCCATTGCCACAGTGCCACAGCTGCCTTAAAATTGGAGGGTTAATAAGGTACAGTAGGGAGGTATGTTTCAGAGAAAAAGGTGCTGTAGAACAAGGGGTCATAATATGAAGCTGGAAGGAGGTAGATTCAGGAGAGATTTGAGAAAGTACTTCTTCACAGAAAGAGTGGTGGATTGCTAGAACAGCATTCCATGGGAGGCAGTGGGGATGAAACCAATGGTGGGTTTACAAAATGTTTCGAATAGGCACAAAGAAACCCTTGGAGGAAGGAAGGAAGGGGATAAAAGAGAAAGTGCTGTAGATCAAGTTGGGTCTCCAGCAAAACTGATCATAATTAAAAATGGGCTGACTAGATGGGCCCAATGGGGTATCAAGTGAGGATGGTGACTGAATATGAGCGACCGTCAAAACGGTGACTCATATTTAATGCTTTCCTCCTGGGCTACCTTGGAAGGATAGTGATATTACATGACCACGAGTGTTCTGCAGGACAACAGGAAGGGGGGCTATAACGAGGGGAAGGGGAAGGACAGGGAAGGTGTTTTGGGAACTGCTATACCTGCTGCCACCGTGCTAGCTGTGTGGTGTGGTGGTGTGGGTGGCTAGCTCAGGTGCGACATGTACAGGGTTTGGGACCGGGTGCAGGAAACTTTTTCTGAAGTCTGCAGCCTTGGCACTTAATTTTATTCTGATACAAGGATATTGTCCCTTCCCCAACATGCACCACCCTGGAGTTGAGAATCCTTTTTCAGGGTGGTGCGGGGGGCACAGCCCCTCCACAAAAACACTTGTTTACTTGTCCAGATGCCAGGTCACCCTGGAGTGCATATCATCAATTTGCGTTTTGGTTATATACACTCACCATAATAGTGATCACTATTTTGTGATCAGCTGTTATGACATGGAACCACCCAGCGGTCATTATCTGCCATCAGTTTCTATGTCTCTGTGTATGACAGGTGTTGCAATTCAAATGGATACAGTGTAAAATTATTAATATGCACAAGTTGATGCTGTAAATTGTGTGTTACAAATAATTCAAGTTGTACTGTGCTACACAGACATGCTAATCAAATCAGTAATAATATATGCATTGAGCACGGGAGAAAAAAATCAAGGTGAACATGTGTGAAGGAATATATTACTCATAGAGTCATGACACCATGATAGGTACATAATGTATGACTTTACTGTATTATGATGGGACCCAGCTGTATATCAATGTTGAGTAAGCAACAATATGGGATTTTATTTATTTTTGTTTTATTTTTAATAATCAAGACATTGTCTACACAGTAATGACAGATAGCCAGGATGCACTTTACAATTTGCAACCTTGTTTTTTTTGTTTGTTTATTAATTCATTTTTGGAAAATCACTTGTAATGAGACTGCAGTTCTGTTCAACCAATTAACTTTATGTTTGGAGGATATAAAGAGGTGGAAGAGACAGTGCTATAGATCAAGTTGGGTCTGCAGCAAAAGTGAACATTATTAACTATGGGCAGACTAGATAGGCCCAGCAGTCATTATCTGCCATCAGTTTCTATGTTTCTATGTATGACAGGTCATGTGATTCAAATGACTACAGTGTATAATTATTAATATGCGCAACATCGATAATGTAAACTGTGTAGCACACATAATTCATGTTGTACTATGCTACACAGACACAATAATCAAATGGGTAATAGAGGATAGAGGAGTTGAGACACCTAGGTGTTGCGAGTTGAGACAGCTAGGTGTTGCAAGCTCAGTGACAGATGGTCACATGTATTTTCCTGTGGACAGAGTGCAGAGGGATGCCCAGATGCCTACCATCCATGTACAGTCTGATATCATGACTCTACACAACACTATAGGTAAAGAAAAGCTGATATGAGCTTATTGTTTTCCTGTTTCCAAAGCTGTTTTCTCCAATACTTGGGAGTTATTACTAGGAATTCTGAGACAACAAGAGACATTGTACGTCCATATATAGTTGTCTCATAATTGTGTAAAATGGTAATTTAGTTATCCCCCTTACATATATGTGTCTAGTTTTCTCTAGGTTCCTTATTCCCACAAAGGGCTGTGATCAGGAGTAAGAACTAATAGAAATTGCTATTCTTCAACTCCAAAGTGTAAAAGAATATGATGTGGGAAGGGGTACAAAATATTTTCCTTACGCATACAGCAAATGGTTCAGTGCTGCTTCATGCCAACTGAGTAAATGCTAGGGTCTAAAAATTAGCCACTGGCTAAAATGCACTGTGTTTTAGCCAGTTGTGAACTGAATTAGACACTCTACAAACATGATCTGATGCTGCTTTCCTGTCTCTGTGACACAATCATCCTGGGGTTCTCCACTTTTTGGTGCTGGAAATGGACAGACAGACATATCCTCATAGAGCAATGAGTGAACTTGCACTCTCTAGAAGACTTTGCTAATGATTTGGTCATTTAGTTATCCCCATGCATGTATGTATCTAGTTTTCCCTAGGTTCCTTATTTCCTCAAAGGGCTGTGATAAGGAATAAGAACTAATAGAAACTACTATTGTCCAACTCCAAAGTATAAAAGAATATGATGTGGGGAAGGGTACAAAATATTTGCCATACACATTCAGCAAATAGTCCAGTGCTGCTTCAAGCCAGCTGAGTAAATGCTTTGGTCTAAAATTAGCCATTGGCTAAAATGCACCCAATGTTTTAGCCACTTGTGAACTGAATTAGCTACTCTACAAACATAGTCCAATGATGCATTCCTGCTTCTGTGACCAAAACATCCTGAAATTCTCCACTGTTTGGTGCCTGGAATGGACTGGCAAATATCAGGTCCTAAGGATTATTCAAGGAATTATAGACCAGTTAGTCTGACCTCCATTGTGGGCAAGCTCATGGAGACCATACTAAAGGAAAGGTTGGTGGAATATCTAGAGGAGAATGGTCTCTAGGATGTGAGGCAGCATGGGTTCATGGGGGGAGGTCATGTCAAATGAATCTGATTGACTTCTTTGACTGTGTCACTAACACAGTAGATAGGAACCAAGTGGTAGGCATCCTCTATCTTGATTTCAGCAAGGCCTTTGACTCTGTGCCACACAAAAGCTTGATCAGGAAGATGGTGGATCTTGGGGATGGGGAAAAGATGGGCAGATGGGTGAAAAACTGGCTGAGGGACAGAACTCAGACAGTGGTTTTGGGGGGAGAGTTATCTGGTACCAGAGAGGTAACCAGTGGGGTCCCACAGGGTTCGGTGCTGGGGCTGGTGTTGATTAATGTATTCATCAATGACATTGTGGATGGCATTAAGGGCAAAATGTGCCTATTCATGGATCACACCAAGCTTTGTGGGAGAGGGGACACAGCTGAAGGGATATAGGACCTACAGGAAGATCTGGAAAAGCTGAGGAGGTGGTCCAGGATCTGGCAGCTTGGCTTCAATGTCAAGAAATGCAAAGTTATGCATATTGGAGCCAAGAATCCCAGGACAGAGTACTACCTGGATGAAGTCTTAGTATCTGCATCAGAGGAGAAGAAGGACCTGGGAGTGATGATCACTAGTGATCTGAAGCACTCCATGCAGTGCAAGAAAGCAGCAGCAAAGGCAAACAAGATACTGGGATGCATATCTAGGGGGATCAGTAGTAGGAGAGAGGAGGTTATACTGCCTTTGTACAGTCACAAGTAATGCTGCATCTAGAATATGGAGTTCAGTACTGGTGCCCACACCTCAAAAAGGACATTAACCTGATGGAGAAGGTCCAGAGGAGGGCTACAAAGATGACAGCGGGTCAGCAGGGTAAGGCACATGAGGAAAGGTTGAGGCCACTGAATATATACTCCCTGGAAGACAGGAGAGAGAGAGAGAGAGAGAGGGAGAGGGGATATGATTGGGACCTTCAAGTACTTGAAAGGGATAAATAAGGTTGATAAGGAAGGTCTCTTTAAGCTAAGTGGCAACCATAACACTAGGGGGCACAGTCTTAATCTGGAGGGTGGGAGGTTTAGGAGGGAGGTCATGAAACACTTCTTCACAGAGAGGGTGGTTGACAGTTTGAATGCACTGCTGGAATAGTTCATCTTGTTTAAGACAGTGGGCAGCTTTAAGAGAGGCTGGGCTAGGCATAGGGGGAAAGTAAGGATCATGGGTAGGGAGGATGGGAAGAGTGGGGAGGGAGAGCAACGACATTAGCTCAAGCTGTGGACCCTGCACTTTGAGCAGACTTGATAGACCAAATGACCTTCTTCTGCTGGCTTCTTCGTATGTATATTCATATGTTCTCAAGGGGCAGTGAGTGAACTTTCACTTCCTAGCAGGCTTTGCTCATGATTTTTGTGAAGACAAAATAAATTGCTCTGCTGCATGGCGCCAATTGCCCAAACATACTGATGGATGTGACAGTGGTTGGCCTGCAGTGGTGTGGTAATGGGCAGCCACATTCAGTTACATTCATCAAAATATCTTAGCCTCAACGGCAAAAGGGAGCCTAAAAATGTTAGCCACATTGATTTTGCAGTAGCCATTGGTGATGGTGGTGATCCTTCATTCTCACGTAGTGCCATGAAGTATAAAAATTGACTCCTATTAATGACTGAGATACATAAGGAACAGGGTCTCTTTCTTTTTTCCCCTTAATTTTTATCATAAAGGGGTCACTGTCAGCCCTTTTTGCATCATATTATTTCTAGTTGATTCCCCATATTTTATAATTGCTTATTTTTTCTAAAATTCATTAAAGTTGCTGGTTGTTTGATCTACTCCTTTCATAGTTGAACTGAAATGCATGCTAATGGTGTTACTATACTGAGTTGTTTTGTTTCAAATCTTGTCCTACTCTTACAGTATACTTGCTGAACTTTAGGAACAACCCCAAATAATGCAGCCTCTCATGATGCCATATTCAACTCCCCTCCATCTGCGTAATGGTGTTTTATTTGAGAAGGGGTCCCAAGTCCAGGAAAGATACAGTGGGAGTTGATCAAGGACTGTACTCAAACATGTTTTGACAAACAAGAACTTGAGGTCATGAGTTGAAACTGAAGGGATGAAGGTTTAAGAGGGATGTGAGGAAATTCCATTTTATGGAAAGGGTGGTGAAGCTATAGAACAGTTTGCCAGCAGAAGTGGTGGGCACCAAGACCATAAATGGTTTCAGGCATGGCTGGGATGGAGTGAAGGGCTTGGTGGTTGCTCAGGTCAGCAGCATTAAGGAGGAGACCGGGGGGGTGCTCTGTATGGACAACAGGTCCTAGGGCAGATAGGGAAGTCTAGGCAGACTAGATGGACCTTTGGTCTTTTTCTGCTGTCACTGTCTATGTAATGATGTATGTATTGATCAAGGGAGAAAAAATCAAGGGGAGCATGTGTGAAGCAATATTCTACTCTTAGAGTGGTGACACCATGATAGGTACATACTGTGTGAAGTTACTGTATTATGATGGTATCCAGCTGTATACTAATGTTAAATAAGTTACAATATGGGATTTTATTAATTTTTGTTCTATTTTTAATATTACAGACATTGCCCACAGAGTAACAACACACAGACAATGATGCTGCTTACAATTTGAGACCTTGGATTTTGTTTTAACCACTTTATTCATTTTTAGCAAATCACTTGTAACATGGCTGCAATATATTACAATTATACATCCAACAATTGTTCCAGTGCTGCTTCATGCAAGTTGAGTAAATTCTAGGGTCTAAAGATTAACCACTGGCTAAAAGGTGCCCAGTGTTTTAGCCACTTGTGAACAGAATTAGTCACTCTACAAACATGCAGTGTTGTGTGAAATTAGCACATTTCATTACACAGAAATTCAAGCATTTCTACAAACATGATCTAATGCTGCTTTCCTGCATGTGTGACCCAAACATCCTGGGGTTCTCCACTGTCTGGTGTCAGATCTGGACTGATAGATATGTTCTCAAGGGACAGTGAGTGAAGCTTCACTCTCTAGCAGGCTTTTTTTCGCTTTCATAATTTTTGTGAAGAAAAAAAATTGCTTTGCTGCATGGCACCAATTGGCCAAACATGCTGATGGATGTGGTGTGGTGCAACAGCCACCCACATTCAGTTACATTTATCAAAATGTCTTAGCCACAGTGGCAAAAGGGAGACTAGAAATGTTAGCCACATTGATTTTACAGTAGCCATTGGTGATGGTGGCGATCCTTCATGCACACCCAGTGCCAGAAAAAATAACTAGAGGTTAATGAGCTATGAATGAGCTGATAAGGAGTAACAGCTGATAGAAACTACTATTGCCCAACTCAAAAGTGTAAAAGAATAGTATGTGGGGAGGGTAAAAAATATTTCTCTTACACATGCCAGCTGAGTAAATGCTAGGGTCTAAAAATTAACCACTAGCTAAAATGCACCCAGTGTTTTAGCCACTTGTGAACTGAATTAGTCACTCTGCAAACATGCAGTGTAGTGCGAAATTAGCACATTTCATTATGCAGAAACTGGGGCATTACACAAAATATTTCGCAGTAGCAGAGTACAAAATTTTATGCTCTGCAGGTGAAATTTTGCCATTTTTAAGTATCAATTAAATCATCCCTAGTGGCTAATGGTCCCCCCCAGTTGATCACCAGCTCACATTTAAGATAAAGAATCTCCCTGGTGTCTATTGCCCCCCCCCAGCCAATCACCATCCCAAATGTAAGAATGTAAGATAAAGAATCTCCCTGGTGTCTAGTGGTCCCCCCTTGGCCGATCACCAGCCCAAACTGAAGAAAGCCTGCCTCACCAAGATTTACCCTCATTATTTCCCCATCTGCTCATTCATTGAAGCACTCAGACTGTTGGCTGTAGAGGTGAGTGGAGGACTGTCCTGGTGCCTTGATTAGGGTACTGGGGAGAGTGGCGTGGGTGCTGTCTGATGACAGGGTGGGGAGGAGGGGATCCACTAGACACCAGGAAGTGGGGATTGGAATTTTTTTTGTTTTTTACAGATTGGCGGATGGGGAAATAATAAAGGGGTAAATCTCAGCAGGGTGGCTTTCTTCAATTAGGGCCAGTGATCAGCTGGGGGGGACCACTAGACACCAGTGAGATCCTTTATCTTAAATCTGGGCTGGCGGTTGGCTGGGAGGGGAACCAGTAGACACCAGGGGCCAGATATTCAGACTGTGCCCAGCAGGGGCGCAAGCCTGGGTGCAGCACAACTGGGATGTGCCAGAGCTAGGGCCAGGTGATATTCAATGGTGATTTACCATGGTGCAGCACCATTGAATATGGCACAGACTGCGCATGTTGCAGTGGCACTGCACTGGAACAAGTCATGGACAGGGAGCAAGGGGATGTGCTAGCACATCTGCAGATGTGCAAGGCACAGCACCCACGATATTCAGCAGAGGGCATGCAAATGAGGCCATAATATATGCAAGGTGCAAATGTGGCCATTTGCATGCCATTATGGCCACATTTGCATGCCTTGCGCAGGGCAGCCTGGTGACTTGCACCTGGTGCCCTGCTCAGAATGACGTGTGTGGTGGGGATCCCGGGGCAACCCCTGCCTGTAACTGTGAACACAGAAATGTGTGAGGCACAATCCCTGATAGTCTAGTGCTCCCTTGTCCCTCCTGAGTCCTCAATTACTGTAATGGTAGCCTTGCCCTGGTGGTCTAGTGGCCCCCCTTCCCCTATCCCTGATCACCGGAATAAGTCCGACAGGTTATGCACTTGTAGTCTAGTGGAACCCCCCCACCCGTTGCTATGATTGCGGCAAGGTGCCAGAACACAATTCCCTGGTGATCTAGTGGCACCCCCACCCCTCCCACTCACACTGTACCCTTGCCCACCCCACTCCCTTCCATCATTGGCAGGTGGCTGCAACCCACCAGCATACTGTCCAGCTGCCCACCGAATAACAGGTACAGTATGGGTTTGCAGAGCATACTATACTAGACATTTCCAAATATGTGAGTGAAGTCATTCACATATTTGGGACTGTCTAGTACAGTATGCCCTGCAAGCCCATTGCAATCCCATTGGTCCACACTGTGGACCAATGGGCTTACAGCCCATACTGCACTTGTTATTCAGTGGGTGTTCAGGTTGTATGCGGGCAGGTTGCAGCTGCAAACCGATGACGGGGGGAGCGGGGTGGGCAAGGGGTGCTGTGTGGGTGGGATGGATGCTGATGCCACTAGATCACCAGGATATTGTGTTCTGGTGCCTTGCCATGATCATGGCAATGGGTGGGGGGGTTCCACTAGACTACCAGGGCATAACCTGATTGATGTATTCCGGTGATCGAGGAATGGGGGGGCCACTAGACTACCAGGGCATGGCTACAATTACAGTAATCAGGGACTCGGGAGGGAGGGAGGCCACTAGACTACCAGGGATGAGTGTGTGCTTGTGGATGGTGTTCTGGGTGGATGGGTGGCCACCCATGGCTAGAGGCTGCTGTGTTGCACCTTGCAATATGGTGGCCTACCTGTGGGTGGTCAGGAGTTGCTCCACATTTACACGGACTCAACTTTGAGCTCCCCTATGTGGTGCAATGCAGGGAAGCACTGGTATATGTGCTGTACATCCTGGGCTGAATATCAGGATGTGCCGCATATGCATGGGCACACCCCCTGCATCTGTGCCACATACACTTACAGTGCACCCCAGTGCATTGGGAGTTGCACTGCACCAGGCAGCCATCTCAATATCCCACCAGGGCACACTGGGGTTGCATCAGTGCGACTCTGTTGCACCAGGAGTAGCCCCTTTGAATATTCCAGCCCAGGGATATGACATAATGATGCTCATTTATGGGTGAAATTGCAGGCGAAATTCTGCAATTTCACAAAATATTTCATGCTGCAAAATTGCCAATTTTGTGGCAATTTCTCAGGTGAAATTTTATTTCACATCTCTACAAACACAGCCTGATGCTGCTTTCCTTTCTATGTTACCCAAACATCCTGAGGTTCTGTACTGTGTGGTGCTGGAAATGGGCTGATAGATATGTTCTCAAGGGGCAGTGAGTGAACTTGCACTCTGTAGCAGACTTTGCTCATTATTTGTGAAGACAGAAAATAATTTATTTATTTGCTTTTGTTGACTGGGTAGGTGCATTAGGCAATAACCCTGCCCATTTTCAAGCACGACTCGGGAGAGTACAATATACATTTGACAAAAAAAAAACAAATGGAGAAGTACAAAGCAGTTAGAAATTAAGCAACAGATAGCCTCACTGGGATAGTCAGGGAAATAAAACACACATGTAATAATAGCCATCCTCACAGGGATGGGACAGGTGTCAGAACAAGGCATATACATTCAAAAATTCAGAGACCATGAAGTGCTGGAGCAGGAAAACTTGAGAGAATGTGGGGAGGGGTTAGGTACAGGCACAAGAATTAAATGCATGCAGGTAGGAGAAAAGTGCAGTCTTGAAGGAGGGGTGAGATAGGCAGCACTTAAGGCTGGAAGGCAGAGAGTTCCAGAATTTGGAGGCAAAGTGAGAGAAAGCTTGTTCCCACATTCTAGTTGAACATTGCAGGATGGAGAGCAGTGAAGCATTTGAGGATCTCAGTAGGCAAGAGTGGGGCACTGGGGTGAGCATGGCCTCGATACTGTCAGGGTGCGGTGTCTGGCCATGGAGTCATTGAAGTAGTCCAGTGTGTATGAGTGCAGGGTTGTGGGGGTCAGCCAGTATAGGGTGGACTATAGGAGATAGTGGTGCATAAGGTGAGGGGCTGATAGGGCAAATCTGCAAATGTTGTTGTAAGTGGTATCCCATCTGTGAAGAATACTAGCGTTTGTGTGGGTAAAAATATGGGGAGGACATACCGAATTCTAGGGAGCAAGATACCTCTAGCCACTGAGATCTTAGCAGCTGGGGTGAGGGAGTGACACACAAGGTAGGCAGCTCCAATCTTTATGTTGACGGATCTGCATACCTCTTTTATATGAGCAGAGAAATCGAGAGCAAGGTCAAGTGTCACTCCAAGTTATTTAAAGGAGTCAGTGGATAGGACTGCAGACCCATCACAGCAAAACACAGAACTTAGGGGTCTAAACATGGACTTTTCTGGCCAACCCAAAGAGCATTGTCTGAGTTTTTGGCAGGTTAAGAATTAGGGAGTTAGACAGGAGCCAGGATTGAATGTCTTAGAATGCTGATTAAAGTTAATTTGTTGAGGTCAGCTATGGAACAGGAGGCTGAGTAGAGCACCAGGTAATTGGCTTACATAATGGAGTGACA
This sequence comes from Neoceratodus forsteri, assembly GCA_016271365.2. Lineage (NCBI taxonomy): Eukaryota > Metazoa > Chordata > Ceratodontiformes > Ceratodontidae > Neoceratodus > Neoceratodus forsteri. The sequence goes on from CM057449.1 coordinate 989,717,713, forward strand.
GTGGTGAAAGGAAGAGTGACTGTCATTAACAAAAATGGAGAAGAGCAGGGGACCCAGGATGGATCCTTGTGGGATGCCACAGAAGGTGGAAGCCAGGATGAAAGGACCTTATTGAAGGAGACAGCTTGGGATCAGTTTGAGAGGTATCTACTGATCCAGGATATGGGAGAGCTAGAGGCACCCAGAGAATGCAATTTGTGTGCAAACAATGGGTGATTAATCAGGTCAAAAGCTTTGGTGAGGTTAATAAATACAGCACCAGTAAGTAGGCCTTTGTACATGTTGGACTTAACATCACCAGTAAATAGGGTAAGAGCCATGGTAGTACTGTGACCAGCCCTGAAGCCATGTTGAACTGGTGACTGAAGTTTGTATTTCAGCAAATGGGCAGAGATTTGATGGTGAATAAGTTTTTTCCAGAGTCTTTACTGGGGGTGAGTAGTAATGCAATGGGGTGATAGATGGACAGGATTTTAGGGTCACCTTTCTTAAAGACCAATATAATCCTGAAGGCACCATGGAGGTGCAGATGGACAGATTAAAAGCCGAGTAACTGGAGTAGCTAGGAGTGGGGCACCCAGTCTGAGGATCCTGGGTTCAATGCCGAACTGCCCAACACTGCCACGGACGGGAATGGACTGCAGTAACTTTAGAATGTCCATGCGAGAGATAGGAGAAAGCACAAGGAAAGGAGTAGTTCCTGGCAGAGCTGTAGGAGGGTGCTGAGAGCTACCAGATGCTGACGGGGGGGGGGAGATTAGGAACATTAGTGAAAAGTAAGTTGAAGGCATCTGCAATGGTGTGGGGGTTATTGCAGAGGGCATCATCTAATAACATGTCCTTGGGAGACTGCCGCTTGGTGTTACCCATGATTTCATTAATCTGGCTGCAGTACTTTCTGGGGTTAGTGGCTGAGGAATGCAGGATCTACAGTAGTAGTTCCTCTTGGCAACCTGGATTAACTTCTTGCAGTTATTTAGCAAGGCCCTATACTCATCAAAGTCAGTCTGATTGGCAGAGGAATTCCATTTTAACCAGAGGTTCTCCCACTGCTTGAGCAGTTGCAGGAGAGGTCATGCCAGCCACTTGGTCACCCTCCCTCTAACCCTGTAAGTAGAGTACAGAATGTGCGTGCGCTGTAAGGTGAGTAGAGACTTCCTGAAATAGTCATTGGCGGTAAATAGGGGAAACCAGTTGGTGTGCTTTAGATCAAGTAGGAGCTCAGCTTGGTCAAGATGGGAGAAGTTAGGAAAGGACAGAACTTCAGGAAGTTGTGAGGAATGTGAGGTGCCCCGCACACAGAATACTGCATAGTGATCACTGATCAAATCGGGTAGAACCCCAGCAAGGGAGTAACAGTCCTTACAGTTTGTGAGAATCCAGTCTATCATTGTCTGGCTGTGGGTATTCAGTGATATCTGAGTGGGGGAAGAAAGGAGTTGAAATAGGTTGGCCCTGCTTATGGTAGAAGCAAGTGAAGATGAGTTAAGTCCGAGCCAGTCAAGGTTAAAATCACCCAGACAGATCACCTCGTTATTTTTGGTTAAGCCAGGAATAAGTTCAGTTAGCTCCTCCAGGCCCAGCTTACTCTTACATGGGGGTATGTAGATCCCAAAAATATGAAGTTTCTTGGCTCTGCCAAGGAGTAATAAAGTGTGTAGTACCTTACAGTTATTGAGAAGGAGGGTAGGGTGGAGAGAGAGATGTCCAGGTGAGCCTTGTAATATAATGCCAGGCCACCCCCTCTTTTGGAGGAAGGTCAGTCTGTCAGGAGCATAAAGTAGCCTGGTAGTGCACAGTTTTAACTCAAGATGGTAGGTTTCAGCCAGGTTTCTGATAGCATGAGTTTATCAAGATTATTAACTTGGACCCAGGCTTCCGGTTCAGAGAAGTTGGTCCCGAGACTTCAGATGTTAAGGTGGGCAAGGGTCAAGCCTGATGCCTGTGGCAAGAAAGGGTTTGCACTGGGATGAATATGGGGTAGATTGGCCTGAGGACCTGGGCTGGATTCAATGTCTCCGGCTAGGGTAAGGGATAGCATGTTAATCCAAAGCATAGCGAGTGTGATTGCGCAAGTGGCTTTCACTGGGGAAGTAAGCTTCTTGTGAACAATATACCATAGTAGTGACCCAATGGGTTTCTGACTGAAGTACACTGAAGGAGAAGACACAAGGGCACATTCAGCCAACAAGTTGGAGTAGGTAAAGTCACATGGAGATGCCTCTGAATGGATAGTGGGGGTACCCAACAGAAAGGATAGTGAATTGAGAGTGAGAGTGAGTAGGACAGAGAGTGTGGAAGTTAGGCACCAAAGGGCAGCCCTGGTCATTTTGGCATGAAGGTCAGAGGAGGGCGGCAAGCCGGAAATAAGAGAAGAGAGGGGGAGAGGACAAATAGAGATAGGTAGAGGTTTCAGGGGGTAAGGGTAAGGACTGGGCTAGTTCTGAAAGAAGTAGAAAATGAGGAGTTCAGAATAGAAGATCTGGGTAGGAAGGAAAATAGTGTACTGTGGAAGCAGCAAGCAGGAAATAATACTGAGAATCAGTAGTCCACAGTGGGGAACTGCAGTTGGATACAGACAGAGGTTCGACAAGGTTGGTAGAAGAATTGGGACACCTGCTGGTCAAATAAGATAACCTGCTAATGAGAGAGTAGGGAGAGAGAACAAAGATGAATCCAGCCCTTATCACATGCCTTATAAGTCCCCATATAAGTGAAAATGCCAGATGTTAACTGGAGTGCAGTTGCAGCAGCCACTTTGAAGAGTGGGGTTATTCTAGATGCCCTACAGGGGGCATGCCTTAGACAACTAGTATTGGAACCCACTCAAGAGGGAGCAATATTAGACCTGGTTCTCTCAAATGGAGATGGAGAGAGAATCACAGATGTAGAAGTGGGTAGCCATCTGGGAACTAGTGACCATCGAACAGTATGGTTCACAATAAACACAACAATAGAGTCAAGCCATAGAAGGCAAAGGTACTGAACTTTAGGAGGGCTGGCGTTGCCAAAATGGGTGAGTGCCTAAGGAATGCACTAGCAAATGGGCAGGAAGGAGGTGGAAGAACAATGGGGAATAATAAAAACTGCCATCACAAAGGTAACGAGCCTTTGTGTGAAGCAAATAAACAAAACAAAATGATGTAAGAAACCACTATGGTTCTCAAAGGAAGTGGCAGTGAAGGTTCAAGAGAAAAACAAAGCATTCAGGAAGTACAAGGAATCGCAGAAGGAGCAGGACAGAGAATTGTATCAGTTAAAGCAAAAGAAAGCTGGGAAGGCAGTCAGAACAGCAAAGGCCCAAACCAAGGAAAAGATAGCCAACTCAGTTAAGAAATGGGATAAAACCTTTTATGGGTACATCAGGGAGCGAAGGAAGACCAAGGGAAGGATAGTGAAGCTTAATAAAGGGAAGGGGGTGGGCAGAGGGTAACTGTGAAAAGACAGAGATACTAAACAAATATTTTTGCTCAGTATTTACAAATGAAGAGGGGGAGATACCTAACACAAACAATAGAAACACTCGTGGTACAGAAGTTGATACCAGCCCATTTACAGAAGAAAGGGTTCTGAAAGAACTCTTAAAACTGAAGGTGGACAAAGCAATGGGGCCTGATGGGATTCATCTGAGAATTCTAAAATAACTAAGGGTAGAACTAGTGACACCACTGACTACCCTCTTTAACAAATCATGGGAGGATGGGGTGGTACCAGAGGACTGGAAGAGGGCAGATGTGATTAACCTACACAAAAGTGGGAGCAGGGCAGAAGCAGGAAACTACAGACCTGTTATTTTAACCTCAGTGATAGGGAAAATGATGGAATCACCTCTGAAGGAAAGAATTGTCAAGTATCTAGAGGCCAGAGGGGCACAGGACCCAAGGCAGCATGGATTCACAGGGGGAAGGTTATGCCAGACAAATCTCATAGATTTCTTTGACTGGGTGACCAAAATAGTAGATCAGGGAGGGGCTGTGGACATGGCCTACCTAGACTTTAGCAAGGCATTTGACACAGTCCCACACAAAAGATTAATATACAAGTTAGCCTTCCTGGGAGTTGGTCCCAAGATGACAGGCTGGGTAAAGAATTGGCTGGAGAATAGGACACAGAGAGTAATAGTAAATGGAGTCCACTCTGAAGAAAGGGGGGGTTACTAGTGAGGTACCGTAGGGTTCAGTATTAGGACCGGTCCTCTTCAATGTGTTTATAAGCGACATTGCAGAGGGACTTGAAGGAAAAGTATGTCTCTTTGCAGATGACACAAAGATCTGCAACAGAGTTGATGCACAAGGTGGGTGGAAAGGATGAGAAGGGACTTGGCAAGGTTAGAGGAATGGTCAAATGTTTGGCAGCTTAGATTCAATGCTAAGAAGTGCAAGGTAATGCACCTGGGAAGCAAAACCCAGGGAAAAGTACACAATGGGGGTAAGATACTAACAACAACAAAAATGGAAAGGGACCTGGGGTAGTCATATCAGATGACCTAAAGGTGGGCAAGCAATGTGAGAGAGCAGCAAGGAGGGCTGGTGGGATACTGAGATGCATAGGGAGAGGCATCACTAGTAGAAAACTGGAAGTTATTATCCCTCTCTATAGACAGCTGGTGAGACCCCAGCTGGAGTACTGCGTGCAGTTCTGCAGACCCAATCTCCGCAATGACATAGACAGGATGGAAGCCATCCAAAGGAGGGCAACTAAAATGGTGCAGGGTCTGCACTGGAAGACATATGAAGAGAGACTTATAGAGCTTAATATGTATAGCCTCAAGGAAAGGAGGAAGAGGGGGGACATGATAGAAACTTTCAAGTACCTCAAGGGAATCAACAAAGTCCAAGAGGGTAGCATCTTTCAAAAAGAGGTGTGCAAGAACAAGAGGGCACAATTTGAAGATAGAGGGGGGGTGGCTCTGAGGTAATTTAAGGAAGTATTTTTTCACAGAGAAGGTTGTGGATGCATGGAACGGCCTTCCAGAGGAGGTTGTGGAGTCAAAAACTGTGGTGAAATTTAAGCATGCATGGGACAGTCATAAGGCAATTCTAGGGGGTGGGGGTAGGAAGAAGTAGGCTGCTGGTTAACTAGGATCTGCAGCTTATCCATTAGGTAGGGAAATGGGCAGACTGGATGGGCCAAGCGGTCCTTATCTGCCATCAAATTCTATGTTTCTATGTAAGTGGGAAGGTATTGGGGGCAGGTGGGGAGCAGCCATGTAGCGGCTGTGGGGAAGATACCACAGTGAAATCGGAGCAGCAGAAAAAGGCTCATCTGCATTAGGACCCCAACCCAGAATCAGAGTGGCCCAGCAGTACTAAATAACCCTGCATCCCCTCAGGTAGAAGCTACCTTTTCTGTTTATTAGTAATCTGTTCTCAGGCAGGGTATCACTCACTGCAGTGTCCTCTAATTTAGCCCTGAGAACTTGATTTACTGCTGCAAGCTGATGCGGTTTAAAGATGGAGCCCTTAATGCAGCAAGCTGATGCAAATATTAGTTGACGAAAAATAAAACTATACACTTCATGTGAAAATAGGTCTCTGGTCTGATTTCTCAGTTATGCAATGATTTTGTCTGGCCTGTTTCAGGCCTTTTAACACAGCATCTGAAATCTGAAACCTTCTTCCTTATGCTCAATTAAACTTTATGCTTGGAAAAGCCAGAGTGACATCACATATTTATAAGCCTAGAGCGCCTGCAGTGGTATAACAAAACTTCATTCTGTGTTGATCTGAGGAACCTGAACCTCACTTCTGACTAGGAAACAGTGAGTAACAGAGAAAGAAATAGTGCTGTAAATAGGCTGCCGAGTGCAAGAATTGCTATAAAAATGCAATTAAAAGAAGTCTGTTAGATATATGGTGAGCTCCTTATTTCTACTGTCCTAGTAAAACATCTGCAGGGCTCTGTCCTGCAGCTGTAAAAAAGAATGACCGTTTCAGATTAGGGATGAAGTGTATGGGCAGAAAGATTTACAAACTTATTACCATACCCAGTGTACGAGTCCTGGGAATAAACAGATAGATAGATACTTTACTTCTATAGCACCTCTTTCCAGAGACTCAGAGTGCTTCACAATTAAAACACAATACACCAATTTTAAAATATTCATAAAAATACAAAATTGGAGCAAGCAGCAATATCCAAACAACACAAAATGTATAAAACTATCTATCCAATTAATTAAAATCAAATTCATACTTTCTATAAATTAAAAGCCTGGCTAAATAAATAAGTTTTCAGTCCTTTTTTGAAGGTATCCACCGAGGATACCTCCCACAGCAGTTTAGGTAAAGAGTTCCATAGAGTAGCTGCAGCCACCGAAAATGCTCTCTCACCAGAGTGATGCAACCTAACCCTAGGAACACTAAGGAGACAACCCTTGGTGGAATGGAGAGCCCAGGATGGACAGTGAGGCACAAGGAGATCTTGCAGGTAGACTGATCCCCCTTAGTGTAGGGATTTATAGGTCAGCAATCTGACCATGAAGGCAATCCTTCACCTAACCAGCAGCCAGTGCTGTTCATGGCAGACAAGCCTAATATGATCATACCTACAAGCATCCATCAATAATCTTGCCATCGCATTCTGCACCAGCTGCTGTCAGCAGAGGTTACCTGCAGATAGCCCTAGGTACAGGGCATTGCAGTAATCCTGTCTGGATGTTATGAAAGCATGTGCTAGTGAGGTTAGGTCCTCAGGTGATAACAGGTTCTGAATCTGGGCAATGTTCCTCAGATGATAGAATCCACTCTTAACAATGGTTGACACCTGAGCATCAAATGTCAAACCTCTGTCGAGGATCACACCCAGATTCTTCACCCATTCAGATGGGGCCAGTGGCACTCCCCCAGTACAAGAGCTGGATCCACCACCAGCACCTCAGTCTTGTCTGGATTGAGTCCTAACCAGTTATGGGACATCCAAGTCCAGATCTCAGACAGGCAGTTGTTAAATACAGAGTCCACCATCTGATTACTTGGTGCACAGGACCAGTATAGCTGGGTATCATCTGCATAGCAGTGAAAACCCAGCCCATACCACCTGATAATGTCTTCCAGTGGCAGCATATACACTGTGAACAATAAGGGTGACAGGACCGACCCTTGCAGAACATCACAGGTTAGAAGCTTCAGGCTAGATGAGGCCAACCCCATCACCACCCTCTGCACTCTGCCTGTCAGGTATGACTTGAACCATTTGATGACCTTACTGGACAGGCCACACCAGAAACGCAGTCAGTCAAGCAGCATCACATGGTCCACAGTGTCAAATGCCACTGAGAGATCCAGGAGGATCAAGATGGAACAATGTCTCCTGTCTCCCGCCATTAGGAGATCATTAAGCACCTTCACCAGGGCGGTCTCTGTACTATGCCCAGCCCTAAACCCAGACTGCAAAACCTCATAGGTGGTATAACCTACCCTAAAAATATGAGGTTACAAACCGGCCTGTAGTTGACAAGACAGTTCAGGTCCAATGAGGGTTTCTTTAACAGGGATACAACCAAGGCCTCTTTCAAAGTCAATGGGAAGACCCCACTCCTCAATGAACTCTGGACGATCTCAGCAATAACAGGTCCAATCAGGTCCATACATCAAACCAAAAGTCTTGTCAGACCTGGGTCCAAATTACAATGTGTTGGCGTCAGTCTTGAGATAACCTTCACCACCTTCTCCACCCCACCCAGATCAAACTCAACCCAGACAGGAGGAGTGTTCCAGCATGCTTCAGAGTGGACCCCACAATCCCTTTGAGTGATATTGGAGGAGATCACAGCTCTGATAGAGGACACTTTGTGAGCAAAAAACAGAGTGAACTCCTCACACCTAGTGCTTGAACCCACTCATCTCACATGGAGGCAGGCAGGATGCAATAGCCCATCCACCATGTGGCAGAGCTGAGCCAGCCTGTTTCTTGCCACAGCAATCTCCCTTGATAGAAATTATGCCTTCTTACAGGAGATTGCCCCATGATAATCCTTATAATGGGACATCAGGGCCAACTTTTCTTCCATCAGGCCAGAGCCCCTCCAAAGTCTCTCTAACCTCCGACCCTTAATCTTTAACTCCCTAAGTTCCCCATCAAACCAGGGAGGTCTTGGGCAAGTAGATAAGGGTTGGACATGAATAGCTTGTGATTGAATCAAAGGTGGCAGTGACAGCCCCATTATAGGCCACTGCTGTCTCCTCCATTTCAATCACATATGACAAATGACCAACACTATCATGACTATTTTTATTTATGTGTCATTTTTGTCCAGGAAGGGTACACTAATATGTGATACAGCAGTTTGTTTCCAGGTGCATCCTGGGGATGGGTTAAATGGTCCTGTTTTTATTGCATGGGAATGTTGGCCATGACACCAGGGAAACCCACATACTCTTCTTCAGTTAGTGCCATTTAATCTTTAACTTCCTTATGGACAGGTACCAGAAATGAAACATCAGGCTTCAATAACTGGACCCATGATACAAAAATGGAATTGCCTCAGTACTGGAGGGCAGGCCTGAACAGGTAAAAACTGTCAGTGGCAACTGGTGTGCTTGGTTCATGGGGCACAAACATCACATGCCAAGGTCAGCAAATGGCTGCAGCATAATCAGGCTGAAGGTGAACCTGGAGGAGTAGTATCAAGCATATCCTATATGGGGAAGGGGACTGCAATTCCAGGTGATCTGTCATCAAAAGCAGTTGGCGTTAACCCCCTTTGGGAGGCTTTGTCCCAAGTGGAGATTTGTGACATAAATGATTCCGGAGAAGTGGATGATGCATCAACCACTGGACTTGGTGCAGCGCAGAGAATGGTTGAGTTATATTTGTCTGAAAACATACATCTGTCAATCACTGATGATCTCCTTTTATACTGGAGTGGAAAGGTCAGTGAATGGCCAGAGCTGACTGCTGTGGCACTGAAGTAACTGATAAGCCCACCCACCAGTGTGAGTGTTGACAGAGTATTCAGCTCAGCAGGTGCAATAGCTGGGATCATTATTCAAACCTCTCTCCTGCAAATGTCAGTTTGCTGACATTCATAAAAATGAATGAGAGGCACATACCAGCTCAGACTGCAACCTCAGTATTCATACTCCGGCATAGTCATGATTTTGCTGATGTTGTAGAAATGGACCATCTTGATGACGCTGGCAGCATGAAACGGCCTACCACTGACATAGATGATAACACAATGGAGAAGGAATTTCCCACTGGTCAGAATTCAGACATAGAAGACTGCAAAGGCAGCTTTCTTTATGAGGATGATGATGAATGATGATGAGGTTAATGTTGGCAGGTTTTAACTTAAGTGGTTAAAAGGTTGTCACATTTCTTGTATGATACATGTTTTCTTTTTCATAAAGTTGAATCAGTGCCCCACTCAAAGTGACTCAAATTACATATGTCGCATCACATTTATAACATAGAGCACAGTATATCCTGGCCTCTTATCACCACCATAAGACCACTGTTCACCATTGCCACCATAGGGAATGTGACCGTGTGTCCCCTTGGACTACCACCACCATAAGACCATTGTTAGCCACTGCCACCACCACCAAATGCAGGAAGATGTGAGAGGCAATGTCATCATCATGTGCCTCAGCTATGACCACCACCACCCACTAGCCACCACCACCATTGTGACAATGTTTAACATTACATGTCTTGACTATGCCAAGGCAGAGTCAGTCGAACAGGAGACCATATCCATCAACCACAGTCACAAGGCTTCTTACTATTAAAACTAAAAAGTGAGTATGTGTACAAATGTTTTTCATGCTATTCAACTTCCTTTAGCCATGTGTTTTGTTTTCTGTTGCCTTTCTGAGCTGCAGTGGTCAAACACATACAGTCAACTTATTTTGTTTTTTTACAGGTTAACAACAAATGACTGTCCTTCGCTGAAGGGCTGTATCAATGGTACAGCAGCAGTACTGTTTACAAGAATCTATGGGATATCCATTTCAAATCCATACTGGTAAGTATATCAATTTTATTTCATCTGTTCTTTTTTTTTCATAAGAGTGCTTCATTTCCTTTTTTTTGGGAAACTTCCAGATTCTTTGAGGTGTCATAGTTGTCTTATCCCAAAAACTTCTTCAACATCATGCCCCACCCCTTGGCTGGAGCAGACATGCAACAAGCAGAAGTCATTTGAATTGATGATGACCATGACCATCATTACCAGACTGGAGAAGGATGCAGATAAAATCTGTGAAGAAGTAACCAAATAATAAATCATTAATGAGACCTACTTGCAAATATGCTTCCCCCCTCAAAAAAATATACTTACCTTCATTGGCTTGAGAGTATTCCATTTTCAATTCCAATGCCAACATTTCTCATCAAGCACAGGAATGTGCACACCAACAGTATGTGACCTGTGATATAAAACAATACGAGTGCATGTATATATATTTTTGTCAATCCCCCACCTAGAAAATGTATATATATATATACAGTATATATATATATATATATACTGTGTATATATATATATATATATATATATATATATATATATAGTTAGGGTTGAGGAGCCATTTACATGTTAAACCCAGAACTTTGCACCTTAATAACTTTGCAACCATTTGACAGATTTGCCTGTAATTTGGAATACACAAGCAAGACCCATACGCCTTGGGATCTGCCAAGTTTTGTACCAGTCAGATACACGGCTGTGGAGTGATTAAGCATGATCTGCGTGTGCGTTTACGCTTTTTCTGGAATTCTATGGTCGCGCCTACAGGTTGCATGGTTTGCGCCACTGGCCTGAAATCTTCAGGGAACATGCGGCCAGGGTCCCCGATGTGCCTTTTGAAGATTTCTTTAAAAAAATATTAAACTGTTCAAAAGTTATGGCAGTCCGAACTTCTGTTTTTTTCCCATAGGATAACATTACGGTGTTTGCAGCGCCTTTGAGGGCCCGTATCTCGAAAATGGTGCGAGATACGGAGTTTTTGTCAAAAAATGATAGCGGGGCTATGTATAAAACTAGCCAGGAAAGTGATAATACATATGACTTTTACATTTGTTTTCTATGTCGTACGGTTACTGAGATATGTGCAATTTACTATTACAACTACTGATTTTTGTGTTATGAGAGTCATTATTTTGCATACATTCTTTCTACTCACTGTCTTTCTCTATACAGCTTTTGGGGAAAACCAGCCTGTGCGCTTACATTACTCTTACCATTACCATTTCTGCTTGTGGTTCCGTACCCATTTCACTTACCGTTCATGTTTATGCCACCATGTGCGTTACCCTTTGCGTTTTCATTTGCGGTTGCGTTTCCATTGTTTTTAACATTTCTGTCTACAGTACTGTTCCTCTTTCTGTTTCACTTTGCATCACCATGCGCATTACGATTTGCATTTGCGGGCACAATGTTACAATGCGACAAGACATCACCCACGCGCTTCCGCCGCTGCATTACATTCACTATTTCTCATTATCATTCTCAAAAAGAAGGGAAATTAGAGGCAAAAAATTCAGTTTAATGCATCAGTTAGAGTTGTTCCACAGCGACAAAAGTGAGGAAATTCGATGTTTGGGTTGAAATCCCCTTTGCACTCCTCCAGCCCAGCCCCCCAACTGGAATTGGGGTGTGCATTGGGGTCATCGGTCCTAACTGTCACCCCATACTCCTATTCCTCAGCTTCTTTCCACATGTGATGGGGTGACACTTAGGGGCGATGACCCCAATGCGCACCCCGATTCCAGTTGGGGGGTGGGCTGAAGGGGTGCAAAGGGGGTTTCAACCCTAACATCAAATTTCCTCGCTTTTGTCACTGTGGAACAACCCTAACTGATGCATTAAATGAAGTTTTTTGCCACTAATATATATTTATATATATATATATATATACACACTCACCAAGGCTACTATTAGTGTACATACAAAGGACACCATTCCATCCAGCCGAGGTGATCGCATCTCATTTGCAGCACACTTTGGACAAGCAACAGTCCTCTCATTGTCAAAATTTGTGATGGAACACTGAATGGTCATTCATGTCATGTTATCCCTCCTTCACATGGTTTGGCAAGACACTGTGCATCATGGCATCATCATCACAGTATGTTAATTTTCTGGACACAAGACAGTTGCACTTTGGGGATGCAGAAAAATTCTGGGGACTCGGTGTGCCCACTGCGCACATGAGTGACTGCACAGTAAATTCTGGATGGCTTTGCATGTGGAGTACCACTCCCATTTCTCTTCGTCAGCACTTGGGAATTTTCTGGACACAAGACAGTTGCATTTTGAGGATGCAGAAACATTATGGGGACTCTGTGGGAACACTGCACACATGAGTGACTCCACAATACATTCTGGGGGACTTTGCATGTGGTGTACCACTCCCATTTCACTTCGTCAGCACTTGGGAATTTTTGGGACACAAAACAGTTGCATTTTGTGTGTTGTGACTCTGAGCACATAATGTCAAAATTAAATTATAAATTAAAGCAGCAGTGCAACAATCTGGTGGACATTTTGACCTATACTTTTTTCTGCTATTTTAGATTGCCAGCCTTGTATGACACCCTTCTTTTCACAATTTGTGTCTGCTTTAATACTTTTTCTCATGTCTGAAAAAATTGAAGGAGCACTTCTTTTAATATGGCTCAGACCATATTTTTATCAGTATTTACAGCTGTCTTTGAACAAATATTGTTCTGTGAGGTCAGAAGACAGTGTCTGCTGCATAACTGTTAATTTTAGTCACAACAGAAGTGATATATAAACAACTGATGGACAAAAACAGCAGAAAATACTGATGAAGACCTGGCCCACAACATATTATTTCAGACATGAAAAAAGTACTAAGGCAGACTCAAAAACTGGAAAGAATGGTATCAAATGAGTCAGGAGGTAATTAAAGTGGCAATGCAAAATAGCATAAAAAAGTATAGGTCAAAATTTTCACCAGCTTGTTGCACTGCTGCTTTAATGTCTATTTCAAAAAATAAATATTTCTGCAGCCTAGGTAATGTTTACTTTACGTCAGGACTCTTGAAGTGTTTGTCAAAAAGCAGGACTGAGCAGTGCAAGTATGCTGTGCTAAACTGCATGTGTGCCTTCAGTGTTCTTTCCTGTGTGTGAAGACATTGTCCAGATTTGTGCAAACATATATATGGTGTGACTTGTTGCAGTATGTAAAGAATAACAATAAGAAAGAATATAGGAAGTATATTTTATTTTATTTGTACCATCAACACCAGCAGAGTAAGTGATATGATATTTTTTCAGAGGTCTCGGGACACTGTGCACCTCAGACTCTCACAGTGCACACGTGACTTTGCAGAGATAATTGCACAACAAATGCATGCTCTCCTAAATGTCATGTGTGCAGTATGTGACTAAGGTGCACTCTGGCCAGACACCTCTAAAAAAATATCATATCACTTAGTCCGCTACTGCTGATGGTGACAATAAAATATACATTATATATTATTATCTCTATTCTTTATACCATAAATACTGCAACAAGTCAGCATATATATGTTTGCAAGAAGCTAGACAATGTCTGAAGTCACACACACCGAGGAAACAACACTGACTGCACACATGCAATTTAGCACATTATACTTACACTGCTCAGTCCTGCTTCTCCACAACCATTCCACAACAGAAAGCAAACATTACTGAGGCACCAGATTATAATAACAGGGCAATAAGGAGCATGTATATATGTTTGTTTGTATGTATGTATGTATGTGTATGTATACATTTAAACTACTACTGTGGCCTTCTTTCTCTCTGTTATTAAACAAAAGACAAAACAGTACAGCGGTGAGAAGGGGGATGTGTGTTGCAAAAAATAACTAATGGGGGATCCTCTGCTGGTCCAGCAGCAGATGGAGCATCAACATAATCTGTAACTGGTGTCACTGTATTTGCTCCAACTGCTGCTGGACAGCACCCACCCTCTCATTATTTTCTTCCACTGAGGCCCACAAAAGTGCAATGTCTGCCTGAGTTGCAGCATTATGGGGCACACTGGTGGTGGTACACCAGGTAGTGGTGGTGGTGAGGGTGGTGCTGGTGGCAGTGGTGGAGCAGCTGCTTCTGTGGCCCTCCTCCTGCTGTGGCAATGCACAACAGAAGCATCCTCTTCCCCTGCCTGCCACAGAAGTGCCAGCAGGAGGAGGCCTGGCCCATTTTGTGGCAGCCTGCCACTCCACCTTGTGGTGGTTCAACATATGGATGTGCTGGCCTCCAGCTCTCAGATGTGTTCCCCTGGTGCCATGGTGCACCTCCGCCCCACGAAGTCTGCATACAACAAGGCTGCTGTCTCCCAAACACAGTTGAAAAACTGCCAAACTGGGGAGCTGCGGGAAGGGGGCCAGGCACGGGAGGGGCAGATGCAGTGCCGGCAGCATGGTCACAGTGGGGCTTGACCTGCTGCTCTGCAGGTGGTGCTGTTGGAGCTCTTGCAGCTGCCACTGGTGGTGGTGGACTTGGTGGTCATGGTGGTACTGCTGCTTTCAGAGGGGGAAAGGATTGGAGACTTTTGAGTGGTCCAAAACTGCCCGGCCATGCCCCCCCACGTGTGTGCACTCCTCCCCTCCTGCCAGCAATGCTGTCATGTGGCTCCACTGCCCCAGGCACAGTCCCATGCATTCTCTCTGAGTCCTGACTTGGACTGTCCAGATCCTGTCCCTGCTTCATTTCAAAATAATCCCTTCTTCACACTCCAACTAGCAACACCGTCACCAACGATTTCACACACAATGCACAACACAGAACACACACTCTTTCACAATACAGGCACACACACAGTCATGCACACACACTCACACAAAAACCAAAATTTATAAAACAAAGAAATCAGTCACCAAAGGAAAAAATGAACTGCCAGAACAGTACAAAAAAAAAATAAATAACAATTAGCTTTTAAAAAGCTTTTGGGTTTGATCACATTTAACAACAACAATACACTCTACTCTCCTCCTACAAAATGCCTCATCTCTGTTACTCAACACAGGAGAAAGTGAAAGTATCTGTTTGTATGGCTCGCTTTCTTCCTGCCTGGCTAAAGCATGTGATTTACAGTACTGTAAGCCATGTGATGTGTGGAGGGCTGCCTATATTGTTGTCACTTCACTTTACTTCATGTTAAGGTGGAATGACAATGCAAAGTCACAATAACATCGCGAAGTGAGCAGTTTGCAATGGTCACTTCACTTAGCATTATGACAATACAAAGTGGCTACTTCACATTCACTTCGCCAGTGGATTTTAATTTTGCTGCATCTCTACTCATGAAGAAGGGCAGAGATAATATTCAACTCCTGGCCTAAAGGTGATTTTGCACAGGGACTTTGAAATCAACTTTCAGGATGCAGAAACACATTTTGGGCAGGAGTTGAAAAATGACAGCTATCACATTCATGAGGTGCTGTAAAGATATGGCTATGTTGTAAATCAGGGTTAAAAAATACTGAAAATTACCAAAGTTATAAGCCTGCATTCGCAAAATTCAATGTAGGCACATACTGTAACTGCATTTTTTTTAAATATTTGCACATATAATTTTCAACATAGCCTTCTTCTGATCCCACCTCATGAACAAGGGCAGAGAAAATGTTCAACTCCTGCCCGAAAGGTGATTTCTTGCAGGGACTGTGAAAGCACCTTTTGTAATGTAAAAAACATTTTGGACAGGATTTAAAAAATAACAGCTGTCACAATCATGAGGTGTTATAAAGATGTGGCTACGTTGTGAATTTCGGGGAAAAATATTGAAAATTATCAAAATTACAAGCCTGCATTCACAAAATTCAATGTAGGCTCATACCGTTATTGTTTTTTTAATACTTTTACACCAAATTTTCAACATAGCTATCTTATGACCCCACCTTATGAACAAGGGCAGAGAAAATTTTCAGCTCCTGTCTGAAAGGTGATTTTGTGTAGGGACTATGAAATCTCCTTTTGGGACAGAGCTTCCTAGGGACAGTGCAACTGTCCAAGAGGTAGGGTCCCAATTATGGCGTGTTTTAAATTTGGGCCAAAAATATGCAAAAATGCCCAGGTTACGCCACTAAGTTCAAAACCCCATGGAAATACATTAAACAAAATACCTGTTTCTTCAGTTTGTGGTCCAGCTTTGAAGAGTGAAGACATGTCTGCTGTTCAGAGAGGATCATGGCATTGGACTTCTGATCTGTGAGTAAGGGCTTGGGGTGTGTGGGGTGGTGGGTGCTGAGTGGGAGGATCAGGTGGGGGCTGTGTAATGGCACAAAATACATTAATTGACTGTTTTTTTACAGGGAAAAAATAAACAAATATGGATTTCTGCACTGGGGGACTGCGCACCCCCAGTGCCACTGTTAAATTTTTTGTTTGGGGGGGAGTGGGGTGTAGGGTGCTGAGATGGAGGATTGGGTGGGAGAGTAAACTAAATATTGAAAAAAAACAGAAAGTACCATGCATGTACGGTAGTGGATGAAGAGGTATGGGGCAGTGAGAGGAGTTGTGATCAAGACACTTGGGGATCGGGCACCCCCAGTGTCACTATTATGTTTCTGGGGTGGGGATGATGACAGAGAGGTTCAGATGAGGGCAGTAAACTAAATATATAAAAAAAGGCAGAAATTACCACTCATGTGGTAGTGAACAAGTGGGGGATGGGGCAATGAGAGGAGTTTTGATCGAGACACTGGGGAACTGGGCAGTCCCAGTGTCACTATTAGTTCTTGGTGGGGGGTGCTGAAAGGGAGGGAAGGTGAGTGGAAGGGTTATGTATTTTTGCAGTCATGAACTGCCAAAAATTAAAAAATAGTGTGAGCGAGTGCAGAATGTTCCAGAGATGTGGAGATGATTTTTGTCATTTCATCATTCTGTTCGTTGGCAAGGAATGCAGAAGTGCTTTACTCATAGTAAGAGTTCTGTAAGGCTCCACCCACTGCAGCCCTCAAAATGCATACAGTGTTTTGGGAATCTAGAAAAGACTCAATTAAAGCAAAGTAGATTAGAAACCTTTCTTTCCTGTAAATGAAGACTGAAAGTGCATCTGCTATTTATTGATAGATATCAAAACCTTACAAATAGCTATTGATTTACATTGTTCAACAAATCTGTTACTTTCCTCTTCTTTTCATCTGCTCAATGACAATTTAAGTAAAGAAGACAATGATCTCCAGCCACTGAATTGAAGAAATAGCAAGCAGTCAATACAAGTATGTTAAGCATATTGATGAAGAAAAAGTAATCACATCATTATTTTAACTTTTCCAATCCTTCTGATATCTGTAAGATATAACCAAGGCCACTGATTTACGGTGATTAAAACAATGAAATTCCATTTTCAAGACTTCAGATTCTGGAATTACACTGGTGATTGTTACTCTAAGTTCCAGATTTTACCGGGATTCTGCTATCATTCTTTTAGTATGTGCATAAATAAATAGAATTAAAGAAGGCTTAATATACAGAGCATTAAATAGAGCAAATTGAAAATAGTACAGGAAGAAATTAAAAGAAAAACACAAGTTTTGTAGACTTACTGATCTGATATAAAATGCCAGATTCCATGAAATCTTTGTTTTTACCAGTCTTCAGGCAACCCTAATTCTGGAATTTTACCGGATTTTCCGGTAAAAACTGGAAAACAGTTGCCTTGGATTTAACATCCAAAGGTATTTATCAATGTCAACAATGTGCAATTTAGATAAGAAGATTATTATTCCAAGCTGAAGGCACAAGAAATAGGTCTGTAAAAGGCATGTTTAATTTCTTAGTGCTGATGTATCATACATACAAACATGATGTAAACATACATCTCTTGGTCTACATTTCCATGTGAAACAACTATTAAAGAATATACTATATTAGTATTACCTTTTATAACATGGAGTAAAAGAATAGCAGTAGCTCATTGGAAGACAGCCATCAGGTGACTATTCATTAATTCTCATATACGCACAGTAAGGAGTGAGGAGAGTGGCAAGAGAGATGAGTGAGCACTGTTAAACTCATTATTCTTCTCAAAATCCAGTCTGAGAGGCAGCCATTAGTACACTTGATAAACAAGTGAGAGTCATAGAATAAGCGGCATGACGGAGGTCAGCGTATCAGAATTGGGGAAGTTCACACTGATCACTTCACTCCTGCTGTCGCTGTGCATGTTGTGCAGCAGTAGAAATGCTGCAAAGATTACCTGAGGGTTCTGTGGTCTGGTTGGAGTCTCCTTTCTGTTGTTGAGCCATGTCCCCCCACCATCCCAACACAACTGCTCAGGAGTCACCTCCACAGACAGAGAGAGAGAGAGTGTACCACACACCTGCTCAATTTAACCCATGCACACAGGTGTTTCTGTTGTTTTCAGTACCCCATGTTGTAAGTTACTGACAGCCGGGGAGAGGGAGTGAGAGAGAGACAGAACGGGAGTGACAGTGAGTGACACATCTGCCAGTGATGTTGTTTGTAACAGTCGCATTGTTGTTGGTAGTCTTTTTGAAGTGTTTTACTCTGGCCTCTGATTCCTCCCACACCAGCAGTCCAGTATCACCTAGCAGTATGTCTGAGCATTAATTAATAGAAGGGGCTCCTCTGTGGAATGCTGTAGTGGATCTGTACAGCTGTCAGTATTAACCCCCCCCCAAGTTCCGAGTTGGTGAGTGCAGTCATGCATTGTTGCTGTTGGAACTGGGATGATAGAAACATAGAATGTGATGGCAGTTAAGAACCACTTGGCCCACCTAGTCTGCCTATTTTCCTACCTAACAGATAAGCTGTAGATCCTAGTTAACCAACAGCTGACTTCCCATGGCCGCTTCCCATCCTGCAGTTACTGAGAGTGGGACAGTGCAGTCATTGAAACCAAGGAAGAGGGAGACAGACACAGCAGAATGAAGAGGTAGGTGGCATTGTATGTCTCTGTGTCTGTGTCTCTGTGTATTGACTTTCACTCACCAAGTTCTTACCATATGTCAATTGCTGAGACACAACATGAGACACAGTGACAGTGACTGTGAGAGAGAGATGAGAGACACAGTGACAGTGGGAGTGCTACAGGATAAGAGTGGTACTCTGTCCTCTATGTCTCTCTTGTTTGCAAGTGTTCATATGTGTTTTTGTGGCTAACAGCACTGTGCGAGCTGAGCAAGGAAAGAGTTAGAGCTGGTGAAATACAATGGCAGCAACAGTGCTATCTCTCTCTCTGTTGTGTGCAGCCATGCAGCCTGGGGTCAGGTTAACAAGACACTGTGTTTTCGTCACTCAGCCCCCGCTGTCCCACAACCTGCAACCTCCATTGCAGGCACACTGAAGTCACCACCCCTTGCCAATCCACAGTATCAGTCAGGAGCCACACAGCACAGTAGCATTGCTCAACCATGTGTAGACTCAATGTTGTCATTCATAAATCTTGGTCAAAAATGTGCACTCCTGGCCAGTAAAAGTAACTGCTGTCTGTGCACACAGCCACCCTCTGCACTATAACAGCAAAGCTGATTCTGTGATTATCACATAGCAGGGGCATTTAAACAGTGGGACTACATTCTGTGGGGGAAGGATACTTCATAAAATCTGGACATTTTCATCATTTTATATAACTTACATTTTTTAAAAACACTGTACTGACCCCATGTTATAAGTACAATAACTCACTCCAGGGCGTGCAGTTACTGGGGATTAATCAACACCCTGGGTGCTGTGAGGGCACTCAGCTTGTGGACTCATGTCTCACAATGCACCCTGGGTGTTGATTATTCCTCAATAACCTCATACCCTGGAGTGGGTTATTGCTAACATAGTATATGGTTGCCCCTTATTATGTATGCAAATCTATACACTTCATTGTCTTGTTGTAGGACAGTTCAAAGGTCTTAGAAATATGTTGTAGTAGCTTCCAGACATTAGAATGATACCACAACAACTTTTCTACCTTGAACATGGTATGTGATGTTTGTTTAAGCAAAGGTGAATTAATCATTATTCAGATTACTAACATTCTTTTAGGCAAAACAGAGTGTGTGTGTGTGTGTGGGGTCAAGTTTTTATTAAGCCATAAAACACTCAGGGTGGAATATTCAAAAGGGTTGCACCATACGCAATAGGGTTGCACCAGCACAAGTCTGAAATTGCGCCATTGTGCGATATTCAGCAGGAGGCAGTTGCGCCACAGAAAACATGCTGAGCAACAGCGCAATTCTAATGAAGGTTTGCGCAACCGAAGGGGGTGGAACCATGCATAAAGTGTGCAATGCGATATTCAAAGGCTTGCTCAATGTGCAACAGTGGATCAGGCGGAAATTACGCCACAGCAGAAATGAGCCACAATAAAAAGGAAAAGGCGCAAGAATGTGACAGGGAAGTCACATGAAGCAGGGAGACAGAGCAGGCCAGGGAGTGCACAGGACAGAAGAGGGGCAAGGGAAGGTGTGTGGGGCCACAGAGTGCAGAGGCCAGTAGGTGTACCCGGTGCAGTGGAGGTAGCAGTCAGGACAGCAGGGGTAACAGATCAACAACAGCCAGGGGACAGAAGCACACACACACAACCAGGGAGGGGTGAACAGTAACATGCCACATGGACAGACACACACACACACACACACACCAGGCACAAAGTGCACAGGGGTCAGGTGCACAACAGAGCAGGAATAGACATTAGATACACACACGTCCACAGGCCACCACCACCACCTGTACTGTCCATGTACGTGTGTCAGATGCTGGGCACCCTTTCACTTTGGTGTACAGCGCAATGCAGGCATCATCATGCACACGCACCTGTGGACAGCAGTCGGGAGGGTGTGCAGGTGGTCCATGTGTCAGCGTGTAGGGCAGGGCACCCACTGGTGCACTGCCCACCAAAACACACATTGCACACAGGGCAGCACCAGACAGGGCCCGCACTGGGAGACAGCTCAGTCATGCGGCACAGTGCCACGGCCACCTCGGATGCAAGGGCAGGCCCGCCGAGACCCAGCAGCAGTGGCAGGCTGAGCATGGGCCACATGGGGTGGCACCGATGGACCACCAGGAGTCCCACTGCGTGAACGTGACCTTGTCCGCACAGGGGTCTGCAGCATACTGAACATACCTGCACCAAGGGTGCTCGGGATGCCCACAGCTGAACCTGGCATCGACAGGGTGGGTGTCACATGATGCCGGGAATGGGGAGTGGATAGTGTACTGCACAGTGTGAGCGGCACAGGGCCCCTGACTGTGTGCCCAATGTGGCCACGACACTGACCACTGCCTGTGTCAGCCTGTCGATGGTGGCGGTCACATCCACCCACATATGGTCAATCCGGGACAGGATCCTCTCAGTGTCCCTGCTGTGTCACCCCTCGACCCGCTCTAGGGCCACACACAGTGCCTCCGCGGATGTTGCAACCCGCATCTGCTGCTGTACTGATGCCTGCAGCAGACGGGTGTGCTCATCAAAGAGGTTGTCTGCCACATTGGCAACCTGTCCCTCAGGGTCTGGAAGGGCCTGATGTACAGCACCCCTTGAGGGTGGGCGCTGCTCACCAGGACCAGATATGAGCATGTCTGCAGGCAGTGCACCTACATCACCGCTGAGCCCTGTACCCCCAGTCCCGGTGGGTGACTGCTGCCCCTCCACCTGCTGTGCCCACGGGATCAGTGGTTCCACTGCTGTGGCTGCAACTATGCCAGTGACCTGCACAGCCACTGGTGCTGCCCCACCGGTGCTGACAGCACAGCCTGGGACTGTGCTGACATGCTGGCACACACGTCGGAACCAGCTAGATCCATGGGCGTGAGCTGGCCTGCTGTGTGTCCATTCTGTGACACACACATTTCAATGCCCATAGTGGTCGGTGCATCATCAATGGTGCAGGTCTGCACCACAGCCACAGCCGCAGCATGCTGGTATGCTTGCATGCCAGACCGCTGGGTCGCAGAAAGGGCACTCACAACACCTGTCTCAACATCAGTGAAGGTAGCTGGGCATGCACACTGCTGCAGTGCATGCCGGCAATCTGCGGAGGTGGATGGTCCCTCCTCCAACTCCGGGTGGCTGTCCGCAGTGGACAGGCCCTCCACTACTGACCCCTGCAGATGCACAGGATCTGTAACAGAAAGGAAGGACACGTTAGTGCATGTGAACTACCTCCCCCACCATGACATACCTTGCAGTGATGGGCTACCACCTGTCTGGAAGCCACCTCCAGGAACACCCTCAATGGTGCTGCGCTGCATGCTTGCAGCAAGCATGTCCTCCACTGGGGTCAGCTGCACCACCTCCGGCTGTCCACCGCCTGTTGCAGCACATGCCACCCTGATGGCTGCAACCTTCTCCTTCACCCTCCTCCTGTCGGTCCCCATCTTCGTTTTACACTCCTGCACAGAGGCTGGTGGCTGCCGTGCAGGTTGATGGCACATGCCACCCCCTCCCATTCAGCAGCATGGGCCTGAGGGGTGCCCCGCCGTCCACTGAGAAGTGGCTCCTCAGCCAGGTAGGCCTCAAACAGTGCCTCTGTCTCCACCTTCATAAAGTTGGGCCTCCTCTTCCGCCCACCATCATCCTCCTCACCCAGTCCTCGCTCGGTCATTTCACAGCCTGTATGGGTGAGAGTGGTCACCTGTGACTGTGCAGTACACAGCAATTCTCTGGGGCTATGGTCCAGAACAGCACAATGCATGCAACTCACCTATCAACTGCAGTAACCGAATATGGCCACTGCAGAACAGTGTCGCAGATTTATAGCGCAATGCATGCAAATTAGGACTGGAGCAACTTTAATGAGATGCAAATCATGCTGCTGCACCATTGAATGGCTGATCGGATGATTTGCATATGACGGCTGAATATCGCGCTGTTGCGCTTTGCGCAATTTGGTGGAACTGGCTGAGCCAATGGCGCAGTTCTGTGACTGCATAGTACACCACACTGCGCATGCCCAGGTAGCTTATGCAGGCGTCTGCCACGCTGCTGACATGCTGTGCGCGATAGGCAATTCAGGATATGGCCACCATTGTGCCAGTGGCGCTACAGCAACGGTCACCACATGGCGCTGTGGCACAACTGCGCAATAGTCCACTGTGGCAATGGCACACAGGCGACCAATCGCGCTGGATGTGTAGATGTCCGATGGCGCTGTGCGTGGCCTTGCACCAGAGACCCATGACCCTGTGCCCGACCTTTGCCCCCTCGGCGCTGTACGTATGGCATGTCTGCAGCTCTGTCGCGCTGTTCGGTAACAGCACGATAGGGACTGGTGGCACTATACGAACAGCGTGATAGGGACTAATGGGAGTTGTATTGCACAGCATTTCCACGTGGGGTTGCCGTGCTGCAGAGCACCATATTGCTTACTATATACATGCAGGGATGGCACGCAGGAGAGCCCCACAATGGAGTACGCTGGAACTAGCCAACCTAGTGGCCATAGTGGAGCCTCACCATGGCTCACTGTTTGGGGATGAACCCCTGAACATGGCGCGGACACGTGTGGTAGCAGGTGGCCACTGCCCTGGAGGAAGCCACTGGCTGGCGGTGCTCGGCAGAGCAATGCAGGCACTGGTACGGTGACCTGCAGAGGAGGGAGTGGGCACTACTGGCACGACTTTGTTCATGTGCCAGGAGGGGTGAGCCGTCTATGCACTTGTATTTTCCATATGGGTAACACTGTGTATTGTGACCAGCATATGGGGGAGGGTTGGTCTATGGCTGACTGTTGTGGTGTTTACAGGATATGTGATGTATGGGTCTGGCTGGGTGGGCAGGCACACTCATTGGGGCAGGGGGATGTCTGCTTTGGGATTTCACTGATGTGTTTCTGAACTTTTGTTTCCCACAGGCGTGGCAGAGCGGAGGAGGGCCCAGGCTGAGGCACAGTGAGGCATGGCAGCGGTGGCTGTACGTGGTGTTGGTGGTGGTGGTGATGAGCCATGGCAGCAACAGCAGCAGCAGCCGCAGCAGTATGATGAGGGTGAGTGTCATGACATCATGAATGCTATTGCATGCTGTGGGGGGCAGGGCATGGCCGCCATCCATGGACAACACTGCCATGCACGCGACATGAGACAGTCAGCACTGTCCAGTGGCACTGCATGTCTGGGAGTGCATCAATGGTGATCCATGCATGCACTAGGCACATGGCTGTGGCACTGCCTTCCCGCCGCGTAGCCACATCATTATACAGCCTTGGTTGTGCTGTGCTGCACATGGGTGGTGTGTGTCTGCAGTGGTACACATGGCTGTTGCTGCCTGGTTGGGCATGTCTTGTGCATGGTCACTGTGGGTGGATGCACTCCATCACAGGAGCGGGGCACTTGGCTGTATGCCATGCATGTTGGCTGGGCTTCAGGGATATGGACAGTCACAGCCATTGATTCTGATCCCTTGTCCTAGGTGTCTGGATCCTACAGAGACTTGAGCAGGCAGTCCACCAGCTCCCTGAAGTGTCCATGGAGTCCCTCGACATCCTGAGGGACCTGCAGCGCCGTGGCATCAGGCACAGGAGGAGGCCCCGGGACCAGCGGTGGCCAGATGACGAGTGGGCTGGTGGGCAGTAGTTGCCCATCACCTCCCCTCTTTACCCATCCCTCACACCCTGCCCTCCCTCTCTCAGTTGTTCACCCCTGCCCCTTACCCACCTCTACCTTGTACCCATACCCCCACCCTTGTATTGTATATAGTTGTATATAGTTCTGTCTGTTCATATTGTTTTTGTTCATATGGTTAATTAGATAAATCTATATTTTGTTATGAATACAGTGGTGGTCTCTGTTTTGCAGCTGGCTATAGGTGCTCAGTTGCAGTGGTGTGCATGGCATCTGGGGTGGTATTGTCCTGGGTATGTGTGTGTGTGTGCGTGGGGAGGTGTCTCTGGTGTGGGAGTGGCTTTCAGTCGGTCTTGCCGTGTGCTGCCACCCACTGCTGGGTGCTCCTGGTGGGTCTGGCTTGTATGGTTCTGTGGTGCATGAGGTTGCAGTGTGACAGGGGGGATGCATGGGGATTCCTGCAGTGACAGTCACTGCTCATGGGTGGTGTCTTGGGGTCACAGTGCAGGGTGTGCTGTGCACAAGGGGGGGCTGATATGCACTGGGGTTGTCCGCCCCCTTTGTGTGGCAGTCTCAGCTTGCCAGTGGGTGTGCTGGGGCACCATGGCCCAGCTGTGCTTTGTTGGCTTGTCCCCATGGGCCGGTGAATATTCCGTCCCTCCCCCAGTTATGCTGTGCTTGGGGTGTGGGGGTGCATCGTTAGTTCTGCAGTGTGTTCCTGTGCCCATCTATGGCATGGGTGGTGGTCCCCTGCCTACCTCCCTGGTTGTGCAGTTCCATTGCTCTGCTGCTAGGGGGCTCTCTGCTTGTGCTATGGTGCCTCTGGACTGCTCAGCTGGACTGGCCTTGTTGCGCTATAGCGCATCATATCTGCTCAGCTTCCCCTTCCTGGTTGCGCTATGGCGCAGGTTGTGCGATATTCAGACATTGGCTGGTTGCGCAATTTGCCTTGCTCCATGTTTGAATATCGCATCTATTGCGCATGTGCGCAATGGACTTGTGCTTGCTCCTGCTATTGTGCACATTTTGGGCGCAGTTTGAATAT
Organism: Neoceratodus forsteri; assembly: GCA_016271365.2. Classification (NCBI taxonomy): domain Eukaryota; kingdom Metazoa; phylum Chordata; order Ceratodontiformes; family Ceratodontidae; genus Neoceratodus; species Neoceratodus forsteri. The sequence goes on from CM057449.1 coordinate 989,743,242, forward strand.
CCAGCCCTCAAACTACTTACAGTAAAACATAAGGGTAAAACACAATATTTAAATATAAACTGTTAGAATTTATAGAATGATGAAGGTCTGTCAATTTGTAGAATACTAATGTTATAGTAATTGTCTGCAACATGGTTCTGACTGGCTAAAATACCAGTACAGAACAGTGGACACCTCTCATACACAACAGATGACTGATTGCTATAAACCATGCACAACAACTCTGTGCTGTCACTGAATTCTATTATAGTATATGGGAGACTGCTGTTTCATATGAAAATCAACAGATGCAAACGTTGTTGTACCAGCATTGTGATGTCAAGAGGTTGTTTTACCCTTTTGAGTACGTCACCATGATGGTACAACAACACTGAACACTGGTGCATGCTGCTGCTTCCATCTCCGATCACGACTCCAGTGTTCAAACACAGTGCTTTCAAAAATCTGCTGAAGAAAAATGCATTGCCTTTTGCTTTTTTTGACCCTGGACAGGCAGTTTAGCACAGCAAAAGAGAGAGGAGCAAGTTGGCATGCTGGAAATTCACAGTAAGAGCAGAGTGTGGCTTTATCTTGGGAAGGGGAGTTTGAAACAGCCACACAATTCTGTTTTAAACTCATTTCTCAAGAAGCACTCCATTGGTATTGAACTGTTATCCATCTTCTCTTGCCCATACTCTAAAAAAGACAATGTAGGGGCAACAGTAAACAACACTGCTGAGTTCATTTCTTGAGGATTCATGACTTCACTCGAGAGGTTTATTTGATTATTATAACAACTTCTCAAAGTGAACACAGCATTATTCTTCACTATTGCCCATTCATTGTCCCGGATTCCCCCTTTCTTCCCCACAAAAGACAAACCACTTATATGTTGTGCTCAGATTGGCAATTCATTTATTGTGTATCAATATTTCAATTACAATTCCCATCATCATTTTTATTGTCTCTCCCACAATTGTATTTTTATTACATCCAAATATCAATCTCTGCTTGTCCCTTTTTCTTCCTTTTATTCTTGCTCCCCCAGGTGAAAACATGGGTGCCTTTCTTCTTCTCTTTTCTGGTAGGTAATGATGAGAACCAAGACTACTTTTTCTCCTTCACTTTCTTCTTTTTCTCATCATATTCCTTTTTCCTTCCCCCCTCCCGTCCTTCCCCCTTTTTTCCCTTTCCCGCTGCCATCCACCTCTGGCAGTCTTATAAACGTCCAAGCAGACCACCTCTGTCATCCACCTTTGACAGACCATATTGTCCCACTCTCTTTTATCCTTCACATGCTCTCATTTTGCTTGGTGGGTGGGAGATAATAAAACTTCAGCAAAAGAGGTTGAAGCACCACTGTGCTGACCCTTATGTACCCCCTCTAGCCCTTCCCCTTCCTGTCTGCCTACCTAATGTCCTGTCCCCACCTGACCTCCTTTACCCTCCCTCTGGAGCACACCATCCTTACTTAAAGTGAGGGTGCACCAGGACAACTTTGTTCGCCTCAAAAGGGCAAACCCCTTTGTCCTGGATTCCCCCTTTCTCCCCCACAAAAGACAAACCGCTTATATGTTGTTGTGCTCAGATTGGCAATTAATTTATTGTATATCAGTAGATCAATTACAATTCCTATCATCATTTTTATTGTCTCTTCCACAATTGTATTTTTATTACATCCAAATATCAATCTCTGCTCATCCCTTTTTCTTCCTCTTCTTCTCGCTTCCCCAGGTGAAAACCTGGGTGCCTTTTTTCTTCTCTTTTCTGGTAGGTAATGGTAAGAACCGATACAATTTTTTCTCCTTCAGTTTCTTATTTTTCTCATCATATTCCTTTTTTCTTCCCCCTTCCCCTCCTTCCACCCTTTTTTCCCCATAGCCACTCTCCTGCTTGTGTTGGATGACTGGCCTTCCCCCCCTTTTTAGGGTACATCCTCCTCTTTTTTTTTCCTTCCTGTCTTCTCCATGCCTCGATGAAACCCATAATTTCTGTGTTAAACATATCTATTGCTAAGTCTGACAGGTGTACCCTATCTGATCTGTAAAAATCATTTACCCATTCTTCTAACCCTCGCAGTATTACATGCCCCCCCATCTTCCTTATCATTATTCCCACCCGCCTATTCATTTTCCTCCTGGCCCTATCTACTGCTACATGACTGTGCTCATGTCTCCATACCCTCCTTGGTATGATATCCAACCAGGCAATGCTCACCCCTCCCTAACCACCACTGCTGTATTTTCTCTAGGTCCCTTTTTACCTGCATATAAGTGTCCACCCATGGCTTTCCCATGATGTCATTACCCCCAGGTGTATAATAATTAGGTCTGGAATGGGCCTCTGTTCTTTCATTTTCCTTCATTGTGGGCATTAGCTGTACCCATCTCATCCCTCAGATGCCATGCTAAGCCAACCTACAGTTTCTGACATCCTGGTATAGCTGTTTTGTCCCGGACTTTTTCTCCTTTCCACCATATAAATGTTGGAGTGTCCACAGATCCATACTTCTGTGGTCCTCCTTATACCTATAGAACTTAAGCAAAATGTACATCTTAACCATTATCTTCTTGATTCCATTTATTTTATTGTATCCCTTTTATGTACCCCCTGCCTCCCACCAATCTGGTTCCCCACCTGCAAAACAAAACACCGATGACATGTTCGTCTCAGACCTGCAGGGCCCAAATATACCTCTTGTAGCTGGCAGACCGCCAACATCCCTTTCCTAACATATTGGTCACTGTCTACCTGCTGCTGCCCATTGTGATGCAGCCCCTATTCAGAAGGAGTGAGAAGAATAATTACCTGGGTCCTTGCCAAGGAACTCCATGCCTTTTTTGAGCATGGCCATTACTTGATAGCTTGTCACCTTCTTCCCATCTCCATTAACAAATAATCTCCCTTTTTGAAACCTTTGCACTGTAGCATAAGCTCACAGAGCTTTTACCAGGCACAGTGTCCCATCTACGTGAACCTTCATCATTATGGCACACCCACTTCCCCCCTGATCCATTTTTGACCTCCTGATTATGGCCTGTATTTGTTTTTGTCCCCTAGTTATGTCTTCTCATTCCAATCCCCCTTCTTCATCCTTTCTGCCGTGCCCCACCACCTCACTCACTCACAGGGTCCCTGCAAACATCACTAAATAAACCATGTGAAATAATTGTGTTTTGTCTTTAGATCTGCAAAGTGCTGGGAGTATTTCCCCTAATTTGGCTAGCCAATGGTCTGCTATTGGCTACTTCCCATCTTTTGTCCTTTGTCTTAACCAACTCCATCCTTGCATCATTCTCCGCATCAACATTGACTTTGTTGGGTCTTTCCACCTCTTTAAGCTACAAACTAAACTAATCCCTGCTACTGTAGGTACACCTCATCATGCTGTGAGACATTCCTTTCTGCCATTGGTCCACCATAAACTTACCTAGTTGTTCTTCCATAAGTGGCCCACTTACTTCTATGTGGTGTGTTTCCATGAATGTTTGCAACACCAGCCAGGCCCCTTCGTGGCCCTTAAGGTCCATGGTGCCCATGAGTTATGAAACAGCATTTCAGCTCCCTCTTGCCAACTTCCCAGATGTTCATTGGTATGGGTGTTTTTTGATCCTCTGCTGTTGGTGCCAGCATCCGGAAACTATCCAGCTGCAGACAGGAAAGGCTGTCAGCTAGGATATTTTTAACCCTTTCTATGTGCTTGGCCCTGAATGACATATTCAGTTGCAAGGCTCTTAAAACTAACTGTCTCAACACCCGCATAACCATCTTGGACCTACCTCCCCTGTTGTTTAACACCTCTACTACTGCCTTGTTATCACCCCAAAATGTGACCTTCTGATTCCATAGTTCCTCACTCCACACCAGGGTGCATGCCCAGATGGGCATGATCTCCAACAGTGTGATGTCTTTTACCTTTCCATCTCTTACCCAATTTGCAGGCCAAGGTTCAGAGAACCATCTACCCCTCAAATAGCCCCTCATGCCTAACCCCCCTGCTGCATCTGTGTATAAGTTGAGATCTGTGTTGTACACTCATTCCTCTTGCCTGAAGGAACAGCCATTGTAGCCGTCAAGGAATTCTTCCCACACCTTGAAGTCCTCCTTCACTCCCTTTCTTATGTCTACCCAGAGGTGTGGTGTGGTTATTCCTGCTGTGACCCTAGCCAGCCACTTGGTGAAAGCCCTACCTGGTCCAATTGCCCTACAAGTGAAATTCAGATGCCCCATGACCTGCTGTACCTGTCTCAATTGCACCCTTCTCCTGTTTGTATGCACCTGAATCAGCTCCTTCAGCTTCGCCACTTTACTGTCTGGTAACCTAAAAACCTCACTCTGGGTATCTATTTCAATACCCAGGAATCCTAACACTTTACTGGGACCTTCCATTTTTTCTGGTGCTAATGGTACCCCCAGTTCTCTACACATCTCCTGGAAGTCAGCCAGCATTTTTTCTGTCTGTCTTTGACCATTGCCTTCTAAAAAAAAAGTCATCTAGGTAATATATGACTGCCTTATGCCCTGTTTTTTCCTGAAAGATCCACTGCAAGCAGGTGCTAAATGTTTAGAATGTAGCACATGTTATGGAACATCCCATGGGCATTGCCTTATCAAAATAGAACTGGTCCCCCACCTTAAAACCCAAAAGACCCCAATCTTCCCTTCTAACTGGAAGCAATCTGAAAGCAGACTCTAAATCCGTCTTGGCCATCCAAGTACCTGGAGTCACTTGGATAACCTGTACAGCTTCTTCTAATGTGGCGTAGGTTACTTTGTTATGTTCCTCACTTATAAAATTATTCACCAAATCCCCTTCTGGGAATGACAGGTGGTGAATCACTCTGTATTTGCCCTTTTTTTCTTGGGCACCAGGCCCAATGGAGAAACTTGCATATTCTGTAATGGGGGGTGGAATATGGGCCTTCTACTCTACCTGCAGCCTTCTCCTTTTCTATTTTCTGCTTTTGTATGCCTCCCCTTTGTGTCCTTAATCGTTGCCCTCCTGCTCCCTTATGGCACGGTAAAATTCTGCCTTGCTCCCCATCAACATTTCTGTCTTTGTAAGACAGTCTCTCTCTAGCTGGTGTGCAAACTTTGCCCAGCTGGGCATAATATATGCTTGGCAAACAGTGGCCATCAGACGGCATGCCGCATGGCCTGGGCCACCTGGCTTCTCCTTTTTTCCTGGTCATTCACGGCAGTGAACACCTCATCTTAAACCTGGTAGTTCAGTCCCTTCTAGGTCCCATCATCTCCACGCCTGTGACCTGTAATGGTGTTCATCCTTCTTCCCAACCCCAGGCATCTGTCACCACCCTGAATGGCCTACTGGGCCTATCATTTATCCCCCAAATAGACCCTTCGCGTCTTTGGCACCTGACCTGCATTCCCCCCCTTTGGACCCACTTTATAATTGCAGAAAGACATTCCAGCGCATGATTTTTGGTGAGATAATGGCACATCTCAGGTGGTTGAAGGCTCTCAGTAATGCCTTGTGCCTTACAACATACCTAAGGTGTGCCTTCATCCCACCACAATGCACACCCTTTTGTTAATCTGCTATGCCTCTTTTCTGTTCTCCCTTCAGTCTCTTCTTTGAGATGTTTCTTCTCCCACCTGCAACTGTCCATGACCCTTTATCTTAAGTTGATCTTCTTTCCCCTAATTATATTGCTCTGGCCATATTGCTCACCCCCCCCCCCCGTAACTGTCAGAATAATTTTTCCATGCCTACCCAAACTCAGGTTTTATCTACTGCATGTACTTCATACCGTTTTGCCTTATAATGTTTAACGTTATGCTCCTTTTGCTATACTCTATTGACTGTATGATGACTAATATTTTTGTAATGCTGTTAATTACTATTTATCTTTTCTCCTCCTGTACTATCATCCATGTCCCTCCCTCAAGGATGCATCCAGAAGTGAGGTGTTAACAGATCAATAAGTCTTTCTTGGTAAAACAACTGAAATAAATAAACTGTAATGCTCACCCCATTCCATGTGTAAGGAAGCTGGTATGGTACAGCATAGGAGAGTGGGGTGAGCATTAGGGTAGACAACCCCGAGGCACACCCTGACAACTGTTGGTCTGTGAAGGGTGGGAGTGGGGTGGTAGGGTTGGATGCTGAAGTGGGGAACCATAACACCACATTTACATACTTTTGTTGCTTTAATATGAACTCTAACTGATGCATCAACAAAGTTTTTTGTAATTAATTTCCTTACTTTTTGAGATAGTATAGTAGTATCCTGATTTTACTGTGGGAATCCAGGTTCCTTTGGACTCTGCACTCAAATCCCTCCGTAGATGCACATATTCACATTTGTTTCTGCAAATTAGAATTTATAGGAAAGCTAACAATTGTTCTAAAAGCATTTATAGTATGATTTAGGGATTTATTTTAGTGTATTTGTTATTGTGATTTACTTTTAATATGACATGGAATATTTATCCCTATTTATGTAACTGCATGTAATGTAATGTAATCTGTTTGTTGTGCTGTGAGTATATATATTTTTTATTGACCACAGGTCGTACCTGTAAAAGGGATTGTATCCCAGTGTGCTTACCCGTATACAAATAAAAATCAAATAAAATCAAATAAGTATGCAGGTGTGGAAGCACCTGGCCCTTTGGGTCCTGAGTTTCCATGTGTTGAACAACAGTGACCAAATTGTCAGCATAGCCATTTTATTACCCCACCTCATGTACCCCAGTACAGAGAAATTGTGAAATGCATGGCAAAACATACTTATACGCATTTGCAATGCCGTTCTGCACCACAGGTACAAAATCACATTTTGGATAGGAAGTGAAAAATGACAGCTGTACTGTTCATGAGGCAGTGTAAAAAAATGGCTATGTTGAAAATTTAGTGGCAAAATACTGAAAAGTACCAAAGTTATGTGCATGCATAGAATAAATGCAATGGACATATGTAACTCAGGCATTTTTAGGAATATTTTCACCAAATTTTCAACATATCTTTTTTGGGAAGCCATCTCATGAACACTTGCACTGTCATTTCATTAATCTGTCCCTAAAGGTGATTTCACACAGCAAACATGCCATTCCACACCAGAGGTGCAAAAACACATTTCAGGCAGAATGTGAAAAATGATATCTATACAGTTCATGAGGTGGAGTGAAAAAAATGTCTGTGTTGAAAGTTTGGTGGCAAAATATTGAAAACTACCAGAGTTACGTGCATGTGTAGGGAAAATCCAACAGACACATGTAACACTGGCATTTTTAGAACATTTTTCACCAAATTTTTAACACAGGACTTTTAGGACTCCACCTCATGAGCACTGGCACTGTCATTTTGTTAATCAGTCCTGAAATGTGATTTTGTGCAGTGACCATTAAATCACCTTATGGGTTTGATTAATGAAAACAACTGTAACTGTATTCATGAGGTGGGGTCCCAAAAGGCCCATGTTGAAAATTTGGTGCACAAATACCAAAAAATGGCTGAGATACCAACATAGGTTGAAAATGCCATTGACAGCCATTATACCACACTTACCTTGATTCTTAAGTTCATGGTTCAGCTTTGAAGAGTGCAGACATGTCCTGGTCCACAGAAGTTGACAGCAGATGACCTCTGAAGGTAAGTATAGGGTAAGGGGTTGTGAGGTGGTGAGTGTTCAAGGGGGGGAGTAAGGATGCAAGAAGGTAGACAGCAAGGGATGCCAAGGGACCGTTTTCTTTATTATAGGTAAAACAACCCCCTTCGGGGAATGTTTTCATTTTTTTTCAGGTCTATACATGTGTATTCAAACTATGTTGGGACACTGGGGGTGGGCTCCCCAGTGTCAAAATCCAACCAGAAAATGTGGTGCCCATTGAAGAAAAAGGTAGGTCAAGTTAGAGTCAAGGCACTAGGGATATTGTTTTTGCCTGGACCTGCCTTTGCTATTTTGGCATTCAGTAAATTCACATTGGTGATTTAAACTTTTAAATCTCTGCCTTTTTCTTCTATGTACACCACATTTTCTGGTTGGATTTTGGCACTGTGGAGACTAGCCACCTTCTATATGGTGCAGCAACAGCCGCAATATGCTGAGATGCAGTAAAAGCATTTAGATAGTCTGGCTCCCTAGTGTCTCACTCTGCAGGGGATGCAGGTGGATTCTAAACTTTGACATCCTCCCGATGTCAGCAAACAGTATTAAAATAATCAGTTGCGGGGAGGGGGCAATGACACTGGAGGTGGGAGTCCCAGATTCGACTCAAACAAAATAATATATATTATGATATTGGAACACTGGGGGTGGGCTCACCCATGTTTCAAGGAGCTAAATAAGAATAAAATAAATACAGTGCCACCTGGGATTGGGACCCTCGGTGTGCAGAATTGCAGTTACAAGGGAAGTCACAGTATGCACAGTGGAATGCACATGTTGTGACAATTCATTTGTTGTTATACCTCAAACCTCTTCTCTGGGAGATTTTAAATGAAAACAATTGATAATTTAGGTAAACACCAAATGGACAGCTGAAGAATGTGATTCTAGAGTCTGTTTGCAGGATGGGGGCTGGCAGTATAGCTTCAAGATTAGAGTAACAAGTTGTGAATGAGGTTGGTACATCCAGCAAGCCTGGGTTAGATTGCAACAACCTCTACTTGCATACTGTGTGGCTCTGAGCAAGTCACTTAACCACCCCAGTGCTCCCGGGTCACCCTTAAAAACAGGCACTTGTGCCTAGTGGGCATTACCTGGTTACCAAAAGAATAAAATAAAAAAATAAAAAAAGGTCAGAAATGTTTTCTTCATCAGTGGCCATAGTTGTGCCACAAATTGCAGCAGTTCTGTGAGACAAATATGGTTGTTTTGTGAAACAATGAGTAATGACCCCCTTTGTTTTGTGAAACAACCACCATAATTTGTGGCACAACTATGGCCGTGGATGAAGTTGGTGTATTTCTGGGCAGTTTTGTGGCAAACTGATCCCAGAACCTGATTCATTGGGCTCTACTTAGGTAAACACAACTGTAGGCATGTATCAGCTTTAAGTACTTTTGGAAATATTTGATTCTGTTTGCCTCACTAACTGAAAACAAGATGGCAACAGCTTGACAAATCATCCCTCATTTGTGGCATAAAAAACACATTCATGGCACAAAAACAGTTTGATCAAGGCTGCCAATAAACTTTGCCCGTAGGAAATAATGTGAAACTTTAACATTTAATAACTTTTGAATGGATTAATATTTTTTTACCAGACCTTAAAAAGGCACATCTGTGACCCAGGCCCCATGTACTCAGAAAGTTTCAGACCGACCTCCCCCCCAAGCGATTTTGGAGAAACAGCATGACAAAGGATTTGCATAAAATACAATGTCCCTAACAACACAATTTCAGAAAGAGTTATAGCACGACCACAGCACTCACTAGGCATAAGATTTTTAGATCTAGCCAAGGCCTTTGATACTGTGAACCACACTGTTCTGCTTACCCAGTTAATGAATTTAGTCCTTTCCAGGGACACCTTATCCTGGTTCAAAAGGTACCTTTCAGACAGCTTTCAACAGGTAAGAATCAATAACCACCTCTCTGAAAGTCATGCGGCCCTATCGGGAGTCCCTCAAGGGTCCATTCTTGGATCCCTTCTATTAAGTTTTTTCATGAACAGACTGCCTAGCTCCTGCCAAGATCATTTATTACTGTATGCAGATGATGAAGCATTTTCATCCGTAACCATGATCCTAAGCTCCTTGAGAAGCAGCTTCAGTGAAACTTTGTACATCAGAAGATTGGTTCTGCAGATACAAACTAATAGTTAACCACAAAAAGACCAAGGTTATGCTCTTCAGTGGCCAGCATAGCAACTACAGATCATACTCTCTAACAATCTGTAATGCTGCTAGCATTCACCTGGAACAAGTTCAACATTTAAATTATCTCGGTATTACCCCGAATAGCACCCTCTCCTTCTTTGATCATATTGAACATGTTGCCAAGGCTGTCAACATTCACATTACGCTTCTGCACAGGCACAAATGGACTCTGACTATAGACGTACTAAAAATTGCAATCCATATCTCCATCATGTCTTTAATAGACTATGAGCTTGCAGTCCACAGCTCCGCCACTGAAACATCTCTACAAAGAATTTCCAAAGCCCTAAACAAGGCCTGCAGGCTCCTCACAGGAGAAGATTAACTCATGCATACCTGTGTCCTCTATGCTAACACTTCCTGGCTTCAACTAAAAGACAGAATCAAATTCCAAACCAGTCTTCTGGCCAAAAAATTCAATATGAGATGCACCTCCTGGGGTACAAAACATCCTTCACAGCTCCAGCAAACCTGGCCATACCAGGGGCTCTGTTAACCAAATCTTCCAGGTACCCCACTACCGTACTACCCAGGGACAAAGATTCTTTGCCTACTGTGTACCCATCTGGCTAAACTCACTCCCTGGTGACATCATCTCAGTTGCCAAGCTTGGCCCCTTTAAACATCAGCTTCAGCAGTTCCTCATCCAGCACAATACATGTGACTGCTTCTGCTGAGTTGCTGAACTGCAGGCCTCAAATTCTCACCAACCACAATGCATCCAGCACTTATCATCTTCTGCTCCTATCAACACTTCATGCCCCAGTCCCAATCACTTAGCCCCTTCCATTTCCCTTCCCCATACCCCTATTCTCCTTCCCCATTTCCTCTTAGCCCTACCCACCCCTTTCACAGTCCCTGGTCCACACGCCTGCCCCTTTTCACCCCTGTCACCTGCTTGAACACCACTACCCCCACCCTACAACTCCCATTACCACCTTCGACAAAAATTCTGGCTGCCCTGCCTTGCTTTCCCTCTTTCCCTCTTCACCTTATCCCTTACCCACCCACTCCTGCTCCCAACCAGACAAGGCCTCCCGGCTGCTTACTACCTTTTGACAAAGCTATTGACCACCTGCCCTGCTCTTCCCCATCCTTTTCTAACTTATCATATTCTCATCATCCTGCCTATTCACTGAACAAGGTCCCTTGTCTGATTCACTGACTCTTACCCTTGCTTAAATTCTCTCCTCCACTTTTGTATTTGTCTTGGCATACATTGTGCAATGCCAGTAATAATTACTGCCTTAGTTCACTCTTGTGTTTGACCTGGTATGTATTGTACAATGCCAATAATAGTTACTGACTTAGTTCACTATGTTCTTCACAATTTGTTGTATATGTTTTGCTGTGTTTATTCTCATGTGATGTGAGACCTATGTAAATGAGTCTTGGCTCATAGGTGTAAGTCCAAGATCTTAATAAATAAGTAAATAAATAAATAAATAAATTACAATGGTAATTTTCACATTTTTTCACATTCTGCAGCTTCACACCCTTACATCCAACCAGAACAAAATTTGGCAGATCCAGGAATCTATTGTACCTGACAGTGCATGCAAAATTCCAGGCAAATCAGTCAAATGGTTTCAAAGTTATTAAAGTGCAAAATCTGGGGTTTAACATAGAAGTGATCATTGAACCCTAACTATACTGGTGTGACTGCACCTGTATAATATGTATATATATATATATATATATATATATATATATACATATATATATATATATATATATATATATATATATATATATATATGTAGGGATATGGAGGTCAGTGTGATAATGCATTTATCTTGAAGAGTTGCCATTGGCCTCAAGTAACCTCACAAGTGCCGAAGGCATGAGTGAGAGTTACAAGAGGTCAATGGCAACTGCACAAGATAAATGCATTATCACACACTGACCCCTCACATATTCAAATTATGCAACAGGGAGGAGGTTGTGTAATAGTTTTTATTTTAGAGTTTAACATTTTTCTTTATTTTTTAAATGTGTTTGCATTTATTTTGTCAAAAGAAGTTACTCCACTTTTTTTATGCACTGTTGTGTCTGTGGCTGTTGCTATGCTGGTGGTGTGAGAAGATTACATTTGGATTGCTACGTGCAATCTGATTGGTGGTTTCCCTGGCTGAGGCAAAAAAAAATATTTCACAGAACATAGCGTCCAAGTATAGCGAAGGTCGAGGGAGAACTTGTGGTAGACAGAAAAGTGTTTTGCAGCTTTTTTTAGTTTTTTTTCTCAAAATTGTGTTATGTTCTATTAATTTGGCAGTGTGTGGTGCTGTTTGTTGTATGACAGGTGAGTTGATGGAGAGACTACCGCTAGTGGTGCAAGCAGTTACCCGCAGCTGTGGATGGTGCCTCTGAAGTGTATGATGAAGTACTGCATTGTTTTTGAAAGGTAATGTTTTTGGTTCAAAATGATTAGAGGGAGTGCTGCTGTTCAGAGATATGCTGTGAAGTGAGAATACAGCAGAGCAGCCAAGTATGTCAATCGAATACTGTGTGCTGGGAGGAGGGAGTGATACAGGTTTTGAAGTCTAACTGCACAGTGCTGATGTGTTTTTTTAAATGGTTTGGAGGAAGTACATTTTTATTGTAACTGCAGGATATAAGGAAGGTAATGATTTTGTATGTGTGTGTGTGGTGGTGGTGTTGAAGGGATCCTACCATGCAGCCTGTAATGTGGTTTCAAAATCTCAGTAGGAGCTGGAAATAGTGCCAACCAGCAGTGGGTTGGGGGGGTGACGTAGTCACCATGTAGATGAATGGAACTATCACCCCATTCCATGTGTCAACAAGCTGAGGTGATACAGTAGAGGAGAATGGGGTGAAAGTTAGGCAAGATGACCACAACACACACCCCGATGCCTGTTGGTGTGTGGGGGTGGGGTGGTAGGGGTGGTAACCATAACACCACATTTCCATGCTTTTGTCTCTGTGGTATGAACCCTAACTTTTTTTTGCATTGAGTTTTTTGCCATGAATTTTCCTTCTTTTTGAGAAAGTGTAATATATCTTGTAACTGGTATGTGTCAGTGGGAGCGCATGCCCTCCAAGCCCTGTGCTCCCTTCATATTGTCCATTGTTTGCATAATGGTATGTGTATGTGGGAGCGTGGGCCCTTTGGGCCCTGTGCTCCTACTTACATGTAAGTATGGAGCCATACAGCAGCCCTTTAGGGCAAGGAACCCTTGTAACACTAATGTGGCAATATCTCAGCAACTGTAGCAGCTACAAATAAAATTCAAGTGTTGTAATTGTGACATTGAGACATCAATGCGACATACCAATCAACCAATTCTTTATCTCACATTGTTTTCGAGATATGGGCACTGAAATGCACTGAAAGGGCTCCCTTGGGACCCTTGGAACCATGTTTTTGCCAGTATCTCCATAACCGTAGAAGGTAGGAAAAAAAATTCCATTGCTGGTGTAATCTATGATTTCCAAACTTGTAATGCAATGTACCATATCCAGAGATCTATGGTATCAGACAAAGCATGCAAAATTTCAGGTAAATTAGTTGTACAGTGGTAATGTTATTATGGTAAAAAATTTGAGGTTTACCATTAAAATGCTTAATCAAACCTAACTATACTGGTGCTACAGTGCCAGTATTATATCTATCTATCTATCTATCTATCTATCTATCTATCTATCTATCTATAGATATATATTGTATATATGTATCTATCTATCTATCTATCTATCTATCTATCTATCTATCTATCTCTATATATATATATATATATACTGTATATATGTGTCTATCTATCTATCTATCTATCTATCTATCTATCTATCTATCTATCTATCTATATATACATGGGAAAAAAACTCAGTTTAATGCATCAGTTAGGGTTGTTCCACAGTGATAAAAGTGAGTAAATTCAGTGTTAGCATTGAAAACCCTAACTGTGCATTCCTCCCACCCCACCACCACACACACACACATACATACACACATGGAAGTAGGGGAAGGACCAAGGCAACACAACCAATCACACACAACCAGCAGGAGGTGTATACCTGTGGTACTGTAGCAAGTAGGTAAGAAATCTAACTTAGGTATCATACAGTTTTTCCAAACTTGTTTCACGAGGTTAGTTCACCTAAAGGTGAAACAAGGTGGCAGTAGCGAAAACTGTGTACCTTGCTATGTTTTCAACATGGGTGGCAAAAGGCGTCATGGGTGCTGCAATGTTAGTCTATGGGAAATTGCTCAAATTGGAACAGTGTAACTTTGTCATGCTTAAGTATTTTAGCACCAAAGCAGGAAAAGGCACATCTGTGGGACCAGGGCTTGCCACCCTGAAAATTTCTGCCCAAAGGACCCAACCATTTGCTTACAGGATGATGGCAAAGATGTGCAGTCATCAGGAGCATACTTTCACAAAATACTGTTGCAAACATGAAAGTGTTGCAAATGGAACACATGACAGTGTCACATTTGTGAAAGCATGCAAAACAGTGTTTCAAAATACTGTCGCAAACAAAAAAGTGTCACAAACGCATAGCACAATTTTGTCACATTTGCAAAAATGATTTTGAAAGTATTTCAGGGAATGTGGAAAATCCTGTTTTGGGTCTGGTAAACCCCAAAATACCATATGTGTAGTCTGTGTTATGTGCTGGTGGCAGCGTGTGGCCCAAGATACCCAGTTGTCCATACTGATATGTATTTTGCAGTGCATGGAACATCTGGGATCAGAGTTAGCAGTGATGACCCCATGCCACAGCCTGATGGGAGCATGGGAGTATGGTTTTGTGGTTTAGATAGTTGTATGTTATTTCTGTTACCTGCTGCTGGTTGTGTTGCCTTGGTCCTTGCCCTACTTGCATGTAAGTGTGTTTAGTGGTGGTGGGGGGGATGCACAGTTAGGGTTTTCAACCCTAACACTGAATTTTATCACTTTTGTCACTCTGAAACAACCCTATCTGATGCATTAAATGGATTTTTTTGCCATGAATTTCTCTACTTTTTAAGAATTTGCAATATAAATAGTGAATGGAATGGGGTGGTAGGAGCATGGGGCTCTTTGGGTCCCATGCTCCCACCATGCTGGCCATTTGTGCATAATAACCCTAACTGTAATGATAACGATAACAGTAATGGTGATGCAAATGCAAACAAAAATGGTAACGGTAACATAAACGTGAACGCAGATGCAAATGCTAAAGCTTATGGAAACAGAAGTGGAAACAGAAACAGTAACAGTAATGGTGACACAAATATAAATGCAAACAAAAATGCAAGCAGAAATGCAAAAGGTAATGGTAATGTAAAAAGAAATGGTAACGATAAAGGTGATGGAAATGTAAATACATAAAAACATACATGGATTTGTCCTAGGGAAATCACGTCAGACAAACCTTATGGAGTTCTATGACTGGGTGATGAGAGCCTTGGACCTGGGAAGACCGGTAGATGTCCTCTATCTTGACTTCAGCAAGGCATTTGACTCTGTTCCTCACTGGGGCCTGTTGAATAAGCTGGGAGAAATGGGGTTGGGGAACCAGATGATCAGATGGATAGGCAATTGGCTCCAGGACCAGACCAAGAGGGTCATGGTTGGCAGGATAGTCTCATCCCCAAGGAGGGTCATTAGTGGGGTCCCTCAGGGATCAGTCCTTGAGCCCCTCCTGTTCAATGCCTATGTCTCTGACATAAGGAAGGGTATCAGGAGTGAGATGAATCTCTTTGCGGATGACTCAGATCTGGGGGCAATGGTGGAAGGGGAGGAGAGGAGGGTGGCCCTACAGGGGGACCTGGAGGCTCTGGAAAGGTGATCTATAAAGTGGAAACTGAGGTTTAATGCAGGGAAATGCAAGGTACTGCATCTTGAATCCAGAAACCCAGGCCAAGAGTACACCTGGACGGGAATGCTACAAGTCTCAATGGCTGAGAGGGACCTGGGAGTGGTGGTGGATATCAAGATGAACAACTCTGAGACTTGTAGAGGGCAGCAGCCAAGGCCAACAGGATGCTGGGATGCATCACTAGGGGGGTCACCTCCAGAAGCAGGGAAGTGATACTCCCCCTGTATAACTGCTTGGTGATGCCACACCTCGAGTACTGTGTACAGTTTTGGAGGCCACACTTAAAGAGGGACATTGAACTCCTAGAGAAGGTCCAGAGGAGGGCAACCAAAATGATCTGGGGCTTGGGGGACAGGACCTATGGGGAGAGGCTCGAAGAGCTAAATATGTACACATTGGAAGAGAGAAGGGACCGGGGGGACATGATAGAGGTCTTCAAGTACATGAAGGGGTTAAATGGGGAGAAGCAGTCATGGTGCTCCAATGGAAGGGGGGGCAACTAGAGGGCATAGGTGGAAGCTAGAGGGAGGAGATTCAGGAGAGAAAGGAGGAGGTGATACTTCACTGAGAGGGTGGTGGAGCCATGGAATGTGCTGCCCAGGGGGGCTGGTGGAGGCAGAGATGGAAGAGGGGTTCAAGAGGGGGTGGGACAGGTACAGGGGAAGGGTTATGGATGCAAAGTCCTGTGCAGTGGGAATATCTGGGACTGGGAAGGGAAAAGCCAGAGAGGATGAGGGAGCAGCAAAGTCAGCTCCCAGGGTGGGGGCTGACCAAACGAGCAGACATAAAAGACCGTTAGGCCTATTCTTCTGGCATTTTAGTATGTTAGTAGGTTAGTATGTTAGTAAATGCAAACGCAAATGTTAACACAAACACTAATGGGAATGGTGATGGAAACACATACATTGATCGGAATGGTAACACCCACACAAACGTGAACAGAAATGACAGTTATGGTAACGCAAATGAAAACACAAATGGTAACGCAAACACAAACGCAAATGGCAATGGCAACATAAACGCAAATGCTAATGCCAATCTAACAGTGATGCAAACAGAAACGGTAATGCAAATGGAAGCACAAACACAAGTGCAAATGCAAACAGTAATGTTTACAGTAATGGAAATGGAAATGCAAATGGTAATGCAAGTGTGACCAGTAATAAAAGTGCAAATGGCAATAGTAATGGAAACGCAGTTGCAAATGCAAATGCAAATGGTAACGCAAGCACAAATGGTAATGGTAATGTAAATGCATGCTGTGATGGTAACATAAATGGAAGCGCAAACACAAACACATATGACAATGGTAACGTAAATACAAGCCCTAATGGTATCAGTAACAATGATACAACCATACACACAAACAGTAAAGCAAACACAATCGCACATGCAGATGAAAATAGTAATGGTAATGCTGACGGTAAGGTTAATGCAAATGCAAATGGTAACAGAAGCACAAACGGTAATGGACAGGAAAATGGTAACGGTAACAGTGAAACAAACATAAATGGAAACACAAACAGTAACGTGAATGCAAACAGTAATGCTAACAGTGACGCAAACAGAAATGCTAACACAAATGGAAACACAAGCGCAAACATAAACGCAAATGATAACAAAAACGCAAGTGAAAACGTGAATGCAAATGCTAAAGCTAACAGTAATGCTAACGCACATGCATTGTGTTTGAAAAGAGGTGCATTCAGAAGCACAGTGAATAAAAAGAATGTGGGCATAATAGTGGCCCTCGGACACTAAAATGAGCACTTTGAATGCTAAATTGCTACATCTCAGGAACTGTACAATGCAGAAAAAAACCTAAAATCTCATATTATTTATGACTTTCCAGGCTAGTTTTGCAACATAGCCCCCAAAGCGTCCTTGAACCATTTTCAAGATACGGGACACAAAAGTCGCGGCGGATGCCATCATGTTATCCTATGGAAAAAATTGTCAACTTCTGAGTGCCGTAACTTTGCAGCCCTGTTATATTTTTGTACCAAACCACCAAAAGGCACATCTGTGTGATGTTGGGTTGGCTTTCTTCCCTGCAAATTTCAGCCCAAAAGACCAAACTGTTGTTTTGCAGCAGGGTGGCAAAAGATTTCCTATTGTTTTGGGCATAGTGTTGCAAATTACTTTTGCAAAACACATTTTTGCAAAAATAATCATGAAAGTGTTGCATATGTGAAAGTGCTTTGTGACACTACTTTTTACAAAAATTTAAAAAACATATTTCTGGGGTGTTCTGATCCCAAAAAAGAAATGGCTAGCACCCTCAGGACTCGACTAGGTGAACACAACAAGAATTGTGCCCTTAGAGGGTCCCAAATTTAAATGCCAATCATTTTTCTGACCACCAACTGAAAAAAAATGGCTGAATCATGAAAGTAAAAGGGTAATTTGCGACACTAAAAACTGCATTTGTGACACTTTCACATAGTTTGTTAACTTTTCCCATTGACTATAACGGGATTCAATGTTTTTTTCAATAACTTTTGAGCCTTTTAATATTTTTTCACAACATTTTTGAAAGTCACATCAGGGGCTGCATCTTCCCTGAAGTTTTTGGACTGATTGCACAAACTGTGTGGGCTGTAGGCATGAGCAAAGAAATGCACAAAAAAACATAATTGATGTGTTTTTGGTGCTCTGTAGCTCTGTAACCATACATCCGACTGCAACAAAACTTAGCAGGTCCAGAGACCTATGGTACCAGACTGCACAATCCAAATTTCAGGCAAGTCTGCCATATGGTGCCAGAGTTATTAAGGTGCAAAATTTCAAATTTAACCTTAAAAGGGGCACTCAACCCTAACTATAGTGGCACTACTATGCCACAATAATATTATAGTGGCATGATAGTGCCACTATAGTTAGGGTTGAGTACCCCATTTAAGGTTAAAGTGTGAAATTGTGCATCTTAATAATTTTGCCACCTTATTATGGATTTGCCTGAAATTTGGCATGCACAGAGCAGTGCATTTTCATAATGGTAGATATACAGTTGTGGAGTTATAAAGTGACATTCCGTAGCACATTTACACTTTTTTGCACATTCTTTGCTTGTGCCTACAGGTTGTATGGTTTGTGTGACTGGTCCAAAAACTTCAGGAAACATGTGGCCAGGGTCCCTGATGTGCCTTTTGAAGATTTTGTGAAAAAATGTTAAACAGTTCAAAAGTTATTCAAAAAACAAATTTCCCATTATAGTCAATGGGAAAAGTTAACAAAAAGTTCAACAGTGTTACAAATGCAGTTTTTAGTGTCGCAAATGACCCGTGTAATGTCTTGAGTCAGCCATTTTGTTTTCAGTTAATGGTCACAGAAATGCTCGGCATTTAAATTTGGGACACTCCGGGGACACAATTCTATTTGTGTTAGCCTAGTCTGACCCTGAGGATGCTAGCCATGTCTTTTTTTGGGAGATTAAACACCCCAGAAATATGTTTTTGAAATTTTTGCAAAAGTAGTGTGGCATTCATGACACTTTTGTGATTTCATTTGTGAAAGTGTCATGATTTGCGACACTATTTTATGACACTATACACAAAATAACAGGAATTATTTGCCACTCTGCTGCAAAACAACAGTTTGGTCTTTTGGGCTGGAATTTGGAGGGAAGAAAGCCAACATCCCAGAGATGAAAGGTATGGTGCTCTGAAGTTGACACTTTATCCCATAGACTAACATTGTGGTGTCTGCCGCACCTTTCAGGGCACATATCTCAGAAACGCTTTGAGTTATGGACTTTTAGTCAGAAAAATGCTTAGCCCCCTACAAGGGGGCTAAGTACAAAACTAGCCAGCAAAGTCATAATTTATATGAAATTTCAATTTGTTTTCTACATTGTATGGCTCCTGAGATATAGGCAATTTAGTATTCCAAGGGTAAGATATTCAAAGGGGTTGCACATGACGCAACAGTGTTGCACCATGCACAACCCACTGATGTGCTCTGTCACGATATTCAAAGGGGGATGGTACACTGCACAATTCCCGATGGGCCGGGGTGCACCAGAAATGTATGCGGTGCAAGTGCGTGGGGGCGTGCCCATGCATATGCGGTACATCCCGATATTCAGCCCGGGATGTGCGGTGCATATGCAGGCACAAACCCACAATGCTCTGCACAGGGGGCACAAAGATCCACCCGTAAAAAGCAGGAGCAAGCCGGGGGACACACAGGTGGGCTGCCGTATTGCCATGTGCAACATGGCAGCCACCTGCTGTTGGTGACCACCTGACCTCTTGGGACACAGTCCGGGCGTCGTGCTCCCCCCTTACCTGACTGCAGTCATAAGTGTCTATTCATATCCCTGGTGGTCCAGTGGATGCTACCCCATTGCCCAATTGCGGGCATATAACATAGAGAACACTGGTGGTCCAGTGGACCTGCTCCCCTGCATGATTGTGGACTGTGGTCAAAATCACATTCCCTGGTGGTCCAGTGGACCCAATCCCCAGCCCAATTGTGGGCAAATGTAAATAAATGTCCCTGGTGGTCCAGTGTACCCGATCCCCAGTCTGATCGCAGGCTTTGGTTTGAAATATAATCCCTGGTGGGACAGTGGTACCCCTCCCACCCACCCACTCAGACTCGCCACCCCACTCTCCCACAGTCCTTGGGGTGGCAGCTCCCCACCCATAAGCTGCCCACCCGCCCGTCCACCCGACTGACAGCATACAGAATGGCTGTATGCCCATTGGTCCACTGCATGGACCAATGGGTGTACACACCGTACTGTACTACACAGTCCCCCTGGCACATCCTCTTGCTCCCAGCTTGCCACTTGTGCTGGCACAGTGCCACTGCATGTGTGCAATGCGGGTGGTCACAGTGCCATATTCAACAGTGCTGAGCCATAGCACTGCAATACTGAATATCACCTGGGCCATGCCCTGCCGCATCCCAGTTGCGCTTTGCCCAGGCTTGTGCCCATGCCTGGCGCAGTCTGAATATCCCACCCCAAGTTTTCATTTTCTGCTCTGAGGCCCATTATTATGCATACATTCTTTGTATTCACTGTGTTTCTCTATGCAATTGTTGGTGAAAAAAAGGTAGGCGCTTTTGTTAGTGCCACAGTTAGCGTTGCCACTTGCGTTTCCATAACCGTTTGCGTTAGCATTCCCATCTACGGCACCGTGTGCGTGACCCTTTGCCTTTTTGTTTATGCTTGGATTTGGGTTACTTTTACCATTTGTTTCCATTACTGTTTCTGTTTGCATTTCATTTTGCATCACCATGTGCACTATTATTTGTGTTTGCATACCCGCATTTATTTGCCTTTGCGTTTCCTTTGGTGTCATGTTGCTATTACCATTAGCATTTGTGTTTCCTATTTGTATTTTCATTTGTGGTTGCATTTGCGTTACTGTTAACATTTGTGTTCCCATGACCGTTTTTGTTTGTGTTTTATTTTGCATCACCATGTGCACTGTCAGTTGCGTTTACATATGTGCTTCCATTTGCATTTCCTTTGGCGTCATCATTGCTGTTACCATTAGCATTTGCATTTCCTATTGCGGTACTGTGACCATGCGCATTACCAGTTTCGTTTCTGTGTGCACTTGCGTTTCAGTTTGCATTACCGTTCCCATCTATGCCACCGTGTGCACTACCCTTTGCGTTTTAGTTTGCACTTGCATTTGCATTACTGTTAACATTTGTGTTTCCATTACTGGTTTTGTTTGCATTTCATTTTGTGTCACCGTGTGCATTACCATTTACGTTTGCGTATGTGCTTCCGTTTGCGTTTCTTTTGGTATCATCGTTGCTGTTACCATTAGCATTTGCATTTCCTATTGCAGTACCGTGACCATG
This sequence comes from Neoceratodus forsteri, assembly GCA_016271365.2. Classification (NCBI taxonomy): domain Eukaryota; kingdom Metazoa; phylum Chordata; order Ceratodontiformes; family Ceratodontidae; genus Neoceratodus; species Neoceratodus forsteri. The sequence continues at coordinate 989,764,720 of CM057449.1, forward strand.
TGCATTACAATTTGCATTTCTGTATGCGCTTGCATTTGCATTTCTGTTTGCGTTACCATTCCCATCTACACCACCGTGTGCGTTACCTTTTGTGTTTTCATCTGTGCTTGCGTTTGCATAAACGTTAACATTTGCATTTCTAGTACTGTTTTTGTTTGCATTTCTTTTTGCATCACCGTGTGCATTTCTATTTGCGTTTGTGTACTTGCTTCCATTTGCATTTCTGTTTGTGTTTCCTTTGGTGTCGTTGCTGTTACCGTAACTGTCTGCATTTCCAATTACATTACCATGCCCATATGCATTATGGTTTGCATTTCCATACGTGCTTGTGTTTGCATTTCTGTTTTCAATAACATTTGTGCTTGTGTTTGTATTACCATTTATGTTATCATTTACATTTGCGTCACCATGTGCATTAGCGTTTACGCTTGCATTTGTGTTGCCGTTACTTCACTATTTATAGTTCACATTCTCAAAAAGAAGGGAAATTCATGGCAAAAAACTCTGTTTCATGCATCAGTTAGAATTGTTCCACAGTGATAAAAGCAAGGAAATTCAATGTTAGGGTTCCCACCCCCTTTGCACCCCACCCCCGCCCCACTCCCACCAACAGGCATTGGGGTGTGCATTGCGGTCATCATCCTAACTCTCACCCATTCTTCTATACTGCACCACTTCAGCTTGTTTGCACATGAGATGGGGTGAGAGAGTTGGGACCAATGACCCAACGCACACCCAATGCCTGCTGTGTGTGGGGTGGCAGTGGAATCTAATATCGATTTCTTCACTTTTGTTGCTGTGAACAACCTAACTGATGCACTAAATGGAGTTTTTGCCATGAATATCTATATATATATATATATATAGTATATATATATTAGAGGCAAACAACTCCGTTTAATGCATTAGTTAGGGTTGTTCCACAGCGACAAAAGTGAGGAAATTCGCTGTTAGGGTTGAAAACCCTAACTCTGAATTCACCCCAGCACCACACACACATGCAAGTATGGGGGAGGACCAAGTCAACACAACCAATGACAGACATCCAGCAGCAGGTGACAGAAATAACAAACAATTGTCTAAATGTACTATGAGACATCCCCACCCACCTGACCAGGTACTGCATGCTCAGTGGAGATCAACAGCAAAACTGAGGCCATGTACACCAAATGTACACATCCCTGATTGCAGCTGCACACAACATTCCACACTTAGTAGTTGCATGGCCTTACCTAGCGATGCCCCACACCCCACCACACCTGGTACTGCACCTTGACTGGACATCAATTATGCAAGTCTCTGATTGCAGCTGTACAAAGGTTTGTACACTTATGAGTAAACAGAAATAAAGACAACAATATAAATTTATTACAAGACACATCCATCATCAAGATACAAGAACTGTTGCATTCACTATGTAATTTACATAGTACTAAATTTACTGCAGCTGTCCACTCAAGATACAGAGACTGATCTCGAGGTATGGGAAAACTATTCCCTGTACAAGGATGTGCAACTCCTAATGTCAGCATCAGGTATACAGTTTCAGTGATGTAGGTGTACTGTTGCTGTACATATCTGTACCTTCAGTGTGTCCGTATACTACAAATTCGGTAACTGTTCTGTCTAACAAAGAGTGTAATTACCAGCCTGAGGCCAAGCAACTTCTAAATATCCTAACATTACTGTAGCTACAATGATGTAGGTGTATCATGGATGTCTATAGGCTCAATTTTCCTGTAGCTCTTTACTGAGGATGTACTACCTGGTAAAGACAATGGCATTGCCTCTATGATGCCTCACTTATTGAAATAGTGGTAAGTTTAGTATTGTTGCAATGAGTGATCTATATTGTATACCATTTATGCCCACAGTCTCACTTTTTTGTAGTTGGTCTACACTCAGGTTGTAGTACCTAGTCTTTGGGTTTGGCCGACCATTCTGTAACTGATGCATCGAAGTGATAACTATGTAAATTGTAGTACAATAGGAATCAAGTAGGTAAACTGTAGATATAAACAGAATTTCTTTTAGTATAGCTTTTAGTCACAATGGGATAAGTGTTGTAGGATGGGAGGGGGCATTCTCTATCACAGACTCTGTGAGTCACAATTGTACTAATCTTTGCATGGCTGCAATCGAGTTACAGTGTTGATCTTCATGGGTTAATTTTAACTGAGGTTGTCCAGTGATTACGCAGTATGTGGTCTGAGTGGGTGGGGCACTGCCTTGCAAAGCTCCACCACTGCCTAGCAGTGGGAGATTGTGTAAACATGAAATCAAGCACACATATTATACCTGTACAACTACTTAGTTTTTGCTGTAGTCTATAGCTGAGGTGGACTACCAGGTATAGTGGGGTGAACTCGGAGTTAGGGTTTTCAACCCTAATACCAAATTTCCTCACGTTTGTCACTGTGGAACAACCCTAACTGATGCATTAAATGGAGTTTTTTGCCATGAATATCCTGCCTTTTTGATAATGATAAGTACCAATAGTATATGAATTGTTTGTTGTGGCAGGACCAGACATACATAGCCAAATGCACCAAAATGCAGAACACAGTAACTCATCTAACAGATTTTTTTGTTATGAAGAGTAAGCCAACATCCATCTCAGCCATATGCCTCTTTATATTTATCTATTTACTTTCACTTACCACTCTTATGTCAATACTAATTTATTATGTTGCAGTGTTTAACTCACTATATTTTTGCAGCCAATGAATCTACTCTTCTGAGACATAAAGAACGTGGTAGTCTATTTCTAAGCACCACTTTTAAATATTCAGATATCTTACATCTTCCTCTTCTGTACCTTTACTAGACAAAAATTTCAAACATAAGTCATACTTACAAATGTACTTACAAAAATGTTCTCATAACACCGCAACATATGTAACACAACAAGAATTTAAATGTGTCATCTGTTTAAACCTTAAATGCTGTCTATCACAACCTTCTTTACCAAACTAGGAAAGACAAATGGTTTGTTATAGAATATTTAACCAATAAGGCATGACCAACAGTTGTGCTAATGGTCTGTTAATGAACTGCTACTGGTGTAGCGCGACACAACGTGTACAGACTAACAGATCTACTAAGAGGCTGATTAACTAACCATTAACATAATCCCTGCAGTCCCTTATTGCCTCAATTATAAAAGTCATTTTAAATAGTGTTAACCCTTGTTCAACATATGATCAACCTCTATATGTATGTTAATAAAAAATTTACACGGATCTGGTAGAATGTATGAAGAAATGAGAAAACTACATTTCTCTAATGCTTTTGTTATAAATATTGGTAACAAACATCTCCACAACTGAATAATATCACACACAAAATGTTATATTCAAAAAACATTAATTTTATATTTTTATAAAAGTAAAAAAATATTTTTTTAAATCTTAAATGAAAAAGTCAGTCTTGACAAAAACATTTCTTAAAACATTCAATCTGATAAACTATAGAAGTAACAAAAAACATTAAACTATATTGATTTGTTCTGATTTAGAAAAACATAAATAATATATAAAAAATACATATTTTTATTTATAAAACTTACAAAACTATTAACAAAAATATATACAACTATTTCTGCTGCAGCAATTTCAACTATTTGCAGCCACTATTTGTGAGAGGTGTGTGCTGCTTGAGGCAGTCCAATATGTAAGCTGGACTCAATGTGGAGGAGCAATGGAAGTGGAAGCTGTGGCGCCCTCCAGAGGAGATACCAGACAGGTATGGAGACTGGTCACAGTCCCAGGGAAGCTGGATGCCACAGTTAGAGGTGGAGGTGAAGTGCTGGTACTGGCCACGGTGTCCCCTGCCGCTGTCACCACAGGCTCGAGCACAAGGTTGACAGTCCACTGTTGAGCTTCCATGAAAGACAGCAATCTCTGCTGTCCTTCACGGAGTGCAACATTATCTTTAATCAGACTGTCAACCTTGCGCTCCAGTCTACGATAACAGCGGCAGTGGCCAGTACAGTGTTTCACGCGACGGCGTCCTGCAGAGTCAAAAAACATAAATCAATATATCAGCTTCAAAAGAGTGGTTACCTATCTGTCGTTCACCTTACAATATTGATAGCTAATTAAATAATTGTAATACATTTTGTTGCCACCATTAACACTATTTAGAACCATGATACAAATTAGAAGTCTGGTTTTGCCACTCCAGTTATTATATTTTTTCTACCATATTATCTCCTTTGTTGACATCCTAAAAAGATTTATAAGAAGAGTATACTTTCTACACTATTCTTATATTTTACTTACTATATGGCAACATTCAGTACCTAAATGTTTTACCATAATAAACAACACAGTCTCATATACAGTGATACTAGCTCTTCAATTGTGTATAAACAACTAAACTATAGTATCTGTGCCTATATTATTTCTTCACACCTGCATGACAATAATAGACTGCCTGTACACCAACAGTATGATTTCATAATCTAATGTTTACATAATCATCTGTTTAATAACTGCTACAAAAGACACACACATATATAGAAACATAGAAACATAGAATTTGACGGCAGATAAGGACCGCTTGGCCCACCCAGTCTGCCCATTTCCCTACCTACTGGATAAGCTGCAGATCCTAGTTAACCAGCAGCCTACTTCTTCCTACCCCCACCCCCTAGAATTGCCTTACGACTGTCCCATGCATGCTTGAATTCCACCACTGTTTTTGACTCCACAACCTCCTCCAGAAGGCCGTTCCATGCATCCACAATCTCTCTGTGAAAAAATACTTCCTTAAATTACCTCTGAGCCCTTCATCTTCAAATTGTGCCTCTTGTTCTTGCACACCTTTTTTGAAAGATGCTACCCTCTTGGACTTTGTTGATTCCCTTCAGAATTTGAATGTTTCTATCATGTCCCCCCTCTCCTCCTTTCCTCGAGGCTATACATATTAAGCTCCTTAAGTCTCTCTTCATATGTCTTCCGTGCAGACCCTGCACCATTTTAGTTGCCTCCTCTGGACAGCTTCCATCCTGTCTATGTCTTTATGGAGATTGGGTCTCCAGAACTGCACACAGTACTCAGATGGGGTCTCACCAGCTGTCTGTACAGAGGATAATAACTTCCTGTTTTCTACTGGTAATGCCTCTCCCTATGCATCCCAGTATCCCCCAGCCCTCCTTGCTGCCCTCTCACATTGCTTGCCCACCTTTAGGTCATCTGATATGACTACCCCAGGTCCCTTTCCATTTTGTTGTTGTTAGTATCTCACCCCCACTGTGTACTCTTCCCCTGGGTTTTTGTTTCCCAGGTGCATTACCTTGCACTTCTTAGCATTGAATCTAAGCTGCCATACATTTGACCATTCCTCTAACCTTGCCAAGTCCCTTCTCATCCTTTCCACCCCACCCTGTGCATCAACTCTGTTGCAGATCTTTGTGTCATCTACAAAGAGACATACTTTTCCTTCCAGTCCTTCTGCAATGTCGCTTATAAAGACATTGAAGAGGACTGGTCCTAATACTGAACCCTGCGGTACCCCACTAGTAACTCTCCTTTCTTCAAAGTGGACTCCATTTACTATTACTCTCTGTGTCCTATTCTCCAGCCTTATTTACTCTGTGTACATATTTCCATTCATACAAATCATCTTTTACTGCTGTAACATTAATTAAACAGCAAGGCATGACCAAGCGTTATTGAAATGTTCTCTTGATCACCTGTACGGTTGTAGTGTGGCAGAAAGTGTAACCAAATACTACAGTCTCCTAGATGGTGATTAACTGACCACTGACACAATCTCTGGGAACACCTTATTTGTATTATAATAAAACAACTTAATAACAGTCTTAAACCTTGTTCACCGTATGTTCAATTTCTACATTTATGTTAGTGAAAGATTCACATAACCTGTTAGAATGTTTACAGAAAATCAGAAAGCTCTATGTGTCACACTGTTTTTATAATACTTGAAATCATCTTACACTTTTACTAATCAAGACCTGAGTTACTTTGGTGACTACTTTATATAATACATTCTTTGCATATCATGTAAATAAAGAGTAGGTGACATATCCAGAAGTGTTGTGCAAGAGGCACAACAGTGACAATGTGCTCAACACACTGAGGCATCACAGTGTGATATTCAAAAGTGCTATATGCTGGGTACAAATGCAGATGAATGAAAACATAACAGTAATGTATGCAACACAATTAGCAGTTTCATTCTCATTCCATGTTACATACATCCCAACATTCAGCCCAGGATGTAGTAACACATACAATCACAACTACTACTTGTACTTCACAGAGTAGATCCCCTCATTAAAATGGTCAACTGTTTCCACTCACAGCTGAGCTACCATATCACACCTTGCAACATGACAGCTGACAGCTCTGTGTGACCACCCAAGCTACAGCAGCACCTTCATTCTGACACCCCCACATGTTGACTGTGGGTATTACTATAGCAATAATGGTCCTATGTACCTGGTGTTCCAGTGCACCACTCAGAGGCCTATTGCAGGAATCCCTGCAATATTTTCTCAAACCAATCCATCCTTGGTTAACTAATGCTACACCCCTCCTCTCCCAACCACTAAGCCGCACTACACCCACTCCCCCTACTACTGTCAGTGGTAGTAAGTACCTGCTTGCCAACTTGCAAGCCTGATGCACAATTACTGACTTTGTGGAATAGGGCTGTACACTCATTGGGCCACAAAAAAAGCCAATGAGCATAAATCTTGTACCATACTACACAACAGAGATTTATGAATGGATTCCTTTACATTTCTGTACAATGTAATCTATACAGCCTTCACAACCATTGTTTAGACTATGAAACAATGCTGTACACTCCTACTGTATGAAGTCAGTATGTACACAACAGGCTAACAAGCAGACAATGTGCATAACAGACATTCTGGGTTCAGGGTACTGTGATACTATATCTTGTATGAAAATCTGTTGTGATGGTACTTACGCAGAGAGCTGGTGCCTGGCTCCTGCTTCACCTCCACAGGTGTGACAGCCATAGCTTCCCTGGGCTCTATAAAACATACAAGTAAAAAATATGATTACATATAGCACAATGTATTAATCTAGCACTATACTTTTATTGTGAGATCCATTGTTTTATACTTTCTAATTGTGTAATTAAACCATGTAAACACATTTCTCTTTGCAATGACACTTCTGTGTTTCTATGATGTTGTGTCACTAAGCAACAATGACATCCACACATCAACTGTTCTCATCTGTACAGTAAGAAAGTGAGTTACATGAACAGTAACAGCAATGCCACAAATAATGTTACAGAGAAATTCCTACAACTTGTGAGCACATCATCACTGTATACCCCACTGTAATTTTGAAACTCTCTCAGCACAGTACTGCACATGGCCATTGAGCTGTTCAATGACACCCACCCCATTTTCAGCTAGTATGCCAGTGTTACCATAGACATAAAATACTGTCTATTCAGACATTTACAGATTCTGGCAATATGTAACAAGGACATAACAGGCTCAAAACAATAATCTGTGACATATACATGGGTCATATCCCCCAATCTCATTAACAAATATAACTATTATTGCCTTCTCATATCACTATGTGCATAACAGAAAATTCTCTTGTGTACATTTTATCTGGTGACATCAGTATGTCTCAGATAAATGAGTACTATATCAATATGTAATAACACTTTTCATATACCACGCAAGATCTAGATATCCGATATATTGGACTGACTATCTCTATTACTCATTTGTAAGATGACATGAAACAAAAATACAATTCAAATCTGCACAAATATCTTCTTACACTGGAATGAACACAGCATTCACTTATTAAACAACTGAAAAGAAATTCATAGCACTACAATACTTAATATGTAATTTTTGTCAACAAATGTCATGACCAGTTGTGGATCATGGTCATTTAAACCAAACTGAGATGTGTACAGCCAAAGTACATCTGTCTATAATAACTGTTCCTTTTGAATCACCATTTATATTATGAGATACCACGCCTTTTTTTTTAAAAATTATCAAGCAACATATTCCAAGAGGGTGTTTGTTTACTGGACATGTATCATGACTGTTATAGTTCAGTTACAAAGTACAGCTTAGATACTTAACCATGTCACATGTGGCCCATCCTCCAGTATGCCCACTCCCTTTAGTAGTATATTTCAATTAGACAAAAAAAACAGATATCCAAGCTGTGCCAGTTTGTGGTGCAAGCCTGGGTGCACCTCAACTTGGCTGTGCAGTGGTGTGGACTGAGCGATATTCAACGGAACTGCTCCATGGCTCAGCATCGTTGAATGTCGCACCCTGGCCACCCTTAGTGCACATGATACAGTGGCACTGTGCCAGCACCAGTGGCCAGAGTGGAGCATGGGGATGCGGTAGTGCTAGTTCCATTGCGCTAGATGCAGCAACCGCGATATTTGAAAGTCGACATGCAAATGGGACCTAATGTATGTATGGTGCAAATGGGGCCACTTGCATGTAATTATGGCCCCGTTTGCATGCAGGTGTGCCAATCCTCCTCAACTTGTGCCTGGCACCCTGCCAAGCAGCAGCTATTGGGGAACGACACTGCATGCAGTGTGGCAATGTGCCCCACACCCCAATCACAGGCTGAGGTAAAATAACATAAACCTATGTCCCTGGTGGTACAGTGGACCTCTCCGGCTGATCGCAGGCTGAATTAACATAAAATGGACCACTATCCCTGGTGGTTCAGTGGACCTGCCTGCCTGATCGCAGGCTGAATAAAAATTATAAAAGAAACCTATTATCCCTGGTGGTCCAGTGGACACCCGTCCCCACCAGCCCAGTAATCCCTACTGCCCTGCTCCCACACCCCAGTCAGTGACGGGCAGCAGCACCCATCTGTCCCATCACCCAGTGACTGACACCGTTGGTAGAGCTGTATGCCCATTGCCCCACAGCATGAGCCAATGGACGTACAGCCCATACCATACTACACATTCCAGAAATGTGAATGTATCAGTTCACATATCTGCAATGTGTAGTACGATATGAGCTGCACGACCATTGCCTCACGCTGTGAACAAATGGTCATACAGCCATACTGGCGTTGTCAGTCATCGGGCAGTGGGGTGGCATGTGGGTGCCATGCTGCCACCCGCCGCTGACCAGGGGGGCAAAGCAGGGCAGTGGGGATCAGTAGGCAGGTGAGATGGGGGGGTCCACTGGAACACCAGGAATAATAGGTTTCTGTTTTTTTGTACTTCAGCCCACGATCCAGCAGACAGGTCAAATGGACCACCAGGGATAATAGGTTAATTTTAAGTTAATTCAGCCCACAATCAGTCAGACAGCTCCACTGGACCACCAGGGATAGTGGTTTATTTAATTTTAATCCAGCCTATGATCAGGCGGGCAGCAGTCCACTGGACCACCAGGAATATAGAACAACTATTTTAATATAGTTAGCCTGCGATCAGGTGGGCAGCAGTCCACTGGACCACCAGGGATGTAGGATAACTAAATATATTTACTTAGTCCAGGATAGAGGGGGCAGCAGTCCACTGCAACACCAAGGACATAGGACAAATACTTAAATATACATATCATGCAATCAGGATGCCAGCAGTCCACTGGACCACCAGGGATGTAAGGCAAATATTGTAATATACTTAGCCTGTGGTCAAGTGGGCAGTGGTGCACTGTACCATCAGGGATGTACAACAAATTAATTTATTTACTTACCCATGATTAGTCATGGGGTGTGGGCGCCACCACAGAAGTTCAGCCGGAGCTCGGGTGGCCACCCACAAATGGCATCTGCTATGTTGCACCCTGCAATACAGCAGTTCACCTGTGCATGACAGCTGTTTATCCTTTTTTGGGGGGGAGATCAACTTTGTGTGGTGCAAGTAAGTGTTGTACATACATGTCTGAGCACATCCTGAGCTGAATATTGGACTGTGTAGCATATGCATGGGCACGCTCCCCCTACCTGCGCCTGCATACATTGCTGATGTGCTCTGGTGTGTCCGGATTTGTGCCACGTGCAATCCCTGTTTGAATATAATGCCAGGGAGCATCAGTGGGTTGTGCATGTCGCAACATTGTTGCACCATGCACAAGCCTTTCAAATATCTGAGCCAAAGTGTTAAATAATTTTTTTCACAAATAAATTTATTTTATACATCCATTTGGTTTAAATTTCCTTCTCATTTCTGTCACATACATCCATTAGCTTTTCAGTGCTCTTTTTGCAATTAACATATACATTTGCATCAGAGTTCCTGATGTGGCTGACTACTGACTGGCATCTTTCACAAGTTCACAGTATTATCTACAACACTAAAAATGCTTGAGGTACACAATCAAAACTCAGAATTCTACAGATCTCATTGCTCTACATTGTATTAATACAAATATTACATAGCTGCTTCAAGTAATACTAACTTACTAAATAGTATTTCCTAAAAAAGAAGTGAGTTAAGTAGTGCAGGTTACACCTTACATGATAGCCTCGTACCACCCCAATTACAGATTTCAATTATTTCTATCAGTATCTTACCATCTGACTCGACAGCAATGACACTGTCAGTGTCAGAGTGACCAGCCTCTACAGCTTCAGACTCTGCTGGTACTACCTCGTTTGCAGGTCGGGGAGCCCTGCGTTGGTCTGTTGAAAAAGATAATAAATAGATCCACTAAGTCTTGCATATAAATTTCATCAGATTATAACAGCACTTTATGTAAGCATTACACATATTTCAGGCACCTAGCATTGCCTGTCATCAGGTACATCACAAGCATCGCAGGAACATATTAAATAACAAGTACTGCAAATATCAAGGATAATCCTTGAACAGCAGGTGACAGCAACATTTTAATCACCTAGAGTAGTTGCTTGGGTAACATGGACAGCCTTGGGACTACAACTTCAGAGGTTTACTGTACCATATTAACCACAAGAGGTGATTTTACCATATTTCACACAGACACCCAGACATCATCTTTCAAACTGCACGGTAAAAAAAAAACACTATTTGCATTCTATGTGTCAGAATAATGCAACTCAGGCACATTCTGTTTTGTTATGCCAGTATTAGAAAGTTGCAAACTGCGTTTAACAACTTGTAAAACCCCAAATTGTGCATCACTAAGTTGCATGACTGCTGATTATGGTGGTTAATAAACACTAGCCATACATTATTTTTATTTTTATTTATTTATCAAGTCTAGGATTAAAAATACCTTTGAGCCATGGCTCTTTTACAAAGGTTCCACATCAGAGAAATACAAATTATGGGGAACATCAAGACAGGCATTACAACAATGTGGACACTGCAAACAGAGTACAGATTAATACAGTTCAAGGGTAGCATTGTAACAAGGCAGCCAGCGGCATTTGTCAGACAAAATAGACAACAGATAAGAAGTGCCAGAGTCATAGTGAGAGGGAAGAGGGTAGGGGGGAGAAGGAATGTAGGAAGGGTGGCAAGAGGGTGAAAAGTGCAGCATTGGGTATACCAAGATGTGAGGGTAGAATCCAGTGAGGAGGGGAGGGAGGGACAACTAGAGCAGAAAGGAAAGTGGAGAAACAAGGTTAAGTTGGGCAGTCACAGGAGCTGTTGGTAGTGAGATAGTCCCAGAGCCTACTTTTAAACATACCAATAGTTGGGGCAGAGGAGATGGTTGGGCTGAGGCCATTGAACCAGTGTGGTGCTCGATAAGCAAAAGAGCGTTGTCCCTGTGAAGTGTGACAGTGGGGGACTTTCAGTAGCTGTAGAGTATTTCATTAAATAAAAGATCATAAACTCACTTAGAACACAAAACTTAATACTTATATAGAACTTCACATGAAGTACAATTCTGCTTAGATTAAATGGATACTCCATACTAACTGCAACACTGTATCTTGTTGATTATTTCAAAGCATCATAAAATATATGTAATACAATGGGTGATGAAAATTAAGTAACTTAATTGTTAAAAACACATCACACAACAGTGCTAAATCCTCCAGTATACCCACTATTAAAGTTTCATATCAGTATAAACACAACAAGACAACTTCAGTATTGTATTGTAGCAAAATGCCATGACAGGGACTGCGTATATAGGTGTGTTTACCACTTGTGGTGTTGTTAACTCACTCAGCCGAACCTCACAGCCAAACCACACCAGGCATGGCAAATCAGCAATGTACCAGTACCTGTCATAACATTTTTTATAATTTTCATCTAAGTCAATATTAAGACACATGCATTGTACAAAATTCTGTTGAGTAACTTACGATGAGTCAGGCACTCCCCAGCAGCTGGCTTTCCTGCAGCCTCCCACAACTCATAGACAAGGTAGTACCAGCACCTATCACTGTCCAGTATCTCCTCCTGCTGCTTCAAGACACAGAAGTGCTGGTGCAACAGCTTCCACTTCCTCTTCAGTTGTAAAACAGTTTTATTCTTAACCTTCAGAATAACATGAAGGAAACAGTTTCTGCACCTCCACATTGAATCCAGCTTACGGTTTGTGCTCCACATCAAAATGTGGGCACTCCCCCGTCTTGGACTTTCTCAAGCAGCAAGCACACCTCTGGCAAGGTCCACTGCCTCATTTTTTCTCTTTTGGTTCTGCAATAGAAACATACAAAAACATTTCATTACTGTTATGTCTCAGAGTCTATATAGTTGTATGTATTGTATGAAGTTCTATAATTAGAACATAACAAGAACACATTTCACAACCCTACCAAAGCCCTTTACACAGAAATTACTTTTCACATGCTTTGTTTTGTGGAACAGTATCACTACTATGCACACTTAAGACATCCTGGTATTGATCCTGCAATGACATGAGTATCTCCAACCATGAACAGTACTTGTGCTGCACACTGTTGAAGCTCCCACCCCCAAACATTTTTTATTAATGAGAACCACAGTATAGCTGCAGTATTACACACCACAATATACAGTCAACAGCTTTGCATAGACAGCCAAAGTCCACCATACAATGTGTTGTCATCACCTGTACCTCACCAAGTATGATTTTGCTAAGAAAATATATCCATTGTAATACACTGCACCCAACCCCCTCACCCAATTGTGTACTTTCTGGCCCAGATATTCAAACTGCGCCAGGCTGTGGCACAAGCTTGGGCGCAGCTCAACTTGGCTGTGCAGGGGTGTGGAATGGGTGATATTCAACGGACCTGCGCCATGGCTCAGCATCATTGAATATCTCACCCTGGCCACCTGTAGTGTGCATAGTGCAGTCGCACTGAACCAGCGCAAGTGGCCAGAGTGGAGCATGGGGATGCACTAGCGCAAGTTCCATTGCGCTATGCACAGAAATCACGATATTCAAAAGTTGACATGCAAATGGGGCCATAATGTATGCAAGGTGCAAATGGGGCAATTTGCATGTCATTATGGCCCCATTTGCATGCAGGTGTGCTGATCTCCAATGACTTGCACCTGGCGCCCTGCCAGGTAGCAGCCGTCGGGGACTAATGCCCCTTGCAGCCGGCAATGTGCTCCACAGCCCAATCACGGGCATTTGTATAAAAAAATGAATAATTCCAATAACCCTGGTGGTCCAGTGGACCGCTGTCTGCCCGATCACGGGCATCTGTATAAGAAAATAAATAATTCTAATATCCCTGGTGGTCCAGTGGACCGCTATCTGCCTCGCAGGCATTTGTAAAAAACAAACATGTCCAATATCCCTGGTGGTTCAGTGGCCCACAATCTGCCTGATCACGGGCATTTGTAAAAAATAAATATGTCCTATATCCTGGTGGTCCAGTGGACCACTATCTGCCGACAGCGGGCATTTATAAAGAAAACATGTCCAATATCCCTGGTTGTCTAGTGGTACCCCCTTCCCACCCACCACTGGGCCCCACTACCCGCTCCCTGGTCAGCCAGTGGGCAGCAGCACCACCTGCCTGCTGCCCGCTGCCACCGACTGACACATTCGGTGGGACTACACCCATTGGTCCACAGCGTGAGCCAATAGGCATGCAGCCTATAGCGTATTACATATTCCAAATATGTGAATGGGATCATTCACATATCTGGAATGTGTAGTACGGTATGGGCTGCCCACTTGGCTCACGCCTGTGGACCAATCGAGCCTACAGCCCTACCGAAGGTGTCAGTCGGTGGCCGGCTGGGCGGCAGGTGGGTGGGGTGCTGCCACCTGCCAGCTGACCAGGGGGAGCGGGGTGGTGGGGCTCAGTGGGCAGGTGGGGAGAGGGGTACCACTAGACCACCAGGGATATTGGACATGCTTTTTTTTTTACAAATGCCTGCGATAGGGCAGATAGCGGTCCCCTGGACCACCAGAGAAATTGAAATTCTTATTTTTTTTATTACAAATGCCCGCGATCGGGCATATAGAGGTCCACTGACCACCAGGGATATTAAAATTTTAATTTTTTTTATTACAAATGCCCGCGATCGGGCAGACAGCGGTCCACTGGACCACCAGGGATATTGGGGAATTCATTTTTTTTATTACAAATGCCCACAATCAGGCATGGGGGGTGCCACCAGGTGCAGCCAAAACTCGGGTGGCCACCCACAGGTGGCAGCTGCCGTGTTGCACCCTGCAATGTGGCAGCTCACCTGTGGGTGGTCATCAGTTGTTCCTTTTTGGTTTAACTTTGTGCTGGCACAAGTAAGGTTACTGATGCATGACTCTGCACATCCCAGGCTGAATATTGGGCTGTGCAGGTTATGCATGGGAGCGCCCCCCCACCTGTGCCTGCATACATTACTGATGTGTTCCGGTGCATTGGGATTTGTGCGGTGCACTTTTCCCTTTTGAATATCACGCTGGGGTGCATCAGTGGGTTGTGCATGGTGCAACACTATTGCGCCATGCGCAACCCTTTTGAATATCTGGGCCCAGGTATTTAAGGATATCTATGGAAACAGAAAACAGTTTCCATTATGTGTTGCATATGCTGTTTCTATTCACAAATCTCAAGGCATGAGCTTGGATTCAGCAATGGTGGACATAGGTACAAGCATTTTCAAGGATGGCATGAGCTGTGTGGCACTTTCACGTGTCTGCAGTCTTTCTGGGTTGCACATTATAACTCTAGCACCTCAGAAGATACAAGCTGACAAGCGATGTATTCTTGAGTACAACAGGTTACGTACTCTACATCAGCCACAAATGTCTTTAATACCACTGCCTACATATCTGGCTGTCTCACATCATTCACTCAAATCTACAGCTGTCACCAAACAGCCACAGGCTTCCAGAAGTAATTCAACTCAAAAGAGTTCAACAAAAGTCACAACTGCAACTACACATTCAGAGCCAACAATTCATCAGAAATCAGTTGGTGTAGCTGCTGTACCAGTCTTTGACAACAGCACTAGAGTGAACTGCTATGCTAACTCAGCTATGCAAGTTTTTCTTCACATGCCACACTTTGTGCAGGCAATATCTGCTTCACAAGACAATCCCCTATCAAACACTTTGAAGCAGATTGTCAACATGACTTCTGACCAGTCTAAGAATGTACAGTCACTAACACCACTATGATAGGTGTTAGGTACATATGACAGATGTGGTGCATTTGCTGCTGACATACAACAAGACACTAGTGAGTTTATGATGGCTATTATAAACATCTTGGATGAAGATGGCACCCCAGTGCACCACTTACTTCACGGTGTCATATGTAACCAAAAATGTGTGTGTTTCATGTGGCCATTCACAGCGTGAAACCACAGAAGACATGCTGTGGATTAGTCTTTCTGTCCCTCAAGCCAAAAGTGTCAAATTTTGACAGCTATTCACCAATGCTCAATGCGGTCACTCCTGTAAAAAGGTGTGGAGGCAGATGCACTCAGTCCATACGTCTCAGGAGTTCATCTCAATATCTGTTGCTTATGTTGCACAAGTTTGACTCCAACTGGCTCAGAGTTGACACTCCTATCACAGATTACACAGTTGGTAGAATAGTCTTCAACCAATCAGTGTTTGACACTCACAGTATAATCTATCACCATGGCCAATCCATGCATTCTGGTCATTACACCTGTTTACTAAGGTACAGAAGTGGATGGGTAGATTGTGATGACTCTACAAGCAGCTTTAAACAGAGACTGCCACGACACTTAAAAATGCATATCTTCTAATATTGAAGAATTATGATGACCTTCATATTTCAGAAGAATAGGACATAACATGTTGCATTTTTTAAATGACTACTCTGTGACAGAAACAGTCGTAGGTCAGCACATTTGTTTACAATCTACGACTCTCAATAGAGTGTAGCATATCAACAAAATGCTATACTGGCAGGGACATTTCATGCACTATGCCATTTAAGATCTTGTGTAGATCAGTGACAACATGGAAATTGTTGTAGTGGCTTCAATCGGCGCCAACAGTATTCACAGTCACTAGAGAAACCATGCTTACATGTCTATCAAAGATTGTACATCTCAAAACAGAGGCTTTGCTGACTCTCCTCTTCTGTACATATCTTTTCTTGTAGCTGTATCATGCCTATATATAACAAGAAGTTGTTGCCAGTTTCTAACTTTTTCTCTCTGCACAGAAACACAAGTTCTCACTTATCATCTTAAATAACTGTGCAACACGTCTCATTCACCAAAGGGTACAGTCTGTCACAAGTTGTCTACCACCAGTTTTTTTTGTCTGTTAGCTGTTGACATGTAGACAACAGCTTCATTCGTTCACCATACAACAGTGTTGAACTATGCCTGCTTTATTTGTTATACTGTAACTGTACATATGTAAAAATAACACTCGTTAGTCATAATGCAACAAGTTAAATGAAGCAAGTGTAAATACTGATTGATTACATCTTATTATCAACTGACTTTGACATACCTTTTTAATTACATGTAAATAATATTTACATTCTTATTCCATCGCACCACAGTTGCTAACTACTTTTATTGTTCTAGTAAAAGTATTGCTGTAAGAGTAAACTAAAAAGTAATCTTTGACATATAATACAATACTATACTGATTAAGTTCAATTAACCATATCTTTGATAAAATCTGCGTACCATACGTATTTTTTGTACTTACTAGTTCAGAGTTAACATAGAAACCAATGTAACAATTGAAAGAAATGCATATTGTACCTGTAATAATATGAAAGTTTATTGTACTTATCATACAAGTAACTGTAACCTATGGTTAAAAGACTGACAAGTGTAAATCAGACACTGTTACTGATCACAGTGCACTTCATACCTGTTCCTAACAATATTTATGATCGCATCTATTGAGGGGTTGGGTGGGAATTTTCCATATGCACCTAGTCAGTGACATATCTTTAAATATTTAACTGAACATACCAGTTATCTAATAGCACTGATATCAGATTTTTTTATATTCTATTACTTGAACACTGAGCATCTGGTTTTTTGCCCACCCCAGGAACATACACATTATCAGTCACACAATAACAACTAAACATTACTGTTTCAGGTGTGTAATCACTGCTTAGAAGCTCCTGATATACCTTTATTAATATAGGACACAACTAATGGACAACACATAATTAGAAAATCCAACTACTTAATTCATATAAATAATATTGTTAACCAAAATCTCTTCAACCTCAATAGAAAATATATAATGAAGAGCCACAGCTTCAGCTTCAGGGTCACAAGTTCAGGATTAATGTCAGAAAGCACTTCTTCATACAAAGAGTAGTGAACACTTAAACTTCTGTGCTAAAACAGGTCACCTCATTAAAGACAATGACCATCTATTAAAGAACCAGCTATATGCATAGAAAGAAGATAACAAGCATGCCAACAGAAGATGGGAGAACAGCAAGGATTGTCGACACTTTACCTCAAGATGTGAACCCTGCAACACAATCACACTTAATAGACCAAATTACCTTCTTATGCTACCTTCTTTTAGGCTGTATTACAATATGTACATACTTGTTCCAATTCATATAACCTAGTTGCTATAAATGTGACACATTTAGAAATATTCCAAGCAATGATTACACACACATGCAAGGATTGTATTGTGAGACTGATTTTGTAAAATAAATACAATCTTAATTGGCCCTTTTTCAGTTTCACCAATTGGCAATAAATCTTTTTAAAACATAGCCACCTGTGTTGAGTCTTTACTGAAACATAGTATAGTGACATTAGGACATAACTGTTGTTTCTATTAAGCATGCAAATCAACTGCAACAAATATTACCACAACTACGTGTCCATGTACTGTTTTTTTTTGCTATGCTGTCCACTAAGTATCCACAACATAGGCTACGATGTGGCACATTGCATATCACACTTTCCATAATTTCTGAGAGTGTTAAGAAGTCTGCAATGCATTTACTTTTACTGTGTCTCTCCACTCAGCATGCAGTAATTACTGTAGCAAGGTGTCGGACATCATTA
Source organism: Neoceratodus forsteri (assembly GCA_016271365.2). Lineage (NCBI taxonomy): Eukaryota > Metazoa > Chordata > Ceratodontiformes > Ceratodontidae > Neoceratodus > Neoceratodus forsteri. The sequence goes on from CM057449.1 coordinate 989,783,128, forward strand.
CCTAACACTATGCAGCTGTGGCTAAACACTCAGGATGCAGTAACTGCTATGTCTACTGCAATTCCCTGGCTGACCTCATAGAACTCCTAACTGTGGTAACTTCACTGTACCTACAATTACAGAGGTGTGGCATTGATCTCCAGTCCCCTATGGTTCCTATAGATAACCAGTCATAGTGCACTACAAATTTTCAAAGGCACAGCATCTCTAGCTGCCTAAATCCATGCAAATCCTAACTGAGGAAACTTCAGTATCCCCGCAATCAGTGATGTGTACCATTGATGTACAAACCCTCAACTGTGTTGTGTATCTCCACTAAGATGTTCATTCCCTCACCTGTGTTGTGTTTCTCCACTTACAATGTAGTACCTGCTGTCACATTTGGAGAAACATTGCCTACCTGAATCCGTCCAAGTGACAACTGTACTAACTGGACTATTCCTGAAATCAGAGAGCTGTACAACTGATGTACATTGCCTATCTTTTCCTGTGGCTGTTAACTTAGGATACGGCAAGTGCTGTGGAAGTGCAGTTCCGACATCACACTGTTCACCTCCATGTTTTTTTCGTTCTGTACTCTCAACTCAGTGTGCAATATGTGGGCTAGGTGTTCAGACATCGAGTTACAGATCTCCTGTAATTACTAAGTTAACTAGCATGTACCTCGCTTATATTTACTGTCACTCTACAGTCAGCGTGCACTACCTGGTGTACAGAGTTGTATTACATTCTACCTAAGGCCATGCAGTTTTGGCTGTACAGTCAGGATCAGTAACTGGTATGCATGGGGAAATTGCCTGTGTGAGGCCATAGAAATCCTAACTGCACTAACTTGTGTATACCAACAATTACAGAGGTGTACTGTTGATGTTGATTGCCTCAGTCTTGCTGTGCATCAGTACTCATGATGCAGTACACATTTTTTGGGGGGGTATTACCTGTCTGAGCCAACACAAACACTAATTGTGCTAACTTGAGTGTCCCTGCAACCACTGATGTCTACCATTGATATCCATACACTCTGCTCTGATGTGTGTCTCTACTGAGGATCCAGTACCTGGTGTCACAGTTTGAAGGGGCATTCCCTGGCTGAGGCCATTCAAGTGACAACTGTGCTAACTGCACTTTACCTGTAATCAGGGATGTGTACAACTGTTCTGCATCACCCTTCTTTGCCTGTGGCTCTTCACTTAACATGCAGCAAGTCTGTAATTGTTCTTGTTACCTTGATTCTCCTCCCTACTTCCATGTGTGTCTGTCTCTCTGTGTGCCAGTGTTGCTCACGGGGGGTAGGGGCCACATGATGTCTTCACACATAGTAACACAGTACCATCAACCACAAATGTTAATGCACATGGTACCACGAATCAAAACACAAAGATAAACAATTCTGAAAAATACTGAATGTCATACAGCAGCGGGAGTGCCCTTCGGGCCCAGCGCTCCCGCCACACAAAACACAAACATAAACAGTACTGAAATGTACTAAATGTGATACAGCAGTGGGAGTGCAGGGCCTTTTGGGCCCCACGCTCCCACTGCATGATGTCGTCACACATACTAACACAGTGCCAGCAACCACAAATGTTAATGCACATGGTACCACAAATCAAAACACAAAGATAAACAAGTCTGAAAAATACTGAATGTAATACAGTGACGGGAGTGGTACCATAGCTCTCTGGATCTATCAAATTGTGTAATGGTCGGATATATGGTTGCAGAGTTGTAAAGTGACATTCTGTAGTGCATTTATGCTTTTTTGCACATTGTTTGCTTACACCGACAGGTCACACAATTTGCGCAACCAGTCTGAAAACTTCAGAAAACATGTGGCCAGGGTTCCCGATGTGCCTTTCGAAGATTTTGTGAAATAATACTAAACAGTTCAAAAGTTATTCAAAAAACAATTTTCCCATTATAGTCAATGGAAAAGTTAGCAAAAAGTTCAACAGTGTTGCAGATGCAGTTTTTAGTGTCACAAATGACCCCTGTACTGTCGTGAGTCAGACATTGTTTTTCAGTTAGTGGTCACATAAATGCTTGCCATTTAAATTTGGGACCCTCTAGGGACATAATTATTTTTGTGTTCACCTAGTCTGACCCTGAGGATGCTAGCCATGTCTTTTTTGGGGGGTTAAACACCCCAGAAATATGTTTTTGAAATCTTTGTAAAAAGTAGTGTCGCAAAGTAATGTCGCACTCACAACACTTTCGTGATTTCATTTGCAAAAGTGTCATTTATTTGTGACACTATTTTGTGACACTATGCCCAAAATAACAGGAATTCTTTGCCACCCTGTTGCAAAACAACTAGGAAAGTCACAATTTATTTGAAATTTTTAATTTTTTTCTACATGATACGGTTCCTGAGATATAAGCAATTCCGTATTCCAAGTGCTCATTTTCTGCTCTGAGGCCCATTGTTATGCATACATTCTTTGTATTCACTGTGTTTCTCTATGCAACTGTTGGTGAAAAAAGTATGTGCGATTTTGTTACTGTCACAGTTAGTGTTCCCACTTACGTTTCCATCTACGCCACCATGTGCGTTACCCTTTGCCTTTTTGTTTGCACTTGCATTTGCATTACTGTTACCATTTGCATTTCCATTACTGTTTCTGTTTGATTTAGTTTTGTATCACCATGTGCATTACCATTTGTGTTTGCATTTCCTTTGGCTTCATCATTGCTGTTACCATTAGCATTTGTATTTCCTTTTGCGGTATCGTGACCGTGCGTGTTACCATTTGCATTTCCGTATGCACTTGTGTTTGTGTTTCTGTTTGCATTACCATTCCCATGTACGCCACCATGTGCATTACCCTTTGCATTTTCATTTGCGCTTGCTTTTGTGTTACTGTTAACATTTGCATTCCCATTACTGTTTTTGTTTGTGTTTTGTTTTGTGTCACCATGTGTATTACCATTTGTGTTTGTGTATGCGCTTCCATTTGCATTTCCTTTGGTGCCATCATTGCTGTTACCATTAGCATTTGCATTTCCTATTGCAGTACCTTGACCGTGCATGTTACCAGTTGCGTTTCTGTACGTGCTTACATTTCCATTTCCACTTGCATTAAAGTTCCCATTTACATCACCGTGTGCGTTACTCTTTGTGTTTTCATTTGCACTTGCATTTGCATTACTGTTAACATTTGTGTTTCCATTACTGGTTTTGTTTGCATTTCATTTTGTGTCACCATGTGCATTACCATTTGTGTTTGCATACGTGCTTCCATTTGCGTTTCCCTTGGCGTCATCGTTGCTGTCACTGTTAGCATTTGCATTTCTTATTGCGGTATCATACCATGCATGTTACTATTTGCATTTCCGTAAGCTCTTGCATTTGCATTTCCATTTGTGTTACTGTTCCCGTCTACACCACTGTGTGCTTTACCCTTTGCATTTTCATTTGCGCTTGCGTTAGCGTAACTGTTAACATTTGCTTTTCCCTTACTGTTTTTGTTTGTATTTCCTTTTGTGTCACCGTGTGCATTTCCATTTGCATTTGTGTATAAGGTTCCATTTGTGTATGCATTTCTGTTTGTGTTTCCTTTGGAGTCATCATTGCTGTTACCGTTACTGTCTGCATTTCCATTTACGTTACCGTGCCCATGTGCATTACGGTTTATGTTTCTGTATGTGCATGCATTTCTGTTTTCATTAACAGTTGTGCTTGTGTTTGTATTACCATTTGCGTCACCATGTGAGTTAGCATTTGTGCTTGTGTTTGTGTTGCCATTACTTCACTATTTATAGTGCACATTCTCAAAAAGAAGGGAAATTCATGGCAAAAAAAACTCTGTTTAATGCATCAGTTAGGGTTATCCCACAGCGACAAAAGTGAGGAAATTCAATGTTAGGGTTCCTACTCCCCTTGCACCCCAACCCCACCCTCACCAACAGGCATTGAGGTGTGTGTTGGGGTCATCGGTCTTAACTCTCACCCCATTCTCCTATACTACACCACCTCAGCTTCTTTGCACATGGGATGGGGTGAGAGTTAGGACCAAGATACAGGCACTGAAAGGTGTCATGGGCACTGCAATGTTATCCTAGAGGAAATTTATCAACTTTGGAATGCTGTAACTTTTGGCCCATTGAATGTTTTTATATTAAACTATGAAAAGGTACATCTGTGTGATGAGGGCTTGCCACCCTGCAAACTACAGCCCAAAACACCAACAATTTTGTTGCAGGGGTGGCAAAGATCTGCAGTTTTTGGACAAAGTGCTTTCATAAATTGATAAAGTTTTGCAAAAACAGCAAAACACTTTCATGATTTGTGAAAGTGTGGCTGCCATTTCTTTTGCAACTTGTAAAAGTACAGGGTGGCTGAGCTTGAAAACCGCATTTCTGGAGGTTCCCCCCAAAAAGATAGGGCAGTGATCCTCATGCTCCGATTAGGTAAAAACAACAGTCAGTGTTTACCTAGGGGGTCCCAAATTTAAATGCTAGGCATGTTTCTCTCTTGCTAACCGAAAACAAGATGGCAGCAGTAAGAAAATAAAAGGGACATTTGTGACAGTAAAATGCACTAGTGGCAGCTTTTGTGAGACACATGTATTTTTTCCCATTGATTATAATGGGAAAATTGTTTTTTGAATAACTTTTGAATGGCTTATTATTTTTTCATTAAATCTTTGAAAAGCACATCAGTGAACCAAACTTCATCTTCTCTGAAGATTTTAGACCAAATGTACAAATCGTGCATGCTGTGGGTGTGAGCAAAGAAATGTGCAAAAAGTCAGTTTTTTGCATTTTTTGGTGTTCTACAGCTCCACAACTGTACATCCAACTGTAATGCAACTTCCCATATCCAGAGATCTGTTGTACGGTGGCAAAGTTATTAACATGCAAAATTTGAGGTTTAACATTAAAGTGCTTACTCAACCCTAACTATACTGGCGCTACCGTGCCAGTATAATAGATAGATAGATAGATAGATAGATAGATAGATAGATAGATAGATAGATAGATAGAGTCACTGCAAAAAATACTCTGTTAATGCATCAGTTAGGGTTGTTTCCACAGTTACAAAAGTGTGGAAATTCAATGTTAGGGTTAACACCCCACCACCCCACCCCCATTCCCACATCCTCTGAATCCTAATTACGCATCCCTCACACCCCCCCACACACACATATGCAAGCAGGGGGATGGCCAAGGCAACACAACCAATCAGAGACAATCAGCATCCGGTAACAGAAGTAACATAGAACTCTCTAAATATAGTGCAAGACACATTCATCATCATGGTCCACCAACTGTATGAGTTCTGCTGCCATCAGAGTGCCTTGTGGGTACACACGCAATCTGGGCAACCATGGGAGATGGCCCACAGTAAGCATTTGTCTGTTACAAACATCAATAACAAGATTTAAGCAGATGCCTATATTTCAGTTATTAAGAACTGATGAAACACACAGTATGTTATCTATAGAAAACTATATTGGAAATAAGAGCTTGGGTAACCCTAGCAACAGTCATTGGATGTTTTCATATTTTTACTTATAGAGTGAGTCAGCCCTAATAACAAATGGCTGTAACAATAAACATTATGTTTTGTAGTATAGTTTTCAAACTACATGTGACAGCAGTAGTTGTAACATCCAAAGCTAACCATAAAATGTTGCTATTGAGTATGTTCAGGTAATGCATCAGTATAACAACATGTGTTGGTGCTAGTTTCCTACCTGAGCAGTATCTGAAAAGTACTATGTATGTGTCAGCTCTATCTTTCCTGCTACCACATGCCTATGTGGTAGCAACGATACCTGTTGCGAGCCAATTGTTGAAGTATGACACATAAACATATTTAGAAAATTTATACAGACTAAGTTTCACTGTATGAAAAAGATATGCTGGCTATAATGTGTCATCATACTGTGCTAGCAGTATAGAGTTGATCATACTGTATTTTCCTTTTTTTTATTACATAGTGTTATGTGAAATGAGTACAGTGTAGTGATTATTGTGCTTATAGTACAGATGTGACTGACTTGTATAGTGTTTTACAGCCTTGGATCTGTCTTGCTTGTGAGTGTGGGGGGAATGCATAGTTAGGGTTTTAAGGATGGGGGCATGGGGTGGGGTGGTAACCTTAACATCAAATTTCCACACTTTTGTTGCTGTGGAAACAACCCTAACTGATGCAGTAACAAAATTTTTTTGCAATGAATTTGCATTCTTTTTGAAAAAGTGTAATATAAGTAGTAAAAGATATGTGTTGGTGGCTCCCACCAAGCTGCCCATTTCTGCATAATGATATGTGTCTGTGGGAGTGCAGGCCCTCCAGGCCCTGTGCTCCCACTTACACATAAGTATAGAGCTATACAACAGCCCTATAAGGCAAGGAACCCTTGTAACACAAATTTGCCAATATCTCGGGAACTGCAGCAGCTAGAAAAAAACTTCAGGTGTGGTTGTAATCATGAGAGTCAGTAGTTCTCACAAGATAAAGGTTAATCAAATCCATATCTCACATCATTTCCAAGATATGGGCACCAAAAAGCACTGTGAATGTTAACTCTGTGGGCATAATAGTGGGCCTCGGACATGAAAATGAGCAATTGGAACACTAATTCCCAAATATCTCAGTACCATACAATGTAGAAAACAAATTCTAATTTCATGTTATTTATGGTTTTCTAACCTCCTTCTGCACTAAGAGTTTTTGTGATGAAAAATCTGTATCTCTAACCGTTTTCAAGATACGGGTCCGAAAGACATCACGGTGCCACAATGTTATCCAATAGGAAGATTTCTGAACTTCAGAATGCTGTAACTATGGGCCTGTTGAATGTTTTCATACCAAACCACTAAAAGGCACATCTGTGAGACTAGGGCTTGCCACCCTGCAGATTTCAGCCCAAAGAACCAAACCGTTTTGCTGCAGGAGGATGGAAAAATTTGCAGTTATTTTTAAAATACTTTCACAAAATAAAAAACACAAAACGTTCACATTTGTGAAAGTATGTTGCAAAAATATTTTTTCCCTGAAGTTGGAAAAGGCATTTCTGGGGGGTTAACACCCCCAAAAAAGATAGGGCTAGCATCCTCAGGACCCCACTAGGTAAACACAACAGTCAGTGTTTACCTAGAGGGTCATAATTGTAAATGCCAGGCATTTTTCCAGCTCACTAACTGAAAACAAGATGGTGGAATCATGAAAGTAACAAGTCCATTTGCGAAAGGAAAAATGACATATGCAAAACTTTTGTGATGCACAGCTAATTTTCCCCATTGGCTATAATGGGAAATTTGTTTTTTGAATAACATTTGAATGGTTTAATATTTTTTTCACCAAATCTTTGAAAGACACATAACTGACCAAGACTGCATCATCCCTGAACATTTTGGACTGAAAGGACAAACCACGTGGGCTATGGGCGCGAGCAAAGAAATGCACAAAAAAAGTAAGTTTTTTGTGTTTTTTGGTGTTCTGTAGCTCTGCAACCATACATCCAACTGTAACACAACTTAACAGATCCAGAGATCTATGGTGCCAGACTATGCATGCAAAATTTCGGGCAAATCTGTCATACAGTGGCAAAGTTATTAAGGTGCAACATTTGAGGTTTAACATTAAAGTGCTAACTCAACCCTATCTATAGTGGCACTATCATGCCACTATTTTATTTATATATATATCTATATATATATATATATATATAGATATATATATATATATATATAATTACTGGTCAGCAATTTTTCCTATGGGCTGAACCAGTTGCCATTTGCCGTAATAACCAGCTGGTTATTACGACATTCACGCGCCCAGTCACTCATTTGATGACGCTAGCTCATTGGATAATGTTTCTCGTGGGGATGGGCTAAAACTGTCTTACAAACATGGTGGTCTGGCTTCGGATCCCGTGGAGCCCAAACAAGACGCTGCTCATCCTTTTTTTTCATTTGTTTCATGTATCTGGTTGATCCAGCCTTTTCCCCAGCAAAATATCTGGTTGATCCTGCCGTTTGTCTGTTTCGGGACAAAATGTCTAGAGCTACAAGGGGGCGTGCCAGGGAAGCATGGTAGACGCGATCAGGTCAGAGACTAGCTGTAAAGTATAAACAAAACGGAAGCAAAAAAGAACTATGTTAAGGGAGGTAGAGGGCAGAAGACAGATGAAGTCAGAGATTGTGTGTGTGTGTCTGTGTTTGTAAGAGAGACAGAGTGTGTGTGTGTGTGTGTGCGTGTGTGTGCATGTGTGAGAGAGAGAGAGTGTGTGTGTGTGTGTGTGAGAGTGTGTGTGTGTGAACACTGAACTCAAGCAGGAGAAAAATTGCTGCCCTTTTATTATAAAAAATAAAAGATGGTGGTAATGTCATATTCAATTTAAATGCTCACCCTCGGTGTGGGATGCTTTATAATGTAGCATCCCACACCTTGGGTGAATTAAATCTTCATAACACACACTTCCCATCCTTTATTCTCTCTCTCTCTCTCTCTCTCTCTATATATATATATATATATATATATATATATATATATGTATTATTGTGGAGTGCCACAATAGTTAGGGTTCAACAGTCACTTCTATGTTAAACCGCAAATTTTGCACTTTAATAACTTTGCACCTGTTTAACCAATTCACTTGAAATCTTGCATATGTCATTAGTACCATACATCTCTGCATTTGTCAAGTTTTGTTATGGTCTGATGTATGGGTGCAGCGCTATAGAATGTAAAAGAAATGTGAAAATTACCACTTTTTTGGCAATTTGTTTGTCATGCCATTTCTCCGAAACAGCTTAGTGGTTTGGCATGAAACTTTCAGGGTATATGGGGTATGGCCACAGATGTGCTTTCTGAAAGTTTGGTGAAAAAATATTAATCTGTTCAAAAGTTATTAAAAATCAAAGTTTCCCTTTATTTCATTTGGGAAAAGTTAGCTGTCAGCCTCAACACAATGTTTTTATGCAGCAAAAGCACTTTTTGCTTTGGCAAATGGAAAAGAAGTTTTGCAAATCTGCCATCTTGTTTTCAGTTAGCCATGTAAAAAAAATGGTATAATTTAAAAAATGCTGCCCCTTGGTAAACAGCAACCCTTGTGTTTACCTAATTGGGACCCAAGAACACAATTCTGGAGTTATTTTTTTTTCTGCAAAATGCAGTCATACAGTATGTATATTTTAATCAGCTTATGCCATAAATTGCAGTACTACTTTTGCAAAAGTGCCACAAATTGTGACATTATTTCACAAAACAACTGGGGTAGTACTGCAATTGGTGGCACTTTCTCAAAAGTAGTGCCACAATTTTGTGGCACTGCTTTAAAAAAAGTCTGTTTCTGTCTTACGTCACTGCAAAGAAATGGTTTGCACCTACGGGCTGAAATTTTCAGGGTACAAAGGGCTTGTCCCACATATGAGCCTTTTTATGGTTTTCCATAAGTTCCATAATTTTAACATTCTGAAGTTTTGTAATTTCCCATAGGATAACATTGTAGGGGTAGGGGTACCTTCTGACAGCTATATCTTGAAAATGCTTTGAGATACAGATTTTTTGCGAAAGGCAGCTTAGTAGAAATTTAGTTGTACTAAGCAGTTATGCATGTTGCCAGGCCATGTTTACAACTGCAGGGCAAAATGTTTTATCAGTGGAGCTATGCTGACTGCGATACTGTACCATTGGCAGCACAAGGGTTAATTGCAATGCCTCTACATTTATGGATAGATGGGAGCACAGTGCCCATAGGACCCTTTGCTTCCACAGGGAGATAGGGGTTAATTACAATGTCTCTACACTTAAGGATAGATCATCTCTGCTCTCCCTCATGACAATTACAATATGCATTCATGGGAGCATGTGGTGTTAGTGTTAATGCTTTCGTTGCATGAAAATGTGTCAAAGCTGCCAGCTAACTTCTCCCATAGGAAATAATGGTAAACTTTGATGTTTAATAACTTTTGAACAGATTAATATTTTTTCACCAAACCTTCCCACCCTGTACAGACCCAAAGGTGTCAGGGATGGCATTGTGGTCATCAGCCCTAATGCTCACCCCATTCTCCTATTCTGTAACCACCCATTTTATTTTCTAATAGAATGTGGTGAGCATTAGGGCTGATGACCCCAATGCCGCTGCCCTGATGCCTCTTGGTCTGTGCAGAGTGGAGCTGGGTGTTAGGTTTGGAAACCCTAATGTTGTATTTTTCTACATTTGTTGTTGCAACCCAAATTGATGCATTAGTGAAGTTTATATACTGTATATATATATATATATATATATATATATATATATATATTTATAAAATGGGGTGGTAAAATCATAGAAATCCCACTTATACAATTGGACAGGACACGCCACATGACCGCATTATTTCCCAATGACCGCACGCCTTCCAGTACGACCGCACGCCTGAACTACTTTCCAGTCCTCAAAACCTTTTCACCAGCAGCAAGACCACTTCACACCTGCTGCAGCTAGGCACCCACACTAACACACATATGCAACTGACACCCACAGGCATAAGTAAATATACCAGTAGTAGCCCCACACTGTACAAACTGATCTCTTCATCTTACCATTAATGTTTACATAAAGTGTAATTTAAAAATCAAATCCTGCATGCCATTTTCACAGTCTCACACTGTACAACCACTTTTATTACTGTAACCACTGTGACCAATCAGTCTGATCAACACAAACCTAGCTGTATATAGAAAAGCAGGAGAACATCCATTTTTTCTGTCTTCCACTGTCGCGCGATTGAGAGAATAAGGAGTCGTGATGATTATTTTATCAGCCGAACAGATGACGAGAGCGGTAAGATTGTAGTGAGAACCAGATGAAGTTTTCAGTTTGTAAAATAGGTGATTTCTCTCAAGAAGTTTAGCCTTTGCACATGCTGGCCACTGTATGGGTGAGTGAGGATAGACCCAGTCAGTAGCTTTGGGACGTAGATGGAGCGCAGACCGAGTGTCAAGGCGGCAACACCCGCTCCTCACTCCTTCTACCTTCCCAAAGTTACCGACCGCTCGGGTCATCCTAGCTTCCTTCAGACACAGTATGTAACTTGTATTACCCAAAGGAACACAAACTAACAGGAGGGAGTCACTTTTCTTATTTTTTAAACAGAGAGGGGCTTACTTTAGTCTCTTAACAGGTTCTCACTTTCTGAAATGCGCACCACTCGGTCACGCTACATTTCGGCAGTGAAAGTGAAAGTCATCCACGATCGCGGTACTCTCCCTCCAGATGCAGCTTTTTTCACACAAATTAAGAGGACACTACTTAAAAACAACTAGTTCCTTCTACTTTTTGGTACACAGGCAGTGTTTATTAAATCCTCTACCATATTATTTAGCAGGTACATATCACCAATTACAGTGAAAGTGCTCCCAATCATACTTGCCTCCCTCATTTTTCAATACAACCTTATTTTAAACCTCTGCCAACATATCATTTATTTACCAGCTAGACAGAGGGACTACTTTTTCCACCCACCCCCCAAAAAATCTGTGGCCATTTTGTAAGATAGATATACACTCTGAGGTGTGCAGTCACGCTCTGATGTCTCGCATGCCTTGGGCAGTTGATGCCTTGGCCTCTTTCCGTCGTAAATGCACACCAAGGGCAGATATCAGAATCGCCACCGCACACCTCAGAGTGGTATATCTATTACATATATATATTTATTGCAAAATCCTCCATTAATGCATAGTTAGGTTGATAGTACAGAGACAAAGTCTGGAAATTTTGTGTTAGGGTTACCAACCCTACCACCCCACCCTCCACACACCAACAGGCATTGGGGTTTTCATTGGGGTCATTGGGCCTAACTCTTACCCCATTCCATGTGTAACCAAGCTGACATGGTACAGCAGTGGAGAATGGGGTGAGAGATAGGTCTGATGATCCCAAGCCACATCCTGATGCCTGTTGGTGTATGGAGAGTGGGGGGGTGGTGGTAGGGTCAGTAACCCCAACACTAAATTTTCAGATTTTTGTCACTGTACTATCAACCCTAAATGATGCATTAACAGAGTTTTTTTGCAATGATTTCCCTTCTTTTTGAAATAGAATAATAGTATCATTTTTTTACTATGGGAGCACAGAGTCCAAATCCAGAAAAGTTATGTGCATGTATAGAATAAATTCAATGGACACATGTAACTCGGGAATTTCTAGGAATTGTTTCACCCAGTTGCATTTGCATTTCCATTTCTGTTTCCTTTGGCGTTATTGCTGCTGTTACCATTATCATTTACAATTGTGGTAATGTCACCATGCATGTTACGGTTTGCGTTTCCGTATGCACTTGCATTTGCGTTTCCGTTTCTGTTTCCTTTGGCATTATTGTTGCTGTTACCATTACCATTTATGTTTACAATTGCGGTACCATCACTGTGCGAGTTACGATTTGTGTTTCTGTACATGCTTCTGTTTGCATTTCCGTTTCTGTTTTCTTTGGCATTATTGTTGCTGTTACCATTACCATTTGTGATTCAAATTGCTGTACAGTGACCGTGCACATTACCAGTTGCGTTTCTGTACACACTTCGGTTTGCATCTCTGTTTGCATCACTGTTCACTTAGACATCACTTTGCACTTGCGTTTCTGTTACCGTTTGCTTTACCATTTATGTTTGCATCACCATGCGTGTAACCATTTCCACTTGCATTTGCATTCCATTTATCATTACTATGTGACAAAAAATCATATGGTGGGAGTGCGGGGCCCTAAGGGCTCCCACCACCACATTCCATTCAATATTTATAGTCATCATTCTCAAAAAGAAGGGAAATTCATGGCAAAAAAACTCTGTTTAATGCATCAGTTAGGGTTGTTCCACAAGTGAGGAAATTTGATGTTAGGGTTGAAAGACCCCCCTTGCACCCCACCCCATCCCCTCAACTGGCATTGGGGTGTGCGTTGGGGTAGTCGGTCCTAACTCTCATCCCATTCTCCTATACTTCACCACCTCAGCTTGTTTACACATGGCGTGGGGTAAGAGGGCCGATGACCCCAATGCACATCCTGATGCCAGTTGTGGGGTTGGGGTCGGGATGCAAGGGGTACTTTCAACCCTAACATAGTATTATCTCACTTTTGTCACTGTGGAACAACCCTAACTGATGCATTAAATGTATTTTTGTGCCATGAATTTATATATATATATATATATATATATCTAGCTATATATCTATATATCTATATATCTATATATATATATATATATACATATATACATACATACACATTATAGTGGCACGGTCATGCCACTATAGTTAGGGTTGAGTGGCCAGTTACATACTAAAGTCAAAAGTTTGGACATTAATAACTTTGGACCCGTTCAATGGATTTGCCTGAAGTTTGGTACATGCATTGGGGCACACTAAATCTCATGATCTGCCAAATTGTGTTTGTGTCAGAGTGCTGGTCTTTGTGTATGAAAGCGCTGAAAAATTCAAAATTATCCATTTTTGGAGGCACCTTTTGGCATTCTTAATGTGGTCCTGCATGGCCAAATGTGGTGTGATGCTCTGCTAATATCTCATTTGAAAGAGCTTTGGCGACTGAACATGCCGCTTTTTGTTTGGTGAAAAAATATTAAGGCATTCAAAAGTTATGGCACTTTTAAGTTCCCATTATAAGTCAATGGGAAAATGTATATGTATATCTTGCGATCAAAGAATGGGGGTTCTGGCCATCTGGTCTCACTTGGCGATCAAAGAATTTGCAGCATCACAGTTCAAGAATCCTTGTTCCTGAGGAATTTTCAAAATTCTTTGACTGTGAGGTCCGTCATCTTGTTTTCAGTTTTCCAATCACACAAACACAAATATCTCAGTTCAGAGGTCACTTCTGAAGTAAAACTTCTGTGGGTTTTACTCAGGGGTCCCTGATCTATTGAGTCATGGCTTTGGTTCCATCCAAATCGGTCAAAAAATAGAATTATAAGCTTTTAAAATCTTAATTCGTGGCTCACTAATGATCTTTGTTCGTGAGCCTGCAAATTCTTTGATCGTGAGATTCTTTGATTGCAATCTTGCATCGTGACCTAAAACATTAATATCTCAGCTCAGGGGTGGGCTAGGAACACAAATGAGGGCTTGTTTTTCTGAGAAGGGTCAGTTCTGTTGAACCATGCCATTGATTTGATTCAAATTGGTGAATAAATTGCGTTTCACCATTTTTTATTCTTTGATCGAGAGCCTGCAAATTCTTTGATCGTGAGGCTGCAAATTCTTTGATCGTGAGATTCTTTGATCGCGATCTTGCATCGTGAGCGAGGGACAAGATGGCTGAATTTAAAAATAAATTTTCTCAGCCCATGGGTGCCCTAGGAAGTCAAATGAGGGTGGGTTGTACTCAGGGGGCTTCGTTCTGTCAAACCATGGTAGTGGTTTACTGCAATTGCTTCTATTTTTTTATTTATTTAATTTTTTATTCTTTGTTCATGAGCCTGCAAATTCTTTGATCGTGAGGCTGCAAATTCTTTGATCGTGAGATTCTTTGATCGTGATCCTGCATCGCGAGTGAGGGACAAGATGGACAGATTTTTTTATAATGGAATAAATAGGGAAATGTTGTCAATCTTTGACATTAAATATCTCAGAAATAGTTTGGTCTTTTTACTTGAAATTTGAAGGGATGGAAGGTAACATCCCAGAAATGTGCATTTTAGTGAATTGGTCAAAAAATATTACAGGGCAGCAAAGTTATGGCACTATGAAGTTGGCATTTTTTCCTGTAGGATAACATTACATCAGCCACCATGTTACAGGAATTCTTTGCCGCTCTGCTGGAAAATAACGGTTTGGTCTTTTGGGCTGAAATTTGAAGGGAAGAAAGCCAACATCCTACAAATGTGCCTTTTGGTGGTTTGGATAAAAAATATTACAGGGTGATAAAGTGACAGCACTCTGAATTTGACAATTCTTCCCATAGGATAACATCATGGCGTCCATCGCATCTTTCAGGGCTCGTATATCAGAAACAGTGCGAGATACAGACTTTTTGTCAAGAAAATGCTTAGCCCCCCTGAATGGGGGCTAAGCAGAAAACTAGCCAGGAAGATAATAATTCATACAGAATTTAAGTGTTTTTCCTATGTCGTATGGTTCCTGAGATATAAGCAATTTAGTATTCCAAGTCGTACTTTTCTACTCCAAAGTCTATTATAATGCATACATTCTTTGTTTTCAATTTGTTTTTATATATATACAGTATATATATATGTAGATATAGATATACATATATTCAATACAAAAAACTTCATTAATGCATCAGTTAGTGTTGACAGTACAGTGACAAAAGTATGGAAATGTGATGGTAGGTGTTTTCCCCCTACCACCCCAACCCCACCCCTCCACCTTCCACACACCAACTGATGTCCAGGTGTGCCATGGGGTTGTCAGGCCCAACTCTTACCCCATTCCATGTGTAAGCAAGCTGACATGCTACAGTATAAGAGAATAGGGTGACAGTTAGGCCTGATGACTCCATAGCACACCCCGATGTCTGTTGGTGTGTGGAGGGTGGAGAGATATAGTGGAGTGGTATGGGGTAACCATAACATCACATTTCCATACATTTGTCACTGTGCTATCAGCCCTAACTGATGCATTAATGAAGTTGTTTACAATTAATTTCTCTTCTTTTTGAGAAAGTGTAATGTGACTGGTATGTGTTTGTGGGAGAGCGGGCCCTCTGGGCCCCACGCTCCCTTCATGTTCCCTATTTTGTGGTGTAATGATATGCATATGTGGGAGTGCAGACCCTCTGGGCCCTGTGCTCCCACTTACACATAAGTACAGAGCCATACAGCAGCCCCATAGTATTGAAAATGAACCCTTGTAACACTTATTTGGCAATATCTCAGTAATCACAGCAACTATGAAAAAAATTCCACTGCAGTTCTGATCATGACCTTGAAACCTCCACAGAAGCTTAGTCCACTAAGCAGCTGGGAGCAAAAAGTCCATATCTTGAATAGTTTTCAAGATATGGGTTCCAAAAGGTGTTATGGGTGCCACAATGTTATCTTATGGGAAATTCTTCTTCTTCGGAGTGCTGTAACTATTGAACCATTGCAATTTTTTTCACTAAACCAGCAGAAGGCACATCTGTGTGCTAAGGGCTTGCCACCCTGCAAATTTCAGCCCCAAATCCTTTGCCGTTTATTTGCTATGAAGGGGTTGTACTTATACAGATCTGTGATACTTTCACAAATGTACTTTTGCAAAAGTGTCATACTTTCGCAAATTTGTGAACAGCTTGGTTTCATTTTCATAAGCAATGATTCTTTTTTTGAAAATGGGCATTCATTTTACATTTCTTTGACAGTCCGTATCTCAGAAACCACAAAATCCATCCACACACAATTTAGCATGTCAAGAAACCTGCTCCTGGAAATTATGTTTGTCAAATTTCCTGCAAATCCATTGAATGGTTCTAGAATTATTAACATTCAAAATGTAAACAACTTGATTTAATTTTCACAAGCGATTCATTTTCAAAAATGGCCATTAATGTCAAGTTAGCGAAATGGGGGCTTCTTGAATCTGGGCGGTGTACCAGATGTTCTCAGGAGGAGGGTACGCCTCTACATATATTTTGGTCATTTCCCAAAATAATCCCACAATGGAATTCATTTAAAGCTATGTTAGACCGCTTGCTAGGGTTGCATGATAGCTTCATTCCAGAAATCTGCCTGTTGGGAGATTTGTCCCTTCTAGATACTAAAGTTTGAAGGTTCATATGGCTATGATAACATTATCAGTTAAAAAAGTCATACTTAAGCATTGGAAAGATGATATTGTCCCATCCTATCAAGAATGGGTTCACGATATCCTTGCTAATCTCCGCATTGAAAAAGCTAAAGCGAGTCTCTTTAACAGGCTACGAGCCTATAAGTGTATCTGGGATCCCTTTCACACTCTAATTACTGTTGGTATGAACAAGAATGATGTAGATAATTGCATGTCTTAAACCAACCATAGTATATGTAGCAAGGCATTGTATTAATAGTACTTCAGGAAGCTGCTGTATGGGGTGGGGGTGGGAGGAGGTAGAAGATGTTGTACATGTTTTCCTTTGATGTGAAATATTTTCATGTTGCCTCCTGTATTGTGGAAAAATTGTTAATAAAGTTTGAATGAAAAAAATGGCCATTAATGTTACTTTTTTTTAACACTCCATATCTCAAAAAACACAAAACCCAGCCACACAAATTTTGGCATATCATGATCTACCCTTGGAGATTAGGCATGCCACATTTATTGCAAATCCACTGAATGGTTCCAGGGTTATTAATGTTTAAAATTAAACAACTTGGTTTCATTTTCACAAGCAGACTCATTTTCTCAAATGGGTCAATTTTCGTGATGAACACTTAACTTCTCCCCTAGGAAATAATGGGAAAATTAAAACTTTAATAACTTTTGAACAAATTAATATTTTTTCACCAAACCTTTAAAAAGCGCATCTGTGACCCAAGGGTTTTCTATCCTTAAAATTTCAGCCCACAACATAGAGCCATTTCTGAGATCCAGGATAACAAAGAAATGCCAAAGAAATCCTGAGTTTTCTGTTTTTTCAACACTTTTTATCTCAGAAACCACTAGAAAAATTCCCACATAATTTGGCAGGTCTTAGAGATTATGCATGGCAAATTTGCTGCAAATCAGTTTAACAGTTCCAAAGTTATTGACCTTCAAATTTTGAACTTTAACATAGAAGAAGTGCACCTTCACCCTAATTATACTGGTGTGACTGCACCAGAATTATATGTACTGTATATGTGTGTGTGTGTATATATATATATATATATATATATATAAATATATGGTAGTTCAGTGGTATTCCCTCCCAGTGCAAACCCTTGTAATAGAAATATGTCCCTGGTAGTCCAGTGCTGTCTCCACACTCCAATACCTGTTGTTGTAATGCATATATTCATGGCTGTCTAGTAGAACCTCACTCCCATTCTGATCCCCATTGTAATGAAATATATCTCCTTGGTATTCCATTTGTAGCCCCATCCTGCCTTGATCCCCATTGTAGCAATATATCTCCTACTGGCTATTCAGTGGTACCACTGCCTGCTCTAATCCCCACTGTAATAAGAAATACCTTCCTCATAGTTCTGTTGTAAGCCCCAATCAGATCTCCATGGTTGTAACAGATATATCCCTAGCAGTATAGTGGTTTCCTCCCCCCACTCCAAACCTAGATGTAGTAATAGCTAGATAGCTAGATATGATAGATAGATAGATAGATAGATAGATAGATAGATAGATAGATAGATAGATAGATAGATAGATAGACAAAGATCCATCTCACTGGTAGTTCAATGGTACCCCCACCCTGATCACTTTTATTGTAATAGATATATCCCAGGCAGTCTTTTGGTACCTATTTGCAACACAAACCTTCTGACGAAGTGTCATGTCTCCGATACAAAAAGACAAGGGTTATGCTTGCCCAGGCTCTCTACTGCTCATTAATAAAAGTATGGCTTGGAATGTCTATTGGTTTACTTCCTGATTTTCTTTTCTATAGAACAAGTGCAGTACACCCTCCTGCTCCAGTCCCCAGTGTTGTATATCCCAGGTAGTCCAGTGGCCACTGCCCCTGCTGGTAGCCACTCAGCAACACCCATTCATCCCACCACCTTACCTCTTCCCCATCCACTCAAAAACAAGACAAATTATGTCACTCCTATATTATGCCAGACCACTGTTGATGTTATTGTATTGTTGTGTAACCTGTAATTGCTGTTCATTTCATCTGTAACTCTCCCAGTCCATGCCTGGAAATAGGCATGCTTTTGTCTAGTGCACCTACATGATAAACAAAAACTAAATAAATTCCCACACCCACTCACTCAGCACACACTACCCTCCACCCCTTATCTAACACCTGACCCACCTGAAGAAACCCATCAAAATCAAATAGCAGTAAGGAAGATGGCAATTGGCATAAACCCTCCTCTCACCACCTCAAGTTGGCTGCTATCTAAATGAATGGGACTGACCATGTGTGTACATTGCAAACAGTTGTGTCCCTGGAGGTGCATGCTTGTTTCCTATTACTCAGATAGTGAGCTGGCTGAGCTGGTGTGTAAAGGGGCTATGCCGGTCACTATCTCTGGAACGCAGTGGCTATGTGTACTGTTGGAAAGGGAAAGTCGGTGGCCAATGCAGGGTGGGATGCTCGATGCAGAGTGAGTGGGACAGGGAGGCAAAGTCTTACAGTGATCAGGTGAAGGTGGGGAGTTGATTAGACTGCCATAAATATATGGTATTGTATTATTTGATAGCTTGGACCAGGTATCTAGGTAGGGGGTCCATTAAACTAACAAGAATAAATGGGTACTGCAGCATTTGACAGTATAGACTGAGGACAGGAGAGGGCAACACTGGCATTCTAGGGATATCTGGGTATTCTAGCATTTGGCAGCTTGGACCAGGGATAAGGGGATAGGGAGACACTAGAGTACCAGGAAAATATAAGTGATGTATCATTGCACAGCTTGAACAAGAGATTGATGGGCATCTGACTACCAGAGAAATGTGGTTATATATTTTTATATTACAGCTCAGAACAGTGATTGGTAGGAGGGGAGACACTAGCAATGACTGACAACAGTCCAGTACCTGTGGTTCAGAGGAAGGAGGGGTATCATGTACCAATGTGTGGTTTGATTAAAGTAGGGTTTTGAATTCCTTAAACAGCACTGTGACAATTGCTATTTAGGAGATTCAAAACCTATAAATATACCACATCAGCCTATATGCAAAAGGAATTCCTTCATTTGCATGGGTGCTGCAGTATACTCTTCCAGTGTGTGCTGTTTGCTTAGCTCCCACACACCAGGGGCTGCTGAATATAGTCCCTGCCCCATGTGATTGTACTAAACCTGGTTAGTGCATCTCTAACAAGTACAGGTCATTTGTAGCAACATCTGGGAAGAGGCATACTTGACATTGTTTATTCTGATCAGCCACTTACTAGGAGGACCCTAAATATGATTAAGCAAGCAATAACACACGCTGAGATATGGGTTATGTCCTGACAAGAGCATGCCTAGGTGTGTTATGAGGCATGAGGTGCTTGTGCAGAGTGTCTATGCACCTGGGCGTGCTCTTATCAGGACATAACCCACACCTCAGAGTGTGTTATTGCACTTTTAAAATGAGTCCCTAAGTAATAATTTAATGAGTCAAAATAAAAAAAGAAAAAATATGAAAAAGGAGGTTACAATAGTTCAAATAGTACAAAAAAATAGTCCCCTCATTAACTCATTGTCTCCTAGCAGATGCCTGTAGTCGTCAGTAAAATACATTGGTGTGTCCTGAGGACAACTGTAGAAGTCAGCTACTGACTCCCAGTGTGCCCATGCAACATCTGGAGAAGTCACTTATATATTTTAATATATAGTGTAACAGAATATAATATATATTTGACTGCATAGCACCGTTGGAAAGTTAATTTTATGCTGAACAACTTTATCACTGATATTTTGTGTATATCATGTATACTTTAGGAGTTAAATGCATTTGTTTATGGTATAGTGTGTATGGCTTATGTTGCCTGTTTTAGTGAAAAAAATATGTTTTTTGCTGTTTCAACCAGCATAAAAAAAAATTACATATTATTATTTGCATACCACCATTGGAAAGGTAATTTTGTGCCGAACAACTTTGCTACTGATATTTTGTATATATCATGTATACTTTAGGAGTTATTCACATTTGCTTATGGTATGGTGTGAATGGCTTATGTTGCATATGTTTTGGTGAAAAAAATATATTTTTTTGCTGTTTCAACCAGCATAGAAAAAAAAATTACATATTATTATTTGCATACCACTGTTGGAAAGATAATTTTGTGCTGAATAACTTTGCCACTCATACTCTATGTCTAGGACTTACGGTTCTTAAGCTACTAGGATTTGCTTGTGGCATGCTGACTATAGCTTGATTTTGCTTAGAAAGGCCCAGGATTTACTGTTAACAGTATACAGGAGACAAGTGGTGCAACTTCAAAGAGCTCCTGTAGAGGCAATGAGTTGAACTTCTTTCAAAAGTGTTTCATCTTCAGTAGAGAGCCCCTATGTATTCCTTAAGTTATGAGCCTAGCACTGCTGCTTTTAGTACCATTAGAGCTCCCTCCCACACTGATTTTTGTGGTATTTTTCATGGCCCCCATTCTCAAAGCCTGGGTGATGGCCGGCGCATCTAGATGCACCACCCAGATAAATGGGCTGGTGAAAAAAATGCTATTTTCAAATGAGATGCGTGATTGCACATCTCATCTGAATATAGCAATGCCAGTGGGCAGCCCAAATGGTCGAGACTAACAATGCACCAGCACATCCCCCTGGATGGTCTGAATACCTGAAATGGGGATGTGCAGCGCATCTCCAGATGCGCTCAGACTAAATTCCAGATATTCAGCCTGAAACATGTAAATGTGGACATTAAGCATGCAAGATGCAAACAGGCCATGTGCATGTCATTATGGCATCATTTGCATGCCTTCTGCAGGGATGCACCTGGCAGGATGCACCGGGTGGCCTGCAACCCCCCCCGCCCAGTCCCCTGTTGTGCATATTCTTATCCCACCCTTTCCATAGTGTAGGGACCCCCACCCAAACTGATCTCCTTGAATAAAAGTAAGAACTCCTCCAGTTCTTTTTTCCATAGTGCTTAGTAGCCCCTTCCATCCAATCCCCATTCAGATAATAAATAATGAAATCCACCAATTTTCCATAGTGTAATGGACCCCTCCCTGTCCCTGATCCCCATTTGAAATAAGAAACTGAGCATCCCTTGCCTATTTCCATAGTGTAGTGGCACCTCATCCCATCCCTGAACCCTGATCATAGTAGTATATGTAAACTGATATTACCCCAGTCTCTGGTAGTCTAATGGACCCCTCACCCACCCCCACACACTCAGGAACCCACATCCCACCCCGCTCCCCCTGCCCCAGCTTGGCCAGGCAGGTGGCAATCAGTACAGCCCTCTGAACACCTCCACAGCAGCCCCCTGACAATCTGTCAATGACTGACAGTTTACTGTAATCATTACAAGCCCATTGGTTGACACTGTTGAGCAATGGGCTCGCAGTGTGTACTCTAAGATGTGATTCACAACTTTGTGAATTATGCAAAGTTATGAATGACAGCTTACAGTACACACTGAAAACTCATTGGTTGGCATTGTCAACCAATGGACTTACAGTGGCTACAGTAAGCTGTCAGTCATTGACAGTTCAATTAGTGGGCAGATGTGGAGGTATGTGGAAGGCTGTGCTGTTTGCCAGCTGCCTGGCCATGCTGGGAAGGGGGAAGTGGGGTGGGATGTGGCTTCCTGAGTGGGTGGAGAGGTCCACTAGACTATCAGGGACTGAGACATTATCATTTTTGTGGATTATACCATAATTGGGTTCAGAGATGGGAGGGGGTGCCACTACACTATGGAAATGGGCAGGTGATGTTCAGTTTCTTATTTTGAATGGGGATTAGGATGGGGAGGGGGTCCACTACACTATGGAAAAATGGGCGGGAATTTTATTATTTATTTATTATCTGAATGGGGAATGGGATGGGGGCCCTACACTATGGAAAAGAGGGCTACGGACATTAGTATTGATTATCTGAATGGGGATTGGGACAGGTGGGGAGCACTACACTATAGAAAATGGGATTGGGAATTATTTACCATGTCTGGTCTGGGGGTGGAGGGGGGCATGATTACATTACAGAAAAGGGCACAGGGATAATCTTACTTTCAATCAGGCATTATGGCTGGGAGGTGAGGTGCCACCAGGCTGCAGGGGCTGGTGGCTGCTGTGCTGCTGTGTGCAGTACAGCAGCCTGCTTATGGGTGGCTAGGAGTTAGGCATGTTTCTACTATACCAAACTTTGTACAGTACATCTCTGAGATGTGCGGGCAGATGTGCCACACATCTTAGCTGAATATGAGGATGTGCTGCATATTCATGGACATGCCCCCTGGAGATGCGCCTCATGCATTATGTCAGTGCTTTGGTGCAGCCGGAGATGCGCGACTCATTTCCATCCTTTGACTACTGCACTGTGGCACATTTCTTGAGATGCACTGGTGCATCTCAGATGCACTACAGCATCTCCTTTGAAAAAGTCCCCCCATATGTACAACTGCTTATAGTGGCTGTTTGCCTGACACTGAGTGTCCTCTTTCACTGACAGCGAGTGAGTCTGCTGATGTTTCAGCATCTCAACCCCCCCCCACACACAGTGAGTTATAAATAGAGACTGCCAAAAGTAAAGTGTGCCGGTTTGTGTTTTCTTTTTTAACAGAAGTGACGGCAAGTACTCGGGTCACAAAGTGCTTGCTTGTCACCAGCAGTATCAGCAGCAAGTGTGTCCTCTTTCACTAACAGGATTCTTTGACAGTGGGCATGTCTGCTGATGTTCCAGTATCTCAGCCCCCCACAACACACATACACGCACACACACACACACACACTCTGAGCCATAAACAGAGATTTCAACAAATAAAGAGTGCCACTGTGTGTTTTCTTTTTTTAACTGAAGTGACAGCAGGTACTCAGATCACAAAGTGCTTGCTTATCACCAGCAGTTTCAGTAAGCAAGTGTATCCCTTACCAGTTGCTGTAGAGAGCGGTTTCCTCCTTTGCGGTTTTTAAAATGATAACAGTATTGCTATACCCACAGAAAGGGTGTTATTATTTGACTGTACATGGCAAAGAGGATTAGGGAGGACTGCAGTCCAGCAAATCAAGCAGGAATACTGGAGACATGTAGGAAACAGACAGGCAGCTTGTGCTGCCAGTGGTATGAATAGTGGGACCGACATCTGTGGAATTCAGATGAGAGAAACGGGCAGTGGCTAGAATAG
Source organism: Neoceratodus forsteri (assembly GCA_016271365.2). Taxonomy (NCBI): domain Eukaryota; kingdom Metazoa; phylum Chordata; order Ceratodontiformes; family Ceratodontidae; genus Neoceratodus; species Neoceratodus forsteri. The sequence continues at coordinate 989,807,004 of CM057449.1, forward strand.
AATCTCAAGTAGAAAACAATTCAGCCTGCAGTATTTTCATAATTTGTTGTTGAAAATGAAGGGGGGGGTGATTTTGACATGGTGATTTGTTTTTCTTGCTGGCACAACTTTCTGAGTACAGCTCTAGCCATTCACCCGTGTTCTAGGTGTGCAGCTACAGCAGGAGAGCCATTAGAAGCATTTATTTGATCCTGTGCTGCATTTTGGTTGGCACAAGTAGTGCTGGTTGCATAGTTATGTCCTGATAAGGACACATCTGAAAAAGTGTTTCAGCCAATAGGGTTTCAGTACCCAATTTATAAACTGATTTAACTAGCCTGGGCTGAGGTGGTAACATTTTGCATTTGCAAATGATTTGAGGGACGTGTAGCTAGTCTTTTTTAACCTGAACCCCAGCTACCATTTGGAAACTTCAGTTTAGGCTGCACTTTATGAATGTTACACTGGAAGATGGCCTGAGCGTAAAGGGAAATGAATCCTCAGCACAGGACATAAATGTGTAGTAGATGGGCAAATGAATATGAAGTAGTGCAGGACTTGACTGAATACTGTCATCATGAAATGATGATATGGCTGGGCTCAGACAGAAAACATATGATGGAGAATAGTGTGATTTTAAATGGAATTTTCAATATAGCTTTTTTTTTTTTACAAGGAACTTGGGCTGATACAGAAAATAAATTTGAAATGTATGGCTACTGAATCTTTGGATACTCTTGTAGAAAAAACAGTGAGGATGGAAGGAGTGGTGGTTTATTTAAGCAATAGTACACATCCTGGTGACCCTGAAAGAGTAAAAAAAAAAAAACTTCTTTGAGGATTACAGCAACAGGGGAAAAAAAAAAAAACAGGTAGACTGGAGAATTTGAGGCCGGTAATAAGAATTATATGAAAAAAGGATCACAGACAAAAGATTGTGGATTTATTTGAATAAAAACAATGGTAATAGGAGATTTGTTAAAATACTGTGGCTGGGATATTCAGACTGTGCCAAAATGATGTGCAATAGAGGAGCAGGCGCAAGTCCAGTGTGCCATGGTGCAATGGGCATGATATTCAAACCATGCGGAGGACAAGATGCACCTGGGTCATGCGGCTGAATATCACCCATGAAGTGCCATAGCACAATGAGGAATGTGCAATGGGGCAGGGACGATGCGCAATAGTGCCCCTAGGGATTCACAGGGACAAAGCCTGGAATCAGCTAAGCAGGAATCAGGGATGTGCAAGGTGCAGAGGAGCATGCACCAGGACAGACAGCCCCAGCCCCCCCACACCTGACCAGGGCAAGGCTCCTAGAGGTGGACCCAGTACCCCATGAGCAGCATAGCCAGATGGGTACAAAAGAGACCACCGACCCTCGAACCACAGTGGCGAACCACCAGCAGATGAGCACCAGTAGACCCCAGCCACTGGGCACGGCACCCCTGGACTGTCCGCCGGCTAACAGGAGCCAGAACACAATGATGGCCAAGCCCCACCCATGCCACGTACCCATCTCAATGATGCCCCCACTGGACAGTGCATCTGAGACACCTATCCCAGATGCGTGACCAAACAGTGCATGGCAATGAAGGCAGTCCACCACTCCCATGCCTATGTATCCAGTCATCTCAAAGCCCAATGCACACCCACCACATCACCACTGTGACCACCCAACGCAGGCAGTGGGACCATCCACCAGCACAACCACAACCCACACAAGGCCCTCCACCATGTCCCCAGTGGAGACACAGCAAGTTGAGTGACCCAGCACCAGTACCCGAGGGAACCCGCATGTGACCAGGTCTGCCATGGATGGCACCACATGTAGGAAGGCCCCTGAACACAGGAGCAGAGCAGGGGCCCACACCCATGCACCAACCCCTGCCAGGCAACACAGCACCTTCTTGTGGGGCATGGATGCATGCACCAGACAGGAAGCAACACAGTGCACACCCAAAGCTCCCTCGACCTGGTCCCATGGGCACCCCGGCAAGCATCCCATCAAAGCTGTGCGATAGGCACTGCCGGTGTGAATCCCATGGTGCCGTGTAACCCACAGGCCACCTGCCACCAGGCAGCCATTGAGCCTGCCATGTAGCAGGCACCCCATGAGCCCGCACACACTGATGGCAGGCACATGGGCCTGGGTCAACCTACAGTCACCTGTCCACCACCTGCATGCAGTGGGTCCCCATGTGACAGCCACTGGCCCACAGGCACTACCTCAGTCCACATGGACAGAATGAAGGGGGCATCCAATGGAACTGCCTACAGTGGCAATAGGATTGACAAGCTGATAGGCATGGGTTTGGAGTGCCAGCTGCAAGGGTGCTGTGTCAGCAAGGTGACAGGTACAGCTTGCCCCCAAAGGTATGCTGGCAGGTGATATGTGGCGGTGGTAGCCACACAATCGTGTGGACCCCAGTGGCGCATGCAGGTGGTGCAGTGGCAATGGCCACACCGACAGGGGGGCCTGGGAAATGCCACATGCACAACAGCCAGCATCACACAAGTGAACAGTGCACAGGGCACACCACACATACCCTGTATAGATGGCCCATAGCCCTCACCCACACCTGTGGAGAAGCACCACCAGGCACACCCACGCCCACCCCAGCTCCACCACACAGCAGCCATGAAACACTGCAGCAAGGCACCATGTGCCAGCTGCAAATCAGAGACAGACACTGACGTAAACAGAAATGTATGTAATAGTACAACAATAAGGGAACAAAACCTATTTACAGATATGTGATCGGGAAGGGGTATGGGTAGGATGCTACAAGGGGGGTAGGGGAAAGAGGCAGGGGACATGGGGAAAGGCAATGGTAGGGGTCAGGGGTGTGTGGGGAACAGTCCAGGTGGGGAGGGGCAAAGATGTGGACCATCAGACCCTAATGGTGGCCCCGGTCCTCCGCCACTGCCCTCCTGTGCCTGTGGTGCCTCCTCCTGGACCTCTGGCCATGTCACTGCAGCAGTTCAAGTGTCGCCTCACCACCTGCAGGAGCTCCTGGAGGGTCCTCTCCACCACCTCCCAAAGATGGCCAGCTAGGACAAGGGAGCGGAAACCGTATGAGTGCCTGGCCAGGATAATGCAGCCCACTCAACGTGCATGGCATGCAGCAATGACTGGCGCCACTAGAGTGGCATGCAACCACACACAGTGGGTGCACCACAATGAGCTGCCAACCTGTGTAAACCACAGCCATGCAAGCCACTGCACACCATCACTGCCAATGCAATGCACACCACCACCCTGGCCATCTGGCATCATGGCAATGCAGTGTGATGGCAGTGGCACAGCCAGGCACCGAGTGCACCCACAGCCCATCCACGACACCTGCCCACATGTGCAAGACCACAGGATGGTGCAGAGGACACCTCAGGCAGTGCACAGCCAGAGGTGCCATGCACAGAGGAGACATGCTGCACCCCCATCCCTGCAAGCCACAATGCACATATGTATAGGGTAAAACGGTACTCACCTGCATCCTGGTCACCCAAATTGGGGCATGACATTCCCTGGTGCGTGGCATGTCCCTCGCTAACCAGACATCAAAATGGCAGCCAGTAGCGCACATGGACCACGTGCAGAGCTAGAGCGGTGCCACGCTGCCATTCACAATCACGCAGTCACCAAGCGGAGCAATAGGATAGCAGCCATGCGGCAGTACGGTGCCTAGAGTGCAGAGGTCATCTCCTGGGTCAAGGGTCAGGCCGCGCCCAGAGCACCACTGCACTATTGGGAGCCCCTCATATGGTGCTCGGTAGGGGCATGTCACCAACGCTGTGCAGTGGCCTACTGCACAGAGGCACGATGGGAACCACGACACAGTGGTGCAATAAGAGCATGATGGCACTATACCAGCTGCACTATAGTACATGTGCCCCATAGATTGTACAGTGCATGAGTGCCACAGGCACGATAGTGGTTGGGCACTGTGCTGCCTCCTGTGCAATGTGCATGTGCTGCGCCACTGGCGTACGTGTCGGCAGTGCACACATGTGTGCTGTGGGGCCGACTGCACACATCACAGTTTTGCACCCTGACTTGAGTGTGCACAACCCCGTTGGACAAGGTGCAGATGCGTGATATTCAGCCATGATATGCAAATCAGCTCATGAGCCATTCTGCAGTGCACCCACTGCATTTGCATCCCATTACAGTTGCGCATGACCTCATTTGCATGCGTTGCACTATAAGGGTGCCATGGAACTGCACAGGCCATGGATCGGTATTGCAGCCGTTGCAGGTAAGCGTCATGCTGTGGGGCCACCGGGACAGTGGGCTGTGAGGGCAGTGTGGCACTGAACAGTCCATGTTAACACCAGTCCATTTCCACAGGTAGAGGCATGTCCGAATGTCAGGAGAATGAGGAGCAGGGGAGAGTGCGTAAGTGAAGGCCAAAATTCACCAGGGCAGAGTCAGATGCCCTATTCAAGGCCTACCTGGACAGGGAGCCACTCCTGAGTGGACAGAGGGGCACACCACAGGCCTGGGCGACAGCATGGGAGGAGATGGCACGTGCAGTCAACCGACAGGGCAGCCACCAGCGTTCTGTGCAGGAATGCAAGAAGAAAGTTGCACTGACAGGAGGAGGATCAAGGAGAAGGTGGCCACCATCTGGGTGGCATGTTCCGCCACAGGCAGGGGACAGCAGGTTGTGCCATGCCTGATGCCATGGGAGGAACAGGTGGCCAGCAGCATGCAGTGCTGTGCCATTTAGGGTGTCCCTGGTAGAGGCTTCCAGATGGGTGGCAGACCATCACTGTGTGGTAGGAATGGTGGTGGCAGTGTGAGGGTGGCAAGGGGTAGGGGCCAGGAGTCAGTCGACACAGCTAATGGTACTCTGCTCCCTTTCAGCTCCTGAGCATCTGCATGGAGCAAAGGGGGTGGGTGTGTCCACGAGGGTGTGGCCCTGGATCACGTGGAGCACCCATCCACCTCCACTGGTGTCCGAGAGTCCAACATCCTACAGCTCTGCATGGCTGTCTGGGCTGATGCCTGTGGTGCGGGTGTGGATGAGGCCCTGGCTGTGTTCCAGCATGATGCCAGGGATGGTGTCCTGTGTACTGAGACACAGATTGGGGCCAACTCCAGCACTGATGATGATGTGACGTACATCCCAGACAGTGATGCTGGTGTGTCACAGGGGGCACCCTCGACAGGTTTCCACCAGGGCGGCTGTGCGGGCAGCGTTGGCATGGATGCCTGCCCACTGGCCACTGTGCCCATCATGTCCATGGCATCCAGTGGGGCAGCACTGGTGTGTGTACGTGACAATGATGTAGGTGGTGCTGATGCAGCCATGCTGGTGCTGCCCAGTGCTCAGCAGCTGGAGGGGTGGTGGCAGCAGCTGGACAGTGTTGAAGGGGGGCTGGCAGTGGCAGGTGGAAATGGTGCACTGGATGAGGTAATACCCCAGGATGGCACCGCCGCAGGGCGAGGTCTCACCCAAGGGTCAGCATGGTGCTCATGCGGATGACCCCTTGGATGACCACAGCCATCTGCTCCAGGCCTCTTTGGATCAGCAGGTCCAGCTCATGATAGCGGTGGATGCACTCTGTGTGGGGCTGCACCAGGCAGAGGAGCAGTGCAGCAGGGACAATGTCCTGCTCCTGGCAGAGTTAGCTCGGCAGCTGATGGACGTGACCGCAGCCATGGATAGGCACACCACTGTGGTGATGACTGTCCTGGCAACACTGGATGACCAGTTGTGTGCCCAGCCACTGCATACCCCTTGGAGTGCAGTTTCCACCCCTCGGGCCTGGTGTCTGTTGTCCCCAGCCATGTCAACATGGGGTTCAGCTGTGGGCATACCAAGCACGCATGGTGCGGGCATGTTTGGTGGCCTGCTGACACCTGCATGAACCCGGTCATGTTCATGCAGCGTCACCCTTGGGGGACCATCTGTGCAACCCCATGAGGCCACTGAGCAGCCTGCGCCAGCTGGCAGGCCTCAGCGGGGCTGCCCACACATCTGTTGTGGCAGTGCTACTATGCAGCGCGACTGACCCTACCTCCTCCATGACCACTGTCTGCCACTGCCCTGTGTGCCCTGTGGTGTTCCGTGGTGTGACGCATGGGTGTGGTACCCAGTCCTGCACACACAGGGGCCCTGTGCACACCTGCCCAGCAGCTGGCCACTGTGGCATGTGCATGATGATGCCAGCATAGCACTGTCCACCACTGTGCAATGGTGCTCAGCGTCTGAGACACGCCCAGTGCCTGCCTCTGGGTGTGGCTCTATTGGGTCCGGTGTGGGCGAGGGAGGCATGTGGGGATGGGTGTGCATGTGGCTGTGTGGGCAGAGGATGGGGGTGTCTGCATGTGTGTGTGCACTGTGTGCAGCCTTGCTGTGTTCTGCCATGGTGTCCGAGCCCCGCCCATTCACACAACCCTGCCACTGACCAGGCTGAGTGTCTGCCTCTGCCTGTCTGTTGGCTGTGCTTTGATACCTGGGGCATGCTCATGGACATGTCCACCTACCTGTGTGGACCATAGTACTCCTCTGCAATGGTGTCCCAGTGCTGCTGTGCCATCCGGGCCAGCCGGGGATCCCTTCACCCAGGGGGTGGCTGCCCACCTCCAGCTGGACCGGTGTCCCCATTGTCCCTACTGCTGTCCCCCTCTTCGACCTTAAAGGCTATCCCACTGTCGGTGGCCATGTTGTGCAGGATACAGAAGGCCAGGAATAGCCCACAGGCCTTTTAGGGGCTTTACTGTTGGGCACCGCCAGACCTGTCCAGACAATGGAACCAAGCCTACGGTTGTACGAACACCCGCTCGATGATGTTCCGTGTCATGGCGTGTGCCTCATTGTACTGTTGCTGCGCTGGGGTCGAGGGCCTCCAGTATGGTGTGCGCAGCCAGGGCTGGAGTGGGTACCCACTGTCACCTGTGTGTTGAGAGGTATCCTCAGTATGGGAATCTGTGTCACTGTGCCCCCCTCCGCAATCCAGGCCGCATCCCATGGCACCCCTGTTCTTGCACCACACACCCCATTTGCTCCCATCATCTGGCGTGCACTGCATTCTCACCTACTAGATGGCCAGTGGTTATGTCCCCACTCTTGAACCTGTGGCACAGTGCCGACTGGTGCCAGATGAAGGCATCGTGTGCTCCCCCAGGGTGCATGGCACAGACATTGATTATTCTTCCCCTGGCATCGCACACCACCTGGAAGTTGATGCTCGGGTATCCCTTGTGGTTGATGTATGCCAACCCCTCTGGGCTGGGTGGTGTGCGGATGCCAACATGGGTGCAGTCAATGGCCCCGAGCATGCCAGACAACCATGCTACCCTGTGGAACACCTGCATGTTTGCTGTATGCTCTGCCTGTGTGCTGGGGAAACGGATGTACTCTGCAGCATGTGGCAGCAGTGCACTGAGGAATTGTGTGAGGATACGTGATGCGGCCAACTGGGATATGCTTGTTGTATCCCCTGTTGGTCTCTGGAAGGTGCCCGTGGTGAGCAGTCACATGGTGGCCATGACCTTTGTTTCCACTGACAGGGCATGGCTCCATCGTGTGGGTGCCTGCATCTCCTCACTGCACAGCTCACAGAGCCGCCTCAGAATGGCCTGGTTCAGGCAGTACCAGCCCATGATCTTGGTGTCATTGTACTGCTCAAAGCTGACACAGGTGTGGTACAGCCTGTTCTGGGCATACTGCCAATGGATCCTTCCATGGCTGCACCTCTCTGCACCCTGCCTTCTCACACCCCTCATGACCGCCTCCATCTGGAAGGTTGCACTGGCAAATTCCAGGGTTGTTGTTCCCTCCCAGGTGGCTCTCTACCCGGTCCCCCTGGCTGTGTTCTGCTGGCCCTACCCCCTGTACCAGGTGCACCCCTGGCACTACACCACCTGTGCCACTTACAGTGTGACCTGCCTGGGCCCCTCTGCTGTCCCGCCTCTGTGGCACCCATGCACAGTCCCTCTGACAAACACACACACACACATACACATGCACACACACATTCCCTGTGACCCCCATCCACCTCTGGGCCACTCCTGTGCTGCTTTCTGTTGCCCTTATTCCCTGCTGCTATGTCCTGTCTACCTGCCACTATGGCTCCTCTCATGTGCAAGCTTCCTTCCCTCAGTTGCTCCATTTTATTTTGGCTCAAGTCCGCTATTGCACAACTTCCAGTTGCTCCTCTGTTGTGCACGTTGCCTGCTGCTGAAAATCGCTCTGCACCACATATTCATGGTTACACCCCCTGCAGTTGTACATGCATTCATTTCCATTGTGCTCTTGCACATTGGATTTTGTGCTGCACATCAGATGCCACTAAATATCATATTTTGATGCATTTCGGAGTTTGCGCAGGTGCATCCCTATTGCGCATGGCGCAACTGCTCTGAATATCCTGGCCTATAAGTATATCTAAAAGAAAGAATAATAACAGGATTCTGGTTATATATGGCACAGGCATATAGACAGGTTTTATTCTGACAGCAGTATATCATTCTTTAGCACTTACTAGTCACTAAAATGCCTATAGGTATTGAATACATTGGCCCAGATATTCAAACTGTGCTAGGCTGTGGCGCAAGCCTGGGAGCAGCTCAACTTTGTTGTGCACGGGTGTGGCCAGGGCGATATTCAATGTAGCTGTGCTATGGTGCAACTGCTTTGAATAGCGCACCCTGGCCACCTCCACTGTGCATGGCGCAGTGGCACTGCGCCAGTGCAAGTGGTCAGAGTGGAGCATTGAGATGCAGTGGCACAAGTGCCATTGCGCCATGCAAAGCACCTGCGATATTCAAAGGGGGACATGCAAATGGGGCCATAAGTTATGCAAGGCACACAGGGGGCCATTTGCATCTGATTATGGCCTCATTTGCATGCCATTAGCATGCAGGTGCACCGATCCCCGACGACTTGCACCTGCCGAGCAGCCATCGGGGACTGACGCCCACTGCAGCCTGATCGTGGGAAGTCCTGCACGGGAAAAACAAAGTTCAAGATCCCTGGTGGTCCAGTGGACCACAATGAGCCCAATCGCGGGCATCACTGTATCCCCCCAAGTCCAATATCCCTGGTGGTTCAGTGGACCGCATGGAGCCCGATCGCAGGCATCATTCATCAACCCCCAAGTCCACTATCCCTGGTGATCTAGTGACCTCCCACCCCACCTGCCCACTGAGCTCACCACCTCACCTCTCTGTCAGTCGGCTAGGCTGTAGCACTCACTCGTCTTCCACCCACCCCGCTGACTGACAGTTCAGTAGGGCTGCATGCCCATTGGTTCAGAGCATGAGCCCAATGGGCGGCAGCTCCATAACATAATTATCATGTCCAGATATGTGAATGAATCTATTCACATATCTGGATCTGACTAGTACGGAGAGATGCTGCATGCCCATTGGCTCATGCTCTTAACCAATGGGCATGCAGCCCTACCGAGCTGTCAGTCGGCGGGCGGTGGGGTGGCAGGTGGGTGAGGTGCTGCCGCCCACCGGCTGACGGGGGACAGTGGGGTGGTGGGGCTCAGTGGGCAGGTGGGAGGTCCACTAGATCACCAGGGATATCAGACTTAGGGGGGTTGATGAATAATGCCAGCGATCAGGCTCCGTGCGGTCCACTGGACCACCAGGGATATTGGACTTGGGGGGGGATGAATACTGCCCACGATTGGGCTCAGCAGGGTCCACTGGTCCACCAGGGATCTTAACTTTATTTTTCACGTACAGGACTTCCCGTGATCAGGACATGGGGGGGCCCCGCCAGATGCGGCAGGAACCAGTGATGGCCGCCCATAGGTGGCAGCTGCTGTGTTGCACCCTGCAATGCGGCAGCTCTCCTGTGGGTGGCCTTCACTTGTTCCTGTTTTTTTTGGTGTAACTTTGTGCATGCGCAGGTAGGGGTTATGCATGCATAACTCTCCACAGCCCTGGCTGAATATCGGGCTGTGCAGGTTATGCATGGGCACGCCACCCCTACCTGTGCCTGCATACATTACTGATGCACCTTGGCGCATCGGGATTTGTGCGGTGCACTTTTCCCTTTTAAATATCGCACTGGGGCACATCAGTGGGTTGTGCATGGCGCAACGCTGTTGCACCATGTGCAACCCTTTTGAATATCTGGGCCACAATGTTTCTTTTATATAATGGATTTAAATGTTCTCCATTTTATGAACTAGTGGAACTAAAAATAGTAGACAGGAAAATGTTGCCAAACATTAGGAAGTAGTCTTTTATAATTGTTTTATTTCTGAAGTATTTTTCTTTTCCTTCTGTTTATTATAAAGTTTTCTATTTGGTAGTATCATGCTAGATGTGTGGAACAACACTCTGCCATTCAGCTGACATAACTAGTTCTGTTCCTCCCACTACATTATCAGCACTGTGACCTCACTGACCGTGACTTGGCAGGTGACTAACCTGACAGCTGCTGGATGACACTTCCTGAGCAGCTGTGATGTCACACTCAGTAAAATCACAATGCTGATGATGTAATTGGAGGAATAGAGCTAGATATGCCAGCTACCTGGTGGAATGCTGTTTATCACACTTCCTAGCATCAGGTAAACATCTAATTAATCAAAGAAACACAACAGTTCTGTCCAGCAAAGGGATGGTGGTGCTCCCACAACCAAAGAAGTCAATTTTACACAGTAACAGTCAGGCACTCACCCCTCCAAGAATAGGCCAACCTATAGTTTGATTTCAGGCCATTTATTTAAAAAGGTAAAACATCCAGAGGCAGTCCTGATCTCCGAATGTTTTACCTTTTTAAATAAATGGACAAAAATTGAACTACTGGTGTGCCTATTCTTGGAGGCATGAGTGCCAGACTGATAATGTGTAAAAAACATCTAACTGAAGAAAAAAAACACACCATATTTAAATATAAAAGGTAATAGCTGACTGCTTTTAAAAACTAATGTTTGTTTTATGCGATACACTAGCTCTTTAAATAAGTACAAAAGAACAAGCATTTGTCAATGCTGAATGTTGCTTGCTTGTATGTGCTGTTTAGGTATTTGGAAGTGACAGTTTCATGCCTTCCTCCCAAGACATCCACTGTGTCTTTCCATTCAGTATTCACAGAAGAGTGGGAGGGGCAAGGGGCACAGCAGTACAGCAGTTGCCAAGGGGGTGAAGAGGTGGACAATAGTCCATTCAAAGGCAAAAGAGTCCTGCAGGTCACTAAATTGAAGGTAGACAAAGCGATGGAACCAGATGGCATACGCCCAAGGATATTAACAGAACTGCGAAGGGAGATAGCAGTACCTCTGGCAGCCATGTTCACTGAGTCATTCAACATGAGTGAATTGGAGGAGGGCACATGTGGTCCCTCTACACAAGTACGGCAGCAGGGAGGAGGCAGGGAACAATAGGCCATTCAGCCTCACCTCAATAGTGGGGAAGATCATGGAGACATTGCTTAAAGAAAGGATAGTGGGGCATCTAGATGCCATCAGAACCCAGGACCATAGACAACATGGATACACAGTGGGGGCATCATGTCAGATAAATCTGGTTGATTTATTTGACTGGGTGACAAAGGAAGTAAATCAGGGTGGGGCAGTGGACAACGCTTACCTTGATTTCAGCAAAGCTTTGACACCATCCCATATAGGAGGCTGATAAACTAGCTGGGTAGGCTGGACATGGGGAAAGGGTGGTAAACTGCTAGAAACTGGCTAACAGACAGGAGGCAGAGTGGTGGTAAATGGTATGCAGTCTAGGAAAGGGGCGACCAGTGGGGTGCTGCAGGGATCGGTCCTGGGGCCAGTTCTGTTCAATGTCTTCATTAGTAATATTGCAGAACATCTGAAGGGAATTTTTTCACCAAATTTTCAACATAGCCATTTTAAGACCTCTGCTCATGAACAGTGTCACTGTGATTTTCTTAATTTGTCCCGTACATTGATTTCGCACACCGACTGCTCCATTGTGCGCTACATGGCCGGAAACACATTTTGGGTGAGATGTGAAAAATGACAGCTGTACTGTTTATAAGAAGGTGTGGCAAAATGGCAATGTTGGAAATCTGGAGTGAAAATATTGAAAATTCACGAACTTACGAGCGTGCATAGGAACTGTACAATGCATGCTCGTAAAACAGTCATTTTTTGGAATTTTTTCACCAAATTTTCAACATAGCCATTTTAACACCTGAGCTCATGAACAGTGTCACTGTGATTTTCTTAATTTGTCTCATACATTGATCTTGCACACCGACTGTGCCATTGTGTGCTACATGGGCAGAAACACGTTTTGGGTGAGATGGGAAAAATGACAGCTGTACTACTCATAAGAAGGTGTGGTAAAATGGCAATGTTGAAAATCTGGAGTGAAAATATTGAAATTTCACGAACTTACGAGCCTGTAGGAACTGCGCAACACACGCTCGAAAAACAGTCATTGTTTGGAATTTTCAAATTTTCAACATGGTTTAATACCTCTTCATGAATGATGTCACTGTCATGGTGTTATTCAGGCCGAAGGGTGATTTTGTGCAGTGACTGCAAATCACCCTTCGGGCCTGAATAACGCCATGACAGTGACATCATTCATGAGAAGGGGTCCCAAAAACCCCATGTTGAAAATTTGGCGCAAAAATTCCCAAAAATGCCCGAGATATGCAACAAAGTTGAAACCCCCTATCTAGCCCATTATACAGCTTACCGGCATTTCCTCAGTTCGTGGTCAGCTTTGAAGAGTGCAGACATGTTCCCGGTCCACTCAAGATTGTCGCCAGAGTCCGGAGGTTAGCATGGGGTGGGGGGTGGGGAGGCTGGGTGTGCAGTGGATGGGTGCGGGTAGTGGGAGGGTTGGGAGGCAGCTGTGGGACCCGTTTTGTTTACCAGATTTTTTTTTAAAATGACTACGGACGTTTGCCATGCTGGGGTGGCTCCCAGCATGGCACAAGGACGTTGGGGATGTTCAGCCGATGGGGATTGGGCACCCGCTCGCCATGGCATTGGTTACCACGCTTGGGTAGGCTCCCAGCATGGCACAAGGATGGGGGCATTCAGTCGACGGGGATTGGGCACCCTGTCGGCCAAAGGATCACTTGCCACGCTGGGGTGGGCTCCAGCATGGCACTTACTACTGGGGGACACAGCTCAGCTGACAGGATTGGGCACCCTGTCGGCTATACAGTGCATCTTGAGGCGGGCGCACCACGCCTGCGGGTGTCTGGGGGAGCTGCGCTTGGAGCAGCCGGAGCACTATCGGTGCCCACCGAAGCGTAGGCCCCCTTTCTAATCAGATACTGCATTTTTGAGCGTGTCATAGACAGCTCCAAAATGCATTGGCTTACAGGGGCCGCGCCTGCCAACACACTGACTGAATTGGAGGAGCAGGTGACACACCTTCGAAATCTCCGATGATGGCACTATGTTTCTTGCACATGCGTGCAAGCAACATAAAAATGAGGAACCCAGAAGCAGCACCACTAAGGTGTATACATAATTTACAGTTAATTACTGCAAAAGGAAGAATGAAATGTAATAAGATGGGTACTACATTGCTAGCCCAGAAAATAATGTGGGTACATTTTGTTTGAGGTACTTTTTGCATTTATTGTGTACAGGTCACAACAGAGATACGAATGGAAAGGAAATAGGAATTACAACCCAACTCTGAGGTATGAAGTTGATGGCTGGAAGTGTATATAATGTTATTATGAGCATATATTAAAATCATTTGAGATGTAATTTGCTGTTATACAGGGGTATGCGCTAGGGTTGCCACCTGTCAGGTTTTTTACCTGGTGGTCAGGTTTTCAGGGTCCTTATCAGTTAATCTGGTTTTGCTCTGTGCTGGTCAGGTTTTTGAGCCATTTTAAGTGCTCCCATACTTTTAAAACAGATTTTGTCATCTCATTCATTATTTTAACTACATGTCCAGGTTATAAACAAGTTCTGTTGTCAGTATAGCCTTTTGTTTGTGAAAGCAATCAACCTGGGATGTATAAAGTATGGCCATTAACATCATTAGCACTTACTTAATCTAATATTTTCCACTGTATCTTAAAGTGACATAGCAGCAAAGCTGTCTCCACCTTTTGTAACCCCAACACAGCCAGTTGTCTTCCACTTTCATTTGCTGGTAAACATTTTCATCTCTAACATAATTTAGGCATTTTAAATGTTTTAAATTATGTTTTTCCTCAAGAAAAAAATGTGGCCACTTTTTGCCTTTGAAATATTACTGTGGACATGAAAAGGAAATGGAGCCAGAAAAATATATAGTACACATTATAGAAAACAATTTCTTTATTATGTATTATTATATACCAAGTATACTGTTGTATGCTATTTAAAGTATTTCACTTGTCTCCCCATATCATATCTGTAAATGAGATTTATTTTATCTCTGTATGTTTATCTGAGAAACTAATGTTAATAAATCAATCAATACATACGTAAGTAAATAAATAACTAGGAAGAACCTAGGAAAGTAACTTTAACAGGTACAGTACAGTATCTTATGATTTTTGTTGAACTGCTTTAAGTGTTATATTTTATTGAAATAACCAATGGCTTTTTAGGAGGAGCAATGCATGATGAGTCATGAAAAGGGGTGGGGCTAGGGGCTGAGCTTAGGATCTGGTTTTTGCCTCATCCAAAGGTGGCAACCCTAGTATGCGCCCTCCCCAACTCAGACTATGTTTATATATGTAATTATTTCTTAAATTGGTCTACTTAGATCACTGATGCTGATAAAGCAATCCATCTTACAATTGCAAAACACTGACATGAGTGTTGTATGGATTGTACAGTTTATGCCTGTTGCACAAATACAAATATTTGGTTCTATAAAAAGCTTTGTAAGTGAGTTTAAATTTTGGCCCAGACTCTTGGAGTATTACTTAAGCAATAAGGCATGAATGGTATATGGTATTATGGGATAAAGGCACTCTTTGGGAAGTGAGGCACATGACAATGCTGATTACCTTATCTACCAATGAAGTGCCATTATCCCACAATCATGCAGACCCTGGAATGTCTTATTGTGATTATAAAATGGTTCCACATATTTACATTTAAAAAAAGTGAGTAATGCAATTTATAGAGTTTAAAGTTAAAGGTATTACTGACCTGTGCTGTTGTGTTGAAATAATGCGCAGCCATGTGATCACATCTGACCAGAGTCTTTGGGTTCTCTTACCTATTTTATAATTACATTTATATCAACTATTTATTTAGCTATATGTTTACTGAGTAGGTTCACTTGTTAACACAATTCCTATTTCCAGGCACAACTGGAGGATGGCTATGTTTTTCTTACCTGTTATTTGTAAAATAGAGAAAAGGCTATTTGTTTTTTGGTGATATGTAAGTGCCCCTCCAATTTCAAAACAGCTCAACACTTTCATGTTTCTATAGATATTGAAAGATGTTATAATCTATCTTAAATTGAATTTTGAAAATGCAGACATATTAGTAGGTGACTACAAATCAGAATATGGTCAAGAAAATGAACTAAAATTCAGCTGGTTGAATGAGGATGACTTTGTGCATATTCCACAGAGAATGTTTAAAAATAAACAGATTAATAAGATGGAGAGGGAACTGTTAAAGATGGCATCATATTTTCATCAAAGGGAGCTAACCAAAGGATCAAAGGGGACACAGAGGGCCAGATTATATTCCCAAATGAATATAATGGAAATGTAATAGACCAGATCTGTTTTCAGGCCTGTGATTTTAAAAAATGGCCATGATTAAAGGTTATCTGAGGTGGGATAATAACCACATGTCAGATTCTGCACATATGTGCATGTATGTTGGTTTTAAACTGTATGTGAAGCAATGAACAAAAATTGTAGGGCCAAAGATGGACAGAATCATACAACTGTTATTAGCCACAGAAATATATATTATTGTATAACCCTTTTCTAACAGAAAAATGAAGGCTTTTGTTAAATTATAAAGGGATATTAAAGTTATGGGAAAATCCTGCGAGTGAGAAATGGTGGATATTATTTATAGCTAATCATAAAAGGGATATTATAAAAAGGGTCTGAGAAATGGAGCTTTCTGATTGGCTGCAAACATTCTAACAGCCTTATGTTAATCTTTTATTAACATACATGTAGAGCTTAACCATATGCTGAACAAGGTTAAACACTGTTTAATTTTTTTTTTATTATAATGGCAATAAGGCACTCCCAGGGATTATGTTAATGGTCAGTTAATCACCCTCTAGGGCATGTGGCACAGTACACCATTGGAAGGTGATTAACAGACCATTAACATAACCCTTGGTCATGCCTTATTGCTTAAATATTGAAAGATTTAACTTTGTTATGAAATATATTATAAATTAGTAATTTGCCCAAAGAAATAGAAAGGAACATTAGCTAAAAAACAAATGTTGGTTTTACAAAGAATGTTAAATTATTAATGCACATTTATGTAAATTAGTAAAAAGGACTTAGAATGATCCTGATGTTTCAATGCCCTGCAATTTACATGTAAGGAATATGGAGCATTGTTAAGAAGAAAGAACAATCTACATAAACAAATATTATGGTTAGAAATACAAGAAACTCTCTTTATGAAAGATGAAAAAATATGGCAATTGCTATCTTTGGGCACAGGCAAAGTAAAAGCAAAAGTAGAAACTGTAATTGTAATAAATTGTTTTGTCCCCTACTTTAGAGGAAAGGGGAAATTCTTTAACCAGGAAAGGTACACTAAGACAAAACTTGTTTCCACATGAGACCTGGGAGCTTTCATTCCCCAGAGGACACTAAATGAGAAGGACCCTGCAACCTGCACCTGCAACTCCCTGAACAGCCAGACATTCAAAGGACCTGGTTATTCCCAGGGGTTGAGGTGCAGATTCAATTTAAAACAAATTGCCACTCCCCCACCCCAACGATCCTTTCTCTGGCAGTGAATCACCAAGAACCTAGTCAGAATAGCTGCATCTTATATTGGACTGGCACTCTCATCCAGTCAGGTCTCAGTGATACATGCCAGATCAACCATAGAAACAAGATCAGAAATACTCACTGCCTTGTTCTTAATTGATCTGGCATTACACAACACTGCCCAAGAAGAATAAGTGAGTAAGGTTGGTATGGACACCTGCCCACCCATGGTGGAGCCCTTGGGTATGGGCACCAGGCAGGGAGGTCCCCTTTCCTGGACCCATTTCATGCCTGGGAGCCTCCTAGATCCCACCACCCCAATCTGCCTCCCTCAGTCATATTCCCCTTTTCAGGCCCCCCTGACCTCTGCCCCCTCCCTCTATGGGCGATGCCCAATGCCCTGCAGTACCTATATACATCTGATAAGGAGGGACAATCAAAAGGACAGAGGTTACTGAACCTGGAAGGAAATTAACTCTTTCTCGAGGGAGCCACCAACCTACACATCTCAATTCCTCCCTTCCAATTATCTACCGTTCTAAGCTACAGCAATAGCACAGCCTACAATGCAGATTAATCTTCTTCCACCAATGTTAACCAACCTGTTAGACAAATAAAATAAAATATTCACACTAACTCATCCACACCATCAATCACACACTCACACACTCCCCCAAACCCTCCCCAATCCAACCATTAATAAAACAATTTAAATCTCAAAATCCCCCAAAATAGAAGGGAATCCAGTTCAAGCCAACAGTCACTTTGCAGAGTAAACTCGGAAAACTCAGCTGGGAGAAAGGATCCCTGAATAAAAGAAGACCTTACGGCAGTGTCGTTTAATCCAACTCCTTACTGTGCATCCTCAGATGAACAACTGGTAATCTGAACAGGGCACAGGGCTCTCAGCCCCCCCCCCCCCCACAACCTGAAACAAGCAGTTCAGATTTAGCACTTTCCAGCCCTCTTACAGCTTTAAACATGCAGAAATCATCTTGCCCCTGAATCCCCCAGGAATGATGGACGCCACACCAATTTGAATGTTGGTTGCTCGTGGCAAATTTATTGATGGCATGAAGGCTATATATTTACAAGTTATATACTTTGAATTTACAATTCAATTTACATCAATAATTCTTCCCAAATTTCTGGCTCCGGCCTCTGTCCTTCTGGTCTTTTCTTCCATCTTGCTTTCTGGGCCTGGACACTGTGAATCCGGCCTCCTCCTCCACACCAGAACCAGGCCGTATTACTTCCCCAGGCTTTTGCCCTCCAGGCCCAGACACTTCTGAATCCACTGCCTGGACCTATCCCCTCCCCACTTTACCACCACGTCTGGGTTCTTTGTCCCTAGCCTGTAGCCTCCTGCCCCCTCCCACCCACTCATCCCTTTTCCTTACTGGCCTCCCTTGGGCAGACATGCCCCTCCTGCCAGGGCTTTGCCCTAGCCTCCTGGCCCAGTGCTGCCTCCCTGCAGAAACCACCAGGCCTGGCCCCATGCCCAGGGCCCCTGGGGCTTGCCCTGCCCCTTGTACCTTTGCACAATGCCGGACCACCCCATCGCCTTCCTTAATAAGGGTGGGAGGGTGGGAAAAATTCAGCAAAAAAGGCCATCCTACCTGAGCCCTGGCCTGTTATACCCCCAATGGGTTCCTGGGAGTACCCCCTTTTTGGCTATGCCCCCAGCCAATCCCTGAGGCTGTGGCTAGCTCTTGTCACATTACCCTTTCCTGCCTGCTGATGTGATCGGGCCACTCTCTCATCCTCTGTTCCTTCCCCCCTCCCCTCCTGTTCTATGCATTTTATTCCTGGTGGGGATCACTGCACAACCTGGCCTGCCTTTTAATGGCAAACCCCATTGTCCCCTCAATCCCCCCTAAGGAATGATGGACACCACATGAATCTGAATGTCGGTTGCTCATGGCAAATTTATTTATGGCACAAAGGCTACATGTTTACAAGTCATATACTTTGAATTTATAATTCAATTTACATCAACAATTCCTACCAAATTTCTGGCTCCAGCCTCTGTCCTTCTTCTGGTCTTTTCTACCATCTTGCTTTCAGGGTCCGGACACTGTGAATCTGGCCCCTTCTTCCACACCAGAACCAGGCCGTACTAGTTCCCCGGGTTTTCACCTTCCAGGCCTGGACACTTCTGAATCCAGTGCCTGGACCTATCCTCCTCCCCACTTTACCACCACGTCTGGGTTCTTTGTCCCCAGCATGAACAGTGACCAGGGAGCCATCCCCATGCCTGAACAGTACCCCCCTGCCTTTCCCCGCACCCCTCCTGTACTCCTCCAAAGTGCACTCACTGGCTGGCTGACTGTTCACTGGTTTTCCTAGCCAGTACTTGGGTCCCCTCTAATTGTTCATTTGGACCGCGATCAGAATGATGACCACCCTATCAGGTCCCCACAAAACATTTTCATGCTCTAGGGCATGCCCAGCAGCTGTTTTCCTCGAGGCCACTACTTCCCCCACCCTGAATGCCCCTGCTACTATTACTGCAAACATGGCCCAAAATAGCACTCCTTCCTGGGCTGATGTGCATATCTTCTGAGTGGCCTTCAAAACCTTTATAAGCAATTCCTCTCTTACTGGTTGCCTTCTATCAAGCCTGACCCCTTGTCCCCTGCACCACCCAGTCATCATTTGCTTTATGATCCTGCTAGCCCTTACATCGGGCCAGCCCTTGTCCTGGCACACCCCACTGATGTGCACTAGGTGCACGATCATTGTGGCATGGGCCAGTCCCTCCTCCCAGAGCTCCACTACAAACCTCCTTACCTCTTTGTCCCGGTCCAGTTCCCCCTTGTCCAACCCATGCTTCCCTCTGAAGCCCTGGAACTTTTCCCACTCCACTTCGTAGGCCTTCAGTGTATTCTCCACCCAGGCACCCCAGTACAGTGCCTGTGCTGTGGTCTGCCAACCTTCCCTAAACAGTCCGGGACCCTGGTCCTGTGTGGTGCCACTTGTGGCTTCACCTCCCAGAACCTGTCGAGCTCTAAATGGGGCAGACTGTCAGCCACCGCGTTCCTCAACCCTTCAATGTGCTGCGCTTTGAAAGACAGGTTCAGCCACAAGCCCAGTAAGACCATATGTCTGAGGACTCTGCCCACTGTCTCTGTCTTTCCTCTTGCCTTTTAATTACCTCCACCACCCCTCTATTGTCACACCAGAACAAGATCCACTTTCCCCTCATCTTCTTGCCCCATACTTCCAGTGCTACCCATATTGGGAAAATCTCCAGGAAAGTGATATCCTGCAGCATCCCCCCTTCCACCCAGGCTGCTTGCCAGGGTTCTGACATCCATTCCCCCCAAAATTATGCCCCCATACCTAGGGTGCCTGAGGCATCCATGAACAGCTCCATATTTGTGTTCCTCTCCCAATCATCCTGCCAAAACGCTCCCCCATTAAAACTGTCAAGGAATTCCTCCCACACCCCGAAATCCTCTCACACCCCTTTGGATATGTTCACCCAATGGTGTGGATGTTTTGCTTTCCCCGTGGCCCTCCCCAGCCTCATTGTAAAAGCTCTACCTGGGATGATGGCTGTGCAGGCAAAATTAAGGAGCCCCAGCAGTTGCTGCATTTGTACCAACAGCACCCTCCCCCTCCCCATGACTTGGGCCAATAATCCCTTGAGCCATGCTACCTTGCTCCCGGGCAGTCGAAAGCACCCCTCCTTGGTGTCCACCTCTATCCCCAGGAACTCCAATTTTCTCGATGGCCCCTCCATTTTCCCCTGCACCAGTGGAATCCCTATCCACTGGCACAGGCTCTTGAAGTCTCTCAGCATCATTGGCACCTCTTCCCTAATTCTCCCAATGAGCAGGAAGTCATCCAGGTAGTGAACGACCCTCTTGTGCCCATACCTGGCCCCAAAGACCCACTGAATCCAGGTGCTGAAAGTTTCAAATGTGGAGCAGGCCACAGAACACCCCATAGGCATGGATTTATAAAAATATATGTGCCCCTGAAATTGAAAACCCAGCAGGTCCCAATCTGTTGGCCTGACCGGTAAGAGCCGGAATGCGGACTCAATGTCTGTTTTTACCAGCCATGTCCTCCCGACTGCCTTGATTAGTGGTATGGCCTGCTCCAATGAGGCATACAACACCTTCCTAAGGTGGTCTGGAATGTCGTCATTCACAGAGGAGCCTTCAGGGTAGGAAAGATGATGAATTAAACGGAACTACCCCATGTCTTCTTGGGTACCACCCCAATGGGGAAATCTAGAAATGTGTGTGTGGGGGGCCTCCAATGGGCCCTTGACCCAGCCTGCTGCAATTTCCTTCTCTATCTTGGCCAGCACAATCCCTACCTTCCCGTGTACTGATCCCAAGTTCTTGGCCCATGCCCTCTTCTGTCCCCCTTGAAAACCCAGTGGAAAACCTGTCCGGAACCTGTCCCAAAGCAATTCCCCTGCTTCTCTGTTTGGGTATTCCTTGGTCCAGTCCTCTCACCATTGCTAAGAAATGGGTGTATGGCGATAACCCCTATCGCCTGTCCCTTTGTGATCCTTCACCGCCAGCCTCCTAGGGGTGTTGTGTTGCCCTGTGGCCCCCCAGCCCCTGTCTCATCCCTGGGGCCCTCGAAAGGCTGCTCATAAGAGTGCCCCATTCTGGGCCCCTCTGTCACCCTGCAAGCAGCAAGATGCCGGGTGCGAACCCCCATATTTTGAGCAGACAGGACAGAACTTACACTGCCCCATGTGCAGATGGCCTTGTTGTAGCCCCAACACGCCTTTGCCCCAGAGGCCAGATTGTGCTTTCTTGCCTGGTTTTCCCATGTCCCCCCTTCCCCAGAGAGGGTTCTCACCCACAGCTCTGAATGGGTTCAATCCCATCTCAGATCCCCTTTCGCTGCCATTCACTTCCAGAAGGCCTCATCATACTTGACCCACCCATAACCCACTTTTGCCTTGTACGCTTCCTGAATAATAGACATGTATGTCAATAATGGGATTGCAAGCTCCGGCTGTTTCTTCAGTATCAGCGCACTATATATTATGAACCCACCCTGCCAATTTTCAGTGGTCTTTCCTTTATATTTTGCTTCTTCCACCTTCTGGCCCACCACAGCCAGTGCTACTGCCATTTCCAACTTTCCCACCGACTCCTTCTGTTCATATTTCATGGCCGTGTCCTCGTCCACAAGCCCAAAAATGTCAATATACTCCCCTTTCCAGATTTTCTCTATGGAGGTTGGCACGTGGTCCCAGATTGAACATCCCGGGGGCCACTCATAATATTTCTTGTTCACCTTTTCACCTCCCCCCTTTTTTTAAGGCTAAGCCCCTTTGCCCTTCAAGGTCTGCACTGCCCACTTCAGCTTCTGAATGTTCACATCCCCCATGCCACCCAGCAGCCCCTTGAGGTATTCCTTTAGACCACTCTCATCCGTGAAGTCCACATCATCCTTACCCCCATCCTGGTTCCCCTCATCTGGTTCTGGTGTGGGCAGGGGTGCTGGTATCGGAGCAGTATGCAGGGCTTCCTGCCTGGGTCTCTAACCCCCTCTGCCCCTACCCAGGCGGTCTTCCTGCTCCTTGCATTTCCTCTGCACATCCTCCTCTGCCTCTCTCTTCTTTGCTGCCACCAATAGGTCTGTCATTCCTCCTGTAGCATCTTTTCACTGGTCAGCTGGGCTCGCTTTGGCTCCATGTCTGCTTCTCTGTCCTTGCAGTCTGCAGGGCGAAAGGTTATACATTCAGTCCTGTACCATCAGCTCTCCCTGAATTTAACCAAGGTTGGATGGGCTGGTGTGCTGCCCTGCCCCCTGTTCTGGCAGACCAATCTCGAGCCCTTTTCCGGGCCTGCCAACTCAGTATCCGCCAGTTCCTGTGTCATAGCAAGCCAATGCTGTTTCGACACTTTGTTTTATATATATTATACATATATATACACAGTATTTTATATATTTTTTTTTATATATAACCACCCTTCCCCGTCCCAGTGCCCCAAACTGTGTGGGCCCATTCTAGCAGCTGCGCCATCCCAGTGTGGGTTGTGGGATTCCATACCCAGCCTTGCAGATCTCGGTTCAGTTTTGCCCCCAACCCGAATCATTGTGCTAGCTGCCTCCCCCCTGAGGTGCCCTCATGCAGTTGCAAGCCTGGGCCTGCCCTTGTTTTTTGCCCCAACACCACCAAGCCTGCCCTTATTTCCCTGTGCACTGTCTGTAGCACCTCCATAACATGCTGGGCCACTCGCAGGGTCATGCTCATGGTCTGGGCTACTGAGCCCCTGCCCCCTTTTGATGCTGGTGACCATTGTCCTCTGCCAGGCCACTGCCTCTAAAATGACCGCATGGCTTGGCCCTTACTGCTAGGTCTGCCTTAGCCTCGGGCTGCCCTGCTGCAGGCCACCCAGCATGGCCTGCTCTTGGTTACCCAATGCTGCCCCCCGAGGTTCCTTTGCCCTATATGATCACTCTACTGTGCACTTCTCCCTCCCTAATCACCCCCTTTTTCCATCCCTGCTCCAGGGAAAATGTTTCTAGAAGAACCCCCCCACGGCTCCTGGCTATTGGGGCCATGTGGCCTCCTCCTGCCCCTAGGAGGCTGCAAGAACACACCTATGCACCCAATTCTGCCTGGGAATACCTGAGGGACTGCTTTGTGTCCCTTCCCTCTATGACTCTGGTAAGAGCCTGTTCGCGTACTACCGTGACCTGCCCAGCTGGAAGGGTCCTCTCCTGCCCAGCCATTCCATGTTTTCCAACTGGCCATTGCCTCAGGAACTCCCATGGCAGGCTCTGCCTGCCTCCCCCACTACTACGCTCATGCTGTCCGTAAACCTTCTCGTCGGCATTACAGCCTTTCTGGCCCTCCCGTGTTCTCAGTAGGCTGCTATGCATCCAGTAAAACCCCTGTGTGCTCAGTTATCATGTCGGGCTTTCCTCCTCTGCTAGCAGCACACCCATGCCCCACCAGACCAGCTAAAACTGCTGCCGGCTTCCTCCCTACACTTTCCTCATTCTTTTTTTTCATTGCCAAAAACTATCATCCCTTTCCCTATTATTATTTTTTTTTTTTTTGAAAAGGCATAATCCAATCTCAACGCAGCCCAAACCAGCTGGCTGCTGGACCAAACAAATGCTGAAAAGGCCCCAGGCCCACCTCACTCCACCGAAGGCTTAATCCAGCCTCAAGCAGTCCCACCAGCTGGCTGCAGGACAAACTAAATGCCGAAAGGCCCCCAAAACCTATATCGCTGGCTGCTGCAACAAAAACAATGCCAAGCAATGCCTGCCACATTTTCTATTCCACACTATCTCCCCTGCCCCCCCCCAGCCATTGCAGAAAAAATGTCCCCAGCTGAATTCTCCTATGTAGCCCAGGCCTCGCATTGTGAGTGGCTAACCCAGGCTTTCCACTGAAGGAAACTACCAGAGAAAACAAAACCTTAAAACCAATAAATTTACAGATTAGGGCTACAGTATCAATGAATAAATTACCCTTCTTGCCTGGGACTTCCATCTAGATGAATCCTATGATAACATTGCTTATCCAAGATGGTAATTCTCCCAGGGCCCACATGGCCTGCCAGGCCTAGCAGTCCCATGTGCACCACAAAACAACATTCCAGCCAAAAACCCATTAGACCGTGGTATATTATTACTGTGCACCTACAGGGACAAACCTTCCTTTTCTTTCATCACATACATATGCTTTACACCATGGGATAAGCCCATAAAACCATAATGATAGTCACACTGCACCACATGGCCTACTAGACCTAGAAGCCTTATGTGCCTTACCTGTATCACTTGCCACGATGTGCTGAGTTCTCCGTCTGCAAAATCCCAGCAAAAGAGGCTATCCTGTCTGAGCTCTGGCCTGTTATACTCCCAATGGGCTCCTGGGAGGACCCTCCTTTTGGGATCCACCCTTAGCCAGTCCCTGAGGTTGTGGCTAGCTCTTGTCACATTACCCTTTCCTGCCTGGTGATGTCATCATGCCCCTCTTCATCTATCCCTCTGTTCCCTCCCCTTCCCCTCCTGTCCTATGCATTTTATTTCTGGTGGGGATCACTGGACAACCTGGCCTGCCTTTTAATGTCAAGCCCCATTATCACTCAGTCCACGTCACAGACTGCAACTTAACTGGGTAAGACAGAAATAAATTAAATCTTATTTGCTGGTTATAAGATGCCATGCTCTCTCACAGGACGGTACTCCTCCTAGCAAAATCGCAGACCCAGTGCATACAGTGTTAACAGTAATCCTACCAGCTTCTCAGTCAGCTCTGCCCTACCAGGAGTCCAGCCTCCCTAGAAAATTAAAACTTGGCTCAGCCACCAGAGTACAGATTTAACTGGCAAAGGTCAGATATAGTAATTCCAACTATAAAGTTCGGTAAAGGCCACCAAGTCAAGCACAGTACTCTAGCAGGTCAGTGGATTGTTTTTATACTCATAGTGCCAGTACAGCATTGTAGGTCCATGCCAAACGAATCTGTAGCAAAACAGTTCAAAAATCACCACTCACTGCACTGCAAATCTGGAAGTGTAGACTGGCTTCAACACCAGTCAAACTGAATGCCAGTACTTGTTCAATCCCTTGCAACAACTGTATGCTACTTTAGCAGACCCGTCAGTTTGGACATCCACACTCCACAAATCTCAGATGCAGATAGCTGCTACAGTTAGCTCATCCATTATCTTCCAAGAGTTCCGGCTCTCAACCACACCTTCACACCCAAAACTGTTTCCCAGAAACAGTCCATTAACTCCAAACAGCACCAACTCAAGATCACTGCTCGAGCCTTTAAGATGACCTGGCATTTCTTCAGCATTCTTCATCTTTCCTGATCACGCATGGCAATAACACTAGCATCAGCTTTCAATAGGCAACCTGCTAACTTCCAATCAGTAGCTCTGGCTTCAAACTGCAACTCTGGCAGGCAGGTAATGTCTGACACAGCACTCTCCCTACAAACTTGTAGACTCAGCAGTAAGCTCCAAGATTTCAATTTCAGAGTTATTTTTAGTGGACTCTCTCATATCTAAAAATAAAAAAGCTAGCTCCAAACACTTCTTCACTTGGGAACCTCTAACTAGTGTTATCCCCCTAACTAAATGAATTAAAATTAAAACAAATTACAAAAAATTACACTTCAAAATACTTTAAAAATTCCCTTCTATTCTAGGCACATAAAAAGCTCACAACGAGCAGCCCACCATTGCTGCCATTGTGCCTCAGTTTTAACAAGCATTTGTCAATGCCGAATGTTTGCTTGCTGGCATTGGCAGTGGTAGTGTAGAAGTTACAGAGCTGCGTAATAGGAATGGCAGTGAAGTATTGAACTGAAGCCAACCCCACCACCACCCTGCAGAGAGTGACAGGCATTGGGGTGTGCGTTTGGGTCGTCAGGCATAACGGCCATGCCATTTCACCACACCCTACTCTGCAGAGACTGACTAGTGTCATATGTTCCTTGGGGTCTTTGGCTTTTATGCTTGACCCCATTTCATTAGGGAAATATGGTGAGATGGGTGCGAGAGCAGGAGAATGTGGTGAAGTTTGGGGCTGAAGGAGTCCATGCATACCCTCGATGCCTCTCAGTGACTGCAGGGTGTGGAATGGTATGAGCATTACAGGCAAGAATCCCAAGTCACACCCCTGATTCCTGTCATTCTCTATAGGGTTGGGCGATTTAATTGAAAAGCCTAATACCTCAGGCATTCGTTGGCATGTTAACTCCAAATTTTCAACATGTTTGTTTTGTGACCCCACCTCATGAACAGGGGGAATATCAGTTTGGTAGCCGAAAGCTGCTTATGCACAGTGACTACGGCATTTAGCACCACAGGTGCAAAAATATTCCAAACAGGATGTAAAAATGACAGCTGTACTTTCATGGGAGGTAAAATGGCTATGTTGCAAATGTGTAGTAAAAATATTTAAAAAATGGTGAAGTCAATGAGCGACATAGAAACTGTGCAAAGCACACCCGTTATATAATTGTTGGGGATTTTTATAGCAGATTGTCAACTCAGGCATTTTGGTGCCTCCGATCATGAACAGTGTCACTGTGATTTTCTTTATCTGTGCCAAACAATGATTTCACAGTGACCACGATCTCTGCACTGAAAGTGTGAAACACACTTCGCCATGTTGTGAAAAATGGCAGCTGTACTGTTCATAAGGAAGTGTCAAAAATGCCACTAGTAAAATCTGGACTGAAAATATTACAAAGTCATGAACTAACGAGGATGCGTGGAAACTGCACAATGCTCACTCGTAACACAGTCATTTTATGGACTTTTGTCACTAAATTTTCAACATAGCCATTTTAAGATCTCTGCTCAAGAACAGTGTAACTGTGATTTTCTTAATCTGTCCTAAACATTGCTTTCGCGACACCAACAGCACCATTGTGCGCTACATGTATAACACATTTTGGGTGACATATGAAAATTGCAGCTGTACTGTTCATAAGGAAGTTTAATAAAATGGCAATGTTGAAAATCTGGAGTGAAAATATTAAATTTGCAAACTTACGAGCATGCATAGGAACTGTGCAACACACGCTCGTAAAAGTCATTTTTAGGAATTTTTTCACCAAAATTTCAACATAGCCATTTTAAGACCTCTGCTCATGAACAGGTCACTGTGGTTTTGTTAATGTGTCCCATACATTGAGTTCGCACACCGACTGCGCCATTGTGCGCTACATGGGCGGAAACACGTTTTGGGTGAGATGTGAAAATGACAGCTGTACTACTCATAAGAAGGTGGAAAATGACGACAATGTTGAAAATCTGGAGTGGAAATATTGAAAATTTGCAAACCTATGAGCTTGTGAGAACTGCGCAACGCACGCCAGAAACAGTCATTTTAGGAATTTTTCACCAACTTTTCAACATAGCCATTTCAAGACCTCTGCTCATGAACAGTGTCACTGTGATTTTCTTAATTTGTCCCGCACATTGATTCTCAAGACACTGATCGGCGCCATTCTGGCGCCACATGGGCAGAAACACATTTTGGGTGAGATGTGAAATATGACAGCTATACCACTCATAAGAAGGTGTGGTGAAATGGCAATGTTAGAAATCTGGAGTGAAAATATTGAAATTTTCATTTAACTTCATTTGTACGCGAGGAACTGTGCGTTACGGGACGTCATAAACAGTATTTTTATCTACTTAACAGTTAGTTTGTCTTTTGATCACTGTCATGGTATTTAAAGCAAGATTTCGTAGTCACTGCACAGTCACTGTGTGAAATCACCCTTCAGGCCCTAATAACGCCCATGACAGTGAAATCATTCATGAGAAGGTCCCAAAACCCCATGTTGAAAATTTGGGCAAAAATTCAAAAATGGCTGAGATATGCAACAAAGTTGAAACCCCCTATTCTAGCCCATTATACAGCTTACCGCATTTTCAATTCAGGGTCGGCTTTGAAGAGTGTAGACGTGTTCCCGGTCCAATCAAGATCGCTCGTCGAGTCCGGAGGTAAGTAGGGGTGGGGAGTGGGGAGGCTGGGTGCGCAGTGTGGGTGGGTGCGGGTTGTGGGCCCGGACGCACTGGACCGCTTTTTTCTTACAGAAAAAAAGATGTCGTGATTGCTTGCCACGCTGGGGTGGGCTCCCAGCGTGGGCACAAGGACTTTGAGGCATTCAGCTGACGAGGGATTGGGCACCCCGTCGGCAAAAAACAAAAACATCGGATTGCTTGCCACGCTGGGGGACTCCAGCAGGGCACAAGGACTTTGAGGTTGCCCAGCCAACGGGGATTGGGCACCCCTGCCGGCAAAATGACTGATTGCCATGATGGGGTGGGCCTCAGCGTGGCATCAACTACTGGGAGGGGAAGAAACAGATGCAGCTCAGCCGACGGGATTGGGCACCCGTGCCGGCTATACGCTGCGCATGGGGCGCACGCCTGCGGCTGGGGAGCTGCGATGAGCAGCTTCTTATCGCTGCTCACTCAAGTGTGCTCCCCTCAATCAGAGGCCACTGCATTTTGGAGTGTGTCAGACAGCTCCAAAATGCATTGGCTTACAGGGGCCGCGCCTGCCAGCACACTGCCTGAATTGGAGGAGGAGGTGACACACCTCCGAAATCTCCGATGATGGCACTATGTTTCTTGCACATGCGTGCAAGCAAACATAAAAATGTAGCATTTAGCAGGCATTGCTGCCACAGACACCAGACTGTTAAGCTATATTACCAGTTTCAAAAAAGAGAAAAGGAATGGGCCAAGAACAGACCCTTGGGTGATACCTGAGCTAGCTGGGAGTGAGAGGAAGAGAAAGTCTCCAACATGGATAGTTTGTGACCTGCCCTCAGGGTAGGAGTGGAACCACTCAGTTGAGGAGGCAGAGAGTCCAGCTGCCTTAAGTTTGTCAAGTTTGTCCAGGAGACTAGGGAGGGCAACAGTGTTGAAAGCTTTGGCTAAGTCAACAAAGATAATGGAGGTGACAGGATCCTGATCCATGCCAGAGGAGAGTTGGGATTGTTCTGAGGCAGTAAAGGTTGTGAAGCTATACTCTGGTGTGTTTTACAAGGAAACAGAGTGTTCAAGCAGAAGTGTTTGCACTATAGGTGCTTGATAGTCCCAGGGCCTGCATAAATTTCCATTGTCAGAAGCTGAGTCCAGGAAGCTCTGTTGCAGAGCATGGGAGAAGGTAGCCCCCTAGGGGGCTGTGGAGTAGATCACTGAGCTTGGTGCACCCTTGTGCAGCATCACTGATGAAGTGAACTGGGACTGATGGAATCTTGTACTGTGATGAATCAAATTGTTGGATTACCATGAGATTAAGTTACATGGTAAATGTATGGACTATCCTTTGGGTTCCTCAGGATTAAATCTTACAAATTTAGTTGCAAGCTATGTGGATGCATGTAACATCCCAGAGAACTCCTCAACTGAGAATCAGCCCCCATGAAGTGGGTCCTTTCCAAGTGGTCAGTGGTCTGTGCCAGGGTGATGTCTTCTTGTGTGCTATAATGAAACATGCAGTAAGCCAGCAGCTAGAGCAGTTAGGTAACTGTTCAGATGACTGTATGTGTCTATGAAAGTGTAACATTAAAATGAACTTGATTAGCAATTAGTTAAGTCCTGCCTAGGGGTTCTATAGTGCTTATGATTTATGGAGTTCCAGTGGTAACTACTCTCATGACAGGGAGCAGTGTATGTGCGTGCAGTCAAATTGAATAACCCCTTTATGGGTATATACAAGTGGAGAATATGTTTTTTTGAACAGCTGTTAATTGAAGTAATGTGTGCTCCATCTCCTGGAGAGAACTCAGGTCCTACTGGAAACTTATAATAACCCTGGCCATCCCTACTCATGGTGCAGGGCTCCATAGTACCTGACAGACAGGGGCTGACTACAAAATGGCACCTGAAAAGGGACACAGGCACAAATTGAGGTCCTTTGAGTGTGAGGATAAAAACTGTAAACAAACCATGCTTACACTACATCCTTCCTGCAGGTCTTAGACCAAGACTTGTTGCACAGCTGAAAATTGTTGGTGCCAAGTGGGTTTGTCTGGATGTGTAAGGAATTGGGATTTCAAGTTAGGGAGTGCCAGTTGGGCCATGCGTAACATGTGATTTATTCTATAAATCTTAGGGCATGATTTCCAATGCCCATGTGCTGCTTAAACTACTATGAAATTATGACCTTAGTCCAATCTTCCGTTTTTGCCTTGGAGACTATAGCATGGACCAGCAACAAAAGTATGTTTTTATAATTTTTATAGCCTTTCTCTTACAGTAGGATACAGTATATAGCAGTCCCATTCATGGGCTGTCATATCCCACAGTCTCCTACAGAGAAGGACTGGTGATCCACTAAGTTCTTCAGACCAGACTTCCAACTGAAATCTGGTTTCCACCTCATCTCCTCCCCACTGTCCACCACCCCAAGAGCAGTACTCACTTGAGAGTATGGGGAATGGCTAGTGTCATTTAATGTCCCTGGTGCACTATGTGTACTGCACAGCATTAGTACATTGAGATCTACATATCAGTACCGTCTGAATCATTATGAATATGCTGACTAACTGTATTTCCTAAACCAAGCTCTTAGTCTTCTTAGTTCTGCATGAAGTATATCACTACTAAATATTAATGATCAAAAATCAATTTTATATGCAAAAACCTGATGGAGCTCTACTGTACCAGTAGTAACACTACTGCACCTCTGTAAGGGCTGTGTTTACTAATACAATTGCCATTGAATTATTCTATTACAGTATTTCCATGCCAAAATACAATATGAATCCTCCTTATTCAATGACCATGACTAGTGTTGTGTGGAATGCAGAATTCCGCCAGCGGACTTAGCACAGAAGGATCATTCCACCTGTGAAATTTCTGCTGGAATTTTGCTAGTTCTTCTGTATAATTCTGCCTGCTATGATCTGCAGAATATGATTCCATATAACAGCATTTTCTCCATGGAAAATTGTTCCGCAAGTATTTCTGCAGAAAATACTGAGGTCCATGGAATAATATTCCACAGAACAGCATTTTTTTTGTGTGGAAAATCACTCTGCAACCATTTCTGTGGAAAAATAAGCTGTTATCCCACCCACTTCCAAAAGCACACTCATCATGGCTTTCGTCAAGCTGTCCAATTTTTTGGTTGGCCAATTAGGAACGCCCCCCCAAGGCAGCCAGCCGCTGACATAGGTACCTCCTGATGCCATTGTTGCAGTTTCCTTGCCTCCAAACTGTATTTAACATTACCTCCTATTACATCTTGAATATGGGGGGCCTGAGAACACCCTTACTAGGAGCTCCTTGCTACTATCCTTACTGATTATCCTCTGTTGTGCCCAAGTGGCATTTTACCCTCAAAAGCCTGTGCAAGCAGAAATTGACCCCTTATAGTTTTGTTCTTTGAACATTGACTTGCCCCCAACTTATTTATGTGCCTTTCAGAAAGTACTACTGTCTGAGTATAACCAAGGTACCCATCGTGATGGTACCCATTTTGAGCCGCCTTCTCAAGTTAGTCCTACTGTTCCCTATTGTGTTACCCACCCCCTCCACATCTTGGTCAGGGTATTGTTTCACCTAACATTATGGCACTACATCCATAGGGGTGGTGGTAGGCACACCCAACCTGTCAAGAATCATAGGCATACCAGGGCCAGGCTTCCCAAACTAACTATTGATGCCTTAACAA
Source organism: Neoceratodus forsteri (assembly GCA_016271365.2). Taxonomy (NCBI): domain Eukaryota; kingdom Metazoa; phylum Chordata; order Ceratodontiformes; family Ceratodontidae; genus Neoceratodus; species Neoceratodus forsteri. The sequence goes on from CM057449.1 coordinate 989,839,004, forward strand.
AGCTGTTACTTCTGTTACTGATATGCTCAGGTAACATCTAGCTAAACCATAGTCCCATCTCTTCCCTCTCTTCTCCTTCGGACACGGCAACTCTTAAAGGAATGAGTTTCTGCCATGTCAGTGTTTGTAGCCTCCTAAAAAAGTTTATTATGATACAAGTGTGGATCAGCCATACGCAGCCAGATGTCCTTGTAATATCTGAATCCTGGCTTAGGCCAGCTTCCCAGGATAGAGAGATTAGCATCCTCTTCTACCAGTTTTTCAGAACTGATAGACCTACTAGGGGAGATGGAGTGGCAATATACATCAAGGAAAGGTTCATAACATCCTGCATGGATTCAACCTCTGTTAAAAATGAGTTTGAAAGTCTGACACTTAAGAATGAATTATCTCCTTAATTAGCCATCAGAATGATTGGTTGTTATAGACCCCCATCTGCAGGAACACTACTCCTATCACATCTTGGTTCTGTCATTGAGAAAGAGAATCTTGCAACAATCATATTTGGGGACGGTAATTTTGACTAGCTCCAAGACTGCTTCAATCCTAAACACCTTCTGTGATGCTCGTGGGTTAGTGCTGCTAATTCAAGAACCTACACGTCCAAATAAAAAGAACCATTGTAACAGTACATTATAAGCTGTTATATTAGTTGATAAGCTACATCTTTTCACACACACTGAAACCTTCTTCGCCAATGTCAGTGACCATTGTTTCATTGTTGCAGTCAGGTCGGTACATCACATAGGACCTCCAGCTAAATTCATCACAAAAAGAACATGTCGCAACTCCGATGTGGCCACCTATACTTATGAACTGAACACTCACCATGCTGGCAAGACTTCTACCTAGCCACCATGGTCAACACAGTGTACGATATCTTTAATGAAATACTGGTAGGGACCTTGATGTACATCCTCTGACAGTAAAAATCTGGGTAAAAAAACAAAACTTGTCACTGGTTCATGCCTGAGCTGAAAGCCGCCTTGCTAGGTAGGGATAAGCTGTAGAAAAAGACATGGCAGATGAAGCTGGACTAAGATTAGTGTTACTTTAGGAAGGCACACAATGCATGTACAAAAATGGTCAGAGACGCCAAGGCTATGTCCAGTCATACTCCAGGTAACTCCCTGCCACCAAACATCACATCCGAGGGAAAAACTATATGTGATAAACAGGGGATCTTAGAAGCATTCAGCAATCATTTTGCCACAGCTGGTCTAGCCTTTGACAATTCCCTTGCAGCTCTAGTCTGCTCCCAACTAAGTGTCCCTTGCATAGACTCTATTGCCCCAGTACCCGGCTTCTCATTCCAACCTGTATTATTGAAAGAGGCTGAAGATCATATACTTCAGTTGGATGTTAAGAAGAGTTCTGGAGCTGATTCATTGGAGCCCTACTTTATCAAAATCACTTATCATGTCCTTGCTGTTTCTTTCACCCATCTATTTAATTTATCACTGTCCCAAGGGTCCCTTCCTATAATATGGAAAACTGCCCATGTCAACCCATTGTTTAAATCTGAGGAGACCTGCAACCTCAACAACTATAGACTGATTTCTTTACTTCTGATTTTGTCGAAGCTCCTGGAAAAGGTTGTCAGCAATCAACTTAGTGCCTATCTGGAAGCTAATAATTTACTAAATCCTTTGCAATCAGGCTTTAGGACTAAACATAGCACTATTTTGGCCCTTGCCAAAGTAATAAATGACTGGTACAATGTTCTAGACAGCAGAAACTTTTTCTGTGTGGTATTTCTAGACCTTAGTAAGGCTTTCGATACCGTGGATCGTAGCCTGCTAATCTCCACACTGAAGAACATAGGTCTTGACTCAGCATCCTTACACTGGTTCACAGAGTACCTGGTAGGGTGTCAGCAACAAATCAAAGCTGAGGGGGAGTTATCCCCACTCAAACCTCTTCTGAAGGGAGTGCCACAAGTATCCATACATGGTCCACTGCTCTTCACTATCTATGTGAACAATATTGATGTGGGTATCAACAAGGCAAAAATAAACCTGTTCACTGATGACACAGTGGTATACATAAGTCGACCGACTGCTGAAGCTGCTTGTGCAGGCCTACAGGAAGAATTTGACCTGCTTCAGATCCAGCTCCTCCACTAAAAACTTCTTTTAAATGCAAAAAAGACAAAGGCAATGTTGTTCTCACCCTATAGCCATGTGACAAACCCTGCCAGCTCTGGAGCACTGCCACATTTCTCTACAATTCTGGGAGAGAAATTGGAATTTATCCCAAAGTTTAAATACTTAGGAGTGTGGTTAGACCAGAACCTCTCATTTTCTGAGCATGTTGAAGACCTGGCAAAGAAGTTAAGGCAGAGGTTGGGCCTATTCTATAGAATTAGCCAGTTCCTCACTCGTGATGCCAAACTGCGACTAGTCCAAACTACTTTTCTTTCCCTAATCAACTATGGAGATTTCCTATATAGTTACTGTCCCAAAGCCTTGCTTATCAGGTTGGATACACTTTATCATAGGGCCATCAGGTTTATTGCCAGTCTCCCCATCTCTACCCATCACTGCTTATTGTACAAAGCTGTAGGACGGTCCTAGCTTATGTTCGGGTGCTAAAGAAACGCAGTCCTTTGGACCTACGGAGACATTATGAAAAGGCTACAACATTATATAACGTAATATCTTCCCCTAAGCGAGCTAGGACTGTATGGCTTAAGAAGTGCCTCCTATATCTCCCTACGCATCCCTATGACTTCCACCCACTATGGCAGAATGGCCATTAGTTTTACATTGCCATCCTTGTGCAACAAAATGCAAAAACAACTGAAATGAAGTTTCCTCCAAAGTATTAATGCTTTAAAGTCATTATATGCTCGAGGTGTGTGAGAGCCATGCAACTACTTCCCTGGCTCCTAATCGCTAACTGCTGTTAGCTTTCTCACCTGAGTCTAGCCATAGCCATGAATGACTTTACCCCATGTTAATTCTTGCATGTTTTACTAACCCTAATATACTTATTACTTTCCGGTCCCTGTACCCCTCTTCCCAGATATAGGCAAGTCTTACAGGGGGCATCTGCACCCAAGGCCTAAAATCTCTAGCTCCCAGGAGATCAGCAACTTCTCAAGCCACCATCCAAAATCATTTGCCCGGGTTCTTCTTTAGCAAAGCACTGCTAAAGCTGCCAACCAATCAGATTGTGAGGGCTATCCAGCCATTGCTCCCGATTGGCTTCTGCAGTTTACTTCTGCTATCCTTCCAATTCCTGCAAAATCAGATGGTCTGCTTGTATTTTGCTAAAATAATTGCAATCACTTCTTTCCCTGACCGATGGGATCCTTTTCTTTACTGCTCAGAGTGCAAATATCAGGAGTATGAGTGATTGTGCTCCTTTTTTGAACCTTTGTCTGAGATTGGCCTTAGGCGCCTCAGCATATTCATCACCTACCCTGCCTTGTGATCTTCCCGGTGGCCCGACAGTCTATTGGACACAGACAGCCCATGCTAGCACCATAGAATTAGAAAATATGTGCAGTAGGCGCTGTCCCAGCCATTGCCTTAGTACCTAGCTCACACCTTCTATTAGTAAATCGCGGCACGGCCGCCTCCCAGCCCTAATGTAAGCACTCCCTGGGGCTGCCATTGATAGTGCCTGGCAGGCTGTTTGTTCCCTTTCAGATCTAACCATACCTGTTTTATTCCTTTTTGTGAACTATGTCAAGAAAAAAGCTGTTATCACTTATTTTGTCTGACTGTTATGATAGTGATACCTAGGTCTTGCTTGTGTTTTATTTAGGGAAATTCCTGTGATAATATCCATCTCTGAATCTTTGTGGTATAGCCTATTCCCACTATTTTATACTGTTCAATGGGTCTTACTGATGATCCCTAACAAACTGTTATGTATGTTCCTTGTGTTTTGATTTGCACTTCTATTATGTTTTATTCACATTGTAAATATAGCTGTTTGTACTATAATCTGGACTTAACCAGGTCCATTTTGTAAACGAGCTTGCTCAACGATGTTCACCTGGATAAAGATTTGATTGATTGATTAATTGATAAAAGTCCACAGAAATCCATTATTCCATTTCCAGTGAAATTTGGCAGAAATTCAGCAGCATTTAGAAAATTCTGTGAAATTCCGTTCCAATTGAATTTGAAAATTCAGCAGCACTTATAACACTTTCCAGCACTGCTAGCTAGGATTGGACATAAGATGACCACCATGAACAATATACTTTAGTTACTTTCTTGGTGAAATATACAGTTTTAGATCTTTTGAAGTAATTATTATATGTGTTAAAGTATTGAAATATTATTCATGTTTGCATTTTCTACAGTGATATTTTGCTGTCATTATAACAATTCATTTATATAACATCTGGGGCTACATTAATAGAAGTCGCAAAGTACAGCACAGAAGTTTGTGCTGCGCTTTGATTTTGCCCAGTTGTCTAAGGGTGCTATTTTCAGTTGGATAATGTACCTGTGCTATCTGACTGAGAACAGGGCTATGTCAAGTCAACGGTAACCCCATTACCACTAGTGCTAACCCCACTGGTGCTGCCCTGACATGCAGCCAGGAGTATGTCTCCTCAATGAATAGCACAGGAAAGCATTTTCAGTTCACAAAAGCAGCTATGGAAATGAGCCCCTTGGGCATGCAAGGGGCTATGTGGTCATTTGCATAGCCAATATGGGCCAATTTACATAGACTGCACCAGAGCTTAGTGTGCCCCCCCAGACCCTACCCCAGAGGCAGCATTGTGATGCTGTGGTCTAGTGTCCCTCCCCTACCAATTGCAGGCATGATTGTAAATGTATATTTTCTCCTGGTGCTAGTGGTCCCCACTCCTACCAATCATCAGCCTGACTGTAACTATATACATTTTTCTGGTGGTAGTGACACCTTCCCACTGGTTGCCAGCTGATTGTAACTATGTATTGTTTGCTGGTACTAGTGGTCCCCCGCCTTCCACTGATCGATGAACTGATGTTAACATACATCTTTCCCTGGTGTCTAGTGGTCCTTCCCCCCACCTGATCCCTCACCCTATGTAAAAAAAACATATTTTCTTGTGTCCAGTGGTCCCTCCCCTCACCATATCACCCATCTGATGTAAAGAACATATTATCTGGTGCCCAGTGGTCTCTCCCCCCTCACCTGATCACCCACCCAATGTCTGACTACTGTTTCCCTGGTATGCAGTGTATCCCCCAGTCCAGATCCCCTGTAGATAGTGTAACCATTCCCTGATGGTAAGCAGACCCCTCTCTTATCCCCAGTCCTCTGTGTGTGTATTAAACCATTCCCTGGTGTCTAGCAAGGCCCCACCACCACCCGGTGGCAAGCATCCCACCACCCCGCTTCCCTGTCTCACCATCAAGCTGGTGACCAGCACAGCCCTCCACTCCTACCACGACTGGCTGCCAACTGAGCTGTCAATAAGCACATACTGTATGCTGTGTGTTCTCACTGATTGACAGATCACTATCATTCAATGAGTGCATACCATATGCAGTACGCATTCATTGGTAGCTCAGTCAGTGGCCAGCCATGGTGGAGGATGGAGGGGTGTGCCAGTCACTGGTTCCAGGTTGGGATGGAGTGAGAAAGGGTGGGGCACTACCTGCTGGGGTGGAGTGTCTGCTAGATGCCAGGGAATGGATACAATTATGTTACAGGGGATTGGGGAGAAGGGGGTTGACAAGACACCAGGGAATGGTTTATCTTTACCATACAAGGGATCAGGACAGGGTGCTAATATGCTGAACACCAGGGAAATGGTGTTTGTATGTGGGTGGGGTAGGACCACTGGACACAAGGGAATGCTATTGTTTCACATGAGTCCATCGATTGGTGGGGGGACCATTAGTTACCAGGAACTGCTATATAGAATGATCAGGCTAGAAATCAGCATGGAGGAACACTAGATTTGAGGGACTGATATATTGTATAATCAGGCCAGTAATTGGCAGGGGGGTGGGGCACATATATTGAACCATTAGGCTGGGGATCAGTGGTGGTGACCACTAGACACCATGAAATGATTTGTTATTATTGCCCATGGGTGCGGGTGGGGGATGGAACCACCTGACACCAGGGAATATTAGACAGAGTGGGCATGGTTCCAGGTCAGAGGAGAGACCACCTGACACCAGAGAATATTAAAGACAGATCTGGAATGGGTGTGGCTGGGGGGAGGGACCACTAGACACTGGTGAATATATTTTTCTACATCAGACTGGCATTAGGGGGACCACTGGACAATTGGGGCTATATTTTTCTACATTGGGATGGCATCAGAATGGTGAGGACAACTGGACACTGGGGTCTACTGTACTGAGAGTTGGGTGGTGGGGCATGCGGTACCTCTGCTAACCATGAGGTTTGCGTGTGATTAAGGCAATGTCTTGGTCAGCGGCATTTACACCATGCAAGGGGACTGCACAAAAGGCCCTTCCACTGAGCAAATGCTTTGTGAATTGAACTGTGCTGATATTCAGGCCCCATCCCACTCATTTGTGTTGCACCGCCTCCACACTTTGCCCCAGCACAAACCTGGTTTGAGCACACAAACTGGGCTTCTGTGAATAGCAGCTTGGTGCAAAACTTGGTTTGCTTGCACAAAACTAGATTTCTGCCCAGGCAAAGTTTTGTAAATCCTGGTCCTACTGTTTTATCCTTCTAGACAAATAATCAAGAATTTGGAGGATTTTTACCCTGGAAAAAAATTCTGTTTTCTTACTGGTGACAGTAAACAATTAAACAGAAACAAAATACTACAGATATGTATTTCACTTTTCTGACTAGCTGGTAAGATTACTCCTACTGTAAATAAATTAAAAATAATAACATACATTACTTAACCTATATTAAAACTTTCCTTTAACATTTATTTTGAACTATTATGCAAAGAATGATTGACAGCTTCTCAAGAAAATGAGCATGCCAAGAATCAGACCTATTTTTAAACTGACATTTCATTTCAGCCTTCCAAGCATCCCCTCCTTGGTTTCATAATGATAATCAAAGAATATGCAGACAATCAAAAGATCAGACCTATTTGCAAACTGACATTTCATTTCAGCCTTCCAGTTTTCCCCATCTTGGTTTCATGATGACAATCAAAGAATAAATACAGATAATCAAAAGGTTTATGTCACATGTTGCATTTGGTGGGTTAGAAGCCAGAAACAGGTTCCTACTTCTAATTGCTTTCTCTGCTGTGCATTAATATAACCGGGTTTTTCTTTGAATAACTTTTTTAACATACCATCCTGCTTCTGAGAATAGATTAAATGAAACATACACGTACAAGGCTGTCAGTTGCAAGGTATTTTTGTTATAACAAAAAAACTATTGTGGAAATAAACTACAGTATCCTACAAGTGAAAATTAAACAGTTCAAGAAAGCCATAATGATCATCCTAGTACTAGCAGGAAATATGTGAAACAAGAGTTTTGAGATGAATCATTAGCATGCAGACATCCTCTCCCTTTATCTTGTTCTATGGATCCTCCCAAGGAATTCATACAGTGAGGCATACATCTCAAACAGTGAAACACACTGTATGATGATACTGTACCTATACGCAACATATTGAAAGACATACACTGAATAGTGAAACATATATGATATAGTGTGGAATACATATGTTGACATGCATATGTTATATTTTGCAATGCTTGCATTATATGGTGAAATACTTACTTAATATGTTTCAGTTAAAATATAAATTATATACCCTGTATTGAACTATACATTACAAAAAACTGTATTATTGCACCAGTTAACTAATGCCAAAAAACTAGGGAAATGCATACCTCTCAACTGTCCCTAATTTTCAGGGATGTCCCTGATTTTGCCTCAAACTTTTACACTGTCCCTCACAAAATTTTTGTTTTTGTGACAGAACAGTGGGGATTAAAAGCACAAAATAATGTCAAACATTCAAGTTACAGACTGCTTCTTCTTCAGAAAATGCATCTTAACACAAATCCCCTTACTCGATCAGCTTTCTAAGTGAATAGTACCAGTTTTTAAGATGTGTCCCTGATTTTGGGTCTTTGTCCCTGAATATTTTAAGCCTTGTCCTGATTCTTGAGGCAAGAGGTTGAGAGGTATGGGGAATTGTCCAACCCTAATTCCCCCCCAGCAGAAAAAGGACATGTCCACACAAGTAATCACAGATAGCCATCACCAGGCAAGACAAACAACATACAAATGTATCCAGATGACACAAATGCAGTAGCACTGATGTGCTTCCTTCTTGGATTTGTATCTGTGGCTGCAGAAGCACTGGCCCCACATGGGCCTATGCTTCTGTAGCCAGTGTGTGTGTGTGTGTGTGTGTGTGTGTATGTCTTGCAGTGTCTATGAGTACCTGTATTGCAGAATGTCTGGTGACATAGGGGACTGCACTTCTGCAGACAGAAATGCTGTTGAAATTGGAGTATCATAGATATTTCTATGCAGTTGTGAAAGTGCAGGCTACACCAAGATCTGTGCTTCTGCAGCAAGAAGTTGATGTGTATGTCTTATACTCATAGCTACAGAGTCACAGGCTCCAAAGGAGCCTGCCCTTATGCAGACAGAACTACTGTTGAAGTATAGGTCTCATGGATTTTGTAATGCCTGTATGTCTGCAGCCAGAAGTATGCATGTATGTATTACACCTGAGGCTGCAGAAGTTGATGTATATGTCTTACACATGTCACTGCAGAGGCCCATGTCCCATCAGGGCCTATGCTTATGCAAACATAAATATTGCTGCAAATGCATTATTTCATTGAATGCATTATTGGCTCTTATTTTAATAATATTTTGCATTCATCATCTTTTTTTTCTTTCTCAGTAAAAATAATTTTAAAAAGAAGCACTATTGCAATTAGTGTATCTTGGATTTTGTGGCACCTATATTTCTGCTGCCATAGATTGGTGTGTATGTGTTAGAGTGTGGATGGATATCTGGGGCTACAGAAGCTCTGGTCCCAGAGGGGCCTGTGCTTCTGCAGATAAAGGAACTCTTGTTATTTGTGTATTGTGGATTTGCATCTGTGGCTGCCGGAGCCTGTGCTTCTGAACACAGAAGTACTATTGTGATTTGAGTATTATGTAGTTCTACCTGCAGCCACAAGTGAGTGTGTATGTGTTGCAGTGTCTGTACCACAGATACAAATCTGAGAAGATAGCACATCACTGCTACAACATTTGTGTCATCTGGAAACAGTTGTATGTTTGTATTACCTGATGATGGCTGTCTTTGGTTGCTTGTGCAGTCTTGTCCTTTTGCTATTGGGGGAGTGGGCAGTTAGGGTTGGAAACTCTAACAATGCATTTTCCTACTTTTGTGGCATTAGGTTGAAAACCAACTGGTGCATTAACACAGTTTTTTTTACAATGTATTTCCATTCTTTTTGAGATTGTTGAATTGTATCTTCATAAAATTTGTTTTTCTTTTATATAAAATGGCCTGCTTTAGAGAAGGTTAAGAATATTTTACCGGCCTCTTAACATAGTAAGATACATTCTTTACAAATGTGGGATGCTTACAACTATGACAACACCTTATTTAACCCTTGCTGTGTAGGGACAAAACCTTTGATGGAAAAATCACTTTATTTTTATTATCAATAATTTATTTTTTTAATTATCATTATTATTTCATCTGATTTTTATATGGTATTAAGATGGGAAATGTTTACTCTAACTTTTGGTTGAGATTAAGATTAATTAAGTCTTAAAAAGAATAAAATGGAGGAATGATGGCATTTAAAATGGAGACAATTTCAGAGTTGAGAAAAAAAATGTGTTCCAGTAAAGTCTTCTTTTAAATTGGAAGTCCCATAAGAGGGGCCTAGCCACATTCCAGAAAATACACTTTTATTAGGATTTATGGGTGTCTGTATGGAAAAGCCTTAGCTAAAGCTAAGTATCCCATGATTACTATCAAGATAGGAGGTCATGTGACTAACACAGGCTAGCACCAACAAAATAATTGTCTTAGACTTTAAACGTTCCATTACCCTGTATAAAAATGAGAAGTTTTATTCATAGTTTAAAGATGCAATGTGCTGCTGCTACAATTGGACAGTTATTGGACAACAGTATGATAAATAAGCTTACCAAGTTTTATGATTGCAGAATGAATAATTCTGAACATATAAATAAGACTTATTTAGTATCATTTTCTTATTTCAAAACTAGACAAATCTAGTATCGTGTAATAGCTCACATCTTAGGACGTTTAACAACATGAATATTAAATATATAGTTTGTTGCTATAGAGAGAAATACCATCTAAAATTTTATAGTAAATTAACTTTTCTGACAGTGATTTATTGCTTTCCTTAAAAGATCAAAGACTTCTTGTGTTTCTACAAAAAAGTAATGTTTTAGGTACTTTAGGCATGGATTTTTCTTACAAATCTTATATCATTCTGTAGCTTAGACTACTAATAGCAAGACTATCATTTTATTTTAGGAAGTTTTATTGAAATTATGAAGTTATAACCTTAATAGTGTAACTTAGGAAATATCCATGTTAGACATCAAAATTACACCAGTATGACCTACTTAAGGCAAAACACATGAATATGTAAGTTTAATGTTCAAATTAAGTTAAATAAGACTTTTATTTAAAGAAAATAAATTTGAACTAAACCAAGTTTGAGGAGCAGGGGAGTGTCATAGAAGGCATGTCTGTATGTCATCATTTGTCTTCTGAGATGCCCTACCTTTCTAGTGACTCAAGCCAATCAAAATCTGGTGATGACATCACCAGAGCAGTTTCATAATAGTGAATTCTGCTAACCACTCCTCAGTCTGAGCTATCAATGTAGGAAGACCTATGTTTGGTTAATTAAGAATTCTAAAGGTCTTATGCTGTAGCTAGGCCAAATAACTTTGGGCCACACCTGTTTTATATGCAGGGATTAGCATAAGAAGAGTCAAAGCATATGCAGAGTTGCTCAAGGATCCGGGTGCAAGAAAAGATGCAAGGATATTCTTATTGTGTATGAAGCAAGGTCTGTGTTCATTTGCTGAGTATTTTGATGAGTAATGTTGCCTGCTGAGGACCAGACAGACCTACCTTTAAAACTCACACAAGCTATGCAGTTTGCTGAGCAAAAAGAGTTCTATTGTCCTAAGGTTTTGAAAGCAGATGCACAACATGAAAGAGTCAATAAGCTCCAGTTGTTGAAACAACTTGTTATTCATGAGAAAGTTCTTTGAATCCAGTATTGCTATGGACTGTGCAGATTGAAGCTATGTTCTACAACTAGAAGAATGGATTTTTAGCAAAAGTTTAACTTGCAGAGTGTATCCATGCTAAAAGAAGTTCCAAGGTCAAGGTTAGCTGATAAAGAGACCTTTTCATCAAAAGCCAGACTTAGCCAAGGTTCTAAGTGGAGAAAAAAGACCCACTTCTACAACCAGAAATATAAGTAATAATTTTATTACCTTCACTAATTTTAAGTAATAGTCTTGGTAATTTAAATCAGCTTATCTGGGAAAGTAAGAAGGAAACTTACTTTTAACTATAGAATCTAGGTATCTAGTTTAAGATTTGAACTAAGAAATACTGTGCATGATTTGAAAAGTTAAAACTGAGTTTTATAAAAGTATAGTACAAATCACTGATGTAATGATTTGTTGCCAGTTCTCATAGAAAATACATTTCACATAGTATGAAGTTTTAAAACAAATTTTATACAGAAACAATCTGAGATATTGATCTTATAAGTATATGTTCTTATGCATGAAGGTTATGTTAAATACTAAGACCCAGATATTCAAAAGGGGTTGCACATGACACAACAGTGTTGCACCATGCACAACCCACTGATGTCCCTGGCACGATATTCAAATGGGAATTGTGACTGGCACAAATCCCAATGCACCAGACACATCAGTAATATATGTGGCGCAGGTGGGGGGGGGTGTGCCCATGCATACTCTGCACATCCCGATATTCAGCCTGGGATGTGCTGAGTCCATGCATGTGCAACCCCTACTTGTGCCGCACAATGGCTGGCCACCCACAGGTGAGCTGCCATATTGCATGGCACAACATGGCAGCTGCCACCTGTGGATGGCCACCTGAACTCAGGCTACAACTCTTTGGCGGCACCCCCCCATGCCTGATAGCGGACATCTGTTCAAAAAATCACGTCCAATATCCCTGGTGGTCCAATGGACCGCTGTCAGCCTGATAGTGGATTTAAGTATAAATTAAATGATTTCCTATATCCCTGGTGGTCCAGTGGACCACTGTCAGCCCAATTGCAGGCTTTAGTATAAATGAATTGATTTCCTATATCCCTGGTAGTCCAGTGGACCTCTGTCAGCCTGATTGTGGGCTTCTGTAATAAAAAAAGAATTACGTCCAATATCCCTGGTGGTCCACATAAACATAAAATAGTCCTATTACCTGGTGGTCTAGTGTACCCCTCCCCACCCACCCACCCACTGAGCCCCACTACCCGCTTCCCCTGTAAGTGGTGGGTGGAAGCACCACCCGTCTGCTGCCCCTGCCTGCCAACTGCCATCATAGGTAGGGCTGTATGCCCATTGGTCTGGCGGGCTAGCCAATGGACATGCAGCCCATACCACTCACATTCCAGATATGTGAATGGATCCATTCAAATAACTGGAATGTGTAGTATGGTATGGGCTGCATGCCCATTGGCTCACACTGTGGACCAATGCCACGCTGAGCAGGGGCATCGCTCCTCGAAGCTGCTGCCTGGCAGGGTGCCAGGCATAAGTCACCGATCGTGCATCCACATGCAATGGGGGCTAATGACATGCAATTGCCCCATTTGTGCCTTGCATATTATGGCCCCATTTGCATGTGCACTTTTGAATATCGCAGTTACTGCTAGTGCATCCTCCTGCTCCACTTTGGTCACTTGCACTGGCGCAGTGCCACTGCGCCATGCACAGTGCCGGTGGCCAGGGTGCGATATTCAATGATGCTGTGCCATGGTGCACCTCTCTTGAATATCGCCCAGTCAGTGCTCCTGCTCAGCCAAGTTGTGCTGCATCCAGGCTTGCACCACAGCCTGGTGCACTTTGAATATCTGGGCCCAAGTATGATAAAAGTAGTAAAACTTACCATTTATTATGCTGTGTATTGCTTATTCCTTTGCATTGTTTATTTGCTAGAATTTGTTTATTAGTTTGCTGGATTTACTGTAACAATTTTGTTGATGTTTACAAGATTAGGCTTGATATTTATGCTAATGAGGAATATTTAGAACCATTGTATAGGTGTAAATAAAATATCTATTTTTCATATAACTATACGTATAGTAAGCAGTGTCATTTACCATTATACTTGAATCTGGACAGCATAGGATAATCTCACATGTGAATATTTATTATTTTTGGTAATTTATGAAATAATTTTTGGGTAAGGCCCGAGGTAAATCTAAGTGCATTATTATAAAAAGTGATATTATAAGCCTTTGTTCCGACAGCTGTGCCACAGACTGATATATCAGTCCAGAATTCCTATACATTTTAATTCTGCTGGCAGCATAATGATTAATAATAGCAAATGGCAGTAATACACATTGTAGGAGACCATAGAGTAATATACTCATTGATGCATAATGATAAGTCAAGACTTAAATTATGGAGACTCTTGCAAATGCTGAATCTAGTTTTAATGCAATACTTTATATTCATGGGGTGTTCTACAGTATTATATGTCCTTTACTAAAAGCTAACATTCATACTGTAACACAGATAATGGGACTTATTCTACAATGAACATCGATTTCCTAAATAGGCAAAAAATTACAGTAGTTTTAGCATTCTACTGCACTGTGCCAAATAATGTCCAGTTTAAAAGTAAAGTATATGTAAATAAGATGTTTTCTGTAAGAAAACCATGTGTTCGCTGTGGAATGTGTCACAATATTCATTTTATACAATATGAATTTAACATTTTTTAAGTCCTATATATCACAACACATCCAGTGCATACAAATTAACCAATAGATTAATTTTAAGTAGAAGTTTACTAGAGATAAATTCCACTGCTACAACATTCACTCAAATCACTTCCCCCTCTCCCACAAATAACTACTTCCAGCACAGCTACTTGTTTGCTGCTGAAAGATAACTTCTGCTGCTTCCTCAGTGCTAAAGATTTTCTAACAATGACAAAGATATAACATGTATGCTATTAAAAGAAAATAATGGTGCACATTATATGATGAACAGTGGTTTCCTCAAGGCACATAATAAACGGAACATACAAACTGTACTAGTTAATAAATATGGCACATGTGTAATCAAGTTCCTATGTTGATGACATCTACTGTCTGTATGTGGGTAGGCGGTTTTACTTCACAACCCATTTGCCCAATACCATCACATTGTATGGGGATGTGATTTAATTCCTATTAAAATGCATTAATTGATAATATACTGTATAATAGAAAAGAACTTGATTGTATGTTGTGACTTCCATACACACACTGTCCTAAAGCATTAAACATTTAGTACAAGCAGAAGGTGTCATACAAAGATACAACTATCACAACGTGCTTTCCTAAGCAATAAGGTAGATAATGATAGTGCAGGGACTATATAACAGTAGGTACCGGTAGTGCAGGGACTGTATGATGATAGCTACCCCTGATGCATGGAATGAATGGAGATAGTAATAGTGAAGTGACTGTGAATAGATATTGCTAGTGCAGAGACTATACATAGAAACATAAAATATTGATGGCAGATTAGGACCACAAGGCACATCCAGTCTGCCATTTTTCCATACCTGTAATGGTGGCTAGTGACCCTACTTAGTTGTCAGCTTAGCCCCTCTTCCTTACATCTAGGGTACCCTTAAGCTAAGCATGTTTGAAATCCCTACTATGCTAGCTCCCTTGACCTCCAGTGACAGACCATTCCAATTGTCCACCATCCTTTCAGTTAAGAAATACTTCCTCACATTTCCTCTTAATCTACCCCCCTCCAATCTCATATCTCATATCATGTCCCCTTGCCCTTGTGTTCTTCCTATACTGGAAGAGGTTGCCTATCTGCACCTTATTTATGCCAGTGAAATTCTTGAAGGTCTCAATCATGTCCGCCTCTCCTTTCTCTCCTCAAATATATACATGTTCAGGTCCCTTAGTCTCTCCTCATACAACTTGTGGTGCAAGCCCTGCACTATCTTAGTCACCCTTCTCTGAACCACCTCTACCCTGCTGATGTCATTTCAGAGATGTGGCCTCCAGAACCACACACGGTACTCCAGGTGAGGTCTCACCATAGTTCTGTACAGTAGTATTATCACCTCCCTTCTTCTGCTAGTTACACCTCTTCCTATGCTCCCTAACATACCACTTGCTGTCTCTGTTGCCTTCTTACACTGTTTGGACACTTTCATATCATCTGACATGATGATTCCTAAATCTCTCTCCCCCCTGGTGACTGCCAGTAGTCCCCCCCCCCATTCTGTAGCTCACTGCAGGATTTCTACACCTTAGGTGTATCATTTTGCACTTCTTCATGTTGAACTTCAGTTGCCACAGTTCAGACCACTTATCAAACTTTGCTAGGTCCCTCCTCATTCTTTCCACCCCCTCTGGAGTGTCCACAATATTGCAGATCTTGGTGTCATCTGCAAATAGACAGACTTTTCCCTCCAGCCTTTCTGCTGTGTCTCTAATGAAGAGATTAAATAGGAAAGGTCCCAGGACTGAGCCATGTGGTACCCTACTTGACACTTCTCTTACATCTGACAGGATCCCATTTACTACCACTCTCTGCTTCCAATCCCCTAGCCAGTTCCTGACCCAATTCACCAACCAATTCAACCAGCCTAGTTTGTAGAGTTTTGTGTCTCCCCGTGTTTTTTCAGCCCCTGCTTCTCGGGGGTCAGCTGGGTTGCTCCCTACCTGCCTTCCTCACTCTCCCTTCCCATGTGAACCATACTTAACCAGGCTCCTTTCTCTGCTTTTCCATCAGCTTCCAGTCCAGTCCCAGGACTGCTTGAGGTATGACTGTTTGCCCTGCTTCGGGGCTCTAGGGGCAGACAATCATCTGGCACTCTCCACCTTCACTGGGTCCAACTCTGCAATGTTGAACAGTGCCACCCCTACCCACATGGGGGTCGTCCTCCTTTTATTTGTGCCTGAACTTAACAGCCCACTTTTACACCCCCATCACTTACCTACTTGGTTTAGCCCATATATCCCCTGATGTTTCTATGTTCTATGTTTCTATGAAGCAACAATTTACCTCTCCCTCTATCATCATTAACAAGATTGCCTGGGTCTCTCTTCTCTTCCCCCCTTCTATGTGCCCGCCAACCACTGTCCATAACCATGATAAGATCTAGAGTCCCTGGAATTAGAACCTTGGACACACTTTCCTCCGTCTTTCTAGCCAGCAGCCCTAGCCATTAGGCTGTTGTAGCACACTGCCATGTACTGCTTCTCCAGCTGTCTTGTCACTCACAGTGAGGTTTGCACTTCTCCCCCTTCTGGCTGGATCACTCTTATGCACCCTACTAATTGCTGACTTCTGTGCCTTAGTTCTAACCTATGATCAAGCTGATCTAGCCTTCAATGAGGCCAAGAAGTCCTTGGACCTTCCCACTGGACAAGCACGATGGGAATGTACCCTGCTTGGTCCCTTCTCTATCATTTTTTTTATCCAGCATTGAGCTCCAGCTCCTAGGTCACTTTCTGAACTCCCTCTCCTCCCCTACTCTCTGGCTGCTGAGTCCGTATCACTACTATTCTCCCTGTTACTACATGCCAGTGAGTTAGAGAGTAACACTGGCCCTGAAACTCCCCCATCAACTTCTATAACAGCATCTGGGCTAACCACCAAGGATTAAAAATTGCCCTTATGAATATCTGTAGCCTCCCTGCCAAGTACCCCAATCTAGAAGCATGGTTATCCCTCCATAAACCCAACATACTTAGTTTGTCAGAGACTTGGCTTAAGCATCATCACACCAATGCCATGTACCACCTGGCTGACTTCTTCCTGCTGCACCAGGTAGGTCCAGTAAGAAAAAGGGAGGCAGTGCTGTCATTTTAATCAAAGAACCTACCTCTGCTGCAATGACCCTCTGCTCTGACCCTGCCTCCCCCACTGAATGGCTTATCTTAGAAATTACCCATGGCTGTTTTAAAAAACTCTTCCTGGGGTGCTACTACAACAATCCTGCAGCCGACACTGAGGGTTAACAAAATCTCTTGACAGGGTATGGGCCTTTCTCTCCCCCACCCAGGGATACCATACTATTCAGTGATTACAACCTCAACTGGCTAAGTGGCCAAGAACCTGATTTTGCTAACCTACTCAAATAGCACAATCTTGTGTAAACCATCACAGTCTCCACCCAGCTCAACCCTTACACTGTCACCCACACTCTGCTGGATTGGGTGATCACAAATAGGGAAGGCAGAGTACTACAGGCCAGGATGTACATCATTTGGTCCTCTAAGTCTGTACACCCCCCCCCCGGTACCTGTCCTTTCAGAATTTCAACTGTACTGATGTCTCCCTTCTCCTGTATGACAATAGGGCCATGAACTGGCAGGACTTCTATGCCCTGACGGATGTGTCTTTGGCTGTTACTTTTTTCACTAATGCACTTCTGGCTATACAGGACTGCCACTTCCCAATCGTAACATGGAAACTCAGAAGTGGGTGCACCCACTGGATAACAAATGAACTGCTAATGCTCATGAAAACCATGGATCGCAAGTGGTCTGCCCACAAACAGTCCCCCTCTCCTGGCCTATGGAATAAATACAGGCAACTACACAATTATTGCAAACACATGACCATATCCTTAAAATGAAACTATTATTTCAACCTCCAGAAGGAAAGCTTTGGAAACCCCTGGAAATTTTGGGACTCCATTATCTCCCTTCTTAACCCATGCATGAACAGCACAATCCAATCATTCAATTAAGTTCCCCTACTGGTCCACTGACCGAGCCCTCTGAGGTTGCCCAGGCTTTCAACATGAAATTTACAGACCTCTCAACTCTCCTAAACAAGCTTCCCTCCAGCCATTCCACCAATTCTGGAACTACCACTACCTCATCACCCACTTCCTCCTCTCCTAGTGCCACCTCTCATTCCCTCTCCCCTTCAGTGTTAGGTCAATCTCCCAGCAAGAGACTTACAAACTTCTAAAGAGTCTCGCAAACTAGGGTAGACCTGGTTCAGATGGCCTCTCAACTGTCCTGCTCAAATCCTTCTCCCTGGCAATCTCCCAACTTCTCACTTTTATTTATAACCTGGCCCTGCCCAACTCTTCTATGCCCAACCACTGGAAAATTTGAAAGGTAGTTACCATCTTTAAATCAGGTGACCCCAAATCTCCTGACAATTATCATCCAATATCAATCCTCTTCTACTTAATCAAGCTTCTCAAGAAGGTTGTTCCTCTCCAACTGTCTCAACACCTCAACAAGTACAACCTCCAGTGTAGCATCATGGCTTTTGAAAAAAGTCACAGTACCACAATGGCTCTGTCTCTCTTTACAGATCATGTCCTCACTAAGATGGATTGGGAGTGCATCACAGGCACCATCTTTGTGGACCTGTCAAAGAACTTTGATATGGTTAATCATGCCCTCCTCCTTTCCAAATTACCCCTTCTCAGTTGCTCCTCACTGACTGGTTCAGAAGCTACCTTTCTGGCCACTCCCAAACAGTATGTCTTGGCTTGGCCACTTCACCTGTCCTGCCTGTCACCACTGGTGTTCCCAAGGGCTCCATTCTTGGCCTACTTCTTTTCTCTAATTTTGTCAACTCCCTCCTTGCTGATGGCCTTAACTGCAACACTTTCTCTATGTGGATGACCTTGTCCTCTTCCAGAGCAATAAGTCCCTTGCTAGCATCTTCTCTGTACTCTTACTGAATTATGGCTCCACTCACAGCTGGTTCACATCCAGTCTGCTTCTGATTAACAAAAAAAAAACAAGGTGATATTTGGATCAAAACATTTCCTCACTAGAGCCTTCAATACAAGCTTTTTCCTCAAAATATACTCTTCAGGAGGCCCAGCACTTGAAAACGTCTCCACTTTTAAATACCTGGGTGTAAGGCTCAACTCCTCTCTCTCCTTTTCTGAGTACATTAATCTGGTGGTTCATAGAATAAGTACAGTAAGAAAAATAGATTGGGGTGCTCATTACATTTTAAATGTCCAGTTTGGTGCCAGTAACTAAATTTACATGAACGCAGAAAAAGGTAGACGTATTGTGATACTTCTAAGTCACAATGCACTGACCCCAGCACTACTGATTTCATAACATTTTAAAAAAAAGTCCGCTTACCTTCACTGTGTAAATTGTTTTATTGTGAAAATCAAGTACTCAACATATTACAGTTCACATAAAGTGCAAGTGCAAACAGAAAAGATATTTACATCAGCGGACGGTCACTCGAATCTAGCCACACATAAAACTAACAACACACCAGCACTCCATGAGTGCTCCCCGCAGTGGGTGTTTGCCAGCAGCAATGTACACAATGTGCTACATACTGATCAGCTGACATTTCACCAAAAGGCTTTCTCAGAGCTGATTGGCTGGAGGCACCCAGTCATACTTCTACTATGTACTGCTGAATATTCATTAAATTGGCATTACCAGCATACAAACACATAACACATCTCATTCATGCACTCATCACACTATATATATATATATAGATATATATATATATATATATATACAGTATATATATATATATAGTATAGTCGCAGCCACTATAGTTAGGGTTGAGCGGCCAGTTACATACAAAAGTCAAAAGTTTGCACATTAATAACTTTGGACCCATTTAATGGATTTGCCTGAAATTTGGTACAGGTGTTGGGGTGTAAAAGATCTCTTGATCTGCCAAATTGCATTTCTGTCAGAGTGCTGGTCTTCATGTAAGAAAGTGCTGAAAAATGCAAAATTATCCATTTTTGGAGGCACTTTTTGACATTCTTAATGTGGTTGTGCACGGCCATTGTGTGGCATGCCACTCTGTGAGTTGTCTCACTTGAAAGAGCTTTAGTGGCCGAACATGCCGTTTTTTATTTGATGAAAAAAAATTTAAGGCATTCAAAAGTTATGGCACTTTTAAGTTCCCATTATAAGTCAATGGGAAAATTTATATGTATATCTTGCGATCAAAGAATGGGGGTTCTGGCCATCTCGTCCCACCTGGCGATTAAAGAATTTGCAGCCTCACAGTTCAAGAATCTTTGTCCCCGAGGATTTTCAAAATTCTTTGATCGCAAGGTCCACCATTTTGTTTTGTCTTTTCTGATTGGAAAAACACAAATA
Organism: Neoceratodus forsteri; assembly: GCA_016271365.2. NCBI lineage: Eukaryota > Metazoa > Chordata > Ceratodontiformes > Ceratodontidae > Neoceratodus > Neoceratodus forsteri. The sequence goes on from CM057449.1 coordinate 989,859,320, forward strand.
TCTCGGCTCAGGGGTCATTTCTGAAGTAAAACGTCAATAGGTTTTACTCAGGGGGCTCTACTCTATTGAGCCATGTCTTTGGTTTCATCCAAATCAGTCATAAAATAGAGTTATAAGCTTTTAAAATCTTAATGCGCGGCTCGCTAACGATCTTTGATTGTGAGCCTGCAAATTAGTTGAGCGTGAGATTCTCTGATCGCAATCTTGCATCATGACCTAAAAACACTAATATCTCGGCTCAGGGGTGTGCTACGGACATACATGAGGGTGGGTTTTGTTCAGGAGGGTCCATTCTATCAAGGCATGCCATTGGTTCAGTTCAAATCAGTCAATAATTTGTGTTTCACCATTTTTAATTTTTTGTTCATGAGCCTGCAAATTCTTTGATCATGAGATTCTTTGATCGTGATCGTGCATCGTGAGAGAGGGGCAAGATGGCCCAAATTAAAAATCTATTTTCTCAGCCAAGGGATGTCCTAGGAAGTCAAATGAGGGTAAGTTTTACTCAGGCGGCTTTGTTCTGTCGAACCATGATGGTGGTTTACCACAATTCCTTCAATTTTTTTATTTATAATATTTTTAATTCTTTGTTTGCGAGCCTGCAAATTCTTTGATCGTGAGATTCTTTGATCGCGATCATGCATCGTGAGCGAGGGGACAAGATGGCTCAATTTAAAAATCCATTTTTTCAGCCATGTGGTGTCCCAGGAAGTCAAATGAGGGTGGATTTTATTCAGGGGACTTCATTCTGTTGAACCATGATGGTGGTATACCATAATTTCTTTATTTTTTTTATTTATAATATTTTTAATTCTTTGTTTGTGAACCTGCAAATTCTTTGATTATGAGCCTGCAAATTCTTTGATCATGAGATTCTTTGATCACCATCTTTGATCGCCAGGGAGGGATAAGATGGCCAGAATTTTTGTAATGGAATAGATAGGGGAATTTTAGTAAGCTTTTATATTGAATATCTCGGGAACAGTTTGGTCTTTTTACTTGAAATTTGGAGGGTGTTTACGGCATGTCCTGTAGATGTGAATTATGGTGCTTATGTGTTGGAGAATTTTTTTTTTGCGGAGATATTGCGTGACACACTTTACGTGTTGCAGACAGTGTTTTGCTTGTGGTGGTGGCTTGAAATTGATAGGGTACCTAGCCTTAGTGACATGGATGTAGTTTTCAGTTGTTGTGTGTGTTAAATGTCAACAGGTGCAGAACTGTGCCAGTTTGACAAATGAAAATCTCATACATTCAAATGTTATCTCTCGGACATGGTTTGGTCTTTTCACTTGAAATTTGAAGGGTGTTGACAGCATGTCATGTGGAGGAAAATTACAGTGTTTCAGTGTCAGAAAACTTTTTTTGGTGCAGATATGGCGTGGTGCAGTTTATGTTCTGCAGACAGCATTTTGCTTGTGGTGGTGGCTTAAAATTGATAGGATACCTAGTCTTAATGTTATGGATGTAGTTTTCAGTCATTGTGTGTGTTAAATGTCAACAGGTGTGGAATTGTGCCACTCTGATGAATAAAAATTTCACATTTTGATATGTCACATCTTGGACACGAGTTGGTGGTTTTACTTGAAATTTGGATGGTATTGACGGCATGTTCTGTAGATGTTAATAGAGGTGTTTACATGTCAGACAATATATTTTTATGGACATATTGTGTGCTTCATTTTACGTTTTACTGACAGAGTTTTCTATTGTTCTACTAGATTAACATTTGTTTGGTGGCTGGCCTTGCTGTTGTGAATGTACATTTTAGTCATTGGGCATGTAATGAGACCTGACACTTACAAGTTGGTGGGAGCACGGGGCCCTTACCAACTTGTGCAACTTTCTACTTTTCAATTCTTTTTTAAAAAGTAAGGAAATTCTATGCAAAAAACTTTATTAATGCATCAGTAAGGGTTCTTCTACAGCAAAAAAAAGTGAGGAAATTCGGGGTTAGGGTTGAAAGCTCCCCTTGGACCCTCCAGCCCACCCCCCAACCGGCATTGGGGTGTGCGTTGGGGTCATCGGTCCTAACTCTCACCCCATCCTCCTATACCTCTGCTTCTTTACACATGTGATGGGGTGAGAGTAGCTCCAATTACCCCAATGCGCACCCCAATGCCAGCTGGGGGTAGGCTGGGGTCCAAGGGGTTTTAAACCATAACCCTGAATTTCCTCACTTTTTGCTGTTGAAGAACCCTAACTGATGCATTAACAAAGTTTTTGTACATAGAATATATATATATATATATATATATATATATATAATAGATAACCCACTCTTAGGTGTCTGTCGCACTCTGATATATGCACGCCTTGGTGTGTTGTATGCACGAGGCCACAGGCCGAGTGCATCAACCACCCAAGGCATGTGCATATCAGAGTGTGACCGTACATCCTAGAGTGGGTTATCTGTCTTATAAAATGGCAAAAAATTTTTAGGGGGTAAAAGTTCATGTGTGATGTCACGCTCTGATATACACACGGTCATGTGATGCATTTTATACAATCAGAACATTGGATTTGGATATGGATGTCTTCTCCATTTTATATATATATATATATATATATATCTTTATATATAAGGGATATACAATGGTGAGCTGTCAGATAAATGATTTATCTACACAAGTGCTGTTTGACTTTGGGTAACCTCATGAGTGGCGTAAGCCACGAGTGAGGTGTCCGAGGTCAAACAGTGCAAGTGTAGAAAAGTCATTTATCTGACAGCTCACCATTGTATATTTCATTTATGCAATAGGGATGCTTTCTATCAGTGCAGGAACATTTGCTTTTGACTGTTTATCTTTATTTTAAATGATAATTTCTGGGAATTTTGGTTAACTTTCCTAGAGTATGTCTGCCTAGCATAGTGGTTGCTATTAAATGAAACACCACTCATGTTGTAGAAAACTTCTTGCTGAACAAATGTCATGCTCACAGTACTATGCTACCTCTTTCATTTTAAAGTTATTCCCATTTGTTTGTCAAAAAGGGAAAAGAAAATTGAATGGTACGCTGTTTTTTGCTAATTATAAAAAAACTAAAAGGTATCTATAAATGAAACACTACTCATTTTGTAGATATTTTTGTGCTGAACATTTTTTGTGCTCACAGTACCATGCTATCATTTTTTTGTTTTAAAGTTATTCACATTTGTTTGTCAAAAAAGTGAATAAAAAATAACATTTTCTTCTGCTGTTTTGCTAGTTGTAAAAAATCTATAAGGTATCTATACATGAAACACCACTTGTTTTGTAGATAATTTTGTGTTGAACAATTTTCGTGCTCACGGTACCATTCTACCTTTTCTCGTTTTAAAGTTATTCCCATTTGAATATGGTTAGAACTGCTTCTGAGGCTGAACATTCTAAATGAATTCTAAAGAGATTTGTGACATAATAACTGTGTGTAAATGGTCACTGTATGTATAAATGTATTTATACATACAGTGACTCAGATAAATGCATTTATTACACTGAATATATGTCCACCCCATTGCATAATTATATATATATATATATATATATATATATATATATATATATATATATATATAGTCATATTATGGTAGCACGTAGTGCTACCATAGTTAGGGTTGAGGAGCCATTTCTATGTTAAACCCCAAAACTTTGCACCTTAATAACTTTGCAACCGTTTGATGGATTTGCCTGAAATTTGTAATTTGTGATCAAGAACCATAGGCCTTGGGATCTACGAAGTTTCATACTGGTCAGATATACGGCTGTGGAGTTATTATGTGTGATCTGTGCGTGCGTTTACGCTTTTCTGGAATTCTGTGGTCGCGCCTACAGGTCGTACGGTTTGCATGACCAGCCCAAAATCTTCAGGGAATGTGCAGCCGGGGTCCCCAATGTGCCTTTCAAAGATTTCATGAAAAATATTAAACGGTTCAAAGTTATTCAAAAACAATTTCCCATTATAAGTCAATGGGAAAAGTTAACAAAAGTTCAACACTTTCGAAATGCATTTTTACTTTCGCAATGGGCCTGTTATTTCACAAATTGGCCATTTTGTTTTCAGTTGGTGATCAGAAAATGGTTGGCATTTAAATTTGGGACCCTCTAGCAACCTTAATTTATTTTGTATTCACCTAGTCGGGCCCTGAGGATGCTTGCCATGTCTTTATTTTGTGGTAAAACACCCCAGAAATATGTTTTCAAATTTCTGGAAAAGTGTATTTCGCAATTACTTTAGGTGCTCCCAGAAGTGTCGCAAAATTTTACAGCTTTTCGAAATCGACAGTAATTTTCTAGTCTGTGGGAAAATGACAGTAATTCTTGGCACTGCACTGCAAAATAACCGTTGGGAGTTTTGGGCTGAAATTTGAGGAACGCGAGCTCGACATCTCACAGATGTGACCTTCAGTGTTGTATTGAAAAAATATTACACGGTGGCAAAGTTATGGCACTCCAAAGTTGACAGTTTTTCCCATAGGATAACATTACGGTGCCCGAAGCATTACAGGAATCCTTTGGCACCCTGCTGCAAAATAATGGTTTGGTCTTTTTTCCTGAAATTTGGAGGGAAGACAGCCAACAGGACACAGATGTGCCTTTCAGTAGTTTGGTGAAAAAATATCACATGGCGGCAAAGTTACGGCACTCCAAAATTGACAGTTTTTCCCATAGGATAACATTACGGCGCCCGACACTTAACAGAAATCATTTGGAGCCCTGCTGCAAAATAACGGTTTGGTCTTTTTTCCTGAAATTTGGAGGGAAGACAGCCAACAGCCCACAGATGTGCCTTTCAGTAGTTCGGTGAAAAAACATTCCAGGGAGGCAAAGTTATGGCACTCCGAACTTTTCTTTTTTTCCCATAGGATAACATTACGGCGTTCGCCGCGCCTTTCAGGGCCTGTATCTCGGAAACGGTGCGAGATACGGACTTTTTGTCGGAAAACTGGGGCTAAGATTCAAATTAGCCAGGACTGTTGTAAATAATATGACTTTTACATTTTTTTTCTATGTCGTACGGTTCCTGAGATATAATGTATTTAGTATGCCAAGATCTCATTTTCTGCGTCGATACTCATTATTTTGCATACATTATTTGTACTCACTGTCTTTCTCAATGCAGGTTTTGGGGAAAACCAGCCTGTGCGCTTACATTACTGTTACTGTTGCCCTTTCCGGCTTGCGGATCCATTTCCGTTCACTTACCATTGGCGTCTCGCCACCATATGCGTTATCCTTTTGCTTTTCATTTCGCTTGTGTTTCTGTTATTTTTGCCATTTCTGTCTACAGTACTGTTTATCTTACTGTTTCACTTTACATCACCATGCCCATTGACATTTCTGTTTGCAGGCACCATGTTACTATGTGACAACACATCACGTGGCAGACCATTCCGTCTATGCCACCATGTGCGTGCTCTTTCTGTTCTCATTCGTGCTTGTGTTACCATGTGTGCCACTGTTAGCATTTCTGTTTCTGCTGTTGTCCCTGTTAGTATGCCACAACACATCACGTGTGGCGGGTTCTCAAGGCTCCGCGCTGGGCCTCTACGCCCCGCTGCTGCATTACATTCACTATTTCTCGTCTTCTCTCAAAGAAAGGAAAAACTCATTTAATGCGTTGTTAGTTTCTTAGTGACAGTGAGCTCCAGCAGTTTTGATCCCCCTCTGCCACCTCACTGGTTGTGCGCGATGATTGTGTCCCACCACCCCATTCTATACTTCTGCTGCTTTACATGTCATGGGGTGAGTTAGCTGACGATCCCACTGCGCACCCCAGCCGGGTTGGGTGGGGCGGGGTCCAAGGGTTTCAACCCCACAGTGAATTTCCCACTTTTGTCACTGTGGAACAACCCTACTAATATATAATGGAGTTTTTGCCCTAATATATCTCATATATATTGGTAGCACAGTAGTGCTACCATAGTTAGGTTGAGGAGCCATTTCTATGTTAAACCTCAAACTTTGCAATCTTAATAACTTTTGCAACTGTTTGACAGATTTGCCTGAAATTTGGAATACATGATCAAGAACCATAGGCCTTGGGGTCTGCCAAGTTTTGCACCAGTTGATATACAGCTGTGGAGTTATTAAGTGAGATCTCGCGCACACATTACGCTTTTCTGGAATTCCCACGGTCGACTTACAGGTCGTACGTTTTAGGCGGACGCCCAAAATCTTCAGGAACATGCATCCAGGGTCCTCTGATGTGCCTTTTGAAGATTTCATGAAAAAATATTAAATGGTTCAAAAGTTATTCAGAACAATTTCCCCATTGTGGGGTCAGCGAAAAGTTACCAAAAGTTTGGCAGTAAGTCGCGAATGCACTTTTTACTGTCGTAAATGGCTCCTGTTACTGTCGCGAACCGCCATCTTGTTTTCAGTTAGTGATCAGAAAATGTTTGGCATTTAAAATTGAGACTCTCTAGCAACCTAATTCTTTTGTATTCACCTAGTCGGGCCCTGAGGATGCTGAGCCATGTCTTTATTTTGGGGTAAAACACCCCAGAAATATGTTTTTCAAATTTCTGGAAAAAGTACTTTCGCGAAAGTAGTGTCGCGACTCATGAAAGTGTGGCAAATTTTTCGCTATGACACTAGTTTTATGCATACACTATACCCAAAATAACAGTAATTCTTTTTGGCACTGGGCAGAAAAGAACGGTAGGAGTTTTTAATGAAATTTGAGGAATGCAGATGACATCTCACATGTGCTTTTCAGTGTTGTATTGAAAAATATTACAAGGGCAAAGTTACGGCACTCAAAGTTGATGGTTTTTCCCATAGGATAACATTACGGCGCCTCGACGACATAGGAATCCTTTGGCACCCTGCTGCAAAATAATGGTTTAGTCTTTTTCCTGAAATTTGTGGGAAGACAGCCAACAGCCCAGATGTGCCTTTCAGTGGTTTGGTGAAAAATATTACAGGGAGGCAAAAGTTATGCATCTAACCTCTTTTTTCCCTTAGATAACATTACGGCGCCGCTTATCGGGCCAGGGCCTGTGATTCGAAACGTAAAGTAGATACAGACTTTTCGCCGGTAAAACAGTACAAAATTAGCCAGGACTGTTGTAAATCATACGACTTTAAAAATTTATTTCTACATCATACGGTTCCTGAGATTTAACATATTTAGTATTCCAAGTTCTCATTTTCTGCTCCGATACATTATTATTATGCATACATTATTTGTACTCACTGTCTTTCTCTGGTAGGTTTTGGGAAACTAATCTGTGCGCTTACATTACTGTTACTGTTGTTTTTCCACTTATGTGTTCTGTGATTCGCTTCACTCTACTATTGACGCCTGTGCCACCATGTGCTATCTCTTTGTGTTTTCATTTGCACTTCATGCTTCTTGTTATTTTTGCCATTTGTGTCTACAGTATTGTTTATCTTTCTGTTTCACTTTGTGTCACCATGCCCATTGACATTTCCGCTTGCAGGCACCATGTTATTATGTGACAACACATCACATGGCAGACCATTCCCGCTTATGCCACCATGTGTGTTACCTCTTTCTGTTCTCATTCACATTTGTGTTAACCATGCACGCCACTCGTTAGCGCTTCGTTTGGCGCTTGTTGTTCCTGTTACTTATGCTGCAAGACATCATTTGCTGGAACGCTGGGCCGTCACTCATTTCTCGCTATCATTCTCAAAAGAGGATTATATATCCTGATGTATGTTAAAGTATTTTAGTTGTTCCATCTACACAGTGATAGCTCTGGTGTTGTTGAAAACCTCAGACCCCTCACCACCTCATTGGCATTGGGGCATTGGGACTGGTCCCAACTCCAACCCCATTCTCCCATACTCTGCTGCTTTACACATGTCATGGGGTGAGAGTTAGGCTGATGATCCCAATGCGCACCCCAATGCCGATTGGGGGTTGTGCGGTGGGTCCAAGGGGGGTTTTCAACCCTAACACCGAATTTCCTCACTTTTGTTGCTGTGGAACAACCCTAACTAATGCATTAAACGGAGTTTTTTGCCTCTAATATATATATATATATATATATACACACACACGCATAATTAAAAAAATCTGAATATAACATTTTGTTAAACATATTATAAATAGAACTGTAAAGGAAGTTCTACATTTAATCCCCTTGGGCTTAAAGTTCCAAGTTTAAAAATCCAGAATGATTCTTGTCTTGACAGTTTATTCAGAAAGTCTCCTCCCCTTGCTCCCAGCTCCACCTTTTCTATTCCAGTGAAGTGGAGATTTGCTGGTGATCCATGATTCTCTTCTGAAAGGTTTCTTGCCATTGCATTCATTTCCACATTATTTCCTATTGCTGACTTATGCTTACAAATTCTTCCTTTTAAGGTACATTTTGTTTACCCCATGTGCCCTAAACCACAAGGGCACTTGGATCAGTGCACTTACCCAGTTACCAAAGTCTTAAATAAATAAAACTTTCTGCCCACCCCCAGGCTGACCAGCTTGTTTACCAGTCTTCTATGTGGCATGGTGTCGAAGACCTTGCTGAAATCAAGGTAGGTGACATCTACTGCTCCCCCTGATCAATTGCCTTGGTTACCCAGTCAAACAAATCAATAATATTGCCTGCTGTAAATTCATGCTGCCTAGTATCTTGGGTACCATTGGCCTCTAGGTAACCCACAATTCTCTCCTTCAGCAATGCCTCCATAATCTTTCCCACCACTGAGGTGAGGCTGTCTGGCCTATAGTTACCTGGCTCCTCCCTGCTACTATTCTTGTATATAGTTACTGCATGCACCCTTCTGCAGTCTTCTGGAACCATGCCAGTGTTGAGGGACTCACTGAACAAGGCTGCTAGTGGTGCTGCTAACTCCATCAATAGTTCTTTCAGTATTCTGGGATATATGCCATCTGGCCCTATTGCCTTGTCCTCCCTCAGTTTGTTGAGCTCCTCTAGGACCCTTTCTTCTGTGAATGTGTTCATGTCTGGTTCCCCCTCTCCATGGATGCACTGCATAGCTTTGGACCTTGACCTTCCTCTTCTCTTAGATACATAGATAGATCTGCTTCATGTTGTATGGAATTGCCAATAATTTTCTTACAAACATGTATGAAATACAAAATGGCATTCATATAAACAACAAGGCATAGAAGTAAAGAAACTGTCTGCAGAAAAGGACCTCATGTCCCACCTAGTCTGTCCAAAATCCCTGCATTTTGAGCTACCATAGATCCTAATTGTTCTCTAGCATTCTCCCCCCTGCCCTATTACTAAGGTCCCCTTGTGCCAATCCCATGCATGTCTGAAACCTCTTACCATTTTGGTACCCACCAACTCTGCTGAAAGGCTGTTCCAGATGTCCACCACCCTTTCCATAAAGAAGTATTTCCTCACATCTCCTCTAAGGATCCCCCCTTCCAACTTCATATCATGCCACTTGTCCTTGAGCATTTATTTCTGTGCAAAATGCTACCCTCCTGTACCTTACTGATACCTTTAAGATATTTGAATGTTTCTAGCATGTCTCCTGTTTCTCTCCTTTCCTCCAGAGAATAGATATTTAATTTTCTGAGTCTTTCCTTGTGGTGCTTCTGATGCAGGCTATGTACCAGTTTGGTCACCCTTCATTGTACTGCCTCTGCCCAATCTTCATCTTTCCTGAGATGGGGCCTCCAGAACTGGGCACAGTACTCTAGGTAGGGCCTCACCATTGATCTGTACAGGGGTATCACTACCTCCATCTTTCTGATGGTGATGTCCCACCTTATGCATCCTAGCATTCTGTTTGCCTTTCCCACCACCTTATCACATTGCTTTGCTACCTTCAGATCATCAGATATTATGTCCCCCAGATCCCATTCCTGTTTTGTATTTGCCAACATCTCTTCCCAACTGAAGCCTTGCATTTGGGTTTCTGTGCCCCATGGGCATCATTTTGAACTTTTTGGCATTGAAGCCCAGTTGCTAGACCCTTGACCTGTCTTGTAGTTTGTTTAGATCTTCCTTCATTTTTTCAACACCTCCGGTGGGTCCAGTCTGTTGCAGAATTGAAGACTCAGCAGATCAAACTCCTTTCTTAAGCTGAGTTTAGTTTCCACAGCAATTTCTGCACTTGGCAGCCCACTGGACATGGGGCATCTTGGGGGGTGCATTTATGTTGCAGTTTGGTAGGCTGAAGGGGTCATGGTTATACAGGGTCAGTGGTGGTGGTGGCAGCATTCACACCTGGGTCCCTTGCATCTTTGTTGATCTGTGCTGTGCTCTAACCACTGCAGCATTGACAGGAGGTACAGTAATGGATTATATCTTGGAAAATTAATGTCACACATACATGTAATGACAGGTATTACAAACAACACATACATATAAATATTCACATAAATGCAAATAACATAACATTGTAAATACACTCAAATACACACACACTTCAATGACTACTTCTGGTATGAAATCCCATCAGGTTACTTTGTTGGTAGGTACTGTATCTAGCTGGTAAACTGGGTTTGAACTAAAACCAGGTGACATTGACAGCTACCCCCCATTACCAGTCACCCCCCCACTTTTAATGTATAATATAGACACTGATCAACACTTTTCATTAACAGTGGGTGAATTGTGTACAGTTCAGACTCCAAAATGGTCACTAAACATACTGTATAACATGTGTAAAAGTCGAGCCCCAGGCAATTTGCACATGGGCAGATTTTGTGTTTCTATGCCCAAGGTACTTCTTCCATTCTATGTATTGAGTCCTAAATGTTGTTCTGTTGCTTTCTGAGCAGCACCACAGTCTCCTCAACAGTTATCAACAGAAGCAGACAATATTGGGGATAAAGGAGACTCTCCTAAAAGGAATTTTAACAATAAAGTGCAGCATCCCTGTTTTAAGATCCACAACCTGCCATTGTTATGGAACTCCTGAGTTGTGTTAAATTGTTTGCAATTTTATAAACACTATACCTTTTCAAGGTTTTTTGGTTTCTGAACTGACACAGTGATCAGTCATCTTGTGGTTTCTTTGTACAAAAAAAATCCAAGAACCTTATTCATTTTTACTTGTCTAAGAGATATGGGGGATCAGGGAGTGAACACTGAAGATTCTGGGTGCACCAGGATATGTGGGAGCAAAGCAGCCTTTTACACTGAAAATGCCACTTGCACTGGGATACTGGGTGGAAGAGGCTGAAGTTAGATCCCTGGAAGTGTCTGTGTTGAGGGTGGGATGAAACAGAGAAATGATGGGGGAATAAAGTAAAAAACTGCCAATGCGTGTATGTTTTGGAGGGAGAGGGCAACATATGCTGGGGCATGTGGAGAGGAGATGGGGTGAGGAAAACCAGGGGGCAGAGACACTACGGTTTTCAAAATTAATTCCCTGTTGCACCAGATTTAATGTTGTCTATGCCCTCCGGTGTGGAGCAATTGGGAGTTCAAGCAAGCATTAATCAGAGTCAAGACACTATTAGTCCAGGAGAAATAACCAACCAAATGAGTCAAGAAAATGTCCATTTCCATATCTCTTTCTTTGCTCTGTATCCTGGTGAGCCAGAGTACTCAGTAACTGAAAGGCTATTTATCAAGTTCATAAGTTCAATGTGTGTGTGTGTGTGTGTGTGTGTGTGTGTGTGTGTGTGTTTGTGTGTAGGCCCCATGAGAAGAATTCCAGGCTGAGGGGGAAAATTCAGACTCTGGGGTCCCTACCAGCTCACAGACCCATACCTCCATACAGTATGTTGGGAGGCCTGGGACCTTCTTGGCACTGGGCCCCAGGAATTATCCCCTCCTCCCCTACCCTCTCAAGAGGTGTGTGTGTGTGTGATTTATTCCTTACAAAATCTAAAGAACTACTTTCTGCCTGTCTTTGTGGCCCTGACTCTCCCAGTCTGTGGCAGCTGTAATAACTAGGGCCCTTTAATCAAATCAAATCACCGAGATGGGAAGATTAGTTTAAAATTGTTTTTACACTCTAATTTAATTTAGGACTATCCCATCAATAAAGTTATGTTTATTCTGGTTACCAGGATTATTCATTTAAACATGTGATGGGACACTGCTGTTACTCAGACACAGTGTATCTGAATGAAATGTCCAATTTATAAAACTCTGAGGACTAACACCTCTGTTCCCTTGTGGCTACCAGAAGTGGCAATCCTTGTTCTCAAGAGTACTGCCTGAATCTGCAATCAAAAATGAGTGTATGATTGTACACACAAAGACAAACCAACAGAGGCCTCAGCTGATGCCAAGTTTCCCTTCCACTAACTTCCATTTACTTCAGTGATGAATAGATCTAATGACTCAATCAAGAAGGACATGATGAGTGAACAACCAACGAAGTGAGAACCATTGAAAAGTACAACTGATACAGAGTCCAAAATTGGCAGTGACCAACCAGCCAAATGCTGCTAGAATTTTGCAATGGACTAGTTACATTTTCCTGTACCTGGATGCCATCTCTTTATTTACCCAAAAGAGAACATTAGAGAAGCAGCATCTCATTTACAGTGTGGTCCATTGACTATTACAATTCTAACCTGGATTCCCTGCTTCACATTGCTCTTACCACTTCTGTGCTAGATGACAACGCTATCAGTAGTACTTCAAAGATCAAAACCATGCTTGTCTCTGTCAATCACGTAAAATGTTTTAAATAGCATGCTTGGTCTGTAGTCTATTTCTCACATCTCCACAAACAACTTTGTGTGATCCTGACCTGATGCAATCCACTACCCATGTCATAAACTTTAAAAATTAACACTTTCCCTTTTTAAAATAAAACTGTGTGTGTATGTGTGTGTGTGTGTTTGTGTGTAGGCCCCATGAGAGGAATTCCAGGCTGAGGGAGAAAGTTCAGACTCTGGGGTCCCTACCAGCTGGCAGACCCATCCCTGTATACAGTATGCTGGGAGTCCTGGGACCCTCTTGGCACTGGGCCAAGGAATTTTCCCCTGCTCCCCCACCCTCTCAAGAGGTGTGTGTGAGTATATTTTATTCCTTACAAAATCTAAAGAACTACTTTCTGCTTGTCTCTGTGGCCCTGACTCTCCCAGTCTGTGGCAGCTATAATAACTAGGGCCCTTTAATCAAATCAAATCACCGAGATGGGAAGATTAGTTTAAAATAGTTTTTACACTCTAATTTAATTTAGGACTATCCCATCTACAACAGCTAAGAGGGATTGATAATGTTCACTCTAGGCCCATGCAGCAATGCCTACCCTCCTGAAACTTGCTACCCATGTATTAGATGGCATTTCATTTTAGCTTTACTTGATGTACCTTACTATTCATAAATAACATTCATTTTGTTTTCCATTTCTTACTTTAGGGGTTTAAGAAGTTTATTGTTCGACATTATATGTCATTACACATAATCAAAACACTATACAAAAAGTTAAAAGGGAAAATAATTTCCAATATTATAAATACTATCTGCATAATCCACACACATACTTGTAAAAATGTTTTGCAATTAATTACTGGAGTATCTTGAGATCTATAAATCAGATTATATATTTTACAAATTTTAACTTAATAAAATGAACAAGTATGTTAATTCTGTAGCATGGAAAATAGATTTTCATGTGGACATATGTCTTAAGAATTATTTAACTACAAAATTTATCTTCAGTTGCAGTTTGTTACTAAGCCATCAATAGTAGCTTTAACATTTCATTAACCTACTGTATATACTCAAAGGTAATAATACACTGTCTGTAACATACAGAGTTTAAAAAGAAGGCATACATCAGACAAACATCGGACAGGTAAAAGCGAAACCATCTAATATTTCATAAGAAAAGTAAAGAAAAGTGCATTACTTTTCTGATGAAAGAAGATTGCACTCCTTAGTTGTAAAAAATATTTTTCAGAGATATATTCTGGTAACCAGCAGTCTGAATAGTTCTGTTTTTTACAGATCTCAATGTATTGAGAGCATAGAATCCAGATAATTCCCTATAAATTCAGGCTGCTATACTTGTAATTGTGATCTACTCCCACAGTTCTTTACGGCTAGGAGAAATGTAGCCAAATCTAATATAATGTGTTCATTTTCAGAATTAAAGAGTAACTCTAACAAGAAAACAGATAGAATAATGTACGATGCAATATGTTTAGCCAGATATTTGTTCCTCAGATTTTCATAAAACGGACATCTTATTACAACGTTACATATTACAGCTGTTTCTGGCAGAAGAGAACTGGTTGCAGAGCAAGTAACCGAAGTCTAGAACTACAGATTTTTTTTTTACTAATTAAACACTTCTGTCTCAGCAGGAGTAGTACATGTTTGGATTAAGCAAACAGCTACTTTAATAGAAGAAGGGGGTCTCCTTTAAGTAAAAAAAAAGTGTTTTTTCTGAGGAAGGGGGCAGTATCACCTTAATTTACTGAGAGCAGAGAGTGAATCTAATTGGGGGTGTGGCTTAGCAACTTAGGTGTACAAAAGCAGCTGTCTCCAATTACAGCTTCCTGCTGTTTCTGGCAGAAGAGAACTGGTTGCAGAGCAAGAAACAGAAGTCCAGAACTACAGATTTTTCACTAAATAATCACTTCTGTCTCAGCAGGAGTAGTACCTGTTTGGATTAAGCAAACTGATTCTTTATTAGAAGAAGAGGGTCTCGGCCAGCCCTGTGGTGCTGAGGGTTGAGGCGCTGGACACCACACCTCGCGTCATGCCTGTGACCGGGGTTCGGGAACAGACTCGGGTCACCGGGGGTTGGTAGGGGGGAGGGAGGATTGAGCATCCCAACGGATGCTCTCCTCCCTGGGGGGAGGAACGCCAACCCTGAAAATGCCAGTGGGAGCACTGGCACTTGAGGAGGCTTGTGGCTCCATTCATGGAGTCCGGGGAGGGGGGACATTGGAAGGCACTTGAGAGAGACGTGTGTATGCACGTCACCTCTCTGGATGCTCTGCGTCCTTGTGCTGATGTCCCAGGGGGAGGGGCTATGGGGAGGACAGAAAATGGAAAAAACCCTTCGGAGCCCCTAGATGAAGATGGCTCCATCTAATAGGGACCACGGATCCCCAGGACAGACCCCGCTGTGCAGGAGAGGAGGGAAGAGGCACTCTGGGGCAGATCCAGGGGGGTCCAAAAAAGGAATTGAGCAGTCTGAAGGAGGGGGGACCAAAGGCAGAGAAGGAGGATAAATACAGGAAAAAAAAAAAAAAGAAGAAGAAGGGGGTCTCACTTAAATAAAAAAAGTGTTTTTTTCTGAGGAAGGGGGCAGTATCACCTTAATTTACTGAGAGCAAAGAGTGAGTCTAATTAGGGGTGTGGCTTAGCAGTTTAGGTGTACAAAAGCTGTGGTCTCCAATTACAGCTTCCAGCTGTTTCTGGCAGAAGAGAACTAGTTGCAGAGCAAGAAACAGAAGTCCAGAACAACAGATTTTTACTAATTAATCACTTCTGTCTCAGCAGGAGTAGTAGTACCTGTTTGGATTAAGCAAACAGATTCTTTATTAGAAGAAGAGGGTCTCATTTAAGTAAAAAAAAAGTGTTTTTTTCCTGAGGAAGGAGGCAATGTCACCTTAATTTACTGAGAGCAGAGAGTGAATCTAATTAGGGACGTGGCTTAGCAGCTTAGGTGTACAAAAGCAGCTGTCTCCAATTACAGCTTCCGGCTGTTTCTGGAAGAAGAGAACTGGTTGCAAAGCAAGAAACAGAAATCCAGAACTACAGACTTTTTACTAGTTTTCCTCCTTCCCACCCCTGCACCCTCCCACCCAAAACCAGTTCTAGTTTTATAGCCACTGAATTTGACTGACAACAGGAAATTCCTGCTTGGCAGCAGGAAGGGAAGGGAAGGATCATTGAGACTCATTAGTTTCAGCAACCTTGAAGGAACCTAAAAAAAAAACAACAAAAAACTCTTTATCCCACCCCTGTCTGCTGGAGGTCTGAATCCAAGCATGGAGGATTGAGACGACTGAAGACTACAGGATGTTCCTGTCCCAGAACAGGAAGGGTGAGCATTGTAAGGGCACATAGGCAGAAGGAAAGTAAGTGTAAAAATACATAGAGGGAGGAGACAATACACATACAAAGCAACAGGAGAGGGGACACAAAATAAGTCAAGATGCGAGTGATGCAGTGCAATGGCTGTGGAGTAGCAGTTTTTTGGGAGACATTCTGGAGGCTGTGATGCTGCCCCATTTGCAGGCAGCTCTCTGGTCTGAGGGAGGAGGTTGCCCTTCTCCAGGCTGACCTGGCTAGTATTCATGAAACCTCTTACCCCACCCAGGGACCATCAAGGCCACCATCATTACCTCAGAGGCTGCCAAGAAAGAGGAGTGGTTGGACCAAGGTGGGATCAGGGAGGGAGAAGGTGGTGGAACAGAGGTGCATCCCTCCAGTAGTGCTCCACAATCCATAAGCTGTTCTGGCAAAGAGTGGTTCCCCTATGGAGGCACCTGAAGTGGAGACCATGGAGGATGCTGGGAACCTCCATAATGGAGACCCACAGGAGGGTGGCATGAGAACCCACAGGAAGGAAAACAACTCTGGTGGGGACTCAGTCATTAGGGGGGTAGACATGGGGTGGAAGGGATGAGGGAGGTGCCTGCCTGGCCCCATGGCTTGGAGGGACAGGAAGCGAATCCTCAGGATCACAGGAGCAGCTGCATGAGGGAGGGAAAAGGATGTCATTGTCCTCCTAGGGACAAATGGCCTGGATGTAAATGGGATCAGAGTGGTGCAAGAGGAGTTTGTGGAGTTGGGAAGGGGCCTTAGACAAGTAGCATGTACGGTAACCTTCTCGGAGGTGCTGCCTGTCTATGGCAAGGATGATACTAGGGTATTCTGCACCATGGGATTCAATGAATTGTTGAAAAACTGGTGTGGAGCTCAGAATTTTGGCTTCATTGGAGACTGGGGTGCCACCTGGAGGGATGCAGGCTTATACTGGCACGATGGTCTGCATCTGTCCAGGGGGGGGATCCATTGGCAAGCATTTAAACTAGCCAAGGGAGGGAGGCACTGAAAAGGAGCAGGGAAATCCCAGCCTCCCCCCACAAAGCGCAATCGTTAGAGAGGTAAATACCAAGGCAGAGAAGTCAAAAGGGAGCAGAACAGGGATAAATGCAGAAAAAGGTGTTAAGGACAGGGATGGAGCTAAAAGAGGCAAGGCCATAAAAAATAAATGGAAGGTGATGAGTACCAATGCCCGTAGTCTGTGCAACAAGCTCCCTGAACTAGTGGCTTTAATGGAAGAGGGATGCTTGGATATTGTGGCAGTCACTGAAACATGGTACACAGATAGCCATGAGTGGGAAGTCAACATACCAGGATACACAGTCTACAGGAGGGATAGGGTGGGTAAAAGAGGAGGAGGAGTAGCTCTCTATATAAGGGAAGAGATTAAAGCAACAGAAGTAAAGAGTAAACAGAAAGTTGATGAGTCACTATGGGTCACCCTGGAGACAGGAAATGGCACCACAATCTGCATGGGGGTTCTGTACAGACCCCCATCTCAGGAGGAGGAAATGGACAAGGAAGTGATAGAAGGCATCCTTAAAATGGCAGAAAAAGGGGAGATATTGTTCATGGGGGACCTGAATATGCCAGATGTTAACTGGAGTACCTTTGCTGCAGGTACATCTAAGAGCAGGGTCATTCTTGATGCCTTACAGCGGGCATGCCTCAGACAGCTAGTGTTGGAACCCACTTGGGAGGGAGCAATCTTAGACTTGGTACTCTCAAATGGAGAAGGAGAAAGGATCTCAGATTTAGAAGTGGGTAGCCATCTGGGAACAAGTGACCACCAAACAGTGTGGTTCACAATGAACACAGCCATAGAGTCAAGCCATACAAAAACAAGAGTATTGGACTTTAGGAAGGCTGACTTTGGGAAAATGAGATCATGCCTTAGAAAATCACTAGCAAATGGGCAAGAAGGAGGGGTGGAGGAACAATGGGAAATAATCAAAACAACCATCGCAGAGGCAACAAGCTTTTGTGTGAAGCAAACCAATAAAACAAAACAATGGAAAAAAACACTATTGTTCTCAAAAGAGGTGGCAGGACAGTTAAGGAGAAAAGGATAGCATTCAAGAAATATAAGGAAACACAGAAGGAGTAGGACAGAGAACTTTATCAGTTAAAGCAGAAGGAGGCAGGGAAGTCAGTCAGAATAGCAAAGGCACAAACAGAGGAAAAGATAGCCAGCTCTGTTAAGAATGGGGATAAAACTTTTTATAGGCACATTAGGGAGTGAAGAAAGACCAAGGGAGGGATACAGAGACTTAATAAAGGGGAGGGAATGTGGACAGAGAGTGACAGTGAAAAAGCAGGGATATTGAACAAATATTTCTGCTCAGTATTCACAACAGATGAGGAGGGGGAGGTGCCTAAACCAAACAAGGGAGAAACTCTGAATAGGGGGGTCGATACCAGTCCATTCACAGAAGAAAGGGTTTTTAAAGAACTCTTGAAACTGAGGGTAGACAAAGCAATGGGTCCTGATGGGATTCACTGAAGAATACTAAAAGAACTAAGGGTAGAGCTAGTAATACCACTGACTACTCTCTTTAACAAATCATGGGAGGATGGAGTGGTACCTGAGGACTGGAGGATGGCAAATGTGATTCCACTTCACAAAAGTGGGAGCAGGACAGAGGCAGGAAACTACAGACCGGTTAGTTTGACTTCAGTGATAGGTAAAATGAGGTAATCACTTCTGAAGGAAAGAATTGTTGAGTACCTAGAGGCCGTCGGGGCACAGGACCCAAGGCAGCATGGTTTCACAGCAGGAAGGTCATGTCAGATGAACCTAACAGATTTCTTTGACTGGGTGACCAAAGTAGTAGACCAGGGAGGGGCTGTGGATATGGCCTACCTAGATTTTAGCACGGCATTCGACACAGTCTCATATAAAAGATTAATATGCAAGTTAGCCAGCCTTGAAGTGGGTCCCAAGGTGGTAGCCTGGATAAAAAAATGGCTGGACAACAGGATGCTAAAGGTAATAGTAAACAGAGTCCACAGTGAAGAAAGAAGGGTAACTAGTGGGGTACCACAGGGTTCGGGACTGGGACCAGTCCTCATTAATATCTTTATAAGTGACATTGGAGAGCACCTGGAAGGAAAGGTATGCCTCTTTGCAGATGACACAAAGATCTGCAACAGGATTGATACACAAGGTGGGGTGGAAAGAATGAAAAGGGACTTGGCAATGTTGGAGGAGTGGTCAAATATGTGGCAGCTCAGATTCAATGCAAAGAAGTACAAAGTAATGCATCTGGGAATCAAAAACCCAGTGGAAGAGTACACAATGGGGGGTGAGTTAATAACAACAACAAAAATCGAAAGAGACCTAGGAGTAATTATATCAGATGACCTAAAGGTGGGCAAGCAATGTGAGAAGGCAGTAAGGAGGGCTGGGGGGATAGTGGGATGCATAGGGAGGCATCAACATTAGAAAACAGGAAGTTGTTTCCTCTCTACAGACAGTTAGTGAGACCGATCTGGAGTACTGCATGCACTCTGGAGACCCCATCTCCGCAAAGACATAGACAGTGGAGGCTGTTCAGAGGAGGGCAACCAAAATGGTGCAAGGTCTGCACCAGAAGACATACAAGGAGAGACTAAAGCAGCTTAATATGTATACCCTTGAGGAAAGGAGGGAGATGGGGGACATGATAGAAACTTTCAAGTATCTCAAGAGAATTAACATGGTACAAGAGGGTAGTATCTTTTAGAAGAAGAGATGTACAAGAACAAGGGGGAACAATTTGAAGATGGGGGGACATCTCAGAGGTAATGTTATAAAGTATTTTTTCACAGAGAGAGTTGTGGATGCATGGAACAGCCTTCCTGAGGAGATTGTGGAGCCAGGAACAGTGGGAGAATTCAAGAATGCATGGGACAGGCATAAGGCAATTCTAGTGGGGGCAGGAGGAAGTAAGCTGTTGATTAACTAGAATCTGCAGTTTATCCATCAGGTAGGGAAATGGGTGGGCCAAGCAGTCCTTATCTGCTGTAAAATTCTATGTTTCTATGTTTCTAACGTGATGCAGATTCTCCATCTCTTTTAAGTTACATGGACAATGATAGGGCATTTTATGTACCTTATTAAATCTGGCCTCTAATACATTACTATAGAAAAGTTCAAAATGGTATAGTGTTAGCACCTGCCTGAGTCTTGGATCATCAACAATTTTCAGATAT
This sequence comes from Neoceratodus forsteri, assembly GCA_016271365.2. Taxonomy (NCBI): domain Eukaryota; kingdom Metazoa; phylum Chordata; order Ceratodontiformes; family Ceratodontidae; genus Neoceratodus; species Neoceratodus forsteri. The sequence goes on from CM057449.1 coordinate 989,879,427, forward strand.
TCTTTAAGAGAATGTTCCTGAATATTTGTCATCAACCATGATGATAGTTTAAGCTTTTTTATTCTTTGTAGATCAGATTCTTGAAACTTATTTTTAATAACAGATGAAGGTTTCTGTTCTGTAAGTTTCATGGATTATTGTTGATTTTTCTGACCAATATTTTTGCTGAGAAAGTCCATATTTATTCAGTAAATCAAATACAGTAGATAACCAGCCTATTTTCCCTAGATATTGACTTTTCTTTCATACAATCTGATAGTAGAGATCATACTGGAGTAGCTGTAGTTCTAATCCAAAAATTGTCAATCTGAGTATTTACTTTGGCTTCAAACCTGATTTATACCAGATTAGTCCCTACTAATACATTTGGAGCTGACTTAGGTAGGCCTAAAGTTCTTTTATAGGTCAAATTTATCATAGACTCTAATTTCTGCGTTTGAATGAGACCTCAGATTTCTGCAGCATATAACCCCTGTCCAAATAGTTTGGAGTTTATAGCTTTAATCATGTGCTCAATGGTTTTTCTACCATAGAATCTATTAAATTGGTGAAGAGCACCAGAATATTGTTTCATTTTAGCAGCTACATAATCAACCTGTTTATTCCATGATAATGAAAATGATATTATGACACCTAAATATGTATATTGTTGTACAAATTCTAAAGACTGCAAATTAAGATGTAAATTATGATATTTTCTTTTTGTTCCAAGTATCATAACCTTTGTTTTTTGGATATTAGGGATCAAATGCTTCAGTCTACAGAGTTTCTCAAGCTTGCTAAGACTTCTCTGTAATCCAAGCCTAGACATAGAAATAAGGACCAAATCATCCGTGTATGCAAGTACTGGAACTGTTTCTTTAAGTATGTTAGGCATATGATGAGACAAATCATCTAATTCTACCAGTATCTCATTAATATATAAATTGAAAAGTGTAGGAGCGAGGACACAGCCTTGTCTGACACTAGAGCTTGTGCCGATTTTTTCTGTAATTTCACCGCCTGTGTTTTATTTACCTTAATCCAGGTGTCCTTATATGTTCTCATAATCAAATTCTGAAGATTTGGATATATTCCCATGTTTTCTAAAGTATCCAAGAGAATTTCTCTTGATAGCGAATCAAACGCAGATGACAAATCGATAAAAGCCAAAAACAATGGTTGTTTCCTAATGCTACAATACTTTTCAATTATATGAACTAATAAAAAAATCTGTTGCACTGTTCCACTGTGCTTTTGAAACCCCACTTGCAGAGGTAATATTTTGTTATTGTTAATAACCCAATCCTGCAAGTGAAGCAAAAGAACCTTTCAATATATTTTTGCTGAATTATTAATAAGGCTAATTGGTCTAGAATTAGCCGGATACTTTATATCCCCTATTTAGTAGCTAGGAATAATATGGATTCCTTTCCATGAATCATACATTATAAATTTGTTAAAAAGATTCACAAGGATAGAGGCTATCCAGTCAATATTAATTTTATAGAAATCTGTCGGGATCTGGTCTGGTCCAGGTGGATTTGTTTAATTTACTGTTGTTAATAGCCATTCATAATTCCTTAACTGTAAACCAAATTCCTTCTGAATTAAATAGAGGAGAAGAAGTATAATGTTTTATGTTTGGTTTAAAGAAAATATTAGTATAATGTTCTACCCATTGAGAGGAAGTTATCATATTGATTCTTATAATTCTTTGTGCCTTTAGCTACAAGTTGACAAAATGTTTTATCATCATTTGTCTCAATAACCTGCAACATTTGATCCCTTAATTTTTCTTGATATATAGATTTTCACTTTAATACATGCTCTCTTTATTGTTTTCTTTGATAATTAAGCATCCTATAGTTTTTTCTTGAGGGAATTTTTTTAACATATCTCACCCATTTAGTTAGTCTATTTTTCTGAACCCGACAATTTTTATGAAACCATGTGTCATATTTCTATTTAATTAAAGGTCTTGTTTTGCTAAACTGAGATAGAATGTTATCAAATTGTTTTAACAATTCCACATAAATAACAGATGGTTCTAAATCTCTGATAAGCAGATTGTCCATGTTACAGGTAAAAATGTTAATAATTTGATATAAAGTAGTCTGAGATATCTGATTCCATTTTATAAGTTTTCTATTGTTATAGATTTCTATCTGATTTTATTGTGTTCTAGTTATTGTACATTTAATTTTTCTGGACATAACAAGTGAAAAGTAATCACTTTCCAACCTGTTGTTTATATGTAAATCCAGGTACTTGCTATAATAAAATGGGGAAACCAATATATAGTCAATAGTAGATTGACCATTATGTGTAATACAAAGTGGTGGGAGCACCCTCAAGATCTGAGGGTAATATACCATTAAGAATTAAAAGGTTCAACGAGTTAAGTAAGAGATCAAAATGTCCATCATAATCAGAGAACTTTTTATCAGCTGACTTCCTATCATCAGTTCCATATATATCTTGTAAGAACCATTAGTTAGATTCATTTCCTAGTTTTTTACTACCAAATCTTGTCTTAAAATCTCCAGTTAATATGACTTCAAGATCATTATAGGTGTCAACGTACTCTTCTATATCAGCAATAAGTTTTGGAATAAGATTGGAGTCATAAATGGGAGACTTTTTTGGCAGTTTATAAACATTTACCAGCAACACCTTCTCTTAACAGATAAGTTTGACTAAAAATAGTCTTTACAACCTCGAGATAATCATGTATCTCAATGTATGTTATAAGGCCACCTGCTGATCTACCCATCCTAGCCTTGCGGTTTGCAGGAGATTGAAATAAGTGATAATCATTAATTTGTATATTATCAAGTAGATCCGATGTATGCCACAATTCTTGAATATTAGTAATGTCATGCCTTATTAAAAACGTCACACATTCACTGTCAGGTAATTTTGCAACAAAACCAGAAATATTCTATGAAAGAATTCTCAATGTAGTTGAATATATTTGATAAGGCTCACACTTAGAATTAACAGAGACCCCACTACCCGAGTGATCCAAATTATCATCCAATTCATCCATGGTAGCCAATTTCTCTAACTGAAGTCAATTATTTTGTTCTGAGAATATTCTAAATCTATTACTCAGGGACACAGTATATTCATTGGTACCTAATATCTCTGGCATTTTGTTGGATCTCTTTGGTCATGAAATCTCTGAAATGTGCATTTCTTTTTCGAAAACACTTCATCAGCCAAAACCAAATTCAGTCCCATCATGTTGAGAATAGCTGACTTTGCCAATAGTGTCTGTACAAGAGCATTGTTTTTAACCCATATACTAATTTAGGAATTGGTCTCACATCTGGTAGCCTTTAATATACCATTTTCCCCAGGTGGACCTGCAGGAAAATCTGAAATGGATAAGATAGGGCACCTCATAGTTTATAATTGTTTTCTCTTGGCATTCTTTTCAAGCCAAAGAAGCTCATAACCACTGGATTCTCATTATAAATAGTTTTATTAGTTCCTATAGCATTAAACAGTGGTATAGTAGGAAAACAGAGAAACATGTTCTTTTTCTCAAAACAGTTACAATTGTACCAAAGATGATTGGCCAATATTGCTGAATCCAGATGTAGTTCAAAGGTGTTCTGACATCCATCCTTTGTTTTAATGAGTTTAACAACATTATCTATAGACATTTTCAAATTCAAGTCCCAGTTAATCATGTCTACTATGTATATTTTTAAGAATTCCGCTGTAACCTTTGGCCATTCCTTTTCTGCTTTCATTCTCAAAATAGGTAGTTCAATATTACCAGCAGTGTTACAGAGCACACTTAAATCCTTTTCTCATAGGATAACCAAATTCAAATTTTGATGCTGAATATTGCAACCTATATCAGCTATTTTATGCTGCTTAAGATACCTGGTGGGAGCCAGACCCAGTTCTCTCCCAAGATGCCCCAGTTCAGTTTCCAGCAGCAGTAAATGTGCACCCTAGTCTCCATTTACTTCCTCATTCATACTCAGTTGAACTATTCAAATCTGTATTAACCTGCTCCAGTTGCCTCTTAGTCTTACTTTCCTTCACTCCTGATTCAGGGTATACTGTTCAAACAGTGAGGAAAAAACAGACAGAGAAGACCATTACAGTGACAGAATTGGCTGTTCACTATAATGGTCTGCTGTTTTGTCTGACACTGCTGTCTCTGGGGAGTTTTCCCCCTCCCAAAAACAACTCTGACTTGAAGTTACTAAATTAGCAATCTATAGTGTAAGGGGTGTGGGTGGTGACCCCCCCACAAAAAGACACTTGTGTCCCCTGATGGCACAATGCTGACTGTCGGGATTGTGCCATCACTGTAATGGCACTTGACATAATTCCTGTTGCTGAGGTGAATCACCTCTCAGGTTCTTGGTGGCTACTGTTAAACAGAAGACAACACAGACAAAAGGCATAAGGCATAATAAGCAGGTTTATTACATAAATCAGACTAATCCCAGAGAGTCAGAGTTTCCTAATACCCCAGGGCACGAAGACAGTCTCAGGGAGAAAATTGTGGATATAACCTTATATGCTAAGATAATCACTATAACAACAATTTTTACTTGTGTATGTTAGATACAGAAAATGGGCTCTATTGGCCAAAAGTTAGGTGGCTTCACAGTGTGCCTAAAAGTTATACATTTGGTGCAAGATCAGCTAAACTGAGAACAAAGAACTCATACAGAGTACAGAGATAAAATGCAGTGTTACATAAATCCACATGGTGGCAGTGTTGTACATAAAATAAGGCATTGTGCATATCAGAAGCTCATAGCAATGTAATACATTGATGTACAGTCCCTGGTACTTATGCTTATATGGTAGGTACCTGTGCCCTATATATTAGTAAAGGTTCTAGTTCATTGAAGCTGCAATTAGGTAATGTTGCAGAGGCGGTCAGTGGAATACAGTGGGTTTCCAGTATAGGTGAGGGGACCAAGCCTAATATTCATCACCCCACCCCATTGCCTTACTGAAAAGGCAACACTAATGTGTAAGTAGTGGGTCATAGCATCATTACAGACCAGCTGCACAAGCTTTGTAAAGGAAATCAAGTTGTTCATGGTGTGGTTTCAGCATATGCCTTAGACAGAAGAAAGTTAGTTATATAAAAACAAATAGAAAAACTTGTATAATCACAAAACTTTTGAATGTGAGTTTGGTCCAGGTGTTGGAGAGTGCGGTGTTTAAAACATTGTCATATATAAGAGTATTAAGATAATCTCCAGCTTTGGAGATGTTGTTGCTAATGTAGATAAGGTGTGAATCCTTTCTATCTATAAGTGTTTAAAGTGCCAGGTTAAGTGGGTCTATATTTATTTATTTATTAGTTTTTGTTTACTGGGTAAGTGCATTAGGCATAAATGCCTGCCTATTTTCAGGCACAACCCGGGAGAGTACAAGACACATAGATAACAAACAGCTGTAAGAACTTACAATTCATACAGCAACATCAGGTATCCCCCTAAGGGAGAAAATAGTACATAGCCAGTAAACAATCCCCACAAGGATGTATAACAATAGGATGAGATTATACAGGAACTACTCATAGTTTGACAGATGTGCAACAGCATGACGTGTGAAACAGTGATAAACACAGCAAAAGAAGTTAAGAGCAATTGCTTGTCCCAAGTACATAAAGGTAAGAGAACAATGCATGCTTGAAGGAGACACGAGATAATGAGCTTTTAAGTTGGGGAGTTGGGAGTTCCAGAATTTTGGAGCAAAGTGTGAGAAGGCCTGCTCACCTATCCTAATTGAGCAGAATGGGACTGATAGCTTGGGAGAGGTAGAGGACCTAAGCGAGTGAGAGTGAGTTACAGGATTCAGCATGGCCCCCAAAGAGTCAGGGCAGGATTTTTGTTTAAGGAGTCAATGAAACAGTCCAAGGAATAAGAGCACAGGTTCTTAGGGGACAGCCAGTGAAGGTCAGAGTAGACCAGGCAGTGGTGGGTAATGTGAGGGGCTGATAGGGTGAACCTGAAGATATTGTTAATAGTAGTGTCCCACTTTTGGAGAGCACCAGAGTTGGCCTGGGAATGAACAGGGGCAGCATAAGTGAGACCAGGGAGCAGGACACCCCTGGCAATGGAGATCCTGGCAGCAGGGGTGAGGGAGTGATGCACCCTGTAAGTAACACCAGTCTTAGAGTTAACAGATTTGCATACCTCGTTAATGTGGGATGAGAAGTCTGGAGAGGTATCCAGCCTAACCCCCAGGTATTTGAAGGAGTCAGTTGTCGAGATGGTGGTCCCATCAAGGCATAAATTCTGATAGTTAGGGAATTCTGCACAAACATTTCTAGAGGCACTGAATAACATAGCTTAGGTATTGGTAATGTTTAGGATTTGGTGGTTAGTACTGAGCCAGAATCAGTTGAAAAGTGGAAGATAGGAGACTGTTGAGACTGTCAATGGACTTAGAGGCAGCATACAGAACCAGGTCACTAAAAATACCACAAACAACTTAATCTGGGTTCTTCAAGGTCAGCCAGCATTTATCTGTCTGGGGGGTAATTGGGGAGGGGCAGCTGCAGAAAGTGGGGTGCTAGCTGCACACTCGAGCAGATTTGATAGACCATGTGGCCTATTTCTGCTGGCAAGTAGTAAGTAAGTAAGTAAGGTCATCAGCATACATAATGGTATGACAGGGGGGTGAGGGTAAGGGCAGATCATTTAAGAACAGGGAAAAGAGAAGGGGTCCAAGTATAGAGCCTTGAGGCACACTGCAATGGATGGGTGCAGGGGGATGTGAGGACCTTGCAGAAGGAGACAGATTGTGAGCGTCTGTTGAGGTAGTTTCTGATCCAGGATAGAGTGGAATTGGAGGCACCTATCTTCAGAAATTTATTAAGTAGCAGAGGATGGTCAACCAATTCAAAGGCCTTGGTGAGGTCAATGAACACTGCTCCAGTTAAAAGGCCTTTGGCCATGTTGGTCTTAACATCATTAATGAAAAGAATAAGTGTGTTGCCCACTGGTTCTGAAGAAGAGGTAGTGAAGACAGGTGTGCCAGTGTTGAAAGTAAACATTCCATTGGCAGTCTGAGCAGAGTCCAAAGCATAGGACCAATCAACACTTTCTGGTGAGTAACCACAGATAGGCTTGATGACATCAAATATGTCACAATGAGGTAGTAGTAACCCCTTTTGGCACAACAGTCAGCATGAGGTGCAACCCAAGGGTTGGGTGAAAAATCCGTAGAGGTGGGAGGTCAATTCTCTCCCTGAAGATTCCATTTTCAAGGTGTCCCACAGAGTGGATGTTAGCCAGTTTGTCAAAAATGGCAGTTTGTGGATCAAAACATGAAAGTGAGACTGTGAAGGTTACAAACAGTCTGAGAAATGCTACATTGTTTAGCAATATAGCAGGAGCCCTGATTAGGGTGGTGTGTGACATAGCCTAGATTTCTAGCAGTTGATAATGGTATGGCAACAGCTCTGGACATGCAAATTGTGACATAAGAAAGTGTTTTACATTGAGGACAGTATCATTTGTCTAATCGTCTGTCATGGATAAGGTCTGGGATGCGACTTGATTTCAGATCCCGGAAAAGATTTATTTATTGTTGTAATAACATAAGAACCATAGGCTGAACATAAAAGTTCCCTGGCAATATATTGCTTGTCTGCCTCCTGATTGTTCTGGTGACAAGTTCATTAATCTTGTTTTTAGTATCATTAAAGCATTTGGCTATATCATACATGTTGTAAACTGTAAAATGTTCTTCCTTACTAAGTCCATCTACACCATGTAGGATTGGTGGGACAACATTACTTTCAATGCCATCTATAAATTTAGATGAATAACTTTTAATTTTGGAAATATCTGTCCTATTCCTAATGGACACGCCAGTTCTGAAGAGACTGGAGATGGTGCCTGTGGCACCAGTGACAGCTGAGACACGCCTGCTGCATTTCCTAACTTTAGTGTTAGGAGTGGGGTTTGGTCTGGGTCAGAATACTCCTAAGCATTCAATAGTATGTGGCCCTGCTAGTGGGTCTTGAGTACATGTCTAGTATGTTGCACAAATGTCAAGTAACCTGGCACTATGAAACTTAGAAGTGTTGATGTTTGAGCACATGCTGAATTCAGCCATATTCCAGTGTGAAAGATTAAAAACAACAGGAATGTGCATGAACTGCATGTTATTTACAAGTGTGGCTGGAAGTGATGCGGCAGCCAGACCACTAGCTTGTCCTGGTTCTTGGGTTAGAATTTATGTGAGGGTATCTTCAGTAGGAGGGACTACAAAGAGCAACATGTCTGTAGTAGCCATGTAGTGTTATGCACAATAATCATGTGCTGAATTGTCTGGAAGTGTATCACAGAAGGTTGGATTAATAAGAGAAGTAAGGCTGTATAAACCTGTATGTCTGAAGTTAGCCTGTCTGATAGACAGGGCCCCACTGGGTGCAATTCTAGTGTTGGGCCAGCCTTGGAAAGTGCCATTGAACAGTTGGGCAACTGGGATTTGTTGACCATTGGCATTCATTTGCTATTCAATTTGGAGTTTTGATTTGTCAGGTGCCACAACCATGGCATTTAGGTAGGCGTCTGTGCCTTGCTGAACAGTAATCAAGTTAATGGCAACATCTATGCAGACTTCTTCAGGGATTGTGGTAGCTTTGTTGCATGGGGTTAATTAACGTTCTTCTGCAGGTTGGTGTAGTGGAAGGAGTCACCTTTAACATTGGTTGGTATCAGTTAATTTGTTCATATCCATGGAATGGATAAAGGAAAGTATTCCTGTGATGAGGAATAGGAGCAAAATATCCATCTTGCAGGTATACCTGTAAGGAAGAAAGAAAGAAAAAGGTCAGTAGGTACTATTCTGCCCATTGGGTTAGGAAGAGTAATTAAGCTCCTTTATACAATTTGAGTTGGTTGGCATGTAGCCACTTGTCAGCAGGTTTGTTCTGTTGCAGGAGTCTAACTTGCTAGGCTGCTGGGATCAATTTATTGATAATGGGATAAGGACCATCTCATTTCTTGGCAAAGGCTGTGTTGGGTGTGAAGTTTTGAGTGCCATTACCTGGTCTCCAACCTGCCAATCCACCTCTTTTGCATGCTTGTCAAGGTGAATCTTGGACAGTTGTTGGGCTTTACCCATGTGGTATGCTGCATAGAAGTGTGTCTGAATGATGTCATTCCTAAGTCTGGTGACATAGGTGTCAACAGACACTCGGTCTGCAGTGGGTATGTTCAGGTAAATCAACAGGTGCTCAAATAATCTCATGGTTCTACCAGTCATCACCTCAAAGGGAGTGCACTGGGTGGTGGCTGAAGGAGTACCCCTAATTGCCATAAGGAATAAAGGCAAAAGGGAATCGCAATCCTTTGGACTGTCCTCGATGAATCTGAATAACAGATTTTATCCATCTGTTGGCTGTCTCTAACTGACCTGAGGATTGATGGTGGTGAGGAATGTGAAACATCTGGTGTACCCCTAGAAAGTTGAAGGTTTCCTGCATCAACTCACCTGCAAAGCTGGTTCCTTTGTCAAAGTCTACCTTAAGGGGTAGGCCAAACCTGTAAAACAATTGTTCTACCAGGATTTTTGCGATTGCTTTTGCTGTGCATTTGCAGGTGGGAAAGGCCTCAACCCATTTTGAGAACAGAACAGTGATTACCAGTTCATATTTGTTGTTTCTGCTGGTATTAGCTAATGGTCCAATAAAATCAATTTAGATTGCATGCCAATGGCCAGATTGTCTTCGAGGAAGTAATTTAGCATTCTTTTTGTCTGGCGTAGGATTGTTTTGTAACACAGACTAGACAGCTGGCATTGTAGTGTTCAACATCTGTGGTCATAACAGGCCACCAACCCACAGCTTTCCATCTTTTGACTGTGGTTTTTCACCCCTGGTGTCCTACATTTGGAGTGTTGTGTACCTGATGAATAAACTCAGGTCACAGTGATGTAGGGACCACCCACAACCTGTGGTTTAAATCATCAGACTGGTACCATACTAGTTTGTTGTTATCTGACAGATGTAGTTGTTCTGCATGTCTCTTGTAGGGGTTGTTGATCAGTAGTGCCTGTTCAGTACCTTTGTCTAGGTATTTGAATGCTTTAATAAGCTGTGGGTCAGCTTTTTATGCTGTGGATAAATCCAATGGCACAAATGGTTTGGGTTTCTTCTTTGTGACTGCAATGTGTACTGTGGCCAAGGCAACAGAGTGTTCCATGCTCCAAGTATTGGATCCTCAAGCACTATCTTTGGCAAGGGTGTCTTCTTGATCATTGAAGGCATGAGCGGGTTTTGATTTTGAGTATGTCTTCACTTTGTGGACATACAGTTTTTATTGAAACTGTTGGACCAGAGTGTCAATATATACAGAGATGTTTGTACTTGACAGGAATGCTATCAGAACAGAAAAAGGAGTTTCTCTGCCAGAAAGATACAAGAAACTCTGTGAAAGAGCAACAGACCCAGTTAGTCTATAAAATGATGGTATCTGCAGTACCTTGGTGTACAAGCTCGTGAGTATAGGCTACAGCTGCCAATTCTGCAAACTGGGAAGATGCCACACTACAGCATTTGGAAGCAGGCACAGTGTTACCATTGGGGTATTCGATAAGTACTTTTAGTCCAGTAACTTGCTCCCCCTGGTGATATGACACTGAGCCATCAGTAAATATATGACACAGAGAAGAATCCTCCAGGAGTTGTGGGGTGGCTGGAAGAAAGGAGCCTAGATCAGGCAAATCAGGAGGATGAAGATTGCAATCTTGTGGAACTCCTGTATACAGAAGACCATGGGCCAGAGTTGAAGGCATTTTGGCAGGGTGTACTCAGATAGCATGATCCTGTAGGAGAAGAGACCAATGTGTTAGTCTGGTGTTTGAAACTGAACCATCCTTCACTCTATATAAAAGCAAAAAGTGGGTGGGTGTGTGATTGGTATGTAACACAATGGGTGAATACCTTATGATGTGCAGGAAATGTTTCACAGCCCAGTAAGTAGCCAAGAGGTTTCTTTCACAAAGATTGTATTTCAGTTCTACTGTTGAGAACATCTGAGAGGCATAGGCAATGGGCCTGAGAACCCCATTTAACTTTTGAGCCAGCACTACTGACATGGCAATGTCAGAGGTAGTGGTTTCCAGATAGAAAGGAAGTGCTGGGCTTGGGTTGACCAGTGTTGGGGCAGAGGCCAAAGACTGCTTCAGTTGGGCCACTGCATAGGTGTGGAGTGGACCCCATGTCCATGAGACATCTTTCTTGCGAAGCTCATACAGAGGGGTGGCCTTTTGTGTAAAGTCACAGATGAAATCCCTGGAATAATTTTCCATTGCAAGGAAACATCTACATAGAAACATAGAATTTGACAGCAGATAAGGACCGCTTGGCCCACCCAGTCTGCCCATTTCCCTACCTTATGGATAAGCTGCAGATCCTAGTTAACCAGCAGCCTACTTCTTCCTACCCACACCCCCTAGAATGGCCTTATGACTGTCCCATGCATGCTTGAATTTCACCACTGTTTTTGACTCCACAACCTCCTCCAGGGGCCATTCCATGGGGCCATTCCAAGGCCATTCCATGCATCCACAACCCTCTCTGTAAAAAATACTTCCTTAAATTATCTATGAGCCACCCCGCCTCTATCTTTAAATTGTGCCCCCTTGTTCTTGCACACCTCTTTATTTGAAAGATACTACCCTCTTGGACTTTGTTGATTCCCTTGAGGTACTTGAAAGTTTCTATCACGTCCCCCCTCTCCCACCTTTCCTCGAGGCTATACATATTAAGCTGCTTAAGTCTCTCTTCATATGTCTTCTGGTGCAGACCCTGCACCATTTTAGTTGCCCTCTTCTGGACAGCTTCCATCCTGTTTATGTCATTGCAGAGATTGGGTCTCCAGAACTGCACGCAGTACTCCAGATGCGGTCTCACCAGCTGTCTGTACAGAGGGATAATAACTTCCTGTTTTCTACTGGTGATGCCTCTCCCTATGCATTCCAGTATCCCCCCAGCCCTCCTTGCTGCCCTCTCACATTGCTTGCCCACCTTTAGGTAATCTGATATGACATCTGAGTGCTGCAACACTGGTAGGTAGTGGCAGATCCTGTAGGCCCTGGATTTTGTTCCAGGCTGGGCTTTTACCTTTCTCTCTAATGCATAGACCAAGGAAGATAACTTCCTTTTTGCAAAGTTGTGCTTTGGCTCGGTTGCATTTAAGGCCTGCCCTCTGTAAGAGGGTCAGAAGTTCATCAAGAAGGGCAAGGTGTTCCTCCTTAGTTGTGGTGGCTAAGAGTAAGTCATCCACATATTGCAGAAGACACTGTGGGGTACAGAAGTCCCCTAGTGCATCCATCGTGTGAAGATGGAAGAGGGATTGGCTGTCATGAATGCCTTGTGTAAGGCAGGTCCACATGTACTGACAACCCTCAAAGGTGAACTCAAACTTGTATTGACTTTCATGGGCCAGTGGAAGTGATCAAAAGCCATTGGAGATGTCAGGAGTGCTAAACCAAATCCAATCTGGTGTTAGTAGTTTGAGCACATCAGGTGCTGAGGCTACTGTGGGTGAGCAGTTAGGAGTTATTTGATTAAGTTTCCTATAACCAGTCATCAGTCTCCAAGACTTGTTGGGTGAGTTGAGGGTAGAAACACATGGCCTAATCACTCCCTGATGGAGAAGTGATTTGATGGTTCCTCTGAGTGATGGACATGCTTCTGTAGGAAAAGGATATTGTCTTTGTCTGAGTGGGTCAGGGCCTGGAACTTCAATGCTGGTTTGCATTCTCCCACAGTCATGTTTATGTTAGGCAAAAACATCAATGTGTTTCTGCAGAAGGGGCAAAAGATGTTCAGAGAACTCATGGGATTGGAATACAGCTATATTCCTGGTTGTTGCCTGAAATGGCAGCCCCAATGTGAGAGTCTGTGATCATGACTGCATGATATTGGCCTTTGATTTGGATCCACATCCTGTTGGCCAAATCTACTACATAGCCATGTAGTGCCAGGAATTTAAGTCCTAGGATGCTGGTGTGGTGACATAACACCATAAGGTCAAAGGTGAAATCAGTGGTAAGGGTCCCCAATACCACTGGGAGTACAATGGAATGATAGGTTTGGAGTGTGGTCCCATCCATATCCTGGGCATTGGTCCTCCATCTGGTGGACCAAGATGATGAGGCTGGGTCCTCATTATGTAGCACAGACATGGCCGCTCCTGTATCAAGGAGTACAATGAATTGGTGTCCTCCACCATGGCCTTGGTACAAGGCCATCCATTTGTATCAGTGGTAAGACTGGTGACAATACGGACTGAATCCTCTAATAGTCAGTCAGAACTATCAGTGTTACAACTATTTTCTGGCTGTTTTTGGAACCATAGGCTGGCAGGATCTTGACGAGCCTCTTCCATGTCATGCATGGGATACACGTATTGCTGGTTAGTAGCAGCTGCAATGGACAATGGATCAGGGTTTGGGCCTTCTGAGGCCCGGTCAGAGGAGACTGTGGTGTCTCCCTGGCCTAGTGGAGACAAGGCCATAAGTGTGAGCACTGTCATGACCTGTTTTCGGATGGACTCCACCACAGATTGGACTTTCCCAAATAGCCTGTGGAGGTTTTTGTTATCCTGCATAATCTGGGTATAAGAAGGGCATGTTCAATTTTGATTGCCCTGATCGTTATTGGGGTTCTGTTATTGGAATTATTCCAGTTCCTTTTGTTCTTGTTCTTACTGTGTTGGCCCCTCCCTCCCTTGATAGGGTTGTTTTGTCATTCAAGGCCGGGGCCTTGCCATTCTTGGTCTTGCTTTCCATGGTATAGCGGGCTGTGGACTTGCTGGCAGGTTGTACCATGGCCACCTTGGTCTTCTGGCCAGAACTGAGATCTCGCAGGTAGAGCTGATAAATTCAGTCTGTTCTCATGAGGATGTTGATGAACTTGTAGGTCTGGGGAAAAAATGCAGGTTTGACCTTATCCAGTACTGCTGGAAGCATGTTCCAGAAGAACAAGGATTAGTACTCAATTAGGTCCCTATCCGCTCCCTCTTATGACAGCACCTTGCCAGTGCGATAGGCCAACCATAACTGCTGATGTAATGATGCTGGAGTTTCCTTGGCATACTTCTTGATGGGGTAGGCTAGCTAGAAGCCAACCACACATGGGGAGTGAGCGGCGATAAGTGCCGCAACAACATCATCAAAAGTTGAGTCTGCCTCTTGGCGGATTTCCTCTGAGAGTTTTGCCCAGAGGCCTGGGTCAACAGTCTGTTGAAGGACTGGTACTTGGCAGTCTTCTGGGAGACTAAGCATTTCACCAAGGCATTCAATCTTGTTGATCATAGGAAACTGCTATTGAGTCTACTTAAGGTGAAATTTTCCAACAAAGTGATATTTTGGATGGAAAATTATTTATCTAGGAGGGTGCAAAAAACTTTGATTAATGGTGTAATATCTGATGAGGGTAATTTGATGTGTGGTGTTCCACAGGGGTTTGTTTTGGGCCCTTTGTTGTTCTCTCTTTTTTTAAATTCTTTGCATAATGTATGTAACCATACCCGGCTTATTTTATTGTATATGCGGACAACACAGTTTTATTGTGTATGGGAGATTCTTGTCAATCTGTTCAATAGTTCTTGCAAAAGGATTTTAGCCTAATGCATGATTGGTTTATTGGGCATAATTTAGTATGGAATCATGTTAAAACAAAATGCATGGTTTTTAAAAATCCTAGGTCTAATGTAAATTTTGAGTTGACTTTGAATGATAATTATGATAAAATTGAAAGGCTTTTTGAAATAAGTTACTTGGGATTAACTATAGACTGTTATTTATCTTTTGAGTTACACATATTGAAATTAATCAGCAAAAATACATCAAAGATTAGGAATGTTGTATCGATTAAAAAACATTTAACATATTAAACTAGAGCATTATTGGCACATAGTTTGTTATTTTCTGTAATTGATTATGGAGTGTTAATATATTTTTATTCTTCAGATGGGATACTAACAAAGCTGAATACAACTTATCATAATATCATTCAATTTGTCACTTGTCAGAATAAAAGGACTCATCACTGTTATCTTTTTAGTAATTTAGGGTGTCTGTCCTTTCTGGACAGATTTAGAATGCATGCTGCAGTATTTTTGCATAAATTGCATTTGGGATACCTACCTGATATAATTTGTGAGATGTTTCCAAGATTGTTTAATTCTGTTTTGACAAGGTCACAAGTTAATTATAAATTTCAGATTCCTTTTTTTAAAAGTACAATGGCACAGAACTCCTTTCAATACTATGCAGTTAAATTATATAATGATTTGCCTTGTAATATTACTAAGTCTGTTACCATTTCATTATTCAAAAGTGTTCTTCTAAAGTTTATGTTTAATGAAGCAAAATGCCACTGTTTTACTAGATATATCTATATGTATGACTTTTGTATGTTTTTTGTATTACATATTGTGTTTGTGATTATGTTGTGACTGGACACCAGTGAAAATGGGCATTTATGCTTACTGGTTATACAGGATAAAAATAAACAAAACAAAACAAAAACAAAACATTTGGAACTAAGTTTTTCCAAATGACAGCTGAGATTGTCACTGGGGCCCATGTGGTCTATAATATCAGCAATCTGCTGAACAGAGTGGGCTGCCTGAAGGGGATTAGTGGGTACTGCTGGATGCAGGTCATGGAAAGGATTGGTTCATGCACCGTGGATGGTGGTTTCTGCTGTGGCATCTGCCACAGAGTGGAACGTGGCCTCCCCGAGTAGCAATGTCTATCAGCATTTGTCCCATGTTTTCTCAAAAGATTTGTATTTGTTCCTCAGTCATCTCGGTTCTATTCAGGGCTGCTTTGATCATCTGATTGATTTCCAATTTGTCTTCCTTTTTCAGGACAGCAATCAGAGGTGGATACCTTCAGCCTCCCCCAGTATCATGAGGGTCGCCATCTTGGCGTCACACGTGACAGTTGCCATATTGGATATGACTTAGGGTGCTGCCTTCTGCCAGGAGTTAGAAGTGTCATTTTAGGATGTGGCTTGGCATCACCATCTTAGGTGGTTTTATTAGCTAAGTCCTTGTTGCCAGATGACACAGTGTCGATGGGGATGTAGTAAGCTCTGCCCATCACTTTGACATAACCAGCCAACACCTTTTCTCTGATGATGCAATTTCACCATCTTTACTCTACATACTTTGTGACTGACTTTTGCATTGTTCTTACCAACACCTTTTATAATCTCTCTCTGTAACACTCTATATGCGGTGCTTAGTTAGCAATTGTCCCTAAGCTCCCTGTCCAGTTCACCACTTACTCTTTTCAGATCTTCTTTCAACTCCTCATTCTCATCTCATAATGTTTCATTTGTTTCACTCAACAAATCATTCATTTGCAATATCTGCCTCTTGTCCTGCTTCAATCTGTCACAGTCCTCTCTCAACATACATAACTCTTGTTCGCTATCTTGTACAGCACAGTCCAAATGAGTCTTGTTCTTACTACGCAGACCTTAGAGTTGTTCATCCAGCTGCTGCTCTTTCCTATGCATCTCAATTTCCTACAAGCCAGTCTCTCTTTTTAGACTGGAGTTTTTGCAGTTCAAGGGAACAGAACCGCACTTCAGAGGTTTCCAAAGCAGTTAAAAGAGTTGTGATTAATAGCCCCTTTTGGGTATAGTTCTTGGCTGTTAATCTCATCTCTGAGTACTGGATTGAAATGACCATTATGGGGTTATTGGAGGACTTTGCTTCCAGCGAGAAGTCCCTCCACCCTCCATGGGAGATAAGAAAGTTAGAGACATCAAGCCTCAGGTCTGCACAGATATTGTACATGTTTCTGGGAAAATCAAATTAACCCATCAGTGGTGTCACACCTGTGTATCAATCCACAGTGTTTAAATCTAAAGATGGTTGGGTGTCCTTACTCAGTGCGATCTCTCAAGTCAAAACTGCTGTGGAGCAAGACAAAACAACATCATCCTTGCTCTTTAAACAGACAGAATTCCACAAAGAACCATTGAGTAGAGAATGCCAAATGAAAGTGAGTCACTGTTTAACTCATACCACCTGCACACAATGGCCAATAATGTTAAGGTGAATCACCTCTCAGGTTCTTGGTGGCTACCAGCAAACAGAAGACAACACAGTCAAAAGGCCTAAGGTATAATAAACAGGTTTATTACATAAATCAGACTAATCTCAATCAGGGTCTTACCAAGAAGTTGGATACTAAAAGCCAGAGTTTCCCAATACTGCAGGGCATGAAGACAGTCTTGGGGAGATATGGTGGACATAACTTAATATACAATAGCAACCACAGACACTGCCAGATATTTCCCCAAATTTCTGTGATATTTCCAGAAATATCTCCTGCTTTCTGCATTTCCACAGTAGGGGCAGCAGAGAGAAACTCTTCAGATAGTTCACGAAATATCTGGAAATAGCTGGCAATGTCTCTGGCTACTACTGTACTATGATAATCACTATAACAATGGTTCTTACTTGTGTATGTTGGATACAGAAAATGGTCCCTATTGGCCAAAAGTTAGGTGGCTCCACAGTGTGCCTAAAAGTTATACATTTGGTGCAAGGTCAGGTAAACTGAGAACAAAGAACTCATACAGAGAACAGAGATAAAATGCAGTGTTACATAAATCTTCTTGGTGGCAGTGTTATACATAAAATAAGGCATTGTGCATATCAGAAGTTCATAGCAATGTAATACATTGATGTATTGTCCCTGATACTTACTCTTATGTAGTAGGTACCTATGCACTATAGATTAGTAATTATTCTAGCTCATTGGAGCTGCAATTAGGTAATATTGTAGATGCCATTCATTGAGTACAGTGGGTTTCCAGTATGGGTGAGGGGACCAAGCCTAACACTGTCGACACAGCTTGGTGAAACCCTGATTTGGCACCCAGTTTTGAAAAGGGGGTGTAAGTTCAGAAGTGAAGTTAAAACTCAAAAAAAAAGCTTAGTAAGTAGAAGGGTAAAATTAAGCTCAGTGCCCTACAAACTGCTTCTGAATTTTGGCCAGGTATTGCATGGACATGTAACACCTATGGTGCATTCTACCACTCAAATGCCATCTGGTCGGTCCACTGTCCCACAAGGACTATGCCCCACCTAGCATAGCATTACCCATGTTAACTATTTCCTCACTCTGAACTCATGATGTGCCCAAAGCACTCCCACTTTTACATATTGAGTTCCTGTGAATGCCTCTTACCTGGCTCACTTACACTTACTGTGCTTCCCTCATTTTACCTATCAGAAGAGTCCTATAAGAAACTCATGGTGCTCACACCATGAAAATGCAGTCTCAGTTTGTAATGTTAAATTAAAATTGGCCTTCATATAAAGGCATAGCTCCTAAATTTTTCAGAGCTTGCATCTACATGCATCTATGATTCCTGCATGTCAAATGGCACAGTTCAGACTTTGCAAGTGCAGGGATCACACCACAAATGCACAAAAATGACTTTTCTTATTGGGCTTAGAAAATGGTTTTGGGGGTTACTTGCACAAAATAATAAAAACACAAAATACTAAAAACACTTTTGAAACTAGCACAATTCTTTGCACTGGCTTAAGAGACCATGATTTTCCCAACCCATTTACTAACTAAAAAATGAGACTCTGTTTATCACTCCTTGTTTTTCCTGGGTACAAATAACTTCAGATCAACAAGATAGCAAAAGCTCAAACTAGTAGCTATCTTGGAAAGGTAGCACTGTTTCTTGCTTTTGCAGCATATCAAATATTGTTTCTGCTCTAGTCAGGGGTACTGTACGTGTAGTAATAGCATTAATTTATAAACGTACACATTTTTGAGAATGGAATCTCAGCAGCCTCATAATTCCAGCTGCCTTGTGCAAAAACACACCTGCAGTAGTTGTTACATGTGCAGTAGTATAAAATGGCTCAGGTAGTAAAGTTACAGTGTACTTCTAGATCATGAAGACACTTCTGAACAGTCTTCATGTGAAAGAATTCAACCGTACATCAACATAATTGATTTTCCAAATATGATTCTTGGCAGAGATGCAACAGCTGAAATTAAGCAGTGAGCAACCTATCCAAGACACAGAACAATGTGCAACCCAAGCAGCCATCCCAACATCGAAGAACCAAAGGAAAGAGGATGCACTCCAGCATTAATGAAAGAAGAATGTCCCAAATTAAATACACTGTAGAATCATTTATTAATCACTGGTTATGCTAACACGGTTAGGTTGGAGAGATAATACAGGTGATCATTTTCAATACCGTTTGAACAGAAAAGCATGGTGCAGTGCAAACTGACATTGCATTAGCAAAACAACAAGTTTTACGCAATAGAGGGTAATTATCAATTTGACTATTTGCATCTGACCCAGTTTGCCAAATCAGGAGTTGAAGGAATCTGGGGGTGGGTGTGAATTCTAAGCAGCCAGCTATCAAGTCCAAAAGAAAAAAAAGATTTGCACTCCAGAGTTTTGATTTTAAGCAGTAAAGCCTGTTAGTTTATTCAAGCAGGGTGCAAAGCATACCAGAGCTCCTTCACTTCAATCCCAATCTGGGTCTTCCTAAAGTAGCCTATCGCTCCCTTTGGAAGACCCAGATTGGGGTCAAAGTGCAGGAACGCTGGTATGCTGGGCACCCTGCTTGAATAATCTGCAACACTTTACTGCTTAAAATCTATTTTACCCTGTTGTGCTGTATTGAAATGCATTACTTGATATATATATGTAAACTAATGAAATGTAAAAATGAAACAAAAATAAACAGTGTTCCATCAGCATGTAGTCTGAAAATGAAACAAAACAACAATACTAAATGCATGCTGGAACTAGAAAATAGAGTTCAAACTGACATTTTCTCCACATGTCTTCTTCAGGAATTATCTATAAAGACTAAATCCTGTGACTGCTACACCTAAGTGCCACTTTCTGCTGTCGTAACCAATCATTTTTTTTCTCTCTTCTCCTCTCCTAACTTCAATGCCACTCCTACCTTGACCTCCCTCCCGCTTGCCCTTACTCTCCTTCCCCCTCACCCTTACCCTTCCTTTTACAAGCCTGATCCCTCTTACTGCCTTAACTCTGTGCACCCCTCCCTATCTGGACATGGCCTTCATGCTGCTCTGTTCCTTGGTACCTTACTTTTCCTCTCCCCTCTCTTTCTAGTTGACTTTTATTTTTCTCTTCAAAGTTATGTAAATATTGTTGATAGACTTCTGCAACAATGTATGTTGTTGTATTCCCTTCCCCACTGATGTGGAACCTTTGTAAATGAGCCACCTTGTGCTCATAGGTACAGTATGTAATCTGAGACTGAATAAATAAATAAAAGAGAAAATAAAGCAAAGTTAGTCATTAACCTTGTTTAATTTTCTCTTTATAAATAATTTCTGAAGACCTATGGTGAACCATTGATTCTAACTCTATTTTCTATTTTTAGTGTGTAGTTACTATTACTCTTTTATAATGTAAGCTTATAATGTATTTGAATATTACTGTATTTATTGTTTTTTTAATATTGTAAAGTAACTGTGTTGTTTGAAGGTTACCCTGAATACAATGCATACCAATTTGTCAGCACCAACCATTAATGTTATACTTTATCAGAATCCTTTATCAAATTAAAATAAATTGTCTACTGTGTCTACTATCTAAATTTCTTGTGACTTCACTTAATAATTTAATTTGATTTATGAGACATGACCTTCCTATCCTTCACCTCACTGATTCCTCTGTGCGTCATATCATGCTTGATAAGGTGCTTGGCTATTGCATGTTTTATTAATGTTTACAGTATTTTTCTGAAAGTGGTCAGGCTGATGTGACCATTCTGAAATTATCTGGCTCCCCTCTAGCCCCTTCATTTAGATTGCATCCATGTTTTCCTCTCAGTCATGTAGAACCTCCTGCCTAGCAATGGTAAGCACAAAGTAAGCAGTTAGTTGAACTCACAAGCACTGCAGTGAATACACATACATATTTCAGTAGCACAGACATTCGTGGCATTATGAACAGATTCTGATCTGCCCTGCAATTCTGTGTCTGTTCATAACATTCCATTGGAATGGGGAATTGCACTGCTAAATAAGTCTCTTTGTAGTCAGACAGCGATGTCAAAATAGTCACTTAGCTCACGTGCTGAGACTAGGTTGCCACAATCACTGCTCCATTTTTCTTTGACCGGGTACAAAAACCGTGTGGCCAAATAAAACAAGGCAAAATAATTTGAATGGAGAAATAAATAAGAGAAGAAATATATTAACTCATCTGAAGGCGTATTTGTGATGTGTCTCTGTGCTTTGCTAATTTCCAGTTTTGTACTTGGGCTTATTATTTTTAGAAAAGTTGCAGTGTATACTAAAGCCCATGGGGGAAGGGACCTTGTCCTTTACAGCAGTCTCCTAAAGTACTAAGGGGAGTGGGCTGATGATCCCAGGTATCCCTGGAGTTCCCACTCTTGATGTCTGATTGGGGGGAGGGCATTTTCATTGCAGTCTTCTAATGTGAGTCTTAAGCATAAAAATTATAGGGGCATGGTAGATTGACTTATCTGCTATATTTAAATGGCAAACACTTGCTTCACTAGAAAATGTAAATTATTGAGCACGTCAGTCTGATTGAAACTGGCAAGTAAGTGAGTTGGGCCAGTGTAGAATGTGCCCTGTAAGTGCCCTTCTGAAAGCCATGTTATCCCATATCAGACAAAATGGGGAGTCATGTGATATACTTGGAGTAGCTGGCAGCTTTCTCTCATACTCTGACAACCATGGCTATTAAAATAGGGCTCTAACCTGTATTTCAACTCTCAGTTTACTTAACTTTACAGAAAAACAAGAAGACAATATCAGGAACACACTGAGCTATTTTTTTTCTCAAACCATGTCAACACCTGTACTGCAAATGATGGATCTCTCCACCACACCACCTGTGCCACTTCACCCCCAGTCTGCCAAGTGTCAGAAGCTGGACTAGCAGTCAGACTCCCCGCCAGAGGTGGGAGCCATAGAAG
Source organism: Neoceratodus forsteri (assembly GCA_016271365.2). Lineage (NCBI taxonomy): Eukaryota > Metazoa > Chordata > Ceratodontiformes > Ceratodontidae > Neoceratodus > Neoceratodus forsteri. The sequence goes on from CM057449.1 coordinate 989,901,422, forward strand.
ACCTATCAGAGAAAATGGACCACTTTTTCAATGATCTGGCAATGATCAAAACTGCCATTGTGGAAATGGCAAGTGATTTTCATACCCTCAAGCCTGTAGTTGAAAACCTCACTATGCAGACGGGAGATGCCAAAAGAAGAATTAGCTCCACAGAGGATAAACAAATGAAAGACAGTGCCGAAGTGCAGTTACATTAAAAAAAGCTGACCAAGCTCAAAGACCAGGTAGAAGACCAGATTGGGAGAAACTGGTGAAACAGTTTGGTAACTGTGGCATCCCTGAAAAAGCTGAGGGGAACAACATGCTTCTGTTCAATCAAAAGTTTTTGCAAGAGGTGACAGGACTACTAGATGGGTGCTGTGTATATGACCGAATGAGAGCACAGGTATCTGAACTCCCCCCCCCCCCAGATGGCAAGCCATGAGTGACTATACTTACATGCCTTAACTTTCAAGAGAAAATATACATCTATCAGTAAGCAAGAATAAAAGGTGCCCTGCAGTGGAATGGCAAGCAGTTCTTCATTTTTAGAGATGTAACCTCCCTTGTCAGGGGAAAAATAGCTGGCATACAAAGAGATTAAGCAGAAGCTGCACGAAGCCAAGATCAGCTTTAGAATATTGCACCACCACTTGGCTAGTGTTAAGTAATGAACATGGTAAGCAGAAATTTTCAAATGCTGAAGTGGCCAAGAAAGAATTGTTTAAACTTTTCACAGATGTCTTTCAACAGAAACTGAATCGTCGAGCTGATTGGGCTACTGGTTTAATGGGTGTAATGGATGTGGACTTCATAAATCACCCTCATGTCTCAGTTATTAGCTGGTAACATCTTCCAAGAGGTGACTTTACCTTATTTATTTTTTTCTTTTACCTTTATTGATCTAAGAGGCGCTTTAAACTAAAGGTCTGATCCCCTCTGAAGGTTTTAATAACATTGGCAAATGTTTTTATCTTGTGGCTGGCGGGGTGACAAACTGACCCTGTGCACCTTGGCACTCGATTTGGATTAAAAATGGTGCTCATGTCACAGTGGCAAGGTGCTCCAATGTGGCATTTCACTTATTCATCTTCATCCGTCCTTCCCACTGCAGCATTCAATTGCTGCAGCTAGATCCTTGACAGCAGCTGTCAAAACGGTCAAACTATCTGCTGCTAGGTTCATGCCCCTCCTGCCAGCACCTCTTTAGTGATTTCCCAGCTAATCAACATGCTGTGTTCCAACCCACAGAATCTTACAATCCTTCACAAACTTCTGAGATGAAGATTGACACAGATCTGTTTCCTTGCAGTGCACAAGAGTCTGAATTGCTGCACTTCAATTTTTCTTTACATTAGTCTGACACATGCTTCTGTGAAGGACCCCCCTGTATTCCAGGTATGTAGCACTGGAGATCAAACCTTTTTGCTTACCACTCATGGACTTGTGCTACTCCCTTTTACATCATTGTAGCCACATTCCCTAAACTTTACTCTGGACTACAAGAGGAATGCTGTTTTTTGGGGTGCCATGCAACCCAGAAGAATTGTCTTGTAACAGCCAATCATGCTAGGCTCAATTTCTTCATTCATTCACCAGCTCTGAATGACAATTTTGGCTACATGGAGTGCTGGTGTCATGACTATACAAACAGTGGGTTGTTTCAGGCATGAAAGGCTTCATGCTTGTTCCTTAGATAAATTGCCTGTGGGAGAGCTGTAACCACTGCAGGGTTGTGGCGGTTGGGTGAACACTCTAATCAAATAGACATGGGTCTCACAGAGTTGTTAATGTTTGTCTATCTATCCTCCACTGCCATATTCCTCTCCAGGTAACAGGATGGGGTTGGGGGGTGGATTTCTGTTAATTTTTTTCTGTCATTGGGCCTTGTAAAAAGGTTTTGCAATTTCAGTCTCTGGTAAGAGTGTATTCAGTTAAATGGTATTAACAGTTTTGACCATAAACCACAGATTATGCAGTTCAGAGTGTAGGTCTTCACTGTTCAAGCCCACGGTGGACCAACTGACTGAGTCACGGTCTTCTGCATCAGTTGTAAGCCTTGGCTGAGGTGGCAGTCAGTATGGACCCCGTGCCTTGGACCACCTTTTTTAATTTCATAGTGTTTACCATTTCACCACTGTGTTTGGGTTAGATGGTACAAATGGTGCTAGCAAGTGTTTTTGTGATTTTGTACACAATGTTGGTGCATATCAAGGTACAACGTTTTATGTTAGGATCATACATCTACTACCTCAGGATGCAGACCATAGACTGTTGCTCTCTCAGCCATTTGCTTATGATACAGGTGTTTTCCTTTAGTCCAATGTTATTTGCCAAACTTTATATACAAAAAAATACATTACTTTATGTCAGTTAATCCATACTGCTGTATATCATGGAATTTAAAAAGGGCACAGACTAAAGAGAAAAGATACCAGGTTCTTAAGCATATTAAATCCTTGGGAGGTCAAACTGCTTTTCTGCAGGAGATGCACACACCTGTGCACCAAGCTACATTATGGTGAAGGGATTGGGTTGGCCAGGTGTTCACCTCTGGCAACAGCAATAAATCTGTTGGTATGGTGATTTTAATTCACAGGTGTATACCATTTCAACTCACTGAATGGCAAGTTGACCTCCTGGGGTGATATATCATAATCAAGGGTATGCTGGCAGTATGGAAGTCATGATGGCATCAATATATGGGCCAAACAAAGAGGATCCAAGGTTTTTCACTAACCTCCTTACTCAGATCTCCTCCTCATGCAAAGGCCTCATTCTTCTGGCCGGAGACTGGAACTTGGTGCTTTACAATGCCCTGGATATGTCTACTGTAGGTCCCCGAGGATGTATCTCTCTTCTTCCCAAAGGGTGCTCAAAGAGTTACAAGACTCACTGGGTCTGGCTGATGAATGGAGGGTCCTGTATCCCAGTGTTAGAGATTATACATACTGGTAAGCTGCCCATGACTCATACTCAAGATTATACTTTTTCCTGGTAAATTGTGATTTACTTTTACCTCCAGTTGTGAGAATAAAGCAAAAGTCATCTCTGACCACTCCGTAGTTGTCCTCTTCTTCCTACACATTTATCAAATAGAAAAGGATAAGTTATGGAAGCTTAATAATAACCATCTCAAAGATGCCAGATGCTTAGAGAAAATTAAGGAATGTGTTACATAGCTCTTTGCATAAATCTGCCTACTGCATCAAACCAGGCCTGTTTGTGGGGTGCCTTTAAATGCACAGTTGGGGGGAATTGAATAGACTGGCATCAACTAGGAAGCAAAAAAGGGAAGTGGTGGGCAGAAATCTCCTAGTGACCATCTAACAGCTAGAAATAAAAATGTGTTGTGGAGTATGACAACAGATTGGGATATACAATTAAACCAGTCCAGGGCTATATATAAGAACTGCTAAGAGAAAAGGCAGAATTCACTATTTTCAAAGCAAGTACTAAGTATGTTGATCAAGGTGAGAAAGCTGGAAAGCTGTTGGCTCTCTAATTAAAGCAGCAAGAAACTAGAAGACTGATTAGGTCTAATTAGGCTAACTCTGGACTACTTCTTACTAAGCCCAGAGAAATCACTGAGGCATGTTTGTACTTTTTTCAATTATATTTATTCTACAGAAACTTATGTACAACCCTGTGAGATACTACAATTTATCCAGATGGCTAACCTGTCAAAACTCTCTGAGGAACAGCATGACATGCTTTGCGCTTTAATCTTCCCAGCGGGAGTGCAACACGCTATCTCCTCTCTCCCACTAGACAAAACACCAGGGCCGTATGGCTTCTCACTCAACTTCTACAAAGTCCTAGGTGCTGAATAGACTGCTCTGACAGCACTATTTAATGAGGCCAAGCAAGGGAAACAGCTCAACCACATATTGCAGGAGGAATTAATTACAATCCTTCCCAAACCTGATAAGGACCCCACATTGATGGGTAGTTATAGGCCTATTTCACTATTAAATATAGATATTACAATACTGGCAAATATTTTAGCCTCTAGTGCCATTAGTGTGTGGCACACATTAATAGGGCTGCAGCAGGTGGGCTTATTGCATGCCTGGCTGACTGTGGACCATGTTCACAAACTAGCTCACATCCTGGCAGAGGCTCCCTTGATCTGGCAGTGCTCCTCTCCCTGGATGCAGAAAAGGCCTTTGATAGCGTTTCCTGGCCTTCCCTATTTGAGACTTTAAATGAGTTCAACTTTCCTGCCTCCTTTGTTGAATGGGTCACCTTGTTATACTCCCACCCCACAGCCAGAATTTGATGCAAAGGCACTCTGTCCTCCCCGGCAGTACAGGGAAAAGGCACACGACAGGGCTGCCCTCTATCCCCCTATCTTTTCAATTTATACTTGGAGCCGCAGACTAGTCATATCTTGGCACAGGAAAAGATCAGTGGGATTGATGTGGGAGGACAGGTTTACAAAATATCCTCTTATGTAGATGATGTGCTATTGTATCAGTCATAGCCCTCCCAGTCGCTACCAGCTGTTTTTAAATTACTGCACAACTTTGGTTGCTTGTCAGGACACAAGCTCAATCTCAAAAAAACAAATATAATGCCATTCAAGTGTCACACCCGGAAAAACCTGGTCCTCCAATGATGCGGTACTTGGTGCCCCAAGTTAATAAAGTACCTGGGAATCCTCATTACTAATGATGCTGGTTCCATGCGCAGTCAAAACCTGGACCCACTCCTCACTACAATAAAACAAGACTTGATTCGCTGGCAAGCTCTGCCATTTACTCTATGGGCTAGGATAAACCTAATTAAAATGAATGTACTACCTAGACTATTGTACCCCATAAGGAGAAATAGAAGCAAGGTAGAAACTTTATTTATATAGCGCCCCTTCCCAGAGGCTCAGAGCACTTCACAACATTTAAAAACAGTCCATACAAATTCCAATACATAATGCAGAGTTAAAATTTGAAATAATCACTCTATCTTTAGCTAGGAATAAAACAACAATAAAACAATGTCAGTTCATTACATGACCTTCTACTCGTAGTAAATTTTTGTAGGTCATACACTTGATTAAATATAAATGTTTTCAACCTTATTTTAAAGGTATCCACTGAGGGTGCCTCCCATAGATGTCTTGGCAGTGAGTTTCACAGAGTTGCTGTGGCAACTGAGAAAGTACAGTCCCCAGAATGCTGCAACCTAGCCCTGGGAACCACAAGGAGGCAACCTTGGAGGAACAGAGAGCACAAGATGGGCAGTGAGGAACCAAGAGGTCTTGCAGGTAGTCTGATTCCCATCCCCTCACGCAGGGCTTTATAGATCAGTAATCCAACCTTAAAAGTGATTTTCCACTTTACTGGCAGCCAGTGCAGTTCATGGAGGACAGCTGTAACATGGTCAGATCTTAATGTGTCTGTCAACATCCTAGCTGCCGCATTCTGCACCACCTGCAGATGGTGGTGGTTGCCTCCAGATAGCCCCAGGTACAAAGCATTGCAGTAGTCCAGGCTGAATGTAAAGTAGGCATGCACCAAGGTGGCCAGGTCCTAGATTGGTATCAGGGCCCAGATCAAAGCAATGTTCTTCAGATGGTAAAAAATGTTTTGATGATGGCTGACACCTGCACCTCAAGTGTCAGACCATCATTGAGGACCACACCAAGATTCTTGACCAGAGCAGAGGGGGCCAAGGAAATGCCTCCTAGTACTAAACCAGGGGCATAACCAGATCCCCCTCCATTGGAAACAATGGCATGGATCCACCACCAGTAATGCCATCTTGTGTGAGCTGAGTCATAGACAGTTTAGAGTCATCCAGTTCTGGATCTCCTACAGGCAGGTGTTAAATGCCGAGGCTGTCATCTGACTTCCAATTGCACAGGACAGGTACAGCTGGGTATCATTGGTATAGCAATGAAAATCCAGCCCATACCACCTGACAACATCGCTCAGTGGCAGCATGTACACCATGAACAACAAGTGCAACATGACTAACCTCTGCAGAACTCCACAGTGTTGAGGCATCAGGTTAGAGGAGGATAACCTCATCATCACCCTTTGCACTCTACCCATGAGCTAGGACCTAAATTACTTGATGGCATTACCGGTTAGTCCACACCAGTTCTGCAGTCAGTCCAGCAGTACTTCATGATCCACGGTGTTAAATGCTGCCAAGAGATCCAGGAGAACAAGGAATTTATGTTCTTCCCTATCTCTCACCATTAGGAGATCATTCAGCACCTTCACCAGGGCGGTCTCTGTGCTGTGCTCAGATCTAAATCCAGACTGGAAGCTCTGGTTAATGGCAGAGAAGGCAAGTTGAGTCTCGTGCTGGATGGCCTCCACTTTCTCTAAAATCTTCCCTAAAAATGTGAGGTTTGAGACCATTCTGTAGTTGATGAGACACTCCGGGTCCAATGAGTGTTTTTTCAACAGGGGTCTAACCAAGGCCTCTTTCAGAGCCATAGGAAAGACCCCATTCCCAAAGAAACTCTGGACAATCAGGATGTTAACCTTTAACCTGCCAACAACCTGGTTTGTGCAGCTGAAAGCTGCTCTATCCAACTTTTTTTTTTCTTTGTTTATTCTTTTATAAGAAAGACATACATAAAGACTAACTTTCCTTACCTGGAACCTTGAAACAATTGATATATGGTATGGTACAATAACCAGAGTCCACAGTATCCCGTGCAATTTTATACATTATGGGGGAGAAAAAAATTGTAATTTACACAGTACAAATAATTCTATAAAGCTGTGGTTGACAAGTACAAGACACAAGACAATTATAGAAAATATTTATCCGACATAGCATTGCAAGTGCCCTGTCCTCAAATAATTAATGATGCTGGTGTCATGAGAGTCCATCTTTATTAGTCCATAACTAAGAGCAAGGTCTCAGTTGTCCCCCCAGTTTATATCCATCAAAGCCCTACCTTAAATGTTCAGACATTACCAGCAAATGAAAATGTTTAAATCCTCATCTAGAAAAACAATAGATTATGATTGGCCACAAGGGATCAGGGAATTTTTTTTATTCTTTATACTCCCCCTGCCCGCAGCACTCCCACTCTTCAGGAGACACCTATGGCCTTCTAGTCCCCGCCCTCTTACCTGGAACCCGGTGCAGTCCGTCCCCCTTGTAGCTGTGGTTATATCCCCCAGGCAGGCACGGGGCCGGGCCACCCCCGAAGTCCTTCTTGTTGTCGTTGGGATGCTGGTACCGGGACAGGCAGGGGCACTGGGGATCGGGGCCTGGTGCTCCATCTACCGGGAGTGCTGCGGGGTGATTTCCCTTTTTCTTGTGAGAGTGGTGCATGCCCCAACGTCAAGGCGTCACCGCCAACGTCAACCACTCCCAACCCCCCTCTGTGCACTCATGCGCTTGCTGTGCCTCCGGTATCCACCAGAGGCAAGTCAGGCACCAAGTGTGTGTCCCCCTCCCTCCCAGAAAAGGAGAGCTGTCCTCTGGATGCTCAATCCTTTCCCTCCCCTGCCGACCCCCGACACCCCAGGCTCATTCCCGAACCTGGGTCGCCGGCGTGGAGTGAGGTGTGGTGTCCAGCACCTCAACCCTCAGTGCCACTGGGCCGGCCGGGATCAGGGAATTTATACAGTAAGAAACTAATAAGAATACAGAGGCACTTAATGAAATAATAAACAGTGCCACAATAAAAGGGCACAGAACTTAACAATTAGTTTAAAGAACTTTCAGTTGAAACCCTCAATGTAACCCCTGGTACCATAGTTGTTGTAGAATAGTCCCAACAGAGTGTACCAGGATTCAGGTTTCCCTAGCTTCATCCTTGGAGTCAGCATTTTCTCTGCTAGGTTTCTGCACCTTTTGTTCCCAACATCCAGCATCTGAAGGGTTTATAAAGAGGTAAATCTTCCCTTGGTGCAAAATTCTCAGTTTGGCAGGAAAGACTGTTGCAGTTGAGATCCCCACTTCTCAATGTGTAGAGAGTACAGACTCAAACTTATTTTGCCGTTGATGGGTTGCATAGCTGATAGCAGGGGAAAAATGAAATAGGGGTACCATTCAACAACAGGATCAGGTCCCTTTCCCTATCCCCACCATCACAAGCAGGATAATACATGGTGTCTCCATCTCTGGCTGCCATTCTCAGGGTATTACTTGATAAGTTTTTTGTAGCAGAAGTGGTTTCGAATTGTCCCCAAGACAAAAAGCTTATGGCAACCACTCTGAAAAAAAAGAGAAAGTGATTCCCCCTCTGGTACATACAACAGATGAATGTTTGGGCTCCAGACCTGATTTTCCAAAATTTACAAGAAGAGTGGTGGGACTCCTTTGCTGTAGCAGTTGTAACATGCTGAACAATTTCAGCCAGTCTCTGAACATCCTGTGACTCTGACTTTAAAGTGGAAACCATCATCTCCACGGTGCTCAAGTGGCCAGAGACGGAGTCCAGTTTATTGTTAAAGGCTGTAACTGATTGCAGGAGTTGGTGCATTTTAGTACCTAAAGTCTGTAAAGTTTCCTCTTGCTGTGAGGTGGCTGCGTGGTTGGCCTTGCCACCTACTTGCTTGGGGCCAGGGGCACTTGGCTCTTTCCCTCTGGCTCCCCCAGGCTGGTTTTCTTGAGTTTTCCCCATAATGACACCGAGAGGTGAGGATAACTGGATCCATCAATAAACCTGGTGTTCTGGCACCCAAAACTAGAAAAATAAAAAAGTAGAAGACCTAGATGGATGGAGCTTTAAAGGGAAGTGGCTATCTTTGTTGGGCTCCACAGTGCCTCACCTCTGTCCACCTTTCTTGGGGGTGACCCCCAAAGGGCATATCATAAACTCACCTGTATGAAGGAAAATGAGGGCTTTCAACTTACAGATTTTTATCTAAATAACATGGCTATGCAAACAAGTTAGTTTCTCTGGTGGAAGAGTCACTCAAACCAGAATAATCAGCCTACCTATCGACCTCAATAGAAGATCATGGAGATCAACCTACATGTAAAAGTGGGGATATATATGTGTACTATTCAGTACACCCTTGGACAAGCTCCCCAGACATTGAAACACACTCAGGTTGGATCCTCTCTGCTGGTGGGCAAACAACTCCACAAACTCTTGGAAACCAGGCCTATGCATGACCTGGAACAATCATTGGCTGGCAATCCAAATTTTGCCATACAGCAGAAACTGATAACAACTAACTTTCTGGGTAAGGCAGTCCATGTGGTGCACCAGGATCTTTCTCAGTGGGAGGTGTTGCCCATGTCTCTTTGGGGTCATATTAGCCTAGTTAAAATTAATATATTGCCCTGGATTTTCTACCCACTTAACCTGCTAAATATTTAGTTACCTCTATCCTGGTTTAAACTGATACATGCCATCATTTTGGATTTTATCTGGTTAGGTAAACCCCTGAGAGGGGTGTACTATAACATGGCAGTGCCCAAGGACCTGGAGGGGGGCTTTGATTGCCCCCATTTCAGATTGAACTTCTGGGCCAGTCATGCAAGCGAGTATCTGAGGTGGCTCTCCTCATCATCTGGGGATGTCTGTTCTCAGTACGTTCTAATCTGGATCTTTTTGGAGCAGGACTTGATAGTTTCTTCAGGGGTATCTCCCTTTGCTTTCCTGCATGTAGGCCTCAGGGAACTGCCAGGTACACTGTGGACTTCTGTGATCTCAATTTCAGTCAAAGTTCATGCCCAATTTTGTACCTTCTTGAAATACAGTATAAGCATAAGAAAGATGTTTCACAGCTGATTTTCTGAAATCCAAATTTCAGGATTGGTGGTAAGCCTCTCCCCCCTGTCTGGCTACCTCAGTTGGCAGAGGTAAAGGTTTGCGACCTGCTTAGAGATGGTGTATGTATTTCCTCATCAGACATTATGCGGAAATGCCAACTAGGTAAGTCCTTTGTTTTTAAGGTTTATCAGCTCCACCATGTGGTGATGCAAAGTTTTGCAGTGAACTTTGATTACCCCAATGTGAGTGGGTTCCTGCATTCACTCTTTGATTTGGCCAACTTGCCCCATTCTGTCTCCAAGTTATATGCCTGCCTGTATACCAAGGCCTATCCACATGTGGACGGTGTTTCTGAATATTGGAATTTCCAATTTCCACAGTCCTCCTTTGAATAGTGCAGGCTGTGGAAGGATAACTACACTTAAGTCACACAGGATTGTTTAAGACTTATGTAGTTCCAAGTTTTGAATAATTTGTACCATATGTCAGTTAAATTATTCAAAATGGGTAGGGCCCCATCTTCTGCTTGTGTGTGATGTTAAAAGGGAGAGGGCACCCTCTTGCATATTTTCTGAGAGTGTTCTAAGGCCGCTCCCATAGGGGTAATTATTGACCAAAAGGCAGATCCCTTATTAGGAATTAGTGATTACTTTTCCCTAGAAATTTGCATAGTGGGGGATTATTCCAAGATAGAAGTGCGGGAACACAGATACTTCCTAGCCCTAATTTCCTCATCAGTTAAAATCTAGATTTAGTAGTTGCCGTATTGGCCCTTGCAAGAATAGATCCAGAAGCAAATGATTTGATACCTTTAATGGACCAACATAGATGTAACAACAAGAACAAAGTGCTCTAGCTTTCGGACCAACCAGTCCTTCTTCAGAAGCTCATGGCAGTTGTTTAGAAAATACAATACTTATAACAGCTAGATAATGCAGAGAAAAACAGAAAAAAATCCCCATTGGTTTAAAATACTCATTTAAAAAAAAAACAGAAGATGATGTCAGAGAAGTTTAACAGTACAATACTGCCTTCAGCCAGAAAGAACCTTGAGTCAGATGTGCTTGGTGGAACACACATACAAAGAATTCTACTGCATATAAATTTAATTGACATAAGATAACACTGCTGAAGCAGATAACTTCTAAATCAAGCTGTGAGTGTCACAGTTAGTATAAGGATGTGATTACTGAAAGGCAACCCCCACTCAGATTAAAGACAAACTAAAATTGTTATAGGGCTCATGAAATTTCAATGTTAGCATTATAGACAAGACTTTACCAGTAAAGTTGTCTTAAAAACATCAGTGCACACTGTGTGATGTGTAAAACCTAGCTGAACCTGTCACCCAGCTGTATTCTCAAGCTAGATATAAGGCCCAAGAAATTTCAAAAACCTCAGGACTATATAAATGATAATTTAAATATAAAGTGATAATATTAGTGTCAAACAAAAAACTCTAGTCGAGGAACCTCAAGGAATTAAGACCATGTAGCCTGATATGTACTGATGCCAATATATACTGAGAATGTAGCAACCTGATGTACCACAAGTGTCTAAGGAATCTGAAAAAGAGATAAAAATGTAATTTCTCTCCTCCTCTTCATACAAACAATACAACCTAACCCACCCCACATCACAATAATGTGGTGTGTCAGCATCTTCCAATTCAGTCAGTGTGTTTGCAGGCGTGGTCACAGTTCTCCAATCACTGCTGGAGCTGTCTATGACAGCAGTTGAAAATGCAGTGGCATACAGTTGAAAGAGGGAGCTACGCTTCAGTGAGCAGCTCCTCCCCACACACACACAGATCAACTGTGTTGGTTACCTAATAGGATGCTGTAGTCTTGTCTAGCTTAGAGAGACAAGCCACACATCATTACTTTAATAAACTGTTCCTTGCCACAGCAGGACCACCAAAATGTGTGGGTGCTTAACAGTTCTTACACACGCCAGCTCTCCAAAGCACACCTTCATGGACTCCATAGGTTCTAATCCTCCATCAAAAAAATACCTCAGCATTTGATGTGAAAACTCAGACTTCGTTGTGTGTGTAATTCCAAGCATTTTCTCTCACTAGACTCTGTCAATGTGAACTCCCCGCTGCTAAAACCTATGCAAATGAACTTGAGCATACTGTACTACCTGCAGCTGAAGCAAAGAACAGCCAGAATGCACAAAGGAGAACATACTGCTATGCATTTCAGCAGCAGCCAGTGGGGGAGGTTTTCATGACTGAAGCACTTTAATGCGCCTTTTAGTGCTGTCATATACACACCCCTGTGTGGTAATTCACTAAACTGCACACACACACACACAGTCTGGTAATGCAGCTTAAAAGTATTTTTTTTTTCTCTGAATTGCCATGAGCTGGCATTTTTATGTGACGGCAGAAACAAGATGCTGTATGTCAGCCATGTGTCTGCATTCCCACACTCATCCCCCTCACACCTCTCAAACAAATCCACTGTGCTTACTGAATTGAGAAGAGTTACATGGATTTCAGAAGCTGTGCCAGATACACTGCATATTGCCTCATCCACTCCCTTTGTTTCAACCCTCCATAGAAACATAGAAACATACATAGAAGTTGACAGCAGATAAGGACCGCAAGGCCCATCCAATCTGCCCATTTCTTTTTCTACCTTATAAATGTGCCATCGGCCTTTGCTCTGTCAGTGGCCTATCTATTCATAGTCATTTGTATTGCTCCCTTATGCCTATCACATGCCTGTTTGAAGCCCTGCACTGTATTCATAGCCACCACTTCTTGTGGTAAGCCATTCCATGCATCAACCACCCTTTCTGTGAAAAAGAATTTCCTCACATTCCCCCTTAATTGACCCCTCACTTCTCTTGGGCAAAGCATGAAGGCTAGTTCACACTAGCATATTCAGATACTTAATAATTCACACTTCCTTTCAAATCAGGGAAAGGCATGTTGTTGGTCTATCACACTATGAAAGCAAGCATTTGTCAATGCCGAACATTCGCATGCAGGTATTTGCAGTGGTATTTGGCACTTGGACATGGCTTAAAAAAATCAGTGACAAAGAAGTACAAGCATTTGTCAATGCTGAATGTTGCTTGCTTCTATGTGCTGTTTAGGTATTTGGAAGTCACCCTCGTAAAACAGTCATTTTTAGGAATTTTTTCACCAAATTTTCAACATAGCCATTTTAAGACCTCTGCTCATGAACAGTGTCACTGTGATTTTCTTAATGGGTCCCATACATTGAGTTTGCACACCGACTGCGTCATTGTGCGCTACATGGGAGGAAACATGTTTTAGGCAGGATGTGAAAAATGACAGCTATACTGCTCATAAGGAGGTGTGGTAAAATGACAATGTTGAAATTCTGGAGTGGAAATATTGAAAATTTGCGAACTTACGAGCATGCGTAGGAACTATGCAATGCACGCTCGTAAAACAGTCATTTTTAGGAATTTTTTCACCAAATTTTCAAAATAGGCTTTTTGAGAGCCCACCTTATGAACTCTGGCACTGTTGTTTCATTAATTGGGCCCAAAAGGTGATTTCACGCAGTGACTGTGAAATCACCCTTCGGGCCTGAATAACGCCATGACAGTGACAGAATTCATGAGAATGGGTCCCAAAAACCCCATGTTGAAAATTTGGTGCAAAAATTCCAAAAAATGCCTAAGATATGCAACAAAGTTGAAAAAACCCCATCTAGCCCATTATACAGCTTACCGGCATTTCCTCAGTTCGCGGTCGGCTTTGAAGAGTGCAGACGTGTTCCCAATCCAGCGATGATCATCACGCCGAGCTCCGGAGGTAAGTATGGGCTGAGGGGGGTGTGGGGAGGCAGGGTGCACAGTGGGTGGGGGCCGGTTGTGGGAGGAGGGTGGGGAGACTGCGTGGGACTGTTTTTAATTTACAGGTTTTTTTTCTATAATTGATGACGCGGGATGTTTGCCACACTGGGGTGGGCTCCCAGCATGGCAGAAGGATGGCTGGGGGGGCCATGGAGCTGATGGGGGATTGGGCACCCCCGTCGGCAGACGACACGGGACGTTTGCCGCACTGGGTTGGGCTCCCAGCGTGGCAGCAGAGAAAGCTGTTTGGGTGGAGGTGGAGCTGATGGGGGATTGGGGACCCCCGTCGGCAGACGACGCAGGACGTTTGCCACACTGGGGTGGGCTCCCAGCATGGCAGCAAAGATTTGGGGGGGCATGACACGCTGCAAGCACACAGCGGTGGTTTTCTTTGAAGAGAAGACCACCGCTGTCATACACAGCACCGCAGCGATTGGTGCAGGACCGCCACGCCTGCTCAATGGAGCAGGGGATTGCTCAGGGCAGGCACACCTCCAAAGTGTCCCATTCTCCCAAGACGTTCCTTGCGCATTCGCGCAAAAGAACGTAAAACCAAAAAACAAATGATGGACTTTAGAGGACAGAGTAGCAGTGCTATCACATTGATTTTGCATTTTCCTGTAACTCTAGTGCAAATTTTCCTCCCCCCCGTACATTTCATTATTTCACATGAAGCAGAATTGCTCTGATGCCCCTGAAGCAAATGATTTGATACCTTTTAATGGACCAACATAGTTGTAACAACAAGAACAAAGTTCTCTAGCTTTCGGACCAACCAGTCCTTCTTCAGAAGCTCATGGCAGTTGTTTAGAAAATACAATATTTATAACAGCTAGATAATGCAGAAAAACAGAAAAAAATCCCCATTGGTTTAAAATACTCCTTTAAAAAAACCAAAAAACAAAAACAGAAGATGATGTCAGAGAAGTTTAACAGTACTATACTGCCTTCAGCCAGAAGCAACCTTGGGTTAAACGTGCTTGGTGGAACACATATACAAAGAATCCTACTGCATATAAATTTAATTGACATAAGATAACACTGCTGAAGCAGATAACTCCTAAATCAAGCTTTGAGTTGTACAGTTAGTATAAGGATGTGATTACTGAAAGGCAACCCCACCCTGATTAAAGACAAACTAAGATTGTTATAGGGCTCGTGAAGTTTCAATGTCTGCATTATAGACAAGAATTTACCAGTAAAGTTGTCTTAAAGACATAAGTGCACACTGTGTGATGTGTAAAACCTAGCTGGACCTGTCACCCAGCTGTACTCTCCAGCTAGATATAAGGCCCAAGAAATTTCAAAAACCTCAGGACTATATTAATGATAATTTAAATATAAATTGATAATATTAGTGTCAAACAAAAAACTCTAGTCGAGGAACCTCAAGGAATTAAGACCATGTAGCCTGATATGTACTGATGTCAATATACACTGAGAATGTAACAACTTGATGTACCACAAGTGTCTAAAGAATCTGAAAAAGAGATAAAAATGTAATTGCTTTCCTCCTCTTCATACAAACATTACACCCTAACCCACCCCACATCACCATAATGTGGGTAGGGGAGATACATAGCTTTAAGGAGATGTTGTCTCTCTCTCTCTCTTGCCCCCCTTTTTTCTCCTCTTTCTCTCTCTCTCTCTCTCTCTCTCTCTCTCCCTCTCTCTCTCCCACAGACACACACACACACTCACTCTCTCCTAGTGAACCTATATTCACTTCAGTCACTGCAATTGTTCCCCAAAGGAATTCAACTTGTCATGAAATCCTGAGTAAAAGGGCTATGTCTGATGCCCCTGTAACCAATGCAAGTCAATGGGAACAATTTCCCTGTAAATGACTCCCTATTGATCTGGGATCCCTGCTGTACGTAGTCTGCCAGGGTCAATATAATTCTTATTTTAATGCAGTGCATTCAAAAAAATTATACTGAAGCAAATGGTTTGTTGCCTTTTACTGAACCAACATACATGGATGTTACAAAAAGAACAAAGTGTCTAAGTGTTTGGCCCAACAAGGTCTTCTTCTGAAGCTTACATGAGTAAACTTACAAGGGATGTTCTAGCCTGTGCGACAATGGTTTCAACTATGCCACTGAACTTGAAAAAAACAGCAATTAAATAACTTAGGATAATGCAGGATATATAAATGAAATCAGCATGCACATGTGAAGGCACTGTTGTCATGTCAAAAGACAGCAACAGTACAGCAGCTACCTGAATTCACCTGCTTTTAATTGCTGTTTTAAAAGGGGATTTTTTTTAAATATCCTGTAAATAGTTTCACAATAATTCCCTCATACCTTTTTACCAAGTGTCTGCTCTACATAATTCAATGGTTGGCAGCTCCTCCACAGCACACAAATGAACAGAGACTATTTTAGTTGTCATTTTTCATATCTCGCCCAAAATGTGTTTCCGCGCATGTAGCGCACAATGGCGCAGTTGGTGTGCGAAATCAATGTTTGGGACAGATTAAGAAAATCACAGTGACACTGTTCATGAGCAGAGGTCTTAAAATGGCTATGTTAAAAATTTGGTGACAAAAGTTCATAAAATGACTGTATTACAAGCGAGCATTGCGCAGTTTCCACGCACCCTCATAAGTTCATGAATTTGTAATATTTTCAGTCCAGATTTCCACCACTGGCATTTTTAACATTCCTTATGAACAGTACAGCTGTCATTTTCACACCATGGCTAAAATGAGTTTTCGCACTTCCAGCGAAGAAATGCGTGGTCACTGTGGGAAATCACTGTTTGGGACAGATTAAGAAAATCACCATGACACTGTTCATGAGTGGAGGCCCAAAAATGCCTGTGTTAACAATCTGCTGTAAAAATTCCCCAAACTAATTACATTACGGGTGTGCGTTGTGCAGTTTCTATGCTCACTCATGACTTCACCAGTTTTCTGATATTTTCACTCCAGATTTTCAACATTGCCATTTTTGTTACACCTCCCCATGAACAGTACAGCTGTTATTTTTCACATCCTGTTCGAAATGTGTTTTCACAACTGTGGCGCCAAATGGCGTAGTCACTGTGCAAAATCAGCTTTCAGCTAACAAACTGATATTGCCACTGTTCATAAGGTGGGGATCACAAAAAAACAATGTTGAAAATTTGGAGTGAAAAAGAGGCATTCCCTGTAGAGACTGACAGGCATCAGGGGTGTGACTTGGGATTGTCGCCTGTAATGCTCATACCGTTCCACACCCACCCACACCCTGCAGCCAGTGAGAGGCATCGAGTTGTGCCTTGGACTCTTCGGCCTCAAAGTTCACCCCATTCTCCTATACTGCACCCATCTCACCATATTTCGTATAGAATGGGGTCAACATAAGGGCCAAAGACCCCAAGGCACACCGTGACACCTGTCGGTGTCTGCAGGGTGGGCTGTGATGAAATGCCATGGCCGTTATGCCTGACGACCCAAAGGTATGCCCCAATGCCTGTCAGTATCTGCAGGGTGGTGGCGGGTTGGCTTCAGTTCAATACTTCACTGCCATTCCTATTATGCAGCTCTGTAACTCCTACATTACCAGTGCCAATGCCAGCAAGCAAACATTCGGCATTGACAAATGCTTGTTTTTAGTGTAGGGCTAATGTCTCTCTGCTGTCGGGTGGGATGGATGGGGAGGGTGGAGGGATGATGGGTAGGTAGACATTAGTGTTTATTGTTTATATTAATGCTGTTGTCATTCTTGTTGTTGTTGTTGTTGTTTTTGCTATTTTGAAAAGTTAATAATGTATATTAAATTAAAAAAAAAACTTTCTGGATAAGTCTCCTCTGGGAAATCTTAGTATGTTTTTGAAAATGAATTCCTTGGCCTCTTGCAATAAACTCAGGGAAATGGTAGCCCCTTCTTCACTGCCTGTCTTTCCCTTTATGCAGCTCCAACACTTATATGCTTCTGCACTAGGTCCCAAACCATGGGGATTTCAGCAGTTCGCTAGTTTGTTTTTTGTGTGATTTCTCCCACCCCATCCCAGCCAGCCCTTTTTCCTGCCATCCTCCTAGCCCCGTCACCTGAAAATCAGCCCCCCTCTCATCTTACCCACATGGCTTGCCCACTGTGGCAGGTCAGTGGGAAGTGACTCAACCTGCCAAGTCCGGATTCAGTGTTGGGGAGGTGTCTTCTAGGGGGCGGTGCCTTCGGAGGATGGCCATCTTGCTGCTTAGCCAGGACCAGATTTCTGCTTTTCTGTGGAGGGGAGCGTGCACTGCTGACAATAGCTGAGCTGTGCACATGTCTGCTTGCAGCATGCAGCAAGCCGGACAGTTGCTCCACCTCCATGCCTCAGTGTGCAGGACCAGGTGTGCCAGCACCCAGCCACTGCTAGGTGTCAGGCAGGTGCCAGTCTCCGTTTCATGCCCTCCCCAGGAGAGGAGAGCCATCCTCTGGATACTCAATCCTCTTCCACCCTGTCCTGACCCTTGACAACCAACTCACATTGTGAACAAGGGTTGCTGGTGCGGCAGGAGGTAAGGCATGATACCTCAGCCCTCCATGCCACTGGGCCACAAGATGTTACAAACATGAATAGGGAGAGTTTGCTGGAAGAAAAGAGAAAAGGAGAATCTGTACAGCTATGAGATACTCAAACTTTTTTTGTTAGCACTTTTAATGTGCAATCACATGAAGTGGCTAATATTATTAAGAGGAATTGGCACATAGTTTTGCAGGATGCAGGGTTAAAGGAACTTCCTAAAAATGGCCCAAGAATGGTGTATAGGAGGGGTACCACTTTGAAAGATACTCGGGTACATTCTGTTGAACCAATGGCAAAAAAACACATATTTGGCTACCAAGTAGGGAAAGTGCTAGGCACAGATGTGACAAATGTAAATTTTTCTTTTATGTAAATGATACTAAAACATTCCAACATCCACTTTTAAAGAGGACATTTCCAATAAGGGGCTTCATGACATGTGCCACAATCTGTTTAGTGTATTTAGCTGTATGTAATTGCAGGTTCTTTTATGCTGGAAAAACTAAGAAGGCTTTTAAGACCCACATGTGTGAACATTTGAGGGCAATAGAAAATCGAGATGTTAAAAATGCTCTTGCAGCACATGACATCAAACATACAGGAATACAAAAACATTGTTTTAAATTTCAGGGATTGGAGAAACCAGTATTGTCATGTAGAGGTGGGGATTATAATACTCTTGTCCTCAGACAAGAACAATATTGGATCTTCTCATTTAAAGGTATGGAAAACTAGAGATCAAACCCTTCCTTAAACCTAAACGATCACGTATTCTCTGGCTTTTGAATACAGAACTTTTCAAGAACAATACTCTTTTTCAGTGTGTGTTACTGCTTGTTTTTTTGATTATATTTATCTTTTTTAGTACAGGGTTTACTGTTGTTTATGCTGTTTATAATTGCAAGTATCTATATTGCTATCTAAAAGACAAAAGAACTTTCAGTAGTAAACACTGAGGCAAGGTTACCAACGGCATTTGGCTGGGGAGCCCCAGCCAAAATGCCCTTTGGGTAACTCCTTGCCTCAGTGTTTACGCACAGAGGTTCTTTGTCTTTAAATAGTTTTTATTTTAATGGGTTCACTACAATACATCCCAGGCACACTGCCTTAGGGGTAGCTGGTCCATTCCACTGGGGTGTCAAACAGACGAGGCATACTGATGAGTCCTGGTAGGACGAAACACGTGTCTATGTCTTCTGTTAGCACCCTTTGCAAACTGTGTGAGAGGCCTTTCGGCACCATGCAATTCTGCTTAAAGTTGGACCAGCATAACATTCTGTGGTGATTTGCATATGCAGCCCATGATGCTTTGCATTGTGGGGGCATGTGTGATTTTGTATTATATTGCTATCTGGCACCTTGCTGGCTGTAACCATCTTTTTTCCATAGGTTAGGTGCCCAGGATCTTATATCGGCAGCACTGAACCAAAAGGATGGACATATTATTTAAATAAAATAAGGAGAACTATTAGTTCCCTATCAAGGAATGTATAAAAGTTTTACAGCCATGCAACAGTACTTGAATGATGATGAACTGTGATTATAAGTGAGTTTGATGTCTGTATTTTTAAATTGCACTGTCACTTTAATATGGCCTTGTATTTTAAGGGTTAGTAGTAACACTTTCATTCACCTTCGAGAAAGCTCTTTGGAGCGAAACATGTCAGATTACTGAAGCATTTACATACTACATGAATATTGCTGGTTGCTTGAAGTGGGAGGAATGGGCCTGGGCTTCATACTGGACTTGCACTAATTTTTTTCACCAAATTGAATGTTGTCTTTTATGGACTTTTGTGAATAAAGGAATTTATCATTGACTGCATTACGATTTGGTGAAGTGCCTGCAATTTCTGGTTTTGAAGCTAGAACCTTCATCCGTTCACTACATCATGATTCAGTGAGTGTTTGTGATTATTGGCTCTGCAGCTATAGCCCTGCTTTGTCAGCATATGCTAGTTTGTCCTTTGTGCAGTGCCGGTCCCCACGTTGTTTGGAACGGATTCTCTGTGCCTAATCTGATTGACTTGGCAGGCCTTATCCCTGGTGCAACAAAACAGTTTTACCTCTTGCCTGTGTTATTGACAAACTCATAATACAAATCTCTACTGTATGAGGTTTTAGACCATGCCTGATTTACCTTGTTTAATTAGCGCTTTTATCTTTAGTGTTGTTGTTAAAGTATGCACTGTTGCATTGTTATTATTCTAGTACCTGCTCGGACACGTTGTTAGAACAGGTAGGCTCTGTATTATAGCATTGTATATTTTGTTCTGTTTTCTCGCTATTGTTTATTGTTGTTTCTTTTTTTTTTTTGGTTATGCCTGCTGTATTGTTGAAAAAAATACAGTTTACTATTTACAAATAGGACAAAATGCTTTAATGTCCAAAAAGTTTTTTTTCTTTTATTTTTACCACAACAGAAGCCCTGTTTTCTCCTGACTCCAGTCAGCCTTTTGAAAAGTTACTGTCAAGGGAGAATGAAGGCAGATCAGAAGGGTGTTGGGGAAGTAGTAACTGAACAAGCCTAAAACAAATGCCAAAAGGAAAACCTGGCCCAAAATTTATCATACATGCATAAAAATTGATAAGATGCTCCAAGAGTACAGATTGGAACTTGTGCCAATCCCACTCTCACAAATTCTGCAAGATACAGTACAAAAGTGTTTAGTACATACTTGAGTTTTACCAGCAGCTGGGGAAACAGGTGTGAGATGAGAACACCTTGCCATTTTAAACTTAGATCCATGAACCTGAGGTGTGGCTGCCTCAAAAGAAATGTGGAAGAATAGATCGCTGGCTCACTGCTTCAGCTAAAGCCCGAGCATAACTCCAGCTGTGGGTTCAGAATGCAGTACACAGTTCCTGCAGCAAGATGTGTCTTTGACTGCAGAGTGCATCTTCACCCTGTAACCTGTTCAGGTGAGTGAGGGTATGTGGGAGTGTACTGGGAGGTGTGGGGGTGGTGAGTACTGAGTGGGAGGTGAGAGTGAGATGGTCAGATCTGCAAGGGACTGTTTTCTTTTTTTGTTTTTGTTTTGCAGGTTTAAAACAAAACAAAAAAAACACTTTGAGGGATGGTTTTCTACATTGCAGATTGATGGGGATGGCTAAAGGAGGGTGGGGGTGCCACTAGACATCAATGAAAAATTGATTATTTTACAGGAATGGTGTTCATAGGGTGGGGGGTGCCTCTTAACACCAGGGAAACATTATTTATATATGGGGATGGCTGGGAGAGGGTAAGGGGTGCCAGTAGACCCCAGGGAAGAATTGATTACTTTACGGGAATGGCAATCATAGGGTGGGGGATGCCACTAGACACCAGGGAAACATTAATCATTTGTGGGGACAGCTGAAGGAGGTTGAGGGGTGCCAGTAGACAACAGGGAAAGATTTGTCATTTACTGCGATGGCTGAATGGAGGGTGTGGAGTGCCACTAGACACCAGGAAAAGATTTATCATTTACTGGGACCACAATCAAAGTGTGGGGGTGCCACTAGACACCAGGGAAACAGCAGCCCACTGCTCTAACTGCAGCCCATAGCATGAGTTCCAGCTGTGGCTGCAGAAGTCAAGAAAGTTCTGCTGTTCTCATACAAAGAACATGGGTTAAGGGCTTGTCTCGCTAAGTTGGGCACCCAGGATTTTAAATGCCAAGCAGAAGTGTTTCTGGCCCTTATTTTAAAAAGCAAGCATCAGAATCTAACCAAAAGGGGCCCATTTAGCTAGGTTCTTTTTTTTTTAAATGCCATCATTTAAATATATATTCCACATTTGTTAGCTCGTGGAAAAAATCAAGGAGATGGTTATCACAGCACAAAAAATGTTTAGTGCTTGCCAAGCAAGTGCTGAGAAATTAAAAACAACCCTGCAACATCAAGTTTTTCATTTTGCAGCAGAGCCTTATCTCAAAAATCCTGCTGTGCATGCTCTGAATAGAAAACACTAAACTTTAAAGCCTTGTAACTCTGGAACCATTCAGTATTTTTTCACCAGACTTATCAAAGGCACTACCCTAGGACATCCCATATCTGCTCTGCAAGTTTTGGGAAAAAACTCTATTCCATGTAGGCTGTAGGCAAGAGCAAAAAGGTATTATTGTGCTTAGAAAATAGGCTCTGTAAAAAAAAAAGTTTAGTAAAAATTGTTAATAACAAATAAGTTTAAAGTAAGTTTTTTTATAAAATAGTTCCTCCACCTGCAGTAGAATGTTTTTTTTTTCAGTCAGGGGCTTTTATGCTAGTGAAGTGTCTATGTTTGTGCCTATGAGATGGTTGTCAGGGTTACCGCCTCCAGCACACACAGAGTGCTTTTGGGAGCAGTGGAATTAGTTGAATGAGACAGAAAAAGAACGCTGTCTTCAGGACCACTACTGGGTGTAACACAAACCCTGTCCTGCTTTCCATCTCTGGATCTCCCGATCGCTGATCTCGGTAGGTTGTGGAGATATGGGGAGCAGTATCAGCAGTGTGAAGTAAAGAGAGGAACTGCAGGTGGGAAGGAAAGAGATGTGTGTTTAAAAAAGGTGAGCACAATCAATATAAGTCCTGCTTATGAGTCCCTGCACTGCAGAGTGCTGGCACTGGCTGTAGAGGGTCTGTAGCTAGCCATTCTACTGAATGCAGGAGTCCCTCTCCCCCTACACAGACACACAGACACACAGACAGACATACACACACACACACACAGTCCCATTTGGTGAGCATATCAGCAGCCTTTCTTTCTTTCTTTCTTTCTTTCTTTCTTTCTTTCTTTCTTTCTTTCTTTCTTTCTTTCTTTCTTTCACCTGCTTTTTTTTCTATCTTTTTTGATGTGTGGTCAGTTCTATGGGAAATCCAGCCAATATCTCACGCTTGCCCGATGACGTGACTCTGCGGAGGGATGGGAAGAGGCAGCAGAATGTTAACTCTTTTTTATTTTAAAATCAGACTGAAGCTTGGCATTAAATTCTTCATTTATCATTGTGCTGTGTATGCGAGCAGATGCTGACTGCATGAGACCAAAAGTGTGCGGGGGGAGGGGGATGTCCTTTCTTTCTGAGACAGTGAAATCCTCATTCACACAGGTCTTTTTGGGACCTGCATGAAAACATGCAGATGCACAGGATCCAAGGGAAGATAGGGAAGACTCTGTCTGCCTACTGAAGTGCAATGTCCTTGCGTGCCCTGCAGATGCATGCAGTGACAGATGTCAAGAATTCATGGGTCTGTCAAGTAGGGCTTTATGTTCCCTGCACTTCCATGCAGCTGCAGATGCAAATGTACAGGTGAAAGAGTCCATCTGTCAGCCAATGCACAGGGTCCTCTGCCACCCACAGGTGCAGATATGCAGGGCCATATGCTAAGAGAAGAGTTGTATTCACTATATGCGCAATCAAATTTCGTGGTGAGAAACCAATTTAAGGCATAAACCAGAAATTATGATCTGTGATCAAATTACAAGTCAAGCAATCAATTTTTGCCACAAAATAAAAAATCATGGTACGCAATATAATTTCATGACAAGAAATCAATTTTCTGCTGCAAAACCAAACATTCTGATGTGCAATCAAAGTTCATGCCGAGAAACTAATTTTCTTCTGTGAAACAAAAAAATCACAGTGCACAATTAAATTTCATGTCAAGAAAACAATTTTTCTGTTGTGAAATTAAAATCATAGTGTGCAATCAAATTTCATGTGGGGAAACCAATGTTCTGCTGTGAAATGAAAAAAATCATGGTGCGCAATCAAATTTCATGCTGAGAAACCAGTTTTTTGCTGTGAAACAAAAAATTATGGGGCCTGATATTCAAAAGTTTGCACAGATGCTGATGGGTCTTTGCCCTCACAAACTGAGGTTTGTGTCAGATCCCATATTCAAAAGGGGCTCATGCATACGCAAAGATGGTTAGTGCCTGTGAAAAACATAATGTAAGTTGGCTGGAAAGGGAAGGGGCATGACCATACATAGCAGCGCTACCCCATATTCAGCCATGTTTCGCTGTGCAAAAGGTTGCAGCATGGTCCTTTTGCATAGTGCAAATATCACCAAACAAAACCTTTACTTAATCTGGGGAACCCTAGTGACTGCCTGAGGTAATGCAGCCACCTAGCTGGTTGACTTAGGGGGGAGCACACCACCTTCTGTTGTTCCTGGCACTGCCACTCTGGTCACTAGTCCCTACAGTGCAAATACACTCCCTGGTGCTATTAGTCCACTCCCTTCTGACGCTCACCAGCCCATATGTCCTAAACACAATCCCTGGTGCTAGTGGTCCCCCTGATCACCAGCCCATAGTAAAAGTTGCAATACTCACTGTGGTCCAGTAGCTCCCCAGCAATGATCCATGGTACTGCCTGTCACAATTCCCCACTCCCTGGCATCTAGCTGCCCCACTCCTCACTGCAGCATGGATCACACCCCATCACCTTACAAGTATCCTCAGTACCACTAATGCATACGGCAACTGGTGTAGCCCTCCGTACACCTCCTTGGTCGGCTGCTGTATGGCTAGGTATGGAGCGCACTCCTTATTTATAGTACATGGTGATGCACCATGTCCTATAAATAAGAGACACGCTCCATACATGGCTATATGGCAGCAGCAGAGGAGGTGTGTGGAGGACTGTGCTGATTGCCATATGCACCTGAGGATATTGGTAAGGTGGTAAGGTGATGGGGTACTCAGTGCCATGGTGGGGAGATGGGGCCCTCTAGATGCCAGGGAGGGTGGAGTTCTGACAGGTAGTGCCATCAATTAGTGCTGAGGTGACCACTGGACCCCAGGGAGTGTTGCTACTTTTACTACAGGCTGGCAATTTGGAGGGGGGGCACTAGCACTAGGGACTGTGTTTGGGACATACAGGATGACGCTCAGAAAGGGGGAACCACTAGCATAAGGGATCATGTTTGGGACATATGGGCTGGTGATTGAAGGGAGGAAGGAACCACTAGAACCAGGGATGTTTATTTTTACCACAGGGCTGGTGATCGGGAGGGGGATCTACCAACAGGGATATGTATTTTTACTATAGGGCTGGCGATTGGAGGGGGGGACACTAGCATCAGGGATACAGTATGTATTTTTACTACAAGGCTGGTGATTGGAGGGAAGGGGAACACTAGTAAAAGGGATGTTTATTTTTACTATGCTGCTGGTGATTGGAGAGAGGGGGACCACTAACACCAGGGACTGTGCTTGGGACACACAGGCTGGCAATCAGAGGGGGGACCACTAGCAGCAGGGATATCTACACCACTGTGGGACTGGGCAATAAATATTTAGTACTAGGAGAAAAGAGGGAAAAGATCTCTGACTTGCAGCAGGCCACCCCACATCCAATTGGGCAAAAACAGTGAGTGACCACCTACCTTCAATCTCTCGTTAAACCACAAAGGCCAGTATGGGATGGGTATGTCCCAGGTTGGTCCCAAAATAGTCTCCACCTGCTTTCATACTTGTAAAGCAAACTCCTGGTTGGGGATACAGTGTGCACGTTGTGCCATGTCCCAGAGAACTATCTCAGGAAACTTGCCCTCAACTGATATCAGCCTCTAATTTCAGTGATCTTGCTAGTACCCTGACCTTTTCTGCATTTAGCCACATCCACATTTGCCATAATCCAGAGGATAAATAGTACCCTTTGAACCATGGACCTCGAAAATGACCTTTGGTTTTTGTGACGATCAGACGCAGCATGGAAAAGCAAGACCCCCCCAATAGCAAATCAGAAATAATAGTGGACAATTGTTTTCATCTAGCCTCGGGCATCCTGCAAGGCAAATAATGAATAACATAAAGCAATTTGGGGAGAACCATGATTTGTAAGGTTTGGACCTTCCCCCAGAGGGACAGGTGAGGTGCTTCTCTCAAGAAGTGTCTTCTTTAACATTTTTTAAATAGCACAGTGAAATTTAAGGCTGGCTACTGCTTCCAGCTGAGAGAAATATATGTGTCCAAATATTTAATGGGTCAGGATGCCCAAAACTGGTGCATGATGTCATATTATGAGTACAGTAAGGATTTAAGGGAAGAATTTCCACTTTACTCCAGTTATTTTGAAGGCCTGAAAGGATCAAAAAATGTACAAGAAGGTGAACTAAGGCAGGAATAGTAGTGGCTGGGTTTTTTATGGTCAATAAGATATAATCAGTGAGGAGCATAGCCTTGTAGGAATTACTACCTACTTCAATGTATTGCATAAGGGAGGATTTCCGGAGTTTCTGAGTCAAAGGCTCAATAGCCAACACAAACAATGCCAGAGGCAGGGGACAGTCCTACTGGGTGCCAGTGCCCAGCTAAAAGGAGAGAGAAAGTCTCCCATTAGTAAGGATTGCAGATTGAGGTGAAGTATAAAAGAGCTGAATCCAGTAAATAAAATTATTCCACAAGCTGAATTTCTAAGGGACAGCTAAGCAATAAGGCCATTTGATGGAGTTGAATGGCTTCTCAGCATCAAGGGCTACAGCTGCCACTGCGTCCGGTGAGGATGCTGAAGCCCACATCAGGCTGACCAGCCACCTTATGTGGTCCACCCCATCTCACCCTGCCACAAAACCCGTTTGGTTAGGACAGACCAAAAGTGACAAGAGTTTAATGAGCCGATTTGCCAAAACCTTGGCCAGTGTTTTGTAGTCCACATTCAAAAGTGAAATGGAGTGGTAGCTGGAGCACTTGTAAGGATCCTTACCCAGCTTAGCTAAAACTGTTATGGTGGCATCATTCATAGTAGTCAGTAGCTCACCTTGCTGCCATGCATCATGCAAGGTGGCTGCTAACAAGGGGCTCACCAAGTCTCCTATAGACATAAATCTCCACCAGGAACCATCGGGCCCCAGGGATTTTGCCTCCATGAAGTTGGACTATTGCTTCTTGGATATCATGGGAAGTAATTGGTCCCTCCAGACCCCATCGCTGTTCATCTGTAAGCCGGAGGAGGGTAATGGATGCAAAAAAGTCCTGTATTGCTTCCTGGGAGCCTCCTGTTAGCATTTTCAAAGCACAGTGATCCAAATAAAAATTCCTGAAGGCCATATTGATTCCTACAAGGTATGTGACAATATGCCCTCCCCTCCCCATTTAATCCCTGGAATTTTACTGTCTGCTACAATTTGCTTAAGGTGATAGGCAAGAAGATGCCCCAGCCTTCTCCCTCCTTCCCAGTAGGCCTGCCAAGTTCTGTAAAGGCCAAACTCAGCTTGCTTCATATGCTGCGTATTGATCTGATACCTTACCTGTCCAAGGGTTTGAAGGAGGGAGGGGTCAGCCTGTCCCACCTTATGTTGTTTTTCTAAGATTTCCAACATCTGTTCCAAAGATGGAAGTCTACAGCCACTTTCTATTTTATGGGTCAGGCTAAGGCAATGGTTCTGCCTTGTAGGTGGGCTTTAAGACCTTCCCAAATCAATTTTATAACTGTATTTCCAGTATAGTTAAGTGCTGGGTAGTTCTACACTTCCTGCCTAAGCCAGTTCTTAAAATTAGTGTCACCAAGTAAGCTGACATTACACTGTCAGTATTTTGACTGTGAGCCTGGCCCCTCCTGCTGGAAGGTGAACATAATAGGAGAGCGATCCGGTACAGGGATAGATTCAATGGTAGAAGCCAAAGACACCTTGACTATGTGAGAAGAAACTAAAAATAAATCTATCCTACAATAGGATTAGTGTAAGGGTGAATAGTAGGTATTGTCTCTATCCGAGGGGGTGGCCCAATCACCAAATATCTTGCAACCCATGTTCTGCTAGTAACTGACACAGGGCCTTAGAACCAGGAGTATCCAGTTGGGCAGGTTGGCCAATGTAGTCACATAAAATATCTGGCACCTCATTCATATCTTCCCCTATAATAATATCCCCCCTTCCGACACCCAAAACGGCTTGAGAGAAATGATGGGAAAAAAGGGGTGCCATCCTCATTGGGCTCATAAACCACGGCCAGAGTTATTAGAGAACCATTGAAGGTACCCGCCAATAGACTACATCTCCCCAGATAATTCAGAGAAAGGAGTGCAACACATAACTAGTAGTGAGGTGCAAAGAGACCCCATCTCACATCAGTGAATGCAGCAGAGTGGTACTCATCCCCTATTCTTACCAAACATGTCCAGAAGGAACCAATAGATTCATAGCCAGTAGTCAGATCAGCAGGGTCATGACTGGAGCACACTGAAAAGAAACAAGTACTATTCAGAAAGCTAGCAGCCCCACATGCTGTAAAAAAAAAGCCAACGTACGGTCTCTGTTCTCCCCACTGCCACCCTCTTCCAGTGACCAAAATGCCAGCGAACTGTCAAGCTGCTGGAGTTAAATGATAAAAGCCCCTAAAAGAGGTTGTCAGAGAGTCTGAACATTAGAGTCCCTAAAACAGCTGACTCTACTAATGCAAGCAAATTTGCCTGATGGGGGAGGGTCCCGATGTGTAATAGTGGATCTGTACCACATGATCCCGAATATGAAACAACTGGCTTTTCCAAAATTGATCATCCCATGTATAAAGGGGGATGAATTCCTAAAGAACAGGGTCAACACCCGACTTTGGTTTGGTGACAATTATCTGCAACAGAGTTGATACACAAGGTGGGGTGGAAAGGATAAGAAGGGACTTGGCAAGGTTGGAGGAATGGTCAAAGTATGACAGCTTAGATTCAGTGCTAAGAAGTACAAAGTAATGCACCTGGGAAACAAAACCCAGGGAAAGAGTACTTAATGGGGGGTGAAATACTAACAACAACAAAAATGGAAAGGGACCTGGGGTAGTCATATCAGATGACCTAAAAGTGAGCAAGCAATGTGAGAGGGCAGTAAGTAGGGCTGGTGGAATACTGGGATGCGTAGGGAGAGGCATCACCAGTAGAAAACAGGAAGTAGTTATCCCTCTGTACAGACAGCTGGTGAGACCCCATCTGGAATACTGCGTGCAGTTCTGGAGACCTAATCTCCACAAAGACATAGACAGGATGGAGGCAGTCCAGAGTAGGGTAACTAAAATGGTGCAGGGTCTGCACCAGAAGACATATCAAAAGAGACTTAAGGATCTTAATATGTATAGCCTCAAGGAGAGAAGGGAGAGGGGGGACATGATAGAAACTTTCAAATACCTCAAGGGAATCAAAAAGTCCAAGAGGGTAGCATCTTTCAGAAAAAGAGGTGTGTAAGAACAAGATGGCACAATTTGAAGCTAGAGGGGGGCTGGCTCAGAGGTAATGTGAGGAAGTATTTTTTTACTGAGAGGGTTGTGGATGCATGGAACAGCCTTCCTGAGGAGGTTGTGTAGTCAAAAACATGATAGAATTCAAGAATGCATGGGACAGACATAAGGCAATTCTAGGAGGTGGAGGTTGGAAGAAGCAGACTGTTGGTTAGCTAGGATCTGCAGCTTATCCATTAGGTACAGAAATGGGCAGACTGGGTGGGTCAAGCAGTCCTTATCTGCCATCAAATTCTATGTTTCTATCAGTGAAAGAGTGGTCTGTTGTGGGCCAGAGGGGACCCGGTGGGCCCTACCTGTTTCAACGGGTGCTTCCGAAAAGTAGTTAAGAAGCTGAGGCAGCATACCCAGCAAAAATTGATAAGATTGGTGCCTTCAGCCCATTCAGGGAAACCAACAGCCAGACATAATTGTGGCAATTCCTTGTCTCTTGGTCATCAAGATGGTTCCACATCTGTCAAACATTTTCCAAACAAAGCCAGTTGGCACTCTGCAGGATGGGCCCAATCTTCAAGTTGGCTGATTCTAGTTTCAGTTTGCTCTACAGGGACCACTAATGCTTGTGCTGAAACCTTGATGGCTGCCAAATCAACAGTAATGTTATTCAGATCCAAATGGATCCCACTCATAAAGGATTTTATTTTGTGCAGCTCCCAGGCCAGAATTCTGGTCTCTGTCTCTCTCTCTCTCAAACCGCAGTTCAACCATCTAAGTGGCATAGTCGGCAAAGCTACCATGAGAAGCAGACAGTTTATGCTTTTTGGCTGGCAGAAGCTCCAAATTATGTCCTTCAGGCATAGCAAGCTACTCTCTCAAAGTGTTAATTGTAGTGTGCACTGAGAAAAATCAGCTTTTTTGGGTGTGGATTGCAGATTTAGTAGTTTCTAGGGCACAGCCTCAGGAGCCAGGCTGTTTCTAGCTCGGTTGCATCACATGACCCCCCATTTTCTCAGTTTGTTTCTCTTTTTAGTATAACTATTTATTTATTTTTATTTATTTATTTACTAAAGAGTTTCACCAGGAAGGGCACACTGAGCAACAGGTTGCTCATCTCATGGCGCATCTTGGAGGGAAAGATAGTGGAGGAAGCATACAAATACTACACAAACAGAACAGCAAGATGACAATATACAGTAATAAGAGAACTAATAAGTGCTATAATGGTGCATATGTACATGAAGAAGCAATAAGTAATATACAGTGGATAGTAACTTCCAGCTCATAAGATACAGTACGGCATTAAGTTGAATCAATTGCAAGTGCAAAAATTAATGAGCCGATTTGCCAAAACCTTGGCACTGAGAGGAAGTTATGAATTGCAGAGGAGGTGGATAAGGAGGAAGAAGAGTGGCAGGTTTGGGGGGGAATTCCATAGTTTAGGAAGATGATATGAGAAAGCAGCCTGGCCGATAGCAGTAGTTCAGTGAGGGACACCTAGAGTACTGAGTCATAAGACCTAAGAGAATGAGCAGGGGGAGAGGGGACAGTTAGGGAGGAGGTGAGATAGGAAGGGAGAGAACTAAGCCAAAATTTGGAGACATACTTGGCACAGTGGTGGAGATGTTGATTTTCAAGAGATGAAAAAGCCAGGGAGCGGTAGGGATGACAGTGGTGAGTGAGAGGAGATGAGTGCAGAGCAAGGCAGAAAGAGCTGAAGAGCGTATCCAGTCTGGCTAGGAAGGTCTTGGGAGTGGCATTGTAGACTACGTCGCAGTAGTCGAGGATGGGCAGGATCATCTTCTGGATAAGTTCATGCCTTGCCAGCAGTGGGAGACAACTCCGGTTCCTGTACAAAGCACCTAACTTGGGCTGCAGCTTTTTAAGGATGTCATCCACATGACCAGAGAAGGTGAGGTGTTAGTTAAGCCAAATCCCCAGATCTCTAAATTAGGAGGTCTCCTCAAGGACCATCCCATTGAGGGTGTGGAAGGTGGGCAGGAAGGGGAGCCTTAACGGTCTCTGCCTAGTGCTGAAGGTCATAGTGACAGTCTTTTTGGCATTGAGGAACAGATGATGTGAGTGAAACCAGCACTGAACATTATGGAAGTCCTGCTGAAGTCTGTTTGTGACATCATTGGGGGAGTGGCCAGAGGTGTAAATGACCCTGTCATCTGCATACACGTGTCTTGAGGTTGAGGTGCAGGCAGATGGTAAGTCATTCAGAAAGATGGGGAAGAGGAGGATGCCCAACACAGAACCTTGTGGTACGCCAGTGTTGATAAGGAGAGGTGAGGATGTGGAGTTAGCAATTCTAACTGGCTGGGCCTGACCTACGAGGTAGGCATGGAACCAATTGATTGCAGAGGCTGTCAGTCCTGCCGAGGAGAGCAAGTGTAAAAGCATTGAATAGGAAACAGTGTCAAATGCTTTAGCTAGGTCAACAAAGATAGCGGACATGATATGGCCATTGTCCATCCCAGAGTGAATGGAGTCAGAGAGCCTAATCAGGGAGGTGGTAGTGGAATGGTTATTGCGAAAGCCAGAATGGAAGGGAGTGAAAAAGTTGGAGTTAGAGAGATAGTAAGAGATTGGGCAAGTACCAAATGTTCTTGTAGCTTGGCAAGAGTAGGAAGAAGGGATATGGGGTGGTAGTTCCAAGGAGAAGAAGGATCACCACCCTTGGGAAGGGGAAGGGGAAGAACTATAGCATGCTTCCAGACAGAGAGGATAGCTTCCATTTTGAATAAGATATTAAGCAGATCTGCCAGAGGGGCAGAAATAGCCATAGCTGAAATGTACAGCAACTTAGGGTCCAACCCATTGGTCAAAGTACCTTTAGAAGGGTTTAGGACAAGCAAGGCATCCAAAGTGTCAGAGGGGGTAATTTCTGAGAAAGAGAAGCAGTTTGGTTGTGAAGGTGTTGGGGGGGTTATTGGGGGGGTGGATCTGTCTGGGAAGATGATATGGAGGATAGAAGTGCAGAAGCACAGGTGGTGAAACAAGAGTTAAATTCAGAGGTAACACTTATGTGATTGGTAATAAGAGTATTGTTAATGTTGAGGAGGGGGAGGGAGGAGAGGAGGAAGGGAGAAGAGAGAGTAAATGACTTGCCAGAATTTAGCAGGGTTGTTCATGTTAGAGTGAAAAGTTGAAGTAAAGTAGTCTGCTTTAGCCAGACAAGTTGCTTTATTGCACTTATTATGGAAATAATGATAGGCTTCAGTCTTTAGGGAGCTTAGAGACTTTGTGCGGTTTCCACGCTTGCTCCCTTACTCTTTGGCATGCTATTTGTTCAGTAGAGATCCACAGGAGTTGGTTTCCATAGACTTGTCGTGACAAAGTGGAGCATGATGGTTCCAAACTTCAAGGAATTTACCTTTGAAGTAGTCTGCAGTTTCCTCTGTTGTGTTAGCTGAGGCTATAGGGGCCCAATTTGTGAGGGAAAGGTTGTGGAGGAGTCGGGCAAGGTCCAAGGATTTATAGGAGCAGGTCACCAAGGTTTTGTGAGGAACTTCAGTTCAGTGAATTCTATGACCAAAAAGGTCATGAGGTGGTCAATTGAATCATCAGATAGAACACCAGATTTAATTACTCTGTGCAGATGTGATGTAAGAGCCCAGTCAATTAAGCAGTAATTGTTAGTGTTTGGGTTTAACCTAGTGGGTTCAAGCATGAGTTGGGTTAAGTTATGGGCACCGATAATGACCTTGAGCAGAGAAGGGGACAACCAATTCAAGTTAAAATCGCCCATGATAAAAACTTCACCTGAGGAGATAAGAGAAACTATGGAAGTGATTAGGTCAGTAACTATAGAGGGGTTGAGGCCTGGTCAGCAATAAGCCCCTGCTATAAAAATAGGGATCGAGAATGGGAGGGATAGTTGAAGAACTAGTGCCTCGTAGGCTTTGGGGACTGTCGCAGAGAAGATGGTGGTGAATTGGATCGATGAGGAGACATAAATAGCCACACCATTACCCCTCCCTGCCTGATCTTGGTGGGATGTGAAATAACCCAGTATGACAAAGGGTAGATCACCAATTTTATTATTAAATCATGTTTTGGACATGATTAATATATTCAGGCCTATTGAAGCCACCAGAGGCTGGAGCAGGTCAATTTAAGTAGAAGATTGCATGTGTTAAGGTGGAGAGTTTTAAGGCTTCAGGGCAGGGCATAGGGACTTGGCAGAGTGGTTGCCTGTGTAGAAGATGCAGGCGCTGAGACATTTGTGTGTCAAGGTCCAGGGTTGGGATTTATGTCAACACACCAGGAGGGTGAGCTGCTAGCACAGGATGGAATCCAGTGCTGCTTCACAGGGGCGGCTACCACTTACAACAACACAATCCAAGATAGTGGAGTACACATTAAAGAAATTAGTCAGAGACCAAAGTAGATTTTCAAAACTTTCAGGTTTATTTGTAAAGCTCCAGACAGTTTTTTTCCAGCTGTATGCAGTGGTGCAATGCGTGCCCCTAGTGCAGAAACTCAAACAGAGTCTTCAAGGTGGTCTCTATTGGAGGTTTTGAAAATCTACTGTGGTTTCTGATTAACTTCTTTAGTCTGTGCTCTACTATCTTGATTTGTGTTGGGATTTATGTCACCGGACAATAGGAGGAGGAGAGCAATTATGATGTAGTGAATTTTTGCACTAATACCAGAAGACTGAGTAAGCACGATAAGGGGGGGAGGGAGGAGGGGTTAGTTGAGGGAGGTAGGAAACAAAGGATATGTAAAAGTGAGCAATAAATCAGGATTGGTAGGAGGGGAGCACTGGGGTGAATAGGATAGTGGTTTCAGATAAGATGGGGGGGGGGTGGTACCACTGTGCAATACCAGGAAGCTAAGTGAGGAGTGACAAAAGAGGGGCACATGAGAGTAGGAGGGGGGGCGGGGTAATAGTGAGAATTGGAAGAGTTAGGACTGAGAGCAAGGCTAGAAGAAAACTGTATGGGGCTAGTACCATAGTGAGGAGAAAGAAGGTATTGAGATTAAGCAGAAGATAGGACAGACTAAGTAGAAAAGAGGAGAGAAGAGCACACTGAAAAAGCTGGGAATAGGTAGTGTGAGAAAACCTGGCACACCCTATTTATGAGTTTTCAAAAATAAGGCTTACAAGATGTATCGAGGTGAGCAAGTATGCCCCTAGCAGAGGCTCAGTATAAGCAGCAAGTTAAAAACTGGATATTTAGTAAATTACACTGGAAAGTCAGTTGACCACACTCTTCTATTTAAGAAATTGCCCATATAGGACAGGCAGGCAGGTGGGGGGAAGTTGGGGAGCCAGTGCGTAGCACTGGGGGGGAACTTCAGTGGTTAGGTCTGTGGGCAGAAGCGAGGGGGCACCTGACGGAAGAGTGAGACCTGCTGGGTCACTAACTGGCAGGAGTGCCCTGGCCAGGAGCAGGAATCTGAGGGGAAAAGAGAAAAAACACAGTGATATAAGGCTGAATTAGGAGCAGCAGCATTTAGTAACTGCTGGGAGGGGTAGAGCACAAAGAAAGAGAGCTAAAGTGGGGGGAGGAGGGAAAGCAGACAATAGAGAGAGATAGACTGAGAGAAGCAGAGCAATTTACATGAGAGAGCTATAATCACCAACACACTAACAGGCTTAAAATAATTAGCTACTTTTTCACTTCCACTAGTAGGATTAGAATAGCTATTCAGTATAAAAAAGACTATAACAACTCAGATTCTAACTTAGCATACAGCAGTAATATTTTAAATTAAATCAGAAATCCAGAGCAGATCATAGAAAATAGTGCAGAAGTCATAAAGCAGAGCAGCCAATGACAGGCTGAGCCAGAAAGCAGCAGGCAATCAGCACGGAGGTGCCAGAAGGTCACGTCTATGTACCTTCAGTGGTTAGGTCTGCAGGCAGAAGTGAGGGGGTGACTGGAGGAAGAGTGGGACCCACCTGGTCACTAGCTGACTGGAGTGCCCTGGTCAGGGACAGGAATCTTCGGTGGTAAGGTCTGCAGGTAGAAGCAATGGGGCAACTGGCAGAAGAGTGAGACCTGCTGGGTAGCTAGCTGGCAGGAGCACCCTGGTCAGGGGCAGGAATCTTTGATGGTTAGGTCTGCAGGCAGAAAGAGGGGGCAACTGACAGAAGAGTGAGACCTGCCAGGTCACTATTTGGCAGAAGTGCCCTGGTCAGGGGCAGGAATCTTCACTGGTTTGGTCGGCAGTCAGAAGTTGGGATGGGGACTGGCGGAAGAGTGAGACCCGTTGGGTCACTATCTGGCAGGAGCACCTTGGTCGGGGGCAGAAATCTTTGGTGGTTAGGTCTTCGGACAGAAGCGAGGGGGGTGACCAGTGAAAGATTGAGACCCGCTAGGTTGCTAGCTGGCAGGAGTGCCCTAGTGAAGGGCAGGAATTTCAGGTTAAAAAGCTCTTAAATAAAGTAACACCATGGTAGTGGAACCATGAGTATTTATCTTCTGTCAGAGTCTGCATGGTTTAATGAATTCACAGCTAGGGAAGTATCTAACTGAAGAACAAAGGGAGCTGCAGGGGCTTAGGGGGATAAGTGAAATTTGACACGAGGTCTCGTGCATCTGACAGCTTATCAGGTGGACATACCCCTGCTGCTGTAAGGATTGGAGTGCCATGGATATAATTTAACACAATCACCTTTACCAGGTGAGTAAACTACCATTGCCAGTGAAGTTTTACATTAATTTGTCACAAGGCCCACTGTTGGGTGCAATGGAATTTGAAGATAAATAATTGTTGATAAAAAAAGTTCATTTAAACAAATCCCTTCCTCTACAACAAAGCACCCCAACCTCCCTCCTTTTCCCCATTAGTCTCAATCAACAGTGAAATAAAAGCTTTCCCACCTATGAATCACCTCAACTCCCACCCTCCTCCACCCCAAGGTGGGATAACTTTGAAAAAAGGATACAGTGCATTCAGAGAAGGCAGCTGAAGCAGCCCTCCTCACACCACCTCAACTAGCTGGCATCTAAATTACTAAGTTAGTGAGCTTTGAAATACTCTGAGTGTGTTTCCACTCTTATTTATTCAGATGATTGCTAGTAAAGGTGGTGTAAGGGTGGCTACACAGGTCACCATGATCTCTGGATCCAGCCGTACTCTTTTCATGTTTGCTTGCCAGTTGCAAAACAAGCATATCAGGATAGTGTAAGGGTTTGAAGATATTTATTTATTTATGACTTTGGTAGCTTTGGTGCGCTGATCCCAGGGACTGTTTTCAGGCATGACCCAGGCCACATACAGTGGCACAGAGTGAAACATAAACAACAATACATAGAACAGTAGACAGTTTGACAAATAATAAAAGGTTACAATAGTACACAGATTACAAGGTAGCAAAAATATATAAATCCACATGATACAAGGTTATATAGTACATAACAGGTGAGAGGGAGAAGGAGCCTTTAGCTGGTGGCTGTGAGTGTAAGTAGAGCTGAAATACTTTTTTTAGCTGTTATTTCTGTGTGTTTGTAATTGTATTTGAGGGCTGGTCTTAACTGCCATTTATTGTGCTTTTACATTTAGTTTGGGTAGGAGTAAGGGATTCTAGCAGACAAGTGGGTGTTTGTGTGTTTAAACATTGCTGTCTGGCCCATAGGTGCAGGCATCATATTACAGGGGATTAGTACTGTTTGAATGTGAGGTGTAACTGCCATCTCGGTTAGTCTTCAGTTAGGGGAGAGGGAGAAGGAACATTTAGCTGGTGGCTGTGAGTGTAAGTAGATCTGAAAGATTTTTTTTAGCTGGTATTTCTGTGTGTTTGTAATAGTATTTGAGGACTGGTCTTAACAGACATTTATTGTGCTTTTACATTTAGTTTGGGCAGGAGTAAGGGATTCTAGCAGACAAGCTGGTGTTTGTGTGAGGTGTCACTGCCAGAGGACTCCTTGGCTGATTGTGTTTTGACACAGCCTGTGGTGTACTCCCACCCACCCACCCCCGCAACCCATCCACACACCCCACAACCCACCCACACCAAGGCTCACCCTACATTTATTGGGTAAGTCCCATAAGGCCTTGCAACATGCTAATCCTATTAGGGTGATGCTTGGGTAGTGCTGGCTACTGCATCTTGGGTACTGTTTGCACGATAGCCTCGGCATATGCTGGCTACTGCCGAAAAGCAGCTTGATTGAGTGTATATCGATTGGAGGGTACTTTTACTGACGAGGGGGGCCCATATTGTCCACACTTAACAGTGAGGATGGGATTGAATGATGCAAGAGCTGGTATCTTAAGGAGGGTGTTTGGGTTTATGGGGTGCGGGGTGGCCATAATATTGAATTGGACATTGAAGTTTGGGGGATGCCCAGTGTGTTACCAATTGGCAGGCTTCATGTGGGAGGTTGAGGGGATCAGGAAGCAGTTGGAGGGAGGGGGTTGGGTTGGCAAGGGAAGGGGGGGCAGGAACCATATGATGATAGGTGAGGACAAAATTGCATACTCCAGGGTATAGGAGCGGGAATGAGAGGACAGGTGGGGGAAGACATGAAAACACCAGTGTGCGGTCTTCACTCTAAAAGAAGGGGCAGCCCA
The DNA here is from genome assembly GCA_016271365.2 of Neoceratodus forsteri. Classification (NCBI taxonomy): domain Eukaryota; kingdom Metazoa; phylum Chordata; order Ceratodontiformes; family Ceratodontidae; genus Neoceratodus; species Neoceratodus forsteri. The sequence continues at coordinate 989,939,110 of CM057449.1, forward strand.
GAGAAAGCCAAGGAAGGGCGAGGGGGACAGAAGTGGGCGAGCTTGGGGCAGGCATCACACTTACAAATCGCTTCACCCTGCTGTACCCAGATGATGAGGTGGAAGAGGCTGGTGGGCAGCGGGTGCAGGACGATGGGGAGGGATTGGTCAGGTGTCTGAGGGGAGCAGGGGATAGGGGGGCCTGATCCAAAAGAGGGGAGGGCATGGGGAATGTGAGACCAGGGCACCAGATGGGTGGGGAGGGGGGCAGGAGCCCGAGTCCGAGGGAGGTAAGGCAGAGGGGGATGCACAGAACAGAGTCAGGGTGGATGAGGCCAGGACCCAGGACAGGACAGAGTTGAGGAAGGGAAAAGCAGACAAGGAGGGGGGTGAGGAGGGGAGCACTCTGAGTAGGCCAGCTCCGAGACTGGAATTTCCAGAAGGGGGGGTGTAGAGAGCACTAGGGCAGAAGGGTCCATTACTGAAGAACCTGAGGGACGGAGGGAGGGGAGAAGGAAAGCAGGAACAGGAGGCATAGGTGGAGAAGTCAATGGCAACAGACCAACTGGGGAAGAGTTAAGGGGGGTGATTAGTGATATTCAGGCTGTGAGGGGGTGCAAGGAGCAAGCTGGGAGAGGGAGAGGGAGACAGAAGAGGGAGCCTGGAAGGGCACGCTCAAACTAGTGGTGCCTAGGCTGTGGGAGGAGCGAGGAGCAAGCAGGGTGGCATATTCAGGAGAAAGATTCTGGAAGGACACATACAGATCTGTGACCCCCAAGTTACAGGGGGTGATAGGAGAAAACTGAGGGACATAGGCAGAAGAGGGAGCCTGAAAGGGCATGCACAAAATAGAGACACCCAGGATGTGGGGGGTGCAAGAAGCAAGCCAGGGGACGTAGACAGAAGGAGTATGGAAGGGCACAATTGGGCTAGTAACTTGGGGGGAGAGTTGAAGGTGCTCCTGCTGGGTGACTCCATGACTAGAGGTATCCAGTGGAAGGGGGCTGGGAAGGGAAAAGGTAGCCCAGTCAAGGTTAAATGTACAGTGGCGTGAAAAAGTATTTGCCCCCTTCCTGATTTTCTCTATTATTGCATATTTGTCACACTGGATGTTTTCAGGTCTTTAGAGAAAATGTAATATTAGATAAAGGGAACCTGAGTGAACAAATAACACTTGTTTTTTTTTTTAATTTCACTTATTTAATGAAAAAAAGTTAACCAACACCAACTGGCACTGTGTGAAAAAGTAATTGCCCCCTTACACTTAATAACTGGTTATGCTACATTTAGTGCAATGACTGCAACCAAACACTTCCTATAATTCAATATCAGTCTTTCACATCGCTGTGGAGGAATTTTAACCCACTCTTCCTCGCAGAACTGCTTTAATTCAGTAACATTTGTAGGTTTTCGAGCATGAACTGCTCAGCTTCAGGTCCTGCCACAGCATCTCTATTGGGTTTAAGTCTGGACTTTGACTAGGCCACCCAAAACTTTAATTTTACTTCTTAGCCATTCTGATATGGACTTGCTTTGTGTTTTGGATCATTGTCTTGCTGCATGACCCAACTACGCTTCAGCTTCAGCTGACGGAAGGATGACTGGCATTCTCCTTAAGAATTTTCTGGTACAGAGCAGAATTCATGGTTCCTTTAATTATGGCAAGTCATCCAGGTCCTTAGGGGCAAGCATCCCACACCATCACACTACCACCACCATGTTTGACTGTTGGTATGGTGTTCTTACTGTGGAATGCTGTGTTTGCTTTTACGCGACATTATGGATCCATGTTGTCCAAAAAGTTCCACTTTGACTCACCTGTCCATAGAACATTTTCCCAAAAGGCTTGTGGATCATCCAGGTGCTTCTTGGCAAATGAGAGACGAGCATTTATGTTCTTCTTGGTTAGCAGTGGTTTCCACTTTGCTACTCTCACATGAAGCCCATTTTGCCCAGTCTTTTCTGGATTGTGGAGTCATGAACACTGACCTTAGCTGAGGCAAGAGAAGTCTGCAGTTCTTGGATGTTGTTTTAGGATCCTTTGAGACTTCTTGGATGATTTTACACTGCGCCCTTGGAGTAATTTTGGCAGGCCGCCCACTCCTGGGAAGGTTCACTACTGTTCCAAGTGTTCTCCATTTGGAGATTATGGCTCTCACTGTGGTTCGATGGAGTCCCAGAGCCTTAGAAATAGCTTTGTAACCCTTTCCAGACTGATAGAGGCAACAAATTTTTTCTGATCTTTCAGGAACTTCCTTGATCATGGCATAATGTGCTTGTGAAAATCTTTGTGCTGGCAATGTGACTCTGATGGTAAGGGCCAAAATAAGTGAGGTTTATATTGAGCAGGGCTGGCTGTAATCAAGCCTGGCTGTGTTCAATCAGCTGACTCTAATTATCCCTTTAATTGGGTTGATTTAACTAGGGGCAATTACTTTTTCACACAGTGCCAGTTGGTGTTGGTTAACTTTTTTCATTAAATAAATGAAATAAGTAAAAAAAAAAAGTGTTATTTGTTCACTCAGGTTCCCTTTATCTAATATTATATTTTGTCTAAAGACCTGAAAACATCCAGTGTGACAAATATGCAATAATAGAGAAAATCAGGAAGGGGGCAAATACTTTTTCACGCCACTGTATCTCAGGCCTATCAGTACATAAGGCCAAATTCCAGCTATACTCAATGGCAAGGGAATGCGGAGGATCCCAGACTTTCTAATTCACCTGGGAACAAATGATTTAGAAGGAAACAGTGAACTAGAGATGCAGGCAAGATTCAGGAAATTGGCCATGGTTTGCCACTCTATAGGATGCTCAATCTCCTCTTCTGAGATACTACCAGTACCAAGGGCAAGCAGGGAAAATAAGCAAAAACTTAGGGGGTGAACCAGTGGCTCGGGGAGTGGTGCATGTCAGAAGGGTATGGATTGATGGGGGACTGGGGTGATACATAGGAAGACAAGGGGCTATATGCCAGGGATAAGTAGCATCTCAACCCGGAGGGGAGGGAGATCCTTAAACTAAAGGTTTTTGGATTCATTGATGATAGGTAGGGTTTAAACTTGTAAAGGGAGGATGGATAGAAAGACTGAAAGTCCTAGCAAGGAAGCTTGGGGGTTCAAGACTAGATCATGCAAATCAGGCTGTGGGTAACATTAATAGACCAGGGGAACTGAGGGGGCAAGAGAGATGGGGGATTGCGCTGTGCTGAGAAGACTGGATCGGGAGTCGGATGGAGGACAGTCCTGATCAATGCCGGCAGCATGGCAATAAAATACCAGAGCTCCAGGCAATGCTAGTTGAGGGTACAGCAGAATTGGTGGCAATTACTGAGACATGGGTCACCAAGAGGCATAATTGGGACCTAAATTTAGAGGGATACGCAATGTTTAGGAAGGATAGGGGTTGGGAAGAGGGGTGGCATTGATAGTCAAACATGACATAGTAATTGGTGGAATCGAGAAGGCAGAAGGAGATGTGGAGGCAATTTGGGTAACCCTACAAATGAGGGGGTGTAAAAGATTAAAAATAGGGGTGGTGTACAGACCCCCTGCAATGGAAGCGGAACTGGAGGATGATCTACCTGAGAACATCGGGGTCACTGTAGCCTTGGGAAGGGCAGGGTGGTGATCATGGGTGACCTGAACATGTCGGGGGCAGACCAGGGCACTATGACATCCTCAATGGGCAGGGAGCAGAGGATGTCAAAACACAGGCTGTGTCAAAACACAATCAGCCAAGGAGTCCTCTGGCAGTGACACCTCACACAATCACCAGCTTGTCTGCTAGAATCCCTTACTCCTGCCCAAACTAAATGTAAAAGCACAATAAATGTCTGTTAAGACCAGTCCTCAACTACTACTACAAACACACAGAAATACCAGCTAAATGCCTTCCTAGTTCAGCATGTGGGGGAGCCTACTAGGCAGGATCAGATCCTGGACATTGTCCTAGCAGATAGTGACCAGATAAGGGGCCTGGAGGTGAACAGCCCGTTGGCAGGCAATGACCATGCCACATTCTGGTTTCATATGTTCCTAGGGGGAGAGGTAATTTGCACTAACACAGAAGTAATAGATTTCAGGGGGGTGGACTTTGAGGGCATGGGAAGAATTCTAAAAGGGTGCTGATAAGATGAGGCCAGACATGGATGCTGGTAGGCAGGAGACCATTAAGAAGGGGTGCAGGAGGCTTTGAGGGCTCATGAAAGGTAAGGCATGCTAAATGAAAATAGTAAGTCGATTGATGGACCTGGGGATGCAGTGAGGTAGGAGGGAGAAAAGGCTGCCTATGTACTCTTTAAAGCACTCAAGGGGATAAGAAGAGAGGAGTATGATTTCTGGCTAAGAGGATCACCAGGGTGGTGGGGGCCAAGGCGAAGAAGGAGCTTAACCTGGCAGGGATATCCACGGGGAGGGTTCTATAGATACATAGTGTAGAAAAGAAAAGTAAGGGTACAGATCAGCAGGATTAGAACTGGGGGGGAGGGGCGCAGGAAGCTGGGGAACAAGCAGAGGTGCTAAATGAGTACTTTGCCTCTGTCTTTACCTGGGCAGGTGGGGGATCTTTCCAACCTGATGGGAGGGTAGAGGAGCCCACTGAACCAGGAGGTCAGTTGGAGACTGATGACACTAGGGCAGGGGATGGATCATATCTAGAAGGGGAGGAGAGGATGCATGAAGAGGGGGGATGGTTGGGTGAAATCATAGTGGATAGGGTGAGAGAAGCCTTCCGGTCGCTAAAGACTGAAAAGGTACCAGGGCCAGATGGGCTGCATCCAAAGGTGCTGAAGGAACTGGTGGATGTGCTGGAAGCTCCACTGGCCTCACTCTTCAACATCTCCCTGATAACAGGGTGGGTGCCTCAAGATTGGAAAGTGGCTCATGTGGTGCCTATCCACAATGTGGGATCAGACAGGAGATGGGAAATTATAGGCCCGTTAGCCTAACGTCTGTGGTAGGCAAGGTTATGGAGGGCATTATCAAGGAGAGGCTGGGGGCAGCTGGAAAGGTTGGGGCACCTGGATGATAGGCAGTATGGTTTTATTCAGGGGAGGTTGTGCCAGACTAACCTGGTGGAATATTATGACTTGGTGATGGGTGTCCTGGACTGACATAGGCCGGTGGACATCCTCTATCTGGATTTCAGTAAGGCATTCGATCTAGTACCCTCAACGGCCTACTAACAAAGCTGGGGATGGGGTGGGGGCAGTTGCTCAGGTGGGTGGGAAAACTGGCTTACAGGGTGAATACAGAGTGGTGGTTGAGGGATATTCTCCTCCACAGGAGGTCATCAGTGGGTCCCCAGAGTTCGGTCCTGGGGCCACTCCTGTTCAATTCCTATGTCTCAGACATAGGGTGCGGTGTTAGGAGTAGGTTGAGTCTCTTTGTGGATGACTCAAAACTGGGAGCACTGGCAGATGGGCAGGAGGGGAGAGAGGCCATGTAGTGGGATCTGGATACCCTGGGAGGGTGGGCAAGGAAGTGGGGGTTAAAGTTCAATGCAGGGAAATGTAGGGTGCTGCATCTGAGGGTCAGAAATCTGGGACATGCATACACCCTGGGGGAGACCACACTGCAAGTCACATCGGATGAGAGGGACTTAGGGATAGTGGTGGACAGCAAAATGAATAACACAGAGAACTGTCGAAGAACTGCAGCAAAAGCAAACAGGATACTGGGCTGCATAACCAGGGGGATTACCTCCAGGAGGAGGGAGGTGATCCTCCCTCTGTATAATGCCCTGGTTAAGCTGCATCTTGAGTACTGTGTGCAGTTCTGGAGACCCCATCTTAAGAGGAACATAGCACTGCTGGAGGGGGTCCAGAAGAGGGTGACCAGGATGATTCAGGGCAAGGAGGATAGAACCTATGAGGAGAGACTGGATGAACTCAATCTGTAAGCACTGGAGGAGAGGAGGGACAGAGGGAACATGATAGAGACTTTCAAGCATGTAAAGGGGATAAATAAGGGCGGAGCCAGGGAAGTGTTCAGGCTTAAGAAGGAGGGAACTACCAGGGGCATGAGTGGAAGCTGGAAGGGGGGAAGTACAGGGAGGAGCGCAGGAGACACTTCTTCACAGAGAGGGTGATGGAACCATGGAATGCACTGCCCAGGAGTCTGGTGGAAGAGACAACAGTGGAAGGTTTCAAGAAGGGTTGGGACAGGTACAGGGGAAAGCTGAGGCCAAGGAGGGCCACCTCTGGAGCTGGGGAGTGGAGGAGCGAGCTCCCAGTATGGGGCTAGCTTCTGAGCAGACACAATAGACCATGGGGCCTATTCTGCTGGCTTTTACTATGATACTATGATAAATTCGATGTGCATATACATAAAGAGAAACACATATACATGAAACTGATATACAGCAAGTTGCATAAGGGATAATTAATGTTCCTCAGGAGTAGCACAAAAAGGAAAAGGCAGGGCTAGTAGAGGGAAGGAGAGGGGAAGGGGTTGGAGAGGAAGGGGAATTGGAGGATTTACAAAGGGAGATGTATAGTCATGAAACTCATGTGGTAAAGGCAGGTGAAAAATGAAGGACTACCTAGGAAAGCAGTGGCAGCAGGAAGTCACCAGGAGCCAGTCTTTGAGGCAAGATTTGAATTGGCAGTAGGTGTTGATGGAGCGGAGCTTGGCAGGCAGTTTATTCCACAGCATAGGGGGTGCCACTAACAAGGATCTACCACCCATATTGGTGGACAACCTGGGAATATTTAGAGGGGGAATGCTGTTTGAGTGGAGGCCACAGAGTAAAGTCAACCTTGAGGAGAGCTGCAAGGGGAGATTCCTGGCCAACATGGATGGCGGAATCCACCATGTAGCAAAGGGCGCGGCCGAAGCAGCCTTGCAGTGGAAGCCATCTTAATGAATTGTAAAGGACACAGTGGTGTGTAGTGAAAGGGGCCAGCAAGGCAAAATGACAAGCACTATTGTAGGCAGAAGAGAGCTTGGCCATAAGGGTTGTGGATGTCCTAGCATAGATGGGGGAGCAGTAGTCCAGGATTAGGAGTAGATTTCCCTGGACGATGGGAAGTTGGGCCTCTGGGATGAGGTATTGTCAGAATCTGCAGGCAGCATCTAATGTTTGGTGAAACCTTCAAACTAATGAGTTGATGTGCTCAGAGAAAGAGAGGGGGGTCAAGTAGAACTCCAAGGTATTTGAAAGTGTTGACATCTTCAAGGTCTTGGCCATCAGGGGAGACAATGCTGAGAGGGGGGTGAGTTTTGTATTTGGCTAGGATGGGCTTGGATCTGAACAACATAGATTTCATTTTTTTAGCATTAACCAGGAGGAGCCAGGAGGAGATTATCAGTAAACCAGTTGTGGGCCACAGTACAGTTTTGAGTTAGAACAGAGGAAATGTGGGTGGGGGATTTATTGCTATAGAAAAGTATAAGGTCATCAGCATAGAGGAGAGAGTGGCATCTGAGACTGTCCGAGGGAAGGAAGTTAATAAATAAAGAGAATAAAAGGGGGGTCCCAGAATGGAGCCCTAGGGGACACCTGTTGAGATAGGCAGGGTGGGGAGCAGACAGGACCAATACTCATGAACTGGGAGCAATCGGTGAGGTAGCTCTTGAACCAGGTAGCAACCTCCTGAGAACAACCAAGGCAACGTGGTTTGGAGAGGAGGAGGAGGGCATGGTTGACGATGTCGAAGGCTTTGGAGAGATCTATGAAGACCATGCTGGTGACGTTACCATTGTCCATATTTATGAGAATGTGGTCAGTCAGTAGTGTAGGGTGGTGGTGGTGGAATGGTTCTTGTTGAAGCCATGCTGTTGGCTACACAGGAGGTTGTATTTGCCCATGTGCTCAGCAAGCTGATGGTGGATAGCCTTCTCGAGTAGTTTGTTAAGGTGGAGGAGGATGGAGATTGGATGGTAATTGTTCACGGATAGAGGGTCACTGGCTTTGAGGATGAGAATCACCTTGCCAGTGTTCCAGGGGTAGGGCATGGAGGAAGTGAAAAGGGCGAGGTCAAAGATGCAAGTGAGTGGTTCAATGATGGATGGAGAGATGAGCCTGAGGAAGACTGGCGATAGGCCATCAGCCCCAGAGAAGCCATGATTTGGGAGGCTTTTGAGGAGCTTAGCAGTGTCCATAGTTGAGAGAGCTTTGAAATAAAATGGGGGTATTTGGGGAGGGGTGAAAGGCCCAGAGAAGGTTGACAGGGGAATTGAAAGGGGGGGTTGAGCTATTTGGCTGGCCATTTGGGAGTTTACTTAGATACATGGATAGGTCAGAGAATTTTTCATTGAAAGCCCTAGCCACTTCCTGAGGGTCCATCCAGGGAGTTTAGTTGCAGGGCTCCCATAGTGGAGTGGGGGGTTAGGAGGGAGTAGATGGATGCCCAGAATTTCTTAGGGTCTCCCAAGGTTAGCCTGTTGGAAATTACAGAAATAAGTCTGTTTCAGAGATTTGGCCAAATGTTTGCATAGATTCCTCTGGCACCTGTAGGCATCCCAGAGGGCAGGGGAAGGGGATGCTTTGTAGGTGGACCAAGCATGATCCCTATCCTTCATAAGGGTGAGGAAATCTTTTGTGATCCAACGTGAGCAACCGCCTCTGACCCTTCTTCTGGTGACAGGAAAGTGCCTGTCCTGTAGGGTCATAAGGGTCTGTGTAAATAGGGTTACTGCCGGGGTCACATCAGAAAGTAAGTATAGAGCAGACCAGTCCAGGGACAAAACCTCCTTGAGGAGGTTTGTGGTGTTGGGGCTACTAAAGTTCAGGAAGGACAGGTATTTGGGAGTGGGACATTTAAATTTTAATGACCAAAGGAGATACGTAGGGGAGTGTTCACTAATGGAGTCCATCATGGTACCAGCATGTAGTACATAATAGTCTCTGTTTGTGATTATCCAGTCCAAAAGGGTCTGAGTGGCTGTGTGTGGGTTTTGTCTGGTGGGGAGCATGATAGTCTGGACCAGGTTGTGTTATTTTAGGTGGGAAGCGTAGTCCGACTGATGGGTACTCTGTCAGTTTAAATTGAAATCACCAAGGAGAATAGAGTCTCTATGTGGGGATAATGAGCTCAGGCCAGAGGGGAAGCTGTTTAGACCCTCAGTTTCAGTGGTGGGAGGGTAGTAGCAGCAACCTATGTAGAGTTTCTTACTGGTGCCCAGGGTTAGCTCTGAGAGGAGCCATTCACTAGGTGAGGTTGAATCAGAGCAGAGGACAATGTTGTCTGAGAGGGGTTCCCTGATGAACAGTGCAATACCACTTCCCTTTTTCTTCCCTGGCCTATTGAGATGCAGAGAGGAGTACCCAGGTAGTTGATATGTGGTGGTGGCAAGGTGAGACTTTAGCCAGGTTTCGGAAAGTCGCAGAACATGGGGCTTGTGTAACATAATCCAAACCTTCAGATCAGGGAACTTGGATGGAAGACTGCATATGTTGATGTGAGTAATTTTCAGACCTGGGGCATTAGCCCAGGTGCTGAAGGTGGGGAGGTGGGGGTGATGTGGGAATTGGTGGACCAGGGTTGCATTTGACATCTCCGGCTAGGAGGAGGAGGGATAGCAGGAGTATAAAAGGGCAAGAGGGAACAGTAGTAGAACAGGAGAGGAAAACTAGGTAGTGGCGAAGTAGATAGCATTCCTGATTAGAGAGAGAAAGGAGAGGATGATAGGTTCGCAGGAGGATAGTTCCCATGTAGAGTGAGATATGACAGGATGTAAAGCAGTGAGCTACAGAGAAAGCAGCTTCTCCCTATTGGCAGTCAGTAATGCGGTATGAGTCTGGTTTGATTTATTTATTTTTCAAACTCAGCTGTAATTTATGAGGCATGCAATCCATACATGCAATAGAATCTCATTAGGACAGTGTACGATCCAGTAGAACATATTAAGTGCACAGCTGGTAATAAATACAATACATTCTTATTAATGCAGTGTATAGTCAAATAGGACACCCTAAGTACAGTACATAGTTGTTAATACTAGTAATAGTTATTCATATGTGACCTCCCCAAGTATAGACAGCAAAATGCCTGTTTGTACAATATACAGTACATTAGCATTTTTTATGCTAAATAAAAGTGCTATCTGTACCAGGGAACACCAACCAGCGAAATACTGTACATTTTGTATCTCCACAGTAGGATACGTCACAAATTTTATCTAGGTAGTTGGGTACGTCACAAGCTTTTCATTCTGACCACTGTGCCCCACAGTTTCTATGGCTGCATGCTCCTGCCAGCATGAACTATATCTTTCAATCAGCATGTCACTGTACTTGGGAACAGGTCAATCAGGGCTTCACTCAGAATTCTAAAAATAAACAGATTACAAAGATAGTACATTGTTATGTCTTATTCAAAGTCACTAGGAAAATACACTAATGTATTCTGTATAAACCTCACAGGTGAAGTGCATTCATGAGATATGTTATTTATCTTCATTCGTGATCAGTGACCTATTTTGCTTCACTAGTAGCTTCACCACTCATGAAGGTCAAGAGATTACTGACCACTCATGCAGATAAATACCATATCTCACCAATGCCCACCACGTATCCTCTATATATTGCACTAAATGAGCAAGTTCATTAATTCTGAACTGAAAAATACCAGATAATAACACATCAACTAGATCTGGTGTGTGCCTCATTAAATAGAAGAAAATATATTAAGGGGAACCTTGGGTCCCTCTCTCCTACTGGGGCTCTGAGCCAGCATAACCTAATCATCTTCTAAGGGGTTCACATAGCATGTCCATTGTTGCCAGGCCTCCCTGAATTTCTGTCCTGTGAGGCAGAGAGTAGCTGCAAGCTACTTCATGATAAAAATGTGTGTCACCCTGGCTTTCTATTACTTCACCTCTGGCATTTCTGGGCTAAGCCAGTATGAAGATAAGTTTTGAGTGCTGCTAGTACCATGCAGTGGAAGACTGCCAACCTTTTCCAGGCATGCATACCTTCAGTCCTAGCTCCTTGTAGGAAGTGCTGGAAGGCCTCCGGTATCTCTGTTCCCCTTATTTTGGATAATTCATGCCTAATCTGTGTTCAAAAATGTAGCATCTTAGACATGACCACACAATATGGTAGTGGGTTCCCTGGTCACCATACTCTCTCAAACGGTGGCCAGTATTTGTTGTTCCAGAATGTTTAGTGACTGTGGGGACATTAAAAAAAAAACTAATAAGGACTTTCCAGCAAAACTCTCTCCAGCTTTGTGAAGTTGAAATTGCCACCCACTTTCCACCTTTTTCATCTGTTGGTCATCTTAGTTGTCCGTCCTTGCCTCACTTTGCCATTTATCTCTTACCTTTAGTAGGTTTGACCCCTCCCTCCTTCAGAAGTATTTTGTAAGCTGTAGAGATGTACTTAGCCCAACCCTTAAGTATGGTAGACCAAAAAAGAAGTTCCTCCGATTTAGTACTAGCCCTGGTGAGGAGTTGCACTTTATTATTCTCCAGAAGAAAGCTGTGAGCTTGCAAGAATCTATAGAAATCTGACCTGACCGTAAGGTACTTAGGGTACTGGCCAGTTTTCAGTAAGCCTGTAGGCCTCATGAAAGAACCCAAACTTACTGCTTGAAAATAGAGTTGAAAAAAAAATTTGTAGTTTTGATGCTGAACTTCTAAAAATGACAGCCATCATCTGAATTTAATTGCTCCAGCCTGTGAACTTCACATTAGTAGTCCTGCTGTTGAATTGGGTTAGACGCCTCTGGTGTGAGCTCCTCGCGTATGCTCCAGTTGTGCAGTCTGACTGTTTGATTTGTGCTATTTCTTGTTTCCCATTACCATCTCTGGTAGCTCCTCTGTTGCCTGTCAAATGCTGCCACTTTTATTTCTGCATTTGGCCACTGAGTAGGTTTTATCAAATGCCACCACTGGCAGCTCCCTACTGGTTGCCAAGTTGGCTTTGTGAAATACCACAGCCATGCCTCCTCCATTGACTTCAAAGCAGGATTTGTCCATTGCTGTCCTGGTGGCTCTCTACAGTATTTACCACTGAGCAGGATTTGTCAAATGCCACTGCTGGCAGCTCTCTGTTGCTGCTGAGCAAGCTTTGTCAAATACAGGAGGCAGTATGGTGCAGTGGGTTAAGGTTCTGAGCTGAAAATCTGGAGACCTGGGTTTGAATCCCACAGCCCCCTAGGTGCATACTGTGTGACCCTGAACAAGTCACTTAACTTCCTTGTGCTCCCAGGTTGTACCTGCAAACAAGCTTTCAGCTTAGTGTGTCTCACCTGGTAAAATAGTCGGTAAAAAAAAAAAATACCACTGTGGATGGCTCTCTATCGCCTGCCAAGCTAGCTTTGTTCAGTTCCACCCCAGCAGCTCTCTATTGCCTGCCAAAAGGCTTTTCTGCAGTGCCATCCCTCACAGCTCTCTATTGCCTATTGAACGGGCTGTATCCAATATGTCAGTTCTGCTGCCAACAGCTCCTCCATTTCTCACTGAATACATTTTGTCGAATGCCTTCAAATGGTAGCCCATGAATATAGCAACTCTTTTTAAACGAGGAAATATGGGCGATGTAAAAATGGGCAATGTGCTGTTAATAGCTATGTGCTATTAATAGCACATTGTAACTTCAGCACTGACTTTCAGTGCGTATTGTAAAGGGTATATTAAGGTTTGTTGGTCTGGCCAGTTTCGAGCTGGCCATGTGGTGTGCAGGTTATAGTCACTGCCTTGGACTCGGGTGACCCGGGTTCAGGACTGGTAGTAGGGCTACTATTTTTTTGTCTTTTTGTACTACATGTGTTTTTTTCTCCCAATTGTGACCTCCCATTCCCCCACCCTCCTGATTTTGTTCCCCCTGCCTGTAGGTCCCCCCCAACATTCTACCCCTTCCGACTTCTGTCCCTCAACATAGCCCCCCTCCTGAGTTTTGCCCTCTCCCCCAGAGTAATGCCCCAGTGTTGATTATCATAAGTTTGGGGGGTGTAGGGGGCATAGTCCCCTTGCAAAAAGTAGATTTGGATTGTGCATTATAGTGAATGCGAGCCCTGGTAGCTGTGTGTGAGGGCACTATAGTGCACATCATTTTGCTTTGTGGCGATGTGCAGTCGCTGTTTTTCATCAGCACTGTTGTGCTGGTGCTATTAGAACCCCTCCAAACAGAAGCTGCTACTGTCCATCAAGTGTGGCTTTGCACAGTACCACTGTTAGTTGCTCTATATTGCTCAACAAACAGGCTGTGCCCACTGCTGCTACTGTCAACTCTTCTATGCCCACCATTTGGGCTTTGTCCATTGCTTGCTCTCATTTGCCTAGTGAGAGTGATTTGTCCAGTGCCACTGTCAGCAGCTCCTCCATTGCCCACCAAGCAAGTTTTGTCAAATGTCACTTCCCGCAGCACCTCAATTGCACACTGACTGGACTTTGTCCAATGCCAGCTGAGCTAAAAGATACTAAAACCCAACTGTGAACTTCTTGCCAGTGGAAAACCAAATCAGTTGCAAATGTGCTGACAGGCCATGGCACTAGGCAATACCTTTTAAGGGGGAGTATATGTTCTTTTACAAACTGTTTACCATAAGACCTTTCAGCAGTGCTAAGAAGACTCCTTTTCAATTCAGATCAAAATCTGGGATCTCTGCCCAACTCCCCCCACCACCACCACCATGCAAGAATTAATCTGTATGAACACAATATACAGCACTTGTCTTCATTGTTGTGGAGGTAGTCTAGGATAGGCCTGATGGTAGAAAAATTATTTTTACGTAGATTTTGAAAAACAACTTCCCCCCTAGATACACATGATGATTCCTTAGATGCTTGGAATTGCTCTCTATTCTGCATTGCATGCTGTCATGATAAAGCCAGCATCAAAAGATTTTGACAACACTAGAGTCCAGTGGTTTTTCTGTGGCCAGTGGTTGGAGATTGTGCAAGTGCTTATAGTGCAGTATTCCCCATACTGCACTGTCACTGAACCTTGACCCTGATGTGGATGAACCACTCTCCTGGGTGAGGAAATCAGCCATAAGGCACAATCAGTTTGTAAAGATGGGGTGGGGGGTGCATTTTGAGCAAAGAAATGTAAGTGAGGGGAACCATGCTGAACTATGCTGAACTCATGCACTGCACTAAATTCTGCTGAACTGTGGTTCACTATACTGAATTGTGCTGAACTGTCGAGTTATTCTGAACCATGCTGAAATGCGATGAACCATATATAAGTAAACCATCTGAACTGTATGAAAATGTAATGACCTCTGCTCAGTTGTGCTGAATTATACTGACCCATGCTGAACTTGACAAACTTTGCTGAATTGGGCTTAACCATGCTCATCTTTACCAAACTGGGCCTGGAGATGCAGAACAGGTGCCACATGCACCATGCGTGACGCAGATCTTGAGCAGAAGCTCATTTCACCTGTACCCGTAATTTGACTCAATTCCAGGATGGGATATGTCATGGATGTTACTCCCATGGGTCTACAGTGCCTCCTGACAGAAATGTAGCATGCTTATTTAGGAAGCTTAGAATTACAAAAAACATTCTGTACACCCGGCAGGGCTGCCAGTGAGTGTTCTGTTTATTCCAGGAAGGGACCTACCCTCAGAAACTGATTTCACTGAAGTGCATAGGTCATCTTTGTTGCCACATCCACCATGCACATACCCCTAAAGCAGGGGGTAATACTTATGCTTGGTTGACATTCCTGACATGCACAAATCTGCATACTCCCAGTCCCACTTTGTTTCCCACCCTGGACCTCAAGAGAAAAGGCAGGATGTAGGGATATTCACATTCACATTGCTCTCTTTATAAGTCCATACTAGGTGCATAGTGGATAAAAGGAGCTGGGTCAGCCCTTCCCCCAATGCTGACATGGAGGAAGGGGATTCTTCAGGTTACAGAAGTGGAACTCTTCAGGTTATCATTAACAAACATTAACCCTTTTGCATTTTATAATGAGCTGATCAGATGAGACATTTTCTGAAAATAATATCCCACCTCATACTCCTAAGTAAAGCAGCAGATCATATTATGGTGACAGTTTAGTACAAGTACATTTTAAACTGTGCTTCACTCCACTTTGTGTTGGCTTAGCATTTATTCAGATTTTAAATAAATAAGAGCACCTGTAAACATGGCTGCCACCAGTTCATTAGTGGTTTTAACTGTTTTTCAGCAACCTGGACCCATGACACAGTCCCTACTGGGGACAACACAAAATGGGGCATTCTAGTCAAGCAGTTACACTGCCCTAGGTAGCGCTATGCTCAAAGGTGAGCACATGCTGCTGGGGGTCCCCTGAAACAGAGGTGTAAAGCAAATTTGTAATCCAGCTGTTAGAAAGTGAACATGGCATTTACCACTGCAAAGAGTATTGGTGAGCTGAACCTGTGAGGGTGAAACCTAGCTGTCCTGAACACATAGCGCTCAGTTTCCATGATACCCCAAGCCAAACCTTGCTGGCTCAGCATGGATCAGCTCAGATCTCCAAGTGTGTTTTTTGTTGTTTTGACTTTCAGCTCCTGCTTGTTTTGTGACAGGTGAGAAGAGAGCTGGTGAGTTGATGCACAAGATACTCCAGTTTGTGCATGTGTAAAATAAATTATAGAGGGGAATGCAGCTCTCCTCTGTGCCATATCAGTTGATCCACCAAGGAAAGAGGAGCTCCATAACTAAGAAATGTGGCCAGGCGGGAAGAGAAAGGGAGAATGGATCTCCAGGGACCAGTTAACTTCCTCCACCCACACTGTGAATGAAAAGGAAAGAAAAACAAAAAAGAAAAAATCTGTGAGGGTGGCTGGGTACTCAGGAGCACATTGACAGGGACTGAGGATTGGGGGACTTGAGCGGACAGGTGGGAAGGGAAAAAGAAAATGGGTCTCTGTGGACCAGTTAACTTCCTCCACCCACACCACCAATGAAAAGAAAAGAAAAGAAAAAAAAAGAACAAACTGAGAGTGTCAGGAGTTCTGAGAGACTTGGGCCATGGAATGACTCTGTGTGTTGGGGGGAAGTGAGCAGAGGGGGTGCCATGTGCCCAATGACAAAAGCTGGCTGCCAAAAACAAAACTTAATGATTAAGTGCAAGGCGCTAACTGGAGGGAGACTGTGTTTGTTGGGGGGGGGGCATGGGAGACTGCATTGCTTTCTAATTCTCTTAGCCCCAAAGCACAGCAGTGGCACAGTACACCACCAGAAACAGAAATGCACAAGTGCAAGAAGTTTCAAGTTAACTACCACTGGCACTTATCTTGGCACTTGAAGCTGGCTGCCTGGCAGTATAGCCTATGGGTTGGAGTAATGAGCTGTGAATGAGCTTAGTAAATCCAGCAGACAGACCTGGGCTGGATTCCCACAACCTCTACTTGTATACTGTATGACTCTGAGCTAGTCACTTAACCTCACCAGTGCTCCTGGTTTGCCCCTGGAAATGGGCACCTGTGCCTAGTGGGTCTTACCTGGTTACCAAAGAATAAAATTAAAATAGCAAGCTGAGAGTAGAGCAGTGACTGAGCTAATTCAGCAGACTGGGAGGGGATTCAAATTTTGCCTACTGTGAGGCGCTGGGGAAGTCATTTGTGTAACTACTCCAAAACACTTTTAGAGCGGTGTCACCAGCAGGAGTCAGACAGGACCATATTTTTTTGTGTGTATGTGTAGTCCTGAAAAATAAAGGGTTGTGTCACGTGTGAAACATTTTGGAGGGGGTGGGCAGCTCAGCAGTTAACTAGCCACAGTCTGCACTGTCACCAGCCATTTCTCACACAAGCAGCAGTCGGGACAGGGACAGGGATATATTATTTTTGTGTAGTCTTGTCAAAGGAGTTGTGTAATTGTCACACGTGAAATGTTTTGGAATGAGGGGGCACCCTGGCAGTTGAGTAGCCTCCGCCTGCAGTGTCAGCAGCCAACACAAGCGGGAGTCAGGACATGGACAGAAGTACCATATTTATTTGTGTAGTTCTGTCAAATAAAAGCTTGTGTCACATGTGAAACCTTTTTGGAGGGACAGAGCAGCTCTTGGCAGTTGCATTAATAGTCCCAACTTGTAGTCTTGCTAGTTAACCAGTTCATATTCATACCTTGCCTTGAAACGTGCAATAACTACTCATCCTCATTGCCATCTATTTCCCCAAGATGACCCAGGAAGGTAGTATGGTTAGGTACGTTCTTTTTTCTTGGAAGGTTGCTGGCTTCATTAGTGATCAATAACTGTTATTAAAATTGTTTGTGAATCTAAAACCAAAACCAGAGATGATTTGGTAAAAAACAAAACTAAAACTTTCTTGGTTTTGCACACCTCTAGCTAACAGTCTAGACTGCTCCTGTGACCAGGTCACAGAATGGTATTGTTCCATTGTAGTATAGCCTAGAGTTTAAAGTAGCAACCTGTGAAGGAGCTTGGTACATCCAGCAGACCTGGGTTTGATTACCACAACTTCCACTTGTATACTGTGTGACTGAGCAAGTCATTTAACCTCCTCAGTGCTCCCAAGCTGCCCCTAAAAATAGGCACTTGTGCCTAGTGGGCTTTACCCAGTTATCAAAGAATTAAAAAAAAAAAATTGTTGCAGTGCCATGCTATGGCCCATTTGCACTGTGCAGTGCACAGGTGTAAAATCTATAAATCCCCCCCTTACCCCACACCAGTCATATGAGCCCTGCTGGTCAAGTGGAACCCCCATCTCCCTAATTGACCAATAACCAGTTGCTGGTGGTTCTGATGGTTCAGTAGCTCCCCTATGAGCTTACTTGGTAGTCAAGTGGTTCCCCTTCCATAGCCCTAGACATATAAATGCATAGACCTTGTTGGCAGATAACGGCAAACTGGTACATCCAGTCTGCTAATCTTGCCAAACTACTCTGCTCTAGCACTGGTGGCCGTCCTTACCCTTAGTATGTGCAATCCCCTCCTCTGATTAAGCCCATATGCCTGTTCCATCCCCCTTGAAACTACTTACCAAGTAGGCCCTTACCACTTCTTTTGGTAGCTTGTGCCACTTGCCTACCATTTTCTCCATGAAAAAGTGTTTCCACACATCTCTTTTGAATCTCCTAACTGCTAGTTTGAGCAAATTCCCCCTCATCCCTTTATTTCAGTTCAAGGAAAATTTCCTTGGTGTTCACAATTTATCCAATGCAGACACTCGTTTGTTTCCATAATATCATCCCATCCCCTTCTCTTCTTAAAGGTGTACATGTCCACATCCTGCAGTCTCCTCTCATCTGACTTGCCCCCTAGTATTTAGATCATCTTGGTTTCCCTGCAGTGTATGCTTCCACCTTGTTAAAGTCTTTCCTCAAGGGTTTCCTCCAGCAACTTGAACAGAGATCTAGATGTGGTGTCAAAGATCCTGTAGAGGGGGAGGAGTACCTCCCGGCTTCTGCTGATGATCCCCTTCCCTATGATTCCAAACAACCTGATTGCCTTTCCCACAGCTTTGTTACAGTGTGATGTGGATTTTAAGCTCCCTGATGGTATGACCCCTAGGTCTTTTTCATCCTTGATGCATTCCAGCACCAACACAACCACTCATTTTGTACTGCACCCATTTTTCACCTTGCATTTCTTGCACTGAAGCACAGCTGCCAGATCTTTAACCAGTTCTCCAGCTTGCTCAGATCTTCCATGTGTTTTCTTATCCCTTCCTCTATGTCAGCCCTTGCACAGATTCTTTGGTCATTTGTAAAGAGGCAGACCATGCCCTTTATGACTTCCCCTATGTCACAAATCAGCACATTGAAAAGTACAGGGTTCAGCATCAATCCCAGTGATACTCCTCTCATAAATGTCCTTACCTCCAAGAACCCCTCTTTTACTACAACCCCTTGTATCCTTCCCCACAGCCAGCTTTCTACCCAAATCACCAAGTGTTCCTCTTCCTTCAAGTCCATTAGCTCTAAGACCAGTCTCCTGTGGGGACTTTGTCAAAGGCCTTACTAAAATCAGTTCCACCATGTCGGTTCAACAACAATATTGTCAACCGACATTTCATCAACAAAAAATTGCCAAAGGCTGATCATGTCGGCTGGCAATCTTTCCAACTGACTGTGATAACAGCAACAAACTGGGGCATATCCTAGCTGTTTGTTAAGGGGCTTTGCCCAATGCACCCCCTGAAAATTAATGTAATCACCTCCAGGTTGGAGGTATATGGGGGAAAGTGCAAAATCCATGGGGCAACAAGATGGCCAGCACTGCAAAATCCCAATCAATGGAAGGACTGTTGATCGGGTTGCAGCACTGACATTACTGTTGATGTGGGGGTTTCGCTGCGGCAACGGTGCACCATTAAAATCTATGTATACACTATTGACTTCCTGCCCCTTGTCAGCACACTGGTCACCCAGTCAAAAAAGTTAATAGGATTCACATGGAAAGACCTCCCTTTCATGAACCCATGCTGCCTGGGGTCCTGTAGTCCATTCCCTTCTAAGAAGTCCACGACTTCTCTTTCAGTATGACCCCATTACCTTCCACACTACAGACATCAGGCTGAATGGTCAATAGCTTTATGACTCATCCTTCTTTCCACTCTTGTGCAGAGGGACCACATCTACTATCCTTCAGTCCCTAGGGGCCACCCCGTAGCCAGTGAGCAGTTGAAAATGTCTGCAAGTGGAGCCACTATTACTTCTGCTGCTTCCTTAACCATCATAGAACATAAGCCTTCAGATCCCATAGAATCGTCTACTTTTAACCCTTTTGCCTTTTCCGTCACCCTTTCTCCTGTTATACTGCCCATGCCGCTAGTGCACCCACCTCTTTTCCTTCCTTTCTTTCATCACATCACAAAGGTGGGTTTGGGGAGGGTAAGGGTGGTGGAGCACAGGCACATCCCCCAGCCAGTACCACTACAAAACTCCTACACCATGCTGGCTGTGCAGGAATGTCCCACAGAGGCACCTGAAAAAGTGACTGGGTGGATGTGGGGGTCCTCCATAGTGCAGAACCCAAGGGGGAGTGGCAGTGGACCACAGAGGAGGATGAAGTGAATCCTGGTAGGGGATTCCATAGTTAGGAGGATACAGTTGGGGACAGGTAGGTATGAGGAGAAAGAGTTTAGGTGCCTTCCTAGTGCCGCAGCTTGAAGGGATGGAAAGAGGACACAAAAGGCCGATGGAGAAACAGGAAGGGTTGGAGAGCTGGATGTCATTGTCCATCTGGGGCCTAATAGCCTGGCTACGGATGAGCCAGCAATAGTTCTGGAGGAGTTCAGGGCACTGGGGAGAAGTCTTAGCCAATTAGCATTACCTATGACATTATTGGAGATGCTACCTGTCTATGACAGAGGGGAGGATAGGATTTTTTGCACCAAGAACTTCAATACACAGTTGAAGGCATGGTGAGGAAAGGAGGGATTCAGATTCATTGGGGACTAGGGCCCCACCTGGAGAGATAAATGCCTGTAGAGGGGTGATGGGCTGCATCCATCCAGGAGGGGCACCATGGTCCTCAATGAACAGTTCAAATGCTACATTGGCAAGCATTTAAGCTAGCCAGGGGGTGGTGGAATGAGGCAGGGAGACATAAACTGTCCCCCCACAGGCTTACAAGGTCAGTACTGGGAATCCTGAAAGAGAAACCTACCTAAAGGAACCATGTAATACATGAATCCGGGGGTAGAAGGAAAGGGAGATAGAAACAAGAATAGTGGATGAAATAAGGTAGAGTAAAAGGGATAAAGGAGGAAGGGTGGCAGTACAATTTGAAAAGCCATGAGTGCAAATGCTCAAAATCTGGGCAATAAGATTACAGACCTAGAGGCCACCATGGCAGCAGCAGAAGACCTGGAAATCATCACAATTATTGAGTTGTGGTGCAATGAAAACCAGGATTAGGATGTAGCCATACCAAGTTATATTCTGTTCAGAAGGGACAGGGTAGGTAAAAGGTGAAAGAGTGGCTTTTTATGTAAGAGAAAACATAAAAGCTACGGAAATACAATAGGAGCAGGGAGGAACAGAAATACTGTGGGTGACCCTGGAGACATGGAAGGGGGCCACTATTTGAACAGGAGTGATCTTCAGACCTACAGCACAAGGGAGGAGAGGTGGATAAGGATATATTGGAAGCAATTGGAAAGGATGGCAAGCAAGGGGGAGGTATTGCTGGCAGGGTACTTCATTCTACCAGACATGGATTCGAGCTCCCAGCAGCAGCAACAGTTAGAAGTAGGAACATCCTTGACTCCCTGCAGGGACCATTCCTCAGGCAAATAGTTACAGAACCTACTCATGGGGGCAATACTAGACCTCGCACCAACAAATGGGGACAGTGTAAATGACGTCACAATGAGTAGCCACCTGGGGATCACTGATCATCATACGGTGTGGTTCAATATAAAAACTGGGCCAGTAGCAAGCCACACTAAAATGAGGTTCCTGGACTTCAGGAGGGCTGATTTTAAGAAAATGGGAGAATGCCTCTGGGACACCCTAGCAGGGATAGGGAAACTGGGTGGAGTCGAGGAACAGTGGTCAAAGATAAAGGAGGGCATAGAGAAGGCAACAAACCTCTGTGTCAGTCAGGCAAACAAGGGCAAGAGAAAAAAAAGAGACCACTATGGTTCTCTAAAGAAACAGCAGAGAAGGTAAGGGCAAGAAAGCTAGCATTTAAAAGGTACAAGACGTCACAGAAGGAGGAGGATTTAGGGAGAGATATCAGCAGAAACAAAGGGAGGCAGGCAGGGAAAGCAGATAGGAATGCAGAGGTGCAAACAGAGGAGAATATTGCCAAGTCAGTAAAAAAGGGGGACATTCTTTCGGTACAGAAGTGAAAACAGGAAGACCAAAGGTGGGATAGTAAGGCTAAAAGGGGAAGGAGGGGGTTGTCTGGAAGAGGACCAAAAAGAAAGCAGACATATTGAGCAAATACTTTTGTTCTGTATTTACGGAGGAAGGGGTAGATAATGGACCAGAAATAAGGGACAATGGCATTTAATTAAGGAAGGGAGGTGGACACTAGTCCTTTTACAGAGGATAGAGTCCTCAAGAAAGTAGCATACTAAAAGTGGACAAGGTGATGGGGCCTGACAAGGTACAGTACACCCTAGGATACTGAGGGAGCTCAAGGAGGTGCTGGCTATGCCTCTGAAAGCACTGTTCAACCTATCACTAGATATGGGGGAAGGTTCAGGGAACTGCAGGAGGGCAGACGTGGTCCCACTTCACAAATGTGGTAATAGGGAGGAGGCAGGAAATTACAGACCTGTTAGCCTGACTTCAGTGGTAGGTAAAGCAATGGAATCACTACTGAAGGAAAGGATTGGAAAATACCTTGTGACCAGTGGATTACAGGATCCGAGGCAGCATGATTTCACAGGGGTGAGATCTTGCCAGACAAACGTGATCAAGTTCTTTGACTGGATGACCAGGTAAGTGGATCAGGGCGGAGCAGTGGATGTGGTCTACCTGAATTTCAGTAAGGCCTTCTACACCATTCAACAGAGAAGACTGGTGAGCAAGCTAGGTGGTGATTCCAGTTTGCTTCAAGATGGCAGCTACGCTGAGCTGATCATCGTTTGCACTTAGGAATACCTTTTAGAAGCATTTTGTAAACTCCCTAAAAATGCTAAAACTCCCAATTTTAATTTTCATTTGCTGTTGTGCCATTTTATCACTGTTATTTTGTTTATTTCTGTCATTTTGGCTTTCACAAAAGGAAATTGGCTGTTGTTGGTCATTTCTGCTGATCCAGGAGCTGAATATGTGGTGTGAAAAATGCAGATGCTGATATTTTATCTGTGGTTGAGGCAGGCGAGCTGGATAGAAGAATTGAATTGTTTGAACCGGCCCCTTTCTTAGTACTTTATCTCAGTTGTGAGACTTATCTACCAGCCTGGAATAAACCGAGTTGTGGATGGTTGGATGTGCGTGACCCTGAAAGTCGTGGGATTTGAAGAGGAAGAAATCTGTGAAGGCTGTTTTGTTGTACAGCAGCCCTGAAGTTGGGAACATTATTCGTTTGTCCTGGTTGGGAACTGGTGTTGGGTGGTCGGGCTGTCCCAGGTTAGTGGTTCTCTTTCTCTCTCTCTCTCTCTCTCTCTGGGATTCAGTGAGCTACTGGAGGGTGGCCATTTTTTGCCTCCCGGAGGCTGGTGATTAGTGGGTGGCTGCTGAAAGGCGGCCGCTGTGTTGACTGAGGTTGAGGACTGTTGTCCTGGGGTTGGCCTGATCTCGGCGTTGGGTCCTGCTTTAACCAGGTTTTCAGACATATTTTCTTCTTCAGTGTGAAATCCTGGAACTCCCAAAATTTTTGGCTCATTGTTTTTTATTTCAGAACTGGTTTGAAGAGGATGTCCTTTCTTATCTGGAGGAAATTATGATCCTGCTGTTATTAAACTGGTGAACTGCTTCAACTGTATAAATTCTGTGTTTTGAATTGGCAAAAGACCTGTGAATTTTATGGTTTCTGAGCTGCCTTTATACAGATCTCGGACTGAGGTGGTGAGAGTACCCTGAACTTTATTCATTATCTTTTATATAATCTGTATTACTTAAACTGTGGTTGTGGAGAAAAATCCAGAATAAATATTAATTTGTTAATGGCTTTGGGGTGTGAGAGACTCTAAGGCCAAAAACTGAAAAACCACTTGGAGCCTTTTAGAAGACCTGAACTGTTTCAGAGGACACTTTTGTCATTTAGGTTTGTTGGAATTTGTGTTCCAGTTCTGGACATTGATAGACATATGTCTTTATTATATGTTGGGTTGCTGGGGGTTACTTAAGTAAAAATTTTATTTAATAAAATGTGTTTAGGGAGTGTTCCTTAGTATTAAAAGCGTGGGGTGGCCCTGTGGGATATAAGTATTATTAATGTGGCTGACTAAATTAACTTAGAGTTGATTGTTATATTGAGTAGCACCTTTAGAAGGTGATAGTTTTTAGCCAGGTAGCATGTATTGGGATCATGGCTCGGTGGGCAGGTGCTACTCCCCCTCTAGGTTGAGGGGGCTGCACCCCTTTGATAGTCCTCCATTGTAACCTGAAGTGTATACACGTTGTCATGCCTTGAGTATTGTGAGGAGGGGCCGGAGGGGTGGGGTCCCTGGACCTGGAGGGTGGAGGGAGCAGGGTAGGCGGATTGGGGTAGTGAAGTTGAGGAGGCATCCTGGGGTGAAATGAAGCCAGGAAAGGGGTCTTCCCTGCCTGGCATCCATACCCAAGGGCTCCATTGGTAGTGGGCAAGTCACCTGCTCTTCCATGGCCTTTCATCCAACTCGGGCAGTGCTATGCAATGCCAGGTCAATAAAGAACAAGACAGCAATTATTGCTGATCTTGTTGAAACATCTGACCTGGTTTGCATCACAGAGACCTGGCTGGATGAAAATGCTGGCCTAGTATTGGAGTCATCTGTTCCAGCAGGGTACTCGGTGATATACTGCCCAAGATTGGATCAGAGGGGCGGGGGGTGTAGCCATTTGTTTTAAAATGGAACTGTGCCTTGTAGACGTTCCAGTGGGGGCCACTAGGTCATTCAAGTGTAATATGGGTGCAAGTGTGGGCAGCAGGATTCTTCTCATCTACCGTCCACCCGGAGATGGGAACGTTTTTCTGCAGGAAGTTGCAGACCTCATGGTTAGCATGGTACTGGATTCCTCCAGGTGGTTGGTCCTGGGGGATTTCAATGCCTGAGCCAACAATGAACTCTCGCATTTTAGTGAGAACTTCCTCCAACTGGTGATCTCATTGGGCTTCATACAGGTACTTACCGCTGCAACCCATATTCAGGGTCACTTCTTGGACCTGGTGTTCCTCCTGGGGATGGAGGCCGCTGACTTGGTGGTGGAACCAGTCAGATGGTCAGACCATCACTCTATAAGGTTCAATTTTGTGGCTCCCCTGTGAGACCTGCCCCTTTGGAGATGGTTCAGTACTGCCCTTTGAGGGGTGTTACCCCAGAGGGTCTGATGATGGTGCTGGATCTATCAGAAAGGTCAGTGGGATGCTCGGACCCGGGAGACCTAGTGGCGCACTATAATAGTGTGGTACTGAGGGCCCTGGATTCCATAGCTCCTGTCCGAGTTTGCCCTCTCCCTCTCTGCCCTTGGTCCCCTTGGTTTGATGGGACTTTGAGGGAGTTGAGGAGAACTGGACAAAGGTTGGAATGCTGTTGGCAGAAATCCGGCCTGGAGGAGGACAGACTTAGATTTATAGTCCATTATTCAGACTATCAATCAGAAATCGCTTGCAAGAAGGCAGAGTTCCTGTCCAGGGAGATTGCTGCAGCAAGGAATTGATCAGCCTAGCTCTTTCAGACCGTGGACAGGCTGTGCAATCCAGCCTGCCTTCAGGGCCGGAGAGCTTTTTCACTAGTTAAGTGTGAGGAGTTCGCTCAATTCATTGCAGATAAGGTGTCCTTCAACAGGTCAGAGATCCGCTTGACTAGTTCAAATGAGTATGGCGGTGGTCGAAGTGAGGATGCAGACATCCAGTCTATCTGGACAGATTTTGACCAGCCAGCGATCGTGGACATCATGAAGATTGTTTGAGATCTGCGACCGATTTAACTGTACTTTGGATCCTGGTCCAGCCCGCCTTTTGGTGGGGTGTATGGATGTCATCGGACCAATCCTTGCTGAGATAGCCTGGTGTTCACTGGATCAAGGAGTGTTTCTGGACCTCTTGAAGGAAGCCGTGGTGTCACCCCTTTTAAAGAAATCTTCCTGTGACCCAGACTGTCTGGCAAACTACAGATCTGTCTCTAACCTGCCCTTTTTGGGCAAGGTTATTGAGAAGGTAGTCTCGTTACAGCTCAAGAATTTTCTTACCACCCACAAAGTCTACAATCCTCTCCAGTCTGGTTTCAGGAAGAGGCATGGCACTGAGATAGCACTGGTTTGAGTACTAAATGATCTCCTGATAGCGAGGGATTGGAGGAGTCTTTCGATCTTGGTCCTCCTTGATATCTCTGCAGCATTTGACACAATGGATCATGAGGTATTGCTGGAACACCTGTGGCTGCTTTGTGGATTGTCCAGGACAGTCCTCAGATGGTTTCATTTTTTCCTTACAGGCAGGACCCAGAGGGTGGTGTCAGGTTTTTTTCCCTCGGCCCCCTTTGCCTAGCTCTGTGGGGTGCTGCAGGGTTCTGTACTGTCCCCCATGTTGTTCAAGGTGTATATGTTGCCATTAGGAGACATTATAAGGTGGTATGGGCTGAGTTTTCACTACTATGCAGATGATACTCAGCTCTACATGTCCTTTATACCTGAACAAAATAGTGCAGTCTCGGTCTTTAACAACTGCCTCGCTGAGATTCAGGACTGGATGAGTGCTAACTGGTTGAGACTGAATCCAGACAAGACTGAGGTGTTGGTAGTGGACCCAGGTCAGTGGGTAGAGAAGTTGACTTCTGGACAACCATCTGGCCTTGTGCTTGGGGACAACCAGTTGAGACCTTCTGAACAGATGCGGAATCTGAGCATTGTGCTTGATAACGAACTGACATTAAAAGTGCAGGTGTCAGCAGTTGTCAAGTCCTCATTTTATCATCTGAGGAACATTGCCTGAATAAAGCACCTTGTTCCACCTAATGACCTTCCTATGTTGGTCCATGCCTTTGTATCCTACCATCTTAATTACTGTAATGCTCTATACCTAGGGTTACTGGTGGTGGATCTCCATCACCTGCAGCTGGTGCAGAACGCTGCAGCCAGGTTGTTGACAGGGTTATCAAGAACTAGCCATGTCACTCCTGTGCTGCGCAAACTGCACTGGCTGCTGGTGCGATGGAGGATCACCTTCAAGGTCACATTGCTGACCTATAAGACCCTACACAGACAGGGACCAGGCTACTTGCAAGACCTCCTTCATCCTTACTCCCCCCCCCCGCCCACTTCGCTCCACCAAGGGATTGCTAGAGGTTCCCAGGGTCTGTCTTCGAACAACAAGTGCTAGGGCTTTTTCCTTTGTAGCCCCGACCCCGTGGAACTCTCTACCTCGTTGGATTAGAGAGTGCCTGTCCACTGAGACCTTTAAGTCCTCATTAAAAACATACTTGTTTGATTTAGCTTTTGAGGACAATATTTAGTTTTGTTATTGCTGCCTTTTTATCTTATTTTAGACTGTGTATGTGGTTTTATATTGTATTGTATATGTGCTTTGTTTTTTAGAAAAAAGCATTATAAATAAAATGTGATTTGATTTGATTTAGGCAGCCTAGGAGTAGGTCCAAAAGTACTAAAATGGGTAAGAAGTTGGCTAAGAAACAGAAGTTAGAGGGTGGTGGTAAATGGTGATCACTTTGAAGAAGGCAAGGTGATCAGTGGGGTGCTGCAGGGGTCAGTACTAGGCCTGGTCCTCTTCAATGTCTTTATTAACATTATTGCATGAGAGCTGAAAGGGAAAGTATGCCTGTTCATGGATGACACAAACATTTACAACTGAGTGGACACACCAGGAGGGGTGGTGGTGGAAAAAGTGAGGGATGATCAGAAAAAAGGCTGGAAGAGTGGTCAAGGGTTTGGCAACTGGGCTTCAATGCAAAAAAAGTGCAAAATCATGCACTTGGGGCACAGAAACCTGAGGAGTCATGCACCAATTGAGCAGGTAAGTATTGACAACCACAAAACAAGAACAGGGCCTGCAGCAATCATTTCTGATGACCTGAAGGTAGCAAAGCAGTGTGGCAATGCTAGTAAGGCGCTTGAGTGCTTAGGGAGGGTATCACCAGCAGAAAGAAAGAAATAGTGTTACTCCCGTATAGGTTGATGGTGAGGCCCCACCTTGAGTACTGTGTCTAGTTCTGGAGGCCCCATCTCTGGAAGGACTTAGACAGGGGGGAAGTGGCACAGAAGAGGGGAACCAAAATGGTGCAGGGCTAGCATCAGAAGCCCTACGAGGACAGATGCAAGGAATTGGTTTTATGCGATATGAGCGACCCGGCAGTGTAAGTCCCAAAAGGGCAACTGCACAACAATGAATGCCTCAAGGGTGATGGGGGAGTAGGGCAACCAGTGGTGCTAGCGATGGCAACATGCAGAGGAACCAAGGGCAATGTGACCAAGGCAACTGAAGCAGGGCAGAGGCAGCACAGGGTGACATAACAATGGCAACAGGGGAAGGGCAATGGGAATGTGGCACAGGCCACTGGGTGGCATGCGATGAGTGACTGGCTGTGGGTGATGGGTATGCAGCACACCCAGAGGGCAACACCTCCTCAGCATCCAGCACTGTGCCACCGCATGGCCCATGGTGAACACCCACCAACCTGCAAAGCACTGGAGGTCCCACTCACCGGCACAGGCCAAAGAGGCAGCAGAACCATGTCCCCATGGTGTAAGAATCCAAGTCACCCCATTGGAGCCACCATAACTGGTGCATTGTACTGTTGGTATGGCAATGGGGTCATGCAGAGCACCCATGTGGTGCACATCCACACATGGAGGCGGGGAATGGATGGAGTCCCCAGGCTACCCACAACACACACAGCGTAAGCACTGGACAACAGTGGAGGACTGGATACACCCTCCCAATGTTCCGCAGCATCCCTAACCTTCGGGGGCAGATACGCAGGACACACACACACACCACCATGGCCACAATGCTCAGGGACATGGGGCAGTCACCCCACACTTGGTGCTCTGCACACTGGCGCAGCAGGGGTGGTGTGTGTGGGGCACTGCACAATATGCAAGGGACTGGCATGGGGGTATTGATGTGCAGCATGGGGGCCCAGTCCAAGAGCTGTGACCACCACATGGGCAGCCTGTGAGATGCCTGGGTCAAATGAACGACTACCGGAGATGAGGGAAATGAGCGGGCGCCCATGGCAGGGTGGCATCATTACAGTGAGGGGCTGATAGGCAAGCTGCTGTGCACTGGGTGTGCGCCCACACTGCTGTGATGTTCAGCACTGGCAATGGGCACAACAGTCACAGGACATGCCATTCGAGCACACCACAGGTCACCATGCGCATGCTCACACATAGAAAATGAAATTGTGAGCAAGACCGCATAGGTAGTCCTATTGACTCTGGGAGCTGTACTCAGCCACGACTGCAGTGATAGGGGCATTGAGGTCATGGTAGTACCGCCGGGCCTGTGTGGTCTCTGCTCCAGAGACCAGCTGTTCTGCCCGAATGATGGTCAGATTCTCCTCCTCTTCCCTGAGGCACTCGAGGAGGTACCATATGCTGGGGTAGCATACACCCACCCGGGTGTTGAAAGCCCTGTTTCACCCCTCCACAGGGTTGTTCATCCTGGCCAGTCCCTGGACAGTTGCACTATAGCAGTTCCACTGCTCTACGGGGAAGATGGCAAAATGGTGCCCTGAATGCTCTGTGGGGCAACCGATCCTGGTGTCCTCCTCGTAGTCCAGTATGGGCTGGAAGACCTCTTCATGCACAGCCAGGTACTCCTACTCACACATCTCCTTGAACACTTCTGGCGTGTCCACAGGTGGAATGAAAGCCAGTGTCAGCAGCATTTGCAGGTGCAGGGTGAAGTCGGGGTCTGCCCTGTACCTTTCCAGGACCTCCAGGCACTATTGGACCTTGTGCCACAGGGCCTGGGAGTAGTGGAAGAAGCATCCTTGTATGCATGCATCAGGGAACACGGTTGACACACCACGCCAGCTGGCACCCTTAAAATTGAGCAAGACTGTGGTGGGGGCCAGGTCTGGGCAGTGTATCTTCAATTGTCTCAGCAGCTGCACATATGTCTGTGCCCTCCTGGTACATGTTAGGGTGTATACAGCAAGCAGGACTGCAATGGACTGGACTGTGTGGATGGTGTGTAGCCGGTCAAAGAGGGTGGGGCATGCCCTGAATGTGCTATCCATAAACCAGTCCAGGCCGTTCTGCATGGAAATCTATGTCTGGAACAGCATTGTTGTGCTGCCCTGACTACGTCACAATCTTGTTGTGCTGCACTGAGTACATCATTAGTGCAGCACAACAAGATCAAACGTCACCGCACATGTGCGATGAAGGGGTCACGGTGGTGAGAGCTGGCCAGGATGTGAACGGCACCTAAGAAACCATGCCTTAGTACAGTAAGTTATTTTTTCTGCTTTTGATGGGACACTGGAATCACAATATGATTTCACTTTCACTGTAAAAGATTGTGCATGAGTAATCATACACAGAGAAAGCAGTTTTGGGATCTTGAGGATTCAGTGGTAACGGACATCACAAGCTGCGCTCTTGAGGTCACAGGTTACCATGGAAACCTCTCGATCCCACAACTGCCTTGCGCATGATTACTCATACAAAGTCCTCTATGTAGTGCACAAAATACGGACAAAATAATTAAGAGTGGTTTGGCTGGACTTGATTTAATTCCTGCTGTGTCTATGTTGTGCACTGCAGTTGAGGAGATCAAGGGTCAACTTTATCAGGTTTAGCAGACTTATGCTCAGTCTGTACACTTCAGCTTCCTTAGGATACTAAGTAATAGAATACCCAAACAAAACTCAATGTCACAATTAATACCAATTAGATGCAGTTAATAAGGCTCTCTATCCATTCCACCTCAGTGTAGGGCCACTAATTTTCTGATTTCAAAAATGGCAAATTCTGTTTGGACAAGACTAGGATTTCATAGTACTCATACGGTAAAGGCCTCATAAAAACACATTCTAATGAATGACAGTAATCCTTTCACAAAATGTCTCTTTTTTTTTCTAACTCTATTTTTTTGTGCCCCAACCTTACCACCGAACTCTCTCCAACGACCTCCAGAACCGTAGGCTCTACCTCCTTACGTGGCTCGGCTACCCCATCGGCTCCTCTCTGGCTTCGGGCATCCCCCAGGTCTACCCTCCGGGGAAGGGCCACCCCCACCCAGGGTGCTTTTTCTGAAAGTATTGAGACACTGGGTCAGTGGCAGGGACACAGCAGAGGGGTCTTAGTCCATTTCTGGGAGTGTGGACCACAGAGGGAGATGCCTTCATCTATCAGTGGAGGGGGGGGATTTTTGCGTGCTTAGTTACACACCCTGTGGAGCCTGGCTATCAAGGCAATGTAGTGCCATGGCTCTACTCCCCTGGCATACGCTACAACGCTACTTTTGACAACCTCCAGCCTCTGCCTGAGGTCGCTTCTTGAGCAGTCATCTCCCCAATCCTCCCTGGGAAAAGAGAGCAGTCTTTGATGCTCAATCTGTCCCCCCGCCGACCCCAGCAGCACAGACTCATTCCGAACCTGGGTCACTAGCATGGCACAAGGTGTGGCATCCAGTGCCTCAACCCTCAGCGCCACTGGGCTGGCTACAAAATATCTCTTTTAGAATTACAATAACATACAGACCATGATGATTTGAAAAGCACCCCCCACTTTAGTGTACTCAGTATACTGTTATGCTAATATGTTGTTTCTGTTCTGTTTGAATGCTTTATGATTCAGAAGGTCAGTGAGTGATTAAGTCTAGAAAGAAAGAATGGTGCGTCATCCTCAACTTCAAGAGGAGGCCTAACCAATGACTGATGCTGCTGCTGCTGCTGATGATGATACTAAAGGAAGGGAATACAGATGGGATCAGATAGGTCATACCCATATACTGGGAAGATTGCATTGAAAGGTGCTGCTGAGTCAATCTGCATGTCTGAAGGCCCCCCCCATGGGGCAAGCCCTATCCTCAAGGACCTGGAGACAACATAAAACAAACGCCAAGGCCATGTTAATCTACGTTACTAATGGGGACTCCCATGGTGAGAGTTCTACCCCCAAGCTGAGGGGAAGAGTGACAAGAATGGCAGTAGTCACATCTGAGTCAGTCTGCACAGCTTAAGTGCCCTACCCTCCAGAGGAAGACTTCACAAAAGGAGGGAAAGCTTATCCATCGCCTGATCTAGAAATCAGCAGATCCCACGTAGTCCCTGTGATGAATGATTAGGGTCTGAATCTGACATGAAAAGGAATACAGGGAATGGTGAAGCCCTGGTAACAAGTAGGATGAATGTATGTGTAGGTAACATGGTAAGAAGAACTGGAGCCCAGGTCAATGAGGAGGGAATCCAGTACAAGATTTAGCTAGAAGTTTGTGTAATTGGATCACACTATGGGACAAAATGTGCTTAAAGAGGACAAGAAATTTGTGCTAATTGGCAGCTGTTAAAAAAATTCTTATCCTCAGAAATGATATGCAACCTCCTAAAGTATCAGTATTTAACTGTACCTGAATAAAAAGTGATAGGTAAAACTGCTGTTTGCATTGTTGTGTTTTTATGGGCAGCATCCTGTTACAGTTCACTTCATGGAATCACTTATGTTTTTTTTTAACTATGTCATGATTTGTGTACAGAATGCTTATTATGAGCTGCTGAACTATCAGAACCCTGTTTAGAGTTTTGTGCACAAACCACGATATAGTTAAAACTCCAAATTATTGGTTCCATGAAGAGAACTGTAACAGAATGCTGCCTATAAAAACATGACAATGCAAAATATAACTTTTTATATCACTTTTTATTCAGGTACAGTTAAATACGGATAATATAGGTGAATACATATCATTTCTGAGAATAAAAACTTTAAAAACAGCTGACAGAAATAATTTCCTGTCCTCTTTAAAATCTCCTTAATTTTCCGATAATTGACCCCTGAATAGAAACATAGAAACATAGACTTTGACAGCAGATAAGGACCTCTTGGCCCACCTAGTCTGCTCATTTCCCTACCTATTGGATAACCTGCAGATCCTAGTTAACCAACAGCCTACATCTTCCTACCCCTCCATCAGAATTGCATTATGTCTGTCCAATACATTCTTGAATTCCCCTACTGTTTTGACCCCAAGACCTCATCAGGAAGACTGTTTCATGTGTCCACCACCCTCTCTGTGAAAAAATTCTTCCTTACATTGCCCCTGAGTCATTCTCCCCACCCCCATTATCTTCAAATTGTGTCCCCTTGTTCTTGCACATCTCTTATTCTGAAATATGCTGCCCTCTTGGACTTTGTTGATTCCCTTGAGGTACTTGAAACTTTCTATCATGTCCCCTGTCTCCCTCCTTTCCTCAAGGGTATACATGTTAAGCTCCTTTAGTCTCTCTTAGTATGAATTCTGTTGCAGACCCTGTACCATTTTAGTTGCCCTCCTCTGGACTGCCTCCATCCTGTCTCTGTCCTTGTAGAGATGGGGTCTCCAGAACTGCACGGAGTACTCCAAATGGGATCTCACCAACTGTCTGTACAGAGGGATAACAACTTCCTGTTTTCTACTGGTGATGCCTCTCCCAGTACATCCCAGTATCACCCCAGCCATTCTTACTGCCTTCTCACATTGCTTGCTTGCCTTTAGGTCATCTAATATGACTACCCCCAGGTCCCTTTTCATTTATGTTGTTCGTAATACCTCCCTCCCCCATTGTGTACTCTTCCCCTGGATTTTTGTTTCAGAGGTGCATTACTTTGCACTTCTTTGCATTAAATCTAAGCTGCCATACTTTTGACCATTTCTCCAACCTTGCAAAGTCCCTTCTCATCCTTGCCACCCCACCTTGTGTATCAACCCTGTTGCAGATCTTTGTGTCATCTGTAAAGAGGCATACTTTTCCTTCCAGTCCCTCTGCAATGTCACTTATAAAGACATTGAATAAGACCTGAACCAGTACTGAAGCCTGCACTACCCCACTAGTAACCCCCTTTCTTTGGAGTGGACTTCATTTACTATTACCCTCTGTGTCCTGTTGTCCAACCAATTTTTTACTCAGGCTACCAACCTAAGACCCACTCCCAGGCTGGCTAATTTGTTTATTAATCTTTTGTGTGGGACTATGTCAAATGCCTTGCTAAAGTCAGCTGTTTTAGAATCTGCCCCTTAATTTAAAATGAATGGTGGTTTCAAAATAAGTTGTAAAACCCAAACCCCTTAATTATCTTAATTGCTTGAACAGAATATACATATTTAAAGTTAAGGTACAAATTAATGAAGTCTTCTGTGCTTAATTTAAAATAAATAAGAAGATTAAGAATAAAAAAAATCTTCTGAATTAAAATGCCACAGGAAACCTCTTTCTCCTTTATTTTAATAAATGGTTGCATTAAGAAGAAAATTATGCTAACTTCTACTCATGAGAAAACAATGAGTAAAAGTATGCATACAAAGAATACCAATATATATCAATAACAAAGTGTTTAAAATTTAGGAAAATTGTATAGTAGTTATTTATATAAATATGAGAATTGATAAAAAGTTGTGAACTGTTAAATCATGAATGTTGAGTGTGCCCAAGTTCCCACAAAACATTTCAAATTTTTATTATATGCATCACAAAAGTACTTAATCAAATATTTGATTGTACTACATTGAGACACACATTACCAAAAGTTAAAAATAAAACCAGGTGTATCAATCATAATACAATAGTTAATTCTGTTTAAATGGTTGTTCAAAATTTGAATGGGTCATTCCAGTCATTGCAGTACTAGAGAATGAAAAACTGACAGGAAGAATTCACATTCATGATCAAGCTCAAGACAGAGTAATAGAGATTAATGTAGGCTGTTGGAATGCAAACAGCCAGTCGGAATGTAGCATTTACAATACCATTTTCTCCCTTTTTTTTCTTATAGTTTTGGCCCCCTGCTGGGCTCTGGTTGCCGTCTCTCTTGGGGATTCCAAAGCACTTACTGACTTACCTCATGATGGCAGCTTTTTCTTGCCCCTCTATGGAGCCATGGTTTGCCCTCCACTGTGAAGTTGGGAATGTATCCCTGAGTTCTCACAGGTTTATCAGATGGCCAGTGTGATGAATGCCATGAGGTCCTGAATTACCAGCGTCTGGTCACCTGTGTGTTCTGTGGTTGTTCTTTTAACTCATTTCCACTCTTCTGGATGATGGCATGCAAGGGCTCAGGTGTACTCACTCATGACAGCATGTGGTGCTCAAGCCAGCCGTAATTACAAGCATATGAACATACGAAATTGCCAACAGAA
This sequence comes from Neoceratodus forsteri, assembly GCA_016271365.2. Lineage (NCBI taxonomy): Eukaryota > Metazoa > Chordata > Ceratodontiformes > Ceratodontidae > Neoceratodus > Neoceratodus forsteri. The sequence goes on from CM057449.1 coordinate 989,973,899, forward strand.
AAAGGCCCACAGGTCTATCAAGTCTGCCCGATTTCGCAGCTCTTTGTTTCATATTACTACAGCTGCCCCAGGCCCATCCAAATCCCTCCCTTTCTCCTCTTTCCTGGTCTTTCACCCCTTTTTGTTCTTGTCTGCACTAATCCTGCCCTTGACTCTATCCCAGCCCTACTTAAAGCTATCCACTGTCCTCAGTTCGATTAACTTCTCTGGCAGTGCATTCCATCTCACCACCACTATCTTTGTAAAGTAGTGCCTCCTCATCTCCCTCCTGAACCTTCCCCATTCCAATTTCAGTCTGTACCCCCTAATGATCTTCCACCCTTTAAGAGGAACAATCCTCCCTCCTTGACTTTGTTTATGCCTTTCAAGTACTTAAAGGTCTTGGTCATGTCTCCTCTTTCCCTTCTCTCTTCAGCGAATACATGTTGAGCTCCCTCAGTCTTTCCTCATATAGCAACTCCCCCAGTCCCATGACAATTTTTTAGCCCTGCGCTGCACCCCATCCAGTAATCTTATATCCTTTTTGAGATATGGGCACCAGTACTGCACACATTACTCTAAGTGTGGCCTCACCAGTAATCTATACAAGGGCAGGATGACCTCCTCCTTTCTAGGGCTGATCCCTCTGGCAGTGCACCTCAGCATCCTATTTGCCCTTGCTGCTACCCTCCTACACTGTGCTGATACCTTCATGTCCCCTGTGACTATTACCCCAAGGTTCCTTTCCTCCTCTGAAGCTGTTACCTGCACTCCCCCCAGCCAGTAGCTGGTCCTGAGATTTCTTGCTCCGAAGTTCATGGCCTTGCACTTCTTTGCATTAAATCCCAACTGTCACTCCCTAGACCAGTGTTCAAGTTTAGCTAGATCCTTCCTGAGTGCCTGACTCCCTTCCTCATTGTCCACATTTGCACAAATCTTAGTGTTATCTGCGAACAGGCTGATATTACTCTTGACCCCCTCCCAGAACCCTGTCCTGACACCTTGACCACTGGAAACCTCCTGGCTTGTGCCCCAGACAAGGTTGTCCTCATCTTATTTTTATTTTTATTTATTGAATTCTAGGCTTACATAGTACCTTTGAACTGGGGGTTCATTTACAAAGGTTCTGCGTCAGAATACAAAATGAACAATACAAGCAGAATGAGACAAAAAATACAAGGGACAGCTAGATACATGATTAAAAAACCAAAAAAAAATAGTAAATTGTTATAACATTTAATTGTTAAACAAGATTGTAGTAGCAAAGGGGGAGAGGGGAAACAAGAAAGTAAGAAGTGGTCAAAAAATAAGATTTTGTCATACAGGGCATGTTTCAGTGATATGTGTTAGGGTGACAGAAAGGCAGAAAAAGAGGGGGAGAATAGGGAAAGAACAAGGGAGGGGTGAGAGAAGGAGTAGGAAATAGGGACTAGGAAATGAACAGAGCTAGGAGGTTGGTTTATAAGGTAGATATAAGAAAGAGGGAAGTGGGAAGGAGGGGGCATGGAGAGGGGAAATAATGTACAAGGCAGGAGAGGGTACTGGAGGGTAGGAAGGGGAGGTGGGAGAGAGGGGAAAGGGAGTGGGATGAGGAAGGAATGAAGGTGGGCAATGAGAAAGAGGGGCATACTGGGAGAGGTGTGTAGATGCAACCTAGCTGTAACAATCAGACCTGCTAAGACTAGAGAGGTGCTGGTGCAGGTTACATTTGAAAGGGCCAAGTCTAGTCTCTGACAAAACCCCAGGAGGGAGGCCATTCACTAGAGAAGGGGGGGCCCTAGCAAAAAAGGAGCGTTGAACTCGGGTGGTGTGACAAAAGGGAATCAGGAAAGAGTATTTGTCAGCATTATGAGTCCAGGGCCTTAATGTAGCTGGTGACATCAGGCCACACGTGGCAGGTGGGGTAAGGCTGAGGCATATTTTCTTAGCCAGGAACCAGGAGGCAGGTCTGGTAGACAATCCTTCCTTGAAGGTGGAGCCATGATGATTGTTTAAAGAGCTTACAGATATGGGTTCTTTTATTAGCACCTGTCACAAGATGACAACACTTATTCAGAGCTGTTCTAATTCTTTTTAAAGTGGTGTCAATGGCAGCTCCATAGAAGATCAGTCCATAGTCGATAATCGAGAAGACAGAACAGGCTACAGCTTATCTTATCTTGGACACTTCTTGCTTTCAGTCTGTGTGAGAATAGTGCAAGTCAGAGGATATCAGGACCAGGATGGTGAGGTGAATCAGTAAGTGCCTTGGGATCCCTGAGAAAGAGACAGCAACCAGAGCCCAGCAGGGGGCAAAAACTATATGAAAAAAAGGGGAAAAAATGGTACTGGAACCTAACTTGCTTATCTCCATTGTGCTGCCACCCATGGTCACCTAGGTGGCAGCAGTGCTGTGGGGGCAGTGACCCACCCTTCCCAGAGGAGGAGAGCATCCTCTGGGATGCTCAATCCTCCTTCTCCCTGGCTGACCTCTGACGCTCAGGGCTTGCTTATGAACCAGGGTCACTGGCATTGTGAGTGGTAGCAATACCACTGCACCGATGGGCCTGCTCAAAGACCATTTTTATCATTTCTTTTCTTGTAGTCTGTTCATTTATCTGACAACAACATTTCCCTGTTCTCCCACCACAAAAAAGTTCTCAGGTCAACAAGCCCAATGGTGTAGAGTGCTGAGGCACCTCTCACCTTACCTCTTACCACGCCAGTGAACCGGGGCCAGGAGTGAGCTTGCATTGCTGGGGGTTAGCTGAGGAGGCCAAGGATATAGTGTCTGATGACAACTCTTCTCTCTCAGAGTGGGGTGGGTTGTGATTCCTGGCCACCAGCAACTCTGAGTGGAGACTGGGGGTGCAACAGCCGGGGTCACGTTGGGTCTGGTGGGAGGCTATGGCAGACATAAGTGGGTTGGGGGTGGGAGTGCACCCATCCCATGCTGGATCTCAATGCACATCCACTCCTCCGGGGTGGTCATGTTCATATTCATGCAAGGAGGAAAAACCCCGGTTCCTGATGAGATGAAAGTGTGCCAGTTCTATGCCCACCGTTGGACCCCACCCTTCCTGGTCCTGATATCCTCTGTCCTGCACTATGCCCACACAGACTGGAATCAAGGAGTGCCCAAGATAAGATGAGGGTGATCTTGCCCTGGGGGCACAAGCCAGGGGGTTTTCAGTTGGCCAAGGTGTCAGGACAGGGTTCCGGGAGGACCTGGGGTTGGGGGGTTCTCAGGCCATGTGGGACAAGCAGGTGACATCTGAGGGATGCCTCAGGACTGGTAACCAGAGGGAAAAATAAATAATAAAAAGGGGCTATAGAGAGAGAAAAAGGGTAGCAAACATTATCAGTTTGGCTCTGCAAAGTGGAAGGTAAGCATTCACACTTTTGGGGAACTGCAAAAGTGAAAGGTAGATGTAGCACATCTCTGTGCATTTTTTGCATGTGCAGTGGGAGCACTTTACTGCTGCCTCAACGTAGGAAGGGCAATCAGAGGATAAAATACTGGGGCTGTGCAGGATCATGTTTGCCGATCTCAGACCCTGCTCTACTAAATTTGGTCTTCAAAGAGCACCTGACACGAAATGACAGCCCTAGTGGAGGGTGTCAGAGATGGATGTAAGACTCAGAGAAGGTGGGAATGGTGTTAGGGCAGTGGCTGAAGGGGTCTTGGAGATATATAGGAACAAGTAAGTTTAAAAGAATTTGTGGGACACAGCACTACCACCATAGTGTCCACCCCCATGACCTTCAAAATTGTAGCTTTATATTTATAGCTACAATAATAAATCCTGCAATCTACTTCTATAATTTTAGTTGTACATATTTTGATAGAATAGACTGCATTTCTCTATTTCAGTGTTGTCCTTTATTACCATGTTTGTTACAATGTTTACAATTATATGGTGCAGTTTCAATTACTACTGTATGTGCTATATGTCATACATTTACAAACACAGTAGAAATAAACCAACACAGTAACTCCAAACTATAAAAATTACAAAGCTATTTTACCATAAATGGACTCTTTTTTGAACAGAATGTATGTTGTTTTCTTATGTCAGTAGAAACATCACACAGTATATTCATAGGTCCTGGTTAGGGCCCACTAAATATTTGCAATTCCAACATTAGCAAATTAGTGCCTGGAACAAACCAGTGGTATATTGGATCACATTCCAAAACAAAAACCAGTACAGCCAGGACTACAAAATTAATTATGAATTTTATTCCAGAACATAGGCCCACACAGGTGTGAAGGACAATAGACATAAGCCACCCTAGCTGGCAGGAGGGGTGATGTCCAGGCACACATACAGGTGGCACACACAGCACAGCTGTATATAGATGGGACCATCATGAACTACTGTATGCAGCAGGCAGGGTAACACATGAGTGTAACAGTGTTGTATGTGGGTGAGCATCTTACACTTTGTACCAGGGTCATCACAACACTGGAGGGTGATGCAAAGCCACCTGGAGGCACCCTCTCCATCCCAGCAGGTGCTAGCTCCACCCTAAGACAGGGTTCCTCTCATACAGAGCCAGTGCAGAGCACTGGCCTTGTGATGACCCAGTTGTGTATACATGTATGACTCTGCCTATGAACCACAGAATGATCATGTGCAGGACATCACTGTGTTGGTTAGACACTACTGACTATGCATCACAGTGTTGGACAAATATAGTAAGATACATTCAAGGCCCATCAATGACTCCTCCTGCCATTGACCTCATGCCACATAAGACCATCTCTGGTGAGATGTCATGGTATGACACACAATGCACAGACCAGCAGCGATGGCACTGATGTGGGCAGATTGCCATGGGTGCTGTATGCCACACATGGCATGCCACAGTGGGGTACCAGTACAACTGTGGCCCAATCCTACCTCCGCCAGACAGATACGCATACCTAATACCAACTGTGTGGCACAACAGACCTGGCTAACAATGACAGGAGCACCACCTGGGTCTGTGAGCATTAGTGCCAGTGCCTTGGTGTATCAGGTCTGCAGCACAGGGAACATGCTGCAGCACAGTGTAATGCATGGCAAAGCACATTACACACACAAAGCAGCATGTCTGTTCCAATGATGATCGAAAAAGTAGACTGCACAACCCCTGAAACACTACAGTGTATTTAGGGGAACAATGCCCCAATGGCCAGGTGAGTGTCCTCATTCACAACTGCATAAGTGCTGTCCCCACAGGAATGCATGCAACCTGTTGAGATACAAATGGACATCTTCCTCGCACAGCAGAAGCATGCAGCATAGTTTGGTCATGCAACCCAGACTGCAAAACACACAATGCAAGGTATTTATGTCTAGAACACACTGGACACCATCACAGCTGGGTGTTCCCTCCCACTGCTGCTGGTTCTGGCTGCCCCACTCTGCCGGTCTGGCCCTGGGTTGGCACTGCTGGGCCCTGATATCTGTGAAGAAAGACAAAGGAGACAAATGATCAATAGCATGTAGCGAAACACATGAAATAGTACCATAAACCATAAACAATACACACGTCTATATCCTGGTGCTGTGCAATAGCAGCTACTTAAAAAATTGATAGGGAGATTCCTTGTTTCTGTTTGGCTAATGGCATCAACCAGCCAGTCCGGTATCAGGCAACAGAGACCGGGAAATAACTAGTCCCAGTCTCTGGCTGCCTGATTAAGTTCTAATATCAGTGTGCCAAAGGAATTTTCTATTTGAAATAGAAACCATTTTTCATTCTTTCACTTAGAGGGAGATAAACCCCCCCATGCTTGTCTTTGAATTCACTGGACATGTAAAAAAAAATCTGTGCCCCTAGCTCCATCACTATCCCACAAACTGCCTTTTCCTTTTTACGGCTGCAGTAGGTGTAGCCTGCAGATGTTTTTTTTGAGAAAAGGACTCCTTGTATAAATTACCTTCCTTGGAACATAGTAGTTGAGTCCACCATTATTGTGATCCCACCATAAAATGTATGTGAGCCTATGTTTAGCATAGATCTCAGTGTTGGCACAGACTTATTTTGTTAGGTCTGCACTGAGAGGGAAGAGAGTTGGGACTTTTTATGTGCGATGGAGCAGTACCAGCAGTGTAAGGGTTGTGGGCAGTGGTGGGCGAAGTGGGCTCAATCCGCTCCGTGAAGTGATTAGCGGAGCAAAGATGGATTCACGGAGTGCTCCGCAACACAAAGCGGAGTACTTCGCATTATAATGAAGAACGCAAAGTGCACTGGAAATAGCTACTTCATATTACTCTGCCTCCACTGGTCACTTCTCTTTCAATTTTTAAGGCAAAGTACATTGGTGGCAGTTCACTTTGCCTCACTTTGCCTTGTTTTTGAGCTCCGAAGGCGGATTTTGCAGTGATTCATGGGAGTTCAGGTCACATGGGCTCTATATTGATCTGCACAGTCTCAGTTTGAGGTAGTATGAGTAAGAAGGAGTAGGAGACAGTGTGCCCTGATAGCTGTCAGTAGGAATTTTTTTAAAGCTGTTCAAAAAGCATTTTTGCTTTTTTGGGGGGATCCAACTGTAGTTCATCGATTGTAGGAAACCCTCCTGTGCTCACATCATCAAGTGTTTTTGTTTGTGTGTGGATTTTGAATGTAAATTTATAACATTGCGTGTGTGTGGTGAAAGACAGTGAAGTGTGCTGTGTGGGAGAGGGGTGAATCTGTGTGTAGGTAGATTTAAGTTGGATAACTAGTGATTTCTTTGTGTTTTGGTAATATTTTTGTTATATAACTGACTGTGTTACTGTACACAAAGTAAAGTTGTCAGTAATAGCGCACATTTTCTTGCTGCTTGTTGTGTGAATGTGGTGCAGCATTTCATAAGGCCAAGTTGTTTAAATTACAAATTTACATTACGTGGCACTGAGTACACTGAACTTTGCATTTGCATCACATTCCTCAATCAGCATTGTACACAAAGTGTTCTGTGTTGTGTGTGCAGTGTTGCGTGGATCAAATATAATACACCTTTTAAAATCTGTGACTCAGATCAGTGTAAGTGCAACTAAGCGCAGCAGTGTGAACCTGCTATCCACTGCAGCTGCCTGATTTTGTACTGTGATCGTGTTCTCTGTTCTTAGTTTTGCTGCTTGTAGTGTCATAAAAATCATCACTGTCTGTATTCAGTGCCCCCCCACCCCCACTTTGAAAAGGTATTTTTTACTAGACTGGATTGCTTTTGTGACCCCATCAGCACCACTGGTTGCTGAAGTTGTTTTAATTCTGTGACAGTGTCACAACACAGTAGTCTCTTATCTGTTGCTGAAGCCACAGTTGTTTATTTTGCTTCCCATCCAGCTAGCGACCCTCCAGTCAGAAAGTGAATGTATCAAAATCTGAATTTGGTAATAATATTTGTGGTTGATCCCCCAAAATGCCTGCAAAGAGACATGCAAGTAAAGCTGTTTCTAGCCATGGCAATGTTGGCAGTAAGAGGATCTGTGGGCGTGGTAGTAGAACGCCGACGGAGAAGTGCATTGCTGATGTGAGGAAAGGTATTTCTCCTGCAATGTTTTTTACAGCCCAATCAGTAGCTTCACTGATAGTTGGAGGAGATGATGTTTTCCCAGCTGGTGGTGTTAGTGTTACTGGTGTTAGTGGTAGTGGAGGTAGTATTAGCATTGTTGTGTCAAGTTCTAATTCTGACCAGTGTACCGTATCCAAACATATTGAGTGTGAAGCAGTGCAAGTGAGTGACAGCGTAGATGATGTCATACTTCCCAGTAACATCCCATTAACTGAACCTGATTCTGATGATCATGTCAACGATAGCATACAATGTGATATTCCATCCACCGTGGCACTTAACGTCACTCATTTTCCATGCAGTGATTCACAGTGTGGTGAAAAAAATATCAGGTGATGGTGGTGAAGATGCTGATGATGATGATGATGTTGCTGTTGTTGCAACATGCAGTCCACATGTTAGCATCCAAGCAGAAGATGTGGATGTGTGTGACAGAGACATTGATAAATATGATGATGATGTAATTGACCCCAGTTGGGAACCGGAGAAAAAGAAATTAAAAGTGGCTGTGTCTGAATCTGTTTGCAGGAATCCCCCCCCCCTGTAAAAACTTGTGATGTACTGGTTTCAGTGGATGATGATGATGATGACGACCCAGTACTCAATATGATAGGTAGTCATGGTGGTCAGTTGCAGTCCAGGTGTGCAGTGCCAGAAACATCACGTGCCCCCCCCCACTTCAGTGCTTAAAATAACAGACTTAAATAAGCCACATCATCATGGACATGTTAAAAGCAAAGCACCACAGTCCCCTGTTTGGGATTTTTTTGTTCAAGATGCAAATGATGATTCAGTTGCAATCTGCCAGGTTTGCCATGTGTGTGTGAGTCAAGGTAAAAAGGGGAGCCATCTTGGGACAGAAGGACAGCATACACATCGTAAGAATAGGCACTTGGCTCTGTGGACCCAGCTCAAGCTGGCAGCTAATATCAGACTGGGGCATTCACCTGTATCACTGGCAACCATAGCCAGCATGTTATCCCTTTCCATGACTGTTAAGCCCAGTAGGAAATTAAACGTGTGCAGTAGTGCGGTAATAAGAGCAGTGGATTACTACAGGCATGATGAGGTGGAGGACCATAATGACTTTGAAATGGTGTCCAGTGCTGGTAAGAGTAACAGTTTTTGTCGTGGTGGTGATTGCAGTATGTCTAGTGCAAGTGGTACATCAACCCCGCTTGGCAAATCTGGAAAAATAACATCATTTCTGGGTTTGTCATTATCACCTGTGCAACCGTCTTCATCAAAAGTCCACAATCCACCCCCTGCCAATGCCATTCATCACAGAGCACAACCATTTGTGACCAACAACACATCCTGTGTAAAACGTTTAAGTCAACCCACGTTACAGAGTGTTTTTGCGCATAAGCTGAAGTACCCCCCCGAATCATACAGTGTCACGTGAACTTAATGCTGCCCTTCTCTTTTGTGAAGAATTCTGGGTTCCGACGGTTTGCTGCCCGTGCCTGTCCAAATTGGGAAGTCCCATCCAGGACATACTTTTCTACTGGTGCTGTTCTCGAGTTGTTCCACACTGGTTCAGACTCAGTAAGACATGCCCTTCAACATTCCTCCTCTCCATTCATCCATTTAATTATGGATATGTGGACAAGTGGCAAAACAGTGGGGAGTTCATATATGTGTATAACTGCACACTAGGCACAGGTGCCGGGGGTTGTTTGTGATGCTGGTAGTGTGAATAATCAATGCAGGAAGGTGGATTGTCGCGGTAGCAATCTTCTGGGAATTCGCCAGCATGCAACAATTGCTATGCGCAATGTGACCTGTTCACACACTGGTGAGAACGTGTTGGACATGGTACTGACTGAAATTGACAGATGGCTAAACCCTCTGCCCCTGAGAGCTGGGTTCATAGCAAGTGACAATGGGTCAAATGTGGTGAAATGCATCATGAATGGTGATTTTTTTTGTGTTCCATGCATGGCCCACTGTTTAAATCTTGTGGTTCAGGAGTTTCTGCAGCACCCTGACATAAAGGAAATGCTGTCCATTGCACAATGTATCTACTCTCACTTTTCAAGATCCGGAAAGGCCCAGGACCAACTGCGGCAGTTGCAGATACAAAACAGCCTGCCTCAGCACCGCTTGAAGCTGGAAGTTGTCACCCGATGGAACTCCATGTTATACATGGCAGAGAGGTTGTATGAACAATACAAAGCCATTACAGAATATCTTGTTATGCACACTAGCCGTGACAGTTCTGGGGCCTCCATGTCTATAACGACTGAACAGTGGCGCCTCATGGACTCTGTAATAACAATTTTGCAGCCTTTTGAACATGCCACACAGGCAGTGAGTGGCGAGTCTGCCTCCATTATCCAATCAATTCCACTGCTGCGGGTGCTGAGGCAGACATTTGTGAATGTACAGCATAGCCTTTATGTTGCCAGAGACAGTGATAGCAGTATGTTGCTGCAACACATGCTGACAGTATTCGACCACAATCGTCACATTGTGAGCATTCAGCATAGTGACAACTTTGCCATGGCAACAATGCTGGACCCACAATACAAACGTGGAATTGCATCGGTACTGGAGGGAGGGCCTGAACAGGTCACAAATATCAGTGGTCAACTGGTTCGCTTGGTTCATGGGGCACAGAAGTCACGTGCCATGGTTTGCAAACCTCAGCAGTATAATCCAGCTGAAGGTGTAGCTGGAGGACCAGCAAGCATATCATGCAAGGGTAAGGAGACTGTAGTTCCTGGTGGTCTGTCATCCAAAGTGGTTGGCATCAACCTGCTTTGGGAGGCTTTGTCCCAAGTGGGTATTTGTGAAATCAGTGAGTCCGGGGAACAGGCTGATGCATCAACTATTGGACTTAGTGCAGCACAGAGAATGGTTGAGTCATATTTGTCTGAAAAAAGGCATCTGGCAATAAGTGAAGATCCTCTTTTGTACTGGAGTGGAAAGGTCAGTGAATGGCCAGAGCTGACTACAGTGGTACTGAAGTACCTCACATGCCCACCCTCCAGTGTAAGTGTTGAAAGGGTATTCAGCTCAGCCGGTGCAATAGTCAGGGATCGTAGGACAAACCTGTCTCCTGCAAATGTTAGTTTGCTATCATTCATTAAAATGAATGAGAGGCACATACCAGCACAGACTGCAACCTCGGTATTTGTACCCCGGCCTAGTCATGGTGGTGTTGCTCATGTGGAAATGTAGCATCCTGGTGGCACTGGCAGTGGCTACCTGAAACGGCCCACCACTGACATAGATGATGACACAATGGAGAAAGAATTTTCCAGTGGTCAGACTTCAGACATCGATGACTGTGAGGGCAGTTTTCTTTATGAGGATAATGATGTGGTTAATGTTGGCAGGTTTTAACTGCAGTATTTAAAAAGGTGGTGTGCCCCCCCCAACCCGGACCACCACCACCGGTACTGATGTTATCCAAGTCTGCTGCCACCATGAGTCTGTCTGCCCTCCACGGACCACCACCACCACCACCAGGACTGATGTTATCCAATTCTGCTGCCACCATGAGTCTGTCTGCCCCCCATGGACCACCACCACCACCACCGTGACTGATGTTATCCAACTCTGCTGCCACCATGAGTCTGTTTGCCCACCCCAGACCACCACCACTGGGACTGATGTTATCCAAGTCTGCTGCCACCATAAGTCTGTCTGCCCCCCATGGACCTCCACCACCACTGGGACTGATGTTATCCAACTCTGCTGCCACCAAGAGTCTGTCTGCCCCCCATGGACCACCAGTCCACCAGTGCACCACCACCACCAGCTTCTTAATATTTAGACCATAAAGTGAGTATGTACACTCATGTTTGTTATGCTGCCTTACTTTCTTAAGTTGTCTGTTTTGTTTTCTATGGCTTTTAAGAGCTGTAGTGGCAAAACACATACAGTACACTTCTTTTGTTTCTTTTACAGGAGAACAAAAACAGGCTCCATCGCTATTACTCTTTGGGAAAGATGCTGTAGCTATATCGTACAGAGAGGAACCAATGTACTGTCCATGTGAAATCCATTCTGATAAGTATGAAGATTTTATTTCATCCGTTTCATTGCATTGTAAAGACTGCTGTAAATATTGCACACAACAGGTTGTCTTAGTAGTTGACAAGATGTGTCTCTGAAATGTAACTTGACAGTAGGGACTGAGTTTTGAGAATCAGAGAGGGACACATAACAATGAAGTTGCAACTTTTAAGAAGTCATTCATTTCTTTTTTTAGGAAAATTCGCAATACTTTGCTGCTCTGTCAAAGTGGCCTTATCCAAAAACTTTTGTCAACATCAGGCACACCCCTCCCCCGACCCAAGCTTGGGCACACATGCAACATGCAGAAGTCATTTCCTTCAATGACCATGACCATCATTAACAACTGAACTCCAGAAGGATGCGATGAAATCTGTGAAGAAGTAAAAAAATAAGAAACCATTACAGACAAAACTGAAAATATGATCCCCCCAAAAAAATAAATACTTACCTTCATGTGCTTGAGAGTTATCCCTTTCCATTTAAGTGCAAAAAATTCTCATTGAGCACTGGAAGGTGCATAGCAACAGTTCGGAGTCACCTGTGTGATGCAGAACAATAGCATGAGTACATGTCCATGTCAAGTTCAACCCCCCTCATCATCACCTACAAAATACACAACCATATATCTATACATATATCTACTCACCAAGGCTACTATTACTGTACATCCATCTGGCACCTTTCAATCCAGTTGAGATTATCACTTTTCACTTTTCTACACACGAGGAGGACGCATTGTGGGCCTGCAGACTCTGTGCCACCACTGCGTGCATGACTGAGTGCGCCATGAATTCTGGGGGACTTTGTGTGTGCTGAAACAGTCTCTTTCACTTGGTTACCACTTGTCAATTTTCTGCACACAAGGTCAGCAGCACCAATTTAAAAGGAATGCTCCTGTCATTATTTCACACATGAAAAAAGGTAGTACAGCACACTCAACTACTGCAAATTATCATATCATTCCAGTCAGTCAGGATGTAGGTAAAGGAAGCTGTAACAAAGCATTAAAAAAAACAGGTCAGAGTTATCAACAGATTGTTGCGCTGCTATTTTACAGACAGTCACCACATTACATAGTTATGGTGATGCATATAAACTAATGTGTTGGGGCATTACTACCACTGGAATATTTCTTGCTCCACAGAGTGCAATATATGTCTGTGAAAACCAACCATAATTTCATTACAGTGAGTCACATGATGGAGGAATTAACAATCTGAAAAGCAACCCACATTTGTGCCACACTTCCTCAGCATTGTTAAGACTTGATGGCGGGGGAGCGCAGGTGCATGCTCCACTATACTGAATGTCCAGCAGCTATCCCAAACAATATTTCCTAATATTATAAGGTTCACTTTGTGGAGAAATGTGGGATGTTTCCACTACCATGGCTCTTCTTACTGGAAACGTGGCCACACATTTCACAACAAACTGACCATTAACATAAAGAAACATTCGCAAACCTGCACATTCCAATATTCACTGTAAGGAGCGGAGCATGCACACGCGCTATCCCTGCCATCAGGTACTAATTTTGCTGAGAAGGGAGGCAGAATGTGGGCAGATTTTCAGAATGGGAATGCCTGTCACATGACTCACTGTAATGCAGTTATACATTGTTTTCAAAAAAAATTATTGCATTATGTGGTGCAAGAAAGATTCCCCTGGAAGGGAAAATGTGTATGATTAAATAATAACAAACACAAAACACACAACAAAAGTACAACACAGTAGTGGGGTGGGGTCAGGGGTTGAGGGTGGGTGTGGGGGGCAGAAAACAATACCTGGCCTTACTATGTCCGTGGGATGCCGTGGTGGCCCAGCAGCAGGTGCAGCACTGAAAGTGTTTGCTGCTGCTGTCCTTCCACTCTGGTAACCCGCTGCTCCAAATTAATTAAACGCTTGTTGTTTTCCTCCAGTGCTGTCCACACCAGGAGGAGGTCAGACTGGCTAACAGGGACTGTGCCGGGGTCCACTGCAGCAGATAATCCAGGTAGTGGGGCTGGTGGTGGACAGGGTGGTGCTGGTGGCTGTGGTGGTGGTGGTGGTGGAGCACCTGATGTAGCCCTCCTCATCCTTCTGTGGTGGTGACTGCTGTGAGGCACATCTCCCACCCCAGCAGCACCCTTGGCCACTGCCACAGAAGGGCCAGCAGGTGGACACATGGCCCCATCCATGGCAGCCTGCCACTGTGCCCTGTGGTGATTCATCATGTGGGTGCGCTGGCCGCCAGTCCCCAAATGTGTCCCAGGGGGACCATTGCACACCAGCACATCACACACATGGCACTGCACCACTGTGCTGTCTCCTTCCACACAATAAAAAACTCCTACACTGGGGAGCTGCAGGGGGGCCAGACACAGTACGCACTTGGTGGGCACGAGTCTCACCACCACCCACAATTGCTGGGGCCACCTCCTGTGGCTGTTGAGGTGGTGGAGGGGGTGCTGCTAGAGCCCCAACAGCTTCTGCTAGTGGTGGTGGTGGAGAAGGTGGATGAGCAACAGCCACAGGTGGCATTGGTGCTGCTGCTGCTCCTGTTGCTTCCACAGGGGAAGCAACACTGACCAGGAGTCTGGAGCGGTCCAACATAACATGACCACCCAACCCCCCATGGGTCCGCACTCCTCCCCTCCTAATGCTCCCATGTGCCAGCGACTTACCTTCCCTGACTTCAACCTGACCCTCCATCTTCCTAGGTCCACGGGATGACACGCACACACATGTACACACACACACACACACACACACACACAGAGTCAGTCACACACACAAAACAAAAACAAAACTTATACAAAAAAATTCACTAACCAAAAAAACACTAACACAATACAAACACTAAATAAAATAGCTTTTAAAAAAGCTGTTTGAAATAGCAGTAACAAGAAACGATTCCGAGAGCCAAGCAAACTCCTCTCCTCTCACAATTCTGCTTTCTCCCTGTACAAATGCAAAGGAGAAAGTGAAACTACTTCTCTGACTCACTTCCTTCCTTCCTTCCTGCCTGGCTAAAGCATGTGACTTACAGTACTGCAGGCCATGTCATGTGCCTATTTTCTTCTCACTTCACCTTACTTCGTGTTAAAGCATAATGAGAATGTGAAGTGGCATGGTAATGATAAGGAGAAGTGAGTACTTTATGAGGTCCACTTTGTGTTGTGCTCTGCGGACATGAAGTGGTCACTTTGCATCCACTTCACGGGCAGATTTATAATTTGATGCATCTCTAGTTGTGGGAGGAGAAAGAGGTGGAACTGTGTGCATGGGAGGTAGTGTTTCTCCCATGGAGAAGAGAAAGTGAAGCCTGCATTGCCAATAGAGTTAAAGCAGACCATTTCTTTTACAGTGCTGTCAAGTATACCACATTCATAAAATGCAAAAAAAAAACAACATAAAAAACAACTGGTGTTTCTTTTTACAGCATGGAGCTCTGGCAATGATTTATTTCATATGTAAGTGCAGTTCTACTGTCTCACAACAATGTTCCTGTTGACAGGAGAGAAAAAAAATATCTCCCTGGTCTAAATGGCAGCCCAAACAAATCCTTCAAACAAGCACAGCTCAAAAGTGTATTATCATCTCAAATAGCATGCCACTCTGTGTCTCTGGATTCACACTCTATTTACTGCTCTCTCAAGTTAATGAGCCACGGACACAAACACAGCTCATTTTAAAGTTCTATTTTGCCTGAACTGAGGGTAGATTTTGATAGTTTATAGGCTTTTGTAACCCAAAAACTTTTGTTATGTTTGAATTCAGCTTCCAAAGTACCAAAAAAGAGATTGTTTGTCTGTTGATATTCCCTTTGTTATTCATAAAAACCGAGCTCAGTCCCACCCTCAGGATTGCCAACACTGTTACAGCTGACCATCTCCTTTACAGTGCTGTCAAGTAAACCACATTCACAAAATGCAAAAAAAAAAAACAACTGAATTGTGTTTCTTTTTACAGCAAGGAGCTCTGGCAATGAATTATTTTTTTCATATGTAAGTGCAGTTCTACTGTCTCACAACAATGTTCCTATTGACAGGAGAACAATATCTCTCCCTGGTCTAAATGGCAGCCCAAACAGTTCCTCCAGACAAGCACACTGAAAAGTTTATCACCATCTCCAATAACATGCCACTCATTCTGAGCCACACTTTATGTACAGCTCTCCAAGTTAATGACCCAAGGACACTTATACACAGTTTATTTAAAAGGTCCTTTTTGCCTGAATTGAGGGTAGACTTTGATAGTTTTTAGGCTTTTGTAACCAAAAAAACTTACTTTTATGTTTGATTTCAGCTTCCAAAGTGCAAAAAAAAAGAGTTTGTCTGTTGATATTACCTTTGTTATTCAGGAAAACTGAGCTCAGCCCCACCCCCAAGGATCTCCTGAACTGTCACACTGGCCTGAATCATTGGCTCATGCTGTTTGGTTCACAAAGCTTTCAGTGTGCCCGCGATCAATATCTACAATGTTCGAAGTTGAAGAATTTGAAGATGTGGAGGACATTGATCTAAACTTTGATACTGGTATCCAACTATATCAATTTGAGTCTGCAGACTGATGGGGTCACTGTGGCCTGTGAAGTGCACCCCCCAGTCATATACACTGAGCCATCCTCCCTGCACCCAAACACACATCAAAGTAGCCAGCCTGAAAGAGGTCCTTTCACACTAGCATTCATTTATACAGTCTTATCGGGACACTACTGCCTCTGAAGCACACCATCCACCCCCACCTATACATACCCTGCCACCTCCCACACACACACAGACAGATACACACACATACACCCACAACCAGTGCCAGCCACTCACCCCTCAACACTTATACACACACAAACAGCCAACACACACACATACAAACATAAACACAGGGTCAGCAACTCACTCCAACCCTGCCCTCCCCACACACAGAGCCAGCCAACACAAACCTAGCCACCACACACACACACACACACACACACACACACACACACACAGCCAACATGAACCTAGCTACCACATATACACACACACATATCTCACCAAACTCCCCCAACAAACACACCTACTGCCAGCCAATACAGATAAGAACACATATTTTTGTGTTGTAACACATTTTTTCAATTGTTTTGTTTTCAATTTGTCTGCATCGTTCGCCAGTAATACGTGTTATTGTGAGTACAACTGATAGACATCTGTTATTGGATTTCTTATATGGAGATGGGGGGAAAGCATCTAATTGGCTGTGGATTATTCTTACAGCCAGAGTGTCCAATGGACATTTTTTTACTGCCTTTTTGCATGCTCTGCTATACACACACCTAAGTGTTTGTTACATTACATCATGTGGAGACACACTTTCACAGGTGTGGGCAGTTTATCAGAGATTTTCAAACTGTTCATGATTCATTAGGGTAAAATTCCATTTGCCTAACAAATCTATAATCATTCTGGTATTTGGCACTGCCTGCTTTCATCCAAACAAGTGAAAGTCACAACAACATGCACAGCATCAGAACGAATGCACCCTGCCATTGTAAGTGTCAAGTGTACATTCACTTTGAGGCATTGTTAGGCACAGTACACACTGTTTCCATTTCTCCACAGATGGAATTAGAAAATTAATTCCATCATTGTATTCCATAATGTGTACCTTGCCAATATGGTTTTGGACACCTTTGGACTACTCTTGACTGCTGTATTCTTGCACCTGTAATATGTTGGCATTCTGTCACTATAACAGTGAAAAAGACACCTTTGGATTGCTCTGCTTGTTTTCATTTTGGAAATGTGTAGGTGCCACTATCCTGTGGCTGATAGTGAGTGATTGCTGGCAATTGCACCCCTAATCATAAATAAATTATAATTTTTTCAGGCACAAGAAAGTGTAAAGGACATCTATGAAGGCATAAACTGCACCGGCACTGGTAAGGGACTGACAACAAGTGAAAGCATTGGGTACAATAGCTCCAGCATATGCAGTCAGTCTGAGGTTTTGGATCCTCTCAGAATTCAATAGTGACACATAGTAGTCCATGACCATAGTGACCAAGATTGAATGCCTAGAAAAATGGCAACTCAATCTCGGTGACTGTGATCATGGTTGCCTAGGGAGGAGGGTGACTGGATACTGTGGTTGGTGAAAACTGTGACAGGAACTCACGCATACATGTGCATGCATGTCAGCAGGAGGGGGAGAGACATGGGGGAGGGATGGTATGTGGAAAGGGTTCCAGCAAGCAGCTGCCGAGCCAGATGACTGGCATTGTGGGGAGGGTGGTTGGCCAGGAGGTATGGGGTACCGGGGTCTGGTGTGGTGCATTTACTTTTCTGCCTGGTGGCACGTATTTCCTCAAGTTTCCCCCCCCAACATGCACCCCCCGGAAGTTGAGAATCCATATGCAGGGGGGTGCATGTGGCACAGCCCTCACATTAAAAATGAGACCTGTAGGTCGCAGGTGCCGTTTTTCAGTGCGCTGTCAGTGTACATCGCCGAAATAATTTTTCAGCGATGCACTCTTGCCATAATATTGATCGCTGTTGCTCGATCGCTATTATGACATTGAACCATGACACATTACATCATACAGAACTGTATAACATGTATTCACTTTGAGGCATTGTTAGTCACAGTATATTACTTTGTATTACTTGGTATGAAAGAACAGAAGAAGGCTAGAGCCCATTGAGACTGTTCCCCACACTATGTGGGACATTATTTATCTATTATCCCTCAACCAAACATCTAATTTGTTTTTAAAGACAGTGGCACTAGTTGCCTCTACCAATTCTTGTGGCAAGGTGTTCCATACAATGGATGCTCTTATTGGAAAAAAGTTTCCCTTTTTGCTGGTTTTATAAGTTTTTACTTCAAGCTGTTTATTATGCAGTCTCGGAATATGTCTCCTTTTGGAGAGTGTTAGACCACATTTTTCCATTTGATCTGGTGAATTTATTAAATTAAAAACCATAAGCATATCTCCTCTTAATCTTCTAGTTTGAAGAGAGAAGAGACCAGTAGCTTTTAATCTGTTCTGATAATCCAAGTTTGTTAATCTTGGAATCATTCTAGTTACTCTCTTTTGAACCTGTTCAAGAATTGCTATGTCTTTTTTTTGGTTTGGATTCCAGAAAGAGGAACCATAGTCTAGATACGGTCTAATGTATGCCCTATACAATGCAATAAGGCATTGTTCAGTGCGATTAACAAAAGTGTGTTTTATTTGCCTCAAAAGTCTGTTGGTCATGCAAGCAGTTCTAACATAGTGATCATTTGATGTAAGTTTATTATTAACATATATCCCTAAATCTTTTTCACAATTTGATGAGTGAAGGTAGTCTGTTTATATATCGTTTTTGGATTATTTACACTGAAATGCACTACTAAACATTTGTCTTGATTGAACTGCATATGATTTTCATTTGTTCAAAGTTTTAATTTTTCCAAATCCTTCTTTAATGCAGAAATATTTTCTTGATTATTAACCTTGCCCCCAATTTAGTATTGTCTGCAAATTTAACCATGTCATTATTTGGCCCTTTTTGTAAATCACTGATAAAGAGATTAAACAATGTTGGTCCCAAGACCGACCCCTGTGGTACACCACTTGTCACACTACCCGAATCAGACAAGATATCATTAATTCTGACTCGCTGAGAATGATTTGTCAACCAGTTTAAAGTCCAGTTGACAATATCAGGTGACGTATATATTGTTTCTGTTTCTCTGCAGATGCAATTAGAATATTAATTCACACCTTTTATTCCATAAAGGGTTTCACACAGATATTGCAATGCACAGAAAGTAACAAGACCACAGACAGTACACATAACAATTTTTTTTATTATTGCATGAAGAATGCCAATGTCATGTGATGGCAATTACCCATAATAGGGATGGCTTGGCAGAAAGATACATGTTATGTGATGCAGGGCTGACAAATGATAGCAGATATAAATAATATGTATTAGTGCTGGTTGTCTGTCATACCAACTGTGTCTAAACAGCATTCATCTATTCTGACATTGCATTTTTTAAACTCATGGCAGTCTCAGACCAGCGGTGGCCACCAAGAGACAATATTTATTCAATGACAGCATATTAATGACAGGTAATGTTAGTTTAGTTTATTTTATTATGCAGAAAAAAAAACATTTGCACAAAAGCTTGTTTACAGAGGCTACACATCTTTAAACACAATACAAACATATAACTAGAGAAACTAGCAGAAACATATCACCGGTACATACAACTGAGAAGTGGAAATTAGAGCTGCAGTCTGAATTTGTTCCATCATGTTGCAGATTACATATCGAACATTAAGACTGGCTGGGATTCCCAGTGTAGGGTGTTACTAGTAGCAGCTGTGTGAAAGCATCGTCAAGTTACAGTGAGGGTTGTTTGGATGGGAAGAAAACCTTTGAAGGGGAGGGCTGGTGGGCTGGGCCCCAGGCTGCATAGGGGAGGAATACCGACTGAGATAGTTTGCAGTACAGAGGGTGGGGCAGTACAATGGAGTGTGGGAAGGGTAGAGGTGAGCTGAAAACAGAACCTAGGTGAAAGTCTAGGAAATTGGAGGTAAAGGTCCAGATAGTTAAGAGGAGGGGAGGAGGAAAGGACAGCATGGTGAACCTCCACAGTTCCATGGAATCAAAGTGATCTGTGGAGGAAACTGGCACGTGATGGATGGTGAGATATCACAACAAAGGGGATATAGGGAGTCAGCTCTGTGCATCAGGATCCTTAATGACACTCGCACTTGCTCATGCTAACAAGGTACTGCATTAGTTGTGTTTTGAAGGCAAACAAGTTCATAGTATTGGGAGATGCTGAAGGGACTTCATTGAGCCAAAGTGGGTCTCTGTAGGTGAATGAACATTGCCCTAGTGCTGTTCTGTGAAATGAGACTCTAAGTGAGCACTGCATTTTACTTCTAGTGTTATACTTGTTTTCAGCAGAGGATAGCATATCTGAAATGCATGGGGGAATGCGTCCAAGCAGGGCCTTCTTACCAAGGAGGCAGGTTTGGAACTTAATTCTGTTTTGGAGGGTGATGCAATTTGTTTGCTCATAAAGAGAGCAAGTGTGCATGAAATGGTCAGCACCAAGGGTAAGCCTGCATGCCTTATTTAGGGCTATTACAACTCTTTTGAGTGTTGTGTCTGTGGCAGCTCCATAAACATCCAGCCCATAATCAATTACAGATAGTATTGAGCTGGAGACTAAAAGCCAGAGTGTGGTGGATGTGAGGCTGTTCCTGTGCCTATAAAGAACCCAAGCCTTTGTGCTGACTGCCTTCACGACCAAGTCAATGTGCTGTGCATATAAGAGGGTATTATCTATTGTGACCCTAAGGTGCTTAAAAGAATGCACCTACTTGAGTGGTACCAACTTGTCATTGGTGATCATTAAAGTAGGGTATTTCCTCTTAAGTTGTTGGCTAGAGAGAGGCATTACTTTCATTTTTTTGTAGTTAAGCAAAAGTTTTTGTGAGCTGAACCATCCCTCCATCTGGTGGAATATAGACTGTAAATCATCCTCTAGCTGCTTGATACGAGAGTTGCTGCTGAGGATAACAGCATCATCTGCATAGAGGATGAATTTACTGTTGCAGGCCTCAGGGATATCATTCAGGAACAGGCTGAACAGCAGCAGTCCATGTATTGAACACTCGGGTACTCCTAGTGTGACTTGTTTGGGGTAGGAGACAGCTGGACCTTCTTTAACTCTTTGAGATCTGTTGGAAGGTAGTATGTGAACCAGTCAACAGTATTGGAGGCCATTCTCAGGGACCGTAGTTGTTTCAGGAGGGGTGGGTGGTTGACCGTATCAAAGGCCTTTGTTAGGTCAATGAAGATCAAACCCACCAGCTCCCCTTCATCCAGTGCTCAGTGTATGTATTCAGTGAAGTCTATCAGGGCAGAGGCCATGCCTGTGATTTCTCCAAAATCCATGTTGTTGGTGACATTGCAGTTTGGTATTTTTGTAGGTAGTCTGTAATTTGGTCAGCAACTATCCTCTCCAGTGCTTTGGAAAGTGAGGAAAGGATAGAAATGGGCCAGTAGTTCACAGTGCAGGTCCTGTCTCTACTCTTACAGACAGGCGTCACCAGGACTTATTTCCAGGTACCGACCGGGGAAGGCAGCCAAAGTGAATGTTTTATTGAAGATGTTAGTGATGGAGAGGATCAGTACATCTATGGTATGGGCAACCAGTCTCAAATCAATGTTGTCACTTCCTATCCTGGTTTTTCCCAGGACTTTTTGTCGTAAGCCATGGTCTCCTTAACTGTGACACATTGGAAGTAGAAGTTGGGGTGCACCTGCTCCCTGGTTTTACAGCCCTGGTTCCCCTTGTACTTGTCACATTTCAAAAGGTAGTCTGGAGGGAGAACTGAGCTTAGATCTGTGAAGGCATAATGAATGACTCAGCTATAGTCTGGGGATCCATGGAGTTGGTACCATCGATGTTGAGCATGGAGGGTGGTTCCTGGTTGCCCTTCCCGAGAAGATCCTTGATGTTTTCCCCAAAATGTCTTCTATCACCTCAGTTTATTTCAATTGCTTCCTAAAGAAATTAGCCTTTGCCAGCCTAATGTGCTGAGTATATCTGTTTCTGGTAGCCCTGAAGTTCTGATAGTCATTTTTTACCCCGTGGATCTGACCCTACTCCAGAGGTTGACCCTTTCTCTCATGAGGTCCATAAGATCACTAGTTAATCACCCATTATTGTTGCCACGGATATTCTGTTTCCTTAGCAGGGCAAATTTATCACAGGCACTGTTAAATTTGTCTGTAAAGAATTTTAGTGCTTGGTCAATATTTGACATAGCATCAGTGGGTGACCAGTCAATTTGGCCAAGTGCTTTTTTGAGAGAGTTAAACTGTCCTTTTTTTAGGACTCAGCTTTCAACAATAATTGGGGGGGGGACTTTCTGATATTTGTTGGACCACCAGCAGTTGACAGGAGAGTGGTCACTCAGGGTATCGGCTAGCACACTAACCTCAGATATCCTACCCGTAACGCTGTGGAGGAGCCAGTCAAGCAGTGTGTTGTTTCCCATTTTGTAGTTCCTCCTGGTGGGTTCCATTACTAGGGTTAAGTATAAGCTGGCCACAATGTCCTTTCGTGGGGTTGCCTCCCTACTGAGCCAGTTTATGTTAAAGTCACCAGTGACAATGAGTTCACAATTCTTTTTAAGGCTGGCTAGTGTCTCAAGTACTTTATTAAGTCCCTCTGTGGCCTTTTGTGGAAGGAGATACACTGTTGCAATGACCAGGAATTTGTGGTTGGGATCAAAAAGGAGTTTTACCCCAATTAGTTCGTAGTCATCTGTGCAGCCTGATATGGGGAGGATGACCCCTTGCAATGTATCCCTAATGAAAATAAGACAACCCCCCACCCCTTTTGGGTTTTCTGTCACTCCTAAAAGCTTGGTAACCAGATATAGCAATATCATTGTCCTTTGTATAGGAGAATAGTCAAGTCTCAATGAGACAAATAACGTCTGGGCAGTGAAGTGCCACCCAGGCCTGGAGTTCAGCCAGTTTTGGGAGAAGGCTGCAAATATTCAAGGATGCAATTTTTAGGTCACTAGTCTTGGTGCCACTTGCACTTTTGGAATCTTGAGGTCCAGGATTCAGGTGCACATTACCAGACAGGAATAGCAGCATAAGGATAATTTTTCTCATAGTTATTCTTATGGCTAGTAAGGTCATTACCTTCCAGAGCTTGTGCCTGGCCATGCTGGGAAAGAGTTTAATCAGCCTAATGGGTGGGAACAGGTAGAGAAGGACTTTGCCCTGGGTGGATGCTTGCTTAATGAGTGTAGATGGTATCAGCGGAGTGAGCATATTAAGGCAGCACCCTGACAAGGAAGTAATGACTTGCACCTTCAGAAGTCTGCCTGAGTCTAGGCTTGGTGTTATGGAAACAGAGGGTGGAGGAACATTTAGCTGTTCATCTATGCCAATGACCAGCAGGAGAAACAGCAACACTATACAAATGGTGCTCAGTAATTTCATCTTGGGGTGGGGAAACCCTATCAAAGGACTGGGTGAGATGAAAGACTCTCAGTGGTCTAGAGGAGTACTGACCAAGTTAGGAGGAAGGAAGAGATCACAGAGCCATAAAGCCAGTGTAGAAAAGAAAATACTGGTGTAGTTTTAAGCCATTAACAGGTACATACCCCTTTAAGAGGCAGATTTGGCCTGATTTTTTTTGGGGGGGCAGGTCAGGGTAGGTTAGAACATTTAATAAAGGCTGGGGGAGGGGGTAGGAGGGAGGGCCCAAATTTTGCCCAGAGAGGATGCAGGTTGGGGCAGCCAAGGCAAAATGCTTGGGAAACCTGCTATTTCCCACTTCAGCTTGGCTGCACGCTTGTTGCTAAAGTCTTAACAGGATGGTGCCAAAATTCAAATTTTCCCAGTGCACCATACCTGAGTTGTTGGGGATTGGAGCTGGCGGCAGTGCCAGACAAGTGAGAGACCTGTGGGGCCTTGCACCCAGAGATCCCCTGAGAAGAAAGAGACAAAGAGAAACTTTAGATGTGGCCCCCAGAAAGGGGAGGTAGCTAAGGGCAAATGGGGACAAAAGGCAGGGGTGGGACAAGCTTGATCTGAGGAAGGGAGTGTTAAGGGCAGGGGAATTGGCCTCTATGGGAGTGGCGTGGTTTCTTTGTAATTAGCAGGGGCAGGATCTCAAATTAATTCAACAGCCCCAGCGAGTTCACTTACAAAATTCACTCAGTCCCCTCTGTTAAGAGTAGCTGAAATAATGTCTATACAAAAAATTAAAAAATTGACTTAAGCAGACAATCGGCTAACTGGAGGAAAATCATTTAGCCCCACAGCAGTAGGATAAATTAGCCCCAAAGCAGTAAATTAGGTTAGCCCCACAGCAGTATTTTAAGTTATCAACAGGCTACCAAGAAGTGTCTAAATAACTTGGCCTTCCAGTAGTATTTGTCATTTAGGCTGGAGTTACATTTAAAAAACAGGCATTCAGACTGACAACAGAGAAATAACTTAGCCCCAGAGTGATTGATTGAGCTTTGTGCCTGCAGAGCGGAGATTTCACTCTGATTTGGAATCCATGATTATCAGGAGCATTCTACCCCAAAAATAAAAACATCAGCTGGCTTTAAAAGCTTTCTTTTTACTGTCCCTGAAATTTGCCCAGAGAGGATGCAGGTTGGGGCAGCCAAGTCAAAAGGCTTGGAAACCTGCTATTCCCCACTTCAGCTTGGCTGCTATGCTTGTTGCTGAAGTCACAAAAGGATGGCACCAAAACTGACATTTTTCCAGTGGCGCCGTACCTGAGTTCCTGGGGATCAGAGCTGGTAGCAGTGCCAGACAAGCGAAGGTCCTGTGGAGCCTTGCGCTTGGAGATCCCCTGAGTTGCTGGGGATCAGAGCTGGTGACAGTGCCAGACAAGCAAGGGTCCTGTGGAGCCTTATGCCCAGAGAGCCCCTGAGTTGCTGGGGATTAGAGCTGGTGGCAGTACCAGACAAGTGAGGGTCCTATGTAGCCTTGCACCCCAGAGATCCCCTGAGTTGCTAGGGATCTGAGCTGGTGGCAGTGCCAGACAGAGTCCTGTGGAGCTTTGCACCCAGAAAGCCCATGAGTTGCTGGGGATCGGAGCTGGAGGCAGTTCCAGACAAGTGAGGGTCCTGTGCTGCACTTGTAATATGTTGGCATTCTATCACTATAACTGTAGAAAAGACACCTTTGGAATGCTCTGCTAGCTTTCATGTTGGAAATGTGAAGCTGACAGTGAGTGACTGCTCACACTTGCACCTCTAATCATAAAGACATTATTATACTTTCAGGCATAAGAAAGTGCAAAGGACATCTGTGAGGACATAAACTTAGCACTGGCACTTATGAGGGACTGCCAACAAGTGACAGCATACGGTACACTAGCTCAGGCATGCACAGCTAGTCTAAGATTTTGGATCCTCTCAAGATTCAATAGTAACACATTACATTTTACATTACATTTATAAACTCATTGCAGCCCCGATCCAGCAGCCACCAGCAAGAGACACTATGTATGCAAAGAAAGTGATAGTAATGACAGCTAAAGAAAATAATATGTATTCTTGCAGGGGTAATATGTTGGCATTATGTCACCACAACAATGTAAAAGACACCTTTGGACGGCTCTGCTTATTTTATTTATTTATATGTGACAGCTTGCAATTGCACAGATTTTTGTAAAGAAAAGTTTATTTTCTGGCACAAGAAAGTGCAAAGGACATGATAATGTGATTGTTGTGAACCTATAAGCTTTGACCTGCCAATATCAAGTGACTAACAACAGGTAAGAACAAAATCAGGTACAGGATTTCAGTAAAAAAAAATCTGTCTCCAGAGTGAAAGGCCAGTTTAATGACACTTTTGGCCAGGGATTCCTGTGAGCAAGTGCTTTGGAGAGGACTGCATGCGTCAAAACGAGGAAGTCAAGTGCACAAAAGGAACAAAATAAAAAGATAAATTTAAAACAGCAAAGTGGACAAAACTGGATGAAAATTTGCAGGTAGGCTAATTGGGGGTACACTAGCTGACGTGTTTGCCGAAAACTTGAAAAACTTGCTATTTAACAAGTGGTTCTGTAGAAGAAACATTGGGGGCCTATGCATGATGGGTGTGCGCCATACAAAGGGCACGCAGGGACAGAGCGTGGATGGGTACATGGCATTTGTGCACCAGACACCTCTTTGCAGCATGCACAATGTGCCCACAGGGCACTGCACAGGGCAAACTTACTGCCACGCAGACCCACTCTCTTGCTCCCCTCTCAGCCAAGGCCCATCACAGTCACTCAAGGTTTCTGTGTCTTTAAATTAAAATACTACAGATCATATGCCAGATACAACTTAAAACTTCATTTGTATTGCAAAGGGAGAACACTGAAAATTTAACTCGGGATTTGAATCCCTATAAACTAATTTTTGTTACTAAGGCATCATTAGCCTCAGAAGGCCATTAAGCCATCTCAGTATAGATTTTTTACTTTTATGATATAGTGCTCATTTACAGAACAGGAAGCTGGAGTACAACTCCTTTCCCCTCATTTTAATACTCTGTGACCACTGCCCTCCATTTTAATAACACTCGGACTCTGTGCCTCTCCAGTAACCATCATGTGCACTGCCCACTGCCCACCATGACCACCACCCTGTTGGTCCAGACAGTTTAATATTCAGTGCCCCCCCCAACGTCCATATATTTTAAATACTCCATCGCTGCTCAGCATCACATAATTCTGTTCATTACCCCAGAAGTCAGATTATTCCTGTAGCTCTTGGCAACCTACAATAATAATTGACTGTGCCTTAGCATTAAAGTGCAACAGGATTTTACTTGTGCTGAGAGAACCACACACCTGTTACTGAGGTATGAGGCTACAAGCAAGGTGCATTCATCCCCTGGAAGTGCAGTCACCCTAGCACAGCCAGCACCCTGGCCTATCTCATTGCACTTAAAAAAGGGGTGATTAAAAAAAAGACATTTACTACTTCCTACATTTGTTTTTTCAATGTTAATGCTTGCAGAAATGTTTTCAGTAGTTTTTGGCATATGTGAATATCTAGGTGTGCTTCATGCTGATTGACTTAAGAAGTACTAGTTGGCATGTCTCTTTCAGTCAATCAGTTACAGTATTTTCCCTACCCATTTTAAAAATCCAGTTCTATCTAAAGATTTACTAGGACATATGGCTGGCGACTTCTGTACCAGCAAGCTCCCTAATTCCCCCCAAACAAATTTAATTAGCTGTTTCCATTCAATACCCTTCTATATTTTCACCCCCTCTCACCTTCTCTTTCTACATACTCAGTTCTTTTTGAATAACTCCCTACATCCCTCCCTTATCCACTATTTCACTTCTCTTTTTACTTTCGCTTTCCTGAGAAACAGTTTCCACAATGCTTCCTGTTCCCTGTCTATGTCTCTTACTCTTCCACTCTTAGGGTATACTCCCACCATACACTGCAGTATTATTAACAAGCCATCGGGCTGTGCACTCTCTGAAAAAGTGAACTGATTATTCTTAATATCCCCAGATTTTTTACACTTCTGGAAAAAGAAGGCCTTAAGCTGGACTGCCCCTTTTCATTAGAACACCTTACAAAAATAATTTACGCTGAATTCACACCTTGACCTTACTTTATTCAAACGGTTGATTGAGAACAACTGTGCTGATGCCTGTGAATGCTACTAACTCCTTGAATTTGCTATTCCCATGGAATATGATTTTTTACCATGTTTTATAGCTTTTTTCTTCCCTGTCATAGGTTTACATTTCTGAACGGCAACTTATTGTATCATGTGTTTTTTTTTTCAGTTCCTTGAAACTGCACTGGTATTATGTTATAACACTGTGACAAATGTCCTTAGTGCATCTTATCTGTCTTGCTGTGCTATTTTGTACTGTGTCCTACACAGGGCCTCCTTTTAAATGTGCTTCCTCAATGCAGCTTCTTTCTGATAAAATACATACTGTACATTCATACATACTTACATACATACATAACTCACTCACTCAATCACTGTAAATTAATCAGTACAAAATGCAGCAAGCAAAAATAAAACTATGCATCAATGACACAGTCCTGATAGCAAAAGCTCTGCTCTGGCCCAAATGGAAGAAAAGCTACAGACTGATTTTGACATCCTGTAGAAGTGGTTTTCAGCTGCCAAATGGTGCCAAGTGAGAAAAAGACTCAATTAATGTCCTTACTTAAAAAGAGCACCATAGTAAGCGAGCAACTAAGCAATACATTTCTAGATGGCTCCACTATAAAAGCCCCTACACAAGCCATTTGTACTTAGGAATGGAGACCAAGGAGACTTGGTGCATTGAGGCACATAAAACAGTGGACTAGGAGCTTTGCATTGAAATGCCCCAAAGAAGGCAAGAGTAACTATTACGACGCAACTACTGTTTGCAGTACTGGAATATGGGAGAATAATATACAATCATGCCAACGAACAGTTCCTGGAGAAGCTAGATACCACCTACAGTAGTAACCACAGACATTGCCAGCTATTTCCTGAAATTTCTGTGATATTTCTAGAGAGAAATCTCCTGCTTTCTGCATTACCACACTAGGGGCAGCAGAGAGAAACTCTTTAGAAATTTTGCAAAATATCTGGAAATAGCTGACAATGTCTATGGCTACTACTGTACAACAAAATGACAAAGTCTGTGTTAAGATGCCTTTATGGCACCCAACACTGCAAAATGGTGAGCAAGAGCAACCTTAAATGGGACTCACCGTTGACTACACTGGAGTAAGTAGGGGATCTTAATTGTCTATAAAATGGCCAAAGAGACAGAAGTAGGACATAAATGCTTATTCATTAAAGTCTGTAACCACTAGTATTCCATGACAGAGATAAAAAAAAAAAAGTTCTATACACCTAAAGTTAATTCCACCTGTGGCAAAATGACTCTGTAATATACCATCCCATATCACTCACAGCAGCCACATCTTAGGGGGTTTAATGCTCTAAAAGGCTTTAAAACAGCTCTGATTTATGCATTCATACATTTGTGTAAATGTAATTAACTAATGCCAAGAATGGGCCAATAGCATTAAATGTCTCTGATCATGTAATCAAAATCAAGAGCCACACATTTCTGTATCGAAAGCTTATATGCAAACTGTCTTTAATACCTCTAGTGGCTGTCAAATGGGTATCTTACCTCTGACTGACTTAAAATTGTCAAATGTCACCTCAGAGTTGGGGCATGGCTAGCACTCAGAAAAGACAGGCAGACAGACACCTAATTAACAAACGTCTCTATCCCAGTCCACTACACTTCCATCCTCCAACTGCAAATATAACTATGCTCTATGTGCAGAAACCGATAACACCATCTCCCTGATACTGCCCAGTGCCCTCCTTTGCCATTTTGTCACTTAACCTTACTGAGTCTGCCTATGATCCATAGCCACACAACTGGCGACCAGCCTTCCTACCATACAGTCAACATCGCAGCATTGGCAGCTCTCCCAGCTGATTGCACCGAGGTAAAGTTTGCGCAGCTTCTAAAGGAACCAAAAGAAATTAAATGGCTGCCACCCAGAGCTCCCAGGCCATCAGCAAGTAAGCTGAACTTATTCTACTCGGGGATTTCAGCCTAAACTGCTTAGCAGCGAGTGCCAGTGCCTATAAAGACTCCATCTCAGCTGCTAACCTCACACAAATGGTAAACTCCCCTACTAGGATTAACTTCAAGACTGGCACCAGTACCCTCTTGGATTGGGTCCTCATCACTCACCCCACAAGGATTTCTCATATGACCATTCTTCCAGACTCACTCAGTGACCACTCCCCAGTCATGTGTGCATGGTCTAACAAATTCCTTAAGCCCCATCCCAAAATTATCACTAGCAGAGTCCTTCCTCATGGGAAACTTCCACATCTCAAACAACACCTGCTTCTACAAGACTGGCTACCCATCTATGAAGCAACAGATGTTAACTTGGCTCTTGATCACTTCATCTCAATTTTCAACAAAGCCTGCGACCTCTTTACCCCTGCTAAAAGGCACAAAACAAAATCTCTCTCTAACACATGGGTCACCTCGGCTCTTCTCTCACAGCTGAAACTAAGGGATCACCTCTGGGCAGTTGCCAGGGCCACTGGCAAACAACTGGACATCCAAAATTACAAACAAGCACGTAATGCCTGCACAAAAGCCATACGGCTAATGAAATCCACCTATTACAAAGACGCTCTCACCAATACATGGGGAAATGGTCGTGCTTTCTGGGACAATATCAAGGATGTCAGAGGGAAGCAGCCAATAAACTCTCCGGCCATGTTAATGGTTGATGGATCCTCAACCCTTGACCCCAAGGTGATCGCAAACATCTTTAACATGGCTTTTTCAGACCTTAGTGCTGTTCTACCCCATGACTTTTTCGAAAACAGGGCCT
Source organism: Neoceratodus forsteri (assembly GCA_016271365.2). NCBI lineage: Eukaryota > Metazoa > Chordata > Ceratodontiformes > Ceratodontidae > Neoceratodus > Neoceratodus forsteri. Next base: position 990,004,363 of record CM057449.1, read on the forward strand.
ACTCCCCAAATACCTCAGCCCCTCAGTCTAACCATCCCCTCTTCTACTTCAGGAAGGTAAGGCTGAATGAAGCTCACCGCTATATTACTGCAGCTGTCTCTAAATCTAGATCTAGTAGCGACACCCTGGACCTTAAGCTTCTGTTGCTCACCCTCGATGAGGTAATTCATCCATTAACAAAAATCCTAAACCTCTCTCTCAGCTGTGGAAAATTCCCAGACCTATGGAAAACAGCCACCATGACACCCATCCATAAAAGTGGGGACAAGACGATTCACTCAAATTATTGCCCTATCTCCATACTGCCCCCACTCTCTAAGGCACTTGAGCGCATCGTGGCTGATCAACTTACCGACCACTTGGATAAATACAGTATACCTTGTCCACAACAACACAGCTTCCGGAAAGGTCACAGCACCACCACAGTCCTTCTTGAGTTCACTGGAGCTTTGCACAAATCCCTTGACAGCGGCTTTCTCACAGGGCGTTTTCAGCGACCTCTCAGAGCCTCGATACAGTACACCATGGACTACTAATACACCAACTACTGAATGCCGGGCTATCACCTGACTCTTCTCTCTGGTTTAAAAGCTACTTAGAAAACCGGTCACAGAGAGTAAAAATTGCGGATGCTCTTTCTAACACCCTGACTGTTCGCTCGGGTGTCCCACAGGGATCCATACTGGGATCCCTCCTTTTTAACCTTTTCTTAAACTCCCTCCCTTACCACTGCTCTGAGCAGATCATACTATATGCTGATGATGCTGTGGTATTCTCCACTCACAAAGATCCTGCAACTCTTCAACACAACCTTCAACTTGGTTTCAGTTCTGTAGAGACATGGTTTCTTAATCATAAACTGGTCCTTAATGACAAGAAAACCAAATCTATGCTCTTCTGCAGCTCCATAACCCACACAAGCTATACCTCTTGGCTATCTTCACCACCCAGGGCAACACTCTAGATCAGGTGGTGTCCTTCAAATACTTAGGGATTCAGCTTGACCCTAATCTCTCCTATGTACTTCATGTAGATAATGTAGCTAGAGCTGCTAATACACAGCTTGGTCTCCTCTACAAACACAGACCACACCTCACGCCAGAAGCTTTGAAGGTTGCAGTCCTGAGCTCTGTGATCTCTGTAATAGACTATGGTCTCATCATTTATGCAGCCACAACCACAACCCTTAGGCGCCTCTCAACTGCCTTAAATAAAGCATGTCGGCTCATCACTGGTGCTCACCGTCTCACCCACACATGTGACCTGTACACTCAGACCGGCTGGCTCCAACTATCAAACCACATGAAGTTTCTCACCTGCTCCATGGTCAAAAAAATCTACCTTGGCCTTGCACCTTCTGGGGTCTCAACTCTGTTGCAACACCGAATTAACAAATGGTGCCTTAGGAGATCCACGCTACAGCTACTGAAAGTCCCCCACTGTCACACTTCACAGGGACAACGCTCTTTTGCTTATCGAGCACCACTCTGGTTCAATGGCCTCAGCCCAACCATCTCCTCTGCCCCAACTATTGGCATGTTTAAAACTAGGCTCCGGGACTATCTCACTACTAACAGCTCCTGTGACTGCCCAACTTAACCTTGTTTCTCCACTTCCCTTTCTGCTCTAGTTGTCCCCTCCCCCACTGGATTCTACCCTCACATCTTGGTATACCCAGTGCTGAACTTTCACCTTCTTGCCACCCTTCCACATTCCTTCTCCCCTACCCTCTTCCCTCTCCCTATGACTCTGGCACTTCTTATCTGTTGTCTATTTTTCTGACAAATGCCGCTGGCTGCCTTGTTACAATGCTACCCTTGAACTGTATTAATCTGTACTCTGTTTGCAATGTCCACATTGTTGTAATGCCTGTCTAGATGTTCCCCATAATTTGTATTTCTCTGACATGGAACCTTTGTAAAAGAGCCATGGCTCAAAGGTATTTGTAATCCTAGACTTGATAAATAAATAAAGATACTTAGATGTCCAAGTGACTGCCAGAGTAAAGCATCAGAGCATTAAAAGAGGGGCTTTGTCACAGCTTTCAGGCAAAGCTAAAGGAGCAGGAGAAAATTTTGTGGCACATTTTGTAGATATTAAAGCATTCAATACTTTGCTCACTCTCTTATCAAGCTAGCCATTCCACAAAAGCCTACCTGTCTGACCTTGCTCTCTTGGTTCAGCTCCTACCTGGCAAAGACTGGTCCAAGTGGTCATAGCAGGTCACAGGTGAATGATTCCATCTCTCCTCTCAGTGTTACACAGCCACTGAAGCAGTCCATCACTCAAACTTTACCATTCCCTGTCCCACTCCTGACTTCCTCGATCCCTCAGTCACCAACTGCTGGCCTGAGTTTTGTCTCACTCACCATCGTGGCCTGTGACCATCTCCCCTTCAAAGGCCGGAGCCTCTGACTGCAAAATATGGTACTGCCGGGCACAACACTGTCCTGACCTCTTGGCTTCTTCATGTTTCGCCATGTAGAACATGTACTTTGCTGCAGCTGCCTTTGTTCTTTCTAATCGACCACTTTCACCATCGTCACTTAGATGCCCATGCACCTCGCTCATGGCTGGCCTGCCACCCAATCGGATTGGCTTGATTTCAGTATGCGCATGTGCACACGCACTTAATGCTGTGCAATGGCACCAATTTCAAATAATGCCACTAAGGCAGTGGGGGGGTGAGTGAGGAACTGCCCTCTTCACAGCATTGGGGGGGCTTCACAGCATATCTGGGGGGAGTGCCTCACCAGGTCACAGGGGCATGCACCACAGCAGGTCACAAAATGGGGAAAAACAGTACCTCCTTCAAAAAATGGTGATAATTATTGGTGGGGCTGGGCCCACTTTGCAAAATATTGCTGGAGCCCGAGTCCCACGAGCCCATATAATCTAGCGCCTATGTGTCTGATACTGAAATTTAGTATCCTGAATAAAAAAGTATATAAAAAAAGTGTGTAAATAAATAAATGAAACTTTCAGCGTGTATATTCACAGCTTTTGTACAAATGGGAGTCATAAGTATAAAAACTAAGAATGACTGCTGCAACTGATTAAGTAGTGGAAAGTGTTTTGGGACAGAGTGTGTATGAAAAGGGGTATATAAAACCAAATGAATTTGATGTCCTATAGTGAACATCACCTTCCCTAAAACATGAAGTAAAAGCAGTTGATTTGATTACCTAAGTTCCTTTCTTTTTCTGTACATTTATGTACCCAGGAAAAGTCAACTGAGCAGCACCATCTCATATTCAGTGAAGTCATGCCCCTGGGAGGTTTGAAACATGGGGAGGTTGATGTAGTTTCTCAGGGTTACTGTGTGAGCAAGTGACTGTTATGGAATTTAAACCTGGGTATCCTGATCCTCAAGACTGTGCTGTTCCCACTTTGCCATACTGACTACACTTCTGTACACATATTGAGGGCCTCTGATTTCAGGGTCAAGGGCATATTCACCTTGTTGTTTCAGTGAGTGCAGCTCACATAAGGGGATGTGGTTTAAAATGTTATTGTAAGCTAATGTCAGTTTATACAGTATTTTATTTTCGATGTTACAATGCCCAATAAGATTAACATGGTATGTAACTGTTATTGTTTGTGTTCCTGCTGACACTTGACAACTCATGGAATTTCCTAGAATGGAGACACACGTGTGATCTGTGGAGCACAGGTCTGAGTCCTACCAATGCCATTTTAACCCTGTGTAAACTTGAACAAGTCAACTGCCCTTCCTCTGTCCAATCATCCCCCATCCATCCCCAGCATTGTTTGATCTGACCTGAAGCTGTCACTAATTGCTCTGTGTATTAAGTATGACTGCTGCAAATGATTCCCAGAAAATGATTTGAGAACAGGATGTGTGTGGAAAACACACACCAAATTGGTTCTGAAAAGTTTTTAAAAAACTATGTAAAAGGTATACAAGGATGTTTACATAGCAGTCTTTTTAAGGAGGTGCCATGCACATTTTTTCCTTTTTTTCTGTGTCTGCCAGAAATGAATTACAGATACATTATTCCTGCAGAAGAAGGAGGAATTGTTAATTTACAGTGTGGCATACGGAGGTCCTTAACATAAGTCTCCTAGCACAAATCCTGAGTATGTGCAAGTTCCAAGAAAAGACTTGGTAGAATGGATGCAGTACTGTGATCTTGGGCACACAGGTTTAAATCCCACCACTACAATGCTTTATGCTGTTTAACCTTGAGCAAGTCAGTTGACATCTTTGTGCCCAAACCCCTCCCCAACCCCCAATCATTGTTTGGTGTTATGATTAGCATTCAACAGGGTATTATGAAAACAGCTATATAAAACCAAATTAATTTTCTTTTCTGAAATGAACCCCAACTGTAAGTAAACATAAATTAAAGGAAGTCAAGTAAAGTTCCAAACACCCTTTGTTTTTTTCCTGTGAAATTTATTTACCCATGAGAATTCAACTGAGTTGCAGCATCTCATTTTCAGTGATGTATTTCAGTTGGGAGGTTTGAAGCATGGGGAGATCGATTTACTTGCTCACGGTCACACTGTGAGCAAGTGGATCTTATGGAATTTGAATCTGTGTCTCCCAGTCCTCAAGACTGTGCTGTGCCCACTGTGCCATTCTGCCTTACCTTTCTGCCCACGTCTTGAGGCCCTATGCTTTCAGTGTCAAGGGCAGAAGAACTTTGCTGTCTCAGTGAGGCCAGTTCACTGAAGGGTACTTTTTTAAAACTTTTATTGTAAACTAAGGTCTTTGGTTTTATTTTATTTTTTTTATTTTTTTCTGTAACAATGTCCAATAAGAATAAAATGGTATGCAACTGTAGATGTTTGTGTTCCTAGTGACATCTGTCAACTCATAGCATTTCCTAGAATGGATACAAAATTGTGACCTGTGGAGCACAGGTTTGAGTCCCACCAATGCCATTTCTACCCCGTGTAAACCTGAATAAGCCAGTTGATCTCATTTTGTCCAAGCCTTCCTACCCCCATCCTCCTTTCATTGTCTGGTCTTATCTGTAGCTGTCAGTAATAGCTCTGTGTATGTAGTATGACAGATGCAAATGATTATCGGAAAATGTGTTGCAACAGAGTGTGTATGGAAAACACATATCAAATTGTTTTGGACAGGTTTCAAAAACCTGTATAAAAGGTATTCAAGGAACTAGAAACAGCAGTCTTTGTTAAAGTGGTCCTGTGGAACTTATTTTATTTCTGTGTCTGGCAGAAATGAATTATGGAGCCATTATGTAGGGGAAGAAGGAGGAATTGGCAATGTGCACTGTAGCAATTAAAGGTACTCAAGACCAGTCTCCTAACACACATCTTGTGTATGTGCAAGCAGCAAGAAAAGGCTTGCTAGAATAGATACACAAGTGTGATCTTGCGAGCACAGGTTTGAATACCACCACTACAATTTTTGTGCTGTGTAGCAGTGAGCAAGTCAATTGACTGTATTGTGCCGAACCCCCCCCCAACCTGCAATTATGTTTAGCTTCTGACAGGGTATGTATGAAAAGGGCTATATGAAAAAAAAATATTTTCTAAAATGAACCACAACTTGTGGTGAACCTGAATGAAAATAAGGCGTGTCAATTTCCAAGCAGTCTTTGTTTCCTGTTTTTTTTTGTGTGTTTTTTTGTGGTTTTGTTTTTGCTAAATTTCTGTACCCAGGAGAACTCAACTGAGCTGCAGCATCTCCTTTTCAGTGAAGTCATGCATTTGAGAGGTTTGTAGCACTGGGAGGTTGATTTACTTGCATGGGGTAACACTGTGAGCAAGTGAATCTTATGGACTGTGAACCTGTACTTCAATCCTCAAAACTGTGTTGTTGCCACTTTGCCATAATGCCTCCACTTCTTTCCTCCTCTCCAGACCTTCTGGTTTCAGGATCATGGGCAGATGCACTTAGCTGTTTTAGTGAGATTAACTCACTTAAGGGTAATTGTTTAAATTTATATTGTATAATACTGTCATTTTTTTTACTTCTACTTTTACAATGTCCAACATGAATACAATGTGTTGTAACTGCAGTTGTTTGTGTTCCTGTTGACACCTGCTAACTCATGGAATTCACCACCATTTTTATAACAGTTATAAATGTAGTTTTACTTACCTTACTTTGCAAGTGATGAAGATGACAGTTACATGTGGCCCAGTAAAGTAACATCACAAATCCCCCCCCAACCAACCAGTATTGCGAAGCAACACAATTTCATTTGAATAAGAGTGAAAGAAAGTGGGTACCACACAGTATGACCCATTTTGTCTCTTACAGTTAATAACCAGTGCCCCCCTAACTCATAACTGCATGTATTCCAACCAAAGCAGAACCACATATTTGGCTACTCAAAAAACTATTGAGTTGAATTTTAAAAATATATGATAGTGAAGCAATCTGGTAATCTGGGAAACAAAAACCCAGAAGAAGAGTGCACAGTAGCAGGGGAGGTACTAACAACAACAAAAATGGAAAGGGACTTGGGGATAGTCATATCAAGTGACTTAAAGGTGGGTAAGCAATGTGAGAAGTAAGTAAGGAGAGCCAGGGGGATACTGGGATGCATAGGAAGGAGCATCACAAGTAGAAAAAGGGAAGTGGTTATCCCTCTGTACAGACAGTTGGTGAGACCCCATCTCGAATACTGTGTGCAGTTTTGGAGACCCCATCTATGCAAGGACATAGACAGGATGGAAGCAGTCCAGAGGAGGGCAACTAAAATGGTGCAGGGTCTGCATCAGAAACCATATGAAGAGAGACTGAGAGAGCTTAATATGTATACCCTTGATGAATGGAGGGTCAGGGGAGACATGATATAAACTTTCAAGTACCTCAAGGGAATCAACAAAGTCCAGGAGGTAGCATCTTTCAGAAAAGAGATGTGTAAGAACAAGGGGCACAATTTAAAGATGGGGGATGGCTCAGGGGTAATGTGAAGAAATTTTGTTTTTCATGGAGAGAGTGTTGGATGCATGGAACTGCCTTTCTGGGGAGGTTGTTGGGGCTAAAACAGTGGGGGAATTCAAACATGCATGGGATAGACATAAGGCAATTGTAGTGGGGGGGTTGCAGGAAGTAGGCTGTTGGTTAACTAGAATCTGCAGCTTATCCAATAGGAAGGGAAATGGGCAGACTGGGTGGGACAGGTGGTCCTTATCTGCCAACAAAGTCTAAGTCTATGGTTTGAAACCAGTCCCATTTCTGTTAGGCTCTTGTTTTCAAGTCTCTGCATGCCAGTCAGCAGCCATGTCAGCTGGTCAACATTTGTAAGCCTGTAACACAGATGTGCCTGACCTAACCTGAATGTTACTGCACCCTTGAACTATCACAGTCATGGGCATGTGCAGTCATTTCCATCCTAATTTGGCAAGGTCTCTGAAATGAGCATATGATCTTGTCAAATACATTGACAGTACTGATAGTTGACTATAAAAGGTAAGAGATACACACCTAAAAATGTTTTACAAAGGAAACAGACAGTATAAAACTAAGTATACACAGCAGTCTTCTGTAATGTGGTGCTGTGCATTTTATATTTTTTCCAGCGTTTTCCACAAATGACAAATCCAATATGTCAGGCGAAGAAAGAAGAATTGTCCATTTACTGTGTAGCAGTGGGAGGGCATCAACCACAATTGCTGAAATGAACCTCTCATTTTGCTACTGTATATAAATTTAATGCACTGCTTGTGTACTATGAAAAGGGAGAGACATACATTACATTGTTTTTGAAAGGCTGAAAATAAACTGCATAAAAGGTAATCATGGGATGTATACAGAGCAGTTTTCTTTAAGGTGAGGCAGTGTAAATGAATTTTTTTCCTCCAGCTGCCACAATTGATATATGGGGCTATTATGTATGTGGAAGAAGTAGAAATTGTTCATTTGCAGTGCAGCATATGGAGGTTGTCAGCAGTAATATCCTAGTGCAGTTATTGTGTATGTGCACACATGAAAAAATAGACAACAATGGATACAGTAGTGTCATCATGGGAGCATGTGTTTGAATCCCATTACTACCATTTTTATGTGGTGTAGCCTTGATCAAGTCAATTGAACTCATTGGCCCGGATATTCAAACTGCGCCAGGCTGTGGCGCAAGCCTGGGTGCAGCTCAACTTTGTTGCACAGGGGTGTGGCCTGGGCGATATTCAACGAAGCTGCGCTATGGCACAGCAGCTTTGAATATTGCACCCTGGCCACCCCAACTGTGCATGTGCACCAGTGCAAGTGGCCAGAGTGGAGCATGGAGATGCGCTAGCACAAGTGCCATTGCGCCATGCACAGCACCTGTGATATTCAAAAGGAGACATGCAAATGGGGCCATAATTTATGCAAGGCACACTGGGGCCATTTGCATCTCATTACAGCCCCATTTGCATGCCATTAGCATGCAGGTGCGCCGATCCCCGATGACTTGTGCCTGGCCGCCCTTCCAGGCAGCAGCCATTGGGACCGATGCCCCCTGCAGCCCGATCGTGGGCATTCGTGTAAAAGAACCCCCCCGTCCAATATCCCTGGTGGTCCAGTGGACCTCTATGTTCCCGATCACGGGCATTGGTATAGAACCCCCTCACATCCAATATCCCTGGTGGTCCAGTGGACCGATCGCCGCCCGATCACGGGCATCTGTAACACATAAAATACCCCTACTACCCTGGTGGTCTAGTGTCCCCCACTCCCCACCCACCCATTGAGCCCCACTGCCCGCTCCCCGTCAGTCGGTGGGTGGCAGCACCCTTCCACCTGCCGCCCATGCCCACTGACTGACAGCTGGTGGAGCTGCACCCATTGGTTCAGGCTGACCAATGGGCGTGCAACCTACTACTCTAATCAGTCCAGATATGTGACTGAATCACATCGGTGGCGATGGGTCACTGGACCACCAGGATATTGAACGATAAGGGGTACTATACCGATGCCCGCAATCAGGCACATGCGGTCCACTGGACTACCAGGGATAGGAGGGAGCTTATCCTCTAACCAAACACCCACAATTGGGCATAAGTCACTGGACCGCCAGGGAGTATAAGGAGGGATTTCACTCAGGGGTTTGCCCGTGATGGGGCATGGGTGGGTGCCGCCAGGTGTGGCACGAACTCGGGTGGCCACCCACAGGTGGCAGCTGCCGTGTTACACCCTGCAATGCGGCAGCTCACCTGTGGGTGGCCATCACTTGTTCCTTTTTTTTTTTGGCTTAACTTTGTGCAGGCACAGGTAGGGGTTGCACATGCATGACTCTGCACATCCCAGGAAGAGTATCAGGCTGTGCAGGTTATGCATGGGCATGCCCCCCCACCTGTGCCTGCATACATTACTGATGTGCTCTGGCGCATTGGGATTTGTGCAGTGCACTTTTCCCTTTTGAAAATCATGCCGGGGCGCATCAGTGGGTTGTGCATGGTGTAACACTGTTGCGCCATGCGCAACCCTTTTGAATATCTGGGCCATTGTACCCAAGCCATTCCCCCTCACCATTCATTGTTTGGTGTTATCTTTATGATTTCTTAATCAGTCTGTGTATGCTTTATAGCTAATGCAACTGAGGACGTCTTGGACAAGGTTTTGGAACAGGGTATGTCTGAAAGGGGCCATATGAAAGAAAAGTTATTTTCTTTCCTAAAGAGAACCTCACATTCTGGTAAATAAGAAGGGAAGGAAGAAGAGTCCAATTCCAGGGCCCCCTTTTTCCCTAGATTTATTTACCGATGAGAACTCAGCTGAGCTGCAGTGCCTCAATTTTACTGAAGTCATGCAGTTGGGAGGTTGGAAGCACTGGGAGGTTGATGTACTTGATCAGGGTCAGACTGTGAGAAAGTGGCTCTTATGAAAGTTAAACATGGGTCTCCTAGTCCTCAGGAATGTGATGTTCCCACTTTGACATACTGCCTCTCCTTATTTCCAAGTCCTAAAGTTTTTTATTTTAGTTTTCTAAGTGCATTTACCTATGAGAACTCAACTGAGCAGCAGCATCTCATTTGCAGTGAAGTCATGCAGCTGAGAAGTGTGAAGCACTTGGAGGTCGATTTACTTGTTCGGGGTCACACTGTGAGCAACTGGCTGTTATGGAATTTGAACCTGGTTGTCCAGATCCTCAAGAATGTGCTGTGGCCACTTAATTTTTTTTTTCTAAAGTGAACCTCACCTTCTGTTAAATGTGAAGGAAAGGAAGTAGTTTGAAATTCAAGGCTCAATTTTTTCCCAACATGTATTTATACAAAACAACTAGATTGAGCAGCAGCAGCATCTGATTTTCAGTTAAGTCATGCAGCTTGGAGGTTTGAAGCACTCGGAGGTTGCTTTGCTTGTTCAGGGTCACAGTGTGAGCAAGTGGCTCTTATGAAATTTGGCATTGGGTCTCCTGGTCATCAAGACAGTGCTGTTCCCACTTTGGCATAATGCCTTTCCAGATTTCCAGTTCTAAAGCTCCATTTATTTTAACTAAATTTATGTACCCAAGAGAATTCAACTGAACTGCAGTATCTCATTTATGCTGAAGTCATGCAGCTGGGTGGGCTGAAGCATGGGGAGGTTGATTTAGTTTCTCTGGGTCACAGTGTGAGCAAGTGACTGTTATAGAATTTGAATCTGGGTTTTCCAGTACTCAAGACTGTGTTGTTCCCACTTTGCCATACTGCTTCCCCCTCTTTACACTTCTCCATGCCCCACTGCTGCCAGGGTCATGAACATATGCACTTAGCTGTCTCAGTGATGCCAATTCAGTTTAGGGTACATGTTGTAACTGTATATTGTAAATCATGCATCCTGACTACAAAATAAATTTCATAACAATTAACGAAGATCTACTTCAGAACTTCCTACTTCCAACAAGAGACTTAGAAAAATGTATTCTTGACAGCCTCCCAATAACCTGCAGTGGCTGTACAATGTTCTTACATTATTACAATCAGCCATATTGCATATGAGGACATAAACAAAATTCACAGTGATTACTTCTCTGAGCCTGAACAAAATACACCACAACCACCAACTACTAAAACACCTACCCAAAAAAGCAAGAGGAGAAAACTACAATGATGTCCAACTAAATTTATTATCAACAACTTTGAAACTAACTGTGCTACTATTAACACATTTTGTATTACTGCATAAACCAGGCAGCACTTAATGACACACCAAAAAATTGGACTATTCAACTTTTTGCAAAATCAAAAGACTGGATATAAGATGGTCATTCACTGTGCTTCCACACAAACCAAATCTGCCTCTACTATATGTATTGATTACCATAATATAATTTGCATTACACAATTTGTAACATGCTTTTTTCTAACACTTGCTCCCCGTATTCATTAATAAACCTAGATTACTACTTGCAATTCATTGTGTTGCTTCTCCATAATTACTCAACACTTCCACTCACTATCATTATGCAGCCATATTTGCTCTGATCAGAATTTGTTTTTTTTTTGCCTTTTGAATTATGAAGCTGTAAAAGGATCAATCTGAAAATGTCACCTTTTTTACTGTCCTTAGTGAGAGAAAGAGAGATAGCCATCTCCCCCCACCCCTCCCCATAAACAAGCAGTTAGCCAGGTTCATACAGAGATGCCTTTTTATTGAAATAAAAATCTTCTGGCACACTGTGTTTTGCCTTAAGTTGTAAAATTAGACACTGTTTATATTTTGAATTAACAGCACTAGCACATTGCATGCTGAGCACTACAGAAGACAACTGTCCCAGCTTGCCCAGGCTCCCCATCCCCATCACTGCCTGCCACTGAAAAATATTTTTCATTTAAACAGTTATTTAGGGGGGAAAAATAAATGAATAAGTTGTACCAGCACACACTGCACCGATCATCGGCATTGCGTGAGCTCTCCCTCCCTGCTCCTGGTGTCACGCTGGCGCACACAATCCAAACTGCTGATGGACCCCACAAACCAGGCTCCAGATTGACTGCACTGTGCATGCTATTTCTTATCATCAAAAAAAATAGAACAGAACCAAATTGGGGGGTAAGCAAACTTGGCTGGTGTAAAAGAAAGGTGATCACTACTGGCTCCTCAGTGTTACCACCACCACAGACACTCCTCTCACCTGCTGCAGAAATCAGAGGGTCTCCTGATTGCAATACTCCCATCTGGTATAGCAATTCTCCAATTAGAAAGTAGGGGAAAAACATAAAAGGATAGTTGTGGGTTGGGGTACAACAACAGAACACAGCACAGAAAGACAACATAAAAGTGTCTTAAAAATAGCAGCACCCTCTTCTGGTAATTGTACCAGTAGAGGGACTACTTTACATAACAAAATTTCATAAAGCTGGCCTGGTGGCACAGAGGGTTGAGGCATCTAGCCTTACCTCACATCACGCCAGCAACCTCAGGTCACTGGAAAGCCAGCCGGGGGATAGGAGCAGGATTGAGCCACCTACAGTAGCTCTCCTCTCCTCTCCTCTCCTGAGGTGGAAGCTGTCCCTCCCATAGTCCTGTCACCACCTGTTGGAGGTCTGGTAGTGGCACAGGTGGAGAGGGCAACTAGTAGTGTGGGGTGCTCTACAGTGCTTGGTGTGCTTATACCTCCACATGCATATGTCAGCACCCCAGAAGCATGTGAGATGGGTGAAAAAGGGAGAAAACACAGAAAACGTAAATAAAAAAAAAGTGGTTTTCTTTTTATTTTAAATATTTTATATATTATTACACAAATACCCATCTTCTAATCACAATAATACCCTCCAGGATGGGTGGCATGGGCTATACTGAACCTTCCAGAGGCTATAAGGCCCTCTACCTCTGGCATTAGACCTCATTATGCCCCTGGGCTGTCTGGTATAGTCCAATACCACCCACCCTGTCAGGTATTACTGCTTACGTGTGCATGGCAGGGATGGACAGGACCATGCAGGGTTAAGTCTTACATTTGTACACAGCCATGACATGTCACACAGACAGGTGTGACTATGGCCTGGGCATGGCCACCATGCTACATACCGGTGCTGTAGCTATGGCCTAGCAGTGTGTCTGCAAGGCCCATATAGTGTCCTTTCCAGCCTTCCCTGCTGTCCCATGCAACATACCTATACATGTCAGCTACATTCCATGTACACCTCGTATTACTGTATATAGTAGGCTATATGTAGCCCTAGGTTGCATACAACAGGGGTACAAGAAACATGCCTGGACAACAGTAGGGGTGGACATCATACTACAGGTGTAGCCCAACACAATGGTGGGACTTAGAATGGCACACCAGCTCCAGTGTAATAGTATACCATACATTACATGGTGTATGCATACCATTATCCATATTACATGACATCCATCAACATGATTTTCAGAAAGCACATGGGATGGAATCTGTTCTTTTAAAGGTTACTTCAGACATCTTTCAGGCAATGGATCAAGGCTGTGTCATCGAGTCAGTCTTCATTGACCTTATGGAGACCTTCAAACTTGTAAACCATCCACTCCTTATCTGCAAGCTCCATTGTATTGACCTTGACACCAACTCTCTAACATGGTTTACCAACTAGTGATCTAACCACTCACAATGTGTCAAGTGGGCGGGTGCTTATCCTCCTTATCTCCCATTACTGATGGGGTCCCCAGGGATCAATCCTAGGGCCTGTACTATTCTCCATCTTCATCAGAACTCCTGAGAAACTGGGGGTGGGGGTGGGGGTGGGTCTCTGTCCAGCTTTATGCAGATGATGTCATACTATATAGATCCAGCCGGGACATCTCTTCAATAAAGTCTGACCTAGCGCTCGATTTCCAGTCTCTGGAATCTTGGTTCAGGGAGAACCTACTGGTGTTGAATACCAAGAAGACAAAAAAACATGTTGTTCCATCACACCTCCTTTGATACTACCTCCCTTTCCTACCTTGTGGTCAACACCTTCTCTGGGGTGGACTCCTTCAAATACCTAGGCTTGACTCTTGATGAGCATCTGTCCTTTGAACCACATGTAACAAATGTCATTAAGGCAACTAACCTGAAACTCGGCCTCCTTTACCAAACTTCCCGCCTCATTACACCCCAGGCTAGAAAGACAATTGCCTTGGCTACACTTCTCCCAGTCCTGTTCTATGGAGCTTCCGTAATTAATTCCATTGGGACCTTAACCATAGCCAAACTTAAGCAGGCCTACCATAGATTTGCACGCTTTGCAGCTAAGGCTCCAGCCTGTGCCCACCACTGTGATGTGCTCAACACCCTAAGCTGGCCATTCTTTGAGGCCAAAATGGACTTCCTGTACTTTGTACCGTCTTCAAACTCGTCTGCCTTCCTTCCCCTCCCATCCTCTCCATCCTGCTTACTCTGAAATCCTCCCCCAGGACTCTCAGATCCTCCCACCTCTCTTTACTAAACAGACCTAAAACATAGTTTTGTCAGTGTCAGTGGCTCAGTAGGTAGCACACTCGCCTCTGAGGCTGGGAGATCAGAGGGCTGTGGGTTCAGTTCCCACATCTGGCACTTGGGTTAATGTCCCAATACTGACACTGTAGTGCAGCATGAGAGGGGTGCTGCACTTCTGAGGTGCCATCTTTTGGATGAGACGTTAAACCGAGGTCCCATCTGCCTGGATTGGTGGTAGTTCAGGTGGATGTTAAAGATCCCATGGCACTTATCGAAAAGAGTAGGGGAATTTCCCCGGTGTCCTGGCCAAATTTCCCTCATTCACTAAAAATACCACCAACAGCTTAATCTGGTTCAAGGTCAGTTGGCTTTCATCTGTATCCCCTTCCCCCGGGTCATGCCTGAAAATAGGCAGGATTTGTCTAGTGCACTTACCCGGTCAACAAAAACTAAATAAATAAATAAATAAATAAAATAGTTAGCCATAGGGAATAGATCCTTCTCTTCCACAGCACCTCATAAGTGGAACAACTTCCCACACAGATTACTTTCTTGCTTTTCCCTTCCCCAGTTCAAAAGACACTGCAAATAAATCTTCTTGCCACCTCCTATTTGTAACTGCAATTGTGTTTGACCCACTTCTGACTACACACCTCTCCTACCTACATATTCCCACTTTCCCACATTCTCCCCCTCCAAATCAAGCTCTGTCTCTATCTCTTCACATCCCCCCTTCTGGTCTTGTACATATGTATTATATTGCACTTATATGATTATAAATCTGTACGTGACACATGATTGAATTGCTGTGTACTAGTACCTTATTTCCTCTCATTAAGAGATTGAAGTACAAGGATTCTGCTGATATACTGAACTGTTATTCACTGTACTCTCCTGGTTGCCCTATTGTACTACCACTGTAATCATACATTGTTCCTCGCTGACTGTTGTATATGATTATATTGCTTTGTCCTTGGAATGTATCATTCCCTGGGTCACCCCTGAAAAAGGAACAGCTTGTCCGAGTGGGCCCTCCCTGTCATCAAAATTCAAATAAAAATAAATAAACATGGACAGAGTTAAGCAGAACAGATGTGGCCTCAGTGAAATTCTGTTTGGTACGTATACCAACCTGGCTACAAGCAGCTTCCATGTCACATACCATATTCATCCAACCTGACACAGCACCCATAGACAGACAGTAAGGATATATCACTGTGGTATCACACACCCTTGGTATTATGGTAAGTGCCTGGCTCTGAGATCCACAGCAGGTCCTGTTTTGTACAGTGCAGTGGAGGAATGGACTGTGACAATATCCAGTGGATCAGGCCCCATAGGACAGAAAGGACACAACAGGGACACACAAGTTCACTGAACATTCCCTCAGATACAGCAACCCAGAAGTCCAGTGTCATGGAAACAATACCTCACACCAGACACCACAACAACCATACATTCAGTCCACTGTACTCACTTAGCTGTAGCACAGTGCCATTGCCCACCATAGCCCTCAGCTTCTGCAAGGAACTGGGCTTTCTCCAAAACAGGTCATTGTATCGGTGCCTGAACTAGTCCCCCCCTCCAGACCACTCCTGTGCATTGTACCAGGTGCCTCCCCACTTATGCCCAAATTTTGCATCTGGGCCTGTATGCTGCCTCTGCTGCCTCTCCCAAAATGTATTTATTTAGATTTTGATAACCAGGTAAGCTCACTGAGATCAGAGGTCCCTTTTTCAGGGGTGACCTGGGATTCAATACATACAGCAGTGATTACATACAGTGGAAGATAATACAGTGGTTAGACTGGAGACATAACATTTGAAGCTAGTCCTACCTGGCCACTACCAGGTCTATTAAGTTGTCCAGCTCTGTTGCTGTCCAGCATATACCCTTTGATGCATGCCTTCCTTCTCCTGCCTGCCATTGAGTTTTATGACCTAACACCAGCCCTCACACCCAGCTAGTGACATCCCTGATTCTATAGGTTTGGCCTACCCTTAGTTCAGCACGTTTGGTCATTAGTGCAGCATCAGCATGGAATAGCATAGTGCTATGCGTGTTTCTTGTTGGGGGAGGGGCCATCTGCATGTTGCAGGAACCAAGTCACACACGTGCCTGGAGTGCATGCAGTGTACCACGCTGCCCATGCACAATTCTGTAGCGCAACATCATAGCATGCATTCCATCTTAGCATCACGATGTCGACAATGACTTGTGACACCATATCTGTGCCTCATGGGGAAGTAGCACTAGTGCTAAAACTATCAGTAGCACTAATGCAATAGTTTTGGGGCAAACCTGCAATATTCAAAACAGTGTATGCAAGTTAGCTAATTTTGCAGTCAGAGAGCAAAATCTAGATTTGCATGTCATTAATGGATTGTATTAATTCATTTGCATGCCTAATTGCACCTGGAGAATATAAAAGGAGCAAAGGGCACCACACAGATACACTGTATCAGAACTAGACTAATGCTGGATCTTCACATGGCCAAGGGTAGTGTTAGGCAGGCAGCTAGCTGTGTGTTGGGGCAAGCCATATAGGAATATGTACATGTCTCGGCCAGAGTACACTGGGGCCTACACACCACTGTACCTTTGCTCTGTGCTCTGCCGTGCATATACAATTCTCAGTGCTGCTCATCCTCCTCTTTTCCAACAGGTGCCATGAGGGACAAAGACAAAGGACCAGAAGTTTTTAGAGTATGAGGTGTCAACCCTGGCCCAGGCCTATGTGGTCAAGGAGAGCCTAGTAAGCAAGTGGAGGAGGACCAGGTCTGAAATAATCAAGGCCTGAGTCCAGATCATGGAGGCCATTAACATAGTTGATGGCAGAGTCCAGACCCTGTAGGCGGTCAAGAAGCTGGCCATGGATGTAGAGTGGTGCACCATAGAGGTGCTATCCTGAACTAGGGCAAACCTCCAGGTCACAGGCTTTGGACCCTGTACAGCGGCTCCCCTAGACCCAGAAGAAGAGGTGATGACTGGAATCATGAGGCAAATGGAGGTGACTGGCATTACAAGAGAAGGATTTGAAAGCCAGCTTGGCTCAATGCAGACATGTGAGCGATTGCATTAGCCCCATCACACTAGAATTGTGTGTTCACATGTACCAGTGGTGTTGAGGTTTCCATGCCTGTAGGGGGGAATGGTGATGTGGGCTACAGTGTAACAAACAAAGTGTGCAAGCACAGGATGTATTGCACAGATCTGTATCCTGCATAACCATCTTACCATAGTCCTATGCAGATGTCCTGCATATCATGGGCCGTGGGACACTACACCTGTGGGACATCACTGCTGCATGCCCTGTCTATAATGATATACCTGTTTGCAGAGACCAACCAGCCCAACAGGATGCCATGACATTTTCATGTGTTCCCCCCTCTGTTGGATTTCTGGCCGCCTTGTACATTCTACAGCCCCTTGCATTTCCCATCTTTTATCTAATTAAATAGAGTATTTATGGCACTACAGGTATATGTAAGAGTTAAATACAGAACTGGAGGAGCACATTAGAATGCTAAGTAGAAGGGGAAATCTAGTCATAACAGGTGATTTCAACCTACTTGGAGTGGACCGGAGGGGGTACCCCATCAAGGGAACACTTCCAGAATAGCGCCACACTATGCAGCATTAGTCTGGTAAGTGCTCACACTGACAGTGACTGGGGATTTACAGCACTTGCTGTAAGTGTTCCCTTGGTCACTGTCTGTGGTGCTGGTGTATCACAAGGGCACCAAAATCTGGAAGGCTAGCTGAGCTTCTCCCGTGGAGTGGAGGGCTGAGGTATTGAGCAGCTCTGCCAGTACTAGTGGAGACTAGGTTTCTAAACCTGGTCTCCAAGCTTTTAGCATTCCTTGGGACTTAGACTTATTTTTTACATGGGGCATAATGGCCTCACAAATTTAACTTTCCCCAGGATCCACTCCCCCTTGGAGTGAGAATCATAATGATAGGGGGTGCAAAGGAATATCGGCACTGTTTTTTCTGCACACACCTTGCCGATGCTAGACCCAGTGCTGGCTTGGGGATCCCAGCTACTTCCTGACCTGATCCAGGGAACAGGTCCTCCTGGAGGCTCTGCAGGATAGTTTTCTGGTGCAGGGAGTCACAGAGCCTACTAGGGATGGAGTCATACTGGATCTAGTGCTGTCAGATTGTGAATTTTTCCAGGAAATAGGAGTGGAGGACCCTCTTGTGGGCAGTGACCACCCCATGGTGTGGTTCTATATAAATATGGGAAAGGACAAAGCCAGGGCTAAAATGAAGGTAGTGGACTTTAGGAAGGCAGATTTTGGTAAGATGGGTGAAATCCTAGAGGGCAAAATTGCCAAAAGCAGGCCTGAGTTGTAAATGGAGCAGAAATGGTCTATTAGTAAGTTGGGTCTGATTGAGGCCACTAATACGTGTACAAAGTCTCAGAGCAACAAAGCCAGAATACAAAAAACAAGCTGGTTTGGCAGGGAACACCAAGGAGAAGGAGCTGCTGTTATAACTATACTTCTTTACTGGGACTAAAGAACTGGAACTCTATTACTGGGACCTTCAATTTAGGGTAAAAACAAAACAAAACAAAAAGTGACTGTGTTTGTCTGAGTTTGGATAAAGTGAATTGTTATTTGTGCAGTTAGCTAGGTGTTTGTCTCAGGTAGCTGAAAGGAATTGTTATCTGTGCAATAACTAAGTGTAGAAAGAGCTGTGAATTAGGGGGAGTGGCTTAGCTAGAAGGAAGCCTGGTTAAAGCCAAATTTAAACACTGCCCTAGATAGCTTCTGCCAGAAACAGGCAGAAAACACCAAGAAGAAGGAGCTGCTGTTATAACTGTACTTCTCTACTGGGACTATATTACCCTCCTTCCTTCCCCTCCACCCCCTCCTGCTTAATCCAGTTTTACTTTTATAGGCACAGGATTTGACTGACAACAGGAACTTCCTGTTTGGGAGCAGGAATTGAGTGATCACAGAGCCACAAAAGACTCTCCATCCTGTTCCCCCCTAGCTGCTGGAGGTCTGACTCTGAGCAAGTAAGGAGACTACTGAGAAACATGGGAACTTCTTGTCACAGGAAGATCAGGAGCTTAAAGGGGAAACTGAGGCAGTAAGTAAGTAGGGAGAAAAAAAAGGAAAGAGTAAATATTCCAAACAACAGTTAAGGGGGCAGAAATAAGACATGATGGGAGTCATGCAGTGCAGTGGCTGTGGAGTAGTAGTCTTCCCGGAGACATTCTGGAGGATGCAGTGTTGTCCCATCTGCAGGCACCTCTCTGGGCTGAGGGAGGAGGTTGCTTATCTCCAGGCTGAGTTCACCAGGATTTGGGGGACCTCCTCTCCCACCCAGGGACCACCAGGGCCACTGCCATTGCCTTAGAGGTTGCCAAGAAAGAGAAGCGGTTGGAACACAGTGGGCTCAGGGAGGGTGAGGGTGGTGGAACAGAGGTTCATCCCTCCAGTTGTACATCTCCACAATTCATATGCCGTTCTGGCAAAGTGTGGTTCCTCTATGGAGGCACCTGCAGTGGAGACCAAGGAGGATGCTGGGAACCTCCACAAAGGAGACCCTCAGGGAGGTGGCATGGGACCCCACAGGGAAGAAACAGCTCCTGGTGGGAACTCTGTTGGAAGGTAGAACTGGGGAGGGAGGAGGGAGGTGAGGTGCCTGCCTGGCGCCATGGCTTGGAGGACAGGGATGAATCCTCAGGATCGCTGGAGCAGCTGCATGGGGGAGGGAGCTGGATGTCATTGTCCACCTAGGGACAAATGACCTGGCTGAGAAAGGGATCAGAGCAGTGCAGGAAGAGTTTGTGGAGTTGGGGAGGGGCCTTAGACAAGTAGCATGCCCGGTAACCTTCTCGGAGGTGCTGTCTGTCTATGGTAGGGATGAGGTTAGGGTACTCCACACCATGGGATTCAATCAGTGGTTATAAAACTGGTGCAGAGCTCAGAGAGTTGGCTTCATTGGGGACTGGGGGTCCACCTGGAATGATGCAGGCCTATATTGGCCAGCCCTGGATCTGACTGTCTGGAACCACGCCTTCTAAAGGCAGCTGCTCATCTCATCTCCTATCCACTAGCCAAGGTTTTCAAACTGTCCCTCTCCAACTGTACCTTTCCCAGATATCTGGAAATTTGCAAGAATTACCCCATCTTCAAAAAGGGAAACAAGAACAAAATCTCAAATTATAGACCAATAGCGATTCTCTCGGTCCTCAGCAAAATCTTAGAAAAACTGGTAGCCACTCAGACCATTGAGTTCCTTGAAACCTCAAAATTGCTATGTGAAGCAAAACATGGTTTCAGGAAAAATCACAGTACAACTGCGCTAGCCAAACTCACCTCAGACACTCTCACAAGCATGGATGAAGGTCAGCTCACGGGGTGCTGTCTTCATCGACCTCACCAAGGCTTTTGACCTCGTGGATCACCCCTTACTCCTGTCCACCCTCCAAGAACTTGGCTTCTCATCTCCCATCACAAGCTGGTTCAGAAGCTACTTAACAGATAGGACCCAAGCTGTCAAACTAAACTCTGCAATCTCTGGCAGCACCACTATCAACATTGGACTGCCACAAGGCTCAATACTGGGCCCTCTCCTGTTCCCATTGTTCATTAACAACCTTCCTAGCAGCATTGTATCCTGTGCCTCTCTTCTCTATGCAGATGACCTGGTCATCTATGCTAGTTCAGATAATATCGACCACCCAAACGTGACGCTGACCTCTGCTTTCTACACTGCTCAACAGTGGCTAAACTCCCATCGCCTTATCCTGAACTCCAGCAAAACCAAAGCAATGCTACTGGGCACTGCTCATAAGCTAAAATCCTGCTCTTCTCCTTTAAAAATCCTGGACCTGGATGGGACCCCTCTTGAGGTAGTCAACACATTCCGCTATCTTGGCATCCTACTTGACCAATCTCTGGACCTGAACCTGCATATTCAAGAAACCTGCAAGACTGTGAACTGCAAACTGGGGGCTGCCTACAGAACCAGCTATATGCTTACACCTGCTGCCAAGCTGGCCATTGCCAGAGGAATCCTCCTACCCGCTCTTACCTACTGCACTCCCATCCTGACTATGGCGCATAAAACTACCTTGCAAAAATGGGATGTCACCTACAACAATGTATGCCATTATGCTTCAAAGTCCCCTCTGCTCAAGCATCACTGCCAACTGTATAGAGACCTTGGCTGGCTCTCTCCCTCCACCACCAGACTTTATTATATAGGCTGCCTCTGCGACTCCATCATCAGAATGGACAGACCAGCATCACTAGCTGAGCTGCTTCAGCCCGCATCCTCTTTGTGTGAACTGAGATCATCAGATAAATCTCTCCTGAAAGTCCCCCGTTGACGCACCTCAAAGGGGTCTGGTGCATTCAGGCATACTACCCCACAAATGTGGAACATGCTGCCACTTGATCTAAGACATACATCGTCACACTACCTCTTCAAGTGTGGGCTACACAACCACCTAGTTTAAATGGACCAATGTGCCTGCTATGATCCTGCCTGAGCCTGTCCTACCACACCCCCTTTCTCCTGCTTCATCCTCCCTCCTATGCTAGATCCCCTCTCTCCAAACACTCACTCTCCCTGATATCTCTTCCTTACCCCATCTATCTGCTGGTTGCCTATACTTCCCTTACCTAACTTCTCGGTTATGTAGCCTATTGCACTTTTCAATGATTGTATTATATGAAATTAGAGCTTATTGTTATGCCTCTTCAGTTGTACTATGTATAATGTCTGCACCTTGCCTTTCGCCCTTCACACTGTTTTGCCTGTTAACTGCTGTTTAAACCTTTACTTGTATTTAGCTGACTTTTTTTCTGTGTATCGGGTACTGGTACATTTAAGGTCTCAGCCTCTCCCCTCCCCACCCTTGAAAGTTCCTCCCCTGGTTTGTCCGGCATAGCCAGCCTGGCTCCGCTTCCCTTTGTCTCCGCTCCTTCCTACAGTTTCCCTCCTAAACCTGCCTATGCACTGCTCCTATGCCCCTCTATGGACCCATTACACGGGTAACTCATCCAGCTCCCATAGCCACTGGACCACCGTAACCCCCCCCTTACCCCGACTGAGCACCGATCCCATGCCCGGGAACAGAACCATGAGCCCAGGCACTGTCCACACTTTTGGCCACTAAAGCCACTCAACTGCCGTATTTCACCCCCGACCCCTGCCTGTTGGACACTCTCAAGCCGGTGAGTGGTTCCATGAGCCCGGTTTCAGAACCCAGCCTTCTGCTGCTAAAGCGGTAAAGTCCCTTCGCACCCCGACTGAATTTCAGCTCCTATGCCCGTAACAGAACCAGTGGCCCAGACACTTTCCTTACCTTCAGCCACCGATGCCGCAAGGCTGCCTTATTTAACCTCCGACCCCCCACCTTCTTGATACTTCAAGCCAGAGAGCAGACCCACGAGTCCGGCTACAAGTCCTTGCTATCTGCCATGGATGCCATTAGAGTGCAGTCCTAACCTGCTCTCAAGGAACCTTAAGCCCCCTCCTTCACCATGTCCCCCCTTCTTTCTTCCTCTCACCATGTCTACCAGTATAATCTCTGAGGTCTGTCCCAGTACCAGTACCCATTTTCTCCTGCTACCTGTAAAACAATTGTGATATTTCAGTGTACCTTGGACCTGTAACCCTGCCTCATTGTCTTTGCAACTGTACCATGTATTGTTCCTGTGCCTCCCAGGTCGTGCCTGAAAATAGTCAACTGTTGGCTAGTGCACTTACCCGGTTAACAAAAACTAAATAAAATAAAATAAATAAATTGGCATGATGGTCTGAATCTGTCTAGGAGGGGAACCAGGATCCTAGGTTATAGGTTTAAATGCTTCATTGGCAAGCATTTAAACTAGACAAGGGGGGAGACACTAGAAAGGAGCAGGGAAATCCTAGCAACCCCCCAAAAATCAGGGTAGTAAGTGCAGTAAACACCAAGATAGAGATGTCAATAGGGAGAAGGGCAGGGGTAAATGGAGAAAATGACAAAGGCAATAAGGACAGAGATGGGGCAAAAAGGTGTAAGGCCATCAAGAAATGGAGGGTAATGAGTACCAATGCCCATAGTCTGGGCAACAGGCTCCCTGAACTTGTGGCCTTGATGGAAGAGGGATGTCTGGATATTGTAGCAGTCACAGAAACATGGTACACAGAGAACCATGAATGGGACGTTAACATACCAGGGTACACAACCTACAGGAGAGACAGGGAAGGTAGAAGAGGGGAAGGAGTAGCTCTCTATGTAAGGGAAGGGATAAAAACAAAGGAACAAAAGAGTAAACGGGAAGGGGAGGAGAGGAGGCACTGTGGGTCACCATAGAGACTGGAAATGGCACCACAATCTGCACAGGGGTTGTATACAGACCCCCATGTCAGGGAGAGGGAATGGACAAGAATATGATAGAAGGCATCCTTATGATGGCAGAAAAAGGGGAGTTACTATTGATGGGGGACCTGAACATGCCAGATATTAACTGGAGCACCTTTGCTGCAGTCACATCCAAGCACAAGTCCAATCTCGATGCCCTACAGGTGGCATGCCTCAGACAGCTAGTTTTGGAACCCACCCATGAGGGAGCAATCTTAGACCTCATACTCTCAAATGGGGACAGTGAGAGGATCTCAGATGTAGAAGTGGGTAGCCATCTGGGAACAAGTGACCACCAAACAGTGTGGTTCATGATAAACTCAGCTATAGAGTCAAGCCATACAAAAGTGAAGGTACTGAACTTCAGGAGGGCTGACTTTGGCAAGATGGGAGAGTGCCTTAGAAAAGCATTAGCAAGCAGGCTAGAAGGACGGGTGGAGCAACAATGGGGAAATCTCAAAATTGCCATCACAGAGGCAATAAGCCTTTGTGTGAAGCAAATAAACAAATCAAAACAAAAGAAAAAGCCACTATGGTTCTCAAAAGAGGTGGCGGGGAAGGTTAGGGAGAAAAATATAGAATTTAGGAAGTATAAGGAAACAGAAGGAGCAGGACAGAGAAATGTACCAGTTAAGGTAGAAGGAAGCAGGGAGGGAAGTCAGAATAGCAAAGGCCCAAACTGAGGAAAAGATAGCCAACTCAGGTAAGAAGGGGGATAAAACCTTCTATAGGTACATCAGGGAGCATAGAAAGACAAATGGAGGGATAGTGAGGCTGAATAGAATGGATGGTGGGTGGGCAGAGAGGGACAGTGAAAAAGAAGGGATACTGAATGAATACTTCTGTTCAGTATTCACAAAAGAGGCGGAAGGGGAGGTGCCTAATCCAAGTAACAGAAGCACTCTGTATAGGGTTCGATCCCAGTCCTTTCACAGAAAAAAGGGTTCTGAAAGAACTCCTAAAACTGAAGGTGGACAAAGCAATGGGGCCTGATGGAATTCACCCCGGAATTCTAAAAGAATTAAGGGGAGAACTAGTGACACCACTGACTACACTTTTTAACAAATCATGGGATGATGGTGTGGTACCAGAGGACTGGAGAAAGGATGTGATTCGCCTTCACAAAAGTGGGAGCAAGACAGAGGCAGGAAACTACAGACCTGTCAGTTTGACCTCTGTGGTAGGGAAAGTGATGGAATCACTTCTGAAGGAAAGAATTGTTGAGTACGTAGAAGAAAGTGGGGCAAAGACCCAAGGCAGCATGAGTTCACAGCAGGAAGGTCATGTCAAATGAATCTAATTGATTTCTTTGACAGGGTGACCAAAGTAATAGACCAGGGATGGGCTGTGGACATGGCCTACCTAGACTTTAGCAAGGCATTTGATACAGTCCCACACAAAAAATTAATAATCAAATTAACTAGCCTGGGAGTGGGTCCCAGGCTGGTGGCCTGGGTAAAACATTGGCTGGACAACAGGACACAGAAGGTAATTGTAAATGAAGTCCACTCTGAAGAAAGAGGAGTTACTAGTGAGGTACTGCAGGGTTCAGTACTGAGTCCAGTCCTTTTTAATGTCTTTATAAGTGACATTGCAGTGGGACTGGAAGGAAAAGTATGCCTCTTTGCAAAAGATACAAAGATCAACAACAGGGTTGATACACAAAGAGGTGTGGAAAGGATGAGAAGGGACTTGGCAAGGTTGAAGGAATGGTCAGAAGTATGGCAGCTTGGATTCAATGCAAAGAAGTGCAAAGCAATGCACCTGGGAAACAAAAACCCAGGGGAAGATTACACAATGGGGGGTAGTAATAACAACAAAAATGGAAAGGGACCTGGGGGTAATCATATCAGATGACCTTAAGGTTGGCAAGACATGTGAGAAGGCAGTAGGGAGGGCTGGGGGGATAATGGGTTGTATAGGGAGAGGCATCACCAGCAGAAAACAGGAAGTTGTTATCCCTCTGTACAGACAGTTGGTGAGACCCAATCTGGAGTACTGCATCCAGTTCTGGAGACCCCATCTCTGCTAGGACATAGACAGGATGGAGGCAGTCAAGAAGAGGGCAACTTAAATGGTGCAGGGTCTGCAAGAGAAGCCATATGAGGAGAGACTAAAGGAGCTTAATATGTGTACCCTTGAGGAAAGGAGGGAGGGGGGATGTGATAGAAACTTTTAAGTACCTCTGTGGAATCAACAAAGTACAAGAGGATAGCATCTTTCAGAAAAAGAGATGTGCAAGAACAAGGGGACACAATTTGAAGATAGAGGGAGACAGCTCAGGGCAATGTGGGAATACTTTTCACAGAGAGGGTGGTGGACGCATGGAATAGCCTTCCTGAGAGGTTGTGGGTCTAAAACTGTGGGAGAATTCAAGAATGCATGGGACAGACATAAGGCAATTCTTGTGGGGGGTAGGAAGAAATAGGCTGTTGGTTAACTAGGAGCTGCAGCTTATCCTGTAGGTAGGGAAATGGGCAGACTAGGTGGGCCAAGTGGCCCTATCTGCTGTCAAAGTCTATGTTTCTATGTTTCTTAATGAGGTGGCAGCAAAGGTGAAGGAAAGGAGAGCAGCTTTTCATAAATACAAACAAACACTGAGGGATGCAGACAGGGAAGAGTACTCGATGAACTCAAGAGAGGCAAGCAGAGCGGTCAGGGCAGCTAAGGCCATGAGGGAACTAAAGCTGTCATAAGGGATAAGGGAAGGAGGAAAGGACATTTTTAGATATATAAGGGAGAATAGGAGTAACAAGGATGGGATTGTAAGATTAAATAAGGAGGGGGGATGGGTGGAAAGTAGTGAAGAAAGGATGGACCTATGCCACAGGGAAAAATAGGGGTTCGGAAGGGAAGGGGGTGAAACAGAAGGAGCAATCCAGGAGGGCAGGGTTTTAAAGGGCCTTAAGATCTTTAAGGTGGACAAGGCTCCAGGGCTTGATAGCATGCACCCGAGTGTTCTGAGTGAATTGGCAGAAGTCCTGGCTGTCCCCCGGGGGACCTATTTAACACATCGCTGGAGACAGGGTTCATACCTCAGGACTGGAGAATGGCACATGTGGTGCTTTTCCACAACAGTGGACCCAGCGATGAGCCAGAAAATTACAGACCAGTGAGCCTTACCTCCATTGTAGGCAAATTAATGGAGTCCATACTAAAAGAGAAACTAGTGGACTTTCTGTAGGTTAATGGTCTCAAGGATGAAAGACAACATGGGTTTATCCTGGGGAGATCCTGCCAGACTAACCTGGCAGACTTCTTTGATTGGGTCACAGGAGCGGGGGATAGGGGCCAGGAGGCTGATGTCCTGCATCTGGACATCAGCAAGGCCTTCAACTCTGTGCCACATGGGAGACTGCTCAGTAAGCTGATGGACCTGGAAGTAGGAGAGAAACTGACAGGGTGGGTCAAGAACTGGCTACAAGACAGAAACCAGAGGGTGTTAGCGGGGGGGGACTATCAAAGCCTAGGCCTGTGGCCAATGGGGTCCCACAGAGCTTAGTGCTTGGACCAGATCTTTATCGATGACATAGTGGATGGTATCAAAGGTAAAATCTGCCTATTCACAGATGACACTAAGCCCTGTGGGAGAGTGAACACAGAGGAGGGCAGACAGGAGCTCAGGGAGGACCTGGCTAGGCTTTAGAAATGGTTCAGTATCTGGCAGCTGGGGTGCAACACCAAGAAGTGTAAGGTCATGCACCTGGGAGTTAGGAACCTGGGAGCCAGTTACTGGTCAGGAGGGTTGCAGGTGTCCTGTTCTGTGGAGGAAAAAGACTTTGGGGTAATCATCATAAGGGACCTAAAGCACTCTGTACAATACCATAAAGCAGCAGCCAAAGCCTACAAAATGCTGGGGTGCATTGCCAGAGGAATCGTATCTAGGAAAGGGGAAGTCATTCTGCCATTGTACAGGTCCTTGGTGCGAATACACTTGGAGTACTGTGTGCAGTTCTGGTGCCCATATCTGAAAAACGACATCACATTATTGGAGGGGGCACACAGCAGGGCAGCTAAGATGATCCAAGGCATGTAGTAGGTAGCACACTCACCTCTAAGGCCGGGAGATCAGAGGGCTGTGGATTCAGTTCCCATATCTGGCACTTGGGTTAATATATCCCAGTACTGACACTGTAGTGTAGCATGAGAGGGGTGTTGCACTTCTGAGGTGCCATCTTTCAGATGAGACGTTAAACTGAGGTCCCATCTACTTAGATTGGTGGTAGTTCAGGTGGATGTTAAAGATCCCATGGCACTTATCAAAAAGAGTAGGGGAGTTTTTATTGAAATAACAAACATAAGAAAGCAACACAGTAGACTTAAGAACTAATCATACAATATAAATACAAACTATATTGGATAAGAGTGCAAAATAAACAAAGGAACAATACATTACTTAAACTTTATAAAATGAAGAAAACCTTTCCACCACTTCAGGAGTGTAGCAGGAGCTAACCGCTTTGCTTCCTGGGAATATAGTTTTGAAAGTTCATTAGTAACCAATATACTAAAACAAATATAGGACATTTTTCTTTGGTATATTACCCATTGGCATCTAGCTTGCCATAAATAAAAATGTAAGCAACAAAAAAATAAAGACAATGTCCCTTCATGAAAATGAGAAAAGCTTGCTGGATAACATCCTAGAATCAAAACATCATATAAAAGAAGAGTAAGCCATTTAAAGCCCCATAATGTCGCCAAATAAAACTACAAACCTTTGGAATAAGAACACTGAAGGAAAAAATGCTCCATTGTCTCCTCCATATTTATGCAATCTAAATAGGGGCAATTCCTTTCTTCAATTGCTTTATATTTGGCATTACCCCGAACATTCAAAAGACCATAAAAAATCAACCACTGCATTTCCCAATGTGTATGAGGCAATCTGAGACTATTCAACTGGGCCAATACCTTAGAATTGAGGGCTGTAGGACAATTCTTAAAACATGGAACTTGAGGTACAAATTTGTCATTATTAATTGGTAAAATCGCTTCATTTTATTGTTCAAAATTATCTCTTTCGTAATTCCCCATCTGTACAATTTCTGGGCAGCTGGCCGCAAATATTGAGGAAGATTAATATGAGGGTTCAATTTAGGGGCCAAAATATGCCAATTCATAAAGTATTTGTCCACAGATCTCGAAATCCATTTTCCCCCTATCCCTTTTGTTGAGCTTAAACCACTTTTGACTGTACACATAATAAATAGGGAATGTACAAAAACAACAGGGTCCACTATCCCAAGTCCTCCTGATTTGATATTTAAATAAGTATAAACTCTCTTTACCGGATTTAAATGGTTACCCCAAAGCATTTGAAAAATTAAAAAATAAACCCTTGTCTCTAGATTAACAGGAAGCGGGAAAGTCATGGCTATGTACTGCAAACAGGGTAAAAGAAACTGCTTAATCACATGTATGCATTTTATTTTTGAAAGTTTCCACTTCTTCCATCTATTTACCTTATTTTCCACAACCTGAAGAGCCGATTCCCAGTTGTCAACCGGCATATTCTGAGGACCAAACAGGATACCCAAAATTTTAAGGGGGGTTCGCGTAATATGGATGCCCTCCTGCAAAACCTCAGCTGGGCCCATAGCTCCAATAAACAACCCTTTTGTTTTATGCAAATTTAATTTGGCATTAGACACTTTTGAAAAATCATCAAAAGCCTCTAAAAACATATGCACAGAAGTCTGATCAGAAAAATACAAAATTAAATCATCGGCATAGGTCTGTAATAAGAGTTGTTGATCCTGGGATAAATTGTCTGAAATTCCAGTCCAATGTTGAACAGTGATTAAGGTCTGTAATAATGGGTCTAATAAAAATACATAAAGAAGAGGGCTGAGAGGACAACCCTGACGCACTCCTGTGTGTAGAAAAAAACTGCCAGCCGTGCAACCTTTCAAAAAGGGAAAAACAGCATTATGTTGGTATAGCATTTTGATTAAATTAACTATTTGCACTGGAACCCCATAATGTTCTAGAGTTAAAAACAAAAAGGGTAAATGTACTCTATCAAATGCTTTTTCTAAATCCGCTACAACCATACAATTACCAATGCCTGATACAGAGAGGTGTTCAATGACATCTCGCACAATAATTAGTGCTGATTGAATCTTGCTTTCTGGTATCCCACTAAATTGGAAGGGAGAAATCACCAACCTGGCATAGTTCTTTAGTCTATTATTCAAAATACTGGTAAAGATTTTGTAATCTGAATTAAGAAGGGTAATGGGCCGCCAATTCTTAATATTATGTTTATCCCCAGATTTAAATAAATAGACTATTAATCCATCTGAAAATGAGGGAAAAAACACAGTATTCTTAATAAAATACTGAAATAAAATAAAAAGACATTGAACCAGCTCCATAGAAAAGGCTTCATACAAATTATTAGATAAGCCATCCATTCCTGGTGAAATGTTTGGCTTTAAATTCCGTATAACATTTAAGATTTCCTCCTGAGAAATGGGTTCCAATAATTTAGAGGCTTCAGTTAACTCATAGGGAGCGTTAATAACACTTAAATAGGAAAGCATGGATTTATCCAAAATCGGGAGGGAAGGTTCCAAAGACCGAAAATGATTTATAATTAATTCTCTTAACTGTGGAACAGTTATGGCCATAGAATTATCAGGCTTCTTTAGTGAATCCATATTAGAGGAATCCCTCAAGGTTTTACAAGCGTCAAAGGGATCCCCCATAGGGGATTTTTTAATGCCGTTAGTATAGCTTGCAACGTCTTAGCTCTATTATACTGAAAAATCCTCATCTGTTCCTGTAACTTAACAATTTGATCAGAATAATCCCATTGAGAAGTATACACTACTGTAGTGAGTCTCTGTAGCTGCTGCCTAAGCGACAGGTATTTCAAAAAGTTAAAATTTTTCATTTTTACCCCTTGTTTTTTAAACCAATTCTGTTAATCAGCCTTGGTCTCCAACCACCAGTCCCCCAA
Source organism: Neoceratodus forsteri (assembly GCA_016271365.2). Lineage (NCBI taxonomy): Eukaryota > Metazoa > Chordata > Ceratodontiformes > Ceratodontidae > Neoceratodus > Neoceratodus forsteri. The sequence continues at coordinate 990,035,018 of CM057449.1, forward strand.
ATCAGAATAAAGGAAAGCCACTGACAGTCTGGCTTTTAAGATATATTTCACCCCTAACTGTATATGGGGTAAGCCTAGGATGGAACTATTGAGTTTCCACCGGACCTGCCTATGCTCAAAAAAAACCTGGCAACTGAAATTTACATAATAGAATGGAATGATCCGAGAATTCACAAGGAATCATGTCAAAAGAGTGAATTTGCACAGTAGGGGAGACAAACATATAATCTATTAAAGAAAAAATGTTCCCTTTTCTAAAGGAATATTGAGGTCCATGTGAAGAAAAGGAAATACAATTAAGTAAACCAGCTAATCTAACAATGTTGGCTAACGCATGTGAATCACAATATATTTTTTTATTCTGTTTAGGCAAATCAGTGATTGTGCAGTTAAAATCCCCACCCCATAGTATCTTAACGGATGTTACCAAGAAATGTTGTATGGTTTTGAAACAGGTCGCTCTACCAGCCTTTGATTGAGGGCTATAAATATTAATGAAACGATAGCACGTACCATGCCATTTCCCGTCCAATATCAAAACTCTACCTGGTATGAGGTCAATTAAATTTTGCAGTGTAAAAGAAAAAGAATTGAATACAGTGCCTATGCCGTCTGCTCTGTCCATTCCAAAGGACCAAAAGGAAGGACCCCAAACCCAATCCCGCTTAAAGGAAGTTAACTGTTCCACAGAGTACATCCAAGTTTCCTGTAAAAAACACTCAGATATATGCTGATCATGTATATAATGAAAAAGAGCCTGCCTTTTCGCAGTATTTAACAGGCTGTAAGTATTTAAAGAACCCCAGAAAAACCTAATTGTAAGTTATAAAGATATGGACAAACCCTCTATTTTTTCCTCTTTTTTTTTTTCTTTATAATTATCCACTGTTTGTGACAGGGTGGATAAAGAGGATTTTTGAGAGTCTGAATCTCCCAGTTCCATCTCTGTATCCCCCATGGGATAAAAAGAGCCGCATATGAATAACTAGTCTCAATGATGGGAGCAGAAGGGGGAGATTTGGGATGCAAATTCCTAGAAGATCTATGTCTAGGCAAAGGTGACCCAGGGTCTGAAACCTTAGACTCTTTCCCAGCAACCCCAGATACCTCCTCAGTCTAACATACTGGGGAAATTCCAAGGGGCCAGGTGGACCCATGCAAGGTTTTTTTTCCTCCACCGAAACAGAGCCCAGAAGTTGTACACCTTTGTCAAGTTTACTGGAGGAAATGGGGGTGATAAGATCCACACCTGTAGGCTCTACTTGCTTCTTAATAGAGGAGGGAGATAGTAACAGAGGTGGGGGAGAAAAAGGGGGGAGTTGGGGGGCTGCAGCATCCTGGGCTTTCTGAATTAGAAGGTCTGAGCTTATGCAAGACGCTTTGTTCTTAGCAGCCCAAGAACATTCTCGAAAAACATGGCCAGATTCTTCACAGAGATCACACCTGGAGTTATTAACACATTGCATAATTACATGCCCCACTTCCCTGCAATTTTCACAACGTGGCTGATCACAAACACTCGAAAGATGAGTCCTAGACCCACATTTGTAGCAAGTACGCGGCTGTCCTCCATAAAAACAAACCCCCCTATCTCTTCCCAGCAAAAAGGAATTCAGAATGTGTTCCACCCCAGATTCAGATTGCCTCAGCTTGATTTAGTATTTCCAGCCCCCTGTCCAAAGACGTTCGGAATCTAAAATAGGTGCCAGGCTGCTCAATACCTCACATTTCTGGGATAACCAAAAGGAGATATCCTCCACATGGACCCCCTCATTCCTAAACATAGCTGTAACATATTTAATTAATGGCTTAGAGAGAGGTATAACCAAAAAGGGGGTCCATGTGGGAGAAAACTTCACCTGACCATATCGATCCCAAAACAAGTCCAAGCCATGAAGTGTCCGAAAACTTATATCAAAGTTATCCTCTCCAGAAATGTTGATAAAAGCGTAAACATCATGAGGAGTAAAATGCAGAGAATCTTTTAGCAGAGTTTTCCCCACATAATATCTGTCCGGCCTTTTCTCCAAACCCCCTTTATATCGTATACAGACTGCATTCCATCGAGGTGCTGCTTCCCTCTTTGAGGAGGAAAATAGTTCAGACATAAGTGGCTTCTGATAAGGGGGTTTTGGTAAAGAGGACTCCTGTGACGGGAAACCATTCTCCTGAAGAGGTAAGTCTATTTTTGAAGTGGAGGGTACTGAAGCCTGTACCACAGGAGGTTCAATAGCAGAAGGAGGTCACGAAGTCTCAGCCACTTCAGTTATAACTTTTAAACTGTCAGTCAAAACCTTCTGCTGGGAAACTGGCTTCCACTCAGGGGAGTGCTGTGAAAAGGAAAAATCTGTATCCCAGACCGGATCAGGCTTCCAAACACCTGTTGGAGCCTGCATCCAGCCAGCCCCCAGAAGAGCTTTGTCTGGAGACCAGGACTCCTGAGTCACTTCACTAGTTAAAGAGGAAGAGACTTTTACAGTAGGGTGTATAATTTTTTGTTTTGGCTGTTGAGATTTAGTCTTATTAGAAAAGGAAAATTCAGTTGCCCCAATTTGGGAAATAGCTGAGGACTGGTAGATAACAGTAGACTGTCCTTGAGTTTCCACAGTAATAGGGCTTTTCAAAACAAACCCAGCTGCTTTACTTAATGGTGCAGACTCGTTCTGGGTGAATGCAGTGGAGGAAACCCAAAGGAAATGTTTGTTGTAGGAAAGAGCAGAGCTTTTCTTTTAAATCAGGCAAAGGCTTTTCAGGCTGTAGGCACTGCTAAGATTCACGATTTTACTGCCAGCCTGTATGGAAGCAGTTGAAGGTCGAAACACCTAAACAGAGTAGAAGAAACTGGTATCATGAGCCCCTCAGGGCCTTCAGAGTCTGTTACTGCAGGCAAGAGTATGACAGGAGTGGAAACATTGCTGTCAAAGCATTGCTTTTCTTGTAAGAGCGTATCTGACAAATGCTCTGCAGACGCTTGACGCTTCACACTACTTTCCGGTAAGCAAGACTCATTTAAAACTCCTGCTACTGTAGAAATAGAAGTTTGTTCAATTTGGGGATGTATCTCTAAATGCCATAAACTTTCACTGTGAGGTGCAGAGTCCTCATTAGTTGTAACTAAAACAGCATTAGTAAAACCCGGATTATTCATGCCAGAAGTCAGTAACTCACCGCGCTCCGCGGAGCATCCCGAAGAAGTTAATTCAGCCTTAGTTATGACAGGAGCAGCTGCGCTGCTGACAGGGGGTAATGTAGAATACTCCAAATGCATATCAAGGTTTACCGGTGCTGGTGTAAACGCTGACCCTTCCTCCGTAGGATCAAGTCCATGTGCTGTATCAGGTTTAAGCAAATTAGTCGACTTCTCCTCTTGTTTTCCAACAAAATGAACCAAATCATCCCAAAGAAATGATGCATCCTGAAATTCAGTATCAGAGTCCATATCCATAATACTAGATGAAACAGCCTCCATATTACTATCAGTGGGAGCAGAGGCCAGCTCTCCCACCAAGCAGGCGTCTTCCTCCTCCGGCGTCCCACTCAGAGTGGCCATTCTGAAAATGGCCTGTCCCTCTACTGGCAGCAATGCAGCAGCAGAGTAGGGGAATTTCCCTGGTGTCCTGGCCAAATTTCCCTTATTCACTAACAATACCACCAGCAGCTTAATCTGGTTCAAGGTCAGTTGGCATTCATCTGTGTGTCCCCCTCCCCTGGGTCGTGCCTGAAAATAGGCAGGATTTGTCTAGTGCACTTACCCGGTCAACAAAAACTAAATAAATAAATAAGATATAAATGTGGGACAAACCCTATGAAGTGAGGCTGTGAGAGCTTAATATGTACTCATTGGAGGACAGAAGGTGGGGGTATGATCGAAATCTTCAAGTACCTTAAAGGTATGAACAAAGGTTAGAATGGATGGCATTTTCAACCTCAGGGGTAGGGGTCCACTGGGGGGGCACAGTCTAAAATTAGTGGGGGGGGGATTCAAAAAGGATATGAGGAGGCACTTTTTCATGGAAAAAATTATATCAAAGTGGAACGAACTGCCGGAGGAGGTGATTTAGTTGAAAACTGAGGATAGCTTCAAAAGGGGTTGGGACGGGGTAAAAGGGAAATGCATAACAGGTGGAAAGAGAGGTAGGAGGGATGAGAGTGGGAGGGAAGGAGACTCCATGTGGAAAAGTAAGGGGGGAGCAGCTCCAGTAAATACATCTGAGAACTGCACACTTGAGCAGACTAGATAGACCAAAATGGCCTGTTTCTGCTGGCATTTTCGTATGTTTATACACAGAACTAGTACAGTATATCACACTTATATGGAATATTGACATTTATGTGTCACCCTGGACCCTCCCCTATTGTTCTCCCACACTGGTCCCTGTATCCAACCCTGTCACAGTGGTATTCAGGTATCCCAGTGGTGTGCACATCAGCGGGGAAGTTCTATACTGTGCCAGATGTGTGTCATATACATCGTGATTATTAGTAATGGGGGTCTGATGCATACTGCACTGTAATCATATGGGCACTGAACTGCATGGGCAGCATATGTGGTGATACATAATACATGTGGGCCTGCTTTCTGCCACAGTCAGCAAACACATATATACATTACTCTACAATATTGCTCTCTTCTCTCAACAGCCCAGTCCATGGTTGTGGACACTGTCACAGAGGATGACCCAAGCCCATCATGTTGGCTGTAGCCCCTGAGGCCATGCCATGCTGGGGCTGATGATGACTCATACAGTGAGGAGAAGGATCACAACAATTTCATGGAGAAGAGAGTTCAGCTTGGAGTTGCCCATATTTGCTGACCCTGTTAATGATGGGGTCCAGACACTCACCCTCCCTGGCACAGCCATTACAATGCTACCCCTGGCCAATACCCCATACCCAGCCACCACTGTGCCACCATAGGACCTTGTTCCAGGCACAGCCACTGCTGTGCCACCCCAGGCCAATCCCACCAGCCCAGTCACCTCTAGGCCACCAAGGACACAGGTACCCAACACAGCACCAACCACAGTGCAACCCCGGCCTACAGAATGGGCCAGGATGCAGCTTGACCCTGTCTCTGGGATAGCCCATGCCAGCAGCAAGAGGCAGGCAACAGGCAACTGCTGCAGCCCTCCATGGGGTCCCTAGAGGGCATGCAGGCTGAAATGGGCTGCATACACTGCATGCTGCAGAACCATGAGTATCATGTGGAGGCCAACCATGTGGAACACATGGTGGCTTTGGGTCAACTGAAGTGGTCCATAGATGCCAGCTTCTGGAGACTGGAGCAGTGACTGGCTTGGGTGTGGTGTATATCACCATGCTGAAAGCCACAGCCATTGTTTCTGGCACTGTGGAGCTGTTCCAGTGGGGGGGGTATCACCCCATGGCAGATGCCTTGGTGTCACAGCACCCCTCAACAGTGTGGGCAGCCAAATGCCCTAAATCCACCGGAAATCAGGACATCTCTCACGTCAGTACATGACGACATAATGCCTTGCACACTTGGCCATGGCCTGCTCCTTAGAGGGGTCAGTACTTCTTGGTGCTGTGGCCATGGGCAGCTGACACTATCCCCTGTTGAATAGATGATGTTCCTCCACTATCCTCTCAGATATTAAGCTTGTGCCATGCCTGTGTCTATGGTGGTAGTATGAGTCACACAACACATAAGGTGCGTTGGTCTTCCAAGCTCTTTCCAGAATTTGTCCATTCAAGTCCACCACCTCATCATAACCATATCTCCCCCCCCCACACACGTGGATGGGCTGTTATTTTTTTCATCCCCTTTGTACCCCCCACCTGGATGGTATGTTATTTATTTTCATCTCCCTTTATTCCTCCCTGCCTGGATGGCTTGGTATTTGCTGTATGCCCCCTTTTGCCTCCTCACCTGGATGACTTGTTCTTTATTGGCTGGCATGTTATTCATTTTCATCCACCTTTATTCCTCCCCCCACTTGGATGGTTTGATATTTATAAAAAAGACCAAAAAGCAGCGGCTAAGGGAGTCCATGCCAGAAGCACACATATAGAAATGCAATATAAAAAAGAAAAGTGGCTAACTGGCAACTAGTGTGCAAAATAAAAGGCAAAACAAGACTAGATTTTATCTCAAAAGGTTAAACAGCTTTTATTAAATAAAATGCTCTCACCACTCACCCCACCAGCATCAGCTGATATTTCTTGACATCCCCCTTTATCCCCCCCCCAAATATTTCTTTACATCCCCTTTATTCCAACTCCCCCTCCACTTGGATGGTTTGGTATTTGTTTTCTGCCTTTTGACCCCCACCTTTATTTATGCATCTGATAACTGGGTACACACACTGGTCCCACGGAGCATTTTCAGGCATGACCAGAGCCATATAGATGGCACATAGATTGCACAACTACAACATATTTTCAAGATTACAGAGTTTCAGTAGGAAATTAACAATAATTAACAGTACAGTTTCTGCAGGTTCCTAGTGAATGGGCATTGCAATACAATACAAAACACAAGTCAAGTAATAGTTGCAGGACTTATTAGAATACATGCTGTATAACTGGTACACTAACCAAACTTAACAGGACTAGACTAAAAAGGCATATTTTCATCCCCCTTTTGCTCCCCCCAACTTGGATAGCTTGTTATTTCTGTTAATTCCTGTTTTCCCCCATAGTCCCTGTACACTTACTTTATGATTTTTGAATATATTTTTATGTTTGCTTACACGCATGTGCAAGAAACATACTGCCACCATATGAGTTTTCATAGGTGTGCCACCCCCATTTCCAATGCCCTGCTCCTTTTTGCAGGTGCGGCCGCGCGGCACCAATGAATATCCGAGCTGTCTATGACAGCCGTTCAGATGCAGTGCTGTGCAGTTTTGAGAAAAACACAGCTAAAATCAGTGGTGGTAACATGTAGGCAATTTGAATACTGCCATCGGCAGGTAATTTGCATACTGCTGCTGGCAATATGCAAATTGCCTGCATGTCAGCACTGCATCTAAACTGCTACAGACAGATCCCCATTGAATCAGTCCCCCCCCCATGAATACCTAGGTAGCACACTGGGAGCCCACCCCAGTGTGCTCATGTGCTCCCCTCTACCCCCGCACACTGCATGACTGATGGGGGTGCCAAATCCCCCATCGGCTACACTGCCCCCCAAAGCAAACTTCCAGGTGCCACGCTGGGAGCCCACCCCAGCACAGCAAAAGTATGTGGCCCACAGGGGGTGCCCATTCCCCCATTGGCTCCACTGCCCCCCCCAACAAACTTCCAGGTGCCACACTGGGAGCCCACCCCAGCAATGCAAAATCCCACATCATCTTTATAAAAGAAAGAACACCTATAACAAAAGAAAATGGTCCCTCATTGACTCTCTTGCCCCTTCCCCCAACCCACGCTCACCGTCTGCGTACCCCACCTCCCCACACCCCTCCCCACCCCATACTTATGTCTGGAGGCCGGTGCAATGATCTTCGGTGGACCGGGAACATGTCTGCACTCTTCAAAGCTGACCGCAAACTGAAGAAATTCCGGTAAGCTGTATAATGACATAAATGTTTTTTTTTTCAACTTTGGTGCATATCTCGGCCATTTTGGGGAATTTGTTTCACCAAATTTTCAACATGGGGTTCTTAGGACCCCACCTCATGAACTCAACCACTGTCATTTTGTTATTCGGTCCCAAAAGGTGATTTTGTGGTCACTGCGTGGAACCACTTTCAGGACAGAGTAACAAAATGACAGTGTCACAGTTCATGAGGTAGGCCCCCCAAAACCCTATGTTGAAAATTTGATGAAAAAATTCCCAAAAATAACTGTTTTATGAGTATGCATTGCACAGTTCCTACGCATGCTCATAACTTCGAGAATTTTTACTATTTTCACTCCAGATTTTCAACATTGCCATTTTACCACACCTCATGAGCAGTACAGCTGTCATTTTTCACATCTTGCCCAAAATGTGTTTTCGTTCATGTAGCACACAATGGCACAGTCAGTGTGCGAAATCAATGTTTGGGCACATATTAAGAAAATCACAGTGATACTGTTCATGAGCAGAGGTCTTAAAATGGCAATGTTGAAAATTTAGTGACAAAAGTCCATAAAATGACTGTGTTACAAGCGTGCATTGCACAGTTTCCACGTACCCTCGTAAGTTCACGAATTTGTAATATTTTTAGTCCAGATTTTCAACACTGGCATTTTGTCACACCTCCTTATGAACAGTACAGCTGTCATTTTTGACACCCTGTCCAAAATGTGTTTTCACACTTCTGGCACAGAAATGCATGGTCGCTGTAAGGAAATCAGTGTTCGGGACAGATTAAGGAAATCACAGTGACACTGTTCATGAGTGGTGGTCCCAAAATGCCTGTGTTGGCAACCGGCTGTGAAACATCCCCAAACTAATTACATTAGTGTGCATTGTGCAGTTTCTACGCACACTCATGACTTCACCAGTTTTTTTTTACAGTTTCACTCCAGATTTTCAACATTGCCATTTTTTTACACCTCCCCATGAACAGTACAGCTATCAGTTTTCACATCCTGTTCGAAATGTGTTTTCACATCTGTGGTGCCAAATAGTGTAGTCACTGTGCAAAATCAGCTTTCAGCTAACAAACTGATATTGCCACTGTTCATGAGGTGAGGTCACAAAAAACCCATGTTGAAAATTTGGAGTGAAAATACCAATGAACACCCAGGGCATCCCACCCACCCTGTAGAGACTGACAGGCATCAGAGGTGTGACTTGGAATTGTCACCTGTAATGCTCATGCCATTCCATCCCCACCCACACCCTGCAGCCAGTGACAGGCATCAAGGTGTGCCTTGGACTCTTCGGCCCCAAAGTTCACCCTATTCTCCTATATTGCACCCATCTCACCATATTTCCTCATGGAATGGGGTGAGCATAAGGCCCAAAGACCCCAAGGCACACCGTGACACTTGTTTGTGTCTGCAGGGTAGGGTGTGGTGAAATGGCATGGGCATTATGGCCAACAACCCAAAGGCACAACCCAAGGCCTGTCAGTCTCTGCAGGGTGATGGGGTTGGCTTCAGTTCAATACTTCACTGCCATTCCTATTATGCATCTCTCTAACTATTACAGTACCAATGCCAATGTCAGCAAGCAAACATTCGGCATTGACAAATGCTTGTTTTAAACAATTACTGTCTCCTGCTTGCTCTTTACTTACTGTCTGGGTTGGAATCAGTCTGCAATGAGGCAGTCTCAATACTCTCTGGACTTTCTGCCAACCTAGGGTCATGCCTACTGAGCTGCTCCTGCATCCCCTGGTCCACTGGCTCAGCATCTGCCATAATGTTTCTCTCTGAGGCTGGCAAGTATATCCCCCAGTTGAGTGCCATGCTGTGTAGTATGCAACAGGCAAGTAATATGCAGCAGACCTTCTGAGTGGTGTATTGTAGGGCACCACTGGAATGATCAAGGCATCTAAACCGCATCTTGAGCTTGCCAAAGACTGACTCCGTGACACTGAATGTTATATGTGCCATACTGTAATCATCCTCTGCAATGGATTTTGGATGTAGGACAGGTGTTAGGAGACAGTGATACTTACTGACATCAATGGCAGCTGGGGGAGGCCTTGGGTGTATACTCACAGAAAAGGCACCCACTAAGTATATCATCACCTTCAAATCTCTAGCACAGAATGGAATTGAGCCAGATGAAGGCATCATGAGCATTGCCAGGGTACTATGCAAAGGCATTGATGATGTGTTATGGTGCATTGCACACCACGTGACAGTTGATGGAGTGAAAGCTATTTCTATTCACACTGTCCTCCACCCAATCACATGTGGATGCATGGATGGCAACATAGGTGCAGTCAGTGGCACCCAGCGTGCCTGGTAGGTGCACAACCTGCTAGAATTGCTGCATGGTTGCTGTTCGCTCTGCTGGTGTGGTGTGGAATATGATGAACTCCCCAGCATGGGCCAGCAAAGCATCTACGAAGTGGCCTAAAAGGGGTGAGGTGATAGACTGTGTGATATTGTTGGTGTCCCTAACTGGTATCTGAAATATTCCAGTGGCCAGAAAGCACAGTGCATCTGTGACCTTCAGCTCTATGGACATTACATGGCTGCAGTGGGTGTCTGTCTGGAGCTGCTCATGCAGCAGTTCACACAGCTGCATGAGCATGGGCCTCTTCAGCCAGTACCAACCCCAAATGTTTTCATCACTGAGGACTTTGAATATGACTCATTGATGGTGGGCTGGACTGCTGGCACAGTGTCAAGGTGTCCGTCTGCGGTGCCGACATCCTGGGTTCAAGGACAGACTTGGGAGTTGGAGGGCCAGCTGGGGGAAGAGGGACTGAGTGTTCCAGAGGACTGCTCTCCTTCTCCAGGGGAAGGGGGGGAAGAGTGTCTAGCACAATGTGGACCTCTGGTGGAGGCTGGGGGTACCGCCACAGCCGGGGCCACATGTCAGGGGGCAGCATGGATGCTGGCCTCATTGCACATCCCCATCCCCAGGGAAAAACTTAGGAAAACAATGCCAGTCTCTAATGACATCCCCTGCCTCCACCGCCACTCCTGTTGCAGATGAAAAGTCCACCGGGGGGGTTCCAACGCCTGTCACCCCACCCTGGGGAGCAGGCCAGGGCTCCAAGGACCTTGTTTCCAGGGAGGGGCCGTGCGCATGGCAGCTCCACCCAGGCATGCAAGCCTGGGGATGGGGGGCAGTGACCAGAGTGTGGGACCAGAACCCCTAGCAGGGGAGATTGTTGGGACAAAAAAAAAATTACTCATGGATAGTGCTATCTATTTGCAGCATAGCACCCCTGGGGCCTCCACAGTGGCCCAGAGGGGTATTCGCCCACTCCTCATCTTTCATGACTGTCTGCATTCAGTACATGATAATATGCCATTTTGTTTTCTGGTGGGTAGGTATGTTCACTGCAGTGCCACTCCCCATGTTGTGGGTTTGCCCCAGATTAAGACCTTTTTATAGTCCTTAACTTGCACTGTGCTATGTAATGTTAAATGCTACTATCGCAGCACTAAATCATTGAATATGGTGCTGTGCCAAATCATGTCAATGCCCCTTTCTTTAGCACTGAATACATTATTTTTGTGCTCGAGTGCTAGCACTCCTAACAGGCAGAGTGCAAATGGCTGAATATAGCATTTCAGCATAAACAGCAAATTACGCTGGTGCAATCTGATAGCTTTAGTAGTAAACCATTTGAATATGGGGCCCTGTGTCAGATATTTCCTGAAATTTCTGTGATATCTCTAGAGAGATTTTCCACCTACCTGCAGTTACACAGTAGGTTCACTAGAGAGAATCTCTTTAGAAATATCACAGAATTTCTGGAAATATCTGGCCATACCCTTTGTAGCAACTTTATTGTGGTGCTGTTTGGCAAAATTATGTAATCTGCCATAACAACTGCTTCTAATAAATTCAGTGAAGAGGTCTCTTTCCATAACATTTGTGATACCTGTGAAGCATTTGTAATATGCCACATTATGGTTTTATGTATCTAAAACTGTGAAAGCAAGAGCTTGCCGCACTTACACAGGAGACTCCTGCTCTACTCTGTCTCTCTTCTCATGGTTTCTTTCCCCTATTATCCTAACCTAGGATTCATAGAATTCATAGGAGGTGTTTAAGCCAGCAAGGCAATTTGCACATAACAGCTTGCCATTTCTCAATGGTTATAGCCCTTTTTATTTTTAATTTTACAATATACATCTAGATTGTTCTTAACCCTTTCCATATCTTCACTCAAAACTACCTCATTTGGTAGCTCATTCCAAATCACCACCAACCACCCTTTGTGTTATCCACTGTCCTCCTTTTACAGTTCTAAAGTTCACTCCCTTTAACTGGTAACTATAAAATTTCATATTGTGTTTTCTTTTGCAGACACAAATTATTTACTAAATCCTAATCAAGTACTGCTGATTATATAAGGCAAAGATCCCTTCTCAGCCTTCTATACTCCAGGGCAAACATATCCAAGCTCTCCCATGTCTGCTTATATGTCAGGCTTCCCATACTTGATATCATTCTAGTTGCCCTCCTCTGGGCATGTTCTAGCTGGTTTAGCTCCCCCCTTGACTGTGGTGACTAAAACTGACATATTCCAGGTGCGGCCATACCAGTGCACTGTACAAGAGCATCAAAACTCTGCTATCCCTATTAGCAATGCTTTTCTTTATACACCCTAGTATCCTATAGCAGTTTTGTGATGTTTCATTATAATGTATTTCAGACTTAAGAGTCTCTGTTATCAGTATTCCCAGGTCCTTTTCCATGTTGGTTTCTTTAATTTCTTTCCCTAGTAATGTATATTTAGTCATTTTGTGTTTGTTTCCCAGGTGCATAACTGCACATTTCTCTACATTAAAATCCAATGTATGTTTTCTTCCCCAAGTTTCAAACTGTTTTAGTTCTTGTTTAAGTTGGTGTATAGCCTCATTTGAGTCCACCACTGCCCTTAGTGTAAACAGCACATTTCACCAACCACACTCCACTAGTACACTTTATCAATGACTCTCAGATGTTAAAGTGGGGCTAAGCACAGAACCCTGAGGTACTCTTCTTGTCACCCCACCCCAACCAGATTTATGTCCCCTAAAAATGATATGCAGCCTCCTGTTATGTAGCCATGATCTTACCCAGCTAATCAGCCTTGTAGTTAGTCCAAGCTCTCTCAGCTTTGATATCAGCTCCAAAGGTGGTGCACTATCAAAGGCCTTGTTATAGTTCAGCAATAAAGCATCGACTGGGAGCCCTTTGTATAATGCTTTACTAACATTTTCAATGAAACTTGTCTGAATGATCTTCCCCTTGTAAAGTCAAGTTGTGATTGATCTTTCATGTTATTTTCCTGTAAGTGCGTTTCTATTTCTATTTTAATAATTGTCTCAAGAACCTTCCCTACTACTGAGGTTACACTTACTGTCCTATAGTTTTTTTCATAGAAGTGTGATGGCAGAAAAGGACCGACAAGGCCAACCGAGTCTGCCCATTTGTCTAGCTATCTGCTTGGACATGCACCCTCCAACCCTCAACACTCCCCTGTGGTTGTCCCATGCCCTTTTGAATCCCTCCACTGTTTCTTCTCCAACAACCACCTCGGGAGTCTGTTCCACTTATCCACCACTCTCTCTGTGAAATAGTACTTCCTAATGTTACCCCTGAACTACCCCCCTCCACCTGCAGGCCATGCCCCCTTGTTCTCTGACTACTAGTTTTTCTCCATTATATCTCCAGGTGGGCCAGATATCAGCTGTCTACCTGTCAGATAATCATCCTTGCTACTATATTTACTACTAACTCTAGTTCCCTTTGGTTGGACTGCTGACATTTTATGTCTCCTCAAACTCCTCTTTTCCTGTTTTTCAGGCCCTACTGGATTTCCATATCCTTAGAATTCCTTCACTCTATTGTAGCAAGTAAGTCCTTATTTTTATTACATTCATTTCAATCACTTACAACACTAAGCATAACAATTTCACTATAAAAAACTTTTAAATTAATTTAGCGACCTTTATTAACTAAGTAATCTGATTCATTAATAAAACATATAAGCAAGCATTAAGGCATTGACAAATGCTTGTTTTTTTTTAATGTCAGTACACCCGGGGGAGGGGGGTAGAGTTGTGGTGCTATATGGGCTGGGGGAAGCAGGATTACATCTGAAAGAGTGGGAAAGAAGTGTAATTGGGGTTCTAAGTGGTTGAGGGAGGGGGAAAGAAATGTATTATTTTAGTATTAGTCCTGCACCTTTAAGACTGACCGGTACTAACCTCTTTGGCTAACTTCTGGAAGTTAACCACAGTGTTGCCAAACATACTGTACTCTGCACAGGCTGGTTTTGGAGTGGGGAGCTCACATGTGTGCTCTTTCAGATTCTACAACATAGCAAAAACACACAGGCCCGGAAATTCAAACTGCGACAGGCTGTGGCGCAAGCCTGGGCGCAGCTCAACTTTGTTGCGCACGGGTGTGGCCTGGGTGATATTCAATGGAGCTGCACTATGGCACAACAACTTTGAATATCGCACCCTGGCCACCTCCACTGTGCATGGCGCAGTGGCACTGCGCCAGCGCAAGTGGCCAGAGTGGAGCATGGAGATGTGGTGGCGCAAGTGCCATTGCGCCATGCACAGCACCTGCAATATTCAAATGGGGACATGCAAATGGGGCCATAAGTTATGCAAGGTGCACAGGTGGCCATTTGCATCTCATTATGGCCCCATTTGCATGCCATTAGCATGCAGGTGCGCCGATTCCCGACGACTTGCGCCTGGCACCCTGCCAGGCAGCAGCCATCGGGGACCGATGCCCCCTGCAACCTGATCACGGGAAGTCCCGTAAGATATAAAAACATTCAATATCCCTGGTGGTCCAGTGGACCTCTATGTGCCCCGATTGTGGGCATCACTGTATTCCCCCCCCAAGTCCAATATCCCTGGTGGTCAGTGGACGCAATGAGCCCGATCACGGGCATCATTGTATTCCCCAGTCCAATATCCCTGGTGATCTAGTGTGCCCCCACCCCACCGCCCACTGGGCCCCACCACCCGCTCCCTCTGTCAGCCAGCGGGTGGCAGCACCCACCCACCTGCCGCCCGCTGCCCACTGACTGACAGCTCGGTAGAGTTACCGCCCATTGGTTCACAGCATGAGCCAATGGTTGCCACCATACCGTACTACACAGTCAGATATGTGAATGAATTCATCCATATCTTGACTGAGTAGTAGTACGGTGGTTGAACGCCCATTGGCTCATGCTGTGAACCAATGGGTGTGCAACCCTACTGATCTGTCAGTCACGGGCGGCAGGTGGTGGGTGCTGCTGCCCACTGCCAATGGAGGGGAGCAGGGTGGTGGGGCTCAGTGGGCGGGTGGGGGGAAGCACTAGATCACCAGGGATATAGGACTTGGGGTGATTAATGATGCCAGCGATCAGGCTCAGTGTGGTCCACTGGACCACCAGGGATATTGGACTGGGGGGGAATACAGTGATGCCCATGATCGGGGTACATAGAGGTCCACTGGACCACCAGAGATATTGGACTTGGGGGGGAATACAGTGATGCCCATGATCAGGGCATGAGGGGTGCCGCCAGGTGTGGCAGGAACTCAGGTGGCCACCCACAGGTGGCAGCTGCTGTGTTGTGCCCTGCAATGTGGCAGCTCGCCTGTGGGTGGTCATCACTTATTCCTGTTTTTTGGGGTGTAACTTTGTGCAGGCGCAGGTAGGGGTTGCACATGCGTGACTCTGCACAGCCTGGGCTGAATATCGGGCTGTGCAGGTTATGCATGGGCACGCCTTCCCTACCTGTGCCTGCATACATTACTGATGCGCTCTGGCGCATCGGGATTTGTGCGGCGCACTTTTCCCTTTTAAATATCGCACCGGGGTGCATCAGTGGGTTGTGCATGGTGCAACACTGTTGCGTCATGCTCAACCCTTTTGAATATCTGGGCCCCAGTGTATAATGGGAGCTCAGATTGTAGCATTTCAACCAAGAGATTGTGCAGGGCTCTCACTTGCATGGTCAGATCACCGACTTACAGTGCAGCGAATTGTCAGGTGGTGTAAACGGGGGACATATTGGGGAACGGGACAGACACCTGACAGATGGGACAGTCAACTGCAGCACATTTGAAAAGGGTAAATGCTATCTCTGTCTGTCCTCTGCACCAGACAATGTCATGATTTCATGAAGTCAGGGGCTACTGTTACCGGGATGTCTTGTGTTGGGTTTGGGGATTGTGGCTGAACTGAAATAGTTCACTGAAAGACTTAGAACTGAGCCCTGTTCTGTGTGCAGTCTGAATTGTTACACTTAGTTCTAGTGTCACTCTATTAATAAAAATAATAATAATAAAATTACAAAGCAGGAAAATAATTCAGTGTGCTCTGAAGTTCTGCACAGAAGCAGTCCATAAAAATTAAGAAAAAAAAAACAAGGAAACATGGGAGGGGCTATCCTTACATTAAAGTAAGAATTCTAATTTGTTGTCGGGCCATCAAAATTTCTTGCAAGCCAGCAATTCTGTCCCATGGACTGGTCTGGTGACCACTGTTATTTTTCTTCCATACTCAATCCCTGTGATGTGTGGAACAGTACTCTACCTGGAGGTTAACATACTCAGTTCTATTCCTCCCTAGACATCATCAGCATTGTGACCACACTGACTGTGATATTGCTGGTAACCAAGAAAAGCCAGTCTCATGCTGCATGATTGGAAACTTATGACATGTTACCAATCAGCCAGAAGAACTTGTGATATAGCAATGAATGGGGTCATGTGCTGTTGATGTAGTTGGAAGAACAGAGCTAGATGTGTATGCATCCAAATAAAGCACTGCTTTTCACATCACATCCAATACTATTAGGCATACAACTGTCTAATGAGCACATAGAAAAACACTTCAGAGATAAAAGATAATAAGGGTCTTCTTTTAAAAACTGCAAATATTTCCTGCCTGCTGTTGTTTGGCACTACTAGCTCTTTAATGGTATGCATAAGAAACTCCACCCTAAGCTTTCTGTGCTGAAATGCAGCAAGTCATATCTTCCTCTCCCTATGTGCCACCAAATTATCCTAAAGATAATATTATCAGTGAAAGGGACCTAGGGGTTATCATCTCTGATGACAGTAAGGTATCAAAGCAGTGCACAAAGGCAGCAGGGAAGGACAGTGGCATGCTGGGATACATAGGCAGGAGTATCATTAGCAGGAGGTAGTGATGCCTTTGTATAAAACATTGGTAAGGCTTCACCTGGAGTACTGCTTGTAGTTCTGGAGGCCACACCTGTGCAAGGACATAGATAAGGTGGAGATTATCCAGAGAAGCGCAACAAAGATGGTGCAGGGCGTGCACCACAAAACATACGAGGAGAGACTAAGGGACCTCAATATGTACTCACTGGAGGAGAGGAGACAGCAGGGGGACATGATTGAAACTTTCAAGTACCTCAAGGACATAAACAAGGAGCAGGTGGTAACATTTTCCAATGTAGAAAGAGTACTAGAACAAGGGGACACAATATGAAATTAGAAGGGGGTAGATTAAGAGGTAATGTGAGGACGTTTTGCTACACAGAAAGGGTAGTAGACACTTGAAATAGTCTGCCACAGGAGGTAGTGGGGGCAAGCACAGTGGAGGGGTTTAGGCATGCCTGGGACAGGCACAAGGGAAGCTTGAGAGGGGAGGGAGTGATAAAAAGCCATCGATCACATTGGGTCAGTGTCCACATACGATGTATAGGTCCTACAGGCAGACTGGATGGGCCTAGCTGTTCCTATCTGACAACAATTTCTATGTTTCTATAACAATGAGCATGATTTCTAACAGTTTTTGTAAAGTGAAGGAGTACCAAGTTATGTGTTAACTCTCTGAGTGCTGAATATGTTTGAACTTATATAGACTCTGGACACATCCTGCAGACTTGTAAGGGAGAGATCAGCAGAAGTCTATATGTAAACTGAAAGGAATTTTTGAAGCAAAGAAATGAACGTATGTGACAAAATGATTTGCACCTTCTACTTAATGTATGTGTTTTCTCTTTCTGTAAGGTATTTGGTAACATGGGGAGTTGGACCCAAGAAAGGGATGTGCAGGTCTGGGATTGGTTGTTGTGATCAGAACAGTGAGCTCGCTGGAAAGTTTGAAGCCACATCTCATCAACTATCTCTCAATTATGCCGTTAGTGTTCCAATGGCTTTCAAGCAGATGTTGTGATGTAGTACTGCCACATAAAGCATCTGGCAGCAATTCTCTCAATTTATCACTATTGAGTATGGAATTTGCTCCACAGAATGGACTATTGCATGTTAATATGCATTGCCAGTTTAAGACATTTCTTAGGTATCCTCATACCAGATGAATTTGTTTATTTAAAGATACTAGCTGGCTTCTTTTAAAATATTTTTGTAAGTTTATTATCCACCACCAATTTTACTAAGTGGTGCATTACTATGTTGGTGTTCGAAAACCATGATGTTACAGTATCTAAACATAAATCAAAATTATTACTTTAAGGAATGAAGGTGTATGTTTGGTTACCATGGGGACATTTGGAGTACAAACTGTAGTTGTGGGTAAAATGTATGCCACACCACCTGGCGCTTGGACACCAGAAACTTCCTTAGTAAATGAGAAAAATCCAAAAAGTGGCTAATGGAATCCAAGCCAGAAGCTCACCCAAAATAGAAATCCAGATACAGTAAGAAAGGTGTCTAACTAGGCAACTAGTGTGTATAGCAGTAATATAGAAACCATAGTTTGTCTCTATATTTAAAAAGTTTTTATTTAAATAAATAGCTCACAAATAGCGCACAAAGGAGCATTTGGATGGGATTGGGTCAGACATGGACGCTGATAGTAGGTGGGAAATCATCAGGAGAGGGGTGCAGGATGCTACCAGCACCTGTGCAAGAGTAAGACGAAAATGCGGTAGGGCCCAAAAACCCTGTTGGTGGACCAGGGAGGTCCAGGAGGTGGTGCTGGGAAAGAAAGCAGCCTATAAGCAATTCAAGTGCTCAAGGAGTGAAAGGGATCGAGGGGAGTACGAGCTGATGGCTAGAAGGACCACTAGAGTGGTGAGGGCGGCTAAGGCAAGGAAGGAGCAGAACCTGGCCAGGGAAATTAGGAGAGGGAACAAGGGGTTCTTTAGATACATTGGGGAAAAACGAAGGGTGAAGGGGCAGATTAGCAGGATTAAATCAGGGGAGATGGGCACAAGACCGGGGAGCAGGCTGAGGTACTAAATGAGTACTTCACCTCAGTTTTCACCAGGGAAAATGGGGTGCTGCATCATACATGGGAGAGACAGAGATACTGAGGAGGACCCTACCCGATCGGCAGGTCTGGGGAGAGGGGGAGGCATCACTGGCAGGTGGGGGAGGGCTAAGCAGGGAGAAGGGGTACCAGAAGTGGAAATCACAGCAGAGAGAGTGAGGGAAGGCCTCAGCTCCCTTAAGATGGAGAAAGCACCGGGGCCGGATAAATTACATCCCAGAGTGCTGAAGGAACTTGCAGATGTCCTGGCAAAACCCCTGGCAGAGCTTTTCACCATCTCTCTGAGGACAGGGTGGGTGCCCCAAGACTGGAAGGTGGCGCATATAGTGCCTATCCACAAGGGGATCAAGGGAGGTGGCAGGAACCACAGGCCTGTCAGCCTGACATCGGTGGTGGGCAAGGTGATGGAGGGGCATTGTCAAGGAGAGGCTAGGGGGAGACCTGGATAAGTCAGGGTGCCTGGATGATAGACAGCATGGATTCATCCCGGGGAAATCGTGTCAAACAAACCTGGTGGAGTTCTATGACTGGGTGACAAGTGCCTTGGACCTGGGTAGACCAGTGGATGTCCTCTTTCTAGACTTCAGCAAGGCATTTGACTCTGTTCCTCACATGGATCTGTTGGATAAGCTGGGAGAAATGGGGGTGGGGAACCAGATGATCAGATGGATAGGCAATTGGCTCCAGGACCGGACCCAGAGGGTCGTGGTTGAGTGGGATGGTCTCATCCCCAGGAGGTCATTAGTGGGGTCCCACAGGATCAGTCCTGGGCCCCTTCTGTTCAACGCCTATGTATCTGACATAAGGACAGGAATCAGAGGAGATGAGTCTCTTGCAGATGACTCGAAACTGGGGGCGGTGGTGGATGGGGAGGAGGGAGGTGGCTACAGGGGACCTGGAGGCTCTGGAAAGATGGTCAGAAAGTGGAAGCTGAGGTACAATGCAGGAATGCAAGGTACTCCACCTGGGGCCAGAAACCCAGGCCAAGTGTACACCCTGGGAAATGCTACAAGTCTCAATGGCTGAGAGGGACCTGGGGGTGGTGGTGGATGTCAAGATGAACAACTCTGAGACTTGTAGGAGGCAGTAGCCAAGGCCAACAGGATGCTGGGATGCATCACTAGGGGGATCACCTCCAGAGAGGAAGTGATGCTCCCTCTGTATAACTCTTGGTGAGGCCGCACCTTGAGTACTGCGTGCAGTTTTGGAGAGCCACACTTAAAGCGGGACATTAACCTCCTGGAGAGGGTCCAGAGGAGGGCAACCAAATGATTTGGGCTTGGGGACAGGACCTATGAAGAGAGGCTCGAAGAGCTAAATATGTACACACTGGAAGAGAGAAGGGACCGGGGGGACATGATAGAGGTCTTTAGGTACATGAAGAGGATAAATAGGGGAGGAACAGTCGGGGTGCTTCGAAGGAAGGAGGAAGGGGCCACTAGAGGGCATGGGTGGAAGCTGGAGGGGGGAAGATTCAGGGAAGAAAGGAGGAGGTGCTACTTCACTGAGAGAGTGGTGGAGCCATGGAATGCACTGTCTAGGGGGCTAGTGGAGGCAGAGACAGTGGAGGGGTTCAAGAGGGGGTGGGACAGGTACAGGGGAAGGGTTCTGGAAGCAAAATCCAATGCAGCAAGAATATCCGGAACTGGGAAGGGAGAAGCCAGAGAAGGCGAGAGGGACAGCAAGGTCAGCACCCAGGCTGGGGACTGACCAAACGAGCAGACACGAAAGACCGTTAGGCCTATTCTGCTGGCATTTTAGTATGTTAGTATGTAAATGACTCACCCCACCAGCAGCAGCCAACATTTCACCGACGTGACTGTAAGCTTTCTCAAGGCTTTAATTAAATAAAAGCTTTTTAAATATAGAGACAAACTATGGCCTCTTTATTGCTGCTATACACACTAGTTGCCTAGTTAGCCACCTTTCTAACTGTCTCTAGACTTCTTTAATACAGGAGTGGTAAAAACATGCACTATTTGCACTAAATATTCTGTAGCGCATTTGTAGCACCTTATTTGTTCAACTGCTTGCTGCACTTAACATATCCAACATTATTTGGACATTTTTTTGTGCACAAGCAAAAGAAGCCTTTTTTTTACATGTGGCAAAGGTAGGGTTTTGAATATATTTGAAACTGCTGTAATGAAGTGACACATATTTAAAAATATGGAACTTATTTATTTATAAATTATTTTTGGGGAAAGCATGACACATGATATCTGATAACTGTCTGCTTATTCTATACACTGCTCATTGCAGACATACAGTATGACCATACGAACATATGAAAACACCAGCAGAAAAAGTCCAAGAGGTCTATTGAGTCTGCCCAAGTCTGCAGCTCACAGTGTACTTTACTGCAGCTGCCCCCCAGTCCCAGACATAGAACTGAAGTAAACTTCTTTTCTGGTTGTTTATGTTGCTGTTTAGTATTTGAACAAATGAATAAAGCATATTAAATTGCAAAAAAAAATAAAGAACTGAAGTAAAATATGTACAGCTGATGTGCAGACAACAGATCTGGGATCAGGCGTTCAGTGTGCGGAGAACATTTTTTTCATGGATGTATTGGAGTTCTGTTTCAGGGCATTAGCCAGCCCATTCCTCTGCACCACTCCCCTGTTATATTAAGGCAGCTCACAGTATTAACACTACATGAGGGGGAGGTGACAACCCAATCCAGAGATAGTTTCAAAAAATACTACCAACACCGAAATACTGTACCTCAGAATGCCACCCCACTATGGAGCTATTACATTCTTTGGAAAAGCTCCTATAAGCACTATCCCTCCAGACATGGTCACTGAGCTGAATGTCCCAGTCATCCAAGCAGTAGTAGAAAGAATGGTGAAGGAACTGGCAGATGGGAAAGTCCCCGGGCCAGACGGCTTGCCAATAGATTTTTATAAACTCTTTTGTCCAGTACTTATTGATCCTTTATTAAACATGATAGCTGAAAGTATGTCTGTAGGTGTCTTGTCCCCCCTCTATTATTGTACTTCCCAAATCAGGCAAGGACCTGATGCTGTGCCATCATACTGCCTTTTCTCCCTGCTGATGCTAGACTACAAAGTCACAATGAAGGTGTTGGCCACCAGACTGTAAAAGTTGCTACTGATGGCATTCCATAGTGATAAAGCAGGAATGGGGGGGGGCAGGATAGAGACCTATAAGTACCTCACAGGGGCCAACAAGTTGCAGGAGGGAAGCATTTTTTCAGGACAGAAGTTGCACCAGGACAAGAGGACACACAGTGAGGCTGGGGGAATTTAGGAGAGATGATAGGAACTACTTCTTCACTGGAAGAGTGGTATATGCCTGGAACAGTCTTCTAACAGAGGCAGTAGGAGCAAAAACATTGGAGAGCTTCAAGCATGCATGGGACAGGTGCAAAGGAATCTTAGTCAGAAAGTGTGTGTGTGGGGGGGGGAGAGTAGCTGGAGATCAGGTAGGGTCTTTGGTGACAGTATAAGCAGGCACAATCATAGCAGACTGGATGGGCCAAGTGGTCCATATCTACCCATAAATCCTATTTTTCTGTGTTTCTGGATTCATGAAAATGAGACAGGGAAAAAGGAATATCCAAAGAAAACATAAAGTGTTATGGAGGTGGTCCAGAACAAGGGTGGGGGCAGAGGCTGGGATCATTGCCCTGGATGCTGAAATGGCATTTGTCCACATAGAGCGGGGTACATGCATCACATGTTGAAACAGTATGGGATGTGAGATAAATTCAGGAACTAGTTGAACATGTTATACTCACACCTATGGGCCAGTTTAAGCTAAAGGAACAACTAGCACAGAACTTTGAATTAAACCGTGGAACCAGACAAGAGTTTCCACTCTCACAGCTACTATATATACTTACTCTGGAACCCCTGGCTGAGGCCATTCAACATGAGAAGTGAATACAGGGACTAAAAGTGGGAGGCCAGTGTTATAAGCTCTCTCTTTTTACAGATGACCTGCTGATCCATCCCCTTCCTAGCAAGCATCTTGAAGGAGGACAATTGGCAGACCATAAAGTTAACCAAGGGAAGAACGAGGTGCAACCACTAGGTTAGGGGAAATAGTGGGCTTCCTATTAGGACTTAGTAAAATATCTAGAGAGTAACATTCCAAGAAAGTTATCCAAATTGTTCAAGGTCAATTTATTTCTCTTCAAAACAAATTTAATCAGATTGAGAAAGGTTGGTGGCTCTTCCCCTAATGGAACTGGGAAGGATGAGTTACACAACAAAGATGTGCATTTTATTTAAACTACTGTATGTACTGCAAGCACATCCCATAAAACCCCCCCAAAGTCTTCTACAAACAGATCAACAATATGTTCCACAGCTTTGTTTGGAGTGCCAAGTGAGCTAGGATAAAAGCTCAGCTTCTACAGGCCCCTTTGAAGGAAGGGGGCTAGCAATGCCAGACATTCATCTATAGTATGGGGCATCTCATTTGGACTTTCTGAACTCCAGAAAGGGGAATGTTAAACCTGGCTGGGTGGTGCTATAGGAGGAGGAAGTTGGAGCCACCTCATTAATGATGGCATTGTTAAGCCCCAGTTTCTCCATGGTGGATAACTAGAAAGTGGCCAACCCATTCATCAGAAATACTCTTACCACTCGGAGGAAAACTCATGAGTTGACAGAACATAGGATAGGTCTCTCCCACAGGGCTTCATTACTACACCTCTTCAGGGGTTGCAGGGAATATGATGTCTTCTGGCACCAGTGTCTCTTGGCATGGGCTAAAAAGGGAATAGCACTGGTAAAAGATTTGTTTTTTGAGGGGTCTAGACACACTCCTAAACCTCAAATAAAAACATAACCTGCAAGCCGATTCCTTTTTAATATACAGTACCTAAAAATTAGATGCCTGGTGGAGAAACACGTGGGGAGGGGGCAATGGGAAATATCACCATTTGAGCATATTATCTACTCCCCAGTGCCAAGTACTAAGCCCCTCTCAGTTCACTCTAGAATGTTACTGGGCAGTAGGCTGCAAGAGGAAAATAATTTGGGAGAATGTGGAGTGCGGATGTTACAATAGACATCACTGCACAAGAATGGAGAAGGACCATTAACTATATTAGAAATTGTATAAAGAGAAACAGGCTATGCCAAATACAGTATATTGTGTTATATAGAACCTACTGTACTATGCACCTAGCAAACTGCACAGATTCAAACCAGAGGTAGATCCCATGTATCTAAAATGCAAGGTTCAGAGGGAACCTTTTGGCAAATGATATACGAATGCCTTGAAATAATAGTACACTCAATCATGAAGAAGGTGCTGGGAGAACATCTCCCTGACTTCCCTCTTGAACTGCTCTTGAGAGCAGATTGGCTGAGAGCATGCAGAAAATCCCCCGTGTGAGGGCAATGAAAAAAAAAAAATATACCACAATAGCACAACATGGGGGGGGGTCTTCCTATTGTGCACTGGGCTAATAATGTAGACTATACAGATAGAGAAAGCTCAATAAGCTGCAAATGGGTAAATACAGTATTTCAATAAACTGTGGAACCCAGTGATAAAGGCCATGGAAAAAAGACCACTTTCCAGACTGGACACCAGTGTGTTGGATTTGGAATGTGACTCTTCATGGGATGCAGAAAAAGATAAGCTGTGCTGAAATGTATTAACCATGAAATGAAGTATGTTCCTGTTCCTGTAATGGGAAAACAACAAATAAAGTTTATAAAAAAAAGACACAATAGAAAGCAGTAATTAGACATGTTGAATATATAGCTGTGCTTATGACTCAATGGTAGCACACCATGCCACCATTCTGGCAAGGGTGTAGACAAGCATACTCTCTGTACACATTTGTGTGCAGTTTTGTTGAGTGCCTGTCCCAAATCATATGCCATTCTGTTAACATTATCAGTCTAATCTGCAGTATTTGAGTAAGTGTCGGCCACTGAGTAGTGTCTCTGTTTAAACTTCTATTGTTTGCGATACAGATCTATATATAACCTCCTTAGAGATTAGAGAGGTCATCTGACAACAACCTGATTTGTTTGTAAAGGGGGCAGCATTTGGAGAAGTGTACATTTTTTAATGGAGGGGGCATCAGTTTAAGATTGAGTATACAAAACAGAAATTTCTGGCTACACCTCTTCATTCTGGGACCTGAGATTGGTGGCAAGCCTGGGTGCCTTCATGATGAGTAACCCAGATGCAGAAGTGCTGGTACTTGCAGCAGTCTCTACTTCAAGGAGGGGGCTTCTCTATACCACTCTACAGTTAACCCTGCCCCAGTCCAAGTGAAGCATGAACAAGTGCATTCCTACTTCCTCTGGAGGGGGTATGCTGTGGGGCATGGCTGGTTAGAGGTGTGATGATTATGTTTTCTGATGCCTGAATATGTTGAAAAATCAGAGGATATAGTGAGGATGATAGCTGCAACCTATTACTTGGGTTAACCCCCTGCCAACACCCAATCCCTAGCAACCAGATATGGACTCTCCCATTTTGTTGAATGGTAGTCCCTCCTATGGGATTATATTCTAGTGACCTGTGTGGGCTGGGCAATGAGCACGTTGATCCCAGGAGACAGGGAGGACAACCTAAAGGTGATTACTGCCTCTGACATAAAATATAGATTAAAAATAGCCATTCCTGATTGGATGAAATTGAACTAATGATTCATAATATAAAGTAAAAAAATATTCTGTTTCATTATTATTATCAAATTGGTAGCATATACAGTGGTAGAAACTGACATCCATAATGATACCTTTAGTTATGGCTAGCTATGGCTAGAAACAGGGCATTCATTTCAATGGGAATGTGAAAAGGAAATGGCTGGATATTGTTTTTGTTACAGGTGGCTATGGCTGTCACTGTACAGCTGGAAGACTAACAAGATCATAACACTTGTTACAGCTATTAATAAAATAATACAAGGCCTTAGCCATTTGAAACCATGCTTTAATAGATAAAAGCTTAACCTTCTTTTCCTGAGTAGGAAATGGTCTTTAATGTAGGTTAAACCCGTATTCATATTCTTTTGCTGTCACAGCCTTGTGTATATTATAACATAATATTTTAATTGCATCGGAAAGCATTTGACATAGAACAAAGTTACCGTGGCGACTGAAGATGAAGATGCTCATGAAAGAGAAAATGTGTGTGTTTTTTGAGCAGTAAAACTTATTAAAACTAATTTAATATATGATACTTTGAATATAACTGTCAAAATTATAGTCCTGCAGGCTAGGCTAGGTGTTGCTATGTCCTGCTGTTGCAGTGTGTTCCCAAGGAAGCAACAGATGGTGATTGTTAATTGACATTTTTGATGTAAGACAAATATATTTTCTCCAAAAATAACTATTGCATACATTACTGTATTTTTCAGCAGACTCAGATTTTTTTCTCTGAAGACAATATCACTATAGACAAGAGTGTCATTAGCTGAGGGTCTGGTGGGAATGCGTCACAAATTTCTAAGCCTCAGTTCTTATGAGCAGATCACAAGTTTCAGTAAGCCACCACCAGCAGCTCCATGTGCTCCTTACACACTGCCTGTCTGCCTGTAGTGTTATAAGTGTGTGTCCAGGCTGAGTTTTATTTCTGAAGCACTATGATACATCTGTGGTGGCATGGGAATTCATAGAATCATGGATGTCTGCACATCACACATCACTTGATGGTGAGGCAACCCAGTCCATTCATTGCTTGCCTATGATCAACCACCTAGTCATTGATGCTGTGGGCAGGCTGTGGCCAGCCTGGTGGGTGGGATGGAGAAACTGGGTCCCTGATATGGTACAGTCAGGGTCTCACAGACTTTCAGCAGATGTTGTGCCTCATCCCTTCCATTAATGTTTGTGCTACAGTTCCATAAACGTATAAGTCAATTAGTTTTGACTGACTTTGAGGAAAGTTGTACAATTTCAGGACCAGTGTTAGACTGGCTATAAGAGAAGCCACCCCATTCTCAGTTCCAAAACAGTGGTTATGGGTTCTTGTTAGTACAGTAACATGATTTCATATGCATGGTATCCTGTTATATAGACAAGTCAGATTGAGCGACTCAGTTTTGAGTGACTCAATTTGAGCCCCATGACGTGAGCTATCCTGAAAGGGTAGCAAGGCACAGTTATTGTGTGGATGATGGAGAAGACCAATTATACAGGAGAGTGAATGGAAGAGGAAGGTAAAAGGAACAAGTATGTGGGATGTTGTTTGAGAGGGTGATGTCAAGCTGGCCGTGTGGTATGGTGGTGAGGGTAGATGGTTGCACTGTGGGAGGCTCAGGGTTCAGAACTGGGTGGGGGTACTGTTGTTTTTTGGGTGTTTGCAGGACTTAACATTTTTTTTATTTTTGGGCTGTGCCCTGATCTTCTTTCATGGTCAATGGAGTCCCCCCTCTAAATAGCCCCTTCCCTAGCTGTCTCCAGCACCCTATTGTCAGGCTCCCCCTGGAGTTAATTATAATTAGAAGAGGGGGTGTGGGGGTCAAAGCCCCATGCATGGGGGGTGCAGGAGGGGCTTAAGTTTAATATATATTCATAGCGCGATCGTATTGCGGACAGTCACTGATTGTGGGTCCGCTGTTGTGCACAGTTGCCGATTCTGTTTTTGGCACTGTGCATTCACCCATGTAAAATTGTGGAAATGTTTTCACCCTTATGACATTGAACCCATATGTATTGCTCTTCCAAATGCCATACATAGTAGTGTACTTTGCATATCAGCAAAATTATTGCACCTGGTGATATGACAGATTCAGATTGGCTCACCAGGATACCTGAACATTTTCAGGTGGGCCGCCCCTCCATGGGGTACCTGCCTACTTTCTGAACTCTGAAAATCTTTTCATTTATCATCTGTTTTTTCCAAATTAAATTGAGTATTTGGGGCACTGTAGGTAAATGTAAGATTCTAGCACAAAACTTGTGTATCACATTTAAGTAGAGTACTGACTTGAGTGTTTTATCCTGGGCCATCCCGTGTTAATTGTTCACGTGGGCATCAGTATCCACTTTCCAGGTGGGTCCCCTGTGCCCCAATCCAACCCTGTGTTAAAGAAGTGCAGTTCAGTTGCAGCACAGTAACTTGCAGTATTGCTGCAGCATTCTGAAGTATGCTGTAGAGGCCAGTGCAATTCAAAGGCACTTAAGCCCTATTGTTATGCAAGATTTTATGAAAAGTCTTTTACTGCTCTGCATGCTCTACTGACTCAGCTATGGGGGAGATATTCAGAGGAGTTGCACAATGCGCAACTGAGTTGTGCATGCGCAACCACAGAAATGCTCCCTGGAGCCACATTCAACCAATGCGAATGCGCAAGGCAAAAGCCACTGCACAGATGTGCAACAGTAATGTAAGTGGTGCAAGTACAAGGGGGGTGTACCCATGAATACACTGCACAATGGCATATTCAGCCTTAAGACACGGTGCAAGTCAGGAGTAACATAAAGAATACGCCGCACAGAGTTGAGCCTATAAAAGCAAGCTCAAACACACACACACAGCAGATGCGCAAGAGACAGTGCACACCAGAAACATGGATGGAACACCATTTATGATGGAGGCAGTGATGAGGGGTGTGAGGAGGCAGGAGGAGGAAGAAGCAACGTGGCCAGGGAAGGGCCCATTGGTGGTACGCCACACACAGACAGTACCATGCTCGGACCACCTTTGAGGACTTTGGGGATGCCAAGATCATGGGATGGTACTGGCTAAACAGGGTAATTCTGAGGAAGCTCTGTGAGCTGTGCCCTGATGAGTTGCAGGCATCCACCAGGAGGAGCCATGCTATGGCAGTGGAGACCAAGGTGACAGAAGCAATGTGCCTGATCAACAGGGGCACCTTCCAGAAACCAACAGGGGCAACCACAGGCATCACCCAGTTGGCCATGTCCCATCTCCTCACATAGTTCCTCAACACTGTGCTGCCACACGCTTTGGAGTTCATCCAATTCCCAAGCACACAGACAGAGCATAAAGCAAACATGCAGGGCTTCCACAGGGTGGCACACATGCCAGGCATGATAGGGGAAATAGACTGCACCCACATGGCCATACGCATACCACCTGGCCCTAAGGATGCAGCATACATGAACCGGAAGGGCTACCCATCAGTCAACTGCCAGGTAGTGTACGACACCATGGGGCGCATCACCAATGTCTGCGCCACACACCCCAGAAGTGCATACGATGCCTTCAACTGGCACAACTTCATGCTGTGCCAGCAATTTGAGTGTGGGGAGATACCCACGGGCCACCTAGTAGGTGAGTATGGGCTGGGATGGGGCATTGGGGAGGTTGCACATGGGCCGGGGGCCCAGGCCACATGTGGCAGCCACTGACAGCGATGCCAAAGGGGGCATGAGAGGGGGGCCACCACCATGGCAACATGCTAACCTGTACACCTTACCCACACAGGAAACAGTGCATACCCCTCTGCGACCCTGGCTGCTAACCCCCATGTGGCACCCAGCAAACCTCGCAGAAGAAAGGTACAATGAGGCCCACATTGTGACATGCAACAACACTGATCGGGTCTTTGGCATGCTCAAGATGCGGTTCCATTGCCTAGACAGGTCCGGTGGTGCCCTACAATATAGTCCTGCAAAAACCTGTGGACTATTCCTGGCCTACTGCATGCTACACAACATGACCATTGAACATGGGATAGCCGTACAGGTAGATGAGGGTGACAGCAGTGATGACAATGGGGATGAAGGGATGGAGGGAGTGGAGCAGTCAATCCTGCCATGGAGGGATGCAAGGCTCACCGCAATGGCCAGGACACATAGGGCGACCATCTTACAAGAGCACTTTGGGAGGTGCAGGTGAGTAGGAGCCATGACAGACACACAAGCACGGAACAGACACCCACACCCACACACACACATGGAGGTGCATGGCCACACAGGGAGGCATGCGGGGCCACCAGCAATAAAAAAAACAACCAGCACAGGGACAGCACCGGCACACATCCACACACACTGCATGACACACACGCATGGGTGCCCACACACACACACGCGGGCATGGGGCTAGACAACGGCCATCCAAACCAGGATGGGCACAGGCAGCAACATCAGCATACCAGTGTGTAGTGCAGATGGTGCATCAGGAGGCAGCAGCTGTGGTGGCAGGCCACCCACATACATGGGTCACAAGCGGTGGCATGGATCAGACAGATGGCATCGGCACACTGGCAAGGCCAGCACAGTGCTGCCCTCATCATGCTCATGCCACAGGGCCCTGCAGCACAGCAGGCACATGGGGGGGCCACACCACATGCCACCGAAATGTGCCTCCACAAGCATACAGCCACGTGCATAGGACCGTGCACAAGGACACTGTGCTGGGCTGTGGGATGGGATGGCACACCGAGCAGGCATACCAGGTTGTGACAAGGCCTCCACAGCCATGTGGGCAGCCACACCCTGACTGTGTGGCAGCCACAGGCTGCTCAACAGCCACAGGAGGTGTACGCAATACACTCACGGGGATGGAGGTGCAGGAACATGACCGGGTCCTCGCTGGTGTGAACAGCCCAGTGAACAGAGACCCACTAAGAGGTGCTGGGGATGGGCACATTGGAGCCCAGCATCAGCCATGCTGGGCTCACCAGATGCTGAGATCTCAGAGTGGACACCGCACTGTGGGGGAGTCCTATGCACCCTGCCATGCCCACTGGATGCCAGCAATGCAAGTTCGGTGGTGATGGCACTGGCAATGCAGTCCAGTGAGGTGGTCATGGCCTCCTGCAGCTGCCAGACCTCATCCATCAGTTGGGCACATCCAATATCTGCATGCTTTGACCAGTGGCATAGCTCCAAACACAGTGTATGCAACTGTGCCCAGAGCATCTCTTGATTCTCCACAGATGCCCACAGCAGTGTGGTGTGCTCCTCCAGCCTGTCATCAGTGTGCTTGTCCTGGGGCTGGTGCTGACCCTTCGGGGGTGTGGTGGCATGCCTGGTGGCAGCCCTTGCTGTCATGGGGGTCCGCACAGGGGGAGGTGGTTGGGGGCATGCCCCATTGGTGGTCCCTGCAGTGTGCTGCACGGTGGCCACCACTGCCTGTGCCACTGTCTTGCTGCCTGCTGCATGGACTCCATGGCCTCTGTGTCCATGGTACCTGCCCCACCATGTCTGGCCTCGGTGGCATTGGCACCCACCACCATGGGGCTATGGACAGGGAGGGCCAGCACAGGTGCTGTACCACCGCCACAGCCGTCAGTTTGCTGGACTGTACCCTGGGTGGTGACCCTGGGCCCATGCCACCCAGGCTAAGCACAAGGTCATCATCTGTGTTGGACCCACCAGGCACCTGCGTGTCTGGTACCAGTATGGGCAGCTCCTCCAGGAGTAGGAGGTCCGACAAGGGGTCATCATCTCCCAGGCCCATGAAGGCTAGCAGGCCTTCACTGCCATGTCACTGGTGTTCCATGGCCTTGATGCCTGTTGATGTAGAGGGCACATCCTCAGCGGGTCCTGCATTGGCAGGTGCATCCTGCAACCTACACCTGAGATGCAATGGAACTGAAACACACAACAGTGGCACACGGGAGTAGGATGGCAGTGTGCACCCTGCACCACAATCGAAGGGGCATGTGTGCACAGGCATGGCCACCATGGGTCAGGGCAAGCCTGCTGCACCACACAGTGAGCTGGGTGCACCATTCATGTTGCTCATGCAAGATTGGACATGCATGGTGGACAGAGCACATGGCACACCACCACCACATACATGGTGGCATGCCATGGCTACACAGTGCCATAGACCGCTCCACCTGCTGCATGCCATGCATCTGCTTGCATCCCTGCAGGCCATGCCATGCCCTGTGGCCACTGGGCATGTGTTACCGAGGTACTGGCGGGGCATGCAGCACACCCTGGGCCAGGGACACGTCCGGTGTCCAGTGTCTACACGGGTACCAAAATGAACACAGGTGGTCCTGGGCATGCACACTGGCAACCCGTGCAGCATGCACTGTGGCATTCAGGACATGCATGGGTACCATGGCATGGCTGCACACACAAACCAGCATGCCACCATGCAGCCACCCTGCCCCCAACCCCAGCCCCAACCCCTATGACCCGCCCCACCCCCAGCCACAGCACCCCCACTGCTCCACCCACCACCCCAGCCTCAGCCTCCCGGCCCAGCCCCCACCCGCCATGGCACATGGTGACTCACAGTACTGCAATGGGCTGCCACCCATCTGGAACCCTCTGCCCAAGACGCCTTCAATGGCCACCCAGCTTATGGTTGATGCCACCATCTCCTCCCCCGCTGTCAGGATGGGGACAGCTCCAGGGCCCCCACTGGTCCTCTGGTGGGACACCCTGATGGCAGCCACCTTCTCTTTTATGCACCGTCTGTCAGTCCCCATCATCTTCTTGCACTCCAGTGCACTTCACTGATGGTGGCCGTGGGCATTCATGTATGTCGCCACCTCATCCCATCCTGTGGCATGCTCCTGTGGGGTGCCTGTGTCTCCACTCAGTAGCTCCTCCCTGTCTACGTAAACCTCGAACAGGGCCTGCTGCTCATCCCTGGTAAAGTTAGGCCTTTGCTTCCATGCAGACCCCTGCTCCTCAGCTTGGTCATTCTCTGACATGCTGCTACCTGTGGACAGAAACAGTGGCACCATTAGTGGACTGTCAGGTCAGCCTGGTTCACCACTGCACAACCTGAACTCCCAGTAGCATCCCAATGTATGTAGGCCCATACCAATATGGCTGCAATACCTGTCGGTGCCTAGTGCCATGGTGGTGTACATTTATGGAACAACACATGCAGATGAGTGGCTGTGCAACCTTAATGGTATGCTAATGTGCCCGACTGCGCCATGCATAGCGTCAGTAGGCAATTTGCACAGCACAGCCAAATATCACTCTGTTGCGCCATGCGCATTTCAAATGCACCAGGGAGTGCTGCTGGTGCACATCCTGCACATGTGCGGTGTCTGGGCGTTGCTTCTGGCTTGCACAGTGTGGCCACTATGTGTGGCCTATGTGGTGCACTGTAGTGCATTGCACTTGCTGCATCCTGTACTGTGTGGGCCTATTGCGCAAAATTCCTGCTTGCACCATAACCCCACCATGCAGTGGCTGCGGATGTGTGCATGCACATGCGGGGTCATGCTGTGCATCTGTGGGGTCATGGCCCTGACCCCTGACTCCTGCCCAATGCATGTGCATAGCTGCCCAATTGGTGGTGACTGCACATCCCAACCATGCAGATCCATGCTGTGCAGCTGTGATACAGGGCCCAATTGTGCATCCACAGTGCACTGCTCCACGTGCTGGCACAGTTGGCTCACACATTGTACAGCGTCAGTAGGCAGCATGTCCAGATCAGGGCAGTGTGGTGGTGCAGGGTGGTCAACTGGACTGATGTAGAGCTGGCCAACCTAGTGGCCCTTGTCCTGCCTGTCGAGGATGACATCTTTGGTGTGGCAGACCTGCAGGAGCTATGCACGGCAGTGTGGCAAGGTGTGTGGTATGGCCTGGAGCACCGGACGGGGTGCCATGCATGGCAGAGCAGTGCAGGCACCATTACGGTGACCTGTGTAGGTGGGATCCAGGATGCCTACAGTGGCTTCAGGCATGGATGCACAGGGGACCAGTGCACAGCCAGGTAGGTGTCTCTTTGGCCACTGCATGCATCTGCACTTACAGGCCTGCGCTGTGCTGTGCACCACGTGTGTGACTGTGGGGGTGGACCTGCACCAGTGACTGGTGAGCATCCTCCATTGCTGCATTGCATGCCTGTGGTGTGCACAGCAATGGAGGGCCATGCACCATGCCCTGGGCATGGGTATGTGTGGCTGCCCATGCCTTGCCGGTGCTGTGCACTGAGGTGGTGGGTGGCTGTGGTCATGGCACGGCACTCATATGCATTGTCTCTCTCTCTCTCTGTTCCTTCCACAGGTCCCGAGAACCACAGGCAGGCCAGACTGGCTGCGGCGCTGGTCAGGCAGTGTGGTGATGGAGGCAGCATGGCTGCACCTGCACCCATGCAGGCAGGTGAGTGTGTGCAACATGGTGTGTGGGGGCATTGTTGGCTGTGGGGGTAGCTATGGACTGGTGCATGGGCCTCTGTGGCCATGCATGCTCACTGCCACAGACAGTGCCAGACACCGGTGCATGCACTATGCTGCGCCTGTTGCAAGGCCTGGCCATGGTCTATTTGTGGTGCAGGGACAATGCCATCCTGGATGGGGAGGGGGTGTGTGCACATCCCCTGATACACATCTGTTGCATGGGGTGGTCTGTACTGACCGGGGGACCCTTGCACCTGGTCTGTGTGGTCCATTGCCTGGGTGTTGGGGTGGGTCCATTGCATGTGGCCCCTGGGGCATGGTGATGTCAGCTGCTGCTGTCTACTGTGTATGTACTTGTTCCAGTGGGTGCAGCAGCTGTCCCATGCACATCTGTGGGTGGGGCAGGTCTACATGGGCACCGGTACTCATTGCCTGTCTTGTTTCCCTTCCTGTAGGTCAAGCCATGCTGCAGGGATGGTGCCTTCTGAGGGCGCCAGGCATGATGCTCCACATGCCGTGAGGTCTGGTGCAGCTGATGTTTTGGTGACTGGACTCCATTCTCTGCATTGGCCACAGGCAGCTGGGTGCCACCCTGGCGCTTGTGAGTGAGGTGCGCCAGCTGCGGGAGGCACTGGGCTGTGTGCCCTGTTGATTATACAGCAGCCCATCACTGGGCCATGGACTTGCTGCCCTCTCCTGCTGTTCTGTCCCCTGCCAGTTCCTGCCACCATGCTCCTGATCCCATTCCCCATTTATGTCATCCGGTCCCACCCTTCCTCCTCACATCCTGTTGTATTTTGTTCTGCACAGTTTGCACACTCCTGTTATGTGTTTCACTAAACTGTTTTATATCTACACCTCTGTGTCTGCATCTCCTTTACCTGCACTGTGCCTCCACCGTTCTGTGCTGCTGTTGAGTGTACCCATTGTGGTCCATGGCTCTGCCCTTTGTGGTGTGTTCCCTTGTGCTGTGGCTGTTGTGTGCTGCCTGACACCATGCCTTGGGCCGTTGGGCCATGGGTGTGCTTCTGGCCTGTCTGCAGTCCAGTGCTTCATGTTCCTGTATGGCATTGCTGCCATGCCACTCACCTGCACCATTGCCCTTACCGGTGCTGGGGTGTGCTGCGATGCTGGGCCATGTGTGGTTGCTTGGTGGTGTGGCATGTGCACCCTGTTCTCCTGTGCCCGTGCAGCTCCTGTGCCCATTCACACTGTGCTGGGCCTGATCATGCATGGTGTGCCTTGCAGTCTCCCATGCTGTGTGGCCTGGCAGGATTGTGGTGGTGCTGTACCATGGGCCACTGTCTGCTCTGTCCTCTGGGTGGGTGGCTGGGTGTGTTTGTTGGCCTGTGTGTCTTTGTAGTGCAGTCTCCAGTCCCTGTGGCCCATTGGCTGTGTGCTTATGCGATGCACTGTGTTCCCACCCCCTGTGTGGCCTGAGACTGCAGGGCTGTCCTGCCACCATGCATTTGTGCTGTCCTGCCTTTGTGCCCCTTACCTGTTATGCTTGCCCAGCTTTCCTGTTGCTACCTCCTGTCCTGCTCCTGCATAGTCCTGGTTGTGTGTCACATGTCTGGTTGTGCGGTGGTGCATCTGTGCTATATTCAGTGCTGCTTGCACTTGTGCATGTCTCTGGCACATGTTCTGAATATGGCGTGTGTTTTCCATGGTGTACCTGCATTGCGCTGCACATTCCATTGCGCATCTTCCGGGTGCACTTCTGAATATCAGACCCATGATGTGTAAACTGTCCTTCAACTGGTGCAAATGCTACACACAAAGCCAAATTGCATCCTAAGAACTCAATGTGCATTCCAGCAGTTCTGAAGTAATACAGTTCAAAACAGAGAAGGCATGTTGTGGCATCTGGAGGCGCTACAGAACAAGGTGGCCAGCCTACTACATCAGAAAAAGGGAAAAGCTCTGCACTCATAGAGTCAGTGGTAAAATAAAGTTCAGCCACACATTCTAATTCATAAGAATATATTCATACAAGGCACCAAGTGGAAGATAGCCAGACTAGAACCCTTGGACCTGGTGCTTCAACCCACACTCAGGGTCTTTGTCCGGGGGTGGGTCTAAGCTGTGTTAGGTAAGAACACCTTTTATAGTGCAATTCATTAAAGGCACAGAAACAAAAATTTGTGATAAATATAATACCTTATACATAGGAAAGAAAGGAAATACATTAACAGGTGATGATCAAAAAATATCCATCATGAGACAACTATTAAGTTAAAAAGCATTTATAGAAATATTATGTTGATTACAAAAATATTCATCCAAAATTCATAGTGCAGTAAATAATTCAATATATCATTAATTTTCTAGTATTTTTTCATGAAGTGAATTTATCTCTTAGAATTAATTTATAACTATCCTGAATAGGTCCAAGCAAGATGTGAGATAGAAAATCAGACTGGATAAATCTGGAGTAAATTATTACAGCATCACAGATAGAATGAACCGAGAAAACAGGAACCAGTATGTGCCATAGTGGTGATAATATTGTCAGAAAAAAAATAATTCCAGCTAGAACAGACACATAGCCATGGAGGAGATGCAGGAGTGGATGGCAGAGAATCATGGCAAAGACAAGAATCAAGGGTGGGGTGGACTGTAAAAATTAAAGAAGTGAACTTTGACCAGTGTTTTGTTATGTAAAAGGAAAATGGGGTGGGGAGTAAAGAGAAGAGGGGAAGACCAAGAAGTTAGTACATAACATTCTTAATAATATATCCTCAACTAGTATTCAAATTCCAAAGATAAATCTTACACTGAACATGCATGGACCACAGCTGATATTAAAATGAAAGGGATTGAGCAAGGCTATCCAAGCTCTTGGTCTGGAATAAGTAATTGGTCAATTTCTAGTAGGAAGTATTAGCCAAAAGGGGATGCACAGTAGGCTCTCCATGTTAAGTAATGACCTAGTAGTGCTGTAATGTCATCTCTCTGGGTCCCATGTGTGGTAAGCTTTTTTTCTTAAAAAGAGGTATAGAAACAAAACATGAGTGACTGACAAATTGAG
The DNA here is from genome assembly GCA_016271365.2 of Neoceratodus forsteri. NCBI lineage: Eukaryota > Metazoa > Chordata > Ceratodontiformes > Ceratodontidae > Neoceratodus > Neoceratodus forsteri. Next base: position 990,071,871 of record CM057449.1, read on the forward strand.
ACAATTTGTGTACTTTATTATAAAACCCTAATTAACTCACATTTCAAAAACACTGTAGCTACTGAAAAGATTGGATACATTTAGTTTAAACAAGCAAATAATGAGACATTCAATTGATGCCTAAAGATCAGCCAGGGCTCAACCTTACTGAAAAACATGAGGTTACTGATATTTCGTTATTAAATGATTTCTAGTCAGGCATGATATCACAAATACAGCATGAACTCTTTTTCATCATTAAGTCCTGTGGGTGAGGCTGTACTGAGGGTGACAATTCATTTTTTCTCCCTTTATTAGAGCGCACACTCCAATGGTATGACAGGGGGCATGTTCCAGTACCATATACAGTATCTCAAACAATCTGGGTTAGACCCATGAACTTCCAGAAAATTAGCCCTCAAGGCATTATTTTGGTTACCATTAAAAATGACCCTTGTATGCTTTTGAATTTTGTTTTTTATGGGGCTGATTGTGCATCCTATATAGGACAAATTATAGCTGCACCAGAAGATGTAAGCTACAAATGCTGTGAAGCAGGTTGTAAACTGTTTCATCTCCACTAGTTTGATACCACCTGTATATTTGTTGCCAGTATTTGTGTACCTGTATGTTCATATGCCACATTTAAAAAAGCCATTTGGCTTTTTTTGTAAGTCAATTAAGGCTTTCCCTTGGTGTGCTGGTGGCTAGAAAGTGGCTATTTGTAATCCTGACCCCAATGCCAAACTTAACAGGTACTGATAAAGTAGAAGAAGGTAGCATTTTCCACAGAAAAAAAGTAGCTTGAAGACAATGGGTCATGCTATGAAGTTGGGGGGAGGTGGGGCTCAGAGGAAATGTGAGGAAATACTTCTTCATGGAGAGGGTGGTGGAGGCCTGGAGCAGCCTTCCAGCAGAGGTAGTGGGTGCCAAAATGGTGGTTAAGCATGCATGGGACAGATAAAAAGGGGACCTTGTTAGTAAAGCGAGAGGAGCAGATGACCGGAGATTGAGTAGGGTCTAGGATGGCACAGTAGGCAGGGAAAACTGGGCAGACTAGGTGGGCCAAGCTGTCCTTATCTGCTGACAACTTCTATGTTTCTATGCTTTTCCATTTGCTAAAGGTCACCCTGGTATCTCCTTTGAATGAACATATTTTTCAGTTCTGCTGCTTGCTCATAAAAAATATTTACGTTAGAACAGTTGTGACATAAGCACAACATTTCCCCATAGAGAACTGATGAAATAAGTTGCTTGGGGTGAGCACTGTGTATAGGCAGAACTAAATTACTGCAGCTGCTGTTTCTTTTCTGTTACCTACTGTTTCTACTGTGTGGCAAGGAGTACTTGATACTTGTAAATCCAAAAATGTAATGATTTGTCTGTCTGTTTCAAAAGTAAATTGCAAATTAAAATGATTGTAATTGATGTACTCCATAACATCAAAAATAGTAACAGTATCACCTGACCACATTGCAATGTCATCAATAAATCTGTACCACAATATGATGTGGCCCAGAAAAATATTGTTGACATCATTGTAGATTAATTTTTCCTCCCAGTGGCTGCACTTTCTATAGTTTACTATGGACTCCATGAGTCCAGAGCTTTCTTTTTTAGAAGTAATTCAATCAGTTCTAAACCCCCACTTGAAGAGCCACAACCCCAAGAGCCACAGTTAAAACTGCATTGTTTAGTTTTATTTAGAAACTGGTGACTGATTTCTAAATTGGTCAATCTGATGTCTACAATGGCGAAACTACTGGAATCAGTAGGAAAGCAAAGACTGGCAGGGTTTCTGGAGGCTGATGGTCTGCAGGACCCCAGGGAGCATGGAGTTATCAGTAGGAGGTTGCACTAAACAAACCTGATCAAATTCATCAATTGGGCGACAAGGGATATAGAAAGGGTCAGGCAGTGGATGTCCTGTATCTATTTTTCAGCAAGACCTTTGACACCATCCCAAGTGGATAGATGTTAAGAAACTGGGTGACCTGAGTGGGAGATAAAATAAGTTGGTGGGTGAGAAATTAGCAGAGTGGGTCAACTCAGAGGGTATTTCTAAATGGGGAGCATTCAGAATTTAGGAAGGTCATAATCAAAGTGCACCAAGGATTAGTTTTGGGACTGGACCCCTTTAATATATTAATATATGGGAGACCCTTATGATAGAGAAGTACCTCTGTAGGACAAACAGAATAGCTACTAGCTAGTGAGAAGCTGTTCACAGGGGCACCAGGAGAAACTCCATGAAGCTGGTGGGAAGCAGAAAGGATACCAGGAAGTAATTATTTATGGAAATTGTGGTAGCAAAATGGAACAACCTCCCTTAGAAGACTGTGTATACTAAAAAAGTAAAGGGTTCAAAGGTGGGGGGTGGGATGGGACAGGCCTTTTGAAAGCATGGGAGTGGGGTAGCAGGGGGAGGGAGTTGTCTACTAAGGATGATACCCAATACTAGGCAGGTTTTGGGGCATACTGGATGTCTCCACAACATTTATTGGCCAACAATATCTATTTTTCTATTGATAACCCCCTTTCCCAGCCTAGGGGTATTCTTCCTGACTGATTTCACAGGAAGGGAGCCCATGAAATAATTAAGTTACATACTTGTATTTTTCTTATAGAGCTGTTTTGTCTTTTCAACTAACTGCCACCTTATGTCTGCTTCAGGTATTCTTCAGTATTCTCAGTCCCATCCTCCACCACCCTCACCATCATACCAGCAGGGATCAATATGGAATGAGACCCAAGAGCACTGGTGCATCATTTACAATGGTCAGTGCATATATCTTTTTTTTCCCTTGGTTTTTCTCCTGTTTCTCCCTCAGGCCAAGCCATGAAAAATGACACTCGGTGCTCCAAAATGTCTCTCACCTGTCATACCACCCAGCCCCTGTTAGGTGGTAGTGGTGGAGCAAGTCATGCTATCCCCCCCCCACTCAAAAGAGGAGAGCAGTCAATGGGATGCTCAACCCTCCTAACCCCGTCTGACTCCCAAACAATCCTGGTCTGTTCCCAAACCCAGGTCACTGGCGTGGTGGCAGGTGAGGTGTCCAGTGTCTCAGCCCTCCATGCCACAGGGTTGGCATGCAAAATGGCTTACTGACCTCACAGTCTTTCAGTGACTAGGTGCAGGAACATTATTTTTGGCCTCTTGAGTGCTGCAAATCAACTAGTTAGCAGGTAAACACTTGCTAACATGTAACTGAATGATCAAATCAATTGCAAAGTCAAACAGAATCCATTTTAATAAAGGTTAAATCTCATAAGTGTATTATTGCAAGGGGAAAAATTTTAAGTCCCAGCCAGGAGGGTTCTGGTACCTCTTCCTACAGTATGGACTGTAATTTCAGGAATTTACAGTAAATGCCCTTCTCCAGGAAGCACATTGTCAGGGCACAGACCCTATATTAGGCATCTTCATTTCTTCTGGGGCTACTGTACAGTATGTATAACCCTGGGGTGCTTAGAACACTAACTGAACTGTGGGTTTCATACCCAAATCACTTTACAGGACCCAGTATGACGTAAACTTATTCAGACTGCAGGCTGAGATTTCAAGCAACACCAGCAATGAAATATAAACATGACTAAAGGGTATTCCACCTGGAGGCTTCCTGGGGATCCCATCCTTCCAACACTCCCCTAAAATTAGTACCCTCTTAATCACTGCCCCCAAGGGACAGTCCTTCATAGTCCAAGGTTCTGGTATGTCCACTGTATGGTAGTCAACTTAGAGGCACTGAAGCCTACATAATTTCCACCTATTCCAGACTCTTGCCCATGGGTGATAGGACAAGTGGGGGATTTGCCTCACTATCACCTCTTGAGGGTCACAGTTGCCACGGTCCAGGCATCTCACCCTTCCAAGATTCTGACCTTATGGTGCAGAGGGTACTAATCCAAATCAATTAATCAGCTTCACCTTTTGTGGATTTGCCACATACATTACAAGAGCTGGGAGAGACAGTAACTTTCCATGGGTCTCTGTTACTATAGTTCCTGCCTCTCATCCTTTCCAAGCTTGACTTCACATGGTGGAAAGGGTCCATTCCTACATTGTCCACTCCTCTCATTACAGGAGATTCCCCTTCCCCCACTACTTGGGGGGGGGTTACAAAGGCACCTTTATAAATTTCCTTTTCAAATTTCAGAATAATAGCATATTCCATCACAGAAACTGCAAGCTTAGCTTTATGTGCAAAATAACTTCCCTTGAGGTTCCACATATGGTGGGGTGACACCCAACTGTGGCTCAATGTTGCGGACTGCCACCATAATCCAAGACTTGGATGGGTTCCACTTCTAGCAGGCTTCTACTCCTTCAGCTGCAGGCTGCAGCTGCCTCCACTGCTTTCCTAGAATTGAGTAAACAACCACATTGAATGACTCACCAGTCACCAGGAGCTGGCCACACCCCCTGAAAACTCCCAGCTGATCCAGCCATTAAGGAGTCTCTAGGCTGACTTTAGTTACCCTTAATGGACTGGAAACTTACTAGTTGGCCAGAACCAGCTGGGACTTACATATGTTTCCAAGAAAAGTACAGTGAACCCAGGCTTGTTTTCGGGGGGGGGAGGGTAATGGGGTACAGAAATGAAACCAGCTGAAAGCAATGACAAATGACAAATAGCAAAGTATCAATCAATCAATCAATGAATCAAAATCTTTATTTATCCAGGTGAACATCATTGAGCAGAGCTGTTTTACAAGATGGACCTGGTTAGAACAAGGTCAGGGTACAATAAGGCAACATATATATATATATATATATATATATATATACACACACACATTGGTGCAAATTAATACAAAGAGGTCCTAATAAGCAAGGAAAAAAAGACAAAAAAGGAACAAGGAACCATAACAGAGGAGAATCCAATTACAGTATTATATAAATAAATAAAATGTCATAGAGTCCATATACATGGTATAACAGTACCAATGTGTCCAACTTGCCTGGGGCGATAATAAACCCAGCCATGATGAAGACATGACAAGAACAACCAGCTAATGGAAGATGGGGGGACCAGGAGGGGAGTATAATGTGTCAGAGAAGGATTTCGAGGTGAGGAGGGTAACTATCATAAATAGGGATATGATAGAGAGGACTGGTGGGGGACCATGGGGGGCTGGGAAGAGGGGGCTGGTGATGTTTGACCAAGTGATGATGGTAAATCCACCCTGTTAGGGGTAGCTGGGAAAGAGAATGCTAAATGTGAGTCAGTACCAAAAAGAGAAGTGAAGGCAACAGATGTGGAACAGATTAAACATGACAACAAATTAGGATCATGGAAAACAATTGCACTGTTCGTCTCTGAGACAGGAGTATAAAGACTTAAAGGTAGAGAGCAGTATACTGAGAAAAAAGTTGAGAAATATATTAACACAGTCCAGGCTGCAGAACAGAATAGTGGAAGCAAGTGTGTGTATGTGTGTGTGTGTATGCGCACGCACGCGAGTGTGTGTTGGGGGTGTTACAGTTTGTGACAAGTCATTTACATAGCAACACTTGCTGGATGAAAAATGACCATGTGACTATTGTGTTCATCTCCTGCCATCCAGATGGAGATATGCAAAACTGCCGAATTTCATTACATGAAATATTTTGTGTAATTTGGCCATTTTGCAAAAATTGTCACAGAAAAGAAATGCAGAATTTCACCCACAGAGTGCAACATTTTGCCCGCGGAGCACAATATTTTGACTGTAAATTGGAAAAATTTGCTACTTGCTGGCAAAATTTAGCTGTTTTTGAGTGAAATTTCACATTTTGCTGGTGAAATTTTGCAACTTTGCACCCCGCGAAATAATTAACGGAATGGCCAAATTATGCAAAATATTTTGCATGGTGAAATTGATGGTTTCGTGGGTATTTTGCTGGTGAAATTTGATTTCGCAACATCTCTGCATCCAGAGACTTGTCACAAAATGTTGAAACAATAACTATAGAAACCAACAAATTTTCCAGGCAGATGTCTGAGGTCCATTCGGTCTGATTTGTTCCTACCTTCCCCGCACTCTCAGCCTATTGTAGTGCATGCACTTTGCCTACTGAAAATGTAAAAAAAATAATTTTAGCATGCATTCTAAGATAGTTCTAACAGCTGTTATATTTAAAACATATAGTTCATCATGCTGTTACTTAGCAGTAATGTATTCACAACATCCTCCAATTCAGGCTGGCAGTATAGCCCAGATGTTAGAATAACAAACTGTGAATGAGCCTGGCCCATCCTGCAGACAGACATGGGTTTGATTCCCCCAACCTCCACTTGCATATTGTGTGACTCTGAGCAAGTAACTTTACTTCCCCAGTGTTCCCTGGTCAGCCCTGAAAACAGGCACCTGTGCCTAGTGGGTCTTACCTGGTTACCAAATAATAAAAAAAATTCCATCATCACTAGAGTCACCATTTTTCAACTGCCATTTCCTGCAGCAATAAATGTGAACTCACAGTAAACATTGGTGGGAAAATACCTTACGTTCCTAACAGCAAAATATTGTATTAGTGAGAACTGACCTTCTCTCCTCCAATATTTTATTTATTTATTTATTGGATTTTGGTGACCAGGTAGGCACACTAAGACCAAAATCCTCTTTTTAGGTGTGACGCAGAATTAATTTTTTTTTTATTTAGTTGTTTAACCAGGAGTAGCACACTAAGCTGAAAGCTTTTTTACAGGAGCGACCTGGGAGCACAGGGAAGTTAAGTGACTTGCTCAGGGTCACACAGTATGCAAGTGGAAGCTGTGGGATTTGAACCTAGGTCTTGTCTGCTAGATGTCACCAGATTCACAGCTCAGAGCCTTAAACCACTGCGCTATACTGCCTCCCTAATGTAAGTAATTACAGAGAAGAACAGATACAGTCACAGTTTATGGTAGGTACAGATTACAGAGACATAAGAACAGGCTATATTACAGTAAAAATTAGTGGTACATAGTCATAGAACTACACAGGAGAGAAGTACAATATTATAACAGGGTTCAACAGTAACAAACACAACTGCTGTTAAAGATGTAATCCTTGAAAGTACTTTTGAAGGTGATGAGGGAGGAGCAGACCTGGATATGAGGAGGTGTTACATTCCACTGTTGCAGTGCAGTATAGGTTAAGAATATTTTGCCAGAGGATGTTTCCACTCCAGGTACAGTCAGGAAGAGTCAAGCAGTTATAGGTGGCAACTCGATGTACTGACTGAGCTTTGAACATATAATTAAAACTTTTTGGCAGAAGTTCATGCTCAGGCACCACTGGAAAGCAAAAAAAATAAAAAAACATGCTTGGATATCTGATTCAAATGCCATGTTTATTGCTTAAAATTGCTTAAATCTGGGGCAGGTATGAGTTTTGGTTTGGACCTGGCTGAACACCATGACTCCCTCCCACTGACCAAGAAAAAGCTGGCATAGGCAGGAGCTGTGGTGGTCCCCAACTCAGACACTTGGTGAAGAAGCCCACACAGGAGGGAGCAAAACTAGACCTGGTTCTCACAAATGGTGACAGAATAACAGATCTATCAGTGGGCAGCCATCTAGGGTCCAGTGATCACCGTACAGTGTGGTTTAAGGTAAAGACAGTAGTAGAGTCAAGCCACTCAAAAGTAAAGATCCTGGACTTCAAGAGGGCAGAATTTTCAAAATTGGGGGTACACCACCAAAAAATCCTGGCAAAGGGGGAGGAAGGTGGAGGAGTGGAGGAATAGTGGCATAAACTTAAAAGAGCCATAGGAGAGACAACAAGCCTCTGTGTAAAGTTAATAACAGAGCAAAAAAAAAAACCTGTGGTTTCCAAAAGAGGTAGCAGGGTAGGTTAGGAAAAAAAAAAACAGGCATCCAGAAAGTAAGAGGAAAAACAGAGGGAGGGATACAAGGAAGTATACCAGGTGAAACAGAAGGAAGTAAAGAAAGCAGTCAGGTGCGCAAAGGCCCAAACTGAAGAAAGAATAGCAAAGGCAGCAAAAGAAGGTGACAAAATCTTCTTCAGGTATATCAGGGAAAGAAAGAAGGCAAATGGAGGGACCATGAGGTTGAATAAGAGGGAGGGAGTGTAGAGGGGGACCTAGAAAAAGCAGAAATTGTAAAAGAATACTTCTGCTCAGTATTTACAAAGGAAGGGGAAGGGGAGGGACCAAAATTAGGAGGTAGAAACACACAGGGGGAGGTGGACACCAGTCCATTTACAGAGGAGAAAGTCCTTAAGGAACTCTCGTAACTAAAAGTGGACTAGGCAATGGGACCAGATGGGATGCATCCCAGAATACTGAAAGAACTCAGGGAGATACTAGGGGCACCACTGACAGCCCTATTTAACAAATCACAGGAGGAGGGAGTGGTGCTGGAGGACTGGAGGATGGTGAATGTGGTAGCACTACACAAAAGTGGGAGCAAGGTGGAGGCTGGAAATTCAGGTCAGTCAGCTTGCCCTCAGTGGTGGGAAAAATCATGGAATCTATGTTAAAGGAATGGATTGCGGCATATATGGAGGCTAGTGGGGCACAAGACCCAAAGCAACATAGATTCACACCAGGAAGAGCTTATCAAACAAATCTGATAGATTTCTTTGGGTAAACAAGGTGGTTGATCATGGAGGGGCAGTGGACATGGCCTACCAAGACTTTAGCAAGGCATTTAACACCATCCCACACAGGAGGCTAGTAAACAAGTTGCACATTCTGGGAGTACTGTAGGTCCCAAAGTAGTACAAAGGGTCAGAATATGGCTGAGCAACAGAACACAGAGGGTGGTGGTGAATGGAATGCAATTCAAGGACAGGGAGGTGACCAGTGGGGTGCCACAGGATTCAGTTCTGGGACTGGTTCTCTTCAATGTCTTCATTAGTGACATTGCAGAGGGGCTAGAAGGGAAGGTGTGCCTGTTTGTGGATGACACCAAGATAAGCAATAGGGTAGACACTCCAGATAGGATGGGAAAAAATGAGAAGAGATCTAGACAAATTGGAGGAGTGATCAAGAGAGTGGCAGCTTAAATTCAATGCAGAAAAGTGCAAAGTCATGCACTTAGGCCACAGGAATCCTGGAGAGAAATACAAAATGGGGTGGGGGATACTAACAACAACAAAACTGGAAAGATACCTGGGGTAAACATAACAGATGACCTGAAGGTGGCCAAGCAATATGAAACCATGGTGGGGAGGGCCAGAGGGATGCTGGGATACCTAGGGAGGGGCATCACCAGTAGAAAACAGGAAGTGGTGTTGGCACTGTACAGACATTTGGTTAGCTCACATCTGGGATACTGTGTTCAGTTCTGGAGACCACATATCTGGAAAGACATTGACAGAATAGAGGCAGTCCAGGGAAGGGCAACAAAAATGGTGAAAGCATAACACCAGAAAACATATGTGGGAAGACTGAAAGACCTCAACATGTATACCCTGGAGGAAAAAAGGGGGGATATGATAGAGACATTTAAGTACCTCAGGGGAATCAACAAGTTCCAGTAGAGTAGCATTTTTCAAAAAAATAAGATGTGCAAGAACAAGGGGTCATAATATGAGGTGGAGGGAGACTTAGGGGAAATGTGAGGAAGTATTTTTTTCACAGAAGGGGTGGTGGATGCATGGAGTAGCTTCCCAGCAGAGGTTGTACAGACTAAAACAATTGGTGAGTTTAAGAATGCATAGGATAGACAGAAGGCAACTCTAGTGGTAGGAAAAAGAGGGTAAGCTGCTGATCATTTAGGATCAGGAGTTAATTAGGTAGGGGAATGGGCAGATTAGCTGAGTCAGGCAGTTCTTATCTGCTGTCAAAATCTATGTTTCTATGTTTCTATTGCCATTCCCTGAACTTGCTGGTAAAATCTACCATTGAAAAATAAAGATGTTGAAAGTAAGTATAAGGTTCACAGCTTCCAGTATGAACTCAATAGGGAAACCAGCTGCAACGTCAGAGGAGTTTAAAAGAAATTCCAATGCCACTAAGCCTAATTCAAGCCTTATTGATGTGTATAAAGAGATGATCACAGCTACAGATAACAACACATGTTCCTCAGACCAGACAAGCACCTCTAGCACAGATATGATGTCCATCGTCTTCAGTATATAAGGGAGGAGAGTAAGAACAATTTTTTTGAAGGAAAAAATCAACAAACACTGAGGTATTATCAGACTGGGACCCCTGACCTTGGTCATCCAGGGGGAAGGGTTGGTCTGGTCTTTGTGAATTTTTAACCTCTGGCTACATTGGATCTTGCCCTTCCTTTTCTTCTAGCCTCTTTCTTTCAGCCAGTGAGCATTTCATTTCCGGCTTTTTTCTTTCAGCTAGTTAACATTTCATTTGCAGAATTGTTTTGTGCTATAGTTAAATCATACAGCTACACTCTACCTGGGAAAGTACCACAAAATAGCTTAACTCCAGTTTTCTCTGTTATAGTTAAGCCTACAACTACACCATATCTAGGTGAGCACTACAAGTTAGTTTTACCTAGTTTTAGTGAATACCCATTTTGCCACCACTGGGCTAGTGTTTTATTCCGCCACATATGCAGGGTTACCACACCTTCCACCCCACCCCACCACCTATGAGCCTCAGCCTCCTCATACCTTCCAGCTTTGCCCTGTGACCTACAAACAAATAGAGGATCACCTTAGTAAACTCAACATCAATAAAGGTTGTGGAGCAAATGGCATCGATCCCATTTTCATCAAGCTAGGCTACTATTATCTAGCTGCACCAGTCCTTCATATCCTTAATCTCTCCATCTCCTCAGCCACGGTCCCCTCCTATTGGAAATCAGCTCATATCTTGCCTTTGTTCAAATCAGGTGACCCCTGCAACCTAAACAATTATAGGCCCATCTCCATCCTCCCTGACCTATCCAAACTGCTATAGAAACTCATCCATCCCTAGCTTAAAGACCATGTTGAAAAGTGTTCACTCCTCAACCCTGCTTGGTCTGGGTTCAGACAAAAATGCAGTACCACCTCTGCTTTAGCCAAAGTCACCAATGACTGGCTTACTGCACTCAATTTCAAACAAGTCACAGGTGCCATATTCCTTGATCTCAGCAAGGCATTCGACACCATCGACCATAACCTCATCCTCAGTGGTCTCAGTAGACTAGGCACGGCTGACACTACAGTTCAAAGGTTCCTGAGCTACCTTACAGGTAGAGTTCAGAAAACCAAAGAGACCGGTCAGGTCTCTGACTCCCTTCCCATGAAATGAGATGTCCCGCAAGGATCCATTTTAGGCCCTATACTATTTTCTATTTACATTAACTGGCTAGATTCCAATATTAGCAACTCCAAAATACATCTATTTGTGGATGATACCATTATATATACTTCTAATCCAAACTTATCCAAAGTATGCGATGTACTCCAAGCTGACTTAGAAATAGATTTTTGAAAGAACTAAGCACATTTCAACTGTGTAATAGAATTTTTTTTTTTTTTAAGTGGCTAGTTTTCCATTAGCAGGTTATACAGACCTGCCACTAGGGAGATTCTTGGTCTTTCTACACAAATCACTGTACTCAATTGTGGGCAATATGGCCGGCATTATCATTCTACTTCTAATCCTGGCAAAAATTATGACTCATAAAGCACTGATCCATGCTAAGTCAGAAGTCATCCCAGCCTGAGAACCCACAATCATAGTTACTGCTGCATCTTCATATTGCTTCCCTACTCTTAATCTGTCAGGTTTTCATTTTAATTCTCATCCCTCTCCTCTGGCCCTCCTCCCTTCGCCAATGTCTTTCCACACACTTCCCCTGCTAGCCTTGAACGGCCATGTCAGCATCTCCTATGCCCTGGCTAGATGTACCTCAATGACTGAACACCACACAAGAACCCATACGAAAAGAGCCCACTTCTACCTGATAAATGCCCTCAAGAAAATGTTTCTAATTCTCCTTTTCTGTTCAGGCAATGTTGAACTAAATTCAGGTCCCCCAACTCAAATCACTTCTCCGTCGGAGTTTGCAGCTGCTCCTGGGATGAAACTGATGATGGCCAATATTCTAAGCCTGCTCAAAAAACTTGACCATCTTCAAGTTTGGGCAGCCCACACTGACCCAGATCTGATTATAATTACCGAGTCATGGCTAAAAAAGACCAACACTGATCTGCAAATTACTATACCGGCTTCAAGCTCTTTAGGGCTGATAGGGATCGGGAAGTGGTTATATACGCCAAATCAAAATTTGATGTTAGCAGCATTTCCTGTAAACTAAGCCCAAGGAATACGAGATTGTCTCGTCAAACTTCACCTTCCATCCTCAGAGTGCATCACAATCATTGGTGGCTATAGACCCCGGCCAGGAGGCACAGAAATTCTTAACATGTTGAAATCCATAACTTTGGCTGCTAACACAGAAACAATAATCTTAGGGGACTTCAATATGGATTGGCTCACTGCTAAATCCACTCCTAAAGCCACCTGTGATGAGCTGGGTCTTACACAGATAGTAACTGAACCCACAAGAATCAATGCTTCTAACTCTGCCAACAGCTCTCTTAGATGTCATCTTAACTTCGCATCCCCATAAAATCTCACATTCTGCAGTTTTCCATAATGACATGAGCGACCACAGTATTGTTGTATGTACAAGATTCCAATCTAAAACCCAGCAGCACCCTAAATTCATAATCAAACAGCTGTTCCATAAATTCAACTCAGTAAACTTCCTAACCGATCTAGCTACTGATCAGGTGGCAAGACCTATATCTTGCCAAATCTGCTGATGCCGCCATCTCTGTCCTAAATGACAACCTCACCACCCTAATTAACAAGCATGCTCCTCTTATTAAAATGAGGGTGTGGAAAATCTCGCATCCGTGGTTCACCCAAGAGCTCAAATCTGCACTTACCAATAGAGACAAGCTATGGGCTAGGGCCAGGCACACAAAGGACCCAGCAGACTGGCAGGTGTTTAGAACTGCCAGAAATGCCTGTGTTAAAAGTGTACGTGCTACTAAAGCAAACCTCTACATCTCCACTCTGGAGCAGGCCAAAGGGAACTCCCAAAAAATCTGGAAGACACTCAGATCCATTGAAGGCCATCCTGCTGCTTCCTTCCTTCCCACCAAGATTCTGGCCAAGGATGGGATGGTTGAAAATAAACTACGAATCCTCAAAGAACTTAACCTTCAGTTTGCCATGCTGGGTTGGCATTCGACTCCTCCCCATACACATGCTACTCCACCTCATCCCTTCCAGTTGTGCCTGTTTAGCTACAAAGAAGTCGAAGACATAATTCTTAGCCTTGACACCAAGAAAAGTGCAGGGGATGATGGCCTTGAATCATTTTTCTTACGGTTAGGCTCTGCCCAGCTCACAGCCCCCATCCTTCACATCTTCAACCTCTCTATTACCACAGCCACTGTTCCATCCTGATGGAAATCTGCCCATATTCTTCCTCTCTTCAAGTCAGGAGATCCTTGTGACTTAAACAACTACCGTCCTGTCTCTATCTTGCCAATTCTCTCCAAAGTGCTGGAAAAACTTATATACAACCAACTAAAAAATCACCTTGAAGTGCACTCACTCCTAAACCCGACCCAATCTGGCTTCAGGTCTAAGCACAGTACCATCTCAGCCTTGGCTAAAGTCTCTAATGACTGGATCCATGCTATGGACACCAAGAAGGTTACTGGTGCAGTCTTTCTAGACCTCAGTAAGGCCTTCAACACTGTAGACCATCACCTTCTAATCACCTGTCTTGCCTACATAGTTGCCACTCCACTTACCTTACAGTGGTTTAACAGTTATCTCACAGGAAGGACACAAAAAGTCAAAGCTGATGGCCTACTATCTGCCCCCCTTGCAATTGCCAGAGGAGTCCCTCAAGGCTTCATCCTAGGACCAATATTTTTTCCATGTACATCAGCAACCTTGACTCCCACTTAAAGAACTCTAGCATACATTTCTTTGCAGACGATATGGTTTTGTATGCATCAGGCTTGTCCTTAACTGAAGTCAGGGAAGCACTCCAAGCTGACTTTATCCAGTTAGAAAGCAACCTTATCAATGCCAAGCTTCTCTTAAATACCAAAAAAACCAAGACAATGATTTTCTTGAGACTTGCCTTGTCTGGTGCTCTATCTACCCCACCTAAAAACTTCATAGTTACCTCCCTAGGTGAACCCATGGAAGCCGTACCTAAATTTAAATATCTAGGTATGTGGATAGACAACAAGATTTCCTTCAATGACCACATCGAGGATCTATCAAAGAGGCTTAAAGCACTCTTGGGTTTCTCCTTTAGAAATAGAACTGTCTTTTCTCTCGCGAACCACAAAAGACTTGTCCAAGCAACATTCCTTCCCTTGCTTGACTACGGAGACATTATCTTTATCTTTATCTCCTCCCCAACCTTGAGCCTATCTAAACTGGACGTAATCTATCACCGTGCTTTTCGCTTCATTACTAACTCTGCGTACAGGACCCACCACTGTGATCTTTATGCAGCAGTTGGGTGGACCTCTCTTGCCACCAGATGCCTCCTGTGTGCTGGCATTTGGACCCTCAAATTACTACTCCACAAACTCCCTGTCTATTTAACGTATCTCATACACATCTCACATAGTGCCTACTCCCCAAGGAAATCTGACCTTATCCTACTAGATGTTCCCAGGACACGTACCACAGCTGGCCAAAGAGCTGTCTCATACGACCTCCCAAACATTTGGAACCAACTACAAGCCATGCTGAAGCTAACCAGCATCGTATCAATTAACTCCTACAAAACACTAGCTATCTCTAAATTAAAAGACATATGTAGGTGCTACTAGGCCCCAACGCCAAGTCAACTTCTAGGTACCAACTGGCCCTCTACTTATTAAGCTGAAATGTGTTGCATAATTTAGGGCAAGGTTAAATCTGGAATGTACTGCATATATAGCATAAGGACTTCTATTGTGTATACCTCTTGTATTATATTTTTTTCTTTGTTGTTCTACATTTTATATCTCCTGTTTATGTAATTGCGAACTGTATGGATATGTGCCTCAGGACCACCTTGTGAATGAGCTTGCTCAACGGAGTCTTTCCTGCAATAAACTTGAACTTGAACTTGACTTGACACAGCTAGAGTACAACCTAATCAACTCCAAGCTACTACTCAATGCGAAAAAAACCAAGGTCCTCTATTTCGCACCTAGTAGTAATAGGACCTCCCCTTGGCACAGTGCGTCACCTGTACCCATCATGACTATCCTAGGTGAATCTCTAGACATGGTTGATCAATTCAAATATCTGGGCATTTGGATAGGCAGCAAACTTTCTTTCAGTGCTTACATCAACTACCTTTCTAGTAAGTTGAAAGCAAGATTCTGCTTTTTCTTCAGGAACAGAGCACTCTTCCCCCCGACATTGGATGTAGACTACTATAGGCCACATTTCTGCTACTCCTAGACTAAGGTGACATCATCTACAACTGTGCCACTGCTTCCAACCTTCGCAAGCTCGATATACTGCTCCATCGGGCTCTGCGCTTCATTACTAAAGTACCTTTCAGGATGAACCACTGAGACTTATATAAATAAATCGGCTGACAACCTAACTGTCCTCTAACTGGCCGAGGCTGAACCCTGGCAAGATGGAGGTACTGGTGATTACTTACAGATCTGGCCTCAAAACCAGAATGCATGGGACATACATAAGGCAAGTCTAGTGGGAGGTAGGAGGAAGTAGGCTGTTGGTAAAATTAGGATCTGCAGCTTATCCAATAGGTAGGTAAATGGGCAGACTGAGTGGGTCAAGCGGTTCTTATCTGCCATCAAAGACTATGTTTCTATGTTCTATGTTTCTAAGCTGTGTGTTGATCTAAGCTAATCTCCAAAATACTGTGGTCCCAGTTCTCACAAAATGGTGAGGCACAAAATGAGATGCTGACAGCTAGAAATAGTCACACATTCATTTTAGGTGTCCCTTAAAGCCAGTACCATGTTCACTTGTTCTTCTGTTCAGTTTCATTCCCTGATGGCTCAGTGGCCCTCTCCTGCAGTGGTATCTGCCATGATGCAATACAGTACCTTATAGTAAATGATGTCTCAAAATATTGCATGACAAAAATGCTTGATTACCACTGAAATTACACTGTTCCCTGCAACATACTGCAGTACTCTGCAGATTTACATAGTAATATTGTAAGATACTATATTGAATCCTAGCTAGTACCACTGTATTCCCAAATTCTACAGTTCTCCTTGGTAGCCCATGGAAACATTCTGTCTATACCTGTTCTGCCGCACTGTCCATAGTAGGTCCTGCTTCCTTGACAATTTCTGTATCCCACTTTCACTCCTTCACAAGTTAGTGCCCCCACCACCTGCCTGTGACAGTTCTACAGGCAGAGGGTTCAAAGTTTGCAACTATGTTTGTGGAGGTAACCATGATTTATGCATAATGACTCCTTTCCCCTACATGCTCAAAATATGTTTAGCGACTATACTGGAAATGCTTATGGCCTTTGTTGTCACTGCAATCGCATTGTTATCAGTCTACTGTGACTAAGCATGGGGACCATTGTCTCCCAGGGTAAAGCTGAGTTAGTCCAACCAGGAAGAGGTTCTATTCTCCCATCCCTAATTTGAATCAAGTTGATGTTCCACTTTCCAAAGTTTGTTTCTAAAAATAATCTCACTTCTGAAGATTGAGGGGTGTCATGTTTTTGCAAAGAATTATGACAACTCTGTATTTTACAATACTAACAGTTACTGTGAAAATGCATCAATGTTATTTGATTACACACATTCAAAGTTGCTTCAAGACTAAAGAGAGACTTTGCGCACTGACTGGAAGAGTTCTGCCAGGAGTAGAGGGGAACCACAGTCCCCAAATGGGGTTCAAGGGCAGTGGCCCTGTAGGTGATTAGGAGTGAATGTCTGTGATGACATACACATACACCTATGTTTCCATGGGGCATGCCATCACTGCAAAGATATGATCTAAATTGGCCACATGACACTGCATGTAGGCAGTGGTAGTCAGGCAATAAGTAAAGGACCTGCTCAAACTTGCAATTAGCTCCTCAGACAAGGGGCACTTTTTTAATACAAAAATATTTTCTTTAATTAAAATACTTGTCACAGGAAAAAAACAACAACAATTGTTACAAAAATACAAAGCTTTTTGGATTTATTGGTATGACAAGGGGCATTTTTAATGAAATTAGGATATACCTCCTAGGCATCCAGCTAATAACGCCCATCTTCCTAGAAACATAGAAACATAGAATTTGACAGCAGATAAGGACCGCTTGGCCCACCCAGTCTGCCCATTTCCCTACCTAATGGATAAGCTGCAGATCCTAGTTAACCAGCAGCCTACTTCTTTCTACCCCAACCCCCTAGAATTGCCTTATGGCTGTCCCATGCATGCTTGAATTCAACCACTGTTTTTGACTCCATAACCTCCTCCGGAAGGCCTTTCCATGCATCCACAACCCTCGCCATGAAAAAAATACTTCTTTACATTACCTCTGAGCTGCACCCCTCTTCTTCAAATTGTGCCCCCTTGTTCTTGCTCACCTCTTTTTTTGAAAGATGCTACCCTCTTGGACTTTGTTGATTCCCTTGAGGTACTTAAAAGTTTCTAATATGTCCCCCCTCTCCCTCCTTTCCTCGAGGCTATACATATTAAGCTCCTTTAGTCTCTCTTCATATGTATTCGGTGCAGACCCTGCACCATTTTAGTTGCCCTCCTCTGGACAGCTTCCATCTTGTCTATGTCCTTGCAGAGATTGGGTCTCCAGAACTGCACACAGTACTCAGATGGGGTCTCACAGCTGTCTGTACAGAGGATAACAACTTCCTGTTTTCTACTGGTGATGCCTCTCCCTATGCATCCCAGTATCCCCCAGCCCTCCTTACTGCCCTCTTACATTGCTTGCCCACCTTTAAGTCATCTGATATGACTACCCCAGGTCCCTTTCCATTTTTGTTGTTGTTAGTATCTCAACCCCCATTGTGTGCTCTTCCCCTGGGTTTTTGTTTCCCAGGTGCATTACCTTGCACTTCTTAGCATTAAATCTAAGCTGCCACACATTTGACCATTTCTCTAACCTTGCCGAGTCCCTTCTCATCCCTTCCACCCCACCTTGTGCATCAACTCTGTTGCAGGTCTTTGTGTCATCTGCAAAGAGACATACTTTTCCTTCCTGTCCCTCTGCAATGTCACTTACAAAGACATTGAAGAGGATCGGTCCTAATACTGAACCCTGCGGCACCCCACTAGTAACCTCCCTCTCTTCAGAGTGGACTCCATTTACTATTATCCTCTGTGTCCTATTCTCCAACCAATTCTTTACCCAGGCTATCATCTTGGGACCCACTCCCAGGCTGGCTAACTTGTATATTAATCTTTTGTGTGGGACTGAGTCAAATGCCTTGCTAAAGTCTAGGTAGGCCATGTCCACAGCCCCTCCCTGATCTACTACTTTGGTCACCCAGTCAAGGAAATCTATTAGATTTATCTGGCATGACCTTCCCGCTGTGAAGCCATGCTGCCTTGGGTCCTGTGCCCCTCTGGCCTCTAGGTACTTGACAATTCTTTCCTTCAGAAGTGATTCCATCATTTTCCCTATCACTGAGGTTAAACTAACAGGTCTGTAGTTTTCTGCTTCTGTACTGCTCCCACTTTTGTGAAGAGGAATCACATCTGCCCTCCTCCAGTCCTCAGGTACCACCCCATCCTCCCATGATTTGTTAAAGAGGGTAGTCAGTGGTGTCACTAGTTCTACCCTTAGTTCTTTTAGAATTCTGGGATGAATCCCATCAGGCCCCATTGCTTTGTCCACCTTCAGTTTTAAGAGTTCTTTTCCTCTTACAAAAACTCATATGGAAGCCTCAGATCCATAGATAATGTTCCATAGAGTGAGCCCTATTGGCACAGTAGTAGTGTTGCCACTCCCAATGTCCATGATTCAGGTCCAGGATTAAACTGGGGCACTGTAGGCTGATACAGGGGAGAAGAATCAAGTGTCCAAGAGGACACTCTCCTCATTCTCCAGGGAGGGAAGCCAAATGTGCTCTGTCACACTAGTGCCACTTGAGTGACTACAGGTGGCAGTGCTGGCCATAGCTGCCCTGATGAGAGGAGATGCCACATGACAGTGCATGGGGTCATAGGATGTGCATGTGCCCTGCCATCTAGGCCTGCATCATCCCCAAAGTTGGGGTTAAAAGGAAAAAAAAACAGCCATAAAAGGATGAAGTCAGCTCTCCACATGCCCCACACTACTATCTGAGGCACCTTCCTCCACTAAGCAGGAATTTAGAAGGAGCTTGGGAAACATAGGTGGCCCCATCATTGGGGGTATGCCATGGAATCAGGAGCAACAGAATAAGCACCCTGAGAATGTATCTGATGGGTCCCGGGGCATTGGCAGAAGGGGGGAAACCTGAGAATATGGTGGTGTAAAGATTATGAATGACATATAGCATTACGTTATTCCATATATACGTGCTGTATAAAATATGAGTTTGGTGGCCAATAACCCACCAGTATTATTTTTAGTTAACTGTGATGAGCTGTGCTGAACTGAACTGTGCTGACCTGCATAAGGCTATTAAAATAGAGCCTAAAGAAACTTATTGTCATCCATCTCTCATTACCTGGTGTCAGAATAGAGCAGTTATCACCACCAAACACTCGCAATCTGGCTGAAAACTAGCACAGGTTCAAGCAGCAAATTCAGATCTTCATCAAAGCCACTGGTGTCACTGAGAACGCCCAGAAGATACAGGCTATGACTTTTCTTCATGTGGAAGGCCCTGTAGCTCTGGAGGTGTACAACACTTTTGAATGGGTGAAGGAAGAGGATAAAAATAATCTGTCACATATTATCTGTCACATATTATGGACAATTCTGAGACGTTATGTGACCCACAAAGGAATGTGACATATGAGAGGCCCTTGTTTCATATTAGAAACCAAATTTCCAGTGAATCCATTGATGCCTATATCACTGACCTAAGATTGATTTTGGAAGCCTGTGTGATTCACTAATTTGTGATCAAATTGTTTGTGGCATACAGAATGATCAAGTGAGATGCAAACTGTTCTTGGAAGTTGACTTGACCCCGGTTAAAGCTATCAATATCTGTAGAGCATCTGAGCTCACTGAGAGGCAGATAAAATGTCTGAGTGAGACATTCCGAGAGGAAAATAATGTGCATGCAGTGTATATCCGAAAAGGGAGAGAACAGGGAGATCTGAACAAAAATAAAGAACATTTACCAGTCTGAATGAATTATGTTCGCAGATTTGGGAAGCATGGTCAAGAGTATGAGCTGACGAGGTGTCCCACACTTGGATGGAAGTGTAGATTGTGTAATCGAAAAACTCATTTTGCCACAATGTGCCTCGCAGAAGAGGGTGCAAATATCCCCATAGTTAGAGAAAAGACTAGTAGTGAGAGTGAGAGTACTTTTTGCATTGAGACACTAATCACTGGCACAGTGGAAACAGATTGGAAAGTAGTCTTGAATATAAAATGTTGAAATGTAAACTTTAAGTTGGATGCAGGGGCACAATGCAATGTACTGCCTTTCAATATGTACATAACTTTGTAAAATTAATCAATTCAGAGATCCATTGCAAGACTAATTTACTATTCTGGGCATCAGCTGAATGTGTGTGGTAGTCATTTTACCACGTGTTTCAAAAATCAGCACCATCTCATTACATTTCAAGTGGCGGACGTCAACATTGCATCAATCCTGGGACTGCCAACTTGCCTAGAAATGAGATTTCTAAAGAAATTGTTTTTGATAACTACTGACACTGGCACACAAGAAAACTCCACTGAAGATATATTGTCAAGCTTTGTAGGCATCTTTCAAGAATTAAGCTGTTTAGAAGGGGAATATCACATTAAAGTTGATAAATATGTGAGCCTTGTAGTTCATCTGCCAAGGAAAATCCCATTTGCCTTAACAGAAAACGTCAAAACAGAACCTGAGAAAATAGAAAAGTTCGGAATGATTGAAAAAGATGAAAAGCCCACAAGCTGGGTCAACTCAATGGTTGTCATTGAAAAACCCAATAAAGTAAGAATCTGTATTGACCCATGAGATTCAAACAAATAGGTTAAGTGGGTAATATCAAGTACCAGTATAGACAATTTTAAAACCAATCTTGATAAATAAGTTGCCTCACCTGGTAATTTTAATTATTATATTTTTTCTTAATAGAGCTAATAATGGGCTTTGGCCTTTATTGCTTCTATAAACCAAATGAAACCAAGTGAAAACATTGTCCCATGAAGACAGTGGAGAAGGCAGCTGCCAAGCTCGCAAGACCTAAAATGTTTTCAGTGCTAGATGTGGGTCATGCATTTTGGCAGATTAAGCTTGATGAACTCAGCAATGATTTAATGACTTTCAACAGTCCCTTAGTGCGATATAAGTTCAAACATATGCCATTAGGCAATTGCTCTGCTCCAGAGGTTTTGCAAAAGAAGATTTCCCAAATTTATGAATGACTAGAAGTCACTGAGGTTTTCATGGATGACATCTTAATCTGGGGCTGTGATATGAGAGAACACAATGAGAGACTCTGGAAGGTTCAGCAGAGAGCTAGGGAACGGCATCTAACGTTGACTTTTTTTTTAGTTAGTCCTTTTTACCTTAGGCTCCTGATCTGCCTTGTGCTTCCCAGCATCCTATTCATCCAGCCAATGTACAGTCCGCTCTCAGCCCCCAGTGGAACCCCTGTCACCAGCTACCCCCAAGGCTTACCCCCATAGTGCGGTGGTAGAGAGCCCCCCTCACTCTCCATCCAAGACCAGGATCCATTATCCACAGCAGTGCTCCTGAGGCCAGGTGTCCAATAGACAGCCATCAAGCCGCTGTGATCATTCACCATTTTTCCTCCTTTTCTTGTGGCATGAGTGGGGTGTGTAAGGATGCCAAGGGAGGGGAACGCACATGCATCTGCACACTCTCCCTCCCGGCACCATGCCCCAATAAACTCCCTAAGGATAGTGCCAAGTGCACCACCCCCCAGCCTCCACTAGGGGCCACCAGTGTGCCAGTCACTGAACCACCCCCTTCCCCGGAGAGGGACAACAGTCCCTCAGATGCTCAATCCCTCTCTGCCCCTGCCAACACTGGCAACCCAAGTCTGTTCCCAAACCCAGGTCACCGGTGCGGAGCGAGGTGTGGTGTCCAGCACCTCAACCCTCAGAACCACTGGGCCGGCTGCTAATGTTGACTTTAAAAAAAATCCAAAATTGGACCTAGTGAAGTCCCATACATTGGTCACAAGCTATGCAAAAAGGGGCTCATAGCAAATCCAGATAAAATTAAAGTAATTGTGGACATTCCAACTTTTGTAAAGATTGATGGGGATGGTACATTATTTAGCCCAATTTATTACAATTCTTTCCACCATTAATAAAACATTGAGAGAACTACTAGAGAAAAAAACAGCATGGGATTGGGAGGACCAACATAAAAAAGTGTTTTTGGAACTGAAAAATATAATTACGCACCCCCTGGTATTAGTATACTATGATCTGAACAAACCAGTGACCGTCTATGTGGATGCATCCTCCAAGACGCTGGGTACTTGCCTGCTGCAAGATGGGCAACCTATTGCCTTTGCATCATTATCACTTAAAGCAGAGAGAAACTATGCACAGGTCAAGAAAGAAATGTTAGCCATTGTTTTTGGCTGCACCAAGTATCACCAGTACATTTAATGGAGACAACGGGTACATGTGGAAACAGACCACAAGCCTCTGGAGAGCCACTTTAGGAAGCCCCTGTCCACAGCTCCACCAAAACTTCACCGCATAATGTTGAAGCTGCAAAAATACAATTTACGAGTAGAATATAAAACAGGAACGGAACTCCATATGGTTGACACATTGAGCAGGGCTATTAAGAAAACACAAACTTCAGAAACCGATATAGATAAATACAAGGTACATACAGTTGACAAGTTACCGATTAGTGA
Source organism: Neoceratodus forsteri (assembly GCA_016271365.2). Taxonomy (NCBI): domain Eukaryota; kingdom Metazoa; phylum Chordata; order Ceratodontiformes; family Ceratodontidae; genus Neoceratodus; species Neoceratodus forsteri. The sequence goes on from CM057449.1 coordinate 990,094,789, forward strand.
TGAGAAACTAAGACTGTTTCAAGCTGAGACATATAAGGACCATGTACTCCTGAAATTGACAGAGACAGTGTTTTAGGGATGGCCTTCTGAAAGATCCTAGTTGGACCCAGGCCTCTGATGGTACTGGCTATTTTGGGAGAAAATCACCATTAGAAGATGGACTATTACTAAAGGAAGAGAAATGAATTGTACCTGCATCATTGAGAAGAGACATGCTTGACAAAATACGTAGCAGTCACTTAGGCATTGAGAAATGCAAAAAGGAGAGCAAGACACATTCTTTTCTGGCCAAGTATGGATAGCCAGAGAAGTGACTTAGCTGCCAAATGCAACATTTTTAATCATTACAGAAAGGCCAAGATGAGGAAGCCAATGCAGCCTCAGGAAATACCTGACCAACCTCGACAGATGGTAGATGTAGATCTCTTTAAATTTGAAAGAAAAAGCTATTTGACAATGGTCAATTAATATTTATGGTTGCAGAATACCTCCAGTGAAACTGTTATCAGTCACATTAAATCACGGTGTGCAAGACAAAGCATACCAGAAGTACTTATTACAGACACTGGGCTCCAATTCTCCAGTGCTGAATTTGCAGTTTGCATTAATAGTTATGAGCTTAAACATATTAAGTCATCACCTAGGTATCCTCAGAGTAATGGTATGGTGAAGAGACCCATTTAAACTATAAAAAACTTACTGAACAAAGCTCAACAAGACTATTAAGATCCCTCTTCCGGCCATCAGGACGTCCATCGGAAATGTGCCTGTCATCAGGGCACCACAAGGGGAAATTTGCCATCCCCTCCACAAGGTCTGCCTTCCCCCCAGAGTTAGAATAATTAGAAAGGTGGGGTGTGGGGGGCACAGCCCCCTGCAAAAAGAGGGGAAGATGAAATTGGGACTTGGTGCCCTAATGACCAAATGCATCCAGACAGGTACATTCCAAGGGTGGAACCTAAAGATCCCTATCTACCATTACTGGATTTGAGAAACATTCCAATAGAAGGTCTGGGGTCACCAGCTCAGCTACTTATGGGTCGATGGACAAAAACTTTGATCCCCACAAGACCTGAGTTATTGAGACAGGGATTAACAGAGACAGACATTCCAGTAAAACTACAAGAAAACCAAAGGAAACTGCATTTTTATTACAGCCAGTATGCAAGCCCACTCCCTAGCCTGAGTCCAGGACAACCAGTCTATTTGTACACTAGTGAACATGAGTGGGCACCCGTTGCTGTCCATGTGCCTGCTAAAGAACCTTGTACCTGCAGTGTTGGAACCAGTGGGAAAAAGTATCATCAGAATTGAAAAGACATCCTAGCCCTCAAGTACCACTGACCACAACACCATTGCTCACGCAGGAGTCTTTGCCCATCCATGGAAAGAGAGAGAGAGAACCTGACGAGGTGGGGAGTGATGCATTTTCAGAGTATGACACAATCGTGAAGGCACAACAGTCAGAGGACCCGTCACCAATGATGTTGACTGCCTTGTAGCGATCACAGAGCATGTGCAGCAAGTCTGCAGCCAATGACAATCAACTGCAGTAAGCTGGGTCAGCCGATGGACAATTCGGAAGCCTTCCAGATTCCAGTAAGAATGGGACTAAGATTTGCATTAGGACATTAGCATTATAAAGTAGGGTTTTGACTGTGTAGGGGTTGCATGTAACTTACATGGGAGATGTAAGGTTATGAACAATGTATTGCATTACGTAATTTCATATAAGTGCTTTATAAAATATGAGTTTGGCGGGCAATAACCCACCAGTATCATTCTTAGTTAATTGTGATAAGCTGTGCTGAGCTGTGAAAGTCTATTAAAATAGAGCCTAAAGAGACTTACTGGTGTCCATCTATCATTACAGGTGGCACAAAAACAGAAAAAAGAAAAAGTGCTAAGGGTAGATAAAACTGATACAGAAAAGGCAGAAGAACAAGCATACTTCTTCCTCCCTTGTAAATATATTTAAAAACATTGACAATAAAGTCAACATCATGTTTTTCCTATTGCACATATGTAGTAGGGTCGTTAGTTCAGGAGATAAATTGCAGGCAGACAACACAAATCAGTGCATAAAAAATGCCAGGATGGCATTTATCATTTAATTTTTATACTTCATGAAATGATTCAAGTTCTTACAGAAGAGAAAAATTGTCATTAGTTCAGCTTCAAAGGATCAACTATTCTGCCCAGCAGTACTCTGAGGTCTTATCCCTCAGACTCACAGTTCCAGACTGACTCCATGGTCTGGTCTTTATCTCTTTTAACACCCTAGTGGCAGACTTTTATACATGTAGGTGGGGTCACCTGACCTAGCTATTCTCTAATTTACAGAAATAAAACTATCTGGGTTAGTCTAGATCGCCTGATAACCCACCATACCTATGTAACATACTATCCCACATAATTTTATAGCAACACCCCTCTCTTTGTATGCAACACTGAGCTAGAATAGCCCAAATATACATAATTGTATCATCATTAGGTTCATTAAGGGATTAAGTCCCTCCCATTCTGGAGTGACCTCACTTCCTTACTTCTATGAAAGCAGCCATTTCTGGGGCTGCCAGCCCTATAGACAGTCCTGACTGCAGAACCAGGTAATGAGTACTACTATTCTTTATGTATAGACCATAGGTTTCCTGAGTTGGACAAGTGAATAGAAGAATAAGGGCACACTCCTTATTTTCTTTCCCTTTATCAACTTCAGAATACCAGGCAGTAACTGAAAATAAACCAAAACAAAAGGAAGGGAAAATTGTTTAACCAGGAGAAGTACACTAAGCTGAAGCTTGTTTCCAGGTGCAACCTGTTTGCACAAGAAGTTAAGTGACTTGCTCAGAGTCACACAGTATGCAAGTGGGGGGGCTGTGATATTCAAACCTGGGTCTCCAAGTTTTCAGCTCAGAGACTTAACCACTGTGCCATACTGCTTCAAAAGGAACAATGTTCTCTTGTACTTTTCTTTCTGTGGGGGCTTTATTTCTTTAGCCCTCACTTTGCTTATTCTAATTTTCTAATTCACAAGGTTTTTTTTTTGGTAAGTTCAGGATACTTCACCAACTCCCTAGTAACTTGCAACTTTATATGTTTCACAAGCCAGTGGCTGAAATATCAGCCCAATGGTAAACATTTCAATTTGCCCCATTTTGACTTTGTTTAATGAGCTGCATTCTGGCAAGCTGCCAGCTGCTCGCTATCACAGGCGCACTGCACATTAGAGCTAGGAGTTTAGGGTTTTACATTAACCCTGCCAAGCAACTGTTATAACTCCCAATGCCTTTTCCATGTTTTTAGGGCTCTGGCATATTAGAAAGATGCACGTCCTGCTTTCTTTACATACTCCCTCTCTGGGAATTTGCACCTATAGTGCACATATTGCTTCATACAGAATCAGGGCATACTTTAATGCTAAGCTAGCGTAGAGCTGCTAAAGACTTTTAGAGCTTTCCTTTTTGGATACTGGCTATTGGACAAGGAACAGAACGGAAAGGGCACAGATAATAAAGGGGTTGCTACTCTTGACCTTACAAGTGTTTGTGACAGGATGCAAGGGTGTCCTCCTACCATGAAAGATTGCTAGTTTGTGCAGGGTAGTACAGGAAGGGATATTTCAGCACTGTTAACAGTCAAGTTACAGTCAATATCATCCCTTTATACCTAGGCACTTTATTTCTTTGGGGGGGGGGGGTATTTATTAGAATAACTGGGCCTCTACTCATCACAGGGAGCACCCTGTGACAACATACTAAACAGTAGACAATCACTCAGATGGCAAAAGGTAAGATTATTTCCAGTCAATAACATCATATAACATTAGAAATGAATTAATTTCTAAATTTATTGTCAAGAACCTGTGTTTCTTTTTCAGTTATTGAAAGTGTTTTTTTGGAGGGAGGGGATATTTTAAAACAGTTTGCCCCATAATATCAGATCCCACACCATAAATATTTTGCTACTGTAGATGTGCCTAAGCTGTATGTCAAATGAAACAAAATCAAGCCATCTCTTTAAGAGACTGATGGTGGCATGGTACATGACAACTGATATGTGGATAGGTTGTCCAACCACAGATTATATATAATATTTTGGAAATGATTTACAGTGACACCTGTAAACACCACCACCACCACATTCAGCATTCACCTGAAGTAAGAGATGTTGTAATTATTTGTAGCTAAATGTTAGTTTTTTGGTAAACATCACATTGCAGGCACTATTTTAGAAGAGCTACTGTATGTGAATAATGTACTGAATGCACCTACTAGGTCTGAACTGCAAATGTACTGCTTCTGACAATGGTGTCATCACTGTCTGCATTTTGAAGGATGATGGCTTTCATCATATTCCCTGTTCTGCTCATTCCTTAAATGTTTTGTCAGAGCTTCCCTATTCAGTGCATAGGCAACACCCCTGGCAGAACTATTCAACTGCTCTATTTAGGTAACTATAGTCCCTAGAGACTAGAGGATATCAGACATCTTCAACCTATACAAGAGTCGATACAGGGGGACCCAGGAAATATAGACTGGTTTGCCTAATTTCCAATAATCAGGGATCAGCTGCTCAACTTTTTAGAGTCTTACGGACTTCAGAACAGCACTCAGCATGGTGTGGTAAGCAGGAGATCCTGTCAAAATAACCTCATGAATTTCTTCAATACCATCTGTTCATCGGGCCAATGGACTCCTTTTGGATTGCATCTGCCACTGACATTTCATTTGGGCTACTTGTCTCTGAGTAGCTGGAACTGCTTCACTTGTTCTGTATTTGGTAAAGCCACACCCTGCTCCAGTTGAGAGCTGTGTTGTGTTGAAGGGGGCATAGCTTCAGTGGAGCACATTTTAATTCAATACTCAAGAATACTGTGAACTCTCAGTTGTTTGCAGCTCTGTGGGGAGGTATTCACCGGGTTAGCCAGCCCCTTCTGGATTATATCTGCCACTAACATTTTATTTGGGCTACTCATTTCTGAGCAGATGGGACTGCCTCACTTGTTCTGCATTTGGTGAAGCAGGGCCCTGCTCTAGTCAGGAGCTGTGTTGTGTTGAAGGGGTGTGGCTTCAGTGGAGTGCATTTTGAATCGGTGCTTGAGAATATTGTGAACTGTCAGCTGTTTGCAGATCTGTGGGGAGCTGTTCGTCGGGCCAGCCAGCCCTTTTGGATTATTGGAGTCCAGTTGATACTGCACCTTAGGAGAGATCAGGTTAAGGGTGTGCTACACACATTTTTAACAAAAAACAAAATAACCACACACTGGAGCTGTAGTTCACTGTCTCAGACACAGAGGCAAGAGAGCCAACTGATGTAAACCAAATTGCTTGTTTTATTAATGCACGACAGCAACACTACATAAGTGCACATGCAGAAAACATTCTGTGTGTGTGTGTGTGTGTGTGTGTATGTGCTTATGTAGTTTTGCTGAAATGCAGCAATAAAATGAGATATTTTGGATTACTTCTACCAATGATCTTTCATTTGGGCTACTTGTTTCTGAGTAGCCAGGACTGCCTCACTTGTTCCAGATTTGGTGAAGCCAGCCCCTGCTCCAGTCAGGAGCTGTATTGCATTGTAGGGGGCATGGCTACCACTTTCTTCTTTTGCATTTTAACTCACTTCTTTAGTGGTCCTTTGCTGTGGTCCAGTCGATCAAGGGCCATAGTGTAAGGGCATCACAGAGTCTGCCTGGAGCAAGCCATGAGTTGGCCATCATCTGACCATTCTGCTCTCTTTGGTTTCCTATATAGACTATCCCTATGAGACAGTCTATTATTGCTGAATTTGTACTTGTATTTTGTCTTCTCATATTCATATTGTTTCATTTAGTGTATGTAGATCTTTAGTTTCAAATATTTGTTTATTCTCATTATGTAAACTATTATTTATTATTTACCAGCTAGTTTAGATTTGTACCTACAGTTTAATTATTTCCTAGTGCTGCATTTTTAGATGTCCCCAATTTGAGATATCTGCTTATTTATTTATTATTGTGAGCATTTCTCATTTAAGGTTCTAGTGCTAATACCGTGTTAATTTTAATTTGGCTTGTGTTTTTGAATACTGCTGATGCTTGTGCTGCCTAATTAGATAATATCCACATAACTTTGTTTTTCCCCTTTTTCCATTTTAGTTTACTTATTTTAGCCTTCCTGTTTATTTTGTTTGATTTCTGTCTCCCCACTCCTCCCCAGTTTTATTATTTCTTGGCCTCCTAAATTTTAAATTCCTTATCCCATTTTTTTGGCTTTCCTTCACCCTACTCAACTGTTGCTTCTTTGAGTAACTTGTTCCCCATTCACAAACGTGGGAGCAAGGCAGAGGCAGGGATCTACTGACCTGTTAGTTTGACCTCAGTGGTTGGGAAAATGATGGAATCATTCCTGAAAGAAAAATTGTTGAGTACCTAGAGGCCAGTGGGGCACAGGACACATGGCAGCATGGATTCACAGCAGGGAGGTCATGTTAGATGAATCTATTTCTTTGACTGGGTGACTAAAGTAGTAGACAAGGGAGGGGCTGTGGATATGGCCTACCTAGATTTTAGCAAGGCATTTGGCACAGTCCCACAAAAAAGTTTAATAGAAAAGTTAGCCAACCTGGGAGTAGGTCCCAGGGTGGTAGCCTGGGTAACAAACTGGCTGAACAACAGGATGGAGAGGGTAATAATAAATGGAGTACATTCTGAAGAAAGGGTGGTTACTAGTGGAGTACCGCAGTGTTCAGTACTGGGACCGATCCACTTTAATGTCTTTATAAGTGACATTGCAGAGGGACTGGAAGAAAAAAGTATGCCTCTTTGCAGACAAGACAAAGATCTGCAACAGGGTTGATACACAAGAGGGGTTGGAAAGGATAAGAAGGGACTTGGCAAGGTTGGAAGAATGGTCAAAAGTATGGCAGCTTAGATTCAATGCAAAGAAGTGCAAAGTAATGCACCTGGGAAACAAAAACCCAGGGTAAGAGTACACAATGAGGAAGAGGTACTAACAATAGCAAAAATGGAAAGGGATCGGGGGTAGTCATATCAGATGACCTTAAGGTAGGTAAGCAATGTGAGAAAGCAGTAAGGATGGCTGGGGGATACTGGGATGCATAGGAGGCATCACCAGCAGAAAACAGGAAGTTGTTATCCCCTCTGTACAGACAGTTGGTGAGACCTCATCTGGAGTACTGTGAGTGGTTCTGGAGACCCCATCGCCACAAGGACATAGACTGAATGAAGGCAGCCCTGAGGAGGGCAACTAAAATGGTGCAGGGTCTGCAATAGAAGTCATGTGAGGAGAGAGTAAAAGGAGATAGAAAAGATGAGAAGGAACTTGGCAAGGTTAGAGGAATGGTCAAATGTACGGCAGCTTAGATTCAATGCTAAGAAGTGCAAGGTAATGCACCTGGGAAACAAAAACCCAGGGGAAGAGTACACAATGGGGGTGAGATACTAACAACAACAAAAATGGAAAGAGACCTGGGGGTAGTCATATTAGATGATTTAAAGGTGGGCAAGCAATGTGAGAGGGCAGCAAAGAGGGCTGGAGGGATACTGGGATGCATAGGGAGAGGCATCACCAGTAGAAATCAGGAAGTTGTTATCCCTCTGTACAGACAGCTGGTGAGATCCCATCTGGAGTACTGCGTCCAGTTCTGGAGACCCAATCTCTGCAAGGACATAGTCAGGATGGAAGCTGTCCAGAGGAGGGCAACTAAAATGGTGCAGGGTCTGCACAGGAAGACATATGAAGAGAGACTAAAGGAGCTTAATATGTATAGCCTCGAGGAAAGGAGGAAAGGGGGACATGATAGAAACTTTCAAGTACCTCAAAGGAATCAACAAAGTCCAAGAGGGTAGCATCTTTCAAAAAAGGGTGTGCAAGAACAAGGGACACAATTTGAAGATAGAAGAGGGTGGCTCAGAGGTAATGTAAGGAAGTATTTTTCTCAGAGAGGTTGTGGATGCATGGAACGGCCTTCCAGAGGAGGTTGTGGAGTCAAAAACAGTGGTGGAATTCAAGCATGCATGGGACAGTCATAAGGCAATTCTAGGGGGTGGGGGTAGGAAGAAGTAGGCTGCTGGTTAACTAGGATCTGCAGCTTATCCATTAGGTAGGGAAATGGGCAGACTGGGTGGGCCAAGCAGTCCTTATCTGACGTCAAATTCTACGTTTCGATGTTTCTATGCTGAAGAGAGGATACCTCTCTTCCAGGCTGTTCCCAGGTTTTCAATAGGACCACCAGTCTCTACTCCAGGCATTGAAGCCAAGAACAAAAAGGACTTCACGAAGTAAGGCCTAGTCAGGGATCTGGGACTGCAGGCTCCTTTAGATGCCCATGCATTCTTGAATGAATTTTTTGGCTTGGGGGTACTTGGAGTAAAGCCAGCAGCCACTGCTCCACACTGGTCATGTAGTCCGTGGATGTCATGGTTCCTGTGGTGGGGCTTAGGCAGTGTGTCAGCGGCCCAGGGCCTGGTGTGTGGTCACACTGTGAGAGTGAATCAGCAGCCATCCAGGCACCATGGTAGCCCACCTTTAGAGCCTCTGGCTCAGTGCTCCAGTGGTGGCCCTCAGACCGTGTGGCTCGGCATGCTTCAGCTGCCAACCCTCCGATTGGACTAGCTTCCCCCTCCTGCCAAGGGGAACCATCAGCTAACTGGGTAGTCTGGGCAAGGCTCAAGTGGCACCCCTGGGACTACATGGCCTGAAGAGCAGCAGGCACCTGACCCCTTCCTGCCATCAGGGTGGCTTCCCCCCATCTGCTTTGGAGGACAAGGATCTCCTGTGTGGACCCTTTGGGGTGGTTTGGCTAACCACGAAGCACCTCCTGGTGCCTTCCTCTTCTACGGGGTGGCAGACCATGGGGCTTGGCTCTCGCTGGTGCCCAACACAATCGGGTCCTGGACCTGGAGAAGTGGCACAGAGCACTAGCAGCCCAGTGGCTGGGCATCCTCTGGGTCTTAAGTTGGTGGCTGGTCTGGGTTTTTCAGGTGCCTCATTGAGTTAGCGTGGTGCTGTGAGCTAGAGAGGAATTTCCCTCTATCTAAATGGTAAAAGTTCCTACCTTTGGGAATCAGGATCCCAGGTTTGATTTGGAGCAAGTGCTGGGCATGTATCTGTTCATGTGGATCATTGCCCCTCATCTGGGGCTTACCTGAGCAGTGGGTGATGCGGAGTCGGCAGCTTATATGTCTGGCTTCAGGTGGCTCCTTCTTGTTTGGCTTAGCGCTCAGTCTGGGTAGGAGAACACGCGTGCCTGGGAGGCGCACAGTGAGCATGCGAGTGAATGGGAACACGCAATTGCGTTTGCCCACGAGAACTTATCTCTGCAAGGGGATATCTCTCCTTTACTGTTGTGACACCAGTTCTTTAATATAGGAAGCAATTTCTGCATGCCTTGCAAATGTGGGTCCATCAATATGCAGAGCAAATGGCCAGAATGAACAGCAAGTGTTGTTTAAAGAGATATGTTTAAGACTAGTGGCCACTATATGTTAGCATTAAGGACTGATTTATTAAATGGTTTGCATTTGCAGTAGTTTTTAAGTCCATAAACAGTTCCAGCATTAGCAGGAGCATCAGTAAATCTTTACAGAGCAAGGATAAATTTAGATGTAAAATTCATAGCGCTATGAAATATTCACAGCAATTGAGAGTTGGATTTATACAGGCCCTGCCCTCAGAGCAATAACCAGTGAAGTGTGGGTCTGTAGAGACATCTGGTGGCAGCTTTATGAATTGCAGCTTACTGAGATGCATCACTGCAAATCTCAGCTTTATCATATATTTAAACAAGATATGGTCATGAGACAAAGTTCAATCGTCCTGAGTAGAGCATTTCAGGGAGACTTGAATGCACGAAGACTGGGGTTTGAAGCTCTCTAACTCCCATGTGTGTATAGTGTGATCCTGAGCAAGTAGCTGACCTTTGAATATCCAAAAAACATTTAAAATAAAATGGGCTCCGTGGCCTAGCAGCAATTACAAAAAAAAAAAAAAAAAAAATGGTACAATAGCAAGAAGAATAACATTCAATCCACGGTGGAAAGGCTCACTGTTGTGGTGGAGGCGGAGGCTAAAATGGCAGCGAGGGCTGATCAGGGGTCCTAAATTCATATATTTCAGAGTGATGCAGTGATGGATTTTGAAAGCCAATTGGCAGCTCTCATTAAGGGAAAAGGCAAGGCAATGGTGGGATGCACTGTTTCAGGGTGAGGGCAAGTTGCCAGGCACATCTGAGCCAGTGCAGCAGCCACGGCCAGACATGGAGGCAGGTCCAGACCTAGAATTAGAGGTCCTGCCACAGCCGGCCAATGTCCCTGGGCAAGAGGAGCCAGTGGTGGTGATACAGGACCCCAGAGAAGGTGTTGCAATACCAGTTGAGAACCAAGAGCGGCTGCCACCAGCCATGAAGCCACAGGCCTGGAAAAGAAAACAAGAGGTGGCGATTCTAGACACACAGGCAGGTAGGCTTGACCTCAATGCGCTCTCCACAGAAGAGTTGTGGGCCTTGATCTGTCAGGAGGGCCGGGGTCAATGGTAAAAAAACAGAGACCACCTATGAAGGAAAAAAGGGTGGCAGGTACGGGGACACTAATGGTCACCCTAATGTGCCTGGTAGCCAGCCACCTTGGAGTTTGATGGTGCTGGAGATGGCGGCAGCAGGGCAGTTGTTAGCAGCACATGGACAAGTTCCACTACAGGGAGTCACAGAGCTAGGACAGTGGCAGTGGCTTCTGGGCTAAGCAGGGCTGCCACTGGGTGTACCAGGGTTAAGCCACCACATGGGGTCCAGGCAGGGGCTAACAGAGGCAGGCCGGCAAGCCATGCCGGAGCTCGTAGTGCAATCTGCATTGGAGCAGAAGCGTGACTGTTAGCCCTGTTCCCAAAGAACCACCGACAGCAGTCACAAGTAGCCCCACAGTCAGCAGATCACTGAATACAGAGACCTTGGTGCTTAATGCCATGACCCAACCGACGGCTTCACAGCCAACACAGCTGGGGTTTTTTCTATCATTGGGTGAACCAGTGGGGTCACATTTTCCTGAAAAAGTTAGGCAGCAAATAGTACATGGGGAATACATGGATGTTTTTTCATTCCTCAACTGGCCAAAGGAGCTTGAAGTGGAAAAAGATAAGAATAAAAAAGAGAAGGATGAGGGGGTGGAAAAGAAATGAAAGGAATTGGTTTGATGCACCTGGGAAAATTGGGAAGCAGGTTTTGCAATATATGCAGGCCTCCTCACCCAGGGCAACCTGGTGAAAGACGAAGGGCTGAGTGTGTACTTTAGTCAGAACATGACTATGCATTCGAGCAAACCAGGGGGGAGTTGACTGGACTATGACAAGGAGTTTAGGAGAAGAAAACAGAATGATATGAGGAGGTCTTGGGCTGTGTTGGATCTGCCATTACAGTGCCCACCGTTTATAATGGGCAAGTTTGTGTCATACCATTTTGCCCGTCATAGTAGATGGATGATGTATCCAAGTGCTGACTCAGATTAGGGGTTTGCACTAAATAAATGATGTTACTTAACGTCGATACCAAAAGCAGTACTGTACTGTAATCAAACACACTCAGTAAAGGCAGTAAGATATACTTTACTTTAATATACTTTGCTTTACTTTAATTAATTGAGTAAAAAAAAAGGAAAACTCCAGCACAGTACAGTAACACATAATACAGTGCAACAGAAACTGCGATGCTACGCCTACTTGTGTCCTGGGAAAAGCTCTGTTATCCGAGTCTGGATATTCTGTATACGGCAGTATGGACGCCATGTCTCCTCAGTTTTTTGCAGGATATCCCAGTTCGGCTTGTACTCTGCACTCTGTTCCATAGCACAATGCAATGTTAAGAGGGCTCCACAAACATCAACGGCAGTAACAATAGCCTCCTCTTCCACCCAACTAGCTTCTGGGTCCTCGTCCTCTTCAACGTCTCCTCTGAGCATACCAATAACCTCCTGGATGTCATCTGTCTCTCCTTCAGGTGGGAAGTCGTTATCACCTAGGTGACACAGCTCTTGAAACTGTTCCTCTGACAGCTGATCTCTTTGCCTCAATAGATCAGCCATAGTTGATTTTGGTAGAATAAGGTGTTGAGCCAAGTCTCGCTGGCTCATCTTGGGCAGCTCGTCGATCTTTTTAAAGATGATATTTATTGTCATCCTACCCTCCCCGTCTTGTACTACACATCCACCGCTCTTCATGCCCTCCACCCTTTCTTTTCCCTTCCATTGCTTTTCCCTATATATCAACAGTGTAGGGCCTTGGGAATTGCTCGTGGGAGGTGTCGTCGGGTCAGGGGCGTGAATGGTGTCGGATGAATGAGGGGGCACTTGCATCTGAGTGGTTAAGTCCAGAAGATGCCCTGGGCTGAAATGGAGTGCTGAACGGGGTTCTCCTTGTTTGGTCTCCATACCCAAGGGCACCTCCTTCATTAATGGTGGTCAGGTGGTTGGGGCGTCCCAGGAGTCCTATCCAACCCGGGTGGTACTTTGCAATGCCAGGACCATTGTGAACAAGTCTGCGATTATAGCGGACTTGGTGAGCACTGTGGACCTGACTTGCATCACTGAAACCTGGTTGAACAGTAATGCCGGCCCAGTTCTTAAGGCCGCAGTTCCAAACGGGTATTCGGTGATACACTGCCCAAGATTGGATCGCAGGGGTGGGGGGGTTGCGGTCTGTTTCAAGACTGAATTGGATCTCACTAGTGTTCCAGTGGAGGAGACCAGATCCTTTGAATGTGTTGTAGTGGCAGGTGGGGGCTATAGGATAGCACTCGTTTATTGTCCACCCGGTGACGGGAAGCTATTCCTTAAGGAAGTGGCGGACTTCATCGTCGACCTGGTATTTGAGTCACCCAGGTTGATGGTGCTCGGTGACTTTAATGCCTGGATCGACGATGAACTCTCGCAATTTGGTCAACACTTCCTCCAATTGATGTGTTCATTGGGCCTCACACAGGTGGTTACCTCTGCCACTCATTAACACGGCCATTCACTGGATCTGGTCTTCCTGCTGGGGATGGAAGCCTCCTATGTGGGGGTGGAACCTGTCAGTTGGTCTGACCATGACACTGTGAGATTCAATTTTTGCTCCCCCCTATGTAGGCCTACCCCTGTGGAGATGGTCAAGTACTGCCCTTTACGGGATGTTACTCCCGATGGCCTAACTGCGGTTCTTGACCTATCAGTACTGCCTGGGATGATCTCTAATCCTGAAGAGCTGGTGCTAGCCTATAACAAGGCTATCACTGCTGCTTTGGATTTAATTGCTCCCACCCATGTGTGCCCTCTCTCCCTTCACCCTCGATCTCCTTGGTTTGATCGGGATCTGAGGGAGATGCGGCGACTAGGAAGCAGGTTGGAGAGATGCTGGTGAAAATCCGGCTTAGATGCCGACCATCTTAGACTCCTAGAGCATTACAAACTCTATCAGTCGGCAATTTCTCATAAGAAGGCAGTATTCCAGTCCAGAGAGATTGCTGCTGCACAGAATCGACCAGCCCAGCTCTTTCAAACTGTGGACAGGCTGTGCAACCCAGCCTGTCTGCAGGTTCGTCGAGCTTTTTCACAAATACAATGTGAGGAACTTGCTCGATTCTTTGCAGATAAGGTGGCTGACATCAGGGCCGAGACTCGCACAGCACTTGCCATGGGAGCTGCTGTGGTCCGGCCTGCAGTTGCAAGTACCTCATTTACCTGGAGTTCCTTGGAAAGGCCAGAAAACGATGATGTTATGCGGATTGTCCAGGGTATGCATACCACAAGCTGTAGTTTAGACCCGGGTCCCACTGGCCTGATTATGGGCTGTGGTGAGGCTATCATTCCGGTTCTAACTAGGATAGTCTGGTGTTCCTTAGATTTTGGTGAATATCCCCGCTCCCTGAAGGAAGCGGTGGTGACACCAGTATTGAAAAAGGCTTCTCTGGACCCAGACGCCCTAGCCAACTACAGACCCATCTCGAACCTCCCCTTTGTGGGGAAGGTAATCGAGAAAGTGGTGGCAGCCCAGTTGGACAACCATTTATCCATTCATAACATCTACGATCCTCTTCAATCAGGTTTTCAAAAGAGACATAGCACTGAGACTGCGCTGGTTCGGGTGCTCAACGATCTCCTGATGGCGAGAGACCAGAAAAAACACTCCATTTTGGTCTTTCTGGATTTGTCAGCAGCATTTGACACCATAGACCATGGGGTGCTGCTCAAGCACCTAAGACACATCTGTGGGTTAATGGATTTGGTTCACAGATGGTTTACCTCCTTCCTCACTGGTAGAACTCAGAGGGTTATATCGGGGATATTTTTCTCTGATCTGACCACTCTGTCCTGTGGGGTACCTCAGGGCTCTCTGCTGTCCCCCATGTTGTTTGCAGTGTACATGCTTCCCCTCAGAGACATTGTAAGACGATATGGGCTGGAGTTTCATTGTTATGCCAATGATACCCAGCTCTGTCTGTCTTTTGCACCTGACCAGAACAGAGCACTCTCAGTGTTTAACAACTGTCTCAGCAAGATCCAGGGTTGGATGAACTCTGGGAAGACGGAGGTGATGGTTGTGGATCCTGGCCGCCGGATTGAGGGGTCGGGGGAAAATCAAACCTCAGGTTTATTTCTGGGGGATTTGGAGCTCCTTACCTCTGAATGGGTGTGAGACCTGGGAGTGATCCTTGATGATCAGCTGTCATTAAGTGCGCAAGTGTCGGCGGTTGTTAAGGTATCCTTTTACCATCTTAGGAACATTGCTAGGATCAAGCATCTTGTTCCATCTGGCGACCTGCCAACATTGATCCACGCCTTTGTGACCTCTCGTCTGGACTACTGCAACTCCCTTTACTTTGGGCTTCCTGGGGTTGATATCCACCGCTTGCAGCTAGTGCAGAACTCAGCGGCCCAGCTGTTAATGGGGACTCCACGATATTCCCATATTAGGCCGGTGCTGCGGGATCTGCACTGGCTGCCGATTCAGTGGCGGATCACTTTTAAAGTCAGATTACTGACATATAAAGCCCTACATGGTTTGGGCCCTGATTACCTGAAAGATCTTCTGGTGCCTTACCTTCTGATGCGACCTCTCCGCTCAGCCAATGAGGGGTTGCTAGAGATTCAAGGGTAGTTTTAAAATCTTCTGGTGCCCGCGCTTTTAGTTTTGTGGTGCCAACCCTCTGGAATTCTCTACCACGTTGGATTAGAGAGTGCATGACGGTGGAGGGTTTTAAAAAAGATCTTAAATCATTTTTATGGAATAAGGTATTCGGTGAGGATATAGCTTTTAATTAAACACTGTATATTTTAGTCCAGATTTTAATGTAGTTATAATGTTTTGTGACTGTTATTCTGTAATGCGCCTTGATTTAAGAAAGGCGCATAAGAAATAAAGTTTATTATTATTATTATATTATAATTTTTTGGCTTAGGGACATCGTCTTTCGTTTGCCAGCCATTGTTATAGCAGTCCAGATACAAACTGATTGCACTGAAGGTGCTGTAGCACCTCTTTTATAATGGAACAGTGAACCGCTTTGAGTGAGCTTTGCAGTTAGCTTAGCAATTAGCAATTAGCAATTAGGAAAGCAATAATCGGGTGTGAAGAGTTTCAACAAACAGCAGAATCTGCCCGCCATAGAAGGCGGATAACGATCGATGTAACCACTTGCTGTACCATTGGACTGTATGGAACTTGGCAAATGGTTTTGCAATTTTGCTCAATGTAGACGATTGCCCGTTTTAACTGCAGGCAATATAAATGGAGTAGACTGTACTGTGGACCATAGACATGGGGGGGGGGTCCAGCATACTGATAGCGGATTTCCAATTTGGCAGGCCCCTTCCCCAAAAAAGGGGATTCAGATAAAGGAAGTGGGGGGAGGCCATTGTTACAACTACAATCAGGGATTCTGCAAGGCCGAACAAAAGAGTTAGTGGCAGGTAGGATTAGTGGCTCGTATGCTGCACCACCCATTCCATGGCTTTGGGTGTCACCAATTGGATTGGTCCCAAAAAAAGCACCGGCGGAATTTCAGTTGATCAATCGCTTGTCATACCTAGAGGGGGACTCGGTTAACCATTTCATTGACCCAGCCCATACATCGGTGTCATATACATCATATGATGAGGCAGTGGAGATGGTGCAGCAGGCGGGTCAGGGGGCAATGTTAGGCAAGGTGGACATCGAGGTGGCCTTTAGGTTATTGCCTGTCAACCCAGAGGACCAAAAATGCTGGGGATGAGGTTCAAAGGTATGTATTACATAGACAACTGTATGCAGATGGAGTGCGCAGTGGCATGCACAGTATTTGAGCAGTTCAGCTTGTTTCTGCATTGGGTTACAATCAAAAAGGCGAATGGGCTGAGCTGATACATTACTTAGATGATTTTTTGTTTGTGGGCAAGGCAAGAACATGGCATTGTAGGCAGTTGATGGGGCATTCAATGAGGTTTGTGCCAAGCTGGGAGTCCCATTGGCACAAGACAAGACAGAGGGCCTGTGCACATGGTTGTCCTTTCTAGGCATAGAAATCGACACGACAAGACAGGTCTTTCGGCTACCACAAGACAAGCTTGTGGCACTGAAAGAGTTCCTGGGGAGGGTGGCCAAGGCACAGAAGATTATGTTGCTTGAATGGCAACAACAGATAGGGCACCTGAACTTTGTCTGCCGGGCGCTTCCCATGGGTAGAACATTCATGAGATGGTTGACCAGGATAGGGTCTGGCTGCATGAAACCACACCACAGTATTCAGGTAACAGAGGCAATGAGGGACGATTTAAGCATCTGGCAATTGTTTCTAAATTGCTTTAATGCGGTAGCCATAGGGCCAGTGCCGGTGTCCATTCAAGAGCTGGGGCTTTTTACAGATGCATCTGGGGGCTGGGTTTCAGAGCACACTTCCAAGGAAAGTAGTGCACTAGCCAATGGCCTGAAGACTGGATGGCATCAGGGGTGCTGTTGTAGATAACAGTCTTGGAATTCTTTCCAATCATGGTGGCATTGGTGGTGTGGGGTGACCAGCTAAGGGACAAAGCCATTACATTTCGGTCAGAAAACACTGGTATGGTATATGCCATTAATGACTAGTTGGGGGGAAAGGGCCCTATGGGTAACCTCATGAGGTGTTTGTGTTGAAATGTCTTTTGCTTAATATACAGTTCAAAGCAGTACATTTCTCAGGAGTTGAGAACGGCATAACTGATGCTCTTTCTCGTTCACAGTGGAGGAGGTTTCGAGAATTGGCACCAGGAATGGAAGGACACCCCAGGGAAGTACCAACATACCTTTGGGATTTGATAACTCAGAAGCACGGGAATTGATCAGGAAAGCACTGGCACCCAATACACAGGTGGAGTATAAAAGGGTGTTGGACAGTTTCCTGGCAGTACTGCACGCGTAAGGGTGGAGTACGGCATGGTCGGTCTCATTGGAACAGCTATTCGAATATGTGCTTCTTAACAGAACGGGGGGGACACTATGCCAGCTATGGTGGAACAACACTTGGCAGGTATAGCCTGGTTCCAGAAGGCCAGGGAGTACATGGATACCACAAGAGCCTTCCCACTTCGTAAGATGCTGCAAGGTTGGGAACGGATGACACCAAAGTTACCGGATCAGCGACGACCAAGTAGCCCCACCCTGTTTAGACGTATTTGGGACATCCTTCCCGGGGTCTGTTTGTCAGGAGGATAGTCGTGCCTATTCAGAACTACCTACCTCATGACATTCTGTGGGGCATTTTGGGTCTCCAAGTTGGTGCAACCAGGCAAGGCGGCATACCAACAGCTGGTATTGGGTGACAAGGATGTGGTGATAACCATGGTGGGGGTCTTTGTCCTACTAAGAAAGAGCAAGAAGGACTGGTCAGCTTGGGGTCATTGATGTAGCATGCAAGCTCCAAACGGAGTGCAGTGGGATGTTCGGGCATGGGTACAAGACTATATGGCCTGGCGGACAAGGGTGGGGGAGGCCTACTTTAGACATGAGGATGGGTCCCCGATGATGGTATGCCAGTTCTGCCACATGTTGCAGAAGACATTGCAGCAACTAGGGCTGTTGGCAAACCGATTCAACATGCATTCATTTAGGATAGGGGTAGCATGGCATGCCAGGGCAGAAGGGCTCACAGATGCGCAGATTCAGGCCCTAGGGAGATGGAGGTCCCAAGCCTTTGAGAGTTATATCAGACCACTGATGTTCTAATTATTTCTTCTCTGCTGACAGATAATGGCAGATTTGGGTGTGCAGGCACTTATTTGTACATTGGGCCGCCATACAGGAGGGGCAACAAAAAGGGGGCAAGGAGCTGTTTTTGGATCTCAGGCGAACAGAAGTGAGCTGGCTGGGGCAACGGGGGATGAGATGGGAAGAGCTGTTGCTAAGATTGAAACCAAAGTGTGGTGGAGGCAGGCTCCTCCTGATGTCTTAGTAGTTCACTTAGGGGGAAATGACCTGGGCCGGGGGAAGTCCCTCGAGCTGCAACTGGTGGTAAAGAATGACCTGTCGTTATTGAAGGGCATGTGGCCAAAAATGTGCATCATATAGTCTGACATAATTCAGTGGTTGCTATGGTGCCATGCTTGCAATCCTATGGCAATTGAAAGGTGAGCAGGTTACACAATGGGACTATGTGGCCATTCATGGCTAGCATTGGTGGGACCACAGTGTGTCACCCAGAAATTGGGATAAGAAGGGGGTAACTACAGTATATATCAAAAAGATGGGGTGCATTTAACAGAGATAGGTTTAGAGATATTTTTAGCTGATATACAGCTAGTTGTGGAGAAAGTGTTAGTGTGATGAGCTTGTGGGGGTATGAGCAGGGGGAAAGCTCACCCTGTGGTGTCTCAGTAGTCTTGAAAGGTATGTGCAGAGGGGGTAACAGGAGATCACAAGTATATGCAGCCAAATCCCCTGAGGCTGATGGGAGCTAGGCACCAGACAATGGGAGTTCCCCCAGTAAAAAGGGGGACAGTCGGGATGGCAGGCCGATCTGAGCATATGCTCATGGCAGAGTGGTATCCTCTGATGGGGGAGGACACATCTGAAGCCAGTCTTGGGAGCCATCCTTCATGCCCTGGAGCTGGTGTCCTTACAGGGTTTGGGATTGTCTGGTTGGTAGCCTCCTAATAAGAGGAGGTCAACCACTGGTGAATCAGAACAAGCTGATTCAAGATTTCCAAGACTACCTAGCTGCACGCATCATGCTGATTGTATGTATTAATAATTACAATTTGGTATAATAAATACATGGCTGCGGCCATTTTCTCCAAAACTGGTTGTTTGGTCTCAGTCTGTTCAAGTGAAATGAAATATGTTCCCTATAAGACAATAAAGGATCCTGCAAGGCATCACAGGAGATGAGGCTTGTCTGGGGACAGGTATTGAGGGACACCTGTGCGGGCAGGTAGAGGAAGGTAGCCACTCACTAGGGGTGGGTAGCCACCCACTAAGGGTGGGAAGGGGCAGGTAGGTGGTAGGTTCCCAGGGGGAGGGTGGTGGAGAGGCAGGGGAAGAGCCAAGCCTATAAGATAGGCTGCCAAAGAGAGGATCCCTCTCTTCCAGGATGCTCCCAGGTTTCAATTCCACCCGAATCTCACCCTCGTAAAAGCAGGGAGGGAACATGGGGGGGTACAGGGACCTTGCTGACCCAATATAGTAGATCACATTAGGGGTCAAGAAGGAATATCCCACTTTTTTCCCCACTGAGTTTTCCATGTTTTTGCCTTCTCCAGCAAAGGGGGGGGGGATGATAGGCTGGTAGTTCATTTTAGATTAGGATGTCGCAGCTGTGTTATTCTAAGTGTTGCAGGGTGGCTCAGTAGTCTTGGAAGGTATGTGCAGGGGGGTAATGGGATTACTAGTCTATGCAGCTGAATCCCCTGAGGCTAATGTGAGGTCTGTGCCAGATGATGGGAGTTTCCTCGGTAAAAAGGGGGACAGTAAGGATGGCAGGCCTCTCGGAGCATATGCTCATGGCAGGGTGTCCTGTGGTGGAGGAGAACACATCTGAAGCCAGTCTGGGGAGCCATCCCTCATACCTCAGAGCTGGTGCCCTCGTGAGATTTGGGATTGTTTGGTTTGTGGCCTCCTAATAAGAGAAGGTCGACCATTGGTGAATCAGAACAAACTGATTCAAGATTTCCAAGACTACCTAGCAGTGCACATCATGCTGATTGGATGTATTAATAATTACAATTTGGCCAGCCCGGTGGCACTGAGGGTTGAGGTGCTAGATGCCACACCTTGCACCATGCCGGCAACCTGGGTTCAAGAATGGACTTAGGTTGCCAGGGGCTCGCAGGGGGAAGGAAGGATTGAGCATCCCACGACAGCTCTCCTTCCTTCGGGGTGGGTTAGGAATATGCGCCGCACTGCAGTGACACCCAGCGGAGGCTGGGTGTTCGACAGGTGCGAGCATTAACATGGGGCGGGAGCCGGCAGACGTCTGCACGTTAGTGCATTGACATCACTGCATGTCGGGCTCTCTAGAGAGGAAAGGAGGAAAAACATCTCCCAAGCCTCCTAGATGATGACCACCATTGTCTGCTTCGCCGCCCGCCGACTGATAAGGGGGCAGACTCTGCTGTGCGCAGCTCGATCACTCGGGGATAGAGGATGGTTAGGAGGGTCCCCTCCTTGCCCCACCCAGGCTGTAATCCGGGCCGTCAAGGGACCCCAAGGATTTGAGTGTGTGGCACTCTAGGAGCAGACTCTGGGGTAGTCAGTAAGGTTGGGAAGCAGAGCACCTTTGTGGCCTGAAGGAGTGGAGGTTAGGAGACAAGTAGAGGAGTAGAAATAGAAAGTAGAAAAAAAAATTACAATTTGGTATAATAAATACATGGCTGCGGCCATTTTCTCCAAAACTGGTTGGTTGTCTCAGTCTCTTCAGGTGGAATGAAATATGTGCCCTATAAATAGGCTATTGAGAGATAATACTCTCTTTTTCAGTTCAGATCAGTGTAAACAGAGCTGAATGACATGACAGATATGGAGGTTGGATGTGTATTCAAGACATGGTGTAGCAAGTCTAAACATCAGAGCACTACTGTCCATTCACATTCATAAATAACAAGTAGGAAGAATCCCATAGTCATTGGCGTGTGCTTGTTGAGAAGCCCACCTTATAAGATCAAAGTTGTAGTTAGATTTTAGTCTGAACAGTCAATTCACATTTGTAAAACACAGACAGGAAAAGTCCCATTGTCATTAGACGGTACCTGTTGAAAGAGCCAACCTTAAGATCAAAGTGATAGTTACATTTCAGTCTGTGGGAGGGTGCTGATGTGATGGTTCAAGGATGAAAGGAGACACATCTAAAGCATTTTTTTGGCCTTTATCCCTGGTAATGTGCTTAAAAAACAACATCTTTATTAAGTCCTTTTTCTTAGTTGTTAAAAAGTTGTATCATTTTTAGTTCAAATGTTCACCATTCCTGACTGTTTTTGAAGTTACCCTTAAATACTCTGACAGCACAATCACTGATGGAGTGACATGGTCTTGAGAAGTGCTCCCCTATCAGTGTATTTTCATCTTTGTGGGTGACTGTGCATATGTTGTGGTTCATTCTTGCTTTGAGCTGCTGTCCAGTTTCATCAATATAGCAGAGATCTTCACTTTTTCTACATTGTATCATATATACTCCATTGCTAGAAGAACAGGAATATGAGTTTTGGATTTTATATGTTTTTCCATTATGAACGTCAGATATCTCAAGAGATATGTGTGTACATAGTATGCAGCGAGGTGTTTTGCATGGTTTTATGCCTTTGTTGCTTAGCCACATCTCTATGGGAAGTTTGCTTCACACCAGCTTCTGCTTCAAGTTTGGTTATTGGTGGAAGCCAAGCACTGGTGGAGTGAGAAATATATTTTTAGGGATTCATCTTCAGTCAATAGTGGCTGTGTTTATTATTTTCCATAGTTTTTCCAGTTCTGGATTGTAGGTTACTACCAGAGGTGTATGTTCAGATGTGCTTTGTGGCTTATTTTATTTTCAATTGTTTGACCAGGAATGGCACACTAAGCTGAAAGCTTGTTTACAGGTGTGACCTGGGAGCACAGGGAAGTTAAGTGACTTGCTCAGGGTCACACAGTATGCAAGTGGAGGCTGTGGGATTCAAACCCAGGTTTCCAGAGTTGCAGCTCAGAGCCTTAAACCACTGTGCTAAACTGTCTCTCTTAGTAGTTCTTCACTAGGCATGTACAGCATGTAGAGCATTGAGTGGATATTCCTGACAATGGTGCTGGGTTTAGGTCCATTCTGCTGAAGGACTCTTTTAGTGCACTAAGATGTCTGTCCCTGTCCTCCTGGTTTGAACAAATGCGGTGGTACCAGGTGGCATGACTGTGTATTATGGATGTTTTGGTGTGTGAAACATTGAAGCTCAAGCTGTGAAGGCAATTGCATCTATTTGTAGGTTTTCTATACAGATGTTTGCAGTGTTCCTTTTTTTTGTGTGACTGTGGTATCCAGGAAATGCACTCACTTCATAAAACTATGCAAACCTCCTCATGGCAGATCTAGAAGAAACCTTCCTCAGTAGACAACACCATAAGCCATTAAAATATTATTGATATACTGATGATATCTTTTTGATATGGACAGCAGGAGAGAAAAACTTGAAACAATTTTTCATTGCTTCAATAACTTCCATCCTTCCATCAAATTCCAAATAAATTACTCACAGTGTGTGCATTTCCTGGATACAACAGTCATAGAAACATAGAAACATGATAGCAGAATAGGACCGCCTAGCCCATCAAGTCTGCCCAAAGCACTTAGCAGAGGGCTAGGACTTTTTCCAACAACCTACTTCTCCCTGTTGTACCCTCTTTCCTTCCCCCTCCCACTCCTGATACCAAACCCATGTGGCCATCCCATGCTCTCTTAAAGCCCCTCAAAGTGACCTCCCCTATAACCTCCTCCAGGAGCTCATTCCATTTTTCCACCACTCTTTCAGTGAAAAAGTTCTTCCTGCTGTTCCCCCTAAACCTGCCACCTCTATCTGTAGCGTATGCCCCCTGGTCCTCTTGTGCCCCTTTAGTTTAAAAAGTCCCTCTTCTGGTTCTCTGTTTATCCCCTTAATATATTTAAAAGTCTCAATCATATTCCCCATCCCTTCTGTGCTCCAAGGAGTACATTTCCAGTTTGCTCAATCTATCTTCCTGTGTCAGGTGACTAAGCCCACTACCATCTTAGTCGTTCTTCTCTGCACCCTCTCCAGCCTGTCCATGTCTCTTTTCAGGAATGGTCTCTAGAATTGCACTCCATATTCCAAATGCTATCTAACCAACTGTTGATATAAGGGGATGATAACCTCTCTCTTTCTGCTAGTGAATCCTCTCCCCATGCAGCCCAACATCCTGTTAGCCTTGGCTACCACCCACCAGCATTGTTTAGCTACCCTTAGGTCCCTGTAAACAATAATTCCCAGGTCCCTCTCCTCTTCTGTCTCTTCCGGTGCCAGTATGTTTCATTCTGGTTTCTCCTCCCTAAGTGCACCAGGAGATCAGAGGGCTGTGGGTTCAGTTCCCACATCTGGTACTTGGGTCAATATCCTAGTACTGACACTGTAGTGCAGCATGAGAGGGGTGCTGCACTCCTGAGGTACCATCTTTTGGATGAGACGTTAAACTGAGGTCCCAGCTGCCTGGATTGGTGGTAGTTCAGGTGGATGTTAAAGATCCCATGGCACTTATCGAAAAGAGTAGGGGAATTTCCCCAGTGCCCTGGCCAAATTTCCCTCATTCACTAAAAATACCACTAACAGCTTAATCTGGTTCAAGGTCAGTTGGCATTCATCTGTATCCCCCTCCCCCGGGTCGTGCCTGAAAATAGGCAGGATTTGTCTAGTGCACTTACCCAGTCAACAAAAACTAAATAAATGAAAAAAGATTTATCACTTTTTTATGTTAAAGGCCAATTTCCATCTTTTGTACCAAGCCTCCAATAATCCTAGGTCCCTGTGCATATTCTCTCTCCTCCTGGTTTTTCACCCCATTGCAGATCTTCACGTCATCCACAAAGAGACACACCCTACCCCTTAGACCCTCAGTTATATCCACCACAAATATGTTAAACAGCAGTGGACCCAACACCAACCCCTGGGGAACCCTGCTTGTGACCTTTCCCTCTCTTGAGGCTACATCATTTACTATTACCTTCTGACTCCTATCCATTAACCAGTTTTGCACCCATCTAACTACCCTCACCCCCAGTCACAGTCCATCCAATTTATAGATTTGTCCCCCATGCGGAACAGAATCAGACACCTTCCTAAAATCAAGATATGCAATATTCACTGAACCCCCTTGGTCCACTTCCCTAGTGGCCCTGTCAAAGAACTCTATTGAGTTCATTCGACAGGACTTTTTCACTAAGGGGAAGTGAATCCATGCTGATGCTTATCAATAAGTTCATTGTCCTCCAAATACTGCTGAATTCTGCCCTTCAGTAACTTTTCCATAATTTTGCCTACTACGCATGTTAAGCTGACATGTGTATAGTTACCTACCTCTTCTCTAGCACCCCCTTTATGAAGAGGGATGATGTTTGCCATCCTCCAATCTTCTGGGACCTCCCCGTCTCCAGGGACCTGTTAAAAATAGCTGCTAAGGGAGCCGCCAGAATATCCCTAAGTTCCCTCAGCACCCTAGGATGCACCCCATCTGGCCCTATGCCTTGTCCACTTGTAGCTGCTCCAACTCTCTCAAGACTGACCCCTCCTCAAACAGGCTCATATCAACCCCTATCTCTGCCTTAACTCCTGTACTAATGTCTACAAAATCTCCCTCCCCCTCTACCCCAAATATTGAGCAAAAAAATGTATTTAATAACTGCACCTTATCCCCATCATCCTCCATTGAGTCCCCCTCCTTGTTTCTAAGCCTGTTTATCCCCTACCAGTTTTCCTCCTCTCACTGACATACTTAAAAAAAAGCTTTGTCTCTGGTCTTGACTGACCTTGTAGTTTCCTCTTCTGCTTTGGCCTTTGCTCTCCACACCTCTCTGCCCACCTCCTTTTGCCTCCTCTGGTATATTTCTCAGTCCTCCCCCCCTTTGCATTGTCTTGAATTTCTTGAACACCCTCCTCTTCTCCCTAACCCTGCCTGCCACCTCCCTGCTAAACCAAAGAGACTTCCTCTTCCTCCTGGTCTTATGAACCCTCCTGACATAGAGCTTTATTGCCCCAATTATGGCTTCTTTATTACTCTCCCACATACCTTCCACCCCCTTCCAGGAGATCTACTCCCTTAACGCCTCCCACACATAGTCTCCCATGCTGATAAAGTCTACCATTCTAAAGTTGAGCACTTTTGCCTTGGTTCTAGTACCCACTGCAGATGTTTGCCCAGTGAACCAGACAACACTGTGGTCACTTGAACCAGTGAGTCATCCCATCTCAACTTCACCCACCCTGTCACCATTTGTTAGGACTAAGTCCAGCAAGGCCTCTTCCCTGGTGGTTTCTCTATCCTGCTGCCTGAGTAGGGCTGCCTGCAGACAATACACTATAGCCCTTCTCCTCCTTGATTTGGCCGATGAAGTGTCCCAACTCACGTCAGGTAGATTTAGATCCCCCATCAACAGCACCTCACCTTTATTAGCCATTCTCATTATTTCCTCTAACATTGCCTCATCTTCTGAGTCAGTTTGTGAGGGTGACCTGTAAATCACCCCAACACATACAGCCTTCCTGTTCTCTATAGGCAATGCTACCCAAATGGACTCTACTCCTCCTGTTCTGCTCTGTAATTCCACTGCCCTGATGCCTTCCCTCACATATAGTGCTACCCCCCTCCTCTTCTATTCTCCCTGCCCTTCCTGAATAATGTGTATCAAGGTATTTCCATGTCCCAGTCCTGGTCCACATGACCCCAAGCTTCTGTTATCCCCACCAGATAAAGGTCTGCCTCAGCCATGACTGCTGTCAGGTCTGCAACCTTGTTGCCTAGGCTATGGGCATTTGTGCACATTCCTCTCCACTTTCCTAGCCCCTGTCTCCTTGATCAACCTCTATCTTACCCCTCCCTTCTCCCTCTGGTATATATATTCTTTTCCTGTACCTATACCTTTTTCGACTTATGCTATCTGCCCCCCTGAACCTCTGTCAGAGACTTGTACAAATCTTACCCCCTGCCTTAGTTTACACTAAAAAATGGAACACTGCAAACAACTGTGTACAGAAAACCTACAGACAGATGCAGTTACCATCACAGCTCAAGCTTCAATCCTTCACACAGCAAAACATCCATAAAACACAGTCAGGCCATCTGGTAACACCACATTTGTTCAAACCAGGAGGACAGGGACAGACATCTCAGTACACTAACTCAATGTGTGGCAAATAGCTTAGTACTGGTGTATACTTATGAGTAGGCTGGTATGTTTGGTGTTTATCATGTGAGCTTTAGTGCTTCTCCACATCCCACCCTGGGTAGAATAGTGGGTAGGTGTAGACTTAAGACCCAGTGGAGAGTGTGAGACAGGAGTGCCGGAGAAGGAGAAGGAGGCAGGGGAGGATGGAGGGGGCCGCCGAAATGCTCTAAGCAGAGCTGGAGGTGGCCTACTGTTTATGTAGGGAATGGAGAGGTGCTATTCCCCCATTGAACAACAGGCTAAAGCCTTCCAATTCAATGTGTGGCAAATAGCTTAGTGCTTGTGTATACTTATGAGCTGACTGGTATGCTTGGTGTTTATCATGTGAGCTTTGGTGCTTCTCCACATCCCAACCTGGGTAGAACAGCGGATAGGTGTAGGCTTAAGGCTCAAAAGGAGTAGAGAATTTGACTATGTCCTCCAACTCTGGAGAGTGTGGTCAGCATGCAGGAGGGGAAAAACCTCTTTGGGGGAACCTCTGAGGACCCATGGCTACTGACCTGCTCGTCCTCTGGGCATACTAAGAGGAGAATGATTTTAAATGCACTAGGTTCAGGTATAGTTATGTCCAGGAGTACTGTCTGGGTTAGCTGGTGGAATCTAGTTCATGGTCAAGATGAGCAAGGGGTCGATGTTGCAGATGAAGGATCGAGCAGATGGAATATCCAACTGCAATGATGACCGGATGCTGGAACAATGATTAATCCAAGACTAAGATAGATGACTGCTATAGAACCATAGCATGGCTTTTGGATACTAGATAGAGCTGCATAGTGGGACTGATTGTTGGGATGACTGGAACCTGCAGCAGATAGACTTTCATGGTAGTATGAGATTAATCCAAGGATAGGAAGGTGATAGCCTTTGTAGGAATGGCAAGAGCTCATGTGGTCCACCATTGCAGCAGTAAGGAATGGAAGACATGGAGGATGAGAGTCACTGAGGCAGATTGAAATGAGAAAGTACCAGATAAGGCCATTGTGGGGCACATGTAAATGGGATGGTGAGACCCCACTTGGTTTGCCATCACCATGGAGATGTTTGGCGGTAACCTGAGATGATGATAGTAGGGTCAGAAGTATTCTAACTAGGGAATGATATTCGCATGGAGTCCTGATCAATGAAGAAGTTGTGAATGAGCAACTGATTCTCATGGACAATTTTGGGAGGTGAGTCCTCGACTAGGGTATGCCATAGTACGAGAAGAAATCAATTTTTAGTAGAGGATATCCTCCTGTTGAGGGGGAATACATTGAGAAGGATGATGAGATGCCAAGGGGTTCACAGAGATACCTGCATAACTTGAATCGCTGATGAAAACCAGGTCCAAGATAAGTCCATCAACAATGTCCTATTGGTAAGTTGGAGGGAAAGCAAATGTCACAGAAGTTGGAATGAGCGATAAGGAATAAGGGGAAGGGTGTCGAGGGACATGTAGAAGAGGGATGGAGGGACCCCATGTGGTCTGCCATTACCATAGAATGGAACCATCTAGGAGGCAAGGGGTACCCTCAGGAGCCAGAGTGTATTGCAGTCCAAGGTAAGGGTGGGGGAACACCCACGTATGTACTCTTTGAAGTGAATAGGAATACTTAAGATATGGCAGGGCCATTTCGCAGGCATAGATGTATGGGATGGCGGGACCCCACGTGGACTACCATCATTGTAAATAGGCTGAATAAGGAATGGATGAAGGACTCCACTGACTGTTGAACTGAATCATGTTCTCAAGGAACGATGACCTGATGCAATCAATCTGCAGAATGGGGACTTGAATGAGCTATGGGTTGAATCCCCTTGGAGTAGATGGTGAGTGGGAAGGCAGGACCCTCTATAGTCTATTGGGTAGCAGGCAGGATCCCTTGCCCCATGAAGTAGTGCAGGATAGGGATAGCGGGAGTTCACATGGTTCGCTATCACCATATTGCTCAGAGAGTATGAATGGGAAGGTGAGACCCCATGTGGTGCCTTCACCATGGAAGTAATAGTGTCTGATATGGATGGCGGGACCCCATGTGGTCCGCCATCACTGTATCTGAGTAATGCATTTCCTTCCATCATGTAGTGCATGATAGAGATGGTGGGACCCCACGTGGTCTGCCATTGCCATGGAATAGAGTAGAGAATGTGTGGAATGGCGGGACCCCACGTGGTCCGCCATCACCATAGAACCAGTCTGTTGTCGTGGCAATAGTACAGTTCCAAGTGAGGAGGACAAGAGCTGAAGAAAACCATAAATCTGTACGGGGAACTGAATATAACATGAGTTGAATCCATCGACTAGACATTGAGTGGATGGCGGAACTCCAGTAGTCCATCAAGGTATAGCGCCTATGTCAGATAAGCGATAGTGAATAATAGGGATGGTGGGACCTCATGTGGTCCACCATTGCCGTATCTGAGTAATACAATTCCTTCCATCAAATAGTGTGTGATAGAGATGGCAGGACCCCATGTGTTCCACCATCACCATATCACTGAACAGTATGAGATTGGGAAAGCGAGACCCTGCATGGTTCGCCTTTGCCATGGAATGGGTGCCAAATTTGAAGAGTCCCCACTTACATCTAAATTGTGATCGTGTCTTAGTAAATATTTTTTCACTGCCAGTGATGGATGATCTGAGAGTAAAAGCAGTTATGCTATGTGGGGGCCCCCTGGGGGCATGGCAGTATTAGCTGGGAACACGCTAGGCATTCATAGCCAAATAGATCCATGCCTTTTGAACTGCTACTGTGAGAATTTGAAATACATAGTGGAAGTCTGGTCAAATGTTCCTGGACAAGTAGGAAATGCTAGAGCTACTAATAGGGTAGGCGTATTCCTGGATGACAACACAGACTCAGTAGTGGTATGACTGCTAAGAGGTGGTGAAAGAATATTGAGAATGACAGCCACTGCGGCTAGGTAGTGGGGTAATAAAATAACCCATGTAGGAGGACTTGTTCCAGAACATACTAGGGAAGGGACAAAAGGAATGGCAGAAATGTAGAAGGGCATAAGGGGAGTCCATGAGTTTGGACCAAAGGTGTTGCAGGGCAGAAAATGAGGAGGCATGACCAAGGTAACCCTGATAGAAGCACTGTGTACTGAATGTCCTTTCAATGACGGGAATAATGAGTATGAGAAACTGAACATCTATACTTAGGAACTGATAGCTTCAACTTGATAGCCTCCATAATTCTGTTTCTAAAATATGTAAACTGGAGACGGAGGTGCATTATGGTGCAAGAGCCTCAGCACACATAAAACAAAAGGCAGCTGAAAATGACCCCTGAAATAGTTGTGCAACCATTCGTCAGACTGAGGTTGCCTAATGCCACAGTTAGAATGATTTAAAAAGCCAATGACTATAACTTCAGTTGAATGAGGCTGCAGGGGTACACAGTATGTAGTGTCTAACCTGTAGTTGTTCTTTCGAATGTGGTTGATGCTGTAAGGTCAGGTATATTGGATTCCCAGAAATTCCATACTGTATCCTGTTGTTGAGGAACATAATGGCAGCATCATCCCGAGACTTGAGCAAGTAACCCAAAATGTGAATGTGATAAAGTTTAAACAGCCGCAGTACGGAGTACCTGAAGAGTGGAATCTACTGCAGTGTGTCAGAGAACAATAGAGAAAGAGAGGACTATCCCCCCAGCACAAGGGCAGAAAAACAGAGCGAATGATGCCTCAGAAAGATTTGTGGGAGGCTAATTGGATGCTGACGGTGCAGGCAGCCCACAGCAAGGTTAGTGAGCAAGGAGGAAGCAATGGCAGTAGGTCAAAAGCAGGAAGCCCGAATTAGTCTGTAAGCAGCTGGTGGAAACAATGTAGGACTAGGGGAGCAGCACCTGAAGTGAGGAATGCGAGCCCAAGTGTGGAGGCAGTGGGAGTACTGTAGCACGGCAGTGTGGCAGCTGACTGGGAAGAAAAGGCCCAAAAAGGAAAACAGAAAGGTATGGGAAGCAGGTGGGGGAGAGGAAGTGAGGAATGCACAATGAGGGATAGGCACCTGGGGGGGGACGGGAGCAGAAAAACCAAAAACAGAAATGGGTGAGCAAGACAGGCAGGAGGGAAAAAGACACAGCTAATAGCATGGACGAGGGGAAAGACAAGAAACAAGAAGCAGGGAGGAAGCCCACAGCTGGCCAGCCAGGCTGCCGAAATGCTCTAAGCAGAGCTGGAGGTGGCCTGCTGTTTATATAGGGAATGGGGGAGGAGCTATTCCCCCCCATTGAACGACAGGCTAAAGTCTTCCAAAAGAATCTTTCAGGCAGAAGGGATATAAATCCAGCACCATTGACAGGCATATCCAGTCCATGCTCTGCATACCTAGAGAAGAACTACTAAGGTATAAGCCACAGAGCACATCTGAACATACACCCCTGGTAGTAACCTATAATCCAGAACTAGAGAAACTATGGAAAATAATAAAATATTTACAGCCACTATTGACCCTAAGATGAGATTCTTGAAATATATTTCCCACTCCACCAGTGCTTGCCTTCCACCAACCACCAAACCTGAAGCAAAAACTGGTGCGAAGCAAACTTCTCATAGACCTGCATCTAGGCAACAAAGGTATGAAACCATGCAAAACACCTCGCTGCAAACTATGTACGCACATTTCTCCTAAGACATTTGTCATTCATAATGAAAAAAACATGTAAAATCCAAAACTCATATTCCTGTTTTTCTAGCAATGTAGTATATATGATAACAATGTATAAAAATGTGAGGATGGCAGCTATATTGATGAAACTGGACAGAAGCTCAAAACAGGAATGAACCACGACAGATTCACAGTCACCCACAAAGATGAAAATACACTGATAGGGGAGCATTTTTCAATACCAGACTTCTCCATTAGTGATTTTGCTGTCAGATCATTAAAAGGTAACCTCAAAAATAGACAGGAATGGGGAACATTTAAAACGATACAACTTTTTAACATTAAAGAAAAAGGACTTAATAAAGATGTTGTGTTTTTAGCACATGTATTTGTTTTTGGTAACTGGGTGGGTGCACTAGATAACAAAATACCTATTTTCAGGCATTACTAGGGATAAATAAAAAAAATGCTTCAGATGTTTCTCCTTTCATCCTTGAACCATTACATCAGCACCCTCCCCAAGACTAAAATGTAAGTACCACTTTGATCTTAAGATTGGCTCTTTTAACAGGTACCCACTAATGATAATGGGATTCTTCCCATCTGTGTTTTACAAATGTGAAGTGATTCTTCAGAAGAAAATGTAACTACCCTTTGATCTTATAAGGTGGACTCTTCAACAAGCACACTCCAATGACAATGGGATTCTTCTTGTCTGTTTTTTATGAATGTGAATTCAACAAACTCCCCCCATCCATAGCACAAGCCACAAGCATTAGTCAATTCAAAACCAGCATCAAGATTTACCTACTAGACTCAGAAACATGTTGTTGCACCTAAACACATTTCGCCACAAAATTACAGGGTTGTTATCCAACCTGAGACAAGGTCATTGACTGCAAAATGTGCATAGCGTCTGGAAAGTACTCAAGTTCTTTGTTTATCTAACCTGTGACAAGGTCTTTGACTGCAAAATGTACAATGCTTCTGCAAAGTAATCTTGCTCTTTGTTTATCCAACCTGAAGACGAGGTCTTCAACTACAAAATGTACAATGCTTCTGCAAAGTAATCTAGTTCTTAAATGGTGCAATATCAATCTAACTTGGGCTGCAAAAGCAATCCCAAACTGTAACTACCCAAGCTTGGATTTATGTCTCCTGTCTTCCTGTAATCACCTTTGTACCTTAATACTATTTATTTGTTGTCATTGTCTGTTTGCCCTGATGTGGAGCCTTTGCAAAGGAGTCACTGACTCAAAGGTTGTAATTCCGAAACTTTAAATAAATAAATAAATAGTGCTTTGATGTTTAAATGTAATACACCATGTCTCGAATCCACATCCAACCTCTATATCTGTCATGTTATTCAGCTCTGTTTTCACTGAGCTGACCTAAAGAAGAGTGTTATCTCTCAAAAGCTAGTCGCAGAAATAATTTTGTCAGTCCAATAAAAGGTATCACCTGCAACACATTTGTTTTTTTCCCCATCTACATATTTTAAGTCTATAACTATTTAATTGTTCTTTTGTTCAGTTCCACAATTTATTGCATGGTAACTTAGTTCTGTCAGTTTATTCTTAAAAATAATTGTCTTGTTTATTTTTGTTATGCTTATTCCATGCTATGTATTGTATATTCTGTAGTTTTGATTCTGTTATCTTTTCCCCTCCTTCCCTTCCCACAGGATGTATCTGGTAAATGAGCTATTACAAACCCAGTATTCTTTGAAATAAATAAATAAATAAATATTGCAATCATTTGGTAAGGGCCAAGAATTACCTGGACTTTACCAATGCTTTTTACTCTGTATACCACAAGAGGCTGGAAAAGAAACTGGGGAGTCAGATGTTAGGGAGAAAGCCACTAGATGGGTGGAGGAATTGGCTTGTGGAAAGAACCTAAAGGGTGACACTTACTAGTACCTACTCTGAGTCGTAGAGGGTTTTGAGTGGGGTACAACAGGGGTCAGTCCTGGGCATGGTGCTCTTCAATGTGTTCATTTGTGACATTGGAGAACTGATACAGGACAAGATGTATCAATATGTGGATGAGAGAAAGATATATGGCCAGGTATACGGTGAGGAAAGTAGGAGGGAATTGAAAAGATACCAGGGCAAATTACAAAAGTTGTTCAAGGTTTGGCAACTGAAATTCAACACCAAAATGTACAAGTTTATGCACTTGGGAAGGAGAGTCATGGACTGAATATTGGATGGAGGGGTACTAGTGGTTCAGATTAAGAAGAGAAGGATCTGGGGGTTATAATTAATAACAGCCTCAATAACTCATCCCAATATAGCAAGGAAGGTTAGCAGGATGCTAGGGTTCATACTGTAAGTAGGACCTTCTTCTGTAGCAGACAGAAGGAAGTGATCCTACCCCTATATAGATCCTTGGCTAAGCTGCATCTGGAGTTCTGGGCACAGTTCTGGAACCCTCACCTACTGGGGAACAATGACTTATTGGAGTCAATCCAAAAGAGACTGACACAAATGATTCAAAGCATGCAGGGAAGCACATATGAGGCAACCCTGGCTGAACCCAATATAAATTCAGTGGAGGCCAGGAGAGAAGGGAAATATGAATACACCTTTCCAGTGCCTGAAGGATATAAAGAGGATGGAAAGACAGCAATGTTTAAGCTTAGCAAGGGGTCAGTCACAATGGGCCCCAACTGTAAACTGGCAGAGAGGAAATTTTGGAGTGATTCAAGGAAATACTTCTTCACAGAGAGGATGATGGAAAATAGGAACCATCTACCAGTGGAGCTGGCCAAGTTAACAGGGTGGCATGCTGTAAGAGGGGGCAGGAAAGACACATGGGTCTAACAAGTCTGACAGGGAAGGGGTTGAAGCTAATCGGGGATGGGGGTTAGTTCATATAGAACTATGGGAAGATTGAACTACTGGAGTCCTAGTAAGTGCTAGATCAGTAAAAGCCTAGGTAGGAGTCAGGTAGACTGGATGAACCATGAGTCCTTTTTTTGTTCATAAACATGCATGTATTTCTATATCTAGTACTATTCACCGGAATGGCTAAAAGAAATTATGGCCATTAATGGTACTCAGTAAAAGTGTGTGACATCTTGGCTAATCTCCACTAATAAAAATGTACCAGTACAGCATCTGTAAAGACATGGCCACAAGTTAGAACTGTATCTCTAATGTATGTAAATTATTTCTCATTAGGGCAGTGCAAGAGACTGATTTTTCATAATTGTTTTTGTACAGTATTTGCCAAGTTCTTGTACTATTAATTAAAAACAGTTTTAGGTATTTTAATTGTTAAGAACAGCACAGTATCAAGTATTTTAAGTTATTATCATCAATAAAATTTCCATTCATGTCACATGAAGACACTACTCCATTAATTGGTAGATTAATAGGTTTTCAAGTTAAAACAAACAAAATGCAATGCCCCAAACTAATCCCATTTTGGT
This sequence comes from Neoceratodus forsteri, assembly GCA_016271365.2. Taxonomy (NCBI): domain Eukaryota; kingdom Metazoa; phylum Chordata; order Ceratodontiformes; family Ceratodontidae; genus Neoceratodus; species Neoceratodus forsteri. The sequence continues at coordinate 990,129,204 of CM057449.1, forward strand.
CTGCTGTGTTGGATGACTGCTCAAGAATGATGGGCCATCTTATCCCTTCATCACTACTGATGGCATTGCTGGGAGACTCCTCCCAAGTGGGCATTCTCCCAGGTCCTTTGATGAAGTGGATTGTGGTAGTGTTTCTTGAAGCCAAGAGAGCTATCTTAATGAAGTGGAGACAACCACATCCTCTTTTGATATTGATACGGAATGCTGCAGTGGCTCGACTTGTCATTTTTGAGCACCTTTCCTATGCCAACTCCAGTCAGTTGCAGAAATACATCACGAAATGGGAGCCTTCTTGCACTCTCACCTCTGTTCAGTTCCTCCCCCACCACCTGGCAAACCACCCCTTTGAATGTTAGCTTCACCAAATGCACACTATTTACCCCATCCACTTCCCAACCCCCAAATGAGTAACTACTTTTGGTATAGCTATTTTATTTTATAAGGTTTGTGTCCTTTTTTTTTGACTTGACACTTAGTTTTGCCTGATATAGCCTGGTATAGCCCCATGTGGCTAAACCATGTTAAGATCTAGTTATGCCATACCAATGGGTACATTTGTGAATGTGTATCTGGTGTGGTCCTTAACTGATTAATTGTATCCACCTTGGCTTATGATAGGGTATCATGCGTTCTTCTTTTATATAAAGTTTATCCTGCTTTGCCATGGTTATTTTGTATGCCTTGTTGGTTTGTGAACTTCTTAAAACTAAATTGCTAGACAGCTTGCTTATTTTTCTGTTAAAGTCTCAATTAATGTGTAGATTAGTCTTGATGTTCTTAGCACTCTGGGTCTCAGCCGATAATCTAGTCTAAATTACTAGGCTGCTTACTATTTTTTTGTCAAAATCAAAATTAATTGTGTAGACCTGCCTAAATGTTTTAGCATTGAACTGTAAAGTGCAGTTGGAAACTGCTGTAATTTAGAGCTGTGAAGTAATTCCGGCCCCTCTGCATTCATTCTTTCTCTCCACCCTCCCTCCTGCTGCTAATCCCTGCATCTCTCTTCTCCTCCCCTTGTAAATTTCATATTCTACTAAATCTCCCCTCTGTCCTCCCCCTGATGCCAGTTCAAGATTATTTCTCCTGTCTTGGCAGCCTCCCCCCCACTCTGCCAAATTCCTCTCTCTCTCTCTCTCTCTCTCTCTCCCACTGCACAGCCCCTGATTTACTCTCCAGTGTCACCCTTTGTTATTACTGTGACTCACAATCTGTTGCTCTGTTCCTTCCCGCAGATCTCTCAGCCCCTGATCGGGGAAACATCTGAGCAGCTGGGGCTACCTGGGCCAGCCATCCACACCACCAATGCTCACTGCCAAGGAACCCTCCTCTTGCTGGCAACCTCCCAGGACGAACTGGGAAGTGCTGAAAGGCTCCCATTGGCAGCTGCCTGTTGTGTCTATCTCCTGTTGGACTGTTCTGCTCCACTCGGCCACTGATTGGCCCTGCAATCTTGACTGATTCAAACAGTTCTGCCGGGATCTGCACCCATAGACTTCAGCGGGTTTCGGAAGAAATTTTCACCCACCCTCCTCCCTCCCCACCTCCCACATTAATTTAATAGGCTTTAGCTCTGCCCATTTCTGCCTAGGGAACCGCCCTTTCATTTCCCAACGGATACTCTCTCTCCTGTACCTCCTCTCTTTACTGCCCACTTTCCCTCCTCCCTGATCCTCCTCCCCCTCTGCTAATCAACTCAGTCTCCTCACTACCCTTGCCTCCTTTCTGTGCCTGACACCCTCCTTATATCTCCTACTGCCAGTCACTCAATCACTCCGTGACTGGCCAACTCCCCCTTTGGCATTCCATAGCTCCCATGCACTCTTTCACTCCTGAACTCTATTCTAGAGCTGCTACCTCTTGTCTCCCTGTCTTGTTACACTCTTTAATGCCTCCCACTACCTCTCTACTGCATCCTCCTCTTTTGCTACTGCCCTTGTCTCCTCACTGCCCCACCCTCTGCCCGTTCTCCCTCAGCCACCTGCTTACCTAGTTCCCCCTGCCCCCTGAGCCTCCACCTCATTGTCTGCCTCCTTCCACTTTCACTAGCTGCCTTCCACCAAACCAGCACCCTGTGCCCACTCTCCTCCCCATTCACATTGAATCATGTATGACACCGGTACTCTGTACCCCTTTCTCCTCACCTTATTTGCCCTCTTCCTGCTCCTACATCCCCCCTGCTTATGTTTCCCCACTGTCCCAAACATCTATGAACTCATGCTCTCTCACCCCCTCCATGGTACCCTCCCTCTCGATCTCATGTACCCGCCTTGGGCATCTCCAATCACTACGAAATGGCCCTCTCCCCCAAATGGACGTTGGGTACTCCCCCTGTCCACCGCTACTACTGCCATGCTTTACCCATGGTTCCACCTGTTTACTTGCCCTGGTGAATCTCAGAGTTCTCTGGCCCCAAAAAATAGGTGCCAGTCATGGGTATCTCACACCAGTACTCTAAAACGTATACTTCTTCTCCTGCTACTGTCAGAAAACATTCATCCCAATCCCGGACCAGCCCCTACAATAAGAACAACTCAGACCAATCAACCAGGATCCCTCTCAGTAATCTCAGCTAACATATGCAGTCTTCTTCACAAAATTGACACCCTTCAGACTTTTGCCTGCCAGCATAACCCAGACATACTAGCAGTCATAGAAACCTGGCTCTTACCTTTGGTTCCCCACCATGCTATCACCCTCCCTGGGTATAATGTCTACTGACTTGATCGAACATCAAAAAGAGGTGGTGGCTGCACCCTGTTACCTTAAGGACTTGATCCGGGGGCACCTCATCAACTTAACCCCTCAAACCAGCACTGCACAGATTCTTCCTGTCAAGATCCTTCTAGGTGCACACAATAAAGCCATCACAGTTGTCGCAGACTACATTCCACCGAGAGAGCAAGGTAATGGGCTTAACGCAGTCCTGGAGTTTTCCAAATCTCTCTCACCTGATTCAGAAACCATCCTCCTTGGTGACTTTAATATTAACTGGCCTGCTGCAGAGGCAGGGGCATACAGAGACTTGATAGCAGCAGCAAACCTTTCTCAGATTGTTAGCTCCCCAACCAGGACAAACTATAAAATGGGTACTAGCACCCTTCTGGATTGGATCGTAATAAGCCATCCCTCCAGGATCACAAACACCACTGTCCTCCCTGACACACTTAGTGACCACTCCCCCATCATCTGCTACTGGTCCAATAAATTCATCAAGCCCCCTTCCCCCAAAACCATTACTAGCCGGGTTCTACCTAGAGGCAAGCTACCTCATCTCAAAACATTCCTTCGTCAACGGCATTGGTCCCCAGTTCTCCCCAATTCTCACTGCAACCAATGTGAACACCGCACTGGAACACTTCATCAGGATCTTCAACCAAGCATGCAACTTATTTGCACCCTTCAAGAAGTGCAAGGCCAAAGCCCTATGTAACCCCTGGCTCACCAGAGATCTACTTAGATGACTAAAAGCTTGAGACTACCTCTGGGAGATTGCCAGAAACAACGGGAGACAAGTTGATATTGCTAACTATAAACGTGCACGAAACAACTGCACCAAATATATCCGGATAAGAAAACCACCTATTTCCATAATGCTCTTACTAACTCATGGGGCAATGGTAGGGACTTCTGGAATAACATTAAAGAAGTCACCGGGAAGCAATCTAATCACCCCCGTTGGTACTCAGCACAAATGGTGAAACTACACTTGACCAGAAACTCATTGCTGATACATTCAATGACACCTTCATGGACCTCAGTGCTGTACTCCCACAGGGTTTTTTTGATGAGGTGGTTCCCCTTGCCCCCCCCAGCCACCTCCAGCCACCCTCCCTTCTACTTTAAAGCAGTAAAAATGCATCAAGTCTGTAGCTACGTTACCAAAGCCATTTGCAACTCCAGAGCCAGCAGTGACTCCATCGACCTCAAACTGCTATCACTCACACTTGAAGAAGTACTTCGACCATTGACCAGGATTTCCAACCTCTCACTCAGCCTCAGCCAGTTCCCTGACTTATGGAAATCTGCCATGGTAATCCCAATTCATAAAAGTGGCGAAAAACAGCTACTGAGAATTACCGTCCAATTTCCATCCTACCTCCACTCTCCAAGGCCCTAGAACTGATTGTGTCAGACCAGCTCACCGACTTCCTAGACAATCACAACATCCTGTACAAGGAGCAACATGGCTTTAGAAAAGGTCATAGCATCTCCACGGCGCTACTTGAATTCATTGGTGCAATCCATCATTCACTTAATAACAGTCATCTTACTGGGTCCACCTTCATCGACTTAACTAAAGCCTTTGATACCGTCAACCATGATCTCCTACTTGCCCAGCTTCGACTAGCAAGGCTCTCACCTAACTCAGTGAACTGGTGCAAAAGCTACTTAGACAACTGCTCCCAAAGAAAGAGAATTGCTGGCACACTCTCAGACCAAAGACCAGTCCAGTCCAGTGTCCCCAGGGCTCAATCTTGGGCCCCCTCCTTTTCAGCCTTTTTCTGAATTCATTGCCAGAATCCTGCCCTGAACAGATCCTACTCTACGTGGATGATGCTGTCATCCTGGCATTCCACCATGACCCAGTCCATCTACAAGGTAACCGCCAACAGGCCTTCTCTGCAGTCGAAAACTGGTTCACAAAACATAGACTTATCCTTAACCAGAGAAAAACAAAGACCATGATCTTCTGCAGCTCCCAAAACAAACACAAACAATATCAGCTTTCCATAAAAACCAAGCAAGGAATCACCCTTGAACACGTTCATACCTTCAAATACCTCGGCCTCACCCTCGACTGTAATCTCTCCAATGTCCCACAAATCAATAACGTGGCAAAAGTAGCCACCAGGATGGGCCTACTATTCCGACATAGGAAACATCTAACCCCAGAAGCTCTGTCCATAGCTGCCCAGAGCTCCATCATCAGCATCATTGACTATGGTCTCATTATCTATGGATCTGCCACAACATCATCTCTCAGGCGTGTTTTGACTTCCCTCAATCAAGCCTGCTGACTCATTACTGGTTCCCACCGTCTCACCCACACCTGCGACCTCTACTCCAAAACAGGCTGGCTGCAACTGAACAACCAAATCAAATACCAAACCTGCATCACTGCTAAGAAAATCATGATAGGAAAGGCACCACCAGGAGTTAGCACCCTCCTCAAACCCAAAATCACCAACCGCAACACCAGGAGCTCTAAGCCCCAAATTCTTCAAATCCCCAACTGCCACACATCCCAAGGCCAAATATCGTTTGCATACAGGGCTCCAAGTGACTGAATGTGCTCTCTAGTGACACCTCATCCACAGCAATGCTTGGAGCGTTCAAATAAAAGCTCCACCACTCCATAACTGGCACCTCCACCTGTGCTTGCACCCCATAACATCTTCATTCCCTACGTTGCTTCTGACCTTATAGGTGTCAGTTTCTGCCCTCTCTTCTTGCACTTACCTGTCCAATGCAACTTCTAATGCACTTGCCCTGTGTCTGTCCTGACAAGGCCGCTCAGCTGCCTCACCCTGACCCTCTACACCTATGCCTTCCCCTACCCTCAGGCCTCTCCCCTTCTTGCCCTTTTCCCTCCTATTGTTTCTTTTTTTTTGTACTTCATATTTTATTGAGTAACCATAGTTTCATTTTACATAACCTTACATGATATCAAATGTCACAGCTCTCTTAACTGATTTGATTTGTACATCTTACAGCCATTCCGTCAGTAAGTACATCAAGTAGATCATATTCTATTCAGTAAGTTGTTGTTTAATTTAATAAGGTACTATAAAAGTAGGAGCCATGTTTCATTTAACCTCCCTCTATTCTCTCTTACTATTGATTATGTTGCTTCTTATCCGCAACACTGACAGAGTGTGTAATATCCCTTCTCTATGGTCCAGGGTAACTTATCTAGTTACCCTAGATCAGATCAAAGCCGATAAATGGACTCTGTATTTAGATAATTAAACTAACTCTCAAAACTAAACTCAGGCATCTTGATATGCCTTTCAATCTGTGATGTAATTTTAAACATTGGCTCCTTGTACAATTTTACTGTTAAAAGAAGAGAAAAAAAAAAAAGCTATCATGGTCAGCATAACATAGTTCTTTTTCCCTAGGTGAAGCCCTAAGGCTTCAGGTGGAATGTCCAGGGCTCTCACCTTCTGACTCCAAAGCGCGCCAAGGGGACCAGACAGTCTCGAATACCTCCCTATCCTGTCTTAGATTATAAATGATCTGTTCCATTGACTCCAGCTGCCTCATTCTGACTATCCAGTCCTCTATTGTTGGAGGATGAGGTGAAAGCCACCTCGAAGTGATCGTCTTCAGTGCTGCCACTCTCATAATTTGTGGTAACAGCCTTTCCTGTCTAGGCCCTGTGACCAGGCAGGGGAGTCCCAGCACCATCTCTTCCCCTTTAAGGGAGACCTGTAGTCCTGATACTTTTGCATGTACTCATGTACTTCTTTCCAAAAGTTTCTGATTTTGGGCAATCCCACATTATGTGTGGCTGGAGTTCCCTTGCCCGCCATATCTCCAACATTGCTCTGATCCCCTGCTTTAAAGTGTTTTGTTTTGGAGGTGTAAGAAAATATCTCAGAAGGACTTCCAATGAAATTCTCGCCAAGAGGAGAACTTGTCACCTGCCAGCCTTTGGTTAGTCTATTCTCCCAGACTTGTTGCGAGATCGAGATCCCTAATTCTGTTTCCCATCTCTGTTTAAGTTTATCTAAGCCTGGGTTGATAAGGTTAATCAGGATCTCATATAGCTGAGCAAGTGGATGTGGGATATTTCTAATCTTGCTATTACAGCAAAAAAACTCTTCTAAGGGGGCCCTCTCTCTCTCATGATTTTTTGCAACCTGTTTTCAGAGTTGATATAGTGTCAGACTTGTAAATATCTAAAATGATCCTCCTGATGGAGGTGGTACTTGTCCCTTAGGTAAGCAAAGGAGTGGCAATTGGCTTTCTCAATACATTGAGAAAGTTGAAAGTCGATGTACAGCCCAATATTGGAATCCCGGTCATCCTCGGTGGGGACAGATGAGGGCTTCAAATCTTATTAAGGAAAGGGCCCAGATCCCTCTGGAGTACTTGTAAGCCTTCTCAATTTTTAGAGTCCAGAATGAGTGCAGAATCCATGGGTTATTAATCTCTGGTCAAGGCTATCGGCATATTGCCTGTGGGAATGGCCAAAGGGCCCATCTGTGAACTGCAGCATCTTCTAAATGGTACCAGCGGAGTCTACCCGATGTTTTATCCAGGAACACAGCTGAGTTCCTGGGCCGCTAGAAAATAATAGTAAAAATTGGGAGAGCTATGCCTCCTGCTCCTAGGGCTTGTAGCAGTTTCCTAGCTAGCCTGGGCCTTTTCTTGTTCCAGATAAAGACCTGGACCTCTTTTGTAATTTGACCCAGAATTGTCTAGGGAGCTGAATTAGGAGGGTTTGGAATAGAAAGAGGAGCCTAGGTAAAACATTCATTTGAGAGTCTGTGATCTGCCATATAGTGACAAGGGGTAGGCACCACCTGGCTATATCAGCTTGTATATTTTGAAATAATTTGGGCGTAATTTTTTTATATAAGAGGAAAGGTCGGTCGACACATGTATTCTAAGTATTTAACTGTGTTATTCTTGGCCCACGCAAAAGGGAAAGATGTCATAAACTCCCTTGAGGCGGGTTCCACTGAGGATCAGTGTTTCAGATTTTTGAAGGTTGATTTTATAACCGGCTAATGTACCGTATACCTCCAGTGAATGGGTTAGTGCTGGAACCAAGGTTTCTGGGTGTGATAAAAAGAAAAGTGAATCGTCTGCATATAATGCAATTTTTCTCCTATTGTTTCTTGAGTTATTCATCACACAGTCTGATTTTGTCAAGCAAAGTTACTGTCTAAAACCATGTACTGTAACTGTTTTATGTTTTAGTGGCTATTACCCTGTAACCATCATGACGTGGAACCTTTGTAAAAGAGCCTTGGCTCAAGGTTCTTTGTAATCCTAGACACAAATAAATAAATAAAATAAAATAATTAAATCTGTCATGATTAAAAAAACACAAAATACAGGGCTCTTGGTAGGAAGGTTGTTTTTACCTTGTGCATCTTCCATGGTGCCAGACTCACATATTGTACTATTTTGTTAGTTGAAACACAAATTTGATACGTGCTTGATGAAAGAGCTGACACTGCAATAATTTCACTATTTCACTCATAGTCATAAACCAGGAGTGGGAGATTTGTTTTCAGTAAAAACAGTTCTACCCACTGTGACTTGTGGCTAGATCTGCATGGTGCTACAGCATCACTGGCAAGTCCAAATATTCTCTCAGATGTCACCCTTGTTGGGGACAGCCCAACTACTTTTTAGTAACTTGAGTGAGTGAAGGCCACACCATCTTTTTGACATCCAGTATTTTAAAAAATCTGATTTGAAGTGTTGCTTTTCTAATCCCAAAAAACTGCCATATTCTCTGCACTAATAATATGTCTAATCTTCTAAAATATACTTGTGAGCTCAAATGTCATGCCCAGATAGTGGCATTGTAGGGGTATCCCATCCTACGTGTGAATTCAAAATCCAGTGCAATCGCTTTATTCCTTTTCCTGAGAGTTGGATTTATTACCATGATCAAACTGACCTTACAGGTTATTTAAAGCTAGCATAGTGTCTTTCACATACTGAACCTCTTTTACTAAGTTATTTAAAAAAAAAAAATTCAATCACCCTTGGTAGAATAGACACTTGCAAAGGAGGGTCAAGAATTGTGGCAAAAACACATCAATTATAGCCTCATGACTGAATTCCCTACTTCCAGACCTGATTAATAAAGACCAAATTGGTTTCGTGTCTGGCCATCAGGCTCCAGATAGTGTCCATTCTACAATTAATGTGGTTGATTCTATCCACCATTCTCGTGTTCCTGCCTGCCCAATGAGTCTGGATACTGAAAAGGCCTTTGATAAGGTCTTCTGTGGTTTCCTGTTCCAGGTCCTGCAGTGCATGGGTTTTCCTCATGTCTTAATAGACACCATTAAACTCCTTTACTCGGGTCCTCAGGCCTGTGTAAGGGTAAATTGGAGGTTCTTCGACAAATTCAGGCTAGGCAGGGGCACTTAACAGGGCTGCCTGCTGTCTGCCCTCCTATTCACCATTTATATTGAACCCCTTGTAAGGCTATCCAGAAATCAAATAACATTAAGGGGATAGAGGTGGAAGGCCTGCACCAAAAAATCTTTCTTTATGCAGATGATGTACTGCTTTGTTTGTCCCGATCAGATCAGTCCATCCCTCAGATGTAGTCTATTCAGGAGGAATTTTGCAGGCCCTTAGAATACACTCTTAATAAAACTAAGACTGAAGTTCTTAGCTTCTATTGCACCCCCTCACAGGCAATACTAGACCTCCTCCCCATGAACTGGTCAGCTCAGAAAATTAAGTACTGTACTTAGGTGCCTTTATTACCAAACACACCTCACAGTTATTTAAGGTAAATTATATCCCTCTTGTAAATCAAATGAAAAAATATCTGGGGAGGTGGTCCCTAATAAAGTTCCCTATACACTCTAGGTTACAAATAATAATTATGAATATGCTTCCCAAATTCCTATACCTCTTTCAGTGTTTGCCCACTTTTATACATAAGACCCACATTCAAAAATGGCACAAATTGATTTCCAAATTTATCTGGAATAGAAAACGTCTCAGAATATACCTCCAGATCCTCCAGACACCTAAAAACAGAGGTGGCATGTCTCTTCCAGACCTCAAGGTCTATTACCTGGCAGCCCAATTAAAGGCAATTTTACAATGGTCTGCTCTTTTTTACACCTCAAATTGGAAGGACATGGAGAGGGGGGAGGAGGAGGAGTATGTCTACCCTTGGAGCTCAGAGAAATATTCTCTCCCAGTTCCCCAGGACTACTTCCTACTAGGCTTACAGCTGTGAGGAACATGGTGTGAGCAGCACATAGAGCCTGACATAAATATGAGCTCAAATCCTCACTAAGGCCTCTATACAGGTTGGCCTGGGATCCTAACTTCCCCCCTGCCTGACAGGATCACAGTTTCAGGATCTGGGATAGAATGAGTCTAACATATTTGGGCCAGTTCCTTCAGTATGGCATTGTTCAGGGTTTTGACTCTCTCAAACAGACCTTTGGTCTCAGAAACTCGGGACTTTTCAGATATCTTCAAGCCAGATCATATCTGATCAAGTGTCAAGAGGCAGACCAAGATCATACTAGAGCTGCCCATTTCCTAGAGAGCCTACAAGCAATAAGGAGTGCTCGGACTCAAAGGCTGGGCTTCGCCTTTACATATCTTAGCAGCTTTGAGGGTGACCCTCTGGGCAGAATAAAAGCCAACTGGCAGGGGGGGCAGGCTTGGAGGAAATTAACTGGGAACCTGTCTTCCACATTGCTGCCCAGACCACAAGATCCCCCTACTGGCAAGAGTTTGCTTGGAAGATTAGGGTGCATTACTTCCTGACCACCACCACTCTAGCAAAAAGGGACCCCACAAGACAACCACTATGTTGGAGAGGTTGTGGAGAGGTGGGGGCTCACTACTTACATATCTTCTGGGCATTCTTTCAGATCCACACATTTTGGGGGTAGATAATTCCTGCATTGGTGGACCTATTCTCGATGGATGTGCCTTTGGACTGGAAAAATGTCATCCTCAGCACACCTCCAAGGGGCTTGAAAGGTGCTGATTTGATCTGTCTGTGGGCTATCTTTTTAATAACAGCACATGAAGCCATTACTCATCATTGACTCCAGACCATATCACCCAAGATCCAAGAAATTTCAGAACTTAAAGAACTAACTTTTAAACTAAATCAGCAGTCTCATATTTTTACTTGAAGATGGAGGAGATGGCTGATTTGGTTGGACTCCTACTCTGGCCCAAATCCAACTCGAACAGTCCAGGGGAGCATTTCTAGCTCAACCACATAAGTGTCATATTGGCAGACTCTATGGGAAAAATAGACCTGGTGTTCAGTGGGCCCCACTGTTTACAAGATGTAGGAAATGGTACTGATTCTTTATCCTTGTTATAATTGAATTTAAAAGATTTATGTAAATCTATGATTATGTATGGTGTGGAGATGATGCAATTGATTGCATCTACTTTTCTCTGCTGTTATGTACCCAATTGATGTTAATAAACATGAATTAAAAAAAAAGAATTGTGGCAAAAACAAACCTTTTGGCTTTACATACTCATACAGAGGGACTGGAAGGCAAGGTATGTCTCTTTCCCAATGACACAAAGATTTGCAACAGAGTTGATACACAAGGTGGGGAGGAGGATGAGAATGGACTTGGCAAGATTGGAGGAATGGTCAGAAGTATGGCAGCTTAGACTGAATGCAAAGAAGTGTAAAGTAATGCACTTGGGAAACAAAAACCCCGGGGCAGAGTACACAATGGGGGGGAGGAACTAATGACAACAAAAATGGAAAGGGACCTGGGGGTAGTCATATCTGATGACCTAAAAGTAGGCACACAATGTGAGAAGGCATTAAGGAGGGCCAGTGAGATACTGGGCTGTATATGGAGAAGTATCACCAACAGGAAGTTGTTATCCAACTGAATAGACAGTTGGTGAGACCCCATCTGGAGTACCATGTGCAGTTCTGGAGACCCCATCTATGCAAGGACATAGACAGGATGGAGGCAGTTCAGAGGAGGGCAACTAAAATTGTGCAGGGTCTGCATCAGAAGACATATGAAGAGAGACTTAAGGAGCTTGATATGTTTATCCTCGAGAGAAGGAAAGAGAGGGGGGACATGATAAAAAAGTTCAAGTACCTCAAGGGAATCAACAAAGTCCATGAGGGGAGCATCTTTCAGAAAAAGAGATGTGCAAGATCAAGGGGGCACAATCTCAAGATAGAGGTGTACGGATCAGGGGCAACATGAGGAAGTATTCTTTCATGGAGAGGGTGGTGGACACATGGAATGACCTTCCTGAGGAGGTCATGGGGTCAAAAACAGTGGGGGGATTCAAGAATGCATGGGACAGACATAAGGCAATTATGGTTGGGGTTAGGAAGAATTAGGCTGTTGGTTAGCTAGACTCTGCAGCCTATCCAATAGGTAGGGAAATGGCAGACTGGGTGGGCCAAGCAGTCCTTATCTGCTGTCAAAGTCTATGTTCCTATGTTACTCTGACAAAATGCTTATGAAATTCTTCGGTGAAAAATGTTTGCAAGAAAAGCAACCACTTGAGGGATATCCTTTTTTTGGTGGGATGTTTCCATCCTGCACAACAAGGTGAAAATAATGGGTATATCCTGACTTAGAGAAAACACTTCTGCACTCATGTCTTTGGTTGCTTGCTCAAATGATCGTAACACATCAACAGACTTTGTTACATCCCCAAAAAGGCACAAATGGATGCACACACTGAGTCTGATGCTAAGAGATGTATTTACTCACAGAGTGTTTGCCTTCTGCAAGCCTTCATCAAGGGAACATCCCCTGATGAAGCCTTACAGAGGGCAAATGCACATTTGGGTAGTTCTTTTTCAGCTGTGAGTGAATAAATCTCTTAGCGCCAGCCTTGTTGTGTGTGTCTATTTTTGCCTTTTTTGTTACTTTGGTTCTGGACTATACTTTGGAGACACACTCTCCAGTGAACCACATTTTCAATTATGATTTAGTCTGTATTCTACCAATATCATGCTCAGTCATCAATGTGTGAAGTGCCATTTTATGCTCTAACAGCTGTTACAATAGATAAAATGTTGAATTCCACTTGGACATAATATCTTGGATCAAGCAGTGCTATGGAATATTACATTCCATTTAAAAAGTGATCAGGTACTTTTTTGATTATACTGAAGGATGAAAAATGACCACAGATTGTTCATGCAATACTGAATGCATTAGAGATCATTTAATTACCATCTTTGATTTTGTGCACTGCAACATTTATACCATGCACACAACATGGAACATGAAACATGTTTATAACCCTCATCAGAGGTGAAGTGAAGAAGATCATTTTCACACATTTTGTTTTTCACTGCACTATAGATGGCATGTGAGATGGTATGGCTAAATATGACATGAGGGGAAGATTGTAAATGGGTGCAAGTAACTTTGTGAACATTTTAAAACTAGTGTCTTCAGCAAGAGAGAAAAGCTGGAGAGCAAGAGCTGTTATCTCAACTATGCATGTTACATTATTTTTGATGAGAGAGGGCGATTAGAAGCAAAAATCTGCCTTGATTCAAAGCTTGCATTATAGTGGCTTGCTTCTGCTTGATGTCTGAACTGTCTTAACTATTTATGCTTGAACTACAACATTTTCAGTGATATGTTTTTTATGAGGTTCCAAAAAATCAGTTATGGCTGGATTGCTTGTTTGTCTACTTCAACTAATATTAGCGTTGCAGTGCACTGCGAACTGTAGCTGTTGTGATGTCTGGATGCAAAGTAAAATTCTGCAGTGCACAAGGTGCAATGCTAGAACAAATTGACTTGTTTGTGGAAGATAAAGAATCTTTTATTGCCGAAGACTGTTGCATCATATTAGATAAGAATTAAGCAGAAGTATTTATTTATTTAGTTTTTATTGACCAGGTAGGCACACTAGACTAATACATGCATATTTTCAGGTGCAGCCCCAGAGATTACAAAGTGAGGGGCAGGGAGGGTAAGGAGGGACAGGGAGGGTAAAAGAAGAGGAGGAGTAGCTCTCTACATAAGGGAAGAAATCAAAGCAACAGAACAAAAGGGTAAATAGGGAGGAGAAGAAGCACTGTGGGTCAGTTTGGAGGCAGGCAATGGCACCACAATCCGCACAGGGTTGTATACAGACCCCTGGGAGAAAATGGACAAGGAAATGATAGAAAGTATACTTAGAGTGGCAGAAAAAGGAGATATTGCTGATGGGTGATCTGAATATGCCAGATGTTAACTGCGTGCAGTTGCAGCAGCCACTTCTAAGAATGGGGTTATTCTAGATGCCCTACAGGGGGCATGCATTAGACAACTAGTATTGGAACCCACTCGAGAGGGAGCAATCTTAGACCTGGTTCTCTCAAATGGAGATGGAGACAGGATCACAGATGTAGAAATGGGCAGCCATCTGGGAACTAGCGACCATCAAACAGTATGGTTCACAATAAACACAGCAATAGAGTCAAGTTATGCAAAGGCAAAAGTACTGGACTTCAGGAGGGCTGACTTTGCCAAAATGGGTGAGTGCCTAAGGAATGCACTAGCAAATGGGCAGGAAGGAGGGGTGGAAGAACAATGGGGAATAATAAAAACTGCCATCACAGAGGTAACAAGCCTTTGTGTGAAGCAAATAAACAAAACTAAACGATGTAAGAAACCACTATGGTTCTCAAAGGAGGTGGCAGTGAAGGTTCAAGAGAAAAGAAAGCATTCAGGAAGTACAAGGAATCACAGAAGGAGCAGGACAGAGAATTGTATCAGTTAAAGCAAAAGGAATCTTGGGAAGGCAGTCAGAACAGCAAAGGCCGGACCGAGGAAAGATAGCCAACTCAGTTAAGAAGGGGGATAAAACCTTTTATAGGTACATCAGGGAGTGGAGGAAGACCAAGGGAGGGATAGTGAGGCTTAATAAAGGGGAGGGGTGGGCAGAGGGTGAATGTGAAAAGGCAGAGATACTAAACAAATATTTTTGCTCAGTATTTACAAATGAAGAGGGGGAGGTACCTAAAACAAACAATAGAAACACTCTGGATACAGAAGTTGATACCAGCCCATTTACAGAAGAAAGGGTTCGGAAAGAACTCTTAAAACTGAAGGTGGACAAAGCAATGGGGCCTGATGGGATTCATCCAAGAATTCTAAAAGAAATAAGGATAGAACTAGTGACACCACTGACTGCCCTCTTTAACAAATCATGGGAGGATGGGGTGGTACCTGAGGATGGGAGGAGGGCAGATGTGATTCCCCTTCACAAAAGTGGGAGCAGGGCAGAAGCAAGAAACTACAGACCTGTTTAACCTCAGTGATAGGGAAAATGATGGAATCACTTCTGAAGGAAAGAATTGTCGAGTACCTAGAGGCCAGAGGGGCACAGGACCCAAGGCAGCATGGATTCACAGTGGGAAGGTCATGCCAGATGAATCTAATAGATTTCTTTGACTGGGTGACCAAAGTAGTAGATCAGGGAGGTGCTGTGGACATGGCCTACCTAGACTTTAGCAAGGCATGTGACACAGTCCCACACAAAGATTAGTATACAAGTCAGCCAGCCTGGGATTGGGTCCCAAGATGATAGCCTAGGTAAAGAATTGGCTGGAGAATAGAACACAGAGGGTAATAGTAAATGGAGTCCACTCTGAAGAAGGGGGTTACTAGTGGGGTACCACAGGGTTCAGTATTAGGAAGGTCCCTTCAATGTCTTTGTAAGTGACATTGCAGAGGGACTGGAAGGAAAGTATGTCTCTTTGCAGATGACACAAAGATCTGCAGCAGAGTTGATGCACAAGGTGGAGTGGAAAGGATGAGAAGAGACTTGGCAAGGTTAGAGGAATGGTCAAATGTATGGCAGCTTAGATTCAATGCTAAGAAGTACAAGGTAATGCACCTGAGAAACAAAAACCCAGGGGAAGAGTACACAATGGGGGATGAGATACTAACAACAAAAATGGAAAGAGACCTGGGGGTAGTCATATCAGTTGACTTAAAGGTGGGCAAGCAATGTGAGAGGGCAGTAAGCATGGCTGGGGGGATTCTGGGATGCATAGGGAGAGGCATCACCAGTAGAAAACAGGAAGTTGTTATCCCTCTATACAGACAGCTGATGAGACCCCATCTGGGGTACTGCATGCAGTTCTGGAGACCCAGTCTCCACAAGGACATAGACAGGATGGAAGCTGTCCAGAGGGGGTAACAAAATGGTGCAGGGTCTGTACCAGAAGACATATGAAAGAGACTAAAGGAGCTTGATATGTATGGCCTCAAGGTAAGGAGGAGAGGGGACATGATAGAAACTTTCAAGTACCTCAAGGAATCAACAAAGTCCAAGAGTGTAGCATCTGTCAAAAAGTGTGCAAGAACAAGGGCACAATTTGAAGATGAGGGCAGTTCATAGGTAATGTAAGTATTTTTTCACAGAGGGTTGTGGATGGAACAGCCTTCCAGAGGAGGTTGTGGAGTCAAAAACAGTGGTTGAATTCAAGCATGCATGGGACAGTCATAAGGCAATTCTAGGGGGTGGGGGTAGAAGGAAGTAGGCTGCTGGTTAACTAGAATCTGCAGCTTATCCATTAGGTAGGGAAATAGGCAGACTGGGTAGGCCAAGCCATCCTTATCTGCCGTCAAATTCTATGTTTTTATGTTTCTATTCTAAGAAATGTAAGGAAAGACATCCCAAAATTTTACAAGCATGCAGAAGTATAAGGGGCAGATGAAATCTTGGAAAGCCAAAAGACAAATGATACAATGAATAAATAAGGGAAACACAGAGTAACAGAAAACTGACAGATGACAAAGCACAATATTCAAGAGATCACAAACAGGATTTCCCAGAATTTAGGCACACAGTTTCAGAGCATATACTGTAACTGTGCAGATGATAATATAATCTACCCATGGTCAAGGCAGCAGTAAGCATTAATTAAGTGCAGCTGCAACTTCATTCAGCTTTTAGTTAATTCCATCGTGATCTTCTAAACAAGGAGTGGGGAAGAACTGCAAAACTGCAATGGGAGGATGTTCCAGAGCCTGGGCACACATACTACAAAGGCCTGAGGCAGGATTCACAAAGCTATCGGGACCCGAGTCCCGTGCCACAACTACAGTTGCAGACTGAAATCGCCCGCAACTGTGCTGGTTGCGCTTCACAGCTGCAGCAGTTGCGAAGGGTGTTACGGCTGCTCCTACCAGCTGTAGCATCTTTCCACAGCTGTGGTGATCTCCCTGGTGACACCACCCGCATGCTGCCATAATTCATGGAGCCAGTCATAATCCGACTCCACCTTTGTGAATACCCACAGCTGCGGGACTCCTGCGGCTCCGCAAGTGGCCACCCTTTGGCACCGATGTTTTGCCGCAGCTGTGGGAATTTCATGAACTTTGTGAATCCTGCCCCTAGTCTCCAACTGCTGTGCAGATTTTGGGGATAACCAGTAGCTCATTAGACCTGAGTGTGCACATCTGGCTAGAGTACACCAAGAAAACCTACTAGAGCAGGAGTGGCAGACCTAGTGGCAGATCTCCCTCATTCAGACATGAGAAGCTGGATTCCTACCTCTGTCCTCTCATTGACTTTGCATTCAGAAATTATGGTACTTGCATCAGATGGGCTGCACCTGAATAAGGAGGTTACAGCAGTGCTAAGGAGCAAGTTCGGAGATTTCATAGAACAAAACTATAATTTAAGCTAAATCGGGGGGGGGGGACAAATCCACACCATGGGACAGGAAAAATGGAGGGCTACCAGCCTCCCCCCAGGATGGAAAAAAACAGGGTAGAGGAGAGGGGAATGAAACATGCACCAGGGAACAAAAAGGGGTCCAGTGAATGGAGAGCAATGTGCACCAACACCAGGAGTCTAGGAAACAAGATCCCAAATTTAGCAGCGGTCATGGCTGACGCAGACCTAGACATCGTAGGAATTATGGAGATATGGGGTCATGATGGCCAGGACTGGGACATGGCAATACCAGGGTATGTACTTTATAGGAAAGACAGAGTAGGAAGGGGGGTTACCCTATATGTGAAGGAACACATTACAGCCACGGAATTGCAGGGTAGGTGGGGTGGGGAGGACTGAGGCTTTTTGGATATCATTGGACACTGGAAGGGATTAGTCATACATACTGGGGTGGAATAAAGGCCACCAGTGCAGCCATATGATGTGGATAAGGCAATGATGGAGAAGATCCAGAGGATGGCAAACAGAGGGGAAGTGCTGCTGATGGGGGAGTTCAGCTTTCTGGATGTGGAGCATGGCACCCCATCAGCAGCATCCACCAGTAGCAGGGAAATCGTGGACTCCTTATGAAGAGCTCTCATGAAGCAGCTGGTAAGGGAACTGACCAGGGAGGGGGTGATCCTAGACTTGATTCTTACAAATGGGGAGCAGGTGGGAGAGGTACAGTATCCATCCAGGAGAACCTTGGTACGAGTGACCACAGCACTGTTTGTTTCATGGTAAAAACAACTGCTGATGTTCATCAACCCAGAGTGAAGGTGCTAGATTTTAGGCATGCAGACTTTAAGAAAATGGGGGAGTGCATTTAACAAGCATTGGCAGGGGAGGGAGGACTTTGGGGGAGGAGGAAATGTGGGGTACAATAAAAAGGGCAATAGTGCAGGTCACTAGCCTCTGTATCAGGAGTGTAAATAAAAATAGAAAGAAGAGGAAGCCACTTTGGTTTAATAGAGAAGTGGCGTAGAAGGTCAGGGCAAAGAGAAAGGTGTTTAGGAGGTATAAAATGACACAGAGGGAGGAGGATAGGGCTACATACCAGGAGAAGCCAAAGGAAGAAGGTTTGGAGGTAAGAACAGGAGAGAATAGCCAACACAGTCAAGGAGGGGGATAAAACCTTCTTCCAGTATGTGAGCGAGAGCAAAAAGTCAAAGAAGGGGATAGTTAGGCTGAAAAATGAAGAAGGGGGTTGGTGAAAGATGACCGTGGGAAGGCGTAAATACTTAACAGCTATTTCTACTTAGTGTTCACAGTAGAGAAGGATGGAGATGTTAGGAAAGTCAGGGAAAACAAGTTGACCGTGGGGGGTTGACTCCAGTCCATTCCAGGTGGAGGAGGTCCTGAGAGAGCTAGAGGGGTTGAAGGTGGATAAGGCGATGGGGCTGATGGGGTGAACGTCAGGGTACTGAAGGAGCTTAGTAAAGTACTAGCAGTACCTTTGAACAGACTCTTCAATAAATTCTTGGAATCACGGGAGGTTCCTGATGACTAGAGATGGGTGAATGTGGTCCCCCTTCATAAGGGGGGGAACAAGGAGGAGACAGGCAATTATAGACTGGTGAGCTTAACATTGGTGGTGGGCAAGCTCATGGAGAAACTGCTAAAGAAAAGAATCACTAGCTACCTAGAAGCCAATGGCCTACAGGACTGGCATTAGCACAGGTTCACTGAGGGAAAGTCGTGCCAATCGAACTTGATTGAGTTCTTTGACTGGGTGATCAGGGTACTGGATCAAAGGGGGTGGTCTGTGGACATTGCGTACCTTGACTAAAAAAGGCATTTGATTCTGTGCCACACAGGAGACTACTGCACAAAATGAGGTGTCTTGCGCTGAGGCCGGTAGTGGTTAGGTGGGTGCAGAACTGGCTGGGGAACCAAAGGCACAGGGTAATTGTTAACAGGGTACCTTCAAAGGAGGCTATGGTCACCAGTGGGGTACCACAGAGGTCGGTGCTGGGGCCACTCCTTTTTAAAATATTTATAGGGGACATAGCAGAGAACATGAAGCTCTGCAATAGAGTGGGTATGCCTCAGGGGGTTGAGAGTATGCACAGGGATCTGGAGAACTGGAGGAATGGTCTAGGGAACGGCCATTGTCCTTCAGTACAAAAAAGTGCAATATCACTCTCTTAGGCAAGAAAAACCAGGGTACTGAATACCAGATTGGGGGGACATGCCCTAGACATTACCAAGCTCGAAAGGGACCTTGGTATAATAATTTCATGGAATCGGAAGGTGACAAATCAATGTGAGAAGGTGGTGTCAAGGGCCAGTTGGATGCTGGGATGTATTGGTAGGGGAATAACTAGCAGAAAGAGGGAGGTTATAATGCCCTTGTACATGCAGCTTGTCAGGCCACATCTTGAGTATGGGGTCCAGTTCTGGAGGCCACACCTCAAGAAGGATGTGGATACAGTGGTGCACGTCCAGAGGAGGGGTGACAAATATGGTGAAGGGCCTCGTCAATTGTCATATGAGGGGACCTAAATATGTTCTAACTAGAACAAAGAAAGAAAAGGGGTGACATAATTGAAAACTTCAACTATATCAAGGGTATTAATAGTCTGCCAGTAGGGGACATCTTCCAACTAAAGGATAATCGAAAACAAGGGGGCATGATATGCAGATAGTACGGGGAAGGTTTAGAGGAAACATTAGAAAATTCTACTTCTCGGAAAGGGTGGTGGATAACTAGAACAGACCCCCAGAGGAGGTGGTAGGGGCAAGAACTGTGGTGGGATTCAAGAGAGCGTGGGATAGACACAAGGGTCTTTCAGATCTGAGGGGATGGTAGGAAACAGCAAAGTCCTAGCATAGCTAGGCATACTGAGCAGACTGGGTGGGCCTGGCAGTCCTTTTCTGCCATCACATTCTATGTTTCCATGTTCTTATAATTGCCACAAATAATTTTCAACCGAGGCAGTTGCTTACTTATCAAAGTATGACTTGTGCATTTCTGTAGATATTTACTGATTATGGATCCTTCTCCCATTTTGCTACTTTATTGTATCATTACGGTGCACAATTCTTGACCTTGCACCAAAAATTGCATTTTAAAACATTATAAAAAAACAACCCGAACCTTCCACACACAGAGGAGGGTGGTGATGCTGCCAGTGTATTGCTCACTGGTTAGATCTCACCTGGAGTACTGTGTCCCATTCTGGAGTCTGCAATCTCTGCAGGGGCATTGAAGGACACTGCCAGCACTCCATACGCTGGACCAAGTGTGCCTGCTATTAGAGCACCAATTTCCAGAGTTTGACGCCTCTTCTCCGGGGTCCACCCCCTGTAGTTTGTATCTTTAGTTATGGGGGATGCAGCTCCCCACATGCGGGAGGTGCAGCCCCCACAATAGAACAGGAATTTGCTGTGAATTACCTGGCACCCTGATGGCGAGCATACTCGGACTGGCGCAAACACCACCAGGAACCATTGAATGAGTGGAAGTGGTACAGAGGAGAGCAACCAGAATGGTGAGGGGGTTGCACAGGAAGCCATACAATTAAAGAGTACAGAAACTCAACATGTACTCCCTGGATAAGAGGAGAAAGAGAGAGGGGACAGGATTGAAACCTGCAAGTGCCTCACATGAGTGAACAAGGAGCAAGTGAAGAATCTATTTCAGCGAAAGGAAGCCACTGGAAAAAGGGAGCATTCAATGAAGCTAAGAGGGAGAAGTTTAAAAGAGGTATGCAGAAATATTTCTTTTGTGGAAAGGGTGGTGAATGACTGGAAAAGCCTACCAGAAGAAGTGGTGGGGGCAAAGACTGTGAGAAACTTCAGTCATGCGTGGGATAGGCACAGAGGCATACTAATTAGAGGAATGGGTGAGTGAGTGACACCTATTACCAACTGGGGTTACTGGTGACGGAACAAGCATGGACTAGGTGCAGACTGGATGAGCCTATAGGTCCTTTTCTGCCAACAAAAAATACCTATAGTATGCTTCTATGTTTTCAAGTAGCAGAAGCTGGTATCAGTGGCGGATTAAAAAGATTAGGGTCGCTGCCAGTTTTATCATCTACAAAGGAGCAGTCTGAGATGCGTGAGGGGGTTGTCTGAAGATAGGTGTGGAGGCAAAGAGGGTGGCATGAGTGCTAGCATGTGTGGAAGGCTAAGGTTGTTTTTTATAATGTTTTTAAAATGCAGTTTATGGTGAAAGGTCAAGAACTGTGCACTGTAATAATACATAAAGTAGCAAAGTGGGGGAAGGATCCACATATGGAAAATGACAAGGGTCTTTAATCAGTAAATATCTACAAAAATGCATGAGTTGCACTCTGATATGTAAGCAGCTGCCTTGGCTGAAAATTATTTGTGGTACTCACAGAAATAGGTGCCATAATTTCTTACTTTTACACATGGTTTATTATAATATTGCAAAAGTACAGTACATAAAGTATGTAGTAATTATTCTATTTATCTTATTAAACCAAATCTAAATATATATTCTCCAGCTTTATATTAGTACTTTTCAACAGAGAAAGTAACAAGTTATTCAATTACCGTATAGCAGCCTTTGTAACAATATACCTACAAAACATATGAACGTATGCAGAAGCCAGCAGAGGAAAGCCATTTAGTCTATCAAGTCTGCTCATATTGCAGGGCCCACAGTGTCACAGGGAGTTCCTGCTACTCTTGAGGACCAACCTTTTCTTAAATCTGTTGCAACTGTTCTTCTGTTTCTTAGCCCTTATCTATTCTTTACAATTTCTAGTCCATAAAGTTGGCCACCTATGGGCCCTTCCTCCCCTTTCTTGACTATGCTGCAGTGTCCTGTTTAATTTTCCTTTTCCCTCTCAGGTCCCCATACAGGGAGGTTATTGTGGTGACCTCCAAGCATATGTAAAACAACAGGCTGTGTTTATCATTGTTGGATTTAGTATGTAATAGCAATATGTCATAAAGTACCTTGATGTATATACCTTATGTGTATGAAACCTGTAAATGTTGAAAATACCATGGCACTAGGTGTTTTTGACAAAGGTATAAAGTTACTAGGGGACTGTATTATAAAAATTAAGTTAGTTGTGCTATTTAAAATGCACATAAATTGCTGTAAACTGAGTCAGTCTAAAATGTCAAGGTGATTTGCATATGTCCCATGATGCTTTGCATTTTGGGATTATGTGTGATGTTGTGTTTCTTTGAAACTTAGCTTATTGTCAATGCCCTTTGGGGTAACCCTTGTTTCAGTGCTTCTGCACTGAGGTTCTCTGTCTTTAGCTTGTTTTGGTTTTTTTCAGTTTGAGCCTCCACCACCCAAGCAAACAAAGCCCACATAGGGGAGGCTGAATCTTAACTGGTAAGTTAGATTAGAGATCAGTGAGTCAGTAGGTGCTGGCTAAGTGCAGAGGAAGGAAATGCATAGTCTGTTGCTGCAAACTGATGTATTGAAGAAGGACTATGCCATTTCTGAAGGTTATCACGTGTATTTTGAATAAACATCACCTAGAGATTGTGTGTTGAAACTGAAGTTTGGTGTCAGGTCCATCTGTTATCGCACAACCCCTCCAGAGACTTGGTGTGAGAAGTGGGATAACTTGCTGGAAACTTTTGGATTGGCCAAAGAGGGATATTTTCTGGTGGATATTGCTCAGATATTCCAGATGGACCGATGCACCAGGAGTTGCCAGAGGAGAACCCGGAGAAGAAAGTCCATGGGGTTCTGACCAGAAAAATGGCTGACAGACTAGAAGAGAAGCTGCTGCCTGGACTGGGCCTGGGAGCTCAGAGGATGGCCTAACCTGAAGATGATGAAAATGATGAAGAGATGCAAAGGGAACAAGGAACTACTGTGGAGTTGAGGCAGACCAGAGGTGGAGACCCTGATGAGGATGATCCACTGGACAAGTGAGCAATGGCTGGAGGCAGACAAACTATGCAGAGAGATGGAACACCAGTGCCAGGTGCTTGAAAGGTTAATGCCGGAGAGTTTGGATAAAGAGTGGGAGGAGGATGTTTCATGGGTTCAGCTGAAGGAGGATCCCCTGACTGAGCAGAATATTCCTTTGTTCCCTTTGTTCCTAGGATGTTACCTGTTGGAGGTCGGAGATGCAAGTATGGAACTTGCATGTGAGACCCCAGGTAAGACTGTGCCTAGTGCTATTGGGCTGGAGTTGAAGACTCCAAGCAAGAAGAAGAAGACTATGAGGCTGAAGGGACTTATTCTTGAATTGATACAGCTAAATCTATTAACAGTATTGACTGGAGTATACTGCAGTCTAAAGATGCTAATGTTGCCAAAATGTTACAGTATGTTAAGTTCAAGGAGGGTATGCAGATTAATGATGGCATGTGGGCAAAACAGTGTTGGTGATATGAACTGAAGAAGGATGTTCTGTACCACATGAGGCCTAACCCCCATACAAAAAGTGTGGAAACCCAGGTAGTGGTGCCTGAGGCCTACAGACAACAGATGATGGAGGCAGCTCACTCCAGTCCCTGTGGGCATCTGAGTCATAGCAGTGTTTTAGCTCAGTTAACTCCTTCTTATTACTGGCCTGGTATTTATAGTCAGGTGGCAGCCTAAATTAGGACCTGTCCAGTGTGCAACCAGATAGAGGTACCTGCAGAGAAAAGCAGAGGAACTAGTACCCGGGGTGTGGAAAGAGTGTCCTAAAGGGTAGAGGTCATTAAAGAAAAAAAATGGCACCCTTGGAAAAAGGGAAAACTCTCACACAGGTCATAAGATAGTAGATGGTAACAGATGGCTGAAAACAGCACAATGATTAAAAGGATGTTTATTAAGACACCCCAGAGTTAAAAGGTTTAGGAATCTGCAGTTTAACATTATACAGTATTTAGCATGGAAGGTTCCTTGGCTTCCTGTAGGTTTCAGTAGAAACCTGCCTGGGGATAAGATAACCAAGGATTTGGGGACATTGGTTATAAAAGGTTGAAATAGGACAGTAGACACTACTATTGCTTCTTCCTTATTCCCACAGACACTTTGTGTAAGACAGAGGGGTCAAGTTGGTTGCAGGCACAACACTTGATGTGGCTCTGCAATGGTCCCTTTTTGCAGGCAAAAGTGTAGCATTTTTGGTCAGGGGGTGGGCTTGATGTCAAAGAAAGAGGTACCCAAGGGCAGACAAGGAGTATGAGGTGGTACGTGTGTTTTATTATTTTCTGAGGGAAATCTACCGAAGAGGAGGTGGGTGGAAAATTGATTGGAACCTGTTCTGGGGTAACACCTAGAATGTCTACCCTCAGGTGTCTGTATCAGTTTCAAGTGAAATGAATGAATCAAGAGACATAGTGGGTTTATGTAGAGGGGTTAAACCTAGGAATGGGCCCCTACTTAAAACTGACATTTCTGGTGGGGTTGGAGCAGGTAATTACTCACTCCAGATAAAGTCTTTCTGTGTTACTGGACTTTACAGTTGTTCAGATTTTCTGTTAAGAAATATGACAGACTTTCCCTAAAAGGAGATAGTGCAAGGAAGGTACCATTAGTCTCTGTTGTGAAATGTGTTAATGCCTCAGGGTGAAGAATGATGATATCCATTATGTTTATGATAGAATGTTTATCATTACCAAGGACCATGAGACTGAGTTTCTGAAGATGGATGGGTGGAAGCTCCATCCCTTCCTGGGACAGGAAGGTGGTAAGCAGTCTGCAATAACTGCTTCCCTCTTAAGGTGGGGGATATGTGACGGGGAGCTCCTGCTACTCTTGAGGACTGACCTTTTCTTAAATTGGTTGCAATAGTTTTTCTGTTTCTTAGCCTACTCTATTCTTCACAAGTTCTAGTCCATAAGGTTGGCCACCTATCCCCCCCCCCTTGACTTTGCTGCAGTCTCCTCTTTAATTTTCCTTTTCCCTCTCAGATCCTCATACAGGGAGCTTATTGTGGTGACCTCCAAGCTTATGTAAAACAACAGGCTGTGTTTATCACTGTTGGATTTATTATGTAATAGCACTATGTCATAAAATACCTTGATGTATATACCTTATGTGTATAAAACCTGTAAATGTTGAAAATACCATGGCACTAGGTGTTTTTTGATAAAGGTAAAACGTTACTAGGGGACTGTATTATAAAAATTAAGTTAGTTGTGCTATTTAAAATGCATGTAGATTGCTGAAAACTGAGTCAGTCTAACATGTCATGGTGATTTGCATATATCCCATGACACTTTGCATTATGGGAGTATGTGTGATGTTGTGTTTCTTTGAAACTTAGTTTATTGTCAATGCCCTTTGGGGTAACCCTTGTTTCAGTGCTTCTGCACTGATGTTCTTTGTTTTACAGCTTGTTTTGTTTTTTTCTATTTGGGTCCCCACCACCTAGGCAAGCAAGGCCTGCATAGGGGGAGGCTGAATCTCAACTGGTAAGTTAGATCAGAGATCAGCAGGTGCTGGCTAAGTGAAGAGGAAGGATATGCATAGTCTGTTGCTGCAAACTGATGTATTGAAGAAGGAATATGCCATTTCTGAATGTTATCTCCTGCATTTTGAATAAAAATCACCCTGAGATTGTGTGTTGAAACTGAAGTTTGGTGTCAGGTCCATCTGTTATTTCACAACCCCTCCACACACAGCTTGAGCTAATGTCACTGCCCTCCCTCTCCACTCCTCCACTCCTCCCATCCTCCCTACCCATGATCTTTACCTTCCCCCATGCCTATCCTAGCTTCTTTTTAAGCTGCCCACTGTCTTCAATGAGATGATCTCTTCTGGCAGTACATTCCAAGTGTCCACCACCCTCTCTGTGAAGAAGTGCTTCCTGCCCTCCCTTCTGAACCTCCAACCCCCAGCTTAAGACTGTGCCCCTTGTGTTATGGTTGCCACTCCACTTATAAAAATACAAAATATCAGATCAAAAAGATATATGCGATTAATTAATTTTCTTATCTCATTAATAATACAGCTGTTAGTGAGATCTGTATTCAGTCATATACAGCTATCAGAGGGAGTGCATGAGAATTACTTTAACAGAAAAACACTCATTTTGGTATTCAATTAATGTTGAGCTTTATCACCGTCATCATATAGGGATAGTGTTAGCAGGTGGTAGAGTCCCATGGTAAAGTGCATATCTTGCCCACCTATTAGCTTGACTTCTATGCTGCATGGCAAATATGATCCTCTTCATTTCTTGTATTCTCTGGACTATAGTTGCTTAGCCTTCTACCATAAGTGGATCTGGGTACAGCCACCACTTTGTTATGGCCTTAATTGCTGCTGTAATCAAAATTCCCCATATGAATTTAGCTTCCTTTCCCATCAGTGATGTTGGTGGGATTCCTAGAACTATGTGTTCTGGGCCTAAAGGGGAAGAAAGAGCTACAGTCTGTGTAAGGTGATCCCTTATTTGTTTCCAGTAAGCTTTCAATGTTGGGCTTTGTCAGAGAATATGGGTGTGGTTAGCATTTAACTCTTTACATTGCCTCTAACACCCCAATGTTATCATGACTTCCCATTTTGCTTGTATTTTTGGAACTGAAAAGTTCCTTAAATGCAATTTCTAAGCAAATTCTCACCAATTTGGAGAGGAAATATTGTCCCATGTTGCAGCCCAGACCCTGATCCAATCCTTAAGGTCTAATCTTATGCCTTGTTCCTCCTCCCATCTTGTATTAATCTTATCAGTAGATACAGTACAACCAGATCTCTGATATAATTTGCATATGATAGAGTTATTGCCCCTTTACCAGCTGGTGTACTCCAAATTAGCTCAAAGGGTGGAGGAGAAGGACACCCCCCCATTACAGATGGTGGCCTTGCATAGCTGTGTATTAATATGATCTCTGTGCTGGTAATATCACAGTCAATTCCCTGGGCACAAATGATATCTTTGGGCTATATTCTCAAACGATATAACTGCATTAGCTTGTAAAAAGTTGTCAGGAAGAATACAGTCCTAAATGTGCCTGATGGTGAAACCATGAATGTAATGTCATGGAGTGAACAATTCATCCCAAATCCACCATCTATACCTCCATAAAAACTGTGCCATAGTCCCTCTGTTTATGCCCCACCTCCCACCCTCAAGGACCGCATGAATGCCTATAAGAGTAGGTTTAGGGAAGGCATTCAGGTACCATAATTTCTGATTGCAAGGTCAACAACAGGAAAGAGGTAGGAATCTAGCTCCTCTTATCTGGAGTGATGAGCCTTGCATTCAATTTCTCAGTAGGTAGCAAAGGCTGCAACAAATTCTACTATGGCCAACTTCTTAAGCAGACAAGGATCTTTTGCTTTTAGAACCATGGAAATGTCCTGACTGGAAACAATGTTAATCTCAGTAGTGCCATAACATGATATAAAGAGGACTATGAGGTTTAGGTCCTTCCGCTACAAGCAAAAGAGCTGTTCATCTGTCCCAGATGCCATGCCTTCAATAGTTAAAGCACAAAGTACAAGGAGACAGCACTCAGCCTCTAGCTGTAAAACCATGAAAAGAGTACACACCTACTTGAGATACTTAAGATGCCTCATTATTAGTGTATGTACAAACCGAACAGTGGTGCAAACAATGGTATATTTAAATATGTTATGTAGCATGGCTGTCAGCACCCTAATGTCTGACCTTATGTTTCATTATGAACTTCCTCAGAACCCAACTCAACCCTAGATTTCAAGTTAGATATGGCTAAACTGACTTGAAGTATATTGTGAAGCTCTGAAAACTGTGAAGTAGTAGCAGCTGTAGTTGGGGTCAAAGTTTCTGAGGGAGGAGTGGCACGAGCTGTATTAGATGACATGGTGGGTATGTATAAGTTGAAAAGATCCTGCTTCTTTGCAAATGTTGAAAAAGTATCCTTCAAGGCTTGGATTGCAGCCACAAACTTGGGTGCAGTCTGTTCTTCAATCCTGTGCTGTGATTTGGCAGCAACTTTTCTATGGACAGACTGAGGAGGGTGTGGATTTTAATCCAAAGGACTGAAGTGGACATCCCAGTTGTAGGAATGGTACTGCAGTATACTGTAAGTAGGAGAAGAGCTTGGGGGTGTCCAGCCTGCAATGTGGGTGTAACTATTATGGTCATATGATCCCTGGCATCTTGAGTGATGCTCAGATATGGAACCCAGTTGCAAGTACAGATTAGGCTATGCACATGGAACCACAATAATGCTTCCAATGGTGATTGCACTTCCATTACATAATTTATCCCAGGAGCCCTGAAACTGGAGATAATGAAGACTAATGACAAGCTGTTTCAGAGAAGAGCTCAAAACTGGCATCCAGCAGTACATATCATAGGAAGTCTACTGGGAAATCATCACTGTGGAACACCTGTGTTGAGGCTGTGTCCAAACTCAGCAGATTCAATTGAAGGAAAAATAGTTAAGACCAAAACAGACAGAATTATGCAGTAATGGGACAAAAGTGACAAATATCAGAGCTGGAAGCAAGCACAGCAATAAGAGTAAGCAGCAGACCTCTAACAGAGACACTTAGGGAATGTACACTGGAGACCAGCCAGGAGACATGCAGGGAACACACACAGCTGGACAGTAAGTATCTCGGAGTGCAGCAAGGGCACCAGCTAGCAGTCCCACAACCAAGCCCAGAAGTCCACAGGGAGACAAACAGGCAACTGAGAGTCACAACAACAAGAAGCCCTGAGGAAGCAGGTGGAAGCAGCAGGAACACAAACAAGAAATGTGACACAAAGACAGAATGACGATAGCCCCCCGTTCATAGGGAGGCATCACTGCAAGTGACAATATCGAGAAAGCCCTGTAGAAGCAGGAGACACCACTGTGCTTTGTTACACTGACAAAGCCACTCTGGACAAAGTATTTCTACTGCAAGATGTAGTGTACATGTTTGTAAGTGTGTGTGTTTGTTTATGGATGTTACTCAAACCTTGGAACCACCCAGCATCACTGATACTTTGATTCATCTTTGTGTTTGATGTACAGTATATTGTAAATATTGCTTCTGCCACTGTAGTCCAGTATTCTCCTTGGTCATGCCTGACAATACATATTGTATGTCTAGTGCACTTACTGGGTAAACAAAAATGAAATAATTAATTAAATATGCACTTCACTTCAAGATAACATTTCTTCATTGTTCAAAATACATTTATTGTGAGCTACTTCCACAATTATAGAATGCTGTTTAGTCAATCCATACATTTTACAGAGCTTTAAATGAATAATATGACTTTAAAACTCCAGATACTGTTTACAAGCAATTTGAAATGGTAGAACTTGTTGTAGAGCATCTCAACTGTGACTGTATGTGCTATATAAATTTATGAGTTGATAACAATATCATCCTGCACCAAAGCATGAATCCTGTCATTCATAAATTTCAGTGGATCAACTGATACTGATGCGCAACTTGAGAATTTCATCATGCAGACACAATCTCCAGTTCTGCTGCTTAGCTTTCTCAAGGTCATTTTATACAGATTTGATTCTGAAGCCCCAAATAGTGCGGCAGAGCTTGGAAAATGCACAGGAAGAGACATAAACAATTGATCAGCATTCACACGAAGGAATATGTAAATTGGTGTAGACACTAGGTCCAGTGATATATACATTACCTTCATTTTTCTGTAATCCTGTTCTTGCTACAATATTGTCTTGGTTCTCAGTTATGTTCCATATAAAATGTGATGGATAATAGCATGCAAGGTTATTTACCAAAATTCTTTTAAATTAGCAGAGTATTGATTACGTTGGTCAATATTTATAAGTGCAAGCCTGAAAAAGTAAATGGGTCAGTGGGCAGTTTATAGTCAAATTTGTTTGTGTAATTCACTTCTAATCAAAACTAAAGTTGTATGTCTCATACATCTTTTTTCAATTCTCCTCTTAAATTTAGCTTACAATACACAGCAACATCTATAATAAAAATGCAGTTCATTTTTTTGAAGAAAACCATTCTGTGATTTTTGCCTATTCCCAGGTAGTGAGCCAGAATCTACAGTAGGCAGACCCCTCCCCAAACCCTGTGTGCCACAAACTCTGTTATTAGTTGTTGCTGCAGGGAGGGGAATGCTGAGAAATCTAGATTTGTCTCCTGCCCCCATTGTGTAACAAAGTTCTGAGTGAAGATAGCATAGACATTTTAGTCATAAAGTTCAGGCTCATTAAGAATGGGGTGTTAGATTGAAGATGATTTTATTGTACAAGACTGGCAGGAGGTCAGATATGTTATATGATGCCCACTGGGCACTTCACCATATACCACCTCATCAGGGATCTTGGAACAGAGACTTTAAAGGGAAGTGGAGGCAGCTCACAAACTACAGTTGTCTATTATGGGATATAAAATATGAGTAAAAAATTTTACTATGATTATCCAGTTCCAAAGTGTGGTTTCTTTAAATCCTATCCCAGCTACAGGTTGCGAGCTTCCTCTGTCCATGATGCTGTCTACTGCTGTGGTACTGTAATACTGCTCTAAAAAAGGTATTGTTCTTGTGGACCTTAAAAATATATTGTTGAGTAGAGGGAAGACTAACATGAAGCTGTATGTGATTAAGATATGGGAAGATGGGGAGGGGACATCGGATAACTTTAGATGGTGCAATGCTTATATAAATACATAAAATGGGATAGATACCACTTTATGCAATTTCAGATTTTACACAACATTTATTATATACCTGCAAAATTGCATAAAATGGGCAAATTTTCCTCAGATAACTGCTCCAGATACAATAAAGAACCTGGCATCCTGTTTCACATTCTCTGGTCTTGTGAAAAAGTGATCCCTTTTTGGAAATCGATTTAATCACACCTGGACTTAATGTTTGGGCTGTCTGGTTTGTTGGGAAACTATGAGAATATGTTGATTGGCAACCAAAAACTGCATATGGCTTTGATTTCGGGCACATGCCAAGAAAGTTATTCTTCAACACTGGCTACATCAGTATACCCCTCAATGTATTGAATGGTACAGGGAGATTCTTTTTGCTTTACAAGCTGAACAGCTTATAAGTAGCATGTCAGATAGGTTCAATAGATTTAAGAACACCTGGGAATCATTATCTGCTCTGTTAATTACTTGAGTATTGTTAATTTACTGCTCTTCGTGGATTTAGTCTTGAAAGGATGGCATCATGTCTTGATAAGTGCTATATTCCTGGTTTTACATAGTGAATATCCAACAGATCATGGTGCACTCCCTTAACTGGTTCCTAAATAATCGTACCCATTCTTATGTTCCTAATTCCAATTCCTATCAGTTTTATATCTTCCGGTGGTGGGAAGGGAAGGGTTCGGTGGGTGGGGCATGTGAGGTATGGTGATATTGTTATTTGATTTGTATAAAATGTACCAAAATCTTGTGACCCTGAATTTGTTGGTCATCTTTACATTTATTTGTAAGAATGCTTCTGACATTATATTGGTCTCTTTTTGGTGTACTATTATTAAATTATGTAACTTTGTTGTTCTTAATAAAGCATTTTCAATATAAAAAAAACTTTGGATGGTGGGGCAGGAGATGGTACTGTGTCTCTGGCCACCTAAGGTGGGGAAAGACTTTTTTTCTACTTTCTAACCTTGTTGTTCGTCTGACTACCACTGGCAGTGATAAGGGCTGAAATTCATTATTTAGAATCCAAGAGACAAATAGTGTATTATTTCTGACTTTTTTTATAACTATGCATCTTTCTGCTTTAGTCCTTCCATCTGTAAAACTGAGCAGCAGAAGCAAGCTCTCTTTTAAAGATCATGGCAGACATTTGACAGCCTCTGTCACAGGCAAAGACAGAGGGTAACATCCACCTGTCTATGCACTGGAATGTTTGCACCCAGGCTACCGGCAGCTTTTTTCAAGGGCTGTGGGAATTTTAAAACAGTCTGCTTTACATTGCAGTGCCATGCATCAATAAATTACACAAATAGTTGGTTCTTGATCCTTGCATCATTTATTGACACAAGTGCATGAAATATTATGTCTAACAGTCAAATGCAAGTCAGACAGTGGCAGACCAGCTGGTCGAGTGGTATGGACATAACTCCACATTGGAAAAAGGATGGATGGATCCATGACAGACCTGTTTTGAAAATCCCACCCATCTAATGACTAAAATAACAAGTACTGGCCAATGACAGCTATCTTTGCTCACAAGTTTTAATACATAGAATACTATATATGGGGTTGTGTGTATAATGAGAATTTTACACACAACCAAAGTATTGGATGCTACACACTACCCCATGTATTGTTTTATATAACTGCTGGGGTGCATTTTTTCACCTCAACAATTACGTAATATAAGCCTGTTTATACACTTGATGTAAGAGACAGACTAAAGGAAGCAGAGATGCTTAGTATGATTTATTAGAAAGGCCATTTACATTTTTACAGGGAAATGAGTTGTAAATTTAGAGAACAGTTTATCTTATAGTTGAACTCTATAAAACAGTTTTATGTGGGGTATTGCAACTCCCAGAGCACATGCAGGAAAGAGAAGGCATTTCAAACAAGAAATATTTTTTCACACATATTAAAATTTATTTATTTATTTATTTTATTTATTGGAACATCAGTTTACAACCTTTGAGCCAGAGGCTCATTTACAAAGGTACCTCATCATAGAGAGCACAAAACAGTGCAAACAACATTTTACAATAAGACGGTGTACAAAAGAATATTGGAAACATAAGGACATAGGACAGAATACAATTTTGATATAACAGGAATTGGCAACACACAAGTCAGTTCAGAGTAGTCAGACCAGTAACAGGTGAGCATTACAGGAATGACAGTATACAAGGGGATACAGGACAATTTGTACAGTATGCTAACAGAGGCAGATCTAAGCAGAATAAATCATAGTAGAGGCATGCAGAGAAGAGAGTAGCATCATGGGTAGAGAAAAGCAATCGGTTTGCGAAGCCGCTCGGGAGCTTTGTCAGGTCAAAAGATCTGGAAATAGACTTAGAGGCAGCCACAGCAGCGCATAGTGAGTAGGTGCTTTCGAAGGGTGGTTTTGAAATGAGAGATCGTGGAAGCATCAGTGATACTGGTAGGGAAGGTGTTATACCAAGACTGGGCTCTGTAGGAGTATGCCCTTTGTCTTGCGAGGTTCTTGCCCTCGGTACGACCAGTGCAGTTTTGCAGGAGAATTGGGTATGCACTTGAGGGTTTGCTCGGTGGATAGAGGCAGTCAAACCTGGCAGGGATAGACCAAGGAGAGTCTTTTTAGTTAGGAGGCAGGTTTGGTATCTGAGACGTTCATCTAGATCAAGCAGATTAGCCAGGGTGTATAGTTGGCAGATATGGGTTAGTCTAGGCGCCCCGGTTATTAGCCTACATGCCTTATTTAAGGTGAGGCGGATTTTATTTAGGGAGGTCTGGTCAGCGGCCCCATAAACTGGTAAGCCATAGTCTACTAGAGATAGTACAGAGGATGTGACTGCTAGTCGGAGGGCATCAGGGGGGAGACAGTTTTTATGGCGGTAAAGGATACCCAGCCGAATGTTGGAGGCTGAGGCAAGGGCAGAGATGTGAGCATGAAAAGAGAGAGCAGGGTCGAAGGTTATCCCTAGGTACTTGTACGAGTAGACTTGCTCGATTGGGTGTTCAGAACTGGCAAGGACCTGAAGTGGATAATTGCTAGCTTTATTTTGGTGGTGGGCAAAGAGCATGGTTTTAGTTTTTTTAAGATTAATTACGAGTCTATGCTCTTTAAACCAGGTTTCTGCGTCATTGTAAGATAACTGCAAGGAGTCCTGAAGGGAGATGGGGTTTTGGTCAGAGGCAAAGATAACGGCATCATCTGCGTAAAGTAAGATTCTACCAGTACATTCACCAGGCAGGAAGTTGAGAAATAGAGAAAAGAGCAAGGGCCCAAGAATGGAGCCCTGAGGGACACCAGAGTGGATAGGACAGGTGCTGGAGAGTGTCCCATTAATTTTAACACATTGTGAGCGGGCAGACAAGTAGCTGGAGCACCAGGAGACAGGCCCAGTGGCAAAACCTGTGTGGCTAAGAGCATCCAGCAGGAGGGGGTGGGAGACAGTGTTGAAGGCTTTTGATAAGTCAACGAACACTGCATCCGCTAGAGAGCCAGAGTCCAGAGAGGAGTGAAGAAAATTAGAGAACTCAAGGAGGGCGGTGTTAGTGCTGTGGCCAGCTCAGAAACCATTCTGTTCAGGGTAGAGGATGCTGTATTTGTCTAAATACTCAGAGATTTGGGAGGACACAACTTTTTCTAAGGCCTTTGAGAGAGGAGAGAGGAGAGAGGATAGAGATAGGCCGATAATTGCCAGAAAGAGTCCTATCCCCACCTTTGTGTATGGGGGTGACTGTAGTGATTTTCCAGGCAGAGGGGAATTGTCCTAGGCAGAGAGATTTGTTGAAGAGGCTGGTGATCGGTAAGATAACCAGATCCAGAACCTGATGGAGGAGACTAGGATCGAGGGAGTCACTGCCAATAGTATTGCTCTTTAAGGCCTTGAGTAGGTAAGGTCTGATTTCCCGGGCAGTAACACGGTGTAGGTGGAACCAAGGGTGTGTGAGAATAGGGTCAGGTTGGGGGGATCGAAGAAGTTGTTCGGGAACACAGGGCTAAGGTCAGTAAAGGATTTGTTGAGGTGGTTGGTAATATGGGCTGGGTCTGTGGAGACAGACCCATCAATATTGATTTGGGAGGGTGGGGGGACGTGTGCCCCATTCAGTGTTGATGTTGTCCCAGATGGTCCTGGCATTCCCCATGATGAGGTGGAATGAGGCTTGATAGTGTTCAGCCTTCGCCTTGCGGATGGCCCAAAGTACATTGTTCGGGCAGCAGCATAGGCCTGCCTATCAGCAGTGCAGCCAGTTTTGATGGCGATGTGCCATAGGTTATCCCTATTCTTAAGAAGTTGGTTCGGGGGGGTGTAACCCAGGCGGCATGCCGTACTTTGGACCGGAGTGCAGTTAGTGGTGCAAAAATGTTGCAGGCTTTGTTAAAGGTTTGGGTAAAAAAGGTTAGAGCTGTATCAATGTCGGGGGGGGTTGTATTGTATGGGAGACCAGTCAGTTTGGGCTAGGAGTTGCTTAAGGCCTTTCAGCCCACCTGGTCTTAGCCGCCGCCAAAGAGTGGGCTGTGCTGTGGATTTGGGTAAAGAAGATGACCAGCAGAAAAGAACAGGGGAGTGGTCACCAAGTCCATCAGAAAGGACTTGGATATTGCAGATTTGGTTAGGATGATTTGGGAGGACCACATCAAGATGTGTGCTTGTGCCCATTCTATGATTCACTCTAGTAGGTTGGGTAACAAGTTGTGTTAGGTCAATAGATGCAAAGGTGTCACAGGTAGCAGAGGATGGGGGGCTGAGCCAGTTAATATTTAGGTCACCCACAAGGATTTGGTCAGAGGAATGGAGTAGGGAGGTAAGATAATCAATAAGTGGAGCCAGTGCCTGCGCTTGATTTTTTGGAGGTATGTAGGCTGTAGTCAGATAGAGGGGACCACTTGAAGGATCAGGGATCAGTTTTAGGGTTAGGGCCTGAGCCCTGAAGTCAAGGACAGGGGCAGGGAGGGCTAGTCCTACAAGTGAGTCTTTGAAATAGATAGCACAGCCCCCACCCCTTCTACCAACACGGTCCTCCTGATAGAGGGAGTAGTCCGGGAGCGAGACCAGGGAGTTAGGGGTAGATTCTGACAGCCAGGTTTCCACTATAGAGATAACGTCAGGTTTATGGACTGTAATCCAACATTGGAATGAGTCGAATTTTTTAAGGAGGCTACAGATGTTCATAGACACAACATGAAGCCCAGGGGATTCGACTGATGCGCTGTTGTGAGCAGGGCCTGGGTTAGGATATATATGTCCTGTCAGGAGTAGAAGGATAAGAACAGCCCTGGACAGGGGGTGGTGAAAGGTGAGATTGCGACAAGATAGATAGGAGGGGTAGGGCAGTTTCAGGACACAGGGGGTAGGCAGAGGGGCACAGGCTGGGAAGGCTAGAATGATAAGTCACCAGTGGGAGCAAGGGGGGGAAGCAGGGTAGTGTCTGGGTGGTGGGTGAG
This sequence comes from Neoceratodus forsteri, assembly GCA_016271365.2. Taxonomy (NCBI): domain Eukaryota; kingdom Metazoa; phylum Chordata; order Ceratodontiformes; family Ceratodontidae; genus Neoceratodus; species Neoceratodus forsteri. The sequence continues at coordinate 990,165,584 of CM057449.1, forward strand.
GTGGGCTAGGGCACATAGGGAGAGTAGAGGAGGAAGGTGATGGCTCAGAGACCCAGAAGGAGGGAGGAGTAAGAGGGCAAGTGGGAGTACTGGAATGGTGAAGCTGTGGAGTTGTAGGGACATCAGGGTCAGATGACGGCCTCAGGAGGAGGAGAGAGAGGCAAGTCAGTAAGAGGTAGGCAGGCATTTTCCGTAAGGGTTTGCAGGCAGGTAATAAGAAATGAGAGAAGAGGGTATGCAGCCTGCCAAAAGTGTTAGTGCCACTTTGGTACAGTGGTAGAGACCCTGCCACTGGTGCGCAAGGTGCCAGGTTCAAGACTCACCAGGGATAGTAGAGGATTGCCCAGGTTAGAGTCATTATCCACAGTCCCAGTGCAGCCCACCAGCACTGTGAAAGCCCACAACTGGGGTGCTAAATAGTGACTCCTAGAGGCCAGAGTGGCTATAGGCAAGTGTGGAGTAGGGGGTCTTGGGAGCCCAGAGATTGCAGGGTGAGAGGGAGAACAATGGGTCCAGTATAGTGGGGCCAGGTGGTAGGAGAGGAGGGAGAAGGGTGGTTAGATAAGAGAGGAGAGATTGGGATAAGTGAGTAGAGAAGACACAGGGAGAGAGTGGGGTTAGCAGGCAAGATGCTAACAGCAGAGGGCACAGTGACCTCTAGTGGCTAGCAGGTATAACCTGCAAATGGGAAAGTGGGGACTTAGTATTTCGGCTAACAGGAAGTGATGTAATGGGGGAGTACCAATAAATTTAGGGCCACCCCTGGGTGGGGAGATGACGTGCAGCGTTGTCGGGCTAGCACCCCACAGCAGTCTTCAGTGCAAGAAGCAGAGCAGAGGTAAGCTTTTACCTCAGGGCCTGTCGGCATCTCTGCAGCTGGTCAGTCGGCTCCTGGAGGGAGCTGGAGGGAGTCCTGTGCTGCCACAGTCGGCAGAGTGCTTGGGGGGGGGGATTCAGGCCTCACGGCCTGTCGGCGTCTCTGCAGCTGGTCAGTTGGCTCCTTGAGGGAGCTGGAGGGAGTCCTGCGCTGCTGCGGTCTACTAAACTACTACTAAAAGAAAGTTTAAGCTTTATAAAATAAGAAGTGTTTCTTTACAGATTAACATGAGGTCTTGTGAAAGTAAAATCGTCAAAGTTATGGCAACCAGTGATTTCATAAATGATGAGGTTACTGAGCATATGAGACAGAGCAGCATAGTGCAAGCCATAGTCTGACTTGTGGCTTTCCCATAGAAAGAGCAGCACATGTTTGCTGCTATAACCAGCTGCTTATAACAGTAATTTACATCCAACTTTTTCTATGGGGAAAAAAATGCAGTTATGTAGAAATGGTTATCTTAGTAAGGGAAAGAGAAAATAAAGTGACACAATCCCTCCCACCACTTTGGCTGGACATTATATGAATAAATGAAAGCATGCTTCACAGTAAGTGCTATGAATGTGTGAAGTTTCATTGATTCCCTGATGGCAACTAGCCAAGATGGGGGGGAGGGGTCTGCATTATGTGAAGCAGCAGCAAGGTTTAGCCTTACAGCCTTTTAGGCATTCAGCGAGCAGATGGCATTGGATCCTTCTTGATGTCTGCTACCAACCCACAAATTCACCCAGTTCCGTGTTTGCTGGGGGCAGGGGGGGGCAGCTGCAGTAACAGTCCACTACCGACTGAGGTAGAATGAACAGTAAAAAGTACCACAGATGGATGAGATACAAATCGGAGTCCTATGATTATGGTGTGGCACAATAAAATGTGTGTGACTTGACGGCAAGCACACACATGTACACACTACAGGTAATGTGCAGAAAATGTTAAAGTTCAGTGCAGTACAACCAAATCTTTTAAAACAACTGAAAAAAGGCACAGCACCACAGCAAACACCAAAAATGTATCAAACTGTACTAAAAGTATTACTGTGTGTAGATGAACACACAAATACTTACACACTAGCTACCCAAAAACCATTAGAAAGACTGCCTTTCTCACTGAGTCACTGTGAATCTCCTTTTCACCACACCCCTCCCCAAAGCACACTTCTACAGTGTGTCACTTCACAGACTGAATCTTACAAATTAACATTCAAAATGCACACAAAACCATTAAACACTTGATGATATAAGCACAGGAGGGTTTCCTACAACTGATGTGCTACATTTTGACGAAAAAATTTGCTGAAAAATGCTTTTTAAAAGGGTTTTCATTGGTTTGATTCTCAGAGCTCTGAGAGCAAACTGTCTCCAGCTTTCCACTACACACACTACGCAGAACTGAGGCTGTGCAAGGCAATCTAGAGCCCACGTGACCTACCATCCCCCATGATTCAATGTAAACTTCACTCTAAAGGCCAAAAATAAGGCGAAGTCAATACGAAGTCCATTGAAAACAGTGGCAGTTCGCATTAGTCATTATGGTGAATTACTTTGCTTTGTACTACGGACTACTTCGCATAATTATCTATATATGCGAAGTGCTCCCACAGAGTGAAGTGCATGGAATTTGCCCAGCACTACCAATAAGTACAACACATCTCACAACCTACATATAATAAATAACCCATGAAAAAATTAAGGAGGGCATTTACAGTAGCCACTTTCTACCATATAGTCTGTAACTTCTTCATCAAATGGAGGGTAGTACTTACCATTATAACTGTGGAACAGCCAACTAAGGTTTTAGGAAAATAGTTACAATTAGTAGTCCATATACTGTATTTGAATGGCACTGAACCCACGTAAATGAGTTTAGGTTTTCTACTCTCTCATAATTAAAAATTATCGTCGGCTTAAGAGTCACTGTCATTAATGTGCTAGTACTGTTAAGAACATTCCAGTCTACTAAATATAGTGTCAACTTTAGAATTTAAACCATTCCAATCAATTTGTTATTTTCCCTTTTGATGCCAGAAAACAGATATCTTAAAGATTCATTATGTCATCCTTTTTCTGTTATGCCGTTTTAGTCTTGACATCTTCTACGCTTGATCCACTCATTTATTTATTTATTTATTGGTAACCAGGTAAATAAGTGCCTGTTTTCAGGGGTGTCTCAGGAGTTCTGGGGAGGTTAAGTGACCTGCTCATAGGCACACTGTGGCAAGTGTAGGTTGTGGGTCTCAAACCCTGGTCAGCTGGATGTACCAAGCTCATTCTCAGCTCATTACTCTAATTTCTAGGCTATGCTGCCATTCCTCATGTATTTTTGTAATCTGTATTTGTTGTTTACAAGATAATGGATAAATTAACTTTACTTGAGCAATAAGGCATGACCAGGGGCTGTGTTAATTGCTCACCTCTAGGGGAGTAGTGTTGCATGAGGCATAGCCAAGTGCCACATGCCCCTAGAGGGTGATTAACTGACCATTAAGATAACCCTTGGGAGTGCCTTATTGCTATTATAATACATTTTTTTAAAGCAGTTTTAAACCTAGTTCAGCATATGATTAGGCTTTGCATGATTCTGTGGTGATTTACATATGCAGCCCATGATGCTTTGCATTGTGTGGGCATGTGTGATTTTGTATTTTCTTGAAACTTGGCTTCCCAGTCAAATGCCCTTTGGGGTAACCCTTGCCTCAGTGTTTGCGCACAGAGGTTCTTTGTCTTTTGAATAGTTTTTTATTTTAATGGGTTCACCACAATATATCCAAGACACACTGTCTTAGGGTAGCTGGTCCATTCCACTGGGGTGTCAAACAGACGAGGCATACTGATGAGTCCTGGTAGGACGAAACACGTGTCTATGTCATCTGTTAGCACCCTTGCAAACTGTGTGAGAGGCCTTCCGGCACCATACAATTCTGCTTAAAGTTGGACCAGCATAACATTCTGTGGTGATTTACATATGCAGCCCATGATGCTTTGCATTGTGTGGGCATGTGTGATTTTGTATTTTCTTGAAACTTGGCTTCCCAGCCAAATGCCCTTTGGGGTAACCCTTGCCTCAGTGTTTGCGCCACAGAGGTTCTTTGTCTTTTTGAATAGTTTTTTATTTTAATGGGTTCACCACAATATATCCAAGACACACTGTCTTAGGGTAGCTGGTCCATTCCACTGGGGTGTCAAACAGACGAGGCATACTGATGAGTCCTGGTAGGACGAAACACGTGTCTATGTCATCTGTTAGCACCCTTTGCAAACTGTGTGAGAGGGCCTTTCGCACCATACAATTCTGCTTAAAGTTGGACCAGCATAACATTCTGTGGTGATTTATATATGCAGCCCATGATGCTTTGCATTGTGTGGGCATGTGTGATTTTGTATTTTCTTGAAACTTGGCTTCCCAGCCAAATGCCCTTTGGGTAACCCTTGCCTCAGTGTTTGCGCACAGAGGTTCTTTGTCTTTGAATAGTTTTTATTTTAATGGGTTCACCACAATATATCCAAGACACACTGTCTTAGGGTAGCTGGTCCATTCCACTGGGGTGTCAAACAGGCGAGGCATACTGATGAGTCCTGGTAGGATCAAACACGTGTTATGTCATCTGTTAGCACCCTTTGCAAACTGTGTGAGGAGGCCTTTCGGCACCATACAATTCTGCTTAAAGTTGGACCAGCATAACATTCTGTGGTGATTTACATATGCAGCCATGATGCTTTGCATTGTGTGGGCATGTGTGATTTTGTATTTTCTTGAAACTTGGCTTCCCAGCCAAATGCCCTTTGGGTAACCCTTGCCTCAGTGTTTGCACAGAGGTTCTTTGTCTTTGAATAGTTTTTATTTTAATGGGTTCACCACAATATATCCAAGACACACTGTCTTAGGGTAGCTGGTCCATTCCACTGGGGTGTCAAACAGACGAGGCATACTGATGAGTCCTGGTAGGATGAAACACGTGTCTATGTCATCTGTTAGCACCCTTTGCAAACTGTGTGAGAGGCCTTTCGGCACCATACAATTCTGCTTAAAGTTGGACCAGCATAACATTCTGTGGTGATTTACATATGCAGCCCATGATGCTTTGCATTGTGTGGGCATGTGTGATTTTGTATTTTCTTGAAACTTGGCTTCCCAGCCAAATGCCCTTTTGGGGTAACCCTTGCCTCAGTGTTTGCGCACAGAGGTTCTTTGTCTTTTAAATAGTTTTTTATTTTAATGGGTTCACCACAATATATCCAAGACACACTGTCTTAGGGTAGCTGGTCCATTCCACTGGGGTGTCAAACAGACGAGGCATACTGATGAGTCCTGGTAGGACTTAAACACGTGTCTATGTCATCTGTTAGCACCCTTGCAAACTGTGTGAGAGGGCCTTCGGCACCATACAATTCTGCTTAAAGTTGGACCAGCATAACATTCTGTGGTGATTTATATATGCAGCCCATGATGCTTGCATTGTGTGGGCATGTGTGATTTTGTATTTTCTTGAAACTTGGCTTCCCAGCCAAATGCCCTTTGGGTAACCCTTGCCTCAGTGTTTGCGCACAGAGGTTCTTTGTCTTTGAATAGTTTTTATTTTAATGGGTTCACCACAATATATCCAAGACACACTGTCTTAGGGTAGCTGGTCCATTCCACTGGGGTGTCAAACAGACGAGGCATACTGATGAGTCCTGGTAGGACGAAACATCGTGTCTATGTCATCTGTTAGCACCCTTGCAACCTGTGAGAGGCCTTCGGCACCATACAATTCTGCTTAAAGTTGGACCAGCATAACATTCTGTGGTGATTTACATATGCAGCCCATGATGCTTTGCATTGTGTGGGCATGTGTGATTTTGTATTTTCTTGAAACTTGGCTTCCCAGCCAAATGCCCTTTGGGTAACCCTTGCCTCAGTGTTTGCATAGAGGTTCTTTGTCTTTGAATAGTTTTTATTTTAATGGGTTCACCACAATATATCCAAGACACACTGTCTTAGGGTAGCTGGTCCATTCCACTGGGGTGTCAAACAGACGAGGCATACTGATGAGTCCTGGTAGGACGAAACACGGTCTATGTCATCTGTTAGCACCCTTGCAAACTGTGTGAGAGGGCCTTCGGCACCATACAATTCTGCTTAAAGTTGGACCAGCATAACATTCTGTGGTGATTTACATATGCAGCCCATGATGCTTTGCATTGTGTGGGCATGTGTGATTTTGTATTTTCTTGAAACTTGGCTTCCCAGCCAAATGCCCTTTGGGGTAACCCTTGCCTCAGTGTTTGCGCTCAGAGGTTCTTTGTCTGCTGATAGAATGCTTATAGCCAATCAGAAAGTTTTGTTTCTCAGACCCCTTTTATAATGTGCATTGATCCCTTTCCTGAAACATTCACATTAACAAGGTTCTTGCCCAGAAAAAGCTTATTTAATTTAAAATGCCCTCTCTCACCACTTCAGGGGATTTAACATTTATTTGTTTCCCATCTGCATGGAATGGGGTTGAGCCCAGGAGGGGTTGTTGGCTTTTTCTGGTTGCTAGAAGGACAAAGCCCAGGAAAGACATACAAATATAAAACTTGACCAGTAGGCGCAGGTCTGATCCCAGGAGGGACTGTGCTATTTTTAAAGCTGCATAGCGTCAGAGCTATACTGACGTATTGCTTAAAAGGCTCTGGTGGTGTGGCTTGCTCTCAAACCCCTCTTGCTTTTCTCAGAATGGCTGCACTATATTGTGAAATAAAATAATGTGAAAAAAATAAACAACATAAGGCAATCGTATAATGCCTACTATGTACTCCAATAGCAGGCAGTAAGGCTCACACTTCCACTTCACTTATTTTGCATGAGTGAAGCTGAGAGAAGTTGTGTGCAGCATATCTGTTGAGAAACATACAGAAAAGAACCGTGGTCAATTACGGAGTTTAAAAATTAGAAGGGCTTATAGGGACATGGGTCAGGAGTCAGAACATGACAGCATGCAACACTTCCATTTAAATAATTCGTCATTAATAAAATATTGACAGATTCTTGTGTGCAGTATATCTTTTCAGGAGCAGACAGAATAGAGCAGAGCTTTAAAATGTAAAGAGGCTTCCTTCTAGGGAGTCACTTTTTGTTATTTTTTTTTAACCAATTATTTTACCAGGTGAGACACACTAAGCTGAAAGCTTGTTTGCAGGTGCAACCTGGGAGCATGAGGAAGTTAGGTGACTTGCTCAGGGTCATACAGTATGCAAGTGGGGGCTGTGGGATTCAAACCCAGGTCTCCAGATTTGCAGCTCAGAGCCTTAAACCACTGCACCATATTGCCTCATTTACCTGTGATTGCTTTTAAAACATCATGTAAGAAAATACAGTTTTCAAGTTCTACTATCCCTAGATTATTAAAAATCCAGCGAGTAATACCAAGAAACTTAAGTACTGCACCTCTGTTTCATTTAATAGGAGGGACAAAAGTCTGGCAAAAGAGGACAGTGCCTCTTTAAAGCAGGATTGCAGTCATGTTGGCTCTGACCAGTGTTTGTTTTTCAGTTAAGACATTACACAGACAACATCTGTGATCTCCCTAGCCAATGTCCTCAGTAACAACTGGAAATTGTAGGACAGGCCAAAATTAGTCAGGTCTTCCACTGTCCTCTTTTTTATGTTTCTGTATTTCTACTTATATACTGCATGTTAGTATATACATTCTGCAGTTAGTGATGTTTTAAGTTAGGCAGCTGGTGGGTAGGAGGACATCAGAGGGCTATGCTGGTGACCATTGTGGGAGGGGGTAGGGGTGCTATTAGTCACCAAAGTGCATGTTACACAGTTCATGGTGAGGGAAGGGTGCTACTATACAACAGGAAGTATTTTTCACAAGACTGGGTGACACTGAGCAAGCCATATAACCTCACTAATCTAGATAACTTTACACAGACAGACATGAATTTACAAAATAAGCTCGCCAATGAGAAAACTCTAATAATTTCAGCACAACAGTTTAATCATTTGCCCGCACTGAAAGTATTCAAAGGCTGCAGAGTGGGAGATAAAGTGCTGCATAGCAGCTTAAGCTTTGGGGGGCTGAGAGGGAGGAGCAGAAGATAGAAAGTGCCATACAGCAGCTCAAAATTTTCCCAGCATTACCAATGTTTTGGAGCTGGGAGGTGGAGCAGGAGAGAGAAAGTGGTACACAGTGGCTTAAACCTTTAATGACACAGTCTGTGTTCAGGCGCTGGAGCTGGATGTGGGAGAGAATGTTGCACAGTGGGTTAAACTACTAGTAGTAGTAATACAAATCTTTATTTTGGACAGGATAAAATAGTTAGGGCCACCATGGTCCTATTTCCCCCCCCCCCTTCCAAGCCTCTATGCTTCCTGCTTTAATTTTCCCACTTTCCCACCTCCCCCCTCCCTCTCCTGCCGTCAAGCTTATTTAATTGCTCCCCTTCTTCAACATTCCTCCCTTATCCCTCCCCATTACCCTTTCCCTTCTACCTACTCCTAACCTGTTGTCCCTTCCTTCTACTCTCTATGATCTCCCTTCTCCACTGTGCCACTTATCCCTAAGTACCGTCCCATCTATTCATGTACCAAAGCACTTACCTTATATCCCTTTTTTCCCTTCTAGTGCATCCTATGAAAAGAGGTGTAGTAGCTTATAATATGATCTTTTCTATGTATTATGTTAATTTATTGTAGGTATCACTTGTTTTCCTCTGTGTTCCCTGTAAAACATATTGTTTTTATGTATTTCTTCTTATGCATACTGTATCCATATGAGCCACTCGTTATGTGTAAAGCCACGTACAGCCTATATGCCCTCAATGTAGATCATTTGTGTTTTTCTGTTTTATTTTGTTGAGCAATGTAATTATCTGTTGTCCTCACAGGACAATCTTGTAAATGATCTTGCTAAAAGATGTTTTGCCTGTTTAAATAAAAATTGAACTGAACTAAATTTCAGAGCTATCCTGTGTTGAAGTACAGTGCATTGGTTACAGTAGTGACAACTTCAATATAAGCAGGCAAGATATTTTACACTGGTTACAGCAGTTACATTAACAGTATAAGCATAAAATGGACATTAGTTAAAGCAGTGTACAATGGGAGTATGATCTGTATTTACATTTAGTGTTTCAGGCAGGTCTCAATGCTATTTGTCTGAAGGGGTTTTATCACAGTGGGACTGATTTTCAAATGCTCGGGACTGGCACAATGGGCTTGCATTAAAGATAAATGGCCCAAATAGCTCTTTGTGGTACACCTTGCAACAACCCTGATTTTGTAAGTCACCCTGCACCACTGGGGGGGGGGGGCTGCACCAACTGGGCTTGCACTGGCCTTGTACTGGCTACACCGGTGCGGTGTAATGGAAGGGGGATTGCACTGGGGCAGTACTGCAATATCCCCTAAAGTGGTATTTTGAAAGCCTCCGCCCTGTAAGTGCACAGACCCTAATGTTAGAGCAGCCTGGAGCTGGTCTAACCTGCCATATCCCACTCCTGGAGCCATCACTGGATAAGGGGTGACCCTATGCCCTCCAGGGGAAGGCACGTTCACAGCTCCTGGCACCTGTCAGACCACCACTGGAGTGGCCAGTTGTCCATGGCAGGTACAATCCCTCAACCCCCCCCCCCTCGCTTGTGGCACTGACTTATCTTTCCCCCTCACATGGACCTGCACTGACAGGTGATGGTCATGCATCTTCACTGTCTTGTGCAGTTGCCACCCCCTCCCCCATCTTGATTCATTCCACACACCCCACAAGCCATAGTATGCCCAGGATGGCCTGCCAGCTACCAGGCCTACCAGCTGGTGGGTTGCCATCACTGGCCACTACTGCCACAAGCCCATTGTGTGGTTTGTGGCATTCTCTTCCCAGGTGCCATTTAGTTGGTGCAGTGCACTCAATTTGCAGCAAACTTGGGGACTTTGGTGCCAAGACTCCTATTTTTCTAAAATCCAGTGCAGGGTCCCTCGTGGTCCCTGAGCCTGCCACAGCTCATGGTTTGGCACAAATTTTGCCAATCTAGGGGCCTTTTTAATATTGAGCCACATATATTTAATGACAGTCACAAGACTCAGCAAGTTCTAACTGTAGAGTAGTTTCAAATTCAGCCAGGGATTTACTTCTTCTGGATTTTGGGGACAGGGAATTCTGGGTATTGGGAATGAAGTGACGTAGGCTCATCTTCCCATAGCTGATTCAGGCCCTAGTTACATGGAGGCCTCTTTTTCTGATGTCTTGCAAGTCATACTGTATGTGTTATTTGGAAAATAGTTTGCTTGATACAGTATGCCATAATCATGCCTTTGGTGGTTTTGTAGACTGTAAGTGCCCTGGAGTTCTCTCTTCTTAGCTTGAGGGACTCACAGTTTAGTGTTTTGAGCATGGCAGTATGGTGGCTATCATATGGGCATCTAAGGCCCAAACTGGCCATTTTGTAAAATGTTGTGTCTAAATTCTCAAGCAGCTGGTTACTTGAATGCTGGTAGGTCTTGCTTTTTTTTTGTATGGCATAGCTATTTCCGAGGACAGCTCCCACTCTGGCATTTACTTTTTCAATAGTGGATTTAGTACTGTATGTTTCTTGAAACTTAAGGTGTTGTTGATGTCTACTCCTAGGTATTTGTAATCTTTTGCTTCTTTGATGGTGGAAACATCTGGGAGTTGTATTTTTTGCTCGCAATTTAAAAAACAAAAATTTCTACCAGTTTTATAGCAGACCATAGATTGTTTTTCCCCCAACTGAGTACCATCAACAAACCATTGTTGAATAATAGCAAAAACTTTAATTGGCATTTCTTCTTCATTTGGGAGATGTCTTTGGTTCTTGCTATGAGGAGTGTATCATCCAGATATAGTTTTATTGCAGAGTGTTGTATGTACCCAGAAAGGTCATTAACATAGACCAGGAATAGTAGGAGACCCAGTATTAATCCCTGTGAGACCCCCCAGATGGGAAGCCCATGTCTGATAGGAGGTTATCCATTATTTTAGTTGGGCTGCTAGCGTTGGAGTTGGGAAAGAGAATATGGTGCAGATGTAAACCAGGTGAAATTGAACCAGATTAACTTGGTGGTGGGACTTTAGTGGACATATAAATGTTCCAGCTTCAAATGTCCCCAAAATAGTTTCTACTGTGTGAGAATGATGGCCTGCTGTGTGAGAATGGTGGTTAAGAAGCATTTACTGACTTAAACACTGGCATACAAATCACAAGTATGCTCTTTCCTCCTGAAGTTGTCAGAGATTTTAGCTGAGTTTGTCACTTTTGTTGCCACTCCAAAAATGTAGGTTCTCCTCCATAGATGAACCACTGACACACATACTGTGTTTGAAGTATCAAAGGCTTTCTGATGCTACTGGATGGAGATGCTTAGGTCATGAAAGATGCTTGCCTGTGATCCATCTTCTAAAATTATTTTATTTATTTATTGAAATTGTTTCACCAGGAAAGGCACACTGAGCAAGAAGCTGCTCATCTCCCGGTGCTACCGGGGGGGGGGGGGAGGTACAGAGGATATAGGATACAAGCTAAAACAGAAACATTGGTACAGTGAATATTAAATACCCTTCACAGCTTTTTTGCAATTACGAGCTTGGACTAACAACAACAGTACTCAAGACTGGAGAAGACAAAACATAGACAATTGTGAGGACAAATAAGTGCCTAAGGGGCAAGTGTGTGTGCTTAGCTAGGAGTTGCCCAGCTTCAGAGCAGTTACTATACTGCAGGTCAGCTGTGAGCAGCAGTCAGGGGTTAATGGCAAGAGCAGTTTACCATGAAGTAGTTATCTAGGGCACAGGAGAGTGAATTTACAGAGGAGGAATGCTGGATTCGTGGAGGCAGCTCATTCCAGATTTTGGGAAAATGGTGAGAGAAAGCTGCTTGGCCAGCAGTGGACTTACACCAAGGGATGACAAGCAGATGGGAGTCAGTAGATCTGAGGGCATGAGAGGAGGGGGGTAGGAGTGAGTAAGGAGGAGAGGTTGGGGGGGAGGGCGCCCAGCCAGAACTTGGAGGTGAATTTAGGGCAGTGAGCAAGGAGTCGGTTTTCAAGAGATGGTAAGGCCAAGGAGCGGTATAGCTCACAGTGATGGGTGAGGGGAGGGACATTAAGAGAAAAGCAGCAGAAGGCATTGAACAATGTCTCAGGTTTGGAGAGGGAGGACTTAGGGGCCGCACTATAGACAATATTACAATAGTCAAAGGAGGGGAGAATCATCTTCTGGATTAGCTCATGGTGTACAGTTAGAGGGAGGCTTTGGTGGTTTCTATACAGAGCTCCTAGCATGGGGCACATTTTTTTTTTTACAGTAGAATCAATGTGGACACTAAAGGATAGATAACGGTCAAGCCAGACCCCTAGGTATTGGAATGAGGGGACATCCTCAAGCACTTGCTCATTGAGGGTATGGAAGGTAGGGAGCGAGGGGAGTCTGGACAGGTGTTGTCTCATGCTGAAGGTCATGGTGACAGTTTTTTTAGCATTCAGGGAGAGATGATGGGAGCAGAACCAGTGTTGGATATTGATAAAATCAGCTTGAAGGTTGGAGGCTACTGCTTCAGGGGAGGAACCTGAGGAGAAAAGAATGGTGTCATCTGTGTACATGTGTATGGTAGAGAACCAACAGACTAGAGGAAGGTCATTCAGAAAAATGGAGAACAGTATGGGTCTGAGCACAGCCAGTGAGGTAGGAGCAGAACCAGTTGGTGGCAGTGGTGGAGAGACCAGCTTCAGCAAGACTGGAGAGAAGTAAGGCATGGGAGAGAGTGTCAAATGCTTTAGCTAGGTCGATGAAGATGGCAGAGGTGATCTGTCCCCTATTCATGCCGGTGAGAATTGCATCAGTGAGCCTAGTCAGGGAGGAGGCAGTAGAATGCCCCTTTCTGAACCCAAGTTGGAAATCAGTGTAGAAAGTAGAGTTGGAGAGAAAGGAGGTAAGTTGCGAGAGCACTAAGTGCTCTTGCAATTTTGCAAGCGTCTGGAGGAGAGAGATAGGATGGTAGTTTGAGGTCATGGTAGGGGGGGCCTCTTTTAGGCAGAGGGATAACTATGGCATGCTTCCATGCCTGGGGGACAGCTGCCACTGTGAAGGACAGGTTTAGTAGGGTGGCAAGCAGGGCAGCTATGGCAGGGGCTGCAAGGTGGAGGAGCTTAGGGTCCAAATTGTCAGGTGATTTATGTTTTGATGGGTTGAGTGAAAGCAGGACTGTTAAATCATCGGTTGTTGAGATATCTTTGAAGGAGAAGGTGCGGGGCACTTATGGCTTCTTGTGACATTTGGTGGGACTGAGTGGAGTGGCGGAGGGCGGAGAGGAGAGGAGAGAGGCTGAACAAGTGGAGAAGTATGAGTTGAACTTGGTGGCAACAGCACTGGGCTCCAAGAGAAGGGAGTTATTAATGTTTAGGAGTGGAGTGGGGGTTGGAGAAGGGGGGGAGATGAGGGAGTGAATGACCTTCCAGAATTTAGAGGGATTATCTAGGTTTGTTTGGAGGGTGGAGTTGAAATACTCAGCTTTGGCCAACCTGGTTGCTCTGGTACATTTGTTTCTAAGCATCGGGTATGCAGAGAAGTCTTGTGGATGATTAGAGGATTTTGTGGACTCTCCAGACTCGGTCATGGGCACTTTGACATGCTAGGAGTTCAGGGGTGATCCAGGACAGATAGTTGCCACATAACCTTGTGTGACGCATAGGGGCATGACTATCCCAGACATTGGGAAATGTGCTTTTGAAGTGAAGGAGGGCAGCATTATTAGTGAAGGCAGTAGAGGATTGGATCCAGTTGGCTTGGGCAAGGTCTATTAGAAGGGGAGTGAGGTCAAGTGACTTGTATGAACGTTGGACCAGGAACTTGGGGGGTGATTTGGGGTGGTGAATTTTATGTACAAGGTAGGTGAGATGGTGGTCACTCAGGGAGTCTGGGAAGAGACCACATTTGATGACCCAGTGAGGGTGGGAGGTCAGAGCCCAGTCAAGTAGAGAGTGGTTTCCAGTTTTGGAGTTTAGGTGGGTGGGCTCAGTGATGAGTTGGGAGAGATTTAGACCAGTAACATGAGTCGTGCTTTACTGAGGGCAGGGGATAGCCAATTGAGATTCAGATCACCCATGATATATGATTCACCTCCTAGGGTGAGGGAGGAGGAGGTATGAGCAAGGAGGTCAGTGACAGTAGAGGAAGGTGTACCTGGACAGCAGTATACACCAGTGACATAGATTGGGAGAGAGAAAGCAAGGAACAGTTGTAGCAGTAATATCTTGTAGGCTTTGAGTTTGGCCTTAGCTAGGATGATCTAGAAGTGGATGTGCAACTATAGGTAAATGGATACTCCGCCGCCTCTGGTGGCCCTGTCCTGATGGGCCATAGAGTATCCTGGGATGGCAACAGAGGTATCAGGGATGTGTTTATTTAGCCACGTTTCAGAGAGGATAATGATGTCAGGGGCATAGTGGATGGCGAGAACTTGGAGGGAGTCAAGTTTGCAGGGAAGGCTTCCAATATTTAGATGTAGTAGACACAGTCCATGGGAGAGGGGGCTACCAATGGGCAGAGAGGTGGGGACTGGCTGTGGAGAGGGGCCATGGGGTGAAGGAGGGAAGGGGAGGTGAGGGTAGAGGGTCATTGTTGGGGTGTATATCACCTGCAGCGAGGAGCAGGAGTGCGAGAGTTAGGTACTGCGCTGACACTTATTTGAACATGGCAGAGAATAAGCGTTGTTTAGTTAGCAGGCAGGAGTAGCTTTTAGGGGCTGGGCAAGGGGTGAACAGATGAGGCATCATCCAAGAAAGTGAGGGATTGATAAGGGAGGGGTAGGGCCGTAGGGAAAAATGAGACCAGACATAGGGGCGAGTAGAGGTGATTTGCAAGCTGGGGTGTGATAGATTCCAGAAGGAGTAGGCAGGTAGTGGAGGTGATGTAAAGGGGCAGTGGGGGGCATGGTAGAGAGAAGGGGGGGAGGTATGTGATGAGGGAAATGAACAGGGGCAGGTAGCCAGGCCTAGGAGTCATTGCTTTGAACGGGGAGGAGGTGCCCAAGTCACAGTGTAGATCGATGAGAAGAGAGAGGAGCGAAGGGGTGGCGGATTGGGTAGGCGATTGGCTCCTGAACAGTGTCAGAGTTCAATTGCATATGAATGGGAGCTTGGGAGAGAAAGTGGGTGGGGAGACAGCATATTTAATCAGTGGAGGGGGTGGGGGTGGCCGGGAGGGTCGAAAATGTCCACAGTGCACAGAATCAGCACTTAACAAAGGCTAGTATTGAGATTTAAAATGACTGTAAAAATGCAGTTTTTTAGAGGAGCGCCAGGCGGCAAAGAAGAAGGATAAGTCCTGACCAATTGGAGCGGGGCAGCAAGAAGCGCCCATGATCTGATTGGCTGCACTGCCACCATACCTTGCTAGGGCTTTGAGTCCGGGGTCCTGGTCTCGATTGGTGGCAGGAGGTACTGGCTGATTGTGGGGAGCTAGAGCAGCCCTGTTCAAGGGCAAGCAGCTGTAGAGAAGAGAAGAGAGTTTAAGCAGGCAGTCAGGCTAGAGGGGGGTGGGCAACATTAGCAAGACAAAGGGGATTAGGAATTTGTGCACCAAACTGAGGGGTTGGCTCCGTGGGGGAGGGATACAGGCAAGAAAGGGGCAGAAAAGAGCTGTAACACTTGTATATTTCTACAACCTTTAAAATATCCACAGTATACAGAATCAGCACTTACCACACTATCTGAGCCACTACATAGCTAGATATTTTATTTATAAAAGCGCCGATCTCTGGAGACGCTGGGCACTGTACAATAAAAAAGCAACAATACATATAAACAACAATTCATGATTAAAACAAATTTAAAATTACTGTATCCATCCATTAAAGCCCATTAATCAGTGAACGCCTGTCAGAACAAATATGTTTTTAACCTCTTTTTGAAGGCTTCTACTAAAGGATCCTCCCTTAAATAACCAGGAAGGGAGTTCCACAGGGTAGGTGCCACCACTGAGAATGCCCTATCCCCAAAGTGCCGCAGCCTAACCCTGGGAACTCCAAGGAGCCCTCCCCCAGCAGAATGGAGTACCCAGGGCAGATGGATGTGGTCCTGCTCATGAAGTCCTTCAATAATTAGGAGCATGACATATGGGGTAGAGTCTCATTCTTCTTATTTTCTCTGATCAAGATATCATAAGCTTGTATGTTTTTTAGAAGTGGGATGAGGTACAACAGTAAGGCCAGTGATTGCTTAGCAAAGTCAGATCAGGTATCTCCATCCAACTCCTCCTGGCACTGCTGAAAGGAAGCTGCTTCTTGGTCTGAATGCAAATGCTGCTGGGTTGTAACAGAGTCAGGAGTGTTCAGCAGGAGAAGCAAAAGTGAAAGCCACTTCCATGGCTGTATACAAATGCTTTTGGGAGGTAGCAGTTATCAGCATGCAACAGGAGCCACAAAAATGAAAGCCATTCCTGCAGCTGCATGCAAATGCTCCCAAGTGGGAGCAGAGTTGGAAGCAAAATGAAAGCAACTTCTGTGGCTGAAAGTAAATACTGTTGGGTGGGATCAGAGCCAGGAGTGTGGGGAAGGAGCTTCAAAAGTGAATGCCAGTTCTGTGGATGCAGTGATCTACTGACACATTTTTAACAACTACTCTTCCCTTGCTTCCCCTGGTTTTGGCGTTGCCCCCTTTCACCCTGCCCCTTTGGTTGAAATTGAAATGCACTAGCTTCAAGCCAAACCATACTTGCCTGCATTGATTCAGTTCTTTGGGGGTGGAGTACTATCACTGTATCCTTTATGGATCCTGAAAACAGCTCTAAAGGTCAATGATTTTATGGGAAGAGGCTGGCTTAAATTCTCTGCCCACTCTTCAATAAACAAATGTAATTTGCAGGTTTTGACACCCCCCCCCACACACACACACACACACACACACATATGCATACAAATTAGTGCTACAGGAAATGTCCAGATTGTGGAAACAAAACACTTAGTCATGCAATTGAAAACCTGTGTTTTGGGGTAGAGGGATTGCTGTGACAACTGGTCTGGTCACCAACCCATAGTTTTTTCCAGGGAGCAATAGAATTTGCAATAGAGATGTGGCATGCACTGTTCTAAAGTTCCAACACAATAAATTCTAGTAAGCTTGGAACATAAGTAAACTAGCTTGCACCAGCTCAGATAACTAAAGAGGACACAAAAGTCATAAGAACTGCATGCAGTCCCTCAAAATTATCATGCCATGCTTCTTCAGTGCATAAATTAGCTATACAGCACTGGCACTGCTTCAGTGCATATGCTGAGCTATTTCTAGTAAACTGTACATGGAAGGTTATACCTGCCAGGGCAAACATGAGTGGATTTAAGAAATTCTCCATCTTGAACAGTGACATTGCACATTTGAAAACTAAATAGAAGCAGTGCAGAGACTAACTGGTGCAGCATAGCTTAGAATTGAATTAACTTACCTATTGGAAGCAACAGCAGTGGAACTGGTCCCTAACAGCAGGGGCCCCTCCTAATCATGTGGTTTCCTCAATAGCAGTGGACCCTAGCCCAAACAGCAGGGGATTCTGGCCCCTCACCAGCCAAACAACAGCAGGGATAAGGTCCCTAACAGCAATGGCTCCTCTGCATCCCTCAGCACTACCTTACCAGAGACTCCAAACAAAGATTAATCCAGGCATCATTCCTATCCCTCATTGACTATGCTGATTTCCTCTACGGCCATTGCTCCCTCTCCCTCTTAAATAAGCTGGACACCCTGTATCATAGAGCCATTAGATTTATTACAGACCTTCCCTCCAGCACCCATCATTGCTCTCTTTACATGGCAGTCAATTGGACATCCTTACAGCACAGAAGAAAAAAGAATGCTGCAATCTGGATCTTTAAAGCTTTATCAGACAAACTCCCCTCCTATATCTCAGACTGTTTCACCCGAATCACATCCAGGCCATACACCTTAAGGATCAATAAGCTCATTATGCTAAAGATTCCCAATACCTGCACCCGGTTTGGGAGGGCTGCTATCAGCTATTCCCTAGCATTTATTTGGAACTCACTCCAAAAATCTATGAATCTGAATACCCTTTTACCCTTATCATCCTTCAAAAAATTATACATCACCCTATTCCCAGAACTGTGCAACTGCTTCCATAAGGCCTAGTCTCCCACCCAACCTCCATCCCTCCCTTCCGTAATCCACTATGTTTAGTTTCCATTCTTCTATCCAGTCAGTTATCACACTTGTATAAAAGCCTATAGAAGCCCTACTATCTGAATATTATCCCTTCTATATCGAATGTCCTCTTCATTTTTACAGGTTTAAGTTATTGTTACTGTGCCTTGTATATCTGTAAATTTTGTATATATCTCTCATCTAATTGATTGTATTAATGTTATGTTATTCTCATGTCTTTGTATAAAACTTGTATCCTTCTTTGTGTGACCACTCAGGTCCATCTTGTAAATGAGCTACGCTCAATGATGTTCGCCTGAATAAATAAAGATTTTGATTGATTGATTGATTGATTGATCCCAATAGCAATGGACCCTGAACCCAACAGCAGTGGACCCAGACCAGACAGCTGTGGGCCATGGCTCAAGCAACAGTAGACCAGGCCCCAAACACAGTGGACCCTGCCCAGTTCCCAGTCCAACAACAGCAGTGAACTCTGGCCTAACAACCACAGCAAACACTGATGCCACACAACTAAGGTGTCTTGTGGTGGAACCTCATGGCTTTCTTAAGGTTAGCCACATCCACTCTGGCAGAACCAGGGCTTCTGAGAGGGTTTTACTATAGAAAAAGTACTATGATCCTTAACAGATGCACTGGATGAAGCCGTACTGGGTGAAAATGTCATGGGTATTGCAGCGTGGGAAAAAAACACACTGTAAAAATAGTGACCGACACTACAGCTACAGGGATAGTATAGCGCAGGTAATGTGTGTGCTATCCCTGTAGCAATTAGCCATCAGGCATTTGACACAGTCCCACACAAAAGATTAATATACAAGTTAGCCAGCCTTGGAGTAGGTCCCAAGGTGGTAGCCTGGATAAAAAATTGGCTGGACAACGGGACGCAAAGGGTAACAGTAAAGGGAGTCCACAGTGAAGAAAGGAGGGTAACTAGCTGGGTACCTAGGGTTCAGTACTGGGACTGGTCCTCTTTAACATCTTTATAAGTGACTTTGAGAGCACCTGGAAGGAAAGTATTTCTCTTTGCAGACTACACAAAGACCTGCAACAGGGTTGACACACAAGGTGGGGTGGAAAGAATTAAAAGGGACTTTGCAAGGTTGGAGGAATAGTCAAGTGCATGGCAGCTCAGATTCAGTGCTAAGAAATGCAAGGCAATGCAGCTGGGAAGCAAAACCCCAGTGGAAGAGTACACAATTGGGGGTGAGATACTAACAACAACAAAAATCGAAAGGGATCTGGGAGTAATTATATCAGGTGACCTAGAGGTGGACAAGCAATGTGAGAAGGCAGTAAGGAGGGCTGGGGGGATACTGGGATGCATAGGGAGAGGCTTTAACAGTAGAAAACAGGAATTGGTTATCCCTCTGTACAGACAGTTGTTGAGACCCCATCTGGAGTACTTACTGCGTACAGTTCTGGAGATCCCATCTCCGCAAAGACATAGACAGAGTGGAGGATGTTCAAAGGAGGACAATCAAAATGGTGCAGGGTCTGCACCAGAAAACATATGAAGAGAGACTAAAGCAGCTTAATATGTATACCCTCTAGGAAAGGAGGGAGAGGGGGGACATGATCGAAATGTTCAAGTACCTCAAGGGAATTAACAAAGTCCAAGAGGGTTGCATCTGTCAGAAAAAGAGATGTGCAAGAACAATGGGGCACAATTTAAAGATAGAGGGGGGGATGGATCAGAGGTAATGTTAGAAAGTATTTTTTCACAGAGAGGGTTGTGGATTCAGGGAATGGCCTTCCTGAAGAGGCTGTGGAGTCAAGAACAGTGGGAGAATTCAAGAATGCATGGGACAGACATAATACACAATTCAAGTGGTGGGGTAGGAGGAAGTAAGCTGTTGGTTAACTAGGATCTGTAGCATACCCATCAGGTATAGAAATGGGCAGACTAGGTGGGCCAGGAGATCCTTATCTGCCATCAGATTCTATGTTTCTATGTTTCTGTGAGGAAGAAATGTATAAAGTCAGGGGTCACGTGATGGCTGTCTGAGTAACAGCTGCTCTCCTGCTCCTCTCCTCTCCTCTCCCTCTCCTCTCCTCTCCTCTCCTCTCCTCTCCTCTCCTCCCATTTAAACTGCTTTTATCCTATTCTAACTGGAGACAATAGTTTATACATACCTCCCAAGTTGTCAGAGGAGCTGTTCTGTGGATCTGTCTTACTGATTATGGAGGTCGATATGAGGAATGTTCTGCTGTGCCACTTGCCGCCTCCTACACCTAAAAAAGACAAGACCACAAAGAGGCCTAAATCACAGCCTGAAACCGTGAGCAAAGCCCAGCCAAGCACCCTCACCCTAACCAAGAGCCACTTTATCAAATTAATGAAGCCTTTACAGGATATGATCTCTGCAATCTCTGCATATCTTCATCAGATGTGCACCTCAATTGACTCATTGTCTACCAGGATCGGCGATTCTGAAGTCTGGCTAGCATCAACAGAAAAATGGAAAGATAAGTCAAATCTGGGCACTGTTTCCACCAGGTACATGCTGAAAAAGTTGGAAGATAAATTGGAGAACCTGGAGGGGCGCAGTAGGCACAACAATCTTCTAGTGCTCAGATTACCAGAGAAGGAGGAAGGCAACAATCCTATATTGTTTACTCAAAACCTGTGTGTAAAGGTCACTGGTCCTTCCCCCAACAGTGGTACTAGCATTATTGAGTGAGCCCATTGCTCTCTGCACCCCACCCCTCTGCCTGGAGCCCCTCTACAGCCATTCATTTTTAAATTACTGAATTTCCAAGACAAAGCTTAATAAAGAGGAGGGAGGGTGGGCAGAGGGTGACTGTGAAAAGGCAGAGATACTAAACAAATATTTTGCTCAGTATTTACAAAGGAAGTGGGGAGGTACCTAAAACAAACAGTAGAAACACTCTGGATACAGAAGTTGATACCAGCCCATTTACAGAAGAAAGAGTTCTGAAAGAACTCTTAAAACTGAAGGTGGACAAAGCAATGGGGCCTGATGGGATTCATCCCAGAATTCTAAAAGAACTAAGGTAGAACTAGTGACACCACTGACTACCCTCTTTAACAAATCATGGGAGATGAGGTGGTACCCGAGACTGAGAAGGGCAGATGTGATTCCCTTCACAAAAGTGGGAGCAAGGCAGAAGCAAAAACTACAGACCTGTTAGTTTAACCTCAGTGGAGGAAAATGATGGAATCACTTCTGAAGGAAAGAATTGTTGAGTATCTACAGGCCAAAAGGCTCAGGACCCAAGGCAGCATGGATTCACAGCGGGAAGATCATGCCAGACAAATCTGATAGATTTCTTTGACTGGGTGACCAAAGTAGTAGATCAGGGAGGGGCTGTGGACATGGCCTACCTAGACTTTAGCAAGGCATTTGACAAAGTCCCACACAAAAGATTAATATACAAGTTAGCCAGCCTGGGAGTGGGTCCCAAGATGACAGCCTGGGTAAAGAATTGGCTGAAGAATAGGACACAGAGAGTAATAGTAAATGGAGTCTACACTGAAGAAAGGGAGGTTACTAGTGGGGTACCGCAGAATTCAGTATTAGGACCGGTCCTCTTCAATGTCTTTATAAGCAACATTGCAGAGGGACTGGAAGGAAAAGTATGTCTCTTTGCAGATGACACAAAGATCTGCAACAGAGTTGATGCACAAGGTGGGGTGGAAAGGATGAGAAGGGACTTGGCAAGGTTAGAGGAATGGTCAAATGTATGGCAGCTTAGATTCAATGCTAAGAAGTACAAGGTAATGCACCTGGGAAACAAAAACCCAGGGGAAGAGTACACAATGGGGGGTGAGATACTAACAACAACAAAAATGGAAAGGGACCTGGGGGTAGTCATATCAGATGACCTAAAGGTGGGCAAGCAATGTGAGAGGGCAGCAAGGAGGGCTGGGGGGATACTGGGATGCATAGGGAGAGGCATCACCAGTAGAAAACAGGAAGTTATTATCCCTCTGTACAGACAGTTGGTGAGACCCCATCTGGAGTACTGCATGCAGTTCTGGAGACCCAATCTCCGCAAGGACATAGACAGGATGGAGGCTGTCCAGAGGAGGGCAACTAAAATGGTGCAGGGTCTGCACCGGAGGACATATGAAGAGAGACTTAAGGAGCTGAATATGTATAACCTCGAGGAAAGGAGGGAGAGGGGGGACATGATAGAAACTTTCAAGTATCTCAAGGGAATCAACAAAGTCCAAGAGGGTAGCATCTTTCAAAAAAAGAGATGTGCAAGAACAAGGGGGCAAAATTTGAAGATAGAAGGAGGGCGGCTCAGAGGTAGTTTAAGGAAGTATTTTTTCACAGAGAGGGTTGTGGATTCATGGAACGGCCTTCCGGAGGAGGTTGTGGAGTCCATAACAGTGGTGGAATTCAAGCATGCATGGGACAGTCATAAGGCAATTCTAGGGGTTGGGGGTAGGAAGAAGTAGGCTGCTGGTTAACTAGGATCTGCAGCTTATCCATTAGGTAGGGAAATGGGCAGACTGGGTGGGCCAAGCGGTCCTTATTTGCCATCAAAATCTATGTTTCTATGTTTCTAAAGTTCACATCCTTGCTAAGATTAAGGCTCTACGGGAAATTCAATAGTAGGGCCATCTGTTTTGGTTTATCCATGACCTCCCACACTCAGTGAGATTAAAGAGACAACAGCTGCACTGTACTGTGACAAAGCTAATCGCTGCTGCAAGACCATTTAAAGTTCGCTACCCTGCCATCCTACAGGTGAAACTCACAGACAAGTGGTGCTCTTTTGAAACCCCAGAGCAAGCCATGGTGGAATTGAAGATCCTCTTGCCTGACCTTTTCAAATGATTGCAGCTCTTCAAGAGAAGTATGGAGTCTGGGGTTTTAGACTGAGATAACTTGTGTTTTCACCTCGAGTTGGCTGCGTACACTCGACCGGCAGGAGAGACTTGTGCTGATCTGCATGAGGCTTCTAGACTGCTTCTGTGAGGATATCCCACTGCAGGTCTCTTCACGCAAGGAATCTTTCTTTTGGTTTCCTGTAGTGTGTCTCTTGGTTTGACTCCCACCATACTACGTCCCTGATTGCTTGTATGGTATCTTGATTGCCAGATCTTTTCCCCAGAGAAACCAAAGGTTGAGTACTGCTGCAATATCTGTTAACTTTACCCGTGTCAGACCTGCGGACTGTAAGACTGCTGTTTTTGCTCTCCTTCAGGGTGAATGATCGTGGAGATAAGGGGACACTCACTTCACTTGCTTAAATGTTCCTATTAGCTTATGGTCCACTAGTTAGCTATATCAATTTACATATGATCTAATACTTGCGGGATTTAAGAAACTAAGACTTTGGCCTGTGCATATATTTACTTCTTCCCTTTGAGGGGAAGCCCAGCAGGCTCTGATTTGCTAGCTAATCGTTATGTTTAACTGTTTTTCCAGGCTAGTTCATCTTGATAAGTTTACAGTTAATATCTTGTACTGTTCACTTCAGTTAGATATCTTATGGTGTCTAGTACTCTTTTGGCAGTTAAGATAATGTTGTGACTCTAATTTTGGGAGGAGGGGGATTATGATGCTGCATTCCATAGGGCAGGGGATTAAGCATCATCTACTTGTATAAATTAGGCGTTCTCGGTTATTAGAACCGGGGTAGTGTTGCTATATTGTTCCAAAGCTTTTATGAGTTGTGTTTGGGAGCTGGGGAATGGGGGGGGTACTCATTTGTTGGGTTCTTGTGGGTTGGGAACTACGCACTATGCTCTCTTCTGACTCGGCACCCAGTTTTCCAAAGGGCAGAAAAGTCTAGGACAATTTCCTCCAATAAATCTCAGCCCCCGGGACAGTATTGTGGCAGGTCATCTAAAGAGACCCAAATCTTATCCCTGTCAACCTATTTTTCATCTCCATTACTATTGGATTTAATGGGAAGGTTGTACAATTTTATTTCATGGAACATAAAAGGTGCCCAAGATAAACATAAGAGGGAGGTAGTCCTGTGTCACCTCCATCATATTGGTGTGAACATTGCTTTCCTCCAAGAAACTCACCTATGCAGGGAGGATGTCTCCCTTTTTTGGAAAACCTGGTTGGGGCAGGTCTTTAGGGTGGGGGCATCCACAAAAAGTAGTGGAACTGCTATATTGATCACTAAATCAGTCCCCTTTACCATGACACGGTAGTGATGGGACTCTGATGGTAGATATATCATAATCCAAGGTACCCTTGAGACTTTTCCCATACTCATTGGAGTGGTTTATGGTCCAAATTTGGAATCTCCAGGTTTTTTTTACCCAACTAATTTCCCTCTTGTTTACTGACCCCCCTATTTTAACCATCCTCTGAGGGGACTGGAACCTGGTATTCCAAATAGATTTGGACCAATCGGATAATAAGAGAGTAGGTCTCTCCCCTTCCCAAAGAGCCTTGAGAGTTTTTATGTTGGGCACACGGTTTATAGATGTTTGGCACTCGTTCCTCTCTGAGCAACAATATACCTATTATTCCACTCCCCATAAAAGCCTGTCTTATATTGACTACTTTTTACCTAGTTCTTTTTGCCTTCCTAGAGTGGTGGACATGTCCATGCTCCTTAGGGTCTTATCAGACTATTCCCCAATCACTCTGACTTATCTACTGGGACCCGGAGTAAGATGAGACTCGATTTGAAGGCTCAATTCCCAACTTCTACATATATCATCCACACTTACCCACACCAGTGATCTTATCTCTTCAGTTTTGAAGACTAATAGAGGCACTGTAAGCAGAGTTGAAACAGTCTGGGCTGCACTCAAGTGTGTGCTTTAAGGCGATTTCATTCGACTTGCGGCCACCTGGTCTCATAAAAATAAAAAGCAGTTGGACACCCTGCTTGGGGAAATCCAACAGTTGGAGCATACTTTGAGTCGCCTTTCCCTGGACTCAGATTGGGCCAAGTTACACTGGCTACAATCACAGTATGCTGCAGTCGTAGCCCAAAAGGCGGAGTTAGCTTTATATCGTACTAAGTTAAAATACTTAGAGTCAGGGGAAAAGGTGGGTAAGCTACTGGCCCTCAGGCTCAGGCAGGCAGGCAGAAGCAAGTAGATAATTGTTTAATTAGTATTTCAGAAAGACGGTTGAGCGTGAACTCTTTTACAAAGGTTCCATGTCAGTGTGGACAATAAGACAATACACATATTCTGTGGTTACAGAGGCCTGATCATTAGTCATTAAAGAGTGATTACATGACAATTAGACAAATAGGAGAAAAAAAATGAGCAGTTGTAATTGAATACTAAGCTATTTCTAATCGGTTGACCTAGGTAGCACACCCCTGGAAACCTCCAAATCCGTTGATAGACTATGGCAGAGCAACTGCATAGGGTTTAATGCTATCCCAGATGGCGAGAGACTGGGTGACAGTGAAACAAGGGGGATTGGGTTTGAAACCAACCACAGACAGCGAGACGTGGGGGATAGTGAAGTGGGGGAGGGCTGTGATGGGGAAGCAGCTCCAGAGGGCTTTGTCGAGTATGGTGTGTGTGTGTGTGTGTGTGTAGGGGGGGTTAGGAGGGGCAGTACCAAGTGCGTTTAAAGAGGACTGATAGCTTACCTTAGCACTTGGCTATGCTGGAATGAAGGCAGGGTTCTCGAGGTAGCCCTGTTGGGTGTTACCGTGGGGGTAGGCCTGTCTATCAAGTGGGGTCTGAGAAGCAGGTGCATTTTGAGTTAGACAGTAGGTGCTGTTTGAGGCCTACTTTGAATTGAGACAGGCTGTTGTTTGTTTGTAATTTTATAGGGAGTTCATTTATCCAGAGGGGGGACTGATAGGAGAAAGCACGCTGCCCTAGTGAGGTTTGGCGGAATGGTATGGACAGTGCTCCATTCTTCCTCCGTCTGGTGATGTGTGTTGAGAGAGAAGCCTCAAGCAGGTTTCCTATACAGGGTGGCATTTTTCCGAGGAGTGCCTTCTTTCCCAGGAGGCAAGTTTGGTATTTGTTCCTGTCTTTTAGGTTAAGCTAGTTTGTATGCTCATACAGGGTGAAAGTATGAGTGTAGTGATCTGCACACAGGGTGAGGCAGCATGCCTTATTGAGGGCAATTTGGTCCCTTTTGAGCACTGTATCAGTAGCAGCTCCATAGACCACCAGCCCGTAGTCTATCATGGAGAGTATGGAGCTGGAGACTGAGATTCGAAGTACTTCCGGGGTGAGAGATTTCTTATGCCTATAGAGGACCCCAATCTTTGTGTTTATCACTTTGACAAGGGAGTCTACGTGGTGCATATAAGTGAGAGAGTCATCAATGGTGACTCCAAGATACTTGAACAAGTGCACCTGCTCAATCTGCTCACCAGCCTTGTTGGTGATTACAAGAGGAGCATGCTTGTGTTTGTTGTAGGGGCTGGATTGTAGCATGGCCTTAGTTTTCTTGTAATTTAGTAGCAGCTTTTGACTACTGAACCAGTCCTTGAGTTTATTGAAAGAGTTCTGTAGTTCTGTTTGTAGGGCAAACTGAGAGGTGCTGCTGCTCAGCAGCACGGCATCGTCCGCATACAGAATAAGTTTGGTGTCACAGGCTGTGGGTAGGTCATTTACAAAGAGGCTGAAAAGCAGGGGCCCTAGAATTGATCCTTGAGGAACTCCTAGGAGTACCTCTCTGGAGCTGGATAACGTCTGCCCGATTTTGACTCACTGGCTCCTGTGTGTTACATAGTCATTGAACCAATTCACGGCGTTTGGTGCCACACCCAATCTTTGGAGCTGGAGTACTAGAAGAGGGTGGTTGATGGTGTCGAAGGCTTTGATGAGGTCAATGAAGATGGACCCCACCAATTTGCCTTCATCCAGTGCCTTGTCCGCATAGTCAGTGTATTCCAGCAGTGCCGTGGTGGTACTGTGTTTTTGCCTGAAGCCATGTTGGTTTGGGCAGAGCAGATTGTACTTACTGTATTGAGGTATTCTGTAAGTTGACTTGCAGAGATTTTTTCCAAAGCTTTGGATAGTGGAGAGAGGATAGATTTTGGCCTGTAGTTTGACACCAGCACCTTGTCACCATTCTTATGCACTGGAGTTACCAGGGCTTGCTTCCATACCTCTGGAAATTGAGCTAGGGCCAAGGATTTATTAAATAGCATTGTTTTGGGCATGCTAAGAATATCAAGGGTGAGAGATAGTAACTTCATGTCTAGCCCGTCACTCCCCAATCTGGTTTTGCCTAGGACTTTCCTGACCATCGTTGGGACCTCCTTCAATGTCACCTTCTTAAAGTAGAAGGCTGCGTGGTTAGTTATGAGCAGGTTGGTGCAACCTTGGTCCTCCACAGGCAGAAGGTAGTCTGGAGGCAGCACTGAGGACAGTTCTGTAAAGGCCTGGTTAAAGGCATCAGCAATGGCTAGCAGATCTGAGGAGGATGAGTTATTAATGTTGAGCATCTTAATGTGCCTTGCCCACCTTGTGGGGCAATTGTCTATTTACCTGTTATAAATGTATCCAAATTGTTTTTAAATTGTTCAATAGTGATTGAGCTGACTATAGATTGTGGCAGTTTATTCCATAGTTCTGTTGATCTAATGGTAAAGAAACATTTCTTTTATTCTTTGATGCTCTTGATACAAAAAGCTGGTGTTTATTACATCCAAGTTTATTTGGTTTGGTAGCATATCTCATCCCATATTCCTGCATTAATTGGCCATCTTGGAGTATTTTATATAGAAGCAACAAATCTCCTCTCGTATGCCTAACCTCCAGAGTGTACAAATTCAACTCCCTACATCTGTCCTCATAAGGTAAATCTCTCAGTCTTGGAATTAATGTTGTTGTTTTTCTCTGCACATCCTCTAACAGTTTCTTATCTTTTGTCATGTATGGAGCCCAAAAAGCTGCTCCATAATCCAAGTGAGGTCTAATATATGAATTATATAGAGCAAGGACACATGGTTCCTGTCTATTAATAAAGAATTTTTTGAAAGAGTTTAGGATGTAATTGGCTCTAATAGCAATTTGTCTACAATGGTTACCTGGAACTATTTGGTTGTAAATCAGAATGCCTAGATCTTTTTCTGATGTGACTTGATTTAACAGTTTATTATTGAGGTAATAGTTAGAATTCTGATTTCTCTGACCTACAAGCATAACTACACATTTATCCTCATTAAAGAATGTTATTATTTTTTGCCCAATTCTCCAGTGTTTCAATGTCTTTGTGTAGAGATAGAATCTTGTTGCTATTATCCACTTCTCCACTATTTTTAGAATCATCTGCAAATTTGCTGCTATTGCATGTTATACCCATGTTTAGAACTGAAATGTATATACCAAAGAGAAGTGGACCTAGAACTGATCCCTGTGGCACCCCACTTGACACTTGGATAGGACTGGATAGGATATTTTGTATCCTGACAACCTGTCTTCTGTTGGAGAATCAATCGGCTATCCAACCTATGATATATTGATCTAGCTTTATATATATATAAAATAGGATTGCGCCCCACTTTGGATAGACCAGTGATATCAGTTCCTAATGAGATTGTGAACACTTACTAAATATTTTCATTGCTTATATGAGAAGGAAGATACCCTCCCCCCAGTCAGACTCCTCTATTTCTGATTATCTAGACTTGGCAGTCCTCCCAAACTTGTCCCCCCCCAGCTTGTTACAAATCTGGGCTCGTGAATCACACTCAGTGAAATAGAGTATGCCATTAAGCAGTTGCCCCTGGACAAAGCCCCATGGACTGGATGGTCTTCCTAGTAATCTTTGCAAGAAGTGTACCCCACTGCTTGTTCCACTATTAATGGATCTGTTTAACTATTGGTTTGAGGATGGTATGGAGGATAGCTCCTTCTCAGAGGCATTAATTACTCTCATCCCCAAGCCTGGTAAGGACCTTTTGCTCCCAGAAGGCTATCAGCCTATCTCACTCCTCAACACGGATGTGAAGATTTTGGCCAAAGTTTTAGCCAACCGTTTATCTCCAATAATGGGTGAAGTCATTGGTCCAGAACAAGTGGGCTTTATACAAGGTAGGTTTTCCAGAGACCACATGAGTAAACTCATTCATCTGCTACTGGCATCAAAGGAATCTGGGGCCTCTGTGGCCCTGGTCTCCATAAGTTCCCCCACCACTCCAGGGTTGATGTTTTGGTCAGGTCCTTTCTCACGTATGTATTTAAGGCATGCTGCAATGCCATCTGTGTGTGGAATATTAGTGTACAGGGATGTTACATCCATTGTCACTAAAATGGTATCAGGTGGTAAATCCTTATAAACAGAAAGTACACGCAACAAGTGCGTAGTGTCCTGGATATAACTGTCTCTTTCCATAACCAGCGGTTTCAAAATGGTCTCTACAAACCCTGAGATCCCCTCAGTCAAGGTACCATTTAGGGTGAAAGTGGGGGATCAGGGGCTGGTGGATCAGATTATGGGAGGGTAAAAAGTAAGCACTTAATAGTCTCAGTCAGAGCTGGAGCAGGCTTGCAGGGGGATGGGATGGTTTACTGGGGCTGAATGGCTTGAATGCTGCCAGGGATGCCTTGCCTGGACTTGTGAGAGCATAAGATAGGAATTCAGATGATATTGAGCTGGACTGAGCACCACCAGGACTGGACAGTATGCCACTGCTCCTATGGGTGCATAAGCATGCAGAGCACAGCCAGCATTGATAAGCAGAGAGGTAAGGAGAAGGGGAGAGTTTGGAAATGGAGAGTGGAGTGAGTTGGCACTGCATACTTGGTAAAATGGAGTCAGATGCAGAATCAGAACTTCTGATTCCTTCTCCAGTTCAGTTCTGGGGCTGAATCAAAGGTAGAATGGAAATGGATATGTAATCTGAATTTTCAAAATGTCAAATTCTGTACACTGTAACAGATTTGAGCACCCCTAGTGCAGATCTCCATGAATCGACCTGCTTCATGTTTTTCAATTTCAGGTGCATTTACAGCATTTTTGTCTGCTTTTTGGCAGCTTGCATCTATGTTTTAATGCAAGCAGAGGAAGCTGCAAGGAAGAGGCCCTGGATTGGATGCATGCAAGACTATGGAAATGTGTTCTAGCAGTTATGTTTCTTTTAGCTGCAGGGATTGGAAATTCCTATTATTTGCTGTAAGTCCCAAAGGTCAAATGGCTGATGCTTTGAAACTTGCTGCAAATAATTTGCTCAACCCAAGAATTCTTTCTTCACAGCTTAAATCATCCTTACCAGGTACTATTTTTATTGCTCTTTTCTGACCTCTGACCCCTTTCCAACTTCTCTATAGCTATATATCTATATGTAATAGATAATATATATATATATATATATATATATATATATATATATATATCTATATATATATATATATATATATATTCATGGCAAAACCTCCGCTTAATGCATTAGTTAGGGTTGTTCCACAGCAACAAAAGCGAGGAAATTTGGTGTTAGGGTTGAAAACCCTAACTCCGCATTCACACCCCCAGCACTACACACACACACATATACACACATGCAAGTAACTGTGAGGACCAAGGAAACATGACCAATCACAGACAACCAGCAGCAGGTGACAGAAATAAAATACAACTGTATAAATGTACTACAAGACATCCCCACCCACCCAACCAGGTACTGCATGCTCAGTGGAGATTCACAGCAAAACTGAGGCCATGTACACCAAATGTACACATCCCTGATTGCAGGTGCACACAATGTACCACACTTACGAGTTGCATGGCCTTACCTAGAGATGCCACACACCCCACGACACATACTGGTGCACCATGATTGTACACCAGCAATGAAACTCCATGATTGCAAGAATACAGTTGTTTGTGCACTTATAAGTATGCAGAAGTAAACTACAACTGCCTAAATCTACTTCAAGACACATACATCATCATGAGACAACAACTGTAGCATTTGAGCATGTGTTGTACTTAGCTGTACGTTTTATGTGTCTGTACACTCAGGATGCAGCACCTGATCTTGAGGCTCAGCAAGCCATTGATTGTACAAGGGTGTGTAAGTTCTAATTCTGCTAACAGGTGTGCAGCCTTAGTGATGAAGGTGTACCATTCATGTGAATCAACTTACTTTTGCTGTGGCTGCATACTCAGAATGCAGTAACTGCATTGTGTGTGGGTGTGGACTATGTGGCTCAGTCCATGCAACTCATAAGCATACCAGGATGACTGTAGCTTCACCATGGATACCCATATAGTCAGTTTAGCTGTAGCTCTCTACTCAGTATGCAGTACCTGACCAGGACGATGGCATTCACTATATAAGGCCATGCTAATCCTAACTGTGCTAAGTTGAGTATACTTGCAATGACAGCTGTACCATTGATCTCCATGACCTCAGTTTTGCTGTACGTTCACACTCAGGATGCAGTATATGGTCTTGCGCTTTGGGGCAGCATTCCCTGACTGAGGCCATGTAAGTGATAACTGTGGTAAGTGCAGTGTAGCTGCAATCAGGAAGGAGTACCGTTCATGTCCATGCCCTTTGTTTTCCTGTGCTTTTGCATTCAGGATGCAACAAGTGGTGGGGGTGGGCATTCTGTGGCTGATACTGTACAACTTATAAGTGCACAAA
The DNA here is from genome assembly GCA_016271365.2 of Neoceratodus forsteri. Lineage (NCBI taxonomy): Eukaryota > Metazoa > Chordata > Ceratodontiformes > Ceratodontidae > Neoceratodus > Neoceratodus forsteri. The sequence goes on from CM057449.1 coordinate 990,197,136, forward strand.
ACTGTATATGGCTGCAATGAAGAACTGTCACTGTTACTGTGCATGAGCTTATTTTTGCTATGCCTGCACAGTCAGCATGCAGTACCTGGTCTTGGAGCTTGCTCATTGGCTGCCAAAGGGCTACAGTACCTTACTCTGTTACGTTGTGCATACCTGCAATCACATAGAAACACCATGCATCTCCAAGGCCTAAGTTTTGCTGTGGTTCTACAATCTACATGAAGTAATGGGTGTGTTGGGCTGTGTGGCATCGCTAGGTAAGGCCATGCAACTTGTAGGTGTGGTACATTGTGTGCACCTGCAATCAGGGATGTGTACATTTGGTGTGCATGGCCTCAGTTTTGCTGTGGATTTCCACTGAGCATGCAGTACCTGGCCAGGTGGGTGGGGATGTCTTGTAGTACATTTATACAGTTGTATTTTATTTCTGTCACCTGTTGCTGGTTGTCTGTGATTGGTCATGTTGCCTTGGTCCTCCCAGTTACTTGCATATGTGTGTGTGTGTGTGTGTGTGTGTGTGTGTGTGTGTGTGTGTGTGTGGTGCTGGGGAGGTGAATGCGGAGTTAGCGTTTTCAACTCTAACACTGAATTTCCTCTCTTTTGTCACTGTGGAACAACCCTAACTGATGCATTAAATGGAGTTTTTTTGCTATGAATTTCCCTTGTTTTTGAGGATGAGAACTATTAATAGTAAATGAAAATGTGGTGGTGGCAGCAAGGGGCTGTTTTGGTCCCACACTTTCAGCACATCAGTGGCTGTATTTATCCAATGGTGGCACTCCATCCCTCTGACTTACATACTTTAATCACATTATTTGATGTTCTGATACACTTATAGTACTGTGTTGCCCTTTAGATACTGTAGTCCAACAAGCTCATTTAGTAAATAAGTGTAGTGTTGCAGACACAATATTTTTTTACCTGTGCTCACACTATATCATTCAATGAATGTGTGTGTTGGTGTGAAAAGTTGTTCTTCTGTTCTATGGTTGCAGTATTTCACTTCTTGTATGGATCCCATGGTAAATCATTGACCTTCATTTGTCAGACCCTTCTTATCATATCTCAGATACAAATACTTTTTAATGAAGATTTTTAGAAGATGTTCCCCATTAAGTGAAAATGAAACACAAGCAACAGTTTTTTAAGAAAATAGTATACTGATATTTTTATTTCTCATACAAAAACTTAAAATGAATCTTTCATAACAAAATAGAAGAATTTTCTGATATAAAAAATACATAATTGTTTGAGATAAGTATGAAATATAAGCATTTACACATTATTAAAATATAGTGTTAGAAAATAGAAATTAAATCAAAACAGTGATTTGCATAAAATCTTGCAACGAAAAGCTGGGTATTATTAACCCCAAAACAATAAAAATAAAAAAAAAATAAACTGCTCATTCTGTGATGAGGTATGCTGTTGCTTGAGGCAGCCCAGTCCAAAAGTTGGACACCATGTGGAGGCGTACAAAAAAGTAGAAGCTGGTGCACCAGGGCTGAATGGGGAGGGAGGGAGGGAGATACTGTACCAGTAGAGCTGTGGAGGCTGCTCATTGTCAGGAAGGCTGGATGTTGCTGGTGAAGGTGAGCTGGTGCTGGTGGCTGCAGCCCCATCTGCCACTATGTCCACAGGCTCAAGAACAAGATTGATAGCAGCCTGCTGCTCTGTGAAGAGGGACAATAATTTTTCTTGCCCCTCCCACAGTGCAGCAGTCTCCTCTTTCAAACCATCAATCTTGCACTAGAGCCTGCAAACACAATGACAGTGGACCTTGCACATTCAGTTACAAGCTTTTTCTGCAAAGAGGCAAACAGAAAAACAGTAATATATAATGCTTATCATTTACCTCTATTTATATTGTGTCGCAGTTCATAACATTTCATTTTTCTCCCTATATATATTCTATTAACACACATAGATTTGCATCCATATACACATATGTAGAATCATAAAGACTAAAATGACAAATCTTGTTAGTCTGCATATCATATCTGTCATTTGTGATGTATTACGAAACTATTAGTTTCATGAGTTTCCAGCAGTACTGAAAAGCGTAAAACTTATATTGTATTGTACTGTCATTTTTGTATCAATGTTCTCCTTTATTCAGGCATTCCTAACCATAATAAGACAGTATGGCATGTAACAATTGAAAGTGCTTCATCCTTTGAGGTCAATGGTACTAACAAATATACACCTATGCCCAAATAATGAAATGGGTTTCGTGTCATGCAACATGGTAGGGCCATGTGCAACACAGTGATGTGTCCCAGCATGATATTTAAAAAGGGAATATGTACGTCACAAATGCCACTACAGCAGCTGCATCAGAAATACATGTGGCACAAGCAGCAGCCTATGCCCATGCATAATCTGTACATCTTAATATTTAGGTCAGGGTGTGCTGACCATATGCATGTGCTACCCCTATGTTTGTTTGACAGACTTGAGACAAAATAACATAGAGCAACAGCTGGCCACCCACAGTTGATGTTCTGCATAGCATGCAGTAAAACATCTGGTGCTAGCTGTGTGTGGTCACACAAGTTACAGAAGGAACAACTCTTGCCATCCCCCCAGCCATGCTAAACCTTAGGCTTTTATATGAATAATGATACTTGGGCCCAGATATTCAAACTGTGCCAGGCTGTGGTGCAAGCTTGGCAGAGAGCAACTTGGCCGCGCAGGGTTGTGGACTGGGCAATATTCAAAGGAGCTGCACTATGGCACAGCATCATTGAATTTGGCACCCTAGCCACCCGTAGTGTGCATGGTGCAGTGGCACTGTGCCAGTGCAAGTGGCCAGAGTGGAGCATGGGGATGCGCTAGTGCAAGTTCCATTGCGCTATGCACAGCAACCACGATATTCAAAACTTGACATGCAACTGGGGCCATAATGTATGCAAGGCACAAATGGGGCCATTTGCATGTCATTATGGCCCCATTTGCATGTAGGTGCACTGATCCCCGGCTACTTGCACCTGGCGTCCTGCCAGGCAGCAGCCATCGAGGACTGATGCCCCCTGCAACAGGCAATGTGCTCCACAGCCCGATCGCGGGCTGCCACCGCCAGCTAATGGGGGAGTGGGGCAGTGGGTGGGTGGGTGGGGAGAGGGGTACTGCTAGACCACCAGGGATATTGGACAAATTCATTTTTTTTATTTCAAATGCCCTTGATCGGGCAGCCAGCGGTCCACTGGACCACCAGGGATGATAGAGGTTCTTTTATTTTATGAATGCCTGTGATTGGGCATTGGGGGCACCACTAGGTGCAGCCGGAGCTCAGGTGGCTACCCACCGGTGGCAGCTGCATGTTGCGCCCTGCAATGTGGCAGCTCACCTGTGGGTGGCCATCCTTTGTTCCTTTTTTTTTTAATCAACTTTGTGCTGGCACAGGTAGGGGTTGCGCATGCAAGGCTCTGCACATCCTGGGCTGAATATCGGGCTGTGCAGGGTATGCATGGGCATGCCCCACCCTACCTGCACCTGCCTACATTACTGATGTGCTCCAGCACATCGGGATTTGTGCCGCGCACTTTTCCCTTTTGAATATCGTGCCGAGACGCATCAGTGGGTTCCGCATGGTGCAACACTGTTGCGCCACGTGCAACCCTTTTTAATATATGGGCCCTGGTGTTCTAGTGGACCCTATTCTGAAATACCCAATTGCAGCCATTCAGTATGATAAATATCTGTGGTTGTCCAGTGGACCCAATCCTCAATACAAATCATGGTCAATTAGTTGAATAAATATATCTGGTGGTCCACTGGAAGCTATCCTCACCTGATCACAAGCTCCAAATAAGGAATAATGCCTTGTGGTACAGTGTTACCCCCCTCTCAACCTGCCCACTCAGTGCTGACACCCTGATCTCCCTCCACCCTGTGAATGACAGACAGCAGCACTCCACCTATAACCAAACCATACAGCTCTCTACTCAGAGCGTACCTTATGGCTGTACAATTATCCCACAGCGTGTGCCATTGGGTGTGCAGACTGTGCCACACTACACAATAAAAATATGTGAATTGAGCCACTGACATATTAGGAGTGTTCCATACACTATGGTCTGCATGCTCATTGGGCCAAACCTTTCACCGATTAGTATACAGTCATATTATTTGCTGTCAGTCAGCAGGCAGTCAAATGGGTTGTGGGTGTGGTGCTGGCACCTGTTATTGACCAGGGTGCAGTATGGCAGCAGAACTCAGAGGTTGGGATGTGGGGGGGAGGGTACCGCTAGATCAACAGGGATAATTCTTTACCTGTTCAGTACAAACATATAAGGACTATGGTCTATTAATATTAAACATGCAATATTCAACTTAATGTGCAGGCTTTCAATATTGAAACTTCTCAGCGCTGTCAGGTATTCTTTTAACAGGAGAGCACCTCTACAGATTTTGATAAGCAACACAATACACAAACAAGCTATGTAATAAATAACATTTGTTACATATTTCATCACTACATTAACCATTAGAATGTTATGTGACACTGAATCTTGTAAGTACCCATCAGAATAATGCAGAAGCTCAGTATTTCTCAATTTTCATGATTGTATTACTAAGAGGAATGAATGAGACACATTGTGAACATTGATGACTTTATGAACATAGTTATCAATTTGAGAAGTTCCTGACATGCTACATACTAGCCTGTCACACTAATAAATACAGTAGATGAACTGCACACAATAACTTATTATAATAATGCATTCAGGGTCAACTGAGTGGGATATAACTTGCTGGGACAATGTACGCAACATGATGTTTTTTCTCTATGCTTTTGGTGTCGTACTTACATTTACCACCAGCACCTTCTTCCTGCTTCACCTGCACCACAGGTGTTGCCACAGCCTCCCTGGCCACTATATAGAAAAAACAGAGACTTTTTTTAAAGTATTATGGTATTAAAATAACAATATATAAGAATACTTTAAGTATGTGACATATTCAACATTTTTACATAATACTGGTATCTAACTACTGTACATGGTACAATTCTGTATATGGCTGTCCACTGCACCTTTAAAGTAACATTACTCAGATAACATAACACATTATATCTCACATATTGACCCTGTGTCAGACTATGACACAACGCTGCCTAAGCTGTCAGTGGGGTGTTTCAGTGCATTGCCAGTACTGATTGAGCAGCTCGGAATGGTGCTACCGGCACCCGCCAGTGAAAACTTTCATGATATCACCTGCTATGACGTTGCTATGAACACTGCGCAGTACTGATAATGAATAATTCATGAATCACATAATTGGCTTGTGTTAACACTCCACTGTCCCACCAGGGTTAAATATGGTAGTAAAACACAGCATTCTGCTGACATGATACAGTCACTGAACAGGCAACACTGTGCATCACCATCAAACCCACACAAACATGTAACTGTGATCTGAGAGTTATAGAACTATTCCACATGTTTGAACAGTATAGTTTCACATGCAGTGATGACTGGTACAGCAGCACAACAACAGAACGCCTACCAAAGACATTGATCAGATAGTCAAACTGTTTCTACCTTCACATCTCAATGCACTGTTTAAGATGTTGACACTTACAATTAGTCATTCCATATGCAGAATTGACTCATCACAGCTTTAAGTTCCCACTACACTTTCTGCAGAAATCACCCTGTGCAATTATCATGCCATATTCATGTACTGTATTTCACCCATAGAAATAGTTTTTCAACATACCATTTTTCTTTGTCTGCTGTAACTTACCTTGTAGAACACTGCTCATTTGAGAAGTGATACAATAATTTTCATAGTCTCGCCCTGAAGGTTTGCATAATTTCATAATTGGGATACACAAGAAACACTGATAGCACACAGTCAACATGATCACTTCTAGTTGCTACTTGCCATCTGACTCCACAAGGATAACAGAGTCAGAGCCAGATTTTGCAGCCTTCACAGCCTCTGCCTGTGCTGGCACTACCTCTGCAGCTGGATGGGAGCACCTCTGACAAGCTGTGAAATATATAAAAAAAAGGCCATTTACTAACTGTGCCACTTGCATTTGCACTTATTTAGTATCACTCAGTATGCAGGATTTACATGTTTCTACAACCTATTATAATTATTGATCAAGTATTGTACAGTTGCTGAATAGCCATGCAATGTATAAAAAAATAGGGTTACTGCCAAGCAAGGTAGTTACACTATTTAAATAGCTATAACTGTAATGTTCTTACAATTATCAAATGAGTCATTTTAATGTAATTATAGCCTCTTCTGCATACAGATGTGCCAATCCCCACTGGATCACACCTGGTGCCTTCCCTGGCAAGAGCCATCTCGAACCAATGTATCATGACGATGAGCTTCAAAACACTGTTACACATGTCCATGAGTTCCAACTACAAAGCCTGGCCCTGGTGGAATAGAGCCCCCCATATCTGATCACGACTTCCTTGTTATAAAATCTACCTGTGGTGATCCAGTTGCACCCCCCCATGTCCATTCACAGGCTGCTCAGTGGTAAGACTAGCTGTGTTAGTCCATTGGCACCCCACTCCCTATTCAATAATGTCTTCAGTAGCATTAAAGCTAGTCTAGTGTGCCACTGGACCTAAACGATTCCCAAATCACAATCCACTTGGTATTAAATCTAGGCCTAGTAGCCCACTTGCACACCACCCCATTCTTGACTTTGAGTTTCCCAGTTCAAAGTGTATCCTGCTGACAGCAAATCCTACTGCCAGCCTCATCACGTACTTCCTATGCTAACCATACCCTAGAGCTGTAGCAGTAACCCCTTACCAACAAGATACTCAGTCCCACCACTCTACTCCCTCCTTTGTAGTCAGTAGCAGGTTGCAGCTTCCAACCCACAACTTACTGCACAGCCAAGAACTGACACTGAATGGTATGGCTATACAGCCATTGGTACACTGTCAAGCACTGCCACACACTGCAGTCGGCGACCTGCAGATAGTCAGCTACTGGCTATGTAGCTGGGAAGTGGGTTGATGTGACAGAGTGAATGAATGGGGAAAGGGAGAAATGGCACACCACCAGAGTACATCTAGCATTAAAAAGTCCACCATGGCACTGGCGGAAGGGTCCAGTATACTGACAGGGCTATGTTAGCCCTCACGGAGAACGTTATTGGGATGGGAAGGCCAACTGTGCCAGCATGAGTATGTCTTAATCACGGAGTCTGCAAGTGCATGTACCAGAGGTGGGCCAGTTGAACATCACAACTATGTCTGTTACTGTGCCACCCCATGATTAGGTATGAAACAGGGGTTGAGTAAATCACCAGGAGTATGTTGTTAACAAAACACACCATGATCAGGCATAACAGGTATGCAACTGGACCAACAGGGTTACTTTTATTACTAAACATCTTGAATTTCAGAAGGGTGGGGGGGTGGGCAGTAGGGCACAGTGACAGACAGTGATCCAACAGCTGAGCTGGCCACCCACAGCTCACACTCACCGTATAACACCTTACAACATATCACATCACATGTGACTGCCCAGATATTACTGTTTTGCTGCTACAGTAACCTTTGTGTGGTACATACACAGCACTGGATAGCAAACTAAATTTTTTTTTAAGTAATAATAGCTTATTAACTTATGGTGTGTGAGGCGCTCTCCTGCATCTGACTTTTCAGCTACCTCCCACAGTTGTATCGAAGCTAGTACCAGCACTTGTCATTCTCTGGTATCTCCTCCCTCTCTTTCAGGTTGTAGAAATGCTGATGCACCAGCTTCCACTTTCACTGCAAAGGTGTCTTGTTCTTTACCTTCAATATCATGTGCAGGTAAAGAATTTATGTGCCTTCACATGCTGTCCAACTTACGGTTCATGCTGCGCATCAATATGCATGCACTGCCCTGTGCCTGGACTGCCTCCAGCAACAGACATACCTCATGGATACTCCAGATTCTCATATTGCTAATGATTTTTTTTCTTTTACTGAAAATCTGCAAAAAACACACAAACAGAGCATTACTGTCATATTTTGTAACATGTGTGTTATTTTCTGTTCTGCTCATTAGTACATCACTTTAGTGTTTGTCAAAAATATGATGTTTGTGCACAAACATACTTCACACATATCTGTATATTTAGACCGTTATATGCTGACATATTCAGAAACACCACTAATTGGACTACACAGTATTGAGGGATAAAAAAATACATATGTTAATAAATAACATGTTAATACCCACAGTTCAGCTGCCATATTGTATAGAGCAGCACAGCAGCTGATATATGTTTGGGTGGCTAGATCAACTGTAGGGCCAACATGTGCTGGTGGTGCTCCCCCCCATCACCAGTCACAGCTATATTCAAAGTCCGTGGCCGCATTCAGATGTTGGACAGTGCCGAGGCATTACACAACACTGCTAAATATCACACTATCTAAGCTTTCCATGCATCTGAGTAGCACTGTACCAAGACTTGATGTATAAGATGGCACACTCGCAAGAATCTCGTACTATCTGTAACACATGTGCAAGCAATGCATGTAGTTGTTCTATTTTTTGACCAACAGTTTATGGTTCTGAAAATAACCTTTTTTTTACACTTTTTAATTGTGTAAACAGTCTGACAATCTCAGAGGACTCTGAGGATTGCATCTTGAAGGTCTCCAAGGAAATGGTAATTGCCAGCATGTGAGAAGTGTACATCATCTGGTTGGTATAGCCAATCATAACAATACTTAATCTCTGGGTGACATATGGCATACATTCCAGACATGTGCAGATATGCAGATATTTGTATGTTAACCTTCCTTCAAGCTCTGTCAATCAGGTACATATGACACTCTGCTTGCCAGACCCTACACTTTGTAATATCTGAAAAAATGATTTTACAGGCAGCCAACAAACTCATAATAGAGCCAAGGTCCAATTTTGCTTCCGTCACTAAATCTTTCCAGCGTTTAGTGGCCAAATCATTGCCTCCAGGATGTATCAGCAGTATGTCTGGATGAGCTTGAGTACTCAGAAGCCTGTGCATTGTTGGCATGAGGTGCTCCCACCTCATTCCACCCCGCCAAACCACTTAACACAGCAATTTGGGAGCTGTCTGTTTTTCCCAAAATCACTGTTCTGAGCATACTCAGAAGCTTGCCTTACAATACTGCTGCCAGCAATCCACAAAGTCCTTTTCCTGTTTTTTGCCATTCTGAGGTTTGAAACTCATAACTGGACAGAGAGCTACAAGAAAGTCAGTGTGTCCCCTGCAATAGCTAGGTACTAGAGAAAGTAAAACTGAGATTTCCCTCTGTGCTTCAACACTGCCTCACTGAACTGATGCATGAAAGACAAAGTCCATGATTGGCTAAATTGTGTCTCACATAGCCAGTGCACTGTGTGCACTGAGTATCTGAGCACTTCTGCTTCAGCAGAAAATGTAGAAAGATTTCAAGGTGGCAAAATGCATCCTTTTCATAGGCAGATTCAAACAATTACAAGTACCGAGTCATCACTGATTGGTTCTCCCTTCTCTTATGCCACACATGTACCTTACTTGCTCCCTCCATTTTGCAGCTGTATCTGTGCTAGTAAGTACCAATTCACAGTCTGACTTTAAACAGTAATAACTTAATGCAGTAGGCTACCTTCTGTTTATAGACATAGACAGAGAGCAGTAAAAAACATTTTGATTAATACTATTTACATGTAGGTAACAGTTTTTATAGTGCTAGAAAAATGGAAATAAAATGTTTACTACTTACAGCAAGCAAGGGACAGTCTCTCACTTTTAACCAAGATGGCTGCTATGTCTTTCTTTTCACTGTTCAGTGTCTCTGATTGGTTGCCTTGCATGGCCTGATAAATCTGACTCTGCATTGGTTTAAGTGCCTGTCAGTCAAAGTCAAATCAACATATTATTGGCTAATACATATTGTTCCTTCCCCATACTCATTTTTTGCTATAGTTTCACATGCACGACACTGTTTTTGTGAAGGTGTCGAATGCACAACACTGTTTTCTCATTATTGTCGAGGCACGACACTATTTTTGTGATACTGTTGCATGCATGATAGTAAATTTGCAGCACTACTGTGAGTGCTGTTGCATGCATGACAGCATATTAGTATGAAACTTTTGCATGAATGACACTATTTTTTGCAACACTTTCGAATGCACAACATCATTCTGCCACTTCTTCCACAAAACAGATGATTCTTTAAGTAAGACCAGCTCTGTTCACTTCATACTGTGGCAATAGAGTATCTAACACATTTTTACATACCTATTGTTAAATTATTAGTCATTCAATCAACTAGTACATTTCAGTACCATTGTTTATTGATTTTCATTGTGCACTGTTACTACACTGATGAACTGTGTACTCCTTTGTAAGCAATCATGTCAATTATTTATGTCTCAGTCAGAAATACACATTCTCAACATTGAATGTTAGAAGACAACAAAACAAAGATATACTAATATCTTCTTTTTTCTTTCTCTATTATAAAGGTGTCTGATACCTCTGTAAGATTGCTGATTACTACTGTGAAGTCCCAGATAGAAAACATGCCAGCAAACACAGACGACTATCTAAGCAAAGATGAAACAGGTATCATAGTGGATCACTGTTGCTCAAGACTAATGCAAAAGGCACTGATGTGAGCTCAAGACATAAAACAATTCAAAAAACCACTGAAGTAGTGGACCCTAAATTGTCTCACTCTACAGTAACAGAGCGCACTTGCTTAGCAGCAAGAAAAAAATGTTCACCAAAGCAGCAGTTGTGTAGAACACAGAGGTGAAACACAACTATTGCAAAGGTAAGCATAACTTCATGCACTAAACAACAATGGAATCTAGTGTCTGTTGATCTCAGACTCAGAAAGCAGAAGTATTTTCGATCACTATCATCTAAAGCTAAGATAGAGAGGCTCATTGCTGCTGTGATGAGACATACGTGCAAAAAGAAAAAAGTTGTATAAGTCTGATGAAATTGCATCTCAAAGTACATACATTTGTGAGTAGGTCAATATTTGCTCTTCAGCGCTTATGGCGTAAGATGTCTCATGTGCTGGGACTATTCAGAAAAGTTGTATACAACATCAGGAAACGACTACAGGAATATCCTAAATTGACTGTACACAATTTCTGTGACATTTTCACAGGTCAATGGCTCCACACAAGCACTCAGAAGCATATTTCTGGGAAGAGTCTTATTATCCACAGAAAAAAGACAGCAATTTCACTGTGAGCATTCTTGCTGTTGAAATCAGACTTCCAGTCACAGCCCATCATTGTGCTGTGCAAGCAGTGTTTCTCCAAACTGAAGTGCAACATTTTGCCACCAAGGCCATTGTTGAATAATATGGAGGCACAAGCTACACCAACTGAGATAGCCACACTGAATATGTTTGAAAGTATTCTTATTCAGACTATAAAACCTTTTCAAACCATTCTGTATCTGAACACAAAGACATGAAACATCCCACAAAAAGAGCTAATTAGATCTCTCAAGGGTTCTGTCATGTACCTGCCAGTTCCTCTGCAGGAAAATGTGGATGCAATCTCCACAGAAAATAGTTTGGTGATTCCTGTTAATAGTGTTCCAACCAAGGCCAAGGTCATCTGGCAAGATGTTGTCAATGTACAGAAGGAGAAGTGTGCTCTTACTTATTTGAAGAGCAACAATCCCTTTTACACAGACCTTGACATTGATGCAATGACTATTATGTCAGTAGAATGCAATACGTTGGGAAGTACAAAACCAATGATTGAGAAGGTCAATGTCCAGACAAATGACATTGTGTATGAGCAGTACACAATACACCCACTACATGGAAGAGATCCAGTGGGGGACAACATTGATCTCTATCAAATGAAACAGGTGGAAGGTGAGCCTGTCAGCATATGGGAGGCAACACTTGAAGCACGCTGTTTTCCAGACTTATTTCCAAAAGGGTCAGGTGGACACCTAAAAGAAAGAGAAGTATGTATATAGGGTGCTGAGTATCATACTAGCCATGTACTCAGCAAGGACTGAAAATTTAGACATAACATACAGTACATATTTCACCTCCTCTGGGACAGCAAGCTTAGCATACTGTCTACATCTATTGCACACATCATTCATCTCACTACTCCACTAGATGGAATCACAGTTGCACAATTCCTTCAAAAATTAAAGCAGAAAGATGAAAATGTGCTAGTCAATTTGTCATCCATTCTCTCAAGCCTACGTGGCACAAAAAAAAATTGGTATCGCAGACACTCTGGGGTGATGACAATGCTGCAAGATTACGGTGCAGCCACATGGTTTATCACACTTAGTTGTGTTGAATATGCCTGGGATGAAGTCATTGAACTGTTGAAGTGGGCAAATTCTGATGTCGATGGCATTTCATCAATGACTGTCGGAGAGATGTGCTTACTTGACCCTGTGTCTGTCACAAGGCATTTAAACAAAAGGTTCCATGACATACTGACTTTCATTTTGTCAAAGGACAATCCACCTCTTGGTACGGTAGAACATTACATTTGGAGGATGGAATATCAAGCACGGGGTGCCCCTCATATACACATGTTATTGTGGATCAAGGATGCACCACACATTGGTGAACATGAAGCAGCACAAGTGCTGGCATTCATTAAGCAATACGTAACTTGCCATATTCCGGACAAGTATGACAGTCCAACACTGTGGAAGCTGGTTCAAAAGTTCCAGTGACATATTTGTGCAGAATACTGCTGTTGGGTAGTAAAGAACAAATCTGATTGGTACACAAGAAGTCATTTTGGATTCCCTAGATGGGTTTGTCAGGATGATGGCATGAATGAACTGTTTTCAGCAATGTGACACCACTTGAAGGCAAAATCAACCAAGAGGGTATATGAGTTACCCAGAGAGGAGAAAGAGGTGTACATCAATGACTACAATCCAACTCTTCTCCTAATGTGGCAAGCAAACATAGATGTTCAGTTTGTGGCTGACAATTCACTGGCTCTGGTGCAGTACGTTACTTTGTACATAACTAAGCATGAGCAGACTAGCTTGCAAGATCTTTGGGAAGATATTGCCAGTTCAAGCAAGAGCCTGACATCTCAGTTGTGGTCACTGGGATTGAAAACCGTTTCACACAGAGAATGTGGTGCTTATGAGGCCAGTGACTGCTTGATGGGCACATATTTGTATGGCAAATCTGATGCTGTATGCTTTCTTAGTGTGAACTACAAAGAGAAATGTAAATGTATACTTATTCCTCATGCTAAGATAAAGGAACTCGCTGTCAATAGACCTTATTCACAGAAAATCTTGAAGAATAATCTTATTGACACATACTACCCCTGTAGGCATGATGACATGGATGGTATGTGCCTATTTGAAGTGGCTAAGTGGTTTGACTACAAAACAAATATGTCATCTGATTGTACACACAACATTTACAAGGTGAAAGGAGTTAATGGCTGTCTTGTTAAGAGACACAAGCCTTGGCTCATAGACCACTGTACAGTACATCTAGGCACAATAGAGAGCAAAGAACATTACTGGTTTGCTCACTTATTCTTTTTTAAACCCTGGAGGAATGAGTCTGAATTAAAAGGTAATTGTGATACATTCAAGGAAGAATTCAATCTCAGTTATGAAACGTTCAAAACTGAATACTCAGAGACATACATACAGAGACTGGAGAGTTTGAAAGAACAGCTTGAAAAGGCAGAGAAACAACTTCAGGAGGATACCCCTGTGAGCTCACAAAACAACCTTGATCCAGAAGGAGAAGGTGTTCTAGGTGAGCCTCTGCCTTTAAATGCCCCAGAAGTCTTAATGTCAGAAGTCGAGAGTGCCATGGAACATGGAACACACTGCGGTGTCAGCTCAGCTGACCTGAGAGAAAGACTAAATCAGCAGCAGCATGTAGTTTATGCTCATGTCACTGATGCAGTTTGACATGGGCTGCTACATGAAGCCAGAAAATGTCACCGTCTTGACTACAAGCCACTACTGATGTTTGTTAGTGGCTCAGCTGGCACAGGAAAGAGTTTCCTAATTGAAGCCATCACTGCTGAGATACAGACCTTGACAGGATCATCAATGTCTGTTGCTGTTAGTGCCCCCACAGGACTAGCTGTATACAACATTGGTGGGGTTACTTTACACCATCTCTTTATGTTGCCAGTAGAGCATGGCAAAACAGGAGAGTATTGTCAACTATCATCTGAAGTTGCATCTCAGCTTTGCTCCATGTTCACAAAGATGAAGTTGCTCATCATTGATGAAATTAGTATGGTACTCAATGTAATGCTTGCCTATATACACCTACGTCTGCAGGAGAGCTTGGGTACTGACTATGGAGTACCATTCGGTGGCAAAAGTATTCTTGTATTAGGAGACCTAATACAGCTTGTGCCAGTCAATGCAGAACACGTGTTTGCAACTCTGACTGTCAAGTAGGCTAAGAGCATACTAGGCTACATTGGAGGTGTTAACCTTTGGGAGTTATTCACCTATGTTGAGCTGTATGAGAACATGCACCAAAGTGGAGATCTGGCTTACAAATCACTTTTAGATGAAGCTCGCACAGGTTCTCTATCACCAGCACATGTTTCTTTGTTAAATGAACAGAGAATCAGGATAGATAGTACATCCATAGAAACATCATGTAAAGTTTTCAGTGATGTACACTCCACAGGCACACAGACAGTGTGTCTCATGCTACAACTGAAGAAATGTGCTGAGTTCAACAGTATCATGTTGCAGAGAGAGAATCAAGAAATCCTCACACTGAATGCTGTTGACACAGTTGATGGTGTAATTCTCAGTTGAAAACTGGTAGCTAAGATGACTGAGCGACTCGCTGAACTAAAGTCAGATGTTTCACACACAGCTGGTCTGGAAGCTGTACTAACGCTGTGTAAGAATGCACGTGTCATACTGTGATGCAATCTTGATGTTGAGCGTGGCATGGTTAGTGGTGCTATGGGAAATATCATCGACTTTCTTTACAATGTCCAAAAGACATATATCAACACACTTGTAGTCCACTTTGACAACATGGAACAGCCTGCACAGATAGACGGCACCTGTGTGAAATTCCAGGTATTCAAGGATATCTAATATCTATGTAAACAGGAAACAGTTCCCAGTATGTGTTGCATATGCTGTCTCAATTCACAAATCTCAGGGCCTAAGTTTGGATTCAGCAATGGTGGACATAGGCGCAGAC
The DNA here is from genome assembly GCA_016271365.2 of Neoceratodus forsteri. Classification (NCBI taxonomy): domain Eukaryota; kingdom Metazoa; phylum Chordata; order Ceratodontiformes; family Ceratodontidae; genus Neoceratodus; species Neoceratodus forsteri. The sequence continues at coordinate 990,212,327 of CM057449.1, forward strand.
ATTTTCAAAGATGGCATGAGATACGTTGCACTTTCATGTGTCCGTAGTCTATCTGGGCTGCACATCATAATTCTTGCACCTCAAAAGATACTCACTGACAAGAGATATATTGTTGAGTACAACAGGTTATGTACCCTGTATCAGCCACACATGTCTTTGATACCAGTGCCAACATCTGTGGCGGTTTCACATCGCATAGTCATATCTACATCTGTCAACAAACAGAAACAAGCTTACACAAGTGATTCAACTGTTAAGAGTTCTACAAAGGTCAGAGTCTCAATTACAAGTGAAGAACCAGCTTTTGGTCAGAAATTAGTGGGTGTGGCTGCTGTACCAGTCTTTGACAACAGCAGTAGAGTTAACTGCTATGCTAATTCTGCCATGCAAGTTTTTCTAAACAAGCCACACTTTGTGCAGGTCACATCTGCTTCACAAGACACTCCGCTGTCAAACACATTGAAACAGCTTGTCAACTTGGTTTTTCAGAACTCTAACAATGTACAGTCACTGACACCTCTACATCACATGCTGGGAACATATGACTGCTGCAGTACATTTGCTGCAGACATGCAACAAGATACCACTGAGTTCATGATGGCAGAGATAAACAGCTTGGATGAAGTAGGGATTCCAATGCATCACTCTTTCACTGTGTCATATGTTACCAAATATACATGTGTATCATGTGGTCATTCAGACCGTGAAACCACAGAAGACATGCTGTGGATTACACTCTTTGTACCACAGGCTAAAAGTATTAAATTTCAGCAACTATTCACAAATGCTGAAAGTGGTCACTTACATGAAAGGTGTGGAGGCACATGTACTCAGTTCATACATCTCAGGACTTCATCTCAATATCTGTTGCTTGTATTGCACAGGTTTGACTCAAATGGGCTCAGAGTTGACACACCTATCACAGATTACACAGCTGGCAGAATAGTTTTTAACCAATCGGTATTTGACACTCACAGTGTGGTCTACCACCATGGTCAATCTATGCACTCAGGACACTACACCTGTGTATTAAGGTATACAACTGGCTGGGTACAGTGCGATGACTCAACAATCTCTTTTAAGCAGAGACTACCGCGACACTTGAAAAATGCCTATCTCCTGATATTGAAGAATTACGATGGCCTTCATATCTCAGAGGAACAGTCACACAACATGTGACATTCTTGGCTGTCTACCTTGTGACACAGTGACTCATAGGATATGATAATGGTTTTCAACCTAAAACTTTTCATTAAAATCACCCACGTAAAATATGATATGGTGACAAAGCATATTTATTGCAACACGACATATAAGATTTAAATGTGTGGATCAGTGACAGCGTGAAAATTGTTGTAGTGGCTTCACTCGGCACCAACTGTTTTCACAGTTACTAGAGAAACCATGCTTACATGTCTAAGAAAGAGTGTGACATTGCAGAACACACTCTTTTCTGGTTCACCATTTCTGTACATATCTCTTTTTGTAACTATGCAATATGTATGCTTGACAAGAAGTACTTGTCAGCACAAAGGCACACAATTGTCCCTAGTTTATTTGTCTAAGTTTTAAACACGTGTCATTGACCATGTTGAACACTGTGTCACATATATAGTATCACCAGTTTATATCTGTATCTCAGTTGTTTATATATGGACTCCATCAACACTTTTCTGTCATGCAACAGTGTACCACTAGATCTGTTAGTTTTAAAGCTGTCAAATTGTATTTATATAAATGAAAGTATTTATACAGAATTAACAATTCTTAATACTATTATATTCAAGTAAGATAAAAAACTACTGTATTATTTGACAAATGAAAGAAGTAGCAAAGTCTAACTATTGTCAAGTACTGATCTTCTAAGTGTTTCACTATTCCAGTAACAGATTTATGTATATAAAATAGCTACGAACTGACTCATAGATGAGATATACATTTGTGTTTCATATGATCAATCTTGATCAATAGCTAAACATTAGGACTACAGCTATTACAGTAATAGTCAGCTAAGGCTTTTCTGATTTAGTCATAATAAAAAACAGGAAAGAATGTCACTTAACCATAAGTGTAACATGAATTATGCCATGCTACACACATAAGTTGTATTTATTGGTTTAAACCGACATAGTAAGAAATTTTATCAGTTTAAGAAGTAAGCATTGTACCCGTTATGATATACTATTCCATGTACTTCTCAGATAAGTAAGTGTTATGTATATTGATAATATTTGGAATTGTAAATCAGACACTTTTGCTGATACCAACTGAGTTCATACCTGTTTCTGACAATGTTTTTGATCACCTCTATAGAAGGGTCGAGTGGGAATTTTCCAAATGCACTTACTCAGTGATATATCTTAGCATATTAAACTGTGCATACCATTTTTCTAATTTTACTGAGGACATTAAATCTTTTTGTAGCTATTGCTATAACAGTAAGCATCTGTTTTTTTCACCCACTCCAGGAACATACACATTATCAGTCACACAGCTACAACAAAATAATCACTTTTAAATGTGCGTAATCAATGTTAACAGGGTGCTGCCATATTTGTATTTAAGCAGCAAGACACCCCATAACACATCATGTATGAAGTATCTGTGATAAAGCACAACATTTGTTACAAGCAATGGTAACACACATCTCGATTGTATTGTGAGACTGATAGTGTTAAATCATAAAACTCTTAATTTGGCCTTTTCTCAGTCTTTAAAATTGGCAATATTTTTTTTTCAAAGTTAACACCTCTCTCAAGTCTTTACTTAACCATCAAGTTAGAAAGTCAATATGTTGCTGTAGTTGTATGTGTGCATGCAAATATACTTAAGCAGTAAAACACAACAGGGAATGGGTTATTAAGGATCTATCCACGCTTTGTCTTGTATATCACAAAGTGCACCCAAGTGGCTTAAACAGAAACATGCTGAAGTACCTTATCACAATAATGCAATGGAACCATGTATAAAACAAATGACAAAAATGTGTGATACTGTATTTTTATTAATAAAATTCCTCAGCCGTGGGAAATGCAGGATTAACCCACACTCATGTGACATGTTTTGACGAATCAGGTGATAGGATTATCACACACCATCATAAAATCTAGTATTTTTACTACACATAACAGTACAAAGAACAACTTTGGGCCCTGTATTCTCATCACATGATTTGGAGTATGAATACAGTGCACTCCCACCACATGATCTCTTGTGACATAGTAGCAATGGTAACAGTGACAGAAATGCAAATCACAATGCAAAGGTAAACACACAGGATGTCCTCTGACATAGCAACAATGCTAACAGTAATGAAAATGCAAGCTTTAGTGGCAATGCAAACAGGACAATAAATAGTAACTGGAATGCAGTGGCGGGCCTCGCGCTCCCACCACATGATCACTTGTGACATTGTAACAATGGTAACAGTAATGAAAACACAAGCACAAATGACAACTCAAATGGGATGATAAATAGTAACTGGAATGCAGTGATGGTAGCACAGGGACCTTTGGGCCCCGCGCTTTCTCCACATGATGGCTTGTGACATTCTAACTGGAATACAGTGGTGGGAAGGGCCCTATGCTCCCACCATGTGATGGCTTGTGACATTGTAACAATGGTAACAGTAATGAAAACACAAGCACAAGTAACAATGAAAATGGTGATGCACACAGCGGCATACACTGTAATGATGACACAAAAGAAGACATAAGCACAAGTAGAAACAGTAACTGTTACAGTGGCAGTATCACACATCCTGTTTTTGCCAAACAGGTGCATAGACAAACACAGTCTGTGCAAGCACTGTATGCATTATAATGGGAATAGAAGCATAGAACGGCATTATAAGTACTAAATTGCTAATATCTCAGGAACCGCACGATGTAGAAAAAAAATTAAAATTTCACAAAAATTGTGATTTTCCTGGCTACATTTATGCTATTTCAGAGCCCATTGGGCTGTGTAACTCACAGCAAAAAACCTGTATCTCACATCGTTTTCGAGATACGAGCTCCAAAAAGTGCAGCGGACACCACCATGTTAGTCTACGGGAAAAAAATCCAACTTCAAAGTACTGTAACTTTTCATCTATGCAATACTTTTTCACCAAACCACAAACAGGCACATCTGTGAGATGTTGGCTGTGTTCCCTCAAAATTGCAGCTCAAAAGACCAAACCGTTCTTCTGCAGCAGGGTGGCAAAGAACTGCTGTCATTTTGGCCACAGTCTGAAAAAGTAGTGTCATGATTTGTGAAAGCTTTCGCAAGCATTTGCGAAAGTGACATGCATGTGACACTAATTTGTGACACTACTTTTTCCAGAAATTTGAAAAACATATTTCTAGGGCGTTTCGCCCAAAAATAAAGACATGGCTAGCATCCTCAGGGTCTGACTAGGTGAACACAAAAATAATTGTGTTGCTAAAGGGTCCCAAATTTAAATGGCAAGCATTTTTCTGATTGCTAACTGAAAACAAAATGGTGGATTTGTGACACTACTAGGGCCATTTACAACACTAAAAAGTGCATTTGCGAAAGTATCAAACTTTTTGTTAACTTTTCCCATTGACTTATAATGGGAACTTGTTTTTTGAATAACTTTTGAACCGTTTCATATTTTTCATGAAATCTTTGAAAGGCACATTGGAGACCATTGCCACACGTTCCCTGAAGTTTTCAGGCCAGTCAGACAAACCTTGTGACCTGTAGGTGCAAGCAAAGAATTCACTAGAAAGCGTAAATGAGCACAGAGATCATGATTAATAACTCTGCAGCCATATACCTGACAGTACGAATGTTGGCAGATCCCAAGATGTATGGTTCTTGATTGTGCATTCCAAATTTCAGCCAAATCCGTTGAACAATGGCAAAGTTATTAAGGTGTAAAGTTTGACCCTTTAACCTTAAAGGGGCTACTCAACCCTAACTATGGTAACATTACTGTGCTACCATTTATATAGAGATATATATATATATATATATATATATATATATATATATATATATATATATATATATAGGGGACACATGATGGGCATGAGTGTGATATGGCAAATATTGTCACTCCTGCAGAGTGAGCTGTGGATATCTCACGAGTGCCGAAGGCACGAGTGAGATATCCAAGCTCACGATGCAGAAGTGACAATATTTGCCATAGCACACAATCTGCCCATGATGTATTCGATATATACAATAGGGCCAAGAGTTTCAGAAGTTTTGTTATGCTGTCTTGTGTTCTGTTCCTGTTAATGTGTTTGCTCATTCTGTGTGTGAGCTTTTCTGAATGGGCTGGCAGTGTTATAAACTCTGAGAGACACATGAGTGTTTTGCAATGCTAAATGAGTTAGTTTTAGATAGGAATGAGAAACATACTTTTGTGAAGCTGTATTGTTTAGCAGTCTGGCTGCAGTGAAGTTAAAAACATCACAGTAACTGTAATGAACTGAGAGGCAGAGTGTCAGAACAGCTGATACTATTTTCAGTGGTAATTAAGTTAGCTGCAGGCAGAGTGTTCTGTGAAATTGTGCTCTTTAGGATTCTGGCTGCAGTGAAGTTGAAATTGTCACAGTAATTTTAATGGGTGAGAATCACAGTTTGAGGAACAAGTGAGCGTGTGTTTCAGTGGTAGTTGAGTTAGCTGCAGGCAGTAGTTTAGACTGTTCTGTGAAGCTGTGCTGTTTGGAACTCTGGCTACATCAAGTTGAGAGCATCACAGTAATGAGCTGGAAGTTGGGGGGGATAGGTGTGTTTTGTAATGCTCACTGAGTTAGCTGTAGGCAGCAGTGAGACCTCTCAGGTAGTTCTGTATTTGTGTCTATGGTAACAGCACAGGTGTTTCTTTCATGCTGAGGGGAAAGCTGCCTAGGGTGATGATATCAATGACCTTCTGTGACCTGTGTGTGTAAATGTCTGATATCATCACAGTAGAGCAGAGGGTAAAAATATCACACAGCAGTGGATGATATGCTAGTTTATCTCACTCATTTACCACTCACCCCTATTGTGTATATATATATATATATATATATATATATATATATATATATATATATACACACATATGGCCGGATATTCAAACTGCGCCAGGCTGTGGCGCAAAGCTGAGTGCAGCTCAACTTGGTTGTGCAGGGGTGTGACCTGGATCATATTCAATGGAGCTGCACAATGGCACAGCAGCTTTGAATATCACACCCTGGCCACCCCCACTGTGCATGGCGCAGTGGCACTGCACCAGTGCAAATGGCCAGAGTGGAGCATGGAGATGCGCTAGCACAAGTGCCATTGTGCCATGCACAGCACCTGTGTTATTCAAAAAGGGACATGCAAATGGGGCCATAATTTATGCAAGGCGCACATGGGGCCATTTTCAAGTCATTATAGCCCCATTTGCATCCCTTTAGCATGCAGGTGGGCCGATCCCCGACGACTTGCGCCTGGCACCCTGCCAGGCAGCAGCTGTCAGGGACCGATGCACCCTGCAGCCCGATCATGGGCATTTGTCTAAAAACTAATCCTTGTCCAATATCCCTGGTGGTCCAGTGGACCGCTATGTGCCCGATCATGTGCATTTGTCTACAAACAACATCCCTGTCCAATATCCCTGGTGGTCCAGTGGACATTGCTGCCCTATCGCAGGCATCTTTTCAAATCACCCCCCCGCCAATATCCTGGTGGTCCAGTGGACGCACTCTGCCCGATCGTGGGCATCTGTAAAACATAAAAGTCCTATTACCTGGTGGTCTAGTGTAACCCCTCCCACCGCCCACTGAGCCCCTACCCTGCTCCCCATCAGCCAGCGGGCAGCACCCCACCCACCTGCCACCCGCTGGCCCGCCGACTGACAGCTCGGTAGGGCTGCCGCCCATTGGTTCACAGCATGAGCCAATGGGTATGCAACCATACCGATCTACACTTTACAGATATGTGAATGATTCATTCACATATCTAGACTGTGTAGTGAGATGGTTGCACGCCCATTGGCCTCACACGTGAACCATCGGGCGGCAGCCCTACCAAGCTGCCAGTCAGTGGGCGGCGGGGTGGCAGGCGGGTGGGTGCTACCGCCCGCCGCTGACGGGGAGGGTGGTGGGGCCTCAGTGGGCGGGTGGGAGGGGGTACACTAGACCACCAGGGTAATAGGACTTTCTATGTTTTACAGATGCCCGTGATAGGGCAGAGTCTGGTCTACTGGACCACCAAGGATATTGGCGGAGGGGTGATTTGAAAAGATGCCCACAATCAGACAGTGATCGGTCCACTGGACCACCAGGGATATTGGATGGGGGGTGTATTATACTGATGCCCGCAATTGGGCACATAGCGGTCCACTGGACCACAAGGGGTATTGGACGGGGATGTTTTTTGTAGACAAATGCCCACAATCAGGCACATAGTGGTCCACTGGGCCACCAGGGATATTGAAGGGGGGTTTATTTACATGAATGCCTATGATGGGGCATGGGGCACCGCCAGGTGTGGCAGGAACTCAGTTGGCCACCCACAGGTGGCAGCTGCTGTGTTGTGCCCTGCAATGTGACAGCTCACCTGTGGGTGGCCATCATTTGTTCCTTTCTTTTTTGGCTTTACATTGTGCAGGCGCTGGTAGGGTTATGTATGCATGGCTCTGCACATCCTGGGCTGAACATCGGGCTGTGCAGGTTATGCATGGGCACGCCCCCCCATCTGTGCCTGCATACATTACTGATGCGCTCCGGCGCATCGGCATTTGTGAGGCGCACTTTTCCCTTTTGAATATCACATCAGGGCTCATCAGTGGGTTGTGCATGGTGCAACACTGTTGTGCCATGCACAACCCTTTTGAATATCTGGGCCATATATGTGTGTGTGTATACATATATATATATATATATATATATATATATATATATATATATATATATATAGATATATATAGATATATAGATATATATATATATATATACACTCATATATATATCCATGGCAAAAAATCCATTTAATGCATCAGTTAGGGTTGTTCCACAGTGACAAAGTGAGGAAATTTGGTATTAGGGTTGAACACCCTAATCCAAATCACCCCCAGCACCCCCCCCAGCACCACACACACAGATACACACACACACACACACATGCAAGTAGGGGGGAGGACCAAGGCAACGTGACCAATGACAGACAACCAGCAGCGGGTGACAGAAATAAAAAAACAATTGTCTAAATGTACTACAAGACATCCCCACCCACCTGACCAGGTACTGCATGCTCAGTGGAGATCAACAGCAAAACTGAGGCCATGTACACCAAATATACACATCCCTGATTGCAGGTGCACACAACGTACCACACTTAGTAGTAGCATGGCCTTACCTAGCAATGCCCCACACCCCACCTCATCCGGTAGTCCACCTCAGCTATAGAGCACAGCAAAAAACTAAGTAGTTGTACAGGTATAATATGTGTGCTTGATTTCATGTATACACAATCTCTCATTGCTAGGCAGTGGAGGAGCTTTGCAAGGCAGTGCCCCACCCACTTAGACCATGTACTGCGTAGTCACTGGACAACCCCAGTTAAAATTAACCCATGAAGATCAACACTGTAACACAATGATTGCAGCCATTCAAAGGTTAGTACAATTATGACTCACAGAGTCTGTGATAGAGAATGCCCCCTCTCATCCTACAACACTTATCCCATTGTGACTAAAAGCTATACTAAAAGAAATTCTGTTTATATCTACAGTATAGCTACTTGATTCCTATTGTACTACAATTTACATAGTTATCACTTCGATGGCATCAGTGACAGAATGGTCTGCCAAACCCAAAGACTAGATACTACAACCTGAGTGTAGACAACTACAAAAAAAGTGAGGCTGTGGGCATAAATGGTATAGATCACTCATTGCAGCAATACTAAACTTATCACTATTTCAATAACTGAGGCGTCATAGAGGCAATGCCATTGTCTTTACCAGGTAGTACATCCTCAGTAAAGAGCTACAGGAAAATTGAGCCTATAGACATCCATGATACACCTACATCATTATAGCTACAGTTATGTTAGAATATTTAGAAGTTGCTTGGCTTCAGTCAGGTAATTACACTCTTTGTTAGAACAGTTACTGCATTTGTAGTATACGGACACACTGAAGGTACATATATGTACAGCAACAGTACACCTACATCACTGAAACTGTATACCTGATGGTGACATTAGGAGTTGCACATCCTTGTACAGGGAATAGTTTTCCCATACTTCGAGATCAGCATCTGTATCATGAGTGGACAGCTGCAGTAAATTTAGCACTACATAAATTACATAGTGAATGCAACAATTCTTGTATTTTGATGATGGATGTGTCTTGTAGTAAATTTATGTTGTTGTCTTTATTTCTGTTTACTCATAAGTGTACAAACCTTTGTACAGTTGCAATCAGAGACTTGCATAATTGATGTCCGGTCACGGTACAGTACCAGGTGTGGTGGGGTGTGGGGCATCGCTAGGTAAGGCCATGCAACTACTAAGTGTGGTACATTGTGTGCACCTGCAATCAGGGATGTGTACGTTTGGTGTACATGGCCTCAGTTTTGCTGTTGATCTCCATTGAGCATGCAGTACCTGGTCAGGTGGGTGGGGATGTCTTGTAGTACATTTAGACAATTGTTACTTATTTCTGTCACCTGCTGCTGGTTGTCTGTCATTGGTCGTGTTGCCTTGGTCCTCTCCCCTACTTGCATGTGTGTGTGTGTGTCTCTGTGTGTGTGTGGTGCTGGGGGGGTGAATTTGGAGTTAGGGTTTTCAGCACTAACACTGAATTTCCTCACTTTTGTCGCCGTGGAACAAGCCTAACTGATGCATTAAACAGATTTTTTTGCCATGAATAGATAGATAGATAGATAGATAGACAGACAGACAGACAGACAGATAGATAGATAGATAGATAGATAGATAGCTATGTATGTATTAGATAACCTACTCTGAGGTGTGTGGTCATGCTCTAATATACGCACACCTTGGTGTGCATCAACCACCCAAGGTGAGTATGTATCAGAGCATGAGTGCACACCCTAGAGTGGGTTATCTATCTTGTAAAATTACAAAATTGTTTTGGAGGGGTGTAAAAGTGCAGGTGTGCGGTCACACTCTGATATACGCAGGTCATGTGATGTGTTTTATACAATCAGAACATTGGATATGTATTTGTATTGTCTTGCTCAATGTGCAGTTTTGTATGGTAGGTATCTTGCTTTGCCAAGTTGTATTTTGGTCGGACTTGCAGTTTACGTGCAGCGAAGCACTGAAAAACACGATTTTTGCTTTTTGGCACTTTTTTGCTGATTTATGCCCATTGTGCTGCAGCCACACTGTTTGCTATTTTGGTCTGACATTTTCAGAGTAGAAAGAAGTTTGGTCAAAGAACAATCCAGGGCTAGTTTGGTGAAAAAATATGAATCCATTCCAAAGTTATTTAAGTTTGAAGTTTTGGGTTCTGAGCATGCTCAATTCACTCCAAGATTTATATGTATGCTTTGTGAAAGGGCATTGGGCTCGCGATCAAGGATTTTGTCAGCTCACAAATGGGGATTTATAAAATTCCTGTTCATGAGAAAAAATTCTTCATTTGTGAGCTGCCGTTTTGTTTTCATTTTTTACCCAAAACAAAATGTTGTAGCTTGTTCCACGGGTGACTTGTTGTTCAAATAAGGCATTGGTTTTGTTCAGAGTGATCCCCTCTACAAACCCATTTCTTTGGTTTCCTTCATTATTGCCAAAAAACACAGCCATTTTAAATTTTAAAATTTTTGGTTTGTACTCATTTCTGATCCTCATTCACAAGGTGACAAAATCCTCATTCATGAGTCAATCCCCTTTCACAAGGAAGCAAAATCCTTGATCCTGAATTAGGGACCAGATGGTCCTATCATGCAAACAAGGATTGTCTCTCAAATGGGGATTTTGTCAGCTCACAAAAGGGGATTAGGTTTTTGAATCCTATTTCGTAAGCTAACAAAATCCCGTTCTTGGTGTCAAAAATCACTTTTAGCTGGCGTTCCTTTTCATGAGCTGACAAAATCCTTGGTCATCATTTCACAAACAGATGTCCATTCTCATGAAAGAGGATTGGCTCGCAAATGGGGATTTTCTCAGCTCACGAATAGAGATTGTTTTTTCAATTTCTCATTTGCGAACTGTCAAAATCTCCATTCGTGAGCCAATCCTCTTTCACGAGATAGCAAAATCCCCTTTCATGACTTGCAGACCAGATTTTTGTTTTATTTATTCATTTATTTGTATATTTGGAAACAACCTTTGAATATGCACTCTTTTACAAAGGTTCCACGTCAGGAGGTAAAACAGCAGAGACATAACAAAAACTTGACAGTTAACACAAAACATAAGATTGCTATGTAATACAGAAAATAGATAAATAATACATTTCAGCAACCTAGACAACTGAAATTAAACAGTGGGAGGAGATTCTCAACTAGCAACATACAGCACAGCTCCCTCAGGGGGGCCTGTCAAGGCAGAGTATTGGAAAGGGTAAGAGAAAGAAAGGAGGGAGAGTGTGAATGAGGTTTCCCAATTAGCAATGTGCGGCATAGTTGCCCCAGAGGGGTCTGTCAAGGTAGAGTATCAGAAAGGGTAGGAAAAAGAAAGGGGGAGAGTGCAGACAAGGGGTAGATTAGAGAGAGAGAAGAGAGAGAGAGGGGGGAGAGAGAGAGAGAGAAAGGGATTGGGAGAAGGAGAATATTTGGGGGGAAGGGGAAGTGTTGGGAGAGTATGGAGGGGAGGGAGTTGGAGGGAGCTGGGGTGTTGGCAAGAGATGGCAGGTGGGAGTCCAGGGTAGGAAAAACAGGAGAAAAGCACACACAGATGAGGGGGGTATCTGGGTTGAGGATATGGACTCAGGTAAGGGAGTTAGAGATGTTTAAGAGGGGGTATCCAGGTTGAAGATATGGATTCAGGTAAGGCAGTCACAGGTGTTTGAGTTCAACAGCTATTGCTTCAGTTCTCTTTTAGTTCATTCTATCCTATTGTCACTTAGAATGTTCAGGTATCCTCTGCCTGCTGCTAGAACACCTGTGTGCCTGAAGGGGTTTTAGATCTGCAGCATTCATACCAACACACTGTGCTTAAACCTACATATCTTAAAAACCATACATCCAATTTTAAAACTGTAAAAAGAAAAGTTTTTCAGGACAAAAAGTTTTTGAAAATGAGTGAGGTTTGGTAATGTCTATTTAACTGGATTTAATGTTGTGTGAGGTTGTTTTCATAGTTTAATAAATTCTGATGATTTTATCTAAATATAATTATGCTCTGTTTACATAGTCATGCAAAAATATTAAATTTCTGTACAATTGTTGATTAAAATTGTTAAAAATATACAGTAAACATCTGTCATTGTCTAAATATAAATTTTGCAAGTTTTTTACCATTTTTTTTTAGTCAGAAATCAATATCTGAATCTCTTGTTATTACAGTTTGAGTTTTTTGTTCCACTCCCCTGCTTGGAATTTTTGCAGTGTTTAATTCTTCTTACCCACTGATTTTAGGTTATGAATCTGATTATCAATTTTTTTTGTTTTTCCCCTAGTTTAGTAAGAACATATTTACACACTACCTTAAAAGGACATATTAGGAAGTGATTCAGGAAGGAAGTGCTTTGTGAGGTCAAGTAATGTAAATAGGAAGAACACTGCCAGTGTAGGTCAGTGAGCTGACACAGGAAATGAATACATTTGTTAGTGCTGGAGGTCTCTATATGATTAATTGCATATTTGCTGTAGTTAAAATGTTTAATTTCATTGAAATAAACTATTTTATTTTATTTTTGCAATAAAATCCCATAATAAGTATAGGAAACTATATTTTATTTGTGTTGTTTGCTTTATCATAGTGTAAATGAAGCATGATGTTGTTCATGTAAAGGTTCACAGGTCGTTCAGTAAACATCATGTTACATAAATCTGTGTATTTAATTTCCTGGCATAGTTTATTTTTTTGGGGTTGTATTATGGAATGGTTTAAGGTGAGGGAATGACTGTATGATGAAGCACTGTGTGTTAGTGGTGGTGGGGGGGGTCCTGCATTCATAATACAGGCTCAGATGCACTTCATATGTTCTGTGGAAATGAGAGGGGCTGTATGCATGTAATAATGGTGCTAACAGATACTGTAGACACATTATGGGTATACGTATAGGATGATAAAATTGCTGAAAAGGCACTGGTAATTTGGGGTATACTGTGTCATGGGGAAGGGGGTAGGTGTGCCTGTACCAAGGAATGATGCTCATAGGCACTGCAGTCATTTTGCATCATGAATTGGCACCCCGTCCTTGGGGGCATACTCAGTTGTAGGGAAGCAGGTGGGGCTGCCTGCATCTGGTAATGGTGTCCATATGCCATGCAGAAACATTGTGGGTACACATACAGGGTGATGACATGGGCACCTGTAAAGGTTGTGTACTATGTGCTGTGTCACATGGTTTGCCTGCATACACATGTGATATGTTGCAACATTCAGTATGGTGCACTGTGTGGGTGGGAAGGAGTGTGGGTATGCCTGCACCATGGAGTGATGCTCATTGGTGCGTGTGTACTGTGTGCTATGTTTCATTTGAATGGACTGTATAAGTCATACACTGGCACTGATCACATCACAGTGCATCAGAGGTAAGGGATGGTCTGAAGCATTATGAGCACAAGGGACTAAAGTGGTTGTGGAGTGATTCGAACATGAATAGAACATTACAGTGCATCTGAGGGTAGTGTTGGAATGAATCTTGATGTGCACAATGGACTACACCATGGTGACTGAGGAGGGATCCATACCAGTAATGCACATCACAGAGTGTCAGAGATAAAGGTTGGACTGAAGACTGATGAACAGATGGACTAAATTGGTGACTCTGGTGGGATTTGAACTTGAACAGCACTTTACAGTGCAGTAGAGGTTGGGGCTGGACTGACACCAGATCAGTCAATGGACAACATCATTGGCTGTGGAGGGATCCGAACCTGAAATGCATTTCACTGTTCACTACAGTTTGGAGTGCAATAGATGCATGATAAGGAGATAGATTTTACAAGTGTCTGTGGAGGGATTTGAGCCTGAGATTTTACAAGTGGCTGTGGAGGGATTTGAGCCTGAAGAATACTTCACAGTGCATCAGAGATTGGGGCTGAACTGATGTCATATGAATATTCAGCTCACTTAGTGGTATAAATGGACTAATAGTTATAACAATTATGATATCAGTGACATGTTATTGTAGAAAAATACCCCAAAAGACAAAAAAATACACCAAAGTGGTGATGGCCAATTGGATTGCTCGAATAAAAAAAAACCTATAAGTTATGAAATTAATTATAGTGTCAACCTGATCAGCTTAACATGTTACACTAAAACAAGATGATTTGTTGTTACAATACAAACTAATGGCAGAATGAACATAATACATTTTTCACAGCACATGCAAAAAATAGTAAATTTATTTATTTATGTATTAAGGCTTGTTTTCTCAAGAATAGCCAATGGGAACACATATTATATTAAGTAAAATCAGTAAGGGTATGATGTCCCCTATTAGCTGGTACAACTCAATTCAACAAATGTAAACAAATGCTTGAGCTGCACCAAGAGAAAGATATGGATGCCAATTGGCGTCATCAGGCACTACAGCACATAATTTAGGACACCATATGGCGTCATCAGGAAAAAGAGGTATGTTTTTTTATGATGCCATATGGCGTCATCAGGAAGGAATGAGTTAAATTAAAGGCCTGAACATTTGTTGTATTAAGAGCTGTGACAGGGATCTCATTTAGCTGTAGTGGAGGGCAGTACATGAAGGATCTTTGTCCCAGGGAAGTTCTATGAAATGGGACATCAAGCTGTGTTGTCACTGTTCTTCGTGTGTTGTATTTGGAGCTTGCTTTCTTTACCAGGTCTGCAATGCAGGTAGGAGTTAGGGAAGCATGGCCTTTCTCCCTTGTTGCCAAGTTTGGTATCTGATTCTGGATTGAAGTGGTAGTATGTAGGCCAGACTATACAGGGTACAAGTGTGCATGAAGCAGTCAGCATTTAGCAATAGTCTGCAAGCCTTTTTAAGGGCAGTGGCAACCCGTTTGAGGGCCGTATCAGTGGCAGCGCTGTAAACCACCAGCCCGTAGTCGACCAGGGAGAGGACAGAGCTGGAGACAGAGAGCCAGAGGCCTTCAACAGTTAGGCTTTTCTTGTGCCTAAACAGGATCCCCAATTTAGTGTTCACAGCTTTCACCACCATGTCAATGTGCTGAACATACGAGAGGGTGTCATCCACAATGACACCCAGGTACTTGAAGGAGTGAACCTGTTCCAGTGGGGCAGTCAGGTGATTTGTGGTTGTTAGTTCTGGGCATCTCCTTTTTAGTTGGGGGCTAGAGAGGAGCATTGCCTTGTTTTTTTTTGTAGTTTGGTAGCAACCTTTGGGAGTAGAAACAGGTCTCCAGTTGCAGGAAGGATGATTGTAGCTCAGCCTGTAGGTGCTGTACACAAGAGTGACAGCTAAATAGGACAGCATCATCGACGTATAGAATGACTTTGCTAGTGCAGGCATTAGGTAGGTGGTTCAGGAACATGCTGAAGAGCAGTGGATCAAGGATGGAACCTTGAGGCACCCCTAGCAAGACTTCCTGGATGCAGATATGGAGTGACCTATCTTGATTCTTTGAGACCGGGAGGTTAGATAGTCCTGGAACCATAGATAGGCATTTGGGGAAACACCAAGGGCATGCAGTTGAGACAAGAGAAGTGGGTGGCAGACTGTGTCAAATGCCTTTGTTAGGTCAAAGAAGATGGACCCAACCAATTTTCCCTCATCCAGTGCCTTTTGGACATACTCAGTGAAATCCATCAGTGCAGTGTCCGTGCTGTGGAGTTTCCTAAAGCCATGCTGCTGGGGACATTGCAGCTGGTATTTGTGAATATAGTCAGTAAATTGGTCTGCCACAATCCTTTCCAGTGCTTGGGGGGGGAGGATAGAGATGGGCCTGTACTGTGTGGTCAGTGACTTATCACCTCCCTTATGCTCTGAGGTCACCAGCGCTTGTTTCCAAGGAGAAGGGAATTTGGCAAGCTGGAGGCATTTTTAAAAATTGTAGTGATGGGAGCGATGACTTCATTGATTGTCTGCACTAGCAGTTTCATGTCAGTGTTGTCAGATACCATTCTGGTTTTCCCCAGGCCCTTTTTAACATAACCCAGTGTTTCTTTGACAGTGACTTTCTTGAAGTAAAATTGAGGGTGCGAGTTGCTGTCCGGTGGGTGTCTATTATCAGTTTTGATAGGCTTGAGGTATTCAGCCAGTAGAACAGAGCTAAGATCCGTGAAGGTGGAGTGGAACTCTTTGGCAATGGTGTGGGGGTCCATGGTATTTGTGCCATTGATGTTTATTAGTGATGCCTGTGTTTTGTCATCCTTCCCTGTGAGTGCCTTTATATTGTCCCAAAACCACCTCCCATCACCACAGGTTCTTTCCAATTGATCCTTGTAGAAATTAACCTTAGCATTCCTGATGAGATGTGTGCATTTGTTTCTGGCTGCCCTGTATCTTTGAAGTTCAATGGGCTTACCAGAGGCCTTGGCATGATACCAACGGTATCAAGGCCGTAATTTGATGATCAAGGATTTTTCATGAACGGGGATTCTGACAGCTCACGAACGGAGATTGACCTTGCAAATGGTGATTTTGACACCTCGTGAATTAGGATTTTAAAAACTTTGCCACCGCACTGTAAATAAATGGTTTGGTCTTTAGGCTTGAAATTTGTAGGGTATAAAGAGTGTGTCCCAGAGATGTGAATTGTGCTATTTAGGTGTTCAAAAATGAATCAGTTACAAAGATATGCCATCATGAAGATGAGAATTTTTCCATAGCATAACACTGCAGTGCCCACAGCAACTTTTGGTGCCTGTATCTAGGAAACAGTGCAAGATATGGATTTTTCACTACCCACAGTTTTGTCCACCTTTAGATGGACTAAACATATGTGGAGGTTTTGAAGTCATAATTACAACTGCAGTGGAATTTTTTTCATAGGTTACATGGTTACTGAGATATTTGCAAATTAGTGTTACAAGGGTCCTTTTTCAGACCTATAGGGCTACTGTATGGATCCGTTGTTATGTGTAAGTGGGAACACAGGTCCCAGAGGGCTGATGCTCCTACAGATGCATATTATTATGCACAAATGGGCAGTTTGGTGAAAGCACTCCCACCAATACTTGCCATTTACTGGTTGCATTACACTTTTTCAAAAAGTAAGGAAATTCATTGCAAAAAACTTTTTTAATGCATCAGGTAGGGGTAAAGTGACAAAAGTTGGGAAATGAGATGTTAGGGTTGAGCCCATAATCCTTCCCCCACCACCCCACCCCTGCATCCTCCAAACACCGACAGACATCGGGGTGTGCCATTGGGTCATGAGGCCTAACTCTCACAACATTCTCCTTCACTGTAGCATGTCAACCTGTTTACACATGGAATGGGGTGAGATCTGAGCCTGATGACCCCATGGCACACCCCAGCATCTGTCAGTGTGTGGAGGATGTTGGGGTGGGGAGGTGGGGAGAGGGGTTAGGGGCTCAACCCTAACATCTCATTTCCCAACTTTTGTTGCTTTAACCCTAACTGATGCATTAATGAAGTGTGTATATATATATATATATATATATATATATATAGTACCGTGCCACCATAGTTAGGGTTGAGTACCCCATTTAAAGTTAAAGTGTGAATTTTGCATCTTAATAACTTTGCCATGTACAACAGACTTGCCTGAAATTTAGCAGGCATGGAGCAGTACCACAGTTTCGTAACAGTCGGATATACGGTTGTGGAGTTATAAAGCAACATTCTGTAGCACATTTATGCTTTTTTGTGCATTCTTTGCTCGCACCTACAGGTTGCACAGTTTGTCTGACTGATCTGAAACCTTCAAGGAACATGCGGCCAGGGTCCCTGATGTGCCTTTCAAAGATTTTGTGAAAAAATATTAAACAGTTCAAAAGTTATTCAAAAAACAATTTTCTCATTATAGTCAATGGGAAAAGTTAACAAAATGTTTGACAGTGTCGCAAATGCAGTTTTTAGTGTCGCAAATGACCCCTGCAGTGTCTTGAGTCAGCCATTTATTTTTTCAGTTAGTGGTCAAAGAAATGCTTGGCATTTAAATTTGGGACCCTCTAGGGACACAATTATTTTTGTGTTCACCTAGTCGAGCCCTGAGGATGCTAGCCATGTCTTTTTGGGGTTAAACACCCCAAAATATATTTTGACATTTTGTAAACTGTAGTGTCACAAAGTAGTGTTGCACATTCGACACTTTAAGTGATTTGCAACACTACTTTGCGACACTATGGCCAAAATAACAGGAATTATTTGCCACCCTGCTGCAAAAGAACGGTTTGGTCTTTGGGGCTGAAATTTGAAGGGAAGAAAGCCAACATCCCACAAATGTGCCCTTTTTGTGGTTTGGTGACAAAATATTAAAGGGATGCAAAGTTACAATACTCCAAATCTGACACTTTTCCCCTAGACTAACATTACGGTGTCTGCTGTGCCTTTCAGGACCTGTATCTCAGAAACTCTTCGAGATACGGATTTTTAGTAGGAAAAATGCTTAGCCCCCCCACTAGGGAGCTAAGTGAAAAACTTGCCAGGAAAGTAATAATTTATATGAAATTTTAATTTTTTTCTACGTCATACGGTTCCTGATATATAAGCAATTTAGTAATACAAGTGCTCATTTTGTGCTCCGAGGCCCATTATTATGCATACATTCTTTCTATTCACTGTGTTTCTATATGTAGCTGTTGGTGAAAAAAAGGGTGTGAGCGTTCATTACTGTCATAGTTTGCATTCCCACTTGTGTTTCTGTAACTATTTGCATTAGTGTCCCCATCTACACCACCATGTGCGTTACCCTTTGCGTTTTCATTTGCGCTTGCGTTTCCATTGCTGTTTCCATTTATGTTTCATTTTGCGTCACTGTGTGCATTACCATTTGCATTTGTGTACACGCTTCTGTTTGCATTTGCTTTTCCTTTGGCATCATTGTTGCTGTTACTGTTAGCATTTCTGTTTCCTATTGCAGTACCGTGACCATGCATGTTACCAGTTGTGTTTCCATACGTGCTTGTGTTTGTGTTTCCATCCGTGTTAGCATTTCTGTCTACGCCACAGTGTGCATTACCCTTTGAATTTTTGTTTGCGCTTGCATTTGCATTACTGTTAACATTTGTGTTTCCATTACTGTTTTTGTTTGCATTTCTTAACTGATGCATTAAACAGAGTTTTTTGCCATGAATATATATATATATATATATATATATATATATATATATATATATATATATATATATATATATATATATATATATATATAATGTATAACAGTGCTACCATAGATTAGGGTTGAGGAGCCATTTACATGTTAAACTCAAAATTTTGCACCTTAATAACTTTGCAACTGTTCAACGGATTTGCCTGAAATTTGGAATACGTGATCAAGACCCATACACCTTGGGATCTGCCAAGTTTTGTATTGGTCGGATATATGGCATTTATGCTTTTTTGGAATTCTACGGTCATGCCTACAGGCAGCACGGTTTGCGCAACTGGTCCGAAATCTTCAGGGAACGTGTGGCCGGGGTCCCTGATGTGCATTTTGAAGATTTTGTGAAAAAATATTAAACGGCTCAAAAGTTATTCAAAAAACAATTTCCCATTATGAGTCAATGGGAAAAGTTAACCAAAAATTTGACAGTGTCGCAAATGCAGTTTTTACTTTCACAAATGGCTCTGTTACTGTTGCAAATGCACCATTTTGTTTTCAGTTAGTGATCAGAAAAATGGTTGGCATTTAAAATTGGGACCCTCTTGCAACCTAATTCTTTTTGTATTCACCTAGTCGGACCCCGAGGATGCTAGACATGTCTTTATTTTGGGGTTAAAACACCCCAGAAATATGTTTTTCACATTTGTGGAAAAAGTACTTTTGCAAAGTAGTGTCGAACGTGCGACACTGTCGAATGAATTTGTGAAAACTTTCCCAAAGTTCGACAGTACTTTTACAGGGTGTGTGAAAATAACAGCAATTCTTCAGGACTGTGCTGCAAAAGAACAGTTTGGTCTTTTGGGCTGAAATTTAGAGGGAACGCAGCCAATATAAGGCAGATATGCCTTTCAGTGGTTTGGTAAAAAAAAACAATATTCCATGGTCAAGTGACAGCACTCCAAAGTCAATGGTTTTTCCCATAGGATAACATTACAGCATCTGTTACATTACAGGAATTGTTTGGCACTGTGCTGTAAAATAACGGTTTGGTCTTTTGAGCTGGTATTTGAAGGGAAGAAAGCCAGCATCCCAAAGATGTGCCTTTTAGTGGTTTAGTGAAAAAATATTACAGGAAGCCAAAGTTATGCTACTTCAAACTTCTCTTTTTTCCCCATAGGATAACATTACGGCGTGCGCCACATCTTTCAGGGCCTGTATCTCAGAAACGGTGCTAGATATGGACTTTTCGTCAGAAATGTTCTTAGCCCCCTACTGGGGGTAAAGTACAAAACTAGCCAGGAAAGTCATAAATCATATGACTTTAAAAAATTTTTTCTATGTCGTATGGTTCCTGAGATATAAACAATTTAGTATTCCAACTCCTCATTTTGTGCTCCGAGAGACAGTATTATGCATACATTCTTTGTACTCACTGTCTTTCTATATGCAGATTTTGGGAAAAACTATTGTGTGTTTTTGTATAAGTGTTATCCTTAGCGGTTCTCTTAGTGGTTCTGTACCGGTTTCAGTAACTTTTGTGTCTATGCCATCTTGTGTGTTGCCATTTGTGTTTTCATTTGCACTTGTGTTTATGTAAATTTATGTATTTGTGTCTACAGTAGTGTTTATCTTTATGTTACAATTTGTGGTACCATGCGTATTAACATTTGTGTTTGCTGGCACTGTGTTACTATGTGTGAAGACATCATGTGGCAGGACAGCGGTGCCTGAAGGGCCCCACGCTCCCACTGCTGTATCACATTCTGTGTTTTACAGTACTGTTTATGTTTGTGTTTTTTGTGGTGGGACTGTGGGGGCAGAAGGGCCCTGCGCTCCTGCTGCTGTTTCACATTCAATATTTTCCAGTACTGTTGGGCCCCGTGCTCCCGTCACTGTATTACATTCAGTATTTTTCAGAATTGTTTATCTTTGTGTTTTGATTTGTGGCACCATGTGCATTAACATTTGTGGTTGATGGCACTGTGTTAGTATGTGTGAAGACTTCATGCAGTGGGCCCCATGCTCCCACTGCTGTATCACATTTAGTATATTTCAGTACTGTTTATGTTTGTGTTTTGTGTGGTGGGAGTACAGGTCCCAAAGGGCCCAGCACTCCCGCTGCTGTATGACATTCAGTATTTTTTAGTGCTGTTTATGTTTGTGTTTTGTGTGGCCCCGCACTCCCGTCACTAGCACATTTTGTATTTTACAGTACTGTTTATGTTTGTGTTTTGCATGGCGTGAGGGGCCCCATGCTCCCATCACTGTAGTACATTCAGTATTTTTCAGAATTGTTTATCTTTGTGTTTTGATTTGTACTACCATGTGCATTAACATTTCTGTTTGCTGCCAGTATGTTACTATGTGTGAAGACATCACTTGACCCTACCCCCCTGTGAGCAACACTGGCACACAGAGAGACAGACACACATGGAAGTAGGCGGAAGAACAAAGGTAACAGGAACAATTACAGACTTGCTGCATGTTAAGTGAAGAGCCACAGGCAAAGAAGGTTGATGCAGATCAGTTGTACACCTCCCTGATTACAGGTAAAGTTGTAGTTAGCACAGTTGTCACTTGAATGGCCTCAGCCAGGGAATGCCTCTTCAAACTGTGACACCAGGTACTGGATCCTCAGTAGAGACCCACATCAGAGCTGAGGGTATGGGCATCAATGGTAGACATCAGTGATTGCAGGGACACTCAAGTTAGCACAGTTAGTGTTTGTGTTAGCTCAGATAGGTAATACCCCCCCAAAAAATGTGTACTGCATCATGAGTACTGATGCACACTAAGACTGAGGCAATCAACATCAATGGTACACCTCTGTAATTGTTGGTATACACAAGTTAGCACAGTTAGGATTTCTATGGTCTCACATAGGCAATTTCCCCATGCAATACCAGTTACTGATCCTGACTGTACAGCCACAACTGCATGTCTTTAGGTAGAATGTAACACAGCTCTCTACACCAGGTAGTGCACTCTGACTGTAGAGTGACAGTAAATGTAAGCATGGTACATGCTAGTTAACTTAGTTAGTAATTACAGGAGATCTGTAACTCAATGTCTGAACACCTAGCCCACACATTGCACACTGAGTTGAGAGTACAGAACAAAAAAAACATGGAGGCGAACAGTGTGATGGGGGAACTGCACTTCCACAACACTTGCTGCATCCTAAGCAAACAGCCAGAGGAAAAGACAGGCAATGTACATCAGTTGTACAGCTCTCTTGATTACAGGAATAGTCCAGTTAGCACTGCTGTCACTTGAATGGATTCAGGTAGGCAATTTGTCTCCAAACGTGACAGCAGGTACTACATTGTAAGTGGAGAAACACAACACAGGTGAGGGAATGAACATCTTAGTGGAGATACACAACACAGTTGAGGGTTTGTACATCAATGGTACACATCACTGATTGTGGGGATACTGAAGTTACCTCAGTTAGGATTTGCATGGATTTAGGCAGCTAGAGATGCTGTGCCATTGAAAATTTGTAGTGCATTATGACTGGTTTTCTATAGGAACCATAGGGGACTGGAGATCAATGCCACACCTCTGTAATTGTAGGTACAGTGAAGTTACCACAGTTAGGAGTTGTATGAGGTCAGCCAGGGAATTGCAGTAGACATAGCAGTTACTGCATCCTAAGTGTTTAGCCACAGCTGCATAGTGTTAGGTAGTGATGTGCGACACCTTGCTACAGTAATTACTGCATGCTGAGTGGAGAGAGACACAGTAAAAGTAAGTGCGTTGCAGACTTCTTAACACTCTTAGGAATTATGGGAAGTGTGATATGCAATGTGCCACATTGTAGCCTATGTTGTGGATACTGAGTGGACAGCATAACAAAAAAAAAACAGTACATGGACATGTAGTTGTGGTACTATTTGTTGCAGTTGATTTGCATGCTTAATAGAAACAACAGTAACATCCTAATGTCATCATGCTATGTTTCAGTAAAGACTCAACATAGGTGGTTATGTTTTAAAAAGATTTATTGCCAGTTGGTGAAACTGAAAAAGGGCCAATTAAGATTGCATTTATTTTACAAAATCAGTCTCACAATACAATCCTTGCATGTGTGTAATCATTGTTTGGAATATCTCTGAATGTGTCACATTTATAGCAACTAGGTTATATGAATTGGAACAAGTATGTACATATTGTAATACATCATAGAAAGAAGGCAGCATAAGAAGGTAATTTGGTCTATTAAATGTGATTGTGTTGCAGGGTTCACATCTTGAGGTAAAGTGTTGACTATCCGTGCTGTGTTCTCCCATCTTCTGTTGGCATGCATGTTATCTTCTTTCTATGCATATACCTGGTTCTTTAATAGATGGTCACTGTCTTTAATGAGATGACCTGTTTTAGCACAGAAGTTTAAGTGTTCACTGCTCTTTGTGGGAAGAAGTGCTTTTCTGACATCACTCCTGAACTTGTGACCCTGAAGCTGAAGCTGTGGCTCTTCATTATATATTTTTTACTGAGGTTGAAGAGATTTTGGTTAACAATATTATTTATATGTATTAAGTAATTGGATTTTCTAATTATGTGTTGTCCATTAGTTGTGTCCTATATTAATAAAGGTATGTCAGGAGCTTCTCAGCAGTGATTACACACATGAAACAGTAATGTTTAGTTGTTATTGTGTGACTGATAATGTGTATGTTCCTGGGGTGGGCGAAAAACCAGATGCTAAGTGTTCAAGTAATAGAATATAAAACAAAATCTGATTTCAGTGCCATTAGATAACTGGTATGTTCAGTTAAATATTTAAAGATATGTCACTGACTAGGCACATATGGAAAATTCCAACCCAACCCCTCAATAGAGGCGATCATAAATATTGTCAGGAACAGGTATGAAGTGTGTTGTGATCAGTAACAGTGTCTGATTTACAATTGTCAGTCTTTTTACCATAGGTTACAGTTACATGTATGATAAGTACAAAAAAATGTCATATTATTACAGGTACAATATACATTTCTTTCAATTGTTACATTGGTTTCCATGTTAGCTCTGAACTAGTAAGTACAAAAATATGAATGGTACACTGTTTTTATCAAAGATATGGTTCACTTGAACTTAATCAGTATAGTATTGTATTATATTTTATAGATTCATTTTTAGTTTACTCTTATAGTAATACTTTTACTAGAACAATAAAAGTAGTTAGCAACTATGGTGCAATGGAATAAGAATGTAAATATTATTTACATGTAATTACAAAGGTATGTCAAAGTCAGTTGATAATAAGATGCAATCGTTAAGTATTTACACTTGCTTCATTTAACTTGTTGCATTATGACTGAGTGTTATTTTTACATATGTACAGTTACAGTATAACAAATAAAGCAGGCATAGTTCAACACTGTTGCATAGTGAAGGGATGATGCTGTTGTCTACATGACAACAGCTAATAGACAAAAAAAAAATGGTGATAGACAACTTGTGACAGACTGTACCCTTTGGTGAATGAGACATATGTTGCATAGTTATTTAAGATGATAAGTGAGAACTTTTGTTTCTGTGCAGACAGAAAAAGTTAGAAACTGGCAACAACTTCTTGTTATGTGTGGGTATGATACAGCTACAAGAAAAGATATGTACAGAAGAGGAAAGCCAGGAAGGCCTCTGTTTTGAGATGTACAATCTTTGATAGACATTTAAGCATGGTTTCGCTAATGACTGTGAATACTGTTGGAGCTGATTGAAGCCACTACAACAATTTCCATGTCGCCACTGATCTACACATGATCTTAGATGTCATAGTGCATGAAATGTCTCTGCCAGTATAGATCCAGAAGCAAATGATTTGATACCTTTTAATGGACCAACATAGATGTAACAACAAGAACAAAGTGCTCTAGCTTTCGGACCAACCAGTCCTTCTTCAGAAGCTCATGGCAGTTGTTTAGAAAATACAATACTTATAACAGCTATATAATGCAGAGAAAAACAGAAAAAAATCCCCATTGGTTTAAAATACTCATTTAAAAAAAAAAAAAAAAACAGAAGATGATGTCAGAGAAGTTAAACAGTACAATACTGCCCTCAGTCCGAATGAACCTTGGGTTAAGATATGCTTGGTGCAACAAACATAAAGAATCCTACTACACATAAATTTAATTGACATAAGATAACACTGCTGAAGCAGATAACTCCCAAATCAAGCCATGAGTGTCACAGTCAGTATAAGGATGTGATTACTGAAAGGCAACCCCACCCAGCTTAAAGACAAACTAAGATAGTTATAGGGCTCATGAAATTACAATGTATGCATTAAAGACAAGAATACCAGTAAAGTTGTCTAAAAACATCAGTGCACACTGTGTGATGTGTAA
Organism: Neoceratodus forsteri; assembly: GCA_016271365.2. Classification (NCBI taxonomy): domain Eukaryota; kingdom Metazoa; phylum Chordata; order Ceratodontiformes; family Ceratodontidae; genus Neoceratodus; species Neoceratodus forsteri. Next base: position 990,237,993 of record CM057449.1, read on the forward strand.
AACCTAGCTAGACATGTCACCCAGCTGTATTCTCAAGCTAAATAAAAGGCCCAAGAAATTACAAAACCTCAGGACTATATAAATGATAATATAAATATAAATTGATAATATTAGTGTTAAACAAAAACTCTAGTAGAGGAACCTCAAAGAATTCAGACCATGCATCCTGATATGTACTGATGTCAATATATACTGAGAATGTAGCAACTACATGTACCACAAGTGTCTAGGGAATCTGAAAAAGAGATAAAAAAGTAATTTATCTCCTCCTGCTCATACAAACAGTACAACCTAACCCACCCCACATCACAATAATGTGGGTGGGGGAGATACATAGCTTAAACGAGATGTTGTCTCTCTCTCTCTCCCCCCTCCTTTTCTCTCTCTCTGTCCCACAGACACACACACACACACACACACACACACACACACACACACACACACACACTCTCAATCTCTCTCCTAGTGAACCTATATTAACTTCAGTCACTGTAATTGTTCCCCAAAGGAATACAACTTGTAATGAAATTCTGAGTAAATTACTACAATATTAGCCTAATGTAAAAAGATATGTGCAGGACCCCAAGCAAATGAGATCACACATCCCAATATGTACAGAGTTACAAAAATTATATATACAGTATAAGATAACACTCCTGTATGTACACTAGCAGGCTGGGTAAACTGAATATGGTGCAATGGAATCAATCCCCACACAGGCAAAGATAAAAGTAAGGAGAAATTTGTTGTGTGTGAAATGAAAATAGTAACACATTATACCTCCATATAGCTAAATAGAGACTTACCTCAATGTGACAGCAAGCCCCACATCTATTATATCACATACCTCACAGCACATACCCACACACATACATACACACACGCATCCACATCTCACACATGCTGAAGTCCTATAATATGTCAGCTTGAAGAAGAAAAGGTCTGTGGATGTTAATTTCTGTAGTGTCCCATAAAGCCAATATCCAAGTTCATCCCATCTGCTACCATATTGAGATGTAAAATAAGTTTAATCTCAAAAGCTCGTCTCTGTTGTGTGTTTTTGAGATTTCCTTTTAAGACCATTACTGACATATCTGAGACTGAGTGGTCAGGCTGGGAGAAGTGATGCCCCACTGGTTTTTCAGTCTTCCTTGCTGTAATAGTATGCCTGTGTGAGTTCATCCTAGTGCGGAGCTGTTGGCGTGTCTCTCCACATAACCTGTTTGTGGACATCTCTTGCACTGAATGAAATAAACAACATATCGTGACATGCATGTATAACTCCCATGCACCTGGACTTGTCTGTTTTGTGATGTAACCACACAGTCTGAGGTAGAAATTAGCCCACAAGTCTTGCAGGGGCGTTGATTGCAGGGTCGTGTGCCATTGTGTGACATGGTATTCTGTTCTGGTGAAAGTTTGCTCCTAATAATTAGGCTGGATAAATTTGGCGGTTGTTTAAAAGATAGTAGTGGAGTTCCTTAAAAATACAATTAAGGGTGTCATCCTCACTAAATATTGGGTGGAGATCTTTAATAATCTTACAGAGACGTTCAAGGTCTGGATGATATGTGACTACCAAGGGTATTCTTTCTGTAGCTGTCTTTTCTTTATATTGAAGTAGTTGTTGTCTTGGTACTATGCTGCCGTTCTGTTATCCTGTCAATTTCCTGGAAGAGTGTCCCTGCTCCATAAAGGTGTTTTTCAACATAGCCAAATGTGTATCTCTGTCATCCTCATTTGAACAAATACGTTGACAACGAAGTGCTTGACTGTATATGACAGATTTTTTTGTATGATTAGGGTGGTTACTTTTCCTGTGCAGGTATCTCTGTCTGTCTGTTGGCTTCCTGTAAATACATGTATGTAAGGTTCCATCCTTAATGATGACTGTGGTGTCCAGAAAGTTAACCTTGGTGGTAGAGTACTCCAAGGTAAGCTTTATAGTAGGTGGAGATTGTTAAGTTTGTGATGAAAATCTTTGAGTGCATCTGTGCCTTCCGTCCAGATGATAAACAAATCATCAATGTAATGGAAATAAGCCAGTGGTTTGTGGGATACTGCCTTAAAAATCCTCCTCCAAGTCAGCCATAAAGAGGTTAGCATACTGTGGAGCCATTTTGGTGCCCATTGCTGTTCCCATAGTTTGAACATAATGTTTACCATTGAAGTTGAAGTTGTTATGTGTCAAAATGAATTCCATAAGTTCCCCACCACTCCAGGGTTGATGTTTTGGTCAGGTCCTTTCTCACGATGTATTTAAGGCATGCTGCAATGCCATCTGTGTGTGGAATATTAGTGTAGAGGATGTTACATCCATTGTCACTAAAATGGTATCAGGTGGTAAATCCTTATAACCAGAAAGTACACGCAACAAGTGCGTAGTGTCCTGGATATAACTGTCTCTTTCCATAACCAGCGGTTTCAAAATGGTCTCTACAAACCCTGAGATCCCCTCAGTCAAGGTACCATTACCAGAGACTATGGGTCTCCCTGGATTGCAGGTTTATGTATTTTAGGCAGCATGTAGAATGTCCCTGGCTTTGGTTCAGCAGGAATGAGGTGAGCTAGTTTCTTTCGGACATGGTCAGGAAAAGTTTTAGTTAAGTCACATAGTTCATCTTTATATCTTGTAGTGGGGTCACTCTCCAGTTCTCTGTAGTATGTAAGATCTGTTAGCTGTCTATTAGCTTCAGTAATATAGTCTTCTCTGTTTAAAATCACCACTGCAGAACCTTTATCAGCTTTTTTGATGACAATGTTGTGGTTTGATTTCAGTGTCCCTATAGCTCTCCGTTCCAGTGGAGAGAGGTTATAATGGGTTTGTTTTGCCTGGTAAGGATCTGACTACTGACTTGTTGGCGGAAACAATTAATATAATTGTCTAGTTTTTGTTAAGCCCACTTGAGGGGTAAAATCAATTCCTTTTTCTTATCCATTACATTATTGCTGTTTGCACTGTCTTCACTACCAGTGATTTCTTCCTGCCATGAAAGAATTCTTTAAGTCTCAATCTGCAGTACTCCTCTAGTTCACCACAAAACAGTATGTTATCCAGTGGTTTTGTTGGGCAGAAAGTGAGGCCCTTTGAAAGTACATTCAGTTCTCCAGTAGTCAGTGTGTGGTTGGACAAATTAACAACTGAAAGGTGCCCATCAGTATTGTGTTGTTGTTCAGTGACTCCATTATGTCTTCATGGTTGTTAGGAAGTATGGTATGTTGAAGGGCATCTAATTTCCTATTTTTCACAAGCATGGCTTTTCTTAAGGTCCTTTGGTAGTTAATGTGTATCTCTCTCAAGATGTCTTGAATAGGTTCCCCAGACACCCTTTCCAGAGTGGTTACAATTTCAGCAAACTTTTTGTTAAGAACAACTTTTTGGGCATATGACATGTGAATCCTGTGATTTCTCAGTTTCTCAGAGGTCCTATGACAAAGTTGTTCTGCATAAGTAGAATTGTTTGTATTTCTTAATGGATTCCAAATAGTAAGACCTTTACACATCACACAGTGTGCACTGATGTTTTTTAGACAACTTTACTGGTATTCTTGTCTTTAATGCATACATTGTAATTTCATGAGCCCTATAACTATCTTAGTTTGTCTTTAAGCTGGGTGGGGGTTGCCTTTCAGTAATCACATCCTTATACTGACTGTGACACTCATGGCTTGATTTGGGAGTTATCTGCTTCAGCAGTGTTATCTTATGTCAATTAAATTTATGTGTAGTAGGATTCTTTATGTTTGTTGCACCAAGCACATCTTAACCCAAGGTTCATTCGGACTGAGGGCAGTATTGTACTGTTTAACTTCTCTGACATCATCTTCTTTTTTTTTTTTTTTTTTAAATGAGTATTTTAAACCAATGGGGATTTTTTTCTGTTTTTCTCTGCATTATCTAGCTGTTATAAGTATTGTATTTTCTAAACAACTGCCATGAGCTTCTGAAGAAGGACTGGTTGGTCCGAAAGCTAGAGCACTTTGTTCTTGTTGTTACATCTATGTTGGTCCATTAAAAGGTATCAAATCATTTGCTTCTGGATCTATTCTTGCAAGGACCAATACGGCAACTACTAAATCAAGATTTCTGCCAGTATAGCGTTTTGTTGATATGCTATGCTTTATTGAGATTCGTATATTGTAAACAATTGTACTGACCTACGACTGTTTCTGTCACAGAGTGGTCATTTAAAAAATGCAACATGTTATGTCCTATTCTTCTGAAATATGAAAGTCATCATAATTCTTCAATATTAGAAGATATGTATTTTTCAAGTGTTGTGGCAGTCTCTGTTTAAAGCTACTTTTAGAGTCGTCACACTCTACCCATCCACTTCTGTACCTTAGTAAACAGGTGTAATGGCCAGAATGCATGGATTGACCATGGTGATAGACTATACTGTGAGTGTCAAACACTGATTGGTTAAAAACTATTCTACCAGCTGTGTAATCTGTGATAGGAGTGTCAACTCTGAGCCCGTTGGAGTCAAACCTGTGCAAAATTAGCAACAGATATTGAGATGAACTCCTGAGATGTATGGACTGAGTGCATCTGCCTCCACACCTTTTACAGGAGGGACCAAAATTGTGCACTGGTGAATAGCTGTCGAAATTTAGCACTTTTGGCTTGAGGGACAGAAACAGTAATCCACAGCATGTCTTCTGTGGTTTCACTCTGTGAATGGCTACATGAAACACACACATATTTGGTTACATATAGGTTTCATAGGTTATACAGAGCTAGTAGACCATGGCCCATGATGCTCGCAAGTATTAATTATATCCCACTATGCATTTGTGTTGCAAATAGGTATCCAAGGTTTTTTTTAAAGTAATCATATTTTCACATGATACTATTTCCATAGGAAGACTATTCCAAATTTTACAGACTCTTACAGTGAACCAGCTACTTCTTTTTTTAGTTTTGCACTGTTCAACTTTCAATTGTAGTGGATGTGCCCTAGTTATGTGAATTTTATCCCTGAATTTGAGACCTAATACTTCCCAAAGGTGATCAACATGTAATGCCTTAAATACCAGACATAAATCGCCCCTCATTCTGTGATACTCCAAAGAGTACAGCCCTAAATTTTGAAGTCAAGTATTATAATCCAAGTTACTGACTTCTTGAATTTTTTTAGTAGCTCTCTGTTGGATTTTTTCTATTGATTTTATGGAGCCTTTATCACCTGGAGCCCAGAATTGGGCACAATACTTGAAATGGGGCCTTGCCAGTGATGAGTACAATGGGAGCAACACATATCTACTTTTACTGCTGATGTGTTTGTTTATGCAATGTAGCACACTGGCTGCCTTCTTAATAACAGTGTGGCAATGAAGTTTGGAACTGAGATTATTAGATATTCTGACACCAAGATCATGCTCATCGTCCACTGATTTTAAAGTTTTTCCACCAAAAATGTATTTAGCCTGAGTGTTTTTTCTACCGAAGTGCATTACAACACATTTATCCGTATTAAAGGACAACTGCTTCAGGGTAGTCCACTTCTGCATCTCATTTAGGGCATACTGGAGGGTATTTATATCACCAATATTTTTAATTGGGTATCCTAAATGTGTGTAGTCAGCAAATTTTGTTAACCAAACATTCATCAAGGTTTTTAATGACGCAATATATAAGTTAAACAGACACGGACCCAAGACAGAGCCCTGTGGGACCACACTGGTCACAATATCCCAATCTGAGAAGAAGCCCTTTATGCACACTCTCTGGGTGTGGCCCTTGATCCATGATTTCACCCAACACAACATATTTCCCCCTATTCCAAGACTAATCATGTCCTCTATAAGCTGATCATGAGGAATCTTATCGAATGCCTTGGAAAAATCCAGAAACATGACATCCACTGCCTCAGCCCTGTCCAATGCCCCACTTACTCCATTACAGAAACTCAACAGGTTTGTCTGGCATGATCTGGCCTTAACAAAACCATGCTGAGTGGGATCAGGTTTAGTTTTGTTACATAGATGTTCCTTTATGATTCCTTCTAACATTTTACCCAATATAGATGTTAAGCTGATGGGTCTATAATTTGACACCTCCTGCCTGGAACCCTTTTTATAAATTGAAACTACAGTCGCTTTTCTCCAGACATCAATAACTTGTCCTTCATGTAAGGATTTGTTAAATAGGGCAGCAACAGGACCAGAAAGAGGGACAGCCAATTCTTTGAGGATGCGGGGATGTAAACCATGTGGCCCTGCTGATTTGTTAGGATCCAGGTTTTGAAACAGTTTTTGAACAGTAATAACATCTATTGAAAAATACCCACTCAGGATATGGTCATTATGTTTCATTCTAGTTTCGGTTTTATTATTAAAGACTGATGAAAATTGCTTATTTCACATAGTAGCCATAAGTGTCTTATCTGATACTAGTTCTGAGGTATCTTTTAACGGGCCTATGATGGGAGTGCCACCCCTTTTGTTATTTATATATTTATAGAAGGATTTATAGTTATCCCCCACATTTCTAGCCAGTCGTACCTCAAAATCCCTTTTTGCTTTTCTGATACTGTATTTTGTCACTTTCAACTGGAATTTAAAGGTTTCCCAGCTTTACTTAGTTACACATGACTTAGCTTTCTTATAAGCTCTGTTTTTATATTTGATATGTTTTTTAATGGTTTCATTCATCCAAGGCCTATTCAAATTAGTTTTGTCAGTTTTTTTTAATAATTGGGATTTGTTTACTAGAGTTAACTGGCTAATCAGAATTCGCCAGATTTCAGAAAGTGATTTTTCAAAGAATGAATGTTGCCAGTCCCAGGATGCTAAATCATGTGTCATACCCAGAAAGTTTGCTTTTTTAAAGTTGTACGCTGTTGTGTTACCACTATCCTGTCCCAAATTCTCACTGATAATAAAATGCACCATGGAATGGTCACTGGAACCTAATGGTTGGAGTACTGTACACTTAGAAATTTGATTTCCCATATTATGTAAGACTAGATCTAAGATATTGTTTCCCCTGGTACTGGTGTTGACTATTTGTTCCATATTTGACAGCAGGAATAATTGCAGATAATTATTTTCTAAAGGAGATGGAATATGTATAGTTTTCCAATTTATGACAGGGAGATTAAAGTCACCTACTAGCAGGGTGTTTTTAGTGGAAGATATCTTCTCCACAAAGTCTAAGAGATGAAGATCATCATCATGTGTAATTGCTGGGGCCCCGTAAACTACTCCCATATTGATACAGGGTGCTAAGATAGGGAAAATTTTGACCCATAATTGCCTCAATATTAGGCCACTGAATAAGTTTGATATTCTCTGCATTAATAATACTTGATAGATACAATGTCACCCCCCCTTACTAATGCTTCTGTCTTTGTGAAACAGAGTAAAACCTGGAATGTTTTTGTCCCAGGGGTCATTATTGCACCACCAAGTCTCTATGACTGCACAGATGTGAATATTCAGTTGTTCCAATAGTAAGGTAAATTCATCAAACTTATTCCCAAGGCTTCTTGCATTAATGACTAAACAATTCCATTTTGGAGGGGCCAAAGGGATATTACTTTTACTGATTTTGGGGAGGCAGAATATTTTATATGACACTGTGAAGTAGTGGTGCATTGGGGTGCCATCTTCATCCAAGTTGTTTATGATAGCCATCATAAACTCATTAGTGTCTTGCTGTATGTCAGCAGCAAATGCACTACATCCTTCATATGTACCTAACACCTGTTGTAGTGGTGTTAGTGACTGTACATTGTTAGACTGGTCAGAAGTCATGTTGACAATCTGCTTCAAAGTGTTTGATAGGGGATTGCCTTGTGAAGCAGATATTGCCTGCACAAAGTGTGGCATGTGAAGAAAAACTTGCATAGCTGAGTTAGCATAGCAGTTCACTCTAGTGCTGTTGTCAAAGACTGGTACAGCAGCTACACCAACTGATTTCTGATGAATTGCTGGCTCTAAATGTGTAGTTGCAGTTGTGACCTTTTTTGAACTCTTTTGAGTTAAATTACTTCTGGAAGCTTGTGGCTGTTTGGTGACAGCTGTAGATTTGAGTGAACAATGTGATACAGCCAGATATGTAGGCAGTGGTATTAAAGACATTTGTGGCTGATGTAGAGTACATAACCTGTTGTACTCAAGAATACATCACTTGTCAGCTCGTATTTTCTGAGGTGCTAGAGTTATAATGTGCAACCCAGAAAGAATGCAGACATGTGAAAGTACCACATAGCTCATGCCATTCTTGAAAATGTCTGTACCAATGTCCACCATTGCTGAATCCAAGCTCAAGCCCTGAGATTTGTGAATAGAAACAGCATATGCAACACATAATGGAAACTGTTTCCTGTTTACATAGATATCCTTAAATACCCGGAATTTTATGCAGGTGCATTCTATGTGTGCAGGCTGTTCCATGTTGTCAAAGTGAACTACAAGTGTCTCAATGTATGTCTTCTGGACATTGTAGACAAAATCAGTGATGTTTCCCATGGCTCCATTTACCATGCCTCGTTCAACATCTAGATTTCATTGTAGCACGATACGTGCATTCCTACAAAGTGTAAGAACAGCTTCTAGGCCAGCTGTGTGTGAAACATCTGACTTGAGTTCACTGAGTTGTTCAGTCATCTTTGCTACTAGGTTACAACTAAGAATGACACCATCAACTGTATCAACAGTATGGAGAGTTAGAATTTCTTGGTTTTCTCTCTGCAGCATAACATTGTTGAGATCAGTGCATTTCTTTAGTCATGGCATAAGACACACTGTGTGTTTTCCTTGACAGTATACATCACTGAAAACATTACATGCTGTTTCTATGGATGCAGTATGTACTGTGATTCTCCGATCATTTAATATAGCAACAAGTTCTGGTGATAGAGAACCTGTACGAGCTTCATCTAAAAGTGATTTGCAAGCCAGATCACCACTTTGGCGCATGTTCTCATACAACTAAATATACGAAAATAACTCCCAAATGTTATAGCCTGCAATGCAGCTGAGAATATTCTTAGCTTGCTTGGTAGTTAGAGTTGTAAACACATGCTCTGCATTAACTGGTGCAAGCTGTAAAAAGTCTCACAAAACAACAAAACTTTTGCCACCAAATGGTACTCCTTCGTCAGTACCTAAGATCTCCTGCAGACGTAGATGAATACAGGCAAGCATGACATTGAATACCATGCTGATTTCATCAATGATGAGTAACTTCATCTTTGTGAACATGGAACGGAGCTGAGATGCAACCTCAAATGATAGTTTATGGTATTCTCCAATTTTTGCCATGTTCCACTGGCAACATAAAGAAAACGGTGTAATGTAACTCCACCAATGTTGTATACGGCTAGTCCTGTTGGAGCACTAACAGCAACAGACATTGATGACCCTGTCAAGCTCCGTATTTCAGCAGTGATGACTTCAATAAGGAAACTCTTTCCTGTGCCAACTGAACCACTAACAAAGATTAGTAGTGGCTTATAGTCACGACAGTCACATCTTTTTGTTTCATGTAGTAGGCCATGTCGGACAGCGTCAACTACTTGAGAGTGAACTGCATGCTGCTGCTGATTTAGTTTTTCTCTCAGATCAGTTGGGTTGACAGTGGAGTGTGTTCCATGTTCCATGGCTGTCTCAATTTCTGAGATTAACACTTCTGGGGCATTTAAAGGCAGAGGTTCACCTAGAACAGCTTGTCCTTCTGGATCAAGGTTGTCTTGTGAACTAACAGGAGTGTCTTCCTGAAGCTGCTGCTCTGCCTTCTCAAGCTGTTCTTTCTCAGCTTCTAGTCTCTGTATGTATGTGTCTGAGTATTCAGTTTTGAAAGTCTAGTAACTGACATTGAATTGTTCTTCGACTGTATCACAGTCACCTTTTAATCCAGACTCACTTCTCCAGGGTCTAAATAGGAATAGGAGAGCAAAGTAGTAATGTTCTCTGCTCTCCGATGTGCCTAGATGCAATTTACAGTGGTCTATGAGCCATAGCTTATGTCTCTTTACAAGACAGCCATCAACTCCGTTCACCTTGTAAATCTGGCATGTTGAGTCAGGTGATAAATCTGCCTTGTAGTCATATCACTTAGCCACCTGAAAGAGACACATGTCATCCATGACGTCGTGTCTACGGGGGTAGTATGTGTTTATCAGGTTATTCTTCAAGATATGTTTTTAAGAAGGTCTATTGGCAGTGAGTTCCTCAATTTCAGCATGAGAAATCAGTACATGTTTGCATTTCTCTTTGTAGTTCACACTGAGAAACAGGACAGCGTCAGACTTCCCGAACAGATGTGTACCCATTAAACAGTCACTGACTTCATAAGCTCCACATTCTTTGTGGGAAAGAGTCTTCAAGCCCAATGACCACAGCTGAGACGTCAGGCTTCTGCTTGAACTGGCAATATCTTCCCAAAGATCTTGCAAGCTAGTCTACTACTCATGTTTGGTTATGTACGAAGTCACATACCGTACCAGGGCCAATGAGTTATCAGCCACAAACTGAACATCTATGTTTGCTTGCCACATTAGGAGAAGAGTTGGATTGTAGTCATTGATGTACACCTCTTTCTCATCTCTGGGTAACTCGTATACCCGCTTGGTTGATTTTGCCTTCAAGTGGTATCGCATTGCTGAGAAAAGATCATTCATGGCACCATCCTGACAAACTCGTCTAGGAAATCCGAAGCAACATTGTGTGTACCAATTAGATTTGTTCTTTACTACTCGCCGGCAGTATTTTGTACAAATATGTCACTGGAACTTTTGACCAACTTCCATAGTGTAGGACTGTCATACTTGTCTAGAATGTGACAAGAGATATATTTCTTGATGAATGATAGCACTTGTGCTGCACCATGCTCACTTATGCATGGTGCATCTTTGATCCACAACAACATATGGATGTGAGGGGCACCCCATGTTTGATACTCGGTCCTCCAAAAGTAATGCTCCACAATACCAAGAGGTGGATTGTCTTTTGACAATATGAAATTCAGAATGTCATGGAACCACTTGTGAAAATGTCTTGTGACAGACGCAGGATCAAGTGAACACATTTCTCCAACAGTCATTGATGAGATGCCATTGACATCAGAATTTGCCCACTTCAACAGTTCAATGAGCTTGTCCCAGGCATATTCAGCACAACTAAGTGTGACAAACCATGTGGCTGCACCATAGTCTCACAGCATTGTCATTACTTCGGAGTGTCTGCAATACCAACATTCTTTGTTGCCTCAAAGACTTGAAAAAATGGAAGACAGATTCACTTGTGCATTTTCATCTTTCTGCTTTAATTTCTCTAGAAATTGAGCAGCTGTTATTCCATCTAGTGGAGTTGTGAGATGAATAGTATGTGCAATAGATGCAGACAGAATGCTAAGTTCACTCTCCCAGAGGAAATGAAACAGGTGTTGTATGTTATGTCTGAATTTGCCGTCTTTACTCAGCACACGGCTAGTGCGGTACTCAGTACCCTGTACATGCACTTCTCTTTCATCTAGATGTCCACCTGACCCTTTTGGGAATAAGTCTGGGAAATAACATGCTTCTAGTGTTGCCTCCCAAATGCTGACAGGCTCACCTTTCACCTGTTTCATTTGATACAGATCAATGTTGTCTCCTACTGGATCTCTGCCATGTAGTGGGTGAATTGTGTACTGTTCATACACATTGTCACTTGTCTGTCCACTGACCTTCTCAATCATTGGTTTACTTGTTTCTAAGAGATCATGTTAGACAGAGAGACTAGTCAAGTGATCTATGTCAAGGTCTATATAAAAGGGATTGTTACTCTTTAAATAAGTAAGAGCAAGCTTTACCTTCTGTACTTTGACAACATCTTGCCAGATGACCTTGGACTTTGTCTGAACACCATTTACAAGAATCAAACTGTTTTACATAGAGATTGCTTCCACATTTTCGTGTAGAGGAAGTGGGAGATACATCATGGAACACTTTAGAGATCTAATAAGTTCATTCTGTGCAATGTTCAGTGTCTTTGTGTTCAGATGCAGAATGGTTTGAAATGGTTTCATTGTCTGAATTAGAATGCGTTCAAACATATTCAATGTTGAAATCTCACTTGGTGTAACATGTGCCTCCATATTATTCAGCAGTGACCTTGGTGGCAATATGTTAGACTTTAGTTTGGAGAAACAGTGTTTGCACAGCAGAACAGTGTTTTCTAACTGAAAGTCAGATTTCATCAGCAAAAATGCTGAGAGGTGGAACCACATGTCATTGTATGGTGACAAGGTTTCCAGGTTCACTGTGACTGTTTACTGTAGCACAAACGGTCACATGACACACATACAGAGTCAAACTTATGAGACTTTGCCAGTTCAAATTTTGCTATTTCTTTGCCATACTGCCTCCGTATGTCAGTTTCTAACACTGAAACAGATGTTTCAGCAGAACTTGCTGACTGATAAATAGTTGTGTCTGGTATGGAAGTTACATGTTGTAGTTGTTTGAGAAATGTGATGGCACCCTACATGTTACCTGACTGCAATAAGTCATTTAAACAAGTGTACTGATTCACAACTTGTGGTACTTCATATACTCTGTATACAAAGTTTCACATGCCTGTTTGATGCACTTCAAGCATCTGAATGTTGTGAAAGATAATGTCGCAGACACCACTATCAAGGCATGCTAGTGAGTGCCCCATAAGTCCAGTATGTGGACGGATTTCACAATGGTCAATCTTGTTAAACAGTTTATATCTTTCTTTGCGATCTGTTATCACAAATAGGTTGACAAACTGTTCGACTTTTTCAAATGATGATTGCCTATGGTTGCAGGTGTCATCATGTGGCCATGACAGACAGTGCCGTTTATGGGACACAGTGGTTGCATCACAGTCATCATCTGTGTCCATTGCTGTGTCATCAGAGACACTGAGGACATTGACCAGCTTACTGGACTCATTAATGGTGAACTTGCTTTCCTTTTTCTGTGAATAATAAGATTCTTCCCAGAAATATGCCTCTGAGTGCTGTGTGTGCATCCAGTGACCTGTGAATACATTACAGAAATTGTGCACCATCAAAGAAGGATACTGTTGTAGCCTTTTCTTGATGTCATACACAACTTTTCTGAATAGTTCAAGCACATGAGACATCTTACGCCATAAACGTTGAAGAACAAACACTGCTCTGTTAACAAAAGTGCATACTTTCAGATGCAATTTCATCAAAGACAAATCACTCTTTGTCTTTTTGCTCTCATGTCTCATCACAGCAGCAATAAGCCTGTCAATCTTAACTTTACTTGCTAGTGATAGAAAATACTTTTGCTTCCTCAGATGAAAATCATCAGGTGTGAGTTTCCGATGTTGTTTAGAAGGTCTGTTGATGGTTGCTGTTGCAATAGTTGTGTTTCACCTGAAAGATCTACACAACTGTTGCAGAGGTAAACATTTTTTACTTACTCTTGAGCAAGTATGTGCTTTTGATGTGGAGTGAGTTGTTGTAGAACTCACTGTTGCAGTATAACTGTTTTCTTTTATGTTCTGAACTCACATAAGTGTTTTCTTTATCACTGTTAAGCAACAGTGAAGTACTATGATACCTGTCTAGCCTCCCTATATATCTACGTCTGTATTTAGTAGGCATCTTTTCATGTGATTGTTCACAGTGGTAGTCAGCAATCTTACAGAAGTATCAGCCACCTATATAAAAGACATAGAAAAAGACAATATTAGTATATGCATGTGTTGATGCCTTCTAACACTGCACATTGAGACATATGATTTATTACATCTATTTAAAAGAAATGTTTTAAATGTTTTAATCACATTAGTTGTTAACATTGTAATAGTTTTATTTTCATTCCTGTTACATTGTCTTGTATATCATTATCACTATAGCATATAGATTTTATTTCGTATGATTTCACTGTTCAGTTATGAACAATTAGTATTATTCTGAATTGTGTTCTTTAGCTAATGATGTCCCACTACTGGTTACACAATTACTTTATTAACAATCTTTCTGTTAATGAGTAACACATTAATAAGTCAACTTTACACACTTAGCTTAAGTTAGTGCATTAGCAATATTTTCATGTCACATTCTCAACATTGGCATTTTACTACACCTTCTTGTGAAGTATACAGCTGTCATTTTTCACACCATTGCTAAAATGTTTTCTCTGCAGTTACGGTGTCCAGTGTCACAGCCGGTGTGTGAAACCACTGTTCAGTTCACATTGTGATCGTGACAGTGACACTGTTCATGAGCAGAGGTATGTAAATGAGTACGTATAAAATTTGGTGATGATACTCTGTTAAAAGATTGTTTTATGACTGTGCGTACCAACTGCACAACACACACTCGTAAGTTTGTGCATTTGCACTATTTTCAATGGCAGGTTGTGAACATTGACAGTTCATGAAATCTTCTTGTGAACCGTAAAGCTGACATTTTTCATATCTTGCCCGCGAAATGTGTTTTCACACTTTGGCGCAGAATGGTATAGTCGCTATGTGAAATCAGTGTTCGGAGCAAATAACGAAAGTGACAGTGACACTATTCATGAACAGAGGTCATAAAAGTACTACGTTGAAATTTTGGTGTGAATAGTCCATAAAATAAGTGTTTTACAAGTGTGTGTAGGAACTGCGCAGTGCACACTTGTAAGTTGGTGTATTCGCTGTATTTTAATGCCAGTTTCTGAACTTTGACATTTTGCCACAGTTTGTTGTGAACTGTGCAGGTGTCATTTTTAATATACTGCCCGAAATGTATTTTTTGCACTTTGGCGCAGTCGCTATGTAAAACAGTGTTCAGAGCAAATAACAAAAGTGGCAGTAACACCGTTCATGAACAGAGGTCGTAAAAGTTGTATGTTAAAGTTTTGGTGTGAAAATTCCATAAAATGAGTGTTTTATGAGTGTGCGTAGGAACTGTGCAATGCACACTCATAAGTTAGCGTATTCACAGTATTTTAATGCCAGGTTCTCAACATTGACATCTTGCCACAGTTTGTTGTGAACTGTGGCAGGTGTCATTTTGCATATCCTGTCCGAAATGTGTTTTCGCAACTGCAGCGCAGTATGGTGCGGTTGTTCTGTGAAATCAGTGTTAGGAGCACATAACAAGAATGACAGTTTTACTGTTCTTGAGGAGAGGTCCTAAAATGACTGTGTTGAAAATTTGGTGACAATACTCTATAAGATGACTGTTTTGCAAGCGTGCTTAACAACTGCCAAACAATACATTCCCTCAAGTCTGCTGCATGGTGATGTAGTCACCGAACAAAAAACACCTTGTGGGGGTACATTAACAAAGTCACAACACTATCGTCTCCATTGTCACTGCCAATGCAGTGTGACAATGTTCGGCATTGAAAAATTGCTTGTTTTTGCCATAAATCATAAAATTCTGTTGAAAATTGAAAATATTGGAAAAGTACTGTCATTTGCATGAAAATGTCACAAAAGTACTGTTGTGCATTCAACAGTGTCTCAAAAGTACTTTCGAACGTTCAACAGAGTCGCAAAAGTAGTGTCGTGCGTGCGACAGTGTCTCAAATTTTAAACCTGGGAGTGGAAAGTGCATTCATTATCGAATCAGATCTGATTGTTATTTGAGTGACAGCTCATTCTGCCAATGTTATGCTAGATTTGTCCGGTCATATGAGAGAACCAATCAGAGATGGACAGCATTGAAGAAGTGAACAGCAGCCATCTTAGTTTACACTGAGAGACAGCATATTGAAAACTGTAAGTACATTATATTTTATAAAAAGTGTTAGGTAACATGTAAATACTATTAACCAAAATGTTTTTTAGTGCTGTATTTGATTATGTTGCTTGTTATAACTTAAGATGCTGCATTCTTTAGGTAAAACTGTTTAAAGTCAGATAGTAGTTTAGTACTTACTTGTACAGATACAGCTGCAAATAGAAGGAGATAGAAAGCTGCACGTTGACCCATACCAGAAGAGGGAACCAATCAGACATGTTTCTGCAGTTGTAATTGTTTAAAACTGCCCATGAAAAGGATGCATTTTTCCCACCTCTTAATGTTTGCACATTTTAGCTGTGCAAGTGCAGTAATAGTCAGTGCATGGCCTACATTGGTTAATGAAGGCAGAGTAATAACCAATGTTTTTTATTTGTTGTGGTATGAATGGACCACTGAGCTGGCTTGAAGTTAGGAGGAAAATATCAGTTTACTTTCACTACTGCTTAGCCACTGCAGTGAACACTGCCTTTTTGGTAGCTCTCTGTCCACTTCTAAGTTTAAAAACCTGAGAATGGCAGAAAATAGCAAAAGGACTTTGTGGATAGTTGGAAGCAGCATCGTGAGACGCGCGTCTGAGTATGCTCAAAATAGTGATTTTGGGAGAAACCTGCAGCTCCCAAATTGCTCTGTAAAGTGGGTTGGTAGGCGTGGAATGAGGTGGGAGCACCTCATGCCAACCATGCACAGACTTTTGAGTACTCAGCCTCATCTAGACATATTGCCGATACATCTTGGAGGCAATGATTTGGGCACCAAATGCTGGGTAGATTTAGTAACAGAAGCTAAATTGGACCTTGCATCTATTATGAGTATGTTGCTTGCCTGTAAAATCATTTTTTTGGATATTACAGAGTGTAGGGTCTGGCAAGCAGAACACCATATGTACCTGATTGACAGAGCCCAAAGAAAAGTCAACATACAAATATCTGCATTTCTACGTATGTCTGGAATGTACTCCATTCATCACCCAGAAATTAAGTATTGTTATGATTGCCTATACCTACCAGATGGTGTACATTTCTCACATGCTTGCAATTGCCATTTCCTGGGAGACCTTTGAGATGCAATTCTCAAAGTCCTCTAAGAATGTCAGATTGTTTGATCAAATATCAAAGTGCTAACAAAGGTTCTTTTCAGAACCAAAAAAATTTGGTCAAAAAATAGAACTGCTGCATACTCCACTCACACACATGTAACACATGGGTTGGGAATATTCATACCATGCCATGCTGTGTAAGAACACTGGTGAAAGTGCAAACTGCAATGCAGCAGGTTGTTGTTACTACAATATTTAACACTGCTGTGGTGTGGTTAGCATTGTGAAATATTTCAGTCTATAAGGTGCATTGTACATATTACTCTGGCACTGTATGAGTGTAAGTCGGCAGAGAGGAGTGGGGGGATACAACACTGAAGTGCAGTGGTGGTAGGTTTAAGTATTACACTATTTAGTACTATACTTGCAAATGGAGCCATAATGCATGCAAGGCGTCAACACAGCTATTTTCATATTATCATGGTGTCATTAGTATGCAGGTGTCCTCTTTATGAATAAGTTGTTGCTGGTATTGTCTGAGTCAGGACCTGTTGTCTAGTGATGCAACCCCCCCAATAGCTTGGTGGTGATGTATTTCAAAAGTAGATTTTGTTGTTTTGAAACAAAAATGGTGGTAGTACAGTGGAGTGCTGCCTTCCACGTTATAATGGGTTATGTTTTCAAAAGTAATCCCTTGTAGTCTTGTTAGCTCTACTTTGCTGTTGAATTGAGGTGGAGTGGTAGCTGCAGTACAGCACAATGGTTAGTTTTAAACATAAAGTATGCAATTGGGTGAGGGGGTGGGATGCAGTGTATTACCATGGATATTTTTTCATAGCAAAATCATACTTGGTGAGGTACGAGTGATGACAACACATGGTATGGTGGGCTTTGGCTGTCTATGCAAAGCTGTTGACTGTATATTGTGGTGTGTAATACTG
Organism: Neoceratodus forsteri; assembly: GCA_016271365.2. Lineage (NCBI taxonomy): Eukaryota > Metazoa > Chordata > Ceratodontiformes > Ceratodontidae > Neoceratodus > Neoceratodus forsteri. Next base: position 990,255,706 of record CM057449.1, read on the forward strand.
CAGCTATACTGTGGTTCTCATTACTAAAATTATTTTTGGGAGTGGGAGCTTCAACAGTGTGCAGCACAAGTACGGTTCATGATTGGAGATACTCATGTCATTACAGGATCAATATCAGGATGTCTTAGGTGTGCACAGTAGTGATACTGTTCCACAAAACAAAGCATATGAAAAGTAATTTCTGTGTAAAGGGCTTTGGTGGGGTAATGGGATGTGTTCTTGATATGTTCTAATTATAGAACTTCATACAATACATACAAATATATAGACTCTGAGACATAACAGTAATGAAATGTTTTTGTATATTTCTATTGCAGAACTGAAAGAGAAAAAATGAGGCAGTGGACCTTGCGAGAGGTTTGTTTGATGCTTGAGGTAGTTCAAGCCAGAGGGAGTGCCCATATTTTAATGCGGAGCACAAACCATAAGCTGGATTCAATTTGGAGGTGCATAAACAGTTTCCTTCATGTTATTCTGAAGGTTAAGAATAAAACTGTTTTACAACTGAAGAGGAAGTGGAAGCTGTTGCACCAGCACCTCTATGTCTTGAAGCAGCGGGAGGAGGTACCGGACAGTGACAGATGCTGGTACTACCTTGCCTATGAGTTGTGGGAGGCTGCAGGAAAGCCGGCTGCGGGGGAGCACCTGACTCATCGTAAGTTACTCAACAGAACTTTGTACAATGCATGTGTCTTGATATTGTCTGAGATGAAATTATGAAATATGCTATGACAGGTATTGGTACATTGCTGATTGCCATGCCTGGTGTGGATTTTGACTGTGAGGTTCAGCTGGGTGAGTTAACAACACCACAGTGTAATAACACACCTATATCATAGTCCCTGTCATGGCATTTTGCTACAATATAATACTGAAGTTGTCTTGTTGTGTTTATACTGATATGAAACTTTTAATAGTGGGTATACTGGAGGATTTAGCACTGTTGTGTGATGTGTTTTTAACAATTAGGTTACTTAATTTTCATCACCCATTGTATTACATGTATTTTATGATGCTTTTAAATAATCAACAAATGATAGTGTTGCAGTTAGTATGAAGTATCCATTTAATCTAAGCAGAATTGTACTTCATGTGAAGTTCTGTATAAGTATTAAGTTTTGTGTACTAAGTGAGTTTATGATCTTTTATTTAATGAAATATTTGTAATGTATAGCTAGTGTGTATTAACCACCATAATCAGCAGTCACGCAACTTAGTGATGTACAGTTCTGGGTTTTACATGTTGTTAAACGCAGTTTGCAACTTTTTAATACTGGCATAACAAAATAGAATGTGCCTGAGTTGCATTATTCTGCAACATAGAATGCAAATAGTGTTTTTTTTTATCATGCAGTATGAAAAATGATGTCTGGGTATCTGTTGTGAAATATGGTACAATATCCTCTTGTGGTTACTATGGTACAGTAAACCTCTGAAGTTGTAGTCCCAAGGTTGTCCATGTGACCCAAGCAACTACTCTAGGTGATTAAAATGTTGCTGTCACCTGCTGTTCAAGGATTATCCTGATATTTGCAATACTTGTTATTTACTATGTTCCTGCGAAGCTTGTGGTGTACCTGATGACAGGCAATGCTAGGTGCCTGAAATATGTGTAATACTTACATAAAGTGCTGTTATAATTTGATGAAATTTACATGCAAGACTTAGTGGATCTATTTATTATCTTTTTCAACAGACCAAAGCAGGGCTCCCTGACCTGCAAGCGATGTAGTACCAGCACAGTCTGAAGCTGTGGAGGCTGGTCACTCTGACACTGACAGCATCATTCTTGTCGAGTCAGATGGTAAGACATTGATAGAAATAATAGTAATCTGTAATTGGAGTGGTACGAGGCTATCGTGTAAGTTGTAACCTGCACTACTTAACTCACTTCTGTTTAGGAAATACTATTTTGTAAGTTAGTATTACTTGAAGCACCTATGTAATATTTGTATTAATACAATGTAGAGCAATGAGATCTGTAGAATTCTGAGTTTTGATTGTGTACCTCGAGCGTTTTTAGTGTTGTAGATAATACTGTGTACTTGTGAAAGATGCCAGTCACTAGTCAGCCACATCAGGAACTCTGATGCAAATGCATATGTTAATTTCAAAAAAAGCACTGAAAAGCTAATGGATGTACGTCACAGAAATGAGAAGCAAGTTTAAACCAAATGGATGTATACAATAAAGTTATTTGTGAAAAAAATGATTTAACACTTTGGCTCAGATATTTGAAAGGCTTGTGCATGGTGCAACAGTGTTGTGACATGCAACCCTTAATCTTCCTGACGTTATATTCAAAAGGATGCGGCGTGGCACAAATCCTGCCACACCAGAGTGCATCAGCAATGTATGCAGGTGCAGGTAGAGGGGCGATACATGCATACTCTGCACAGCCTGATATTCAGCTTGGGATGTGCTGAACATGTATGCGCAACCTCTACTTGCGCCGCACAAAGTTGATCCCCCCAAAAAAGGATAAACAGCTGTCATGCACAGGTGAACCACTGTATTGCAGGGTGCAACATGGCAGATGCCATCTGTGGGTGCCCACCCGAGCTCCAGCTGAACCTCTGTGGTTGCACCCACACCCCATGACCAATCATGCGTAAGTAAATAAATTAATTTCTCCTACATCCCTGATGGTACAGTGGACCACTGCCCACTCGACTGTGGGCTAAGTATATTACAATATTTGCCTTACATCCCTGGTGGTCCAGTGGACTGCTGGTGTCCCAACTGCATGCTACATATAGTTAAATATTTGTCCTATATCCTTGGTGTTGCAGTGGACCGCTGCCCCCTCTATCCTGGGCTAACTAAATATATTTGGTTGTCCTACATCCCTGGTGGTCCAGTGGACTGCTGCCCACCTGATCACGGGCTAAGTATATTAAAATAGTTGTTCTATATCCACGGTGGTCCAGTGGACTGCTGCCCGCCTGATCATAGGCTGAATTAAAATTAAATAAACCACTATCCCTGGTGGTCCAGTGGAGATGTCTGACTGATTGTAGGCTGAATTAACATAAAATTAACCTGTTATTCCTGGTGGTACAGTTGACCTGTCTGCCCGATCATGGGCTGAAGTACAAAAACCAGAAACCTATTATCCCTGGTGTTCCAGTGGACTCCCCCCCTTCTCACCTGCTGACTGATTCCCCAGTGCCCTGGTTTGCCCCCCCTGGTCAGCGATGGGCAGCAGCATGACACCCACATGCCACTCTACCACCCGATGACTGACAATGCTGGTATGCCTGTATGGCCATTTGTTCACAGTGTGAGGCAATGATCATGCAGCTCATATCGTACTACACATTTCAGATATGTGAATTGACACATTCAGATTTCTGGAATGTGTAATATGGTATGGGCTGTACGTCCATTGGCTCACGCTGTGGGGAGCAATGGTGCAGCCCTGTGTGTCAGTCGCCTGGAGTGGTAGGTGAGTGAGGTGCTGCTGCCAGTCACTGACTGGACTGGGGGTGGGAGTGGAGCAGTAGGGATTACTGGGTGGGTGGGGAGGGTGTCCACTGGACCACATGGATAATAGGTTTCTTTTACTTTTTATTCAGCCCACGATTGGCCGGAGAGGTCCACTGTACCACCAGAGACATAAATTTATGTTATTTTGATTCAGGCTGTGATTGGGGTGTGGGACACATTGCCGCACTGCACGTGGTGTCGTTCCCCAACAGCTGCTGTGTGACAGGGCGCCAGGTACAAGTTGTGGAGGATTGGTGCACCTGAATGCAAACGGGGCCATAATTACATGCAAACGGCCCCATTTGCACCATACATACATTAGGTTCCACTAGCATGTCGATTTTCAAATATCGCGGTTGTTGTGTCTAGCGCAATGGAACTAGCACTACCACATCCCCATGCTCCACTCTGGCCACTGGCACTGGCGCAGTGCCACTATGCCATGTGCACTAATGGTGGACAGAGTGCGACATTCAATGATACTGAGCCATGGCGCAGCTTCGTTGAATATCACCAAGTCCACGCCACTGCACAGCCAAGTTGAGGTGCACCCGGGCTTGCACCACAGACTGGCACAGCTTGAATATCTGGGTTTTTTGTCTAATTGAAATATACTGCTAAAGGGAGTGGGTATACTGGAGGATGTGCCACATGTGACATGGTTAAGTCTCTAAACTGTAGTTTGTAACTGAACTATAGCAGTCATGATACATCTCCAGTAAACAAACACCCTGTTGAAATATGTTGCTTGAAAATTAAAAAAAAAAGGCATAGTATCTCCTTATATAAATGGTGATTCAAAAGGAACAGATATTATAGACAGATGTACATTGGTTGTACACATCTCAGTTTGGTTTAACTGACCATGATCCACAACTGGTCGTGACATTTGTTGAGAAAAATAACATATTAAGTATTGTAGTGCTATGAATTTCTTTTCAGTTGTTTAATAAGTGAATGCTGTGTTCATTACAGTGTAAGAAGATATTTGTGCAGATTTGAATTGTTTTTGTGTCATGTCATCTTACAAATGAGTAACAGAGAAAGTCAGTCCAATATATCTGCTATCTAGATCTTGCATGGTATATGAAAAGTGTTATTACATATTGATATAGTACTGACTTATCTGAGATGTACTGATGTCACCAGATAAAATGTACACAAGAGAATTTTCTGTTATGCACATAGTGATATGAGAAGGCAATAATAGTTATATTTGTTAATGAGGTTGGGGGATATGACCCATGTATATGGCACAGATTATTATTTTGAGCCTGTTATGTCCTTGTTACATATTGCCAGAATCTGTAAATGACTGAATAGACAGTATTCTATGTCTATGGTAACACTGGTGCACTAGCTGAAAATGGGGTGGGTGTCATTGAACAGCTCAATGGCCATGTGCAGTACTGTGCAGAGAGAGTTTCAAAATTACAGTGGGGTGTACAGTGATGTGCTCACAAGTTGCAGGAATTTCTCTAACATTATTTGTGGCATTGCTGTTACTGTTCATGTAACTCACTTTCTTACTGTTCAGATGAGAACCGTTGATGTGTGGATGTCACTATTGCTTAGTGACACAACATCATAGAAACACAGAAGTGTCACTGCAAAGAGAAATGTGTTTACATGTTTTAGTTACACAATTAGAGAGTATGAAACAATGAATCTCACAATAAAAGTATAGTGCTAGATTAATATATTGTGCTATATGTAATCATATTTTTTACTTGTATGTTTTATAGAGCCCAGGGAAGCTGTGGCTGTCACACCTGTGGAGGTGAAGCAGGAGTCAGGCACCAGCTCTCCGCTTAAGTACCATCACAACAGATTTTCATACAAGATATAGTATCACAGTACCCTGAACCCAGAATGTCTGTTATGCACATTGTCTGCTTGGTAGCCTGTTGCGTACTTACTGACTTCATACAGTAGGAGTGTACAGCATTGTTTCATAGCCTAAACAATGGTTGTGAAGGCTGTATGGTAGTACATTGTACTGAAATGTAAATGAATCCATTCATACATCTCTGTTGTGTAGTATGATAAAGCTTTATGCTCATTGGCTTCTGTTGTGGCCCAATGAGTGTACAGCTCTATTCCACAGAGTCAGTGATTGTGCATCAGGCTTGCAAGTTGGCAAGCAGGTACTCACTACCACTGACAGTAGTGGGGGTGTGTGGGTGTAGTGCGGCTTAGTGGTTGGGAGAGGAAGAGTGTAGTACTAGTTAACCAAGGATGGATTGGTTTGAAATAATATTGCAGGGATTCCTGCAATTGACCTGTGAGTGGTGCACTGGAACACCAGGGACATAGGACCATTATTGCTATAGTAATACCCATAGCCAACATGTGGGGGTGTCAGAATGAAGGTGCTGCTGTAGCTTGGGTGGTCACTCAGAGCTGTCAGCTGTCATGTTGCAAGGTGTGATATGGTAGCTCAGCTGTGAGTGGCAGCAGTTGACCATTTTAATGAGGGGATCTACACTGTGAAGTACAAGTAGTAGTTGTGACTGAATGTGTTACTACATCCTGGGCTGAATGTTGGGATGTATGTAACACAGAATGGGAATGAAACTGCTAGTTGTTTTGCGTACACTACTGTTATGTTTTGATTCATCGGCATTTGTACCAGGCATATAGCACTTTTGAATATCACACTGTCATGCCTCAGTGTGTTGTGCACTGTTTATTTACATGGTGTGCAAAGAATGTATTATATAAAGTAGCCACCAAAGTAACTCAGGGCTTGATTAGTAAATGTGTAAGATGATTTCAAGTATTATAAAAACAGTGTGACACATAGAGCTTTCTGATTTTCTGTAAACATTCTAACAGGTTATGTGAATCTTTCACTAACATAAATGTAGAAACTGAACATATGGTGAACAAGGTTTAAGACTGTTATTAAGTTGTTTTATTATAATACAAATAAGGTATTCCCAGAGATTGTGTCAGTGGTCACTTTATCACCATCTAGGAGACTGTAGTATTTGGTTACACTTTCTGCCACACTACAACTGTACAGGTGATCAAGAGAACATTTCAATAACACTTGGTCATGCCTTGCTGTTTAATTAATGTTACAGCAGTAAAAGATGATTTGTATGAATGGAAATATGTACACAGAGTAAATAACTATTTTACATGTGTGTCTCTTTTGTAGCAGTTATTAAACAGATGCTTATGTAAACATTTGATTATGAAATCATACTGTTGGTGTACAGGCAGTCTATTATTGTCATGCAGGTGTGAAGAAATAATATAGGCACAGATACTAAAGTTTAGTTGTTCATACGCAATTGAAGAGCTAGTATCACTGTATACGAGACTGTGTTGTTTATTGTGGTAAAACATTTAGGTACTGAGTGTTGCCATATAGTAAGTAAAATACAGCAATAGTGTAGAAACTATCCGCTTCTTATAAATCTTTTTAGGTTGTCAACAAAGGACATAATATGGTAGAAAAAAATATAATAACTGAACTGGCAAAACAGGACTTCTAATTTGTATCACAGTTCTAAATATTGTTAATGGTGGCAACAAAATGTATTACAATTATTTAATTAGATATCAATATTGTAAGGTGAACGACAGATATGTAATCACTCTTTTGAAGCTGATATATTGACTTATGTTTTTTGACTCTTTGCAGGATGCCTTAGTGTGAAACGCTGTACTGGCCACTGCCGCTTTTATAGTAGACTGGAACGCAAGGTTGACAGTCTCATTAAAGATAATGTTATGCTCCGTGAAGGACAGCAGAGATTGCTGTCCTTCATGGAAGCACAACAGTGGACTGTCAGACTTATGCTCGAGCCTGTGGTGACAGCGGCAGTACCAGCACTTCACCTCCACCTCCAACTGTGGCATCCAGCTTCCCTGGGATGAAGTGACCAGTTTTCATACCTGTCCAGTATCTCCTCTGGAGGGTGCAACTGCTTCCACTTCTGTTGCGCCTCCACACTGAGTCCAGCTTATGGGTTGGACTGCCTCAAGCAGCACACACCTCTTGCACATAGTGGCTGCAAATAGTTTGAATCATTGTTCTACTAATTGTTGTATATCTTTTTTAAATCATATTTTTGTAAGTTTTATAAATAAAAATATATATATTTTTATGTATTATTTATTTTTTTCTAAATCAGAAAAATCAATATAGTTTATTTTTTTGTTACTTTTACAGTTTATTAGATTTAATGTTTTAACAATTTTTATGTCAAGACTGACTTTTTTCATTTAAGATTTAAATAAAATATTTTTTTACTTTTATAAGAATATAGAATAAATATTTTTTGAATATAACATTTTGTTTGTGATATTCTTCAATTGTGGGGGTGTTTGTCATCAGTATTTATAACAAAGGGTTAGAGAAATGTAGTTTTCTCATTTCCTCAAACATTCTACTAGATTCATGTAAAATTTTAATTAACATACATATGTAGGTTGATCATATGTTGAACAATGTTTTACACTATTTAAAATGACTTTAATAATTGTGGCAATAAGGGACTTCCAGAGATTATGTTAATGGTCAGTTAATCAGCCTCTAAGTGCATCTGTTCATCTGTATACTTTGTGTTGTGCTACACCAGTAGCAGGTCTTTAACAGACCATTAACACAACTGTTGTTCATGGCTTATTGGTTAAATATTCTATAAGAAACCATTCGGCTTACCTAGTTTGGTAAAGAAGATTGTTATAGACAGCATTTAAGGTTTAAACAGATGACACATTTAAATTCTTGTTGTGTTACGTATGTTGCAGTGTTATGAGAACATTTTTGTAGCTACATTAGTAAGTATGACTTACATTTGAAATTTTTGTCTAGTAAAGGTACAGAAGAGGAAGATGTAAGATATCTGAATATTTAAAGTGGTGCTTAGAAATAGACTACTACATTCTTTATGTCTCAGAAGAGTAGACTCATTGGCTGCAAAAAGATACTGAGTAAAACACTGCAATATAATAAATTAGTATTGACATAAGAGTGGTAGGTGAAAGTAAATACATAAATATAAAGAGGCATATGGTTGAGGTGGATGTTGTCTTACTCTTCATAACAGAAAATCCTGTTAGATGAGTTACTGTGTTCTTCATTTTGGTGCATTTGGCTTTGTATGTGCAGTCCTGGTACAATAAAAAAAATCATATACTATTGGTGCTTATCATTCTCAAAAAGACAGGATATTCATGGCAAAAAAATCCATTTAATGCATCAGTTAGGGTTGTTCCACAGTGACAAAAGTGAGGAAATTCAGTGTTAGGGTTGAAAACCCTAACTCTGAATTCACCTCCCCAGCACCACACACACACAGACACACACACACACATGCAAGTAAGGAGGAGGAGCAAGGCAACACGACCAATGACAGACAACCAGCAACAGGTGACAGAAATAAAAAAAAATTGTCTAAATGTACTACAAGACTTCCCCACCCTCCTGACCAGGTACTGCATGCTCAGTGGAGATCAACAGCAAAACTGAGGCCATGTACACCAAACATACACATCCCTGATTGCAGGTGCACACAACGTACCATGCTTAGTAGTTGCATGGCCTTACCTAGTAATGGGGACAGCGGGCATCCCTGTCTAGTACCACGATAACGTTGGAAAAGAGTAGCGAGTATGCCATTACATCTAACTCTAGCTGATGGAGAGGTATACAGAAGCTGCACCAACTTAAGGAATTTATCAGGAAATCCAAAGTGGGTTACAGTGGCAAGGAGAAAATCCCAGGAGATCCTGTCAAATGCTTTTTCGATGTTCAAGGATATCAATGCCATCGGCATGTTGGAATCCCTGGATGCGGAAATTAGATTGATAAGTTTCTGCATGTGATCCCCAGAAGATCTCCCCACCATAAATCCAACCTGTTCATAGCCTATAAGATTGCCCATTACCTTTGAGAGCCTATTGGCCAATATTTTAGCTAGTATTTTAACATTGGGGTTGAGCAGAGATATGGGGTGGTAGCTTCCAAGATTTAAGGAATCCTTCCCTGGTTTTGGAATTAAGGTTATTAGAGCCTCCTGGAAACTGGGGTCTGATATACCTTTGTCATACCAAAAGTTAAAGAACTCACTCAACACTGGAATTAAAATAGATTGACAGGTCTTATATAAATTATTTGGAGACCATCAGGGCCTGGAGATTTGTCAACAGGCAGTTGTTCTATGGCCAGTTGGATTTCTACAGTGGAGATGCAGGCACTCAATAAGGTTGCCTCAGCATTGGATATTTTAGGTAATATTATAGAATTAAGATATTGGTCAGTATCAGCCCTAGAGGGGTGTAAGAGAGGATCAACTGCATAAAGTTCTTGAAAGTACCGTCCAAGGCCCTCTCCTATCTCCCTGGGGTCAATACAGACTTGACCATCTTGTGCAAGACAAATACCAGGAATAAATTGTGGAGTTTCCACTTGTCGAATTTGAAGTATGAGTAATTTCCCTGCTCTTTCTCCTAAATCTAAATACTTAAGTTTAGTTTGGTGGAGAGACAGCTCTGCCTTCTGCATGATCAAGCCTGAATACTGCACTTGTAACTGATGCATCCTGGCCCAGTCTTCAGCCAGGGAGTGCTGGGAAAGGGTGTGCTCCAGGCTTTTAATAGAGGTAAGGAGATCAGCTATCTGAGCCCTCTGTTGATGAGCTCTTGTTGTCACCATTCGAATACACTCTCCCCTTAAGGTACATTTTAAGGCTGACCATATCAAATCATATTTGTCAACTGATCCCCTATTACTTTCAAGAAAAGATGTAATAAACTCCTTGATATGAATCAGGGAAGCCATACTGCGAACTAATTGAGTATTCAGCCGCCACTGGAAGGTTCGTTTGACTCCTGGCCCTAACAAATAATTAATACTAATGGGCGCATGGTCAGACAAAACTCTGGCATGAATACCTACATCTAAAACACCAGGAAGAGCAGAGGAACTTATAAGGAAATAATCATTTCAGGAATAGGTACCATGGGGGAGAGAAAAAAAAGTATATTGCCGCTCTGTAGGGTTCAAGACTCTCCACACATCTATTAAACCAGTTCCTCTAATCAAATCTTTCAGAGCCCTTTGGGCTGGGGATAAACCACATTTCTTGTGATCTGATCTATCCAATTCTGTTTGGGGGACAAGATTCCAGTCCCCCACCCCCCCCGTCGTTAGCCTCGGGGGGTTGGTAACCACAAGGTTCAGTAATTGTACAAAGAAAGAGGAGGAGTCTATGTTTGGGCCATAGATTGCACCAATCAAAACTGGCTGGGATTCCAACAAGCCATGTAGCAAAATATAATGGCCCCTGGATCCCAAATCTCTTGGGTTAGCCTAAACGGGACAGTTTTTACTACTAGAATTACTACCCCACCTTTATTGGTTGATATCCCTGATCCGAAAGCTTGTCCCACCCATTGCCTCTTAAAAAGGGAACTGTCCTCCCATCTCAAATGGGTTTCTTGGAGACAAGCTATCCCTGCTCGAAGCTAAAAACAGATGTTTCAATATTATTTGTCTTTTAACCCTATCTTTGGCCCCTTTAATATTTCAACTTACAAAGTTATATTGACTGCTCAGACTCTAACAAAGATACCTTACTGAACGGCGGATTCAATCCCATCAGAAAAAAACAACAGTCATTAAAAACAAAGCATGGCAGTGTTTGGTTATCCCCTCATTACCAATACAGAACCATCTCACTAATACAGCATGAAAACCTCCCCATAAGACATCCCTATCCCCCCCAAAAAAGACCCTTTAAACAAAAATCACACATCATTAAAAACAATCCCCAGTTCAGATTAACTGCACTACCACTTATACACTGTCACATGATCTTGTAGCGCAAGTCTGAAAGAGACAGTCCATCCCCCTTGTGCCTCCCCACCATGTCCCCACTACCAATCCACTGAATCTGAAAATGGTAAAAGTATTTATTAATGATACTATTCCTAATATAAGCAAAACTCTGTATTAATCTATACTAACACTAACACTGTACTCTAAAACCAAACATGTAATAAGCTAACTTAGCACTTGATGAAATAACACAGTACCACAATACTGAATTGGTATCTATGGGGACTTATACTGCAGTTTCAACTAACATTTAAAGGCAATGCCTACAATTAAGGATAACTAAATACTCAGTGGAATCAAGAACCAGTGTTAAGCAACTCTGAATAGCTGTTTAAGCCTCATTGCTATTTGTTCACACTGGCAACAGGTTAAAATAATCCCCTTTTCCATATTTAAACTGCTCCCTAAAATAAGGAAACACAGACCAAAGTTCCTTTATTCAGGAAATAATAACATCTTAATAATAAAGGATATAGGAAGCCCCCAGGTCCACATTCCATCTAAAGAGTATATCCCCTCAAAACTAAAACCCTGTGATGTTGCGTTTAGCCATAGAGCTAGTTCAAAATCAGAGGGGTAGACAGCTTCCATCATTATTACTCTATTGCAGAAAGAAAAAGAACAACCCCCAGTGTGCTAGCCTTATTAAATCAGTGATCCAAGCTACCAGACAAGAGTCCCTCAATTTGATGACAGGAAAACTGACTTGCTGTCCAAAATACCAGGTCTGCACAAGCTTAAAAGGTGAGGGAGTATTTAGCACTGCTCCGGCTGCTGAAAAGCAATCTGCCTTCAAGAAATTCCCCTCTTCACATGAGAAATAAATGACCCCCGGTTCAGTTCACTCAGTATTTGCCTCCTTCAGAAACAATGCCCAGATAATGAAATGGAGCACTATTAACAGAACATTGCCCTGATGGAACAACACAAATGGAGTACTATGATCCGATACAGAGGCATGCACTTTGATCATTTTCTCCACATATCGTGAGGCTCCCTGAGATCACCAAGACATGCTCATGGTTATTCCATCTTCATTTTAGGCATCAGAGTGTCAAAAATGAGGGATCGAATCCCAGCTGCTCAAATTTATCAAGCCATGCCAGACGGAATTGCCGTAGAGGGGCAGACCTCAATAATTAGGCAAAGTTCTCACCAAACAGCTGATCACAGCTTCCTTAGCACACCATTCCGATAGCAGTCCTCCTCATTACTTGTATAGGTTAGGGAACAGCTCCTTTAAGCCTTGCATAGCTCTGTCAGGAGTATCAAAGGAGAGCCATTTGTCGTTGTGCTTGACTAAAAGAATCGCTGGGTATTTAACCTGAAAGGGCTTACCAGCTGATACCAATTTGGATACCATCGGATGTAACTCCTGCCACCTCACTCGCACGGAATGCGGGAGATCTTGCATGATACAGATCTTCCAACCTTTCCAGGACACCTCTTGAATCTCCCTCACCTTCGCTGAAATATGCTGCTTATAGAGGAAGTTTAACAGCTTAAAGATAATCGGTCTAGGAGACAAGCTTGCAGGTGGCATGGGGCGAAGGGCACGATGATCCCTTTCGATAACATAATCCCCTCCATTAGGGGATGGACCTGATATTTTTAAGCATAATTTTTGTTGAAACGGAATCGGTGCGCTGCCTTCTTCCCGCTCTGGAATTCTGATTACAAGCAGGTTGTTGTGCCTGCTGCACCCCTCCAGGTCCTCTAATTTATCTTCCAATTTTTTAACCCTACGTGAAATGTTCGAGTTCTCCTGGCCGGTCTTCTCCTGTTTCCTTTCCAAGGAAACAGTTCTTGCCTCGGAGTCCCCTACTCGCATTGTTAATGTTGTCACTGTTGTTTTAATCGATTGCAAGTCATCTGAAATCGTGGCTATGGCAGCTTGTAACGGCTGCATAATTTCCAAAAATCTCTTTTCCAAGAGAGCTGTCAGATTAGAAGATATTTTCAGGGAGCTGGAGGCCTGCTGTTTGGCCCACTTAGCGGCCTTGTCCTTTTCTGGCGTGGGAGGCGGCGAAAGTCTCAGAGGATCCTTTTTCATGTAGACCTCCATGCTGAAGTGAGTATTCAACTTCTCTGACATGCTGTATCACTAGTCGTCTTCACAAAAACAAAGTTTTAGTTGCTATCAATAGTTTATAAGCAAAATATTGGTAGGTGGGACGTGGAGCAACGGGGAAAAGCTGCACTCAAATTGCCATCACATGACCCCCCAGTAAATGCATTTTTAATGGCGTGCCATGGCAGATTGCAGAATACAGATGTTCAGGCTCCTTGAAAATTAAGTTATGCACAGAGTCAGCAAGTTTTTTCTCTTCCTCTGACTTTCTCTTCTTTCATTCTCAGTTCTTCCTATATTACTGGAGCCAATATGAAGTGCACAACCATGAAGACAGAATAAGTAATATGGGATGCGTGTATTATTTTTATGTTTTTGTTGCGCTGGTGGGTGGTGGGAGTTCAGTGTTTAATAAGGTACTGACAGTTTGGATTGAAATGTACCGTGTGCCGATACATAAAAGCGCCTTTCCTTCCTCACTGTGTGTATATCAGTGTCTCTCTCCCTCTGCATATGACAGCTGAGGTTGGGGAGATCACTAATAAGGAATGCCATTCAATAACAGCACACAATGTGGATGGGAAGGGGGGAGAGATCTCTGACATAGCCAAAATTACACATGCTGCCACTCCATACATGCCATCTACTATCTATCTCTTTCTCTCTCTCTCTCTCTCTCTCTCATTGTACCACTATGTGACTTGCTTGCTTTCTGTATCTCGGAGCTTAACAGTGTGTGTTTTTTTTTCAGTACAGTTTGGATGCCCTCCTGCAAATGACTCCAATCACAAAGACTCAGTTACTGGTAAATGTCATGCTAAACACATTCAAAAGTTTAGTTTCCTGCTGGATTTTTAAGTCAGACTAGTCTGATCAGTATTTTCTATTCATACCTAGTGCCAGCAGCCAGGAATATTTTTTAATACTGCAGAGGCAAGGAGGGAGTTAACAAAATGTGTACCGAGCGGTGGCAAAGGTTAAGATATCGCAGCTCGGTTTTAGACTGATCCTGCTTCGATGGAGGGATTTTTTATGATAATTTACTGCTGCTTACTGAACTACTAATTTAAACGTGTTATTTCAATAGTATTACTTTTGAGTTACTATCAAATGTAGATAGTTATTAATGGCTTAATCATAACAAAAATGTCACATCTGAAAGAAGCTCCTGATATGAATGAGGTTATATGAATTCAGTACAGTCCTACTTTTCAGATCATTACAGTGAAAGTACAGTAGCTGCACTTATTGTAAAGTTACAGGAAAACTTTTTAAAACACTTGTAATCAAATCTGAATCAGCTCATATTTTATGAAAATTCTGTGTTTTTACTCCTTTTTACATCATGAGCCAGCTATTCAGAAATATGCCAAATGCTGGCGCAAGGCCGGTGTAGAACAAATCCAATGCGCCATGGCACAATGAGTGCCATATTCAAAAGTTGTACATGGTGATGTGCCAGCGTAACATGGCTGAATATGGCATGGATGCACCAGGGTGCAACCAGAGTTACGCCAGGGCACAGCCAGAGATGTGTCATGTGCCACCAGACCTGCACCATAGCACAACCAGAGATGCGCTACCGTGCAACGGGACATGCACCAAGGTGCACAGAGACCAGCCCCAGTCAATGGTGGGAACACAGCAGCAGAGGCAAAGTGTGGGGCATGGCAGAGGATCACACCCCTGGGGACAGTGCCAGGGATGCACAGTGGCAGGCCACAGGTGGCCACCAGCAGCAGGGTACACACAGGCTTCCAGCCCCCCTCCCCACTGGAACATAACTGTGGCACAGACAGCAGGGAAGAGGTGGCACCAATGGCCGATGGAGGGCAACCACTGGATCCCCTCTGCTGCATGCTGTACCCCACCCACCCAGACCCTGGCAAGCCACACCCTGGACAATGCTGCCAAACACACACATGCCACACATCCTGGACAGCCACCCCATGGCCACCCCAAGGCACAGCCACTGACCAAGGGGCAGGGCACCACCATGCATGACCTATACACTGACACATGCACACCACACAGACACCCACCATGCCACTGCAGCATGGCTCCACATGCAAGCTGCAAAGCAGACACTGACACAGGCAGGTAAAAAAAATAACTGTATTGATAACAAAACTATTTACATGTGCATGGGATGGGAAAGGGTAGGAAAGTGAGGGAAGGGGACAGGGAACAGGTACTGTACAGTGGGAAGGGGGATTGATAGGGAAGGGACAGCAGGGGTAAGAGGGAAATGGTGAGGATGAACTATGGGTGGCCATGTCCCACCACTGTCAGATGCCTCCTCCTCCACCAGTCCATGAGGACCATCCTCCTCATCTGCTGTGCCACCTCCAGGGTAGTCGAGGTGATCAGGATTATTTGCCTGAGCAGCTGACAATACAGTGGCAGCCGTGAACTCCTCTGGGTGCCTATGACAAAGGAATGGACAGGTGATCAGTGCAAGGTACCAAGAAACCATGCCCACCCACTGTGCGCAATGGGCAGTGGGAACACAGACCCCCGGAGTGGTGCCCTGGCCACCCACAGGGGGTGGACCAATGCCTGAAACATAGAAACATAGAAGTTGATGACAGATAAGGACCGCAAGGCCCATCTAATCTGCACATTTCTTTTTCTACCTTATGAATGTGCCATTGGCCTTTGCTCTGTCAATGGCCTGCCAGCATCCCAGCATGCCATGACAGTGCACAGCAGTGGGTACTGCCGCCCAATGGCCACCCAACTGCGCAGCAACAGTCAGCCAGCACAGGGCACCAGCTGCACCACAACAACACCAGTGGCAGCCGGGTGCACACCCACCTCACCAACGGCTGGCACATGTGTGCAATGTTCACCCCACCGTAGCATGCACCATGCACAGTGTGCAACACGCAACTGCCATGGCACACGGCACAGGTGGCCATTGCCACACCCACTCCCCTGCTGACCAACCGGTAATGTGCAGAGGAACCCAACAGTGCCTATCTGGCTGCTGTGGCACTGCCAGCACCTGTCCCACTGCTGATCCACCACTACTTGGTTCCGCAGCATCCTACTGTGACTGACCTGGTGCTCCTGCTGCCCCTGCCTGGCAGCGATCTTCAGGCCCAAGGAATGGTAAAAAGACAGGTACACATCAGATAAAACCCACAGCACGTGCCCACCACCCCCACCCTTGTGCACAGTGTGTGTCCCTGTCCATCATGTCCTGCAAGGCAGTAGTGCAGCTCAACCTGCGGCTGGCAATGCCACTCTGCAATACACATGCCAACAGTGTACCCCTCTGCAGGGCATGCCAGGCAGCCAAGCCAACACCACAGCACAGCACTAGGGCACACATGCAGCATGGGATGACTTACCTGGCTGTGGTACAGCCCCCCTGCAGACACGTGCCTGCAGCAGCCTCAGTCACTCTGGGTCCTGCCTCACAAGGTCCCCATACTGGTGTTGGCATTACTCTGCAGTCCTATCCACCCTGGTGTCCTGCACCAGCCTAGCAGCAATGGCCTGCCAAACCTCTATCCTGGCCTGCTTAAGGGGCACCTGGTCAAACAGCCCTGGTGCATGTGGCTGCATACAGGCAACCAGATTGACCAACTCCAGGCCCGACCAATTATGGGCCCATCAAACTCCCCACTGAACCATCTCAACCACGGCAGTAAGTGGAGACAAAATGACACCAGAGGCACACGTGTGCACAATGTGCATGGGATGCGCACCTCATGTAGGCATGAGCTGCATCTGCCAATCATGCATCACCGTGGATGCACAAAATGGGTGGGGCCCACCAGACACATGGTGGTGTAGTCCCAAGGGGTCAAAGGGTCATGATAGGGGTCATGGGTCACCTGGCACACAGTGCGCTGGTGCATGATAGGGGCCATGGTGCACTATGCACCATCATCCCGTAGCGCATAGAGCACACAGTATGCAATAGGTGGTTGCACACTGCCTGATGCATGTGCACTACGGTCCTGTGCACTGTGTATGTCTGGTCATTGTGCTGCAAATTGCTCTGGAGCAAGTCCATTGTGTATGGAGCAAGTATGCGATATTCAGCCACCACATGCAAATTAGCTCATCAGCCTATGTGTGGCGCACAAGGGAAATTAGTATGTCATTACCATTGTGCCACTGCTCATTTGCATGCATTGCACTATAAAGGTGCCTCAGAACAGCACAGGCCATGGACCCATATTGCAAAAATCCCAGGTAAGTTGCAGTTGCTGCCAAGCACAGCCAGCACTGCAGAGTGGATGGGGTAGGCAGCTGCTGTCACTGACACACATGTCTATGTCCACAGGTAGCACTATGTCTGAGCATGAGGAGAGTGAGGAGCATGGGCTTGCTTGCAAGCGCAGGCCCAACTTTACCAAGGCAGAGACCATTGCCTGTTTGAGGCCTATCTCGACAGGGAGCCACTGCTGAGTGGTGCCACAGGCACACCACAGGCCAGGGCTGTGGCCTGGGTGGAGGTGGCAGCATGTGTGAACCAGCAGGGCAGCCACCAGTGGTCTGTACAGGAGTGCAGGAAGAAGGTGGGCACTGATAAATGCCACATCAAGGAGAAGGTTATGGCCATACGAGCAGCCTGGATGGGCACTGGAGAGGGGGCCTGCTAATGTTCCACAGCTCATGGCACAGGAGGAGCAGGTGGCAGCCACCATGCACTGCCGCATTGTCAAGGGTATGCCAGGTGGTGGATTCAAGACAGGAGGGAGCCCATCATTGCATGGTACATATATTGGGCCCACACTGCAGGCAGTGGGTTGGAGGGATGGGAGATATGCATCACTAACACAACTGTTTTCTCTTACAGCACCAGCACACCTGAATGCAGTGGATGGGGCACCACAAACAGCCATGGAGGCAGGCCCAGTCCCGGAGGACCAGCCATCCACCTCCTTAGGCATCCATGGGCCTGATTGGCTGCAGCACACCACCACTGTCCAGCCAGATGTCCTGGGCATGGGGTTGGATGAGGAACTGGCTGTGTTTCAGCAGGATGCCAGGCATGGTGTCCTCTGCATGGAGACAAAGATCGGGGCTGGGTCCAACCCCAATTATGACCTGACCATAATCCTGGACAGCATGGGTGGTGTTGTGGGGAGACACCCATTCTTAGTACCAACACAGGCACCACACCCAGTGGCCTGTCAGCAGTGGGACAGCTGCCCACCACTACTGCACGTGCTGCTGTGTGCACTGCTATGGCACTGCCATGTGGTGGTGGTGCATCTGCACAGGCACTGCCCAGCATACAGGGGATGGAGGGGCAGCAGTGGCAGATGGCAGGGGCCGTAGGGTGGCTGGACGTGGTGTCTACTGCCAGGGTGCCTGAAAGGGACCTACCCTATGGGGACCCCACTGAGTAGCCTCCACCTGAGTGGGGGGGCTGTGCAGCATGGTCATACACCACCGGTGGGTCGGCAGCCTGCCCAGGTTCTCCTGGGTGCCGACCCACAGGCAGAGCACACCCAAATTTCTGCGGGCCTTCATAGATCAACAGGTGTTGCTTTTAGCTGGAGTACATGCACTGTGCACGAAGGCATGCCAGGTGGCTGAGCAGCACGAGAGAGGCATTGCACAGATCCTGGAGGCTATGCAACACTTGCGGGAGGACATGACTGCATCCTTAGATCTCATTGCCAATGCGATCATGGTTGGTCTTGCACCGCTGGCTGCCACAGGACATGGCCGGCAGCCTCATACACCACATAGTGCACTGTCCACCCCACAGACCCGGCGTCGAGTGACACCATCCCTGTCAATGCCAGGCTCTTCTGTTGGCATCCCAGGCACACCTGGGGTGGGCCTGTTTGGTTGCCTACACACCCCTGCATGGACCTGGACTCAGTCCCACAGTATGACCCCTGGGGGCTGTTGCATACACCCCCTGTGGCTGATGGGCAGCCTGTGGCAGCCGTTCAGCCCGGCGTGGCCACCCCCATGTCCATGGTGTCCATGGTTCCATGTGGAGTACCGGATGTGCATGCCGTCCTGGCTGCAGTCTGCTGCCACTAACCTGTGCATGCATGGTCTATGTGTGTGAGTGCATACCACAGCTGTGGCACCTATGTGTTGCGCCGCATGCTGCCTGTGTGCATACGTGCCTGGCAAATGGCCCATGTGGCATGGGCATGATGAGAACAGTAATGCACTAGTTGTGCCTGTGCACTGATGCCCTGCATCTGATTCCCACCACATGCTGGTGCCTGGGCACATGTATGTGTGTGTATGTGTGTGTGTGTGTGTGTGAACACTGATGTGTGCTGTTGTGTGTGGCTGTGTGGCACTGTATCCCCCACTCCTGCACCATGCCTCTCTGTGTGCATGCCCATTGCCATGCACACCCCTGCCCGTGTGCCATACCAATGTGTGTGGCCACTGTGTGGGTGTTTCTCCACCTACCTGCATGCACCATAGTGCCCCTGTGTGATTGTGTCTCTGTGCAGGCATGCCATCAAGCTGGAGCCAGGGATCCCTCTGCCCGGGGGGGCTTCCCACTGCTCTCCAGCCCATTGCACTCATCGTCCCCACTGCTGTCCCCCTCATCAGCCTCAACAGCTATCCCACGGTCAATGGCCATGTTGTGTAGTATGCAGCAGGCCAGGAATAGGCTGCAGTCTTTTGAGGGACTGTACTGTAGGGCACCACCAGACCAGTCAAGGCAATGGAACTATGTCTTCATCATCCCAAATACATGCTCAATGATGTTCCACATACTGGCATGTGCCTCATTGTACTGGTCCTCTGCAGGGGACAATGGGTGCTGGTAGGGGGTGAGCAGCCAGGGTCTGAGTGGATAGCCACTGTCACCTGTGTGGACAATTACATGGTTAACCTTGTGTCCTCTGTTGCTGTGCCCCTTGGCCATCCCTGGCACCCTCACCTGCACACCCACACTGCCCACCCCATCCCATGCCCTGCTGTGCCCAGCACCACTTGGCCGTCCCATACTCACTCACTCACTAGGTGACCCGTGGGGATGTTCCCATGCTCAAACTTGTGGCACAGTGCAGAGCTGTGCCAGATGAATGTACCATGTGTGCTTCCAGAGTGTGTGGCACAGATATTGGTTATGCGCCCCTTGGCATCGCACACCACTTGGCAGTTGACACTAGGGTAGCCCTTCCAGTTGATGTACGCTATGCCCTCAGGGCCAGGTGGCATGTGGATGCCCATATGGGTGCAGTCAAAGGCCCCAAGCACACCAGGCATTCATGCTACCCTGTGGAACTCCTGCATGGTTGCTGTACGCTCTGCCTGTGTGCTGGGGAAATGGATGTATTCCGAAGCATGTGCCAGCAGGGTGTTGAGGAACTGTGTGAGGACGCGTGACATGGCTGACTGGGTTATGCCTGTGGTGTCGCCTGTTGGTCTCTGGAAGGTGCCTGTGGTGAGCAGGCACATGACAGCTCTTACCTTCATCTCCACTGACAGTGTGGCACTGTCTAGTGGGTGCCTGCATCTCCTCACTGCACAGCTCACAGAGCTGCCCCTGAATTGCCCTGTTCAGGAGATACCAGCCCACAATCTCCATATCAGTGTAGTTCTCGAAGGTAGGGTAGGCACGGTACCACCTGTTCCGGACATACCACCATCGGGCCCTTCCACAGCCACATCACTGTTCCTCTCACCTCCTCACACCCCTTATTACAGCCTCCATTTGGAAGGCTGTACTGGCCATGGCCCCTGCTGTCCTGTCTCCCTCTGGGCGGTCAGCTGCTGTGGGCTGTTTGCCACCCTAGTGCAGTGTGCTGCACTTTGCCTGCCTCTCCCTGTCAGTACCTCTGCACTTGGCTCACTTTCCACTTCCACCTCTCTCCCCTGCACCTGTGGGTTCCTGTTCCAGTCCCTCTGTCCCTCACAGGCTCTGTCTTCCTTGCTCCTTCTGCATTATCCCTCCACTGTCCCATTCCATTCTCTCTGTCTCTCTCTCTCTCTCTCTCTCTCTCTCTATCTCCCTCCCTCGGCCCTGGTGCAAGTGCTGTCCCTGTGCTTGCTCCCTGTATTTATAGGCTCATGTCTGCTCAGTGCATCTGGGAGTTGCTCCACACTTGCGCCCTGGGTCAGCAGTTGAATATCGCACTGCACCACATATTCACATGCACACCCCCTGCTCTTGTGCATGCAATCGTTATAGTTGTGCATTGGCACAGTGGAACTTGCACTGAATATCACTCCTTGGTTCATTTCCGCAGTTGCACTGGTGCAACTCAGTTGCGCCATGCACAACTGCTTTGAATATCCTGGCCTATGTGTGTTTTTAATTACCCCCCTAACCCAAACTGTTCCATTGGGTATATGACTAGGTCATGGTGCAATCCTTAATAATTTCTCATTCTTTCCAGGTACTTCATGATTTGCTTCTTCTGCATCCACACCTTACTGGTCCATCTTTCAATTCTACCACTATGAGAGAAAATTACAATCTGCAGATCGACTTATAAAACAGCAGGACTGCTTTTTGTCCCAGGAAGTCCCTTCATAACATCAACAAACTCCCTTGAAAGCCGGCCTGGTGGCACTGAGGGCTGAGGTGCTGGACGCCTTACCTCGCACCATGCTGGCAACCCATGTTCGGGAGTGAGCACAGGCTATGAGGGGTCAGCAGAGAGGAGGAGAAGGATTGAGCATCCAGTGGACTGCTCTCCTTCTCCAGTGAGGGGAATTATCAGCTCTCAGTGCACTACTGGCTCCTGGTGGTGGTTGAGGGGCAGTGCACTGGGAGCTCATAAAGGAGGGAGGAGATGGGGCAGATGCTCAGAGGAGCACATGCGGATGCATGCGTGCTCTCTCCATTGGCATCACAGCACACCCGACCTCCTAGGGGAACAAGAAAAATGGATATAGGTGCTGGCCAGGTTGAATGCAGTTCTTCCTTCAGGTGCTGCACCCGGGAAGGTGTCTCCCTGGTCGGATCCGTGTTGGGAGGTTCAAATCCCTCCTCACCACCCTGCCATGAAGGGAAGGTAGTGGGGACACAAGGGAGGTGGTCTCATTCTCAGGGGGATGGGCCTGGGGGGCAGTGGACAGGGATTAGGAGTGCTGGCCAGCACCATGGAGAAATACCACACCAAAAAAACAAAAAAAAACTCCTTTGAAGGGAATAGGGCATCTGGCAGGTGGTAACACCCTGGGATAGTGGTCCTTATGATTGACAGACCAATTACCAGAATAGCTGCTCTAGGTGGGCTCATAGGATTTTCCTTCATGCTGACTATGAATACAATTTCTAGAAGGGATTAGCACACACAATAGCCAATACCTTGCAGTGGGCAAAACTCTTTTTTCTCACAGCAACTGCAAGGTACAATAGTCACAGGCACCATTTTAATAACTTCAATCGTAGCCCTGAAAGCACACTGCTGGGGGGGGGGGAGAGAAAAAAACTAACATGGGGTGACTGATGTATGTCACTATGTGATGCCCAACAGTAGTGGCCCTGTAGCAAGGCAGACAGAATGTCATGGTACAGCCCAGTATTCAGGTTAACCAGGGGGAGATCCTTGCCTTTTTTGAGGGTAACATGTACAGAAAAATATACAAAAGAGTTGGAACTTTGGAACTTAGTAGTAAGTAGTAACCTAAGGAACAGTGCATGAGAGAAAATACGGTGAAGTTCCTGCTACCCTGGGTTGTTGCATGTCACACTTAGAAGGGCAGTGGATTTATTGTAGTTGGAGAAGGCAAACTACATTTGATAGCCAGAATCTCACAGTTAATGCATTACACTCTCTCTGTGGCAGCCACAGGGTGGAATAAATTCTGGCACCATCTTGTAAATTTCACATCTAGGGAAAAACAAATCAAGCGGGCAGGGAGAGGTGAACAGAATACAGGCTGGCAGCAGTGTGTTTGGGACAGCCCGGAGAAGGGGTCTTTATGAATAGCAGAATGATCTGCAAAAAGAACTGTACTGCCTTGTGCCTCAGAATGCCTGCTCCCCACCCCACCGTATAACATCTGCTTGGCCGTGGCATCCCAGGGCAGTGATCTTTGCAATCTGCAGGCTGACTGTCAGTCATACAGTATGTACTACCTGGGGCATTGGGATGTAAATTCATTATATCAAAACTTCATTGACTCTGTTTTAGTTTATGGTAACTATAGGACTATTATAAGGCTGCATTTTTGGTCACTGTTCAGTGTGCATTTCTTTATAAGTTTTTTACCATAAGTGTGTGTAGGGGATGAGGGGAGTCTGTTGTAATTATTATACAGTCTAACAATAACAGTTTTCAGACAGACAGATTAACTCATTCAAATTACAGCTTTTCAAATAAAGTATGAATAAATACCGCACTTTAAAAACAGAAACATCTACAGTAAATATTTTAGTTTCAGTTTGCGGCCAAAACCCAAAATGGACTTCTGTGCTCTATAATAATTAATCTACAAAAGAAAAAAATGACCCACAAATGAAAAAAAAAATAACTGAGACGTGCTTCTAGGAAGTACCTGTATAACTAGTGGTATTACTGGTGAGCAGCTGGTAAAATTGATTTCAATGAAAAAAAAAACATTTTTTGCCAAAAATCAGAAAAAAAATGAAAGCACTAGAGTAACACCATACAAACTCATTTTAATTCAAATATTACTTTATTGCAATAAAATGAAAAAAAAAAAAAAATAGCCACAAATGAAGCTAACAGTATGGAAACACAGATGCAAGGATTAAATTAAATATTATTTGCATTCACAATTCAGCAGCAAAGTATAAGTATAGAACTGCCAGAGAAAAATATGAGTCTCAAAAACATTGCCATCTGCTGGAGGGTGAATCATTGCAGTAAAAAAAGGCAATATTATACTCCAGGACACTGATTGCCATCATGAGGCCAAGTGAGGAAGTGCATTAAAGCAGGTTCTGTACCGCTGGCATCTAGCATGCATTACTGCTACACTACCTCGATAAGAAGCAGTACCTCTCATTACCAAGTGGCAGGGCTCATTACCGACCATCATAATGCAGTACCGTTAAACTTTTCTGTATCAGGCACTGTACATGTGGTTTGACATCAGATGTTGTTTTTTGTTGCCTATGTTGTGCCCTGTACTATGTATGTCAAGTTACAGTCCAATGTTTTCATGCTTACATGTGCTTGATGTTGACTAATGTACTTGCCCACTCACTACTGTATAATCTGCCCACTTGTTGTTATGCTTGCTATAAACCTGTTTTGATTTTTGATCTTTGTACTGAATGGTGTACTGTCAAATTGTTCTCCACCTCTATACTTGCCAGTACCTGGCCAGGGCAATGCCTGAAGAAGGTCTTTGCATCAGTGCACCAACCTGGTCAACAAATGAATAAATAAATAAATAAATAAATAGTTGGAACAAACAGGCAGGTAATCTCCTAGAACTTCCTGGTATTCCCTGTCATTATTTAAAATTATACAATGGCAAGAAAATTTCCTGGACTCTGATTGGTCAGTGTGTGCCTGAGACTGTGATGATATTACACAATAACATCACCGTGTTGATTTTTTTGGATGATTTGGATTTTTTTTCAGAAACAAAGATACACTGCCTCACTAAAAATCTACTTAAAACATTTTTATTTTTATTTTTCTTTTGTATAACATCGAGCCATTGTATAATTGCAATAAGGCACTCCAAGGTGTGTTATTGTGTAATAACGTCACTCCTGGGGTGGTGAAAGCACTCGGCTTCACCTCGTGCTTCAACCCACCCCAGGAGTGACGTTATTACATGATAACACACACCTTGTCATGCCTTATTGCTTAAGTAAAAAGCCCGTCAGACCAAAAATGGTAAAATCAGTCTCCTCATTTAAACCCTCTGGTGCCAGGGAGTTAAGTTCCAATATCCAGCGTGTTTCTTTTTGTAGTAATTTTATTAAACCAGATATGCAGAATGTTTCATTGTGTAGCAATTCTAGTACAAAAAGAAACATTCTGGATATTGGAACTGAAGTTCCTGGCACCAGAGGGTTGAATCTTGTGTGAAACTAAGAAACTTAGCTGTGTTGCACTTGTTGTGAATTGTAATGTAGTGTATAATGGATTTAGTATTTTTCCTAGTTTTTCTCTCCCACCTCTTGTTCTTCTTATTTCTTGTTGTAGTATGTTTTGTCTTTTCCTTTTTTTTGTTGGCCCCTTCCCTCCCCACTTTCCATCTCACCTGCCCACATTTCCTAACTCTTCTTCCTGCTTCCTTATTTAGTATCTGTATTCTAGTATTTTTCATGCTTCTTTGCTTATGGCGATTTGGAGATCTTTCCCATTTATATCTAGTTTCCTTTTTTCCCCACTAACTTCTAAAAAAGCATATTTGAAGATACATCACTAAAAAAACATTTTGGATGTTAGGCAATAAGTGAAATTACAACTTGACTTCATTGCTAGAGCTTTTTTATTTTTATTGCCAGTTAGAACTGTAAAGTTCATGAATGCTTAATGAACAATGACAAATTTAAACATAATTAATGCCACTTAATAAGTGTCATTCAAGTGATATGATATAAAGTAACATTTAAGCACTGTATTGGCTCTTTTACTATATGTAGTATTCATATTTATCATGATGTTTTACTCTCTGATTGGTAGTGCTGCTTTAAGATGATGGATTGGAACACATAAATATTTAAACATGTGGGGTATTTACTGGTTACCACTTGCATTGATGCATGCCCCCTGAAGAAGTCCTATTCAAATAGTGAAATATAGAGATTATCTAGTGCACCACATCTTTTTAGTAATAAAAAAACTTTTACTTTCACGTTGAGTACAGTCACTTTTTCTTTTTTGTTATCTCCCACAGCATGCAGCAATGGCGAATCAAGAAAAACATATTTTGGCCCTGATCACGGGGAAGTACTAAACTCACTTTCACGTCCCCCATCATTGAAGCAGCCAGCAAGATCTGACTCACATCTGAACTCAAATAGTGAAGGTGATTTACATTCCCCTGTCCATCCCGTCACTCCGATCCCACCTAGCAGTCCATTCTGCTAAAGATCAGCCTCTCTGGCAGGGGCCTACTATCTTCCCTTGTGAAGACAGGGCAAAAAACTCTTAATGGCGTACTGAGGAAGTCTTGGCTGTGGAGGAGCTGATCTGGAAAATCATTTTTTTGCTTGGCTGGACTATTAGTCCAGCATGCATCTAAGCTGAAGAAAGTTTTCTTCTAGTTTATAATTTATATCTGGGTTACCAGACTTTGTTTTTTCTCTTTGATTACCTTGCATGAGAGAAGCATGCAGAGTGCATTGAAGAGCTTGCAAGTGTAGAACATGCCATAGGAACCAGAGCAGGAGTTGTTACACTCTCATATCCCTGAGGTGTGTATTGGTGAGCCCTAGAACACGTGAGATGTGCTGCAAGCAGCAGAGCATAAGGGAAACAGGAACGAGGAGAGAGGAGTGTGGAGTGGAGGCCTGAAGTGTGAACCGAGCATGACTTTAAGAGGGAAAGTGGAGAAGCCTGTAAAACCCTGCTGATTTTAATGCTGAACAGTCAGTTTTTCTTTTTGTGCAGGAGAAATTATCATTGGGAGAGAGAACTGTGTGAACAGTGTGAGCTTGGAGGAGTCCGATCTTTTTGGTCAGACTTGACTTTCTTTGCTTTTGCTTCATGTTTGTCACAGACAGACAACAAAACATATTTGAAAGGACCAATACCAGTAGTTTTTTTTTATCAAATATTATATATCTCTGGCTCTTCAATTTACATTTGATATCCTTAGAACTCTTCAAATTATAGTAGGAATTTTTCTGGACCCCTTTTAGGAGGCATTGGTTTTCATTTTTAAATGTATTTATTGATTAATTAAGCACTAATGCCCAACAGGGTATGTGTTGTGCTGGGATAACGTCATGCCTCAGGTGGTTGGGCATGAGGCCACAGGTCAAGTGTGTCCAACAACTGAGGCATGACGTTATCCCAAATGACACACACCCTGGA
Organism: Neoceratodus forsteri; assembly: GCA_016271365.2. Taxonomy (NCBI): domain Eukaryota; kingdom Metazoa; phylum Chordata; order Ceratodontiformes; family Ceratodontidae; genus Neoceratodus; species Neoceratodus forsteri. The sequence continues at coordinate 990,283,055 of CM057449.1, forward strand.
GGGCATTATTGCTATTATACAATGGCTTGTTGTTATATATAAAATAAAAAAATAATTTTAAAGAATGTTTTTATTAGTGTGGAAAAATATTTTTGTTTCTTAAGAGGGGAGGAGAGCATCCATAATGATGCCAGTAGACCTGTGATGTTGTGCTGGGATAACATCACGGGTCCAGCCCAAGACTGACCAATCAGAGTCCAGGATTTTTTCTTGCCATTATATAATAACTTTTTTGTCTTAAGCATTTTATTTTTTCAATTTCACTCTGTTTTACTTAATTTGCATACAATGTGACCTCAGGGTAATGTTAGTAACATCAGCATTGCTCAGTAATGGTTACAACTGTCATATTGGTGCCATGCTCATTAAACATTTTATTCACTTTGAACACAAAGCATTTTTTTCCTCAAGAGCAGTAGCTGATGTTTGCTATTTATATTATCAAGTTGCCAAAATGAACCATAACATTCTCACACACTTGCAAAACGTTTTTAACTTAACTTTGGATGACTATAATAGCACACAGCGTTTTCTCTTTTGTACTATTGCTTCCAAGACTTTGGGAGGACAGCAATACAAAGCAATATGAAACATCAGTTAAATCGGAGCACTCAAGGTATTGGTTTGTTTACTTGGACTTCATGCTCATTTTATTATGTGAGTAATGATTTTCATTTATTTTTCACCCTTAGCACAGTATTTTCCTTAATTACTTTTGGTCTTCTCTTCTGTCATTTCAGAGATCACTTTCTTGCTTCTCTTATTTTTGTAATCAAATAGGTTGAACACTCGAGGGGATTTGGATAAACTACAAGACCACCGACAGTTACAATCACACTCTGGAGCCTTCTGTGTAGTGAATGCCCATGCACAAATGTATTGGAGCTGTTAGACCATTATCCAGATGCCCCGGTGCTTTGCTCATCAGAGCTTCCTCAGGGAACCTCCTGAGGAAGCTCTAATGACCTGCTTCCCTGCTCCCCTCTTTCTCACCTCTGTCAGCTTATGCCGTAGCCCCCATTATCCTACTGCACCTTGCACTTTCTGTTTTCTGATCCTACTTTGGTCTCTAAGAATTCCATGAAAATTTGATTGTCTGAACCTGCACACTTGTTTGCTGTTTGAGAACCTGATGTTAATATGAAAATGCCTTATGCAATCACATGTAACTGCTGACTGTAAATTGCACTATTGCTAGTTGTAACCCATGTCCATGCCCTAGCACTAACATTGTTTGCATAACAAGTTATTTTACTGTACATTGTGTTCATCACCACATACTGAGGTGTGTTTATCCTGTGCTCCTGTATATACTGTATGTTGACTTCATGTTATTGCCTTTGAATCAGCTCACTTACCTGGTTCCAAAGACATAAACAAACAAACAAATAAATAAATAAATAATGAGTGAAGTGCCAGGGAATCTGGGGAGCAGTCTAACAGCTCCCATTAAGTTTTCTGTTTGTGTGCTCTTTACCTGCGTGTTTATACAGTACTTATAAATTGGTTATACACATACTTTATGTGTTTCCAGTGCATTTGTGCATGGTCATTCACTAGACATGAACTGCATGTAGACATTTTATTGTTTCCAATACTGCTTAATGTTTACAGTCAATATTTACAGTACTGCCTAGTACTTGTTCTGTCTACCCTATTCTATTAATAATGCTGCAAAATGATAAAATAAGGGGCTTTAGCTATCATCTGCTGTTTTTAGTGTCACTGGTAACTTCTGCTAAATCTGCTGCTCAATACCCTGATTCTAATTTCCTGTACAGCATTTTTTTTTCTTCAGTTTAAGTTCATTCCTGCTGCCCTATACTGTTCTGGATGAAATCATTTCCCCTGCCCTCTCTGCTCTGTATATTTATTTCTTCCACCTCTCTGTTCTGCAAATTAATTTAATTTTCCTTTAATTTCTCTAATTCCCACCTTGCTAACTCACTCCCAGCTACTACTGTTTCTCTTACCTGGTGCTGACCTGTCCTACCCCCATGTCTTTACCACTGTCCCTCTCTCACACTCTTTGCATCCCCCCCAATTTAGGCTAAGTATGCTTACCTCAGGTTTGCTGCTGCTACCCTGTCTCTGCTTCCTGCCCACCAATGTCTGGGCCATTAACTAACCCATGTCCTCTCCATTTTTTTCCTGCAGCTCAGAGGCCCCAGACAGGGTGCTCCCTACTGAACCCTCCTGTGGCACAGTGCTCATCTCTGCTGCCTACTCCTGATACTCCTGCTCAGCCACTTCCACTGCCAGGTACACCACTGGTAAAACCGAGTGCCTTTTTTGTTTGAATACAGGTGCTAGACAGTGCCCTGCCGGCACTTCATGCCGGCTCCCACCCAACCCCACCCCAACACCCTATCCAGGCTATTAGTTTTATATGAGATTGTGGTCATATGACACCCCTACAGTGTCACTGATTGGTATTTCTTTTAAATGTTGACTTCTTCATTAGCTCCTTATATGTGTCTGTACTAGGGGCTCTGCAGTGGTGTGGCTGTGTTCCACCCCTACAGTTAACCTTGCTCCTGACTATTGTTTCTTCCTCTCTGCTTCACTTTGCCAGTGTCAATAGCATTCTTCCCACCTTGATTCTGTATCCAGCTGCTATTCCTCTATTCACCTAATGCTACACTAAAACCTATCATAATGTTAATATTAAACTTTATATCCCTTCTCTTTTTGCCCTTGGCCTGTACGCCCCTCTCCATCTACCTTCCCACATACATATCTACTTTCCTGCGCCCCTATCAAGTCCAGATGCCACCTGCTTCCCTATACTCACATTCAGTACCCCCCGCTCCCTTCCATCTACCCTGGTCCCATTGTCCATTCTTATCCTGTGCATCTCTCCTCTTGGTGCCCAGTTCCAGTGCTATAATTCACTTGCAAAAACTAAATTTTTCTAACTCCCCTTCCTGCCCCCTTAAAAACACCCATCATCTGCCCAACAGTGGTACAAACATTCCATGTTCAACTACCTAATCATCACATTCCTACTCTTAGCATCTGGAAATATCAACCCTAATCTTGGTTCTTCTCTCCACAAGCCCTCCACCCTCCCTCATGGGCTTAAACTGTGTTATCTGAATATAAGGAGCCTCCTTCCTAAACTAGACATGCTACTACCACTCACAGTATCCCTCACCCCCGACATCTTCATACTAACTGAGTCCTGGCTCAACAATAAAATACTAGACTCACCTCTTGCAATCCCAGGCTTTGCCCTCTCTCGCCAAGATTGTATTGGCAAGGGGGGAGGAGTGGCTATGTACTTCTCCTCCCCCATCTAATGCATTACTATTCTCTTGACCTCATTACAGTCAGCCTATGAGGTGCTTATAAACTGCCTCTCCCTCCCTTTCTCAGACCCCATTTTTGTTGCTGGAGTTTACTGCCACCCTGGTCTTACTTCTGCCACAGCCATGGATCTCCTAAAAATCATAGTCACTCTTTCACCTCTTCTGGTGAACTTTATGTCATGGGAAACTTTAATCTGAACTGGTTGTCTTCATCCCTTAGCAAGATACATAATGATATTGATGCATTAAATCTTACTCATCTGATACTGGAGCCAACTCAGTTAAACCTTAAAACTCACAACCATTCCCATATTGATTGGGCACTCACCTCCCACTTTCATAGGGTCAACTATTCCAAAGTTGGCAACGTGTACCTCTCTTGAAGTTGCCTGCACTGTTTAGCTCCGAGTTGGACTTGCATGCCTAGGACACGGGAGACTGTAGATCTGAAGTTGGCGGCCGCACTGCGCTAGCCACTTTGTCCTGCTCTGCTTTGTTTTGTTTCGCCTTGCCCATTTTATTTTACTCTTTCATTTATCTTTTGCTGCTTTTATAATTTTGTTGTGGGTGTTACGTTTTACTGATATCGCTACCCGTTTTATCGATATTCTTATTTAGTTTGTTACCCGCCTTTATTTAGTGTCAGTATACTCAGCTCGCCTATGCCTTTCCTCCCATTTTCAGTTTGGCCTGTTTTTTTGTCTTGTTTTACAGGCTGGGACCTTGTGCATGGTTTGAACGCCAGGAGATTTGGGAAGAGCCGTGGTGTTTCAGTGCTGAGGATTTGGAGAGACCTGGTGTTGTTCTGCGTTTTAATGCTGAGTGGGCTGGGACTTTATGAGTTATTCGAACACCTGGTGACTTGGGAAGAGGCATGGTGTTTTGAGGGTGAAGACCTGGAGAGATTTGGTGATATTTTGTGAAGTGTTCCGGAGAGACCTGGAGAGATCTGGTGACATCTTATGAAACATTCTGGAGACGCCGTTTACTTGATTTAAGGGTTTGGATCGAGTCCTTGTATACGGACTGAGTTATTTATTCGTCCTGTGAGAGGACTGGCTAGTTTATGGCTTTCTAGCCGAATTTAAGCACTGTTTGAACCACCACTCTGGATATGTGGATTTGATCCTGTGGCTGTGCTTCTTGATTATCCCTGGATTTATTTTTATTCAGTCAGTTGGATCATGGGGAACAGTGATCTGGCAGAGTTGTTTTGAAGAGCCTTCAAGATAAGTGGATTTGAAATCTTTAGTGACATCTTTGATGGTCTAAATGCTATTTTTTAGAGACTGACTTTTCTGGACTTATTAGTTGGGCTTGCAGAGTTCTGGGTTGGTGTCACACACAGAGGTGGGGAGTGGGGTAGGCTGGAGGGCTTGTCCTTAATCTCCCCTTCCTCTACACTCCTGGGGTAGCTGGCTGGGAGGCTGACTTCTCTTGGAGTGGAAGTAGTGGGCCACTGATTTTTTGGGCTGGCTGGATCCTGCGGCCTGCTAGTGGCCTTTCTTCGATCCAAATTGGTGGGGATTTTGAAGCCCTGTGTTTTTGAAGATTGAACTATGTTGTTCGCTGCTTCTATTGACGTTTGAGCGGGTTATATGATATTTGTATCCTGTTGAATATAGACAGGATTTTCGTAGTCTGTAATTATATTTTGCTGTTTGTAATTATATTTTGTTCGAGGAAATAATATGAGCTTTGAGAGTGCTATATAATACCTTTTATTCCACCTGTATCCGGTACTGTGAGAGAGAGTCCTGGAGGGTGTTTTTTAACTTATTTCCTCTGTTTATTATTTTATCATTATTATGATTTAATTATTATTATTTTTGTTTATTTTTGTGAGAGTGTTTAATTGTATTTAAGTACCAGGTAGTGAGAGGACCTGGGAATAATTTAAAATTGTTTTGGTTAATTTTTGGTTGACCTCCAGGCTGTGAGAGGACCTGTGGGTTAAATCAACTAATTAGGTTTTGTGTTAGAGAGTTGGTTAAGTCTTATTTTTATTTTAGTTGGTTTTCTTAATTTGTAGTTGTATAATTTTAGTTGTAGGAAGTTTGCCGGTAGTTTTATTATATTTATTGTTTTAAATTGAGCAGCTAGGTGTGCCTGCCTGCCCTCCTGTCTTATGCTATTCGGCCTCCACTCTCCATGCCCTCCACCCCTTCTCTTCGCCCCCCCCGCCTGCTCATATTTATCATCGTTGTTGGGTGTTAGAGATTGCCCAAGGGAGGGGAATTGGGGGGTGGGGTTATGGACAGCGGAGTGAGTGGGACCTTCCCATAGGGGTGGTTAGGCCCAGAAGACACCCTGGGGTGAAATGGCTACTTGAATGCGGTAACTCTGTTCTGGTTCCCATACCCAAGGGCACCTCCAGTTTTGGAGGGCAAGTGGTTGGGACAACTTGCCAACCTTGTCCAACTCGGGCATTGTTGTGCAATGCCAGATCTGTCTGCAACAAGACTGGTCTTATTGCAGATTTTGTTGCAAGGGCAGATCTGGCTTGCATTACTGAGACCTGGTTGGACGGGAATGCAGCCCCCTTTTTAGAGGCCGCTGTTCCCACCGGGTACTCGGTTACACATCACCTGAGATTGGATCGCGGGAGGGGGTGGCAGTCTGTTTCAAGACCGAATTGGGCCTAACAGGTGTACCAGTTGAGGAGGCCAGGTCATTTGAGTGTACTGTGGTAGCTGGTGTAGGATGCAGGATTGCCCTCATTTATCGTCCACCAGGTGATAAGAAGCTTTTTCTGCAGGAAATAGCAGATTTTGCCACCGACATGGCCTTGGAGTTGCCCAGATTGATGGTTCTGGGCAACTTCAATGTTTGGGTCGACGAGGAATCTTCGCTTTTTGGTCAACATTTCCTCCAGGACAGGACATCTCTGGGCTTTACACAGGTTGTTTCCTCAGTTACACACAAGGGAGGTCACTCTCTTGACCTGGTCTTCCTCCTGGGGATCGAGGCTTCCGATTTGGTGTGGAACCAGTCGGTTGGTCCGATCACTATTCAGTTGGGTTCAATTTTGAGGCTCCCATGGGTAGGTCAGCCCCTGTGGAGTTGGTCAGGCACCGCCCATTGCAGGACGTTGTCCCTGAAGACCTGATGGTGGTTATTGACCTCTTGTTGTTTGAAGAGTTCTGCATTGATCCTGAGCAGCTGGTAGTGGCCTATAATAGGGCCATATTGGTAGCACTCAATCAGATTGTGCCAGTCTGTGTTCACCCACTTCCGCGTCTTCCCGCTGCCCCATGGTTTGATGGGGCTCTAAGAGGGCTGTGGAGGTTGGGGTGTAGGTTGGAGTGTCATTGGAGGAAGACCACCACTGATGTCGACCACCTTATTTTGCTAGAGCATTATAAACTCTACCAAACAGCAATTTCCTATAAGAAGGCAGAATTCCTGTCCAGGGAAATTTCTGTCACACAGAATTGACTGGCTCAGCTCTTCAGAACTGTTGATAGACTGTGCAACCCAGCCTGTCAGCAGATCCATCGAGCCTTTACTCAAACTGATTGTGAGGAGATCGCGCGATTCTTTTCGAATAAGGTTGAAGACATCAGGAGGGAGTGCCTCCAACCTCATTCCAAGGTTGTTGCAGTTGATTGGTGTCCTGTCACAGAGCCCGGAACTTCCTGGAGTACCTTTGACCTGCCAGATCTTGTAGACACTATGAGGATTGTCCAAGAGATGCGTCCAACATGCTGTAGTTTAGACTCTGGCCCTACTTCCCTGATTATGGGTTGTAGTGAGATCATTGGCCCAGTCTTAGCTCGGATTATCCGGTGTTCTTTAGACATGGGAGTTTTTCCTAGCTCTCTGAAGGAAGGGGTGGTGACTCCCCTTCTGAATAAAGCTTCTTTAGACCCGGATGACCTGGCAAACTACGGGCCAATCTCTAACCTCCCTGTTGTGGGGAAGGCTATTGAGAAAGTTGTGGTGGCCCAATTGGATAACCATTTGACCATCCATAGTTTATACGAACCTCTCCAGTCTGGTTTTCGCAAGAGGCATAGTACCGAGACTGCTCTGGTTCGGGTGCTCAATGATCTCCTGATGGCAAGAGATCAGAGACACCGTTCTATCTTGGTTCTCCTTGATCTATCATCAGCTTTTGATACTGTGGATCATGGGGTTTTGCTCAAATGCCTGAAGTCCATTTGTGGACTGTTGAGTACAGTCCTCAGATGGTTTTCATCGTTCCTCGAAGGGAGAATGCAGAGACTGGTCTCGGGTTTGTATTCATCCGGGGTCTACTCTCTGCCTTGTGGGGTGTCTCAGGGCTCGGTGCTTTCCCCCATGTTATTCACAGTATATATGCTACCCCTCGGAGACATTGTAAGATGGTACGAGCTGAGGTTTCACTGCTATGCTGATGATACCCAGCTCTACCTGTCTTTTGCACCTGACCAGGTTAGTGCTATCTCGGTACTGAACAACTGCCTCGCAGATATCCAAGACTGGATGAACTCCAGTGGTTTAAAGTTGAACCCAGGAAAGACTGAGGTTATGGTTGTGGACCCGGGTCACAGGGTAGAGGGTTTGAGGACTGGTCTCCCCTCTGGATTAATCATGGGGGTGGACCAGATCCTCACCTCTGAACGGGTGCGTAACCTGGGAGTGGAGCTTGACACTGGTTTGACCCTCCGTTATCAGGTGTCTGCAGTTGTCAAGCTGGCATTTTTTCATCTTAGGAACATTGCCAGGATTAGGCACCTTGTTCCACCCAGTGACCTGCCGGTTTTGGTCCATGCCTTTGTGACATCTCACCTTGATTACTGTAACTCCCTTTACCTAGGACTTCCTGGGGTTGATATCCGCCGCTTGCAGCTAGTGCAGAACACGGCAGTACGTTTGTTGACTGGGGCATCTAGAAGTTCTCATATTACCCCTGTGCTGCGCTCTCTGCACTGGCTGCCAATACAGTGGCGGATCTCCTTTAAAGTGGGTCTTTTGACCTACAAAGCCCTACATGGTCTGGGTCCCAACTACTTGAAAGAGCTCCTGGTGCCCTACACCCCCTGAGACAGCTCCGTTCGGCTGTCGAGGGGTTGTTGGAGATTCTGAGGGTAAATTTGAAGTCATCTGGTGTCCGTGCATTTGGATTTGCTGCACCTATCCACTGGAATTCTCTGCCCCATCAGCTCCGGGAGTGTAGGACGGTGGGGAGCTTTAAGCAGGAACTAAAGACTTTTTTATGGGAGAAGGCATTTCCTTCTTTGTTCTAATTTTATATTGCAGTATTGGAATATATGTTTATATTTGTTTTACTGAATGTATTGAATATGTTTTATGTTTGCTCTTGATGTACAGCGCTTTGAAATTTTGAAAGGCACTTAATTAAATAAATTTTATTATTATTATTATCCAATCTGGCTTTCTTCTGGACTCCTTAAGTGACCATCGCATGATCAACCTAGTCCACAAAATCCACCTAAAATTCTGCAAACCAGATCCTTCAAATCCCTTGACCTCTCTCCTCTCCTGAACGACCTTGCAAACACAGATTGTTCCTCCATGTCCACAGCTAACTCAGTGGACAAGGCCCTAGAATACTTTAGGGCTAACTTCCTTCACACCTGGGCATTCATACTCCCGTCAGATGAACCAGGGTATGTGGTAATCACCTTCCCTGGGTCACCTCAGAATTGTTGACCTGCCAACATGCTCTAGATCAAGCTTGGAAGGCCTACAAAACCTCAAAGTTGCAGAGTGCACTCCAGCTTTACTGCAGACTTTGCAACTCCTGTACTAAGGCTATCAGGCTGGCTAAGGCTGAATATTTCAAAACTACTTTCCAGTCCAACATTGACAAAATCATCAACATTCTGGAAAGTCATCAATGCCTTATTCTCCCTCCCCCCATTCAACACCACCTCTCCTTAAAATAAATGGTTCCTTAATTTCAGATCCCTCTGCAGTAGCCACAGAATTTAACACTTACTTCACATCCTGTGCCACATTCCTTCAAACCTCCTTCCCCCTCTTCTCCATGTAAAAGGGTCTGTGGACTTTGGAGATCTTTCTTTCAAAAGTCTATTGCAACAGCACTAAAAAAAAACCTCTTTCTTTCCCTTTTTAATATCTGGCTTTTCTATTCCTCTGTTTTCTCCATCTTCAGGCAGATCACTTGGTAGATGTTCTTACTATCCCTGAAATAACACTATCTTCTGATCTCCTAAGAATCCAGCCCTGACACTCTCCTCTTGGAAATTCCAGTTGTTCTTGTGCAAACATGAGCACATGTGTCTCCACGAACATGTGCACACTCACCCGCGTGAACGTTTGATAGTTCGCTAGCGGGTATAGCAATTAAAAAAAGCTAGCCCTTTAAATAAATAATTATGCTGATAGCAGTACAGTACCACAAGGATATTGTTCCTAATGTTTTAAGAATTCCAGACTACTGTCTGGACAAAAGCTCTGTTCAAAAGTAAAAGTAAACAATTAGCTGCATTCATTTCGGTAGTTCCTTTCCCTGTACAGAGTTTACTGTATGCAACACCTCCACTTAAGTTCTCAGTCCTGTGGCTAGACGACTTGATGTTCTAGTGCACATCCTTGATAGAAAAGGTTAAAAAAAAGGGTACTCAGAACAGAACTGGGGTGGCATTTTTAGTGTGTACTTTTGCTCTGCTGTTCTAAGACCACACCCCATGCTCTGACAGACTTGCCAAACTAATGCAAAGCCAGGGAAAAGACCCTTTGGAAACAGTGACAGCTGGTCGCTGCAGATAGTAAACAAACCAAGTTCTTAATTGTCTGTTAATTTGCTTTGCTAAAATGTCTTGGAAGAAATATGAGACTTGCAATGTTAAAAGAAGCTGTGTTGGAGCAGTGGGTGGATATTTTTACAGAGTTGTTTAGCGCTGCAACCCTGTACTGCTCACTTGCTCCAGATACAGCATTTTGTGCACAATTCAAATACTATAATAATGTAATACTACTTCAGGAGAAAAATGAAGAAGTTCTTGCTGTTTTTCTTGTATGCTTACCAGGGCCTGGTGTTTGTTTCCTCCCTTCCAGATCCACTTCAGGTCTTTACACTGATACCGATAGTGCCAGCTGACCTATTCTTTGCTTATGATATAGTATAGAGGACTAGTAGGAGGAGGCTGAGGGGCAAGGAAATGGCCATCTGATTTTTATTTTCTTATTCTTTGCATAATTTGCCTTATTTTATGTATTATACTAGTTTGCTTGAAGAACTGAGTTGGGAAAATGGGTTTATTCACAAAAAATTATTAGTTATTCCTGAATTTTGAACAAAAATAAGAAAAGGAGCAGAACTTAGCCCTAACACCTGACGTATCTTACTATAAAAGAGGTGGCTGCCACTGTCTTAGTCTGATCTTGGGCTCAGCAAGGAGCTGACACACCTGGAACTCTAGCAGCTTCTAGAGGTTGAATTTTTCTTTTGTATTGGAATGCTTATTTTTTGGATTCCCCTCTTTATTTCTTTTGTCATGTATAGTTCACATTTTAGCACTTTATTTTTGTTTTGCTGAATGAAGCTGATTTTTGTTGGGCTTCTTGGTGTCTTCATCCTTCAATCCCACACTTCCTTCCACACTCCCCCCTCCGCCTCCCTCCAAAGCAAACACTGAATGGGACTCATTTGCATTCTTAAATGTCTCTCCAGCCGAAACCCTTGTAGCCCTTCTTGCAATTAACCCTTCAAAAGGAAGCTCACCAGATGGGCTTGACCCTAAACTATTATTCCCATCTGCCCCCATAATCTCTGCACCACTAGCAGATCTACTAAACCTATCTTTCTCAACCACCATGGTTCTAAATGCCTGGAAATATGCAATTGTGCTTCCATTACTCAAAGGAGGCAACTCCTCTTCCACAGGCAACTACCACCCTATTCCTTTACTCCCTACCCCAGCCAAACTTCAAGAGCACTTGGTCCTTTCCCAGCTCTTTACCTTCTACTCTGAATCCTCCTTCTTCACACCTTTTCAATCTGGGTTTTGGTAGGATCACTTGACCACCACCTCCTCCCTCATCAGGCTCACTGACTCTATCCTCTCTGGGATATATAGTGGCCACATCACTTCTGCCATCTTTATTGACCTTACCAAGGTCTTCAATACCATCTGTCACCCCCTTCTTCTAACTAACCTAACCTTGGCTGGCCTATCAGACTCTCCTGTAAACTGGTTCAGGTCATACCTAATCAGGAGGTTTCAAGCGGTTAAAATTGCTGACTCTATATCTCCCCCACTCCCAATTAACACTGGTGTGCCACAAGGTTCCATGCTAGGCCCCATATTTTTCTCTATATTCCTAAGGAAGGCCTTGAAGACCCATCTGTAGTGTAGTGCCTACCCAGAATGAATATTTTAGATATTTATGTATTTGGTTGTACAGTTGTATGGATTTTCTGTGTTTTATTGGATTTTATGTTATCTTATTGTACAGTGCCTTGGTTTTGGAAAGGCGCTTTAAAAATAAAGTTTATTATTATATTATTACTAATATTAAATGACCTTCCCTCAGCCTGCTCCACATCCTCCATCCATATGTATGCTGATGACACTGTCCTGTTCACCTCTGACCAGTCTCCCTCTGATGTAGCAACCAGACTCCAAGTGCACTTTGACAAAGTCCAACTCTGGCTTACCTCACATCAACTACTACTGAATGCCAAGAAAACTGTCACCATGACCTTTGGCACTAGGCAGAGACTCTCTGGGCTCCCTACCATGCCCTCCTTTGACTCCCTTAATGGGATTACACTTGAGGACACCTCCTTCTTCAGATACCTTGGGGTATGGCTTGACCAACACCTCAACTTTTCTTCCCACATGGATGCCATCCTGAAAAAACTGTGCCCCAAGTTAGATGCCCTGTACAGGAACCACAGCTGCTTATCTCTACTAGTAAGGCATGCACTTGTGCAGAAAATAATCCTCTCCATTTTTGACTACTGCAATGTAGTGTATAGTGCTGCTTCCAAGACCTCCTTATCCAGATTGGACACAGTTTTCAACTCCTTCTGTCACTTTGCTATAGACTCTCCCCTCACCACCCATCACTACACCCTTTATCATTCCCTAGCCTTTCCATCACTAGACAACAGGCATCTAGCCCACTGAGCCTAAATGAGCTCCAAATATTGGTTCGGCTCTGTTCCACCCTACCTCTCCTCCTCTGTTAACATCCCTCCCCCTTCTCTTTCTCTCAGATCTCACAATACACATATCTTGACTATCCCTCACCATGCTACCTGAGCAGGCCAGTCCACATTCTCATATCATTTCCCCAAATGATGTAACCAACTGCCACCTAGTTCTGGGCAAGCCTCTTCCTTCCCTACTCTACCCCTCTATCCTCTTTAACCAACTTATTCTAGCTTAGTTATGTCCCCTGGCAGGGTTCTCAGCATCCTGGATGGGTCTAGTTCTAGAAGAAGTTCAAATAGGTGGTGCTGCAATCGGATAACCCCAGTTACAACTGCTGCAGTTACACAGGGGCGGCCTGTCCCAAACACTAATAGAAACAAGCAAGATTGCAACTGCACTTGGACAAAAATAAAAGAAATATAACCAGGACATTTTTTAAAGTAGATTAATTTATTCCACAACCTAGTGAAGTGTGGCCATGGTAAAGGAGTTATACTTTACCTTGACCACACTTCACTAGAACAATAGTCGATCTACTTATACTGTCCTGTTCTATTTATTTTATTTTGGTCCAAGTGCAGTTGCAATCCTGCTTGTTTGGGGTCTAGTTCTAGGCAAGCTTCTTCCTTCCCTCCTTCACCACACCTACACACCTATCCAATCTATCATTCCCATGACTTTTCCCTGCCGTTCACCCTCTATCCCCTCATTGCAAAGTCATTGTCTAGTTCTGCCCTTGGCAGGGTTCTCGGCATCCTGGAGGGGTTAGTTCTAGGCATGCCTCATCCTTCCCTACCCAATCCCTCAGCTCCACCTCTCTCCTGTCCCTCCTCTCTACCCCTCTGCACTTAAATAGAAACCCCCATTTCTTATATGCACTAGAACTAATTACTTGCACTTTTTGTTCTGTCTGAGCTACTACTCCAGCTTGCACTAGTCCTGTGCTAATTTGCCTCACACAACTGACTTTGTTTTGTTATTACTGGTAATGTCCTGGCTCCTCCTGTCTTACTTGCTTCTCCTCCAGTTTGCATCCCCTGACCCTCTTGCTTGTCTTTCCACTGCAACTCAGTTGATAACTGTACTGTTCACCTGCCTCTTACTTGTAAAGCCAATCCGGCAGGGTGATAGTGCTAGTGTTGTTTTTAATTTCTGTATGTTAATCCTCAGGTATTTTAAATGTAATTGTATGTAATAGTAATTGTATGTATAATCCTCAGGTATGTTAAATGTAATAGTTTGTATAATTTTTACATCCAATTGTACCCCTCCAGGTCACACCGGGAGATGGCAACTTGTTGTTCAGTGTGTCTTCCTGGTGAAACATTTCAATAAATTAAACCTCAAATTAGACATTCTTCCTCCCCACACTCCCTCTCTACATCCCTACACAACTGCCTATCTCCTAACTGCTCCCGTTTCTAGCATGTTTCAACCTCCCCCCTCACTCCACTCATACCTATGCCTTGACCCCCTCCCCACACTGCTGTATTCTGTCCTTCCCTGATTCTCTATCTCCAACATCTAGCACTTTATCTACCTTTTTGCTATCTAATAATTTGCTGTATTGTACCTGACTGCTGCTTAATTGATGTGCCTGCTTACCTATTTCCATATAAATGTACTATTTTGCACATAATGCTACTGCTTACTGCCCTGGCATCTGTTGTATTTGTATTGAACTGTATGGATCAAAATGTTTTGTACTGTGATGTATGTTTATCTCCCCATATTACTCCCTCCCCCCCCAGGATGCACAGGGAGATGAGCAATTAATTGCTTAGTGTCCCTTTTCTTGTGAAACTTTTCTATAAATAAATAAAAGACAGAAGACTCTGGAGTGCAATTGTAATAGTTTGTGGTCTTGTGGTTTGTTGGGTCAGTATGGTCCCTGATTTGCACTGTGACCAGCACCAGTGAGCACTGTATTCATCTTGTTCCACAATTTAAATAAACTACATTTTTTGCATTGCTTAGAGGAACATTATTTCTGTGTTTTGTTCAGAGTGAAAGACGCCAACAATCAATGAAGGAATTATACTAAGAAGCAGATGGTTGTCAGTGCTACATGAGCCATATATGCTTTGTTTGTTTGCTGTACCTTACTGAGACTGGTTAGATACTATTTATCCTTTCCTGAAGAGAATTTTCTTTGCAATTTCCAACACAATTTTTGAGAACTTTTAATTTTAAGAGAAGTCCACCTTTCATAAGCTTGGTGGACTGGGACCAATTTTACTTTTTCTTCAAATTTTGCTGCAATATTACAAGATACACTTGAAAAATTAACCCCAAAAATCTGTGAATTCTCTCTGCAATTGTTTGTGTTTGGTTGTATAACTGATGTATTGTGCAGTTTAGATATCATTCTCCAACAGTCCTGTGTGTAAAGATGAGTGAATGGCCAGAAATGGTATTATGAAATACCAAAGTATTAAACAACAAAAATGCCATGACTATTAAAAATGTAAGTGAAAGGTAGTCAGGAATAATAAATAGAATAATAGATAGGTGAGTGTCTATTACAAGGGAATTATACCATCGAGAGGTTTTGGGTCAGAGAAGGCGAGGAAGCGGCTGAGGTTCCTTGACTTAGATGGTATAATTCCCGAGTCATAGACACTCGCCTATTTGTTATTTTTTGTAATATGGATTTGGTTTTCTTTAGCCAGCTCCAGTACTGAAGACATGCTTGCAGTCATTGACCGTCGGACTGGAGACAGAGTCACTTGCCCACATATCCCCACTCGTGAATCGGCCAGTCTGTCAGTGTCTGTTTGAATTTCGGAAGTCCTACTCTTTTGTTTATGATCCTTCGGTAATGCAGGATCAACCAGATAATCCATTTATAGAAAAAAATAAATGAAGAAAGAAGCAGACACATTTGCTCGCTACGAGAGTAACGAGCCGCCATGTTTTCAAAATGAGTGTGCCACCACAGAAGAACAATGATGAATTAGAAACGGTGTGACTTTGGAGGGGCAGGAAGGGACGTGGCTCCATGGCAACCTGATTTCTTGCTGGGCAGAGTTGCACATGCGCTGTGGCATTTTGGTGATAATACTATCGTTTCTTGCAGCGATAGTATTATTGCCAGTGAAGTGTGGTATTATTGAGTCTGCAGAGTTCTCCGAGATGGTTTACGAGGATTTTTTTAAATCATTTTTGATGGTATTATTTGGCAAATCCATATATTACAAAACAATAATGGATTTTAAAAGACCATCTGGATCACTTATAGATATGAGGAAAATGTGCCCTTTGACCTCATCACCTAAAAAATCAAATGCTTGGCAGTAGTGGTGGCAGGAAGTCCTGTACATGTTTCCCTACCTGGACAACTGGCTTCTGAAGTCCTGCTCCAGGGAAGCTTTAATACATACTCTGTCACAGGCACGGCATTTGTTTGATGACTTAGAAGTTACAATGAATGTGCCCAGGTCTGTCATGACTCCCTGTCAAAGGCTGAAATACATAGGTGCAGTCCTAGATACAGAGAAGGGATGTGCTTTCCTGCCACAGAACAGGAAAGAAAACCTGATTGCTCCAGCACAGCTGGTCTGTAGCAGTCATCATGTTCCTGCAAGGACAATGTTACATATTCTGAGTCTCATAGCTGTGGCCATTGTGACAGTGCCACTGGGCCACTTACACATAAGAATACCACACTGATTGATCAGGGTCCAGTGGGATCAGCTGATAGATGAACTGGTATCACATCCCCGTTGCACAGAGTATTGCTATGGTGAATGGATCGCAACAGCCTTTTACAGGGCATTTCATTCCTTTTACCAGCTTCTGTACATATCCTCAAAATGGATGCCTTGTGCTCTGGGTGGGGTGCTCATCTAGGTCCAAACCAGATGCACAGTTTATGGTCGCAGGTGGAGACAAATTGCATAGCCATGTCCTGGAAATGAGGCTGTACTCCAGGCATTTCAAGATCATCTAAACCCAGGTCCTCTGTTAATCTAAACTGACAATGCAAGTGTGATACAATACATCAGCAAACAAGGGGGCACCCATTCCTATCCCCTATGCAGGAAAGTAATATGAGTGTGGTATTGGGCTGTGTCCCATGGCCTACAACTGTCAGACGTGCATCTCCCAGATCTACAAAACAACTTAGCAGCAGGCTAAGCCAGTCACAGTCCAAGATGCATGAATGAAACCTGTTGACTTCAGTAATAGATGACCTCTTCGCAAGATGGGAACATCCAGAGTTGGACCTTTTTTCACCCCCACACAATATGAAACTACCACTTTTCTGCTCACTTACTCCAGGGACTGGAGTTTTCTGATGAGATGCACTGTCCCTCTCTTAGAAAGAGAAATAACTGTACACATTTCCGCCAATTCCTCTAATACAGAGGCCAGTACTCAAATTGATGATGGAAGGTGCCACCTTCATACTCATTACTCTGATATGGCCTCACCAGATATGGTTTCCACTTCTGAAACAACTGGCAATAGAACCTCCAGTACCTCTACCACTGTGTTAATGTCTATTGCCACGGGACAAGGAGTCCCTGGTCCATCTGGACCTGAAATACATACAGTACATCTGCATGCATGGCTCCTGAAAACATAGCCGTGGCACATTTTGGAGTATCCTCTAAAATTGCTCATGATCTGGTTGTAGCCAGAAAACCTTCTACTAGACATACTTATTCCTTGAAGTGGAAGCCATTCATTTTGTGGGTTGCTTCCTGGAATTTAGACCCATTTACATGTCCTGTAAATGCAGTGCTGGAATACTTGTTGTACCTGTCAGACTCTGGTCTACAGTATTTCTCACTTAAGGTGTATTTGGCCACTATATCAGCTTTCCATGTCCCTATAGATGGGTGTATGGCTGCATGACTGTAGGTGTCTCATACTTTTTTAAGGGGCATCCTGCATATGAAACCTTCTATTTGCTATCTAGTCCCTCTTGGGACTTGAATTTCATGCTTGTGAGACTGATGTTGGCTCCGTTTCAGCTGATTCTGAGCTATGGCTTATGTTTCCTGTCATGGAAAATGTCATGTTTGGTTGCAAGCACTTCTGCTCAAAAGATTTCAGAGCTGCAGGCTCTAATGCGTGAGCCTCCTTATTTGATTTTCACAAAGACAGAGTTTCTTTCCATCCAAATCCTAAGTGTTTACTGAATGTGGTGGCTGAATTTACACTGAATCAAATAATCACTCTTCCTGTTTACTATCCTCAGCATGCCAGTCTGGGCAAGGCTCTGTTTCATACTTGGATGTACATAGAATACTAAGATACTATATGAATCACACAAAGGACTTCAGAAAGTCCTCTCAATGTTTTGTTTCATTCACCCCTGGGAAAGAAGGTGCCCCTGTGTCTAAGGGAAAGGGAAAGGTGAAATTGTTTAATCAGGAAAGGCACACTAAGCTGAAGCTTGTTTCCAGGTGTGACCTGGGAGCACAAGGAAATTAAGTGACTTGCTCAGGGTCAACAGGGTAAACAGTGCCAGCCTAGCCAAATGTCTGCCATATTGTATTACGAATACTGTTATAAGAAGTACAATAAGGAACTTCCTAGTGTGGTTCATGGTTACTCCACAAGGGGAATGGCCACTTCTTTTGTTTGTTTCAGCAAAGTTTCTGCTGCTGACTGTTGTGCACATGGAGCAGTGTCACACCTTCATTTAACATTACAGTCTGTACATAGTCTCTTGTAGATGTGCTGGTTTGGGGCTTGCTGTATTGCAAGGCCTCCTGTCTTGTATGTATATATCAGATTGTACCAGCCTCCCAGTAACTTGGGACTTATTCCAAAGGTGTGGCCTAATAGAAGGGATATCCTTGAAGAAGATAGAACAGTCATGCCCTTACCACAACAGCAGCTGTTTGAGATACTGTCTTCCATTAGGTCATTTCATCTCTCCATTCATCCCTCTTCTCCTTCAATGAGGGTTATATCATATATTGTGCCTGATCCTAATCCATGACTGTTATACCCAGCACCATACCTCACCTTGTAAGCTTTGTGCTAATCTGATCTCCATATTCCCCATAGGTGGAGGTTCTCCATGTCAAATATCTGGCAGGGAACTTAGGAGTGATGGGGCTGCCCATGTTTATATAGCTGCTGATGCATGATGACAATGTGGGTGGCCCCTGGCTAGCAAAAGTTTCTGTGTGGTCCTAGCACTGATGTGGGTATAGTTCCAAAGGTGTGGCCCAATGTAAAAGATTCTCTCAAAGAGCTACTGTTACAGTAAGTATGTAACTGCTCTTTATAAAATCAAAATTACTGTTGTTCAATAATGGCTGTAAACGGTTGAAATCGACAGTAAATAAAATAGGCCAATTTATAATAAAGCATCCAGACTGATTATGAACAGGGCTCTTATTGAACTCAGGAAAGAATATAGGTCCCTTTTAAAATAAAAGAAAAAGGAATTTGAGAAAAAAATTGTGAGGAGTCTTTCAGGATACTGATGCAGATAAAGATATTAAATTATTCTGGTCTCTAATTGCCTGTGGATAGAATAATATATCACAAAATAAATAATGATGCTATGGTTTCTGTCGCTAAATGGTAACATTTCTATACTAAATTATATTCAGAATCTAATTGGGACACTCATAACAACCCAGAGACTTTAGATTTAAATACTGATATTTTAACCAGTACCAGTTTAGCACAATTTAGATTTAGTTCACTGATTACTGTAACTCCCACTGAAAGTTATATAAGAGCAATAAAATAACAAGGCATGTGGGGTGGATGTCCTTGTAGCCAAAATCTTTAATGTAAATATCACCTGGTGGGCATATATTCTTTTAGTCCTTTTTAACTATATTAATTCTTCTGGTCATATACTGAACATCTGGCTGACCAGTGAAATTGTGCCCATTCACAAAAAGGGGCCTAAAAATAATCCTGCAAATTTTTGACCTATTTCCCTTCTGTGTGTTCCAACCAAGCTATATAACCACTATCTATTGAGCAAAATAGATTTATGGGTTGAGGAGAACAAAATACTTTAAGAAGATCAATACAGATTTAGAGTACAGAGATCCACCGCAGACAGTTTATTAATTTAAAATCATTTAATCCAAAGTGCATAAAAGGGAATCAAGGTAGTTTGCATTGTTGCTTTGTTGACATGAAAACTGCATTTGACAGTCTCAACAGAGGCATTTGTGGAAATTAGTGGCTGATCTAGGCATGGATCCATATTTGCTTAATATTAATTTTTTTTTATTTGAAAATTTTCATTAGGAAAGGCATACTGAGCTACAATAGTTTATTTCCAGATATGTCCTGGGGAAGGAGAAATGGGAAATACAATTGGTATATACATAAACCAAGAAAAACAATAAAACATCATACAATGATATAAATCTAAAACAATTACAGCAATGACCAGCTTAATATGTGAAGAGGACAAAACAATTAGAAATAAAATATTGCACATTCAAAACTTGAGATTGGAGGCCAATCCCTTAGCAGAGACCGTGTAGGTGAGGGGGAAAGAGAGAATATAGCTGGGCTGACTGAAGAATGGAAGAGGGATAGGGTAAAGGAGGCAGACCTTTAAACCTTTGGGATGCACACCCCAAAATGGCCAGACTTAGCAGGGAGCAACCCGTACCAAAAGTAGTAGTTTCCCAGTTATGCAAGAAGACTAGGGTAGAAAGAAGGGAGGCAAACCGTTGGACTCTCTGGAGTGGAAATCTCACAAGCTTCCAAGACTGCTTGATGGTCACCAAGTCAGTGCTGTGGGATACCAACTTTCATGGGGAAAGGTAGAAATCGGGAAAA
Organism: Neoceratodus forsteri; assembly: GCA_016271365.2. NCBI lineage: Eukaryota > Metazoa > Chordata > Ceratodontiformes > Ceratodontidae > Neoceratodus > Neoceratodus forsteri. The sequence continues at coordinate 990,303,282 of CM057449.1, forward strand.
GAAAGGAGTAATTGGACACAGTTTTGAAAGAGAGAAGGGGTGGGGGGGTTATTGGAAATTGGGCCAGACACAGTTGAAGGATGGAGAAAATAAATTGAGAAGATGAGAGTTAGGGCAGAAGGGAGGGAGGCAAACCTTTGACTGTCTGGAGTGGAAACCCCACAAGGGTTCAACACTTATTCACCTTAATATAATAATAGGTTTACACACTAATACAGCTCCACATATTAGATAAAGTGCAGAATGGGAAAGTAACAAATAAGATGTATTTATTCATCCATTCATTTATGTATTTATTTATTTATTTTAAAATTGGTAACTGGGAAATTGTAGCAATATCAAGGTCCAGCCATGCTGGATCATAGCAGTATCCAACATGCTCAGCTTGACTGTAATACTACATGGTATTTAGTGCCCAGATCTTGTTTTCCATGTACTTGGGAAGATTGGTTGCTACTTTCTTATGCATAATGGTTTCAAGTTTTTTTGTGCTGAGCAACACTACCATAAAGGGAGACACTATTTTGCATTTTTCATAACTTAAACTGATTAATAACATACAAATCAGGGACAATACAGCGCATAAGCACACACAGTAAGTACATAGCTGAAGTGAAACTGAGTAATAACAGGGTTCATCAAGTCTGTTTGCTTAGTATACTAAGATTAGTAACCTGAAATATTGTTGTTCCCAAAGAATGTATCCAAAATGTAAGCTATCCAAGCTGTTTAACCTATGCACACCTTCTGATAACCTGTTCTGAACCCGTATTGCCTTAGAAGTAAAGAAATGTTTCCTCACACCCTTTTAGAGGAATTATCCACTCAACATTAAAAAGCAACCCCTTGTTCTGGACCCCTGCACTCTGCTTAACAGGCTATTTCAACAGATGGGATTTGAAGGCTTTCTTCTGTCTCCAGATCCCACCTATAAGTAACAATACAGCTATTATTTCAGGTAAGGAATCATAATCCATGTGATAATATTTTCCCATAATTTTGGTCTCGTCGTTATCCTAATTATTTTTCCATACTAAACTGGGATTTCTGATGTGTTGTACATATGAGTCCAGAGACTGAATTTCCTTGTACTATACCAATGTAAATAATGTCAAACGCTTGGATTCCCCACATTAACCTTCTATACTTGGACTTACAATAACCTGGTTATAGCTCTTATGAATGAGTCAGATTTGCTGCCCCTTTACAGAGGTCTGCATCCTGAATTTTAATGTGTTTCTTTTTTTCATAAGGCGAAAGCTTGTGTTCATTGCATGACTTTTAACAAATATTTGTCTTATAAATTTTTTTCTTATTCTGTGAAAAGAAATACATAAATGTAGATATTATAAAATGGATGACTGACAGTAATTGGATGTTATGGGATATACTTTTACTATTTATTTTCCCCATAAATTATTTGTAAATCTTCTTTCTCTGTTGGACAATGGTGCTTTATTATTTTCACCACCTTTACAGAAAGAACTTGGTAGACTAAAAAATACTTTACAATCAAAATGGGAGATTTATCTTAAGTGCTGGTAGAAGGGTCCACCACTGCAAAATGTATGGGGACCTAATCTGGGTCTCATTCAATGCTTGATTTAAATTTCTGCTGGGTAGTTCCATCTTTACAGTCATTGCTACAGGTTCTTTGGAGTCCTTAGCTGCTTTGTGAAAGCCATGTGGCAGGCCTTTGACTCTTAGATGCTCTGCAAATAATCAATGACTGTAGTATTCCCTTCAGTAGAACTCAGATGGGACAGTGCTCCATTAATTAAAGTACTCTATGTAGCCCCAATGTTTTGGAATTCACTACCACTGCACTTAAGAGAAACTAAAGCTCTCTAGTCCTTTACATATGTTTGCAAAGGCTAGATAGAGAATAAATCAGATGTTACTTCCTGTTTTAGACTACATATCAGAATAATACATGCATGTGTCTACTGTCTAGGAGTGTTTTAAATGCAATAAATTACAAACAACCTGTAACAGGGCAGCTAGGATTATCCTGCAATGCCCATATCCAGCAGATCATTGTAGTATATATATTGACCTGGTTTGGATTAATTGAAGAAAAAAGAGAGATAAGATTTGGCTAATACAAATACAGTGGAGCCCACCTTGATGCATCATCACAGATTCCTGCAAGACAAAAATGATTATCTGGAGGGTCCCATGAAATTCTTTTAATTTTTTTATAATTTTTATTTTTATTTTTCTGGAATTTCTTATTTCTTTTTATTCATTGGAAATGTAGTTTCATTTCTTGTTATCATATTTTTTATTCATAAAATAACTCAAAATGACCTTGTACACACTACAAATCACATTACTAGTATACTACAATGCATTAAGCAGCATTATGCTATGGTATTGAAATGTTATGTGAATCAGACAACTCTACTATGGTTCTGTAGGAATTTTCAAATTCCAGCAGATTGAAATTTCACTGAAGTTTTGAAATTCCACTGAAATACTGCCAAATTTTGGCTGAAATGGAATGGTGGATTTCCACAGGAGAAAATGGTTGCAGAATGATTTTCCACAGAAAAAAATATTGTTCCACAGAATAATACTCCGTGGATCTCAATACTTTCTGCGGAAATGGTTGTGGAATGATTTTTTAAAAATAAATGCTGTTCCATAGAATATTATTCTGTGGATCACAGCTGGTGGAATTCTGCAGAAGAACAAGTGAAATTCTAGTGGAAATTCCGCCAGCAGAATGGTCATTCAGTGCTTATTTTGCTGTTGGAATTCCAGTTCTGCACAGCATTATTCTGCTGCCACTTCCTTGTGGATCATCTCTGTGGCAACAATGGAGACTAAACAACAGTGCTGCAAGCATTTATTTAGTTCTTGCCATAAAAATAAGCATTTTTTTTACTTTTTTCATGTATTTTTGTTTTATTTCTTTTTATATCTTGAATTTCTTGTTATTTCTTACTTAAGAAAAACATGGGTCTCTAATTATCTGCCATTAAAATTGCAATGTTTAATAGAGTAATACTGCTGCAGAATTCTGCAGTATTGTGTTGCATCCTGGTGAACTCCACTGCATATAAATGATTAAATACTGAGTTAATTTCTTCTCAAAGGATAAGCCAATAATTATGACATTGGCATGTCTATCACTAAATATAAGTAAGAACCACCTAGAGATCCCTAAGAACAAAAGAAAATGGGATACTGATGTAATGCCCTAAAGTAAGGAGGTAAAACAATGGGGGCATCACAGAAATGCAGAGGGGCTTAGACTGCCCTGGGATCCCTGTGGTGTTGTGGGGTATGAGGGCTTGAGTTGTGGGAGCCCCTTGTAGTGTCTTCCCCCCAGAGCATCGTTAGGCAGGGCACATTGTGTTTTAAAAAAAGAAAGAAAAGAAAACATTTCTTTTCTCCTCTCTGCTGCCTGCCTGCTCCATTCCACCCCCCACTCCCAGAGCAGGCAGCATGAGAGTGGGCACCCACATGCTGGGACTGCTGTCTCTATCCAGCGCTCAGTGCCCCATTTGAATCCCTGGCCCTTTGTGAGGGTACAGACTCAGGGTTCTGGAATTAGAACCCCAAGCACTTTTTCAAACCATTGAAGCCATTTGGCTTCAGTTCTTGCTGGGCTGTGGAGTAGAGAGGGCTGCTAGAGTGTGACAGGGACCTGTGGGCTTACCTTGTGTGTTTAAGCTGGTCCTGTCGACTCCGAGGTGGCCCCTCCTCCAGCCAATGAAGAAGGCTGCTGTTGCTCCAGTGCTGTGTCCTGCGGTCGAGTGTCATGGTTACAGGAAAGGGAGATGATCCTGGTCCTGTGTATGGTGTGGCCCTGTTTATTGTTTTAGTTCCCCGCTACTGTCTCCCATTTCAAAGCTATTGCTCCTTGGTGGCAATAGAAAAGCTGCATCTCACTGAGGTCACTGCCGACCCTCCAGAGGCCCCCCAGCCAGCCACTGCTCTGCTGGCTGTCTCGCTCATCAGTTCCCTCCCACTGCCAGAGAACCTCCCTCCTCCTGACTGCAGCTTCTTCACCTTGGGCCGGGGCGGTGAATTGGCTGCAGCACAAACAAGGAGTACTGCTAGCCTGAATTATTTAGAAGAAAATGTTTTAATTGCTTAAAGTGTTCATATCACTATTAGAGGACCATATGGGAGGGTCAGCCTGAAATAAAATATTTATTTATTTAGGGCACAGCGATGCCCATGGGGAGGGGCCAAACCTAGAGCTCCATAGGGGGACTAATTTAAATATCATAAAAGGAGGGTGGAGCAGACGCAGGACAGCCCCAATAATTGACAAGGAGGCCTTGGGCATGTCTCCAGATTTAAAAGGGGCAAGGTTAGGCCTCCAGATTTAAAGGGCCCCAAGTCAGTTTAAAAGGGCAGCTTTAGGCCCAGAGGTATTAAAAAGGGGCTCAGCAAGCCACAGGGGCCCCACAGCTGTAGAAGAGGCCACACCAGACCCCAGGTAATTACAGGGGCAAGACAAGCCCAATGGTAAAAGGGGCAACAGCAGCCCCAGTGATGGGAAGGGAGTAGCAAAGGCTCACTGACTTTAACGGGACAACATGAGGCCCAGGGGTGGAAAGGGCATTCACCCAAAGGTTCTCAAAGGGATAGCCAGATCTTGGTACATAAAAAGGACCTGCAAGAACAGTAATTCTGTGTGGGCCAGCAAAAAGGAAAAGAAAGGTGCTTAGCACACAATAGTTATTTAGTGACTGTCAAATACCAAAATGTGCACCTGAACTTTTGTGCTGATTGCAAAGTGCCGAGACTGTTATTACTGGTATTATAGTTATTTTCCCCTGCAATGAACAATTGCCCTGGGTTTGGGGAATTTGTCTCTGTTCCTGGCAAATTGCTCCTGCAATGAACAAGTGCCCCCAGATCTTGGTAATTTGCCCCTGTTCCTGGCAAATTGCCCCTGCAATGAACAGTTGCCCTGGAGCTTGGTAATTTGCCCCATTCCTGTCAAATTGCCCTTGCAATGAACAATTGCCCTGGATCGTGATAATTTTCCCCCGTTCCTGGCAAATTGACCCTGCAATGAACAATTGCCCCAGATCTTGGTAATTTGCCCCAGTTCCAGGCAAATTACCTTAGTAATGAACTATCCTCTTGGTGTAATGTGAAAGTGCATCTACCAGCTCTAGTGTTGTCAACACATGTGGAGAGACTCAATCTTCTGCCATATTTCTACCCGGAGAAATATGACTGTCATCATCTCTCTTCTCTGGAAGGTGTCCCCCTAGAAGATCATAGGCAACATCCCTGTCATCTACTGAAGTTGAGTTCACTGAAGTTGAGTTCATCAAAACCCATGCAAGTTGCACCTGTCATTTCTTGTGTTCCTCAGTTCGAAGTCAAGTACTCCGAATTTCAAGTGCATTGCGTCCACTGTGCCAGTGTTGTCTCTTGGTTCCTGATCCAGATGTTCCAAAGTTGTCCATCCTCAGAAGAGTGTGCTTGTCCTGGAAGAACCTTGTCTGCATCTTCTGGTCATTCGCAGCAAGTCGAGTCCATTAACGTCCAGTGTGGGACATGTCCGCCATTTTATTGTTTTGTTCCAGGTTCCTCTGTCGACACTTCAGAATCAACCAACTGCACCTCAGATTCTTCTGGTTTCTGGTTGCATCAGACATCTATCTTCACCTCAGACTCTTCTTGTTCCTGGTTGCATCAGACATCTATCTTCATCTCAGATTCTTCTAGGTCCTGCTGGCATCTGAAGTGCTGCAGCATCATCCAGTTCTTGGTAATCCTCCAGTGGGTTCATCACCAAGCATCTTCCTGGTTCTCTTCCATCCTTGGTGGCACCAAAGTGGGTTCTGGCTGGGGAACTTTCTGCATCAAGTTCTAGTCTGACAGCCCTCAGGTGGGTTTGTTTTAGGAACCAGCTTCTCTGGTTCTTTCTTGCCAGCAGCCTTGGAGAGAGTGGGTGTCATGCCGAGAAACATATGGTCTGTTTAAAAAAACCTCTTACCACCCCAGTGGCCTTAGCTAGGTATGTGCTGGGACCAATATCTGAGAGTCATAGATTTCTTTCTGCCTATCCCTATAGCTATCAATTGTATTCGATGGTGCACACGAAGACTTCAACAACAACTGGACTCTATATCATCATTGTATGGACGTTGCTGTAATAGACCTGGGTCAGCATTGTAAGAGTTTTCCAAGAGGTAGCGATTGTTATCTGATATCTTAGCGAGCACTAAAGTGACACAGTATATTCTATTGCTGTACTAATTGATTCTAAGAAAGTAATGTTAGAGTATAGTGGCATTAGGCCAAGGTGCACCTCAACATATTTCTTTTCTTTAGTTTTCTAAGTAGTGTGAGATAAGAAGTGACTGTTCATGTTCCTTATCATCCTGTTTACCCCTCCTGTGACTGTATCATCCTACCCCATTGTTACTGAATAAAGCCCAGTGGGCATCAAACTCTATGGATGACTCCTGCCTCTCCTTGTCCAGATAAATATCATCTATCCTAATTTATTCAGACACTGGTGTTCCTCACCATTATCAGAGCACCACACTGACTCTAACATTTTCAGGTGCAATGGCATGGAATAGCCTTTGCCCAATGGCAAGAACAGTGAAAGATCTAAAATAATTTCAATGTACTTTAGAGAAAGAACTGGTAACTGTATGTAATTATCTGGAATGATGATGTGGAGTTTGGCTGGATAGGCAAGTAATTCTTTACTGCTTTTGAATACAGACATTAAGATGAAATGACACATTGTGATCAGTGATACGCGAAGTTAGAAAACTTTGCTCCATGGATTAATTCACAAATTCGCCTCTTTCACAAAGTTAATCTGATGTGCAAAGTCCACTTTCATGGAAACTGATAACTCCATGAAATGAGAAATTGGCAACTCTGCCAGGGGAGTTTCCCACAGACGTGAAGTTTGCAATGATATTTAGAACTGCTTGTGTTGAACTGAAAGCAGTACTTGCAAGCAAGCAAGCAAATTTTATTTATAAAATGCTACTCCAAGAAGACCACAGAATTGTACATAATCCATAAAACAGCATTAAAAACAATAAAAGCAAATAAATAACAAAATCAATAAATAAATCTCAGATACAAGAAACTTGATGCAGACAGCAGGTGTTCAAATGTCAGAAAATGCAAAATCAAATCATTAAGATTTTAAGGCAGACTTAAAGGCCTCTGCAAATGAGCACTGTCTAATCCAATGAGGAAGAGAATTCCACAGGGTCAGGGCTGCAAAAGCAAACAATCTAGCTCCAGATGTAATCAAACAGTCCCTGGAAATCTCCATAAATCCTTTGTTGGTGGGCCGGAGTGGATGAAGGGGGCAGTAGGGACAAAGGAGATCTTACAGATAGTGAGGTCCCTGTCCATGTAGAACTTTATAGTTCAATAATCCAACCTTGAAGGTAATCCTCCACTGCACCAGCAGCCGGTGCAGGCTGCAGAGCACAGGCATGATATGGCAAGATCTAGGTAAGCCAGTCAACAACCTGGCAGCCACATTTTACAACAGCTGCAGGTGGCGGAGATCTACCCCCAGAAACTCTAGGTAGCATCGTAGTATTTAAGGTGTGAGGTCACAAAGGTGTGGACCAGCTTTGGAAGATCATCAGGCGGGACCAGGTGCTTTATCTGGGTGATGTTCCTCAGATGGTAGAATGAGGTCTTAATGATGGCAGACACCTAATATTTCAGTGTCAACTCATCATCAAGGACAACGCCCAGATTCTTCACCCGGTCAAAGGTTAGCAGCTGGCTACCCCGACCAAAGCCCAGAGGGTTGTTCAGCTGCCCGTTTCTTCAGCGCAATGACCTGAGTCTACAACCAGAACCTCAGCCTTATTCAGATTCAACCTAAGCCAGCTGACACTCATCCAGTCCTGAACCTCAGAAAGACACTTGTTAAAAACCGAGACAGTGTCACTATGTTCAGGTGCAAAGGACATGTACAGCTGAGTATCATCTGCATAGCAGTGAAAACTCAGGCCATACCACCTAATAATGTCTCCTAATGGCAGCATATACACCATGAACAATATGGGTGAAAGCACCAAGCCCTGCGGTACCCCACATGGCAGGGGATAAGGGGCCGAGGAAAATATCTCCAACTCCACTATCTGTACCCTGACTGTGAGGAAAGATTGAAACCATCTGAGGACTCTGCTAGACAGTCCACAGAAAAACTGCAGGCACTCTAGCAGCACCTCATGATCCACAGTGTCAAATGCTGCAGAGAGATCAAGGAGGACTAGGATGGAATGACTCCTCCAATCTCTCGCTATTAGGAGACCATTAAGAACCAGAACCAGTGCCGTCTCAGTACTATGCATATTCCTGAAACTAGATTGGAGAGGATCATAGATATTGTGGGTGGTAAGATGCTCCCTGAGCTGCAATGTGACTGCCTTCTCAATAACCTTGACCATGAAAGGCAGGTTAGAGAAAAGCCTGTAGTTTGTGAGACAGTCTGGGTCAAGAGAAGGTTTCTTTAGAAGAGGGTGGGCCACTGCCTCCTTCAGGGTGTTAAGAAACACCCCAGTCTCCAATGAACACCCGACAATCTTCACAAGGACCGGCCCAATTACCTCTACACACTCCATCAGGAGGAGTGTGGGACCAAGGTTCAAACTACAATATGTAGGTCGCAAACCCTGGATAATGTTCACAACATCCTCGATCATCAACCAGTCAAAGCTGGACAAGACCAACTGGGTAGCTGTAATCTCACACTGATCACCACTCTGCCCATTTGAGTGGGTTGCACAGATCTCCAACCTAATGATGGCAACCTTATCTGTGAAAAATTGAGCGAACACCTCACACTTCGGCTGTTAAAAATCTTTCTTGTACTGGAGACATACTGGATTGCACATCCTGTCAACAGTCTGAAAGAGCTGAGCCAGTTGATTTTGTGCAGTCACAATCTCACTGGACAGGAATTCTGCCTTCTTACGGGAGACTGTGGATTGAGAGGCCTTATAATGGGACACCAATGTAAGTCTGTCATCAGACAGGCCAGATTTCCGTCAGTGTTGCTCCAACCTTCTCCCCACTCTCCTTATCTCCTTTAAGGTCCCATCAAACCATGGGAAACGAGGGTGAAGAGTGAGGGGGCAAACCCGGATAGGAGCTATGGAATCCAGAGCAGCCACCACTGCCTTATTATAGGCTAGCAGAAGCTCCTCTGGATCCCAGCTCACACTCGAACGCCCCGATCACTCCAGAACTGCTATAAGACCATCAGGGGTTATGCCTCACAAAGGGCGGTACCAGACCATCTCTGTAGAGGCAGGTCTATTGAGGGGGCCATGAAACTGAACCCTATAGTGTGGTGATCAGACTGTACATTACAGAATGCATAATGATAGAAAGGATATTGATGTGGGAGTGGGTGTTGTAGGCTGGGGGAATTACATTTACCCTTTTTACTCTGCTCTGCTATATTCCTATCTCTCTATATCTTCAAGCATGATTTTAAAAAGTTGTTACAGGAACAACTTACTGTACATGTACAGTACTTGTTATAATTGATGTTGCTTGTGTCAGTTTATGTATTTACTATTATGTCAGCTTATGTATTTACTTTTTTAATTAACTTGTGACTTCAAATTGTTATTGGAGGAAGAGTTTACATGTACTTGTCATAATTACTGTTGTGTTGTTTATGTCAGCTTATGTAGTCATTGTTTCAAATGACTTGGGATGTTCTGTAAATGCAATTGGTTTCTCATAGAACCTATCCTGTAATTCAATCAACTTTTAAATAAAAAAAAGTGTTTATATACAGAATTTAATGTGAGTTGCAAGACATGGAAATCTGCAGCGATGTACAGAATGTTGATAAATAATCCATGTGATTGTGCTCCAGCCCCCCCCCCCCCAAAATCAGTGCCAAACACATACAAACAGGTTTTGCTGGATAAAGAAAGATTCCAAAGAAAATGTGTTGTGCTCTAAACTTAATAGTATTAGCTAGAAATGTACTAGTATGAAATAGCAGGGACATTCCATGAATAAAATGATGCTGCATAGTTTCACTCTGGTATGCCTCGAGATTCACCTCTTAGAGCTGATCTCCTGTTTCACTTCAGGGATGAAAGGTACATGTTTTTTTTTCTTTTTCTTATTGGTTCATCAGTCAACCTCTTTTTACCTAAAGACCATGTGTTGGAGATGAGCCTCCTAGCCTCCTCATGTAACAAGGCAGATATTGGAAGCCTGAGTGGGTAGCATCTGCTCCTGAGTGTAACATGCTGATGCTTAATTTATACGGTATGAAATGCTGTAAAGTTTTTGTGCGGCGCCCAGAGCCTTTGGGATTGGGCATCTTTTTAAATCAATTTGACTTGACTTGACATGAATGCATATTATTGTTGTTTCCAATGTTCTAAGCAGTGCTGACTGCCTCCAGCACAGCACACACGCATGTATTAGCAATTGTCTGTGATTCACATATTTTGGAAAATAAAAATTTTTTGACAAAAGACAGTTGTTGCATGTTAGTAGAGATGTCTTGTCTGCAGTTATTAAAAAGTCTGAACCCTTTTTTGCCCAGCAATGGTTCAGTTTTATTAACACTCCCTATATTCCCATTCACCATTACATGATGTTCAGTTTACAACTCAGTGACTTCTCATTTCTCTTTCATAAAGGCAACACTCTTTTCTACCACCTGTTTTAAATATATGCAGAATGGAACATACAATCACTGTACCACTTATCTCTTTGTCTGTCTTTGTGGCTTCATTGCCTAATTCCAAGCAGTCTAAGTTCATGTAAAGCAACACATTTATTTGAACACCATATTTAAATGTATGGAGTTTTCTGGCAGTGAGCTTACCACCTTGATGTATATACCTTCCTCGCAGCTCAATTGCCTAATCCAAGTTTGGTCACAAATGTTATAACCTGCAATGTCTCTGCACATCTTGCCTAGATCAATAGTATTTTTCCTTTTTATATTACATACCACCAGGCTAGTGGTGATGCAAATTCACAAATCTCTATTCTGACCCAGGGGTCCACAGAACCAACAGGTAGCATGCCATTGTAGGTACCAGTAAAATGGCACTCAATTCTTTTTTTATGCTCCCCAGGTTATAGGGGCAGCCATTCTGCAGTGGCATGAAAAATAAAAGTGAATCAAGATTATAAAATAAAATGAGATGTTAGTACAACCAAATATTACAAAACTATGAGTACCACCAAAAAAACTAGAAACAGAACAAACTAAAAAAACAGAACAACAGGGCATATACTTAGTATGAATGGAGAATGTAATTAGCAAAACGCTGATTATAGCCTTAATGTTAACTTAATTAAAGAGGACAGGAAATGCAGCTATTTATAATGTTACCACTTACAGGAATAATATCCATAAGCCTGAATGATCCATAGGTAATTGTACCTGAATGAAAAGCAATCTGAAAAACAGTATTTTTCATCATTTTGGTTTTATGGGCAGCATTCTGTTTCAGTTCTTTTCATGGAACCTATCATCTGGAGTTTTAACTACGTCACGGTTTGAGCAAAGAACTCTTAGCATGGTCCAGATAGGACAATAGCTCACATTTAGCATTCTGTACTCAAACCATGACATAGTAAACACTCCAAATTACTGGTTCCATGAACAGAACTGTGCAGAATGTTGTCCATAAAAAGAAAACAGTTGAAAACACAGTTTTTTACAACAGTGTTTGTTAAGGTACAGTTAAATATGACTCATTTGGAGGCATGTTTATCACTTTTCTTACTAGGAATATTACAAACTGCTGCCAGTTATCACACATTTCCTGTCCCCTTTTATCAAATGTAATTTCAAAATATAATATCAACTTATATCAAATATATAAAAACAAAGCATTTACTCAATATAGTTCACTCAGTACAGCCACTAATTAAAGTTTGCAGATCTAAAACTAATCTAAACAGAAATAATTTAAAGATCCACCAATGCCTGCAGAAGAACTCTGAAAAACATAATATCTGGACGCAAAGCAGACAATGTTTCTCATGGGTTCTGCATGAAAACAGGATAATTTTTCCTTGAGAGTTCATCAGATCCTATTGCTTATTCCCAACCTGATATCATAACATTCTGCTTGTAACATCACTGTTATTCCCATGGCAACCAACTATGATGTCACAACACAGCATTATAATTTCAAGTAGGAAGTATGCTGAAGGGACAGATAAACTCTAAGGAATACAGATCTGATTTTTGTAGGGATTTTTTCAGTAATAAATAAGAAAGAGGAAAAATGCCATTCAAGCTGAATTGGGTTTAATATTATGTTTTCAAAAGTTTTCCCAGAGGCGTCAACAGCTCTTTAACAAAATCTGTCAGAGTATGGAGTCAGGAGAGGAAAATGAAAAATAGAAAAGTGACTAACAAAAGTATCTCCTGGACACCCTTTAGTTCATTGGCAGTAGTGATTTTCAAAAGGAACACTGGAGGGGTAGCATGTTACTTCATTGAAAATATTACAGTGACTGGTCATTTACAGCAACAAAACCAGCAAAACAACATTAATAGAAAGTGTTTCAAGGAGATCAAAATGTACCCACCAGCATCCAGCATGCCAGCTGTTAAATACAGCCATTGCAGAGATGCTGGCCAATTGCCAACTCTCTTTTGCCTCTGTTGCCCAAAAAGGTTTCCTCAGGTTTATGAACTACATTGAAATATGGTACACCATTGCCTGTCAAACATGTTTCTTGAAAAAGACTGTTCCACAGTTAGATGTCTCAGTGTGTACTGAAATCATTAAGCAGTTGATAATCTCTGAGGTGAAGGAGGTTCACATTACTCCAGACAAATGGACCAGCAAACAATTGACTACGTGACTGTTACAGGACTATGGGCAAGTTTTCAGTCAGAAAGTAATAATTCCTGCTTTATCGTAAGCAATAGGAAGTATGTTGTATTATGTGTCACCACTTTTGAAGAAAACCACACTGCTGTTAATATTTTGTAGGAGCTAGCAAAACAATTCCAGAAATGGATTACTCTGTATTCCTTATTTACAAGGTTCATAGTGTCAGATAATGGTGCCAACTTAGTGAAAGCTGTTAGAGATGGCAACTACCAACACATACCTTGTTTTGTACATTGCTTAAATTTTCTCATCCAATAATTTCTTAAATGGAAACAGAAATGTTGAAAACCTGTTAGATCTTGCTAGGAAAAAATGTGGGCATCTCTGTAAAAGCACAAAAACTCCTGAAGGGGTTGCAGATGTCAAACAACGTACCACTGCATACAAAAAAAGCAGGACATTCCAACCCTCTGGAATGCGACATTTTAAATTTTGGAAAGGCTTCTTGAATAGAAAAAAACTGTACATGACTACAACATGGAGCATCAAATAGGCAAAGTAGACTGGATGCTGAGTTCCAGCAGTTGAAGTTTACTTGAATCTTTGGTCACCTTATTGGAGCCATTTGAGACTGCTACATGTGATGTCAGTGTGGACAGTGCAACTCTGAGTCAAATTCTTCCTCAAATAAGATTTCTTAATCTTATCCTTGATGACATAAAGACAGACTTTCAGTCAAAAGAAGACACCATCGCTGTTACACTGGCAGATGGCTTGAGTTTCAGACTGTCAACTTATTAGAGAATAAATGCCATGTTTAAGAATAACATCTATGTGTTGGCTACATTGCTACATCCCCACTTTAAGCTAAACATTGAAGCAATCCTTCCTGCAGGGGAAGGCATTGAGTATTGGAGAGATCTTCTGCTAACCAAATATGGCAATGCCCCACCAACACCATTAACTGATGTACAGCAGTCAAACTCTGCAAAACCATCAGAATGCACCTCTGGCACAGAAAATAGCACATTTATAAATTCTTCACAATCATCAGTGTCATCAGCAAGGAAAAGGACATCTACAGCTACTTCTCTGGCATCCTATGTTATAGGTCAGAAAGGCAAATCAATTCTAGATCACCTGCAACAACATGAACTAGTATCCTGTAAAGAAAGTGCAGCTGGTTCATATACCAGACTGATAACTGTCTCACACAGCACAATGGTGCAGGAGTATTTTGAAGACCAAACTGTGATTGGTCTCAATGGAGATCCATTACTCTGTTGGAAAGAAAAGAGAACAATATGGCCAGAGCTGGCAAATCTTGCAGTAGTGTACCTCAGTTGTCCACCTTCACGCATCTATCCAGAACACATATTTAGTGCAACAGGAGGAATAGTCATTGACCAAAGAACACTGCTAAGTCCTATGAATGTGGAACAGCTTACATTTCTCAGAATGAATACTGACAATTTCCCAATTGTGCCAAACACTGAATTATGTGATTCTGACCCTGAACATGAACAGCCTGCAGTGATACTGAATATGATGACTAGATTGTTTACAAAATGAATCAAAAATCCTTTGTGGAGTGGCTTACTGCCAAAGTTGGTAACTTAACTTTGCTAACAGATCTCTCTTCCAGCAGTTGCAACTGTCCCTCTGACATAAATCATGCCATGGTCACTGATGGTTTATGGACAAACAGGCATGTGTGCCATTTTTCTGACAATGTTGGTACCATTATTTAGATTTCAGTTCACTTACTTTTTCATTTTTTTACAATTTGTCGTCAAACTTGTTCCATAGGTCACATACTGTTCCAGTCCTGCTCTATGTGAGCACTACACATGTTCTGGAAGGACTATTGCTAATACCTTGCAGGCCTTATATCATAGTTGGTACTGTAGTTTCTTCCATTGGCATCACTTTCCCTCAGTTTTACTGTTGTTCTCCTTAGACAAGTACTACTGACAAAATATGCCATCACCACTATCACCATGCCAGCCACATGAGCCACACTACTCAAAGTTTTGTCAATCATAAGTTTGTTATATTTGATGTCCACCACGGGTATAATTTTTGGAAACACCAACAGCCTCACTTACAGTAGCTGCCCCTCTCGCATCTACCTCATTAATGCCTGCCATGGGTATAATTTTTGGAAATAGCATAAGGCTCAATCAGAGCAGCTGTGCCTCTTGTACCTACCTCAGCAATGCCATGGGTATAATTTCTTGAAACAGCAGCAGGTTCACTCACAGCAGCTGTGCCATTTGTACCTATGTCAGCAATGTCTGCCCTGGGTATCATTTTTGGAAACAGCATCAAGCTCAATCAAAGTAGCTGCCCCTTTTGTACCTACCTCAGAAATGCCAGCCATGGGTATAATGTTTGGAAACAGCAGCAAGCTCACTCACAGCAGATGCACCTGTCATACCTGCTTCAGCAATGCCCACCATGGGTATAATTTTTTAAAAACAGCAGCAGGCTCGCTAAGAGCAGCTGTGCCTCTCATACATGCCTCAGCAATGCCCACCATGCATATAACTTTTTGGAAACAGCAGCAGGCTCATTCATAGCAGCTGAATCTCTCACATCTGCCTCATCAATGCCCACCATGGGTATAATTTTAGGAAATAGCATCAGGCTGTGCCTCTTGTACCTACCTCAGCAATACTTGCCATGGGTACAATTTTTGAAACAGTAGTAGGCCCACTCACAGCAGCTGCACCTCTCATACCTTCCTCAGCAGGGCCCACCAAGGGTATAATGTTTGGAAACAGCAACAGACTCAATCACAGCAGCTGCACCTCTCATACCTACCTCACCAATGCCCACCAGGGGAATAATTTCCTGAAGCAGCAGCAGGCTCACTCACAGCAGCTGTGCCTGTCATACCTGCCTCAGTAATGCTGGCCATGGGTGTAATTTTTGAAAACAGCAGCAGGCTCACTAAGAGGAGCTGCACCTCTTGTACCTGCCTCAGCAATGCCCACCATGGGTATAACTTTTTGGAAACAGCAGAAGGCTCAGTCAGAATACCTGCACCTCTTTTACCTGCCTCAGCAATGCCCAACATGGGTATAATGTTTGGAGACAGCAGCAGACTCAATCTGAGCAGCTTCACCTCTTGTACGGGCCTCATAAATGACAGAGCCCGGGGCACCTGACAAACAGTGTTATAGTATACAGCCTACAGTCCAAAACAGTCTTTCACATTTTTTTTATGGTCAGTAGGGTAACAGGGTAGTGGTATAGGGTAGTAACTACCCAAACCGAATCAACTACCTATTTTTCATTAGGGTATTGTTAGGGTAATTTTGGATAGTTTAGAAGTACCCAAGGGTAGTATTTCAGGTTGTGTACTTTGGTACCTGCCAATGCCTAATATTAAACATCAGGGTGGGAATCGGGGACCACTAGCACCAGTGATAACTCTCTGTGACTGGGCAACTGAGGGACGGTGCTGCACAATCCAGCCTTGCTCCCAATGCAAATGAGCCATAATGGGCATGGAAATGGCCCCTTAGTGTCTTGCATGCCCAATGGGCTCATTTGCTTAGGTCCATTTGAATACTGGAAATTGAGCATGTGAGCAAGCCATTGTGGCACCCTATTTCAGGAGCCATGTCTTCCCAGTGCTACATGGCTTAGCACTGGGCTGCAATGGCCCTATATTCAGTCAAATAGCACCGGTGCACTATTCCACTAACAAAGCATCTTTGGGTACCCAGTCAAGCGCAAGGCGCAGCAAAAAATATTTGAGCTCCACTTTGAGCATTTTTGAATATTGAGCCCCAGAGCTTTTAGATTCAATAAGCTAAATAGGCATATAAGAAATGCAAAAGAATTTACAACCAATGCACATAAATAAAATATACTGTATATATATATATATCAGATACAGCATGCAAAAAAAAACAAAAACGTCAGCAGTAAAAATCTACATAGAGTACCACAGGACATTCTTTAGAAGTGCTACATGCCAATTCTTGGACACATTTATACAACAATTAGCCCCCCACAAAAAAAAGTGAGTGCTGAGTGTTATTTATAACTCTGCAAAGTAGTGACCATTATTGATCAGTAGTGATTACAGTTCCTTTCTGAGTAAGCTGCAGTGTGCAAAAAAAAAACTCCCAAACTTTATTTATGTTTTTTTTTTTTAAAAAGCAATGAAAGAAAATCACAAACAGACAATGTAAGTGCTGATTAAGGTTGTGCTGTACTTATCTACTGCTCCTTTGGGATGAAATCCTCCATAGCAGTTTGGCACTTCTTCCCAATCATGTAGCGATGCCAGATGGTCTCTACATTTTCAACCTGATCCCACTGGTGGGTAATGTCATCCCCCTGCTTGACGGCCCTACAGAGAGTCAGAAGAGCCTTCCTTACATCTGTCACTCTTACTGGCACCTCATCTTCTCTGTTCTCTTCATGTGAGATTTTCTCTTCCTCTGTGTCATTTCATGTGTCCTGTGATTCGGTGATTGCATCTGTGACATCATTAACTTCAGTGTGAGGTGTGTCATTCCCCAGCAAACACAGCTCATTCATTATCTCTTGGGGTAAGTCAGTAGCAGTGGGCTCTTCCTATGGTACAACACCAATCAGAGGCTTAGTGGTGAATCCACCCTTCTGGAAGCACCTCTGGATGGTCACTTGTGAGGCAATGTGCCATGCTTGCTGTATAAGGTGCATGGAATGCAAAAGGTTAATTGGTTGTACACAGACAGAAGCAGTAATTTCCTCCTCACCATTCAGGATGTCAATCAGTCTTCCCCTCATCAGCCTTACATAGTGATGCTTGAAGCTGTATATAATCCCTTGATCTAAAGGTTGCATTAAGCTTGTTGTGTTGGGTGGTAAGTACACAAGTATAATGTTTCTTAGACCAGCTTATGGAGGGCGAGAGGTACAATTATCTAAGAGCAAGACAATTTTCCTGGATTTCAGCGAGCAGTCCCAGTTTCACAGCCAAGTTGAAGAAATCTCTGATGTCATCCAAGCTGTTTTGTTACTTTTGTAGATGACTGGCAGGTGCTGCACATCCTAAAACACCTTGGCTGTGCACTTTTGCCAATCACTATTGGGGTTTGCTTCTCTGGACCTGCCATGTTACAGGTTAGGAGGACCGTGATGCACTCCTTTGCCTTTTTTAAACCTAATGGGTTTTCAGATTTAAAGGCATGTGTGCCATATATGACAGAATGAAAAAAAGACCAGTTTCATCAGTATTGAAAATGTTTTCAGGAGAGTAGCCCTGGAGGAGATCAGGCAGCACTTCCCTAAGTCAAGTTTCAGCAGCAGTTGTGTCAGCTGTTAACTTCTCACCATGGACTTTGCAGAATGAAATGCTGTTCTGCATTTTCCAATGGCTTAGCCACCCATCCCTGGCATTAAAATCATTTTTGCCCATGGCAGCTGCAATCTGGTCTGCTTTTTGCAACAGTAAGGAGCCACTAATTAATGTCTCCCTCCCCCTTGCATTGGTAAACCAAAGCAAAGGAGCTTCTTCCACATTGTTGCCTTTGCCATGCAGCTTTCTCTTTTGTTCAGGGTTCTGATTAGCATGCCAGTCTGACAGAAGTGCCTCTTTGTTGTTAAGCAAGTCGGACAAGGTTGACTTGGGGACTGAAAAATGTGTGCAGAGGTCATACATACTTAATTTTGGCATTTTCTCAATCTCTTTAATAATCTCAATTTTTTTGGAAAGAGTAAGACATATTCACTTACCAGCAATATTCTTGGGGGCACTCATCATTTGCAGAAGTAGTACAGCACGACACTAAGAATAGCGCTTACAACCTACACTGCCAGAGGGAGGGAAAACTATGGGGATCTAACACCAAGTTAAAGAAGCCAGTAAGAAGGCTGAATGTCAGCTGACCCTCATTGATTTGCATTGTTAAGTAGGTGTTTTTAATGATCTGATGGCCGTTGCTGCAGGAATTTAAGGTCTGCTTTAACAGACAATTTTAGCACTGCCGGTATAGCGATTGGCATTTGGCATAGACAAAACATCCATTAGACATGGACGTCCATTACAACCAGAGCCGATATAAGTTGAACATACTGTAGTTTCAGAAAGACCATGTGGAAAAAGTCTGTGTACCATGCTAAAGTTAATTTGTGAGGAAATCTTTGCAATGCCATTAAATGCTAAGCACATCCTTGCAGATGTACTCTATTACATTTGAGAAAAACTGCCTTGCAAAGCCTACAAGCTAAGGTCTATAATGTGCTTATTACAGTGAGTTTTCTATCTAATGTATAACTTTAGAAAAAATAAATTACAAAATACAATGTATCTATTGAGGCTTCTTGGAAGGGATATCTACCAATTACAGTAAACAGAACCACTATAGTTAGGGATACAAAAATGTGTAAGAAATGGTGTCACATATTCTACTTGTGGCACTTTCCCTACAAATTTGGGATAGCATCTGGTGGTGCTAGATATCTAGAAAACTGACTTGAAGCATTACCACAAGTGTTTAAAAACAGTGTTGCTGTATTTAAACCACTTTACCAGTCTTCTTTCCAAGGTCAGTAACTAGAATAACTGAACAGAGCCTTCTAAGCAGACATTGTATTGTACATCAAGTTTGGCTGTCAAAGCTACACTTTAAAGATGAAGCCTGAAGGGCAAATAATCTTCATACATAATTAGTACTTCATGACTTGTCTTACTGGAAGAACAAGACAGTATCTCATACGTATGTAGATAACACTACAGAGCATTTTCTCAAAGACTTGTTCTTTCAACAACAATTCATTAAAAAGCAACATGAAGTATGGATTATAATAGATTTCTTTGGGATCTCGTATAGAAACTACATTTTCCCACTTGGCACTTTTTACACATCCCTTTGGCTTTAAGCCAAGGAAATGTGGATGAATTAGAGGAGTTCTAGCTCACATGTCTTGTTTAACCTTTCCGCTGCTGAGAATTCAGGCCACAAAAGGCTTTTTTACGTTATGTACTGTATTACAGCAAACTTTGTTGTTGACCTTTTCCATACACTGCTCTGATAGAACAAAAGCCACTTTTAGTAACGGGGAAGGTCATGAGCTTCAAAGGCTTACCAGTTTTCTTGTTTTCATGGGATTCCTATTTTCACTCCATAAGTAGCTGCCATCCCTTTTTTCAGAAATATGGGTAACACTTTATTTTAAAAGTGACACTAACTGTACTGTAACTACTGCATAACTACACTGTAACTGCACTGTAACTACTGTGCAGCTACATTTAACTGCTATGTAGTTGTTAACTAGTTTCACAATGCATGTTGTGTACTTACACAATTTGCATGAAGAAATAGCTACATGTACAATGACTGCTGCTCCCTTTTGGCACAAATCAATTCATTCTAACAAGTGTAACTACACAATTAATAGCTGTTGCAAAGTGTAACAGAAAATCTATCATGCACCTACCACTGTATCTCTTTTGCCATTAGGCAATTTGTTCTTATAAGGACTGGCAACCTTTTAGATGATGTTCCACATCTGTATTACAATTTTTTATTAACTTACATGTTAATAAACATGCAGTCTAATATTGTTAATTGAAATACAACTGTACACAAACATATTTCATTGACATAATTACTAATTGGTATTGTTACACTATTGTAGTTAAGAAATAATGTTATTGTTTTTACAGTTAATGCCTATGTAACATGTATTTGCAAGTACACACATTTACATTTATCAAATGTCAATATTGTACTTGTGATATAATTCTCATTCAGAAATAAGTTCTTCAGAAACTTACTACTTAATAAACATGCAATTTAATACTGAACCCTATTCACATAAGCGATTAGGAATGTGCGAAATGTGCGTACCCAGGCCCAATGATCAATGGCAGCCATCCAATCAGATGACCCTTTCACCAACACATTGAATCCTGCACTCTGTGTGGAGTGCTGAATTGCAGGATATGACTGGTCCTCCCAGTACTGCTGTTTCCATTGAGGGAACCTACTGATCTGTCTGTGTTCCCCACTATGCACCCAGCCCTCATGGCAAAGTCATAGAGCCGGGGTAGCTTGGTGGGAAGCATAGTGCCATGGCCACTACTCTGTGCAGCTTGTGGGAGGGTGGCTAAGGAAGGGTCCTTGCCTGTGTAACTGGTGCCCACCACAACCCCACACCTCTGATTGGGGATAAAGTATGGCATGTTGCCATGCCCCACCACCAGCCAGTCAATTGGCTAGCAACAGGACCAGGGTGTGGGTGCAGAAGAGGTGTGCATCCTAAATTAACTATGCTATGGATCCAATGGCATCGTCATGACAAGGGGATGTACAGTACTGACGCCTACACTTCTCATATAGAGATGGGCAAAGTTGGAAAACATCACTCCGTGAATTATTTTGTGAATTTCATGGAATATAATTTACTGGCACTCACATTTACAAGCCCTTTAGAAAATCAGTTAGGGAAATCCTTGAAGGTGATTAAGGCCACCAACCAGCCAGTCTGTATCAGGCAACAGACACCAGGAAGTAATAAGTCCCTGTGTCTGCTGCCTGATCATATTCTGAAATCCTTCAGCCAATGGAATTTTCACTTTAAAATTCCACCATGTTTTTATCTCCCCCTTAAAGAAAAGCAGCCCCCCCCATGAAACGATGGGTTACCATCTGAAAAACAGAATGCTGAGGTCAGTGAACTAACATAAAATGGCAATTTCAGCTGTAAATTGCTACTCAGTGTTGAATATTTACTCCATTATGCACACACACAAAGAAATTAGCTTCACCTCAACTTTGAAATAGTAGTGGTAGCATGTCGCATTCTCAGTGCTACTCCATGACATCCTGGTCACCATAACTGCAGCCTTGCTTCACTGAAAACTAAAAAAAGAATCTTTTTTTTTAATAGAAGTACCACATTACAGCATCCTTTTTAGTAGCAGAGCTACCACAATGAAATCTCCTGGCCCCAGTGCCCGATCCCACTGACAGGTATCGCATTCCAATCTCCTGGCCACCTGCTGTTCTCGATGTCCCCATCCGATTTCACTGCAAAAAAAAAGATATTCCCTGCCAACGTGTCTGCTTCCTTGAGAACAACATATCTCTTTAGATTTCAGCATGAACAGTAACACTGAGAGTATCTTTTGGGGGTGTGCGAGGGATCACATTCAACAAGCACTGGGATGGGTAGACTAAAATAGAAAAGTAACATGTAAAAGAGTTGTAAGAAACTGCACTGCCCACTACTGGCAAGTATGCAAGTATACCAGTAGAGGGACTATTTAACCAAAAAAAAAGGAACTTTCAATTAATTTTCTCTGGTGTTTTGTTTTACTTTTTAAATTTTGTAAAGTAATTCTAAAATGTCACATGGAACCCATTTTCTAAGCACAATAATACTCTCCAGGGTGGGCGGTATGGTGCTATACCATACCTTCCAGGGGCTATAAGACCCTCCGCCTGTGGTGTTGGACCTCATAATGCCCCTGGAGCAGTCTGGTATAACACAGTCTGCCCACCCTGTTGGGTATTTGCTTACTTGCTACAAACAGTCCTACGCACTTTCTATATTAAACAGGGTAACAGGCACCTTACTGTACTAAACTATTGTTTTATACATATGGATCTATGTGGTGTGAACAGTTGCCTTCCCTTAGCTAACACCTTCAGCTCCTATTGATATGCTCATGACCTTTCTTTTATTTTCTATAGTTTTTGACCTCCTGTGTGGCAAAATGCTCTGTTTGCTGTACCTCCTACTAGGTTATTCATAACTCTCAGATAGCGTTTATACTTTCTTATGGAACAAGTATTCCGTGACTGTTCCACCATGAGGTAACTTAAGTTATACTGCAGTAGAAGTCAACATTTTCATGGCTTCCACTGTATCTGCCTCACAAGCAGATGGACGCACCCCAGCTAATGAATTACAAGCTGTCAGGCAGATTGACACTGTCTGCTTCTCACAAAACTATGACTTTTAACAGGAAATTGTGTTGTCTGTATATCCATGGCACTCCCCTTCTCTTACCTTAGGGTTATGTCCACCTGATAGGCTGCAGGATGCATATGTGACCTAGGATCAGACTTCAACCCTCCGCCAAGCCCCCCTTAGGTTCCCTTTGTCTCCAGTTAATCATGTGCATCTGAATAGGTTTCAGCACATCACCGGGATCCTGTGAAAAGAACCACAGATGAGACATAATTCTAAGGTAAGGTTCCCATTGATATTTAATAGGCAGCACAGACAGACAGCAACATTATTACAATGAAGGAAATGCATATTTAAAATTGATAATATTATCATATAATCTGTGCTTTTTATCCAATTGCAGGTACAGTTCTCCCTCACTATAATGAACCCCCTGTGAGCCAGTCGGGAAGTTCGTTATAGCGAGGATTTGCTAGAGTGGGAGAGAGTGAATTTTTTAAAAAAAAAATGAAGTACAGACCATGTTTATTAGTTTTTAGCTATTTACTTTATCAAATACTGTATTGATGTACAAATTAAATTTTAAAAACACTATTTATTTATTTCAGCAGGTTAAAAATAACCTTGTTTGAGTGTTACTTAAAAAAAAGTCTCCAGTGTAGTATGATGTCAAGTTCGGTGTTTATGTCTAAGGCCTTTCATTTCTTTGTCTCAGCCATTTTAACAAACGGAACAGAACGAAATGCAGGGACCAACTTGGGGCTATGGGGGTATGCAGTAAATGAATCTCATTGCTTAATTTCTATCAATGTGGCCAAAATACAAAGACAATGCAGCAAACTGCAGAAAGCAAACAAAACAATGATAAAGCGAAAGCCACAAACTTAGCTCTTTACACTCTTTTTGGTCAGGATCCATGATTCACATTTGTTAGATGTGGGATTCATTATAGCAGGATTCGCTATAACAAGGGAGCACTGTATTATGGTACACTGATATCATGCAAGAAGCACACTGACAAAAAGATGTTGCTTTGCTTGCAAAGGTTGGTGTGCTAGGGGTTGGTATTGCAAACTCTTTTCTGATCCAAGAAAATTCCACACGATGGGGGGTGGGGTGGGGGGCAGAGCCCCCAAATGAAAAGAAAATAATAAAGATAAATAAGTAATAACAATAAAGCATGAAAAGAGAATAATAAAAGAAAAAGAGAACATTATTGACTGCTTCCACAGAGTTCTGACAGCTGAAACAGGAGAGAATGGGGGGGGGGCAGAGCCCCCAACGAAAAGACTTCGTCCAAATAAGAGAATTCCATTGCTGTCTGTGTTCCATTCATTTTTTTTTACTAGCAATGAACGGGTCTCTCAATAATAGGAAGCAATGTGGCTGCATCCCTCTTTTCAACATCGTAGATACTGTAACCACATCTTGCACTGCTGCACAATTCCAGGTACTAATAGCCAAAATGGGGGGTTGGGGCTGAGCCCCCAAGGAAAAGGGAAACTAAAATTAAGAAAAGTCAAAAAAAAGTGGGGGAGAAAAAAACATGTCACTTAACTACACTCCTTAACTAGAAGTAAGTCACCTTACAGATGTAAATTTCTTTAACTTGCTGCTAATGGCAGGTATGCAAGGTGTTCCAGCTACAGTCCTTATGTGGTAATGAGTGCAATAAATATTTCACTATATTTCAGTTTATTTGCTGCGCAATTATTAAGGATTATGAATGCAGCGCAATTCAAGGGTACTAGGCTAAAACATTTGAGTGTCTACATGAAGACGTCAAAGTAAGTACTATATTTGACAAAAACAAAAACGAGTGTACAGGGGGCCCAGAGTGCTCTGCTAATGCCGTAATCTGCAACAAGTGTTTGTTAGGAATCTTAACAGCTTATCTATGTATCCAAATTAATATTTTATTTTATTTTAATTATGTTTTTGGTAACCAGGTAAGTGCACTGATCCAGTGGACCATTTTCAGTCACGACCTGGGCCACAAGGTGGCGAAAGAGCAACACCTTTACAGTTTGGTATACAGATATATACATCTTGGTTTGTGGAATTGGTATACAGATATTTACATTTGGTTTGTAGAGTTGAAAGTACACATTGAAGACAGAATAGACGTTACTTACATTTTTGTACAGGTGTGGTGAAATAAAGGTATATCAGAGAAATACAGTTACCAGTAGAGAGGAAAAGTGGGTTAGTGTTTATACAACCTGGCAAGGTGCCTCTTAGAACATGCAGCAGACTGTTGACATTTAGTCTAGGTAAGCATACCTGCCCTGGCAGGTAGCCCGTCACTGGTCAGGATTTAGAAGCTAGGCTGGCTGGCTGTGTGAGACAGTATGGGTCATGATTGGGTTTTGCTCAGGGAGAGGGGGGCTGTGCGAGACAGCAAGAGAGGCACATGTGGGTTGAGTTGAAGGAGGGGGGCAAGAGCGGGGATAAAAGAAGAAAAAAATAAATGGGGGGATGCTTATCATTATGGAAGGCTTATGGTGGCTTATGGTTCCCTGTGAAGCCCAGTGAGCATTTGCAGGTAAACTCTTTTAGTAGCCATGCCTTTAGATTGGATTTAAAAGATGCACAGGATAGAGATGTACGAATGGTTGAGAGAATCCTCTTCCAGAGGGAGGGGGCAGCTATAGAGAAAGCCTTGCTGCCCATTACTGTAGAGACCTGAGGGACTTCAAGGGTTGGAATGAAGAAAGCCCTAAGAGGTCTAGTGGTCACTCTATTTAGGAGTAGGGGAGCGTAGGGGGATAGTTGGTTACTCCTAAGAGCATTATCCACCATGCAGCCTGTGGCATAGTCAAGGTGATGCTGGAGAGGGAGTCATCCTAGGGACTGGTAGAGTGTGCAATGGTGGGTTAATGGGGGGGCTTTGAGAACAAAGCATCTGATAGCATTATATGTCATGTTTAGCTTGGAGTATAGCTTTGAGGACATGAGAAAATTGATGGGGGAGCAGTAGTGTAGGAGGGGGAGATGGTTGCCTTGCATAATGGCGAGGCGAGCTCCCGGTGAGAGTAGGTGAATTGTGTAGTATGCCACCCCTAGTTTCTGGTTTATCTTTCTTGTCATCTGGGTTATCTGATCCTTGAAGGTCAGTGAGGGGTCAAGGGTGACACCGAGATATTTGAAAGAGGTTACCTGCTTGAACGGGGGCAGTGGGTGTGCATATGGTGAGGGAGGAGTCAGAAATTGCAGCTTTGTTAAGATATGGCTTGGATCTGAAGAGCATGGCCTTTGTCTTTTTCCCATTGACTTGGAGTTTTCTGGCTGTGAATCAGCTGTCAGCCTCAGCAAAGTTACCAGTGAGGGTGGAGGAGATGGATTCCAGAGCCTTGTCACTGTGGAATAGGACTAGATCATCTGCATAAAGAAGTGTGTTGCAGTTTATTGTCTCTGTTGGTAAGGCTGTGACAAACATGGATAAGAGTAGGGGGCCAAGAACTGATCCCTGGGGGACTCCAGTACTTGTGGGGAGGGAAGCAGAGGCATCTTTGCCTATAAGCACTGACTGGGTCCTGTTTGAGAGGTAGCTTTGAAACCAGGATACAGGCCTAGGGGCACAGCCTAGCTATCTAAGAGTGGAGAGAAGGAGATGGTGGTCTACAAGGTCAAATGCCTTTGATAAGTCTATGAAAACAGCTCCCATTGCCTTACCCATGTCCGTATTTTTAAGGATGTGGTTTGAAAAAACTGCCAGGGCAGAGGAGGT
This sequence comes from Neoceratodus forsteri, assembly GCA_016271365.2. Taxonomy (NCBI): domain Eukaryota; kingdom Metazoa; phylum Chordata; order Ceratodontiformes; family Ceratodontidae; genus Neoceratodus; species Neoceratodus forsteri. The sequence goes on from CM057449.1 coordinate 990,329,751, forward strand.
GCTGTGATGTTTATGGAAACCGTGCTGGAGGGGACATAGAAGGTTGTAATTGTTTAGGTAATCTGACAGCTGGGCATGGGCGACCTTCTCTAGCAGTTTGCTAAGATGTGGGAGCAAGGAAAAGGGTCTATAGTTCTCTGGGGATAGAGGGTCTCCTGCCTTGAAGATGGGAATCACTTTAGCATGTTTGCAGGTGTCAGGCACTGATGAAGGAGACAGCACCAGGTTAAAAATGTGTGTTAGTGGCCTTACAAGGGCAGGGGAGATGATCTTCAGGAAAGCTGGGTAGAGCCCATCATTACCAAGGCTGCCACTGGAAGGTAAGGTTTTCAGGATTTTAATGGTGGTTTCAGTGCCAATCACTCTGAAGTAGAAAGGGGGGTGGGAGGATTCAGGGTTTAAAGGAGTGTGGGTGCACCCGTATTTTGCTTGGTGGGATGGAGGATGTTGAGGAAGCTTACCAAGGTACGGGGTCAGGTCGGTGAACATGGCATTGAAAAGGTCTGCGATGTCCTTGGGGTCACTGATTTTACCTGATGGGGATGTTAGTTGTGTAATCTGCTTATTGGTCTTTGGGTTTAGTATGGAACCAATTGATACCCAGAAGCTCCGGGGATTCCTCAAGCTGTTTTGATGGAGGTTGGTGAAGTCTTTCTTTTTGAGTGATTTTGTCATCTGCTTAGAGGCATTGTGTAGCTGCCTGTAGGCATTCCATAGGTGGGGGGAAGGGGATGCTTTGAAAGTTTTCCAACTAGAATCTCTGGCTTTCATTTGAAGTAACAATTCTTTGGTTATGCAGCGCGTGCAACCACCCCGAACCCTTCTGGTCTTGATTGGATAATAGGATAATAGTGGTCTTGTAGTTTCCAAAGGGTGCTAGAAAGGAGGTTGACTGCTTCAGAGACATTAGCTGTCTGATATAGGGAGGACCAGTTTATGGACATTGCATCAGCAATGACAAGGTCATGGTCTGGGGTGTTAAAATTTCTGAAAGACAGTACTTTGGGGGGGGACGAACTGCCTTGTTGTTCACGATGATGTAGGTTGGAGTGTGGCCTCTAATCGCATCGGAGATGGTCCCTGCTTCAAGGATTTGATCAGGCCTGTTGGTCATAATCCATTCAAGAATAGAGTGGTCCCTTGTGCATTTGTTGTGCCTGGTTGTCTCCAAGATTAGTTGCTCCAAGTTGTGGGACTTTAGTATGGTTACGTAGTCCAGGTTTGGATTCCCTCCCCAGCTGAGATTGAAATCCCCAAGCAGGAACACATCCCTAGATGGGGTAGTTTCTGCCAGACTGGTGAGGAAGCTGGACAGTCCCTGGGTAGTGGCTGGAGGGGGGTTATAGCAACAGCCAACATAAAGTTTTTTTGATGCACGTATGGTTAGTTCGGTGAAAATCCATTGGTTAATGGAGTCAGTGGGAGAGCAGGTGACAATAGCAGCTGATATGTGGTCCTGGACATACAGTGCAACACCTCCTCCTCTCTTTCTACCAGGTCTATCCTCTCGGAGAAGGGAATAGCCTTGTAACTGGTACAAGGCAGTTTCATGGTAGGACTTTAGCCATGTCTCAGATAGACCCAGCACATGAGGCATATATAGGGTCACCCAGTCTTGTACCTCTGCAAATTTGGAAGGGAGGCTACATACATTTAGGTGGGCTATCTTTACTCCATGCTGTCCAGCCCATGAGGTGTCAGTGGGGTCAATATGTATGTTCGTGGGGCCAGGGTTTGTTTCAACATCACCTGCAAGCAAGGCCTGGAGAAGGAGGGACAGCAGTGAGCTGGTTGGCGGTTGCCAGTGGTGCTTGTGGAGTGAGATGGGGTGAAGCAGATACTGTAGCTGTCTTTGTTTGGCATAATATAAGGGTGCCAGCAGTTTAGATGTAGGGGTGTGCCATTTGTTGTTGCGGCATTGGGCAGGCTTGTGTGATTTGATGAGGAGTGATCAATGGTGCGGTGAGAAAGGCATTTTTGCTCATTGGCTAGGGTTGCTGCAGAGAGGTAAGAGGCCAGTATCAGTCCAGTCGAGGTGGACATAGACAGCATGACAGAACTTGCGTGCCTTAGGGGTAGTGTGGAGTACTGATCTTGGTTGGGGGGGATGCGAGTACAATGGACAACCAAAATGCCATTTTTTTTTATCTTTCTCTCTGTCTCTCTTCTGGTGTTTCAGGGAGTCTGGTGGATCATGAGGTAGAGAGATGCAGTGGCCACTAGTGGTGGTGTTTGATTAGCAGCAGATGGGAAAATGAGCTGATTGGTGCTTTACCTCACGTGGTGGTAATGTATAAATTATAGCATTGACCAAGGGTGGTAGTGGGGGCAGTGGGGTAGCCGATGTGGAGCCCAGCTCAGCACTTTCAGCAGTTTGTCTGATGTGCATACCTTTCAGCTGATGAGCTCTGCGCTCGCTCGGGGGAGGGCTCCGCTTCCGACCCTCTTGACCACCAGAGAGCTGCTGCAGAGAAACGAAGACAGTATAAGTACAGGTATGTGGAGGAGGGGCTGTGAGATGGGGAGGGGGAGAGAGCTGTGCCAGATAGAGATGGACATAAGATGGTGGATTTCAGGTTGCTCCTACAACTGCTTGTACCATGAAGAACTCCATAAAGGATCTAGCTGACTCCGTAAAGGGTCCGATTTTTACAAGAAGGGTCTGAATTTGAAACCCCGTGGGGAAGTCACAGAAGGGACTTGTAATCAGTTAGGGCCTGGTGTTTTACAAAGAAGGGTCTGAATTTAAAACTAAATCCCATGGAGAAGTCACAGAAGGGGCCAAGTCAAATTAGTGTCTGAGTGAAGTGCTTGGTGGCTTGGGAAGGATCAATCCGAATTAGAGTATAAGGTTGCAAGCAGTTTCAGGCATCCAGATAGTCAGTGTAGATTTTTTTTTTTTTAAAGAAATGCTGATTAGCTGCCTAATATAAAACACATGCCTTTACTTGGCCAGCCCTTTAAAACAATCCAGCTGAGACAGTTACATGTTCTAGCCCAGTTAAAGTACCTAAAGTATAAGGCAAATAATAACACAAAGCAAGCCTAGTTAAAGTAACAGGGGGAAAGGCTCCCTAGCATTGAGCAGACATGGAATTCCTAGTCACACAAAAACTATCAGCATTGCTATGCCTATGTAAAATAAAGATTGCAGTTTTAACGCCAAAGTCAGGATTAAAAATGTTTGGCCCAGCTCAGTGCTTTCAGCCATTTGTCCGATGTACGTACCTTTCAGCTGATGAGCTCTGCGCTTGCTCAGGGGAGGGCTCCACTCCCGACCCTCTCAACCACCGGAGAGCTGCTTTCAGCTGTCAGGCTCTAAAACAGATAACCAGATAGAGACCTAGTGAATGCTGTGGATATTACTCATACAAGTCACTAGATGCTTAAAGTACTGAGATTACAAGTTTAAATCCCCTGCCTCTTGTCAACCTGCCAGGAGCTTCTCCCTCCCTCCCGAGGTCTCCAGAGTAATAACATGCATGCAGACCCTGATCCAGCATCTGCACAGTAGTGTGGGCACAATAACCTGGGCAAAATATACAGAGCAAATAAGTTGGCAGTATTTCAAGATCCAACCACTCCCCTCATACAGTGGAGTGATGCTGGCTCAGTGCCCTACTCAGAAAGTGTTCCCTCACTAGCGGCCACAGAATGAGACATTCTAGGATACAGTGAACCAAAATAAAGGCAGATTACATACTAGTCAATGCTTTTTCTGTACAATCCACCACCCAGATTCATGCTACTTATAAGCTTTTCGGCTACTCTCACATTCAAAGAACAGTAATATGGGAACAAGATGGTAGCCACTATTAGCGTGCTTATGACCAATTGTTGCTATTCAAAAATCATGCTGCTAACCAATACTCAGTATGGTGCATGACTGATGCCTTCTTCTTCCCATAATGCTTAAGCATAAAGAATGGAATGATTGGAAAAGGTGCATGCATGAGAGGTGGCCGCCATGTTATGAATGTCATTCTCAAACAATAGAACATTACAGTGGGCAACACGGCATCACAGTGGCCATCTTAAGGTCACATGTAGGTGATGAAGGGCATGAAATGGTTTATTGTTCATATTCAAGTAAACCCATAGCCCCACACCATTATTGGCAGGTAAGTAGGAGCAGCTGTTGTCTCCATTGCTCACAGGCTAACACCCTGACACATCTGCAGAATCCACACAATACCACCATGTTTTCTTGAATTCTGTAAACAAACATCAAAATCAGGTCAGAGTAGTTACCTGCAGCTTGAGCAAACTGTACTCAAAATAGGAAGCAAAAAAAAACCCCAGTTAATATCTGTCAGAACACTAGGGACACACACTAGGAAGGAAACTTAACCTGTGAACAGATGGAGAACAAATGCCTGAGCAGGTAAGGGTAGAGCTAATACAAGCAATCCTTCATTTTCTTTAACCAAAATATATCTGTTGTTATTAGTTTAACAGTTCAGTAGTTTAACAATGTAAAAACTATTAAAACAGCAGGGACTACTTTAATAAGTAGATAGTACTAACTTCATAGCGATTTCAGTAGTTAACAAAAGAGTTTTTGTCATTATTTCATCATTTAATAAACATATTTTCATTTTCTAAGTGCAATAAGTCACACCAGGGCAAGGGTATATGTTGAATTAATGCATGATCCAGCTATGTAAGGCACTCTGATGTTGGCCTTGTACATCACTAGGCAGCAGAAGCATGAATTAATCCTGATCGAGGCCACCTGTTTTCTGTGGGTCTGCAGCATGCAGTAATTGCTGCAGACATCACAGCAAGAGGCAGCATTTTGGACTGGCTGCAGAAATTACAGAAAACTGCCCACTAAGTTAGACAAAGACTGCCCCCACTCCTTGCTGCCTGCTACTCTGCCTGTGTGTAGTTTTATAAGAACTAAAATTCACCCTGACAATCACAGCTACTCAAATCCTGTCCACTCAGCCCCGAGAGCCCCATTGAGTCACCCTATTTTTTTTATAATGGCACCCTTTCCTGGTCAAAGGCAGCTTAATGATCTACTGCCTTTTCCTATCACAGCCATGGTCCAGAATGCTTTTTCCTCATCCCAGTAGTGCTTTCTGGAGCCCACACAAAGACATACTGGGTCATGAATCCAGCATCTGAGCCCAGCAGTACTAGGAAGCAGTAGACAACCATCCTACAGTGTTTGACCAAAGAGTGTGCCAACAGAAAAAAAAAACAGAGTGACTCAATAAGGCTCTGGGTGGAGTGCGTTTTGAGGCTGAGTTATGCAGGGTAGGTTTTTCTTGTTTGATGAGGGGGCAGAGTAATGTCTAAGAGGAGACTGTACAATACTTTTGAGGGAGGATGAGGCAGATGATCATTGTACAGTGTTGCACTGGATATGGATAATGACACATTTAAAACTACAAAGCCACTCAAGGGGCACTCTCAAAGCTATCTAGGATGGTGGTGGGGCTGAGATGAACGTGGCTTGGTTTTATCTGTTTTAAAACCATGAAAGGGAGCGTGTTTGCTGAGGCAAAGGGCAATTTGCAATCCATATGGTATTAAGCACAAGAGATGGCTGTGGATGGGGCTGGGAGGGTGCCAACCTGAAGATTTGGCATAAATGTCTGGGGGAGAAATATGAATTACAGAAAATTAAAGCAAAGGAACAGATAAGTGAAAAAAATTGTTGGGGCAGGAAAAGAGTGAGAGAATACTAGATGGGCCCAAGAAATTAAAAAGAAGAGAATGCCAAGCAAAGAAAAAGTGAAAAGCCAAAGCTAAATATTATTTATGCAGAAGGTGGAAACTACATGAGGGAAGAGAGAAACAGAATAAAAATCACAGTGACACTGGATTTGCTAAATATTTTAATGTTTATATGTTGCTGTGGGACAATATTGTATTGTTAAAAAATCGAGGGGTGGATAAGGGATGTGTAGGCAATGCAGGTTTTAAGCTCACTGCATCTCAGCTAAAAAATGTTACCAAAGGACAAGTCTCTTTAGTCAAAGAACACCAAATGCAGCTACAAGGTTTCTTTTTTAAAAATCATACATATTTTGACCTTTTAGTACAGTAGTCAAAGTAAATAAATAATTATTTAAGGGTAGAACTGATTCATATTTTGGCTCTGTGTGACTGACAGCTCTAGCTCTTACAGCTCTCTAGTCTGATAGCCAGCCCCAGGTCCCAGGGTGTCATCATTTTGTGATGAAATTGTTTGTGATGCATTGCAAATGTTATCCCTTTTCTTCTTGGAGTGGGTAGTGGGGCTATGATGAGCATGGGTGGACTACACTGGATTTTAAAAACTGGGATCAGGCATAGCTGTTAATGGAGAGGCAGGATCATGTAAGGGAGAGAAGAGAGAATCTTGCTGCCATTATGTCCAGGGTTGGGAGGAGGAGGAGAGAGAGAGAGCATTACTACCATTAAGAGGGAGAGGGAAAAGAATGAGATAGAGCATTTTTGCCATTAGCTAGGTGGGGGATGGGGAGGAGAAAGGTTTTCTTTTCCTAAGTTAGGGGAAGGGGAGTAGACAGCATTGTAGCCTTTTAGTCAAAGGTGATCAAGATAGCTTTGTGGCCATTATTTCCTCTGGATAAGGGGAAATTCGCCCAACATAGAAACACAGACAATGAGACTACAGAGACAAAAGAAAAAAGTAAAAAAAGCCGGCTAAGCAACCATAATAGGCCACTAGTAGCACATCAAGATTCCATGGCGGCAAGCCATGTTCAGGTCTAATTCTTGAATCACTCGGCCTACTCTAGGACAGACTATCGTCAGGGAGCATTGCAGATGTCAGGGCTTTCAGGCTAGGGCAGGGAGGTACACGGAAAAGAAAATGAAGAAAAGATGATGCCAAAATAAGAAAGATGACAACCAAGCTAAAGATTTATTCAAAATGGGAAAGCTAAACTAGGAAAGAGTGAAACAGAAAAAAAGAGAAATAATCACACTAACACTGCAGATGCTTAATATTTAATATTTTTAATATATGGCAATTTTTGGGGGGTGGCAGTACAGGGAGCCTCTGTGTCCCCCAAAGCATGACACCCCCAACTGTGACTGTATATGGGGTCACAGATAGGTGTTCATAGAAGAGGGGAGTCTTGGGTGCTCCTTGGCTAGGCTACTTCAGGCTCCCTCTTGGGGAACAACTATTCAACTTTGTGTTTTCCACCAGCAGGTTGGAGGGTGCCTGCCAGTAGCTGTTAATGTTGCATACAATGACACTAAGCCCTAAATAGATTTTGATAAATATGGAGAGCCAGAACAGCTACTGAAAAGCAGAAAACTGAATGTTTAAGGGAATTTATATAACTTCAGTTTATGTGGTGGGTGTGATGCTCTGCCCCTGCTTCTGATTACCTGTATGATATTTATCTTATAAATAAATGGTCTGTGGATGAAATGTCAGTATGTGAGAGATTTAGCTTTTAACTTTCAAGGTCAGTACCTGAAACTACAAGATGCTGTAAAATAGACCAGAAGAACCAGTTAATGTAGACTTCCTTACAGACGAGCATTTTATTACCATTTTATGACCTACCCATGCTTTTGAAGTTGAAACTAAATGTGAGTTTTATGACGTTACAGGAGGCAGGGAAATTGGGCTAGTTCCTCTCCTTTTAGCATATAACCAGAAATGTGTGAAGAGTCATAAAATCCCTCGGATCACACTAGCACAGGAAATCAGCCCAAGAGGACATGAGTGTGGGATTAAGTTCAAAGAGAAAATGTTTAATTAAAGACTGTCATATTTGGGAAATGGCTAGTCACAGATTTTTCAAAAGCAATGACTTATATCCTCAGAGACACTTATGTCAGAAATTATCTAAGGGATGTTCCAGCTGACCTCAATAAAAGGGGGTGGGGACAGATAGAGTTAAAAATGAAACATTGTAACATGGGATGGTGACATATGATTCTAGACTCTGACTGGGAAAGCACTTAGAAAGGTAATAGTTAGAAAGAAATTAAGTCTTTGTGGTAGGGGTGTTTTGTCTGTAATTTCCTTTTTGTTTTACAGGTTTGTAAGTTGTATGATATATTGTTCTGTGTTTAATTTTACCTTTTTATCATATTTTTAGTAAACAACCTTTTCTTTGACATACTGCCTGGGTGTCTTCTCAGTTTCTTTTTGCATGTGATTTATATGGGGTTAAGTCTGACAGCTGTTAAAAGGCTTGATGGTGTTACTAAGTTTGAAAAAGGTAAGAATATACCTAAGGTCCCTTATAGAGTTTTAAGGGTTCATTTTGGAGACCTGGCTGAGTGCCCCTGGCAAAAGATTGCACTGCAGCCCCAAAGAGGGTACATATCTGAGCCTGTAATTGGGTATGCTAGCATAAGGTTCACAATTTGAATCCCTCCAGAACTTAAGGCTAACAGGTGATTCGGACCCAAAGCAGACAGGAGGGTTACCCTGTCTGTTACCTGTTCACACTATTGCACTCTGAGGTTGGCACTGTGGGAGCAGAGGGCCTGACCTGCAGAGTACATTTGTGACAGTGGGAGTTAGGAGTCCTCCTCACAGGCCACCATCCTTGTTGGGTCCACCAAAACTTTAATGCTGGCTCTTTATTATTTATTAATGTGCCATAGAGCTTTAAACTTTGCCACAGAACTTGACCTAACTGCCACAGAAGTTCAAAGTCTGGGACACAGAAGTCAGTCCACAGTGATACAGAGAACAGGGGCCTTGCTTCTGTTCTGATACACCCATGCTCTGTGGTGGTATAGTGTCACCATAAAGCAATTCATACCCCCTCCTGCACAAATGCCCTATTGTGAAACTAAATTTTTCTGGCTGTCCATGGATGCCACCCTCCGACACTCTGACCTCTGTTGTGAAATAAAAGTGTCCTGGCAGTTCAGTAGTACCCCCACCCATGCCAAGCCCCAATGTAGAATGATGTCTTCCCTTCCCAGTCCCACACACATATCATCAACCTCCCTCCAACTCCCCATCTGGAACTCAATTATCCCTAAAAATGTTGTGGAAAGGGTAGGCATAGTGGTGTATTGTAAATAACACAGAACGGGGAGTCACATGATGCGACAGACCAAGTAGACATGCTTCGCATGAGCTCCACTCGCCCGACCACTGCTTGGATAAAATTCAACCATTTGGAAAAGGTTTTTTACATATAACTTGTTCTTGCAACCTAGGTACCCTCTCTACAATGTGTATTTGGGTTTGAGAGGTGAAATGGAAGCTGAGATGTGGCTTGCCAGACCACGCCACACACCCCAGTGACTCCTGAGAAGGCCCCCCAAAAAATGAGAGCACAACCTCCAACAACAGCCTGGGCTTCCACCACTACAGCTTCATCTACTAGCACTCCTGATCCAATGCCTTTAACCCTGGAAAGATTCCTAATGGAGTTCCAGCCATTTAAGGAAGAAGTCCGATCTCTGATGTCTGACATGAGAGCCTTATCGGATACAGTAGAAGACATCGCCAGGAAGGCGTCAGACACTGAGGCCGGGGTCATTTCAGTGGAAAAGTGTCTGGATAAAACAGACTCCCTGATTATGATTAACAGACACAGTTTAAAACATCTGGAGTCTAAAATAGAAGATCTTGAGGGCAGGAGTAGGCATAACAATGTCATAATTATTGGCCTATCTGAGAGGGAAGAAGGCGCTGATACTATACTATTTGTCCAGTGGTTCTTAAATAGAATAGTTGAGCCCAGTCCATATGGTGCATCCTATACACTCAAAAGGGCTCACTGAGCTCTTCTCCCCATTCCACCAGCAGGCGCCCAGCCCAGGCCTCTCATATTCCGCTTCTTGAATTTTCAAGAAAAGCAGCACGTTCTAAATAAATTAAGAGAAATTCAAGAGGTGCTCTGGGAGGGGAGGAAAATTCACATAACACAGGACCTCCCAGCTTCAGTGCAAATTCGCAGAGCCACCTTTCATCCCATCGTAACAAAGTGTTTTGCTTCTGGGATAAGATTTCACATGTCCTACCCAGCAAACTTCCAGATAAAGCTGGACGATACTTGGTCATCCTTTGAAGAAGTGGAACCAGCTCTGGAGTTCTGCAAACAAAAATGCCCAGCACTGTTCTCAGATTGTTGAGATTTTGGAAAAACCACCACAAGTCATAAATCGGCATACGTACATATAAATGATGCCATGGCTTTTAATTGAGTCTGGAATGCCCTCAGTCTAAATGTGATATCACCATTGTCCAGTTTTGATTGCTCACACAAGTTCCAAGGTCCCTTCTACTAGGTCCGAGCAGGCCAATATTAACACTTTTCATTAGTACCTGATGACAAAGTACTTTTAACTGTTTGGCATTGGGGCCCCGTACCTCAGTAGGCCCAAAGCTACTGAACACTACAACTTGTTTGAGAGATGAAGGAAGGACATTACACTTTTTCTTACAGGACTAGTAACGTACATATCAATAATGCAAGGACAATTTTAGTAGTGTTGTTATTTCCTTTCAGGGGCCAAAATCCAAGTGGATTCGATGGCTTGTACAAAGTGTTGCAATTATCGACGTACATGGGAAACATAACTGAGTCATTCTCAGGGAAATGCCAAGAAGAGAGTTGTGATATATCAATAATGCAAGGACAATTTTAGTAGTCTTGTTATTTCCCTTTCAGGGGGCAAAATCCAAGTGGATTCGATGGCTTGTAGAAAGTGTTGCAATTATCGACGTACATGGGAAACATAACTGAGTCATTCTCAAGGAAATGCCAAGAAGAGAGTTGTGATATAGTTATTTGGTGATGTAGCTCCAACTTCTTGTTCTCTATAATTACTTTTATTAGGTTTAGGATAGTGGTCAGGTGAGGGGGGGGTGAAGGCTCACTGGGAAGCTGATTGCCATGGGCCAGTTATTAAGGGGGGTAATTTTAGGGTTTCAAGTTTCTGGTTAGTAGGCTACAATTTAATAATTGTGTTTGGGGCAATAGGTTCAGTTAATTGGGCTGCTGAATGTCAGAGGAGGATGGGATTATGGCATCATTTTTTTGAAATAAGATGGGAGAAAGTTATGACATGGGTTAGCATATTGGGGGGTTCGGGGTGCCATAGTTGTCAATTTAAGGTGGAGAAACATTGAATAATTTCCTGTTTTTGTCTTGTTTCCCACTGGGTTAAACACTCCTGTATCTCATGACTCAATTGCTTAAATTCTGTTAGTGGAACATCAAAGGGGTGAGACACCCCTTGAAATGGATGAAGATCCTAAAGCATTTAGGGTTTTCTCACTATGATGTTGTAATGCTTCAAGAGACTCACTTGTTAGAGGCAGAAGGGAACCTGCTCAGGATACAGCATGTGGGCCAGGTGTGTTCCGCTGGTAACAGCAGAAATAAGAGAGGGGTGGCAATACTCTTATCCAGAAATTTTCCTTTTACTTTTGAGAAGTGCATTGCAGACAAACAGGGCCGATATATTTTTTACCAAAGGGAAGGTGCACTCATTTGACTTAATTTTAGGTTCTATATATGGGCCAAATGTAGACTCCCCTGCCTTTTTTCTGAGCTCCTTTCCCTCCTGACCCCTTATCTGAATATCCCTATTATCTTGGTGGGAGACTAAAATTTGTCTTACGACTCTGCTCTGGATAAATTGGGGAATGTCTGACCTAAGGGCCTTTCTTCAGCTCAGAGAGCTATCCAGGACCTGGTCGACCCGTTGAGATTACTGCCCCCCAAGATAAAGAATCCAGCTTTTTTCCCCTGCTCACAGCATGGCCTCTAGAATAGATTATTTTTGGGTTAGTAAATCACTGGTCAATGGGCTAATAGCTCAATAGATCCTGGTGTGGGTTCAGATCATTCCTCGGTATCCTGCTGTATTTCCCTATCTCTTAATTGGGGCAGCGATAGAGTATGGAAACTGAATACTCAATTACTGAAGAATAAACAGATTGTAGAAAGTATCTCCCATTCCATGGATCAGTTTAAAATGGAGGACTGGGGATCTACTTAGTTCCCATCCATTGAATAGGGGACTCTCAAGTGCTTTATTCGGGAGGAAATTATTAGAATGGTGTCACTTAAAAAGAGGAAAGAGAAAAAGGAACTCAAAACACTCCTGAACCAGATTAGGGAAAAAGAGAAATATATGTCAAGTCATATGTCAGAAGATGACAGTATCCAGTTAATACAACTAAAGAATAAATATTGGGAATTATTGTGCAAAAAGGCTGAATTTGCAATACTAAAAACCTTGGCTATGTATACAGAGCAGGGGGAGAAGGCTGGCAGATTGCTAGCCCTTAGACTTAAAAAACAAGAGTCATCAAAATGTATAGCAGCCCTGCAGCCTGACCCCCATGGTCCCATGATAACGCACTCCAAAGATATTATGGTACAATTTGAGCTATATTAACAAACCCTGTATACCCAAATGCGACATAGACTGGCACAACATGTGGTGGACCTATACTTAGATGCCATTCCCCTTCCCTTACTGACTCCTGAGCAAGCTGCACACTTACTCACCCAAATCACTGAAGAGGAGATATTAAAGGTTATCAAGGAGCTCCCACTAGATAAAGCACTGGGCTCAGATAGCTATTCGGCCAACTTTTACAAAGGTTTTGGTAAACAACTTGGCCCATGGCTCACCAGACTGTATGCCTCCATGCTGAATGGGGAGAACTTTGACTGTAGATTATTGGAAGCAACCATAGTGGTTCTTCCTAAAATTGACAAAGACCCAACTAAAGTCTCAAGTTATCATCCAATATCATTGCTCAATTGTGATATAAAGATTTTAACTAAAATTTTAGCCGGTAGACTGAGTAAAGTCCTTCTCTCTCTAATTAGTAATGATCAGGTGGGATTTATGAAGGCAGGTCATCCCTAGATCACCTATGCAGGCTATCCCACATTTTCTCTGTGTCAAGGGATTCCTGTCAGGATGTGGTTCTGGTCTCCCTCGATGCAGAGAAGGCGTTCAATTGAGTCGACTGGCAATTTTTATTTAGGACACTTGCCAGATTCAGCTACCCTTCTAAATTCATCTCTTGGATACAAACTTTATATCATAACCCCACTGCACGAGTATTCTGCAAAGGGAATTTATCTCCTAGCTTCATATTACAGGCCGGTAAGAGAAAAGGATGCCCTTTGTCATCTTTATTATTTAACTTATATTTGGAACCCTTAATCAGATCTATTCAAATTTCAGCAGAAATAAAGGGCATCCAAATGGGATACAAAGAGGAAAAAATTGCAGCATACACAGATGCCATATTACTTCATATTACCAATATGACCACATCAATCAAGGGCCTTATGAAAATAGTACAAGAATTCAGTGCACTCTTGAACTATAAATTAAATACTGACAAATTGGTTGTTTTCCCACTAAACAACAAAATAAGGAGGAAGGGAGTTATAGAGTTAGGTCTTACTTGGTCCCCTAAATCTATCAAATATCTAGGTATGCATCTTTCCACTAATACCACCCACATGCGTGCACTGAATTTAGAGGCTTTAAGCACACATATCCAACAAGACTTGAAAAGATGGAGTGAACTTCCTTTAACTCTGTGGGGCAGAGTGAATATAATCAAGATGAATGTCCTCCCACGTCTCTTCTATCCTCTCAACTTGCTAGATGTATGGCTACCCAAAAGCTGGTTTAAAAAGTATTCAGCCCATATTTCCACTTTCATTTGGAAGGGGAAAACGCTGAGGAGAGCTTATTATAAACTAGCTGCCCCGAAGAGATTTGGCGGTTTGCGCCTTCCCCATTTTCAACTGTACTACTGGACTAGCCACCTCAGTAAATACTTAAAATGGCACTTCCCAATTGGTTCAACAGATTGGGGGGAATATACACCAACATTGGTCGATTTGAACAAGAAATGATCATATCTGCGGGGGCAAACCCCTTCGCAATGTATTTCCTCAAGCCCTGTAAACTCCCTTCTGCTCTACGAGGTACACCATTAAGCCAATCTCTGCGTATCCACGCACAACTGTGCAACTCTTTGAATTACGTCAAGATGCAGGACTTAAACCAACCTATTTTTCAAAATCTGAATTTCCTAATAGGGAGATGTATGATTCCTTATAACTGGATCCCGCTTCAAAAAGAAACTCCTGCAAGTCATTTGCTTTCACAAGACCTGAAGTGGTTGACAATACAATAAATGCTTGCTAAATTTGATTTATCCTCTAATTTGACTTTCAAGATTGTTCAACTCTGACACCTGTTGATATCCTAGTTTAGCCATCAATTTAAGAACAATCACGGGGATTGGATGGGTGCATGCAGGAACCTAGTTATGGCTCTACATGCTGTCTCCTCCATATATGACCTGCTTTACCCTCTGGTGTTCCCGAAGGTTAATGGAGTATCCAGATATTGGACTGACAAATTCCCTCACTCCACAACTAGGTGGCTGCAGATATGGGAGAACTGCCATAAATACATTACTCAGGATAGGCTGCATCTGATGTAGCTACAGATTTTAAACAACATGTATTTAACACCGTCCAGTTAATTTAAAATGGGTAAGGCAGCAACACCTGTCTGTAACAGGTTCATGCAGGGCAAGGGTAGCGCATATCACCTATTCTGGGAGTGTTCCAAGATTGCACCACTGTGGGAGATGATAAGACCAAGGGTTGACCCATTATTGGGTTTACAAGATTACTTTGCCCCTGAGGTGTGTATTTTGGGATGACTTCACTGGGTATCCTAAAATGGAACGCCAGTATTACATTATGATGATTGCAGCATCCATAAAGAAAATTGTACTGAAACACTGGAAAGACTCACTCTTGCTTTCTTATACAGAATGGTTGAACAAATTGCTTTTTAACCTAAGAGTAGAGAAAACCTTGTCTAGTATTTACAATCACATGAGAGTTTTTAAAAAACGATGGGAGAAACTTCAAGTGTAATATAACATTGATTAAAAGGGAATCAAAGGACTGCACAAAATGTGTTAACTGTATCCACCTGCTTTATTTTGTTTATTAAAACGTTAGGCACCTGGGGGGAGGGATGGTGGGGAGGGTCTAGGGTGCAGGAGGGGAAGGGGGGTGGGGTGGAAGGTAACCATTTTTCCCCCTTTTTTGTCTTTTTTGTCAATGTCTGTTGATGGATACCTTCTATTGTAAAACTGAAAGCTTAATTAATTTTAAATGTAAATGAAAGTAAATAACACAGAGCTTCCTCCCCACCACCATTACTGGTCACCATCTGATGAACTGGGACAGAGCATATGCCTTCTAGTTGCCCTTAGTAATGTCATGCTTTACTATTGCTTAGTCCCTTGGGTTTAAATTCTTCTGTTACAGCAGGAGGAAATAACAACCAATAAGTACTATATATCCTCTTGTTTAGCAAACCTACAATATCTTATTTACATTCATATGCCAGTTACTATGCCCTTTAAAATATATAAAATATCATATCTGTCACAACTGTCAGGTTTTCTTGGCCACATCTCCTTCCCCTTATAAATATATTATTGGACTACAGCTGTATATACAAACATTTCAGTTGCTATTTCAATTAGCATATACTTACATAATACTAATCACATATGTTACTGAAACAGAGGACCTGTCTCCCTTGTTTGTAGTCAAAGTACATTCCTGTATTGAATCTGACATACTGTATTCTTCCTGGTAATGCATATTTAAACCCTCTTAGGGGAAGTAAACATTGCAGATGTCACTCAAATTGTGAAAGTCCATGAAGAGATATCTCAAACAAGGCACTGAACTTCCTTGTATGTGTCAGGAGTCCTGAGATATGACTGTCTAATTAATCTGTAACTTAAAACAAGGCAGAGGCCATTTTAAAACAGAAAGTGATGCCACTGAGGGGCAAGCTGCATGTTGTTAATTACAGTTTACCCCTCAGTGACATCACTGTTGGTCTAATGATTAAATGAAATGGCTGCTGCCTTGTTTTGATTTGCATGTGATTTAGGTATTCATATCTCAGGACTCCTGACACCTATAGGTAAGCCCAATACCTCATTTGAAAGATATTTTTATGGGTTTGAATAATTTGAGTAACTTCTGCAATGTTTATATCCCTTTAATATCATGACATTTTCAGTTCTTATTCAAAAGAGGCATATTAACATTTTATCCCAGGTATTTAAGACTATGTTGGTGAATGAAAACTTGCCAGTCATTCTTTCATAAGTCATAGGGTAATGCTGACTGCCACAGCAATACTGTGTAGTGGCTGGTTTGCTTTGTCTCTGCTCTGTTATGTGGTTAGTGTGTGCAGATGTTCAGTGAAGTCATCATGACATGGGTGCATCATGACATCATGTTTCCTGACATTCCTTGCTGTCAGTTGCTATGATAGCTGCCACGCACTTGTAGCCATGCCTCTTTTAGATATGTCTGAGCTCTTAATAGTCCTATGACTCCTGATCTGAACCTGTAGATAGAGTATATATTAAACAGGAGTGCTACTGTTCATAAGTCAAATATGTGGATGCTCATTGTGTGAAATTTTACAAGACCACACTCTAATCCTTTTTCTCTATTGAATCACAGCTATAATCATGTGCCAAAGACACTAGGTGATAATATATACAGTAGATACTGTATATGCACTGTAGTTTAATCTATCCCATTATTCTTTGTATAATTGCAGACAAGAACTCACTTGTTCAGTAAAGATGCTGGATATAAGGACAATCTAGAAACACATTTATAAATGGGGAGCCATACCTCTGTAGCATCCTGAGCATAATTAGGTTTCAAAAAAATAATAAAATAAAGGGCCACACTACTGTTGAGTACAGAGCCTTATAGGACTGGTAAATAAGCATCACCACATTATGGAGTATAAAGACAGTGGTTAACAGGCCTGTTTGTTAACCTGTTTACTGTGAAATACTGCTCATATTGCAGTAATATTTTTTTATGGTATACAGATGTCTCCTTCCAGTTCCTGGGGGCATATTCTGATGTAAAGGAGGCATCAGACTGCAGCATGCTCCTGCCAGATGTGTGACTTGATCTAACAACCAAGATGACAAGTGAACAGTTGCCTGTACAATTGTCAGGTTGCTGCTGTCCCTAGAATGGTGATTTTCCACAGCGGAAGAGTGTGCAATGAGAGTATTCCTGTGTACAGTAATAGTATTTGTAAAGCTAGCATTTGGGTCCTAGCCCAAAGAATAAATATAGCGACTAAAATGGTAACCACATAATCATCCATTATGAACTGGAACTTACTGCTGTGGTACTGTAGCTGTAATCCTTATCTTAGATTATTTGTTTTTGTTCTCAGGTAACCAAGTAAGGCCCACTAGGCACAAGGCCTGTAAAATAATACCATCACAATTTGCTACTTTTACCAAATCCCAGAGTTTGGAAGTGTCCTATTTACTATACATATCTTGAAGTCAAAATATCCCACTGACTTGAAAAATCACAGTGAATTAACAAAAGAGGGGTCACTCTTCTTCCTCATTCTCATAGAGTCATGGTTCTGGGAGATTCATTAGTGAAGGGGGATAGGATGTGATAAGAGGAGGGGAGAACAGCAAAGTAGGAGAATGGTGTGCCTCCTGTGAATGACAGCAGAACACACATACCTGATGGGGGCCCTAACTTACACAGACGATGGCGGAAAGTCACATGTGGTAGTTCACTTAAGTACTAATGACCTAGCTGGATGTGATGTAGGGACATCGCAGGACAGGTGCAGTGTGTGTGTGTGGGGGGGGGGGGAGTAGCTTTATTAGAAGTGCTACCAGTGCGTAGAACCACAGGACTGAGAAAACATAGAAACATAGAAGCTGACAGCAGATAAGGGCCACATGGCCCATCCAGTTGGCCCTTTTTTTGCTGCATTGTTTATACGCTAGACCCCTCCAGGTCTACTGCTCTTTTTCTACCACCCCCTTACCTATCCCTTATGACTTTCTTGTGCTCATCCCAGACTTTTTTTAATCCTAGCACTGTTTTCACCCCAATAACTGCCACTGGAAAATAATTCCAAGCATCCATCACCCTTTCTGTGAAGAAGTATTTCCTTATATTTCTCCTAAACCTACCCCCCTCCAGCTTCATACCATGGGCCCTTGTTCTGGAGAACCCTTTCCTCTGAAAAATACCTCCCACTTATACCTTATTTACTCCTGTGAGGTATTTAAAGTTCTCAGTCATATCCCTGTTCTCCTCCAGGTTGTACATGTTTAATTCCTTTAACCTCTCCTCATAGGACATTTGATGTAGACCCTGTACCAGTTTGGTAGCTCTCCTTTGGACAGCCTCCACTCTGTCTATGTCCTTCCTGAGATGTGGCCTCCAAAACTGGACACAGGAGTTTAATGGCTGGCTGAGGGAATGCTGTAGGGAGGAGGGACTTGGATTGGGAGGGAACCTGGGATGATAGCACCCTCTTCATACTTGATAGGTTGCATTTAAGCAGGAGGAGAAGCAGGCTGTTGAAGGAAAGGACTGGAAAATATATAAGCAGGAGCTTACATTTAAACTGAAGGGGGTGGCCAGCAGGTGTCACAGTACCCAAGGTTTCCTGGAGGAAGTGGCAGCTAGATCTTCAACAGGGAAAAACATAGTTTAGTCAGTAATTGCAGTAGCCGGGAGAATAGTAGGTGGGCTTGGGGTGGAGTTTTCCGCTGGAGGGGATGAAAGGGGAAGTGGGAGGAATAGAAGTGGGCTTAGGGTGAGGGAATGAAAGGGAGAGGACCAGGGGAAGAACAAAGAAGGGGAAGGCAGCCATGCAGAGGAGAAGGGAGGCACTTAGAAAAAGAAAAAAGGAGAAAAATCAGGAGTGGTAGAGGGTAATATCCCTTGACACTAGAAGTCTTAGTAACAAAATGATTGACCTGCAGGCCATGATGGCAGAGGGGAAGGTGGATCTGGTGGCAGTAATCAAGACCTAGGCTACCCCAAACCACCATTGGGACCTCTTCATTCCAGTGTATACCCTCTATAGATGGGACAGGGAGAAAGCCAAGGGGGTGTCTCTATAAGTCACAGAGGGTATAACTGCCACTAGAGAGGAAATGGGAGGAACATAGAAAAATGTAATTTGTCAGCAGAAAAGGACCACTTGGCCCACACAGTCTGCCCAGACGTTCCCTGGCTACTCTTTTTCTGCAGATGCTAACTGGTCTCTGGTGACCCTTAGGAAGGGAAAGTAGAGGCACTGTGACTACAGATCCAAATGGCAGGATGAAAGAAACTGAGGCTGGGTTGTAGTCTACAGGCCACCTAATCAGGATGAAGACAAGAACAGAGAGTTTGGTAACATAATAAGGATGGCAGCGGAAAGGTAGGAAGTGGTGGTGATGGGGGACTTCAATTTGCCAAAGGTGGATTTGGGTGTACCATCAACTGCTTGTGCCAGGAGCCAGTTGGTACTGGATCCACTTCAAGATGGGTTCTTGGTTCATGGATGACCAAACCAACAAAAGAAGGAGCCACCGTGGACCTGGTATTACCAAGCAAAGATCACATCAGGGACATCATGGTGAACGAGCCCCTGGGGAGGTGGGGTTCCAAGTTGATATGGGGAAGGAAACACCACGCACAATGACAAGAATGCTGGATTTCAGGAAGGCTGATGGGTGAGATATTGGGGGGACACATAGCTAGACTTAAGGAAGACATGGGAGTGGACTAAAAGTAGACAGTGGTCAGAGAAGAGATTGCAGCAGCCACTATTACCTGCTTTAATTAGAGGGGAAAAAACTCCAAAGTCAGGAAATTAAGTTGATTCAATATGGAGATGAACCAGGCAGTGAGGGACAAGAGGGCCACCTAAAGGAAGTATACTAACTCCTGAAAGAATAATGATGGAATAGCTTACTTAAAGAAAGCTATGGAGGCTAGCAGGAAGTCAGACAGACCAAGGCTAGTAAGTAGCTGTAAACTGAAGAAGAGATTAAGGTGAGAGAGACAGCTTTCTTCAGATGCATCAGTGATAAGAGGGCTGTAAACATAGGCATAGTGAAGTTAAAAAGGGGAGAATGATCAGCCCACCGACACAGTGGTAGCCCTACTACTTGCAATGCTGATGACCCAGATTCTGAAGTGAATCTGTGCTGTCAGAGAACGGTGGGTGGAATTCAGTAAAGAGAAAGTAGAGGTGTTAAATGAACACTTCTGCTTGGCTTTTACTGAGGAAAAGGATGGATAAGTACTGCAAGTGAGGCTGTGGAGGGAAGAGAGGAGGGGGACGTGACTGAGGACAGAGTAACAGAAAATAGAGTTAGAAAGGGGCTTATGTCCCTAAAGAAATACAGTACTGTTTTTTTAAGGCAAACAGGACAAGAGAGAAGAATGGGGCTGTGTCAGGAAGGTCCTGTCAAACCAACTTTATCAACTTCTTTGACTAGGTAACGAAGGTGGTGAACAAAGACCAGCTGGTTAACATTCTATTCTTCGATTTCAGAAAGGCCTTTGACTTAATGCCTCTCAAGAGGTTAATCAGAAAGTTGGAGGACCTAGGGCAGGAAGTAAGTTAACCAGGTAGAAGGCAAACTGACTCAGCAGTAAGACCCAGAGGGTGGGCGGTGGGGACTCTCAGGTATGAGGGGAAGTTACCAGTGGAGTTCGGCAGGGGTAATTGCTTAGCCCAGTGTTGTTCAATGTGTTCATTAACATCATTGAGAATGGTGTTAAAGAAATGATCTGCCACTTTGGAGATGATACTAAGCTCTGTGTATGGTTAGACACAGATGAAGGGGTACAGTACCAAAAGAGGGCCTAGTGATACTGGAGAGGTGGTCAGGAATCTGGCAGCTGGAGTTCAGTGCTAGGAAGTGAAAAGTCATGCACATAGGAAGAAAGAACTCAAGTTTCGAGTACAGTCTAGTGGGGTCAAGGTCACTGTATCAGAGGAGAAAAGGAATGTGGGGATAGCGATTACCAGTGATATAAAGCAGGCTATGCAGTGCAGAAAAGCACCAACAAATACTAACAGCATGCTGGGCTGTATTGCTAGAGGGTTCACAAGCAGAAGGGAGAAGGTTATCCTGCCACTGTATAGATCCTTGGTGAGGCCACACCTGGAGCACAGTGTGCAGTACTTGTGTCCCAACCTGAGGAAGGATATCAGGCAGCCTGAGGCAGAACAGAGTAGGGTAACAAAGATGGTTCAGTGACAGCAGGACAGGTCGTATGAGAAGAAACTGACAGAACTCAATATGTACTTACTCTTGAAGAGGGGGGGAGAGAGAGAGAATAGGACTGAAACCTTCAAATACTTGATAGGTGTAAGCATGGTTGATATCATGGACCTTTTCTGCCTTAGTGAAAACAAGACCACAAGGGGGCACTGTTACAAAGTGGCAGGGGGGAAGGTTCAAGAGGAAGTTAGGAGCAGGTGTTGTCAGGGTGAAAAGAGCTCCCATCTGATGTTGTCAATAAGAAGAGAGTGTGGAGGATTCAAGAGAGGGTGGCATACTGTAGGATGAAGGGGGGGTTAGGGTTGATAGGGAGGGGGCTCTGCAGTCAAGCCGACTTGACAACCAAACGTCCTTCTTCTCCTGGCTAATTCATATGCTGGCATGTTCATAATTATTCCAATGTCTAGTTCTATGGAACCCAGGATGTAAATCCACCATATTTCATGTCTTCAAAGTTGAAAATTCCAGTCCATGCCCTGATCTGTTAATTGAGAAACTGGTGTGCACAGCAAAATAAACCCGGTACTCCACTATGGGTTATGCTTACCCCAAAATTTGAAAAACAAAGATAAAGAACAGTGGACCACTCACTTGAATGTCTGACAAAATAAAGGAGTCCAGGGGGAGTCACGTAATGCAGTGCTCTTGCTAGCTGTGCTTTCTGCCCGCTCTGCACAAACCCTGTCTATTTATCTTTCTCCTGGGCTCTCCGGTTGTATTTTGGTGTCTTTTAAGGGGTTATTTGTGGACCAGTAACCTCAAGAAATCTGGTTGGTGTTCAGATGGACGAGGAGATGCCTAAGGCAGCAGAGCGGCTCCACCCTCCAGCAGCCCGAAAAGGCCTCGAAGAAGCCGCGGGCTTCGCAGACACAGCCATCCCAGCTTAATTACCCGAGCAGTGAGGGGGAAGACCCGCTAACGCTAGCTAAGTTTCTTGAGGAATTTAGGCCTTTTAAGGCTGAAATGGTGGAAATGGCCACAGAAATTAAATCGATTACATCCACCTTGGAGGATTTGAGCAGGAGAGTGTCCGATAATAAGGCTCGGGTTAGATCGGTGGAAAACCGGGTGGAGAGGTTCGACCCTGAGCTGGTCAAGTTAAGGCAGCGCTTTGCCACCCTTAAAGCCAAAGTGGAGGATCTCGAGGGCAGAAGTCGGAGGAACAATGTAGTGGTGATTGGCCTGCCTGAAAAAGAAGAGGGAAACGAGCTAGTTAAGTTTTTCAAAAATTTGTGGAGAAGATCGCTGGTCCCTCACCCTTTGGCAGTGTTATAATATAGAAAGGCGATTTGAGGCCTCGCCTCTATTCCACAGCAGGGCACCGCCAACATATTTTTATGGCAAATTCGAATTCCAAGAGAAACAGAGTTTTCTACAGAAGGTCAAGGAAGCTAAAGCTGTGAAATGGGAGGGGTTGATATAAGGATCACCCAGGATTTGGCTGCTTTCGTCGGCAGAGGAGAGCGGCTTTTCACCCCTCATGTCAAAAATTATTGCTGCAGGGATTAAATTCAAATGGTATATCCTGCGTGCTGCATGTCTACATATCGGAATAATGGAAAAGGTTTGACGAACCCAGACAAAGCCTTAGCCGCACTTCAGATCACGCTTCCTACCCTCTTCAACATAATAGAGGATGCTCCTTTGATGTATTTATTTCTGGGACAAAAGGAAAGTTTTCTTAGTTTTGTGTGTTGGATTTTGCTTGTGGTTACTGCGCATTAGAGGTCCTGGTGATAGCCCTTCTAATTTGGGACTGAAAGGATGTGGGGTTCATTTTCTGGGGATCCCCTCCCAGTGGTGACTCCTTCACAGCTTAGATCCTGATGTCCTGCAGAGGTCCGGGATTTGTAACCCGATTTGGTTCTCTGTGTAATCTGGACATTGGTTGATCCCTGGATTGGTAAGGGGAAGTAATGGTTCCGCCTCATACCAGTGGATGGACTGTTGCGATTGGCTTCATGTCTGCTGGCAGACTGTTACATGGACTAAAGCCTCGTGTGGGGGGGCAGGGGGTCGGATACTGTTTTGGGGTGGTCGCTGTGTTTTGCCTCTAGGTTATATGAGGCTGGGTGGAATATAAGGAATATGTATTAGTTAGTTCATTCCCTTTATCACTGTGTTTGAGAAGTGTTAATAGATGTTAAGTGTTGATGATGGGGATTGTGGGATGGGGAAGTTGTTGCTGTTGGGTGTCTTCTTACCAGGGAAATTAATGTTGACTGTTATGATTATCAGTGGTTTGTGTGGGGGCGGTGAGGGAGGATACAGTGATGCAAGCTGTCATCAAGGGCGTAGTGATGGGGGAGGATAGTGGGGTTAATGTTAATCGGATATTATAGTGGTTATGGGATTGTCAGGGGGATAAATCGTGCACAAGTCCTTAATTTGGGTAATAGGGTGTACTGTTTAAATGGGAGCATACCATGGTCTGAGTTAGAGATTCTGGATAATGGCACTGTGTGGGTCTTTTAAAGTTGTAACCTGGAACATAAAGGGAGCCCGTCAGAAGGTTAAGCAGTACAGTATTTTAAAGCACTTAGAGGTACTAAGGGCAGACATTGTGTTCCTGCAGGAGACGCACTTGCTTCAAACAGATTGTAACTCAATGAGGCGTCTGCAGATGGGGCCAGTTTTTTCCTCGCAGGGTAGCACTGAGAGCAGAGGTGTGATGATGCTTCTGCATGGGTCCTGTGCCCTTTTCACCGCTTCCAGGTCATTCAGGATGGTGAGGGCAGATACGTGTTTGTTAGGGGTAGGCTACAGAATGTGAGGTACTTCTTGGGTCTATTTATGGTCCCAATTGGATTCTCAGGGTTTTTGTTAAGCTTCTGGAAATCCTGACCCCCTTTGTGCAGATTCCCATGATTCTAGGGGGGGATTTGAACCTTGTATTGGACCCACTGACGCATAGGACTAGGAGAAATATTGCAGTTTTTTCTCCAGCTCAGCGGGCCCTAGGGGAGTTGTTGGGCCAGACTGGCTTAGTGGACGTATGGAGAGTTGTTCACCCGAAAGCTAGTGAATATACGTTTACTTCTGCAGTTCATGGTTCAGCATCTCGTTTAGATTACCTGTTATTTTCTGGTACTCTTCTTCCCGGAGTGCTGGAGTCTGAGATTATGCTGGGGCCGCTTTCCGATCATGCAGTGGTAGTGACGCAATCTCTTTTTCTACTCTTCCTAAGAGGGCAGTAGGTGGAGGATTAATAATCAGATGCTGCGCAGTCTCAAAATAGTGGAGTTTATTTCCACAAATAGAAGAATTTATAGCTAATAATGTAGGGATAATATTAGCCCCTATGTTGTTTGGGGTGCTTAAAGCATTTATAAGAGGCATATTAATAGGTCAGGCATCCAAAAGGAAGAAGGAGAGGTACAAATTCTATCCAAGTTGCTGAACCGAATAAGAAGTAAGGAAGCTACTATGTCCTCGCAGTCTGCTGAGGACGAGAAGCTGGAACTGGTTAGGCTGAGGGATCTTTATTTAAAGTTGCTGGGGGAGCAGATGGAATTGGCATTAATCAAGACCAAGACTAGTTACCTTGATCAGGGTGAAAAGGCGGGTACACTCCTGGCTAGGAGAGTTAAACAACTGGAATCATCTCGTATAATTCCAGGGATTCTATCTAAGGCAGATGGCCAGGTTAAAACCACCCTGGGGAGATAGTGCAAGAATTTAGATGTTACTTTAAATCTCTGTATAGTAAAATGGATAACTCCCCACTGAGAAGGAGATGCTTGCTTCTTGAGGGGTTGGATCTCCTTTGTTGTCTGAATTCCAACAGGCGCAGTTAATGGCTGACATCACTCAGGGTGAGATTGAATTGGTTATTCAGAGTCGCCCTTTGGATAGAACTCCTGGGCCAGACGGGTTTTCATCTAATTTTTATAAAAAGTTTTCTAAGTTACTATCCCCTTTGCTTCTCAGTTTACAGGTGCAGGATCAGTCTTTATTTGAGGCACTTATTGTCTTAATTCCCAAGCAGGATAAACCTCCGGAACAACCATCTAGTTATAGGCCTATATCCCTGCTTAATTACAAAATTAAGATTTTGGCCAAGTTGTTGGCAGAACGTGTCAGTCGGGTTTTACCCGGACTCATTGGCCCAGAGCAAGTTGGTTTTATGAGGGACAGGTCGTCAGCTGATCACCTGCGAACCCTGGCTCATGCCTTCTCGGTGTCTGAGGGTAGTGGCACCGCTATGGCCCTGCTGTCTTTAGACACCGAGAAGGCTTTCGATAGGGTTCACTGGGGGTTTCTGCTAACTACGATGGGGAAATTTGGGTTTCCTGAGCCTTTTCTAAAATGGATTAGTTCCCTTTATTCAAACCCTACTGCGAGGGTTAGTTGTAATGGTGCCACCTCGGACCCCTTTAATCTTTATGTAGGTACTAGGCAAGGATGTCCCTTGTCCCCTATCCTTTTTAATCTAGACCTAGAACCTCTCATCAGGACAATTATACATAAACAAGAAATTGAGGGTATTAGAATTCTGGACTACACTGTGAAAATAACTGCATATGCAGATGACTTGTTGATTTACATCTCTAACCCGAGGGTCTCCATTCCTGCTCTCCTTGAGGTTATTTGGGTGTTTAGCAAACTGGCTAATTATAGGTTAAATTTAGACAAGTCAGTTGTATTTCCCCTTAATAAAAATGTTTTTAAGCAGGAGATAGCGGAATTGGGTCTGTCCTGGAAGTCGGATTTTATAAGATATCTTGGTCTGAATCTAACAAGATGCAGGACTAAGATATTTCAGTTGAATTTAGATCCCTTGCTAGCCATTGAGTTGGATCTAGAAAGGTGGGGCGTTGCCAATTTCCTTATGGGGAGGATTAATTTAGTTAAAATGAACGTTTTCCTAGATTGTTTTACCCTCTGAGTATGTTGAATATTTGGATACCACTTGCCTGGTTCAGGAAGTTACATAATATGGTAGCTAATTTTGTGTGGGGTTATAAGAAGTCTCGTATGACCTATCAAAAGTTGGCAGTGCCCAAATTACTGGGGGGATTAAGGCTTCCACATTTTGCCCTATATTTTTGGGCAGCCCATGCCAGCAAGTATCTGAGGTGGGTGAAGGGTAGAGATGCTTCAGTACAGCATTCCTATATGCCGCTTTGGCTACAAATTGAATTGGCCCTGACTCGGAAATATGGTTTGAGGCCTGAGGCTTTGCTTCACCTTACTCTCAAATTGTTGCCCCTCCAGTTGCGCAGTTCTCCAATCGGATTTCTGTGAGAGCCCATACCCAACTTTGTTGCTTTTGAAATATGATCACATTAATGATTGGGTCCAGTCAATTTGGAGTAATCCACGCTTTGTAATAGGTAATAAAATTTTAGTCCGCGTGTCTGCCCTTACCTGGGGAGTGCTGTGTGAAAGACTTTCTTCGCCCGATGGGGAGATATTCTCCTCTGTTGAGATTCTGAACAAATTTGAGATGCCTACTACGGCAATTTTTAAGATATATCAGATTAGGCACCTTTGGTTGCCAAGATGGGTAGTGGGGCAATTCGGAGTCCTAGGTTGGACTTTTATGATGTATTGGGGCCGTTGGTGGGTCTATCGCATGCAATTTCCAAAATATACTCAGTGTTATTTGAATGGGCGTTTTCTCCAAATCCAGTTCAAGGTTCATATTGGGCTTCAGTCTTTCCTGATTCTGCGCTCAACTGGAAGGCTTTATGGATGAACTGTCATACATTCTTCTTGCAGGATCGGTTAAGGTTGATGCAGTTCAAAATTCTTCATAATATTTATTATTCCCCACAAAAATTGGTTAGGTTGAAAATTGCTACAAATTCCACATGTTACAGGTGTCAAGCCGGGGTTGGGGACTTGATGCATATTTTCTGGCATTGTCCTAAGGTAACCTCCTTGTGGGCAGAAATTAAAAGCAGGGCAAATCCGTTATTGGGACTCGGGGACCTCTTTACTCCGGAAATATGTTTGCTGGGAGATGTCTCTCATATTCCATCAAGAATAGGAGGTTCCATATAGTCCTGATTGCTGCCACGCTTAAGAGAATTGTTCTCAGACACTGGAAGGATTCTGTTGTGCTCAGCTATGCGGAATGGCTGGAGGAATTATTAGCCAGTTTGAGGGTGGAGAGAATGACAGCTATCCTCCAGAATAAACTTTCCAGGTTCGATAGGATTTGGGGTCCCTTTTATGCTCTCTATTCTCTTTAGGAGAGTGTAGATTTACTACGGTTTGATGGTATGCCCCTCATTGGACTTGTGCTGGGAGGGTCAGGGGTGGGGGATGGGATTGGGTGGGGTTGGGGGTATGTTACAGGGTTTGTTTTACTTTATGTATGGACATGTATATGTACGTATTATTTTGTGCCTGTACTCGAATTTGTTGGATCATATTCCTGTAATGAAAAATGTAATAAAGAGTTAATGGCAAAAAAAAAATAAAGGAGTCCAAACCTTAGTGTAAGTTCAATATTCTCTGTTTCTTCAGAGTTGCATTTTAATAGCGTGATGAAAAATCATCTACGCCACAGGTAAACCCTGAGCAAGCTACACGTGCATGTAGTTACAATCAATGTGGACCCTTATTGTGTAACATTAGCCATTGTGGGTACTGCTGAAAATCTGCTTCCTGGTGTTGCATGAGCAAACTGAGCACCTTCCACACAGGCAGTTCCCTACTTTTATTGAGCCTAGAAGTTGTTGTCGAGGCAGTTCTGGGGTCTTGTGTACCATATGGACTATTCTGTACTTGGCTAGAATTTCTGTTAGATTCCACCAGAGATCTCTGGTTGAATTTACAGTTGCAGCCATAGGTGGCAGATGGGTTTGAAAAGTGGTAGGGCCAAGGATGTAAGCAATACCCCCCCCCCAAGCTGAGTGAGTTCACTCACATACTTATAAAGCTCTCAGTCAAATTTGTAATATGTGGAGTAACATAACCACATAAGCACCACCATCATTAACTGACAGCATCACCCTGTGCCTAGTCCCTTGATGCCTTCCCCACACACACACACAAAGCATGGACCTTCATTTTCATTTTTAAAGTTTGACCACTATGTCATAACTCAGTAAGCCATGACCCCAGCCCACCCCCAGCAATACTACTATGGCCTTCCCTTTCCAAAATTCTGACAGTCTGCAAGCCACAAATGGAGTGATCAGTATGTAACACTGTTTACTGTACATGTTGTATTTTAAAGGCACAGCCCACCATAGTAATACATTAACATAGTTGCAAAAACTGATAGGGCCAATCCCTACCACTTATGAAAGTGGTAGGGCCATTTTCATAGTGCCCCCCATTCCAGCACCAAGTATGGTCAGATATTTCATGAAATTACTGGGATATCTCTAGAGAAATGTCCTGCCTTCCTGCAGTGCCACTGTGGGCCACCAAAGAGAATCTCTTCATATATATATGTATACACACACACACACATATATATATAAATACAGTATATCTGGAAACATGTTGCTACCTATGGCTGCAGCTGTAGTAATATGCCCAACACAGGCTTCCAGGACATGCCAGTGTCTGTTCAAAATGGAAGTATTTTATCTGCCTTGTTAGTATATTTTGTGTAAAATACTATTCTGTAGCTTTTCTATGTTTATGGTTTTCCTAGCATAGCTTGGCAATGTGTGAGGTTGTCTGTTTTTACGGTTGCATGAGTGTAGCCTGCAGCCGTTTTGCCATCGGTGGCTCAAAAAATGGCCAATCATAGGACCATCCATTTTGGAGTGTCAGAAGTGTAGCCTTCCGACACTCCAAAACAATGGGAAACAGTCTGGGACACTGATCGCAATGCATTCAGCAGGACTGCATTATTTGTTGTGCCATCTGCCACTTCCGCATTGCAAAGGAACTGTGCATGCGCAAGCATCGTATATGCACAGTTCCATCGACGCCGCTATCTTTGGAATGTCATTGTGCTATTCAGTGAACTGTGCATGCATGAGTGCCGCACATTTGCAGTTCCATTGCCACTGCCATCTTACTGAGGGCATTCCATGGCGCTCCTTTCCCAGCCCCCGAACAGGCATGCCACAGTAGTATTGGCTCTGGCTTGAGTTTGTTTCTTTTGCAATCTTAACTACGTCCCTATTGTAGCCCCATTCAATAAATCTTTCCTGAATAGTGTGACATTCTGTTATGTAAGCTTCATTAGTGCTACAGTTATGCTTTGCTCTGAGAAACTGGGAAAAAGTATGCTCTCAATAAGCTTTAGAGTGTGATAACTGATGCCATGAAAGATAGTGTGTCTGTTTATCTGTTTTTTTTGTATAGGGTGGTTTCCAGTACTTTTCCTTTCTTCAGTCTCCACTGGTCATGCAATGGTATTTTCTCTCATTCTCTACCGAGACTGAATGTGAGGTTTCATGAGTTCTTGAAATATACACTGAATTTTATAGCATTTCTTGTGTCCTTGGTCATGGTACAAAGATATCATCTATCCAGTATATCTTTTCAATGTGAATATGCTGTGGTAGAATGGGTTATTGTTAGTGTCATGTATGTGTGCTGTCTCAAATTGGGCCATGTAGAGGCCTGTATAAAGATGGGGCAAATTGCTGCCCATAGCTGACTCTCTTATTTGCTCATAGTATTGCTTCTTGAAAACAAAGTAGTTCCTGTTTAGGACTATTTCTGCTAGTTAGAGCAAAAGGGAGTTTGATGGTAATTTTATGTTGTGCTGCTTTGTTGTGCTGTGTGTAATGTGTTAAGGTCCTCCTTGTGTGGTATGCACATATATAAATCTTGTATACCAAAAGCTGCCAGTATACAGTCCTGTACACTCATGTTTTGATTGTTCATTTCCATGAGGAGTTCAAGGATGTGTTTGATATATTTAACACATGATGGGATGTATGGGACTAGAAGCCTGATGAAATAATCTTGCAGCTCTGCAATTAGTCTCTGGCTTTGTTAAGCAAGAACTGGTCAGGTTGGACTGCAGGCTAATAGCAACCAAATCACAAGTGGCTTAGGTGGAGACCTCCAAAGATAGATTACTAGCACAGCTGCAAGATCAGGTCTGTATGATTCACTACCTTAGACACAAATTTGATGATCCTGTAAACAGAAGACAGAGGAATAATCTCCAGCTTTGTGGAGTTCCAGAGCAAGTGGAAGGTTCCAATATGATCAGGTTCCTGCAGTGCATCCTCCCTATTCTGCTGTGTGTCCATGGAGCCCCCTGGAAGTTGAGTAGGCCCATTAATCTCTGCCTCCCTCCAAAGCCCAGCAGACAGTCCTGACCAATACTCATGAAGCTCCTTAGCTTTCCAGTGAGGAAGCATCTTTTGAGGCTAATAAGGGAAAGGGACACCATCAATGACAGGGTGAACCAGTTAGGATGTTTCAAGATTCCACCTCTCTCAGAGGGAAAAGCATTTGCAGAGGCTAGGAGGGAGATGGTAGCCCAGGACCTGGTGTACAGAATAGTATGTGACGGCCTGCACAACTCAGAGTTATTCATAATGGGATCCCTCTCACCCTGATGAGCCCAGTGGCAACCCTGAACTTTCTTCCTTCCCTGGAGATTAATACCATGAGTGGGAGGGGCATGCCTCACTGCCAGTATCTCTGCTTCTACAACCTAGGGAACTTTTACCCACTTTTGAGATTCACCTGCCAGCTTCCTAAGATTCCTCCTAGTAATAGCTTTGTACCTCTGGACAGTGAGCCCTGGAAGCTCCCGACATACAGTTAGAGGACCAACAGAACAAGGGGTATCTGAAGCAAGAGGATATGGGCCCAGAATGGGGCCACCAGAGTCACAGCAGGGGTTTGTCTCTGGTCTTTGGCATTAAACCCTGAATTGGCCCACTTTGGTCAAACAAGCTGATACAGAGGGGTGGTGGGTAGCAGGAAAGTTCTCCACTTCCCAGGGTCCAATTATTCTGATTAACTCTGATGCTCTCAATGAGACTACCCCTCCTTTTCACAGAGATAATCCAGCTGCTGGTCAACTGGAATGCCTTGACCTCCCTGGTATTATGAGGTGGGGATTTTAACCTCACCTTGGACCCTGTGCCTGACAGATCAGGGGTATAGTTGGAATTACACCAGGGCTCCCAGACTACCCTACAGCACTACATGCAAGAGTCTGAAGTCTGATGCACCACAGAGTGAGGGACTATTCTTATTACTTTCTGGTTCACCACTTATTCAGAAGCTTGGATCTCTGGCTCTCCTCACCACAGTCACACTGTTGGTGGTGGACGCACAGCCCAAGAGTCCTTTTTAATCTCTGATCACACCCCATCTCACTTAATATTCTGTGAGGCCCTCTCCCACCAAAGTTGGCCACATGGACACTGGACCTCTTACTTCTGAAGGATCCCAAATCCATGTGTTAAGAGTTAGTTACAGGACTTCTTGTACCACAATGATAATGGGGTGATATCCCATGCCACGCACTAGGAAACCTGAAACGCCTTTTTAAGAGGCCATGTGATATGGTTTGCAGCCCACATGAGAAAGTTGAGGGAGGCCAAACCCAAGGCCTTAGAAAAAGAACTAGGGGGAAGTAGAAGCCAATCTCAAAGATGACCTCCTCCTCACATCCTTATACAGCCCTCCAGCTGCAAGACCGGCTTAACCAGTTATACTCTCATGAGTTGGAGTTGGTTTTTCTGTAGTCACACCACAGGTTCTGGGAAAAGGAGAGAGATCTGGCAGGATTCTTTCATATGAACTCCACAAGATGCAGGCTAAAAGGCATTCCTGGGCTAAGGGACCCCTTGGGCACCTTGCACACATTGGCCCCTACCTTGAACAAGGTAATGAGGGACTTTTACTCTACCCTGTACTCCTCCCCCCTTCTCAGATAGAATTACAGAGCTCCTGGGTGCTATATCAAAACAGTGAAAGCAGAATTGTGAAAACAATAAGAGCATTTGAACATTGTCACCCACAAAACTAGCAAACAATAGCTAGCACTCAAAACTGCACAAATCACAGTAAAAAAATAAGCAACTTGCACAACTGGTACAGGAGGAGAATGGCATTTTGTGGGAAGTCGGGGATGATTAAATATTCTCATTCTGGGGGGATGCAACTCAGGGAGGGGATCAAAGTCGGAGGGGGACATTTCATATTACAACTCTGAGGGGGGAACTGGGGGGAGTGCAAAGGTGGACACAATCTTTAACAAAAAAGCAGGAAGCATGAGTATCAAACCCATGTCTGCTGGACATAGCAATCACACACACAGGCAGTTTTTCTAACCTCTAGGCTATGCTGCCAGCACCAGTTTGCAGTACACACCAGCCAGCTTACATCACTGAACTACATTTCTGCCTACATCGCTGAAATAACCATGCACTATAAATACCATGTTGCGAATATGACATTCGCTATTATTCATTTGCTGAAATTCATTTCACTATTTTGACAGGACACTGTGTTCCTGTTGGGTCTGAACTTGCTGATAGTTCTCCCTGCTCACCTGGAAGCAGAAAGAGGGAGGTGGTGCTGCCCATAGATCGCTGGTAAGACCTGTTAGAATACTGTCCACAGTTCTGGAGACCACATCCTTGTAAGGACACAGAGTGGAGGTGGTCCAAAGGAGGACAACTAAAATGCTGTGGGGTGTGTATCAAAAGCCCTACTAGGACAGACTAAAGGAACTCAATATGTACACCCTGGTAGAGAGGAGGGAGAGGGAGGATATTGATAGGGGCTTTCACATGCCTCACTGGGATGAATAAGGTACAGGAGGGAAGTATTTAAAAAAAGATGTACAAGCTCAAGTGGACATGCTATGATGCTGGAGGGAGGGAGTTTCAGGAGAGATGTGAGGAAGTGCTTCTTCACAGAAAGGGTGGTGGGTGTGTGGAACAGACTACCAGCTGAGATGGTGGGGCCAAAAACAGTGTTGGGATTCAAGCATGCATGGGACAGTCATAAGGGAATCTTAATGGAAAAGAATGGGAAGAAGGAGAAAGAGCCAGATATCAAGTAGGGTCTACCATGATACTGATGGTAGGGAAAAATGGGCAGACTGTGTGGACCAGGAGGGCCTTATCTGCAGTAAGATTCTATGTTTCTATGTTCATGATTCTATGTTAATTGGAAAAAAAAGGCAGACCTCCTGAGAATCATACTTAACTTTCAGTTCCTGGTTCACGCCCTCCAGTTTCCAGCAGTTGCCCTCCCTAATGACTTTGAGGAAGTGAAGTAATGTGTCACATTGGGTTTGGACCACTGTTCCTGAGAACAGTCTGCCCCACGTGTATCAAAAACCCAAGCCAGAGTTATCACCAACATCACCCTCTCAGATTCCTTCCCACTACAACAAAGCACCTGCCAAGGATGCCATCTTTCACCCCTACATTTCCTATTATCCATCGAAGCACTGGCAGTTGCCCAATAGGACCACCCCCATCTCTATGTAATTTGGAGGGGGGGGAGGAACACTGGGCACTCTGATACATGGATGATGTTTTGATTCTTCTGGTGGATGTCCCCTCTACTACTGCATCTCTACAAGAGCTACTCACAACTTCCTCCACTGTGTCAGTGCTTCTAAGTAATCATTCCAAATCAAAGGTCTTCTCCCTCAAAACACTTTGTCCTCAACAGTCTCTGGCCAGCGCTCCCTGAACCTGGAAAGACTCTGGCATCACCTACTTTGGGGAGACACTTATAGCCTGACCTGTACAAAGCTAATTTTACCCCTCTGCTAGAGGAGCTACAGAGTAATATCGAGAGGTGGAAGCTACTTCACCTATCCCTAACTGGAAAGATTGCTGCAATCAGAATGGCATTGGCACCTAAAGTCCTCCACCTGCTAGCTCATCTGCCCACGTCCAACCCCAAAATCTGATTCACCAAAACTGACACCCTCATAAGTCTTTTCTTTGGGAAAGAAAGCAACTCTGACTTAGTAGGGCAAGGTTGAGGCAGCACTGGTCCAAGGGGGGATGTGATCTCCCCGATTTTTCCCAACACTACATGGCAATTGTTCTAGCTCAAACTGTCAGGTGGTTCCTCTGAAGTCAGTTCCCCTGCTGTTATGGGTGACCATGGAGGTCTATGCATGTGCATCCCCGTCCCCCAGAGTAACCTTGTATGTCAAGTCAAAGGTTAGTGTACATCACCCCACCATTCCCAGTTCATGTCGGTACTGGGCCCAGATATCCTGGGTTCTGGGTCTCTCTGCTCCACCAGCTACCAATGCTCCCCATGGAATAACAAATATTGAACATGAATATTAACAAATATCAAATTTGAAAAAGGGCCTTGGCTCATACTGCTTACCCGGTGAGCAAATGTTTAAATAAAAAAAAGATGGCGAGATCTTCTACAGCTGGGGGGGGAGGTGGCAATTTAATGGAGTACTCTATTTCCAATATCTCTGCCAACAAGGGCAGTATTGCATGCACTTCTTTGATAATCTGAGAACCCTTTATTCCATACTGAGGACAGACTTACGGCTTTAATTGCAACTGCAGTCCCTTCTGGCAGCCCCTCTTCAGTCCTTCAATGCTGGGGGAACAACTCATCCTCTAAGCATAAGGTTAAGTATAACCAACGATATGGCAGGAGAGCCCTTCAGGATGTCTCCCCTACCACAACTGAGGGGATATGGTGGAAATGGTAGGAAGAATTAGGGAAGACTACTTCCAACCAGGAGTAGAAGGCAGACTGGCATCAAGTGTACACTTGTTGTGACACTAAGGCCCAGCTCACACAATTAGAAATACTGCATTTGGGGGCTTGGCTTGGCATGGAAAAAGATGGCCATGTAACTTGACTATGGTGCTTTGCTCTGGGCTCAAAATCCAGAAAATATCAACTTTATCTTTATGCACAGCTATCACAAAAGTAGGCTACAGTACCTCAAGGCAACCAGTCTGATAATATATTTTCATCTTAAAATACAGAAACTGTCTGGACCACCTGGCTTGCAGCTTCCTCCAGAGCCACTGACAATATGGCATACGTGAAAGGGCCAAATATGGAGCCCTCTATTAAAGACATGTTCACAACCGTCATGCAGCAGAAGGACAAATTAACCTTGGTCTCAAATAACACTGAACTGGCTATACATCACCTGTACGGGTGCTGCGGTCTGATTGAACAAAAAGCAGCCACCCAGGAGAACACTCTGGACAGTCTCTGCATAACCATGTGAGATCAGGCCTAACAGATTCTTGCCCTTAAAGAAGAGATAGATGACTTAGAGAATAGCAACAATCTACAGCTCTTCGGCTTCCCAGAAGGATGGAGCAAGGGCGCACCTCAGACTTTCTAAAATGGGCGTTCCTGAAACTTACCTCTGGCACTAAAATTACTATAGAGCACTCACACCGCTATCTACAGCAGTGACCATGTGAGGGGGAAAGACGGAAGCCTATCCTCATGCGGATCCTTAACTTTGCAGAAAAAGAAGCCATCCAGGCCAGGGCGAGAGAGTTGGGCACCCTATTCTGGAATGGCCATTGGACCTTAATTAGTGTGCTTGGATAGTAACCTATAAATCTGGATCCCACCAGATACCAGCCTTTTTACCAGACAGTGGATCCGGTCGGACAGTAGCACTATCCGGCCATGGATCTGACCATCCCTGATCCACCAAATGGATCAGGTAGATCTATTCATCGGATCCACATTGGATCCAACTATCCACTGCTGGATCCAGTGGTTCCAATGGATCCATTTGTCAGATCCAGAGATCTGGTAAATGGATCCACATTGAAACCAACTCTCTGTTACTGGATCTGATGAATCCATGGGTATCCGACTGTGGATCCAACATCTGACTTTGATCATATTTCGAAATTGGATCCAAGGTCAGATACTTCCACTATCAGATGGATGTCAAATGGATCCACCAAGGCAATATCCGAGCAACACTAATCTTAATCTTCCAGGATTACTCAAGGGACCTAGCCCAAAAAAGAAAAGCATTTACAGAGGCATGCAACAGCCTCCACAAGTTGGGAATTCCTCTCTCCTTGAGATATCCTATGATTCTCCGAATTACCCACAACAGAAGCCCAGTACAGTTCAGCACCCTTGAGGCAGTCATGGATGTTTTAAATCAGACATGGTCCTGGGGCAACAGGTCCCCACCTGCACCATCCATGAGAAGAAGCAGCAGATCACGAAGGAAGAAGCACATCAAAACACCAGAGGGAAGGTAAGCAGAGCAGCAGAACTCTCCTGACCCCTTTTGCCATGGGGAAGAGCAAGAGGTTTGTTGGGCCCTACCTCCAAAGCACAAAAAATGGCCCCAGCAGGCAAGACACCCCAGGAGAGAGCACCAGAATGAGAGAGAGAAAGCAGAGACATCTGCATCAAACTTCAACACTGAGGAGCTGACCTGGGACACAGAGACAGCCAGCCCCTACTTTTCACAGAACCATTTTGCCCCACTGCAGCAGCCATCCCCGCCTCTTATATAGCCAGAAGAACTGGGGATGGACTTTGCCCTAACACTCACCACGGACTTGCTCCAGAGCCCACAGCAAAACTCATGGGCAGCCATAGTGGATGTCTCTATGTCACTAGAGCCAGAGGTATGCACCGGGGATATAGACCTCACTCAAGAACAGGCGCACCTGAATCAGACATCGCCTAAGTGGTCAGATAAGTAATACTCTCCTGTTTTGGGGGTATAGGTTTTGAGGGGTACAGTTTTGGGAGGAGGGAAGGATGCTGAAGGGAGTGGGGGTCGACTTTGGCACTCGATGCGACAGTGCTGAAAGTAATCTTGACAACCCCTCCCAAGTGAGTTAAAGAGGGATTACTGTACCCAGGAATGGGCCTGTCATTAAGGCCCATCTTCTTCCCTCAGTCCTCACCCACAAAGAAAAAGCTTACTTCTCTGTGCCCATAGGTATTGCAAATATTAATCTGATCTGTTGTTTTGCTAAGGTGGGAGAGGGCTTTATTTCTTAGATTACCCTCTCACTAATTTCGCCTCACTGGAATCGGGGGATCAACCACCATGGCTTCTTCACCCCTCCACTGCAATGGTGGGGGGCAGGGACAGGCCTTTGGGTGTCCCCCATGGCTTAACTCTAAGGAAGACATGCATATGCCCGATACCATATAAAGGGGGCAATAGTAAACAATGCCCTATACCCCACCTACAAAATTAACTAACTGGAGTACCCTCAAGAAGGGGGAATCCATATAAGGTCCCTGAATGACACAAAGAGGGAAAGAACACCATAGGATGAATATGTTCCCACACTCTGTTCAGCCATGTGCACCCCTCCACTTCCCTCTCCCCCCCAACCACCCTCCCTTACCCTCCTTCACTTGGGCTTTGCCTTCAGACTGTGACAAGGGTGGGATGATCAAACTCCCATCCCTCCCACATTTCCCCTCTTCTCACCACAAGGTTCTATTCTATTAATCAAACCTAGATGCTTATCTTACGAAGCGTACAGCCCAGAGCGACTGTCACCAGCAACTACCCCAAATAATCAGGCTTGGTCTGAGTCAGATTGAGTAGGCTCCACGTAGCTGTAATGAATCTCCAAGTTGAACACCCACCCCGAGGGTAAGCCAGGTGGGCTGTCTGCAGTTGTCATAAGCCCTATACCAGGCCAACACCCCAAAACTATGTTTATGTTGGTTACACTAATTATGTATATAGTTTGTTGCTTTAAAAAGACATTATGTACTGAAATCTTGAATGTGACTACCACAGCTAATCAATGCCCCTCTGCCATAGGGAGGGAGTCCCAAGTGTTTAGACTGTACATAACTGCTCTGAATAACAAGCCTGAAATGAACACAAAGACTGCTGGGGGGACACCTCCGACTGTGTTTAAGATACAAAGGGAGAACCACCTCACTTAAGCCATTTAGAAAACATTATACCACTCTTGGCCATGAATGTAAAACTAACTGATTATGGGTGAGATTATATGTCACACGTGGAATGTGAGAGGGCTGAACTCCCAGGTCAAAAGGAAGAAGGTCCTCTCACACCTTAAATAGTGAAAGTCTCCGGCGGCCTTCTTCCAGGATTCAAAACTAACACAGAATGATCCTGCCATATTGGTCAGGGACTGGGTGGGACAAGAGGTGCACATGGGAGCACCCACCAGGAAAATGGGGGTGATGATACTGTTGCACAAATTGCTCCAATGGTCCCTGGTTGCATCAGTATCTAGTCCGGAGGGATGGTGGCTACTGGCCAAATACAACACCCCTATTAGCCCAATCATTCTGTGTAATTTATATGCTCCTAACTACGATGATCCCAAATTCTTCCATGAACTCTCAAGGACTTCTTCCATGAACTCTCAAGGACAGTCAGATTTTCAGTACACCTAGCTGCCCCCTTCTATTTGTGGTGACTTCAGTCTCGCCCTGGTCCTCCATTTGGACAGAAACAACACCAGTAAGGAGACACATGACAGGAAATCTCAGGTGTTGTAACGGCTCATGACTGACCACTGATGGTTTGATGCCTGGCACCTCTTCCACCCCAGGGTAAGGAACTACACATTCTACTCTGAGGACCATGCATCACACAGCAGGATAGATTATTGTCTGACCTCCCCCATGGTGAAAGAAGCAATGCTCAACTCCGCCATAGTCCCTAGGCTGATATTAGTAATGGGTGAAGTGACAAAACTTGGTAGCACGACAGATTTGCATCAGTGATTGGGCGCCTGCAACAACGGCGACCCAATCCTCGGTGCATGTCTGCAGGGCTACTGTAGGGTAGGACAGCTGGATGGGAAGGCAGTGAATATAGCGATGGGACATCGCTATACTGTACATATGCTTGTGGGGGGGAGCGAACACGAACAGCAAGAGGTGGGAGGGTATGTGAGGTATAGTGCCGTGGTGGGTTGCGAGCTGACCACATGTTGTGGTAGGTGGGTTAGTGGCGTTGGTGGGCAGGGTACTGGGTTTGGGTCCAGGCACTCCTGCGTTTTTGTTGTGCCTAGCCCGAACCTTTTTTTTTAAAATGTTTTTCACACACCCCCGACAAGCACCTCCCTGGAGTTGAGAATCCTTAAGTAGGGGAGTGCGGGGGGCACAGCCCCCCACATAAAACATTAAAAACCAAAGTCCCCAGCACCGTTTGCTGTGCGCTGGAGTGTCAGAATGCCGAAATACATTTTTGGCACTCTGACTTCGCGATAACGACAATCGCCTTTAGACTTTTGCCGTTATCACATAAACCCCAAAACTTTGCTACGCAGAGTAATATGCGAATTTTGCCCATTTCGTGGGGCAAAATGCACAATATGCCCATAGAAAGGTAACATTTCGCCTGCGGATAGGCGAAATTTCACCTTACACAGTGGAATTTTTCCCACAGAAGGCAACATTTCACCCACAGAAGGCGATATTTTGCTTGCAGAAGGCAAAATTTTACCTTGGTGAAATTCTGCCAAATGCAGGAAATTTCACAAATTACTCCACATGGTGAAATCAGCCATTTTTCCACGACTTCGCTGATGAAATTTAAATTTGCGGTATCTCTAGCTGATATCTGACCATGCCCCGGTGCATCTACACCTTGCATGGGGCCCGCCACCCCCCTCCTCAGAGACAGGCTTGGATATTAGACCTCACCCTGATGAGAGATCTGGATTTTTTCCCATGGGTGCAGGAAAAAGCTCAGCAGTTCCGGACAAACAATCCCCCTCTGACACCTCAGAACGGAATACCTGGGAGGCCTTGAAAGCTACCATAGGGGGGAAGTGATGGGATATGCCTCAATGAGGCATATGAAAAGAGAACAACGCCTATCAATCCTAGAGGCACAACTTTTTCAGGCTGAGATGGCCTATAAGAACCTGCCATCCCCCACACTTCAATCCACGCTAGACAGGGAAGTACTAGGCCTTAGACTGAAGATTAAGCAGTTGCTGACAAAGAAGGTCGAGATAGCCATCCTCAGGCTCTGGCACAAGTATTGGGAGGGGGAGGTAAGGATGGGAAGATGTTGGCCTATCTGTTGCCGAAACAACAAGAAGAATGGCACATACCAGGCCTAACAGATAGCCAGGGTCGGACAGTAACTTGCCCACAGGGGATCAGAAAGATAATGGCGTCCTTCTACTGTGCTCTATGCACCTCAACACATAAACCCCCCTGCCTAGGCATGCAAGCCTTTCTGGACAAGCTAATGCTCCCCAGGCTCACCTCCCATGATGCCCAGTTGTTAGATGCCCCCATCATCGAGGAGGGAAGTTTGGGTAGCCATAAAGGTCCTGCAGGCTGGGAAGTCACCTGGAGGGGATGGCTTCATCATTGATTTCTACCAGGATCTGGCTGACCAGACGACTCCTCTCCATCATTGTATAGAGAGGTGGTCTCTGCAGGCAGCTTTCCACCCACCATGAGGGAGGCGGACATTACTATCATCCCCAAGAAAGGAAAAAAAATCCTTGGCCATGGGTAGCTACAGACCAATATCATTGATAAACATAGACAGCAAGACCTACCCAAAAGTCCTGGATAATTGTCAGCTCTCACCTCGCCACACTGATACACCCCTCCCAGGTGGGTTTCATTCCAGGAAGGCACAGCACTGACAACATAAGATCCCTGATCAATCTCGTGCACTCAGCCAAAGGCCTGCAAACTCCGGCAGCTGCAGTGGCAGTGGACTTTGAAAAAGCATTTGATTCCCTAGAATGGGACTACCTCCAAACAGTGCTCACACACCTGGGAGTGTGTGAACAGTAGAGAGCATGTGTCCAAACAATTTACACTAACCCGTCAGCCAGAGTCTCCACTAATAGACCCCTTTCTGATCCTTTCCCACTGGAAAGGGGGACCCGTCAGGGATGCTCCTTCTCCCGCTTGCTGTTTGTCCTGGCCGTAGAACCTCTGGCAGCAGCAGTCTGGCAGCACCCAGCCATCAAAAGTGTACAGATAGGTCAGACAAGCTACTCAGCGATGATGTATGTTGATGATCTTCTTATCCCCCTGGCAGATATACCCATGTCCCTTCCACCTCTGCATAGGCTCCTTGACTCCTTTGCAACCCTCTCTGGACTCCATCTCAACCAGTTCAAAACAGAGGTAATGTCACTTAACCTAGTGTGTAGAAAGGACACTGCCAAGGACCTTGAACTTCTTTGGGCCCCACAAGGACTCACCTATCTGGGCTTCAGTATTACCTCCAAACACAAAGACATGTGGAAGTCCAACCTACAACCACTACTGCAGAATACCAAAACAGAGTTTGACTAATGAAAACTACTGCACCTCACTCTGAGATGGAAAATCAAAGCCATTAAGATGGTGACAGCCCCGAGATTCTTTTACCTCCTCTCTCACATCCCTCTGGGACTACCCAAGAAATGGCTCCAGGACAGTGACAGACTTGTTGGGAACTTCCTGTGAAAAGGACACAAGCCCTGATTCAGTAGAAACAAACTGAGGGTGCACTGGTCGATGGTGGAATGGGGCCTACTCTGGATGGAGAGCTACAAATGGGTCTATCAGGTAGCACAGACTGCAGACTGGCTAAGACCTGTTACACACTTTTCCCCACAATGGGTTGGTATGGAGACATCCTTCACCCAAGTGGCACAGGCCTCCTTCCTCCTACATCACCCTAAGACTCACACACTTCCCTCACACCCCACCACAGACCCTTCAGCCAATAGCTGGCACCACATCCACAAGCACCTAGGACTACCTGCACTCCCTGCATCAATAAACACCCTCTGGCATGACTCAAACATCATGGTAGAGGGAAAACCCATATGCTGGCCACACTGGCTCAACATGGACTTCTCCAGAGTGGAAGACATCCTCAAACTCTCACACATCAGGGTGACCACCTTTAGATCACTCCAGGAGAAGTGGGGTTTGCAGCAGAAGGACTTTGGAGATATCTCCAGCTGAGGGATGCAATCCACCTCACGCTGAAAACTTATTGCACCTCACAGTTGCCAGGTGAGATTACCGGCTGGCTGTCCCACCCAAAGGGCCTGGTGGACTGGATATATGCAAAACTGAGAGACGCCCTTCCACACCAGTCAAATGAATCCAGAATCAGGTGGGAGAAAATGCTGGGGTGTAACATTTCAGTGAGTCAATGGTCCAAGGCCTGAAAAAACACACATAACTGGTACAGGGATGCATGTAGCCACCTGATTCAGAATAACATATCTCAAGCTTGGTTTAGAACCCCAGTTGTACTCCACAGGGCTAAGATTCTGAACAATAACATGTGCTGGAGATGCCTTGCCCCAGATGGGGACTTATATCACATACTCTGGTACTTCCCTTTACTCCAGGGACTGTGTAGTCAGATCTGTCAGACAGGGACAAGGGTCCTCTGACAGCAGGTCCCCTCCTCATCCCTATTCTTCCTCTTGTGCATCAAGCCAACCCAGAGTCACCTCAAACCCCTTGAGTACAGATGGCTGACTCTTCTTGCATTGCAGACTAAAAGAGTCATCCTGTGTAAATGAAGGATGACCCAAGTCTCAACATCTACTGAGATCTTGGCCTCACAAACATCCTTGGCAGTGCTGGACAGGTTGTCCCATTCACAACAGAACATGATCCCTAAGTTCCTGGAATGTTGGGCCCCATACATGGCCTACAAGAGCCCTTCCACAGGGATAAGTTGAGTTAACTCTTCCTGGATAGACTGACTCTCAGGATTACAAGTAACTCCCTCCCCCCAACTTATTCACCCCAAAAGTTGAAAGCATACTTTTAAAATGTAGCTAAGTGATTACTGCAAGCCATTCTGTAGTCAGTCCCATATTCTTAATACTTGAAGTATGTCACAGCACTATATTAAGCTGGTAGAGCAATTTAACTACTGTTTCAGAAAAAGATTTCCTTGTGTTATCTTGGTTTCTTTCTGAGGGCCTCCTAATCTCGACAAGGAGAACATTCTCATGTGCCGCAGGATCCTATAGAATGCCCTGAAGTATAAGCCTCAGGATCCAGGTGGGAGGTGAATTTCAGAGACCCAATCCACTGGCTAAGTAAGTATGACTACTCTCCTGCACAATATGGATAGGGCCTAGGTCAACAGGGTGCCCCATTTCATCCCAATACTTTCTTGGAACAGATGAATACCCTCTTAGTAGTAGTAGTAGTAGTAGTGTAAAATAAGTTTATGATCAAATTCTGCTTCAAAGATGCATTAAATAATGTACTGTACATGACTCTGAATCCTCCATCTGCTGATTACCTAAATCTACACCCTGTAACCACCCTGTAACCACTGCAGATGATAGATATGGGCTGTGTAGAATTGTGAACTTCTGAAAACTAATAAAAAGTTTAAACAAAAAAAATAAATACTGCATAGGTGATACAGGACTCCCTGGGCCCGATTTTGAAATGATTGAGATTGGTGCAAGCAGCTTGCATCAAACAGAAATGGCGCAAAGTGCTCCTTGCACCACAGTTTGTGCCAGTCCTGATTTCTAAGGCAGCCTCTGCCACTGGAAGACCACCTGCACCAACTGGGCTTGCATCATCCTTGCAACGGCCACACCGGTGCACCATGGCAGAAGGGAGTTTGCACCATGACAGGGCTGCCATATGCACTACATAGAAACATAGATTTTGACGGCAGATAAGGACCGCTTGGCCTACCCAGTCTGCCCATTTCCCTACCTAATGGATAAGCTGTAGATCCTAGTTAACCAGCAGCCTACTTCTTCCTACTCCCACCCCCTAGAATTGCCTTATGACTGTCCCATGCATGCTTGAATTCCACCACTGTTTTTGACTCCACAGCTTCCTCCGGAAGGCCGTTCCATGCATCCACAACCCTCTCTGTGAAAAAATACTTCCTTAAATTACCTCTGAGCCGCCCCCCTTCTATCTTCAAATTGTGCCCCTTGTTCTTGCACACCTCTTTTTTTGAAAGATGCTACCCTCTTGGACTTTGTTGATTCCCTTGAGATACTTGAAAGTTTCTATCATGTCCCCCCTCTCCCTCCTTTCCTCGAGGCTATACACATTCAGCTCCTTAAGTCTCTCTTCATATGTCTTCTGATGCAGACCCTGCACCATTTTAGTTGCCCTCCTCTGGACAGCCTCCATACTGTCTATGTCCTTGCGGAGATTGGGTCTCCAGAACTGCACGCAGTACTCCAGATGGGGTGTCACCAACTGTCTGTACAGAAGGATAATAACCTTCTGTTTTCTACTGGTGATGCCTCTCCCTATGCATCCCAGTATCCCCCCAGCCCTCCATGCTGCCCTCTCACATTGCTTGCCCACCTTTAGGTCATCTGATATGACTACCCCCAGGCCCCTTTCCATTTTTGTTGTTGTTAGTATCTCACCCCCCATTGTGTACTCTTCTCCTGGGTTTTTGTTTCCCAGGTGCATTACCTTGCACTTCTTAGCATTGAATCTAAGCTGCCATACATTTGAACATTCCTCTAACCTTGCCAAGTCCCTTTTCATCCTTTCCACCCCACCTTGTGCATCAACTCTGTTGCAGATCTTTGTGTCATCTGCAAAGAGACATACTTTTCCTTCCAGTCCCTCTGCAATGTCGCTTATAAAGCATTGAAGAGGACCGGTCCTAATACTGAACCCTGCGGTACCCCACTAGTAACCCCCTTTCTTCAGAGTGGACTCCATTTACTATTACTCTCTGTGTCCTATTCTCCAGCCAATTCTTTACCCAGGCTGTCATCTTGGGACCCACTCCCAGGCTGGCTAACTTGTATATTAATCTTTTGTGTGGGAC
The DNA here is from genome assembly GCA_016271365.2 of Neoceratodus forsteri. Taxonomy (NCBI): domain Eukaryota; kingdom Metazoa; phylum Chordata; order Ceratodontiformes; family Ceratodontidae; genus Neoceratodus; species Neoceratodus forsteri. The sequence continues at coordinate 990,374,549 of CM057449.1, forward strand.
TGTGTCAAATGCCTTGCTAAAGTCTAGGTAGACCATGTCCACAGCCCCTCCTGATCTACTGCTTTGGTCACCCAGTCAAGAAATCTATCAGATTTGCCTGGCATGACCTTCCGCTGTGAATCCATGCTGCGGGTCCTGAGCCCTCTGGCCTCTAGATACTCAACAATTCTTTCCTTCAGAGTGATTCCATCATTTTCCCTACCACTGAGGTTAAACTAACAGGTCTGTAGTTTTCTGCTTCTGCCTTGCTCCCACTTTTGTGAAGGGGAATCACATCTGCCCTTCTCCAGTCCTCGGGTACCACCCCATCCTCCCATGATTTGTTAAAGAGGGTAGTCAGTGGTGTCACTAGTTCTACCCTTAGTTCTTTTAGAATTCTGGGATGAATCCCATCAGGCCCCATTGCTTTGTCCACCTTCAGTTTTAAGAGTTCTTTCAGAACCCTTTCTTCTGTAAATGGGCTGGTATCAACTTCCGTATCCAGAGTGTTTCTACTGTTTGTTTTAGGTACCTCCCCACTTCCTTTGTAAATACTGAGCAAAAATATTTGTTTAGTATCTCTGCCTTTTCACAGTCACCCTCTGCCCACCCTCCCTCCTCTTTATTAAGCCTCACTAGCCCTCCCTTGGTCTTCCTTTGCTCCCTGATGTACCTATAAAAGGTTTTATCCCCCTTCTTAACTGAGTTGGCTATCTTTTCCTCGGTTTGGGCCTTTGCTGTTCTGACTGCCTTCCCAGCTTCCTTTTGCTTTAACTGATACAGTTCTCTGTCCTGCTCCTTCTGTGATTCCTTGTACTTCCTGAATGCTTTCTTTTTCTCTTGAACCTTCAATGCCACTTCCTTTGAGAACCATAGTGGTTTCTTACATCGTTTCATTTTGTTAATTTGCTTCACACAAAGGCTTGTTACCTCTGTGATGGCAGTTTTTATTATTCCCCACTGTTCTTCCACCCCTCCTTCCTGCCCATTTGCTAGTGCATTCCTTAGGCACTCACCCATTTTGGCAAAGTCAGCCCTCCTAAAGTCCAGTACTTTTGCCTTTGTATGGCTTGCCTCTATTGCTGTGTTTATTGTGAACCATACTGTTCGATGGTCGCTAGTTCCCAGATGGCTACCCACTTCTACATCTGTGATCCTCTCTCATCTCCATTTGAGAGAACCAGGTCTAAGTTTGCTCCCTCTCGAGTGGGCTCCAATACTAGTTGTCTAAGGCATGCCCTTGTAGGGCATCTAGAATAACCCCACTCTTTGAAGTGGCTGCTGCAACTGCACTCCAGTTAACATCTGGCATATTCAGATCACCCATCAGCAATATCTCCCCTTTTTCTGCCATTCTAAGTATTCTTTCTATCATTTCCTTGTCCATTTCCTCCCCCTGAGAAGGGGGTCTGTATACAACCCCTGTGTGGCTTGTGGTGCCATTGCCGGTCTCCAAATTTACCCACAGTGCTTCTTCTCCTCCCTGTTTTCCCTTTTGTTCTGTTGATTTGATTCCTTCCCTTGTATAAAGAGCTACTCCTCCTCCTCTTTTACCCTCCCTGTCCCTCCTGTAGATAGTATATCCTGGTATGTTTATGTCCCAGTCATGGTTTTGTGTGTACCATGTTTCTGTGACTGCCACGATATCTAGATGTTCCTCCTCCATCAAGGCCACTAGTTCAGGAAGCTTGTTACTCAGACTACAGGCATTGGTACTCATTGCTCTCCATTTTTTGATGGCTTTACCTTCTTTTGCAGCATCCCCCACTGACCTGTCTACCTCGGTCTGGGATTTTGCAAGTCCCCCCCATTGGTGCATGGACCCTGCCATTAGACAAGCCTGGAATTGGTCTAACTTGCCATACACCACTGGTGGAGCTGTCAATGGATGGGGGAGTGACCCTGTGCCCCCCTGGGGAAGGCACCCATTTGGCTCAGGACACCTGACAGACCATTGCAAGAGCAGCCAGTGGTCCATGGTAGGTATGAGCCTAAACCCACCACCAAGGTGGTGCTGCTACATTAGCCACCCCAACACAGACCCACATAGACTGTGTAATTGCCCCATCGAGGCAAGTTGCCAATCCTTCTTCCCAGCCTGACCCATCCCTTCCCCATATAGGTCAGTGCATGTCTGGACTAACCCATCTGCCACCAGAGCGATCAACCAGCAGGTCACCATCATTGGCAGTTGCTGCCACAAGTCTGTCCTGCTACTTATGGCATTCTCCTTCCATGTGCCATTTCTGCGTCAGAGTCAGCAGCTTGCGCCAAACCTGGGGACTTTAGTACTGGGACCCCTCTTTTTCTGAAATCAGGAGCAGGATCTCTGGCACTTCCTGGGTTTGCCACAGCCAGGGGTTTGGCACACATTACACCAATCTAGTGCCCATTGTAAAAGACAGCCCCCTGTGTCTTAAAATCCATGGGTCTCCTTACCTCTGACTCTTGCTGGCGATGTCATTCTCATTCAGAGAATTTGTTACACTTTCTAAGCCACTATACAGCTATTACAACATTTTGGATATATGCCCCACAACTCTGCAAATCTTTCTGCCTGCATGAGATGCCCTTTGACCCTGCACTTATTTGTGGAGGTAGTGCAAAATCAGGTACCCAAGTCTGACCCTCTGCTGAAGTGGGTGATTGATGCCACAATTGTGGCTAACCACCTCTTCCTTAGATAGTGAACACCAGAAATCCATAAATACTGTATCAGGAATGGCTCATAGCCATGGACTAGGATTCCATCTTAGAGTGCCTCTCATGCGGCACCAGACAGGGTGGAGACATACTGTAATAGTGTCTAGAAACCCTTTTCAGGCACTTCAGGCTCCTCCTTTGCCCTACTCTAGTGTCACTGTAGTTGGAAAGGTGTAACACTTTACCTAGGGGGATACTACCACAAACAGGCACCTTAGTCTTGTCTAAAATCAATCCTTCCTTCCTTCCTTCCTTCCTTCCTTCCTTCCTCCCTCCCTCCCTCCTTCCTTCCTTCCTTCCTCCCTCTAGACTGCCCAGGCAGGGATGTTCCAATCATACAGCCTCTTCTTTCAGCACAAGGTGTTTGCACAGTTTAAATGAACTACAGGGACATGACAGATAGTACATATCAACTGTGCTTACTAAATTGACCCTACATGTGCTAAGTAACTTTTACTATGTTAATTCATTCTATATTTGATTTGTATATAATGTCTGCTGTTTGTTGGATTTGTTGATTATTTTGTTGTATGTTTGAAAATTTAAATAGAAAGTTTAGTGTAAAAAAATTAGATGAGTGGCATGCACTAAAACTCAGTCAATATGTCTGCCAAAAACATATACCATATACCATGCTTATTTGTATTGAAGCACTTACTAAAGAACAGGTAAATGTGGATTCGGATAAAAAAATTAAAAATACTGGAGGAAGAGCTAAAGCAAAAAACAGATTTAAAAGAGTACAAAGAAACACTAGATAAGAACAATAGCATTACAGGAGCTAGAGTAAGATATAAAAAATACAAAATCAGAACATTCAAAAGGGCTCTACAGGACTACAAAGATAACAAGGTCTACATTTGCAAAAAGTTTATATTCACATTTAGACAATTTCAGATCTATAGTCCTGATTCAAAATCTTCACAGTATACTGACAGTGGCTGTGACAGCAAATATGAAGGACAACAAAGGGATTGTTTACAACAGCAAAGCGGCAGGGGTGGTCAAGGTCATAGCAGAGGAAGGGGTTGGAGAAAGCAACCATAGAGCAACAGTTACAATCAATACCATGAGGAGGAACAGCCAAGTACATCAAGACATGGTACAAGACAAGATGCAATAATGAAGAAAATAATGAAGAAAAAAACAAATGGACAGAGTCATAGACAGAGACCAAAGAAAGGGAAACAGAAAAAGAAACATCCCGGGGGGTTAGTAATGAGGCAGGGAAGCAAAACCCAGACCAGATAGAGAACATTCCACCATAAAACCTATCAGAACATGCTATGAATAGTGACCACTATGGCTAATACTGTATATAGATTTCTGAATAGTGAGGAAATTTCAGTCCTCAGTAAGGGTCTTTCCTTTTGCTCTCACAATAAAACCAATTTGTTTACAGTGCAACTGGACATGCAAAGTTTTTTTTTTCAGTAAATTAAGAATGAGGCATTTTTTTTAATACAGAAGAAGAAATACCTCCAGATATAGAAAAAAATCAAAAAACAAGAACTTAGCATGGCACTTAAATATAAATCCAAAATCATACCCCTCTACCCCAGGAGCATTCCCCCAAATACAGAAACCTATAGAAAGAATGATCAGGAGGAAAGAAATATCAGAAGGACTAGATACAACTTCTCAGCTAAAGAATTTGCTGCACTTAGAATCTTAGAAAAAGATCATATAGTAGTAATAAAACAGTCTAATAAAGGGAGAGAAACATTGAAAAATAAAAACATAGAATTTGACAGTAGATAAAGACTGCTTAGCCCACCTAGTCTGCCCATTTCTGGCAAGCTACGTTATTACCGCAGACCATACTTGAGTACAGCTCTTTCTCTCTCCCCCTTCCTCTCCACTATGATTCCCTTTTACCATTCCCATGCATTCTTGAACCCCACCACTGTTTTCACCCCCACAACCTCTGCTGGAATTCTATTCCAGGAATCCACCACTCTTTCTATGAAGAAGCACTTCCTCACATCTCTTGTGAATCTACTCCCCTCTAATTTCACAGCATGCCCTCTTGTTCATAAGCACCTTTTTTTCTTAAAAAATACTTTCCTCCTGTACCTTATTTAACCCAGTGGAGTACTTAAACATCTCTATCAGATCCCCCCTCCTGTCTTCCAGGGTGTACATATTGAAGTCCTTTAGTCACTCCTCATAGGATTTTTGATGCAGACCCTGCACCATTTTAGTTGCCCTCTTCTAGACTGCCTCCACAATGTCCATCCAGAGATGTAGTTTCCAGAACTGTTCACAGTACTCTAGGTGGGGTCTTACCAGCGATCTATACAGAGGCAACTACACCTCCCTCTTTCTGGTTGTGATACCACTCCCTATGCACTCCAGCATCCAACTAGCCATCACCACTGCCTTATCACTCTGCCTGGCCACCTTTAGGTCATCAATGTTGTGTACTATCTCCTAGCCTATGGATTGTTGCCTCTCCCCTCCTAGTGACTAAGGCTACATTGCATATACTGGATGTCTTCCCTTTGCACTTCTCAAGCAGATTATCTGAAACTTGTAAACTGCCATGCCACTTAACTGTAATCACCGTGAACCTAGCTTGTTGAAAAATCATAAATGTATTTTTGCTTATATCTCTGTTACTTTTGTTTCCTATCCAATTTGCTGTACTTTCGTTAGTTTTGTGCCTAACTGTTTCTGATGTACTTTTGTTTCTTATCCAACTTGTTGTACTTTGTCATTGTTCCTAACTGTAACTTTGTAACCTCCCAGGTTGTGTCTGAAAATAGTCACTTCTGTTTCTAGTACACTTACCCGGTAAGCAAAAGCTAAATAAATCAGAGATATGATTACCCCAAGGTCCCTTTCCTGCTTGGTAGTTGTCAATACCATTCCATCAATTTGGTACTCCAGCCCTGGGTTTCTGTGCATTATTTTGCACTTTTTTCCATTGAAACCTTGCTGAAATACTCTTGACCACTCCTCTAATTTTCTTACATCTCTGCTAGTTCTTTCCACCCCCCCACCCCCTCGGAGTGTCTACCCTAGCGCAGATTTTGGTGTCATCTGCAAAAAGGCAGACCTTCCCTTCTGGCTCCTCTGCAATGTCACTTATAAAGACATTAAAGAGGACCAGTCCCAGTATTGATCCCTGTGGTACCCCCACTGGTCACCCTCCCTTATTCAGAGTGAACTCAGTTTATCATCATCCTCAATCACCTACAGTATCTCTAACCAGTTTCTTATTTGGCTTGCCACCTTTGGACCCAAATCTAAGCTACCCAACTTACTTACTAGTTTTCTATGTGGAATGATGTGGAAAGCCTTACTGAAATCTAGGTAGGCCATCCCTACTGCTACAACCTTATCTCATTCCTTTGTCACGGAGTCAAAGAAATCCATCAGATTTTTTTTGACATGACCTCACCTGTGTGGATGCATGCTAAATGTTATCCCTACTGAACCTGTACTGCCTCATGTCTTGTAACCCACTGGATCCTGTTAGATTACAAAATGTATCAAGGAAGAATACCTCAGACAATTGAGTGCAAAGGGTTCATACAAGAAGTTACAAGGGAATTCCACAATAACCACACTCAAATTGATGTTTCAGCTCCTTGAAACGGGCTACAATGAAGGTTCACTGGCATATATATTTTTAGCTCTAAACCAATAACACCTATGTTGCAAATTTTACCTAAAATACACAAATCAGCTACCAACCTCCAGGCAGGCCCTTTGTGGAAGGAGCTGGGCCAGTCTTGGAAGCCCTGTCAGTGTGTCTAAATTATTTCATCAAACCTATTGTGGAAACCATACCAGATTACTTAAAAGACACTGGACATGTGATTGGCTTAATCAAACAATTAAATGAAAGTACAGAAAACCAAGATTCATGTATCCTTGCATCGTTTGATGTCAAGTATCTTTGCACAAGCATTAAACAAGAAAGAGACAAGAAGCTCTGGAAATAGCATTTTGACAAAGACCAGAGACAGACCGTCCTCCAAATATGTTTTTGTTTTTTTTGTATTGTTTCTTTATCTCCCCTTTGGGACTCACGCCCCACCACTCCTTCAGGCTTACCTAGGTCCAACTTCCGTTGCTGCCTGTCCCATCCTGAGTCCTCTCCAGGCACATATTGCAGCCTTCCCTGGGGTAATCCGGATGTACTCCTTCACCGGACAGGTCCTCCTCCGAGGGGGAAGGCACTAGAGGGAGCAGCCAGCACATACTTGGCTTCAGGGTGCTGCTGCAGCTGAGAGGCTCATTCAGGGCATCTGCAGCAACGGAGGACCGGTAACCATCATCCAGTCAGTCGTCAGGTGAGTTTCCCCTTTTTCTGCAATGTTCCCCAAGCGTCACTTGCTGCAGAGCTCCTGTTCTCCACCGGGGGTAACTGTAGAGCGACGCCAACCCACAACCCACCCCAGTCCCTATGGATGCTCAATCCTCTCCCTCCCCTGCCAGTCCAGAGCGTCCCAAGTCCATTCCCGAACCTGGGTTGCCAGCATGGCACAAGGTGTGGCATCCAGCACCTCAACCCTCAGCACCACCGGGCTGGCCAAATATGTTTTTAGTTGATTTGCCCCAGGCTTTTTTAACTAAAAATTACTTTACATTTGAGGACAACTTTTATTTACCAACAAGAAGGACAACCATGGATTCAAATATGATACCAAGCTATGCCAACCTGCTCCTGGTACTATTTGAGGACAGGTTTGTTCTAGAGAACAGACAGAACATGTTTTTTTTATTTAACTTTGACTAGTTTATAAGATACTTTCTTTTACACTTAATCCATTTCTTAGCAAAAATCACATTAGATTAGAAAGCTCTCGGGTCATCCCTGACACCAAGCAGCTGTGTCTAGTGGGCCTTACCAGGTTAACAAAGAATAAAGAAAAATACATAAATACAAAAAAAAAATGATATATGACATATCATTAAAGTAGGATACTTCATTACACAGAAAGCTTTTGCATCTTATTGGAGTATTGCCAAGATAAGATGAATAAGATAAAAAAGCTTAACCCCATACCTGTATTGCTATCAGCCTGACAAACCATTACCTGCAGTATGATGTTTAAAGAACAAGCACATGAAGTTTCCAGGCTACTCAAATGCCTGTATTTTCTAACATACTAAATTAGTTAATATAAAATAGGTTTTCATGCTACAGTATGCCTGGCTATCCCTTATACAAAACATTTCAACCATGTTTTGTAGCAGATTGAAAAACTGATTGCTTAAATTGAACGTCTGCAACAGAACACTTATTTAAACTGTTGTTCAATAAGCTTTGCATCCACCATAAACTGATTTACAAAATGATAAACTGTCCCACACACTCAAACTCTTACCAGATGTAACCTGGGCACTACCTCCCAAATGGCAACTACCCTTGCCTGCTTCCCTGACTGCAGGTTGAGGAGCCTTGGTTTGGATTAAACAGTTACTGGGGATTCTTGCCCAACAGTAAAACTGCAATTATGGTGCCTCCACCCAGAGTAATGTTTAAGTGGGATACGTGTTAAGCTAGTACAACTGTCTGGAAATTGTACCTACCCACAACCCCAACTAGTGACCTTACACAATAGGTTTTAAAAACACTATATCTGGCATTCAAGGTGCAATTATTGGTGAGCTCTAATAATATGTTCATGGATACCACACTTACCACCAGGGTTCTGGCTACAGATGCAGCAAATTTTTAACCCGCTGGTGAAGTAAACGCAAAGTGGACATTTCGCGTTGGTGGAGCACAACTCAAAGTGGGCACTGTAAAGTGCTCACTTCGAGTTATCATTATTACTTTGCATTGCCATTATGTCTTAACGCGAAGTAAGGTGAAGTGACAAGTAAATAAGCAGCCCCCCCACACATCACATGGCTTACAGTACTGTAAGTCACATGCTTTAGCCAGGCAGGAAGGAAGTGAGTCAGAGAAGCAGTTTCACTTTCTCCTTTGCATTCATAGAGGGAGAAGGCTTTATTTATTTAGTTTTCATTGACTGGGTAAGTGCATTAGACAAATCTTGCCTATTTTCAGGCAAGACCCAGGGAAGGGGGATACAGATGAATACCAACTGACCTTGAACCAGATTAAGCTGTTGGTGGTATTTTTAGCGAATGAGGGAAATTTTACCAGGACACCGGAGAAATTCCCCTACTCTGCTTCCTGTGAGCAGGTGGGACCCATTTTCCTGTGGGACCAAGATGGCAGAGGAGGAGGTTGTGTGTTTGGTGGAAGGAAAGGCCTCACCTTTCACTGCATCACAAGAGGAGGCCCTTCAAGATGATGAAATCAAAACAGAACAAGAAGAGATTTATCATGAAGCAATGGGATTTTCAAAGGATGATCATCACAGTGAGCATTTTATTTTCCAAACTCATCCTGTTTTTAAAAGAGAAGATGCTGTAATTGCTGTACCTGGACTCCCTGTAACTTTAAATAAAATAAACTTTCAGAATGTAATAAATCTCTCATGAGGCAAACCTATTTCCTGATAAAAGTGATGTCTCAGGATTTGATTATGTCAGTAAAATGGAGAGTCAAAGGCCTAAAATAAGCCCACAATCAGCAGGATTGTCTAACACTGTTGACTCAGTTACAGCAACTGAAATAGATGTGGAAACTAATAAAAATGCTGGCAGGAGTATCGCACAAGACAGTGAGTGCCTAAAGCCTTCATTGCCTAAAAATGTGATTTCACAGAAAAATATTCCTCAAATGGCAGGGGAAAGAGTTGATTATGTCAGTAAAATGGATAGTCAAAGGCCTAAAGTAAGCCTAAAATCAGCAGGAGTGTCTAACACTGCTGACTCAGTTACAGCAACTGAAAAAGACTTGGAAACTCATGAAAAGGCTGGCAGGAGTATCGCACAAGACAGCGAGTGCCTATAGCCTTCATTACCTAAAAATGTAATTTCACAGAAAAATGTTCCTCAAATGGCAGGGGAAATTCTGAACAAAGGATCTACGAACCCTCTGAGTGTCAACAGTACCGCTTTTGGAGGACAGCTGAAATTGACAAAACAAGCCAGCTTCGTGTTTAAAATACCAATACAGCGAGACCTGCCTTTAACAGCTGACAGCGTGGTTATCTATCAGAAGGAAGGAGCGCAACAAGCAGGAGTGACAGAATTTTGTTTTACTCAGCAAGATAAATCTTTAAGTCAGACTACTGATGTTTTTCCTATTGCACCGCCTAAAGACCTGCAGTCACAGATCCCAGATGTAAGAGTGGAGCCTAAAGATAAACAGAGACTTGCGAATTGACTGCTTCACGATGGAAACTGGTCACCACATAAAGTGATCCTAGAGGTGGGCTGGCAGATGACAGCTTCAGGATCCTGGACACCAGACCCATTATGGGATCTCTCCTTTAATTTAACTTCTACTGCAGACTGGAAATCAAATACTAAGGATAAGCACATTGTTAACATTGCCCCAGAAGTTAATATAAGTGAAAGCACAAAGGGTGAATCTAAGGTTCTATTAAACTCTGCTGTTCTTAAAAACGATACAATACATTCAGAAGGTGGTCAAGAGCAGTCTAGTTTAAAAGTAGATCCTAATGAAAGTAAGAGTGTGCTTCCCTCTCTGGGTCCATAGAAACCTTTAATGTCTGATCTTTTTTTTCACATTCAAAAAGAGAAGCTGCACCAAGGAGAATAGCGGTGCGTATTTGCCATAAAGGGGGATTGACTGAGCACCCTGATAGGTATTATGTAGGAAAATGCTTAATTAAAGATTCCCTCCACTTTTCCCGTAGAGATGTCTTTGCATTCATCAACATCTCAGGGTAAGATAACTACAATATTAGCTTCCGAACATCCTATGCCTTAGACCTCTTCTGGGAATGCTATAATCAGGTTAAATTCTCCCCCTTATGGACTCCCTTTTTAGTAATCCCCCTTACAAAGCCTCTGATTAAATTTGTCACGGTTATGTTTAGGAATGAGGGAGTCCATGTGGAGGACATAACTTATTGGTTGGGACAAAAGTGTGAGATATTGAGTGAACCTGAACCAATTCTAGATACTGAACAATTTTGGATGGGAGAGTGGAAGTACAAAGTTAAATTATGACAAACAGACACATGAATAGAACATATTCCCAATTCCTTCCTTTTAGGCAGGGATGGGGGGTTTGTTTTTATGGGGATCAGCCAAGACCTGCTACAAATGTGGTTCTAGAACTCATTTATCAAGTATTTGTGATCAGCCACGGTGTGATAATTGTGGAGAAATAGGCAATGTAACTATGCAATGCATGAATCATACTAAATGTGACCTTTGTGAAGGGTCTGGACATGTTTGTCGAGAATGCCCCGGGCAGCAAAGAATAAAGCTTCTTGCTTAAGTCCAGATCTATTGATTCAGCAAGCCCAGGGGACCTCTTCTAAACAGGAGAAAGGCCCTGAAAGTATGGATGTAACCCAACTGCAGGATGTTATGAGTAACACGAAAACTACTAAACCCCCAACCCCCCCATAATTGATCTAGTAAAAAATTTTACTGTGGATAAAAAAACTGATCAGGTGGTAAATAAAACAGAATTGACAGAAGGTTCTATCAATCCAGAGGTTCTTATTCCTGTTTGTTATAGTGAACCCGAGAAATCTGAGAAGTCTGACAATCCCCCTATTGAAAATGTTCCACTCTCTCCTTTACCACCAAGAAGACCTTCTCAGAATCAGAGACCAAAATCCTCTCCCTCAACTACTAGTATTGAAACACAGAATTCTTATACAGCATTATTTACTAACTGGGGTGATTCAGAAATGGATATAGTGGACTCTGATTCTCAGAAGTCAGTGCCGGAAACTGGTGGTTTAACTGCAGAAGAATATAAGGGAAAAAGAAGAAAAAAAGGAAAAAATAAAATAGTGTGGTTTTAGACACTTCATGATCATGGTAGCACACAAATGGGGGTCTTTGAATACTTATAGTGTTCTGAATAATATTAAACGTCAAGCACTGTTTCAGTTTATTCATGAGAACAAAATCTCAGTATGCTTTTTACAAGAAACATGGATGTTTTCCTTAGTACAAATTTTTACTTTTAAAAGGGATTGGCCATGGGGACCATCGTATTGGTCTTTTGGAAGGGATAATGCAGATGGAGTGGGCATTTTAATTCTTTTCTTTTTTCATTAGATAAATTGATAGATCTAATACCAGGAAGGGTATTGATTCTGGATGGAAAATGGGATACTTGGAACTGTAGATTTATTAACTTACATAACCCTCAAACAAAATCATAAAGAATTAATTGCATGAAAGCAATGCAGCCATATTTAATCACGTCAAGAATAATCCTTTGGGGTGGGGATTTCAACTGTAGTTTGCTAGAAAAAGGGCTCATCAATAAAAAAATTTACTGTGATTCGCATTTATTAGAGGTAATTAAAACCTCAAGGCTCACTAATTGTTTACAGTATAGGCTTTCTGGGTCTAGTTTTACCTACATGAAAGGAAAATATAAAACCACTATTGATTATTTATTTCAGCTGAAATCCCTTTTGGAAATTTTCAAATAATACCAGTTGAATTTTCAGACCACTTATTATTACTTTATTCATTTGGTAATTTAACTTCAGTACCAAAATTATCACTTCAATGGAAGCTAAATACCTCTATACTAGGTAATAGTTTTGTGAAATTGGCAGTGACACAACTTTTAAAAGCATTTTCGGTTGCATTTTTATATACTGATATGGGAGAATGGTGGAGGGAAACTAAAGAAGACTTAAGTAGGTGGTTTAAGAAATATTGATCCAGTCAAAAAAACAATATTTTTTTTTACATATTTAAAGCTAAGACAACAATTACAGTTTCTAATATCAAAAGCTAATACCTCCAGGTATGACTACTCTGACCAAATAGAGAATCTTAAATTCAAGATGAAACAAGTACAATATGATAGGGCAAGAACATTACAGGCCCTGTTCTCGAATAATACTCAAAAATTAAAAATAGGAGACCCTTTCAAAATGTGTAAGAACTTAAAAGAAACTACTCATATAGAATTCTTACTATCAGAAGGTAAAAAAGTGGTATCCAAAGCAGAGATTAATTCCATTATAGAATCTCATCATCAAACACTGAACCCTTCTTCTCCAATTAAGATAGAAAATGCCAGAGCTTATCTAGAATCAATTAATTTTTCTCCTTCACAAAAAAAAAGATAAAACATTACTGGAACCCTTTTTAGAATCAGATGTTGAAAATATAATCCAGAATCTCAAAGAAGGAGTTTATCCAGGTATAGATGGTCTTCCTTATGCATTATATAAAACTTTTACAAAATAATTTTCAGCCTGCTTATTTTTAGTTTTTCAATACATTATGATGAGTACAAAAGTACCTTCTGAGTTTACAGATGACCTAATTATACACATTTATAAATCAGGAGATAAAGGGGACATAAGAAATTGGAGACCCATAACAATTTTGAACTCAGATTATAAAATATTCACAATGTTATTAAATAACAGAATGAACATTTCTGTTGAAAAAAATAATGTCACCTTTCCAATACTGTAGCATTTCTGACAGAAGAATACAATCAGCCCTTATGATTAATAGAGACATTATTGAGTATCTTTTATTAGAAGGAAAAACTGGGTATCTGATATCTGCTGACCTGGAGAAGGCTTTTGATAGGGTTAATCACACTTACTTATTTCAGGTTTTACAGTTTTTTGGATTTCCACAACGGATTGTCAATATTATTAAATCCTTATATACCTCAGCTACAGTGTTTCCCTTTATTAAAGGAAGTAAAACTAAAGAATTTGCACTAAAATCAGGAGTTCGTCAGGGATGTCCACTAAGCCCTCTGTTATATGTTTTATCATTAGAACCACTCATTCGATCTTTGGCGGTAATACCTAAGTGGATAGGAATTGGTAGAGACCATCCTAATTCTCATCTTCATATTCAAGCATATGCAGATGATGTATGTATATTTTTCAATAATTATGAATCTCTGCAGATTTTCCTAGCAGAATTTAAATTATTTGCAGCAGTGTCTAATGCTAAAATTAACCTACTCAAAACTAGGGGGTTTGATTATGGGGGCTGGATGTCATCAGGCATTTCAGTATAACAATATTATATTATCTCCAGAACCCCTAAATATATTAGGTATTATTTTGGCCCTCAAAACCTTCCTGAAAAAAATTGGGACAATGCATTAGTTAAAATAGAACTTAAAGTTTCAAAAAGGAAAAGTTATAAATTCTCCAAAGTTTAACGTACACAAATCATCAAACAGTTTATTATTCCTGTTTGCAATATGTGGCTATGCTTTTCCCTCTTCCTACACAATATGAGACCAGACTTTATAGTAATTTTTTTAAACTATTGTGGGGTAATAGATTAAATCCAGTAAATAGATGTTTTACTTATCTAAACATCACTAAAGGAGGATTAGGTATGATCGATCCCATACTTTTTTTTTATTCCCTTTTTTTTTACTCAATCTATAAAACAATTAATCCTAAGACCAGAGAGTAGAGAAGGTATTTGGACTTCATTAGTACTAGGGCGATGCTTTAAAGCTTGGGTTAATCTAGCCCCTAAATTAAATCCCCATATACATACTTCAATATATTTTAAACCAGCAATTCAAAAATTATACAAGTGGAAAATCACTAAACAAGCCATTGTTTCTAATACAGTGAAAACCCTATACAAAGTGATTATGAATTCAATTTACCCTATTGAACCTAGTTTTAAAAATTGTCCCATAAGACAAAACTCTTATATACTAGACCAGTTGAATAATGATAGGGTACCTGCCTTTATGTGGGAAGCACAATGGTTGATAATGTATAGGAGATTAAACATACAGTAAGAGGCACAGCCAAATACAAGGCAAAAGAAGAAAGGAATTGTCCTAATCCAGAATGCATTAACCAAGAAGAAACTATGGAGCATTTTTTCTACACTGTTCTTATGTAATGAAATTATGGGTATATGCTGCCAAAAAGTGGGATTTGTCATGGCTGAAATGTATGAATTATGATATTCTGGTTATAGGTATATATCCCCCAAGTGTGGCCCATCTTAGTAAAAATAATCTAGGAGAATGTTTTGGATGTTTGCATTTTTTTTATGGCAGGTGAGGTGTCACTGAGTTATTTATCAAGAAAGGGTTCTATATGTGGGGTTTTGCCAAATGGTAGCTAAGGAAATGTATAAAGTGTATCTCAAAGATGTCCAAATGTGTAACTGAAGAAAAGTATTAAAATGGTGGAAAGGATTTACCCATATAATTAAATTTATATAATAGTTTTTTGCTTGATCCACACAATGTGAATACTTATAAGCTTTTGTTTATTTCCTTTGATGTTTCTATAAAAGATCTCTGTATTTGTTGTATTATGATATTACTGTGAATTTGTTTTCTTTTGAGTTATACTCTATATTTATTTCATCAATAAAAACTCCCCTACTCTTTTCGATAAGTGCCATGGGATCTTTAACATCCACCTGAACTGCCACCAATCCAGGCAGATGGGACCTCATTTTAACATCTCATCCAAAAGATGGCACCTCAGAAGTGCAGCACCCCTCTCATACTGCACTATAGTGTCAGTACTGGGATATTAACCCAAGTGCCAGATGTGGGAACTGAACTCACAGCCCTCTGATCTCCCGGCCTTAGAGGTGAGTGTGCTACCTATTGAGCCACTGACACTGACACTTTGTGAGAGAGCAGTGTAGAGTCAGTGACTGAAAGTGCTTTATTGCCTTTCTGTGAAGAAAACAACAGCTTTTTTAAAAGCTATATCTTTATTTAGTTTTTTATTGTGTTTGTGATTTTTTTTATAGTGAATTTTTTTTATAAGTTTTGTTTTCTTTTGTGTGTGTCTGTGTGTGTGTGTGTGTGTGTGTGTGTGTGTGTGTGTGTGTGTGTGTGTGCTGAGGACTTGTGTGGGAAGGATGGACCCTGGAGAAGGTGAGCCACTGGCCCACGGGCACGGTCAGAGGAGAGGAGTGTGGACACATGGGAGCAGTCGTGTGATGCTGGACCACTCCCAACTCCTGGGTGTTGCTTCCCCCACAGTGGAAGCAACCGCAGCAGCAGAACCAGTGCCACCGGTGGCTGCTGTGCATCCACCTTCTCCACCACTACCACCACCACTGGTAGCAGCTGTAGGGGCTCCAGCAGCACCCCCTCCACCACCTCCCCAGCCACAGTAGGTGCTCCTGGAAACCATAGGTGGTTCAAGAACTGAGTCAGGTCCCCCCCACAGCTCCCCAGTGTGGGAGTTTTTTAACTCTGTGGGGGGAGACAGCACAGTCATGGTGTGCTGTCTGTGTGATATGCTGGTGCACCGTGGCACCCGGGGCCACATTTCGGGACCAGTGGCCAGTGCACCCACATATTCAACCACCACAAGGTGGAGTGGCAGGCTGCCACGGAAGGGTCCAGACATCCACCTGCTGGCACTTCTGTGGTAGTGGCTGAGGCTGCTGCTGGGGTTGAAGTTGTGGCTCATCGCAGCAGGAGGAGGAGGGCCAGTACAGCGGCTGCACCACCACCACTGCCACCACAGCCACCAGCACCACCCTCCCACCACCACCACTATCTGGATTTCCACCTGCAGTGGACCCCACCACAATCCCTGCAACAGAGGCCGACATCACCCTGGTGTGAGCGGTGCTGGAGGAGAATAATCAGAGGGTTGATGCTTTGCAGCAGCAGGTCAACACAATACAAGAACAGCAGCAGCAAATACTGACAATGGTGCACCTGCTGCTGGACCACCACGGCCACATTAAGGGATTGTTTTCTGCCCCCCCCCACTATTGTGTTGTACTGTTTTTTGTGTGTTTTTTCTTTGTTGTTGTTTAATTATACATATTTTCTCTTCCATGGGAATCTTTCTTGCTCAACACAGTGCAATACATTTCTGTGAAAACCGCCCATAATTTCATTACAGTGACATGATGGAGGAATTCCCATTCTGAAAAGCCGCCCACATTCTGCCCGCCTTTTCAGGAAAGTTAGGACGTGATGCTAGGGAGAGTGCGGGTGCATGCTCCATTACAGTGAACGCCCGATTGCCAGGCAGCTTTCCAAATCTTTCTTTATGTTATAATGATCAGTTTGTGGTGAAACGTGTGAGCTCATTTTCAGTAAGAAGTAAGGCCCCCACATATTAGGTTATGTGCATCACCATAACTATGTAACATGGTGAATCTCTGTAAAGCAGCAGCGCATCAATCTGTTGAGAACTCTGACCTATATTTTTTAATGCTATGTTACTACTTCCTTTACTTACATCCTGACTGGAATGATACGAGAATTTGCAGTAGTTGAGTCTGCTGTACTACCTTTTTCATGTGTGAAATAATGAAAGGAGCATTCCTTTTAAATTGGTACTGACCAGGTCTCTGTCATTGCTTTCCTCTGCGTTTCTCCATCACATCAGTTAGTTGTCATATATCACATCTGTTGTAAATTAACAGTTATGCAGAAGGCAGTGTTTTATGACACCACAGAACAATATTTGTTGAAAAGCAGCTGCAAATAAATGCAAACCTGGTCAGAACAATATTGAAAGGCGTGCTCATTTTTTTTTCATACATGAAAAAAGTAGTTAACTAAGTAAAGCAGACAGAAATTGAGAAAAGAAGTGTATCATTCAAGTCACAACTAGGAGTAACTAGTGGCTGTGGCAATGTAAAGTAGCATAAAAAAGTACAGTTCAAAATTGTCACAACATTCTTGCAATGCTGCTTTAATTGATAATGTCAGTATGACATCATGAGCTCACAACAATCACACAACACACAAAATGCATCCTCAGAATTAATGGCGCACTCAGTCATGCGTGCAGTGGTGGCACAGAGCCCCCAGATTTTTTTTCTGCAGGCCCAAAATGCATCCTCCTTGTGTGCAGAAAATTGACAAGTGCTAACACAGTGAAATGGGAGTGTTTCAGCACATACAAAGTCCCCCAGAATAAAATGATGACCGTGAGCATCCTGTTGCTGGTCCAATGTGTTCTGTGAGGCAACTCAAGCAAATGCAATGTGATCATCTCAAGTGGATGGAAGGGTGCCCTTTGGCTGTACACTAATAGTAGCCTTGGTGAGTAGATATATGTTTTTGTATTTTGTAGGTGAGGAGGGGGGTTGATATGGACATGTACTCATGGTATTGTTCTGTATCACAGGTCACAGAAACTGTTGGTGTGCACATTCCAGTGCTCAGTGAGAATTGTTTGTTTTGAAATTGGAAATGGATAACTCTCAAGCACATGAAGGTAAGTATTTTTTTGGGGGGGTGGAAGGGAATCATATTTGCAGGTTTGTCTGTAATGGTTTCTTATTTTGCTACTTCTTCACAGATTTCATCTACATCCTTCTGGAGTCTGGTTGTTAATGATGGTCATGGTCATCTAATGAAACAACTTCTGCGTGTTGTATGTGTGCCCAAGCCCGGGGGAGGGGGTGCCTGATGATGCTGAAGAACTTTTTTGGATAAGGCCATTTTGACAGAACAACAAAGCATCTGGAAGTTTCCTAAAAAAAAGAAACGAATGACTTCTTACAACTTAACTGTTATTTGTGCCTCCCTGGTTCTCAATCTCATGTCAAGTTACATTTCAAACCCACATCTTGTCAACTAACACAACCTGTGTGCAATATTTGCTGATGTCTTTCCAAAACAATGAAACAGATGAAATAAAATCTTCATATTTACCAGAATGGATTTCACATGGCTATTCCATAGGTTCCTCTCTGTACGGTACACCTGCAGTACCATTCCCACTGAGTTTTAGCGATGGAGACTTTTTTTGTTAACATATAAAAAAGACAAAATAAGTGTACCACATGTGTTTTACCATTGCGGCTCTGAAAAGCTACAGAAAACAAAACATACAACTGTAGAAGTGAAACAGCATAACAAACATGAGTACACATACTCACTTTATGGTTTAAGTATTAAGAAGCTTTGTGTCTGTGGCTGATGGATGTGGTGGTCCAGACAGACTCAAGCTCAGTGGTGGCAGTGGCTAACATCAGTCCTGGTGGTGGTCCAGGGGTCAGACAGACTCTTGATGGCAGTGGCTAGCATCAGTCCCAGTGGTGGTGGAGGCGGTAAGGGGGGGTAGACAGACTCATGCTCAGTGGTGACAGTGGCTAACATCAGTCCCAGTGGTGGTGGTGGCCCGGGGCAGACAGACTTATGCTCAGTTGTGGCAGTGGCTAACATCAGTCCCAGTGGTGGTGGTCCAGGGGTCAGACAGAGTCATGGTGGCAGTGGCTTACATCAGTCCCGGTGGTGGTAGAGGTGGTCTGGGGTGGACAGACCCATGCTCAGTGGTGGCAGTGGCTAACATCAGTCTCAGTGGTGGTGGTGGAGGTGGTCCAGGGGCATTAGTCCTGGTGGTGATGGAGATGGTCTGGGAGGTGAACAGACTCATGCTTAGTGGTGGCAGTGGCTAACATCAGTCCCGGTGGTGGTGGAGGTGTTCCGGGGGGTGGACAGACTCATGCTCAGTGGTGGCAGTGGCTAAAATCAGTACCGGTGGTGGTGGTCTGGGGGTCAGACAGACTCATGGCGGCAGTGGCTAACATAAGTCCTGGTGGTGGTGGAGGTGGTCCGGGGTGGACAGACTCATGCTCAGTGGTGGCAGTGGCTAACATCAGTCCCAGTGGTGGTGGTCCGGGGTTCAGATAGACTCATGGTGGCAGTGGCTATCATCAGTCTGGGTAGTGGTGGAGGTGGTCCGGGGCAGAGCGACTCATGCTCAGTGGTGGCAGTGGCTAACATCAGTCCCAGTGTTGGTGGTCTGGGGCAGACAGACTCATGCTTGGTGGTGGCAGTGGCTGACATCAGTCCCGGTGGTGGTGGTCTGGGAGTCAGAGAAACTCATGCTCAGTGGTGGCAGTGGCTAACATTAGTCCTGGTGGTGGTGGTCCGGGGGTCAGACAGACTCATGCACAGTGGTGGGAGTGGCTAACCTCGGTCCCAGTGGTGGTGGTCCGGGGGTCAGACAGACTCATGGTAGCAGTGGCTAACATGAGTCCCGATGGTGGTGTTGGTGGTCCGGGGTAGCACACCACCTTTTAACAATTTCAGTTAAAACCTGCCAACATTAACCACATCATCATCCTCATAAAGAAAGCTTCCCTCACAGTCATCTATGTCTGAAGTCTAACCACTGGGAAATTCTTTCTCCACTGTGCACTGCCAGTGCCAAGAGGATGGTTCATTTCCACATCACCAAAACCACCATGACTAGGCTGGGGTATGAATACCGAGGTTGCAGTCTGTGCTGGTATGTGCCGCTTATTCATTTTAATGAATGTTAGCAAACTAACATTTGCAGGAAACAGGTTTGTCTGACAATCCCTGACTATTGCACCTGCTGAGTTGAATACCCTCTCAACACTTACACTGGAGGGTGGGCATGTGAGGTACTTCAGTGCCACTGCAGTAAGCTCTGGCTATTCACTGACCTTTCCACTCCAGTACAAAAGAGGATCTTCAGTTATTGTCAGATGACTGTTTTCAAATATGACTCAACCATTCTCTGAGCCACACTAAGTCCAGTTGTTAATGCATCATCCTGTTCTCCAGAATCATTTATTTCACAAATACCCACTTTTTTTTTTGCAATTAACTTTATTTTAGCTTAACATAACATAATCCAACACTGCCATAAGTGGATAATACCTGATAGCCATACAGCAGAGGCAAAGCATACATAAAATATAAAATAAGGAAAATTAGCCAAACCAATACAAACAAAACAATACAAAACCACCCCCTGTCCCACCCTCAGCAGATACCCTACTGACCCCTATTAAAGATAGCAGCCCATGTTATGGCCACAATAGTTCTATACCAAAAAATTCTGAAATACAATTACAAAAGGAAAGGACAAAGGCATGGCACAAATCCAGGTTTTATAGCCGAATAAAGGCAATATTGTAGAGAGGAGACCCATCAGAGGAAATATTGCCAGGGAAGTACTAAACATAACGCAGGAAAAGGGATAGAAAGTAAAAACCGATAAGATAAGTCAGGACAATGAACCTATCCTGGGGAGTGGAGTTTATCAAATAGGATGCAGTTACCCCAAGGGCCTTCTGTAAGGAGACCAATGGGAACGAAGGAAAAATAAGCAGTTAATCTTGACATTAATATCCAAACTTGCACCTAAGGCTTAGCAAAAAGCCACCCCAGCACTTCTGAAACTTCTCACTAGTATGGAAAAACTGGGCTACACATCTCTCCGCATTTAGAGCATTAAGAAACTCATCCCACCATTCCTTAAATGAAGGTTCCCATTTGTTCTTCCAATGCCGAAGTATTAACAGTTTAGTACACCAGAACAAATAGTCCATGATGCGCGCTAAAGAGTGAGCTCCCCTCCTCCACCTGCCCCAAAACATGAAGGGTTAAATAAAAAAGGGTGAGCGAACAATTCCCAACTTTATAACATCGAGGAATCTCTCCCTCATATTAAACCCTTTTTACTGCATGCCGTCTGAGAGGGTCTATTATCTCAGACATCATTAACCCATGTGAACAGAGTGAAAGAACATAGGCAAGGGGGTAAGTGTAAAAATAACCTAAACTCCATATCATATTTACCTCGTTTTCCCCAAATCATGATCGGGCTTATGTAATAATGACAATAAACATATCCCCAACAACGTTTAAAACATTAGAAAGCTACAGGGAGACATGACAAATTGAGCGCCGCCCTACACACAAACTGTGCTTATTTCCCACTTAGGCAGAACCCTGAAGTGCTGCTTAAATTTATGGAATGATTGGGCTAAAAGTTATGAATCTGCATTTTCCCCTGTTCGCGCTAAAGCCATCTAGATAAAATAGTTAATAACGAATAAAGCTTATAACAGGAAAAGCCCATCCAGAAGGGAACACCTGTGAAACTAAAGTGCAAATCGTAGCCTCTAGTGCGCAGTCTAAGCTTATAATATACTGCCCAAAGAGTTACAGCAGAGTTATAAACCTGAATTAATGGTTATTAGTAACTTAACCAAGGGGAAGACAAGCCCCTATCAACAATCAGGAACTTGATAGAAACCAGATAGCAGTATCGCTACATTGGAGAGTAAAATGAAAATGAAAAGCTGCCCAAATAGGCTGTCCAGCTATCATGACCTGTACACAGTGGTAGAACCCCCTCTAGTGGTCAAAACATTACCACAATTCTATCCTACGGTGTACACAAAAAAATTGAAGGAAAAAAAAGGGATCAAAACTTCAGAGTGAAACCAACGAAAATACTAATGTCCAGTACAAACGTCTCTGATAAATTGGAAAGAGAAGATATTTTAGTTGCAGCCAGTCAAACCAGAGGGAAACCGTCTAAGAGTCAGCCATCGGCTTCTCTGTAGCAGGACTTCTAGGAAAATCTCAACTCAGATTTCAGCTTCCATGTAATTGAACTGACACCCTCTCATTTAGGGAATAAGTCCGGATAACATTTTTTCAGAGCCTTAACTGCCTCCTCCACAGTGTCGAAGCGCTTTGATCCATTCTTAAGAGCCACCTCTAGTCGAGCTGGATACAGCATACAGTGTTTTATACCTGCAGCCCACAATTTGGAGGTGATAGGGCGATAAGCAGCTCTAAGTTGGCATGTTTTCACAGTCAGATCAGGGACAAGCCTTAATTTTTTACCCTCCCATAATATAGCCGATAACTTCCTGGCTTCTCTGGTAATGAACTCCCGGTCCAGATAATTCAATAGCTTAAATATTATAGGTCTTGGTGGATCAGAGGACAGTGGCTTAGCATGCAAGGACCTGTGGGCTCTTTCTATAATAAACTCAGGGCCGTTCAGGAAGGGTCCCACAGTTTTTTTCAGAAACTTCTGCAAAAATTGAATTGTATTTGGCCCCTCTTCTCCTTCAGGGAGCCCTAATAGTACCAAGTTTTTTCTTCTATTCCTTCCCTTAAGGTCCTCGAGGCAATCCTCCAGCTTGGTAACAGATTTCCTAAGTTTCACCAGTTCTGGTTCCATCTTATCCTGTTTCCTCTCCATCTAAGCTATTCTCGCTTCGGTGTCTGTAACCCTCCAGGCTAGCTGAGTGAGTGCTGGCTGAAATCAGCCACGTTCTCTAATAATTTCAGCAAAGCTTCTTTGATCGAGGTTAATTCAGAGTAAATGTGGGAAGGTGAAAACTCCTCCGCTGTACTCTGGGGAGAAGAATTATGGTGAGGGCGTTTGGCTTCCGACTCCTGCGCAGCCTCCTCTTGATCCGATAAATTAGACATGATGCTGATGTAGAAACCTTCTAAGGACACTGCTTTCACATCCTGCACTTAGTTAGCGATCTAATTATCTATAAATAGCAGAAGTTAATGGGGAATATTCGCAAGTTATTAGGCAAAAGGAGCGGAGCTCCAAGAAGTGCGTCTTACTCTCCGTGCCGCATCACGTGACCCCCATTTCACAAATACCCACTTGGGACAAAGCCTCCCAAAGCAGTGTTGATGCCAGCCACTTTGGATGACAGACCACCTGGAACTGCTGACCCCTTCCCCGTGCAGGATATGCTTGATAGTTCTACAGGTACACCTTCAGCCGGATTATGCTGCTGAGGTCTGTTGACCTTGGCACATGACTTCTGTGCCCCATGGACCAAGCACACCAGTTGACCACTGATATTTTTTACCTGTTCAGGCCCTCTCTCCAGTACTGATGCAATTCCACATTTGTATCATGGGTCCAGCATTGTTGCTATGGCAAAGTTGTCACTACGTTGAATGCTCACAAGTGATGATTCTGGTTGAATATTGTCAGCATGTGTTGCAGCAACATACTGCTACCACCATCTCTAGCAACATTAAGGCCATGCTCTACATTCACCAATGTCTGCCTCAGCACCCACAGAAGTGGAATTGATTGGCTATTGGAGGCAGGTTCACTACTCACTGCCTGTGGCATGTTCAAAAGGCCACAAAATTGTTATTACAGAGTCCATGAGATGCCACTGTTCAGTCATCATAGACATGGAGGCCCCGGAACTGTCATGGCTAGTGTGCATAACAAGATATTCTGAGATGGCTTTGTATTGTTCATACAACCTCTCTGCCATGTATAAAGTGGAGTTCTATTGGCTAATGACTTCCAGCTTCAAGTGGTGCTGAGGCAGGCTGTTTTGTATCTGCAACTGCCTCAGCTGGTCATGGGCCTTTCCAGATCTTGAAAAGCGAGAGCAGATGGTAAGCATTTCCTTTACATCAGGGTTCTGCAGAAACTCCTGCACCACAAGATTTAAACAGTGGGCCATGCATGGAACATGAAAACAAACACCATTCATGATGCATTTCACCACATTTTTCCCATTGTCACCTGCTATGAACCCAGCTCTCAGGGACAGAGGGTTTAGCCATTTGTCAATTTCAGTCAGTACCACATCCAACATGTTCTCACCAGTGTATGAACAGGTCACATTGCACACAGCAATCGTTGCATGCTGTCAAATTTCTGGAAGATTGCTACCATGACACTCCACCTTACTGCACTGATTATTCACACTACCAGCATCACAAACAACCCCCGGGACCTGTGCCCAGTGTGAAGTTATACACAAATATGAACTCCCCACTGTTTTGCCACTTGTTCACATATCCATACTTAAATGGATAAATGGAGAGGAGGAATGTTGAAGGGCATGTCTTACTGAGTCGGACACAATGCGGAACAACTCGGGGACAGCACAGGCAGAAAAGTATGTCCTGGATGGGACTTTCCATTTTGGACAGGCACATGCAGCAAACCACCAGAACACAGAATTCTCCACAAAGGAGAAGGGCAAAAGATCCATTGCCAGCATTTCCGCTACAGCAGCATTAAGTTCACGTGACACTGTATGATTCGGGGGGTACTTCAGCTTATGCACAAAAACACTCTGTAACGTGGGCTGACTTAAAAGTTTTACATGGGGTGTGATCACAAATGGTTGTGCTCTGTGATGAATGGCATTGGCAGGGGGTGGAGTGTGGACGTCTGATGAAGACGGTTGCACAGGTGATGATGACAAACCCAGAAATACAGTTATTTTGCCAGATTTGCCAACTGGGTTTGATGTACCACTTGCACTAGATATACTGCATTCACCACCACCACCACCACAAAAACTGCTACTCTCACCAGCACTGGACAACATTTCAAAGTCATTATGGTCCTCCACCTCATCATGCCTGTAGTAATCCTCTGCTCTTATTACCTCACTACTGCACACATTTAATTTACTACTGGACTTAACAGTCATGGAAGGGGATAACATGCTCACTATGGTTGCCGGTGATGAGGGTGAACACCCCACTGTGGTATTAGCTGCCAGATTGTGCTGGGTCCACAGTGCCAAGTGCCTATTCTTAAGATGTGTATGCTGTCCTCCTGTGCCCAGATGGCTCCCCTTTTTACCTTGACTCACACGCACATGGCAAACCTGGCAGATTGCAGCTGACTCATCATTTGCATCTTGAACAAAAAAATTCCAAACAAGAGATTGCGATGCTCTGCTTTTAACATGTCCATGATGTGGCTTATTTAAGTCCATTATTTTAAGCACTAAAGTGGGGGGGCACGTGATGTTTCGGGCACTGCACACCTGGACTGCAACTGACCACCACGACTACCTATCATATTTATTACTGGATCATCATCATCAACTAAAACCGGTAAATCACAAGTTTTTATGGGGAGGGGGGATTTCTGCAAACAGACTCAGACACAGCCACTTTGAATTTCTTTTTCTACGGTTCCCAACTGAGGTCAATTGCATCATCATCATCATATTCATCAATGTCACACACATCCACATCTTCTGCTTGGATGCTAGCATGTGGACTGCATGTGCAACAACAGCAACATCATTGTCATCATCATCACATTCATCATCAGCATCTACATCACCATCACCTGATATTTTTTCACCACACTGTGAATCACTGCATGGAAAATGTGCGACATTAACTGCCACGGTGGATGGAATATCACATTGTATGCTATCGTTGACATGATTATCAGAATCCTCAGGCTCAGTTACTGGGATGTTACTGAGAAGTATGACATCATATAAGCTGCCACTCACTTGCATTGCTTCACACTCAATATTTTTGGATATGGTACACTGGTCGGAATTCGAACTTGATGCACCAATACTAACACTACCACCACCACTAACACCAGTAACACTAACACCACCAGCTGGGAAAACATCATCTCCTCCAACTATGAGTGAAGCTACTGATTGGGCTGTAAAAAACATTGGAGGAGAAATACCTTTCCTCACATCAACAATGCACTTCTGCGTCTGCGTACTACCATGCCCACAGACTATCTTACTGCCAGCATAGCCATGGCAAGAAACAGCTTTGCTTGCACATCTCTTTGCGGGCATTTTGGGGGATCAACCACAATAGTATAACCAAATTTAGATTTTGATACGTTCACTCTCTGATTGGGAGGACGCTGGATGTGAAGCCAAAAAAGCAATTGTAGCTTCAGCAACAGATAAGAGACTAATCTGTCATGCAATGAAAACAACTTCAATAACCAGTGGTGCTGATGAGGTCACAAAAACAATCCGATCTGGTAAAAAATTCCTTTTGCTGGTGAGGGGGGGGCACTGACTGCAGATTTTTATGGCTGTACAAGCAGCAAAACAAAGAACAGATACCACGATCACAGTACAAAATCAGGCAGCTGCAGTGGATAGCAGGTTCACACTGCTGCGCCTGCAATTACACTAATCTCTGGCACAATAAAAGGTGTATTATTTGATGTCATGCAACACCGCACACACACTCACACACAGAACAGTCTGTCTACAATGCTGAACGAGTAATGCGTAGCAAATTGAAAAGTTCAGTAATATGCCACATATTGTAATGTAAACAACCTGAAATTATGAGCTGCTGCACCAGATCTACACAACACATAATCAGCAATAACATTTCAACAATTACTAATAATATTACTGTGTGTACATTAACACAGTCAGTTATATAACAAAAATATAACCAAAAAACAAAGAAATCACTATTTCTTCAACTTAAATCTACCTACACCACAGATACACCCCTCCCCCAAAGCACACTTTCACTGTCTTTCACTACACACACTCAATGTTGTACATTAACGTTCAAAATCCACACAAAAACAAAAATTCTCGATGATATGAGCACAGGAGGGTTTCCTACAATTGATGAACTAAAGTTTGAGCCCCCCAAAAAACACAACAAAGCTTTTTTAACAGCTTTTAGAAGGTTTCAATCACAGACAGCTCTCAAAGCACACTGTCTTCTACTCCTTCCTACACATACTAGCCAGAACTGAGGCTGTGCAGACCAATATAGAGCCCATGTGACCTGAAATCTCATGAATCACTGCAAAATTCACCTTCGGAGCTCAAAAACAAGGCGAAGTGAGGCGAAGTGCAATGTTCTCAATGCACTTCACCTTAACATTTGGTGGAGTAGTAGTCTGGGAAGGCAGAGTAACATGAAGGCATTGTTTTCAATGGACTTTGCGTTACTCATTATAATGCGATGTACTCCACTTCACATTGTGGAGCACTTCTCGAATCCGCCTTTGCTCCGTGAATCACTTCATGGAGTGGATTGAGCCCACTTCGCCCACCACTAGTTCTGACTTCTGAAGACACACTCTGAGTACCTGAAAAGAACAATTACCAGCAATAACAGCATACCTTTTGGCTGACACAATAACATTGAAGCTGAATAATAATATGCTTATAAGGCAGATTAAACTTATTAAACATAAACGTATGTTCGTTTGTTTGTAAACTTCAAACAGTAAATATGATTTATTTGGGGGAATTGAACAAGGGAGGGGGCATGAATTTAGATAAACAATTAAGGCACTAAACTTACATTTATAGCAGTGTGTAAACATTACATTTGACCATGTATAAGACAGTTCTTTTAGCTGCTGGGTGCCCCGTTTGGAATTAGGTGAGGCCTGAGGCGTTGCCATGGGTAAGCTGATGTTTCAGCTGGTTGGTGCCCTTAAAGAAATAAAACTTGCTTTTGGTTAGAAGAAATACTTTTAAGCAACAAGGCAATTGTAATCCAAGGCCAGATGGCCTGCAATCATAGTCAAACACCAATGTGAATTCAAAAGGCAAATCAGATGGCACAAAGAACTGTAAGGACTGTTGCAGGGTAAAGACCCTGAAGTTACTTACAGTATCAGGACCAATGGAACTGATGGCTGTAGTCAGGCTGGATCCTTTCTTGCCAGTCAGGGACATGGGGACCAGGGCTGACATGACTCACCACTGCTTCATGGCTTTAACCACAAGGTGGCCACAACCTGCAATTCCTCTTTGCAGGGGCTGACACCACAAACTGCTCTTTAGCTAGGATGGCTGGTGAATTGCAACAACAGTCTCTAGGGCCTTCACTAACACAGGCCTGTCACACTCAGTTTGGTCTCTGGTGCTGTTCAAGTGGTACATACAGCTTACTCACTTTGGGAACTGCAGTTTGTTCACTGTAAGCTGGAAATGAACCCTAGTCTTTCCCTTTTCTAGAAAACAAGGCAGGAGATGGTCTCAGTATTTGCAGGCTCCACTGTACACACTGGCCTCTCTGAGGCCTCTCTGGAGCAATCTTCTACACAGCAATCTCTCACTCTGAGACAGTTCAGCAAAAAGTACTTTTTCCCAAGCAAATGTTATACTCATCAGTCTTGGTAGCTTTGAAGATGTTCTCTTTCTGCTTTGAGGCAGTCCTAGAACTAGCGACCCCTTCAAGATGCAAAGTCTCTCATGGGGAGGCAAAGCAGGCCTTTTCCCTGTGTTTCCATCAGCTAAGCCACACAGGCTCCCACTTCCATGAGAGCTTGAGCTGATCTGCCCACTGTTCAAAACAGTCCCAGACTGAAGTCCAGTATTCCTGTATTCTGGTTGGCTGCCCACACTGTCAATCACTGTGCCAGAGCTCTGGTTGGTTAAAATAGGCATCAAGCAGGAAAGTCTCACTGTTTCTCCCAGAAAGCACTGTAATGAGGACCCCTAAGGACCTTTAGACTTCTGATTGGTCCACAAGTAAGGTCCCAGTCCAAACATGATGGCTCCCATGTCGAAGATGTAAACAGTCCACATGTACAGTTCATTTTAAATGGCAACAGTAGTTTTAGAAATAAACATTTATAGATTATAACAGAGCTCCCTCTGCTTTATTACTCATGTGCAGAGGGGAGACTCTCAGGGTTTTGCCTGGCTGATTGCAAGCTCTGTTTCACTTGGACCAAGCCCAGGCTGTGTACTCTATACACATTGGCTGACTTTTTAAAGGGGACAGTGCAGCGGTAGGCTGCACATTCATGCAGGAACAGCAGCACAACAACATTGTACATGGGTTTACCTTCTTCTACTAGACATCAGCCAGGCGGTGAGTGTTAAAGGGGCCCAGGGAGATAACTTAAGGTAAGCCCCCCCATTTGGGGGGGTTACACTCTCCTCTGCCCAGGAGACTTGGCATCCATGTCAAGTCTATAATACAGACAACAATTAACATTAAACCTTCTGCTATATACAGGTCTAGACCATAAATTATTTTATTATTATACCATGCTATAGAATTAAATGGTACCCTTTTAAGCATTTACATAGTTCAGTTACTTGGTACATGGTCATGATGCTGTGAATTTAACCATCACATATTGTTTCAAGCATTTACTCACATGAAATGACATTTAACCTTTTAGCCCCATAAGTATTGATCCATTTATACAATAACTTAGCATATACTTCAGCTAACCCCTTTGACTCTATAAGGGTGACCCCTATGATATTAGGTGGAGGTTTTGATTTTTACTTCAGAAGAGGCAGTGAACATTAATTTGGGCAGAGTTGGCTGTAATGTACACTCCCTTGTGAACAACATTCAGGTGCAGGTGAACAAGCTCTCCTGGTGTGTCATATGTGAGCCAAACCACAGGTTTATGATTCTTTCTGATCAGTGAGACATAGAGGACATTGGAACTCGTACTTCCTCTTCAACATTTGGGGTGATCAGTCCCGGTTCATTATCCACCAATGAAACAGCTTCTGAAGAAATGGGTACCACTGCACTTTTGTGAGGATCAGAACTTGTTGTAGGCCCATTATTATGCTCGTTACCATTGCTCTCTGATTCTTTGGGCTCATCTTCATCAGAAAGAGGTATTTCCACAGTTAGAATTGTCCAAAACACAGCTGGTGGTTTCATGGACATTAATACTCCCTTTGGAATGAAACAGTTCATGCAGCCTGCTCAGTTAATTAGTACTTTCAAATCTACTTTCTTGTTCACTACTTGTGTCACCTGGTCAGTCAACTTCACCATGCAAAAGGAATCAGCACTTTCAGATTTCACATTGTGGACTTCACTTTCTGGATATTCAGGAATATTGGATTGATTAGTATTGTAAGCAACTACATGACAATTAGAAACATAACTGAAGATAGAAGGGTGGGTTCCCTGGAACAATTGAGCAAGTTCAGGTAACGGGTATTAAGCAACACCAAACTGACTTTCATTGTCTGCAGAGTAACAATCATTGTTAGAGACAGCATTATTGGAGGGAGGCTCTGACTGGTGATCAGCAGAAAGCAGGTTAAGTTGTTTGTTACGAGTTGCAGATCTGGTTACTGGACCTATTAGGGCTGCAGATTGTGGCACTGGATCCAGAACTATTTGTCTGATTGGCAGAAGATGATTTCTGTGAATGGTTTTGAGAGCACGAGGGTCCACTTCTGGATGCATTTTGTACACAGGCAAATCATTCAATTTACTGATTACAATATAAGGGGTATGACTCCCGCAGTCAGTTATTTTATGCTTGTCTTGAAATCCTAAGTTGCACATCAGCACACAATCTTCAGCTTTGAGTTCTTCGGCCTTGACACATTTGACGTTGTGAGCTTTGTTGGCCAAATTTCTTTTGGAGCCATAGTATTAGCAAGATGGTAAGCATGGTTCAAGTGTTCTTTTAACTTTTTAACATACTTGAGGTAGTTATCAGATCAGGCACCATCAGGGAGACACCAAAGCACACATCTACAGGGAGATGAGCTTCTCTACCAAACATAAGGTGGTATGTTGAAAACCCAGTAGTGTCATTCTCTGTACAATATTAGGCATATACTAAAGCACTTATTTGTTGGCTCCATCTGGGCTTGTCTTTTGGGTTCAGAGTGCCAAGCATATTTAATAAAGTATGGTTAAATATGTCTGGTTACGGATCTCCTTGAGGGTGATATGGGGTAGTTCTGGATATTCTAACTCTCTAGATAGATGCCAATTCTTTTATGAGTCTGCCCTCAAAATCTTGGCCTTGTCCGAATGAACTTTTCTACAAGAACTTTTGCCACTGTAGATACCTTCTATTCCTTGGTCGGGTAGGCCTCTGCATACCTTGTGAAATGATCTGTCACTACCAGTACATTAGAAATGTTCTTTGAATCTGGCTCTAGGCTAAGAAAATCAATACATACAAGCTCCATTGGGGCACTTGTTGTTATATTGACCAGTGGTGCTGCTCTTTGAGGCTGGGCCTTTCTCTGAATGCATGCCCATTTTAGGCCAGTAAAAACATGATTGCGCCAAGTCCAGATTTCTTTCACTGCCCAAATGTCCCATATTATCATGTAAAGCCTGTAGCACAACAGTTTTGAACTTGGTTGGCAACACTAGCTGTTTTTTGCCAATCTCTTCTTGGCTGTCAGTCAGTCAGTTCTCTATACAATAATTGTTCATGCAATTTGAGTTTGTGCCCCTTTCTCAATAACAAAGCAGTTTTGGGGTCAGTGGATCACATCTTAGAGACCTCCTCTCCTCTTTTTAGGGCATTAATGATTTTTCTCATTATTGGATCATAGTGCTGTTCTTTTTGAATGTCAGTTGGGGTTAGCTGGGGTAGAGAGCTTAAGCCTAGAGCTGTGAAATTACAGTAAGCTACTGGTAGGCAAGTTTTGGGAGGTCCCAAGCAACTGGCCAAGCAATTAACAGTTTCTGAGGATAGAGATTCATCTCTGTCAAATTTGTGGAGTAGGGCTTTTACTGATGGTTCAGGAATATGTACCCATTGCAGACTTGAGGCAGGTCTGTGTGAAAGAGCATCAGCATTGACGTAATTCAAGCCTGAATGGCACTGTACTGCGTAATCATATGGCGAGAGAGCAGAAAGCCATCTGTGTCCAGTAGCATATAGTTTGGCAGAGGTCTGGACATACATCTGTGGGTTGTTGTTGGTCTTGACCAGGATTTTTGCACCATATAGGCATTCGTGAAACTGCTCCACTGTTGCCCACTTGAGAGCAAGAAATTCCAGTTTGTGGACAGGATACCTTTTTTCTGAAGGTATCAGACTTCTACTAGCAAATGCTACTTGGCGTAACCCCTCTGTGTATTCTTGGTAAAGTATGACCCCATGGCCACTCAGGATGGCATCTGTGTGTAACATGTAAGGTTCTGCAGGATCAGCATAGGCAAGTACAGCACAGTGAGTCAACTGATAAATAATTTCATTAAAAGAAGTGTTGCAATCAATGGTCCATCTCTGACCCAATGCTTCATGAGATCTGAAATATGTCTTTTCAGTCTCTTTGCCAGTCCCTTTCTTGAACTTCTTATAAGTAGGTGGATACCCTTGAGATAAGTTTAGCAATGGTCACACTACCTTTCTGTGGTCTTTAACAAAACGGTGATAATAACTGCAAAATCCAAGGAACTTCTGAAGCTCTTTTAAGTTATTGGGCTTTGACCAATCTGTTGATGCTTCCACCTTGCTGGGGTCTGTTTGTATACCCTCGGAAGGCACAATGTGACCTACATATTTCACAGAGCTCTGAAAGAATTGGCATTTGTCTATGGATAGCTTTAATCCAAATTCCTCAAGTCTATCTAGCACTTTAAACAGATGGGCCTCATGCACTTCAAGAGTCTTTCCAAAAACAATAACATTATCAAGGTACACCAGGCATTCAAGGAGTTTCTTGTTGCCCACTGCATGCTTCATAAGTCTCTGAAATGTGGGGGATGCACCCAAAATTCCTTGTGGCATATAGAGAAATTCATAGAACCCCAGAGGACAGATAAATGCTGTTTTCTCCCTATCTTCTTGAGCCATTCAGATTTGGTAGTATACACTGCTGAGATCGAGGATGGAAACCACTTACTCCCATTTGAACAGTCCAATGCATCCTGTAAGCATGGCATAGTATATTGATCAGGGGCAGTTCTTTTATTAAGGCTTCTGTAGTCCTCACACATTCTGATAGAGCCATTTTTCTTTCGCACTACAACAGTTGGAGAGGCATATGTGCTCTGTGACTTTTGTATTATGCCAGCTGATAGCATCTTTTGTAGATGTCATCTCACATTGTCTATGTCGGCAGGAGCTAGGCATCTGGATCTCTCCCAGAAAGGTTGCTCATCTTGCAGTCATATGAGGTGTTCAGCACCAGTAACACAGCCGACACCCAACTCCTTGAGGGAGAATACCTTGGTTTGTTGAGCCAGCTCGTTACTAATTCTGTTTCTCCAGCAACTTGAGATAGGTAAGTCTCCAAAGTTGAACATGTCAGGTGATACTTCACCTTCTTCTTCAGTCTGGCTCTTGGATGGCAGCACAGCAGTGTCAGCACAATAGACTTTTGCCAACATGCAACCTCGGTACACCTTAGTATCTCTGTCTGTGACATTTTGAATCTGTACCACCACTCTTCTGGCATAAGCATGAGCATGAACAGGAAGTACATAGGGCTTAATCAGCAGTCCTTCAGGCAATTTTCCTTCTTCTGGGGCATCCAGAATCAGTATTTTGTTGGTCACATCCTTTTGCAACCACACTTCTTCACTGACACTGCACTCAACATTCAGAGTGAGAATGATAGCAGAGGAATCCTTCTTCCAAACAATACCCACAGGTTCACCTTTGTCACTCTCTTCTGGGTGCATTTGCATCTCATAGGCTTTTATGGTCATGGCATGAACATGCAGAGCTCTTCCAGTCTTCTTTTGCTGCCTCCTCCTACATAGCTGAGCAAGATGGACAAACATATGTGCATTAATACCAATCAGCACAGGGATATCATCATACAGTCTAGAGGGAGGACAGACCAAGGTTAGTGTCTCCACGGGGTCTCCCACACCTTCCGCAGAGCACAAAAAAGAAAGCCACAGTCTTAGGTAATTGAGATACAGATATGATTTATCACTCAGCCTCCACACATGCAATCCATTGAGAGGTTGTAGTGGGTGATCAGATAAATGCTGTTCATACCAGTCTTAAGTATTATTGTAATTTGGGACTGGTTGTCTAGAACAGCTTGAACAGGAATTCCATTCACATGCACAGTAGTTTCCATAGGAGAACCCACCAATTCTGACCAATCAGGAGAGGTATTATTTGCAGGAGGTGTGACAGCAGACTTGGCTACATAAGACTTGTATGGAGGATTAGAAGAAGACTCTATATTGCTTTGTCTGACCTGGTTGAGCAGTTTGATTGTAACTCTTCGCAAATCTTCAGAGGACTGGTACACTCTTTTTGTAAGCCCATCCTCACCACAATGATAGCAGAAAACATTGGATCTGGGGTTGTGAGCTTGGGTAGGTTCTTCATACTACTGTGAGGACCAGGCTTATATTCATCTTTAGGTCTGTGCTCATTTTCAGTTCCACTAGATGTTCTCCAAGACAATGACTGATTAGACAACTGTGCAAGATCACTCACTAAAGCTCTTAACTCTCACTTCTTTCAGCATATCACTGTTTATTTCTCCATTAGGGACCTGAGCATTTGCACTGTTTGCAGTGGGTGAAGTTTCATTGGTGGATTCAGCAGCATGGGTGCGTACAGTCTGATTTTTAACCACTTCCACAGCACTCTCAGCACTCGCCTTCAATTCCCTTAATTATTTTAATAAGTCTTTAAGTTGCTGTGCATCAATAGCAGTCTCTTTCTCATTGGACTTTTCAGTGGCTGGGGCTGCTCCAGACACACCTGCATAGGGATCCCAAAATGCTTCCTCATTCCTAGCCTCTCTGACCTCCTTCATGAGCCAGCAGTAAGCAGGAGGACAATCCCTTCAATCTTGAAACTTTAGCTTAAGTATTAGCACACTGGAAAATCTGGCAGATTTAAGAATATGGTCTAATCTCACTCTGTTCAAATCACTGGCCAATACCCCACCTTTTCTGTGAATTCTCTGTAAAGCCATTTCCAGTCTAGTAACATAGGCAGACAAACACTCACCTTTCCATTGTTTGGTGGTCTTAAATTTCCACATCAAGTCTTCTCCGGGATTCAGTGTGGCCAAAATCACCTTCTAAAGCAGACAGATACTCTTGGGCTGAATCATCAGGGTTAGTAGACCGTAAAGATCTAATTGTTTCAAGTGTAGGACTCCTTAAACTTTCCATAAGCCTTTTCCATTTTTCAGCTTCTGTACATTGCCACTCTTGGACCAGAGGGGATGTATAGTCCATCAACATCTCTAAATCATCTACCCCATGGGGCGTGGGATGGGTGCCAGAGAACATTCTTAGCCTGTAGAATGAGTCAAGGTTCACTGAGGGTACAGGTACTGGTAACAGCACTGGTATGGGTGCAGGAGAGGGTACTGGTGAAGAAACTGGTGACAGTACTGGTCAAGGGTTTGAGGGAGTGGTACCTCCTGGGGACTCTGAGGCTCTTTTTAAATCCTCAAAGGTCTGTCCTTCAGCTAGCAACAACCTTCCCAGTTTTTCTTTCATGCCCCCCATTGTAGGTGACCCCCCAGGTGTAGAAGCCAAACTATGCATGGTGACTACCTTCCAACCCACCAGGGACTTATCAGGGGGAAATGATACTGGGTACTCTGTCAATGTCCACAAGGGTGCTACATTCCACTAAGGCCATTATGTTTTGAGCAATCAGGTCAGCAATTCACCCTTTTAGTGTAGCTTTACCCAGGCATTTGATTTTACCTAAGGCTCCCTCAATGTTACCTTTGTCGGTGCCCAGTGGAATATCTAGCAATAATAAAGCTTCTTGGGAGTTGATCTTCTCAGATTCACACAACCCCAATAAACAATGTACAGCCATTTTATTAGCAGGAAACTCAAGAATAAAGCTAGAAACTTTCTCCATTTGTGTGCTAGCATCCATTTGAAACCCAACTGAAATTTTGTGTTTTGGCCACCTGTGTACAGTAATCTCAGTGTGCCTCAAAAATTGTAACCCGGGTGCCACCTCCCAATGGCCTACTACCCCTGCTTGCTTCCCTGACAGCAGGCTGAGGGGCCTTGATTTTGATTTAACAGTTACTGGGGATTCTTGCCCAACAGTAAAAATACAATTATGGTGACTCCACCCAGAGTAATGTTTAAGTGGGTTAGATCTTAAGCTAATACAACCCTCTGGCAAACTCTTCCTACCCACAAACCCAAATGGTGACCTTACACAATAGGTTTCACAAACACTGTATGTGGCATTCTCAGGAGGGGAAATTCCAAGGAATAAATTTGTCTCTCTATCAATGGCCAACACACCACTGACCCATTAACTATTGCCCACCATTTCACTTCCTATTTTTGGGATCTTGACAAATACAAGGCCACTAATACTCTTGACAACAGCATCACCACACCACGCCCTCCTTTCCAAACCCCCATCCTAATTTCCACATCTGCTATCTTTCTCCCCATGAAGTGATTAAACTCATTAAAAAGAATGACCCCTGACCAAGCCTTGGCCTCAACAACATTGACTACCATATTCTTAAACTGGTTTGCGAACCCATTGCCCACCCACTAACCAATATCTTCAACTACTCCCTCTGCACTGGTGCTTTTCCTTTGAAATGGAAATGTGCCAACTTAAAACCTTTACACAAATCCGGCTCCAAAAATGATGTGGCACAGGCCAATCTCCCTTCTAGCACCTTTATCCAAAATAATAGAGCAAATCATGTTTGCCCAAATCCTGGAATTCCTAGACAAATCCAATTTACAATCAGACTCTCAGCATGGACTCAGGCCTAGCCACAACACAGAGACTGCACTTGTTAAGTTCACTAACTATAATGAAAAGGTTAATGACAAGCCGGACCACTGGCGCAGAGGCACGACTGACGTCTATGGCACCGATGACCCGGGTTTGGGAACGGACCCAGGAGTTGGAGGGCCAGCCTGCGGGAGGGAGTAGGATTGAGTGTCTGGCGGACTGCTCTCCTACTCTGGGGGGAGATGGGGCTGAGTGTCTGACACACGCCGGAATCCTGGCAGAAGCCAGGAGTTCCGCTGTGGCCAGCGCATGCATGTTCAGGGGGCAGGGTGGACTTGGGCCGTCATTGCACATCCCAGCAGGGTTTACAGCATATACAAAATGCTGGTAATGAAGCTAGCTCTGTTGCCATCCCCTTGCCACCAGAGTTCCCCTTTCGGAGGCCCCACTCAGAGGGAGGTTAAACCCAAGTATGAGTGGGCAGCTGCTTGAGCCTGGCTAAGCCCGTACGGGGCTTGGGGAACTAGCACAAAAAGAAAAAGTAAAATGCTAATGATGAAGGTCTTTTCACTGGACTCTGTGTTTCTGGACCTCACAAAAGCCTTTGGCCTTGTTGACCATACGGTACTCTTCTCCTCTCCTCTCTTTCATGGCTTAATTTCTCTGTAGATGTTGTCAACCGGTTCTCTGATTACCTCAGCCTCAGATCCCACAAAACTGTTGTTGCAGGTGCTTTCTCCAACATATGCCCCATTAAGTATGGTGTTCCCAGGGCTCCATACTGGCACCCCTCCTTTTCATTTTTTTGTTTTTAACCAGGAGGAGGAGTGGGTGCAGCCCTTTTTCAGCCATGTCTGACACTTAAAACACCAGTACCCACAATACAATACAATACAGCATGCATTATTACTTACATTTACATACAATTACATACATTCTCATTGCTTAAAAGTATAAACAACCTTTGCCTGAAGTGTAGTGCACTGTGTTTTCCATTTGTAAAGTGAGCATATTCATTCAGTAGGGAAGGTGCATACCAGGAAAAGCTTTCCTACTCATTTGCAATTTGAATCTCCCTTGTAGTCAACTCCATCCCTGAGAGATACAGACACACAGAGCTCATCCTGTATGCTGATGATGCCACACTTTTTTGCAAAGATAAAAATTCCTTCTTCCCTCCTTGATAACTTACAACAAGATTTCTCTAGTCTCCACGCGTGGTTCTCCTCCAGGGGATTAGTCCTCAATGCAAAGAAAAAAATCACAAGTTAATGGTTTTCTCCCGATCCAAGAAAAACTTTGCTTTTGAATTTATTCTCACAGACAATGACACCAACCAAATTGAAATAGTCTCTGAGTTCAAATACCACGGCCTACTCCTCGACTGCCACCTCTCTTATAAACCAAGACTAGAAATGCTCTTCAGAGTTAAACAATTCCTAATCCCTGAAACCAAGGTCCTCCTTGTTAATAGCTTCCTCTTCTACATCCTTGACTATGGCACCATAATTTACTACCCTTCCCTCTCTCATAAAAACCTTGTAGGCGAACGGCCACCATACTAATGCTAGTCGGTTCTCCACTGGCCTTCCAAGACTGATCCACCACTGTGATCTATACAAGATAGGAAACTGACCCCGTTTGGAGGACAGGATGGACAGTAAATTCCTAACCTTCTTCTAGAAATGTCTTTGGGGGCATTTACCCTGCAGTGTTGCGTCCATTTTCCCTAGGTTTACCCCCACTAGATCCACCAGACTATCCTCCATTAACTCATTCTTTCTCTCCCCTTTTGCCACACCTTTCTCAAGGACAGAAAACAATCTCCTACAGGGGTGTAAAACTCTTTGATAGCCTGCCCCATCTCTTGTACAGTGTCCGTCGATAGCTTCATTCAAGCTCAACCTTAAGGGTCTCCTGGCCAGTTCTAATTTTTGTAAATGTGCCTGAATCAGATTACGCGTTCTCTTATTCTTACTCTTTTCTAATACTCTCTGCTTTGCTAATATGTATATTCTTGTTTATACTTGATTATTCCTGCTACTTTAGTACTTTGAGCAGCTTTATTATGTCTCTGCTAGCATCTCTGAATAGATTTTTTGTTTTCTTTAGTTTGTACACCATTTACAGTGTTGTTGTCTCTATAACTAGACGCTTGTGAAAATGGGCAATTTTTGCTCACGTCTTTCCAGTATATAAAATAAACTGAAACTGAAACTGAATATAATTCATGCAGGAGCATCTCAATCCCACCTCAGAGTAAGCAAAACACTTCAAAGCACCTTCTAGAATCTTCAGACTAAGGGCCAGATATTCATGTGTTAGTGCAGGGCACAAATCAATTGCGCTGAACTAGCACCGAATCTGCGTCCAACTGCAATATTGAAAAGGACAGTTAGTGCCGTCGGTAGGAGTTAGCGCAGACACTAAATTATAATGTATATCAAGGGAGGACTTAGAGGTAGTCTGAATGCCGGTACACCGGCATATTCAAAAGTATAGCGCCACGCTACAGGCATTAGTGCGACCTGTAGCGCGGCGCTGATTACCGCTCAGTGAAGGCCAGTGCTAATGTGCAAGCGATAATGTGGCGGAGGTGCCTCCCTCCCAAAATGCAATTCCTGATCCCCAGTATCCACCCCATGACATCATTTTCCTGGTATTCTAGTGGTCCCCCCACCGCCCAGCATGTATCCAGATCCCCTGTAGAAATAAAAAAAACACTCATTTCCCCTGGTATTCTAGTGGTCCCCCCACCCCTCAACATGTATCCTGACCCCCAGTAGAAATATAAAAGCACTTGTTTCCCTGGTAGTCTAGTGGTCCCCACCCCCAGCATGTATCCAGACCCCAGTAGAAATAAAAAACACTTGTTTCCTAGTAGTCTAGTGTCCCCCACCCCCAGCACATATCCTGACCCCTGGTTGAAATAATAAATCACTTGTTTCCTTGGTAGTTTAGGTTATCATATGTGGGAACAGGGACCATGACGGCTGAGAAGGGCTGCCCGGCCCAGCCTGTCTGCCCAGGTCCCTATATACTGGATGGCTTCACTGCACAGCCCAGTGACCCTACAGCTGACATCCCCCTGCCCACAGCAGGTTTGCCTTATGCTTGCCCCATGCATACTTGTGTTTCACCCACACCTGCTGTTGGTGTGGGTTGGGGCATCATCCAGAGCACGTGTGGCCACTGGTAGTGTGTGTATATATATGTATATATATATTATATATATATATATATATATATATATATATATATATGTAACTCATTATGTACTGCTTGCAGTGCTACATAGATGTGTTGTATGTACTGCTTGTACCTGCCAGAACACAGTTCCTGCTGCTTCCAGCCTGTGCTTCTATTGTGACCAACAGGGGGTGCTGTGGGTATGCCTTGGCCTGCAGCATCCAGCCTATACTTCCATTCTGACCAAAAGGGGGAGCTTTGGTCATGGCATAGCTTCGGGCAAACTGCATGGTAATGTTTGCTAAGCACTTAATGAGATACAAATGTACCTGTTTGCCCATGGATTACCTAAGTAGACTCATTTGCACTGGAGCTTTCAATATATCTCCCGTTTGCCCTGGGCTAACCAGTTTGCACCGGGCTAATTTGTTAGAACTGTGCAATCAGGTTAGCCCTGGGCAAACCTCACTTCAGCAGAGCACAGTTCAGCAGCGTGTGGCTTACATTGTTGTTTGCAGTCATACCTCTCAATTGTCCCTGATTTTCAGAGACGTCCCTGATTTTACCTCAGTGTTTTACTCTGTCCCTCCTAAACATTGTGTTCCCATGACCAAACAGGTGGGGGTTATAGGCATAAAATAATGCCAAACATTAATGCTACAGATGTGGTCTTCCTTAGAAAATGCATTTTATACTAAACCACGTATTCTACCAGCTTCCTGAGTGGATATCATCAATTTTTCAGATGTGTCCTTGATTTTAAACCTTTGTCCCTGATTTTTTAAGCCTTGTCCATGATTTATGAGGCAGGGAGTTGAGAGGTCTGCTTGCAGTAAATTGAGACATCTCTGTGCAATCATACGCAATGTTCTCCACCTGCAACACTGGTTTGCTACAGCGTCTAATGAACTACAGTTGCAGTTTGCACTTCCCTGTTTCTGTAGGGGGAAGGAGCAGTCAAAGGAGCCTCCTCACTGGATTCTACCCTCACATCTTGGTATACCCAATGCTGCACTTTTCACCCTCTTGCCACCCTTCCTACATTCCTTCTCCCCCCCTACCCTCTTCCCTCTCCCTATGACTCTGGCACTTCTTATCTGTTGTCTATTTTCTCTGACAAATGCCGCTGACTGCCTTGTTACAATGCTACCCTTGAACTGTATTAATCTGTACTCTGCAATGTCCACATTGCTGTAATGCCTGTCTTGATGTTCCCCATAATTTGTATTTCTCTGATGTGGAACCTTTGTAATCCTAGACTTGATAAATAAATAAAAAATAAATAAATAAATAAATATTCAGTGCTGTCTTATTCCCAGGCTATTTTTGCTTTGCACTCCCAGACCAGTTTGCCCGGCTTCCTTAGACTGTTATATTCAGCAGGATTAGCACCAGGCTATTTCCTTTTCAATATAGCTTGCTTTGTGCTCCAGGCTGTTTGCCTGCTGGGCAGTGCTAATTTAGCCCCAGGGCAAAGTTTTGAATATCTGGCCCTATGACTATAAAAAATTAAGCAAACTGCTTAAAATATCTAGCAAACAAATCTGACGAAAGTGGGGAAATTGAAAGTTCCTCAGCTACTGTCTCAGCAGGCACAAAGCAAAAGAGAGAAAATCTTCAGGGTCCAAAAGATTTCTAACACTGTTGCAACTTGCCTTTAAGCCTATCAATAGCTATGCA
The DNA here is from genome assembly GCA_016271365.2 of Neoceratodus forsteri. NCBI lineage: Eukaryota > Metazoa > Chordata > Ceratodontiformes > Ceratodontidae > Neoceratodus > Neoceratodus forsteri. Next base: position 990,416,110 of record CM057449.1, read on the forward strand.
CACCCCAAAATGTGTCCAAAACCTCAAGGAGAGCTAGATAAAACAAATTCTGATCAGAGCCACTACGGCTGCTAATATATTAATAGATAAGGGTGTTTCATGGGCTTAAACATAAAGATGAATTGCTGTAGTCAGCTCCATGTGTAAATTTCATTTTTTGGTAAGGTTAGAGCACTTATCTGGTTGATCCTGTGTGTCCCATGTATTTCAAAGGTGAGCAGTGAGTGTGTATTGTACTATATGGGGAAGGAAAGGGAGTTCCACACCAGGTAATGGTGGATGGAATGATGCAGAGCAGAAGATATGGCTACAGTGGGGATTGTGGGACAACCTGGAAGGATAAGAGCCTATACTGAGGTGATGGCCTGCTTACATTAAGGAGGGAACCATAGTCCTCACTGGTCAGTTTATATGTTATTTTGATGGACAGTAAAAGTAGCTGATGGTGGTGACAGAAGAAATGGGTGTTTACTCACCTGGTAAAGGTGATTGTGTTGGTTGGCATCCATGGCACTCCAGACATTACCTCATGGGTTGTAGCCCACCTGATAGGCTAGTGATGCACATGACCCAGATCAAATTTCTAGCATATCCAGGTCCCAGGAGCCCCTGCTCTCCAGTTCGAATCTTCCATAGCTGAAATCAAGGTTAGTTAGTGCAAGAGAAAGAAAAACATACTGTGCAGGCACAATCAAGTGATGGTGATAAGAGAGGTGATCAACAACAAGGAAGAATGCGGGCTGCGAAAGGTATCGAGGGCCCGGCGCAGAGCCCTTATTCTTCTACTATTTACAGACTAGTCCCGGTCCGAAGGTCCGACTGGTGGATAGTTTTAACGAAAAAACTGTCATGTGGTGTGTCCCCTATTGGGACTACCATGGAGGAGGTCCCCTGGATCAGTCCCGTCACCTGAGCACTGGAAGGAGGTTTGAGTGCCATGGATGCCAACCAACACAATCACCTTTACCAGGTGAGTAAACACCCATTGTGATTGGTTGGCATCCATGGCACTCCAGACATTACCTCATGGGTAGATAAGAAGCAGTGTAGTACCCAGGGGTGGGAACCGAGTGGTCTAAGAGTGAGGGGTTGAGGATGTTGCCGCCGGGACCTGAGTGGCGAGTGGGCCGCCTGGCCCATGACTGGTCCAGCATGAAGTGCCCGGTGAACGCGTGGAGGGAACTCCACGTGACTGCCCTACCTAGGTTCTCCGAAGATGCATTTGCTCTCTCTATCCAAAAGGTGGCGATCGCTCTGTGTGGTGAGCCTTGATCTCTTGGGGGGTGGAGTCCTCCGGTTAGCGGAGACGGCATTCCGGACGACACTCCTTAACCATCCTGCAATGGGCCTTGGGGGCAGTTCTGCTCTGCCTCTGACCCTTCGAGAAGACACAACAGACTCCCTGTCTTGCGGATAGGGAAGGTTCTGGCCAGGTACCCAGAGGGGGCGGATCCAACGTCATGGTAATGTGGGACCGCACTGGGACCCTGCTGGGGCCCTTCTGTGAAGGTGGTTAGCTCGCTGGGTTGCCCTCCATGAAAACCGGTGAATACCCTGGCTGATAGACTGGGACCAATCTCAGACGGGCCCCTAATGGGGTGAGCACCCTATCAGGTTCCTCGCAGGATAGGGCCCCAAGTCCTCCGACTCTTCTAGCTGAGCGGATTGCCACCAAGAAGCATGTCTTGAGATAGACCCAGATCAGATCCGCCTCACGTAGGGGTCCGTGAGGAGCCGAGTTGAGGGGCTCTAGCATGAGCGGAAGAAACCACAGAACCGTGGTCAGTCTCGTCCTCAGTCGGAGGGCCTCTACTGCCCTTAGAGAGCGTGTGGCCTATGGATGAGCTCCTGGGGTGTGTCCCGATATGAGGCTCATAGCCGCCCCTACGACTGATAGCTGCACCCTGATGGCGGGGTGTGCTAGTCTCTCGTCTACTCCCAGTCAGTGGGACGGTAGGATGTTAGCCCTGTCGGTCTTCTCGGGAGCCTTGCCCTGCTCCAGGCACCACCGAGGGAAGGACCATGTCTCCCATACGTGTGGGGTGAGAGAAGACCGTCTGACTGGGGTGGGGTTCTGATGATGATGGGATCATGAGGCCTGCTGCCCCAAGTCTGCTCCTCTCAGAAACCAGGCCGTGAGCTTCCGGATCTGTGGGGTTTGTGAAACCCTGACCCCTGGGGGGGCATGACTGTTCTGAAGGGATCCTGAAGTTGGCCAGTGACCTCTGTCTGGCAGCTGTGAGGCACGACCTGCGTGGCTGGTAGGGTGTCACCAAGATGACTATGTGCTGTGACTCCCGTACTTTGGTTGGGACCAAGGAGTCAGTGGGAGCGGTGGGGAAGCAAGCATGTCTCCCGTGTCTTTTTGGCTCCCAAGGTTGTGATACTGCCTCAGTTCCCTGGCGAGGCTGTGACTGAACTGTGAACAGTAACGTCTGACCTGAGTCTTCTCCCGTACCACCCTGAGGTGTAAGTAGCGGTTCCCCATGTCTCTAGGATCATCTGGACTGGGTCCAGTGTAATTGTCATTATCCCTGGTGCACTAGATGCCTGCTGAGCCAGTCTGCATGGACATTCAGACTGCCAGGTGAGCCGTGCCCAGGCGGCTGTTTCGTTGGCTTGGGCCCAGTTGAGACCATCGTTGCCTCCTTGTCAGTTTCTCTGCCCGGTCCCACCTAGCTTGCTGTGTGGGCGTGAGCCTCGATTGCCAGACCGGGTCAGGACCGATTGATCATGTACCTGGTGTTTGAAGGTTTCAGGGCATGCGACACAGTGCTTGTCTCCAGTGTGTGATGGGGAGCCCGACTCCGCTGGTGGCCACCGTCCCTGTGCCGGCGTGTCTCCCAAGCACGCTCCTCTGCCGGAAGGACTCGCGTCCGTTTAGATGGGGATTGGGCGAGGTGCCTCCTGAGGGACTCACCTTGTCAAGTTCGTCTCCACCGTCCATTATGCCCGGGTTGTCCTCACTGCGAGGGGGCGCGGTACCATGGCCTGGAGGTATGGGCTGGTCAGCTACTCAAATCTGCACATAAGTTTGAGGAGGGCATAGCCACCTGGCCCAGGGTGGCCTTCATTCAATGGGCCAGGTACTCAAGCTGTGGACTCTCGGGGAGTGTTTCTTTTTTTTTTTCTCGGTCTCCTCCTGAGTGGAGTTGTGGGTGCTCCCCTTGCTTGACCTGTTGAGTGTGAGAGCGGATGCTCTTCTCTCGGCTTACCTTCCAGCCGTGGTCTTCGAGTGCCTGAAGGGCAGAAGCCATTGAGTCAGAGGGATTGACTGTGTTACCCTACAAGAGAATATGGGGGTGAGCGTCCTAAGGGTCTATCGACGTCAGTAATCGCCTACCCGAAAGTATCGGATGGTGGACCGGGCGGTCTCCATTTGGCCGAGTGCGATGCCACATAGTGGCTTAGGTTGTTTTAGGCCCAGGATAGGTCGGAGCCCCCCCGAAGATGCCCCTCACCTGGCTGTGGTGGTGGGGTGGGTTAACCCTTGGGAAAGGGGGGGGCGGGACAGCTCGATGGAGTATCCCTTGGTACAGTGACTTGAACCCACTTATCCGAGCTGTGAGGAGTAAGCGGTGAGCGAGCGGGTTGGTCCTTGTCCCACAGGAAGTGAGGGTTCGGAGGAAGCGGAGTTCGAACCCACACGGATCTTCATCCCTTGGACAACCAGTCCTACACCCAAACTACTCGGCGTCTGGATTGACTTTAGTGACATTGCGAGAGGGTAGTCGCTGTTGCGTCCCCCAATAGTTTCTACCTCGTCCTCTGGTTTACTGCCCCCAGGCTCCTAGAGAGGGGAACTGAAAACCCCGAGGGTACGGTTGTCCTTGATTTCGAAGATAAGACTCCCCCTGAGCAATCTTTGGCCTTCCTGTTCGTCGGGTCCCTGGGTGCCACTGTGCCGCATGGTAGCACCGTCCTTGCTAGGGGCTGCCATCTGGGGGGTGCCTTGCGCCAGGCGTCTGATTCACCCTGGAACGGGACGTCCTGTCCTGTTTCTTGCGGTTTGTCATTCTGCCGAATCGTGGGATGCCATCCCTTACTGAGAATATCCTAGACCGCGGGACGCGCTGGGAAGGCTTCTCTGATAGACTATCTCGATTAGATCAAGGGTTTGAGTGTTTTCTTGCGGCTGACTCCTTCATGTCGACTCCCATAGTGGTCTTAGCCTCTTCATGGGCCCTGGGGTCCAGGCGAGGCGGCATGACTTCTTCTTCTTCTTCTTCTCCTCCTCCTCCCTGTCCTCATACGCGTTGTTACGTGGGGCGCCTAGAGCGGTGTCCTCGGGGGTTGGAGACTCCTGGATGCCCCCCCCGACCTGCTAGGTTCCGGGCTTGGGACTTGCCTGCATAAGGCCAGCTGGCCCTGCCCCATGGTATTGTGGCCTGCTGTGTCAGAATAGGAGGCGGGAGGGTGGAGGTGGGGGCGGGGCCGGGACCACCCCATAAAGTTGCTGGGCCCCGTGCTGAGGGGGCCCATGGGCTGGTGTTGCTCCAGAGAGGACAGACCAAACTACAAATTGCCCAGGCAATTTCTTGGCCCCCTTCCTCTTTTTTTTTTTTTTTTAAACTGAGCACTGAATGCGGGTTGTGGGAGTGCTATGTGAGGACGCCCGCAACATGTGCCAAGACGAGGAAGGTTTGAGTTCAGAGGTCCGAAACCAGGGCTCGCTATGTGAGGGAGCCGTGGAATGACCGGATGGGAGACTACCTTCTCGGGTCGCTGTGGGAGGGACCCAAGTGGCAAAGGCAAGAGAAAGGGAGGGGTTCCAAGGGAAAGATGGATAAACTCTGTCGTGGGGGAATGCCGCCAGAGGGTCGCTGTGAGAGGGACCCTTCGGGGGGGGAGAGCCCCCCATCATCAGCTGTTGGCCCAGCTAACTACTCCCGCTTTCCCTCTGAAAATTTTTAATAACCAGGTAAGGCCCGCTAGGTACAAGATCTGTTTCCAGGAACGACTTGGGGGAACTTGGTGGTTAAGTGGCTTGCTCAGAGACAGCAGTATGCAAGTGGGGAGTTGTGAGCCTCAACTCAGGGTTGGTCTACTTGAGGTATCGAGTCGACTCTGTAGGCTATACTGCCGGCTTTTTTTTTTTTTTGGAAAGACTAGGATTAGAACCCTGGTCGCTATTGCTTTCTGGCTAAGCTACTTCATGCCTCAGCTCTCAAGCCACAGGAGCAGCTCTGTCTCTTCTTTTCACTGGGGAATAATTCCCTGTGCCTGGTCTCTGCCCACAGAAAAAGCATTTTACTGTTGTCCACCCCTGTCATCTAAGGAATGCCCCCTCTCACCCCCCACTTCATTCCGTGGAGGGGGGGTAAGGGCCGAGAGTCCCCTGGCCTTCGATATATATCCCATTCCCATCTCCTGGGAATGAGTGGGCAGAGGAGAAAATGGCAATTTCGGAGGTCCCTGGGGGAATTGCTGTCCCCCCTGCCATCCAAATAGCGCCTTTTCTAAATTGCGAGGCGCAGCCTTCCCCCTCTCCCTTGCTCACTTCTTCTAATGCCAGCTCCTGGTCAGCAGTATACGTGAAGAAATGCAGACAAAAAGTTTCTACGTTCTTTTCTCAGTCAGAGGCATAATTTTGGCAGGGAGAAAAGTGAGGAATCGATGTTAAGACCCTGGAAACTTAAGGAATGGCAGCTGATCCTTATTAACAAAAATAGTGAAGCCCTTTGTCTGCAGATAAGGCACAGTGCCAGCAGGTGTAGCATTGGCTTCCTAAGACTGTGAAGAATTTTTTTTTCAGAGCATGCGGGAGCAATATTTTTTAAAATCTAATTAACACTTTAAGCATGCGGGAAAAAGGACCTCCGAGCCGAGGAGGAGGCAAAACGCCTAGGGGCTGCAGCAGGCCCGACCAGCGCCCACCGGAAGCGTGCCCAAAGCGTGCGAGGTGGAAGGCGCTCGCGACTGGCTCGAGAAGTGACAGAGCGGCCACGACTCTCCCCCATACCCCCCTCATTGGAGAAGCGGAAGAGGGGCTTGCTTTTCCAGGCTGAGCGGGTCGCCAGGTCGGACAGGCCGCCGACCAGCCGGGCGGCCTGAGAGGGCCGACACCTCCGCCGACGAGCGGCACAACTCTCCCCTACCCTCAGAGAAGAGAGAAAGAGGAAGGGGAAGGGAACTCTACCTTCCGGAGGCCGCGCAGTAGTAGTGTGGTCAGACAGGCTGCCGACCAGACGGGTAGAGAGAGGAAGGGGAAGGGAGTCTCTACCTTCCGGAGGCCACGCGGTAGTCGCGTGGTCAGACAGGCTGCCGACCCGGGATCGGGAGTGGGGAAGGGTGGCCGCGGGCCAACAAGGCATAAGCAGAGGGCGGAGGGAGGCAACTGCCCCTGCGAAGCGCCAGAAACAATTTTTTTCCCTCAAAGGATTAACCAGGAGAGACACACTAAGCTAAAGCTTGGTTACAGATGCGACCTGGCAGCACAGGGAAGGTAAGAGAAATGGTTAGGGTCACACAGTACGCAAGGGGGGGTGGGAATCAAACCCAGGGCTCCAGATTTGCAGCTCAGAGACTTAATCCACTGTACTATGCTGCTTTGCTACGCCAGCCTGCTCCGCAATGGCGCCTCGAACCTATGGTGCCTACTCGGAGGCATAGCAAAACACGGAGGCTCACACCGAACTTGTAGTCCCCTTCAACAAGCAAATGTGAGTTGTCTTGCTGTATGCACTCAAACCGTGAAGCTGCCAGCACAAAGAGATTTTCGATACATTAGTCACAAAGCTAGCTAACCCTGAGGCTGAGAGCTAGCTTAAGATATTTCTTATCTTAACAATTCCTGCTTTTTTCATACAAGTGCCTGTGATTGATAAGAAGTTTATAGTATATATATATATATATATATATATATATATATATATATATATATATATATATATATATATATATATATATATATATATCCCACAGGATCTTACCTTATTGGAGCAGATAGGGATCCCTGTGTGCTTCCTGCCTGATCAGATGCACGATTCGAAACTGGAGAGCAGGGGTTCCTGGGACCTGGATACGTTAGAAATTTGATCTGGGTCATGTGCATCACTAGCCTATCAGGTGGGCTACAACCCATGAGGTAATGTCTGGAGTGCCATGGATGCCAACCAATCACAATAGGGTAGGCAAAAAGTGGGCTACAACAGGCTGTTATAGAGAGTAGGGAGATCTCAAGGGGAGAGAGTCCCACCAGGATGCAAGTTATTCAGGAAAGCAGAGGATTAGCAAAGGAGGAAGGGGGAAGGAGCAGTCAAAGGAGAAAGGTGAGGAAGGAGGCCAGTTGGAAAAAGGAGAAAGTGACACAGAAACACAGAATCTATCAGCAGATAAGGATCTCCTCGCCCACCTAGTCTGCCCCATTTACCATACCTGTAGTGACGCCGGAGACCCTATTCAGTCTTCAGACTCCCCCCTCTTACCTCTAAGATCCCTCTGTGTCTTGGGTGTTAAGTAAAATGACCTCTTCCTTCTCTTCATTAGGCCTTTGTTTTACTAACTACCAGGCCGGTATGATTAAGTAGCAGAACACCCTCTGGAGAAAGGTCAAGGCAGCTGCACAAGCCCTACTAAAGGGCACCCCAAACAAGAGCTTCTTAAGGCTCTTACTGCTGGGGCTGATGTGGAAAAGCATCTGCTTCACATGCCTATGATGTTTCAGATGCTTCTTCCAGGGCTGCTGCATCAGGCACCTCTCTCAAGAAATACTAATGGCTCAGCATGGCAGGGTTTGCGAATGATGTGCAATGGTCTGTTCTCAGTGCCCCTTTCAGAGGACATAAACTGTTTGATTCTGATGTCCAAGACATTCTGTCCACCCTTCAGGCCTTAGGCAGGACTCTGAAGCCAATGCATTCCCTTTACCATACCCAACCAATTGGTAGGTACAGGTTGCTTTTTATTTATTTATTGCATAATCGGATTTACAACCTTTTAGTCAGTGGCTCGTTTACAAAGGTACCTCATCACAGAGAAGACACACATGGTTAACATAATTTACAGAGTACAGTCAAGACAGAATAACAGATTTTTTTACACATTTACAGAATACAGACATACAGAATCACATAGTTTTACATAGGTTGCATGAACAGAAATACATAGTATTACATGCAATTGCTTGAACACATATGTAATTAATAAACATTTCAAGTAGTACCAGCAGGTACTGACAGAGGAGAGATGGCCCGGAGGGGAGTAGGGGGGTGGGTGTTCAGCCCAGTGGGCCATGTCAATAGTGCCAGAAGAGCAGCAGAGTATCTTTTAGTGACAGGTGCAGCAGCGGGTGTTGAACAGCAGGTCTCGTAAGGCAGCTCTGAAAGGGGGCAATTTTGGCTGTGTTGGAAATGGCTGTGGGGAGTGAGTTGAACCAGGTAGGTGCTCTGTAGCTGAATGACCTCTGAGCCTGGGTGGTCCTAGTTCTGGGCACTAGTAGAGTGACCTTGTCTGAAGTTCAGATGGTGGCTCTGGGGGGGTGTAAATTGGGTGGAGGCAGACACCCCAAGGGGGGTGAGCCCAAGTAGAATCTTCTTGGTTAGCAGGCCAGTTTGGTATTGGATGCATTCGTCGAGGTTTAGGAGTTTGGCCATGTCATAGAGTTGACAGGTGTGGGTGAGTCTAGTGGCACTGGTCAGTAGCCTGCAAACCTTATTTGGTGTGAGTCTAATCTTGCTGAGGGTAGTGGAGTCAGTAGCACCATATACTGGGAGGCCGTAATCAATAAGGGACATTACTGTGGATGTGATAGCAAGCCTGAGGGCATCAGGTGGGAGGCAGTCCTTGTGCTGGTAGAGGATGCCAAGGTGCACATTTGCAGTGGAAGCAAGGGCAGTAATGTGGGCATGAAAGGTGAGGGCCAAGTCAAATGTGATTCCAAGGTATTTGTATGAGTAAATTTGTTCGAGTGGTTGACAAGTGCTGGGGAAGGTTTGAAGGGGACATTTGCTGGCTTTGTCCTGGTGGTGGGTGAAGAGCATTTCCTTAGTTTTTTTGAGGTTCATTACTAGTCTGCTCTTCTTAAACCAGTTCTCAGCATCATTGAAAGAGTGCTGGAGGGAGTCTTGGAGGGAGGTGACATTTTTGTGAGCTGCATAAATCACAGTGTCATCAGCATATAGTAGAATATTGCCAGAACAGGTTCTAGGCAGGGCATTTAGGTACACGCTAAAGAGTAGTGGGCCCAGAATAGAGCCCTGGGGAACCCCTGAGGGGATGGGACTGGTTTCTGAGAGCACCCCATTGTTTTTGACATGCTGGGAGGGGGCTGATAGGTAGCTCACACATGAGGAGAGGGTGCCAGCAGAGAAACCCATATGGTTGAGGGCATTTAGTAGGAGTGGGTGGGAGACAGTGTCAAATGCCTTAGAGAGGTCAATGAACACTACCCCAACTAGGGAGCCAAGGTCCAGGGAGGTGTGTAGGAAATTAGAGAACTCCATTAAAGCTGTGCCTGTACTGTGACCAGGGCGGAAGCCATGCTGTTCTGGACACAGGATGTTATATTTTGCTAGATATTCAGCGAGTTGGGTGGCACCACTTTTTTTAAGGCTTGGGGGGGGGGGAGAATGGAAATTGGTCGATAGTTGCTGGCAGTGGACCGGTCGCCACCCTTGTGAATAGGTGTGACTGTCACAGTTTTCCATGCTGTGGGGAATTGTCCCAGACAGAGGGATCAGTTCAGTAGATCCATAAGTGAGACCAAGACTTCATCCAGGACCAGCCAGACTATTTTTGGATCCAGGGAGTTGCTACTTGGACTGGTGCCTTTTAGTGCATTAAGCAGGAGTGGTTTGGCATCCTGAATGGATACCTTGCATAGGTAGAACTGGGGGCACTGTGGATCTGAAGGTGGCGGGTTGTGAGTAGGGTTGAAAAAGTTACCCGGGAGGACAGGGCAAAGATCAGCAAAGGAGAAGTTAAGGCAGTTGGCAATGTTGATGGGGTCAGTGATGGTGGTGCCATTGAATGTAAGGTGGGCTGGGGTGCAGAGCATGATTTCCCAGTTATTTCTTTTATATTGTCTCAGAAGTTCCAGGCGCAGCCCCATGAAGAGGTGAAGGTGGCCTGGTAGTGGTTAGCCTTGGCTTTGCGGATGGCCCATGTGCACCTGTTCTGGGCAGCGTTATATGCCTATCTGTCAGCAGCCCGACCAGTCTCAGTGGCTATATGCCAAAGGTTATCCCTGTCCCTGAGTAGTTGGAGTAGGGCAGGGGTAACCCAGGGTGAATTCTGTTTTTTGGAGCAGATCATGGTCAAGAGTGTAAAAAGATCACAGGCCTTGGTAAAAGCTTGTGAGACTAGGTTGAGGGCAGTGTCAATGCTCATTGCATGGCTGATGGGAGACCAATTAATTTGTGTGAGGAACTGCTTGAATTTTAACAGTCCTCCTGGGCAAAGGCATCTGCAGTGAATGGTTTGGGCTATGGGTTTGGGGGTAGGGGTAGACCAGAGGAATAGGAGAGGGGAGCGGTCACTTAAGGAATCTGGGAGGACTTGAATATCTTTAATCTTTTGGGGGTGGTTTGAGACAATGACATCTAGGAGGGTGCTTGTCCCTGAATTTTGGTTATGTCTGGTGGGTTGTGAGACAAGTTGGGTCAGGTCCAATGCAGCAAATGTGTCTCTTATCAGTGAGTCAGTGGGACTGAGCTAGTTTACATTGAGGTCTCCTAATAGGATTTGTTAAGCCTTATGGGGGAGGGAGGAGAGATATTCGGTGAGAGATGATATTGCAGGGGTCTAGTTCCTTGGTGGGATATAGGAGACTATGAGATAGAGGGGGCTCCTGGATGGGTCTGGGGTGAGTTTGAGGGTAAGGGCCTGGGCACCATCTACAAGCTTGGGGCAGGGAGGGCATGGCCTATGATGGTGTCACGAGCATAGAATGCACAACCACCTCCACGTCTACCTATTTGATCCTCACGATATAGGGTGTAGCCTGGGAGAGAGACAAAGGAGTCTGGGGTGGACTTAGTGAGCCAGGTTTCTACTAGGGCCAAGATGTCTGGTTGGTGTAATATAACCCAGCACTGAATGGCAGTGAATTTTTTAAGCAAGCTGCATACATTCATGGAGGCAACGCGGAGTCTGTAGGACTTAGTTGGTGGATTGGTGGGGGCAGGGCCTGGGTTTGGGTGGATATTACCAGAGAGGAGTAATAGTATGACTAAGGCTCTAGCTCTGGGGTGGCAGTTTGTTAGTTTCCTGTGGGTACGTTGAGTAGCCAGGCAGGCAGTGGGTGAACAGGGAATGGGCAGGGTTTGGAGGGTCTGGAAGTTACAGAGGTGGTGGAGCCAGGGTCAAAGGTGGGATTGGGGGGCAGCAAGGGGGTGGATGCAGGGGCAGGGGTATTGACATGGTGGTGGGTGGGTGGGCTACAGTGGTAAGGTATGTGGGTACAAATGACCATGGGCAAGGGCTGAGGTCTGACTGGTGGGAGATAGGTTAAAGGAAATGTAAGAAGATGATACATATAAGGTGGAGATTAGCACTCATGATGCCAGGTAGCCTAGGAGTGAGAGCACAGTGGCTGGGAGGGGGGAGCCAAAGCTTTAAGAGCTGTAGAAACCAAGTCAAGATTATGCTGGCTTGGTGAATAGAGCTGCTGACTTCAGTTTCAAGGGCACAGGGTTTGAGACCTGGGGATAGACAGTGGAGTACCTTTTTTTTTGATTAAGGAGCAAAAGCTTTAAGAGATTTAAGATCCAGTAGAATTATGTCTTGGCTTGGTGGCCCAGTGGTAGAGCTGTAGACTTCAGTCCCAATAGTAGTGGGTTTGAAACCTGTGGTAGAACAGTAGAGTATTTTGGTAGATTTAAGGAGCAAAAACTTTAACAGCTTTAAGATCCAAAAGAATTATATCTTGGCTTGGTGGCCTAAAGGCAGAGTTGCCGACTTTGGGGCCAGGTGACCAGGGTTTGAAAACCGCCATGGGACAGCAGAGAGTATTTTTCTAGCTAAATTATGGTGTCAAGAAGCTATAAGAGCTTTAAGGAACCAGAGTAATTTGTATCACCTTACTAGCCTAGTGGTAGAGCTGCTGACTCAGGTATCAAGCATGCAGGGTTTAGGATAGCAAAAGATATTTTTTAGCTGAGTATGGGGCCAAAAGGTATAAGAGTTATGGATCAGAGGGAGTCAATAGCCTGACTCATTTGCTTAGTGGTAGAGGGTTTGAGACCCACAAGGGGCAATAGTAGATAAGGTGGGAGTAGAGATTTGGAAGGTGCAGAGTGGTATAGGTGAGGATGAAATAGTAGTTAGGAGGGTGCTATAGTGACTCCTGGTGGCCAGTGCCAATAGTAGCTGTAGGTAGGGAGTGGAGATGAGGAAAGAGATGGAGTGGTGCCTGGGGGTGCACAGCAGCAACCCATAGTGGTCAGCAAGCATAAGCTGCAACTGGCAAGTGGACACTTAGTAATTAGAAGGAGAGGTCACATGATATGTAATGTGACCTGTAAGCAGTGATAAATGGAGAAAGCTGACCCTGGGTGGGTGGGGCAGTCAGCACGCAGCACCGACGGGGTAACACCTCTCCACAAGCAGGATGGTAGCGTTACCTCTTAAGGCTCTCTGCAGTCCCTGTTACAGGTTCCTCATCTGGGCAGTGCACTAAGGGGAGTGGTGTGTGGTGCTTCTGAGGCCTATAAGGGGAAAGGAACAAAGGAATTACATTAGTATGAAGTGAGACAGAAGAGGGCGCTACTGCTGGGACAGAGTTGGGATACAGATGGCTACAGCGCATGCGTAACAATTCACCCATAATGGCGGAGAGAATACCAGAATCTTAAAACAGCTCTAAACAGGTAAGAGGACTATTACAGAAAACAGGCTTAATAGCACAGTTAAACAGGACTTGCAGGCATTAAAACAGTAGTCACTAACAGGTAAATGCAGTACTAGACACCCATTAAGGTAACACAAGGAAATACCCAAATCCCAGAACAAAAATGTCCAAATATCAGAGAGGAAAAACAATCAGTTGCTGTGTGGGGACAGAAAATAGAACCCCAATTGTCCAACACATCTCCACAAGCAGGCTGAAAGGATGGTAGCATTAACTCTTAAGGCTCTCTGCAGATCCCTGTTATATGCTCCTCAGCTGGGCAGTGTACTGAGGGGAGTGGGGTGCTTCTGAGGCCTCTTAGGGCTCTCTGCAGTCCCCTGTTACAGGCTCCTCAGCTGGGCAGTGTACAGCTGGTGCCAGGCACCACTCAGTAACTAGACAGCAGGGTAGGGGCAAGGGAGTAGGAGGCTTTCCCACCCCTGGCACCACCCCAGATGCCCATTCAAAACCCTCTAGAGGTGGTGGCACAGGTGGTGACAAGAAAAGAGCTGAGGAATATCAAAATGGTGCAAGGTCTACATCAGAAGCCCTATGAGAGGAGACTGAAAGAGTTCAATATGTACACCCTGGAGGACAGGTGGAATAGTTGGGATATGACAGAGTCCTTTAAATACCTCACAGGGATTAATAAGGTATAGGAGGAAGATATGTTTCTGAGAAAAGGTGCAGTAGAATAAGGGGTCATGATATGAAGCTGGAGGAAGGTAGATTCAGAAGAGATGTGAAGAAGTTCTTCACAGAAAGGGTGGTGAATTCCTTGAATTGCCTTCCATGGGAGGCAGTAGAGGTGAAACCAGTGGTGGGTTTCAAAAATGCCTCAGATAGGCACAAAGGAATCCTAGGAGGAAGACATAGTGCTGTGGGTCTGCAACAAAAGTGATCATAATTAAAAATGGGCAGAATAGATGTTTACAGCAGTCATTATCTGCTGTCAGTTTCTGTGTTTCTATGTATGACAGGTCATGTGATTCAAATGGATACAGTGTAAAATTATTAATATGCACAACATCAATACTGTAAACTGTGTGGCACACATAATTCATGTTGTACTGTGCTATACAGACACGATAATTAAATGGGTAATGATATTTGCATTGAGCAAGGAAGAAAAAATCAAAGGGAACATGTGTGAAGCAATATACAACTCACAGAGTGGTGATACTATAACAGGTACATACTGTACGAAGTTACTGTATTATAATGGTACCCAGCTGTATACCAAAGTTTAGTTAGTTACAATGTGGGATTTTAGCTATTTTTGTTCTATTTTTAATAATCCAGACATTGTCTACACAGTAATGATGCATAGCTAAGGATGCTCCTTACAATTTGTGATCTTGTTTTTTTTTTACCACTTTATTCATTTTTAGGAAATCACTTGAAACGTGGCTGCAATTCTGTTCAGCCAATTAAGTTTTGGTCTACCTATGCATGCCTTTTACAAGGGAGTACTTTATATATTAAAGTGGCACAGTGTTATCCTTAGGACAGGTTGTGGTATGCATTTGAACAGATGTAAAAAATGTAATGCTGCACTATATGTCAAATAAAAAATGGTGTTCCTGATTTTGAGCATTTGTCCCTGATTTTAATGGGCAGTGTCCCTTATTTTGATCCTGGCAGCATGAGAGGTATGTATTCAGGGATAGCCAGGTGTTGCATTAACACCCCCCTATGATTTCTTTGTAAACCCCTATGATGCTCCTTGCAACCCCTGGATACCCCCAAAACATTAGTTGCCTAGCATTTACCTCTCCTACAAATATAAAGTCATGAGAGTTCTAACGCCACTAAGAATTAGATTTGTCCTGAAAGGGTTAGCATAAACCAACTCTCCAGACAGGAGGAGAGAGAGAGAGAGAACTTTAATTTGAAACTTCTCTGGCGAATGCTTGCTGGTCTGTTGAAAGTTATGTCAGTAAATGATTTACCCTCCAAAGACTAGCAACTCACATTTCAGTAATACATAAAATTAACAATCCAGCAAGAGAACTGTGACTGAGTTGGATCAGACCCTGTCCCAATGGTTATTCAGAATGAGTGGTAAAAGTGAGGATCATTTCTGCCCTCTCCTGTTCTGTCTTTTGTCTGTCTGATTGCGTAATCTGATTTTTACATGAGATCTAGGACTTGATCAATCCTTGGTGTCATGCCTCCAGCTAACCTCCCCGCCTTTGTTTCTTGCTGTCCCTACCTTGCTTATATATGGTTATAACAGTATATGTGTGGATTTTTATATGAAACTGAATTCCCTGAGTTGTAAAATATATATAGTTATTATGTATGAAGTGAATGAAAAAGATTTTGGGTTCTTAGAAGAGATAGTAAAGTTATAATGCAGTTTGACCTTTTGACCTCCTTAGGTTTGCAAACTGTCAGAAAAAGGCAATGTTGCAGCTTGGTTCACTGTGTACTTGTTCTAAGCCTTTTGCAAGAAGGAAATTTACAAATTCTGTGCAAGCAGGAGACATCCTGTCTCCAACAGGAGGATGTAACAATTACCCTGTTTAAAAGAAAATACATTATAAAAGGAGAGAGAGAGCTACAGAGTTTAGTTTTTTGGTTTTGCTGGACCTCACTGTTTGGACTGCCTATGGCTGAAACCATTTTGCATTTTTTTTAATTTTTATTCTATTGTAATTGAGAATAATAAATTACAGATTGCAGCCAGTTGGAGTTTTTGCAAGCCTCTGGTGAAAGGTCTCTACTGTGTATTGCACTGTCAGCACTTTTAAATGCAGAACTTGCATTTTAAACAAACGAGGTGGACTGAGGTAGGTGAACCTGACCACTCCTAGCTCTCTAAGCACTTTGTGACCTGTGAAGGGCATTTTGCAACACTGGTAGTCTGTCCCTGTCCTCGCCTTGTTTTATCTGAATTTCATTGGGGTTTTGATGCCTTGACATGTTCCTGCAACACAGCAGGACACTAGGACTACAATTCACCAAATAAGGTGGTGTTTTTTTTAAATGTCTTACTTATTTGTAAGGGTATTTCTCTGGGCTTGTGGAATGCTGAACCGGAAGTAAGAAGTGATTTACTTCTGATTGCAGCACTATATCTGGTCCCTTGTAGTGAGCAGGGTGCAGATTACAGCCTGTTAGAGTTTTTGCCAGCCGCTGATGAGAAGCATCCATTGTGTATTGCACTGTCAGCACTTTTAAATACAGAACTTGCATTATAAACAAAGGAGGTGGACTGAGATAAGAGAACCTGACCACTCCTAGCTCTCTAGGCACTTTGTGACCTGTGAAGGGCATTTTCTGACACTGGTAGTCTGTCCCTGCTCTCACCTTGTTTTACCTGCATTTCAGTGGGGTTTTGATGCCTTGATGTGGTCCTGCACACAGCAAGTCACTGGGACTAAAATCCACTGAATAAGGTGGTGTTCCTTTAAATACTGTACTTATTTGTAAGGGTTTTTCTCTGGGCTTGTGGAACACCGAACCAGAAGTAGGAAGCAATTCACTTCTGGTTGCAGCTCTATATCTGATCCCTTGTAGCGAGTGGGGTGAGCGGGTGCAGGACCACATGTGGAGATGCATACATAGACAAGTATGTCTCATGTGTCTGCTGAGGATGACTGGGGCAATGGATAAAAGACAAAGCTTCAGGTAAATTGCCCACAATTACCTAGAGAAAAGGGCAATAATGATAAATAACAGCATCTACATAAATTAGGGGTTTGTCACTTTAAGTACAGGTAAAGTTGCCATGACCTGCATAATTTGCAATAAGTTCAGTTTGAAGACAGACATTTGGTTGAGGGTTGAAATGCAATCAATGCTGGGAAATGCAGGAATTAAGGGGAGAATTTCAGAAATGGAGCACAAAATAACTGTGCTAAAAACAACAAAAGTACACATAACAGCCCATAACAGTGCCCCAAGTCAGAATATGACCAAAGTAAAAATGTCATTAATGGAGTCACGTGATGTAGTCCACTGAGTAACACTCTCCTTCAAGAGCTCCTGTCCCCCATCAGTGTTTATGCTGATTAAATTTGGTTGTAGAAGTCATTTGCTATTTTGCAACAGGTGAAAGGTGTTTTTACTAATCGGTGCATATCCGACAGAGGCTGGATGGAAGTGGAAATGAAGAAGAATCCTCCCAAACATACCCCTCCTGCAACTCCTGAATAGGCCCTGAAGAAGCCTAAGACCTCTACTATGTCTCAGATGCAGTTTGCTGGAGCTGGAAACATGGAGTCAGAGCCTCTCACCCTCGCTAAATTTCTGGAGGAATTTCAGCCTTTTAAAGCAGAAATCCAGAACATCGCGGGAGAAATTTAAAGCATCTCTAATGCCTTGGAATCGCTCTTGCAGAGAACATCTGATAATGAAGTCCTTTTGCATTCTTTGGAGCATAAATATGAGCAACTTGATCCTGAGTTGGTGGCTGTGAGGCAACGCTTATCTAAGTTGGAAAATAAAGTAGAGGATCTTGAGGGTCGAAGTCGCTGCAATAATACGGTAATAATTGGTTTACCTGAATGGGAAGAAGGCACTGATCCAATTAAGTTCATTAAGAAATTTATCGAGAAAGTTGCTGGCCCGACCCCTTTTGGCTCTGACTACACCATTGAAAGAGCCCATAGAGCGTTGCAACCAATGCTGCCGAAAGGAGCTGCCCCCAGGACCTTTATTTTTCGGTTTCTGAATTTTCAAGAAAAACAGCATTTCTTTGCTAAAGTTCGAGAAAATAAGGAACTTACATGAGAAGGAGCTAGACTAAGGGTAGTGCAAGATCTACCCTTTTTAGTGCATCAGAGACGAGCTACTTATCACCACTTGGCCACCAAGTTAATAGCAGCTGAGATCAAGTTTAAAGTTAGCTATCTGGCCAGACTTAAAGTTTTGGTGTTTGGCTCCTGGATAATGTATTAAAACGCAGAGTCCGCAGCTGCTGGTCTTAAGGTAGTGCTCCCGGACCTGTTTCATACCCCCTGAAATAAGGGGGGGGGGTTTGGATGTGCACCTGAATGAGAGTCCACTACTGGTCCTTCATCTAATTTAAAAGGAATGGCGAATGATGGGAGCTCCCCTGTTCTCTTTGGTCACTCTAGGGTTTATTTTCTTCGGGCTTTCATGTTCTGTTAAAATTGGGGGACCTGTTGTAAGATTTGCTTTTGAGCTTTGGATCAGACCGCATCAGTGCCAGCTGGATCCCCAAATCGAAACACGATCATGATCACCTACCTAGTAATGCCCCATAGCTCCCGAGATCTCCTGTTACGTTCCATTAAGAGTTGCATCTAAGTGAGTGAATCGGTTTTGTGGATCTGCTACTTTCTGTTGTCTTAAGCTATGTTTGTTTTTGGACTTGGGACTGGAACTGATGTATCAAGCAGCTGTTTTTTCCAAAGAAGTACTGTTATTTTACATTTAATCCGATTCAGTATTACGGACATTTCACCACTAGATGGCGCCAGCAACTGTAGTTTGTTTAATATTCCTTAGTTAGTGTTTGTACTGGTCTCTGGTAGGGAAATGTATTCAATAGTTAAAAATATTTGCTGTTCTCCAATATCTGTAAAGGGTTATTTGTTTGGATGCTTTTTCCCTGTACTGTTATGAGAATAATTGTTGTTATGCCCCGAATGGGCTGTGATTATAAGCCTTAGGTGTGTAATTTTAACACATCTGGACTTTATTATATTGGCAGGGGTTATTGTTTAATTTCTCTCAAGACCCCCTCCTTTTCTTTGCTGACCCAAAAGGGTAAGATGCATCTTGTTTCCAGGAGTGGGGGTGGGGGTCTTTCCCATGTTGTTGTTGCAGGGTTTGGAGGGCTTACTATATTTTAAAGTTGTGTCTGTAGACATTTTGTATAGGAATAATTGTTGTTCAGGTGTATTTTTGCACTGGTAGCTTAGAATAGATATAGCTGGTATAATAATACAGTTATCTTAGTTGTAAATGGCAGGGGACAGGGTGGAAAGAGATGGCTGGGTGAGCTGTTTGCATGTACCAGGAGAGCAAGGGGTGGGTGTGGGAGGGTTGGGAGCTTACAGAGGGTTATTGGGGTTGCTTTTTTGTTGGGGACTTGTCATTGGGATTTGATTGAGTATGGGTAGGGGTGTGGGGTGGGTGGGTGAGCGCAGCGGATACCTCATAATGTGCGGTAAGAAAACTGCTTTCGAGTACAGGTGGGGTTTTATGAAGTTACCCAGGATTTTAACAAATTATGGCCATTAATATCCAGTTTACCACTTGGAATGTCAAAGGGGCTAGGCATAAGATTAAGCAATATAAGATTCTGAAATATCTAAGTCACTTAAAAGCACAGGTTATGGTTTTGCAAGAAACACATCTGCTGAATGATGAAGCTGATAAGCTTAGAAGACAGCAGGTGGGGTAGGTCTTTGCTGCACAGGGTAATACCCAAAGCAGGGGGGTCATGATCCTTTTACATAGGTCGATCCCTTTTAGACCTACCCAAAGCTTCTTGGATCCCTCTGGTAGGTTTCTATTTGTGAAAGGCAGGTTGCACACTTTGGACATTGTGTTTGGCAGTGTTTATGGCCCCAATGCGGATACTCCTGTTTTTTTATGAAAGTATTTGAAGTTCTCACTCCTTTTCTGGGTATCCCTATGATTTTAGGGGGAGATTTCAATTTGGTATTTGATCCATCTGCAGATAAGTCAGGTTATTCTCACCACGGCCTTTCCCCGGCTCAAAGGTCATTCAGGGATTTCTTAGAATCTGCAGGGTTCTGTGATGTATGGCGTGTGCTGCATCCCAAAGATCGGGAGCACACGTTTGTCTCACGAGTACACGGCACCTCCTTGTGGACTGACTATATTTTTGTGTCTCAAATACTCTTGTCCGGGGTTTTAGATTCTAGTATTGTCCCTGGTCCACCTTCCGACCACTCGGCGGTAGTATGTAGGATTTCCCTGTGTTCCTTACCAAAAAAGGGGGGTAGATGGAAGTTTAATAACCAAATTCTCAAGGAACCTGACAAGGTTGATTATATAGAATCCCAAATACAACAGTTTATGGTTTTAAATAGTAATTCTACACATTGACCGGATATGGTATGGCGTGCTCTCAAAGCATATTTGAGAGACATTTTAATTGGCCTAGCTTCCAAAAGAAAAAAGAAGTGGGAAAATAAAGCCTCCCGTCTTCTGTCTCAAATTAGGAACATGGAATCTTGCCTTTCCCCTACCTCCTCGGAAATCTTTAAGCAGGATTTAGTTAAAGTAAGGGACACTTATCTTGACCTGTTAAGGGAGCAAGCTGAGTTTGCTATTTTAAGAACTAATGCAGTTTACACAGATCAAGGGGAGAAGGTCGGGCGGCTGTTGGCAATGCGTGTTAAACAACAAGAATCAGCTAGATTTATTGCAGCAGTTCACTCTTTAGAAGGGGATTCCCTTAAAACTTCACCTGCAGAAATACTTGACGTATTTACTAGTTACTTTCGGGACCTATATGGTCCCATGGTCGATCCCCGCTCTGGGGATGAGTTGCAAAAATATTTGAGAGAGTACTGCATCTACCCTCCCTTACTAACTCTCAGCAAGCTACATTAACATCTCCCATTTCTGAAGAGGAAATAGCTATGGTAATTAAATCTCTGCCATCCAATAAAACCACTGGCCCTGATGGATTTTCCTCTCATTTTTATAAAGTATTTTCCAAGCAATTAACCCCCATCTTGTTGTCAATTTTCCAATTCCTTCTTTCTGGCCAAGGGTCTGAGCCTTTACTGTTTGAAGCCCTGATAGTTTTATTGCCCAAACCAGATGAGCCACAGGACCTGGTATCAAGTTATAGACCTATTTCTTTAATTAATCATGACATTAAAATCTTAGCCAAATTGTTGGTGGATCATCTGAATGTGGTCCTTCCCTTTATAATAGGGGAGGAGCAGGTGGGTTTCAAGAGCGGAAGATCATCAGTTGATCATCTACGAACCCTCGCTCACGTCTTCTTGGCCTCCAGGGATGCCGCTATTCCTATGGCTTTGTTCTCCCTGGTTGCCAAGAAGGCCTCTGATAGGGTTTATTGGAATTACTTGTTTGCTGCAATGGAGGCATTTGGGTTACCCAAGAAGTTTATGAGTTGGGTTCATTCTTTATACCTGTCCCCTTCTGCTAGAATTTCTTGTAATGGACTGATTTCCAGTCCGATTAAATTGCATGTGGGAACTAGGCAAGGATGTCCCTTGTCCCCGTTGCTTTTTAACATATACCTAGAGTCCCTTATCTGGGGGTTAATGAGAGCCCAGGACGTCCCAGGTATACCTCTAAGTGGGCACGTGGTTAAGGTTGCAGCATATGTAGATGACCTTCTTTTGCAAATCACTAATCCGGTTACATCTATTCCCCCTATTCTCAATATAATAAAGGGGTTCAGTAAGGTTTCTAATTATAAACTTAATATTGGGAAAACTGTGTTTTTTCTTCTTAATCACAGGGTGTACAAACAAGAAATTACCACATTTGGGCTTGCCTGGCAGTCTGAGTCCATTAAATATATTGGTATTATGCTGACACGGAGTGTATCTCAGATTAAGCAGTTAAATTTGGATTTGTTGGCCCAAAAGATTGATCAACATCTCTGCAGATGGACGCATCTGCCTCTCTCTTTATGGGGTAGGATTAATTTGATTAAAATGAACGTTTTTCCCATCTATTATATCCCCTTAATATGTTGAATATTGGCCTTCCCCTGTCCTGGTTTAAAAAAAATCATAGTATGTTTTCGAATTTCATTTGGGGGTATACAAAATCTAGAATGGTGTTTCACAAATTGGCTGCCCCCAAAGGACAAGGAGGGTTAAGACTTCCTCATATGGGGCTGTATTATTGGGCAAGCCAGGCCAATAAATATTTTAGATGGTTGACAGCGGAGCAGCAACTAGAAAATCCATCATATACCCCAGTCTGGCTTAGGATGGAGTTAGACAGTATTAAGAAGCATGGATTTCTCCCTTGTGCATTGTTATACACTAAAATACGACTCCTGCATCACTCCGTAACTCTCCCATTACAGTGTCAATTAAGGCCCATGCCCAGTTGTGTACATTTCTCAAATATGACAATATTAAAGACCTATCTTAGCCAATAAGTGGTAACCCCAACTTGCAACTTGATAACAAGCCTCTGTTATTTAACTGGCTTCCTCTGATAGAAAATTGTCAGTTAAAAGATTTTATTAGAGTGGATAGACAATGGTACTCCTCCATAGAAATTATGCATAAATTCATGCTATCTGGGATAAACATTTTCAAGATTTATCAGTTTTGGCATCTTTTGTTAAAAGTGTTTGAGGCTACTCTGCCCTCGACCACTCACATTAGTTTTCAGGTTACCCTTGCAGAACTGCCTGGAATATCCCATGCGGTGTCGAAGATATATAGTATTTTATTCGAATGGGCATACCCTGATAATTTTGCCTCTGTTATTTACTGGTCTTCCCTTTTTCCAGACAAGGAGCTAGATTGGTCTCTTGTCTGGTATAACGGCCATAAATTCTTATTGCAGGATAGATTAAGATTAATGCAATTTAAAATTTTGCATAATATTTATTGCACTCCACAGAAACTGGCCAAAATGGGTGTTGTGTCCTCTCCGTTCTGTTCAAGATGTAAGTTGCAGCCTGGGGACCTTCATCATATTTTTTGGAAATGCCCCAAAGTTGACCCACTTTGGACCACTATAAAGCATACAGTCGACCCACTTTAGGGCTTTCTAATTTGTTTACACCTGAAGTATGTCTCTTGGGGGACTTTTCATGTATCTCTGTGCTGTGTAGGAAATACTATATGGCATTAATTTCCACGTCTGTTAAAAAAGTGGTCTTGAGACATTGGAAAGACTCTGACAACCTGACTTATCTTGAGTGACTCCAGGAGCTTCTTGCTAATCTCAGAACGGACAGAACCATTGCAAGTCTATTTAGTAAACTTGGGAAGTTTAACAGAATATGAGGTTCTTTTCAGGCCCTGCACTCTCTACAAGTTTGAAATACATGTACAGTATATTATAGTTCATGGCATCATTTGGGGGGTAGGCTGCTGCGCTAGGTTTTGGGGGGAGTATGAGGGTGGGGGGTGGGGTGGAGAGAATGAATCAGTATGACTTTGTATATTAATTACAGTCTTATTATGTGTAATGTTTTCTGGATTTGTTCTCTGTATTGTAAACTTTAATAAAAGTTGAATGGAAAAAAAATGTCATTAATAACCCTAGTGAGGAATCTCTAATGTGATCAAGAAAAGAAGATAGTGGGGATGACTCTGAGTGGAACCCAGTAATCACTAAAACAAAAAAAAAGAATTGTAGAAGAGCTATGGAGTCTGAAATCCCCCCTCAAAATGTGTTTGCCCCTCTGAATGACATTGAGCAAGATAATAGTATGCTTCTAGATTCACTATGTAAGGAGTACAGAGAATCAATTAGCACAAACATGGTCCAAAGAGCAGCAATGGCAAATCAAGTTATAAATATCCCCATAAATGAGTCCCCTCAGGGAATAAATGTTACCCCCAAATAACTACTCAGACACATGTAGGCAATACTTCCCAGGGAAGTAACAACACTCATACTATTACTGCTCAGGTGCAAGTTAGTGATACCACTCAGGGTAGGGACAACACCCAGGATACCATTACTGAAGTACTTATGGACACTAATCAACCACAAACTCAATCTGAAGGGGCTGATACTACAGAGGAAATCTGACAAGAATTTGTGCTTGGGGACTCCATTTTAAAATACACAGACGGCTATATCTGTAATCAGGATAAGGAAAATAGGATATGTTCTAGCTTTGGGGGAGCATGGTTTAGAGATATAGAGTGCATGGCACCAAACATTGTCAAAAACACAGACCGTAAACCATTAGTTGTAATTCATGCAGGAACAAATGAAAAATACAGATTCTTGCTTGAAGATCTCCAGGAGGACTTTATATCCTTCATTTCAACCCATGACAAAAGGAGGTGTGAAATATGTCTATCTGAAATCCTCCCAGTCCCAAGAGCAAGTAGAAAAAAGCAAGAAAGGATTCAAAAACTTAACAAATGGCTACGAAAATGGACACTTAGAAAAAAATCACCTGTATAACCCATTTGAAGATATTTTCAAATGATCAAATCCTGTTTAGCTGGGGTGGGCTACACCTGAGTAGGACAGAAAGTAGAGTTCTTGGGAGGTCAATAGCCAAAACAATAGATGCCCATTTAAACTAGCTAGATGGGGGCAACTGGGACATTTTTCTAGTGCAACAAGCATAATAACAAACTGTGGATATAAATTCCTTGTGGCAAATGCTAGAAGCCTGAATTTAACCAAAATTAGCGAACTATCAAGCACTTTTTTTAATCAAAAAATTGACATAGCCACCACAGATGAAGCATGATAAGATGAGGCATCATCATGGCATAGTAACATCCCTGGATACTTCCTGTACTACAAGAACAGAAATAATAAAAAAGGAGGTGGAGTATGTATACTTGTCAAAAATTCATTAGAATCCTTGGAAAACACTATCAACAGGCCCTATACACTAATGGGTGGAGTGGCTACATGCCACATATTGGGGGCATGTAACACTCCACATGCAATATGCCCCACACCAGATGCACCAACGGGGGGTACACAACCCCAATGCACCAGGTTCCCCATGTCTGCAGACCACATTGCGTGGTGAGTGGGCTAGAGGCATGCCAGCACATCTGGCTGTGGGGGTGCTGAGGAGAGTGCAGGGTACGTCAGGGAGAACCCTGCGATACAGCCCCTACAAGCCCCATGCACACACCCTGTTGCTGCCCAGACCAGGCGGATAGCCTATGCACCCTGCAATGGGACCAATGTGGCCATCCCTGATGTCTGCCCTGCACCACTCACCCCAGCACACAGCCATACTCTGGCCAGTTGTAGGCAGCTCCCCCAATGCATACTGCAAATGTGGCGCTGGCTCCAGCATAATGACCTCCCTTTTTCAGGACCTGCCACTGATCCCCCTGCGGCACTGCACACCCACCCCCCAGACACCATACCTGTGTGCCAGTGCCACTCCCTGAGATGGCCAGCGGTACAGCCCTTCACACACTTCCATGGCAGCCGGCTATCTAGCATATGCAGGGGTACACAACCAATGCATGCCCATGTATATTAGATGGTCAGTGGCCATGAAGGTGTGCAGAGGGCTGTGCTAATGGCTGTCTTGGGGAGCAGCACAACCACACAGGCATAGGGTCTGGGGGATGGGTGTGCAGTGCCATGGGGTGTTGGTGTGATGGGGGACACCAGCCATCCAGCTTGCCATTTGGGATGACCAGGGGCAATGGCAGTCACCATCTGAAGTGGTACCGGGATGAGGCTGTGGACAGGGGCTTGTGGGAGGGTAGGGATGCCCACCTGGGGCTACAACTCCTCCCCTGGCCACCCTGTGGAGTCCTGCATTGTGGGGAATGCAGGGCCACAGACAGGTGTGCATCAGTGGTGCATAAAATATAAGTCATGAAGAATAAATTGAGGGTGTATGTATTCAAACAGAAAAACCAAAGGATAAAATGCTGTTTTTGGAAACTTCTATAGACCCCAATCTGTGACTATAGAACATGTTCAGAATCTAACTAAATTGTTTCCTGAGCTAGCTAAGAACTCGGATGTAGTCATAGCTGATGATTTTCATTTGCCATAAATAAACTGGAACTAACTAATAGCAGGTACACCAGCAGAATCCTTATATCTGGATACTATTCTAATGACAGGTCTAGAACAGATGATAATGGAACCAACAGAGGGTAACAATATATTGGATATTGTCCTGACCAATCTTCACATGAATATAGCTAACCTCAAAATAGCAGCCCCTATAGGGACCAGTGACCACAACTCCATCATGTTCACCATTGATAGACAGAAAAATCACATAGACACTACTCGAACTATAGATATAATTATGCAAAAGGGGACTACAACAGGATAAAGTCTGCATTACAGGCATATAATTGGGACTCAGTAATGGTTGGTCTACCAGTTAATGATCTTGAAAGTGTATACATACCTCTAAAGAAAATTCAAAAATAACAAGGGCAAAATCCCGCCTTGGCTAACCCAGGAAATTATGAAACAGATAAAAAAGAAAGAAAGAGCATTTAAAAAATTAAAAAAATCAGCCACTGAACAAAACAAAGCACTGTATACAGCAGAACTAAATAACACCATGGATATCATTAGAAAAGAAAGAAGAGAAATAGAATTTCAATTACCAGTATCTAAAGATAGCCAAAAAACGTGTTATGTTTATATCAATAACAACAAAAAAGAGATAACATAATAACATCTATCATTAAAAATGGGGTCAAAATTAAAGATAAAATTGATGTAGCAAATGCCTTTAATAGATTCTTCAGGTCTGTATTTACAGAAAAAGACCAAACAAAAGCACATATTGCTAATGAGACCAGCTACTTTGACATCACCAGGGAAGAGGAAAATACAGCAATTCAAACATTAAAAACAAATTCTTCACCAGGGCCAGACAACATACCTACTTCATTAAAGAAACTATTGATCAGATAACCACCCCCTGACAAATTATTTTCAACAAATCATACAGGAAAGTTATTATTCCAGAGGATTGGAAAAAAGCAATTGTCACAATTCGTAAAAAGGGTAGCAAAACTGTTATAGTCTATTTTTGACCCGTCAGCCTGACATCAATGATTTGTAAAACTATTGAAAAAATAATAAAATTCAGACTGGACAAAGAAATAATGGAAAAAGGTGTGCAAGAAGACAGATAACATGGTTTCGTAGCTGGACAATCATGCACTACGACCTTGATATCCTTCTACGAAGGTGTCAGTAAAAGTACTGACAAAGGAACACCAGCAGACATTGTCTTTTTAAATTAAAAAAAAAAAAGCACTTGATTTAGTTTCACACAAAATACTGGTGAACAAAATGATAAGGCTGGGATTAAACAGTTTTACAATAAAATGGGTGAAGGACTGGCTGTTCGATAGAAGTCAGACAGTGTGAATTTCTGACACATTCTAAAATGAAATAAATGTCACTAGTGAGGTTCCACAGAATTCTGTATTGGGACCATCTTTGTTTGGAATTTTCATTAGTGACCTTCATAAAGATGTCAAATGCACATTGAACAAATTTACAGATGACACAAAAATGAGTTCTGAAGTGGATACTACCACAAAAATTCATTCACTATCTGAAGATTTGGAAAATATTGAGAACTGGACACATACTAATAAAATGGCCTTTAACATGGAAAAATGCTCCATGATCCACTTAGGACTAAGAAACCCACAAACTAACTATAGCTTAAATCTTAGCATTATGGATTCACTAACCTCTGAAACTGACTTGGGTGTCATAGTGAATAACATTTTATCACCATGGAATCAATGTAGAAAGGCGGCTCTTGTGGCAAATAGACTTCTGGCAGTAATTAGGAGAGCATTTGTCACAAGGAGTGAACTATGCATAATACCACTATATAAATCCTTGATTAGGCTGCATTTGGATTGTTTTCTTCTGGGCACCATATCTCTCTAAGAACAAATATATACTCGAGAGGACTCAAAGAAGAATAACAAAATTAATCTCAAGGGTAAAGATGCTATCATACCAAGATAGGATAAAAATCACTCAACCTATATGATTTACAACAACAGAGGGACAGGGGAGCTTTATTAATGATCTTTAACATTTTACAGGATATCCAATTACTTACAGAATGAAATATATCCACAGCCTCAAAGCCAAATAACCTTAGATGTCACAGTAAACAATTGTGAATCCAAACAGCAGCAACCAATAAAAGGAAACATTATTTTCAAACCAGATCATGTAAACTATGGAATACACTCTCCCAAAAGTTAGTCGATGTTACCAGTTTTCAAAGTTTTAAATCTGAACTAGACAGGTACTTCAGGGGTAATGATAGCTAAATCTCCTCACATGTTGTGGGGAAGGCAGTCCTGATGCCTACTTCTGCCTTAATCCACCAAGTAATACTTGTGAATGTTGCAATTGCTTCTGGTTTTTCCTATGTTTCCTGACCTGTGCCTCGACAACAGATGGTGTCAAAGGTGGAATTTATGCCATGCATTCTCTAAGCCAAGAGTTTTGTGTGTGGGTACAAGACTCTGTACCAGGGAAGCATAAATGAAAGATATGGATTCTGCAGCAGCGAGTCCAGGAGTGCTTAACAGCAGAATGGCAGCCAAACTAGCAGAGACAGAAATCCAAGCTGAGACTGTAGAGCCAGTACCAGAAATTGAAAAAGAACATGCAGGGGCAGAACCTGAAGGCCTGTCTACCGTCTTCAAATGGTGGGCTGTACAGTAGAGAGAGGTAGAGCAGCAGAGGTGAGAAGAAATGCAGTGACAAGAGCAGTGATGGCTGGATGCCTTGCAATCTATCAAAGCTGCAGGATCTGGCACAGATCCAGCAGAGCAACAAAACACAAAAAAACTTAAAATACATTAAACTTACAAAGTTGTGTCCCTCCAATGATATGAAAGCATACCTGACAGCATTTGAAAGGGTTGCCGCAACCTAACAGTGGCCAAAACAGCAATGGGCATTCAGGATGGTGCCTTACCTGACAGGCAAAGCCCAACCTGCCTACAGCAAAATATGGACAATACACAGTCAGAAGACTATGACCTTGTGAAAAGAGAAATCCTAAAGATATATTACATTTCAGGAAAGACCTACAGACAAAGATTTCAGTCCCTGAAATGCAACACAGTCGACAATCCTCAAGAAGCCTTCATCTGACTGAGAGATCTCAGTATTACATGGCTCCAACCAGAGGGCAGAACAGTCCCACAGATCATCTACACATTTTTAATGGAGCAAGCCATCAACATCCTGACCACAGACATGCAGCTCTGGGTAAAAGAACACTGACCAGAATATGTGGACAAGGTAGTTTCTTTCACTGTGGACTATGAGATGGCCAGACAGACCATGCAGCAGTGAAGTAACAGCCAAGGACCTGTAAGAACCTCTTTTTCCCAGTTTAACTGCAGGTCAGATAAGAACTCTGGCGAGGGTAACAAATCTGCATGCAAAGATTTTATTTGCTATGACTGTATTAAACCAGGCCATATTGCAAAAACTGTCATAGTAAGGAGGATAACACTGGAGCAGATTTGACCTTAGCAAATTGGAACAAGTATTCAACAGATGTCAAGGTGGGAGATAAGCCTGTGAAGGGACATATTGATTTGGGAAGCAGACAGACTCTAGTGCATGCTGAAGTGGTGAGGAAACAATGTGCTAAAGGACCAGGTACTTGTGTCATTTGCATCCACAGGGACACTCAGTACTATCCCACCACCGCAGTGACTCTTAATTTTAATGGGGTGTCACACAAAAAGAAAATAGGGGTAGTACCAAAATTACGTGTACCTGTGATTATTGGAAATGATTTCCAGGATTTACTGAGTTAACCACAGAGGGAGTAAATCCTACAGTTTCAATAGCAGTGATAACAAGAGCACAGGCAAAGAAAATATCAAATGGTGGGAACTCTTTTCTTTTCAATGATTTTGATCTGGACTTGTTTGAGCACAGGTCCAATATCCGGAAGTCCAGGAAAGAAAGAAGATGCCTAAAGAAAAAGTGACAACAAAATACTGATGGACATGAATGGGTTAACATATGAAAAATGCTGAAGCTAAACTGATAACTAATTCTGATTTTGTTTCAGAGCAAACAAATAATGCTTCTCTGCAAAGTTATTTTAAGCAGCTGGGGTGAAACAAAAACAGTGTGAACCAATGTTTACAATATGTAATGGGCTGCTGTACAGAGTTTGGGATAAACCTCAGACACAGGAAAAAGGTAGAGCAATTGGTTATACCACAAAAGTATAGAAATGAGTTGCTACAGATAGCACATGATAGTCCTATGGCTGATCACTCGGGGAGGGCTCGCACCCTTGCCAGATCGCTGTCCAGATTTTACTGGCCTGGGATTCATGAAGGTGTTGCTAACTATTGCACTTCTTGTACTGAATGTCAGAAAGTAGCCGTAGTGACTAAAAAAGACAAGTTGCCCCTGATAGATGTGTCTTTTGAGAGAATTGTAATGGATGTGATTGGCCCCTTAGACAAAAGTAAAGAGAGTAATAGATTCATTTTGGTAATATGTAACTGTGCCACTAAATACCCAGAGGCAGATCCAATGTGTACTGTCACAGACCCTAAAAGTAGCAGCAGAGCTTGCCAAAATTTTTAGCTGGATGGGCATACCTAAAGAGATTATTACTGATCAGGGTAGTAATTTTGGTGCTACATTTCTGAAGGACCTATACCGACTACTAAGTATCACTGCCATAAGAACCTCCTCTTATCACCCTCAGACCGACTGTCTTGTTGAGTGTTTTAACCAAACTTTAAAATGCATGTTAAAAAGGTTTGTAAAGGGGGAAGGGAAAGATTGTGACCAATACTTACCTTGCCTGTTTTTTGCTTACAGAAAAGTGCCACAAGCCTCAACAGGTTTTTCACTTTTTGAAATGCTGTATGATAGACAACCTAGAAGGCCACTAGATGTAATTAAAGAAACATGGGACGATAACCCCACTCAGAAACAATCTATTAAGTCTTATATGTATGCCCTGAGAAAAAAACTGGCAATATATGTTGAAATTGGCCTTAGTAATCAGAAAGTGGCACAAAACCAGCAGAAGTATTATGACCATGGGGTAAAAAAAGAGTTTTTGAGCCAGGTGAAAAGGTCATGCTACTGTTACCCACTACAGAAAATAAACTGTTAATGAAGTGGCAAGGGCCTTATAAAATGCTTAGACGTACTGGCACAGTTAACTATGAAACTGAAACCCCTAATAGGAAAAATCTTGTCAAAAATATACCATGCTAATCTCTTTAAAAAAATGGGTTGAAAAATCACAGCAGACTGCTTTGTTAGTTTTACCAGAAACTGATGAAGATATTGATATAGCTTATGACAGAGTGGAACAAACAGTAACTACTGATGCTGTAAAGGTGAATGTTTCCTTAACCTCTGAACAAACCACAGAAATTCATAACTTGCTAAAGACATTTAACAGAGACATTTAACAGTACTTTTACCACAGTGCCAGGCTAAGCAAAAGGAGTCGAGCATGCAATAGTTACAGGGAATGCTCGCCATATCAGAGAAAAGACATGCAGATTACTAGAGCGGTTAAGAGCAGAAGTGGTTAAGGAAATACAAAAAATGAAAGAATTGAGTATCATAGAAGAGTTGAGAAGTGCTTGGCCATCACCAATGGTGACTGTAACATAGAAACATAGAAAAATAGAATTTGATGATAGATAAGGACCGCTTGGCTCACCCAGTCTGCCCATTTCCCTACCTGATGGATATGCTACAGATTCTAGTTAATCAACAGCTTACTTCCTCCTGCCCCCTACTAGAATTGCTTTATGTCTGTCCCATGCATTCTTTAATTCTCCCACTGTTCTTAACTCCACAACCTCCTCAGGAAGTCTGTTCCATGCATCCACAACCCTCTCTGTGAAAAATACTTTCTAACATTACCTCTGAGCCGTCCCCCCTCTATCTTCAAATTGTGCCCCCTTGTTCTTGCACATCTCTTTTTCTGAAAGATGTTACCCTCTTGGACTTTGTTAATTCCCTTCAGGTACTTGAAAGTTTCTATCATGTCCCCCCTCTCCCTTCTTTCCTTGAGGGTATACATATTAAGCTGCTTTAGATTCTCTTCATATGTCTTCTGGTGCACACCGTGCACCATTTTGATTGTCCTCCTCTGAACAGCCTCTACTGTGTCTATGTCTTTGTGGAGATGGGGTCTCCAGAACTGCACGCAGTACTCCAGATGGGGTGTCACCAACTGTTTGTACAGAGGGATAACAACTTCCTGTTTTCTACTGGTGATGCCTCTCCCTATGCATCCCAGTATCCCCCAGCATGAGTACTGCCTTCTCACATTGCTTGCCCATCTTTAGGTCATCTGATATAATTTCTGCTAGGTCCCTTTCGATTTTTGTTGTTGATAGTATCTCACCCCCCATTGTGTACTCTTCCCCTGGGTTTTTGTTTCCCAGGTGCATTCCCTTACACTTCTTCACATTGAATCTGAGCTGCCATAAACGTGACCATTTCTCCAACCTTGCCAAGTCCCTTTTCATCCTTTCCACCTCATCTTGTGTATCAACTCTGTTGCAGATCTTTGTGTCATCTGTAAAGAGACCAGGGGCGCCGACAGCGCGGGTGCTCAGGTGCTTGAGCACCCACAAAGTTAAATTCAGCACCCGCAAAAAACAGACTGTCACTGTTCATCATATTAGCAGTGAATATGAGTTGTCCAATTTTAATTCCATCCACAGTAAAACAACTGAAAGCAGCAGTGCAGTGGCCCATTTCTGTATTTTACATTACAATACTTCTTGCACTGCTGCTGCTTTAACTTTCACGAATGCACCTGGCTGTTCCGTTTCACTTCAGTCTCTGTGAGCCATCTATAATGTGAGGGTATGTATACAAATCAGGAGGATTCTCCTTATAAAGTCTCAATGTTTTGCATCACATGATCCTGGGCCTGGGAGTCTCAGGGGCGTGTCATGTAGCTACGGTTACAGTTTCACAATCTAGCTAGGTTACACTATTTAAGTGAGCCTTCCTCCCGCGCTGCAGAAGGTCAGTAAATTTGAAACTAACTGTTTATGTCTCGCTCTCATCTGGAACTGATAATTTAGAAATTAAACTAAAAGGGAAAAAAAAATCTGCACAGAGCAGGTCAGAGGCCAGAGGGAGAGAGTAGTTGAGTGACCGTTTCTGTTAGGAATAGGGAAGGATGGTGAATGTATGTTTTGAAAACGGGAGAGCAAAGTAGACTTGTTGCACAGCAGTGGAAGGATTAGAATCACTTTTTTCTTATTTTTGTTCAACGTTCTGCCTGAATGGGCTCATCAAAAATGAAAAACAGCATCTGTTTTGGAGACAGTAAATTAAACCAGTAGAAATGCACAGCTGAGAAAATAGTTCCCCAGTTCTTGATTTCTGCTTGGCTTGATTGAAAGTGAATGGATATGGACTAACATAAAAATATAGAAATAAGTTTTGTAATCTAGTGGTTTCTGTAACAGGATACAAGAAGAAGAGACATTGCAATTAGATTTTACACTGTGTGTCTGTGCATACGAGTCCTCTCTTGTTTATCCAGATACTGTTGGTGCCCCAGCCCCAATGTTATATGTTCCTTTTCCCCAGTCTTGTGTCCTTTCTGCCCTGCCCTCAGGTTTGTGATCTGTGTCCCAAGTTCTGTGTACCCTGCCCTTATATTGTGCTCTTGTCCCAAGTTCTGTATACCCTACCATCAGATTTGTGCTTTCTGTCCCAAGTTCTGTGTACCCTGCCCTCAGATTTGTGCTCTTTGTTTCAAGTTCTGTGTACCTTGCCCTCAGATTTGTGCTCTTTGTCCCAGGTTCTGCATATCCTGTTCCTAGCCCTGTGTCCTTGCTGCCCCAGGACCAGGTGTCTCCCCATACATAGCCCTGTGTGTCCCCTTTCCCCAGCTCTACTTACTGGCACTTGGTCTCACTGTCCCCAAACCCTATCTTTAGAGCCCACCCAAGCTGTGTTGGAATTAAACTTTGAGTTTTGGGAGCTGGGGAGGGACACAGAGGTTCATATCTTTAAATTGAGCCCCTTCCCATTATAAGTCAGTGGCAGTGACCAGTGAGTCATGAGCTACCAGCACTGTCTTCAGAGCTGGGGCGAGCCTGACAAGCCCCTGTAATTCTAGCACTGGTTCCAGGACCCAAGCCCTGTACCCTGTGCCCCCACAACATCCTTTCTCTTGCCTCCCATCCTAGTGCCCAGTTTGTGTTCCCTGTTTCAGTCTCTGTCACCCGCCCTGCTGTCAGGAAATCATTAGTGGTCAAAGACACATCATAGTTTGCCACAGTATTGACTCGGGTGCTTGGGAACAACACCACAGGTAATTTGATTAAAAGGTGCAGGTTCTTTAAAGTGTGATACATGCATTTTTGTACCACTGAAGCCTTGGTACTAACAGTAGGGTTAATATTCAAGGCTGCTTTTGATGGCTTAATTTGATCTGATTTGTTGCAGCTTCTGTTGGTTAGCCCTATTTAACCCAAGGAGAAGGTCACTACAACCTCCCTCTATGAGAAGAAGGTATTAGGATATAAGCTCCTTGTCTGATCAGCACTGAAAGATCAGGGATGATAAATATTCTTATAATTGCAAATGACTCCATTCAGCTTCCTTCTCTTTGATCCACTGAAAATATAACCTCTAAACTGTCCCTTATTTTCAGGGTGTCAGATGTCACTGATTTTGCATAAAATGTTCCCCTGTCCCTTATAAAATTTGTGTTTTTGTGACTGAACTGTGGGATAGTATAAGCACAAAATAATGTTAAACAGTAAAGTTACAGACCTGTTCTTCAGAAAATGCATCTTACACAAATCCCCTTATTCTATCAGCTTACTGAGTAAATATTACTAAATTTTAAGATGTGTCCCTGATTCTGGCACTTTGTCCATGATTTGTGAGGCAAGAGCTTGAGTGTCATGGCAGGACAAAAAAGAGACATTGCACTATGAAGTGTGTATGTCTATATGTGTGTGTGTGTGTGTGTGTGTGTGTGTGTGTGTGTGTGTGTGTTTACACTTTGGAATACTTAGAGAAACATGTCCATGCAGCATACCTCTCAGTGTCTCATCACCGAAATGCATAGCACTGACCTTCAAAATCCAGAGGAAATGGCCAGAATGTGAATCACTTTCTTATTTTAAAAAATAATATTTCTAAGAATTGTGGGCCCCAAAATGTTTAGTGTTGGGAATGTTTTTATCAATTTAGTTAAAACATTTGACTGAAATAATGATAGTGTTATGTGACTTTCATAACAGTGGAGAGGTATGCCACACCTATTCTCTCTGCCCCCAGCAAGCACCAGGCAGGCCTCAGGTACCCCCTCCCTCTGTCCCTCCTCATGACCTGCCCCAGCAATCAGTTTGCATCATGCTCCTTCGGCACCCACCACCCCCCCAACTCACAGTCCTGTGAGTTTCCCTAACAGTCACTACTAATGCAGGCTGCCTGACCATGCCACCTCACACCCCACCATTTTACTCTAGCATGTCCTCTCTGCTCAGCCTCCCCTCACCCCACCATTTCTCCCCATTCCTTATCCCCTTCTTCCCCCACCCTTCATCTCAACTGCAGTACATACCTCTCTCTCTCTCTCTCTCTCGTACCTCCTTTCTTCACCCCACTGCCTGCTATCCCTGTCCCTCTGAACTACTGACAAGGCATTTTGTGGCTGTGTATTCCCCCACCCTCATAAAGTGTTTGTCTTATTATTTAACTTGTACCTATGTTTTGAGTTATTCTGCAAGTTCTGAATCCAAGTTGTATTGTTCATTGTAATGTACCTTTGCTTTCTCCTACTGTACTTTGTTTTGCAACCTATGATATGGAAACTTTGTAAAAGAGCTTGTGCTCAAAGGTATTTTCTGAATTACTAAATAAATACAAGCATGCATTGCAGGTATGTGTTAGGAGGATTGTTCACATACCTCTGAGGTATTTAATAAGCACAAAAAAACCTCACTTGAGGGGTCTATTAGATTATCACACACCTAGGGTGTGTGAAAAATCTTCATAGCCCAAACCTTGCACAGACATTATTTTCTTTCATAATAACTGGTACAATTTCTCAAGACAGTGTGTGGAGTGCTCCAGGGAACACTTACACCTCATGGGGTGGTGGCACTGTAACCTGAAATCTATATTGGCATGCTTGCAACACCTGGAGGCATGAAAAGATCCCCAGAGCACCCTCCTATGGGTCCTTGCCGGGCATCAAAGAGCCCACAAAGGCACCCTTACATCCTCTGCACTGGAGTAGAAGTGGTGGTGCATATACATTCTAAAATATATTAAAATAAACCCCAAAATGCACCACAAAGCATGAAAAACCCTGTAGCTTCTGGGAGCCTAAGCGGCCCCGAGACCCCCTGCCTTTTATAATTTCCCTGAGCACCCACAACATTTTTCAAAACTTGGCACCCCTGCCTCTGACAGTCCTGTTCAACCATTCACAGCAGATGGGAGTGGTCCCAAAGGACTGGAGGAGAGCAAATGTAGTCCCATTTCACAAAAGTAGCAGGGAGGAAGGTGGAAATTATAGGTCAGTCAGCTTGACCTCAGTTTTGGAGAACTTAATGGAATCACAGCTGAAGGAAAGGATTGTGGAATATCTTGGTAAGAGCAACTTACAGGATCCAAGGCAGCATGGATTCACCAGGGGAAGGTCATGTCAAACAAATCTGATAGATTTCTTTGACTGGGTGACCAGGGAAGTGGATCAGGGTGGAGAGGTGAATGTGGCATACCTAGATTTCAGTAAGGCCTCTGACACTGTTCCACATAGCCACATAAGAGACTAGTTAACAAGCTGGGCAGCCTGGGAGTGGGGCCAAAAGTTGCAAACTGGGTAAAGAATTGGTTGGTAGATAGGCATCAGAGGGTGGTGGTAAACAGAGTTCACTCCAAGGAAGGGAGAGTGACTAGTGGTGTGCCACAAGGATCTGTACTGGGACTGGTCTTCTTTAGTGTATTTATCAGTGACGTTGCAGAGGGACTAGAAAGGAAGGTGTGCCTTTTTGCTGATGACACTAAAGTCTGCAATTGGGTAGATGCTCTGTGTGTGGGGGGGATGAATAGGGATCTAGGAAAGCTTGAGGAGTGATCAAGAGTGTGGCAACTAAGTTTCAATGTGAAGAAGTACATAATCATGCACTTAGGGCATAGAAACCCGGGGCGGAGTACAAGATGGGGGGGAGTGGTAATGACAACAACCAAAACAGGAGAGAGATCTGGGGGTAGTGATTTCTGATTACCTAAAGTTTGCCAAGCAGTGTGACAGGGCAGTAGGATGCTAGGGTGAATGGGGGGGGGGGTTATCACTTGCAGAAAGAGGGAAGTGAAGATACCACTGTATGAATCATTGGTGAGACCTCACTTGGAGTACTGTGTCCAGTTCTGGAGACCATATCTCCAGAAGGACATAGACAGAGTAAGGGCAGTCCAGAGGAGGACAACTAAAGTGGTGCACGGACTGCACCAGAGACCATATGAGGAAAAACCAAAGGACCTCACGATGTACACCCTGGAAGGAAACTGGGAAAGGGAGGATATGATACAGACTTTCAAACACCTCATGAATATAAATAAGGTACAAGAGAGAAGCATTTTTCAGAAAAAAAATATGCCAAAGAACAAGGGAGCATGCTATGAAGCTGGAGGGGGGTAGACTCAGGGGAAACATAAGGGAGTGCTTCTTCACAGAGAGAGTGCTGTATGCCTGGAACAGCCTTCCAGTGGAGGTAGTGGGGGCAAAAGTGGTGGCAGGGTTCAAGAACACATGGGATAGGTATAAGGGACAGGCAAAAAAAAAAAAGTTTCCAGCACCACAAACTGCAAGAAACAGTCAAGAACCAAATTATATGAATAAATATAAGGTTTTTATTATTCCAATAGTCATGAAACCAGTAGGAGCTGGTGTTTTTTTCCCTATTCTCCCTGGTAAGAGGCATTTGCACACTTTTAGAATAATAAAAACCTCATATTCATGCATACAATTTGGATCTTGACTGTTTCTTGTGGTTGGTGGTGCTGGAAACATTTTTTTTTTGCCTGGCTCTAGTTTTGTTTCTGCTAGCACACTATTGCATTGGGGCATTTTTTCTTTTTTGCTTCCATAGGTATAAGGGAACCTTAGTCATTAGGGAAAGGAGGGCTAAACCAAAGATTAAGCAGGGTCTATGGTAATACAGTAGGTAGGGAAAATGGGCAGACTGAGTAGGCCAAGTGGGCCTTATCTGCCGTCAAACTCTATACTTCTATGTTTCTAAGACTCCTCCCTGCTGCCACTCTTATGTAGAGGGACTATGTCTGCTCTCCTCCAGTCCTCTGGAAACACACCTATTTTCAGAGAGCTGTTGAAAAAGGCTATCAGTGGTACAGCTAGCATCTCCCTAGTTTCTTTAGTATCCTTGCGTGTATCGCGTCTGATCCCACAGCCTTGCCCACTTTCAGAGCTGCATGACCATTTAGGACTCTTTCCCCTATGTCCTCTCCCTCCTCGCCACATGCTGATTAGCTAAGGAGGAGCTGGTTTTGCAGGAGCTGCACAAGACATTTTAGTCTTTTAGAAAGATATGCCACCATTTGCTTGTTTCATATTTGTCTAATTTGTGCAGCACTTGCCAGGCTAACTTGTGCTGCTAGACTTTTGTGTCCCCTCTGTCGTCATGCTTTCTTTCTCTCCCACAGGGCTGGAGTGCTGACAGAGGGGTAGCCCACCCCAGAGAGATAGCGGGGAAGGGCTGTGGAGCATGATCAGTAACGGAGGAGACCCAACCTGCAGTGTGGTGAAAACTGCATCGTATTTCTGTTAGCCCCTCGACTTCAACAGATTTTTCGTTTTGAGATAAGGAAATAAGAAGGAGAAGGTTTCTATCAGTGGAATTTAAAATCGCATTGTTACCTGATATCAAAAGTTAAGTCTGGTTATGCTTTTGCCTTTCTCTCTTTTTTCTTTTTTTAACTGGATGCTATAAATTTTAGATTAAGATTTTAGATTAGGATTGTTAAATACTTTTAATATATTTTAAAAAAATAAGTTTTGCACTCTTTTTAGCTGAAGACTACGTGACCTTCTCCTATAATAGATATGCACCAGTGTTGGAAAGGCAGATTGCCATTTTCTGTCTCACCACGTGACTATATGGGAGTAAAGACATGCTGAATTCTTCATTTGCCAAAGGTTTTATGTTATTAGAACAGTTTCTGTCTTCTCATCTTTACTCTCTCTTAACTAAATTGTGAGTAGAGAAGTAGCTGAAGAAAGGAAGTGATAAGATCTGTTATACTTATTTCTCCCATAGTCCTGGCATATTTCTGGAGTATTTCTATTTAAGATTTCTCAGCATTGTGCCAGATCAAAAAACTTGATGTCAGTTAGACCATACAACATGGAGTAAATGTTTCATATATAGATGTATATGGATGTATAAGTGTTGTGTAGCTGCAAATTAATTTATCTACAATTGTCTCTGAAGACATAGTGTTGTAACTGATTATTTCATATATTGTAATAGGGAATCATTATAACGAAGATATCATTACATTCGCTCACTCTTTTCTTGCCTCTAAAGAGTTGCAGCAACTAAACTGTCTTTTAGCAAGCAGCTTAGACCCGGTATACAATGGTTCAAATTCCCCCTGAGGGCAGTTAAAAAGTTAAAAGGGAAACTCACAGGAAGAAAGAAACTTTGTTTTTTCCTTGGCCAATAGAAAAGACTGTGGTGTTCTTTTATTAGTACTTTTAAAGCAGGGAAAAGAAAAAAAGGAAGAGACTATACTATTCATTAAACTGGATTTATTGAACTATTACACTGCGAGTTATGGGACACTCTCCCCTCTTGCCTAGAATAAGGAACATTTTCCCTCTATTCTT
Source organism: Neoceratodus forsteri (assembly GCA_016271365.2). Taxonomy (NCBI): domain Eukaryota; kingdom Metazoa; phylum Chordata; order Ceratodontiformes; family Ceratodontidae; genus Neoceratodus; species Neoceratodus forsteri. The sequence goes on from CM057449.1 coordinate 990,455,490, forward strand.
CCTTGAAGTGAACTTGGATAAATGTCAGTGAGAAGTGAAGAACTATGTTTTTTGTGTTAAAATAACTAATATCTGAGTTTAAGTGTTACATGTTGTATAGAGTATAGTGCAACAGAGAGTGATATATCTCAACACCTAATGCTATATAATCGAGTACACGCAATATTGTGGTGCAATAATTTGGTGCAATAATTTAACTGTCCTTTGGGATCCAAGGTGTTTATTCACTTAGGTTAAAACCAGTAACTAGAGATGCAGCGAATTTAAATTCCACTGGTGAAGTGAGCACTTCGCATTGCCAATCCGCTACGTGGAGTGGGCAATGCAAAGTGCTCACTCCACCTTGTCATTACCACTTCACGTTAAGGTGGAACGGCAATGCGAAGTAAGGCAGAGTCATTGTTTTTAATGGACTTCACGTTCCTCATTATGATTCTAAGTGGTCCACTTAGTGTTTCAGATTTGGCAGCCCCCCACACATCACATGGTTTGTAGTACTGTAAGTCACATCCTCTTTAACTAGGCAGGAAGAAAGTGAGTCATACAAGCAGACACATTTAATTTCTCCTGTGCAGACGGAGAGACAGTAGTGTGTTTTGTGACTGCTGATACTTTGAGATAAGAGCGAGGAGGAGATTTAAACTTTGATTTAGACCCAACAGCTTTTTTAAAAGCTAAATTTTTTTTGTCTTTTCTGTACTCTTTTTTACTTAATTTGTTCTTTCTGTAAATGTTATTTTTCTTACCTTTATAAGCAGTTAGTTTGTCTGTGTGACTGTGTGTGTGTGTTGTGTGACAGTGTGAGTAGTAATTGCTCGGACTGAGGGAGCTCAGTAGGAGAGATGGACAAGGGTGAGGGAATGTCTTGGGCAGGGGCAGCTCTGGGAGAGCGTGGTAGTGGTAAGTATCGTACCATGCGCATGTGTGAAGTGCATGAGCACCCATTCCTGTTGGACCGCTCGATACTTGCGAGTGTCCCCCCCGGAAGCAGGACTAGCACCACCTCCTATCCTGACTCTGAGGGAGTTGAACCACCACCACCACCAAATCCAGGTTCTCTGGAGCAGGATGTGCCTATTCCCCCGGGCCCAGGTGTGGATCCCATCCCAGTTCAGCACTGTGATCAGCTGGCTGCCAGTTCATTTGGCCATCCCCTGCCTGTGCCTGGTCCTCCCCGCACCTCCATTGTTTGGTATTTTTTTTTTACTGTGTGGGGGGACAGCAGTGTGGTCAAGGTGGTGGAGGTGCACCGTGGCCCCCAGGAGACTCACCTGGGGACTGAGGGCCAGTGCACCCATATGCTCAATCACCAGCAGTTGGAGTGGCAGGCTGTCACAGAATGGACCATGCCTGCACCTGCTGGCCATTCTGTGGCAGAGGGTGCAGCTGTGCATTGCTTTATCCCTAATAAGAGGAGGAGGGTCACAGCAGCACCTGCTGCTCCACCAGCAACCCACTCCCCAACCACCACCACCAGCAGGTCAGCCTGTAGAATGTGTGGACCCCAGAGAAATGCATGTAACACAGGCTGACTTGGCAGTTCTCTGGAGTGCTGTTGAGGATAACAATGAGAGGGTGAGTGCTGTGGAGCAGTGGCTGGATCACATACAGGAGCCTCAGTTTCAAATTATTTCCATGCTGGAACTGCTGCTGGATCACCATGGGATCCCACATTATTTTTTTTTCCTCACACCATGTGCCCCCCACACCTTCCTTGCTGTGTTATAAAATGTATTCCTCCACCATCCCCGACCCTTGTATGTAATTATGCCCTTGTTTTGTTGTCTTCCATATGTGTGACACTTTGTATTCTGAGCAGTGCAAGTATACTGTACTAAACTGCATGTGTGCATTCAGTCTTCTTTCCAGTCTGTGTATGTACTGTAGACACTGTCCAACTCCCTGACTTAAAAACAAACATTAATGAGTACAATGGTGGGGTGGTGTAGCCTGGAGAGATACTACAAAACAGGCTTACAATACATCCAAGTAACTATTAAAAAAAATTTATGTTGTGATTTGTGATGTGATCGTGAATCATGATTTGTGACTGCATTTGTGACCGTGATGATGAAGAAACATGAATGCCTTCTGCCTATGGCTATACTTCCCCGATGAGCTGTAGCTTAAAACTCCCAGACTTAAAAACACGTATCAATGAGTACAATGGTGGAGTGGTGAAGCCTGGAGAGATACTACAAAACAGGCTTACAATACATCCAAGTAACTGAAAAAAAAATTAATGTTGTGATTCGTAATGTGAATGATCATGAATCATGATTTGTGACTGCATTAGTGACCGTGATGATGAAGAACGTGATTTGTATCATGAGTGACTCTTGATGATGGTCCTGACTTAAAAACGCATATTAATGAGTACAAGGTTCATGCAGAATTAAGCACCACACCTGTCCAATACTCTAAAGAGAAGTCAAAGAAACAACTGTGACTTAAGTTACAGATGGAGATTAGGCCCTAAAGAGATGCAAATGCACAGACAGATTAAGATTGCACTGTGCACTGAAGAGATGCAAATACAAAGGCACAACACCTAACCAGTGCTCACCATCAGAAATTCAAAACTGGAAAAGAATACCTTTGCCGGTTAGGGTGGGCCATGGTGGGGGGGGGCAGTGTAATGCACTGCTGCAGTAATAGTCACTAGTACTAGTACCAGTAAAGATACCACAAAGAAGTACAAAAATCACACAGCTGCAGTGGATAGCAGCTTCACATTGCTGAAATTATGTGGCACAATAAAAGGTGTCTGATTTGATGACACGCATCACAGACATACTCACACACACACACCAAGCAATGCATGACAAATTGAAAACTTCAGTAATATAACCACATATTTTAAACAGACTAAAATTATGCACTGCTGCACCACAACAATCAGCAAAAAAAATGGCAAGAAATATTAAAAAATATTACTGTGCGTACATTAACACAGTTATACAAGAAAAAATCACCAAAACAGAAAGCACTGTCTTTTTCTCCAAGTTAATCTACCTACACCACAGATACACCTCTCCCCAAAGCACACTTCCACTGTCTCTCAGTACACAGACTGAATGTTGTACATTAACATTCAAAATCCATACACAAACAAAAAATGATCAGTGATATGAGCATAGGAGGGTTTCCTATCATCGATGAACTAAAGTTTCAGCAAATAAAATGACTGAAAAAGGCTTTTTTAACAGCTTTTTGAAGGTTTGAATTGCAGACAGCACTCAGAGCAGATTGTTTCCTACAGCTTCTTACACACACTACCCCAAACTGAGGCTGTGCAGAACAATCTAGAGCCCATATGACCTGAAATTCCATGAAACACTGCAAAATTCGCCTTTGGAGCTTAAAAACAAGGCGAAGTAAGGCGAAGTACATTGTTTTCAATGTACTTCACCTTAAGAATTGGTGGAGTAGTAGTTTGGGAAGGTGGAGTAACACGAAGTCATTATTTTCAATGGACTTCGCGTTACTCATTAATACCACGAAGTACTCTGCTTCGCGTTGTGGAGCACTCCGCAAATTCACCTTCACTCCGTGGATCACTCCATGGAGCAAATTGGGGCCACTTCACCCATCACTACCAGTAACCTCCAGGACATGTACAGCCTATTGTTTAAAACACCCGCTAATGCCTCATACTGTACAGTAAAATAATCCTGCAACACGTGCACAAGTGGTGTATGTGGAGCAGGGAGTTTTTTGTATGATGCTCAGTGTTAAAATAACTGATGGTCATAGTGCTTAACTAATACAGTGCTCTGGGTTTTATGGGACATCACTGGGATGGTTATTAATTAAATTAGACCTTACAGGCCTTGTAAATTACAAACCAAGCCACTTTATCTACTCCCAGCAGTCACCTAGTTTCTTTAGAATTAACACCTTTTGTTCAGGATTGTAAATACTAGATTACAAATACTAAATAACAATAGACCCTCTCCTTTACAAAAGCTTTTACCAAAGGGCTCTAGGATTATTAGCAGACAGATGAAAATCAACAATCACTTGATAACTAATAATAATAAAACCTCTACACCAAGTGGGGCTACAATGGCCAGTGTTGTCCCGATTCGGGCACAAGAGTCATCAAATATACCAGTGGTGCTGGATTTATCAGGCAGGTCTGAACATAATATTACTGGGAATATCACTCCCGGATATGCTTAAAACTGCAAGGATAATAGGGACATCACAGGTTATGGAGGGGAAGACATCAGTAACACGGGCAGCCTAGAAAGAACTCCCAAAGTCTGGTATAACAGTATGACATCTAAGAACAGTGATGAATACAGTAGTATACTTTTAACTCCTCAAAATAATACATTTGAAATAAAAGAAGTTCTTGAGGAATTACAGCACACAATAAATGGCCTCAGATGCCTAGAGGAACAGATTAATTACTCAATGGACTGTGATCATTGTGGTGCAATAAGAACTGATGAAGAGAGCCCATTGATCAAACAACTGATAATTTCACACCTACTTGTTTAAGTGACAAATTAATTATGCTGCTCAAGAGCCCCAAAAATGTCTCCTGATTTTAATGAAGCACTTGGTTATCAATAAAGATCTAATTGAGTGTATGAGATCACACATTGCCCATAATGAAGCAAAGATTAATCAGAGCCTTATGAAGTTAGAGCAGGGACAACTAATATCAGATAATGAAGAAACAGAAAAAGCAAAACCAATCGGCTCTGAAAATAGCCAATTTATGGCCAGACTTTGGTTTGATCGAAATTCCAGATACCCCTCTGATTAAAATAAATAAAAAAAGATAAGAATAAGAACAAGAGGAAGGTGAAAAATAGAAGTAAGAACAAAAAAAACTCCTGAAATGGCAACAATTTGGTACAAGACACTAGGCCTCGAGATCATATGAATGGAGAGGCTGTAACTGAACAAAAAAGTGGAACTTCTTTACTAGCCTCTGACAGTGAACCAGATTTAGTAGTACACAATAATTTAATAACGCAGTTAGTGAAGCTAGAGCAAGGATCACATAATTGAACCAGGAGCTGGGAAGTGGCAGGGATCCCTTGCAGGAAAACCCTGCAGTTACAATTTCAGAAAGAATTAAGATTAAGAAAATAAAAGGAGGAAATATAACTCACACCATAGCATATCCAGAAAATCTCGATATTTTACCCATAATCAGATTATATGGCCCATTGGATTGTGGTAACAAGTCTGTAAACTTGGAATTTCATGTCTTGGAATATTTGCATAGAGAAATAGATATTGAAGTGACAGAAGAAGATGTAGAAATCAGAAAACTGTCAATTAGCTCAGTGACCAATATTGATATTTTCTTTGTATCTCCCAGAACTGCCAGTTATGTTTGGGTCAACAGAGAAACATTACAGAATAATGAAGTGATATTCCTATACCCAAAGAGAGGAAAATTCAATAAAACAGTAGAGAATAAATGAGGTATGGATAAATGTAAGATTTTGACTCTTTTTAGCACTATCCAACTTGAACAAGAATCAGATTTGAAATTATCACAGGCAATAAAGGATCTGTTGACCAACTTCTTGGCAGTTCTGGTTAAAAGCATGGGATCCATTAATGCTAAGTGGGTGCATGAAGTAAATCAATTTGACATCATGGTCATGAATGAAAGGTTGGCTGACCTAATGTTACTACTAGCAGTCAAACTGGACCATTTAGGCTGTATCTTATGGATTCTAGAGACTTTGCTGGTGTTTGCCCTGGTAATACATCGCATGAACCAAATGGAGACAGTGTGGGTCTGCCCCTGGTAAATAGATTTATGCTGTTAGCTGGGTACAATGAAGAATGACTATGTACTGTTAATTACATACTTTCTGGAATTCGGTACATTTCAAGGAATATAGCTCACTTGCAGAACACGCTGGCTGACAAAGATTGTACTAGCTTTCTGTCAGCATTTGAGGTTATTTGCTTGCAGGAAACATGACACTATATGGATACTGCTTTTGGTCTAAATAAATATGAATGTTATCATGTCCTAGGATCCAAAGTTACAGGAACTGATAGATGTTCTGGATGGGTTATTATTCTTGTTAAAATAGGATCTCCATGCAAAGTGTCATTCTGGAAATCCGCCATGAATTGTTTGCTGGTTCTCCTTAAGGATGAAAAACATGAAATAGCAGTAGTCAGCTGCTGTGTTCCCCCATAAAATTCTATTTACTATGCTGAGACAATTTGGCATGAGTTGGCTGGATTTATAAAAGAAGCCCAATAGGTATTTACAGCAGCAGAACTACTTGTGTAGGGAGATCTTAAAGCACGTATTGGTGCCTTTGACAGTCTTATAGGCCACCCCCTTTTTCTTCATACCTGTCCACCAGATCATCTGATATCAAATAAATCAAAAAGATAAAATCCTAAATAAAACTGGGAAAATATTAATAGAAATATTAAAAGAGAATAAATTTATATCCCCTTAATGGGAGATATGAAGGGGACCAAGACTGTGAATACACTTTTGTGTCTACAAGAGGGATCTCTCTGGTTGATTTTGCCTTCTGGTCTTGTTCACTGAGATATTGGAACAAATGTGTTGTGCATATAAGAGCAGAGAGTGATCATAATCCAGTTATGTTGGAAACAAAAGAGGTCAGTGAGGAAATATGTGATACAGATAATCTTCCCCTTTACTAAAATTAAGGCCTCTAGTAGAATTATATGGAGGCAGAATTCACAGAATAATATCACACTGATTTTATTAAGCTCTGTACTAGTCCAACCAATTGGGGCTATTGGTTTCTTGGACTCAGACACTCTTTTAAAGCATATTAATACTCTTTTCTTGGAGATTAAAACAATACTGGAATGTCCTATAAATAAGAAAGGTATCATGGGCAAGGACACCTGGTTTGACAAAGACTGCAGGAATGTGAAGTCTGAGGTCAGGAAACTTTGTAGAAGTTATGATAAATCAAAAAATAAGCAAACTCTTACCCAGTTAAATCAGAAAAGAAAGTGAAATAAGAAATTAATATTGGAGGAGAAAAAGGGGTATTATAAGGCTAAATGGTCAAAGATGCTGAAAGCTGTGTAAGATAAAGATTCCAAATCATTTTGGATCCTGGGTGCCAAAGGGACTGATAAGTATAATGTGAATATTATTACGTATATTCCCAAAGACAGATGGTTGGCACATTTTACTGGGATCTATTTTGATCCCATAGAGGAAGCAATACCTAAACAGAATTTTCTGATTAATAACCTTCTTCATCTAGTTACTACAGATGAAGTATATTTGGTCATATACTCATTAAAAAAGCAAAAAACACCCGGCCCTGATGGAATACCATCCGAAGTATACCTCATGGAAACCCCGCTATGGTGCCCCTTTCTGACTTGGTTTTATAATAATTGTATCACCGTAAATACTTATCCTGACTCTTGGAAGGGGACAGATATAGTCCCAATTCATGAGAAAGAACCTGTAAATGACCCCATAATATACAGACCCATATGTTTATTAGATATTAACCTTAAAATATTTTCCAAAATTATACTAATTTGGCTACAAGCCGAAGTTGATAGAACTGGGGGTATTTCACCCTATCAGGCTTGGTTTAGATCCCACTATTCTAAAACTGATAATATTTTTGTATTACAGCACTTTATTGAAAAATATGTAAAGTTGTGGGGCAAGAAATTGTACACTGTCTTCATAGATTATAGTACTGCTTTTGACAGTGTGTCTAGGAAGATACTTTGGCAAATCCTACTAGATAGGGATATTGACCATCATCTAGTTGCAATATTGGCCCAATTATACACAAATACTTGGGCTAAGATAAGACTGGGGCACGGGGCTCAATTATCTAGCCAATTCAAATGTAACAGAAGTGTCAGGCAGGAATGCGTGCTCACCCCCTGCTCTTTTCACTCTACCTGAAAAAAATGCTAAAACATAGTTTTAATGTCAATCAAGGCTCACCAAAATCAAGAATTTCCCTTGCCCACTACTAGGATATGCTGATGATATTATAATTATGTCTCTATCAGAAAAGGGGCTGCAGAATTAACTGAATTTTCTATCTAAAGAATCCACAATATTAAAGTTAAAAATTAATATGCATAAAACAAAAGCCATCATTTTTGGAAGTAGAAAATGTGAAGGGTCTTGGTATATAGGATCAGATAAAATAGAAGTAGTATCCAGTTATATGTATCTTGGAGTCATGATGCAGCAGAATTGTCACTGGAACATCCATGTGGATATGCTCATGGAAGAAAAAAAAGACAATAGCTGATTTAACGAGGTTTAACAGTAAATATGAGGGCATGACCGTTAGGCCCCTAATCCAGGTAGTACAGGCCAAGTTCGAGTCTCAGCTGCCATATGATAGTGACATTTGGGTGATAAATAATTTAAATAAATTAATGAGCCTATTATATAAAACTCAAAGAAATATATTAAGATTATGACATTCATACCTAGCGGCCTACATCAGGTCTGAACTGAAGCTAATCAACATTAATGCTGCTATAGAAACAAGGAAAATAAAACTTTTGGATTAGGTGTACTAGACAAGATGACTTTATACTTGTAAAACAATGTTTGATAGAAAATGAGTATTTACAAGAACTTGATTATAAAACAGTATTGGCTAAACTCTGTATTACTAAAATTGAAAAAGTATAAATTCTTGTACTTGAGGAGAGTAGTAGAGAAAGCAATAACAATAAGTGTTAAATACAAGAAATATATCTTGAAAAAAATTACAAATTTGTGGAATAAAAGATACCTGAATGAAATACCTGGTACACACTACTCAAAATGGTTTGCTTCTAATAATTACTTTCATGGATATAAAGCACAGCTGGATAAATTGACTTATCCTAAACTTAGATCTAACTTCACAATATATACATTCAAACAATTTCTCAGCAAGGTACTTGATGTCAGATACAAAAAACCTGGGATACTTTCTGAGAATTGTGACTGTAGGTTTGGAGAAAAGGAGGATTTACTACATGTCCTATGGGATTGTAGGTGGTATTCCAGGCAACGAGCATATTGGTTGAGTCCTTTCATAAATGATATCTACCAGGTGGATAAGACTGAATTGACTAATATTTTAATACATACAGAAGACCCATGGTCATTGGGCAAACTGGTAAAATATTTTATTGCAATCAAGAATATAAAGAATAGGATCAAGATTGCATAACATATTGCTGTATGATGAATTGGCATTTGCACTTTAGGTCTTCTCTGGGCCAAGTTGTTATAACTATACTATGTATTTATTGATATTGTTTTTATGTACGTCATGGATTTTATCTGTATTGATTTGTATAATTGTTGTACCCTCACTGTGAAGCCACTGCAGAGCACTGAGTGCAGCCTGCAGGTAGGAAGACAAGCTCAGGCTGGTACACCAAGGTGGAGGGGTTACTGTCCTTTCACGATCGCAGCCATCCGCCGCTGTGTGCTACGAGACACCGGGGATGGTGCGGCCTACTATTCTGTGGGAAACCATGATAAAAGAACCATGGCAATAGCCCAAAATAAATTCTGGAAGGTGCATCTTGGCAGGCCCCGGTCTGGCTCTAAATCAAACAGTAAACGGGTCTCTGAAAATGAGAAAATATCTAAAGTGAAGTCATTAGTAGCTGAGAAGCTAGATATTCCTGTTGTACAGCAGAGGCTGCTGTATAAAGGCAAAGCCATGGCAGGATTTACACCTGAACAGTGCGCCGAAGACAAAAGCGGCCAGCAACAGCCGCTCCTACGGCCGCTGCCACCACTCAAAAGCCCTTACTGGAATAAGGGCCTCGTGGCACGGATCGCTTGCCAGGATTTGTGCCTGAATGGTGTGCTGGAGACAAGGTGACCAGCAACATCCGTTCCTATGGCTGCAGACACCACTCAGCAGCCCTTACCGGAGTAAGGGCCTCGGGGAATGAATCGCTTGCCAGGTACCTCCGCCGAGCTTTTTTTGGGACCCAGCATGCCAAGGCGATCACGATTGGTGCGGTGCTGACTTAGGGGGACAGTGATTGGTCTGCCCCGCTTGCCACCCTCGCTCCGATTGGTGTGCCCTCCCCATAGACCTTTACAGCATTCCCTGCTCTGATTCTTTGCTGCTGCTAAGTTTAAGTTCTGAACTCAAATTTTGTCCTTAATTCTTAACCACCAGTGTTGACTAAGTGAAGGCTAATAAGTTTTGTACTGTGTTTTTCATAGCATATCCCTTTGCATAAACTGTAGCTTGATTAATGCATATAGTGTTAGAAGTGTGAACTTAGGCTGTGTTTCCCCCCACCTGTATTACTGTTGGATGACATTGCAACTGTTCCCTGAACTTTTCTTTTTATTTCTCCCTACTATAGGTGCTGCCCTTCTACACCCCAACCCCTTTGTACTAATTTCATTTGCTGTGCTTACAGCGGCTGCTTCCCTCTCTTCCCGAGACAGCCCCCCCACTAGCTTCCATTGTCCTGCCTATTCCGCCATTCACCTTGTCCTTCCTATCCTGCCTTTCTAATCGATTTCTTTGTCCCTCCACCATCACCCCAACCCCCTGCTGATGATCTGCCACCAGCTTCCCCGCCTCTGAATTCCTGTACTGCCCATATATTTATTTATCTGGCTCTTCTTCTGTCCTAGGATTTGCGCCTGAATGGCATGCCGGAGCCAAGGCATCCAGCAACAGCCGCTCCTACGGCCGCAGCCACTGACACCACTCTGCAGCCCTTACCGGAATAAGGGCCTCGGGGCACAGATTGCTTGCAAGGTACCTCCACCAAGCTTTTTTTGGGAGCCAGCATGCCAGGGCGATCACGATTGGTGTGGCACTGACTTAGGGGGACAGTGATTGGTCCACCCACTCGCCACCCTCGCTTCGATTGGTGCGCCTTCCCCATAGACCTTTACAGTGTTTCCTGCTCTGACTCTTTGCTGCTGCTAAGTTTAAGTTCTGAACTCAAATTTTTCTCCCATCCCCACCACCCACTCCCAGGCCTCCTTTAAATACAGTTATGCTCTGCCCTCCCTAGCTCTTTTGCTGCACCATTGGTTTATTATTGTCTGCTGCCACTCAGACATTGGTAGCTGAGTGGAGCCAATAAGCCTGATCCTTGTGCAAACATCATCTCAGCTTTTAGCCACCAATCTGATTTGTTTTTGTTTTTCTTTTTTTCCCCCTTCTGATTGAAATCTCACTTTGGGGTTTGAGACTGTAGGTAGGTGGGTCTGTTACATGCTCAGGAAAAACACCATACCAATACCAATTTTCACACCACACTCCCTGGCATTATGGCTTTCCTCACTGCTTTACTATTGTTCCTATTATACAGTGTGCCTTACAATACAGTGCACCATGAAGTATCACAATATAATCCAGATCTGCAATGCACTATCTCAACACCCTATGTTGCAACGGCCCGCTGTATAACCATTATTTCATCAACTTCCCCCCTTCTAGCCTATTCCCCCCCATTATGCCCCTTCCCCTTACTACTGCCTTCACCTATGACCATACGAGCACTCACAATGATCACTTTAAATTGTCACTTCAGTGGTGCTCCCTCCTGTGCTACACATCATGGGCGGTCTCAAAAGAAAAAAGACATCTCCATCCTTAAAAGCTCCTTAAAGAAAATGCTATTACTGCTTCTTCTCTGCTCAGGTAATGTGGAGCTAAACCCTGGCCCTTCTCTGCAACTTACCTCGCTTACAGATTTTGCAGAAGCCACAGGACTTAAGATGATGTTGGTCAATATTCTAAGCCTGACCAAAAAATGTGTACAATTGCAAGCTTGGGCTGCTCATACCTACTCAGACCTTATCATAATTACTGAGTCTTGGTTAAAAAAGGCTAATACCGACCAACAAATCTCCCTTCAGGGATACAAACAATTTAGGGCAGACAGGGCTTCTAGAGGTGGGGGTGTGGTCATCTACACCAAATCCAAGTACTCAGTCACTAATATCAGCTGAAAATCTTTAGCCAAGGAATTCGAGATTGCCTCATTGAAGCTTCATCTCCCATCTTCAGAATGCATTACTGTCATAGGTGGTTATATGCCTCCGTCTGGAGGCGATGAAGTCCTTAATATTCTGAAATCCTTATTCTCAGATGCGAAAACAGAAACAATATTTCTAGGGGATCTCAATATGGATTGGTTAACCCCTAAATCTCATTGCCTTAAATCCTTCTGCGATGAGCTAGGTCTTGTGCAAGTAGTCAATGAACCTACAAGGAACAATGTCCTAAATACTACCAATAGCTCTATCTTAGATGTGATATTAACCACTCACCCACATAAAATATCACACTCAGCTGAGTTTTATAATGATATGAGTGATCACAGGATTGTAGTTTGCATAAGATCTCATATTAAGGCCCGAACACAGCCCATCTTTATAACAAAATGGTCCTTTCTCAAGTTCAGTGCAGCAAACTTCCTTTCTGACCTGGGCAGGATCAGTTGGCAAGACTTTTACCTAGCCAAAGATGTCAGTGAGGCAGCCTCCACCCTTAATGCCAACCTTACTAGACTGGTAAATAAGTATGCCCCTTTTATCAAAGTTAGGGTACGAAACAACTCTAACCCCTGGTTCACCCCAGATCTTAAGTCAGCCCTCACAGACTGGGACAAGCTCTGGGCAAAAGCTAGACATTCCAAGAAACCTTCAGATTGGCAGGCTTTCAGAACAGCCAGGAATACCTGTGTGAAAAGTATCCATTCTGCCAAAGCTAACTTCTACATCTCTATCCTTGAACAAGAAAAAGGGAACTCACACAAAATATGGAGGGCACTTAAATCTATAGAAGGGCGGCCTACTGCCCCTTGCATTCCAGCAAAGATAGTCACAAGTGGCAAGATAGTGGAAAATAAGTCCTTAATCCTTGAAGAACTTAACTCACTTTGCCACAGCTGGACTAGCTTTCGACACTTTACCTTATGCTGGTACTGCGATGAGCCAACCTAATCCCCCTCCAATATCTAGCACTGCATTTAGCCCATTTCAACTGCGTGAGCTAAATTTTAAAGAAGTAGAAGATTCGCTCCTTAATCTAGATATCAAAAAAAGTGCAGGGGATGATGGCCTGGAACCCTTCTTCCTAAGGCTAGGACATGCCCATCTCACTGCCCCCATTCTTCACATCTTCAATCTCTCCATTACATCTGCCTCTGTGCTGTCCTGCTGAAAATCAGCACACATCCTCCCTCTGTTCAAATCTGGTGACCCTTGCGATGTGAATAACTACAGGCCTATCTCCATCTTGCCTATCCTCTCTAAAGTTTTTGAAAAATTGATCCACAATCAATTAAAAACTCACTTGGAAACCTTCTCTCTCATTAACCCAGCTCAATTTGGTTTCCAGGCAAATCACGGCACAATCTCTGCTTTATCAAAAGTAACCAATGACTGGGTCTCTGCTATAGATGCTAAGAAGGTAACTGGAGCAGTCTTCTTGGATCTTAGTAAAGCTTTTGATACTGTTGATCTTGATCTACTAGTGAATTGCCTCACTAATTTGGGTGCCACGTACCATACTACCCAGTGGTTCTCTAGTTATCTAACAGGGAGATCCCAGAAAGTAAAAGCAGATGGCTTTTTCTCTGCTTCCTTGCCAGTTGTTAGAGGAGTCCCCCAAGGCTCCATTCTAGGCCCTATTTTGTTTTCATTATACATTAATGACCTTGATTCCAATATATCCACATCCAATCTGCATTTCTTCATGGATGACACTGTGCTGTATACCTCTGGCTCAACGTTATCCAAAATTAAGGGGGTGCTTCAAGCGGACTTTGACCAACTTGAACATAATGTAATAAAGGCAAAGCTTCTGCTTAATGCAAAGAAAACCAAAGCTATGATATTCTCTCATAGTACCGCCACAGGTACCTCCCATACCCCACCTAAAGACTTTATTGTTACCACGTTAAACAAACCATTGGAAGTCATCTCCAAATTCAAATATATGGGCATCTGGATCAACAACAAACTCTCTTTCAATGACCATATCAAGGACGTTTCCAGAAGGCTTAAAGTCAGACTAGGTTTCTTCTTTAGAAATAGGCTCCTCTTCCCCCTTGAAACTCGAAATAAGCTCATCCAGTCCACTTTTCTCCCCCTTCTTGACTATGGCGATGTAATTTACTCCTCTACTACTCTCGCAAACCTAAGTAAACTGGACATCCTTTACCACTGTGCGTTACAGTTTATTACCAACTCCCCTTACCATTCGCACCACTGTGACCTATACGCAGCTGTTGGATGGACATCTCTCACCACTAGACGCTTGCTCCATGCTGGTCTTTGGACCCTTAAGCTGCTCCTGCACAAATTACCGAGTTATCTATCATCTCTCATTAGTATTTCGCATAGTCCATACTCTCTAAGGAAATCTGATTTCATTCTGCTGGACACACCTAGGACACGGACCTCCTTTGGTAAAAGTGCTATTGTGCATGCCCTTCTCTCTATTTGGAACCAACTACAAACCGTGCTGAAACTAACTACCACAGTTTCAATTAACTTCTACAAAGTGCTAAGTGCAGCTAAGTTAAAAGATATTTGCAACTGTCATTAAGCCCCTTCACATCCCTATGTGTGCCATACACATTCTGTGTAAGACCTTAATTGCCCTTATGCATACTGATTAGTTATTGTTCGCACTCTCGTTTAATCCAAGACACTATTTCATTCTCCGGCTTCTGACTTTATAACTGCTACCTTTACTGCAGCAATCCCACTCCTGCTCCCCTTCCCCGTCCTACTCTTGGCTTTGTCTATGTATATATTACTCCTCTCACCCTATCAAGCCTTGAATACCTCCCTTACCCTATATTTTCTGTTGCTGATCAATTTACTAAAATGTATGTATTGCAAACACCAGTTACCATGCCTTGTATTGTTAGTATACTACCTGGAAATGTTATCACTTTGTACCATTTGTTTGCTCACCACCTATTGTCATCTGATGTTGTATCCTCGTATGTAATATCTTGCTTGTATTAAGTGCTCACATGCATACATGTTCTATTATTGTCTATCAAGTATTTTTATTTATGTATGTTCGTTATCAGTGTATATGTCACAGGACCTCCTTGTGAATGAGCTTGCTCAATGGAGTTTTCCTGCAATAGACTTGAACTTGAACAATACATTTGAATTGATTGATTGAAACTCCACTTTGTTCATGTTGTTCCCAGGTGATCCATCCCTCCTCCCTCTACTGTGAAGACAAAGCAGAAGTACCTGTTCAGTATGTCTGTTTTTTCATGGTCTTCTTCTGCACAGTCCCTCCTGCTACCTCATTCTTCTCAGTGTTCCTCTCCTTACTTATCCCCTTTAGCTACCCCTTGGCTGTACTTTTCTCTTTATGTGCCTCTGATCTCCTCACTGCCTTTCTTGCTTCCCTCAGTTTTATTTAGTACATCTCCCTGTCTTCCTTTCTCTGTGTTTCCTTATACATCCTGAATGCCACCCTTTTTTTTCTTCATCACCTTGACCATTTCTTTAGAGAATCATAACAATCTCATTTTCCTTCTGCTTTTACTGACTTCCTACAGAAAGATTAATTGTTTTAATTATGCCCTCCCTTATTTTCCCTCAATGTACCCTTACCCCTCCCTGGCAATTGCCCCCTGCAAGGCAGTTTCTGTGCTCCTGCACTTCTGTGGCCTGGATTCCATCTCCTATAGACAGTACAAACCCTCTTCCCTTCCCTGTCTTTCCTGAACAGAGAGTAGCCCAGTATGATTATGTCCCAGTTATGGATTGCAGTGCACCACAACTCTGTTATGGCCACCAAATCCAGGCTAGCCTCTGCCATGATAACGTCCAGGTCCAGAATTTTATTTTCCATATTCTTTGCACTGGTGCACTTTGCCCTCCATGCCTTTCTTCTTCCCTGCCTGCATCCCTGTTTGCCCCCTGCCTGTGCTGTTCACTGACATTTCCACTGACTCACCTCTTCCCTTGTTACTTTCTCCATTACGTGTTCCTTTTACTCCTTCCTTCTTGCTTCCATTATTTATACACACTTATATTCTGCCTTGTCCCCACCCCTGTCTTTTTATGTCCCTGCCTTGGGGGAGTTTAATCCCCTTGGGCCCTCCCTCCCTGTTGCTTCATCATCAATAAATTGGGCAATTATTGCATCCCTTAGTGCTACAGCACCCTAGCTAGTATAGATTCTCATCCAAGTAGAATTTAAACCTTTCACTGAGGACTGTGGTGGTCTTCTTTCTGGAAGGATGAAAACTGTCTCCCCTGTGGAGGTCCACATCTTCCCAAGTTGGACCTCAGTCCACAATGTAACCAAAGCCCTCCTCCATGTAACATGACTTTGAGCAATTGTTAAAAGTGTTGATGCAGAGTGTCCTTTCTGCTCCATGGCCATATTCAGGTAACACCTCTGCAAAAGCTACCGTGCATACCACCTGCTTGATGCTCTTCTGCACCTCCCTGAAATTCTCTTGCACTATCCCTACACTGTCCCTTGCCAGGTTATTTGCTCCTAGGTGGACAATGACGTCAAGAACTCTCCATCTCTTGTTGCCCTAGCAATCCTCTGCATCCACTCTCCATCCCTCCAAGTCGAAGCACTTCTCAGGCACTTCTCTCACCAACCATATACATGTAACACTTCTGCAAAAGCCAACATGCATGTCATCTGCTTGAAGTCCTTCCCCAGCTCCCTGAAATATTTCTGAACTGTCACTACCCTCTCCCTTTCCAAGTCATTTGTTCACAGGTGAACAATGATATCTAGCACCTTCCCATCTCTTGCTGTCCTAATGATCCTGTGGATCTACACTGCATCCTGACAAGCTGAAGCACCTCCTAGGCACTTCACCTCCATCCCTCTTCTTCCCCCCACTACCAAGTCTATCCCACTAGCAACAGTTCCCCATCAGAAGCTGATTCCTCCCTGGCTGTGGGCCTCTTCCTCCCTCATTGTGATTTCCCCTTCTGAGGACCACCATTTTCACCCTTCTCACTGCTGCAGGTGACTCCTCCCAGCTGTCCTGTCCTGCCAGTATGGTGAAAGAATTTTGCAGTAGTACAGACTGAGGAGTGCATACTCTTCTCACCGCCTCATCCTCCCTGATACCAGCATGGTCAAACTGCTCTGCTTCTGCCTAGGCATCCTCTGGGGGAACAGTGGCAGACTGGGCAGACCCTGGTGGGGCAGAAGGCACTCTGTACCCTTTCCAGTTTGACCTGAACTTTATCAGCCTCTGCCTTCAACCCAGAGAGGTGAGTACAAATGGTGCAGCATCTCAGTCTCCAGAAAGTGGTGTGAAAAGTTCAGCTCCTCACTCATTGTACTGCACCACTACCATGCTCTTTCCTGTTTTTACCTTTGTGTCTGTTGAACCTTACATCTAACAGTAGAGATACTACAGCCACAAATACAACAGAAGGTCAACTAGGCCAAGGATTTTGACTGGCCAGTATCAGGGGCAAAGGGAAATACGGGTCGATGGAGAAGTGAAAGGAAACAGAGTTCTACTCTTCCAACAGGTATCTGCTGTTGTTGGCCTAGAAGTCCCAGGAAACCCACAGTGAGAAGAGAGACAAGTTTACCTGACAGACAGGCATCATCTGAAGATGATATGCCAAAGTGAGGTGACAGCCTCAACAAAGTGGGATGGAGGAAGGTATTAGTAGTAGGAAACTCCATAAAAAAGGGAAATTTGGAGGATTATGGATCTTAGTCTGTATGGACAAGATGCGGTGTGTTGTTATCCTGAAGCTAAAGTAGACAGACTCACGTCTAGGATAGAGTATAGTAGATCTCACCATGAAAGGGGAAAACTAGATTTGATCATGCATGTAGACACTAATGACCTGAGTAGAAGGAGCACGGAGGATAGGAAGGCAATATTTCATGCTCTGGGCAGAGTAGTAAAAGAATGAGCAGGAGCAGCAACCTTTTTCAAAGGTACTACCATGATGACACCTGAATGTGAGGGAACAACTAAATCTATAACCGTGAAATGTGTGGCTAAAATATTGGTGCATAGAGGATGGATTTCTGTTCCACAGGGATGGGGATCCAAGTTGGAAGGGATGGGGGCTGTTTAAGAAGGATGGCCTACATCCTAGCATGGAGAAAACAAGGGTGCTGGAGAGGAAATTTGCACAGCATGTCCAAGAAGCTTTTAAAAAAGAAGAGGAGACAACTCAGTTAAAGTCAAGCATGTAGACACAACAGAGGGGGACGATACAGCCACTCTTCCCCAGTTAAAGCAACAACAAAAATTGTAACTTGTAAGAAAATGAGGAACAAAGGTAATGGGGTGATGAACACAAATGCCAACAGTCTGGGTAACAGAATTTCAGACTTATAGGCACTGGTGGTCAAGGCACAGCTGGACATGGCAGCAGTCCCAAAAATGTGGGTAACACCAAACCATTAATGGAGCATGACCACAATAGGTATACTTTATTCAGAATAGACAAGGAGAGGAGAGAGGGTGTGGCTTTATTCATTGAAGAAAGTATAAATATCACAGAGATCAACAACACCAGGGGCACTAAAAGGCAAGAAATCCTATTGGCGCAGGTGATGATTGGCAATAGGAGAAGGATCAGAACAGGATAGTAGACAGACCACCATCAAATAGTAAACAGGCAGACAGAAAAATGGGGTATGTCATTAAGAAGGTAGCCAAACCCAGGGAGGTGCTGCTGGTGGAAGACTTTGCTATGCTGGATGTGGATTGGAGTGTGGTGGTGGCAAATGCAATGAATCAGCTCCTGATGGAGGCATGCCAGGACGTGAACCTACAACAGCTAGTGCAGACATCTACACAAGACAGCACTGTATTTTATCTGGTTCAAACCAATGGGGACATGGTCCAAAATGTCAGTCCAGGATCTGCTTGGAACCAGTGATCATGGGACAGGATGAAATAAGATTCTACTAGAACACAGAAGCACACATAGAAATGTATGGGACTTCAGCAGGGTGAACTTTGAAAGAATGCAGGAGATACAGGGAGGAAGGGACTGAAGACAATAGTAAAAAAAGAGGTAGTGGAAGACAAATGGGAACCTTTAAATAAGGGCTTAGCAGAAGTTATGGAACTATATGTTAGGAAAGTACAGTTACATCAAAATACATGGTCAGATATTTCCTGAAATGTCTGTGATATCTCCAGAGAAATTTACCACTTGCCTGCAGTAGCATACTAGGGACAATAAAGAAACCTCTTTAGAAACATCATAAAATATCTGGAAATATCTGACTATTTCATTTACTGCAACTATAAGAAAGAGGAAAAATGGACTTCTGGTGACATCGGCATACATAGCGGACTAGCTCATAGATAGCTCCTCCAGACCGTCACCTAAATCCTCCTTAATCCCCCTTTAAAGCTGGCAACCAGAGGCAAACAAAGGTGCTTAGATGACATGATGTTGCAAACTCAACAGAAGCTTAAAGAATTTGAAGTGAGCACCCCATGGATCAATGAAAAAAACAAATAAGCACCCATGCAGGACACAGACTGCAGCTCCCCCGGCGCACAGCTTCCCCCAGCTCTGGCTCAGCTGATGAGTGTAGTTTGGATGAAGAGCCAACTTTTACCATCACTTCTAAGAGGCTTTTCAAGGAGCTTAGGTGCCTCAGTGATAGGATGGAAAAATTTAAAATGAAATTGAAGAGGTCTGCTCCGAACAGCAGAGGCAGGAACGGAAGACTGTGGACCTCGAGCAACATGCCACAGAGGCTTCTGGCACCATAGACCTTCATAATGGTGCAATCCTCCAACTTCGCAACAGGGAGGGCTGGGAACAGAAGTTGGGAGATTTAGAGAATTGCTTGAGAAGGGCCAACATTCGCATTCATGGTCTCCCTGAGCAGACTGAATTGGGGGAAATGACGGTCTTTATGGAAAGTCTGATCAAGGAGCTACTGAACCTTCCTTCAGACTATAATTTAAATATAATCTGAACCCATCACTCCCTGGGCCCCAGGCCCATTGATCCCAACACCTGCCCTCAGTCCATCATAATTGCTTTCTTAGATTACAGAGTTAAAGCTGATATTTGGGCAAAGCTTGGGCCAAGATGGAAGTAATTTTGGGGGACACAACTTCCTTGAGCATGATTATGCTACTGTAATGATGGACCATTGATGCAAAATGCTCCCTATCCTGAAACAACTCTGGGCAAAAGGGTGAAGACCTGCTTGGATTACCCTGCAGTTCTTAGAATAACAACAAACTCTGGCATACACACATTTCCAGTCATATCAGAGGCGGCCAAGTTCCTTCAACAGTGGGATATATCTCTGACAGATATTTTGGATGCAGACACTGTAAAAGAATTGGAATACCATCGCTGGTATGTGGTCCACAACCCACATAGGAGAATGAGCAAAGTGAAGGAGAAAACTGCTGAAAACTCATCTTTGGAAAACATGGCAGCACAGTCAGGGGACTCCTCTCAACCTAAGGGCCCACAACTGCAATGTGCTACCAGAGGAAAGGAAAAAAGCTGTGCAAACAAGCCTACCCAGCCACCGGCAGCAAGGGAGAAACAGGACACTTGAAACAGCATGACGTATAGCGTAACTGCCTGATTTACTTCACATTGCTTCACCTGGAGGTCCTGGGTTCAAGCTGATCCATGCTGGATTCAGCTAAGTACTTTTCTTTCTAGACTCTGATGAAGGGGATTCCCCCCACCTTCTTTCTTATTCTGCACCCTCCATCTTCACTTGAACTCTAGAACTGGCTACAATGGGGTTGTCATGGCTAATAAAGTTTATTAAATTCAATCTACCAGTTGGGGGGCATGTCAGAAATCCCCATGGTAGTCACTAGTTCTACATTAGCTATTGAGGGTTGCCTTTATTTTTTCTAATAGAAGGGATTATGAGGAGTATACTAAGCCTGATTACCGGCAGCATTTTTTTTTCTCTTTCCTTCTCTTATCCACACAGCAGATGAAGCCAGCTAATTAACTGAGTACTTTATCATTATTGAACTATCAATGGGGGTGGGGCAGGGGGAGGTTTGGGGGAGACACACAGAAGTTGGTGCCAATTAGGTAGCAGTCTGAAAATGTTTGCTGAATGCACCACCTGATACTGGGGCACTTGAAAGCTTCAGTTGGGTACAACCTAGGTTAGTTGTACCACCCTCCCTTACTCTGGGAACCTTTAAGGGGGAGATGGTGGCACTATTGGAAGACAGTGAGAGGTTTATAGTTCAGGGGCTAGGGGTTCGGCTCATTTTTTTTTTTTACGTTTCTTGTTCATTATGTAGTTTGTTACTCAATTGTTTGGCCTGGTGACATTTACATGTGGTGGGATCTGTCTAGGGGTGGGGGGTTGTGGGAAAACAGTATGTCTCTTTTCTACTGGGACTGATCTTGTATGGAATTAAATGTCTTGACATATAATGTAAAGGGGCTGAATGGACCAATCAAGCGGGCCCGAATTTTACAAGAACTACTGAGGTACAATACTAGCTTGGCCCTGTTGCAGGAGACCCACCTGAATGATACTGAGTACTCCAAGTTGTGGCACTCCTGTGTGGGGGAGGTCCATGCAGCTAGCTGGTCGAGCTTCTCTCACCCGGGGGGGGCCATTCTGTTTAAATGGAATATTCCAGTCCAGGTGATCTCTCAGATCCTGGATCTGCAGGACCACTATGTAAAGCTTCAGTTACTTATCTTTAGCATTAAATGTGTAGTGGTTAATCTGTATGCCCCCAATGAGTCAGCAGATAATAGACTTTCTTTAAATGAGTAATAATGGACACTATTTAGGATTCGGATACTTTATATATTTTTGGAGGAGATTTTAATAGAGTTGTATCAGCCTCATGGGACAGGGCATACTTGCAGGGATGACTGGTAGGCTCCAAGGATGACAGTTTCTTGAGGAGGCTGATGGGGGAAGTCGGGCTGGTGGATGCATGGAGGGAGGGCCATGACACACAGTGGGATTACACTTTTTTCCATTGATATGGGACATATTCTAGGATAGACATATTTCTTATTTCCAAAGAGCAGATGGACATGGTGCAGAGCTGCACTATTTTACCGATGTCATGGTCTGATCACTCTCTGTTGCTTCTTAGGATTTGGCTCCTCTCCTTGATCAGAAACTCCAATTGGAGACTGAATGTGGGCCTACTGAAGTCTGCAGATTTTAAATCTGGGAAGGGTTCTGTATCAGTTTACTTTGCTAAACCAGTAGGAGGAGAGAGAGCTTAATTGGGGGTGTGGCTTACACAATATAAAAACAGGTGACTCAAATTACAACTTCCTGTTGCTAGCCTTGCTTGTAGAGCAGAAAGCAGCTAACTAAAAGAAGCTACATTTTCTTACTAATTTAACACTTATATCTTAGTAGGAGTCAGTGTCTGTTGAGAGTAGGCAAACAGATACTTTATTAGAAGTAGAAGGGGTCTTATTTAGGGTTTAAAAAAAGAAAGAAAAGAAAGAAAGTCAGTGTGTGTTCTGTGCTGGGAAGGGTTCTGTATCAGTTTACTTTGCTAAACCAGTAGGAGGAGAGAGCTTAATTGTGGGTGTGGCTACACACTATAAAAGCAGGTGACTCAAATTACAACTTCCTGTTGCTAGCCTTTTTTCTTACTAATTGCCCTTCATCCCACCCCTCCACCCACTCACCCAAAGCCAGTTCTACTTTTATAGCCACTGGATTTGACTGTCAACAGGAACTTCCTGTTTGGCAGTTGGAAGGGAAGGATCATAGAGAAACTTAGGTTTTGTCAACCCTAAAGGAAAAAAAGTAGCTCACTCTCCCCCTCTAGCTGCTGGTGGCCTGACACTGAACAAGGAAGAAGGAGGCTACTGAAGAATATAGCAAGTTACTGTCCCAGAACAGGAAGGGTGAGAGTTGTAAGGAGAGGAGAGAGTAAGCATACAGAGAAACAGGAGAGGGAACACAAAATAAGACATGATAGGAGTGGTGCAGTGCAATGGCTGTGGGGTGGCAGTGTTCCGGGAGACATTCTGGAGGCTGCAATGCTGCCCTATTTGCAGGCACCTCTCTGGTCTGAGGGAGGAGGTTGCCCGTCTCCAGGCTGACCTAGCTAGGATTCGTGAAATCTCCTCCTCCCACCCAGGGACCACCAGGGCCAATACCACTACCTCAGAGGTTGCCAAGAAAGAGGAGAGCTGGACCAGGGTGGGCTCAGGGAGGGGAGAGGGTGTGGAACAGAGTTGCATCCTCAGCTGTACCTCTCACAATTCATTCGCTCTTCTGGTGGATAGTGGTTCCTCTACAGAGGCACCTGGTGGAGACCAAGGAGGATGCTGGGAACCTGCAAAGAGACCCACAGAAGGGTGGCATGAGACCCCACAGGGGAAGGAAATAACTCCTGGTGGGGGACTCAATCATTGGGGGGTAGAAATGGGGGAGGAAGGGGAGAGGGAGGTAAGGTGCTTGCCTGGCGCCATGGCTTAGAGGGACAGGAAGAGAATCCTCAGGATCATGGGAGCAGCTGCACAAGGGAGGAAGCTGGATGTCATTGTCCACCTAGGGACAAATGACCTGGCTAGGAATGGGATCAGAGCAGTGCAAGAGGAGTTTGTAGCGTTGGGGAGGGGCCTTAGACAAGTAGCGCATATGATAACCTTCTCGGAAGTGCTGCCTGTCTATTGCAAGGGTGATGCTAGGGTACTCCTCACCAGGGAATTCAATGAATGGTTGAAAAACTGGTGTGGAGCTCAGGGTTTTGGCTTCATTGGGGACTGGGGAGCCACCTGGAGGGATGCAGACCTATACTAGTGCGATGGTCTCCATCTGTCCAGGGAAGGAACCAGAATCCTAGGTGAGAGGTTTAAATGCTTCATTGGCAAGCATTTAAACTAGCCAAGGGGGGAGGCACTGAAAAGGAGCAGGAAAATCCTAGCATCCCCCCACAAACAACAGTAATTAGTGAGGTAAACACCAAGATAGAGAAGTCATTAGGGAGCAGGACAGAAGTAAATGTAAAAAAAGGCAAAGGCAGTAAGGACAGGAATGGGGCTACAAGGGGTAAGGCCATCAAAAAGTGGTGGGTGATGAGTACCAATGCCCGTAGTCTGTGTAACAAGCTCCCTGAACTAGTGGCCTTGATGGAAGAGGGTTGCCTGGATATTGTGGCAGTCACAGAAACATGGTACACAGAGAACTATGACTGGGATGTTAACATACCAGGACACACAACCTACAGTAGTGACAGGGAGGGTAAAAGAGGAGGAGGAGTAGCTCTTTATGTAAAGGAAGGGATCAAAGCAAAAGAACTAAAGAGTAAACAGGGAGCAGATGAGACACTCTGGGTCACCCTGGAGACAGGAAATGGCACCACAATCCACATGCGGGTAGTATACAGACCCCCATCTCAGGGGGAGGGAATGGACAAGGAAATGATAGAAGGCTTCCTTAGAATGGCAGAAAAAAGGGAGATATTGTTGATGGGGGACCTGAATATGCCAGGTGTTAACTGGAGCACCTTTGCTGCATGCACATCCAAGAGCAGGGTCATTCTTGATGCCATACAGGGGGCATGCCTCAGACAGCTAGTATTGGAACCCACTCGGGAGGGAGCAATCTTAGACCTGGTACTCTCAAATGGGGACAGAGAAAGAATCTCAGATTTAGAAGTGGGTAGCCATCTGGGAACAAGCGACCACCAAACAGTGTGGTTCACGATAAACACAGCCATACAATCAAGCCATACCAAAGCAAGAGTATTGGACTTTAAGAGGGCTGACTTTGGGAAAATGAGAGAGTGCCTCAGAAAAGCACTAGCAAACAGGCAAGAAGGAGGGGTGGAGGAACAATGGGGAGTAATCAAAACAGCCATCACAGAGGCAACAAGCCTTTGTGTAAAGCAAATCAACAAAACACAACGAAGGAAAAAAACACTATGGTTCTCAAAAGAGGTGGCAGGAAAGGTTAAGGAGAAAAGGACAGCATTCAGGAAATATAAGGAAACACAGAAGGAGAAGGACAGAGAACTTTATCAGTTAAAGCAGAAAGAAGCTGGGAAGGCAGTCAGAATAGCAAAGGCCCAAACCGAGAAAAGGATATCCAACTCTGTTAAGAAGGGGGATAAGACCTTTTATAGGTACATTAGGGAGCAAAGAAAGACCAAAGGAGGGATACTGAGGCTTAAGAAAGGGGAGGGAATGAGGGTAGAGGGTGACAGTGAAAAAGCAGGGATACTGAACGAATATTTCTGCTCAGTATTCATAAAGGAAGAGGAGGGGGAGGTACCTAAACCAAACAAGAGAAACACTCTGAAGATGGGGGTCGATACCAGTCCATTTACAGAAGAAAGGGTTCTGAAAGAACTAATAAAATTGAAGGTGGACAAAGCAATGGGGCCTGATGGGATTCACCCAAGAATTCTAAAAGAACTAAGGGTAGAATTAATGACACAGCTGACTACTCTCTTTAACAAATCATGGGAGGATGGGGGGTGGTACCTGTGGACTGGAGGAGGGTGGATGTGATTCCTCTTCACAAACGTGGGAGCAGGACAGAGGCAGGAAACTACAGACCAGTTAGTTTGAACTCAGTGGTAGGGAAAATGATGGAATCACTTCTGAAGGAAAGTATTGTTGAGTACCTAGAGGCCAGTGGGGCACAGGACCCAAGGCAACATGGTTTCACATCAGGAAGGTCATGGCAGACAAACCTAATAGATTTATATGACTGGGTGTCCAACGTAGTAGACCAGGGAAGGGCTGTGGATATGGCCTACCTATATTTTAGCAAGGCATTCGACACAGTCTCACACAAAAGATTAATATACAAGTTAGCCAGCCTTGGAGTGGGTCCTAATGTGGTAGCCTGGATAAAAAACTGGCTGGACAACAGGACGCAAAGGGTAATAGTAAACAGAGTCCACAGTGAAGAAAGGAGAGTAACTAGCGGGGTACCGCAGGGTTAGGTACTGGAACCGGTCTTCTCTAATATCTTTATAAGTGACTTTGGAGAGCACCTGGAAGGAAAGGTTTGCCTCTTTGCAGATGATGACACAAAGATCGGCAACAGGGTTGATACATAAGGTGGGGTGGAAAGAATGAAAAGGGACTTGGCAAGGTTGGAGGAATGGTCAAATACATGGCAGCTCAGATTCAATGCAAAGAAGTGCAAGGTAATTCATCTGGGAAACAAAAACCCAGGGGAAAAAGTACACAATGGAGGGTGAGTTAATAACAACAAAAATCGAAAGAGACCTATGAGTAATTATATCAGATGGCCTAAATGTGGGCAAGCAATGTGAGAAGTCAGTAAGGAGGACTAGGGGGATACTGGGATGCATAGGGAGAGGCATCAACAGTAGAAAAGAGGAAGTTGTTATCCCTCTCTACAGACAGTTAGTGAGACCCCATCAAGGTATTCTGGTCACTTTATAATGTTGTAAGATTAATGAAATATCACCATTTTAGACCATAGAGATAGTTTATTTCTTATTAAGTTCCTTTTTCTTTTCTTTATTGAGTGTAAGCTTGTAATGTTGATTCTCTGTTCTGTAGGCGCATTTGAGCTCAAATAATGTCAAGCAAGTGGCTATAATTGGTTATGGTAGTCTGTTCCAAACATAAATGCTGCACATGGACTTTGAACTTTTGAGCAGCATTCAGACTCTTGTAAGTGGACATTGTGTTATATTGGAAAACTTGTTTCCACTGATCTGTATGTTCTCGAATTTTCAAAAAAAAGAAAAAACAGAGGGAAAACAATAATAAGGCCAATACGGATAACAACAGTGATAGGAGAGAGGTGGTGAGAGAAAACTGCATTCAACAAGTACAAAGAAACCCAAAAGGATGAGGATATGAATACATACCCAGTACAGAGCTAGTAGGACTGTGACAAAAGTGAAGTCAGAGGTAGAGCTGAGAATAGCAGAGGGTGTGAAGCAAGCAGACAAAGAATTCTTCCAGTGTTTATTAGAGAATCACAAAACTAAGAAAGGAAAAGTAGGGTTAAGGATTGGCACAGAACTAAGACAAACTCACTGAAACAATATTTTTGTTCTGTATTCACAGAAGAAGAAAATAACCAACTGCTTGACTGTGCAAATGATCCAGTAGCAAGCATATCACTGAAGGAAGAGCCCTGGAGGGACTGAAAACATTAAAAGTAAACTGATCCCAGAGTCTGGATGGGATACACCCATGAGTACTAAAGGATAAGATGCAGGCTATCTAAGCACCACTGCCAGATATCTAAAACTGTTCACTGAACTCTAATGTAGGGAACCTGGGTCTGGAGGACATCTGACATAGTGCTCCTGCACAAAAGCAGCAGTAAGAATGATCCAGAAAGCTATAGACCAGTCAGCTGATGTCTATAGTTGGGAAACTGCAACAATCTGTACTTAAAAAAAGGCTGGTAGACTTCATGAAGTCAAACAGTCTATCAGATAACAGGAAACAGGTTCATCAGTGGAAGGTAATGCCAACTAACCTGATTGATGTTTTGTATTGGTTAATGAAGGCAGCCAATAAGAGACAGGCAGTTGACTCACTATAGCTGGACTTCAGCAAAGCTCTCATCTTAGTCTCTCACAGGAATCCAGTCAAGAAGATACATGATCTTGAGAGGATGGAAAGGTAACTAGATGGGTAAAACACTGGTGGGGGAAAAGATGAAGAGGGTGGATATAAATGGGAATACTCATACTGTAGGTTAGGGAAGTGACAACTGGAGTGCAGGGGGGTTCAGTCCTGGGTCTTGAATTGTTTAGCATATTCATTTGCGACACAGGGATAGAGGTTCATGGGAAGATCTGCCTCTTCACAGATGACACTAAGATCTGCAGTAATATATACAGTGAGGAAGGAGTCAGAGCAAAGAAGAAGGACTTGGAAATGCTTAAAAAGGCCCATGACATGGCAGTTAAACTTCAGTACAAAAATGGCAAGGTAGTGCACATATGGAGCAAAAAAATACTTGTTGTGAGGGGCTGCAATAGAGAGGGATAGGCTGGGAAGAGAGACCTTGAGGTGATAATCTTGGACAGTCTGAGGGTGTTCACCCAGTGCAAAAGAGTAGTGGGGAGGGCTAGCAGCATGCTGGGGCATATTGGAGGATGAATCAGCAGTAGAAGCAACAAAGAGATCCTTCCCCTATGTAATCCCTGGTTCACCCACACCTGGAGTGCTGTAAGAGGTTCAGGATCCTGCACCTAGAGAAGGATTATGACAGTGAAGAAGCAGTGTGGAACAGTTCAACCACAATGATCAGGGACAATGGGAGAGAACATACATGGAAAGGTTGAGAGATTTCAGCATGTATACATGAAACATATCACTATCTCAATGGGATAAAGAGGGTAAACTGGAATGAGTTATTCACCTGCCTTGACTACTGCAACTCTCTTTACTTAGGGCTTCCTGGGGTTTAGATCCATCACTTGTTGTTCATGTCGAATGCAGCTGCCAGGCTTATGACTAGTTTATCTTGATCTTGCCAAGTCATGCCTGTGCTCCGTGGCCTGCACTGGCTGCCTGTTCAGTGATGGATCACCTTCAAGTTCAGTTTGCTGACCTATAAAGCCCTGCACAGACAGGGACTGTGTTACTTGCAAGATCTTCTTCACCCCTATTGCCCCCTCTGCCCACTCCATTCCACTGATGAGGGACTGCCAGAGGTTCCCAGGATTTGTTTGAAGAGCTTGGGTGCCAAAGCATTTGCTTATGTGGCCCCTATCCTGTGGAGTCTCTACCTCTTTGGATAAGGGAGTGCCTGATGGTGGAGAGTTTTAAATCTGCTCTAAAAACCTATCTTTACACTTTTGCGTTTCCAGAATTTGAATGATCTGCCAAGATGGTTATTTATTTTATTATTTATTGAGATTTTAACTGCTGTATTTGAGTTTAGTAATTGTACAAGCGCTTCGATATCTTGAATTGTGCTTTTTAAAAATAAAGCTGAGTTGAGTTGAATTGAGTTGAGTACAAATACAAGCACAAAGGGTAATCCACTGAATTTATCTGGGGGAGTTCAGGAGGGACAGCTGAAAGGATTATTTCATTGAAAGAGTTGTGGACAGATGGAATAGCCTGCTGAGTGAGGTAATATGTGATAAAACAGTGGGGGATATAAACAAGGATTGGACAGGAACAGGGGGCCTCATAAGAACAAGGAATGGTAGAGCTGGGGAAGGAAACTAGAGGGTGGACGGTCAGTAGGATTATCACACATGTATTAGACGGGGCTGGGCAGGCTGTATGAGCTATTAGGCCTTTCTGCTGCCACCATGTTCTATGTTTCTACAATTGCAGTAATTTACATGGTCAGATATTTCCATATTTCATATTTGTAACAAGATTCTGTCTGGCAGCCTTGAAGTAGTACTGCATGAAAGCAGAAAATTACCTCTAGAGATATTACAGACATTTCAGGAAATATTTGATCATATCAATTACTACAACTGCATGTTTCTATGTACTGTATGTGGTGCCAACTATGTTCTACCTAGAGAAGTAATGGAGAAACAACCCATGATGTTGAGTAATGTTGGTTGTGAACTGAACAGCATGGCATTAGGATGAATAATGTGGGTGATATGATACCTATTATTGGATGAACAAACTTTTTGCTGGACACAAGCTTTTAGGCTACACAGAGCCCTTCTTCAGGTCATAATAGTTACTACAGAAAAACAAACTTAAATACCTTGGGTAGAATTGATTAAAAACAACTTTTATACATAAGTATCACAGTTCTGTTGATAAGGATGTAAATAATTTGATACATGAAGAGGCAAAAAAAGACTGTCCTTGAAATACTTGGTGGTTATAGATCAGATGAAAAATTCAGGCTCCTCTCCATGAATGATATATGACAGCGGGAGGCCTATAAATTGTTAAATGCTTATGTTCTAAGAGTCTCCCTAAATCCAGACTGTGTGTGTGTGTGTGTGTGTGTGTGTGTGTGTAAAGAGAAGTAAAAAGAACAAAAAGCACATATGTATATACTGTATCTATGCTCCATAAACACACATATCTGCAAGGACACAGCAAACAGTAAAAACAAATATATAAATAAAACCATGTAAATGTATAAGGCATATTAACAATATATATCAAATGTAAGAGATAATGGGTCAGATATTCAAAACCTTGAGCTGGGTGCAAACCATTTGAGCAGGTTTAGCATCGGGTTAGTGCGGGTCCGCTATATTCAAAAGGTCAAATAGCGCATGCAAACTGCATTAGTGCTGGGCAAAATTATAATGTATGCAAGGGGTAAACTGAGGGGGCATGTCAGCACAATGTTATAATCGGCGAACAGCACAGTGCAAAGTGGTTTTGTGAGACTTGGCGCAACACTTTGCCTGGTGCAAGTTACCACCCTGGAAAAGGTAGTCTTAACTCTGGGCAAAGCAGCTTTGAAACATAGAAACATAGAATTTGATGGCAGATAAGGACCGCTTGGCCCACCCAGTCTGCCCATTTCCCTACCTACTGGATAAGCTGCAGATCCTAGCTAACCAGCAGCCTACTTCTTCCTACACCCACCCCCCAGAATTGCCTTATGACTATCCCATGCATGCTTGAATTCCCCCACTGATTTTGACTCCACAACCTCCTCCGGAAGGCGTTCCATGCATCCACAACCCTCTCTGTGAAAAATACTTCCTTAAATTACCTCTGACGCCCCCTCTATCTTCAAATTGTGCCTCTTGTTCTTGCACACTCTTTTTTTGAAAGATGCTACCCTCTTGGACTTTGTTGATTCCCTTGAGGTACTTGAAAGTTTCTATCATGTCCCCCCTCTCCCTCCTTTCCTCGAGGCTATACATATTAAGCTCCTTAAGTCTCTCTTCATACGACTTCGTGCAGACCCTGCACCATTTTAGTTGCTCTCCTCTGGACAGCTTCCATCCTGTCTATGTCTTTGCAGAGATTGGGTCTCCAGAACTGCACACAGTACTCAGATGGGGTCTCACCAGCTGTCTGTACAGAGGGATAATAACTTCCTGTTTTCTGGTGATGCCTCTCCCATGCATCCCAGTATCCCCCAACCCTCCTTGCTGCCCTCTCACATTGCTTGCCCATCTTTAGGTCATCTGATATGACTACCCCCAGGTCCCTTTCCATTCTTCTTGTTGTTAGTATCTCACCCCCCATTGTGTACTCTTCCCCTGGGTTTTTGTTTCCCAGGTGCATTACCTTGCACTTCTTAGCATTGAATCTAAGCTGCCATACATTTGACCATTCCTCTAACCTTGCCAAGTCCCTTCTCATCCTTTCCACCCCACCCTGTGCATCAACTCTGTTGCAGATCTTAGTGTCATCTGCAAAGAACATCTTTTCCTTCCAGTCCTTCTGCAATGTCGCTTATAAAGACATTGAAGAGGACCAGTCCTAATACTGAACCTGCGGTACCCCACTAGTAACCCTCCTTTCTTCTGAGTGGACTTAATATAACTCTCTGTGTCCTATTCTCCAGCCAATTCTTTTACAGGCTGTCATCTTGGGACCCACTCCCAGGCTGGCTAACTTGTATATTAATCTTTTGTGGGACTGTGTCAAATGCCTTGCTAAAGTCTAGGTAGGCCATGTCCACAGCCCCTCCCTGATCTACTACTTTGGTCACCCAGTCAAAGAAATCTATCAGATTCGTCTGGCATGACCTTCCCGCTGTGAATCCATGCTGCCTAGGGTCCTGTGCTCCTCTGGCCTCTAGATACTCGACAATTCTTTCCTTTAGAAGAATTGTGTGTGCAGTGGTGTCTGTACAGATGTGCAGTCTGTGGCAACTTTGTGGCTTTGCGTGGCTTTGTGCGACTTTTGTGGGACTTTGCATGACTCTAACAAATAAATATGACACATAGAAATAAGCTAGACATAGAGGAAACATGCTTCTCTCTGATGGCACCATTATGATGCCATCATCTGCCACCAGTTCCAGCCGTGCCCGGCAATAAGTGGTGACCCAGCTCCCAGTGGACACCATGGCAGTGTGGCCATACAGCACACACCTGCAGATCACCCTTCTGTGGATACCAACAGATGCCAGCACACACATGCAACACTGTGGGTATGGAGGGTGTTGAGGAGAGAGTGTACAAGTGGCCAGGCTGCACCACAGACTGGGTGTGGCAGGGCTGGGACAAGCCACGCAGTCAATGGGCCAGTGTTGGGAATACCCCAACACCAGTGTGCCTGTCTGATCATATGAACCCCCCCAGCCACAGACCGCACATCTGTACAGACACCGCTGCACACACAGCTAGCATGTATATGTCACTGTGAGCATCCCATGCAAGTGGTGCAGCATCTGTGGGTCACACAACTGCATAACAGTAAGGTCCACTGTCAGTAAACACCTGCAAGTTGGGTCTGTCACTGTGTACAGTGCAGTGGTCATCACTGCCCTTCACACCATAGGCATTGCTGTGTCCCTCACACTACTGGCCCCCCTTGCTACAGTAGTGTTTGCTGCACACTGTAGCATGAACTATAGTTTAACAGTTGCATGCAACACCACCACCTGTGCCTGCACTGTGTAGTCCCCTGGAGTACAATATGCTATGCTGTACTGTACAAATGTAGCCTGCAGCTACCACCATGCACTCCCAGACTGACCTACAGGTGAAGCTGTGGGCAGACCCAGCCAGCCCCTCTACTTCCAGACTGACCTACAGGTGGAGCTGTGGGACCCTGCAATATCACTGGCCAAACTGCATGCAAATCAGGTCATAATGAGATGCTAATCTGGATATTTGCCCACAGACTACCTAACTAGGCTCAATTTCATGTCACTTTTGAATACAGCAAAGTTTTGCCTCGGGCAAACTTGATTGTGCCGGGCAAATGGCTTAGCTTTGTGCTAAACCTGCGCAAACTTGTTTGCACCACGCAAATGTTTCAGAAATATTGTACATTTTTGCACAATATAATTTCACATGCGCTGCTGCCTGCAGCTTTACTGACCCCACACCTTTGCTAGCGCACACATTGGCCACATAGTTCACCTCTACCTTCCTTCACATCACAGTGAATTTGAATGCCATTGTGGTCTGCATTTGTTATATTTCGAGCTCTCATATTCCCGGGCTATTTTTGCACTGCACTCCCAGCCCAGTTTGCCTGGCTTCTTTAGCATGTTATATTTAGCAGGTTTAGCACTGGGGCTATCCCTTTTGAATATAGTGGGCAATTGGGTCCAGGCTAATTTAACATGCCGGGCAGTGCTAATTTAGCCCCGGGGCTAAGTTTTGAATCTGTGGCCCAATGTTTTTAAATATATGCATAGTAAATGCTCATGCTCCTGAAGCAAGAGAAAGGCAGTTGTCATTTAAAATTTTGTAATGGGTCATGAAACCAAGGTCTATATTTAGTTCATTATTCTTACTATCTAAACAATAAATAAGGTTAAACTTGTAAGCCTGCCTTTCTTTTTATTTTTGAAATGTTCTTTCATAACCAAGACAGAGAGGTCTGAGATGGAGGGATCAGACTGAGAGAAATGTTGTCCCACTGGTATTTCAGTCTTTTTCTCCTTTATGTTGTGCCTTTGTGAGTTCATTCGGGTCCGAAGGGGTCGACTGGTTTCCACCACATAGCCTGCATCTGGACACTTCTTGCACCGGATGTAATAGACAACATTCTGGAAACTACTGTAAACATATAACTTCCCTGTATCTTGAACTGCTAGTTGGGGGTTTACAAAATCTGAAGTGGAAATGTGCTTACATGTTTTACACTTAGGAATACTGCAGGGTTTAGTGTCTTCTAGTGTTGTATTGTTTTGGTCAAGTATAAGTTTGTTCCTGACAATCAGGTTGGATACAAGTGGATAAGCTGAAGAAGTGCTCTATGTAGCCTGAAAGCTTGAATTCTGTAAATTTCTTCTTGGTACAATAAAAGGTATCAAATCACCCACGTTGTTCATCTTCTTGTGCAACAGCCAATACAGCTGTAAACAATTCTTTACAGCATGGTATTAGTCATTTTCCTATCAGAAGTCCATTTGTCAGAAGCCACATCTGCTTCTTTCCAAAATCCAAATTTAAATTCATATTTAAGGTAGAGTTAACAATGGCATGATTCACATAGAGCAAAATGCAAAATTTATTACAACAAATCAGCAGCAATAAATTAATGAGAAGTGAGGATAAAAGGGGACCCAGGATGGAGCCCTGAGGGACAACAAATTTCTTTGAGCAGGATGAAGATGCAACACCATTACACTTTATCACCTAAGTATAATTATTAAGATAGCTACCCAAACCTGGTTTATGTACCTTCCCATGTCCACATAGAGTTTTAATCTGTAGCATAGGGTATAGGATTAACCAGGTGAAATGACCTGGTCAGGTCAACAAACACTGCAACAGTTATCATGTTAACATCCCTGTCATGATGCAGATCAGATATGGATCTGATCAGGGCAGTCATCGTACCATGATTTATTCTAAAACCATATTGGTGAGGGGAAAGTTTTCTTGTAGTTTCACAAGACAAAATATTACTGAAATGATTCTGTAGCTCTCTGCCTTTTCTTCAGATCACCTTGAAAACTGGACTTACATTTGCCCATTTCCATAGTTGAGGGTAGTGGTGCTCAGACAGCATCTTCTGTAAGTCCAGTAACACCTGATACCAACCCCTTTGTCAGATTTCAGATGCTGTTGGATATTGATGGCATCTGAGAATGCATGCAATCACCTCTTACACTGCGTTTGGATCTGGCCAGCACCGTAGGATCTGATCAGATCTGAGAGATTCAGTGTTCAGATCCAATCCAATAATCTGACTATTGAATCCAAACATCCAACCCATCTGATCTCTGATATCTACAATCTGACTGTGGATCCAAAATTCTAGCTTGGTTGGATGGAGGTTTGATTTGGAAGACAAATAGTGAAACTGTCAGTCTGAGGGTACTTAGATCCCGTATGGCACTATATGAGCACCACTAGCTGAAGGACTTGTCCAATAGTATATGGCATTGGTGTTTGATTGAATTATATTTCTTATTTTGGAAACATGTTACAAATGTGTTTGTTTTTTCAAGATAATAGTTTATATTTGTTTTCCAGCACCAATAAGGAAAAATAATAATATTAAACAGTAATGATCCATGAGACAAGGAATATGGCATTGTGCTGTATGTGCATTGTGGAAACATTCCACTGCCCATAGTAAACTAATACTTTGTTGTCCAGTAATTAGACAGAAAGGTCTGAAGACTGGTTTAATTACAGGAAACAAAGAAAAATCTTTTGCTGACAGTTTTTTAAATCTTAGCCTACATCAGTTCAGATTAAAACAAGCTTAATATTAAATATTGTTAGATCATTTAAAAATGTTGTCAATCAAACCTGTAATGTTTATATTAACACTATATGAAATACACAAAGCTGTTTCGCTGTACTATAGTAGTAGTTATGGAATAACAAAACTCTCCATACAAATAATTAATTATGGTGCATGGTTTGGCTATATCATCTATAAACATCTGCAGCTGCTGAAAACTAGTGCACATTCTAAAAGTTGTGTGTGTTCTAAAAATTATTGTGCTTGTTCTAGAATCAATATTCATTTTTGACATCTGACTGTGTTTTTACAGTACTGGAGCTCTGTTTGCAGCAACAACTTTTTTTCTTGTTATACTGAGGACTTTGGATTGCAGTTGCAAAGCTTGTGAGCCACAGGATGAAGAGAATCTGCGCATCAAGCTATGAGAAGCATTATGCTGGGACTGAATGCTGCTACCCTAATAAGTATGTCAGGCTTGCAAGTATATATGCTTGTTCAACTTCATAAAAGGTATGCTATGGTTGCCTGGGGTAAGGGTTTTGACTATACCCCGGAATTACGAAATTTGCTATGCTCAGTGGAGCATCTCTGTTTATCTTTTACAGGTGACCATGGCAATGACACAAGTAGTATGTGCAGTATTGTAAAAAAGGTGACCCGAGCCATGAAATTCAGAAAAGATAAGGAGTTTGGGAATGAACGTGGTCCTCCATCATATAAAGGCTCCTTATGGATGTATGTGAAAATGCTGTGACGTAGATGAATGAGAACCCTATGAAAGGGGAGATTTCCATCACTAGGCCAGAGATAATATGTGACTCCTTTGACTCAAGACAGCAATGGAGCCATTGAAAGAGGAACATCTTTACAGAAATATAGGTGTGCTGTGTACATGCAGAATGCATGCCACCTGCTTAATTGTGTAATGTTTGCATAAAGTTTGCATACACAAAGTGATCCTAAGCAAACCAGGTCTAAAAAGTAAATCAGATTCACATGCTGCAAGCTTGACATGTGTGCAGCAGGTAAGCTGGTGTGAACGTCTTCTAAAATTTACATCAGGTTTGCATTTTGCATGCTTGACATGAGTGTAGCAGTTAAGCTGGTGTGAACATCATTTAAGCATGACATCAGGTACACATGCTGCATGATTGCCATGTGTGCAGCAACTAAGCTGGTGCAAATCTCATCTAAAAAACACATCAGTTTCTATTTTTTACATTACTGCTAGCAATTAGAGTCATTAAATAGAGGAAAAGTATGGGTCAGGGTTTGTAATGAGAAGTTTACACACACCAGAGGGGTTAGATGCTATATAAACCCCCAGAATAAAACTCAAGGGGTCTATGCATTGCATCTAATCCCGAGGGTGTGTGCAAACTTCACGTTTACACATCTGAGCCATATTTTATTTTATATAATTGCTGGGTTTCCCTTTTTCTCCTCAGCAATTATATAAAATAAAAACATTCTGATGTGGTTACCAGCTGGTCAGGTTTCGGCACGGGGTCTGGGTTACTACCTTTTTTCCACCTAGTTGGCAGCTCAGTTGTTGTTTGTTTGTTTTTAAATAAGAACATCCGTGTATTTTAAATTACTTACCGCTGATCCTGAGTGGTGATTTGTTCAGAAGAATGAGAAAGTGGCAACCGGCGAGGGGTCAGGAGTGGAAAGCTGAGGCAAGCACATGCATAGAGCAAGGTAAACTGTGTGCATGTTTGCCATAATAAACATTCCTTTATTATACAATGGTTTTCCTATGGAAAAAAGGGGAAGCCAGTAATTATAATACATTTTTATTTGAATTACCATAAAAATTAGGTAAATTAATTAATTCTGATCCTTTCGAAAGTTGTTTAATAGCTTTTGATTTTTGTCTTTAAATCACCATTTATTTATAAAGTATTGTTTTCTTACTGCATTAAATGCCTAGGATATGGCCAGTCAACATCCCCATTCTAGATGTACAAAGAAGAGCCTCTGTGTTGGGAAGCCAATCCCTTTTGTTTTGGACCATTCAAATCCCTTATGCATATTTAGTGCTACAAGTGTGTTTCTCCATGACTGTTTCATCTCACTTACTTTCTCTTTATCTTTCTGTATTGAGCATATACACTATGGCCATGCTCACCACTCTTTGTGCTGAGTAGGGTCTTGGAAGCATGCACCACACCTCACATTTTGTCACTGAAATGGGAGACATGGGCACTGATAATGAGGGACACTAACCCACATGATGATCAGGGCACATCGTGAAACATGGAGCTACAACAACTCAGAACACAGTGCAAACCTTTGCATTAGTACCTGAGAATGAATTTCTAGCATTAAGCAGCAGCACCATTTAGGAAGGGCAGAGGAGGGCAGTTGCCCCACCCCCAACATATTTGTGCATAGGTTGTTCTTATGGTGTGGCAATAATGGCTTTAGATTTGGATTTAATTTTTTGCACAATCAGTGCCCACCTGGCCTGTGTGTGATCATGCTGCAGGTACTCTCCAGACTCGACTGTGTCTGTATTGTGTTGTCCACTCTCTCCACCTATTAGCAGTGGCACAATCACATCTGATGTGGATGAGCTCTAGCCAAGAAAGAGCACATGAGCCTTGCAAGTGCAACAGTATTTTCCCATCACAGAGTAGACAGACTGCACACTACAGCTTGGAGGAGTCGATGAGCACTGAACTCTCAATAACAGTGTTGAGGCAGCGTATTTTTGTTGGTCTACTATTAGTGAGTCTCAATCTCCCCAGATGGCTGAAGGGGCAGAGGGTAATCCAGAATCTAACTCAAGACTAGGCTACCTACTTACTTTACTAGGCTTGCCATGCCAAAAAGCAATGCTGACTCCCACAGCAGCAAGATAGACTTAGCAGCAGTGGTGACAGTGGTGTGAGTGGCCTTCATAGGCCTTGATCAGTGCAGTGTGGCAGAAGCCACAGCAGCAACCAAACAAGAAGCAAGCAACCCAGGTTGGGTGGGTTCAGTTGGTGAGATGACTTGGTTGCAGACCACGCTGGAGACCTGTGATGGTCAGTTCTAGCATCCAGCTTCTGGCAGAAGGAGAGAGGGGGGAGCAGACTGAAAACTGGGCTGGGGGCACACTATGCCAGGCTGCAGGTTCCAGTCATATGGCTGAGTAAGTAAAAGCAAATAATTTTTTTTAAAAGGGGGATTGGGGAAGGAGGAAGAACTGAAAAAGTGTTGAGTTCTTCACATTTCTTCACCTTTGGACAGCTTCATGAGCCATAGGGGATGGGTATTGAATGGAATGGAGTTAGGGTAGAAAAATCAGGACAAAATTCTTTTTTTTGGGGGGGGGGGGTCAGTCAGAACTTAAGCCAGAAAAAAAATTGGTTAGTAACTGGGCGGGTTTGAGCCCAAAACTGTTGCACTGCTTCGGGATATATACAGAAGAATATTATACATTTGAATTTTTCCTGATTTGTATATCACTTTTCAGTCAAAACAAATAAGCTGTACCTTTTAAAGATGTTACAGATACTCTAGAACTGTCCCTTGCATTCATGGACAGTTGTGCTGTATGGTATGCGCAGACTATTGGAGCCCTACTATAGTCAGGTTTATGCCCTCCCCCCAGTGAAACTGACCTCCACATCCCCATGCTCAGGCACATTATGACAAAGGAGACTGCAGGGGTGTGCACCACTGAAATGAATGGGGGTATTTTTTTATTATTATTTTATACATAATTCATGGAGTGTTGGAGATTAATGAAGGCCACCGCTCAACTAAAAAGGGCCTTGTTAGTTGAACAGTGGCCTTCATTATTCACCATCATAACATACAAAATAGTAACAGAAAATAACTCTATTCATTTCAAGGGGGTACGCCCTAGCACTCTGACCTATGGACATCATCTCTTAAAGACTCCTCCCTCTGGCTCCCAAGTACTCAAGTAAGAGACTTTTTACTTATATCTATACTTGGTGGGTTGTCTTTAGCAGCATGGCTGTACCCACTACAGTGTGTGTGCATGGGGGGGGGGGACTAGCCATGTGTGTGTGTGTGTGTGTGTGTGTGTGTGGAGTTATTGCTACTTTTGTGTTTGTCCCTTAAAGTCTGTTTGTGTGGAAGCATTCAAACCTATGGAGAGAAAATAGTAGAAGTACAGGCCAGACAGAAGTAATTAAGTGGTTTTGTGAGTAAGTTTGTGTATTGGACATGGAAAAAACCACATGTGTTTCCATTGGTATGTGTGCTACAGGTCAACTGTGAAAATGAGATAAGGGAAAGAAGAAAACTGAAAAGCACAACAGTGGCTACAAGCATGCCGCTTGCATTTAGATGTATTCAGATACAGTATGTATCGAAGTGCAAGTGAGCCATATGTGTGCAGACAGTATGGCTTAGTGGTTAAAGGTACTGACTTGCAAACCAGGAGACTTGGAAGCATAAAGATCTGGATCTGGATTTGAATGTTATCAACCCCCACTTGTGTATGATGTGACCCTGAGCAAGTCACTTAACTTTTACGTGTGCAGTTATCATTGACCACTTGCTTTTTGCACGCATGCCACATGCATGCAGTCTTTTCCAATTTAACATAAAAATCCTGTTTTCCACATGTGTGTGCTGCACACATGCCATATGTATGCAACCAGTTCCTATTTAACATTGAAATCATACTTGCAGCATGCATATCACTTGGGTAGTTTTACGTGTGCAGCATAAAAACATTTCATATAAAGATTTCTATAAGGGCTCTGAGATAATTTTCCTGTATTCTCCCTACACCAGGTAGAAATGATTATACCTTTTCATGAAAGCCTATGTAAATAGTATTTTCTCAACCCACTTGCCTTTGAGCTTACTGTGGTCTTGGTACCGTATGTTATGTGTGAGAATTTTATTGTACCTCTATGCTCAGTGTATTAAATTTCACAAAGACGCCGGGCTGGGGATATGTGGAATGTCGATTATGGGAACTTTCACAAGAATGTTGTCTTGGTGAGTAGTGGAAGTGGATTGTGGGGTAAACCTCCCTGAAAGGTAATCTCTAAATTTCCTCTCCCGTGGATGGCAATTGTATTCTCAACCTTTTTTCAGTGGCACTGTACATTAGCCCTGGAAATTATAAACACATGCCTCCATTTTTCTGCTTTATAAAAGTTGAATGTCTCTGTTTTTGTTTTATTTTGTAGATGGATTCTTTTATGTAGAAGTGGCACTGCTGTTATGTGGTGCTGTTTTATCTTTTAGACTTTCCAGACATTTTAATGACAATATAATATGGGACTCCCTGCTATGGAGCCATTGTCATGGATATAGGACTAAAAAATTCACTTTTCTTTATCTGTTAAGCATGGATGGAACATCTTATGTATATTTTAATGATTATTTTGGTAAATGAATAGTTTCTAAAGGGGCTCTATTCTATTAAAATCAATTGTGCTCCTACACATAATGGATGTGGTCTTTAAACAGGCTCCAATGTATTAATATAAAACTGTATGTTTTCCTATAGCATTATATGTTGTTCTACCTGTATATGTTACAAACTGTAATGAGAGTTTTGCAAACTGGAACGTAATAGGCCCATTGAATTAATATTTATGCCTAGAAAGCAGCTGATTTTTGAGCTACCATTCCTAATGTTAAATTCCATAAACATATATGTCTACAAAATGTACTGCAAAGACAGAAATATATTATTATTTAATTTTCCCTTTGGGCTTATAACAGGGTTAATACTCTGTTTTGTGTGTCTTGTGTTGACTTGTCTTAAATGAAGTGAATTCCTAATTGATACAATTGAATAGAGATTTTACTATTAGCATTCATATGCATTTATAAGCAGTGTTATATTATGTGCCTACTTCAATGAAATAAAGCAGTAGTACTAGATAACAGAAATGATACAAACAGTTGTGTTAAGTCCTATAGATTGGTCTTCTTAGATGACTACATAATATA
Source organism: Neoceratodus forsteri (assembly GCA_016271365.2). Lineage (NCBI taxonomy): Eukaryota > Metazoa > Chordata > Ceratodontiformes > Ceratodontidae > Neoceratodus > Neoceratodus forsteri. Next base: position 990,496,687 of record CM057449.1, read on the forward strand.
AGTAACTATGGTGATTGATTGCTATGATAATTAATTAGGGACCAGCTGTGAATTTGATTTTGATGTAATTTTCTGTTATGCTTTACTTATGATTTAACAGAATGTAGTCTTCTCAAACACAAAGATGGGCATTAACCTGAAGCCCACAGTCATTTAACTGAAAAATACTAACTTGTTAAAGGGAAAATTAATTTGGACTCTAAGGGCCAGATATTCAAACAATTGCGCCCAGTGCAAAACCATGGCACTGGAATAGCGCGAGGCGAGGCTGCAATATTCAGAAGCCCTAATAATGCCGCGCTGTGTGATAGTGCCGATGCTAAAAGTAAATGTATACTGGGGCGGGAGTGAGGGGAGTGGCCGTGAATGCTGGCTGCGTGGCATATTGAAATGGATAACGCCACGCTACAGGCATTACTGCGACCTGTAGCGTGGCACTAAATACTACGGACATAAAGCTGGTGGTAATGTAGTGATGCCCCCCAGCATGATCCCCAAACCCCATAGCTGGAGTATGTAGAGAATTTCCCTGGTGTTCTAGTAGTCCCCAACCCCCCAAGCACGATCCCTGAAGCTGTGGTATTTATAGAATATCCCAGGTGTTCTGGTAGTCCCCACCCCAAGCCACGATTCCGGTGCGGTAGTCCCAGACACAGCCTAGATATGGTGCCGGTGGCCCAGGCTCAGCCCTTCTCTCACCACCACGGCCAGCCGTCCACTGAGGTATGCATAGGCACTACTCTTTTAGTAGTGGTCATGCCTACTACACAGTTGACCAGCCATGGTGGTGGAGGAGAGGCTGAGCCAGACCCGACGCCTTAGACTGAGTCCAGGAGGAAGGGCAGTGCACTTCTGGGGGCGGGGACCACTAGACCACCACGATTGCCTTTCAGGACTACCGGGCATTGGGGTTCATGCTTGGGGGTGGGGCCACTAGAACACCAGGGAAATTCACTAAATACTGAGGCTACTGGGTAGGGGATCGTGCTTGGGGGTTGGGGGGACCACTAGAACACCAGGGAAATTCTGTATATACCGCAACTTCAGGGATCATGCTTGGGGGGCCACTAGAACACCAGGGAAATTCACTAAATACCATGGCTACCGCGTCAGGGATCCTGCTTGGGGGGGACCACTAGAACACCAGGGACAAATATGTGTTTTACATGGACCGGGCCAGGATTCATGTTTGGGGGTTGGGGGGACCACTGGATTACCAGGGAGTGGAGCCAACAAAAGTGGGAACAGGGACCATGATGGCTGAGATGGGCTACCTGGCCCAGCCTGTCTGTCCAGGTCCCTATATATTGGATGGCTGCACTGCACAGCCCAGCCCAGTGACCCTACAGCTGACATCCCCCCACCCGCAGTAGGTTTGCCTTATGCCTGCCCCATGCATACTTGTGTCCCCCCACCTCTGTTCCACCCACACCTGCTGTGGGCCAGCTCTGTTAGTGTGGGGTGGGGGCATTATCCATGTATGGCCACAGGTAGTGTGTGTGTGTGTGTGTATACAGCTATCTCTCTCTCTATATATATATATATATATATAGATATATATATATATATATGTGTGTGTGTGTTTCTGTGTCTATCTATAGTTATAGATCTTTGCAGATCTACACACACACATATATATATATATATATATATATATATATATATATATCATATGTACTGCTTGCAGTGCTGCTTAGGTATGTTGTATGCACTGCTAGTACCTGCCAGCACACAGTTCCTGCTGCTAATGCCTGTGATTCCATTCTGACCAACTGGGGACTCTGTGGGCATGCCTTGGCCTGCAGTGTCCAGCCTGTACTGCCATTCCGACCAACGGGTGGAGCTGTGTGCACCATGCAGTAGCACCAGGCAAACAGCATGGTAATGTATGCTAAGCAGCATATAATAAGATGCAAATGTGCCTGTTTGCCCATGGATTACCTAAGTAGGCTCATTTGCATTGGAGCTTTGAATATAGCTCCTGTTTGCCCCGGGCTAACCAGTTTGCACCAGGCTAATGTGTTAGCACTGTGCAATCAGGTAAGCCCCGGGCAAACCTCACTTCAACATAGCACAGTTCTACAGCGTGTGGCCTACATTGTTGCTTGTAGTCATACCTCTCAACTGTCTCTGATTTTCAGGGATGTCCCTGATGTTACCTCAAAGGTTTACTCTGTCCCTCCTAAAGTTTGTATTTCCATGACCAAACAGTGGGGGTTGTAAGCATTAAATAATGTCAAACATTAATGTTACAGATGTGTCATTCCTTAGAAGATGCATGTTACACTAAACCACTTATTCTACAGATATCATCAATTTGTAAGATGTGCCCTGCTTTTAAACCTTTGCCCCTGACTATGTTAAGCCTTGTCCCTGTTTTATGAGGCAGACAGTTGAGAGGTGTGCTTGTAGTAGATGTGAGACATCTCTGTGCAGTCACACACAATGTTCTCCACCTGCAACACTGGCTTGCTTCAGCGTCTAAAGAGCTGCAGTTGCAGTTTGCACTTCTCTGTTGCTATATTCAGTGCTGTCTTATTCCCGGGTTATTTTTGCCCTGCACTCCCAGACCAGTTTGCCTGGCTTCCTTAGACTGCTATATTCAGCAGGATTAGTATCAGGCTATTTCTTTTTCAATATAGCTTGCTTTGTGCTCCGGGCTAAGTTTGCCCACTGAGCAGTGCTAATTTAGCCCAGGGGCAAAGTTTTGAATATCTGGCCGTCAGTGTTTTTGTAGGATTGATTTTATTTGTACCTTAATCACTTACCCAGAGAAATACAGATTTATTGTTTAGTAAAAATCTCCAGCAGACATTATGGCCTGATATGCATGCTGCTATGCACTGTTATGCACTGTCTATTGATTGAAATTTTTATGTGCATTTGATATATTTTAACTGTTTGAAATTTGTAAAATGTTTTTCCTTTGTATTGTAATGACTTTTAGTCAAACGAATAAACTAAAACTAAAAAGAAAATAAATATATTCATCAGCCCCTAACTAATAATATTCATGAGCCCTGCACTATCTGCCACCAGAATGATCCAAATAGAGCTGTTCAAACAAAAATCAAAACAAACATGGTGGTGCCACTTAGCGAGCAGTTCACCAAGACCGTTTGGACATGAACTAAAAGTGAGCAGTATACTCACTCATGAAGCAGTCTAAAAAAAAAAAATTTCTCCTCAGTAAAATACAGTCCATTTGTAAACAGAGTCCTGAAGTGTACAAAGCGATTCCAATTTGAAACCAACCCCTGTAACTGCTAATTTAATGTCTGAAAATGGAAACAGTGACTCTGGACAGGCACAGTAGCACTGGCACTGCTGCGCACCCCCAGATTCATGGCTTCCATTTTCAAACACTAAATTACAATAATTAGAGCACTCAGTTTCAAATCAGGATCACTTTCTACACTTCAGGACTGTATGGTATCCAGTGATATTAGTGATTGCAAATGAGTGACTGCATTAATAGTGACTCATTTGCAGTGCTTGACATTTGAGCTACCTTGTAAGGTTAGTGAGGGAAAGGTACAGTGAGGGCAGGGATGAGTCAGGGAGGGTTACTGGTGGTAGTGTACAGCAGAGACTGGAAGGGGAGGGATAGGGAAGAGGGTTTGTATGGGGAAGTGCAGCTTACTGCTGCAAAGCTAGCCATGTGGTATGGTGGTGAGGGTGGTTAGCTTCAGTGCAGCAGGTATGGGGCTGGGGAGGGTTATTTTGTTTTTTAGCTTGTACTTGAATTTTTGTCTTTTTTGGGACCGTCTCCCCTTCCCCAACATGCACCCCGCTGGAGCTGGCAATCTAAAATCAGGAGAGCATGCCTCCCCACATAAATGCTTAGTTTGGTTGTCGAATGTGGTGTCACCGATAAGTGTACATAGCCGATTTGCTTTTTGGTGATGTACACTCACTGTAACAGCGATCGCTGTTTTGTGATCACTGTTATGACATGGAACCAGACTCTATTTACAGACAGGGACTATATTTTACTGAACAGTGATTTTTCTTCCAGACTCTTCATGATCAAGTGCCTTGGTACCACATCTCACCGCAAAGGCATGGCAGTAGTAGTTGACAGGACTTATGATCAGGTCCAGACAAATCTATTTTTATCCCATAGAGTTCCATAGTATAAAATTACAGCTCATCTAAGTATAGATTTCAATTTTGTGGACACCTTATTTGCAGAAAACCTCAGAGCTACCATATAAGAGGAACACTCTTCAAGTTACACATACTGTATTATATGGTTTCTCTATTTTTAAAACCATACACTATAACAAATAAAATGTGGGCAAGCATACACAACTCACCTTGTGTTTCCATTTTGGGGTTGAGATACCAGCATGGACTTCTCGAGCTTTGCTGTCAAGGTCCATACCCTGGTATCTCAACCCCTTGATGGAAACACAGGCTTGTTGTGTATGCTTGCCCATACATTATTCTTTATATTGTACTTTCCAATCTAATGATATTCTACAAAAATTAACATGATTTTTTTTCTTTGCTTTTCCCATTGGTTCTCCCCGTCCCCAACCCTGATTTTCATAGTTTTCACATCTACATCCTTCCTCTGGTCAAGGCAGCAAACAAGCAACTGTATTCACAGCTGATTCTTCTTGATGGTCTGGCAGGAGTGCACAAATGCCATGCAGTTTGTGGTCTTCCAACCAGGGACCCACACACTTCAATTCTATGACACTCCAACACTTGATCCTACTCCTGTATGGGATTTCAAGGATCACATATGACTAGAGATGGGTGAAGTCTGCAAAATTCACTCCGCCAATCAATTTGTGAATTTCATGGAATTCACAAAGTACAAATTCATGAAATTCATGCATTGTGAAGTGCAGAAAATCACTGCGAAGTGTAGAATTTTGCCCATGAATTCCGGGCTTTGCAGTGAAATTCCACAACTCAGGGTAAAAACTTTGCAATTTTGGGTGAAGTCAAAGATTCCCAGGTGTGGGAAAGCTTAGCAAAACTCCTCAAAATATGAATTGTCAGCACTTCATGTGAACTTCGTCGGCAAAGTTTTACTTCTTAACATCTCTACACATGAACTCCAGTCTCCCTTAGAACATACCTCTGAACCAGCATTAGGCAATTTACAAAGATCTAATCATCAGGGCATGAGTGAATGCCAGCCATACTGATGCTTTGATCCTTACACACCACCAGTCACCTGGTTATCAAGAAGCTGATTACAGTATAATATTCTGTACCTAGTGTGCTGGTTGCCCATTGCAACCATGGGTGAGACTATTGTTACAGTATAAGCTGCTATTTCTAATGATTTAAAAATGTTTTTGATTCTTCCCCTTGTGCTTAGGTTCTTGACAGCAGGTTGTGCCATGGAGGATGAGAGAACAAGTCATACTTACTCAACAAATTGCAGTATATATATATATATATATATATAGAGAGAGAGAGAGAAACATAATTGCACATACCTCAATAATGCAAAACATCATGGGAAACATATGCAAATCCCCATAAGAGAATTTGGACAGGCTCAACTTTAAGCATAACTGCATGGTGCCTTCCACAGTGCAATTAGCAAATGCTAAGAACAGCAGACACATACACATACACATATTTCATCCTTATTTGGACTCACCAGTGTGCCATATCTGTGTCTTAGTCAGGGAGTGGGAGCCAGCCACCCCTTAAGGGGGATATTATTTGTTTTGGTCATGGGTAGCCCAAAATAGAGAAGGAAAAAAAGTACAATGAACCCCAGAGCAAATGCCTTGAGGCATGGGTTATCCCGAAGGATATTAGCCATATAGCCAAATTTAAAAGAGAACAAAATTGCACATACCCCAATAATGCAAAGCATCATGGGTAACATATGCAAATCCCCATGAGAGAATTTGGACAGGCTCATCTTTTGCTGATTGCACTGTGAGGCCTTCTGGAACCATGCAATTCTGCTTAGAGTCCAAATTCCTTCATAGGGATTTGCGAAAGTGTCACAAGTACGATTTTCCTTTCACAAATGGCCCTTTGCTTTTGTGCTGCCACCATCTTGTTTTCAGTTAGTGAGAGAGAAGAATGCCTGTTGTTTAATTTGGGACCCTCTAGGTAAACATTGACTGTTGGGTTTGCCTAGTTGGGTCATGAGGATGTCAGTCCTATCTTTATTTTGTGACTAAAACCCCTAGAAATGCTATTTTAAAACTCAGAGCCACAGTACTTTAGCAAATCGAGGGGATAACATCCATGGTCCTTTCGCAAATGCCAAAGTTTCATGCTGTTTTTATGAAATGTTTGCGATATGTGAAAGAACTTTGCCAACAAAATGGTTGAGGCCTTTGGGTTGAAATTTGCAGGGTGGCAATGCCTGGTTCTACAGATGTGCCTTTTGGTGGTTAAGGGCCAAAGTATTCAAAGTGCTCAAAGTTACAGCTTTCCAAAGTTGAAAAAATGTCCCATGGGATAACATACCTGTATCTTGAGAATGAAGTGAGATACAGAGTTTCCACTACCTATAGCTTAGTTCACCTATAACTAACCTGCTGAAACAAGTATGGAAATCATAGATTACACCAGCAGTGGAATTTTTTTTCCTACTTGCTACAGTTACAGAGATATTGGCAAAAAGTGTTCCAAGGGTTTCAAGAGTGCCTTTTCAGCTCTGCTTGGTGCCCATATCTTATAAATGATGTGAGATACAGATTAGGTCAATTTATGTTATGTGGAGGTTATGCTGTCATGAGTACAATGACACTTGAATTTTCTTCATGTCTGCAACGGTTGCTGAGATATTGGCACATTAGTGTTACAAGGGTTACTTACCCTATAAGACTGCTGTATGGCTCCATAGTTATGTGCAGTGGGAGCTCAGGGCCTGGTGGGGGAATGCATAGTTACGGTTTTAAATCCTAACATCACATTTCCAAACTTTTGTCGCTGTGGTATTAACCCTAACTGATGCATTAAAGGAGTTTTTTTTCAATTAATATATATAACTATATATATATATATATAGATATAGAGAGAGAGAGAGAGAGAGAGAGCACCCATAGCCTGTATAATGTTAATCCTCAAATTTTGCACATTAATATATTTGACTCTTTTTGATGGAATGAATTGAAATTGTGTATGTGTTGTATAGGAGGAAAAGTTTTAGTGGGCGGAATTTTTTGTGTTGGCAGCTTGTTTTGGCTTCTGAGAACTGCATATGCCATTTTTTTTTTAATTATTTTTTTTCCTGTATTTATCATTGTTTCATTCTTGCTCTCAACTATAGACTACATGGGAAGGAGTAGTTGTCCCAGCCTTACAGGGGACATGTGTCATGCCCCAAGGTAATGCCTTTGACAGGACTGGTGAAAAAATATCAGGGATCTTGAGTTTTAAGGATTTAAACTGTAGTATTTTCTGACTTGTGCATGTGCAGGTGTAGTTTTGGGATAACATTTGAGGCAAAAGTAACATTTTGATATTGCAAATGTGCATTTTGCTTTTGCACCACTTGTTTGCCACAGCACCAAGCATTTTTTTTGTGCCATGCCAACTGCCATATTGTTGCCTTTTCCATGAACCAACAAACATGTAAAATACATACAACTGCTGAGATTTTAAAGAAAAAAACATCAGAACCTAGCTAAACAGGACCAGTTTTGCTAGTTAATGATGTTTGTTTTTGAAAATCGTGCCCACAAATGCCTTTTATGGACATCCAAAATCCTAGGTGCCCAACATAGCGAGAGGAGCACTTCCCCGACATTCTGTATGAGAACACGGAGAATTTCTTGACTTCTGCAGCTGCAGCTGAAATCGTGCTGCTGGCTACAGTGTTATCTGTGAGCCACCTTTTTTCTTGGTGTTTAGTGACACTCCCACTCACCGTTCACTGTCCCTGGTGTCTAGTAGCACCCCACTACCAGCTGATCCATGGAGTCTTGTGGCACCCCTACCATCCAATTGCTGTTCTTGGTGTCTAGTGTCTCCACCACCCACTGATCCCTGTCCTTGGTGTCTAGTGGCTCCCCCACCTGCTGATCACTGATGTGGCTTCTAGTGACACCCTCCATTTTCTAATCACTGTCCCTGGTGTCTAGTGGCAATCCTTACCCACAGACCACTGTTCCTGGTGTCTAGTGGCACCCTTACTATCTGATTGCTGGCCATGGTGTCTAGTGGCACCCCCCCACTGATCATTGTCCCTAGTGTCTAGTGGTACCCCTACCTGCCAATCACTGACCTGGTATCTAGTGGCACCCCCCACCCTCCAATTGTGGTCACCTAATTTTTATTGTAGTGACCCCCCACAGCAGGTTGTTTTATTAATAGTGCTGACATCAGGGGGCCCAGTCCCCATGTCAGCATTACAAGTCCAGACCCCCAGCAGCAGCAGTGAGGGACACTGTGGAGCCCACACCCAGTGTCCCAAAATATTTTTATACTTGTACCTGTAAAAAAACAGTCCCCTGATGTCTTTTTTTAAACCAGAAAAAAAAGAAAATGGTCCATCATTGTCCCTACTGTCCTCCTCCTCCCCCATAGCGACCCTCCCACTGTGTACCCAACCCCCCACACACCCCTCTACCCTATACTTATTACCAGAGGTTGTAGGCTGTCATCTTCTGTGGACTGAGACGTCTGCACTCTTCAAAGCCAAACCGTGAACTAAGGACTCAAGGTAAGTGCCATATAATGTATTTCAATGGCATACATGAGTTGGGGTATTAAGGTGGCTATGATGACAATTTGGTCACTGTTGTCCTAAAATGGATATATAAATATATATGTATGTGTGTATATATATATATATATATATATATATATATATATGTATGTGTGTGTGTGTGTGTGTGTGTGTGTGCGTGTAGATTATATCCCATCTAAGGTTAAAGTGTGAAATTTTGCAGCTTAATAACTTTGCCACCATATGATGGATTTGCCTGAAATTTGGCAGGTATGGAGCAGTACCATAGCTCCCTGGAACTGCCAAGTTTTGTAATGGTCAGATATACAGTTGCGGAGCTATAAAGCACAATAGAAAGTCACATTTATGCTTTTTGTGAATTCTTTGCTCATGCCTACAGGTCACACGGTTTGCATGACTCATCCAAAGCCTTCAGGGAACATGCAGCCAGGGTCCCCAATGTGCCCTTTGAAGATATTGTGAAAAAATATTAAACGGTTCAAAAGTTATTCAAATATCAAGTTTCCCATTATAGTCAATGGGAAAAGTTAACAAAAAGTTCCGCAGTGTCACAAATGCAGTTTTTAGTGTCGCAAATGATCTCTGTAGAGTGATGAGTCAGCCATTTGTTTTTCAGTTACTGGTCACAGAAATGCTTGGCATTTAAATTTGGGACCCTCTAGGGACACAATTCTTCTTGTGTTCACCTAGTCAAGCCCTGAGGATGCTAGCAATGTCTTTTTTGGGGGGTTAAACACCCCAAAAATATGTTTTCAAATTTTTGTAAACTGTAGTGTCACAAAGTAGTGTCGCACTTGTGACACTTTTGTAATATGTTTTGCGAAAGTGTTGTGATTTGCGACACTACTTTGTAACACTATGCCAAAAAGAATAGGAAATCTTTGCCACCATGCTGCAAAAGAACAGTTTGGTCTTTTGGGCTGCAATTTGGAGGGAAGACAGCCAAGATCCTACAGATGTGCCTTTTCATGATTTGGTGCCAAAATATTATAGGGCTGCAAAGTTACGGTACTCCAAGTTTGACTATTGTTCCCATAGGATAACATGACAGCATCCACTGTGCCTTTCTGGGCCCGTATCATGGAAACATTTTGAGATACAGACTTTGTCAGAAAAATTATTAGCCCCCCCACTCAGGAACGAAGTGCAAAACTAGCCAGGAAAGTCATAAATTATATGAAATTGTAATTTTTTTCCTACGTCGTACAGTTCCTGAGATATAAGCAATTTAGTATTCCAAGTGTTCATTTTCTGCTCCGAGGCCTATTATCATGCATATATTGTTTGTATTCACTGTCTTTCTCTATGCAGCTTTTGGGGGAAAAAAGGCTGTGCATTTTTGTTACTGGTACAGTTAACGTTTAAACTTGCATTTTCATTTGTGTTAGTGTTGCCGTCTACACCACCATGTGCGTTACCCTTTGCATTTTCATTTGAGCTTTCATTTGCATTACTGTTAATATTTGCGTTATCCATTACTGTTTTTGTTTGCGTTTCCTTTTGCATCACCTTGTGCATTTCCATTTGCGTTTGTGTAGTGCTTCTGTTTGCATTTGCGTTTCTGTTTGTGTTTCCTTTGGCGTCATTGTTGCTGTTACTGTGTCTGCGTTTCCAATTGCATTACTGTGACAGTGCGCATTACGCTTTGTGTTTCCATACACGTTTGCGTTTCTGTTTTCATTACATTTGCACTTGCATTTCTATTTCTGTTTGCGTTATCGTTTACATTAGCGTCACCATGTGCATTAGCGTTTGCGTTGCTGTTACTTCACTATTTATAGTACACATTCTCAAAAAGAAGGGAAATTCATGGCAAAAAAATCCATTTAATCATCAGTTAGGGTTGTTCCACAGTGACAAAAGTAAGGAAATTTGATGTTAGGGTTCCCATCCCTTGCACCCCACCCCCACCCCACCCACACCAACAGGCATTGGGGTGTGCATTGGGGTCATTGGTCCTGTCACCCCATTCTCCTATACTGCACCACCTCAGCTTGTTTACACATGGGATGGGGTGAAAGTTAGGACCGATGACCCCAACACACATCCTGATGCCTGTTGGTGGGGGTGGGGTGCAAGGGGTTGGAACCCTAACATTGAATTTCCTTGCTTTTGTTGCTGTAGAACAAACCTAACTGATGCATTAAACAGAGTTTTTTGCCATGAATATATATATAGCCAAAAACTCTGTTAATGCATTAGTTAGGGGTGATATTAAACTGACAAAAGTTTGGAAATTCAGTGTTAGGGTTAACAACACTACCACCACCCCCTATCAACCACCCTCCACACACCAACAGGCATCGGGGTGTGCCTTGGGGTTCTTGGGTCTAACTCTCACCCCATTCCATATGTAAGGAAGCTGACATGGTACAGTATAGGAGAATGAGGTGAGAGTTAGGCCCTAAAGGTGTACTAAGCTGTGCTTAGCAAAAAATCCATACCTTGAACCATTTTCGAGATATACTCATGAAAGGTGGTGTGACTACCGCAATGTTATCCTATAAGACATTTCAAAACTTCTGAATTTTACAGGGTTATAACTATGGAACCATTGTATATTTTTTTACCAGACCAGCAACAGGCACATCTGTGGTGCAAGCCCTTGCTGCTCTGCAAATTTCAGTCCAAAAGTCCTAATCATTTTTTTGCTATGAGGCGCAAAGAAACTGTTTTTTAGGGGGGCATTTTCACAAATTTGTGAAAGTTTCGCAAAAATGTTATGAAATTTTTGCAAAAGCTTTTGCAATTTTGCAAAAATACTTTGGCAAATTTGCAAAAGTTCCAACAAAAAAATTGAGAAAACATATTTCCAGGCATTATTTTGAAAAACTAATGTCAGGATCATGTTCTTCAGGCCCCAATTAGATACATTCGAGTGTTGCTGTTTACCAAGAGTCAGTATTTTTTGAATTACAGCATTTTTTAGTTGTCGCTAACTGAAAACAAGATGGCAGCAGAACAAAAGTAAAAAAAAAACATTTGTGGCAGTAAAAACTGCTTTCTCGAACATTTTTGTGCTGGACATACAGGTATATTATTTCCCACAGGCTATAATGGGAAACTTAAACCTTTAATAACTTTTGAATAGATTAATATTTTTTACCAAACCTTGAAAAGACACATCAGTGACCCAGTCCCCATATACCCTGAGAATGTTACACAAGAACCAAAAACTGTTTGGGCTATAGCCCTGAGCAAAACATTTGCCAAAAAGTGAGGATTTCTCACACTTCTTGGCACTCTGCAGTTCCGCAACTGCAAATACGACTAGAACAAAACTTGCCAGATCAAGAGACCTGTGGTACCAGACAGAGCATGCAAAATTTTAGGCAAATTGGACAAATGGTTGTAAAGTTCTTAAAGTGCAAAATTTGGGGTTTAAAATAGATGGGGTTGTACAATCGAAACTATAGCACCACTACCATGGCACTATAATATATATTCATTGCAAAAAAACTCCATTAATGCATCAGTTAGGGTTCATAGTACAGTGATAAAAGTTTGGAAATATGATGTTAGGGTTCTAGCCTACCATCCCACCCTACCCACCCTCTGCAAACCAACAAGCATTGGGGTATGCCATGGGGTCATCAGGCCCAACTCTCACCCCATTCCATGTGTAAACAAGCAGACATGGTACAGTATTGGAGAATGGGGTGAGAGTTAGGCATGAAGACCCCATGGCACACCCCGATACCTGTTTGTGTTTGGAGGGTAGTGGTGGGGTGGTAGGGGTGGAAACCCTAACATCGAATTTCCAAACTTTTGTCACTGTACTATCAACCCTAACTGTTGCATTAATGGAGTTTTTTGCCATGGATTTCCCTTCTTTTTGAGAAAGTGTAATGTAACTGGTAACCAATATGTGGCCGTGGAAGCATGCGGCCCCCCCTTCATGCTGCCCAGTTTTGCATTATGGTATGCATACAGTATGTGGGAGTGTGGACCCTCTGGGTCCTGTTCTCCCACTTACACATAAGTACAGAGACATGCTGCAGCACTAGATTCATGAAAAGGAACCCTTGTAACAATAATTTGGCAATAGTTCAGTAACCATAGCAACTATGAAAAAAATTCCACTGCAGTTGTAGTCATGACTTGGAAACTTCCATGCATGCTTAGTCCACCTATAGGTGGATTAGTTGCCCAGAGCAAAAATTCTGTATCTCGAATCGTTTTTTTGAGATACAGGTGCAAAAAGACACTGCTGGCACCACAATGTTGTCCTATGGGACATTTCTCAACTACATAGTGCCATAACTATGGAACCAGTGTAATTTTTTTCACCAAACCAGCAAAAGGCACATATGTGGGGCAAGGGCTAACCACCCTGCACATTTTAGCCCAAAAGCCCCAACTGTTTATTTGTGGTGAGGTGACAATGAAATTGTGTTTTTTGGTGCAGTACTGTCACAAATTGCAACACTTTCACAAAATGTGCAAAAGAACGGGTTTGAAAGTGTTGCAAATTGTGAAAGTGTTGCATTCATTCTTTCTCAATTTGTGACAGTACTGGGGGTCCGATGTTTAAAAACATATTTCTGAGGGGAATTGTAGAATTCTGATAACAGCATTGTGTTCTTCATGCCCAAGTTAGATAAACAAAACTGTCAGTGTTCACCTAGGGACAGTAACTTTTGAATTCTGGCCTTTTTTCTCCAACACTAACTGAAAACAAGATGGTGGTGGCACAACACTACTGACAGCATTTGAGACAGTAAAATGTACTGTCGGCAGCTTTCATGAGGCACATATATTTTTTCCCATTGACTATAATGGGAAACTTTACATTTGAATAATTTTTTAACGCATTAATATTTTTTCAGCAAATCTTCAAAAGGCACATCAGTGACCAGGCTGCATGTTCCCTGAAAAGTTTAGACCAGACAAGCAAACTGCTTGGGCTGTAGCCCCAAGCAAAGAAATAGACCCAAAAGTGTTTTTTTACACATTTATGGGCACTCTGTGGTTCCACAACCACACATCAAACAGAATAAAACATGCCACATCCAGAGAGCTATGGTACCTGACCGTGCATGCAAAATTTCAGGGAAATTTCTTGTTCAGTTGCAAAGTTATTAACACGCTACATTTTGTGTTGAACATAGAAGTGGCTGGGCAGCCCTAACTATACTGCCACTACCATGGCAGTATAATTATAGGGACACAGTAGTGACCCTATAGTTAGGGTTGAACAGGCACTTTAATGTTAAACCCCAAAGTTTGCATATTAGTAACTTTGCAACCATTCAATGGATGCACACAGAATTTGGAATAGAAGGTGTTGGGCAGTAGATCTCTTGATTTACCAAGCTTTTTTGGATTGGATTTGTGGATTTCATGCTGTGAATCATCAAAAAAAATCTTTCACCAGTTTTTCTCTGTATTGTCCACATCGTGTTGTGCTCACATCATTTGGAATTTTGGCCTCAACTTTTTGGGGTAGAAAGAAGTTATCCTAAGGCACAATCTAGCATTGGTTTGGTGAAAAAATATTAATCTGTTCCAATGTTATTAAATTTTGAAATTTTGGGTTCTGATCATGCTCAGTTCAGTCTTTGGGATAATTGCACAGTTTTGATCAAGGATTCCTGGTCATGAACGGCTTGCAAAGAGGGATTCAGAAATATCATGAAATCCCTCTTCGCACAAAAAATCCATCTTCATCAGCCGCCATTTTGTTTTCTCACTTAGTGAGGGGAAAAAACAAAATGTTGTGATGTCTCCCATTTTTTTAGCTGAAGAAAGGAAAACAGTCCCTAACATCTTTTTTTTTAATTTTTGATGAAGAATCCTGCATCAAATTGCCCCTCTATGGTCTGCCACCATTGGGGTTCCTAATCCCCATGTCAGGATGTATCCCCCCTCCATTACTGTGGCACACTGGGAGCCCACCCCATGTGTCAAAATAATAATTTAAATATTTAATTTGTGTTACTGACACCAGCATGCCCACTCCTGGTGACTGATGCCCTCCCCCAAGCCAGTATACATCCATTGCCAACATCAGGGTGCCCAATCCCCGTGTCACATGTATCCCCCCACACTAATGTGGCATACTGGGAGCCCACCTCAGTGTGACCAAATTTGCTTTTAAAAAAAAACCTTAAATAAAGGAAGCTGTCCCCTGAAGTCTTTTTTTACCTAAAAAAAAAGAAAATGGTCTCTCGTTGTCCCTGCTGCTACCATCCCCCATCCCAACCCTCCATCTGTGCACCCACCTCACCCTATATGTACCTCTGGAGGTTGGGCACTGTCATCTTCTGAGGACTGGGACATGTTTGCATTCTTCAAAGCTGAACCACAAACTGAAGAATCAAGATAGGCACCGTATATTGGCAGTCAGTGGGGTTTTCAAATTGTGCTGATATCTCAGCCATTTTTAGGAATATTGGCTCCACATTTTCAACATGGGGTTCTTGGGACCCCACCTCATAAACACTGGCACTGTCATTTCATTACTCAGTTCTGAAAGGTGATTTTGTTGTCACTGCTCGGAATCACCTTTTGGGACTGATTAACAAAATGACAGTGCCACTGTTCATGAGGTGGGGTCCCAAAAAGTCCATGTTTCAATTTTGGTGAAACAATTCCCAAAAATATGCTGGCTCAGTGGCATTGGGGGGTGAAGCACTGGCACCTTACTTCACGCTACACTGGCCACCCATGTTCAGGAATGAGCATAGGCAGCCCGGGGTTGGCAGGGATGGAGATGGATTGTGCATCCAATGGACCACTCTCCATCTCTAGGGAGGGGGCAGTTCAGTGGCCTGTGCTTGCCTGATCCAAGCAGAGGCTGGCACTTAGTGTCACAGAGCCACTGCAGCATGGGCGTGGTGCATGACAGATTCTTGACAGGGATGTGTCAACTCTGTCACAAGCATCATTGCATGCCACATGCCCACAGGGCACAAGAAAAACAGGAAATAGCTCCCAGCAGATGAAGGGGCACTTGTAGACCCAACACCTGGCCAGCCATGGTGCAAACACTGATCCAGTCTTGGTAGGGGAGGGCCTCCTTTGTTGACCCCATGGGGGGGTAAGCCCTGGGAGCAAGTGCCGAATGGTAGATGCCAGGGTGATGGGGCTGGGACTCCACCAAAATGAGAGGGCCGTTGGAGCTGAGAAGCATAAATAACCACAAAAAAAGTCCAAAAAATGACTGTGTTATGAGCGTGCATTGCGCAGTTTCTATGCATGCTTGTAACGTCACTAACTTTTAATATTTTCATTCCAGATTTTTAACAGATTTTTTTCACATCTCCTTATGAAGAGCACAGGTGTCATTTTTTCACATCCTGCCCAAAATGTATTTTTGCACCTGTGGTGCACAATGGTGCAGTTGCTGTGTGAAATCAACTTTCAGGATGGATTAACACAATCACAGTACCACCATTCATGACAGGATGTCCCAAAAATCCCATGTTGAAAATGTGGTGAAAGAATTTCAGAAAATGACCTCATCACAAGCATGCATTGTGTAGTTTATACACACGCTCATAACTTCATCAATTTTTGATATTTTCACTCCAGATTTTCAACATTACCATTTTTCACACCTCCTCATGAATAGTACAGCTGTAATTTTTCAAATCCTGCCAAAAATGTTTTTATGCACTGTGGCCCAAAACAGTGTTACAGTTGTGTAGAAAAACATTTTGACAGGGATTTGAAACTTTTCTGTACTGGGTACATGAGGTGAGGTGATATGAAGGTTATGTTGAACATTTGGAGTGAAAATTATTTCAGATAGCACAGTTATGACTATTAGTTGCAATTTTGCTCCTCCTGCTCATAACTTAATGTGTTGAAGCACAGGGGCCAGAGAGTCCTGTGTTTCCACAGCTAGATACATATGTGCATCTGTGGAGGGAAGGGAGCACAGCAAAATAAAGATAATATTATACTAGCTCAAAAAGTGAGGAAATATATTGCAAAAAATGTTTTTAATACATAAGTTAGGGTTGAAGTGACAAAAGTAGGGAAATGAGACATTAGGGTTGAGTGCTTAACACCCCCCATCCAACCCCACCAGCCCACCCCACACCCACTCTTCACAGACCAACAGACATTGGGGTGTGCCCTGGGGTCATCGGGCCTGTCACCCCATTCTCCTATACTGTACCATGTCACATTTCTCATACATGGAATTGGGTGCAAGTTAGGCCGATGATCTCAAGGCACACCCCAATGCCTGTTGGTCTGTGGAGGGTGGGTGTGGGGTGGGTCAGGAGTTGATGGGGGGTGTTAGGGCCCAACCCTAACATCTCATTCTCTACTTTTGTCACTTCAGTCTAACTGATGCATTTGTGAAGTTTTTCAATCTCTCTCTCTCTCTCTCTCTCTCTCTCTCTCTCTCTCTCTCTCTCCATATCTATATCTATATATACATATATATCTATATATATGTATATATATATATATATATATATATATATATATATATATATATATATGAACACTGAAAGAGTTTGCACAAGGTTGTGGTGCACTGGTTATAGCAAATACATTGTAACAAAGGAAACCAGGCACTCACCTCCATTAAAATGCTGACACTGCATTGAAACTTAAAAAACATTTTATTTTGAAAACATAAAATTATGCTTGTGCCTGACACATTTTGGGTACATCTACCCTTTCTCAAAGGCTTTGAGAACGTGAATGTTACTCTTATATGGTTGTGGGAGTAGGGCCCTGCATCCCCATCATGCGTACATTTTGTAATTGTCTCTGATTTTCACTGGCCCTGCACTCCAATCTATACGTTAGTGTAGTGATGTTTTAATGATATCACATCTCTTTGTGAAATGTAGGACCCTGCACTCCCATTGTTGAACAATGGGATCCAAAGGTGGGATGTACCCATAATTATAGAGACATAGCACATGCCTAGATCCATTCCAGGTAACCCTTGTGCTGCAAAAGTAGTACTATCTCAGGAATGATAGGAACTTTGGGGAAAAAAAATTCCTTTACAGTTGCATTCATGGCCTGGTCGCCTCCACGCAAGCTTACTACACCCTAGGTGCACTAAGCTGCATTTAGCAAAATATCCATACGTCAAACTGTTTTCGAGATATAGCCACTGAAAGGTGCCATGATCACTACAATGTTATCCTAGAGGAAAATTCAGAACTTTAGAGTGCTGTAACTATGGAACCAGTATCAATTTCTTCACCAAACCAGCACAGGGCACATCTGTGGGGCATGGGGTTGTCACCCTGCAAAAGTCCTATCCATTTTATTGTTATGAAGTGGTAGAGAAACTGCTTTTAGGGGCTGTCTACCTGTTTTCACTTTCAGATCATATATTTTTTCAGCACTCTATATCTCAGAAACCACACAGTGGATTCCCACGACATTTGACAATTCAAGAGACCTATCATTAAACATTATGCATTCCAAATGTCATGCAAAATCATTGAACAGTTCCAAAGTTATTAACGTTCACAAATTTGGGCTTAACATAGAAGTTATCTTTCACCCTGACTGGCACTACTGTACCAGTATAAGATATAGATACATATATATATATATATATATATATATTTATTTATTTATTTATTTATTGCAAAAAGCTTTGTTACTGCACCAGTTAGGGTTCTAAGTACAGATACAAAAGTAGGGAAATGTGCTGTGATGGGTTAACCCCCATAACAACCCACCAACACCCACAAGTAGCATACAGAAAGACGGGTTGGTAGTTTGCTTTATGCCCATAATGTTCAAGAACTCACACCACCATCAGGCACACACTGACAGGTGTCTGGAGTCTCCCTTGCACTCATCGCCATTAACACTCACTGAATTGCATTAGTGTACACTCATCTCAACTTATTTTGTCATGGAATGGGATGAACATTAGGGGAGATGAGTGCAAGGGAGACTCCAGACACCTGTCAGAGTGTGCCTAATGGCGGTGTGGGTTGGTGAGTGTTATGGGCATCAAGCATAAAGCAGACTACCAACCCTTGTTTCTGTATGGTACTTGTGGGTGGTTGTGGGTTGTTTTCGGGGTTAACAGCACATTTCCTACTTTTGTGTCTATACTTAGAACCCTAACTGATGCATTAATGAAGTTTTTAGCAATGAATTTCCCTGATTTTTTGCCAGACAGTTGTAAGTTTACATAGAATAAGCAGTGGGTGTTTTGGATAAAAAGATGCAATAGTGAAATATAGAGCAACTGTTAAAGCAGTATGATATAACAGACTGCTGTTTGAAGATTGTACTAGCAATGCTGAAAGAGAGCGTGTGTAAGTCATATGGAAATTAAGAAATAATGATAAAGAACAACATATATCATTTTGGGTTATGAACACTTATATTTGAAAAATACTAATATTAATTAGGTCAGATTTGAAAGAGTTCCTGGAGTGGGCAAAAACCAACCACAGTGCCTTAATATATAGAAGAACATATCAAGTAAACTCCATGAGTTTTTGAACTCATAGGAGTGATACATATGTATACATCACTCCATATCACACATGACATTGTGATATCAAAATGAAGACTATATAAAGCAGGAAAATGTCACCACTAGGTTTGTAGTTGGAAAATTCTGCTCCTGATTCCTAAATTTAGGCAATCCTACAAAACAGCAGGAACTCATGAAAAAGTAAATGTAATACCTGGTACTGTCACTTACAAAGCAACATGATTACATACGTAAGCTAAAATGAAATAGTATACATTAGTTTGAAACAGTGCGTAACATAAAACTTATTTTTGCAGCAGATACCTAGGTATTACACATCTGTAATACTGACAATACATGCAACATTGCAAGAGAAAATGACACACTATCAGCAGATGGTGACATTAATAACACTTTGAAATTAATCTATTAAACTAACTTCAGTAATGTGTGAACAATATGGTAATAGGATAAATAACCTTTCAAATGTAATCATCAGAGATATATAGTTTAGTAACACGTATAACAATACAGAAATATATAAAACATAGTAACAATACGTAACTCTTAATCTTTTGAACAATATCATCCAAACAAGTAAGAAAGAATAAGAAGCAACTTTTCTATACTTTTGTGTAACAAAGCAGTCTGCATCAAACAACAAATTTGATAACATTGATACCATACATTTTTTCTGTCATGTCATATCTAATTAATCAGCTACATTAAATCTGCTATAATTCATACTATGCATTTTTGTGTTAGTTGGTAAGGTATGAAATACATGTATTATAAAGAAGTTCAACAAATGCAACACTTTTCTGTGAATTTCAACATAAGTTGAATATTGTACCAATCTACCTACCAGAATATTTTTACTGTAGTAGTGTGAATCCTGTGATAAGGGCAGAACACTATGGTGTTCAGTTATGTTGTTACATTAAGAATGCAGTGTGACACCATATGAAATGAATTACCTTAAAACTCACTGATACTGCAATGAGTCAAAACAAACAGAAAGATGTTTGTGTAAGGTATGAGTAACATGTAGCACTCTGTACATGTGATATCATGATATCATGACTGCCATAAATCAGTTGAAATTGTACCACAGCATATCAAATTATGTAATCACATACACATTTCATGCTGCTTTCCAGGAGCATTTAAACTGTGTGAATTAATGTAAGTGACAGACACATCTGTGTGTGGTATAATGAGTTGTTTAACTGTCAAAGAAATACTGCAGAACAGAGCATATCACACAGCTTATGCCACTTTCCAGGACCACTTGAACTGTCAGTATTAATGTTTATCACAGATATCTCTCTGTATTATTATGGCACTTAAGGTGTCATGTTTAATGCTGTAAAGTGTCATACATCAAAAACAACAGACACAGTATACATTATGATATACTTATGTGAATGCAACTTAATCTGCATATAACTGCAGCATATCACACACTTACTACTCATAGTCCTGTAGATTATTGTATTTCTTCAGGACTAAAACATATGCATTCTTCAAATTCTTGGGCAACCTTTGTCTGAAGGTGCACACAGAGTCATCATCCACCCAACCACTGCTGTACCGTAGTGATGTGATTTAATGGCCTGAATCTACAGTGTTTTCATGGTGGAATATGACTGCATATGTATCAAATATGTGTCATCATTGGTGTAAGTATTTGTGCTCCTCTGCAGTCAAACCTTTGTATGACTATGATAAGGTAACGCAAGGAATTCCTCAGTTGAATGGACTGAGTACTGTGGCCACCACATCTTTGATACAGTTGACCACACACTGCATGGTTAAACAGTTGTCTGCATTTCACATTTGAAGCATGAGGGACATACACAGAAAGCCATAACATATCTTCAGTGATCTCTCGCTCCAGTTGCCCACATGAAGAACATCTGTATGTGCAGACATATGAAACAGTGAACAATGATTGTACAGGAATATTGTTGTCTTGCAGAATATTTATAACAGCCATTATGAACTCAGTCACATCTTGCTGTAGATGCTGAGCAAATGTCTCATGGCCATGGTCACTGCCTAAGGCTCTACATAAAGGAGTTGAACAAATCACACTGCTTGTGTGTCTGCTAATCTGAGAGATAACATCAGTAAGTGCAGTACTCAGCACTGTATTATAAGAGGTGTGCAACCATTGCCCAAAGTGTGGCACATGCAAAAATGCCTGCATGACAGAGTTAGCATAACAGTTAATGCCAAGACTATTGTCAAATGTGGGTATAACATTTAACCCTTTTAGTCTCTTAGTGGTGGTGATTTTATAACATCACATTCAGTGGGCAATATATGCATACTCTCAGCTTCTATGTCATCTTTACCAGTTTTTTTGTGTGCTTTAGTGGGCTTGACACACATTTCACATGTGTCTCTGTGCACTGGAACAGGAATAAGACCTAATTCTGGCTGAAACAACGATCGTAAATGGTTGTACTCCAGTATACATTTCTTATCAGCATGCAACCTCTTTGTTGCAAGTTTTATAATGTGCAGCCCACCAAGAGACCTGACACATGACACAACACATTTTCTTTGAAAATGGAAGGACCTACATAAGTCATTGCTAAATCCAAACTCAGTCCCTGACTTTTGTGTATGGATAGAGCATAAACGAGACAAACTGGAAATTGTTTATTTATTTATTTAGATTTTGGTGACCGGGTAAACCCACTGAGACCAAAGGTCCCTTTTTCAGGGGCATATATGGTCACATATATATCTTTCATTAACTGAAACTTCACAGTACATCTTTGAATGGTCCATGGAGCTTCTGTGTTGTCTCATTACTTGATAACAAGGCCTTCCACAAATGTTCTCTGTGGATTGCACTGAAAAGTTAGTATTTGACCCATGGCACCATTAACTAGGCCATGTTTAACATCTATATTTCTTCACAACATTATGCATGCATTTTGACAGACAATAAAACTGCTTCTGGCCCAGCTGTGCATAATACATCCACTGTAAGCTCACTAAGTTGTTCTGCCACTTTTTCCAACATTTTTGGGGCTATTGCAATACCATCAACAGAGTCAACACTGTGCAGGTTTACAAGATCCTTTCTCTCTTTCTGCAACATTATAGTGTTGAACTCAGCACATTGTTAAAGATGTGGCATTACGCAGACCATATGTAGGTGGGTTGTGTACAACTTACAGCACAGTTCACAAGCATCTGCCACACTATATTTACCAATTTTAATGACACGAGTGTTGAGAAATGACAGACTTAATTTTGACAAAGTACCTATTCAGGCCTCATCAGAGCATGGCCTTATGCAGACTGTCACCACTCTGCCTTTTGTTAGCAGTCAGTTTAAAATAGAACATCTCCCATAAGCTTATTCCACCAATACAGTCAACTGTGGGTTTCGCTTGCTGAACTGTTAACATCTGGAAGACATGTTCACCATTCACAGGTGCTAGCTGCAGAAGGTCTCCAAAAGTGCTAACAGCATTTCCTCAAAAAGGAATATCATCATCAGAGCCCATAATTTCTTGCAAACAAAGGTGAATGCAAGCAAGAATTACATTGGATACCATACTAATCTCATCTACAATGAGAAAATGCATATTTTGAAACACTCTTCACAGACTGACAGCAGTATCATGTGACAGCTTCTTATACTCACCAGTGTTATCGTGCTTCACTGGCAGCATAATCAAGTGGTGAATTGTGACACCACCAGTGTTGTAAGCTGCAAGTCCAGTTGGTGCAGTCACTGCAACTGAGATAGTGTCACTTATAAATGTCCATATAGTTGTCATGATAGCTTCTATAAGGAAACTTTTCCCAGTGCCAGCTGAGTCACTAACAAACATTAAAGATGGTAGATACTCAACACAGGAACATTTATTTTCCTGATGGAGTGTTCCATGCCTGAGAGCATCAGTGACTGCACAGTACACCACATTCTGTTGAGTATTCAACTGTATTTGCATCTCAGCTGGATCAATTGAGCAGTGTATGCCATGCTCCATAGCTGTATGAACCTCAGCCATTAACACCTCTGGGTCATTAAAGAGAACTGTAGCACCCAAAGCTCCTTCTTCCTCAGGTTCAATATTGTGCTGAGAAACAGGTGGAGTATTGCTGTCCAGTTATTTTGTTTTGTCAGTCTGCTCCTTCTCCAGTTGAAGCTGTCAAATATAAGCAGTAGAAGACTCACTTTGAAATGTTTCATAGGTGACAGAGAAATGCTCTTCTTAAGTACTATAGTCACCTTTCAGAGAGTTTTCAACTCTCCAAGGTTTAAACAGAAAGAGTAGAGCAAAGTAGCAGTGCTCTTTTTTCTCATCATTTGCCACACTAAGCTTGCAGTGGTCATTCAACCAAGGCTTCACTCTCTTCATGAGACTGCCTTGCAAGTCTTACACCTCAAACATTTCTCTATTGAGATTAATATGGATAACAGGGACAAAACTGTACCATTTTGCAACATCATGCAGACACATCTTTTCCACAGTAGGATGATATCGAGGATAATATGTATCAATCAGATTGTCCCTTACAATATTTGTGAAGTGGGCATGGCAGATGCTAACACCTGGATCTGGTGAACAGAGTGTAGCACACACTTATAATTCACCTTGTACTGGACATTGAGGAACCATATTGCATCTAACTTTCCATACAGTTGAGTACCAATGAGTCTGTCACTTGCCTCATATGCACCACACTCTCTACGTGTCAATGTCTTCTGACCCAAAGACAAGAGACATGATGACAATAATCTATTAGTGGAAGACAATTTCTCCCAAACCTCTAGCAAGCAGCTTTGCTCATGTTTGGTAATGTATGACATTACATACTGCACCAGAGCCATAGAGTTGTCAGCAATGAACTGAACATTTATGCTTGCCTGCCACATCATCAGAAGAACTGAATTGTAGTCATTGATGTAGATCTTATTCTTTTTACAGGGTTATTCATATACCCTTTTTGTTGATTTTGCATTGCGATGATATTGCATTGCAGAAAAGACATCATTCATGCAACCTTGTCCACAGACCCACCTTGGGAATGCCAAAGTGACATCTTGTGTACCACAGAGAGGCACATTTTACAGCCTTGTGATAATTCATGCCAACAAGCGATGATGAAACTTCTGCACTAGATCCCAAAGAGTAGGACTATCATATTTGTCTGGCATCTGACATAATACATATTGCATAATAAATTGCAGAACTTCAGCATCAGAGCTATAACCAATATGAAGTGCGTCCTTAATCCACAACAGCATATGAATATGTGGAGCTCCATGAGCTTGATACTCAAGTCTCCAGAAATAGTGATCAACCAATACAAAAGGTGGATTTCCTTTGGAGATAATTAATTTTAATAGTTCATTGAAGTGGTGTTGGAAATGTTGAGCAATAGACAATCCATTGAACACATCTCTCCAAGTGTCATAGATGAGATCCTACTTACATCTGTATCAGCCCACTTCAACAAGTCAGCTAATTCATCCCACAAATATTTGGCACAGCTAAGTGTCACAAACCAAGTAGCTGGACCAAACTCTCAAAGCATAGACATGCATTCAGAATGTCTTTGATAGCAGTACTTTTTAGTACCTCTCATGCTTGACAAAACTGAGCTCAAATTATTTTGCAAAGATTCATCTCTGTTGTGCAACTTCTGCATAAATTCAACAGCAGTGATTCCTTGTAGAAATGTTGTCAGCTGTAAAGTATGAGCTATAGATGCAGATAATATGCTTAGCTCACTCTCCCATAATAGGTGGAACAAGTATAGTATATTCTGCCTAAATTTTCCATCAGAGTGGAGCACTCTTGAACTCCTGTATTCTGCACCAGGGACTGGTACCTCACAAACATCTGAATGTCCTCCTCTCCCATGTGGAATGAGATCTGGAAAGCAATGAGCCTCTAGAGTGCTGTCACAAATATTGATAGCAGTGCCCTCAACTTGCTTCATCTAATATAAATCCAAGTTATCAGTCACTGGATCTCTTCCATGGGGAAGATGAATAGTGTACTGCTCATATATATTGTATTTTGTATTCATGGTGACTTTTTCTATCATGGTTTATCCTCAATCAATCATACTGAAGTGCTCATCAGAATGTGACATGTGATCAGTGTTGATATCCTCATAAAAAGGATTGTTCTGCTTTAAGTACCTTGATGCATCTTTCAGTCTATCAACATTCACAACATCCTGCCATATAACGTTATCCCTTGTGGGAACGCCATTAGCAAGGATGACAAGACTACTGTCACATGAGATGGTGTCTACATTTTCTTGCAGAGGATGTGGTAGGTATAGAACTGCACCCTTCAAAGATTTTATTAGCTGTTTTTTGTGGCAAATTTTTCATTTTTGTATTCAGGTGCACAATGGTTTGAAATGGTTTTGTGGTCTATATCAAAATCCTTTCAAACAGATTTAGCTTTGCAATCTCAGGTGGTGTCATGTCCAGTTCCATGTTATTCATAATGGACCTTGGTTGTAGCACATTTGCCTTGATCTTAGTGCAACAATAGGTACACAAGACTATCTTTTCAGGCATGTCAGAGTCTGATATTAGCAGTAGATAGGCCACCAAGCGACACCACATATCACTGAAATCTTAGATTTTGTCAACATCTATTGACGTGACATTCTTTTTGTAAAATAGTCATTGATTAGGGACACAAGTATATTCAAACTTTTTTGTCTTGCTCAGCTCAAACTTGGCAATCTAAGTACCATACTTTGATATGAGTTCAGATTCCTTTACAACACAAGCACCTTTTGGTGAGTCATCGTAAACAGTATCTGAACCCTGTAAAGATGTGACTTTCAGAATTCTCTTAATCAGCACAGAAGTACCCACCATATTACCCTCTGCAAGTAAGCATTGTAGCTCAGTAAACATATGAACTGGCTGTCTTACATGATATACTCTGTGAGCAAAAGTATGCACAACTGTGTTATGCACTGCAAACATACACACGTGATGAAGAAAACTATTGCAAACCTTAGTCTCCAAACATGCAGTAGAGTGCCCCAGTAGTCCAGTATGTGGACGAATCTCACAGTGGTCAGTCTTTTCAAACAGTTGATACTGCTGTGAACTTTTTGTAGTAACAAACAAGTTTATGAACTTTACAAGTTCATCAAAGGAAGTTTATTGTATGTTGCACAGATCATTACAAGACCACACAGCACATTTTAGAATGTTAACTTATAAAGGGACATCATCATTGTCCTGTATAGCATCAGGCACTGTGAACACTTTTAATGGCAAGATATTACATGCCTTACTATTGTCATCCAGTGAAACCACCATTTGTGGCAATAGTGGTTTGTACACCTCTTCCCAATAGCATGATTCTGAATGACCATGTGTACCCATTCATCATTAAATATTTGACAGAAGTTGGCTTGGTTAAGACATAGAACTTTTTAAAGCTTCTTTTCATTTGATGCACAATATTTTTGAACAAGTCAAGTTGTTGTCTCATCTGTCTCCACAACAGAGCTTCAACTATAAGAGCCATGCTGAAAAACTGTCTAACATGTATTATGAGTTTCATGCTGGCTACCTTTCATTTCACTTTTTTTGCTATTTGTCTCATAATAGAGAACTTATCTGTTCACTCTTAGCTCTCTGTGCTAGAGTACAGAAATATTTTAGCTTCGTAGTAGCACTGCTAACTACTGATGTCTTTTTCTGCTTTTCTTTTTTGTTTTGTGGAATGCACTTGTATGTTCTCTGTTACCAGATTCATTGCAAGTATCAGAAATAGTATCAGTGCCTACAAACAAAGTAACATGTTTTGCATTTTGTACATCAGGTTGTTTTCTAAGACAAAAAAATATTTTTTTTGTGTTTTTCTATCTGTACAGATTTTGTGTGGATTACAATCAGTGGAGGTACCCAAAGACTGGAGGACAGCAGATGTAGTCCCCTTATACAAAAGTGGGAACAAAGAGGAAGCAGAGAACTACAGACCAGTCAGCCTCACCTCGGTAGTGGGGAAGATCATGGAAGCACTACTGAAGGAGAGATTGGTGGAACATCTGGTTGTCAATGGACTACAGGACCCAAGGCAGCGTGGTTTCACCAGGGGAGGTCATGTCAGACCAACCTCGTTGAATTTTTGACTGGGTGACTAGGAGGTGGATCAAGGAGGGCAGTGGACATGGCCTATCTGGACTTCAGCAAGGCCTTTGACACTGTGCCACAAAGAAGACTATTACACAAACTGGGGAATATGGGTGTGGGCAGGACAGCAGTGTGGTGGGTAGGTAACTGGCTGGGTGGCAGGACACAGAGGGTGGTGGTAAATGGCTGTCACTCCACAGAGGGAAGAGTGACCAGTGGGGTACCCTAGGATCAGTGCTGGGACCGGTCCTATTCAACATTTTCATCAGTGACATTATGCGAGGATCTAGAAGGCAGAATTTCACTGTTCGCTGATGACACAAAGCTCTGTAACAGAGTAGACACACCAGAGGGTGTAGACAGAATGAGAAGTGACCTGCAGAAACTTGAAGAATGGTCAAGGGTTTGGCAGTTGAAATTCAATGCAAAGAAGTGCAAGATAATGCATATGGGGCACAAAAACCCTGGCACAATATATCAGTTGGGGGGTGAGGATATAGCATGCACCAAGCAGGAAAGGGATCTTGGAGTTGTCATCTCTGATGACCTCAAGGTAGGGAAACAGTGTGACAAGGCAGCAGGTAAAGCAAATAGGATGCTGGGATGTATAGGCAGGGGCATCACCAGCAGGAAAAGGGAGGTCATAATTCCGCTATACAAGACACTAGTGAGGCCCCACCTGGAGTACAGTGTACAGTTCTGGAGACCACACCTATGTAAGGACATAGACAGGGTACAGAAGGTTCAGAGGAGGGCAACAAAGATGGTGCATGGATTGCATCACAAGTCCTATGAAGACAGGTTGAAGGAACTGAACATGTACTCCCTGGAGGAGAGGAGGGAGAGAGGGGATATGATAGAGACATACAAGTATCTTACAGGGAGGAACAAGGTGCAGGACAACACTATTTTTAAGTGAAAAAGATGTTCCAGGACTAGAGGGCATGGGATGAAGTTGGAGGGAGGACAATTCAGAGAAAACATGAGAAAGAATTTCTTCACAGAACGGGTGGTGGACAAGTGGAACACCCTGCCAGAGGAAGTGGTGGGGGCTGAAACAATCACGGGATTTAAGAATGCATGGGATAGACATAAAGGAATTCTAGAGGTCAGGGGTAAGGGGCAACAGACTTCTAGGAAAACAAACTGAAGTTACAAGCTCAAATGGGCAGACTGGGTGGGCCATAGGCCCTTATCTGCCGACACTGTCTATGTATCTATGTATGTATATGTACTGTTTGCCAAACATTTCCTATTTTTGTACACCTCACCCTTTTTCCTGTAGTCTGCTTTTCTACACTGCCTCAGATTTCTGTACCTAGAAGGCATCTTCTTTTCCTTGTACAGCACACTGTACAAGTGGATAATAAATACCTACAGAATGTGAAATGAAAAAAGTTAGTTATGTTTTTCAAATAGCTGTAGTTGTATTTAACATGTAAAAAAAACATACATTGTTATTTCTACCACTATTATAATACAAACAGCAATCATGATTGTTTTGTAACACGGTATGGTAGTACTAGTGAAAAAAATGTTTATTATGTTTATTACTACAAAAATATTGATGTACTACACCTGAAAAACCTGTGTCATTAATTAATATTTTGTACCCCACACTAACATAACCCATGTTTTTGAAAATATTTTGTTTTGCAGTTAACTTTACTGTCAAATGGAAACTGTATGGACAGACCCCATGTTGTTGAAAGTAATTTTGTTTATCCAGTTGACTTTATTGTTGAATAAAAATCATTTTCATAGGAATACCGATAGTATGCTTATCCTCAGAAGGAAAACTTTGAATGAAACTTTCAGGGTCTAGGGTGCTTGTGCCGCAGATGTGCCTTTTGAAGGTTTGGTGAAAAAATATTTATCTGTTACAAAGTTATTAAGTTTTTTAATTCACATTATTTCCTATGGGAAAACATAGATGTGCCGAGTGACAACATATATGTTGTTGAGGAGAAAAATGTTGGTTTCACATTTAGAGTATTTGTTGTCGCAGGGAGATAAAGTGTTGAGGTGAGGGTGAGGTGTAACTTCACAAGTGTTTGAATACTGCATTTGGTTGTCCCTTGGGGGTAGCTGGATTGACTACTAGGATTTTGGGACATAAACTATTTTTAAATAATTTACTGGTGCGTAGGAGTTTGTGATAGTTAAACTATTTTTAAATAAGTTACTGTGGTTAAGGAGTTGTCATAGCAAAACCTGCAGTGTGAATTGAAACACAGACAGCCTTAGGTGCAGGACATTGTTTTCAGACCAAAAAGTGTTGTATTGGAACAGGAAGGGCTGCATCATAACCATTGTCAACAAATTGCCCTGGGTGGAAATATCCAGACTAGATCAGATTACTATAAATTACTGGAGGCTGCAATTTTTAGAGACACAAAGCACATTTTCTTGACCTGGAAGGACACTACTTATTTATTCAGCTGTGAGCTGTGTGAGATATTCTATATTGCACTTGATATCTGCAACAAACGTGCACTTTTGCTTAATTCTGTGGGAGTTGAAACTAATTACCCTTGGTAATTGCTTTTTATTCACATATTTATTTAGTGTTTAACCAAGAAGGGGCTTGCAAACTCTGTTTATCTTGTTAGTAACTTCAGAAGGATTTAAATACTGCATTTGGGTAGATCCTTGGAGGTAGCTAGATTGTCTACTAGGATTTTCTGACAGTTAAACTATTTTAAATAAATTACAGGTGGCTGAGGAGTTGAAAAGGAGCTTGTAAACTCTGCTTATCTTGGAAGTAACTTCACAAGTGTTTGAATACTGCATTTTGTTGTCCCTTGGGGGTAGCTGGATTGACTACTAGGATTTTGGGACAGAAACTATTTTAAATAATTTACTGGTGCGAGGAGTTTGTGATAGTTAAACTATTTTAAATAAGTTACTGTGGTTAAGGAGTTGTCATAGAAAACCTGCAGTGTGAAAGAGGAAAAGACAGTCTTTCAAGCAACAGAGGGAGGTGGATATAGGTTTATGTTTGTTTGTTACAATTTTAACATTTTCAGTGCAGGAAGAGTTTAAAGCACAGCTGACTTATTTTGGGGCTGATAGCTTTCAGAGCACAAACCACCAGGCCTGTTTTGGGGCTGGGGAGGTTTACCTGTGTCTGACTTGGATGTGTGGATTTTTCACTGTTTGATTAGCAGGGTATTTTCTCTGTCAAATTGTTGTGTAGGGCATCTTGCTGACAGGAAGGCACTCATCGCAGTGGTGGGTCAGAGCTTTTAGCTGATTGTTTTGTGAGGGCACAGTTTAGGCCCAACCCCTTCCCACCCTCACCCCACCCAACCCTGGAAATAGTTCCTTTATATCTGGAGTTCTGACATCATTTCCTCAAGAGTGCAAAGTGCATATCACTGTCATATCCTCTCTAGCACACTGCACTGACAATATAAGCATACACATTGTATAATAGATATATATATATATTTCTATATTACAAACCAATCACACACACACACACACACACAAATGTGGGGAGTAGTGCAATGTAATGGCTGTGGGGCAGCAGTCTTCTGGGAGTCTTTCTGGAGGCTGAGATGCTGCCTATTTGCAGACAACTCTCTGCCCTGAGGGAGGAAGTTGCCTGCCTTCAGGCCACACTGGACAGTAGTAAGGGACCTTCCCCAGGCCACACTGGATGGTAGGAAGGGACCTCCCATCCAGGGAGCACCAGAGCCACCACCACTCACCTCAGGGTTGTGAAGAAAGCACAGCAGTTGGACCACAGTGGGCTCAGGAGGGTGAGGATGGTGGAACAGAGCACCCAGTCAATTGTTCCACACCACAATCCATACACCATTCTGGGAGTATAGCTCCTATGGGTGCACCCACAGAGGAGACTAAGGAGGCTGAGGACAACTGTCACAAGGAGGCCCACAGGAAGGAGGCAGAGGACACCACAGGGAAAGGAAGCAGCTCCTGTTGGGGACCCAATTATTAGGGGGATAGAACTGGGAAGCAGGAAAACTGAAGTAAGGTGCCTGCCTGGTGCCATGGCTTGAGAGACAGGAAGTGCATCTTCAGGATCACAGAACAGCTGCACGGAGTTCGAGCTGGACGTCATTGTCCACCTAGGAACAATGACTTGGCTAATCATGAGATTAGAGCAGTACAGAAGGACTTTGTAGAATTGGGGAGGGGCCTAAGACAAGAAGCACACACAATATCCTTCTCTGAGGTGCTGCCTGTCAATGGCATGAGGAGGTGAGGGTACTTGCACCATGCAGTTTAATGAATGGTTGAAAAATGGTGTGAGCACAGGGGTTTGGCTTCATTGGGGACTGGGGTTCCACCTGGAGGACACCGCCTATACTGGAAGGATGGTCTGCATCTGTCCAGGAAGGGAACAAGTCTTTGAGCAATCGGTTTAAATGCTTCATTGGCAAGCTTTTAAACTAGTCAAAGGGAGGCACTGATAAGCAGCAGGAAAATCCCAGCCTCTCCCTACAAAACAGGGTACTAAATGAGAAAAAGACCGAGGTAGAAAGGTTAGTGGGGGATGCTGCAAAAGAAGGTAGAGCCATCAAAAAATGGAGAGCAATGAGTACCAATGTCCGTAGTCTGAGTAACAAGCTTCCTGAATTAGTGGCCTTGATGGAGGAGGAACATCTGGATAACGTGGCAGTCACAGAAACATGGTACACACAAAACCATGACTGGGACATAAACATACCAGGATACAGTATCTACAGGAGGGACAGGGAGGGTAAAAGAGGAGGAGGAGGATGAGTAGCTCTTTACATAAGGGAAGGAATCAAAGCAACAGAACAAAAGGGAAAACAGGGAGGAGAAGAAGCACTGTGGGTAAATTTGGAGACCGGCAATGGCACCACAATCCTCACAGGGGTTGTATACAGATTCCTTCTCAGGGGAGGAAATGGACAAGGAAATGATAGAAAGAATACTTAGAATGGCAGAAAAAGGGAGATATTGCTGATAGGTGATCTGAATATGCCAGAAGTTAACTGGAGTGCAGTTCAGCAGCCACTTCAAAGAGTGGGGTTATTCTAGATGCCCTACAGGGGCATGCCTTAGACAACTGGTATTGGAGCCCACTCAAGAGGGAGCAATCTTAGACCTGGTTCTCTCAAATGGAGATGAAGAGAGGATCACAGATGTAGAAGTGGGTAGCCATCTGGAAACTAGTGACCATCGAACAGTATGGTTCACAATAAACACAGCAATAGAGTCAAGCCATACAAAGGCAAAAGTACTGGACTTTAGGAGGGCTGACTTTGCCAAAATGGGTGAGTGCCTAAGGAATGCACTAGCAAATGGGCAGGAAGGAGGGGTGGAAGAACAATGGGGACTAATAAAAACTGCCATCACAGAGGTAACAAGCCTTTGTGTGAAGCAAATAAACAAAACAAAATGATGTAAGAAACCACTATGGTTCTCAAAGGAAGTGGCAGTGAAGGTTCAAGAGAAAAAGAAAGCATTCAGGAAGTACAAGGAATCACAGAAGGAGCAGGACAGAGAACTGTATCAGTTAAAGCAAAAGGAAGCTGGGAAGGCAGTCAGAACAGCAAAGGCCCAAACCGAGGAAAAGATAGCCAACTCAGTTAAGAAGGGGGATAAAACCTTTTATAGGTACATCAGGGAGTGAAGGAAGACCAAGGGAGGTTAGTGAGGCTTAATAAAGAGGAGGAGGGGTGGGCAGAGGTGACTGTGAAAAGGCAGAGATACTAAACAAATATTTTTGCTCAGTATTTACAAAGGAAGTGGGGAGGTACCTAAACAAACAGTAGAAACACTCTGGATACAGAAGTTGATACCAGCCCATTTACAGAAGAAAGGGTTCTGAAAGAACTCTTAAAACTGAAGGTGGACAAAGCAATGGGGCCTGATGGGATTCATCCCAGAATTTTAAAAGAACTAAGGGTAGAACTAGTGACACCACTGACTACCCGCTTTAACAAATCATGGGAGGATGGGGTGGTACCCAAGGACTGGAGAAGGGCAGATGTGATTCTCCTTCACAAAAGTGGGAGCAAGGCAGAAGCAGAAAATTACAGACCTGTTAGTTTAACCTCAGTGGTAGGGAAAATAATGGAATCACTTCTGAAGGAAAGAATTGTCAAGTATCTAGAGGCCAGAGGGGCTCAGGACCCAAGGCAGCATGGATTCACAGCAGGAAGGTCATGCCAGACAAATCTGATAGATTTCTTTGACTGGGTGACCAAAGTAGTAGATCAGGGAGGGGCTGTGGACATGGTCTACCTAGCCTTTAGCAAGGCATTTGACACAGTCCCACACAAAAGATTAATATACAAGTTAGCCAGCCTGGGAGTGGGTCTCAAGATGACAGCCTGGGTAAAGAATTGGCTGGAGAATAGGACACAGAGAGTAATAGTAAATGGAGTCCACTCTGAGGAAAGGGGGGCTATTATTGGGGTACCGCAGGGTTCAGTTTAAGGACCGGTCCTCTTCAATGTCTTCATAAGCGACATTGCAGAGGGACTGGAAGGAAACACATGTCTCTTTGCAGATGACACAAAGATCTGCAGCAGAGTTGATGCACAAGGTGGGGTGGAAAGGATGAGAAGGGACTTGGCAAGGTTAGAGGAATGGTCAAATGTATGGCAGCTTAGATTCAATGCTAAGAAGTGCAAGGTAATGCACCTGGGAAACAAAACCCAG
The DNA here is from genome assembly GCA_016271365.2 of Neoceratodus forsteri. Classification (NCBI taxonomy): domain Eukaryota; kingdom Metazoa; phylum Chordata; order Ceratodontiformes; family Ceratodontidae; genus Neoceratodus; species Neoceratodus forsteri. The sequence continues at coordinate 990,530,617 of CM057449.1, forward strand.
GGAAGAGTACACAATGGGGGTGAGATACTAACAACAACAAAATGGAAAGGACCTGGGGGTAGTCATATCAGATGACCTAAAGGTGGGCAAGCAAATGAGAGGGCAGCAAGGTGGGGTGGGGGATACTGGGATGCATAGGGAGGCATCACCAGTAGAAAACAGGAAGTTATTATCCCTCTGTACAGACAGTTGGTGAGACCCCATCTGGAGTACTGCGTGCAGTTCTGGAGACCCAATCTCCGCAAAGACATAGACAGGATGGAGGCTGTCCAGAGGAGGGCAACTAAAATGGTGCAGGGTCTGCACCAGAAGAAATATGAAGAGAGACTTAAGGAGCTGAATATGTATAGCCTTGAGGAAAGGAGGGAGAGGGGGGACATGATAGAAACTTTCAAGTACCTCAAGGGAATCAACAAAGTCCAAGAGGATAGCATCTTTCAAAAAAAGAGGTGTGCAAGAACAAGGGGGCACAATTTGCAGATAGAAGGGGGGCGGCTCAGAGGTAATTTAAGGAAGCATTTTTTCACAGAGAGGGTTGTAGATGCATGGAACGGCCTTCCAGAGGAGGTTGTGGAGTCAAAAACAGTGGTGGAATTCAAGCATACATGGGACAGTCATAAGGCAATTCTAGGAGGTGGGGGTAGGAAGAAGTAGGCTGCTGGTTAACTAGGATCTGCAGCTTATCCATTAGGTAGGGAAATGGGCAGACTGGGTGGGCCAAGTGGTCCTTATCTGCCGTCAAAACCTATGTTTCTATGTTTATGTTTCTATGACAGTGTTTTGTTCACATAATGTGTTTTGCGACATTATTTTTGTTGGTGCAGGTTTTTGAGTGAAATCAAGGATAGTAAGAGAAGTATGTCACCTAGAAAGAAGGTACACGACTTGGTGGTGTCTCAGTGGTGTAGCAAAAAGAACAGAAGGCTGTTATGCTGAAGGACCTTGGTCCGACTCTTGCATTTACGTTTGTTGGCACATGTATTTTTCCCATAGGAAATAACGGGAATTTAAAAAGTTAGAAAGTTCAGAAGGGAAGAATACTTTCTCAGCAACCCTTCAAAAGGCAGATCTATGCCACAAGCATTGTGAAGTCTGAAAGATTCACAGAAATAGAGAAAGCCATTTTGGAGAAACAACTGCTGAAAAAATGCACATAAACAGCAATATTTTGCAAAGAAAGGTAAATGCAGGAATCAAACTGAGGTCCCTCAGCACAAAAGACTACTGTTCTTTCTACTGCAGAACTGAGACTCCAACAAGTCATGTAACTTTTTTGAGGTGACATAGTTGTGTTACTATGCTTGATTTCACATGAAAAGCTGAGCCATCCAAAATAATGTACGAAAGCACATTCCATGAACAAAACACCCTCACAGAAAAGCACTTTATCCTTCTTCGACAACACTTCCAATATGACAGAAATATTTCTGTATTCAATAACATATATGTTGTCACACGGCACATGTATTTATTCCATAGGGAATAATGTGAATTACAATAGTGAAGAACTTCCTAATGGATTAATTTTTTTTAGCACACTTTTAAAAGGCACATCTGTGCAACAAGGAGTGTTGTTGCCTTTTTGAAAGTATACCAGTAAAACATTATCTCTAAAATATGATTGAAATATTGATTGATGGAGAAGGAGTGGGTCTTATAGTGGAAACTAACATCAGAATCAATCTCAGCCAGGCATTTTTCAAAACTGCATGAAAACCTATTTCCATGTTTTCAAATGTGACGGCCATATTTTCCAAAGTATATCAGTATTTTCAAACAATTGTGTTTTCGAAAGCAAAACAAAAGAATAATCAAGGATGTCGGAAGATAGGAAAAGCTGAGGTGGCAGAGGATCGGAAGGGCACTTATTAGGGTGCAAGTGGCCCTTTTTCTAAACTAGTTTTTGCTATACAAAAATGCAATAAATGTACATTTATGATGAAGATCGTAATGTTAAGAATGCAGTTATATCATATAGGAATATTTAATGCAGTATATTAAGAGCTCAACTGTCAACCCATTTCCTCCAATAGCACCATATGAAGTCAGAACCATAAAGCCTGAGAGGTCTGTGGGAATCAAAACCCTGAGGTGGCAGAACACACTGGTTATGCTAAAGTTGCTCATGTATTGTTTATAGTGTATAGTATTATGTGAAATGTGTGCATTTTTTTTTGTTCTCTTTCACAATGAAACTGACTTGTGCAGTCCCTAGAGGTTCTAGAATGCTATTCTACCACAGAAGGGTACAATCACATTCCATGACTTTTGAACTGTGGTAAAACAGCATTTTGAAAAGGATGGCTTTATAAAAGGGTGCTTAAAAGATACAAAATGTGGTGTATATACCACCAGTTCTTAGAGACAAGCTTGGGACACTGAGTAAATGTGTACTTTCATGTTTACCTCCACCTAGTTTGTCCATCTGATATTGTTGTTATTGTAATGCTTCTCACACTGTTCTGTAAGTGTTTTATAGTGTATGTAAAATCTTTGAACTGTTGTAAAACAGCATTTTGAAAAGGATGGATTTCTATATAGAACAATGTTCTACTATACTATATATATATATATATATATATATATATATATATTCTATGCAAAAAAAAATTGTTAATGCCTCAGTTAGGGTTCTTCTACAGTGAAAAAAGCAAGGAAATTTTATTTTAGGGTTCCCACCTCTTGTACCCGACCCCCACCCTGCCCCCACCAACAGCCATCGGGGTGTGCATTGAGATCATTGGCCCTAACTCTCACCCCATCCCATGTGTAAACAAGCTGAGCTGGTGCAGTGTAGGAGAATGGGGTGAGAGTTAGGGCCGATGACCCCAAAGCACAAACCCGATGGCTGTTGGTGGGGGCAGGGTGGTGGTGGGGAGCAAGGAGTGGGAACCCTAAAATTGAATTTCCTTGCTTTTTTCACTGTAGAAGAACCCTAACTGATGCATTAATTAAGTTTTTTGCATAGAATTTCCTTACATCTTAAGAAAGAATAGAAAAGTAGAAAGTTGTACAAGTTGGTGGGAGTGCAGGGTCCTTCGGTCCCTGCACTCCCACCAACTTGTAAGTGCCAAGCCCTATTACACACCCATTGACTAAAAAGTACATTCACAACAGAAGGCCAGCTGCCAAACAAATGTTAATCTAGCAGAACAATAGAAAACACTGTCCACAAAATATAAACTGCACCACACAATATCTCCACAAAAAATATATTGTCCAACACGTAAACAGCTCTATTAACATCTACAGCACATGCCATCAACACCCTCCAAATTTCAAGTAAAAAGACCAAGCCGTGTCCAAGATATATCATGTCACAATTTGAAATTTTCATTTGTCAGAGTGGTACAGTTCCACACCTGTTGACATTTAACACACACAACTACTGAAAACTACATCCATGACACTAAGGCTAGGTATCCTATAAATTTCAAGGCACCACCACAAGCAAAACGCTGTCTGCAGAATGTAAACTACGCCACGCAATATATCCAACAAAAAACATTTTCTGACACAGAAACACTGTAATTTACATCCACAGGACATGCCGTCAACACCCTTCAAATGTCAGGTGAAAAGACCAAACCGTGTCCGAGATATAACATTTTAACGTATCAAATTTTCATTTGTCAGGCTGGCACAGTTCCACACCTGTTGACACTTAATACACACAATGACTGAAAACTACATCCAAGACACTAGGGCTAGGTATCCTATCAATTTCAAGCCACCACCACAAGCAAAACACTGTCCGCAACACGTGAAGTGTGCCACGCCATATCTCCGCCAAAAAAATTTTCAGACACATAAACATTCTAATTTACATCCACATGTCATGCCGTAAACACTCTCTAAATTTCAAGTAAAAAGACCAAACTGTTTCTGAGATATTCAATGTTAAAGATTGGTAATATTTTCCTATCTATTCCATTATAAAAAAAGCTGGCCATCTTGTCCCTATCTCACAATCAAAGATGGTGATCAGAGAATCTCATGATCAAAGAATTTGCAGGCTTGCAATCAAAGAATTTGCAAGCTCACAAACACAGAATAAAAAAATGCTGTAAATCAAAGAATTGAGGGAATTCCAGCAAACCACTGCCATGGTTCAACAGAACGAAGCCTACTGAGCAAAACCCACCCTCATTTGACTTCCTAGGGCACCCCTGGGCTGAGAAAATAGATTTTTTTAATTTGGCCATCTCATTCTCCCCTCATGATGCACAATCGCGATCAAAGAATCTCATGATCAAAGAATTTGCAGGGACACGATCAAAGAATTTGCTCGCTCATGAACAAAGAGTGGGGGATGAGATGGTCAGATTTTAAATCACTTTTCATAGCCCAGGGGTGCCCTACAAACACAAATGAGGCTGGATTTTGCTCAGAGGGCTTTGTTCTGCCCCATCTGAATAATTATAATAGTTAATGACATATCCTTAGTAGTCTAGTGGTCCCCCATCATAGAAAATAATGTAATAATGTCTAATAAACTGGCACTCTAGTAGCCCCCCATGTTTTTTTTCCCCTGACAGTCTAGTGTCCCCCCCCAAGTTGTATAAAAAAATAATTAGTGTTAATATCCCTGGTAGTCTAGTGGTTTCCCCATCTGTCTGAAATTATATCACTGTTCCTGTAGATATCCGTGGTAGTCTAGCGGCCCCCCTCCATTAAAATAAAATTAAGAATTATTTCACATTCCTGGTAGTCTAGTGGCCCCCAACCCCCCAACTAGCCGTGCTAGCAGCCCTCACCCTTCCCCAGCCGGCAACTGGCACAATAATAATAATAATACTTTATTTATTATGCGTCTTTCAAGTATGAAGGCGCAGTACAATAAAACACTAAGACACAGTAAAAACAGAATCATCTTCATAAAATGTACAAATCAGAAATCATCACTACCATATGCTTTGACCAAGTGAAAATATTTTAGGGCCTGTTTAAACCCAACCCACCTCTCACTTCCATGGCCAGCCGCCGACTGTGTGCATTATGAACGGTAATACAAAGAGGCGCTCTGAAAATATTTCTGAGCATCTCTTTACATTAGGGCTTGTAATCCAGACAGTCGGCAGCTGGCCGTGGCAGTGAGAGGTGGGCTGTGCCAGTCGCTGGCTGGGGAAGGGTAGGGGGTGCTGGGTGGGCTGGCATGGCTGGGTGGGGGGCCACTAGACTACCAGGAATTTGAAATTATTCTTAATTGTATTATAATGGAGGGGGGGCCACTAGACTATCATGGATATCTACAGGAACAGTGATATATGGGGGAGCCACTAGACTACCAGGGGTATTAACACTTATTATTTTTTTTATACAACTTGGGGGGACACTAGATATAATGGAAGGGGGCTGTTAGACTACCACAGAAATCTACACTCACACTGCATATTATTTCATACAAATGGGGGGGCCACTAGACTACCAATGATATTAACACTTATTATTTTTTTATACAACCCAGGGGGGCCACTAGACTGCCAGAGATTAAAAAAAAATTGGGGGGCCACTACAGTACCAGTACATTAGACATCATTACATTATTTATTATGATGGGGGGAGCTAAACTACCAGGGATATGTCATACACTATTATAATTATTCAGATGGGGCAGAACGAAGTCCGCTGAGCAAAACCCAGCCTCATATATGTTTCTATGGCACCCCGAGCTCAGAAAACTAACTTTTAAATCTGGCCATCTCATTCTTCCCTCACGATGCATGATCACAATCAAAGAATCTCTCAATCAAAGAATTTGCAGGCTCGCGATCAAAGATCATTAGCGAGCCACGAATGAAGATTTTAAACATTAATAACTGTATTTTTTGACTGATTTGAATGCAACCAAAGGCATGGCTCGATAGATTGGGGCCCCCTGAGTAAAACCTATCCAAGTTTTACTTCAGGAGTGACCCCTGAGCCCAGATATTTGTGATTTTCTATTCAGAAAATTAAAAACAAGATGGAGGACCTTGCGATCAAAGAATTTTTGAAAATCCTTGGGGACAACGAGTCTTGAACCATGAGGCTGCAAATTCTTTGATCGCCAGGCAGGACCAGATGGCCAGAACCCCTTCTTTGTTCACAAAACATACATATAAATTTTCCAATTGACTTACAAAGGGAATTTAAAAGTGGCATAACTTTTGAATGTCTTAATATTTTTTCACCAAATAAAAAGCAGCATGTTCGTCACCAAAGCTCTTTCAAACAAGCCATCTCACAGAGCAACATACCACACAACGGCCATGCAGGACCACATCCAGAAACCCAAAAGGTGCCTCCAAAAATGCATAATTTTGCATTTTTCAGTGCTTTTGTACACAAAGACCATAAGTCTGACCAAAACACAATTTGGCAGATCAAGAGAACAACCATGCCCCACCATGTGTACCAAATTTCAGGCAAATCCACTGAATGGGCCCAAAGTTATTAACATCCAAACTTTTCACTTTATTATGTAACTGACCGCTGAACCCTAACTATAGTGGCGTAACCGCGCCACTATAATATATATATACTATATATATGTTTTATATATAAAACACTTTCATAACAGTGTGAGAAGCATTACAATAACAACAATATCAGATGAAGGACAAACTAGGTGGAGGTAAACATGAAAGTACACATTTAACTCAGTGTCCCGGGCTTGTCTCTAAGAACTGATGGTATGTACCACATTTTGTCTCTCTTAAGCACCCTACAATGTTCTGGTCTGGGTGATGGAAACCTGAGATATATGATGAGGTCATAATAACTATGTTAGCCTCTCAGTAAAGAATTTCTCTACATAATAAACCATGATCTTTTTTTTCAGAAGCTACACTATCTGACTGATCCCATCTCAGTCGTCTCACTTCAACTCTGACTATACAGGAAGCATCTGGCTACTCTTCCATTATAAAATTCCAGTGAAAAATAAGACAGGGGAGCAGGTTTCACTGCTGTTTGGCAGGAAGGAGACTGAGGACAGGCGAGAGAGAGAGAGAGAGAGAGAGAGAGAGAGAGAGAGAGAGAGATAGTTTATCCACTTAGATGGGACTTTCTTAGGTATTCTCTGTTTGCGTGGTTCCAAGGGATGTCAGAGGGGCATGGGTCATTGAAAACTTAAACATTACTGTATTACAAGGGTTCTGACATCGCTTACCTGACAAGAGGGGCAACACAATGCCACAACCTCTGGACTACCGCCATACTATCCTGGAGGCTAAGAACCACTATGCAGATGCTTCTAAAGCCCCCTCCGGTCTTTCAGAGAAATTAGAGGGGTGCCAATGTGAACACTGCACTCCCGCATACCAGAACTTTACACTAACTCCTGTACTGCCCATAAATAAAATTCTTTAAAATTCTTTCACATATCTGGACTGCCTTGTACGGTATGGGCTGCACGCCCATTGGCTCTTGCTCTGAACCAATGGGCGTGCAGCCCTACTGAGCTGTCAGTCAGTGGGCGGTGGGGTGGCAGGCGGTGGGTGCTGCCACCCGCTGGCTGATGGGGGAGTGGGGTGGTGGGGCTCGGTGGGTTGGTGGGGTGGGGACCACCAGATCACTAGGGATATTGGACTTTGGGGGTTTGACCTTATGCTCACGATCAGGCTTCACAGTCCACTGGACCACCAGAGATATTGGTCTTTGGGGGTTGATGTTATGCCACGAATCGAGCTAGTGGGGGTGGGGAGTGTGTTCTGCCCACGGTGGGCTAGTCAGGGGTGGGGGGTGTGTTCTGCCACGCAATCGGGCTAGTTGAAGTGAGGAGTGTGTTCTGCCTGCAATCGGGCTAGTCAGGGGTGGGGGAGTGTGTTCTGCCACGTGATCGGGCCTAGTCGGGAGGGGTTTATTATGTTATGCCCATGATAGGGCTAGTGGGGGGGGGATTTACTTTATGCCCACAATCGGGCTGCAGGGGGTGTCGGTCCCTGATGGCTGCTGCCTGGCAGGGCGCCAGGTGCAAGTCGTCAGGGATAGGTGCACCTGCATGCTAATGGCATGCAAATGGAGCCATAATTAGATGCAAATGGCCCCCGTGCGCCTTGCATAAATTATGGCCCCATTTGCATGTCATCTTTTGAATATCGCAGATTTGTGCATGGCGCAATGGAACTTACGTCACTGCATCTGAATGCTCCACTCTGACCACTTGCGGTGGTGCAAGTTCCACTGAGCCATGCACAGTGGCTGTGGCAGGGGGGATATATTCAAAGGAGTTGCTCAATAGCACAACTCCATTGAATATCGCCCCAGCCACACCCCTGCGCAACTTTTTTGAGCAGCGCAAGAGCTTGTGCTACAGAATGGCACAGTTTGAATATCTGGCCCCATGTGTAAAAGAAGTGTGACTCCTACAACATTACTTATGTCTGCTTACAGTTCTCTATTTTATTCTGTTTGTAAAGAGACGTCAGCAGATGTGGTAAATAAACTGGATGAGATGCTGACTGTAATGAAGCAAGGCTTTGATAGGATTAACCAAGGTCTAGAGGAGACAAGCTGGCAGCAATGCAGTGTGACACATTCAGTAGACAACTGAGCTACCCTAGAGTGGCAGAGTTAGTCCCTCTTCCATGAAATGGCAGATGGCATCAGTGAAAAAAACAATCATTTGAAATGCCACCTCGTATGCCCCAGTTGTGACAGTAAGCAAGCCTATACAAGAAAAACTGAATTAATCCCTCCCCCTCCAGAAATAGGAGGCAATTGCATATAGTTTAATAATGCTTAGCAAATATGAACAGGGTTGGAAATGTGAAAATCAAGATAAAAGATGGTCTTCTTTGAATGTATATGGTTTTCATGTCAGACTTTTACATTTAAGTAACATACACTATTTCTTACATGAATAAATAAAAGAATTTTGCTTCACTTCCACATTGTACGTATACTCAGTTTAGTTACAGAGTTGCTGAACTAAAAACATGTATGTCATTAAGAATGTGGACATTCCTAATGTGAACCAGAAATTTCACCTGTCATCCATAAGGCAGTTGAAAGCAATCATTATCTTTCCCGTTTTTTGTTTTTTTTCATTCAGTGAACACTCCATTATACTCAGGACCTGAAAAGCCCTAAAATACTATACTTCCTCTGTGGCACACAGCATTAATCTATGTATGTTTACATGTTTTGCAACCAAATGCCCTTGGGTTTGAGACCACCCATCTCCACTTTTCCAGAATTATTCTGTCACCTACATTGATTCAAAAACATTAATATTTGTCTGAAACTTTCAAGGCTGAGAGTGCTATGAATTGCCATTATTTCTGATTTGGTAAAAATAGATGTGGTGTGCAACAGCATATATGTTGTGGCGAACAAAAATGTTGGTGTCGAATTGACAGTATTTGTTGTGGCAGGAGGATAAAGTATTTTTATGTGACCGTCCTTACGAAATGTGGGTTGCAAAATTACTTTTGATGCGCAGATTTTCCTGTGAAATCATGGATAGTAACACAAGTATATCATCTCAAAAGAAATTATGATGCTGTTGGAGGCTCGGTGGTGTAGTGTAAAGAACAGTTTTCTTTTGTGCTGAGGAACCTCAGTTTGATTTTTGCATTTAACTCTCTTTGCAAAATTTTGCTGATTTTATGTGTTGTCGTGGACAAAAGCGTTGGTGTTGAATTGAGAGTATTTGTTGTCGCAGGAGGATAAAGTATTTTTGTGTGACAGTCTTTTTACAAAATGTGGTTTATTTTGGAAGGTGCAGCTTTTCGTGTGAAATCAAGCATAGTAATACAACTATGTCACCTAAAAAAAGTTACATGGCTTGTCGGTCTCAGTGGTGCAGCAGAAAGAACAGTAGTCTTTAGTGCTGAGGGACCTCAGTTTGATTCCTGCTTTTACCTTTCTTTGCAAAATTCTGCTATTTTTGTGCATTTTTTTTCGACAGTCTTTTCTCCAAAATGGCTTTCTCTATTTCTGTAAAAGTTTCAGGCTTCACAGTGCTTGTGGCACAGATGGGTTGTTGAAAAAATATTCATGTGTTCTGAACTTTCTTTTTTAATTCCCTTTATTTCCTATGGGAAAAAAATACATGTGTTGATAGACTTAAGTGCAAAAATTGAACCAAGGTCCTTCAGCCTAACAGCTCTTTCCACTACACCAAGTCATGTACCTTCTTCCTAGCTGACATACTTGTCTTAGTATCCTTGATTTCTCATGAAAACATGCACCAGCAAAATAACACATTACGTGAACAAAACACCATCACACAAAACACTTTATTACCCTGCAATAAATACTTTAAATGTGAACTCAACATTTTTCTCCTCGACAACACATATGTTGCTGCTTGGCACATCTGTTTTTTTCCCATAGGAAATAATGGGACTCAAAAAACTTAATAACTTCACAATGGATTAATATTTTTTTTACCAGACCTTCAAAAGGCACATCTGTGCCACAAGCACTCTGAGCCTTGAAAGTTTCACAACAATATACAAAGCCATTTCTGAGATATGACTGTTTAAAAAAATGACCAAAAGCACCCACATTTTCCATTTTTCACCACTCTGTAGCTCAAAAAGTACAAAATGGATTCAGACAAAACTTGCCACATTGAAACGGGGTCCCCTGGTGCAAACCAATCCAAATTTTGTACAAATCCATTGAAGGATTACAAAGTTATAACGCAACAAAATTCCATGTTTAACGTTAAACTGGCCGGTCAACTCTAGTGCCAGTACAAAACATATATACATATATATATATATTTATATATATACATATATATATATATGTATATATTTATGAGAGACAGAGAGATACAGAGATAAATAAAATATCACAAGAATACGTGTATGTCATACAGTACCAATTGCAGTGCTTAAACATGCAGATTGGTTCCATTTATTGCTTGATGTTATGATTAGTAGTACATTCAATGCACATCTAGTGTAAGAAAAAGTTACCAGCAGTTCTCAAAGTGGTCAAGTATTGCATGATATTTTTGAATTACAAAATCTATAGTATGTACATACTATAGTATAGTATATATAGTATATAGTATATATAGTATATAGTATATTGTACAATCATGCTTAGAATTGATTTACAAATGAGTAAGAGCAAAGGTATGGCCAAAAAAACTACTGTTCTTTAACAACAGTACATGATTACTTTCCTTGTTTACATTATGAAATGAAGCAAACTTCAGAGTTCTCTGAAAAGAGAGAAACGCTTTCAGTACATAATATTAACAGTGCTTTAAAAACATACAGAAGTTGTAGCATGGCCATATGAGTATCCTTATACAGCTGTGAACTCCTCACATGAAGCATACGTTTTCTAAGCACATGTTATAACAAATTATAGAACTGGTGCTGACCAGCAACACCTTACATAAAATAATGTAGACAGATTCCAGATATATTGGAGGCAGTGTAGCGCAGTGGTCTAAGGCTCTGAGCTACAAATCTGGTGACATCCAGCAGACCAGACCTAGGTTTGAATCCCACAGCTTCCACTTGCATACTGTGTGACCCTGAGCAAGTCACTTAACCTCCTGTTGCTCCTGTAAAAAAAGCTTTCAGCTTAGTGTGCTATACCTGGTTGTTCAACCAAAAAAAAAAAATAAATACCTATCCTGTCCCACTGGTATAACTCCCTCCCTGCCAGTGTCTCAAACTCGCTAAGCTAAGGTTAGCTTGCTTTAAGCCCAGGCTCAGAAACTTCCTGCTTGGCTCTTGCAAATGCAACTGCTGCTAGCCTAGTGTAAAAAAAAATGTACTCTGTTTGACAATGCTCACTGAGCAGCTCCCCCTTCCTTTCCCTACTAATTCCTTCTCCCACCAGCTCTCCCCCTGACCATAGTTTTGCACCTTTTGTTATCTTTTGCTTCATTGGAGATTGTATTCTATTGTAACAAAATTGTAATTGAACTGTAACTTTTTTGTTTGTAAGTACTGTGTCCCTTGTACTACTGTTCTGATGTCCTCTTTGTGACAAGGTACCTTTGTAAATGAGCCTCTGGCTCAAAGGTTTCTAAACTGATGTTTAACTAAATAAAATAAATAAAATAGCACCATCATTTAATAGCACCATATTACTGCAGGATAAATGAATGCATGCATGCATGATTTCACTACCCAAAATGGTAACAACATGGAAGACTATACTTATCACGAAGTGGTACAGGTACAGTGCACAACTGAAACTGATTCGCTGCAGCAATCACAGCTGCACAAATGGAGTCTACATTTGCATTTCATGCTTAAATTGCATTTATCATTATTAGTACATTCAAGGTGCACAATTATAAGTCTAAATCAAAAAACTACTAGTGACTTTTGTTAGCATGGACAGATAAAACTCATTAATAAATATTATTGCAACCTTAATAATTGATGGACTGTCAAACGTGTGGTCTTCTGAGCCCAAGATGAGCACAGTAATAAAACTACAGTAAAATGGCACATACTTCTTTGTTTTGCCTGTGCCTTTTTAACAGTGAATTGATTTTCATATTCCACAGTATTTGTGTGTATATGTGTGTATGTAAGCAATAAGACACAATGAAGTATGTACATTCCTGCTTGTGAATGGTCAGGAGTGTAATAAGCAGAGATGTGCAAAGTTGTCAAACTTCTCTCCATGAAATAATTTGTGAACTTTGCAAAATCCATGAAGTGCCAACTTTGAAAAGGTTCTGGCAGGTGAAGTTGCACTTTTTTTAGAAGAAATTGATCAAATTTGCTGGGGAAATTGCAACTTTGCCTTAACTTCACCTTGCCTGACTTCATCTGAAAGAGTGCCATTTCCCCAGGAAAACTCAATGTGATGTGGCAAAGTGGGGAAGTGGGCAATTTGCAAATTATTCACAAAGGCAAATGTTGCAACTTCACTGGCACTTCACAATATCTCTAGTAGTAAGGCATGAGCCCCAGGCCAAGTGCCTTCAGCCCCCTGGCCATGCATTAGAACTGTCTAGTGCACATCCCTGGTGTGTCTTATTGCACTTAGAAAATGGACCTCTGTGTATTACATGAGTGTGCAAATGTAAATGTTTAGGGTTCAAAACCAAAAAAGAGCAAATCTCTACTCTATTTGAAACATAAAAACATAGAATTTGATGGCAGATAGGATCGTTTGGCCCACCTACTCTGCCAATTTTCCCTAATTGTTTCATGTACCGCAGATCCTAAATGATCTGCAGCTTACCCTCTCTTTCTTATGGCTATGGTTCCTTTATGTTTGTCCAATAAATTTTTGAATTCCCATACAGTTTTGCTCCTATAACATCTGCCGGGAGGCTGTTCCATGGATCCACCACCCTTTTCATGAAAAAATACTTTCTCACATTACCCCTAAGATTACCCCCCTCTATTTACATATCATGGCCCCTTTTTCTTGAACATCTTATCAGATAGTACCCCTGTCAGCATTAGGTTGACATTTTTTTTTTTTAAATTAAAATTCAGACATGTGTTCTGCAGAGGGCACCGTACCTGCCATTTTGTATCTGATTGTCATGGTCCCTTCCCCCCCAATGCACACAGTGATACATTTTCTATTGTATGTGTTTGTTATGAAGCCACACTCAATTACTGTCTCGACAGGGCTTGTGTTTCGTTCCTGACCCAGCTGCTGCACTTTTGAGTTTTGCTGTTGGGCTAACATTATCAGTTCTATAAACTGCTCAGTGGTATGAATGATCCCAAGTTGATTTGTCCTTTGTCAGACTGCCACAGTTATACAGCCCAAAAATCTAAATGGGTAAATAAAGAATGATGGCACTGCTGGGATTTACCTTGTGAGTCATGGTTTAACAGCCTGATAACCTGTTGTAATAGCATGATGCTTTGTAAATTTTGTTTATAGGATCTGATTTATTTACAGGTGTGCAAGTGAGAAAGAAGACCTGCGGTAAGATGTGAGCACAGCACCAGAGGTGACTGAGAGTGCTGGTGAGTGATTTAAACAAAGGACAGTTTATGAGACTTCCTGATCTGTCCTAGTTTTTTTTTTCTGTTCATTTAGAAAGAAATACCTTTATATGTGGAGCAATACAATATTTTTTCCTCTGCCACACTGTCTAGTGGGGGGAAAATGGCAGTTATTTAACCTTTAAAAGTTCTAAAGGTGGCACAAGGATTTTGAACATGTACTACATCTTGATTGGTAGGACTTGTTTTTAGTTTTACACTGGACACTTCTCATGCATGACTATGAATGAGTTAGATTGCTCAAAATGATTGGCCCATTTTATAACTAAAGATATCCAAGAGAGATAATGTTAGTGTTCTAGAATTGCCTGGAATGTTCATCTTACATTTTGTTGATCATGTGATTAGCAACACTGCAAAGGCATATAACATTTTGTTCATGAAAGAAAAGTTTACTGCATGTCTTCTGATCATATGTAATGTAATGATGAAACTATGACCTTATTCAATGAAGTACAGTATAGTCAGCATTAAACTTTAATTGCATTGAGTTACTACAGCAACTCATAAATAAATAGATTTTTTTTCTTATTATATATGTTTAAGGGCTGGATTTGTATATAAATGTAATTTATTAATTATATGAGTGGGGAAGTATTTGATGCAAAAAGTTTAAATTTCATTGGAAAACCACTGGACCTCATGAGTCAAGCTAATTACTTTTGAGTTTAAATAATGTATTACCAATCTAATAGCAGTGGATTTACTTTTTTAATTTTTTTATTAAGGTGATTCTTTCTCTAGAAACTTCCCCTTTTGTCATCCATCCCCAATCACCAACCATCTCAGGGACTTAACTGGGGGTGATCCCCCACAGACACCCCCCCGCCAGAAAGGGTCGGGGGTAGGGCTGTTGTTCCCACCCTGAAGCACAATCCAGAAAGCCTCCCAGGGCATTGTAGGAGCTGTGACGACCAAGGGATCACCCTACAGCTGCTAAGTTTCCTTTTTAATTCCCTTGTCCCAGTGGGGTGCAAAGATGTAACAATGAGTGTTAGTGGAGGCATCCATGTACTATGCACCTGCCATTGGCCAGCCCTTTCAGAGTTGTAGCCACTGCCCCACTGCCACCACACCTCTGTATGGTGACAGTACTGGAGTAGTGCAGCATGCATCCTCCCCAGCAGAGGAAATGTGTCATCAGATGCTCAATCCTTTCCCACCTCAGCTGACCCCCAGTGATAATAACAAAAAAAATGCCCATACTCCACAGAATAAGCTGCTGGAGCACTTGTCTTGCAGAACAAAGTGCAGTTTATTTCATCATTCAGTTAAGACAGCATTACATACAGAGTATCAGGAGTGAGAGACTGTCTCAATATTTCACATGTGTGTAACACGCATTGTCCAGAGACATGAAATGGCACTGCCAACTGGTGGTATTAAATACTGTTAGTAACTAACACTACAACCAGCTCACTGAAAGACCCGAGGCACCCCCTGGTCAGACGGCGCTGCTGAAGCCGCCAACCACTACACCAAGCCTGGACTCTGCTCACACACAAGCGGTGCTCCAGCCCTCACTGAAAGATCCGAGGCACCCCCCCTGGTCGGACGGTGCTCCTGAAGCCACTGATCACTGCACCAAGCCCGGACTCCGCTCCCACACAAGTGGTGCTCCAGCCCTCGCAGAAAGACCCAAGGCACCCCACGGTCAGATGGCACTCCTGAAGCCGTGGACCACTGCACCAAGCCTGGACTCTGCTTGCACACAAGCAGTGCTCTAGCCCTCACTGAAAGACCTGAGGCACCCCATGGTCGGAGCTCCTGAAGCTGCTGACCACTGCACCAAGCCCGGACTCCGCTCGCACACAAGTGGCACTCCAGCCCTCGTTGAAAGACCTGAGGCACCCCCCGGTCAGACGGTGCTTCTGAAGCTGCTGACCACTGCACCAAGCCCGGACTCCGCTCACACACAAGTGGCACTCCAGCCCTCACTGAAAGATCCGAGGCACCCCCCGGTCAGACTGCACTCCTGAAGCCACCGACCACTGCACCAAGCCTGGACTCCACTTGCACACAAGGTACGGTAACTCCTAGACCAATCAGAACTCGGGTGCCTCCTTGCAATCAGCCCTGATTGGCTCTCAGCCACAGCTTGAATTTGCGTTCCAAGGACACCCAGCCCTGATCTCTGCTTTTTCCTGCTATGAAATAACTTGCCTAAAAGACTGTTTTCTGCCTGCATTTTTTGTGATAATATATGTTACAGAAAGCTGCTTAAAAAAGTGACTACTCTGCCAGCCTGCCGGCGCAGTGGTTGGATTTCTGCCTGCGATGCCGGCGACCCGGGTTTGGGAATGGACTCGGGTCGCTGGAGGGCCAGCCGGGGGAGAAGGATTGAGCATCCTAGGGACTACTCTCCTTCTCCAGGGGGAGGGATGGGAGATGTCCGGAGCTCGGATGACCCCTGGTGGAGGCCAGGAGTCATGCAGCTGCCGGCACAGGCACGCACTGGAGGCGGGGCAGGACGCTCCGTGTCATTGCATAACTCCGCCTCCCCCAGAAAAAGGAAAAAGAATCAGCTGCCAGCCGCTGCTAATGAAGCCTACCACGGCTTTGATTTGCTCCCCAGGCCAGCCCTCCGACTAAGTTACAGGTCTGCGGCATGCGAGGGGAGTGCTGCAGCCCCGCCGTGGGGGGGAAGCCATGGGGCATTGGAGGGCCCGAGGCCGTTGTGGGGAGCAGAAGCCTGTGGTCTGTGACCAGGTGGAAAAAAGGACACCAGGCGGCAGGCAGGCTAGGGGGAGATAAAGATAAAAATAGAAAAAAAAAAAAATGACTACAACCCTGTTAATAATAGTACAGCTGTAGAGTGTCTCACAGCCTCCCTCTTGGCACCGAAATTAAGTAGCTCCTTTGTCTTGCTAATTTTTCTCTCCTCTCTCTGCTTTGAATCTCTTTGCCTGCCCCCACCCTAGCTGCCTTTATAGTGTGCCCTTTTTCTTTCTCCCTCCAGCAGCGCTGCAGCTCTCGCTGAAAGACCCAAGGCACCCCCCCCCCGCATGAGTACGGCCACTCCTAGACCAATCAGAACTCAGGTGCCTCCTTGCCATCAGCCCTGATTGGCTCTCAGCCATGGCTTGAATTTGCACTCCAAGGACACCCAGCCCTGATCTCTGCTTTTCTTCCCACCCCACCACCCCCTCCCAGGCCACCTTTAAATACTCTCTTATCCCGCCCACAGCTGGTGCCTCAGCTTCCTATTGGTCACCACTAGGACCTATCATAGCTCCCTCTCCTATGAAGTTAGGACTAGTTACCCTCTCTATCTGATACCTCTCAGCTCCTCCCCCTAGAGCTATGACATACTGCACACACAGCATCATTTTGCTACTCTGCCTTTTACCAGCTATCAGTCATATTAACATACCTTATGGACCTAGTCCATACTTTATCCCTCCAGCCCTGACTAGCTCTACCCTTTATCGGGGCACATTATCCTTATCAGCACCCTGCACTTTGCCACAATACTCTGCTTTACTTCACCCCAACACCTCTTACTCCCTTTTCCTATATCTCTTGGAGCACTTCTTATCCTTCACTCAAATTACCATGCCTCGTTGGCACACCTCAGCAAAAATAGGTGGCCCTTAGTAACTACAATTAGTTGTGACAATAGGAATAAAACATTCAGGTCTCTCCTGAGGGCTCTTAAGCAACTATTATTCATACTCCTCCTATGCTCAGGAAACGTAGAGTTGAACCCTGGCCCACCAACCTTTTTCATCTCACCTACTGAATTTGCATCAGCTCCGGGCCTTAAATTAATGCTAGTTACTATCCTAAGCTTGCCCAAGAAAATCGACCAACTTCAAGTATGGGCTATATATACCGAGCCTGATCTCATTATTATCACAGAATCCTGGCTAAGAAAAACTAATATGGATCAACAAGTCACCCTCATGGGCTATAAGTTGTATAGGGCAGATAGTGGGACCGGGGTTGGGGAGTAGCTATTTACACTAAAGCCAAGTTCTCAGTTAGTAACATCTTTTGCAGCTCAAGGCATAAGGAATATGAAATAGTTTCCCTAAAGTTACACCTTCCCTCCACGGAACGCATTACAATTATAGGCTGCTACAGACCCCCTAGTGGTGGAACCGATCTCTTTAATATCCTAAAAACACTAACAGCCGCTGCTAACTCCGAAGTTATAATCTTTGGGGATTTCAACATGGACTGGTCAACACATAAATCCCACAAGCTAAAGTCTCTCTGTGATGAACTTGGTCTTACCCAACTAGTGTCTGAACCCACCAGGGTCAATAAGACAAACCCAGCTAACAGCTCACTCCTTGATCTTATTCTATCAACCCATCCCCACAAAATACTTAATTCTACCATATTTCATAATGACATGAGTGACCATAACACTGTAGTCTGTACAAGACTACTAACTAAGAATCATCACCACCCTAAGATAATTACCAAATGATCATACCGTAAGTTCAATGAACTGAACTTCCTGAAAGACCTTAGCCAGGTCAGATGGCAAAACCTCTATCTTTTGAAAACACCTGACAAAGCGGTTACAGTCCTGAACAACAACCTTATCACCCTAGCAAACAAGAACGCTCCATTCATCAAGGTTAGAACGAGAAATATATCCTACCCTTGGTTCTCTGCTGATCTAAAGATCACCCTCTCTAACCGTGATAAGCTGTGGGCCAAGGATAGACACACTAAAAGCCTGGCGGATTGGCAAGTGTTCAGAGCAGCCAGGAATGCCTGCATTAAACGTATCCAATCTGCCAAAGCCAACTATTACATCTCCTCTTTAGAGCAGGCCAAAGGTAACCCTCAAAAAATCTGGAAGACCCTTAAGTCCATTGAAGGGCGGCCATTCTCCCTTCCCCTGCCAACTAAGATAGTCATAAAAGGCGCGGACGTGGAAAACAGTACCCATATTCTTCAAGAATTTAACTCTCACTTTGTTACTGCCAGCCAAGCATTTGATTCGTCTTCTTATGCTGCAAGCATCAATAGCCTGGACGGTACAAATTCCACTGATCTCAAAACAAGCCATCCCTTTCAGCAGCTCCCCCTTAACTTCAAAGTAGTGGAAGAAGCTCTTATGAATTTGGATACCAAGAAAAGTCCAGGGGATGACGGAATTGAACTGTTTTTCCTAAAACTTGGGTTTGCCTACCTTACGGCCCCAATCCTACACATCTTCAACCTCTCTGTCTCTTACTTTACAGTACCTTCATGCTGGAAATCAGCTCACATTCTACCTCTATTTAAGTCTGGGGATCCTTGTGACTTAAATAATTATAGACCCATCTCTATCTTGTCCATCCTATCAAAGGTCTTTAAAAAGTTGGTTTACGCTCAACTAAAGCACAACGAAGATACCTATTCACTTCTGAATCCAGCCCAATCGGGCTTCTGTTCTAATCACAGTACCGTCACTGCCCTGACTAAAGTAACCAATGATTGGATCACTACTATGGACTCCAAGAAGTTCACGGGAGCTGTCTTCTTAGACCTCAGCAAAGCTTTCGATGCTGTAGACCACAGCCTTATCGAAACCAGCCTTGCTAAAATAGGTGCCACCCTGTCAATCATTCAGTGGTTTAGGAGCTATCTCTCGGGAAGGCTGCAAAAAAATCAAAGCAGATGGACTGCTCTCCTCCCCCCATCAATCAGCAGAGGAGTCCCACAAGGCTCCATCTTAAGCCCCATCCTTTTCTCGCTATACATTAATAACCTAGACAGTCATATATCTAACTCTAAATTGCACTTCTTTGCTGATGACCCAGTCCTCTACACATCTAACGCCTCACTGAGAAAGGTTAGGGACATCCTCCAAGTTGACTTTGCTCTACTTGAATCCAATCTCATTAGTGCCAAACTCCTCTTAAATGCTAAGAAAACCTAAGTCATGATCTTCCCCCCTAGTTCCCTGCCCCCCGCTCTCGCCACCCTGCAGAAAAACTTTATAGTTACCTCCTTAGGCAAGCCCTTGGAAGTCACTGATAAATTTAAATAGCTTGGTTTCTGGCTAGACAGCAGGCTAGCCTTCTCTGAACACCTTACTTATCTATGTAAAAGACTAAAAATCAGGTTAGGCTTCCTTTACCTCAATAGGTCCCTATTCCCAGCCGAGATCAGGACTAGGCTTTCCTTCCATTATTAGACTATGGGGACATTATCTATAACTCTGCTACCACCTCAAAACTTAATAAACTGGACACCCTCTACCATCAAGCACTGCAATTCATTACGAACTCACCGTATAGGATACATCACTGCGACCTCTACTCAGATGTAGGTTGGACGTCCCTTACAACTAGACATATTCTCCACGTCAGCACCCGGACTCTAAAGCTTCTCCTTAACAAGCTACCGAACTATCTAACCTCTATCATCCATACCTGCAGTAGTACCTATGCACTCAGAAAAGCAGATTTTATCTTTCTGTACGTCCCCAAAACCCGCACCATTTTTGGTAAACGTGCTATCTCCACTGTCTTCCCAGTCATCTGGAACAGAGTACAATCCTCTCTGAAACTGACTAAGTTAGTCTCTGTTGGTCTCTTCAAAAAGTTGATTTCTGGAAAAATAAAAGACGCCTGTAACAATCAGTAAAACTGGTATTCGCTATGACTGTATATGTCTTTAACAGCCCATGGTCTATATGGACTGAAGTTGCACTATGTTGCCTGAGTATGATGACCCAATTGATATGATATATTATAATGCACTGAACAACGCTTGTACACTTGTCTCTTATGTATCTTGCCAGCACTTAAATCTCTGTTGTACGCATTTACTGTATGTTTCCTGTTAGCATTTTTGTATATGTGCTGTATACCAGGACTTCCTTGTGAATGAGCTTGCTCAATGGAGTTTGTTTTCCTGCAATAAACTTGAACTGAACTTGAAATCTGTGCAATTAAGATCAGTGCAATCGTGTAGTAGAATAAAAAATTAAAGTGACATACAGTGCATTTATTTTTACTATTCAAAGTTCAATAAAAACACAGAATGGGCAGTCTGGAAAAACAGGAAAGAAAGTATCTTCCTATCCACTGTGCTAACAGTGTTACACTCTCTCAGTGATTGCTGGCACAAGCTACAAAGGAAATAAAGAATTAGTCAGTTTACACTAATGTGGAATGAATGCAAGTAGCATATCTATATATAACTGTTATGGATATACTACGGGAGACTGACAGGCTCTTCCCCAACACCCATAATCTGGGAGCCAAGATCCCGACACTGAAAATCCCGACAGTGGGATTTTGCACACGGTGGATTTTTTTTTCATGTTCAGGGGAGCTTGGCCCCCTGCACCCCCCTTAATTATTATAACAAACTCCTTCATGGGCAAAATCCCACTGTTAGGATTTTCAGTGTTGGGATCTTGGCGTTGGGATTACAGGTGTTGGGGAACAGCCTTTCAGTCTCATGAAAATATCCTACTGTTACAGATATACAGTACATTGTTATTTGCTGTAGCTCAAAAATGCCAAAGTACAACAGCCTACTATTTGCACACAAAACATTAGTCAATTTCAGATAAATAATAGTGGTTAACAGATGGTGGGCTTAGGTTGTGTATAGGCTGGAGAGATGCAAAGAACTTGAAAATTTTAAACAAGAGGTATAATGGACAAGGGAAGAAAGTTACAACTTTAACTTTTCACACATTCATTGCTTTTTTTTTTTTTAAATCCTCTTTCTCCCTGGACTGGCCTACTTCGGGTGGGTGTCCCAGCCCCATCACCCCAAGCTCTGCTGGGACCTACAGCCAGCCAACTTTTATCTTACCCCAGGGCTTGCCTCCTCCTGGCAGAGTCAGCAGTGGTCGCCAGTCCCTGCCGAAGTCTGGATCCAGATTGGGCTGGCAAGCCCTGCTAGTCAGGTGCAGGACCTGTGAGTATTCACTGGCACTTTATCTTGCGTTCTGACCCTTGGGGAGGTGTATCGTGCAAGGACATCAAGGAGCATGCTACATGCTACCACGTTACATGTGCTGATGTCTGCCACACTTCCCGAACTTCTGGCCTAGGCTGCCTTTCCCCCAACATCTGCTAGGGACCAGGCAAGCACTGAGCACTGCCAACCCCTCACCCCACCAGAAGACAAGAGTAGTCCTATGGATGCTTGATCCTCCCCCCCCCCCAGCCAGCCCTTCAACACTCTGTGTTCACTTCCAAACCTGGGTCATTGGTGCCACAAGCAGTAGACTAGCATTCACAGATTCATTGCTAAATTGTAAACCTCACATATGAAGCAAAATGATAATAAAAATGGAGCCAGTTCAAATGACCACACATGTACATGGTCACATGTAGCTGTAGTGCATATTATGTAGGCCAAATGAAACATAAACTGAAAGAGAGAGTGGAGGGATCATATATGTTTTATACAATATGGCAATGCAGAATTAGCACTGGAAGCCCCCATTCATAACTGTGTCAGAAGGGAGGACCATAAGCGGTCATTTCTGGTTGTCAAAAAGATGGCATGTAGACCCAGAGGTGGTGAGGTGACATACAGATATTGCTGGCTTGCAGGAAATCATTTTGGATACACAAGTTGAGAGATATTGTTTCACCAGGTCTTAACAACAAATCTGAATTGATTCCATTTTTTTAATCTTTCTGCTTCATATGTGAGGTTTACAGTTTAGCAATGAATCTGTGATATGCTAAAATTTTAACTTTCTTCCCTTCTCCATTATACCTCTAGTTCAGATTTAACAGTTATTCATATCTCTCCAGCTTATATACAACATAACCCCCATCTATTTAACCACTGTTATTTATCTGAAATCAGACATTGAAAGTGTAATGTTTTGTGTGCAGATATTGGACTGCAATGCCTTGGCATTTTTAAGTTTTAACAAATGGCAATATATATGTACAAGAATATTGCATGGGGTGGTGTGCATTAAGATAATTTAATGCACACCAGAGGTGTGGGATGCTGCATAAACCTCTAGAGCAAAGTTCAAGGAGTTTAAAAAGGCAACCCACACTGAGGATGTGCATTAAATTCAAGTGTGCATGTCCCCCCTTATTTTATGTAATTTTTGGAGAGCAATTTTTTCCAACCAGATTACATGGACTTTATACAGGCTGTTAGATGAATGGGTTAAAAAAGAAATTTCACAGTAGAACAGTACAGGAGTTAATAAACTATTTATTTGATTTACCTTTTTGTTTGTAGGAAATGAAATCAAGGTTTCAAGAGAACAGTCTATATTGCAGCATAACAAGAAACGTCAAAAAAATGAAGTGTTTAAAAATAGTACTGTCACTCTGAGCTGCAATATGTCATGTGAATGTATCTGAAATACAGTATTTCTTTGGCAAAACATTAATGAAACTCTTTGGCACTGTAGATTAGTTTTCTAGTTAAAAAAAAAGTTTTGTTTCAGTGCTCATGTAGACTTATTTCTTCTTTGCTTGTTCCAGTAATGGGTTTCCTCGACAACAGAAGTCTGTCTCTGAGGCACCGCAGTTATTTAAAAGTGCAAAGTCATTTTTTCCCATTTTTGTTTCTGTAGTCACTTTAGTGTTTACTGAAATGAAATATCTTCTCTGGTAAGAGAACAATCAACTTTCAATTTAATGTGTCTCAGGGAAGCAAAAGTGCAAACAGCTTGTGAGGGTGATGGTGCTTCAAACACTGCCTGATTGTGGCTTCTGCTGCCTGTTGACAGTTGAGTGCATCCTTGCCATAATAAACAGCTGATTGTTACAGCAAATAATAACTGGTTCAGTCTATTGAAAACATTGCTCACCAGTTATTATATACAGATATGCCACTTGCATTCGGTGTAAACTGTCTAATTCTTTGTCTCCTTTGCAGCTTATGCTGGCAAACATTGACAGCATGCAAGGCTATTAGCAAAATGAATGGGAAGACACTGTTTTCTTTCCTGGTTTTCCAGACTGCCCACTCTGTGTTTTATTGAACTTAAAATAGTAAATGTGAATGCACTCTATATCACTTTAATTTGTTATTCTACTACATGGTTATGCCTATGGCCATACCACCCTGAATGCGCACAGTCTTGTCTGTCTGCTGTTGGAATGCACTGATCGTAATTACACAGATTTGCATATTGCAGTAGTTGTACTTTTAATTATTAACAGTATTTTAATGCCACCAGTTGGTGCATCCTGCTGGCTTGTTGACATACTATGGAGCTTCTATCGATGCATGAACTCATTTCAAAGCTGGCACAATTAGCCAAGCTTGAACAATTATCACATGTTACACATAATTAACTTACTAAATATTTTCAAACTTGGTATCTGTTCCTTACCTACTTTGGAATTAAGCCAACCACAGCCACATCTGGCCTGCACTATCCCAAAACAGGTATTGGACGAGGACCCGTTTTCTCATTTAGTGCTCGCACTACAGACCCACCCATCATGATGGATGTTAGGAATGTTTTTGTTTCTGTAAATGATGAGTTCTGGTAAAGTCCAGTGGTGGGTTTTGCCAGCCCCATATTCCCTATGTGCCATGAATAATTCTTTCAATGAGGTGTGTTGTTTTTCTTCTTCTGTTTGTTGCTGTGTAACCCCTGTAAATAGTTACTTGCCTTGGTTAACTCACTTCTCTTTATCTATCACTGAGAATGATTCATACCACCCCAAGCTAGACCACATGATACAGGTCTTATCCTAGCCATGCACCAGGACTTATGCTCTGAACAGCAGGATGAAGGAAATTTGTCACATCCATAATTGCTAGTATTCTACTGAGTGATCAGCTAATATAATCAGTCACTTCAATGACTCCTGCCAAATCCAGGTGCTAAAATAAACTTTTGTCCTCCAGGACTATATGAAAAGCTATGTAATGTCTCTCAGATGCTCAGTTGCTATGGGCAATTGTTTAGTTCACAAATACCTGAAAATTGTCATACAAACCACTTCTGTTACATTGTGACATGTAGGGCACAATATTTTGTAAAGCACAAAGTAGAGTGCAAAGGTTTGCATTCCACTTTACAATCACCCAGGGATCCGAGGATGCAATATGCAATCAGATAGTGCACCGGTGCAATTTGACTGAATACAGGGCCATGTTGGTGCAGAGCTAAGTGAAGTAGCATTGCCAGGACATGGCTCCTGAAGTGGGCCACAAGGGTGGATGGCACCAGAGCACTCTACAATATTCAAAGGGACCCATGCAAATGAGCCCATTAGGCATGCAATACACTAAGGGGACTTTTTTTTGCCTATTTGCATGGGTAGCAGAGGCAGGCAGCACAGCACTGCCCTCTTTCTCCAGTCCAAGACTACTGTAGCTATTCCTGGTAGTGTTAGTCTCCCCTTCCCCTCCAATTGCCAGCTGATATTGTACTTTAACTATCTCTGTACTAGTGATCCATCCGCCCTCCAATCTCCAGCCTATATTACACCTTAACTTTACCAGGTGTTAGTAGTCCACCCTTCCTCCAATCTCCAGCCTGTAATGTGACAAATAAATCTCTGGTGCTAGTGGTCCTTTCCTCAATTGCCAGCCTGTAGTACAACCTACAACCCTCCTTGGTGGCTAGTGGTCACCCACAGCACCAATCCACAGTATCACCACTCACAATTTCCAAATCTTTGGTGTCTAGTACCCACCATCACCACAGCACTGAGTCCTCGATGCCTCAGGTACATACAGTGATCAGTGCATCCCTCCTCACATCACCTTGGCCAGCCACCATATGTCCAGGCAGAGGACATGCCCCTCATTTATAGAACAGGATGCATCATCCTGTCCTTTAAATAAGAGGCATTCTCCCTGCCTGGACATAAGGTTGTCAGCCTAGGAGGTGTGAGGAGGCCTGTGCTAGTTGCCATACACCCACGACACAGAGAATATGGGTACAGTGACTAGGGTGGTGGGTGCTCAAAGCCACAATGGGGGGGTGCTAGACACCAGGAATTTTGAACTTGGTCTCAGGAGTACCATGGATCAATGCTGGAGGGGACCATTGGCTGCCAGGGAGGGTTGTAAGTTGTACTACAGGCTGGTGATCAGGGAGGGGGACCACTAGCACCAGGAATTTATTTGTCATATTATGGGCTGTTAATTGGGAGGGGACCATTAGCACCAGGGATTTATTTGTCACATTATGGGCTGGAAATTGGTGGGTAGTGCAACTAGCACCAGGGATTTGTCACATTATGGTCTGGTGATCAGAGGGGTGACCTCTAGCATCAGATAATTTTTTTTGTAAATTACAGGCTGGGGATGGGGGATGCCTTGGACCTCAGGGGTGAGTATAGCCCCCCCTTGGTCAACTAGCTAGTTGGCTACAGTGCCTCCAGAAACCTCTAGGGTTGTGTGAAGTAAGAGGAGGTTTTCTTCAGCGGTACTTGGGCAGTGTAAAAGGACTGCACTAAACCCTTATGCACGGGCAAATCTGCTGATTATCATCTTGCTCTGATATTCCTGTTCCCACCCCCGCCATTTGCATACCCCACATTTTTGGTTTGTGTGGGTACTAACTCTGTTTGCCAGTGCAACCAAGCCTTTTGAATATCGAGCTCTTCATGGGCAAACACCGGTTAGCACCTGCGTAAACATTTGAAAATCAGGCCCCTGGTCAGCTTGTATTTTATGTATGTTTCTTTCTGAATGAAATGATTAACTGCAAAAAAAAAAACACTTCAGTTGGGGGTGCCATTTCATGTGTCTTGACAAAGCATGTTATACACACGTAAACACTGAGGCAGCCTCTCATTCTTGATGCTTCATATGTAATGCTGCCTTAACTGAAATGATGAAATAAATTACATTTTATTCAGAAAGACAAGTGACACCAGCAGCTTATTCTGTGGAGTATTTGTACTTAGTTTTTGTTTTTGTAGCCACTTTCTTTACCGACATCATTCCCTCTCTCTCTCTCATTGGCCATCTTTGTTCCTGCTGATCCCCAGTGCCCTGAGCTTCTTCCCATACTCAGTTCACTGGTGTAGCGACACATGTGGCATCCATTGCCTCAACCCTTTTCATCACTGGGCTGGCAGTGGATTAACTTTCAGTTTCTTACCAACTGTAATTTACCTGCTAAGGAACTTTTCTTCTTGGAGCAGCATGCTTCTGTCAAAAATACAGAAATATATGCTTACCTCTCTGGGACAGTATTTTCTGCCATAAATTGAATACAGATCTTGGGCCAGATATTCAAAAGTGCAAAAATATGCGCTGTGTTTTGCAATACCCTGGGTATCCGAAGATGCTATATTCAGTGGACAAGCCCACCAGCACTATCTGACTGAATATATGGCCATGTCAGCCCTGGCCTCATTCCCATACAGTGATCAGCAGCCCCCCCCACAACCCATCCCTCAGTGGTGGTTAGTAGCCACCTTCAAACTTGTAGCACCATCAACCTACCCCCCCCAAGTCCCCCATACCTGCCAATTGTTGCTGCAGTCAGTGGATGGCAAATGACACAGCTCTCCACACACCACCTCAGCCACTCACCATCTGACAGGAGCAGAGATCATGCAACTTACTTATAGTCTATATATAAGTTATAGAGCACTTTGCTCTATAAATAAGCTGTGCACTTCTTATTCTTGTCAGATGGCAGGTGGCCAAGGTGGTATGTGTGTAGGGCTGTATCACTCTCCATCCACAGACTGTGGCACTGATTGACAGGTATGGGGACAAGACGGGTGGGTTGTTGATGCCACAGGTGGGAGGGGGGCCACTAACCACCACCAAGGGATGAGCTGTGGGAGGACCACTGATCACTGTTTGGGAACAGGGACAGGGCTTTGTTGTGGAGGTTCTTCCTTTTCAGATGGCATGCCACATGGCATTGGTGGGCCAGCCATCACTGGGGGGGAATGACAAACTGGGGGAGGCTGTCCTCAGTATGGGTACAGGGATTGGGTTGGGAAGGGCTCACTGGACAACAGGGATATTTATATATACTATTGGGCATGGCATCATGTGGAGAGAGGGACCACTGGACACCAGGGACATTTATATTTACTATCGGGCTTGGCATCGGGTGGGAAAGGAACCATTAGACAACAGGGACATTTATATATACTGCAAGTACAAAAATTCAGGCACACACCCCAGCATAATAAAAGGGCACCTGTCACCATTATTATTTACAACATTTTATTAAACTAAAAAACATACAGGCTATGCCTGTCTGGCATGTTTCGGACTGTAAAAAATCCAAGAATGTTTTACAATCTGAAATTAAATAAAATGTTGTAAATAATAATGGTGACTGGTGCCCTTTTATTTTGAGGTGGTGTGTGCCTGATCTTTTGTACTTGCAGTATATATTAATGTCCCTGGTGTCTAATGGTCTCTCCTCCACTCGATGCTGTGCCCAATAGTATATATCAATGTCCCTGGTGTCCAGAGATCACTCCCCCCACCTGATGCCATGCCCCATAATATATATAAATGTCCCTGGTGTTCAGTTAGCCTGCCACACATGCAATACCAGTCCCCATACTGAGGACAGCCTCCCCTAGTTTGTCAACTCCTCCCACAGTGATGGCCAACCCACCACTGCCATGCGGCATGCCATTTAAAAAGGAAGTACCCTCCACAACAAAGGACTAGTCCTGTTCCCAAACAGTGATCAGTGACCCCCCCTACAGCCCATCCCCTGGTGGTGGTTAGTGGCCCCCTCCCATCTGTGGCATCAACAACCCACCTGCCTGGTCCTCCATACCTGCCTATCAGTGCCACAGTCAGTGGATGGTGCATGATACAGCCCTCTACACACACCACCTTGGCTGCCTGCCATCTGACAAGAATAGAGAGTGCACAGCTTATTTATGGAACAAAGTGCTGTATAAATAAGCTGCATGCTCCCTGATCCTGTCAGATGGTGGGTGGCCAAGGTGGTGAGTGGAGAGCTGTGTTGCTTGCTGTCCACTGACAGCAGCACCAATTGGCAGGTATAGGGGACCGGGGGTGGGTGAGTTGATGGTGCCACAAGTTTGAAGATGGCTACTAACCACCACCACCAAGGGGGGCCATGGATTACTGTATGGGAGTGGGGCTAGGGCTTTATTGTTGGTGGGTACTTCCTTTTCAAAGGGTATGCCACACAGCAGTGGTGGGCTAGCCATTACTGTTGGGGGAACTGAAAAAATAGCAACTGTCCTTGGTATGGAGACAGGGATCAGGTGGGGGGAGTGACCACTGGAAACCAGGGACATTTATATATACTATCAAGCACAGTATCGGGTGGGGAAATGGACCACTGGGCACCAGGAACAATGATATTGTTTATACATGGTGGGATTGGAGGGGGGCACCACTAGTCACCAGGGACGTGTATTAATTATATGGGAGGGGGATCAGAAGGAGGGGTACAACTAGACACCAGGAACATGTTATCACCTATACAGGAGTAAGATCAGAGGGAGGGGGACATCACTGGCACCAGGAATAGCTCTCTGGGACCAGGCAATTGGGGGAGCAGCTCCATGCAAACTAGCTTCACTCCCCATGCAAACAAGTACAGAATGGACATGCAAATGGCCCCTTAGCACCTTGCATTCCCAATGGGTTCAATTGCATGGGTCCATTTGGATATTGGAAATTTACGCAGGCACAAGCCATTGTGGCACCCTGTTTTGAGAGCCATGTCTGACCAGTGCTAAGTGGCTTAGCACAAGGCTGACATGGCCCTATATTCAGTTGAATAGTGCTGGTGTGCTCTTCCACTAAATATAGCATCTTTGGGCACCCGTGGTATTGCAAAGCACAGTGCATATTTTTGTGCTTCACTTTGTGCACTTTTGAATATCTGGCCCAAGATCTGTATTTAGTTTATGGCAGAAAATACTGTCACTGAGAGGTAAGCATACATTTCGGTATTTTTGACAGAAACATTCTGCTCCAAGAAAAAAGTTCCTTAGCAGGTAAATTACAGTCAGTAAGAAACTGAAAGTACATCCATTGGCAGCCCAGTGGCAAAGAGGGTTGAGGTAATGGATGCGGCACTTGTCACTACATCAGTGAACCGAGTTTAGGAAGAAGCTTGGATCACTGGGGATTAGCAGGGACTCCCCTGAGGAAGACTCATGAGGAGTCAAAGTGCCAGGTCGTCAGGAGGGAGTATTTCCATTGTTGATCCTTCCTGCTGCCAACAATAAATTACTTTTGAACATTTCCTTGTATTAGTAGTGTTTACTTCTTTGAGAGGAGGACCTGAGTGACACTGCTTTTGGATTTGGATTTCAACTTTCTACGAGCTGGCAACTCATTGTGGTGAGCACCAATTCACTTCTCTGCAAGTCGCAGCACATTCCTTTGGGCTTGTCTATTAAAATAAACACATACAGAAACTATAAACATTCCATTACATTAAGAGGGATGTGAAGGAGCTAGTATCCTCTTTGGCATGCAATTGCCATAAATATCCAACATTGTTTTAGCTATTACAGCTGACTAGACTTCACATTTTGTGAAACTGCAGATTTACTTTCTAGGACGTGGAGCTACTTATCCAAGAATTTTCATAAAAAGTATTTGAGTATCTCCAACTGACCTCAAAGAGCTCTTTTTCATGGCATTGCAATGCATTCTATGGCTATAGAATGTAGTGTCACAGAGACAATATCGTAGTCAGATGACAGCAAACTCAAAAGCTTTTGAAAGCCACACTGACATAAATACTGGACTATCAGATTCATTTGGAGGATCAGTAAGAGGAGAAAACCATAACACATTGCAAATATTAAAGTTACACATGATTGTTTAAATATAATAATTGCAATCCTTTTGTTTAAGCAGTTGCCTGCTGTTTTATTACAAAGTTTTACAATCATCTTCGTTTGCTTTTTAGTAATGGCTCTTATTCCATCCCTATGAAGATATATGTTTACGCTCTCTTTCCACCCTTGTACCTGAGGAAGAATGAAGTGTTTCTCAGTCTGAAACATAGCAGTACACTTACCATTTGCAGCATCAATTATAAATACATATTTTTATATTTTCCATTTTAGTGTTTATATGCTGTTTTGACACCAGAAAAAATATTTATTATAAACTTTGATTTGTTTCAGCATATACTTTCAAAGCTAACACCTGTACATGAGCAACAGACTAGGAGTACCATCTAAATTACTATTTTTGTTCCATAAAATAACATTCATTTTCTGGTAAAATAATTTAATCAAGCAAACAATGGATGCAAAGGAAGGAACTGAAAAATTGTGTCTCTACTTAATAGGGAAAAAGAAATCACAAGAATGCATGGGTCCAAACTAATAGCCAATCTGCATGGTTTATAAAATGAGCTTCTGTAAGCTACAGCAAGAAATGATTAATTTATCTGGCTTGCTGAATGAAAAGGCAGATAAATAATACCTTTTTTTGAGCTTAGTAATAAAAAGAGTTTGTGACTGTGAATATGAATAATTTAAAACCTGTCAATAAGCCATGGTTCAACAAAATGTCTACTAATAGCCTTGAAGTGAAGCTAATACTCCTGAAAGGGAGAGCACAAATGACCTTCTCATATAACCATTGTGATTATGAGGAATCCTTCCTGACACAGTACTGTCATCATCTTTCCAAAAACATACGCATGAAATCTGTACCTTTTTTTTAAAGAAAAATAATGTTAAAATACTTTCTTTTAGCACCTTTAGAATGGTTGTTTTCCAAAAGTTAAAACTTGTGGTTTCTTTTAAAATGCAAGATACTGAAACAGTTTGTCCTGTTAAAATATAAGAATAATATAATACAGAACATTTACACTCTGGTTTCCAAGTAGCGCAAGCGGAAAATTATGTACTATATAAGCAGAGGCACAACAGGATATTTATCTGCTCTGCAAATGAAAAATAGCAGATTTAAATAACTAAGCAGTTCAGAGAGCTCTCATCTGTGGCTAGCATGCATATACAAAAAAAATGATTGTTCTACCAACTACCTGAACTGAAATGAGTACAAGTGGGTACTACTACAAAGAAAAGTCTACTGTGCTAAAGGATTGTGTCCAATATCATGATTAAGATGTTTGTATGGCGTTCCAAAGTACTGTGTATTACTGGCAGGAGGCTCACTGGGATCTATTTTTTCTTAATACGAGATTGAGATTTTGCTGCTGGTCGCAGGTGAGGCAGCACTGGGTCTTTATGGCTGGTATGGAGCATCTGTTAAGGGACTTCACAGTCTGGCAGAAGTCAATTGACAGCTTGTCTTTACTACAGAGTGACGCTGTGAAAACACAATGAAAAGCTTAAATTGCAAGCCGTTTACACTGTAAAAAAGGAACGTATGCTGACATCCATTTTCTTAATGAGAATAAAGCTGTAAAACATGATTTGTGTAACTCTACATGCATATAAACTGAACTCCTAACAAACCACTGAAAGAACATCTCAGCATATCATCTGTGTGTTAAATATGCACAATACCATACTTTTGAAGCAGATGCCCACAACCTGATTTATTTTTCAATTTCCCAAATACTTTTTAGTAGATTCTTTTGTGTAAAAAGGTTTCATAAGTTACTTCAGAGCTTAGTAGACATTGCTGTCCATATTGCTCACTACATTCTATTCTAGTTATAATCCTGTATGTTGTTATTAATTAGGTATTTCTCCAGATTATTTTTAACAGTTTGCATATTTCTACTAGCCACTACCTCTAGTGGTAGGTGGAGGTCTATTTGTGTTTTGTTGAAGTTAAAAATGTTTAACAGATTTTTAATTCCTTGTATGGCCACAGTGCATTGAATAATAAGAAACACCATGTGAGTCCTACTTTTCAACCTTACCCTTAATCCCCCTGACCCACCCTGAGACATTTGATAAAGTTGCAAAATAAGATAGTTCAATTTTTCAAACAATGTATGTATGTATGGACTGGAGGGCCACTGAGCAGCATGTGCCCATTTTCAAGGGTGACCCAGGCCACTACAAGTAGAAACTTAAACAATTATCATTTGACATACAGGACATCACATTAGTATGTAACCCCAGCTGCTGGTTGACACAGATATTTAGCTAGCATGTACAGTAGTAGATCACATAGCAAAGGTTGTGTCAAAGGCTAATATGACTAGGAAATAAAAGTGATGGCAGATGCCATTCATTACATTCTATTGATGCAATTTCAGCTGGCAGTGCTCTTGAAGCAGTTTTTCCTAGTGGAAATGATGGAGCACTTTTAAACCTTAAGCAGGACTCTCAGGGACAGGTCAGAGGTGGCAACTTTCTCTGGCAAGAAGAAGCATTGGAAGGAGCTTCCTGGTCCTACCCATTGATATGCCATCCATGGCATGTCCCGTGGCTTGTTTTTGTACTTCAGATGTGGCTTCTGCAAGGACCTGAATTGATCACTTCCTTTCAACTTCTTGAGAAGGCTCTGCCTATGAATCCCAGCATTCTGCTAGCTTTCCCATATGCCTTCTTGCATTTGGTGGAGATCTTGAGGCTGTCACTAATTTTCACACATAGTTCCATTTTCTCTGAGGTCTGTTCCAGTTTAAACCACCCCATCCAATATTTAGTCCTCATATTTCCCTTCTACAAGTGGATAACATTGTACCTTTTGCCATTAAATTCCAATTGTCAGATTCCAGACCATTTTTACAATTTTCTCTGATCTGTTTTCTATTCCCTTATACCTACCTTACTAACCACCCTGAAGCCTACATACTTGTATCATCCACAAATACTCAAATCTTGCCCTAAATCTGATCTCCAATGTTGCAAATGTATTACGTATGTACAGGAAGGCCACTAGGCAGCATCTGCTCATTGTCAAGACTGACCAAGGTTGCTACACAAAATAACTCAAACAATTATCATTTGGCACACATATCATCTTAGTCTGTAATACCAGTTGCTGGTTGATATAGATGTTAACTGTAGATAACATATAGTAGATAGCATAGCAATGGTTGTTCCAGTGGACTGAAATTATTAGGATGTACAGTCATGGCAGAGCTGTCATTCATTATGATCTATGATGGCAAGTGCAATTGGCAGTGCTCATGAGCTAGTTTTTCAGTTGTGTATTTCCCATATGATTCATTAGTACTATGTGGAGGATATCTATTACCTGGTCCCATGCTTTGGAGGCATATTATGATACTGATCTCTGACCCTGGGATGTTCTCATAACAGAAAGTTATACAGATGACGTAGGCAACCTGCTAATTTATTTATTTTATTTTACCAGGAAAGCTCCATTGAGGAAGCTCATTTACAAGGAGGTTCTGGGTAGGACAGAAAACAATACAAAGTGAAAGATACAATAAAAGTAGAGTAACATAAACATAATACCATCATACTCTGCGCAGAACACAGAAAGATTAAAATAAAATAGTAAGGTAAAATCACACTTGTATCAGTTCAATATAGTATGCAAGGAACATAGAATGACAGGACATAACTAGTAAATTGAACACCAGCTGGCGAAAGCTGGGTATCAGGATGCCAGGGCAATAGCAAGGTTTTCTTATACTAATTATAGTACAGTATCAGCACAGTAGTGCATGGTGTCATAAATCCACTCAGGGGATCAGGCCATCTGCTCCCACAGTGCCCAACCTTGGAGTGCAATTTGTGATCAGGAGACAAACAGGGACACCTACCTGATTATTTTGGGTCTGAGCAAACTAACAGTCTGAAGTCCTGGGGTTAAATATGAACCCTGTTTAGCTTGCACTTCCAGGTAACAGGTCACAATATCACACCCTGTTCAGGGAAAGCAGTGCAATACTTGACCCAGTGAGCGTATAACCAACCTGGTTCACAACCCCCTGCCAACTCAATTGAAACTCAGGTATTTTCTTACCTTGCTGGATCCTTACATAGATCCTTGTTATTGTGGCTGCATATGGTGACAAACTAAGCAATTTCACAGTTATGTCAGAATTATCAATACTGTTCCACCATTCACACTCAAAATGAGAAAATGCCTCAGCAGGTTTTAAGGAAAAACAAAGCTTACTAAAATTAAAAATAGTAAATAAATACAGTACATAAAACATACATATATACATTAAGGTTACAATCACAGAAATAAATGTAAAATTTCAAATTAAAGCACATTGCAACTGATTAGCTAATTCTGTCATAGTGTTTAGTCGGCAAGGGGTTCACACTTGAATTACTAGTCTTTGCAGAGGTGGTCTCTCTTGAGTCCAGGAACAAAGTGTCCCTTAGAAGTCCAGAACAAAAAGTGTCAGTCCTTTCAGCCAGCTTCACTAATATCAAAGAGGCCAGTATGTCTTTCCCATTCTGTGATGTCTCTGGGCTGCTAGCATGAGGTCACTCAGTTCTACATACTTAATTTGTAACATGCAACTGCATAAGCAAAACAGGTCAGATTACTACTTGATTGGAATCTGCAAATACAGCAATATTTTTAAATATAACAAGACAGGCTGTCTTTATCAGAGTATGGTTTATGGCAGGTTACAATATCCCATTGATCTTCCAGAGAAACATCCTGGAAACACTTCTCAAATTAAGTTGAATTTTCACAGAGGTCTGTCAGATATGTCTTCCTTCTTGGTATGCCATAAAATGTAATATTTTATGACCACTTGTCTAGGTTCAAAGCAGTGGCTTGTTATAACCTGTTTTTTTTTATAACAGAGTCAGAAAGTTTAGCAGATAAGTGTTATATTTTCGACAAGCCAGCTGTGCCCTTTACATCAGCGAAAGGGCAGAACATTTAGCCCACATATTTACAGACTCACAGACCAATTAGAAACACAATAGGGCAGCTCAAGGGGTAATTTCAGCAGTTCCACCCTTAATCATCACATTCAATGAGGAAATGCATTGCTAACACATCACAAGTGAGTGATTAAAGGACAAGTCCGGTAATTTAATATAAGAACTTAAGTTGTTGGATTGATACTTAATGATTATACACAAAGGCTTACTCGCTGGTGTAAAAAAATGTTTGGGGATTACAGCACTGCTCACTCGCTTACACTCGGTTGCTACTGTGGGAATTTTTACTGCACTACCATTTAAAAGCAAAGCTTCGCAGACCCACAGGTGGACAATTATGGACCCTATTTGGGCTGCGGACCCCCGGTTGAGAACCACTGCTATATAGTATACTAAAATACTACTACTATATACAATATTAACACTATATGCTATACTACTATAATACTAATATACCCTACACTAATACAATATACTGTACAGTGACTGAAAACATAACATTCTGCCACTCACCACCTCAAGTAGAAAATGGACACCAACAGCTCATATAATATATTTTAAAAGCCATTTATTCACACAAGACCAGAGCGTAGAACAACCCACAACACGTCCCTCCTCACATGCTTCAGACTGAACTGTCCTTTATTAAAGGCCAAGGAACATACACACACTTAACATTTAAATACATGTGGCACAACAGGTGGTCTTATGACATCATCACAATCTAGACACTAGTTGAACCTACATAAATACATAAAACAAAACATAGCAATGTAGAGCCCATAATTAATACAATATGGCTCTAAATAATAAAAGCATATGTCAAAAAACATTATTAGAGACATAAGGTAGAGAATGAGTTAGTGCATGAAACAATAATGATTCCAGATTTTGATATGGCTATTCAAGATTTCACTTAAACTTTTAGTAACACCTAGGATCCAGAAAACATATAGTAAAAATCATTTACAGTGGATGACTAAAAAAAATTAGGACTCAACTTAGAATAAGGAACAGAGTATGGAAGAAAGCTAGAAAGACCAAAAAGCAAGAAGATTGGAGTCATTTTAAAAATGGCATAACAAGTGCTCTAAACTAAATAGATTGGCTAAAAGACAAATATTGATCAGGCAAAGGACCCAAAGAAATATTGATACTATGTGGAACAGTTGGAAAACCCACTAAGTTCCAGGGCACAGATAAAATTGATTGAAAATGGTATCCTAATAGATGATCAATTCAGGGTAGCAGAAATTCGAAATCAATATTTTAATGAGAAGCCAGATTTGGGATTGGACAAATTCAGGGGCATAACTTCAGACAGAGTTTTGGATGATAAGATAGGTGTCAATGGGGTGGAGAGTAATGTGATAAACAGTACAACTTCCTGAACTTCATTCAGGTTTAAGACAATTACTATTAAAGAAGTTGTGAAAGAACTGAATAGCCTAAGGGTTAACAAGATGGTGGTGGGGGGGCGGACTAGACAGGATTCAATACAGAATTTTAAAGATCATAGAAACTGTTGGCAGAAAAGGACTCCACGGCCCATCCAGTCTGCCTATAACCCTCCCCTAAGAGGACCACCTCTCTCCTTTACCAGCCTGTCCCCTGCCCGTTAGGCCTATGTATCTATCCCAAGTTCTTTTGAAGCTGTCTACCATATCCACCCCCACCACCCATTCTGGCAGACTGTTCCATGGCCTTACCACCCTCTCAGTATAGAACCTCCCCCGATGTTCCCCTCTGAATCTCCCCCCCTCCAGTTTGTAGATATGCCCTCTAGTGGAATTGTTCTTACTCATTCTGAAGATGCTATTGACCCTCACCTTGTTTATGCCTTTCAAATACTTAAATGTCTCCACCACATCCCCCCCTCTCCTCCAGTGTGTACAGTCCCAGCTCCGCCAGCCTTTCCTCATCTTGGTTGCTCTTCTCTGGACCCTTTCCAGCC
The DNA here is from genome assembly GCA_016271365.2 of Neoceratodus forsteri. NCBI lineage: Eukaryota > Metazoa > Chordata > Ceratodontiformes > Ceratodontidae > Neoceratodus > Neoceratodus forsteri. The sequence goes on from CM057449.1 coordinate 990,568,188, forward strand.
TGTCCTTGTACTCTTGCTAGTATGGCCTCCAGAACTGGTCCCCATATTCTATGTGTGGTCTGACCATGGTTTTGTATAGTGGCAGGATCACCTCCCTCCCTCCTCCTGCTTGTGAATACACTCCTTATGCATGCAAGCATCCTTAGTGCTCTGCAGCTCTGTCACACTGACTCTGGACATTCAGGCTATCTAAAATAGTGATCCCCAGGTCCCTTTCCTGTTCCATTACCTCCAGCTCCTCCCCCCAAGCTGGTACTTCTCCTCTGGATTAGTTTGCCCTGAGTGCATAATTCTGCACTTTTTATTATATTAAACTGCAGCTGCCACCTTTCTGACCATTCCTCCAGCCTAACCAAATCCTCCCTCATACCCTCCACCCCCCCTTCTGCTGTATCAGCCCTCTTGCTGCATATCTTCACATCATCGGCAAACAGACACACTTTCCCCCAAAGACCGTCTGTGATGTCTGCAATGTATATGTTGAAGAGCATGGGTCCCAACACAGACCCCTAGGGAACCCCACTTGAAATCCTTTCTTCCTTTGAGTGCACCCCATTCACCACAACTCTCTGCATCCTCCCCTCCAAAAAGTGTTATAACCAGCTTATGAGCTTGCTCCCCACTCCGAAGCCATCTACCTTGCCTATCAGCCTCCTGTGGGAGATGGTGTCAAATGTCTTCCTGCAGTCCACATAGGCCACATCCACTGCCCCCACTTGGTCCCATATCTTCCTCACCCTGTCAAAGAATTCAATCAGGTTGGTCTGGCATGACCTGCCACCTGTGAATCCATGTTGATTATCATTTAGGAGGCCTTCCCCCTAAAGATATTTTATCAGCCTTTCCTTAATAAGTGCCTCCATTAGTTTTCAGACCAGAGAGGTTAAGCTACCCGGAGGGGGGAGTTTCCTGGCTCCTCCCTTCTTCTCCTCCCTTATGTATGGGTACTACCTTGGCCCTCTTCCAGTCCAGAGGAACTTTTATCTTGTGTAGTGACAGGTTAAATAACCTCATGAGTGGTGCTGCTAATTTCTATCTTAATTCTTTGAGTACTCTCGGGTGAATCCTGTCCGGACCCATCACCTTATCCATCTGTAGCTTTTCTAATTCTTCCAGTACCCTAGTCTCCATAAAGGACTTGAGTCAATCTCACTACCTATTCTTCCCCTACTTTCCAAAGATGGGTGCAGATATTGTGGCCCCAATTGTAACTTACTTGCTCAATTGGAACTTATGCTCCTCTATTTTTCCTGATTCTTGGAAAACAGGGACAATTGCCCAATATTCAAGGGCGGATGCTTAAATACCCTCAAACTAAAGACCTATTGCCTTACTGCCTATATGGTCAAAGATTCTGTAGAGGATTATTCATAGTCAGCTTTACAACTACTTGGAACAACACAACTTGTTGTCTAGACACCAGTACGGATTTTAGGTAGGTAGATCCATGGACACAACCCTTGTGTATTTCAACAATCTTGTAGCCACATCATTGGATGCAGAACTGAGTAAGGGGGCTGTGTTTGTGGGCCTCAGTAAGGCATTTGATTTGGTGAAACACCATATCTTAGTAAGTAGAATGCAAAAAATGGGAGCACATGAAGAACCTATGCAATGGTTAAATTGATATCTACTAAGCACAAGGCAGTGTGTTGCCCAGGGACCAGTTGTGTCTGCTCCAAGGGGAGTTAGAAGGAGAGTCTGCAAGATTCAATTTTGGTCCCACTGCTCTTTAATATTTATGTAAATTACTTATCAAAAGTATTGGGAAACTGTGAGGTCTGCCTGTAAGTGGATGACATTGTTTTGGTGGCATCCACTGACAGTCGCACTGAGCTTGAATGTAAACTTCAAACTGATCTTCAATAAATGGAATTATGGTTTACATAGTTGGCTCTTTTGTTGAATGGGAAGAAAATACAGTGTATTTACTTCTCCTCAGGGGTGAAAAAATTATCTAACTGGAAGTTGAATATCAAGTTTAAGGATGGTCATAGTGGGCCCTATGCAGGAATACCTACGCACCGCATAGGGGCAGAGCATAGGCATTCCCCTAACACACTACCTTCCCTTCTTTGTACTCTCACCAGCACCTGTTCTTTCTTCTGGACAGCACTTACTACCACTCCCATTCCTTTCACCCCTCCCACCACATAACCTTCCCTCCACACCCACTCTCCTGTCTCATATCCATTTCCACCCATTCTTTCCCCTCCAATAACCTCTAACCCCCCTACATGTTGACAAGGCTGGTTCTGGCTGCCCTCTCCTATATATTGTCCCTTGTTACTATGTTTTATGACCATGTGTTACAAAACTGGTAGTATGTTGAAACATGTCCACTTTGTTGTATAACATAGCTCTCTCTAATTACATATCTGTAAAAATATTCTATTCAATGTATAACTCTACTGCACCCCTTATATGACTCTCCCAACGGAAATTTGTACTGTTTTCCCTGTTTTATACTGCTACTGTATGTTGTTTTCATGTGTGATGTGGAATGTTTGTAAATGAGTTCAATAACTTAAAGGTATTTGTAATCCAAGACTAAATAAATCAATAAAAAATAAATTCCTATGACCGAATGCCATGCAGTGGTGTTCTGCACACCCCTCATGGCATTCACTCATGGGCATGCTAGCACCCTGTTCACAGGATCCCCGGCCAGCCATGGGGTGCTGCACCGGGGTGGTATGGGGTATGTCGTGGGTGTGCCTGTGCCAGCGTGTATGCACAAAGACACTTACCTTCTGTACTGGCATGGGACAACTGCATGTGAGAACCCTGCCATAACTGTTCTCTATGGTTATGCCCCCCCACACTGAACACCAGCTGGTGAAGCCGATATCAGGACCCCTGCTGCACTGTTGCTCCAGCCTATTGTGCTGCTTGGGTGAGCTGTAGGTGGGCATTTAGGCACATGTCCCATGTTGGAATTTTGTGGGGTATGTGCCCTCCCAGAAGCCTGTGCCTGGGAGTGGAAGGTATCCACTATGGGACCCAGGATGGGCATCCCATTGGATGCCTCCTTGTGTCCCGCACTCCAACCCCATGCTGCCACATTCTCCAGCCATGGGGCTGCATTACTGGGGTGGCCAGGGAATGGTCCAGTGGCCATGAATCATGAATGCCAGCCTGCACACAGTCAGTCCTTGGTGTGGAGTGGTGCTGGCATGCTATGTGCAATTTGCTCTTAGTTAGTGAATCACCCCCATTGTGACTAATGTACAATGCTACAAATATTTAGGTGTCTATGTAGACAACAGGTTGACATTTGCTGAACTTATAACTTTGTTGGTTCAAAAACTAGGTGCTCTGTGAAGAATGTCCTTATGTTTGTCAAAGCAGACTAGAGTGAAGCTAGTTAAACAACTATTGATCCCAGTTCTGGAATATGGTAGTTTACTATATGGGAATTCTAATAAAACAGTACTAAAGAAAAGAGATAAAATGTAATACAGCTTGGCAAGATTTGCCAATCTAAGTAAATTTGGTACCCATCACTGTGTTGTTTGTTCAACCTTAAATTGTCAGGGGCCAGAGGATAAAAGAAAATACAATTGACTAATGTGATGTTTCAAAATACTGAAATCAAAGGTTGTTCATCCCTTCAGATATTTGGTAACAATAGGGCACATAGGGACAGTAGTTGACTCTTGATGATAAATAACTAGACTTTACCCTCTACACATGTACACAATAAATATGTGGATATGACATTACAGATGTTCATTGCTAAATCCTGATCCAGAAGCAAATGGTGTGATACCTTTTATTGGACCAACACAGGTGTTACAAAAAGAAAGCAATGTCTAAGCTTTCAGACCAATCAAGTCCTTTCTTGGAGACTTAATTGCTAAATCCTGGAACACACTGACAATTGACCTAAAGGCAAAGAACTCCCTGCATAAATTCCAGTCTGCATTATGTAACGTCCTGAACAAAACTTGTGACTGCTATACTTGATATTAACCCGACTATTTTTATAACGTAATGTTTGTATTTTTTTAAGTTGACGTGTTATACTGTATGTGATTTATGTTTGTAAAGTTATAACTGTACAGGGCATATGTTGAAAATAGGGATACTACTCTGTCCCTAACGACTGTTCCTATATAAAAATAAAATGTTATCTATCTAAGTTAAAGATTTAGGATTTTATGTACACTCAGTTACATATTTAAAACATTCTAATGTAAATTGATATCAGTTTGGAATGTTTTATTTATTTTTATTTATTGAAATCTTTCACCAGGAGGGCACACAGAACAAGTTACTCATCTCACAGTGTGAACTGGGGGGAGGGGTTACATAGGGTTCTGAAGGATGATCAGTTGAAATAGTTTGTGGGTAGTACAAACAGTACAACATTGTAAGATTGTGCAACAGTTGGAACACAAGGTACTGTACAATAAACAGTAATGGAACATTGGGTAAATTACAATACATGCCCAAAATCATACAAAAGAACATATGAATGCACAAAACAGTAATAATGCTATAAAACCATTTATAGTGCATGAGTGTACCAGGAGCAGGCTCAAGGTAGTACACAAGTGCTGTTGGAGTAACAAGGATGGGGTTAGGTTGTGCACACTGGTAACCCAGAAGGGCAGGTGGAGAAGAGAGGGGGAGAGAGGCAAAAACTGAATATGAGGAAAAGGGGTAGCCATTTCCTGATTCCCCTTCAGGATGTTGAGAACCCTGCCAGAGGGGTGCATGGTAGGAAGACAGAAACTGGGGACAGATATTAAGGTGGGTTAAAGCAAGAACAGCTGAGGGAAAGATAATTGTGTAGGGCAGAAGTAAGAGAGTTGTTGGAGGAGGAGGAGTGTTGTATTTCAGGGGGGAGGGAATTCCAGATTATAGGGAAATGATGGGCAAAACCAGTCTGACCATTGAGGGTGGAGCGGCAAGGGACCATCAAGATGTGGGCATCATTTGATCTGAGAGAGTGGGTGGGAGGAGGTGGAGTATACAGAGAGGATGAGAGATTGAAGGGGATCCCCCCGAACCAGAATTTGGAGGTTAGTTTTGCACAGTGAGATATGCATCTGTGAGATAGTGAAAGGAAGGATAGAGAGCGGTATAGTTCACAGTGGTGGGAGTAGGAAGGGAAATCGATAGCAAAGTGGCAGAAGGAATTAAAGAGAGTGTCCAACTTGGTCAGGGAAGATTTGGGAGCAGCACCATAGACTATGTTGCAGTAGTCAAAGATGAGGAGCATCATCCTCTGGACAATTTCACACCTTGCAGTCAGCAGGATGCAACTATGATTCCTGTACAGAGCACCAAGCTTGAGTGCAGTTTCTTCAGGATAGCACCGATATGTACAGAGAAGTTGAGGTGCTGGTCCAGCCAAACTCCCAGATATTGAAATGAAGAGGTGTCCTCCAAGATGGTCCCATCAAGGGTGTGGAAGATGGGTAGGGCCGGGAGCCTAGAGAGTCTCTGCCTGGTGCCAGAGGTCATTGAGACTGTTTTCTTGGCATTTAGAAAAAGCTGGTGAGAAGCAAACCAGAGCTGAACTTGGTTGAAGTCATGCTGTAAGCTGGTTTGCACAGCAGCAGGGTTTTTGCCAGAACTGTACAAAACAGTATCATCAGCGTATATGTGGATAGAAGAGGATGAGCAGGTTGTGGGAAGATCATTAAGGAAAGTGGAGAAGAGTAAGGGGACCAAGCACTGAGCCCTGAGGGACACCAGTGTTGAAGGGGAGTGGAGGGGAGATGGAATCAAGGATTCTCATCAACTGGGTCCTGCCAGTGAGGTAGGATTTAAACCAGTTGGTGGCTGATGGATCAAGGCCAGTGGAGAAGAGTGAATCAAAAAGCAGGGGATGGGAAACAGTGTCAAAAGCTTTAGCTAGGTCGACAAAGATGGCCGAAGTGATCAGGCCATCATCCATCCCTTAAAGGATGGAGCCAGTAAGCTTGAGGAGGGAGGTGGTTGTTGAGTGGTTCTTCTGAAAACCAGATTGGAAGGGGGGTGAAGAAGGAGGAATCAGACAGGAATGGTGATAGTTGAGAGAGAACTAAATGTTCTTGAAGTTTGACAAGGGTAGAAAGGAGGGAAATGGGGCAATAGTTGCCAGGAGTGGATGTGTCACCACCCTTGGGGAGATGAAGGACTACAGTGTGTTTCTAGGATGAGGGTACTTGGGCAGAAATAAAGGACAGGTTAAGGATTAGGGAGGTAGGATAAGCAATTGCAGGAGCAGAAAGGTAGAGAAGTTTAGGATGGTGCTCATCTGGTGAAGAGCCTTTAGAGGGGTTGAGGGATAGGAAAGCATTAAGAGCGTCATCAGGGGGGAGATAGTACAAAAGGAATATGGGGGAAGGGTAAGCAGTAGCTGAGGTGAAGGCCTGAAGTTAGTAGGTAGCAATGGGGAGATGAAATTTAGAAGAGACATGGTGCATGAGGTGTAGTAGACATTAAATTCATTGGCCACAGAGCCAGGTTCAGAAACTAGGCAGTTATTTATTTTGAGAACTGGATGGTGGTGTGAGAGGGTGGAGAGAACAGATTATGAACTACCCTAAAGAATTTAGATGAAGAGTTAGCGTTAGTCAGGAATGAGGAGTTGAAATAATCAGACTTAGCCAGTCTAGTAGCTTTAGCACATGAATTGCATAGCATTCTGTACTTGGCGTAGTTGTTTGGATGTTTAGTAGATTTGTCTTTTCTCCAGGCCTGATCATGCTCCCTGAAGCAGGCCAGTAGTTCGGGGGTGATCCAGGGGAGGTGAAGCCCATGGACTCTGGTCTGTCTGAAAGGAGCAAAGACATTCCAGGTGGCAATGAATTTATCCTTAAAATAGTCAAGTGCTTGGTCAACAGAAATGGCAATGAAGAGGGGGACCCAGTCGGTGGAAGTGAGTGCAGAGCTGATTGAGGTAAGGTCTAAGGATTTGAAGGACCGGAGCTGTATGATTTTAGGGTGTGGTTTGGGGTGATGAACTTTACATACAATGAAAATGGGGCTGTGGTCACTAAGGGCATCGGGGAGGAGACCAGATTTAATGGATTTAATGACGCTGTGCGGGTGGCTTGTGAGTGCCCAGTCAAGCAGGGTGTGGTTTTGTGTTTTGGGATTAGGGCATGTGGTCTCAAGTATAAACCGAGTGAGGTTTAGAGCAGTGACATCATTGCTTAGCTTGTTTAACTTGGGAGAGAATCAATTTCGATTCATGTCACCCATTATGAAAAGTTCACCAGATTGTGAGAGGGAGGTGATATTGGCAAAGAGTTCAGTCGTGACCGAGGGTTGAATGCTTGAGCAGCAATAGATGCCAGCCACAAAGATTAAGATTGAGAAAGGAAGGGTAATGCAGGTGACAAGAGCTTCATAGGTAGCTGGCATGGATGTAGATAGGGTGGTAGTAAACTGCAGTGAGGACAGGATATACATGGCCACTCGTCCTCCATGACCCAGTCGATCTTGTCTTGAGATGGAATACCCAGGAATAGCAATGGCAATGGCACTGTCAGGATTTTTTTTTTTTTATTTGCCAACAATCAGCTGTGACATCATCACTAAGAACTTTTTAAACTTCCCTCTCCTCAGTTTCAAAACCCTACTTTCATAAAAAAACATTCCCTGCATTGTGTTTCCCATCCCACCAAAGCTTAAAAAAACAACAATACACACAATGCTACATAAACACTGATGGAGCCAAATGCTCACAGGGTTACCTTTCATAACACACTTGACATTACTGAGCTGCAATCCAATCAGCTGAGGAAATAGCTAAAACTCAGGACTGCGGTAAAAATAAAATGTATTTCAGTTAGCATGGGTGCTGGAACATTGCAACATTTGTGTGCAGGCTGGTGAAGTTTCAAAAGGCACCTAGACCTTAATTTATATGTGGGAGTGGGGGGCAGGGGTGTGCACTGTACTTTGCTTGTTGATAAACGCCATAAAACCAGTAGCACCTCTTATGAGAACTGCAACTTGAATTTATTGAATTAAACAAAGGGTAGAACTTGGTTGATTTAGAACTAGAATTATGAAAGAGCAGGAAATGCATGAAAAGTTTTAAAGAATCATATGCAAAAAGTCAACCAGCCTTACAATTTGTGGTTTATTAGCTTGTTTGGCCTACAAAAGGGAATTATTTTACTCATACACTACCACTTTCCTAGCATTTACTTTATATGTTGTATCATATAAATATATTGAGTTGGCTACAGAAGTTTATAAGTTTTCTTTTTTTTATTTTTTATTTAAAAAAAATGCATGTACCACTCCTGTTCCCACAACTGAAGCAGATTGCTCCACTTTAGTGATCCAGCAAGAGACAACATCTGTAAGCAGGAACATTGTTCCTACAGTTCTGAGTGCTACAGTAATTGGCTAAAATGCCATTGCTATTTATAATTGGAACTGACCGTTACCATTTCTTTATGGCATTATAGTTTCAGTAGGGGTGGGCAAAAGTTGTGAATTCCGCTTTCGCGGAAGTTCTGTGAAATTTCAGAACTTTTACATTGGCAAAACTGGGATTTTCTGCAGATTTTCACAGGTTTCCACTGACTTTTTTTGTGAACTGTGGAAAAACACATAAACTGTGGAATTTATTCTATCTATCCACAGTTTAATTAACTATCAGTGAATGAGCGCATGCTTGTACAACCACACGGTCATTCACTGACAGTTCAGTTGGCCACCAGTAGTGGAGGAGAGAGGAGGGCTGCACCTGTGGCCCACTCAGGGGTGGAGTGGGTGGGAAGTGGGGTGGTGATGGATGAACTGTCGGGGTGGGGGATCCTCTAGACACCAGGGAATTGGGATTACTTTTTTTTTATACATGGGATCAGGGATGGGAGTCCACTAGACACCAGGGAATACTAAAATAGAGGGTGATGAGTCGGTGTACTGCCGGCTGTTTTTTTTTTTTTTGTGGATTAAGGAGTCCAGTATATGGAGGGGGCCCGCTAGACACTAGAGAAATAAATATTTTGGGGTCATGATCAGTGGGGGCCACTAGACAACAGGGAGGGATCAGAGTTTTTGTTTCTTCTTTGCTGGGACCCACAGGCCATGACTCCTGGGCAGAGGGTTGGGAATCACTAGACACCAGGCATCAGGGATTTTTACTTGGGACCCACGATTGGTGGGTGGGGGGGGCACTAGACACCAGGAGGGTCCAAGGAAGGGACTGGAGTTTTTATTTATTAATTTATTTACTGGGACCCCTGATCAGTGGGGGGGAATGGATTAATGAATTAAACTGCGGTTAAAAAGAGCCTCAGAACTGACCACTGGCAGTGATCCATTCTGCAGATTTTTTCCCACAGTTTAATAAATTAACCCACAGTCTGTATATTTATTCTGCAGTTTTAAGGTGGAATTTCCACAAAAGTTGTGAAAATGATTACTAAACTTTCACAGAAGATAAATTTGCAGTTCCGCAGAAATTCTGCCACAGAATTTTTTTTTTGCACACCCCTAAGTTTCAGCCATATTGATCTGACCTACCATTTTTATCTGTGAGTTCTGGCTTGTAATTGCTGAACATTATATCTCAAGAACCACCTTTTAGCCAGTTGTGATGAAACATGGTGAAGTTATTCATTGATCATACTTCTTAAGGATATTAATAGTTAGCCACTATGACCTTATTTTGAAGGAGTTTTGCTTTTGATTTGCAATTATAATTGTAACTGTACCCATATTTTGAGAAATTCGGCACATATTTAAATGCAGTGATGTTAATAACACTTTCTGAGGCTGACTTGTAGTCACAGCCACAGTAACCTGATTAATATATGAACTCTGCCTGATGATGTTTTATGTGTTAGCAATGTCTTCACAACTGGTAATTCAGTTATGATCAACATTTCTGCAGACATGGGTTCTTGAACATATTGTAGTCTCAGACATGCTGTGCTAATTATACAGGAGATCTGACTAGGTGTGTTGTAAATTATAAATTTACAAACAAGTAGTGGGGTGAATTTGCACACTGCACATTACACAGAGTATTTGCATGGTGCATACTTCACAATTTGCCACAGTTGTGTAAATTTGAGTGTACAAATTAGTGTGAGTAACCCTTTTACAGTGAATTTTTGATGCAACGTGCATCAATTTGCACCAGACATTTGCTGCATAGTAGCAAATTGCAGCAATTCACAAAGCAAAATTGCACAGTTGCAGTGAATTTATGGTGTACTTCATGAATAGTGGTGTTTTGTAACTTCACATGGAGCTAGTTCTGACTTCTGAATAGTTGCTACATTTTTAATATAGCTTAATAACTACTAATTCAAATGTGCTCAGATTGTTATTTTTGATGTTACATGTCATCACCTTGAACCCCAGTCTACTATGCAGCTGCTGAATACACCACACTATAACTACTTGAATGGCTTTCTTTTGAGATACATAACTTAATTATGCATCATAACGTATGGTATGGAGGGCAAGGTAATAGTTAGCTTCCAGAATGTACACAGACAAATTAAGTTCCAATGTTTCTTTACTTATGCAACTAATTATATGATAATTTGATTAATAGTGGACTGGCCACAATGTCAGAAAGACAAAAAATATGTGCCAATCATATTTGAAGAAATACCTAAGCTCTGCCCCAAATTATTTATGTCACTGCTCCAAAGATCTGTAATACATACAACACAGAAAGGTACTGGCTATGTGGAGATGCCACATCAATTAATGTGAGGATACTTTTAGTCATAGCTACCTATATCATTTTGATAAAAAGGGACTTTATTATAATAAGAAGTGAGTGAATGGTCTGTAGAACATTTTAACTCCATTGTTACTTATTTGCCAATATGCCTTAACATTTAATCTCGTTAAACACTGTGATATTGGCCATTCCTTTTTTACGGCTGGGTGTTGGTGTGTATGCAGGATGTGTAATTTTAAATGTACTTTTTCTTAATTGTATTTATGGAACTGCACAGAGTTTAGCTGGTAGTTGGAAAGAATCTAGCTGTAATGAAATGAATAAAGCAGAACAAAATATACAGCTTTACAATTCCTTTGCAGGGCAGATTCACAGTCCTTGCAGACAACAGTTCTTCAATCATTTCTAAAGAGCGTCCCTTGGCAATAAAAGAAGTTCTAACTGCTTGCTGAACAATATTTAATGCTTTTAGAAGCATTATCACTTTGTGTGCTATCATCATAAGGTACTTGGATCATTATCATATGGGTCACCTACCACCAGTTATATATGCTGGGCTCTGAACATTTATCAGTGGCACAAGATCACCCAAATGATGTTACAGCAATGACAGTGACACACAGAATACCTTGCATCATACAGAAAAGTTATAAATTACAATATGAAGGTAATAATCTTGTCAGGAATTATGATACAAATTCATCACACATTTCTTAGGCTTGATAATTCAAATAAAAAACAAATGAGCCCTTTTGTAGGTTATTTTATGATAAGATATCTGTGAATACAAGAACACAGTTTAAAGTACTGATAATAAAGCTAACTGAAAGTTTAATCTGCCATAAATATAATCAATTTGGTAAGACATTTGCATGGCCATCATATTTAATATGTACTAAAGAATCAATGTCAGCATGCTTTACAGCGCTAACTGCAAAACAAATTGTAACTATTTTCATGATAATATATTTTAACATTCAGTGCAAATCATCTCTTAAAATGTAGAGCATGAGTATAAAATATATTTGTAGGCAGCAAGCAATAGTTTTTGCTTACTATAGTCTTGCATAATCTTTTGTGCACATGTTAAGGATTTTTACTTCTTGTAGCATGTATAAATTGGTAGTAAGGTGTGACTAGTAACATGTCAACATACTAACATACTAAAATGCCAGCAGAATAGGCCTAACAGTCTTTCATGTCTGCTCGTTTGGTCAGCCCCCACCCTGGGAGCTGACCTTGCTTTCCCCCTTGTCATCCTTGGCTTCTCCCTTCCCAGTCCCGATACACTGCACTGCACTTTGCTTCCAGAACCCTTCCCCTGTACCTGTCCTACCCCCCTCTTGAACCTTTCCACCATCTCTGCCTCCACCAGCCCCTTGGGCAGCACATTCCATGGCTCCACCACCCTCTCACTGAAGTACCACCTCCTTCTTTCTCCCCTGAATCTCCCCCCTCCAGCATCCACCCATGCCCTCTAGTTGCCCCCCCTCCTTCCTTTGGAGTACCCTGACTGCTCCTCCGCTATTTACCCCCTTCATGTACCTGAAGACCTCTATCATGTCCCCCCAGTCCCTTCTCTCTTCCAATGTGTACATATTTAGCTCTGTGAGCATCTCCTCATAGGTTCTGTCCCCCAAGCCTCAAATCATTTTGGTTGCCCTCCTCTGGACCCTCTCCAGGAGTTCAGTGTCCCTCTTTAAGTGTTCCCTCCAAAACTGCACACAGTACTCAAGGTGCGGCCTCAGCAAGCAGTTATACAGAGGGAGTATCATTTCCTTCCTTCTGGAGGTGATCCCCCTAGTGATGCATCCCAGCATCCTGTTGGCCTTGGCCACTGCCCTCCTGCAAGTCTTAGAGGCAGTATAGTGAAGTAGTTTAAGGCTCTGAGCTGCAAATATGGAGACCTGGGTTTGACTCCCACAGCACCCACTTGCATACTGTGTGACCCTGAGCAAGTCACTTAACTTCCTTGTGTTCCCAGGATGCACCTGTAAACAAGCTTGCAGCTTAGTGTGTCTCACCTGGTTAAACAACTGGAAAAAAAAAACATCCACCACCACCCCCAGATCCCTCTCAGCCATCGAGACTTGTAGCATTCCCCCAGGGTGTACACCTGGCCTGGGTTTCTGGCTCCCAGGTGCAGTACCTTGCATTTCTCTGCATTGAACCTCAGCTTCCACTTTCTAGGCCACCTTTCCAGAGCCTTCAGGTCCCCCTGCAGGGCCACTCTCCCCATCCACCACCACCTCCAGTTTTGAGTCATCCGAAAAGAGACTCATCTCACTCCTGATACACTTCCTTAGGTCAGAGATATAGGTGTTGAACAGGAGGGGCCCAAGGCCCAATCCCTGAGGGACCCCACTAATGACCCTCCTTGGGAATGAGACTATCATGCCAACCATGACCCTCTGGGTCTGGTCCTGGAGCCAATTGCCTATCCATCTGATCATCTGGTTCCCTACCACCATTTCTCCCAGCTTATCCAACAGGCCCCCATGAGGAACAGAGTCAAACGTCTTGCTGAAGTCAAGAAAGAGAACATCCACCGGTCCACCCAGGTCCAAGGCACTCATCACCCAGTCATAGAACTCCACAAGGTTTGTCTCACATGATTTCCCTGGGATGAATCCATGCTGTCTATCGTCCAGGCACCCCGACTTTTCCAGATCCCCCCCATGCCTCTCCTTGACAATGCCCTCCATCACCTTGCCCACCACCGATGTCAGGCTGATGGGCCTGTAGGTCCCTGCCACCTCCCTTGATACCCCCCTGTGGATAGGCACTATATGCGCCACCTTCCAGTCCTGGGGCACCCACCCTGTCCTCAGAGAGATGCTGAAAAGCTCCATCAGGGGTTTCGCGAGGACATCTGCCAGTTCCTTCAGAACTCTGGGATGTAATTTATCTGACCCCGGTGCTTTCTCCGTCTTAAGGGACCTGAGGGCTTCCCTCACTCTCTCTGCCATGATTTCCATCTCTGCTACCTCGTCCCCCTGCTTAGTCTTCCCCCCTTCTGCCAGTGATGCCCCCCCTCTCCCTAGACCCAACGACCGGTAAGGGTCACCCCTCCTCAGTTTCACCGTCTCCTCCCATGTATGATGCAGCCCTTCCATTTTCCTTAGTGAAAACTGAGGCAAAGTACTAATTTAGTACCTCAGCCTGCTCCCTTGGGTCTTGTGTCCATACCTCCCCTGTTTTAATCCTGCTAATCTGTCCCTTCACCCTTTGTTTTTCCCCAGTGTATCTAAAGAACCCCTTGTTCCCTCTCCTAATTTTCCTGGCCAGGTTCTGCTCCTTCCTTGCCTTAGCCTCCCTCACCACCCTAGTGGCCCTTCTGGCTATCAGCTCATACTCCCCTCGATCTCTTTCATCCTTGAGCACTTGAAATGCCTATAGGCAGCCTTCTTTCACCTCATCACCTCCTGAACCTCCCTGGTCCACCAGCAGAGTTTTTGGGCCCTACCGCATTTTTGTCTTACTCTTACACAGGTGCTGGTAGCATCCTGCACCCCCTCCTGATGATTTCCCACCTACTGTCAGTGTCCATGACTGGCCCAATCTCATCCAAATGCTCCTTAAGGATCCTTCCCATTTCCTTGAAATCCGGCCCCCTGAAGTCAATTACCTCCGTCTTTGTGCAGCCTTCTATCCCTCCTAGGTCCAGGCAGAACCAGACCATGGCATGGTTGCTCCCCGCCAATGGGTCCCTTACCTCCAGGCCCCCAATCTGGTCACTGTCTGCCAGGACTACATCCAGTATCCACACCTCCCTGGTCAGTTCCCCCACCTGCTGAGTTAGGAATGCATCCTGAAAGACATCCAACAACCTCTGTTACCTGGCCACCAAGGATGTCACAGTCTCCCAGTCCATTCCTGGCATGTTTAAGTCCCCCAAGGCAACCACCCTTCCCCTGCCCAGTCTGCAGTGTCTCCCAACGTCTGCCAGCAGACTCTCCTCCAGCTCCTCCACCAGCGCAGGGGGTCTATACACCACTCCTATTTTTACTCTCTTGCCCAACTTCATTATCAAGGTGACCCAAATCGCCTCCACAGTTCCCTCCACCTCCTCCACTCCTCCTATGCCAGTGCAGATTTTGACTATTATTGCTACTCCTTCTCCCCTTCCCTCCCCCTGTCCTTCCTGAACATGGTGTAGCCCTCTAGGTTCAGGTCCCAGTCATGCCCTGCAGTGGCCCAGGTCTCAGTGACCACTGCCACATCCACCTCTCCCTCAGTTAGCATCACCTGGAGCTCAGGCATTTTATTGCCCAAGCTCCTGGCATTTAGCAGGACTACCTTCCACCCTTTCCCTACACTTCCATTTCCCCTGCTTGCGTTCCCATGGGGATTCTGTCTTCCCCTGGTCTGCACCTTACCAGTCAGCCTTTTTCCCACATTCCTCCAGTTCCCCAGGAGGGTGGAGACAGAGTCCCTCCTTTATCGGACCCCCCTCGACAGCCTTTTCTCCCATCCTTCCCCCCTTCACAAGTTTAAACCCCACCTCTCACCAATGAACCCCTTTATTTTCAGCTTAAGGATTTCCTTCCCTCCAAATTGAGATGAAGCCTATCTCTAGCATACAGCCCCTTATCCTCCCAGGTATTCCCCTAGTCCCCCATCAGCCCACAACCTCCTGCCCCACACTACTCCCTGAGCCACTGGTTTATCTCCTTAATCTTCCCCTTGTGTTCCCCACTAGCCCGCTGCACTGGCAGGATTTCAGAGAAGGAAATCGCGCATTCTATGGCATGACAGACCCTGGCAAGTTCCCTGAATCTTGACTGTATCTCTAGCTCACTATTTCCCTCAATGTCATTGGTACCCAGGTGGACCAGTATGTCCGGGGAACCTCCACAATCCTTTGCCAGATGATATACCTCATGCTTGGCCCTGTGCACAGTTAGTCCAGGGAAGCATTTTGTTCTAACTGGGCAGGCTTCTCCTTCCCTATCCCATTTGATACCCCGATCATGGAATCACCCAACAGGAGCACTCTGGCTGCCCCTTTTCCTCCATTCCCCCCTTCCATGTCCCTCATCCTTTCTACCGAACCTTCCCCCCAGCCATCTCCTTGTTCCTCCCCCTGTCTGGGTGCCGCCTGCGTCCCCTCCTTATTTACCCTGGCCACCCCTTCCCCTCTGATCCTATGCCTCTCATCCTCCTGAGTATCCTTCTGTACCTCACTACCCCTAGCCTGGCTCATCTTCCCTTCCTTCACATCTCTGTTCAGCCCCTCCTTGGCAGTCATGCCCCCCCGGCCTAAACCCTCAGCTCCCTTTACTGTATCTTCCTTGTACTTCTGGTCCTTCTCCTTACCCTTTCCTCCCAACTGGTCCTTCTCCTTGCACTTTCCTCCCTCTACCCCCTCTTCCTCCTCCTGCTCTGATCTCCTGCTCCCCCCGTTTTACTGCATTCCAAGTTCCCCCTGTTCCTCCTGCTATCCAGCCCCCACCGCCTGCTCCCTACTCCCTTCCATCTCTAACCACCCCCTCATGGCTACATCACCCCCTCATCCTCAAGCAGAAGAAGAGAACTGAAGCAGTTACTGAGCTTAAGGTCTGATCCACCTCCCCACCTTGCTTCCTTCTGTCCAGCCCCTGCCATCTGCCTACTTCCCTGAGAATGTCCTCCCTTTGGCCCCCCTCTGTGAGGGTCCCCAGTTACCTGCCTGTTTCCTTGGTAGTATCCTCCTTTTGGGCCCCCTCTGCCAGGGTCTCTATGTGACCCCAGAGTACTCTCTTGCACTCCTTTCCCTGTGCTCCTGCCACTAGTGCTTGGTGCAACCCTGTGGGAGAGCCCCTGCCCTATTCCCCAACCATACCTCCCCTCTTCCCCCAGCTGTCTCCTAATCCCCTCAACCTCCTCCCTAAGCTGTGCCAGCTGGTAGCAACCACTGAACTTCCAAGCCCAGTCCAGTATCATGGCTGCCCCACACCCTGTGCACCCCACCACCCTCCCAAAGATACTGGCCCTAATGACATATGGTCCCATCCCCCTCTAAGTAGGTTTCCATGGGTGAGCCATCAGGTTCCCCACTAGTCCAAGATACACCCCTACCCACTAATCAGGTCACCCACTAATCCTAGATACAGTCCCACAGTAAACAGGTACCCCTGTTACTAGGTGCAGTACAACACAATAAACTTATAAGGGAAGTGAACAACTCCCTAAGCTCCTCTATCCCAGCCTTTAAACCCAACCCCCAGTGGCTAGAACTGCATGAGCTGCACCCGAAGCCTTTTCCTCCAATTGCAGAATGTAGTTCCAGTTGAAACATTTCCTAGTTAGCTGCCCCACACACATCTGCATTTCCAATATGCTTTCTGCTGTAATTGTGGCTTTTGAATGTATCTGTGATTTAAAAAAAAACACACTGGAAAGTAAATGTCTTCAAGTATCATTTATGCACCCTATATATTACTATTCTTCCTTAATATTTAAGTTACTTCACATCTTTCTACTATCTGTGACAATAAAATGTGCTCAAATGCTTTTGCTCCAACAGAGCTGAATCAACCCAGCTTGGGTTGACAGCTTGGGAATGACAGCCTGTCATTCCTTATAAGGTCAGCTTGTGGTAAAAAGATGTCTGCAATTTGGGAGTAGTTCACTGTAAATGTCTTACCCTGGCATCTCAGGTGTTGGCTGTAGTTAGGGGTTGACTGTACCTTTGCCAGATTTCAACTGATTCTTAAAGCTGAAGATGTGAAAACAGTGGTGCAGTGCTACATTGCTTTAAGTGTTCTAGTGTAGTGCACTCAAGCAGAACAGATACTTATAGCTTGTGCTGAATACTGCAGAATGGATCATGTCTTCACCCTGGCACTCTATATCATTATTGTTGTGGATTTTAGTAGGAAAAAAAACATTCAGACATTTCCTAGTCCACTTACTCCTTCCACCCACGTACAAATGTTCAGACCAATTGTGGAGGTGTATGATTTAGGGGTAACATTAGGAAGCATTTTTCCAGAGGGCAGTATATCTGTGGGACAGCCCAAGGTTTGGATAAGCTTTCATTGGTAAAATTTGGTTTGGATTTTAATAAGGGTACATGTATTAAGTTCAGTTTTGATAATTTGTCCAAACTCACATTGGTTTCAAATGCAGTACTAGAATTGGCTTTAGTTTAGCAGACTACAGAGAGGAAGAAAATAAAGGCCTTGAGGTCAGTAATGAAAATTCATTACTCTGTTCCTTATGGCATATATGGTGTCAAAAACAAACAGTAACCAGTGCACCCATCCCCAACTGCCTCTCAAGGAAGCCTGCAAATCATTTTAATGTTATGATATTTTCTTACTCTTTTTTCTTCTCTCCACAATTTTAATGGGGGTTTCAACCTTTCAATTGCCAATGATTTAAAATGAATTATCCTGGTGCTAAGAACCACTCAGTGGGCTGGGTGCTAGTGACAATTCAGCAAAGGCTATGTCTGAAAAGTCATGGCACTCCCAATTGACAATTTGACATATAATTACGGCAATACAGAAACTGAAATTCTTTTACCTTTTTCAATTGAAAATTATATGCGAGTCAGTTTCTTTTCAGACATAAATTGAAAATGAACCACACCTTTTTTAAAAAAGGTTTTAATATAATTTGACATTTGGGCATGTGTGAAGTCTGCTTAATATGTCAAGGAACTGTTTTTTTGTGTTTGTTTTGGAAATACAGTTCTCAGTTTTCTTTATTTAGAGTCCTTTTCACACAAGGCTCATTTTATACTTATTTGTAAATTGTTGAACTCAATTAAGTGCAGGTCCTGGTTGGAAGGCTTCACTCTAAGTTTCCACTTGACTGATGTTAGTTAGATTAGGATACAAAACTTGTAAGCAATTAAAAAAATAAGTATTGAGTAGGGAAAAGGCAGCATTAGCAGGTGACCTTAAATATAAAGTAGGAAATCTAGGGCTATTTAAAAAGCAAACCTACAAAACAGTATATTGGGAGATTAAAGAGACACCACGCATGCCCACCATTTTAATCATACTGTAAAATAATAAAGTGTATGTTCCCCTGAATTAATCTTTATATCCATTTGTCAATGTCTGGCTCATTATATAATTTTTAAGGTAGTTTTCTGTCTTGGATCTCTTTCTATAATTCTGAATTTACTCAGACTGTCACTCAGCAGGGTTTTAAATAATTGATTAGCATTTTTTTTCCTGGGACAATACTAATTGTACAGAAAGTATTTATATAGGTTTTCTAGAAGTGTTGTGTTTGTTAAACACACTAAGGTAAGTGTATGCATTTTTACTATGTTTTAGCACTTTTATGAGCAAAACGCTAATCAATTTTTAGAGTTAAATAAAACCCTGCTCAGAAGGCTTTTCTTCTTCTTCTTCTACTCCTAAAGTATCAAATAAAGCTGAAAGCCACACCGAGATGGGTCTGGTGCTATATCAAAATCATATCACACAACTTCACTAAAAATACCACAAACAGCTTAATCTGGTTCAGTGTTAGTTGACATCCATTAGTATCCCCCCACCGCCACCCCCCATCCCTGGGACAATGCTAAAAATAAGCAGAATTGTATAGTCCTTCTTTCCCAGTAAAAAAATAAATAAATAAATATCTGCAAGACAAGAAAGTCAGCACCCAGACCAAGGACTATTATGAGACTGTTTATTTAAAAATCAAAGTGCAAGTGAAAAGTATAAAAACTTTAGCTGACTCTCATATCATTCTGGTAACAGGCTGGAAGTAACAAACCTTAAACTTGGCATTTGCTGAGCAAAATATAAAAGTTTGTTACTTCCAGCCTGTTACCAGAATGATATGAGAGTCAGCTAAAGTTTTTGTACTTTGCACTTGCACTTAGATTTTTTTAATAAACAGTTTCATATTAGTCCTTCGTCTGGGTGCTCATTTTCCTGTCTTGCTACTCCCAAAATATGCATCTCATTGTTTCTCATGAGTCAATTCTGGTTCTTTGCTAATTTCTCCTTTTCTTCTTTGTCTTCATTCTTGTTCTGTCTGGTTTAATGCCGATGATATTATTTTTTATGCGCATAAATATATGGATCTTCTTGAAACCTCATATCTCACAGGACCCAAATAAAGTGATTGTTTAGTTAATGTAAACTTGTCTAGTTATTACTTAGAAAAGAAGCAACATGTATGTTGTTCAGTACTAAATCTGTAGCATTTAACTTTACCCTTTTCAGTAACTCTTAACAGGGTCTCCTTTAAAAATAGTTTTCTAATATAAAAACCTGTGGGTTCTTTTTTATTCTTCACAATCTTTCAATCTCATATTAATGCTATAGTTATAAAAGTGAGTGCATGCACAGGTTGGCTTCAACTAAGGATAAGCAGATACTGAATTTGTATTCAGTGAATGTTCCAAAATTCAACACTTTTATCCATCATTCAACACAAACTTTTGGACCACTTCAAACCACTTTGCTATCTGCCAACTAATTAAACAAATAATACTTTAGATTGCACCATCCACATCCATCTCCAGACATTTCTTTACCAGATGCTGACATTGTTTTTTTTAAGTAACTAGAGGAATGAAGAAGGCTGGAAGAGGTGAGGACTGACTGGAGTGAGTGGTTATGAAGAATTGTCTCTTACCTACATTTTTACCCTGATAGACCCTTCTACCAAGAACATGAAGTGCCCTTGGCTGAAGTGTGAAAACCAAATTGAAGTCAGGGGACTTGCAGCAAAGTCAAATTAAAGTTGCTAGTTTTCACATACTCTCACTTTTACAGTATCTTTGATTTGATTTATTGGCTAGTAATTGCAACCAGCCCAAAGGAGAGGCTTACAGTTAGGCACAAGCTATAATTTACACAAATGAAACATCAGAACAATCATAATTACACAAACACAATATAAATTACATACATTCAAAATAATTTACATCAGTCCATTGCAGGTAAATTAATTATAACTAGAGAATCATTTGACTTGCTGAAGAGTGAATATTGCACAATCTCTAGTAAACATCTTGGCTCAATTTTCAAAGCTGCACCAGTACCGCAAGCTCCAGGTGCACCGACAATATGGTGAACAGGGCTTGCTGCACTCTCCTAGCCAGTG
Source organism: Neoceratodus forsteri (assembly GCA_016271365.2). Taxonomy (NCBI): domain Eukaryota; kingdom Metazoa; phylum Chordata; order Ceratodontiformes; family Ceratodontidae; genus Neoceratodus; species Neoceratodus forsteri. The sequence continues at coordinate 990,588,916 of CM057449.1, forward strand.
ATCAGGATTTTCACTCCTGTGCACTAATTGCCACAACTTAAATTAACTTTTTCTGGTCTAGCTTGTGGCAATCCAGGGGACCCATTTTATGATGCTTGCACCTAAGAGTTGGAGCAAGCTGCAATAAATCATGTAAACTATGAAAACTGTGCCAAACCTACCAAATTTAGGTGCATTTGTGGCGAATGGGATTGGTGCAGCTGTGTCAAAGTTGGGTGCTGACACAGTGCTTGATGCAAGTCCTGCACCACTAGTTGAAACTGAGCCCCTGGTTTTTAGAAGCCTAAAAATTCTAGAAGAATAAGCAAAAAACTACAGTCCCGGAATTGTTCAAAGTTAACTACACAAAAGTTGCATTTATGCATCAATAAAGGCCAATTCATTTTTCATCTATGTTTTGCATAAATAGATATTTTGCTTAAGCCTCTGTTCTGATAAGTGTTTTTTTCCATGTATTCTAGTGACACAGACCCTATATGACTGTTTCTTGTGGAGGAAGTAAGTTGTGTAACTTGTGATTTGGATCATTTATCTTCATGGACATGCTTCTTGCCATTTTGTTTCTTCTTTCCATCACTGTTTCTAGTTTAAACATTTCTTAGAAAAAAGCATAGCTCACTTTTGTCCCAAATAATGTCCTGAGTGCTCTTTCCTGTACCTTTTCTATCTTAACTCGTTCTTCTTAACCATTAAACCTCTATGCCACCCTGTGGACCCATATTCTAACACTGGTCTTACAATGGCTATATAAAAATATACTAAATCAGTCTAACTAAGGCCAGCACTCTCCAAAGCGGTTAAAAAATACAGTATGGCATTTGCTTTTTTACCATGATCTCAACATGGCATGCCAAGCACTATCTGTCTCAGATGAATCATCAGGGTTATTTCTCAAGCTGTTTGACTTTTAATCAATTATGTTCATGTGGTGTATCATTATACTTCCTTTGCTATCCTTGCCCCTTTATCTAAACTTTAAAACAGGCTTTTACAATTGATTTTAAATTGTAATTTTCATACCGTACCCATGATTGCTTGATGTTACAACAAGTTGGCTGGCTCTCCTAGTTGGTCTAGAAGACAACTACATTGACTGGCATTAGCATTCAAATCAGTAACAATTCAACTCCTTATTTATTTGGTTCCTTTACATAATTACTGTACAGGTTGCATTATGTCCAGCATTGTAATGTTCTTTACCTTAAGAATATTTAGAACAAGGCAGGGCTTGGAAAGAATTACCACAAACTGAACAGTTGCAGGGAGGTGTTTTTGGACTTTAAGAGGACCTGCAGCACCTTTTGTTGTCTGCAGCAATCAGTGGGATCCCAGAGGGTACCTTCTGATTTATAAGGCTTAGTGTGAAAAATATGTACATCTAGTAAACAAGAAACAACTTTATCTAACTACATTACATCAATTACTACTAAAATTAAATACTAGGGATTTGACTCTGTGACAAACTTTAAAGATAGTTAAGGGCTATAAACTGCCATTTACCAATTTCTTAAAATGTTTAAAGTTGTACAAATGGTTACTAAAGGTCTAATGGAATTGAGTTGATTGTTTTCCAAATTCAATAGAACATGTACAGTATGTAACTGATATATACGTTTCAATATCCTGTACATGTCTGACAAGCTTGAATAAATGTTTAAGTTACTAAAACAGAACTAAGCAAGGCTTCTTTTCCTTATGTTGCATATGCTAGATCAAATTCTTTAGGCCAAAGTTCCAGAAACTGTGGAGTTCTGTTGCCCTTCCCTCTGTGTTGAAGAACAAACTACAAAATGCACGTAACAGTTTCTGATTTGTTTTATTTTTATTTTACTAATAGTTTTTTAAAATCTGTTTAGGACATTCTGTTCAATGAGACTTGCTTCTCATGGAATCATTGCTGCTTGTACATTTTAACAAAGAAATAAAAAAGGAGGAGAATTTTCAGTACAAGTGCAACTCAGCTATTACCCTTTCAAGGATTTAAGGGGAGCAGAGCAGATAGCTTGGGAACTGTGAGAGGAGAGAAAAGGAAGAGAGAAATGAGGAGACCGTGGGGTTAAGGCAGGTGGAGAGGAGGGATGAGAGATGTGGGGCAAGGGACAGTGGAGCTGGTGTGAGGGGGAGCGGAAGGATGAGGGAGTAGGAGAGTACTCAGGAAGTAAAATACTTGTTAAAAGTGGAGGTAACCTCAGGAGGTCAGAGCCTGATAGATGGAAGGAAGACCTAGATCACATCAGATTAGAAAAAAGAAGAGGGTAAGAAAAGGAGGCCTTTTGAGACATAATATTTCCTCCTCCCTCGCAGCAAGCCCCATAGCTTATGTTCCTCTATGCGTGGTAGATCAACATTGGACCAATGCTAGTCCAATATCACTTCTTTTTTTAATGGCTCCCATACTTGATTGTTGGGGACATAATCCCTATTGTAGGCAAATAGCTTTTTGCCTGCTATAAGACTACAAACTACATGTATTCAGTATTTCATTCAAGGCGTCTAAGTGGTCCACCACTGCCAGTATACAGCACATAATTCATTCCAGTTGCCTACTTGAACCTATTGCTCCTTGTAGTCCATATAGAGCAAAAATATTTTGAGGCATTTTAAATGGTTCAGATGTGGTTCTCCATTCCAAATAAGTCTGCCCATTTGGACTGACTGTATACTATAACTACAAACCTCATAATGCACCTTGTTTTTCAGCAGTCTATGTAAATTCTTTTCTGTATCCTGGTTGTCATGTCTACAGCTGCAGTGATGCAGCCATGTAACCACTATCTGCCTTTTGTTTAGTATTACTGCAAATCTCTGGCCACCAGTGAAAACTTATATAGAAACATAGAAGTTGATGGCAGAAAAGGACTGCATGGCCTATCCTGTCTGATCATTTTACCAATTTGCTCCTGCTGCCTTTACTAGATCAGTGGCCTCAGCTATGCCCCCCCCCATATGCATGATTCCTTTGTGCCTATCCCATGCCTCTTGAATCCCTCCACTGTCCATGCTCCCACCACCTCCTGAGGCAGGGCATTCCATGCATCCACCACCCTCTCTGTAAAAAAGAATCCTCACATTACCTTCTATGCCCCCCACACAATTTCATGCCGTGCTATCTAGTTCTATTGTATTTTTTTATACTGGAAAATGCTATCCTCTTCCACCTCATTTATGCCATTAAGATATTTGAAAGTCTCAATCATGTCCCCCCTCTCCTGTCTCTGTTACAATGTGTACATATTGAGGTCCCTAAGTCTATCTCCATATGCCTTATCATGCAGACCCTGCACCATCTTAGTTGCCCTCCTCTGCTCTGTTTCCACCATGTCAATATCCTTATGCAGGTGCGGCCTCCAGAACTGCACACAGTACTCTAGGTGAGGTCTAACAAGTGTCTTGTACAGTGGGATCACCACCTCCCTCCTACAGCTTGTAATATCCCTATCTGTACTCCCTAACATCCCACTAGCCCTCCCAACTGCTTTTGAAGTTTGGTTGGTGGATTTCAGGTAACCTGATATAATTACCCCCAAATCCCACTTCTCCCCGGTGATCATCAACAGATCACCCCACCAACATGTAGCTCCCCCAGGGTTTTTGTGTTCCACGTGCATGATCTTGCACTTCTTCACATTAAACCTTAACTGCTATACCTCATACCATTTCTCCAGCTTTTCCAGGTCTTTTTTCATTCTTTCTATGCCCCCTAGACTAGTTACTCTGTTGCAGATCTTGGTGTCATCTGCAAACAGGCATATTTTTCCCTCTAACTCTTCTGCTATGAAAACGTTGAAGAGGGCTGATCCCAGGACTGACCCCTGTGGCATCCCACTGGTGACTCTCATTTCTTCTGACTATATGCCATTTACCACCACCCTCTGCCTTCTATCCACTAACCAATTTCTGATCCAGTTCACCACCCTGTGTCCCACCCCTAGACTTCTCAGTTTGTTTACCAGTCTTCTATGTAGAACTGTGTTGAGGGCCTTGCTGAAATCAAGGTAGGCAATATCCACCACCACTCTCTGGTCCACCACTTTGGTCACCCAGTCAAAGAACTCTATCAGATTTGTTTGACAGGACCTTCCTGCCATGAACCCTTGCTGTCTTGGATCCTACATTCCAATGGATACCAGGTGATCCACAATACATTCCTTAAGCAGTATATCCATGATCTTCCCCCCTATTGAGGTGAAACTCACTGGACTGTAGTACCCTGCATCCTCCTTGCTATCGCTGTTCTGAAGAGGGACCACATTTGCCCTTCTCCAGTTCTGCAGGACCACCCCCATGTTTAGCGACTCACTGAACAGGGCTGCCAAAGGCGCTGCCACCTCCATCCTCAGTTCCTTTAGGATCCTTGGATGTATTCCATCTGGCCCCATTGCTTGTCCACCTTTAGTTTTTAAGTTCCTCTTGGACCCTTTGTTCTGTAAATGTTGTGAAGCTCAGTTCTTCCCCCTTCACACATCTGTTTGACATTGCTGTCTCTGCCCTGCTCCCTCTCTAGTAAAGACCAAGCAGAAGTATCTGTTAAGGATTGTTGCCTTTTCTAGATCCCCATCTACCCTCTCTTCATTGTCCCCTTTGAGTCTGACTATACCCCCTCTGGACTTCCTCTTCTCACTGATGTACCTAAAGAATGTCTTGTCCCCTTTCCTCACCAATTTTGCTAGCCTTTCATCTGTCTGTGCTTTAGCACTTCTCACCACTGCCACTGCCTCTCTTTGGCATTTTTTGATACTCTTCTCTGTCCCCATCCTCTTGTGTCCCCTTGTATTTTTGGAAGGCTACCCTCTTTGCCCTGATTTTATCTGTATCTTCAGGCTAGAACTTCATTAGGCACATACCTGGATGCTCTTTATGTGGATAATATAACAATGTGTGTGTGTGTGTGTGTGTGTGTGTGTGTGTGTGTGTGTGTGTGTGTGTGTGCTGGGGGGGGGAAGCTGAGGATGAATCTCTGTCCTAAAAGTACAGACCTTAGCTCTACAGACACTTGGTCTATTCTTATTAAATATGAAAGGATTCATCTGTAATACAATTTCACCATCCATTTAGAGGGCAGTACCACACTTGGAGAAAGAAGTCAATCTGTCCTGTACTGTAGACTCTGATATATGTCTGCCAAAACACATAACTTCTCCTTATTAGAGTAACAGAAGATGTCTGCTTCCTGACTGACACTGGATGACTCCTGATATGGCAGCCTTTATAGTGCATTTGCATTTCTGTGGTCATCAGATTGTATTATATGCCATTGGTTTGGGCAAGTAAAATTAGTACCCAATACTTTGTCTCTAAATTATGCATCAAAGGTAGAAATTACTGCTTTGAGTCCAAGGAGATCCATAAGTAGATTATGATCTGTGATCAGAATGAACATACAGCCAGTGAGGTACAGCAGTTAAGGAACTTCTTTTTTCCATACAGTGAATCATCAAAAGTGCTTCCTTTCAATGTGGGCATACCTTTTCACTAGTAATTAATTTCTGTGAAGCAAAAAAAGTTGGCCTGTCTTCCCCATTCTCCAGGACATGCAAAATTACAGCACTCACCCAGTATGATGAAGCAACACAAGCAAGCTATGAAGGTTTCTAGAGTCATAATGGGAAAATGCCTTACTATTCAATAATGGTTGTTTTTCCTTGACAATTGGTGCTTTACACACCTTTGTCCGTGTGTTTTTCCCTCTTTGGAAAATCATGCAGTGGTTAAAGGGTGCTAGACAGATTTACCAGAAAACACAGTAATTTAGAATTCTAAATAAGGATCTTAGCTCACCTACATTTTCAGGTTTGGGTGCATTGGCAGTCACTGACAGTTTCTCTGAAGTAGGATGTAACCCTTCAGCATCAATTAAGAGTTCCAAATATTCCATGCTCTTTTGCAGGAATTTGCATTTGGACAGTTTTACTCAGATACCATCTTGCTGTAATCATGTAAGCACCTTGATGAGTATTTTTGAAAGATGCTCTTTGGAATTAGCTGAAATCAGTATGTCATCAAAAAAACACACATCATGCTCTTCTAACTCTTATTATATTTGATCCATAACAGAATGAAATATAGCAGGTACACTGGACACACCATAGGAGAGTCAGTGATGTCAGTACAGTCTCCTACTCCTTGCTGCATCCCCTCCCTAGCTACAAGGACAGGACCTTATACTTGTTCTTTTCCTTGCATTATCACCAGAAATGTAATAATGCACATTTTTCATATTTATATTCTCTCTTTTGTCCATAGTAACACATGCAAACAATTGTCAGGAGCAGCAGTATTCGGGGTATTCCCCAACTATATCACAATCATGTTCCCCGAACCCACATCCAACATGGGACATGCATACTATGAAACTGTCTTTTATTAGTTGATACCATCCCACGCAATATCAAGGCTATTCTGATCATGGTGGCAACCATGCCTTGCTTCACTGCCCCCTACAGAATTTGGGCCATCAGCTTAAGGCTCAAATCTGCTCCCCAATGCAAACTGCATAATAGCACCTCCAGATCTTGGGTACTTCAAATCTTAATAATGCTACTCCTTTGCTCTGGCAATGTAGAGCTTAACCCTGGGCCATCTGCAAACATAATCCCTTTAGACTATGCTTCCACAAAGGCCTTAAAATTATGCTCTTAAATATATGTAGTCTCCAGAAGAAATTCACAGAATTACAAACATGGGTCTCCTATACCATGCCAGATGTATTGGTTCTCACAGAAACATGGCTTAAAAGCTGAACTGAGGCTCACACCCTATCCTTGCCATCCTTCTCATTATTCCACACAGACAGACCCACTAGAGGCGGAGGAGTGTATATATATATATATATATATATATATATATATATATATATCAATGAAAAAGTCTCCATCTTGGTCCTCAAATCAACCTCCAAGCAGAAACAATTTGAGTACCTTGCTCTCAAAACAGTATTTCATCAGCGGAGGCTGTTAATATAATTGGCTGCTACAGACCATCTTCTGCAGGTCTAGATATATTATCTCAACTATGCCATTTCATAGATGCCAGTATGAATGAAATACTGATATTAGGTGATTTAAACATGGACTGGTTAGGTGCAAAATCAGTCCCACTAAAAACAGTCTGGGATGACCTTGGCCTTGCACAAATCATCTCAGAAGTCACCAGGCCCAACCGTGCAAATTCCTCTTTTGGCTCTCTACTAGATATAATTCTGACCAACAGACCAAATCAAATCAAATCAAATTTTATTTATAAAGTGCTTTTCAAAATAACCAAAGCGCATATACAATATAAAAACAAACATTCAATCAGAAAAGAAAAGACACAAAACATAAAAAGGTAGCAGAGATAAAACTAAACATTATCCCCAAAAGCCAGATCAAATAAATAAGTTTTTAATGAGGACTTAAAAATCTCAGTGGACAAGCACTCTCTAATCTGATGAGGTAGAGAGTTCTGCAGGGTCGGGGCTGTAAAAGAAAATACCTTAGCATCTGAGGTCTGAAGATGGACCCTGGGAACCTCTAGCAAGCCCTCAGTGGAGGAGCGAATCACATAAGAGATCCCATGAAGTTGTATGGCATAACCATCTTTGTGATTACAATATTGTGGTCTATGTCAGGAACTTGCCCAAATTAATCTGACACAATAAAACCATATCCAAATGATCCCTCAAAAATTTTTCCCCAGCCAAGTTCTTAAATGACCTGAGGAACGTCAATTGGCAACAATTCTATTTAGCACCTACCATTAACAAAGCCTTATCCATATTCAGTTCTGCACTTATCAACATCATTAACAGCCATTCACCTCTCATAAGTTGTAGGGTAAAAAAATCCTCCTGCCCATGGTTTAATGCTGAAATTAAATCCATGCTCCTTAAGAGAGATAAGCTATGGGCTACAGCTAGACGCACAAAATCTCCGGCAGACTGGTCAGCTTTTAGGACTTGCTGAAATGCCTGTACAAAACTGGTCAGAACCACAAAAGAACAGTATTATCTTAATTCCCTGGCATCAGCCAGTGGAAATCCTGCTAAAATCTGGTGTACCTTTAAGCTAGTCATAGGGAACAGAGCCCCACCTTCCCTTCCCTTCCTGCCACTATCTTTCATCGGGGTAAACCAATCTTGGACAAAGAGAGCATACTCAGTGCTCTCAATAAACATTTCACCATTGCAGCCTTGCCTTCAACTCCTTCCCACTAGCCACCCTCTGACCCTCCTCCGTAAAGTTAGCAGCACCTCCAATTATCACACCTCCTGCATTTTTCACCTTCTCGGCCATCACCTTCAAACAGGTCGAAGAACAAATGCTCAAGCTGGATGTAAAAAAGACTGGAGGTGCTGACAATAGAGATCCATTCTTTTTAAAACTGGGATACTACCTTTTCACTGCCCCAATCACCCACCTATACAATCACTCCTTATCTGAATGCACAGTGCCTCAAGACTGGAAAGTAGCACACCTTATTCCTCTCTTTAAATCAGGTGACCATGCAGATGCAAATAACTATATGCCAATTTCGATCTTACCAACCCTGTCAAAAATGCTAGAGAAGTTAGTCAGCTATCAGATAAGATCATTGCTCGAATCACATCATCTATTAAGTCCCCTCCAATCGGGCTTTAGATCAAACCATAGCACCATCTTAGCACTGTCTAAGGTCACTGGTGATTGGTTCAACACCATGGATGGCAAACTCTTAACTGGAGTGGTGTTTCTGGATCTTAGCAGGGCTTTTGATACTGTGGATCATCACCTATTGCTCGATAGCCTCAAAATCCATGGCATGTCTGACTCAGTAGTGTGCTGGTTTGCCAGTTATCTGGACAACAGGCAACAACGGATCAAGACAAATGCTCTTCCTCTTCTCTTCTCCCACTTTTTGGAGGGGTCCCACAAGGATCCATACTGGGTCCGCTGCTGTTCCTGATATATATCAGTGTTTTGGTCAGTGTCAGTGGCTCAGTAGGTAGCACACTGGCCTCTGAGGCCGGGAGATCAGAGGGCTGTCGGTTCAGTTCCCACATCTGGCACTTGGGTTAATATCCCAGTACTGACACTGTAGTGCAGCATGAGAGGGGTGCTGCACTTCTGAGGTGCCGCCTTTTCGATGAGACGTTAAACCGAGGTCCCATCTACCTGGATTGGTGGTACTTCAGGTGGCTGTTAAAGATCCCATGGCACTTATCAAAAAGAGTAGGGGAATTTTTTTATTATAATAACATCAGAAACACATATTTACAATCAGTGTTAAAGCACACAAAACCAAATAGTAATCAGAAAGGAAAATCAAACTGGCTGCATAACAGTGTTAAATCACATAAATAAAAAAAAAACAACAGATATCCAGAATTAGGCATTCAAATGTATTATAGTCATACCTTTGTATTGGCACTCATCTCTTAATAATCATTAAGCCCTGAGATTTACCCCTCCCAGTAAAGAGAAAAAAAAATCAACTATAATCTAACCTGCTGCCACTGGAACGATGTAATACAACATAACGAAATTAAGAAGAACCCATCCATGTCCATAAAGAGACCCTCCTGTGCCTCCTAAGTTATTTATATTTAATAAAATAGTCATTCCTTGCCACCAAGTCTGTACCTGTTTGGTAGATGCAAACCCTATATCCGTGAGATATACTCTTTCCATAGCCCCTTTAACTAACAGACTCACACTCTCATAAGGCATTTGTTTCTGGTATAAGACCCATTGACATCGGGCCTGCCATAAATAATATATTAATGCACAACATAATATCTGTAAAGTACCAACATGATACTTTGTTTTTAACTGAGCAAATTTCCCCAAAACCAAAATATCATAGTCAAGCTTACTTAACCACTGCATTTTCCATTTTGCCGCTAAGAATTTCCAAAGAGAGACGGCATTAATACAATCAAAGAAAAAATGTTCCACTGTTTCTTCTTTATCAATACAACATAAATAAGGACAATTTCTTTTGGCTTTAGCCTTATATTTAGCATTACCTCTCACCCCCATTCTGCCATATACTGCCAACCATATAATTTCCCACATATATATTGGTAATCTTAAATTGTTTAACCGTTGCAATACTAATTTTGTATCTCCTGCTGGACAGTTTTTGAAAGCTGGTTTGGTTGGATATAGTTTCAACATTACTTTATTATATAAACTTTTCCCTTTACATTCCCTCACTGTTTGTACCGATAATTTCCATCTATATAGTCTTTTAGCAATAGGTAAAAATAAACTAGGTATAAATAAAGTGGGGATGGGTTTTGGAGGATCACTTAACCAAGCCAAAAGTACCTAGATAACACATTTTGTAGCAGAAGTCTTTCATTTGTGGGTACCACTTCCCATCCATCCTTCAAATTAGATGAAATGAATAAAGTTGAAAAAAAAATTACTGGATCTATCATCCCTAAACCTCCATGTTCTTTTGATAAATATGTATAATGTCGCTTGATGGGATTAAGTCTATTTCCCCACACCATCTGAAAAAACAAACTATACAATCTGGTTTCCAAAGTTGTGGGAATTGGGAAAATATATGCAATGAATAGTAAGATTGGTATGATAAATTGTTTCAGCACTTTAACTCTCTTAATTTTAGTTAATTTCCAATGTTTCCAGATATTGATTTTACTTTCCACAGTTTTTAAACCTTTCTCCCAATTTAGACCAGATAAATTCTGGGTTCCATACCATAAACCCAAAATCTTAATTGGGTCAGAAGAAATTTTCAAACCCTGTACTGTTAATGGTTCCGGAACATGAACCCCAATAAACAAACCCTGACTTTTAACAGTATTTAGTTGTGCATTAGAAATTCTAGAGAACTTCTCCATGCAGTCTAAAAACAGTGACACTTTATGATTATGAGTAAAAAATAAACATAAATCATCTGCATATGCCTGTACCCGTACTTCCTGTGATAAGGGGGGGCCGTAATCCCTTCCCTTAATGGTATTTGTGTTAAATACTGAATCAACACATCAATAGTATAAACATATAATAATGGACTAAGTGGGCATCCCTGATGTACCCCCATTGGAATATGAAATCCTTCTCCTACCATTGATTGGATAATGGGATAAGTAATATTTCTGTCATATATTGCTCTAATCCATTTTATAAACCTTTCTGGTACCCCATAATGCTGCAACAACAAAAATAAAAAGGGATGGTATACTCTATCAAATGCTTTCTTTTGGTCTACCGACACAATACAACCCGATATTTTTTGTCTATTAACATATTCTATCCAATCTCGAATAATCCTATGTGCCTGAAATATATTTTTTCCTTGTATTGCACAAACTTGGTTGGGAGATATAACCATCTGTGCCATTTCCTTTAACCTAGTATTTAAAATTCCTACCAACAATTTGTAATCAGAATTTAATAATGTGATAGGTCTCCAATTTTCCAGGGCAAGTCTATCTCCAGTTTTAAACAAAAAAATCAATAAACCTTCAATGAACCATTGTGGGAATTCTGCCGAGTCTAAAAAGAAATTAAAAACTAGTTCTAGACCTATTGCAAATTCTTCTGGAAACATTTTGTATAATTCTATCGTTAACTCATCTACCCCCGGCGAGGTGCCAGATTTCATTTTTTTAATAGTTTCAATAATTTCTACTTTTGAAATAGGTGTAACAAAGGTCCCACCCATCCCATATTGGTCAGGAATTTTAAATTGTGCCAAAAAATGCTGTATCCCATGAACGCTTGGTGGATTCACTGGGTCATGAGAAGTCACAAACTGTTTAATCAGTTTTTGTAAATTATTTGTGTCTGTAAAAATCTTTCCATCCTCACTTTTTAATGCCACAATTGTAGTATTCTTTTTATAGTTCTTAAAGGCTTCATAAGCGTCTCCAGCTGGACTTTTTTTTTCACCATACTGAAACAAAGCTTGGAGAGTATCTGCCCTATCATATTGCCATTCCTTAAGTTGTTGTTTAACTTGCTCTATATGTATTGAATTATCTCTTTTGGAGGTATTTGCTGTTGAAATTAAATTATACAGGTGCTGTCGTAATGTTAAGTATTTGAGAAATTTCTCATTACCCTTTGTCCTTCCTATATTTTTGAAAAATTTACCAAAATCTCATTTTGAATCCAACCACCATTCCCTCAAATCATCATATAAAAAGGCCACGGACAATCTTGCATTTAGTAAAACTTTAAATTTAGCTACCACCTCAGGACAGTTTAATAATAATGCATTTAATTTCCACCTAGGTCTCTTTTGAGATGGTATTTGATCAGTTCCTATTGCACATTGTAACATCAGATGATCGGAAAATGAAACTGGGAATGAAGAAAATGTAAATGACAAAAATTCTGATAGGAACATATAATCTACGGTAGAGGTGTATTGATTGTTTTTATAAGTAAATTTTATCCCTGCTTGTTGCTGATTGCTAGCATTTATGAGGCCAGATGATTTTATCAACTCCTCTAACGCATTTGAATCACAATAAACTTTTTTTATTTACCCCAGTCACCTCCTTCCTAAGTCCACTTTTAATTTCACAATTAAAATCTCCACATAAAAAAATGTTATGCGTAGTACATAAATAAGGCTTGATTAATTGGAAAAGCGCCACCCTCTCTGCTTTAATTTGGGGACAATAAATATTTATAAATCTACGTGTTATTGTTTCCCAAACCCCATCTAAAATCATAAATCTACCTGGAATGATGTCCATTAATTTAATCAAAGAAAAATTAAAAGAATTAAACAAAAAGCCAATCCCATCAGCCGTTTGCTGACCAAACAACCAATAGGATGGTCCCCAGCGCCATTCTCTTTGGAAAAGTCTTGCTTGATCAAAAGAGTACATCCATGTTTCCTGTAATAAACAGATGTCAAAAGCTTGAAAATGAATATAATCATATATCATCCTTCGTCTCTTAAAGTTCAAAAGACTGTGGACATTTACAGAACCTAATTTTATTACCATTTATTTAAGCCCAAAACCAATCATCCATCTTTTTTTCTCCTTTTTTTCCCCCTTATAGCCCTTGTGTGCCCGTAAAGGATAGAGAGGGCTATCTTGTACTGGTTGTGAGTCTAACTCCTGTCCATCCATTTCTGACTCACCCCATGAAGTAGCTAACACTGCAAAAGGGTTATTGGACTCCATCTCCATCTGACTTGCTCCTATACTAGATTTAGTATTCCGGGAAGACCGCCTTACTGGGATCATAATCAAAGGTCTTGTACTTCTGCACCCCCTGCATCTGCCTGGGTAGTTGTACCATCAGGTCTCTCCTCTGAAGCTTTCTGGGATAATTCCTCTGGCGCTTTGTCTTGTCTTATGCTGTTAACGCTATGGTTTTCTAAAATTCCTTGTCCCACTATGGTTTCACTCTCAGATGCCTCCAAAATAATGACTTTGTCCTGAGCTTTCTGAATTAATAATTCCAGACTACCAGAGGAAGCTTTATTCTTTGCTGCCCACTCACAGTCAGAAAAAACATGCCCAATCCCTTCACATAAATCACACTTCATGAGATTAGCACATTGAAACACCCCATGGCCAACCTCCCCACAATTATCACATCGGGGTTTATCACACGAGCTCGATAAATGTGTCCGTACCCCACATCTATAGCAAGCTCTAGGCTGACCTGCATAGAAACACACCCCTCTATCCCTCCCTAAAAGGAAGGAATTGGGGATGTGTTCAATCCCCTTATCTGTTTGCCATAGTTTAATCTTAAATTTCCATCCCCGGTCCAAAACTGCTCTGAATCTAGAATAGCCTCCGTGAACTCAAAACTTCACATTTTGGGCTAGCCAGTATGAGATATCATCTTCATGGACACCTTCATTTCGAAACATAACCGTTACAAACTTTATTAAAGGCTTTGTCAAGGGGATAACAAAAAAAGGTGTCCAAATGGGTGAAAATTTAACCTGACTATATCTTTCCCAGAATAAATCAAGTGCATATGCAGAACGAAAGCTGACATCGAAATTATCCTCCCCAGATATGTTAATGAATGCAAACACCTCCTGTGGTGAGAAGTGTAAGGAATCCTTTAATAAAAGTTTTCCTACATACACTCTGTCAGGTCTAACTTCCATTCCCCCCTTTATATCGTATCCGAACTGCATTTCTACGAGGGACTGCCTCTTTCTTTGATGTTGTAAATAAGTCAGACATAAGAGGCCGTTCCCCAGTGTGGACTTTCTCCTTGCTTACCCCAGGCTGTTCCACCCCTACCAAAGGTTTAGGCCTAGAACTATTTCCTTGATTCCTGGATTCCTGCTGATTAACCACCTTATCTAGCTTTCCCCTCCCTTCATCTCCTACTGACATATCAACAACCACAGGTAGATTTGGTTTTCACCCTGGTACATTTTGTGAAAAAATTTAATTTAGGATCCCAGTCTTGTGTGGGGTGCCATGACCCTTTATTAAGCGTCCAACCAGCCTCTTGCAAGGCTTTTTCTGGAGACCAGTTCTCAAGTCCTGGGGTCTGCATTAAGGCAGTTTGTTCCATAGTCATTTCAGCATGCTTACCCTGCATTGCCTCATGCCCTCTATTCCCCACAGGTACCTCTAAATTTCGTTTGGCAAAAACCACGACCGCTCTTTTCTCCTTCCCTTCTTCTCCTATTTTCTCTTTACCAGACGCCAGCCGTGTAATAAAGGTGAATTCCGAAACTCCTTCCTGATGATGTGGATCCGTTTGGTAAACACAAGGAATAGATTCCGAAAACAGTTGTTCCGACCCACGAAAAACAAACCCTGCTTCTTTTGAGAGAGCTGTAGGAATCCCTAAAGGTTCAATGTTTCCTGATTCTGTGCAAATTACATCTGGGTCACCCTCTGTAACCTTGGCAACTGGTGTAGCGTTTCCAGCTTCCCCATCACTCTCAAGTCTCACCGCACACTGCTCTTTCATTATTTGTGAATCCGTTTCTTGTGAAATCTCCTCCATATGTAAAACATCCATCTCGCCTTGTTCCCCACTGGTTATTAATTCAACTTGTTCTCCGCTCACCTCTACAGTGGAAACACAGCTCTCCGGTGTCTCCAAAACACACTCCACACTGCTGGGAGGGACCGTTGTTGCAACTGACTGTAGTGCCGAAATCTCCTCCAGGACTCTTGCCTGTGCTTTCCGTAAAGCTGTAAGTTTCTCTGTTGTAGTCCAAGTAATCCAATGACTCTCAGTATTCTTTGTTGTTTGTAGCAGCACTTGGTCACATATTTTTCCCTCCATAACAGACAAATTTCCATCATCCAGCAATACCGTGAACGGTGCAGTCGGCACCCGTTCTTACCTTTCCTTCTGTTTATCCATTGATAGAGCTCTCCGTCCATCCTCCACTCCAGTGTCCATCCTCTCCCGATGCAGACCTCAACTGACCCAATGAGCCATGTTGCTAGCCCTCTACTGGCCACAGAGCGCCAGCAGAGTAGGGGAATTTCCCCGGTGTCCTGGCCAAATTTACCTCATTCACTAAAAATACCACTAACAGTTTCATCTGGTTCAAGGTCAGTTGGCATTCATCTGTATCCCCCTCCCCCAGGTTGTGCCTGAAAATAGGCAGGATTTGCCTAGTGCACTTACCCGGTCAACAAAAACTAAATAAAAATAAATGTCAACAATCTTGGCTCAGGCATAGTTGACTCTAATATCCATCTTTTTGAGGATGATACAGTCCTTTACACTTCAAAGCCAAATGTTGATCAAGTCTGCACAACACTCCAATCTGATTTTGACTAACTCCAACAAAACCTAGTTCAGAACAAACTGCTTCTAAATGCAAAAAAACAAAAACAAAAGCAATGTTCTTCTACCCACTTAATACCACATTAGTCTACCCCTCAGCAAAACCACATGTGCCAATAACCACCATCCTAGGGAACATCTTGGAGGTCGTAAAAAGTTTCAAATATCTAGGGTTCACTCTTGACTCACATCTCTTCTTTTCTTCACATATCGAAGCAATCATTCAAAAACTGAAGCAAAGACTCAGGTTTTTCTATAGAAACAAGTCCCTTTTTTCCCAGGAGCCAGAAATAGATTGGTACAGACCACATTTACGCCCTTCCTTGACTATGCAGACACTATTTACAGTAATGGAGCATCCAAATATCTTTGCAGACTGGACGTACTCTTCCATCTGGCCATCCGCTTCATACTCAATGCTCAAGCTAGAACCCATCATTGTATCTTGTACAAGGCTGTTGGATAGACCTCCCTATATGCCAGGAGGCTTGTGCATACCTACTCCTGGATTTATAAAGCACTTCTAAATAAACTGCCTGTTTATATCTCAAATGTCCTCACCCAGGCAGGTAGCTCATATGCCCTCAGGACCTGCTCGTATATCACTATGAAGGTTCCCAAGTGTCAAACCCATTTTAGTATGGCATCAATAAGCTATTTCCTCCCTGCCATATGGAATAAGCTTCAAGCTACATTAAAACTGCACACCCTAATACCATTAAGAGCATTCCTTAGGCTGGTCAATGAACTTGCCATTGAGTCATGCCATTGTATTTAGACTCTCACACTGCTGCTACCTTTTCCTCTGCTCTGTCTGGGCCCAATCAGGCACTTATCCCTTGCCCTTATACCTCTCCTTTGCCCAGCTGATCTTACATGGCATTTTTCCCCTTGTCCACCCATCCCTGCCCTTTTTTCCCCCAGATGCTAGTGCCCCATCATGTAGCAAATGTGTGTTTTCTATTATGTCATTAGTAGTGTATCATGTTAAGATGTACTGTTTATTATCCAGTATTCCTTTGTACAATGATGTGTTACTGTATTGCATTCTATATACCATGTTATTTTATCACTGCTGTATTTGAAACTGTGTTTTTGATGTAAATTTCTGTGTCTAATAAGTATGTTGTTTAAGGGACCTCCTTGTAAATAAGCATGCTCAATGGAATCTATCCCTTCACAACAAACTGAACTGAACTGAAATGGGTGACAGTGTGTCTCAATTAGTAGTACATCCCTCTCTAGGCCAGAAAGTTGTGGGTTCTAGTCCCACATTGGGATTGTGCTCATTCCATAAATGCTGGCATCTAAACTACTAAGTAGATGCTGTCCTGCCAGGGTGAGCGATGCTTCAGATACGATGTTAAAACTAGGTACCTTCTGTCTTTTCTAATGGTTGTTTAGGTGGACATTAAAGATCCCATTGTATTTCTAAAGAAGAGTAGGGGTATTTTTTTTAAACGATATATCAAAGTACAAAACTATAATACATCACCTATTACATTACACTACCCTAAGTGTCTTAACATACATACTTTCCCTACCCATGTAGACTTCCAGAAATACAAAAAAATCCTAAACAAAAATATCACCCCATCCTAGTGGGGAAAAAAAGGAAAGCCAAGAAGAGAAGCCCGGGCCAGCCCAGTGGTGCTGAGAGTTGAGGCACTGGACACCACACCTCGTAGCATGCCGGTGATCCAGGTTTGGGAATGACCTCGGGCTGCCGGGGGTTTTCGGGGCACAGAGAATTGAGCTTCCACGGGACTGCTTTCCTCTCCTCGGGGTGGGGGATACAGTCTGCAGCAGCTTGGGTGACCTCTGGCAATGAATGGGGGTTGCATGCTATGGAGACCACAACAAGGGGGTATGGGAGCTTCAGCGGATATCCTGAGGGCAGGTATGGGAGCATGCCTGTCACACGCTGGACATCACTGCATGTCCGAGCTCCTAGGATCCGAGAAAAATGTGAAAAACCCTGGCACCCAGGTAGGTGAAGGTCTGCACACCTGACTCACCCACGTTCACTGTCAGACTCACTCCATCCTATCTCCTAGTCCTCCATTCCCCTGTGGCAACTTGGCCCTTAAGCTAGAGCACCAGAGGAGTTACAGCAGCCCTTTTCCGGGGTGCTTATATTCGGGTAGTCAGTCACTACGGAATAATTGGAGGATGCATATTGGAGGTAGGTGTTGGGTGTTGTCTCAGACTGGGCGAGATAGTGAGTTGGGATAGGGCAGAGCTGGAGAGAGACCTAAGGACCAATTATAGGAGAGTAAAGAAAATATACAAAACAAAGAAAAAAGAACCCATCACCAAAATAACATTCATATTCATTCTCATACTCATACATTCATTCTCTCTCTCTCTCTATATATATATATATACAGTATAGTTATATGTATGTATGTATGTGTATATATCTATATATATATATATATATATATATATTACACCAATCAAGAAAGACCCCTACACAACTTTTGAAATACTGCACGGGGGAGTGTAGAACATTTCTGTTCTCCTATAGCCATTAGCTCATTTTAAACCATTTTAACAATGGTTTGCAATGGTACATTTTCTTTTTTTGCAAAACATACTGACAACAAATCTGCCAAATGCTCCATGTAAGAAAAGCCAGGCAAAATAGCACTAATGCAGTACAGTGTGACCATTTAAACAATGAGGTGTCCCTAACCCCCAGTACCAACCCACTATATGTGAGATTCCTGAATTCCAGGGCTTTCTAGGTAAAGGCAAGGAATGGTTACAATGATCTTATATACGTGCAGGAGAAATAAAGGTGCTCCATGTTTCCTGTATTTTAGATCTAGAGGAGAAATGGGGAATTTCCCCAAGTTCCCTGGCCAAATTGTTCCCTTTCACTACAAATCTGCATCACCAACAGTTTAATCTGATTGAGTTTCAGTAGGTTTGCATCTGTAACCCCTCTTCCAGCGTTGAGGCTAAAAATTGGAAGTATTGTCTAGCCTTCTTTCCCAGTCAAAATAAACTAAATACATAAATGCTTGATCAAGTATTGCTCTGACTACATACTTGGCTGAAGCTGCAGCCATTGATAGGCATGAGAGAGGTTAAGCTTATTAAATGGGACACCCTCAACTAGGGTAGCAAACAGATCTTCTGTATTTCTCAAAGGGTATTGTGGAACTACTATGAAAGATTGACAGGCAAGTGCCCAACAGTCATAATCCCGATGCAGCAAGCCCAACACCACAAATCCTAAAAGTGGGATTTTGCCTTTTTTTCATGTTTTGGGGGCTCTGCCCCCCCCCCCCCACACCACTTTACTTATGGGAACAAACTCCTTTGTAGGCAAAATCCCACTGTCGAGATTTTCGGTGTCAGGCTTGTGATGTCGAGATTTTGAGTGTTGGGGCACCCCAGTTTCAGTCTTTTAAAATACTCCCGATATGGCTTGGCTTCAATACACCGGTTTACTGTGACCGTATGATGTAATCTTCACATACAGTACAGGTTCTGAATGGTCTTGACTGTTTTTGGCACAACTACTCTTGGTGCTGCTTTGCTACTTCAGTCTACCTTGAAAATTATTCCTTTCTCCTGATATCTGTTCAATTCTTTCTCAACAGCCTCTCAGAGGGCATGTGGTATACAGTGATACCCATTGCCATTTTCAAAGATATCATATGTTACCATGAACAACAGTGCACTATTGGTCCCTTAACATGTCATCCAATGTTGGAGAATCAAATACTGACTTCTGTATTTCTTTAACCTGTCGCAAGGTGTCTTGTGATCCATTGCTCAGTTTGGCATGGATGCATAGCCACTGGCAATGCGGAATACACATTTAAAGTGCAACATCTAACAGCAATACATATTTGTGTCTGATAGCACCTGTTTTTGTACTTTGTGTAAGGTTACTCTCGCAAACTTCCTTCCCTTTCCCCTTCCCTGCATCTAGCCAAGCCAAAAATCAACAGCTCCATTAAAGAGCAAGTGATGACTAAGAATCCATTTTACTAGCAGTGTGAAAAACAGAGGAGCTGAAAACTTTCTTGTTTCAGTGCACTATCAAATAGGTTATTATAAAAAAAATTAAAAAAGTAATTACAAACACATCAAAATACAATAAATAAAACAGTCAGTTGTTTATTAGAAGTAAACACCTGGGGCCTGATATTCAAAAGATTGCCTAGGCGCCAATATGAGTTTGCCAGCTTAAATCAGGTTTTGTGTGGATGTGCAATATTGAAAAGCCCAGTTAGAGGGGGCAAACAGAGTTTGTGCCTGGGCAAGATTCAGAGGGGGGGGGCGCAATGTAAATGAATGGTCAGCAACCTGAATATTGGCTCAGTCCAGTATTCAGAGTATGTGTGGAGTGCACGGCTGTTTTGCCTTGCCCCCTTGTGTGGTGCACATACTGCTGATAGAAACCCTGACTTACTCCCATGCAACCCTAGCTGTTGGTGGAAGAAGTGCAGTGGTCCCTCCGACCCCCAACACAGTAATCCCTAGTGTCTAGTGGTCCCCCCCCTAACTGATCGCTGTCCTGATGTACAGTGTCATAATTCCCTGGTGGCTAGTAGTTCCTCCACCCACAGATTGCTAACCCAATGCTTACTATAAAGCATTCCCTGGTGTTCAGTGGTACCCCCACCCGATGTCTGCCTGATCCTGCAAATAACTTTTCCTCGTGTCCAGTGGTCCCTCCCCCCACCTGACACCCACCCAATGTACCATTGTAATGTTCCCTGGATACAGTGGCTCCCCCATCCCAATTCCCTGTCAATAACAGATACACCAGTCTCTTGTGGTCTAGCGGTCCCCTCTCTTTATCCCCAATCTGCCTGTAACATACAACAGATATCTTTTCATGGTGTCTAGTGGCCCTCCAAACCCCCATCCTGGCAGATAGTGCCCCACCACCCTGCTCCTCCTCATCCTGAACCTGAGCCAGTGACCGGCACAGCCCTCCACTTACCACCATGGTTGGCTGTTGACTGAGCTGTTAATGAGCATGTACTGTATACAGCATGTGCTCCCTGACAGCTCAGCTGGTGGAGAGTGAAGGGCTGTGCCAGTCATCAGCAAAGGATTAGAATGGGGGGAAATGGGCTAGTGGGGTACTATCTGCCAGGGTGAAGGGTTGAGGGGTGCCGCTAGACATCAGGTAATGGTATCATGTTAATGTATAGGACACTGTTGTGGGGGGCACTGGACACCAAGGAATATGACTTTTAGATTGGGTATGGATGCTGGTGGGGGGAGGGACCACTGGACATCAAGGAATATGTTTATACATGTTGAGCATGGGTGCGGGGGGGTACCCCTGCCACCAGGGCTGAATGTATTTCCACACTGGTCCAATGATCGTGGAGGGAGGTGCACTACCACCAGGGAAACAAACTTTTTTCTATCAGTACAGTGATCGAAAATCCTGGGGGAGCACTACCAACAGGGAAAGTTACTGATTTTGTATCAGGCTGGTGATCGGGGGAGGAAGCAGCACCAGAGAAACTTATATTTTTGTTATCAGGCTGACGATCCATGGGGGGGGCCCGCAGCACTACCTCCACCAACCACTAGGATTGGGAGGGATAAGGCAAGGTCTCGGTCAGAGGTATTTGCTCTGTGCAAGGGGACTGTGCATAAGGCCCTTGCACAGAGCAAATGCTCTGTGAATCAGTCTGTACCAATATTCTGGTCCCTTCCCCTTCATTTGCATTGCAGCCCCCTCCAAACTTTGCTCAGGTGTAAACCCAGTTTTAGCATGCAAACCGAGCTTTTGTGAATACCAACTTGAAGCAAATACTGATTTGCTCACAAAAAAACTGGTTTGCACCGGGGCAAAGTTTTTTGAATCCTGGTCCTGATGTATAAAGTTGTCTTTAATTTTCTTCAACTCATTTTCCCCGAAATGTCACACCAGCAATATGAGTTTGGCAGAACATCTCCTCTGCATGACCTTTGACAGTTGGCATCCTGTTGCGGTCCGATCTAGAACCTTGCATCAAAATGGCTATGCAAGTGCGTGGTGTGTCGGCAAAGAGTGTGGGAAGGCTTGGGGTACATCCCCAGAAAGTTGTGGAGGGTGTCATTCTCCACTTATCAGGACTCCCTGGATTGGGGGTGATCTGGCAGCTGACCGAGCCTGCAGAGGTATGTACAGTACACACCTGTCACATGTTGCTGGTGCATGTTTTTCCTGTGTATGTGTGTGTGTTAGTGTCTGTATACATTGTCACTGTTGTTGTCTCCCACTTTATGTCTCCAGAGAATTTCCATTGATGTCTGGGATGGATAATCCTGGAAAGATAAGACCAACCCAGTGGGGCCACATCTGTGTTGGTGGTGGGGATGGGCAGCCAGGACACCCACTATAAGGATGATGTGGTGATGTTGTGAGTCCTGGAGGAGCCATCAAAGGTATATGCACGGTGGGATGTACTTTGTGCCAACAGTATACAACTGCAGGCTTGCATGTGCAGCCTGCCCATGACTGTTCTGCTAGTTTCAGTGGCATCATGGTCCTCTCCACATGATGGTGTTGGTGGAGATGGGGTACACAGCAATCACCCTCAGTGGATCAAGTGAAGATTCACAGGGGGAGGATAAGGAAGATTAGGTCTGCAGTAATGTGTCTGTCTGTTGATGAAATACAGTTTAATTTTATTTTGAACAAATAAATATTTATATATTGTACTACATATGTCTTGTTTTTTTTCCAGAAGGTGATGGCATGCCACCTGCCGGGTCTGTTATACCATATTTACAAGGGAATGTGACAGATTGCTTCTAAGAGCTCCCTCCCCTCACTGAAAGCTACATCCCCTGGAATGCTGATTTATTAAGTATTCAGTTGGGACTGTGACAGAGTGTTTCAAGAGCACCCTCTACTTAGTAAAAGCTGTATCCCCTGGCATGATGATTCATTAAGTGTTCATCTGGGAATATGGCAGAGTGTTTGCAAGGTTCCCTTCTCCTCAGTGAAAGCTGTATCCCCTGGCATACTGATAAGTTAAGTATTTAGCTGGGAATGATTTCCCAAGGGTCCCCACTCCTCACTGAAAGCTGTATCCCCTGGCATGCTGATTCATTAATTATTCATCTGGGAATGCGGCAGAGTGTTTCCAAGTGTCTCCTGTACTCAGCTGGAAATGTGACAGAGCATTTCCAATGGTCCCCTCTCCTCAGAGAAAACCCCTGGTACGCTTTTCAGATGGGAATGTGACAGAGTGTTTCCAAGAGCCACCTCTCCTCATCTGGGAATGTGGCAGAGTGTTTCCAAGGGTCCCCTTTCTACACACACACTGAAAGCCACAACCTCGCTTGCTGATTCATTAATTATTCATCTGGGAATGTGGCAGACTATTTCCAAGGGTCCCCACTCCTCACTGAAAGCTGCATCCCCTGACACTGTGATTCATTAAGTGTTTATCTGGGAATGTGACAGAGTGTTTCCCAAGGGTCTCCTCTCCTCAAAGAAAGTCACATCCCCTGGTATACTGATTCATTAATTATTCATTTAGGAATGTGGCAGAGTGTTTCCAAGGGTCCCCTCTCCTTAGTTGGGAATGTGGCAGATTGAGTATGCGGACCTGGGGTAATCATATCTGATGACCTAAATGTGGACAGACAGTGTGACAAGGCAGTGGGGAGAGCTAGTGGGATGCTAGGGTGCATAGGGTGGGATATCACCAGCAGAAAGAGAGAAGTGGTGTTACCACTGTATTGCCACTGTATAGATCACTGGTGCTACCTCACCTAGAGTACTGTGTCCAGTTCTGGGAGACCACATCTCTGGAAGGACATGGACAGAGTTGAGGTGGTCTAGAGGAGGGCAACTAAAATGGTGCAGGGTCTGCATCACAAGCCCTATGATGAGAGACTGAAGGACCTCAATATGTACTCCCTGGAGGAAATGAGGGAGAGGGGGATATGATAGAAACATTCAAATACCTCACAGGTATAAATAAAGTTCAAGAAGGAAGCATTTTTCAGAAAAAAAAGATTCTCAAGAACAAGAGGGCATGCTATGAAGTTTGAGGAGGGGGGAGACTCAGGGAAGATGTGAAGAAGTACTTCTTCACAGTGTTGCTATAGAAAAACACGCTTGCACTTCCTTCTCCTGTTCTGAAGCCACCAACTCTCTCATTGTCTAGATTGCACAGTCGAGAGCTTCTTTTCCAAAAATAAAGTTAAAGTGTGCAAATATGCACCATTTTCTCAGTTTTCTGTCACAGACTGCCTTAGTGCAAAGGTCTGGCATCGGGTCTGGTGTCAGTCTTCATACTGCTCGGACAAGTTACATTTAAGGTGGAAAGTGAAGGTACCTACTATTACTACTGTTACACTTATCAAATAGCAGAGTAGCAGGGTCAACCAGATAAGTTTTAAAATTATTACTTATTTAAACATAATGGCAGAATCGACCAGATAACTTTAAAGTGGCAGGATCAACCCAATAAATTTCAGGCAAAAAGTGAAAATGCTGTTAGGCTTGCAGATGGCAGAGTGGCAGGATCAATCAGATACATGTTTAAATCATTACTTATTTAAAAATAATGGCAGGATCAACCAGATATAAATAATGTGTCATCTCTCATGTTATGCTAGCCAGTGGAGGTTAATTTGGAGTTGTCAATGATTTATTTAAATAACATGTCATCTCATGCCGGTGAGGGATATTTGGGATTATATTTGGGTGGGGAATATGTAGGGTAGTCTTTAGGGGGTTTTGTTTCATGGGGCCCAAAACGTATGTTGTATAAGCAGAACATGACATGGCCTGACTGAAGATATCATATTTATCTTCACTCTAGGCCAATGACATCAAGTTATCTCACTCATGGCTTCACTCATGAGATATCATTGGCCTCTCGTGAAGATAAATATGATATCTTCAGTCAGGCCATGTCATGTTCTGTTTATACAACATACGTTTTGGGCCCCATGTCATATCACATACATATATATATATATATATATATGTGTGTGTGTGTGTGTGTGTGTGTGTGTGTGTGTATATATATATATATATATAAAACAGTACTACTACACTGAGCACTGTTAGCAGCCATGGTTGTCAATGATCTAAATATGGTTTTAGTATATACGCTAGCTAATGGTTTTCATGGTTTGGTATTTAAATAAAATAATTGCTAGGATCAGTTTAAGTTGCAAACAAAATTATGCCATCTGTTATTATTTATTTCAAAACTGTTACTAGGAAATACATACTGAGCTGGTAACAGCTCATTTCCAGATGTGAGCGGAAGGGGAGACTGCACTAATGTAAGTGAACAGCAGGGAGATCAATGGCTGGAGGATGGTGGACAATAGCTCATGGACCAGAATGATGAGCAACTGCAGGAATGATTAGGGAAGTCGCGGAGGAGAGATTTAAGTGAGTGAAGGGAAGAGGCAGAGCAGCTGGAAAGGGAGATAACTCAAGACAGAAGGAGAAAGAGAAGGCATCTTGACTAGCTGTGATTTTCACTGGGTTAAGTAAAAGGGAGTAAGTGCCAGAGTTATAAAGGGAGTATGAGGTAGTTGGTGGGAGAGGGGGTGGTAAAAACGATAGCTACCTAGTGTATCGTTTTTGTTTTCCAAAGTAAAAAGCAATTTCTTAAAATATACTCAGGTTGCAGCTGTATTCATAAAATCTGTGGGTTATCAATAGACCATGTTGATTAA
Source organism: Neoceratodus forsteri (assembly GCA_016271365.2). Classification (NCBI taxonomy): domain Eukaryota; kingdom Metazoa; phylum Chordata; order Ceratodontiformes; family Ceratodontidae; genus Neoceratodus; species Neoceratodus forsteri. Next base: position 990,614,343 of record CM057449.1, read on the forward strand.
TACATTGTTTTGGTTCCATTTGACTACTATTCTCGGTCTTAGTTGATACAGAATTCTTTGAACATGATCTCAATGTGTTATGGCCTTTCCTAATATGTTTCTGAATGTTCTGGAAACAACAGATTCAACCACAGTATATCATGTTTCATCCTTGCTTGAGCATGGTTTGTGCTTGGTAATAAGAGCATAGGATGTCAACTACATTTGCATAAGTTATTTACATATCATAATACAAATTTGCCTCCATCCTTACCAACAGCCTTTGTTCTGCCCATGTTCCCTTGCAGAAAGGCACCAGGCAGAGTTGCCCCATTTCACCCTTTCTTTTTATCCTGACTATAGAACTCCTAGCCATCACTTTTGGGAGCACCCACACATAAGGGTATCCAGGTTTAAGGCCAGCAGTACACCACCTTTCTCTCTACAGATGAATTGTTGGTTACTCTATCAGATGCCCCACAGGCCATCCCCACATACTGGTACTATTCAAATCCTCTCAAGTCTCAGTCCTCCAAGTTAATCAAAGTAAGTCAGAGGTCCTTCCTCTAAATGCAGTCTGCACACTGGCTGCATTCAAAGATGCAGACCTGACATGGGAAGAAGAGGAAAATACATACCTGGAGGTAAAAGTCCATAGAAACCTTGCAAAAATGGTGCTGAAGAACCTCAAACTCCCACTAGCCTCCACCAAAGTAGAGCTGCAAAGATGGAAGACTTGAAACTTGCCTCTTACAGGTAAAATAGAGGCCATAAAAATTATAACTGCTCCCAAGTTCTTACACCTCCTAATCCACTTGCCCCTAAAATCCCACCCATCTTGTTCCATAAAATAGAAAAAGCCCTGGGACACTTCCTATGGGAAGGGAAACCTCCAGAAATAGTACACCAAAACTGAGAGCACATTGGAACAAAGGATGGTGGGGCCTCCTGTGGTTCCAGGACTACCATGTAGTCTTATTCAGCTTAGATGGCATGATGGTTTTGAAATGACCCAGTAGGTGCTCCTCTTTGACTCCATATAGAATCTGCTATAACTGGGGGGGCACTCCTCATCGGTAGCATTATATGCCAAGCAAGGTATGCTTCCGAACCCTTCCCCCACACTGTCGGTCTTAGGGGCATCCTGGAAAAAGCAACAGAAGGAAGAAGCTGTACAAGATTGGGGTGCAGGGATAACAGTAGGTACAATAAACAGTCAAGGCAATCCCACACATACCACCTGAAAGAATCACAGCTGTTCAGGATATCCAAGGTGAGAAAAGTATCTTTAATTAAGGTGCCGGTGCAAAATACATATCCTTCTCCTAGGGCACCTTAATAAAATAAACTTTTTTCACCTTGGACATCCTGAGCAGCTGTGATTTTTTTGGGTGGTGAGTGCGGGATTACCTTAACTACTCATTGCATCCTGGAAGAAGCTTCACCTCTGGATTGAGGAGTCCACCAGGGCCTGGACAACCCTTTGAGGCAACCTGGAGATCTGCACTGGGGATAACATGCTCCATTGGATGGTGGGAGAAAAACAAGGCATTCACTTTATCCAAGACATGTTCTCTCTGGGCTCGACAGGTTTGGTATCTCTAAGAAACACCTCTCGAGATACCGTCAACTCAGAGATGTCATCCAGAAGTATAAATCAGTGTTGGGGAGGCAGGGACAGAATAAACAACCTCTTCCAACCCCTCACCCACTTGCTGTATGAACTGCCATCAAAAGAAGTAGGGCTAGTACTATCTACAAATCTGTCCAGGAGTTGCAGCCTGACCCCTCTCAAATTGCCAGGGTGCACTGACAAACTAAACTGGGCTTCCTCAATATAAAATCCCAATGGGAACACTGTTAGGACAGGCACCACAGAGTCTTCAGGGATGGTAGAAGCAGGCTAATCCAAAATAAAATGCTTCATAGGTGCAACATTACCCTCCCCCCTCCAGGTACTCAAATCTATAGGCCTGCAGATGGATGACTCCTGCTGAAGGTGTCAAGGACCATGGGCCACACTACTGTACATCATTTGGGAATGCCTGCACCCTTTGTGGCAGCAGATCTGGAACATATGTACCAAAATTATAGGGGCCACCATCTTACCCACAGCAGAAATGCTCCTGCTGGGATACTGCCCAGCTGGCATGCCAACATTTTCCCAATAGGCACAATGTCTCATAGCTGTGGTGGTCACCACCAAGAGGTTGATGCTCTACAAGTGGTGTGCTGCAGATATCCAGGAATGACTCTCAGTTGTTGGCCACTTAGTAACCTATGAAAAGCTCTCCAGCTTTGCCTCCCACGCTATGACTGCTATTCCAGATTCTGGGTCTCCTTTCTGCACTCTGAATTCTGCAAGCCTGTGAATAAGCCACCTCTGAATATGCCTCCACCTCCTGCTCCCCAACCCGATAGCAGTGTATAAAACTGTACATGCTGACAATAGGTAGCCTGATGTTGTTTCTAGAAGTATTTCATTGTTATTCTGTTGTATTGTTCTTGTTGTTGAGATCATGCCATCCAGCTTTCCTGAGGTACCTCCTAAGTACTACTCCAGGCATCAGATCCCAAATATAAGCATCACACCACTTCATGGCTCTTCTGAGCATGTCTTCTTTACTGGACTTTCATTCTGCTGTGCAGTGTTTTGTCACTGGAACTGAAGTTTCGAATGCCCTAATGCCACTACTGCCCCAAGGCCAGAGTACTGTCAATTCTCTCTGTAAACACCTGTAATTGTTATTGGTTGTAATTGTGTTTTGTTTTCAGCAAAAATGATTAACTACAAATATTGTAATCCAGAATTTGACATTTCAGATTAAAATAATGATTACAATATAATGTTTTTGCAGTTTTGAAGAAAAATAAGGTTTACTCAAAGAGTTTAACTACTTGATCATAAGCAAACTAACATGTAAACTCACCACATCCTAAAAGAGTTTCAGTTTATGATGATACAGTATATATAACAATATGGCCATTCTTATTGTTGTAAATGAGGAAAGACTACATTAGAAAGAGGAACAAGTGGTGTGCTGCAGATATCCAGGAATGACTCTCAGTTGTTGGCCACTTAGTAACCTATGAAAAGCTCTCCAGCTTTGCCTCCCACGCTAAGACTGCTATTCCAGATTCTGGGTACATAAGGTACATAAGCGAAAAAAGAAAGACAAAGGGAGGGTTAGTGATACTGAAGGGGGAGGATGGGGGCCACGTGGAGGATGACAACAGTAAAGCTGACATATTGAACAGGTATTTCTGCTCAGTCTTTACTGAGGAAGAGGAGGGTAATGGGTCTGAAGGGAGTACAAGGGGTGAGAATGGTGCAGAAATGGACACAAGTCCCTTTACACGAGAAAGGGTCCTGAAGGAACTGGAAGTAATAAGAGCTGATAAAGCAATGGGGCCAGACGGGTGCACCCCAGGGTCCTTAAAGAACTAAGAGAGGTGGTGGCTGAACCTCTGGCTATCCTGTTTAGCCGATCACTGGAAACAGGGAGGTACCCAAAGACTGGAGGACAGCAGATGTAGTCCCCTTATACAAAAGCGGGAACAAAGAGGAAGCAGTGAACTACAGACCAGTCAGCCTCACCTCGGTAGTGGGGAAGATCATGGAAGCACTACTGAAGGAGAGATTGGTAGAACATCTAGTTGTCAATGGACTACAGGACCCAAGGCAGCATGGTTTCACCAGGGGGAGGTCATGTCAGACCAACCTCATTGAATTATTTGACTGGGTGACTAGGGAGGTGGATCAGGGAAGGGCGGTGGACATGGCCTATCTGGACTTCAGCAAGGCCTTTGACACTGTGCCACATAGAAGACTATTACACAAACTGGGGAATATGGGTGTGGGCAGGACAGTAGTGTGGTGGGTAGGTAACTGACTGGGTGGCAGGACACAGAGGGTGGTGGTAAATGGCTGTCACTCCACAGAGGGAAGAGTGACCAGTGGGCTACCACAGGGATCAGTGCTGGGACCGGTCCTATTCAACATCTTCATCAGTGACATTGCGCAGGACCTAGAAGGCAGAATTTCACTGTTTGCTGATGACACAAAGCTATGTGACAGAGTAGACACACCAGAGGGTGTAGACAGAATGAGAAGCGACCTGCAGAAACTTGAAGAACGGTCAGGGGTTTGGCAATTGAAATTCAATGCAAAGAAGTGCAAGATAATGCATATGGGGCACAAAAACCCTGGCACAATATATCAGTTGGGGGTGAGGATATAGCATGCACCAAGCAGGAAAGGGATCTTGGGGTTATCATCTCTGATGACCTCAAGGTAGGGAAACAGTGTGACAAGGCAGCAGGTAAAGCAAATAGGATGCTGGGATGTATAGGCAGGGGCATCACCAGCAGGAAAAGGGAGGTCATAATTCCGCTATACAAGACACTAGTGAGGCCCCACCTGGAGTACAGTGTACAGTTCTGGAGACCATACCTACGTAAGGACATAGACAGAATAGAGAAGGTTCAGAGGAGGGCAACAAAGATGGTGCATGGATTGCATCACAAGTCCTATGAAGACAGGTTGAAGGAACTGAACATGTACTCCCTGGAGGAGAGGAGGGAGCGAGGGGGATATGATAGAGACATACAGGTATCTTACAGGCAGGAACAGGGTGCAGGAAAACACTATTTTTAAGTGAAAAAAGATGTTCCAGGACTAGAGGGCATGGGATGAAGTTGTAGGGAGGACGATTCAGAGGAAACATGAGAAAGAATTTCTTCACAGAACGGGTGGTGGACAAGTGGAACACCCTGCCAGAGGAAGTGGTGGGGGCTGAAACAATCACAGGATTTAAGAATGCATGGGATAGACATAAAGGAATTCTGGAGGTCAGGGGTAAGGGGCAACAGACTTCTAGGAAAACAAACTGAACTTACAAGCTCAAATGGGCAGACTGGGTGGGCCATAGGCCCTTATCTGCCGACACTGTCTATGTATCTATGTATCTATGTAGCAGTAATGTGTAAGTAAATGAAAACCCTTACAGAATCAATTATATGAAATGTTTTCATGCTGCACACATAAAACTACCCATGTGATATGCTTGCTGCAAGCATGATTTAAATGTTAAATTGGAACCAACGGCATGCACGTGGCATGCCTGCAGCAAGCAAATATGGAAAGCATGCTTTTCATGTTAAATTGAACAGACTGCTTGCATATGGCATGCGTGCATAAAGTAAGTGGTCACTGATAACTGAACACATAAAAGTTATGTGACTTGTTCAGGATCACACCATATACAAGTGGGGGTAGATGAGATTGAAACCCAGGTCTTCAGATCTCTTGGTCTGCAGTTCAGTGCCTTTAACCACTAAGTTGTACTGCCTGCACGCATATGGCTTGTTTGCACTTCAATACACATCTGCATACACCTGCATGCATTCTTATTGCCCCATTATACTTTTTAGTTTTCTTGTCCCCCCTTATCTCAGCTGCACAGCTGAACTGTAGTACATGCATACCAAGGGAAACACATGTGGTTCTTCCCATGCCCAATGCACACTTACCTACAAAACTACTTAATCACTTCTGTCTGGCCTGTACTCCTATTTTCTTTCCATAGTTTTGAATGCTTCCATGCAAACAGACTTTAAGGGGCAAACACAAAAGTTGCAATAATTCGACACCCATCCACATGGCCAGTCCCCCTCATGCACACACACTGGTATGGTCATGCTGCTACTGACAACCCACCAAGAATAGATATAAGTTGAGAGTCTTTTACCTTAGTACTAGGGAGTTAGAGGTAGGAGTCTTTAAGAGATGATGTCCATTTTCAGACTGCTGGGGCATACCCCTTTGAAATTAATTGAGTTATTGTTTATTACTATTTTATATGTTATGATGGTGAGTTGGAGAATAATGAAGGCCACTGTTCTAGTAACAAGGCCCTTGTTCGTTGAGCTGTGGCCTTCACTAATCTCCCACTCTCCATCAATAATGTATAAAATAGTAATAAAAAAAATCCCCATTCATTTCAATGGGGCACACCCCTGCATGCTACCTTGCCCTATGTCATAATGTGCTTGAGTGTTGGGATGTGGCAGCCAGCTTCACAGGGCCGGGGGGCATAAGCCTGACTATAGTGAGGCTCCAATAGTCTGTGCATACCATACCGCTCAACTGTCCCTGAATGCAAGAGACGGCCCTCATTTTACCCCAAAAAACTGTTCTGCCCCTCATCCAGCCCTCATGGAAAATGCACTGCTCACACATAGGATGTCCTGTAAATTTATACTTTATGACAGGAGTGCCATTTCAGATTTCAGCAGGGGTGAGCTAACAACCAGTGGAGGCCAGGTGCTAGTTAGACCATGTGTGTCAAGCTCTGGAATGTCTGGAATGTCTCTAAAGTGATATGCAAATCAGGAGAAATTAAAATGCATAAAATTCATCTGTCTATACTCAGAGCAGTGCATCAGATTTGTCCTTAAACCCACCCAGTTACTAACCAATTTTTTTCCTGGCTGAAGTTCTGATACCTCCCAGAAAAAAATAACATTGTCCCAATTTCTCTCCCCAACTCCATTCCATTCAGTACCCATCCCATATGGGTCATGAAGCCACACAAAGGTGCAGCAATGTGAAAAACACATCAATATTTCAGGCTTTCCTCCTTCCCCAAGCCCTCTGTAAAAAAAAAATATGTACTTTTACTTGACATATAGAAATAGAGAAACATTGAAACATAGACTTTGACAGCAGATAAGGACCGCTTGGCTCACCTAGTCTGCCCATTTCTCTACCTTTGGATAAGCTGCAGATCTTAGTTAACCAACAGCCTACTTCGTCCTACCTCTCACTATAATTGCCTTATGTCTGTCCCATACATTCTTGAATTCACCCACTGTTTTTGACCCCACTCTATCTTCAAATTGTTCCCCCTTCTTCTTCCACATCTCTTTTTCTGAAAGATGCTATCCTCTTGGACTTTCTTGATTCCCTTGAGGTACTTGAAAGTTTCTATCATGTCCCCCCTCTCCCTCCTTTCTGCAAGGGTATGCAAATTAAGCTCTTTTTGTCTCTCTTTGTATGGCTTCTGGTGCTGACCCTGCACCATTTTAGTTACTTTTCTCTGGACTGCCTCCATCCTGTCCATCTCCTTCAGAGATAGGGTCTCCAGAACTGCACGCAGTACTCCAGATGGGGTCTCACCAACTGTTTGTACAGAGGGATAATAACTTCCTATTTTCTACTGGTGATGCCTCTCCCTATGCATCCCAGTATCCCCCAGCCCTCCTTACTGCCTTCTCACATTGCTTGCTTACCTTAAGGTTATCTGATATGAGTACCCCCAGGTCCCTTTCCATGTTTGTTGTTGTTAGTACCCCCCCTCCCCATTGTGTACTCTTACCTTGGGTTTTTGTTTCCCAGGTGCATTTCTTACCCAGCCATCTAGCCAGAACCTGCAGCCTAGCCCAGTGTGCCACCAGCCCAGTTTTCAATCCACTCCTCCTCCTCCATCCTTCTGCCAGAAGCTGGATGCTAGAAATTACCATTCCAGTTCCCCAGCATGGTCTTCAACCAAGTTACCTCACCAGCCAAACCCACCCAACCTCTGTTGCTTGCTTCTTGCTTGGCTGCTGCCATGGCAGCTGTCGCACTGCACTGATCAAGGCCTATGAATTCCATCCACACTACTGTCACTGCTGCTGTGAGGCCTAGCTTGCTGCTGTGGGGGACCTGTGCTGTTTTTTTGTGAGGTGAGCCTAGCAGGGTAAGTAGGTAGCCTAGTCTCAAGTTACCTTCTAGCTCTCTCCCAGCCCCTTCAGCCACCAAGAGAGATGGAGATTCACTAAGAGCAGACCAACAAAAATATGTTGCCAAAACACTGCTATTGAGAGTACAGTGCTCACCAACTCCTCCAAGTTCTAGTGTGCAGCCTGTCTACTCTGTGGTGGGAAAGACAGTGTCCCACTCAAGTGCTCTTGCTTGGCTGGAGCTCCTACATGTCATGTGTGATGGCGCCGCTGCTAATAGGTGAAGAGAGAGTGGATAACACAATACAGACACAGTTTATTTATTTATTTAGTTTTTGTTAACCAGGTTAGGTGCGTTAGCCAAAGTTGACTATTTTCAGGCACGACCCGGGAGAATACATACATAAAATGAGATGAGATTATACATACATAGTATATAGTACAGGTACATAGTATATAGTACAGGTAGGTTAGAATACAGATCAAGTCAGACAGTACTTGAGATAATACATATAGCTATGCAGAGATGACAAAAGTGACATTAGTACATGCAAATAACTGAAACCGGGCTAAGTGGCAGCTATAAAGACATTTTATAGCAAAGCTTGTTTAGTTGAGTAAACAGTTGAGTCAGGAGTGCACCTGCAGCGTGAGTGCAACACAGGGTAGGGGGCACTTGTTGTGCAAAAGATTAATGCCATTATTGCCATACCATATGAATAACCTAGGCACAAATGCGAGGGGGGCAACTGCCCCCCCCTGCCCTAAATGGCACCACTGCTTTACAGGGCTAACATCAGTATAATTAAATGCAATGGTTTCCAATGTGTTCTGAGGTACTGTATCTCTATGTTTCAGGATGTGTTGTGATCATCATGAGGGTTAGTGTCCCACATTGTCCCTCATTTGGAGTGCCCATGTCCCTTATTTCAGTGACAACATTTGATGCACACTTCTAAGACCCTCCTCATTATAAAGAGTGCTGAGCATGGCCATAATGTATATGCTCCATACAGAAGGACAAAGGGAAAGCAAGTGAGCTGTAACAGTCATGGGGAAAAAATTGTAGCACTAAATATGCATAAGGGAATTTGTGTGACCCAAAATAAAAAGTTCAGGTTTGACAACACAGAGGCCCCTTTTTGCACATCTGGAATGGGGGATGTTTGCTGACTATATCCTAGACATTTAATGCAGTAAGCAAACAATGCTTTACAAATTAATGGCGATTTAATGACAAAAATCAAAAGCCATTAAACAACTTGTAAAAGGATCAGAATTAATGAGTTTACCTAATTGTAATGGGAAATCAATGAAAATTGTATTTTAATGGCTGTAATTGCTAGCAGTAGTATGAGAAGTAGAAACTATTGTGGTTTTTAGATGAGATATGCACCAGCTTAGTTGCTGCACACATGGCAAGCTTGCAACATGTGAACCTGAGGTGATTTTTAAGTGATATTCACACCAGCTTAACTGCTGCACTCATGTCAAGTGTGCAACATGCAAACCTGATGTGATTTTTTTGAAGATGTTCACACAAGCTTACCTGCTGCACATGTCAAGCTTGTAGCATGCAGACCTGGTGTACCTTTTAGACCTGGTTCGCATAGGTTCACTTTGTGTATGTGAACCGCATGCAAACTTTGCACAATTAAGCATGTAGCATGCATTCTGCAAGTACGCAGCAAACTTATATTTCTGTAAGGGAACTATTCTAAAATTATGTGTGGATAATATGTATTCATTACAGAATCTAAAGGCTGTTGGAAGTGGCACAGAAATTATTATAGGAGCATGACAGTGCCCCTATAGTTAGGACTGAGTGGTGTGTTCAGTGTTTTAAACCCCTAACTTTGCATCTTAATAGCTTTGGCAGTATTTGACAAAATTAGTTGCAATTTTGCATGTGTTGTCTAGTAGGGAAGTTGTAGATCTGTGGAAAGTTTCATGACAGCAGATTGCGTGGCTTCTGTGATCTGCATATGTTATTTTCCAGTAGATGGTTACTTTTTTCCTACCTTGTTAGAGTAGCATAACCTGAAACACGCAATAAAAACCTGCATGGTCAGGAAAGCGTCAGGTAGAATAGTGACTGGGGTAGAATAGTGTTCAGCAACTACTGCTACCTCTGTTGTTATTTAGCTGGATGAGGAAAGCTAGACGGGGGGGGGGGAGTACTACTGCTTGCCAAGCTGCTCTGGTAGTGAGCGGGTTGAGGCAGCAGTAGCTCAGCCAGGAGGAAGCGGAAGACCAGGGTTCTAATCCTGGTCTTCCTACTCGGTGAGTGAATTTTTTTTGTCAAAGGGCCATGGAAACAGTAATTCCACTGCCCCACAAATTTCAGCTCCAGCCCATGATCCGCTCCCCCTCAGAGTCGGATCTTTTAGTTATGGGGGCATGCAGGGGGCAGAGCCCTCAACATAAACATATGATTGTGATTTTTTTTGTCAATAGTAGCGGTCGTCGCTGTGGTGTATGACTGTTAGCATTGGCGCTGTCTTTACTGGAGGCATTTTGTCCTGCTGCTGTTATGGATAGCACTGTCAATACAGTGCTTTATGGATGGCGTTGTTATTGACAGGGCTGTTTAGACCTAGTGTCATTTTTTTTCCTATATTTAACATTGGACTTTATTTGCTCTCTCCTACAGATTACAAGGAATGGATTTTTTTCCCAAAACTTTCAAGTTAGAGGCATGTTGTGGCAAGGCAGTTCCTATGGAAGGTTTCATGAAAAAAATATTAAATGGTTCCAGAGTTTTTAGTATTTAAAGTCCCTGTTTTTTTGTTCTGAGCAAGCTCAATAGGGTTTTGGGGATTACATTCTGACACAACACCAAAAATCTGGTGTTACAGGGCCTCTTTTGATTTTTTGAGATGTGCTGAGTACACCAAAAATGTTTTTTGTTTTGTGACAGCAGCCATCTTGTTTCTAATTTCACTAACAAACTACTAATTCAAGCTTTTTCTACAGCAACCATAATAAAAAAAAACATGAATCTACCTCATTAGAACATGCTGGTTCAGATTCTGAGGCTTGTTTCAGTCAATCATGATTATAAATATCTTTTTCGTATTTCTCCTGGCCATAGTAATGTCTTTCCCATTTTTTGAGTTGTGACTTTTTTTTTGTGTCACACCTTTAAGTTATGCTGCAAAACTAAATTTAACTTACAAAACTGTTTTCTAATTGTAATTCAAAAAAAGTATGTTGAAAACACATTTTGATTGCCAAGCACAATTTTCAGTTTCACAGCAGAAATTGGTTTCTCAGCATGAAATTTGATTGTGCATCATCATTTTTTGTTTTGTAGCATAATTTACAGTTTGCAGCAGAAAACTGGTTTCTCGGTAAGAATTTTTTTTCATCTACTATTTATGTACCTTGTAGCAACTGGCCCCCATCCACTGGTCTCCCCAGTCCCTCACACCAGTGTCCACTGTGACTTATCTCATAGGTACACAGGTGCCCAGCTGGCTGGCTGTGGAGCCCGTGGAGGACCGATGTCATCCCACTGGTCGCAACCTTTTTTCCTATTTTCTTCCCACTCCGTTGCTGGGGCATGACACATCAAACAGTGTATGTGGTGGTGTTCATACACTGAGAAGTCCCACAGCACCCTCCCTTCCTTGGTGCCCCTGACCTGTTCTGCCCTCAGGCCTTCACCTGGGGGCAGTCATTTTGGTGGGACTGCCAGATTCCCTCCTTGGGAGGAGAGAGCTGTCCTATGGACGCTCAATCTTCTCCCTTCCACGGCCGACCCCAGGCAACCCACTCAAACTGCAAGCATGGTTTGCCAGCATGGCAGGAGCTAAGGCATCGATGTCTCAGCCCTCCATACTCCTGGGCTGGCCTCAGTATGAAATTTGATTGCACACCACAATTTTTTGTTGCAAAGCAGAAATTGGTTTCTCAGCATAAAATTTGATTGCACACTATGATTTTTCATTACACTGTGGGAAATTATAAATATTTTTTATGTATTTCTCCTGTCCATATTAATGTCTTTCCTGGTTTTTGAGTTGTGACTCGTTTTTTTTTTTTGTTCGCATCTTTAAGGTGTTGCATAACTAAATTTGACTTGTGAAACTGTTTTTTAATTGTGATTCGAAAAAAAAGTCTGCTGGAAACACATTTTGATTTCCAGCATATTTTTTAGTTTTGCAGCAGAAAATTGGTTTCTCAGCACGAAATTTGATTGTACACCATTCTTTTTTTTGTTTTGCAGCATAATTTTTTCATTTCACAGCAGAAAATTGTTTTTTCAGCATGAAATTTGATTGCACATCATGACAATTTTTGCTTCACAGCAGAAAATTGGTTTCTCAGCATGAAATTTGATTGCATATTACAATTTTTCATTTTGGAGTAGAAAATTGGTTTCTAAGCATGAAATTTGACTGCACACCATGATTTTTCGTTTTACAGCAGAAAGTTGGTTTCTCAGCATGAAATTTGATTGCGCCTCGGAATTTCTTATTTCACAGCATAAAATTGGTTTCTTGATATGCAATTTGCTTGACTTTAAATTGGTTTGTGGATTATAACTTTTGGTTTTATGACTTAAACTGGTTTCTCTCCATGAAATTGTATTGTGCATATAGTGTATATAAGACAACTCTTCTCTTGGCATAGAGCACTGCACATCTGCACCTGTGGGTGGCAGAGGGTCCAGTACATTGGCTGACAGATGGACTCTTTTCCCTGTGTGTCTTTATCTGCAGCTACATGGAAGTACACAGAATGTACAGCCCTGTTGTTCCACAGCTAGGCTGACTGCCACATGACTTCTTGGCATGAAGTGCTGCACAGAACTGCAGAGCATTGAAGGAGTCTGCATTTCTATAGGCAGATGGAGTTTTCCCTTTCTTCCCTTCGGCCTGCACATCAGCATGTCTTCACGCAGATTCCAAAGGGACCTGCGTGAATGAGGATATGATTCCACTATCTCAAAAAGAAAGGAAACTTCTTTGCAAAAAATGTTGTTAAGGAACCAATTAGGGTTCAAGTTAATGCCATAAAAATAGGAAAATGCGGTGTTAGGGTTTCTAATCCTAACTCTCCATCCCCACCCCCAAGCAGCAAAAGGAAAAAGCATTAGGGTTTGGTGTCTCTGGAGTCTTGGCAAATCAGTGATGGGGTCTTCGTTGGGCTGTCAACCCTAATATTCACTCTGTTCTCTGAGCAAACAAGATCAGATGTGATCTTCTTTCTTCACACAGGGCCCAGAGGTCTCTGCATGAAGAAAGCTATAACATATTGTATTGGCAACATGTGGTGAGACACACTTCTCTATCTTTCAAGAGTGTATCGGTAGGAGGCACATGGTTAGAGCTGTACCTTGTGCCTCAGTCAGAAGGCTACAGGCTGGTGAGAGGGGTGGACATTAGGGTTGATAACCCCAAGGAAGACCCTGCCACTGATTCACCATTACTCCAGAGACCTAAAGCCGTAATGATTTTTCCTTTTGCTGCTTGGAGGTGGGGATTTAAGGTTGGAAACTCTAATGCCCCATTTCCCCACTTTTGTGGAATTAACTTGAACCCTAGCTGATGCATTACTGAAGTTGTTTTGCAAAGAATATCTTATAATGCTCAAAACTTGTGAAACTAACAACCATGTATGACCATTTGATTAGTTCTTAAACTATACCATCCATGGTCATTCATGGTCTGTCCCAGTGCCATTTAACATTAATGGTTGTCCATTGATAACCTTGATAAGATACAGGACACTACAGGTCCCAAATAAATAGACATACTAAACACAGCCTCAGAGTTAGTGGGCCACCTAACTGGAAGGCAATGTAGCTGCTGCAGCAGAGGTTTTATATGATCAACATATGATGATCCAGTGATCAGTCTGGCTGTGGCATTCATTTGCAAGTAATCTCTTAACCCAATAGGTTAAACTCCCAATCCTTGGGTACTGTGCTCTCATCCCCATTGTGTATCATCCTCTGGCATCCTCCATAATGTCTTCAGTGATCACCGTCTTGTCTACTGTGTCAGGAAAACTCATCCCCCTATATCCTCTCCAAAGTACATTTGGAACCATCCCCTATGGTCTCTCAGCACTGATGCTCTCTTCTGTGACCTAGCCTCTGCAGACTGGTCCTCAGTCTACTCTGCCCAGGACATTGACTCAGCCCTATCACACTTCACTGCCATCTTCACTTGTGGCAGGAGGTCATAATGTGGAAAGACATTATACCGCGTGCATATAGCATGCTGCCAATACAGCACGATATATTGCATGCGGCATAAGTCTTTTGTTTTGTGGGGGGCTCCATCCCCCATACCCCCATTAAGGGGGGTGGCACCCCAACCCCCCAACTGAAACAAATAACTCTGGGGGTGTAAAGTAAATATTACACAAAGTGTGAAAAAAAGGAAAATTTCCATGTGTCTGGGACCAGGAATCGAACCTGATCCCAAACACTCTGCCTACGTCCCTTGCTGTTAGTGGCTTATCTCATTGAGCCACAGCAGCTGCTTGGTGGAATACCATCCCAAAAGGGGTGTTATCCTCTGCCTGGGACAGTGATAGGGTGCAGAACCATGCACAGAACCATTCGCGGTATTGCACCCTTTTGCTGTCATATACCACGTTGTTTCTTTTCTGGGGTTTTGTCATATACTATTAAGTGTAAAAAATATTGACCTGGTAGGTTCACTCACTACTGGAACATTCAAACCCCCCTCAAAAACAAAACAGAGATAAATGCTCCCACCACCCCTGGATTACACCTGACCCCCTACAGCTCTGCAAATCCAGAGACCAGTCTTGGTCCCACTTTAAGGCCTCTCACTCTGACCCCCACCACCATTGCTACAAGTACAGTACATCAGAAACTCATGCAGTGAGGCTTTCCATGCAGCCAAGATTGATTACTTCAACTCCAACCTTCAGTACAACCCAAGCTCTCCCTCCAACTTCAGGAAAATAATTCACTCCCTTATTGACCCACCAATTCCCCCCCCAAGCTGATGGTTCACTGGTCTCCTACCACCTTGCTGTCACCTGCCTCTTCAATATGTACTTCAGAACTTGTGCAGCTACCCCTCAGTCCTCAAGCACACACACCCCCCGCCACAATCCTCCTCCTCAGCTGGTTTTCACTTCCCTCCCATTTCCCCTCTGGCAGTCTTCCTCCTCTTCATTTCTTTCAACCCCTCCAAATATAGCCCTGATGGCTCACCCACCTTCTGAACCTCTCTTTCACCCTTTGCACCATCCCCCTCACCTGGAAAACCACTAAGGTACCCCTACTCCACAAAAGGGTGACCTACCGTCCCCTGGCAACTACAAGCCAATCTCTCTCTCTCCTACCCTCTCTAGCCAAACTGCAGAAGTCATTAGTCCATTCCAGACTAATCAACTTCCTCAACTCTTTTTTCTTCCTATCCCCCTTCCAATCTGGTTTCAGAAAAAAACACTCCACAATCACCTCCCTTCTCTATGTAACTGACTCAATCCTCACAGGGATGGACAATGGTCTTGTCACAGCAGCTATTTCGATTGAACTCATGAAAGCTTTTTACTTGGTTTCCCACTCCCTTCTCTTAAACAAGCTGGCCTCAGTTGGTTTCTCCACTGTAGCATTTCAGTGGTTCCACTCCTATCTGACCAACAACCAACAATACGTACGGGGGGGTACTATTTTGTCTCACCACTCCCCATGCTTGCAGGTGTCCCCCAGGGCTCTATCTTGGGCTCCATACTATTCTTGATTTTTTTCAACTACCTCCCCTCCTTTTGTGCCTCCTCCCATATTCATATGTATGCTTACGATACTATAATTTACACATCTGGCCTCTACATATCTGCTGTATCATCCTGACTACAATGAGACATCTATAATATATTACGTTGGTTTCAAGCCAACCAGTTCAAAGAAAATACAAACAAAAATGGTATCAATGACCTTTGGCACCAGTCCAAAGCTATCAAGCTTTTCTCCTCTCCCTGTCTTCTCTGCCCCTGATGGCATCCACCTGGAGATTGTCCACATGTATAAATACCTTAATGTGTGGCTAGACAGCAATATGGATTTCTCAGCACATATCGATGCTGTACACTCAAAACTCTGTCCCAAACTAGGCAACCTCTACTGAAACAAGGATTGTCTCCCCACTGACATATTCAAGGACCTGCTTGTCAAAATGAACCTCCCGATTTTTGATGATGCTGATGTAGTCTACAGTGCAGTCTCTCACTACTCCCTCACTAGGCTTGACACGCTCTTTAATTCCTTCTGTAGTTTTGTTAACTCTCTCCCTGCATGCATCACTTCTCCCTTTATTCCAGTCTCACTATCACCCCTAACCCTTGTGTCCTCTCTCCCACTGCTCCTCCATCATTGAAAGATACTAGTACTCCTCCCACCCCCACAACTATCATCTCTACTCTCGCCCTTGACTGCCTGCTCCTATTCCCTTCATTCCAGAGACTCCCTTTCCTTCTCCATCCCCCACCATCACTCTAATACTAGTCTAGCTGCCTTCTGTTACTATCTCTCCTCCATATGGAACTGGCTCCCTCTTCTTCTTAGACATGCACCATCCCTACTGTCCCTAAGACATTTATTAAAGTCACCCTCCCCCCTAATTTCTACTGTTTCTTTCAACCTCTACTCATCCCCTCTCCCCTTTCTCCCTCCTCCCGCTGCCCTACCCTTCCTCCTCTCTCCATCTCATTCTCTCTCTCCCCCTGCTGCCTACCCCTCGTCTCTAACCACAACAGTCCCTCCCTTTTACCTACTTGCTCCCTTATACTCCCCACTCACTCATCTGAGGGCCTTGCCTCACAACATTAACCCTCCTGATCCCCCCACCATGCACCCCTTGGAAATCTTTATTTGACACCATTTAGGTAATGTTCCATTATACCTCTTGGTAATTATTTTCTCTATTTTTTATGCCTACAATGTACTTTGCACTTTATAACTGCTAATGTTGTTTCATTTTATTGTAACTGCCACTGTTTTGTCCCATTTTATCCTTCTCTCGGGTCTCATCTGGAAATGAGCTCTGGCTCAGTGTGCCTTTTCTGGTTACCAAACTTTTAAATAAAATTAAAAAACATTCTGCACCAGCTGTAGGAGCACAATGATCTTGCAGATATCTTTAAGTAGAGAGCATTACAGTAGTCAAGTACTGAGGTGACAAATGCATGTAACAGCATCACCGGATCCTCTTGTATCAGATAGGTTTTAATCTGAGGGATATTCCAAATTGAAAAAATCCTCTGTAGACTACAGCTGACACTTGATGTTCAAAAGTCAGCTCTGGGTCCACAGTGACTCTCAGATTTCTCATCCTAGCCACAGCTGACAAATCAGTGCCATTTGAAGCTTGCAAACTGATGGCATCTCATCCGCCAGCTGACTCACATAGATCTGGTTCCTCTAGAAGCAATTTTGTCTTGGTTGGATACAAGCTCAACCAACTGGATGCCATCTGGTCCAAGATCTCCTGTAGGCACCAAGATCACCCTTGCCCATCAGTTGCAAAGGACAATTGCAGATAAGTATCATATTCATTGCAGTGAAAACTCATGCCATACTGCCTAATGACTTTAACCTGCAGTAGCATATACACCACAAAGAGCATGGGGAGGGGCAGAACTGACCTCTGAGTAACACCACAGGTGATCACAACTAGCTATGATGAGTAGGAATCCATTTCAACCCACAACAAGCTGCCAAACAGGAAGGACTCAAACCATTTCAAAACTGTTGCAGAGTGCTCCACATAGTCTGCAAGAAACTCCATCAAAAAATCATGATCCACAGTGTCAAAAGCCACAGATAGATCAATTTTTTCATTTTCATTTTTTATACTTGTAAACTAGATGAGCAAGAACTGCCCATTTTCACAGATAAGTCTTCATCAAGGAGAATGACAATTAATCATTCCCCTCTAACTAGCACCAGGAACAGGCCACTGAACACCTTAACAAGCGCAATCTTGGTGCTGTTGTAAGGATGGAATCCTGACTGGAATGGTTGATAGATGTTATATGTCTCAAGCTGAGCCTCCAGCTTTATCCCTATCACCTTCTTCACAATCTTCCCCAAAAAGGGAAGGTTCCAGGCAGTCCTGTAATTAGCTAGCCCATCTGGGTCCAGAATCAGTTTCTTCAAGAGAGGCCTCACATAAGCTCTTTTAAACACCCCAGGAAAACAACCCTTCACCAAGGAACACCTGACAGTGCCAGCAAACACTGGACCATGGGCTCCGTAACAGCCTACCAACAGGTGTATTGGGCCTTGATTAAGGTCACAGCCAGTGGGATGCAGACCAGAGATCATCTTGAGCACCTCCTTCATAGAAACTAGTTGAAACTTACATCATGGCCCTAGATTGCACACATCCCTTTCAACTCAACTATCACTGGCCCTTAAAAGGCTATCTGTAGAGATCCCAGCAATAATGGAGAATGTTTAGTCCAGGAAGAAGTTATTGAACTTCTCACATCTCTCTTGTGACTCAATACATCTGGACTGTAGACAGGAAAGATTGATTAATCTGTCCCCAGAGCAAAGAGTAGATGTGGTCTGTTTCTGCCTGAGGCAAAGACCTATGATAGGAACTCAGCTCTTTTCAGAGTTATTGCCCACTGATAGTCTTTATAATGTGACCTCAGAGCCATCCTGTGCTCTAGGTAGCCTCTTCTCTTCCAATAATTATCCAGCTTCTGCCCTCTTGCCTTCAACTGTCTGAGCTCATAGCTATACCATGGCAAGTTATGAAGGTGTGTGTGTGTGTGGGGGGTCATTGGGCAGACACAGATTGGTGCAGTGGAGTTCAGTGCAGACAGACCACTAACTTGTAGCTCTCCACAGCCACTGCTGAGCCACTATCACTTTTTCTCTTCATAGTCTAGATGTCAAGTACTCCCAGGAGCTGGGTCCAGATTATGCAAAGGGTGGTACTGGATAATTTCCATAGGGGACATTTTGGGGGGGCATGCTAGGAACTTGATGGTGTGGTGATCCAACCACTCAACTGGATCCAACTTGATATCTTAAATGTCAAGTCCAGTTAAAAAGATGAGATCCAAGGTGTAGCCATGGGTTGCAGAGGAAACCATCTGTGTAAGGACCAGTGAATCCATCAACTGGATTAGTTGTCAAACAAACTGTGAGCTTCCATCATTGATCCAAGTATTGAAATCCCCCAGCACAATTAGGTTGGGGACATTCAATGACAATTTGCCAATGGAATCCACAAATTCCCATAGGAATTTATTATCACCACCTGGAGGTCATTATATCAATTACCAGGAGAATCCTACACCTCAAATCCACATTATCCTTCACTCCCACATATTCAAACCACCTCATCTCCTTCAATGGCTATGCTGTCAGTTTCAAGAAAGTTCTAAACATATGGCCTCCCTGCCTCCCCTATGTTTACACTTTGGGCAGTGTACCACCAAGAACCCAGCTGGGATTACCACCTCCAGGATAGGTCCAGAGCCATCATGAAGTCAAGTCTTGGTGAGACATATTAGATCCCAAGAGGAATCCATGATCAGATCAAATATCACAGCTGTCTTATTCCTTAGGGATCTGCTATTGCACAACATGCCATGAAGGGGAGGCAGGAGTAGCTGGTCTTTTAGCAACATGTCCCCTCCACCTACAGGGCTCCCAGAGGATTGAGATGAGATGGAGGTGGGGCCTGCCCCTCAGCCATCCTATATCAAGGATGCCAACTCTCAATCTGACTCGTCCCAACATTCACCCCCAGGTGATATCTCAACCCTGTGCTTCACCTTCTCAGTATCCCAAGTCCCCTTTCCCCTGCAATGGTACATTACCAGGAGCCTGTCTAGCCAGTAATAGAAATCACAAGGAAGGAGTATGCACCTTAGGATGACACTGAAGATTTGAAAGAAAATTGATCAGACTCATTCACCACACTATTAGAATTTCTTAGTAAAAGTACAATTTATTGTTTAAATGTTATTTAACTGAAATAAATAACACTTCCTCCATTATTAAATGGTCTAGCTGAACCAGTCCCAGTAGTGGTCTCACCTATCAGAAGTGGGCAAGAGGCAAAGTATAAATAAAGTATTCACCACAAGGCAAACTTTGGGGCAGGGACTTTGTCAGCTGAAGGGACATTGCATCTAAAACCAAAGTACTGTAACACTGCATCAAAAACAAAGGTACTGTGGCATTTATGGGGCATTGCTTCAAAAACAAAGGTACTGTGATATTTATGGGACGTGTGTGGCTGTTATGGATTCTATGACCCTAATGGAGGAAATCACATTACATACTGTGACTGAATTGGGAACACACTGAAGGTACTGCTAAATTGGCTTTCTGTCTCGAAGGGACTCATTATAGTTCTGTTTCTTTTCGGTCAGGAGCTATTTGGGGAAAAATCTTGGGTTAACTTTTATGGAGAAGGGATTTTTTTATAGTTTGTGGGGAAATCACATAATATACTGTGGCGTGAATGGGGAAATGATGATGTAGGAGGGCAGCAGTAAATAATAGTCATACAGCTTAAGTGCAAACTACTCAGGAATGTGTAGCAATCCTTAAAGGTGTTTCAAGGTCAAAACTGCTTACACTACTTAGTAATCTGGGGATTGTTTAAAGCTGTGTAAAAGTCTAGAAGTGTTTAAATGGTTTAGCAATATTTAAAAGTGTGATAAGGGCAAGCTGTGTAAACTGCTTAGGAAGGTTAGAAGTGTTTAAAATGGGTAGTACAGCTTAAACTACTTAAGAATTTTTAGAAGCAGAAAGCTCAAACTATGTGGTAGTAGAATTTAAAAGATACACAGATTTACAACTTAAACTTTTAGAAGCATTTAGGAGTGGTAAGGTGTTTAAAGGAAGCTACTAAACCTACTTATTAATTGTAGCAGTAGTTAGGGGTGTTTAAGGGTGATTTAAAGAGACAAACTTATATAAGGCAGACACTGTTCGGGAGGCTCACTGTTATTAAGGGCAAACATATCAAATACTTGGGATATTTTTAGAACTGTTTAGGTGAAATAAGTGTATTTAAGTGTTACTAATGGAAGGAGGTTGATGGATAGTAGGTGAGGCGACTGTATAAGGTAAAACTAATTGACTCAACTGTACAATAGTAGGTAGACTGTGGTGTAGGGGGCTCCAGGACAGAATTTGGGAGCACAGGTGCGGGGAAGTGAAAAGTAGCAATGTGGCAAGCTAATGAAGGTGGAAGTTAGTGTAATAGGGCTGCAGAGATGTAGTTGGTGGCAGAGGGCAGGGGACTGGTACAGGGGGCAGGAGTACATCAGACAAACTAGGGTAGAATGAATAGTGAGTTGCAATGGTTGCAAGTTGGCTATCTGGATGGACACATTATGGAAGCCGGGGTGTGTCCCATTTGTCACAGGTTGAGGGGTCTGGAGGCAGCGGTTGAGTGGCTAAGAAGAGAGTTAATGAGGATTGGGTGAGGGAGTGAGAGCAGTGGTACAGGACGGCCACCTCCTCAGAAGACCAGGAGTACAGAGCCAGTGGAAACAATAAGGATAGAGAAAGGGGTGAAACATTTTAGAAGTAGGAAGGGGGAACCTCAGGATAGCATGGGGGAGAAGCAAACAGTAGAAACTCAAGGTCAGGAAATAGGTTTGCGGTACTGGCTTCAATGGCAGATGATGAGGGAAGGGCTTTCTGAGAGGGGGTAGAAGGAAAAGGGGGTTGGGTCCCAGGGTGGTAGCCTGGGTAAAACATTGGCTGGACAACAGGACACAGAAGGTAATTGTAAATGGAGTCCACTCTGAAGAAAGGGGAGTTACTAGTGGGGTACCGCAAGGTTCAGTATTGGGTCCAGTCCTTTTTAATGTCTTTATAAGTGACATTGCAGAGGGACTGGAAGGAAAAGTATGCCTCTTTGCAGTTGACACAAAGATCTGCAACAGGGTTGATACACAGGGAGGCGTGGAAAGGATGAGAAGGGACTTGGCAAGGTTGGAGGAATGGTCAGAAGTATGGCAGCTAGGATTCAATGCAAAGAAGTGTAAAATAATGCACCTGGGAAGCAAGAACCCAGGGGAAGATTACACAGTGGGGGGGAGGTAGTAACAACAGCAAAAAAGGAAAGGGACCTGGGGGTAATCATATCAGATGACCTTAAGGTTAGCAAGCAATGTGAGAAGGCAGTAGGGAGGGCTGGGGGGATACTGGGATGCATAGGTAGAGGCATCACCAGCAAAAAACAGAAAGTTGTTATTCCTCTGTACAGACAGTTAGTGAGACCCCATCTGGAGTACTGCATCCAGTTCTGGAGACCCCATGTCCGCAAGGACATAGACAGGATAGAGGCAGTCCAGAGGAGGGCAACTAAAATGGTGCAGGGTCTGCAAGAGAAGTGGTACGAGGAGGGAGTAAAGGAGCTTAATATGTATACCCTTGAGGAAAGAAGGGAGAGGGGGGACATGATAGAAACTTTTAAGTACCTCAGTGGAATCAACAAAGTCCAAGAGGGTAGCATCTTTCAGAAAAAGAGACATGCAAGAACAAGGGGACACAATTTAAAGATAGAGGGAGGGTGGTTCCAGGGCAATAAGAAGAAGTATTTTTTCACAGAGAGGGTAGTAGATGCATGGAACAGCCTTCCTGAGGAGGTTGTGGGGTCTAAAACTGTGGGAGAATTCAAGAATGCATGGGACAGACATAAGGCAGTTCTTGTGGGGGGTAGGAAGAAACAGGCTGTTGGTTAACTAGGATTTGCGACCTATCCTGTAGGTAGGTGAAATGGGCAGACTAGGTGGACCAAGCGGTCCTTATCTGCCATCAAAGTCTATGTTTCTATGTTTCTATGGGGTGGGGGAAGCACAGGATCAACAGTCTGGCGGTGGAGTGGGACAGAGGTATGGGGAAAAAGGGGAAAGGGGTAGGGGTATAATTGAGGGCAAGGGGAACAAGGCAGAGGAGGCAGAAGGGAAGAAGGGAACCAGCGAGGAAGGAAAGGAGGGTGATGAGACTGGGAGGGTATTGGGGTTGGGGAAAACAGGGGAAGGAGCAGGACAAGGGGAGGGGCAGAGAACATAGCAGTAGGGTCAGATCAGCAGGTGGGGTGGGGCATTGCAGAGGGGGCAGATCAAGACACAAATGTGCAGGACAGAGTGGATTTTCAAGGAGGGGGAGAGGAAGGTAGGATGATGCAGAGGCACAGTGATGAGAAGGGGCGGGGTTTTAGTGCTAGAAGACTCAATTCTTAAAGGGGTCAGATGGGGAGGTAAAGGGAAGCAGCATAGTCAAATATGGATGGAATCAGTACCTGGATTGACAGTAAGTAGAGTGGAACAGCCTATTCTCAAGTGTGTTAGAAGAGGAAGGGGGAACCGCATGTGGTGATGCACTTGGGTACAAATGACTTGGGGGGGCAATACAGTCAAATTGGTAAGGGAGTGGTTTATGAAACTGTGGAAGTTGTGTGAGGAGGTAGGGAGTTCAGTGGCCTCCTTGGAAGTGTTCCCAGTACCCAGGGCAAGCACAGTGAGGAAAGAAAGGGTAGTGGAGTTCAACACTTGGCTGGAAGAGTGGTGTCAAACCAAAGGATATGAGCTAGTGGGGGGCTGGAGAAACACCTCGGACAACAGTGACCTGTACACAGATAACAGATTACATTTGAGTAAAGTGGGACAGGGAGTTTTGAAGCAAAGGATGGGGGAGTACATAGCATCTAAGGTGGATTTAAACAAGTTGTGGGGGGAGGCGTATGTCCAGCAGGTATGCAGGACCACTGAACAGGGGAGCCAAATGAGCTTATCCCTCCAAGCTAACAAGAATTGTTCCAGGGTAGTGTCATGGGAGGGTGTCTGGATGGGAAGGTATGCATTATGGAAGGGAAGGGAACAGGGTGGAGGGTTGTCTCCCTAAATGCAAGGAGCCTGGGGGAAAAAGAAGATGAATTACAGACTGTCTTGGCTGTCAGGATGGTGGACATAGCAGCCATCATGGAGACTTGGGCCACCCAATACCAGGACTGGGATCTGATGATCCCAGAGAATAGGATATACAGAAAAGACAGAGGCAAGGGGAAAGGGGGGGTGGCAATGTATGTTAAGGAGGGGATAAGGGAAGAGGGGGAGAAGGGTAGGACAGAGGGATTATGTATGCAATTCCATGATTCAAAAAGTAGGTCACTGAGATTGGAAGTGGTGTACATGCCACCAACCCAAGCAGAGGACTTTTTTTTATTTTTTTATTTTTTTTAACCAAGAGGGAACTGGGCATTGACCCTTTTCAGTCATGCCTGACATAAGAAAGAGCACAAAAAAGATTGAAGTGCTAAGGAGTCATCTGGTAGGCATCAGAGCAGATATGGGAGTAGACCAAAGGAGGTTAATCATTAAGGAAGGAATACTGATTGCCACAGATGAGTGCATTAGGCTCAAGTGGAAGAACACAAGGGCCAAAGCGCCCAGCTGGCTCAGTTCTGGGGTTGCCCAGGCAGTAAGGGAAAAGTGGTTGTCCAATAGAAAATTTAGGAAGACCAAGAGAGAGAGGTAGATAGAGAAAATTACCCGAGGTTGGCTAGTGAGGTAAGTAAGAAAGTCTGGTGAGCAAAGGCACAGAAGGAGCTGCAGATAGCTGAAGGAATTAAGAAGGAGGAGGAGAAGGCTTCCTTTTGCTTTACAAGTGAGAAAAGGGACAAGAAGGAAAGGATTGTTAGGCTTAAGAAACGGGTGGAGTGGGTGAAGGATAATGGGGGAAAAGCAGAGATACCAAATGAATACTTCTGTTCAGTCTTCACCAGGGAGAAGGATGAACCAGTGCCTTCAGGAGGGAAAAGAGGATCGAGGGGAGGAAAACACAGATGTAGTGATAGAGGAGAATAGAGTGAGAGAGGGGCTGCTGGCATGGAAGGTGGACAAATCACCAGGCCCGGACAGAGTACAACCAAGAGTAGTAAAGGAACTTGCTGAGGAGCTGGCAGAGCCACTGGCAGACCTATTTAATAGTTTACTAGAGTCACGCATGGTACCTCAGCACTGGAGAACAGCACATGTAGTGCCCCTCCACAAAAGTGGTCCCAAGGATGACCCAGGAAATTACAGACCAGTCAGTCTGACCTCCATTGTGGGCAAGCTCATGGAGACCATACTAAAGGAAAGGTTGGTGGAATATCTAGATAAGCCTGGTCTCCAGGATGTGAGGCAGCATGGGTTCATTGGGAGGAGATTGTGTCAATTAAATCTGATTGACTTCTTTGACTGTGTCATTAAGACAGTAGACAAGGGCTAAGTGGTAGACATCCTCTATCTTGATTTAAGCAAGGCCTTTGATTCTGTGCCCCACAAAAGGTTGATCAGGAAGTTGGTTGATCATGGGGTTTGGAAAAAGATGGCCAGATGGGTGGAAAACTGGCCAAGAGACAGAACCCAGAGAGTAGTTGTGGGGGGAGAGTTATCTGGCACCAGAGAGGTAACCAGTGGGGTCCCACAGGGCTTGGTGCTGGGGCCCGTGTTGTTCAATGTCTTCATCAGTGACATTGGGGATGGCATTAAGGGCAAAATGTGCCTATTCGCAGATGACACCAAGCTCTGTGTTAGAGTGGACACAGCTGAAGGGATACCGGACCTACAGGAAGATCTGGAAAAGCTGGGGAGGTGGTCCAGGATCTGGTAACTTGGCTTCAATGCAAAGAAATGCAAAGTTATGCATATTGGAGCTAACAATCCCCAGACAAAGTACTACCCGGGTGGAGTCCGAGTATCTGCATCAAAGAAGGAAAAGGACCTGAAAATTATGATCACTAGTGAACTGAAGCACTCCACGCAGTGTAAGAAAGCAGCAGCAAAGGCAAACAAGATGCTCGGATGCATATCTGGGGATCAGTAGTAGGAAAGAGAAGGTTATACTGCCCATGCACAGGTCACTGTTAAGGCTGCATTTAGAGTATGGAGTTCAGCACTGGTGCCACACCTCAAAAAGCACATTAACCTGCTGGAGAAGGTCAAGAGGAGGGCTGCAAAGATGATAGCCGGTCAGCAGGGCAAGGCATACGAGGAGAGGTTGAGGGACAGGAGAGAGAAAGGGGACATGATTGGGACTTTCAGGTACTTGAAAGGGATAAATAAGGTTGATAAAGAGAGTCTCTTTAAGCTGAGTGGCATTCATAACATGAGGGGGTACAATCTTAAGCTAGAGGGTGGGAGGTTTAGTAGGGAGGTCAGGAAGCACTTCTTCACAGAGAGGGTGGTGGGCACTTGGAATGTCCTGCCAAAAGAGGTCCTCTCATTCACTAAAGATACCACCAACAGCTTAATCTGGTTCAAGGTCAGTTGGCATTCATCTGTATCCCCTTCCCCTGGGTCATGCCTGAAAATAGGCAGGATTTGTCTAGTGCACTTACCCAGTCAACAAAAACTAAATAAATAACATAGATACATAGATACATAGACAGTGTCGGCAGATAAGGGCCTATGGCCCACCCAGTCTGCCCATTTGAGCTTGTAAGTTCAGTTTGTTTTCCTAGAAGTCTGTTTCCCCTTACCCCTGACCTCTAGAATTCCTTTATGTCTATCCCATGTATTCTTAAATCCCGTGATTGTTTCAGCCCCCACCACTTCTCTGGCAGGGTGTTCCACTTGTCCACCACCCGCTCTGTAAGAAATTCTTCTCATGTTTCCTCTGAATCGTCCTCCCTCCAACTTCATCCCATGCCCTCTAGTCCTGAAACATCTTTTTCGCTTAAAAATAGTGTTTTCCTGCACCCTGTTCCTCCCTGTAAGATACTTGTATGTCTCTATCATATCCCCTCTCTCCCTCCTCTCCTCCAGGGAGTACATGTTCAGTTCCTTCAACCTGTCTTCATAGGACTTGTGATGCAACCCATGCCCATCTTTGTTGCCCTCCTCTGAACCTTCTCTACCCTGTCTATGTCCTTACGAGGTATGGTCTCCAGAACTGTACACTGTACTCCAGGTGGGGCCTCACTAGTGTCTTGTATAGCGAATTATGACCTCCCTTTCCTGCTGGTGATGCCCCTGCCTATACATCCCAGCATCCTATTTGCTTTACCTGATGCCTTGTCACACTGTTTCTCACTTGAGGTCATCAGAGATGACAACCCCAAGATCCCTTTCCTGCTTGGTGCATGCTATATCCTCACCCCCAACTGATATATTGTGCCAGGGTTTTGTGCCCCATATGCATTATCTTGCACTTCTTTGCACTGAATTTCAACTGCCAAACCGTTGACCATTCTTCAAGTTTCTGCAGGTCCTTCTCATTCTGTCTACACCCTCTGGTGTGTCTACTCTGTTACAGAGCTTTGTGTCATCAGCGAACAGTGAAATTCTGCCTTCTAGATCCTGTGCAATGTCACTGATGAAGATGTTGAATAGGACCGGTCCCAGCACTGATCCCTGTGGTACCCCACTGGTTACTCTTCCCTCTGTGGAGTGACAGCCATTTACCACCACCCTCTGTGTCCTGCCACCCAGCCAGTTACCTACCCACCACACTATTGTCCTGCCCACACCCATATTCCCCATTTTGTGTAATAGTCTTCTATGTGGCACAGTGTCAAAGGCCTTACTGAAGTCCAGATAGGCCATGTCCACTGCCCTCCCCTGATCCACCTCCCTAGTCACCCAGTCAAAAAATTCAATGAGGTTGGTCTGACATGACCTCCCCCTGGTGAAACCATGCTGCCTTGGGTCCTGTAGTTCATTGACAACCAGATGATCCACCAATCTCTCCTTCAGTAGTGCTTCCATGATCTTTCCCACTACCGAGGTGAGGCTGACTGGTCTGTAGTTCCCTGCTTCCTTTGTTCCCACTTTTGTATAAGGGGACTACATCTGCTGTCCCTCCAGTCTTTGGGTACTTCCTGTTTCCAGTGATTGGCTGAACAGGATAGCCAGAGGTTCAGCCATCACCTCTCTTAGTTCTTTAAGGACCCTGGGTGCACCCCATCTGGCCCCATTGCTTTATCAGCTCTTATTACTTCCAGTTCCAATCTTTTTCTTTCGTAAAGGACTTGTGTCCATTTCTGCACCATTCTCACCCCTTGTACTCCCTTCAGACCCATTACCCCCCTCTTCCTTAGTAAAGACTGAGCAGAAATACCTGTTCAATATGTCAGCTTTATTGTTGTCATCCTCCACGCGGCTTCCATCCTCCCCCTTCAGTCTCACTATCCCTCCCTTTGTCTTTCTTTTTTCACTTATGTACCTGTAAAAGGTTTTGTCCCCTTTACCCACTGATTTTGCAATGTGTTCTTCTGTCTGAGCTTTGGCTTCCCTTACTGACTTCCCTGCCTCCCTTTGTTTCTCCTGGTACTTCTCCCTATCCCCTTCTGCCTGTGTCTTTTTGTATTGCCTGAATGCAATCTTTTTGGCTTTCACTTTCTTTGCTACCTCTTTGGAAACCAATGGTCTCCCTTCCTTTTCCTCTTGCTAACCTGCTTAATGCATAATTCTGTTGTTCTTATAATCCCCATTTTAAATACTGCCCACTGTTCCTCAACCCCTGATTCCTGTCCCATTCCCTTAATGCCTCTTTCAAGTATCTCCCATTTTCCCAAAGTCTGCCCCCTAAAATCCAGGATACGTGTTTTGTGTGGTTTGGTTCTGCTTTTCTGTGATTTCAAACCACAATGACTGGTGGTCACTGTTACCCAGGTGCTCCCCACTGTTACCCCCATCACACTGTCCCTGTTTGTGAGCACAAGGTCCAGTATTGCCTTCTGCTGAGTTGGTTCCATGACCAGTTGCTTGAGGAAGGCACCCTGAAGGAGTCCAGGATAAATCTGCTCCTAGTTGATGCTGCTGCTGGGATGCTCCAGTCCACGCCTGGTATATTGAAGTCTCCAACCAGTACTACCTCATTCCTTGTCTGCCATCCTTTGGATGGCTAGCATCAGCTCCCTATCTGTTTCTTCCTCCTGGGCTGGTGGTCTATAGACCACACCTGTGTGGATGGCTGGCCCCATTTTCCTTTCCAGCTTAACCCACAGTATCTCTCCCCCATTTTGTTCCTCCTGGATCTGTGTGGCCCTTATGTCATTTTTCACATACGGTGCCACTCCTCCTCCCTTCCTGCCTGCTCTGTCTCTTCTGAATATGTTGTAGCCAGGTATGGCCATCTCCCAGTCATGGTTATCATTACAGCAGGTTTCAGTGATGGCCACACATAAATAAAAAAAATCTCATTGAAGACAGTGGGCAGCTTTAAGAGAGGCTGGGATAGGCATAGGAGGAAGGTAAAGAATCATGGGTAGGGAGGATGGGAGGAGTGGGGAAGGAGGGCAGGGACATTAGCTCAAGCTGTGGACCCTGCAATACAAGCAGACTTGATAGACCAAATGGCCTTTTTCTGCTGGCTTCTTCGTATGTTCATACGTATGTATGAACAAATTTACAATACATACAATAATAAAAATTAAAAATACAGTTTTGTAGTTATTGGTTGAAGCAGTTATGTGATAAATATTCAGCATAATAAGATTTTAACATATGTTTAAAGTGCTTTACATTTTTTGCGGTCTTAGTTATTGCAAACAAACTGTTCAACATCGTGGGAGCATACCAAGTGAAGGAACAATGAGTTGAAATTTACTTGGGCAAAGATGGATAAAAAAGTAAATCTGTTCTGAGTCTACTTGTAAATATATTATTCTGCAAACTGAGCTTTTTTGATAAACATTGTGGCAAGGAATTATGATAAATTGTGAAGGCAAATTGTGAAGACTTGGACAGGGAGCTAGTGGAGCAGACTAGGAGGGTATGCAGGAAAGGGAACACCATGATCATGTGGGACTTCTATCTACTAGGAGTAGACTGGAGCACCCCAGCCACCTCGAGTGCAAGGGAGCAGGTACTCCTGGAAGCATTTTGGGACAGCTTCCTTTTTTTTTTTTATTTTTTCCTGGGGGTCCTCTGTCACTCATCTGCCTAGTCACGCCCCAGAGCTTTCACCACTTCCGCTATTTGCCGCCCCTCCCAGTCATCCCTGGCATACCTGAGAGGCCACGGCACTGGCCCTCAATACCAGTGCCTCGGAACTAATAACTGATTGGGAGCAGCGGCAGGGGTGAGTTGAGGCTCAGGAGGCTTCACTTCAGACGGAGGATTCCTCCCTCTTTTCTTAAGTTTTTCTCCCGGAGGTGGGGACGGTAATGACGCCAGCATCTCGCCCCGCCTCCGAAACTAGCGGCAGCGCGAGAGCTCCTGGCCTCCGCCAGGAGTCCTCAGTGCTCCAGATGCTGCCCACACCCTCCCCCCGGAGAAGGAGAGCAGTCCATAGGATGCTCCATCCCTTTCCCCCTGGCTGGCCCTCCAATGACTCGGGTCCGTTCCCGAACCCGGGTCACCGGCGTCGCAAGCGGAAATCCCACCACAGCGCCAACGGTCCGGCTCTAGGACAGCTTCCTGGAGCAGATGGTTAGTGAGCCAGCTTGGTTGGAAAAAACTTTGGACCTAGTGCTAACCAACGGGGAGGCTGTGAGAAAGCTGGGGGTGGAGGACCAGCTGTCTGGGAGTGACCATCCCTCGGTGTAGTTCACAGTCAACATGGGCAAGAATGCTGTAGGAATATGTACCAGGGTGGTTGACCTCAGGCATGCTGACTTTGACAGGATGGAAGAATTACTGGGGAGACACCTGGCAGGAATTAGGCCAAACATGGGCACAAGCCAGAAGTGGGAAATTATCAAACTTGGGCTAATGGAGGCTACTGGGTCATGTACCAAGACACAGAGAAAGAAGGGAAGGTCTAAGAAGCCAAACTGGTTGAATCAGAAGGTTTTGGAAGGGGTAAGAGCAAAAGAAGCAGCTTTTAGGAGGTTCAAGAAATCCTGAAGTGGGGAGGACAGGGAATTGTTTGCAAGGAAATCCAAGGAGGTAGACAGATTTGCCAGGGCAGTCAAGGCTTCCTGGGATCTGAGGCTGGCACAGGGCATCACGGACAGGGAAAAGTACTTCTTCAAGTACATAAGGGAGAGAAGGAGCTGTAAGGATCAGGTAGTGAGGATTAAGGATGGGGGATGGGTGGAGAAGGGGTGAAACAGGCAGAAGCACTAAATGAGTACACCATGAAACCATGAAGAAAAGCTGCACTGCGTGAAATCATAAAGAAAATATTGTATCCATATTGTATGACACCGTAAAGTTAGTATTTTTTTTTTGTTTTATTATCACTCTTTTAATTGTCTTGCACAGTGAAAAAAAGTTTGTATTATTTCTTATTTCTTAGTTCTTAGGAAAATCTGTGCTTCCCAATGTCTCAGTTGCTAACAGGATTGTTGCTTCACAGCCCTACACAAAATTCATTAAAGTGATCCTTCACCTCTAGAATGCAATTGCCCCCCCACCCAAAGCATTGAAGGTCATGTTTACACCATGGCTACACTTGTGGGCATGGAGATCATTTATACAGTTGCTTGCTGTTTTTACTACATTTCCCCCAGTGGTACTGTATGTGGCATTACCAAGTGCCTGTCATAATAGGAATATTGCTCAACACTTACTAGCAGAAGCACTCAGCATCTGCAAAAAAGATGTAGAAACATAAAATGTGAGAATTAAAAAAAATACATTGCTTTCATTCACAATTTACTATAATTTTAAATATTTCATCTATTTAATTTCTAAACCACAAGCATTTGTCAATGTTGAACATTTTCTGCTGGTATGCACCTCTTTTCTTGGTTTTTCATATAAGGAGAGAGTAGAGGACCTCAATATGTATACCCTGGAAGAGAGGAGAGAGAGAGGGAGGATATAATAGAGACCTTCAAATACCTCAAGGGCATAAATAAGGTACAAGAGGGTAGCATCTTTCAGAAAAAAGATGCTCAAGAACAAGTGGTTATGATATGAGGCTGGAGGGGCAGTAGACTCAGGGGTAATATGAGGAAGTATTTTTTCATGGAAAGGGTAGTGGATGCATGGACCAGCCTCACAGCAGAGGTGGTGGGGGAAAAACAGTAGGGGAATTCAAGAATGCATGGAATAGGAACAAGGGAGCTCTAGCAGTAGGAAAGAGAGGGTAAAGGTTGGAGATCAAGTAGGATCTGTGATATTGCAATATACGTTGCAGCCCCTCTGTGGTGCAAGCCCCGTTATGTCCTGGTGCACCACCTGTTCTAGCACAAGTGTGGTTTTGGCACACAGCATTCCAATTTCAACACACCCTGCATTAGAAAATCAGGATTGCTGCAACATTTTGCCCAAGGTGCTACTTGCGTCAAACTCTTTTGGTGCACAAACCTTGCGCAAAATTTTGGCATTTGAAAATTGGACCCAGTATTTAAATTTTTGTCACAGTAACTACTATATGTACCAAGCTCTAATGCTTTTGATACTATCATATATAGCTATAGGTTTGATTCCCAGCACTGCCACTCAAGCTGGTATTTAGAACTTTAGCATGTTTTCAGAGGCTTCTTGAACAGTCGCCTTAACTTTAAAAGCCAGTTTAAATCAGCGCATTGCATGGCAAACCATTGTCTGCAGTAAACTCGGGTAAGCTGGGGTCCCTGCACAAGATTTTATAAGAACAGGGTCCCAGCACCACAGTCCCCGGATTTCCAGTAAGCCAACCTGTGTGCTGACCAAACATTACAAAGAAGGGGAGTGCTGCAGACTATAGCACAGGCTTGCAGCATCGGTGACCAGTGATGGCAACCCACTGGCTGGTCACCCTGGTGGGACATCTGGAGGATGCCCTGGCTCATGGGGGGTGGGATGGGTACAGTTGTGGGACAGTAGGGACAGTGCAGGCCTGGGGTGGTGAATGCACTAGTACCACGATGGGGGCTGCAGGCTGTCATCTGCCACAGATCACTGGCCACTTCAGTGGTGGTTTGACAGGTGCTAGGGGCTGTCTGGGCACCATGGCCATAGGGGCACTAGATCACCCCACCAGCGAGGATTGCAGCAGTGGTGCATGGCAGCTTAGTCCAGTTCTGGGCTGGTCTAACTGCAGGGTCTGTCTGCCCCTTGGGGAGGCTTGCAAAATTCCAGTGTAAGAGATATCGCAGCCCTGCCTCTGCACAAGCCCTCTTATGCCATGGCATACCAGTGCCGCTGTCTCAATGATGATGCAAGCCTGGCTGATGCATGCAGTCCCCCAGTGTCACACAGTCCCTTACAAAATTGAGACTGGTGGAAGGAGCCTTTTGTGTCATTTCTCCTTGCCACCAGCCCCATGTGCCAGTCCTGACCTTTTGAAAATCAGGCCCAGTGTTTCTCAAATGAAGCCACCATGGCTGCATGTGGCCACCAATACAGTACCATACTTTCACAGAGTTCTTTAGAGCCCCATTCACAAAGGTAATGAAATAGAATGCAAAATTTCTTATCTTTACATAAACATGGGAGATACACTTCAAGTAAAAATACATCAGGGATTTGATTTCATGTATGCTGTGTGAAAAGAAAAGTGTTATAGGAACTTTGGTGTTGTGTCAGGGGGTCTGGGGTAAAAAAATAAGGAGTGAGGCCACCAGTGCATTTTGGTGACTACATTTTATGGCCTTTTCAGGCAACCAGAATTTGGGGCTTGAGAACCACTGTGCTAGAACATACTGTAAAATATAAAGGATAACATATGGGCATCGGTGTGTAACCACGCTATGCTTGCTTTCGAATGCTTCCCATGGCAACTCTGTTAAACCTTGAGAGCAAAGCTCGAGAGGTTTATAGAGTTGCCATGGGAACCACAAGAAGGCAAGCGTAGCGTGGTTACACACCAATGACCATATGTTGTCTTTTATAGTGTATGGTCATCGGAAAAGTCATAGAAAATATAAGTTTGTAAGATTACGCTGGTTCTTCCTGCCACAGGCATGACTTGGTACTGCCGCCCAGCCGCTCCTGCTCCCCTGCGGTCATGGTACTTCAGGAGACCATCTGGACAACAAGTTCCTCCTCGGATTGAGGATCGATAGCCACCAGCCGACCGAACCACGCTGGTGGTTCAGATCAGGTGCAGTCGGACTGAAGTGACGCTCACTGCTCGCCTACAGCTCAAGCTCTAAACTTTTTAATCTTTTTAAAATCTTTGGTGCCTTATATACTGTTTCAGCGATGTCAGTGGTTTCCTTTTTTAAAACGTAAAAGTTCGGCTGTTATTGGTGTTATGGCAACAACAACACGTGGCAATTCTATTTTGTTACACCATCGATGTGACGAAGTGGCAGTAGTATAACAAAGTCATGACATCACATCGATGGTATAACAACACTGTAAAAAGATGATTTTTGCATGTTAGCTTCGTTCCACCATACATTATAAAAATGTAGTAAAACAACACTGACATTTTACATCATGTGCCATACTTGTGGCAGTTTGATGTTAGTAGCAGTGTAAGAAAAGTAGAGGTGGGCAAACCAGAGCAGGCTTCAGCTTGGTTTAAGCTTAGTGCCTGGCTAGGCTCGACTCAACCTCTATAAGCAACTAAGAGCCAAAGGCAAGCCAAGCCAGTTATCATCAACATAAGCATTTTTACTGGCCTTAGCAGTTAGTGTAGTGTCTGAAACGTTCAACTCCTATGCACAGAACAGCCTGCAGTAGCTAGGGCTCGGCTCATATTCTGATTCACAGAGTCAAGCCAGACCCCTAGCTCAGCTCTAGCTTGACTCTAGGTGAAAAATTCCTGGCCTGTCCACCTCTAGGGAAAAGCCTACCAATATATCCATTTCAGCCACTTGTAGGCTATATTACAAGCATTTGTCAATATTGAATGTTTGCTAGTGGTATTCACCTCTTTTTCTTTCTAATTCTGACCTCAGCTCTTGAAGATACTTACTTTAAGATTCCTCTAATAGACATGAAATGTACCATTTATGGTATACTGGCTGAAATGTCTTTTTGCACCAGAGGTGCGAAAACACGTCTTGTCCAGGATTTAAAAAAATGACACATCACATTTATAATATTTTGTGGAAAATGGCTATGTTGAAAGTTTGAAGTCAAAACATTAAAAATTAGTGAAGTTATCAGTAAACGCTGAAATAGTGTAATGTTCCATCATCACTAAAGGTGATTTTGCCAGCAGTGAAACTGGAGGATTGAACACCCCCAGTGTCAGTTTTATAAACAGTGGGGGGGGGGGTGCAGTTATGGTGCACTGCAATAGACATTGATGGACAGTTTTATTTTTTTACAGGGTGTTTAAAAAAATGAAATAGGAACTGGGAGGTTGCAGTTACAGTGGCGGCTACAACAGACATCCATGGAACATTTTCTTTCTTACAGGGTATTTAAAAAAAGACATTGAGGGAAGGTTTTCTTTATTTCAGGTTTCGACACTGGGGATTGGGCACCCCCAGTGTCAGTGCTATGTTTGGGGTAGGGGTGAGGGTGGGTGGTGTGTGGGAGGGTCAGGAGGGGGTGGTGGTTACAGGGGCACCAGCAGTGGACACTGGAGGATTGAGCACATCCAGTGTCAGTGTTATAAATGGTTGGGGGTGCAGTTACGGTGGACTCTATGGACTGGGCCCAGTGACACTGAGGGTTGAGGAATCGGATGCCACACCGCGTCCCATGCTGGTGA
This sequence comes from Neoceratodus forsteri, assembly GCA_016271365.2. Classification (NCBI taxonomy): domain Eukaryota; kingdom Metazoa; phylum Chordata; order Ceratodontiformes; family Ceratodontidae; genus Neoceratodus; species Neoceratodus forsteri. The sequence goes on from CM057449.1 coordinate 990,649,561, forward strand.
CCAGGGTTTGGGAATGGACTCAGGTTGCTCGGGGATCAGCAGGAGGAGTAAAGATTTGGCATTCATAGACAGCTTTCTTTCCTCAGGGAGGAGGGACAGTGTGGCGTGCTGTGGACTGACACCCTGTGGTGGTTGGGTGTCAGCAAAGGTGTGTCACCCAGACGAGGGAAGGGCACCCATCCATGGCATCTGGCTGCTTCCTCGGAGGTGGAGGCAGCTGCTTCACCCATTGCATGGCTCAGGTGCTGGGAGAAAGCAGGCAGAAAATGGCTGTGAGCCGACAGGGTCCATGATGACCCGACATCTTTGGGTTGGTGTACGAGTCCCTCCAAGGGAGGGCTGGAGCCATTAAAAAAAAACGGAATCAATGGACTGTTCTTTTTTTACAGGATATTTAAAAAAAATAAAATAGTAGGCAGGAGGGTTGCAGTTACAGTGCAGCTATAACAGACATAAATGAACCATTTTCGTTTTTACCGGGTATAAAAAAAAATGCCAAAGGAAGGTTTTCTTTATTTCAGGTTTCAACACAGGGGTATTGGGTGCCTCCAGTGTCAGTGTTATGACTGGGGGTGGGGTGGTGGGTGCTGATTGGGAAGGTTGGGTGGGGGTGGCAGTTACAGAGGCACTAGCAGTGGACACTGAGGGATTGGGCACCCACAGAGACAGTGTTATAAATGGTGGGGGGGATGCAGTTATGGTGGTGCAATTGATATCGATGGATGGTTTTCATAGTTGCATGCATACAAAAAACACAGAGGGGAGGTTTCCTTTATTTCAGGTTTTGACACGGGTAGAGAGGGCACCCCCAGTGTCAGTGTTATTTTGGGGGGGGACTGGGGTGGTGGGTGCTGAGTGGGAGGGACTGGTAGGGTGACAGTTACAGGGGCACCAGCAGTGGACACTGGGGGATTGGGCACCCCCAGTGTCATTGTTATAAACTGCAGAGGGGGTGCAGTTATTGTGGTGCAATAGACATCGATGGATGGTTTTCTTAGTTGCAGGCTTACAACAAACTAAATCTATGAAGCGGACACTAGGGGACTAGCCACCCCCAGTGTCAGCGTTATGTTTGGGGGGGGTGTGGCATGGTGGGGGCTGAGAGGGATGGTTGGGTGATGAGAGAGTTACAGGGGCATCAGCAACAGACATAGATGGATGTTTTTTGTTGTTATGGGGGCTTGGAATAGCATCTGCACACCAGTAATGTCCGTAGCAAACTTCTGGTGTGCAGCTGCAACTGTTTTGACAACTGATCAGCTGTTTGCTGATGGGACTTCATGCACATCAAAGGACTGAAGCCCTCTCTGAGTGATGTGGCTTCGTGCTTTGAAGTACATGAAATTTCAGACCACCGAGCTGACAGCTGCATCATGACCACAATGCATGGTCATTGGTCTAGGCTGCCAAGCCCCTTGCTGTCGCAACTGCAATGGATTCAGCAGTGACACACCTCCCAAATCCCGATGTACTCATCACAAAATGATTTTGCACAAGTGCAGCAAACACCATGACACATGTAACATTTATGAGGTTTTGTGGAAAAATGGCTATGTTGAAAGTTTGGCATCAAAACATTCAAAATTAACGGAGTTATGAGTAATCGCTGACATAGTGTAACATTCTGTCATAACCTGGGCATTTTTCCATATTTGTACATCACATGTTCAGCATAGACTTCTTATTACCCTACCTAATGGACCCAGCAGGTGAAGATTTTCAAATCCTCACCAAACTATCATTTTGTGCCACCAAAACGTCATTCTGCTCCACAGGTATGAAAACGCATTTTAGCTAGGATTTGAAAAATGACAACTGCCACATTCATGAGGTGCTGTGAAGAAATGGCTATGTCTAAAATTTGGGGTCAAAATATTGAAAATTACCAAAGTTACAAGCCTGTGTTTATAAATTTCAATGTAGATTCATGACTTTGTTGCTTTTTAATATTTTTGCCCCAAATTTTCAACATAGCCTTCTTATGATCCCACCTCATGAATAAGTGTAGAGAATATATTCAACTCCTGCCCAAAAGGTGATTTCATGCAACGACTGCAAAATCACCTTGCGGGGCACAAAAACACATTTTGGTCAGGATTTGAAAACTGACAGTTGTCACATTCATAAGGTCCTATAAACAAATGACTATGTTGAAAATTTGGGGTCAAAATATTGAAAATTACCAAAGTTACAAGCCTGTATTTGTAATATTTAATGTAGGCTCATAACTTTGTTGTTTTTTAATATTTTTACACAAGAGTTTCAAAATAGCCTTCTTATGAGCCCACCTCATGAACAAGAACAGAGAAAATGTTCAACTCCTGCCTCAAAGGTGATTTCACACAATGACTGCAAAATCACCTTTCTGGACAGATTTACCTAATGTCACTTGCACTGTTCATAAGGTGGTGTCCCAAAAAAGGTATGTTGAAAATTTGGGGCAAGAATACTGAAAAATGGCCAAGTTATGCGATTAAGTTAAAACCAATTGAAGTATATTGAACCACATACCAGATTTCCTCAGTTCATGGTCCGGCACTGAAGAGTTAAAATGTGTCTGCAGTCCAGAAAGATTACAGTGTCTGCTCCCAGTGGGTAAGTAAGGGCTTGAGGGGTGTTGGGTGTGAGTGGGAGGGGTTGCAGGGGGTGATCTAATGTGCAACAGATAGCGATAGAAAATAAAAATCATTACGCGTATGCAACACAGTATCAGTATGTTGGTCTTTTGTAGACCAGTAGCCTTAGCAGCACAGATGACACAGTTTGTTTTACCAGGACTCATAGGCGCCTCGCCTGCCACCAGTGGATAACCAGTTACTCTAAGACGTTCTGTGAGTTATGTTGTAGTGAACCCATTAAAATAAAAAAACTATTTAAAAGACAAAGAACCTCTGTGCGCAAACACTGAGGCAAGGGTTACCCCAAAGGGCATTTGGCTGGGAAAATAACCCAAACAGACCGTCTTAGGGTAGCTGGTTCATTCCACTGGGGTGTCAAACAGACGAGGCATACTGATGAGTCCTGGTAGGACGAAACACGTGTCTATGTCATCTGTTAGCACCCTTTGCAAACTGTGTGAGAGGCCTTTTGGCACCATGCAATTCTGCTTAAAGTTGAACCAGCATAACATTCTGTGGTGATTTGCATATATAGCCCATGATGCTTTGCATTGTGTGGGCATGTGTGATTTTGTATTTTCTTGAAACTTGGCTTCCCAGCCAAATGCCCTTTGGGGTAACCCTTGCCTCAGTGTTTGCGCACAGAGGTTCTTTGTCTTTTAAATAGTTTTTTTATTTTAGTGGGTTCACCACAACATAATCCAGACAGTCCATCTTAGGGTAGCTGGTTCATTCCACTGGGGTGTCAAACAGACGAGGCATACTGATGAGTCCTGGTAGGACGAAACACGTGTCTATGTCATCTGTTAGCACCCTTTGCAAACTGTGTGAGAGGCCTTCCGGCACCATGCAATTCTACTTAAAGTTGAACCAGCATAACATTCTGTGGTGATCTGCATATACAGCCCATGATGCTTTGCACTGTGTGGGCATGTGTGATTTTGTATGTTCTTGAAACTTGGCTTCCCAGCCAAATGTCCTTTGGGGTAACCCATGCCTCAGTGTTTGCGCACAGAGGTTCTTTGTCTTTTAAATAGGTTTTTATTTTAATGGGTTCATCACAACATAACCCAGACAGACCGTCTTAGGGTAGCTGGTTCATTCCACTGGGGTGTCAAACAGACGAGGCATACTGATGAGTCCTTGTAGGATGAAACACGTGTCTATGTCATCTGTTAGCACCCTTTGCTAACTGTGTGAGAGGCCTTTCGGCACCATGCAATTCTGCTTAAAGTTGAACCAGCATAACATTCTGTGGTGATTTGCATTGTGTGGGCATGTGTGATTTTGTATTTTCTTGAAACTTGGCTTCTCAGCCAAATGCCCTTTGGGGTAACCCTTGCCTCAGTGTTTGCGCACAGAGGTTCTTTGTCTTATCAATAGATAGTTTTCTTTTTTCCAGACTTAAAAAAATGGAAAAACAAACAAACGCTAAGGGAAGATGTTCTTTATTTCAGCTTTTGACACTGGGGGATTGGGCACCTCCAGTGACACCCTATTGTTTGGGGGGTGGTGTTGTGTGTGCAGAGTGGAAGGGGAGGGTCAGGTGGGGGTGAAAAATACAGGGGGCCAGCAGTCGACACTGGGGGATTGGGCACCACCAGTGTCAGTATTATAAATGGCTGGGGTGTGCAGTTAGGATAGCCTGCAATAGCCAGGGAGTATAGTGCAGTGGTTAAAGGCTCTGAACTGCAAATCTGGTGACATCCAGCAGACCAGACCAGGGTTTGAATCCCACAGCCCCTACTTGCATACTGTGTGACCCTGAGCAAGTCACTTAACTTCCTTGTGCTCCCAGGTCTCACCTGGAAACAAGCTTCGGCTTAGAGTGTCTTTTCTGGTTAAACCATTTTTCCCTTTCCCTTTCCCTTTCCCTTCCCATCAATGGACCATTTCCTTTTTTACAGGGTATTCTAGAAATAAAAATAGGAAACAGCGAGGTTGCAGCTACTGTGGTGGCTGCAAGAGGCATTAATGGACCATTTCCCTTTTTACAGGGTATTTAAAAAATTAAAAAAAAAAGGAGAGGGAAGTTTATTTTTTTCAGGTTTTGAAACCAGGGGATTGGGCACCCCCAGTGTCAGTGTTATGTTTGGGATGGGTGTTGGGGTTTTGGGCACTGAGTGGGAGGGTCAGGTGTGGGTGACAGTTACAGCGGCACCCCCAGTATCAGTTACAGTGTTGTTTAGGGGAGTGGGATGGGGTGGTGGATGCTGAGAGGGAGGTTGGGTGGGAGAGAGTTACAGGGGCACCAGAAAGAGACATTGATGGACAGTTTTTGTTGTTGCAGGGCTTGAAATAGCAATTGCGCACAAGTAAGGCCCTTGGTAAACTTCTGGTGTTCAGCTGCAACTGTTTAGAAAGCCAATCAGCTGTTTGCTGATGCGGCTTCATGTGAAATAGTTTGTGTGGGTAAGGAGGGGTGAGAGATAGAGCGCATCTCCTCTAGTTGAAAGCCAATCAGCTGTTTGCTGATGTGGCTTCTTGCACATCAAAGGACCAAAGCCCTCTCTGATTGGAGCTTCTTCGGTCCTTTGAAGTACAAGAAGTTGCAGCCCAAGTGATGTCAGAACCACAGTGTGTGGTTATTGGTGCAGACGGCCGAGCCCCTTGTAGTTGCAACTTGCAATGGGCTAGGCAGTGACACATCTCCCTAGTCCCATAGAATCCCTCCCAAGAGGTTTGGTGCACAAGTGCAGCAAGCACAAAAATGTAGCTGTGGTGCCAAACTGTTGCAATTTCACTGCATGATGACACATACTGTTCTTACACAGTAAAAACAAAGTTAGCATAGCCACTACCATACTACTATCCCCAAACTCATTTCACTTCCGAAACAATCACGTACTGTATGTGGACAGTTGGCTACTCTGAATCAGCAGTCAGAGGAGACAGAAACCATGAAACAAAAGATCTACACCAGTAAAAAGTAAAATTGTAATACTGAAATTTGGAGCTGAGTGGAGCTGACTTTGCCCCTCCCCAAACTTATAGATGCACTTACAATGAACAAAGTAAAATGTTAAAAAATTTGCCTGCTAAAATTTTAACTATGAATAAAAGATTTTTAAATCACAAGTAACACCACTCTGCACTCAAACTGACCAAAGATTTCTACACTAAATGTTTTGTTTTTCTAATTTCACTGATTTTCTTCATAACAGAAACAGACAATGATAGCAGACAAAGATCCTTGGTCTATTCAGTCTGCCAGTAACACCCACAATATCTACCCTATGCTTCCCATCTCACTGCTACAACCCTGAGTAATTACTAAGACTTTCACTCTGTTCCAGCTGTGCTTGAAACCCTTAACAGTTTTGGCGACCACAGATCAGGTGGCATATTGTTCCACAGCTCAACCACTGTCTCTGTAAAGTAAAATGTTCTCATGTCTCCCACCCTGTGGCAGTTTCCACTCATGTCCCCATGATCTTGATCCACTATTCCTGCTGAATAGCTCCTCACAGTTCACCTTGTTCATTCCTTTCAGGAACTTGGAGGTCTTTATTATTTCTCCCCTCTCCCATCTGGCCTCCATGAGTACATGTTCAGCACTTTAAGCCAGTCCTTGTACAATCTGCCCTGCTGCCCATGAATCATTTTGGTTACCCTATGTTGCACTGTCTCCAGCCTATCCTTATCTTTCTTTATGTGAGGATGCCAGAACTGGGCACAGTATTCCAGATGTGGCCTCCATACTAATACTTGGCTTCTTTGCTTTCACTACCCATCCAGATGCAACCCAATATCCTGTTTGCCTTACTGTAGGCTTTGTTACATTGGCTAGATTGTCTAACAGAGCCATGTATGACGACTCCTAGGTCTTTTTCCACAGAAGTAGTGCCCAGATTAACCCATACCATCCAGTACTCTGTATAAGGAAAAGAGAGCCTGCTCTTTCTCCTGAAATGCATGCTGTGCATGGGCTCATGTGGTGAGCTTCCTGCTGCAGATTACCATGTGACCAATATTTTTAGCAGTAAATCAGTCATGCAGCCTACTCTCATGCACACACTCCGTAAAGTATAATATACTTTACCAGTGAAGTTTCGAGATTACAACAGCATGCAAAGTCCCACCTCCCTCCACTTCCGGGCAAAGACTATGTGAAGTGTAGTGAGTGGACCCAGCTCTGGACACAAGGTGAACATCAGCGGATACTAAACTAAGTGAGGAAGTAGGCTGTTGAGAAAACTAGGATCAGCAGGTTATCCAATAGGTAGGGAAATGGGCAGACTAGGTGGGCCAAGCGGCCCTTATCTGCCATCAAAGTTTATGTTTCTATGTTTCTAAGTTGCTCCATGATGGGATTTAACTTTGTTACCACTAATACTATGCTGTGACATTTTGACCATTATATGTCTTTTTCCATAAGCCACCAGAAGAAGATGCACAACATGAAAACATTGTGGCATGTTGTCAGTGGTGACAACCTTGAACTCTAGCATGGAGCACTTTAATTTAATTCCAATTTCTGTGCATTCTGTGACCTATTAAAATCATCTCTACATATCTGTGTACTGTTGTGGCTCTTTGTAAGGTACCTGTCTCAACTCACTGGCTACCTTGGGAGCAGAGCAATGAGTTCCTGCTGAATTCATTATGCCCCTGGGCAGGCACTCCATTGTATCCTTCAGTACTGATGATTATATCATCTAGCAAACTGTCTTTGAATACAAGAATGGCAGTCATGCAGTACTACGTGAAATCCCAATAAAATGTATACTTAATTCATGTGCATTGTATCATTTAATATACATACAGTGCCTCAAAGTGATAAATTTAACCGTAGGAAACCTAACAATTACAACTTGCCATCAATAAATCACAAACTCTTAATTTATAGCTTTTGTCAACTAATAGTACAGAATCCCAGGTAGAGGCCTGGGATAGAAACATTTTTGTTATTTTTGTTAGAATCGATGTTTACTGCTACTGTAAATTGAACCAAAGTAGTTTAAACAAAGCTGATTGTGCAGTTAATCATTAGTGTGCATTTTTCTTCTCTCTCTTGTGTTTCTGAGTTTCTATTTTATTTATTTAAAAATGGGTAACTGGGAGAGGTACACTGAGCTGAGGCTTGTTTCCAGGGATGACCCAAGTAAGGGGAAGGGGAGAAGCACAATTACAAACAAAACACAGCCAGTCTGGTGATGTGGTTACAATGACAATGACATAAAGAGAATGAGTGCAGTACAGGCAAAATGGCAAAGCATTATTTATGAAGGACAAATACATTAGCAACAAATTAACAAAGGGTTACCCTTCTCTGTAGAGAATATTCTTTTTTTTTATTAATAGAGGGAGCTATGTCCTGACTGGGTAACTTATATCTTGGCAGAATAAGATGCGTGAAACAGGCGAATTATCTTTTAGGCTTAAAGAATAAATACATCCAGCAAAGTACTTTTTGCAGAAACTTTCATTATCTTACTGGCTATTGTAGATGGCTTAAACTAGATTTAGATGCACCACAGGAATTGCCTGCTAGCTACATAATGGATGTACTGGTCTTTTGTTCCTCTATAAAAGCATTACTACAGTACATGCATAGGCTGAACTATTCAATTCAGAGGCAGCTGGATCCTTTTTTGATGCAGTACCACAAACCCACAGTGATAAACCGAGTAGTCTCTGTAGAGCAAAAATAGATGTTCCTCTGTCTTCTCACCTCCCTACAGACACACACACACACATATGCATGCAAGCACACTGGAAATAGGCTGCTGCCTGATAAGGGGCTTGTAATGAAAAAATCGAAACCATTGATCTTGTTTTGTTATTTTAGAACCAGATATAATATCATCATCTCTTTAATTTATTGTATTTCAATCTTTTCTCTCATTTAGAGTAGTAGTAACTTATTTTCTATCAGCATGGCAGACTTCTCTGACAGTTTCTGGTTGCTAAATTAGTAGCTTACCACCATCTGATCTGTTCTCTATCCTGTTGATTTATCTCTCACTAACTGCTGCTCTGTATCTTCTACCTCAGTTCTGAAGAGAAATAAATCACTAGAAGGGATGACTCATCTAGTGCTAGAACTTCTATGGTATCTCAAAAGAAATTTGAACATTTTGGACTCTGTTAAGCATCACATTATTTGCCTATTTCTAACTTATTTTTCAAAGAAAACATGCACATAATTACACTAACTGCATACTTTTTCTATCATTTCTCTATACATAGTGAGGCAGCATATGTTAAGGGATTTGTTACTGGGCCTTCTACTGTGCCTCAGTTCCCCCATCTGTGCTGTAGCCAATTAAAAATCAGAGTTGAAAGAGGAAAATATGGTCCACCAGTAGGCTCAGTGCATGAGTATCATGTTCATACGTGAAGGCAAGACTGGGATGGAACAAATGCTTCCTCTGGTACTGTACTAGGTTCCAACAAACTAGAGCCAACCCATTGTCTCTCAAATTCAAAAGAAGTGTTCTGCTTATGAATTGTGAATGTACAGTTTGTAACTGTTCTACTTCTGTAACCATTCACTTTGGACCCTATTGGAAAATAAGTGGTCCACCTAAATAGTTTTCCTGGTGTGCAACATTTCTAAAAATATAAAAAGTAATAAAGCCGTGCTAGGCAATCACAGAAGGGGGATGGATGATTATCATTTCTGAGAAGCCACATCTGAGGTGCTACCTAAACCTTGGATTTCTTTAGTAACAAATGGGCATTGCTTAGATAAAAAATGTTGAGACAGAACCAATAATTCAGCTAAGACAATAGGTACTTTTGCGTCATAGGCTCTTTCCAGGACAGCACTTAGTTCCACTAGGTCTGTTGTGGAGCAGATTGCCTTTACATGTTGTGATCTTTATTTCAACAAGTGGTGCAGATCAACTAAAATGATAACCTTTTTTGTGCCATGTGCAGGTGATCTGTTCCGAAGCCGCTAAGAGAACATCAGATTCCCTGTTGTCCTGGGACAGAAATGAGTGGAGGGGCACTATTACACTGCTGGATAGAACAGAACAAAACTCTGTGAACTCAAGAAAGCAGGGAACATGGAATTAGTGAATGTTAGGTTCTCTTGCAGAACCGATCACCTGTACATGGCAGAAAAGTAACATTGCAGCTTATCTGCATTGCTCCTTGCAATACAGATCACTGCTTGTAAAAACACCAAATGATAACCAACGATGTGGAAAGGCCAAACACTGCTTCAAAAGTAAGTGCTACCTATAAAACGAAGCAGTATTGGCGTATCTGCTCACACACTGCCATTTCAGTAGCTACCCAACTGGGAGGGAGCAAAAGGTAAAAATAGGTAGAACTCTATCAGACAGCCAAAATGTCACAACCTGAGTAACACAGGGCTCCATCCTAGGGCCTCTGCTCTTTAGTTTGTTCCTGAATCAGCTCTCCCATGTATGTACAGTAGTGAAAAAAATCCTCCTGTATGCCAGTGATGCGGTCCTATATACAAGACACAATGACCCTAGCATCACTGAACAAGAACAAGTACAGTCGCAATTCAAAAACACAGAAGATTGGTTCCTGAATGCAAAGTTGCTACTAAATCACAAAAAATCACGACCATGTTATTTGCCTTCCCGCATAACAAACACAAATCTGCAACACTAACAATAGCAAATAAACAACTGGAATCACCTGAGATGGTCAAACACTTTAAATATCTAAGCATCACACTTAATACCACACTCTCCTACTCCCTCCACGTCAATGAATTTGCTAAAAATGCTAACAGGAAAATTGGACAACTCTACAGGCATAGGCACTGCTTTAATTATGCTGCCCTTAATCTAGCAATTACCAGTTCGGTCTTCTCATCCATTGACTATGAACTCATTATATACAGTGCAGCCTCAGATACAACCCTAAAAAGACTTGCCACCACACTAAATAAGGCATGTTGACTTTGGCTTGGTGTTCCTAAACTAACTCATACATGTGACATTTGCACACAGATGGAGTGGCTGGACCTAAACAATCAGATTTTGTATCAGACATGTCTCCAGACCAAAAAACAGTCCTTGGTCTAACCTCGAGTAACACCCAAAATATGCTCTACCCAGCTACAACAACTAGGCCAACCAGAGCTACCAATAGAAACACCCTCAGAATCCCAATCCGCAAAACTGCACAGAGCCACAGATCCTTTGGATAACGGGCTCCGCTCACCCTGAACTCTCTACTCCTGGACTTGCTAGAGATTCATAACATTGGCCTATTTAAGGTAAAACTCCTCTTCCACATAACCAGCCAAAGAAAGTGCTCCTTCATCATATAAGCTAGCAACTGATCCTAAGGCCTAGCCCAATCCCAAGCTACACTTTGTTATGGCTCATCAGTTATGTTACTTATCTTTGTCAATTCCTCGCCCTCTCACTACTCAGCCCCTGTGATCATGCCTCCCACCCCTGCACTGCCTCATATCCACTACTCCTTGCTGTTTTCTCACCATACTCCCACTCTACTACTATCACAAACCCCTTCTTGCTCAAGGCCTACTGTCTCAACTTTGTCTGCCCCCTCCTCTACCTGTAACCCTCTCCATACTGCCTGTCCTTCTCCAGCATTATTATTCATCTCTTCCCCTCTCAATCCTTTGCCCAGGGTATAATCCCCCTCTCTCCTAGTCTACAAGTGTCTCAGTTACTTAACCTGAATTATGTCATTCCAAAGTTTGACTCTACTATGTTACTTTCTCAGTTGTTACAATTGTGTCTTCCTGGATCACCTCTTATCAAAATGCACAGCTCGATGTATGCTACCTAATCACCTATACATAAAACTTGTAATGTCCTTGCTACCTATGTTGGCCTACTTATGCCTTTCATTTGTATACTCATATGTCGTTTGTCTTATGTACCATGATGTGGAACCTACAGTATGTAAATGAGCTATGAGCTCATAGGTTGTAATCCGAGACTTTAATAAATGAATAAATAAAATAAAACAAACAAAAGGTCATTTTATACCAATCTAGAAATTTGCTGTGAAAGGACACAACCTGTGATACACATTATGGAGTGCCAAAAAAGTAGCAAACAAATGATCAAGACTGATTTTTAAATGCTTAACACTGGTACAGTATGTAAAATTTGAGTAGCTTGCTAGCATGAAGCAGTAAAACTTCTTCTTCCCAACCCATAAAGCTGGCAGGGATCTGCAGGGTGCAGATCCCAGGGTGCCTATGACAGTTATTTAGACTGCTCAATGTGCATACCTTTTGTATGTTTCTCCCTTTCTCTTAGCTCTGTCACCTCCCCTTACATCAGGCAATTCATGATGGCCTCAGCCACCGCAGTGCATGCTGGGCTGATGCCATTCCTTGCCAGGGAGTAGGCTCACCACAGGGAGGCCACTGATGCACCAGAACCCAGACATCTTCTACCCTGGGCTGGCTCATGCTCCCCTTAGAAGTAGTCCCTAGCCCATGCAAAACTGATCCTGGTGCCCTAGACCCCCTCTTGAACCCATGTCACAAGCACAGAAGTGTAATGCTCTTCTCTGACACAGAAATCTGGTGTAAAATCTTATGAAAATGATCACATGACAAGTGGCCAGCCATGAACCTAATCTGAGTCATACTGATAAGGCCCTCCCAGGTCAGAAGGAGGTGGTTCATCAATATCTTAGCCAAAATTTTTATGTCTGAATTCTGTAGAGAAATAGGGCGGTAATTCTTCGGGAGAAGTTCTGTCTTTCAGGTTTAAGGATTACAGTGATACAGGCTTGCATAAATGAGCTACCCATAAGGCCAGAGGAACGAAGGTGGTTGAATAATCTGCTTAAGAAGGGGACCAGGATATCTATATAGGTGGTGTAAAAGGAATTGTTGAACCCTTCTGGGCCGGGAGCCTTTTTCTTCGGTAGCTGCTCAATCACTCAGTGAGCCTCCAGAAAGGAAATAGGAGCTTGCAAGATCTCTTACTGAGCATCAGACGGACTGGGAAGAGGTATTGAGTTCAGATAGGCCTCTATCAGATAGTTATCAGGGCAGTCCCCAGCATCTGGACTATAAAGGTTTTTGTAGAATACCTGGAAAGCTTCCACAATAGCTCAAGGGTGATTGAGGACTCCCCAGCCCCGGAGTCAGTTGGAGACTATGGATTATTTGCCTACACTCCAGTTGTTGAAGCTAGAGGGCTAAGAGTCACCCCACCCTCTCTCCTGATTCCAGATAATGAAATTCAACTCACTGGAGAGCCAAGCTGGCCTGTTCAGTCAAAAGCCTGTAGTATTCAGCCCTTAGAGAGTGAAGCTTACTCCATTGCCTGGGGTCCGATGAAGAAGAAAGGAGGAGTTCAAGGTCATGGGTATGAGTTAAGAGAGAGGCCACTTTTTCTTCCCGTTGTTTTTTAGCTTTAGAAGTGAGAGGTATACATTTACCACATAATGCACACTTTGCAGCACATCAAGGCATATCCAGATGCTGAACAGAGCCGTCATTTTCCTTAAAAAAAGTCTACATAAATTCAGTGAGACCCAAAGCAAAATTAGTATTCTGCAAGAAAGTGGAGTTAAGACACCATGCCCTGTCTTGATCTTCCAGCCCCTTCAAATAGTGTTACATATATACCGAGGCATGATCAGAAAGCACTGTAGGTAAAATATCACAAGCAGAAAGACCCGACAGCCCAGAGAGACTAATCAGGAAATAGTAAATATGGGAATGTGACTTGTGAGGGACCAAGAAGAAGGTGTATTGTTTATCCACTGGATGCAAATTGTGCCACAGGTCCCCCATCCCAAGCATGTCCATAAGATCCCGCAGCCCTCGTTGAGCCAGTGAGAGCCTTTTCTGGTGGGACCCAGACCTATTTAAGTCTGGGTGAATCACCAGATTCCAATCTCCACCGAGTACTATAGGAAGATGAGAAAAGGGTAGCAATTGTGACAGGAGATGAAAAAAAAAAAAGGTAGGTGAGTCAGCGTTAGGGCCATACACCACCCCCAAGAGGAGTTCTGTAAGACCTAAATGCCCATGAACCAAAAGGAAGTGACTCTCCAAATCCCAGCATTCCTTTATCAAATGAAAGGGTGTACCACGATGCACCAAAATCACTCCACATCCCTTTTTGCTACTGATCCAAGCCTCGAACACCTTTCCTGCCCATTCCCTTAGAAAACAAGAGATGTCCTCCCGCTTTAAGTGAGTTTCTTGCAAGAAGACCACCTCAGGTTGATATTTCTTCAGGTGTTGCAGAATCATATAGCACTTGTGCTTGTCATTAGCTCCCTTAATATTCCAAGAAATACATTTAAAGACAGTTTCCATATCTGAAACCAAAAGTATGTAAGAGATGTAACCACAACAGCCAGATGCCGGAAAATGACTGCATTCCTCCGTAATGTGCTCTGAGACTCACCACAACCCTCCCCACCCAAGCCCCGCACCACCACCACCACCACCCCTCCCTCCACACCCCCAACATCTTAAGCAGTAAAAGTACCCATAAAGTTGGCCATAACCCATCCCTCCCTCCCCCACACGAAGCACCCTATAAACTGCCCAGTGAAGAAAAACAAATAAAATGAAGTGCAAGGCATATAATACAGCAATCCAAAGCCCCAACCTGCCCAACTCAAATCCAGAGGCAAGAGAGAAATCCACAGCCCCCAAAATAAATCTAACTAACCCAGGTCCTAATGACTGTTTCTCAAACTGACCTAATACCATGATAAAATAAACCACCTAAAACAGGTCCTCAGCCCCACCCCCCACCCCCAGCCTGACTTGTTAAGTTTAGGTATCTAAAACAAAGTAGGAATTAGTAAACAGATGACACTAACTATGACTTACCACAAACCCCTAGAAATCAGCAATATTGCACAAACAAGAAAAAATTAAAAAGGAATTACCTACCCCCCAACAATTAAGCGCCAGGTGTCAATGGGGCAGAGTAAACGGGGTCAACTGTAGTTGTAGGTAAAATAAAAGAGAAGACTGAGCCAAATCTCACCCACAGGGAGGTCGCCCTAGCCCCCATATCTAGTGCAACCTGGAATAGATAGGGAAGTAGAGTCTCAGGCTCAAGGAACAGCAGCGTGGAGGCACACTGCAAGGCCAAGCTCCACCCCCATCTCCTCACCAGGCCAGGACCCAATAAGGGCCAAGCTCACAGGCAATAAAGCCTGAAAAAAAATACATTAAAACAGTCAACCTGGTAAAAGCTGGTTCCTATGAGGGGCTGAAAGGAAGGGGGAATGTTTTCTTCACCCCTCAGCAAATTAGGCCTGTTAAAGAAACAAGGGCTGCTGCAGAAATGGCAGCCAGAGAATGCTCACCTCTGCAGGCATAATACCCCCTAACAATCATTTTTTTGACCTATAATGGTAAGAAAGAATGGGGCACATTTGAGAGGGGGGTGAAGGATCAGCACCCCCATACCCACTGCGAGCCCTTATAATGGAAAGTGCTGAGACCATGCAGGAAGGGGCCCGATGCCCCCCCAACCAACCACCAGGAGAACCATATGGGTGAGGTAGCCAGCATCCCTGTAACACTTCCACTAGACAGAAATTGTGCCCTGCTATAATAAATGAGTGCCAGCCCCTGGAGCATCAGCGAGTCAGCAACTGAGCTAAAACTGACAGCCAAGGAGGGAAGTGCGTAGGGGATAGCTGGTAGCCCAAAAGACATTATGGAGAGATCACCCAGGTCCCAGAAAAGGTGTATAAAGATGGGGACAGGGCTACAGGCCCCCACAGTATCTGCCCCCTGCCCCACCAAAAAACAAAGCCAAAGACCTACCTGCACCCTGCAGAGAGCAAGGAGATGGACCAACCAGTGCGTGCAAGGCTACGGATCAAGTCGCTGAATCTTACAGGAGGTTCAATCCAGAATGAAAAGGAGGCTCGGAACCCCACCAGCAAACATTAAGCAGCAGCCTTTGCATTAGGTCTTCCAGGAGTGCAGAACAGTTAAAAAGGAATACCAAAACCCTTCCCCAGAGGCTAGGAAATTATGAGCAAACCAGAACAGGATCATCAAAGTTCTCAAATAAGCTGAGGCTTGCAAAAATCCCTGGTTCAGCATCCAAACTTGTGCTAAAGGTGCAAAGTGTTTGTGAAAACACAAGAGCAAATAGTCAAAGTCACAAGTTTAGTAAGGTTTGCTCAATTCTCTAGGCAAACATAGAAATAAATGCATGAAAGTCCAAAACTTGTGAACATTGCAGAACCAACACCCAGTCTTTCTCATAAGGTCCCAAAGGTGCACTGACTCCAGAATCAAAGCTAAAAACTATACACAGTACCCATACTTAGCATGAATGCAGAACCACAAATGATTTAGTTAAAGCAGAATCTACCAGAGTGTAGTTTATACATCATTTAGGTGCATGAAAGAGGTTGGGGAACATATTTGACAGTTCCTCTTTAGCTTGAGCCGCTGAGTCGAAAGATCTCAGGGAATCTTTATGGGTAAGATGGAGACTGGCTGGGTAGAGCATCTTGAACCTAATGCCTGAAGCTATCAGTTTTGATATGAGAGGGTGATATTCTGCTCTTCTGAGGTGCACAGAGCAAGACAGATCCTGAGTCATCCTAAGTCGATGACCCTCCCACAACATTTCTTTAGCTTCCCTCAGTTTTGCCAGGATGTGAACTTTGTCCAGGAAATTAAAAATTTAAAGATCAGGGGATGAAGTGGGGAGTTTGATGGGGGATAGGTAGAAGCGCTCTGTGGACTCATTCAGTGATGTAGCTTGGGCCATTTGGAGAGGGACCAGCAACCTTATCAAAACTTTTGAATGAAAATCACCACATTCTGCACCTCTGAGCCCTCTGGCAGACCAATGAGCAGCATGTTGTTACACTAGCTGCATCCCTCCAGATCTTCAATCTTCTCCTCGAGTTTAGCTAGTTTTCTTGGAGGGACACAGAATCTGGCTCATGGTGGGTACACCAGTCCTCAAAGAGAGCTAACCCTTAACTTCCGCATCCCCAATCTCCTGTGTGAGGGTGTCAGAAGCTTGCCTTAGTGAGGAAAGTTGTTCTATGATGGTCAGCAGTGCTTCCCGGAGAGGGAAGAGTTCTTGAAGAAATTGATCCTCTGACATAGGAGTCGACACCGGGGTAGAGTTTGGTGTGGCCGCAGCCTGCACTTTACTCTTCTTGGCAGCCTTAGATTTTTCCTAGGTGGCCGGAGGGGTATGCATCGGGCCTGCAGGGCCACATCTCGGCATCCATGGTGATGGAAACTCTGAAAAAGCAAAGTCAGGGGACACTGAGGTATGTTCCTGTTAGCAGGAATGGGTAAAAGAGTAGAAAAATGTGCAGTAAAGGTTAATTTTAACTCATTGCCTCCACATGAGCTCTCTGAAGTTGCACCACTTGTCTCCTGTATGCTGTTAACGATAAATCCTGGGTCTTTCTAAGCAAAATCAAGCTATAGTCAGCATGCCACAAACAAATCCTAATAGCTCAAAAACTGTAAGTGCTAGACACAAAGTATGAGTGGCAAAGTTGTTCAGCACAAAATTACCTTTCCAATGGTGGTATGCAAATAATAAAATGTGATTTATTTTTTTTTCTATGCTGGTTGAAACAGCAAAAAAAAAACGTTTTTTTTCACTAAAACTGGCAACATAAGCCATACACACCATACCATAAAACAAATGTGAATAACTCCTGAAGTATACATGATATACACAAAATATCAGTGGCAGAGTTGTTCAGCATAAAATTACCTTTCCAACAGTGCTATGCAGTCAAATATATATTATATTCTGTTACACTATATATTAAAATATATAAGTGACTTCTCCAGAAGTTGCAAGGACACACTGGGAGTCAGTAGCTGACTTTTGCAGGCGTCCTCAGGACACACCAGTGTATTTTACTGAAGACTACAGGCGTCTGCTAGGAGACAATGAAAAGTTGGGCAGAGGAGCGGAGCCGAGGTAAAGCATGTCTTACCCGAGCCAGGCACATCACGTGACTCCCCCCAGTTGCTATGTTTCTATGAATATTTGATGTTATTGTTTTTTTTTTTTGTTACTGTTTTGTAATTTGGGATCACTTTATGCTGTTTACCATTTGTATCAGATATATGATATATGACAACCCAAACATTGGTTGTTGTATATCATATACAGTATACACCAAAACATTGGAAATTTGGATTATCTTGGTTTTGATACACCTTTAGTGTTACCCACAATTCCAGGGGCTCAGTTTTCAAACCTTCAGTAATGACTCAAGTTGTCTGCATCAAAAACACATGGGACACACTGCACCACACCTTGTGTCATTCCCAATTTTCAGACAATTCTTGTGGCACCAGCATGACCCCTTGCATCTGACAACTGTGTGCCAGACTTGTGGCAAGCCGCAGGCTGCTGCATGTCACTAAGTGGGTGTGTGCCACAACTCAGCTGCCATATCCCTAACAGTGGGATTCTCAAAGCCACTCACTGGCTGCTAGCCTCCGCCACAGACAAAACAGCCAGAGGTGGCCTAATGGTCCCATATGCAGCACTGTCAACAATAGGCAACTGCTGGGCTTGGGTGCCAGTTGGAAGCCATAGGCACCCAGGTCACAGGCAGAAGGGGAGGATGGTAGGCATGCAGGGATATCCAAGTCCAAGCACGGGTCTGGAAAATGGCCCATGTGGTGCCCATCCACAAAAGTGGTCCAAAGGATGAACCAGGAAACTATAGACCAGTGATCCTCACATCAATGCCGGTAAAGCTCATGGAGACCATACTAAAAGAGGGGCTAGTGAGTTTCTTGGAGGAAAAATGCAACAGCATGGATTTATAGCGGGCATATCCTGCCAGACAAACCTTGTAGAGAACTACGACTGGGTGATGCAGGAACTAGATAAGGGCCATGCAGTGGATGGCCTGTATTTGGACTTCAGTAAGGTCTTTGATTCAGTGCCACATGGGAGATTGGGGTGGAACTGGAATATGTGGGGGCAGGACCATAAATGGTGAACTGGATCACAAACTGGCTAAAGGGAAGGCAACAAAGGGTGGTGGTGGTGGAAGTCTTTCATCACCGAGAGCAGTGATGAGCAAAATGCCACAGGGATCAGTACTGGGACCAGTGTTGTTTGGGATTTTTATTGCAGATATCTCACACGGGATCTGGAGCAAGATCAGTCTGTTTACAGACAATACCAAGATGGGAGCTGTGGTGGATGATACAGAGGGGTGGAAGGGGTTGCAGGAGGACCTGACTAAGCTGCAGGAGTGGGTGGACACATGGCAGTTGGGGTTCAATGCCAAGAAGTGCAAGGTTCTGTACTTTGAAGCCAGGAACCAGGGGACGGATTATCACTTGAATGGGGTACAGTTGCGGAGCTCCACAGAGGAGAAGGACTTAGGAGTGATCATTATGGGGAGCATGAACAACTCTGTTCAGTGCAGGAAGCTGGCAGCAAAAACCAACAAAATGCTGGGGTGTACTGCGAAAAGGATCTCCTCCAGAAGGAAGGAGGTTTTCCTGCCCCTTTATAGGTCACTGGTCAGGCCCCACCTGGAGTACCACATGCAGTGCTGGCACCCATTCCTGAAGTAGGACACCATATTGCTGGTGGGGGTGCAGTGTAGAGCCTCAAAGATGATACCAGGATTGGAGAGCAAGCCCTATGAGGACAGATTGGGAGAGCTGAATATGTATTCACTGGAGGAGAGGAGGGATGGGGGGGATATGATTAAGACCTCTAAGTATCTGAATGGGATAAACAAGACCAACACAGAAGGGATTTTTCAGATGAGAAGGGGGAGGGACACAAGAGGGCATGGACTGTAATTGGAGGGGGGAAGGTTCAAGAGGGAAATGAGGAGACATTTTTTCATGGAAAAAGTGGTGAACACATGGAACACCTTACCAGATGAGATAGTGTCCTGTAAGATGGTGGACAGTTTCAAGAGGGATTGGGACAGCATAAGGATAAGGGATACTTGGAAGGTGGGGCGGGAGGGGCAGCTGCAAGATGAGGGGCTAGCTGCACACTCTAGCAGACTTGATAGACCATGACCTATTGGGGAAAAAGATGCTGGTGTAAGTAGAAGGGGGGAAGTGCAGTGTGGTTGCATTTTAGTATAGTAAAAACTGATACAACTAAGGCAGTGTGTGGTCTGTGTGACAGCATCATTAGCAGGGGAAAAAAATCTATCAAACTTCACAACTATGGCAATGAGAAATCATCTACGGATGAAACATCCCTATGCACTTCAGGGCTCAAGTGCCTTGCCCCGGGTTATGCTGAGTACCTCTGCTGGCACTGGTACAAACCAAGATACAAAATGTAAACACAGTTCACCCACTTTGCATTCCTGGTGGTCCTGTTACTGGCATACAAAATGGTCACCTTTGTTATTGCAAGCGCACCTGTGTGTAATTCAGATACTGCACCAAATGTGCAAGATAATTTCAATAGGAGTCAGAAAAGACAAGGCTTAATCAGGAGCTGCTCCAAAAGTACAATATTGTTTGTATAATCCCACTTCCACGCCTTCATGGCCAAAACAACAAACCGGTGTACCATAACTCCCTTCGAACATGCTATCAGGTGGATCAACACGCTAAACTTGTATCTTGTTTTGCACATTTGTATGTTTCTACAGTTTTCTGCTGATTTTGCACAGAAAAATAACTGCAGTACTTGTTGAATAAAGCTCTTTTAGGAGACTTTTTGTCCATAATAGTTCTTCAGTTGATGCTAACTCCCACCACATTGTTCAGTGGAATTCCATGTCCTTTGTGATCTACTACATTCTTGAGGTTGTGCACTCTCTTTTATTAGTGTGGGAGCCCCCATCCTCTGTACATTTCTCAATAGATAACACACTAAATCAGGGAAATGATAGCGCTGGATCTGCAACCACTTGCAATAGTGGAAAATATTGGTTTTCAGCAGCTGTTGCAACATTTGCACCCCTGGTCTCAGATACCATCCTGCACAACATTTTCCCATACTGCTGTGCCCAATATGCATGAGAATGTACAAAGGCAGTATTTCAGCAACTGTCATAAGCAGTCAGTGGGGTGTTTCATTGTACCACAGACATATGGAGCAGCACCAGCTCCAACCATGCATATGTATCGTTGCTGGCACACTGGTGTGCAGCAGACCCAGTAACTGGTGGAGGCACAGAAGGTGCAGGTGTGCGTAGTTCTGGTCATTCTGTTGGTGGAGCCTCCTCAACCTTTTATAGCAGGTCTGAACTACTGATTGTAGCTGTTATGCCTCAGGATCACCGGTCCATGAACATTCTGACATTCTTGCAAGATATGCTGAGTGTGTGGACTGAAGACAAGCAGCCGCACGTTAGTTTCATTGTCACTGTCAATGATTCAAATGTGATTAAGGCCTTACATGATGGGTACTTTGAAGGGACCAGTTGTTTTGTCTACACTTTCAATCTGATAGTGACAAAGTCCATTAGTAAGACAACAGAGGAAGATCAAATGGTGAAAGAAGCATTTGTGGTCATTTCTACCTCTCTCTTAAAGCAACAAACCAACTGCAACAGCTGTGAGCATATTCAGATTCCACAGCACAGATTTATACAGGATGTCTTAACCTGGTGGAATTGCACCTACTACATGTTACAAAAGCTACTGAAGCAAGAGTGGGCACCACATGAATTGAGTATGGAGATATTCATTGGGGGAGTTTGCAGCCACCAGGACAGAGCTGTTATTGAAGGCACAGTAAAGGTGTTTGCACCTTTTCAGCAGAGCACACATGACCTGAGTTCAGAATCTGCACTACTCAGATCATCCTTGAAGTGCAGATACTAAAAGAGTCACTGCAGAAATTCTCCAGTCATGCTGATACAGAGCCGGAGAGTATTGCACATGCAGTGAGGGACCCTGTGGAGAACTGAAGCCTTGAAACAGAGAGCAGGTTTACAGAGATTTGCACTGATAAGCTGTATGTCTTCACCGCAATGCTGGACCCAAGGTTTAAGTGTAAGATACTGCACCTTGCAATGCCTGCACACCAGTTGAATAAGTTTCGGCAACAGCTGTGCTCGGAGCTCAGCTTTAGTATATGTGCAAAGGATTGACACCTCATGAGTCATCTCAAGAATAACAACAGGAAGGATGCCCCTGAGGAGGAGGAAACCCACTGCTGGGTACATCTTAGTTCATCCCTGCAGGCACAGCAAAGAAAGAAAACCAAACAACACCCATTTTCTGCAAGCAGTGTTCTCAATTGCTTCTTCACAGAAGCTCTTGAGCCTATCTCTGTAGATCCCCTGGAGTACTGGTGTAAAACAATGACCTCATACCCTCACTTGGCACAGATGGTTATCAAATACCGGAGCTGCCCCTTAACCAGTGTGCCATCGGAGAGGTTGTTTAGCACAGCAAGGGGTGTCGTGGAGCCTCACAAATCCACATTAGACCCAGAACATGTTTTTTTGTGCATTTGCTTTCCAACTTTATTTCCCTCTGGTCACCACTTGCTGGGGCCCTATCAGCCAGATCCACTTTTATCCTGTCCTGCTTGTGATCCTCTCTACTGTTCCCATTCCTCCAACCCACCTATGTCTCACCTGTATGGTGCCCCCTGATCATGACCCACTGGGGCAGGGCCTTCTTTTGCTCCATGGTGAACATATCTCACATCACATGCCAGCACAGGTGGAGGTGAAGGAGGGAGACAATCAGGGCCAGAAAGCAGGCTACAGCATTGGACATGATGGGCTGGAGTGGCATCTTCCTGCTTGCTAGCAGAGTTTTCCTGTTTTATTGGTTCCTCCTTCCCCCCAGCGGCACGGACATGCAATGACGTCCAGCATGGAACAGATGTGCTCCCACACCTTCCCACAGGACATCTGCCATCACCTCCCCCTTGCCCAATGTGATCCAAATAGTGTACTCTCTATCTACACAGGGAGTCATTAGAGGCTGGGAATCAACACACACCCTCTCCTGGAGAGAAGAGCAGTCCACTGGATGCTCAATCCTGTCCTTTCTGGCCAACAACCGATGCCTCAAGCTCGTTCCCAACTCCAGGGTCATTGGCGTGGTAAGAGGTAAGGCACTTAGATGCCTCAGCCCTATGCACCACTGGACTGGCAAGACCCAGAACATGCTGAGCAACTTGGGTGCATCAAGCTGAATTTACCACATCTTGATTTCAATTACATGTGTTGAATTTCACCACAATCATGAATACCACTGCTGTTTTCCACATTCCCAAGACTGGTGACCCTAGCCTGGCCTCTCTTCAAGACTGGTGGTGCCCCCACCCCGTGAATACTCTGAAAGTCATCTCACTCACAAATATTGCTCTTTTTCCACACACCCCATGACTAGTGATCCTGGCTTAGCCCCTTTTCTGGATTGGTGGTGCCCCTACCCTGTGAATACTCTGAAAGTCACCCTATTCATGAATATTGCTCTTTTTCCACACACACACTGATGATTGGTGATGCTTCCCTGGATCCTGTTCTGGACTAGTGGTGCCCCAACCATCTGAATATTAATTTTAACCCACTCCCAGCTATTGCTCTTTTTTCACCAACCCCATGATTGATGATGCTCTCTCCTTCAGTGCCTCCACTGGACCCGTGGTGCCCCCATCCACATTATGATGCATGCATGTTTACTTCCTATTTGTTGCATTTAACAGTTGTGCAAATAATGCATTAGCTTGATTTTTTTATTGTGATGCAGTGTATATATGATTTCCTTTGAAGTCATTAAGTGGTTAGCTATTAAAAGGCTGTTTGTGAAATCATCTTATAACAGGAAGATGTGACACCAACTTTCTGAAGACAATTGCCGTGCAATCATGTAAAAGCATTTATTCCCATCAAACAGAAACATGAACACCCAACTTACAAGCACTTTCCCACCTCTCTCTCCAAGTGGTTCAACTCCTGAAATAAGTTGGTTGTTATGCCCGCCAATGTCACCAGTTTTTCTAAGTGGTTCAACTCCTGAAATAAGCCAGCTGTTTTGCTCACCACTGTCACAAGTCTCTCCAAGTGTTTCAACTCCTAAAATACAGCAGCTGTTATGCCCACCAGTGTCACTAGTCTCTGCAAGTGTTTCAGCTCCTGACATAAACTGGCTGTTATTCCAGCCAGTGTTACCAGTCTATCCAAGAGTTTCAACTCCTGAAATAAGCTGGCTGTTATACCCAACAGTGGCACCAGTCTCTCCAAGTGGTTCAACTGAAATAAGTCAGTTGTTATGCCCAACAGTATCAGCAGTATCTCCAAGTGCTTTAGAGGATGATGATGATGATGATGCATCACCCCAACCCAGAACCGCTTCCGAAGGCAATCTGCACAGATCAATCCAACCAGATCTGGATGGTTTTGATCTTAGAGTAACATAGCGTGTCCTATTGGCAAAGGTAAATATTGTCAACATTTGTATTTATTTTTTGGGGTGAGGGGTGGGGGCTGTAGTAGTTTTACTGAATATTAT
This sequence comes from Neoceratodus forsteri, assembly GCA_016271365.2. Lineage (NCBI taxonomy): Eukaryota > Metazoa > Chordata > Ceratodontiformes > Ceratodontidae > Neoceratodus > Neoceratodus forsteri. The sequence continues at coordinate 990,673,570 of CM057449.1, forward strand.
TTTTGCTTCTATTTTTATTGTCTTTTCAGGTATTTTATCATGTGGGTGATTGAATCCTGTTGCTGTGTAGTGCTGACCTGGGTCTGGTAAAACAAACAGAAACAAATATGTATTGGATAATAAAATATTGCATTATGTGATTTGCAAGTACAATATCAAAAATGCACATTCCATTATGAGGAGGATAAACTATCATTGTGGATGCCAATGAACTTTTGAATGATAATGATGACCAGTCAAATCAGAACCAGTTGTTTGTGATCTTTGAGTAATACGGTGTGTTCTTTCAGCAAAGGTAAGTATTGACAATTTGTTTATTTTTATTTGGGAGGGGCATAGTAAAGTCTCATTGAACATTCTAGCTCTGTCTCTAAATTACTTTTTTGCTCCTGTTTTTATTGTCTTTTCAGGTATTTTGTCATGTAGATGATTGAATCCTGTTGCTGTTTTGTTACATCCTGAATCTGGTTAAAAAAACAGAGGAAGATATATGTTGGATAATACGATATTGCCTTACGTGACCTGCAAGTACAATACCAAAAATGCAGTTTACACGATATGAGGAGGATAACATATAGACATGCAGCAACGTTGAACTTAACCCATAAATGTAGGACGACATCAACAATTTGGCCTCTGCAGATTTTCACCGCAGTTTATTTAATGTGGTGGTAGCAATGTGCCTGAAAGAAAAATTTTGCCTGCTCGCCATAACAGGCATGCTTCATGTATTCAGTATGGTGGTGGCATTCTGCCTGAAAGAAAAAAATCTCCTGCTCACCATGCCAGGCATGCTTCATGTATTTAATGTGGTGGTGACATTCTACCAGAAAGAAACATTTCTCCTGCTCGCCATGCCAGGTGTGGTTCACACATTTATTGTGGTAGTGGCATTTTGCCCAAAAGAAACATTTCTCATGCTCGCCATGCCAGGCATACTTCACATATTTAATGTGGTGGTGTCATTCTGCCCAAAAGAAAAATTTCTCCTGCTCGCCATGTCAGGTGTGCTTCACGTATTTAATGTGGTTGTGGCATTCTGCCCAAAAGAAACATTTCTCCTGTTCACCATGCCAGTTCTGTGTGGGTCATTAAGGTGTTTATGCAACACCACATCCAAAGGGGGTTTAATCGTGTCATCTAAGGTCTTTTAGGACCATTTTTAAAAATAACAACTTTGCTGCCTGAGTACTGAATATGCTGAAACCAAATAATAAATGTTCGTCCACATATTCTGAAAAAAGGTATTTTCGCAGCCCTAGTAGGGACGCCTGTGATCAAACTGGGTCCAGGATGTAGTACTAGGCAGCAGAAATATAGCAGAAAAGATGGGCCTATCAGTTCTTTTCTGTCAATACTTTCTATGTTTCTTTGTTCTATGCACTCTGCTAGACCATCTTGTGGCCACAAATTAAACTTGTCTAAATGCTGCATTATCCTTTCCATAATTAGCACATCAAGCATTTTACAAGCAGTTGAGGTCAAGCTCACTTTCCTGTGTTCTCCTTACTCCCCCCCCCCAATACCATTTAAATCTGTTCTTACAGAAAAGGAAGACACATGGGGAATAGCATCATTCTGGTTTCTGTCCAAGTACAGTGGCGTGAAAAAGTATTTGCCCCCTTCCTGATTTTCTCTATTATTGCATATTTGTCACACTGGATGTTTTCAGGTCTTTATAGAAAATGTAATATTAGATAAAGGGAACCTGAGTGAACAAATAACACTTGTTTTTTATTTTTTTATTTCACCTATTTAATGAAAAAAGTTAACCAACCCCAACTGGCACTGTGTGAAAAAGTAATTGCCCCCTTACACTTAATAACTGGTTACGCCACATTTAGCTGCAATGACTGCAACCAAACACTTCCTATAATTCAATATCAGTCTTTCACATCGCTGTGGAGGAATTTTAACTCACTCTTCCTTGCAGAACTGCTTTAATTCAGTAACATTTGGTAGGTTTTCAAGCATGAACTGCTCGTTCAGGTCCTGCCACAGCATCTCTATTGGGTTTAAGTCTGGACTTTGACTAAGCCACTCCAAAACTTTAATTTTACTTCTTTTAGCCATTCTGATGTGGACTTGCTTTTGTGTTTTGTATCAATGTCTTGCTGCATGACCCAACTACGCTTCAGCTTCAGCTGACGGAAGGATGACCGGACATTCTTCTTTAAGAATTTTCTGGTACAGAGCAGAATTCATGGTTCCTTTAATTTTGGCAAGTCATCCAGGTCCTTGGGCAGCAAAGCATCCCCACACCATCACACTACCACCACCATGTTTGACTGTTGGTATGGTGTTCTTACTGTGGAATGCTGTGTTTGCTTCAGCGAGACATTATGGGATCCATGTCGTCCAAAAGTTCCACTTTGGACTCATCTGTCCATAGAACATTTTCCAAAAGGCTTGTGGATCATCCAGGTGCTTCTTGGCAAATGAGAGACGAACATTTATGTTCTTCTTGGTTAGCAGTGGTTTCTGCCTTGCTATCTCACATGAAGCCAATTTTTTGCCCAGTCTCTTTCTGATTGTGGAGTCATGAACACTGACCTTAGCTGAGGCAAGAGAAGCCTGTAGTTCTTTGGATGTTGTTTTAGGATCCTTTGAGACTTCCTGGATGATTTTATGCTGTGCCCTTGGAGTAATTTTGTGGGCCGCCCACTCCTGGGAAGATTCACTACTGTTCCAAGTGTTCTCCATTTGGAGATTATGGCTCTCACTGTGGTTCGATGGAGTCCCAGAGCCTTAGAAATAGCTTTGTAACCCTTTCCAGACTGAAAGAGGCAACAAATTTTTTCTGATCTTTTCAAGAACTTCCTTTGATCATGGCATAATGTGCTGGTTGAATCTTTGTGCTGGCAACGTGACTCTGATGGTAAGGGCCAAAATAAGTGAGGTTTATATTGAGCAGGGCTGGCTGTAATCAAGCCTGGCTGTGTTCAATCAGCTGACTCTAATTATCCTTTTAATTGGGTTGATTTAACTAGGGGGCAATTACTTTTTCACACAGTGCCAGTTGGTGTTGGTTAACTTTTTTCATTAAATAAATGAAATAAGTAAAAAAAAAAAGTGTTATTTGTTCACTCAGGTTCCCTTTATCTAATATTATATTTTGTCTAAAGACCTGAAAACATCCAGTGTGACAAATATGCAATAATAGAGAAAATCAGGAAGGGGGCAAATACTTTTTCACGCCACTGTAGATATTAAAGTTCCCATGGCACTTATTGTAAGTGAATGAATTTTCCACAGTGTCCTTGCCAGCATTTTCCCTGTCAATAAAATAGCTCCATGTAATTGTCCAGAGGATGCTCCTGGAATGAACTGTTACAGCTCAGTGTACCTGTCCTCATCATTAATTACAAATGCAGTAAATAATGATAGTATCAGAACATAATCATGAAGCACATATAACTTTAAGCTGTTGCAAAGCACCAGTTAGAAAAACATTCACTCTAGTGTTTGAACTACCAAGTAAAATGTATTGTTCAACAAATGTTTGCTTTGCTTCTTTTCCCTACATAGCTGTATATATTTTAACCTTTTTTATGAATATAAGAACTTACCCCACTCCCCATGTTGGGATTGTAGTATAGTCTTAGATCTTACTTCGAGATTCGATCTTGCAGCAGGTAACACCTTTAGGAATAAGCCACCAGGTGCCAGGACCCCATGGAAAACTTCTTGCTAGCAGTATCCAGTGGGGGACAGCCCCAATGTGGTCTTGCCCCAGATGTCACATACAGTTGAAAAGGGGCGGTCCCCCCAGCCCATCCTCAGCAATTTTCCTGCCATCAACTGTGCAAGTTGGACCTCCGCGGACTCCTTCAGCTTGTCGAAAACCATTTTTATCTCACTAACCAACATTTTATTATTTTATCTATAACCAGTGATTTCTTCAATGATTTCTTGCATGATGTGTTCTCCAACCTCTTCAATCGAGAGGTGGCAATCCAAGTGTGCGTGCAAGAAGCAGATTCCCCATAAGGACGGCCATTCAGCCTGCCTTTTCTGCCTAGGCCAGGACCACGACATTAAGGCATGCCAGCACTACCAAGACTTTAACCGATGCACCAGACTCCACCACCAGAAGACCCTCAAAGCCTTCCTGCTTTCTAAGAAGCTATCTGAAATGCAGAAGGAGCTTAGCAGCAAGAGTTCTTCATCCTCTCCAGCCTCTGTGGCCTCATCTTCTTCTTATAAATAGAAGAAATCAAGTTGCAAACACAAGCACCAGGAAAAACATAAGGAGAGATCCCAGGCAGGAGACCGCTCAAGGTCTCTGACAAAGTCGGCTACCAGTTCTGGATCATCCCTCCCTGTGGAGCATCAACCTCCACCACTGGGCTTCGGTGACCAAACCTCCTTTCCTTATCTCTGTAGCAGGAGAAGTTTCTTCAGGATGCAGGAAATCTTCCCTGCCCCTCAGCCACTTAATCTTAAACCCATTGTTACTATGGGCTATAAGCTGAGTGGTTCAGCCATTGGCTGTTTGTGCAGCAGGCCTTTGCCTGTCACTCTCCCAACCAGGGTGTCTGTCAAGTCCACCCCAACGTCAGGGGCAGATGCTACCAGATGACACCTGGGACCATCGCCCTCCTCCTCTGGGAAAGAGGGGCATCTGTCCCATTTGGGAGTTAGCTCCCCACTCAGGCAACTCTGCCCAGGTGGCTGCCAGATCAGTCTCTGATTCAGCCTCAGTCTTCACTGGTTCCCTTGATGCCTGCTTCCCTGATATCTCCTTGGGTTACCCCATTGCCAGATATTCCAAGTCACTGGCAGGGCCTGACACCCATCCTCAATGAATTATATAAAAATTAAATAAAAATAATGTAAAATAAAATAAAGTCTTTTTCTTTATCTTAAGAGGGCCATTGTATAATCACAATATAACACACCTGGGTGTTGGTTATGCTGGGAATTAACCACTTCTGGTGTGGTTTACTCACTCGGCCTGTGGCCTCATGACCAAACCACACCAGGTGTGGGTAAATCCCAGCATAACCCACACCCGGTCATATTTTATTGCTTAACTAATCACTTCCACAGCAAACAGCACAAGATGATGTACACCATAATTCTAAATTAAATATAATATACAATATGTCAGAAGTAAGTAGAAATGCTACATCCTGACCTAATTTATAAGTCCATATTTTCTAGGAATGCAGTCAAGTCCTTTTTCGGACTAGTTGGGGTATCAGTTTCAATTTGGGTATTTGCAGATTGACCCCACAAGCCGGCCCAGTGGCACTGAGGTTTAAGGCTCTAGATGTCTCACCTCGCACCACGCTGATGACTCGGGTTTGGGAACGAGCCCGGGAAGTCGGGGGGTCGGCTGGGGCAGGAAGGGGTGAAACGTCTGTGTGACAGCTATCCCTTCCCGGGGGGAAGTAGGGATAGCCTTGCTCCTGAGCGACCCCTGGTGCAGGCCAGAGGTAGCCAGGATGTATGTGATGCAGCTGAAGGCAAAAGGGGGGGTGGAGCTCGTCGGACGGTGGTCATCATTGCACGACCGAGCTCCACAGGGGTGGGGACATAAAGCCTAGAAAAGCCTCCCACACTGTCGGTGAGATGACAGTGGCCCCAGTGGAATTAGCACACAACCCAAATGCCGGCCCAGACGCGCCCAACGTTTTCCTCCAAAGGCCGCCCTGACGACAAACAGGTAGGCACCTCACACGTAGGAGCCAGCCACCAAGGAAGGGTGGAATCAGCCCTGGAGATGGTACTGGGGGTCTATCCTACCTGGGATCATTTCAGGAAGGAGGAGATCAGGAGCAATGCGGGGGTTCAGGCTGGGAGTAGGGCGGACTCCAAGCGGGCACTCCTGAAGGATGCCCGGGGCTGTGGGTGAATAAAAAAAAAAAGATTGACCCCATAAATAGTCTACAATCTGATCAACTGCAAAGAAAATGTTTACTTTACCATTCTTTACAATCATAACTTTGATTGACTGGTCATAACAAAAAGAACTGAGCACCAGATTCCAGCACGTCTTGTCTGCATGAAAGAAATTTGCATCTACTATGCTGAGTTTTGAAAACTGAAATCTGGGAAAAGATAATACTGAGTTTGCTTGCATTTAAGCACACCTTTTATTTATGCGAGTTTAAAAATAAACTTGCTCTCAGACTCAAAGGCTAGGGATACTAGGATAGTGGATTTCCCAGTTGGTGTTGAAGCCTAAGATTTTTTTCATTACCTGGAAAACCTTCACCAGCAATGGAGGATTATCAAGGGGTAAATGGAAAGTTGTTATTAGAATGTCTCTTATCAGATCTTTGGTATTTGAAAAATCATTGTTCATGCTTTCAGGGACAACCACAAATCATACTTTCCAACATATGTTTTAGTTTTCAAGCTGCTCAATTGTATGGTTTAAAAATTATAGCTGTCTTTCATAATGGCACTTGTAGTTGCCTCTGTGGCCATACTTTCTTTACTCATGCTGGAATATCTTGAAAGAGTGTTCATTTAAAACCTTCCCAGTTTTGGTTAAAGATTCTTTTGTACTTTTACTTCTTTTTGCAATACATCCACCTTTGCATTCAGTTCCTCAAACTGGTGGTCGTATTTATCTATCCAATCAATTATATTATTGATCAAGTAGCTACGCGAATTAAGAGTGTATTCTCTTGGTTCACCCACTGTGTGGTGACATGAATCTGGTCACTGTAAATTAGGGCTCCAGAAACATGTCACTAGAGATGCAGCAAATTTAAAATCTGCTGGCGAAGTGCACGCAAACTCGGCACTTCGCGTTGCCACTCCATTACGTGGAGTAGGCAATGCAAAGTACTCACTCCGCCTTGTCATTACCACTATGCGTTGGGCTGAATGACAATGCGAAGTAAGGCAAAGTCATTGATTTCAATGGACTTCGCATTCCTCATTATGATTCTAAGCGATCCACTTGGTGTTTCAGACTTGGCAGCCCCCCCCCCACACACACACATCACATGGCTTACAGTACTGTAAGTCACATGCTCTCTAGTCAGGCAGGAAGGAAGTGAGTCACACAGACAGTTTCACTTTTTCCTGTGCAGACTGAGAGAGAGGAGTGCGTACTAGAGAGAGGAGTGTTTTGATTGCAGAGGAGGAAAGTTAAAATGTGATAGTTAACCCAACAACTTTTTTAAAAGCTACATTTTTTGTCTTTTCTGTACTGTTTTTTACTTAATTTGTTCTTTCTGTAAATTTTACTTTTCTTACCTCTATACTTACTTAGTTGTTTGTCTGTGTGTGTGTTGTGCTTGTGTCGTGTGACAGAGTAGTGATTGCTCAGACTGAGGGAGCACAGTAGGAGAGTTGGAGCGGGGTGAGGGAATGTCTGGAGCGGGGGCAGCTCTGGGAGAGCGTGGTAGTACGCGTCATACTGTGCACATGCATGGGGGGCATGGGCGCCCATTTGTGTTGGACCGCTCTAAACTTGTGAGTGTCCAACCCCTGGAAGCAGGACCAGCACCACCTCCTGACTCTGAGGCAGTTCAATCAGCAGCACTACCACCAAGTCCAGCACAAGGTCCTTTGGAGCAGGATGTGCCTGTTCCCCGAGGCCCAGGTGTGGATCCCATCAGTGTTAAGCAGTGTGAGCAGCCTACTGCCAGTTCATCTGGCCCTCCCCTGCCTGTGCCTGGTCCTCCCCACACCTCCGTTGTTTGGCAGTTTTTTGACTGTGTCGGGGGGACAGCAGTGTGGTGAAGTGTCACCTATGTGCAGTGAAGGTGCACCGTGGCCCCTGGGGGAGTCACCTGGAGACTGGGGGCCAGCGCACCTATATGCTTAATCACCACCAGTTGGAGTGGCAGGCTGCCACAGAACAGACCATGTCTGCACCTGCTGGCCATTCCGTGGTAGAGGGTGCCACTGTGCATAGTGGGCGTGGCATTCCTAAGAAGAGGAGGGCCACAGCAGCACCTGTTGCTCCACCAGCACCCCCACCACCACCACCACCAGCAGGTCAGCCTGTTGAATGAGTGGACACCAGAGAAGTGCATGTAACACTGTCTGACTTGACAGTTCTCTGGAGTGCTGTTGTGGAGAACAGCGAGAGGATGAGTGCTATGGAGCAGCGGTTGGATGACATAGAGGGACATCAGCTTCAAATTATGTCCATGCTGGAACTGTTGCTGGATCACCATAGGATCCCATGTTAGTTTTGTTTCCTCACACCATGTTCCCCCCCACACCTTCCTTGCTGTGTCATAAAATGTATTCCTCCACCATTCCTGACCCTTGTATGTAATTATGCCCTTTTTTTGTTGTCTTCAGTATGCGTTAGACTTTGTATTCTGGGGCCCCTTCCTTCTGTTAAGTGTCTGTGTGTTGTGTGTGTGCGCTGTTTTGGTGCCTCATTTTTCTGCATCCGCAAAAGGCATCTGTCTTGTATCCAGAAAACTGACAAGTGGTAACACAGTGAAATGAGAGTGTTTCAGCACATACAAAGTCCCTCAGAATTAATGGCGCACTCAGTCATGCGCACAAAAGTGGCACAGAGTCCCAGATTTTTTCTGCAGGCCCAGAATGCATCCTCCATGTGTCCAGAAAATTGACAAATGGTAACAGAGTGAAATGAGACTGTTTCAGTGCATACAAAGTCCCCCAGAATTAATGGCGCACTCAGTCATGCACACAGTGGTGGCACAGAGTCCCCAGATTTTTTCTGCAGGCCCATAATGCATCCTCCTTGTGTGCAGAAAAGTGAAAAGTGATCATCTCAACTGGATTGAAAGGTGCCCTTTGGATGTACAGTAATAGTAGCCCTGGTGAGTAGATTTATATATAGACATATGGTTATGTATTTTGTAGGTGATGATGAGGGGGGTTGAACTTGACATCGACATGTACTCATCCTATTGTTGTGCATCACACAGGTGACTCCGTCTTCGAACTGTTGCTGTGCATCTTCCAGTGCTCAATGAGAATTTTTTGCACTTAAACGGAAACAGATAACTCTCAAGCACATGAAAGTAAGTATTTTTTTTGGGAGGGATCATATTTTCAGTTTTGTCTGTAATTGTTTCTTATTTTTTTATTTCTTCACAGATTTCATCAGCATCCTTCTGGAGTCTGGTTGTTAATGATGGTCATGGTCATTGAATGAAACAACTTCTGCGTGTTGCATGTGTGCCCAAGCTTGGGTCGGGGAAGGGGTGTGCCTGATCATGTTGACAAACTTTTTTGGATAAAGCCACTTTGACAGAACAACAAAGTATCACTAATTTTCCTAAAAAAAGAAATGAATGACTTCTTAAAAGTTACAACTTCATTATTATGTGTCCCTCCCTGGTTCTCAAATTTCAATCCCTATTGTCAAGTTACATTTCAGAGACACATCTTGTCAACTATTAAGACAACCTGTTGTATGCAATATTTTCAGCAATCTTTACAAAGCAATGAAATGGATGAAATAAAATCTCCATACTTACCAGAATGGATTTCACATGGACATTACATCGCTTTCTCTCTGTACGGTATAGCTACAGAATCTTTCCCAATGAGTAATAGCGATGGAGCCTGTTTTTGTTCTCCTGTAAAAGAAACAAATGAAGTGTACTGTATGTGTTTTGCCACTGCAGCTCTGAAAAGCTACAGAAAACAAAACAGACAACTTAAGGAAGTGAGGCAGCATAACAAACATAAGTGCACATACTCACTTTATGGTTTAAATATTAAGAAGCTGGTGGTGGTGGTGCACTAGTGGACTGGTGGTCCGTGGGGGGCAGACAGACTCATGGTGGCAGCAGACTTGGATAACAACAGTCCCGGTGGTGGTGGTCCGGGGTGGGCAGACAGATTCATGGTGGCAGCAGACTTGGATAACATCAGTCCCGGTGGTGGTGATCCGGGGTGGGCAGACAGACTCATGGTGGCAGCAGAGTTGGATAACATCAGTCTCGGTCGTGGTGGTGGTCCATGGGGGGCAGACAGATTCATGGTGGCAGCAGAGTTGGATAACATCAGTCCCGGTGGTGGTGGTGGTCCATGGGGGGCAGACAGCCTCATGGTGGCAGACTTGGATAACATCAGTCCCGGTGGTGGTGGTGGTGGTCCATGGGGGGCAGACAGACTCATGGTGGCAGCAGAGTTGGATAACATCAGTCCCGGTCGTGGTGGTGGTCCATGGGGGAAAGACAGCCTCTTGGTGGCAGCAGACTTGGATAACATCAGTCCTGGTGGTGGTGGTCCCGGGTGGGCAGACAGACTCATGGTGGCAGCAGAGTTAGATAACATCAGTCCCGGTGGTGGTGGTGGTGGTCCGGAGTGGGCAGACAGACTCATGGTGGCAACAGAGTTGGATAACATCAGTCCCAGTGGTGGTGGTCTGGGGTGGGGGGGCACACCGCCTTTTAAATACTACATTTAAAACCTGTCACCATTAACCATATCATCATCCTCATAAAAAAAACTGCCCTCACAGACATAGATGTCTGAAGTGTGACCACTGGGAAATTCTTTCTGCATTGTGTCATCATCTACATCAGTGGTGGGCCGTTTCAGGCAGCCACTGCCAGTGCCACCAGGATGCTCCATTTCCACATCAGCAAGATCACCATGACTAGGCCGGGGTATGAATATCAAGGTTGCAGTCTGTGTTGGTGTGTGCTTCTCATTCATTTTAATGAATGTTAGCAAACTAACATTTGCAGGAGACAGGTTTGTCCTACAATCCCTGACTATTGCACCTGTTGAGCTGAATACCCTCTCAACACTTACACTGGAGGGTGGGCATGTGAGGTACTTCAGTGCCACTGCAGTCAGCTCTGGCCATTCACTGACCTTTCCACTCCAGTACAAAAGAGGATCTTCACTTATTGTCAGATGCCTGTTTTCAGACAAATATGACTCAACCATTCTCTGTGCCACACTAAGTCCAATTGTTGATGCATCAGCCTGTTCCCCGGAATCATTGATTTCACAAATACCCACTTGGGACAAAGCCTCCCAAAGCGGGTTGACGCCAACCACTTTGGATGACAGACCACCAGGAATGACAATCCCCTTACCCTTGCATGATATGCTTGCTGGTCCTCCAGCTACACCTTCAGCTGGATTATGCTACTGAGGTTTGCAAACCTTGGCACGTGACTTCCGTGCCCCATGAACCAAGCGAACCAGTTGACCACTGATATTTTTTACCTGTTCAGGCCCTCCCTCCAGTACTGATGCAATTCCATGTTTGTATCGTGGGTCCAACATTGTTGCCATGGCAAAGTTGTCACTACGCTGAATGCTCACAATGTGACGATTGTGGTCGAATACTGTCAGCATGTGTTGCAGCAACATACTGCTACCACCATCTCCGGCAACATCAAGGCTATGCTGTACATTCACCAATGTCTGCCTCAGCACCCGCAGCAGTGGAATTAATTGGCTAATGGAGGCAGACTTGCCACTCACTGCCTGTGTGGCATGTTCAAAAGGCCGCAAAATTGTTATTACAGAGTCCATGAGGCGCCACTGTTCAGTTGTCATAGACATGGAGGCCCCAGAACTGTCACGGCTAGTGTGCATAACAAGATATTCTGTGATGGCTTTGTATTGTTCTTACAACCTCTCTGCCATGTATAACATGGAGTTCCTTTGGGTGACAACTTCCAGCTTCAAGCGGTGCTGAGAGAGGCTGTTTTGTATCTGCAACTGCCGCAGTTGGTCACGGGCCTTTCCAGATCTTGAAAAGTGAGAGCAAATACGTTGTGCAATGGTCAGCATTTCTTTTATGTCAGGGTGCTGCAGAAACTCCTGAACCACAAGATTTAAACAGTGAGCCATGCTTGGAACATGAAAAGAAACACCATTCGTGATGCATTTCACCACATTTGACCCATTGTCGCTTGCTATGAACCCAGCTCTCAGGGACAGAGGGTTTAGCCATCTGTCAATTTCAGTCAGTACCATGTCCAACATATTCTCACCAGTGTGTGAACAGGTCACACTGTGCATAGCAATTGTTTCATGCTGGAGAATTCCCAGAAGATTGCTACCGTGACAATCCACCTTCCTGCACTGATTATTCACACTACCAGCATCACAAACAACCCCCGGCACCTGCGCCCAGTGTGTAGTTATACACAGATATGAACTCCCCGCTGTTTTGCCACTTGTCCACATATCCATACTTAAATGGATGAATGGAGAGGAGGAATGTTGAAGGGCATGTCCTACTGAGTCTGAGAAGTGCGGAACAACTCGGGAACAGCACGGGTAGAAAAGTATGTCCTGGATGGGACTTTCTATTTTGGACAGACATGTGCAGCAAACCGCTGGAACCCAGAATTCTCCACAAAGGAGAAGGGCAAAAGATCGATTGCCAGCATTTCCGTTACAGCAGCATTAAGTTCACGTGACACTGTATGATTGGGGGGGTACTTCAGCTTATGCTCAAAAACACTCTGTAATGTGGGCTGACTTAAACGTTTTACACGGGGCGTGTTGTTGGTCACAAATGGTCGTGCTCTGTGATGAATGGCATTGGCAGGGGGTGGAGTGTGGATGTTTGATGAAGACGGTTGCACAGGTGATGATGACAAACCCAGAAATGATGTTATTTTTCCAGATTTGCCAACCGGGGTTGATGTACCACTTCCACTAGACATTCTGTATTCACCACCACCGCCACAAAAACTGCTACTCTCACCAGCACTGGATAACATTTCAAAGTCATTATGGTTCTCCACCTCATCATGCCTGTAGTAATCCTCTGCTCTTATTACTGCACTACTGCACACGTTTAATTTCCTACTGGGCTTAACAGTCATGGAAGGGGATAACATGCTGGCTATGGTTGCCGCCGGTGATACGGGTGAATGCCCAAGTCTGGTATTAGCTGCCAGCTTGTGCTGGGTCCACAGAGCCAAGTGCCTATTCTTAAGATGTGTATGCTGTCCTCCTGTCCCAAGATGGCTCCCCTTTTTACCTCAACTCACAAGCACACAGCAAACCTGGCAGATTGCAACTAAATCATCATTTGCATCTTGAACAAAAAAATCCCAAACAAGGGACTGTGATGCTTTGCTTTTAACATGTTGATGTGTGTGACAGTGACGTTGATGAATGTGATGATTTAATTAACCCCAGTTGGAAACCGGAGAAAAATAAATTAAAAGTGGCTGTGTCTAAATCTTATTTAAGTCTGTTATTTTAAGCACTGAAGTGGGGGGTGGGGGCACATGATGTTTCTGGCACTGCACACCTGGACTGCAACTGACCACCACGACTACCTATCATATTGAGTACTGGGTCATTATCATCATCATCATCATCCACTAAAACCAGTAAATCACAAGTTTTTACAGGGGGGGATTCCTGCAAACAGATTTAGACACAGCCACTTTTAATTTATTTTTCTCTGGTTTCCAACTGGGGTTAATTAAATCATCACATTCATCAACGTCACTGTCACACACATCCACATCTTCTTCTTGGATTCTTGTGGACTGCATGTTGCAACAACTTCATCATCACATTCATCATCAGCATCTACACCACTATCACCTGATATTTTTTCACCAGACTGTGAATCACTGTTGCATGGAAAATGAGTGACGTTAAGTGCCACAGTGGATGGAATATCACATTGTATGCTATCGTTGACATGATTATCAGAATCAGGTTCAGTTAATGGGATGCTACTGAGAAGTATGACACCATCTACGCTGTCACTCATTTGCACTGTTTCACACTCAATATGTTTGGATATGGTACACTGGTCGGAATCAGAACTTGATGCAACAATGCTAATACTACCTCCACCACCACTAACACCAGTAACACTAACACCACCGGCTGGGAAAACATCATCTCCTCCAACTATCAGTGAAACTACTGATTGGACTGTAAAAAACATTGCAGGAGAAATACCTTTCCTCACATCAGCAATGCACTTCTCCATCCGCATACTACCACCACGCCCACATACCCTCTTACTGCCAATATTGCCATGGCCAGAAACAGCTTTACTTGCACGTCTCTTTACAGGCATTTTGTGGGATCAACCACAAATATTATTACCAAATTCAGATTTTGATACGTTCACTTTCTGACTGGAGGGTCGCTACTTGCTAGCTGGATGTAGCTTCACTGATAGTTGGAGGAGATTATGTTTTCCCAGCCGGTGATAGTTAAACTATTTTTAAATAAGTTACTGGACGTTAGTTGAATTACTATAAAGGGCAGTACTCACCAGGGTGGTGGAGCAGTGGTGTATTTGATTGTTTCTAACAGTCATCTGTGGTTGTGGACTACCCACCCCCTTCCCCACACCCCACCCCCAGGCATGGCATTTCCTTTATAGCCAAAGTTCTGAATCACTTCCTCAACAGGTCTTGGGGCAGAACTGTCATATTCTTAATAACCCATCACAGTGCATAAAGGGTAAGTACACACCACCAAAATATATATATATATATATATATATATACATATATATATATATATATATATATATATATATATATATATATATATATATATATATATATTACATACTGTATATTATAAGGGAGAGGGACATGTGGGGAGTGGTGCAATGCACTGGCTGTTGGGCAGCAGTTTACCAGGAGACATTCTGGAAATTGCATTGCTGTCCTATTTGCAGGCAACTGTCAGCTCTGAGGGAGGAGATTGCCCACCTCCAGGCTGAACTGGCAAGGACTAAGGAGGCCTCCCCCACCCAAAGAGCATCACTGCCACAACCACTGTCTCAGAGGTTGTCAAGTATGAAGAGCAGTTGGACCACAGTGGGTCCTGGGAGGGTGCGGGTGGCAGAACAGAGGTGAAGACCCCTAGTTGTACCTCTACACAAATCATATGCCAGTCTGGCAGAGCAAGGTTCCTCTACAATGGCACCCTCAGTGGAAACCAAGAAGAATGCTGAGGACATCCACAAGGGAGACCCACAAAAGGGTGGCAAGGGACACCACAGGGGAAGGAAACAGCTTCTGATAGGGGACTCAATTGTTAGGGGGGTAGAACTGGGGAAGGGAGAGGAGAGGGAAGTAAAGTGCCTGCCTGGTGCCATGACTTGGAGGGACAAGAAGCAAATCCTCACGATTGCAGAAGCAGCATCACAGGAGAGGGAACTAGATATCATTGTCCACCTTGGGACAAATGATCTAGCTAGGCATGGAATCAGTGCAGTGCAGGATGAATTTGTGGAGATGGGGAGGGGCCTCAGACAGGTAGCAAGCATGGTTACCCTCTCAGAGGTGCTGCCAGTCCATGGCAGGGGTGAGGCTAGGGTACTGCACACCATGCAGTTAAATGAAAGGTTGCAAAACTGGTGCAGAGCACAGGGCTTAGGGTTCATTGGGGACTTGGGATACACCTGGAGAGATGAAGATCTGTACTGGCACGATGGTCTGCATCTGTCCACAAAGGGAACCAAGCTCCTAAGTGACAGGTTTAAATGCTTCCTTGGCAAGCTTTTAAACTAGCCAAAGGGGGGGGAGGTGCTAATAAGAGGCAGGAAATTTCAAGCCTCCCCCGACAAAACATGGCAGGTAGTAAGGTAAACACTGAGGTACAGAGCTCAACAGAGGGCAGGACAGGGGTAAATGGAAAAATAGAAAAGGACAATAAGAGCAGGGATGGGGTTAAAAAGGATAACGCCAACATTAAATGGAGGGCAATGAGTACCAATGCCCGTAGTCTAGGAAACAAGCTTCCTGAGCTAGTAGCCATGATGGAAGATGAAAAATTGGATATTGTGGCAGTAACGGAAACATGGTACACGGAGAACCATGACTGGGATGTCAACGTACACAGTCTACAGAAGGGACAGGGAGGGGAAAAGAGGAGGTGGAGTAGCTCTATACATAAGGGAAGAGATCAAAGCTACAGAACTAAAAAGTAATGGGGAGGACAAGAGGCACTGTGGGTCACCTTGGAGACAGGGAATGGCATCATAATCCGCACAGGGGTTGTATACAGACCCCCATCTCAAGGGGAGGAAACAGACAAGAAAATGGCTGAAAAAAGGGGAAATACTGTTGATGGGGGACCTGCATATGCCAGATGTTAACTGGATGACATGAACTGCGGCCACATCCAAGAGCAGGGTCATTCTTAATGTCCTGCAGGGGGCAGGCCTTAGACAGCTAGTGTTGGAACCCTCTCAGGAGGGAGCAATACTAGACCTGGTACTCTCAAATAGAGAGAGGATAACAAATTTAGAAGTCAGTAGACATCTGGGAACAAGTGACCACTGCACAGTGTGCTTCACAATAAGCACAACCATGGAGACAAGCCATATAAAAAACAAGGATACTGGACTTTAGAAGGGCAGACTTTGGCAAAATGGGTGAATACCTGAGGAATGCACTACCAAATGGCCAAAAAGGAGGGGTGGAAGAACAATGGAGAAAAATCAAAACTGATATCATAGAGGCAACAAGCCTTTGTGTGGGACAAATAAAGAAAACAAAGTGGAGTAAAAAACCACTAGGGTTCTCAAAAGAGGTGGCAGAGAAGGTTAAGGAGAAAAAGGCTGCATTCAGAAAGTATAAGAAATCACAGAAGGAGCACGACAGGGAACTGTATCAATTAAAGCAGAAAGAAGTGGGGAAGGCAGTCAGAATAGCAAAGGCCCAAACTGAGGAAAAAATAACCAACTCAGTTAAGAAGGGGGATAAAACCTTTTATAGGTACATTAGGGAGTATAGAAAGGTTAAGAGAGGAATAGTGAAGATTAATAAAGGAGAGGGGAGGTGGGCAGAGGGAGACAGTGAAAAGGCAGAGTTATCTAAACCAGATAATAGAAGCACTCTGGGTAGGGGGGTTGACACCAGTCCATTTACAGAAGAAAGAATCCTGAAAGAACTCCTAAAACTCAAGGTGGAAAAAGCAATGGGGACTGATGGGATTCTCCTCAGAATCCTGAAAGAACTAAGGGAGGACCAAGTGACACCACTGACCACACTTTTAACAAATCATGGGAGGATGGGGTGATACCTGAGGACTAGAGGAGGGCAGATGTGATTCCCCTTCACAAAAGTGGAAGCAAGGCAGAAGCAGAAAACTACAGACCTGTAAGTTTGACCTCAGTGGTAGGGAAAATGATGGAATCACTTCTGAAAGAAAGAATTGTTGAGTACCTAGAGGCCAGTGGGGCACAGGACCCAAAGCAGCATGGATTTACAGCAGGAAGGTCATGTCAGATGATTCTAATTGATTTCTTTGACTGGGTGACCAAAGTAATAGAGCAGGGAGGGGCTGTGGATATGGCCTACCTAGACTTTAGCAAGGCATTTGACACAGTCCTACACAAAAGACTAATAATCAAGTTAGCCAGCCTTGGAGTGGGTTCCAGGGTGGTAGTCTGGGTAGCAAACTGGCTGCACAACAGGACACAGAAGGTAATAGTGAATGGAACACATTCTGAAGAAAGGGGGGTTACTAGTGGAGTACCTCAGGACTTAATACTGGGTCCAGTCCTCTTTAACATCTTTATAGGTGACATTGCAGAGGGACTGGAGGGAAAGGTATGCCTCTTTGCAGATGACACAAAGATCTGTAACAGAGTTGATACACAAGGTGGGGTGGAAAGGATGAAAAGGGACTTGACAAGGTTGGAGGAATGTTCAGTATCCCTGCTTTTTCACTTTCACCCTCTGCCCAAATTCCCTCCTCTTTATTAAGTCTCTGTATCCCTCCCTTGATCTTTCTTTGCTCCCTAATGTACCTATAAAAGGTTTTATCCCCCTTCTTAACAGAGTTGGCTATCTTTTCCTCAGTTTGTGTCTTTCCTATTCTCACTGCCTTCCCTGCCTCCTTCTGCTTTAACTGATAAAGTTCTCTGTCCTGCTCCTTCTGTGTTTCCTTATATTTCCTGAATGCTATCCTTTTCTCCTTAACCGTCCCTTCCACCTCTTTTGAGAACTATAGTGTTTTTTTCTTTCATTTTGTTTTCTTGATTTGCTTCACACAAAGGCTTGTTGCCTCTTGATGGCTGTTTTGATTATTCCCCATTGTTCCTCCACCCCTCCTTCTTGCCCATTTGCTAGTGCTTTTCTGAGGCACTCTCTCATTTTCCCAAAGTCAGCCTTCCTAAAGTCCATTACTCTTGTTTTTGTATGGCTTGACTCTATGGCTGTGTTTATTGAGAACAACAATGTTTTGTGGTCACTTGTGCCCAGATGGCTACCCACTTCTAAATCTGAGATCCTTTCCCCTTCCACATTTGAGAGTACCAGGTCTAAGATTGCTTCCTCCTGAGTGGGTTCCAACACTAGCTGTCTGAGGCATGCCCCTGTATGGCATCAAGAATGACCCTGCTCTTGGATGTGCCTGCAGCATATTCAGATCCCCCTTCAACAAAATCTCCCCTTTTTCTGCCATTTTAAGGATGCCTTCTATCATTTCCTTGTCCATTTCCTCCCCCTGAGATGGGGGTCTGTACACAACCCCCATGCGGATTGTGATGCCATTTTCTGTCTCCAGAGTGACCCATAGTGACTCATCAACTTCCTGTTTACTCATTAGGTCTGTTGCTTTAATCCCTTCCCTTATATAGAGAGCTCCTCCTCCTCCTCTTTTACCCACCCTGTACTTCCTGTAGACTGTGTATCCTGGTATATTGACATCCCAGTCATGGTTCCCTGTGTACCATGTTTCAGTGACTAACACAATATCCAGGCATCCCTCTTCCATCAAGGCCACTAGTTCAGGGAGCTTGTTACACAGACTGTGGGCATTGGTACTCATCACCTTCCATTTTTTTATGGCATTACCCCTTTTAGCCCCTTCTCTGTCCTTACTGCCTTTTTATGCATTTACCACTGTCCTGCTCCCTACTGACTTCTCTACCTTGGTGTTTACCTCTCTAACTACTGTGTTTTGTGGGGGAAGGCTGGGATTTCCCTGCTCCTTTTCAGTGCCTCCCCCCCTTGGCTAGTTTAAATTCTTGCCAATGAAGCATTTCAACCTATCACCTAGGATATTTGTTCCACCTTGGACAGATGCAGACCATCACACCAGTATAGGCCTGCATCCCTCCAGGTGGCTCCCCAGTCCCAAATGAAGCCAAAACCCTGAGCTCCACACCAGTTTTTCAACCATTCATTGAATTCCAATGTGCAGAATACCCTAGCATCATCCTTGCCATAGACAGGCAGCACCTCCGAGAAGGTTACCGTACATGCTACTTATCTAAGGCCCCTCCCCAACTCTACAAACTCCTCTTGCACTGCTCTGATCCCATGCATAGCCAGGTCATTTGTCCCTAGGTGGACAATGACATCCAGTTCCCTCCCTCGTGCAGCTGCTCCCGCGATCCTGAGGATTCACTTCCTGTTCCTCCAAGCAGTGGCACCAGGCAGGCACCTTACCTCCCTTTCCTCTTCCTCCCCCACTTCTACCCCCCCAATGATCGAGTCCCCCACCTGAAGTTGTTTCCTTCCCCTGTGGGGTCTCATGCCACCCTCCTGTGGGTCTCCTTTGTGGAGGTTTCCAGCATCCTCCTTGGTCTCCACTGCAGGTGCCTCCATAGAGGAACCACTCTTTGCCAGAAAAGCATATGAATTGTGGAGAGGTACAACTGGAGGGATGCACCTCTGTTCCACCACCCTCTCCTTCCCTGAGCCCACCTTGGTCCAACCACTCTTCTTTCTTTGGCAACCTTTGAGGTAGCAGTGGTGGCCCTGGTGGTCCCTGGGTGGGGGGAAGAGGTTTCACG
Organism: Neoceratodus forsteri; assembly: GCA_016271365.2. Lineage (NCBI taxonomy): Eukaryota > Metazoa > Chordata > Ceratodontiformes > Ceratodontidae > Neoceratodus > Neoceratodus forsteri. The sequence goes on from CM057449.1 coordinate 990,693,248, forward strand.
AATCCTAGCCAGGTCAGCCTGGAGACAGACAACCTCCTCACTAAGATCAGAGAGGCGCCTGCAAATAGGGCAGCATTGCAGCCTCCAGAATGTCTCCTGGAACACTGCTGCCCCACAGCCATTGTACTGCACCACTCCCATCTTGACTTATTTTGTGTCCCCTCTCCTGCTGCTTTGTATGCTTACTGTCTCCTCCCTCTATGTATTTTTACACTTACTTTCCTACTGCCTATGAGCCATTACAATTCTTGCCCTTCCTGCTCTGGGACAGGAACTTCCTGTAGTCTTCAGTAGTCTCCTTCTTCCGTGCTTGGATTCAGACCTCCAGCAGCCAGGGGGGGAGAAAGAGTTATTTCTTAGGTTCCTTCAAGGTTGATGAAACTAATGTGTCTCAGTGATCCTTCACTTCCTACTGCCAAACAGGAAGTTCCTGTTGTCAGTCAAATCCAGTGGCTTTAAAAGTAGAACTGGCTTAGGGTGGGAAGGAGGGCAATTAGTAAAAAAGCTGTAGTTCTAGACTGCTGTTTTTTGCTCTGAAAGCAAAGTTCTCCTCTATCAAAAACAGCAGGAAGCTGTAATTGGTGACACCTGCTTTTGTACTCCTCAGCTCCTAAGCCACACTCCCAGTTAGATTCACCCTCTGCTCCTGACTCAGCAAATTAAGCTGATACAGCCCCTTCCTCAGAAAAATAAACAGTGACTTTCTTCTTTTTTTTTTACTTAAATGAGACCCCCTTCTTCTAATAAAGTATCTGTTCGCTTAATCCAAACAGGCACTAACTCCTGCTGAGATAGAAGTGATTTATCAGTGAAAAAAAGCTGTATTTCTAGACTGCTGTTTCTTGCTCTGAAAGCAAAGTTCTCCTCTGTCAAAAAAAGCAGCATACCTTTCATTTCATATAGTGACAAAATGTCATTCGGTATTACAGAGCATATATTTAGCAATTAGAGCAGTCAGTGAATAGTGGGAAGCTGGGCAAAATATTCAGCAGTCATTCTGTATATAGACCTGTGCTGACTGGAGATGTTAAGATTAACGGTGGAAGTATATAGGTCTCCTAGCCATGGATGGGGTGATCCTATACAATCTACATAGCCCAGCTAAAACCTATTTATTTATTTAGTTTTTGTTGACCGGGTAAGTGCACTAGACAAATCCTGCTAATTTTCAGGCATGACCCGGGGGGAGGGGAAAACAGATGACTGCCAACTGACCTTGAACCAGATTAAGCTCTTGGTGGTATTTTTAGTGAATGAGGAAAATTTGGCCAGGACACCGGGGAAATTCCCCTACTCTGAGGCGTTGCTGCGTCTTGGTCAGTAGGGGTGCTGCTGACCTAGGTGATGGCTGCGCGGCCAGATGCATTGTGGAGTGCGGGAGCTCCATCTAGAGAAACGGAGACTGGGAGAATGGAAACCGAGGAGGAGGAGGTGCAGGTACAGGAGGTTGAGCTGCAGTGCCTATCAGAGGTTACACAGGCGAGGCCTGTATCGGAGCTTACCTCTGTGAAGTCGGTGATGGAGGTGAGGGCTCAGGGAAGCCCGTCGGGAGACAGCCCAAAATTTGCAGTGGCAGGATCACCAGTGGAGGAAGAGAGTGAGATGGTGAGTCGTCCTGGAGAAGAGGCGCTTCCTGGTGAGGATCGGAGCAGAGGCGCCATGGATCAGCGTAAGCCCAGCGGTAAGGAGTAAGTTCCGGGTATCGCGAGGGCTGCTATTCGCTTGGAGGCAGGAACTGTGTCGGCCGTGTTTGGGTGTGGGACCGGAGGTACGGGTCTGGAAATGGGTCCGAGTACTGTCTGGTCGGAAGAAACGGCCTTGTCACAAGCAGGATGGATTTGGCTGGCGGATGGAAGATGGGTGCCAGACTCAGAATGGATATCGTTTTCCTCTGTAGGGACGGAAGCATCTCAAGGAACTCTGGAGGCGGGTGAGTCGTTGGCACCAGTCGAACAATCTAAACTGGACCAGGCTTTAGGCCAGGTGGGAACATTAGACAAGCAGGGAAGGGGGGATTTCACCAGCTGAAAGTATGCCTGAACTGGGGCCAGAAGTGCAGGAAGCAAGGAGGGCCTAATGCCGGATCTTTTAAAAGAAATAAGGTGGAGCAAGCCCCAAGAAGAAATGCTAAAGGATTAAGATATAGAGGAGGCCTTCCTGAGCATCCTGACCGGTCTATGTAGCAAGGAAATTATTGATGGACTCTATGAACTTTTTACCTTCTGACATTTATGCTTTAATTAATATTCATGGGGAGGATACTTTTGATATAAGCTTTAAACAAATGGCTAGTCTGGAGAAATTTTGGCATAAATATGACAGCTGTAAGTTATTGCCTTTATGGGTACCTTTTTTAGCCATTCCAATCACAAAACCAGTTTTTAAAACAGTTAATGTGATGTTCCGGAATGAGGGAGTGAATGTGGGTGACATTGTTTTCTGGTTAAAACAAAAATGTGAGGTTCTAGGTCCACCGGAACCTATTTTGGACTCAGAGAATATTTGGACTGGGGCATGGAAATTTAAAGTCAAACTGTCTGTGGTGAATAATGAAGTACAACATGTCCCAAACAGCTTCTTTTTGGGGAGAGATCGTGGGGTTTGCTTTTACCCAGGACAGCCAAAAGCGTGTTATAGATGTGGTAGTCGTAGGCACCTGAGTAGTGCATGTGATAAAGTGAAATGTGCCTTATCCGGTGAATTAGACCATGACAGCGAGGTGTGTAGGAATGAATTTAAATGTAATCTATGTGATGACTTAGGTCATGCCTATCACCAGTGTCCATGGGCGGAGCAGAATAGACATGGAGGATTAAATAAGGAGGACCTGATTTCTCAGGCCCAGTGTAGGGGGGAGCCTACCCAGTCCCGTCTAAGTAAAGGGAACATGGTGAGTGTGGAAAATGAAAGAGTGACGCATCCAGAGGTGTCAGCTGCTTCTCTTAATGAAGAAAGATCCACTGTGTCAATTCCACAACAGATTTTGGTCCCCCCCCCCATTTCTATGGCAGAATCCTTGGCTAAAAATACGGATGACCCTGCCAGGGAGTCTGAGATGGAAATTCCCTTTCAGACCCCTCGGAGGGTTACTAGACCAAGTAGTTGTATGGGAGGGGTGTGTTTGACTCAGAATTCCTTTGCAGCCCTAGCAGACTTAGAGGGGAAGGGGGTTTCTGATTTGTTAAAATCGGATGAGAGTCTGAGTATGGAAATTGATGAAGAGGGTGGGCTAGAAGTTTTAGAAGGGAAAAAGAAAAAGGGAAGGAAAAGGAAACAAGATAAATCATGAGTAGATGACCAATGGTCGATATGGCCTGTTTAAAGATTATATCGCTCAATTGCTGTAGCCTGAAGAGCTACAAGGTGCTCATTGCTTTACAGCATTGTAGAGAATTGAAAGGATGTGATTTTTTTACAAGAGACTCATTTTTCTTCTTTGTTAGAAGTGTCTCAGGTAAAAAAATTATGGTGGGAGGGTCCGTCCTTCTGGTCGTTTGGGAATGATGTGGCAGACGGGGTAGGGATATTGTTCTCTAACTCTGTAGTTCAGGTGACAAGGCTGGTTGATGTCCTGCCGGGTAGAGTATTGATCTTAGATTGTTTGTTGTATGGTGTTTGTTTTAGATTAATTAATACTTATGCTCCACAAGTTAAAACAGCACGGATAGCTTTGTTTAATCTGGTAAAGCCATACCTGTTTACATCTAAGAACATAGTTTGGGGAGGGGACATGAATTGTAGTTTAGATGTTCGGTTAAAAGACGGGGTCCAGCAAAAAACTTATTGTGACTCGCATGCCCTTTCTCAAACCATAGAGGTAGCAAAGTTAAAGGATGCTTTTAGAGAATTGCATTCAGCGGGGGTTATACTTATAAGAGAGCTACTTTCCAGACAAGAATAGATTATTTTTTCTGTCTCATTATTTAATCCCGGTGGAGTGTTCAGTGATTCCATATGATTTTTCTGATCATAATGTGTTATGTAGTGTTGTAGGCGTACAGCAGATTCCAGCCTCTTTTCCAGCATTTCGGGGCAGATGGATGTTAAATGCACGACTACTGTCGGAAGCAGGGTTTTTGGCTCAATTAAAAGACTTTATGGTTTTTCGTAAATCAGTGGCAGTATTCTTTTCAGATTGGATTTCTTGGTGGTCAGATACCAAGTTGGCTTTCAAGGATTTTTTTATAGCTTATGGGAAACAGAAAGGTTCGGAGGAATATTTACAGTACCTAGAATTTCGAAACCAATATTATAAATTACAGTCACACCCAGAAGCAGGGATGCAGAGATTCAGTCCCAGATTAAAGGGGTAAAAAAGAACATGTTAAATTATCAATTTCAGAGGGCTGCAACCATTCATGCCAGTTTAAAATTTGGTACACAACAACAACCTTTTCAAGATCCGTATAAGGCATGTAAAAATAAGATTGAGAAGAGAGTGATGTCAGGGCTACGAAATTCTGTTGGGGATTTAAAAATGTCTGTGGCAGAAATGTTAGCAATAGCAGAGGAGAAGGTTGCTTCTCAATTTGGAGACAGTTTTGTTTCCTCCTCGGTGTGGGAAGATGTTTTTCATTTTTCAATTCCGACTATTTCTCAGGCAGATGTAGAGCTGCTGCAAGGGCCTATAGCTTTGCAGGAGGTACAGCGGGCAATAGGTGCTTTAAGGGTAGGGGTATCACCTGGGATGGGTGGGTTGACCAATGAACTTTACAAAACTTTTTCGGATGACCTGAGCGGCATACTGACAGAAGTTTTTAATGATATTCTACAGTATGGGTTCGGTGATACGAAATTTAATTTAGCTATTTTAACATTTATTTTTAAGACTGGGGACGTTACAGATTTGGGTAATTGGAGACCAATTAGCCTTTTGAATACAGACTACAAAATACTTTCTTGTATTTTATGTAAAAGACTGTGGGAAGTGGCTAAGGGGGTGCTTCATCCGGCACAAACATGTGCTATTCCCCATAGATCAATTCAGCAGAATTTAAAGTTATTAAGAGACATATGTGAATTTGGACGCCAAAAAAAATTGTCAGGGTTTATTATGGCATTAGATCAGGCTTGAGCCTTTGATTCTGTGTCCCATAAGTTTCTTTTCCAGGTGTTAGTGAAGTATGGGTTTCTGAAAATATTTGCTCAGTATATTTACACTTTATATTACAATGCAAGTTCTTGTGTATGCATTAATAAGGCGGTAGGCTCCGAAATTCAGATGTATTGCTGAGTCAGACAAGGTTGTCCGATTAGCCCATTGTTATATGCTTTTGTATTGGACCCACTGTTGAGAGAAATTGAGCACAATAGGTCAATACAGGGGTTATCGCCCTCTTGTAATTTACCAGCCCAGAAAATCTCTGCATATGCAGATGACATGTGTCTGTCGGTAGCAGATGTCCAGTCAGGTGCTCAGGCTATTAAAGTGATTAAAGGATTGGCAGAACTAAATGGTACTAGACTAAATTTAGAGAAATGTAAATGTTTGGCGATTGGGGATACTACGGTTTGTCAAGACATTGGGGGCATCATGGTTAAGGATTATATTACTGTTTTAGGTCTTACTTTTGGTGAAGGAGACCTAGCATTATTAAACTGGGAAAAAGCTTTGGTTATTGCGGAAAAAAAGGTACAGCAATGGAAATCCTGGGGTTTTTCCAAGAAAAAGAGGGTTTTGATTATTAAAAAGTTTCTATTACCTATTTTTTTACACGTGTCTGCCATTTTTCCGGTTCCGGTTTCATTAGAAACTAGATTGTATAGTGTATTTTTCAAATGGTGTGGCAGTTGGCTAAATCCGATTAAAAGAGCATTTACTTATTTAAAATTGAATCAAGGGTTTAGGATGATAAATCCGTGGTATTTTTCATTCCTTTTTCATGATTGCAGCCTTTCAATTAAGGGTTAAACCTCAGGATCATCCATGGTCAGCTTGGACACAATTGCTTTTTCTTCTTTTATGTCATACTGGGAAGGAGGGGGTGTTCCCATTAAAAGTAAGGTGGCTTTGGCCCGTCCTATGCGATTCTCAGTAAGAAAATTACAGGAATGGAAATTAGGAAGGCTCAATTGCAGGATATACCTAGGAAGGATTTTTATGCAGAAATTATGTTTAATTTTTTACGTTCAAGTGGATTTTCCTTGTGTGCCCGACAAAATTGTCTCAAGCCTTACTGACTTTTGATGGACCATAGGATACCCTAGTATGTGGGATGTGTTGTGGCTCTGTTGTCATGGGAGGTTAGGAGTCAGGGGTAATTTAAAACACAAACAGATCTTGGACGGATGTGCATTAGACCTGGGTGCTCAGATCAAATTGAAACCTTGAACATTTTTTACTGCTTTGCCCATTTGTTCAGTCTTTTTGGTTTGAGTTGGCAAAGCAGTGGAATGGGGATTTTGACACATATAACTTATCAGAGTCTTGTTCTGGGGATTATTCAGGTTTTTATGAGATACCACCCAAGTACCTTAAATCTGATATTTGCATGCATTAAATATCATCTATGGCAAGCAAGGTGTCAGTTTTCTACAACATACCCTTCTTCCTATAATGTTCTTTTAGCAGAATTGAATTAGCAGTTGGTAAACAGAAACATATGAGCAGTGCATACTAGATCAAATGTCTTTCAGGATTTTGGAAACACATTGTATGGTTGAGGTGAAATGGGTGAACACTGTCTATGGTGTATAGGGTTCAGTTTGATTTTGTAGATTGTTTTTCAAATATTGTGTTGGATTTTCTGTGGGGAAGTTATAGAAGGGTGTATTTAGCCTTTTTCTGTTGTATAAATCATGTAAATAGGTGTGTTTGATAAATGTTAAAACAGATCATGTCATATTGTTATTGTTTTGTTTTTCTCAATAAAAATTCCCCTACTCTTTTCGATAAGTGCCATGGGATCTTTAACATCCACCTGAACTACCACCAATCCAGGCAGATGGGACCTCAGTTTAATGTCTCATCTGAAAGACAGCGCCTCAGAAGTGCAGTAGCCCTCTCATGCTGCACTACAGTGTTAGTACTGGGATATTAACCCAAGTGCCAGATGTGGGAACTGAAACCCCAGCCCTCTGATCTCCCGGCCTCAGAGGCGAGTGTGCTACCTACTGAGCCACTGACGCTGTTTAAAATCCCATGTTTTTATCATCCATACCAGGAAATATTTAACTGGGTCTCCTGGGTATGGATGGTGCTCCCATTCCGTCTGACTACCATACATGACATCTAAAAAGTGCAAATGCAAAAACCTCACCACTGGAAATAAATAAAAGCAGATAGTGCTAAGACTTGTCAAGCCTTAATTTCCATAGCCTTATCAGCACCATTTCCTCATTAATGTATCTTTTAGTTGCTCATCTACTACCCCATTCACACTAAATTTGCCTTTTTGTATTTCCTTCACTGCCCTACATAAATATTGAAGGTTAAAATAGAGAATCACTTACACAGGGAGCTCAGAAGAGTGCTGTTTGGATGAGCCATAGTACAAGTGTAGACTCACAAGCCTTTTCATGGAGTTAGGACTTATCAAAATTTTGAAATTGTAGAAAAGGGAAAATAAATGGTTCTCCTTTAGCAACTGCCAGTTTCAGGATACGTATTCCCATTGTGTAAAAAAATCAGCCTGTATCCCACAAAGGCTTATTCTTTTTCAAAATGGACAGTTAGTCAGTGAAAATGAATAACTACTGTATAAATACATTAACATTTTTGTCACTTGTTAAGATCATTTGTAGAGTAATTTGAGTTAAGTTTTTGAAGACTTTACACTATAATAAAAGGATAATTTTAAAATGACTCTCCAATTCCAAACATGCCAGCACACATACTTTACATCTCCAAAGCTCCTGTAATCCTTCTATCTTCATCTCTAACTCCATTTATAATAAATTAATATTCTAATCTACAGTACATAGTTGATTCTTACATGATGTCTTTTGCTGATTATAGTGTAAGTAATAAATTCAAATCCCCTTCTAGCTGTCCAAATCCTTAACCTACATCATCAATCCCATCTGTAATAGTAACACCCTAATATTCTGCTTGGTTTTCTTTATTGTTGCTTAAAATATCCATTCCAATTGTGCACCAAATGAGATTAAATTTATAGTCCCAGTTGACCTCATAATTGCAATCCCAGTTGCTTCAGTGATTATATTATGCATGTATCTCATAACATTCAATTAACATCACACCTTCAACCCCAGTTACTGCTGCATCTCTTGTGTCCTTGATAAAATTAAATATACAATAATGGATGGGGAAGTGTACTTCATGAGAAATTAATGGTTGCCCAAGGAGTGGGATGCTACATAAACCCCGAGAAGCCAGTTCTAAAACATCCACACAAAGAGCAACCATTATTTTGAATTTAGTTCACTTCCCCATCTTTTATTATTTATAATTGCTGGGCAGCAATTTTTTCTAGCCTTCATTTACTGTGACTCACACACACACACACACACACGCACACTCTCACTCTCACACAGACAGGCACACACAACATGTTTTTTGGCTAGTTATTTCTAATTGCTGGCCAATTATTGTACAGTACTTTATTTAGTTGGTGGTTATGATCTTACTTTTAGTTTTAGATGTTAGAGCTCTTCCAGTTTTTGTTGTGTGCTGGCCACCGAACTTCAGGATCAACCAGATAGCGAGCGAGACGCAAAGATGTTCTGCAGTGCAAGTTTCAAATGGTAGGATCAACCAGATCTTTTTTTTAGGCTAATGTGGTGGGTTTTTTTACAAAAAAGAAAGAAAATGCGATGGACTAGAAGTCGGGTTGGGAGCTCCTCGATAAGCGAGTGAGGAGCTGCCATGTTTCGGAAACTGAAAGCCCGCCCTGGACCACACAGACAGCGAATGAGGTAGCAGGTTTCTGTGACTGACTTGGTGCGTGTTTCCCATTATAACTCATGAGGTATAATGGGAAATTATAACTCGGTCTGGCAATGTAAAAAATTGCTTACCAGTTATAATTAAATTAAAATCTTAATCCCATCTGAAACTGCTCTAATCATGAGGTCTTAGTTTAGAGTTTTGGTGATATTAAACTGATATCCTGGTTCCTCTGATAGCTGTTTGAACTCTTTCAAGCCCATACTTATCTCTAGCAGCATTTAAACAATACAGGATCTTAATCCTCCAGCAGGGTTATCTATTTTAAGTCACAGCCCTAGTTTTAATTCACATTCTATTGTTTTCACAGTCTTGGTTCTTGTTGCTTGAATCATGTCATCTTAATTTATATTTTAAACATTTAACACATAGAAACACAGACTTTGATGGCCAATAAGGACTGCTTGGCCCACCTAGTCTGCTCATTTCCTTACCTATTGGATAAGCTGTAGATCCTAGTTAACCAAAAGCCTACTTCTTACTACCCCCCACAAGAATTGCCTTATGTCTGTCCCATGCATTCTTGAATTCCCCCACTGTTTTTGACCCCACAGCCTCCTCAGAAAGGCTGTTCCATGTGTCCACCACCCTCTCTCTGACAAAATACTTCTACACATTGCCTGTGAGTTCTCCCCCCTCTATCTTCAATTGTGTCCCCTTGTTCTTGCACATCTCTTTTTCTGAAAGATGTTACCCTCTTGAGCTTTGTTGATTCCCTTGAGGTACTTAAAAGTTTATATCATGTCCTCCCTCTCCCACCTTTCCTCAAGGGTATACATGTTAAGCTCCTTTATTCTCTCTTCATATGACTTCTGTTGCAGACCCTGCACCATTTTAGTTGCCCTCCTCTGGACTGCCTCCATCCTGTCTATGTCCTTGTGGAGATGAGGTCTCCAGAACTGCTCACAGTACTCCAGATGGGGTCTCACCAACTGTCTGTACAGAGGGATAACAATTTCTTGTTTTCTACTGGTGATGCCTCTCTCTATACATCCCAGTATCCCCCCAGCCATCCTTGCTGCCTTCTCACATTCCTTGCTTACCTTTAGGTCATCTGATATGACTACCCACAGGTCCCTTTCCATTTCTGTTGTTGTTAATACCTCCACCCCAGTGTGTATTACTTTGCACTTCTTTGCATTGAATCTAAGCTGCCATACATTTGACCATTCCTCCAACCTTGCCAAGTCCCTTCTCATCCATTCCATCCCCCTTGTGTATCAACCCTATTGCAGATCTTTGTGTTGTCTGTGAAGAGGCATACCTTTCCTTCCAGTCCCTCTACAATGTCACTTATAAAGACATTAAAAAGGACCGGACCCAGTACTGAACCCCGTGGTACCCCATTTATACCACCCTTTCTTTGGAGTGGACTCCGTTTACTATTATCCTCTGTGTCCTGTTGTCCAGCCAATGTTTTACCCAGGCTACCACCCTGGGACCCACTCCAAGGCTGGCTAATTTGTTAATTAATCTTTTGTGTGGGACTGTGTTAAATTCCTTGCTAAAGTCTAGGTAGGCCATGTCCTCAGCTCCTCCCTGGTCTACTAATTTGGTCACCCAGTCAAAAAAATCTATTAAATTCACCTGACATGGCCTTCCCACTATGAATCCATGCTGCCTTGGGTCATGTGCCCCACTGGCCTCTAGGTACTCAGCAATTCTTTCCTTCAGAAGGGATGCCATCATTTTCCCTATCACTGAGGTCAAGCTAACAGGTCTATAGTTTCCTGCCTGTGCTTTGCTCCCACTTTTGTGAAGGGGAATCATATTCATCTTCCTCTAGTCCTTAGGTACCACACCATCCTCCCATGATTTTTTTAAAAAGGGTAGTCAGTGGTGTCACTAGTTTTCCCCTTAGTTCCTTTAGAATTCTGGGGTGAATCCCATCACAGCCCATTGCTTTATCCACCTTCAGTTTTAGGAGTTCTTTCAGAACCCTTTCTTCTGTGAAAAGACTGATATCGACCCCCCCATAAAGACAGCTTCTATTGAATGGAATAGGTACCTCCCCTCTCCTCTTCATTTGTGAATACTGAGTGAAAGTATTCATTCAGTAACCCTGCTTTTTCACTGTCCCTCTCTACCCACCCACCATCCCCTATATGAAGCCTCACTATCCCTCCCTTCATCTTTCTTCGCTCCCTAATGTACCTATAAAAGGTTTTATCCCCCCTTATTAACTCATTGCCTCCTAGAAGACTCCTGTATGTGGCAGCAAATGTACTGCAGTGTGTCCCAGAATGACTACAGAAGTCACCTACAGACTTCCTGTGTGTCCTAGTAACATCTGGAGACATCACACACATGTTTTAATATTACTTGCCGGCCAGAAATGATTTGAATTGACTGCATAGCACCATTAGAAAGGTAATGTTGTGTTGAACAACGTTGCCACTGACAATTTGTGTGTATCATGTTCACTTAAGGAGTTATTTACATTTGTTTATGACATGGTGTGTATGGCAGAAATTTGGTCTTTAAAGAACCACCTAAGCACTTTGAAGAAAACACACATTCTGGGTATCTCAGCCAGTATAAAACAAAAACCGTATTGAGCATAATTGATTTCATAGCACCATTGGAAAGGCAATTTTGTGTGGAACAACTTTGCCACTGATATGTTGTGTGTATCATGTATATTTTAGGAGTTTTATGCATTTCTTTATGGTATGGTGTTTATGGTTTAGGTTTGTCTCTCAAACCTCACCAACACACCTTGACTAAAATGGGGAAAAATTATGTTTAATACTACAGGAATAGTTGTTTTTTTTACAAACAATTATTAAAACTATATCTAATGTCTGGATGCCTAATTTGGTGTTGCTATGTCACATATTTCCCAACAAAAAAAAGGCTTATGGTGCATTTTTTACTGTAAAAACTGTTTTTTTTTTGCTGTTTCGTCCAGCATAGAAAAAAAAAACTAAATTACCTGTTATTACTTGCATACCACTGTTGGAAAGGTAATCTTATGCTGAACAAGTTTGTCACTCATACTTTGTGTCTAGCACTTATGGTTTTTGTGCTATTAGCATTTGTTTGCAGCATGCCGATTATGGCTTGATTTTGCTTAAAAGGGCTCAGGATTCACTGTTAACAGTATACAGGAGACAAGTGCTGCAACTTCAGAGAGCTCTTGTGGAGGCAATGAACTAACTGAGTTGACTATCTTTTCCTTGGTTTAGACCTTTGCTAATCTGACTGCCTTCCCCGCTTCCTTCTGCTTTAACTGGTATAGTTCTCTCTCCTGCTCCTTCTGTGTTTCCTTATACTGTATATCCTGAATACTATCTTTTTCTCCCTAACCTTCCCCACCACCTCTTTTGAGAACCATAGTGTTTTTTTCTTTCATTTTGATTTATTTGCTTCACACCAAGGCTTGTTGCCTCTGTGATGGCAGTTTTGATGTTTCTCCATTGTTCTTCCACCCCTCCTTCTTGCCTGTTTGCTAGTGCTTTTCTGAGGCACTCTTTCATTTTGACAAAGTCAGCCCTCCTAAAGTCCAATACCCTCACTTTTGTGTGGCTTGACTCTGCAGCTGTGTTTATCATGAACCACACTGTTTGGTGGTCACTTGTTCCCAGATGGCTGCCCACTTCTACATCTGAGATCCAATCTCCATCCCCATTTGAGAGTACCAGGTCTAAGATTGCTCCCTCCCAAGTGGGTTCCAACACTAGCTGTCTGAGGTATGCCCCATGTAGGGCACCGAGAATGACCCTGCTCTTGGATGTGGCTGTAACAAATGTGCTCCAGTTAGCATCTGGCACAGTCAGGTCCCCCATCAACAATATCTCCCCGTTTTCTGCCATCCTAAGGATGCCTTCTATCATTTCCATGTCCATTTCCTCTCCCTGAGATGGGGGTCTGTATACAACCCTGTGCAGATTGTGGTGCCATTTCCAGTCTCCAGGATGACCCACAGTTCCTTCTCTGTTTACCCTTTATTTCCATTGCTTTGATCTCTTCACTTACGTAGAGAGCTACTCCTCCTCCTCTTCTACCTTCCCTATCCATCCTGTAGATTGTGTACCCTGGTATGTTGACATCCCAGTCATGGTTCTCTGTGCACCATGTTTCTGTGACTATCATGATATCCAGGCATCCCTCTGCTACCAAGGCCACCAGTTCTGACAGCTTGTTACCTAGACTATAAGCATTGGTATTCATTACCCTCCATTTTTTGATGGCCTTACCTTTTTTTGTCCCACCCCTGTCCTTACTGCCTTTGGCTTTTTCTCCATTTACCCCTGCCCTTCACCCTATCGACTTCTCTATCTTAGTGTTTATCTTACTAACTACCCTGATTTTTTTGGGGGGGTTAGGATTTCCCTGATCCTTTTCAGTGCTTCCCCCCTTGGCTAGTTTAAATGCTTGCCAATGAAGCATTTAAACCTATCAACTAGGATCCTGGTTCTCATCCTGGACAGATGCAGACCATCACACCAGTATAGTCCTGCATCCCTCCAGGTGGACCCCCAGTCCCCAGTGAAGCCCAAATCCTGAACTCTGCACTAGTTTTTCAACCATTGATTGAATCACATGGTGCAGAGCACCCTAGCCTCACCCATGCCATAGACAGGCAGCACCTCCAAGAAGGTTACAATGTGTACTACTTGTTTAAGGCCCCTCCCCAACTCCACAAACTCTTCCTGCACTTCTCTGATCCCTTTTCCAGCCAGGTCATTTGTCCCTAGGTGGACAGTGACATCCAGCTCCCTCCCCAATGCAGCTGCTCCAGCAACCCTGAGGATTTGCTTCCTGTCCCTCCAAGCAATGGTGCCAGGCAGGCACCTTACCTCCCTCTCCCCCACCCACATTTCAACCCTCCTAACAATGGGGTCCCCCATCAGGAGTTGTTTCCTTCCCCTGTGGGGTCCCATGATACTCTTCTGTGGGTCTCCTTTGAGGAGGTCCCCAGACTCCTCCTTGGTCTCCACTGCAGGTGCCTCCATAGAGAAACCACACTCTGCCAGAATGGTGTATGAATCATGGAGAGGTACAACTGCAGGGATGAGCCTCTGTTCCACCACCCTCACCCTCCATGAGCCCCCTGTGGTCCAACCACTCCTCTTTCTTGAAAACCTCTGAAACAGCAGCCCTGGTGGTCCCTGGGTGGGAGATAAGGTCCCCTGAATCCTGGCCAACTCAGCCTGGAGATAAGCAACCTCCTCCCTCAGCCCAGGGAGGTGCCTTCAGTTGGGACAACACTGCATCCTCCAGAATGTCTCCCGGATGACTGCCCCTCCACATCCACTGCACTGCACCACTCCTATCATGTCTTATTTGTGGCTCCTCAACTGTTGTTTTGTAAGCTTGCTCTTTGCCTGTTATGTCTGAAAAAGTTAAAAAGATATATGTTCTCTCGGTTTTGTTCCAGAACAGACTGTGCTGGTTTTAAATTACTGCAGAGGAGAAAATATATAACAATGGATCCTAGAGTTGTTAAATGAGTATTGGCTCCTGTAACATGCTTAGCTGAACTGTAGATGAAATATAAAGGAACTTGTGTAATAAAATGATTGAGAGTTCCTACAAGCCTGAGTCAAATGTAAAAGGGGCTGTCCACAATCATAGGAACTGGTACATTTCAAACGTATTGTGTTACAAAAATGTGTACACAACGAACATACAGAATCCTCCAAAAATAACTGAAGAACAAAAAAATGTTGAACCTGTACCACAAACTGACCTATTTGCTGTTAGGAAAAGGCTGCAGCATGTCATAATGCCTTATGAGAGGTTTAATTAAAAAAAAAAGAATTTGAAAGAAAACAATGGTTTGAATTTTCAGAGCAGAGGGTATTTTGTCTTTAAAAGATTCCAGACTTTATAAAACCATTTTGCTTATCAAAATGTACCCTTCTGGCTTAGTTAGCCTTGGATCTTTGGTAGATTTTATTTTGAGCAAGCTGTTTAGGCCCTTGTTTTCATCTAAGAAATAGCAGGATGGAATTAAGAGTGCCTGATACTGTGAAGTAGATATCATTCCATCTGGATTTCCACACCCTCGCATGAAATTGTCATCATCTCCCCAAGCATTTGCACTTAAAATGAAAGATCATCTGCTGAACCTTAATGCATGCTCTTGTGTCATGTAACTTTCACATCCTGCTCTATTTTAAAACTAGAGCAGTCACCCACTGTTTAACGTCTTGCACAACTTGTGTTGTCATATACTGTATGCTATCATGTGTATCTATTTATACTATGTAAAAATGTATAACTGTGTTACTTTTGTTGTACCTTTGATATATGCATGTATGTATGTATGTATGAGATCTGTATGTAAATATGTGCTGTAACCTGTAATGCACTGCTTATGCTACTGGTAGAGTACTGCAACTACCTATTGCATTTAACCTGTAGCTGTGAATTGTCATAACTATCCACTTGTCATAGCCATCAACTTGCTTAGTTATTGCTAATGACCTAACTAATTTAGAGCTAATTGTTTATTTATTTATTTAAGAGTTTTACCAGGAAAGGCATACTGAGCAAATTACCACTCAGCTCAAGATGCACCCTGAAGACAATACAAAATACACATTGTGAAGCATACAATGTAACAAGGTGAGATAATAGGTACAGGCACGTTAACAGCAGATTACAACTCAATACATGGTATAACATGCTGCAGGAATACAAAATAACATTGTGAAGCAAACATTGTAACAGTATAAAAGGGTGAGATAATAGGTACAGGCAAGTTAACAGCAGGTATGACACAATCCATAATAAACCATGATGCAGGAATACAAGTGCATTTAACGTGAGTTAAGACAGTTGAAGGGGAGGGACAGGTACCAATGATGAAATGGGGTTAGGTAATGCAATCATCCAGCCATGTCTGTGGTTCCAGACAGGGAAATGTGGCCTTGGGATTACACAACAGAGTAAGGAAGGTTCAGCCATTTTTTAGAGGAGACTGGAGGAGGGTGGTAGTTGTGTGTTATGCACATGAGCAGATGGAGGTGAAATGTGCAGATAAGAGACCATTTAGGTCCTTGTACTTCTTGCTAGCTGATAGTTCCCTGATCCTATTGAAGCACTGCCAATGCCCTATTCTCGTGTGGTCCGAGTTCTATGCTTAACAAATTGCCTAAACCTAGCTTGTACTTTAACCCTGCCTACACTGAGGCATCATCAACATGCTATCTAAGTAGACTGAGTATTTTCTTTTCTAGCTGCCCAACCCTGCTTATACCATGACCCTGACCATACTGAAGCCCTGCCTATCACACTATTTGGGTGGACTGAATTTTTTGTGTGAGTATTCAACCATTCCCTGCCTGCTTTTTTGCTCTGCTTTTACTGAGGTTTTGCCAACACCCTATCTGGGTGGACTGAGTGTCCTGTTGCCTTTATTCTGCCAATACAGAGGTCCTGCTTTCCTTCTACTAAGTGGATCTAATTCCAATAACTTTTGAAACCCAGGTTCTGTTGTTATCATGTTTATCACAGTGCTACCCACTGTATTGTTCCCTGGACCTTCTAGGCCCTCTGTGACTATATTGTTCTCTGGACCTTCTAGGCCCTCTGTGACTAAGGTGCTTAATGGACTTCATGCTGTAAGCATGGCCACATAATCTTCCTGAACTGCCTCTAAGTTCCAAAGCCCCACAGTCCTATGCCAACTACAAATCTGACCTATCACAGGTGGTGTTAGGGTAAAATATTTGGAGTGGAATCATATGATATAGCTTTGTCTTGAGACCGCTGGTAAGCCCCTTCACCATAACAGAAGAACTTGGAGACTGAAACACTTCCTTAGAGCCTCCAGGTACCTAACTTTAATGCTTCTCCTGCTGTCTGGCAATGTCCAGTCCAACCCAGAACATGCAAGTAGAGCTGCACATGGCTGTGGAAGTCAAGGAAAACTGAACATAGTCTCTCTAGACATAGGCAGTCTCCTACTTAAACTTGCTCAGTTCGAAGCCTGGGTGGTATTAGTGCAAGCGGATATTATTTCCCTTACTGAAACCTGGCTTAACCCCAAAACACTTGACTCTGCAATCTCATTTCCAGGTTTTAATATCTTCAGAGATAATAGACAAGGCAACTGAGGTGGGGGCTGCCTGATCTATTACAGAGCTGAACTGCAAGGCTCAAAACATGAAATCAAAGACCTATCTAGGAACAGTGAATGCATCGTCATTAAGCTGCTGCTGGGATGATTTAAAAAAAACTGTTATCCACTTGGCAGTCTCTAACCCACCTGGTAAACAACAAGTGTGTATGGAGTCCATTTCTAAGTATCTTAAACCATTTAACCATAATTGGGAATTCATGGTAACTGATGACTGTAATATTAACTGGATCACAAAGTGCAGAACCAGGCAGAGAGCTAAGATCACCAGTCTGTTTCTTACACAAATTGTCACTAAGCACACAAGAGTTAACTATAAATCAGTCACTATGACACTCTTCAGTGGGGTACTGGTAACTCAACCAGACAGGGTCAAAAATGTCAATGTTCTGCCTGACATCCTCAGTGGCCACTCACTGGTGCAATGCTTGTGGGAAGTAAAACAGTCCAAGGCTCCCCCATTCATAAACAGTTGTGTCATAAGCAAAATGAATGTGCGAGAATCCTATGTGACCCAACTAGATAGGAGTTTTCTTAATGCCATCCCTAACATTGATTGGGCCATAGAATTATTTGTCTTGGAACTTAAAATTGCCTGCCATAAATATGCTCCTTCAAAAAGTGCAAAGTTAGAGGTACACCCTTTGGGTGGATCATCCCAGATCTCCATGCCTTCATGAGAGAGAAGGATAATCTATGGGTACTGGCCAGAGAGTCTGGATACCCAGTCCATCTGCAAAAATACAAGGAAGCCAGGAACAAATGCACTACTTGGATCCAAATGGCCAAAGCCAGCTATAGTAAGGCCCAACAAACCAAGAATTGGAGCAATGGTAAAAGATTTTGGGGAGAATGCCTCAGACCTCCTTGCTAAGGGTGATAAAAGCTCACCAAACATTTTCATGGTTGATGGGTGTGATGCACTTAATGCCACTGAAATGGCCAACAAATTCAACTTCGCCTTCCCTGGCCTTAGCTCCATCATCCCCACTGAGCCAACCCTGCCTTGCAATTGAGGTAATGGTCCTGTGTACAAACAACCACTGGACCCTGAGACAGGATATCATAAGTTGTATTTTAAATTTGTCTCATTCTAATTATATAAGAAAGGTGCTAGGTAAAACTAGAATCATTGGTGATTCAACTGATCGGAGGCTATTTGCACTGGTTGATGAGAAACTCTCCTACCCCATTTCCAACATTTTAACTTCTCTCTCTACTACTCCCAGTATCCCAAAAAGTGGAAATCATGCCATTTTCATCAGTCTTCAAAAGTAAAGACTGTTCTAACCTTGCCAATTACAGGCCAATTTCCATATTCTCCCACATTTCCAAAGTCCTTGAAAGAATAGTGTCCAATCAACTTGTCTCATTACCTGAAAAATATAAAATACAGTTTCCATAACAGCATGGATTTTAGACAAATCAAAGCACCAATACAGCACTAAATGAGTATTCCACCTTTGTCCTTGAGGCTCTTGACAGTAAAGATAAGGCTGATGCCATCTATATCGATTTGACATAAATCTTTCACCTGGTCAGTCATAAGATCCTTCTAAGGAAACTCTGTGGCCTAGGTCTGTCACTAGACACAGTTACATGGTTCAAGAATTGTCTCACTAATCATACTCAATGTGTGAAGATAGACGGCTCCTTGTCAGGCATTGCATCCCCACCATACAGTGAAACTAATACCATAAAAGACCATTACTGTGAAAAATTTGGCAGTTCACTGTAATGGTCACGCGGTACACTGACACAGGTTCTCCGAGTCTTGCCCCCTCCCCAAAACAACTCCTGCCTGGAGTTGATTATTTTAAAATCGGGGAGATTGCAAGGGGCTCATTCCACTGCAAAAAAAAACATTGTTTCTCTGATGGTACAATGCCAATTGTCGGCATTGTGCCATCGCTGTAATGGAGTTTGACAGAATTCCTGTTGACCAGACATGGTGAAAATATCAGACATTAGAGGAGTGTATACATTGGCATTCCCCAGGGCTCTATTCTGGCCTACTATTTGGCTAAATTCATAACCTGCCTACCTCATGCCTGTCGATCTGTAAATGTACTTGTCTAAGCATAAAATGCTGCCATCTATTCCAGGAATCCTGACTTTGACAGCCTGACCTCCATCCTCTAGTGTAATTTTGAGGCCCTTTAAAGATGGGTTTCTCATAATAAACTGGTTCTAAATTATATAAAAAAGAAACTAAGACCATGCTCTTCACAAGCTCATAAAAAAGAAAAGATACACCCCCTTGTCATCCTTCCTGACCTGGGACATATACTTTTATAGGTGGAAATGTTTAAATACCTCGGGGTGATCCTGGGTGATACCTTGGGCCTGATTTTCAAATGGGGACCCAGGGCTTGTGACCAAGCCTTGCATCCTCATAAAGTTTGCTGCACCTGCATCCAAGTATTTTCCGCAACTTGTGCTAGATTTTCTAACCTTGGACACAAGTTGCAACAGTGCCCTCTTTTTACAGCAGCTTGTGCAAAAGCTGTGGTACAAACCCCATAAACCAGTTCCCCCACAGAAGAAAAGTTACTCCAGGGGGTGGAGCTGTTTCAACTTTGTTGTGTTGCCACAAGAGACCTGCAGCAGGGGGGTTGCAATAAGTTTCTTTTTAAAATTGCACTTGTGGCACAGTCTGATAAAAGTCGCCACTTGTGTCAAACTCCATGCCACAAGTCCCTTGTGGGGAATGCAACTCTTTTGAAAATTGGTCCCTTATCTTTTGCTCCCCATGTTGACCACCTTCTGTCCATAGCACACAGAAGGCTAGGTGCCCTGTATCACAACTGGATCAACCTCACTGCAGATGCTAGATGCCTCATAGTGGCAAGCTCAGTACTGTGACTAGCTGACTATGGCCTCCCTGTCTATGCAAATAGTTGTGATTCAATTCTCTGAAGAATAAATCTGATCTGTAATAATGCTTCTCACTCTGTGCTTGGGATAGACAAGTGTACCCTTAGCTGCACTCTCTATACCCAAACTAACTGGCTACCCTTACCTAGCACAATTAAGTTCTAAACACGTCTGCTAACCAAGAAGTTGCTACTGATCCTAACCTTCCCACCCTAACTCATCGCTTCTGTCCTGTCGCCAATCTTAACAAACTCTGGTCAGAGACGATATGGCTGTGAAAAGCTTTTAGGAGCAGCAAGAGCATTGAAAAGAATATGCGGTGCTCTCACTGCACCAGAGTCAAACGTAACTGATGCTGCTGTGATTATAGAACAGTGCATGTGTGATATTCGCACATGTGCTGTTTACACTACAGTCAGCTGTGAGTTACATGGCAGCACTTACATGACTACACATGCATGATATTCACATATGCACAAATCAGTGCCGCCATGTTGCACACGGCATCTGTCAGTATCTCAGCAAAGCTATCCTGTGTCAGTACATTGCACACAGATGTAAACATGGGTAAAAGTAAAACCACACTGAAAATGAAATACTGGATCTCAGCCAGGCTGACCTGTATCAGTACATTGTAAAAATGGGTAAAATTAGGACTCCCTTAAAAATGAGATACTGCATCTCAGCAAAGCTATCCTGTGTCAGTACATTGCCAAAATGGATAAAAGTATGTCCCCACTGAATATGAGATACTACACTCAGACAGGCTATCCTGTGCCAGTACATTGTAACAGAGCTATAATATCATCAATAGGTTCTGGGGACATGTGAACCTTGAGAGCAAAACTTGAGAGATTCCAACATTTTTCCAGAGCATCTGTGATATGTTGCAGGTGAATGTTACCATTTAAAATAAATAAGAACACATAAAACAGCCTTAACATTTGTTATAATGATTTTACTGACAGACATAATGAGGCCAGTTGTGTACTGTACATGTACTGATTTGAGCATACAAGAAAATGTACAGGAGTTTTGTCCCAGTTTGACGTGGAAAATACAGGAAAAATGAGGGCTCCCTACAGGGAAATGCTTTGTTCAACCTGGGAACACTACAGTTGACAGTGTTATGATTTCTTTGTCATTCCCTACGCTGCTCCTTACAGTCTTTGAAAACCCCTAAAACATTAGCTGCCTAGCATTTACCCTTCTACAAGTATAAAACCATGAGAATTCCAATGTCACTAATTAGATAGGTCCCAAAAGGGTTAATATACTGTAAATCAGCTCTTCAGAGGAAATTCTGCAAATCATTGCTACACACATACACATTGAGAGAGAGATGAACAATAATGTAATTTGAAACTGTTCTGTAGTTAGATGTTGTATCCTCTGTTGGAAGTCAAACATGGGTAAAAGTAAGACCCCACTGAAAATGAGACACTGCATCTTAGCCAGGCTAACCTGTATTAGTACATTGTAAAAATGGGTAAAATTAGCCCCACCTCAAAAAAAAAAATGAGATCCTGCATGTCAGCAAGGCTGTCCTGTGTCAGTATATTGCCAAAATGGATAAAAGTATGATAAAAGTGAAGGTGGCCGAGGTCACTGAGGTTGTTTCTAGGCTGAAGCACACATATTGCAAATTGGACCCAGTGCCAACTCATTTCTAAATGAGATGTGTTAACTCTGTAGGCCCAGTGTTCACCTTGATTGTATGGTGTTCTTTGTTGAAGGGGGTCTTCCCAGATGCCTTGAAGGAGGCACTGGTGAGACCCCTTCTGAAGAAACCATCTTTAGATCCTAAAGTCAAGGAGAATTACTGTCCTATCTCCAACCTTCCATTTCTGGGAAAGGTAGTAGAGAAGATTGTGGCACAGCAGCTCGAAGAACTCCTCATGGCCTTTAATATCTATCAGCCTCTCCAGTCTGGGTTTCATGCTGGGCACAGTATGGAAATTATGTTAGTTCGGGTGCAGAATGATCTCCTAAGGGTGAGAGATCAAGGAAGGGGGACAATTCTCATTCTCCTTGATCTCTCTCTTCAGCTTTTGACATGGTGGACCATTGTGTGTCGCTTGACTGCCTGTGGGAATCTCGTGGACTCGCTGGCACTGTCATCTGCTGCTTTGACTCCTATCTCACAGACAGGAGGCAACAGGTTATGATGGGGAATTTCTCCTGCTCCCCTAGCCATCTGTCCTGTGGAGTACCTCAGGGTTCAGGCTTGTCACCAATGTTGTTTGCCATGTACATGCTGCCCCTGAGTGAGACCATTAGGAAGTACAGTCCCTACATGGACTGGGCCCTGGCTACCTGTCAGACTTTCTAACACCTGCTGCCTCAATCCATTCTCTCTGGTGCTCCTCTAGGGGCCTCCTTGTGATTCCCAGGACAGGGTTAAAAACTGCCAGCAACAGAGCCTTTAGTGTTGCTGGCCCCATCCTGTGGAATTCACTTTCTCCATCAGTAAGGGAGGCCCCTTCAGTTGAGATATTTAAAGTCTGCCTCAATACCTTTTTATTTAGCCAGGCATTCCTGGACACTGTTTTCTGGCTAATATTTCTTAGATATTCTGAAAGAACGGCCCCATTTATATGTTGCTCGGTCAGGCCTCCAGTTTTGGGTGGTCTGTTTTTAAATATGTTTAATAGATCTGTTTTGTATTTTATTATTGTATTTTAACTGTTCTTTGATGTATTTTGATTGTACAGCACCAAGAATCTCTGGGATTGAGCACCTGAAAATTAAAATATGCCTTGCCTTGCCACTGAATATGAGATAGTGTATCTCAGTCAGGCTATCCTGTGTCAGTACAGTGTAACAATGCTATAATACCAACAAGAGGATCTGGAGACATATAAACACTGAGAGCAAAGCTTGAGAGAGTCCAACATTTTTCCAGAGCCTTTGTGATATGTTGCAGGTGAGTTTTACCATTTGAAATAAATAAGAACACATAAAACAGCCTTAACATTTGTTACAGTGATTTTACTGACAGGCATAATAAAGTCATTTGCGTACATGTATTGATTTGAGCATACAGGAAAACATACAGGAGTTTTGTCCCAGTTTTACATGGAAAATACAGGGAAAAGGAGGATGCCCTACAGGGAAATGCTTTGTTCAATCTTGGAACACTGCAGATGACACCACTATGATTTCTTTGTAATTTCCTATGATGCCCCTTGCAACCTGTGAAACCCCCTAAAACATAAGCTGCCTAGTATTTACCTTTCCTACAAGTATAAAACCATGAGAGTTCCACTGGCACTAATTAAATAGGTCCTGAAAGAAACAGAAACACAGACTTTGACGGCAGATAAGGACCACTTGGCCCACTCAGTTTGCTCATTTTCCTACTTGTTGGATAAGCTGACGATTCAAGTTTACCAAAAGCCTACTTCCTTTTACCCCCCCACTATAATTGCCTTATGTCTGTCCCATGCATTCTTGGATTCCCCCACTGTTTTTGACCCCACAACCTCCTCAGGAAGGTGGTTCCATGTATCCATCACTCTTTCTGTGAAAAAATATTTCCTCATGTTGCCCCTGAGCCGTCCCCCTCTATCTTTGAATTCTGCCCTTTGTTCTTGCACATCTCTTTTTCTGAAAGATGCTACCTTCCTGGACTTTGTTGATTCCCTTGAGGTACTTGAAAGTTTTTTATCATGTCCCCCCATCCTTTCTTTCCTCAAGGGTATACATATTAAGCTCTCTTAGTCACTCTTCATACAGTTACTGATGTAGACCAAACACCATTTTAGTTGCCATCCTCTGGACTACCTCCATCCTGCCTATGTCCTTGCACAGATGGGGTATCCAAAACTGCATGCAGTACTCCAGATGGGGTCTCACCAACTGTCTGTACAGAGGGATAACCACTTCCCATTTTCTACTTGTGATGCCTCTCTCTGTGCATCCCAGTATCCTCCAAGCCCTCCTTACTGCCTTCTCACATTGCTTGCCTACCTTAAGGTCATCTGATATGATTACACCAAGGTCTTTTTCCATTTTTGTTGTTGTTAGTACCTCCCCAAGCCCCCCCCCTTTGTGTACTCTTAGCCTGGGCTTTTGTTTCCCAGGTGCATCACTTTGCACTTCTTTGCATTGAATGTAAGTTTCCATATGTCTGACCATTCCTCCAACCTTGCCAAGTCCCTTTTCATCCTTTACACCCCCCCGTGTATCAACTCTGTTGCAGATCTTTGTATCATCTACAAAGAGGCACACTTTTCCTTTCAGACCCTCTGCAATGTCTCCTATTAAGACATTAAAGAGGACTGAACCCAGCACTGAACCCTGAGGTACCCCACTAGTAACACCACTTTCTTTGGAGTGAGTTCCATTTACTATTACCCTCTGTGTCCTGTTGTGCAGCCAATTAGGTACCCATGCTACCACCCTGGGACCCACTCCAAGGCTGGCTAACTTGATTATTAATCTTTTGTGTGGGACTGTGTCAAATGTCTTGCTAAAGTCTAGGTAGGCCACATCCACAGCCCCTCTCTGGTCTATTACTTTGGTCACCCAGTCAAAGAAATTGATTAGATTCATCTGACATGACCTTCCTGCAGTGAATCCATGTTGCCTTGGGTCCTGTGCCCTGATGGTACTCAACAATTCTTTCTTTCAGAAGTGATTCCATCATTTTCCCTACCACTGAGGTCAAACTAACAGGTCTATAGTTTCCTGCTTCTGTCTTGCTCCTACTTTTATGAAGGGGAATCACATCTGCCCTCCTCCAGTCCTCAGGTACCACCCCATCCTACCATGATTTGTTAAAAAGGGTGGTCAGTGGTGTCACTAGGTCTCCCTTTAGTTCTTTTAGGACTCTGGGGTGAATCCCATCAGGCCCCATTGCTTTGTCCACCTTCAGTTTAGGAGTTCTTTCAGGACCCTTTCTTCTGTAAATTGACTGGTGTCAACCCCCCTGCCAAGAGTGCTTCTATTGTTGGTTTTGGCAACTCCTCCTCTTCTTCTTTTGTGAATACTGAGCAAAAGTATTCATTCAGTGTCTATGCCTTTTCACTGTCTCCCTCTGCCCACCTCCCCCCTTTATTAAGCTTCACTATCCCTCCCTTAACCTTTCTTTGCTCCCTAATACACCTATAAAAGGTTTTATCCCCCTTCCTGAGATGGCTATCTTTTCCTCAGTTTGGGCCTTTGCTATTCTGACTGCCTTCCCCGCTTCCTTCTGCTTTAACTGATACAGTGCCCTGCCCTGCTCCTACTGTGTTTCCTTATACTTCTTGAATGCTATATTTTTCTCCCTAACCTTTCCTGCCACCTCTTTTGAGAACCATAATGTTCTTTTACTCCATTTTGTTTTCTTTATTTGTTTCACACAAAGCCTTGTTGCCTCCATGATGGCAGTTTTGATTTTTCTCCATTGTTCTTCCACCCCTCCTTTCTGGCCATTTGCTAGTGAATTCCTTAGGTATTCACCCATTTTGCCAAAGTCAGCCCTTGTAAAGTCCAATATCCTCATTTTTGTATGGCTTGTCTCCATGGTTGTGCTTATTGTGAACCACACTGTGTGGTAGTTGCTTGTTCCCAGATGGCTACCCACTTCTAAATCTGTGATCCTCTCCCCCATTTCAGCATACCAGGTCTAATACTGCTCCCTCCTGAGTGGGTTCCAACACTAGCTGTCTAAGGCACACTCCCTGTAGGGCATCGAGAGTGACCCTGCTCTTGGATGTGGCTGCATTAAATGTCTTCCAGTTAACATCTGGCATATTCAGGCCAACCACCAACACTATCTCCCTTTTGTTTAGCCATTCTGAGAATGCTTTCTATCATTTCCTTGTCCATTTCCTCCCCCTGAGACAGGAGTCTGTATACAACCCCTGTGCAGATTGTGGTGCCACTCCCTGTCTCCAAGGTAACCTACAGTGCCTCTTGTCCCCCCTTTGCCCTTCAGTTCTGTAGCTTTGATCCCTTCCCTTATGTAAAGAGCTACTCCACCTCCTCTTTTACCTTACATCTCCCTTCTGTAGATTGTTTACCCTGGTTTGCTGACATCCCAGTAATGGTTCTCCATGTACCCCATTTCTATGACTGCCACAATAGCCAGATAACCCTCTTCCATCAGGGCTACTAGCTCAGGAAGCTTGTTTCCCAGACTATGGGAATTGGTACTCATTGCCCTCCATTAAGTGGTGGCATTATCCTTTTTTCCCTCATCCCTGCCTTTATTGCCTTTGTCTATTTTTCCATTTACTCCTGTCCTGCCCTCTGTTAAACTCTGTACCTTGGTGTTTACCTTACTAACTGCCATGTTTTGTGGGTGGAGGCTTGAAATTTCCTTCTTCCTATCAGCACCTCCCCTCTTAGCTAGGTTAACATAAATCACCTCTTCAGAGGAAATACTGTAAATCATTGCTACACACATACACACATTGGTAAAGATGACCAAGAATGTAATTTGAAACTGCTCTGCAGTTAGATGCTGTTATCTGTTGGAAGTCTGTCAGTAAATTATTAGTCTCCCAAAAATAGCAAGTCACATTGCAATAACAAACATCTGAAAAAATAGTGTTGGAATTGGTCTACTCAACAGAGACAAGGGAGTATTTTATTTAACTGGCAAGTTGGGGAAGGATATACTGAAAACTCCAACAAATGTGTTCCATGATACTCCATTTTTCCTGCTACAGACAGCAAGATGGATGTAGGCTCCACCCATAGAGTCATAACAACATTAGGTGTATGGCTCAGAATGCCCTTGAACTACCTTTTCTTTGTACTCAGCTGGGCAAGTGTTCATTGTTTGTTTGGGCTGATAGCTGGTTAAATAAGCTGTCTAGAGCCCTGCTAAATGTACTCATGTTTGACCAGTCTAAGAGAGTATTATGGGCAACCCTAACAGTTCAATGCAACTGTAAGCACTACTCGTCCTAACTATATACCTCCTGCTCTATACTCTGAACTGTGTCACACTCTGGCTTTGAGGCCATGTACTGTTTCTATAGTAGTTTTGTACTGTTTCTGTGTACCTGCTTTGTTGTAAAATTGTATGCAATTGTTCTAGCCTGTTTATTATGTACTTGTTTGATTATTTCCTACATGTTTGGCTACATTCCACTGGAATTTGCTTTTTGTATTTGTTATGTTACCCTGTAATCTCTGTCGCTGATGTGGAACCTTTGTAAAAGTGCAGTTGTGCTCAATAGTATTTCAATAACTATATAAATGTGTCATTTTCACACTGTTTCTGGCTATTGTATCATGCACTGCATCATTATTGTTGCTGTTTATAAAATGTACTTGCAGTACCTGGGTCATGCCTTAAAAATGAATCTGGTGCCAGTGTACCTTCCCAGTCAACAAAGAATAAATAAATAAAAATAAAGACACAATTCTCTATACATAGTTGTGTTGACTTATAACATTCCTAAATAACTATGCCATAATAACAGACTCTAGATCTATTTTATACACAACAGTCTCTTTCATATCTGCCTAACCCCTCCTTTTCCAGATTATGCAAAATCCCATGAAAGTATACAAAACAATTTCCAAATTCAGTCCATGTATATGTAGCTTCACTCCTGCAGCTTTAACACAGCACCATAGCAAGGCATAGTTGTGCAAATCACCTCTTGTTGTTACCGTTAAAAGAAGTTAACCACTTTTCAAGCTTGCACAGTAATATTACTATTTAATTAATGGTCATCATTTTTTATTTACTGATAACCGTGGTTTATCCTCCCAGTTGATATTTTCCATACAACATGGGAGGTTGTAATCGGCACCTGCAATCAAGCTGCACTCTGTGTGTGGGCATGCCAAATAGCTCAACTAACATGGCGGCCACTTCTTTGTGACCGAACACCAGCACTCATCCCTTGCCTGCCTTGAACCTCATATCAACACAGGTACTTTTTAATATTTTTAAATAACTTTCACTCTTTTGTCCTCTCTTCATAACATCAGAAATCTATCTGGCTGATCCTGTCCTTCGTACCCCTCGAGCGGGGCATCTGCACACAGCAGCGGTGTACTACGTCACTCTGGACATAGCATCAAACTTCACAGGGTAAAAACAAAGGTGTCCAAAACAAGCCTCTGTAATCCAAAATACATAAAGATCTCTAAAACCTCACAGAAGTGCTTAGCATTTATTATTTTTATAAAAATTACTTTCCACACTGTCTGCCCCAATTCCAGCTCCACAGAAGCATGAACTACAGTAGCACAGAGCTGAGGGAAAGCTTTTTCAAGACCATGTCCCTGATACTTATTTGGGCTCTGATAACCACAAAAATCAAGAAAAAAACAAATGTCTAAACTAGGAAGGAATCACAGGCAGTGTGTGTGTGTGTGTGTGTGTGTGTGTGCATCCCCATTTGTCAGAACTGCACTAACTTGCTTCTCATGAAAAAAAAAAATGATGACCATTAATTAAATAAAATAATATATGGGTGAGTGTGTGTAAAATCAGAATTTTACACACACCCTCGGTGTGGGATGCTTTTATTAACCCCTAGGGCTTCGCCCTCAGGGTTTATGTAGCATCCCACACCTTGGGTGTGTGTAAAGTTGTGCTTATACACACACACCTATATATTATTCTATGTATAATACAGCAATACCTCACATTTATACAGTACTCCCCACTGCGGCATATACAGTGTCACTGGCATATCTCTACTTGGGTTCAAAACAGAACTGCAGAAAACTGAAGCAATGAATAGCTTTTCATGGGAACATACCTTTCTTCTTAATGCACTGCTGAAGCTGACATTTCAGGACTTCTTCTGGTTTTTGTTCATGATCACATAGGTTGCTGTCCTCTGCTTTATTATTATCTGTATTAATGCATGTTATAGTTCTTTGTCGCACACCTCCACCACATGAGGCACTGCACTAGAATGATATATTTTTAAAATGGTTTCAGTGATATACTTTGAGAAAGAAGTGTGAATAAAACATTTTATAAAACATCAAGAAAAAACTACAAATCTCATTGGCCAAAAGACATCACCTGACTGTGCATTTAGGAGGGATTAACCCATGACAGGGTAAGGGTTTACTGAGCATTAATCCATGTCTGGAGGAGGGGATGGAGTCATGAGACGAAGCAGAGTGACTGCAACCACCCAGGCATGGATTAATGCTCAGTAAACCCATACCCTGAGTGGGTTAATCCTCTTAACATGGGTAATGTTATATTAAAGTTTTACATAAAGAAACAGTAAAATAAAGCCCTGTGAACATGCAACTGTGGGTATATCAGGGATTAATCAATGGTCAGGTGACCTGTCTGGACGAATCAGAAGACAGTATTTTTGGAACCCATGTTAAAAATCTCAATAATCACATGGTCAGGTGCCAAATCTCATTTTTCTCCCCCAAAAGCCTACTTAGAGCCATTTTATAAGTGTAGTAATCCCCTCCTGGGTGTGCATCATAAAAGTTTAATACACTTCCCAGGGTCATAAGGACACTTGGCCTTCAGCTTGTGCCTTACTACACCTCTGGGATGTGCATTAAAATCCTATAATGCACACCCTGTCATGTCTTTTTGCTTAAAAAAAGCACCAAATATGCTCACTTAAAAAAGGTCCCCAAACACTATGTAACTCCATTACATGAATGAGAGCAAAGTACCTTCAGTGTCATAATATTTTTTAATCCAGTATGAAGAAGAAAAGGGATTGCAGTTTAGCTCAGGGGTGCTTGCCAGCTTGTTCCTGAAACTTTCTGGTGTAATCACCCACCCTGCACTCCTACACTATGTTTTCCAATATAAGAGTCTAGAGAGTGCAGTGGTACACTCCATAGAAAGCAATGGAGGCAAGTTTTAACAGGCAAAAGCAATTGGCAGAACCACAGCAACTGTATTAAGTTTTTTTTAAAAGCAGTCAATATTTGAGTTCTCACAATGTGCAGAAGGCAAGGTAAGGTACATTTTATTTTTCTGGTGCCCAATCCCAGAGGCTCTGGGTGCTGTACAACATACAAAACATTATAAAAGATACATCTCACACTATAATAAATAATCATATGTCAGAATTGGCAATGTTCTGTATATAAATAATCACCCTCTCTACTTTTTTTATCATAGGATCATTTTTATTATTATTCATTTACTGTATTCCACAGATAGTAGAGTATACATACATTTTGTCACATAAGGTAGTGTTTCCATTACAAACAGGAACATCTATATGTATCTTAGAAAGAGTTACACATGGTGGTACATTTACATATAAAAGACTTGGGGGTTATAATCCCATGTCCATCTACACAGTTAGTGTAACAAGTCTAAGGTCAATTATTCACTGCTCTAGGAGTCTTTGCAGAGGAGGCAGAATAAGGGGCATGAGACCTAATTGTCATTATATTCAAATCACTCACTTGACACCTTGTAACATGGCCTGAGAGTGCCTGGAAGTGACAGAAGGAAAAGAGAAGAATGAAAATAGGAGATGGTGAGGAGGAGCTCCAGCATACAGAGGAGGTCTATACTAGTCTACGTCCATATCTTGATGGTCATACTATCCATCCAGAGGCCTCACTTTGAAGGCCTTCTAGGTGGGAGGGTTGCTGGAAGGGGGAAGTGGTCCTCTACAAAGTGATGAGTTAAGGTATGCTTCCCACTATCCTCTTTACTTTAAAAAAAAAAAGGGACTGACAATCCATGATCTCATCCAGTAACCAAGAAGACCTGGCTAAACAGATAATACTTAAGGCAGGCTTTAAATGCCTCCACAGAAGGGGCCTCCCTCACCAATGACAGATGTGAATTCCACAGCATAGGGCCAGTGATACTAAAAGCTCTATTGCCGGCCATTTTCAACTTTGTCCTGGGACTCGCCAGGAGGTCCCTCAAGGAGGATCGCAGAGAGCTGACCGAGGCAGCGGGTGTGAGAAGGTCCACCAGGTAGCAAGGGCCCAGTCCATGTAAGGGCCTTAAAGGTGAGCAAGCCCACCTTGAAAAGCACCCTCCATTGAACCAGCATCCAGTGCAATTCCTGCAGCAGTGGGGTGTTGTGACAGTATTTCGACTGCCCAGTCTGCAACCTGAGAGCTGTGTTCTGCACCGGCTGCAGTCGACGGAGGGTGCCTCCAGAGACCCCGAGGTAGAATGCATTACAGTAGTCAAGCCTTGATGTTACAAATTCATGCACCAAGGTGGGGAGGTCCAGGGGGTGGAATCAGGTGCTTAATCTTGGCAATGTTTCTCAGATGAAAGAAACTAACCCTGACAAAGGATGACAATTGATGTTCTATTGTTAAACCACTGTCTAACACCACGCCAAGGTTACGCACCGTAGAAGAGGCCATCAATGGGACAGACCCTAGAACTAGTCCAGTATCTGCCCCAGAGGCCATCCTATCATGCCTCCTGTTTGACTCCACCACCAGTACGTCCGTCTTATCGGGGTTCAGTCGCAACCACCTAGAGGCCATCCAGTCATTGATTTCTGCCAGACAGTTGTTTAATACTTCCACCGCACCTGCCCTTCGGTGCAGCAGTTGGATTTCCATCTGCGAAGTCGATGACCTGGGATCGGGAATGGACTCGGGTCACTGGAGGGCCAGCTGGAGGGAGAAGGATGAAGCATCTAGGGACAGCTCTCCTTCTCTGGGGGGAGGGTGGGGATGTGCACTGGCACCTGATGACCCCTGGCAGAGGCTGGGGACACAGCAGAACATCAGACTCAGTGCACAAGGGGAGTGGCAGACGTCAGCGTCAGCTTTGATGTCAGGACGTCACTCCCCCTAGAAAAACAGAGAAAAATGCTTCCTGGCTGGCCGGATGATGGTCTCCAGCCCTCCGTTGCCACTGAACCCATGACCGGCACACCTCAGCGACACCCTGGGCCAAGTATAGAGTGCGCTGGCCGGCTCCACTGGTGCCTTCCCCCTCAGAGGAGGGGGACCTGTCCGGCGAAGGGATACGCTGGGTTGCCTGGGGGAGCTGCAATATGAGGTAAGTGGCTGGCATGGGGACAGACAGGCAGTCAGGAAGGGCCTAGGGGACCTGAAGGAGTGGGCAGCCAGGGAGGAGGGGAGGAGCAAAAAAAAATACTTTGACGCATTGGATGTCCCAGGGGCAAAGGATAAGTACAGCTGAGTATCATTGGCATAACAATGAAACCTCAAGCTTTACTTCCTAATAATCTCATCCAGGGGCAGCATATACACAGCAAACAACATCAGCGAAAAGACCAAACCCTGAGGTACCCCACAAGACAGAAGGCTCGAAGACGAGTAAAAATTCTCATCACCACCCTCTGTCTTCTGTTTGTCAAAAAGGACTCAAACCAGTGGATGACAATGCCGGTGAGTGCACAGAAGTCCCTCAGGTGGTCCAATAATACACAATGGTCCACCGTGTCAAAAGCTGAGGAGAGATCAAGTAGAATGAAAATTGTCCCCTCACCTCAATCCCTCACCCAGAGAAGATCATTATGCACCTGAACTAATGCGGTTTCTGTTGAGTGTCCTGCATGGAAACCTGACTGGAGTGGCTCATAGATATCAAATGCCACAAGGTGTTCTCCCAACTGTTGCTCCACAATGTTCTCCATAACCCTTCCCAAAATGGTAGGTTGGAGACCAGTCGGTAATTCACCTTGACGTCAGGGTCCAATGATGACTTCTTCAGAAGAAGCCTCACCAGCGCCTCCTTCAAGGCATCTGGGAAGACCCCCTCTGACAAGGAACACTGGACAATCAAGGTGAACACCGGGCCAACAGTGTTGACACATCCCATCAAGAAATGCATTGGCACGGGGTCCAGCTCACAATATGTGTGCTTCAGTATTGAGAACACCTCAATGACATCAGCCACTTCCACTGGTTTCAACTCCCCCCAACCATGCGGAGTGCTTTGTCGACAATCCAGGTGACCACTGTTCGCCATAATATGGCTCACTGGTGGAATTCCCAGCCTGATGGTGGGACACCCAGTCTGAAAAAAACTGAGCAAGCTCACTGCACAAGGCTTCAGAACCTGCTTTTTTTGGCTGTAGACAGGCTGGATGTAATAGCCTGTCCACAGTCTGAAAAAGCATAGCTGGCCGGTTTCTCCTGGCAGCAATCTCCCTGGACAGGAGCACTGCCTTCTTATGGTTGATTGCCCCCTGGTACACACTATAGTGTGTGCACAGGGCCAGTTTTTCTGCCTCCAACATGGTCCTCCACCAGCAGTGCTCCAGCCTCTGACCCTTGATCTTCATTGCCCTGAGCTCCCCATCAAACCATGGGGACCTCAAGTGAGAAGATCTGGGTCATACACGGATTGGTGCCAGGGGAGTTGAGTTCCTCAGTCATTGACCTATTATAGGCGGCAACTGTTTCACCCACACCTCCCTGCATGGTCTGTGCACACTAGATAGATTTACTTCTGCAAAAAAAACTCCAGGATCAAACCACTCAACAGGCGGTAGCTTACCATCTCTGCAGGGGGAGGGATCTCAGGGGTGGGCCCTGAACAAGAACTCCGCTGTACAATGATCAGACCAAATGACCCGATCAATTCTGAGATTCTCAATCTCAAGCCCCAGTGAGAAGACAAGGTCCAACATGTGGCCACCCTGGTGGGTCAAGGTAGTAACTGCTTGTGACAGGCCCAGAGATGTCATCATCTGAAGGAAGTGATAACCCAGCCTAGATGACTTGTCATTGGCCCAAACACTGAAATCCCCCAGAACCACACATCTGGGAGACTTCAATGTTTCACTGACCATGAAATCACCCACTTCCAGCAGGAACTCGCCTGCCCCCCTAGGAGAATGGTATATCAGGAGAATTCTGCAACCTGCACCCTGACCCCCATGAATGGCCAAACATTCAAAAGAACCCTGTGTTCTCACTGGGTGCATGGGGAAGCCTAGCTCAGCTCTAAAACAAATAGCCACTCCTCTTCCCCTGCGTTGCACTCTGCGGCACTGCACATTGGAATACCCAGGAGGGATGGTGGCCTCTAACACTGGCCCTGCATCATCCCTCAACCAGGTATCCATGATGCAAGCCAGGTCGATCAAAGAAACCAGATCCTCAATAACTGCAGTCTTATTAATGATCGACCTAGCATTGCATAGCACCACCTCAGGGGATTGGTGGACAGTGCAACCCTTTTAACTATCTGCCCACTTGGTCTCATGGTAACCCTAGGGACAGACACTAAACACGTCCGGGATCTCTCTAAGCCCTATCGAATTCCATGGCACCGTCTGCACCCAACCACCTCTATCCTGCTCCCCTCGACTGTGCACCGGGTGCTCTGCCAGCTTCTGCCAAAGCACCTTCTCCTAATTCTGACCTCCCGGCAATGATGAGCTATAGTACTAGATACCAGGAGGGTAGTGAAGGGCCACAGGTCATAAAGCTGGGACACCCCGTACACTATCCTAGCCCACCCTGAATTGCCAGACACCCCTGACACATATTTCTCAGTCCTAAAAACAAAATATTTCCCACCTACTCAATCACTCATATACTAATTAACTCTTCCTCTTAACCATACACCCCACCCCCACACACACACACACATGCAACCCCCTACTCTCTAATAAAATTAACACTAACAGGAAAAATGCCCCCAACAAATATCAAAAACAAGTTGTACCACCCCCTTACCCCAACACAGAAAGAAAAATGGGAGAGCTAATATAGTGCAAGGCACTGTAAAGGTCAATCCAATCCACTAAGGGATTTTACTCAGATTTCAATTTGAACAATAAAATAGTTTCCACAGCAATTGCCAACAATCAGTCCAGTCCTGGCAGTGGGATACGATGTACCAGTTCCACAGTCTTAGGCAGAGAAGAAAAAGGTGATCGCATCACCATAACCCAGAAACATGACTGCTAGGAAACAAAGTTTAAAGAGCAAACCTTAAAAGGCTTAACTTGAAAAGGCTGATGTAGCACTTCTTTCACAAGTGCCAGAGAAAAACTGATAATCTTTTCAAATAAGCTATTTATCCACTCCTTGAGTATAAAGGACACCCTATTGCTGTGTCAGGATAAAATTATTCATTTATTGTACAAACAACCAGCGGTAAGGTGCAGTACAGGCAATCCCTCAGCAGATCCTACAGCCAAATATTTTCATGTGGTACTTGTGCTTTCTCAAGGCCTTGAGAAAGCACAAGTACCACATGAAAACATTTGGCTGTGGAGTTTGGTGAGGAAGCGCCTGTGCAACACCATGCTGGTCATTTGTACAATAAAACAATGATTTTATCCTGGCACAGCAATAGAGTGTCTTTTATACTGAATGAGTGGATATCGGGAAGCAGACATTCTTCTGAGCATTGTGAGTACTCTCTTTCTTCTTGGCTCTGATCTGTAGTTGCTGTGAAGCCACCTTTTTGCTTGTACAAGTTATTTGAGTGACAATTTTCCTGGTAACATGTGAGAATAGTCAACATTTCCGGGCAGGTGCTTTTTCAAGGCCAGTGTTTAAAATCTATACAGTAGATGATTTTTTTTTCTATAGTCCACAGTTATCACTTTGATTAAATACATCCATACAGCTGGTACCTTTCAAAACAGTTTTATCTTCCATTTGTTAATACAGTATTTAAGATGCTCCTTGGTTCAAACTAAAGCCACTGCTCAATTAAGAAGGCTTGAAGAGCTCACACTGGGAAGCTGAAGGGATCTGGTAGACAGTTCCTTGAATCCAAAATACAATCACTTCCCTACCTTTAGGCAGACTTGGAAAATCACGGCACCACAACTATTTAACTGCCAGTCGAGTTAGAGAGCTAAATAAGTTTTTTTTTTCTTTAAGTACTGAAATTTATACTTTTTAATGGTTAATAAACTTCAATGAATTGTGGTAACTCTACTGTACATCAAAACTATATATAATGGGCAGACCATGCAACTAACCAAGCTGCTGTTTTTGACAGATGAGAACTTTGCTTTCAGAGCAAGAAACAGCAGTCTAGAAATACAGCTTTTTTATTGATAAATCACTTCTATCTCAGCAGGAGTCAGTGCCTGTTTGGATTAAGCAACAGGTACTTTATTAGAAAAAGGGGGTCTCATTTAAGTAAAAAAAATAGTCACTGTGTGATTCTCTGAGGAAAGGGGCTGTATCAGCTTAATGTACTGAGTCAGGAGCAGAAGGTGAATCTAACTAGGGGTGTGGCTTAGGAGTACAAAAGCAGGTGTCTCCAATTACAGCTTCCTGCTGTTTTTGACAGAGGAGAACTTTGCTTTCAGAGCAAGAAACAGCAGTCTAGAACTATAGCTTTTTTACTAATTGCCCTCCTTCCCACCGTAAGCCAGTTTTACTTTTATAGCTACTGGATTTGACTGACAACAGGAACTTCCTGTTTGGCAGTAGGAAGGGAAGGATCACTGAGACACATTAGTTTCATCAACCTTGAAGGAACCTAAAAAAATAACTCTTTCTCCTCCACTCCCAGCTGCTGGAGGTCTGAATCCAAGCATGGAAGAAGGAGACTACTGAAGACTACTGGAAGTTCCTGTCCCAGAACAGGAAGGGCAAGAGTTGTAAGGTCACATAGGCAATAGGAAAGTAAGTGTAGAAATACATAGAGGGAGGAGATAGTAAGCATACAAAGCAACAGGAGAGGGGACACAACATAAGTCAATATGGGAGTGGTGCAGTGCAATGGCTGTGGGGCAGCAGTGTTCCAGGAGACATTCTGGAGGCTGTGATACTGCCCTGTTTGAAGGCACTTCTCTGGTCTGAGGAAGGAGGTTGTCTGTCTCCAGGCTGACCTGGCTAGGATTCGTGAAACCTCTTCCCCCACCCAGGGACCACCAGGGCCACCACCGCTACCTCAGAGGTTGCCAAGAAAGAGGAGAAATTGGACTAAGGTGGGCTCAGGAAGGGAGAGGGTGGTGGAACAGAGGTGCATCCCTCCAGCTGTACATCTTCACAATTCATATGCTGTGCTGGCAAAGAGTGGTTCCTCTATGGAGGCACCTGCAGTGGAGACCAAGGAGGATGCTGGGAACCTCCACAAGGGAGACCCATGGGAGGGTGGGGGACTCAATCATTAGGGAGTAGAAGTGGGGGAGAAAGGGGATAGGGAGGTAAGGTGCCTTCCTGACACCACAGCTTGGAGGGACAGGAAGCAAATCCTCAGGATCACAGGAGCAGCTGCATGAGGGAGGGAGATGGATATTACTTTCCACCTAGAGACAATTGACCTGGCTGTGAATGGGATCAGAGTGGTGCAAGAGGAGTTTGTAGAGTTGGGGAGGGGCCTTAGACAAGTAGCATGTACAGTAACCTTCTCAGAGGTGCTGTCTGTCTATGGCAAGAATGATGCTAGGGTATTCTGCGCCATGGGATTCAATGAATGGTTGAAAAACTGGTATGGAGCTCAGTGTGTTTGCTTCACTGGGGACTGGGGAGACACCTGGAGGGATGCAGGCCTATACTGGTGCGATGGTCTGCATCTGTCCAGGGGGTGAACCAAGATCCTAGGTGATAGGTTTAAATGCTTCATTGGCAAGCATTTAAACTAGCAAAGGGGGGGCACTGAAAAGGAGCAGGGAAATCCCAGCCTTCCCCCACAAAACACAGTAGTTAGAAAAGTAAACACCAAGGTAGAGAAGTCAGTATGGAACAGGACTGGGGTAAATACAGAAAAAAGCCAGTAAGGACAGGGATGGGGCTAAAAGGGGTAAGGCCATAAAAAATGGAAGGTGATGAGTATCAATGCCCACAGTCTGTGTAACAAGCTCTCTGAACTAGTGGCCTTGATGGAAAAGGGATGCCTGGATATTGTGTCAGTCATTGAAACATTGTACATAGAGAACCATGACTGGGATGTCAACATACCAGGATCACAGTCTACAGGAGGGAGAGGGTGGGTAAAAGAGGAGGAGGAGTAGCTCTCTATATAAGGGAAGGGATTAAAGCAACATAACTAAAGAGTACACAGGAAGTTAATGAGTCACTATGGGTCACCCTGGAGACAGTAAATGGCATCACAATCCGCATAAAGGCTGTGTACAGACCTCCATCTCAGGGGGAGGAAATGGACAAGGAAATGATAGAAGGCATCCTTAAAATGGCAGAAAAGGGGAGTTATTGTTGATGGGGGACCTGAATATGCCAGATGTTAACTGGAGTCCCTTTGCTGCAGGCACATCCAAGAGCAGGATCATTCTTGATGCCCACCAAGGGGCATGCCTCAGACAGCTAGTGTTGGAACCCACTCAGGAGGGAGCAAACTTAGATCTGGTACTCTCAAATGGGGAAGGAGAAAGGATCTCAGATTTCGAAGTGGGTAGCCATCTGGGATCAAGTGACCAACAAACATTGTGGTTCACAATAAACACAGCCATAGAGTCAAGCCATACAAAAGCAAGAGTACTGGACTTTAGGAAGGCTGACTTTGGGAAAATGAGAGAGTGCCTCAGAAAAGCACTTAAACGGGCAAGAAGGAGTGGTGGAGGAACAATGGGGAATAATCAAAACAGCCATTGCAGAGGCAACAAGCCTTTTGTGTGAAGCAAATCAACAAAACAAAACAAAGTAAAAAACACTGTGGTTCTCAAAAGAGGTGGCAGGGAAGGTTAAGGAGAAAAGGATAGCATTCAGGAAATATAAGGAAACACAGAAGGAGCAGGACAGAGAACTTTATCAGTTAAAGCAGAAGGAGGCAGGGAAGGCAGTAAGAATAGCAAAGGCACAAACTGAGTAAAAGATGGCCCACTCTGTTAAGAAGGGGGATAAAACCTTTTATAGGTACATTAGGGAGTGAAGAAAGACAAAGGGAGGGATGCAGACACTTCATAAAGGGGAGGGAATGTGGACAGAGGGTGAAATTGCAAAAGCTGAGATACTGAACGAATATTTCTGTTTAGTATTCACAATGGAAGAGGAGGGGGAGGTACCTAAACCAAACAAGAAAGAAATTCTGAATGGGGGGGGGGTAGATACCAGTCCATTCACAGAAGAAAGGAGTTTGAAAGAACTCTTGAAATGAAGGTTGGACAAAGCAATGGGGCTTGATGGGATTCACCCAAGAATTGTAAAAGAACTAATGGTAAAACTAGTAACACCACTGACTTCTCTCTTTAACAAATCATGGAAGGATGGGGTGGTACCTGAGGACTGGAGGAGGGCATATGTGATTCCACTTCACAAAAGTGGGAGCCGGGCCGAGGCAGAAAACTACAGACCAGTTAGGTTGACCTCAGTGGTAGGGAAAATGATGGAATCACTTCTGAAGGAAAGAATTGTTGGGTACCTAGAGACCAGTGGTGCACAGGATCCAAGGCAGAATGGTTTCACAGCAGGAAGGTCATGTCAGATGAACCTAACAGATTTCTTTGACTGGGTGACCAAAGTAGTAGACCAGGGAGGGGCTATAGATATGGCCTACCTAGATTTTAACAACGTATTTGACACAGTCTCACACAAAAGATTAATATACAAGTTAGCCAGACTTGGAGTGGTCACAAGGTGGTAGCCTGGATAAAAAACTGGCTGGACAACAGGACTCAAAGGGTAATAGTAAACGGAGTCCACAGTGAAGAAAGGAGGGTAACTAGCGGGGTACCGTAGAGTTTGGTACTGGGACCAGTCCTTTTTAATGTCTTTATAAGTGACATTGGAGAGCACCTGGAAGGAAATACATGTCTCTTTGCAGTTGACACAAAGATCTGCAACAGTGTTGATACACAAGGTGGAGTGGAAAAGATGAAAAGGGACTTGGCAAGGTTGGAGGAATGGTCAAATATGTGGCAGCTCAGATTCAATGCAAAGAAGTGCAAGATAATGCATCTGGGAAGCAAAAACCCAGGGGAAGAGTACACAATGGGGGTTGAGTTAATAACAACAACAAAAATCAAAAGAGACCTAGGAGTAATTATATCAGATGACCTAAAGGTGGACAAAGAATGCGAGAAGGCAGTAAGCAGGGCTGGGGGGATACTGGGATGCATAGGGAGAGGCAGCAACAGTAGAAAACAGGAGGTTGTTATCTCTCTGTACAGACAATTAGTGAGACCCCATCTGGAGTACTGCGTGCAATTCTGGAGACCCCATCTCCACAAAGACATAGACAGAGTGGAGGCTGTTCAGAGGAGGGCAACCAAAATTGTGCAGAGTCTGCACCAGAAGACATACGAGGAGAGACTAAAGCAGTTTAATATGTATATCCTTGAGGAAAAGAGGGAGAGGGGGGACATGATAGAATTTTCAAGTATCTCAAGGGAATTAAAGTACAAAAGGGTAGCATCTTTCAGAAGAAGAGATGTGCAAGAACAAGGGGGCACAATTTGAAGATAGAGGTGGGATGGCTCAGAGGTAATGTTAGAAAGTATTTTTTCACAGAGAGGGTTGTGGATGCATGGAACAGCCTTCCTGAGGAGGTTGTGGAGTCAGGAACAGTGGGAGAATTCAACAATGCATGGGACAGGCATAAGGCAATTCTAGTGGGGGGTAGGAGGAAGTAAGCTGTTGATTAACTAGAATCTGCAGCTTATTCATCAGGTAGGAAAATGAGCAGACTAGGTGGGCCAAGAGGTCCTTATCTGCTGTCAAATTCTATGTTTCTATGCAAATAGCCATTTTCCAGTTTTGCAGTAGGTGCTGTGAAACCTTACTATTCTCAAGCATCATCCTTTAAAAATGATGACTCTTTATAATATTCACTGATAAAACAGCAAATAATGTGTTTATGACCATCATATTCCCCTTTGGTAGGACATGGCTGGAACAGGGATTCCTGTGTGAAGTTATTGAATCTAGTTACTGTGCCATCAGCCATCAAAGTATAGAGCACAGTGCCATGTCAGAAAGGAACATGGCTGAGTGTCATCATTGCAGAAGATGATTTACAGTAAGTCATGTAATTTAACGAGGAATGTCTTCCTTTTCTCGACTAAGCTGAAAATCAATGTTTTCCTGTGGGCCACTTAACAAGCAGCCAGGTGGTAATGCTCATTATGCCAGACCTGCAGCTTGCTTCACAGGTGGTCTTGCAGGCTAC
Source organism: Neoceratodus forsteri (assembly GCA_016271365.2). NCBI lineage: Eukaryota > Metazoa > Chordata > Ceratodontiformes > Ceratodontidae > Neoceratodus > Neoceratodus forsteri. Next base: position 990,734,084 of record CM057449.1, read on the forward strand.
TCTTGAGGATGGCCATAAAGGTGCTCACTGACCCAGACCAGTACTTTACTTTAAACAAGGCCCTGTTATCCACATGAAAACCAGCAGTTCCACTGGACAGGATGGGGGTGGGGGCAGACCTGTAGTTTTCATCATGTAGGACCCCATGAGCTGTGTGTGATACAGCACACCTGCAGATAGGTGTAAAACTTGACAACTGGGTGTTAATTTTGAAGGGTACCAAGTAATCTATCCCCAGATTTGTCAAAATGATGTTCAAAATAATACATTTTATAAGTGTTAGTAAAACATTCCCTGATTTAAAAAAAAAAACTAAGAAAAAATGAAGTTCTTAAACTTGTGGATTTTACAGGACTTAGTCTTTTTGGTGGTTCCTCTTTTTTTCTAACTCATAACTTTGTTTTAAGGGTCTGGGTTCTTACAACCCCACCACTCAAACACACCCAACTGGGATTTTTCCTAAGTGTTCCAAAGTCTGTTTTCAGACACACTTTTTTTTTCCATTTAAAACACCTATATCCTGGTTTTGAGATTTTGGGGTTTTGTTTTCTTTTAATTTGTTTTTACTTATAGGAGGAGGAGTGCAGTAAGTGACCTTGAAGAAGTGTGATGAGGGACATTGAGGAATCATTGTAAGTGACTTAAAGAGAAGGCCAACTGGGAGGGGAGGAGGGTGGCATGAGGGCTAAAGGGTGAAGTGTGGGTGGATCTGATTGTATCTGGGATGGGTGGGAAGAAAAGGGTGGGCAGAGTAGGTGGCCAGTGGGTGGGGAGAAAGGTTTTGAGGTAGGTGGGGATTGTGGGACACTGGTGGCAGGTTTGGTCATAACCACCAACTTTTTTGCAAGTCAGGCAGGATGGAGGCTGTACCAACAACTGAGTTGGGCACTCTCCAGCAGCTTTTTACTACTTCAGGTGGACAGGTTGTAGGGGTTACTGATTGATGGGTTGAGCACTCATAATACATTTTTTTCATGTTTAAACAGGAGGGAGGGAGTGCCAGCAGCAGCACTGGGCACCCACCACTGGCTTTTTCTAGTTTAGGTGAATGGTTAAGAGGAAGTACTGGCAGTGAGGTTAAACACCTAGTTCTGGTTTTGTTGGAGCTCAGGTGGGTGGGAGGTGCATTGGTAGTGAGGTTAGGCATTCTTCACCATTTTATTACGTTCAGATGGGCAGGAGGGGATAGCAGTGGTGAGATTGGGCACCTGCTGCCAGTTCTGTTGGAGTTGAGGTCCAAGAGATTACAAGCAGCAGGATGATGCACCAGCCAACAGCCGTTATATAATTCTGGTGGGAAAGTGGTGCCAGAGGTGGGAATGAATTCCCAAGTGCCAGGGAAAATTGTGGGATCTGGTGCCAATGGCTGCTATAGTCTTCCAATTACTAGCAATCTGACAAAACTGGGGTGCATTGTTGTGACTGTAGACTGCACAAAAATGGTAGTTTCAAGTCATGTAAATAGAGACCTCCTCATCAAAATGATGATCCTCAGTTTCACAAAAATCCTAATATCTTTAGAATTTCTTATCTAATTACAATTTGTATTAAAATTCAATTTTTAACAGCAAGTAGCTACAGTAATACATACATGTCTAACACATACCAAATGTGGTCAAAGTAAACAGTATGCCCACACAGTGTATACTGGAGATTCATTCTATCTAAAATGTGTTAACCTGATCAGGGTATGCTCCCATGGAGTCATATTCCTAATAAACAATACAGTAGAAAGTACAGAATAACTCAATCAAGTCATTTGCCAGAGAAAGGTACATTTTCTTTGACCGCAACTTTAACAGTCACAAAGGTACAGTCAAGTTCTTCTCATACCCAATGAAGGAAAACTGGGACTGCAAATAAGGTGCTGATCCATAGGGGGGAGGTAATAGATATTAGAGCCCAAATTGGCCTTCAGGAGTTTTACAAAAAGCACAGCTTAAGTAACCATTCCAAGTGTCCACAAGTGCTTGCATTCTCTCTCTAGAAGCTGCTTGAACTCTCTCATAACAGTCCAGCCAGCCTAACTCAGTGAACCATTCTGGCACCTCCTGTGCTTCCTGCTATTTCTAATGCTGAAGGAAGGCTTATTTAGCCATAATGTGTGCTCCTTGTAGCCAGTTAATTTGCCCTCTTTGGCCTGGAATGCCAACTTGAAGGTCACAACTACTCATGTCCAGCAGGATGTGCTGTGGATGGAGGGAAGTGGTACCTGTGCATGAAGGGTGTGTGGAACAGAATTTGCCTGCTGTATTGGATAAGTTTCATTATTCCTGCTCTCCACAGTCAGGTTTGGCATCCAGGATTTGAAAAATGACTGATTCATTCAGCGTGTCCATTACTATGGGACTCTTTATTTCAACTAGAGCACTGGTGACTTCACAGTGATTTTGAACATTTCCTTACACCATGGTGTTTATGTCTATATACTACAGCAACAACACACAATAACGCAGGATGCCATTTGAAAAGAGTGGAGGTAAATGTTGCCATTTTGGCTTTTGTTCCACCTTGTCTCAGGATACAGGAATTTTTTATCAAGCGTTAAGTGTGTGATAGTAAAAAGAATAACAATACAGATACACAGCTTCTTATTCCTGTTTTCGTATACTTACTTAATAATAATCCTGTACTGTGTTTGGTGAACGTCTCATTCAGAGGAATGACACAGCCAGGGTTCATATGGGGACAAGCTTCGAGCAATTAATGTGCACTGGTTTTATTTCATGAAGAGGGAGCATCAAATACCATTTTAGAAGTGGATGCCATTAGCAAACCTCTAGAGACCAAAACTATTAACATCAGAACTGCATTTATTCAACTTGAGCAGGTGGCTCTGAGAGGCAGGAAACATTTTTGGAATCGAGTTACACTCAAGGCACAATGCGGATGGGCAGAGCACCTAGAGGCCTGAGATTAACACATACTCCTGGTTATGGACTTGATAGGAAACAGTTCATTATGGAACGGAAGCAAGGGCTTCAGATTGGATCAGATGGGCTGGTGAAAGCAGTCATTAATGACTATTTGAGTCAGGAACCTGACATTGTAGCAGATATTAAAGCTAAGGAAGAAATTGTTGTAGGATTCAGGGAACATCCAGAATATGAACAGTAGAATAAGGACTTAAAAGAAGTAATTCTAATGGAAGACACAATCTACAAAGGAAGCTTAAAAAGTTTGAAAGACATTGCCAAGATTATATTCATAATAGAGCCTTCACCTGGAATAAACAGACCAAAAAGAAGAGTCAATACAACAAACGTGGGTGTGGACGTGGTAAAGGGCAGCAGTAAAATCGCTTTTCTCAGCAACAAAATCACTCTTCACAGCAGCCTCATTCAGATAGCGATGCAAGGAGTGACTCTAGTACAGGTGCACAACATCCCATACTCAGGAATTGTAATACTTTCCCCTCATATTATACATCAACCAGGAGATTTTTTCAGAAGAGGAAACAGAGATTGTGGATGGTGCAACTACCAGACAGTTTCAATTTCAGATACCACAGCCACAGATCCCACAGCAGAGGGGTCAATGACAGAGCACCAGACAGGTGAAGAGTGGAAGAGTACAAGCAGAGGTACCAAGAAACAAACACTAGACTAATAGCCAAAACAGGGAAGTAATTCTAGTAGAAAATATAGTTATTAATATCTCTGACACTACTCTTACATGTTAACAAGTACAACTTTTACAAAAAGGTGTATCATTTGTACCTACTAGAGATCTGAATGTTTTTGAATTATATATAGATTTTCAAAGATTTGTTAGAAGTCTAAATCTCAAAGCTTTTTTTTGAGAAACAAAAAATGTGTAAGGGCAGTAGTTTCACTGTTAGTGCTGAGTCACCTTTACCCTCTCCTATGATTTTGGAGACAGAATGGACTCCACCTTCCCCCCAAGGGGAAATACAGGGAATAATAATCTCGTCATGTTTATCCTCCAAGCACCTTAGTCCACCCTATAATGATACTGTTCAAGTGTTTGAATGCGCTTGCATGTCACAATTTGAGGAGCTTGCTCAGAGAAGGGGTATGCCCAATTATATTAACATCACAAGTGGGGAGGCCAGGGCTTTGAAAGAACTAGAATCTAATGATAATACTGTGATCAAGCCAGCTGAAAAGGGTGGGGCAATAGTGGTACAGTCAAAAGATCAGTACATACAGGAGGTTTTTAGGCAGCTTAGTAATGGGAACTTCTATGTCAAGCTTAGAAGGGATCCAACTAGTATCTATAAAACCAAAATAGATACTTTTCTATATGATTCATTGATAGATGGAAGTATCAATAAAGATGAACATGACTTTTTGATGGTTCCACATCCCATTAGAGCAACTATTTATATGCTGCCAAAAATTCATAAATGTTTGACCAATCTACCTGGGCACCCCATTGTAGCAGGGATTGGCTCCTTGATGAAACCCTTGTCCTTATTTCTGGATACCCACATTAGGGAGTTCGTGTGGGATCTTCAATCATATGTCAGAGATACTACTGACATGTTGAATGTTCTCAAGGATTTACAACTTGAACCTGAGTGGTTGTTGGTATCCATGGACATCACATCCCTGTACACCAACATTCCACATGAGGAAGGGTTGTTTTCCTTGGAGTACTGGCTAAATGAGAAATCTTCTTACTCTGCAACTAGGAAGCATTTTCTGTTACAGTATGCCAACCATTTGTTGAAAATGAATTGCTTTTTGTTCCAGGGATCGTTCTATTACAGGTGAAGGGGACAGCAATGGGTGCAACATTTGTGCCCAATTATGCTAAGCTCTGTTTGGGTCACTGGGAAAGAACAACTGTCTATGACTTAGAGGTCAATCCTTTCTACCATAGGATTGATCTCTGGTATCATTTTATAGATGACATATTTATGATTTGGTGTGGTACACAAGACGAGTTAGTGTAATTTGTGGAATATTTGGAACACAGTAACTCTAACTTCAAATTTACAACAGCATGTGATAGTAAAAACTGTGACTTTCTTGGACTTGCAGATCACCAAGGCTGATGATGGTTCTATTGAAACTTCTCTGTTCCGCAAAGAAACAGATCGGAACTCACTACTAACACCATCCAGCTGTCATCTGTGCCATCTTGTTGATAATATTCCCAGGGCCCAATTGTTACGTGTGAGACAGAACTGTAGTAATAATGAAAAGTTTGTCTGACAAGGTGTTGAAATGTGTGACAGGTTTAAGGCCAGGGGCTATAAATCAGATACTGTAAATCGTGCTTTTGAACAGGTTCATAACATTGATAGGGGTAGCACTCTCATACCACGAGTTCAGAATATGGAGAGATCCCAATCTAATAGACTGAACCTTGTTACTATATATTGTAGACAGTCCAGACAGAACAAGTTGTTAGAGATAATAAAAGCATCCCTAGGACAGATTCACTATTGAGAGATTGCTCTGTATTACCTCCATGCATGGCATACAGAAGGAGCACTAACCTAAAGGACAAATTAGTGCACAGTCTGCAAAAAACTGTTAAGACTAAAAATGATTCTTAGATACCCCATCGCCCATGTGGTACCTACCCATGTTGCCATTGCAAATTTTGTAACTCTATTATCAAGAGTCACACATTTACAACTACAAATGCCACTAGGACATATAACATGGTTGATTTTATTAGCTGTATTACAGATAATGTAGTGTATCTAGCAACCTGCAATTGTGGTGCTTTTTATATTGGAAAGACCACAAGACCCCTCAAAGTACGAATAGGGGAACATTTAAACAGAACTCAAAGAAGGGATGTATCAAATGCACTTACAGCACATACCCTTAGGATTGGTCCCTGGCGGAAGCTGGCTTCTGCTCTTTGATTTTAAACCCTAAAAATGTTTATGTTGGGACAAATGTTAAAAAGCTGAAGTGTTAACCCAGTCTGTAATTGAAAGGACTTGAATTGTGGTTTGGGAAAGAAATCTAGTGTTCACAGCCCTTTCCCTGCATACGTGCACTGGCCCTAGACACTTTTAGGTGCCAAAGTAATACACGTCCTTTTGTTCTGCAAATTTTGGACTCCCCTGCTGTTCTGTCTAACCCTTTATGTGAATCCCCTTTATTAACCCTCATTCTCCTTCTCTCTCTCAGCAGAGGAACTGTCACCCAGGCTCCCAGCTCCTAAGCCACAGGATTCCCGGTTACCGGGTGGTCAGCGCCCCTCTAGCAGACGCTGTAGACCGCAGACAAGGACCCAAGGCCCTACAAGGTACGGCAACTGCCACAACTTTTTTGACCGCCCCCCCACCTCCACTGATTATTAAATACAGTACCTCCTGCCAAAATATTAGTCCACGTCCCCTGGCGCAGTGCCCCACCAATAGAGACTTAGCTCATGATCCCCCTCTTTCTCTGTCCAGCCTACAGGATCCAACTCTCAGGGCCTCACCTTACTAAAATGCATAGGCTCTCCTTGGCTGTGCCTTCACCACTAAATATTTTTAATGCTATCAAATTTGGTTCGACCTGGATTGGAAAGCTACTGATAAGCTGCATCAATCCAGCAACCCCACTGGCCCCTGGGCTAATTGAGTGGCTCTTTTTTTGAGGTACCATCATGTCGGGCCCTATATGGATCCTTATACTGCCCCTTCTTCTGCTGATACCAGCTGCCCAACATTGGACACCTGAACTACCATGATGTTTGGTCTACAACAGCACCTTGTGCTGTATACCACATGGCAACTTATCCTTTAATTGCCTCCGTGATTCCAAGTACCAATACCTCGAACCCTGCTCTTGGACCACACATACCAGTAGTACTTATAACACTCCCCCACCACAAGGCCCACCTCCCACCACGCAGACTTCTATCTGCTCCCCGCCTATTGTGGTAGGGGAACTAGCTCTTGCTACAACAGATCAGCTCTTCTATGGTGGCTACTTTCCAGTCCCTAAAAACATCAGATCTACTAGACAGAAGAAAGGCAGGAATTACAAGCTTATAATTAGCGCTCTTAGAAAAATCCTACTTTTCCTCCTGCTATGTTCAGGCAATGTAGAACTCAACCCTGGCCTCCCAGAAGTTATTGCTTTGCCAGCAGAACTAACAAATTTAAAAGGAATAAGCTTCTTGCATATTAACGTATGTAGCCTCCTTAAAAAGATAACCTTAATACAAACCTGGGTAACTCATACCTCTCCTGACATACTTGTGATTTCTGAAACTTGGCTTAGACCCAGCACCACTGATAGAGAAGTAAACATACCCAACTATGCCTTGTTCAGAGCTGATAGGCATGCCGAGAGGAGGGGTAGCTATCTACATTAAAGACAAATTTTCTGCCTTCTGCTTATCCTCGGCATCTGTCGCCAGCAAATTCGAATGCCTAATTCTCAAAGTGGAAATTACACAGACTACTGCACTCTGCATAATAAGATGCTACAGACCACCGTCTGCTGGCCTACAGCTTGTGTCATATCTAAGTGACAAGTTGGGACAGGGGCTGCCAGAAACTATTATTTTTGGAGACATCAACTTTGACTGGCTCTCTAACACAGCTGCCCCCCCTTGCATCCCTCTGTGATGAACATGGACTGACGCAACTTATTACTGAACCAACATGCCCAAACGTGAAGAACCCCAGTAAAAGTACACTTTTGGATGTACTAATTGTGAGCAAACCTCATCTCTTCTCCCATGCTGATGTCTTCTTCTCAGACGCCAGCGACCATTGTTTTACTGCGGGAGTAAGATCCACCAACAACCCAGCACCCATCAGCAAGTTCTCTATGAAGAGATCCAGGCGCAACTTCAATGAATATGCCTACCTAAACGAGCTTAAGTACTCCCCTGAGTGGCAAGATTTCTACCTGGCCAAAACGATTATGTCAGCTTACAATATCTTCCACAACATGCTATCAAGGCCCTTTAATAAGTATGCTCCCCTGATTAAAGTTTGAACTAGGACTAAAACCTGTAAATGGTTCACCCCTCAGATCAAGTCCTTGCTTCTAGAAAGAGATAAGCTCTGGAAAAAAGCGCGCAGACTGAACACTGCAGAGGATTGGAACCAGTTCAGGAGACTATGAAATTTATGTACCAAAACAATCAGAGAATCGAAGGCCACCTTCTTCAAATCCGAACTCGACTCTGCCACAAAGAGCCCAATCAAGCTCTGGAACACAATCAATGATCTGCTAGGCCACTCCCCAGGAAATTCACTCCCGACCAAGATTACCTCTGGCAACTTGACTATAACCGAAAAGATGGATATACTTGACACATTCAATAACCACTTTGCTACTGCAGGAATGGCATTTGATAACTCCCCTGAAAACATACTTCACTCCCAGACTGCCAGCCAACCGCCTGAAACTCAGATAGTTTTGCCACCTTTCTCGCTTCAACCTGCCCCACTGAAAGAGGTAGAGGACCTCTTGCTTCAGTTGGATACTAGAAAAAGTGCTGGGGCCGACACCCTTGACCCCTACTTCCTAAAACTTGCCTACCACGTACTAGCAATACCTGTCACCCACCTTTTTAACTTATCCCTGTCTCAGGGCACCTTACCACCTATATGGAAGACAGCACATGTCATACCACTGTTCAAATCAGGTGACCCTGGTGATCTCAATAACTACAGGCCAATTTCCCTCCTTCCGGTCCTGTCCAAGCTCCTAGAAAAAATTGTAAATGCACAGCTGAGGACTCACCTTGAGTCTAGGGAACTGCTAAACTTATGCAGTCCGGATTCAGAGCTAAACATAGCACTATCTCAGCCTCGCCAAAGTTACTAATGACTGGCAGCATAATCTTGAGAGCAAAAACTTTATTTGTGCTGTTTTCCTTGATCTAAGCAAGGCTTTTGACACTGTCAACCATAGTCTGCTCCTCTCCTCCCTTCAAACCATAGGTGTGGACCCCTCCTCTCTGCATTGGTTTACTGACTATCTTACAGGGCACCTTCAACAGGTTAAAGCTGAAGGAGGCCTGTCCCCCTTAAAAACTCTGCAAAGAGGGGTACCTCAAGGTTCTATATTAGGGCCCTTACTTTTTGCAATCTACATTAATAACATCGACTACTGTATAAAAGAAGCCAACATCCATCTGTTTGCAGATGATATAGTTCTCTACGTGAGTCGCCCAACACCTGAAGCTGCCTGCAATGACCTACAGTCAGAATTTAACCTTTTGCAAAGCCAACTCCTCCAAAAAAAGCTACTCCTTAATGCCAAAAAAACTAAAGCGATGGTCCTCTCCCCTTTTATCCGCACAGCTAACCCTGTGTCCAGTGGGACAGTTCCCCAAATTACCACAGTTCTAGGTGAAAATCTAGAATTTGTTACAAAATTGAAGTATCTGGGAGTTTGGATAGACCAAAGACTCTCCTTCATTGAACATATCGAGGACTTGCTAAAACGACTTCGGCAAAGGCTTGGATTGTTTTTTAGAATCAACCAATTTCTCACCAGAGATACCAAGAAACAACTGGTCCAATCCATTTTCCTATCATTGGTTGATTACGCTGACTTCCTCTACAGCCAATGCCCCAACTCTTACATGGCTAAACTGGACACACTCTACCATCGAGCACTGAGGTTTATAACAGGACTCCCCTTCGACACGCATCACTACACCTTATATGCGGCAGTGGGGTGGACATCACTAAAGTTCAGGAGCCACAGAAACGCTGCTCTCTGGACCTATAGAGCCATCTCCAATAAGCTGCCTTACAATATCTCCTGCTGTCTTCCCCTGAGTATAATTGGGAAATATGCATTAAGAAGTTACTCAGCTATTACACTTAAAGTATCCAAAGCAAAATCTCGCTTCAGCAGGGCAGCCATAAGTTTCGTGCTACCTACCTTATGGAACAATCTACAAAAACCCTTCAAATTAAGCACTCTAACTGGTATAAATGCCTTCAAGATGCTTTATTTCCATACAATCAGAGAAGTATGTAACTGCTTCACCCACTCAGACCCAGTACTGGTGTCTGCACTGGTATGTAGCCACGCCTAGACCCAATTTTTAGTACTGACCCCCCAGCTTGCTCCTCACCAGCCTAATTGTTCTCTCTCTCTCTTATCCCCCTGTCTTATCAACACTAGGCCCGTCCATCCCCTTATTCTTCCTTTCCCAACCTAGGATAGAAGCTCACTACCCTGGGTTGTGACATCCTACCATGCCCCGTACTTTATAGCATTCAATCCCGGGGCTCACACATACTCCTTTTCTCCATCCACCTTCTCTACATCCCGTTTTACCAACTCCTTTCTGTGCACCGTGCCCTTCTAGCCTTTCTCCCCTACCCTCCTCCCTTCCCCCCCTACCTTCACCGCTACCTGGTATATATTTTTATTTTTTTTCTTCCGTTACTTCCTCCTGCAACCTTAGATAACCTGCTTTATCTTCCTATAGACACTTCTATGTATGTAAATACCATGTAATCTGTACAATATCTATATAATTCTATGTACATATGAACTTCTTTTTCTTCCTCTCTGTAAAGAGTATTATCTGTATTGCCTTGTAAATACCTGTGTTGACCTGTATATACAATTGTTCATGCTCCACCCAGGTCCATCTTGCAAATGAGCTTCTGCTCAACGATGAACGCCTGGTTAAATAAAGACTTGATTGATTGATTGATTGATTGGTACACAGTTGAGAACTAATGATGGAGCAATGTCTGTATTTGAAAGAACAAAGCATGTTTTTATGTTTTGTGGCATAGAACATGTTACCCTTGAAATGAGAGGTGGTGACATTGAGGCTAGATTGCTGGAACGAGAAGTGTTCTGGATTTATATGTTGGGGGGCCTAAGAAGTCTGAGTCTTAATGACAAAATTGATATTATGCCCTTGATTAAGTGCAAAAATAAGAAACAAAGTTAATAGGTTCAGTTGATGTCACTTACTGTAAGTTTAGGTATTTTATATGTAAATGTGTGTGTGAGTGTGTGTGTGTGTGTGTGTATATATATATACAGTATATATATATATATATATATATACACACACACACACACATGGCAAAAAACTCCATTTAATGCATCAGTTAGGGTTGTCCCACAGTAACAAAAGTGAGGAAACTCAGTGCTAGGGTTGAAAGCCCCTTGCACCACCTCAACCCACCCCCACAACTGTCATCGGGGTGTGTGTTGGTGTCATCAGCCCTAACTCTCACCCCATCACATGTGTAAACAAGCTGAGGTATAGGAGAATGGGGTGAGAGTTAGACCAATGACCCCAACTCATACCCCGATTCCGTTGGGGCGGCTGGGTGGTGTAAGGGGGGCTTTCAACCCTAACACTGAATTTTCTTGATTTTGTCGCTGTGGATCAACCCTAACTGATGCATTAAACTGAGTTTTTTGCCATGAATTTCCCTTTCTTTTTGAGAATGAGGACAATAAATAGTGAATGGAATGTGGTGGTGGAAGCATAGGCCCTTCGGGTCCCATGCTCCCACCATGTGATTTTGTGTGACATAGTAATGGTAACTGCTATGCAAATGCAAGTGCTAATGGTTACGCACATGGTGATGCAAACATAAATGGTAAAGCAAACGTTAATAGAAACGCAAACGGAAATTGACGCCAAAGCAAACAGTGATGCAAACGGAGATGCAAGTATGTATAGAAATGCAACTTGTAACATGCACGGTCACGGTACCACTAATGTAAATGCAAATGGTAACTGTAACAGCAACAATAATGCAAAAGGAACATAAACATAAATGCAAGAGTGTACGGAAATGCAAACCGTAACACGCAAAGTCACAGTACCGCAACTGGAAACATAAATGGTAATGGAAAACAGCAAAAATAATGCCAAAAGAAACAGGAATGGAAATGCAAACACAAGTGCATATGAAAAAGCAACTCATTAGGCGCACGGTGATGGTAATGCAATTGGAAACACAAATGGTAATGGTAAGAGCAACGATGATGCCAAACGAAAGACAAATGGAAATGCAAATGCAAACGGAAGGGAGGCCACAAACACAAATGAAAATGTGCATGGTGATGCAAATGTAAATGCAAAGACAAACAGAAGTGGAAATGTAAATGCTAAAAGTAACGCAAATGCAAGCGCAAATGAAAACGCAAAGGGTAACACACTTGGTGGCATACACGGGAATGGTAAAGCAAACGGGTACAGAAACGCAAGCAGAAATGGCAAGGGTAACAGTAACGTAAGTGCACACCCTGGTTTTCCCCAGCTGCTGCATAGAGAAGCACAGTGAGTGCAAAGCATGTATGCATAATAATGGGGCTCGGAGCAGAAAATGAGGAGTTGGAATACTAAATTGCTTATATCTCAGGAACCATACGACATAGGAAAAAAATTAAAATTTCGTATGAATTATGACTTCCCTGGCTAGTTTTGCACATAGCCCCTATTTGGGGGGGCTAAACATTTTTCTGATGAAAAGTCCGTATCTCACACCGTTTCCGAAATACGGCCCCCGAAATGCGCGGCGAACGCCATAATGTTATCCTAAGGGAAAAAAACAGGAATTTCGGAGTGCGGTAACTTTGCCACCCTGTAATATTTTTTTACCAAACCACCAAAAGGCATATATGTGGGAAGTTGGCTTTCTTCCCTCCAAATTTCAGTACAAAAGACCAAACCATTCTTTTGCACCAGGGTGGCAAACAATTCCTGTAATTTTGGTCATAGTGTTGAAAAGTAGTGTCATGATTTGCAACACCTTTCACAAAAAAGTGCGACAGTGCCGCAGGTGTGACACTACTTTTCCCAGAAATTTGAAAAACATGTTTCTGGGGTTTTAACCCCCAAAATAAAGACATGGCTAGCATCCTCAGGGCTCAACTAGGTAAACACAAAAAGAATTATGTCCCTAGATGGTCTCAATTTTAAATGCCAAGCATTTCTGTGATCAGCAACTGAAAACAAAATGGTGGATTTGCAACACTACTAGAGTCATTTGCGACACTAAAAACTGCATTGGTGACACTGTCAAACTTTTTGTTAACTTCTTCCATTGACTATAATGGGAAACTTGTTTTTTGAATAACTTTTGAACCGTTAAATATTATTTCACAAAATCTTCAAAAGGCACATTGGGGACCCTGGCTGCACTTTCCCTGAAGTTATCTGACCAGTCACACAAACTGTGTGACCTGTAGGTGCGAACAAAGAGTGTTCAAAAAAACATAAATGTACCCCAGAATGTCACTTAATAACTCCGCAGCTGTATATCCGACCAGTAAGAAAGTTGGCATATCCCAAGATCTATGGTTATGCCCCATGCCTGCCACATTTCTGGCAGACCCATTGAATGATAGCAAAGTAATTAAGGTGCAAAGTTTCACCATTTAACCTTAAATGGGGTACACAACCCTAACTATGGTAGCACTACCATGCTACCTTAATATATATCTATATACAGTACATGTATGAGAGTACCCACATTAATTTTTCTTGATGTAATATGTTGAGTGTATTGATTTATTTATTGGTTGTTTTGGTTTTTTTCTACTAGGTGGTTTTTGATCCTTCCTACACATCCTTTGGATCACTCCATGAAATGGGGAAATCAAAAACACAATTGTGCAACCTATCCTGCCCTCTTATTTGATATGTGGGAAAACCCATGTACTAGTACTTATTTGTTTATGTATTTAGTATCTGAGTAGCATTTAAGTGTGACATACTGTATTTAAATGCATTTCATTTAATTGCATGATGTTTTTAAGCACCTTTTGTTGTGGTATGATGTATGTTCCTTTTTTAACTACACTGTCACTTTAAATCAGCTCTTTTTAAATTACGAACAGTGCTGTATTACGTCAATCCCTTCTGAGGATACTCTGCTGAGTGAAGCTGGTCGAGGCCTTTTTTTACTCAAGCTGTTGGCAATCCTGGAATAAAGCCTTTTTTTCACCCACTCTTTTGTGACAGTGTTGTTGTTTTGTTGGATGTTACTGTATATGCTTACAAATCTGCTGTACCACCTCCCAGTATTTATGAAGCTTGGGCTAAAACCAGAGTAGGTGTGAGAGAGTCCCAGAGGCACTGTGACATCTCCAGCATTTGTCATTGTCTATTAATTCCCATTTATTAAGTTTTTGTGGTGCTCTATACTAAGTAATATTGTTTGTTGTGTTAACCTGTTTTTAGAGTATTTGACTCTGGAGGCCAGGGCATGCCAACATCTATGCCATTTATGTGTGGGAAGGGAAAGGTTTAGCTCTTTTTCCCAATCCACTCTGCTTTTCCACAAGGTATTCGGCCCTTATTTGATGAGCTGCCTGTATATCTGACTTGCCTTACTACTGTGTGTCTGTTGAGCCTGTGTTTCTGCCAAAAGCAGAGGGACAGGGTGCAGGCACCTTATTTCTGGCTGCTTGTGCCAAACAAAATATTTTTTCTGTGCCTATTTATACCAAAGGGAGAGAGTAGTCTACCACAGGAAGTCTACTGGGAGCTGCAGTTCCACAAGGTGTTAAGGAGAACTACAGCATGTTCTTTAGCTGCTAATTTTATGGAACTGAGCTTAGATAACAAACATTAGGTCTTTTATACTGTTTGTGGGGGTCAGAATATATTTTTAGTCCAGTAAGGCTGTGTTTGGCATTTTGCTGTGACTGTGACCCTTGCTGACACTTCCAGGTTGCAGCACATTTAAATCAAGTAAGGGAGCAAGTGCCAGTACCTGTGTGTCTGTTGACAGCATCAGGCCAAAAGAGCTACATTGCAGAATTAGAGGAAGTATACCCTCAGTAAATCTGATATCAAAAACTAGATTTCTATGTCACTTCATTTTAGTTCTGAGCTATTCTGAAACCCTGATTTCACTACCTGTTTAAAACAACCTGTATCAGTGAAGAACTGCTGATGAAGTCATGTCAGGACCTCACAATCTAGTATTCCCTGTCAGCAAGTTTATAGGACCTGTTTCTCCAAAGTTGTAAAGATCATGTGCAGTGGTTTTCACAAGTAGAACAGGCAGCACTGGTCAGTAAACATTGCTTTAAAAACTGTGTGTGTTTCAGGTTTTGTAACAAGCTGACAATATTTTGTTTATGTGCCTTTTTGTTGTGGTCCTTTTTTCCAGGGTTGTTGGATGCTGGGTCATAGCACACTGTTGTGAGGTTTGCACACTGAATAAGTTGCTGATGTGGTGAAAGGCTGAGATAATTCACACCTATCATTTAACTGAAGTGATTTATAAGAAAGACACTTTAAAACAGTTATTCCATCTCCTTGTCAATGGGGTTGGGAGAGGTAATGCTGTTTTGAAAACTTACTAAGAGTTTCCAATTTAGCCAGCACAATGGGTTCTCCCTGTTAGGCTGTTTTCACATACATTGAGTCTCATCTATGTTCTACTCTAAATTAAAAAGATCATTTTACCACAGCCAGCCCTTCAACCCCTAGTAGGAATTAACACATGTAAGACTCCTATTAAAATATATTGTAAAACAGACACTGACAAACAGCAGTAAAGTTACGATCATTACAATACTAACAGTACAGTAACCCCTCATTATAATGAACTAAAAGGGAGCCATAATCTGTATTCATTACAGCTCCCTATTTCTTACAACAAGGGATGATACTATGCACTACTGTCGACCAGTGCACATGCCACCCGTACACATCAAACACTTCCCATATGCCTTATACACTGCACTCTCAGAAAAATAGAGCTAAAATAAAAAAAATCCACATCTTAACTGCAAGCTGAGACTCCAAGTTAAAGACAGCACCTGTAACATGAATGGTAGCTCAGAGCTTCCACGCCCTTTATGAATATGCCCTCCCCCCAATTCACAGACTCATTGCTCCAGATATCTGTACACAGACTAGTTCACTCGGCAATACCAAAAGCAAAAATGAAACAGATTGACAAAAAGAAAAACCCAACAACAACAAAACACCTCTCTCCAAATTCCAGATCTTTTTTGATGCTCTTTCTGCTTTCATAATCACCCCCATCTGGCTCACAGATCACAACTCCAGCTCCACCACATCGGGCTTCCTCAGTATGATTTAGAACCTACTGTACATAAAACAAATTCAGTACTGGATAACATAAATGTACTAAGTAAAGATGAGAGTCAGGTGGGAGGGTAGAGGGAGAGGTGTTTGTAAAGTGTGTGGAACCTCTGAATCACCATTCATGTTACAGGTGCTGCCTTTATCTCCAAGTCTCAGCTAGCAGTTAAAATGTGGATTTTTTTACTTTAGTTTTTAACTTTGTTTTCCTGACAGTACAGTGTATAAGGCATATGGACAGTGTTTGATGTGTGCGGGTGGCATGTACACTGGCCGATTGCTGGCACAGATAGGAATTCAGAAGAACAGAAACATCGGGAGACACATAAGGCATTCATATAGCTGAGTTTTCGCTATAGTGGGGTTTGCTGTAGTGAGGGGCTACTGTACAACTTCCTAACAAGCACAGTAGAGTAGCACTTCAAATAGCTTCAGCAGCTGGAGGCATGCTGACTCAGCATTCAGCAACCCTTGAGAAATGGACCATACCAAAAGGCATTACAATTTTGTCAACCTTATTGCAAAACCTGAAACACATATAGTTTTTATAGCAATGTTTTTTGAATGGTGCTGCCTGTTTTACTTTAGAAGAAGAAGAAGAATCAGCATTTATATAGCGCTTTTCATACATCCAAAGCGCTTTACAAGCAATGCCAGACTGGTAGTGAAGTGACTGAATGTGTGGTGGTGGTCATATCGCACATCATCACCCACACACAGCCCAGATAATTGCATGAACTGGTTTATGGGAAGGGGAATGTTGGCCAGGACACCGGGAATGTTCTGTACTCTTTACGAAGAGTGCCCTGGGTTCTTTTACTTCCACCTGGACACCCACCAGGACAACACCAGGATGGGCAGAAGGGACCTCGGTTTAACATCTCATCTGAAGGATGGCACACCCCAGCAGTACAGCACCCCCCAATACTGCACTCAGATGCCAGTGATTTTTAGGTGCAAGTCCAATCCCGGTGTGGGATGAGAACCCACGACCTTCTGGTTCAGAGGCGGATGTGCTACCAACTGAGCCACGCTGACTACTGCATTTGATCTTCAGTTCCATTCTGTTTATTGATTAACAAGACAGGATTGTCATTACAAAATATTACACAATACACTTTAGCATATATAAATATACATATAACATTCTATATTGTTAAAATTTATAGAGGTACAATTACCAATAAATATACAGGGAAATTGAGTAGTACAATTCAATTGATATTTCTACCAGTAAACTCATTCAGATATTTATAATTAAACGTTTGCACATGTCTCAATATTAAAGATTTAGTAACAAATATAATTGTCACCCTTATAGTCACCTATTCCTTATTTAGAATATGCAGTTTCTTATGTTCTATCTTTTGGGAGCCTCCTTGTGATTCCCAGGATGAGGCTTAAGACCACTGGCAACAGAGCTTTTAGTGTCACTGGCCCTGTCCTGTGGAATTCGCTTCCACCATCTGTAAGGGAGGCCCCTTCAGTTGAGGTATTTAAGGCCCACCTCAAGGCCCTCCTGTTTATTCAAGCTTTCCCGGGCACTGTTTAGTAGTATTTAGCTCTGGAACTGCTTCTTATACAGTATTTTAAATATTTTACCTTATATGGCTTAATTATTAGTATTTTAGATATGTATGTGACTGTGGTTTTAGAATTAGCTATTATTGTTGTACAGTGCCCAGAGCCTTTGGGATTGGGTGCTTTGAAAAATAAAATTTGCCTTTCCTTTTTATAGAACAATGCAACACTTTCTAATATCTCAGTATTTTTTGGTATTAACAATCCATTTACTTAATATTTAAGTTCCATGTCTTAAGTTGACAATACACTACCCAAGTACAGATTTCTTTTTTGAATAAAAAGAGGACATAAACTCAATAGATGTAATAGGTTGTCTTTCCCAAGTTGGCACTTGCAAATTTGTGTAATATTTTTTTTTATCATAGAACCCTCTCACATGATCTTTAAAACTTTGGAGAAACAGGTTCTATAAACTTGCTGACAGGGAATGCTAGACTGTGAGGTCCTGAGATGACATCATCAGCAGCTCTTCACTGACACTGGCTGTTTTGAACAGTTAGTGCAATCAGGATTACAAAATAGCTCATAACTTTAAAATGAAGTAACAGAAATCTAGTTTTTGGTATGAGATATACTGGGGTATACGTATTTGAATTCTGCAATGTTACACTATTCGCGTCAGAGGCTCTTTAAGACAGGGTTAAAAACAAATAATAAGCCTAAAAGTTGGGAGTGAAATAACTGACAAAGAAAAAGATATGGCTACAGTATTTAATAACCATTTTCTTAGTGTTTATTTGAAGCCTGTTACCTCAAGTTCATTTGTGAATAAGTCTTCTGATAGTTTAGGCCTGCATTCTGAGATCACTACTGATCAAATTCTTGACAGGTTAAGAAACCTTGACATACATGAATCTGGAGGCCCTGATGGTTGGCACCCAATGTTGTTAGTTAATATAGCTGAGGAAATAACTGGGCTGCTTTCAGTACTCTTTAATATTTCAATAAGAGAAGGTAGAGTGCTAAGTGAAAGGAAAATAGCACACATTACTCCTATTTGTAAGTCGGGATAAAGCTAATGTTGACAATTACAGATCACTCAGTATAACATCGGTATTAGGGAAAATAATGGAAAAGTTCATCAATGAATACTTAGAAGAGAATCTTATGGAAATGCAAATATTTGATGACACACAGCATGCTTTTGGAAGATCATGTGCCAATAATTTGCTCCACTTTTTTGAGACTGTTAGGTGCTTTATCATGGACTTCCTGTAGATGTGGTATACTTAGATTATACTAAAGCATTTGACTCAGTGTCTCATGAAATACTGTTGATGTCCTTAAGAGATCTGAGGGTGCGCTTGGCTTGGATCCTGTTTGGAGAACAGACTACAAAGGGTGCAGATTTGTAGTTACTATTCTGATTGGGGTGTTGTGTTAAGTGGGGATCCACAGGGGTTGATATTGGGACTGTTTTTATTTAATCTTTTTGTTTCCTCAATGCGTGTCTCTGGTGGATCGTGGCTTTGCAAATATGCAGATAACATGAAGGTGGGTTCAGTAGTAAATGATGCAGTATCCATACAGAATTTTCAGAAACAATTAACAAATCTAGAAATGTGGGCAACTAAACATAGATTAAGATTTAATTAAAATAAGTGTAAAGTCATGCACCTTGGTTATAACAATGTGCACAGTATAAAATAAATAAAAAAATTATTGCTCATACTGACAATGAAAGGGACTTTGGAGTTTTCATTTCTAATACTTTAACTTTTGAAATGCAAAATAATAATGCAGCAAAATGGGCATGTAGAGTTACTGGAAATTTCTTGAGGAACATCAGGAGTAAAAGAGAGGAGGTATTGATGCCCCATATAGGTCCCTGGTCAAGCCCATATTAGAATATGGTGCCCCTTTTTGCACACCTCAGAGTGTTGCCACCAGTTAGCAGATTGAAAGAGTACAGAGGAGACTAACAAAACATGTTTAAATTGAGAGATAAACCTTATAATGTTAGGTTACGTGAATTGGGAGTTTTTCTATGGCATATCGGAAGAACAGGGGGAATCTATGTTTTGTTTTTAAAGCCTTAACAGTTGGTATACCTTGGGAGTCTGCAGGGCTATGTAGAAAAGAAAATTTGGATAGAGCAACTAGGGTACACCCATTTCAGCTAAAAGGGAAACCGTATAGAACTATAAAAAGAGCTAGATGGTTCCACCAAAGATTTGTAGGTATTTGGAACTCAGTGGCAAGTCCTTAAATAGCACCAGCTGCTCATGGACTTGTAATTGTATCTATGAACCTATTGTTCCAATTATCAGGGTCTAGGAGGTCATCCAAAAGCTATTGCTCACTTAGTCTGTGGGCAGGACCAAGTATAGTGGTCAGTGCATATTGTAGCTGAAGATGTCTCCAGTGGTGCTGCTTAGGGAGATCATAGTGTGTGCTTATCTGTTGGAAAGACTTTAGTGTACCAGTGAATGCATCAAACAATTGCTGGACTGTTCTTATTCCATTATTGACCCAAGTAGTCCTGTAGATAGCCTCTCCAGCTATTGTCAACTGCTTGTTTTTCCACTGGGGAAATATATGGATTTGTTTGGCATCCAGTGTGTAAGTTTGGCTTATTTTTCCACACTAGGAATGTGTCCTTGATTACTGGATTTGAGGCAGCTTGTTCTAGGGTCCTACTGAAGGAAATGGTAGCTTGTGCAGGCCCACCTAGCACAGTCTCCTCACAAAATACCCACTTATTTTCAGGCTTCTGCTATTATCTTGGCAAAATTTTGGCCATCTGGTGAATTGCTTTGGCTATTTATTTCAGAGAGTAGTCCTGAAGGTAACAGCCTCACCTTGTAAATTATTGCATACATTTTTTATGGCTAGGTCACCTCGAATCCTTTCCCCAGAAGAAGGTCAGTATATCTCTGTGCAAATAGGATGTGACCTTGGGGTCTACTAGAGTGTGTATATTGTCTATTAGGTACTATATTCTTTGTGCCATCATATTTTTATTTATTTATTTATTTATTTGAGTTTTGGTGACCGGGTGAGTCCACTGAGGCAATACAGTCCCTTTTTCAGGGGTAACCCGGGTATGGATTACTTACAGTAACATTGCAAAATTAACAGAGTGGTAATAAATTGGACATTAATAGTGCAAATTAACAGAGAGGTAAAAACATTCAACATTTAGAAGAAAAAAAAAGACAAAGCAATGATTAAAGACTTAGATAAGGTTTGTCAGGGTAAGAGATAAGTAGAAACAGGGATTAGGCAGTTGGCACACGATAATAGTTTCATCACAACATTAAGTAGTGAAGTGCACATCAGGGGTACATTAGGAAAGGAGGGGGAGAAGGGGGGACATATTCAGAAGAAGCAAGAACAGGGTGAAGAGGGGGATAACGAGGCAGATAACTTGGACTGGAACAGACTGAGAGAGGAGCAGGACAAAATTGTCAGAGAAACAGAGTTCCAATCCGAGAGAGCAGCGAATGAGAATGATCTCCTAGAAGTGGTCAAACATAGTTTCGGTAGGACAAGGAGGGGAAGTGAGGCAGAGCAAAGGGTGCGCAATGCATGCTGGAGGCACACGAGTTTGTTAAGGCAAGGAGGGGTAAAGTCATGGATGAGCTTGAATATGAGGCTTAAGGAGGAGTACCTTAATTTATCAATGTAAGTAAACCAGCCCAGCGAGGAGAGGACATCACAGTGGTGCGAGCTGGTTTTGACCCCCAAGGCATACCTTCCAATCCTGTGGTAAACCTGAGAGAGGAGGGACACAGAGGTAGAGTTGGTAGAGAGGAGCAGGGGAGCACACTAGGTTAAGAGAGGTATAAGGGAGGAGGAGGCAATTTTCTGGCAGGAAGCAGATGTGAGAAGCGGGCAAATACGGTAGAGGAGACCTAGTTTCTGATTAAGAAATCTGGCAATGATTGAGGCATGGGAGCTGAAGGAGATCATGGGATCCAAAGTGAATCCCAGATATTTAAATGAGCGAACTACCTCCAGGGTCTCACCCTTTAGGGTTGAGATGTGAAGGGGTGAGGGGTGAAGATTTGGAATAGGACGATGTCAGAAGAGCATACACTTAGTTTTATTAGCATTAAGGACAAGATGATTATGAAGAAACCAGCTTTCTAGGGAAGCAAAGTCAGAGGCAAGGTCACGGTTAATAATGTCAGTGTGACGGGAGGAGCAGTAAAGTATAGCGTCATCCACATAAAGATGTACAGATGCACCACCACAATACTGAGGAAGTTCATTAATGAAGAGTGAGAATAGGATGGGGCCCAGGATGGATCCTTGTGGTACCCCATGGGTTACTGGGCAGAGGTCGGAGAGGAAGCCATCCCACTTCACTGTCTGGGAACGCCCAGTCAGATAACTTTTGACCCAGTGGAGGGAACTGTTGTCCATACCAATATGAAGAAGCTGGTGGAGAAGGAGATCATGACTCACTAGGTCGAATGCCTTGGTGAGGTCCACAAAGATGGCACCTGTAGTGAGGCCTTTGTCCATGGCATGAAATATGTCGGATGTAACCTTTAACAGAGCAGTAAGAGTACTATGTTTCCTTCTAAAGCCATGTTGATAAGGGGAGAGAATGTTGTGAAGGTCAAGGTAGTCCTAGAGGTGGTTATAGACTATGCGTTATTGGACTTTGGCCAGTGGGCATAGGATAGAGATGGGACGGAAGTTGTCTGCAATGGAGTTGAGGCCCCCCTTATGCACTGGGACAACTACTGCCACCTTTCATTTATTGGGAACAGAGTTATAGAGAAAGGACTGGTTGAAGAGGTCTTGAATGGGGCGGGTGAGGGCAGGGGCACCCAATTTGAGAAATTTTGGTTCTAGTGTGTCTTGTCCTGGATAGCTTTCTGGTTTCAAGTTGGAGAGAAGCTGTTGCACCTCTTTGAGTGTGGCTAACTTCACATGGAACTCAGGATGTTCCCCTATGGTAGTTGGGGGAGCAGGTGTATGGGAGGTGGAGTTATGAAAGAGAGAGGTGTATTTTTGAAGGTCGGTAAAGAAGTGATTAAAGTCAGCAGCAATGGATGCAGAGTCATTGTGGGTCGAGCCACTGACAATGATATTACTAGGGATTACCGCGGTTTTACTTTTTACTACCGAATTAATTTGCCTCCAGAATTCCTTGGGATTACTAAGGGGTTCTACTTGCAGAGATTTGAAATGGAGGCGCCGAGCTTTTTGGAGTGCATTTTTGCAACTGTTACGGAGTTGTCTTTAAGACTGCCAGTCAGGAATAGTTCCACTATTTTTGTAGCTGTACCAAGCTTTGTTACGAAGGGACATTTGCATCCTGATCTCCTTTGTAATCCATGGGGCCTTGGCACCCTTGGATCTGCATTTTTTCAAGGGGGCATGTTGGTTTACTATCTGTGATACGGTGTCAATTAGAAAGTCTAGGGCCTAATTTATATCAGGGAGTGTGCTAATGGGATGCCAGTCAGTGTTATCTAGAGAGGAGATAAAGCTGTCTAGGTCAAACCTGGATATGTCCCGAATAAGTGAGATTTTAGGAGGTGGGTTGGGATGGTTGTTTCTCCACACACAGAAGGTGGGAGAGTGATCACTTATACAGTCAGGGAGTATGCCCGCCGATTTGATCTTCTGCGGGCAATTGGTGATCATCCAATCAAGTAGGGTGTGTTTCCCAGATTTGGGGTTAATACGCATAGGACCTTGGAGGAGTTGGGTAAGATTTGAGTCGTCAAGGGATGCACGCAATTTTCCTCCATCAGGGTGTAACCAATTGATGTTAAAGTCACCACAAAGTATTAGGTCATGGATTAGATTTATAGGTGTGTGCCCTGCCCCGGAGGGAGAGATGTAGATGTTCCATCTCACAAAATATTTTTTGAGAGTGGATGTTAGGGGATCCAAATTTTTTTGGGCCTGGCTATCTAGGTGCCCAGGGAAAGATGATCTCTAGGAACTTAAAAGAGCTCTGAGCAACTGCCATGCCCCTCATAAAGCCAGGTAGGTTTAGTATGGATTTATTTGAAGGCAGGAGGGTTGACTTGGTTACAATGAGCTTGTTACCTGATAGTCTGCAACACTTCTCTATGAGAGTGAACAACTGTGAGATGGACTCATTAGGGTTTGTAAATGTGAGCATGATGTCATCAGCAAATGCCATGACTTTATGCTTTTCCCCATTTGCATTCTGTGGCTTTTCTGGTGCTGCCAAATTGCCTGAAGGAGAGGTTCCAGTGTTAAGATGACTAGCAGAGAAGATGGTGAGTGTCTCTGCCAGGTTCCTCCACAAAGGAAGAACATTTTTGAGGGGGAGCCATTGGTAATTGCCTTAGCTTTCACCCATGAGTATAAAACTGAGACCCACAGATAGGCCACAGACCACAGTGTTCCAGAGAATGGAAAATAATGCACCACTCTGTTAAATGCTTTCTCCCCATCCAATGACAGGAGGGCTGCAGACTTGTGGGAGTTTGCTGCCTTTCAGATTAGGTTGGTTAAGCATCTGGTACTGTCTGTACCCTGCCTACCTGGTACAAATCATACTTAGTTGGTGACGATTAAGACTGTCACTTCTTGCTTTAACCAAGAAGCTAACATCTTGGCAATAATTTTGCAATCCACTGGAATAAAAGATATGGGCCAGTAGCTGTCACACAATTGCAGGCCTTTCCCTGGTTTGGGATCAAAGAATTTTCTGCCATTTGCATAGAGGGGGTAGTATGCCCATTGTTCATGC
The DNA here is from genome assembly GCA_016271365.2 of Neoceratodus forsteri. Lineage (NCBI taxonomy): Eukaryota > Metazoa > Chordata > Ceratodontiformes > Ceratodontidae > Neoceratodus > Neoceratodus forsteri. Next base: position 990,758,364 of record CM057449.1, read on the forward strand.
TTCAGTGGGTGCTGTATGTAAAAGGTGTAAGAATTCCTCCTTGAAGGCTACGTAGAACTGCAGGGAAACCATCTTCACCAGGTGCTTTGCCAGGAGGCATAGAGACCTGTGCTGTCCTCAGTTCTACTTCTGTGAAGGGCTAGTCCTTCTCCCTAGCAATTTCCCCAAGTAGGAGGGGTAGTTTTAGGTGGGAAGTAATGACTCCAGTTCTTCCTGCTTTGGAGCAGTTTTGGAAGTATGGATTTTAAAGTAAAAGTCCTGAAAGGCTTTACTTACACTTTCTTTGTCCTTCTTTACCCCACCCTTAGGGGATTTCAGACCTTAGATTCTGGAAAGTTGGTATATTTGTTTAAGCTGAAATGCTAATAGCCTTTTTGGTTTGTCACCAACCTTCCAAAAGGCCTGTCACAGTCTGAATAAGGCAAACTCAGCTCTTTGGCACAGATGAAAGTTTATTTTAAACCTTAATCCCATAATTTGTGCTATGAGTTCCTTGTTGCTGCCATTTGAGTCCCTATAGGTTTTTTTGTTCCATCTCTTTAAGTTTTTGCTCTTGTTCTTTGAGGTCTTTATTCCCAATTTTTTTTCCAGCCTAGATACATGGGCTATGCATTTACCTTTAAAGTATGCCTTAAGGGCATCCTAGCATATCACTGCCGATGTGTCTTGTGGCATACTGGTGGTGATAAAGTCCTTGATTTCTGCCATGAGCTGTATGCAGAATGTAGGATCTCTGAGGAAAGATGAGTTGAACTTCCAGGAGCCTCTTCTCTTCAGCTGTGCCTGTTGTGGGAGCCATGTGAAAGTAATGTGATAATGATCTAAGATGACTGCCATTTAATAGTGGCCACACTAATGTCCAGCAGCTAGGTATCTGGGGTGAAACAGATGTGCATCCTAGAGTAGACGTTATGTGGCATAGAAGAGAAGGTGTAACCACTATTTCTGGGATACACCAGTATCCAGACACATCTGGTCCCCAACTCTTTAGCCATGTCCTGGAGGACAGACACTGCCCTCCAGGACACTTGCACTTGTGGGTGGTCTGCTCTTGTCTAAGAAGTCATCTGGCACCTCATTCATGTCACCACCAATCACTAATTGCTCTTTGCTCATCTCTGCCAGCTTTTGGGCAAAAATGGTGAAGAATATTGGGTCTGATTGATTTGGGCCATAGGCAGAGCACAGAAAGACCTCTAGATATGTTTGGAATGTTGAAAAAAGCATTCTCTGCATGACCAAAAAAGCACTTTACTTTCTAGTAATTTGAATACTAAAATTTTTTTTAGTAAAATTACATATCAAGGAACCATCCTTCAGCCAAACTCTTATGAATCTGAAAGCTTATGGTTTCCACTGCCAGCAATTGTTGTCCCATTGGTGAGCAGAAAAGGTTTTACTTTCTATATGTTTTTGTGTTTTCAACCTTCAGAAACTTTTAAATCACTGAATCAGCCATTACTAAATGTTCAGGTCTGGAGAGTTTGGCACCATCTTCATGCATGCTAATTTTTATGTTAGTCCATCTATGAATGGCTAGGTTATTAAGGTGCAAAGAGCAGGAACTAACATTAAACTGTCTGCTTACCACTAATATACTGCTGTTCTGTGTTAAACCCCAATTTATTTGCCTTAATACTGTGACCGTCCTTTTTATTTATTTATTTATTAAGTCTAGGATTACAACATACCTTTGAGCCAAGGCTCTTTTACAAAGGTTCCACATCAGAAAACAGAACAATACAGTACATATAAAACAGTAATACAGTAAGGTAGCAGAACTAGCAACTAGGGAGAAAACAATACAATAGATAGGTAAAACAGTAACAGTTTGAAATAACATAGGAGGAGAACTATCTGTTAATACTTTTTTTGCCCACTAATAGTGCAGAGGCTTCTTCCAGAAGTAATATAGTCTACCTAAACTGTGGGGGCTTTTAAGAACCTGCTGAGAACCTTCTTATTTGCACAGGCCTACCAAGATAAGATTTGTTTTAGTGAATATGCATTTATATTTATTGTTAGCACAGTTTATGTTATTATGTCTTTATTGTTGTGCAGTGTCCTGTGCCTTGTGGATAGGGTAACAAACAAATAAAATTTGCCTAGCCTTGCGTTGTAAAAACTGGCTGTGTGTTGACACACAAACTTTTCCTGCTAGTTAGAGTTTAACTCAATAATTCATTTTCACTATGTGGTTTAACAGAGGAATGTGTAGATTTTAAATTATTAAGAAGCTATGATTCTGTTTCTGCACATGCACAGTTTATTTTTTCAATATTTTTAATAAGGGTTTTTACAAATGCATATGGTCTCATTTTTGGACTCAGGACCTGTATTCATGAGCTAAGACAGCTGTTTACCTTAGTCTCAGTGGGCATGAAAGCAGGGAAAGGCAGGGACCTGTTTGAGTGTCACAAAAGGAAAAAAAAGTTGGGAACTTAAGTCTGAAATGTGTGTGGTCAACACAGTAGGGTATAAGGGTGTTTTGTCAAGTACTGGTTTTGTGAAAAAAAGAGTTAACATATTAATAAAAAAAAACTGAGATCTCCCCAAACAGTGCCTGTTTTCCTGACTTATGAATGCATTGACACAAAATGTAAGATGTGTTTTCATGAGATTTGTGAAAAGCAGCAAAAGAAAGGGAAATGTTAGTGCATCAAACCAAAAAAAGCTGGAAGTTTATTATTGAAACTTATATGGTTGACAAAGTAGTATACATGTATTTATTCTACTGTGCATTTTAAAAATATAGTTTTCTTTTACTATAATAAAAAAAGGTTGTTGGGCTTTTGTGTTTTGCAAAGGCATTGTCATTCTGCTTTTGTGAGATTTAGTGACAAAAGCGAGGAAAAGAAAGATGGCTTTGCACATCCATATGCAAGCAGGCTACAGATCTGGAGCCATGCCTGAATGTACATCTGTTTGTATATGGCCAGCAGGCCATACATAAAGCAAGCTATTGGTTCTGGATTGTGCCCAATAGGACAACTTGCTTGTATATTGCAATGTATCACAAAAAAAGAGGGATAATTAACAACAGCCCCATGAACCTCACTCAGCTTAATGCTAAATTACAACCCAAGTTTCAAGCATATGTTTTAACATCATTAAATAACATAGTGTGAGAAATACAGTAACAACCCATGATGAACACTGCACTCATGTTTCATGAAACACAAGGCTAAGGGATGCGAGAGAGAGAAAGAGAGAGAGCAGAAGATCATGCATATCACTCATAAGTGTAAAGTATGAGCTTGGTCTTTACTTTCCTCAGGTAGGGTCATATGGGTCCTGCCCAATGCATAAACTCATTTTCAACTTTCTTTGCACAGGGCCTCAGACCTGCAGATTGAAGCAGCCAAGATGAAGGGCATGGCCTGTACCTGTAGTTTGGTGTTGGGCCATGAAGTTTGGGGCTGGGAAATTGTGCTAGAGTTTAGGGTTGAAGGGTTGAAAAATACTTCAACTCCACATTTTCTTCCTGTTGTGGTTTTGAAACCCCAACAATATATTAACATATTCTTGGCAATGAATGTCCATAATATTTGAGACAGCAGAGTCACAACTTGCTTCATACAGGGCCTTTTGGGCACTGTGTGAAGTAGGATGTGCTGGAACCTTCAGGCCCTGTGTGAAAAAAATAGTTGAGTCTAACAATCAGGAGATAAGACATAACTTTCTTCCAATTTTGTTCATGTATCACTTTAATTGTAGTACAAAATGTACACTTTTCAAAATTTGTTTGTACATGTTCTCAGCCATTTTTCATATTCTTTGCATTTAAACACTTTTTTCATATAGGGCTATGTTCAATTTTCAACACCATGTTGCTGCTTTGAATATTTTGTTCATGCTGGACTACAGCAATTCATCTCGATGATGTTCATGTGTTTTTTTCATTTGTGTTGGTCTTAGAAACTTTTTTTGCAATGACTGTGCTTTCCAAATTTTGATTGTGTTGGACATTGAAACATTTTTGTGACATTTTATTCCAATTTGGTTTTGTGTTACCAAGTGCTGTTATGTTCATGTACCAGATTCATTAAAGTCCATCTCAAAAAATGCTCCACTGAGTCATGAAAATGCTTTTTTTAAGTAAAATATTATCTGTAATTATTTTCTTTTCAAAGTAAGCTCAGATGTATCATTAAACTGCCTTTTGAGGAAGCATACAACTGTCAACCTTTGAGTTAAGCATTTTTGTCATTATTTGGTGTTAATGTTTTGGTTTGTGTCAAACTTTAACACATAAACAAGGTTCATATCTCTTCTGCTATTTGTTTTGGTGAACTGTGCATGCACCTGTTTTAAAAATTTAAAACCTTATGATTTAAAAAAAAATTTCTTCAAGTCACAAACGGCTCCATTCTGGTGCAAGACCTAATGAACCCTTAAATTCTATGATTTAAATCAGTTTCGTTTTTGCACTGCTGGCAAAAAAGACTGACTCAATTGGGGGATTTTTACATAATTGTATTATTACCGTTTGAACCATCAACTGATTTTCATCAAACCTGCCAAAAATAAGTCCCTAGAACTGTAAAGGTGCAAATCAAATTTTGCAGATTTAGGGACTACAATTGCTGAGATATGTATAAGCTGCCAAAACCTTTGTTTTTGACAGAAACATAAACTCAACCCTAACGTACTGGCACTGCTACTCCTGTATATCTGTATTGCTATCTATCTATCTATCTATCTATCTATCTATCTATCTATCATATCCATTGCAAAAAAAAAAATTATGTTAATGCAGACATTAAAGTTCAAAAATGCAGAGCGCACAAAATAAGGAAATGACAAAACATTAGGAATTTGGAACTCTGGAGTATTGGCAAATCAGTGGTGTGGTCTTCCTTAAGGTAGCCAACTCTAATGCCCATCCCCTCCCCTGATCAAATGAGCTCAGAAGTAATGTCTTCACACAGGGTCCATAGGGTCCTGTGTGAAGAAAGCTATGACAGATTATGTTGGTTGGACATACTGTATCACTATCTGACACTAGTTTACAGCTGTACCTTGGGTTTCGGCCAGGAGGTATGGGCTGGGGGAAGGGGTTGGATATTAAGGTTGAGAACCCTCAAGGAAGACCCCACCACTGATTTTACAGTACTCCAGAAATCTAAATCCCAAATGTTTTTTCATGTCCCTTTTTTGTGCTTTTTGCATTTTTGAACCTGAATGTCTGCATTAAAGTAGTTTTTTGCAATTAATGTCCCTTTTTTCCAGATAGTGGAATTACATCCTCATTGGGACCTGCACAAAATGAGATAAATACAATACTGGAGACAGTTCAAACCCAGTGCATGATCCCAGTAGGCCTCAGCATGTATGTCAATATCTTGTGGGAAAGCTCCCTGACCCAACACAGAATATCACATCTGTGCCAAAATACTGCTCCATCCCTACCCAGGGCAGGGCTGCTGCTGTTGCTACAGCACTTTCCCCATCAGCATTGTCCCATTAAACTGGCTCACTGAGTTTAAACCTGAACACAGGTCTTTGGCATGGTAAGGCAACGTGGTCTCCAAGTGGTGCAACAGACATCCTTGCAAACAATGTTACTTACTAAATTCTTTGTTTTTTAATATTTTGACTCCAATCTTTCAACATTGTCTTCTTATGACCCCCACCTCATGAACCCTGTAGGTGAAAATTTTCGAATCCCTGCCAAAATAGCATTCCATTCCGGAGGTGCAAAAACACATTTCAGACAGGATGTGAAATATGACAGCTGTAATGTTCATGAAGTGGTGTGAAAAAATGGCTACGTTGAAAATTTGGAGTCAAAATATTGAAAGTTAACAAAATTATGCATGTGTGGACAAAAATTTCAGTGTGTGCTCATAACTTGGGCATTTTTAACACTTTTTTCACCACATTTTCAACATGGCCTTTTTGGGACACCACTTCATGAACACTGTCAGTGAAAGTTTGTTAATCAGGCCTGAATGGTGATTCCATGCAGTGTTTTTTCTGTGCCCAATTACCAAAGTAGCACTGACAGTGTTCATGAGGCTATGACCCAAAAAGGCCATGTTGACAATTTGGTGAATCAATTCCAAAAAATGACCAAGTTATTAGCATAAGTTCAAATCACGACTGAAATACATTATACGACACTTACCTGAATTCCTCAGTTCATGGTTCAGCACTGAAGAGTGCAGATGTGTCTCAATTCACAGAGGATAACAATGTATGACCTCGGTAGGTAAGTATAGGGTAGGGTGTGTGTGGTGGGTGCTTAGTGGAAGGGTTGGGATGGGGGAATGGGGATGGTAGTTGTGATGATGAGGGACCATTTTCTTTATTTCAGGTTTAAAAAAAATACTTTCTGTTTAGGAACAAAAACAATTAGTAAAGCTTCTTCAAGACTGTGAGGGTGAGCTCCCCAGTGTCCCACACTGCTGGGGGGGGCTTGTAAAGCTGACACAGGGATTGGACCCCCAGTGTTGGTAACCATAAGTTAAACAATGGGCTGGGAGACTGGGAGGGGGGTACAGTATAGGGAAAAAATACTAAATAAAGCTACATTGGGACACTGAGGTTGGCTCTCCAATGTCTCACACTGTTGGGAGGGCCTCTAAATGCTGACAAGGGGATTGGGCCCTCCAAGGTCGGCAACTATACTTTAAAACAATAGGCTGTGGAGGGGTTACAGTTCTTCAGACAGCAGGCAGGTTTCAGTATATGAAACAGGTGCCATATACTGGTATTAACTTTAATCAAGTAAAACACACAGTGAACATTCAAAACCTGTCAGTTGCTTATACTAAATCAGCTGATTTACTATAAGCATCTGAGAGTTTTTAAGGTTCACTGTGTGTTTTACTTGATTTACGTTATTACTACTATATGGCACCTGCTTTATATAATACACCTTTAAGTTATACCACTACATGGGAGTGGTGAGATGACAGCACTCTCTTAGGGACCAGATGTGCCCTTACAGAAAAATAGGTGTGCTGTGTACATGCAAAATGTATGCCACATGCTTAATTGTGCAATGTTTGCATGCAGTTTGCATACACAAAGTGAACCTAAGAGAACCAGGTCTAAAAAGCAAATCAGGTTGGTGTGCTGCAAACTTGACATGTGTGCAGCAGGTAAGCTGGTGTGAACATCTAAAAATTACATCAGGTTTGTGTGTTGCACACTTGACATGAGTGCAGCAGTTAAGCTGGTATGAACATCATTTAAGCATCACATCAGGTTCACATGCATGCTTGCATGCATGCCTCAGCTAAGTTGGTACAAATCTCATCTAGAAAAACACATCAATTTTTATTTCTCATACTATTGCTAGCAATTAGTCATTAAAATACATTTTTATTTGGTTTCCCATTAAATTAGGTAAACTCATTAATTCTGATCCTTTTGCAAGTTGTTTAATGGCTTTTAATTTTTGTCATTAAATTGCCATTAATTTGTAAAGTACTGTTTACTTATTGCATTAAATGCCTATGATATAGTGAGTGAACATCACCCATTCCACATGTACGAAGAGGGGCCTCTGTGTTGTGAATCCTGATCTTTTTGTTTTGGACCATGCAAATACCTTATGCATATTTAGTGCTACAAATGTGTTTCTCCATGACTGTTTCATCTCACTTACTTTCCCTTTGTCATTCTGTATTTAGCATATACACTATGGCCAACCTCAGCTCTCTTTGTGCTAAGTAGGGTTTTGGAAGCATACATTTAGCCACTGAAATGAAGAACATGGACACTCAAAATGAGGGACAATGAGGGACACTAGCCCACATGATGATCAGGACACATCATGAAACATGGAGATATAGTACCTCAGAACACAGTGGAAACCATTGCATTAGCACCTGAGAATAAATGTCTACCATTAAGCAGTGGTACCATTTAGGTAGGGCAGATTCAGTCCCCGTCCCCATATTTGTGTCTAGGTTATTCTTATGGTGTGGCAATAATGGCATTAAATTGGGATTTAACCTTTTGCACAATAAGTGCCCGCCTGGCCTGTATATGCTCACGCTGCAGGTACTCTCCAGACTTGACTGTGTTTGTACTGTGTTGTCCACTCTCGCCACCTATTAGCAGTGGCACAGTCACATTTGATGTGGATGAGCTCCAGCCAAGATAGAGCATGTGAGCCTTGCAAGTGTGACATTGTCTTTCCAACCACAGATTAGACAGGCTGAACACTACAGCTTGGAGGAGTCAGTGACCACTGAACTCTCAATAGCAGTGTTGTGGCAGCATATTTTTGTTGTTCTGCATCCATCTCTCCTGCTGCAGGTACTCTCCAGACTTGATGGTATCTGTATTGTGTTGTCCACTCTATCCACCTATTAGTGATGGCACAATCACATATAATGTGGATGAGCTCCAGCCAAGAAAGAGCACATGAGTCCTGAAAGTGTAACACTGTCTATCCCACCATAGAGTAGACAGACTGCATACTACAGCTTGGAGGAGTCGGTGAGCACTGAACTTTCAATAGAAGTGTTGAAGCAGCATATTTTTGTTTGTCTACTCTTAGTGAGACTCAATCTCCCCCGATGGCTGAAGGGGCAGAGGGTGAGCTAGAAGCTAACTCAAGACTAGGTTACTTACTTACTCTACTATACTTGCCATGCAAAAAAACAACACAGACTCCCACAACAGCAAGCTAGGCTTAGCAGCAGTGGTGACAGTGAGGTGGGTGGCCTTCATAGGCCTTGATCAGTGCAGCACAGCAGCAGCCACAGCAGCAACCAAACAAGAAACAAGTAATCCAGGTTGGGTGGGTTTGGTTGGTGAGGTGACATGGTCACAGACCACACTGGGGATCAGTGATGGTCAGTTCTAGCATCTAGCTTCTGGCAGAAGGAGAGAGGGGGGAGCAGACTGAAAACTGGGCCTGTGGCACACTGTGTTAGGCTGCAGATTCTGGCCACATGGTCAGGTAAGTAAAAGTAAATATTTTTTTACAGGGGGATTGGAGAAGGAGGAAGGACTGAAATATTGATGTGTTTTCACATTTCTTCACCTTTGGAAGGCTTCAGAACCCATACAGGATGGGTATTGAATGGAATGGAGTTGGAGAGAAAAATCAGGACAATGTTCTTTTTTTTTTGGGGGGGAGGCAGAACTTCAACTAGGAAAGAAATTGATTAGTAACTGGGTGGGTTTAAGCCCAAATCTAATGCATTGCTCTGGGATATATACAGATGAATCTTACACATTTTAAGTTTTCCTGATTTGCATATCACTTTTCAGTCAAAACAAATAACTTGTACCTTTTTGAGATGTTACAGACATTCTAGAGCTGTCCCTTGCATTCACGGACAGTTGAGCAGTATAGTATGCACAGACTATTGGAGCCCCACTATAGTTAAGCCTATGTTCCCCCCTGAAGCCGATCTTTGCATCTCAACACTCAGGAACATTATGACAAAGGGCAAAGGAGACTGCAGGGGTGTGCACCATTGAAATGAATGGGAGTATTTTTTTATTACTATTTTATGCATTATTGATGGAGAGCTGGAGATTAATGATGGCCACCACTCAACTAACAAGGGCCTTGTTAGTATTTATTTATTTTATTTTATTTAATTAGCATTTCGGAAAGACCTTTGAGCATGAGCTCTTTTACAAAGGTTCCACGTCAGGGTGGACAATAAGACAATACACATATTCAGTGGTTACAGAGGCCTGATCATTAGGCATTAAAGAGCGATTACATGAGAATTAGACAAATAGAAAAACAGAGCAGTTGCAATATAATAATAAGCTATTTTTAATTGGTTGTCCTAGGTAGCACATCCCTGGAAACCTCCAAATCCATTGACAGACTATGGCAGAGTAACTGCATAGGGTTTAATGCCATCCCAGATGAAGAGAGACTGGGTGACAGTGAAACAAGAGGGACTGGGTTTGAACCTACCACAGAGAGTGAGAGGTGGGGGGATAGTGAAACAGGGGCACTGTGATGGGGGGAGTAGCTCCAGAGGGCTTTTCCAAGTAGGGTGTGTGTGAGGGGGTTAGAGAGGGGCAGTACCAAGAGCATTTAAAGAGGACTGATAGCTTACTTAAGCCCTTGGCTAGACTGGAATGGAGGCAGGGTTCTCTAAGTAGCCCTGCTGAGTGCTACCTTGGGGGTAGGCCTGTCTATCACATGAGGCCTGAGAAGCAGGTACATTTTGAGCTAGACATTAGGTGCTGTTTGCAGCCTGCTTTGAATTTAAACAGGCTGTTGTTTGTTTGTAATTTCATCGGGAGTTCATTTATCCTGAAGGGGGCCTGATAGGAGAAAGCGAGCTGCCCTAGTGAGGTTCGGTGGAATGGTATGGACAGTGCTCCATTCTTCCTCCCTCTGGTGATGTGTGATGAGAGAGAAGCCTCGAGCAGGTTTCCTATACAGGGTGGGGTTTTTTCCGAGGAGTGCCTTCTTTCCCAGGAGGCAAGTTTGGTATTTGATCCTGTCTTTTAGGTTAAGCCAGTTTCTACGCTCATACGGGGTGCAAGTATGAGTGTAGTGATCTGTGCACAGGGGTGAGGTGGCATGCCTTATTGAGTGCAATTTGGACCCTTTTGAGCACTGTATCAGTAGCAGCTCCATAAACCACCAGCCAGTAGTCTATCATGGAGACTACGGAGCTGGAGACTGGGATTCGGAGTGCTTCCAGGGTGAGGGATTTCTTATGCCTATAGAGGACCCCAATCTTTGTGTTTACCACTCTGACAAGAGAGTCTACATGGTGTGTATAAGTGACAGAGTCATCAATGGTGACTCCAAGGTGCTTGAACAAGTGCACCTGTTCAATCTGCTCACCAGCCTTATTGGTGATTATGAGGGGAGCATGCCAACGTTTGTTGTAGGGGCTGGATTGTAGCATGTCCTTCATTTTCTTGTAATTTAGTAGCAGCTTTTGCCTACTGAACCAGTCCTCAAGTTTATTGAAAGAGTTCTGTAGTTCTCTTTGTAGGGCAATCTGAGAGGAGCTGCTGCTTAGCAGCACGGCATTGTCCACATACAGTATACGTTTGGTGTCACAGGCTGTAGGTAGGTTATTTACAAAGAGGATGAAAAGCAGGGGCCCTAGAAATGAGCCTTGAGGGACTCCTAGGAGTACATCTCTGGAGCTGCATAACGTCTGCCCGATTTTGACTCACTAGCTCCTGTGTGTTAGGTAGTCATTGAACCAATTCAGGGCATTAGATGCCACATCCAATCTTTGGAGCTGGAGTACTAGTAGAAGGTGGTTGACAGGTCAAAGGCTTTGGTGAGGTCAGTGAAGATGGACCCGACCAATTTGCCTTCATCCAGCACCTTGTGCACATAGTCAATGTATTCCAGCAGTGCCGTGGTGGTACTGTGTATTTGCCTGAAACCATGTTGGTTTGGGCAGAACAGATCATACTTATTGAGGTATTCTGTGAGTTGACTTGCCACAATTTTTCCAAAGCTTTGGATAGTAGGACAGTGATCTTCATTATTCTCCAGCTCACCATCATAACATATGAAATAGTAATAAAAAATAACTCCATTCATTTTAAGGGGTATGCCCCAGCACTCTGACCTATGGACATCATCTCTTAAAGACTCCAACCTCTGGCTCTCTAGTACTCAAGTAAGATACTTTTTACTTATATCTATACTTGGTGGGTTGTCTGTAGCATCATGGCTGTACCCACTACAGTGTGTGTGCATGGGGGGGATGGGCATGTGGATGTGTGTCAAGTTATTGCTACTTTTATGTTTGCACCTTAAAATCTGAGTGGAAGCATTCAAAACTCTGGAGAGAAAATAGTAGGAGTACAAGTCAGACAGAAGTAATTAAGTGGTTTTGTGGGTTAGTTTGAGTATTGGGTGTGGGAAAAAGCACATGTGTTTCCATTGGTATGTGTGCTACAGTTCAACTGTGAAACTGAGATGAGTAAGAGAAGAAAAAGAAAACTGAAAAGCATAACAGTGGCTACAAGCATGCCACATACATGCATATGTAATCAGATAAAGTATGTATTGAAGTACAAGTGAGCCATATGTGTGCAGACAGTATGTCTTAGTGGTTAAGGCCACTGAACTGCAAGCCAGGAGAATCTGAAGCATGAAGACCTAGGTTTGAATCTCATCAATCTCCACTTATGTATGGTGTGATCCTGAGCAAGTCACTTAACATTTACATGTGCAATTATCAGTGACCACTTGCTTTTTGCATGCATTCCACATGAATGCAGTCTTTCTCAATTTAACATACAAATCATGGTTTCCACACTTGCTTGCTGCAACCATGCCATATGCATGCAATCGATTCCAATTTAACATTGAAACTATAGTTACAGCATGCATATTACTTGGGTAGTGTTATGTGTACAGCATGGAAACATTTCATATAATTAGTTTTGTAAGGGTGCGCACCAAATAAGCAGGAGACATAACATGGGAGGGGGGTATATTATGGTATTTATTTAACAAAACACAGAAACAAATTGATTTTTAAATTACACATATTCAAGCATTGCCATTGACCTGGGCATCGTTATGTGCATCATATCATATACTGTAATGTTCTTCTATACGAAACACCGCAGTATATGATATGACACACATACCAACATATGATAACAGGACATCATGCTTTTGAAATAATTCAGCTATTTGTGGAACTTCTTTTTTAAATGCCCATGCTGACAAATGGAACTTTTTTCGTAAATAATTTAGAAACTACTAGCTTCCGAAACATACAAGCTCTAGCCAGAGCCGATAGTGCTGTGAAGAGCTACCAAATGACCAAAGTTACACATGTGTGTAGAAATTATTCAATGCCCAGGTGTCACTTGACCATTTTTTGGAGGTGTTGCACCAAATTTTCAACATGGCCTTTTTTGGACTCCTCCTCATGAACAGTGCCAGTGTCATTTTGTTCACTTGTCCCGAAAGGTGATTTCGCGCAGCAAATGCACTTTACTTAACTACAGGTGCAAAGACACATTTTGGACAGGTTGTGGAAAATGACAGCTGTACTGTTTTGAAGGAGGTGTGGAAAAATGGCAATGTTGAAAATCTAGAGTGAAAACATTAATAATTGTCGAAGTTATGAGTGTGCATAGAAACTGCACAACACATGCTCATAACACAGTCATTTTTTGGAATGTTTTCACCAAATTTGCAACATGGCCTCTTTGGGACCCCACTTCATGAACAGTGGCAGTGTCATTTCATGAATCAGTCCGGAAAGATGATTCCGTGCTGTGACTGCAAAATCGCCTTTTGGGACCGAGTAACAAAATGGCAGTGACAGTTTTCATAAGCTGGGGTCCCAAGAACCACATGGTGAAAATTTGGGGACAACAATTCAAAAAAATTGCTGAGATATCAGCATAAGTTGAAAACCCCATTGAATGACATTATAGCAGGCTTATCTTTGATTTTTCAGTTCGCTGTTTGGCTTTGAAGAGTGCAGACGAGTCTCAGTCCAGAGACGATGACAGCGCTGACCTCCAGAAGTATGGGGTAAGGGGGGATGTGGGTGCTCAGTGGGAGGGTGGGGATGGAAAGGGGGACTAAAGTGACGATGAGGGACCGTTTTCTTGTTTACAGGGAAAAAATACTGGAAGGACAATGAAGGACTGTTTTCTGTTTTACAGAAGAAACAAACATTTGGGCACACTGAGGTGGGCTCCCAGTGTGCCACATGACTGGGGAGGGTGTACACACAAATATTGGGCACCCCGATGTTGGTGGCAGTGGATGGGGGGGAAGGAAAAAAATTAGGCACACTGGGGTAGGCTCCCAGTGTGCCACATGACTTTGAGGGACACAGAAATGCAGCTGTCTGTATTGTCAGGGAGCTTTGGAGCAGCTTTCTAATTCAAAATAGAAAGTAAAGCTGTTCCACTCCCAGGATTAAATATTTTAACATGCAGGCAGGCAAAAAAGTGAGAGAGAAAGTAAGCGAAGAGCTGGCATGCTCTTATTAAATTTTTTCTTGCGGTCTCTCAGCATTATAAATTTTTAACCTGCCGTACCGGGTCTTGCTTATACAGAGCAGTGAATGCCACAGAGCTGGTGGCAGCCACACAACTGAGCATTCGCAACACTCACACATGCACAGTTGTGATTAATGGCATCTTGCCATACATAACACTGCCAGCAGAACTGTGCATACAGGCAAGTCGTGCACATGCAGTCCATGCCACAGAATGCAGATTTAACAGCCAAAAGAGTGTGGCTGTTATTGCATAGTGGCAAATCATGGTGGAGGGTTTCAAGCTCCATTAGGCATTAGGAAGGATACTTCCAAATGTCCAATGGAAGGTTCAATGATCTGCCATTTTCAGAGCTACAATCACAAAAGGGCTGTAGGCTCCACCCATAGCCCTAAAAAAACCACAAACGCATGTACCTTGGGAAAAACTCTATCAAATCTGAACGTTTCAGCTTTCAAATCCTCATATATTTTAATTTATCAGTGGCAAAAAAAAGTCTTAACATTTTTAAAAATGATGATTTTTACATTTTGTTCACCTCTGTAACTTTGCCCCCACTGAACCGATACATGAAATTTTCAGGGTCACAAGATCCTGTCATAAAGGCTGTGCTTTGCAAATGTGATGTAAATCTGTTGAATGCGGCAAAGTTATTAAGGTGCACATATCGAAGTTTAACATTAAACTGCATCCTCAACTCTAATATACAGGCACTACTGTGCCTGTTTAATAGGTTCCATATTAGGTCTGAGTATGCAGTTTAATGTTAAACCCTGATTTCTGCAAAGTTATACCTGTTTAACCAGGTTGCACAGAATTTGGCAGGAAAGGAGATGCAGTAATTAGGCAAAGTCTATTGGCATTTTTCACTTAGCCTTTGTTCTTTTCTGCTTTCAGCATCCATTTCAGCTGTAAAACCTTCTAGGCCCATTGATGGAAGAATGTCAACCACCATGTTTGGACAGCTGTTCTGGATTGTGCACTCTGACAAGCTCTGTGGTGATTGACAACACCATAGGAGGGTTTGTACAACACACTCACATTTTGAGCTCATCCCCCATGCCCAGATTAATAATGTGGGGCTTCATCTGGGTTTGGTTAGCAATTGTGGGACAAGTTGTGTCAGGTCTGCTGTCTATTTTAACTTTTCAAGGTAGTCCTCCTAGAATTTACAAACTGTTCTTTCATTAACTGCACAGTTCTGGTGTGATTGGTTATAGTGCATACTGTTCATTACCCAATCATTGCAGCATACAGTTGGTGGGTGGTGCCTGAAATTATAGGCAGATTCAGCAATCTGTCTCTCCCTGACTGGCTTCATTTCCTGGAGATTTGAACTGCTTGGCACAGTCCCCTGGAGCTCATCTGTCTGCTGCCTAAATTTCTTTTTTCCTAACCTCTGCAACTAAATCTGTGATGTGTCTTTGTGCCCACTGCTGAAGTTGAATTGTTAGTGTAGGGAACTACAACCCCTTTTTTAAGTGCCCATTTTCCCATTTGCAGTTTATACTAATCTGCCACTAGAGGCATCTTATTTTTCCTATTAATCCTCCAACCTTGCCTCTGCCTTCTCCTGTTCTAATCACCATTATCCCCTGCCTTGTTCTCACTTTTAGCATACTGTACTCTGAAGAAAAAAAAATACTCCACAGTGGCAGTCACACTCACTGAAGGTCAGTTATTCCCCTTAGCCCCCCAATAGAAATAACAATGGGCACCACAGCTATCACACTCAGCCTGCTCATGGTTACCTTTCTTGCTCTGCCCACGTCCCATCCTGCCCCCCCTACCCTCCACCCTAAGCCTCAACCCCCTCTACCACCCCACAGCAGTCAACCCTCCCACCCTGGACACCCCTATATTTCCATGGCACCCACCTCCAACCAATACCCCCTCCCCACCAGGACACCCTGTGCCCACCCCTTCCTTGCCATACCAACCCTCCACACCCTACCCATCCCTTGTACCCCCACTAGTAGGACCTCACATCAGTACCTGGCTAAGGGTCCTGGTCACCACAGATCGCTCTTCAGATTAATTGCTCTACTCCTTCTGCTCTCCAGGAACATACACCCCAACCCTGGGCTGATGTCAACTAGACACCCCACACCCCACTCTAGTACTGGTCTCAGCACTGCATCCATGAATATTTGCAGCCTCCTAAAAAATTCGCTGCTCTCCAGTGCTGGGCTGTACAACACCGTCCTGATGTTATAGCACTAGCCAAGACCTGGCTCTTGAGAAAAACTCCTGACTCAGTTATCTCCCTCCCTGACTACACTCTGTTCAGGGAAGACAGTATTGGCAAATGTGGTGGCGGGTGTGCAGTCTTTATACGTGACACACTTTTAGGCCATGCTCTTCCTGCCCCCAAGCTCGGTTTTAGTGCCCAAGCCCTCACCTTCAAGGTTACCCCTGACCCAGCAAGGGGCCCTCTTTTACTCACAGTCTCTTACATACCCCTGAGGGACCAGGGACCAGCTGTCCACTCCCTCATTGAATACCTCACCACACTCCCTCACAAGGTGGAGCAGCTCATCCTAGGTGACCTTAATGTCAGTTGGCCGAGTACCACTGCTCCCCATATCAGGGACCCCTTTGCTTCCCTAGATATGACCCAACTAGTTACCTCACCCACTAGATTTAACTGGTCAGGGGGTTCCAGCACCCTCCTAGCTGTAATTCTGTCGAACCATCCCCATAAAATCAGAGATATTAATGTACTACCATAATCTCTTAGTGCCCACTCTCCTGTCCTCTGTCACTGGTCATCCCCCACATTAAAACCAGTGTCCCAGGTCACCTCGCACTGGTGCTTTCACCCCGGGGGTCTCAAAAAGCTAAAAACACACCTAGCCTAGCTTGACTGGTCCCCAATCCTACTTGCAATGGATATTGACTCTGCCCTAGCCTATTCTTCTAGTGCCTTCAGCAAGGCCTGCAACCTTTTCACCCCCCTGACCAGAATCCATACCAAGAAACACAATGCTCCATGGATCTCCCCATCCCTCATCCAAACACTGAAACAAAGAGATAATCTCTGGCATATTGCTGTCAAGACTGGCAAACTGGCTGACAGACAAGCCTATAATGCAGCACGTAACACATGCACCTTGGCTATAAGGCAGGCTAAGGCCAGATATTATCAAGCCACCCTTGAATCCACTTGGGGCTCATCCTGTGCCTTCTGGGACAATATGAAAGAGCTCAATGTAAAGACCCGCTCCCCCCCCACCATCACTACTCTCCATAGATGGTACCATCACTACTGATCCTCCCCGCATAGCTGAGTGCCTCAATATGGCTTTCTCAGATCTAAGCTCTGTCCTCCCCAACTACTTTTTTGACCCTATCCCTGCCTCCACTTCCCCCACCTTGGATCACCCCCCATTCTACCTGTGTGCCATATCACCCCTTGAAGCCAGGCCTCATCTGCAAAAAGCCTTAGCTAGCAACAACCCCAGCTGTGATCCCCTGGACTCCAGGATTCTCCGATTAGTCCTAGGTACTGTACTAGACCCACTCATCAACCTTTTAAGCTGGTCACTATGTCTCAGTCAAGTTCCCGGTGCCTAGAAAATTGCAGAAATCATCCCTATCCATAAGAGTGGAGATAGAACCTCCCCTAACAATTTCAGGCCCATCTCCATTTCCCCCCTCTCTCCAAAGCACTAGAAAAAATAGTGGCCATTCAGCTCTCCAAGTATCTGGTCAAATACGACCTGCTGTTTCCAGAACAACATGGATTCCACCATGGACACAGCACCACTACAGCCCTCCTGGAGTTCTCCCAGCACCTCCACTCTGCTCTTGACTCTGATCATGTTGCAGGTGCAGTGTCCATTGACTCTCCAAGGCCTTTGACACTGTCTGTCACCCCTCCTACTTGACTTTCTCCACCAACTTGGCTTCTCCCCTGGCCCATTGGCTTGGTTCACCAGTTACCTCACTGCCAGATCACAGTGTATGAAGGTAAATGGCACCCTATCCAATACCCTGCCCATTCACTCGGAGGTCCACCAGGGTTCCATCCTGGGACCAGTTCTGTTCAGCCTATTTCACAATACCCTCCCCAGCTCCTGCTCGGGCAATATGGTACTCTATGCAGGTGATGCGGTTCTCCTTGCCTCCCACCCTGTCCCCACATCTCTACAGGAATCCCTGCAGCACACATTCAACCAACCCGAAAAGTGGTTCCTTGACCGCCAGCTAGTCATTAACCTCAAAAAAAACAAATCTATGCTTTTTTTGCATCACCAGAATGAGGCCAAAAATGCCCCCCTCTGCATTCTCCCAAGTAATGCTCACCCTCTTGAGCAATTGTCATCCTAAAAGTACCTGGGCATCACCTTCAACTCAGCTCTTACATTCCACACTCACATCAATACCCTGTCCTCAGTCATAAACTCTCAGATTGGCCTTCTGTATCGCCACAGAGATTGCCTCCCCCAAACCGCTCTCCGACTGGCCATCAACTCCTCTGGCCTGTCCCTAGTGGACTACGGCCTGCCTATCTATGCAGTGGCTGACAATACCACCCTCATCAGAATCTAGACCTCAATAAACAAGGCCTGTAGGTTCCTGACCAGTGCATCTCTCCACAGCCATACTTACCTGCTCTATTCCACTGCCAACCTGCTCACTTTGGAGGAGCACCTGCGCTACGAAACCTGCTTACTTGCCAGAAAAAATCTCTCCAGGGGTCATCGCATCCCTGTGGCTTGCATCCCCATCCATTGCCACCCATAGCTCAGTTAAGGCCACCTTTCTTGTGCCCCGTACCAAGACCTCCCTAGCCCAAAGGTCCTTCCACTACCGCACCTCCACATAGTTCAACTCCCTCTCGCTCTCTGTCACTAAGTCTGCCAAAATTGGTCCCTTTAAAATCACTCTCCATAACCACCTCTTTGATGCCTGAAGCTGTAGTTGCCCTTAATCAACCTAATGTTGGGGTCCCTCCCTGTTTCTTACCCATAGCCTTGACAATGTCCGTTGGACTGCCCCCCCTTTCTTTTTTTTTTTTATGATTGCTGTTTACTGCATGTAACTTTATTCCATAAACCACTGTTACACTGTGTTCTTTTTGTTATCTGTATTGCACCTGCATGTTACCACTGTTGTATCTCACACTGCAACCATGTCTACCCTCCCTGCGATGAGGTGCCTTTGTAAATGAGTCCCTGACTCAAATGTTGTAAATCCGACTTTCAAAATAAATAAATAAAATACAGTACTTCCCTATCTCAAAGCAAATTTCACTGGATTACACAAGATACTCACTCCTTTTTTGGAATGGGTGGAGGAGGAAAAAAGAGCTAGTTCATTACTAACAGACTCTACAAATTTGAGCAGAATGGTGGCAGCTTTGTTTAGGGTGACTGGAGTCAACAGTGTTCAAACAGCTGTAGTCACACTTTACCAGTTTGTGATTCAGTTGCTGCACAAGCAACATACTGTTTTTCTATTTAGGCACACACAGTCTTTTAACAGTTTTATTCACATCCAGCTTTCTGCTATCAGTCCTGCCAGCTCAATGGAAACAGTTGCAGCTTTTAAATTCAACTTTTTTTCTTATACACCATCACTCATGTGCAAGGCCACTGATTTTTGGTTTTACTGGAAAAACTGGTAAACTCCCAGAACGTGGACTGTCTGCACACTGGTAAAAGCAAATAATTTCATAGAATTTGACATTTTATACCAGATCAGTGCAATACATCTACAGTACTTGCCTCCTGTACTGTTTGCAATGTTGCTTCATTTAATGTTCTGTACAGTATGCCTTCATTTATTATGCTTATTTATATAAGTACTAAAAGAATGACAGTAGAATCCTGATAAAATACAGAAACATGATTAATTAGCACTAGAGCAATTCACAAAATTTCAAGTCTTGAAAATGGGATTTCATTACTTTAGTTACTGTAAATCAGTGGCCTTGCTCATCTAGCAGTCTAGTCCACTCATGTCTCAGGCAGCTTGTGAAAGTTAGCTGGTGGGAGGAGGTACTTAAAGCAGCATTTAATTGTTAACTACAGTAATTGATCATTTGTAAGGGGCTGATAATGGGCTGTGGGCAGTTTTTACTGATCTGTGCTAATTTCCCAGGCTAACGATACTAGTCTAATTTGCTGATAATGGGCAGGAAAAGGCATCTAGTCCATGAACTTAGATTTGTGTAAACAACCTGGATAAGTGCCTCCCACAAAATAGGCTGAATGATATTAAAGGACAACTAACATGTTACTTCCAGCCACTGTCGAATGAAAAATCCAAAAATGTAGGCTGTAGACTAGCCCTTACCCGTCATGTATTGCACTTTGGTTTATCCAGAAACATATTTTAAAAGCATTTCATGGTGTTTGAAAAACATAAACAAAGCACCCCACCTTTCAAAATCCCCACTCTGGGTAGCAGCCTCACATGGCAGTGACGTGCAAATGTAATGATGTCATCAGAGCCACACAGCTCTGGAACGATCATAGGATTGACATTGGGAGCCTATTAAATGTATTACTTTTAACCCTCTCAGACTGCATATATGGGCAAACTCCTTTACTGTGCATGTGTGATGCCATCTTCACACATGCAAAATAAAGGAGTTTGCCCATATATGCAGTCTGAGGAGGTTAAAAGTAATATATGTAATAGGTCCCTATAGTGATCCTATGATCGCTCTGGAGCTCTGTGGCTCTGATGACATCATTACATATGCATGTTGTGGCCATCTTAGGCTGCTACAGAGAGCAGGGATTTTGAAAGGCTGAGTGCTTTGTTTGCATTTTCAAACACTACAAAATGCTTTCAAAATACATTTCTGGATAAACCAAAGTGCACTACATGACAGGTAAGGGCTTAGTCTGCAGTCCTACATTTTCGAATTTTGTGTTCATCAGTGATTAAAAGTAGCACATTTAGCTGTCCTTTAAAGAGTTTTACTCTATATAATATACATGCATTCCATATATGCTGTACATACAGATATATAGTATATACATGTTTGTCTGCCTGTCTGTCTTCTGTCATCTGTCTGTCTGTCTATCTATCTATCTCTATCCATCCATGATAGGTCAAGATGGCATACACACATACATAAATATTTGCATTGTAGATAAAACTAGACTTAGTTGTTAGAGAAAAAAACAAGTTTATTAAAAACAAATAATGGGGATGAAGGAGGTAGCCAAGCTGCCTGCAATGTTCCACAGCTTCTGTGTGTACAGCAGAAAATGCTGCCATAATGCAGGTGAAGTGTAAGCATACTTAATAAGACATGTCCTGTTAGGTAGGCTATCCCAGTAATAAACTATCAGTGCAATTACATAACAGTAATTGGATATAATAAATCATGAGCTAGATGCCACTGACTCATTCTTACTTCTCTCCACGCATCAATGTTCCACTTTACACAAGGCGAGGCTGTTTATTGCACATCATTGCAAAAGTGGTGCAACATAAACATAAGCCAGAGCCACTGACATGTAAAACAAACTACAAGTGGAAGAAGTTGGGCTTCATGATATACTGAACAAAAAACCTGTTATGAAAAGTTCCAATTAAAATGTATTTATTATATAAAAATAAGCATAAAACTGAACAGCAGCACAGTGTAATCTCCACCCTGCCCCCCAAAAAAGTGCCATGCTGGCGGTTTGTTTGGGGATTTTTATGCTATGCTGCTGTTACATTATATGCTTATTTTTATGTAATAAATATGTTTTAATCGGTGCCTATCATAATATGTATTTTGTTCAGTACATTGTAATGCCCAGTTTCTTCCACTTGTAGCTGTTCATTGCACTATGCAATGCTGTTTGGTCAGTTCTCACTATGACAGTGTTCATGATCTGGACAGGAAATGCTTCTTTCTTTACTTCCACCACCACACATCCTAGAACACTAAAAAATGCAAAATTCTAGTGTAAGTCTGTTCATAGAGTAATTGCAGAATTTCCCTATTTTGTTCATCAGGACAAAATTAAAGACTAAAATTGTTGTGTCACCATTTGTTACTAAAGCTAATGTTCACCAGTCATGTTGAGAAAAAGTAATATGTAAATATTTATCATTTACAAGTATCAGAGCTAAATGGAGGCAATGGTGAAGGGAAGAATAGTTGCAGGAGTTGAAGAGGTAAATTTATGGAGCATGGATATGAACAGAAATTGGGGGAGGAGGAAGTGTGGGATAAAGATTTTTCTAGAGGAGAGGTAGATAATAGAACTCACAGCCTGTGCAGCTGAGGTCTTATAGGGAGTGGGTGGTTGCAGCAGTGGCGGAGCTAGAGGGGGGCTGGGGGGACGGTTGCCCCTCCTGGCTGCCCCAGTGTGAGAAGTGGTGCTCCACCACCATCTTTATTCACTGTTTAGGGCCCACTGTGGAGCCCATGATTGACTGAATGGCCCCCCTCAGTTACCAATCTCTCCCAAACCTGGCTCCGCCACTGGGGGTTGCTATAAGTGAGCTTGAGTTGGGAAGAGTAGGTGTGATCATGGAGGGGAAATAGCAGAAGAGGAAATTAACCAACATTTTAAAATAAAGGCACTATAATGTTACACCTGAAAATAGGCACTTGGCTGTCTAGTGTGCTTACCCTGTTAACAAAAGCAAATAAATAAATAAATAAATAAATAAATAAATAAATAAACAAGCGTCTACTTTCCATTGGGTCGTAAGTTTTGCATAATGGAAGAAGCATTGAAAAACAGCTGAAATCAAAGCAACACTAAGCATGATAGAGGGGTCCACCCTTACAGAAATGTTTATATGAAATGTTTTCATGCTGCACACATAAAACTATGCATGTGATATGTGTGATTTAGACATTAAATTGTAACCGACTGCATGCATGTGGCATGTATGCAGCAAGCAAGTATGGAAAGCATGCCTTTTATGTTAAATTAGAACAGACTGCATGCATGTGGCATGCGTGCAAAAGGTAAGTGGTCACTGATAAGTGCACACATAAAAGTTAAGTGACTTGCTCAGGATCACAACATATACTGTACAAGTGGGGCTTGATGAGATTCAAACCCAAGTCTTCAGGTCTCCTGGTTTGCAGTTCAGTGCCTTTAACCACTAAGCTATACTGCCTGTACACATATGGCTCACTTGTACTTCAATACAAATCTGCATACTGTACATCTGCACGCATGCAGCAAGCTTGTAGCCACTGTTACACTTTTCAGTTTTCTTGTCCTCCCTCAGCTGCACAACTGAACTGTAGCATGCATACCAATGGAAACACATGTGGTTCTTCTCACCCCCAATATACACACTTTCACACAAAATGACTTAATTACTTCTCTCTGGCCTGTACTCCTACTATTGTCTCTCCATAGTTTTGAATGTTTCCATGCACAGACTTTAAGTTGCAAACACAAAAGTAGCAATAACTTGACACCCCCCACCCACATGGCCAGTCCCCCCCATTCACTCATACTGCAACAGGTGTGGCCATGCTGCTACAGACAACTCACCAAGTATAGATATAAGTTGAGAGTCTCTTACCCAAGTGCTAGGGAGCCAGAGGCAGGAGTCTTTAAGAGATGATGTCCATGGGTCAGAGTGCTGGGGCATAGTTGTACCTCTTTAAAATGAATGGAGTTATTTTTTATTACTATTTTATACATTATGATGGTGAGTTGGAGAATAATGAAGGCTACTGCTCTACTAACAAGGCCCTTGTTAGTCAAGCAGTGGCCTTCATTAATCCCCAACTCTCCAACAATAATATATAAAATAATTAAACAAATACCCCCATTCATTTCAATGGTGCATGCCTCTGCAGTCTCTCTTGCCCTATGTCATAATGTGCCTAAGTATGGTGATGTGGAGGTCAGCTTCATTGTGGGGGAGGTATAAGCATGATCATAGTGGGGCTTCAAAAGTCTGTACACACCATACTGATTAGCTGTCCCTGAATGCAAGGGACAGCCCTCATTTTATCCATGAAAACTGCTCTGCTACTCATCCATCCTTCATGGGAAACATGCTGCTCACACAGAGGATGTCCTGTAAATTTAGACATTATGGCATGGGCACCATTTCAGATTTTAGCATGTAGGAGCCAACAACCAGTGGAGGCCAGGTGATAGTTAGCCCCTTGGTGGCAAGCTCTAGAATGTCTGGAACATCTCTAAAAGGTAAAACTCATTTGTTGTTAATGAAAAGTGATATGCAAATCAGGAAAAATTAAAATGTATAAGATTTATCAGTCTATACCCCGGAGCAGTGCATCAAATTTGGGCTTAAACCCACCAAGTTATTAACCATTTTTTTCCTTGCTGATGTTCTGCCCCCCCCCAAAAACAAATGTGTCCCAATTTCTCTCTCTGACTCCATTTCATTCAATACCCATACCATATGGGTCATGAAGCCACCCAAATGAGCAGAAAAGTGAAAAACACATACATATTTCAGGCCTTCCTCCTTTCACAATCCCTCTTTAAAACAAAATATTTACTTTTACTTACCTGGCCATCTGGCTAGAACTTGCAGCCCAGCCCAGTGTGCCACCAACCCAGTTTTCAGTCCTCTCTTCCTCATTCCTTCTGCCAGAAGCTGGATGCTAGAACTGACCATCCCAGGTTCCCAACGTGGTCTGCGACCAAGTCACCTTACTAACTAAACACACCAAACCTGTATTGCTTACTTCTTGTTTGACTGCTACCATCACTCCTGCTGCACTGCACTGTACTGATCAAGGCATATGAAGTCCACCCACACCACTGCCATGGTTCTATGTGATAACGGTGACTGCCGAACAGTGAGCCACATTATTGTGACATCAGGGAGGGGAAAACATTTTTGCCACCTTGACATCCTTGGCACACAGAATAATGGCACCAGGACCTTACTTGTTTTGCTTTCTGTGGGGGGGGGTGGTGTGCCCCCCAACATGCCCACTGCAACTCCCTACTAAAGGATTCTCAACTCAAGGGGGGTGCATGTCAGGGGGGCAAAAGCAACAAATGCAAGTTGAGGGACGGGAGCAACAAAATTGCAGTAGCGCCTGGACCCAGACCCGAGCCCAGTACCTGCCACACCGCAAGTGAAGGCCAACCCCCAATGCCATGGTGCAGCTCAGCAGCTGACCACAGCACCACTGCCTACATTCCTTCCACCCCCCCAGCCCATGCTCACCATGCTCACTCCCCCCATGCATGTGTACATATAGCGACATCCTGTCACTGCAGTTGCCCACCACACCACATCCGGTCACCCTACCAAAACATCACCATTCTGGCTTTCGCCCACAATGCGTGACCATTTTGGATGGTGCCTTACTTCAGGCACCAATATCACAGGTTACCCACTGTCACCACTGCTGCTAGAACTAGCTTGCTTCCGAGGGGGCCTTTGCTGTTGTTGTTTTTTTTTTTTTTTTGTGAGGTGGGCCTAGTAGAGTGAGTAGGTAGCCTAGTCTTGAGTTAGCTTCCAACTCACCCCTGTCCCTTCAGCCACTAGGTGAGAGACTCACTAAGAGCAGACCAACAAAAAATATGCTGTCACAACACTGCTATTGAGAGTTCAGTGTTCACCGACTCCTCCAAGCTGTAGTGTGCAGTCTGTCTACTCTATAGTGGGAAAGACAGTATCACACTCACATTACTCATGCTCTTGCTTGGCTGAAGCTCCTCCATGTCATGTGTGATGGTGCTGCCACTAATAGGTGGAGAGAGTGGACAACCCAAAACAAACATAGTCAAGTCAGGAGTGCACCTGCAGCATGAGCGCACACAGGCCAGGGGGGAACTTATTGTGCAAAAGATTGAATTGCTACACCATAAGAACATCCTAGGCACAAATGTGGGGAGGGGGCACTCCCCCCCATTCCCTTTCTTTAATGGCACTCCTACATTATGGTAGAAATTCATTCTTAGGTTTCTGTACAAGTAAATACAACAGTTTCCACTGTGTTTTGAGGTACTGTATTTCCATGTTTCAGGATGTGTCCTGATCATCCTGAGGGTTAGTGTCCCTCATTGTACCTCATTTTGAGTGTCTATGTCCCTCATTTTAGTGACAAACTGTGAGGTATGGTGCATGCTTCCAAAACCCTACTCAGCATAAAGAGTGCTTAGTATGGTCATAGTATATACTGTATGCTCCATACAGAATGACAAAGGGAAAGTAAGTGAGCAGAATCTGTCATGGAGAAACACACTTGTAGCACTAAATATGCATAAGGGGATTTGCTGGCCCAAAACAAAAAGGTCAGGCTTCATAACACAGAGGCTCCTCTTCTCACATCTGGAATGGGGGATGTTGGCTGACTATATCCTAGGCATTTAAAGCATTAAGCAAGCACTACTTTACAAATTAATGGAAATTCAATGACAAAAATCAAAAGCCATTAAACAACTTGCAAAAGGATCAGAATTAATGCTAATTTTAATGGGAAATCAATAAAAATGTATTTTAATGTCTCTACTTGCTGGCAGTAGTATGAGAACTAGAAACTGCTGTGTTTTTTAGATGAGATTTTTACCAGCTTAGTTACTGCACACATGGTAAGCGTACAGCATATGAACCTAATGTGATTTTAAAATTATGTTCACACCAGCTTACCTGCTGCACACATGTCAAGCTTGCAGCATGTGAACCTGATTTGTTTTTTAGACCTGGTTTGCTTAGGTCCACTTTGTGTATGCAAACTGCATGCAAACATTACACAATTAAGCATGTGGCATGTATTCTGCATGTACACATTACACACATATTTCTGTAAGGGCATTATAACTAGGGTGAACTTAGGAGCAGTACTGTTGACCACACCTACCTAGCCAAAAAAGGTAGGATTATTGTGAAGATGATTTCTCAAAGAATAGGGGAGGAGAGGATTTACAATACCAAGTGTGTTGATGCACTTTTTATAGGCGGTGTCAGTATAACAGAGAAAATTAGATGTTGCTCCAGACAAACACTGAGGTATTTGAAGATGATGACATTCTCAAGGGAGACATTTAGAGTTTTAAAGACAAGATACTGTGGAGCATTGGAGTCTCTCTTTACTTCCAAAAGACATAGCATTCTTTTTAATAGTTAGAAACAGTTGGTTAGTTAGTCAGTTAGTCAGTTAGATAGTTAGCGGACTGGGAGAATGTTTTTCACTATTCCATACTTGAGGGACATTGCTTGTGAGAAATGAGAGATTGAGGAGGGATATAGGCAGTGATGGCAGGACCAGAAACATGGTGGAGCTTAGAGTGAAGGCCATGAGATATCAATGGCCTTGAGATGGTTTGAGGGACAAAAGTGCACTAATGTAGCAGCCAGGATGATGGTAGAGAAGGAAAGGGGGAGGTAGGCAGGAAAATAGGAAGCTGGAAGGTTAAGGGAAACATAATTAAAGGTGGGTGGGGCTGAGCTGGGAAGCTAGAAGAGAGAAGGAGGGAGCAGAGAGAGCACAGCAGATAAAGGATTCAAACAAGTTAGAGGTGACATCAGCAGGGTCAAAAATAGATGAGCATGCATGAGATTGGCATTATTAGCTGAGTGGGGGAGGTGGATCAAAGATAAAGTGAGTTTCCTTCCAGCATTCTGATGGTAAATTAAGGCTATTCTGGAGTTTGGAAGCAAAATACTTTGCTTTTGATTCCTTATGGCTTTAATGCTGTTCTGTCAGTGTTGTTTACCTCTTAAGAGGTCCTCAAAGTAGCCAGAGGCATTGTGAAGGTGGCAAACAGAGTCACACGCATTTAAACAGGCAGCAAGCCTGTGATCCAGAATAAATGGAAATCTTTCACAAATGACCTGCAAAGGGGTGGATTTTCCAGAAATTGTCGTGCATTTAAAGTGGAAGTAGGCAAAGGCATCATCCATGTTGGTGGACAGAGAAATGGGAAACAGTCAGTGTGATTTAGGTCATCCTGCTGGGAAGCTAGGTCAACAGACCTGAATAAGCAGAACCAGAGAACTTGGGGGTGGATTTTGGATCTTACCTACACAGTAGACCATCCTGTGGTCATGGAGTGCATCAGGGAGGGTGCCAGCTTCAAGGACATGGTGAAGATGGAAGGAATGATTTAGAGTGCATCAGAAAGGGTGCCAACTTCAAGGGCTAGTGAAGATGAAAGGAATGAATTCAGATGAGGAGGCCATGTTGGGTGAGGAAGAGTTAAAACCAGTGGGCTCAGAGACAACTTCTGTAAGTTGGAGTTACTGTACTGAACTTGCTGGATGACGGATAGGTAGAATGGTAGGCAGATAAGAAGGGGGGGAGGAAGGTACATTAGGTAGATAAATAAACTTTATTTTTATACAGGTCAGAATCAGTCCTTTATAACTCACAATCCAATTTACAGAAGTCAGTGTTTTTATTAATTTACATTGTACATACATGTAGAAAAACAATACTCTTGTCAGTATAGAGTATATATTATAGTGGCACGGTAGCACCACTATACTGTAGTTAGGGTTGAGTAGGGTGTTTAATGTTAAACCCCTAACTCTGCACCTTAATAGCTTTGCCCCCATTCAATAAAAATGCAAAAATTTGGCATGTGCAGTCTGGAAGCAAGGTCTCTTGATTTGAACAGTTTGGTCTGTTCAGATGTGCAGATTCCAAGATCTGGATAGCACAAATTAAGGAAAAATCTGTGTTTGTTCTGTTTTTTGCTGTCACCTATAGCTCAGATGGTTTAGAACTGTATTCTGAAATTTTTAAGGTAGAAAGTCCTTGCCCTCAAATGGTGCCTTTCATTGGTTTGGTGAAAAAATGTAAATTTATTCCCAAGTTTTAAGGATTTGATACTTCAGTTCTGCGATTGCTCAGTAGGGTCTTTCTGATAGATGTTTGATACAAAAGAAGAATGTGGCCACACAAAAGAGGATTTTTTGTTTTGTGAGGCCAAATTCCTATTTAGTGACAAAAATTCTTATTTTGTATCGTGGCCATCTTGTTTTCTTTTCTTTTTTTATTTTTTCAAAACCTAGCAAAACTATTCCCCGGAGACATACAAACATATGAATTTAGCTAAATGAGACCAGTTTACCCTTACTGTGGATTTAATTTTTCATAAACCAACCCCCAAATGTGTTTTTGGGACATTCCAACAATCTTTAGCCAGTCTTGTTTTGTGAGCTGTTTTTCTTGTTTTGTGAGGCTCATGAAAGTGGAATAGGGCCATATGACGGAATAATTTAATTTCGCAAAAGATGATTTTGGACTTAGTTTTTTTTTCAGGGTCTTCTTTTGTGAGCTCACAAAAATCTCATGAAACAGGATGCCTTCTGAAGAAACAAGATTTTGGACTTAAGAATACAGAAAAAACAAAGTCCAAAATCTTGTTTTGTGAGATGGTATCTTCTTTTGTGAGGGTGGTGGACACTTGGAATGTGCTGCCAGAAGAGATGGTCTTGTTGAAGACAGTTGTCAGCTTCAAGAGAGGCTGAGATAGGCATGGTGGATGGTAAGGATCATGAGTAGGGAGGATGGGAGGAGTGGGTGGGGACAGGGACAGTAGCTCAAGCTGTGGACCCTGCAATATGAGCAGACTACATAGACCAAATATCTTCTTCGTATGTTTGTATGTAAGATTTTGGACTTAGTCTTTTTTCACATTCTTCTTTTGTGAGAAGGCATCCTGTTTCATGAGCTCATAAAAATCTCACAAAACAGGATGGTGGGCTCATGAAACAAAATTGTGTACTTATTTTTTTTCAGAATCTTGTTTCATTTGCCATAAATCTTATTTTGTGAGCACTCAGGAAACAAGACTGCTGGCTCATGAAACAGAGCTATGGGCTCAAGAAAGAATTTCTTTTTATTCAAAGAATCAGGATTTTTGCTCATCACTGTGCTGTTTTTGAAGATTTCAAAGCCAAATTGTTAACATGTGCGTCTTATGACCCTACCTCATGAACTATTGTGGAAACATACTTGACACATGATTGAAAAAATGCATCAGTAGCCACATGGAACTGCAGGGACCTTTCTGTACCAAGACAGACTCTTGCATGTCTACATCTGTAAAAACAGAGAACTGCAAGACTTAGAGGGCACTGTAATTTTGCATCTACATAGACTCCTCAGTTGCTGCATGGCCTGTAAGGTCTGTGTGGCTGCATCTGTAGCCACACAGAGCTGTAGGACACTGTGTGTCCTACACTTCTTGCACCTGATGGACTGCACATTTGGTGCAGGGCTCAAAGAACCCTGTGCAGCTGCAACTATATACACATGAAAGCACAGGGCCAGGAGGGCCCTGCACATCTGCAACCAAATGAAGGTGTTCATGCAAGTCCCAAAGGGACCTGAATGAATGAGGATATGGTTGTACTATCCCTAAAAGAAAGGAAATCCATTGCAAAAAAACATGTCAATGCACCAGTTAGGGTTCAACATAAAGCAACAAAAGTAGGGAAATATGATGATAGGGTTTCCAACCCTAACTCCCTACCCCCACCCCCAAGCAGCAAAAGAAAAAAACATTAGGGTATTGGCTTTCTTCAGTCTTGTCAAATTGGTGCTGGATTTTTCTTGGGGTTCTCAATCTAATGCTCACCCGTACCCCCCAGCCCATAGCCTCCTGTCTGAAGCATAAGGCACAGCTCTATGCCAGTGCCTCATACTGATACATTCTTCAAAGGTACCAGATGTATGTCTTGCGACATGTTGCCACTAACCTGTGGACCCTGCCTAAGGAAAACAGCCCACATCTGACTCAGTTTGTTCAGGGGAGTGGATGAGCAGTAGGGTTGAAAACCTCAAGGAAGAGCCCAGAACTGATTTGGCAAGATTCAGGAGAGGATGAACATTTTTAAAAGACTGCCCAAGAAAAAGCAGATAGTAAATCTAAGGATACACTTCTAATGAGACAGGAGAAATGAAGCGAAATTTCACCAGTAATGGTGTTTTCTACACCATTCAATTCAGCTTTTGGCAGAAAAAGGCAAATTATACAGGACAACTGGAAACTGTTGAAGTCAACTCCTAGGGGACAGCAGCATCTATAGCTTCACCACTGGTTGTTGCTATAAAGGCACAGACCCAAAAGGATAGATTGGTGCATTCTAACTTTGTGGACCACAGTGAAAAACAAACTGGTCTTACTTTTGATCTTATTAAACCTGGCAATTACAATTGTGGTAATTCTGTACAGGGTAATAACACTTGTAAACTGAAAGGGTTTTTTTAATCCATTAAACAATGAAAAAATTTAAATTAGAGATGTCATTACTTCCAAAAGCACACATATAATATATGCAATCAAATGCCCATGTGACAAGTATTATATTAGACAGATCAGTAGAGAACTCCATCTGAGGATTTCAGAAAATACAGTAAGTCAATGATTTGAAGAAAAGATGACTCATTGAGTTTGGCTGAACATTTTCAAGCAGAAAATAATCAGATACCAACCTTCATATTTGTTTGCCATAGATAACGTTAAGAGAACAGATGGGGAGGAGATTGGGACAGAAAACTGTAAATGACAAAAGCATATTGGATCAATAGATTGGGGGTACTTGACAGTAGGATTGGGCTGAATGAAAAGATTGATTAGGTTCCTGTGTTATAAGTTTCGGTTCTTATTTGATGATGTTTTCATTAATTGGTTTACCAGACTTTACATACTACCATTCATATTGTGACAAGTTAAGGTTTATGTCACTTCCCATTTCTGTTGTGTTATGAAGCCCAGGATTTAAATTCAGGCTTCCCTTACATGAATTTTGAATTTAAGAATCATTAAGTACTATGCAACAGAATGTATTTGTAGGGATTTTCAGTCCTTTAGATTTGTTGATGGTGACTTTGAGGTGTTGTATCTGACCTCCTGGGAAGCATATTTTTTTTGTGTAGTTAGAACTTTGTAATTTAAAAGTGGTTTAAACCCTAATCTAAGACAACATTGATTGCATCTTGCTGTGACTTGCTAATTATATTTTTAAGATAAATAGTGATGAACTTTTAAGTACTCGCAATGCTTTTTTGGGAGGTTGCAGTCTTCTTTTGCATAAGCTACCTGCTTGTTTGACACTTAGGGGAGTTCCTATGATGTAGGCGGGAACAGGGAGAGTGCTTCAACGTCACGTAGGCAGAGATATATTAGCTCCTTGGTTCAATATCCTAATCAGGCTGTGTTGGGGTGAACAGCAATGCACTGTCTGACATGTTCATGAGAACATTGATGTGACTGTTTCAATCTGGTAAGATTTTTGCAGAATTAGGTTTTTGCATTGCTTAAATGAATGATATGAATAACCTTTTGTCTGAAAATGTATTACTAACCTGAATCTATATTTGTTTGTACACTATGATCTCTTTCTCTTGAAAAGCCTAGGGGCACAGACAAAAATGTTTGGAATGTTTTATAAGTGGCCAAAGCAAGTTGCTGATAATGTACTGAATAAAAGCTTGAATATTTTATGAAAATTCTGTCTACTGGTTTGATGGGGCACAACAAACTTTTTGCAAAGATTCAGGAGCACCAAAACCCTAATTTTTGTTTTCCTTTTGATGCTTGGAGTTGGGGTGGGGAGTTAAAACCCTAACACCACATTTAGCTACTTTTGTTGCTTTAAGCTGAACCCTAATGGGTGCATTAATGCCAACATAAATTTATTTACCCCTCTACACCACCAGGAGAAAATAGATGACTATTCACATGTGAAATGTCATTTATTTTCATGTAGCAGTGTTGTTGTAATTGGTGGGTTTACTGTCCTATCCCATGCTCTGTTTCTTATTGCTTTCACTCAGTCCACATGTTATCTCCAAATCCAATTTATTCAAACTCCACCATCCTGATTCACACAGCAGTCTTTATCCCCCTTTCACTGTACAGCAAAAGAAAAAAAAACCTCCCACATTTGAACATTCATTGCCATCCCTAGAACTGTGACATTTGGTGTGAATGTTCACAGTCCCAGGGGCTTATTTTGAGGCAAGTTTGTGAAAATCTGTTTAGCAGTTTGGAAGGTATTAATTAGTGAAATTACATAAAATCCCCATATTCAGTGATTTTTTTTTCAAGTTCAAGCTTATTTCATCAGGAAAGCTCCATTGAGCAAGCTCGTTCATCCTGCCACAGGCATGACAAAACAACAAGATGCATGATAAGACAGCAAAAACATCATACAAAAATGTACAGATAAGTAAACAGTATAACATCTGAATTAGAGGAAGAAAGGATAACAATTAGCATGAAAAAGGCTGCAACAACTAGAATAAAGGACAAATAATTCTGCCTGCAAATGGGATGTGAATTTAGAAAGTGTGCATTAGTGGCAAAGCAAACAGGTACAAGGGTCACCACCATGATAAAGTGCTGGATCCCAGTCAAGGCAGTGGAAGAGCCTATGTGCTGGATTAATTGGTGTAGCAGAGGCAATCATCACTGAAGGCACTACTTATTAGGGATTTGACAACTTTCAGGGACACAGAACTGGAAAGCCTAAGAGTGAGTTGGAGTTTTTTCCACACAGACGGTAGAGCATAACTAATGACATTTTTACTGAAATGTGTGCAAAACATGGGTACATCTAAAACAATAAAGCAGTTTTTCCTAAGTGAATAGCAACTGAGGGAATGGAGGAATAGTGGACATCAGATCAGATTTAAATTAAAATACTTACTGGTTCATTAAATCTCATGCTAAAATAAAGCCTTTTCGTGGCTTGAAAAAAAAAATTATTTTTAGAAGAACAGAATCTTTCCTGTGGTTATTAAATCTTGTACTTTAATTATTAATACCTTTCAGATTTTTTTGTATTGTGGTTTACATAAAATATTGTCCACATTGGCAGAAAAACCCATTGGTCCATCCAGTCTGCCTTTTTAAACCCTATTATGCCTCAAGTCCTATTGTCTAGATGGGATTTTCCCCTCACCTCCCTCCTGCCCCACTGCTAACCCCCTTTGTAACTACTCAGCCCCTGACTGTGTCTCAGTCATGCATATACTAAATTAATATTTTCTGCACCCATTACAATTGCCAGTAGGTTGTTTCATGGCTCAACCACTCTCTCTGTAAAATAAAACTTTCTCACTTCCCTCCAGAATCTGCTCCCCATCTGTTTCCACTCATGTCCCAGAGTTTTTGACTTGCCATTATTGCTTAATCCTTACAGGACCATGGACTGATGTATCAGTCCAAGATTCCTATATGTTCTTACTCTGTTGGCAGCCTAAGGGTTAATAGTTCCTTGCAGTCTACCTTGTTTATTCATAGAAACATAGAAACATAGACTTTGACGGCAGATAAGGACTGCTTGGCCCACCTAGTCTGCCCATTTCCCTACCTAGAGGATAAGCTGCAGATACTATTTAACCAACAGCCTATTTCTTCCTACCCCCCACAAAAATTGCCTTATGTCTGTCCCATGCATTCTTGAATTCTCCCACAGTTTTAGGCCCCACAACCTCCTCAGGAAGGCTGTTCCATGTGTCCACCACCCTCTCTGTGAAAAATACTTCCTCACATTGCCCCCATTGCCCCTGTCCCCACTCTATCTTCAAATTGTGTCCCCTTGTTCTTGCACATCTCTTTTTCTGAAAGATGCTACCCTCTTGGACTTTGTTGATTCCACTGAGGTACTTAAAATGTTTCTATCATGTCCCCCCTCTCCCTCCTTTCCTCAAGGGTATACATGTTAAGCTCCTTTAGCCTCTCCTCATATGACTTCTCTTGCAGACCCTGCACCATTTAGTTGCCCTCCTCTGAACTGCCTCCATCCTGTCTATGTCCTTGTGGAGATGGGGTCTCCAGAACTGGATGCAGTACTCCAGATGGGGTCTCACCAACTGTCTGTACAGGGGGATAACAACTTCCTGTTTTCTGCTGGTGATGCCTCTCCCTATACATTCCAGTATCCCTCCCAGCCCTCCCTACTGCCTTCTCACATTGCTTGCCAACCTTAAGGTCATCTGATATGATTACCCCCAGGTCCCTTTCCATTTTTGTTGTTGTTACTACCACCCCCCCATTGTGTAATCTTCCCCTGGGTTTTTGTTTCCCAGGTGCCTTACTTTGCACTTCTTTGCATTGAATCCAAGCTGCCATACTTCTGACCATTCCTCCAACCTTGCCAAGTCCCTTCTCATCCTTTCCACGCCTCCTTGTGTATCAACCCTGTTGCAGATCTTTGTGTCATCTGCAAAGAGGTACAGTATACTTTTCCTTCCAGTCCCTCTGCAATGTCACTTATAAAGACATTAAAAAGGACTGGACCCAGTACTGAACCCTGC
This sequence comes from Neoceratodus forsteri, assembly GCA_016271365.2. NCBI lineage: Eukaryota > Metazoa > Chordata > Ceratodontiformes > Ceratodontidae > Neoceratodus > Neoceratodus forsteri. Next base: position 990,793,513 of record CM057449.1, read on the forward strand.
TGTACCCCACTAGTAACCCCTCTTTCTTCAAAGTGGACTCCATTTACAATTACCTTCCGTGTCCAGTTGTTCAGTCAATGTTTTACCCAGGCTACCACCCTGGGACCCACTCCAAGGCTGGTTAACTTGACTACTAATCTTTTGTGTGGGACTGTGTCAAATACCTTGCTAAAGTCTAGGTAACATGTCCATAGCCCCTCCCTGGTCTACTACTTTGGTCACCCAGTCAAAGAAATCAATTAGATTTGCCTGACATGACCTTCCTGCTGTGAACCTATGCTGCCTTGGGTCCTGTGCCCCACTGGCCTTTAGGTACTCAACAATTCTTTCCTTCAGAAGTGATTCCATCACTTCCCTACCACAGAGGTCAAACGGACAGGTCTGTAGTTTCCTGCCTATGTCTTGCTCCCACTTTTGTGAAGGGGAATCACATCAGCCTTCTTCCAGTCCTCAGGTACCACACCATCCTCCCATGATTTATTATAAAGGGTAGTCAGTGGTGTCACTAGTTCTCTGCTTAATTCTTTTAGAATTCTGGGGTGAATTCCATCTGGCCCCATTGCTTTGTCCACCTTCAGTTTTAGGAGTTCTTTCAGTGAAAGGACTGGGATCGACCCCCCTCCCCAGAGTGCTTCTGTTAATTGGATTTGGCACCTTCCCCACTTCCTTTTTTGTGAATTCTGAACAAAAGTATTCGTTCAGTATCCCTGCTTTTTCACTGTCACTCTCTGCCCACCCACCATCCATTCTATTCAGCCTCACTATCCCTCCCTTTGTCTTTCTACGCTCCATGATATACCTTTAAAAGGTTTTATCCCTCTTCTTAACTGAGTTGGCTGTTTTTCCTCAGTTTGTGCCTTTGCTATTCTGACTACCCTCCCTGCTTCCTTCTGTCTTAACTGGTACAGTTCTCTGTCCTGCTCCTTCTGTGTTTCCTTATACTTCCTAAATGCTATCTTTTTCTCCCTAACCTTCACCACCACTTCTTTTGGGAACCATAGTGGCTTTTTCTTTCATTTTGATTTGTTTATTTGCTTCACACAAAGGCTTGTTGCCTCTGTGATAGCAGTTTTGATATTTCCCATTGTTGCTCCACTCATCCTTCTAGCCTGTTTGCTAGTGTCTTTCTAAGGCACTCTCCCATCTTGCCAAAGTCAGCCCTCCTGAAGTCCAGAATCCTCACTTTTGTATGGCTTGACTTTGTAGCTGAGTTTATCATGAACCAGACTGTTTGGTGGTCACTTGTTCCCAAATGGCTACTCACTTCTAGATCTGAGATCCTCTCACTGTCCCCATTTGAGAGTACGAGGTCTAAGATTGCTCCCTCATGAGTAGGTTCCAAAACTAGCTGTCTGAGGCATGCCACCTGAAGGGCATCAAGAATGGCCCTGCTTTTGGATGTGGCTGCAGCAAAGGTGCTCCAGTTAACTTCTGGCATATTAAGGTCCCCCATCAACAGTATCTCCCCTTTCTCTGCCATCCTAAGCATGCCTTCTATCATATTCTTGTCCATTCCTTCCCCCTGACATGGGGGTCTGTATACAACCCCTGTGCAGATTGTAGTGCCATTTCTAGTCTCTAAGATGACCCACAGTGCCTCCTCTCCTCCCTGTTTACTCTTTTGTTCAGTTGCTTTCATCTCTTCCCTTACATAGAGAGCTAACCCCCCTTCTGCCCTCCCTGTCTCTCCTGTAGGTTGTGTACCCTGGTATGTTAACATCCCAGTCATGGTTCTCTGTGTACCATGTTTCTGTGACTGCTACGATATCCATGCATCCCTCTTTCATAAAGGCCACCAGTTCAGGGAGCTTGTTGCCCAGACTACAGGTGTATTCCTTCTGGAACTTGAAGGCCTCTATAATATCTTGTGTCTTTCTTCTGACATCCAGCGAGTACATGTTCAGAGCCCTAAGCCAATCCTCACAGGATCTTTCCTGTTTATCCTGAAGTATTATGATTAACCTATGCACTATATCCAGCCTGTTTTAGGCTTTCCTTAGGTGGGGACTCTAGTACAGGGCACAGTATTCAATATGGGGCCTTACCAGTGATCTACAGTGAGGTAGCATAACCTCTTTCTTCCTGCTGTCAAAACCCATCCCAATACACCCCAGCATAATTATGACCTTATGTTAGGTCTTACTGCATTGGTTAGATTGTTTTAGGGAGTCACTTATAATGACTTTCAGGTCCCTTTCCTCAGAAGTAGGGCCCAACTTTATCCCTTAACTTATTTGCTCCTAGTGGCCATTTTGGGTTGGATCTACCAGTGGATGATTCTGATGCCATATGGCATCTATGGGAACAAATGTGTTAAAGTCAATATTTTATCCTGGGGTTGTTGTTCACTAGGTGCATCAACTTGCATATTTTGGTGCTGAATTTCAACTTCAAAAAGAGGTGCAAGGTCAAAGCTAGTTGCACCAGGTTGGAAATTGATATATTGGTTAGTCCACCAAAACAGAGTTCCAAAGAATGCGTAAAATTCAAAACTAAACAGTCACTCTATTGGGGTTGCAAATCCAGAGCTGCACATGCCCAGGTTGGGCTTAAGGAGGTGTCTGTATTTGGTTTATGCTGATGACGTTGTTCTAATATCAGCAAGTTATCTGGGGATAAAGAGGAGTTTGAACTTGTTTCATAAAGAGTGTACTATCCTTGCTTTAGAGATACATTTTGAGAAAACAAAGTACATGATATTTAATAAAAATGTAATAAGACCTGGCAAGATGTGCTCTTTAAAATGTAGTAATAACATAACTGAATATGTAAACAAATTTTATCTTGGAGTAACATTTACATATAATCTTAAATGGAAAGAACACAAATGCAATAACTGGTAAGCTAGATCATGTGCTGTCTTTTTTGAAAGATTTAATTATAAATATGGAGGTAATTCAGTTAAAGGCTTGCTAAAGGTTTCAAATGCAAAGGTATATTCACAGATACTATACAGGGTGGAGATCTGGGGGCTAGAGAAAACAGAAAAATTAGAATCAATAGTCAATAAATTCTATAAACGGTTATTGGGCTTACCCAAAAGAGCAGCGTCATGTCTGACAAGATTGGAAACAGGACAATTACCAGTTAGGTGTTATATAGATCAAAGATTAGTGACCTATTGTTTTAACGTGTATAATACGGAAGAAAATAAACTTCCAAGGGTGCGTATTGAAGAAATGCTTTCATATAGAATTGGGGACTTCATCTATCTGAGCACCAGTATTTTGGAGAAAATTATTAAACCTTATGGTTTATTGGAATCTCTTATAGAAAGTATTAAGATCCCATTTAGTGAAACCAAGGAAAGAATTAAGACTAGAATTAAAGATATATTCCTTCAAAAGGAAATTGGGCTTGCAAAAAGTTATAAATTAAGTTTATGATTGGTTTCAAACTTAAAAAGACAATTTGGTATGAACCAATATTTAAACATAATAAGAAATGCCAATAGCAGAAAGGCTTATACTAAATTTAGGTTTGGATATGTGGATAGTAATAGCATAAAAACAACATTTGGTATGTCTAACTCTAAACTATGTGTTTGTAGGATAGATGAAGGTACTCCATTACACGTTTGTTATTTTGCCCTTTATATGGTCCCCAGAGGAAATTATATCTGTGATAAATCTTGACAAGTTTAGATATGGAACCCAAGTACCAGTTTAATTACTTGTTAAAGATGAATAATAGTGCATATTTAGAAAAAATTCAAGATTCTGTAGAATCACTGAATGCAAAACATTGCACATTCAGAAATATGGAAGAAAACTGGACAATAGATTAGATTAATGGATAGTACAATATGATAAAGCAAGGTTGACATGCATAATGATTTGTCTTGTCTTTTTATAATGTTTATAAACAAGTATGAAGGCCTGATTGTAATATATTGATATTTGTGAGAATTTTGATATAATTGGATGTATTTATGGTATTTTGTTATCTTTTGTAACAACAATAATAATTTGTCAACAATAAACTTAAACTGAACTGAGTCACTCCATTGACCAGTTAACCACAATTCAGACATGAATGTGTTTCTTCATTAACTGTTTTATTTCATGTTGATCTCCAAAACATTTTGCCCCAACATTTTGCTAGCCCAACTCATCAGATTCTTTTAAGGCAAGTGGTACTATGTAATTCAAAATTTGTAAAGTATCATTTTAGTGAACAAGTTCAAACTTGAAACAGAGATTACCTGATGCACTGTATAAAGTAAGCAAAACCCTGAGCAATACATTTCTAGAGTTCAATCATACTGTAGTATCAGACAACAACAAGATGCATTTTATTTACTCACTAATTGATTTGCTTTATATATCTTTAAATGTCATCCCAGGAGCTCACACAGGTTAGTGTCACCACCGTTCTAGTGCTAATCTGGCTGCATGTTCTTTCTCTAATAGATTTTGAAACTGCCACTGTTCCGTGTCATTATGTCACCCACCAAGGTTTCAGTCATGATGTCTGATGTTATACACACTTGGAGGTGAATGCAAGTTGACAGTGGATGGCTTAGAAAAGCCACAACCTCCTATTCATTACATCAGGGAGGATTAAAACATTTTAACATTCCAAAGCTTTCATATTTGTCCCTACAGCAATCTAGGCAGTTTCCAGATAAAGCTGGATTTACAGCAGTTGTATTGCAAACTTAGGTAGAAGTACAGTTTTTAGACTCCACTGAACCATTTGACTGAGAAAAACAAGAAATTACGAAAAATCTTCATTGGATATCAAGGTTTATTCACCCTGGATCAATCCCTACTATGACTATTACCTTTATGATAGGTATTGATAAGGAAGTGGATACACTCTTGAAAATGTTCAGCACTAGAAAAGGAAATTTCACTAAAAGTGAAAGAATTGCAATAACAAGCCTAGAAAATGACCACAAAATAATGGTCAAGCAAGCTAACACAAAGTGCCCTTTAAGGTGTTATAAATTAGGCTTCCTCTCCCTTTCTCACCAGTAAGCAAGAACACATTTATTTGCAGCTGCCACACGCAACTGCCCATTATAAAACAAAGCAGCTCAGTTTCTCTCACACTCACTCAATCATGTGTGCAGGGCCTGCCCTTAAGCACAGCTCGCAACAGTAAAGACTCATTAATGAACACGTTAGCATTGATGCCTCTAAATAGCAGCTATGCCTGCTACAAACAAAGGGAAAGCCTGGAAAGTCAAGTATCATGGTATAAATCTAGGATACAACACCCCATCCAACTTCTTCTTCTTAGCTTGACCTGGTTCCCGAGTTTTGGACAGTTGGTTGCAGTGTGGGACAAACACCAGGACTGTGCACACACAAAACTAGTCGGTGGGTGCAGACCAAGAGAAAAACTACAGCAATGGAAGACACAAGTGGTACACTCAGGTACCTAGGTGCAATTGTCTCAGTAGAGGACATGAAACTTAAAAATTCCACACTGTGACTGCAAGAAAAATTTATATTTATTTTAAATGCTGAGCACAAAGAAACCTGGTTCCTTGGTTACAATGTAAGCAGAGACAGTTTCTGACTTGACTTTGCTTTCTGTTTGTTTTTTGTGGATTTCACACTTCCCACCAGCTTGCCCCTACTTTTTGCTACTTCTGTGATCAAGAATGGATTCTTTCTGATTACAGTTCACTTCCTCAAGCTTGGCATGTTTTTAAAATTTTGCGTCATTCACACTGCTGGTTATATAATGGTCCAACAGGTTTGCCCATTTTTTGTTCACTTTTGGTTCAGCTATCAGGCTTCTGAGCGCACAATTAATTTAGAGGCAGACGGCCTGCTGGCTCAGCAGTAGGGCTACCGCTTGCAACGCCAATGAGCCAGGTTCGGAAGCAAATCTGGAGTATTGGAGAGCTGGCTGGGGGTTGAGGATTGTGCATTCATAGGATTACTCTCCTCCTCCTTGGGGGGAGGGTGGGCAGAGCTGATGCTTTCCTGGCCCCTAGTGGAAGTTGGGGGAAAGTAGCTCAGGCCAGAAAGTTGGGAGGCATAGCAGACCTTGGTGCACACACCATGACATCAGCACACACCACACCTCCCTGGGGACTGGAAAATCAGAAAAGTATGGTAGAAGGATGAGGAGGAGTGCCCACAGGCCCTGCACTCAACCAGCTGGTCATGCTAGCCTGAACTGGGTCTATTCTCTGGTGGGGCATGGGGAACCCCACCAACCCCACTGGGGTGAGGGGCAAGCCCTGGGGAAAGATGGCCAGAAAGGTAAGTCCCAGTGGATGTTGTGGTGATGGAGCTGGGGCACTCTTCTGAAGGAGGGATGGCCAGGAGGAGGGGGGGGAACACAATTAAAGTAGAGGCATCTTTTATGTCAAGGAGAGCCACAGAAAAACACTCATATACTTCTCATATTTATTTTTATCATTTTCAGACCTCAAAGGGTACCTAAACAAGCAGTTTTTTTAAAACTGCAAACTCCAAAATCTGGCTTCATAACAAAGTAAAGTAGAGGCTGCTGTTTACATTTATGCTAAAACTGCATTTATGTAAATAATATAAATACAGTTTCATAGCTTTTGAAAAATGTAAACATCAGCCTTTCACTTCCAAAAAACAGCCTTGGTTTCTCCCTAAGATGTCTGCCAAGTGTGTTAAGTGATGAGTCATGAAGACATCATCTGAGCCAAAGACAGAGACCCACATATATTTCTATAGTGCTTACTAGTTCTTCTTTCCCTCTTTGTTTTGAATTGTTGTGCCAGAATGATCAACACCATGGATAATTTTGATCAGTACACATGTTAGGCTATGATTTTGTTCATTACTTTAACTTGCGGAAAATGTTTTGCAACCCAGCTGACTTTTTCCTTGGCAAACTACATTACAGTACAACACTTCAATTACCTGATGATCTAGTGGTTATGTGATGCACTGAATTTTGTTTTTTGTTAATCAGGAGAGACACACTAAGCTGAAAGCTTGTTTACAGGTGTGGCCTTGGAGCACAAGGAAGTGTAATGACTTGCTCAGGGTCCTGAGCAAAGTACTTGTCTGGTTCAGTTCCAAAGCCCATGCTCTCTTGTTAATCCACAAATAAGGCTTTCTTTTTCCATGTGAACCTCCTGCATCTAGCCTACCTTCTGTTGAACACCCCACCATCCATACACTGTCCTTAGTACTGCCTGGTGCCACATATGCGCTTACGGTCTCATGAAGAGAAATATCATACCTCAGATTGTAATCTTGTACCTCAGAGAGTTGTGCACACCTATATCAATATGCATCATCAGCTGGCACTGTTAAAAAATGCCTCCCAAATCTCTCTCCAGTCCACATTTTCAGTGTTTGGCTTCTACTTCCACAGTAAACATTGAGTGGATCACCACCCTTTTGCACAGTGACGGTAATATGTACAGTTCCCCTGCTGTGTTTTTTCCCACCTCATTAACCAACAGCTAGGTCTTCCTGGAGGGCCAAGCAATAAGCATCATGACCCAGCAGAAAAACTGCTGTTCATGCCCTCATAAGGGCTGCACTTACAATAGATAACAATATTATTAGCAGGAGAGGCTTACTAATACCTTGATCAAATCCACCTGACTTCCAGTGTCAGTCTACTCCTTTACCTGTGATCTGCAGAACCCGGCCGGACAGTTCCCAGAAATTCTTCTCCAGTACTTTTCTGTGCTCTACTCCACAATTCGAGTTGGCTGGCTACCACCCTTCCAAATCTTGAATGAGATATGCACAACTCCCTCAATACAGTCCTAACAAATGTCACCCCCCCCACCTGAGGGTAATCTCCCTACACTGAATTTAAGTACAGTCTAGGTTCAGCCCTGCCACTCTGAGTATTTGTCATCACTGGCTACTCTCATCCACAGTCAGGTAGTGATCATGATGTTGGCAGCCCCGCATTTCAGATCTCACAGTGATCTGCTCAAGGTCCTCCTTCATGTCTTCAGCTAACCTGAATATAGCTATACCCTACTGGAATGGCCTCTTCAGTCCCTCTCAGGCATTTATTCTTCTCACCTGCTCCCACACACCAAAAACTGGTGAGTTCACTACCCTTCTGCATCATGAATGCGGTTGGTACTGTCTCCCATGTTATTTTCACATATTAATAATAAACATGATCTTCTGGTAAGCCAGGCTGATAGCTGCATTGCACAAGTGGAAAAATAGGCTTTCCTACCCATGTAAGATCTAAGCCACCTATGATTAGGCACTATTAAATGACATGCATTATGATGTGCACGCCCATCACTTAGCAGTGCCTAATCAAAGGTAGCTTAGATTTTTTAAGGATAGGAAAGCTCATCATTCCCCTTGTTCCCTGTTGCTATCAGTCTGACTTACTGGAAAGATATGTTTATATTTGATATGTCAAAATAAAATGGAGACTCTAATGCTTGCATTCATGATACAGAAGGGTGATGAGCTCACCAGTTTTCAGTGTGAGGAGGAATAGTGAAGAATGAATACCAGAGGGGGGGACTGAGAAGGCCACTCTTGCAAGGTAGTGCTATATTCCAGGAAGGGGGAAGATGGAGGAGAGAAATATGAGCAGATTACTGTGAGAAATAAGATGTGGGCTGCCAGCACCTTGATCACTACCTGACCCAGTTGTCCTGGCCAACATTCCCCTTCCCATAAAACCAATTCATGCAATTGTCCAAGGCTGTGTGTGGATATTAATGTGTGAAATGGCTGCCACTACATGTTTAGTCACTTCGCTGCCAGTCTAGTAATGCTTATAAAGCACTTTGGGATACAAAGTGTATGAAAACCACTATATAAATGCTGATTCTTCTTCTTATTATTATTTCCCATGGGAAAAAAGACAAGACAAGCATATATTTGAGTTTCAAGAAAGTATGAACTCTAACACTGGACTGAACAAGAACTTTGCTACAAAAAAGTGGTGGCTCTAGGGGGTGGCGAAGGGTGTGGCTGCCCCCCCACATACATAGTAATGTACTTGCGTGCTGCTGCTGCTGCATTTCACTTTGTCGAAGATGACTGATTTATTGATTGTACAACTGTTTACATTCAAACCATGGATTACATTTATAGGTTCTGTCAAAAACGTATCAGAAAAGAATAGCAGAAAACATAAAGGTTTAATAAAAATGTTAAAAAGTGCATATTAAGCATGCACACCACCCCAGCACCCCCACTGTAGCATCTTGGATCCACCATAACCACTAGACCACAAGGTTATTCAAGATTTGTTCTGCACTGTGGTTTGCCACAGAGAAAGTCGGTTTGACTGAAACACAATTTTAGCATGTTAAAATAAACAAAATGAACAGAATCATAGCCTAACCTGTGTATTATACAAAATAATGCACATGGTTTTGACCATTTGGGTGAAACAATTCTATACAAAGGGGAAAAATAACTTGTTATCACTATAGAGAGCTATATATCTTTCTGACTTTGGCTCCAATGATGTCATCACATAACACATTTGGCGGCCATTTTAGGAAGAAGTTTTTTTGAAATTAGAAGGCTGATTTTACAATATTCAAATGCTCTGGAACCACATTTAGGTAAATTATATAAATGTAGTTTTAGCCTTAATGAATACAGCAGCCTTTCCTTTAGTCACCTACGGAGTTAGATTTTTGAATAGTTTGTTGTCAAAATGTTGTTTAGTTATCCTTCAAAGGAAAGCTACATGCACAATAAAACACATGTTGTGCACTATGTTTTGGTTTTTCTGATGGCCCTGACATTCTGTTTCATGAGACTGTGACAAGGATTTTTTATTTTTCTCTACCAGTTTTATGGCCCCCAGAGGTTAACCATTCAGGTTTCTTTTATTGCCTTTGATCTGTTGGAATTTTCACAGACTGCCTCTGAAAATTATGTCAATATGACCCGATACTTTCAAAGGTATATTGGCTTTGTTATCACCCAGAGACAGCACTTTACAAAGAAAATTGTCACACATTCAGAATAACAATAGGTGGCATTTATTAAAATTTGACTTTGGTTGGTGAGGGAAGGCAAACACTTTTTCAAAGCAATGAACTTTCACAAGCTGTTGCAGTTAAACGGTGTGACTAGATCATAACTAGGATCCTGGGGTCTTAGTTCTAATGCAAGGTCTAATTCACATAATTTCGAGAGGCATTCTTGGAAAATGACAACAGATCAAAGGCGATAAAAGAAGTCTGAATAGCTATTGCCAATGCCCATAAAACTTGGAGAGAAAAGTAATAAAACAAAAACAAAACTTGCTACAGACACAGGTAACAGAATGCTAGGGCTCATCTGAGAAACAAAAAACCCAATGCACTACATGTGTTTTTTTTATATAACTTTGCACATATTTTCCCTTTGTTAATTCTGAGCTGATGCTGAACACTTTCAAGGAGCCTGTGTCTGTTGCCTCCTCCTTGAGGCTTGATAGTGTCTTATCCCTTTTATAGACATAGCCCCTCTCTGACTGAAGTGTGACTATTAGGGTTGGACTGGGGTACAGGGGACCGACATGAAAAGTTGATGCAGAGGCCTATCTGGAAAATCAATTGGGGGGTCCAGGGTGACACACTCGTATCAGCATTCCACTTAAATTGTTTTCATCAGTTCTATGTCTGCATGTGACATTTACATATGGTATACCACATACCCAATTTAATTAGAGAAACATATGATAAATGCAAAGAATGTCAGAGTTTAGAAGGTAGCCAGGTACCCAACTGGGGGGGGGGGGCCACCTGGAAATTTCCATGTATCCAGGTGAAGCAGTCTGACTCCTGTGACTATGTTTGAAGCCCCTGTCCCTGAACTCTGCTTCTTCATAACCAAATAATAGTGGTAGAGTTTGTAGTTAAGTATGATTCCCTAAAGCTGCAGCTAGCCTCTTAAGTGTATTTAAAGAAATTATTTTTGTAGTAACCAATAAATAGTAAACTCACTAGTTTAGACAATAATGGTATTTTATCTACTGGTAGTAGACCTAATTATGTCCTTAAAGGAGAAATGTGCTGAATCTATGAATCATTCTTCCCCAGCAGAAGCTGTTTTTTAAATTCTGGTTCAAATTATGTTATTGATCTAGCTATCCAGGGTTTCTAGCTATCCTAGTTGATGTTTCTGATTTACCTGTTGCTGGTAAGAATAATTTTAGAACTGTATGATGTAGTTTATGTCCCTGTTTTATTCTAGTGTTGGTACAATGCATTCATATTCTATTACAGAACTCTATGGCTGAGAGGGACATTAATGACATTGTATAGTTCAAAATGGCACATAACAGCAGAGCATAAAGCAGAAACACCCACTAAGGTTGCTAAAAGGACTGTATAAATTTAACAATGAGAGACATTTAACTAGTACTTAAAAACAGCTTCTATTTGGAAAAATGACTTACAGGTTCAGTGCAATTCTCCTTTAAGAGGCATACAGGAAACTTGGCCATTTCTCTCCCAAATACTCAACATGTCTTCCTTCGGACCCAACCTAATGAACAATTGCTCTGTCATTAGGCAGATCTGTCACAAAAGGTGATTTTGCAGTCCCTGCACAAAATCACTTTTGTATCAGGAGTTGAACATTTTCTCTGCCCTTGTTCATGAGGTGGGGTCATAAGAAAGCTATGTTGAACATTTGGTGTAAAAATATTACAAAACAACAAAGTTATGAGCCTACATGGAATTTTAGAAATGCAGGCTCCTAACTTTGGAAATATTCAATATTTTTACCCAAATTTTCAACACAGTCATTTCCATACAGCAACTCTTGATTGTGACAGCTGTCATTTTTCAACTCCTACCCAAAACTCCTGTTTTTAATTCTGAAAGTAGATTTTGCAGTCCCTGCATGAAATCACCTGTAGGCCAGGAGCTGAACATTTTCTCTGTCCTTCTTTATGATGAGGCGGGGTCATAACAAGGCTATGCTGAAAATTTGGTGAAAAAATATTACAAAACACAGTTATGAGCCTACATTACATTTTGAGAATGCAGGCTGCTAACTTTGATAAATTTCAATATTTTTATCCCAAATTCTTCACCTGCAGCCCTATCGGCTCTGGCCAGAATTTGCTTTTTAAGCAATCACCTACATTTCTGCTGCAAAGAGAAAAAAAAGTCTGTACATTACCTTACAGTAGCTACAGCTCTAAGTTCCTAATCTTTGAATTTATAATTAAAGAAAAGGAGTTAGAACACCCATACTAGAGTTATTTGTTCATTTGCTTAGTAGTATGCCTTTTCCATTTGTTTGTTGCAGTGAAAATGGTCCCTAAATAATTGAATGAATTTTTGAATTGTGTAATGGGAAGCTAGCTGTGTAAAGAGGGGGGAGTCAGCTGTGTATGTAGTGGGGGGAGCTGGATGTGTTCGGGTTAGCTGTCCTAGTGTGTGGTGGGGAACTGGTTATATGTTTAGGGGGGTTTACCATGTGTATACAGGGAGCTGGGGGGATCTGGGCATGTGTGTGAGGTGGGGTGGGGAGCACTGACCATGTGTGTGGAGTGGGAGCAGTTGGCTGTGTCAGGGGGTTGAGCTGGCTAGGTCTGTAGGAGAAGAGTTGGCTGAGGCTGTGCAAGTAGCTGGTCATGTGAAAGAGGAGCTCGCAATGTGGGTAGGGGCATCTGGGCAAGAGGAAGAAGGCCATTTGCATGGCTTAGCTGAGATGAAGGCTAAACAGGGGGACTTACTCAACAGGGAGATGGGCTTGTATTCAGGGGAGGTGGCCATGTGGAAGGGTAATATTTTGTTGGTGTTGCTGAAAAGAGTAATATGCATGTATGTTTGTGCGTGTGAATGTGTGTGTGTGTGTGTGTGTGTGTGTGTGTTTATGCATCCGGCCTTACCGCATTTTCAAACTGTCACTTGTGCTTGCTGCCATAAAGAGCGCTCTACTGAAAGACTTACCCTCTCCCGGGCACTCAAACCTGGCTGTGCTACTGGAGGAGTGGTTGTTGTACTAAACACAGATGATTATGTGAAAGAATGTGAAAGACAAGGTGTAAATCAACAGAATTACGGAATGCTAGAACAAGACCCCGCTATTAATATCTTGGCAGAAATCAAAGACACAGCAGAACTAGGCATTGAACAAGGTGAAATACCACAGTGGGTCAAAATTTTAATTATTTTCCTTTGCAATGCTCTTTAGCCTATTACTTTAATCTGGGTAAAACTTCTAGTGCTTAGTGCAGGGCATTCAATCAATTGGATATCACTAAACATATGTAGTAATTATTCACAAGCACTCAGACTCAGATCACTCTTCATCTTAATATTAACGCTGCATATTTTATTTCCCAACTTGCTATGTGCATTTAGTTTGATAAAATCATTCATTGCACTTAGGGTTCAGGACACATTTGTAAACAGTAGACATGTAATTCTTATTAAGTCTTATTTAACTTCTTCTTTTCCGAAATGAATTAATAGAGTTAATAAAGACAACCAGTACTAATTGTGTCCTGCTAGGGCTCCATGTTGCTTCTAGTGAACTTTGTAAATGCAAAAGGTACTTATCATAGAACTCAGGTGAAAACTTTGTTCTTGGCTCAATCCCTTATTCCAATTCGTGTGCTGCAGGTCAAATGTTCCAAGTTTCCCCACTCTGACCACACCAAACTTTGAGAAATAAAACCTCTTTCTCTGCCTTGTCTTCTTTCGTTTGGACTGATACGAAATTACATTCTATGACCTGCACATTTGCACCAAATGAAACTCACATGCTGAATAATCCATTGTTAGGCAACTGCCGTTACCACCATTACCGTGACTCTCTATATCTCCACCTTTCTTCCAGGTGCTCACGTGTGACATACTGCTGATGTTTTGGAGGGATGCCCCTCCTTCCTCAGAGCTGAATTCTTCCCTTGATTCATACTTTCTTTTATATGCTTTGTTTTGATCTTCAACACTTTTGTTAACCTCCTTATTTTTAAACTACTGTCCATGTTCTTTAAACATTTTTTTTATTATTTCAACAGATTATCTTTTGCTACTTTATTGATATTCATTCTTTTAAACTTGCTGCTTTTGTACTATTTAGACTGATCTCATTAAGCTGATAGCTTTTTGTAACTTTGTTAGCCATTATTAACCTTCTTCTTAAATAATTCATTAATTTTCTTTTATTTGTTTGGACATATCTCATTTGACTGATGACCTTTTGCAGCTTTGTTGACTTTTCTCTTAATTAAACTCATTCTTCTATACACATTAGTTTAACTTCTGCAATGCTGATGTCCTTTATAATGACTTGATGACCTCTTGCAGCTTTATTGACCTCCTTATTTTAATATATTCTTTTGAATATATTCTTTTGAACTTCTGAATTTTTATTGGTCTCTTTATTTTTAAATGACTGCCCTTGTTCCTGGATCTGTTAGGCAGATGACCTTTTGCAACTTTGTTAACCTTCTTTTTAAATATCTTTATTTCATATCTCAACTTCTATTATTATAGTACTCTTGCAGCTTTATAAACATTCCTTTATTCCTTTTAATATCTTTTCATATCTCAGCCTCCATTTATTTCAGATCTCTTTGCTCCATTATAAATAATTTTGATATCCATGATCATCATTTAGGCCTTTCGGCCACATCATTTGCAATTCATGAATCCAATGTGACTCTCTTTTTAATCTTAATTCTTTGATATTCCCTCCTCTTGTTGGTAGGACCACATGCTCTATGCCCACAAATTTTAAAGAAGCTGCAGAACCATAGCCTGCCTCATCATAATGTTTCGCCATTGCATATTTATGGTTTTTCATTCTGATGGCTGTCTTATGTTCACTAATTCTATGTTTGTAATGTATTTCGGTTGGTTTCTCTTTGACAGAGTTTCATTTCTATTTTTCTTTCTTTGATGTACACTGTTAAATGTAAAAAGTTTATTGATTTTTTAATGTACTCCACTGTATATCTTAAATTTTTATCACACTCATTTATGTATATCAAAACTTCTTCAACATCTTTTTCTGATCCTTCCCATATAATCATAACATCGTCCACAAATCTTTTCCATTTTCTAATAATTGACAACCATTTGTTATTTATTATATTCCAAATAAATTTATCTTCCCAGTCTCCTACATAAATGTTCACTAAAGATGGGGCAAATGTGGTTCCCATGGCCGTTCCATGAACTTGCTGATGAAATGTCTGACCAAGCATAAAATAGTTATTTTTCAATACAAAATCTGCTAATTGTATTATAAATTCTGTTGGGGGTACTATTTTTTTTGCCTTTCCTGTAATTTTCTTTGTATACAATCTACAGTATACCCATCTTACAGTATGTGGGATATTGTTATAAAGGTTTTCGATGTCACACATCACTAATATAGTATTTTCTGTTACCTCCACATCTTTTAATTGATTTAATACATCATTTGTATCTACTATATGTGATTTCATATTTTTTGCTACTGGCTTTAAGAAAAAATCCACGTATTTTGAAAAGGGTTCTGTACTGGTCCCTAAACTACTGACAATAGGGTGACCCAGGGGTTTGTCTTTGTTTTTGTGCACTTTCAGGAGTAAATATATTGCTGGTTTCTTGGAGTAGTCCGGGACCAAAACTTCTTTCTCAGTTTCTGTTATCCAGTTTTTCCTTTTTGCTTCTGAAATCATTTTTCTGATATTTATTTGTATTTCTTCTGTTGGGTTTTTCATTTATTTTCTGTAATATTTTACATCCTCCGACTGTCTAAGCATTTCAGTTTTATACTCATTTTCTCCCCACAACACTATCACTCATCCTTTGCCTGCTCTCTTTATAATGGTATCTGGCAGCTTTTGTACCTCTTTAAGTGCTTTTTTTTGTTAAATTCCTACATCCTTCAGATGTTTCATATTTTTTTATTATTTTTTCTACATTTGAGTCAACCAATTTACTAAATGTGGTGATCGTAGAGTTGGCCTCCATATTTGGAATCCATTTTGAACTTTTTTAAACTCCGTTTTTTTCTCTTTCACACTCTACTTCGCTTTCTTCTCCATCTTCTATCATAAGACTTTTTCCACATGTTCTAAGTACTGGAGGATTCATTATTTGAGCTATTTTGTTAAAATGCACTTTTAAATGTAATGTCCTATATAATTTAAAGGTATCTACCTTGAGTTTAAGCACATTTATCTTTTCTTGAGGAACAAAGGTCATACCAAATGTTAATGTTTCTTCTTGTAATTTTTCTAATTTATGTGTTGTAAGATTAATTATGTCCATTTCTTGTTCTGATTTGATCATCGGGAGCCCTGATCTCCCCAATATTGTCCAAAGTTTTCTCTCTGACTTCTTCATCTCCCTCTCCCTCTGCTGCCTTTGCTTCTTGCCCCCCTGGGTCATCCTCCTCTCCCTATATTTCCAGTTGTTCCTTGGTCCTCCGAAACATCAGCAGTATATCACACGTTGATCACCTGTAAGAAAGGTGGAGACAGAGAGAGTCACAGTAATGGCAGTAATGGTGGTTGTCTAACAATGGATCATTCAGTGTGTGAGTTCCATTTGGTGTATATGTGCGGGTCATAGAATGCAATTTTATATCAGTCCAAATATAAGAAGTCCAGCCAGAGAGAGTTTTTATTTCCTAAAGTTCAGCGTGGTCAAAGCGGGGAAACTTGAAATATTTGATCTGCAGCACATGAATTGGAATATGCAATTGAGCCAAGAATGAAGTTTTCACCTGAGTTCTATGATGAGTACCTTTTGCATTTACAAAGTTCACTAGAAGCAAAATGGAGCCCTAGCATGACACCATTAGTACTGGTTGTCTTCATTAACTCTAGAAATTCATTTCAGAAAAGAAGAAGTTAAATAAGACATAATAAGAATTACATGTCTACTATTTACATAGGCGATAGAGCCAAGAACAAAGTTTTCACTTGAGTTCTATGATAAGTACCTTTTGCACTTGCAAAGTTCACTGAAAGCAAAACGGAGCCCTAGCAGGACACACTTACTACAGGTTGTCTTTATTAACTCTATTAATTAATTTCAGAAAAGAAGACGTTAAATAAGACATAATAAGAATTACATGTCTACTATTTACAAATGTGTCCTGAATCCAAGTGCAAAGAATGATTTTATCAAAATAAATGAATGCACATAGCAAGTTGTGAAATAAAATATGTAGAGTTAATATTAAGAAAAAGAGTGGTTCTGAGTCTGAGTGCTTGTGAAGAATTAATAAATATGTTTAGTGATATCCAATTGATACCACAGTGGGTAGCAGAGGCTCTTATAACCAAAAATCCTGTGACACACTCATGGTTTCTGGATTTAGGCCTATTCTGGAGCCACTCTCATGTTTAGTGGACTACTATCTCAGAGATTTTGTGACTCTGATGCCATCTTACCTACAAAACACTACAGACATAATTAAGCTGTCGGAACAAATTAACAGATACATGGGTAACCTAGAGAACTGTCTTTTAGTTACAGTGGATGTGGTTGATCTTTACCTTTTGATCCTACAAAACGAGGGACTAGAAGTGCTAACAGTCTTAACCTTAGGAATGCAGAAAAAAAACAAAGCACAGATTTCTTAATCAAACTGGCATCACTAATTTTAGAACAAGGATTTATCAATGCCGAATGTTCACCGATGGTATTGCTGTACTACAGGGTCTGGTTTGTATGCATTTTTACTACATATTTACCCAGGATACAGCAGATGAGTTGCAGAATCTCATTTTCAATAGTGTACTGCTTTGACACACAGACTGCAAATACCCAGGATAGGGCAGCTGAAAGGCAATATCTACTTTTAAGTGGACTCCAACATTTTGACCCCAAATGTCCAGCAATCTTTTTATGACCTGAAATTATGATCAAGACAGATGGCATTTTTAAAATCCCATCCAAAAGCTGATTTTTCTGTCTGACTGTGCCAACAAGTTTCTTCAGAGATTTGAAAAATGACACCTGATATGTTCAGGAAGTGGGGCAACACAAGGGACATGTAAACATTAGGGGCCAAAATGTTCAAAAAATAAAGTTATTAGTAAATGTTGGAACCATTCATTTCCTAATAACTTATTTTGTTTTTCACATTTTTTACCACAAATGTTCAACATAATCGTTTTATAACTATTCCTTCTGAACATGATAGGTGTCATTTATAAAACAACTGCTGAAATGTCATTTTGTGCCACAAGTGTTAAAACACATTCTGGGTAGGATTTGAGAAATGACAGCTGTCACATTCACAAGGTTGTGCCACAAAATGACTATGTTGAAAAGTTGGGGTCAAAATATTGGAGATTACCACGCTTATGAACATGTGTTGAAAAACAGCAACGTAGACTTATAATGTAACATTGTTGTTTTCTCATATTTTGACCTCAAATTTTCAACATAGCCTTCTTATGACCCCTCACAGCCTTCTTATGAGCTCACCTCATGAACAAGGGTAGAGAACATTTTCAAATGCTGCCAAAAGGTGATTTTGCGCCACAAGTTTGAAAACACACTTTGGCCAGGATTTAAAAAATGACAACTATCACATTCATTAGGTGCTGTGAAGAAATGGCTATGTTGAAAATTTGGGGTCAAAATATTGAAAATTTCTGAAGTTATGCACATGCATTTGTAAGTTTCAACATAGGATCATAACTTTGTTGTATTTTAATATTTGTACCTAAATGTTCAACATAGCCTTCGTATGACTCCACCTCATGAACAAGTGCAGAGAAAATTTTAAATGCCTGCCTGAAAAGTGATATCACATAAGGACTGTAAAAATCATCTTTTGGGAAAAAACACACTTTGGCCAGGATTTGAAAAGTGACAACTATCATATTCATGAGGTATTGTGAAGAAATGGCTATGTTGAAAATTGTGGTCAAAATATTGAAAATTACCAAACTTACAAACCTGTGTTCACAAATTTCAATGTAGGCTCATAACTGTTTTTTTTTATAATTTTTATGCCAATTTTTTAATCTAGCCTTCTTATGACCCCATCGCGTGAACGAGGACAGAAAATTTCAGCTCCTGCCAGAAAGGTGATTTTATACAGTGACTGCAAAATTACCGTTCAAGACAGATTTGCCTAATTTCACTGCCATTGTTCATGAGGTGGTGTCCCAAATAAGGCATGTTGAAAATGTGGAGCAGGAATATTAAAAAAATAAGCAAGTTATGCTACAAAGTTCAAAACCACTTTGAAATACATTGAACCACATACCTGATTTCCTCAGTTTGTAGTCTGGCTTTGAAGAGTGAAGATTTATCTGCAGTCCACAGAGAATTATGACATTGGACCCCTGGTGGATAAGTAAGGGCTGGGAGGTGTATGCTGTGTGGGTGGGTCAGGTGTTGGGACTAATGGTGCAAATGACATCGATGGACAGTTTTCTTTTTTGCAGTGTTTAAAAAAGTTACAAGGGATGCTTTTCAATTTTTTAGAAGGGAACAGTGACACTCAGGGATTGGGCATCCCCAGTGACAGTGTTATGTTTGTTGGGAGGGTCTGGAGTGGTGGATGCAGAAGGGGTGGGTCGAGTTGGGGTGACAGTTACTGGGAAGCCAGCAACAGACATCAATGATTTTTTTTCTTACAGGCTATATGACTATAAAATGGTTATACTGGATAGTAGTGCCCACAAAATGGCACGGACCAAAAATAGAGACTACACATCACCAAAATCTAAAAACAGCAATGAGCAGTGCAACACCAGCAAACAACAGTGACCAGCACTTACCTACTGTGTGTGGGGTGATGCAAAGTTAGTTTTTATGTGGGAGCTATAACCCCCACACCCCCCTCAAATTAAATAACAAACACCAGGGGGATGATGATTGGGGGCAAGAAAAAACCTGAGAGGGTGGCTACACCACAGGGCACACAAGTCGGCAGGGTGAGAACATTGGGGCAACCTGTGGGTGGGGGGACAAAGTGGGAGGATAGGCAAATGGGAGGCAAAGAGACAAAAAATTAGAGCAGCAAAACCAGTGGGATGAAAACAACTCCTGTGAGCCAGCCACGATCCCAGGTCCATCAGCACCACAAGCCATAACTCTAGCCACAATACCAGATGGCCAGCTTGGAACTGCTCTGACAAACAAACCCCCATATATCACATAATAGACTTACTTCATTGGAAACAAACCCGCTGAACTTAACATGTGCCAGTAAGAGTACATAGCCCATTTTGTAATCACTATTTTTATGTTGCTGAAATTAACTCACCGAAATTAACTCACTATATTCCTGGGATACCATGTAAAACATATAAAAAAAGATATGAGGTGGTGACACTGGGGGATTGGGCGCCCCCACTGTCAGTGTTATTTTTTTTTTTAGGGTGTTAGGTGGTGGGAGCTGAAAGGGAGAGTCGGGTGGGGGAACAGTTACGGGGACACCAGCAACAGACATTGATGGACATTTTTCTCTGTTACAAAGTGAAATTCCTCAGCAGGCTGATACTGACAGATCAGCTGTGCTTGCTGGCAGTGTAGATCAGAGGAAAAAGACAATCTATGATTGGGTCAACTCTGTCCTTTGAAATTCATGAAGTTTCCACCATGAAAGCCAGAACAGTGTCATGATCAGTGTGGCTGATGATTGGTGTGACACTGATGAACCCCTTGCAGACCATTCTGCATTGGACTAACAGTGTCACACCTCTCAAAAGGCACTCACACACCAAGATGTTTACTGCATGTGTGCACACGGTGAACATAAAAATCACTATTTCTATCTGCAAATATAAGGAGCACAGTGATGGGATCAACAATATTCTCATCATTCACCAACCTCTTTATGTATCAGTTTAAGATACATTTTATTGATAATGTGAGCAGTCTCTACTGATGGAAAATTGCTATAAACAGAACATACATAGATTTATTTTTCTTATGGACAGGCACACAGTTACATTTGTTTCATCTTTATTTAAACAGTATGAAACAAAACATACAGTTTATTTTTGCAGTATGATGAGAATGCAATTCCTTTCCTTGACCTAGAAATTTACGAAGAAGGTCAAAGGTTAGATGGTAGCATAGATTTTATAGGAAGCCCAGTGACAAGAATACCCTACTTAGGCCAGACAGCCATCACCTAAAGAGCCTTGTTAGAAATATATCATATGTGCAGTCTCTAGAATGAAAAGACATTGTTCCAAGATCAAGGATTATGAAGAAACAGCTACTGACTTACAACATAGATTTTTAGCTGGAGGGTATGATATAGTCACCATTAATTTGGCAAGAGACAGGACTACAGCAGTCCCACGTGAGCAGCTGTTACAGTCTGCAACAAAAAAATGTTACCTACCAGAAATAGTCTTTTCTACATCCCATAACAGCATACAACTGTGCATTTGGACATGTAAATCTGCTTATTCAATGAAACTGGCATGTTCTTAGAACAACAGAAAAAGGTGAATGATCCTTCAAGGACACACCATTGATGATGGCCAAGAGTGGAGATGCACTCAAAGACAAATTGTCACAGTCTGATTATGTTTCATTTAAAGCATGTCAAACAGGTTTCACTTTTGAACCACTTCCAGATGGGAGCTACCTCTGAGAGAATTGTGTACAATGCAATAATATGCAGGAATTACTTGAAGTGTATAACCCACAGAAGTGAACGTATTTATTTATTTAACTTTGCTGAATGGGTAAGTACACTGGAACAAGTGCCTTTTTCAGGCATGACCCAGGTGTAACAGCACAGGCAATGGGGGAAATACAATGCATAAGTCAATGGAGGAAGTACACCACTGTACTGTATGTCAATTTGAGGATACAAAAAGGTACAGTGGTGCACTAGTATACAAGAATTTGATAGATTTAAAGTAAGCATGAAAGGGATGTACAATTGAAGAGTTACATACACTGAGAAGAAAAAGAGGTGGGGTAGAAACAATGGCTTATATGGGTAGGTGGGCACTTGGGGCAGGGAGGATTAGTAAAAGCAGTTGCAGACCTAAGATGAGGAATAATGTGCTTATAGGAGCTTTGTAAAGGCAGGGATAGTAGAGTATTTTTTGACAGGGGTAAAGAGTTTCAAATAGATGAAGCTCTGTAGCTATAAGAGCACTGTCCCATGTTTGCATGAAATATGGGGACTGCAAGGGTGTTGTTAGCGATAGAATGGCACATGGGGAGATCCATGAATGAGATTTTTTCTTTAGGTAAATAGAGGCACCAGATTGTAAGGTATTCTTGATAAGAGTGATGAGTGTCAGATTGGCTTTAAGGTCAGGAGGAAGCCAGTTTAGGGAGTTTAGGACCAGACAGTGGTAAGCATTGGATCTACTGCAAAAGGCAAATTTACTGATTTTATAGTATGGAATATACTTTTTTGGTAATGTGGATTTGTTGGCGGAATCAACGACAACCGAGCCATAGTCAAGAGAGGGGAAAAGATTTGCTATTACAATCCAGATTCTAGCAATAGGCATTAAGAACTGGCAAATTCTGTAAAGAGACCCACATTTCTGATGAAGGAGTGGGGTAGTTTGCTGGAGGTGGGATTCCAAAGACAGTGTTTGATCGAGGTGGACACTGAGGTACTTAAAGGATATAGTCTTAACTAAGGGTGAGCCATTAGCTGTGAGGATGCAGAACATGGGGGAAAGCTTGTTTAGGCTGTGCTTGGTTCTGAATAGCATGAACTGGGTTTTGGAGAGAGTAAGGACCATTTTTCACAAGTAAACCAGCCCTGAAGTCTGGCAAGGCAGGAACTGAGCAATTGGTTGATAACATCACTATTCTTACTGTGAGTGAAAAGAACTGCATTGTCCACTTAAAGGAGGGTGCATATGGGTTTACAGACTGTGGGCAAATTGTATATGAAGATCGTGAAAAGGACAGGGCCTAGAATGAAGCCATGGGGGACACCACTGGAGATGTTGTTCATTCTGGATAGGGTGTTTACTATTTTTACAGCTTGTGTTCTGTGACTCATATTAAAATCAGACAATGTATTATACTGTATGTAGCTGCACCCTTCTGGTGTAACTCATCAGTTGTACTTGAGACAAATTTTACATTGGCCAAACAAAATGTGAGTTGAGACTCCAAATATCAGAGCATAAATCCATGATATGGAGAAGGGATGCAGCATACAGTCTGGCAAGACATTTTAATTAGACAAATCATCAGTTATTACCTTAACATTTCTGGGTTTAGAAGTGATAGAACCACTAAGCAGGGGAGAAGATTAGAAAAGAAAACTACTGAAGAGAGAAACATTGCTGACGGAAAGATTTGGAACTTTACATAGTCCTCATGGTTTAAATGAAGAAATTGATTGATTCCCTCTACTATAAGACTGATGTTAAGACTATGGAAAACAGTAGGTTGTCTACCTGATCAAGTGACATATGAGGGAGCAGTATCATACAGTATATTTTGATTTTCTCACATCAAAGTGATTAAACTATATTATATTGAGAAGCTCCTTCCACAAGACTGAGTTGCACAACTACAATGTAATCTCAATATCTCTAATACTCCATGACAGAGGGCTGCATGTAGAATGTATTGAGACATTCCCTCCACAAGACTGTGAGTGGTATTTTGATTCCCTAAAATAATTGGTCTGAAATATGATTACAACCCCATGACATAAGGTTGTGCATAGGATGTCTACAGAGTTAGTCATTAAAGAAATGTAATGCTCCCACAACAGGTACTTCACTTGATCTTAAGTGTTTTCTTCACTGGAAGACTTTTTGAGTTAATCTTGAATTTGTGACATAATGTATTGATATATTGATTTTTTTGTATCATATTAGTTTCTTATTTTGATGTATTATTGTATGACTGTGTAGCAAAAGGATTAAATTGTAATTGAGATGGCTGTTTGCATCTCTCTGTATTGGTAATATACTTCCCCAATAATCACTGTTGCCTGTTTGGACTGAACCTACTGCCCCCTAGCCAAGTGGTGGGAAACTGGATTAAAGATCTAATACATTATAATTTAAAAAGTATCCCGTGTGAAATAAATTAAATATGAAAGACTAGGGATGTTTAAACCTTTTTATTCACTCTGTTGGAATGGATGAGAGGCTGTGGCTTTTCTAAGCCACTCGCAGCCAACTTGCACTCAACTCCCAAGTGCATAGAACATGAGATGCCATGGCCAGAATGGTGGCAGCTGACATAATGACATGGGATAATAGCAGCTTCAAACGCTAACAGAGAAAGTTCTTGCAGCTAGATTAGCACTGGAACAGCAGTGGTGTTCTGAAGGAGCTACTGTACATACTAACCTGTGTGAACTCTGGGGATGACATTTAAAGATTTATAAAACAAATCAAGTTGGCGAGTGTAATAAAATGTATCTTGTTGTTTGATACTACAAATAACCTGCAGATATGTACAGCTTGGGTTTTGATTGCTTTATATGGTGCAGCAGGTAAACTCTGTTCATAGTGTGAATTTGTTTACTGATTTTTGAATTTCATAGGACCACACCCTTTGAAAAAGCTGGTGATTTGGGCCTGCAATACATTGGGGACAAGAAGTTTTGTTGGCCTGCATGAAATAAAAGAATTAATGAAGAAACCAATTTATGTCTGAATTGTAGTTTACTGGTTGATATAGTGACATTTGGGATTTAGACTGAATTTTAGCTGCCAAACCTTGGACCACTTTTTAAGTCTTTCTGCAACTCCTTAACCCTCCTCACTGTTTATCTTACTACACAGCTTAGTGTCTTCTGTGAAGAGACACATCTTGCCTTGTACTTCTTATTTGTCATTGCTGAACATATTGGAAAGGACTTGTCCCAGGACTGATGTCTGTGCACCGCACTCGTGACCTCATTATCCTCAAACTTGACTCTGTCTACCACCATCCTCTATTTTCTCCCCACCAATCAACTCCCCACTAATTTAACTAGGTCATTTGCTGTACTCCGATCCTGTAACCTCTTCAAGAAGCTATTGTGTGGCACTGAGTTTGAATACCTTGCTAAAATCAAAGTGGAGTAACTTTACTGTTTCTCTCTTACCTACTGCCCTAATTACCCACTCAAAGAATGCTATCGGTTGGTCTGATAAGATGTCCTTGCTACAACCCATTATGCTTACTATCCTTGAGCCCATTTCTCTTCAGTCACACTAGGTCCTCTATGACTAGTGTCTTCATCAGCTCACACACAGTGGAGGTAAAATTGACTGGCCTGTAGCTATCCAGTTTCTCCTCATTCTGTTCCTTGTGGAGCAAAACTATATCCACTACCCTCCTGTCTTTTGGAACCACTCCTTACTGTAGAACGCTATTGAATAGCCCTGCCAGAGGTTCAGCTAGTTCTGATGCTAGGATCCTGAGCACCCTGAAGTGCATGCCATCTGGTCATAGAGCCTTTTAAATCTCCAGGGCTGCAAGCCTTATTTTTTTGATGTTTTCTCCTGTTATTACCACCTGACCATTGCAGCAACCTTTTTGCAGCTTTCCAGTAGAGGTCCACTATCTGCCAGTGTTAATACAGAGAAAAAGTAGTTGCCACAATAAGCATGGCTGCCTTCTGCTCATCTTCTTCCATTACCCTGTCCTCCTCAGTCATCCTTACAATTCCCCCTCTTGTCTTTCTTTTTTTCCCCACATGTATTTGTTTACTACTTTCTCCATCCCTTTACCCCTTTCACAGTATGCAATACTTGTGTATCTCTAACTGCCTTTTTGGCCTCTCTCATCTTTACTTGGCATTCATTCCATTCCTCATCCCAGTTTCGCTTTGTATCTGTTGAAGGACCATTTTGGCCATCACTGCCTACCTGACTTTCATAGAGAACTCAATTGGTCTCTTGTGTTTGTTTCTCTTGGTAAGCTTTCTCAAACATGACTCAGTTACCTCGAGAATTAGCTCTATAATGACTCCCAACCTTTTCTATTTCCCTTGATTGTGCCCATCATCCAATATATCCTGGACTAATTCTCTCATCTGGTCAAAATCTGCACACCAGAAATCCATAAACTCAGTCTTTGATGAGGGTATACTGGTATCCAGGGCCAGTTCAAACTATTTGGTGTTATGGTCACTGGATCTCAGTGGTTCCCCAACCCACAATCTGTCTACCATTTCCAAATTGGTGAGACCCATGTTAAGAATGTCAGTCTGACATCTGGGTTCCCTCACCAGCTGCACCAGCAGGCATCCTGCAACATGTAAAAGGACATGACACTTGGTGCTCTTAGCTACTTGAATGTCCCAGTCTATGTCTGGCAGGTTGACATACCCCACCACCACAACCTCTCACTATGCGACTCCTCTCTGTATTTGAGACCATAGTTTCCTGTTGTCCTCTTCCTCTTGTCCTGGTCATCTAAGGACCACCTGCGTGTATAACTTTTTACCTGATACTGTCATGAGCTGTACCCACAGTGATTATGTTTCTCCATTCCCTTTAATTGAACTGTCCTCTACTACCACTATGCCTTCCTGGACATAGAGTGCTAACCCTCCTTTTTGTCTGCTCTCATATTCCACCTCTACATGGTGTCACCCTGGTACTTCCAGTTCTCAGTCATTATTTATAGTTGCCCCTCCCCTTGATGAAGAGGCAGTGTACCTCGAAGCCCTGGAGCTTTTGGCTGTCTCACCAGTGGGTCTGTGTGAGTAATTCCTCTAATTAATAAATTTACTACATATTTCAGCCACAACATTAGTGCACAGGTGACTTGTTTTTCTAACTTCTAGTCAAGCTTGTACTTAGTGGCACTGCACTTTACTCATGAGCACATCCTTTATGTGCAACAGGTTATTTATAGTGGTCCATATTTCTGTAACAGCTACAAGGTCCAGTCCCACCATCTGCCATCATCACCTGAAGCTCATAATTTGTTTTCCTAAACTTCTGACATTACATTAAGGCAGTCTGCTTTCCAACTTGTGCTTATACCCTTTGCCTTTTTATTAGCTTCTCCACCCTTGTTCATCCCTTCTTTCCTTAATTTCCATAATTTTCTGCTCCTTGCCATCTTTGTGATCCCTTTATGCATGGCACCTTTCTTAACTTGTTATAACCCCCTTCTTTGCTGTTTTTATCTACACTACCATTAGCCTCCATTTCTGAGGCAGTCCTAGTTAAAGCAGTGCCAGTCAGGATGCCATACATAATCTTGCAGTATTACTGCAAAATACTGCAGTATGCTGCAGAAAGCACAGTCACTCACTGGTGGAAGAAATCTAAACCCCTTCGGGTCATCTGTGCACTGATCCGAGTGCATCCAACAATAGGGCACCACAATACTGAATTTTCTGCCCCTTCCCCAAGGTCTGCCACTCATGGAGTTAGAATATATAGTTAGAGGGGTGTAGGGGGCACAGCCCCCACATGAACACCAGGCAGTGAATTCAAATACTGGCACAATAATGATGGGCGAACTTGGATGGGCGCGTTCCCATGGTGAAATCAATCTAAACCAGAGTTCAAATGGTTCCATGTCAAGATGGTGATAAAAAATGGTGACCATCAAAAGGGCACATGGATAATGCCAAATAGGATATTTAATGAAGTCTCCTTTCCCCTGCACCCTCGTGTGGGAGACTATGCCCCCCACACACACCCTTTACTAAATATACTAATCACAGGGAAAGCTGTCCTTAGGGAGGGGTTACAGAGACTTCACTGAATTTCTCATTTGGCATTATATATTCAGCCTTTGGACGATTGCCATTATTTAGTCACCATCTTCACGTGATACCAGTTTGAATCTCTAGTTCTAAAAGAAGCCAGAGATTCTAGCAGAGAAATATTTAAAATACACAATAAGCAGTTGCACTTGAGAATTAAGGAAACCACTCCAAAGCTACCAAAATATAAATACATTTATTGAGTCAGTTTTTAGATAACATAAAAAGAGGACACAGAGCAAAACTCCAAAATATTTAAAATAACTGGATCTCTGAACACATCTGCACAAAATAATCTCCATAGCTCACATTCAGAAGATAGACTTATGTCAAATTGAACAAGTGAAACTGAATATTGTTCAATATAACTTGAGCCCTATCTCTTAAGCATGAGCTTCATTTCGGCAACCCGGGTAACAAAAATAAAATCAAACATATGAACAGCTTTAAAAGCTGACAGAAGTGAGTGGCCACAATGATTATGTGCAGCATGAAATCATATTTGGATGGTAAAACCTTCTGTTACTAACATAGTATATTGGAGAGTGTCCAAAGGTTTGCTGAGGACTCCTTTGCATTTTCTTCTAACATTTTTATCTAACCTGGAGATACCTCGGTTATGGAATCACATCCCATCACAAATAAAATGCCCAGTAAGTCTGGAAGAAGTCCAATTATCTATTAAAACACTGAGTTGTAGGGCTGCTCCAATGTAGAATAGTCTGAAGTCTACATTTTTGAAAGAATTTGCACCCCAGCGGGGTCCATATTTGGTATGTATTTGTTACCACATCTTAGAGGCACGCTATTCACTAGTCTCAATCACTCAGGCAATTTTAATTTAATATTTAAAAAAGAATATAGAGCTGAAATAATTAATTGGCATCCCCTATCCCTGTCAAATATAGACCAGAAGATTTTTATTGAACATTCTGGCTATCTGACTGTCACAAGCTATTTCACTGGTGATATCCCCTTATTAAACTTCTTACATCACCCAGAGATCAATTCACGACTATCTTAGAATTATCAGAGAGCTGGTAGAACAAGGCACAACTGGTACCATAACAGGTTATCTTCTATCAATTGATCTGGTCCTTTAATCAGGTGCCACATGAGCACCTGTAGAAAGTTCTGTCCTTTTACAGCAACCCTGAAAGCTACCTTAACTGGATTACTGTTTTGTACACTGGGGTTATCATACTTTAACAGGTAAATGAATGGGTAGCATGAGCTGTTTTGGTCAAGAGAGGTGTATAACAGGGTTGCTCTTTGAGCCCTGTGCTCTATATTTTCTCACTGGACCCCTATTTTGGAATATGCAACAATGAAGTCAGGTAATGAGAATACAGTTAACTCCAGGATTCCATCCCCTAATGATGCTTGCTGATGCAGACAATATGTGAATAATTGTACAGGATGCAGTCTCAGGGCCAGATGCCCAGAACATTTTGAAGATATACTCAATTGTGGCTATTTCCAAAATTAAGTTTAGTAAAGTTGTGGGATTTTTATTGGATAAAACCCTCCCCACGGAGTAGCTCATCAAACTGCAGGCATCATCATCTCAGAGATACCTATGTACTACTCAGCATGGAAAACATGGTTATATAACATAGAAACATAGACTTTGATGGCTGATAAGGACTGATTGGTTCACCAAGTTAGCCCATTTCCCTACATACTGAATAAGATGCAGATTCTAGTTAACCAACAGCCTACTTCCTCCTAACCCCCTCTATAATTGTTTTACGTCTGTCCCATGCATTCTTGAATTCCCCCACTGTTTTTGACCCCACAATCTCCTCAGGGAGGCCGTTCCATGCATTCACCACCCTCTCTGTGAAAAAAAATACTTCCTCATGTTTCCCCTGAGCTGTCCCCCCTCTAACTTCAAATTGTGACTCCTTGTTCTTGCACATATCTTTTTCTGAAAGAAGCTACCCTCTTGGACTTTGTTGATTCCCTTGAGGACCTTGAAAGTTTCTATTACGTTCCCCTTTCCCTCCTTTCCTTGAGGTTATACATATTAAGCTTCTTTAGTCTCTCCTTGTATGGTTTCTGGTGCAGATACTGCAGCATTTTGGTTGCCCTCCTGTGGACTGCCTCCATCCTGTCTATATGACTGGGGCGGTGGGATCTCCAGAACTGCATGCAGTACTCCAGATGGGGTCTCACCAAATGTCAGTACAGAGGGATAACAACTTTTTGTTTTCTACTGGGGATGCCTCTCTCTATGCATCCCAGTATCCACCCAGCCCTCCTTACTGACTTCTCACATTGCTTGCCTACCTTTAGGTTGTCTGATATGACTACTCCCAGTCTCATTCCATTTTTGTTGTGGTTAGTACCTCCCTCCCATTGTGTACTCTTCTCCTGGATTTTTTTGTTTCCCAGGTGCATTTCTTTGAATTGAATCTAAACTGCAGTACTTTTGACCATTCCTCCAACCTTGCCAAGTCCCTTCTCTTCCTTTCCACCCCCCTTGTGTAACAACCCTGTTGCATATCTTTCTGTAATCTGCAAAAAAGCATACTTTTCCTTCCAGTCCCTCTGTAATACCACTTATCAAGACATTAAAGAGGACTGGCCCCAGTACTGAACCCTGCAGGACTCCGCTAGTAACCCCCCTTTCTTCAGAGTGGACTCTGTTTACTATTATCCTCTGCATCCTGTTGTCCAGCCAATGTGTTATCCAGGCTACCACCCTGGGACCCACTCCCATGCTGGCTAACTTGTTTATTCATCTTTTGTGTGAGATTGTGTCAAATGCCTTGCTAAAGTCTAGGTAGGCCATGTCTGCAACCCCTCCCTGGTCTACTACTTTGGTCACCCAGTCAAAGAAATCTATTAGATTCATCTGACATGATCTTCCCACTGTGAATCCATGCTGTCTTGGGTCCTGTGATTCCTTGGCCTCTAGGTAAGGCAAATGGCAAGCCATATTTTATTTAAGAGATAGCCAATCCCGGAGGCTGTGGGTGCTGTACATAAAACCAACACAATACAACAGTAATAAATAAAAAAATCATAATCATAACATTTCAGTACTGATGCATGAGATTAAATAAATAAAAAGAAAAAGAAAATAAAAAATCAGGTACAGAAATGTAAGAAGTCAGCAGTGGGAAATATTTACACAGCTAGGTCAGGAAACGCCTGCACAAACAGGAAGGCCTTGAGGCATGCCTTAGATACCTCCACTGAAGGGGTCTCCCTTATTGATGGAGGAAGTGAATTCCACAGGATGGGGCCAGTGACACTAAAAGCTCTGTCATCGGCAGTTTTTAACCTCATCCTGGTAATCGCAAGGAGACCCCTTAAGGAGGAACAGAGAGAGTGGACTGAGGCAGCAGGTGTAAGAAGGTAAGTCATGTAACCAGGGCCCAAGTCATGTAGGTCCTTAAAGGTGAGTAAGTCTATCTTAAAGAGAATCCTCCACCTGACCGGCAACCAGTGCAGTTCATACAGTACTTGGGTGACATGGCAGTACTTAGACTGCCCCATCAACAACCTGGCAGCCGCATTCTGCACTAGCTGAATCTGATGGAGGGTACCTCCAGAGACCCTGAGGTAGAGCGCATTACAATAATCAAGCCTCGATGTCATGAAGGCATGCACTAAGGTAGAGAGGTACAGGGGCAGAACCAGGGGTTTAATCTTGGTGATATTCCTCAGATGATAAACACTGGTAGGGACCACAGTCGACACCTGAGCCTCAAGTGTCAGACCACTGTCCAGAACAATGCCCATGTTACGCACCCTGGAGGAGGTCTTCAAGGGTACAGAACCTAAAACAAGTCCTGTCATTGCACCCAAGGTCATCCTATCATGCCATCTGTTTGACTCCAATACCAGTACTTCTGTCTTATCCAGGTTCGGCCACAACCAGCTGGTGGCCATCCAGTTGTTGATTTCAGCTCGTTGACTGCATTGGAGTCCCCAGTGCAAAGGAAATATACAGTTGGGTATCATCGGCATAGTAATGAAAACACAAACCATATTTCTTAATGAGCCCTCCCAGGGATGGCATGTACAGGGTGAACAACATTGGCATCAAGACTGAACCTTGAGGAACTCTACAAGACAAGAGACATTGGGAAGAGAAATTCCCCATCACTACCCTTTGCCTCCTGTTCGTGAGAAAGGACTCAAACCAGCAGATGACCATGCCGGTGAGTGCATAAAATTCCCTCAAACAGTCAAGTAACACACAATGGACCACCGTGTCAAAAGCTGAGGAGAGATCGAGGAGAATGAGAATTGTCCCCATCCTCGATCTCTTGCCCTGAGAAGGTCATTATGCATACGAACTAATGCAGTTTCCATGCTGTGCCTTGCCCAAAACCCTGACTGGAGGGGCTCATAAAGATCAAAGGCCATGAGGTACTCCTCAAGTTGAAGAGCCACAAACTTCTCGACAACCTTACCCAGAAATGGAAGGTTGGAGACAGGATGGTAATTTGCCATGATGTCAGGGTCCAACGATGGTTTCTTCAGAAGGGGTCTCATCAATGCCTCCTTCAAGGCATTGGGAAAGATCCCTTCCAAGAGGGTGCTCTGGACAATCAAGGCAAACACCGGGCCAATGGAGTCACCACATCCCATCAAGAAACGCATCAGCACTGAGTCCAATTCACAATATGTATGCCTCAGCTTGGAAGCAACCCCAATGACCTCAGCCACCTCCACTGGTCTATACTTGCCCCAACCAGGAAGAGTGCTCTCTGGGCATTCGAAGAAATCACTGTCAGCCAAATCTTGACTCACTGGTGGAATACCTTGCCTGATGGCAGACACTCTGTCCAAGAAGAACTGAGCAAATGACTCACATAAAGCATCTGAAAAGGCTTTTCGGCTGGAGACAGGTTGGATGCAACAGCTTGTCTACAGCCTGAAAAAGCACAGTTGGTTGACTGTTCCTGGCAGCAATCTCCCTGGACAATAACTCTGCCTTCTTATGGTTGATTGCCCCCTGGTACTCACCATAGTGAGCATGCAGGGCCAGCTTGTCCACCTCCAGGCCCATCCTCCGGCAGCAGTGTTCCAACCTCAGACTCAACATCTTCATCGCCTTGAGCTCTCCATCAAATCACAGAGACCTCAAGTGAGAAGATTTAGGTCATACACAAACCAGTGCAAAGGAGTCTAATGCCCCAAACAGCACCTTATTATAGGCAGTGACTACGACACACATACCCCTGTCGCATGCCGTACCCACACTAGATAGATCAGCCACCACCAGAAGACCCTCGAGGGTCACACCCCCCAAAGGGTGGTAGCTTACCATCTCTGCAAGGGGAGGGCTCTTGGAGGAAGCCCCGAATGAGAACTCCACCGGCAATGATCAGACCAACTGACTCAATCAGTCTTGAGGTTCTTAATCCCAAGCACAAACGAGAAGACCAGGTCCAACATGTGACCACCCTGACGGGTCATGGAGGAAACTTCCTGTAACAGTCCTAGAGAGGATATAATCTGGAGGAAGTTATACCCAAGCCTAGATGATTCATTGGTGGCCCAAACATTGAAATCCCCCAGAATTAAACACCTGTGGACCGCAAATGTTTCGCCGACTGATGAAATTGGCTACCTCCTGCAGAAAATCTCTCACCACTCCAGGGGAAGGTAAATTAGGAGGATTCTGCAGCCTGCACCCCGACTCCCATGAACATCCACACATTCAGAAGAACCCAGCATTTTCACTGGGTGCACAGCGAATCCCAGCTCGGATCTAAAACAGATAGCAACTCCCATGCCCCTGCGTTCCGCTCTGGGGTAGTGCACAACAGAGTACCCGGGGGGGGCGATTGCAGCCTCAAAAACTGGGCCAGCATTGTCACCCACCTAGGTCTCCATAATGCATACCAGACTGACTGAAGAAGCCAAGTCTGCTATAATTGCCGTCTTGTTTCTAATCGATCTGGTGCAGGGGATTGGTGGACAGTGCAGCCCCTCTGGCTACCTGCCCACTCAGTCTGGTGGGAACCCTGGGGATGGGCACCAAACAAGTCTGGCCTCTCCCTTGGGCCAAACTAGCCCCAGGGTATCTTCTACACCTAACTACCCCTAACCTGCCCTCTCCTGACATGCAGTTCCTTCGAATTCCAACCTCCCAACAGTGCCATGCTGTGGTGATGGTAATTTTGAGGTCAGAAAAGGGCCACAGATCATGCAGCTGGGATGCACCATACACAATCCTAGCACACCCCATGCCTTCACCCTTCCTTGAACACATCCTGTGTGACTATAGGGTCCCCAAAACACACTACAAAACTAACTAAACATAGGCTCAATCATCCAACCAAACACTATTACAAAACTTGCATAAAACCATCCATACCAAACACACATACCAAAACTTAAAATTCAACCCCACCAACACCCCACCACCCCACACCCACAAGGAGAACGATAACAAGTCTTAGCATACAGTTCTTGGAAAAGATGCACACTGTCTGCAGCTCAACAGTAGGTCCTACAAGACACAACAATTAAAACAATTAAGTGCAAGATTTATTTGTTACAAATACTAAAAGATTTCAGCCCGCTGCTTAGAAACTTAGAGCTCTGACATCACCCTCAGTTACTGCAGAGATAGCCCAGCCGAACCAGTTTCAGTGGCACCAGTCACACAGGATAAATCCTGGAATAATCACAGAACTGCTCCCACCAGATCTGGAATCTTGAAAACGTGCAGTCAAGAAAACCATTGACCGGTCCCAAATCGATACTCCAGTGGGGCACACAATGGTCCACAAAATTCTCAATTTCCCTCAACTTAAACTACACGAATCCACAGATAAAAAGACCAGCAGCCAAAGTCCAAAAGTCAGCACAATTCACCACTAATTCCCTGAGAGACAACATGCGTAAACACCTTCAGCACCACGCTGTTCCAGGAATGCAGTCCGGGCAGCAAATGGGATCCAGACCACACTATTGGCTTTCTCGTCAAGATGTTAAAGAAGCACCTTCAGGGAGATCGAGGGTCCACCGCTACTATCCGTTCTGGAAGCGAAAAAACAGCCCTAATCAGGATGATATTAAAAACCTCAGTCCTCAGCTCAAAAATCCTCTGTCCCCGGTCTTCCCTGCCACACAAAAGCCTCACTGCACAAGAAAGTACCCCACATGGAGACTAGGCCAGTTCAGTCCATAAGTCCGACAGCACAACTCATGTTAGACAAGTCCACGTCCAGAGAATTGGAACCAGACCAGGTTGGTGGGTCCAGACAGCACTAAATCCAACTGAACCGAAGCCAAAGCAGGTGAGCTGCGGATATAGTGCAAAACTACCTAAAAAACAAGAAAACTAACTCGCTAGACTAGTTCACTCTCCAACCCTACCTTCTAGTAAAAACCCTAAACTATCTCCTTAACTACACACTTAAATTTTGGGATTCTAGTTGTCAAAGTGGACAGAAAACAAACACAACAAATTGATGACTCTCCACAAGGAAAATAGTAGGAAAACAGGCTATTTTTTGGGGGGAGTAGGTCACAAACCAGGAGCTTGCAGACTGCAGCTCAGTATTGCTGCCATTTTGTTCAAAGTCCCTCCCTCATCCTCATCAGGTGCTCAACTATTCTTTCTTTCAGAAGTGATTCCATCATTTTCCCTACCACTGAGGTTAAACTAACAGGTCAGTAGTTTTCTGCTTCTGCATTGTTCCCATTTTTGTGAAGGGGAATCACATCCACCCTCCTCTAGTCCTCAGGTACCATGACCTGCTCACATGATTTGTTAAAAAGGGCAGTCACTGGTGTCACTAGTTCTCCCTTTAGTGCTTTTAAAATTCTGGGGTGAATCCCATAAGGCCCTATAGCCTTGTCCAGCTTGAGTTTTAGGAGTTCTTTCAGGACCCTTTCTTCTGTAAATGGACTGGTATCAACCCTCCCTATCCAGAGTCCTTTTATAGTTTGGTTTAGGTAGTCCCCACCTCTTCTTTTGTGAATACTGAACAAAGGTATTTGTTCAGTATCTCTGCCTTTTCACTGTCATCCTCTGCCCACCGCCCTCCCCATTATTAAGCCTCACTATTCCTCCCTTGGTCTTTCTTCGCTCCCTAATGTACCTATAAAAGGTTTTATCCCGCTTCTTAAATTAGTTATCTATCTTTTCCTCAGTTTGGACCTTTGCTGTTCTGACTGCCTTCCCCCACTTCCTTCTGCTTTAACTGGTACAGTTCTCGGTCCTACTCCTTCTGTGATTCCTTATACATTCTGAATGCTATCTTTTTCTCCCTAACCTTCCCCGCCACCTCTTTTGAGAACCATAGTATTTTTTTCCTTCATTTTGTTTTGTTTATTTGCTTCACACAAAGGCTTGTTGCCTACGTGATGGCAGTTTTGATTTTTACCATTGTTCCTTCACCCCTCTTCCTGCCCTTGTGCTAGAGCATTCCATAGGCACTCTCCCATTCTGCCAAAGTCAGCCATCCAAAAGTCCAGTACCCTTGCTTTTGTATGGCTTGACACTTGCTGTGTTTACTGTGAACCACATTGTCGTGTGGTCTCTTGTTCCCAGATGGCTTTCCACTTCTAAGTCTGAGATCCTCTCACCGTCCCTGTTTGAGAGTACCAAGTCTAAGACTGCTCCCTCCTGAGTGGTTTCCAGCACTAACAGCCAGAGGCATGCCCCTGTATGGAATCGAGAATGACTCTGCTCTTGGATGTGGCTGCAGCAAATGTGCTCCAGTTAACATCTGACATATTCAGGTCTCCCATCAACAATATCTCCCCTTTTTCTGACATTCTAAGGATGCCTCCTATCATTTCCTTGTCCAGTTTCTCCTGCTGAGATGGGGGTCTGAATACCACACCTGTGTGGATTGTGGTGCCATTTCCTGTCTCCAAGGTGACCCACAGTGCCCCCTCTCCTCCCTGTTTACCCTTTAGTTCCATTGCTTTGATCCCTTCCCTTATGTAGAGAGCTACTCCTCCTCCTCTTTTACCCTCCCTCTCCCTCCTGTAGATTGTGTACCCAGAATGTTGACATCCCAGTCATGGTTCTGTATGAACCAGGTTTCTGTGACTACAATGATATCCAGTCAACCCTCTTCCATTAAGGTCACTAGTTCAGGAAGCCTGTTACCCAGACTATGGGCATTGGTACTCATCGCCCTCCATTTTTTGATGACCTTACCCCTCTCAGTCCTATCTCTGTACTTACTGCCTTTGCCTTTTTCTCCATTTACCCATGCCCTGCCCCCTATTGACCTCTCTACCTTGGTATTAACCTCACTAACTACATTGATTTTGTCGGGGGAGGCTGGGAATTCCCTGGCCTTTTTCAGTACCTCCCACCTTGACTAGTTTAAAAGCTTGCCAGTGAAGCATTTAAACCTATCACCTAGGATCCTAGTTCCCCTCCTGGACAGATGCATACTATCATGCCAGTATAGGCCTGTATCCCTCCAGGTGGACCCCCAGTCCCCAATGAAGCCAAAACCCTGTGTTCTGGACCAGTTTTTCAACCATTCATTGAATCTCAGAGTGTGGAGTACCCTAGCCTCACCCTTGCCATAGACAGGCAGCACCTCTGAGAAGGTTATTGTGCATGCTGCTTGTCTAAGTCCCCTCTCCAACTCAACAAACTCCTCCTGCACAGCTCTGATCCCATTCCCAGCTTGGTCATTTGTCCCTAGGTGGACAATAATGTCCAGCTTCCTCTCCCGTGCAGCTGTTCCCCTGATCCTGAGGATTCCCTTCCTGTCCCTCCATGCCATGGTGCCAGATAAGCATCTCACTTCCTTCTCCCCTCCCTCCCCCAGTTCTACCCCCCTAACGATTGAGTCCTCCACCAGGAGTTGTTTCCTTCCCCTGTGGGATCCTATGCCATCCTCCTATGGATCTCCTTTGTGGAGATTCCCAGCATCCTCCTTGGTCTCCACTGAAGGTGCCTCCATTGAGGAATAGCACTCTGCCAGAAAGGCATATGAATTGTGGAGAGGTACAACTGGAGGGATGTGTCTCTGTTCCACTACCCTCACCCTCCCTGAGTGCACCATAGTTCAACCACTTCTTATTCTTGGCAACCACTGAGGCAGCAGCTCAGGTGGTCCCTGGGTGAGAGAGGAGGTTTCCCAATCCCAGCAAGGGGAAAAGATTGTTTAGATCAGAGTGAGGTCAAATTGCAGCATTAGAGGAATAGGTTCCTCTCGAAAAAGAAAGGTAATTTTTTCGAGATTTGGTTGGCACAGTGTTTTCAGTTCATAAGCTACATGTTTCACCTCCCTTGGAGCTTTACACCAGCATTGTATGTTTTTTCTTGGACTCGGGCAGTCATTTGAACTCTAAAATATAAGACTATATATATATATATATATATATATATATATATATATATATATACATATATATATATATATATATTATTGTTGATTTTGCTTTAGTGCTGTTAACATTGTAGTGTTGTAATTCTTTATTTTTGGATGTAATTATTTATTACACTATTTTATTTATTTAATATTATGCATTTACTCCACTTGTGCACTTTATTGCAATAGATTTCTGAGCCTCTGGGGAAAGGGGCCAACTACAATAATATCTACTAATACTACATACAGTATATGAAAAGTGCCAGATGGGGTGTTAACATGATCAACCAAGTGGTTTTCTTCCACACCATCCTTTGGATGGTAACATTACCCATGCTGTCAAAGGAAGGCAGGCAATGCCGATATAAGTTGTCCAAAATCTCCTTTTCTACAGAAACAGATACAAGACCAGCTTAAATGTCCCACTGTTAAATTAATAAAAGTGTATTCTTGTAGACTACATGAAATTGACCTTAACAAAAATCTGGCAATGAAAACTAGATCAGAATCACAGGCACATGATCTGAATGAACCCGCTGTAACCTGGAAACATGTTCTAAGTTTCCCCAACTCACAACTTTTACCTCTCATTTTCTTGGGAAAAAAACATTAGTTTTGCAACAGCTAACAGATAAGGGACTTCCCCCACATATGCAGAATTTAAAGTGGTTAGAGTGTCATGGGAAAATGAGTGTCAAGGATTCCTTTAATTATTAAAAAACTTGAATGATAGTGCCCCAGACACACTTTCCTTGATGCATCAGAAACTCAGCATCACTTTATTTTTGACACCACCCTCTCTGTAAAGAAATGCTTCCTAACATCTACCCTAATCCCCCCCCATCAACTTCAAACTGTGCACCCTTATGGTTCTATTGTCACTAAATTTAAAGAGACCTCCTCTTTTCACTCTGTTCATCCCCTTCAAGTATTTGAAGGTCTCTGTCATATCCCCTCCCCCTTCCAGGGAGTACAACCTTAGGGCTCCCAGCCTGTCTTTGTAGGACCTATTCTGCTAATCTGTGATTGTCCTGGTTGCTGTCTTTTAGACCGTCTCCAGCAAGCTGAAGTCTCTCTTACAGTATGGATACCAATACCTTACTCCATATTCTGAATGCAGTCTTACCATTGACCAATATAAGGGCAAAATGACCTCACTGCACCAGCTACTGAATCCCCTAGCTATGCACCCCAACATCCTTTTTGCCTTTGCAGCTGCCTTCTTGCACTGCATGGAGTGTTTCAGGTCTCTAATAATCACCACACCCAGATCCATTTCTTCCTCTGAAGCAGTTACCTAGAACACCCCCGAGGTAATACTCTGTTATAGAATTCCATTCCCTGATGTGCACCATTCTGCATTTTTTGGCATGGAAGTCAAGTTACCAGATTACCAGCCATCTCTTGAGTTTACCGACCTTCCCCCACAGGTCCTCTATCACTTCCTGTGTGTACAACTTTCCATACAGTGTTGTGTCAACCGCTAAGAGACACATCTTTCCCTTAATGTCTTCCCAAAGGTGACTTATGAAGACATTGAACAACACCAGCTCCAGCACCAATCCCTGTGAGACCCGGCCAGTGACTTTCTTGGTGCAAGAAAACTTCCACCACCACTGTGTGAGTTCTGCCTCTCAGCCAGCTGTCTACCCATCTTTCCATTTTCTCCCCATCCCTAGATTTGCTAGGTTCCTGATCAGCCTCCTATATGGTACAGAACTGAAGGTCTTGCTGATGTCCAGATATATGATGTCCACTGCCTGGCCTCCGTGCACCACTCCAGTGATCTAGTCAAAGAATCCAATCAGGTTCATTTGACAAGATCTGCCTGCCACAAACCCTTGCTGCCTCTCATGCTGAAGACCATTCTCTTCTATGTAGCTCACCAGCCTTTCCTTAAGTATGGTCTCCATGAGTTTACATACTATCAAAGTCAGACTGACCAGCCTGTAGATCCCTGGGTCATCCTTGGATCCGATCTTGTGGAGAGGCACCACAGGTGCCATTCTCCAGTTCAGTGGCATCTTACCCAACTCCAGTGATATATTGAAGAGATCCCCCAGCAGACCTGCAAGCTCCTCTGCTAGCACTTTTAGCATCATAGGGTGTATGCTGTCTGGTCCTATGAATTTCTTTGCCTTCAACTCCAGCAGCCCCTCCCTCACTCTTTCAACCTCTATTATTGTGTCTCTAACCCCATCCCCTCCCTCCTTTTCCTCCTGGGTGGTACCTGCCCATCCTTTCCCTTGAAAAGACAGAACAGAAGTATTCAATCAGTAGTTCCACTTTGTTCACTTCTTCCTCTAACCATCTATCCCCCTTCCTTAGCCTAAATATTCTGTCCTTGTTGCCCACCTTTTCCCTTATGTAATGAAAGAAGGCCTTCTCCTCCGTCTTGATCCCTTCAACAATCTGAAGCTCTTTCTGCACCTTGGCATGCTGCACCACCATTCTAGCCATTCTAGCCAACCTCAGGTACTCTTCCTTATCCTCTTTCCTTGCTAAAGCATTGTGAGACAACAGAAGAAAGCTTAATGGCAATACTGCACATATAGAATAATATATGCTCAAATGTATATGACAAGGTTGCTTTTCCACCATGAAGTTGCATGGCAAAACAGTGACCTCAAGAGTGAAGTTAAAGAGCTCTATCTCATCATAACAACCCGAAGGTGTAAAAACACCCTTGGAGCATATGGCTGCCTATACCTTATTCTGTATAGTGTGTGGGCAACAAGTATTGTTTCTTGGAAAACAAAACAAGAGAATAAAGAAGATCTTTCTGCAATGCAGACTCCAGTTCAGCTACTCTTTCTACATTTGTTTCTGATAACATTGACTGAACTTTCCCTTCACTACCCTCACTCATATTTGAACCAGATTGCAGCACTACAACAAACAACATTAATTTATTCCCTTTCCAAAATCCATCCAATGACTTCTGCTCATAATTTGTTATCAGAACACTGGTCTCAGCTACATAGCATACAGTTGTCCCTCCCTCATTGATGCCTGCTGTTTCTTGATAAGCCGAGTCGTAGGAAATCCATATTGAATGCACCTGCCCTGCCCTCACACTTCTCTCCCAGTGTTTAGATTGAGTCTTATTTTTATTCTTTTTTGACTAGTGTTTTTAAAAAGCACTAAAGCCTGTGTGTGCTTTTACTCTAACACAAACAGTTGTAGCAAGGTTAACATATAACAGGGTTTTCAAGTGTATGGATTTCCATACAGAACAGGGTCAGCACATACTCTACATTGAAATTATGTGTGGTAAAGTATATATCACCCGGAGGGTAATTAACTTCATCTTGAAATACATAAGGATTGCAAGGAGCTACAGTATATAGAGATAGAAGAGACATATACAGAGCAGAAGTTAGAATAAGTTCCTTCTAGCACAGTTGTTACACTCTTGTGGTTTCTGGTAAAAGATGTATGTGGCTGTCCTGTACGTGAAGCAGCATGGCTGCATTTTTTGACATTGGTTATCCAGGTTCAAGACTAACCCCATGGCATTGGAGACCATCTTGGGGGACATCGAACCTCCCACAGAATGCTCTGCTTCTCCAGGAAGGAATGGTTCATATGCTCTGCCACAGTGCTGTCACCTAGGTGACAAGGGGTGGCAACAGAGTGCTTTGCTCTCTGGAGGGGAGAACCATCACCATCATTGGTGTCTGGCATGTCCAACACAGCTTGACATCCACGCATTTGATGTTTTATGGTAGTTAGGAGAAACATTGAAAACCACCATGGCTGCAACAGAATGATGCTTGCTCCCCACTACAGACCCCACACTACAAACCTTTGCATCCATTCTCAGTGCTGGCATAAGTGACTCAAGTGGCATGCTCAGCCCTAATTAAGGGGCACCACCATTGGGGTAAGCCAGGGGGTAGAAGTAAGGCATATCTCCAAGAGAAGATTACTGATGGGGCTTGAAATGAGTAGGTGGAATGGGAAGCCAGCTGGCAAGAAGGGGACATAAGCAATAAGTTCCAACAAATGCATCTCAGGAGCCAGCAGAGAGTGAAGAATTTGTATTCTTCTAAAACAGGCATAGAAGAACATAACAACATAAAAATGTTAAATGAATGTAGCAAAGGTGCTTATCAAGACCATCCCTTACTTTTCATTGGTAATACCTATTTAAATCAATCTGTCTCATGTTTCTGTCTAAACCAACCTTAAACTCCTGCAAGCTTCTTCCATATACAGTGTATTGCCTTTGGGTAGTCTATTCTTTATTCTCAGTATCCTCTGTGAAGTATGTTCCTCTGGCTGACATAACCTGATCTCCCGGAATCTGTAGACCATTACATTTTGTTATAACTTAAACACCTTTACATTACAGTCCAAAGATCAGGCACATTTAATGATCTTTTGACAACCTGTTCACTGTTATCATCTCTAACCCTCCACATTTCCAAACTGAACATACTCAAATTCTCAAGTCTATTCAAGCATCTGCCCTCTGCAGAATTACAGTTGCACTCAACAAAGCATGCAGGCTGCCAACTGGGGCTGACCGACTTACACACACTTGTGACCTGTACACTCGGGCAGGATGGCTTCCTCTCATCAGCTGGATACAGTAGCAAACCTGCCTCTTTGCCAAAAACGTCCTCCTCGGGATCATGTTCCCGGGCATTGAAAAGCTCCTCATTGACCACCACAGCACCCAGAGAACTAGAAGTTCACAACAACTAACCTTCCTTGTCCCCAGATGCCGGACTACCATGGGCCAGAGGACCTTTGCCCACAGAGCACCACAGTGGTACCATACTCTCAACAAACAAACTCTTACTGCTGCTGCTCTTGGCCCTTTTAAGAGACAACTCTGACTTCATCTCATTTCAACTAGTCATTGTTAGTGCCTCGCCTAATCAATATCCCACCGTTCACTGCCCTCCACTTCAGTCTTGACAGCTACCTCTCCCTGCCTTGCCCCCTTCTTCGCGCCTACCCCCTTTCCCCCTCTCCCTTTCCTCCCCACAGGCATTTCCTGACTTTATCCCTCCCCTTTAGAGCTCTTACCCTTACCCTCTACCCTCCGACAATGGCCTTCCTGCCTGCATACCCCCCTTCCCTCTCACCTGCAGTGCTTATTTCCAAGATTGCCCTTGGCTGGTATGACATGCTACCTAACATTTGGCACATTTTGAATTACTGGAATTTCCTAAGCCTCAGTCTCTTACTTCTTTTTTTTGTGTAACCATGTAATATTACGTTGACCTTTGGATGTGTGTATACCCCCCATTCCTTTGACGTGGAGCCTTTGTAAATGACCAGTTCCTGCTCAAAGGTATTTGTAATCCTAGATTTCAATAAAATAAAAATAAAAAAATAAAATATTCTCATACAGCTTTAAAGCTCATGTGCTGTATATAAGTATTGTATCTGATGAGATATGCCAAAAAAAAAACACCTGTGACAAGAAAAATAAAAGAAAACAAAACAAAAAAACTTTTCTATTGAATATGCATCGACATGCAAAGGAAAAATGTCATCTGAATACAAATACTGTAAATATTCAGGCAGTGAGACAGTCATTCATTTGTAACAGAAACAGTAAAGAGGTAAACACTACACTCTAAGAAACCTCCTACACAGTACCTCCAGCACCCAGGTCAGACTCTGCATCAGGAACAAACATTTTTTGTATCTTTGTTTGCATGACACCTCTGCACCCACTTTAGAGTTCTATAAGAGAAGCTTGCATCCCTTATGCTTCGTTTATGCTACAGTATGTTGTGACGTACTATTGTACAATGCCCCAAACAGCCTGGCAATGAATACTGCATAGTAAATTAAGACCTGGATTACATGATATAGTTGTTTGGTATTCTTTAATGCTTGTTAAATAAACACAAAGAACTATGAATGAAAGCCTTTCTCCAAGTTACAGTATGAAGCAAGAAAAGAAAAAAAACATTTTGGGTCTATGCATAAAATAATATAGTTCATCACAGGACATTA
The DNA here is from genome assembly GCA_016271365.2 of Neoceratodus forsteri. Classification (NCBI taxonomy): domain Eukaryota; kingdom Metazoa; phylum Chordata; order Ceratodontiformes; family Ceratodontidae; genus Neoceratodus; species Neoceratodus forsteri. The sequence goes on from CM057449.1 coordinate 990,837,368, forward strand.
AATCTGTTTAACTTATGAAAGAACAATTTAAAATGTTAATACAAAATTCCAAGCAGGAGAGGCACAAAATGTAAAAAACAATAGCAGGTATTTTGCCACTGTCATTACCTCACTGCACTGCAGAAAGTTCTCTTTTAAAACGTAACTGTTTTAGAGGTCTGCTTGGATGATTTCAGGTCATCGGTGATGATGACGCCTAAGTCTCTTTCTTTCCTTGTGACTGCCAGCCTATAGGTGGCTTCAGGGTTTCTCTTCCCTATGTGCATGATCTTGCACTTCTTTGCATTGAACCCCAGTTGCCACTCTTCCAACCATTTTGCTAGTTTATCCAGATCTCTTCTCATTCTGCCCACCCCATCTGGATCATCTACTCTGTTGCAGATCTTGGTGTCATCTGCAAACAGACAAACTCACCTCCAGTCCATCTGCAATGTCACTGATGAAGATATTGAAGAGGACTGGCCCAGGACTGATCCCTGAGGTACCCCACTTGTGACTTGCATCTCTTCTGACTGTATACCATTTACCACCACTCTCTGTTTTCTGCCCGTCAATCAGTTTGCCACCCAGTTGACCAACGTCTGACCACCCCAATGCAATGGCTGCCATAATAATACACCAGAGGTGCAATGGGCAGTGTAAACCATTTTTATGGCCTGTGTCTGATGAAGATTTTTATTTTTAAAAACTGAGACTTGAATTTAATACCAAAAATATTTCACTTTGGAGAAAATTGGAAGAATGCCTGTGTAAGAAAAGGACTGCGTCAAGTGTCCTTAGAACTTCAGAATTTTAGATCTGTTTGTATGACAGACCTCATTATGTATGTTTATACATACTGGGAGTATACACATATTCTCTGGTTGCTGAAACTGCAAACTGATGGTTAGCAGTTCTGATACTCTAAGAACTGTAAAAGTGGTCTCTGAGAGCATATTAATATACAACTGATTGAGGGCAACCAGTAATATATTAAACATTCAAACACAGTATCCTCCTGTTTCTGGGGAACCTGTGCATTAGATATTCCTTACAGTCGTGACGAGGTATCTTTGTAAACGAGCCTCTGGCTCAAAGGTTGTAAATCTGAAATTGCCAAATAAATAAGTACAAGAGTCATGCAGAGGAATGAAGCATTCTGATTGGTGGAGAGCACCCTCTTGATCTATAATGGTTAAAAGAAACGTACTGGAGAAAGCTGTTGGAAGAAGAAAACTCATAGTACATCTTGTCTGCCTGTTTTCTTACCTGAGCCTTACCTACCCTTGGTCGTGCCTAAGCAGAATACTGATTGGTAGTTTATTCCCTTCACCCACCACTCTCCATTTCCTTCACTATCTTAGTTTTTACCAGCCCTTATACAGTACCTGTCCGATGCTCTCTTAATTAAAACTTAAAAACACCTTGGTGTTTACCACCTCTCTGGCAAACCTTTTATCTATCCACCACCCTCCTTGTAAACAAGTACTTTTTACATCATTCCTGAAGCTACTCCCACACCAGTATATACTTATGTCCCTCGTTGTCGATCCCACGCTATGCTTAAACAGGTCATAACACTCTACCTTATTTATCCTTTTCAGACACTTAAAGGTTTCTGTCATGTCCTTTCCCTTCTGGCCACCAGCAAATATATGTTAATACTGATTATATGCTCCTTCTCATATTATTTTCCTTGGTGACTCTCTATTATCTTTGCAACCTGTCATTGTAGTAATTCTGAGGCCTTTTTCCTTTGCAGGTACAGAATGGACTCCAGAACTGGACACAGTACTTCATATGCTTCCTCATCAATGATGCATAGGACAACAGTACCTCTTTTCTCTATTGGAGAACCCTCTCCCTGAATATTCTAGCATTTCATTTGCCCTCCTGAGTGCTCTGACACACCAGGTTGTTTACCTGAGCCCTAAAGACGATCCCCAAATCCCTTTCCAAAGCAGTCAGGCTAATTTCTTCACCTCCCTAGAAAATAATCCATCTTTGGGTTACCCTTGTTCATTTGCTTTTGCACTTCTTTTCATTAATCTCCAGTTGCCATACTTGGACCACTGCTTTAACTTTTTCTGATCTTGCTTCATGTCCCTCATCTTTCCTAGGATTCCACTCTGCAGCAGAGTTTAATGTCATCTGCAAAGAAGCAAATTGTTCCCTTTATCCCTTCACCTATGTGCACATGAACACATTAAACTGCACCAACTTTTGTGATGCTGCACTTGTGACCTGTACAAGGAAAAGCTGAAAGAAGCGGGTAAAGTGATAAGGAAAGCAAAGGTACAAACAGAGGAAAAAATTGTGAAGGATAGCAACAAAACCAACTTTAGGTATATTAGTGAAAAGAAGGAAAAACTAAGGTGGTATTGTGAAACATGTCAAAGAGGACATGGAGAGGGTGGAAGTGGACAGGGAAAAAGTGGAGGTCATAAATGGGTATTTCTGCTCAGTGTTCACAAGGGAGGCAGACGGTAGTGGGTCCACCCTCACAAGGAAGGACACTGGGACTAAAGAAGTGAACACAGCCCCATTTACTACAGAAAGGGTCATGGACAAACTAAACAAATTGAAGACTGAAAAAGCTATGGGCCCAGATGGTTTTTTAAGTGTCCATTTTACCATTTGCAGTTTATACTGATCTGCCACTAGAAGCATCTTATTTTTCCTGTTAATCCTACAACCTTGCCTCTGCCTTTTCATGTTCTAATCACCACTATCCCCTGCCTTGTTCTCACTTTTAGCATATTGTACTCTGAAGAAAAAAAAAAACTACTTCATTGTGGCAGTCACACTCACTGAAGATCAGTTATTCCCCTTATCCCACCCAATAGAAATAGCAATGGGAACCACGGCTATCACACTCAGTCTACTCGTGGTTACCTTTCTTGCTCTGCTCACGTCCCATCCTGCTCCCTACCCTCCACCCTGAGCCCTACCCCCCTCTACCACCTCACAGCAGCCAACCCCCACCCTGGACACCCCTATTTTCCACAGCACCCACCTCCAACCAATACCCCTCCCCGGGACACCTTGGGCCCATCCCTTCCTTGCCATACGTACCCTCCACACTCTACCCATCCCTTGTACCCCCACTAGTAGGACTTCGCATCGGTACCTGGCTAAGGGTCCTGGTCACCACAGACTGCTCATCAGATTAATTGATCTACTCCTTCTACTCTCCGGGAACATACATCCAAACCCCGGCCGTTGTCGACTAGCCACCCCACATCCCATTCTAGTACGAGTCTCAGCATTGCATCCATGAATATTTGCAGCCTAAAAAAAATCTGCCACTCACCAGTGCTGGGCTGTACAAAACCGTCTTGATGTTATAGCACTAGTTGAGACCTGGCTCTCGAGAAACTCCCACTGGGTCATCTCCTCCTGGCTACACTCTGTTCAGGGAAGACAGTATAGGCAAGCGTGGTGGTGGGCATGCAGTCTTTATGCATGACACACTTTTAAGCCATGCTCTTCCTGCCTCCAAGCTCAGTTTTAGTGCCCAAACCTCACCCTCTGACCAAGTCAGGGGCCCTCTTTTTCTCACAGTCTCTTACATACCCACTCCCTCATTGATTACCTCACCACACTCCCACACATAGCAGAGCAGCTCATTCTAGGTGACCTTAATGTCAACTGGCTGAGTACCACTGCCTCCCATATCAGGTACTGCTTTGCTGCCCTAGATATGACCCAACTAGTTACCTCACCCACTAGATTTAACCAGTCAGGCAGCTCCAGCACCCTCCTAGATGTAATTCTGTCAAACCGCCCCCATAAAATCAAGGATATTAATCTTATACTAGACTCTCTTAGTGACCACTCTCCTGCCTTCTGCCACTGGTAATCCACCACACCAAAACCAGTGTCCCAGGTCACCTCATGCTGGTGCTTTCACCCCGGAGGTCTCAGAAAGCTAAAAACACACCTAGCCCAGCTTGACTGGTCACCAATCCTACTCACAATGGATACTGACTCTGCCCTAACCTATTTTTCCAGTGCCTTCGCAGGCCGGCAACCTTTTCACCCCCCTGACCAGAATCCATACCAAGAAACACAATGCCCCATAGATCTCCCCATCCCTCATCCAAACACTGAAACATTTTTCAGAACAGAACAGTCACACGCAGGGATTAGGCACTTCCAGTGACAATGTTAAGTTTGTTATGGGGGTTTGGAGTGCTGGGTGCTGAAGGGGTGGATCGAGTTGGGGTGACAGTTACTGGGAAGCCAGCAGCAGACATTACTGATTCTTTTTTCTTACAGGCTATATGACTATAAAATGGTTATACTTGATAATGGTGCCCACAAAATGGCATGGACCAAAAATAGAGACTACACATCACCAAAATCTAAAAACAGCAATGAGCAGTGCAGCACCAGCAAACATCAATGACCAGCACTTACTTACTGTGTGTAGGGTGATGCAAAGTTAGTTTCTATGTGGGGGCTATGCCCCCCACACCCCCTTCAAATTAAATAACAAACACCAGGGGGATGATGGTTGGGGACAAGGAAAAACCTGGGAGGGTGGCTACACCACAGGGCACACAAGTCGGCAGGGTAAGAACATTGGGGGGCAACCTGTGGGTGGGAGGGGGACAAAGTGGGAGGATGGGCAAAATGGGAGGCAAAGAAGACAAAAAAATTAGAGGAGCAAAACCAGTGGGAAGAAAACAACTCCTGTGAGCCAGCCACTAACCCAGGTCATCAGCACCACAGGCAGTAACTCTAGCCACAATACCAGATTGCTGGCTTGGAACTGCCATGACAAACAAACCCCCATATATTACATAACAGACTTACTTCAGTGGAAACAAACTCACTGAACTTAACATGCGATAGAGTACATAGCCCATTTTGTAATCACTATTTTTATGTTGCTAAAATTGACTCACCGAAATTAACTAACTATATTCACGGGACACCTTATTATAAAACATATAAAAAAGATATGAGAGTGGTGACACTGGGGAATTGGCCCCACTGTCAGTGTTATGTTGTTTTTAGGGTGTTAGGTGGTGGGTGCTGAGAGGAGGGTCAGGTGGGGTACAGTTACAGGACGCCAGCAACAGACATCAATGGAAATTTTTCTGTTACAGAGTGAAATTCCTCAGCAGACAGATAATGACTGATCAGCTGTGCTTGCTGGCAGTGTAGATCAAAGGAAAGAGAAAATGTATGATTGGGTCAACTCTGTCCTTTGAAATTCAAGAAGTTTCCACCATGCAAGCCTGAACAGTGTCATGATCAGTGTGGCTGATGATTGGTGTGACACTGATGAGTCCCTTGCAGACCACTCTGCATTGGACTAACAGTGTCGCACCTCTGAAAAGGCACTCACACACCAAGATGTTTGCTGCATGTGTGCACACGGTGAACATAAAAATCACTATTTCTATCTGCAAATATAAGGAGCACAGTGATGGGATCAACAATATTCTCGTCATTCACCAACCTCTTTATGTATCAGTTTGAGATACATTTTACTGATAATGTGAGCAGTCTCTACTGACAGAAAATCGCTATGCACAGAACATACATAGATTTATTTTTCTTATGGACAGGCACAAAGAGTTACATTTGTTTCATCTCTATTTAAACAGTATGAAACAAAACATACAGTTTACATTGCAGTATGATGAGAATGCAGTTCCTTTCCTTGACCTAGAAATTTACAAGAAAGGTCAAAGGTTAGGCAGTAGCATAGACTTTATAGGAAGCCCAGTGACAAGAATACCCTACTTAGGCCAGGCAGCTATCACCTAAAGAGCCTCATTAGAAATATAACATATGGGCAGTCACTAGAATGAAAAGATATTGTTCCAAGATCAAGGATTATGAAGAAGCAGCTATTGACTTACAACATAGATTTTTAGCTAGAGGGTATGATATAGTGACCATTAATTTGGCAAGAGACAGAGCTACAGCAGTCCCACGTGAGCAGCTGTTACAGTCTGCAACAAAAAAATGTGACCTACCAGGAACAGTCTTTTCTACATCCCATAACAGCATACAGCTGTGCAATTGGACATGCAAAACTGCTTATTCAATGAAACTGGCATGTTCTTAGAACAACAGAAAAAGGTGAATGATCCTTCAAGGACACACCATTGATGGTGGCCAAGAGCGGAGATGCACTCAAAGACAAATTGTCACACTCTGCTTATGTTTCATTTAAAGCATGTCAAACAAGTTTCACTTTTGAACTACTTCCAGGTGGGAGCTACCTCTGTGAGAATTTTGCACAATGCAATAATATGCAAGAATGACCTGAAGTGTATAACCCACAGATGTGAATGTATTTATTTATTTAAATTTGTTGAATGGGTAAGTGCACTGGCAACAAATGCCTTTTTCAGGTATGACCCGTTTGTAACAGCACAGACAATGGGGGAAATACAAAGCATATGTCAATGGAGGAAGTACACTACTGTACTGTATGTCAATTTGAGGATACAAAAAGGTACAGTGGTGCACTAGTATACAAGAATTGAAGAGTTGCTTACACTCAGAAGAAAAAAAGGTGGGGTTAAAGCATGGCTTATTGGGGTAGGTGGGCACTTGGGGCAGGAAGGATTAGTAAAAGCAGTTGCAGACTTGAGATGAGGAATAATGAGCTTATAGGAGCTTTGTAAAGGCAGGGATAGTAGAAGATTTTTTGACGGGGGGTAGAGAGTTCCAAATAGATGAAGCTCTGTAGCTGAAAGAGTGCTGTCCCATGTTTGCATGAAATATGGGGACTGCAAGGTTGTTGTTAGCTATGGAATGGGACATAGGGAGATCCATGAACAAGATTTTTTCTTTAGGTAAACAGAGGCACCAGATTGCAAGGTATTCTTGATAAGAGTGATGAGTGACGAGTGTCAGATTGGCTTTATGGTCAGGAGGAAGCCAGTTTAGGGAGTTTAGGGCCAGATAGTGGCATGCATTCGATCTACTGCAAAAGGCAAATTTACTGATTTTATAGTATGGAATATACTTTCTGGGTAATGTGGATTTGTTGGCGGAATCAATGACAACTGAGCCATAGTCAAGAGAAGGGACAAGATTTGCCATTACAATCCAGATTCTAGCAATAAGCATTAAGAACTGGCAAATTCTGTAAAGAGACCCAAATTTCTGATGAAGGATTGAGGTAGTTTGCTGGAGGTGGGATTCCAAAGACAGTGTTTGATCGAGGTGGACACTGAGGTACTTAAAGAATGTAGTCTTACTCTTAACTAAGGGTGAGCCATTAGTTGTGAGGATGCAGAACATGGGGGGAAGCTTGTTTAGGCTGTGCTTGCTCCTGAATAGCAGGAACTGGGTTTTGAGGAGAGTAAGGACCATTTTTCACGAGTAATCCAGCCCTGAAGTCTGGCAAGACAGGAACTGTGCAATTGGTTTATAACATCACTAGTCTTACTGTGAGTGAAAAGAACTGCATTGTGCACATAAAGGAGGGTGCATATGGGTTTACAGACTGTGGGAAGATTGTTTATGAAGATCGTGAAAAGGAGAGGGCCTAGAATGAAGCCATGGGGGACATCACTGGTGATGTTGTTCATTCTGGATAGGGTGTTTACTATTTTTACAGCTTGTGTTCTGTGGCTCTTATTAAAATCAGACAATGTATTATGTGTAGCTGCACCTTTCTGGTGTAACTCATCAGTTGTTCTTGAGACAAATTTTACATTGGTCAAACAAAAAGTGAGTTGAGACTCCACATATCAGAGCATAAATCCATGATACGGAGAAGGGATGCAGCATATAGTCTGGCAAGACATTATAATGAGACAAATCATCAATTGTTACCTTAACATTTCTGGAAGTTTAGAAGTGATAGAACCACTAAACAGGGAAGGGGATTAGAAAAGAAAACTACTAGAGAGAGAAGTATTGTTGACTGAAAGATTTGGAACTTTACATAGTCCTCATGGTTTAAATGAAGAAATTGATTGATTTCCCCTACTGTAAGACGGATGTTATGACTACAGAAAACAGTATGTTGTGTAGCTGATCAAGTGACATATGAGGGAGCAGTATCATATATTTTGATTTTCTCACATCAGATTGATTAAACTATAATATATTGAGAAGCTCCTTTCACAAGACTGAGTTGCACAACTACAATGTAATCCCAAAATCTCTAATACTCCATGACAGAGAGCTGCATGTGGGATATGCAGCGAGACGTTCCCTCCACAAGACTGTGAGTGGGATTATGATTCCCTAAAATAATTGGTCTGAAATATGATTATAGCCCCATGACATAAGGTTGTGTATCGGATGTCTACAGAGTTAGTCATTAAAGAAATGTAATGCTCCCACAACACGTATTTCACTTGATCTTAAGTGTTTTCTTCATTGGAAGACTTTTTGAGTTAATCTTGAATTTGTGGCATAATGTATTAATATATTGATTTTTTTGTATCATATTAGTTTCTTATTTTGATATATTATTGTACAACTGTGTAGCAAAAGGATTAAATTGTAATTGAGATGGTTGTTTGCATCCCTCTGTATTGGTAATATACTTCCCCAATAATCACTGTTGCCTGTTTGGACTGGACCTACTGCCCCCTAGCCAAGTGGTGGGAAACTGGATTTAAAATCTAATACATTATTATTTAAAAAGTATCCCATGTGAAATAAATCAAATATGAAAGACTAGGGATGTTTGAAACTTTTTATCCACTCTGTTGGAATGGATGAGAGGCTGTGGCTTTTCTAAGCCACTCACTGCCAACTTGCACTCAACTCCCAAGTGCATAGAGAATGAGACGCTATGGCCAGACTGATGGCATGTAACATAATGACACAGGATAGTAGCAGCTTCAAAAGCTAACAGAGAAAGGGCATGCAGCTAGATTAGCACTGGAATGGCAGTAGTGTTCTGAATGAGCTACTGTACGTACTAACTTGTGTGAACTCTGGGGATGACATTTAAAGATTTATAAAACAAATCAAGTTGGTGAGTGTAATAAAATGTATCTTGTTGTTTGATACTACAAACAACCTACAGATATGTACAGCTTGGGTTTTGATTGCTTTATATGGTGCAGTAGGTAAACTCTGTTATAGTGTGAATTTGTTTACTAATTTTTGAATTTTATGGGACCACACCCTTAGAAAAAGCTGGTGATTTGGGCCAGCAATACATTGGGGACAAGAAGTTTTGTTGGCCTGCATGAAATAAAAGAATTAATGAAGAAACCAATTTATGTCTGAATTGTAGTTTACTGGTTGATGTAGTGACATTTGGGGTTTGGATTGAATTTTAGTTGCCAAACCTTGGACCACTTTTTAAGTCTTTCTGCAACTTCCTAACCCTCCTCACTGTTAATCTTACCACACAGCTTAGCGTCATCTGTGAAAAGACACATCTTGCCTTGTACTTCTTCTTTGTCACTGCTGAACATATTGGAAAGGACTTGTCCCAGGACTGATGTCTGTGCACCGCACTCGTGACCTCATTATCCCAAAACTTGACTCTGTCTATCACCATCCTCTATTTTCTCCCCACCAATCAACTCCCCACTCATTTAACTAGGTCATTTGCTGTACTCCGATCCTGTAACCTCTTCAAGAAGCTATTGTGTGGCACTGAGTTTGAATACCTTGCTAAAATCAAAGTGGAGTAAATTCACTGTTTCTCTCTTACCTACTGCCCTAATTACCCACTCAAAGGATGCTATTGGTTGGTCTGAGAAGATGTCCTTGCTACAACCCATTCTGATTATTATCCTTGAGCCCATTTCTCTCCAGTCACACTGGGACCTCTATGACTAGTGTCTTCATCCATTCACACACAGTGGAGGTAAAATTGACTGGCCTGTAACTATTCAGTTTCACCTCATTCTGTTCCTTGTGGAGCAAAACTACATCCACTACCGTCCTGTCTTTTGGAACCACTCCTTACTGTAGAGTACTATTGAATTGCCCTGCCAGAGGTTCAGCTAGTTCGGATGCCAGGACCCTGAGCACCCTGGGGTACATCCCATTTTGTCATAGAGCCTTTTAAATCTCCAGGACTGCAAGCCTTTTTTTTTGACATTTTCACCTGTTATTACCACCTGACCATCGCAGCAACCTTTTTGATGCTTTCCAGTAGAGGTCCACTATTCACCAGTGTTAATACAGAGAAAAAGTAATTGCCACAATAAACATGGCTGCCTTCCGCACATCTTCTTCCATTACTCTGTCCTCCTCAGTCATCCTTACTATTCCCCCTCTTGTCTCTTTTTTCCCCACATGTATTTGTTTACTAGTTTCTCCATCCCTTTACCCCTTTCACAGTATGCAATACTTGTGTATCTCTGACTGCCTTTTTAGCCTCTCTCATCTTTACCTGGCATTCATTTCGTTCCTCATCCTGGTTTCTCTTTGTATCTGTTGAAGGACCGTTTTGGCCCTCACTGCCCACCTGACTTTCATAGAGAACCCAATTGGTCTCTTGTGTTTGTTTCTCTTGGTAAGCTTTCTCAAACATGACTCAGTTGCCTCGAGAATTTGCCCTATAATGACTCCCAACCTTTTCTTTTTCCCTTGATTGTGGCCATCATCCAACGTATCCTGTACTAATTCTCTCATCTGGTCAAAATCTGAACATCAGAAATCCAGAAACTCAGTCTTTGATGAGGGTATACTGGTATGCAGGGCCAGTTCAAACTATATGGTGTTATGGTCACTGGATCTCAGTGGTTTCCCAAACCACAATCTGTCTACCATTTCCAAATTGGTGGGACCCATGTTAAGAATGTCAGTCTGACATCTGGGTTCCCTCACCAGCTGCACCAGCAGGCATCCTGCAACATGTAAAAGGACATGACACTTGGTGCTCTTAGCTACTTGAATGTCCCAGTCTATGTCTAGCAGGTTGATATACCCCACCACCACAACCTCTCACTATGAGACTCCTCTCTGTATTTGAGGCTCTAGTTTCCTGTTGCCCTCTTCCTCTTGTCCTGCTCATCTAAGGACCACCTACATGTATAACTATTTACCTGATGCTGTCATGAACTGTACCCACAGTGATTCTGTTTCCCCATTCCCTTTAATCGAACTATCCTCTACTACCACTATACCTTCCTGGACATACAGTGCTACCCCTCCTCTTTTTCTGCTCTCATATCCCGCCTCTACATGGTGTACCCCTGGTACTTCCAATTCTCAGTCATTATTTATAGTTGCCCTTCCCCCTGATGAAGATGCAGTGTGCCTCGAAGCCCTGGAGATTTTGGCTGTCTCACCAGTGGGTCTGTGTGAGTAATTCCTCTAATTAATAAATTTATTACATTTTTCAGCCACAACATGAGTGCACAGGTGACTTGTTTTTCTAACTTCTAGTCAAGCTTGTACTTAGTGGCACTGCACTTTACTCTTGAGCACATCCATTATGTGCTGCAGATTATTTATAGTGGTCCATATTTCTGTAACAGCTACAAGGTCCAGTCCCACCACCTGCCATCGTCACCTGAAGCTCATAATTTGTTTTCCTAAGCTTCTGGCATCACATTAAGGCAGTCTGCTTTCCAACTTGTGCTTATACCCTTTGCCTTTTTATCAGCTTCTCCACCCTTGTTCTCCCCTTCTTTCCTTAATTTCCTTAATTTTCTGCTCCTTTCCATCTTTGTGATCACCTTATGCATGGCACCTTTCTTAACTTGTTATAACCCCCTTCTTTGCTGTTTCTATCTACACTACCATTAGCCCCCATTTCTGGGGCAGTCCTAGCTACAGCAGTGCCAGTCAGGATGCCATGCATAATCTTGCAGTATTACTGCAAAATTCTGCAGTATGCTGCAAAAAGCACAGTCACTCACTGATGGAAGAAATCTAAACCCCTTCCAGCCATCTGTGCACTGGTCCGAGTGCACCCATCAATAGGGCACCAAAATCCTGAATTTTCTGCCCCTTCCCCAAGGTCTGCCACCCCTGGAGTTAGAATATATAGTTAGAGGGACGTAGGGAGCATAAACCTCACATGAACACCGGGCAATGAATTAAAATACTGGCACAATAATGATGGGCGTACTTGGATGGGAGCTTTCCCATGGTGGAATCAATCTAAACCAGAGTTCAAATGGTCCCATGTCAAGATGGTGATCAAAAAATGGTGACCATCAAGAGGGCACATGGATAATGCCAAGTAGGAAATTTGATTAAGTTGCCTTGCCCCTACACCCTCGTGTGGAGGACTATGTCCCCCCCCCACACACCCTTTACTAAATATACTAATTCCGGAGAAAGTGGTCCATAGGGATGGGGTACAGAGACTTCACTGAATTTCTCATTTGACATTGTATATTCAGCCTTTGGACATTTGCCATTATTTCGTCAATATCTTCACGTGATATCAGTTTGAATCTCTAGTTCTAAAAGTAGACAGGGATTCTAGCAGAGATGAATATTTAAAATACACAACAAGCAGTTGCACTTGAGAATTAAGGAAACCACTCCAAAGCTACCAAAATATGAATACATTTATTGAGTGAGCTTTTAGGTAACATAAAAAGAGGGCACAGGGCAAAACTTCAAAATATTAAAATAACTGGGTCTCTGAACACATCTGCACAAAATAATCTCCATAGCTCACATTCAGAAGATAGACTTATGTCAAATTGAACAAGTGAAACTGAATATTGTTCAGTATAACTTGAGCCCTATCTCTGAAGCATGAGCTTCATTTAGGCAACCCAGGTAACAAAAAACAAACAAACATATGAACAGCTATAAAAGCTGACAGAAGTGGGTGGTCACAATGATTATGTGCAGCATGAAATCAGATTTGGATGGTAAAACCTTCTGTTTCTAACATGAACAGTATATTGGAGCATGTCCAAAGGTTTGCTGAGGACTCTTTTGCATCTTCTTCTAACTTTTTTATCTGATCTGGAGATACCTCGGTTATGGAATCACATCCCATCACAAATAAAATGCCCAGTAAGTCTGGAAGAAGTCCAATTATCTATTAAAACACTGAGTTGTAGGGCTGCTCCAAGGTGGAATAGTCTGAAGTCTACATTTTTAAAAGAATTTGCATCCCAGCTGGGTCCGTATTTGGTATGTATATGTTACCATATCTTAGATGCATGCTAATCACTAGTCTCAATCACTCAGGCAAATTTAATTTAATTTTTAAAAAAGAATATAGAGCTGAAATAACTAAATGGCATCCCCTATCCCTGTTAAATATAGACCAGAAGATTTTTATTGAAGATCCTGGCTATCTGACTGTCTCAAGCTATGACACTGGTGATATCCCCTTATTAGACTTCTTACATCACCCAGAGATCGATTCACAATTATCGTAGAATTATCAGAGAGCTGGTAGAACAAGGCACAACTGGTACCATAACAGGTTATCTTCTATCAATTGATCTGGTCCTTTAATCAGGTGTCACATGAGCACCTGTAGAAAGTTCTGTCCTTTTACAGCAACCCTGAAAGTTACCTTAACTGGATTACTGTATTGTACACCAGGATTATCATACTCTAACAGGTAAATGAATGGGTAGCGTGAGCTGTTTTGGTCAAGAGAGGTGTATGACAGGGTTGCTCTTTGAGCCCTGTGCACTATTTTTTCTCACTGGACCCCTATTTTGGGATATGCAACAATGAAGTCAGGTAATGAGAAGACAGTTAACTCCAGGATTCCACTCCCTAACGATGCTTGCTGATGAAGATAATACGTGAATAATTGTACAGGATGCAGTCTCAGGGCCAGATGCCCAGAACATTTTGAAGATATACTCAATTGTGGCTATTTCCAAAATTAAGTTTAGTAAAATTGTAGGATTTTTATTGGACAAAACCCTCCCCATGGAGTAGCTCATAAAACTGCAGGCATCATCATCTCAGAGACACCTAAGTACTACTCAGCATGGGAAACATGGTTATATAACATAGAAACATAGACTTTGATGGCTGATAGGGACCGATTTGTTCACCCAGTCTGCCCATTTCCCTATATACTGAATAAGATGCAGATCCTAGTTAACCAACAGCATACTTCCTCCTAATCCCCACTATAATTATTTTATGTCTGTCCCATGCATTCTTGAATTCCTCCACTGTTTTTGACCCCACAACTTCCTCAGGGAGACCGTTCCATGTATTCACCACCCTCTCTGTGAAAAAAAATACTTCTTCATGTTGCCCCTGAGCTGTCCCCCCTCTAACTTCAAATTGTGACTCCTTGTTCTTGCACATATCTTTTTCTGAAAGATGCTACCCTCTTGGACTTTGTTGATTCCCTTGAGGACCTTGAAAGTTTCTATCATGTCCCCCTCTCCCTCCTTTCCTTGAGGTTATACATATTAAGCTTCTTTAGTCTCTCTTTGTATGGTTTCTGGTGCAGATCCTGCAGCATTTTAGTTGCCGTCCTGTGGACTGCCTCCATCCTGTCTATGTCATTGGGGCGATGGGTCTCCAGAACTGCATGCAGTACTCCAGATGGGATCTCACCAAATGTCAGTACAGAGGGATGACAACCTTTTTGTTTTCTACTGGGGTTTCCTCTTCCTATGCATCCCAGTATCCACCCAGCCCTCCTTACTGACTTCTCACATTGCTTGCCTATCTTTAGGTTGTCTGATATGACTACTCCAAGTCTCATTCCAATTTTGTTGTTGCTAGTACCTCCCTCCCATTGTGTACTCTTCCCCTGGATTTTTTTGTTTCCCAGGTGCTTTTCTTTGAATTGAATCTAAGCTGCCATACTTTTGACCATTCCTCCAATGTTGCCAAGTCCTCCTCTTCCTTTTCACCCCCACTTGTCTAACAACCCTGCTGCAGATCTTTGTGTAATCTGCAAAGAGGCATACTTTTCCTTCCAGTCCCTCTGTAATGTCACTTATAAAGACATTAAAGAGGACAGGCCTCAGTACTGAACCCTGCAGAACTCTGCTAGTAACCCCCCCCCCATTTCTTCAGAGCGGACTCTGTTTACTATTATCCTCTGCATCCTGTTGTCCAGCCAATTTTTAATCCAGGCTACCTTCCTGGGACCCACTCTCAGGCTGGCTAACTTGTTTATTCATCTTTTTGTGTGGGACTGTGTCAAATGCCTTGCTAAAGTCTAGGTAGGCCATGTCTGCAGCCCCTCCCTGGTCTACTACTTTGGTCACCCAGTCAAAGAAATCTATTAGATTCATCTGACATGATCTTCCCACTGTGAATCCATGCTGCCTTGGGTCCTGTGCCTCCTTGGCCTCTAGGTAAGGCAAATGGCAAGGCAAATTTATTTAAGAGATGCCCAATCCCGGAGGCTGTGGGTGCTGTACATAAAACCAACACAATACAACAGTAATAAATAAAAAAATCATAATCATAAAATTTCAGTAATGATGCATAAGATTAAATAAATAAAAGGAAAAAGAAAAGAAAAAACCAGGGACAGAAATGTAACATGTCAGCAGTGGGCAATATTTACACAGCTGGGTCAGGAAATGCCTGCACAAACAGGAAGGCCTTGAGGCATGCCTTAAATACTTCCACTGAAGGGGTCTCCCTTATTGATGGAGGACGTGAATTCCACAGGATGGGGCCAGTGATACTAAAAGCTCTGTCATCTGCAGTTTTTAACCTCATCCTGGGAATTGTAAGGAGGCCCCTTAAGGAGGAACAGAGAGAGTGGACTGAGGCAGCAGGTGTAAGAAGGTCAGCCATGTAACCAGGGCCCAGGCCATATAGGTCCTTAAAGGTGAGCAAGCCCACCTTAAAGAGGATCCTCCACCTGACCGGCAACCAGTGTAATTCATGCAGTACTTGGGTGACATGCCAATACTTAGACTGCCCCATCAACAACCTGGCAGCCACATACTGCACTAGCTGAATCTGGTGGAGGGTACCTCCAGAGACTCTGAGGTAGACTGCGTTACAATAATCAAGCCTCGACGTCATGAAGGCATGCACTAAGGTAGTGAGGTACAGGGGCAGAATCAGGGGTCTAATCTTGGCGATAGTCCTCAGATGATAAACACTGGTATGGACCATGGCTGACACCTGAGCTTCAAGTGTCAGACCACTGTTCAGAACAATGCCCATGTTATGCACCCTGGAGGAGGCCTTCAAGGGTACAGAACTCAGAACAAGTCCTGTCGTTGCACCCGAGGTCATCCTATCATGCCCTCTGTTCGACTCCACTACCAGTACCTCTGTCTTATCCAGGTTCAGCCACAACCAGCTGGTGGCCATCCAGTTGTTCATTTCAGCAAGGCAGCCATTTAGCACATCAACTGCACTGAATGTCCCCAGTGCAAAGGAAAGATACAGGTTGGGTATCATTGGCATAGCAATGAAAACCCAAACCATATTTCCTAATGAGTCCTTCCAGGGATAGCATGTACATGGTGAACAACATTGGCGTCAAGACTGAACCTTGAGGAACTCTACAAGACAAGAGACATGGGGAGGAGAAATTCCCCATCACTACCCTTTGCCTCCTTTTCATGAGAAAGGACTCAAACCAACAGATGACTATGCCAGTGAGTGCACAAAATTCGCTCGGGCAGTCAAGTAACACACAATGGTCCACCGTATCAAAAGCTGAGGAGAGATCGAGGAGAATGAGAATTGTCCTCATCCTTGATCTCTTACCCTGAGAAGGTTATTATGCACCTGAACTAGTGCAGTTTCTATGCTGTGCTTGCCCAAAGCTCCGACTGGAGGGGTTCATAAAGATCGAAGGCCATGAGGTACTCTTCATGTTGAAGCACCACAATCTTCTCGACAACCTTACCCAGCAATGAAAGGTTGGCGATAGGACGGTAATTTGCCATGTTGTCAGGGTCCAACGATGGTTTCTTCAGAAGGGGTCTCATCAATGCCTCCTTCAAAGCATCGGGAAAGACCCTGTCCAAGAGGGTGCACTGGATGATCAAGGCAAACACCGGCCCAATGGAGTCACTACATCTCATCAAGAAACACATCGGCACTGGGTCCAGTTCACAATATGTGTGCCTCAGCTTGGAAGCAACCCCAGTGACCTCAGCCACCTCCACTGGTCTAAACTTGCCCCAACAGGGAAGAGTGCTCCCTGGGCATTCGAGGCAATCACTGTCAGCCAAATCTTGACTCACTGGTGGAATACCTTGCCTGATGGCAGACACTCTGTCTGAGAAGAACTGAGCAAATGTCTCGCATAAAGCATCTGAAAAGGCTTTTTGGCTGGAGACAGGTCAGATTCAACAGCTTGTCTACAGTCTGAAAAAGCACAGTTGGTTGACTGTTCCTGGCAGCAATTTCCCTGGACAAGAACTCTGCCTTCTTATGTTTGCTTGCCCCCTGGTACTCACCGTAGTGAGCACGCAGGGCAAGCTTGTCCGCCTCCAGACCCATCCTCCGGCAGCAGAGCTCCAACCTCAGACCCAACATCTTCATCGCCTTGAGCTCTCCATGAAATCACGGAGACCTCAAGTGAGAGGATTTAGGTCACACACAAACCAGTGCGATGGAGTTTAGTGCCCCAGACAGCACCTTATTATAGGCATCGACTGCAGCACATGCACCCCTGTCACATGCCGTGCCCACACCAGATAGATCAGCCACCTCCAGAATGCCCTTGAGGGTCACACCCCTCAAAGGGTGGTAGCTTACCATCTCTGCAAGGGGAGGGCTCTTGGGGGAAGCCCCGAATTAGAACTCCACCGGGCAATGATCAGACCAACCGACTCAATCAGTCTTGAGGTTCTTAATCCCAAGCACAAGCTAGAAGACCAGGTCCAACATGTGACCACCCTGATGGGTCATGGAGGAAACTTCCTGCGATAATCCTAGAGAGGATATAAACTGGAGGAAGTTATACCCAAGCCTAGATGATTCATCAGCAGCCCAAACATTGAAATCCCCCAGAATTAAACACCTGTGGATCGCAAATGTTTCGCCGACTGACAAAATTGGCCACCTCCTGCAGAAAATCTCTCGCCACTCCAGGGGGAAGATAAATTAGGAGAATTCTGCAGCCTGCACCCTGACTCCCATGAACAGCCACACATTCAAAAGAACCCAGCATTTTCACTGGGTGCACAGTGAATCCCAGCTCAGATCTAAAACAGATAGCAACTCCGCCGTCCCTTCATTTCACACTGGGGTAGTGCACAACAGAGTACCCGGGGGGGGGGCGGCAGCCTCAAAAACTGCGCCAGCATCGTCACCCACCTAGGTCTCCATAATGCACACCAGACTGACTGAAGAAGCCAAGGCTGCTATAATTGCTGTCTTGTTTCTAATTAATCTGGTGCAGGAGATTGGTAGACAGAGCAGCCCCTCTGGCTACCTGCCCACTCAGTCTGGTGGGAACCCTGGGGATGGGCAGCAAACATGTCTGACCTCTCCCTTGGGCCAAACTAACCCCAGGGCACCTTCTACACCTAACTACCCCTTTCCGGTCCTCTCCTGACATGTAGCGCCTTCAAATTCCAACCTCCCAACAGTGCTGTGCTGTGGTGATGGTAACTGGGAGGTCAGAAAAGGGCCACATATCATGCAGCTGGGATGCACCATACACAATTCTAGCACACCCCATGCCTTCATCCTTCCCCAAGCACATCCTGTGTGACTATAGGGTCTGTGCACATGGGAGTGTCCAATAAAGTCCAGAATGCAGTCAGGATCCAATACTTCGAAATTTATTAGAAGCAGAAAAAAATAAAATGAACTTAAAGCGGAACTTGTACATAACTTTCAAAAAAACATAAGGCACAGGAAATCATATCTTTAACAAGAAATAAAAATTCCTGCCAAAAAGGCACCTAGAATCTGGCTAGGCATCTGGTAGGTTTGCCTTCCTACCACACACTGACTCAACATTTCACATTCACTTCCGTTTATACAAGTGGAGGAGCACATGACCTAGTTAACTCCTCCCCAACTTGCATCATAAAAGTGGGTCAACAGGGGCTGCCCAGTCCTATAAGGAGTTTGGACTGAGAGGAGGCTGGAAGCACTTTACAAGTGAGTTATTAGTCTATGTTTTTCTTGAACACATTAGGAGTTTTTGGTCCTTTTAGGTTAGACATGTTTATCTCTCTCCTTTTAAATGTGGCATGCATTGCCTTCTCCCTTTTAAAAGTACTAGTTTAACCTTTTTGATAAAAGGAACAAACAAACACCACTTTTCAAATAAATCTCAGTTAACATTCTGAGATATACCATAATTCTGAGCTTCTCTCTATAAAAAACTAACAAAAAGGCTGTTAACTTGTTCATAATTTCACTAGATAATGAAAACGCCATAACAACCTCTTTTTTCGACATCTTCGCACATTCACACGATCGCACGATCGCATAGTCGCACTGCACGAACGTGCGCACATTCGAGAAGGAAAATTCATCTGTACAGCTTGTACTGCAAGCACAGGATGTTCTGAACATTGGGACTTTAATATTTAATGAAAATGAGCTGGAATTAAAGAAAGGGACAGAAAGACTGCTCAAAGGTGGCCAAGCTTGAGTAGGGGAATAACAGAAGGAGTGATAGTAAAAGGAAGAAATTAGAAGAGCAGGAGACTGTTGCAACAGATTTTTTTAATATTTTAGCCCACAATGTTCTCAAACTACCTCCAATACACAGGCAGGTAATTACATATGCTCTGTATCCAAGTGAGCATATCAATGTTTGGGGGGGTTCACTGACCCTACCACAGGGTCCCCAAAACACACTACTAAACTAACTAAATATACACTCAATCATCCAACCACACACTACTACAAAACCAGCAAAAAACCATCCTTACCAAACACACATACCAAAACTTAAAATTCAACCCCACCAACACCCCACCACCCGACACCCACAAGGAGAACGATAACAAGTCTTAGCATAGAGTTCTTTTAAAAGGAGCACACTGTCTGCAGCTCAACAGTACGTCCTACAAGACATGACAATTAAAACAATTAAGTGCAAGAGTTATTTGCAACAAATAATAAAAGATTTCAGCCCACTGCTTAGAAGCTTAGAGCTCTTTCACCACCCTCAGTTACTGCAGAGATAGCCCAGCCGAACCAGTTTCAGTGGCACCAGTCACACAGGATAAATCCCGGAATAATCACAGAACTGCTCCCACCAAATCTGGAATCTTGGAAACGTGCAGTCAAGAAAACCATAGACGGGTCCCAAATCGATACTCCAATGGGGCACACAAAGGTCCACAAATTTCTCAATTTTCCCCTACTTAAGCTACTTGAATCCACAGATGAAAAGACCAGCAGCCAAAGCCCAAAAGTCAGCACAATTCGCCACTAATTCCCTGAGAGACAACATGCGGAAACACCCTCAGCACCGCGCTTTCTGAGGAATGCAGTCCAGGCAGCAAATGGGATCCAGAGCACACTATTGGCCTTCTCATAAAGATGTTAAAGATGCACCTTCAGGGAGATCGAGAGTCCACAGCTACCATCCATTCTGGAAGTGAAAAACCAGCCTTAATCGGGACGATTTTAAAAACTTCAGTCCTCAGCTCAAAAATCCTCTGTCCCCGGTCTTCCCTGCCACACAGAAATCTCACTGCACAAGAAAGTACCCCACATGGAGACTAGGCCAGTTCAGTCCATGAGTCTGACAGCACAACTCACGTTAGTCAAGTCCACGTCCAGGGAATCGGAACCAGACCAGGTTGGTGGGTCCAGGCAGCACCAAATCCAACTGAACCGAAGTCAAAGCAGGTGAGCCGAGGATACAGTGCAAAACTACCTAAAAAACAAGAAAACTAATTCGCTAGACTAGTTCACTCACCAACCCTACCTTCTAGTAAAAACCCTAAACTATCTCCCTAACTACACACTTAAATTTTGGAATTCTAGTAGTCAAAGTGGACAGAAAACAAACACAACAAGTTGGTGACTCTCCACAATGAAAAATAGTAGGAAAACAGGCAATTTTTTGGGGGCGGGGGGAGTGCTTACAAACCAGGAGCTTGCAGACTGCAGTTCAGCATTGCTGCCATTTTCCTCAAAGCCCCTCCCTCATCCTCATCAGGTACTCAACTATTCTTGCTTTCAGAAGTGATTCCATCATTTTCCCAACCACTGAGGTTAAACTAACAGGTCTGTATTTTCGTGCTTCTGCATTGTTCCCATTTTTGTGAAGGGGAATCACATCCGCCTTCCTGTAGTCTTCAGGTACCGTGACCTTCTCTCATGATTTGTTAAAAAGTGTAGTCAGTGATGTCACTAGTTCTCCCTTTAGTTCTTTTAAAATTCTGGGGTGAATCCCATAAGGCCCCACTGCCTTGTCCACCTTGAGTTTTAGAAGTTCTTTCAGGACCCTTTCTTCTGTGAATGGACTGGTATTAAACCCCCTATCCAGAGTCCTTCTATAGTTTGGTTTAGGTAGTCCCCCACCTCTTCTTTTGTGAATACTGAACAAAGGTATTCGTTCAGTATCTCTGTCTTTTCACTGTCACCCTCTGCCTACCCCCTTATTAGGCCTCACTGTCCCTCCCTTGGTCTTTCTTCGCTCACTAATGTACCTATAAAAGGTTGTATCCCCTTTCTTAAATTAGTTATATATATCTTTTCCTCGGTTTGGGCCTTTGCTATTCTGACTGCCTTCCCCGCTTCCTTCTGCTTTAACTGGTACAGTTCTCTGTCCTACTCCTTCTGTGACTCCTTATACATTATGAGTGCTATCTTTTTCTCCCTAACCTTTCCCGCCACCTCTTTTGAGAACCATACTATTTTTTTCTTTGTTTTGTTTTGTTTATTTGCTTCACACAAAGGCTTGTTGCCTATGTGATGGCAGTTTTGATTTTTACCATTGTTTCTTCACCCCTCCTTCCTGCCCTTGTGCTAGTGCATTCCATAGGCACTCTCACATTCTTCCAAAGTCAGCCCTACAAAAGTCCAGTACCCTTGCTTTTGTATGGCTTGACACTTGCTGTGTTTATTGTCTGGTGGTCGCTTGTTCCCAGATGGCTATCCACTTCTAAATCCGAGATCCTCTCACTGTTCCTGTTTGAGACCACCAAGTCTAAGACTGCTCCCTCCCAAGTGGATTCCAGCACTAGCTGCCTGAGGCATGCCCCTGTATGGCATCGAGAAAAACTCTGCTCTTGGATGTGGCTGCAGCAAATGTGCTCCAGGTAACATCTGGCATATTCAGGTCTCCCATCAACAGTATCTCCCCTTTCTCTGACATTCTAAGGATGCCTCCTACCATTTTCTTGTCCATTTCCTCCTGCTGAGATGGGGGTCTGAATACCACCCCTGTGCGGATTGTGGTGCCATTTCCTGTCTCCAAGGTGACCCACAGTGCCCCTTCTCCTCCCTGTTTACCCTTTAGTTCCATTGCTTTGATCCCTTCCCTTATGTAGAGAGCTACTCCTCCTCCTCTTTTACCCTCCCTCTCCCTCCTGTAGATTGTGTACCCCAGAATGTTGACATCCCAGTCATGGCTCTGTGTGAACCAGGTTTCTGTGACTGCAATGATATCCAGGCATCCCTCTTCCATTAAGGTCACTAGTTCAGGAAGCCTGTTACCCAGACTATGGGCATTGGTACTCATCACCCTCCATTTTTTGATGACCTTACCCCTTTCAGCCCTACCCTGTACTTACTGCCGTTGCCTTTATCTCCATTTACCCCTGCCCTGCCCCTATTGACCTCTCTGCCTTGGTATTAACCTCTCTAACTACACTGATTTTGTGGGGGGAGGCTGGGAATTCACTGACCCTTTTTAGTGCTTCCCCCCTTGTCTAGTTTAAAAGCTTGCCAGTGAAGCATTTAAACCTATCACCTAGGATCCTAGTTCCCCTCCTGGACAGATGCAGAAGATCATGCCAGTATAGGCCTGTATCCCTGCAGGTGGACCCCCAGTCCCCAATGAAGCCAAAACACTGTGCTCCGCACCAGTATTTCAACCATTCATTGAATCCCAGAGTGTGGAGTACCCTAGCCCCATCCTTGCCACGGAGAGGCAGCACCTCTGAGAAGGTTACCGTGCATGCTGCTTGTCTTAGGCCCTTCCCCAACTCAACAAATTCCTCCTGCACAGCTCTGATCCCATTCCCAGCTAGGTCATTTGTCCCTAGGTGGACAATGATGTCCAGCTCCCTCTCCCATGCAGCTGTTCTTCCTGTCCCTCCATGCCATGGCACCAGGTAAGCATCTTACCTCCCTCTCCCCTCCCTCCATTAAGGAACAACACTCTGCCAGAAAGGCATATGAATTGTGGAGAGGTACAACTGGAGGAATGTGCCTCTGTTCCACCACCCTCACCCTCCCTGAGCACACCATAGTTCAACCACTTCTTATTCTTGGCAAACTCTGAGGCAGCAGCTCTGGTGGTCCCTGGGTGGGGAAGGAAATTTCCCAATCCCCTGCAAGGGGAAAAGATTGTTTAGATCAGAGTGAGGTCAAATTGCAGCATTGGAGGAATAGGTTCCTCTCAAAAAAGAAAGGTAATTTTTTTCGAGATTTGGTTGGCACAGTGTTTTCAGTTCATAAGTTACGTGTTCCACCTCCCTTGGAGCTTTACACCAGGTTACATTGTGTGTTTTTTATTGGACTCGGGGCAGTCATTTGGACTCTAAAATATAAGACATTATATATATATATATATATATATATATATTATTGTTGATTGGGCTTTAGTGCTGTTAACATTGTAGTGTTGTAATTCCTTATTTTTGGATGTATTTATTTATTGCACTATTTTATTTATTTAATATTATGCATTTACTCCACTTGTGCACTTTATTGCAATATTTTCCTGAGCCTCTGGGGATAGGTGCCAACTACAATAATATATAGAGAATAATGCATATGTAGGGAGTTGATATGGAGTTTTTTGTGTGATAATATGTAAACCTCGAGAGCGAAGCTCAAGAGGTTTTACTATTATCACACAACGAGGGTGTGTAAAAAATACTCAATTTCTACCCCTACATATGTTTTACTTTATATAATAATTGGTACTAAAAAAAATTATTATAATTACCAATACGAGGAGACGCGAGGCCAAAAAGCTCCTACTTCCTTATTAGTAGGCACGCCCCCACTCTGACATCACATAACGTGCTAGCGTAGGGGCGGCCTACCAGTAAGGAAGAAGTGTTTTGGGCTTGGGTCTCCATGGTGATTTTTAAGAGTGATCTTAAAATATCTTAAATAAATGCTGCACAAATACAGATCTAAACTGGATGGTAAGCTACAGAATCGGGGAAGGGGGAGGGATGTGTTTTAAGTGCAAACCTGCTCTCTTCATTTAAAATTATTACGCTCTCATTTGGATCTGTAAGTTACGATATTATTTTGAATCTGTTTACTGTGGAATGCGAGTGCTGCAGACTTCTTGGCATGAGGCTGTAAAAGTCGCATCAACCCGCGGGTTGATATGACTTTTTTCGTATCAACCTCCTGGTTGATATGACTTTTTATAGTACTCGAAAACGGGTTGATAACAAGGATCACCAGTTATTATCTACTAATACTACATACAGTATATAAAAAGTGGCAGACACGGTGTTAATATGATCAACCAAGTGGTTTTCTTCCACACCATCTTTTTGGATGGTAACATTACCCATGCTGTCAAAGGAAGGCAGGCAATACCGATATAAGCTGTCCAAAATCTCCTTTTCTACAGAAACAGATACAAGACCAGCTTAAATGTCCCACTGCTAAATTAATGAAAGTGTATTCTTGCAGACTACATGAAATTGACCTTAACAAAAATCTGGCAATGAAAACTAGATCAGAATCACAGGCACATGATCTGGATGACATGTTCTAAGTTTCCCCAACTCACAACTTTTACCTCTTGTTTTCTTGGGAAAGAAACTTTAGTTTTGCATCAGCTAACAGATGAGCGCCTTCCCCCACATATGCAGAATTTAAAGTGGTTAGGGTGTCATGGGAAAATAAGTGTCAAGCATTCCTTTAATTATTAAAATACTTGAATGGCAGTGCCCCAGACACACTTTCCTTGATGCATCAGAAACTCAACATTACTTTCTTTTGACACCACCCTTTCTGTAATGAAATGCTTCCTAACATCCCCCCTAATCCCCCCCCATCAACTTCAAACTGTGCACCCTTATGGTTCTATTGTCCCTAAATTTAAAAATACCTACTCTTTTCACTCTGTTCATCCCCTTCAAGTATTTGAAGGTCTCTATCATATCCTCCCCCTTCCAGGGAGTACATCCTTACGGCTCCCATCCTTTCTTTGTAGGACCTATTCTGCTGATCTGTGATTGTCTTGGTTGCTCTCTTTTAGACCCTCTCCAGCAAGCTGAAGTCTCTCTTGCAGTATGGATACCAATACCTTACTCCATATTCTGAATGCAGTGTTACCATTGACCAATATAAGGCAAAATGACCTCACTCCACCGGCTACTGAATCCTCTAGCTATGCACCCCAACATCCTTTTTGCCTTTGTAGTGGCCTTCTTGCACTGCATGGAGTGTTTCAGGTCTCTAATAATCACCACACCCAGATCCATTTCTTCCTCTGAAGCAGCTACCTAGAACCGCACCCCCCCCCCCCGGTAATACTCTGTTATAGAATTCCATTCTCTGATGTGCACCATTCTGCATTTTTTGGCATTGAAGCCAAGTTGCCAGATTCCCAACCATCTCTTGAGTTTACCGACATCCTCCCACAGGTCCTATATCACTTCCTGTGTGTACACCTTCCCATAGAGTGTTGTGTCAACTGCTAAGAGACACATGTTGCCCTTAATGTCTTCCCAAAGGTGACTTATGAAGACATTGAACAACACCAGCTCCAGCACCAATCCCTGTGAGACCCTGCCAGTGACTTTCCTGGTGCAAGAAAACTTCCACCACCAGTCTGTGAGTTCTGCCTCTCAGCCAGCTGTCTACCCATCTTTCCATTTTCTCCCCTATCCCTAGATTTTCTAGGTTCCTGCTCAGCCTCCTATATGGTACAGAACTGAAGGCCTTGCTGAAGTCCAGATACATGATGTCCACTGCCTAGCCTCCGTGCACCACTCCAGTGACCTAGTCAAAGAATCTGATCAGGTTAGTTTGACAAGATCTGCCTGCCACAAACCCTTGCTGCCTCTCGTGCTAAAGACCATTCTCTTCTATGTATCTCATCAGCTTTTCCTAAAGTATGGTCTCCATGAGTTTACATACTATCAAGGTCAGACTGACCAGCCTGTAGATCCCTGGGTCATCCTTGGATCCAATCTTGTGGAAAGGCACCACAGGTGCCATTCTCCAGTTCAGTGGCATCTCACCCAACTCAGTGATGTATTGAAGAGATCCCCCAGCAGCCCTGCAAGCTCCTCTGCTAGCTCTTTTAGCACCATAGGGTGTATGCTGTCTGGTCCTAGGGATTTGTCTGCCTTCAGCACCAGCAACCCCTCCCTCACTCTTTCAACCTCTATTATTATGTCTCTAACCCCATCCCCTCCCTCCTTTTCCTCCTGGGTGGTACCTGCCCATCCTTTCCCTTGAAAAGGCAGAGCAGAAGTATTCATTCAGTAGTTCCACTTTGCTTACTTCTTCCTCTAACCATCTATCTTCTTTAGCCTAAATATTCTGTCCTTGTTGCCCACCTTTTCCCTTATGTAGTGAAAGAAGGCCTTCTCCCCCATCTTGATCCCTCAACAAACTGAAGCTCCTTCTGCACCTTGGCATGCTGCACCACCATTCTAGTCATTCTAGCCAACCTCAGGTGCTCTTCCTTATCCTCTTCCCTTGCTAATGCATTGTGAGAAAACAGAAGAAAACTTAATGGCAATACTGCAAATATAGAATAATTTATGTGCAAATGTACACAACAAGGTTGCTTTTCCACCATGAAGTTGCCATGGCAAAACAGTGACCTCAAGAGTGAAGTTAAAGAGCTCTATCTCATCATAACAACCCGAAGGTGTAAAAACAGCCTTGGAGCACATGATTGCCTATACCTTATTTTGTATAGTGTGTGGGCAACAAGTATTGTTTCTTGGAAAATAAAACAAGAGAATAAAGAAGATCTTTCTGCAATGCAGACTCCAGTTCAACTACTCTTTCTACATTTGTTTCTGATAACATTGACTGGCCTTTCCCTTGACTACCCCCCACTCATATTTGAACCTGATTGCAACACTACAACAAACAACATTAATTTATTCCCTTTCCAAAATCCATCCAATGACTTCTGCTCATAATTTGTTATCAGAACACTGGTCTCAGCTACATAGCATAAAGTTGTCCCTCCCTCATTGATGCCTGCTGTTTGTTGATAAGCTGAGTCATAGGAAATCCATATTGAATGCACCTGCCCCTGCCCTCACACTTCTGTCCCAATAGAATGTGAAATATGTAAAGTGTTTAGATTGAGTCTTATTTTTATTCTTTTTTGACTAGTGTTTTTAAAAAGCACTAAAACCTGTGTGTGCTTTTACTCTAACACAAACATTTGTAGCAAGGTTAACATATAACAGGGTTTTCAAGCGTATGGATTTCCATACAGAATAAGGTCAGCACATACTCTACATTGAAATTATGTGTGGTACAGTATATATCACCCTGAGGGTAATTAACTTCATCTTGAAATACATAACAATTGTAAGGAGCTGCAGTATATAGAGATAAAAGAGACACGTACAGAGCAGAAGTTAGAATAAGTTCCTTCTAGCACAGTTGTTACACTCTTGTGGTTTCTGGTAAAAGACGTATGTGGTTGTCCTGTACGTGAAGCAGCATGGCTGCATTTTTTGACATTGGTTATCCAGGTTCAGTACTAACCCCATGGCACTGGAGACCATCTTGGGGGGCATCGAACCTCCCACAGAATGCTCTGCTTCTCCAGGAAGGAATGGTTCATATGCTCTGCCACAGTGCTGTCACCTAGGTGACAAGGGGTGGCAACAGAGTGCTTTGCTCTCTGGAGGGGAGAACCATCACCATCATTGGTGTCTGGCATGTCCAACACACCTTGACATCCAGGCATTTGATGTCTTATGGTAGTTAGGAGAAACATGGAAAACCACCATGGCTGCAACAGAATGATGCTTGCTCCCCACTACAGACCCCACACTACCAACCTTGCATCCATTCTCAGTGCTGGCATAAGTGACTCAATCGGCATGCTCAGTCCTAATGAAGGGGCACCACCATTGGGGTAAGCCAGGTGGCAGAAGTAAGGCATATCTGCAAGAGAAGATGACTGAGGGGGCTTGAAATGAGTAGGTGGAATGGGAAGCCAGCTGGCAAGAAGGGGACATAAGCAATAAGTTCCAACAAATGTATCTTAGGAGCGAGCAGAGAGTGAAGAAATTATATTCTTCTAAAACAGGCACAGAAGAATGTAACAGCATAAAAAATGTTAAATGAATGTAGCAAAGGTGCTTATCAAGACCATCTCTTACTTTTCATTGGTAATACCTATTTAGATCAATCTGTCTCATGTTTCTGTCTAAACCAACCTTAAACTCCTGTAAACTTCTTCCATATACAGTGTATTTATTGCCTTTGGGTAGTCTAGTCCACATTCCCAGTATCCTCTGTGAAGTATTTTCCTCTGGCCGACATAACCTGAACTCCCTGAATCTGTAGGCCATTACATTTTATTATAACTTCAACAGTTTTACATTCCAATCCAAAGCTCAGGCACATTTAATGATCTTTTGACGAACTGTTCACTGTTATCTTCTCTAATCCTCCACATTTCCAAACTGAACATACTCAAATTCTCACGTCTATTCTCATACAGCTTTAATGCTCATGTTTTGTATATAAGTATTGTATCTGATGAGGTATGCCAATAAAGAACGCCCATGACAAGAAAAATAAAATAAAAGAAAACAAAAAAACTTTTCTCTTAATTGACTATTGCACAAACTGGGGAATATGGGTGTGGGCAGGACAGTAGTGCGGTGGGTAGGTAACTGGCTGGGCAGCAGGACACAGAGGGTGGTGGTAAATGGCTGTCACTCCACAGAGGGAAGAGTGACCAGTGGGGTACCACAGGGATCAGTGCTGGGACCGGTACTATTCAATATCTTCATCAGTGACATTGCGCAGGACCTAGAAGGCAGAATTTCACTGTTCGCTGATGACACAAAGCTCTGTAACAGAGTAGACACACCAGAGGGTGTAGACAGAATGAGAAGGGACCTGCAGAAACTTGAAGAATGGTCAGGGTTTGGCAGTTGAAATTCAATGCAAGGAAGTGCAAGATAATGCATATAGAGCACAAAAACCCTGGCACAATATATCAGTTGGGGTGAGGATATAGCATGCACCAAGCAGGAAAGGGATCTTGGGGTTATCATCTCTGATGACCTCAAGGCAGGGAAACAGTGTGACAAGGCAGCAGGTAAAGCAAATAGGATGCTGGGATGCATAGGCAGGGGCATCACCAGCAGGAAAAGGGAGGTCATAATTCCACTATACAAGACACTAGTGAGGCCGCACCTGGAGTACACTGTGCAGTTCTGGAGACCTTACCTATGTAAGGACATAGACAGGGTAGAGAAGGCTCAGACGAGGGCAACAAAGATGGTGCATGGATTGCATCACAAGTCCTATGAAGACAGGTTGAAGGCACTGAACATGTACTCCCTGGAGGAGAGGAGGGAGAGAGGGGATATGATAGAGACATACAAGTATCTTACAGGGAGGAACAGGGTGCAGGAATGCACTATTTTAAGTGAAAAGATGTTCCAGGACTAGAGGACATGGGATGAAGTTGGAGGAGGGACGATTCGAGGAAACGTGAGGAAGAATTTCTTCACAGAACGGGTGGTGGACAAGTGGAACACCCTGCCAGAGGAAGTGGTGGGGGCTGAAACAATCACGGGATTTAAGAATGCATGGGATAGACATAAAGGAATTCTGGAGGTCAGGGGTATGGGGCAACAGACTTCTTGGAAAACATAAACTGAACTTACAAACTTAAATGGGCAGACTGGGTGGGCCATAGGCCCTTATCTGCCGACACTGTCTATGTATCTATGTAACATGCATCGACATGCAAAGGAAAAATGCCATCTGAATACATATACTGTAAATATTCAGGCAGTGAGACAGTCATTCGTTTGTAACAGAAACAGCAAAGAGGTAAACACTACACTCTAAAGAACCTCCTACACAGTATCTCTGGCACTCAGGTCAGACTCTGCATCAGGAACAAACATTTTTTGTATTTTTGTTTGCATGACACCTCTGCAACCACTTTAGAGTTCTATAAGAGAAGCTTGTATCCCTGATGCCCTTATGCTTCCTTTACGCTACAGTATGTTGTGATGTACTATTGTACAATGCCCCAAACAGCCTGGCAATGAATACTGCATAGTAAATTAAGACCTGGATTACATGATATTGTTGTTTGGTATTTTTTAATGCTTGTTAAATAAACACAAGGAACTATGAATGAAAGCCTTTCTACAAGTTACAGTATGGTACTAGAAAAGAAAAAAACATTTTGGGTCTATACATAAAATAATATAGTTCATCACAGGACATTAAATCTGTTTAACCTATGAAAGAAAAATTTAAAATGTTAATACACAATTCTAAGCAGGAGAGGAACAAAATGTAAAAAACAATAGCATTTATTTTGCCACTGTCATTACCTCACTGCACTGCAGAAAGTTCTCTTTTAAAAACATACGTGTTTTAATATTCCAGCAGCCAGTGTAATCAAGGGGTTAGAATTTAAAGCTGTTAACCTGGAGATCCAATCTCATTATCCCCCATACTCATTGGGTAACACTGAACTAATAACTTAACCTCACTGTGCTTAGTCTTTCTTTCTTTTTTTCTTTCTTTCTTTCTTTCTTTTTGTCTCTCCCCCTCCATGTACTTAATATATCAATGTGAACAGTATGTCTGCTGCAACATTTCATTAGTTGTGAAGTGTGCATGACTGACACCGTATAAAACCAAAAATATTTAGTTATATTGTATTTCCAAGAAAAATAATTGAGCTACAGTCTTGTTTCATTGACAGTGGCAGGCAGCATCAGTCCTTTCCTTACCTTTAGAAAATGGGCTAGATTGTAGGAGCTGTTTGATTGGCTGAGAGCCACAGCAGGGGGGTATATTAAGTTTTTATAGACGCCCGCATGGAAACAAGTGCAAATTCGAGGTGCCTCATTACTGAGAGTATACATGGGCACCCTGAATGTTCAAAGAAAGTAGCTACCATGTCTTGCTCCTCGCTTAGTGAGGCATGAGGGCTGAGGCCCCCCCCCCAACTATTTGTTTCTGACAAACACAAGAAGTTTCCACTTTAAAATGTTAGTGCTAGAACGTAGGGTGCTAAGTGCTACTCTATCACAAAAAGCACATTTTATTCCCTAAATCTGAAGTACTAGCCAAGTGCTGGCATGTTGCGTGCTAAGCGTTACTGCGAGACAGTCTGGCTCACTACTGCGCTTTCACCTGGCTGCATTTCATGCTCGCAGAAAATAAACAGAAAAACACTTTTTTTTTTTAATCAGTTACCCTACTGTGGCTCCTTACGTCCTCTGCCATTCTTAACTCATAAGCGCCCCCCCATCCTGCGATCACTGCAGAAGATACAGACATTCCTGGCAATATTTCCAGGAGCACTGGCCTCCTATAGCAGCACCCTCTACTGGCAGCTCTGACCAACAGGGAATTGCAACTGACAGACAGGGATTACTTTACATAAAACTTTTGTTTTAATATATTTGAAAGATTTTATTTTCATTCTATTCCAATATTTCTACAAAAAAAAAAAAACTTATGCCCATTTTCTAAGCACAATAATACACTCCAGGGTGGGCGGTATGGGTAATACCGAACCTTCCAAGGGCTATAAGGCCCTCTGCCTGTGGTGTCAGGCATCATTAAGCCCATGGACGGTCTGGTATTGCCCAATACCACCCACCCTGTCGGGTATTATTGCTTGCGTAATGAACCATCATTAGTATGCCATTGTATTTTAAATACAAAACACTCTTCAGAGTAAACTTTTGAAATATACATTTCACAATTTAAGGATGACACATGGGGATCAAGGGCATAGTTCCCTTCAAATCTAGTTCATGAAATTCAGTACATGTAATGTCTGTACCCATCCAGAAGTCCTAAGCAAGAATATTGAGGCATATGATAATCTATATACAAGGAGTGTGAATCGAACCAGTGACGAGCTCCAATACAAGCACACATATATATGATTTGCATGCCACACACACTCCCTTATCACAATAGAAACACAGAAACATAGAAGTTGATGGCAGATAAGGACTGCAAGGCCCATTTATTTTTCTACCTTATGAATGTGCCATAGACCTTTGCTCTGTCAATGGCCTATCTATTCATACTCATCTGTATTGCTCCCTTATGCCTATCCCATGCCTGTTTGAAGCACTGCACTGTATTCATATCCATCACTTCCTGAAGTATGCCATTCCATGCATCCACCACCCTTTCTGTGAAAAAGAACTTCCTCACATTACCCCTTAATCGGCCTCCCTCTAATCTCATGCTGTGTCCTCTTGTCCTGCTATTTTTCTTATATTGAAACATGTTAGACTCTTTCACCTTGTTAATGCCCTTAAGGTGTTTGAAAGTTTCAATCATATCACCTTTCTCCCTCCTTTGTTCTAGGGTATACATATTGAGTTCAGTTAATCTGTCCTCGTATGTTTTCTGATGCAGTCCCTGCACCATTTTGGTTGCCCTTCTCTGGACTGCCTCAGTTTGGTTAATGTTCTTGTGAAGGTGTGGCCTCCAGTACTGCACGCAGTACTCCAGATGGGGCCTAATCAGTGTCTTGTAAAGA
The DNA here is from genome assembly GCA_016271365.2 of Neoceratodus forsteri. NCBI lineage: Eukaryota > Metazoa > Chordata > Ceratodontiformes > Ceratodontidae > Neoceratodus > Neoceratodus forsteri. The sequence continues at coordinate 990,870,066 of CM057449.1, forward strand.
GGGATTATTACCTCCCTCTTCTGACTTGTGATACCTCTACTAATACACCCCAACATCCTTCTAGCCTTACCTACTGCTTTAGAGGTCTGCTTAGAGGATTTCAGGTCATCGGTGATGATGATGCCCAAGTCTCTTTCTTCCCTTGTGACTGCCAGCCTATAGGTGGCTTCAGGGTTTCTCTTCCCTATGTGCATGATCTTGCACTTCTTTGCATTAAACCCCAGTTGCCACTCTTCCAACCATTTTGCTAGTTTATCCAGATCTCTTCTCATTCTGCCCACCCCATCTGGATCATCTACTTTGTTGCAGATCTTGGTGTCATCTGCAAACAGACAAACCTTACCCTCCAGTCCATCTGCAATGTCACTGATGAAGATATGGAAGAGGACTGGCCCCAGGACTGATCTCTAAGGTACTCCACTTGTGACTTGCATCTCTTCTGACTGTATACCATTTACCACCACTCTCTGTTTTCAGCCCATCAATCAGTTTGCCACCCAGCTGACCAACGTCTGACCCACCCCAATGCAACTGCTGCCATAATAATACACCAGAGGTGCAATGGGCAGTGTAAACCATTTTTATGGCCGTGTCTGATGATGATTTTTATTTTTAAAAACTGAGATTTGAGTTTAACACCAAAAATATTTCACTTTGGAGAAAATTGGAAGAATGCCGGTGTAAGAAATGGACTGCGCCAAGTGTCCATAGAACTTCAGAATTTTAGATCTGTTTGTATGACAAACCTCATTATGTATGTTTATACATACTGGGAGTATACGCATATTCTCTGGTTGCTGAAACTGCAAACTGAAGGTCAGCAGTTCTGAAACTCTAAGAACTGTAAAAGTGGTCTCTGAGAGCATATTAATATACAAGTGATTGAGGGCAACCAGTAATGTATTAAACATTCAAACACAGTATCCTCCTGTTTCTGGGGAACCTGTGCATTCGACATTCCTTACAGTTGTGACGAGGTACCTTTGTAAACAACCCTCTGGCTCAAAGGTTGTAAATTCGAAATTGTACAAAAAAATAAGTCCAAGAGGCATGCAGAGGAATGAAGCATTCTGATTGGTGGAGAGCACCCTCTTGATCTATAATGGTTAAAGAAACATACTGGAGAAAGCTGTTAGAAGAAAAACACTCATAGTACATCTTATCTGCCTGTTTTCTTACCTGAGCCTTACCTACCCTTGGTCATGCCTAAGCTGAATACTGATTGGTAGTTTATTCGCTTCACTCACCACTCTCCATTTCCTTCACTATCTTAGTTTTTACCAACCCTTATACAGTACCTGTCCCATGCTCTCTTAATTAAAACTTAAAAACACCTTGGTGTTTACCACTTCTCTTGGCAAACCTTTTCATCTAACCACCACCCTCCTTGTAAACAAGTACACCGGTACATACTTATGTCCCCTAGTTGTCGATCGCACGCTATGCTTAAACAGGTCATAACACTCTACCTTGTTTATCCTTTTCAGACACTTAAAAGTTTCTGTCATGTCCCTGTCTCCTTTCTGGCCACCAGCAAATATATGTTAATACTGATTATATGCTCCTTCTCATATTATTTTCCTTGGTGACCCTCTATTATCTTTGCAACCTGTCATTGTAGTAATTCTGAGGCCTTTTTCCTTTGCAGGTACAGAATGGACTCCAGAACTGAACACAGTACTTCATATGCTTCCTCATCAATGATGCATAGGACAACAGTACCTCTTTTATCTACTGAAGAACTCTCTCCCTGAATATTCTAGCATTTCATTTGCCCTCCTGAGTGCTCTGACACACCAGGTTGTTTTCCTGAGCCCTAAAGACGATCCCCAAATCCCTTTCCTAAGCAGTCAGGCTAATTTCTTCACCTCCCTAGAAAATAATCCATCTTTGGGTTACCCTTGTTCATGTGCTTTTGCACTTCTTTTCATTAAACTCCAGTTGCCATACTTGGACCACCGCTTTAACTTTTTCTGGTCTTGCTTCATGTCCCTGATCTTTCCTTGGATTCCACTCTGCAACACAGTTTAATGTCATCTGCAAAGAGGCAAAATATTTCCTTCATCCCTTCACCTATGTGCACATGAACACATTAAACAGCACCAACCTTTGTGATGCCACACTTGTGACCTGTACAGAGAAAAGCTGAAAGAAGCGGGTAAAGTGATAAGGAAAGCAAAGGTACAAACAGAGGAAAAAATTGTGAAGGGTAGCAACAAAACCTTCTTTAGGTATATTAGTGAAAAGAAGAAAAACTAAGGTGGTATTGTGAAACATGTCAAAGGGGACAGGGAGAGGGTGGAAGGGGACAGGGAAGAAGTGGAGGTCATAGATGGGTATTTCTGCTCAGTGTTCACAAGGGAGGCAGACAGTAGTGGGTCCACCCTCACAAGGATCGACACTCGGACTAAAGAAGTGAACACAGCCCCATTTACTACAGAAAGGGTCATGGACAAACTAAACAAATTGAAGATTGAAAAAGCTATGGGCCCAGATGGTTTTTTAAGTGCCTATTTTCCCATTTGCAGTTTATACTGATCTGCCACTAGAGGCATCTTATTTTTCCTGTTATCCTACAACCTTGTCCCTGCCATTTCCTGTTCTAATCACCATTATCCCCTGCCTTGTTCTCACTTTTAGCATATTGTACTCTGAAGAAAAAAAAACTACTCCATGGCGGCAGTCACACTCATGGAAGGTCAGTTATTCCCCTTACCCTACCCAATAGAAATAGCAATGGGCACCACGGCTATCACACTCAGTCTACTCATGGTTACCTTTCTTGCTCTGCTCAAGTCCCATCCTGCTCCCTACCCTCTACCCTGAGCCCCACCCCCCTCTACCACCCCACAGCAGCCAACCCCCCCCCCCAACCTGGACACCCCTATTTTTCGACAGCACCCACCTCCAACAAATACTCCCTCCCCCAGGACACCCTGGGCCCATCCCTACGCATCAGTACCTGGCTAAGGGTCCTGGTCACCACAGACTGCTCATCAGATGAATTGCTCTACTCCTTCTACTCTCTGGGAACACACATCTCAACCCTGGGCCGTTGTCAACTAGTCACCCCACACCCCACTCTAGTACTGGTCTCAGCATTGCATTCATGAATATTTGCAGCCTCCTAAAAAAAATCTGCCACTCACCAGTGCTGGGCTGTACAAAACTGTCTTGATGTTATAGCACTAGTCGAGACCTGGCTCTCGAGAAAAACTCCTGACTCGGTCATCTCCTTCCCTGGCTACACTCTGTTCAGGGAAGAACGTATAGGCAAAGGCTGTGGCGGGAGTGCAGTTTTTATGCATGACACACTTTTAGACCATGCTCTTCCTGCACCCAAGCTCAGTTTTAGTGCCCAAACCTTCACCCTCAAGGTTACGCCTGACCCAGCCAGGGGCCCTCTTTTTCTCACAGTCTCTTACATACCCCGAGGGACCAGGGACCAGCTGTCCACTCCCTCATTGATTACCTCACCACACTCCCACACAAGGCGGAGCAGCTCATCCTAGGTGACCTTAATGTCAACTGGCTGAGTACCACTGCCTCCTATATCAGGGACTCCTTTGCTGCCCTAGATATGACATAACTAGTTACCTCACCCACTAGATTTAACCAGTCAGGCGGCTCCAGCTCCCTCCTAGATGTAATTCTGTCAAACTGCCCACATAAAATCAGGGATATTAATCTACTACCAGACTCTCTTAGTGACCACTCTCCTGTCCTCTGCCACTGGTAATCCACCACACCAAAACTCGTGTCCCAGGATACCTCATGCTGGTGCTTTCATCCCGGGGGTCTCAGAAAGCTAAAAACACACCTAGCCCAGCTTGACTGGTCACCAATCCTACTCACAATGGATACTGACTCTGCCCTAGCCTATTTCTCCAGTGCTTTTCACCCCCGACCAGAATCCGTAACAAGAAACACAATGTCCCATAGATCTCCCAATCCCTCATTCAAACACTGAAACATTTTTCAGAAGGGAAGAGTGACACTCAGGGATTGGGCACTTCCAGTGACAATGATGTGTTTGTTGGGGGGGGTTGGAGTGCTGGGCGCTGAAGGGGTGGATCGAGATAGGATGACAGTTACTGGGAAGCTAGTAGCAGATATCAATTATTTTTTTTTCTTACAAGCTATATGACTAGAAAATGGTTATACTTGATAATAGTGCCCACAAAATGGCATGGACCAAAAACAGAGACTACACATTGCAAAATCTAAAAACAGCAATGAGCAGTGCAGCACTAGCAAACAACAGTGACCAGCACTTACTTACTGTGTGTAGGGTTTGCAAAGTTAGTTTTTATGTGGGTGCTATGCCCCCCACACCCCCTTCAAATTAAATAACAAACACCAGGAGGATGATGGTTGGGGACAAGGAAACACATGGGAGGTTGGCTACACCACAGGGCACACAAGTTGGCAGGGTGAGAACATTGGGGGAGCAACCTGTGGGTGGGAGGGGGGACAAAGTGGGGAGGATGGGCAAAATGGGAGGCAAAGAAGACAAAAAAATTAGAGCAGCAAAACCAGTGGGAAGAAAACAACTCCTGTGAGCCAGCCACAATCCCAGGTCCATAAGCACCACAGGCAGTAACTCTAGCCACAATACCAGATGGCTGGCTTGGAACTGTCATGACAAACAAACCCCCATATATTACATAACAGACTTACTTCAGTGGAAACAAACTCACTGAATGTAACATGCGCCAGAGTACATAGCCCATTTTGTAATCACTATTTTTATGTTGCTGAAATTGACTCACCGAAATTAACTAACTATATTCATGGGATACCCTATAAAACATATAAAAAAAGATATGAGGTGGTGACACTGGGGGATTGGGCGCCCCCACTGTCAGTGATATGTTTTGTTTTTTTAGGGTGTTAGGTGGTGGGTGCTGAGAGGGAGAGTTGGATGGGAGTACAGTTACAGGGACACCAGCAACAGACATCGATGGACATTTCTCTCTGTTACAGAGTGAAATTCCTCAGCAGGCTGATACTGACTGATCAGCTGTGCTTGCTGGCAGCGTAGATCAAAGAAAAGAGACAATCTATGACTGGGTCAACTCTGTCCTTTGAAACTCATGAAGTTTCCACCATGCAAGCCAGAACAGTGACTTGATCATTGTGGCTCATGATTGGTGTGATACTGATGAGCCCCTTGCAGACCTCTCTGCATTGGACTAACAGTGTCACACCTCTCAAAAGGCACTCTCACACCAAGATGTTTGCTACATGTGTGCACACGGTGAACATAAAAATAATTATTTCTATCTGCAAATATAAGGAGCACAGTGATGGGATCAACAATATTCTCATCATTCACCAACCTCTTTATGTATCAGTTTGAGATACATTTTACTGATAATGTGAGCAGTCTCTACTGACAGAAAATTGCTATGCACAGAACATACATAGAATTATTTTTCTTATGGACAGGAACAAAGAGTTACATTTGTTTCATCTCTAGTTAAACAGTATGAAACAAAACATACGGTTTACATTGCAGTATGATGAGAATGCAATTCCTTTCCTTGACCTAGAAATTTACAAGGAAGGTCAAAGGTTAGACAGTAGCATAGACTTTATAGGAAGCCCAGTGACAAGAATACCCTACTTAGACCAGGCAGCCATCACCTGAAGAGCCTCGTTAGAAATATAACATATGGGCAGTCACTAGAATGAAAAGGCATTGTTCAAAGATCAAGCATTATGAAGAAGCAGCTATTGACTTACAACATAGATTTTTAGCTAGCGGGTATGATATAGTGACCATTAATTTGGCAAGAGACAGGGCTACAGCAGTCTCACGTGAGCAGCTGTTACAGTCTGCAACAAAAAAATGTGACCAACCAGGAATAGTCTTTTCTACAACCCATAACAGCATACAGCTGTGCAATTGGAAATGTAAAACTGCTTATTCAATGAAACTGGCATGTTCTTAGAACAACAGAAAAAGGTGAATGATCCTTCAAGAACACACCATTGATGGTGGCCAGGAATGGAGATACACTCAAAGACAAATTGTCACACTCTGCTTATGTTTCATTTAAAGCATGTCAAACAGGTTTCACTTTTGAACCACTTCCAGATGGGAACTACCTCTGTGAGAATTGTGCACAATGCAATAATATGCAGGAATGACTTGAAGTGTATAACCCACAGAGGTGAACATATTTATTTATTTATTTATTTAACTTTGTTGAATGGGTAAGTGTATTGGCAACAAGTGCCTTTTTCAGGCATGACCCGGGTGTAACAGCACAGACAATGGGGGAAATATAATGCATAAGTCAATGGAGGAAGTACACCACTGTACTGCATGTCAATTTGAGGATACAAAAAGGTACAGTGGTGCACTAGTATACAAGAATTTGATAGATTTAAAGTAAGCACGAAAGGGATGTACAATTGAAGAGTTGCATACACTCAGAAGAAAAAGAGGTGGGGTTAAAGCATGGCTTATTGGAGTAGGTGGGCACTTGGGGCAGGGAGGATTAGTAAAAGCAGTTGCAGACTTGAGATGAAGAATAATGTGTTTATAGAAGCTTTGTAAAGGCAGGGATAGTAGATGATTTTTTGATGGGGGGGTAAAGAGTTCCAAATAGATGAAGCTCTGTAGCTGAAAGAGTGCTGTTCCATGTTTGCATGAAATATGGGGACTGCAAGGTTGTTGTTAACGGTGGAATGGGACACGGGGAGATCAATGAACGAGATTTTTTCTTTAGGTAAACAGAGGCACCAGATTGCAAGGTATTCTTGATAAGAGTGACGAGTGTCAGACTGGCTTTAAGGTCAGGACAAAGCCAGTTTAGGGAGTTTAGGACCAGGCAGTGGTAAGCACTGGATCTACTGCAAAAGGCACATTTACTGATTTTATAGTATGGAATATACTTTTTTGGTAATGTGGATTTGTTGGCGGAATCAATGACAACCAAGCCATAGTCAAGAGAAGGGACAAGATTTGCCATTACAATCCAGATTCTAGCAATAAGCATTAAAAACTGGCAAATTATGTAAAGAGACCCAAATTTCTGATGAAGGAGTGAGGTAGTTTTCTGGAAGTGGGATTCAAGAGACAGTGTTTGATCAAGGTGGACACTGATGTACGTAAAGGATGTTGTCTTAACTAAGGGTGAGCCATTAGTTGTGAGGATGCAGAACATGGGGGAAACCTTGTTTAGGCTGAGCTTAGTCCTGAATAGCATGAACTGAGTTTTGGGGAGAGTAAGGACCATTTTTCACAAATAAACCAGCCTTGAAGTCTGGCAAGGCAGGAACTGAGCAATTGGTTGATAACATCACTATTCTTACAGTGAGTGAAAAGGACTGCATTGTGCACATAAAGGAGGGTGCATATGGGTTTACAGACTGTGGGCAGATTGTTTATGAAGATCGTGAAAAGGAGAGGGCCTAGAATGAAGCTATGGTGGACACCACTGGTGATGTTGTTCATTCTGGACAGGGTGTTTACTATTTTTACAGCTTGTGTTCTGTAGCTCTTATTAAAATCAGACAATGTATTATGTGTAGCTGCACCTTTCTGGTGTAACTCATCAGATGTACTTGAGATAAATTTTACATTGGCCAAATAAAACGTGAGTTGAGACTCCAAATATCAGAGCATAAATTCATGATACAGAGAAGGGATGCAGCATATAGTCTGGCAAGACATTATAATGAGACAAATCATCAATTGTTACCTTAACATTTCTGGGTTTAGAAGTGATAGAACCACTAAGCAGGGAAGGGGATTAGAAAAGAAAACTACTAAAGAGAGAAGTATTGTTGACTGAAAGATTTGGAACTTTACATAGTCCTCATGGTTTAAAAGAAGAAATTGATTGATTTTCCCTACTATAAGACTGATGTTATGACTACAGAAAACAGTATGTCGTGTACCTGATCAAGTGACATATGAGAGAGCAGTATCATATATATTGATTTTCTCACATCAAATTGATTAAACTATAATATATAGAGAAACTCCTTCCACAAGACTGAGTTGCACAACTACAGTGTAATCTCAAAATCTCTAATACTCCATGATAGAGAACTGCATGTGGGATATGCAGCGAGACGTTCCCTCCACAAGACTGTGAGTGGAATTTTGATTCCCTAAAATAATTGGTCTGAAATATGATTATAGCCCCATGACATAAGGTCATGTATTGGATATCTACAGAGTTAGTCATTAAAGAAATGTAATGCTCCCACAACACGTATTTCACTTGATCTTCAGTGTTTTCTTCACTGGAAGACTGTTTGAGTTAATCTTGAATTTGTGACATAATGTATTAATATATTGATTTTCTTTTGTATCATATTAGTTTCTCATTTTGATGCATTATTGTATGACTGTGTAGCAAAAGGATTACATTGCAATTGAGATGGCTGTTTGCATCCCTCTGTATTGGTAATATACTTCACCAATAATCACTGTTGCCTGTTTGGACTGGACCTCCTGCCCACTAGCCAAGTGGTGGGAAATTGGATTCAAAATCTAATACATTATTACTTAAAAAGTATCCCATGTGAAATAAATCAAATATGAAAGACTAGGGATGTTTAAAACTTTTTATTCACCCTGTTGGAATGGATGAGAGGCTGTGGCTTTTCTAAGCCACTCGCTGTCAACTTGCACTCAACTCCCAAGTGCATAGAGCATGAGACACCATGGCCAGAAGGGTGGCAGGTGACATAATGACATGGGACACTAGCAGCTTCAAAAGCTAACAGAGAAAGGGCATGCAGCTAGATTAGCACTGGAATGGCAGTGGTGTTCTGAATGAGCTACTGTACATACTAAACTGTGTGAACTCTAGGGATGACATTTAAAGATTTATAAAACAAATCAAGTTGGCGAGTGTAATAAAATGTATCTTGTTGTTTGATACTACAAATGACCTACAGATATACACAGCTTGGGTTTTGATTGCTTTATGTGGTGCAGCAGGTAAACTCTGTTTATAGTGTGAATTTGTTTACTAATTTCTGAATTTCATGGGACCACACCCTTTGAAAAAGCTGGTGATTTGGGCCAGCAAAACATTGGGGACAAGAAGTTTTGTTGGCCTGCATGAAATAAAAGAATTAGTGAAGAAACCTATTTATGTCTGAATTGTAGTTTACTGGTTGATATAGTGACATTTGGGGTTTGGATTGAATTTTAGCTGCCAAACCTTGGACCACTTTGTAAGTCTTTCTGCAACTCCCTAACCCTCCTCACCGTTAATCTTACCACAGAGCTCAGTGTCATCTGTGAAGAGACACATCTTGCCTTGTACTTCTTTGTCACTGCTGAATATATTGGAAAGGACTTGGCACAGGACTGATATCTGTGCACTGCACTCGTGACCTCATTATCCCCAAACTTGACTCTGTCTACTACCAACCTCCATTTTCTCCCCACCAATCAACTCCCCAATCATTTAACTAGGTCATTTGCTATACTCTGATCCTGTACCCTTTTCAAGAAGTTATTGTGTGGCACTGAGTTTGAATACCTTGCTAAAATCAAAGTGGAGTAAATTCACTGTTTCTCTCTTACCTACTGCCCTAATTACCCACTCAAAGAATGCTATTGGTTGGTCTGACAAGACGTCTTTGCTACAACCCATTCTGCTTACCATCCTTGAGCCCATTTCTCTCCAGTCACACTGGGTCTTCTATGACTAGTGTCTTCATCAGTTCACACACAGTGGAGGTAAAATTGACTGGCCTGTAACTATCCAGTTTCTCCTCATTCTGTTCCTTGTGGAGCAAAACTACATCCACTACCCTCCTGTCTTTTGGAACCACTTCTTACTGTAGAACGCTGCTGAATAGCCCTACCAGAGTTTCAGCTAGTTCTGATGCCAGGACCCTGAGCACCCTGGAGTGCATCCCATCTGGTCATAGAGCCTTTTAAATCTTCAGGGCTGCAAGCCTTTTTATTTGACATTTTCTCCTGTTATTATCACCTGACCATTGCAGCTACCTTTTTGCAGCTTTCCATTAGAGGTCCACTGTCCACCAGTGTTGATACAGAGAAAAAGTAGTTACCACAATAAGCATGGCTGCCTTCTGCTCATCTTCTTCCATTACCCTGTCCTCCTCAGTCATCCTTATAATTCCCCCTCTTGTCTTTCTTTTTTCCCCACATGTATTTGTTTACTATTTTCTCCATCCCTTTACCCCTTTCATGGTATGCAATACTTGCGTATCTCTGACTGCCTTTTTGGCCTCTCTCTCATCTTTACTTGGCATTCATTCCATTCCTCATCCCAGTTTCTCTTTGTGTCTGTTGAAGGACCGTTTTGGCCCTCACTGCCTATCTGACTTTCATAGAGAACCCAATTGGTCTCTTGTGTTTGTTTCTCTTGGTAAGCTTTCTCAAACATGACTCAGTTGCCTCAAGAATTTGCCCTATAATAACTCCCAACCTTTTCTCTTTCCCCGATTGTGCCCATCATCCAACGTATCCTGGACTAATTCTCTCATCTGGTCAAAATCTGCACATCAGAAATCCAGAAACTCAGTCTTTGATGAAGGTGTACTGGAATCCAGGGCCAGTTCAAACTATATGGTGTTATGGTCAATGGATCATAAAAGGACATGACACTTGGTGCTCTTAGCTACTTGAATGTCCCAGACTATGTCTGGCAGGTTGATATACCCCACCACCACAACCTCTCACTATGTGACTCCTCTCTGTATTTGAGACCCTAGTTTCCTGTTGCCCTCTTCGTCTTGTCCTGGTCATCTAAGGACCACCTACATGTATAACTTTTGACCTAATGCTGTCATGAGCTCTATCCACAGTGATAAAGTTTCCCCATTCCCTTTAATTGAACTATCGACTACTACCACTATATCTTGCTGGACATAGAGTGCTATTCCTCCTCTTTTTCTGCTCTCATATCCCACCTCTACATATTGTACCCCTGGTACTTCCAGTTCTCAGTCATTATTTATAATTGCCCCTCCCCCTGATGAAGAGGCAGTGTGCCTCGAAGACCTGGAGATTTTGGCTCTCTCACCAGTGTGTTTGTGTGAGTAATTCCTATAATTAATAAATTTATTACATTTTCAGCCAAAACATGAGTGCACAGGTAACTTGTTTTTCTAACTTCTAGTCAAGCTTGTACTTAGTGGCACTGCACTTTACTCATGAGCACATCCTTTATGTGCAACAGATTATTTATAGTGGCCCATATTTCTGTAACAGCTACAAGGTCCAGTCCCACCTTATACCCTTTGCCTTTTTATCAGCTTCTCCACCCTTGTTCTCTCCTTCTTTCCTTAATGTCCTTAATTTTCTGCTCCTTGCCATCTTTGTGATCCCCTTATGCATGGCACCTTGCTTAACTTGTTATAACCCTCTTCTTTGCTGATTCTATCTACACTACCATTAGCCTCCGTTTCTGGGGCAGTCCTAGCTACTGCAGTGCAAGTCAGGATGCCATGATTAATCTTGCAGTATTACTGCAAAATACTGCAGTATGCTGCAGAAAGCACAGTCACTCACTGGTGGAAGAAATCTAAACCCCTTCTGGCCATCTGTGCACTAGTCCAAGTGCACCCATCAATAGGGCACCAAAATCCTGAATTTTCTGTCCTTTCCCCAAGGTCTGCCACCCCTGGAGTTAGAATATATAGTTAGAGGGGCATAGGGGGCACAGCCCCTACATGAACACCAGGAAGTGAATTCAAATACAGGTGCAATAATGATGGGCACACTTGGATGGGAGCTTTCCCATGATGGAACCAATCTAAACCAGAGTTCAAACGGTTCCATGTCAAGATGGTGATCAAAAAATGGTGACCATCAAAAGGGCACATGGATAATGCCAAATAGGAAATCTGATGAAGTCTCCTTGCCCCTGCACCCCCATGTTGGGGACTATGCCCCCCCCACACACCCCTTACTAAATATACTAATTCCAGGGAAAGCAGTCCTTAGGGAGGGGGTACAGAGACTTCACTGAATGTCTCATTTGGCATTATATATTCAGGCTTTGGACATTTGCCATTATTTAGTCAATATCTTCACGTGATACCAGTTTGAATCTCTAGTTCTAAAAGTAGCGAGGGATTCTAGCAGAGATAAATGTTTAAAATACACAACAAGCAGTTGCACTTGAGAATTAAGGAAACCACTCCAAAGCTACCAAAATATGAATACATTTATTTAGTGAGATTTTAGGTAACATAAAAAGAGAACACATGGCAAAACTCCAAAATATTTAAAATAACTGGGTCTCTGAACACATCTGCACAAAATAATCTCCATAGCTCACATTCAGAAGATAGACTTATGTCAAACTGAACAAGTGAAACTGAATAATGTTCAACATAACTTGAGCCCTATCTCTGAAGCATGAGCTTCATTTCGGCAATCCAGGTAACAAAAATAAAAACTAAGATATGAACAGCTTTAAAAGCTGACAGAAGTGGGTGGCCACAATGATTATGTGCAGCATGAAATCAGATTTGGATGGTAAAACCTTCTGTTACTAACATGAACAGTATATTGGAGAGTGTCCAAAGGTTTGCTGAGGACTCTTTTGCATTTTCTTCTAACTTTTTTATCTGATCTGGAGATACCTCGGTTATGGAATCACATTCCATCACAAATAAAATGCCCAGTAAGTCTGGAAGAAGTCCAATTATCTATTAAAACACTGAGTTGTAGGGCTGCTCCAAGGTGGAATAGTCTGAAGTCTACATTTTTGAAAGAATTTGAAGCCCAGCTGGGTCCATATTTGGTATGCATATGTTACCATAACTTAGAGGCACGCTAATCACTAGTCTCAATCACTCAGGCAATTTTAATTTAATTTTTAAAAAAGAATATATTGCTGAAATAACTAATTGGCATCCCCTATCCCTGTAAATATAGACCAGAAGATTTGTATTGAAGATTCTGGCTATCTGTCACAAGCTATGGCACTGGTGATATCCCCTTATTAAACTTCTTACATCACCCAGAGATCAATTGACAACTATCTTACAATTATCAGAGAGCTGGTAGAACAAGGCAGAACTGGTACCATAACAGATTATCTTCTATCAGTTGATCTTGTCCTTTAATCAGGTGTCACAAGAGCACCTGTAGAAAGTTCTGTCCTTTTATGGCATCCCTGAAAGTTACCTTAACTGGATTACTGTTTTGTACGCTGGGGTTATCATACTCTAACAGGTAAATGAATGGTAGCATGAGCTGTTTTGGTCAAGTGAGGTGTATGACAGGGTTGCTCTTTGAGCCCTGTGGTCTATATTTTCTCCCTGGACCCCTATTTTGGAATATGCAACAATGAAGTCAGGTGATGAGAATACAGTTAACTCCAGGATTCCATCCCCTAATGATGCTTGCTGATACAGACAATATGTAAATAATTGTACAGGATGCAGTCTCAGGGCTAGATGCCCAGAACATTTTGAAGATATACTCAATTGTGGCTATTTCCAAAATTAAGTTTAGTAAAGCTGTGGGATTTTTATTGGACAAAACCCTCCCCATGGAGTAGCTCATAAAACTGCAGGCATCATCAGCTCAGAGACACCTATGTACTACTCAGCATGGGAAACATGGTTATATAACATAGAAACATAGACTTTGACGGCTGATGAGGACCGATTGATTCACCCAGTCTGCCCATTTCCCTACCTGCTGAATAAGATGCAGATCCTAGTTAACCAACAGCCTACTTCCTCCTAACCCCCGCTATAATTGTTTTGTCTGTCCCATGCATTCTTGAATTCCCCCACTGTTTTTGACCCCACAACCTCCTCAAGGAGGCGGATCCATGCATTCACCTTCCTGTCTGTGAAAAAAATACTTCCTCATGTTGCCTATGAGCTGTCCCCCCTCTAACTTCAAATTGTGCCTCCTTGTTCTTGCACATATCTTTTTCTGAAAGATGCTACCCTCTTGGACTTTATTGATTCCCTTGAGGTACTTGAAAGTTTCTATCATGTTCCCCTCTCCCTCCTTTCCTTGAGGTTATACATATTAAGCATCTTTAGTCTCTCTTTGTATGGTTTCTGGTGCAGATCCTGCAGCATTTTAGTTGCCCTCCTGTGGACTGACTCCATCCTGTCAATGTCATTGGGGCGATGGGGTCTCCAGAACTGCATGCAGTACTCCAGATGGGGTCTCACCAAATGTCAGTACAGAGGGATGACAACTTCTTGTTTTCTACTGGGGATGCCTCTCCCTATGCATCCCAGTATCCACCCAGCCCTCCTTACTGACTTCTCACATTGCTTGCCTACCTTTAGTTTGTCTGATATGACTACTCCCAGTCTCATTCCATTTTTGTTATTGCTAGTTCCTCCCCCATTGTGTACTCTTCCCTGGGTTTTTTTGTTTCCCAGGTGCTTTTCTTTGAATTGACTCTAAGCTGCCATACTTTTGACCATTCCTCCAACCTTGCCAAGTCCCTTCTCTTCCTTTCCACCCCCTTGTGTAACAATCCTGTTGCAAATCTTTGTGTAATCTGTAAAGAGGCTTACTTTTCCTTCCAGTCCCTCAGTAATGTCACTTATAAAGACATTAAAGAGCACCAGCCCCAGTACTGAACCCTGCAGGACTCTGCTAGTAACCCCCACTTTCTTCAGAGTGGACTCTGTTTACTATTATCCTCTGCATCCTGTTGTCCAGCCAATTTTTTATCCAGGCTACCACCCTGGGACCCACTCCCAGGCTGGCTAACTTGTTTATTCATCTTTTGTGTGGGACTGTGACAAATGCCTTGCTAAAGTCTAGGTAGGCCATGTCTACAGCCCCTCCCTGGTCTACTACTTTAGTCACCCAGTCAAAGAAATCTATTAGATTCATCTGACATGATCTTCCCACTGTGAATCCATGCTGCCTTGGGTCCTGGACCTCCTTGGCCTCTAGGTAAGCAAATGGCAAGGCACATTTTATTTAACAGATGCCCAATCCCGGAGACTGTGGGTGCTGTACATAAAACCAACACAATACAACAGTAATAAATTAAAAAAAATCATAATCATAAAATTTCAATACTGATGCATAAGATTAAATAAAGAAAAGGAAAAAGAAAATAAAAAATCAGGGACAGAAATGTAAGAAGTCAGCAGTGGGCAATATTTACACTGTTGGGTCAGGAAACACCTGCACAAACAGGAAGGCCTTGAGGCATGCCTTAGATACCTCCACTGAAGGGGCCTCCCTTATTGATGGAAGAAGTGAATTCCACAGGACGGGACCAGTGACACTAAAAGCTCTGTCGTTGGCAGTTTTTAACCTCATCCTGGGAATCACAAGGAGGCTTCTTAAGGAGGAACAGAGAGAGTGGACTGAGGCAGCAGCTGTAAGAAGGTCAGCCATGTAACCAGGGTCCAGGCCATGTAAGTCCTTAAAGGTGAGCAAGCCCACCTTAAAGAGGATCCTCCACCTGACCGGCAACCAGTGTAGTTCATACAGTACTTGGGTGACATGGCAGTACTTAGACTGCCCCATCAACAACCTGGCAGCCGCATTCTGCACTAGCTGAATCTGGTAAAGGGTACCTCCAGAGACCTTGAGGTAGAGCACATTACAATAATCAAGCCTCAACGTCATGAAGGCATGCACTAAGGTAGAGAGGTACGGGCAGAACCAGGGATCTAATCTTGGCGATATTCCTCAGTTGATAAATACTGGTATGGACCACAGCTGACACCTGAGCCTCAAGTGTCAGACCACTGTCCAGAACAATACCCATGTTATGCACCCTGGAGGAGGCCTTCAAGGGTACAGAACCCAGAACAAGTCCTGTCGTTGCACCCGAGGTCACCCTATCATGCTCTCTGTTCGACTCCACTACCAGTACCTCTGTCTTATCCAGGTTCAGCCACAACCAGCTGGTGGCCATCCAGATGTTTATTTCAGCAAGGTAGCTATTTAGCACGTCGACTGTATTGGATATCCCTGGTGCAAAGGAAAGATACAGTTAGGTATCACTGGCATAGCAATGAAAACCCAAACCATATTTCCTAATGAGCCCTCCCAGGGATAGCATGTACATGGCGAACAACATTGGTGTCAAGACTGAACCTTGAGGAACTCTACAAGACAAGAGACATGAGGAGGAGAAATTCCCCATCACTATCCTTTGACTCCTGTTCATGAGAAAGGACTCAAACCAGCAGATGACCATGCTGGTGAGTGCACAAAATTCATTCGGGCAGTCAAGTAACACAATGGTCCACCGTGTCAAAAGCTGAGGAGAGATTGAGGAGAATGAGAATTGTCCCCATCCTTGATCTCTTGCCCTGAGAAGGTCATTATGCACCCGAACTAGTGCAGTTTCCATGCTGTGCCTTGCAAAAAAACCCGACTGGAGGGGATCGTAAAGATCAAAGTCCATGAGGTACTCCTCAAGTTGAAGTGCTACAATCGTCTCGACAACCTTACCCAGCAATGGAAGGATGGAGATAGGACAGTAATTTACCATGATGTCAGGGTCCAACGATGGTTTCTTCAGAAGTGGTCTCATCAATGCCTCCTTCATGGCATCGGGAAAGACCCCCTGCAAGAGGGTGCACCAGACAATTAAGGCAAACACCGGGCCAATGGAGTCACCACATCTCATCAAGAAATGCATCGGCACTGGGTCCAGTTCACAATGTGTGTGCCTCAGCTTGGAAGAAACCCCAATGACCTCAGCCACCTTCACTGGTCTAAACTTACCCCAACAGGGAAAAGTGCTCTCTGGGCATTCGAGGCAATCACTGTCAGCCAAATCTTGACTCACTAGTGGAATACTTTGCCTGATGGCAGACACTCTGTCTGAGAAGAACTGAGCAAATGACTTGCATAAAGCATCTGAAAAGGCTTTTTGGCTGGAGACAGGTTGAATTCAACAGCTTGTCTACAGTCTGAAAAAGCACAGTTGGTTGACTGTTCCTGGCAGCAATCTCCCTGGACAAGAACTATGCCTTCTTATGGTTGATTGCCCCCTGGTACTCACCATAGTGAGCATGCAGGGCTAGCTTGTCCACCTCCAGGCCAATCCTCCGGCAGCAGTGCTCCAACCTCGGACCCAACATCTTCATCACCTTGAGCTCTCCATCAACTCACAGAAACATCAAGTGAGAGGATTTAGATCATACACAAACCAGTGCGATGGAGTTTAGTGCCCCAGACAGCACCTTATTATAGGCAGCAACTGCGGCACACATACCCCTGTTGCATGCCGTGCCCACACCAGATAGATCAGCCACCTCCAGAAGACCCTCAAGGGTCGCACCCCTCAAAGGGTGGTAGCTTACCATCTCTGCAAAGGGAGGGCTTTTTAGGGGAGCCCCGAATTAGAACTCCACCAGGAAATGATCAGACCAACCGACTTAATCAGTCTTGAGGTTCTTAATCCCAAGCACAGGCGAGAAGACCAGGTTCAACATGTGACCACCTTGATGGGTCATGGAGGAAACTTCCTGCGACAGGCCTAGAGAGGATATAATCTGTAGGAAGTTATACCCAAGCCTAGATGATTTGTTGGCAGCACAAACATTGAAATCCCCCAGAATTAAACACCTGTGGACTGCAAATGTTTCGCCGACTGACGAAATTGGCTACCCCCTGCAGAAAATCTCTCGCCGCTCCAGGGGGAAGGTAAATTGGGAGAATTCTGCAGCCTGCGTCCTGACTCCCATGAACAGCCACACATTCTAAAGAACCCAGCATTTCCACTGGATGCACAGTGAATTCCAGCTCAGATCTAAAACAGATAGCAACTCCCCCGCCTCTGTGTTTCACTCTGGGGTAGGGCACAACAGAATACCCTGGGGGGGATGGATGCCTCAAAAACTGGGCCAGCATCATCACCCACCTAGGTCTCCATAATGCACACCAGACTGACTGAAGAGGCCAAGGCTGCTATAATTGCTGTCTTGTTTCTAATCAATCTGGCGCAGGGGACTGGTAGACAGTGCAGCTCCTCTGGCTACCTACCCTCTCAGTCTGGTGGGAACCCTGGGGATGGGCACCAAACATGTCTTGCCACTCTCTTGGGCCAAACTAACCCCAGGGCGCTTTCTACACCTAACTAACCCATCCTGCCCTCTCCTGACATGCAGTTCCTTCGAATTCCAACCTCCCAACAGTGCTGTGCTGTGGTGATGGTAACTGGGAGGTCAGAAAAGGGCCACAGACCATGCAACTGGGATGCACCATACACAATCCTAGCATGCCCCATGCCTTCATCCTTCCCTGAACACATCCTGTGTGGCTATTGGGTCCCCAAAACACACTACTAAACTAACTAAATATACACTCAATCATCTAACCACACACTATTACAAAACTAGCATAAAACCATCCATACCAAACACACATACTAAAACTTAAAATTCAACCCCACCAACACCCCACCACCCCACACCCACAAGGAGAATGATAACAAGTCTTAGCATACAGTTCTTGGAAAAGAAGCACACTGTCTGCAGCTCAACAGTAGGTCCTACAAGATATGACAATTAAAACAATTAAGTACAAGAGTTATTTGTTACAAATAAAAAAGATTTCAGCCCACTGCTTAGAAGCTTAGAACTCTTTCACCACCCTCAGTTACTGCAGAGATAGCTTAGCTGAACCAGTTTCAGTGGCACCAGTCACATAGGATAAATCCCTGAATAATCACAGAACTGCTCCCACCAGATCTGGAATCTTGAAAACGTGCAGTCAAGAAAACCATTGACCGGCTCCAAATCGATATTCCAATGGGGCACACAAAGGTCCACAAAATTCTCAATTTCCCCCGACTTAAACTACTCGAATCCACAAATGAAAAGACCAGCAGCCAAAA
The DNA here is from genome assembly GCA_016271365.2 of Neoceratodus forsteri. Lineage (NCBI taxonomy): Eukaryota > Metazoa > Chordata > Ceratodontiformes > Ceratodontidae > Neoceratodus > Neoceratodus forsteri. Next base: position 990,888,878 of record CM057449.1, read on the forward strand.
CCTAAAAGTCAGCACAATTCGCCACTAATTCCCTTAGAGACAACATACTGAAACACCCTCAGCGCCATGCTCTCCCAGGAATGCAGTCTGGGCAGCAAATGGGATCCAGACCACACTATCGGCCCTCTAGTAAAGATGTTAAAGAAGCACCTTCAGGGAGATCGAGGGTCCACAGCTACCATCCGTTCTGAAAGTGAAAAACCAGCTTTAATTGGGACTATTTTAAAAACTTCAGTCCTCAGCTCAAAAATCCTCTGTCCCCAGTCTTCTCTGCCACACAGAAACCTCACTGCACAAGAAAGTACCCCACATGGAGACTAGGCCAGTTCAGTCCATGCACAACAGCACAATAGCACAACTCACATTAGACAAGTCCACGTCCAGGGAATCGGAACCAGACCAGGTTGGTGGGTCCAGACAGCACCAAATCCAACTGAACCGAAGCCAAAGCAGGTGAGCTGTGGATACAGTGCAAAACTACCTAAAAAACAAGAAAACTAACTCGCTAGACTAGTTCACTCTCCAACCCTACCTTCTAGTAAAAACCCTAAACTATCTCCTTAACTATATATTTAAATTTTGGAATTCTAGTAGTCAAAGTGGACAGAAAACAAGCACAACAAATTGATTACTCTCCACACGGAAAAATAGTAGGAAAACAGGCTATTGTATTTTTTTTGGGGGGGGAGTGCTCACAAACCAGGAGCTTGCAGACTGCAGCTCAGCATTGCTGCCATTTTACTCAAAGCCCCTCCCTCATCCTCAACAGGTACTCGACTATTTTTTTCTTTCAGAAGTGATTCCATCATTTTCCCTACCACTGAGGTTAAACTAACAGGTCTGTAGTTTCCTGCTTCTGCATTGTTTCCATTTTTGTGAAGGGGAATCACATCCACCCTTCTCCAGTCCTCAGGTACCTTGACCCCCTCCGATGATTTGTTAAAAAGGGTAGTCAGTGATGCCATTAGTTCTCCCTTTAATTCTTTTAAAATTCTGGAGTGAATCCCATAAGGCCCCATTGGCTTGTCCACCTTGAGTTTTAGGAGTTCTTTCAGGACCCTTTCTTCTGTGAATAGACTGGTATCAACCCCCCTATCCAGAGTCCTTCTATAGTTTGGTTTAGGTAGTCCCCCACCTCTTCTTTTGTGAATACTGAACAAATGTATTCATTCAGTATCTCTGCCTTTTCACTGTCATGCTCTGCCCACCCCTCCCTTTATTAGGCCTCACTATTCCTCCCTTGGTCTTTCTTCACTCACTAATGTACCTATAAAGGTTTTATCCCTTCTTAAATTAATTATCTGTCTTTTCCTTGGTTTGGGCCTTTGCTATTCTGACTGCTTTCCCTGCTTTCTTCTGCTTTAACTGGTACAGTCTTCTGTCCTACTCCTTCTGTGATTCCTTATACATTCTGAATGCTATCTTTTTCTCCCTAACCTTCCCAGCCACCTCTCTTGAGAACCATAGTACTTTTTCCTTCATTTTGTTTTGTTTACTTGCTTCACACAAAGGCTTGTTGCCTATGTGATGGCAGTTTTGATTTTTACCATTGTTCCTTCACCCATCCTTCCTGCTCTTGTGCTAGTGCATTCCATAGGCACTCTCCCATTCTGCCAAAGTCAGCCCTTCAAAAGTCCAGTACCCTTGCTTTTGTATGGCTTGACACTTGCTGTGTTTATTGTGAACCACATTGTCTGGTGGTCGCTTGTTCCCAGATGGCTATCCACTTCTAAATCTGAGATCCTCTCCCTGTTTGAGAGTACTAAGTCTAAGACTGCTCCCTCCCGAGTGGGTTCCAGCACTAGCTGCCTGAGGCATGCCCCTGTATGTCATCGAGAATGACTCTGCTCTTGGATGAGGCTGCAGCGAATGTGCTCCAGTTAACATCTGGCATATTCAGGTCTCCCATCAACAATATCTCCCCTTTCTCTGACATTCTAAGGATGCTTCCTATCGTTTCCTTGCCCATTTCCTCCCACTTTATATACAGTAAACTGCCTTTGGGTAGACTATTCCACATTCCCAGTATCCTCTGTGTAGTATTTTCCTCTGGCCGACATAACCTGATCTCCCTGAATCTGTAGGCCATTACATTTTGTTATAACTTCAACATCTTTACTTTCCAATCCAAAGCTCAGGCACATTTAATGATCTTTTGACAACCTGTTCACTGTTATCATCTCTAAAACTCCACATTTCTAAACTGAACATACTCAAATTCTCAAGTCTATTCTCATACAGGTTTAAAGCTCATGTGCTGTATATAAGTATTGTATCTGATGAGATATGCCAATAAAGAACACCCGTGAAAAGAAAAATGAAAGAAAACAAAACAAAAAAACTTTTCTATTGAATATGCATCGACATGCAAAGGAAAAATGTCATCTGAATACAAATACTGTAAATATTCAGGCAGTGAGACAGTCATTCATTTGTAACAGAAACAGCAAAGAGGTAAACACTACACTCTAAGGAACCTCCTACACAGTACCTCCGGCACACAGGTCAGACTCTGCATCAGGAACAAACATTTTTTGTATTTTTGTTTGCATGACACCTCTGCAACCTCTTTAGAGTTCTACAAGAGAAGCTTGTATCCCTGATGCCCTTATGCTTCCTTTACGCTGCAGTATGTTGTGATGTACTATTGTACAATGCCCCAAACAGCCTGGCAGTGAATACTGCATAGTAAATTAAGACCTGGATTACATGATATAGTTGTTTGGTATTCTTTAATGCTTGTTAAACAAACACAAAGAACTATGAATGCAAGCCTTTCTCCAAGTTACAGTATGATACAAGAAAAGAAAAAAAGATTTTGGGTCTATGCATAAAATAATATAGTTCATCACAGGACATTAAATCTGTTTAACCTATGAAAGAAACATTTAAAATGTTAATACAAAATTCCAAGCAGGAGAGGAACAAAATGTAAAAGACAATAGCAGGTATTTTGCCACTGTCATTACCTCACTGTACTGCAGAAAGTTCTCTTTTAAAAATGTAACTGTTTTAATATTCCAGGAGCCAGTGTAACCAAGGGGTTAGAATTTAAAGCTGTTAACCTGGAGATCCAATCCCATTATCCCCCATACTCATTGGGTAACACTGAGCTAGTAACTTAACCTCACTGTGCTTAGTCTTTCTTTCTTTCTTTCTTTCTTTCTTTCTTTCTTTCTTTCTTTCTTTCTTTCTTTCTTTCTTTCTTTCTTCCATCCTTCCTCTCTCCATGTACTTAATATATCAATGTGAACAGTATGTCTGCTGCAACATTTCATTGGTTGTGAAGTGTGCATGATTGACACCATATAAAACCAAAAATATGTAGTTATATTGTATTTCCAAGAAAAATAATTGAGCTACAGTCTTGTTTTGTTGACAGTGGCAGGCAGCATCAGTCCTTTCTTTACCTTTAGAAAATGGGCTAGATTGTAGGAGCTGTTTGATTGGCTGAGAGCCACAGCAGGGGAGTACATTAAGTTTCGATAGACGCCCGCATGGAAACAAGTGTGAATTCGAGGTGCCCCATTACTGAGAATATACATGGACACCTCAAATGTTCAAAGAAAGTAGCCTCCATTTCTTGCCCCTCGCTTCCTGAGGCGTGAGGGCCGAGGCCCCCCCCCAACTATTTTTTTCTGACAAACACATTAGGTTTGCACTTTAAAATGTTAACGCTAGCACGTCGGGGGCTAAGTGCAACTCTGTCACAAAAAACACATTTTTTTCCCTACATTTGAAGTACTAGCCAAGTGCTAGCACGTTGCATGCTAAGCGTTACTGCGAGACAGTCCAGCTCGCTTCTGTGCTTTCACCTGACTACATTTCATGCTCGCAGAAAACAAACAGAAAAACACTTTTTTTTTAAAATATCTTACTGTGGCTCCTTATGTCCTCTGCCATTCTTAACTCGTAAGCGCCCCCCCTCCCCCGCGACCACCGCTGAAGATACAGACATTCCTGGAAACATTTCCAGGAGCACTGGCCTCCTATAGCAGCGCCCTCTACTGACAGATCTGACAAACAGGGAAATGGAACTGACAGGCAGGGATTACTTTACATAAAACTTTCTTTTTAATATATCTGAAAGATTTTATTTTCATTCTATTCCAATATTTCTACAAAAAAAAACTTAAACTTATGCTCATTTTCTAAGCACAATCGTACCCTCAAGGGTGGGCGGTATGGGCAATACCAGACCTTCCAAGGGCATCGGGCCTCATTATGCCTCTGGACAGTCTGATATTGCCCAATACCACCCACCCTGTCAGGTATTATTGCTAGCGTAAAGAACCATCATTAGTATGCCATTGTGGATAATGGCCTCCTATAGCAGCGCCCTCTACTGACAGATCTGACAAACAGGGAAATGCAACTGACAGGCAGGGATTACTTTACATAAAACTTTCTTTTTAATATATTTGAAAGATTGTCATTATCCACCTAGGTACTAATGACCTGGCAAATGGGGAGCCAAAGGAAGTTCAGGAAGAGTTTAGGAAACTGGGGAGGGGTCTCAAGCAAGTAGCTACTTCTGTCACTTTCTCAGAAGTACTACCTATGAGAGGCAAGGGAGAGCATAGGAGTGCATGCACCAGGAACTTTAACTCATGGTTGAAGAACTGGTGCTGTGAGGAAGGGTTTGGATTCATTGGTGACTGAGGACCCACCTGGAGTGATGGAGGTTTGTTCAAGCCTGACGGCCTGCATCCTTCCTGGAGGGGAATCCAAGCACTCAATGATAAGTTTAAATGCTACATTGTCAAGCATTTAAACTAGCAAAGGGGGGTGGCAGGCCAGCAAGGATGGTACCTACTTGCTCACCCCCCACAGCTAGCAGTGGAACCAGTGAACCAGAGGAGTGACTATCTTTGCAAAGCAGTGTGCAAAAGATGGAGATTAGTGCCCAAGAGGTGGATAAGCAGAAAAGGGGCAAAATTCAGCAGAAGGGCAGACAGCAAGGAGAACCAGGGATAAATGACAACCAAGGAAGGGGCTGGAGTAGAACAGTGAAACAGTCTAGGGAGGTCAAATCATGGAAAGCCATCTGTGCAAATGCCAGGAGCCTTAGCAACAAGATGGAAGATCTGGAGGCTGTCATGGTACAGTCAGACCTAGACATTGTGGCCATCACTGAAACCTGGTGTAAATGATAACCATGACTGGAGATGGCCATACCTGGCTACAACATGTTCAGAAGAGACAGGAGCAGGCAGGAAGGGAGGAGGAGGGCACTGTATGAAAAATGACATAAGGGCCACAGAGATCCAGGAGGAACAAATGGGGAGAGATACTGTGGGTTAAACTGGAAAGGAAAATGGGGCCAGCCATCTGCACAGGTGTGGTCTATGGACCACCAGCCCAGGAGGAAGAAACAGATAGGGAGTTGATGCTAGCCATCCAAAGGATGGCAGACAAGGTGAGGTAGTACTGGTTGGAGACTTCAATATTCCAGATGTGGACTGGAGCATCCCAGCAGCAGCATCAACAAGGAGCAGATTTATCCTGGACTCCTTTCAGGGGTGCCTTCCTCACAACTGGTCATGGAACCAACTCAGAAGGCACATTGACCTTGTGTCACAAACAGGGACAGTGTGATGGGGTAACAGGGGGGAGCACCTGGGACACAGTGACACAGTCATTGTGGTTTGAAATCACAGAAAGAGCAGAACCAAACCACACAAAACACGATCCTGATTTTAGGGGCAGACTTGGAAAATGGGGAGATACTTGAAAGAGGCATTGAGGGAAATGGGAGCAGGAATCAGGGGTTGAGGAACAGTGTAAGGGTATTTAAATGGGATTACAAGAACAACAGAATTATGCATTAAGCAGGTTAGCAAGAGGAAAAGGAAGAGGAGACCATTATGGTTTTCCAAAGAGGTAGCAAAGAAAGTGAAAGCCAAAAGATTGCATTCAGGCAATACAAAAGACACAGGCAGAAGGGGATAGGAGAAGTACCAGGAGAAGCAAAGGGAGGCAGGAGGTCAGTAGGGAAGCCAAAGTCAGACAGAAGAACACATTGCAAAATCAGTGGGTAGAGGGGACAAAAACTTTACAGGTACATAAGGAAAAAGAAAGACAAAGGGAGGGATAGTGAGACTGAAGGGTGAGGATGGGGGCCTGTGGAGATGACAACAGTAAAGCTGACATAATAGATATTTCTTGCTGAGTCTTTACTGAGGAAGAGGAGGGTAATGGGTCCAAGGAGTACAAGGGTGAGAATGGTGCAGAAATGGACACAAGTCCCTTTACACGAAAGGGTCCTGAAGGAACTGGAAGTAATAAGAGTTGATAAAGCAATGGGGCCAGATGGGTGCACCCCAGGGTCCTTAAAGAACTAAGAGAGGTGGTGGCTGAACCTCTGGCTATCCTGTTTAGCCGATCACTGGAAACAAGGGAGGTACCCAAAGACTGGAGGACAGCAGATGTAGTCCCCTTATACAAAAGTGGGAACAAAGAGGAAGCAGGAACTACAGACCAGTCAGCCTCACCTCGGTAGTGGGGAAGGTCGGAAGCACTACTGAAGGAGAGATGGTGGAACATCTAGTTGTCAATGGACTACAGGACCCAAGGCAGCATGGTTTCACCTAGGGGAGGCCGGTCAGACCAACCTCGCTTAATTTTTGACTGGGTGACTAGGAGGTGGATCAGGGGAGGCAGTGGACATGGCCTATCTGGACTTCGCAAGGCCTATGACACTGTGCCATAGAAGACTATTACACAAACTGGGGATTGTGGGTGTGGGCAGGAAGTAGTGTGGTGGTAGGTAACTGGCTGGGTGGCAGGACATGAGGGTGGTGGTAAATGGCTGTCACTCCACAGAGGGAAGAGATGACCAGTGGGGTACCACAGGGATCAGTGCTGGGACTGGTCCTATTCAACATCTTCATCAGTGACATTATGCAGGGACCTAGAAGGCAGAATTTCTACTGTTCGCTGATGACACAAAGCTCTGTAATAGAGTAGACACACCAGAGGGTGTAGACAGAATGAGAAGCGACCTGCAGAAACTTGAAGAATGAACAGGGTTTGGCATTGAAATTCAATGCAAAAGAAGTGCAAGATAATGCATATGGGGCACAAAACCCTGCACAATATATCAGTTGGGGGTGAGGAAATAGCATGCACCAAGCAGGAAAGGGATCTTGGGGGTTGTCATCCTGATGACCTCAAGGTAGGGAAGCAGTGTGACAAGGCAGCAGGTAAGCAAATAGGGATGCTGGGATGTATAGGCAGGGGCATCACTAGCAGGAAAAGAGAGGTCATAATCCGGTTATACAAGATAATTAGTGAGGCCCACCTGAGTACAGTGTACAGTTCTGGAGACCATACCCACGTAAGGACATAGACAGGAGAGAAGGTTCAGAGGAGGGCAACAAAGATGGTGCATGGATTGTCATCACAAGTCCTATGAAGACAGGTTGAAGAAACTGAACATGTACTCCTGGAGGAGAGGAGGAGAGAGGGATATGATAGAGACATACAAGTATCTTATAGGAGTAGAACAGGGTGCAGGAAAAACACTATTTTAAGCCAAAAGATGTTCCTGGACTAGAGGGCATGGATGAAGTTGGAGGGAGGACGTATCTAGAGGAAACATGAGAAAGAATTTCTTCACAGAATGGGTGGTGGACAAGTGGAACACCCTGCCAGAGGAAGTGGTGGGGCTGAAACAATCACGGATTTAAGAATGCATGGGATAGACATAAAGGAATTCTGGAGGTCAGGGGTAAGGGGCAACAGACTTCTAGGAAAACAAACTGAACTTACAAGCTCAAATGGGCAGACTGGGTGGGCCATAGGCCCTTATCTGCCGAATACTGTCTATGTATCTATGTATCTATATTAAAATCACACATGCCCCCACAATGCAAAGCATCATGGGCTGCATATGCAAATCACCACAGAATGTTATGCTGGTCCAACTTTAAGCAGAATTGCATGGTGCCGAAAGGCCTCTCACACAGTTTGCAAAGGGTGCTAACAGAAGACATAGACACGTGTTTCGTCCTACCAGGACTCATCAGTATGCCTCGTCTGTTTGACACCCCAGTGGAATGGACCAGCTACCCCTAAGGCAGTGTGCCTGGGATATATTGTGATGAACCCATTAAAATAAAAAACTATTTAAAAGACAAAGAACCTCTGTGCATTGTGGGGGCATGTGTGATTTTGTATTTTCTTGAAACTTGGCTTCCCAGCCAAATGCCCTTTGGGGTAACCCTTGCCTCAGTGTTTACACACAGAGGTTCTTTGTCTTTTAAATATGTATCTATGTATTTTAAATACAAAACACTCTTCAGAGTAAACTTTTGAAATACACATTTCGCAATTTAAGGATCACATGGGGATCAAGGTATAGTTCCCTCCAAATCCAATTCATGAGATTCAGTACATGTAATGTCTGTACCCATCCAGAAGTCCTATGCAAGAATATTGAGGCTTATGATAATCTGTATACAAGGAGTGTCAATCGAACCAGTGACCAGCTCCAATACAAGCACACATATATGTGATTTGCATGCCACACACACTCTTATCACAATAGAAACAGAAACATAGAAGTTGATGGCAGATAAGGACCACAAGGCCCATCCAGTCTGCTCATTTATTTTTCTACCTTATGAATGTGCCATAGGCCTTTGCTCTGTCAATGGCCTATCTATTCATACTCATCTGTATTGCTCCCTTATGCCTATCCCATGCCTGTTTGAAGCCCTGCACTGTATTCATACCCACCACTTCCTAGGTAGGCTGTTCCATGCATCCACCACCCTTTCCGTGAAAAAGAACTTCCTCATGTTACCCCTTAATAGGCCTCCCTCTAATCTCATGCTGTGTCCTCTTGTCCTGCTATTTTTCTTATATTGAAACATTTTAGACTTTTTCACCTTGTTAATGCCCTTGAGGTGTTTGAATGTTTCAATCATATCACCTCTCTCCCTGCTTTGTTCTAGGGTATACATGTTGAGTTCATTTAATCTGTCATCATATGTTTTCTGATGCAGTCCCTGCACCATTTTGGTTGCCTTTCTCTGGACTGCCTCAATTTGGTTAATGTCCTTGTGAAGGTGTGGCCTCCAGTACTGTACGCAGTACTCCAGATGGGGCCTAACCAGTGTCTTGTAAAGAGGGATTATTACCTCCCTCTTCCGACTTGTGATACCTCTACTAATGCACCCCAACATCCTTCTAGCCTTACCTACTGCTTTAGAGGTCTGCTTGGATAATTTCAGGTCATCGGTGATGATGACGCCCAAGTCTCTTTCTTCCCTTGTGACTGCCAGCCTATAGGTGGCTTCAGGGTTTCTCTTCCCTATGTGCATGATCTTGCACTTCTTTGCATTAAACCCCAGTTGCCACTCTTCCAACCATTTTGCTAGTTTATCCAGATCTCTTCTCATTCTGCCCACCCCATCTGGATCATCTACTCTGTTGCAGATCTTGGTGTCATCTGCAAACAGACACACCTTACCCTTCAGTCCATCTGACAATGTCACTGATGAAGATATTGAAGAGGACTGGCCCCAGGACTGATCCCTGATGTACCCCACTTGTGACTTGCATCTCTTCTGACTGTATATCATTTACCACCACTCTCTGTTTTCTGCCTGTCAATCAGTTTGCCACCCAGTTGACCAACGTCTGACCCACCCCAGTGCAACTGCTGCCATAATAATAATACACCAGAGGTGCAATGGGCAGTGTAAACCATTTTTATGGCCTGTGTCTGTTGAAGATTTTTATTTTTAAAAATTGAGACTTGAATTTAATGCCAAAAATATTTCACTTTGGAGAAAATTGGAAGAATGCCTGTGTAAGAAATGGACTGCGCCAAGTGTCCTTAGAACTTCAGAATTTTAGATCTGTTTGTATGACAGACCTCATTATGTATGTTTATACATACTGGGAGTATACGCACATATTCTCTGGTTGCTGAAACTGCAAACTGATGGTTAGCAGTTCTGATACTCTAAGAACTGTAAAAGTGGTCTCTGAGAGCATATTAATATACAACTGATTGAGGGCAACCAGTAATATATTAAACATTCAAACACAGTATCCTCCTGTTTCTGGGGAACCTGTGCATTAGATATTCCTTACAGTCGTGACGAGGTACCTTTGTAAACGAGCCTCTGGCTCAAAGGTTGTAAATCTGAAATTGCCAAATAAATAAGTCCAAGAGTCATGCAGAGGAATGAAGCATTCTGATTGGTGGAAAGCACCCTCTTGATCTATAATGGTAAAAAGAAACATACTGGAGAAAGCTGTTGGGAGAAAAAAACTCATAGTACATCTTGTCTGCCTGTTTTCTTACCTGAGCCTTACCTACCCTTGGTCGTGCCTAAGCAGAATACTGATTGGTAGTTTATTCCCTTCACCCACCACTCTCCATTTCCTTCACTATCTTAGTTTTTACCAGCCCTTATACAGTACCTGTCCGATGCTCTCTTAATTAAAACTTGAAAACACCTTGGTGTTTACCACCTCTCTTGGCAAACCTTTTTATCTATCCACCACCCTCCTTGTAAACAAGTACTTTTTTACATCATTCCTGAAGCTACCCCCACACCAGTATATACTTATGTCCCCTCGTTGTCGATCCCACTTATGCTTAAACAGGTCATAACACTCTACCTTATTTATCCTTTTCAGACACTTAAAGGTTTCTGTCATGTCCCCTTCTCCTTTCTGGCCACCAGCAAATATATGTTAATACTGATTATATGCTCCTTCTCATATTATTTTCCTTGGTGACTCTCTATTATCTTTGCAACCTGTCATTGTAGTAATTCTGAGGCCTTTTTCCTTTGCAGGTACAGAATGGACTCCAGAACTTGACACAGTACTTCATATGCTTCCTCATCCATGATGCATAGGACAACAGTACCTCTTTTCTCTACTGGAGAACCCTCTCCCTGAATATCCTAGCATTTCATTTGCCTTCCTGAGTGCTCTGACACACCAGATTGTTTACCTGAGGCTAGCCCTAAATATGATACTCAAATCCCTTTCCTAATTAGTCCGGCTAATTTCTTCACCTCTCTAGAAAATAATCCAGCTTTGGGCTACCCTTGTTCATGTGCTTTTGCACTTCTTTTCATTAAACTCCAGTTGCTATTCTTGGACCACCGCTTTAACTTTTTCTGGTCTTGCTTCATGTCCCTGATCTTTCCTTGGATTCCACTCTGCAAAAGAGTTTAATGTCATCTGCAAAGAGGCAAATTGTTCCCTTTATCCCTTCACATATTTTGCACATGAACACATTAAACAGCACCAACCTTTGTGATGCCGCACTTGTGACCTGTACAAGGAAAAGCTGAAAGAAGCGGATAAAGTGATAAGGAAAGCAAAGGTACAAAGAGAGGAACAAATTGTGAGGAGTAGCAACAAACCAACTTTAGGTATATTAGTGAAAGAAGAAAAACTAAGGTGGTATTGTGAAACATGTCAAAGGGGACATGGAGAGGGTGGAAGTGGACAGGGAAAAAGTGGAGGTCATAAATGGGTATTTCTGCTCAGTGTTCACAAGGGAGGCAGATGGTAGTGGGTCCACCCTCACAAGGAAGGACACTGGGACTAAAGAAGTGAACACAGCCCCATTTACTACAGAAAGGGTCATGGACAAACTAAACAAATTGAAGACTGACAAAGCTATGGGCCCAGATGGTTTTTTAAGTGCCAATTTTCCCATTTGCAGTTTATACTGATCTGCTACTAGAGGCATCTTATTTTTCCTATTAATCATTCAACCTTGCCTCTGCCTTTTCCTGTTCTAATCACCATTATCCCCTGCCTTGTTCTCACTTTCAGCATATTATACTCTGAAGAAAAAAAAAATACTCCACTGTGGCAGTCACACTCACTGCAGGTCAGTTATTCCCCTTACCCCACCCAATAGAAATAGCAATGGGCACCACAGTTATCACACTCAGTCTGCTCATGGTTACCTTTCTTGCTCTGCCCACATCCCATCCTGCCCCTTCCCCTCCACCCAGAGCCCCACTCCCCTCTACCACCCCAGAGCAGCCAACCCCCCCACCCTGGACACCCCTATTTTCCACAGCACCCACCTCCAACCAATACCCCCCGCGACACCCTGGGCCCATCCCTTCCTTGCCACATGGCCCTCCACACTCTACCCATCCTTGTAATTTAGACTAGTAGGACTTCGTGATCGGTACCTGGCTAAGGGTCCTGGTCACCACGACTGCTCATCAGATTAATTGATCTACTCCTTCTACTCTCCGGGAACATACATCCAAACCCCGGCCGTTGTCAACTAGCCACCCCACATCCCATTCTAGTACGAGTCTCAGCATTGCATCCATGAATATTTGCAGCCTAAAAAAAATCTGCCACTCACCAGTGCTGGGCTGTACAAAACCGTCTTGATGTTATAGCACTAGTTGAGACCTGGCTCTCGAGAAAACTCCCGACTCGGTCATCTCCCTCCCTGGCTACACTCTGTTCAGGGAAGACAGTATAGGCAAACGTGGTGGTGGGCATGCAGTCTTTATGCATGACACACTTTTAAGCCATGCTCTTCCTGCCTCCAAGCTCAGTTTTAGTGCCCAAACCTTCACCCTCCCCTGACCAAGTCAGGGGCCCTCTTTTTCTCACAGTCTCTTACATACCCACTCCCTCATTGATTACCTCACCACACTCCCACACATAGCAGAGCAGCTCATTCTAGGTGACCTTAATGTCAACTGGCTGAGTACCACTGCCTCCATATCAGGTACTGCCTTCGCCTTGATATGACCCAACTAGTTACCTCACCCACTAGATTTAACCAGTCAGCAGCTCCAGCACCCTCCTAGATGTAATTCTGTCAAACCGCCCCATAAAATCAGGGATATTAATCTATACTAGACTCTCTTAGTGACCACTCTCCTGTCCTCTGCCACTGGTAATCCACCACACCAAAACCCGTGTCCCAGGTCACCCCGTGCTGGTGTTTTCACCCTGAGGGTCTCAGAAAGCTAAAAACACAGCTAGCCCAGCTTGACTGGTCACCAATCCTACTCACGATGGATACTGACTCTGTCCTATCCTATTTCTCCAGTGTCTTTGCAAGGTCTGCAACCTTTTCACCACCCTGACCAGAATCCGTACCAGGAAACACAACGCCCCATAGATCTCCCCATCCCTCATCCAAACACTGAAACAAAGAGATAATCTCTGGCATATTGCTGACAAGACAGGCAAACTAGCTGATGAACAAGTCTATAATGCAGCATGTAACAAGTGCACCTGGGCTATAAGGTAGACTAAGGCCAAATATTATCAAGCCACCCTTGAATCCACTTGGGGCTCATCCTATGCCTTCTGGGACAATATGAAAGAGCTCAGTGGAAAGACCCACTCTCCCCCACCATCACTACTCCCCGTAGATGGTACCGTCACTACTGATCCTCACCGCATAGCTGAGTGCCTCAATATGGCTTTCTCAGATCTAAGCTCTGTCCTCCCCAACTACTTTTTCGACCCTATCCCTGCCTCCACCCCCATCACCTCGGATTGCCCTCCTTTCTACCTGCATGCCATATCACCCCTTGAAGCCTGGCCTCATCTGCAAAAAGCCTTAGCTAGCAACAACCTCAGCTGTGATCCCCTTGATGCCAGGATTCTCCGATTAGTCCTAAATCCTGTACTAGCCCCTCTCACCAACCTTTTAAACCAGTCACTATGTCTTGGTCAATTTTCCAGTGCCTGGAAAATTGCAGAAATCACCCCCTATCCATACAAGTGGAGATAGAACCTCCCCTAACAATTTCAGGCCAATCTCCATTCTCCCCCCTTTCTCCAAAGCACTAGACAAAATAGTGGCCATTCAGCTCTCCGATTATCTGGCCAAATACGATCTGCTGTGTCCAGAACAACATGGATTCTGCCCTGGAGACAGCACCACTATAGCCCTCCTGGAGTTCTCCCAGCACCTCCACTCTGTTCTCAACTCTGGTCATGTTGAGGGTGCAGTGTTCATTGACCTCTCCAAGGCCTTTGACACTGTCTGTCACCCCATACTACTTGATTCCCTCCACCAACTTGGCTTCTCCCCTAGCCCACTGGCTTGGTTCACCAGTTACTTCTATGCCAGATCACAGTGCATGAAGGTAAATGGCACCCTGTCCAATACCCTGCCTGTTCGCTCAGGGGTCCCCCAGGTTTCCATCCTGGACCCCGTTCTGTTCAACCTATTTCACAAAACCCTCCCCAGCTCCTGCTCGGGCAATATGGTACTCTATGCCAATGATGTGGTTCTCCTTGCCTCCCACCCTAACCCTGCATCTCTACAGGAATCCCTGCAGCACACATTCAGTCAAGCCAAAAAGTGGTTCCTTGACCACCGGCTGGTCATTAACCTCAAAAAAAACAAATCTATGCTTTTTTCACATCACCAGAATAAGGCCAAAAATGCACCCCTTTGCATTCACCGCAGTAATGCTCACCCTCTCGAGCAGGTGTCATCCTACAAGTACCAGGGCATCACCTTCAACTTGGCTCTTACATTCCACACCCACATCAATATTCTGTCCTTAGCCATAAACTCTCAGATTGGCCTTCTCTATCGCCACAGAGATTGCTTCCCCCAAACCACTCTCCGACTGGCCATCAACTCCTCCGTCCTGTCCCTAGTTGACTATGACCTACCTATCTATGCTGCAGCTGACAATACGGCTCTCACCAGAATCCAGACCTTAATAAACAAGGCCTGCAGAATTCTGACTGGTGCATCCCTCCACACCCATACTTGCTTGCTCTATTCTACCGCCAACCTGCTTACCTTGGAGGAGCTCTTGCGCTACCAAACCTGCTTACTTGCTAAAAAATCCCTGCTAGGACTCCCCCCCCCCAGGGTCACCACATTCCTGCAGTTTGCATCCCCATCCATTATCACCCATAGCTCAGTTAAGGCCACCTTTCTGGTGCCCCATACCAAGACCTCCCTAGCCCAAAGGTCCTTCCACTACCGCACCCACCCATGGTTCAACTCCCCCCCATTCTCTGTCACTAAGTCTACCAAAATTGGTCCCTTTAAAGTCGCTCTCTTTAACCACCTCTTTGTCGCCCGAAGCTGTAGTTGCCCTTAATCAACCTAATGTTGAGGTCCCTCCCCATTTCTTGCCCATAGCCTTGACAACGTCTGTTAGATTGCTTCCCCCTCCCTTTTTTTTCCTTTTCTCCTCACCCCGCCCCCCCACCATTTCACTTAGGTATTTCCCCAGTACGACCAGGGTTGTGACTTCTGCTATTGCTATACTTTATACGATTGCTATTTACTGCATGTAACTTTATCCCATAAACCACTGTTATATTGTGTTCTTTTTGTTATCTGTATTGCACCTGTATGTTACCAGTGTTGTATCTCACACTGTAACCATGTCTACCCTCCCTGCGACGAGGTGCCTTTGTAAATGAGTCCCTGACTCAAAGGTTGTAAATCTGACTTTCAAAAATAAATTAAATAAATAAATAAATACTGAAGCAGCTTAAAGAAGAGTTGGCAGCACCCCTAGCAGAAATCTTCAATAAATCCTTAGAAGAAGGAGTGGTCCTAGAAGACTGGAGGAGGGCAGTGGTACAGTAGTTTCTCTCCAAAATGGGTGAAGCAGGAAAGAGGCAAGGAACTACAAAACAATCAGCCTAACCTCAATCATGGGCAAGATAATGGAATCCCTACTCAAGGAGATAATTTTATAATTTCTTGAAGAAAATGGCCTGCAGGACACCAGGCAGCATGGATTCATGACAGGGAGATCTTACCAAACAAATCAAGTGGAGTTCTTTGACTGGGCCACCCAGGTGGTGGATTGTGGGGGTGCAATGGATATGGTTTATTTGGATTTTAGCAAGGCTTCTGATTTGGTTCAACACAGAATGCTATTAAGCAAACTAGGGAGCATGGGAATTGGACAGACTGTAGTAAACTGGTTAAAAAATTGGTTGAGTGGCAGAACACAGAGGGTTTTGGTAAAATAGGGCACTGTCAGGGGAAAGGGAGGTGATTAGTAAGGTGCCTCAAGGATCGGTTTTGAGGCCGCTTCTTTTCAATGTTTTCATTAATGGCATTACTGAGGGGCTTAAGGGTTGGGTGTGTCTGTTTGTGGATGACACAAAGCTCTGCAACAGGGTCAATACACCAAATGGTGTCAATGAAATGAGAGAGGACCAGCAGAAGCTAGAGATGTGGTTGAGACTGTGGCAGCTAAATTTCAATGTGAAAAAGTAGAAGATAATGTATCTGGGGAAGCGGAACAAGGAAGGGGAATAGGACCTGGGGGGGAGAGAAGTTATCTGCCTGTAAGCTCAAGAGGGATCTGGGAATCATCATTAATGATGATCTGAAGTAGGGAAGCATTGTGAAAAAGCAGCACAAAAGGCCAACAGGATTTTGGTTATATAGGCAGAGGGATTTCTAGCAGGAAAAAAGATGGTAGTTATGCCACTGTACAAATCTCTGGTGAGACCCCACCTGGAGTATTGCGACCAGTTCTGGAGGTCACACATCAGAAAGGACATTGACAGGTGGCAGACTGTATAGAGAAGGGCCACAAAGATGGCCCAGGGGCTGCACACAATGCCATATGAAACTAGATTGAAGGAATTAAATATGTGTTCACTAGAACAGAGAATAGAAAGAGGGGACATGATTGAAATGTTCAAGTACCTCAACGGAGTGAACAAAGTACACACAGGACCTTTTTCTGGTCCCTTGCACCTCAAAGACTAAGGGACATGACAAAAGGCTATGGGGAGGAAGACTTAGGTGCAATATGAGAAAGTATTTATTCACAGAGAGGTTAGTAGATCCATGGAATGGCCTGCCCATGGAGGTCGTGGGTTCCAGGACTGTGGTGGCTTTTAAAAGAGCCTGGAATAGGCATAAGGGGTTAGTTGAGGCTGTGTAACTGGGGGGGGGGTGGAGCTTTTTCTGGGCAGACTAGATGGATCCACAGATCCCAATCTGCCATCACAATCTATGTTTCTCTGAATGTTCTTATTTATAGTTACCATCTGGGTCCTTCAACCTAATCAATTTGTTACCCACCTTGTTAGCTTTGCCCCATCCCCTATATCCCCCAGTTTTTTGTTAAATCATCCATGTGGTAACAAGTCAAAGACCTTACTGAAATCTAGATACATCTCACTGACTGCCTTGTCCTTGTCTACTGCTCTTGTTACAGAGTCAAATAACTCAATTAGGTTACTCTGGAATGACTTTCCCTTCTCAAAGCTGTGCTACCTCACATCTTGGAGCCTATTCACAAGAAGTTCTACCACATGCTCACTGAAGGTAGTTTCTAGGAATTTTCCTGCTATAAATGTCAAACTATCTAGTCTGTGATTTCCTGTGTCTTCTCTAGTCACATTTTTGTTTGGGTAGGCCAAGTCTGCCTGTCATAGAGCCATAAGTCAGAAAGTATAGGAAGACCAGGAAAAGTTACAAAATTTGCAAGTAGAGTTTATCATTATTAATAAAAATAAAATAGTACAGGTTAGGCCATCAAAAATGCAGTATAAACAAAATTCCTTCATCTGAATCTCTCAGTTTTAAATCTCAATCTCTCTACATCACTCTAAATAAAACAATGCTCTCTTTTTTATAAGATGGCTTTTCCTGGGAATTTAAATGCTGCATCCTAATTGTTGTTAAGTTACATCTCCTGTTTTTTTTTTCACCAAAGATACCAAAACGTTGTCAGTTTCTTTCCTGACATCAGACTGAAGAGCACATCAAGTCTTAACAGGTGCAACAAAATAGAATATTCTACCCCAGAGCTGGTTGCATCTCAAGGTCAACACCATGTATTACAGAGTGTTATTTTTTTTAAGAAACCCAAATAGCTTTCTGCAATCATTTCAACAATATAAATGTATACATTTAGAAACCAAGGGATCCTAGTTTAACATAAAGACACACACACACACACACACACACACACACACACACACTGTATATATTTATCCACAGAGAAGCAAGGGGAGAAAGAAACAATAGAAACAGCAAATGCACCAAAGAGAAGATGGGGGCAGACAACATCCATACTGTCTTAAACCTTAAATGGTGAGCAATGCATTCAGATACACTCATGGTGGCCTTAGCAGTTGACTCCTGCAAGGCATTCAACTCTGTAGAATGGGAATACCTAAAAACCATGCCGAAGGCCTATGGGTTTGGTAGGTACTTCATGAATTGGATAAAGACCTTATACAACATGACAACCCATCTTGTCTGGAAGACTAATACACCCTATGGGTCCTTACTCCCTTAAGTACCCAATCCCCTGAAACCAGTCCTAAGTTCAGTTCCCTCCACCTCCCTCTTGTAGCCTGCCAACTACATTCAGCAAGTGCGGTCCCAACTATAAAGAATACTGAGAAAAAATACTTATTGATGATGTAAGAGGCTGTGGTGCTAACCAACCAAAATATTTCTAAACAATTTCCACTGCAAAAAGGGACAAGGAGGGATGCCCAATATTCCTCTTGCTCTTTCTGATGGCCATTGACCCTCAGCCAGAAAGCTCCTCAGTACAAATGAGGTTAAAGGTATCAAGGTAAGGGAAAAACTGTACTTGGTAAACTCTTACATGGATGACATTCTCCTGATGGTGGAAAACCCGAGAGAAATATTGCCTCATATCCTCCAGATCCTGCAGGGGTATTCAGAGATGTCAGGACTGAGAGTAAACAAGAAAAAGACCACCTTATCACCCCTTAACCCCCCCCATGTGAGAGATGGGATCCCACACACCTACAGATAGCATGGGCACCCAGGGCCTTCACAAATCTCGGTGTAAAAATCACTGCCAGCTGGAGACAACTCATTGATGATAACTACAGTCCAATACTGAGCATGACAGAAGCAGACATGAGAAGTTGGCAAAAACTGTGACTCTCCCTCAAAGGTAAGATGGACACACTGCGAATGTTCACCCTACCTAAGGTGGCATGCCACTCCTGCAGTCTGCCAATCAAAATCCCTCCCAAGATCTTTAAAACCCTTGACAAGTTGGTCTCAAATCTGCTGTGGGAAGGCAGATCCCCCAGATTCAGTAAAATGAAGCTGTGGGCTCATTGAATCGGGGTGGGCTAGGACTCCCCTGGTTCTATAATGATTCAATAGCATACAGGATAGTGCAAGCCACAAGGTGGTTCCTGCCAGAGCCAGGATGAGCACCCACATGGGTGCAATTGGAAAGGGACCTAGTGGGAAAGCAATGGTTAGGTACAGCCCTGGGAGGCAAATGGAATCTAGGGCCCAACATGTCACCTGTAATACGGGAAACTAGTAGAGCATGGACAAAGGGAATGGCAATGACCAAGGCTCCCTTGGCTAGTCAGAGGCCACCACTGAGGTACACATTCTTCTAGGATAATCCCAAGATACAGATATAGGGCTTAAGCATTCACTGGGGGGATTGGATGGTGAAGGTGATAGACACCAAAAGGTTGTTGGTTAAGTAGGATCTGCAGCCTAAGCATTAGGTAGCGAAATGGGCAGACTAAGTGGGCCAAGCAGTCCTTATCTGCCTTCAAATTCTATGTTCTATGTTTCTATCTCTGGGAAGAGAACTCAGATACTATAATGACCTTCCAACAGCAGAAACTAAAGTACCACCTCGCCAGGCCTGACTTTTGGAAGTATCTGCAGGTCAGTGAGGCCATTAGGAACTATAAAGGTACCAAAACCCAAGAACAGATGGGACTGGCTGGCAAGTCTGCATATGCCAGGAGCCCAGAAAGGAGTGGTAGAGAGGATGTATAAAATACTCAGGGACAACAGCCCAACACCACAGACACATGCAAATCCCACTGGGAACAGGACCTACAAGTGTGCATCACACAGAAAGTCTGGGATAAGTGTCTGAGGGAACTGCATGCATTGTACTTAGATGAGAGAAGCCAAGCTATCCAGCTAAAACTGCTACTATGATGGTACCACACCCCAGTGGCTCTGCATTGAATGGGTGTGCTCCACCACTCAAAATGCTGGAGATGTGGGGCACCCAATCCTAACCTGTTGCACATCCTTTGAGAGTGCAGCATGTTAACAGCCTTCTGGAATGAAGTGTTGGAAGACTGCTCTAAGGTTCTGGGAGTACTTATTCCGGATATCCCATTCCTTTTTATTCTGGGAGATGCCTCCAACCTGCAGAAGAACCTGCACAACTCAAAAAGATGGCTGATGGCAGCATTACTAGAGGCCAAGACAGTGATCCTAATGAAATGCCATCAAACATCTCCCTTCTCACTACTAACATGGCACATGGCTATTGCCAGGCTAGCAGTATATGAAAGGCTCTATTTTTCCTGCAAGGACCTACTGGGAAATTTCCATAAACATTGGGACCCCTATCTAATGCTCACTTATGCACAGTACCTTTACCTGCACCTGGCAATCCTCCTCTGTAGGCAACTATACTCATGTTACACACTCTTTTCACCCCCTAGGATAGTGCCATGGTGGATGACAACCCATCAGGGTGCTTTCAAGGAAGGGAAGGTCTGCTGAACAAGCTAGGCAATAAAGATGTAATGTGAACAGAATGTATAAAGTGATTAGCATATGTTATTTTCCAGACATCTAACACAGTCTAGTAGTTGTTACTGCTTCCCCTAGGCACTGTTATGTACTGCAGAATAGACTGACCCTATATTAGTCACATGTACTGGTTACCCCTACTGTCATGTATCTTTTCTTATTATCTGCTTGGATGGCACAGTATGTAAGTTGGTTTGAAAAACTGTTTTCATAATAATGAAATATTAATAAAATCTTTTATGATAAAAAAGAAACAGCAAAAGAAGGAAAGGAGATAACAGGGGGAATTGTGGGACCACCAGAATGACCAATTCCTAGGTGCCACAAGAAAAATTTGATTGTGCAGACAAGCAGGAGACAGACAAGTGGCAGCATAGAAGAGGACAAAATACACCCTTGGGTTGTAACTCTGTTTGCCCCATTTGAAATTAATTGGGACTACTCCAGTCTTCAGAGAGCAGTTGAAAGAGACTGTCAAGCACCATGAAAATTCCTTCCCTTGTTCCCTCAGTACTCTGGGGGTAAACCTTCTTGTCTGGAAGACTAATACACCCTATGGATCCTTACTCCCCTAAGTACCAAATCCCCTGAAACCAGTCCTAAGTTCAGTTCCCTCCACCTCTCTCATAGCCTGCCTACTGTAGTCAGAGAGTGGTATCCCAACTATAAAGAATACTGAGAAAAAATACCCATTGAAGATGCAAGTCTTCCCATCCTCAACTACACTTACATTTCTTGATTTTAGCCTCACAATACCCTCTTTGTTATTCCTCTTCTCTTTGATACATCTAAAGAAGAACTTTTTATTTTCCAAACCCTTCAGCTACTTTCATTTCTATTTCTGCCTTTGCCCTCATTACAACTCTGCTTGCCTCTTTCATTTTCAGTAAGTATACCTCTCTATTACCCTCTGATTGATCTTTCTTATGCCTTTTGAATCCATCTCTCTTTGAGTGCAACCCTCTTTGCCTGGACTATTTCTCTCACTTCTCTGGAGATCCAGAGTTGCTTCTTGTGTTGTTGTTTTACTTTTTTGTTTTTGTTTCTTTTGTTATCTGAAGTACCAGCTTCAGACAGGTTTTAGTTGCCTCCAAAAGATTACCCTTGATTAGTTCCTACATTAGTTCTACTTCACAAACCCTTTCCACCCCACTCAGTTTGTTTTGGAGGATTTTCCCCCATACTCCGAAAATCTGTCCTCTTGAAATTTAAGACCTATGTTTTAGACTTTTTGTTATAGTCATTAAGGGCCATTGTTAACCAAACTGAGTAGTGATCACTCATCACTTTGTTTCCTTTTCCTATCCTCTTCCATCCTGTCTTGGTTCCACAGAACAAGATCAAAGATGCTCACTCTCTGATGACATGTTTTACTATCTGTACAAGGAAGCCCTCCTGTAACGAATATACAAGTGCCTGGCTCCTTGCACACCTAGCTGTTGATGTTTCCCAATCCACATCTGGGAGATTAGGATTGCCTTTTACTATCACATTCTCCAAGGTGGTAGCCTATCTGATTTGTTCCCTTACCTCTCTGTTCCCCTCTTCAAATTGCTTTGGTTTCCTGTACATCACACCCATTCTCAGATTATTCTTATTCTCAACTACCAGCTGCCCCTACACTGTCCTCTATTTCATACCTTGTCTTTGCTTCCATTGGTTTTATATTGTCTCTAATGTAAAGTGTCACCACTCCCCTTTCCAAGCATTTACCCCTTTTCATTTCTTACCTGGACATATCCATGGGGTGTGAGGTTCCAGTCACGGTTCTGAATTGTCCATGTTTCCATGACTGCTAGTAACACTGATTGGGCATCTGTTACCACTGCCTGGAGGTCCTCCATTTTATCCACAAGACTCCTAGGGCTCAATTTTTAAAGCCTGGGGAATGGTGCAAGGTGCCTGCATCAAACAGAAATGAAGCAAGTGGCACCTTGCATCAAAAGATGTGACATTACCAATTTTTGAATATAGTCTGCATGAAAAAGGGGAGCCAGTGAACTATAGTGGCACAGCATCAGCCTTTTGATGCAGATTGGGGTGCACCAGGTTGCAAGGGGGCTTGTGTCATGGAGGGGAAGCAACATCCCCTTTTTTGAGATTTTGCAAGTCCCACCATGGACACAGGAAGGCACTCAACTTAGACCAGCCAAGAGGGTGTCTCAGCAAGTTGTGCCAGTGCCACACACTGTGGTGAATAAGGAGGGGATCTGAATGTAGGGCAGAGGGCAGAAGGGACATGGGAAGTGGCATGGGGGAGTTGGGGGGACAGCTGTGAATGAAAGGTAGTGATGGTGTGTCTACTTTTATATTCATTTTGTAAATGTCCGGCAAGTCATAGTAGTATACTACAAAATACAGTACCTATTACTTATACTGTACATAGAGAAACAGATCTAATCCAGATCATCCCAGGAGGGGCAAGTGATAATTCTACACAACATGGCATCTTATTTTGAACCATAACACTGCAGACCTCACAACTGTTCTGTTATACAGACCATAACGATCATTCCCTGTATGCCTATTATTGGGGGGGGGGGTATGATTGTCATGGTCTGTATAACAGAACAGCTGTGGAGTCTGCTGTGTTACAGTTCAATATGATGCCATGTTATGAAGAATTATCACTTGCCCTTCCTAGGATGTGTTGAATTAGATCTGTTTCTGTATGTACAGTATAAGTAATAGGTACTGTGCTTTGTAGTACACTACTACAAATTGATGGACATTTACAAAATTAATATAAAATGCAAATGCACCCTGCTGGGGTTCCAGATCACTACCTTTCATTCCCAGCTGTCCCCCCAACTCCCACTATGCCACCTTCTGTCCCCTTTCTTTCCCCTGCCCCCTTCTGGTGAGCAGTGTCACCACCTCCCCAACCATCCCAGACCCTCTAGTGTTGCACCAGGCCCTGAGGCAAATCCCGCAGGTGTGCCAAGTGTTTGTGCAGCTGTCAGCTTGTGGCACACCTGGGGAGATTGGCACTGGGATCCTGACTTTTCCAAAACTGGGTGCAGGGTCCATGGCACACCTGGAGTTTACTGCAGCCCTGAAGCAATGCAACTTGCGTTGCTCTACGGGCTGTATAAAAACTGAGCCCCTAGTGTTAATTAAAACTGCCTTTTTTAAGCTAAGTTTGTCCTTCCACTTGTGACAGCTGCACTTTGCCTGCCTCCCCTTCTCTGTACTCCTTGTATTTTATGCAACTTCTGCATCTGTCATACCCAAAGGAACAGACAATGCTAATATAGTATGAGTAGGAGGAGAGCCACTGCAAGTGTGTGTGTGTGTGTGTGTGTAATTTGAGACTTGCCTATTTAGGAGGTAGTGTTAAAAGCACTGAGTTGCAAACCTGGAGACCTGGTTTTGAATCCCATTAGCTCCCACTTGCATACTGTGTGACCCTGAACAAGTCACTTAACATCCTTGTGCTCCCAGGTTGCACCTGGAAACAAGTTTTGGCTTAGTGTCCCTTTACTGGTTAAACAATTCATCCCTTCTCTATTTAAGTACCGCTCCCACTCTCTAGTTTAAAAACTTGCTAATCCTAAATCTAATTTCTGCAAGAATGCATTGGTGCCGGTGTCTTGTAATAATAGCGATGCGATTATAGCGACTCAAAAATCATGATAGCGGAATAGCGAAAAACAATTTAGCGACCATGCAATAAGACAGACTAAGCTTTAATAGTAACTACATTTGCAGTAATAGCGACTAATAGTGCCTGTTTATTACCTGTGCAAAGACAGCCAAAGAAGCATAACTCCAAATCCCTTAGTTTCCGTTTCCTGTTGTACAGCCTTGATTAACCCCTTCCCCTCATCCCCAAGTGTCTCAGGTAGCAAAACAAACTAGTGGATATGGCAGTCGAGTTTGTCACCAGCCAAAAAGGTAAGCCACTGACACTCTATGGGAGCTATCTTTATCACAGAGATAAGGAACAATCAGTTAAAGTGTATTGGAGATGTTCAGAGTCTCAAAAATATAACTGCCTTGCGAGACTGCACACCTCCACAGACAGTGTAGTAGCCATTGTCAAGCAACATACACATGTATCTGATGCTGCTGAAATTGGTGTTAGGCATGTGATGGCAGACATAAGGACAAGAGCATGCTCTACAGTGGAGACAACAGGACAGGTTGTGGTCGAGTGCACTGCAGCTGCACTTGAGGTGGTAATTGGAAAGCTACCTGGCATTAGCCTGATAAAACGCACTGTGCAGCATATTCATCAACAGGAGCATGGCTGTTCTGCAACTCCCACCACAGTGGAAGACCTTATTATCCCCCCCCCGAATTATCTGTTCTGAGCTCTGGTGAAAGTTTTCCTCTGTATAACAGTGGGCAGAAGAAAGATTGAGTGTTATTGTTTTCAACAGAAAGTAATTTGCTTTTTTGAAAGAATGTGGGGACTGGATGCTTGATGGCACATTCAAGTTATGTGCTGTGTTATTTGATCAATTGTACTCTGTTCACGGTATTCGGTCTGGGATGCTTTTAACTGCTGTTTATGCTTTAATGAGTTCACGAAAAACAAAATCCTATGAGCAAGTATTTTCTAACATTAGAACACTCGTTGGTGACTCTTGCCCATCAAATTCTATTATGGATTTCGAGCGGGCATCATGGAAAGCATTTACTAATGTTTTTCCAGAAACACAGCTTTGCGGTTGTTTTTTCCATTTTACACAAGCTGTGTGGAGGAAAATCCAACAGTGCCCAGAGGTGGAAAACAGGTATTGCAATGACCCAGACTTTGCATTGCACTTACGAATGCTGTTATCGTTGGCATTTGTGCCACCTACTGATGTTGTCATGAAGTTTGAGGAAATGAAAGAAATGGAATTTTTTGCCACACATGAAGAGCTGTTGCAGCCAGTGCCTGACTATTTTGAAGACACCTGGCTGAGGTGACCAAGAGGCAGAACTGGGCGCAGAAGAGCACATTTCCCACTAGATCAATGGAACTGTTATGCTACAACTCATATGGGGTTAGCTAGAACAAACAACAGCGTTGAAGGATGGCACCAGGGCTTCAACTGTAGGCTAGCCGCGTGTTATCCTAGCATTTGGAAACTAATCGATGGTCTAAGAGAAGAACAAAAGCTTAATGAGCTGAAAATGCAGCAGCTAATTTTGGATGCAGCATCAACTGGCACTAAAAGGAAGTACAAGGACCAGAATATTCACATTGCTGCAATTGCGGATTGATATGAGTCCTGTACTACATAAGAGTACTTGAAAGGGTTAGCCTACAATTTCCAGTTCAAGCAGTGAAGAAGAAATAAAGCAGATTGCAGACCGAAGAAGTGAAGAGGAAAGAAAGCAGACTGCAGATTGAAGTGCAGTGAAGATTTGAAAGAATTAAAAAATTAAAGATAAATAAAGAATTTTCTCCTGACTTTGCCAGTTTTTTTTTAAATTGCGAAGGTCACTATTTTGACCTTTCTACTAATAATGATCCTTGTTCTCCAGTTCAGTGCAAGTGGTACAACTACAGAAATTAGCTGCTGCATTTGTATTTCTATAATCAGATTAGCATTTGAATTGTTGTTTGGCTTTTTCGGTAATTGATTGTGTCAAGGGTCACGCTGTTCGTGCCATTTTAACACTCGCTGTTGTGTACTGTCGCCTTTCCTGTGGTCGCCAAAATGTAGTCGCCAGCATTGTAGTCATGATTATAAAGTCGCTATTATAACATAGAACCATTGGTGCCATCCCTTTTCAGATGCCTACCACCCCTAACAAATAACCAGAACTCCTTGCAGAGCATTCCCCAGTTCACCAGAAAGAAACATTCATACCAGCCCTTTAGCCATATGTTGAACTCCTTTTTTCCTGTCGATCCTCACCTTCACTTGGCACAAGTAGGACCTCAGAGAAGTTTAACATCCCTGCATCAGCCATCGACTTCCTGCCTAGTTCACAGAAGCCATACTTTTCTCTACCTACACTGCTGCTTGACAGATTGCTGGCAACTAAATGAATTGCCATGTCTGACTTTCGATCCCCTACCATAATGTACTTCTCCAGGTGAAGGAGCGCCTTGTTGACTTTGTTCCTTGTAAGCAGTGGACATTTTTCTTCTTGTGACTGGTGATGCACAGTAACCTCAGCATAACTCTTTCTGTAGAGTCTCCCAGTTCTAGAATCTCTTACTCTTGCAATGTTCCACCCTCTTCCGAGCACACTTTTCCAGAGCAGCTACCTGTCCCCTTTAATTCCAGTGATGCTTCCACTATGGGATCTGCAGCCTGAATCTGTTCTGCCAGTGTTGCAAACTAGTTCCTGTATTGTACCCTGGAATTCTCCCTTCCCCGGTGGAGTACCTCCCCCATCTCCCACCACACTCCACCCACCTGCATTGACCCCCTTGGGTCTTCAGGGAAGTGGAGCTGCAGTACACATGGCATCCTATCCTAAGATGCTCCTCCAGAACCTTGGTTCACCCCCAAAGGCAGAAACCTCATGAGCAAGGAACTAATTCTGCACACTGGGCATCCTCCATTCAAAAGTGGAAGCAAGGTGGAGGCTGGAAATTATAGGGCAGTCAGCTTGAATTCAGTGGTGGGGAAAATCATGGAATCGATATTAAAGGAAAAGATTGTGGCATACCTGGAGGCTAGTGGGGCACAAGACCCAAGGTAACATGGATTCACAGCAGGGAGATCTTGTCAAACAAATCTGATAGATTTCTTTGACTGGGTAACCAGGGTAGTGGATCAGGGTGGGGCGGTGGACATGGCTTACCTAGAATTTAGCAAGGCATTTGACACCGTCCCACACAGGAGGCTAGTAAACAAGTTGTGCAGTCTGGGAGTAGGTCCCAAGGTGGTACACTGGGCCTGAAATTGTCCGAGCAACGAGACACAGATGGTGGTGGGAAATGGAGTTCAACCCCAGGAGAGGGAGGTGACAAGTGGGGTGCCACAGGGCTTAGTTCTGGGGCTGGTCCTCTTCAATGTCTTTATTAGTGACATTGTGGAGGGTCTAGGAAGGGAAGGGAAGTTAAGCCTCTTTGTGGATGACACCAAGATCTGAAATAGGGTATGCACTTCAGATGGAGTGGAAAAAATGAGAAAAGACCTAAGCAAATTGGAGAAGTGGTCAAGAGAGTGGCAACTGAAATTCAATTCAAAAAAGTGCAAAGTCATGCCCTTGAGCCACAAGAATCCTGGAGAGGAATAACAAATTAGGGGAGAGATACTTACAACACCAAAACTGGAAAGGGACCCGGGGGAGATGGTAAACATAACAGATGACCTGAAGGTGGCCAAGCATTATGAAAAGGCACTGGGGAGGGCCAGACAGATGCTGGAGTGCATAGAAAGGGGCATCACCAGTAGAAAACAGGAGGTGGTGATGCCACTGTATAAAAATTGGTCATGCCACATTTGGAATACTGTGTTCAGTTCTCAAGATCGCATCTCCGGAAGGACATTGACAGAATGGAGGCAGTCAAGAGAAGGGCAACAAAAATGGTGAAAGGAATGCACCAGAAAACATATGATGAAAGACTGAAAGACCTTAGTATGTATACCCAGGAGTAAAGGAGGCAGAGGGGGATATGATAGAAACATTCAAGTACCTCAGGGGAATCAACAAAGTCCAGGAGGGCAGCATCTTTCAAAACAAGAGATGTGCAAGAACAAGCGGTCACAATATGAGGCTAGTGGGGGGGGACTGAGGGGTAATGTGATGAAGTATTTTTTTCACAGAAAGGGTGGTGAATGCATGAAACAGCCTTCCAGCAGAGGTTCTAGAGGCTAAAATGATTGGTGAGTTCAAGAATGCATGGGATAGACAGAAGACAACCCTAGTAATATTAAAGAGAGGGTAAGCTGCTGCTCATTTAGGATCTGGAGTTTAAGTAGGTAGGAAAATGGGCAGACTAGGTGGGCCAGGTGGTCCTTATCTGTTGTCAAAATCTATGTTTCTATCCCTAGCAGTATGTGGAAGACAGTTGCACTGCATTCTTTACAAATGAGCAGCTCTTCCTCCCATCTGCCTGCTCAGTCAAATATTGTGTTTATACATGCTATCAATTTGCATGGATGTTCTCTACAGTACTGTTCTCTCAGTCTGCCTCCCTCTCTCTCCTGGTGATAATTTCCTCCCTGTCCAAAGAAGAGTGGCCTGCCCTCTGCCCCTCTTCCAATTAGTCCTTCTTTGATTTGGTCCTACATCCCTTAACTTCATGGTATTTGGCTGAGTGGCACAGCCACTATGTATGAATCACTCACCGAATGCTCATGAGAAGTGCACTTATGTAATTTTTATTTTTTATTCATTTATTTAAGATCTTAGATTGTTAACATCTTTATGCTAGAAGCTCTTTTACAAAGGTTCTACATCAGCAGAATTAACACAGGTAAAAGTAGCAACGTACAGAGTAAAACATTATAACAAAGTATTACAGGAACAAACATGTCAAATGGATGGCATTGTACAATGTATGCCAGGGATCAAGCCTAACATTAGGTATTTAAAACTGGAGACACACCGAAGGGCAGACTTTAAGAATCAACCAAAGAGGCCTTGTCAACAACTGGCATATGAGTAAGTGGGAAAGTTAGGTAGGGAGTAGGGAGTGGATAGAAAAGAGTGCAAGGAAAAGAGGGAAAGGGGAGAGGGAGTGGAGGGATATGAGAGGCTAGAAAGTGGGTTAGAGAAGGGGAGAATCAGGTGAGGGGAAGGGGAGGTCAGAGCTCTCAGGGTTAGGGCAACTTTATAAGTGCTTGAAAGAGACAGTAGGGAGTTAGCTGGGACAGCTTAGGGGAAGCAGTCACAACTATTGTTTGCCGTGAGGTGTTGCCAGAGCTTATATTTGAACAGGCCCAGTTTGGCTTCAGAAAAGGCATCTTTATGTAGTGAGTTAAGCCAGAGCGGGGCTCTACAGGTGCACAATCTTTGCCCTTGAGTTGTGCTGCAGTGTGGGACCAGGAATAGTTGGTTTTCGGAGCCTCTTGTGCGGTGTGGGTTGCAGAAGAGGCTTAGAAAGTTCTGAACCCCTGGGAGTGTGAGTCCAAGGCTTGTTTTTTTTAGCTAGCCGACAGGTTTGGTATTTGATCCTCTGCTTTAACTGTAGCCAACCTGTTTGAGCATAGAGGTCACACATATGTGTGAGATGTGCTGCCCTGGTGAGGAGCCAACAGGATTTGTTAAGCACCATGGGGATACATCGAAGGGACATATCAGTGGCTTAGCCATAAATTACCAACCCATAATCTATAATAGAGATAACTAAACTGTGTATTGCTAACCTTAGCACCTCATTAGTCAAGCTGTGCTTGTGTCTGTACACCAGCCCGATATGTATGTCAATTGCTTTGGCAACATTTTCTATGTGGTGGGCATACAATAAAGTGCTATCAATGGTGACCCCAAGGTATCTGAAATGCTGAACCTGTTCTAGGGGGGTGCCAGCATTGTTTCTAACTGTCAGTGGGTGGGATTTTTGTTTGTTATGGGAGCTATGGAATAATATAACTTTGGTCTTCTTGTAATTTAAAAGTAACTTCTGTCTAGTAAACCATTCCTCCATGCTCGTGAAACTGAGCTGTAGCCAATTCTCAAGAAGCTGGGGATCAGGGTTACTTGTGAAGATTATGGTGTCATCCATGTAAAGTAGGATCTGATCATGGCAGGAGCTAGGGAGGCTGTTCAGGAAGAGGCTGAACAGGAGGGGACCCAATATAGACCCTTGTGGGACACCCGAGAGCACTAGTTGTCTTTCAGAGAGGACATCAGATATCTTCACCTGTTGTGTACCATTTTCTAGATAGCTTTTGAACCAATCAACAGTGTCTTTTGAGAGCCCTATGAGGGAAAGCTGCTCAAGTAATAGGGTGTGATTTACCGTATTGAAGGCTTTGGTAAGATCTATAAAGGTTGCTCCCACTAACTGGCCTTGATCAAGTGAGTTGTGGATGAAGCCTGTAAATTCAATTAGCGCTGAGGTGGTGCTGTGCTCTATTCTAAACTCATGCTGTTGGGGGCATTGGATGTGGTATTTTTCCAGATACTTGACCACCTGTTTGGCCACTATGAGTTCAAGAGCTTTGGAGAGTGGAGGGAGAATGGAGATTGGTCTATAGTTCACATGTTGAGCCCTATCCCCACTTTTATGAACCGGGGTTACCAAAGCAGATTTCCACTTTTGGGGGAATTGAGCTAATCTTAGCAATAGATTCATAATCTTAGTTAGGGGCATTAGTGTTTCTTCCAGGGTGAAGGAAACTAATTTAAGGTCTGTATATCCCCACTAAGTCTCAATTTCCCAAGTATTCTGTGTATGTATTTTCTGGCCTCCCATTCAGTAACCACTTTGAAATAGAAAGGGGGGTGTGCTTGAGGCTGGTCATCTCTCCCTTTATTGTTAGTATTGGTTGTAGTCTCAAAGAAATCAAGGGGGAGGACACTGCTGAGGTTTGTATAATTATTATTAAATGTGTTAGCGATGATCTTTGGGTGAAGTGTTGGTGTGTCATCAATATCGAGCATAGAAGGGACCAATTTGGGGTCTTTCCGTGACATCCTTAATGTTGCTCCAAAACTTCCTGCCATCGCTGCAGGAGTTAGTAAGCACTTCCCTGTAGTACAGGTTCTTTTCAAGACAGATAACCCGGGTACATTCATTCCTTGCATTTTTATAACCTTGAATGTCCGCTTGCCTGCCAATGGCTTGTGTATGCTGCCATAGGTGATCCCTAGTTTTCATGAAATCTACGAGTGCTGGTGTGATCCATGGATTACAGGTGCTCTTGATGTTCCATTTTTTTATGGGGGCATAGATGTTGCAGGCAGCATTTGAAACAATTAATGAAATACTCAAGCGCAGTGTTGACATCATCAGCAGAGTCAATTGGTGACCAATCTTGCTTTCTTAGGTGTGATTTATGTGGTTCTAGGTGCCCTCGAGTGAGGACTCTGCTTAGAATTGTTTTGGGTGGACGCTAGACAAATTTATTTGTAGGGGAATGGTCACTAACTGTGTCAGGGAGGACAGTTATGTTCAAGATGTATTCAGAGTGGTTGGTGAGTATCCAGTACAGTAGCGTATTTGTCCCCATCCTAAAATTCATTCTGGTTGGGGAGTCAACTAACTGGGTTAAGTGGACAGAGGAGATAGCATCCTTATAGGATCCAGCATCTGGGGAGAGCCAGTTAATACTGAAATCACCCATCATTATATTGAAATCACCCATGATTTCTAGTGCCTCACAACCTGGAAATACAGTACTCTCATTCACTTCCTGTCTCTGAGCACATACATAAAACACATTCCTCTGGGCCTACATTTGTTCCTTGCTCCCCTCCATTACAAGATAAGCATTAACTGAAACAAAACACTCAAAACCACTTACTAAATAGTTCATACCAAAGCAAAAGGAGCAAAGGAGGTCATTTGCACATAGTTGCTCCTGTAAGTTACTGTATATAATATTCAGTTTTGGCACCACTTAAGATGTGTCTGACAAGGCTGGTTTTGAACTCTTTTTTATGTTTACTGTTGATAATGTCACTGGGAGGTTTATTCCAGGGATTAACAATATGGTCCGATTTGCTGAGTTTCTAATCACATCTAGATCAGTTGCCTTAGTTTATTGTCACAGCTCTCATCTTTTAGGTCCTACATTATTTTTGTGTCCCTACACTGCACACTCTTCACCCTGTTCACATCCTGTCTCTGAAAGGGCCACCACATCTGGCTGCCATAGTCCAGTATAGGTCTCACATATGCCCTATATAATGGTAATATTACTTCATTCTATTGGCTGATAAAGTTTTTATTTTTATGGCTGCAGTGGGAGTAGCCCTGCAGATGACTTGTGAGCACAGTAGAGAAAAGGAGGATTACCAAATACTGACATCACTTTTAAATAGTGGAGGTGAATGGCAATGACTGCACATTCACTGCACTATTTAAAAGTTTGGTTGGTAGAACACAGCACTGTCCACTGTGTCCAAGATGGCAACGGGAGTTTCTGCACATGCGCGATGACTCACGTATGTGCACTGAACTCTGATGGTACAGTCTGCTGTGTCCAAGATGGCTGCTGGAGCCCAGTTTGCATGCATGCATCATCACGCATGTGAAGAGAACTCCTGCGGCCATCTTGATCAAGGCAGATTTTAAGGCCCCACCTAACGGCTGTCTGCTGGCACATGCAACCTTTGTTAAAAAGTGTTCCAAGAACCCTTCTAGTGAGTTAGGTATCTGAAATCTGTTAAAGCCCCTCCTGATGGCTGATTTGCTTATAACAGCTGGTGCTTGCTGGTGTGAAAATGTGCACCTAGGAATTGTTCCTCCAAAGGTTAAAAACATTCCAAGCTATCCATTTTGCAGTTAGCTCTTTAAAATCCCCTCCCAATTGCTGTTCCTCCAGTAAACTACTGGTGCTGGGTAGAGAGGGAATGTGCCCAGTAGACTTACACTTAGGGCTTTTAAATGCCAAGTGTTATCCCCTCCACTTTCTGAAGAGATGGTGTTAGTCCAAGCCCATCACGTGACCCTCCTCTGGTGTTACAACCCTCAACCTGGAGATGTTCACCCTGCTGTGGACAAGAAAAGATTTCACAACAGGTTAGCTTTTCCCATCTTACTGGTTCAGCTGTTCCTCCCTATTGTCTGTTCAACTTGAAATCCTTCAGGTTTTGTTATCACAAACCTGATCTGCTGGCACCTGTAGTATGACTTAACAAACATGCCAAACTCTGCCCTGGAGTCCAACAAACCCTCTCAACCCTTCAAACAGCTCTAGTCCTTTTTATGTTGAAAGTCCCCATTAGTTTTTTTTTTTTAGCAATCTTTTAAAATCATGGCCTGATTACTGTCTGCTGGTGCTTTCAACTTTTGTTAAAAAGTGCACCAAAAACCCTTGTTTTATATAAAGAGTTAGTTATACGGACAATGCAGCATCCAACAAAAAAAATGACAGTGCCACTGAGTTCTCGACAGAGGTGCGATATCTTATTCAGACTAACTGCAATTAGTGATTTTGTAATCTCCACCCCAAACCCAAGCACTCTTTGTTAGCAATTGGTGGACTGCAACTAACATTTAATTTAAAAAAGTCTGCTGTAGTGGACAGGTGAGTGCAGTAAGTGAAGAGCTTTTAGTTGTACTACTTGTTTAATCTGGCAAATTCAGGAAAAGAACAAAGGTGGGTAATGGCTTAACATTGTGATGCTGCTTGTATCAAGCAAGTGTAGCAAGCATGCGGGAGACTTTTCACAGTTTAATAAAAAGGTTAAGAGGGCTGTGTTGAGTTGTAATTTGGGAATGCTTGCCCGTTTCATTGAAAGCAAATCCCCGGTTGCATCAAAATACAATAGCTCAAGCTGTAGTTTGCTATGTAGAGGTAGTGCTCGGTTATTTCTCAGAAAATCAAATTAGACAGTGGCAGTACTTTTATAGTAGATACAGTTGTTATTTTCTCACTGTACTGCTCAGAATCTTTAGGAATAGTCCTGATTGGCTAATAATGATGTCATGCATTATAAATGTTTAGAAGAATAAATTGCCAATTTTCACTGGTGTCCCAATGGTTTCATCTGAGTGCAAATGAACAATTGTGCATAACATACAGTCAGATAAGAGTAACTGTAGTGGTACAGCAAAATGTTGCCCCTCAAAAATTATACTTTGCATACTCCCATTGTTTACATGGTGAATGTGTTTATACACCCTCTTGACCAGGATAGCCTTATTTAGACGTTAATGATCCAGGGGGTGGATGATGATGCAGCAGTAGAGTCAGTATTTAACAGTTGCCTAGTTCTGGGAGACCAAGAAATTTCGAACATTTGTTAAAGCATAGTTACAAAGATTGGCACTGTATGACAAACTTCTACATGGCTCTATGTCAATGGAAATGTGTACTCCCCAACCAGTGGTTCAGTTGCATCTACAATGTTTTATTAAACTTCAAAATATCATGCTGATAATGCAGTCAGATTTTGAGACAACCTTGTTTACAGCCCAACTTTGCATCCCCCAAAACAATCCCACGCCTCACTCTCATCAGTGTACTTGTATACAACATTCAAATGTACTTTGATAATATTTCACAGTATATACAGGACTCAAATGCATTTTTGTGTACATATATACATCTATGAACATTAATTAGGACCACCCTCCAGTCATCTAAGTAAATGCAGCAAAAAATGTCTTTAAACTGTGTTGGAAGCAGCACTTCTGGGTGTTAGTTTTTCAAAGTTGTAGCAGTTTGCATTGAAGTAACTGTGTATACTGTATGTGTAACTGAGTGAGAGAAATGTCACAGGCTGAGAGTTTGCATCCACATCATTGAAGCAAATAATGTTATATGCAAGCCAGTATTTCAAAACAAACTTCTTTACATGTTGAGATTAGAGCTGTAGTAGTAGTAGAAGTAGTAGTAGTAGTAGTAGTAGTAGTAGTAGTAGTAGTAGTAGCAGTAAAAACTTTATTTTTATACAGCAAACAAATCTTTAGGCCAGAGGCCCAGTTTACAAGACTGTTCTGTTTGTGGCATGTTACCTATACATAAAATATATAGGTATAAAAACAGGAAACAGTGTATTTTCACATACATGACAATACTTAAACAGTCAGTCATTACATTTGTCCCTCACCACCCCTCAAACACTCTAACATTTCATTCATTCAAATTACTTAAAACATAAGCAACTAACATGACTTAATACTATTAAGTCTCATAGAAACTGATTATACATAGAATATACAGCTATAAAAATAGGGAACTATGTACATACGTGACAATACTTAAACAATCAGTCACTACATTCACCTTACCACCCCTCAGAGACTCTAGCAATTCATTTGTTCAAATTACTTAAAACATGAGCAACTAACATGACTTAATGCTACCAATTCCCATAGAAACTGATTATACACTGGAAATGATGTGTGTTTTTTCTTTAGACAGAAATCTCAGCTATAACATTTTTAATGTAAACATTTATTGGATATTTTTTAAACAAAAATTGCACACAAGAACTACACATACACATACATATGATTTGATAATAAACAATTCAGTCATGTATAACAATCATCAATATCTCAATGTACAAATTTATAAGAAATAAAATTTACTGTGCTACTGCATTACTCAATTAGTGTAAAAAGTATTTAAATTATTATTATTATTTTGTAGTGCAACCCTCCCTTCAGCCTGTCAGCACACTCCAGTATATGCCCTGAAGGGGGTGGGCATGGCCCAGAATAACTCTCATGTCTAGGGGTATTGTACAGTATGGTTCATATGGTTCACCAGGAGTCCCCATGCAAGTAAACATAGTACAGCTGCCATTCATTTCACTCTTCCAATGGACAGTTATTGGCACTGACAACATCTTCATGCAAGTTCATTTCTAGTGCTCTCAATTCATTACTGGAATGCACAGGAGCAAGTGCCTCAAATAGTTCATCACAGACATCAGAGAGTAATTCCAGCATCATACCCTGTGGGCCACCTGGCCTGTTATGTAAGCAGTAATACATGAGGGGTGTGCATTGTGCTGAGACAACGCATGTCTAGAGGTGTAGTGAGGCAGGATTACACAGGCAGAGTACCTTCAGTCCCTGGAAATATGTTGTGCCAGCACAGCACTCACCTTGAAGTGTCTTACTGTGCTTATAAAATGAGTATACAGAGAACATTTAAAAACAATTTTTTTTTAATTAAAAATGGGTATTTTTTTTTGTTAAAAGTAACTAGTAAAAAGTAGTCCCTTCCCAGATCTCGAGCTTCTGTCTACATACATTCAACAGATAGAATTTTTATCTTGGAAGTCAGGAATTCAAAGTTCTGCAGAATTCTCTTAGCTGAATGTTCACCTATCAACACACAAACACACACCACAGAAGGCCTCAGTAAAGCCTTGGGAGTTAGTTGTATCTGGGCCAGAGCAAGCAGTAAATTTTTCCCTGGTAGGCAGGTAAGGATGATTCATGGTCAGAAAAAAAACTCCAGAAAAATACTGAGTAGTACTTCATTTTAATTTGTGTACGTATGTAAGGAGGGGAATATAAAGAAAAAGAACATGTAATGAGTTTGAGTGTGTTTTTGATTTTGAGGGTGGGTTTTTTTAGTGAGTAAAGGTGGAGCCATATTTCTAATGGAAATCAGGAATTTAAAAAAAGGCATTGAAATTGTTAGTGTGCTTTGTCCTGACTGCCAGACAGCACTTTTTTTGTTTTTAACTCTTGCATTGTGCTCTCAAAAAACAGGTTCTAACCAATCAGGATGCAGTATTTTCTCTACCCATTTTATAAAGTTTTATAAAATAGGTTGAGAGTTTTCTGCATCCTGATTGGCTGAGAGGTACTTCTGCCTGTGTCCTTATCAGGGCACATTGTGCCAACTGGCAACTATGTGTATGATGTGTATATGTGTTAGTCAGTGTGTGTGTATCGCAACAATTAGAAAGTGCAGTTAGAGCCAGCCCAGTGGCACTGAGGGCTGAGGCACTGGACACCACACCTTGCACCATGCCGGCGACCTGTGTTCGGGAACGAGCGTGGGCCACTGGGGGTCGGTAGGGAGAAGAAGCATTGACTGTCCAGAGGACAGCTTTCCTTTACTGGGGAGGGGGGCATTTGGCAGTCAATGCTAGTTCAGCCTCTAGCGGCAGCTGGGGGCTGGTGCACTGAAGCTGCAAGATGGGGGGTTGGGAGCAGCGCAGATGCTTGACGGTGGCACGCATGGGAGCGTGCACAGCACTGTCACAGGCATCATTGCAAGTGCTGCCCCAGCAACAAGGAACACCAGGAAAAAAATCACCCACAGAAGATGAAGAGGGAGCTCACAGGCCTTGCACCCGGCCAGCCACAGCACAGGAACACATGATCCGGTCTCAGAGGGGAGGGGCCCCCCTCAGACCTCACCAGGGGGGGTAAGCCCTGGGGCCACTACTGAGCTGGCTGGGGAATGCTGGGGTGATGAGGCTGGGGCTCCCCCAGATTGTGAGGGCTATGAGGGCAGGAGTATAAATAATCACACAAAAAAAGTGCAGTAAGGTGGCTCAGTGCTTAGTGCAAAAATGCTAGTTTACACATTTTTCACTACCCACAATACCATTATTTTGCAGCTTTTTTTTTGTATGTAGTACCCTATTGGCCCTGGCTATAACAGATGAGCACTGATCGAACTGGTCAAATGTTTTGTTGACAATAACCCTAAATTCTTTCCATTAGCCCTGGTTTTTAGCACCTAATTACACAGAGTGTATGAATGCTGTGAAGTTTGTCTTCCTAAGTATATTACATAGAGAATAATGCATATGTAGGTTTGTGATATTCAGTTTTTTACACACCCAAGGTGTGCAATATATAAATCTCAAGAGCAAAGCTCGAAAGGTTTATATATTATCACACACCGAGGGTATGTAGAAAAACTGCACATCACACACCTACATATGCTTTATTTTTTATAATAACTTGTACATTTTTTATTTTGTTTTAGAAGAAATGAATACAAGTCCAAGGGACAGTGTTAGATTTTCAATCGAATTTGTGAGAGTACAAACACAGGTGTGAGGAGTTAGCTTTAGTAATGTAAAATGCATAAATAATCCTAAAATTTGTAAAAATCACCTCCAATCCAGTCCATCTGAAATGTTGGCTCCACATGACCACCGACTAGTGTGGTGCGGAGCTGAGAGGATGCATAATGCACATGCCCAGAAGTACAGCTTTATTTTTTGCAGACAAAATGAAACAAACTACAGCACTTGTTTAAGAAAATGAATATGTTTGCCCAACTCTTTGCTACATACTGCACCACATGAGACTTTTCTGAGTATGGCACTGAAAATAAATAGTATGGACATGAATGAGCATCCCCTCTGCTCCATATCAACTCAGTGTGATGTTGTATCAACTCAGTGTGATGCTGTATCAACTTGGTGTGACGTCACACTGGGTTGATACGGCTTTTGAAAACTTCAACAAGTGAGTTGATAACGTGGGTCACCAGTTATTATAGAACATTTATCTGTATTAAACTTCATCCCCCACATATAGGCCCACTTGGATATCTTGTGCAGATCAGATTATAATGTTTCTATTTCGGCGTTATTATTTACTTTTCCCAAAATGTTTGTATCATCCACGTATTTGCTTGCCCAGTAGGTGATATCACTACACATATCAGAAATAAAAATCTGGAAAAGAATAGACCTACCTATGCCTCGACAGGCCAGGCAGGAAAAAAGGTGACGGTGTGGCCCTGCTCCTAAGAGAACCCCTCTCAGCTAGCATTGTCCTACACTCTGACCCTTCCTCACCTAGTGAATGGCTACTCTCCAAAGTGACCCTGGGATCCTGCAAGAAACTCTGTATTGGCTGCTGCTACAACCCCCCATGACTGAACCAATGGACTCACCAGCCTCCTCCAAGGCCTGAGCTCTCTAACTCCCCATAGGGAATCTATCCTTCTTGGTGACTTTAATCTAAACTGGCTGAGCTGCCACCAGCCTGACTATGTATCCCTGTTAAAGCAGCACAACCTGGTGCAGGCGATCACTCTCCCCACCAGACTTAATCCACGCTTAGCCACACAGACTCTACTAGACTGGATCCTCATAAACAGGGAGGATCGAGCATTACACGCTGGCACCATGACTGACTATAAGTGATTACTCACCAACCTATCTCCTCTGGTCTTCCAAAGTAAAGAGCCCCCCACCCAAATACCTATCTCTCAGAAATTTCAGCTGCCCAGTCTCCATAAATCTCCTCGAGGAGGCCCAGTCCTTGGACTGGTCCATGCTTTTTTCCCTTTTCAATGCAGCCACAGCAGTTTCCACATTTACCCAGACTCTACCAACACTCCAAGACCGCTTTTTCCCCTGTCACCACCAGACAGGTCAGAGGCGGGTGCTCATACTGGGTCTCTAAAGACCTCCTAACCCTTATGAAGGCCAGAGACTGCACCTGATCCACTTTCAAAACAACCCCGTCTCCTGCCCTCTGGGATGCTTACAGGTGCATGAGGAACAAATGTAAACAACAGGCCAAATTTTTGAAACAGACCCACTTCCACAATCTGCAAAAGACCAACCTTGGAGACCCTAAAAAATTCTGGGACTCAATCAGCTCCCTCCTAAACCCCTGCCCCAGCTACGCTGCACCACATCTCAAGTCCTAGGATGGGCTGCTGACCGACCCTCACGATGTGGCCAGTGTCTTCAACTATAAGTTCACCAACTTATTCATGTACCTAAATAAGCTGCCAACTGCCCAACCCCAAAGCTCAGCCCTAATATCTGATACACTGCCATCCTCCTCCAGCTCTGCCACTCACCCGCAAATACCCCCATTCTATTTTAAAGCCCTCTCCATACATGACACAGTGAAGCTACTCAAAAGTCTACCTAACCACGGCTCCTCCAGATCTGATGGGCTATTTCCAGTCTTCCTTAAGCTGATCTCTCCAGCGATTGCCAGGCCACTCATTGTCGTCTTTAACATTGCCCTTTCCACCTCCTCCATGCCTGACCCATGGAAGATAGCTAAGGTTATCCCCATTCTTAAATCTGGTGACCCCAAATCCTCCAACAATTACCGTCCAATAACCATCCTCCCTCATCTCAGTAAACTACTCAAGATAGCAGTCCACAATCAGCTCACTGAGTACATAGGCAAATACACCCTCCTATATGCCCCCACAATGCAAAGCATCATGGGCTGCATATGCAAATCACCACAGAATGTTATGCTGGTCCAACTTTAAGCAGAATTGCATGGTGCCAAAAGGCCTCTCACACAGTTTGCAAAGGGTGCTAACAGAAGACATAGACACGTGTTTCGTCCTACCAGGACTCATCAGTATGCCTCATCTGTTTGACACCCCAGTGGAATGGACCAGCTACCCTAGAAGCAGTGTGCCTTGGATATATTGTGGTGAACCCATTAAAATAAAAAACTATTTAAAAGACAAAGAACCTCTGTGCGTAAACACTGAGGCAAGGAGTTACCCAAAGGGCATTTGGCTGGGAAGCCAAGTTTCAAGAAAATACAAAATCACAAATGCCCCCACAATGCAAAGCATCATGGGCTGCATATGCAAATCACCACAGAATGTTATGCTGGTCCAACTTTAAGCAGAATTGCATGGTGCCGAAAGGCCTCTCACACAGTTTGCAAAGGGTGCTAACAGAAGACATAGACACGTGTTTCGTCCTACCAGGACTCATCAGTATGCCTCATCTGTTTGACACACCAGTGGATGCAACCAACAGCATGGCTTTTGCAAGAATTATTCCACTGCCACTGCCCTTGCCCTTCTGACTGACCACATCCTCTCTAACATGGATAACAGTAAAGCCACTGGGGCTGTCTTCATTGACCTCTCAAAGGCTTTTGACATAGTTAACCATGCTCTCCTTACCTCCAAGCTTAGCTTCCGTGGTTGTTCTCAGAAAGTCACAAGCTGGTTCACCAACTACCTTACCAATCACTCACAATTCGTGTGTATTGGTCAAACCTGCTCCCCAACCCTGCCTGTCTCTGTGGGGTCCCTCAAGGCTCAATCCTGGGTCCCCTCCTTTTCTCCTTATTTGTTAATGCACTTCCCTTCAACTGACTTAACTGTCACTCTCTCCTGTATGTCGATGACCTTTTCCTCTTCCACAGTGACAAATCCATGGCCTCAATCGCCTCAGTTTTCTTGCACAACTATGCTGTGGCCCACAGCTGGTTCTCAAAAAAACCTCCTCTTAGTAAATGCCAAAAAACGAAATCCATGTTGTTCGGATCTAAGCCCTTTCTGGCCAAAACTAAAAGCCATGCCCTCTTATACAGTCTCACCCCAGATGGCCCAGCCCTGAAGGATGTCAACACCAACAAATACTTAGGAGTACTGCTCAACCCCTCCCTCACCTTCACTGAGCATGCAAATTCCTTTGTCAGAAGGTTCCATCAAAAGTTAGGTGCTGCCTATAGATTCAGGCAATACCTTACCCCTGAAGCCAGACTAGCCATTGTCCAGGGTAATTTTCTCCCTATTCTTGACTACTGCTCCCTTATTTATGCCAGGACCTCAGTTACTGCCATGGCTAAACTCTCCGCTGCCTACAACAGCACCTGTCACTTTGCTTTATTGGCCCTGTTCTCCACCCACTACTGCACCCTCTATAATACCCTTGGATGGCTACCACTACAAAGTCACTTTGACCTAGCCCTCTGCTGCATGGTAGACAATGTCATCTGCATGGCTCCAGAATCCTTCCTAACTGCCCTTCTGAAAACCAGAATGCTCCTCCACAACCTCCGCTCTAATGGTACTCCCCCTCTAGCTGTTCCTAGGGTATCCACCAACATGGGTAGCAGAGCTTGGTCTGCAGCTGCCCCTTTGCAGTGCAACAAACTACCAGCTGAACTCTGTTCCATTGACATACACTACAGTTTCAAGTCCTGACTTAAAGTCTGGTTCCTGACAAACTCATCCTGCCGCTGCTCCCTGGGGTCTGACACCAACCCACACTAGTCAACTCCCCAGCCCAGGGGTTACCCACCTACCTACACTAGTCAACTCCCCTGCCTACAACTGTTATATTGTATTTTTCACAGTAATATTTGACTTCCTTGACTGTACATATTGTATATATATTTTTTACTGAGTATTCTGTGTATTACTTACTAACTAGACAATGCAGTCACACATTGTATACTGTGCCTACGATTTGTTTGTTTTGTACCAAATCTTCTCATGTCTGATATTGAAACCTTGTATTCACTGTTCTTAAATGGACCTATGCATCAAACCTGTATATTGTGCTTACTATTGTTGCTTGTACCAAATCTGTTTCATGTGTATTACTGTTACCTTGTACTCCACTGTCACTCTGCACCATGTGTTATGGCCCGGGTCATGCCTGAAAATGGTCACTGGGATCAGTGCACTCACCCGGTTATCAAAGTCATAAATAAATACATAAAAATCTGAGGACTGATCCTTGCAGTACCCCACTGTTGATTTTACCTGATTTGGAGAGATGGCCATTGATGCTGACCTGTTTGGTTCTATTACTAAGCCATGTCTTAATTCAATTTATTATATGATGATTAATGCCCAACTGTATAATCTTTTTGGTTACAGCCCAGTTAGGAACAGTATCAAAAGCTTTTGCAAACTCCAAATAGACAGTCTACTGTCAACTTTTTGTCCAAAGCAGAGTATACCTGTTCATAAAAACTGAGTAAGTTAGTGATGCACAACCTTACTAGTGTGAAGCTGTGCTGAACCCTATCATTCTTCCCACTTAATGTGTTATGGTCCAAGATCTTGTCCTTTAATATTAATTCTAGAACTTTACCTGGGACTAAGGTCAGACTAATAGGTCTGTAATTGCATATATGTTTTTTACTCCCATTTTGTGAAATGGAATCATGGTCGTGATTTTTTCCAGTCATTTTGTAGTTTACCCCTCAGCAGAGAACAGTTAAATAACATTTGAGTTGGTTTGTAATGTGATGGCCTAGAATTTTTAATATTTGTGGATATTGCATCTGGCCCTACTACACCGTGTGATTTTGTGAGCCGTTTATTTTCTTATGGATGTCCTCTTCCATAATTTTGGTACTACATTGTCTTGTGCTACTAAACTAA
The DNA here is from genome assembly GCA_016271365.2 of Neoceratodus forsteri. NCBI lineage: Eukaryota > Metazoa > Chordata > Ceratodontiformes > Ceratodontidae > Neoceratodus > Neoceratodus forsteri. The sequence goes on from CM057449.1 coordinate 990,932,066, forward strand.
TTGGGGTACAGCTGTCCTTTCTAAATAGTGAGCAAAAGTATTCATTGAAAGTATTGACTGCTTTTGCTGTGTGTGTAATCTGCTCTCCCTCAGTTTCTAGCAGTCCAAGTTTAGTATCAGATGTACATTAGGAATTTACATAGCTATAGAACTCCTTCATGTTGCTGCAGTCTGAATTTGTGGCCATTGTTAAATCCATTGCCTATTTAGCATGTTTGATTTTTCTGTTTATATTGCTTAAGTACCTTTTTGAAATTCACCTGTGATTTATTCTATTAGTTTTAATATGTAAATTATAGAGCGTTTTTCCTTTTTTGATCAGTCTCTTAATTCCCCTATTTAACCACTTAGGCTTGATAAGGCTAATAATATATTTTTTTAAATATGTTTATCACTAAAGGAGAATATTAATGCCTTGATCTTTTTCAACATTTTTCCAACAGTTAAATCTTTAAGAAACTCATTCCAGCTGATCTTTTTAATATATTGGGTGAGTCCTGCAATATCTGCAGTATCATACAAATAAATCTCTCTGCAAACTTTTATATGCCTGGTTGTGCAATCAACGGTAAACTTGATGGTATTATGATTACTTTCCCCAAGCGGCATACCTACAGTGCAATTTGTGATGTTAATGTTTCAGGACACAGAATATCTACTATGTGTGTGCCTCTGGTGGGCTTTTTGACATGCTGGATTAAATTGAAGTGGTTATACATGTTCAGAATGTTTTTACTCCGTCTGTTTATTGGTAGTTTAGATCACCCCAAAATATTAACTTACCATGGTCACAAGCTCTTTCTAATTCTATATTGATGGTTTCAATTGTGAAATTCTCAGCATTTGGCAGACCATTTTATAAAACAGTAATTTTACAGCTTGCATTGTTTGTTACTACCTTTAAACACATGGAACTGGATTCACAAAGCAATTTGGGACCTAGTCCCACTCCACAACTCCAGTTGCGGACCTAAATTTCTGCTGCTGTTGAGATTAGTATTCATAGTCCCCCATAGATGTAGTGATGTTAAGCCAGGTCCCACTGGCTATAACATTTTTCTGCAGCTGCAGGGACTTCCATGACAACACCACCCACAAACTGTCATAAATCGTGGTGCCAGTCACAGACCAGCTCCACCTTTGTGAATACCACAGCTGTGGGCAAAACTGCGGCTCCACAAGTGGCAACCCACTTGTGCCAGGTTTTTCCCACAGCTGGAAGACATGACACTGTTCTCTTTAGCTTGTCTTGCTTACAACGGCTAAGTGTTGAGTCATCAATAACAATAACCTGCCTTAGTTTATGCTAATTTTCTGCTTTTCTCTTTAATTGATTAGGCTCTTGGGAACTACCCTCAGATAAGACTGTTAGTCAGTTGGATAGTTGAAGTACTTGACCTTTAATATTTGTCTTTCTGCCAGCCCAGTGGCACTGAGGGTTGAGGCACTGGACGCCACACCTTGCACCACACTGGTGACCTTGATTCAGGAATGGACTTGGGCTGCCGGGGGTCAGCAAGGGAGGGAAAGGATTATGCATCCAGAGGACTGCTCTCCCTTTCTCGGGGGGGATCCAGGTCATGCACCACTCCTTAGAGGCCCCTGATGGAGATCGGGGGCAGTGCAAGGAACTTGTGGTGCAGTGACTAGCGGTGGAGCAGCGGCAGACATCAGCATGTCAGTGCCAGGACATCATTAGGACATCATTGCACAACTGGGCTCCAGAGGGGAAACCACAATGCAAAATACCCTGGAGGACCAGGGAGGTGATGAAGGCTTCAGGGACCTTTCCCAGATCCCCAGCGCAAGACCATTCCTCCAACAGTCCCCCAAGGCCCTCAACCAGGACTGCCCCTCTAATCACAGAAAGGGCCGCCAGGTAGGTGGGGCAGGCCCTCCCTTGGGGGGGTGATCCAGGGGGCTGGAAAGTCCTTGGAAGAGGGTCCCAGAGAAGGGAGGTCTCAGGCAGGGGAACAGAGGCAATGGTCAAGTGGGCATGTCTGTGAGCTGCCCTGGTCCACTGGAGTGAATAAATAGAATGTAAAAAAAAAAATTGCCTTGCTTCTTTGTGCGTGTGTGTGTATTTTTATGATATTCATTTTGGCACCAGTTGTTTTCATCATACCAATTTAGATCCTCCCCACCTCTCTTGTTTCTATTTACTTCAGTATCTAGATTGCCCTGGCTGTCTTCTTCCTCCTTTGTTCTCTTCTTAATCCCATTAACCTCTAAGGCAATCTGTTCACCGTTTAGAATCAGAATTTCATTTCTTAAGGATTTGTCAGAATTCTCTCTTACTTATCTCTGTAGCATTAGCCAACTCCATTTTAATCTCTTGCAATTCTTTCATTAGTTCCTGATATGATATGTATTTGTTATAGGTAAAGACATAATTAACCCCCTGAGACAGCACCTCTATATATACATTAAGCAGGTATGACGTTGTGTAATTGAACCCTCTTTGCAGAGCAGCTCTAGAATGTTGCCCATTGGATCCATCTTGTGCTAAAGAGTAGATACTAGGGTTTCTAGGTGTCTGTTTATAAAGATGGCTGACCAGTAGTGATGCTTGCCATAACATCCGGTTTTGTGCTCCCACTAACTGCACTTTTTCAATAAAATAATATTCCTCTTTTGCTCTAAAGGGGCTTTTTTATTTATTCATTGATTAAAATTTGTTAACCAGGTGGAAAGCACTGGGCCAACAGGCCCTTTTACAGGCTTGACCCGGATAAATATACAGGCTTTTAGCATACAGCTGATTGATTTCTCTGACTCAGAAATTCCTATTGGCAAGTACAGTACTTTACTCCAGATTTACTTTGAGATCCTTGGGATGGAGGTTTCTTCCTCCAGCTATCTAGACTTCTCTAATTCAGTTCAGGTAATACAGAGAGATAGAAAGAGGTGGGCAGTATATTTTTTTATTTGAATATTTTCTGATCCTTTTAATGTAAAAGTTCACATGCAAGCAGTTAAAATCATAGTATAGTAAAAATGTTTTCCCATATACACGTTTGCTGCAGCAGAATGGAGTCTGCTCTCAAACATACCTCGTAGCAATACACGTATCTTAAAATATAACAGCAATTGTCACATTAACCTAAGGTTATCATACTGTTCTTGTATAAATAAAAAAACAAACCAAACTCAATTGCTCTGCATTCATACAATATAAAAATGATTCACTTCATGCTGTGAAAGAGACTTTCCTAAATCATCATGGTAACTAAGTCAACTCTACTCAAGATTTGGAACCTGTAAAAATGAAAACCAGCAATACATCATGAACATGTTCCAATCTTAAGTGAATGGATTTGCAACTCAGTTGCCTCACAAAGCCAGGACAAAAAACATGACTGGCATCCAGCATTCAAGCTGTGCAGATGCTAATCTGGCTGTTCTGAAGAGGGCAGCCATTTTTTTTACCGTGCAAGTGCCATCTAGACATCTGACATCATATGTTTGCTTGGGCACCCAGTGGTATGAAAATTCAAAAGAGAAATTGAAAGAAAATTGGAGACCACGTGATGCCTCAGACTGAGTAGATGCTTTCTTGAGTGCTCCCACTACCCCTCCTCGAAACCTCCATTTAACTTCAGCATTTTAGTATAACTATCCAAACTAACTTGCTTTATTGAAGTGCTGTGACCTGACTGCCTGCAAATCTGTGGAAATCTGAAGTCTCCAGCTAGTCATAGAGGTAGAAATGTGAGCGGCTCTACCGCACCACGCACTGCCGATCACACCTGAGAAGGCTGCCAAAAAAGCAAAGGCCCAGTTGACCTCAGCAGCTAAGACAACCAACATGACTGCAGAAGCCACTCCTCTGTCCTTGGAGAAGTTTCTTGAAGAATTCTGTCCCTTTTGGGATGAAGTCCAATCCCTAGTTGAAGAAGTGAAAGCAGTGACTGCAAAGTTGAAAGAACTAGCTCAAGGAACGGGAGACTGTGAAGTGAGAATTATATCTGTGGAGGAAAAAATTGGAAAGATTTGACCATGCCATGGCACTTGTGAGACAATGGGTAACTGAGCTGGAAGCCAAAGTCAAAGATCTTGAGGGAAGAAGCCACTGCAATAATGTAGTGATTATCGGGCTACCGGAGAGGGAAGAAGGAGCTAATGTAGTTCTATTTGCTCAAAAGTTTGTCCAGAAGATTGCAGACCCTTCGCCCTTTGGTGCCGAATATATAGTGGAGAGGGCTCATCGGGCTCTGAGACCCATGCCACTGTCAGGGGCTCAGCCGAGAACTTTCATTTTCAAATTCCTGAATTATCAGGAACACCAACATTTACTGGCTAAAATCAAGGAATTAAAGGCAATACTCAGGGAAGGATCTCCAATCTGTGTTACCCAGGCTCTCCCCCCATTAGTGAAGCAGAAGAGAGCTGAATTTCACAAGGTGGTGATCAAGTTACTAGCGGCAAACATCCATTTTTGGATGTTGTATCCAGCCAATCTACAAGTGTCCATCAAAGGGAAATGGACCCCACAGAAGACCCAAAAACAGTGGAGATCAACTTGAGGAAACTATTTCCAAACTTTTTTAGGGATGGGTGAGAGTCTGACATGGAAACAGGAGTTATAGTTTATGGTGCTTCACAGAGGTGAGGAGAATGTATGAAAAGATTTGCAAGGGACCGCTCAGGTAATTCTGATGTACAGTGCTTGTTTCCACACTGTTAGTAGAGAGACAGTACAGAGACTTTATTCCCCTCTAGGAAATGATCACCAATCATAACTGTTCGGTATTGTTTGGACTCAAGGATATTGTTTTCTGTTGGGGACTACCATATATGAGGGAGGCTTTTCTTTGCCTTTTCTCCACGTGCAGATAACAACGTGTCTGCAAGGCACAGACAATGACTCAGACTATGCTGGAATCCAGGTCATCAGACTACTGGCACAAATGTAATTTTCAGGGACTGCACAGTTCATCTTTATGAAGGAAATATTGCATGAACTGGTAAGATTCTTTTTCTTACAGGTCTGAAATGTGACACTGATAATTTTGTTTATTATTTAGGCTGGTGTTTTACCAAGTAAGAATCGTTGCAAGAGACTGAGACGTCTAGAGGACATGAAAAAGAAGTAGATCACTCTGGAAAGAGGACCTTTTTCATTTTGATCATGTGGACCATAATTTTTGTTTTATGTTTCAGCATGGTTCCAAAAGGGTTTGAAAAGCGGTCATGAGTAACAGTACCCGAATGATTGGGTTACATCTCTAGGACGGGAGGGGGTATAAGATCAGGATGTTGGTAGTTCAGCATTAATTTTCTGTTAGCCTTCTTACAGGGTAAGTTAAAGTAAGAAAGGATACAACAGTTTTGCATTTTCTAACTTTGGAAATAACAAGGAGGATTTTTTGGGGAAGGGGAGGACGCTGCCCAGTAGAAGGTATTGCGCACTACAAAGCAAAGGGGTGGGGGGTGGGGGTCCCTCTTTGCGAGCCTCTACTAAATGATTGGAGGGGAAAGAAATTTGATGTTGCTGATGTACTCTGCAAGAGGGAAAAGGCAACTGGGGCAACAAAGATAGAGTGTGTGTATAGGAGAGAAGGGACATTTCATTAGAGAAGCGGGGAGGGAGGTGGGAAGGACAGCTTGGCACTAATGCTATGGGATTTCTTAGGCAACAGGACATACGATAGTAACAGGTTCTAAAGTATGGTTTAAGGGATCATGGCTAGCATTAGGAAAATTGTGTCTTGGAATGTACGTGGGCTCTGAACTAAACTGAAACACTATCAGGTGTTGAAGCACATCAGTTTGCTCAAAGAGGGAATCATATTTCTCCAAGAAACTCACCTTTTGGAATCAGAAGGAACTCTCCTCCTTAGACAATATGTAGGACAGGTTTCCAATGCAGGAGATAGCTCTCAGAGTCGAGGAGTAGCTATATTGGTGGCTAGAAATATACCCTTTAAATAAGAGAACTGGAGGTTCAGTTTATATTTGTGAAAGGCACCCTAGAGAGAACCTCCTTGTTCTTGGGATGTGTACATGGTCCCAATAATGACTCTCCCCTATTCTTTACCAATTTATTAAAATAAATGGCACCCCACACCACCTATCCTTGTATAATTGGGGGAGATTGGAATCTACCTTTTTCACCTAATCTAGATAAATCAACCCCCAAGAGACAAGGCCTTTCCCCAGCACAACATGCTTTCAGAGAGATGGTGGACCACATGGGGCTGGTGGACCGTGGAGAACACTATATCCCACTTTAAAGGAATTTACATTCCGGTCTAGTGTCCATGTGACATCATTCCTGATAGATTATTTTTTAATATAGCCAATCATTATTACAGGGGATAGTGTCAGCAAGGATAACATCAGGGGTAATCTCAGATCACTCAGTAGTAAACTGTGATCTACTGCTTACACTAGATTTATCACCTGATTCTGTATGGAAACTGAATAATCAGCTCCTTAAAGATCCCAAAATAATAAAAAAACATAGTACAAGAAATAGAGGAATAAACTAGGGTCAATCAGAACTCTACTTACTTTAAGGCCAGATTGTGAGTAGGGAGCCCTGAAGTGTGTACTAAGAGGAGTATTCATTAGGAAAGCCTCCCAACGTAAGAGAGAAAGAGAACAAATATCCCTCTCACTCCTATCCAGAATATGCACCTTGGAAGTTTCACTGTCTCTTACAACCACTATAAAACATAGACAACTACTGGTGGGTCTGATGGATTAATACTGCTCACTCCTACAGGAGAAAGTGGAATATGCTGTTTTAAAAACCGGGAGTTAAAAATATTGATCAAGGTGAAAAGGCAGGCCATCTTCTGGCATTAAAACTGAAATAGGTAGAATCTTCCAGGATTATTCCCAGTATAAGATTCCATCTTATGAAGGGCCTTTGCCTTGCTCCCAAAGAGATTACCAGTGAATCTGCAGAATTTTAAAAAGAGCTATATAAACCTATGCCCAATAGACCCACCGCTGAGGTTGTGGAGCAATACCTTCGACCACTTGAACGCCTTCCCCTTACACAGAGTCAACAAGAATCAATAGTAGCTCCCATTTCAGAGGTGGAAATCCAAGGTGCTATATCCTCATTAGCAGCTGACAAGGCTCCGGGGTCAGACGGCTATTCCCCTAATTTTTATAAAGTTTTTAGTAAACAAATTATTCCTTGGTTATCTTATCTCTTTGACTGGATACTGGATGGGAATCCCCTGGATAATTCTCTACTGGAGGATATTATCATAGTACTACATAAACCAGATAAAGATCCTGAATTAACAAGTAGCTATCATCTAATTTCACTATTGAACTGTGATATTAAAATTTTAGCAAAACTTCTTGCTGTCAGACTCAAAAGGGTACTCCCCGGTATTATTCACATAGACCAGGTAGGCTTCATGCAGGGGCGTCAGTCAGCTGACCATTTTAGGAAGTTAGCACACATCTTCTCCACGTCCAGAGACTCAGACATACCAGCTGGTTTCCTGTTTCTGGACGCAGAGAAGGCATTTGATTGTATAGATTGGTAGTTTCTGTTTCTAACTATGTGCAGATGTGGCTTCCCGACTAAATTTATAGACTGGATTGCATCTTTTTATCAGAACCCTCAAGTCAGAATATACTGTAATGGATTCTTCTCTGATAGATTTTCCCTGTGTTCAGGCACATGGCAAGGGTGTCCCCTCTCCCCCCTATTGTTCAATATTTACTTAGAGCCATTGCTGGTTAAATTAAGAACTCATGAGGGGGTACAGGGGATCCCTATAGGCATTCACAATTTTAAATTATCGGCCTATGCTGACGATGTGCTTCTCCACCTGATTCACCCTGCTAAATATTTTCCTGCTGCTTTACAGGTTATTACAGAGTTTGGAACTGTCTCTAACTATAAAATCAATCTATCTAAGACAATTGCTTTCCCCCTAAATCACAAATTCTTAAAACAAGACATTTCTTTAATGGATGTACAATGGAATCCCAAATGTATTAAATATCTGGGTTTAACTCTTTCTAGAAATTAAAGTATAATGAAGAGGGTGAACTTTGATGAATTACTGGATACTATCCAGCAAAATTTTAAAAGGTGACAATCTCTTCCAATCTCTCTTTGGGGGAAGATTAGCATAGTCAAAATGAATACTCTACCCAGAATATTCTACCCCCTTAATATGCTTAATGTATGGTTACCCCCAAAATGGTTTAAGATGTTACACTCTCTCATATCCTCTTTCATATGGGAGGGGACATCCCCGATGTGCTTATCTTAAATTAGTGGCATCCACACAAGCTGGAGGCCTTAAATTATCACATTTTGGGATGTATTATTGGGCAAGCCAGGCTACCCAGTACTTACATTGGTTTACATCTCAGGAAGAGATTGCCACTGCATCATATACACCTGAATGGGTACTATTAGAAAGAGAGCTCATAGATAACTTAAATATTGCTAAGGAGGCCCTCTTGCATGTTCATATCAGGAATATCCCTTCTGGTATCAAAAGATCCCCCATATTAATTTCCCTTAAAGTACACAGTCAACTATGTGCCTTTCTTAAATACCAGAATATTAAGGATGCCAGACAACCAATAGTGGGTAACCTGAAACTCTGTATTGGGGGGAAATTCATATCCCCACTTTTGCTTCCCCAACTTGACAGGACTCGTGTAAGGGAGTTGTTTCAGAAGGGCACATGTATGGATTCAGATACCATATTGGCTTCTTTTTCCATAGATCGGAAACAGATTTTTTAAAGTTTGGCAACTTAGACATCTTCTGAAGAAAATGTTCCCGATCAACAGGAATTTGGAGGTGGGAGGTGATTGGATAGAATATTTAGGTCCACTATGTGGGAAGCCTCATGCAGTCTCACTCATTTATGCCTGTTTACAAACAAATGTGCTTGATAAGAGTGGTGAGGCTCCTCAATATTGGCAGTCCTGTTTTCCAAACTCTCCTGAGAAATGGGAATTGATACGTCTAGACTCCTTTAGATATGTATCTCAAGATAGGCTGAAGCTTACTCAACATAAAATATTAAATGACATGCACTGTACACCAGTCAAACTTAATAGAATGGGGAATAGGGAGACTACCGGATGCCCAATGTTTTAGATGTCATAATGCTGAAGGAGATCTGGTTCATATATTCTTGGAGTATCTGTTGATTAAAAATCTATGGAACCAAATCAGAAACAGAGCTGATCCACTGTTGGGCATTGGGGAATTATTTACACTGGAGATAGGTCTCCTGGGGGACTTATCCACAATTCCAGTTTAAAACCGTAGGTACCATATAGCTATGATTGCACTTACTGTTAAAAAATGTATTTTGCGTCATTGGCTGGATGCTCACAGTATTACTTATGAAGAATGGTTAAAGGACCTGTTTTTTAACCTTCATACTAAACAGATAAAGGCTAGTCTGGGGGGTTCTCTTCCCTGATACAGGAAAGTGTGAGAGAGTGTGCACACTTTATATCTTTTACAAACTGGAGCCTCACAGTAATAAGTTATTCAGTTTTTGTTGGTGAGTAATTGTATGCTGGTACAGTGTTGGTATATATTATGCATACAGTCAGTTCCTCTGTCCTACTACCTGGGTTTATGGAAAGAATGTGCCAAGCTGGGGGAGGATGGTGGGAAGGGGGGAGGGGGTGGGGGACTTTAGCACGAAGCAGATTATCTCATGATATGTACCTGTAATGTGTTGCCAATTCCTTCATGTTAATGCTATCATGAAAAATTCAAAAAACTTTGAATTAAAAAAAAAGAAATTAAAGGGAAATCTCTAAGATATATACTTGGTGGGTTTAAAATATGTGTTACAGTTCTAAGAACTGTGTTAAAACACACTTATTAAACATGCTAACTGTAAAATCACTGCATTAAAAAAATCAAGTTGTTACATGATTTTTACATTTGTATCGATAAATTGTAAATAGATAAACAGATTCTGAGTTCAAAATTAATGTTTTACCATAGACCCATTGACTTGAACACTGTTAATAATGTCCCAGTTCTGGTAGTGTTTCTGAATTTTTATGGATCCTTTTAACAAAGCTCTCCTTTAACTTCACTGTTGGCTTTAACTCCAGCCACTGACTCCTGTCACTTTCCATTGCCCTTGGGAACTCAGTGCACTGGATCTCATATTCTCTCTCTCTCTCTCTCCACCTCCACCTCCAAGACTCCTGAATCCAACACCAAGTGAACACCGACTATTTTCCCAGATAATCCATTGCTCCATTCCTTTGTTCCCAACAACTATCCTCTTACTTTGTGTTCCAACTCCAGCTCTGACTCTGTAATTCCATGGTCCTGGTCCCATTGCTATTGTGATTACGTTGCTCCCCATTATTCTCTGTTATTCTCCTGCTCCTTATTCCTGTTTCAGAATCACCAGGGCTCACAAGAGTTAAGGCCCAGGGCTCAATAGGGTTAAGGCTACAAAATAAAAAGTTTGATTCAAGGCAGTAGCCTCATATCACAAATATGGCTTAAAAGGACAATGAGCCATTGGCTCAGATGGCACATCTGATAAAAAATATGGTCAAGCCCAACAAAGTTCAGCAGCTCAGTCCTCCTCAGTTCTCTGCACCTACAATGTAGCAAGATGAGGACAGTTGCCTATAAGGTAGACTTCCCTGTACCTACCCATCCACACTGCCATTTTAAATATTAAACAAAATACATTATCCTGTGTAGGGTAGCTGCCCCGTACTCTCTTCTCTTTCTGGTCTCCAATCAGCAGACACAAGAGTTTCTGGATAGAAACATACTGTAGGTGACAGCAGAAGCAGACCAATGGTCCATCAAGTTTGCCCTTGAGATCCTGAGATCCTAGGTGATCCTGGGTCATAGCTGGTAGCTTCCCTTGTGGATTTGATTCTAGCATACTCCTTATCACAACCCCTTTTGAATGCTGATATGGTCCTAGTTCCTACCACCTCTGCAGGTAGTTTGTTCCTTGGCTCCACAATCCTTTCCAAGAAATAGTGTTTCCTATGATCCTTCCTGAAACTCCCACCCCTCAGTTTCCATCCATGCCCCCTCATGTTTTAGTTGGGAGTCTTGGTGAATAGTTCAGTGTAAGATACTGAATTTAAACCAATCATGTACTTAAAGGTTTCTATCATATCCCCCTTTCTCTCCAAGATTTAAGTGAGTAACATGTTTAGCACCTCCAGATGCACCTCATACGGCAGCCCCTGAAGCCCCTTTATCATTTTGGTTGCCCTTCTCTGAATGGTCTCTATGCTGTCCCTAGCCTTCTTTAGGTATGATCTTCAAAACTGTACACAGTATTCCAAATACTGTAGAGTCTCACCATAGTACTGTACAGTGGAAGTATCACCTCCCAGTGCCTACTGTCAAATCATCTCCCTATGCATCTCAGCATTTTGTAGGCCCTACAATATGCTGGTTTGCATTGGTTGGTTTCTTTAAGGGTGTTGTTGATAATAACTTCAAGATCCCTTTCCGCTTTGGAGTCACTGAGTTTGACCCAGTTTAGCCAATATGTTGTTCTAGGGTAATTGTTGCCAATATGCATTACTTTACATTTCTTGGTGGTAAATGTCAGCTGCCAGATACTAGTCCATTGTTCTAAACTTTTCAACTCACTTTTTACGATTCTCACTGCTTCTTCACTGTCCACCCTTCCCCCTAATTTAGTGTCGTCCGCAAACAGTGCAGTCTTGCCCAGGATACCTGTTCCTATATCACTGATGAACACATTAAGCCTAAGACTGAGCCCTGCAGGACCTCACTCATCACTTCTCCCTCCTCTGACATCTCCCATTGACCATCACCTTTTCCCTCCTTCCATCCAATCAATTTCCCACCCACTTAATGATGCAGCTTGCTATGCCCAGATCATCTAGCTTCTTCAGCAAGCGTTTGTGTGGTACTGAATCAAAGGCTTTGCTGAAGTCACAGTACAGGAGGTCCACTGGCCAGCCCTTATCCACTTCCCTAGATACCCAATAAAAGAGAATAATTAGGTTTATCTGGCACAACTTGCCTGTAATGAAACCATGTTGTTTGTTATCCTGTAGGCCATGCTTATCCAAGTAGTGTATATATATATATATATATATATATATATATATATATATATATATATATATATATATATATATATATACATTCTATACAAAATCTGTGTTAATGCATCATTTAGGGTTAAAACACAAAGAATCAGGAAATTAGACCTTCAGGGTTGTCCCTCTCCCGTGTACCCCCATTCCTGAGATTGACAGACGCTGGGGTGTGTCATTAGTTAGTGAGGCCTAAATGTCACCTCATTCCATGTGTAATCATATTCACAAGCCACAGTAAAGAAGAATGAGGTGACATTTGGGCCTCCCACAACCCCAATGGCACACCTCGGTATCTGTCAATCTCCGGGAAGATAATGAGGCCTGAAAAGAGGAAGAGGCAACCCAAAAGGTATCATTTCCTGACCTTTTGTGTTTTAACCCTAAATGATGCATTAACACAGTTTTTTGCATAGAATTTCTTTACTTTTTGAGAAAGCATAGAAAACTACAAACTCACGAAAGTTGGTGGGAGCGTGGGGCCTGAGCAAATTTCTGCCTAACATAACAGTACAAGTACTGAATATCATATCTACTGGCAGGAGCGCATATTGGTGGGAGTGTGGGACCCAAACCCACCAGCTTAAAACAAAACAAAGTTTCATTCATTGGAGTGGCATAATTCCACACCTGTTTACATGTCAGACTCCTAACCACTGAAAATTACCTCCATGGCAGTAAGGCTAGCTACCATATAAAGGTCAAGCTACTATCACAATGCAAAATGCTATATGCAAAACGTAAAGTGCGTCATGCAATATCTCCACAGCAAATTAATTTTACAACACCTAAACACCATAATTCACATCTACAGAACATCCCTTCAACACCCTCCAAATTTCAAGTTAAAAGACCAAACTGTTTCCGAGATATTTAATTTTAAAAGTTGTGAAAATTTGGCTATCTAGTCCCTCCAAATCTGATCATCTAGTCCCTCCCTCTCGAACAAACATTGCGATCAAAGAATTTGCAGGTTCGCGACCAAAGAACTTGCAGGGTCGTGATCAAAGAATTAAAAAATTGTAAAACTCAATTTTTTCTGAGAAATACATTAAACCACAGGCATGACTTGATAGAACAAAGCCCCCTGAGCAAAACCCATCCTAGTTTGACTTTATAAGTAACCCCTGGACTGAGATATTTGATGTTTTAGTCTGGCCATCTAGTTATGGCCTCGTGATCAAAGATCGTGGTCAAAGAATCTCGTGATCAAAGAATTTGCAGGCTCATGACCAAAGAATTTGCAAGCTCATGATCAAAGAATAAAAAATGTTAAAACTCTGTTTTTTTAGAGAAATACTTTAAACCACAGGCATGACTCGATAGAATGAAGTCCCTGAGCAAAACCCATTCTAGTTTCACTTGATAAGTCACCCCTGGGCTGAGATATTTGATTTTTTAATCTGGCCATCTAGTCGCACCCTCACGATCAAAGAATCTCATGATCAAATAATTTGCAGGCTCGCGATCAAAGATCATTAGTGAGCCACGATCAAAGTATTTAAAACTTTGAAACTTTATATTTTGACAGAATTAGAAGAAACCACAGGCATGGCTCAATCGAGTGAAGACTCTTGAGCAAAACCTGTTATAGTTTTACTTCAGAAGTCACCTCTGAGCTGAGATATTTGTTTTTTTCCAGCCGCAAAATGAAAACAAGATGGCGGCCATCGCGATCAAAGAATTCCTCACAATCAAAGGTTGTTTGATTGTGAGCCTGCAAATTCTTTGATCGTGAGGAGGGACCAGATGGCCAAAACATCATTCTTCTTTCACAAAATAACCATATAAATTTTCCCATAGACTTATAATGGGAACTTAAAACTTTTGAATGGATTAATATTTTTTCACCAAACAAAAAGTGGCATGTTCCTTGACCCAAGCTCTTTCAACATGCCAAGTTGCAGAGTGGCGTGCAACACAATGGCTGCACAGCACCACAGACAAAATCCAAAAAACTGCCCACAAAACTGGTGAAAAAGTGCATTTTTCAGCATTTTGGTGTGCAAAATCTGTAAGTCTGACTGAAACAAAATTTGGCAGATCATGAGATCTACCATGCCCCACCGTACAAACCAAATTTCATGCAAATCCATTGAATGGGTCCAAAGTTATTAACGCACAAAATTTAAAGTTTAACATAGGAGTGCCTTCATAACCCTAAATACAGGGGTGCAACCATGCCCCTATAATATATATATATATATATATATATTCATTGCAAAAATCTTTGTTAATACACCAGTTAGGGTTGTTAGTAAAGTGACAAAAGTAGGGAAATATGGTGTAAGAGTTTCCAATCGTGACCCCCCACCCCCACTGTGAAGACACCGACAGGCATTGGGGGGTATGCCTTGGGGTCGTCAGTGCTAATGCTCACCCCCATTCCATAAGTAAATAAGCTGAGATGGGTACAGTACAGAAGAATGGGGTGAGTGTTAGGGCCAATGGGCCCTGCTCTCCCATGCTCTGTGATTTTCCTTATTTTACTGTGGGAGCACAGGGTCCTTTGGACCCTGCAGACCCACCCCTCCATAGATGAATGACCAAATTATCAGCATAGCCATCTTATTACCCCAGCACATGTACCTGGTGGAAAAAATTTTCAAATCCCCACCAAAACATAATTCTGCTCAACTGCAATGCCATTAGGTGCTACAGGTGCAAAAACATATTTTGTGCAGGATTTGAAAATTGACAGCTGTAACATACATGAGTTTGGGTACTAAGAAGGCTACATTGAAAATCTGGTGTTAAAATATTTAAAATTTCCAAAGTTACGAGCAGGCGTACTGAAATTGCAAAGAATGGTCATAAGTTAGGCATTTCTTCATATTTTGACCCCAAATTTTGAACATAGTCTTCTTATGACCCTACCTCATAAACCCCATAGGTGAAAACTTTCAAATCTATGCCAACACACCATTCCAAACCACAGGTATGAAAACACATTTCAGGCAGGATGTGAAAAATGACAGCTGTACTATTCATGAGGTGGTGTGAAAATGGCTGTGTTGAAATTCTGATGTAAAAAATATTAAAAATTACCAAAGATACATGCATGTGTAGAAAAATTTAATTTGTGTGAATCCGTTTTATGGTTTCTGATACACAGAGTGTCAAAAATCCCTACATTTACATGTTTTTTGCCATTTCTTTGTCCACCTGTATCTCAGAAACTGTTTTAGGTTGTGGTCTGATATTTTCATGTAGAAAACCTTTGCCTCACAGGTGTGCCTCTTTTATATTGGCAGTTTATCAGGGAGCTGGCAGGCTGCTATGGCTCCTCCCTGAGAGGAGCTCATCTCTCTGGCCTCAGCATCCCGCACCAATCTCTTCCGATAGATCCCCCATGGGTTACCCGTCCATGACAGGGCCGGGGGCAAGGAGCATCGACTTTCTCCCCTGCCCCAGAAAGCCAGCCTCCAGATTTTGGGGGTTGGTGTGGGTGCAGCCAGGCCATCATGGAGCCTGCCAGATCCATTTTTCAAGTGTGTTTCCTTGGGGTCCATGAATATGTAATGGGCGAATGGCTGGGCTCCACCTCCACAGAGGCCGCCTCATGCCCTGTATGTGTGGGCTCCACCCCATTTCTGGCTGCTCACCTGTGCTGATACCCAGCCACCACTGAGTGACAGTCTACAGTGAGAAGCACTGTTCCCTTCCCCAAGGAAGGAGCGCTGTCTACAGACACTCGATCCTTCCTCATCCCTGCTGAACCCTGAGCAACCCGAGTCCATTCCCCAGCCCAGATCGCTGGCATGGTGCGAGGTGTGGCATCCAGCACCTCAACCCTCAGAGCCACCAGGCCGGCTACAGATGTGCCTTTTAAATGTTTGGTGAAAAAATATTAATCCGTTCCAAAGTTATAAATTTTCAAAGTTTCCCATTATTTCCTATGGGAAAAGTTGAATGTTCTGCTCAAAAATACTCCTGTTTTCACAGGAGCAGTTGTATTTTCACAGACAGGGTCACAGTATCGCAGGGAGCCTAATGTATTTTCGCAGAGCTGTCCTGTGTTGGCCATCTTGTTTTTTAGTTATCGAAAGAAAGAAATAAAGAAAACACATAAAACTGAGTAGATTTTAAAAAACAAACATCAGAACATAGCTAAACGGGATCCGTTTAGCTACATTCTGATGTTTGTTTTTAAAAATTGTGGCCAGAAACACCTCTTCTGGAACTCAGAATCATGGATGCTGAGGTTAGCGAGAGGACTGCTTCTGCCACGTTCTCTGCATAAGAACAGCAGGATTTTCTTCACTTTTGCAGCTGCAGCTGAAACTCGCTCTGCCGGCTGCAGTTTCATACAAACATACAAGCATGCGAAATTGCCAGCAGATACAGGCCTTATGGTTTATCTAGTCTGCTCAAGTGTGCAGCACATCAGCCTTTTATTTATTAGGATCTTGGAAAGTGCCTTTAAGCTGGAAGCTCTTTACATATATTCCACGTCAGTAGAAGTTACATAAGAGGGAAGGGTATGTGGCCAGCAGACAGCTGACAACATTTACAATGTCTAAGGGAAGATAGTAGTTACAATAGCAACAAGTAGAGAAAAACAACAATAACATCGTCACTTGGGCTAAATAGAGTAATAAATACAAAAACAATCATAAAACTTTGATTATACAATACCAAAGACTACAATACAGTAGAAGAATTAGCCCATGAGGCCTGGTCTGAACCAAAGGGAGTGAACACATAGAAGCAGATAGGGTAGATAGGACAGTGTGATAGAAATAGAACAGAAGGAAGAGAAGATATACTGAGGCTGCATCAGCAGAGTAAAATGGAGAAGGTGAGGTGAGTAGAAATAGGGGTGGGAGGAGGGGTGGGAGGGAAAAGGGAGGGAGGAGCAAATTGTAGATGCAGAAAGGGGGCGCGAACAGTAGCGAAAAACAGGGAGAAGGTTGAGGGAGAGCTAAGAGAAGGAGGGGGAGTGTGGGAGAGTGGAGGGGATAATAAGGAGGAAGATTTGACTGCTTACAAATGGGGAAGAGGAGAAGAGGGTGAATGGGTAGAATAAGTGCTGAGGATAGTACTGGGTTTGTGGAAGCAGTTACAGGTGGCACCTGCTACACGTTGTTTCCGTAATTTCCTCTTAAATGAGCACAGGGTGTTAGCTAAAGATATATTCCTACTGAGTGAATTAAACCATAGTGGGGCTTGATGAGCAATTGCCCTTTGACTTTGGGGTTGCAGATGCCCCCCCTTGCCTCCCACTCCACTGTTTTTGCTGTGTTTACTTCACACCCACCCCCTGCCCTCTCATGGTTTGAACCCTCCCTTTGATCCTGTCCCACCCCTTCTTGAAACTGCCCACTGTCCGCAGTGATACCACCTTCTCCGGCAGCGTGCTGTACCCTGTGACCACCCTTTTGGTGAAATAGTGCCTCCTCATTTCCCTCCTGAATCTGCCTCCTTCCAACTTCAGACTGTGTCCTCTGGTTTCCCTTTCACCTTTTAATTTGAAAATACTTCCAGTGCTTACTCTGTTCATACCCTTCAGGTACTTGAAGGTATCAATCATATCCCCTCTCTCCCTTCTGTTCTCCAGGGAATACATACTGAGCTATCTCAGTCTCTTCTCATAAGGTTTATCACCCAATCCCAGGATCATTTTCATTGCCCTGTGCTGTACCCCCTCCAGTAGCTTGATGTCCTTTTTCAAGTAGGTCACCAGTACTGCATGCAGTACTCCAAATGTGGCATCACCAGGGACCTGTACAGGGGCAGGATGACTTCCCCTCACTTAGAAGTAATTCCCCTTGTGATGCACCCCAGCATTCTGTTGGCCTTTGTCACCGTCTTCCTGCACTGGGCTGAGTGGTTCATTTCCTCCTGTAACCAGTACACCCAGATCCTTCTCCTCCATTGACATGGATAACTGCACTCCCCCAACTAATAGCTATTTCTGGGGTTCCTGGCTCCCAAGTGCATCACTTTGCATTTAGTTGCCATGAGTTAGACCATTTTTCCAGTTTTGCCAAATCCTCTTGGAGTACCCTACTGCCTTCCACCCCATCCACCTCCGCACAGATCTTGAAGTCATCAGCTTCTGTGATGTCGGCAATGAAAACATTAAACAGCACTAGTCCCAGGACTGAGCTCTGTGGGACCCTGCTTTTTACTGCCCTGGGCTCCGATACCTCACCTCTCTCTACCACCTTCTGTTGTCTATCCTGTAACCAGCTCCTGATCGATCTAATCAGTTTCCTCCCCTCTCCCATGTTGCTCAATTTGCTGGTCAGCTTGCCAAGAGGCAATGAATCAAAGGCCTTGATGCAGTCCAGGTAGAGGACATCCACCACATGATCCTTGTCCAGTGCCTGCATCACTCAATCGAAAAAATCAACCAGGTTCATCTGGCAGGATCTGCCCAGGACCAACCTGTGCTGTCTGCTGTCCTGGAGATCATTATCCTCCAGAAATTTTACCAGCCTTTCCCTGAGGATAGTCTCCATTAGCTTACCTACAAATGTGGTTAGGCCGACTGGTCTAGAGTTCCCCTGGTTCATCCTTTGGCCCACTTGTGGAGGGGAACCACATGTGCCACCATCTAATCCCTGGGCATGCACCCCATTTCCAGAGAGGTGTTAAACAAGTCCACCGATGGCCCCGTCAGGACTTCTGCCAACTCTTAGTACTCTACAATGAACTCCATCTGGCCCACGTGCCTTATCTACCCTCAGGTACTTAAGGCCCTCCAACACCTTTCCCTCTGTTATTTCCCCATCTGTGATCTCTTCTTCCCTACTCCCACCCACCCTTCCCCTTAGGTATGGGCCCATCCCTCTCCCTGGTGAATACTGAACAGAAGTACTCGTTGAGTACTTCTGCCTGCTCAGCTCTCATATCCATCCAGCAACTACCATTCTTGATCCTAACAATCTGATCCTTACTCTTCCTCTTCTCCCTTATATTCCTAAAGAAATCCTTTTCACCTTCTTTATTCCCATGTGCTAGTCTCAGTTCTCTCTTTGCCTTGGCAGCCCTTACTGTTTTACTCACTTCCCTGAATTTCCTCACATATTCTTCCCAGTCCTCTTCTCTGTTGGATCTTTTATAGGTTCTAAATGCAGCACTCCTTTCCCTCACCCTCTCCCCTACCTCTCTGTCCATTCAGCTCGGCTTCTTGGTCCTGGATTTCTTGCTCTGGCTCTTGACACATATGCTAGTGTCCTCAGTCAGGTCCAGCTTGATGATTGCCCATTTTTGCTCAGATTCCATGTTAGGATGGATGCTAGCTATGTGCGCATCCAGTATGCTACCCATCCTGCCAAAGTCTGCCCTTTTGCAGTCCAGGACCTTAATTATACTGACTACCTCCTTACCTAGACTGATTGAGAACCACACTTTGCAGTGATTGCTTCCTGCCAGGGGTTCCTCCACCCTAACTTCCTTGACTAGCTCCCCATCCACCAGTACCAGGTCCAGGATGTTCC
Source organism: Neoceratodus forsteri (assembly GCA_016271365.2). Lineage (NCBI taxonomy): Eukaryota > Metazoa > Chordata > Ceratodontiformes > Ceratodontidae > Neoceratodus > Neoceratodus forsteri. Next base: position 990,951,598 of record CM057449.1, read on the forward strand.
CCTCCCTACTTGGCTCTGTTACCTTCTGTGTCAGGTAACCATCCTGGAAGGCTCCCAGGAGGATCTGCTCCCTGGCACATGTGGTCGCTGAGGTGCTTCAATCCACACTTGGTAGATTAAAGTCTCCAACCACCACAGTGCTCCCTTTGCCACTAAGCCTTCTTAACTGCTCCCCCAGCTCCCTATAAATCTGCTCCTTCTGAGTCACAGGTCTATATACTACCCCCAATCTAACCTTACTACCCCTTAGGTAATGTAGTTGCACCCATATGGATTCTGCCTTACCTTTCTCCCCCTCCTCCCTATTACACCTTATCCCTTCCCTCCCCATTTCCCTTTTTCTCTGTCCCTCCATTATAGCTTGAAACCTGGGATGGCTAGGTTCCTGTCATGGTATTGGGTTGCCCATGTCTTGGTAATGGCGGCTATGTCCACCTCCCCTTCTGCCATCAATGCCTGTAATGCAGCAATCTTGTTCCCCAGGCTTCTAGCATCTGTGAGTCACTGTTTTCCTGGTGTCTAGTGGCACCCCCACCCACTGACCACTGTCCCCTCTCTGTCTAGTTGCAATCCCACCCTTTCATACCTTTCCCTAGTGTCTAGTGGCACCTCTCACCCTCTGATTCCCATTTGTTTTATTTAATTATTTATTTATTTATATAATTCCACCCCCAGTATAAGATGTCTTCACCCCCGCAGTCCTTTGCTGACATCGGGGGGCCCAGTCCAAGTGCTGGCACTAGAAGCCCCTGCAGCAGTGTAGGACAGTGGGGAGCCCACTCTCAGTGTCCCAAAATACTTATTTAGTTTTTATCTGTAAAGAAGAAAACTGTCCCCCAGCGTCTTTTTTTATTAACCTGAAAAAAAGAAAACGGTCCATCGTCATCCCCACCATCTCCCTCCACAATCGCGACCTTCTCACTAAGCACCCACAACCCCATCCCCCTTACCTTATACTTACCTCTGGAGGTCATACGCTGTCATCTTCTGTGGATCAGGACCCGTCTGCACTCTTCAAAGCTGAACCGCAAACTGAGGAATCATGGTATGTGCAGTATACCTTGGCCTAACTCTCACCCCATTCCATGTCTAAACAACCTTACATGCTACAGTATAGGATAATGGGGTGAGAGTTAGGCCTGACAACCCTATGGAACACCCCGATACCTGTTGGTGTGTGGAGGGTGAGGGGATGGGGTGGGGTAGTAGAGTTGGGAACCCTAGGGGTGGGACATTAGGGTTGGAAACATGAACTCCTCATTTCCCTGCTTTTGTCGCTGTGGTATTCACCCTAACTGATGCATTACCTAAGTTTTTTGTGAAGAATTTCCCTTCTTTTTCAGACAGTATAATTGTATCCTCATTATCCTGTGGGAGCGCAGGGTCTGAATCCCTCCATCCAGGCAGCACAACAGTGTCCATATGTCATGGTGGGAGCATCCTTTGGACCCTGTGCTCTGATCCCTCCATCCAGATAGTACAACAGTGTCCATATTCATGGTGGGAGCACAGGGTACTTCAGATCCTGCACTCCCATCCCTCACTGAGATAGTACAACAGTATCCATATGTCATGGTGGGAACGCAGTGTCCGAGGAGTGCAGAGTCCTTCAGACCCTGCGTTCCCATCCATGCATCAAGATAGTACAACACTGTCCATATGTCATGGTGGAAGTGCAGTGTCCTTTGGACCCTGAGTTCCCATTCTTCCATCCAGATAGCACAACAGTGTCCACATGTAATGGTGGGAGCGCAGCGTCCAATCCCTTCATCCAGATAGTTCAACAGTGTCCATATGTTATGGTGGGAGTCAGGGTCCTTCAGACCCTGTGCTCCCGTCCCTCCATCCAGCTAGTACAACAGTGTGAAAAATGGGAAACACTGGTGAAGTTACGAATGTGCATGGAAACTGTGCAATGCACTCTCGTAATGTGCTAATTTTCTGGAATTTTTTCACCAAATTGTCAATGTCGGCACTATGGGACCTCCCCTCATGAGAGTGTAACTGTGATTTTGTTAATCCATCCCAAAAGTTGATTTCACATAGCAACCATGCCATTCTGTGCGAAATCATGTTCCGGGCAGGATGTGCAAAATGACAGCTGTACTGTTCATAACGTGCTATGAAAAAATAGCAATGTTGAAAATCTGAAGCAAAAATATTAAAAATTGGCAAAGTTACAAGCATGCGTAGAAACTGTGCAACACACATTCATAATGCAGTCATTTTTCAGAATTTTTTTCACCAAATTTGCAACATGGGCTTTTTGGGACCCCACCTCATGAACAGTGGCACTGTCATTTCGTGAGTCGTTCCCGAAAGGTGATTCCATGCAGTGACTATAAAATCATCTTTTGGGACTGAGAAATGAAATGACAGTGCCAGTGTGCATGAGGTGGAGTCCCAAGAACCCGATGTTGAAAATGTGGGGCCAAAATTCCCAAACATGGCTGAGATATCAACCTATGTTGAACCCCACCCCATTAACTCCCATTATACAGTGCTTACCCAATTTCTCAGTTCACAGTTCAGCTTTAAAGAGTGTAGACATGCCCCAGTCTGCAGAAGATTATGGCTCCGACTCCGGAGGGTACGTATGGGTAAGGGAGGGGTGCGGAGGTGGGTGCACAGAGGAGGGTGGGGATGGGGAGGGGACCAGGGAGATGATGATGCACCATTTTCTTCATTACAGGTAAAAAAATTCAAAAAAGACTTTAGGGGATGGTTTTCTTCTTTTACAGGACCAAAAAAAATGCTTTGGGCACACTAGAGTGGGCTTCCAGTGAGCCATGTGAGTTGGGGGGCACACATGATGACAACAGGGAGACTGTGCACCACTTCAGCAATGAAAGACAGTGGGGGGAGGAGACATCTGACATTGGGAGTGGGCATCCTGGCGTCAGAAAGTAAAAATTTATTTATCTGGGCACACTGGGGTGGGCTCCCAATGTTCCAGAATAGTGGGGGTACAGATACAGCAATGTACACACGTACAACATGGGTATTAGGCACCTCATGTCAGAAAGTATTGTGTGGCACATTAGGGTACTTCAATGCAGGATCCATCATCAAAATTATGGAAAATTTCAATGCAGGACTCTGCATCGAAGAAAGACCTCGGGGGATGGTTTTCTTCTTTTCACAGGTTTTAATAAATAAATACATTTGGGCACAATAGGGTGGGCTCCCAGTGTGCCAGAATAATGGGGGTGCAGATACAGCAATGTGCACACAGTACTGACACGGGAATTGGGCACCCCATGTCAGAAAGTATTGTGCGGCACTTTAGGGTACTTTGATGCAGGATCCTGCATCGAAATTATGGAAACTTTTGATGCAGGATTCTGCATCAAAGAACAGACCTCAAGGGATGATTTTCTTCTTTTCACAGGTTTTTAAACAAATAATCATTTGGACACACTGGGTGGGCTCCCATTGTGCCCAGTAACTGTACTATGTATTGTGGTAACAAAAGTGGATCTTCCTTGACTCTGCAGCTGGCAGCATGAGTTTCAGCTGTGGCTGCAGAAGTCAAGAAAATACCACTTTTTACACAGAGAACGGCATCCAAGCTGATTCTTCTGTATAAGCTGGCACCCAAGAAAAACAACGTCTTTGAGTCCAGCTTAAAACACACAAAAAACATCAGAATACACCTAAAGGGGTTTTCTTTAGCTGTTTTCTGATTTTTTTTTGTGGTTTAAAATGATTGGTACTTCAACAAGATGGCGTTCACAACACAGCTCAAACGATCGAAGGACTGTGAACTTTGGGAAAAATGCCAGCATTCTTTGTGAAAAGAAGCTGGTATTTTTAGCACATTAGTCATATTGTTCAAACATAACCTGTTATTTTTCACATGCTGCTCGTACTGTGCGAAAGATAGTATCTTTCATGCCTGACATATAAATTTTCCCATAGAAAATAATGGGAACATTTCAAATGTCATAATTTTTGAATGGATTAATATTTTTTTCACCAAACCATGACAAGGCACATCTGTGACCCAAGGGCTTTCTACCCTGAAACTTTCAGCCCACAACATAAAGCCATTTCCGAAATACAGGATGACAAATAAATTGCAAAAAATCCCAATGTTTCTATTTTTTCAACACTTTATCTCTCAGAAACCACTCAATAGATTCCCACCAAATTTGGTAGGCCAAGAGACCTACCCCTAGAGATTAAGCCTGCCAAAATTCATGCAACTTTGTTCAATGGCTTTAAAGTTGTTAACCCTCAAGATCTGAACTTTAACATAGAAGTGCACTTTCACCCAAACTATACTGGCAATAAAAAAAATATATATATATATATATATATTTATTTATAACATAGGTAAGAAAATCATGTCTGCTGTATGAAACACATCACATGACCGTGCATGATATCAGAGCACAACACACTGCACTTTCACCCCCTCAAAATAATTTTGCCATTTTATAAGATAGATAACCCACTCTAGGATGTGGGCGTCGCTCTGATAATCGCGCTTGGGTTGTCTATGCACTGCCTGTGGCCTCGCATGCAAAATCAGCACACACCATGCAAGGCCTGTCAGAGCGCAACTGCACACCTTACAGTGGGTTATCTATTACATAAATATTTATTCCTGGGCAAATTACTGCTAAACAATTGAAGGGGGGCATGGCTTGGTAGGGCATCATGGTGGATGCTGAATAGCTGAGCTCCCCATAGACACTCATATTAAATGGCAGAAGAACACATTTAAAATGTAAAACCTAGAGTAAGTTATGGAGATAAAGCTACTCTCTAATGGCTTCCTCTTGATAGCCAAGAAAACAAGCTATCTTGTAGTCTAAGCCACCAAATTCCAGATGTAAATATTCAGCACAACATGAGGCATGCACCAGCTCACAGGTAATACGTGTAGGTTATAATGGGGTATTGTTTGTTTGTTAGTAGCATACACTGATGGAATTATAAATGATAAAACTGTTAAGATGTGACATATAGTTTAAAATAGTAAATGTTTTAAAGACACTACAAATCCTGCAGCTAGGATCAATTTGATGGTAAGATTTTTGGTACAGCATGACTACTGATAAGCATTTCAAATTCAAATTTTTATGATAAGACCAGTTCTGAGTACCTAGGTTCAATCCTTCTTCTCATGATATTAAGCTGTTCTCACTGCATTCCATATTATTTCACCTAGTTTTTAAAAGTTGGTGAGAAATGTGAGAATATTAGAGAAACAAAAGAACAGACATACAGACACTGTAGAGATGAAAATACTGCCAGTAGACAGTGATGTCTCAGCTGTTAATCTCACCGTCCCTTAAAGCCCGGCTAAGATTCCATCATTATACATTACGCATTTAGTACACTCAGAGGTAGCTTTTGGAAGAAACAGTTTGCAGGTGAAGCAGTGTATAGGACCCATAAAAAGGGCTAGAAAAGAAGAAATATCCAGTTCATATGTTTCTGTGTATATCCCTAAACATGAAAACACTTTAAAGCCTCAAATCCCGATTAAGTCACTATGGGAATGCAAATTCTTGTGCTGTGCAAACTGATAAGGTTTCACCAGATAGGGTCTTACATCTGAGCCAGTTTAAGCTGAGAAGAACAAACTACAGAAATGTATTTTGTCCTGTTGGAACTCCTCACTGCAGTGCAGTCAATGTCTTAGCCAAGTACCTGGACAGCCCCAGAGAAAATCAGACATTTAATATTGTACAGTTCTGAGTTGCTCAACACCAATGTAACCTGAACTGGTGTAAAAAAATTTAAACAGACTTCTCCTCAGCCCACTTTCTTCTTTGGTGTCAAAAATCCCCTAAATGCATGCAGATTAGAAAATAATTGTCTCACTACCATATAAGTTTCAGCAGTTGCCCTTAATGTCAGTGGTACTGTACCTCACTCCATGGCCCCACAGTCCACTTCAAGCAGGGCTGAATATTACAGCTGATGTTTGTTGGGGGCTTGTGTTTTAGTAGCTGGCAGTGAAAAGGACGCAGGGGCCGCTTTCCGTGATCATCTATACATTGCACTTCACGAATCTTGGAGCCGCCTCCACAGGTTTTTGAGCACTGGGTAAAAAAAAAAAAAAGCAATTTTTTCATTTATTTATTTATTTAACTTTTGTTCATCAGGTAAATACAATGAGCCAAGGCCCTTTTTCATCTACAACCCAGGGCTGCAGTACAGATGGTCAAGATGTTTACAAGAAAACAAACTTGCATTATCAATGTACTTAATCATAAAAAAGAGAAAGATAAAACAATAAAATTTTATACAAAGCAGGTACAGTGCAGTTGACTACAGAAATATTTCTTTAGCTGCAATTTAAAAACGTCATGGCTTGGAGAAGCCTGTAATTTGCATTAAACTATAGTGTAAAGTAAAACTTAAGTTCCTCTTTTATCACATCCATAGCACATCTTCAAAGTCTGTGGTGACTAGGGTCTGTAGTTTTATAAATGATACTGAGTAATAAGCTTGAAACTTCAAATCATGCTGTCTTGTCATATAAATAAAAAACATTTAGTAGAAATTAGTAAGAGATTTTTATATTACTATAACAATATTCATATTTATAGTCTAATATGTAAAACACATAAGACAAAAAATAATAGACGACATGATATAAAATAGTGATCATAAAAAATATCAATGGTGCTTCAAGGAAGAATATAGTAATTTAAATGATGGAAAGCAGAGTCAGAGATGAAGGGAATACATCTTAAGGTCAGCAAGGAATAGTACTACAGTGCAGCCCTCTTAAATGCATACCCTTGGGACCAGCAAAAAGTATGCATTTATCAGATCTTGTATTCTTTTAATGGTGAGCACAACATGCAGTATGTGCCAAGGGGCTGGGTAGGGAAAAGAAGTGCCAGTAGCAATTGTGTTTTTTTGGTTGGGATGAGGTGATTGTGACATGCTGTGGCATTCTTTGCTCTGATTCCTGTGTAAGAGAAGGTGCTTCTGGAATTCATGTAAAGTGCTTCACTGACATTCTTTTGGGTTCTTTGTTGTGATTTCAGTGTGAGGGATGATGCTTCTGTGACTTGCGTTTGATGATCAACAGGTTAAAGCAAGTGATTAACACCTCATTTTATATAGAGTAGCCCATTTACAGACAATTAATTGCTAAGTAGTAAGGTAGTTAACAGGCAGTGTCAATAAAATTGGGCCAGTCAGTCCATGCTCGAACAACAAAACTGAGTAAAAAATATGCATTTAAAAGGATCCTTATATGCATTTAGCATGTCTATTTTATATAGCAAGTATAGGAAAAAAATCAGGACTTGGAAATTCTAAGTGTTTATGCTGGCTATGCATTTATCAAGTATGCATTTAAATGGGATGCACTGTATAACAGTAGCTCACATTGGGCTGTGGCTGTCTTTTTGGATTTTGCAGTTTGTGTCACAACACCACAAATGGTAATCCACAACAGATGCTTGCACTGCCAACAGCATGTGCCAGAGTGAGCTAAAGTAATTAATAATCACTGCTAACCTGAAGACCCCTCTGCAAACATTTGCAGTCTCTTTCTCACTATGCAAATTACTGCACTGAGAGCTGAAGTGATTCAGCCAGTTGGCTAAAATGAACCAGATTTTCAGGCCCCATCTGAAAGCCAAACTGAAGATGGCATAGACTCACTTTTTTACCTTGTGTAGGACTAGCATTAATATTCTGCAGCTGTTATTTATTAATCTTCACATCAGAACAGTGATGAGGATATGGGGCTTTATTCTTTAAGGTGTGACTTGCCTATGTGCCATATATCTGAGGCGTATAGGTAAACCTAAGTTGGAATGCTATGCTGCAGGGGTCTAGCAGACCCCCAGCATTATCCACAGCTGGTGCATAAGATATACTGTTGGAGGGGGCTTGTCAAACCCCAAGTGAACAAAACTGAGGCAATACAGAATTGGCCTTGGCCTGTTAGATAGAAGGAAATAAGGGCATTCCTGTGGTTTGTCGGTTACTACAGGGACTTTATTCCCCATTTTGCTACACAGGCTACTCCAGTGATAGAACTGATTAAGGCTAAAGCCCCAGACAAAATACAATGGAATAGTGAGACAGAGAATCCTTTTGGGACCTGTGTACTGTTCTGCTTTAGATAGTGAGCCAGTACTCGAAATACCTAATTTTGAGAAGGAATTTTTTCTACAAACTGATGCATCAGAAGTTGGGCTTGAGAATGTTCTCTCCCAGACTGTAGGTGATGAGGAACACCCGGTCCTGAATCTCAGTTGTAAGCTGCTACCCAAAGAACAGAAATATGCAACAGTAAAAAAAGAAGGTCTAGCAGTAAAATGGGCAACTGTGACACAGAAATATTATTTACTCGGCAGACAGTTTACACTGATTATGAAACAATGTTCCCCAAAATGTATGCACAGGAACAAGGAGAAAAACATTAGGGTTAGCAGATGGTTTTTGTCCTTACAAGTATTTAATTTTAAAGTGAGACACAGAGCAGATTTGTTGCATGGCAATACAGGTGCACTGTCCAGAGTCCACTGCCTCCCAGCGATGGTCGTTCAAGCCAATGTGGTGTGAGCTGGGGGGGGGGACAGAGTGGTAAATTGAATGTGTGTCAGCAGAAGAATGGATAAAGCTCTGTTCCCTTGTTAGACAAGCTGAATGGGTAAAAAAGAAAGTTCTGGAAGCATCCAAGAAGGGAGCTAATGAAACACAGAAAGACCTGAAAGCATCTAGGTAGGGAACTAAGCAAACACAGCTGCAGTCAATATTGATTAAGGGCAGTGTATAAAACCTGCCTAGCAGGGGCACTATTTCAGATTTCAACAGGGGTGGGCAACAACCGTTGGGAAACTACAGGAAGCAGTACAGCGCAGTGGTTTTAGGCTCTGAGCTATAAATCTGGTGACATCCAGCAGATCAGACCTGGGTTTGAATCCCACTGCTTCCACTTGCATACTGTGTGACCCTGAGCAAGTCACTTAACTTCCCTGTGCTCCCAGGTTGCACCTATAAAAAATACTTAGAGCTTAGTGTGGCTCACCTGGTTAAATAACTAAAAATAATAATAAAAAAAAATAACAACCAGTTAGAGGGGCTGTGGGGGTGGAGCCAAGTGCTGAATGGGGGGCGGTGTCAAGGGCTGGAAGGGGGTGGGGCCAGGGGCTGAGTGGAGGCAGTGCCAGGGTCATGAAGGCCACTACAAGCTACTATATCCTATGGTTCTTGTACCCTTGATGCATCATGTTGCACTTTATGGCACTGAATTTCAACTGCCAAACCCTTGACCACCACTCCAGCTTTTTCAAGTATTTCTGCATTTCAGTTATTCCTTTATTCCTTCATTACTATCCACCTTTCCACATAGCTTATTTTCATCTGCAAAGAGACACAGTCTGCTCTGGATCCCTTTATCAATGTCACTTTTTCATTTACAATATTCCACCAGGAATGTCTTTATCATATGAGTTAGATGAGAGACACATACTAGCAGCTCCTGTGCTTTTAAACAGGGTCATGCATGATACTCTGCAAACCAGACAAGTGGGAAATTACCTGGAAAATTAAAATCCACACAATATAATTAAATATTACCACTATGAACTCAAAAGGTAGCTTTCAAATAGCAGTTTATTCAAGCAACATTATTGACTCTAAAACAGTCAAATATGAGCATACAGGGGCTCTTAGTAAACCTACAGAATGGCAAGTTACTTGGTACATCCCCCTACACAAGTACCATATAAAGTTTAACTTGCAAAAGTAGCAGCACTAAAAATAAAAACCGAACTGTATATTAAACATATATAAAAAAACACACGATTGTTTACATGCAGACAACATTTCTGCAAATAAATCTGATGTAGAAAAGTAGGAGTTTAGCTGCAAGATTCCACAAACATTTTTAATCTCACTCTCTAGAAGCTGAAAGCAACAGGTGTTAGAGAATAGAGATGGGATATATATACATTTATGGCAAAAAAACTCCATTTAATGCATCAGTTAGGGTTGTTTCACAGTGACAAAAGTAAGGAAATTTGGTGTTAGGGGTTGAAAACCCCTTGGACCCCCAGCCCCCCAACTGGCATTGGGGTGCGCATTGGAGTCGTCAGTCCTAACTCTCACCCCATTCTCCTATACTTCTGCTGCTTTACACATGTGATGGGGTGAGAGTCAGGGCTGATGACTCAATCGCACTTAATGCGCACCCCAATGCCGCCGTTGGCGGGTGGACTGGGGTCCAAGGGGGCTTTCAACCCTAACACTGAATTTCCTCACTTTTGTCACTGTGGAACAACCTAACTAATGCATTAAATGGAGTTTTTGCCTCTAATATTTATATATACATATATATATATATATATATATATATATATATATACACACATATACACACACATATACATATACATATATATATATATATATATATATATATATATATATATATATATGATAGCACAGTAATGCTACCATAGTTAGGGTTGAGGAGCCATTTACATGTTAAACCTAACTTGCACCTTAATACCTTTGCAACCGTTCAACGGATTTGCCTGAAATTTGGAATACATGATCAAGAAACATAGATCTTGGGATCTGCCAATGTTCGTACTGTTCGGATATACGGCTGAGGAGTTATTAAGCGTGATCTGCAAGCGTGTTTATGCTTTTTTGGAATTCTTTGGTCGTCTCTAGAGGTCGCACGGTTTGCGCAACGGGACTGAAATCTTCAGAGAAACGTGCAGCCAGGGTCCCCGATGTGCCTTTTGAAGATTTCATGAAAAAATATTAAACAGTTCAAAAGTTATTCAAAAAACAAGTTCCCATTATAAGTCAATGGGAAAAGTTAACAAAAAGTTTAACAGTGTTGCAAATGCAGTTTTTACTTTCTCAAATGGCCCTTTTACTGTCGCAAAGCCACCATTTTGTTTTCAGTTGGTCATCAGAAAAATTCTTGGCATTTAAATTTGGGAACCTCAAGCAACCTAGTTCTTTTTGTATTCAATTAGTCGGACCCTGAGGATGCTAGCCATGTCTTTATTTTGGGGTAAAACACCCCAGAAGTATGTTTTTCAGATTTCTGGAGAAAGTACTTTCACAAAGTACTTTCGCACTTGTGACAGTGTCGAATGAATTTGAGAAAGCTTTCGCAAAGTTCGACAGTACTTTTCCAGGCTGTGTGAAAATGACAGCAATTCTTTGGCACCCTGCTGCAAAAGAGCGGTTTGGTCTTTTGGGCTGAAATTTGGAGAGAACGCATCCAACGCCTCACAGATGTGCCTTTCAGGATTTCAGTGAAAAAATATTACAGGACAGCAAAGTTACGGCACTCCAAAGATGACACTTTTACCCATAGGATAACATTACGGGGTCTGCCGCATTACAGGAATTATTTGCCACCCTGCTGCAAAATAACGGTTTGGTATTTTAGGCTGAAATTTGGAGAGAAGACAGCCAACATCCCACAGATGTGCCTTTTACTGGTTTGGTGAAAAAATATTACAGGGAGTGAAAGTTATGGCACTCCAAGCTTCTCTTTTTTCCCCATAGGATAACATTACGGCGTTCGCGGCGCCTTTCAGGGCCCGTATCTTGGAAACAGTGCAAGATACGGACTTTTCATCAGAAAAATACTTAGCCCCTTGATGGGGGCTAAGTACAAAAACTAGCCAGGAAAGCCATAAATCATATGACTTTTAAATTTTTTTTCTACGTCGTACGGTTCCTGACATCTAAGCAATTTACTATTACAACTCCTCATTTTCTGCTCCGAGACCCATTATTATGCATACATTCTTTGTACTTACTGTCTTTCTCTATGCAGCTTTTGGGGAAAACTAGCCTGTGCACCTACATTATTGTTACCCTTTCCGCTTCTGCTTGCGGTTCCATAACCGTTTCACTTACTGTTCCCGTCTACGGCACCATGTGCGTTACACTTCGCATTTCCATTTGCGCTTGTGTTTGCATTATTTTAACCATTTCTGTCTACAGTACTCTTTATCTTTCTGTTTTGCTTTACGTCACTATGTGCATTACCATTTGCGTTTGTGGGCACCGTGTTACTATGTGACAAGACATCATGTGGTGGGAGCGCCGCATTACATTCGCTATTTCTCATTATACTTCTCAAAAAGAAGGGAAATTAGAGGCAAAAAACTCTGTTTAATGCATTAGTTAGGGTTGTTCCACAGCAACAAAAGTGAGGAAATTCAGTGTTAGGGTTGAAAGCCCCCCCTTGGACCTCCTCAGCCCACATCCCCAACTGGCATCGGGGTGCGCATTGGGGTTGTCGGTCTAACTCTCACCCCATTCTCCTATACCTCTGCTTCTTCACACATCTGATAGGGTGAGAGTTAGGCCCGATGACTAATGCAACTTGCCGGTGAAAGGCTGTAGGCGAAAATCGAAACTTTCAACTGACCCCGCTGTGGGGTCTTCAAACGAATTTTGCCTCTCATATGCTATGTGTATCAGCATCAATGGCGTTAAGAAAAATACATTTATAACCTATCTTCTCGACTCCTGTAGCCTCTTCGGGGGGGGGGGGTTGTCACAACATTTCGACATAGAGAGATAACTATGCAATAACTAAGCAGCAGGCACCATGTAGTTTTATTTTTATTTTATTTTTTTTGGGTGTGTGTACTGTTTTTCCTTAGCCCGTCTGTCCCTTTTCTCATTCTCTCTTCTTGGAGTAGTAGGCACTAGCTGCATAGAAAAGGGAATTCTCTCCAAGAAGCCTGGGACCCCAGGTTAATTCTTGCCTTACCTGGCAGTGGTGACATCGGAAGAAGAAGACAGGAATATAACTACTGGCAGTGTGAAAACTCGATTATTTTTATTTAAATTTCAGATCAGAATCAGATCACCGGTCTGCATACAACTTTAGATCCATGACTGCTGGTGCTCTTCTGTTTGTATCAACTCACTCAGAGTCACTAGTTTTCTCAGTAAACTTTCTGGCTGTGCCTCTGGCTGCCTGCGCCTATGATGCAGCCCCTCGACCACTGGCTGCACATGTCTCTCTCCTCAGAAAGTGTCTGGCTGCTGCTGCCAGCTGCCACGCTCCTCTCTGGTGGACAAACAACTGAGTTTGTAGTCAGCCTCACTCAGGGTCCTTGCCTTGGGTGCATATCATGCCTGCTGTTGCAATAAGGGTGATAGGGTCCACTGCCCAACTGCTGCCTTTCCTGAAGGCTGATTTGGCAGAATGATTGTCCTGTAAGGTTGTCCTCCAAACCAAATGCTGCTGTGCTGCTGCCACTGATGCTGAATCACCATTGCTGCTGCCACTGGTTGTCAGTGAGTCATCCTCAAGTAGTCAAAAAACAACAGGGAACGGAGACACTAAAAACTGGAGCTATTATTGTACACAGTTTAAAAAGCCCTTGGATCAGACTCTGCCCTTTAAACCATTCACAACAATGGAGATGGGCTGCTTGGCTCTGGCTCATCATAGCCAATAGGCTTAATTCTTTCCTCAGCCAGGTGCAGTCACGCCCCCAATGGCAGCATGTTACACCCCCACTCCCCCACCCCATCCCCTTGCAGCCTGGAAATAGCCCATTACTGTTTTTGTTCAGAGTGGAAATGAAAAGATATGCGGACAAAAGAAGCAGATTGGGTGGGTGAAACATTTCCAAAATGCTACCTCTCTCTGGAAAGAGTGTATGCAGCTGAGTACACTGTGTATGCCTGCCAATGTCCTTGGGTACTGGTTGTGGGGGAGCCCATTTTTTCATTAAAAAAAAAATGGCCTGCAATGGGGGCAACTGCCACCCCAAATGGCACCCCCGCTGCCTAGGCAACACAGGAGCAAGAGGTCTGGGGGGGAAAGCTGGAAGGTGTACTACAGATGGTGAGTTCAAGCTACAGAGACATTGGGAAAGGACTGTGAAGTTTGTAAGTGGAATTTATAATACTATCTGGATGCTGGGGACTGGAGTAGCTGGTAACCAGAGGTAGTGAGGGTTTTATTTTTTTTTAGTTAGAACTCAAAACAGGAGTAGGATTTTGTTTATGTTTATTAAAGGGGCTGCAACCCAAATTATTTAGAGACAAAACTTCCTTAAATAAACTGCACAGTTTTATTTGACCTTGGACTGTGTATATTCTCCTTGAACACACCTACACCAGCCCACCCCAGGAAAATAGTGGAGGTTACTCCATCACACTTACAACTCGCTCTTCCCCAGCAGGCTAGATGTCGATAAAATGACATGAATGTTGTCATTTGCAAGGTGTAGGATCTCACAGTTATACAGTATGAATTACATAGCAATCTATTGCAGCCCCTGCTCTAAGAAATCTCTGGAAATTGGAACCCACAGGGCAGCAAGAAAATTAAATCTGTTGGATAGTTACAGAGAATACCCAGTCTCCCTGAATGACTTGCCATATGCCAGTACCCACAAGGATTTTCATCTAGTCTATATTGCAGTACCTAACAGGGGATCCAAAAATCAAAGTGGACCACAATTCTGTGGTAATGTCTCAGTATTGCTCCTACACAGCACTGGATGTTTCCTATATATGCACACACACACACACACACACACACACACACACACACACACACACACACACACACACACACACACACACACACACATCATTTGTTACCCACATAGGAAATGTCAACTGGCACTCATCCAGAAGGGGCAATACCTAACTGTTAACCTCTTAGCTGTTCATGGGGGTTTCATATGATTCACAATGCACATAATAAAGTATGATGTTGCAAGATTCTATGTGTGGATGATTATACCTGTGAATTATATCACTAAGCAGAACCAAAATAATGAACTCACTTTCAAATAGGGATAGTTGTTGCCTACCTTGCTCCACTTTTCCATCTTCCAAGTAGCACATGGACGCAAAAGGCACCTCCGAGCAGGATCAGGCTTTTTCATATCTTTACAGTCTGATTCATTCTGAGTACTACATTCTACAGACCTCCAGACAGCACCAACTCCACAAGTAGTTGAACACTGAAGAACATACAAAAACTAAAATACATCAGTTGATGAGTGATCTAAATGCTGGCTATCTGGAAGAACATCGAGTTCTGTGGATGTTCCCTTTATTAATCCTTAAACTTTTATCTGGGAAGAAAAGAAAATATTGCCAAACAGCTGTTGGCTGGAAGTTAGTGGCTGAAATCTAAAACTGCAGAAATTGCCACTGAGCTTGACTATGGTGAGGTTTACATGCAAGGCAAGCCCTCAGTGGGCAGGTACAGTATTATCTGATGTCTCCAGGATACCCCAGAGTAACAGATCTCAAACAGACAAGCAGATGATTAATAAAACAGTTCAGTAGACTATATTGTGCATGTACAAATATTTGTGGATCAAACAGATTTCTTGAATCCTGAGGTAACCCACCCCCCTCCCCAAAATGTGCCGGAAGGCTGATATTCAGCTCAATGTGCACCCTGGTGTATGATATTGCTTACGTATTTTAATTGCTATTGTTCTTCTTTGTATATGTACTATAAATGTATTCTTCTTTGTATATGTACTGTAAATGCAAGCCAGCTTTGATTAACATATGTGCTGCAGGGGACTGTAAACCAGGCTCAGGACTACAGAGGGAGTTTTCTCTTCTGTCATTAGGTGTTGGCACATTGCTGGATGTGAGTTCCTTGTGTGAGGTCTAAGGATGTGAATGCTTTTTATTTGAGTACTTGGAAAGTATTCATACTCAGTAGTTGGTGCCAACAGTTAAAACAAAATAACCTCATCCCACCACAGATGGCCTTGGTTAGTCCCAGAGACACCACACCCTTTGCAACCCAATAATTTCCCACCTGCTACCTCCTCTTCTCTGCTCTTCATCATGCACTTTTATGCCAGCACCTGGCCAAGGGCAAAAAGAAGGGGCCAAATGATACCTACAGTCCTACAGTATGTGCTAAGAAGGTATACTTACCACCCTCAAGCAGAAACTCAGTTCTCTATACCTGTGAAGTACATTATAAGGATTTTCCTAAAAATGTAACTGCATTTGTTGTGTAAAACAAAACAGCAGACAGAATTGTCCATTTCAAATTTTTGCCAGTGGACTCCACAGATGTATTTTATGATTGTTTCTTGTTTTATGATTTTCCAGCTTTTAATTCTACCTCTCATAGCAGCTCACCTCTACTGTTGTATAATTCAATTATACTCACTATCTGCACTGGCAGTAGGTGAAAAAACATTGCTCCTTTACTGGAATGGCTTGGGAAAAAAAAACAAACAAGCAGAATGTATTCAAGAAGAGAGAAATATGTGTAATCATTCCTGAGTTTTTCCAGATGCAATAATTTCTAGAATACTAGTGGGTAAGATTCTAACCCAACATTATGGTACTGGGATTTTAATTGAAACCGATCAGTTTCTTTTCAATTCAGTTTTCAGCTTTCTGGAGGAAAATGTGCTCTAGAATGGCAGGCAGCATGGGTTTGTGTTGGAAAGTTCCTTCCAAACTAACCTAATTGACTTATTCAATTGGGTCACTAAGGCAGTGGAGAAGGGCTAGGCAGCTTATACCCTGTAATTGGACATCAGCAATGTCTTCATTTTTGTGCCTTATAGGTGATTGATCAGGAAGCTGAAGGACCTGGGGTGGAGGGGAATGTTTGCGAGATGGATCAGAAGCTGGTTGCAGGACAGAAGCCAAAGGGTGGTAGTCGGGGGGTGAGTTATCAGAAGCGAGGCCAGAGACCAATGGAGTCCCACAGGGCTCAGTGCTTGGTCTGG
Source organism: Neoceratodus forsteri (assembly GCA_016271365.2). Lineage (NCBI taxonomy): Eukaryota > Metazoa > Chordata > Ceratodontiformes > Ceratodontidae > Neoceratodus > Neoceratodus forsteri. The sequence continues at coordinate 990,968,319 of CM057449.1, forward strand.
TGTTAACATCTTCATAAGACACATCACGGATGGGTGCAAGCATAAAATCTGCCTAGTCTTGGATGGCACCAAGCACTGGGAGGGTGGACATGTAGCAAGGAAGACAAGAACTCAGGGAGGAACTGGCTAGGTTGGAAAAGTGGACTGGCATTGGGCAGCTGGGGTTCAATGCTAAAAAGTGCAGTTATGCACTTGGAGTGAAGAATCCAGGACCAAATACTAGTGGGGTGGAGTACAGTAACCTGATCATGGAGGAAAAGGACCTGGGAGTAATAATCGCAAGTGACCTGAAACACTCTGCACACAAGAGAGCAACAGCCAAAGCAAATCAGACACTGGGATGCATAGCCAAGGGAATTACCACCAGGAAGGTGGAGATCATTCTGCCACTGTACAGGTCACTGGTAAGACCATACCTGGAGTACAGTATGTAGTTTTGGTGCCCATACCTTAAGCAGGATATCAACTCGCCGAAGACAATCCAGAGAAGGGCAACCAAGATGATCCAGGGACAGAAGGACAACACCTAAGAGTAGAGGCTCAGGGAGCACAACGTGTACTCTCTTGAGCAAAGATGGGAGAAGAGGGACATGACTGAGACCTTCAAATACCTTAAGGATATTAACAGAGTGAGCACTGAGGGCCTCTTCAGTGTTAGTGGCAACAAGACCATTGGGGGAACAGCCTAGAGTTGGTGGCAGGTAGGTTTAGGAGGGAAATGAGGAGGCACTGTTTCATGGAGAGGTTGGTGGCCAAGTGGAATGAGCAGCCAGAGGAGGTGGTATCCCTCAGATTGGTAGACAACTTCAAGAGGGGTTGAGACAGTGAGGGGAAAAGTTGCAGGTAGAAGAGGGGGGGAGAGAAGAAAGTTGAGGAAGGTCAAAACGGAAATGGGAAGAGGGCAGTTCCCTTTATTAATACATAGGGTGGGATATTCAAAAGGGTTGCGCCATGTGCAACAGGGTTGCACATGTGCAAGTCCGAGATTGCGCCATTCTGCGATATTCAGCAGGAGGCAGTTGCGCCACTGAAAACAGGCTGAGCAACAGTGCAATGCAAATGAAGGCATGCGCAACCGAAGGGGGTGGACCCATGCATAAAGAGCGCAATGCGATATTCAAAGACTTGCGCAATGCACAACAGCAGATGAGCTGGAAGGTGCACCACGGCGGAAATGAGCCAAAATAAAAAGGCTCAAGGAAGAGGCACAAGAATGCTACAGGGAAGCCACATGAGGCAGGGAGAAACAGGGAGACAGTGGCAAACAGTGCAGGCCTGGGAGTGCACAGGAGAGGAGAGGGACAAGGGAGGGTGTGCAGGGCCACAGACTGCAGAGGCCAGTAGGTGTACCCAGTGCAGTGGAGGTAGCAGTCAGGACAGCGGGGTAACAGAACAACAACAGCCGGGGGCACAAGCCAGGGAGATGGACAGTGCCAGCTTCCACATGGAAGCTGTAATTAGGGGGGTGAGAAGGCATGCTTCAGGGGGACATGGCCATGGAAGGGCCCGTCGGCAGTATGCCCCCAACAGGCAGTACCGTGCCAGCATCAGCTTTGAGCTGTACTCAGACGTAGAGATTGTGGGCCGGTACCGCCTGAACAGGGCAATACTGAGGCGGCTCTGTGAGCTGTGCAGTGATGTGATGCAGGCACCCTCACGATGGAGTCACGCTCTGTCAGTGGAGACAAAGGTAACAGCCTGCATGTGCCTGCTCGCCACGGGTACCTTCCAGAGGCCGACAGGGGACACCACAGGCATAACACAGTCGGCCACGTCACGCATCCTCACCCAATTCCTCAGCACACTGCTGCCACATGCTGCGGAGTACATCCATTTCCCCAGCACCATGGCAGAGCATACAGCAAATGTGCAGGAGTTCCACAGGGTAGCACGTATGCCTGGTGTGCTAGGGGCCATAGACTGCACCCATGTGGCTATTCACATGCCACCTGGCCCCGATGGGGCCGCATACAGGAACAGGAAGGGCTATTCCAGTGTCAACTGCCAGGTGGTGTGTGATGCCACTGGGCGCATAATCAATGTCTGTGCCACACACCCTGGCGGAGCACATGATGCCTTCATATGATATCAGTCCGCACTGTGCCATCGATTCGAGAGTGGGGACATCCCCACAGGCCATCTAGTGGGTGAGTACGCATGTAGGAATTGCAAAATTGGGGCAAGGGTGGGAATGCCACAGGTGCCATGGCAGTGGCACACAGGGATATGGGCAATATGGACCTGAACATGAAACTGATCTCCACTATCTCCACACAGGTGACAGTGGATACCCACTCCGTCCCTGGCTGCTCACACTGTACTGGCGCCCCATGACCCCATCGCAGCAATGCTATAATGAGGCACATGCCGTCACACGCAACATCATCAAGCGGGTGTTTGGGATGCTTAAGGCACACTTCTGATGCCTACACACTTCCAGCGGTGCCCTACAGTACAGCCCCTCAAAGGCCTGTGGGATATTCCTGGCCTGTTGTATCTTGCACAACATGGCCAAAGACTGTGGGATAGCCATACAGGTCAAGGAGGGGGACAGCAATGTGGATGCCATCGGCACCAGTGATGATGGTGATGAGCAGCCCCCCCTTGGACGGCGGGACCCCCGACTGATCCGGCAGGCCCAGCTGCACCGGAACACCATCATGGAGGACCATTATGCACGACACAGGTAAGTCAAGGGGCCATGTGCAACCAACACTGTCCAGGCGCAACCCACAGGCACACAGGATAACACACCAGGGGTGTATGACGGCAAGGGGAGTGGAGGGGTCCAGGCACATGAACACACCATCAGGGAGGGGTGAACAGTCATATGGGTACACACACACACACACATACACACCAGGCACAAAGCGTACATGGATAGGTGCACAGCAGAGCAGGAACAGACATGGCAAACACCCAGATCCACAGAACACCCCACCACCTGTACTGTCCAAGTACGTGTGTCAGATGCTGGGCACCCTTGCACCTTGGTGTACAGTACAATGCAGGCATCATCATGCATACGCATCTGTGGACAGCAGTTGGGTGGGTGTGCAGGTGGTCCACGTGTCGGCGTGTTGGGCAGGGCACCCACCAGTGCACTGCCCACCATGACACACATTGCACACGGGGCAGTACCAGACAGGGCCCACACTGGGAGACAGGTCAGTCATGTTGCACTGTTCCACAGCCACCGTGGATGCATGGGTGGCCCCGCCATGTCCCAGCAGCACTGGCAGGCTGATCATGGGCCACATGGGGTGGCACCGATGGACCACCAGGGGTCCCACTGCACGATCGCGGCCTTGTCCGCACAGGGGTGTGCAGCATGCCGAACATACCTGCACCAGGTGTGCTCGGGATGCCCACAGCAGAACCTGGCGTCGACAGTCTGGGTGTCGCACGATGCCGGGAATGGGGAGTGGAGAGCGTACTGTGTGGGGTGTGCGGTACAGGGGCACCTGACTGTGTGCCTAATACGGCCACAACAGAGACCACTGCCTGGGTCAGCCTGTCAATGGCGGCAGTCACATCCGTCCGCAGTCTGACCATCTCTGCAAGGATCAATGTATTGTCCCTGCTGTTCCACTCCACAGCCACGCACAGTGCCTCCACGCACGTTACAACCCGCATCTGCTGCTCTACTGATGCCCGCAGCAGGTGGGTGTGCTCGTCCAATGGGTCCTGTGCCACATCAGCATTCTGTCCCCCAGGGTATGGACGGGCCTGATGCTCAACACCCCTTGAGGGTGGGCGCTGTTCACCAGGACCAGGTGTGGGCAAGTCAACAGGCGGTGTGCATGTGCCACCGTTGGACCCTGTACCCCCAGATCTGGTGGGTGACTGCTGCTGCTGCCCCTCCAACTGCTGTGCCCCAGGGACCACTCATTCCACTGCTGTGGCCACAACAGTGCCAGAGACCTGCACAGCCACCGGTGCTGCCCCACCGGTGCAGACAGGCACAGCCTGGGACTGTGCTGACGTGCTTGCACACACGTTGGAACCAGCTAGGTCCAGGGGCACATGCTGGCCTGCTGTGTGTCCATCATGGGACACACACGTGTCACTGCCGATTGCAGTCCTTGCATCATCAATGGTGCAGGTACATGCTACAGCCACAGTCACAGTGTGCTGGCATGCTTGCATGCCAGACTGCTGAGACACAGGCTGTGCACCCCCCACACCTGACTCACTGACAACAGAGGTGGCAGCCAGGTGTGCATGCTGGTGCAGTGCATGCCAGTTGGCGACAGAGGTGGATGGACCCTCCTCCACCTCTAGCAGGTCTTCCTCACTCCATGGTCCCACAACCACCATCCCCTGCAGATGAACGAGATCTGTAACAGAAAGTGAGGACATGTTAGTGCATGTGATCAACCTTCCCCCCCCCCCCCAACACCACCACCATGTCATACCGTGCAGTGATGGGCTTCCGCCTGTCTGGAATCCACCTCCTGGTACGCCCTCTACAGCACTCCACTGCACTGATGCAGCCAGTCGGTCCTCAGCCGGGGTCAGCTCTGCCACCACTGGCTGGCCCCCGCCTGTGCCAGCACGTGCCGCCCTGAGGGCTGCCACCTTCTCCTTCACCCTTCTGCGGTCTGTCCCCATCTTCTTTTTGCATTCCTGCACAGAGCGCTGGTGGCTTCCGTGCAGGTTCACTGCCCGAGCTACCCCCTCCCATGCAGCCGCATGGGCCTGAGGGGTGCCCCCGCCGTCCACTCAGTAGTGGCTTCTCTTCCAGGTAGGCCTGGAAGAGGGCCTCTGTCTCCGCCCTGGTGAAGTTGGGCCTCCTCCTTCACCCACCATCCTCACCCTCACCTTGGCTCTGCTCGGTCATGTCGGTCTGTATGGGTGGAAGTGGACACCTGTCATTGTGCAGTCTACAGCGTTATCCCATGACCATTGGCCAGAACATCACACAGCATGCAACTCACCTCTCACCTGCAGTAACTGAATCTGGCCAGCGCAGCCCAATGTCACGTATTTATAGCGCAATGCATGCAAATTAGGAGTGGCACAACTTTAATGACATGCTAATCGTGCCACTGCACCTTTGAATGGCTGATCAGATGATTTGCATGTGTCAGCTGAATATTGCGCCGTTGCGCTTTGCACAATACGGTTGAGCCGGCTGAGCCAATGGCGCATTTCTGAGATTGTGTGGTACACTGCATTGCGCATGCCCAGGTAGCTTACGCAGGCATCTGCCGTGCTGATGACGTGCTGTGCACGATCAGCAATTCAGGACATGGCCACCATTGTGCCAGTGGCGCTGCAGCGCTGGTCACCATATGGCGCTGTGGCAGTACTGTGCAATAGTCCACTGTGGCACTGGCACGCAGGTGACCGATCGAACAGGACGTGTGGACATCCGATGGCGCTGTGCGTGGCCTTGCGCCACTGGCCCATGACCTTGTGGCCTACCTTTGCCCCCTGGCGCTGTACGTCTGGCATGAGTATGGCTCTATCGTGCTGTTCGGTGACAGCGCAATGTGGACCAACGGCGCTGTCCGAACAGCATGATAGGCAGTGATGGAGTTGTATTGCACAACATTTCCACGTGGGGTTGCCGCGCTGCGGAGTGCCATATTGCCACTGTACATTTTTAAAATGGCACGCAGGAGAGCACCACAATGGGAGGCCTTGGAATTGGAAAACCTGGTGGCTGTGGTGGAGCCTCACCATGGCTCACTGTTTGAGGGAGTGCCCCTGCAGGTGCCACGCACTCATGTGTGGCATCAGGTGGCCACTGCCCTGGAGCAGGCCACTGGGTGGAGGAGGACCCCTGAGCAGATGCAGGCACTGCTACAGTGACCTGCGGAGGAGGGAGTGTGCTCTGCTTGAGCGCCTCAGGTCACGTGCCAGGAGGGGCATTGTGCCTAGGCCAGGTAGGTGTGCTGTGTATGCACTGGTATTGTCCACATTGGTAACTGTGTAATGTGATCTGCGCATGGGGGTGGGTTGGGCTATGGTTTTCTGTGAGGGTGTTTGCAGGTGTGTGCTGTTTGGGTCTGGTTGTGTGAGCAGGCACACTCAATGGGGCAAGGGGCTGTCTGCTTTGGGATCTCACTGATGTGTTTCTCTTCATTTGTCTCCCACAGGCATGGAGGAGCAGAGGTGGGCACGGGCTGAGGTCTGGGATGGCGGTGCCAGGGTGGCTGGCAGAGGAGGTGTGCCACAGTCACAGCCACAGCAGCAGCCACAGCCGCAGCAGCACCTGCTGCAGTGGCTTAATGAGGGTGAGTGTCATTACATCATGGATGCTATTGCATGCTGGGGGGGGGCACGGACACCTTCCATGGATGATACTACCATGCACGCAACATGTCAGTCATCACTGTCCAGTGGCACTGCATGTGTGTGTGTATGTGTGTGTGTCACTGGTGGTCCCTGCATGCACTGGGCACATGGCTGTGGCACTAACATCCCACCATGTAGCAACGTCACTGGGAAGCCTTGGTTGTGCTGTGCTGGACATGGGCGGTGTGTGTGTGTGCAGTGGTACACATGGCCGTTGCTGGCTGGTTGGGCATGTCTTGTGCACGGTCACTGTGGGTGGGTGCAGTCCATCACAGGAGCGGGGGACTTGGCTGTATGCCATGCATGATGGGTGGCATTCAGGGATGTGGACAGTCACAGCCATTGACTCTGATCCCTTGTCATAGGTATCCAGATCCTGCGCATGTTGGAGCAGGGCATGCGGAGGCTGACTCAAGTGGCCATGGACTCGGATACCATCCTCCTCAACCTACAGCAGCATGGCATGTGGCACCGGAGGAGGCCACAGGCACAGCACCAGACAGAAGGAGGAGGGCAGGCTGCCAGGCGGTAGCCAGACATCGGCAATCCCCACCTTCCCTCTCCCAGTTGTTCACCCCTGCCCCTTACCCACCCCTACCTCATACCTATACCCCACCCCAGCTTTGTACATATGTTACTGTTTGTTGTTCTTGTTATGCATCTTTATTACATATATATTTTGATATGAATACTGTGGTGGTCTCTGATTTGCAGCTGGCTATAGGTGCTCAGTTGCAGTGGTGTGCATGGCATCAGGTGTGGTATGGTCATGGGTATGTGTGTGCATGTGTGTGGGGCAGTGTCTCTTGTGTGGGTGAGGCTTCCAGTCAGTATTGCTGTGTGCTGCCACCCACTGCTGGGTGGTCATGGTGGGTTTGGCTTGTGTGGTTCGGTGGTTCACGAGGTTGCAGTGTTCCGGGGGGCCTGGGGATTCCTGCAGTGCTGGTCACTGCGCATGGGTGGTGTCTTGGGGTCACAGTGCTGGGATTGCTGTGCACAGTGGGGGGGGCGCTGGACACTGGGGTGCTCCGCCCCCTTTGTGTGCCAGTCTCAGGTTGACAGTAGGTGTGCTGCAGGAACACGGCCGGGATGTGCTTTGTTTGCTTGTCCCCATGGCCCAGTGGCTGCTCCATCCCTCCCCCAGTTATGCTGTGCTTGGGGTGTGGGGGTACATTGTTGGTTCGGCAGTGTGTCCCTGTGCCCATCTGTGGCATGGGTGGTGTGCCCCTGCCTACCTCACTGGTTGTGCACTTCCACTGCTATGGTGCGGAGGTCTCTTTGCTTGCACTATGGCGTCTCTGGACTGCTCAGCTGGGCTAGCCTTCTTGCGCTATGGCGCATCATTTCTGCTCAGCTTCCCCTTCCTGGTTGCGCTATGGCGCAGTTTGTGTGATATTCAGATGTTGGCTGCTTGCGCAATTGGCCTTGCTCCATGTTTGAATACCGCGACAATTGCGCATGTGCTCAAGTGACTTGCGCTTGCTCCTGCTGTTGCGCACTTTTTGAGCGCAGTTTGAATATCCCACCCTTACAGAACAGCATAATCAAGCAGACTAGATACACCATAAAGCCTCTACTGGCATGTCCATATGTGTAAATTTATCCCTTAATTTAAACTGTGGAAACTGATAGAATCACTCTTATGCAATGAGAAAATCACAGGTCTGTAAATGTTATGGATGAGAGGCAATTCAGTTTTTTTTAATTTGAAGTGTAATATCTAAATAGGGTAAATAAAAGTAAAAAGAAACTTTCAGATTCTTAGGGCTAGCCAACAACATGCTGCAGGTCATTTTAGTTCTGATTTCCTTTTTAAAATACTGTCAATAGGCATGTGAAGGGCTCATACAGTAAGCAGTTGCTATGTGGGGGATTTCTGAACTGCTTGTTTTGGAACGTGTCATAGGTAAAATGATATATATGGAGAACATATAAAAATATTGCTGTCATTTTTAAAAGAATTTACAAAATGCAATGATATTCTGGTCAAGCTGAGTCAGGCTATGTTGGAGGAGGTCTACATCTGAAAAATATTTAATGGTATGGACAATGCCTCAGTTTCATTTCAGACCCAGGGAGGCTAGGATCTTGAAGAATTTGTTTCTTTAATTTAATTGTTTAACCAGGTATAGCACACTAAGCTGAAAGTTTTTTTGACAGGAGCGACCTGGGAGCACAAGGAGGTTAAGTGACTTACTCAGGGTCACACAGTATGCAAGTGGAAGCTGTGGGATTCAAACCCAGGTCTGGTCTGCTGGATGTCACCAGATTTGCAGCTCAGAGCCTTAGACCACTGCACTATACTGCCTTGATGATTGCAGATGATCCAAGTTGATGAGAGTCACCATGCCTCGAGTGGTGCTCTGAAACCCTAGCTAGAAGTGCAGTATGACAAGCTAGATGTGTAAAACAGAACTAGTCATTGGTTTACCAGACAGCTTGCTGCTGATAACAAGAAAGTTGTCATATGTGCAACTCAAAAAGAAAGCATATGGAAAAGCTAATGATAGCTTTTTCAACTAAAGTTACTAGATATACACTAATGATGAGAGCAATACAGTTAACAATGAATACACATGAGAAGCAAATAGGTTAGGCCCCATGCCTCCAATATACTGTTTACAGCATTACTGGCACTTAATTGGATCTCTTACTGTTGTATTTAGAAAACTACCATTATGTTTAGCCATGTTTAGAAACACATCAGACATTGAATCATTTTAAATATATGTGATACACATAAAATCCATTAAGATATAGATCAATGTGCTGAGTAACTGAAAATGTTGGTAGTTATTTTTAGTTTTTAGTAATTGTCTTCATTGTCTTGAATCAAGAAGGACTTACCTCACTCCAGTTCCCTACTACCCATATGACAGTAGTGTTAAAAGTTGTAGTCTTCTTCGAATTAAACAAGTCATCACTGTAGATATGGCTGTGGTTCCCTGAAACATTCAGGTCCAGGTCATTTAGGCTGGTTGCTATGTCATAGTGTACTCTATTTCCATGAACTGAGTGTTTTCTTTCAATAGGTGGTTCACTAGTTGGTACTCTTGTAGTTGGTTTATCTATTTGCATACTGGCTGGTATTGCTGTAGTTCCATTTGGATGTTCCTTTGGGAAATCATGAATTAAATAGTTTGTAGGGAGTCTGTTGGGGTCAGTAGTAGGTAACACACTTGAAGACCAAGAATCATTTATGTGGGATGTTTCTTTGGCCCTTGTTCTTCCTATATTAGTTACATGCTTATATTTGGCTTTAATGTAGCCATTGTTGTTATCTGATTCATCACTATAATCAGGTTCACCATCTGGGTCTTCAGTTACATAGTCATACCGAAAAGTTATTCCCCACTTCTTCAAATAGTTTATAGTGGGGAGATTTTGGTAAATTTTGGGGATGGGTGTAATATCTTCTCCTAAAGTGTAATCCTCTTTTGTTTTAGAATGATTTGCCCCATCTTTATAATGAACAGGCTGCCTGGTGTCTCCAGAGTCTGTAGTGTCTTTTGATCTGGGAGTGTTAACAATATTAGTTCCACTGTAATCATGATGGTCAATATTAGAAGATGTGCTGTCATTTGTCTGATTTTTGATATCTGACTCAGACTTATTTTGTGAAAGGTTCTCTTCTTTCTGATCAACTCTTTTAAAATAGTTGGCATGGTTGAAGGTTGTGGCTAACTGAGTGGCGGTGGTGGTTGCTGTGGTGGTGGTGGTACAAGGTAGAGATCTTTCGGTACTAGTTGAGAATTTTCGATTCCAGTTTGACCAAAGGATATTGCCTGATGGGATCCTGTTGGGAATGCGTGCTGTTTTAATGGGCGGAATTTTCACGATGCTCCTTCCTCCTTTTGGTTTTAACACAGGTGGAAATTTGTTTCTGTTATGAGGGCACTGTTGAAGACTGCACAGAGCTTTAGCATTTGGTTTCTTAGACATATCACATGGTTCTTCACTGTTTTTAGCACATGTCACACTACGTGTCCGTACCCCTCCACCACATGTCACAGTACACTGTAAAAGAATCATAAAAGAAATCAGATAAATATTTAGTTACAAAATCTATTTATGATATAAACATAAAGTAGTAACAGATTTGTAACCATCCAGTCCCCTGGGGGTACTAGAACCCCATCAGTGTTAGACTAGGAAGGTATTTGGGCAACTGGTAGGGAGTTTATTAGAAGCTTTCTACACACACCTCATTGTTTACTTAGCTAGGCTAGGTAGAAAATGAGTGATGCCATTTAGAACTATCACAGCAGTATAAGCCTTTTAGCTCAGCTGCAGGGGGCAGTTTAGAATCCTGAGTTCAGTAGTTGCAAGTTGGAGCCAATCAGAGTGGAACTCTGAGTTGGAGAGGTGCCTGCCAGCCCACCTGGGCTGGTCGAAGGACCTCTGGTCATCATTTTCTCACCCTAGTGAGTGGTACAACAGCACTGCTGACAGTACAGCCTAGAGATAGAGTAATGAGCTGTGAATGAGTTTGGTACATCCAGCAGGCCTGGGTTTCATTCCCACAACCTCCACTTGCATACTGTGTGACCCTGAACAAGTCACTTAACCACCCCAGTGCTCCCGGGTGCCCCTGAAAACAGGCACTCATGCCTAATGGGCCTTATCTGGTTACCAAAAGAATAAAATCAAAAAATTAATAAAAATTGCTTCTGTACAAGAAGTGGTGGAGACCTGTGCCAGTGTGCTAGTGGGACCTCAGTGGGTTCATTTTTGTGGAAAGGGTAAAAGGACTGAGAAATCAATGGTCCTAAGGGGCAACCCCCTGATAGAATGAAGATTGTCACAGTTGCCCAGAGTGAGAGACTCAAAGAGTTTCTGTGTAAAAGCAATGGAGTTTCAAAGGAAGAAGTTTTCTTCGCAAACTGTCAGATGTCTGTAACAAAAGGGAATACCAAACCATGAATACAGTAGCATTTGCAAGATTTTGGAAGTTGTCTGGTGATGTATGTGCCCTATGGTAGGCTAGATTACATCACCCAGGACGCAATTTTCACCACAAATATGTGCTGAAGTAAATGTATTTAATGTGTGGAGGCCTTTAGCAATCTGTGTTGGATTGATGGGTCCAGTGTGTGTCCTGGAAGGAATGGCAGAGTCTGGCTGGGGACAGGGTAGGCAGACCTTCACTCTGAGTTTTAGCTAGGGCTAACTGGTTACCTGACAGGAACAGGTTACCCTACAGGTGTTAACTTAGTACGTCTCATCAGGAGGATGCTTTGTGCTAAATTAAAATGTGTGGCAACCCCCACGTAATAGACACTATGTAAAGAAATTCAGAGATCCCTAGCAAGAGGGGTGGACAATTCGTTCTGTAGAAAAGTAGATGTGTGAAATGCAGACACTGCCTGTTCTGTGAGAAAGCAAAGTTCTTGACTGCAAGTAGTGTTGTCTGTAGTGAAAGTTCCAAACTTGGGGGACCACTCAATTTTCTGCTACCATCTGTCAGAAATAAAGCCATAGAATAGAATCCCAATTTTCAGGTTGAGGACAATCCATCTTTGAGTCCAAGTAAAATGTGTATAGGAGACATAGCATAACCCTGGCCTCTGTCTCTCTGTCTCTCAGAATGCAGAGTAAATATGAATGTTATTTTGTGCCCTAACCCCTCGACTTCTTAGACACCCGAGCCAAGCATTTACCCTAATGCCAGGGGTGATACTTATTTTTCTGCCAACTTGTGGGTTGTTGCCTTGTCTGTACACAAGTTAGGGGACTTCTGGTTGCAAGATGCCGCTCTTGACTGGGGTAAGGGTTGCATATTCATTTAAGGTTAGAAGGGACTCTAGATCTATCATGTCTACCTTGGCACCCACAAACATATTTTGTGTTCCAAATTCTTCCTTAACCAATTGTTGGACAGTGTTTGCAACTGATTTAGAGTTGTAGGAATGATTGTTTATGGTGATGCTTAACTGTAACAACTTGGGTATTTTAACATACATGTAATCCAATGTATTAGTATACATTTAAGTGCTGTAAAGTTTATATATATATTATTTTACTTAAGAAATAAGACCTGCCAAGGGGGTTGTCATGCTGGGATAATGTCATGGCTTGGTTGCATTGTAAGGCTCCTGCCACAGGCCAAGTGCCTTCAACAAACCAGAAATGACATCATCCCAGTGACACATGCCATGAAGTGCCTTACTGTGGTTGCAAAATGGATCCATTTATGTGCTTATGGTCATAAGTATGCTGTTTTGTGGACACTTGTTTCACCTGTGGGGCGAAACTGTCTGCCCACCAATCAGCTTTCAGCAATTTGTATCCATTTTATAATGTTAATTTAAAAGGTTGTATTCATAAATGAGAGGTCACTATCAATTGTTAACATTAAATAAAATAAAAAATGTAATGAAGATGGGATTAATACTGTAAGTATGCAGTGCAAACATGTATGAGAACAGTATATAGGGATACCTCACCCATTCTACTATCCAGAGTACTCTGTAATTCCCTTGGTAATCTTTATTTTTACACAACAAATTTTGGAAACACATTCCTCTCACTAAAATCTCAAAGCCATTAAGATGATGATCAGCTCTCCTATTAAGGGGGATTTAATTACCATTTCAACAAACTTAACACATATTCAAATTTCTGTAAATAAAATCATGGCAGTATGCATCAGGAAAACTCAGTTAAACAACAACTGTCTCAAAAGTCAAATTTCAAGACATTTCTTATTTATTTTGTATAGCAGTAGTGTACAACACTAGTTCTGCTCTAACCAAGTCACACTGTATGTCAAGAAAAAAATGTTTCCTTGGCCTCCGGTAGCAGGCAGAGTTTGGCAAGGGTTACTAATGCACCAATTTTCAGGACCCTGATTGGCTCTTTGTTGGAGGATGTTTCCTCTAGTACCTTGGTGTCTGGCTAAACAGCACCTTGACAACATTAGACATATCGATGCCATAGATACATTTAAGGGATAACACATGACAGGGTGTGAGGTCATCAGAAAATAATGCCTGCATCAGGTGACTATTAGACATAAGGTGTAAACAAGTGCCACAACTACACGATAAGAGTGTCATTCCCATACACTATGACTGCGCACACTGGAGTGAGTTATCCCACTTATAAAATGGGCTTTTATTTATTAAAAAATGTAGCTCAAATGAGATGTGCAACTGTTAGAAAATAATCAATTGTCATATGGCATGTTTTGAATCATTAGGTTACAGAATTTTCATGATCCATTTTTTATAAAGGTAAATAATGATGTAATCATCCCTGTGTGCCAAATGCCACAAGTTAGACCAGCTCCCACCCAATCTAACTTGCACCATTTGGGGACCTTTTTTATGGGGCTTATGCCAAATCTTTGGGGCAACTGCTATAAAGTGGGGAAACTATCGCAACAGCACCCAATGTACTATCACTGGGTGCAGTTGCATCAAAGGAGTTTGGCACAGTTGTGCCAAAAAATCGGATTGACACAGGGCTCGACACAAGCCCTGCGTCAACCTTTGAAAATTGGGTCTGCCACCCAGAAATAAAGTCTAAGAGCACCAGTGAGGAAAAGATGAAAAGTTACAATACGAGATAACAAATACAATAAAACACTCATTCCAGAAAGAAAAAACAGTCTGCTAAACAATTCTCAGTCAATAAGTAGTTAAAGAAGCAAATGGCTTTGTTGCCTGACCACTACAATGCTACATTCTCAACCAAGACAAGGGGGCAGAAAAGGGCCTCGAGAGAGTTCCAACTAAGGCCCCCAATTTAAGGAGGGGTGTCCTGTCAGCAATTATAAAAAGGGGGAAAAAGAACCCATGGAGTGAAGGCCCTCCAGCCTCCATCGTTCTTACCAACCTTCCAATGCCATAATAAAGACTCCACAAATAGCCTCTGGGCACCTTAACAATAATATTACCCAGATCCTGTGCGGGGGGCAGCCAAACCCAACCATTTGGTATAGGTATCTTAAGAAAGTCCAAAAAAGGCTTCCAGATCCATGCAGAGTAATCACATTTATCCTGAGCTATATAGGACATCCACTCGAACACAGCCACTGTAAGCATACTATTAATCCACTCACTAATTTTTTGAATTGCTGTCAATCTCTATCGACATAACAAGAGGAGTTTGGCTTCTGTGACAGTGGTTATAAACCAGGCATGTTGCCATGCATTAATCTGTTCCAATTTCCCAGTAGTCCCCAGAGCAAACAATGAATCATCAGCCATCACACTACTGCCCAAAACCTGTGTCACGGTGTGTGTTACCGCTCTCAGCCAAGACACTATTTTAGGGAACTCCCACAATATGTGTAATAATGTGCCTTCACCTCTGTCACAGCACCAGCATTGAGAATGGAAGAGCAACCTCATCGAATATAGGGAGGTCAGGGTGCAGTACAAAAATAATAAAGATTTTAAATGCATTAGGCTGCCCACTGCATCTTTACAGATACCATATGCATTGGACCAAATTGTTCTCCACTCCTTCTCCCCCAGCGAATGACCAAACATGCATTCCCATCTCTGCCGTAGATTGCTTGTGTCTGGTGCCATAAAATCCTGCAACATGGTGTAAATTGCCCCCAGCATGGGGGAACAGGAGACTCTTTGGACCACTTTTGCTTCCCAAATACCTTTTCCAATAGGCCAGGAGGGGGCTCAGTATAACCACTTACTGTACTATCGTAGAACACATCAAATACCTTCTCTGGAGATATCTCCAGTGGTGTGTGGAGAGGAGAGAGACCTGCTGCTGGAGCTCTTGAAAAGACTTGAAATGACTCGAACCAGAAGAAAACAGGTCTCCCACTCACCACACCCCATTCTTCACCCGTGAATTCCAAAACAAAGCTGAACCCTCAGTAGTTAACCGAGGATTATTCCAAGTGGGCCAGAAAGAAAGCGGTACTGACCACTCTGAACCCATGTATTTCTGGGTGAGTTTCCACACATGAACTGCATATTCCTCGGTGGCCAACAAGGTGATGAAATTCATGTTGCCCCACAAGGTGCACTCAGGGGGGCACTGTGAGCACTAACCTCTTTCCAATGCCAACCAACAGATAGAGTCTTCCCAGTATTCTGATTGAAACCAAAACCTTAAGTGACGAAGACCTACTGCAATAAAATACCCCTGAAGCCACAGTGAAGCAAATCCTCCTTTTTGGTAAGGTGCCATCAGCCTGGCTTTGGAAAGGTGAGGCTTCATTTCTACCCAATAAAATACTGAAAGTATCACTTGGAACTGCCTCCACCAACCATCTGAGATCTTCAGAGGTAAATATCACAGTACATATTGGGTTTTAGATACAAAAGGTCATTTGGACAGCCTGAATTTTGCCCCACAATGATAGGCATAAGTGCTGCAACTGCCCCACATCGCATGTCAGTTTTTCCAGGATAGGACTGAGATTCAGGGAAGGCCACTCTGCTAGATTTGTGGAGCTATAAAATCCCAGATATTTCATGGGGCCTGTGGACTAGTTCAACCAGGGGCAGGACACTGTGGAATCTCATCTCATGAGGGTAATTGTATAATTTCAGTTTTGCTCCAATTATGTTGAAGCCCTGATAGAGAGGAAAAGAGATCAAGTAATTGAACTAACTTGGGTAGGGAGGTCTCAACATTTCTAAAAGTCAACAATATATCATCTGTGAATAACATCACATTATAGACTTGGGACCCCACTCATACGCCTTCAATATTCAGAGAATCCCTAATCTTCTGAGCTGAGGACTCTATAGCTAGCAGCAATAGGGCAGCCCTGGTGCATGCCCCTTCCCAGTGAAAAAGACAGAGATAGCCTGCCATTGGACAATACCAACATGTGGGGGATGAATAAATAATTTGAATCCTGTGTATAAAATGCTGCCCAAAACCGAACTTTTCCAAGGTAGCAAAGAGGTAAGGCCACTCAACCAGATCAAAGGCCTTTCCTGTGTCCAAAGCAACCACTGCGGAAGTAGCAGAGGATGGAGAGGGTATACAGAGAAGGTCAACCAACTGACATGTGGTCTGCCTCATCTCTCCCGCCCACAAACTCCACTTGGTCTGGATGGATAAGAGTGGACAAAACCGATGCTATCCAATTGGCTAAAACTTTCACTAGCAGTTTATAATGTACTGTACATTAAGAAGAGACACCATGCATTAGGTACTACACAGGTAGGGGTCCTTATCTTTCTTGGGTAAAGCAAACAAGATGGCATCACACATTGTTGGAGGGAGTTCCCCATGTTGCCAAGCTACACTTATTACTTCTGTTAACAATGGGCATATCTTGTCCCCCTCCCCCATAGAATTCAATAGGGAACCCATCTGGATCCAGACTCTTCCCCCCCTTGCAACCTTCCAATGGCCACCCTTACCTCTCCAGCTGTGATAGGGGTTTCCAGCATCTGCCCATGCTCCTCTGAAAGATGGGGGAATACCAGAGAATCTAAAAAAGCCCATATATCTGTTGTCTCCCCCATTCGATCCTCTCCTAGTGGAATACAGTTGCCAATAATAGTCATAAAATGCTCTATTAATCCCTTTGGGGCTTAAGATAGTTTCATTACCCTTCCTGATCCATGGAATGACCTTGGTGCTATCCAGCTGCTTAAGCTTGTATGCTAGCAGGCAACCTGCTTTCTCCCCACCTTCCCAAAAGGCCTGTTCAGTCCTATAAAGGCCCAGCTCTTCCTGTTGGGTATTCAGCATATTAAGCTGAAAGTGTAAATCTCGCATCTGTCACAACAGGGAGGGATCCAAAGATCCCATCTTGTGCTGTGACTCCAAAGCCCCAAGCAGAGTCATCATGGCGAGAATTCACACTTGATGCTCTTTCTTATGTGCTTCGGAGTACAAGGTGATTCTGCCCTGTACATAAACTTTCAGGCCCTCCCAAACCCACTGAGGGGCTACCGTGCCTGTATTATTCATCGCCTAAAAGCTCTGAAACCTCTTTCCACAACAAATCTTTTGAAACACAGAAACATAACCAATCTTTGAAGGCGTTGTCTGAGAAAAAACTAACAATACTCCTCCATTGAGTTGCTCTGCCCCATCTCTGCTCACCAACAAAGGTCCAGGTAACTGGGGAGTGATCAGAGATAACAATAGGCTCTATAGTCACTTGTACAGATTGTTTCATCAGGGCCTGAGAAATCAAAATGAAATCAATCTGGCTGTACGTCTGGTGGACCGTTGAATAATATGTATAATCCCTAAAACTTGGGTCAGTGTTGGGTAAGTTACTTTTTCTATTACTTTCTATTACTTTTGAAAACTTGCTCCAGAAAGCTCTGTACAGTCACTAGCAGGGATGGAGAAGTACTAGAAAAAGTAATACATCTAACAGTTACAATTACTTATGTCGTTTTATACAAAAGTAATACGTAACTGTAACTGATTACATTCATTTGAAAGTAACTAGTAACTAACCTATTACTTTCAAATAAATGTCATCTGTTATAGTTATTTATTATTTTTGTATTTTTTGTATAAAAAGAAAGAAGTAACTGTAACTGTAAGGTGTATTACTTTTTCTAGTACTTCTCCATCCTTGCTAGTGACTGCACAGAGCTTCCTGGATCAAGTTTCCAAAAGAAATAGAAAGTAATAGGAAAACGTAACTTACCCAACACTGACTTGGGTTATGAATGAGCAAGATGTCCCAGAGTCCTGATCTTCCAGTAGCTGAGACGGGCCTTGGACTCCGGCATGACCATCCTATTTGGTATTCCACTACAGTCACAGATTGGATCTGGGGCCTCATTCATATCTCCTCCCATGATCAATTCTCCTTCTGCCTTCTCCTGGAGGACCTGTGAAAGCTTTTGGAAAAAGGGGGCATTGTATTCATTGGGGGCATAAACAGAAACTAAGGTATATAAGCAGCCACCCAAGGTTCCAATCTTTAAAATCCAGAGCCTGGGGGTCTTTTGCCACCTGTTTTGTCACCCAATTAAGACCTTTCATTATGAATATTATTACCCCTCACTTTTTACAGGTATAGGAAGGGGCATATAACTGCCCCCTCAAACTAGACCATAGGCGGTCTACCTCCTTTGCTAACAAATGGAAGCACGATTTGTCCCCCCAATTTCTTAACATAATTTAGAACCTGCTTCCTTTTGATGGGCCCATTCATGCCCTGCACATTCCAGGATATAACCTTAAATGAAACCATGATCCCAGCATCCTTCCAGTAGTGCCTCCTCTTCATCTCCCCTGTTCCCTGCAGTAAGTGGGCCGCAAAACCACTGCTCCTGAAAAGCAGACTGGCAATGAAATACTTCAACTGTAACAACAAGTAAAACAGTAACAAATTCTTCAAACTCCCCACAAACTATACAAGAAAACAGATACATAATAATAACTGTAGCATTGGTATAAATCCACTCAGGTACTCTCTGGGTCACGCATTCTTTCCTCCCTTAAATACAAATCATTTTCCCCCCTCCCTGGTCTCAGCCTACCCTCAAAAACAAAGAGGAAGGCTATTTACTCAGATCCCTAAAATCCCTCCCAGCTAGTCCAGCTCCAGCTCATTCCAAAGTATGGCCCAGTCTCAATACAATCATGTTTTCCATCCCATTAACTGTCCAATTTGCATGATGCCCCTCTGATGGACTACAGAAAACCAAAAATCACCCACCTACTTAGCTCTACAAGACTGTAGAACTTTGGAATAACAGCCCTTCAGTAGCAATGAAAACCTGGGCTATAGAAAAATAGCAACCCTCTTCTCTAACGTACTGTATTCCCCAGAACCAGTCATACTTCATACACCCAATACATACTGCTATGCTGAGGTTATCTCTGACCCATGACCTCGATCAGATTAAAAAGGCAGTCCCTCCGTGAGATTAAATCCAGGTCCCCAGCATTTATATCATATGTAGCATTATGTAGCATTATGGGTGAGAAGTAAGGCTTTGAGCCAGATCCCATTATGTTGCCAAAATGTAACCTCCTCCCCCCACAGTGCACTATGGAGCCACCAGCAGAGAGCTGCTCCCATGATCAGATTACCTTTCCCACAGGTGCAGGACTATTCTAGCAGTGCTAGGGTTCCCTGAAAGAAAAAATACCCCCCAGAATTGAGAGGCCCTGCTTTCTTAATTAACTAAATTGTCCTTCCATCCCAATTTTCCAGTCACGCTCCCTAACCAAAGCCCAAGACAGAAAAACAAAAGATCAAGGGGAGAGTGAAGGCTGGTCCTATAATTCGAGCCCCCCCCTTTCACTTGCACAGCCATAATCTCCCTGCCCCACCTCCCATAAGTCCAGACTCCCAGTACTTTCCACCCTCCTTTGCAAGCTAAACATGCTAGCCCCCATCCCTGATCAAAAAAGAGATCTCCCCTTAAGAAATCTATATTAACAATACCAACATCTCCAGTCCCAAAAGTAATTCAAACCTGGGATAAATCCTGCCCATTATATTACACAGCACCCCATAAATATGAACTCCGCCAGGTAATACCTCCAACCACACTCCTCCAATTACCTGGTAAGAACTGTTCCACAGTTCTGAAGAAGAAAAAAACTGCCCTGTCCACTGTCTCCAGCTCAGTTCATGAAATCCTCGTCTTGCTGAAAATCCAACAATGTGAGAACCTTGCTATTCTCTGCATTCCTGGGAGCCGCTACAGCCAATGTCACTGCTCAGGCCGGCTTATCCTTGATCCTCTGTGGTTGGGGGAGAGGTCACTCCTTCCATGGACTCCATTCTGGTCTCTCTCCATTATGATTGGCCAGAAACTGCATTGCCTCCATTGGGTAAGAGAAGTGCTCTGTTCCATTGTGGTCCACAATCTTCAAGGTGTCAGTAGATAAGGACCATATGGCCCACCTAGTCTGCACATTTCCCTACTCGCTGCTATAGCCACAGATCCTATTTGACCTGCGGCTCTCCTGCTCTGCACATCTCCAGGATACCCTTATGGCTGTCCCTTGCACTCTTGAATCCCTGTATTGTTTTCATCCCCCACCACTTCTGCTGGAAGGCTGTTCCACAGCTCCACCACCCTTTCAGTAAAAAAGTACTTCCTAAAATTACCCCTCAGCCTTCCACGCTTCAGCCTCATATCAAGCTCCCTTGTTCTTGTGCAGAGTTTTCTCTGAAATATGCTTTCCACCTGTACCCTGTTTATTCTCCTAAGGCACTTGAAAGTCGTTATCATATCTCCCCTCTCCCTTCTTTCCTTGTAGGGCTTTTGGTGCAGTCCATGTACCATCTTCGTTGCCCTTCTCTGGACTGCCTCTATTTTGTCAATGTCCTTTGGGAGATGTGGTCTCCAGAACTGGACTCAGTACTCCAGCTGAAGCCTCACCAATGATCTGTACAGTGGCATCACCACCTCTTTCCTCCTGTTTGTTATGCTCCTCCCTATACACCCCAACATTCTGTTTGCTCTCCCCAACCGCCTTTTCACACTGTTTGGACACCTTCAGGTCATCAGATATGATAACCCACAAGTCTCTTTCCTGACTTGTGGTGGCCAGAATTTCCCCACCCATCCTTTACTCCTCCCTGTGACCCAGGTGCATGATCTTGCACTTTTTAGCATTGAAACTCAACTGTTAGACACCCGACCACTCCTCTAATAGGCTTAGGTCCTTTCTCATTTTTTCCACCCCCTCTGGTGTGTCCATTCTGTTGCAGATCTTGGTGTCATCTGCAAAGAAGTGCACCTTTCCCTCCAGATGCTTTGCAATGTCACTAATGAAGACATTGAATAGGACTGGCCCCAGCACTGACTCCTGTGGCACCCCGCTGGTCACCTCACTCTCCTCAAATGTCATGCCATTTACCACCACCCTTTGAGTCCTGTTCCTTAGCCAGTTCCCAACCCACTTTACCACCATAGGATCCACTCCCAGGCTCCCCAACTTAGCAATCTCCTGTGTGGCACAGTATTGAAGGCCTTGTTGAAATCCAGGTAGGCCACATCCACTGCCCTTCCCCTGATCTACCACACTGGTTATCCAGTCAAAGAAGTCTAGAAGATTCATCTGACAGGATCTTTCTGCTGAGAATCCATGCTGCCTTGGATCCTGTGCCCCGCTATCCTCCAGAAACTTCACAATCCCCTCCTTAAGTAAGGACTCCATTAGATTCCCCACTACGGTGAGGCCATGCTTACAGGCCTGTAATTGCCTGCCTCCTCTCTGCTTCCACTCTTGTGGAGAGGGACCACATCTGTCCTCCTCCAGTCCTCAGGTACCTCCTCCATTTCTAATGATGCATTGAAAAGGGCAGTCAGTGGTTCCGCCAGCACTTCCCTAAGTTGTCATCAGAAGTTTTGTCTTAACAGGACACCATTGTAAAAGCTCTGCTCAATGTTTTTTAACCCTGAATAAGATTTAATTTAATTTGCTGTCCAGTGTGCAGGCAATGTGGTGTCATTCACACTACAGTGATGCCTTACAAGAAAAATGAGATTCAAGGTGAATGGAGAGAGGAGGAGGAGGAGGATGATGAGGAGGAAGAAAATGTGTTCTTTTCAGAAACAAGAGTCCTTCTATGGATTTTGTTTTAATGTAAATACTATTAATTCATATTGGGGCCAAATCACAAAGCCCCAGCCGGAGATGTGTGGCACGTAAGTGATGTGTGCAATGGTACACAACAGTATACTGCTCACTTTATGCCATGGCAGCATTCATGAACAACAGTGCAGCCTACACAGGGGAAGGCAAATGTATAGCTATTCATGACAGAAAGTATGTGCATGCCTGGGGGGGCCTGGCTATCCAGCAGTGTGCATGCAGCACTGTAAGCAGATTCACAATCTGCACTATGTCACCCAGGTTCATGGACCAGGGCACACATCAGTATGTGGCTTTGAGGGCAGCAGTAATCCACAGGTGTACAACACAGGCACACAAGGTGCACCAGGGAATGGCAGGCATACAAAGCTGCATGATCACAGCACCAGACAGATGACACTGCGAAGACACCCCACAGCATGCAGGACACAGAATGACACCCCCCACATGCCGCCCAGTGGTGGACATGTCATACACTGGTGCTGAGAAATGTGCAGGACATCAGGCACAGCACTACAGTGGAAGAGACAGACATGGAAGATGACATCCATGGCATGGCACACCATCCACCAGAAAGCATCAGTGAACACCACAGAGTGGGCTGTGGGTGCAGGATGATGAACACACAGAGGTGCCAGCACCCATGGGTGTGGGTGACCTTCCTTCGCCCCACCCATGCACCTAGACAGTGCCCTGGAATGCAGGGTGGGGTGGAGAATGGGAAACCATGGATGCAGGCACCCCTGTAGGACCCGGCTTCCAGTACAGGGGTACGAACCACACATGAACCCAGGACAGAGCCAACATGTGCCGATGCTAAACATGGTAAGCACTATGAAGAACACAAACACACCCCATGGCCTGGACGGGTGCCCCACCCTAGGTACCACCAATGAATGCCAATGGCATGACCATGGCACAGGCCACAGTGATGGTGGTAGGGCAAGTGCACCCCATTGCAGCACAATACCATGCACACCCCAGGCAATGCCATTTGCAGTAGACTGCCAACTGAGATGTATAATGCCCCCCAAACCCCAACAGCAAACACACACCACCACCAGGAATGATGAGGACAACACTGTATGCAAAGCAGATGTCTTTAATGATGTAATTTGTAATGTACATTTGAGAGAGGCAATACAGGCAAACATAAACAAAGGCACCACTGGCTCCCACCAGTCCTCCTAATCCTCTGAGCCCCTGCTGGAGCCTGGAAGGGTGGTCTAAGAGTAGCTCCTGAGGTGCAGCACCAGGCACCACAGTGATCCATGATACCTCTGGAAGAGAAAAGTGATAAGACAGCCATGAGTCATGGGGACATGGCTGACAACAGCAGACACACATGTGCACCACATTCACTGGCACAACATACCTTGGACAGCGCAGTGATGGCTCACAAGTCACCTACCTCATCCTTGCAGTGGATGCTGGCCATGCCCACCCTCCAGGACAGGTGGTAAGGTAGATTGTGGGGCACCCAGTGCCACTGTGGCACCACCACCAGTGATGCAGCCCTATCTGACTGTACTCACCACTCAAAAATGATGATGCCCAGCCACCCCAAGAAGTCCTTCAGAGACACAAAGGGAGAGCAAAGGTTTAGTAGCACAGCACACAAGGACCCTGGACACACACACAGACACTACCAGTAAGGGCAACACACAGGGCACAGTACACAGGAATACCCACGGTGGACAGCACAAGGCATACACCACAGGTGGGTGTGTAGTAGGTAGTAACTGCACACACCCTGGTTGTCCTGTATGTCCAGAACCTGAGGGACATGGACAGGATAGCAGCACACAGTAGGGAAGAACACAGCTACTCACTTCCCTGGGCACTGTAGCCTCCCAGAGGGTCCCCAAGGGGTCATCGGTGAAGGTGGTGGTGGACGCTCACTGCAGTTTTTGGGATTACACCCCCAGATGCCTGACCTCAGGTGTGGACACACCCCCATAATGTGGAGCACCTGCAGCCACCATGTTGAGATGCAAAATGGCATACCGGGCAGTGACACCCACCAGCGTGCATGACCCCAAGGGCATTCTAGGTCATGGTTCTCTAAAAGGTTAGACCTGTGGCTGTTGCAGAAGCTGCTTGAAGTGATATATGGTGCTGTGTACAATGAGTAGTAGCAGTCAGATTGAGAGTTACAGTGATCTCATAGGGATCGCAGGATATGCCCCGGGCTACTCATGAATGTCCTCCTGTGTGAGCACTAGAGGGAGAGTGAGAGGGCTCAGAAGAGACAACATAGACCCAGGATATTCAGGCCCTGTACAACTTTGGCTCAGCATTGCAAGGGACAGCACATTGAGGGAACTGCCTGGACCATGATATTTCAGGGCTCTGCCACATGCTCCAGGAGCACCTGCAAGCCCCAACACATAGGTCACATGCCATGTTTGTGTAAATGAATGTCCCATGTGCTTTGTCATACTATGCCAGGGGTTCCTTCCAGAGGGCCGCGGAGGATGTCACAGGTGTCAGTCAGTCATCCATGTCATGGGCCTTGCATCAGGTCATGGATACCTTACTCCAACATAAGCATGATCACATATGGTTCCCCATGGCTGATGTGAACATCTGTGCCATGAAGGAGGTATTCCACACCATACATGGCTAGACTGTACCCACGTGGCCATCATAGCACCTACAGTGGATGAGGAGGCATAAAGGAACAGAAAGGGTTTCCACAGCATCAACTGCCAGATAGTATGCGATGCAGATGGTATCATTACCAATTTGTGTGCCAAGTACCATGGGTCGACATATTACACTTACATGTTTGACAGATCCAGGCTGAATAACCACTTTGTTTGGCTGCTGGGTGAGTATGGACATGTCAGAAACACAACACAGATGTGCACGCTGCCACAGGTCACTAACATGTCCGTTCTGTAAGCAGTGCTTAGGTGACAGCAGATACCCACTGCAACCATAACTGATGATGCGATTTCTGATGTCATATGGCAGGGAGGAGGAGGAGGCATACAACAAGCTGCACAGGACGATATGTGCCGTTGTTGAGGGGAACCACTGGGGTGCTGAAGATGCAGTTCCATTGCCTGGAGCATACACATGGCACAATGATGTTGCCCACAGGAAAGACCTGCAGAGTGATCACTGTATGTGCCATGCTGCACAACATGGCTGTTTGCAAGTGGCTACCCATGTCTGAGTACCTGGGTGCTGTCCTACAGAGTGATGGGGAGGGGGATCAATCACAGCACCATTGTCCTGAGACACTGTCTGGCCAGGAAGCATGCACGCACTCACACATGGGTCATTCAGGAGATAGGGTGTGCCCTATGTGGCACTGTGATGAGGCCTATACATACTGAGTGCCCATATGGGAGGAGGATGGTTGTCCTGCCCCATGAGGTGCGGTACTGTCCGTGTCGGGGGGGTGTCACATAGCAGTCCAGCTGTTGCGGAACTTGTAGTTTGGGTACCCACAGCAGTGGTCTGTGTCCACAGCAGCAAAAGTTAACCATCCTGCTCTGGAGGGCGAGGTTCATGTGTGTGGTACCCATCCTGGAGGCAGGGTTAATGGGTGTGGCCCCCACCTGGGGGGGGCAGACTTCATGTATGTGGCCCTCACCCCAGGGGATGCAGTTCATGGGTGTACAGTGCAATCCTTGGAGGGGGATGGAATGTGTGTGTGTGTGTGTGTGTGTGTGTGTGTGTTTCTGTGTGGTGGAGCTGTGTCGAGGCAGGTGCAGGTGCGTAGGTGCCCCTGAGCACTGTGTGTGAGCCACATTACAGCCTCCTGGCAGGTCCCCTTCAGATTACAGAGGAGCATGTGCCTGGTGGTGTGGCTGTACTTCCACCTTCCCCCCCCGTGTGGTCTACTGTCTCCAGATGGCCCTGGCACAGCTGCCCCTGTGTGTCCCCCAGGGCCACAGCATGCTGGTGGGCTCTGACCCCTGGGATGCAGAGCCCGCTCCTGACTCCTGTGTTCCTATTGGGCTGGTGGATGCCATAGTGTCAGCACCCTGCATGTGTGCCTCAGGGCTTGTGTGACTGGTGGGTGGCAGCTGATACAACCTGGTATTCTGTGCCATGGCAACTGGGACACATGTCAGAGCCTGCATGGTGGTGGCATGCAGCTGTGTTCCCAGCCCTGTGTGTCCACCTGGTGCCATCTGGGATGCCACATCCTGACCTGCTGGGGTTGGGGGACAGCATGGCAGGCTGTGCTGGGCTCTGATTGTAGATGGTTTGCTATCCACACCAGGAGGTCTCCGATTTTGTTCATCGGCATGCCATATCCCATGTACCTAAGCGGTCAGATCCCACAGAATGTTGGTGTTGTCCCACTGGGCCTGCATGTGTTCCCATTCCAGCTGCTGCAGTTCAGAACAGAAGGACTGCATGACAGACCATGGTGCTGTCCTGCATACCTGGTGGGTTGGACATGCTGTGGGCCCCTCATCCCTACTATCAACATGCCTGTGTTGAGTGGCATGTCCTTGAGCCATGTGTGGGATGGGATGTCATCCTGCATAACCAAGCATGTAAGGCTGTGTCAGCTGCTCCTTGGGTCCTTGTCCTATGGCACTGACCAGCCAGTTGTGTGGTGACTGTGGGGTTGGTTCGGGGCAGAGAGGCATTTGCTGGCTCCTTTCAGGTGTCTGTGCCAGGCTCTGCACAGCCTCTGGTGTCCCCAGCAGGGTTTCAGAGTCGGTGTCCTCCACAGTGTCCATCTCCTGCACCATGCCCTGTGCCCCCTACACTGCACTAGTGGATGAGAGAACATTGGCTGTTTACGTATAGGTGCATTGGCATGCATTTAGTTGACCATGGTAGGGACTGCATTCCCATACTGTGTCCCCCTGTGTATCCTCCTCCATGATGGTCACCGGCAGTGCATGGGTGCTAGCCACAGTCTCCTGCTCTGCAGGGTGCAAGACATGACTCTTGGTTATGCTGTTCAGTCATATACCTCCCACCATGTGTCCCCTGCACTGTGCACCATGCCCGGCATAGTGTTAGTTCCCTCCTTCTCCCCATGTTAGCCAAACTCAGAGAGGGAGTCAGCCACCATTCTCTCAATGGGCAACAGTGTTGGCACCTGTGTGTGTGTTCCCCACCTGTGCCATGCTGTGCCCATTCCATGGTGGCAAGCTTTTGCTTCATGGCTGACCAGGGGTCGTGTCATGTGTGCTTGATTGCTGCAAGTGTCTGTGCCACTGGAACAGCTGAATTGGTAACAGCCTGAATGTTAAGTCATATCCTGGCCTTGGCTTCTGCAGTGGTCTTCAGGGAATCCGCTCCATACAGCACCCCATGGTTGTCTCGGATGTCTGAGACCATGGCTACCACCTGGCTACTTGTGAAATTGTTGGACTGGGCCCTGGTGGTACCCCGCAACATCTGCCCTCCTGAGCTCTCAGCCCCTCCCCAGCCATGATATGCGACATCTTGTGGGGGTGCATTTGGCACAGGTGCATCACCTCCATCTCCACATCCTGCTGTTGCATGCTCCTTCATTGTGGTATGCACTTCCTAGTGAACACACAGGAGATGCACATGCCCATATATGATGGGGCCAAGAGGCTGGGACATGGATGTTTGGGACACCCTGTTGTCCCTGTACTTTGTACTGTGCACCACTTTTAGCCATGTTTCTGCCTCAGTTCCTTCTTGGTGCTCCTTTGTGAGTGGCAAATTTTTTTTTTTCAGCTGGCCAGAGTGCGTACCTGCCCACCCATATTACATCACATTTCTGTGCAGTTTACATGCTTTTGTGAATGGGACGCATTATTTAAAAAATGTTCTGTATTTATATACCAAGATAAAGTGATTAAGTGGATTTTTGAGTGCCCATATACAAATGGTTAGTGTTACACTAACCATATTAGCATCCCGCTAACCATGAACAGCATGAGGCCCCTTACCCAGGTCACCAATGCTGATACGGTATCAGAGATGGGGACCAGCATAGCCCTCCTCTCACCACCATCTGAATAGCACAGAGTGACTGTGCATTTACTGTGCAAACAGTAAGCATGTGATCACTCTCTACAATTCAGATGGTGGCCAGCTAAAATGGTGAGTGGAGGGCCATGCATGTTCCCATCTCAGATGCCATATTGGCATCCATGAGCAAAGCATGGGGGGGGGTGCAAGGAGGTGGGTATTGAGTATGCGGGTCAGGGAGTTCAACTTTAGTTTTGTGGGAAGGGGTGGAGTTAACTAGACTGCCAGGGCATGTTACAGCATTAAAGGGCATGCAATCAAGGGTTGGAGGGACCACTAGACAAGAAACTATGTTATACTATGTTATTCTGTATGATTATATTCTGTAGGTATGTTGACTCTGTATGTCATCTCTGTGACGAGGTACCTTTGTAAATGAGCCTCTGGCTCAAAGGTTGTAAATCCAATTACACAATAAATAAATAAATAAAACAAGAACTATAGAAAAGGATGGGCAATCGGGGGGGTGGAGGTTGATGGTGGTGTTGGTGGTGGCATGAGTTATTTCTAGAGGACTGGGTATTAGGGCAATGATTGTAAGATGACTTTTGTTTTGCCACAGGTGGAATGACATTGTTGGACTAGATGCCCTGGCAGCGCATCACCGGCAGCAGCAGCTATAGTGTTCCAATGAGGCTAATTATCTGGGAGGGATAATTATCAGTGAGACCTTCTGGAGGTTGTAGTGCTGCCCATATGCACACATTTCTCTGGGTTGAGGGAGGAGGTTGATAGGCTACAGGCTGAATTGACTAGGTTTCAGGGGACCTCTTCTCCAGCCCAGAGACCTCTAAGTCTGCCACCATTACCTTAGATAATGCCTGGAAGGAGGAACGGCTGGACTATGGTGGGATCTGGAAGGGTGGGAGTGATGGGTTAGAGGTACATTCCTCATCCAGTACCAATACACAATTACTACGCTACTTTGGCAAGGCAGGACTGCCAGGAAGAGGCACCTGTGGTAGTGGCCAGTGAGGGTGTGGGGTCCTCCAAAGTGGAAACCCCAAGGAGGGTAGAAGAGGACCCCAAAGGAGGAGGAAGCAACTTCTGGTGGGGGACTCTCTGTGAGGAGGATAGATTTGGAACTAGGAAAGCAGTGAGAGGCAGGTTAGGTGTCTATGTAGTGCCATGGCCCAGAGGGATGGGAAGTGGATCCTGAGGATCGCTAGGGCAGCTGGATGGGAGACAGCATGGGTGTCATTGTCCATCTGAGGACTAATGGCCTACTATGGATGGGGCTAGAATAGTGCATGGGAAATTCCAGGAGCTGGGGAGGGACCTTAGACAGATAGCACACTCAGTGGCTTTCAGTGAGGTGCTGCCTATCTACAATGGGTGGGGGGAGAGATCTCCATACCATGACATTTAGTCATTGTTGAAGGAATGGTGCAGAGAGGAGGGTTTTGGCTAAACTGGGGACAAGGAATCCACCTGGAGGGATAAGGGCCTTTTCATGGATAATGACCTGCATCCATCAGGAGGAGAAATGCAGTCCACAAGGGATGGTTTAATGTTACTTTGATAAACATTTAAACTAGCCGAGGGGGGTTGCTGACAAAATTGGGGAGGCAGACACTACTCCCCTATTGGCTGAAGTAGAGAGTAGGGAGAACCTGAGGGAAGTGGAATTTCCTAGTGTAAATATTATTAAAGGAAGTATGGTGATAAAAATGAAGGGGAAGGGAATGGAAGCATTAAAAAGAGAGGGGGAAAGAGGAGGGAAAAAAGGAAAGATGGCAGATAACAAACAGAGTTGTACCTGGAAAGTCAAGTGTGCAAATGCCATAAGTCTAGAAAATAAGATTCTGGACCTAGAAGTCATCATGGCAGAGGTCAACCTGGATAGTGTGGTCATAATCAAGTCATGGTACACTAAAAACCATGGCTGGAACATGGCCATACCAGGTTATACTCTGTTCAGGAAGGACAGGGTGAGAAGATAAGGAAGGAGAATTGTGCTTTTTGTGAAGGAAAGCATAAAAACCAACAGATATACAGGGAATAGAGGGGAAAGAGGTACTGTGGGTCACTCTAGAGATGGGGAATGGAGCCTCTATTCACACTGACATGATCTACAGTCTACCAGCATGGGGGGAGAAGTTAGATATGGTACTGGTGGAAGTCACTGGCAAGACTGTGGAAAAGAAGAAGGTGCTACTTGTGGGGAACTTCAATCTACTGGATGTAGGTTGGAGCCTCCCAGCTGTGGTTTCAGCTTGAAGCAGGGACATCCTGGACTCCCTGCAGGGGGTATTATTCCTCAGGCAGCTAATCAGTGAACCCACTTGTGAGAGTTCAGTACTGGACCTGGTACTCACAAACAGGTAGGGTGTTGTAGATGTCAAGGTGGGAGGCCACCTGAGGACCAGTGATCACCATACAGTATGACTCATTATAAGGATGGCTGCAGAATCAAACCACACAAGAGTGAGGGTCCTGGACTTCAGGAGGGTAGATTTTAAAAAGATGGGTGAATGCCTCCCTGATGATCTGTCGACACATGGGGGATGACCTGGGTGAGGTGGAGGAACTGTTGGTGAAGCGAAAAAGAACCATAGTGAAGGCAACAAACCTCTGCATTAAATAAGTGAGCAAAAACAAGAGGAAAAACAGACTTCTGTGGTTCTCGAAAGAAGTGGCAGAAAAGGTAAAAGCTAGGAGGGTAGCTTTTAGAACATATAAGGAAACGTTGAGGAAGAAGGATAGGGAGGGATCAGGAGAAACAGAGGAAAGCAAGGACCGCAAAGGTACAAACTGATGAGAGAATAGGGCAAGAAGGGGCAAGACATTTTTTAGGTATGTAAGTAAAAAGAGGAAGGCCAGGGGTGGGATTGTAATGTTAAAAAGGGAACGGGGGACCCGGAAAAGGCAGACATCCAGAACAAATACTTTTGTTTAGTGTTCACAGAGGAAGATGACAGGGAGGGGGCCACAAAAAATGCAACAGAAGCATGGGAAAGAGGGAGTAAGAGAGGTAGAGAGGAGTACACTATTTCATTTTATGGTGGACAGAGTCCAGAAGGTCTCACAAATATGAAAGCAGACAAAGTAATGAGGCCAGACAGGGTGAATCCCATGGTGTTGAGGGAGCTCACTGAGGTACTGGCTGCATTTCTGGCAGTCCTATTTAACAGCTCATTAGAAACAGGAGTAGTTCCCCTAGAAGACTGGAAGAAGGCATATGAAGTCCCACTTCACAAAAGTGGTAGCAGGGAAGAGGCTGGCAATTATAGGCCAGTCAGCCTGTCTTTTTTTGTGGGAAAGTTAATTGAATCACTGCTGAAGGAAAGGATTGTGCAACATCTTGAATCCAATAGGTTACAAGACCCAAGGCAGCATAGATTCACAGGGGATGTCATGTCAAATTAGTCTGATAGATTTCTTTGACTGGGTGTACAAGGAACTAGATCAGGGTGGAGGGGTGAATGTCGCCTTCCTAGATTTCACTTAAACTTTTGATACTGTTCCACCCAGAAGATTAGCAAGCTGGGTAGCTTAGGAGTTGGTACAAAGGTGGTAAACTGGGTAAGAAATTGGTTAGGGAATAGGCAGCAGAGGGTAGTTGCAAATGGGTAGTGCTGTGCAGAACGCAGACCTCCTCCGGTGAAATTAGCATGGCATGACCATTCTGCCAGTGGAATTTCCACCAGAATTTCGTTGGTTTTTCTGCGAAATTGCAGAATTCCACCTACTGTGATTCGCGGAATAATATTCCGTGGAACAGCATTTTTCCATGGAAAATCATTCCACAACTATTTTCTGCTCTGGAATTCTACCATTCCATTTCCAGCAAAATTCGGTGGAATTTTGAAAATTCCACATTGCATTATTGAGCTCACTCTGAGGAAAGGAGGGTGACCAGAAGGGTGCCTCAGAGATTAGTGCTAGGACCAGCCCTCTTTGATCTTTTTATAAGTAACACTGCAGAGGAGCTGGAAGGGAAGGTCTTCCTCTTTGAGAATGACATCAAAATCTGCAATAGGGTGGACACTCTAGTGGGGATGAAAAGGATAAGCAGCGATTTGAGAAAACTCAAGGAGTGGTTGAGTATAAAGCAGCTGGGTTTCAAAGTGAAAAAGTTCAAAATAATGCACTTAGAGCACAGAAACCGAGAAGCAGATTATAAAAGGGGTAGGGTGGTACTGATGACCACCAAGCAGAAAACAGACCTGAGTGTAAATTATATCTCATGACCTAATGGTGGCCAGACAGTATGAAAAGGCAGTTGGGAGAGCTAGTAGGATGCTGGGGTGCATAGTGAGGGGTTTCACCAGCAGGAGGGAGGTGGTGGTGTTGCCTCTGTATAAACTGGTTGTAAGACTCCACCTAGATTACTGTATCCAGTTCTGGAGACCACATCTCTGGAAGGACCTAAACAAAGTGGAGGCAATTCAGAGGAGGGCAATTAAAATGGTGCAGGGTCTGCATAATACACCCTATGAGAAGACTAAATGACCTAAATATGTACACTTTGGAAGAGAGGAAGGAGAGAATGGATATGATAGAGACCCTTAAATACCTCACAAGGGTAAATAATGTTCAGGAGGGAAGTATTTTTCAGCAAAAAAGGTGCTCAAGAACAAGGGAACAGTCTACCAAGCTAGAGGGGGACAGATTCAGGAGAGATGTGAGGAAGTACTTCACAGAAAAAGTGGTGGATTCTTGGAACAGTCTTCTAGCAGTGGCGGTGGGGGTGAAAACAGTGTTGGATTTCAAGAATACATAGGATAGACATAAGGGAATGATGGCAAAAGAAGGGGTGGAAGAATGAGACAGAGATCAAGAAGGATCTGCAGAATACAGTAGGTAGGAAAAAATAGGCAGACACCATGGCCACTCAGTCCTTATCTGTTGGCAAACTTTATGTTTTATGTTTCTGGGGGCTGGGGCAGAGCCTTTTATTTAGAATAGGGGCTCAAACGGGTCATGCATTCTGTATTTCGAGCTAGAGTCATTTGTATGAAAAAAAGATCAGTAGAACTACAAGTTGTTTTTCTGAGTAAATAGTCAGACCTTTCAATGTGCTTCTCGAGTGTTGACTCTCCAAGTTTGTTTCTGATCTTCAAAATTCCCTACCAGATCGACTTGCTTGCTTGGTTTTCTCTTTTGCATTATTACTTTTTTTTTCCATTTTAATTTGGCCATCTTCTCCCATGATGACCTCATCTGCTCTGTATCAAAATCATCACTAGAACTTGTTGTAACTGACAACATACATTCAGTTTTCTCTGCTTTACCATCCACATCATCTCCTGCATGTGATTGACCATCTCCTGCCTCCTCATCTCCTGCTTTGTCCCACCTGCTTTACTTCCTCTTCAGCTTCTTCTTCCCTTTCCGTGCACTCTGTTTCAGTCTCTTGTGATTTATTAACTCCCCCTGTCCCTTTTTCAGCTTATCCTAATGTGCTTCTGCTATACCATCTCTTACCACCTCACTGTCGTACCCCCATTCCACTGGATCCACTACCATGTCTTCCTCACTGTCATGTTCCTCCATTATA
The DNA here is from genome assembly GCA_016271365.2 of Neoceratodus forsteri. Taxonomy (NCBI): domain Eukaryota; kingdom Metazoa; phylum Chordata; order Ceratodontiformes; family Ceratodontidae; genus Neoceratodus; species Neoceratodus forsteri. The sequence continues at coordinate 991,001,644 of CM057449.1, forward strand.
AGCTGCTTTGTTGGTGGTTTCACTGCTTATTTTGATAACATTGTGAGGCTTGTATATCTCGTCCTACTCCAAACAATTCCACTTTTGTATCAGGAGACAAGATGGCACTGGCATCCTCAGTGCCTGACCCAGCTAGGCCTTACTTACTGTCATCTTATCCACACAAAGGTTGAGCTTCAGAACTGGGCCTAATGATGCTACTGCTGATGATGCCTGATTTGGTAGCTGGAGCAGAGGGGCTATCAAATAATGCCTCAACATGGACAGGCAATTGTCCAGGCCCACAGCACAGAGGTGACTGTGGTGGTGCTGGTGCCACTGACACTAGCAGCTGGTGTCATATAATTCAAACAAGACACATGTATTTGGATGGATATTCCTGAGGCTAAAGACCTCAAAGTACTTGAAGGAGTAACAGCGGGAGACCCGTGTGCTTTTGGTTTGCTCATAGTGCTTTCATTACCAGATGTCCTTGATGACTGGAACTGGCTGGGGAAATTGCTTTTTGTAGTTGGTGTGGAATCAGTTGACTTCTGGGGACTAAAACGAACCTTGGTTTGTTGGCTGCAGTATCACTCACCTAGCTCTAGTCCTTCTCTCTTGCATAGCCCTTGTCCTACAACTATGACTCCCAGTCCCTATCCTGACTCCTTCACCAACACTGCTTACAAAACTGGTGCTTTTTTGGAACTGTCATGGTGGAGCCTACTTCTTTCTTCCCTTCTGTAACCCTTTCTTTTCCAGTTCTTTTCCTCGTGGTTTCTACTCCAATAGCAGATGAGCACACGCACCCATCACATCACTCACTGACACCTCTCGAGTATTCCTCAGTCTCACTTACACACTTGCAGCAGACTATTTCACTTAATTTTGACACAGGCAAAATCATAAAAAAAAACAATAAATATGGATTTAAATGCCTTACAGTTCATATCGCAAGACATGGCATTTAAATATGCTGTTCTTAAAAACACATACTGTACATCGAAAAGCTACACTAAAATCAGCACTTCAGGGACAATCATGTTGTCAACATTCCTGCACCAAATATGTCAGAGAAAGACACCACAAATAAAATAGGTGAAAAATATAACTAAGGTGAGTGCTGGAAATAAGTGATGATTATAAAAATCCACTCCAAATATATATAGGGGATATATCATTACTGCACTGAAAATATCACATTTTTTCATGAGTGCTTGCAGAACCCAGTGACCTCATGAGCAGCATGGCCACAGATAATGTCAGCATGTTCTGAAAGCACAAATGAAAATAAATCTAATGGGCAGGATTCACAAAGAAGATGCACTCAGTGCATCTCGGCTGCCCTGGCACAGTGGAGATGCACTGAGTCAAAATGGGTGATTCACAGAAGAGGTGCAGGGAGATGCCCCCGGTGCATACTCTCTGTGAACAGCACAGGTGTGCCCCACCCAGGATATGCTGGGGCATCCCAGGCTGTACCAGCGCATCCCCATGTCAGGCTGTGAACCCTTCGGGGCAAGGCATCTCAGGGTGCCCTGTGCCCAAAAACACAATTTACAGCCAGGGGCATGCAAATGAGGCCATTAGGCATGCATGGCGCAATGGGGCCATTAGCAAGCCATTATGGCCCCATTTGCATTGTGCCTACAGGGATGCCCCGGTGGAATGCATTGAACAGTTGACCCCTGTTGCACAAGCATGCCCCCTTCCCCACCCCAAGCCCCAGGTAAATGCCACTCCTGGTGGCAGTAAAAGAAATGCAGACCCCCCTGCCCCAAGCCCCCATAGAATGCCATTCCCAGAGCGGTAAATGAAATGCAGAACCCCTCTCCCAAGCCCCTGATAAAGCCGCCTCCACAGTGGTGGTAAAAGAAATGATGTACCCCCAGCCCCAAGCCTCCTTGAAGCCACCCTCCATGGCAGTAGTAGGCAACTGCAAATCCCCTCCCGCCTAGCCCCTGTTGAAGCTGCTCTCAGCGGCAGCCGTCTGTTACAGAACTAACACGCCCAGGTACCCCCAACCCACCCCAGCAGGGTCCATGTCGTGAGCAGCTCAGCTACCCACACACCGCCATGACCGCCACCAACAGGCTGTCTGACAATGATAGCTACCATACAACCTGACACCCATCGGGCTTTGGGTTGTACGGTAGCTGTCATTGTCAGACTGCTCTGTCAGTGGGCGCCATGGCAGTGGGTGGTGGGCTGAGCTGCCTGCCGACAGTGGGACCCCGCTGGGTTGGGGAAGCGGGGTGGGTTGGGGTGCCTGGGGGTGTTCATTCCGTAACGGACAGCTGCCGCGGAGAGCGGCTTCAATGGGGGCTTGGGGCTGGGAGAGGGATACATTGTTTCTTTTACCACAGCCGAAGAGGGTGGCTTTACTGGGGGCTTGGGGGGAGGTTCTGCATTTCATTTACCATTGCTGGTAGCGGCATTCTATGGGGGCTTGAGGCGGGGGCAGAACACTGGACTGTCAGGGTGGGCAGGCTGCCATGCTGCTGCCTGCAGTACGGCAGCCTGCCTGTGGGTGGCCACCCACTTAAGTCTAGAAAGTCTAGACTTATCTTTCTGTGGTGCAGGATGCGTCACAGGATAGGGCTGTGAATGGGGTTGCGCCTGGTATGCATGGGCACACCGCCTTCACAGCCCCTTCAGATGCACTGCATAGCATTACTGGCAGTATGCGGGCGGCGCATGTGGGATGTGCTGGTGCATCGGGGTTGCGCTGGCGCATCAGCCCCCTGCCAGAATCACCTTTGGGCACATGTCGGGGATGCCCTGGTGCATCCCTTTTGTAAATCCTGCCCTATATCTTTAGAGCAGCCATGACATTCAAGGCAAGGGAAAGCAAGGGCAAGGCACATTTAATTATACAGCGCCCAATCCAGGAGCTTCTGGGCATCTTACATAAAAGAAAACAGGTAGGGTTACTGCAAAAAAATAAGATGCAAAACAAATACCACATATAACATATAATACAGCATTAAAACAATAAATATATAGGGCCTGATTCTGGAAGGGTAGTGTAAGTTGCCGCCGAATGCAACTTGCACAACTAGCAACTGCGGCATTGACACTGCGCTCTATTCTAGAAGGGGCAGGGTCTCCACAGCAAAGTCCTATGACTTGTTCCATGTGGCAAGGTACACTACACAGAGGGCGTATCTGGTCAGCATGTCGGAACCTCGCTGTCAGAGGGCGCAAGTGCACCCCCTGCCCAGAAAGCCAGAGGCGCCCACCAGGGTTGCCCATGCACCCATCCCCTGAATCCCTCTTTGCAAAATGCCCCACAGAGTGGCGCAGTCAACACCCCCACCCATGCCCCAACCCCGTGTCACCAGCCGCAAATGCGGCATATACCCAGTGAAGCCCTGTATTCTAGTACCCCCCCATCAATGTAACATACAGACATATCACCATTGCCCTGGTAGTCTAGTGCCCCCCCGATCATTATAGAATAAACAAAGATCTCCATATCCCTGGCAGTCTAGTGGCCCTCCCGATCATTATAAAATAAATAACTATCCCCACATCCCTGGTGGTCTAGTGGCCCCCCCGATCATCATAACATAAAGTTCTCCAAATCCCTGGTAGTCTAGTGGCACCCCCGACCATCACAAAATACATAAGAGTCTTCCACCTCTGGTAGTCTAGTGGCCCCCACCCTCCCACCCAGCCATGCCAGTCCACCCAGCACCCTCCACCCATCCCCAGCCGGCGATGGCACAGCCCTCTCACTTCCATGGTCAGTCGATGACTGAGTTCCATAGTGAGCACTTATGTAAAGACGTGTTTCCAGAAATTAATTTCTGAGTGCATTTTTGCAGTAAGCGCCATAATGGAACTCAGTCGGGTGGCTGGGGAGGGTGCTGGGTGGGCTGGCATGGCTGGATGGGGGGGTGGGGGCCACTAGACTACCAGGGAATTGGAGATACTTATGTATTTTACGATGATCAGGGGAACCACTAGACTGCCAGGGATGTGGAGAACTTTATTTATTTTATGATGATCGAGGGTTCCACTAGACTACCATGGAAGGGTAATTGACACATTTGCGGCTGGTGACTCGGGGATCAGGGCACGGGTGGGGGGATGGCAACGCCGCCCTGCGGGGCTTGTGCCAACAGGTGTTTCAGGGGGATGGGGGATGGGTAGCCCTGAGTTGCCCCACTGGGGTTTGCTGGCATGGGGGGGTGGACAAGGTGGCATGTCTGCAGGTGGGTCTACAGGACCCTCATGGGGGCAGCCATCAGTTATGTAGCCGGTTGTCCTCCGGGGTTCTTGTAGAATCCTGATGGTGAGGACTTTGTGGCTGCCCTTGTAGAATGGGGTGCAACTGCTGCCGTAAATCCCCTAGCACCATGGCGTAGGGGGTCTATGGCTGGTATATGCTGTTTGCCACAAGTGGCCTGCTCCATGGCGCAGGCCACTTTGTAGAATTGTGTATGTCATAACTGCTGGTGTAAGTTGCTACATACACCATTCTACTTGGTGCAACTGCTGTTACGCCAGGTGTAACTCTTCTAGAATCTGGCCCATAGTCTTAAAAATATATTATCTTTAAATTATACTAGCTCTGGTTAGTCTGATTAGTCTGGGAAGGCCAAGCAAAATAAGTGAGTCTTTAGACCCCTATTAAATGCTTTCATTGTCGGGGCCTCCCTGATAGAAATGGGAAGCGAGTTCCAAAGTGCCAGTCCAGTGACTTTACAAGCTCAGTCTCTGGAAGTTTTCAACCTGGCCCTTGGAACCACAAGAAGACCCCTGTTGGAGGAGTTGAGGGAGTGGACTGAGGTGGCAGGTAGCAAGAGATCAGCCAGATAGCCCAGGCCCAGTTCGTATAGAGCCTTGTAGGTGAGCAAGCCCACTTTGAAGATGATCCTCCACCCGACAAGCAGCCAATACAGAGCTTGCAGGACTGAGGTCACATGACTAGACCTACACAGGCCCATCAGTAACCTGGCCACTGCGTTCTGCACCAGCTGCAGCTGGCTGAGGCTCCCCCCACTGACCCTGAGGTATAGAGCATTACAGTAATCAAGCCTGGACATAACAAAGCATGTACCAGTGATGGCAGGTCCTCGGGTGGAACTAGTGGTTTAATCCTGGTGACATTCCTTAGGTGATAAAAATCACTATGGACCACAGATGACACCTGAGCTTCAAGTGTCAATCTGTCATCCAGGATAACGCCAAGATCTCTCACCTAGGGGAAGCCATCAACGGAGCGGAACCCAGGACCAATCCTGTCACCTCTCTGGAAGCACTCCCATCAAGCCTGTCACCCAGCTCAATCACTAGGACCTCTGTCTTGTTGGGGTTCAGTCACAACCAATTGGAGGACATCCAGTCATTGATCTCAGCCAGGCAGTTGTTATGCACTTTCACAGGGTGGAATGGGCTTAATTTTTATTTATTTATTTATGCAGTTTGTATGCAATACCTTTGAGCCCAAGGAGCTCTTATGCAAAGGTTCCTCATCAAACATGAGAGTCCAATAAAGTTACAACAAACAAGTACATACAAGAAGAGTGCACAGATAGAGGTAGGTCAAGCAACACATCATGCAGCACTGTCAGAGTATAAGAGAAATATGGTAGAGAGAGGGATAGAGCAGAGCAGGTAGCAACTCATTGAGCATTGCCTGATGTTGGAGAATTGGCTAAAGTTTGGTAGTGAAGGTCAGTAGCATGCACAGGTGCCAGTATCTGGTTAGAATAACACTTCCTGAACTGTGCAGTATAAACCACACAGTTAAGACCATGCAGGAAGGAATAGCAACAGGGGTAGAATAGTGTCTAGCAACTACCACTACCCCTGTCCCTATCCATCCTATACAGGAGGTAAAGAAGGAGAAAAGTCAGGATGCTGGCTGAGCTTCTCCTGTGGCAGAGTGGGTTAAGGCAGCAACTCAGCCAGTACAGATTGGAAGAGCAGAGTTCTAATCCTGGTCTCCTGTTGACAATTTTAGATTTCTGTTGGGGAACTTTTTTTTTTCAGCCCCACGAATTTCAACTTCTCCCTGTGATCCACTCCGCCTCAGAGTAGGGATCTTTTAGTCCAGAGGATGTGGGGGCAAAGCCCCTACATCGGGGTGTGTGGGGGTGGTGGAGTCCCACACATAAAATTAGATTTGTGCATATTTTGTTGTACAATGGTAGCAGTCATCCCTGCAGTGTCCAACCGCTACCGTTGGAGCTGTGTTGGGTGGCAGAATTCTTTCCTGCTGCTGTAGTGAGCAGCGCTGTTAATACAGTGCTATTATGGATGGCACTGTTATTGACAGTGCTCTTCTGACCTAGTGGCCAGGTGCCCAGGGGTGCCAGGCCGTTTGTCAGTCCAACCTTAAATTGTCTAATTTTAGGGAGGCTAAGGGATTCTGGGATCTCATTATTCCACAGTGGGGACCTGATGGCAAATGAGTGCATTGCCAGAGAAGTTTTGCGAAATGGAATAACAAAGGCATTCCTGGACATGTTCCTAGTAGAGTATTGATTCAGGACAGGATGCAGAAGAATTTTGATTGCCAGAGGTGTGAGATCCAGTAGCAGTTTCTTGTCCAAAAAGCAGGCATGGAATTTGACCCTGTCCTGTAGGGGGATTCAGCTGGTTTGCGAGTAGAGAGCACAAGTATGGGTATACCTGTCTGCTCCTAGAATGAAACAACAGGCCTTATTCAGTACTAATCTGACCCTGCTGAGAACCACAATAGAGGCTGTGCCATATATTGTGATTCCATAGTCAATTATTGGAAGGACCATACTGACTACAGCAACATGCTTGGCTTCCTGGGTTAGATTCTGCCTTTGCCTAAACAGTGCCCCTAATTTTTTGTTAAATCACTTGCCAGTGGCTGGCAGCAATAGTGTAACTAGGAAGGATGTAATTGTGTTGTGTGTCATCAGGTCTTCAGGTGGCAGTGGCAAACATTTTATGACTGCACTGCACTTGACCAATGCGATGTGTGACTGGCTGCCTGCCTTGTTGGTGGTGATGACTATGTCTTTCGCTTTTTTTCTTTAAGGATTCATCATGTTGATCAGATTCAATAGAAGTAGTCAAAGTACCAGAAAACATTACCACCTCTTGAACCAGGTAGTGTACCATATACCACAGTACACCAAGGCATTCGAAGTAGTTGCATCAATCACATGGGTAGGGTGGGCTTTCTTAGTGCTGCTCATTTGATCATTCATATCCATGTCTGTTCAGCTCTGACTGGAAATCTTAGCTGCCTGGCAGTGCTGGCAGTGCTTGGTGGTGCTGCGGTATAGGTATTTGCATCTGTCTGTCTCTCTCTCTCTCTCTCTGTGTCTCCCAGCACACTCATGTCATGGTCCTGAGAAGGATATGCAACCATTATAGGCCATCCATGAAGGGGCTAGTAGTGAGTGACTGTTTTTTTATTTAGCAGTTATACATTAATTTTTATAGAAATAATCCATTAAATTATTTCCTTTGGGCCTATGTGTCAAATGTGACCAGCTTTGGCCGCTTTTATGCATTTTTTTGCATTTTTTCAAATGTTTGTCAATAAATCAGAACAAATCAGAACTTCACCGTGTTCTGGTTCTTATTTAATAAGGGTCAGAACTTCACTGAGTTCTCCCAGCCCTAGTGCATAGGGAGAGGTATCACTGACAGGAGGAGGGAGGTGGTGTTACCACTGTAATGCTCCCTGGTGAGACCCCGCCTGGAGTACCATGTCCCATTCTGGAGGCTGCATCTCAGAAAGGACATTGACAGGGTAGAGGCAGTACAGAGGAGGGCAACTAAAATGGTGCTGAGTTGTACCAACTAAAAAACTAAAAGAGCCTCTCTACTTATCCCCTGCAACTATGCACATAAAAATCAGAGGCACAAAAAGCATGTAAAGCAAAATACATTTATTTTATCTTCATACTCACATACTGTGTAAAAAGGTTGTAAAATGCTGGAATTAAGGTGCTAACCCCACAGTCTGCTACCAAGCACCCAATGACATTTCATTCCCAAAGCAGGACTTTATCAAGTGTGTATTTTGTTTCAAATGTGGCCCTTAAATAGTACATCAGCTATACCATCACCCTGGTCAATACCCTTTTGAACAATATTAAAGTGACAGAGTTAGTCAGGGCATTATTAAAAATAAACATCAACATTGCAATATAAGCATATATCCCTAACTCTAATACAGCAAACAACTCATTAATGCCATTAAAAGCAGTGGAAGCAGTGCATGGATTCTTACAGTTACCCTACATTTACAGGATTTAATTTTTTGCAGGTCTCAATGTACCATACTGTACCTCCCAAAAAAGGAAATTATGTAATCACTATAATTGTTCATTTTCCAGAATATCTTCACCATTCATTCACACTTATGGGTCTCATCCAGAGGTGCTAGGACCCAGCAGTATTAAGTGTTTTGCACCCTAAGAGGGACAGACATCAGTTTCAGTCCCGCCCACAAGGCAGACATAGTGACATCACTGTCATGGTTTGGCCAGTAACAATCACCATCCCCTTCCCTTCCTCAGTTCTGTTTGGCAGGAGAGAAAACAAGTGAGAGATTATAAAGAGAGAGCAAGAGGGCTATAGACGGCTGTCCCAAAGGGATAAGAAAAGGATATAGGATATAAAACCATAAAAAAATAATAAAATCTGATTACCAATGCAGAGAACTAATACATGGGCCTAAGTGGCACATGGGCAGAGGGTGTAAGAGTCAGAGCCTATTTGAGACACCTGGAAAGGAAGGTGGAGGGAGGGAAGGCAGCAGTCCTGGCACATAGCTCTGGCCAATACTTGAAAAAGCAAGGGAAATCTCCACATGGTTAGGACTGCAGAAGCCAATTTAGAAAAGTCTGGTACTCAGTGAGGACACTAGCTAGATGATTAAAAACAAACATCCAAAGATAGACAGTAGGACAGATTGGGTAAGTTCAACAGCACAGCTACTGTCTGCTTGCCACTCCATGTGAGTGAAAAAGGAGAAAAGAAGGAGAGAGTCCCAGCACCTACTGTAGGTGTGATATAGCACAGTTTGAGAGGGTGAGCAGTGTAACATGATAAACCTCCTAGCATCTGCCTGTCCCTGACACTGGAGGTGGGGACTGCACCTTGTCGAAAGGTTAAGCTGCCAGTCGGCAGAAGCTGGAAACAAGGTGGAGACTAAAAGACCCCGTCAGCTCTAGGGTTATTATCAGAGTTCTCCTTGCAGGAGAGGGAGGAGACCTAGGAAAAGGAAAAATACAAAAATACATAAAGTGCTTCCTTTTTTAATTTTCTTCTTTTCTGGAAGGGGTGATCCTCATTCTTTTTTTTTTTTTTGTCAAGAAAAAATAAAACAGGTACTGTAGTTGGAAAGGACAAGAGGGCACAATTCCAACATAGCAAAAAAGAGCTAACTCTAAAGAGGCAGACAGCACTGAGGGAGTGGCAAGAAGATGCCATGTGCATAACATCAAAGGGTAAGTTACCCAGAAGCCCTGACTCTTTCCTGAGCGATGTATGGTGAGCAGGCATGTGGATAAATGTTGGAGAGATGCTGGAAGGTCAATAATTGTGGTGAGTATGTAATTTCTGTATCTTCCAATAATCATCTTAGCTATTCATTTCCACTTATGGGTCACAGTACTAAGCTTTCCCCAAAATGGGAGGAGTTAGCTCACCCTCAAGGAAAAAAAATAATCCCTTAGCCCTCTGGTGGGGGAAAACCACTGGCAGGCAGGGACTCCTCATAGGTCTGGTGGGACCCAAGACTGATCAGGGGCAGGTGGTGGCCCACTTGGCCTGGGAGCAGGATGGCACCCCAACAACTCACACTTGACCCTCTGGGAGAAAAGTGAGTCCCCTGGAAGTGTGAATTGAGCACCCTATACCAGGAGATGGGTGCTAACTTAGAGGGGCAAAGCCATACCATCCACCGAATGCATACTGCTTTTCACACCAACCTGGAAGCTACTTCACTGGCTTCATTAGACACCTTCACTTGATGCCTCACCAGCTCCAAGCCCTGGGCAAAAAGGAGAATAGCCTGCCTGGTTAACTCACAATCTAGAATGGATGCTAAGAGCTGACTCATTGTCCCTCACTGGTGCTTGCCATAAGCTGCCTGATGTGCTGATATGCATATCATAGTGTATGCCACCACAAAAACTCTACTGCCATAGGCATCCCCTCATGGAACCTAGACCTACAGGGGGTCTTCAGCACCAAAATCCCCAAGGTGGGATGAAGTATAGCACCTGGAGACCTGTAGGAGAGTAATATCTGCACTTGATGTCCACAGGAGCTGGAGAAAGGGCAGAGAGACAGAGACAGAGACAGACGTGCCTGGATGCCTCAATAAAGGGCCGGGGCCACGGAGGGATGACAGAAACATTATCGCTGTAATCCCCAGGAATTTACAGCAACAGGGTGGAAGTTTTGCAACCTACAAATGGGCATAAACTCCACTTCTATATAATCCCATCAGGAAACACAGAAACATAGACTTTGACGGCACATAAGGACCGCTTGGCCCACCTAGTCCGCCCATTTCCCTACCTAGAGGATAAGCTGCAGATCCTATTTAACCAACAGCCTATTTCTTCCTACCCCCCACAAAAATTGCCTTATGTCTGTCCCATGCATTCTTGAATTCTCCCACAGTTTTAGACCCCACAACCTCCTCAGGAAGTCTGTTCCATGCATCCACCACCCTCTCTGTGAAAAAATACTTCCTCACATTGCCTCTGAGCCGTCCCCCCCCTCTATCTTCAAATAGGGTCCCCTTGTTCTTGCGCATCTCTTTTTCTGAAAGATGCTACCCTCTTGGACTTTGTTGATTCTACTGAGGTACTTAAACATTACTATCATGTCCCCCCTCTTCCTCCTTTCCTCAAGGGTATACATATTAAGCTCCTTTAGCCTCTCCTCGTATGGCTTCTCTTGCAGTCCCTGCACCATGTTAGTTGCCCTCCACTGAACTGCCTCCATCCTGTCTATGTCCTTGCGGAGATGGGGTCTCCAGAACTGGACGCAGTACTCCAGATGGGGTCTCACCAACTGTCTGAACAGGGGGATAACAGCTTCCTGTTTTCTGCTGGTGATGCCTCTCCCTATACATCCCAGTATCGCCCCAGCCCTCCCTACTGCCTTGTCACATTGCTTGCCAACCTTAAGGTTATCTGATATGATTACCCCCAGGTCGCTTCCATTTTTGTTGTTGTTACTACCTCCCCCCGTTGTGTAATCTTCCCCTGGGTTTTTGTTTCCCAGGTGCATTACTTTGTACTCCTTTGCACTGAATCCAAGCTGCCATACTTCTGACCATTCCTCCAACCTTGCCAAGTCCCTTCTCATCCTTTCCATGCCTCCTTGTGTATCAACCCTGTTGCAGATCTTTGTGTCATCTGCAAAGAGGCATATTTTTCCTTCTAGTCCCTCTGCAATGTCATTTATAAAGACATTAAAAAGGACTGGACCCAGTACTGAACCCTGCGATACCCCACTAGTAACCCCTCTTTCTTCAGAGTGGGACGCCATTTAGAATTACCTTCTGTGTCCTGTTGTTCAGTCAATGTTTTACAGGCTACCACCCTGGGACCCACCCCCAGGCTGGTTAATTTGACTACTAATTTTTTGTGTGGGACTGTGCCAAATGCCTTGCTAAAGTCTAGGTAGGCCATGTCCACAGCCCCTCCCTGGTCTACTACTTTGGTCACCCAGTCAAAGAAATCAATTAGATTCATCTGACATGACATTCCCGCTGTGAACCCATGCTGCCTTGGGTCCTGTGCCCCACTGGCCTCTAGGTACTCAACAATTCTTTCCTTCAGAAGTGATTCCATCACTTTCCCTACCACAGAGGTAAAACTGACTGGTCTATAGTTTCCTGCATCTGTCTTGTTCCCACTTTTGTGAAGGGGAATCACATTAGCCTTCTTCCAGTCCTCAGGTACCACACCATCCTCCCATGATTTGTTATAAAGGGTTGTCAGTGGTGTCACTAGTTCTCTGATTAATTCTTTTAGAATTCTGGGGTGAATTCCATCTGGCCCCATTGTTTTGTCCACCTTCAGTTTTAGGAGTTCTTTCAGAACCCTTTCTTCTGTGAAAGGACTGGGATCGACCCCCCTCTCCAGAGTGCTTCTGTTAATTGGATTAGGCACCTCCCCCACTTCCTCTTTTGTGAATACTGAACAGAAGTATTCATTCAGTATCCCTGCTTTTTCACTGTCGCTCTTTGCCCACCCACCGTCCATTCTATTCAGTCTCACTATCCCTCCCTTTGTCTTTCTACGCTCCCTGATACACCTACAAAACGTTTTTTCCCCTTCTTAACCGAGTTGGCTATCTTTTCCTCAGTTTGTGCCTTTGCTATTCTGACTACCCTCCCTGCTTCCTTCTGCCTTAACTGGTACAGTTCTCTGTCCTGCTCCTTCTGTGTTTCCTTATACTTCCTAAATGCTATCTTTTTCTCCCTAACCTTCACCACCACTTCTTTTGAGAACCATAGTGGCTTTTTCTTTCATTTTGATTTATTTGCTTTACTAAAAGGCTTGTTGCCTCTGTGATGGCAGTTTTGATATTTCCCCATTGTTGCTCCACCCCTCCTTCTAGCCTGTTTGCTAGTGCTTTTCTAAGTCGCTCTCCCATCTTGCCAAAGTCAGCCCTCCTGAAGTCCAGAACCCTCACTTTTGTATGGCTTGACTCTGTAGCTGAGTTTATCATGAACCACACTGTTTGGTGGTTACTTGTTTCCAAATGGCTACCCACTTCTAGATCTGAGATCCTCTCACTGTTCCCATTTGAGAGTATGAGGTCCAAGATTGCTCCCTCATGAGTAGGTTCCAAAACTAGCTGTCTGAGGCATGCCATCTGAAGGGCATCAGGAATGGCCCTGCTTTTGGGTGTGGCTGCAACGAAGGTGCTCCAGTTAACATGTGGCATATTAAGGTCCCCCATCAACAGTATCTCCCCTTTCTCTGCCATCCTAAGTATGCCTTCTATCATATCCTTGTACATTCCCTCCCCCTGACATAGGGGTCTGTATACAACCCCTGTTCGGATTGTGGTGCCATTTCCAGTCTCTAAGGTGACCCACAGTGCCTCCTCTCCTCCCTGTTTACTCTTTTGTTCAGTTGCTTTTATCCCTTCCCTTACATAGAGAGCTACTCCCCCCTCTTCTGCCCTCCCTGTCTCTCCTGTAGGTAACCACTAGTACTGGGAGTACACAGCATCAGAGGAGAGATGGACTGAATAATTCTCTTCCTCTGAGGAGGAAGTATGAGAGGGGGAGCTGGACCCAGGTGACAGTGTTACAGGGTGCTCAGTCCTAAAATGACCCTGGGTTGCCTTGAGGAGGTGTTAATGGAACACACCAGCCATTGACCTGATCCCAATTCATGGGCCTCAGGAGACCCAAACTACCTGGGAGTGCAGAGGAGGAGGACAGGAGAAGGGAGGTGGAGGAGGAGGGTCATGGATGACTAGGCCAGGTTCTCTGCCAGGGCTACAAAAATGTTCAGGGGCCCTTACCAGATGGGAGGGCCTGGAAAACTCAACCATCTGAGAACTAAAAACATCAGTGGACCGATTCAGATGGCACCCTTTGGGGAAACCCTCAGCTGGGGAGAGCAGAGCTGGACAGGATCCACAGGGCAGCCCCAGTCCCCACCTGTGACAGGTCCAGACTATTCTGGAGAGAAACTAGGCACTGGGCTAGTGCTGTGTCCCCTACCAGAGTTACCACCTTCTCAGAACAAGGGGTGACCTGCAGGCCCAGTGCCCCACCTCAACTGCTCATTAGGACTGACCCTACCTCCAGGCCAAGGCCAGTCTCTAGGCCAGAGCCACCTCTGGAGTTGCCCCAGATCTGGCACTATGAGTGGCACTGGAGATAGACCCAGTACCATGAATGGCAATAGAATAAGTTCCGGCACCGGGAATGGCACTGGAACCGAAACCAGTACTGCATAGGATACCAGGAGGTGTCATGTCACTATCCCCAGTGTCAACCAGAAGGACAACCCCATAAGTAACTTCTGACCCTGTCTGGCTCAGAACCATGCCCAGGAAGGTGTCGATCCTCGCTGGCTCTATCCCCAGACCCATGGTTGCTGTCATCATCCTCTCCAGACCATCAGGGCACTTGGGGAAGAGATAACTATGACCTCCGGTTCAGAGACAAAGCCAGCTCAGGAACCCTTCCCTCTTTTAGCACCAAGAGCAGTACAAAAAGGGGACCTGGTCTTACACCTCATTCACTGGTACTGGCCTTAGTAACAGGAGTTGGCTGGCACTAGGCCGCAACAACGAGGTGCCCACCCATGCAGACTGAGCACATAGCTTCGGCCTCTGCACTTGGGACGTCTGCTACCCTGAAGGGCCAACAAACTGAAGGGTACTCAGCCAGCCCCCCCAGAGGAAGCCAACTGTCTACCAGACCCTTCTCAGGGGAGCAATATAGCATAGTGATTTAGGGCACTGAGCTGCATACCTGGAGACCTGGGATTGAATCCCATCAGCACCCACTTGCTTCCTACATGACCCTAAGCAAATCACTTCACTTCCTTGTGCTCCCAGGTCACACCTGGAAACAAGCTCTGGCTTAGTGCACCTTTCTTGATTGAACAATTTCCCTTTTCCCTTTCTCTCCACAGGGCCTCTGACATCTCAGCGAGGTAAGTGTGAGGAGTGCCTGGCCCTCCTCAGTGAAAGGGCTCAGAGGAGGAGTCCAGGTACCTTACCTTGTCCTCCTTGGTGCAATGACTGCCTCTGAAGGTGGATGGATCATGGCCCCTTGGCATATGCACTTATGTAGGGTGCAGTAGTCAATGGAGAAACAGTCATTGCACCTGCCTATGTCATGGTCGGTGCCAAGGCAGGCCCAGCAGTCATCATGGTGGTCCTGGGTGGCACTATGACCCCCACCAGAGCACTGACACATGGGGAGCTGCCCTTTTAGTTCTTTTTCTTCGACACCTTGGCCTTCCTACACTCCTCAGGACCCAGCATGATGACTCTGCAAAAATAACACAAAAAATTAGAAAAGAGTTCAGTGTCAAACTAAATCCTTAAAACAATAAACGGCACCCAAAAACACAGCGCCAAAGAAAAAACAGCATTTAACTAGAGTGGCAATGAAATTAGGAAGCTATGAAGCAGTTTTGATGACTGAGGCTCCAACGGTGCACACTCAATGGTGGGAAAAACAGAAATGAGGCAGGGAGGGGGCTGGCCAAGTCATGAGCGTGACATCTCTACATTGGCCTCGTGATCAGTGCCAGCACTAACATCAGTCCCCTCCTAAGCTACAAAACACTTTGCTCCTGCTGTGTCCGAGCACCTCTGGCTTAGACCCATAAGTGGGAATGAATGGCGAAAATTGATTCTTGGAAAAGCAAACCTTTCTGTGTATATTGGTATAGTTTCAAAAATATTTTCCTGATATTTTTGGGACATAAGTCCATGTGTTTGCATACGCAGTTTTCATACTCATATTCAGCAGCACAAAGCTTTTACTTGATGTTTATTCATGTTTTTTGGTACAATTCTGGAAAATCCAACAAAGCACATACCTGAAACACCTAGGGAGATTTTTTTTTTTGAGCCTTTGATTTTTTGTGCATAGCTGCAGGGAGTGAGTTGTAGGCTTTTTTGGTTTGGCAATTGTCTTTTAGCCCTATGCATCTCTATACTGTTGGCAACCCCATTTCTGGTACTTTAGTTGCATCAAAAGCCCAATGAGGAGAGACTGAGGGACCTCAACATGTACACCTAGAGGAGAGGAGAATGAAAGGAGGCATGACAGAGGCCTACAAGTACCTTATGGGAGTGAACAAAATACAGGAGGGTAGTCTCCTTTAAATAAGAAAGAACAATAGGTGCAGAAGGCATGCGATGAAGCTGGAAGGGGGAATTTTTAAGAGGGATGTGAGGAAGTACTTCTTCACTGAAACAGTGGTGGATTCCTGGAACAGTCTGCAGGCAGACGTGCTGTAGGCAAAACAAGTAAGTGGCTTCAAGTATGCATGGGATAGACATAGGGGAATATTAGTAAATAGGCAGGGAGGAGGGAGGGTCATTGGACACCAGTTCAGGTCTGCAGAGACAGATTAGTCAGGGACTGCCTGAGCAAACTGGGTGGACAAAGTGGTCCTTTTCTGCTGACAAATTTTATGTTTCTATGGATGTCCAGGTAGAAATGAATGATCCCATGGTGCCTGTTTTAAGAGTTGGGAATTATGATTCCTGTGTCCTGGATTATAATTATCTTCTCAATAAAACAGATGCATGCAATCAACCACCTTCTCCTATAATGCACCTGTAAACAAACTGTGACAGTTCAGTGTGCCTTTCCAAATAAGAAATTGTAAATAAATAAAATAAATGTACTTTATGGATGTAGGAAAAGTAATATCCTAGATGATTTGGGATAGTTGAGAGAACTGCGACAGAAAACAATTAAAAGAGCTACTAATAACTCTCACAGAAAACCTTGGAAATTGCAGTACTGAGACACAATTCATGTATACTGAATCCCTTGCAGTTCTTAACTTCTTATTAGGGGATCAAGAATACCTTTTCCTAAATATTCATTCAAATATTACTATTCAGCAGCCAAATATTTGAGTATTTGGTATTCGGATATTCAGCATTTGTAATAGAAAAGGGAAAGAGAAAACAGCATCATTCCCCCAACCCTTACTTATCACTAAGTGTCCCATCCTACTTACCTTCCCAAACACAAAAAATATAGTTACCTCTGTCCACCCTCCCACTGTCTGTGCACCCTAATTCCATCCTCCTCCCCAGATCACCCACAATATTTGCTATATTTCAGTTTAGTCCCATGGTGGTCGACTGGCACAACCCACCTAACTCCTCAGTTGGCCTCATCTTTATCTAGTAAAAGCACTTGTTTGTGCTAAACAGAAATGATTCCTAAGTTGCCCCCATCCTCCACCCTTGCAACCCCCTTAACCCCCTTTGTCCCCCACCATATGATTTACTATGTGGGAGTCGATCAACACAACCCACCCTGCTCCTTGGCCGGATGCCTTCTAATGAATGAATGAGCTCAGGGCCTTTGTAACAGTGAAACCAGCTAATCTTCAGCTAAGTTTACTATCACAGAGAGCATGCATACATTTGTTCATTCCATAGAAGGGGGCCAAGTATGGCATGGGGCAGGCTGTACCAGTCACACTCCACATATTAAACTGGGTGCTGGGGGGCTGGGAGGAGTGTGGGGCATGGGTGTGACTTAGGGATAATTTCTGTATAATGCAAACAAGCACTTTCAGTCAATAAAGACTGTGGCTGTCCTTGCAGGCAGGTGGGGTGGGCTGGGCCAGTCATTAGCCATTGAATTAAATAGTAATATATTACAAATACTGTATTGTGGGTGGTGGGGCTAAGATGGTGGGATAAGGGTACTCAGATAGTAGGTTGAAGGATGGGGGTAACTGCATTTTTTATGTTTCGGCAGGGTGAGGAGGGTGGGACATTTAAAAATAAGCAGGGTTGGGGGGCAATGATTTTTTTCCTTAAAATGATTAGTGTATCCCCACATGAATGGTCCCTAAATACCACTCTTTCCTGACACATACAGACTTTAAAAAAGGTGTGATGATGCCAAAATATCAGTAATGATGTGCAGGTAACAGGCAGTTTACCTGTGAAGTCAGGAACAATGCTGAACTTTTTCAGTACTGTTCAACTAATGCTGGTATGCTTTCATTTTTTGGAACATGAAATATGTTTAATAAAATTATTATGAGAGCCAGAGAACAGAAACACATTTCTTTATAAAGTAACTCTGGAAGGGCTACTTGTGGTATTACCATGGTTCTGGTTGTGAAAAAGTGGAGGAGAGAGTCGAGTCAGATGAACACAGCTTAACAACAGTGAACAATTCCTATTTTCTTAAAATATACTGACTGTGAGGCTTGAGGTAAATGGAGTGCTAGCTCACTGGCCTGTTCAAAAGCACACTGACACATGTAGATTTCCCAGAGCAGTGTACTTGTACTGCACTAACCCAGGAACTATATCAATTAGATCTGAACCTTTGAGATTGCAGTGCTAGCACAATATGTTCCAACTTGTCTACTTCAATCAGCAGATTCAGAATTATTAACAGTCTTTTTTCAGTATGGCTCTTACTTAATGGAATTCAGTTCCTCAGTATATTCCTGAGAATGAGTATAAAGACCTCTAAAAGAGCCTTGAAATATATGTGTTTCACTATATTTTATATGCCCTGTGATCTAGGAAACTGTACTATATATTTTATTCTGTTTAATGTTTTTTTTCTGAGTATTCTTGTTTGGTGCTTTGATATTTATGGGGTACTTTATAAATGAATAAAACAATATATAGAATTATGAATTGGTGCTTGTGAAGAACAAGCTGGTAATTTTATCAAGTGAGGCTGTACGCAGCATAAGCCACAAGCCCGAATGGTGATTGGTTTTTTCTATCCCCACCATCGTGAGATTGTTTTTAAGATAATTGTGCATGCATTTTGATTTGTCTTTTCCAGCTTTGCAGACCTCTAATGATTTCTTATGTTCTAAGGCAATTCCATAAGCATCAAAAGTAATAGACAGTATTCCTTGTTTAATGTATTCTTCCAGGTTGGCCTGTCGGTGCAGCAGTAGTGTCAGCACTTGTGATGCTGGTGACAGAGGTTAGAAACAAGCTCAGATGACTGGGGGATGGCCAGGGGAAGGAAGACGGACTGTCCCCTGTACAGATCTCCTCCTTCATGATGATGGGGCACCTGTGTCCCCTAACATGATTACTACCTAGAGGAGGCTAGGCAGTATAACAGCCAGGACTAATACAACAGGGTAGGGATGGCTCTACGTACTGGCAAGTTGCAAACTAGTTCCCTTAGAGGTGAAAATCAGAGGAAAGTAGTGCCAGTCCACCAGAGGAGATGCCAGAATCCCCTGGAAGCTGTTGCACTACTGACCTGGCACTCCACCCACTACTTCAGTGGTCCTGTGGTGAGTAAGCACTGGAGAATGTAGTTGACAGGACTTGGGGATGGCATCCTGAGGCGGGTAGAGTGGAAGCCCAGAAGATAAAAACTTGCATAAAACAAAAGCATCCTTTCAGTCTCACAATGTGTATCAGCTTCTCTGTCTGATACATCATGTCCCTTCATCGGCTCTACTTCAAGATCTCAACTTACACTTGGCTAACAGGCAACAGCCCAACATTTTTTTGCCTGACATGCAGTTGCCTGACAGGTGTACAATCCTGCCAAGGGATTGCCCGATTTTTGGAAAGTCAGTGACTTGGAGTTAGTTATATTATGTCTGGGGATGCAGGATCATGAAACACACTACATATGAGGGGCTCTGCCCCACACACACACCCCGCAACCCCAGGACTTAATATAACTAAACTCCAGGTCACTGACATTCAGAATGTCAGGCAATTCCTTGTCAGGAATGTACACCTGTCAGGCGACTGCATGTCAGGCAAAAAATGTCAGGCAGATACCTGTCAGGCAAGTGTAAGTCAGGAAAATCATAGGACTCACTGTTTGGTTCATAATGGCTGACCATTCCTCCCTGTTTCAGGATGCGGGACGCACCCTGAAGCTCAATGGTGAGTAATTCAAGGGCAATGTTAGGAAGCACTTCTTCGCTCACAGGGTAGTAAATCTATGGAATGGCTATGAAGACAGTATAGGCCTTTATGGCATTCTTGGATCAATTTTTGCTCACCAAGGAAATCACCTGGTAATCTTGAATAGAAGAAGAATAATTATCATAATATAGCACTTTCTATATACAATGTATATCAAAGTACTTTACAAGCAATGAGAGGCTGGGTGTGAAGTGGCTGTAAATGTGTAGCAGCAGTCATTTCACACATCAACACCTACACACAGACTTTATTTTATTTTTATTTATTTATTAGTTCGGAAAGACCTTTGAGCGTGAGCTCTTTTACAAAGGTTCCACATCAGAGTAGACAACATTAACAGTGACAGTGTACAACACAGAAGAATGGCTACAATTAGAAGAGCAATAGGCATTTGGTCGGAAGGTACATGACAGCACCCTCCAACAGTGGAGTGGTGGCAATTCGAATACAGTACAGCGGTAATTACATTGTCCTAGGTAATTCTCCTTCTAAATTAACACAAGACATATAGTTACAATGCCTAAACAATCATTGCATGGGTTAGATACTGCATCAATGAGAAAGAAATAGGCAGCAGTGGTGGAGGGGGAAAGTTGGGGTAGTAGGCTCTAGGGCTTTGTCGAAAACAGGGGTGGTAGGTTGGGAGGTTAGGGTTACAGCGTGAGGTGAGCGAGTGGGGCTAGTCAATACTGTAGAGGAAAGCACGACTAGGTCAGGGGTGGGCATGCATGGCCAGGTTATTTGTGCTAACATGGCCTGTACAGTGATACTCTGGGCTAGGTGAAGGACAGAGGGGTGGGGATGGCAGGGGAGGAACTTGGACAATTGCATGAGCTAGTTTAATGGGAAGGAGAGTGGCGACTAAGACACCGGGTAAAATCCCTCACTCTTGAAAAAGTTCCATAGTTAATTTATTTCTGCCTCCATTAAAACAGCAACAGAAATGAGCAGAAGGGGCTTTGGTTTGCTGTTTTATACAAAGAATGGCACACCAATAAAGTACTGTATTCCCCTAGTACTGCACTTGGGTGCCAAGGTTTATGGTATGATCCCAATCCCAGTGTGGGTCTAGAACCCATGACTTTATGTTCCAGAGGCAGATGTGCTACCAACTGAGATAAGCTGACACCCACTAGCAATAGCATGGGTTGCAAATCCCAATAAATTGATATATGTTTTCATAATATACAGTATATATTTCATCCCTGCTAGTAAAGCAGGACAGGTGGACATGATGGACCTAGAGTCCTTTCTGACCTCAAATGACTTTGTGTTTGTGTTACTACAGTAGATACTACATTACTATGGTAAGTAGGAATTTGTAACCACTTTCTAGTGTCTCATTTTTTTTCTGCTGCAATAGTCACAATAGATATTTCTTTACTTTTAGATTGTATATACAGTGGAAGAATTTCAAGCAAAAGGCTCTCTGGTAAGCTCTATGTTTCTATTCCTAAAATCTCCCCTGTATCCCATATCATCTCAATATTTCCTGAGCTTACTAACTGACCCACACATGTGTGTGTGTTTTCATCCTTTTCCACACAAAAAAATATATAATTGTGAATATTTGTATTTTTTTAAGTATTCTCCAACATGATAAACTAAATTCAACTCTTCGTACCCCAGTTCTCTCAATGATAAAATAAGTGGCAGCAGGCTCTCAGAGAAATTGGGATGCTGCATTTCACCTGAGCTAGTATCCTTGTTACATAAATGTAATAATAAAAGTGAGGTGTCAGTAATTTCTTACACTGTAATTCTGTATGATTTAACCTTAGACATGGTCACACACATTTATTTTTTCACTGATCTGGAAACCAAATTCTATTGCTGCCTCCTTCAGTTATAGTTCCTTTCTCTGCACTTAGTAGAATAAATAAACTTGTTTTAGGGTCAGTTCTACACACATGTGTATAGTATGTTAAAAGGTCAAGTAAATAGTGCACATACTGTACCTGTGCAACACACAAGACAAGTGTACCCACACTGTACTTCAGTGGCAGTGGACCAGACCATAAAATGTGCTAGATGGTGTGGACGGACTGAAACCCCAGAAAAGCCCAAATACCTATAGAACAGCAGTTGGCTCTACCATACAAGGAAGCAGAATGCCCCACATGGAGCAATGCAAAAATGGCATCTGGGTAGAGATGTGTAAGGATCACACCTGCAGAGCCTACACCATGCCATACACATGACAACTGTACACTGATGAGGCCAGCAACAGTGAATTATGCCCCAGGACATGGACAGGGAGAAGGGCTTGGGTGTGGGGGGGTCAAATATTCAGATATCCACTAACACCCAGCTTTTATAAGGAGAAGACACTGATTTGTGCCATGGAAGTCTTCCACTATTACTGGGAAATGGCTGCAGTGCACTGAAGGGCATGCTGACTCACAAAACCTTGTATTGCAGGTAATCCATACCACTGTGAAGTGGATGGTAATGCCCCTGCACCATAGCATCCATCAAGCATAACTGGCATGACTTTCATGGCAATATTAAGAACAGACCCGCTCAGTCACTGTGTTGGTGCCAGCTTGCCATGGTGGGAGGAGGGGGACCATGATGGCATACCAAAATGGACATCAATGGAGGACATGGTGGCAGGCACCTTCATCCAGCAGTCTGTTGATGGCAAGGACAATGGCATGGACTCAAGAGA
This sequence comes from Neoceratodus forsteri, assembly GCA_016271365.2. Classification (NCBI taxonomy): domain Eukaryota; kingdom Metazoa; phylum Chordata; order Ceratodontiformes; family Ceratodontidae; genus Neoceratodus; species Neoceratodus forsteri. Next base: position 991,023,938 of record CM057449.1, read on the forward strand.
TAATAAGAGATGTCCTTTATTACATTGAAACAGTTAGCCAAGCTGCAAAAAACAACTGGCAGACAAGGGCTTGCCTGTAAGACCCTGTCCACACTACACCTGAAAATGCTGAAATGGTTCTGAACCATTACAGACCTGAAATGGTACAGCATGTCCACACTGCCAGGGAACAGGTGTGAAAGTGGTCCAGAACAGTTACAGCCCGTCCACATTGAGCTGCGAACAGGGAGTGTATACAAACCCAGAAATGGAGAGCGTATCCCAGGGTGAACATGGGGAAGACAGCTGCAAAGACAGACACCCACCCACATCGGCATCTGGCGGACAGTATACACAGAGCGTGGCAGAACATGGTAAGGGGTCCGACAGCAATGTGTACCATGTGGTGGCCGTGTGGACCGATGGTGTGATGCAGCGGAAGGGGTGGAAATGAAAGCAGAGGAAGGCCCTGCTGCCTGGCATGGAGGAAGGACATGGAGCACCCACAGGAGCTGGGAACCGTGATCTAGCAGCATGCCACAGGCAGGTATGAGGTGCACTACCTGGGCAAGGCATGCCATGCACAACAGCCACCCTCCAGACGCAGGCTGCATGTGCCCAGCACACACAAGGCTGCCAGGCAGTACACACAGTCCCACCACACCCGTGTCCCATGTCGGCGGCATCCCAATAGTGCCCCCACATAGCATCGTGGGCATGCAAACAACCTGCCCAAGCAAACGAGCAACACAGTATCGTGTCACATGTCAGTCTTTATTGCAATACCACCATGGCCTCTGGTGGCTGTAACACATTGGAAGCTACATTAGACAACAGCATAAACAGGCAGCACGCCCTGTGCATAGTTGTGGCACACAAAGGATATGAAAAGAACATACAACGTACAACAACAAACCCTATGCAGGACTGAACCCATGGCATAAGGAACACTGTAATAACCCTGTGACCACTGCAAACCCCGCCAGTGGACACACAACATAAGACTGAAACTGCACCACCCTCTGAGGCCCACTACAGTGATAGGTACTGTCCAGTGGATGCAGGACACCCATGGGACACAGACCCTGACATGTGACCCAGTCATGTAACACACTATGCAAGACAACAATATGGCCAACAGTGTACAACCAGACAGTAATCAACCCAATGTCCCCATGTCCCAACACAACACCACAGGGTAACATACACAGGATGGGCAAACACACATTCCCCCACGTGGACCTCTCATGCCCAAACCCCTGTGGACCATGTGACAGAAACATCACGCATCACTGCGGAACACACCAGTGGGAACCCACTAAATACAGGAGTGCCACTGTGAGCACAAAGCCCTGTGCCAAACCACACCAGGCATGGACAACACCGGTCCACCCCCAGTGCCATCATCATACCACTGTGGAGAATGCAATGGGTGACCTTGGGACAGCCCATGGGACACACTGGACAATAGCCCCCTGCAAGGGGAACAATGCCATCACAGTGTGGTCTACTGGAACTCATCATCGTATAGGTCCTGCATGAAGCTCGGCATGCCCACAGTGGGTGCCATGGGAGCAGCACTGAGCTGGTCAGCAGCACCATGCATCAGGGGTAGGGTAGCAGTGTGTGGCCCAGCTGTGGCAGGCACGCCACCTGTGGGGCACTGCTGTGCCATGCCAACAAGACACAGCTGTGCCTGGGATATGGTGGCCAGGGTGTCCCAGGAGGTGGTGCCACCTGTGTACATACACTCCTGAACAGGGGATGCACATCTGTGGGGCACAGGCATGGTTTGGGGCAGCACACTGGTGCAGTCAGCTGGTGCCCTGCTGCCTGCCTGGCTGTCATCAGTGGCGGACTAGTGCAGGATGTCCATGGCCTGCACACCAGTGGGGTTCCCCGTGGACATGGGCATGGCAGGACAACAACCGGTGGGCTGCGCCTTAAGGGATGGGGTGGGTGGGGATGGGGTGGCAGTGGTGGGGGGCATGGCAGTGGCACACATACAATGCAGTGCACCTGCAGGGTGTGGCTGGTGACATTGCATGGCCAGGAACATGGCCATCTGTTGAAAGAACTGCTGTGTTTGTGCAGCCTCCTGTTGCCACATACGGTCCTCCATAGCCCTCTCCTCCCTTGCCCGCTCCCTCTCCAGCTCCAGAATCTCCCTATGGTGCTTCTGCAGCATTTTACAGGTTGGTTCCAGCACTGCCCCAAGTACATCAGCCATCCGTGCCACTTTGGACTTCTTCTGGAGGTTCACCAGGTGTTCCTGGCCACTTCGCTGTCTCGCAGCCCTTCCCCGTCCTGTGGTGGAGGTGTCACTGGAGGTACCTGGCACATCATCCTGCATGCCCGAGGACACTGATGTTGCATCCGCTCCATCGGTGTCTGCAGATGTACCTTCCTCTGGGTCTTGTCCTGCAATGGCAGAACACACAACTCACCATCGTACACATGCAGTTGCCCCCACCCACCCATCCCATGCCCAACCCCATCCCCACACCACTGTCCTCCCCTGCACCTATGGCCAGTGCCACATCCCAGGTGCCACTGCCCTGTTGCATTCCCATGGGCCACGGCATGTGCGCTAAACACCACCATGCTCACCCGTGCAACCTCCTATTGCTGTGCAACAGCCATCTGTGATCGACATCTGCCCCATGCCCTGGCAGTACCACCATGCAGTGCGCCCCATGTCCCAGCCACCATATGGGTGCAGTGCACATTGTACATACCAGTATCAGGTGTCTCCCAATGCAGATTGTCCACACCTCCATGCCCCTGGTGCGGACGCGTGTTCCCAGTGGCGTCCCCATCATCTGACTCCGGTTGTGGGCTGCCCACCTGTGAGCTCTCCAGGATGAACGCCAGTGCTGTGGTTGGCCGTGTGCCTAGTATGATGTCCAGCTTGTCATAGAAGGGGCATACCACACTTGCACCCCCCGAGCGTCTGTTGCTGTCCTTGGTTTTGTGGTACCGCACCTTCATCTGCTTTATACTGTCACAGCATTGCTTTGTCATCCTCTCCAAATCATTCTCAAACAGGTAGTCCGATATCTTCTGGTAGACCTTGGTGTTGTGCCTGGCACTGGCTAACTCTGCCTGCACCTTCTTCTGTGACTAGAACTCCACCAGCAATGCGGTGACCTCATCTAACCTGGTTGTGTCATGGTCTGACATGGTTCTAGCTGGCACGCAGCACAGGGTGGGTGGTACCGTACTGCTGTGGTCATCAGTGTCTGGGTAGCAGGGCATATCAGTTGACCTCACTCACGGGTTGTGCTTGGGGTCAGGGTGGCTCTGCTGTGGTGCCAGAGTGATGTGGTCTGGCACTGTTGTACTGTGGGGGCTAGGTTGTGCCTCTGGCAGCTGTTGGTGGCCTACTTCCCACCTGTGGCACACGGGTCTGTGCTGTGGTCTGTTTGACTGCTGCCTTTACCCTGCTGTCATTATGCCTTCCAGCTGTGTCCCACTGTTTGCCCTGGGACCATCAGTGTCCTGCTGGCATGTCCTGTTGTTTGCCTGCCCCCCACTGGGCTCGCAGTGCTTCCCCACTGCTCCGCATTCCTGTGTGTGCCTCCGTTGCTTCAGGTGCTTGATTTCCCACCCTTGTGCTGGCTCTTCTCCCATACCACTGCAGCCCTCTGTGGGTGTTCACTCTCCACATGTGGTCTCCTTCCAAATTCTTTGGCCCACACCTCAGCCCTCCCAGCTTTTCTTGAGCTGCATTATGCATGATGGTCTGTCGGATGACCGTTGGCTACACGGTGGAGTGTTTACACGTTCATCGGTAACATTACAGTTCTGCAACTGTTACAGAAACCACCTCCCAACAGGTTTCTGTAACGGTTATGAAATCGCCTCCTGTAACGTTACAGGTGTAAATGCGACCTGTTACGGTAATGTTTTACACCCTCTGTAACATTACAGAGGCATAGTGTGGACAGGGCATAAATGGCAACATCCCACATTGGGGTAGACTAGGGCCCAAGCACATTGCAGTGGAAAGGCATAATCTTGTGGATATGTCATTTGCAAACACCAAAACCTAAGATGTTTTCATGAAAAATGCTAAAAATCATGGTGTTACCATGACAAATACCAGAAATTCTGGGGTTCCCATTAAAATGAGCAAAATCATGGAATTCATGACTTCTATGACATTTGTGACAAAAATATAGCACTAGCGTGTCATATTTTCTCCAACAGATGTCAAACTAGAACACATAGGATGATACTGGGGACAGACTGCCACAGCCTCAGACAGTTATCGAGACAGATCCAACCAGTATACCCCCTGCCTGTCCCGATAGTGAATAACATTTGTAGCACACAGTTACCTGTGCTACATTCACCCCAATCACACAGGTGTGTCAGGAATACATATTGTTACTTTTCAGATCTTTTTGATGAGACACATGCAGACCCTGTGGACCCACACATGGTGAATGACAAAAACAACACTCATCTGTCAAATGCCACAGAAGACAGTGGCAGTATGCCCAGCCAAGCAAACACACTGACTCGTAATGTGAACATGCATAGCATCCCAGAGGACACAAGTCACAAGGACAATGTCTATGGTACCCAGTGTGGCATCAGAAGTAATGCCATCCAGGGATATCTGCAGCATCCTGTAGGGCACATATTGTACAGTGGTAGCCAGTGACAGTATGCACTATATATCTGGATACAGCTGGAAAATATCACAGAAATCCAATTGAAATGAATGCAGATTTCCAGTAATGTATAGGGAATACATAATGGTTACAGTGTAATAACATTAATCTCCACTAAAGAGCGATAAGACTGATAAGTCATAAGTGGTGAACCCACATGTTAATTATAAAAGTCTTATCATTCTTGTATGGATATATACAGTAAATGTGTAATTCCACCATAACTCATTTTGTATTTTATATCAATCACAGTATTAATGTTTCAGTGCTGTTTTATCTTGTTTTACAGGGGATTGACCCCTGAGGGTTTTTTGGTGGCAGCTGATCTATCTAGTGTGGGTGATGCATGTGTTGGAGGCGTTGGTGCAAAAGTTGACACTTACAATAATTTGTTATCCAACATCATTGACTCCCTCACACCTGTCTGTGTATGACCCAAATCTTCTTACCTGAGGTACCCATGGTTTGATGGGGCTCTCAAAGAGATGAAGAGGAAGGGTTGGAGGTTAGAGCACTGCTGGAGAAGATCAGGTCTGGAGGAGGACAAACTGGCCCTACGTATACATTATAATGTATACCAGGGGGCAATCAACCATAAGAAGGCAGTGTTCCTGTCCAGGGAGATTGCTACTGGGAAGAACTGACCAGCTATAATTTTTCGAACTGTGGACAGGCTACTTTAACCTGCTTGTCTACAGCTGAGGAAGGTTTTTACTAATGCTGAATGTGAAAAGTTTGCTCGGTTCTTCTCAGACAGAGTGTCCAGTATCCGGCAGGTGGTTTCTTCAGTCAGCAATGTCACAGCTGGCAGTGGTCGCCTAAAGTGTTCTGAGTGCACTCCGCCTGGTTGGGGGGAGTTTAAACCAGTTGAGATAAGTGATTCTACAGAGGTGGCAACTAATCTGAAGCACACTTTTTGTGAATCGTACCTGGTGCCAACATGTTTCTTAATGAGATGCATTGACACGGTCAGCCCAGTGTTTCCTCTGAATGTCCGGTGTTCCTTATCTGAGGGGATCTTCCCTGATGCCTTGAAGGAAGCATTGGTGAGACCCCTTTTAAAGAAACCATCTTTGGACCCGGAAGTCAGGGTAAATTACAGACCTATCTCTAACCTTCCTTTTTTGGCAAAGGTAGTAGAGAAGATAGTGGCGCTTCAGTTGGAAGAGCATCTCGTGTCTCATGAGTTATATGAACCTTTCCAGTTGGGGTTTCAAGCTAGGCACAGCACAGAAACCGCGCTTGTTCAGGTGTTGAATGATGTCCTTAGGGTGAAAGATTGATGGGGATAAAACAATTCTTGTTCTCCTTGATCTCTCTTCAGCATTTGACACTGTGGACCATTGTGTGTTGCTTGACTACCTTAGGGAGCTCTGTGGACTTACCGGTACTGTCGTCAACTGGTTTGAGTCCTTTCTTACCAACAGGAGGCAACGGGTTGTGATGGAGAATTTCTATCCCACCCCAGACTCCTATCCTGCGGAGTTCCTCAGGGATTGGTACTAGTCCCAATGTTGTTCGCAGTGTACATGCTACCCTTGGGAGATCTCATTAGGAAACATGGCTTGGGTTTTCATTGCTATGCAGATGATACCCAGCTATATCTTTCCTTTGCTGCAGGAACATCCAACACAGTGGACGTGCTGAACAGGTGCCTTGCTGAAATCAATGACTGGATGACCTCCAGCTGGTTGCGACTGAACTCCGATAAGATGGAGGTATTGGTGGTGGAGTCAAACAGAGTGCATGATAGGATGGCCTCTGAATCAGTAACTGGGCTTGTTCTGGGATCTGTTTCATTGAAGACCTCCTCTTGGGTGCAAACTCTTGCTGTCATTTTGGATAGAAATTTGACTATGGAGGCGCAAATATCCTCCACGGTCCGCTCCTGTTTTTTCCATCTTAGAAATATTGCCAGGATAAAGCCCCTTGTTCCACCTCTGGACCTCCCCAGCTTGATACATGCCTTAGTTATATCAAGGCTTGATGACTGTAATGCATTCTACCTCAGGGTCACAGGAGGATCTCTCCGCAGACTGCAGCTAGTGCAAAACACAGCTGCCTGTTTACTTACTGAGCAGCAAAAATCTTGCCATATTACTCCAGTGTTGCATGAATTGCACTGGCTGCTGGTTAGGTGGAGGATCCCTTTAAGGTAGGTCTTCTCACCTATAAGGCCCTACATGGGCAGGGTCCTGGTTATCTGTTAGACCTTCTTGTACTTGCTCTCTCTGTCCACCCCCTCTGTTCTTCTTGTAGTGGCCCCTTGGTGATTCCTAGGATGAGGTTGAGATCTGCTGGCAACAGAGCTTTTAGTGTTGCTGCCCCCATCCTTTGGAATTTGCTACTCCTTGGGGTTAAGGGGGCCCCTACTTTGGACGTTTTCAAGACCCGCCTTAAGGCCCTCCTTTTTCCCCAGGTATTTCAGGACTGAATTATTTTCTTTTTGGATTGATTATGATGATTATATGATGAGTAATTAATCATTTATTTTCTTTGTTATATTTAAATGTTATGTATCCATTATGTTATTTTGAAGATGTGTTTAATTATTTTGCACAGTGCCCAGAGCCTCTGGGATTGGGTGTTTTTAAATAAACTTTGCTTTGCCTTGCCTAACCATTATCAGTTTGAATTGTGATGCACCACGGTGCAATATTGTTACACCTGAAAGCGGAAAGCCACATTCAGGTGAATGCAGCTTTTCCACCCGATATCATGTCGTGTTGCCCCCATCACCCAGCCATAACTACAGGTGCTGATAGCTAGCACTGTACTTAAAACTGCGTTAATTTCTACTGTAAACCACTATGGTTCTCAAAAGAGGTGGCAGGGTTGGTTAAAGAGAAAAGGATAGCATTCAGGAAATATAAGGAAACACAGAAGGAGCAGAACAGAGAACTTTATCAGTTAAAGCAGAAGGAGGCAGGGAAGACAGTCAGAATAGCAAAGGCACAAACTGAGGAAAAGATAGCCAACTCTGTTAAGAAGGGGGATAAAACCTTTTATAGGTACATTAGGGAGTGAGGAAAGACCAAGGGAGGGATACAGAGACTTAATAAAGGGGAGGGAATGTGGGCAGATGGTGACAGTGAAAAAGCAGGGATACTGAATGAATATTTCTGCTCAGTATTCACAACGGAAGAGGAGGGGGAGGTACCTAAACCAAACAAGGGAGAAACTCTGAATAGGGGGGTCAATACCAGTCCATTCACAGAAGAAAGGGGTTTGAAAGAACTCTTGAAACTGAAGGTGGACAGAGCAATGGGGCCTGATGGTATTCACCCAAGAATTCTAAAAGAACTAAGGGTAGAACTAGTAACGCTACTTACTACTCTGTTTATTAAATCATGGGAGGTACCTGAGGACTGGAGGAAGGCAAATGTGATTCCACTTCACAAAACTGGGAGCAGGGCAGAGGCAGGAAACTACAGACCAGTTAGTTTGACTTCAGTGGTAGGGAAAATGATGGAATCACTTCGGAAGGAAAGAATTGTTAAATACCTAGAGGCCAGTGGGGCACAGAATCCAAGGCAGCATGGTTTCGCAGCAGGAAGGTCATGTCAGACAAACCTAATATTATTTTATTTATTTAAGTTTAGGATTACAAGTACCTTTGAGCCAAGGCTCTTTTACAAAGGTTCCATGTCAAGAGAGTACATACATGTTAGGCAAAAGAAAACATCATTAAAAAAGAGCATATAACAACATTCATCATTTCAGGTATGACATCACTGCAAGAATATACATGGATAACACAAACTAGGATCAGTCCAGAAACCTATAAGGAGTCGGGGAGGAAGGGTGGGATGAAGGAGGAGCGTAGCCGAAAAGAAGCTAGAGCAGTTCACAGCATTGTCATAGAACATAGGAGAGGGGTGGTTGATCACAAAGGGGAAGAGGGAAGTTAGGAGAGGCAGTCACAAGAGCTGGAGGCAGTGAGATAAAGATGCAGTCTAGATTTGAAAATGCCCAATGAGGAAGTGGAGGTGATATGAGTGCTGAGGGCATTCATCCAGCTGGGAGCACGGTGTGCAAAGGATCTTTTGCCCAGAGTGGTGCGGCATCATGGAACTTGTAGGAGCTGATGTTCAGACCCTCTGGTGTTACAGGTATTAGAGATTGGGCGCAGGAGGGCTTGGACACTAGGTGGAGTAAGGCCCAAGGTAGTTTTTTTCACCATCAAGCAGGTAAGGTGCTTAATTTGGTTTGTGAGTTGGAGCCATCCCGTTTGAGCGTAAAGCTCACATGTATGTGTGAGTCGGTGGGCTCCAGTAAGCAGTCGACAGGCCTTGTTAAGGGAGGTCTTTAAATGCCTGAGGGCGGTAGTAGAGGCAAAGCCATAGAGTATGAGGCTGTAGTCTACGATGGAGACCACAGATCTCTGGATAGCCATCTTCAGTGCTGCCTGGATAAGGTGGAGCCTTTTACGTTAGAGAATTCCAATGCGTGAGTTTACAACTCTGGCGATGCTATCAATGTGGGTCCCATATGATAGGTAAGGGTCGAGTGAGATTCCAAGGTGTTTAAAAGATGACACTTGTTCGAGGGTATTTCCAGCACTTGTATTGATATCAAGGGGGTATCGCCTGTGTTTGTTCTGCGAGCTGCAGAAGAACATAGATTTGGTCTTTTTTAGAACCAGTTTATGTTTTGTGAACCAGTTTTTAACAGTGGAGAAAGCAAGCTGAAGATTCTGAATTAATGGTTGTGGGTCCTTATGGGGGGTGAGAAGCACAGCGTCATTGGCATAGAGGATTATTTGCTCAGGGCGGGATTGTGGAAGAGAGTTTAGGAAAAGACTGAAAAGCAGTGGGCCCAGTATGGATCCCTGGAGGATGCCTGAGCGGACAGGTTTGGGGTCAGAGAGTAGTCCTGAGATTTCTACTCTTTGTGAGCGCTGGTCTAGGTAACTATTAAACCATGCAGTGGAGTCCTGGGAGAGCCCTGCATTCAGCAGCTGTTTGGTAAGTAGGCTATGGTGAACAGTGTCAAATGCCTTAGTCAAGTCAATGAATATGGCTCCAGTTAGATGACCTTTGTCCAACGAGTTGTGAAGGGCTCCAGTGAACTCCAGGAGGGCGGTTGATGTGCTGTGCCCTTGCTTGAACCCGTGTTGCTGTGGACATAGGATGTTATATTGTCCAAGCAGTCTGAAAGCTGGTCAGCAAAAATGCACTCAAGGGCCTTGGGGGTGGGTAAAATATAGAGATTGGCCAGTAGTTTCCCTAGCTGGACTTGTCACTGCTTTTAAGGGTTGGTGTGACAATAGCAGATTTCCATTTGCTTGGGAATTGACTGAGGCTGAGTGAGAGGTTGAAGATTTTGGTAAGTGGGAGCAATACCTCTTCTAGGGTGAGGGATAGCAGTTTAAGGTCCAGTGAATCTCCACTGGCTCTGGACTTGGAGATAGCCTTTTTTATGTATTTTCAGACATCATCTGCTTTTACTTTTTTGAAGTGGAAAGGTGGATGACTTGAAGTGGTAGGGAGGGAATTTGGTGCAGGGGAGTCAGTTTCCAAGAAAAAGTCTGTGGGGAGGACACCACTGAGGTCAGTGAAGGCTGCATTGAAGGCATTGGCAATGACCAATGGGTCAAGGGTGGTAGTACCATCAACAGTCAGCAGGGTAGGGGAGGATTTGGACTGCTTCCCTGTGATTTCCCTAATATTGTCCCAAAAAGCTTTCCCATTTCCCCAAGTGTTGGTGAGGGCTTCCTTGTAGTAGGTACTCTTTGCCATTCGTATTTGTTTTGTGCAGTTGTTGCGAGACTGTTTGTAGTTTTGAATGTCTGGTTGAGTGCCTGTAGCCCTAGCAATTGCCCAGAGCTGGTCCCTTGTTTTAAGCTGGGCCAGCAGCCCAGTAGTGAGATTTCTTTGACTGGGTGACCAAAGTAGTAGACCAAGGAGGGGCTGTGGATATGGCCTACCTAGATTTTAGCAAGGCATTTGACACAGTCTCACAAAAAAGATTAATATACAAGTTAGCCAGCCTTGGAGTGGGTCCCAAGGTGGTAGCCTGGATAAAAAAATGGTTGGACAACAGGACACAAAGGGTAATAGTAAACAGAGTCCACAGTGAAGAAAGGAAGGTAACTAGTGGGGTACCGCAGGGTTCAGTACTGGGACCAGTCCTCTTTAATGTCTTTATAAGTGACATTGGAGAGCACCTGGAAGGAAAGGTATGTCTCTTTGTAGATGACGCAAAGATCTGCAACAGGGTTCATACACAAGGTGGGGTGGAAAGAATGAAAAGAGACTTGGCAAGGTTGGGGGAATGGGCAAATATGTGGCAGCTCAGATTCAATGCAAAGAAGTGCAAGGTAATGCATCTGGGAAACAAAACCCCAGGGGAAGAGTACACAATGGGGGGTGAGTTAATAACAAAAAACAAAAATCAAGAGAGACCTAGGAGTAATTATATAATGTGACCTAAAGGTGGGCAAGCAATGTGAGAGGGCAGTAAGGAGGGCTGGAGAGTACTGGGATGCATAGGGAGAGGCATCAACAGTAGAAAACAGAAAGTTGTTATCCTTCTGTACAGACAGTTAGTGAGACCCCATCTGGAGTTCTGCGTGCAATTCTGGAGACCACATCTCCACAAAGACATAGACAGAGTGGAGGCTGTTCAGAGGAGGGCAACCAAAATGGTGCAGGGTCTGTACCAGAAGACATATGAGGAGAGATTAAAGCAGCTTAATATGTATACCCTTGAGGAAAGGGAGGAGAGGGGGGACATGATAGAAACTTTCAAGTATCTCAAGGAATTAATAAAAGTACAAGAGGGTAGTATTTTACGGAAGAAGAGATGTGCAAGAACAAGGGGGCACAATTTGAAGATAGAGGGGGAACGGCTCAGAGGTAATGTTAGAAAGAATTTTTTCACACAGAGGGTTGTGGATGCATGGAACAGCCTTCCTGAGAAGGTTGTGGAGTCAGAACAGTGGGAGAATTCAAGAATGCATGGGACAGGCATAAGGCAATTCTAGTGGGGGGTAGGAGGAAGTAAGCTGTTGATTAACTAGAATCTGCAGCTTATCCATCAGGTAGGGAAATGGGCAGACTAGGTGGGCCAAGCGGTCCTTATCTGCCATCAAATTCTATGTTTCTATGTAAACTTTATCCAGTCCATTGCTTCCTGGGTTTAGTTTCCAAACTATAAGTGGGCAAAACATGTTCTAAGAGAAATAACATGTTCTTAGTGAAATACTGTGTGTTCTAAGTGAAAATACATATTTGTTCCCAAATATCATTTATTTACCAAGTTTATTCATCACTGGTGTGACATATTTCTGGATATTGCTCATTATGTCACTGGCTATCACTATAAAAAAGGACACAATGAGCCATGTGACTATATGCCTACTGGACTTGCGTAGGACAAATATGGCCGCGTACTGATCAGCCATTCAAGTTCATGTTCCAGTAGCAGCAGCCATGTCAACAGACATAGCCTCTACAGTATGTATACGTTGTGGGTGCAGTCCGGGAATTTATGTGATCATTCCAGTGACTTTACAGATGACTTGCATAATTATGCTATGGGATTCTTTTCTTTTGTGGTTCAACACCTCTACATGCTCTGGGGGGTGCCACAATGGCCACAGGGGTACAGACTAATGCACCAATAATACAAGGTATTCATACAATGGCAAAGAACTTGACTTTAGTGCCTTAAGTTGCTCCTATATTGTTGGTAAGGTAATTAAATTCCGTATATGTTACAAAATTACGTTAGTGATCTTATCACAGACGTGGACACTGATGCCTGTTTTGCTACCCTGTGTGGTAAATCCTGCATTACTGCCCGAGACTCTGACTGTGAACAAGACTTTTGTTGGTTAGGTTGTGCTGACTTAGGTGCATAACATACCCTTCTTAGCCTACTATAGTGTAAGTCCTCCAGTTTATATATTTTCTGTTGGGGTGGCAGTGCTGAATGTTTTTCTATCTGAAGTTAAAACTGTATAATTTACAGCTGTTCCTTGCTGTGCCATTTTGTAGAGATGGGCAAGCCAGAGCAGACTCAAGTCGGGTACAAGTCTAATGTCTAGCTCAGCTTGGCCTGACCTCTTTGAGAAATTGAGAACCAAGGTCAAGCCAAGCTGGTTATGAAAGAAGTATTTTTTGTCAGCTTGAGCAATTAGTACAAAGCCTGAAACTTTTAACTCCTCTCATGTAACTCATGGGGGGCACTGTCAGTATTGTAGTGGCTTAGCTCATACTTTGGTTCATAGAGCCAAGCCAGACCCCTTGGTTCACCTCTGGCTTGGCTCTAGGTGAAAAATTCCTGACTTGCCTACCTTCACCATTTTGCATCAGGACATGTCTCAGTTTAGTTACCCCTTCCCGACACTATTTATTGGTACCTAAGTAGACAGCTCCCTCATTTTTTTTTTCCATATAGCTTTTTGCTCTTCCGTTATCACCTCTGCCTTACTTGGCAATGAGGGAGACATTAGTTTTCTTGTTACTCCCTGCTATCCAGGACCTTAAATCATGGTCGTGCATGCGTGTGGAGGGGCCCATGCACTCAGTGGCTTCAGTAATGGTCCCCTCCTCCTACCACTGGCCTAGTGCCCGGGTTCCTGTGGCTTGGTGCTGCCACCTAGCCTCCACTGGGAGGCAGCCAAGAGCCAGGGAAACTAAGCATCCCTCCCCAGAGAGGAGAGCTGCCTTTTGGCTGCTCAATCCAGCTCTGCACCCTCCATCCACGGCCGGCCCCTGGTGGCCAGAGCTCACTTCCAAACTTGGGTGTGGTATTCAACGGTTCAACCCTAACAGCTCCCTCAATTTGACAGGCCAATGAGGATGTTTGTATTAGTCAGTTAGCTCACCAGTTCTGTTCATTACACTACTTACTCTTCTATTTGGGCTTTATTTGTGATATTAGTTCTTTATCATATTTACTGCCAGCCTACAACCTTTTCATTATGTGTATCCCTTTGCTAGCTACCCTTCTGTCACACTCCCACACCTGCTTTTCCTCTTGCTCCTTGGAGATGGTCAACACTCCACATTATGCCAATATACATCTGGGGCTTTTCCCACATTATTGGCTTACTCCTCAAGCCCTGCTCCAGATCTGTGACCTTGGGGATCTAGCTCTAGTCCCAGTGCACTCCACCCAGAAGAGACCCTTGCCTCATCCTCCAAATTTAGCCATTTGTTTTTGACACTGTTTCTCCTCCTTAGTGGTGATGTGGAGGTAAATCCAGGCTCCCCCATCCCTCCCATTAGTAGTTTGTGGAGTCTACCAAAAGGACGTAAGATATTTCACACCAGTATCAGAAGCTTACACCTTAAACTTGACTTTGTAAGAATTTAGGTTGGTCAATATCCAGACATCTTTATTCTATCTGAAACCTGGCTCCCCCCAGAGTTAACTCCACCACTATGTCAATTTCAGCCTACTCTATCCACAGCAGGATTGTTTCTGACATGGAGATGGTGTTCTGTTCTGTACTGCAAACCACCTAAAATTCTCCATCTCAAATCAATAGTCCAGTCTCAAGTCCCATGAGTTGCTGACAGGGCTACTTTCTTCCCCATGCTCAATTCTATTGTTATCACTGGTATCTGCTGGTTACCTGGGAAATCCCCTGATTTTGCTACCAATACTCTTCAAGGATTTCTGAATTCTTCATCTGGTGGTGAGCATATTTTACTAGAGAATTTCATTGTGTATCAAGTGTGTAGGGGTACTCAGGGAACTAGCAGTGGAACTGGCTGAACTCCTAGCAGGACTATTTAACAACTCTCTATGAATGAGGGTAGTTCCAAAGGACTGGAGGATGATGGACATCATTCCTCCCCACAAGAGGGAGGGAACAAGGAACAATTGGGGAACTACAGACCTGTCAGTCTGAGTATCCAAAAGGGGAGCAATGGATGCTCACACTTTTGCACTCATAATAAAGTGAAATTTATTTGAGCCCAACAGTGTGAGATGCTAATGCAAAGTCTCTGGCACTTTGACCATGTGGGTCTTCCTAAGATTGCATGAGACCTGTCGATCTGACCTCCATCGTAGGGAAGATGATAGAGTCACTGGTTATGGAAGACCTCATGGACTACCTGGAGAGCAATGGCCTCCAGGATAGTAAACAACATGGGTTCATGGCAGGGATGTCCTGTCAGACAAACCTGATAGTTTTCTTTAAATGGGTGATGAGGGAATTGGATTGGGACCATACTGTGGATTTGCTCTATGATGACTTAAGCAAGGCTTTAGACCTAGTGCCACACAGACACTTGCTGAGGAAGATGGAGGACCTGGGTGTGGTAAAGACATCATCAACTGGGTACGAAACTGGTGAAAGGGGTGGCAGCAAAGGGTTGTGGTCAACAGGATCAAATCAGTAGAGAAGGAGGTCACAAGCAGGGTGCCACAGGGATTGGTTTGGGGCCCAATCCTCTTCAGTATGTTCATCAATGACATAGGAGGTGGTATCCGGGGCAGATGTACCCCTACACAGATGATACACAGCTCTGTGGGTGGGTAGATATCAAAGAGGGAATCATGGAAATACAAAACAATTTACAAAAGCTAGAGGGGTGGTCAAAGGTTTGTCAGTTGAAATACAATACCCAAAAGTGCAAGGTAATGCAGCTAAGGAATAAGAACCCCAGGACAGAGTATTGGATGGGCAGGGTGACACTCAGCACTATGGCTAAGGAACATGATCTGGGAATTATCATCAGTGATACCCTCAATCAATCAAGACAGTGCAAAAAAAGCCTGTGGTAAGGCACGTTAGATGCTGGGGTGCATAGAAAGGGGTATTGATAGCAGGAAGGAGACAATACTACCCCATTATAGGTCTTTAGCAAGGCCACACCTGGAGTGCTGGACCCAGTTCTGGAGCTTTTACCTGAGGAAAGATAGGGACAAGTTGGAGATGGTGCAGTGCAGGCTAACAAAAATGATTCAGGGCCAGCAGGGCAGGTATTATAAGTAACGCCTCAAGGCACTGAATATGTACTCACAGGAGACCAGAAGGGAGAGGGGTGATATGATAGAGATCTTCACGTTCCTAAAAGGAATAAACAGAATGAACAGCAAAGAACTATATACATTGAATGTTAGCATGAAATCACAAAGGCATGAGTGGAAAATGACAGGAAGGAGGTTCATGAGGGACATGAGAAAGCATTATTTCAAGGAAAGGGTGGTGGAGAAGGGGAACAGTTTACCAGCCAAAGTGGTGGGAGCTAGAACAGTTGATGGTTTTACACATGGCTGGGGCAGAATGAAGGGCATAATAGATGCTCAAGGAGCAAAAATCATGAGGGAATAGAAGGAGGTAGAAGGGGAAGGCTAGGACTCTGGGTGGACAGCAGGTCACGGGGCTGGATAGGGAACTCAGGCAGACTGGACGGACCAATGGTCCTTTTCGGCCATCATCATCTATGTTTCTATAAAGTAAATTGGGCCTATGGAAATAAAGCCTCCCTATCTAATGCTAATCAAACTGAATTTAAAGCTCTAAACCTCTCCCAATTGATAATATCCCCTACTTGCTTCATTACCAGGTTTCTGAACTACAGCACAATCGACTGCGTTCTTACCTGATACCCTCCCCAATATTTTCAGTGACCATTGCATGATCAATTGTGTTAGAAAGATGAATACCCCAAAAGCCTCCTCATGAATTATTCTTGGTGGGACTTTCAGTTTGTTTCATCCTGACAGTTTTGTGCAAGAGCATCACCATACCAACTGGTGCCCTACCCTTGCTTCACCCAACCCAAATGGAACTGTTACACGAGGTCCCTGCACCCTAATTGATACCCTCAGGGGTACACCGTAGACAGCTAATGTTTAGGCATAGGCTATACTAACATATAGGGCTGAGGGCATCTACCGTATAAGAGTAGATGTCAAGATATGAATACATATTATTGTAACTCACTTTGCTTGCTAATGCACACACATTATACCATGTATTTTCTGTCTATTTCTTACTTGTCAGATGCCAAGACACCTGTCCTTGAAGTAATAATAATAATGTGTAAGGCAACATTGCCATCTTTCGGTGATGGACACCACTTCACCTTGTTATGTAAGACCCTGTATAAGAACGTCTTTGTTCTAAAACTGATGACTTTACAAAATTATATAATGTTATCTTGGACCTTGGAGCCACCTCTAATTTAGCCATTAGGGCTCATCTCTGTAACTAGAAATGTTTCTATCTTTCAGTAACCATAGTAATTATCATAGGTATATAATGTTATGCACAGGTTTTACACCTCGGAGACCCGAGAGATCCCAAGAGACTACAAAGAAACCTCAAGGTGTAGGGAACGCTTAGCACTGGCTCCCGGTTCATATTGGTAAGAACTGCTTAGGTCAACTGTGATTCATCCCTGTTTGTAGTAATAAACTTGTTTATTACTTGAATGCAACTTATTTGTGATTATTTGCATCTCCAATAATGCCAAGAACCTGAAAGTGAGGTTTAGACCTCTTACAATTGGCGACCGCGTGCAGGCGATATTGAGTGTTGGAAATTTTCACTTGTTGCTATAAATTTCCCTTTTCCCATGGGGACTGCAGGTGTACATTTCCGTATCACCTCTCCCGTCTTTCTTACCAGTTTGTGGATACTTGCAAGGTCTGGCTGACTTTTGGTGTAGTCGTCCGTCTCGACCCACTCCATAGCAGCTTTGAATTGCAAACCTACAATTATACAGTAGCCGGCTGTGTTTAAAGTACCCGTGTTGTGGATCGTCGCAGCGCATGGTCTTTTCACAGTTTGAATTTTTCGTTCCTCCCACATAAATGGCCACCGTATCAGATATCTGCAGAACTGAGACTCGATGTCTCGAACTTTCTTACCTCCCATGGA
Organism: Neoceratodus forsteri; assembly: GCA_016271365.2. Lineage (NCBI taxonomy): Eukaryota > Metazoa > Chordata > Ceratodontiformes > Ceratodontidae > Neoceratodus > Neoceratodus forsteri. The sequence goes on from CM057449.1 coordinate 991,041,452, forward strand.
GGATGGGCTGACTTCGCGCGGGACGCAAGTCAACCGAAACCCTGTACTGGGGATTTCAACCCAGTACACAGAGGCGCGACAGTCAACCAATAGGCATTGTGCTAAAGGGTTGATGGTCGCTGCTCTCTATGCTGCCTTGGAAGCCTCCGAAGCGAGGTTTCGAACCCTTGATCTGCAGATTGCATCTCTTAAGCAGGAGATGGGTCTGCAGGAAACAGAATGTGTCCAGATACAGCAGAACTTGGAGTCAGAATCTCTGCGTAATGAAAACGATTCACTATTGCATCATTCTGCACAGGCTGGTGAACAAGAAATGTGTACTTTGAAGACTGAGTGTGAAAGTTTAAGACAGGATAAGAGTCAGGTGGTACAAACGAATGATTTGTTGAGTGCCGCGAATGCACAATTGAGTGATGAGATGGGTGAGCTGCAGGACGAGATCAACCAGGTACGTAATGATTTAGAAATAGCTTATAGGGACAATCGCGAATTGAGCGCCGCATACCATGTTTTGCAGAAACAGAAACAGGATCAGGTTGATATGGATGTTGTAAGTGTGAGTCATGATGAATGTAGAGCTAAGATGGATAAACTGCGTCATCAGCAAGAGGTTTTGACTGGCCATGTTAAGGCGATGGGTGGCGTAGCCCCTGCCTTTCATTCGTCGTCGGAGGGGGAGCCATCCAACGATGATATCTCGCAGTACAACACCCAGTCATGCCCCTACTATGGCCCAGATTCCCCACCCAGCCATCCACAGCATGGCGGGTCCCTGCCCACTACTCCCCAGGTCACACGTAGACGACGTCGTGACACTCATCATGGGAAACGCCATCATGGTGGTGCCCATGATGGGGGGGAGCAGTCCCAAGCCTGGTCCCGACAGCGCCTCCGTTAGCTGTTATTAGTGTGGAAGACAGGCAAGAGATTGAAACCATGATTGATAGGGCACTAGAAAGTGTTCCTCTTCCTGAAAGAAGTATGAAAGCCATTAAAAGTCAGATTCGGCAAATTTTCAAGAAGCTGGCACTCAGGAAGGTGTTGTTCGGATGGCGGCTGAAGCTGCAGCCTGCGCAGCATTAGATGGTGTGTGAGATGTGCTGCCCTTGCCTGATCGATCACCAACTAATCCCCTGCAAATGGCCTACTCTGTTCAGCAAATTGCTGACAGCATCGGTCGGATGAACCCATCCGACTATCTCAGCTGCCATTTGGAAAAGGTGCGATCCAAGTGCGAGATGCTTAGTCTCACCGCAGAATACCAGGTCCAAATACTACGCCAGACCATCGATCCTGGTTTATGGGCAAAACTCCCCGAAGTAGTTCACCAAGATAGGAACGCTACCTTTGTCGAAGTCGCAGCTGAGCTTATTTCCGCTCACAGTCCTGGTGTGGTTGGAGTAATGCTAGCATACCCCATGAAGCAAAATGCTAAAGAAAGCCCAGCGACTTACCACCAGAGACTCTGGATGGCCTATCGAGCAGGGAAACATCTGGCACAAGTAGCCGCGGATGTAGATCTTATTGAATATAAGACCCTGTTCCTTAGAAACATGATCCCAGCCGTGAAAGAAAAAGTAGAGCCAACCACATACCCGAATACAGATAGGTTTGCCGATATCCTTCGGAAAACCTAGAGAGTGTACCAGTTGTACATCCGTGATTTGGGTTCCGGTTCCAAAAAGGTTGCCGCTATGGAACCCGCTCCTGGGACCATGACACACTACACGGTGGAAGGACAGGCCCAGCAACAACAGCCCAAACCTCCATCGGCCCCTCCAGTTAGCACCCAACAAAACCCCCAACAACAACAACAGCAGTGGGGTGGGAACCAGAACTGGCATAAGAACAAAAAGTACAAAGGCAAAGGGAAGCCATTACAAAGATCGGGTCCCTCATATAAAGAGATAGCTGAAGAAAACCGAAAATTTCGGGAGCTCTTGGGGCAAGTGCATTCTGTAGCAGATGCCGTTCCGGCACAAACACTTGCAGCAGTACAACCGGTGACCCATGACATTACTGGCCATGGAGACACCGGAGTTATAGGTGCGCAGACCCATAACAGCCTGAACCCAGAAGCTCCACCTTACATTGCATCAGTGCAACACGGTGAAGTCATCCATGCAAGCCAAGCCCAACCTCTGCATGCCTCCAACAATACGGATTGACAATTACAGGCCCCAGTCCGCATTGTAAACAAGCTGGTCTTGGATACAAACGGAAGGCCCTGCACCGAGGCCGAGGTCGGGGGCTGCCAACTAATTGTCTTGTTAGATACAGGTGCAGCTGTATCTGTGTTACACAGTGACCACCCTGAAACATCTCCATGGTCTATCGGACGGAAGACCAATATGTCAGGAGTTGATGGTGCTAGGTTACCTGCATACCGCCTCTGCCTTTACCGGTAGAACTAGGCCATTTGAAGGCCTCACATGCTTTTCAACTGATGGTGTTGCACGATCACCCTAGCATCATTGGGATTGACTTTCTTGCACCACACGGCTGTGTGGTGGATCTAGCAAACATGCTGTTGATACAGATACAGGGTCAATACCATACTGTCTTAATTCCTGACTCACATGCTGTGGCAACAATATCCATTAACAACAAAGAGTATGACGTCATAGATTTGTTCAAGAATCATGAACTTTTCCCAAAACTTCTACCCATTCTTCAATGACATTTGGAAGCGTTTGCAGTTAACAAACATGATTGTGGCAGAATGCATACCGTTATTGAGGTGCCAGGCCCGGCACACGAGAGACAAAGACAATATCCATTCCCCTCTGAAGCCTTACCCTCTCTTTGAGAAACAATCAAGTCACTCCTTAAACAAGGAGTAATCAGAACCTGTGTCTCCACTGCCAACTCTCCTGTTTGGCCTGTGAAGAAACCCACAGGGGCCTGGAGACTTACTATTGACTACAGGAAACTGAATCAGGTCACTCCCAGTTGTTCCCCAACTGTGGCGTCTGCGCTGGATGTGCTTCGACTTTTAACACCAGATCAGAAATGGTTCAGTGCTCTGGATATCTCCAATGGTTTCTGGTCATTATCATTGGCCCTCAAGAGTCAATACAAGTTTGCCTTCACTTTTGAAGGGCGACAATATACGTGGACTTGCTTGCCACAGGGGTTCCATAACAGCCCATCCCTCTTCCATCTCCATATGATGGATGCCCTACAAGGTTTCTCAACCCCCCAATGTCTCTTACAGTATGTAGAAGACCTGTTGTTGGCCACTGCCACACAGGAACAACATCTGGATCTCTTGGATGAACTATTGACTCTTATTCAAAGGGCAGGCTTGAAGTGTAATCCTGCAAAGCATAACTATGTCAGAAGAAGTGCTCTTTCTGGGTTTGAAGATAACAGATCAGGTCGGAGTCCTACTTGGAAGAAGATTCAAGGGTTGCAAGACTTGCCATTACCTACCAGTGTGGCAACTCTTGGGAGGTTTCTAGGTATGGTAAACTACTCCAGAGACTTCATTTGTGATTTTGCACAAAAAGCCGCTCCACTGTACGATTTACTCAAAAAGGACGTTCCGTGGAATTGGGGCCCTGTCCATACCCAGGCTGTGATGTCACTGAAGCAGGCCTTGGCCTCCACCCCAGCACTGGTAAACCCCAATCCAACATTACCGTTCCACCTAGAGTGTGCCACTTCTGACATTGCTATGTCAGCAGTATTGGCCCAAAAGGTACATGGCTCTTTGAGACCTATTGCATATGCATCGCAGCTCTTGACCCCAGTAGAACAGAAGTACGGCCTTTGTGAAAGGAATCTTCTGGCCACCTATTGGGCGGTCAAGCACTTCCTGTATATCATTGGGTACTCTCCACTGATTCTTAACACCAATCATACTCCTACTACCTTTTTGCTCTCAGACAGAGTGAAAGATGGGTCAGTCTCTAACACCAGGCTGACACATTGGTCACTCCTCCTCCAGGATAGGGATATTCAGGTCTACCAAACCAAAGTTCCATCTCTACTAGCACATGGCCTCCTCTTTCAGGGGGAGCCCCATGACAGCGCTTTGCAGTCACCTGATCTTCCAGATCCAGGTCCACTCTTCCCTGCCACCCCTGAGGTATTAGAAAACACCTCCTTGTGCTGCATTTTCACTGACGGATCAGCATCATATTATCAAGGTGAACAAATTGCAGGGATGGGTATCATGGTGGTGTATCCTTATGGGAACACTGTCAAGATATCTAAACGCTGTACTGTAGCTTCATCACAGTATGCGGAGCTGGCAGCAGTGGCCTGTGCATTAGAGTTTATCCAACATGGAACTCAAGACACCATCATTTTACTGACTCTAATTGGGTTTGTTGTTCCTTCAGAATTTCTCCCTTTCTGCGGAAGAACTCTTTCTCTCTTCTGATGGCAGCTCAGTGAAATACAAAGAATTGGTGATTTACATACACGCATTAGGTCAGAAATCCCACACAAACTCTATGTACACAAGGTTAAAGCTCACTCTTACGCATGTCCCTATCATGCATTCAATGACACAGCAGACACCCTTGCCAGAGAAGGGGCCGAGGGGGATATCTTGGCGATGGAACATCCAGAGGCCAATGCGGCTGTACAGGTTGCAGCTCTTAAAAAGAAATCTGAATCTTTTTCTCCCTTGGACCTCTCAGCAGCCCAGCACTTGGACACTGAACTCAAAGAAGTGTTCAGATTCTTGGACAAGGGTACTGAAGAAAGACTTCCCACACATAACCCTTACCGTAGACATGAAAGTAAATTACACTTATCCCCTGATGATAAACTCATTTGGTTCCAGCCAGAGGATGTTACCACCAAATTGTGGGTGGTCCCCAGACATTTGAGATCTGAATTTTTGCACCAGGTACATGACATCCCCACTGGTGGGCACCAGGGGGCTGAAAATACCCTCCAACGCCTCAAAACCACCGCTTGGTGGCCTGGGATTACCAAAGATGTCAAACAGTACATTGATAATTGCCTTGTTTGTGCACAAAACAACCCAATACCTACAAAACGGAATGCCAAACTTTTACCACAGAGACATACTGGCCCTTGGCATGCCATCCAAACCTGCAGAAACAACAAGTATGCCCTTGTAGTGACCGACCTATTCTCTAAGTGGGTAGAAGCTTTTCCCACCAAGACTTGCACTGCAAAGACAACTGCCAAAATCCTGGTAGAACAGATTTTCTCCAGGTGGGGCCTGCCTCTCAAGGTAGACTCCGATAAAGGAACCAGTTTTACAGGTGAGTTGATGAAAGAGTCCCTTGAACTCTTAGGAGTTCAGCAAAGTTTCACATACCTTATCATCCTCAATCCTCAGGTCAAGTAGAAAAGAGCTAACAGACGAATTAAGCAAATGCTTTCCAAATTCATTGAGGACAATCCCAAGACCTGGGATTCCTACTGCCTTTACTCCTTATGGCAATTAGGGTGCCCTCAGCCACTACCCAGCTTACACCCTTTCAGGTAATGACTGGAAGACAAATGAGATTACCTGAACACTTGCTCTTTGACCTGCACACCCCCACTGCGGACCGCGTGTCTGTAGATCAGTATGTGGAAAAACTTAGAAAAGACCTCATTCACACACACTTGTATGTTGCAAATTGCATGGCAAGGCCCAGCAACAGTCCAAAATACAATTTGACAAACATGCACAAGAAGTGGATTGGCAAGTTGGAGATCAGGTCATGGTACTCGATTTGCACATCCCACCACCCTTCTCTAACAAGTGGAAGGCCTTACCCCATTGTCAACAAGCTCAGTCCAGCAGTCTATCAAGTTAGACTCCTCCACAACAATAAACTGACTGACAAATGGTTACATGCAAACCAATTAAAATTGTACAAAGAGCTTAACACTTACTCTTCCTAACCCCATTAGGCGGAACTGTACTAATATACTAATCTTTCATCTTCCTTTTCAGATACATTGACAAGATGGCTATCTTGTTCCTATCTCTACCCTTGCAGGAGTACTCCTTTGCCCAAGGCACGTGTACGGACCTCCTTCGCCACCTTGATCCTCCAGCACCTCCACAGGGAGTTTCCATCAAAATTCCAGACACTATGATTACTGTCCAGGAAGGTTCCGATGCGCTCACTCCTCGGTCATTGCTCCTGATAAATCTACCCTTCAGATTGAGTGGCAAACCACATCACAAGGACAAGTTCTCCCTGTGGCCAAACTTTCTAGGGAACTTTCCAAGGTTGGCCCAACACCAAGTGTCCCGGATGGTACACTGTCCTTGTTACAAACTGCATTAAGACACTCTGGTTTTGTATAACATTACTGCCTTAATTGATCCGTCCATTGTAACTCCTTTCTCAGGATGCTGCCTGCAGATTTTGTGCTGTACACCACATGGCCTCTACTGCCATGTATCTATCTGTGCTACCTCCTACTGAGAAACAGCTTTTGGAATGTCCAAAACATACCCCTGGTCCCCGTAGTGGTCTCACAGCCACTGCCCTCCCAGGTTCTTTGATTAACAATTTACAGTTTATGCATGTACCTGTTTTATTTAACCTTACTTATTGGAATATGAAAGAATTTGGTATGTGTCACAATACCAATACTTCTGCATTTATAGTACTTTATTGTTGACAGTTTAGCTGCATTTCAAATACGTCACCAGAGATCCCTTTACTGGGGTTTATTCTACTGAACACAGAGGTAATTTTGGAGGAAACCTCCTCCTAGTACTCTTACTCATAAACGTACTAAACGTGAAGTTGACAGTTCTGATGTCACGGGTGCCACGGGAACTGTCACAGGTCTTTTTGGTACTGCTATGTCCATTTGGAACAAAGCAGACATTGCTGCTATTAAAAGTCATTCTGCAAAGTTCTCCACTGGTTTGGTTAATGATGTTTTACCACCTTTATTGCATGGTGTGGATGGTCTTAGTCAGGAAGAAAGATACACTGTATACAACATGCACAACATTGCAAAAGCCTTCACTGATTCCAAAGACAAGATTAACGCACTCATACAACAGAACAATAAAGAAGCTGATAGACAATACATTGGTAGGGAAATACTTTGTTCTGCATATGGTTCATACAGACTCACTACCATTAACAACCTTTTCAGAGACCTAGAAACTGGTAGGATTCCTGATATTATACATGACAGATGTCTATCTAAATGGTATTGTCCTAAATGTAAATCTCCATCTTGTGTTTCCCTATGTATGCAACAGACTCTGTCCATTCCTCTCTCTACAGCTCGAAATTTGGGGTTTGTGACCAGACATCCAAACACTGGTCCTTGCTTTTCTGCCAAGAAATGTTCTATAACAGATACCATGTTTGTCTCTTTTACTGTCTCCTTACCACGCTTCGATCCCACTACAGCTTTGTTCGACAAGCTGGTACTGGCGCATTCAATTGGGCATTTGGATGACGACATCTACCGTGAACGTCTGGATCTACCTCCTCTACTGGTCTACCATTCCTTCCTGGATGCCTGGGTGGCACCGCACACGGTCTGTTGTGCGAAAAAGCAATACATCTACCTGTGCCAATGTGATGTGTTTGATGTTATACGCCCTGTTTGTGGCTACTCTTCAGACAGCATTGACTGGACTTTCACTATGGATGCTGACATCACTAAGAATGGCACCAACGCTTTTGAATCAATGCAGTCACCCGATCAGCTCTACCAGTCCTATCGTGAGGAAGCTCATCGCCTGTCAACACGGATCTCCAAGATGACCTACACATGCCCTGTCCAGTTGCAAAAATGGAGACTGCCTACTGTGCGATCACAGTACAACTCTGACGGAGAATACTGTATAGTCACTAATGTCAAAATGTATTCTTATGGTTCTGTTACTTGTGCAATTGATTACCCCAACTTCTGTTTTGTTCCCCATCAGAAAACTGTTATTGGACACACTGTCATAACCCGTTCCTTTATGGAAGCAGATATTATTGATGGTAATCCAGATTATTTACTTACACTTGAAGAATACCTACCCTACTTTAATGTACACATAGATCCACTGACACTTACACTGAAATCACTTTTAGATAGAAAGGACACACACCTCATCCACATCAGCAATAATATACCAAAGCCAATGAAGCCATTCTTGACCTGATGAATGATGGAGACATGAATAACGCTTTGACTAACACTTGGTTAGAGATTACTTTTAAAGGTTTTGTTATAGTACAAGCATTTTTGATATTTACTTTGATTGTTATGCTTTGCTGCCTACGATGTACTCTTCGCCAACACCATGAGCAGCTTGAGTTTCTTTACAAGGCTCATGCCTCCGGATTGTAAAGAACCACTGCTCCTACCCACTCCTTATAATCACCTGTAAGGCTCCTTTTAGGCAACAAGGGGATGTTACACGAGGTCCCTGCACCTAATTGATACCCTCAGGGGTACACCGTAGACAGCTAATGTTTAGGCATAGGCTATACTAACATATAGGGCTGAGGGCATCTACCGTATAAGAGTAGATGTCAGGATATGAATACATATTATTGTAACTCACTTTGCTTGCTAATGCACACACATTATACCATGTATTTTCTGTCTATTTCTTACTTGTCAGATGCCAAGACACCTGTCCTTGAAGTAATAATAATAATGTGTAAGGCAACATTGCCATCTTTCAGTGATGGACACCACTTCACCTTGTTATGAAGACCCTGTATAGAGCGTCTTTGTTCTAAAACTGATGACTTTACAAAATTATATAATGTTATCTTGGACATGTGGAGCCACCTCTAATTTAGCCAATAGGGCTCATCTCTGTAACTAGAAATGTTTCTATCTTTCAGTAACCATAGTAATTATCATGGTATATAATGTTATGCACAGGTTTTACACCTCGGAGACCCGAGAGATCCCAAGAGACTACAAAGAAACCTCGAGGTGTAGGGAACGCTTAGCACTGGCTCCCAGTTCGTATTGGTAAGAACTGCTTAGGGCAACTGTGATTCATCCCTGTTTGTAGTAATAAACTTGTTTATTACTTGAATGCAACTTATTTGTGATTATTTGCATCTCCAATATTGCCAAGAACCTGAAAGTGAGGTTTAGACCTCTTACAGAACTGTAAATCATTTTATTGCTACATTTAACTCAGTATGCAATAGACACATCCTTTTAGACATTCTAGAGTTTATGGCTCCCAGTTTCTCTGGGTCACATCTGATTATGCTGACCTCTTCCATTTAAGAGATGTTGTTTGAAGCAGGTACAAAGCTTCTGGGAAGCCTTCTGATAGGTAAGCTTTCACTAGACTCCCTAACTACTGTGCTAAAGTCACCCAGCATGCTAAGGTCACCCATTTCCAAAATAAAGTCTTACTCAGTGGTTCAGACCATTCTAAATTTTGGAAAGCAGTTCACTGTCTTCTTAACACTTCTCCAGATGCTTCAGGCTCACAGAGTGGTATTTGTAACTCCTTATCTGCTGATGACCTAGGGCACTGATATTTCCTTCAGCGGTCACTAATCTGCCAATATTTCTTTCAGCTTATGGGACATTTAATCTTTCCCTGTCCAGGAATTAGATGATCTCAGAGAACTTCTCTCCCTGAATGTTCTCCCTTCTGGGGGATCTGATAGCCTTTTGCTTAGACTCCTAGCCATTGAGGCTCCAGCCTTGATTTTCCCCATCACCCACATTTTCAGTCAATCTTTAGCCACTGGCACTTTTTCTACAAGCTGGAAACATGCTCTGGTTGTCTCACTTCATAAAGGAGGCACCACTGATGCCCCAACAAACTACAGTCCCTTATCTCTACTCCCTTCCCTCTCCAAAATACTTGAAAAGCTGGTTAATAATTATTTCTCTAATTATTTTGAGAAATCACGCTTCATCGCTCCTCTTCAATTTAGCTTCTGCCATGTCCCTTCCACATCCACCTTCCTGATCAGAATTACTGACCACATCCATTTGCACATGGATGGAGACAAAGGGACCAGTGAAATCTTCATAGACTTGGCTAACACATCTGATACAGTCAATCATATGCTGCTCTTAGCCAAGCTAGCCTCCTCTGGTGTCTCCACTTCTGCCAAATGTCGATTCAACTCCTACCTCTCTGATAGGACCCAATTAGTCAAATTAGGGTCCTCAATTTCCTCTCAGTTCATAGTCTCTTTAGGGGTTCTGTAGGGGTCAGTCCTTGGCCCCCTTCTTTTCTCAGTTTTCATTAATGATCTCCCCAACTGTCTGAACAATATGCAAATCCCACATGCACGTACATGACACCATTATTTTCTCCTCTGGCCATTCCCTCTCTGACATTTAGCTTTCTCATTAATCCAACTTTGTTAACATGCAAAAATGGTTCCTCACCAAACAGCTAGCCACTGTATGAATCATACAAAAACAGTTACTATGCTCTTTGGCACTGCCCATTGGTTGCATTCAACCCCTCCACTCTGAAGCTGAGCTCTTTATCTTGTAACCTAATTGACTTTGTAAATTCCTATAAATACCTCAAGGTGATCCTAGATCTACAGCTGAACTATTCACTTCACATAAACTATGTAGTGGGAAAATGCTTCACCGAACCTGGGGCTCTCTACAGGATAAACAAATTGATTCCCTGTTAAACCCAGCAAAACTATTGTTGAGCACTCGATCTTCCTACTAATTAACTATGAGGATGTAGTTATCTCTGGAGCATCCTCTTCTGCCCTAGCTAAGATCACCGTCTTCTTCAATTCACTCTGTAGATTCATGTTGGCCTATCCTTCCTGTACTCATCACTGCACAGTATATAATGACCTTGACTGGGCCTCCCTGCTGCTCTCTGTATGTGGCAATCCCTCCATATTGCACTGCTATGCACCAACTAGTGGTCTGGGTAACTACTGGGATATCTCAGGGACATATTTACCCCCTATTTTCATCCCTTTACTCTTTAAGGTTGGAGGAAGGAAAAAGTCTACAAATTATAAGTTGTAGACTCACTGCAGGACAAGCCTCTGTCAGGTACAGACTTCCCCATATATGAAATAGTCTTCCCTCTTCCTCCCTCACTACTGTTAATTGTCTCCAGTCTGTGATGGCTAAGCTTAAGGAGCACTACAAAGCCCCTTTGCCCTGCCCAAATTGCCCTATAGGTATTCTGTAACTTTAAGGGGGCCCTGGTCTTGGTCCATTTACTCCTAACTAGGACTGCAAGTTCAGTTCAAACTCAACCTAAAAATGGTCGAACCCCAGCTGTTCATGTAACTGAGAACATTCGCAAACTTTCTGCCATTTTGTGCGAGCTTAGGTTTGCTCTGTATATTTAAAAAAAAATGCCTTTTTTCAAATCAAGTGGCCCTTCCCCTGTATGCTTGAGGTGATGCCATGAGGCATCAAGGATGGGGAATGAGTCATGAGATGCTCCAGCCCACTCCCCACACACCACTCTTTTCACTGATTTCATAGCCACCCCCACTGAGCCAATCAGCCAACCCAACCAATCCCCCAACAGACACTGAATGTGGCTTGAGACTCAGAGAAATAGCACTGACAGTCTGGTGCCAAAAGTGCCATTTTGTATGCTAAGGCTTGACATGCAGTAGCGGATCATCAGCAGAAGTAAATGAGTCCCTCAGACATCTGACTGAATTATCTTCAGGTTATCAGTCATGGCCAGGCATGGCAGAGAGCACTACCAGAGTGAACTGGAGCAGCAGCCAGAAGAGATTACCAGAGGTAGCATGCAGCATGCTAGCATCATCATTCAGCTCTCCTTTCAAGCCGCTGCCAATAAGTGACAGAACTAATGTTGAGTGTGGCTGATGATGATGGGTCCTTCTGTTGCAGCCTGGGCAGCTAGTAGTGGCCTGGATTGTTGTGTTGTAGTAGGGGCAGGCACTGTTGGTCACAACTTACACCCCCCCTCACAGACTGGGACTCAGGAGCAGTTTTCTAACAGTCTGGAGTGGTGGTTAGAAAAGCGGCAAGTCCCTTCAGGTACATTGGTGTTTGGCACCTAGGACTTTGAATTTCAGCACCTTCACTCTGATTGGTGGATTTCAGTCCATTGGCTCTCACTGTCTGTTTCTGAAATTTGGCCCTATTTTCTGTGAGCCGCTGGACTGCGCTTCTCACCCTGGGACTTCATTTTGTTAAAGGAAAAGCCTATATACATATATATATATATATATATATACAGTATATATATATGGGATCCAGTTGATTCCTGACACATAATTGCCTGGCATATATTTCCCTGAGTGCATTTACCCGACATAAACACTATCGTGTCAAAAACAGCCTGTAATCAAACTACCTGACAAATGCTGAAATTTCAAATTGAACAGAAAAGTGAACAATACCGCAGGTAATTTAAAATCAACCTGATTGCAGCTCCACAAAAGCGAACAATACTGCAGCTAATTTCAAACTGATTGCAGCTCCACAAACTCCTCACAAGCAAATAACAATATTACTATTATAGCTTACCTGTGATTTGCACTATTCAATGATTCCTTGATTCCACCATGATTCTCACTACTTTATTTTAGTCAGACAAAGTTAAAGAAAACTTTAATGAGAAAATTATTTAAATCACTGCAGCATGTTTCTCCAGCAAGCTATGCGACTCTATGTCAATCCACGTTTCGTGTCAAAGGTTAAAAGTTAGAAGTTCCTGCTGTATTGAGGAAACATCATCATATTACAAGATTATTTGCTATGCCACGTACATAGTCCTTAGCAGACCGTCCATCAATGTCTGCCACGATATTAGTGATCTGCTCCTCTCTTTTAAGGTATTTTTTTTTTTGTATCGGTGACTTAGGCATGCCTCTGTTGATTTTCTCTGTTGTGCTCTCTGTCTCCAGTTGTTCATTGTACAGCTCCTCCACAAACCTGTACACACCAACATGAGAGGCACCCACCAATGTGCCTAGGCATCTGTGCCAAGCATCCACCTTATTCTGAGTCTGTGGGACACCGTCAAGCATCTGGCCATGGACAGAGCAGAATTCTGGGGGATACAGTGGCGATGCTCTAACCACAGTGTTATTCCTCATTCTTTGCCTTATCTTGCCCAGTACATAAGTCTCCTCGAACCACTCTATTATTGTTTCAGTCCCAGAAGGCATGTCCATCTTTATTTCATCAAAAACATATGGGATTTTGTTGGGAGGAAGAAAAGCAAGTGCCTCCAGATGTCACATCAAAAGGCTGAATTCAGGCTCACTGCCATGCTTATTAGCAAGACCACAACCTTATAACTTTCACCACACAATTTGCCCCAAGTGAAATACACAGACTTTGCTTTCTGTGTCAGGGAACTCTGTTTTGAATGCATTGATTGCAGCCTGCTCAAAATTGGTTATAATATATTTGGGAAAAAGCGTTAGACTATGCTCGTCTGACACATCTTGCAGGTCTTGGAACATACGTAGGTGACAGTCCTGGGATTTTGAGGACATTAAACAGTATGCTAAAGGATGTATCCGAAAGGTAACTTGTGCACCCACTGGAGCATGTATTGAATATAGTTGTCAGAATAGGTTGGGCACAGTTCAAAAAGTGCCATCCATTATCTAGTACAGGGCACTACTGAGCTTTTCCACATTGGTCTTGATAGTGAACAGAAACAAAGAATTTGATGGCAGATAAGGACCGCTTGGCTCACCCAGTCTGCCCATTTCCCTACCTAATGGATAAGCTGCAGATCCTAGTTAACCAGCAGCCTACTTCTATCTTGGCAGAAGACACCAGGAGAAAGGACTGCTGTGTGACTGGACTTCTCTGCTGGGACTAAAGTAGAAGAACTTTTGTACTTGGACCTTTAATTTAAGGTAAAAAAAACTAACATACAAAACAAAAAAAAAAGTGTGTGTGTGTCTGTCTGGGTTAACTAAACTGAATGGGTATCTGAACAGTTATAGGTGTAAATATCAGGTGATTGAAAGGACTTAACTGCTGTGAGGTTTAAATTACTGGTAGAAAGATCTAGTAAGTAGGGGGAGTGGCTTAGCTAGAAGGAAGCTACATTTAAAGACTGCCTTAGAAAGATTCTGCTAATATCTTGGCAGAAGACACCAGGAGAAAGGACTGCTGTGTGACTGGACTTCTCTGCTGGGACTATATTGCCTTCCTTCCCTCCACCCAAAGCTAGTTCTATTTTTATAGGCACAGGATTTGACTGACAACAGGAACTTCCTGTTTGGGAGCAGGAAGTGAGTGATCACAGAACCACCAAAGACCCACCATCCTAGAAGGGCAGGAGTAGCTCTCCGGCCCCCTCTAGCTGCTGGAGGTCTGCCTCTGAGCAAGTAAGTGGTCCACTGAGAAATATAGGATATTCTTGTCTCAGAACAGGACAATCAGGAGCTTAAAGGGCACACAGGCAGAAAGTAAGGAGAGAGAGAGAAAAAACAGAGGAAAGAGTAAGGATTGAAAACAGTTAAGGGGCCAGAAATAAGACATGATTGGAGTGGTGCAGTGCAGTGGCTGTGGAGCAGCAGTCTTCCGGAGGCGTTCTGGAGGATGCGGTGTTGTCCCTTCTGCAGGCACCTCTCTGGGCTGAGGGAGGAGGTTGCTCATCTCAGGCTGAGTTGACCAGGTTGTGGGACCTCCTCTTCCATCCAGGGACCACCAATGCCACTGCCGTTGCCTCAGAGGTTGCCAAGAAAGAGGAGCGGTTGGACCACAGTGGGCTCAGGGAGGGTGAGGGTGGTGGAACAGAGGTGCATCCCTCCAGTTGTACCTCTCCACAATTCCTATGCCATTCTGGCAAAGTGTGGTTCCTCTATGGAGGCACCCGCAGTGGAGACCAAGGAGGATGCTGGGAACCTCCACAAAGGAGACCCACAGGAGGATGGCAGGGGACCCTGCAGGAAGGAAACAACTCCTGGTGGGGGACTCCCATTGTTAGAAGGTAGAACTGGGGAGGAAGGGAGATAGAGGTAGGTGCCTGCCTGGCGCCATGGCTTGAGGAACAGGAGCGAATCCTCAGGATTGCTGGAGCAGCTGCACAGGGAGGGAGCTGGATGTCATTGTCCACCTAGGGACAAATGACCTGGCTAAGAAAGGGATTAGAGAAGTGCAGGAAGAGTTTGTGGAATTGGGGAGGGGCCTTAGTCAAGTAGCACGCACGGTAACCTTCTCGGAGGTGCTGCCCATCTATGGCATAGGAGAGGCTAGGGTGTCAAGTCTTTTCTAGGAGCTTCTCAGTCATCTACCCCTAGTGACATGGTATTAAATGGAGTACATTGCAATGACTCCAACACCATAGCTAATTCCTTTAATTGAAAGTTCTCAGATCTGTCTTATTATACCTTTGCCTTCTCATCACCTCAGGCAGCCTCTCTGCCTTCAACCTCAACACAGTCCACTACCGCCAGCTCTCCTTCTCAACAACTGCCTAAAAGTCTCCCATTCCACTTCAAGGCAATCTTAAGGATGGAGATTTTAAAACTATTATGGACTATCTCTGACAATACTAGCTCTGGGTTAGATACATTTGAGCCTCAGCTCCTGACACTAGCAACATCTTACATACCCTCCCCTCTGGCTAAAATCTTCATGTTGTCTCCCTCCAATAGTCAAGTTTCTGACCTCTGGAAAATTGCCCGTGTAACACCTGTTTTCAAAAAAGGTGATCCCAAGGAGATTACTAACTACAGGCCTATAGCCATCCTGTCGGTTTTAAGTAAAATCTGAGAAACACCTATTGCAAATCAAACTATCGACTACCTAACAAAGTACAGCCTTCTCTCTGACACTCAACATGGCTACCAGAAAGGTCATAGTACCTCCACAGCTCTTCTCAAATTCACTACTGATGTGCTTACCAATATGGATGCTGGCCTACTCACAGGGGCAGTTTTAATTAGGCAATATTGCACGACAGGGTGTGTGTTGTGCTGGGATAATGTCACGCCTGGGGTGATTAGGCATGAGGTCGCAGGCAGTCAAACTAATCACCCCAGAAGTGACGTTATCCCAACACAACACACACCTTGGAGTGCATTATTGCTATTATACAATGGCTCATTAAAAAAGAAAAAGAAAAAAGTGCCTTTTAAGTACATTTTTTGTCATTTTTTGCATGTGTAGGGTTACATTATGAAAAAGTAGTGCTGCTTTAGTCAGCAGGGGGAGCTGAAGTGCTTTTCAGTGGGTGTCCAGTCCCATAGCAACCTTTGCTGGTGCCAATCGTTGTTAATATGCCCTTTGACTCTTTGTTTATGCTGTGTTTTGGCCTTTTGGGATGGTATTTACGTAGTTTTCCTCTGTGTTTCCATGACTGACTTTTAGTTGTGGTTCTGAATGAGAATCGGGACTGCCGTGCCCCCATCCCCTACAAATCTGTCTTACAGTGTGCCACTCGCTGCCATCTGAAAGAGCTAGAAGGAGGAGGAAGGGAAGATTTTTTGGACTGCATTTTTATGGTGAAGTTAAATTAAAAAAAAAAGAAGACAGTGTGTTGAGCCAGCGAGCATTACAGACAGCCTGGCGACTGTTTAAACAGTCAGTTGCTCGCTTGCTCGCTCACTGGGCGCACTCGGTCCGACCGTGATTGTTGAATTTCATGTAATCATGCTTTCAGCTGCAGGTTTCTTTTTTAAAACAGGAGAAAAAGACTCTGGTGGGGAGTGTGAAATGGTTGTTGTTTTTTGTTTCTGCTGCTTTTTCTTTTCGGGAAGATGGCTGGTGGCTCCAGAGCGAGTGAAGTGAAGTGCAGAGCGGGAAGCAGCAAAGCGGGCTGCGTGTAATGATTTTTACTTGATGCGGTCTTCTGTGTTACTAGGACTAGACCCGTGATGTTGTACTGGGATAACATCGAGGGTCCAGTCCCAGAGTGACCAATCAGAGTTCAGGAAATTTTTTGCCATTGTATAATAGACCTTACTAAGGCATTTGATCTCATTGATCACCCCTTGCTCCTCTCCACTCTTCGCAATCTGAGCTTTTTACCACCAGTTGTTACCAGGTATGGAAGCTATCTATCTAATAGAACTCAAATTGTGAAATTCAGCTCCTCCTTATCTGATGGTGGTATTATCAACATTGACCCCCCAAGAGCTCTATTCTGGGATCTCTTCTTTTCTCTCTTTTTATGAATAATATAGCTGAGGTTTTTCATGTGTGCTCATCTATTCTCTATGCGGACAATCTTGTACTCTATTCAAGCTCTGATAATGTCACCAGCATAAATGCATCCCTTTCCTCAGATTTCGCGAATGTCCAAAATTGGCTGTCTGCCATAAGCTTGTACTCAATGCTAAGAAAACTCAAGCCTTGTTACTTGGATCTGTTCTTAAACCCAGGACATGTCAAACTTCCCTGCTGGTACAAGACCTTTGTGGTACACAAATAGAATATGTTACATCATTTAAGTACCTGGGAATTCTTTTGGACCAATCCTTGGATTTTAACCTACATATGCAGCACTATCCACTTGCAAAGCAGTGACCGCAAAACTGGGGGTTGCTTACAAGACTGGCTTCATGCTAACCCCCTCTGCTAAACTTGTCATTGCCAGAGGCATATTACTTCCTGCCCTCACTTACGGTGCTCCCACCATTGCTGCTGCACATAAAACCATCCTTCATAAATGGGATGTTACTTATAATAATATTTGTCTGTACGCATCCTCATCACCTCGGCTTAAGCACTATTGCCAACTGTATAGAGACCTAGGCTGGTTATCCCCCGTGCCTGCTGGCAGTACTCTCTTGGCTCCCTGATTGACTCTGTACTCAAAAATCAAACCCCTTTAGCACTTGCAATATTGCTGGTACCTCAAACCTCCTCCTATGGACCGCATTAGGTAGATAGGTCCCTACTGAATGTACCTAGATGTAAAACATCAAAAGACTCTGGTGCCTTATATCACTCTGCTCCTAAGCTCTGGAACTCCCTCCCTCAAGCACTTTGACAATCAGGATCCCATGACAGCTTCAAAAGGGAGCTGTACCTACATCTATGTCGTGCTGATCCCTGCACTTGTTTTAATCCTCCCTAATCCCCTCACCCTCCAGCTGCTTCCTTGTCTTACCTTCCACCTCCCTACCCCCTAGCACTACTCACCCTTACTATCTCTTTGAGGGCTAATCTAGCCCCCCCTTCACACTGAGTCTTGCCTCACAGGCCTTGATGGTGCATCCCGCCCAGTCAGGAATTTGCCCTTGCCTTGCTTCACTGCCTCTTGAACTTTCGTTGTTGTGACCAATTTGACTAATATTCTTTTGCTGCTGTGTTGTGTTATTCCTCCTTGACTGTGCGGGTTATTTTACCCTGATTCTATGTGAAGTTGATAAATTGTATTTCTGGTTGTACAGTATATATCATTATTACTGACTGGTTTGACCTACACTATATGTAATTTTACTGTACTCATGCTATGTACCTATCTTTGACTATTGTACTCTCTCGGGTCGTGCCTGAAAATAGTCATTTCATGGCTAGTGCACTTACACAGTTATAAAAAGCTAAATAAATGAATAAAAATGGATAAAGTATGCAGTTGCAATGGATAACTGACTTAGCCTTGTAGTTTTAAGGTGGGGTGCTTAGTGATGTGTGCTTTTGCCCCCAAATGCTCTAACTTGAGTCGATATGGTGTCAACATTTTATTATAAATCGCTTTGTATTATATGCTTAGAAAAACATTGCTTTCTGCTGATACTGTGACAAATTCAATGATGCAGGTTTCTGCTGGTGGAGGGCAAGGACCAAGGCTGAGGGGGATACAGTCCAAGCCCATGGGCAGGGAACAAAGGCCTAGGCTGAGAGAGGGTATATAAAGGCTGGAGGTAGTGAAAAATTTTAAGCACATAATTGCTTTGTTCACCTTTCCCTACCTGTCCATACCAGGAGGCTAGCTAGGATCCCAATGTGTCAAAAGCACGATATCCAGCATGGGGCCTCAATTTCTGTAAGTCAGTTTGGGACAGGACTTGTGCCAGGGTGTACTTTGCAGTTGGACACCATTACACAAATCCTGCCGCAAACTGCACTGTTCATGCACATGCACACTCACCATGGCACATGGAGACAGTGGTCTCATGCTGGATAGCGTGTTTCTACTTCCCCCACATAATGGTGATGGGCAACATCAGGCTAGCCTAGTATGGGTAATTAAGGCTGGGGGAACCAAGGATGGGAGCACACACAGATGTGATCCCTGGAGATTGGTGCAACAGATTTATTTTTTTTGTTAATAGTCCAGTAGTCACTTCTAGAAGAAGAACAAAGTGAGGGGAGTGCCCTATTTGGAACTGGAAATTGTGCTCCCTCCATGCCAGGACCAGAGGAGGGGGCAGAGATTGGGGGGCATATAATGCAGATGTATTGTGCCTCAGAAAACTTCATTCTGGTAAAGGAAGGGGCAGATCATTCCAGCTCCAGCCTAAGGAGCAGCACACAAGGGGAACATCACGAGGGTGCTAAGAGGTAAAGATATCCACCTCTCTTACCAGCCTGTTTGTTGGGGGTATTAGCCCATCGACTGCTCCTCCCAGCCAAGCCCGACCTCAATATAAAGCCCTCCCTGGTCACGTGACTTCCTGTGCTGTTTTGTACTAAGTTCCCAGTTCCCCATTAGCAGGTTATAGAACCTCCCTACTAGAAGGCTTCTCTTCCTTTCTTCCTAAGAACTACTGCCTCTCCTTATCCTCTTATATCTCACCCTCCTCTCTGACACTCTAGACCACCCACCACATCTACTACTCCACACCTACTTCCCACCCAGAAGTAGCTCTCTAACCGCACCCTTTCTAACTCCCTGCCCTCCGCACATTTCTTACACTGTCCTCTCCACTCGCTGCCTCTCCCCCAGCCACCACTAGGAGTCACTACTGCACCCCACTTTTTCACCATCAATCCCCTGTTTCAGTTGCTCATCCCATCTCTCCCGAGGACCCTGCCTGGCTGTTTTCTCAGGAGTCCCCCCACGGTCTTGAACATGGTACCCTCCACACCGAAGTCCATCACCCTGCCACTGTGCCATGGAGACTCCCTCAGTCAGTGAAGGCAATGTGACCACCCTAATAGTATGAAACAGCAAAAACCACACCCAGCACTATGGCAATCCCAGCCCACCCTCTCAACCTAACGCCACTACTACTAATGTTGCTGTTCCCCCACATACAATACACACCACCTTCCCCATAAATCCACATCACACAATTGTCTCAGGGTACACTCCACAATAGTAGCTCTCCTACTATGTCCACTGGTGTGGACATAGTAGCTCTCCTACTATGTCCACACCAGTATCCCCCTCCCACCTATGCACATGCCCACATTGGTGTCCCACCCTGGCCTGCCTTGGCCCCCATGTTGGTCCGCCATCCCCACCATATGCTCCCTCCCAATACCATGCACACGGGCAGTAGGTAGCAGTAACAGCACTCTGGCTCACCGCACAAATAAGCACCGACCCCTATTCAGAATAATCTCTCTGCTCCTTCTACTGTCTGGGAACGTCCACCCCAACCCAGGCCCAGAGACCCCTACACCATCCTGCCCATCACCAGTCACTGGCCTCCACATTGCATCAATGAATATATGCAGCATCCTAAAAAAAACAGCTGCACTCCAATGCTGGATCACTATGCACCTGCCCGGCATCCTCACACTGGTTGAAACTTGGCTTTCCAAGTTCACCCCACACTCATTCATATATTTTCCTGGTTACTCACTCTTTAGACTGGACAGAGTTGGTAAATGGGGTGGTGGCTGTGCAATATATCTGTGGCACTCCTTACTGGCCCAAGCGATACCACCACCTGCCCTGCACCACGGAGCCCAAGCCATGTCCCTGAAGGTCATGCCAGACCAATCCAAGGCCCCCCTCATAATCACTGTGGCCTGAATCCCACCATGCAAACAGTCCCATGCACTACACTTCATCACGGAATACATTGCCAGCCTTCCTCACAAATCCGAACACATCATACTGGGTGACCTCAACTTAAACTGGCTTGCCAGCATAATGACCTCCACCTCCAAAGATGCTCTCGCAGCCCTAGACCTCCACCAACTGGTGACCCAGCCAACTAGGTACAACCCAACCACTGACACACACACCTTACTGGATATCATTCTATCTAACTGGCCCCATAGAATCATGGACATTGTGGTCCTGCCAGACTCCCTCAGTGACCACTCCCTTGTAAGTTTTACTTGGTCAGGCAAGCAACTAGCACCTGCAACAACCACCTCTCTCGGATGCCACCTCCACCCTGGGAATCTCACTAAATTCAAGGCACACCTTGCCCACTGGACTGGTCCCTGATATACCAGGCTACCAGCATGGATGTAGCACTAGATTACTTCTATAGCTCCTTCACACTAGCCTGTGACACCTTTGCCCCCCCCAAAAAAGACCCACACCAAATGACAAAACACTCCATGGATAACACCATCCCTCATTCAGCAGCTAAAAAACAGAGACTATCTATGGCATAAAGCCACAGACTCAGGTAAACCTGCAGACAGGCAGTCCTATAGAGCAGAACAGAATAGATGCACATGGGCCATTCACAAGGTGAAAGCAGAACACTTTAGGGCCACACTTACCACCTCCTGGGGGTCATCCCATCAATTATGGGACAACACAAAAACCTTAAATGGCAAATCACGGGCACCAACCCCTCACTGATCGCAAAAAATGACTCAATCACCACTGACCCAAAGGAAATCGTCAACACTCTCAACACTAGCTTCATGGACTTAAGCTCAGTACTCCCCCACAATTTCTTCAAACCCATACCCATCTCAGATCCCTCCTGCCTCCCACACCCACCATTCTATCTCCAGACAATCACACCACAGGAAGCAGAGCCTTACCTTGTTGCACTTGGGTTATGCCCCCTATCATCCCACATACACCTCACATACACCTTATACTGTATTCCTGGTCTGTTATACTGTGATACTGCTATTTTGCACTTACATATAGAGTTTAGGCATCCATCATATAAGCATGAGTGCCAGGAATGTGCTTTGCTGCTAATATTTGATAATGTTTACATCCTTTCATAGGATTAGATCATGCATGATTATTATACCTCACTATAATACATTGTTTGTCCTTTATATATATTCAATATATAATCTACCTAATCACTGATAAGATGACTCTGAGAGATCATCAGTGATTATTGTATACTTATATTCTCATATAATTATATGTAGTGTATGTTTTACACTCAGGCAGATATGCCACACGTAATAGAGCCCTGTCAGCACTTCTCTTTGTCTCATTAGAGAGAAAACTTTTGTTATGTCTTATACTATATTATACACAGGCAAAAAATGCCACATGTAGTTTGAACCAGTCAGCATTTCTTTTGTCCAAGCTATAATGCAAACAGAAGCATATTATTTGTCTCATACAATACTCATTAGTAATTCTGTCTCCTAAGTCATTATCCAATACATAATGTTTCTCATATCCGTAACTATGATGTCATCTCTGTTACTGTGTTATTATCTGTAGTATATGGCCTTCTGCAACCTACTGTAGCTCCAGGAGAGCGGGGATACAGAACGAGATCTTGCAGAACCTGAGATCCTACAATTCTGGAGATTATGTACAGTCTTCAGGAGAGTAGTGAGAAACCCATCTCCCTTGTGATTTTCTCTGTGACATGCTTGGTGTAAGTAGTATAATAAACCTCTATTATTACTCCTGCTTGTTTATGAATGTTTCTTGGCAGACTCCAAAGACATAAGAACTGTATTAATATTATTATTATTTACCCTACACACTAACAGTGTTTAGGCAGCAACCTTACCATAGCCCTGAATGGGTCCAGCTCCCTAAAAGACCCACTGGATATTAAACTCCTCCACATGGCTTTGGATGTATTGCCCCCCCCCCATGGGTCTTCTAAATCATGCTCTCTGCCTTGGACAATTCCCAAAAGAGTAGAAAAATGCGGCTGTAACATCCATCCACAAAGGAGGGGATCACATATCTCCTGGGAATTACCGACCAATTTCCATTCTTTCCTCTCTCTCCAAAGTCCTAGAAAAGGTAGTGGCAGACCAGCTGACAAACTACCTAGACACCCATAACCTGCTCTGCTATGAGCAGCACGGTTTCCGTGCTGGACATAGCACCACCATGGCCCTCCTGGAATTCTCAAATCATGTTCACTCAGCACTAGACAAGGGGCAACTGGCAGAAGATGTGTTTATAGACCTATCCAAGGCCTTCAACATGGTCAATCACCCCCTCCTGCTTGACAACCTCTTGCAAATGGGCTTCTCACAAGGGCCCTAGAACTGGTTCTCTAGTTACCTGGCATCCAGGACACAATGTGTCAGGATAAACACTACACTGTCCTGCACCTGCCCTGTACACTCTGGAGTACCACAGGGCTCCATTCTGGGACCATTGCTTTTAGTCTGTTTCTTAATGCCCTTCCCTCCTCATGCACTGGAAAAATATTACTATACGCCAATGACACCGTCCTCTGTGACTCCCACCCCAACCCCACTAGTCTGCAGACCTGGCTTCAGCACTGTTTCAGCCAGGCTGAGTGCTGGTTCAATGAAAGTAGGCTAGTCATTAACCTGAAAAAAAACCAAGACAACGCTATTTGTACATCACCAGAGCAAATTAAAAAGTGCACACCTCCAAATCCTCTGCAGTTCCCTCCACCCCCTTGAGCAGGTCTCATCCTATAAATACCTGGGAGTTATATTTGACCCTGCTCTTACCTTCCACACACACATCAGCACACTCATCTCTGCAGCTAATACCCGTATTGGCCTCCTATATCACCATAAGGATTGCCTACCCCTGGAAGCACTGAGACTTGCCATCACCTCATCTGTTATGTCCCTGATGGACTATGGACTACTAGTCTATGCCGCTACAGACACCACAACTATCAACAAATTAAAAGTGGTCATAAACAAAGCCAGCAGGCTTCTGTCTGGTGTGGACCAAACAACACACACATGCACCCTCTACTTCCTCACCCAGATCCTCAATTTTCAAGGAAAGGCTTCATTATCAGTCTTGCCTCATAGTCAAAAAAAACCTCCTAGGCCTAACACCCCCAGGAGTAGCAGAATCTCTAATTACCAACACACACATGGTAAACACCCACAGCTTGGATAAAGCATCAGTGGCTGTCCCAAGGGTCAGGACCACCCTAACACAGAGATCTTTTCACATCAGGGCCCCTTCCTGGTTCAACTCCCTGCCCACATCGGTCACCTGCCACTCTAAACTTGGCCCTTTCAAGGCAGCCCGCAGGAGTCACCTCCTCACATCACATGCCTGCACCTGCCCATAATAGTTCTACCAACCAACCAATCATCTGGGCTACCACAGCTACATCGTAGTCAGTGTTATCATTCCCAATGAGCCTAAACAATGATAAAGTCTAAAACACAACACTGCCTACTAATCTGGAATATAGCATGTTCCCTGTAATATTGTGCCTTGTTTAGCTAGCAGCCTGTATAGGCCTGTATATAACATGCCTTCCCACCCTGTATCACTACTGTTTTGTGTATAATGTACTATGTTATCTACTGTTTAAACGATTGTATATTATGTGTCTCCACCACCCTGTACCACAGTTATACTGTTGACAATGTGTTTTTTATCTATTAGTAAATAATGTGGAGCCTTTGCGAATGAGTCTGTGACTCAAAGGTTTGTAATTACATGCTTAAATAAATAAATAAGGCAACAGGATGGGTTATGGTGGGGAAAGAGTTTATAATGGGATGTGTGACTTGGACCAGGTAGAACCTAATAGAACTTTTGTACATTGTACTGTTTGGCTTGAATCAGCTAGAACCTAGTTCTACTTGGTAGAACCAGATAGAACTCGGTAGAACTTGTTCAGGTTCTACCCATAAAGTTTGCATGGTAGAACTCTTACATGTTCCCACTGCCCTACTCCTAACCTGACCATGTCTAAGATGGGCCTTCTTCATAGGTATTCTATATAACAGTAAATAACTTATTTCTTAAAGTAATGGGACTGTGTTCCCTCTTGTACCTGTGGTACCTGAATGTGATTAAACTCTGTTTATACACTCTGTTAATTGGTGACTTTGTAACTATTGTGTCCTGTACATTTGGTGACTTGGTGATTCGTGTGTGTAGATATGTAAGTATTAAACCATGACAGAGCATGGTTCTACTGTGGAATTAATCCATGGTTGGGGGGGTTGGGTTGGGACATGAGGCTGCAGGCAGAGTGCCTCCGACCATGGATTAATTCCACAGTAGAACCATACTGTTGAGTGGTTTAATAAGCTTGTAACATGGCAAGTGGAAGGTTATTAGTGTTTGATGTCAATTAATTGTACTACAGAAAGGAAGAAAACTGCAGAATATTAATTATTGCAAGTTTTTATGATGTGCAGCTGTGTGTTTTTAACAGGACACATACATTAGGAACTGTGCACATGCACATTGCATACTCTATATTCATTAATATCATGATTGCACATGTACAAGTATTACATTTCCAAAGTTGTATGATACTATACCGAAGAAATGTAGGTAAGAGAGCTGTACCCCGGTGGAAATGGATAGTTCTAATGTAATCGGGCTAGTTTATTATCTTTCTTTCTTTATTTATTTACTGAAGTCTAAGAATTACAACTCTTTGAGTCAGGGACTCTTTCTCAAAGGCTCCACATCAGTACAAATTGTGGAAGGCAAGTATTACAGACATCATGAACAATGACGGTAATTATACACAAAGAGAAAATTACACAATAGGAGCTATTACAAAGGCTCTACGTCAGTACACAGTCTGTCAGACAAGTGTTACAAACATCATGAACAATGACAGTAATTATACACAAAGAGAAAATTATACAATAGGGAGTTATCTAATAATGATGCAGTACAATAAACAGTGTCCATTAACATTAGAGTAACCAAAATTGTTGAAATAAGTCTGAGGAGAAAAAATAAATATTGGAGACAGGAGCAATGGAGCTATGAAGGAGAAAGTGAGAAACAGGCCGATTTATGCATCTGAAGTACTGCATTATGGGTGAAGGACAAATATTTGTATATTCACTCATAAAGTGACTCGAACACAGTCAATTGCATTACAAATCTCAATTTCAATAACCACAGCTACATCTGTTTTGCCTACAACACTTGTCTATATAATTACACATTTTTTTAATGTTTTACTGAGTACTGCTGTCTTGAGTACTACAGTTTTTCTGGAAGGTCCACGCCATTTCTCAGAGGTCCGCTGGGCAGGTGGCAGCCATGTCAAAAGAAGTGAAACAGCTTGCACATCATGTTTCCTGCATGACAGTCATACTGCCACACTTTCTATGCCCTTAGCTGCATGATAATGACAGCAGAAAATTTCATATCTAACACAGCATTATCGGTGTCTATCTCTGTGTCTTGCGTGTGATGTGCATGGTATGTGCTAGGTAGTCAGAGTTCCACGGGGTGGGTGTGTGGGTGGTAAGAAACAAAGTGTACTGGTGGAGAACTGCATGATATAGATATTACATTGGGATTAGGCCAGCGGGATGGATGTCTCATAAACATTACACAGTTGCTCGGGAGGAGGCTGCATTGCTCCCTGACATTTAGCACTTTTTATGTGTGTCTGGCTGTGACCATATGGAGTGCCACCTGTAGGTAGACACCTTTTTGCTGGTGTGAAACTTAATAGTTTCTGCTGTCTCTCTCCAACTTAACACATGGAGCAGTACCACCTGTAGGGAGACCGAAACAGATGTAAAAGGGAAGAATCACCTGCTGATTAACAAATGGATGGTGTACAGCGTGCTCCCGATGGCAACCATGGATTAATAAGGGAAATTAGTCCATGGTTGCTTAGTGGTCACATGTTGCTGTTCCTCCAATAAATTTTGGTTATTTCAGTCTCTACTTCTCTGCCATGTTACAGCAATAGATATTGACTTTGTAGATCTTTACTACTGGAATTGTTTGTATTGGATTTCCTGATTTTTCCTGCCCCCGAGGTTTCAACTGGAAATGAGTCCTTCTTGGACTCTGTTTGCTTTCCTGGTAAAATATGTTACAAATTAATGAGTAAATAAATAAAATGCCTGGCATATGTAGCTGCTATCTCTTGTGCTCCTCTGTTACAAGCTTGTGGCATAGTATGCTAATTCAAAGGGTACACAGGTATGCATGCCCAGGGTACGGCTTCATCTTCCCACACACTAGGGCCAGCATTCTGTTATAAAAATGAAGCAAGAGAGTGGTTTTCATACAATACAGATAGAGAAAGCAGTGAGATCACAGCTCATGCTATATTGGCATGTTAAAATTTAAGAGAGTAATGTTGGTACCTGACATACAGCATTAGGGGGTGTCACCATGCCACTGGTGGCTAGGCTTAATCACAACTCAGCGGATTTATGAAACCAACAACCTTTTTTAAGTTCACTGATTGAAGAAAGAGAGAAAGTGAGTAAGAAAATTGAAGAACTTCAAAACAATCCGTGGCTCCTTTGAACAGCATTTGGGGCAGAGGATAAACTAGATACAGTTTTGTTTCGGATACAAACCACACACCAGAAGCACTGGTACAAAATTATAAAAATGGACATGAAATGTGATCAAAACTCTGTGGATGAGCTAGGAATGAGCTTGCTATGTTGTTAAATACCAAATGATTAGGAGAGGGGTGGTCCTCTCCCTATTTAGCATACTACCACACCAGGCCCTTGTGAGACCCTTATGGGCCAGAACTCAAGCAATGGTCAGACCCAGTACGGCTGCTAATGCATTTGCCTGATAAGAGAGATAGAATAATATGTGCTTAGTGGTAATTAATTTGTTGCACTACCGTGATGTAAAAATCCTACATTTATTATGCAACAGGGAAAAAGTTTTGGGGGCATGGATTCAGCTACCTTCTGGGAAATACTTGAAATGGGGGGGGTCACATCAGCTCCTATGCAATGGTATAGATTCTTATGTGGTCTGTAGTATTGCATTACAGCTGAGCTGTGGTCAGAAACTCACTTACTTTTCCCTTGGAGAGGCTAAAACAGTCAAATTCACCATTTCTGGTTTTGTCCACATCCAGTGCTCCGTTAACAAGAAACCTGCTTTCAGAGATGAAAATGGAAAGGATTCACAAGGGAACCCATCACCTGTGATCTAGCATCAAACATATCAGACAGGGTGTCTGGGGATATGTTCTCCATTATACATTGAACTTTACACTTTATGAAGTCAGTTTT
Source organism: Neoceratodus forsteri (assembly GCA_016271365.2). NCBI lineage: Eukaryota > Metazoa > Chordata > Ceratodontiformes > Ceratodontidae > Neoceratodus > Neoceratodus forsteri. The sequence goes on from CM057449.1 coordinate 991,069,637, forward strand.
ATGCCTTTATGGATGTGTATTTTACATAGAAACAGTCATTCCTCATTTTACTCCTGAAAATTGGTCAGAATTTTAATTTCACTCCCTGAACGGAATTCCCCTAGGTTATCTTTCATTTCCATTACTGTCTGCTTTAAGCTTCACTATGCAGCTCACAAATGTACAGTGGGATGGTATTGGGGTCTGGTAGTTAGACCACAGCCTTGGAATTTAGGAAGTTCGGGTTCAAATCCCACCAGAGTCACATACTCACTGTTAACTAAAACTATTAAATGCTATTACCTACTTATTGCATTGTAACTATTTATTGATTGATTTTAACATGATCTAGTATTGTACAAGTGCTTTGATATACATGAATTGAACTTTTTATAAATAAAGTGTATTATTATTATTGTCTGGGAAGACTGCAAGAACACATTAACCAATTCATTGTCACTTACTGGTTCCAGTTCATTGTCACTATCGTCACCACCACCACCATCTCCACTACCACCCATACCAACCACACTGACCCTTGCACTGCCCCATTCAATTATCTATTTTGCCTTTGCATGTCACATCATTACTGATGTTCCATAATTTGTCACTTTGCCACCATGACTGATACTCTTTTTGCACAGACTGCATACCGCTCAAGAGTTGTCTTCAGGGTCAATATAAAATAAATTCTACACTAAAGATTTATGGGTAACCCTTGTATTTCTTTCATTTGCTATATTCATAACCATATTCTACATCTAGCAATAAAGTATTATGAAAATGACATGGGTATGAAATGTTTTTATGCATTAAAACAGAAATGCTTCCCCCATTTGGTGGAATTTTTGTTCAAGAGGGTGTCATAGTATTGGTAATTTACTCATTATTTTTACATTTGTGGAAAAAAATGATACACACGTCATGACAAATGCTGCACCCTTGTTTCACTTTTTCTTTCACACTCATGCTGACACCTAAAATATTGGTGTTATAACTACATAAACCGATCTGACCTCTTATGGATGTTTCCATAAAGATGGATTAAGTCTCACTATGTAACATAAAAACAAGCATGACAACCCATGTTTTTTGTTGTGGATAGTGAATTTTCAGATGACCATCATTTACTGGGCAAAAAACTATGAATTTGACATGAGGTTGCTGAATGTCCTCAAAAACAGAAATTCATAATACTCCAAGATGCTAACTCAAACATAAACTTTGCACTAGTAAACACAATGGTTTGCACAGCTCCATGTTTGAGGATATGTCCCTCATTATGAGGTCCATTGTCCCTCATTGGCCCTCATTTTGAGTTATAAAAGTTTGAGGGGTATGTCTGATCCATGTTACATCCACAGCTTTAAAGGGATACTGTCAAGTTTTGGTTAATTTGTTTAAGCAACAGTAAAGTGATGCCTTTTACCATCTATATGCCAAGTGATGGCTTGTCTGGACCCAGAGTTGATTTTAATTTAAAGTATTTTCTGGGCTTTTAACCCAAAAATTTATTTCAGTTAGACCCAAGCTTATGCCCACAGCTCTTTGGTCTAGGGTATCCACAATCACAAATGGCACTAAGGCCTCTAAGTTTATTCATGAGCGAGCTGTGCAATTTTGAAACCCTTTGAGTTTTACGCTAAATGTGAAAGTACCTCTATGTTATATGGTAGCATTGGGGGTGAATTGGATACTGTTTGTTTTTAACATTTAATTTACAATGTTTTTACACTAATGTAACAACTTACATGTCAAAAATAGTGTAGAATTAAAACGCTACTGACATTGCTGGGAAAACTTTAAAAAACATTTAAAAAACATAATTTTTAGATGCAAGTAAGCTTGTGTTCCATATATCTTCTAAGGATGTCTCCTCCCCAATATTTATTACTGTGGAAAATGTATCCCTTAGAGTTCATCTACCCCAGCAGCTTATTTCCAACTTGAAGTTATAGTCCCTTGTTCGGATACTATACATTATTGTCATGGGAAAGACTATGATGCAACAAGTTCAGTATTACAACATCAGGTAAGGAATATGCAACTGAAGCTGATGAATGCTGAATGAACAAAGATCCTATTTTCCTACTAATGACATAAACAATAATAGGGAATGGGATACAGAAAAACTGGGATATAGAAGCTAAATTGTGTCTAAATATTACATTTTCTAAAGTTCTCCTGGAGGCATTGTTAGAGCTGCGGGTGGAGCCTACAGCCATTTTGGGATTGATGGTAGCTCTAAAAACAGCTGACCATGGAACCTTTCATTGGACTTGTGGAAGCTGCTACGGAATAACAGCTGCACTATTTTGGCTGTTACTTCTGCATTCCAGGGCATGAACTGTGCATGCACGACTCATGCGCATGCACAGTTCTGCTGGTGCCTTCTTGTTGTGAATGGCAAAATGCTATTCACCACAACTGTGCATACATGAGTGCCATGCATGCACAGTTGCATCATCGCTGCCAGCACAAAAGAAAACTGTCTCGCACCCTCCCACTGCTACTGTCCTTCCCACTCCCTCTGTTCCCATCAACGCACCAACATCAGGGTCCACAATCACCATGTCAGCATCATGTACCCTTCCCACCCATGTGGCACACTGGAAGCCCACCCCAGTGTGCTCAAATGTCTGTTTTTTTTTCCTGTAACTAAAGAAAAACATCCTACAATGAGTTTTTTTTCAATCTGTAAAAAAGAAAATGGTTCCTCGTCATTGCTCCAGTCTCCCTCCCTCACCTTCCCACTGAGCACCCACCTCCCCGCACCCTCTCTTAACCCATACTTACCTCCAGAGGTCGACACTGTCATCTTCTCTGGACTGCAGCACTTCTGCACTCTTCAAAGCCAAACTGTAAACTGAAGAATCAAAGGCAAGAGTGCTATAATGCCATTCAATGGGGTTTTCAACTTATGTTGATAAATCAGCCATTTTTTGGAATTTTGGCCCCACATTTTCAACATGGGGTTCTTGGGACCCCACCTTGTGAATCATTCACTGTCATTTTGTTACTTTGTCCCAAAAGGTGATTTCGCGGTCACTGCATGGAATCACCTTTTGGGACCGACTCACAAAATGACATTGGCACTGTTCATCAGGTGGGGTCCCAAAAAGCCCATGTTACAAATTTGGTGAAAAAATTCCCAAAAATGACTGAGTTATGAGCATGCTTTGCGCAATTTCTATGCACTCATCTAACTTTGCCAATTTTTAATATTTTCACTCCACATTTTCAACATTACAATTTTTGCACACCTTCTTTCATTTATCTGTCATTTATCACATCCTGCTCGAAATGTGTTTTCACACCTGTGGCACAGAATGGCTTGGTTGCACTGTGAAATCACCTTTTGGGACAAGTGAACAAAATGACACTGGCAATCTTCATGAGGAGGGGTTCCAAAAAGGCCATGTTGAAAATTTGGTGCAACACCTCCAAACAATGGCCAAATTACACCTGGGTGTTCAATAATTTCTATGCACACGCATAACTTTGCTCACTTGGCAGCTCGTCACAGCACTATTGGCTCTGGCCAGAGCGTACTTGTTCTTGAAGCAGTATGGCACAGTCATAGCAGATTAATCAAACTGTGCCACTATGGAGACTGGGGTTTATGTGGGAGTTCCTGAATTCCAGCCTAAGGAAAACTGCTGGAGACAAAAATAAAACATCAGGGAGGTGAGGTGTCCTGCGCCAAGGTAGAAAGTCTGCAGACTATCTAGCAATTCTACATCCCCCCCAGCTGATTAAGGGACAACAGTGGTTAAGGTAGCCTCTTGCACTGCATACCCCCCAAACTAAAGAAGGAGTGCTGTCATGATTGTTCTAATTGGTGTGGTAGGGAATGACAGAAAACTAGGTAAAATACAATAAAAAGCCAGTATTTGCCAGAGAAAAGGTCCAGAAAGTGGTTTAAGCCCTAAAGGTAGATAAAGCTCCAGGGTAACATGGAATTCACCAAAGATTGCTCAAGGAATTGACTGCAGAAGTGGTTGAATTCCTAATAGGCCTGTACAGCAGCTCAGTTTGGACAGGGGTAGTTCTAAAAGATGGAGGGTAGTGGACATAGTCATGATACATAAGGGAGGAGACAAGGAGTAACCAAGGAATACCAGGCCTGTCAGACTTCCCTCTGTAGTGGATAAACTGATGAAATCACTGATCAAAGAAGACCTTGTAGATTCCCTAGAGAGCAAGGGTCGACAGGACAGTAGACAGCACGAGTTTGTAGCAAGAAGGCCTTGCCAGACCAACGTGATCATTTTCTTTGACTGGGTAACAAATGTAGTAGACGAACAGCACACTGTGCTTTTACTCTACTTTAATTTCAGCAAGGTTTTTGACTTGGTGCCACACAGAAGATTATTGAAGAAGCTGAAGGACCTGAGCATGTTTAGGGACATCGTTAGATGGGTAGGAAACCGGCTGAAGGAGAGACAGCAAAGGATAGGGGTAAACAGAATCAAATCAGAAGAGAGGGAGGTCATGAAGGGGTGCCATGCAAATCAGTCCTGGGTCCTATCCTCTCAATATGTTCATCAGTGACATTGGAGAGGGCATCCAGGTCAAGTTACTTCTCTTCACAGAATGACGTGACATTTTGCTGCAGGGTAGATAGTGACAAAGAGACCAGGGAGGTGCAGAGGGGTCTACAAAGGCTAGAGAGGTGGTCTGAAGTTTGGCAGTTGAAATTCAATGCCAAAAAAATACAAGGTTATGCACCTAGAGAAAAAAGACAGGACACAGTACTAGGTGGGAGGGGTTAAACTGAGCACTACGGCAGAGGAAAGGGACCTGGGAGTCATCATTAGTGACTCACTCAAACAACTAAGCCAATGTAACAAGGCTTATGGTAAGGCTAATAGGATGCTGGGGTGTATTAGAAGGGGTACTGACAGCAGGAAAAATGAGGTACTACTACCTCTATATAGGTCACTGGTTAGGCCCCTTGGAATATTGTGCTCAGTTCTGTAGTTCTCACTTAAAGGAGATAGGAAATTATTTTTCCAACATATTTACCAGGTAAATCAGTCATCAATATCAAAGGATGGCCACTGTTTATGTATTTTTATGGAGTAATTGGTTAAAGTGCTAATTTGTGTGCTACTTTCAATTTTTGAAATGAGAATTGGCTTGACTATATTTTTTTTGAATTCGGAGTCAGTGCATCCCAGGCTTTGAACTGTCCACATCACAGACTCCCAATTCAGCATGAAGCGTGTGGTTGCTGGACACACTTCACTTCTGATGCCACCCTCTCATCACAGCCACTGGATGCCACTCTTATGTTCCAGAGAATACTGTCTCCTCTGCCAGTAACCTGGATTAGACTGGCATTGGTCCCGGTGCAATCTGCTGAGTGAAACTCCTCCCTCTCCCTCGTCCTCTCTCTCCCTCTCGCTCTCTCATCTGATTTCTCTATTATCTTTTTTCTCTGCTTTCATCACTGACCCAATCTCCTTGTCTTAAAGAAGTAGAACCTCTTTCTCCCCCAAAAGGGCAGTGAAAACCTAGGATCCTCTCTATTCTGTTTGCACTGCAACTCAGGCTGGCTCTAGCTTTGAACTGAAACTACAGAGCTGCACTTATTCATTCTGCTCCTGTCTCTCTCTTATGTATAGGGACAGGCAGTGGCTATGCTAATTATACTTAGCTGCACATGCACATGTAAATGGCCTACAGACCAAGTGAGTCAGCATTTTGTTTATAGACATACTGTAGCCTGAGGCTTCCCAGATTCAAAATTTTCTACTAGAACCATGTGAACTATTTAGTAAAGAGACTTACACCGGGCAGGAAGTGAGAGGCTAGTTACATCTATTTTACCAGAGACTGGTTATTTTTACTTGAATAACAATGGATTTTCCTCCTTAGAATGCTTATCATTCAGAGATAAAGATTTTAAGGAACACCAGTTTCATAAGTGACAGTATTGTATCTCTTGGTTCAGCATTACCTCACTCCAGTTCCCCACAGTCCAGTCAGAAGGGCAGAGAACATCTCTGTTACAGGAAACCTGGGCCTTTGGCTTTGGCAGGTGCTGACATTCTTTAGCTTGAAGGGCCTGCTCATCTGTTCCCACTGCTTTTATGCAGAGAACTGTCCGTTTCTTTAGACCTGTTGGCCCACAAGTAGTTGAACATTTCTGCCATTCTCCTGCCCACCATCTGTAAAGAAAAGTAGAACTGTATATGATTAGACAGTTTGAGGAACCCTGATGCTCTACTTGAATGGGTCAGTTTCCTTTTCCTGTAATGCCCTTAAGTACTGGAACTAACAACAGGGGCCATATGCAGAGTTGTAATCAGGGGTGGATGACTTGCAGAGGCTTCCTGGACTACAACGTTTAAAAACTGCCATACACATGTAAAGGTCGGTCATCCCCCTGCATGTTGGGTTATATGATGGCATCTCTCATTGAGAGGAGGAACACTTACCTTATACCATGAAACACTGTACCTTTCTCCTACTTTTGCCACCATGGGTCAGGGAAGATGGGGACCAGAGTGACCACAGATATTTATAGGGGTGCCACTAATGGGAGACCACATGCAAATAACTGTCCATGCTAGAAGTTGGACTCAAGCAGGATGTGTGTTTATTTAGCAGTGTTGCTCTTACACAGTGTTGAAGGACATTACCCTCATGGCAATCAGATCGATCACTGACCATACTTCATTTCCACAGGTATGTTCAGTTACCATTAGTATTTATGTGCAAACTTCACAGGGCTGCTATGCTGCTGCAATAGGCCCTCACTATCACTGGGCATATTCTGACTGTTTTCTAATGTTTTCACATTTCTCATATTCAAGGTCTCCTGGGGATTCACCTATATAACCAGTGTGCTGAGGCACCTTCCCAGCAAGGTGAGTACTACTCTAGGGGCAGTTGTGCCCATGCATAGCCACTGTGCCAACAGATAGCATCAAGACTGATTAGTACATCAACAAGTGGATAGTTGATCCTGAATAAATGTCTCCATTCCAGCATCACACTGACAGCCCTAGTTGCCCAGTTACTGCAGGCTCACTATACCTGGCCCATCCTAGGGACTTACCAATCCCAACTCTTGTCAGACCACCTAATCCTTTCTTCCATTACACTGGCATTATTGCCATTTCCAGTGCATTACAAATCCTTAGGCAACTATTCATATTCTGCCACAGCACTTTAATAAAGGTGCACTAGTCTTACATGCCTACTGTCTCTCGTGTGTACCGTTGGTGGGAAAGGATTTCCAAGGATCCCAACACCATCCCTTGATGGGTGGCCCACCACTACTACTTGTGGGTGCCTTTTTGGATCTCGATCTTTCTATCCTCAGGTAGCATTTCTAATTTGGTCCTTCTCCTAAGTGGCATCTGTGGATTTTTTCTTCCATTCCCAGACCCTGGCTGGGGCCTGAGCCTTGGGAGACCTCACCATGAGGACCAGTGCAATCTGGATCCAGGGAACCTGCTACACCATCCCTAGGCCTGCAGATGCCCTTGGCTTGGTTACTGCCAGAGAAGCTAGACTTTCTCTCCCTCTGGCAACAGGAACTGCCTGGCACTCTGCTAGCCTCCTCCTCTTACAGTGTAGGGGGGTGAAGGGTAGGGCCATGAATAATCATGTCTGAATTTTCGGCTTCTGGCTGAGTCAGGAAACTCCACAAATTCCAGGCATCCTGGCTTCAAGCTGAGGCCCACTTGAGAACATCTCTTAGGATCTGACTTAACCCTTTGAATACTCCTTAGTAACCTGTCTCAAGTAGGAAGAACAGAGAGGCTGGTTACACACAAAAAGCTGACATTGTTGGCAGGAGGTGGATTTCCCCCTGCAACAGACCACACAGCCTAATTATGTCAATGGTTGTTCCATATGTTAGGGGTCAGGCATGTTAAAATTAAGAGTACTGTAGGTACCTGTCGTATGAAGGTGTGCAACCACTAACACTGTGCAATGCATCACTTGCAGGGGTTGACACAAGGCATAGCACCAGTTAGACTCTGCCATGCCATGGATTGTGCCCTGGGTTACCAATGCCATGATTGTTGACTTCCCCAACCCCCTCAGCCTGTACCTTTGTGCCAGCTTCTTGGTCATGGACATCTAATATCCTGTCTATCGATGGTCCTCTCTGGTGGTCTAGTGGTCATAAACATTCTGCTGTTGCTCAGTTCTTTCCCTGGTCTCCAGTTGATCCCCATCCCATATCCCATTTCCCATCATTGCCAATGTTTGGAGGCCTTGTGTTCTGCAAAACCCTCACCATGCTTGAATGTGGCTGACTAGATGGGCCTACTGGTCCTTTTCTGTTGACAAAGTCAATGTTTTTATGTAACATCAGTTCTCCCTTGCATTGCAACACCTTTCAACCTAGGATGGGGGGGGGACAGAAACTCTGTACATAGCGTTACAGGTCCAATTATACCAGAAATGTCTTTACCTGTCCACCCCCCTGCTGCTTTCCTTGTGCTCTTACACAGATGAGACCTATGCAACATTGTAGGGACCAACTTGTGACCCCTTTGTGTATAGCACAAAGGGGTGTAAGTTATGAATGTGCTGCAAAGTGGACTTTGCAGCCACCTTGCAGAATCCATTTTTGATTGCGTACATTATATGTCCCAGGGAGCTCTTCTGACCATCAGTACTTTAGACTGGTTCTGAAATAAGCGTGTTCCAAACAAACATATGCACCTGTATTTTAATACCATGCTGTGGAAACCTTATAGAGGCATGATAGAGGGATGGGTAAAGGTGGAAGGGTGGCCATCTACATCATAGAAGAGACTGAGGCAGTAGAAGATGTTACCATTTGGAGGAAAGGGGAGGCAGAGCCATCAAGTAGGAAGACTTGCAAAGGGATGGTTTAGAGGCCAATGGGGCAGGGAGAAGAGTAAGAGACAAGGAACTGGGTGCTGAAGTAGAGAGGGGCTGGCAAATGGAAAGGTTGTAATAGTAGGAGATCTCAACCTGCTAGACATTAACTGGGACATTTCATGGGCCATGAATGTCAGAAGCTGGGCCCTACATGATGTCTTGCAGGACTGCTTGTTTGTACAAAAGGTCAGGGATCCCCCTAGACAGTAAGCTATTCTAGACATGGAACTCAACAACTCTAAAAGAGTAGGTGGAGTATGGGTTGGGGAACCACTGGGGTCCAGAGAAAGCAATACTATATGGTTAGTGGTGGTACTAGGCAGTGGTAAGTTCTCATCTAAGGTTGATTTGCTAGACATCTGGAAGGTGAATTTCAACCATGTGAGAGAAATTGTGCTGAACAGGTTAGCTGGGGTAGACAGCATCGGTGGAGTGGAGAAAAGACAGAGGTTATAAAAGGGGCCATCCCCAAGGCAACAAAAACATGCACAACTTTCATCAAGAGAAACAAGTTTAAGAGACCAATTCTGTTCTCTAAAAGTGTCAGGGAGGCAGTGAGGGCTAAATGAGGGCCTTTATGAGGTACAAACAAAAGCAGCAAAATGAAGAATAGAATGAGTACCTAGAGAAAACTAGAGAGGCCAAGAGGAGTGTCAGGATTGCAAAGGCAGACAAAGAGCTGCATACTGCAGAGGGGGGTGCAAGGGAGAGAGAAATGGTTCTTTAGATATACAAGAGAAAAAGAGAAATTCAGATGGGTAATTGTTAGGCTAATGAAGGTGGTCAATGTAACAGAGGAGGATGGGCAGAAAGCAACTATGCTAAACGACCACTTCTGATCAGTATTCACTAGGTAGATGAGTGGGTCCTTGCTAGACAGCAGCATAAGAGCAGCTGATAGAGGTGGCCCAAAAATGAAACCACAGAAATGTACTGACAAAAGTGCTAAAAAGAGTCTAACTGCCTTGAAGATAAACAAGGCACTGGGACCAGATGGGATGCATATGAGGGTGCTAAGTATCTGGTGTTGGTGTTAGCTGAACCTGTGGCAGGACTATTCAATAGCTCTATACAGCAAGGACTGGTTCCCAGGGACTGGAGGACTGTGGATGTGGTTCTGCTGTACAAGGGATGGGACAAGGAGCAGTTGAAAAACTATAGGCCCATCAGCCTTACCTCTGTAGTTGGAAAACTGATGCAGATACTAGTCAAAGAACATCTAGTGGAATACCTGGAGAAAAAAAATGACTTCAGGATAGTACGCAACATGGATTTGTGACAGGGAGATCTTGTCAGACCAATCTGATAGTATTCTTTGACTGGGTAATCAGGGTAGTTGACAAGGGGCATGCAGTAGATTTACTTTACTTTGACTTCAACAAGGCATTCTACTCGGTGCCCAATTGAATGCTGATGAACAAAATGGGAGATCTGGGAACAATTAGGGAAATAGTGTGGTGGGTAGAGAGTTGGTTGGAGGGGAGGCAGCAGACAGTTGTGGGGAATGGGATCATATCAGAGCAAAGAGATGCCACTAGTGGAGTACCACAGAGATCTGATCTGGGTCCAGTCCCCTTCAATATGTTCATCAGTGACATGGGACAGGGAATCCAGGGTAGGTTGCGTCTATGTGCAGATGACGCTCAACTCTGTGGTTGGATTGACAAAGTGGAGGACGCTGTGCAATGTATTATGTGGTGTGCTTAGTATATCTTGTAAATATTGTACTTGTAGTGTACATGCAATTATATGTGTTACTGTTATCCTTTTTAGTTGTAATATACAGGTCCATCTTGTGAATGCGTTCTCAATGATGTTCCACCTGGATAAATAAAGACTTGATTGATTGACTGAGGGGATACAGGAGTTGCAGAGAGAGCTGCAAAGGCTGGAAAGTTGTTCAAAGTCTGACAGCTGAAATTCAGTGCCAAATAGTGCATATTAATTCATTTAGAGAACAAAAAAAAAAATAACAGAGTATCGGATGGAGGTGGGGGGTTAAGCTGGACACATCATCCATGGAAAGGGACCTAGGAGTCATCATTACTAATAGTGACTCTCTTAAGCAAACCATCCTATGTAACCATGGCTTCAACAAGGCTACCAGGATGCTGTGGTGCATCACAGAGTTCAACAATAGAATGTAAAAGGTACTTTTTCTACTGTATTTGTCACTGGTGTGGCCACACTTGGAATACTGTGTCCAGTTCTGGAGTCCTCACCTAAAAAAGGACAGGGACAGGCCAGAGAATGTACTATGTAGGATGACCAAGATGATTCGGGGACAAGGGGCCAGATCCTATGAGGATAAGCTAAAGGCACTGAACATGTATTCACTCAAAACCAGAAGAGAAAGGGAGGATATGACAGAGACCTTCAAGTTCCTGCAAGGAATTAACAAGGTGGGACAGGATTCTCAAAGAAAGGCAAAGTACCATGCAAATGTTTGCTCTGTACCCCATGGTTGCTCTGGTGGGCAATGGGGCTATTTATGGTCGGATAGCGTGGTGCGCTATCTGACTGTGAATAGGGGCAGGCAGAGCAACGCTAACCCAGGAAAACCACCAGGAACCCCAGTAGCGCTGCCCCCACAGTTAGCCAGGAGAACAGGCCAACAACAATAGTGCACATGTGCTAAGACCCTGTTCAGGAAAGTGGTCATGTAAATGAGCCCGTTAGGCATGCAAGGTGTAATAGGCCATTAGCATGCCCATTATGGGCCCATTTGCATGGCACTTGTCTGGCCTAGCACACACCCCCACCTGCCCATGCCCCATGCAGCTGCAGTCCCATGGTTTAGTGCCCCCCCATCCTCTGATCACCATCCCCAATGTAAGTAATGTACTCCTGTAGTCCAGGGTCCCTCCCCTCTCCCTGATCACTGTCTCATATGAACATTAAAGTGCCAGTAGTGTAATGATCCCCCCTCTGTGGTCTCTGATTGCCATCCCAAAATACAGTAATTATTCTATGGTCATCTAGGGTTCCTCCCCCAAATGTTTCCATGGTATAGTAGTCCCTCCCCAGTCTCCGATCCCCTGCCAGAAGAAATAAATGCATTCCCTAGTAGTACAGGTCCCTCCCTCCCATGCTGACCCCATGACAAATATCCCCATTCCATAGTGTAATGGTGCCCTCTACTTCCCCGATTGCCGAGTCATCCCAGAACAGTGACCATAGTGTAGTGGTTCCCTCCCTGCCTCCTTGGTCACCAATCACCATGCCCAAACCCAAAAAACCCTATTCCCTGGTATTCTAGGGTCACTCCCCCCACTCCATCCAGTGTGACCCACCACCCCACTCCCCCATCCCAATCCATGATCGGCGACCAGCACAGCCCACCTCTCATCACCATGGCTGGCCACTGGCTGAGCTCTCATGGAGTGCATGCAGCCTACAGTACAGATCAATGACTGACAGTCACTGAGCCATACTGTAGACTGTACGCACTCCATGAGGGCTCAATCAGTGGCTAGGCATGGTGGTGTGAGGTGGACTGGGCTGGTTGCCGATCACGGATTGGATGTGGGGGATCGGGGTGGTGGGTTACACTGGATGGGGTAGGGTTGTGATGGAAGGGATCATAGACTACCAGAGAATAGGGTTTTTCAGGTTCAGGCATGGCGATCAGTTACCGGGGGAACAGGGAGGGGCCACTACACTGCGGACACTGTCCTGGGATGAGTCAGTGATCAGGGCAGATCAGGGCACCACTGCACTATGGAAAGGCTATTATTGTCATGTGGTCAGTGATTGGTGACCAGGGAGGGGAGAGGGACCACTTCACTATAGAAAGGGGACATCTGTCATGGGGTCAGCGATCAGGGAGGGGAGAGGGACTGCTACACTATGGAAAGTTTTTTTTTTGTTATGAGGTCAGCGATCAGGGATGGGGGAGGTACCCGGACTTACAGAGAATGCATTTATTTCTTCAGAGAGCTGATAGGAGGCCAGGGAGGGACCACAGCACAATCGAAACATTTTTAGTTTTTTGTGAATATGTGATCAGGGAGGGGGGAATGACCCTGGACTACCAGGGAATTTATTTATTTCTTTGGGAAGGGGATCGGAGACTGGGGAGAGAGGTTGTGGGTGCAGTACCTCAACCAACCACTAGGGTTACACAGCTCACCACCAGGTTTTTGTCAGTGGTAATTTCTCCATGCAAGGGCCTTCGCAAATGACCTTTGCATGGAGCACAAACTTTAAGATTGTACTGCGGGGATATGCAGGTTCCCTCCCCTTCATTTGCACTGTAGCCCCCCTCACACCTTTGTCTGGGTGCAAACACAGTTTGCATGGGCAAACTGGACTTTCTGAATACCAGCTCTGGGCAAACCCAGTTTGCCCCAAGGCAAAGTTTCATGAATTTGGTCCTTGGACTTTGAGGCTCTATTTACCAGGAACAGAAGATATGACAAAGAGTCACAAGTGACAGTTAATGGGAAGGAAGGTTTAAAAAGGATGTGAAGAAGTATCATTTTACAGAAAGTGTGGTTGAGATATGAAATGATCTGCTGGCAGAGATATTGGGTGCCAAAAACATAAATAGCTTCAAACACAGCTAGGATAGAGACAATGGGATATTAGCTGCTCAGCAGGAAGTGGGGGACAGAATCACTAACAATGAAAGGTAGGACAGTGCAAGCAAACATCCCACAGAGACAATAAATCCTGAGGTAGGATAGGGTAATATGGGCAGACAGGATGGGCCATCTGTCTTTTTCTGCAGTCATTTATGTTTCTATGTATCCTATTTGTTGTTGTTTGTAATGGTACTGTATTTACAATGCTGTGTTAAATACAGTACCATTCTTTATGTATTGCTGCATACCATTTGCACTGCTGTGTAACTTGTCTGGCTCATACCTGAAAATAGGCATTCAAATGTCTATTGTATGTATCTGGTTAAGCAAGCAAAAAGACATAACAGGGTGTTGGTTTCTATCAGTCAGCTGCACACCCTAGTGCACTGTGAGGCATGAGGTGCTTGCACCAACTAGTAATGGCTTTGATCTTATGGAAGAGCATTTTGTAAATAGGAACCAGCGCCATGAAGAGTCCTATTGCGCTTATAAAATGGGTGTTCTGTAAAAGGAAAAAATGTAATATTTAACAAACAAAAAAAACAGTTTTTGTTAGTTTAAACAAAAAGTGAATCCTTTTTACCTATGTGCCACTAAGTGGTGTTATTTGTAACCATCTGTGTTTTGACCAAGTAATAGTTTATACTGTATAAGCATTTGTCAATGCCTAACATTTGCTGCTGGTATGCACCTCTTTTTTTTTTATTTTGACCTCACCTTTTGAAGATACTTGTTTTAGGATTCGTCTTATAGATATGATATGTACCATTTATGGTATATTGGTGGAAATGTCATTTTGCACCAGACATGTGAAAACACATCTTGTCCAGGATTTAAAAAATGACACATGTTTTTGAGGATTTGTGGAAAAATGGCTATGTTGAAAGTTTGCAGTCGAAATATTAAAGATTAGCGAAGTTATGGGAAATGCTGGAATAGTGTAACATTCAGTCATAACCTAGGCATTTTACTGTATTTGTATACCAGATTTTCACTGGCAAATTCAAGGGTCTTGCTGGGTCTCTGTAACAAGGTATGCCATCTCTACCTCGACAACTTTACAGTGATGTCGTCGATGCCAACAACATCGACGCATCGCTGTAAAGTCCACTCAGGACCCCAGCACTCTTTCCTGAGGTCATGTACCCCCTCCATTAATCAGCTGCAACTTGGAGTTCATTTTATTAAGTGGGGGGGTGTGGATGGCACAGCCCCCCACAGAGAAACACCTTTGTCTGACACCTCAGAATGCCGACTGCAATTGCGGTCAACATAGTGGTGTCGGGGACACATTGCATCGACATGAAGTTGTCGATGCAGTGTTGTAGATCACTGTAACAAGGCAGAGAGGTGAGAACCTCACTCAATGCAAAGGGGGAGTAAACACTTCCCCTTGCCCTGCAGTTATATTGCCTAAAAGACACAATAAGCTGCCCTTGTAACTATAAGCAGTACCCGAGTGAGACTTGCGACGATTGTTGTGCACAGCAGAGAGAGCCTTATGGCTATTTTTGGATGCATCTGAAAATGCCTTTACTGGATCCAGCATGGTTCCATGTCATTTGGGTGATGCAAAAAGAGTGAGCACCGCAACAGTGAGCACAACAACAGCTACAACAATAATGGTGATGGCAACTACAGCTACCATGCACATACAGCGATGGATCGGAATGTTCACTGCAGGGAGCTGAAGTCCACATTTTGTCTTATGTGGGTGGCTTCACCCCCACAATCCCCATTGTGGGTGCTTTGCCTCCTGAACCCCACTATTTTTAACTGACCAACTCCAGGGGGGCAGACACGGGGGAAATGAGTATGCTCCGGGGGGGGAGGCAATCAGCAGGTGGGAGGGAACAGGGAAACATGACTAAATTACATGGAGTGTAACTCCCTTTCCACAGTCACTGTAGTTGTCCCCTCGCTACTTGTGGCACTCGCTCTTTTTGCAGGTGCTCAGAATTCAGTCGCCCTTTTTGAATCACCGTCTGCATTTGGCTCTTACTATGTGATACCATCCAGTGTTACACACTCCACCAGCACAGGACAAATAAGCATGCAAGTACAAGGGCTATTAACAGCAATGATTTAACACACAGGGATACAAAATTTAGCAGCCACAGTAACTTCTGAGAGAAAGGGGTGCATGAGCTGATTATGCTGAAGAGCCGAGCGAGCCTTGCAACTTTTATTAGATGTACTGTAGCTACTAAACTTTTTTATCACTGTGTGTTAAATTATTGCTGTCAATAGCCCTTATACTTGCATGCTTATTTGCCCTGTGCTGGTGGAGTGTGTAACGCCAGGCCCAGTAGTCTGGGACCACCATGAAAACAAGATACTGCATTTTATCATGGAGCTTTTCCAGTGAATGAAACTTTAAATAAATGAAGTACTGTACAGTCAGCAACTTCCATTGTGCTGTCATTACATCCTTCCTGATCACAGTCAGACCACATAACTAGCAACAGAGTGCTGGCAGTTAGTCGATCACAGAACCTCAACCATGAAATAAAGAAATAATAAAAAAAGAAAACCTCTCTCTATACATGAATAGAAACAATGTGTGTGACCGTGTGTGTGTGTAGGGCTGGATTAACCTTTTGTGGGCCTGGCACCAAAATGTTTTGTGGGCCCCCAACCTCCCCATTTTATTTATTTTTTGGTAAACAGGTAAGAATCACTAGGCACAGGTGCCTGTTTTCAGGGGTGAACCAGGAGCACTGGGGAGGTTAAGTGAATTGCTTAGAGTCACACAGTATGAAAGTGGAGGTTGTTGGAATCAAATGCAGGTCTGTCTGCTGGATGTATCAAGCTCATTTACAGCTTGTTATTCTAACCTCTAGGCTATACTGCCAAGCAGGGGAGGGGACTGTGAGGAGCTATTTTCCAGGAAAAGAGAAGACAGGATAAGGGGTCATGAGTGGAGGTTAATGGAGGGAAGGGTAAAAAGGATGAGAGTGTTGAGGCATGGAATGGTCTGCTGACAAAGGTGGTGGGTGCCAAAACCATAAACAGTTTGAAACAGGGCTGGAAAAAGTGACGGGGATATTAGCTGCTGGGGGGGGGGGTGTGTGGAGAAACATGGAAAACAAAAGGGGAAACAGTGTATGCAAAGACCCCACACAGACAACAGATCACGGGATATGATAGTGTGATATGGCCAGACTGGATGAATCAACAGTCTTTTTCTGGCATCATTGCCTGTGTTTCTATGATAGTCACATTTGTATCCTTCTACATACAGTACATATTATAGTTGCATGGTAGCACCACTATAGTTAGGATTCCATTGGCAGTTCAATGCTCAACCCATTTTTTTTTTTGCATCTTAATAACTTTGAGGTCCTTTAATGAATTAGCACAAAATTTGGCATACATAGTCAGATTTTCAAAGTCTAGAGATGCTGAATGTTTCATGATGGCATCTTGTACAGTTTTCAAGCTAGGGAGGGTCAAAAAAAGTGCAAAAAAAAATTCAATACTTATCATAGGGTATTTTCACTCTCACCTACAGCTTAGATGGTATGGAATGTCTTCATGAACTATTCAGGGATGATGGGGCTTGTAACAGAGGTGTGCCTTTGGATGGTTTGGTGAAAAAAGATGTTACAGTTTTTGAATTATAACATATTCTTGGATAACGTTGCACTTCGACTGATAAAAAAAAGATCAGTAAAAATAAAACATTGTTAAATGTTAACAGGTCATGATTTACACTTCCTGTCCAGAGAAATACTGATCCCAAAAGGTAAAAAAAACACATTGAATGGTTATTTGCATGATTTAGATGCCATTGGGGGAAAACACACTTGAGATAATGACCATTTTCTTTTTACTATGTAAACTTTCCAAAATTAAAGGTACAATCTAATTATCTATCTAAAAAACAAACACCTGAACCTAGCTAAATGGGACCTGTTCAGCTAGATTATGCTGTTTGTTGTTAAAATACTTTGCCTGGAACATGTTTTCTGGGCACCCAAAATCCCCAGTGCCCAGTTTAATGAGAGGAGCCCTTCACTCATGTTCTCTGTATGAGAACAGCAGGAATTTCTTGACTTCTGCAGCCGCAGCTGGAACTTGTGCTGTGGGCTGCATTGAACACAGTGATCCCCAGTTTAGTTTCAAGTAAAACTGAGCAAAACATTTTTAGGAAGTTATTTCTAAGATGCTTGGTATTAACTGAGAGGTTGCACAGTGGTTTATAAATGCTCTTTTATACCGTAAACAGACTTAAGGAAAATTAATAGCCACTTATAATGTTAATAATACCACCGTTCTTCTATGACAGTTCTTCACAACTTATGAAGAACATATGTGTGCCATCTGTCAGTAGTTGGGGCTGTGGGGACAATCGGAGACTAAAACATCTAATATGCATACATTGTGTTATGTATTTCACACTGAAACCTATAGTAGGAGGATAGGTCACTGGTCTCTGCCAAACATATTACATATTTATCTTACACAACATACTGTCTTCAAAAGAGCATCAAGTAATTCATGATAACGTAGTGGTCCCCACACTATTTTTTTTTGTTTTTATTTTTTTTACTATCCCTTAAATAAATATTAAAGGGGAACTGTCATCAATAGGATTTCTTAACTCATTTGCTCCCAGTGGCCATTTTGGGTCAGATCCAGCAATGGATGATTCCGAAGCCATATGGCATCTATGGGAACAAATGAGTTAATGTCTGAAAGCCTATAAAAAGCTAATTTGAGTGAGCCATTGTGTTTATCTCTGAGTTATTGCAGTCCAGAGTTATTCATATGTAAATCACCCTGTAATTAAGGGCTGGTGACAGCCGTATGTTTTGGGCTCCTGACAGGAAATGATGTAACCGAGGGTCTAGGTCCTCCTTTGACTGTAGTTAATTCAAAAGGTTAAATAGGAAATCCACTGTTTTATTAGGTGTGTTTTAAGTTGTTTTAATATATGGATCTTCAATTTAATAGGTCTGTAAAGCATACAAAAAAAAAATCCAGAAATAGCTTGAAAGGTTCACTGGTAATAGTATTGTCAATCACTGGTAATACTATAGTTTTGTGCTGATAATAGTATCGTTCCAAGTGTCTGAAAAGATACCCCCTGCCCCCACATCATAAGCATGCCTCCTCATTGGCTGGTTTTCCTGTGTGGGTGGGCAGAACAGTTGAAAAAACATGGCGGCGCTTCTCTTGTTTACCGAGAGTGAACTCAGTCGTCATGCTTCTCATTTTTATTTGATGTTTTCTCCTCAGGAAATAAAAATATCTGGTTGATCCTGCTGTTCCGGTCCTGAAGAGCAGGTAGGATCTCAAAAATGAAAAAAACGGACAGGGGCGGGAACCGTCATGAGCGAGCACACAGCTGAACGCGCAGTGCAGGACATTGCGGTGGTCGACCAGTAGACAGTCAGTTCACTGAAATGGTTGACCGCCCATTCGAAATAAACATTGCATCCATGTATTAAGAAAAATAACCGATAGGTTTGTGTGTCCATTACCAGGAAGTACTGGCATCTAGAGGTTCTGGACACATTGGAATCTCTCGAGCTTCGCTGTCGAGGTTCATGTGTCCAGAACCTCTCTGTGTTATTACTCCCTGGTAATAGACAAAAACCTGTTGGCTATTCTCTATATTACAATACTTTCTACATCTATAATCGTTTTGTACAGTATGTGCATTAAAACTAGTGAGTTATCACCTTTACATTTCAAACTGTTAGTAAAAATTAATCCATCTTCAGGATTGCTTTAACATCTAGCAGATACAGTACTGCCAGTTAAACCTGTCAGAACAGTTTTCTGGGGCTGCCACAGTGCCACCTTCTGTCTTTTTCTGTTCCCTCTCTTACAGCCTTTTCTCTTACAATTTTGTGTGTGAACTCGGGTCTACAAGATGCAAATGTGGCTATGTGCCTACTTACCTGGCATCATGGTATTCCTGTGCTCCCACAATGCTCCCGGAAACAAGTTATTGCTCAGCGTGCCTTTCCTGGACAAAGACAGTGAAAACAATCTAAGCATGTGTTATGATTCTGAAAATATGCTCTTTCTATCCAGATTTGACATGAAAAGAAAAAAATAGTATGTAATTACTGTAGCTAGGCAACACTGTTAAAATGTGCATACTCTGAAATGCATTATTAAAAGAGTATTTTACTTCTTTTGATGAAGTTAAAAGTATAACAGTTTCTTATTGAAATACTTTGGATGGAATGGGATTTTGTAATTACAACACTTTATACATTTATATTTGTTTTGCATGTGCAATGAAACTAGTGAGTTACCACTTTTACATTTCAAACTGTTAGTAAAAATAATGGAAAGGGTAATTGTTTAACCAGAAAAGGCACACTAAGCTGAAGCTTGTTTTCAGGTTCTACCTGGGAACACAAGGAAGTTAAGTGACTTGCCCAGAGTCACACAGTATGAAAGTGGGGGCTGTGGACTTCAAACTCAGATCTCCAGATTTGTAGCTCAGTACCCTTAACCACTGTGCTGTACTGTCTCCTAATAATCCAATATAGTTCTGGCATTGTTGCAGTAAAATGTTCCATGCCATCCAAAGTGTTTCAGTAATAAACTGTTATACTTTTAGCTTCATCAAAAGAAGTAAAATACTCTTTAATGGTGATCATCGTTGACATACAGATAAATACACGTTTATCTCTAATTACAAATTTCTGGTTGATATTTGTGGTTAAAACCAGGAGGTTGTAATCAACACCTGTCAATCAAGCATCACCACAGAAAGCTAACTGGTGTGTAGTTTTAATGTGGGTGAGCTGAACATCTTGCCCAACATGGCGGCTCTATTACCAAGCACTGGTACCAGCACTGAAGCTTTGCCACACGCTGTTAAGACAAGTAAGATTTTAAATATGTTTTAAATATCTATCTAGTTGATCATGCCTTGAAAATGAAAAAAATCAATCTGGTTGATCCTGTTGCTCATACCCTTCGAGCAGGTCTTACACTATGCAGCAATGCTGACGGACTGTGACTTTCCAGAATGTCGTTACCACTGTAATATAAAAAAAAAAAAAAAGGCAGAGACAGGCAATATGTGTGTGTGTGTGTGTGTGTGTGCATGCGTGTGTGTGTCTCTATCTCTGACAGAAGTGCTGCACTAACTGAACTGTGCTGAAAGGGAAAAAATATCAGCATTAATTAAATAAAATAGTGTGTGTGTGTGGGTGTGTATGTGTAAAAACAAGAATTTTACACACTCATTCAGTGCGCAATGCTTTTATAAACCCCTCTGGGTTTATGTTGCATCACATACCTTGGGTGTGTGTAAAATTCTGGTTACACACACCCACCCATATATTATTGTATATTTTAATAATGCATTTCAGGTTATGCATGTTTTAACAATGTTGTCCATCAATTAGTTTTTTCAATTAATAAACAAGTAATTGTGTCCAATTTTTTTCCAAGTCAAATCTGGATAGAAAGAGTATCATATTTTCAGAATTTTAACACATGCTCAAAACCCATTCTGCTGGATGAATGAAGCTCGTTCACAGCTGTACTGCCAGCTGATAATCAAAAGCTACACATTTCAATGCTGGCCCCATGGTGCCAGGCCCAGTAGGTATGTAGCCACATTTGCATCTTGTAGACCCAAGTTCACACCTGGAATTCTAAGAGAAAAGGCTGCAAGAGAGGGAACAGAAAAAGACAGAAGTTGGTGATGTGGCAGTCCCAGAAATCTGTGCTGACATGAACACAGCCAAGGTTTAGAAATCCTGATATGGGGCCCCAATACCTGTTGGCACCACAGAGCCAGTCTTGAGATGTGTGTAGTTTTTGATGATCAGCTGGCAGTATAGCCTAGAGGTTAAAGCAATCCCAAAGATGGATTATTTTTACTAACAGTTTGAAATGTAAAGGTGATAATTCACTAGTTTCAATGCACATGCAAAACAATTATTATAGATGTAGAAAGTGTCATAACACCTTAAAACACACTTAATAAAACTGTTGCTTTCCTATTTAACCTGTTGGATTAAATACAGTCAAAGGAGGACCTAGACTCTTGATGACATCATTTCCTGTCAGGAACCCAAAACATATGGCTGCCACCAGCCCTTAATTACAGGATGATTTACATATGAATAACTCTGGACTGCAACGACTCAGAGATGAACACAATGGCTCAATCAAATGAGCTTTTTATGGGCTTTCAGGCATTAAGAAATCATGCTGATGACAGTTCCCCTTTACAGAGTCTGGTCTGCCACCTGTTATATTAAGATTCAGACTGTTCCTTAATTCTGGCAAATACAAATCTCAGTGAATAAAACTGTAAATGGTCATTTTGATTATGGGGTTTCCTGTTGTTGTCCTCCAACTCAAAAATTAAAATACATTTAATCTCAGATCCATTACCTCCCTCCATAGCTTAGCAAATGCTGAATTTCACTTTTAAATTGTAATTTGTGTGAAAAAAAACTTATCAGTTTCATTGTACAGTTCCATTACCTTTACATATGTTAGATAATTCATATGCATAAGTAACAGCATGTACTATACTAATAGCAACTGTTGCTTAATAAAATAGATCCCTGTTGTTGTACTCAAATTTAATGAATGTAAAACCTATTAGATCTCCAATCTGTACCACCCTCTGAAACTCAGCAAGGGTGAATTTTCACTGTAATTGTCAGTTATGTGGAACAACATTACAATTTTATTGTAAAGTTAAATTTCTTGTTAATTATTTGACATTCCATATACATAAGTAATGACATGTACTATACTAAATACCCCTGCTTGCCCTCTCCTCACCTTTTTTTATATATTTATTCTCACTACCCCCAATTGAAATAATACACTTGCTAAAAAGTCCTCTTTTCAGTGCAATTAGTTAGACTTTATTATTTCTTGTATTAAACTGCCAGCATGGATTGCTTAGTTTTGTTTTATCTAACATTGAAAAAATAAACTGCATGAAATTAAAAGGGGATAGAAGTCACAGTTCTATTCTGTGTAACTGCAGTTTTTTTTCAAACACAGGTTGAAAGAGCTTCAGGAAAACAGAAACTCAAAGCTAGGTAACCAGGGTAACAGGTAACTACTTCAATTAAATAAAGCATTTTATAGCAATCAGCGGCAGCTTGAGTCCAGCAAAATTATTAAGGGGAAAAATAAAAAAAATTTTAATCTAACCTTCCAAACTTTTCTCTCCACTACTAGCACTGACTAACTTCATCTACACTGGCTTTCAACCCGTGCCAGTATTGTTGCCTCCCCCGGCCCTTTGTCAATCCTGCACTACTCTCTCACTTATAAAGGCTACTATCAGCAGCTCCTTTCCTCCCCCAACCCTGCTGCCTGCACTGGGGTTGGGGAGCATGTAATCCCTGCTGCCATCAGCAGCTCCCCCCCAACCCCACTGTCTGACCTGGGTTTGGGGAGCAAATAAACACTGCCATGACTGGTGGCTCCTTTCATCCCCTGACCCTGGTGCCTGCCCTGGTATCATGGAGCAAGTAATCTGTGCCACTAAGGGCAGTTCCTTTCTTCCCCCAAACCCACTGCCAATGCTGAAAATTGTGAATGGGACTCAGATGTCTCCAAGTGCCAAATAGCTTTACTTCCACTCCATACTATTACCAGCAGGTGTACACACTGTTTAGATCCAATACATCAGGGCTTAGTTAACACTGGCAGTGATGGCAACATCAGCACCTGACAGATCCACTTAATGCATGAAGACTAGAGACAGTGCAGCATGAAAAGGAAGAGGTGTACACATGGTAGATACTGTATGTAACAGGGTGCCATTTGTATTGTTTTTGTGCATTATTTTATTGATAACTGGGAGAAATGAATTATGCTAATTGTCCCCACCCTTGACCATTGAAGGAAATACCTTTGTAATGATTATGCAACTTGCTCATGGTCACACAGTGATCCACTTGCCTCTAGTGGGATCTGAACCAGAACTCCTAGTTCCAGAACTTGTTCTCTAGTTACTACAGAGTGGTCTGCAGCATGTATTCATGTCTGTATGTTTATACTACAATTGAAAACAGATTTTAAAAAAGTCTGGGAAACAAGGGGGGGTAGTCTGGATATAGTGGGACAGTTTTCTGAAGACCACCATAGTGTCAATCCTTGAAGAAAAAAAAACTGAGTTATGCACACTGACAGTTATGCACCCAACAGTCATATGTTTCCCAGATATTTTTTAAATCCATTTTTAACTTGCAGTATAAACATAAACCTACAGACACAAATACAGGCTACATGGCACTCTGTAGTGACTAGAGCATAGACTCTGGAACTGCAAGCAGTGTGCCTCAGCAGACATTAAACTCATCTGATAAAGAGTGGTGGGACTTGAACAACAATATTTTCCATGTGGTAATGTTGGTGAAATGCAGGAGCATCTGTTTCAACAACTTATGTGTGTTAATGTGTGTAAAGATTATAAAATTAAACCTTGCTTGCCTCCTATATAAGGGGATTGTTAGGTGAATTAGAGGGAACAGGATCCATGGAGGTGGTAAAATCAGGCAAAACGAGAGACAGAGTCTAGGAAGAGAAAACAGTTCCTCAGCTGAAAGTGTATTTGGACTCCATCATAAATGCAGGCATTAAACTCAGAATTTGCCAAGCTATGGGTCTGAGAGCACTGAAAAGTCTGGGCACTTACTGTGTTAATACTCTGTCACTCACCTCCTCATTCTGTCTCTCTACCTCTGTCTCTCTCTCAACCTTAGTCACTGAAATAAGGGACACTGACACTCAAAATGAGGGACAAGGAGGGACTCTGAGCCTCCTAATGAGGGGACACATCATCAGACATGGAGATACAAGCTCATGTGTAAACCATTGTGTTTACATGAACTATTTTTTTATATTATTTATTCATTTTGATTTATCATCTTAGAATAGTTTAAATGTGTGCTTTAAAGTCTGAAATTGCAGCACATTCTCTGTGCCGGCAGCACTGTTTTCATATAGGGTTGAATGAAGGACATAGCAGTTTTGAGGGGGTAAAACAAGGGACGTCCCTTGTAATCAGGGACAGGTGAGAGGAGTGGCTGCGTCATACTGCTGGGTCAGTGGTTCCCGAAATTGAGCGCCTTGCCAGAACAGCATCTTCCCAGTTAGCATAGTTTTGGGCTTCCTCTACTGCTGAGGAAGGGAGGGTGGCCTGGTTTCAGGATGCGGAACGTGGAAGAATGGAAGCTCTGCAGACAAAGTATGTGTGTGTGTGAGGTGTGTGTGTGTGGGGGAGTTGGGAGACAAAGATCACACAGAAAATTGTATCCCCTGTTTATAAATCTAATTACAAAGATTCTCTTACCAAAATCATCACAATCTCACCCCTGAGACTGTGCCACTCAAGAAATAATAAAGCCCAGGAAAGCAGCAAAAATAAATAAATAAAAAGAAAAAATAATGCAGATTATTCAGATTCTGTTTCATATTTATCGTCTATAAAAGAATGGAGATAAATACAAAAAGTCAGTTGTTGTAAGAAAATATTTTATCACTAAAAGTGATAGTGATGATCGGAAAGAGGGTGTGGTAGGCAACCAGACGCACCTTAGGCTAAAAAAAAATAGCGGGGATAGTAACTCACTTTTTCAAAAGGAGGAAGCAGCCGGTGTGTTGCCCCAATTTCTTATACAGTCACTCTTGACATGTTACTGCTCACAAGATCAGTGAAGTAGTATATAAAAAGGAAAAATATATTTACCCTCACACATTCTATGTACATATGCACTTTATAACTAGTCAAAAGTGGAATACCCCCATTACCTGCTGCAATCTCACACCACCACCCTACCATCTCTCTCACTGTATAGGCAAGTCTACAAAATACAGTTGACAAGGTCATGAGTCGAACTTGCATTTCTAATTGACAGAATAAGTGGTGCATGATTGTTCAGGTGATTAAGAGAAAAAATTCAACTTAGTTGATGTTGTGTGTGTGTGTGTGTGGTGGTGGGAGTCTCATCAGTGACAGTTTAATGTGTTATTCCAATGAATTAGTAATGAATCGAGTGAAATAAAGAAATAAACTCTACAAATATAGAATAGAATGTGTGTGAATTTTGTTTAATTACTCAAAATATTGCATATAATTCAGCCCATTCATTTATTAGACCTTTTTGTTATAATAAATAAATTTGGAGAGATATTCATACTCTGAATTGTAATTGCCACAAAGAAAAGAAATAGGGCTGTGATTGGTGTAATAAATTGTATTACACATTGACCATTGCCTCATTAATAATCACTGTATGGTTTAGGTAGAGGTCTAAACCTAGTTCATAAAGATCCTGTTGAAATCATATTGCTATCCATCTACACAGTTTGTTTTGTCGTAATATGTTAAAGGGACACTGTCAACCTGTTTTTCATCATATTATTTCTAGTTAAAAGCCTGCAGTTTATGATTCCTTACCTTCTCTAAAATTCATTGATGTTGCTGTTTGTTTTGTCTGTCTCCTTGTTTAGTAGAACTGAAATGCATGCAAATCTATATTTATAAACAATCTGTTTTGTTTACTATCCTGGATCTGTTTTTACTGTATACTTCCTGAGCATTAGAAACACACCCAAATAGTGCAGTCACTCATGAGGCAGTAGCCTCCTAAACTCCCACTGCACCATGAGTGCCTAGACTGTGTTGTGAGTGTTCCCAAGTCCAGGAAAGATGCTGTGGGAGTTGATCAAGGAATGTAAACAAACCTATTTTGGTGTGGTAACACCAGTATGTTGGGCAGTCTGTTTTTAATTTTTTTAAAGAAAAAAGAATCAGAATGAAACTACTAGCTACATCATCAGTCTTTACAGAATGTTTGCAATCATAAAATGTGTTTTTCAAACTAGGGACACTTTGAGGCCCAAGGGGGTTGACAGTGTCCCTTTAAACAAACAAAGAAAAAAATGTTCAAGGAAATGTACAAACTGCAAAAGAAAGTTGTTGCAATATAAACTCTGAGTTATGTTTTAGAAACAAATGTTTCTGTAACTTCACTGTCATCATTTATATATTCTAGAATGAAGTGTTTTTTTTCTATGAAATGAGGAGTATTACAAAATACAATAACTAAAGTTATGCCAACATGTGGTCAGGCAATAAGGATTTTTTTTTACTTTATGCCACAGCTATTCAATCTGCCTTACAGTTGATAATCAATAAGAAGATGTTAGAGTTCCGTATAAAAAAGGCACTGAACCATATCGCTGTCTTTTTGGCAGGCAGGGCAGTAAATTTAGGCTGAGTGCTTTTCAGGTACTTATCTTTGACATGAATTTGTTTGTAGCTCAACATTTTACAAAGTGTCAGCTCCTATAGTGCCAAAGTCAGAAGGGGATTTCTTTTTCAGACTGAGTAAAACATGCATTTTTGGAAGGGAGCAGTGCAAGAGAAGGGCAGAGCTTTGCATTGTTGCCATGCTGCCAGGCCGGGGGCGGGGGGGGACTGTTACTGAGCTATCAGTCACTCCTGAAGATGATGGCAGCTGTCAGGAGCTGGGCTGCTTCCTAGGTGTCCCCTTCCTGGTTTCTTTCTCATTCACCCTCCCCTCTTGAGGCACCACCTGAAGAAAATGGAAGTGTTGCAATCCCTGTAGGATTCTGCTGAATAAGGATGATTTGCAACCTGTATATCCAAGTGTGGCATCGCTATATATTAAATAATACTTTTTGCTAGATTTATTTGGGGTGGGGGTGGGCTTACCCAATTTGCATAATAAAGTCTTTAATGACTCAATAATGTGTTACAAATTAATCCGCTGCCCGGGGCTATGACACCTTGTCCACCCACTCTCTGTGACTTGACCCATTTGGTTAGTCAAAGTCTGGCAAGCCCTTTTCACACTGAAATGCACAAGTTCCAAACCAATTGTGGGTAGGGTTATTATTTATTTTCTCAATTAGGATTTTATTTTATTATATTTTTTATTTTAAGAAGTAATCAGAATTACAACCCTTTGAGTCAGGGACTCGTTTACAAAGGCTTCTCATCAGGAAGACAAATACATTAATAGCAGGCAACAGAAAACAAAGTAAATGAGTTCAAATAAAAGCAAACAGTCAAAATTAAGGGCTGGTTACAAAGGCCCCATGTCAAGGTAAATTAGCAATAATAAATAGCAATAAACAATAATGTGGACTATAATGAGTCAAATAAAGGACAGAGTCAAAGATATAGGCAGACTGAGAGGAGTAAAGACAGGTTAAACTCAGCCAGGGCAGTCACAGCAATAGGAGGAGAGGAGGTGGTTATTGAGAGCAGTTTTAAAAGGCCCCAAGCTTGGTAGGGAGGCAATAGCTGCAGGCAGGGAACTATACCAGGATGGGGCATGGTAACAGAATGACCTCTGTGCAAGGGAGGTCCTAACTCTGGGGACTAACAGAGGGGAGTGGACAGCACTGCAGATAGAGAGGGAGGGGGTAGATAGGCTTATGATAGAAGACAGACCATGGGGAGTCAAACATGAAGTGATTTTTTTGGTCAAGAGGCAAGATTGATAGATAATCCTTTCCACCAGATTAAGGAAGTTAGAGAGGTAATTCAGTGTGCAAGTATGGGTAAGACATGCGGAACCTGTAAGCAACAGGTAGGCCTTATTGAGGACTAGCTTAATTTTGTGCAGAGCAGTGTTGTCAGCAGCACCATAAATAAGCAGACCATAGTCCACGGGGGGCAGTACCAAGGATGAGATGTCCAGCCTTAGTGCTTCAGTGGGGAGACAGTCATGATGGCGATACAGTACACCTATTCTAGAATTGATGGTGGAGCAAAGGGAGTGGATGCAGTCATCAACGGAGAGGGAGGGATCAAAGAGAAAGCTAAGATATTTGAAGGAGGAGGTTTGTTCAAGGGGGAAGAGGGCACTAGATAAAACCCAGAGTGGATAATCTTTACGTTTATTCTGATTATGCACAAAAAGCATGGTTTTAGTTTTCTTTAAGTTCAAAACCAGCCTGTGGTCCTGTGGTCAGAGAACCAATATTCAGCCTGGGTGAAGGAGTTCTGCAGGGAGTTTTGTAGGAGGAAAGGTCAGCATGTGAGTCAAACAGTATAGTGTCATCCACATAAAGTAGAAGGTTTCCATTACAAGCAGAGGGGAGAGAATTCAGATACAGGCTGAAAAGCAAGGGCCCAAGGATGGAGCCCTTGGGAACACTGGAATGAACCTGTCGGGAGCAGGAGATGGTAGACTCGATTTTGACACACTGGGTGTGGGAGGAAAGATAGCTGGAGAACCAATTCAACACATCCTGTGAGAGGCAAAGGGGTTGGAGAGAAGAGAGGAGAAGGGAGTGGTGGACAGTGTCAAAAGCTTTCGACAACCCAATGAAGACAGAGCCAGCAACATGACCTTTGTCAAGAGCAGTGTGAAGGAAATTGGAGAATTCAATAAGGGCAGTAGTGGTGCTGTGTGCATGATGAAAACTGTGTTGTTCATGGCAGAGGAGGTTATAGGCAGAGAGGCAGTCAGAGAGCTGATCGGCCACAATTTTTTCCAGAGCCTTGGAGAGAGGGGGAGGATGGAGAGCAGGTGATAGTTGCTGGGGGAGGTCCAGTCGCCAGATTTATGAAGAGAGGTGATCACTGCTGTTTTCCAGGAAAGGGAGAATTGACTGAGGCAGAGGGAGTGGTTCAGCAATTTGGTAAGGGGGCTGAGGACAGCATATAAGACCCTTTTAAGCAGTTTGGTGTTGAGGGAGTCACTGCTATGACCTGTGCCCTTAAGTGATCTGAGCAGGTAGGGCCTTGCTTCATGAGGGGAGAAGGCCTTGAAGTAGAATGAGGGATTAACAACTGGATCAGAGGATGGGGGTGGGACTGGGTTGAAAAAACTTTGAGGGAGGACAGCCGAGAGGTCAGAGAAGGAACTATTGAAGCAGTCAGCAATAGCCACAGGATCAGTAGACAAGGCACCACTAACAAAGAGATGGGCAGGAGAGGGGGGTCACAGCCTTGCCATTAAGTTCCTCGACATTGTTCCAGAAATTATGGGATGAGCCCCAGGAGGAGGCAAGGGTGGACCTGTAGTGTTCAGCCTTGGCTTTACAGATAGCCCAGGTACATTTATTTCTAGCGGTATGGTAAGCTTTCCTATCTGCAGTCCTACTGGGTTCGACAGCCGTGTGCCAAAGGTTGTCTCTGTGGTGCATGAGACCAAGCAGAGATGGAGTGACCCAAAGAGATTCATGGTCCATGGAGACAACTTTGGAAAGGGGAGCAAAGATGTCACAGGCCTTGTTGAAACTTGGATGAAACAGAGAAAGGCAGAGTTAATATCAGGGGAACGATCAATGGGGGACCAGTCACAAAAAGCAAGGTACTCTTTTAGTTGGGCAAGTTTACCAGGGTGTAAGAGATGATGAGTAGACAGTTTGGGTGGATGCTTAGGCCTCATGCACGACCAGGAGAAAGTGACAAGGGAGTGATCACTGAGCACATTAGGGAGCACAGTGAGGTTGTAGATCTTGTGGGGTTTGTTGGATAGAACAAGATCTAGTAAGTAGAGGTACTAGTGACCAGATTAGATTTAGTGGCCAGAGTAACAAGTTGAGTAAGGTCTAGGGCAGTGGTGGCATCCCTAGCCTGGGAGGTGGAGTCTGCAAGCCAGTTAATGTTTAGGTCACCAACTAAGATTTGCTCCATCTTGGGCAAGGAGGTAAGATGATCAAGGACGGATTGGAAGGCAAGGCATTGGTACCTAGGAGGAATGTAGGATGCAGTAAGATATAAAGGGGCTTTAGAGGGGTCAGGGTAAGTTTGAGGGAGAAGGCTTGGGCACCATGACTGAGCTGAGGAGTGGGGAGGGCATGCCCTTGGACTGAGTTGCAGAGGTACATGGCACAACCCCCGCCATGCTTAGAGATTTGGTCCTCCCTAAAAAGCATATACCCAGGGAAGGCAACAGCTGCATCAAGGGTAGCCTTGGTAAGCCAGTTTTCAACAATGGCCAAGATATCAGGCTGATATACAGCAGTCCAACCTCGTAAGTCAGGGAAATTCTTTAGCAAACTGCATACTGTATATTCATGGATGCAAAGCACAGTGAATGGGAGGTTAATAGAAGAGGACCCAGGATTAGGGTGAACATTTCCAGAGAGCATGAGGAGGAGTGCAAGGACCCTTAGAGTGCCTAGGTTTTGCAGTGGTGGGAAGGGGAGGTGCAAAAGGAGAGGGTTGCTAAAGTAGAGACAGGGATGGGAAGGGAGCGAAGCACAGGGAAGGCAAGGAGGATGGGCATGGTGGGGCAGTGACAGAGTTGGGAGGTGGTGGATGAGACAGCATGGGGTGGAGAAGCCAGGAGTGGAACAGAGTAGGTGAGAGATGGTGAAGAAGGGGGGAAAGTGGAATAAGGTATAGAGAGGTGTTGTAGGGGAAAGAGGAGTTAGGAGAGAGAGGGAGGGGGTTATGGCTAGAGAGATTGCTTGGAAGATGAAGGGGGATTAATGAGAGGAGGAGCAGGGCAGGAAAGAGGTAGAGGGAGGCAATGTGAGAGAGAAAGGAGCATAAGACACCATGATAGCTCTGGGAGGAAGCAATACAAGGGGAACAAAAGAGATGAAAACAGTAGGTCTGACCAGATGATACAGTGGAAAGGTCACTGACTGTGTTGCAAATAGTCGACAGTTCAGATCTCGGGGGGAGAAAATGACAGGGCAAGATAGAAGAACAAAGAAGTAAGAGTGAGGGAGTGAGAAAAGGGGGCAGAAAGCAGGAAAAAGAGGTAGAAACAGTGACTCTTAGTGGTCAATAAAGAATCACCGTAGGTGAGGACAGAGAGTGGAATTGGGAGTGGAAAGAGAGGACAGTGAGTAGGAAGGGAAGCAATGAGAGAGAGGAAAGACAAAACAGAGAGGCTGGACAGAGAGGAGTGACTGAGAAGAGCAGGAACCAGCAATACCGCCCTCAAGTGGAGGAACAGTATAATCTGCAAATGGCAAAGTAGGGACTTAGAAAAAATAGAGGTCGGAAGTCACGTGACCAGGGGAGGTCCTTACATTTTGGGACAGCTCTTGGTGGCAGGGTGGCTGGGGTGAGCAAGGCAGTCAATGCGTAGCATGGATGGGCAAACATTCCTCACAAAGGAGCTCTTCCAGGAGGCTGCTGAATTACCTTTAGGGCTCCAATGGTACTGCTGTGCTTCCCATGTACTGTGTTGTGCTGTGTACTGCCTGTGTGTGCTTGAGGAGTGGGGTCCCGTGGCCTGTAATAGGAAGAGCGAACAAAGAGAATGTGGATTAGGAGTCTGACTGGAGAGAGAGAGTAGGCCAGACCCTAGTGAACATGTGTAAACTGGCAACCTGCAGGGGGGAAGGGAGAGAGAAAGGAGCTGAAAATGGCCTTGAGTAAATGCTGGAGAAATTCAACCAAGAGGTGGGCCTTCAGCAATACCAGCCAGCTTCCACAGTGAGTACTATGCTATAAAGCAATACAATATACTGTGCCTAGCAAGCTGTACAGTAAAAAACTACTTAAATATTCAGGTCCTAGGACAATCAGACAGAATATTGGTAAGCTGTACAGAGCTGAAAATTTAGTTAGAATGCTCTACATAAATCCTAAGATCCTGTAGGCACTAATTCAGCACACAACAACAGTGAGACAGAGTAAAACTAAGCACTCTATAAGAGAGCTCAGCTGTGTACAGCAATGCTGAAAACACAGGGGCCAGGATATTCAAATGGGTTGTGCATGGCACAACAGAGTTGCACCATGCGGAACCAATTGATGTGCCCTGGCGTGATATTCAATGGGGGGAACATGCACAGCACAAATCCTGATGCGCCATGGTGCATCGGTAATATATATGGTGCAGGTAAGGGGGCGTGCCTATGCATATGCTGCACATCCCGATATTCAGCCCTGAATGTGCTGAGAATATGCAGGCACAACTCCTACATGCGCCGCACACAGTTAAGCCAGAAAATAAAAGAGCAACAGCTGGCCACCCACAGGTGAACTGCCATAATGCAGGGCGCAACACAGGAGCCGCCAGCTGTGGGTGGTCACCCAAGCCCTGACGGCACCGTCCGGTGGTCTAGCACCCCCCCATGCCCGAACGTGGTCTGTTTTAAATAACAGAATCCCTGGTGGTCCAGTGGACCCTATCTCCCTGCCCGATCGCGGGCTGTAATATCTAATAAACTCCCTGGTGGTCCAGTGGACCTATCTCCCTGCCCGATCATGGG
Organism: Neoceratodus forsteri; assembly: GCA_016271365.2. NCBI lineage: Eukaryota > Metazoa > Chordata > Ceratodontiformes > Ceratodontidae > Neoceratodus > Neoceratodus forsteri. The sequence goes on from CM057449.1 coordinate 991,102,261, forward strand.
CATGCAGTACTTTATTCATCCCTGGTGGTCCAGCAGTACCTGCACCCCCCCTCCCAACCTGCCCACTCATTCCCACCACCCCGCTCCCCCGGTGAGCGGCAGGCGGCAGCACCCCACCCGCAAGCCGCCTGGCCACCACCATCTGACAGCATACAATGCGGCTGTACATGGCCCATTGATCCCACAGTGTGGGCCAATGAGCATACGAACTGTGCTGTACTACACTATCGATATGTGAATGGATCCCATTCACATATCGGGACTGTATGTCACGGGTACTGTCTGCATGCCCATTGCCCACGGTGAACCAATGCATACAGCCAAGTGTACCTGTCAGTCAGCGGGCGCCGGTGGCTTGCAGGGTGCTGCCACCCACTGCTGACCAGGGGGAGCAGGGTGGTGGGAATGAGTGGGTGGGTTGGGAGAGGGGTACAGGTACCACTGGACCACCAGGGATGATTAAAGTACTGCATGCCCGTGATCGGGCAGGGAGATAGGTCCACTGGACTACCAGGGAGTTTTTTTTATATACTACAGCCCGCAATCGAGCATTGGAGCACATGGCCGGTGAGGGGCAGGGGGCGTCATTCCTGAATGGCTGCTGCCTGGCAGGGTGCCAGGCACAAGTCACCAAGGATCGGTGCACCTGCATGCAAATGGGGCCATAATGACATGCAAATGGCCCCATTTGCACCTTGCATGCATTATGGCTCCATTTGCATGTCCACCGCTAAATATCACAGTTGATGCCCCTAGTACAACGGCACTTGCTAGTGCATCCCCCTGCTCCTCTCTGGCCACTTGTGCTGGTGCAGTGCCACTGCACCATGCACTATGCGGGATGCCATGGATCGATATTCAATGGTGCTGAGCCATGGCACAGCACCGTTGAATATCACTCTGTCAGCACCCTGGCACATCCCAGTTGCACTGCACCCAGTCTTGCACCACAGCCTGGTGCAGTCTGAATATCTCACCCAGGATGTCCAGGGAGTCTGTGTATCTTAAAGCAGCAGAAGAAATGGTTGAGAATCCAGGCAGAGAGGGTAAAACTTGAACATCTGAAAATCAATCAGTCAGGATAGGAGGTCAGAAAATACTGCCCTCACAAAGGAGCTCTTCCAGGAGGCTGCATAATTACCTTTAGGGCACCCATGGTCCTGCTCTGCTCCCCAGGTGCTGTGCTGTGTACAGCCTGTGTGTGCTTGGGGATTGGGTCCCATGGTCTTTAGGGCTCCCACGGTCCTGCTCTGCTCTCCAGGTTCAGTGTTGTGTACTGCCTTTTCCCCCCATATCCTTCACAGAGCCAGAAAATAGAGTGGAGCAAAAATTTTAAGGGGTATAATGTGTCTAACATGCTGATGCTGGTCATCTATTACACTTTGGCAAGCTACAGTAATATATGAAATGTTACATTTGTTAGTAAACAAACATGTAGCACCACCCTACCAGCCAATCATTGCCCTGGTGTCTTGTGGAACCCCCACCCACCTATCACTGTCCCTGGTGTCCAGTAGCACCCCCCACCCACTGATCACTGTCTCATAATTTATATATTAGTCCCCCCTGCAGCCAATTGTTTTAATTATAGTGCCAACATTAGGGGGCCCAATCCCCATGTCTGCATTACAAGCCCCTCCAGCAGTGTTTAACACTGGGGAGCCAACTCCCAGTGTCACCAAATATTTACTTAGTTGTACTGATAAAAAGAATACAGTCCCCCGACATCTTTTTTAACCTGAAAAAAAGAAAACAGTCCCTCATTGTCCCTGCTGTCCCCTTCCCTCATCCCATCCCAACCCTTTCACTAAGCACCCACCAGCCCACACCTCTCTACCCTATACTTACCAATGGAGGTCATCTTCTGTGGACCGAGACATGTCTGCACTCTTCAAAGCCGAACTGTGAACTGAGGAATCAAGGTAAATGTCATATAACGTATTTCAGTGGGGTTCTGAGCTTATGTTCATAACTTGCCATTTTTAGGTATTTTTTCACCAAATTTTCAACATGGCCTTTTTTGGATGCCACCTCATGAACACTGGCACTGTCATTTTATTGAAAGGGCCTGGAAGGTGATTTCACTGTCGCTGCATGAAATCACTTTTTGAGACTGAATAATGACATTTCTCCACCAGTGTTCATGAGGTGCGGTCCCAAAAAGCCCATGTGGAAAATGTGATGAAAATATTCCTAAATATAGCAGAGTTTTGTGCGTTTGTTGAAATTTCTCTATGCAAGCACGTAACTTTGGTAATTTTCAATATTTTGACTCTAAATTTTCATCATAGCCATTTTTTCACACCACCTCATGAACAGAACAGCTGTCATTTTTCACATCCTGCCTGAAATGTGCTTTCACACCTGTGGTACGGAATGGCGTTTTGGCCCAGATTTGAACATTTTCACTTATGGGATTTATGAGGTGAGGTCATAAGAAGACTATGTTGACAATTTAGGGTCAAAATATAAAAAAAATGCCAAAGTTATGACCATTTGTTGCAGTTTCACTATGCCCACTTGTAACTTTGGAAATTTTAAATATTTTAAACCCAGATTTTCAACATAGCCCTCTTATTAGCCCACCCTCATGTATGTCACAACTGCCATTTTTGAAATCCTTCCCAAACTGTGTTTTCACACCTGTGGCACAGAATGGTGTTCCAGTTGCACAGAGTTACGTTTTTGTGGGGATTCAAAAATTTCCTGTACTGGGTACATGAGGTGGGGTAGTACGATGGCTATGCTGACAATTTGGTCACTGCTATCCTATAAATGGAAGTGCGGGGCCCAGAGGGCCCTGTGCTTTCACAGCTACATATTGTATATATACACATCTATGGAGGGCTGGGAGCACAGGACCCACAGGCAAATAAGGATATGATTATACTACCTCAAAAAGTAAGGAAATAAATTGTAAAACACTGTGTTAATGCTGTAGTTAGGGTTACAGCCACAGAAGTAGGGAAATGTGGCATTAGGGTTTCCAAACCTAACACCCCACCACCATTCTATGCTCATCAACAGGCACTGGGGGTGTGCCTTGGGGTTGTCAGCCCTAATGTTTACCCCATTCTTCTATACTTTGCCTATCTCAGCTTATTTACTTATGGAATGGGGTGAGCATTAGGGCAGACAACCCCAAGGCACACCCTCGATGCCTGTTGGTGTGTGCAGCATGGAGGTAGGGTGTTAGGTTTGGAAACCCTAATGCCACATTTCCCTACTTTTGTGGCTGTAATCCTAACTGCAACTTTAACATAGTTTTTTTTTCGCAATATAGATATATATATATATATATATATATATATGACAAAGAACCTCAGTGCACAAGCACTAAGGCAAGGGTTACCCCAAAGAGCATTGGCCGGGAAGCCAAGTTTAAAGTTGAACCAGCATAATATTTTGTGGTGATTTGCATATGCAGCCCATGATGCTTTGCATCATGGGGGTATGTGTGATTTTGTATATATTTATTTTATTTAGTTTTTGTTAACCGGGTGAGTGTATTAGCCAAAAAATGACTATTTTCAGGCATGACCCAGGAGAGTACAGAACATTTTAACATACATGACATTTCACAAGTACATAACAGCTTAAGGTATCAACTTTGTACATGACAGCAATAGGTACAACTTAGTTCAGACCAGAAGAACATAAATACAAGCCATTTCAGAGCACTTAACCACATTACATAGTGTTTAGTTTAGACCACCTCACATAGAATGCAACAACATATAGAGAAAAATATTCAAGAAAACAGGAGAGTTTTAACTGAAGAGTAATAAGAGAAAGACATGGAGGACCTAGTAGAGATCAAGTCAGATCAAAGCAAGTGCATGGGTCTTACTGGGATAGATGACTCCATAATTTAATTTTAAAGTGACGGTGAGATGCAGGCTGCTTTAGATCTAGGGGAAGAGTATTCCAAAGCAGAGGAGCCATAAACTTAAATGCACCAGCACCTTTGGAAGTGTGACACCTAAGAACATTTAGTAGTGCTTTGTCAACAGATCGTAGCCCATGAGAGGGGTTGGAGGGAATAAGTAGTGTTGCAAGGGATGCAGGGGTGTTAAGCCTGATAACTGAGTCACATAAGGAACCAAGATAATATTGCCTAGATATATCGATCTATACACACATACATACAGTGCTGACTACAGATAAGTTGCTCGGTACTGCAGTATACTGACCGGTGTGGCACTGTACCACTTTGTATATCACTCAGTGTAGTGGGTCATGCAATTCAACGGTGTGATATAGTTATCCTTAAAGTGTAATTCAACATTAATCCACGAGATGGTAGCAACAATTCATCTGCAGCCCTAAGGTGCCATCAATTACCTTTCTCCACTGCTTGAAGAGGTGCACCTGCAGGTGGTATTTATGGTTATTTTTTTTCCCAATAAATGTAGTTCCAGATGGCATTTTAATTACCTAAAAAAAGCATGTGCCAGCCTGGTGGTGATTAGGGTTGAGGTGCTTGGCACCACAGTTTGCACCACGCTGGTAACCCATGTTCGGGAACAAGCATGGGCCACCAGGGGTCGGCAGGGATGGAGAAGGATTGAGCATCTTTGGACAGTTCTCCTTCTCTGGGGAGGGGGAGACCAGCAGTTGGTGCTTGCCTGGCCCCTAACAGTGGCTGGAGCACCGAAGTTGAACATGGGTCTAGAAGTGGGGCAGGCACTTTACAGGGCATGCATGTGAGTGTGTGGGTCACCATCACTGGTGCCATTGTGTGCTTCACTCCCAAAGAGGGAGAAAAAGAGGAAATCACTCATGGAGGATGAAGGGGAGTTCACAGGCTCCACCCCTGACCAGCTAGAGTGGCTGCACACTGGATCTGTTCTCGGTGGGGGTGGACCCCACCACTGACCCCACCAGGAGGGCAAGCCCTGGAGATATTAGCCGGCACCAGATGGTGAAAGTTAGGATGATGGGGCTGGGTCTCCCCAGATTGCAAGGGCCATGGAGTGGGAGTATAAATGCCACAAAAAAACACTTTCTCTCTGGTCTTCCATGATCCCCAATGTCACCAGAACCATGAAAATATAATTGAAAAAAGCACTTTCCCTCTGGTCCTCCCTGATCCCTGATGTCACCGGAACCATTAAAATTAGACAAACATAGCCTTGTGTAACAAATAATTCACTAAACAGCATAGTGAATATCAGCTCTGACAAAGTGTGAAAGAGGCTGGGTGTCACCACCTAAAGTGTTATAATCCAAATGGAACTCATCAATTCAGGTCAGCTATGGGAAACTTTGGGCCTGATCCTCAAAGGTTGAGATTTTCATCAGCAGGTGTAGAAGGGTGCAAGCAAAGACAAATTGCCAATTCCATTCATGTGGCAACTGCAAATGGAGATGCATATGCTGCATCTGCCCCACTGCACATGATCCCAGTACACTTCTTGCCACTTCAGTTTGGTCATGTCAGGGGCAAGCATGGTCCTGTTTTGCATGACCATCATCACTGTTTCTGTGATGCTGAGGACTGGAAGATGGCATGGATGCAATGCCAGAGGGATTCCTGTTGTAGTGCCTCCACAGGGGTTATGCATCTAGGATCACCTCTTGCACCGAGACCCAGCAGTGGGTGCTATGAACCAACAGGGAGTGCTTGGAGGCACATTAATAATTCTGTGGATTTTTGTTAGATGTATTTTGGGAAACTGTGTCGGGGCTATGAGCTGACATGGCAGTAGAGAAAAATTGTGATCACATATTTATACATGGTACCTTAGTTGCTTCCAAACTATGTGTTACATGGATGGGCTATAGCAAGTGGGCTATAGAGACAGACATCAGGCACAAGATCATGGCAACTGCTCACCATAAACTCGAAGCAAAAAAAATTACTTTTTCTAGACAATGGGATGTTTGGTGCTACTGCAATCAGTCCATGTGAAACTTTTGGCCCTTGTGCTGAGTGGTGAGCTATACGTTAAGCAGAAGGCAACCAATGATGTGCACATAGGGATTTACTTTTACTTTTATAGTAGTTTACTTGTTGTGCTACATCAGTGAACCATTACTTCAATGGCATAGCAACAGAAAAGTGTAACCAGTTATTTTGGATGGCAGCTAGCCACTGCAGGTGGAGGCCCTACAACAGGTATCCATCTAGCATAACATCCATCCCTTCTTCCAGTCCTCTGCATCACTGAAATATTGATGAAGGTCACACAAATAGTGTTCATCATACCCTGCCTGCCCCCAACATGACCAAATCTGAAGTGGCAAGTGGTGCACTAGGGTCATCTGCAGTGGGGCAGATGCAGCATATGCATCTCCATCTGTGGTAGCCACATGTATAGAATAGCAAGTTTGCCACATCTTCCAGCATCTGTGGTACCACTCCATCAGTTGCATGTTCTTCATACACTAAGAAGGACAAATATGACAGGGCACAGAAAGAATACGAAGTAAAAAAAAAATTGCTATGTGTAACAGCGATAATAGTTTTGCTCGTTGTGCCCATTGCTGTTATAATCGGTAGCTGAGAAGGCATCAGATCATTCAGACAGTGTGATTTAGTTGTTGTTGCCTTCTTTTGTACTGTTTGTGCTACACTCAGTCAATGACAGTATATGTACCGATGACAAACAAGAACATGACTGGGTACAGCAACACAAATACCTTAAAAAAATATATGTTTTAGTTATTTGGTGTTGCTGCAATCAATGTAAGACTTGGGTCATTGTGCCTTTAGATGTGAAAGTGGGTAGAAGAATAGACAAAAATGATTGACACACACAGCAGTGTAGTTTTATGTTTTCTTTATTAATTGTTGTGCTACTTCTATCCATAATTGATTCAGGGACATAGGAGCAGAGAACAGACTCACGGACCACAACATCACTGACAATTTATATGCAGACTAAGAGTGAACTTAATAGAGTAAAGGAGAAAAAATAAATGCTGTCTTTTGGAAATCACTATCGGCCCTTGTAGCAAATATAGAAAACCTCCCTCAACAACCTCCATGTGGTCTCCAGCTCCAGTTCCAGCTCCACTCTGAATCAGGATTCTTCTTTTGCTGCAAAGTCAGTCATTCATCAGACAACCAGGAATATGCCGACTCTCTTTCAGCTCTACTGTAAAATTCATCGCTTGGTATGCGCCATTCAAATGCATATTCCTGGCAAGAAACTGCCAAATTGTGATGCCAGTAGACAAAAAGCAATACTACATTAGCCAGGGAGGCCAAAATCAATGTAATTTTCATTTACCAACTCTTAAATAAAATAAAAACCAAACAAAACAGTACAGTTTGCTTCAAAGTAATGTGCTTGAATTAGAAAACAACCAAGCAGAGGTCTTCCCATAAAATGGAGATGCTCACTGAAGTCATAACATATACTGCTTACACACAGATAAATAGTGTACTCCTATATACATCTTTATTCCAAGTGAAATAGGCAGGCTACTACATTGTGCAAATATCAGTCATTATTAAATATGATGTCTTTGTACAGGAAAATATGCTTTTTATCATTGTTGAAATACCTTAAAAACACCTTATGTCATACAATGTCTAATTAATTAATAAACAATACATAAACATAATACAAAGATATCACAACTCTTATCAAAGGAACGGTAATTCTGGGCACTACCATTATTAAAGGGAATTTATTGAACGAAGACAAACTCTAACACTATCTGCTGTGCCAAAAATACAGCAGAATTGCTTACAAATTATTCACTGTTTTAAATGTTTCATTGTGATTGGTTGACCATCCATTGCACCCCAGACATTACATCATGGGTTTTAGCCCACCTGATAGGCTAGTTGATGCACATGACTCTAGGATCAAATTTCTAGTATATCCAGGTTCCAGAAACCCCTGCTCTTCAGTTCAAATAGTGCATCTGATCAGGCTACTAGCACACCAGGATTCCCTGCTGCTTCTCTGTTTAGGAAGGTAGGCCTCTTCATATTCAGCTAATTGATCTAATGCTTTTAGGGGAATACATCCTACCACTACATGCAGTCATTTTTTTGTTAAAAAAATGAGATTACAAAGTGTGAATGCAGACCTGTGTTTTTATGCCTTAATTTGGGCTGCAGACCCTTGATTATGCTGCTGTTTTTAGAGAAGTTTTTTGCTGGTATTTAGAGCTCCATGGGACACCCCTCTGTCCCCCTACTAATCTGAGAAAGAGTAGCACTGGTTTGTAGCTCAGGAAAATAATAGAGCATATTTACTAATCAATGCTGCTGTTATATCTGTCCAGCCTTCATTATTCTTGTTTGCCCTAAGGTAGAATTGCATGCTCGTTTGTTCTTTCACTCACCATGGAGCCCGATGTTATTGTGGTTACGATTGTCGACTATTATGCATTTCACCACTGATACTGTGAGGGGTAGGACCGCGTCGCAGTCCAGGAGCCCCTGTCTGATGTCTGAAGCAGCTGTTAGACGGCACTCTAGCTTCCTTGCCCTTGCGAGGGTGAAAACGGAGATTACGCTCGCTCGGCGCTTCAGTATCCGAGTGCTGGCAAGGGAGACCCACTCCTCACCCCCCTCTTGCCTCCTATGGTGAGCCCCAGGCTCCTACGGCCTCTTGCCATTCCCACAACTCGTGGAGTACCACGCCAAGTCTCATAGGCCTAGGGCCTACCAACGTGGTGCCCCACCCATGCTCGCTCGCGGTCGCGAGCGTCGGGAATGCTCCTCCCCTACAGGTGCACCAGGAGCATCGCAGTTGCTGGCTAAGGGCACAGCCCTTTCTTCTTCTTCACGGTGCCTCAGCTGAGTGCTACTCTGAGCAATTCACCTCTAGGCAATTCGGCTATGCTACAGGATGATCAGAAAGCTTCCCTTCCCCCAGCAGCATGGCTGGCCTCACAACGCACGCAAGCCACATCCCTCATAGCTTCCACCACACTTTGGGGAGCAAATGAGCACTTTGACAAGGCCCCCACAAACCCATCACGGCACATCACCCATGCCTCCAGCCTCCCTCTTCCCCTCCCTCTCCTTGCAGGCCCCTGGCCACCTGTTCCAGGCCTAACACACAACCGGTAGAGGGGATGTTGGGGGGGACCACCTGGTGATCGCGCATGCTCACGCACACCAAGGATCGCGATCGGGGGTCCCTAACACTTAAAAACCTTTCGGATTTACACTGTTTTTTTGTCTCGAGCTGCAGAATTCTTTGTAGGGACCTGGAATTCAGCCCTAAGTCATTTTACTGCTTACAGCCCCACAACTGAGTTGCTTTAAAGGGGCCACATTATCAAGGTAGCCCATCATTACCTCCTTATAGTGTTCCCTCCCACAGCGACCCTATACACGGAGGTCAGACTAATAGGCCCATATGGGTTCCTCCCTATAGCAACCCATATGTCTTGTTCTGATATGCTGGTGGTCCCTCACCATAGTGACCTCCACTTGTGCAGCACCATGTGGGTCCCTCTCCACAGCGACCCACATGTGCAGCTGGCCCATATCACTGCACAGAAAGACTAGGTAACTGATATGGGACACCCATATATTGAAAACTTTTGCTACGCAAGCCTAACAGGACACATTCCTTTCTCTCTTTTTGTCTCCCCTCTCACTAGATGGTCAAGGCAAAGAAATGAACTGCCTGCAGTGCTACCCTCCTGCCCCATGCACTGGGCCCCCTATGCACCACTTGTCTACATGACGACAACGATATATCACTGAAACATTCAACTGGCATAGGTCCCAATATGCCAGGCTCCAGTGGTTCCACTTGGGTGGACCCCGGCGCATTCCTACTCCAGAACCAACAGGCCACTGTGGCTATGATGGAGAGCCAACAGAATTTCATGTTGAAGGTGATGGAGAAGCTGGAATCCCTCACCCACCACAGAACACCAGCTGCACCACCTCCAGAACCCAACATAATGAGGGGCCCCAATGAGGACCATCCGGATGATGCAGAGCTAGTCCCAGACAACCACAAAGTGGACTCAGCAGAGGACAAAGACATGCCAGATGAGGAGGATGGGCACGACAGCAATGACGAGGACAAGGAGCAGCAATCCATTCCATCCCTCACATCCAAGCTATGCTCCTTTGATATGGTTCCAGGCCTCATGAAAATAGTCAAGGCCACTATGGGGTTTGACATTGATGAAAGCAAACTGGAGTCAAAACTGGACCCCATGATCCAACAGAAGTCAACCATTAGGGATACTTTCCCAGTATGCCCTGCCATCAAGGACATCATCAATAAGGAGTGGCATTCCACAGAGCCTAGCAGGATGTCCAACAAAAGGAACTTAGACAGAATGTACCCAGTTCAAGAGGACAAGGCAAGTAACTGGTGCACCACCCCGACCATTGACCCTCAGGTGGCGGCACTCAGTAGGAGAACCATCCTGCCATGCGGGACCATATCACTAAAAGACCCCACAGACAAAAAGGTGGAGGACATGCTGAAGAAGGCTTTCGAGACTGAAGGAATGGCAGCACGAGCATCCACTACCGCCATCTACACGGCAGGGGCCCAGATACGATGGCTAGAAGAACTCCTTGAGCAGTCCAACCCAAAGTCAAGAGAGGCGGAACTGTTGGAGTGCACTCTTGACACTACAAAGTACCTAGCCGACATGGCAGTGGACTTACTAAGACTTAATGCAAGGGCCACAGCCATCACCAACCGGGCTCAATGGGCATTGTGGCTTAAGCTATGGGAGGCCGACAATGAATCCAAGACACTATTACAAAACTTGCCCATGAAAGGGAAACATGTCTTTGGGGAGGGATTGCAGGAGTACCTGAAGCAGAAAGAGGAAGGGAAGGAACTCCTCAAAAACAAGAGTAGACACTCCTACCCACCTTCCGCGAGGCAGAGGTTTTGGGGGGGAAACAAATCTTACCACTTTCGAAGGGACATCTCATACCCATCCACTACCTTTTGAGGAACAGGTAACCACACCCCGCACCGAACCCCCTTCACCCACTCCTATCAGCCCTCCTCCTTCCGACCCCGTGGACTACGATTTGGAGGAAGAGGTAGAGGACAATGAGGAAGACAATGACTACTTGGTCAGATCTCCTCAGGAGCAGGATCGGTGTCCACCCGTGGGACACCGGCTATCGATCTTCAGCCACCAGTGGTTCCATACCACCACAGACAAATGGGTTCAAGAGGTGGTCTCCAGAGGATACTCGATAGAGTTATCCGATTCACCCCTCACACACAGGTTCATCACCTCCCCGATTGCCACAAGGGAGGCTACAGCCCACCAGGTACAACAAATCCTGTGGGACCTGATCAAGAACAGGGCCGTACAGCTCGTTCCCCCACATGAACAGAAGTTAGGAGTATACTCCATCTTCTTCCTAGTCCCCCAAAAAAATCAGGTGAACTCCGCCCAATCTTGGACCTCAAGCACCTCAACAAACATGTTATCTCCCAGAGGTTCAAAATGGACACCTTAAAGTCCACACTATGCAGTATCCACGTAGGAGATTTCCTGACGTCCATAGATCTAAAGGACACATACCTCCATATCCTCATCAGAGAAAAACACAGGCAATGCCTACGATTCCACATCCTAGATCAGCACTTCCAATACCAGGCCCTTCCCTTCGGCCTCACCTCGGCACCAAGAGTATTCACCAAGGTGTCAGTCATGCTGGTGGCCAGACTCCGGGAACAAGGTCTCTACATCATCCCTTATCTAGATGATTGGCTGATCCCAGCACGCTCCAGAGAGCGCTCCCTCCACCACACTGAACTCGCCCTGAGGGCTCTTGAGGAACACGGATGGGTGGTAAACCGATCCAAGAGTCATCTGGTTCCCATGCAACAGACAGAATACCTGGGGGCTCAGATCAATACACTACAGGGCTGGGCAAAACCATCCCAGACAAGGGTGAACAACCTCATCAGGTTGTCACGTCAGCTGTGACAATGCCACCACTCCACCATGGGATGCCTAGCCCAGCTGCTAGGCTACATGGCATCTTGCATCGACCTGGTCCCTTGGGCCAGATGGCACATGGCGACCCCTTCAGACCTACGTCCTGTCATGGGGGTCACCAAACAAATACAATCTACAGGTCAGGGTTCCATTGCCAGTAACAGTGAGACAGTTACTGACCTGGTGGACAGTGTGCACCAATCTGAACCCGGGGAGTGCCATTGGAGACATCCTACCAAGCCTCCATAGAGACGGACGCCAGTCTTCTGCGATGGGGTGCCTGCCTAGGAGACAGGACAGCACAGGGCTAATGGACAACCTCAGAGGCCCAGTTGTTGATCAATGTCCTCAAAATGCATGCAGTGTACCACGCTCTGAGAGCCTTCCAGACCTCCATTGCCGGTCAGTCGGTCCTGATACGCTCCGACAACCAGGTGATGGTGGCGTACATTGCCAAGCAAGGAGGCACCAGAAGCAAGGCTATGCTAAGAGAGGTGTCAATGGTCCTCAGCTGGGCACAGTCCCACCTCTCACATCTCAGCGCAGTTCATCTCACTGGCAAGCTCAACATTCACGCAGACTGGCTCAGTTGACAGCAGGTCCACCCGGGGGAGTGGCACCTGCACCCAAATCTCTTCCGTGTGATCTGGGATACTTGGGGGCCGATATCCATGGACCTCATGGCCACAGCAGAAAATGCACAGGTCAAGAAATATTTCTCGAGGTACAGGGAACATCAGTCACAGGGGACTGACTCCCTCTCACAACCATGGTCACAAGATTGGGCATACGTCTTCCCACCCATTCCCATGTTACCCCAAGTACTGGCCAAGATCAGATCCTCATGGAGGACCATAATTCTAGTGGCACCCTACTGGCCACGGAGAGCATGGTTTGCAACAGTGCTGTCAATGACATTAGCCAATCTCTAGTTACCATACCAACCTGACATGTTGACCCAGGGACCGCTACTGCACCCGGCCCCACGGACGCTAAAGCTCACAGCCTGGCTCCTGAGAGGAAGAGACTGATGAACGCAGGGTATCATGACTCAGTGGTCTCTACAATATTACAATGCAGATGATCCTCCATCACGTCTACCTATGATAGACAATAGTCAGTCTTCTCCAGGTGGTGCCAAGCTCAGGACAGGGATCCCAAGCTGGCAGACATGGCCACCATTCTCCTGTTCCTACAACAAGGGTTAGAGAAAGGGCTAGCCCACTCATCCCTCAGAGTGCAACTCACAGCCATCGGGACGGCCATTGGCCCCATAGAGGGACACTACCCAGGAGCTCACCCAGATGCACTGTACTTCCTAAGGGCAGTTGAGATACTGAGACCCAGAGTCAGACCATCCGTTGCACCATGGGATCTCCCCTTGGTGCTAGATTCTCTCAGCACCACCCCCTTTGAATCACTATGAGAGGTAGACCTATTCTGGGCCAGCCTAAAGACCTGCTTCCTAGTCGCCATATGCTCCGCCTGAAGGATCGGGGAACTGGGGGCACTGTCCTGCAAAGAACCCTACATGGTGTTCACCCCACAAGGGGTCTGCCTCCGTACAGTTCCCTCCTTCCAACCAAAGGTCTCCTCCAACTTTCACAGGGAACAACCCATCAAGTTGCCGACTTTTACAGATAACACTCATTTGGGAGACAACCCTGTTCCACACCACCTAGACGTAGGAAACACACTATCCACCTACATATCCAGAACTCAACCTCTAAGCAAAACAGAGAGATTATTCATTGTCACAAGGGGTCAAAGACAGGGGAAGGCAGCCTCAAAGACAACCATTGCTGCTTGGCTCAAGAGAACCATTCAGGAGGCTTACAAGGCAAAACAGATGATGCCACCCCCGGGCATAAAGGCCCATTCCACTAGGGTAGTAGCTACTTCCTGGGTAGAAAGGGCTAACGTTTCTGCAGAGGACATCTGCAAAGTGGTAGCTTGGACATCCATCCACACGTTTGCCAGGCATTACAGACTAGAGCACCTGTACATGCTATAGCCTTCCTTTGCCACACAGGTTCTCTCAGCTGCCAGCTCCTCCTCTCACTACTAGAACACCCTGTCTGCCTCCCATGGGTACACTACTGCTTCTTATCTACCCATGATGTAATGTCTGGAGTGCCATGGATGGTCAACCAATCACAATGGGTGCTTACTCACCTGGTAAAGGTGGATTGTGTTGGTTGACATCCATGGCACCCAAGACCCTCCAGACACAGTGCTCTAGTAGTGATCAGGTTATAGAGAAGAGGATTATCTGAAATAACAGAATCACATTGCAAATGGACATCAGGATGTCACCAGTCAACCACTCTGCAGATCGAGTTTAGATTGTACAAAATAGGAAAATAAAAGGAGGGCCGCAGGCCCACTGCTACATGTTGCCTCACTCTGCATTATTTATACAGGATAGGTACTGTTTGTTACTAATAGTGACCATGTTACTAACCTTTACTTTCAGCTTGGGAAGATTCAAATTGAAGAGCAGGGGTTTCTGGGACCTGGATATACTAGAAATTTGATCCTAGAGTCATGTGCATCAACTAGCCTATCAAGTGGGCTAAAACCCATGATGTAATGTCTGGAGTGCCATGGATGTCAACCAACACAATCACCTTTACCAGGTGAATAAACTCCCAGTAATGTAATGCTAATCTCATGGTATTGGATGGCACAGAGGAGACAGTCAGAATTATTTTTCATCAAAGAGCTGTTAAGTGTACCCTGCTGCATGCAAAGTCAAAACCGTGCACAACTTCATACACATAGTAGGCATTGTAATAGTCATCTCCATCATGTCACCACTGACTTGTTTCTTTACTTGTTCTTATTATCCTATTATTATATTAATAAATATCCACAAGAAAAACAAATTGTTCTAGTACTAATAACAATATGGGAAGAACAACCATGCATATCTTTCCTTATACCCTTTTAAAAACTGGGAACTGAGTGCTTGAAGTTTTCAATTATTCCTATCATTTTATCAGTATTCTAAAAACAATGCAGACGGGTTTTTGACATTGTGTCTGCTGCAAGGGGCTATATCTTAAAAAGTGGAACACAAATGTATGTGTACCTAATTACAGATATGGTTTATGATCTATCTGGAACTAATGCTCCAAGTTTAGAGATCCTCTAGACAGTGTGTGTGTGTGTGTGTGGGGGGCACTGTGTCAAGAGTTGTAAATGTAAAACATTTTCTATATGTATTATGAGCCTAAAAAAACAGGCTCCTAAAGCATTCTCAATACTTGGAAACTTGTAGTACTCAGTTCTCAGTTTTTAAGAAGGATATAAGGAAAGATAACTGGCTGTTCTTCCCATATTCCTTATTAGTAGTACAATTTTTTTTTGGTTTTTCTGTGGATATTTATTAATACTGGGGATAATAAGAACAACTACAGAGTCAAGTCAGTGGTGATGTGATGGAGAAGACTATAATAATATCCTATTATGTGTATGGAGTTCTGGGGTATATTTCTTGTGAGTATTTGCCAAAGTCTGTGGACTGAAATACAATAACCTGCACGGTTCTGACTTTGCATACAGCAGGGTACACTCTTCAGATGTGGCCAGATTAATAAAAAGATTTAGCCCTAAAAAATGGGTATTTAAAGTAACATTATTTAGCACTAACCTCCTGCATGATGTAATGACCTCCAGCTGCATGTAAAGAGCATCATGGTGTAACCTGCTGTGAAATCTATTGTGACATCCTACAGTATGTCAATTAATCATATGGGACTTAAAATCAGCAATTGTGGTATGCTCTGTCTTCACACACAACAGGGAAGGGTTTCACATTCTATGCAAATAATTTGAGCATAAAAATGAACATTTAAAAATAATTAATATTACTTGACCTTTTGCAGGACATAAATCAAAAGTTTTAAACAGTGAATAAATTGCAAACAATTCTGGTGTCTTTTTGGCACAGCAGATATCTTAGAGTGTGTCTCCGTTCAATAATTTCCCTGTAATACTAATAGTGCCTGCAATTTCCCTTCCTTTGATAATTACAAATCAGAGAGAAAACACAGAGTGAGTATTTAACATGTCATGTCTATGAGGCCACTGTGGCCTGAGGCAAATTGATGTAATTAATGTAAATGGTGCATAATCAATTAAAATGATTTACAGCACCCGTGTGTGCTTCAAAGGCTATTACAGCTAGTTAAAATAATGTAATAAAGGAATAAAGCAGAGAAAAAAAATTGCACAGCATGTTGACTCTTGCAAGCCATAGTGACTGATTGCAAAACTTCCCATGACTCTGGTGATACTTGTTCTCATGTAGATGGGAACTGTCATTCTAGGTTTTGTCAGGGTGTCAAATCGCACACAGAAGGCAGATTGAGCACTGTCACACTTAGCCACACTGTATTGTCTGCAGGTGATCATGTGCCCTTGTGTGGGAATGGGGGTGGAGTTACAATTACTTCTAATTCTGTACCATGTTTTATTTATTTAAATGTGTCTATTGAAATTTGGCTTTATGAAAGTAAGTTCAGTTTATATAGAGTCCCACCCTCTTACTCTGCAAGTATCAAAATGGTTCAGTTAATACCACAGTTACAGTCATTACAGTTACTATGCAATGCTAGACACACAATCTTACTAGAACAACTCATTATCAAAAAGCCATTGGTCATATCATTTTATTTTTTGTATTCTTTTGTGAATCTTTTTTACAGGTCAACTTAGGTGAAATGATCAAGTGACCTGCAAACACACTCCTAAAACAGTAAAAGATGATCAGGCCAAATGCTTTCTTCATATGGAGTTGCTCTTTCAAGATTGTAAGTGTGTATAATATTGTACACTAACTGTATTGAAAGAAGTCCCTGACATCACAACATTTGCTGTCAATTTCAGTCCCATTGCAAGGACTACATTCACAGTTTATTACTTTGGCCTCTTACATTTTATTTTGTGGTAGTCAGATTTATTGGTATTGCTATACAGTGTGTAAAATTTTGCTAAATGGATGTAAATACTGACCATACACCATTGGTGAACTTTCTCTGTCAGCCATATGGAGATCATTTTGTTGATGTGCAACAGGTGGCTTTCAGGGACAGGTGCTACACAAGAGGCTGTCAGAGTTGACTGTTCTTTGTGAATGAGTAGCATCTGTGTATCAAAATGTGGGATAGTTTATTTGGACACCAAGCAGTCTGCTGCTGCAACGCTACCAACACTGAGGTAGGAGCAAGAGGTACTGTACTATACCCCCCACACCCCAAAGAGGTTCGGTTTAGTGAATGATGACTCACACAATGACTACCAGGAGCAAATATAGGAAAGGAAGCAACAAAGTACAGTAGGCACAGTACTACTACCCAGTACATAATTTATTGCACCCCCCCAGACTAAAGTTATTCTCCATGCCACTGACTGGTGTTCTACTTTTCCCATATGACTTCATTAATTCATTCAGATCTGATATACTTTTTTTCCTGTTAAATGATCTTGTTACAGTTGGGTTACAAAACTGCAGAGTGGTGGAAATGTACTGATACTAGATAGACTGGGCATAAAGTCCATCCTATCCACTCTATAATGTGTGGTGACCCATACACCTCAAAACCTGGTCACTTTGTCAAATTGTTCATTTTGCTTTATGTGTGACATTATTTCATATGCTATGGTTGTTTTCTACTTTCTGGAATTAACTGTGACTCACCTCTGAAAAATGGACTTTATTTCAGTGTGTCATCCTTGTTATCAAAATTCAGTAAAAGAAAAAAAAACTGCTGCACATACTGTTTGTTAGATATGTCAGTGATTTTTATTCCTGAGTTGGATGAGTATTGACAGAAGATGCAATAGTAAACTTGTGAACCAAGATACTGATTTATGTTATGAACAAGAGCCACAATAGAAGATCAAAAACCTCTCTACAAAGTTTTGTGCAAACAGGATAGTCTGTATGATTTTGATGAATGTGAACAGTAGTTCACTCAGCAGAACTGTGCAAATGATGGGGGGAGGGAAGCTTTGTTATGGACAATTGGAACTAACTTTATTTTTCTGTGTGGAATGCCTTTGAGAGTCAAATCAATTAGTCACCATGACAATGGACCTTGACTTCACAAAGGCCACTGAGTTAGCCGGGAGAAACCGCCAATTATTGTGTCCATATTTGTTTGATGCACTTGAGGGAAGGGTTAATTGCCTGTGTCTAAGACAGAAAGGAGATAGAGAGAGAACAAAAGAGACTGTGGAGTCTGCTTTCACCACAACATAACCCAGACCGATCATCTTAGGGTAGCTGGTTTATTCCACTGGGGTGTCAAACAGACGAGGCACACTGATGAGTCCTGGTAGGACAAAACACGTGTATGTGCCTTCTGTTAGCACCCTTTGCAGATTGTGTGAGAGACCTTTTGGTACCATGCATTTCTGCTTAAAGTCGAACCAGCATAATATACTGTGGTGATTTGCATATACAGCCCACGGTGCTTTGCATTATGGGGGTATGTGTGATTTTTTTATTTCTTTGAAACTTGGCTTCCAGGCCAGTGCCCTTTGGGGTAACCATTGCCTGTTGCTTGCACGCTGAGATTCTTTGCCAAAATTAGTTATAAGTATCCTTTATGTGTAGTAGCATGGGGCAGCAGTCCTGTAGTTAAGGAGCAGCTCCAGTTTGAATTTCTTTTTCTGCATTGTTTTGAACTTACCTTTTTATTGAGGCTTTTAATAAATCAGTGAAAGAGTCCTAATGCACAATGAATACCTGTACATGCATACATTTCTAATAGTTGACATTACACTTTTTTACTGCAGTTTACATAGACTCCAGCATAACTGTATGGTCAGGCTTAAGTGTTATTTTATTTGATCGGTGTCTTACGGTTTGATGACAGAGAAACCATAAATTTTAAAATTCCAAACCATAACATGTCTGTTGCTATTCACCACTGAAATGAAGTTACATCTTGCTCTGAACATGACATTTGTAGTATATTTTCTATTTTTATGTATGTTTAGTGCAACCAAAGCATGTAGCACCATTATTTCTAAGCTTGATGTACTTCCAGATCTGTCAAATTATCAAGCTGTAAAAAAAGGGGGTAAAAACTGCATTCTTATTCAAAAGATTTCTTGAAAACAAGTTGATGTCTCCTTCTGTGAAAAAGATTCACTCACTATGTGTGAACATGTCATTTCATCACATTACCCACAGCTTCATAATTTATTTTACTGAGTGTTGTATGGGAAACAGACTGTGAGAGCAAACAGGAAGTTTGGTAGCAACAACCCAATGTTTTGTAGTGTGTGTATGTGGGGGGGAGGGGTGCAGTATTGGCTTACCTTGGTTAGTCATTAATGTAAAAAAGTGCTGCCCAGTCGATGTGAAATCCAAATGAGTTAGTGGAGAAGCGATGTATACATTGTAAACAATAAGATTATAATAATCCAACAAAAAATGACTAAGTTAATATTTTTTGACAAACATAATGTTTCTCTGAAGCAGTATGTTGAGGAATTAGTAGAAAGCACAACAAGGTTGTCAGAGACATCATATATCCTTCACAGTACTGGTAAAATATCAAGTTTTAAACACTGCTTAATTCCTTTTAAAAAATAGCAAAAATGGAGTCATGGCAAAACAGTTCCATGTACTGCAGATTAATTGAGACATTTTGAACAACAAATTTTCTCTTTGTCTTATTCTAGACACAAATTACTAAAACTTCTTTGTTGGAAATAAATCATATAGTGTACATTATTTGATGCAAATGGAATTGCGTCTTCTATGCCATCAAGCTCTAGTAGGGAGTAGTAGTAGGAGCTATCAACGTTAAGGAGGGGTTAGTGGGTAAGTAATGCCTTGTCCACACTACACTTGAAAACACCCTCTGTAAAGTTACAGAGCGCCTATAACATTACTGTAATGGGTGACATTTACACTGGTAACGTTACAGAAAGTGTTTTTGAAATAGTTGTTGAAACCTGTTTGTAGGAGGTTTCAATAATGGTGTCCATAACGTTTATAGTACTGTAACGTTACAGAGCTCCATGTAAATGCACAACCGTGTAGCCACCAGTCTGCCAGCATACCATCATGCTGTGCAGTGGCTTCATGATGCCAGCAGCCAGCTCCCATCATGGGAGGTAAATATGGAAGGGAGCATGGCAACCCACACCCAATGCATGCCCACATCAGCACACCCCTCAGACAACCCGCTCCCCGTCAACCCGCCCCCATGACATGGTCCTGTAACATCTACTGCTGCAACCCCAATGACAAATATGTATAGAAAAAATACCAACCTTGCCACATAAGACGCAACCACCAGCTGCTCCCTACCACCTGTAGCCCCCCCAGGCTGTTATGCCCTTCGTTGATCTCTGTAAGCCAGGCTGGTGGTATCTCCCAGAACATATGTAGGAATATGACAGAATGACACTCTCCAAATACCCCACAGATGATCGGCCATGACCATCTGCACCCCGATAACCTACCACCATGAACATGTCCCGTACAGCCTCGGTTCAATACTGACACAGCTGACGAGTGCAGGTGACTGGTCCTACAAGGGATATGTTGGGGACTGTAACAAATGAATTACACAACTGTAATCCCCACCTCTGTGTCACAGCCCTCACTCTGGTAGGCAACTGTACTCACTTACACACAGAAAGCCATACAGAGCAGACATGCTCATATCCAGTAACCACAGCCTAGGAAGGATGTCACAGTTGGAAGGAAGATGACAGGCAGAGTGTGGAGCAGCTGTGACCATGGACAAGGTGAGTTGGGGGCTGAGTAAGGGTAGGCAGGAGCCAGTGGGGGGGAATGGTAACTGGACATACGGCTCACACTGTGACCACCTGGACACCCAGCACATTACGTTCTGTATCACCCTGCACCATAACTGCTGCAGGAGCATATTGACCAGCACATACTGTACTGGAGTGAGTTGGTGCAGGAGCGAAATGTAGGGAGTGGGTTGTCATGGAGTGCACGGACATGGCTGACTTGTCATGGACCCAATGCTGTCATGGGACATCTTGCAGATATGTATGTACTTGTACATGCAGGCACTACACAGTCTGGTGCCCTTTTGTGGTGTGGGGTAATTCTACACTTCTTTGCAGCTGCTCCTCTGCCACATGCTCATGGAAGTGTGGAGAAGTGTGGATCATGACTATATCCTGGGATTGTGGCAGAGAAACCACAGTACAAATGTGCAGATATGCCCCCACACCACATATGAGCACCAGGCTGCTCCTTGCCTGCACCTACGGACACTACCTTATCTGCAAGACTTCCCATGGCAACATTTAGTGGTCCCTGAGGCAGGGAGGTAGTGACCATGGCAGCCCACTGAACTGCCATGCTGGAAGTTCTGCTGCCAAGACATTTCACTGCTACAGCTGCAGCTGCACCCAACACCTCAGCATGGTACTATGGCATGCACATGCTTGGGACTCGGTAGTGCAATTGTTCTGGGGTGGATATACCAGGGATGGATCTGGTGCTCTGCACAGTACTGAATCATGGGATGTGCCCAGCTCTACACAGGTTGGAAACCATTTCCGATTGATTAGCAGTGTGGACAGTAACAGTTTGACACCATTTCTACATATAGTGTGGACACACTGTACCATTATCAGTCTGTAACAGTTTTAAAGTGTTACAGCATTTTCCAGTGTAGTGTGGACAGGGCCTAAGGTAATATTATACAATGGCAAGAAAATTTCCTGGACTCTGATTGGTCAGTATGTGCTTGTAGCAGTGGGGTTATCTGAGTACAACCTCACAGCATCAAGTCCAAAGATTGCATAGCAGACTGAATAACCAACCACACCCTTTCTTACCAAAAGAGTTTCATGCCTTGCAATCAAAGAAAGCCACAAAAGCTTAGTTCATATAAAAAACATATTTATTTATATTGTGGGGGGAGACAACATTTTTGTCATGGCTGAAACATCTCATAGTTAGACAGAGAAAAAATGTCAAAACATCTCCTTTATATTGTGGGAACATCTCTTTTATACTATCAGTTTTACAGTCTTATTTTCTATGAGCAAACATGCCACATATGAATGCACTGCATCATGGGTACATAAATACCTAATTGCCTGGTATTGCATAATACACTACAGTGATACCAGACAATTGATTATTTGCATACCCCGATGTAGTGCTTTTACATGGGAAGTGTTTTCTCAAAAAAAATAAGTAAATAAAACCGTACAACTGATACTATAAAATAGATGTCCTTACACATAAAAGGGATGTTCCAACACTTGTTCTCTGCCTAATAGCCATCTACATGTGCTCATGTTGGTCCCCACAGTATTACTAAATAAGAGCCATTGTATAATAGCAATAATGCACACCAAAGTGTGGGTTGTGCTGGGATAACCTCACTTCTGGGATGTTGAATGCACTTGATCATCAGCCTTGTGCCAGCCACCCCAGGTGTGAAGTTATCCCAGCACAACCCACATGCTGTCATGTATTATTGCTTAAATAGTTTTAACTGGAAAAAAATCTGATTGAGAAATATCTGGAAATCATTACAAGGCAGTAATTCAATATTAGAATGCATGTAGCATTGCTCTCCACATACCCAGAGAAAATAGTTTCAGATTCTGTCTATTTGTTGTACTTTTAGTCATAGCAACAAGGAGTGCAACACAAATTAAAAAAAAAGTAATCTTTAAATAGTAATACCTTAAAAACCCCAAGCAGTCATACACTTTGCATAAATTATGTCTTTTAAAGATATGTGTAACAGACACGGTGTGTGTAGACCCCCATGCCACTGTAAAATGTTATTCTCTCTTAGCTGCTAAGAAAGCAAAATACCTACTACGTATCCAGCACAAAAACATTGTTGTTCTTAAAAATCTTTTAATACCTCAGCTACCTACACTGTTTGTGGAGAACCATGCATACTTTTCTTGCGATGGAGATTGGGGAGGGGCTTGTTCAAATGGTTGCAATTAATAATCTACTGTACCTGACACTGTCTTTGCATGAGTCAATTTCTGATACAATAGTTAAAAACCAAAAAAACTGACACATTAAAAACTTGATATGTACCAACGCAATTATACATGTATGTGCTTTCTACTGATTGCACTGGATACTGCTTCAGATAAACCTGATTTTCTTAGTCTGACAAAACAAGATACACCAGTCTCCATAAATCATGCATTTAGGGGAACAAAATCACAAGAGTGAGTTACTATCTCAGTTCAGTTCAGTTTATTATGAAGGGATGAGTATCTGTTGAGCAAGCTCATTTGCAAGGATGTCCCTTATACAACATACATCACAAGCAACAAAATACACAATAACAATAAGAATTACAGTATAACAGCAGTACATGTAAGATCATGGCCAGTAATACATCAATTCCGATTAACTTTGTAAGAACACAAGGAAGCACAACAAGGTAGGATAAAAAGGTAATGAAGTAGATCACAAGGAGAAGCAGATGCCTGGAATAAGTGCTTGTGTCCACATGGACCATCCCAGAAGGGGGAGAAGTAAAGTGCAGGATATTAAGGTGGCTCAGGGGGATTAGAAACATTATCAGGATTCAAAGATGATATTAAATGAGATTTTTGAATGCAAGTCAGCGGGACTAAACTCTGGAGCTTAAGTAAGGATTGGAGCTTATTCCAGACTGTGAGGAGAACATAGCTCATGGCTGCTCTGCCAAGGTGAATGTGCAGATTGGGAAACTCCAAGAAGATACAATTTTTAAGTCCATAAGCACTATGTAGGCAATGGAGGGTTGATGTAATATAGGGGCAATTTATTTAATAGAGCTTTATATGTCCAGATGTAAATATGAGTTAGTCTCCTGGTGGCCAGGAATGTTCAATTCATCTCCTTGTACAATGAACAATGGTGAGTTTGAGCTGGAGCATTTGTAATACAGTAAAGCATATGGCACAATGGAATAGGGTATCCAATATGTGGAGAGTTGAGCTAGTACAGCTATTATAAATGATATCAGCATAATCCATGAACGGCATGAACATGGCCTGGACTAGCCTAGTTCTAGAGTCCCATGAGAATAGAAATTTGTTCCAGAAGAACCTTCATCTAATTTTTAGCTTTTTTGACAGTATTTCAATGTGGGCAGAGAAGGACAAATGTGAGTCAAGAATGAAACTTAGATATCTGAACTTATCTACCTCCTCGAGAGTGTCTCCTAGGAGTGTGACAACAGGCTTAGGTGGCATGGGTATGGTGTGAGTAGTTGGGTAAATGAACATGGTCTTGGTCTTTTGGGCATTAAGTAATAGTTTGGATGAAAGTAGATTGCACTGGAGTTTGTTGAAATCAGTTTGAAGTGTAGAGCAGACTTGTTCGAATGATGACCTAGAGGTATACAGGACTGCGTTGTCTGCAAAGAGATGTATTTTGGAGTCAATAATGTTTTTACTCAAGTTATTGATGTATATGAGAAACAGCAAGGGGCCCAGGATGGAATCCTGTGGGACTCCTCTTAAGAGGGGGAGCAATGAGGAAAAGGCTTCATTTATCTTGATTTATTGTTGCCTATTTTCCAGATAGCTGGAAAACCATCTCATGATGGTAGCATCAATTCCCAGTTCTGTAAGGCATTCAAGCAGAACAGAGTGATCCACAGTGATGAAGGCTTTGCTTAGGTTCAGAAAGACTTCCCCGGTGATTTGCTTTTTATCCATAGCCTCGAGCCAGTCAGAAGTAACTTTGGAGAGTGCCGAAACAGTGCTATGGTGCAGTCAGAAGCCAGACTGCAGTGGGTTTATCAGTTTATGCAAATCTAGGAATTCTCTGACTTGAGAACTAAGCAGTTTTTTGAGGATTTTAGAGAGCGTCGGAAAAATAGAGATTGGCCTATAGTTATTTAGATCACTAGGATCACCTGCTTTGAAGAGTGGTATTAGGTGAGCCACTTTCCAATCCTGGGGCACTATGCCTTTTGTGAGGGATAGGTTAAATAAATGGGTGATGGGGCAGTGAGGAAGTGATAGCATAGCTTTAGAAAGAAGGGGTCAATATTATTTGCCCCTGCACTCTTTTTCTTGTCTAGCTTCAGGAGCTTGTCTTTGACCTGTTTATATTTATGGTCACGAAAGAAAAGGGAGCATAAGGAAGTTTGCGGTAGGGATCTAAAGAATAGATGGATGTAAAGCAATTGATTGTGAAGAACTGAATGCAAGGCCTGCTGTGTCAAAATGCTCATTAAGCTTGTCAAGTATGACATCTTTGTCCGATATAAGGGTGCCCTGGTAGCTAATAGTGTTAGGGAGGGATGGGGTCACTGAGCTACCTTCCACAAGCTTAAAGGTGCAACATGTTTTTGCAGGATTTACATTGGCTGCTTCAGGGATGTTTGGTAATGAGATTCTTTGTTTTTTCTAACCAATTTAGTACAGGCATTACAGCAGGGCCTAAAGGCTGACCAATCCTCTTGGGATTTTGTACGTCTTGCAATAGCCCATAGGTTGTCTCTTTTTAGCATAATTTTCTTAATTTTCCCATTGCACCAAGGGCAAAAGGTTTTTTTTTAATTCTGCAGCTAATTAAGGATGCATGTTTGTTAATAATTCCACTAATGGTGAAGTTGAAGATGGTAAACACCTTGTTTATTGTAGAAGCTAAATAAAATTGCTGCCATGTGGAATTCCTGGGTTTTTGGAGATTTCTGATACAAGTTACATTGTTGTGGTTGCTGAGGTCATTGAGCCAGACCACGTTGTATGTAATTTTATCAGTTCTGTTAGTCAGAATTAGATCCAATAATGTGTCAGTCAGTGGGTTTTTATTACAGGGTCAAGTGATTTCTGTAATTAGTTGAGACAATCCCATTTCGCCTCACAAGTTTTTAAGGAGGATAGATTTGGCGCTAGACCAGTCCAAATTCAGGTCTCCGAGGATAATAGATTCATTGGTATTTGCATCAAGGAGGTGATGCAAATGTGTTAGAATGTCAAGACCCTCAGAGGGAGGTCTGTAGCATCCAATTAGATTTATGGATTCTGCAGTTGAGATGGGAATTTTTAGAGCTAGACATTCAAATTGTTTTGGTTTGGGACCAATGATAGTAGCGTAGAAATTCTCATGAATGTAGATTGCTACTCTGCCACCTCTAGTAGCCCTGTCAGCCCAGAAGAGCACGTAGGAAGGTAGAGCTGGGAATTGGTTTGGGACTGTATTTTTTAACCAAGTTTCAGTGAGAACAAGGATATCAGGTAGCGTATGTAATACCCATGTCTGCACGTCAGTAAATTTTTGTTGCAGGCTGCATATATTAATATGCATCAGTTTTAAGCCTTCTGTGGTGGCATAGTCAACTGTGTCAAGATGGTCCCACAGTACTGGGCAAAAATGCAGGTACTGTGGGACCAGGATTGAGCTCAATATCACCAGAGCAGAGCAGGCACATGAGAATTACCTGTAGAATCCACTTTTTTAATGAGAGACTATTTAACTTACATTGTTGTGTCAGCTTGCAGTGCAGCATCTCAGCCCATGCCTTATCATGGGGGAAATAGTAGTATGTGATCATACAGAGGAAAGTGACTGAACTGAGTGTGATGATATGTGATGAGACTAGCGAGAGGGATAATATGCTAGTAGACTTATCCCAGCATGGGTGGGGGTTTGTGGTGCAGGGTGAGTGTGCAAGTAAGAAGGGTGAGGGGGATGCATGGAATAGATGGTTCCCCCAGATGAAAAGTGGGGGGGGGGAACAGTAGGAAAAGAAATAAGCATAGCATCTTTGTAGAGATCTCAATGGTATAATAGTGTGCAAGTAACAGGATCTAGCCACTAAGATCTAGTAAGTAAACGTTATAAATGTATAAGTTTCTCAAGTATGACATGGACACGATAGTGCTTAAAAGGTGCTGTGCTCAATGCTACATTGGCATTTTATTGCTATGCTGGGCTTGATAGGAAAGGATGTTGAACACTGCCTCAAGTGTACAGGCATGATACAGAGCTAACGGGAAACTGGCCAATTAGATAATTTTCAGCAAAAGTCTTGTGACCATCTATGGCTATATAAGAAAGTGCCCAGATAGGGCAGGTGGGTGGGGAGCTGTTGTGAAGTGCTGGTGGGGCACTTCCTTGTGGTTCCTCAGCTGCCGCCGCAGTCGGGCGGGCTCCTGAACTTAGCCAACCTGCAGGAGAAGCAGTTCTGTGCAGAATTCTGAGCTGCAGGGGCTCAGCCACTGCACGATGAAGGGCTTTCAGCAAGTGAAAGCCTGGGGGGAGAGGAGACAATATTTAATGTAAGAAATTAAATGAGAAGGTGGGTTCACGAGGGGAAGCGACACAGAAGCAGAAGGCTAGGGGGGAGCAGAGAGTTAGCTTACACGCAAGTGTAAAGCTAAATTGGGGGTGGGTTTTCAAAGAGGGAGGGGTAAATTAGAAGCTGAGGCCAGGTGAAACAGTGGGGGAGGGGGTATCAGGAGCAAAGACAGAGCAGAGATTACAGGATTAAGTAATGCAATCAGCACCAGTTAGTAAACATGTTACAACTGTGTCAAGATTTCCATGTAGTCTAACTTGATAAAATAAATGGATAAGAAATTCAGTGTAGTTTCACTAAGAACATTAATGAGCAAACTACAATGGCTGTAAAACTTTTAAAGAACAGTCTGACTAGTGGCTCAATAATCTTTAACAACTACTTGGATTAACTTCCCATTTCAGATCAACTGTAAGGAGAAGATGAAAAAACAAGTGAGGAAAGATAAAAAAAATAGAAATAGAGAAGAACTGAGTAGCAGTTTGTCAGGCAGGAAAGAAATAATAGGAAAAAAGGAAGGAAAACAATCTTAGTCTATAGACGGGGCAGTCCGATCAGACAGCAAGCTGCTGTGAGGGAAATTGGTGTCAAGATCTGAAAGTCCACAGTGAGGGAATAGGCATCAAGAATTAAAAGTCCAGGGTGCTTTAGAAGAAGCAGCGGGTTCTCTGTGGTGTGGTGTAGTTGGAGGCATTCAGTACCTGGATCCTTGTGGTTCCTCAGCTGCGGCAGTCAGGCAGGCTCCTCAAGTTAGCTGAACCATAGGAGGAGAAGTTCAGCCCATGGATCCTTGCGGTTTCTCAGCAGCAGCAGTCAGGCAAGCTCCTCGACTTCGCCGAACCACAGAAGGAGCAGTTCAGCAAAGGATTCTGAGCCGCAGGGGGCTCGGTCACTGCCCAATCAAGGGCTTGCAGCAAAACAGAGCCTGAATCTTTGTGGTTCCTCAGCTGTGGCAGTCGATCGGGCTCCTCGACTTAGCTAAACTGCTGGAGGAACTGTTTGGCACAGGATTCTGAGCTGCAGTGGGCTCGGTCACTGCCCGACCAAGGGCTTGCAACAAAAGAGGGTCTGAATTTAAGAAGCAAAAAATAAGAAGAGGAGAGGGAGTCCCTGCAGTTATAGTTACTGCAGGTTTTGAAGAGGGTTGCCAGGGTGAAGCAACTGAAAAAAAAAAAAACAGCAGCGCAATGATCAGGATATACATATGAAGTGTATTAATCCTTATATTCCCCAAAAAAAAGCATACTTACTAGCTATATTAATGTTAAAATGCCACGAAGGGGTACAAGAGTCTCCTTTCTGGTAATGCTGTCAAAATGCAAAGGACCTTTCAAGCTTAGCGGCTGCCAATTAGGTTTGCAACAGCTAACACTCCAGTGATTGTCTGTCTTTGTTATTCCAGTTCGTACACACATCATTACATGAGAAGTGGTAATTAATTATTTAAATCACAGCCCACCTCAAAATAAAGCTAGTATATCTTAAAGGTACAGTCCATGCACTAAAGAGAAGAAGATTATACAGGAATGGCAGCCCATACCTACTGTATCAAGGATATCACAACCTTTCCATGCATGACCATGAATTTTCAGTTTGTGGTTGCTGACTACTGGTAGTCATAACTCTATAGTTTTCAATCATCTTATGTTTGGGATCCCTCATCTGGTGTTCTTTTGTGATTCAATATATCTCATGAGTTATAGTTGAGCTACTGCTACAGATTTTCTTAAATTGTAATCTGACATTGAGCCTTTGCAGTCCATGTCTTTTGGGGCTATGGGGCAGGACCGTGCAAGGTGTGTTTATTAGCATTTTTTTATTCAGTATTTCCTGTGAGTACAACTTAAGTACTTAAAAACTTTACATTTTTGTCAGGAACTGCTGTCTGAGATGACAATATGGAGTGTGAGAGCTGAGCTGCTGCTCAAATACAATAACATTTTTGTGTGTGTGTTTTATTTACCTAATTGTCCTGAATGTATGAAATGTATATTTGTGGGCTTTTAATAATTTGGAATACTTTTTTTGTGGCAGTCTGACTTGTAGTATTTGCACTGGACAGTCACTGAAAACATTTTTTATTTCAATTGTTTTGCCCATGCCGTAAGCATGTTTGGTTGCACACTGTATGAACTCTGTTTATCTCCACCCCAACCCCCTCCTCCATGACCCTCCCCCATTTCTCTATGTGAGAATTGTATTCTTCTTTTGTTATTTTATAGATCTTCAGAGTTATAGCTGTGCTACTGCTACAGATTTTTTTTAAAGTAATCCGACACTTGAGCTTTTGCAGTTCAAGTCATTTGAGGCTGTGGGCATTACCTTGCAAGGTGTGTTGTGTTTATTAGCATTTTTTATTCAGTATTTCCTGTGAGTAGAACTTAAATTATGTAAATATGGGTTATAATCAGATGTCTCAGGAGCTGCAGCAAATTAAGTATGTTCAGATCTAATGTTATTGCATACAGAACAGTCTTTTTTTTTCTCTATAACTTGACCCCATGCTCAGCTCTGCTCCCTGCTGATTGTCAGGAACTGCTGTCTGAGATGACAGTATGCAGTATGAGAGCTACTGCTCGAATACAATAACATGAGTGTGTGTGTGTTTTATTTACATAATTGTCTTTGTGTTTTGTAGTTCATATGTTTTTTTTAAATCAAGAAATGGGCTGTACTGCTTGTAATTGCAGGAAATGCATTGAAAGCCCAAAACATTCTGGTTTAATTGTATTGAATAAGAAGTTCAATCATATTTAAATTCTACTTTTATAAAATGTACCAGACAGTGCTAAAGCCATTAGCAGGCTCTGATTGGGTATGGGGAAGGGGGAGTTTGGTGGTACACTTCCTGACAGGAGCAGGATTAAACGGGATCAATCTAGTCCACCAGGGAATATGACAGCATACTGTGGATCAAGGAAAGGGATGGAGAACACTACAATGGGAAAATGACAATGGGTTAATCTGGGCTCATAGTATGAGCAATCAGACTGATAGTTGGGTGTAGGGAGGGAAAGCTATCCCTAAGGGAATAAACATTATTTAGTATTTTTTTTAAAAGGGAAGAGTCATCAGGTGGGGAAATGGTTCATAGCAAACTGTTAATATTTTTTTTAACGTGGAAAAAATCAGAATGTGGGAAGGACAGCTAGCTACCAGAGTATTTCAAAACTATTTGCACAATTCCTAATGCAGCTGGTATGTGGTTAGACCTCTACAATGCTGTAAGATGAGGCAATCTAGGGTCTCTTGGAATCTCCGACCATTATTGTCTAATGATCTGGGGTCTGATGTGCTTACATACAGGAAGAGAAACACTGATTCAACCAGGTGTGTGTGTGTGTGTGTGTGTGTGTGTGTGTGCGCGCGTGTGTGTGTACATGTGTGTGCATGCGTGTGTGCGTATTTTTGCTAACATCTTGCAGCACAATTTGGAGGTACAATGGTCCACTCTTTCAGGCTAAATATGTGTAAAATTCTTTTACAGTGTCAATTACATGACACATGCTCACAGTCCTCGTCTTTTAGGGCTATGGGACATGACCCTACAAAGTGAGATAGAGTGATAGATCAAGTTTTGGATAAAATGTAGCACAGTAAGGTATTCATTGGACACCTCGATCACCTTTGAACACTAATGAACAAAGGAAAAATATGTTTCCTAAAACAGAAGCAAAGGAAAATTCAGCTCATTTCCTTAACATTAAACTGTTGCAGGGGAATAGATAAAAGAGTAAGTGTTTTCATCACTTTATTCCCACCTTTATTGTTAAAATGAACACTCTAATTTTATTAGCAAATCTTCACATATAGTATAATGTCTATACTGAGGAGTGTGTGTGTGTGTGTGGGGGGGGGTCCAAGCAGTTATTCTTACATAGAGATCCTGCATTCTCTTGTGCTGCACAAAAAAATAATTTTAATGTCATATCCCTATTATTGGCCCCCAGGCTGCTAACAAAATTACATAGATACATAAATACATAGACAGTGTCGGCAGATAAGGGCCTATGGCCCACCCAGTCTGCCCATTTGAGCTTGTAAGTTCAGTTTGTTTTCCTAGAAGTCTGTTGCCCCTTACCCCTGACCTCCAGAATTCCTTTATGTCTATGCCATGCATTCTTAAATCCCGTGATTGTTTCAGCCCCCACCACTTCCTCTGGCAGGGTGTTCCATGTCCACCACCCGTTCTGTGAAGAAATTCTTTCTCATGTTTCCTCTGAATCGTCCTCCCTCCAACTTCATCCATGCCCTCTAGTCCAGGAACATCTTTTTTGCTTAAAAATAGTGTTTTCCTGCACCCTGTTCCTCCCTGTAAGATACTTGTATGTCTCTATCATATCCCCTCTCTCCCTCCTCTCCTCTAGGGAGTACATGTTCAGTTCCTAACCTGTCTTCATAGGACTTGTGATGCAATCCATGCACCATCTTTGTTGCCCTCCTCTGAACCTTCTCTACCCTGTCTATGTCCTTACGTAGGTATGGTCTCCAGAACTGTACACTGTACTCCAGGTGGGGCCTCACTAGTGTCTTGTATAGCGGAATTGCGGCCTCCCTTTTCCTGTTGGTGATGCCCCTGCCTATACATCCCAGCATCCTATTTGCTTTACCTGCTGCCTTGTCACACTGTTTCCCTACCTTGAGGTCATCAGAGATGATCACCCCAAGATCCCTTTCCTGCTTGGTGCATGCTATTCCTCACCCCCAACTGATATATTATGCCAGGGTTTTGTGCCCCATATGCATTATCTTGCACTTCTTTGCATTGAATTTCAACTGCCAAACCCTGACCATTCTTCAAGTTTCTGCAGGTCGCGTCTCATTCTGTCTACACCCTCTGGTGTGTCTACTCTGTTACAGAGCTTTGTGTCATCAGCGAACAGTGAAATTCTGCCTTCTAGGTCCCACATAATGTCACTGATGAAGATGTTGAATAGGACCGGTCCCAGCACTGATCCCTGTGGTACCCCATTGGTCACTCTTCCCTCTGTGGAGGACAGCCATTTACCACCACCCTCTGTGTCCTGCCACCCAGCCAGTTACCTACCTACCACACTACTGTCCTGCCCACACCCATATTCCCCAGTTTGTGTAATAGTCTTCTATGTGGCACAGTCTCAAAGGCCTTGCTGAAGTCCAGATAGGCCATGTCCACTGCCCTCCCGATCCACCTCCCTAGCCACCCAGTCAAAAATTCAACGAGGTTGGTCTGACATGACCTCCCTGGTGAAACCATGCTGCTTGGGTCCTGAAGTCCATTGAGAACCAGATGTTCCACCAATCTCCTTCAGTAGTGCTTCCATGATCTCCCCACTACCGAGGTGAGGCCAGCTGGTCTGTAGTTCCCTGCTTCCTCTTTGTTCCCACTTTTGTATAAGGGACTACATCTTCTGTCCTCAGTCTTTGGGACCTCCTGTTTCAGTGATCGGCTAAACAGGATAGCCAGAGGTTCAGCCACCACCTCTCTTAGTTCTTTAAGGACCCTGGGGTGCACCCCATCTGGCCCCATTGCTTTATCAACTCTTATTACTTCCAGTTCCATCAGGACCCTTTCTCGTAAAGGGACTTGTGTCCATTTCTGCACCATTCTCACCCCTTGTACTCCCTTCAGACCCATTACCCTCCTCTTCCTCAGTAAAGACTGAGCAGAAATACCTGTTCAATATGTCAGCTTTACTGTTGTCATCCTCCACGCGGCCCCCATCCTCCCCCTTCAGTCTCACTATCCCTCCCTTTGTCTTTCTTTTTTCACTTATGTACCTGTAAAAGGTTTTGTCCCCTCTACCCACTGATTTTGCAATGTGCTCTTCTGTCTGAGCTTTGGCTTCCCTTACTGACCTCCCTGCCTCCCTTTGCTTCTCCTGGTACTTTTCCCTATCCCCTTCTGCCTGTGTCTTTTTGTATTGCCTGAATGCAATCTTTTTGGCTATCACTTTCTTTGCTACCTCTTTGGAAAACCATAATGGTCTCCTCTTCCTTTTCCTCTTGCTAACCTGCTTAATGCATAATTCTGTTGTTCTTGATATCCCCATTTTAAATACTGCCCACTGTTCCTCAACCCCTGATTCCTGTCCCATTCCCCTTAATGCCTCTTTCAAGTATCTCCCCATTTTCCCAAAGTCTGCCCCCCTAAAATCCAGGATACGTGTTTTTGTGTGGTTTGGTTCTGCTCTTTCTGTGATTTCAAACCACAATGACTGGTGGTCACTGTTTCCCAGGTGCTCCCCCACTGTTACCCCCATCACACTGTCCCTGTTTGTGAGCACAAGGTCCAGTATTGCCTTCTGCCGAGTTGGTTCCATTACCAGTTGCTTGAGGAAGGCACCCTGAAGGGAGTCCAGGATAAATCTGCTCCTAGTTGATGCTGCTGCTGGGATGCTCCAGTCCACGTCTGGAATATTGAAGTCTCCAACCAGTACTACCTCACCCTTGTCTGCCATCCTTTGGATGGGTCAGCACCTCTCTGTTTCTTTTTCCTCCTGGGCTGGTGGTCTATAGACCACACCTGTGCGGATGGCTGTCCCCATTTTCCTTTCCAGCTTAACCCACAGTATCTTTCTCTCCCATTTTGTTCCTCCAGGATCTCTGTGGCCCTTATGTCATTTTTCACATACAGTGCCACTCCTCCTCCCTTCCTGCCTGCTCTGTCTCTTCTGAATATGTTGTAGCCAGGTATGGCCATCTCCCAGTTGTGGTTATCATTATCCCAGGTTTCAGTGATGGCCACAATGTCCAGGTCTGACTGCACTATGATAGCCTCCAGATCTTCCATCTTGTTGCTAAGGCTCCTGGCATTTGCACACATGGCTTTCCATGATTTGACCTCCCTAGACTGTTTCACTGTTCTACTCCAGCCCCTTCCTTGGTTGTCATTTATCCTTGGTTCTCCTTGCTGTCTGCCCTTCTGCTGAATTTTGCCCCTTTTCTGCTTATCCACCTCTTGGGCACTAATCTCCATCTTTTGCACACTGCTTTGCAGAGATAGCCACTCCTCTGGATCACTGGTTCCACTGCTAGCTGTGGGGGGTGAGCAAGTAGGTACCCTCCTTGCTGGCCTGCCACCCCCCTTTGCTAGTTTAAATGCTTGTCAATGTAGCATTTAAACTTATCATTGAGTGCTTGGATTCCCCTCCAGGATAGATGCAGGCCATCAGGCTTGAACAAACCTCCATCCCTCCAGGTGGGTCCCCAGTCACCAATGAATTCAAACCCTTCCTCACAGCACCAGTTCTTCAATCATGAGTTAAAGTTCCTGGTGCATGCACTCCTATGCTCTCCCTTCCCTCTCACAGGTAGTACCTCTGAGAAAGTGACAGAAGTAGTTACTTGCTTGAGACCCTTCCCCAGTTTCCTTAACTCTTACTGAACTTCCTTTGGCTCCCCATTTGCCAGGTCATTAGTGCCTAGGTGGATAATGACATCCAGCTCACCCTCCCATCTTGCCTTCCCAGTGATCCCCAGGATCTTCCTTCCATCCCTCCATGCTGTGGCACCTGGTAGGCACCTCACCTCCCTGTCCTCCCCCTCCTGTGTTCCTAGCTGGATCCCTCTTATGATGGAGTCCCCCACCAGGATTCACTTTCTCCTCCTCTGGGGTCCACTGCTTTCCCCGCTGAGGTCACCTCCTTGGCTAACCTCCACATCCTTTCCTTCCACTTCTCTGGGTACCTCTATTTGGTTGTCCTCATTTGCCAGTGTGGCATATGAGTTCTTGAGTGGAATAGGATCTGAGATGTGCCTCTGCCTGACTGCTCTAACCCTCCCTGAGCCCACTGTCATCCAAGTGCTCCTCATTCTCGGCATCCTTTGAGGCAGTTGCATTGGACTGGGTGGTCCCTGGATAGGGGTGATGGTACTCCTGACCCAGTTTACTTCCGCTCTGAGTCTGGCTACCTCCTCCCACAGTCCAGAGAGATGCATGCAGATAGGGCAGCACCTCAGTGTCCAGAAGGTCTGCCTGAATATGGCTGCCCCACAGCCACTGCTTTGCACCACTCCCCACATTATACTGCAATTCCACTACTTGTCTGCTACTGAAGCTCTCTTAGTTCCCTTTTTATTAATTTACTGTCCTAAAATTCCTGCCACTGATCCTCAGATAATTTTTTTTAAGAAAAAAAAAAACAATAAATAAATAAATGAATCAAAACACTTGTCGTGTTGAGGATGGGCTTCTTCCCCCTTATGCCCCTCCTACTTCACACCTCTTACTATACCCTGTGTTTAGCTCCTGTCAATCAGATTTAACAGGGCATATAATTAAGAGTTGGGGAAGGGGAGGGAGGGGCGCGAAAATTTGCAGCAATTAAAGACAGCACAGAATTACACCACCACTATGTTTTAAATTTTCAACAGCCCAAAAACAATTATAAGTAAAGACAACAAAGAAAGTATAGTGTCACTAAAAGCCCAAAATCTAAGTTTAAAAGAAAAATAGCAATTACCAGTTACTCTAAAGCACTGAATTGAATATGTTTCCTTCCTTCCTTCCCTTCTGGCTTCTTCTGAGAAAATAAACTCTACTTGCTACTTCAACTCTGACTAAGCCCCACCTCCAGTTATCACGTAGCCGAGGTCAGAGGCCAGACAATTAACACCCTTCACCCAACTACAGGGCAGTCAGACAAGCCAAGATAAAATTTGCAGCAATTAAAGACAGCACAGAATTATACCACCACTATGTTTTAAATTTTCAACAGCCCAAAAACAATTATAAGTAAAGACAACAAAGAAAGTATAGTGTCACTAAAAGCCCACAATCTAAGTTTAAAAGAAAAATAGCAATTACCAGTTACTCTAAAGCACTGAATTGAATATGTTTCCTTCCTTCCCCTTCTGGCTTCTTCTGAGAAAAAAAAAACATACAGTTTAACATCTTTAATCTAACACATCAGCCTCCAGCCAGACAGGGATAAAGTTATAGTCCTTTATATACACTCTAGGAAAAACGCATTTTTATTTTTAAATTCTATTAACTCTATATTTTATTTGCACAGAATTTCCATTAGTAATAACAGGTACTTTCCCTAGAATCCCTGCACTCCCCCACCCATTTTTTAACCACTGTTGGACAGCTGCAATCAAAAAATGAGCAAAGGGACTCAATTCTGAGCAGCCCATAGGGACATAATAGGGATCTGATGTATTAAAATAATCTTTCTGCACCACAAGAAAATACAGGATCTGTCTATAGGAAGTATTTCTTATGCCTGTCTGGATCTTTTGCTGAGTTTGACAACTGCAAAATAAAAGCAGCAGAGTGTGGTGCTGGAACACAGCAGGTGTTGCTAAGGCAGCTAAAGTAAATCTTGTAATCAATCATCTTGACCACTATAAGAAATCACTTAATAAATTAAGCCTTTGCTTAACTGTCACCCTCTCCTTGAAAGTGTAATTAATACTTTTTATTTCATGAATTTGAGGATGATTTGCATGTGGCAAAATAAAGATTTAAGATTCTCTGTGACAGTGGGTGCAAGGATTTCTCTTGTAGCTGTCAAATTTATGCTGCTCCATAATCACATTTTTACTAAATTACCTAGCAATTTCAAGTAGACTATGACAGAAAGTATGGTGCTGACAGGAAGTGCCTGTTTTTATTAATTACTGACAAAGTCTGTTAAAGTTCTGGTACATTCATGGGTTCCCATTAAATGATACTAATGCGGCACAAGGATCGGTGTACCAGACAAATCTCTCATAACTGTGAACCCAGATAACAGCCTTCTATTAAAGAGAATAAGCAGGTTATACAGACCATGGTAAAGAAACTATAGCAGGGATGAGTTAGGGTAGTAGTGGTGGTGGGTGGGAGGTGACGTGGGTATGGGTTTGATGGAGGGGTCTAAAGTCATGTTGTAGCCATTCTCAAATTCAAGCAGTACTCATTAGAGAAATATGACATTAGTCTGACACTATGAATGCACCATCAGCTGAACTGATTAATAAACAATAGACTATTAAAAAAGGTGACTAAAGTCTCTTGCATACTATATGTCCTGACTGCAACACTGGGGATGATATGTTAGCTTCCTTGCTAGCATTCTATGATCATCAGAGAAAAACTGAGGTATGGAAGGGGGGCGGCAAGAGCATCATCATGTCATACAGTACTCTATAACATGATTTTGCACTGAAGCACCCACTATTAGCAGCCAGCATTGCAGTACTCTCCACAAAGAAATGCAGGACCAATTGGGTAGCAAGCAATACAAGTGATGGAACAAAATAAAAATCACATCCATGCATGCAATCAGTGTGTAACTTTTCCACGAATAGAGAAGATGAAAGCATTATAGAAACAGGGTTGTGAGGGGAAGCATCCAAATGCCTGAAGGGCACAACAGATCATCGGCATCACTAAGTTCTACAGTTGGACTGAGAATAAAAATGTAACACTGCTTATGTGCAATGCTGTCAGTTGCATGCACACACTGTTACATGACAAAAAATGTCAGTAAATAAAGTACTGACGTTTATTAACAAGACTAAATAAATAAATAAAATTAGACAAACTACACACTTATGGACTTCACAAATAGTGCATACTGTCAAGAATTACAGACCACTGAAATGCTGTAAACTGACTCTGTATCTCTCACACACAGATACAGACAGACAGACACACACACACACACACACACACTCATTCTAGTGAACATGACAATGTCGGAAGCATCAATTTGGATAAAATAAGGAACATTGATCACGTAGAGCTGCAGCATGTACAGCCCGTACTTGGAAATGTCTGTAAATAATAACCGTTAGCAATTTTTTTCTTTCATCTCGTTATGGATATATTACAAAATTTCACACACAAAAAATAATACATGTGTACATACTAGTTACAAAAACATTAACCCATTCATTGACTTTTTCTTAAATAACCAAAACCACATAATGCTGAATACTAAACAGCAGATGACCCTCAGCCCTAATAACCATGTACAAGTCAAAATACCAGATGCTGTTATTCCTGATGGTTTCAGCTTGGTGTTAGGATGTACCAATAGAGAAATGACTAAGAAGGCAGAAGAAAATAAAATTAAAACTAGGAAGAAAATGTTTTACACAAAATACGAGCAAAAAGAAAACTCACACACAGACTGGCACAACATGACAAGTATCCTTGCTGTGTCTGCACATCGACCATATTTTCTTATAACATATACTAAAATACTTTTGCAGCAGCCTGAGAGAATTTATGAAATTATTTATTAGCTATAGTAGATAACTAGTGATTTAGGCAAATGCAAGGAACGATTCCACA
Organism: Neoceratodus forsteri; assembly: GCA_016271365.2. Taxonomy (NCBI): domain Eukaryota; kingdom Metazoa; phylum Chordata; order Ceratodontiformes; family Ceratodontidae; genus Neoceratodus; species Neoceratodus forsteri. The sequence continues at coordinate 991,140,745 of CM057449.1, forward strand.
GTTGAGCATGAACAGCAGCAATGTGAGCTTCAAGGAGTTATGGATGTCAGTATTAGAACTAATAGCTTATCACTGGAGCTGAAACAGACTATGGGAAAAGTTATCAACTTTTAAAAGCATGCTGAAATGATAAAAAAACATTAAAAACACAGAAAATACATTAAAATTAATATCACAACACTACTGATAGTGACAGGTGAACTGGATAATTTTTTTTTTTATGGGAAGACTAGGTGGGCCAAGCGGTCTTTATCTGCCATCAAAGTCTATGTTTCTATGATACAATAAAATAGGAAACTATATTTCCTAGCACCTTTAAGGGAGCGACAGAGATAATTTCCAGACAAGGGAGATACCTGCAGGCACAGCTTAATTTATCAGCCCAATTTACACACAAACAGGGCCACCTGGCCCATTTTGGCATTCAGGGAGAAAAAACGTAGTCAGATTATGGTATACCCACACATACCACATACTGCTGCCTCCCACTACCACGCCTACCGAATTCTGATGGGGTACCAGGTAACTGATCTGTAGCAACCACTGTGTGAGTGTGTGTGTGCATATGTGTGTGTGTGTATATACATATATATATATCTATATATATACACACATATATACACACACACACACACACACACACACACAATAGGGGTGAGCACATAGAATAAAAACACATACCACTCTCCCCCAAATGCAGCCAACTGACATTTATCACACTGGAGTGTGATAAATGCTGCCAACTGACACTGATCACACTCTGCTTACCTCATAAGCATTGATTTCAACTATGCTGATCTCACCCAACAACAACACTCAGACTCTGCCTAAGGGTGGTTGATGCATTTGGCCTGTGGCCTCATGTGTAACAACGCATACCAAGGTGTGCATATATCAGAGCATGACCGCACACCCTAGAGTGAGTTATCTATTACATATATATATATATGTATATATACATACATATATGTATTATAGTGGCCCAGTAGGGCCAGTATATTAGGGTTGTGCAGCAGCTTCTATGTTAAACCCAAAATGTTGCACTTTAATAACTTTTCAACAGTTTGCCCGATTTACCTGAAAATCTGCATGTGCAGTGTGATCCCATAGATAGCTAGATCTGGAAAGTTTTGTTCTGGTCAGATTTGCAGTTTCAGGGCTGCGGAGCATGAAAAAGTGTGAAAAATCCTCAACTTTGTGAAATTCTTTGCTTGTCTCCACAACCAGAATGGTTTGTCCGTCTGGTCTGAAATTTATATGGTATATGCAGAAAGGTTTATGGAAGTACCTTTTGAAGATTTGGTGAAAAAATATTAATCAGTTCAAAAGTTATTAAACTTTTAAGTTCTCATTGTATCCTATGGGAAAAATATATGTGCACCTTGAAAGCTTTTGCAAAATTACTGCAAAATTGCACGAAACTCCCTTTGGTTAACATGGGGCCCATGTTAATCAATTGGACTTTAACACAATTACAGCAAATTTCACAGTAAAACAGCCCCAAACAATCATTTTCTTTGCCACTTCATAGCAAAAGAATGGATAGGGCTTTTGGGCTGAAATTTACAGGGTGACAAGCCATTGCCCTACCGATGTGCCTTTTGGTGGTTTGGTGAACAAATGTACACTACTTCCATAGTTATGGCACTCTGAAGTTGCAACATTTCCCATAAGATAACATTGTGGTGCCCGTGTTTCAAAAAAGGTTTGAGAAGCGGATTTTTCGCTACTCTCTGTTTAGTCCACCTTTAGGTGAACTCAGCACACTTAGAGGTTTCCAAGTCATGATTACAACTGCAGTGGAATTTTTTTCATAGTTGCTATGGTTACTGAGATATTGTCAGATCTGTGTTAGAAGGGTTCCTTTTCATGTCTGTAGGCCTGTAGTACGTGTCCGTACTTATGTGTAAGTGGGAGTGCAGGGTCCAGAGGGACCACACTCCCACATATGCATACCATTATGCAAAAATGGGAGTGGGGGTGTGTGCCATTATGCAGTGCTGGGAACGCAGGGCCCAAATGGCCCTGCACTCCCACAGGGACATGAGGGTTCATTACAATGTCTCTACACTTATGGATATATGACAGCTCAGGGCCTCCAAGAAATGGATAACAATATGTATTCATGGTAGTGTGAAGGGAGTGCAGGGCCCAGAGGCCCCTGCATTACCACAACCACATGTCTCTAGGCATGCAGTATGTCACCGTACTCATGTGTAAGTGGGAGTGCAGGGTCCAGAGGGCCCATGCTCCCACATATGCATACCATTATGCTAAAATGGGAGTGGGGGTGCATTTCATTATGTAGCACTTGGACCGTAGGAACATGAGGGTTCCTTACAATGTCTCTACATGTATTGATTTGCTTCAAGAAATGGATAACATTACATATGCATGCAGCTTGAAGGGAGCACAACCACATACCACTTACATTACACTTTCTCAGAAAGAAGGGAAATTCACTGGAAAAAACTGCATTAATGCACCATTGGGTTGTAACATCAAAAGTAGGGAAATTCAACCTTAGGGTTGCCAAGGGTAACACCGCAGCCCAACTGTGCATGCAGGAACATGCATGACTGATGTGGTTTGATATTTTGAACCCAAATGCTCACACCATTGCATGAGTAACTTAAGACAGGTATAGTATAAGACAATGGGATGAGCACTGGGGTTCAAAACATCAAAACAGGCAGAGCGGTTGTAGTACCAACATGGGGATTGGTCACCCCAATGTCATCAAAACAAGTATTTTAAAAATAAATACTTCAGGACACTGGAAGTGGGCTCCCCAGTGTCCCACACTGAAGGGGGGGATTACTACCCCCAATATGGAGATTGGGCACCCCGATGTCAGAAGAAATATTTTTTTAAAATACATATTTTGGGACACTGGGAGTGGGCTCCCCAGTATCCCACACTGATGAGGGATGGATTTCTACCACCAAAATGGGGATTGGGCACCCTAATATTGACAGAAACTTTTTTTGTATAAAACATGCCTCAGCCTCCATGGAGACAATAAAAGGATTAAATATCCTTTTATTAGGTAAAGACCAACATGTGTTTACCTAAACAGGGGCCGATGAGTATGATTCTGGCCTTATTATGGCAAACAAATGGCCAGAGACATATTGGCCATTTACAGGGTCCATTGTTTTTTTTTTTTAATTCAACTAGTGCCACAAATTTGTGGCAGTTTTTGTGAAACAATGCTGCAAATTTGTAGCAGTTTGAGTGCAACAATGGTGCTAGTTGCATGAAAACTTTCACAATTGTAGCTGTTTCGCAAAAACAGTGCCACAAATATGTGACAGTACCAATGACCAAGTGGAATAAATATATTTCTGGCCACTATTGACAAAAACTAAGGCCAGAATCATGTTTCTCAGGTTCCAATTAAGTAAATACAATTGTTGGTGCTAATCAAGGAGCAGCATTTTTTTGACTTACAGTGTTTCTCCCCGTCACTAACTGAAAATAGGATGGCAGCAGCACAACACTACTGAAACCATTTGTGGCATTAAAAAGTGCTTTTGCAAAAGCAGACTCTGATTTTATGCAGAACACATATTTTTTCCCATTGACTATAATAGGAGACTTTAAAATTTTATAACTTTTGAACAGATTAATATTTTTTCACCAACCCTGCAAAAGGCACATCTGCAGCCCAGACCCCATATACCCTAACAATTGAAGACCAGACCCCAAGTCCTTTCAGAGATGCAGCTGAGCAAAGAATTTGCACTTAAATGGTAAATTACACATGATGTGGCACTGTGCAGCTCCACAAGCAAACCATTGACTGGAACAAAACTTTCCAGATCCAGCGATCCATCATACCACACGGCACATGAAAACATTTGGGCACATTGATCATATGGTTACAAAGTTATTGAAGTGCAAAATGTTGGGTTTAACACAGAAGTGGCTCTGCAACCCTAACTATATGGCATTACCATGCCAGTATGTATGTATGTATGTGTGTGTATGTATATGTGTGTGTATATATATATATATATATATATATATATATATTATAGTGGCTCAGTAGTCAACTATAGTTAGGGTTGAGTACATGTATGTATTGTGTATACATAGATAGATAGATAGATAGATAGATAGAAGATAGATAGATAGATATATTATAGTGGCAGGGTAGTGCAACTATAGTTAGGGTTGAGTACCCCATTTAAGGTTAAAGTGTGAAATCTTGCAGCTTAATAACTTTGCCACCATATGACAAATTTGCCTGAAATTTGGCAGAAACAGAGCGGTACCATAGATCACTGGATCTGCCAAGTTTCGTAACAGTCGGATATACAGTTGCAGAGCTATAAAGCACAACAGAAAGTCACATTTACTCTTTTCTACGCATCCTTTGCTCGTGCCTACAGGTTGCACGATATGTGCGACCGGTCCGAAACCTTCAGAGAACATGGAGCCAGAGTCCCCAATGTGCCTTTCTAAGATTTCATGAAAAAATATTAAATGGTTCAAAAGTTATTCAAAAAAACAAGTTTCCCATTATAGTCAATAGGAAAAGTTCACAAAATATTCAACAGTGTCACAAATGCAGTTTTTAGAGTCACAAATGACCCCTGTAGTGTTATGAGTCAGCCATTTATTTTTCAGTTACTGGTCACAGAAATGTTTGGCATTTAAATTTGGGACCATCTAGGGACACGATACTTTTTGTGTTCACCTAGTCGAGCCCTGAGGATGCTAGTCATGTCTTTTTTGGGGGGTTAAACACCCCAGAAATATTTTTTTGAAATTTTTGTAAACTGTAGTGTCGCACCTGCGACACTTTAGTGCTGCGACACTATGCCCAAAATAACAGGAATTCTTTGCCACCCTGTTGCAAAAGAACGGTTTGGTCTTTTGGGCTGAAATTTGGAGGGAAGAAAGCCAACATCCCACAGATGTGCTGTTTGGTGGCAAAATATTCAGGGATGCAAAGTTACATTACTCTGAAGTTGTCGATTTTTCCCATAGACTAACATTACGGCATCCGCCGAGACTTTCGGGGCCCGTGTCTCGGAAACACTTCGAGATATGGACTTTTTGTCAGAGAAATACTTAGGGGGCTGAGGACAAAACTAGCCAGGAGAGTCATAAATTATATGAAATTGTAATTTTTTTCCCATGTCATACGGTTCCTGAGATATAAGCAATTTAGTATTCCAAGTGCTCATTTTCTGCTCCGAGGCCCATTATTATGCATACATCCTTTGTATCCACTGTGTTTCTCTATGAAGCTGTTGGGGGGAAAAAAGGGTGTGCACTTTCTTTACTGTTACAGTTAGCATTTCCACTTGCATTTCCATAACCATTTGCATTAGCGTTCCTGTCTATGCCACCATATGGCGTTACCCTTTGCATCATCATTTGCGCTTGCGTTTGCATTACTGTTACCATTTGTGTTTCCATTACTGTTTCTGTTTGCATTTAATTTAGTGTCATTGTGTGCATTACCATTTGAATTGCTTACGTGCTTCTATTTGTATTTGCTTTTGCGTTTGTGTTTCCTTTGGCGTCATCGTTGCTGTTACCGTTAGCATTTGTGTTTCCAATTGCAGTACTGTGACCATGCACATTACCATTTGCATTTCTGTACATGCTTGCATTTGCATTACTGTTCACTTTGGCATCATCGTTGCTGTTACTGTAACTGTTTGCACTTCCAATTGCGTTACCGTTACTGTTTGCATCTTCATTACCATTTGCGTTTCTTTTGCCCTTAGCATTTGCATTTACAGTTGTGTTTTCATTGTCGAATGCATTACTGTTTCCTTCTGTGGTGCCTTTACCTCAACAGTATGCATTTCTGTTTGTGTTTGTGTTATCGTTTGCATTTTTCTTACCGTTTGCATTTCCATTGGCGTTACCATTTACGTTACTGTTTTCATTAACGTTTGCATTTCTGTTGCCATTAGCATTTGCATTACTGTTTGTGTTACCATTTCTGTTTTAATTAATGTTTGCACCTGTGTTTCTCTTACCGTTTGCGTTACTATTTACGTTTGCGTCACCATGTGCGTTACCATTTGCACTTGTGTTTGTGTTACCAGTAGCGTTACGCTCCCGCCACCACATTCCATTCACTATTTATAGGGCTCATTCTCAAAAATAAGGGAAATTCATGGCAAAAAAATCCATTTAATGCATCAGTTAGGGTTGTTCCACAGTGACAAAAGTGAGGAAATTCGATGTTAGAGGTGCACCCTGTACTCCAAGCCATCCTATCCCACCAACAGGCATCGGTGTATTGAGTCGTCGTGTCCTATACTCACCCCACCCTTTTGTGTAAACAAGCTGAGGTGGTGTAGTATAGAAGAATGGGGAGAGTTAGGACCGACAACCCCAACGCACACCCCGATGCCTTTTGGTGGGGATGGGGTAGGCTTGGAGTGCAAGGGGTGGCAACCCTAACACTGAATTTCCTTGCTTTTGTCACTGTGGAACAACCCTAACTGATGCATTAAAAGGATTTTTTTGCCATGAATATATATATATATACACACACACACACACACACACACACACACATATGCAGACAGTATGCAGTATATTTTTTTGCTTTTTTTTGTAAACTGTATTTATTAAATGATGTAAATGAGCTTACAGTACAGACAGACTTCAGATGCTGAAAGATGTACAATAAGAAAAACAGGTGTGCAATGACATCATACAGGGACAAGAGAACACATAATGAGCAAACACTTAGTGGCATGTAATGTTAGTCAGTCCGGAATTAAGTTGGCTTCCACTGCTGATAGCCTGGGGCCCCATATCTCCCTAAATTGGGGCATCCTGCCCATGGCACTCATCTGTGCTCTTTCAAGCAACATGCACTCTTTTACATTTTTTTACCCATCTAGTAACTGAAGGAGGAGTGGAGGCCATCCATGTTTGTGCTATGGTTCTTCTTGCATTAAGTGATAGACCATAGAGGGTTTGAGGCCTTATGACCTGGGTGCTCAGGATCTGCCCCAAGTAGCAGCTCCAAGGAGGACTTTGAAGGGCTGTAGCCTAGGACACGTCATTAGAGTGTGTATCAAGTGCCAGAAGGGGGCAACTTTTGGGCACACAAGTGCCTGGTGAATAAAATCCACCCTATCTGTTGCACATTTTGGGCATTGGTCTGTTTTAGCAGGGTCAATGGTATGCAGCTTCAAAGGGGGTTGTGTAGGCTCTGTGTAGGAAATATAGCTGAATTTGTCATAGTTTGTTGCTATGAGAACAATGTTGGTAGTGGGTGCAAGCTGTGGCCCACTGCCTCCGTGTTACAGGTAATTGGAGGTCCTCGCTCTATCTGTCCTGACTGGGACTAGACTCATGAGGGAGGGCTCCATGTAGCATGTGGTGGTATAGGGACATGAGTTTGGTTCCAGGTTGAGGACAGAACAATTCTTCCTCTAGGGGAGAGGGTGGATCCCACCCATTCACAGGTGTAAGTGCAGTCCCACATCTCTGATGAATCATCAAGTATAAAAATAAATCTCCCACTGGAATACTCCACTCTTGACATATTTGTGCAAAGCTTTTCATTATGCCCCCTTCATGCAGCTGAGTTATTGTAAGAAGACCTTTTTCCTCCATATCCACAACCTTTGTATCATCATTATGGAGCATTGCACCCTTGATTGCAAAAGTCTAATATACTGAGATTCGGGGAGTTACCCACAGTATACCCTACCTGTCAATGTGCCCACATCCAGACCCTCAAGGTGCTTTCAGTAAAAGGGTTACTCAAACGCATCTCTCTCATTTCTCACAGATGTCCAACTAGTGTATCATTCTGGAGGTTTCCCTGCAGCATATCCTCCTCCAGACCCAACCAGGGGCAGTCTGGTCCCCAGCTTCCCATGGGAAGGAAGGTCAGCTGGGTTGCCCAATAATAGAGCCTAAAGTTTGGCAACCCTGCTCCATCCCTCCCCGGTGTGTTCTGCAAGGAAGATCTGGAAATCTTAGCTCAGTCCCCCACCACAGAAATTTGTGCAAAATGGCATCTAATTGCTTAAAGTGGGTTTGTGGAATTTTAATAAGGAGAGCTTGGTAGAGATATAATACCCTCAAGAAGACAGACATTTTAATAACCCCAATTTTACCCAGTATAGACAGAGATAAAGCTGCCCACCTCTCACAGTCCTCTGTAATCTCTGATAACAGCAGTTTCAGATTTAGTTGATAAAGTGCACCTACTGATGTTGAAATTGTGACCCCCAAGTAACGTAGTTTATGCACTAACTGGAGGCCCCCAATTGAGCTATGAGCTGAGCATGATTCATGGAGCCCACAGGCAGCAGCTCACTTTTTGACAATTGACCTTATATAAAGATATGGAACCAATTGCCTGCATCAGGTGATGGACTTTAGGTAAATCCTCATCAGGGTGCTGCAAGTAGAGTAATTGATCATCTGCATACATGGCAATTTTATGCTCCCTACCCCCTCCTCAATAGCCTTTAATACCCACATTTACCCTCAAGGCAGCATCCAATGGTTCCAGGGATAATATGTATAGCAATGGGAAGAGAGGGCATCCCTGTCGTGCACCCCTGCCCAATACAAAGGGAGTCAATAGCTCTCCACTGACCAGCATTTGCGTGGATGGATTATGATACAAGGCCCCCACCCAGGAGCAGAAGACTTGGCCAAACCCCATCTTATTCATTGTGTAAAAAAGCTACCCCACTCTACATGGCCAAAAGCTTTTACTGAGTCTAATGCCACCACCGTAGCACCATGCGATCTTTCTGTGTGAGCCCATTGAAGTATAATGTTAAGTGTGCGCCTAATGTTATGTGTTCCCATTCAACCCTTCACAAAGGTGAATGATGCCTGGAAGTAACCCCTCCAGTCAAGACGCAAGAGCTTTTGCAGCAATTTTGTATTCTGCTGTAAGGAGCGAAATGGGCCTATAGGAGGCAAACTTATTAATATCTTTTCTGGGTTTAGGCAAGACTGTTATGGGTTCCATTAATTGACTGTCAAATGCTTTATAGAAATCTATAGGAAGGCAATACAGCCCTGGGGCCTTCCCACTTTTGAGCAAATGCATAGCCTCCCTAAGCTCCTGTTTGGACAGGGGCATGTCCAACTTCACAACATCCTCCCCCCGAGCCCCTCTAGGGGTATCACCTCAAAAAAGTTATCACACTCCTCTTGAGAGGGGTTGCACTCAGAGACATATAAAGATCTGTAAAAGTTGCTAAAGGTGTTACCTATTTCCATGGTGCCCTGAACAAGGGTTCCCTGTGCATCTTGAATCTGACTGATTGTCGTAGCATTCTCCTTTCTTTTCAATTGCCACACCAAGTATTTCCCTGCCTGATCCCCATCAAAGCAGGCACCTACATTGGGCAAGAGTATGGTTCTCTCTAGTTGTATACTAGACAGGGCATTAAACCTCCATTTTAACTTTTGCACAACTGTATAGAGGGTTGAGGTGGGGTTCAGCATATGTGCTTTTTCGTCTGCTGCAATTCTACCTTTAAGGAGTTCTAACTCCCTAGTTGCATTTTTCTTAATGTGTTAGGTGAAGGAGATTGACTGCCCCCTCACATAGGCTTTTAACACCTCCCATCAGGCAGAGTGAGAGGTGTCCCCTCGACGGTTAAAGGATAAGAACGCTTGTAGACTGCCCTTCACATAGCAGTGTCAGTGGCTCAGTAGGTAGCACACTTGTCTCTGAGGCCGGGCGATCAAAGGACTGTGGGTTCAGTTCCCACATCTGGCACTTAGGTTAATATCCCAGTACTGACACTGCAGTGCAGCAAGAGATGGGTGCTGCACTTCTGAGGTGCCGTCTTTTGGATGAGATGTTAAACCGAGGTCCCATCTGCATGGATTGGTGGCAGTTCAGGTGGATGCTAAAGATCCCATGGAACTTATCAAAAAGAGTAGGGGAATTTCCCCGGTGTCCTGGCCAAATTTCCCTCATTCACTAAAAATACCACCAACAGCTTAATCTGGTTCAAGGTCAGTTGGCATCCACCTGTATCCCCCTCTCCCGGGTTGTGCCTGAAAATAGGCAGGATTTGTCTAGTGCACTTACCTGGTCAACAAAAACTAAATAAATAAATAAATATATGTAAGATATGCATGATTTTTAAGAAGGAGGGGGGTGCAGTCTCCAGGCTCTCAGCCCATGCTGGGTCCCCACCCCTCAGACAGAAATGTAGTGCATGGCATGGTCAGAAATAAAGATAGGCAAATACCCCCCTACTCTCAAATGCACTACTAGGGTGCTATAAATGTGCAGTCTGTCAATTCGTGCATAGGAATTATGCACGTGGGAGTAAAAACTATACTCCCTGCCAGAGGGATATAGATGTCACCAGGCATCAGTAAGATCTACGTCCTTCTGAACCACCTCTAAAGTTTTTGTATTTGATGATTTTGTGACAGGGGTCCTATTGGATCAATCCAACACCGTGTCCAGGACACAGTTATAGTCACCCCCCAGGATCCAGGGACCCACCCACCTAGCCACGTCAAGAGCCAGCTTCTGGAAGAAGCCTGGGCTGTCAACATTTGGAGCATAAACAGAGCCAACCAGGAGCACACCTCTGCTAGATACACGGACCTTAGCTAGGGTATATCAACCAAACTGATCCACCAGGCTATCCAGTAATTGGACTGATGAACTCTGCAATAGCCAAATAGAGGCCCCCCAGGCTTCTGAAGTAAAAACAGAGGAAACCCAAACACTCCCATGAAGCTAGCAGTTTTCTGTGCCTCAACAGGAGAGAAATGCGTTTCTTGCAGCAGAATCACTATTCTTCTATTCCTCTATGCCGACGCACCTCTGCAGCAACCCTCTTACATTTCAGAATGGATTTAATGCCATTAATATTCCACAATATAAATTTAAGATCATCCCTGATCATGCCAGATCCACCACAGTCCTTCCCTCAGTCTGATACACATCAAGCTCACATCCAATTTTTCCCCAATGTTTAACCCCCCCACCCCGCGAGTTCAGAAAAGTCCCCCCCATGAGACATGCCAGATACCCCAACTACCTGCTATGGGCCAATTTGTTTTTAAATGGGGCAAAGAACCAGCATACACCAAGTCCAACATTGTAAGGCATCACTGAGTTAGTGCCCCTCCACTCGCATTGGCCACAGTAAGGAGTAATCCGCAAGCTAGGTTGTATATGAACCCTCCCATTCTCCCAGCCCTTGTTGCCCCTGTTATCCCCAAAATGTAACATAAAACCCCTGTGCATGGTCCACCCAGGACTATTCTCCTCCCCCCAGTGGGTAAGGGTCCACCAGATAACCCACTACAAACATAAGGTCAACACAGAACAACATATCTGAATCAGTCGCTATCCAAAGGTGGGGCAATGGGTTAACTGTTTCAAACATCAGTAAAATGTAACAGCTGAAATTCAAAATGCCAAAATCATAACAAAACATCTATTATGGCTATAGTTATGGTACTATATAAGACCAAACAAAATACATGTGAGTCTCTACAAGATACAAAATATATATTGAAATCCCTGGTGTGAACATTTCCAGTCCACCACATTCATCTGCATCAATCGGGAAGCTACCTTATGAAGACAGGGGTTCAAGACCTGCCCGCTGTGACCCACATAGATAGGGTTGGGCTGATGTTAAGAGTTGTAATCTACTCCCAGTTAGAGCCAAATGCCATCATAGGCTGCATCAAGGTCCAGGACCAGAGGTAGTACAGTCAATAGAGTTGAACTGAGGAAAGTTATTACCCCACCCTCAGTGTTTCTAAACATAGGGTAGCGTGTGCACATGGGCAATCTTTCCCCTCCTCATGGACATGCCCAGGTGTTTAAAATTAGAAGATCACAGCTCCCAAAGTCCCACATTGACTCTCCTAGTGCCAGCATGAAGCATAGCAAATACTCCTGCCAGGTGCATCGTAGGGCCAACATCCAAGGAGTGTTTCAGACTCAGTAGGTCCTTGACTTAGTAGATCCCAGGTGCAACTCTTCCTCACTGGAACCCGAGTCCCCAGACTCAGTCAGGGTCATACTACAGATGCTCAGCTCCACTTTTCGCTCAGGATCAACATTAAGTCTCTCCAAGTACAAGGAGGAAATAAGAGCACCACAGGTATAAGAAGAAATAGAACCCCATTTACATATATACCATGGCCAGCAGAGACATCACATTTCAACAAATATGCTTAATTAAGTACCTTATTGTGCATCAGCTAGTGCTCTCTCCCTTCTGACCTCCTCCACAATCCATTTTTCAGCTAGTCTGTGGCAAGTGATGAAACGGGCTTTGCCCTGGCCAGTCCACTCGCAGTTGGGCCAGATAGGAAAAAGAGAATTTCCACCCCAGTTTGTAAAGCCTGCTCTTGGCCTGGTTAAATTTCTGGCACTTGGCCTGCAAATCCTGGATAAAGTCTTGAAATATGTGCACTTTGGTGTATTCAAAGGTTATGGGACCCTGCATTTTAGCCTGACTAAGGATTTTTTCTTTATGAGAGAATCGCAAATATTTGATTAAGCAGTGGCGTGGGTACTCTCCTGGTTTTGGCTGTGGGCCTACCTGGTGGGCACGCTAGATCTCATAGCCCTGTGCCTCCTCTGAGAGGTCTAAATGCTTGACTAGACATCGATGTATTTCCACATTGGGGTTTCTGCCCTCCATCCCCTCCGGCAGGCCAATGATCCTCAGGTTTGACCTCCAAGATCGATTTTCTTGATCATCTAGGTGCTCACGTAGCTCAGCTATGGTGGAAAGTAAGCCATTTCTCTCTGCATTTACCCCAGCATAGGAATCCTCCATATCGCTAACCTGTTTTTCTAGCTCAAAAATTAGGGAGCTGTGTGTACTGGTGGTTTTGGTGAGGCTGGTGACCATGGACTGTAGGTGAGCAAATTGGTTGTTTAGGTTGCTGAATCCTAATTTCATATCACGCTGCATATGGAGCAGTGTTTCAGGGACTCCTGCCAGTGACTTTATTAGCTCCATCAGGCTAGGATCCTGCAGTATGTCTTCAGAGCAGGCACCTGGTGAAGTAGGCCCAAGATCACAAGGGTCGCATGCAGTTCTCTTCGATTGTTGGCGAGCTTCAAACTGCAAATTTGCCTACTTATTTTTTGATTTGCCAGATGCCATCAGGTCAGGGAGAAAAGCAATCCACAAAAATATAGCTAAAAGTCTCTTATTCAGCTGTTTAGGCAATTTTAAAGTCATTGCCCCAAGAAGCTGCTCTAGCAAGCTTCCACCATGCTTGCCAGTTGGCCATGCCCCCTATACAGTGTATGTTAAATCCCAAATTGTGAACCTTAATAACTTTGCAATTGTTAGTTCAACGTGCTTGATATTTTGCATGCACGGAGTGGTACCACAGATCTCAGGATCTGTAAAGTTTTGTTTTGGTCATATTTCTGGTTGTGGAGCTGCAGAATGTCAAAAACTGTGAAAAATCATTGTTTTTTTTGCATTTTTTCATCATCTGTTGCATCCAAGCAGTGTGTCTGTTTGGTGTGAAATTGTGTTGGGTACATGTGGACTGGGTTAAAGGGGTGTCCATTGAAGATTTGGTGAAAAAATATTAATCCGTTCAAAAGTTATGCCATTTTTTCATGCCTCATTATAGTCCATGGGAAAATTTATAAAGGTGGCTCAAAAACGTTAGCACCAAAATGTTTCATTCGTGCTCTGGGAAAATTCATTCATGCTGCCACCATCTTGTTAGCAGTTAGCGAGAGACAAAAATAGCTAGAACTCAAAAAATACTGCCCCTTTATAAGTACCACCACTTGTGTTTACCTAATCAGGCAATGAGGAACATGTCCCTGACATCAGTTTCTGTCAATATTATCTGAAAATATGTTTTTTTGATTTTTGATTGATCTTCCAAAATTTCAGCCCTGCATACAAAATTGTTGTGTGTGACAACATTCTCAGGGAAGCATGGAAGCAATCATGCAAACATTTATTGTTGTGCAACAACTTCCTTTTATAATGAATTGGGGTGCAGTAAAAAGTTTGGCATTTGCTTGCAACAAGGTAAATTGTGCTTTTTGGCTACAATTTACAGGGTAAGAAGCTGTTGACTCACAGTTGTGCCTTTTGCTTGTTTGGTGAAAAAATATTGAGTGGTTCCATAGTTATAGCATTTTGAAAATTGAGGAATATCCCTTAGGATAACATGCAGCGCCCATGGCATCTTTAAATGCCCGTATCTCAAAATGGTTCAAGATAAGGATTTTTCATCTGAAAAGTTCTTAGTCCCCTATAGGGGACTAAGTACAGATGTAGGTTGGAAAGTCATGAATACCATAAATTTTGAATTTTTTCTCTAGCTTGTACGGTTACTGAGATATTTGGAAATTAGTATTCCAATGGCTCATTTTCATGTCCATAGACCAGTATTATGCCCTCAAAGTTATGTGTAAGTTGTGGTGCAGAGCCAGAGGTCCCGTGTCCCAATTCATGCATATCCATATGCCAGTATGATGCCCTCAAAGTTATGTGTAAGTGGTGGCATGGAGCCCAGAGGTCCCCACTCACGCAAGTGATTATGCCAAAACTGACATTTTTGTGTGTAAGTGGGAGTGCTTTCTTAATGCATAAGTTCAGGTTGATAGCACAGTGACAAAAGTTTAGAAATTTGATGTTAGGGGTGGGTTGTCAGGCCCAACTCTCACCTCATTCCATGTCTAAACAAGCTCACATGCAACAGTATAGGAGAATGGGGTGAGAGTTAGGGCTGATGATCCCATGGCACACCCTGACATCTGTTGTTGAGTGGAGGGTGGAGGTGGGGATGTAAGGGTGGGAAACTTAACACTGAATTTCCAAACTTTTGTTGCTGTGCTGTCACCTCTAACTGATGCATTAACAAAGTTTTTTGCAATTCATTTCCCTTCTATTTGAGAAAGTGTAATGTAAGTGGTAACTGGTATGTGTTTGTGGGAGCGTGGGCAATCCAGGCCCTGCACTCCCTTCACACTGCCGGTTTTTGCATAATGATATGTATTTGTGGGAGTGCGGGCCCTCTCGGCCCTGCGTTCCCACTTACACATAGCTACGGGGCCATACAGCAGCCCTACAGTACTGAAAAGAAACCCTTGTAACATTAATTTGGCAATATATCAGTAACTATAGGAACTATGAAAAAAATTCCACTGCAGTTATAATCATGACATGGAAACCTCCATGCAGGCTTAATCCACTTAAAGGTGGACTAAGCCGCCAGGAGCAAAAAATCTGTATCTAGAATTGTTTTTGAGATATGGGTGCAGAAAGACGCTGTGGTTGCCACAATATTATCCTATGGGAAATTTCTCAACTTCGGAATGTTGTAACTATAGGGCCATTGTAGATTTTTGCACAAAACTACAAATAGGCACATATGTTGGCCCAGAGCTTGCCACCCTGCAAATGTCAGCCCAAAAGCCTCAACCATTTAGGTGCAGAGGGTTGGCAAATAATTGGTGTTTTTGGCTGTAGTGTCACAAATTGTGACACTTTCACAAATATTTGTGAAAGAATGGCCACGACAGTGTCGCAATTTGCAAAAGTGCTGCATCCATTCTGTCACAATTTGTGACACTACTGGGGGCCTGGTTGCAGAAAAGGAATTTCTGGGGTTTTGTTCACCAAACTAACAGCTGTAATGTGTTCCTCAGGCCACGATTAAGTAAACACAACTGTCAGTGTTTACCTAGAGGCACCCAAATTTAAACTACAACTATTTTTGTGCATCACTAACTGAAATCAAGATGGCCACTGCATGACAGTAAAAGGGCCATTTGTGACAGTAAAATGTAGTGGTGGCAGCTTTTGAGAGGCACATATATTTTTTTCCCTTTGACAATAATGGGAACATTAAAATTTGAATAACTTTTGAATGGATTAATATTTTTTCATCAAATCTTCAAAAGGCACATCAGTGACCTAGACTGCATCTTCCCTGAAAATTTCTGACCAGATAGGCAAATCATTTGGGCCACAGCCCTGGGCAAAGAAACACACAAAAATACAGTTTTTGCATGTTGTTTTGTGCTCTGCAGCTCCATGACTGCTCATCCGACCATAACACAACTTGCTGGATCCAGAGATCTATGGTGCCACTCTGAGAATGCAAAATTTCAGGCAAATCTGTCATATGGTTGCAAAGTTATTAAAGTGCAAAATGTTGAGTTTAACATAGAAGTGGCAGGGCAACCCTAACTATAGCTGCACTACCATTTGTTGTTGTTTAATATATATATTACTGTAAAGGGTGTGCCTTGGGGTTTTGAACCCTAATGTTCACCTCATTTCAACAGTTAATAACCTGACATGGGTACAGAATAAAACAATGGGTTGAGCATTATGGTTCACAACCCCAAGGCACACCCCTCACACCTGTTCCTGCATGCAGGGTGGAGGTGGGCCTTAGAGTTGGAAGCCAAGGGTGAGGGTGGGTTGTTTAGGTTGGAAGCCAAGGGTGGGTGTAGGGTCTAATGTTTGGGAACCCTAAGATCATATTTACCTATTTTTTATGCTTCAATCCTAATGGTGCATTAACAAAGTGTTTTGCAATATCTATATATCTTTATATTCATTGCAAAAAACTCTGTTAATGCATCAGTTAAGGTTCCTATTACAGCAACAAAAGTATGGAAATTCAGTGTTATGGTTCCCAAACCTACCACCCCACCTTCCACATACCAACAGGTGTCAGGATGTGCCTTGGAGTTATTGGCCCTAACTCTAACCCTATTCCATGTGTAAGGAAGCTGAGATGGTTCAGTATAGGAGAATGGGGTGAGAGTTAGGCCCAAAAACCCCAAGGTACACCCCAACACTTGTTGGTCTGTGGAAGGTGGGGGAGTGAGGTGGAGTGGTAGAATTGGGAACCCTAACACTAGATGATGGAAGGTTTGATACCTTTTATTGGACCAGCAAGTGTCTTGTACAAAGATGGAATTATACTCAAGCTTTCAGGGCCACACAGGTCTCTTCTTCAGGTGAATAGCAAAACTGAGCAACATAAGCAGTATTTATATCTATTAAGGAGCAATTTAAAAAAAATTGCAGGAAGTGAAGTAAAAAGGTGATAAAAGGGTCCCAGAGATGAAAGTTTATATAAGATGCAAAGTAAAAAAAATGATGTGTGAGAAGAAATGGGGTGGGGACTTAGGAGGAATAGGTCAGCAGGAGATAAAAGAAGCTTGAAAGGGAAAACAATGGACCTGGCAGGAACAGTGATTAGTAAGATCTGAGATCAGAGGTTGGCTATAAGGGTAGAATAGACAGGAGATGCCTAAGAAATGCTTGGAAGTCAAGAAATTAGAAGAAACAAAAGAACAAAGACCCAGATAAACAGGGTGTGAGGTAGTGTAAACAGTAGGTGTGAAAACAATCAGGGAATGGGCAGGACTGAGCTTAAGAGTTTGTAGGAGAGGCAGGAAGGATGCAAGGTACAGGTAAGAAAAGCAGAGTAGGTAGGAACTCAGAAAAAAACAATAACAAGAGAAATACAGAACCAACATGTGATAACTGATGTCATGATATAGTCCACAATAAAAAGAATTACAGTTTACCATATTGTGTCATAAATCCAATGTCCTGATTCAGTCCAGAAATATTAGATTTAAATTCTTTAATATATTTCAATTCCTATGTCCTTCTGTCGTGTATGTTTTTGAAGTTGTCTCTTAGTATCAAAACAGATAAATCCAAGAGAGAGTGAGCTGCTAACCTGGTTTACTATTGTGTGATGGTGGTGATTCATCCTGGTTTTCAGTACTTTACTAGTTTCCCCAATATAGCATCCATTTGTGTACTTCTTGCACTGAATTAGGTAAACAACATTGCTGGATTGACATGTGTAGGATCCATTAATTTGTATTATGTTGTTCTGGCTTGTCTTGATGGTGGCCTGTGTGCATATGTGGGTGCAGGTCTTACATCTTGCCATGTTACATGGTGTTGTCCCTCTCGTTTCTCAGTTATTATGGTCTGCTGGGAGTCTGTTATGAATTATTATGTTTGAGAGGCTAGAGGGCTGCTTATAGTCAATGACAGGTGGTTCAGGGAAGATGTCCTTCAGTGTTTCATCTTCTCTCAGTATGGGTTGTAGTTCTTTAATAATTTGCTGAAGGCATTTTAGCATGGGGCTATTAGTGATCACTAGGGGTGTGCAGTTAGTTTGATGTTTTTGCCTGTATTCCAGCAGATTATCTCTTGATATTTGTATGGCCCATTCAAATTCTCTATCAGTTTGACTTGGAGAATGGCCCTGCTGAATTAGGGAATTGCAAAGTGAGGAGAGCTGTCTGTCTCTTGTTCTCTCATCAGAGCAGATTCGATGGTATCGAATCGCCTGACTGTAGATTACAGATTTTCTTGTATGATTTGGGCAGAAGCTGGAATTATGCAGGTAGCGGTGTCTGTCAGTGTTTTTTTTTGTAAAGAGCAGTTTGTATATATACATTTTTAGTGATACTGACTGTGGTGTCAAGAAAATGTATGCTGGTGGTGGAGTGTTCAATAATGAGATTTATAGAGTGATAAAAGTTGTTAAAATCATGATGTAATTTTTTGAGAGAGTCTTCGACTTTTGCCCAAATCAGGAATAATGTCATCAATATATCAGAGGCAGACAGATGGTTTATAGGGGTGGTGTTTAAAAAATCCTCCTCTACACAGGCCATGAAGATATTGACATATTGTGGTGCCATTTTAGTGCCCATGGCTGTCCCCTTGATCTGTAAAAAGTGCTTGCCATTAAAGGTGAAGTTGTGTGTCAAAATTAATTTATAAGGGTGGTGATGGTGGTCCTGTCTGGTCCTTTGCTTTCCCTTTAAAGCTTCCTTTTGTCCCCTACTGACCTGTTCCTACTTAGTCCCCCATTTCTTCTCACACATCAGTTTTTTACTTTGCATCTTATATAAACTTTCATCTCTAGGCCCCTTTCATCACCTTCTTACTTCACTTCCTGCTATTTTTTTTAAAATTGTTCCTCAAAAGATATAAATACTGCTTATGTTGCTCAGTTTTGCTATTCACCTGAAGAAGGGACCTGTGTGGCCCCATTTTTGTACAAGACACTTGTTGATCCAATTAAACAGTATTTCAGGACACTGGTGGTGGGCTCCTCAGTGTCCCACAGTAAGGGGGATAGGACATAACTGGGGACACTGGGCGTGGGCTCCCCAGTGTCCCATACTGGGGGGGTGCTTCTACCTGCTGCCATGGGGATTGGGCACCCAGATGTCAGCAAAAAACATGATTTTCTATTAAAACATGCCTTGGCCCACTGAGCAGCAGTAAAAGGAGAAAACCTCCTTTTATTAGGTAAACCAAAAGGTGTTTACCTAAACGGGGCAGAGGAACACAATTCTGTACATATTTGGCCCAAAAAATGGCCAGAAATGTTTTTTTTTTTATATGGGCTGATTTTTTTTTTTGTATTGAAGTAGTGCCGCAAATTATGGAAGTTTTCACAAAATAGTGCTGCAATTTGTGGCAGTTTTTACACAACAGTACCATTAGTTGCATGAAAACCACCACAATTTGCAGTAATTTTGCAAAAATAGTGCTGCAAATTGTGACACTACCAAGAGCCAAATTAAATAAACATATTTCTGATCATTAGTTTTCAAATCTAATGCTAGGATCATGTTCATTGGGCCCAGATTAGGTAAACACAATTATTGTTAGTGTTTAAAAGGGCAGTAGTTTTTGAATTACAATGTTTTCTCCCCATCGCTAACTGAAAACAAGATGGCAGCAGCACGACTTTACTGGCACCATTTCAGGCAGCAAAAAGTGCTATCATGGCAGTAGAATCTGCTTTTGCATAGCACATATATTTTTTCCATAGGCTATAATGGGCAACTTAAAATTTTAATACTTCTTGAATGGATTAATATTTTTTCACCACACCTTCAAAAGGCACATCAGTGGCCCATACCCCAGAAACTCTAACAATTTCAGATCAGATCCCCAAACCATTTGGGACTAACGGATGAGAAAAGAATTTGCACCTGAATGGTAATTTTCACATTTTTTGACACTACACATCTCCACAACTGCACATCTGACCAAAACTAAACTTGCCCAATCCAGAGATCTATGGTACCAGACAGCACATGAAAAAATATGGCCACAAAGTTATTAAAGTGCAAATTTTTGGTTTAACATAGAAGTGGCCTGGCAACCCTAACTATACTGGCAATATATATAATCATGCTGTAATTTAATTTAATTTGAGGTTTTTCATTAAAGTGGCTATTCAACCCTGCAATAAATATATATATATATATATATATATATATATATATATATATATATATATATATATATATATATATATATATATATATATATATATATACACACATATAGCAAAAAACTCTGTTTAATGTATCAGTTAGAGTTGTTCACAGTGATAAAAATGAGGAAAGTCAGTGATTAGGGTTGACTCCTTCCTACAAAACCACTCCTTATACTCTCACCAACAGGCATCGGGTGTGTGCTGGGTTCATCTGTTCTAACTCTCACCCTTTCCATCTGTAAATAAGCTTGAGGTGGTGCAGTAGAGAATGGAGTGAGAGTTAGACCCGACAACCCTGGGTGCACATTCCTGGATGCCTGTTGGTGGGGTGGGTGGGGTGGGGGTGAAGGGTGGCAACTCTAACACCAAATTTTCTTTTCACTTTGTCACTGTGGAGCAACCCTAACTGATGCATTAAACAGAGTTTTGCCATGAATTTCCCTTCTTTTTGAGAATGAGCAATATAAATATTGAATGGAATGTGGTGGTGGGAGGGCCCCGTGCTCCCACCATGCAGTCCATATCTGCATAATAAATGTAACAGTAGTGCAAATGCTAACAGTAATGGTAATGGTGAGTGAAATGCAAACGCTAATGGTTAGTGTAACAGCAACAGAAACATGAATGCAAATGCAAGCTCTAACTGTTATGGTAATGCAAACGGAAATGCAAACGCAAGTGGTAATGCAAATGGTATCACAAACTGTAATGGTAACAGTGACACAAATGAAAATGCAAAAGGCAACAGTAATGGTAACAGTAAATGTAACTGCAAAAGCTAACAGTCATAGTAAAAGTGTTGCAAACATGAATAGAAACAGAAATAGTAATGGAAGTGGAAACACAAACCGTGACGCAAAAGGTGAGGGAAACGCAAAGGTAAATGCAACGGTAATGCAAATGGAAACAGTAACAGCAAGCTGATGTAAGGCAACAGTAGCGAAAAGTCGGTATCTCGCTTGATTTCCAAGATAACAGCACAAAGGTGATGTGATCCAACAGTAGCGAAAACTCTGTATCTCGTTCCATTTTTGAGATAACGGCACAAAGGTGATCTGAGGCAACAGTAGTGAAAAGGCTGTATCTCACTTCATTTCCAAGATAACTGCACAAAAGGTGATGTTATCCAACAGTAGCAGAAAGTCTGTATCTCGCTTAATTTAGAGATAACAGCACAAAAGCGATGTGAGCCAAAAGTCTGTATCTCACTTTGTTTCCAAGATAACGGCACAAAGGCTAATGTGAACCAAACCACTGAAAGGCACCTTCGTACCACTAGGGCTACCTATGCTATAAATTTCAAGCCATTAGCACAATGCATAATGCTATGTGCAAAAATGATAAGTGCATCACGCAGTATCTCCGCAGCTAATTATTTTCCCAGCATGTAAACAGCATAATTCACATCTCCAGGATATTTACTCAACACCATCCAGATTTCATGTGAAAAGACCAAACCATTCCAGAGATATTCAATTTTAAGTTTCTGCATCTTTAAGAAGTCTTCCACCACAAAATGGTGGAATCGCGGCCAAAAATGCAGTAAAATGGCAGAACTCGCAGCCGAAAAATCTCTGACTGCAAAGGGGGGCAACTTTAAATGTTTATAACTCTGGAACAGAACAACATTTTTTCACCAAATAAAAAATGGACATGTTCCTTGAAGAAAGGGCTTTCTATCTGCCAAGCATCAGACTAATCAACCACACAGTGGCTGTGCTATGCGTCATGCAAGACAGTGCAGAAAATTAGCAAAAACAGAATGTTTTGCACTGCACTACACTAAAACCATATGTACCAGTGAAATATAAATTGGTAAATAAATAGATGCACCATTCCACTCCATGTATACCAAATCTTATCCAATTCTTTTCAACAGTTGCAGAGCAACACAAGTGTAAGACTTCGCATGAGTGGTGAAAAATACATTTTTGGATGCTTCATTCTGCAAAAAACATATGCAGATGTCAAATGAAAATTGAAAATTGAAAAGTACCATAGTAGAGCAAGTACTACAAATGTCACAGACATGCACGGAAACGCAAGTGTTAACACAAACTAAAATGGTTGCCCAGCCGATAATATAAACACAAGCGCAAATGTTAACGCAAACACAAATGGTTATGCAAACAGTAATGAAAATGCAAAAACAGAAACGGTAATGTAAACACAAATGGTAATGGCAACAGCGAGGTAAAATAAAATAGTAATGCCAACGGTAACGCAAACGCAAGTGCAAACGGTAATGCACAGGGTGATGCAAAGTGAAACGATAACGTAAACGGTAAGACAAATGCCAGCTCAAATGTAAATGCAAACATAAATGGCAACGCAAACACTAATGGCAATGGAAATGCAAACGGTAATGAAAACGGTTACGAAAACGGTAACAGAAATGCAAACAGAAACACAAACAGTAACAGCAGTGGTGATGCAGAAGGAAACAGTAACGCAATTGACAATGGACACGCTACCAAAAACACAAACGCTAATGGCAACAGAAACACAAACGGTAACAAACACGCAAACAGTAATGATAATGCAATTGGAAACGCAAACGGTAATGGTAACACCAACTATGATGCCAAAGGAAACAGTAACACAAATGAAAATGCAAACGCAAGTGCAAATGCAAATGGTAATGCACATGGTGACAGAAAAGTAGACGCTAATGAAAATGGCAACTGAAATGCAAACGGTAACAGTAACGCAAGCGCAAACACAAAGGGTAACGCACATGGTGACATAAACGCAAATGGTAACGTAAACACAAGTGTAAATGCTAACGGTCACAGTACCGCAAGCGCACACACTTTTGTTCCCAAAAAGGTGCATTCAGAAGCACAGTGAATACAAAGAATGTGCCCATAATAATGACCCTCGGAGCAGAAAATGAGCACTTGGAATACTAAATTGCTTATATCTCAGGAACCGTATGACATAGAAAAAAAATTAAACTCATATTATTTATGACTTTCCAGGCTAGTTTTGCACTAAGAATTTTTGTGACGAAAAGTCCATATCTCGAAGCATTTTTGAGATACGGGACCTGAAAGGCACGTCGGATGCCATAATGTTATCCTATGGGAAAAATTGTCAACTTTAGAGTACCGTAACTTTGCAGCCCTGTAATATTTTGTCACCAAACCACCAAAAGGCACATTTGTGGGATGTTGGCTTTCTTCCTTGGAAATTTCAGTCCAAAAGATCAAACTGTTGTTTTGCTGCAGGGTAGCAAACATTTCCTGTTGTTTTGGCCATAGTGTCTCAAAGTACTTTCGCAAATCGCGACACTTCAGTAAATAAAATCACAAAAGTGTCGCATATTCGAAAGTACTTTGCAACACTATTGTTTACAAAAATTTAAAAAACATATTTCTGGGGTGTTTTACCCCCAAAAAAAAGACATGGCTAGCATCCTCAGGGCTCGACTAGGCAAACACAACAAGAATTGTGTCCCTAGAGGGTCCCAAATTTAAACGTCAAGCATTTCTCTAACCACCAACTGAAAACAAGTTGACTAATTTGTGAAAGTAAAAGGGTCATTTATGACAGTAAAAACTGCATTTGCGACACTTTCGAATATTTTAACTTTTCCCGTAGACTATAATGGGGAACAGATTTTTTTAAATAACTTTTGAACCGTTTAAGATTTTTTCATGGACTTCCGGTGATGTCATGCGCCAGCGCAGAGCCTTACCTGACAGCTCCAGCTGAGACTTTCCAAAAACCTCCCAATTACTGCTTTAAACACAGGAATCATGACAAAATAACACAGCGGGAGGTCATAGCATGCCAAGAGGAAGGGAAAGAGCCAGAATGAAGCAGCTGGAGATTCCAGATGAAGGTGGATTATCGGAGGGCGGCTCAGAAAGCGAGGGCTCACAGGCCTCTTCAACCTCACAACATAGCGCAAAGGCCTACAACCGTATTCCAGCAGAGAACTTACAGAGGCAAATGACCCAAATCCTAACTGAACTCTGAGATTTCCACAAGGAGATGCGCTCCACTACCACTGCTCTCCATACTGATCTAGGCAAACTAGAGAAGTGACAGGATGCTCTGGAAACTCAAACCACAGACGCTGATGGTTACGTAGATTGCGCTGAGCCAGCAATCATACAATTACACCAAAACCTCAAGCAGTTACAGAAGAGAGTGGAGGACGCAGAGAGCAGAAACAGACAGAATAATATATGGATTCCTGGCATTC
This sequence comes from Neoceratodus forsteri, assembly GCA_016271365.2. Taxonomy (NCBI): domain Eukaryota; kingdom Metazoa; phylum Chordata; order Ceratodontiformes; family Ceratodontidae; genus Neoceratodus; species Neoceratodus forsteri. The sequence goes on from CM057449.1 coordinate 991,165,250, forward strand.
AGGAAGGGGCGGAGGGCCAGCATATCCTACAGTTCTTACAAACCACCCTCTGGGAGATCCTCGACCTACCTGCACATGTCTCTTTCGAATCTGAGTGGGTCCACCCCATGTTTGGCCCAAGGCCAGCCCCTTGGTCTTGGCCCCGAGCAATGCTGCTCAAATTCTTGCATTTCCAGGAGAAAGAGAGCGCTCTGCATGCAGCGTGGAGGAAGGGAACAGTGCTATTCCAAAATCAGAGACTATACTTTGAAAATAACAATGCCCCCGAAATAATGGCAAAACGGAAGGCATACATTCCCATAATGAAGATTCTTAAAGTGGCAGGTGTTCGATTCAGGACCCCATACCCAGTGAGAATTACAATCTTCTTTAAAGAAGGCAACTTTACGTTTGATAGGCTGTAGCCCTGGAGGAGCTTAAAGCAAGGAAGCTGGAGATTCCCCCTCTGACTACTGATCCCAGACTGTCTGGTCCCTCGCTTGCTTCCAGGCTCTCTCAAAAAATGTGGAACAGTGGCCAGCGTGAAACGAGGCGCCAACAAAGGGTGAAAGCGATTCAGAACATGGTTAGCACTCTGAAGGCCCGTCAGAAGTCATCACAACCTGAACAACAGCTCTCCACTCAGCCCTTAAGATTTGAGCTGAAAGTATATTCTAAAGCACAGCATCACTGGCCTAGCCAATAGATTAAACTGACTCTACCATAGTGACTAAAATTTCCCTTTCATCAGTATAGACTGTAGATACTGAATTCCTTCTAAAGATACATTACCAAATGTGCTTTTCCTGGAGCAGCCATCCTAGGCCCTCCCCTGTGTTTCATCCTCCCTTCCATGGCAGCTCCCTACCAAATCAGACCAAGGCATTGGGGCTGAGGGAGGGCCTCACCCTAGACTCCTTCTAGCCCAGCTCTTCCTGTGGGACCAGCTCCCTGGTTCCCCCACATCCCGCCTTCCGATCTCTCTGCCATTCCTACGAACACACCCTTTGGTATAGTGTTTGATTGTTCAACGTCTCCCTCCAATTCCTGTTGGGCTCCCATCGAGCATCCCAAGAGATCCGGTGAGTGTGCATTTTTCAACGCGGGGGTCATGGCTTCCCGGGGGGTGGAGACAGAAGAGGGGTGATCTTTGGTACATCCGGAGGAGCTCTGGGGAGCTGGAATTCCTTGGGAGTTCTGAAACCTCAGAGCCCCAAAGTGCATTTTTAAAAATTATTTCCAGGTCTCTAGTAGACCTGGAATGGACAGTGTCACATTCTCTATGAGACACTGAGGTTCTGGGGGCTGGGGGAGAATACCGGACCCTCCCAACTGTTGATGGAGGTCACTGGGGAAAGCGCACACCCATCAGGTCACTGCTCACCCCCTACACCATCCACAGCGTTAGGGTCTGCATAAGAGCCTCCTCAGAGACTCGAGTCAGGGATGGTGCAGATCGCTACAACAAAGGGAACTTGTGTGGTTTCTCTGACCCTCGAGAGGCAGAACACCACACTCCAGTTTTTCAAACTAGCGGTTAGTGCTAGCTCCAGATCTGCTTGCTTGAGGATGGGAGATGTTCCTACAATCGGGGCGGGGGGGAGGAAGGGGGAGAGTCAACTAAATACAACAGCAACTGGATAGTTTACCTGGATCCTCACTAAGAGAATGCCTCGGAATTTTTCTAAGCCTCCTACCAGGCACAAGCTTATACCCTTCAGTATAAAATCAGTGTTGGGAAAGGGATTGACTGTTAATGCCAGATTTGAACAAACATGCATTTGGAGCTATAGATGCCTGTGGAGGGGACATGGTGGGGGGCATTGGGGACAGACAGCGCACTGATTTAGTCCCTGGGTCCGTCGTGCTCCCCCCGTTTTCTTCCCTCCCTCTCTCCCACCTCTAGCCAGGTCATGAACGTTAGGGGCTGCTTTCTTGTGCCCCAGTCAGGTGGTGGGCCCACACTCCTAGAGGCTGCCTGACTGTACTACAGGCTTGATTGGACCTGATGTGGGGTGATGGGTTTTAAGGCCACTCTTCATCCCCATGGTTGACCTTTTTGGGGTGGGGACTTATGGTCCCTTCCTCTGCTTCCATTGGTGATCGTCTGGAATTCTCTTCATAGCCCCGTGACTGCATACATCCCTTCACAGCACAACCCCAGCTCTGAGGATCTCGGCTACTTAGCCTGATGTCCCATTCACCACTCTTACACCTATTCCCTTGAACACTGTATGTGTCAGGAGATCCCCCGCAATCGGGAAGTTACCTCGCAGTAAGGATCACTCCTTACTTCAGGGTCAGGTATTGACCCTGCTCTTTGGAAGCATTAGTTATAGTTCTTCTGCTGAAGGTGCCCAGTTGACTCCATAGCAGAACATGTTGATTAATAGCTCAGTTGAACTGTATATTATGACAAGTTTGCATATATGTATGATGTTCTTTTCTTTTAACATACAAGTTGACAACAAATTGGATAAACGAACTGGAAAACTAAGAGTGAGTGAGTTAGTGAGGGGTGGACCCGGCCGGAGGGGGGTTCCCCTAGCAGCATCCCGGCCCAACTAGGATAATGGCTCCTTCAGATTTCAAACTACTCTCCCAAAATATAAATGGCCCGACCTCTCCAATTAAGAGATCTAGAGTCTTAGCATACCTGAAGAAAAGTAAATCAGACCTGATTTACCTACAAGAAACTCACTTAACCTCTGCAGAACATGCTAAACTGACCTGGCTAAGTCGTGGTGAGGTTTTTACTCCTCTAGTACCAGGGCAGATGCAGGGAAATGGTAATTATAGTACCACCTCACACACCTTTCTCCCCAGGTCTGAGCTGGGCTGACCCCGAAGGCAGACTAATCTTGGCACAGGGTACAATCGGTGCTAGACAAGTCATCTTGATAAATGTGTACTTCCGCCCAGGCCTCCCTGTCCCTCAGCTTAAAGCACTCCTAGACAAGATAGTCCAGTTGACTGTTGGGACCATCCTAATGGCAGATTTTAATCTCCTTCCAGACAATAAGCTGGACTCCTCTAACCCACGCCCCACCCAACAAACTGCGAGCCACAAATTCTTTAAGAAGTTTATACAAGAGGTGGGTTGGTGTGACGTTTGGCACCGCACACACCCCCAGGCACGGAACTACTCCCACTATTCTGCAGTCCACCACACCTACTCCTGCATAGATCAAACCTACACCCAACTTGAGAACTTATCAACATTGCAAGAAGCCCGAATGGGGGATATAACCCTGTCAGACCACGCCCCCAATTATTCTCTGGGATATGGGTTTACAACCCAAAAATACCCGATGGAGACTCAACCCATATTATCTGCGCTCAAAACAATTTCAGGAATTCCTTCTAGATAAAATCACAGAAATTGCAGGAAACAACCCACCATAAGATTCATTCCCTGCAATTCACTGGGATATGGTGAAGTCAGTCCTCTGGGGGCACATAATCCAACATACTGCGGAATTAAATAGGCAGTGTAGGGCACAGAAAGCCAATCTAGAAGATACCTACATTTTCTACAAATGGCCCACAAATAGTGGGACAGCTCTGTTTTCTCTCAAATGCAACAAATCAAGTCAGAACTAGACTGCATAACCCTGCAACAAACTGAGATTGCTTTAGCATTTTTAAGACAAAGATATTATGAGGTGGGCCCGAGAGCTGACTAGGCTTTTGGCTTACCAAATCAGAAAACAAAGGAAATCTGAAGTTATACCTACAGTTAATCACCCTTTGCTTGGCCACACTCTGACAAACTACATGATATTACTGAGGTCTTTACCACCTATTACTCTAATCTATACACCCCAGAGGAAATTCCCACCCCACAACAGATAACTATCTCCGCTTAATTAACATGCCTAAGCTGAATGAAGCCCAAAAGGAAACTTTAACCACTCCGATAACAGAGTCTGAGCTAGCCCTGGCTCTAGCCCATGCGAAAACCCTCAAATCCCCAGACCCAGATGGCTATGGAGTAGAATTCTATAAGGTAACTGGACCCCAGAACTTTAACAAACTTCTCCTACTCTTTAATACTATCCTGGAGGGTGACACCCCCCCACATGGTCATATGCAACCATCTCAGTGATCCCTAAACCTGGGAAAAAAAAACATTTATGTAGTTCTTATAGACCAATATCAGTCCTTAATGTGGACTACAAATAATTCACAAACATTCTAGCACATCACCTAGACACCTATCGCCCCCAACTCATAGATAGAGATCAGACTGGCTTTGTAAGAACCCGTTCTACCACAGCTAACATTAAACACACTCTTCACCTATCACATCTTATGTATACCACTAACTCACCCTCAGTTTTAGTCAGCCTCAATGCAGAAAAAGCATTTGATTGCGTGGTTTGGCCATTTTTATACCAAGTATTATGTAAGATAGGGATCCCACTAGCTCTGATCAGGGTTATTCAGGATATATATTATGCCCCCCAGGCATGTGTAAAGATAAATGGGCACCACTTCAAATATATACATCTGGCATGAGGAACTAGGCAGGGCTGCCCTCTTTCCCCACTTCTATTTGCAGGCTTTATTGAACCACTTGCACAAAGTATTCATGATTCACAGAACATTGCCAGGGTCTCCTTGGGAGACACAGAACACCGCATTGCACTGTATGCAGACGATGTACTGCTTTACCTCCAGGACCCTGAAAGGTCATTACCAGCAATAAAACAACCACTGGATGATTTCAGCCAGGTCTCTGGATACAAACTTAATTTCTCTAAGATCAAGATCCTCACATACCACTATACCCCCTCCCTTAGAATACAAGAACTGTTCCCCTGTAACTGGTCCTTGACTAAGTTAAAATACTTAGGTATTTACCTCTCTCAATTGCCAAAAGATTACTATAAAAGCAATTACATACCATTCTCCACCCAGCTTAAAACCAACCTAGCCACATGGAACACACTGCCGTTAAGCATCTCTAGGCAAATAGAATTAATTAGAATGGTGGTTTTCCCCAGAGCCGTTTATATATTCCAGAATGTCCCCATTCTCCTAGTTGAGAAAACTTTCCAAGCATGGAACCAATCCATCTCCAGATTCATATGGTCAGGAAAGAGACCTAGGAATATGAAGGTTCTTACTCTTCCCAAAGCAGAAGGAGGCCTATCACTACCTGACCTCCATTGTTATTACAATGCGGCCATCCTACCGCACCTGATGGCAAGGCAGAATATTACTAGCAACCCACACTGGGTGGAAATGGAGTGTTCTCTCATTAGTAATAAGGATAATTTTGGGAAGATATACGGACAACACAATGCCCCCCTTCCTCCCCACCTTATAGATCCCTGGGTAATTCACTGTGTGAATGTCTGGAGTGTTATTAGGAGCTTGCAACACCTAGAACCATTTCTGCCTCTCATATGTCCTATAGTGAGCCTAGACCAGTTCCTACCCAATATGATGGATCATGGCTTCTCTATTTGGGAATGCCTTGGCCTATGATACCTCCCACAGATATTGTTGCAAGGAACCCTGTGGCCCTTTACTGAAATCCAAACCAAATACAACATAGTTCATGGGGATTTCTATAGATGCATGCAATTATACCATTACTATGAAAACCTGCCTACCCTGACCCAAACCCCTGCACAACTCCCCTCGCTGATTAACCCCCAAGTACACCTGAATATCTCCCATGGGCAGAGACATCTCTTGTCACTGTATTACCAAGCTCAGAAGTCCCAGCATAATCTCCTTACTGGCAGGATAAGACTACAATGGCAAGAGGAGCTTGAGCTTCCTATCCCCTTAGAGAATCAGCAAAAAGCTTGCCAGTATATTTCTAGAGTTACCAGCTCCCATCAATGGTGTGAGTATGCCTGGAAAAATCTTGTCAGATACTTTTGAACCCCTATAATCACCAGCCACTATACCCCCAACAATACAACTTCCTGTTGGCATCATTGTGGAGAGGTCAGAGCCACTCACACACACATCATGTGGACTTGCCCCAAATTGCAGCCCTTTACTATGATGCTACAAACTCACCTACAAGAACTCTTTGGTCCTCAGCTGCAATTAACAAATGAAATGTTTATTCTAATGTTAACTCCTAGAGAATTCAGAGAGCACACTACCAGATATCTTCTCCACCTCCTCCTCACAGCAGCCAAAAAGGCAATAACCAAGCTATGGCTGACTACAAAACTTCCAACCATTCAAGACTGGTGGTACATCACAAAGCAGATATACTATATGGAACAGATAACTTATAACCTAAATGACCAAAGAGACAAATGTACTGCCAGATGGACTAAGTGGCAGCTATACTACATGCTGCAAGACAACACTTTTGTCCCTTAGTCCTAAGTTAAACCCTTCTGCTCCTCTGTTCTTGGGCTGGCCTGGGGCGCTGCTGGGTCCATCCTCCCTCCCACCTACCCTCTTATTTTTCACTAGGGTCATCCTTACCCTCTGGTTAAATGAATAGGGTCTTGGACCATTGTTCACCCCTATTTTTAGAGAGATCGTAGGTGGAGCCCTGACTAAGTCTCACTGCCCTGTGGGGTCTTCCTAACCTGCCAGGTTTATAAGGACAATAATAGATCTGATTGCTCCCAAGCTCATGTTTCTGATCAACGGGGGCCTATTAATACACCTAAGTAAATGTTTTTTGATGACTCTCCAATTAAATAATTAATTACTCATTTGTATAGGATAACCCAAACAGATGTTTTCTAATTAAATATTTCTAAGTTTGTATGAATTACAGTATCACCTGTAAGTTATGAAAACTGTCAACTATGTATGTCTGTTGAAAACTCAATAAAAATGAGATTTAAAAAAACAAAACAAAAAAAAATGTTCATGAAATCTTTGAAAGGCATGTCAGGGACCCCGCTGCATGTTCCCTAAAGGTTTTGAACCGACTGCCCAAACCATGCGATCTGTAGGCACGAGCAAAGAAATGTGCAAAAACATGTAATTTATGCACTTTGTGGTGCTCTGTAGCTCCACATCCATACATCCGATCATAACAAAACCTGGCAGGTCCAGACATGTATGGTACCAGACCATGCATTCCAAATTTCAGACAAATCCATTGTATGGTTGCAAAGTTATTAAGCTGCCAAATTTCAGATTTAACCTTAAATGGGGTACTCAACCCTAACTATAGTGGCACTACTGTGCCACTATCATATATATATATATATATATATATCCATTAATGCATCAGATAGAGTTGATTTCCACACCAACAAAAGTATGGAAATTTGATGTGAGGGTTTCCAACCCTAGTACCCCACTCCCCACCCCACACCCTCCACACACCAACACACATCAGGGTGTGTGTGTTGGGGTCTTCAGGCCCAACCCTCACCCCATTCCATCTCTAAACAAGCTGAGCTAGTATAGTATAGGAGAATGGGATGACAATGAGGCCTGATGACCCCAACACACACTTCTAATGTCTGTTGGTGTGTGGAGGAAGTGGGGATGTGGTGTGGGGAAGTAGGATTGGAAACCATGATACTGAATTTCCACACTTTTTTTGGTGTGGAAATCAATCCTAACTGATGCATTATTTGAGCTTTTGCAATGAATTTCCCCTCTTTTTGAGAAAGTGAAATGTTAGTCATATGGAATCCATAGATAGGAGTGTGGGCCCTCTGGGCCTTGCACTCCAACCCATCCATAAATGTCTCCTCAGGTTTGCAAAATGGAATTCATAGGTCAGAGCACAAGGCCTACTAGGTGGAAGCACAGGTCCTATATATATATAAAAAATAGTGGCATGCACCCACAAGTATTTCCTCAGGTTTTCAAAATAGTATACATAGATTGTAGCGTGAGCCCTCCAGGTCCTATTTGCCAACCCACCCATAAGTACAGTGCTCCCAGTTTAGCATACATTATTTGCATAGGTGGGAGTGTGGGCCCTCTGGGCCCTGCGCTCCCACCTACACATAAGTGCCGACACATAGCAGAGGCCTAGGGGCATTCCAGGCAACCCTCGTAATGCTTATTTGCCAATATCTCAGTAACTGTAGCAAGTGCAGAAAAAATTATTTTGTGGTTGTATTCATGACCTAGCCACCTCCACAAGTTAATTGGTGTGCTAAGCTGCATTTAGCAAAAAATTCCGCATCTCGAATCGTTTTTGAGATATAGGCGCCGAAAGATGCCGTGGCCACCACAATGCAATCTTATGGGAAAATTTGCAACTTCAGATTGCTGTAAATATGAAACTGATGTAATTTGTTTCACAAAACTAGCAAAATGCACATCTGTGGTGGAAGGGCTTGCCATCCTGCAAATTTCAGCTCAAAACTCCAAACAGTGTAGTGGCAGTGAGGTGACAAACAAACCATGATTTTGGGGGTAGTACTGTTGCAAATTGAGAAATGTTCACAAAATTTGTGAAAGAACTGTGCGACTCTTTCACAATTTGTGAAAGTGTCATGCTCCCATTTGTGACAGTACAAATGGCTGCCTTCAAAATGTGTATATTTGCTGGTCTTTTGAAAGAAAACTGAAGCATGGGTGCTGTTCCTAGGACCCCGTTTAAGTAAACACAACAGTTGGTGTTTACCTAGTGGCACTATTTTCTGAACTATAATGTTTGTTCGTCACCGCTAACTTAAAACAAGATGACGGTGACATGACACTACTGAGGGAATCTGCGACAGAAAAAGGTACTTTCACAACACTACTACTTGCTTTCATGCAGAACATATTTTTTTTTCTCATAGGATATAATGGGAAACTTTAATAACTTTTGAATGGATTATTATATTTTCACCAAACCTTCAAAAGGCACTTCCCTAACCCTATCCCCATATACCCTGAAAATTGTGACCAGATGAACAAACCATTCGGGCTGTAGAGATCAGCAAAGAATTTTCAAAAGTTGAGGATTTTTCACACTTTGTGATGATCCGCAGCTCCACAACTGAAAATTTTACCTGAATGAAAATGTCCAGATCCAGAGATCTATGGCACAATGTGCATGCCAAATTTCAGGCAAATCAGACAAACGGTTGCAAATTTATTAAAGTTAATAATTTGGGGTTTAACATAGAAGTGGCCATGCATCCCTAACTATACCTGCCCTACCGGGCAGGTATAATATATATACTAACACGGTAGTATAGTTAGGGTTCCCCCTATATATACTGCATTATATATATAATATATTCATTGCAAAAAACTTTGTTAATGCACCATTAGGGTTGAAGCATCAAAAGTAGGGAAATACAACCTTAGGGCTCCCAAGCCTCAGACCCCACCCCCACTGTACACGCAGGAACAGGCACGATGGTGGTGATATGGGGCTGTGAACCCTAATTCTCACCCCATTCCATGGATAAGTAAGGCAAGATGGGTACAGCATAGGAGAATGGGGTGAGCATTAGGAGGCAGTATAGCACAGTGGTTGAGGGCACTGAGCTGCAAACCTGGAGACTTAGGTTTGATTCCCACAGCCTCGACTTGCATACTGTGTGACTCTGAGTAAGTCATTTAACTTCTTTGTGCTCCCAGGTCATACATGGAAAAAAGCTTTGGCTTAGTATGCCTTTCCTGGTTATACAATTTCCTCCATTAGGTTTCACAATCCCAAAACACACCCCTCATGCCTGTTCCTGCATGCACAGTGGGGGTGAGGCCTTAGGTTTGGGAGCTCTAAGGTCATATTTCCCTACTTTTGATGTTTCAACCCCTCTGGGCCCTGTGCTGCCATCAGTTCATGGTGAGTGGTAGGAGAACATGGCCCTCAGGGCACTGTGCTCCCATCCATTCCTTTTGAAATTGTCCCTCATTTCCATGTGCAAGTGCAGAGACCTCCGGGCCCTGCACTCCTATCAGTCCATAGTGAGAGGTGGGGGCACAGGGCACTCCAGGCCCTGTGCTCACATCCATGCCTACTGTAATTGTCCCTCATGTGTGTGTGGGAGTGCGGGGCTCAGTGGTGGCTCTACACCAGGGCCCGCCAGGGCATGTGCCCTGGTTAAAAAAATGCTGTGCCCTAGTTGGTGCCCCATATGCTGCAGAGCTTCCCCCATAATAGCAAAATATCAGTGCCCTGGCTGCCATCTGTTGTGCCCCAGCTGTGCTCTGGTAACCATTTGTGGCTAGAGCTGCTACTGGCGGGGCTCCCCATCAGTGCATAGTGTGTTATGGTACCACTGTGCCCTGCAAAGCAGTACTGCTGCCATGTTGACAATGCATGCCACAGTACAGGTCACATTTGCCCTATTTGTTACAATTCACCAACAGTTTGAAACAGGGCTTGGTAACATGGAAAATAACTTAGTACACCCAAAGGTGTACTAAACTACTCATTGTGTTGATACTGTATCTCAAAGTGTTTTCAAATATAGCATCTAAAAGGTACTCCAACCATCACAATGTTACTCTAAGGGAAATTCCAAAACTTCAAAGTGTTATAACTCTGCCATGCAGCAACATTTTCCTACCAAACTGGATAAAGACACATCTTTGGGGTACGTCCTTTGTACCCTGAACATTTCAGTCCAACAGCCCAAACTGTTTTTAGTTATGAAGTGGGACAGACATAAAGCAATTCTAGAGGGGTAGGAGGAAGTAGGCTGTTGGTTAACTAGGATCTGAAGCTTATCCAATAGGTAGGGAAATGGGCAGACTAGGTGGGCCAAGTGGTTCTTATCTGCCTTCAAAGTCTATGTCTATATTTATGTTTAAAGTGACAAAGAGACATATCTGGAAAAATAGTGTACAAAGCTGCAGCAATACCCTAGTTCTTGTGGCAAACAGTGTTGCAATTAAGCAGTTTGAACTAAGTTAGCCCCACCAACAAAACTACCCTACGAGATTATGCATGCTCAATTTCATTCACATCCATTGAAGGGTTGCAAAGTTATTAAGGTGCAAAGTATGCAAAACTGGAAGACGGTGAAAATGGAAAAAACATATAAATTTAAGGATGCTTAAGACACAATATCTTAGAAACCACACAAGCAATTCAAATGAAGTTAGTAACATCAATGGATCTACCCCACAAAATTATGCATGCAAACTTTCATGCATATATGTTGATTGGTTGTAAAGTTATTAAACTGCAAATTATGCAAACCTTTTGTGAAAATGAGAAAAACATAAATGTAAGGATATTTGATACAGTGTCTTTAAAACCATACAAGCAATTCAAATGAAATAAAACACATCAACACACCAATCCCAAGGAAATACTGTATGCATGCAAAATCTTATGCACATATTGTAGGGCTTCAGAGCTATTAAAGTACAAATTATGCAAAACTGAAAGACAATAAAAATGGAAAAAACATTAGTTTAATGATGTTTGAGACACAATGTCTCACAAATCTCACAAAAGGTTCAAATGAAACTTATCACATCAACAGATAAGCCCCCTGAGATTATGAATGCAAAATGTCATGTATATCTTTTGAAGGGTTCTAAAGCTCTAAAGACCTTCCTTTTTAATTAAGCATTTTTAGTGACATAAATTATGTTAAATTTTATCTTGAATATAATGTTTTTTATAATTGTGGTTTTTAATATTGTATGTAGGATTTTGTAAAGACATCCTGAGCTTGGGAAGGGCACCTTATAGAAATAAACATTTACTTACTTACTAAAGTTATTAAGGTGCAAATATGCAAAACTGGAAGACTGCAAAAAAAGAAATGACACATGTAAGTTTAAGGATGTTTGAGACACAGTATCTCAGAACAGACAAAATAGATTTGCATGATATTTAGCATGTGAAGAGACCTGTCCCCAAAACTTATGCATGTCAAATGTCATGTAAATCCATTGAAGGGTTGCAAAGTTGTTAAGGTGCAAAGTATGCAAAACTGGATGACAGTGTGTGAAAAGCACTTTACTTTTACATCTATTTTTTCCCATAGGAAATAATGGGAAATTTAAAATTATTATAACTTTTAAATGGATTAATAGTTTTTCACCAAACCTTCAAAAGACACATATGCGACACAAATGCTTTTTACCCTGAAAATAGCAGGTCATTACATAAAGGCATTTCTGAGATACAGGTGCACAAAGAAATGTAAACAAATTGGTAAATTTAGGATTTTCTGACAGTTTCTATCTCAAAAACCACACAATGGATTCCCACAAAATCTGGCATGTTAAGGGACCTATTTGTAGAAATTGTGCATGCCATATTATGTGCAAATCTGGTAAGCGTTTCCAAAGGTATTAAGGTTCAAATGTTCAGCTTTAACATAGAAGTTTGCACTCAACCCCAATATGCTGGTGCTAACGTGCCAATATAATGATAATATCTTAGCACTACCATGCCAGTATAACAATAATAATTATAATAATAATATACATACAGTATATTTATTTATTGGAATCTTGGATTGAATACCTTTGAGTGAGAGCTCTTTACATAGGTTCCACTTCATAATAAAGCACATTCAGAGTAACAATATCATATTACATAGGGTATGATGCATGTTCCAGTAGGCATATATACATATAATTACAAGAGAGGAAGAAAATGGCAGAATAAAGCTAGAATGGGATGGTACATGGCACACACATGACAGGTGAATGAACAGAGTAAAACAGGGTGTAACATTTACATATCTGAGACATTGTACAATGTATGCCTGAGTCAGGTACTTGTTAGCTTAATGCAGTAAGAAAGGTGGAATGTAGAGAAGGAGGGGGGAAGGGGAAAATGTAATGGGACAGTAGCATGAGGAGGGGTGGTGAAAGAGAGGGGAGCTAGAATGGGAGAAAGGGGAGGGAGAATTAATGTACATAAACTATTAAGTGCTAAAGACCCAGTTGGGGTAGGTGAGAGGGAAGGTGGGAAGCAAAGTGGGCAGAGCTTGTGAAGGGAAGATCAATTAGGGGTAGCAATCGTAAGTAGCCCCAGCTATCAGGTGCTGCCACAGCAGGTACTTGAATATAAATAAATATATATGTATATATATATATATATATGTATTTATTTATTTATTTATAGTGATATGAAAAGCAGTGCCCAATGCAGGCAAGTGGCTAGAAAGGTAAATCACCTTACTAGTTGTATAAACAGATCTTTTAAAAATAAATAAAAAGCTTTAATGTTGCCATTATATAAAGCATATGTAAGACCACATTTTGATTACTGCTCCCAAGTGTGGAGCCCAGTGTTAAAAAAGGACTCAGAAATCCTTAAAAAGCGCAATGATGCTATACAAAACTGATACCACACCTTAAATATACTGAATATGAAAAAAAGATTAGGGAACTTAATGCTTTGGCTTCCAAGCCTGAGGAGACAAAGAGGAGATCTCTTAACATTTTATAAAATTCTACAGGACACTGAACTATCAACCAATCTAGACATTAAATATACCTATAAAGCAAACACACACAACTTAAGGATGCGTAATACGCAGATCCAGGGCCATGTCGCTAGGACAAATCTGAGAAACAACACCTTCCTGCCAAGAGTAACAAGCCTATGGAACAGACTTCCCCAGACATAATTAACAAATCAACATTTAGTGGGTTCAAATCTAAACTTGATGCGCACCTTAATGAAGACAACCTATATAGCTGATCCACTGAGAAGTGTGGATAGTATAAATGGGCCATGGCCTTCTGCTGTCCTAAATCCATAGTATAAACCATAGTACGAGTAAGCATTTCTATGGTAAACTCAAATTTTTGCACCTTTATAACTTTGCCCCCATTCAACCAAGTTACTGAAATTTGCAAAAAGCACATACGTTGTGCCAGTATGTCTTGATCCTGTAAATTTCATGTAGATGGGTTCAGTGGGAGCAAAGTCACAGAGGTGCAAAAAAACACAAAAGTCTCCATTTTTGAAAATGTTAAGACTTTTTTTGCCACCTTATAACTAAAAAAAGCCAGAAGCTTTGGAACCTGAAACTTTCAGGTTTGAAAAACTTTGCTCCAAGGTATGTGCTTTTGTGGTTTTAAGGTCCAGCTGTTAATTAGTTTCTAAAATATTTAATAAAAATATTCTGATTCTGAGCATAGGCAGTTCAAAAAAATCAATATTCTGTTCATAACTGAATTTTTGCAAAAGCAGCAACCTGCACTATACAGCACAGCTGTCTTTAATAAATGACAGCTGTGTTGTATAGTGAAAACCCTGCTGCTGTTACCACTCATAGGTCAGGGATGGGGCTACTGTCATTGTAGCCTTGCCATCCTCACTGTGTTGTACCTTCTATGGTATCTGAAGACTGGGGGCCCCAATCCCCAGTGGCGGTGTATTTATTTATTAATTTTCTGACACCTGGATGCCCACCCATGGTGTTGGATATCCCAACCCCCCCGAAGCCTGTTGTTTCATCTGATTCACCCCTTCCCCCAGCAAAGTGGGACACTGGTGAGCACACCCCCAGTGTCCTGAAATAGATAAATGTTATATGCATACTTGCAAAAAAGAAAACCATCCCAATGCCTTTTTACTTTTTATTTAAATCTGAAATAAAGAAAATGGTCCCTCATTGTCGTCACCATTCACCTTCCCGATCCCAAACCTCTGACTGAGTGACACCACCCTACACCTCCCTTAACCTACACTTACCTCTGGAGGTCGTATGCTGTCACTTTCTGTGGACCAGGACACATCTGTACTCTTCAAAGCTGATCCACAAACTGAGGAATAAAGCTTTCTGCCATATAATGTATTTGGTGGTTAACAGCTGGTTGCACTATATAACACAGCTGTCGATTTAACAAACGACAACTGTGTCGTATAGTGCAACCATTACTGCCATATAATTTATTTGGCGGTTAGCAGCTGGTTGCAGTATATGATACAGCTGTGTTTTAACTAATGACTGCTGTGTCATATAGTGCAACCCCTGTTGTGTCGTGACTTCTTTGTCAGGGATGGGGCTAAAGTAATTGTAGCCCATTTGACTGAGCATGGTACCTAAAACTGTTATCTGCATACCAGGGCCCAAATCCCTTGTGGCAGTATATTTATTTATGTTTATTTATTTAATTAATGAATTTATTTTTATTTCTTATTATTATCAGACACCATGATGCCCACCCCTGATTGCGAATGCTTCTTTCCTGTGCAGCCCCTTGATTTTATTAACATTGCCAACAGCAGGGGGCCCAATCCCCATGTCAGCATTTACACCCCCCAGCAGTGGGAGACACTGGGGATCCCTCCCCAGTGTACTGAAATAGTTTATTTTTTTATTATTTGCCTGAAAAGAAAAAATGTTCCACGACATCTTTTTTGTTTCTGTTAACCTGAAAAACAGAAAGCAGTCCCTCGTCATCGCAGTACCACTCCCCCATCCTGACTCACTCACTGAGCACTCACCATGCCACACCACCTCTTATCATATACCTACCTACCAGGGTCATATGCTGTCATCTTCTGTGTACTGGGACACATCTGCACTTTTAAAATCTGAACTGCAAACTGAGAAATATCAGTAAGTGGCATGTAATGCATTTCAATGGCATTCTGAACTTATGTTAATATCTTTGCCATTTTTTTCCAAAGATATCACCAAATTTTCAACATGGCCTTTTTGGAACCCCACCTCATGAACACTGTCACTGTCATTTCATTACTTGGACCTGGAAGGTGATTTCACAGTCGCTATGCAAAATCACCTTTCGGGACCGAATAATGAAAATTCAATACCAGTGTTGATGAGTTGGGTTCCCAAAAAGGCCATTTTAAAAATCTGGTGAAAAAAATCCTAAAAAAGACCCAGTTGCATGCGCTTATTGAAATATTTCTATGTACACGCAAAACTTTGGTAATTTTCAATATTCTGACTCCAAATTTTTAACATAGCAATTTTTCCACACCACCTCATGAACATTACAGCTGTCATTTTTCAGATCCTGTCCAAATGGTGTTTTGGCATGGATCTGAACATTTTCACCTACATGGTTTATGAGGTGGGATCATAAGAACACTATGTTGAAAGTTTGGGGTCGAAATATAAAAAAAAATGTATTAACTAATATTGTTTTCAGGGATGTCTGTTGCACCACTGTGGAATGCCCTGTCTTACCATGCCAGTAAGCTGAGTTCAAGTGTGAACTCAGTGAGCCAGTTTACTGGTACAAGGCTAAAGGAGAAGCTGCAGCAGCATGCAGAACCAGCCCTGGCCTGGGTAGTGATGGAGGAGTGTGTTGGCACAGACGCCACACCCTGTGGTGGGTTGGGGAACATCACCCACTAGGTATCACCATGTGGGCCGGGGCCTGCTGGGCCCATTCACTGGGCCAGGATTGTCTCCAATATTGCATTGATCTTATTTTGTACAGGTTCAGAATGGACTGAGGCAAATGAGTAACAATTCCACTATCACAAAAAGAAGGAAAATTCTTTGCAAACAAAACCTACATTAATGCAGATATTAGGGGTTGTAAAATGCGAAGTACACAAAGATGGGAAATGAAAAACATTAGGGATTTGGGTCTCTGGAGTACTGGCAAATCAGTGGTGGGGTTTTACTTGGGGTTGTCAACCCTAATACCCACCCCTCCCATGATCAGATGAGGTCAAATGTGATAGGGCCTGTAGTGCCCTGCGTGAAGAAAGTGCTGACAGATTATGTTGGCCATACTGCATCACTATAAGACACTAGTCTGGAACTGTGTCTTGTGCTTCAGACAGCAGGATATGGGCTGGAGGGATGAGGTGGACATTAGGTTTGATAGCCCCAAGTAAGACTCCACCATTGATTTGCCAATTCTCCGGAGACCCAAATCCCTAATGTTTTCATTTCCCGTCTTTATGCCTCTTTGTGTTTTATAACCCTAATGTCTGCATTAATGTAGTTTTTGCAAAAAAAAAAAAATATATATATATATATATATATATATATTTATATATATATATAGGGAGTGGTCATGCCCCTATAGTTAGGGTTATGAAGGCACTTTAATGTTAAACTTAAAATCTTGCATGTTAATAATTTTGGACCCGTTCAATGGATTTGCATTAAATTCAATATGTGCAGTGGGGCATGACTGATCTCTTGATTTGCCCAGTTGCCTGTTGGTTGGATCTATGGTTTTTGCACAATGAATCACTGAAAAATGCACTTTTTGCGTTTTGAGGGCAGTTTGGGAGATTTTGTCCATGGCGCTACGCAGCCACCATGTAGTGTGCCGGTCTGAAACTCAGTACATAGAAAGAGCTTGGGTCAAGGAATATGGTGTTTTTTGTTTAGTGAAAAAAATATTTATCCATTCAAGTTATTCAACCTTTTAGCTCCCATTATAAGTCTATGGAAACATTTATATGGTTGTTTTACCAAAGAAGAATGGGGTTTTGGCCATCTGGTCACTCCTAATGATTAAACAATTTGCAGGCTCACCATCAAAGATTCTTTGATCAGGAGAAATTTATCGATTACGATGGCCGCCATCTTGTTTTCAGTTTGGGGTTGGAATAAAAACAAATATCTCAGGCCAGGAGTAACTTCTGAAGTAAAACTTGGGTTGGTTTTGTTCAGGGGGCTTCCCTGTATTGAGCCATGTCTGATGTTTAATGTAGTTCTGTCAAAAAAATGGAGTTTTAAACTTTTAAATTCTTTGTTTGCGGCTCGCTAATGATCTTTTATTGCGAACCTGCAAATTCTTTGATCGTGAGATTCTTTGATTGCGATCTTCGTTCGTGAGGGAGGGACAAGATGGCCAGATTTTTGGGTTGGAAAAAAACAAATATCTCAGCCCAGGGGTGACTTGTGAAGTAAAACTAGGATGGGTTTTGCTCAGGGGGCTTCCCTCTATCGAGCCATGCCTGTGGTTTAATGTAGTTGTGTCCAAAACTGGAGTTTTAACATTTTTAAATTCTTGATCGCGAGCCTGCAAATTCTTTGGTCGCGAGACTTCTTTGATTGCAAGCTTCGTTCAGGAGGGCGGGATGAGATAGCCAGATTTTTGCTGGACCAGATGTCTCTGGAAGGGACCAGATAGCCCAAATTTCATGACCAGATGTTCCCTCATGATCAAAGATGATCTTTGATCGCAAGGTCATGGCTGATTCTCATGATCAAAGAATTTTTAAAGGTGCAAAAACTTTAAAATTAAATATCTCGGAAATGGTATGGTCTTTTAACTTGAAATTTGGAAGGTGTTGAGGGGATATCCTGTAGATGTGAACTATTGTGACTAGGTGTCAGAAAATTAATTTGCTGCAGAGATATTGCATGATGCAGTTTACATTTTGCAGATAGCACGCTGCATTGTGGTAGAGGCTTGAAATTTATACGGTAGCTAGCCTTACTGCCATAGAGGTACTTTTCAGTGGTTAGGTGTGTAAAATGTAAACAGGTACAGAATTATCCCACTCCAATGAATGAAAAATCTAAAATTTTAAAATTAAATATCTCGTAAATGGTTTGGTCTTTTAACTTTACATTTGGAGGGTGTTGAAGGGATGTCTTGTAGATGTGAATTATGGTGTTTAGTTGTCAGAAAATTACTTTACTGTGGAGATTTTGCATGGCGCAGTTTACATTTTGCAGATAGGACGCTGCATTGTGGTAGTGGCTTGACATTTATAGGATAGCTAGCCTTACTGCCACAGAGGTAATTTTCAGTAGTTAGGTGTGTAAAATGTAAACAGGTGCAGAATTATGCCACTCTGATGAATGAAAATTTGGTTCATTTCAAGTTGGTGGGAGTGTGGGGCCCGAAGGGCCCAGTGCTCCCACCAATATGTGCTCCCATCAATACATAGGATATTCAGTACTTGTACTGTTATGTTAGGCAGAAATTTGCAAGTTGGTGGGTGGCCCCGTGCTCCCACCAATTTTCGCGACATTGTACTTTACTATGCTTTCTCAAAAAGTAAGCAAATTCTTTGCAAAAAACTGCATTAATGCAACAGTTAGGGTTTTTACAATGACAAAAGTGAGGAAATTAGCCATTAGGGTTACCACCCCTTGCACCCCACAACCACCCCACCCCCATCAATAGGCATCGGGGTGTGCATTGGGGTCATCGGCCCTAACTCTCACCCCATTCTCCTATACTGCACCACCTCAGCTTATTTATACATAGAATGGGGTGAGAGTTAGGGTCGATGACTCCAATGCACACTCTGATGCCTATTAGTGGGGCCGGGGTGGTCATGGGGTGCAAAGGATGGCAATCTTAATGGTAAATTTCCTCAGTTTTGTCACTGTAAAA
This sequence comes from Neoceratodus forsteri, assembly GCA_016271365.2. Taxonomy (NCBI): domain Eukaryota; kingdom Metazoa; phylum Chordata; order Ceratodontiformes; family Ceratodontidae; genus Neoceratodus; species Neoceratodus forsteri. Next base: position 991,184,405 of record CM057449.1, read on the forward strand.
AACCCTAACTGTTGCATTAAGGTAGTTTTTTGCAAAGAATATATATATATATGTATTCATGGCAAAAAACTCCATTAATGCATCAGTTAGGGTTGTTTCACAGTGATAAAAGTGAGGAAATTTGGTGTTAGGGTTTAAAACCCTAACTCCGCATTCCCCCCACTCCCATCCTCACATACATACACACACACAAACATGCAAGTAGGGGAAGGACCAAGGCAACACAACCAATCACAGACAACCAGCAGCAGGTAACAGAAATAGCATACAGCTATCTAAATGTACTACAAAACACATCCATCATCATGGTCCACCAACTGTATTAGTTCTGCTTCCATCTGAGTGCCTTGGGGGTACACCGCCATGCTGTGCAGATGTGCAGGGTATGATAATGGAGCAGCAGGTCTCTGTACATAATGGTGCATTGAGACATAATTTCCTTATGCTAGGGTAACATTATGATGCATTAACACACAACAAAGGGTGGTGAAAATGCTGTGTGATATTATCTGGTCATAACCATGGAAATTGAAGCATGGGGCCCATGGTCAGACCAAGATGGGCATGTGTACATAATGATAGACATATGCCTGTTCACAACAACCTCTGCCCAGAACAGAATGCATATATGCAATGCTCAACTGTGTAATGATAACAGTATAGCTTTTTCTTCATAATAGACAGATAGAGATAGACATTATAGGGGTGTGGTTGCACCTCTATAGTTAGGGTTGAGTAGGCACATTAATGTTAAACCTCAATTTTTTCATGTTAATACCTTTTTAACCGTTCAACGGATTTGCACACAATTTGGCATGTGCTGTTGCATATGATAGATCTCTTCATTTGTCAAGTTGTGTTTCAGTCAGACTTACAGTTTCTGCACAGAAACAGTATTTGGTTATGCCAGGGTAACATCAATAAGCATGAAGACACAGAAAAGGGCAGTGAAAATGTCTGATATTATCTGGTCACACCCACAGAAGTGGGAACATGGGCCCCTTCAACACCCGTACTAGCAACAACATATAAATTTGTACAGAAACTGACATATCTCTTTAAACAAAGTAACTGTCCCAAAAGCAAATATAGTGAAGTGGTATCCTGGTACCCTTTGGGTCCCATGATACCACACAGTGGGACAAGTGTACAGAGTAAGCTAATGGTGCAGCACCGGTCTGAACATTACAGTGTACTGATACATCATTTGGTTTTGCTGGGGTAACATCAGGAGGCATTAATACACAACAAAGTGTGGTGAAAATGCTGTCTGAGATTATCATGTTGTTATATCAATGGATTAAGTACACATACTCATTAGTAAGAGATACTGGCTAACTGTTTTGGTAAGAGGAAAAAACTTACTGTGGTACATCACCCATTGTTGCCCATCATGCCTGTGTATTCCCAAGGTACTCAGATGGCAGCAAAGCTCATGCAGTTGGTGGACCATGATGATGGATGTGTCTTGTAGTACATTTAGATAGTTGTATGCTATTTCTGTTACCTGCTGCTGGTTGTCTGTGATTGGTTGTGTTGCCTTGGTCCTTCCCCTACTTGCATGTTTGTGTGTATGTGTGAGGTTGGGGGTGGGGGAATGCAGAGTTAGGGTTTTAAACCCTAACACCAAATTTCCTCACTTTTGTCGCTGTGAAAAAATCCTAACTGATGCATTAACAGAGGTTTTTTTGCCATGAATTTCCCTTCTTTTTGAGAATGTGAACTATAAATAGTGAATGGTATGTGGTGGTGGAAGCGCAGGGCCCAAACAAGCTGTCCATTTCTTCATAATCACATGTGTTTGTGGGAGTGCGGTCCTTCCAGGCCCTACACTCCCACATACACAGAAGCAGGAAACCATACTGCAGCCCTGTAGTTAAAGGAAGCCTCGTTACAGTGACTTGCCAATGTCCCTTCTTTTTGAGATTGTGCAATATAAATAGTGAAAGGTATGGCCCCACGCTCCCACAATGCTGTCCATTTCTTTATTATAACCCTAACGCTAATGCTAACAGTAACAGTAACGCTAACGGTAATGCAAACTGTACTGCTAACGCTAACAGTGGTGGTAATGGTAATGCTAACACTAATGCTAATGGTGACGCAAATGCAAACTGTAATGCAAATACAAGCGCAAACGCAAATGCAACCGCTAACGCTAACACAAACGCTAACGGTAATGCAAACGGTAACACAGAAGCAAACGCAAACAGTAATGCAGATGCAAATGCAAATGGTAACACAAACGGTAATGCAAATGCAAGCACAAATTCAAACACAAACGCTGACGCTAATGAGAATGCTAATGCTAACACAAAGGCGAACACAAACATTAATGATAATGCAAATGGTAATGCAAATGCAAGCAGTAATGGTAACACTAATGCTAATGGCAGTGGTAATGGTACCGGTAATGCTAATGGTAACGGTGACTCAAATGCAAATGGTAATGCAAAAGTAATGCAAATGCAAGTGTAAATGCAAATACAACCGCTAACGTGAATGTGAATGCTAACGCTAATGCAAATGGTAACGCAAATGCAAACACTAACACTAATGCTAACGCAAATGCAAATGCTAATGCTAATGGTGACGCAAATGCAAATGGTAACACAAATGCAAGTGCAAACACAAACACAACCTCTAACACTAACACTAATACAAACGGTAATGGTAATGCTAACAGTAGCACAGATGCAAATGCAAATGGTAACACAAACGGTAACGCAGATGCAAATGGGAACTCAAACAGTAACTCAAATGCAAGCACAAATACAAATGCTAACAGTAATGTGAACACTAATGCTAACACAAAAGCAAATGCAAACATTAACGGTAATGCAAACGCAAATGTAAATGGTAACGGTAATGCTAATGCTAATGGTAGGGGTAATGGTAAAGCTAACAGTAACGCAAATGCTAATGCTAACGCTAAGAGTAATGCTAACACTAACGGTAACACTAATGCAAACGGAAATGCTAACACTAACGCAAACACAAACACAAATGCAAGCACAAATGGGGATGCAAACATTAGCGCAAATGCAAAAGCAACTGCTAATGTGAATGCTAACACTAATGCTAATGTAAATGGTAATACTAATGCTAATGCACATGCAAACGTTAACAGTAACAGTAACACAAATGCAAACGGGAATGCAAATGCGAACGCTAACTCTAAAGCAAAGGTTAACGGTAATGCAAATGGTAACATAAATGCAATTGGTAATGCAAACAGTAACGCAGATGCAAATGCAAACTGGAATGCAAATGGTAAAGCAAATACAAGCACAAACACAAATGCAACCACTAACGGTAACGCAAACGCTAATGCTAACACAAACGCAAACGTTAATGGTAACACAAACACAAACAGTAATGGTAATGCTAATGCTAACAGTAGGGGTAACGCTAACACTAATGGTAACACTAACACTAACGGTAATGGTAACACTAACGGTAACGCTAACGCAAATGCAAGTGCAAACGGGAATGCAAAAGTTAATGCAAACACAAATGCAAACAGTAATGAAAACGGTAACACAAATGCAAACGTAAACAGACAGGGGCATCAAGAAGTGCAGTGAAAAGAAGTTTTGGAATAAAAAGTCCGTAACTTGAACCATTTTTGAGATACGGGTTCTGAAAGGAGCCATGGATGCCGCAATGTTATCCTATGGCGAAATTGTGCAACTTCGGAATGCTATAACTTTGAGCCTCTTGAGTGTTTTGCATTAAGCCACCAAAAGACACATCTGTTTGATCAGGACTTTCTACCCTCCAAATTTCAGCCCAAAAGACCAAACTGTTTTGTTGCAGGAGGGTGGCAAAGATTTCTAGTTATTTTGGCTATACAGTAGTTTTGAAAAAAAATTTCATAAATCACAACACTTTCGCAGTACAAAATCACAAAACGTTCACATTTCTGAAAGTATTTTGTGAAAGTACTTTCCAAAAAACATTTTAAATTTATTTCTGGGGGGTTTAAGCCCCCCAAAAAGACATGGCTAGCATCCTCAGGACTCGACTAGGTGAACACAAGAATTGTGTTCCTAGAGGGTCCCAATTTTAAACGCTAGGCATTTTTCTGAGCTGTAACTGAAAAAAAATGGCTGACTACTCACGAAAGTAAAAGGGCCATTTGGGACAGTAAAAACAACCAATCACGAAACTTTTCCCATCGACTATAATGGAACACTTGTTTTTTGAGTAACTTTTGAGCGGTTTAATATTTTTTCATGAAATCTTTGAAAGGCACATTGGTGACCCCAGATGCATGTTCCCTGAAGTTTTCAAGTCAAATGGACAAACCATGTGGGCTGTAGGCATTAGCAAAGAAATGCGCAAAAAGTCCTTTTTTGCGTTTTTTGTTCTGTAGCTCTGCAACCGTATGTCTGACTACAACACAACTTGGCAGATCCAGAGACCTATGGTGCCAGACCATGCATACAAAATTTCAGGCAACTCCATCATAAACGATGGCGAAGTTATTAAGGTGCAATATTTGAGGTTCTGTATGAAAGTGGCTACTCAACCCTAACTATAGTGGCACTACCGTGCCACTGTAATATATATCTATATACAGTATGTATGTATATATAAATATATGTGTGTGTGTGTGTGTATATATATATACAGTATATGTGTGTACATATACATATGGATAGATAGACAGACAGATAGATAGATAGATAGATAGATAGATAGACAGACAGACAGACAGATAGAGATAGACATTATAGGGGTGTGGTTGCACCTCTATAGTTAGGGTTGAGTAGGCACATTAATGTTAAACCTCAATTTTTTCATGTTAATAACTTTTTAACCGTTCAACGGATTTGCACACAATTTGGCATGTGCAGTTGCATATGATAGATCTCTTCATTTGTCAAGCTGTGTTTCAGTCAGTCTTACAGTTTCTGCACAGCAAAGCACTGAAAAATGCATTTTTCTCCACTTTTGACACTTTTTTTCCCTATGGTGCTGCAATCATACGAACATAGAAAGAGTGTGGGTCAAAGCACAATCCAGCATTGGTTTGGGTAAAAAATATTAATCTGTTGCAAAGTTATTTAATTTTTAATTTTTGAGTTCTGAGCATGCTTAGTTCACTCCAAGATTTATATGTATGTTTTTCAACTAGGATTGGGCTCACAGTCAAGTATTTTGTCAGCTCATGGATGAAGATTTTAAAAAATCCTCACCTGTCAGAAAAATTCCTTGTCCGCGAGCTGCCATCTTGTTTTCATTTTTTCCCCCCAAACAAAATGTCATAGCTTTCTCCATGGGTGACTTTTTGTTGTAATAAGGCATGGGTTTCGTTTAGGGTGACACCCTGTACAAACCCATACCTTTGGTTTGCTTTATTTTGTCCAAAAAATAGTGTTTTGAAATTTAAAAATTATTTGACCGTGACTCGCTTACGATCCTGTTTTGCAAGGTGACAAAATCCTAGTCTGCCAGCCAATCCTCTTTCATGAGGCTGTAAAATCCTGGTCCATTACTTTGTGACCAGATGGCCCTTTTCACGGATGAGGATTAAGCTGACAGTCAAGGACTTTGCTACCTCATGAAAGAGGATTGGCTCGAGGGCTAGGATTTTGTCAGCTCATGGAAGAGGATTGGGTTTTTGAATCCTCTTTCATGAGGTGACAAAATCGTGGTCCACGAGCTGTCAAAATCCTAGTCCAGCACCTGATCCTCTTTCGCGAGGCAGCAAAATCCTTGACCGTCACTTTGTGACCAGATGGCCCTTCTCATGGACAAGGGCTGCTTCACGGTCAAGGATTTTGCTGCCTCACGAAAGAGGAGTGGGTGATGGACTAGGATTTCGTCAGCTCTCAAAAGGGTATTTTGTTTTGAATCCTCTTTCATCGGTTGACAAAATCATAGTCTGTGAGCTGTCAAAATCCTAGTCCGCCACCCAATCCTCTTTCGTGAGGTAGCAAAATCCTTGACTGTCACTAAGAGACCAGATAGCCAAAATGTGATGGTCAAGGATTTCTCGTGGATGGCAATTTTGACAGCCTGCGAATGGGGATTGATCTGATGGTCAGGGATTTCACTACCTCGCAAACTAGGAATTTTTTAACTTTCAGAAACTTTCCCACTGCACTGTAAATTAATAGTTTGGTCTTTTGACTTGAAATTTGCAGAGCATTAAGGGGATGCCCTAGCAATACAAATTATGCTATTTAGGTGTTGGAACATTAAGCAGTTCCATAGATATACCATCATGAAGTTGAGATTTTTCCCATAAGATAACACTGCTGTGGCCATCATGCCTTTCAGTGCCCATATCTCAGAAATGGTTAGTGATATGGATTTTTCATCACAAAAATTCTTAGTCTCCCTATGGGGGTGCTGAGTATAGAAGTAGGTTGGAAAGCCATGAATACCATAAATTTTGAATATTTTTTCTACCTTGTACAGTTACTGAGATATCTGGAAAATAGTATTCTAGTTGCTCATTTTCAGGTCTGTGGGCCAGTATTATGTCCTCAAAGTTAGCAACCAGGGCAGTTTTCAGTGCCCATATCTCGTAAATAATGTGCTATATGGATTCAGTTGAATCACCTAGCATGCAGTGCTCGCTATCATGATTACAATGACACTTGAATTTTTTTCCTAGCTGCTACGGGTCCCAAAATATAGGCAAATTATTTTTACAAGGATCCCTTTCCCTATTGGGCTGCTGTTTGGCTCTGTAGCTATGTATAAGTGGCAGCACAGGGCCCAGAGAGCCTGCGCTTCTACAGATGCATATCAGTATGCAGAAATGGGCAGCTTGTCCCCACGCCCCACCAACACATGCTATTTACTAGTTATATTGCACTTTTTCAAAACAATGAACTTCATTGCAAAGACTTCTTTATGCGTATTGTTGTTAGTGACAAAAGTGGGGAAATGAGATGTTAGGGGTTGAGACTTACCCCCCCACTCCCCATTATCCACAGACCGACAGACGCCAGGGTGTGCATGGGGGTCATGAGGCCCAGCTCTCACCCTATTTTCCTTTACTGTAGTATGTCAACCTGTTTACACATGGAATGGGGTGAGAATTAGGCCTCATGACCCCATGGCATACCCTGGCACCTGTCAGTCTGTGGAGGATGGGGCGGTGGTGGGGGTTAGGGGCTCAACTCTAACATCTAATTTCCCCACTTTTGTCACTTTAACCCTAACTGATGTATTAAATGAAGTTTTTTTGCAATGAAGATATATATATATATATATATATATATTTATATACATATAGTGTATTATAGGGGCACAGTCGCACCCCTATAGTTAGGGTTGAGTAAGCACTTTAATGTTAAACCTCAATTTTTGCACGTTAATAACTTTAGAACCATTCAAAGTTTTTGCACAAAATTTGAAATGCATGGTCTGATATTGTAGATCTCTTGATTAACCAAGTTGAATTTCCATCGGAGTTAAAGTTTCTGCACAACAAAATGCTAAAACAAAACATGTTTTTCACCACTTTTGACATGTTTTTTGCCAATGGCGCTGTGACCACACCGTGTGGTCTTTTGGTCTGAAATTTGGAAAGTAGAAAGAGCTTGGGTCAAGGAACAATCCAGCATTGGTTTGCTAAAAAAGTATTAATCCTTTCAAAAGGTATTCAGTTTTAAATTTTCAAGTTGTAAGCATGCTCAGTTCACTCCAAAATTGATGTGTATTTTTTTTATACTCCTTTATTTTGAATTTCATGTAAGATTTGTTCACAGCACATTTGGTTTACATTTTCATACAGTTGATGTATAAGTCATTGTACAGTATCTATTAGTAGTGAGACACACAAATAGGGTGTGCACAAGGAAAACTTGGTGCTCTCAAGCAAGCAGGAACATGTAAAACACAAAATCCAGGCACTTACCTACACAAGATGCTGCACACCATTTTAGAAAATAAAGAAGCTTTATTATAAATGCAGATACAGCTACATGTGCTGGTCCATCACTGACTTTTCAGTTGCTACATTACTCAGGCTAAAAATAGAATGTTTTTAGGTCAAGATAGATAAACATAATTGTTTCAGCTGATTCATAACTTGAATATAAACTATTTCATTAAAAATCTTATATTTTTATCTAGGATTTTTTAATTAAGTGGTTTGGTATATACAGGTTTGTGGAATCAATTGAGGCAATTATGACATCATGTTTTCTAGACCTATAAAACGTCCCTGTTTTTTTAGTCTGAGTAATGTAGCCTTTGAAAAAGGGTCCAGTGATGGACCAGAAACATGTTAGGCATATGTATCTGCATTTTATGTAATTAAAGCTTCTCTTTATTTTCTAAAACGGTGTGCAGCATCTTTAATGTGGGGATGAGTGCCCTAGCATTTTTGTGTTGCATCTGTTAGTAGTACAGTCTTTTAGTTAGCATTTATCTACATCACATATATCAATATTTCAAATAAGGAATACAGTGTAATGGGAAACACACAGTACTATTGTATGGACCATACAGAGTCCAAATTTAAATTTAAAACAATAAAGCAATATGTAAAAACAGATCAAGTCTGCTTGTATTTTTTACACTTTGTCTTTTAATAAGATAATTTGTGAGGGACTCCCTAATTAAGGGTAGGTTCTCTATTCTTAATGTAATAACTTAGATCTTAGGTCAGGGTACATCCATTTGATAGAGTTTCTAGTATTCATAAACTAGGGGAATCTGAAGAAACTGGCTTATTCTCCCCAAGGCTGAATTTTCATTTTAAACTGGGGTGGTATAGTTCCCACCTGGCCCACTGATTTATGTAAATCTCTGACTTGTTTTGCAGGTCAAGTGAATGCTGTTCAAGGCCCCGAGTGTGTTGTATTATACTTTTCCAGTCAGAGACTCTGGGGGAGTCTCAGTGAAGCCACTTTTTGGTTATTACTTTATTGGCTGCCACCAAAAGGATTGATCAAAGGTAGAGTGAGTCTCTGACTCTGAGTGATCTGGGGGGGAATTCCCAATATAAGATTTAAGGGGGTTAGCTGTTCCACATGGGTAAAGAAAGACATAACATGGCCTGCTACCATTTGCCAGAAGGACTGGAGTTTCAAGCAAGATAGAAAAAGATGGGCATGGGAGGGTACATTCTCTCCACATTCCCTCCAACATGCTGGTGAGAAACCTGGGTTTCTTTTTGCAAGACGTTATGGAACCAGAAAAAATTGTGCACACACCTTCCAAGTATACTCCCTGTACCCTGGGGGAAGATGTAGTGGACTAGGTCAGCATCCAGACCTTGGGCCAAACAGGCTGCAGGAGAGGGAGATGGAGATCCTGCTCCCACCAAAGTTTTAGAGGTTCTATTTCATGATCCTGCTGGGATACAAGAAATTTATATAGAAGGGGGATAGCAAGATCACCCTCTGTTGATTTCCATATCTGCATTTATGGGCCAGTGTCCTCTAAGATCAGAGATCTGGTGTTAACTTTCTGGAGCTGAGAGTTAATAAAATCTTGAATCTGAAAATAAAAGAATTGATCTTTGTGCTCCCATTTAAAGTTAGCTTTGGCCTCTTCAAGTGATATGACTGCATTGTGCCACAGTAGCTATCAGGGGGCCACAAAACCCTGAGACGCCTGAGTGATGTACCAAGTGTACACCCTGGATGGACTGTACTCTGGGTTGTTAACAAAATAAATATATTTTCAAGCATGCACTTGGCCCCATCTTTGGAGCATGCCTCTTCTCCAACCCTCTAAAATTGTCCCTGAGCTTACTCACTTTACCTGCAGGGTTTGTGTTTGGAGTGATGGAGAGAACAGTATAGAGGGGAGAGGGTAAGGTAGGGATCTGGAGAGGTCTGTTTGTTTCCAGTGGGCATTATAGTGGAGTTGCCCCATAAGAGTGCTAGTGTCATCTGAGAAGCATTCCAGTAATAGAGCAGATTTGGGAATGCTGTTCCTCCCATGTTTTTAGGCTGGGAGAGAATTTGCATTTTAAGACTGGGTTTCTGACCTTGCCAAATAAAAGCTGAAAGCATTCTCTGCCATGACATTAATTCTTTGACTGGGATGATGAAAGGGACATATTAAAATAAATATAGTAGTCTGGGTAAGGCATTTATTTTAATGACTTGGTTCCTTGAATAAAAGGAAATGGAAGGGTATTCCATCTATTCATGTCTATTTTGAGGGTAGTTATCAGGGGGAGATAGTTTAGTTTAAAAAGTTGACTTACATCTGTGGGTATTTTGATTCCCAAGTATTTTACTGCAGGTATGTCACATTTAAATTTGAATAGACTCCTGATCAATGAGGGGGCAGTGTAATTGAAGGAGAGCACTTCAGTTTTTGTTGTGTTCAAGGAGTATCCTGATAATTCAGAGAACGTTGTCAGCTTCTGAAATAATATAGGAAGAGTGGAGTCTGGGTTGGAGAGGTAGACCAGGACATCATCAGCAAAAAGAGCCCACTTATGCTCTGTGTTTGTAAATGTTATTCCCTCCATGTCCCTTTCCTGCCTAATGTATTGGGCAAGGGGTTCTACAGTATATAGAATGCAAATAACAGAGGGGAGATTGGGCACCCCTGTCTTGTACCTCTGTGGAGTGGGAAACTTTGGGAAATATGGCCATTGGATCTGAGGGTTGGTATAAAATTTAAAAATGAGGTTTATAAACTGTTCTGGGATTTCAAAAGTGGCAAGGACCCCCCTCAAAAACTACCAGGATATCCTAGCAAATGCTTTTTCAGTATCTAAACTAATAAAAAAGTGGGGGTACCTCAGGCCAGGGTATGTTCAAATTAAGTATATACAGTGTCTAATGTTGTCCAAGGCCTGATGACCTGGTATGAACCCACTCTGATCTTGATGGATCAGAACTGGGGCTAGTTGTTTAAGTCTTTGAGACAGTATCGCTGCCATGATCTCATAGTTGGTGTTGAGGACTGATACTGGGTGATAAGAACCCAGGAAGGAGGGATCCTGGCCAGGTTTCCGAATCACAGAAATTACAGCATAATTCCAGGACGGTGGTATGGGTCCTTTATTGGAAAGAATGCTCTGAAATAGTTGATGGAGCAGGGGGGATATTTCGGGTTTCAAAGATTTATAAAACTCTCCAGGGAGGCCATCCATGCCAGAGCATTTATTTGTTTTTAATTTCCCAATTCCTATCTCTATCTCCTGGGCCATAATAGGGGCAATTAAGATTTGGGCTAAATGTTTTGGTAGTTTGGGAAGTTTCAGGGAGCCAAGAAAGTCCTGGATTTGCTTTGTAGGGGGTTGAGGAGGAGATGGATATAGTTGGGTGTAGTAGTCCACAAATATGTCAGAGATCTTAACTATAGAGTACCGGGGGGCATTTCTAGTGGTTTGTCTCAGACAGGAGATCAAGGCTCTGGCCCTTTGCACCCTGAAGTGTCTGGCTATTAGTTTTAAGGAGCGGGGGCCTCCTTCATAGTATTTTTGTCTAAGGAATGCTAGTTTTTGTTCAATATAGTAATCTAGGAGGGAATTAAGTTCTTGTTTTAATTTCTTTAGTTCTTTTGAGAGCTTTGCATTAATTCATATTTTTAGTTGTTCTTCTAGGGCCCGTATACAGGACAACAACAAATCTCACCTTTGTTCTCTCTGTTTTTTATTCCTGCCAGAAATTTAAATAAACTTTCCTCTGCAGATAGCTTTGATAGTGTCCTATAATATAGAAATATCTATCTCTGGTCTTTCGTTGTCTAAGATGGCTTGTTTCACAGTTTCATTGATGTCCTGGATAATTTCTTTTTGGCATAATAAAAAAATCTTGTCTCCATAGGGTGTTCTTTTTAAAGTTATCGAATTTAAGTTGGACAAAAACTGGGGCATGATCAGACAACAAAATCCCCTACCCAGGTTTTCTGTGCGACTTCAAGATGTTCTCAAGACAGAAGGAGAAAATCAGTGGTAGAATAGAGCAGAACATATAATGTTCATTCGTACCATTGAGATGACTCCATGTGTCACCATAACCAAAATTCTTAATTAGCCTCATTAGGTCTCTTATTTTTTTGTTTGGTTTCAAATGGACATGTCACAGTTCGGACACTGAGGTTAAATTTACATTAAAATCCCCACCACAAATGACCGTTCCCTGAGCCCACTGAGATAGTAGGAGGAGGAATGCCCTATATGTATTAAACTTTGTGTTCAGGGGGAATATGCTGAGGAGATAGTGACAGGCCTTCCATTAAGTCTGCCCTTCACTAAAACATATTGATGTTCCTTGTGTGTTATCCAGTCCAGGCATTCAAATGGTGCCCTAGGTGGGTTAGAATAACAGTCCCCCTCCTTTGCCCCCCCTTGTAGGATGCTGCAAAGACTTGAGAGTACCCAAGTCACTCAAATTTATGGTGCTCTGCACTCGAGAGATGGGTCTCCTGAGGAAGGGAGATGTCAGCCCCCAAGTACTTTAAAGAAGCTAGAACCTTCGAGCACTTGACTGGACTTGAAAGTCCATGAACAATATATGTGCATATTGTGTGTATCCCATCATTAGTCCTTAATAGAGAGAATGGTTGATGGGTTACCAAAAACCTTAGTAAAGTCATGATATAAAACAAATATACTTTTTTCCTAAGCCCCTGCAGTCCAAGTTGTTGCCTTTTCAAACCTGATAAGAGAAAAAATAGTAATACAGCTGACATATCATTAATGAGTAACTTTTGTGCAAACAGTACACCAAACATTAAAACTGTTTTTTGCTTCCAAGGTAGGAGGCCACCTATTTTTGGTGACCTCTTTGCCCACCTTGATGATGGTTCAGGTGGGTGGAAGAGGGGGTTGCACTTCCTCCTGGGCTGGAGGACCTCTTTCTGGGTCATAATGACTTTAGACCCAATAAGGATAGTGGCTCATAGGTGTCTACGCCTGTAGGCCCTGTCAGGTAAATATTTTGTTAAAATAACCCAGCAAAACAAAAACTGTTCTGGGGGTGGGGGAGGTGGGACCCAGATATAAAATACCTCCTGAGAGTCCCCAAACCCACATCAGGACCTTTGGCTGGGAAGTGCATTCATATGCAGCTACAATCAGGCCCCCAGTGTCACCCTGCCACCTCAGTTTAGATCTTAAATCCCAAAGTGAATGTAGGGCTTTTAATTTGTTAACAGCCCTCTTTAACAGATTAACGAGAATATACTAAGGTGAAGTCCTCAAAGTTAGTCTTTGTGAAGGTAATGGTCAGACTGGTCCAGTCCAGTCCATCCTCCACACACCCCCCCCAGACCTCCACACCAAGGTTGCTGGAGCTAACTGGCATAACATACACCAGGGCAAGTGCCCCACCAGAGGCCCCCAGAATGGGGAACCACCAGACAGGGATGACCATCACCACCAGACCACTGAATGAGAGGGAGGGGGGGAGGGAGGGAGCAGCCCAAGGGGAGAGGAATCTACTCCTTCCGAGGACTGGGTGAGCTACATGAGGCTACATTCCAAAATTCTGCTAGCTTGCTGAACATCACCCCCCTCCCCCAAAATATCACACACAAACAAGGATGAGAGCCCAAATGTTCTTTAGTCAAAAAGGGGCACAGATTCAAGTTAAAGTCAAACATTCCCTTGTGGGGAAAAGTCTCTGAGGTGATACAAAAATAGTCAGACAGCCTCTTTAAAAGTCTTGGCTCATAATGTTAGCTGCATAGGCCAGAAGGGCTGTGTGCATCTACAGAACATTACTCAGTCCCAGGCCCCAGCCACTCACCTCACAGGGAAGAAAAGATATCTCTTGTAGTTTAACGTGGCTGCCTCATCCATCCACTTCTTACAGATCCAGTTCAGAGGTGCAGGGCAGTTTTTTAATGAGGTCCTGAAAGTACTGAATGGTTTCAGAGCTAGCGTAGCTTGCGGGGAATCTGTTCTTCTTTGATGAGACAATCTGCCATTCTCATTCCTGTTCCTTCCTTTTAAGGGAGCCTAGTCTGGGAGATTTGGGTACTTCAATGCCCCTTTTCAGCAGTGCCTCTCTGGCCACCCACAGGGAGTTGTATAGCTCTGCTCCCTTCTTCCAGTAAACTTGGAGCCTCACAGGATATGGGGTCTGAACTCTAAGCTGCTGATTCCAAAGGATTTGAATCATGCCTGCATATTCTAGGTGTTGCTTTTGGATATTTGATGGATAATCTTGGTCAAAAAAATAATCTTGAGTCCAGGTATCTGACTTCTTTTTTCTGCCAGGCCCTTCTGATAATGTCCTCTTTGGTTCTGTAGCTTTGAAACGCGATTATTCTAGATTGTGGTCTAGTGGCCAGATCTTTCAGCTTAGGAAGGAGGGCTCAATGTGCTCTTTCTATTTTTAAACTGTAATCCTGCAGCAGATCCAGGACATCCCTGAGTACGTATGTTGGGAAATCCACCATAACACCCACACATCGGCACCTTCCTTTAAACCATGTATGTGGAGATTGTCCCACCGAGACTACTCTCTAAGTCCAGACACTTCTGCTCTATGGCTATGGCATGTTGACAGAGCACATGGATGAACCTCTCCAGGTGCTGCAGGCCATCCTCAGCATTTGAAATTCGTTCTTCGGCCTCCTGCATGCACATTTCTACTAGGGAGGGCTTCTGGTTCAACTGTTTGAAATCAGTTCTGTTCTCTGCTCTCATTTCTTTTAATTCTTTCATTAAGGTCTCAAATTGGGTCCAAGAAAGCTGCTCACTCTCCTCATCTGTGTCGTAGGCCTGGGATGTTGTATTAGCTTGTGTCGGGACAGCATTGCATGTGGGGGAGTAGTATCATGAACTGGGTCTCTTCTTTTCATTCTGTGACTGCTTCAATTTATTTCTGGGTCCTCTCTTGCTCTGTAAACCTCCAGTCAACATTGTTTCTCTGATCTGGGTTAAATTTTGCATTTTTGGAGGATTTTGTTGTGGACAAGGCGTGAGCAGCTCATTCAGCTTCTAGTGAAAGCCGTGGCGGAACTGGAAGTCCGTACCAAAATTTATATGTATTTTTTATGAACTAAGATTGGTCTCATGGTCAAGGATTTTGTCAGGTCATGGACTAGGATTTTAAAAATTCCTAGTCCATCAGAAAAATTCCTTGTCTGTGAGCTGCCATCTTGTTTTCAGTTTTCTCCACAAACAAAATGTTGTAGCTTTCTCCACAGGTGTATTTTGGGCCAAATGAGGTATAGGTTTTGTTCAGGGTGACACCCTCTACAAAGCCATGCCTTTGGTTTGGCTTGTTTTGTTAAAAAAATAGCTTTTTAAAATTTAAAAATTATTTTACCGTGACTCATTAACAGTCCTAGTCCATGAGCTGACAAAATCCTAGTCTGTGAGATGATCCTCATTAGCGAGCATAGAAAATCCTTGGCTGTCATTTCATGACCAGATAGCCAATCTCACAGACCAGGATTAAACTGACGGAGTAGGATTTTGACAGCTCACGGACGAGGATCGACTGTTGAACTAGGATTTTGTCAGCTCACGGACAAGGATTGGCTTTTTTAAATCCTGGTTTGTGAGGTTAGAAATTGTGGTCTGCGAGCTGTCAAAATCCTAGTCTGCCAGCTGATTCTCTTTCATGAGGCTGCACATTCCTTTCATTTCATGACCAGATGGCTCTTCTCGCAGACCAGGATCAAGCTGATGGTCAAGAATTTTGCTGCCTCATGAAAGAGGATTGGCTGACAGACTAGGAATTTGTCAGGTCGCGGACCAGGATTCTTTTTCTTTAATCCCGATTCATGAGGTCAGAAATTGCGGCCCACGAGCTGTCAAAATCCTAGTCCATGAGACGATTCTCATTCGTGAGACTACAAAATCTTCATCTGTCATTTCATGACCAGGTGGCTATTTTCATGGACCAGGATTAAGTTGACGGACTAAGATTTTGCCACCTCATGGGCGGGGATTGATCTGACAGCCCAAGATATTGCCACCTTGATGACTACGAATTTATAAAGGTGTAACAACTTTACTATTCCATAACTCATCAATGGTTTGGCCTTTTTACTTGCAATTTTCTGGGTATTGTGGGGATGCCCTACAGGTGTGAATTATGCTGTTTATGTGTTGGGGAATTATGCGGTTCCATAGATATGCCATCACAAAGTTCAGAGTTTCTCCATAGGATAACATTGTGATGCCCATTGTGCTTTTTGGCCCCCATATCTTGGAAATAAAGCGAGATACAGGCTTTTCGCTACTCTAAGCCATTAAGCCATTAGAACAAGACTGGCAACCATAGACTACACCTGCAATAGAACTTTTTTCGTGGGTTGCACGGTTAATGAGATATTTTCAAATTAGTGTCACAAGGGTTCAAAGAGTGCCTGTCCAGTGCTTTTTGGTGCCCATATCTCATAAATGATGCAAGATACGGGTTCAGTTATTGATTGTTGTGTGCTGTACTCACTATCACAGTTACAACAACACTTGGATTTTTTTTCTAGCTGTTGCAGTTCTCGAGATAGTGTTACAAGGGTTCCTTTCCCTATAGGCTGCTATATGGCTCTATAGTTATGTGTAAGTGGGAGAGCAGGATCCAGAGGGTACACACTCCCATAGATGCATACTGTTATGCAGAAATGGGCAACTTGGTATGCCACACTCCCACCAACACGTTATATTACACTTTTTCAAAATTTAAGGAGATTCATGGCAAAAAACACATTTAATGCATCAGTTAGGGTTAAAGCGACAAAAGTGAGGAAATGTTAGGGTTGAGCGCCTTACCCCCCCACAAACCTCACATCCCCTCATCCTCCACAGACTGACAGACACCGGAGTGTGTCATGGGGTTGTGAGGCCTAACTCTCACCCCATTCTCCTTTACTGTAGCATGTCAACCTGCTTACACATGGAATGGGGTGAGAGTTTGGCCTCATGACCCCATGGCACACCTCAGCATCTGTCAGTCTGTGGAGGATGGAGGTGTGGGGTGTGTTGTTAGGGGTTCAACTCTCATGTTTCATTTCCTCACTTTTATTGCTTTAACCCTAACTGATGCATTAAATGCAGTTTTTTGCCATGAATATATATATATATATATATATATATATATACACACACACACACACACACACAATGAGGTAAGATAAATGAGTAGTTGATAAATCCATGTATCTTACACACCGTGATATAAATCTTGGTAACAAAAAATGACAGTGTGATAATATTTTACATTTATACATATTGTGCTTACCTCACAGGTAGATATTACCACTGTGCAGATGTCAGGCTGAAACCCTGCCTAATACAATCACTATCCTGATCTCTTAATTGCATCCTGACCAATCAGAACTCAGCTGGACTCTGCTGATGTAGATATCATCACTCTAGGCAGGTTTCCCTATCACAGCAATCAGGAACTCCATCAAACCCTCAGTAGTCTCGGAAACTAATCAGTATATCAGTTTCACCTGCAACTCACTTGCTACCCCCAGAAAAGCACATTGTGCTCCTGCAGAGAACCAAAGCAAGCTAACAGCAGCCAGTTTCAAACTGACAAGAAGCCAAAAGAGAGCAAAGCCTTTTACATCCACGAATACCTCAACTACCAATGAATACAGTTTGCTTCATCCCAAATGACAAATTAGTATTTCGGCTTGTTTTAGCAGAAGTTTCATTTTTTTGTCCTGTGTCTTCTTTGTTTATGCCACAAGATGAAGTGAAGTAAAAAATGAAAAGTTCTGGAAACCCCTATTGTATAAATTGGACACATGATGTGCAGTATGGAAAATATTTTCACTCCTGCATCATCACCTCTGGATACTTTCACTCATGCCTTTGGCACTCATGAGTATCCAAAAGTCACTCTACAGGAGTGAAAATATTTTCCATACCACACTCCTGCCCATCATATACACACACACATACACACACACACACACACACACACAACATATGTTTTGGGATATATGCAAGAATAAAAAATACTATCTGAGGCAGGCAGTGGAGACATCAGTGATATCTCCATGTTCCTATTCACCATACTGATATCTCCATGTTCCTATACATCATACTTTGACATCTTTACATTCCTGTATGCCATTCCCAAACAACTGAAACCATGTCACTATTAATCTCATTGCCCCACAATGGCAAGCTGCTGTTTGGCTTTCACTCTATGACCTGCACTACCCAACCCTCACGTAGCTCACACATCTGGCCGAGCCTGCCATAATGTTTAAACAAACATTTATTTAAGTAACTTAGCTGGTTGATCCTGGCATTTTCTCAGTGTTTTCTGGTTAAAGAACTTTTACTTTTCATTCCCTCATGTGGTGTGACCAAGCGGTGTCCATTGAGGTAAATTATATGCTGGCAGACTCTTTAAGTAAGGCACCTTCTCTTCAAAAGTAAGTAAAATGAGTTTTCCACCTTTCATTTAAAAAGATACTCTGAACTGTAGAGAGAGGGGAGTGAGGGCACAGCAAGTGAGTCATTGGCTTCACAAAAGTAGACACAAGCCCAAGTGTCCATTGCTACGGCAACACAAGATCACACTTCAGTCTACTTTTGTGAAGCAGACAACTCACCCACTCTGCCCTCGCTTCCATCTCTCTGTAGTAAAGAGGATCTTTTTAATGAACCTAAGTAAACTGAAGTTGGAAAACTCACTTCACTTTACTTACTTTTTGAAGAGAAGATGCCTTACTTAAAGAGTCTGCCAGGACTTCATTTGCCCGAGTAGACACTGCTCGGTCATGCTACATGAGGGCATATAGCTGAATGATCTTCTACCATAAAACACTGAGAAAATGGCAGGATCAAACAGCTAAGTTATTTAAATGACAGAAAATGGAAGGATCGACCAGATGAGTGATTTAACTATAATTATGAAACATATACTGCAATAGCAAGCAAGTTACAATGGGGGATGCAACTGCCCCCTTCGCACCCCCCTTAATCCACCAATGCTCAAACATATGTTGAATAAACAGAATATGACATGGCCTGACTGAAGATATCATATTTATTGTCACTCGAGGCCAATGACATCAAGATATGTCTGTCGTGGCTTTGCCACTCATGAGATATCATGATAGCATTGGCCTCTCGTGAAGATAAATATGACATTTTCAGTCAGTCCATGTCATATTCCACATATCTATCTATATATCTATATATCTCATTGCAAAAAATGTTGTTCATGCATGAGTTAGGGTTCATATTAATGTGACAAAAGTATGTAAATATGGTGTTAGGGTTCCCAACCCTAACACCCCACCCTCTAACCAACTGTACCACTGCACCCCCCTCCACACACCAACAGCCAAGTTGTATCTTGGGGTCATCAACCCTAATTCTCACCCCATTCCATGTGTAGGGAAGCCTGAGATGGTACAGCATAAGAGAATGGGGTGAAAGTTAGGATAGATGACTGCAAGACACATTCCGACACCTGTTGGTGTGTGGGGGTGGGGTGCCATGGTATGGTTGGTCGGGTGGGGTGTTAGGATTGGGTACCCTAACACCATATTTTCATACTTTTGTCACTTTAATATGAACCCTAAGTAATGAATTAACAAAGTTTTTTGCAATGAATTTCCTCACTTTATGAGAAAGTGTAATCTTACCCTTATTTGTTTGTGGGAGCGCAGGGCCCTAGTTTGTTTTGGGATCATGGGTCCTCCTGGTCCTGTACTCCCATGCATGCATATAGTAATTGTCCTGGATTTTTATGCAGAAGCACAGGGCCCTTGGTGTGAATATGTAGGGCCCTGCGCTCCCATCTATAGATAAGTGTACAGACATTGTAATTAACCCTCATCTCCCAGGGCCCTGTGCTCCCATCATGCCATAATGTTATCCATATGTGGGAGCACGGGGCCCAGAGGGCTATGCTCTCCCACCTATCCATAAGTGTTGAGATATTGCAATTAACCCTTGTGCTGCAAATGGCACAGTATTACAGTCACCATGGGGACATTGATAACAATTTCCACTGCAGTTGTAATCAAGACCTGGCAACACGCATAACATGTACTAAGTTGCATTTCACGAAAAATCCAAATCTCAATCCATTTGTGAGATATACAGTAGCCCCCGAAAGATACCCAACTGCCACAATGTTATCCTATGGGAAATTTCTAAACTTCGGAATGTTATACAATAACTATGGAACCCATGTAAATTTTATAAGCAAACCATCAAAAGGCACATCTGTGAGGGAAGCCCTTTATACCCTGAAAATGCCATGCCATAGATCAAAACCATTTGTTTGCAATGCAGTGGCAGAGAAACAGAAATATCTGGAAAGTAATGTCGCAAATTTGGGTCGGTAGTGTCACAAATTGTGACAGCTTTTGCAACACAGTGTCACAATTTGCAGCACTACTGATGTAGTTTTGTGACACAGTGTCACAATTTGTGACAGTTTAGCAAAAGTAGTGTCACAAATTTGTGACACTACCAACGGTGGAATATAATACACGTATTTCTGGGCAGTATTTTTAAAAACTAATGCCAGAAATGTGTTCCTTGTGCCCCGATTAGATAAACACAACTGTTGGTGTTTACCAAGAGGCAGTATTTTTTGAACTATATCATTTTTTGAACATTGCTAACTGAAAACAAGTTGGCAGAAGCACACTACTTTCACATCTGTGAAAGCAAAAAGTGCTATCGCGAAAGCAGAAACTGCTTTCATATGGCACATATATTTTTTCCCATAGGATATAATGAGAAACTTCAAATTTTAATAACTTTTGAACAGATTAATATTTTTTCGCCAAACCTTCAAAATGCACATCTGCAACCCAGACCCCATATACCCTAACAATTTCAGATCACACAACCAAGCCATTTGAGAGATGTGGCATGGGAAAGGATTTGCACCTACAGTAAACAGTAATTTTCACATTTTTTATCACTCTGCAACCCCACATCCAACTGGAATGAAACTTGCCTCATCAAGAGATCTATGGTACCTGACAGTGCATGTAACATTTCATGCACATTGGTCCTATGGTTACAAAGTTATTAAAGTGCACAATTTGGGGTTTAACATAGAATTGATCATTGAACTCTAACTATACTGGCACTACTGTGCCAGTATAATTAATATATATGGAGGGATTAACCCATGACAGGGTATCGGTTTACTGAGCATAAATCCATGCCTGGGGGGGGTTGGAGTCATGAGGTGAAGCTGAATGACTTCAACCACCCAGGCATGGATTAATAATCAGTAAACCCATACCCTGTAGTGGGTTAATCCTCTTATAACATGGATAATGTTATGTTAAAGTTATATCTAATGAAACAGTAAAATAAAGCCCTATGAACATGCAACTGTGGGTATATCAGGGATTAATCAATAGTCAGGTGACCTGTTTGGATGAATCAGAAGACAGTATTTTCAGAAACCATGTTGTACACACACACACACACATATATATTATATATATATATATATATATATATATATATATATATAGATTAGGCCTTATGGTTTATCAAGTCTGCTCGAACCTCAGATCCCTAGTTGAGTACCGAGACACCCCTCCCCTTGTGTTCCAGAAACCCCTATCAGCCATCCCCACCCACCAGGGCCAAGCCATCATCTGATACATCTACTTTTTGTGTCTGTCCCACCCTCTCTTGAAGCCCTCCACTGTGGATCTCTGAACCAGCTCACCAGGCAGTGCATTCCAAGGATCCACCACATTCTCAGTGAAAAACCTCCTCCTCTTCCCCCCCTCACCCTTCCACCTTCAAACTTCAAACCATGCCCTCTGGTGATACCTCCCTGTTTTAGTCTAAAGATCCCCTCCGTGTTTATCCTATTTATTCCCTTGAGGTACTTGAAGACCTCAATCATGTCCCCCAATCTCTCCTCCCCTCAAATGAAAACAGTCAGAGCTCCTCAAGTCTGTCCTCATATGTCAAATCCCCTAGTCCTCATATCATCTTAGTTGCCCTCCTCTGTACCCTCTCCAGGACCTGTATGTCCCTCTTCAAGTGTGGTCTCCAGTACTGTACACAGTACTCAAGGTGTGGTCTAACCAGTCTATTGTACAGCGGCAGAATCACTTCCCTGCTCCTAGAGGTGATCCCCCTTAAGATGCATCCCAACATCCTGTTTGCTTTGCTAGTCGCTCTCCTGCACTGCTCAGAGTTATTCATACATGCATCCACCATGACCCCTAGGTCTTTTTCCCCTGTTGAGGCCTCCAGCACCTCCATTCCCAGGGTACACCTGTGTTTAGGGTTTCCTTGCCCAAGATGTAACACCTTGCACATGGTGATATTGAAATTTAATTTCCAGGTGTGAGCCCACCTTTCCAGGGTGTCTATGTCCCCTTGCAGGGCCAACCTCCCCTCTTCACCCACAACTACTTCTCCCATCTTGGAGTCATCAGTGAAGATACTCATTTCACACCCTATACCCTCCCTGATATCAAATATGTATGGATTAAACAGGATTGGACCTAGGACCGAGCCCTGTGGTACCCCACTACCAACCTCTCTAGGATTCGAGAGCTCCCCACTGATCACTACTCTCTGAGTGCGTCCAGCTAGCCAGTTTTCAATCCATCTGACCATCAAATGGCCTACTCCCAACCCCATCAGTTTCTCCACCAGACAATTGTGGGGGACAAAGTCAAACGCCTTGCTGAAGTCCAAGAATAATACATCCACAGGCTTTCCCCAGTCCAGTTCTGATGTTACCCATTCATAGAACTCCACAAGATTGGTTTGACATGATCTACCTGGCACAAACCAATGTTGCTGATTATCCAGACCTCCCACATCCTCCAAGTACACCCTCAATCGTTCCTTTAGTATACTCTCCATTAATTTCTCCACCACTGAGGTCAAACTGATGGGTCTATAGTTACCTGGTACTTCCCTCAACCCCGCTTTATGGATTGGCACCACATGTGCCTCTCGCCAATCCCTAGGTACCCTCCCTGTCTCAAGAGACCTGTTGAAGAGCTCCGCCAGGGGTGCAGCCAGTATGTCCGCAATTCCCATAGTACTCTCGGATGAATACCATCTGGCCCAGGAGATTTATCTTTCTTTAGGGCCTTAAGGGCTAACCACACCCTTTCGGTGGAGATAGCATCATCTGTCCCCTCCACCATATATATATATATATATATACACACACACACACACACACATATACACACACAAGCATATATATGTATTAGTTGCAAAAAACTTTGTTAATGCATCAGTTGGCGTTGATAGCACAGCAACAAAAGTATGGAAATGTGATATTAGTGTTACCCCAACCCCATCCCCAACTGCCACCCCCCACAATCCACACACCAACAGATGTCGGGGTGTGCCATGAGGTCATCAGGCCTAACTCTCACTCCATTCTTCTATACTGTAGCATGTCAACTTGTTTACACATGGAATGGGGGAGAGATTGGCCTGATGACCCCCATGGCACACCCTGATGCTTGTTGGTGTGTGGAGTGTACGGGGGTGGGTGGTAGTGGGATAACCCTAATATCACATTTCCATGCTTCTGTTGCTGTGCTATCAACCCTAACTGATGCATTAACGAAGTTTTTGCAATGAATATACAGTATATATATATATATATATATATATATATAATATATATTGAAAAATGCATCAGTTAGGTTGCTGTCACAACGGAAAAAGTTTGGAACTTTAATGTTAGGGTTACCCCCTACACCCACCTACAGGCACCAACAGGCATGGGGCATGCCATGGGGTCACCAGGCCCAACTCTCATCCCATTCCATGTGTGAACAAGCTGACACTCTACAGTATAGGAGAATGGGGTGAAAGTTAAGTCTGATGATCCCATGGCATGCCCCAATGCCTGTTGGTGCCTGTAGGGTGGGTAACCATAATATCAAATTTCCTAACTTTTGTCACTGTGACATCAACCATAACTGATGCATTAATGGAGTTTTTGCAATGAATGTCCCTTCTTGTTGAGAAAGTGTAATGGTCAGTGGTATGTGTTTGTGGAGCGTGGTTCCTCCAGGCCCAGTGCTCCCTTCACATTGTCCATTTTGTGCGTAATGGTATGTGTATGTGGGAGCGTGGGCCCTCTGGGCCCTGCACTCCCACTTACACATAAATATGGAGCCATAACGCAGCCTGAAAAGGAACCCTTGTAACACTTATCTGGCAATATCTCAGTAACCGTAGCAACTATGGAAAAAATTCCACTGCAGTTATAATCATGACTTCGAAACCTCCATGCATGCTTAGTCTACCTAAACTGCAGGTAGCAAAAAATCTGTATCTCAAATCATTTTTGAGATATGAGTGTGGAAAAGCATCACGGGCACCACAATGTAATCTTATGTGAAATTTCTCAACTTTGCAATGCTGTAACTATGGGCCCCTTGAATGTTTTTGGACCAAACCCACACAATCCACCTTGGTACAATGAAGTGACAAAGAAAACAAGACATGGGAAAATGTATCTGAGCAGTGTTTTTGCAATAACCTTAATGTGTTCACGGCACTCCTATCTCTATAATGGGAATGTTTTCAAGCACAAATATATGTTGCTGAGCTACCTTTTTTTGTGTGCAAGGTCATTAATTTGCACTTCTTTGCAGCAACAAAATGGCAAGATGGTGGAAAAGTGTTCAAAAACATATTTCCAGGTTACCTGCACAAAAACTGATGCCAGGGTCAAGTTCCTCAGGACCCAATTAGGTAAACACAAGTGTTGGTGTTTTGCAGGAGGTAGTATTTTTCAATTTACAATGTTTTTTGTCTGTCACTAACTGAAAACAAGATGGCGACAGCATGAAAACAAATTCCAGAGCACAACAAAAATGTGTTCATGAAAGTTTTTGTAATGCACATATACATTTTCCTATAGGCTAAAATGGGACATGGAAAACTTGCATAACTTTTGAACAGATTAAGATTTTTTCACCAACTCTTCAGTTTAACCCAGGCCACATATAGACATGCAAATCTGAACCCACTCAGATGCATTCTTCAGTCATTTAAGCCTGAACAAAAAATGTATTTCTTTATTTATTAAATTTTGGTGACCGGGTAGGCCCACTGAGCCCCGAAGGTCCCTTTTTCAGGGGCGACCCAGGATAACAATACAAGTTATAATAATGAACAAGGACATAAGGAACATTTGAGGCATTGTGAGTTACATCATGAGGTGGTTACAGTAAAGAAAAATAGTGGATACAGGCATGGTTACAGGCATGGTAAAAGAAAAGCAATGTGTACAGGCATGGCTTACAGGCATGGTAAAAGAAAAGCAGTGGATGCAGGCATGGGTACAGGCATGGTTATCATCATGACATGTAAGCAATTGGTAGTACTTTGCATATAGTTTATTCAGGGGTTACACATGGCCTCTGGCGAGCAGTCTGTATAAGGCAGGTAGTAGGAAAGTTAAGCTAGGAGACGGGAGTTGGAGAGGAGGGGAGTACCTTAGGAGCTTTAAGTGCCATGGCAGTGGCATGCACTTGAGGTCAGCAGATGGGACTTAAGCCTGGTGTGGAAGTTCATGAGTGAGGAGGAGGAGGCCTGGACCTGGGGAGGAAGCTTGTTCCATTGGCAGGCTGCTTGGGAGGAAAAGGATCTTCCACCAGCGTTTGTCCTTACCCTAGGGACTTCTAATAGCATTCTATCTGAGGCCCTTAGGTTCCTTGGGTTGTGTTTGAGGGTAATGGCCCTGGCAATGCTTGGCAGAGCATGGGGTTTGAGAAGCTTGTAGGCCTGGACAAGCAAGGGGTGTTGGAGGTAGGCAACCAATGTAGGCCAACGAAGATTGGCCAAAGTGTCACAGTGGTGATGTCTCGGGTGGTCTAAGGTTGTGAAACAAGCTATTTTATTACATAGGGTTTGCATCCTGGTAATCTCTTGTTGAGCCATGCCCTGTATAATAGGGGCCACACAGAAGTTGTTCTAACATCATTTCCTCAAGAGGATAAGGGGCATACAACTGTCATATCTTTACCAGCACACCACACTGCATTGATGGTAAAAGCGCACACACTAACTGAAAAAAAAAAAATCTTAAACAGGATAAACAGGAAAGAAGACAGACATGTGGAGAGTAGTACAATGCACTGGCTCTGGGGCAGCAGTCATCCAGGAGACTTTCTGGAGGCTGAGATGCTGCCCTATTTGCAGGCAACTCTCTGCTCTGAGGGAGGAGGCTGCCCATCTCCAGGCCAAACTGGACAGGAGTAGGGGAACCTCCCCAACCCGGGGAACACCAGAGCCACCACCACTGCCTAAGAGGTTGCCAAGAAAGAGCAGCAGTTGGACCACAGTGGGCTCAGGGAAGGTGAGGGTGGTGGAACAGAGGTGCATCCCTTCAGCTGTACTGCTCCACAATCCATACACCATTCTGGTGGAGCACAGATCCCCTGTGAAGGCACCTGCAGGGGAGACTGAGGAGGTTGCTGGCAGTCATCACAAGGGAGGCCCACAGGAAGGCAGCACAGGACACCACAGGGAAAGGAAGCAGCTCCTGATGGGGGACTTTGTTATTAGGGGATAGAACTGGGGGGGCAGGAGAAAGTGAAATAAGGTGCCTGCCTGGCACCATGGCTTGGAAGGACAGGAAGTGAATCCTCAGGGTCATGACAGCAGCTGCATGGGAGACAGAGCTGGATGTCATTGTTCACCTAGGGGCAAATGACTTGACTGGGCATGGGATTAGAGCAGTGCAGGAGGAGTTTGTGGAGTTGGGAAGGGGCCTTAGACAAGTAGCACATACAGTGTCCTTCTGGAAGGTGCTGCCTGTCTATGACATGGGTGAGGCAAGGGTACTCTGCAAAATGCGATTCAATGAATGGTTGAAAAACTGGTGTGGAGCATAAGGTTTTGGCTTCATTGAGGACTGGGGCTCCACCGGGAGGGATCCTCGCTTATACTGGCATGATGGTCTACATCTGTTCAGGAAGGGAACCAGTCTCCTGGGTGATCAGGTTAAATGCTTCATTGGCAAGCTTTTAAACTAGTCAAGGAAGGAGGCACTGATAAGAAGCAGGGAATTCCCAGCCTCCCCCCACAAAAAAGGGTAGTCATTGAGGTAAACACCAAGGCATAAAGGTCAATAGGGAGCAGGACAGGGGTAAATGGAGAAGGCAAAGTCAGTAAGGGCAGGGATGGGGCTACAAGAGGTAAAACTATCAAAAAATGGAGAGTAATGAGTACCAATGCCCGTAGTCTGGGAAACAAGCTTCCAGACCAAGTACCCTTGATGGAAGAGGAACACCTGGATATCGTGGCAGTCATAGACACATGGTACACACAGAACCATGACTGGGATGTAAACATACCAGGGTACACAATCTATAGGAGGGATAGGGAGGGTAAAACAGGAAGAGGAGTAGCTCTCTACATAAGGGAAGGAATAAGATCAACAGAACAAAAGGGTACATGGGGAGGAGAGGAGGCACTGTGGGTCAACTTGGAGACAGACAATGGCACCACAATCCACACAGGGGTTGTATACAGACCCCCATCTCAGGGGGAGGAAATGGACAAGGAAATGATAGAAGCTATCCTTAAAATGGCAGAAAAAGGGGAGATATTGTTGATGGAGGACCTGAATATGCCAGATGTTAACTGGAGCACATTTGCTGCAGCCACATCCAAGAGCGTGGTCATTCTCGATGCCCTGCAGGGGACATGCCTTAGACAACTAGTATTGGAATCCACTTGGGAGGGAGTAATCTTAGACTTGGTACTCTCAAAGGGAGATGGAGGGAGGATCACAGATTTAGAAGTGGGAAGCCATTTGGGAACTAGTGACCACCAAACAGTATGGTTCACAATAAACACAGCAGTAGAGACAAACCATACAAAAGCAAAGGTCCTGGACATTAGGAGGACTGACTTTGCCAAAATGGATGAGTTCCTAAGGAATGCACCAGCAATGGGCAAGAAGGAAGGGTGGAAGAACAATGGGGAATAATCAAAACTGACATCACAGAGGCAACAAGCCTTTGTGTGAAGCAAATAAACAAAGCAAAACAAAGTAAAAAACACTATGGTTCTCAAAGGAGGTGGCAGGTAAGGTTAGGGAGAAAAAAACATAAACATAGAAACATACATAGAAACACAGAATTTGATGGCAGATAAGGACTGCTTGGCCCACCTAGTTTGCCCATTTCCCTACCTAATGGATAAGCTGCAGATCCTAGTTAACCAACTTCCTACTACCCCCCCCACTAAAATTGCCTTATGTCTGTCCCATGCATTCTTGAATTCCCTCACTGCTTTTGATGCCATGACCTCCACAGGAAGGCTGTACCATGCATCCACAACCCTCTCCATTAAAAAATACTTCCTCACATTACCTCTGAGCCGTACCCCCTCTGTCTTCAAATTGTGCTCCGTTGTTCTTGCACATCTCTTTTTCTGAAATATGCTAACCTCTTGGACTTTGTTGATTCCCTTGAGGTACTTGAAAGTTTCTATCATGTCCCCCCTCTCCCTCTTTTCTCGAGGGTATACATATTAAGCTCCTTTAGTCTCTCTTCATATGACTTCTGGTGTAGACCCTGCACCATTTTTGGTTGCCCTCCTCAGGACAGCCTCCAACTTGTCTATGTCTTTGCAGAGATGGGGTCTCCAGAACTGTGCACAGTACTCTAGATGGGGTCTCACCAACTGTCTGTACAGAGGGATAACAACTTCCTGTTTTCTACTGGTGATGCCTCTCCCTATGCATCCCAGTATCCCCACAGTCCTCCTTACTGCCTTCTCACATTGTTTGCCCACCTTTAGGTCATCTGATATGACTTCCCCCAGGTCCCTTTCCATTTTTGTTGTTGTCAGTATCTCGCCCCTCATTGTGTATTCTTCCCTGGTTTTAGTTTCCCAGGTGCATTACTTTGCACTTCTTTGCATTGAATCTAAGATGCCATACATTTGACCATTCCTCCAACCTTGCCAAGTCCCTTCTCATCCTTGCCACCCCACCTTGTAATTCAACCCAGTTGCAGATCTTTGTGTCGTCTGCAAAGAGACACACTTTTCCTTCCAGTCCCTCTACAATATCACTTATAAAGACATTAAAAATAATCGGACCCAGTACTGAACCCTGCAGTACCTCACTAGTAACCCCCCTTTCTTCACTGTGGACTCCGTTTATTATTACCCTCTGCATCCTGTTGTCCAGCCAGTGTTTTACCCAGGTTACCACCCTGGGACCCACTCCCATGCTGGCTTAATTTGTTTATTAATCTTTTGTGCAGGACTGTGTCAAATGCCTTGCTAAAGTCTAGGTAGGCCATATCTACAGCCCCTCCCTGGTCTACTACTTCGGTCACCCAATCAAAGAAATTGATTAGATTCATCTGACATGACCTTCCTGCTCAAATTGATGCTGCTCTGGGATCTATGCCCCACTGGCCTCTACGTACTCAACAATTCTTTCCTTCAGAATTGATTCCATCATTTACCCTACCACTGAGGTCAAACTGACTGGTCTGTAGTTTCTTGCCTCTCTCTTGCTCCCACTTTTGTGTAGGGGAATCACATCCACCCTCCTCCAGTCCTCAGGTACCACACCATCCTCCCATGATTTGTTAAAAGGGTGGTCAATGGTGTTATTAGTTCTCCCCTTAGTTCTTTTAGAATTCTGGGGAGAATCCCATCAAGCCCCATTGCTTTGCATTCAGGAAGTACAAGGAATCACAGAAGGAGTAGGGCAGAGAACTGTATCAGTTAAAGCAGAAGAAAGCAGGGAAGGCAGTCAGAATAGCGAAGGCCCAAACTGAGAAAAAGACAGCCAACTCAGTTAAGAAGGGGGATAAAACCTTTTATAAGTACATCAGGGAGTGAAGGAAGACCAAGGGAGGGATAGTGAGGTGTAAAAAGAGGAAGGGGTGGGCAGAAGGTGATTGTGAAAAGACAGAGATACTGAACAAATATTTTTGCTCAGTATTCACAAAAGAAGAAGAGTTGGAGTTATCTAAACCAAACAATAAAAGCACTCTGGACAGGGGGGTCAATACCAGTCCATTTATAGAAGAAAGGGTCATGAAGGAACTCTTAAATCTCAAACCGCACAGAGTAATGGGGCCTGATGGGATTCACCCCAGAATTCTGAAAGAACTAAGGGGAGAACTAATGACACCACTGACTACTCTTTTTAACAAATCATAGGACGATGGTGTGGTATCAGAGGAGCGGAGGAGGGCAGTTGTGATGCCTCTTCACAAATATGGGAGCAAGGCAGAGGCAAGAAACTACAGACCTGTTAGCATGACCTCAGTGGGAGGGAAAATGATGGAATCACTCCAGAAAGAAAGAACTGTTAAGTACCTAGAGGCCAGCAGGGCACAGGACCCAAGGCAGCATGGATTCACAGCAGGATGATCATGTCAGATGTACCTAACAGATTTCTTTGACTGAGTAACCAAAGTAATAGACCAGGGAGGGGCTGTGGATAAGGCCTTCCTAGACTTTACCAAGGCATTTGACACAGTCCCATACAAAAGATTAATAAACAAGTTAGCCAGCCTGGGAGTGGGTCCAAGGGTGGTTGTCTGGGTAACTAGCTGGCTGGACAACAGGACCCAGAGAGTAACAGTAAACTAAGTACACTCTGAAGAAAGGGAGGTTACTAGTGGGGTACCACAGGGTTCAGTATTAGGACCGGTCCTCTTTAATGGCTTTATAGGTGACATTGCAGAGGGGCTAGAAGGAAAAGTATGCCTCTTTGCAGATGACACAAAGATCTGCAACAGGATTGATACACAAGAAGGGGTGCAAAGAATGAGAAGGGACTTGGCAAGATTGGAGGAATGGTCAAAAATATGGCAGCTTAGCTTCAATGCAAAGAAGGGCAAAGTAATGCACCTGGGAAACAAAAACCCAGTAAAGAGTATGTATACAATGGGGGGGTATGAACAACAACAACACAAATGGAAAGGGATCTGGGGGTAGTCATATCAGATGACGTTAAGGTACTGTAGGTAAACAATATGAGAAGGCAGTAGGAGGGCTGGGGGGATACTAGGATGTATAGGGAGAGGCATCACCAGTAGAAAACAGCAAATTGCTATCCCTCTGTACAGACAGTTGATGAGACCCCATCTGGAGTACTGTGTACAGTTCTGGAGAGCCCATCTCCGCAGGGACATAGACAGGATGGAGGCAGTCCAGAGGAGGGCAACTAAAATGATGCAGAGTCTGCAACAGAAGCCATATGAAGAGAGACCAAAAGTGCTTAATATGTATACCCTTGAGGAAAGGAGGGAGAATGGGTACATGAGAGAAACTTTAAGGTACCTCAAGGGAACCAAAAAAGTCCAAGATGGGAGCATCAGTAAGAAAAAGAAATGTACAAAAACAAGGGGGCACAATTTGAAGATAGAGGGGAGACAGCTAAGGGGCAATGTGAGGAAGTACTTGTTCACAGAGAGGGTGGTGGATGCATGGAACCACCTTTCTGAGGAGGTTGTGGAGTCAAAAACAGTGGGAAATTCAAGAATGCATGGAGCAGATATAAGGCAATTATAGTGTGGATAGGAAGAAGTAGGGTGTTGGGTAACTGGGATCTGCAGCTTATCCAATAGGTAGAAAATGGGCAGACTAGGTGGGCCAAGCGGTCCTTATCTGCTGTCAAAGTCTATGTTTCTATGTTGAGGATTTTTCACTTTTTTGACACTCTACAGTTCCGCAACCACACATCCAACCAGAAAGAAACTGTCCATATCCAGAGATCTGTGTTTGGATGCTGCAAAATTGCAGGCAAATCAGACAAATGGTTGCAAAGTTATTAAAGTAAAAACTTTGGGGTTTAACATTAAAGTGGCCGACCAACACTAACTATACTGGCCCTACCAGGCCAGTGTAAGTGTGTGTGTGTGTGTGTGTGCGTACGTGCGTGTGTGTGTGTATGTATGTATATAGATAAAATAAATATATATATATATATATGTGTGTGTGTATATGTAATAGATAACCCACTACAGGGCATGTGGTCACACTCTAATACACACATGCCTCGGAGTGCATTCAATTACCCAAAGCATGTGTATATCAGAGCGCTACTGCATGCCCTGTAGTGGGTTATCTATCTTATAAAATGGGCACAAAAATTGTAGGAGGGGGAGTAAATGTAGTCCCTGTCTGTATAAATAAATATTTAATTTACAGCAGGTGATCTGTTTGATGCTGCCATAACTGTGATAAGTTTTAAGTTATATGTGATATTGATCTGGTTGATCCTGCCTTGGTTTGTGAAGAAAATAGGGATTTTGCATGTATCTGATTGATGCTGGCATTTTCACCATCTCTTATGGTTGAAGCACTTTCACTTTCCAGCTTGTAGTGTAGCGTGACTGAGCAGTCCTAATTCTGGGAAAGGATGTTGTGGCAGACCTTTAAAATGAGGTGTATTTTATCCCAAAAAGGATGTAGATTTGTGTTTTTTTATGGTCAGCTTCTATATTGCTAGTAAGTGAAGCAATGACTGCAGAGGGAGGAGAGCGAGCAAGTCAGCGGCTTCAGAAGGGAAGATGCAAGC
Source organism: Neoceratodus forsteri (assembly GCA_016271365.2). Taxonomy (NCBI): domain Eukaryota; kingdom Metazoa; phylum Chordata; order Ceratodontiformes; family Ceratodontidae; genus Neoceratodus; species Neoceratodus forsteri. Next base: position 991,216,822 of record CM057449.1, read on the forward strand.
AAGAGCGAGTGCTGCTAAGCAACACTTGCTGCCGCTTGCATCTTCCCTTCTGAAGCCGCCAACTCGCTCACTCTCATCCCTCTGCAGTCGGTGGCTTCACTTACTAGGAATATAGAAGTGGACGATAAAAATAACAAATCTACATGCTTTTTGGGATAAAAGACACCTCATTTTAAAGGTCTGCCACCATGTCCTTTCCCAGAATTAGGACCGCTCGGTCACACTACACTACAGGCTGAAAATGAAAGTGCTTCTATACTGAAGCTGATGACTCGCTCACTTTCCTCCTTCTGCAGTTGGCAACTTCATTTACAAGCAATACAGAAGCTGATCGTAAAAATACAAAAATCTACATGCTTTTTTGGATAAAGACATCTCATTTTAAAGGTCTGGCACTATCTCCATTCCCAGAATTAAGACCGCTAGGTCACACTACAGTACAGGTTGGAAAGTGAAAGTGGTTCAACCATAAGATGGTGAAAATGGCAGGATTAATCAGATCGCTTTTTTACACTATTTCTGGATGAAAGCTGAAAAAATTATGGCAGGATCAACCCAAAGAGTATAGTGTGGGACAGCTGTGTTGATTTGATGGCTGTTGGTGCCAGCCTGTTTGTGGCAGCCTGCCTGTTTTATGTATGTGTGGCAGTCTTTATGCGCCACATATGGAGTGATGTCACTACTGGTGAGGAGGTCCTAAGGAGGTGGAAGGGGGCTGGAAAGTACAGACACATACACGTGTTTTGTCCTCATTTGGATTCATCAGTGTGCCATATCTGTTTCTTAACCCAGAGAGGGGGAGCCAGCCACCACTTAAGGGGGTTGTTATTTGTTTGGGCCATGGGGAGCCCAAAATAGAGAAGGAAAAGAACTACAAAAGAACCCCAAAGCAAATGCCCTGAGGTATGGGTTATCCCAGAAGATACTGGCTGTACTGCCAAATTGTAAAGAAAACACAATTACACATATTCCAATAATGCAAAGCATAATGGGAAACATATGCAAATCCCCATGAGAGATTTGGACTGGCTCAACTTTAAGCAGAATTGCATGGTGCTAGAAGGCCTCACAGTGCAACCAGAAAAGGCTAAGAACAGCAGACACATGCACTTGTTTCATCCTCATTTGGACTCATCAGTGTGCCATATCCGTGTCCTAGCCCAGGAAGAGGGAGCCAGACACCACTTAAGGGGGGTGTTATTTGTTTGGGCCTTGGAGAATCCAAAATAGAGAAGGAAAAGAACTACAAAAGAACCCCAAAACAAATGCCCTGAGGTATGGGTTATCCATGAGGATATTTGCCGCACAGCCAAATTTTAAAGAAAACACTATGGCCCAGATATTCAAAAGGGTTGCGCATGGCGCAACGGTGTTGCGCCATGCTCAACCCACTGATGCACCCCCGTGCGATATTTAAAAGGAAAAGTGCGCCGCACAAATCCCGATGCGCCGGCGCATCAGTAATGTATGCAGGCACAGGAAGGGAAGCGTGCCCATGCATAAACTGCACAGCCTGATATTCTGCCTGGGCCGTGCAGAGTTATGCAGGAGCAACCCCTACCTGTGCCTGCACAAAGTTACGCCTAAAAAAAAAGGAATAAGTCAAGGGCCACCCACAGGTGAGCTGCCACATTGCAGGGCGCAACACAGCAGCTGCCACCTGTGGGTGGCCATCACGTGTTCCCGCCGCACCTGGCGGTGCCCCCATGCCCAGATCGTGGGCATCAGTACCCCCCAACTCCAATATCCCTGGTGGTCCAGTGGACGCGATTAGCCCGATCATGGGCATAACTGTATCCCTCCCCCCTGAGTAGCCCAATTGTGGGCTTAACTGTATCCCCCGATTAGCCCAATCACAGGCATAACTGTATCCCCCGAGTAGCCTGATTGCAGGCATAACTGTATCCCCCATTAGCCCGATCATGGGCATCAGTATCCTCCCAAAGTCCAATATCCCTGGTGGTCCAGTGGACGCATGGAGCCCGATCACGGAGGCATTCTCACCTCCCCAGTCCGAAATCCCTGGTGATCTGGTGGATCCCCACCGCCCATGGAGCCCCACCACCCCTCCCCTTCAGCAGTGGGCGGCAGCACCCACCCTCCTGCCGCCCGCTGCCCGCCTGACTGACAGCTCGAGTATGGCTGCACACCCATTGGTTCAGAGCATGAGCCAATGGGCATGCAACCATACCGTACTAGTCAGTCCAAATATGTGAATGAATTCATTCACATATCTGAGACTGACTAGTACGGTGTGGGCTTAAGCCTCATTGGCTCATGCTCTGAACCAATGGGCGTCAGCCATACTGACGTCGGCAGGCGGCAGTGGGTGGCAGGTGGGTGCTACCGCCCGCTGGCTGATGGGGGGAGCAGGGTGGTGGGGCTCCGTGGAGTAGGTGGGGTGGGGGTCCACTAGATCACCAGGGATTTCAGACATGGGGGGTGAGGAATGCCACCCACGATCGGCTCCATGCGGTCCACTGGACCACCAGGGATATTGGACTTTGGGGGGGATACTGATGTCCGTGATCGGGCTAATGGGGGAGATACAGTTATGCCCATGATCGGGCTAATAGGGGGATACAGTTATGCCCGCAATCGGGCTACTTGGGGGGATACAGTTATGCACACGATCGGGCTAATCCTGGTCCACTGGACCACCAGGGATAAGAGACATTCATTGTCCCTTACAGGACGTCCCATGATCGGGCTGCAGGGGACGTCGGTCCCCGATGGCTGCTGCCTGGCAGGGCGCCAGATGCAAGTCGTCGGGGATCGGTGCACCTGCATGCTAATGGCATGCAAATGGGTCTGTAATCAGATGCAAATGGCGCACCATGCACCTTGTATAAATTATGGCCCCATTTGCATGTCACCCTTTGAATATCGCAGGTACTGTGCATGGCACAATGGAACTTGCGCCACCGCATCTCAATGCTCCACTCTGACCACTTGCGCTGGTGCAGTTCCACTGTGCCATGCACAGTGAGGGTGGCCAGGGGGCGATATTCAAAGCAGTTGTGCCATAGCGCAACTCCGTTGAATATCGCCCTGGCCACACCCCTGCACAACTGTTTGAGCGAGATAGGCTTGCGCCACAAAAATCAGTAGTTTGAATATCTGGGCCTATCTATATATATAGATATATATATATATATATATATCTATATATATATATATATATATATATATATACAGTATATATATACACACACACATACTGTATATATATGTATAGATATATATTTAGATAGCTAGATAGATAGATAGATAGATGGATAGATACAGTATATAATTAAGCAATGTGCTATATATTCTGTTACTTTGCTCCACATTGTAAAGATCAATGCTAAATATTGTAAGACTGACTAGCTCAGAGGTACTGTATTTACCTGCAGCTGTACCTAGTCTTGACTCACATTATTTCCCATCCCTCTTCTCTTTCATTTCATGTAATTTCATTTTCCAGACTCTAGCTTTTGTTACCTAAGACTCAGTTACCATTCCTCCATGGCTCCTTGCACTCGAAATACCAAGTCCCACCTCATTGAAAATATCTTCCCAACCCACTAAACCAGGAAAGAAGGAGATATTTAAAGACCCTGGTGAGGCTGGCCCACAAATCTGGAACAAGGCTAAAACAAATTGAGGGTAAATTACCAAAATCAGTAACACCATGCAAGGAAATCACACCTGGGAATTGGTGTGAGCCATAAAATCATTTTCCTACATAAAAAGTCTAAAATTATGACTGAGAAAAATTCTCATTTTGGGTCGTGCCCAGTAAATTACAAAAGTAATGCATGTGGTCTGAATGCTGTATTTCAGTGATGTGTACCGCTGTGTGTTTATAGTGGCAATGTGACTCTACTGCTACACTGTGGTGTATGATTTATGTTCTGGTTGCTTCATTCAAGTACTAGGCAAGGGAATAATACATACTTCAGTGTTAAACCTGTATGATAAGCATTTAGAAATTATGGGCATTGTGCTTTATTAATAAAAGTAACACACGCACACACACATATATGCACACATATACACATGAAGTGCTGTTCCAAAATTGTATCATCACTGTACCAAGCTCGCATTATGGAGCATAAACATTAGCACTGGTTAAATGTGATTCGAGCAGGCATGGTGTAAATGCTTATGTAATTTCATAATGCTTAATGTGTAGACAGAGCAATTCAAAAGTAAATCCCTACCAAGTGTGCTAATAAGAGCAACAAGCAAAGGGCTTGCTCCCATTTAAGCTTGTGCTGTAGCTGACATGGCTAATCCTGCAAGTAGCCTTGATGTACAATACAGAGTAAAAGGAAAGTCTCTGCGAAATGTTTAATTATCCCTATTATACATGAGATAACATAAAACATTTATAAAAGGAACCAAAATACAGAATTATCTGCAGTAAGCAGTTCGTCTACCCATATAAATGGTATCAAAACAGTTCTTGTAAACTTATAGACCCAGGTGTAAAAAGAGGGTAGTTGCCTATTTAGCTCCCTGTTAATTATTTTAGTTTTTGCTGTATTATTTTTTATTTTTCATTGTTTAATATTTTTTTCCTGGGGACAGATTTTTAATATTAAATTATACCTAAGCAACTAGAAATGCTCTTTTACAAAACAAGAATGTTAACTCATAGGGCACTATTGACGGGCATTAAGAAAGCAGTGCTGCTTTTACTTATTGGTCTTGATATGGGCATGTTAATTATTGTATCAGCAGATTTTAAAAATGTAAACCAATCAGCTTTTGTTTCAAATGTCATGCTGCTGGTTAACCCCAAAATGGCTACAACATGAATGGATGATGATATCATGGCAGTGAGAGGGCTACAGCTGTACTGCTGTTCCATTTTTGGTGCATTCTAAGCTTTTTCTAAGACAATGTCCTTTTTGTGGAATTCATCATTAGATGTTCATACCTGGCTTATGTATTAGACTGTAAAATATTAGCTAAGTATAGTTTTTTGATGATTAACTTCACAAAAAGGGTATTGAGTTGCATATAACTGACTATGTACCATTGAGGCACAGAGAGTTACAGTACTCGTGTCCTGATGATGTCATAGTGCACTGACATCATGGCCAGTTTAGAGTCAGACAACATAATGATTTTTTAATATATAAGCCAATTTGTTTATTTTTATTTTAAAACCTGAAAACACCACATGGACAGTGCTTAGCTAAATTACTGTAAGTAATGGAAAAGATACCATGTTCACACATTGCATTAATGGCTTATCCTATCAGTTTAGATTCCAATATGGGAAAGGGCATATAAAGGGTTTAGACATCCTTTGAAGAGCAGCCAATGCCTTCAACAGAACTGTCCCAAAACAGAATGTTTAGACACAGTTCAACTTGTATTTCATATTAGTTCTGTATGTCCCTTCCCCATTATTTATTATTGAGGTCATTTGCATTAAAACAAGAGCTTTGCTCCTAAAAATGTTATCTATTCTAATTGCTTTCTCCCTGCCAGAGGTCATATGCACTGCTTGTGACATCACAGTTACTCCCATGGCAACGGATTATAATGTCAAAACAGAGGATTCTGACTTTAAGTAAGTACTAAGCTACAGAGGCAGATGCACTCTAAGGGATAAAGAGCATGTATTCATGCACATTTCTTCAGTGACAAATAAATGGCAGGAGAAATCTGTAGAATATATATGGAATGCAAGTTGAATTGTACCTAATTATTATGTTTTTCAAAGTTACCTCGGCAGTGTCAGCAGCTCTTTAATACCTGTTCCTTACTAATCATTCAGGATTCTGCAAAATGGAAATGAATATTTAGAGAAACTCAAATCAGCATCCCTGTGTCTTTTATTTAGGATTTCGTTTTGACCAATGTGTTTTAGTACTCTGCAAAATATTCAGAAACTCTCTGGTAGCACAGCACATCAACCGAGTGATAGAAAATAACAACTGTTAAACACAAAACAGTTCAGTCTGGAATTTGAAATGCAGATGATACAGCTAAGTACTTTTAACAAGAAGCATATAAAGAAATAAACAGGATTATGGTTTTGGATACACTGTAAAAAGCAGGAAACTGACAGATTTTGAATATTTGATTACACTATTTTTCCAGTTAATGGCATCATACCAAAGTAATCAAAAAGAAGACATCTGTGGATTATTTGGATTAAATAAAAAAAACACTCTCCCTAACAACACTGGATGAAGAATTATGTAGCACTGTTAAAAGTAATTGTATTCTTTAGCTTACAGATTGCATCAATGTTATCAATTCCAGAACAATATTGTAAGTAACATTTAGTCCAACAGATTGCACCCCACCTTCCAAAGAAGTATAACTTGATCACACCACTCGCAGGGCTCTCTGTTTTGACCCAAACCTGCCACCCAAATGCCAAGACTCACTGACACCTGTTACAGCCAGGCAGTACCTTATAAAACTTGATATTCTTTCTATTCAGACAAGTGGGCGATCCCAACGACCTTTGTACTACACAGAATTGCCCTTGGCATGCTGCTGCTATGGGCTGCTCCTGCCTCTTGCTGCTCCTCCCCCCACTGACTACTATTGCCTAATGCTGCACCTCCCTCTGCATTACTACCACCACCTTCTGCCATTCCTTCTTCTGTTGTAATGATGTCTTTGCATTGCTCCTGACTGTTGTTGCCTCTTTTACCTCTGCCCTTAAAGGGACACTGTCCATCACATTTTGACATTTTTAAATAGCCTTAGACTTCTGTAATTATTGGTTCAGAGTGAGGTATAAAATGTTGTGATGTGTGTTTTTTGGTGATAGTGGAGACCACTGGACCACCACAAACTTACACTATTAGCGTAGTGTACTGACATATATTATTTTTTACAGTTACATGTTTTGGTTATTTTTTTTTTATTAGTTTGAGTTTGGGGGCTTCATCCTCCACACCCCCATGCTTAAAGGACAAGGGAGGTATGGGGTGAAAACCCCTAATACAAAGAAACTGACAAAACCTAAATCAACATCAGACACTGGACAAAAGTAGCCTAGCACAGCTATGGTACAGCACAGCATGCATCTGACCCAGAATTCACTACGGCTTTATGCTAGGCTTGTTGCTGTGGTCTGACGTTCTCCACTATCACTGGTTTTGTTTTGTTAAACAAGGGCCATTGTTACTACCTTTTGCTATAAAAAAACATTGCCTGCCATATCAATGTTACCACAGTTCTCACCATGGTTTGTTTATATTTTTCTGGTGTTCATTCAGCTGCGACCCTAACGTGCATGACCCATTGAGGCAGAGTGAGTCTGTGTTAATGTCTGTTCCATGCAATGACTCTGCCTGCCATCTGAACTGGAATTATCACTGTCCCACAAAGAGCTGATTCTCGCATGTCAGACCCTACTTAACCCTACGTCAGTTAAGCCAATCAGAGCTCAGATGCCGGTGTCCTCTTGTCATGTGATTCTCCTGTCTCAGAGAGGTGCAGGAGAAATGGTGGCACCCAGTTAAGTTGGGCGGTTCGGCAGGGGCAGCAAAGGAATTGGTGCCAAGGCTTTTCTCCATTTAGGGTCTGGCATGATGCAATTTATGTTGCTCTTCAGTCGTTAAGAGAAGGTGTAGCTTCAGAAGTGGTATGTCCCACTGTCTGACAAGGAGGAGAAGAAGAAGATCACTAGGGAGCTTGTTCAGACTGTATTGGCTCATAAACCCATAATGTGCAGCTTCCTGGAATCCTATGATGTTGCACAACCCAAGGACAAAGATCATTCGCCTAGCGGGCATCCAACTGGCTCAACTCTCTTGGCAGCGACATAGCGACCACTCCAACACTCGGCCTCTTCAAGTCCAAGCTGCTCCTCTCACTGCTTGTATCCTGCGATTGCCCATCTTAACATTTCCACCTTTCCAGCTGCACATGCCCCAGCACTTACAATCAGTCTTTGCAACCCTAGCACCTTACCTGTCATATTCCACTGACAAGGCACCCTGGCTGCACTGCCTCCCACCCTTGCCCACCCCCCTGTATCTCCACTCTTGCCCCTGCCCCAACCATCTCCCATACTCCCCTTACCCCTGCACCTCTTACCCCTCGATCTCCTACCCTCACTTCCCCACCCACCCCTTTCCTTGTCTTGCTCATAGCTCATGTCTTTGTACTGATTATTACATGTCTGTAAGTCAATGACTATATGTTTGTAACTAAAAATGATGACTGTTGCACACGCTAGCATGGAACCTTTGTAAAAGAGCCTCGGCTCAAAGGTATTGTAATCCTAGATGAAATAAATAAATAAAATAAATAAATACTGAAATAAATGAAGCCCATTTATTTTAAAGGGTCCATTCATTTCAGTGCGGTTTTTCCCTTTACATTGCAACTTTTTTGTGTCTTCATTTTTTATATACTTTTTTCTGTTGTGGTCTTTGTTGCCATTCCTCTGATGAACAATACTGGTGTCAACATTGCAATCAACACAGAAATTTGAGTTTGCAGAGTACACTGTCCTGCACTGCAAACACTAATGTCAGGATCCATTTGAATGTTGTGAAACTGGTACAACCATCTTCCAAATACCTGAATAATACTGCCAGCACCAAGTTAGTTGTCAGACAATGTCCAGAGTATTTACTGCAATACAGGGTGCTCATGTTGCTTATTTATTTAGTTTTTGTTGACCAGGTAAGTGCACTAGACAGATACTGCCTATTTTCAGGGACGACTCAGGAGAGGGGGATACAGATGAATGCCAACTGACTTTGAACCAGAATAAGCTGTTGGTGGTATTTTTTAGTGAATGGGGGAACTTTGGCCAGGGCACCAGGGAAATTCCCCTATTCTTTTCAAGAAGTGCCATGGGATCTTTAACAGGCAGATGGGACCTCGGTTTAATGTCTCATCTGAAAGATCATTATTAAATAAATTGAAAGCATGTCTCACATCCATTTTTTATGAAAAATGTCATCTTGTTTTATTTTAAATAATATAGCAATACGATTAGTATTCAAAATAAAGTATAGTTGTGTAAGAACTTACTGTAACAGCAGATCTTCAAGTGACTCTCTTGCAGCAGGTCACACCATTAAGAATATTCCAGCCACAGGCATAGTTTCAAGCCAGAGGATATTTTCAGCAGTCAACCTGGGACCACCCCTGAGACACCACATGTTGAATCCTGGTACGTGTAGAAGGTGGCAGTTCCAGATGCTCCTCATTTTTGTTCCCCCTCAGTGACTGTATATGATAATGCAATTCAAGAGGCTTCCAAGGGGAACTGAGGAGGAAGTGGGAATACCCTAATTTTTTGCAGAGAGTAAGAACAAGTCTCCTTCCTAAAGCAGGAAGCAATGGGGGAAGAGGGAAGGGCAGCATGACCTGCTGCAAGACATTCTCTCAAAGATCTACTGTTACAGTAAGTTCTTATGCAACTGCACTATCTTCATCAAGGAAATCTTTTGCAGTAGTTCACACCATTAGGAATGAGTCCCCAGAATCTGGGAGGCAAATGGGGCAGAGGAGTGCCAAATAAGAAATTAGGACAACAGGCCTTGTAGGATCACTCAACCAAAACTGGTCCATTTCTTGGATGCAAACTATAATGCATGGTGAAGGTATGACGCATTGACCAAGTCGCAGCTTCACAGATTTTAGTTGCTGAAATGCCTCTAAAGCATGCCACTGAGGCAGCCATTCCCCATGTGAAATGAGGTTTTACCACAGCTGGGAGCAGTTTACTGTATTTTTTCAAAACAAAAAAAGCAGTTGGCCAACCATGTGGGCAGGCACTGCTTAGAAACAGGATTACCCTCCTTACTTGGTGTGAAAGAAACAAAACATTGCACTGATTTGTGCTGTGGATTGGTACAGAGAAGATAATAACGCAAAATTCTGTGTTCATCAAATGTATGGAGTAAGGATTTTCCTGGATTAGTAGGCTCTGCAAAATACACAGGTAGGTGTATGGACTGGTTTAAAGTAACTTCTGACACCACCTTTGGCAGAAAATTAGGACTGATACATAACGACACCCTATCCTTGTGAAAATTCAAATAAGGTTCTTTACACATACATGCTTGTAATTCAGATATACATCTAGCTGACATAATCGCAACCAAAAAAAGTTTTTTCCAGGAGAAGTAATGCAGCTCAAATGAGGCTGCTGGTTCAAAAGAGGGCAAAGTAAGTTTTTCAAGAACAAAACTTAAGTCCCATGGAGGTATGGGGTCCCATATTGGGGGCTTGAGATGGAAGATACATTTCAAAAGGTTTTCACAACCTGTAGTTGGATCAAGGGTGTGTCTCCCACTGGTATGTGAAAAGCCAATATGGCTGATAAGTGAACTTTTACTGAGGAGTATTTTGGTCCACTATCTGATAGAACAGGTAGTCCAGGATGCACTGAGGCAGACGTGTATGGATCTAAGCCATGGTCTGCTACCCAAGCTGTAAAACATTTCCATTTCATGGAATAGGTGGCCCTGATTGAAGGCTTAAGAGCTGCTCATAAAACTTCCACCACATGACAGGAGACATGGAATTTGGAGAGTACTATGTACTCAGGAGCTAAGCATGAAGATGCAGGGAGCAAGGATTGGGATCTAGAAGAGTCCCCTTGGCCTGAGTAAGCAGGGTGGGACACAAGGGAAGTGGAAGATGTTCCTGGGCAGTTAGTTGTTGTAATAATGGGAACTAAATTTGTCTCGGCCACAGAGATGCAATGATAACCATGGAGACCTGGTTCTGGGTTAGTTTGAGTAGAATCCTCTGTATGAGAGGGAAGGGAGAGAAGGCATAAAGAAATTTGCCTATCCAGGAATGAGATAATGTGTCTAGCCACAAAGTTCCAGGATCTGGCTCTAGTGAGACAGTTTGGTGTTAGCTCAGGATTCTGAGAGTTATCTTGGAAGAGGAAAGCATCCTCTTACCCATAATATCAAGCTTCCTGGATTCTTTATCCAGAGGTTGGGCACTTAGATATTTTGGTTAACCTGACCTATCTTGTTCTGCAATATTGACCACAGAATCTGCTAGTGGTGGAGTAGCAAAATAAGGATGCTCCACCAGGGCCTGATAAGGTCTGTCATCCTTTCCTGGTGCACAGGGAATAACAAAAGGTTGCTGCCAGGCAGCCAGGATTTCATCTTTATAACCCTCTAGTAAAGAAGGGATGACCAGGGATGGGCTGTCTGGGAGACCCAGATAACTGGCCAGTTTCTGCCTGGAGGCATTTTATTCTTTTTCCTGGAAGCCAAAAGTTTTCTGGAGATGTTGGATAATATCCCAAAAACTCAGATCATCTGGAGGGGGAATAGGAGGAGAGTTCTCATGGATTGAGGAGGCAGAGGAATCAGAGAAGGGGAATCATTTTCATTGATCCATATCTTCTATTTGGTCCTCTTCTTCCCATTCCTGTAAGTAAAGCTCCTCCATTTCAAGGTTCTGTGAGGGGCCAGGGGATGCAGGAGTGGTACTGGCAGTTCTAGAGGCAGAAGAACTTTTAGAAGGCATTGAAACTGGAGCAGAAGAGGCACCCATATGAGAGGGAAGATTGTCCTTAGTCAGGTCAAGAATAGTATTGACCAATGCTTGCATATATCTAACATAGCAAGCTGAGGTAAAAATGTAGTCACAGGGTTACTGTGAATTGATTCTATGGGCAAAATGGAAGAGGCCGGAGCAGGTTGAGACACCAATCTGATCATTGAGGAGGGAGTCAAAAATGTGCCCTGGACCATCGACAGACAGGTCGAGAGCCTTAAAGATCTCAAGGTATCCTGTCTTGCTCTAGTGTTCAGGGCCACTGATGAGCCAGAGGAATTCATCAAAGGCTGATAAAGAAACCCCTGTGGCAGAGGTGGCAGAGTAAGAAGCTGCAGTTTAATCACATCCTGGGAGGTCGTTGATGAAGGCAGCATCAACGAACGGGTGGAAGAGTCAGAGGTTGTCAACAGAGTAAAAGATGACATAGTCATGGCCTCTGAAAGAGTCACCAAAACAGCCTTAGTATTCAGGATTGCCTGTCCCCTAGAGAGGGTAGAAGAAGGCAAAGTAGTTGTTGATGAGGAGGAGATATGAGGAGAATGTTTGCTTTTACTGGAGTGTTTAAGTTTTTCCTTGGTGTCAACTTGGTCCATTGAAGATTGATTCTGACCAGAATGGTGGGAACCAAGGAGGATGATGATGAAGACTCCTGGGATGTCTTACAGTGGTGTTCCTGCTCCAGGAGGGCAATGTTCTGCTCCATAAGGTACTCTTGAAGCTGCTGGAGCCTTCGCCACTTAGTTGCCTTTTTGAAGAGCTAACACAGGACGCAAGCATAGGTATCATGCACTGGGCCCAAACTCCTCACACAGACTTTGTGAAGGTCCTCTGTTGTGATCTTGTGGCCAAAGGCACACTTTCAAAACAAAGGGTCTGAAGACGACATGAGGGAAAAACACGACAAAACTGGGAACATCACATTCTCAAATATGGTGAACTTTTCTTCTTTGACTGAAGCTATACTCTGAATGGAAAACATGTAGCATGCAGATCGTGGTAGGAAAAAAACTGAGGAGCATCTGGGACCACTCTTTTTATACATACCAGGCAACAACATGTGGTATCATAGACTGCTGAAAAAATCCTCCAGTTGGAAACAATGCCTTTGTCTGGAATATTCCTAATGGTGTGACCTGTTGCTAGAGATTTCCTATATGAAGATCTATATTTGTTCCTCATCACTTGTTCATCAGAGAAAAGCATTTAGAAACTGTCAATTACAGTGTAGTCTTTTTAGGGCTGTGGGCGGACCCTACATCCCTTCTGTCATCGATCAGATTGTAGCTCTAAAACGTCTTTTTGTGGAACTCCTTTTTTAGACATTTGGAAGTATTCCTCTACAGCTGTAAAGTAGTGCACTCCCCCTCTGATTTTTGCTATTTGTTGCTCTATGTTAAAGGCATCTGAAGGGAGGTGGGATGCTACCGTATTGTGCCTCAGAACTTCTCAGGCTATTACCAAAAAAAAAAAAAACCTTTTTGAAATACTGTTTCTATCATCTGTCCAGCTCAGTCTAATAGATGTATTCTATTTCTTTCAGCAACATAGGGGTTAATTCATTATATGATGTCTGTAAAACACTAAACCTCTACAGTGTCAGATTACAAACAGTGGACCTGCAGTCTGTGAGCTATTTCATTCCTGTGGGCACACATATGAACTGCAGGGCAATTCAACTGCAGTTGAGGCAAAAGTGCTGAAAAAACATCCCCATAGGATCAGGCTGATAGTCAGGTAGATCAAACTAAACAAAATGCCGGCACCTGGTTTCAGGATTCGCTCAAGTGCTTTACTTTATGAGCTTACAAAGAAGGACATAATGTGCTGAACAACAAACTCCCTGACCAGTTTCACTGCCTAGGCTTTGTCAAAGGGATGTTTACCCAAGACTAAACAGTGAAACTTGTCAGGGAGTTTTCTGTTCACCATGTCCTTTTTTTATATGCTAATCAAGTAAAGCACTTGAGTGAATCCTGAAACTGGGTGCTGGCACGTTCTTCTGTCTGAACTGTCACATGCTTTTTGTCAAGCACAGGTTGTTGGAGTGGAGCGATGGTTCTGTCTCTGCCTGATAGACAGAATCCAGTGCATCCTGAAAGTGTAAAGGCTTAAAAAAAAAAGCTATAGGCAGAGATGAATACTGTGCAGACAGAACCAATAGAGTGCCTCTCTGACAAGCAACCTGCTATGTGGAGACCAACATGGTGCAACCAGGAGTGGGAGGGAGCACTGGGAAAGGTAGTAAGGAGTCCAAGCAGACAGTCTCAAACATAGACAATCTACAAACACCCACACCTGATTTTTTTTATTAACAAAGAAATGCCACAATATAATACAGTATTTATATACACTGCTTTCAAACTCACCATCCAGCATGAGAGTTTTTGTAATCATTCACCTGCAGATAGTGAACACTGAAGCAGTGATGTCAGGTCTGTGCATGAGCATTGATGCTAATGCGCATGCCTGGAGTTACAATTTCCAAGATAAGGTGCTGACGCTGACAGACGATCAGCTGTTTGCTGACCAGCATCATGCACGTCACTTCTCTGATGGGAGTGGCTTCTGTCCTTTGAAGAATAAGACATTTCACGCCCGGCAAACAGCTATTAGTGTCAGAATCACAGTGTTTGTTAATTGGTCAAGACTGCCTTATGAAGGAGCAGAATATTGATGTTGAAATCTTCGGTTCAGTTAGGCTTTACAGTGTGGTTTAAGCCAGGCAAATAAATGTAGAAACAGATGACTTAAAATGTTTATGGTCTTGTGCAGGCACTGGCATAAAAATAATGAAACTGACAGTGAAGCAGCACTTTGTAAACAAGCAGTACAGACAATTTTTGATAAATATCTGATGTAATGATCTTTTTTGTTTATGTGTATAGTTATGCCCTGTGGAGTGTGGTTGATGTAGCATGACAGAGTTCAGCACCAGAGCAAGCTATGGTAAGGATAGAATGAGGATTGACCAAGAGCTGGGTTACAATATGCCATGTTTACATATACTGGGAATCAATAACTTTGTAATCAATTCACTTAATTCAAATTGTAATCCTTTTTAGTTTACTTGCTGTTGGATTGATGAGAATGAACTGAATTGATTACAAGGTGACTAATTCCCACAGTATGTAAACACGCAACTGAAGATTTTGAATCTGGCTGCATTCATTTTGCTGCAGTTTCAACAGTAAGTACAACAGAATCAATTCACAATCAGGTTTACATACACTGGGTAATCCATTTCAAAATAATTAATGCACTTGAACCACTGCAGTTGAATCTTGTTCAAACTGAAACAGGAACCTAACTCAGGATGAACTTACATGAGCTTCCAATCGAGAAAAGCAGCATTGATTCCACTGAAACTGAAATTTGAACCTAATTCCAGTGAGCATGTAAACAAGATGATAGTGGGAAACAAAATAAATTCCACTGTAGCTAAGGCCTTATACATAATCAGAAGTGAGTAAAAACAAAAGGTGATGAGAGGGGTTTAACATATAATATGTTTTAATCAGTAAATATGTTTGTGTTGCAGCACTAGATGGTAGGGTTTACAGAACTGGCAATTTACAGATGATGGCAAGTGGAAGGTGATGGGGTTTTTCCTGACCCAGATGACTGACAAAGGCAATGATATGAAAATGTGCTGCATCCTGCTTGCTTAAAGAAGTGTGAAACAATGTGGTTCATATTCCTGAATCACATGGCTTCAGAATCTTTTCAGCCAATCAGGACATGGTACATTCCCTACTGACTGTACAATAAAACCTAAATGAATAAATAACTGTCAGTACTGACTGAGCACCTTGTTGTTCATTAAGGAAAGCAGCAATGAAACTGCAAGTTTTCTTTTCTAGAATATCATTTTCAAACCCTGACTCACGGTCTGTTATTGTTATACCTTTACTAACCCCAACAATGAAAAGAATGGGAACCCATATTTAAAACAGCTTCTAGAGGAAACAAAATAATGTACAGGTTCAGTGCAGTACTACTTTAAAATAATCCCTACATCCCTACCTACAAAGTCATTCTCCAAGAGAATGTACTATGGTTGTGGTGGGGGATGTGACCGGGGCTCTGAACACTGTAGAAGCATTATACAGTTAATGTATACATAAATGGTGTTCAGGAGTTACCTCTTGACTAATCAAGAGTGCCTTCTTGTGACTTCTTAGTATTCAAGAACCACAAAATGAAGCTGAGTGGTTCTGGAACACTAAGGTGTTACGAGATGACACTGATGATTAGCCAAGTGACATCCCATAAACACCATTCAATTTTTATGAAGCCTTTTTATTTTTATTAAACATTCATTTTAACAGCAACTCCCATGTTCAAAGACTCTTCTGAAGCAGTGAGTGTACCATATATTTGTTTACTTTGGAATACGAAACACTGCCTTCATTTTAAACCACCCACCTGTAACAACAATCATTCATCCTTTCCTAGAAAGCCTTCAAGTTAAACAAAAAAGTTCTAATGTGTGCTGAAAATGGTGCTGGAGTGAGTGGCTTTAGGAGTAGGGAAAGTGAAGACCAACATAACAACCACGGCTAGGCTTTCTGCTACCTTCAGAGTTACCCCCACACACCCCATGTCAGTGAATCACCACTGCACAACATAGTGGGAGCTGACAGGAGGCACAAATATAGACAGCCCAACAGCAACAGGGGGTATTCTTATCCTTTTCGGGGTGAGGAAATGGTTAAAATAGAATAAGGTGAATTTCTTGGGAGGCAGCATGATGAAAACAAGAAAGAACTTCTGAGATTATTTTTTTTCTGACCCTAGAAAACACAGGAATTAGTAGTGTGAAGCATTCTGATACAAATGTCCCTCTTTTTGGTACATACTGTATTATATTTTTTTTTTGTTTGTTTGATAAAATGTGTCTAAAAAATAAAATAAATCTAATGGGGTAAAACCAGTAAGGTGACTGTGCATTATCATAGCTTAGAAAATTGGCTTCTTATTTCCTGGCCTCTGACTGAGAGGCATGTCAAGTGGATACTTAAGTACCAGTGAAAACTAAGAAATAATAAGCACCAGCCTGCTCTGCCTCAGTACCATGGTATCACAGTGCCCACTTTAGATTCAAAAGTTAAAAGCTGACATTTTTTCTCTCACCTAGCGAAAGCAATGATTAAGTAAACTCCCCAAGCACCCCTACTCACCTCAACTGCACTGTAACAAAAATGAAACATTTCAGTTTGTTAAAATATATCCTCTAGTGCTAGTTCAAAACACTATCAACACTGAGTGCTACTTGATCCTGCCTGCTCCAAATGCCTGCTGACTTTTTTAGTGTGGCAAACCAGCAGTGCATCTCCATCTGTGGGAGAACAATCCATGTAAGTACTGCTGGTCTCATGGTAAACATAGCATCTCCCCCAAGTGCTACTACCAGCACACACGTGGTCACATTTTCTTGCTCAGCTTTGGCTTCTCCCAGTCAGCAGCAGAATTAATAACACAAAATGTGAAGCACAAGTAGAAGGTGGCTTAGGATCCACTCAAAGATGAAGCAACAAAATAAACCTCCAGGCAAAAACAAGTTAAAATGGCTTCATGCCTTTGGACACAGACTTAAACTCAACAGATCAGAGACAATAAAAATTTACATTTCTCGTTAATCTTGGTGGCTTGAGAACCCCAAAGCACACCTCACACCTGGTTTCCCTTCTTTTGTTGCTTTAACCCTAAGTGATGCTTTAATGGAATTTTTTTTTGCAAAGACTATGTACACATATATATTATGGTAGCATGGTAGTGCTACCATAGTTAGTGTTGAGTACCCCTTTTAATGTTAAAAGGTGAAACTTTGCATCTTAATAACTTTGCCACCATTTAACAGATTTGTCTGAACTATGGCAAGCATGGGGCATAACCATAGATCTTGGGATATGCCAACCTTTGTACTGGTCAGATATACGGCTGTGGAGTTATTAAGTGACATCCATGTGTGCATTTACTTTTTTTGCGCATTCTTTGCTTGCACCTACAGGTTGCACAGTTTGTGCGACTGGTCCAAAAACTTCAGGGAACATGCGGCCGGGGTGCCCAATGTGCCTTTTTGAAGATTTTGTGAAAAAATATTGAATGGTTCAAAAGTTATTCAGAAAACAAGTTCCCATTATAAGTCAATGGGAAAAGTTAACAAAAAGTTTGTCTGTGTCGCAAATGCACTTTTTAGTGTCGCAAATTACCCCTGTAGTGTCGTGAGTCAGTCATTTTATTTTTCAGTTATTGGTCACAAAAATGCTTGGCATTTAAATTTGGGACCCTCTAGGGACACAATTCATTTTGTGTTCGCCTAGTCGGATCCTGAGGATGCTAGCCATGTCTTTATTTTGGGGTTAAACACCCCACAAATATGTTTTTCAAATTTCTAGGAAAAGTAGTGTCGCAAAGTAGTGTTGCACTTGCGACACTTTCACAAATTTTTGCAAAAGCATTTGCAAATCACGGCACTATTTTTCCAGGCTATAGCAAAATGACAGGAATTTTTTGCCACCCTGCTGCAAAAGAACAGTTTGGTTTTTGGCGCTGAAATTTGGAGGGAAGGCAGGCAACATCTCACAGATGTGCCTTTTTGCAGTTTGGTGAAAAAATATTGCAGAGATACAAAGTTACAATACTCCAAAGTTGACATTTTTTCCCATAGACTAACATGGTGGTGTAAGGCGTGCCTTTTGGGGCTCGTATCTCGGAAACGGCGCAAGATACGGAATTTTCTTTGTGACCTACGCATGCAGTGGAAACCTAGCCAGGAAAGTCATGAATCATGTGAAATTCTAATTTTTTTTCTACATCGTACAGTTACTGAGATATTAGCATTTTAGTATTACAACTGCTTGTTTTCTACTCCGAGGCACATTATTATGCATACATTCCTTGTTTTCACTGTCTTTCTCAATGGAGCTTTTGGGGAACAATACGGTGTGTACTCCACTTACTGTTATACATAGTCTTTACACTTTACATGCCCGTTTGCATTACCGTTACTGTGTACGCTGCCATGTGCGTTACGCTTTGCGTTTCTGTTTGTGTTTCTGTCACCATTTGTGTCTCCACTACTGTTTGTGTTTCGCTTAGCATCACCATGTGCATTACCATTTCTGTTGGTGGCGGCCCTACCATTTTTGTTTGAATTTGTCTTTTGTTTTGCATCATCATTGTGCTTACCGTTACCATTTGCATTTCCAATTGCGTTCCCATGCCCATGTGAGTTACGGTTTGTGTTTCCATATGCACTTATGTTTTTATTTGCGTTTCTGTTTTCTTTGGCATTATTGTTGCAGTTACCATTACCATTTGTGTTTACAATTGTGATACCATCACCGTGCATGTTACGGTTTGCGTTTCCATACGTGCTTGCGTTTGTGTTTCCATTTGTGTTTCCTTTCACATTATTGTTGCTGCTACACTTATCATTTGAGTTTACAATAGCAGTACCATGACTGTGCGCATTACCAGTTGCGTTTACGGATGCGCTTGCATCTTCGTTTGCGTCACTGTTTGTTTTGGCATCACTTTGCACCTGTGTCTCTATTAATGCTTGCTTTACAATTTACGTTCGTGTCACCATGTGCGTAACTTTTACTGGATTTAGTACTGAATAATGGGGAAAGGATCACAGATCTCCAGGTAGAAGGTCACCTGGGGGCCAGTGACCATCACGTGGTATGGTTCATTTTGGCCACTAGAACTAAATCATTCCATTCCAAGGCAAAAATATGGGACCTCAGAGGAGCTGATTTTGATAAGATGGCCAACAGAGTTAAGCTAGCCCTGGCAAGAGGAAATACAGGTGAGGGGCTACAAGCAAAGTGGGCAAGCATTAAGGATGCAATACTTAAAGCAACATCCCATTGTATTAGTGAGAAAAGCAAGAGCAAAAGAAGGAGAAAACTACTTTGGTTCTCAAAAACAGTAGCAGAAAAGATCAGAGCCAAAAGGCTGGCCTTTGGGAAATATAAGGGAATGCAGTGGGATGAAGATAGAAAGGCATACCAAACTTCTGTAAGGGAAGCATGGAAGGCAGTAAGGCAGGCATAGCCCAAACCGAGGAAACAGTAGCTCAAACAGTAAAAGAAGGGGACAAGACTTTCTATAGATACATTACTGAAAGGAGAAAGTCCAGAGGGGGTACTGCTAAGATCAAAGTGGATAAGGGAGAGTGTGTGGAAGAGGACCAAGGAAAAGCAACTATCTTAAATAGATACTTCTGCTCAGTATTTACTGAGGAGAAGGTATGGCAGGGCCCACAGCTCAGCACCATGGACACAGGGGAAGGAGGTGTGCACAAGTCCCTTCACAAAAGAAAGGGTCCTACAAGAGTTCACTAAGCTCAGGGTGGACAAGGCAATGGGACCTGATGGCATACATCCCAGGGTACTAAAGGAGCTAAGGGTGGAACTAGCAGAGCAATTTTGATAACTGTTTAGTGAGTTTCTGAGCACAGAAGAGGTCCCAGGATACTGGAGAAGGGCTCAAGTAATCCTGCTCCACAAGAGTGGCAGCAGGGAGGAGGTAAGGAACTACAGACCAGTCAGTCTTACCTCAGTAGTGGGCAAGATTATGGAGGCACTCCTTAAGGAAAGGATAGTGCAACAACTGGAATCCATAGGAGCACATGATCCAAGACAGCATGGATTTACAACAGGATGGCCCTGTCAAACTAATCTCATAGATTTCTTTGACTGGGTAACCAGAGTGTTGTACCAAGGGGGTGCAGTTGATGTCGCCTACCTTGACTTCAGCAAAGCTTTTGATACTGTTCCACATAGAAGATTGATTAACAAGCTGGGTAGGCTCGGGTGGGTCAGAAGTTGGTCAACTGGGTGGCAAACTGTTTAGCGGGCAGAAAACAGAGAGTGGTGGTAAATGGTATACAGTCAGAAGAGATGCAAGTCACAAGTGGGGTACCTCAGAGATCAGTCCTGGGGCCAGTCCTCTTCAATATCTTCATCAGTGACATAGCAGATGGACTGGAGGGTAAGGTTTGTCTGTTTGCAGATGACACCAAGATCTGCAACAGAGTAAATGATCCAGATGAGGTTGGCAGAATGAGTAGAGATCTGGAAAAAACTGGCAAAATGGTCTGAAGAGTGGCAACTGGGGTTTAATGCAAAGAAGTGCAAGATCATGCACATAGGGAAGAGAAACCCTGAAGCTACCTATAGGTTGGGAGGGGAGTTGCTGGCAATCACAAGGGAAGAAACAGTCTTGGGCATCATCATCACAGATGACCTGAAATCATCCAAGCAGATCACTAAAGCAGTAGGTAAGGCTAGAGGGATGATGGGGTGTATTAGTAGGGGTATCACACGTAGTAAGAAGAAGGTAATAATCCACCTTTACAAGACACTGGTTAGGCCCAATCTGGAGTACTGCATGCAGTACTGTAGGCCACACCTGCACAAGGACATTAACAAAATGCAGGCAGTCCATAGAAGGGCAACCAAAATGGTGCAGGGACTGCATCAGAAAACAGATGAGGACAGATTTTTGGAGCTCAAAATGTATACCCTAGAACAAAGGAGGGAGAGAGGTGATATGATCGAAACATTCAAACATCTTAGGAGGCATTAACAAGGTGAAAGAGTCTAAAATGTTTCAATAAAAGAAAAATAGCAGGACAAGAGGACACAGCATAAGATTAGAGGGAGGCCAATTAAGGGATATGTGAGGAAGTTCTTATTCACAGAAAGGGTGGTAGATGCATTGAACAGCCTACCTTAGGAAGTGGTGGATATGAATACAGTGCAGGGCTTCAAACAGGCATGGGATAGGTATAAGGGAGCAATACAGAGGAATATGAATAGATAGGCCATTGACAGAGTAAAGGCATATGGCACATTCTTAAGGTAGAACAAATGGGCAGACTGGATGGGCTTTGTGGTCCTTATCTGCTGTCAATTTCTATGTTTCTATTTTAAACATTCTGACATAAATGTCAGCCATTTAGTACACCCATGTCCATGTGATAAAATGGTGCTGATGCAGATAAACTTGTTCATGAATGAGTTGAACATTTTGCTAAGCATCTCAACTAAATAGTGTGTGTGGTAATAAAAATGAGCAACGGAACATGTTTAATTCATGGATTGAAAATTGAAGCCTGACTCCAGGCATGTGCATTAGTGTCTCCACTAATGAGCATGCCGAGAGTCATGGGGTAATTTTTGACATATTGCACAATCAGTCCCTAAGAAATTATCTTTTACAAATGGCTTCATCAGACCCCCTCCAATGTTGCCTATACATTAAGTTCCTCTAATCTTGACCTATTATCCATATCTAGGATGACAGCAGGGTCTATTGCTTTCTCCATTGCTGATCTGCATTTATGGAATTCCATATTGGCTGATCTTCATCAGTGTTTAACTGGGTCTGCCTTCAAAAAGAGATACTGAAGTCATTTCCTCATGTTATTAGCATGTTCCTATGCTTAGTTTATTATGTTAGCTTCTGGTTGCATATAATTTCAAGTCCAGTCTACTGTATGGTCTCAACGTATGCCCACTTGTCTGCATTACACAAGATTTATAAGTTACTGCCTTGCTAGATGAGCTATTAATGTCATGTTTTTATTCATATGTTTACAATAAACTATAACGTCATATACTCCGTGTATATATTCTGCTTACTATCATCTGTAATCTACTTGGTATTGAGACAGAAGAAGGCTATAGCCCATCCAATCCATCTCCTACCTCAGAGGGGCCACTTTTGCAACATCTATTGCATATGCCTTTGTATTATACTTGCTCCTTATTGACTATAATTTGTAGTAGCCTAGAGGGCTGTGCCTGAAAATAGGCATTTAATTTTCTAGTGAACTTAGCTGGTTAACAACAATTAAAATAAGTAAACCATGCTTCTGAAATATGCAAATTAGTTACTGAAATGTAAACACAGTACGAAAGTAATGGTTTACAAAAATATATTTGACAGATATTTTAAATATATTTTACACATGCTGTACCTTGCATGAAAACAAGATACATATTTACTAGAAGATATATTTCAATGGGCTATGCAACTAGAGTAGTGTTATGTTTGTGCAATTGTGATAACTGTTTGGCCATTTGCACTATCTGTTCCACAGAGAATTTACACCCTGTAGGGATACTGAAGGCAAGGAATCCTCAAAGAGGGTTCCACCCATAGAGGTGTCATGGAAAAGATTCCCTTGGCTAAAGGTAGCTTAGGAAGGGGCCTCCTGAAGAGAGAGGCATGCCACTGGTGGAGGACGGGAGGATGGTGGGGCAAATAAAACATTCATCAGAAGGAGGCTGGGAGGAACTGCTTAAATAGCTCAGGATGTGGCATGGTTGAGTGCTCACCCCACTGAGCTACTGTACACACATAGCCTTTTAATTCAATGGGCCTATGCAACCAGAGTAGTGTTATGCTTGTGCAACTGTGATAACTGTTTGGCTGTTTGCACACTGTATTCAATGGGGAATTACCATTTGTGGGTGTACCAAAGGCAAGGAACCCTCAAAGAGGGTTCCACACCTAGAAGTGCCACAGGAAAGATTCCCTTGGCTATAGGTACCTTAGGAAGGAGCCCCAAAAAGAACATTGAGCAGTTAACATTGACTATGAGGTAGTGAAGCAGATTGGCAGCAGTGAGACAGCTTGATGAAACACAGATGTGATGCACAGGTTGTCAGAATTGCACTGATAAAATAGATTGTACTGATGACATCAGGGGGTTTACTAAAGAGGGAGGGAACAGTGAGTAGGGCCAAAATCCATCCCCATCAAACAGCAGAAACCTACCTAGGGAAACTATTGAAACAATTAACTACATATTATGACCTTTGGCATGGAAGAGAGGAAGAAACACTTTTAAAAGGAAGAGACCTCTGGGGATCCAAGGCCTAGGTCACCTTCCCTCCAGGCTAGGAGTTGTGTATTTAGTGATGGCTCTGCTACTGCAATTTAGCAACCCAATCAACTGTGAGGAAATATTCTAATTTGGTGGAAAGTTCTCATGATCCCTCTAATGGAAATGCTGTGAAGGGTTGTAAGGCTTCTGCAACATCATGTACTCTTGAAGTGAGAGCTGATCCCCAAGGCAAGAAGAGGAGAGCAACGACTGCTGAGGCACTCAGCTGGTTTACTGACTAAAATAGACCAGGTAAACCAGAGGTGATATAGGGAGAATTACTTTCAAAGATGCCAAGGTGTTGCCATAGCCAAAGGGTGCTTTTTTGGGCTTAAGGGCCCCAACCCTCGGCAGCTGAAGTCCTAAATTTTACATCAAGAGATGACCAATAAGTTAGATGACTGAAGCTCTGCCTGGAGTGAGTACATTCCCACTATAGGCCATGTGAGAAGGACCCCACTCCAAGTTCCACACGTTCAAGATGCAGACATTGTGAGTGCAGAGCAAGACCATCAGCTACAGGGCAAGCCCCAAGCCAGAATAGGTAATGATCATGGTTGAAAGGCCTCCAATTTATGAGTGAGCACATCAACCAACTTTGATGTGATGGACAAAAGGAGGCCGGGCGAAGCCAGTGGCTGTAGATTAGGTAGCAGGTTATTGATGAGGAGGCCAGGTAAAGTCAGTAGCTGTAGATTAGATAGCAAGTTAGTGATAAGGAGGCTCGGCAAAGCCACTGTCCTGGGTAAGGTAGGAGACAGTAGTATAAGTCATTTGATTGTAGTAGCAGCCTGCAGAAAGCAAGCCAACCAATTCCACTAAGGAAGTCAAATTAATGGTGATGCAAAAGGTAGGCATATAGGTTGTGAGAGGCTGTGATCCCAGTAATTGAATCAGTGAGGTTTAGCATAAATGAATGAATGAGGTTTAGCAGATAGGAGATGTGTAGTAGCATATGCAACAGTATTTGCAAAAGCTATAAAATGGGCAGCAGTATACAGTAAGTAAGCATGCTGCATCTGATATGAGGTAATCTGAATTATGTATATGCTAGGCCAACCAGTTCCATAGAGGAACAAATCATAGTTTAAATAAAAGCATTTGATGCCATGGTTTAAGCAAGAATAGTGAATTGATATGATTGCATGAACAGTGAATTGACATGATTGGCATGAATACCTTAAATGCCAATAAGGCAGAGATAGGTTATTCCAGTAAGGAGTGTGCAGCACAGTAATGGAATGCAATGAATATCTGAAGGCCATGTAAGCTGTGAGGTTAATGAGTTACAGTATGCATGGACAACTAAATGTCATGTGGGCAAGAAAGCAGGACAAAATTGTACCACTTACATAAAGCGTGCTCCTGCTACTTGGAGCCATGATGCCCCACAGTGACATCAAGTCCCCTGCCATGGGAATAACAGGAAGCCACAAGCTGAGCACTATGAGGCCAAACAACACTGTAATGTTGATAGGCTGATAGGTTAGAAACCCCCAAAATAGAGGTACTTAACCTAATCAAGGAAATAGCCAAATGACAGCAAGCCGCTGAGGCAGTAGAGCAACAATATACTGCAGCTGAGCAACACTACACTGCAGAAAAACAAGCAGGGGAATTAATGCTGGGGGGTAGCAGCTGTCTGACTGCACTAACACTGAATGAATTGAGCAGAACTGCTGAGATAGGCAGAGCACAGCAGAGAGTAGCAGCTAGCTGGAGCAGGATGAGCCTGGACCAGGTGCAAACAATTAAGGTGGATAAGCACAGAGACAACAGAAGCAGGGAAGCAGCAACTGAATTGAAATATACAGATAACAATTGCAGTTGCACTGAGGGTTTGCTGAAATCTGTTAAGTAAATGGGACCTTAAATAACACAAGCACAGGATTAGCATAATACAAACAAAGGGCAATAGGATGCTAGAAAAAACAGAAAGCCCCCCCCCCAAAAAAAAAATAAATAAAATGAAAAACGAAAAAACATAAACAAAAGAGGACTGGAAACAAGGAACACAAAGAAGCACCAGCAAAAGGAAGCAAGCAAAACTAACCAAAAGCAGGAGAAACACAATGAAGAGAAGTCCTGCACAAATCAAGCAGAGTACAAAGCACAAGGGATGGAAAGGGCAGATGCTGGGGGAAAAGGCAGAGACAGACAGAGCCTCCAGCTGCTGCAAAGAAAAAGTGCTTCAGAAGGAGGCTGGGAGGAACTGCTTATATAGCTCAGGAAGAAGGCGTGACTGGTTGCTCACCCCACTGAACTACAGACATAGCCATTCAAAAATAAGGCATTCAATATAAAGTCACAAAATGTGCAGTAGTCTATGTGTATTCTAAAGATATATAAAAATATATACCAACCATATTTAACTATGGAATATAGTAATTTCTTAAATAAAACATGTATTTAGCATTTATTGATTCCTTAAATAACACATGTATTTAACATTTATTATCAGTATATAATGGGGATGAATAACACATATATTCCAGATAGTTTCCATATATTTATCTATATAAGGCCTAGCCTATTTTTACTATAATGTATATGAAATATATATCTGCAATATATTGAATGTATGTTTAACATACACACAGGGTGGGATATTCAAAGCAGTTGCACAATTCGCAACAGGGTTGTGCCTGCGCAACTGCGGAAATGCACCGGAGAGTGATATTCAGTGGCAGCAACTGCACAGGACAAGTGGCCATGCACCAATGCACAATGGTATTGTATGCATGCGCAAGTGCAGGGGGCGTAGGCATGAATAAGCGGCACAGTGTGATATTCAACACCGGATGAACGGCGCAAGTGTGGAGCAAATGGGAAATGCACAGAGCACATTTGAGCCTATAAAAAGAGGGAGCAAGCAGGTGAAGCACACTTGCACCAGAGGGGAGCAAGAGAGAGGGTATTAGGGAGGACTGCCAGAACAGCAGGAGGGGTGCAAGAGAGGGACAGAGGTGGTGAGAGAGTGGGACTGCATGGAAGTGTGAGTGTGTGAGACTGTTGGGGAGGCAACAGTGTGCAAGTGGACCTGTGACACCCAGCACAGAAGGGGCAGCACAGTTGCCCAGAGAGGGGGGAGGTGGGGGCCACAGCCCACAGGTACCAGCCGGGGGCAGGAAATGTAGGTGTGTGCCCAGCACAGCAGGAGACGGTGCAGAACACAGCCAGGGGGCCGGAGTCAGCTGCCTGGGGGGGACAGGACAACAGAGGCCATGGTCATTGTCTGCTTCCAGATGGAGGCGGTAATGAGGGGTGTGGGGAGGCAGGAGGCAGTGGGATGCGGCCATGGAAGGCCCTTCGGCGGTACACCCAACACAGGTGGTACCGTGCCCACACCACCTTCGAACAATACAGCAACACAGACATTGTGGGCTGGTATCGCCTGAACTGGGAAATTCTGTGGCAGCTCTGTAAGCTGTGCATGAGGAGATGCAGGCACCCACTAGACGGAGCCATGCCCTGATGGTGGAGACCAAAGTCACAGCTGTCATGTGCCTGCTGACCATGGGCACCTTCCAGACATCAACAGGGGATACCACAGACATAACCCAGTTGGCCACATCATGGCTACTCACACAATTCCTCATTGCACTGCTGCCACATGCTGCAGAATACATCCACTTCCCCAGTACACAGGCAGAGTGTACAGCGCACATGTAGGAGTTCCACAGGGTAGCACATATGCCTGGCAGGCTAGGAGGCATCAACTGCACCCATGTTGGCATCCGCATGCCACCTGGCCTGGAGGGGGTAGCCTACATCAACAGAAAGGGCTACCCCAGTGTCAACTGCCAGGTGGTGTGCGATGCAAGGGGGTGCATAATCACTGTCTGTGCCAAACCCCCTGGAGGAGCACACAATGCCTTCATCTGGTACAGCTTGGCACTGTGCCACAGGTTTGAGAGTTGGGACATCCCCACTGGCCACCTAGTATTTGAGTATGCTGAGGCCACGGGCAGGGTGGCACAACAGGGCAAGGGGTGGGGGACGCTGGGGAAGGGGCGCCACAGGGTGTGGCTTGGAAGGCTGAGGGGTGCAGCAACACTACACCATGCTAACCATATCCTTCTCCACACAGGTGATGGTGGCTACCAACTCCGGCCCTGGCTGCTCACCCCATACTGGTGCCCATCGACCCCTGTGGAGGAGTGATACAATGAGGCACACACCAGCACAGGGAACATCATCGAGCGTGTGTTTGGGCTGCTGAAGGCATGGTTCCATTGCCTGGACAGGTCTGACAGTGCCCTACAGTACAGTCCTTCAAAGGTCTGTGGCCTATTCCTGGCCTGCTTTATACTGCACAACATGGCCACCGACTGTGGGATAGCTGTCAAGATCGAAGAGGGGTACAGCAGTGGGGACAACACGGCCGCTGGGCCATGTGGCAGTGGGCAGCCTCCCCTGGGTGAAGGGAACCCCAGCTGACCAGGATGTCCGGCAGCACTGTGCCGCGATTGCAGAGGAGCACTACGGTGCATGCAGGTAGGTGAACATGCACCCATGCATGGAATGGTGACTGTGGCACAGTGCACAGGCATGTGTGGATGAGCCCTGTGTCTGGGATGGCTGGAGGGGGGGGCATGGCTGGGAGTTGGGCAGGGCTCCACAGCAACACACAGCACAGCACAGCACACCACACCCACACACCCCAGCACACACCCACACATGCACACAGGCACCCGCAAGCACGCGGCCGGATGCTGGCACCAGCCGTATGTCAGATGCTGAGCCCTGATGCACAGTGGCAATCAGCGCTGTGCTGGCATCATCATGCACATGACCCACTGGCCAGCATCTGGGTGGGTGCGCACATGGCCTGTGTGCAGCATGACCCACGGAAGCCACATCCATGGAATGTACACGCACACACCACACCTATGTGCACACAGGGTGGTGGCAGCAGACTGCAGACAGGGAGGTGGCCTATTAGGACTGCCATGTGGTCACATGGCTGCCGTGGAG
The DNA here is from genome assembly GCA_016271365.2 of Neoceratodus forsteri. NCBI lineage: Eukaryota > Metazoa > Chordata > Ceratodontiformes > Ceratodontidae > Neoceratodus > Neoceratodus forsteri. The sequence continues at coordinate 991,245,224 of CM057449.1, forward strand.
ACATGGATGGCCCCACCAAGGCCGCCCAGCAGATCCAGGCTGTGTGACAGCCACAGGGAGTGTCAGTGACAGTCCCTCAGGGGTGTTGCTGTGGGACCGTGACCAAGTCCTTGCAGGAGTCTGCAGTCTCCCCCGAACAGGCTCGCTCCAGGAATGCCCGGAATGCCCACAGCAGATCCTGGCATTGACACCGACGGGTCACACAGTGCCATTACTGAGGGGTGGAGAATGCACTCTGCAGGGTCTGCAGCAGACAGCCACGCACCATGGTGGACTGTGGTGCTAGGCCAACTGTGACCACAGTGGTAAGCCAATCCAGGGCTGCAGTCATGTCCTCCTGCAGTCTGGTGTTGTTGGCCCGGAGCTGCGCAATGTCCCAGGCATGCTGCTCTGTAGCCTGGTGCATCTGGGAGTGGAGTGCATGCACCCCTGCCACGAGCAGCACCTGTTGCTCCATGGAGGCCCGCAGCAGATGGGTGTGCTCAGGCAAGGTGTGCCGAGCCATGGGTGGTATTTGACCTTGCTGCCCAGCCCCCCGCTCAGGTGGGTGTGGCACAGCGGAGTACTCAAGGGGATGAACATTCTCTGGCACACCGTCAGCAGCCACTGCACCCGTTCCCCCCAATGTCCCTGTCCATCTGCCACTGCCACCTCTCTGGCCACTGTGCACCATGCAACACCTATGCGGCTGTACCACCACTGCCACCACCATCTGCCGGCACCACTATGCTGGTACACATTGTGACACTGGGTGCGGTAGCCATACATCCACCACCAGGGCACTGCCTGTGTTGCTGGGGAGGGTAAGTGGTATGGGTGCCTCCCCCTCGTTGGCACCGCCGCTGACCAGGATGATGGTGACATCATCATCAATGTTGGACCCCACCCCAACTTGTGTCTCAGCACACTGTAAGCCATGGCTGGTGTCTCGATGTTACACAGCCAGGGCATCATCAGTCACCATGCCACAGGCTTCCGGCCGGAAAGCAGTGTTGGGCTACAGCTGATCTGGCCCCCGGACACTAGTGGAGATGAAAGGTTGGTCATCCAGGGCTTGTGCCACCCCCATGGTGGGCACCACCGCCCCTGCCACAGCTCCAGTGCTGAAAGGGAATACAGTCGCATCAATGCTGCTGTCACACAGGATATTCCCCCCACCCACTGCCCCTCTGCCCCAGTTGCGGCAGTACCTACCATGCAGTGATGGGCTCCCACCTGTCTGGAAGCTGCCGCCAGGCACCCCCTCGATGGCACTGCACTGCATGGTGGCTGCCACTGTCTCCTCCTGCAGCATCAGCTGTGGCACATTGGGCTGACCACCACCCATAGCTGCACGGCAGCCCAGAAGGTGGCCACCTTCTCCTTTACCCTGCGCCTGTTCATGCCAACCTTTTTCTTACACTCCTGTGCAGACTGCTGATGGGTGTCCTGCTGATTCACAGACACCGCCATCACCTCCCATGCTGCGGCCCTGGCCTGTGGGGTGCCTGTCATACCACTCAGCAGATGCTCCCTGTCGAGGTACTCCTCGAACAGGGCATCTGTCTCTGCCTTAGTAAAGTTAGACCTTAGCTTGCATGCAGGCCCATGCTCCTCACCGTCCTCGTGATCAGTCATAATGTGTCCTGTGGGCAATGACAGGTGGTCAGTGTCTGCTGCAACCCACACCACCAGCCCAATCCACTGCCCTGTCTTTCCCCCAGCAACACATCTTACCTCTGAAGGATGCAATACCAGTCCATGTCCTTTGCTGTCCCATGGCTCCTTTATAGTGCATCGCATGCAAATAAGCAGATGCACAACTGTAATGAGATGCTAATGTCCCCGATGTGCCATGGATAGGCTGATGAGCTAATCTTCATATGCCGGCTGAATATCGCAAACTTGCGCCTTGCACAATGGACTTGCACAAGCACAATCCATGGCACAACAATGTGATGTGTGCAATAGGACCGTCAGTAAGCATGCGAGTGCTGTCAGTGCCTGTGCCAACAGCACAGCATATGCTCACTGTGCAATACACGATATGGCACTCGGCCGCTATTGGGCATGTGGTGCTCAGGCACCATATGGCCTATGGTGCTCAGGCACTATTAGCCCCACAGTGCATGGGCACTACTGGCTCATAGCCCATGGCACCCACATGCCCCTATTGTGCAGCATGCATGGTGGTCCCAATAGCGCAGTTGCGCATGGTGCGTATGCTGACCCTTGACACCAGGCATGCCCTATGTCCCCAATGTGCCCTGCACCATGTGCTGGTGAGGCCAGGCATGAATTGCACATCCCTGGGGATGCACGATTGCATGGGCAGCGCATCTCCGTGTGAGGCATGCATCCACTGCATGTGCAGCTCGTGCGCTACAGGGCACCATTTTGAATTGCCTTCCAGTGGTACAGCAATACTGCACTGCAGCAGTGCCAGGGCTCCTAATTGGACACAGGTGGAGCTCATTAACCTTGTGACCCTGGTGGAGCCCCACACCGGCAGCCTGTTTGAGCAGGTGCCCCTTGCAAGGCCACTGACGCAGGTGTGGCAGCAGGTGGCGGAGGAGCTTGAGAAGGCCACTGGTGTCCAGCGCACCAGTGAGCAGTGTTGCCACCGCTATGGGGACCTGCAGCGGAGGGACCCAGAGAGGCTCCAAGCACTGCTGGCACGCATCCAGAGGGGTGCTGTGCCATGGCCATGTAAGTGTGCATCGCTCATGTCAGAGCCTGTCCAGTGTTCTGTGGGGCCAGCAGAGTTGCATTCCATGCTGGGTGTTGGGGGGTGAGGGCACTGGGGATGCATGCCCTGTGGCCCAGGGTGGTGCAACATGTGTGCACTGTGCCACCACACTGCGGCTGGGCTGGGGAGCATGCTGTGCTGGTGGGGCATATGGCGATGCTGGGTACTGATTTGTGTGTCCTTCTCTATGTTTCCATCCTAGGCCCTGAGGATCGGAGAAAGGCCTGACTGGCTGGCGCTGAGGGTGGGCCAAGGAGGGCCAATGCAGGGGTACCATCACAGGGTGCAGGCCACGGGGGCAGTGCTGCAGGACCCGGCGCATGGTGCACCGCAGCATGCAGGTAGGCACAGTTACTTGCTACACTGTTGTGCAGGGTGGGCATCGGGGGTAGGGTGGGCCATGGCCCCCTGTGCGCATAGCCATTGCAGCTGTGTACTGCCCATGGTGTCTGTTGTGCCATGCTGTGGTTGTCACACATGTGTGTGGCTGCCAGGGGTGGGCTGTGGATGCATCCGGCTGTCAGCTGTGCTGCTGCTGTCCTGCCGCCGTACCATGTCACCTGCCTGCCACAGTGGTGGTGGTGGTGGGTGGCCAATGGGTGATGCTGGTGTGCAGCATTCTGCATGGCTGTGGTTTGCCAGGTAGGTGGCACGTGTGGGCACACCCACAGTGGGTGACTGGGTGCCATCCCAGAGGCGTGTGTCACCACTGTCCACTGCGCACAGTGGGTGGGCTAGGGTGTTCTGGACATGCACTGATACCATGTTCCCCTCCTTTGTCCTAGGTGTCCATCAGCCAGCTGTTAACACCCGCATCCTGAGGAGGATCCTGGAGGTGACCACTACCATGCTGCAGGTGGCAAGGATGCTTCAGAGATCATTCCACAGGCAACAGCACCAGGCAGCAGTGGGTTGAGGCCATCCATAGGGCCCGTTGGTCGGCAACCCTTCAACCACCTTGTCCCCCCCTTACCATGCCCTCCCTTGTCCCCTTGTGTAGCCCTACCCCTTCCCCTTACCTCCCTTCCCTGGTTATGCCTTTCTGTACATAGTTTCTCCATTTCTTGTTCCCTGTCCCCTGAGCCTTGTATATATGTACAGTTGTGTTCTATATCTGTTCTTAATACATCTTATTATGGTTACCCATCTGTGTCTGGGTCTGTTTTGCAGCTGGCATGTGGAGCCATGCTTCAGTGGTGTGCATGGTGGCAGTGTGGTGCTCCTGAGGTGTCCAGGGGGTTGTGCATGGTGGTGTTCTCTCATGGGCTGTATGTTCTGGTTGTGTGGTGTGTGTGTTGAGTGCTGTTTGCCTGTGTGTTGCTGGCTGTGGTACAGGTGGCATGGTGTGTGCCTTCCTGTGGAGGGTTGCCGGTGGATGTTCACCCTTCGTCATTGGTGCCACCTTGCCTACGTGCACCACTGTGGTGTGCATGGGTGGGGGCATGCCAAATCCCCATGCGCACTGGGTGGTGTTCTGCCGTGTGCTTGCCGTGCCTCACCCCTGGCACCCTCAGCACCCTGGTGGCAGCACATTCCACCCCAGTGGCTTGCTCCTTGCTGTGTCTGTTGCTGGTCCACATATGTCCTGGCAGATGCACCGCAGCCCCTTGCGCATCCCTGGTTGCATTATTGCGTATGTTGGGTTGCTCCCTGGCGCAGCCCTGGCTGCGCTATGGTGCATGTGTTCAATATTCAGCTGTGTTGTGCTGACACATCCTGCCTTGTGCAACCTTTGAATATTGCACTTAGTGTGCCATGGCGCAGTGGATTTGTGCTGCACAGGTCTTGCGCCAGCCTCTGGCACATTTGAGAATATCCCACCCATATTGTAGAAGTTTCAGTGTAAAATTACACATGCAGACAAGTTTAAATATTTGTCATTACAGAGTCAATAAAAACAATAAAAAGTGAAAAAAAAAATTGATAGTATATAAAATAGATATTTAATACAGCTGAGCCACATATGACATATATCTCATTGGATTCTGCAAATATCCAAAACATATTTGTGAAAATGCACATCCAGTATATCAGAACTATGCTTTAGACATAATTAGTTAGTCAGTTATGGTTTACATATTAACACAATATAGTTCTTTCCCATAAGGAGTGTAAGGCAGAGGGGGTCAAGGGCAGGGAAAAGCTGTTTTGGGGGGATATTAGAGGAAAAAAGGAAAGGTGGGAGAATTGTTAGGCTTTCTCGGGGAGGTTGGGTAATAAAGGAAGGCATGAAAAGGCAGTCATCTTCAATGATTAGTTTTGCTGTGTCTTCAGAATGGAAGACAATGAGCCCCTGCCCGAGAGTGGCATCAGGGCAGCCACTTAGGGGGTCTTGGAGATGAGGCAGTCAGTATTTGCCAGTGAAAGAGTCCAAAATGTCTAGCAGCCCTGAAGACAGATTAGGATATGATGCATCTGAGGGTACTCAAGGAACTGACAGCAGAATGGGCTGAGCCCCTGCTAGGGCTGTTCAATACTTCGTTATACTGTAGAAGGGGGGTAGTTCTGAAAAGACTTGAGGATACCATACATATATACATACATACAAAGAGTCAGCAGAGAGGGACCTCAGGGTCCACCTAGTCTGCCCAGTCAAGACCCACCTAATAAGAGATCTCCAGTTGAACCCCTACACATGAACCCCCTCCCTTAGTTATCAAAATCCCTTTGTGTCTGTCCCGTGCATTCTTAACACTTGTGATTGAGTCTGCCCCTACCACCTAATCCTGTAGACTATTCCAAGCATCCACCACCCTCTCCATGAAGAACTACTTCCTTATGTTACCCTTGAACCATCCCCCCTCCAGTTTCCAGCCATGACTCCTTGTCCTTTGACATCTCTTCCTTTGAAAAACACTCCCCTCCAATATCCTGTCCTTACCCTTGAGATATCTGAAGGTCTCAATCATGTTCCCCCTTTCCCTCCTTGCCTTCAGGGGATACATATTCAGTTCCTTCAGCCTCTTCTCATAGGTCATCCCCTACAGACCTCTCATCATTCTTGTAGCCCTCCTTTGCACCACCTCTAGCCTGTCTATTTGCCTCTTGAGATGAGGCCTCTAATACCGGATGCTGTTCTCAAGATGTGGCCATACCAGTGTCTTGTAAAAGGGCAACAGGACCTCTTTCTTCCTACTGTTAATGCCTCTCCCTATGCAGCCAAGCGTACTGCTAGCCTTCCCTTCTGCTGCTTCAAATTGTCTAGCCACCTTTAGGGCATCTGCAATAAAAACTCCTAGGTCCCTCTCTTGCTTTGTGTCTGCCAGTTTTACTCCTCCCAGGTCATATGTTGTGCATGAGTTTTTGCTTCCTATATGCATAATCCTGCACTTTTTCACACTGAACCCAAGTTGCCAAACTTTAGACCATTCCTCCAGCCTTTTAAGATCCCTCCTCGTCTTTTCACACACACCCCCGTTCATCCACCTATTGCATATCTTGGAATCATCTGCATAAAAGCATGCCTTCCTCTCCATAATGTCACTGATGAAGACATTAAAGAGGACTAGTCCCAGCATTGAGCCATGTGGCACCCCGCTTGGCACTACTCCCTCACCAGAATATACCCCATTTACCAGCACCCTTTGGCTCCTGCCAGTTAGTCAGTTTTCAACCCATGCTACTATCTTATAACCCACTACTATGCTGCTTCATTTGTTTATCAGTCTTCTGTGAGTGACATTGTTGAAGCTTTCCTGAAGTCCAGGTAGGCCACATCCACTGCCCCTCCCTGGTCGACCACCTTGGTCCCCCAGTCAAAAAACTCCATCATGTTGCTCTGGCAGGACCTCCCTCTCGTGAAACCATGCTGCCCTGGGTGCAACATATCAGAGGTTTTCAGGTACCCAGTTATTCACTCCTTCAGTAGTGACTCCATCATCTTTCCCACCACTGACATCAGTCTAACTGGCCTGTAGTTACCAAGCTCCTCCCTATCACCTCCTTTGTGGCATGGAACCACATCTGCTCTTTTCTAGTCACTTGGTACCTCCCCGTATCCAATGATAGGTTGAACAACACCATTAGAGGTGCAGCCAGCTCCTCTTTGAGCTTTTTTAACACCCTGGGATAAAACCCATTGGGTCCCATTATCTTCTCCACCCTAAGGTTGTTCATCTCCTTTAGGACCTGATCTACTGAGAAGGGGCTGTTGTCCACTTCTCCATCCCTCATGTTCCTGTCCTTCAGTTCTGGACCCTTTCCCCTCTCTTCCTCAATGAATACTGAGCAGTGCTACTTGTTTAGTACTTTTACTCTCCAATGGTTGTCCTCCACAGGGTCACTGCCTCCTCCTTTAATTTGATTATCCCTCCCTTTACTTTATTCCATTCACCTATGTACCTAAAGAATGCTTTATCTCTATCTTTTATTGTTCTGGCTAAGTATTCTTCCACTAATGCATTTGCCCTTTTGACTGCACTTCCTGTCTACTTCTGCTTCTCCTGGTAGCATGCCCTGTCCTCTCCCTTCTGAGATTTCTTGTAGCTCAAGAAGGCTAGTCTTTTAGCCCTTACCTGAGCTTCTACCTCCCTGGTAAACCAGATTTGTTTCCTCTTCCTTCTAGTTTTGTTAATCAGTCTAACACATGACTTATACTAACATACTAAAATTCCAGCAGAATAGGCCTTAACGGTCTTTCATGTCTGCTCATTTGGTCAGCACCCACACTGGGAGCTGACCTTACTGAACCCCTCGCCCTCTCTGGCTTCTCCTTTCCCAGTCCCGGATACTCCTACTGCACAGGACTTTGCTTCCAGAACCCTTCCCCTGTACCTGTCCCACCCCCTCTTGAACCCATCCACCATTTCTGCCTCCACCAGCCCCCTGGACAGCACATTCCATGGCTCCACCACCCTCTCAGTGAAGTAGCACCTCCTCCTTTCTCCCCTGACTCTCCCCCCTTCCAGCTTCCACCCATGCCCTCTAGTTGTCCCCCCTTCCTTCGGAGCACACTGACTGCTCCCCTCTATTTAACTCCTTCATGTACCTGAAGACCTCTATCATGTCCCCAGTCCCTTCTTTCCTCCAATGTTACATATTTAGCTCTTGACATCTCCCCATAGGGCCTGTCCCCAGGCCCCAGATGATTTTGGTTGCCCTCCTCTGGACCCTCTCCAGGAGTTCAATGTCCCTCTTTAAGTGTGGCCTCCAAAACTGCACGCAGTACTCGAGGTGCGGCCTCACCAAACAGTTATACAGAAGGAGTATCACTTCCCTCCTTCTGGAGGTGATCCCCCTAGTGATGCATCCCAGTATCCTGTTGGCTTTGGCCGCTGCCCTCCTACAAGTCTCAGAGTTGTTCATCTTGACATCCACCACCACCCCCAGGTCCCTCCCAGCCATTGAGACTTGTAGCATTTCCCCCCCAGGGTGTACACTTGTCCCAGGTTTCTGGCTCCCAGATGCAGTACCTTGCATTTCCCTGCATTGAACCTCAGCTTCCACTTCTAGACCACCTTTCCAGAGCCTCCAGGTCCCCCTGTAGGGCCTCCCTCACCTCATCCCCATCCACCACCGCCCCCAGTTTTGAGTCATCCGCAAAGAGACTCATCTCACTCCTGATACCCTTCCTTATGTTGGATACATAGGTGTTGAACAGGAGGGGCCCAAGGACCAATCCCTGAGGGACCCTACTAATGACCCTCCTTGGTGATAAGACTATCCCACAACCACAACCTTCTGGGTCCAGTCCTGGAGCCAATTGCCTATCTTGGTAGCCTTATCTATAGCCTGCCTTATCACTACCCACTGCTGCTCCATCCCACTCAGATCTCCCATCTCTTCTAGGGCATCCTTCAGACACCTCCTCATCTTCACAAAGTTATCCTTCTGGAAGTCAAGGACTCTCGTCTTTGTGTCATCAGCCCAGTTTTAATGTTGAATTTAACCATTTTGTGGTCACTAGATCCCAGGTGGTCTGAAATCTCCACATGATCATCACTATCCCAGTTTGTTAGACTTGGGTCCAATGCCACACCCTTTCTAGTAGGTTACTCCACAAGCTGCCTGAGGTACACCCCCTGCAGTGAGTCCAGGAAGTCCCTACTTCTTGAGGTTGTCACAGTAGGGTGACTCCAATCAACATCTGGAAAGACTGAAGTCCCCAATCAGCAACAACTCACCCTTGTCATCCATCTTTTGAATGTCAAATATCAGCTCCCTGTCCAATTCCTCCTTCTGTGCTGGAGGTCTGTATACTACCCCCAGGTATAAAACTGATCCCTTCCTCTTTTCCAAAGCTACCCACAGTGCCTCCACCCCCAACTTCCTACTCCATCCCTATGAAACAGATTAAACTCAGGAATGACCAAGTCCCAGCCCTGGTGCTCCTTGCACCAGGTTTCTGTGAGAGCCACTAAATTCAGTCCCCCCCCCAACAATGGTAGCCTCTAAGTCTGTTAATTTGTTGCCCAAGCTGTGGCATTTGCATATATGGCCCTTCATATCCCCTTTAGTAGTTCCCCTCTTATTTGTCGCCTTTCCCCTTTGCAGGGGAGTTACAACTAGGTTTTTCTTCTTGCTGTCCTATCGCCTCATCCCTCCTAGCCACATAATCCCCCTTTAGCAGTTTAACATTAGTACCCCATCCATGTACTTTCTCAATTTTTCCCATAGGACCTTTGACCCTTTGTCATTTAGATATAGCCTATCCTTAGCATATAGCCCTTCATCTAACCACCTGTTTCCCAATCATCAGATGTGCAAATCCCTCTGTCCTGCACCATTCTCTTAGCCATACATTAAATTCCTCAATATTCTTCTTCCTCCCTGTGCTAGCACAGTGGACCAAAAGGACCTTGGAGAATGCTAAGGAGCTCGTTACTATCCTACATGCCTCTACCAATTCTTTGAACCTCTGCTGTACCACCACCATCTCATTTGCCACCAGATCATTAATTCCCAGATGTATAATCAAGTGTGGTCTACCCCCTACCTCCTTTTCTGCCTGCAGGATCTCAGACACCATCTTCCAGACCTCCATACTGGGTACTCAGATGACCATTCTTCTCTGTTGCAGATCTCTATTCCCTTCCCAGTGTATCCATTTAATGATTGAGTCTCTGAAAACCATCACTCTTTCTCCCCCTACTCTAATTATTGTTTGCCTGTCTGCTCCTGGCAAGCTACCTTCCCAATCCCTGCCTTTTCTGTATTTCTCTCTCTTCTCTCCTAAGTCGTAGTTCTGTCCCTTAAAGGGTACCTAAACAAGCAGTTTTTTAAAACTGCAAACTCCAAAATCTGGCTTCTTAGCAAGGTAAAGTAAAGGCTGCTGTTTACATTTATGCTGAAACTGCATTTGTGTAAATAACATAAATGCAGTTTCATAGCTTTTGAAAAATGTAAACATCAGCCTTTCACGTTCAAAAGACAGCCTTGGTTTCTCCCTAAGATGTCTGCCAAGTGTGTTACGCGATGAGTCATGATGACATCATCAGAGCCAGAGACAGAGATCCACATATATTTCTATAGTGCTAACTAGTTCTTCTTTCTCTCTTTAGTTTGAATTGTTGTACCAGAATGATCAACACCATGTATTAACTCACGGATTACTTTGATCAGTACACATGTTAGGCTATGATTTTGTTCATTTTGTTTACTTTAACTTACGGAAAATGTTTTGCAGTCCAGCTGACTTTTTCTTTGGCAAACTGCATTACAGTACAACACTTCAAATACCTGAGGATCTAGTGGTTATATGATGCACTGAATTTGTTTTTTGTTAACCAGGAGAGATACACTAAGCTGAAAGCTTGTTTACAGGTCTGGCCTGGGAGCACAAGGGAGTTTAATGAATTGCTCAGGGTCACACAGCAAAGTACAGGTCTTGTTCAGTTCCAAAGCTCATGCTCTCTCGTTAATCCACAAATAAGGCTTTCTTTTTCCATGTGAACCCCCTACACCTAGCCTGCCTTCTGTTGAACACCCCACCATCCATACCCTGTCCTTAGTACTGCCTGGGGCTGCATATGAGCTTGCGGTCTCATAAACAGAATTATCACACCTCAGATTGTAATCTTGTACCTCGTAGAGTTGTGCACACCTATACTGATACACATCATCAGCTGGCACTGTTAAAAAATGCCTCCCAAATCACTCTCCAGTCCACATTCTCAATGTTTGACTTCTGCTCCCACAGTAAACATTGAATGGATCACCACCCTTCTGCACAGTTAAGGTAATATGTACAGTTCCCTGTTGTGTTTTTTTCCCACCTCATTAATCAACAACTAGGTCTTCCTGGAGGGCCAAGCAATAAGCATCATGACCCACCAGAAAAACTGCTGTTCATGCCCTCATAAGGGCTGCACTTACAATGGATAACAATATTATCAGCAAGGAGAGGCATACTAATACCTTGAGTGAATCCACTTGACTTCCAGCATCAGTCTACTCCTTCATCTGTGATCTGCAGAACCCTGCAGGACAGTTCCCAGCAATTCTTCTCCAGTACTTTTCTGTGCTCTACTCCACAATATTCATTGGCTGGCTACCACCCTTCCAAATCTTGAATGAGCTATACACAACTCCCTCAATACTTTCCTAAAAAACATCAACACGGCCCCCCCCCCACCCGACGGTAAGCTCCCTACACTGAATTCAAGTAGCAGTTTAGGTACAGCTCTGCCACTCTGAGTATCTGTCATTGCTGGCTACTCTCATTCACAATCAGGTAGTGGTCATGATGCTGGCAGCCCCACATTTCAGATCTCACAGTGATCTGCTCAGCGTCCTCCCTCATGTCTTCAACTAACCTGAATATAGCTGTACCCTGCTGAAATGGCCTCCTCAGTCCCTCTCTGGCATTCATTCTTCTCACCTGCTCCCCACACCAAAAAACAGCGAGTTCACTACCCTTCCGCATCATGAATGTGTTTAGCACAGTCTTCTGTGTTATATTTACATATTAATAATAAACATGATCTTCTGGTAAGCCAGGCTGAAAGCAGCATGGCACAAGTGGAAAAATAGGTTTTCCTACCCATATAAGATCTAAGCCACCTATGATTAGGCACTATTATATGACGTGCACAATGATGTGCACACCCATCATTTAATAGTGCCTAATCAAAGGTAGCCTAGATCTTTTAAGGTTAGAAAAGTCCATCATTCCCCTTGTTCCCTGCTGCTATGAGCCTGACATACTGGAAAGATATGTTTATATTTGATATGTCAAAATAAAATGGGGACTGTACTACTTGCATTTATGATGCAGAAGGGTGATAAGCTCACCAGTTTTTGGTGTGAGGAGGAATAGTAAAGAATGAATACCAGAGGAGGGACTGAGAAGGCCACTCTTGCAAGGTACTGCTATATTCAGGGAAGGGGGACGACAGAAGAATAGAAATATGAGCAGATTACTATGAGGAATAAGATGTGGGGCTGCCAGCTCCTTGATCATTACCTGACCCCGTTGTCCTGGCCAACATTCCCCTTCCCATAAAACCAGTTCATGCAATTGTCCAAGGCTGTTTGTGGATATTAATGTATGAAATGGCACTACACGTTCTGTCACTTCACCACCAGTCTAGTATTGCTTGTAAAGCACTTTGGGATACAATGTGTATGAAAACCACTATATAAATGCTAATTCTTCTTCTTATTATTATTTCCATGGAAAAAGAAGACAGGCATATATTTGAGTTTTGAGAAAGTATGAATTCTAACATTGGACTGTACAAGAACTTTGCTACAAAAAAAGTGATGGCTCTAGGGGGGTGGTGAAGTGTGTCTCACCCCCCCACATAGTAACGTACTTGCTGGCTGCTGCTGCTGCAGCATTTCACTTTGTTGAAGAAGTCTGATTTATTGATTGTACAAATGTTTACATTCAAACTATGGATTACATTTGTAGGTTCTGTCAAAAACGTACTAGAAAAGAATAATATCAGAATATATAAAGGTTTAATAAAAACATTAAAAAGTGCATATTAAGCATGCACATCACCCCAGCACCCCATTGTAGCATCCTGGATGCACCATAACCACTAGACCACCAGTTTATTCAAGATTTGTACTGCACTGTGGTTTGCCACAGAGAAAGTCAATTGGATTAAAACACATTTTCAGCATGTTAAAGTAAACAAAATGAACAGAACCATAGCCTGGCATGTGCATTATACAAAATAATGCACATGGTTTTGACCATTTGGGTGAAACAATTCTATACAAAGGGAAAAAAAAGAACCAGTTTGCACTATAGAGAGCCATATATTTCATTGACTTTGGCTCCAATGATGTCATCACACAGCACATTTGGCTGCCATTTTAGGAAGCAGGTAAGGCAGTTTTTTTTGAAACTAGAAGGCTAATTTTACAATTTTCAAATACTGTGGAACCACATTTAGGTAAATTATATAAATGTAGATTTAGCATTAATGACTACAGCAGCCTCTCCTTTAGTCATCTACAGAGTCAGATTTTTTAATAGTTTGTTGTCAAAATGTTGCTTAGGTATCCTTTAAAGGAAGGGACAAGGAGCGAGCAAGGAACTATAGTCCTATAACTCCTACCTCTGTTGTGGGTAAACTGATGGAGTTACTGTCAAAGAGGACCTTGTGTATTACCTGGAGAGCAATGGACTCCCGTATAGTAAACAGCAGGGGTTTGTGGCAGGGAGGCCTTGACAGACCAACCTGATAGTCTTCTTTGACTGGTTGACTAGGGTATTGGATAGAGGCCACTTCCTTGACAGATTCTATTTGACTTCAGTAAGGCTTTTGATTTGGTGCCTCACAGAAGATAGCTGAAGAGGATGGAGAATCTCAATGCAGCAAAGATATAGAAAGAAGGGTAGGAAATGGATTGAATGAGAAGCAAGAAAGATTTGTGATTAACAGTGTCAAATCAAAAGAGAGGCAGGTCATAAGTGGATTGCCACAGGTATTTGGGCCTGTCCTCTTCAATATGTTGATCAGCATCATTGGAGAAGGAATCTGGTGCAAGTTGCGTTTCTTTGCAGATAACACTAAGCTCTGTGGGATGGCAGATAACAAGAAGGGAATAAAATGAAAATGCAAAGTGACCTGCAAAGGCTAAAGGGTGGTCTAAGGTTTGATAGTTAAAATTCAATGCCAAAAAGTGCAAGGTGATGCACCTTGAGAACAAAACTGTCTTGACAGATTATTGGATGGGAGGGGTAAAGCTGAGCATTACAGCGGAGGAAAGGGACCTAGGATTCCTCATTAATGACTTCTTTAAACAATCAAGCCAGTGCAACAGTACCTATAGTAAGGCAAAAAGGATGCTGGGATGTATGGTAAGGAGTTTTGACAGTAGAAGAAAAGAGCTGTTATTACCTCTTTATAGTCCATTGGTGAGGTTACACCTGGAGTTCTGTACCAAGTTCTAGAGTCCTCACCTCAGGAAAGATAAGGACTGGCTAGAGACAGTGAAACAAAGGGTGGCTAGGATGATTCAAGGGTAGATATTATGGGATTGGCTAAAGGCACTGAACATGCACTTTTTCAAGACAAGTGTGGGTTGATATGATAGAGACATTCAAGTTCCTGAAAAAAACAAATAAGGTGAACTGGAAAAAACTATTTAACATGAGTATCATTTCATGGACACATGGCATGAGTGGAAACTGATGGGAGGGAGGTTCAAGCAGGATGTGAGAAAATGTAGTGGAACTGTGGGACAGTCTGCCAGTTGAGCTTATGGGTGTCAAAATCATAAATGGTTTCAAGCACAGCTGGGACAGCATGATGGGTATAGTGGTTACTTAGGATGGTAGCAGTAGGGAGGGAAATGGGTGAACAGTGGCAGCTAGTACCCTATATGGACAATAAGTCCTGTGGTTGCAGAGTGAATTACAAGCAGACAGAGGGGACCATTGCTCTTTTTCTGCCATCATTGTCTATGCTTCTACCAGATCAAACAACTGTTTGATATTGTAAATATCACTAAATATGCAGAAGACTACAATCATTTTCTGCTCTGCCTCCTTTTCCTCTTCTCATAGCTTCTGTCACCCACATCCCTGATCATTCTGGTGACCATGAATTGCACCCTCTTGACTGCTCCACCATCCTTTTTTATTGAGGAGCATGCAGTACAGTACTCCAGGATGGCACTGACCAGGTCCTAGTAAAGGTGGAAGAGTACTCCCCTGCCCAGCTTGTCACTCCCTTTTGATACACACCATACTTCACTCAGCAGCAGGTACTTACATCATCTTGGACTTAATGCATTTTGACACAGGCTCAGCAATCTTTCTGGCTTCCTTTGCACCCTGCTTATCCCTGCTAGTATATCTGGTCACATTCTTTGTTCCCACACTGGAAACAGGTTCATCACTGACAGGTGCAAATTGAAGTCTAGTCAGTTGACATTGTGTTACAGGCTCCCTCAGCCATAAAACAACTTAGGTTTGGGTGGCTGCCCACCTATCTGTGTTTCCTATGCTAAACAGATCCTTAGAATTCTGCTTGCATCCCACTGTGATTGCACCTGGTTGCCTTTGCGATCAGCCTTGTATTGCTTTGTTCATTTTGTACACCCCACACACACTGCTGCCAGTTTTGTACCTATTATTGAACATATTGAAACAATGACTTTGACAGCAGATAAGAACCACTTGCTCCACCCAGTCTGCCCATTTGTGCCTACCTATACTGTCATGGAAGACCTGTCTTGGTCTCTGGCTCCCCCACTTCCTACTATTTTAAACTATTACTGTAGATATAATAATTTCTGTACTGCTGGTATCTTATTATATCAACTTCTGTATTGCTTGTATCATGTTATATTGTCCACTACTCAATTGCTTATTTGTTCCAGTGCTCTATTTCTCCAACCCCTAGTCACATCTCTAAATTAGTTTCTTGCTTTATCTCTGTGTGTTGACATAGTGGTACAATTTTAATAAATAATTACATACACCTCATCATTAAACTGGCCCCCTTGACAGTGACCCCACGTTTCTTGTCATGCTTCTCCTCTTTGTGTATTATAACCCCCAAGTCCTTTTCTCTGCCACTGCAGCATGTGGAGCTCCAGACGGTGTCTAGGTCCTACCTCCAGTTTTCTTCCCCAAGTATAGCATCCTGCATTTTGCTGCACTGAATCTGTGACTCCATAAGTTCAACCAGTTACCCCAGTTATTCAGATTCTAACATTTGTCCCTATCATCGATGGAATCTGCTATCTGATTATCTTAGTGACTTCAGGCAAACTGAAGCAACCTCCTAGAGATCCCAGGTTTTTGATGTAAATGTTTAGCAGTAGTGGCCCCAGCACTGATTGCTGAGGAATGTTGCTAAGTACTCCTTTTCACTTGGAGTAGAAGTAACATTTTGTTTTTCATTTTTTTTAGATATAATCTTCTTAACACAATTATACTGACTGTTTTTTCTTTGCTTAGTGTCACATAGCTGTGCACTTTTTAATGTGCTTACTGTTTTGTTGATGTACTGTCTCTTTAAAAGACAGGTTTTTAATGCACCACATCACTGGTATCATCACGAGGACCACAGATTAAAGAAATTCTGGTCAGAGCAAACACAGCTGCTATGCATTAACATGTCACAAAGTTTTTTGGTTTTTTGTTTTTGTTACAGAGGTCCTTCAAAAAATGTAAAGCTTTAATTGATGTAGTCTACTTTGGCTGGTTTTGTTGCTGACGTGTGATGTGTAACATTTTAGGGTTGCAACCATAGAGCTATTTTGTCCATTATGCACAGGTTTAGGTACAGCACCACTTGGTTATTGATGTTTTGCAGGGCATGCATCGATGTGTGACTACTGTTAAATTGTATGTGGGGATAGCCACAGCTTTACAGCAGCAACAACACAAACCTACTCCCTCAGGCACATTTGTAAATCTGCCTCCCTCAATTCCCCAAATACAATATACAGTAACAATAATTACACACCCGTGTATGCATAATTTACTGTCAGAGGTAAATCCCTGCAAAACATCCATAACCAGGTGGTGTTGCACCTAAATATTTACATAATGGAACAAAAGCTTTGGGGTTGAACCCCTAAAATGTATCACATCATATTATCCAGAGAAGGTCCTGATACCCCCACCAGTTCCTCTGTTCTCAGTCACTGCTTTGGAGACACCCCTATTGCCTGCCTGCAACAGTTCTATAAGCAGGGGTGTCACAAAAGTCTGTGCCCAGGTTTCCAAGGGTTGCCCTGCTTTGTGTGTGCGTTGGCAATTTGACCTCCTTGCCCTTCCCCACATGGTCCTTATAGTAATAATCCTGGGGGCTGTGGCTCTTTGAAGTTGTAAGTGCTCTGGCTGCAGTTAATAAACCAAGCATAACCTCTAGTGTTTCAGGCATGAAGCATTTTGTTCATTAAGATTCTAGATTAGCTGCTTCCTCATGACCTGCCTTGTGCTGTGCCATTGATGGAAGATCAACTGGATCAGATCACTCACCTAAATTATAGTGAGCTGTCTATGGGGGACCCTGTGGAGCTGCCCATGGGGAACCCCCCCAGTCTCAGATGAGGAGGAGGAGGAGGTGATCAATGACAGGATGATGACCCAGCAGAGTATGAAATTTGACCAGAAGACAGATGCATGGGAAAAATATGGAAATGCATAACCAACACAGGCTACTAGAATACCTCAAAAACAGTAAAAGATAAACTTTATAGAGACTTTCAATTCTCTAATGGCATGCTAGACACACACCAGGTGCACACATTATGAACAATATCCTAAGTTTGTATATTTTGCATTTTCCCTATGTTTCTGTAAATACCATAACAAAGTGATATCTTTTCAAAACTGCCAGGGGAAGCAAGGAACTACTCCAAGGAATCTGCTGAGTCCATTGAGCAGACAGATCATTGAAAAGTGGACCTGTGATAAAATTACTCCTGGAAAGGCTAAGCTGGGTGCCCTGCTGAGGATAATTGTGAGTGTTGATCATGGGTCTGAGCTTAGACACGTACACCTCTCCTAAGATCAGTTCTGCTACTTGTTACCAAGTCCAGCCCCAGTTCTAAATAAGTGTGCAGCTATGGGGCTTAAACATCTGTACTTCTACGTAAGGGTTAATGTATAGCCAAACACAGAAGTACAGTAATCAAGACTAGAATGGGAATTTCTCCTATGTGTTCCTGCACATTAACACAGACAAAAGCAGTAAGCTATTGTGCATAGATGGCACTCTCACTGGAGTGTGAAAAAAGTGTTTTCTCTGTAGGAAAGCTGGATCACTCATAATAGGCTGAGTGATAATATCTGCAGTTTTTTAAAATAAAAAAATGGCACATTGATTCATGTTTCCACTGCCTAACAAAAAGTGGCATCAGCATGTTCGAAAGTTCAGCACAGTTGTGCATATCACGGCCAGATAAACATGAAAGAAACCAGTCAAGAAGATTAACTGAGATTTCCAGGAGATTTATTTATTTATTATTTATTTTTAGTTTTCTGGTAGACGCACAAGACAGCAGCATTGCCTATTTTCAGGCACGACCCAGGAGAATGCAATATACTGGGAGAGAAAACAACAGTGAAATTACAAAGGACAAATCCACCCTTCTCATTGTATAGCCATGTAGGCTATATATTTAACAGTACTCTGTTTCATGAACATAAACATACACAATAAAAAAAAATGGTACTGTAACTGCTGCCTTTTTTTTTTTACCAAACTTGCTCACCCTGTCACGCCTATGAAAGAGTCATCAGTTGTCACTGTGGAACTTTAAAAAAAAACACCCTGTCACACACTGATTCTACTGATGTTTTTCTTTTTGATTTTGTCAGTGTGTGTGTGTTCTAAAACAGAATACTTTTACCTAAATAGTGTCATGTCCCACCAAGAAAGCAAAGAAGGCTTTTGCACTGTGGTGCAGGAGAGGTGCTCCTTGGAGACTAGCTAAGACTCAAAATAGTCACAAAAATCCAAGTGTGTAGTGCATTCAGGGTAGATTGTGATCATGCAGTGCAAATGGGTAATTGAATGCAAAAATGCAAATCCACAGTGAAGGCTATATTAAAAAAATATATATTACTTCCACATTCTGCTGTCAGCAACCAGCAAATGGCTATGAATCAAAAGTAAATGTTTTTTTTTTTTAAATACAGCTTACATTGTGGATTTGCATTTTTGCATGTAATTATCCAGTTGAACAGTATGGTCACAGACAACTAATTTTATTATTCACCCAGCTTACCCTGAGTGCTCTCCACACTTGTGTTTAAAAAAAAAAAAAAGGCTTGCTTCCCTATATACATCATAATCACCTCAACCTACAAACACACTAGCACACTCAATTCCTGGAAAATCACAGCAATTACAAAAAAAGTAGGAGGAACATAATTAGTTTGCAAAGGTTGAAAGATCAATATCAGAATAAAGGCAATAACTATTACTGTATTTTATAAAAAAAAAAACAGTCACATTATGAGTGGCAAAAATACTTTATTAATTTTGAGATAAGTAGTCACAGTGACTAATGTGTTAAAAAGGTAAGTAAGCAATAATACCCTACAGGGTGAGAGGTATTGGACAATACCAGACTACCCAGGGACATAATGAGGCTGAACACCACAGGCAGGGACCTTATAGACCCTCGAAGGTCTGGTGTTTTCTAATACCACCCACCCTGGAGGGTATTATTAAACTTAGAAAATGGCCCACTGTATTTTATGTGTTTGAAAAAATATTTTTATGTTTAATGTTAAAAGTCTTACTTTTTAAAAATAAATTACTGTAGAACTGTTAATTCATATGCAAAGAAAAGATCACAGTCTGGTTTCTGGAAACTTTAAAGCACAAGCCTGGCATCGTGCTATGCCAGAATGTGAACGCAGGGAATGTTGGTGCTGCTGTCAAGTGCAGTTTGCCCCCAACTCCCCTTTGCTGATGCTGCTGCTGCTGCTGGCGGGAGTTGAGACACTGCCTGATCTCTCGGCATGGCACACCAGGCACCTACAAAGTGCTCAATGCTGGGAGTCCAATACCCACAGAAGGGAGAAAAGATCCAGAATTTGCAGTCCCATGAAGCCTGGTCTCCTGAATGAGTCTTGTAGGGTGCAGGCTGGAAACAGACTACAGGTGGTGAGTGGATTCTTGATGACACTGACACCAACCCAAAAGTTAAAAGGTACCGTAATGTTTTATCAAATTCCATTGCCACCACGAGCACTGTACAACAGGCTGGTGTTTTTTTTCTGAGCCTGCCCAGCTTCCCATTCTTTTTCATCAGTCAATGCCATCAGTGGATGGCCAGATGGATGCACCGCCAAGCAAAGGGCTTGTCTTTACTCCTGTCACTGTTACTGGCTCTACTGCACAGCATGGCACCTCTTTGCATACCAGCATCCTCATTAACACTGCCTCTACCTGTTCTTGTTCTTGTGCTGACACTAAAGATTCCTAATATAATACAAGCCATCATTTCTTTTATGCTGCAAAAGTAACTTTGCATGACCTTAACACCTGCGAACATAGTGATATTATTTTTACATTAAAATTAAACAATTCTACAGTAGCTCCTCTGTCTGAATTTAATTGTCTGTTTTTAATTTGATTGTCATGGTTTCCTGCTCCCACCCCCGAGACTTAGTACTTAATTTCAAATTTTTTTTATTGTTTTATTTTTTGTTGGAATATGTGGCTGTTAGGTGCACAGATCCAAAGATTTAGAAGTTCTCCTCTGCCTGTTGCTGGTGCCTTTTACACTGTCCACAACCAGCAGGCAGGGAGCTCATTATGTGTCATTAATATTTATTAAGTAGTCCCACTGAAATCATTGTCGCTCTTTCAGTAGATACTTTTGGGAGTCCTCAACAACCCTCACCATGTCTCTGGACCCCAATTAGAAGATTCTGGGGATCGGGAGCATGGAGGGAGTCTTCATTCTGTTGCAGAAGTGGTTTAAAAATGGAAGTGCGCTATCGTGCATGAGCAGACCACCAGCTTGCATGTCCCAGGTGTGGCTGTATTTTTGGCCTGTGGCATTGCTCCTCCAGACCCCCTCTTGAAGGAAACACATTACTGGGGCTAGGCGAGCACTAAGGAGGCAGAAAAAGTCCTGGGACTGGTGGCTGTGAGAGTGGGAGGCAAGACAAGGTTAGCTCACATCCTTAGAGGGAGGTTACACATTAACAAAAAAGCGCTGTGTCACTTGTGTGTTTTTGTTAAGGGTTTTTGAGGGAGTGGAGTTGTGTGGACTGACTGAGCGGGGCCTTTGTGAGCCACCAACTCATCTGCTAAGCAACAGAAAAAAATGGTGGCTGGTTAGTTTGAAAATTTGGGTTGCCCAATAATACTGTAAGTAATGGGGCACCCCGTATTAGTACTAGTTTTTCAGAGGGCTCCATTAAAAATACCTGCACACCTCTGGAGTCTTGTCAGCCAATCAGGTGGCAGGAATTTTCTTGGCCATTTTCTAAATAAAAAGTAAGCAATGCTGTCCAATTGCCAATATCCCACCCACCATCCAACTCTAACAATTGCTAAACCCATTTCCAAACCCCACTACATAGGGAATATATTTCCAGGAGCAGCTTGTTCAGATCCCACCATTTCCAGCATAAGAACACATACAGATAGGAAAAGTATCCACTTATACTAACATAAAATACTGTATTATTATAAGATGCTCCCCAATTTGACTGCAGCCTACTGTGCAGGGACCTACACATACACTACTCTCACCTCCCTAGCCAGCTGCTAAATGACAGTTTACTATCATCTGCATATTGTAACAGCAGATGCAGTATGCAGGCGATCATAAACTGAAATTCAGTGGCTTGCTGTGGAGATGGGCAAATGGTATTATATGTGCTAGTAGCCAATGAGTAACCAATAGTAAAACGGTGGTACTGGAATGCTGGGTAATTCTAATTACTGATGAAGAAGGGCAATAAGCCCTACAAGGAAAGACTTATGGAGTTAAATATGTACTCTGAAGAAGAAGAAAGGAGGGAAAAGAAGACATGATAGAAACATTCAAATACCTCAAAAGTATCAATAAAGTACAGGAAGGTGGCATTTTGTACAGAAAGAGACGATGAAGGACAAGGGGGCATGATATGAAGCTGGAAGGGGTAAACTTAGAGGGGATGTGGGTAAATACTTCTTTATAGAAAGGGTGGTGGACATCCGGAACAGCCTCCCACAGAGGTGGTGGGTACTGAAATTGTAACAGGTTTCAAACATGCATGGTATAGTTACAAGGGGACCTTGGTAAAAGGTTAGGGGTAAGGCCAGAGATCAGTTAGAGTCTATGGTAGCAAAGTAGATAGGGACCTTAGGGCAGGCTAGGTGTACCAGTAGGTCCTTATTTGGTGACAGGTTCTATGTTTCTATGTAATAAAATAGGCATAGGTATTGTGGAGGGTAATGGGAGCAGTGGGGCAAACATGAATCAAGCAGCATGGGCTGTGAGCGAAAGGTGTTTGAGAGTTTACAGTTAGTGAAATGAGGCAAAATGTAAATAAAATCAACAAAAGCGTTCATGTCAGTAAACATATTGTGAAAATACATGTACGTGCACATCAGCACCATACATTCACATCTTCTGAAAACATTTGTTGAAGAAAAAAAATAAGTAAAAAATGTGTAATCAAGTTGCCACAGTTCCTTTCACCTACCAACCCAAAACATTTGATGAACCCATATTCTAATCTAACACCAGCAAGAATAAATTTCAATGAATCACAGGTTCAAATCCCAAGTCACCTAGCTTCTGAATAAATGCAGCTACTGTAGCACCAGTAAACAACTTCATGAATATAATATAGTTTTATTATTATAAACTGGTCAAGAAAAATCCTGTAACCTGATTGGTCAGACTGGGTCTTTAGCCGTGTGTAAATCTCATACCAAACACATGACTAAAGTCCCAGCTAATCAGTGCTGACCGCATGACATTTTTTCAAATAGGTATCAACTGATTGAACATTCTCAAATTGGAAAACCACCATTTCTTTTATGTTTGCTTGTACTGATCCCAGACAGTGGTTTGCACAGCATAAATATTCATACAAGAGAAACGCCATCCAGCAACACTAAAACAAAATCACACCATAAAGATTAAAGTAACCCAACCAAAAATGTCAAATTCCTCCTTTGATTTGTGTCATAAGTGTACCCTAGAAGTGAAACAATTTCAGTGGTGAGATTTCACACCAGGTACTTACGTGACCATGCGACAGTATATCAGAGTGTTTAGTGAATGTGGTGACCCTAGAAGCCCTCCGCTGTATTGCCACTACCTGCGCTTCTGATGACACACAGCTAACTCCACTCTCACATATTGCCGCACAGCCCAACAGTGAGAATGGGGTGGAGAAAGAAATGAACATGCAGGCCCTTCCTGAAATTAGCCCATCACCTCCTGATGTTTCAGTTTTACTTGCTCTGAATGCGGGTGACACGATAACTCCACCCTCAACCAGCAATGTACTGTGGCAAATACCCGGGACAAATATAAATAAATGGGACTGAAATGAACACCAGAGATCCTCCAGTGTTAGTCCTGTGTCAGCAACAAATAAGAGCTTGTGGGCAGGACTCAGTATAAATATGAATGTATTTTTTTTATTAACTCCTCATGCAGCGACTGCCCTCATTATGCTGCACATTACAAACAAAAATGTCTGTGAGTGGGCTGGTCTGAACATAAATATTAATTTTTTTGTTTGTTATGCCACAGCAGTGCTCTAACCACAGCTGTTCACAAAATGAATACAACCCATTATCATACATTCATTCATCTCCTCTGTTTTCAGTGATGTCTATCTATGATACCGGGACTATTTTTTCATAGGTGGATGACCAAAATATTAAAAACCATAACAAATGGAAAGTATTGTGATTTAGTAGCACTAAATACTGCATTTTTATCTTGATTTATTTTATAATAGCAATAATGTACTCCAGGGGGTGTGTTATGAGATTTACACACACCTCAGGTGGTTTACGGCACTCAGCCTGCAGCCTCATGCCACACCACACCAGAGGCATGTGTAAATCTCACAATACATCGCCATTGTGCATTATTGCTTATATAATTAATCGGTTCTGTTTTTTCTTATTGACAAAACCCTGTATTAAATACCGTAGCACCTGAGTAGGTGTTATTGCATTCACGCACCTGCTTGCAATTTAAAGTGCAGTGCAGCTTGAGACTTTCAAAATCACTCTGCCTCACAAATTTTCTTCTTTCCACCCACTACCTGTAAAAAAAACATTTCTTACTTCTTGATATTTATGTTAAAATGCTACTCTGCAAATCTTACCACACTTCCTAACAAAGCTTTCTCCCAACTGTTCTTTTGCATCTCCCCCTCCTTTTGCAGGTCACAAGACTCCACTGCCAGGCAACACGTAGCAATGGCCATAGCAACGTAAAAAAAAAACAGCCAGCCGGAAGAGTCAAACGGATGTTTTTTTTTTCTTTCTCTTTGCAGTTAAAGTTATTGAAATTGCAGTTCTAACACTTTCTAACAGTTAATTTAATATTTTTACTTGTTGCAAAGTACTCTGTTTACCAAATAAAGAAAATCCACAACGCAAGGTAAGACTTTCTATTCTATTCATCTTCACAACTTTCAGTAGAAAGAAAAAAATGGAACCCCTTGAATCATATAAAACAAAGTATGGGGTGCAGTGTGTTTAATTTGAATTTAATACACACCCTCATTGTTGGATGGCTATCATAAACCCCTCAGGCTTCGCCCTCGGGGTTTATGTGCCATCCAACAACTCGGGGGGGGGTGTTAAATTCTCGTAATACACTGCACCCCATACTTATTTTATATATATATATATATTTTTTTTTTATATATATATATATATATATATATATATATCCCAATGGCAGTTTTCAATTGCAAGTCTATGAGAGCACAGTAGACCACCCGTCTGCTGGTTTTGCCTGCTGTGGATCGATACATGGCAGAGCAGCCTCTTACAGGTTCTGATTTTAAGTTCCCCCAATAACTGTTACTGGTACCACGATGGCCAATACATCAAATGTATGCTCAGACCTGAGACTAGATGTCTCTAACTTCCTTGCTTCCCAAGGAGGATGGACTGACTTCTCACTGGACATGATTCAATCTAAAAATCCCATACTGGGAATTTCAAACCGGTACTCTGAGATGAGACAAACAGCCAAAAAGCATGTGGCTAAAGGGCTGTTGGTTGCAACTCTCTACACTGCTTTAGAAGCCTCCGAATTGAGGTTTTGCTCCCTCGAACTGCAATTCTTGTTCCTTAAGAAAGAGATGGGATTGCAGGCATCTGAAAGTTTGAGAAACGAGCAACAACTGGAGACTGACATTCAGTCATAATAAAATGATAAAGAGACTGTTTTGCACTGTTCTGGTGAAGGTGATCGGAGAGAATTATGTAAGTTGAGAGATGAATGTGAAAGTTTGAGACAGGATAAGATACAGGTGTTATAAATGAATGATTTGTTAAGTAAAACTAACGATCAAATACAAAAGGACAAGGAGGAACTCCAAGATGACTTGAAACAGGTACGTGATTAGTTGGATAGGGAACATAGGGACAACTGTGAACTGAGTATGGCGTATAGAGTGTTACAGAAAAAGTTGTGAAAGGTGTAGAACAAAACACTGCAAAAGTTAGTCATGATGATTATAAAGACAAGATGGCAAAACTGCGCCATCAGCAAGAGGTTTTGGCTGGTCACATTAAGGTGATGGATGGTTATACACTCCTCGACCTCACGTCAACTGGAGATGGTGAGTCTGATGATGACATCTCCCAATACAATGCCCAATCATGCCCTTACTATGGTCCAGTAACCCCACCCCGCTATGCACAAGATGGTGGGTCCCCGTGCTATGACAACATGTCCCTATGTCATCAACATGATGATGATTATCATGTGCAATGCCAAGATGGCGGTCCCCATGATAGGGGGAGGCTTAGGCCTACCACCGCCATCTCTAGGCCTACCAATGGCCTCTCCATTTGCCGCTCTGATAGGGAGTGACAGAGAGGAGATTGAGAAAATGATTGAAAGTGCTTTGCATGATTCAGATTAACCTGCGAAAAGCAAAAAGGGCTTTCAAAGTGCAGATGAAACAAATACTGAGAGAAAACACTACTCAGGTTTCTATGGTCCGAACTGTGGCTGATGCCACAGCAGAGACTGCCCTTTGTGGTGCATGAGATACCCTTACCCCAAATCATATTCCCAGTAATCCCCTACAGATGGCCCACTCTGTCCAGCAGATTGCTGACAGCATAGGTTGCATGGGTCCCACTGACAACCTCAGCTGTCATTTGGAGTATGTTCCAGATGCAAGATGCTCAGCATAGTGGAGGACTGCCACATTCAGATTCTCTAACAGGCTATAAATCCCAGCCTTTTGGGCAAAACTTCCAGAAGTAGCCTACTGGGACACCCGTGTGACTTTTGACCAAATCGCAGCTGAACTTATTGCCACACACAGCCCAGGTGTGGTTGGGGTAATGTTAGCTCACCCCGTAAAACAAAATGCAAAAGAAAGCCCTGTGACATTCCATCAGAGACTGTGGATGGTCTACTGTGCAGGCAAACACCTTGCAGGGGAGACTGCAAATGCCAACCTCCTAGAACACAAAAATGTGTTCTTCCAGAACATGCTCCCAGCCATCTGTGAAAAGGTGGAACCAAAAATTTTCCCCACTATGGACAATTTTGCAGATGGCCTTCAGAAAACAGTGTGTTTACCAGCTCTGAGATCTTGGCTCTGGTTCAAAAAAAGTGGCCACGGTACAGTCTACCAATGAATCCACAACCCACTATACTGTGGAGGGCAAAGCCCAAGAAAAGAAGCCCGTGTATTAGAACAACCGACAGCATCATCAGTCCTGAGGTGAGAGCCAGAACCACAACAAAAACAAGCACAATTGGAATTCTGATTCCAGTTGGGGCAATAGGAACAATCGATCAGACCCCTCATACAGAGAGATCACAGAGGAGAATAGAAATCTCCAGATCCTCCTCGGTCAGGTCCACTCTGTAGCAGATGCAGTCCCGGCATGAGTCCTCGCAGTTATAGGCCCAGGACAGCAGGTCTCAACAGGACACAAGGATTCTGGAACTGCAGGGCACCAGGCTCTATGCAGCAGCAATCCAGGATGGGGATGAGGCCCGACAAGAACAGGCCCAGACAGTCTTCCAGGAGCACCCTGCTGCTGGCACTATGGATTGACAACTACAGGCCCGTCTGCATTATGAACAAACTGGCATTGGACACAAATGGAAGATCTTGCATCAAGGCTGTGGTCAGGGGCTGCCAATTGACAATGCTATTAGATACAGTCATGACTGTGTCTGTATTACATGAAGAAGACCCGGCAAACTGTCCTTGGTCTACTGGATGGCAGACCAATTCATCAGGTGTGGATGGCACAAAGCAATCTATATACCGCTCAATAGTGCTCTCAGTAATCATAGGCAACCTGAAGGCACACCATACCTTCCAGCTTATGGTGTTGTGTAATCATCCCAGCATCATGGGGATTGATTTTCTTGCCCCACGCAACTGTGTGGTGGATCTGGCTAATATGCAGTTGATCCAGATCAGAGGACAATATCATAATGTCATGATTTCTGATTTGCACGTAGTTTCAGCTATAACCAACGATGACAAGGAATATGATGTCATAGCTCTATTACAAAACCATGAGTTTTTCAAAAGACTCCTCCCCATCCTGAAGAAGCATTTGGATGTATTCGCCATGAGCAAACATGACTGTGGTGGGATGCAAACCATCATCGAAATCCCAGGCCCAGCACATGAAAGGCCTAGGCAATAACCTTTTCTGCTGAGGCCCTACCATCACTCAGAGAAACCATTCATTCACTCCTCAAACAAGGCATAATCAGGACTTGTGTCTCCACTGCCAATTCACCTATTTAGCCTGTGAAGAAACCCATGGGAACTTGGAGGCTTACAATTGATTACAGGGGACTTAACCAAGTCACTCCTAGCTGCTCACCTACAGTAGCATCAACACCTGATGTGCTCAAATTGCTGACCCCTGACCACAAGTGGTTCAGTGCTCTTGACATCTCCAATGGTTTCTAGTCACTGCCAATGGCCCTAAAAAGCCAATACAAATTTACCTTCAGTTTTCAAGGTTGGCAGTACACATGGACCTTTTTACCCCATGGGTTCCACAACTGCCCCTCTCTTTTCTATTTACACATGATGGATGCCCTGGAGGGTTTCTCTGCTCCACAGTTTATTCTGAAGTATGTGGATGATCTATTGTTGGCAACTGCCACCAAAGAACAACATTTTGATCTCTTGGATGAACTACCAACCCTCCTGCAGAGGGCAGGCCTCAAATGCAATGGTGCAAAGGCACAACTCTGCCAGACAAAAGCCATTTTCCTTGGCTTATGAATAACAGACAAAGGCAGAAACCCAGCCTGGAAGAAGATCCAAGGTCTACAACATTTGACACTACCCAGCAGCATGACAATGCTCAGACATTTCCTGGGAATGGTCAACTACTCCAGGGACTTCATTTGTGACTTTGCCCAGAGGGCTGCCCCTTTATATGAGCTTCTGAAAAAGGACATCCCTTGGACTTGGGTCCCATACACACCCAGGCTGTGACATCACTAAAACAGGCCTTGGCATCTGCTACAGCCTTAGTGAATCCAAATCCAGCATTGCCCTTCCATCTGGAATCAGCCATCTCAGACAATCCTATGTCTGCTGTCCTGGCTCAGAAAGTTAATGGCACTTTGAGACCTATTGCATGTGCATCCCAAATGTTGTCACCAGTGGACCATAAATACAGCCTTTGTGAAAGGAACCTTCTGTCTACCTACTGAGCTGCCAAACATTTCTTGTACATCATTGGGTACTCACCTATCATTATAAATATCAACCACACTCCCACAACTTTTTTGCTATCAGACAGAGTGAAGGATGGATCAGTATCCAACACCAGACAGACTCACTGGTCTCTTCTTTTCCAGGACCATGACATCCAGGTCCACACTGGCAAAATTCCTTCCATTCTGGCCCATGGGCTCCTTCATCAAGGAGAGCCACACGATTCTGCCAGGCCCATTTCTCCCTGCTACTCCAAAGCTCCTTGCAGATTCTTCCCTGTGTCATGTTTTTACAGATGGCTCAGCCTCATATCACCAAGGAAAACAGGTAGCATGATTTGGGGTGCTCATGGTGTATCCCAATGGCAACCCTGTTGGAATTTCCAAGCATTGCAGCGTTGCATCATCACAGTATGCAGAACTGGCAGCTGTGGCCTGCACCCTTGAGTTCATACAACATGGCACCGAGGGCACCATCATTTTTGCATACTCCAATTGGGTCTGCTGCTCCCTCACTGAATTCTTAACATTCTAGCAGAAGAACTCATTTGCATCTTCTGATGGCATCCCAGTGAAATATAAAGCACTTGTGATTTATATTCACAAACTGTCCCAACACTTTAAACACAAGTTTTTCATCCATAAGGTTAAAGCTTATTCTAAAACAGACCCCCTTACATTCCTTCAATGACTGAGCAGATACTCTTGAAAAATAGTGTGCTCAGGTGGGGGTGGCATGTGGATGATGGAGCATCCTGATGCTCTAGCAGCTGTTCAGGTAGCAGCTATAAAAAATAAACCAGAATCATTTAAGCCATTGGACTTGTCCACTGCACAACATGCAGAACCCCAACTGAAAGATGTGTTCTGGCTCCTTGACAAAGGAACTGAACAAGACTTACCTACCCACAGTCCTTACAAGAGACATACAAGTAGGTTACATTTGTCACAAGATGGCAAATTGATCTGGTATCAACCAGAAGACTTGCTCTACAAACTGTGGGTGGTCCCTCAGGTATTGAGATCTGCATTTCTCCACCAGGTGCATGACAGCCCCACTGGTGGACATCAGGGAGTAGAAAATACTCTCCAGAGACTCAAAACTGTTAGTTGGTGGCCTGGCATCACCAAAGATGTCAGACACTATATTGACAACTGTTTAATTTGTGTTCAGAACAACCCAATACCAACCAAACATAATGCCAATTTACTATCACAAAGACATTCTGGTCCTTGACATGTCATACAAATTGACTTTCTTGGCCCACTGACTAATACCAGCAGAAACAACAAATATGCACTTGTAGTTGCTGATCTCTTTTATAAGTGGGTTGACACTTTTCCCACTAAGACCTGCACCATGAAAGTGACAGCAAAAACCCTTGTGGAACAGATTTTCTCCAGGTGGAGCCTACCTCTGAAGGTAGCCTTTGACAAAGTAACCAGCTTTACAGTTGAGTTAATGAAAGAAGCACTTGAACGTCTACGGATACACCAGAAGTTCCACATATCCTACCACCCTCAATCTTCAGGTCAAGTAGAAAGAGCCAACAGACAGATTAAGCAAATGCTTTCCAATTTCATTGAGGACAATCCCATGGATTGGTATTCCCTGTTGCCTTTAGGGGTAGTCCTTCAACCACCACCCAGCTGACACCCTTCAAGGTGATGACTGGTAGAACTATGAGATTACCTGAACATCTGTTGTTTGACCTGAACACCCCCACTGCAGACAGAGTGTCTGTAGACAAGTATGTGGCCAAACTGAAAGAAGACACTGTTAAGACCCATCTGCATGCTGCACATTGCATGGGCAAGGCCCAGCAACAATCCAAAATCCATTTTGACAAACAAGCACAAGAAGTAGATCGGCAAGTTGGAGATCAGGTGATAGTACACAGATTTGCTCACCCTACATATGCCTTCTCCATTGTCAACAAACTTAGTCCCACAGTCTATCAAGTTAGACTTCTCCAAAACAAGAAACATACTGACAAATGGTTGCATGCTAACCAACTAAAAGTATACAAAGAAGTATAATTACTTTTCCTAACCCCATTAGGCAAAATTGTACCAACTGACCTTTTCTTTTTCCTTACAAGTATTCCTGCAAGATGGTTATTTTGCATTTGATCCTTCTCATCTTAGGAGTTTTCCCCTGCATCCAAGGAATGGTAGATCACATCCTTCCACATCTAGGCCATCCTCTTGCTGCCACCCCAGAAGGAGTTTCAATTGCAGTCCTAAACAAATTGATTACAGGACAGGAAGGTAACGATGCCTACCTCACTGCCTTCATTGTAGCCCCTGACAAATCTACCCTACAAATTGAATAGCAAACAGATTTCAATGGACAAACTCTTCCTGTGGCTCACCTGTGCAAAGGAACTTTCCATGGTTGGCCAAACACCAAAATTGCCACAAATGGTACTCTATCTATTCAACAAACCAGTCATCGACATTCAGGTTTATATAATCTTACTGCTCTAATTGACCCTGCCTATTGCGAGAGATTCTCCAAAGACTCTGCAAAAGAATACTGTGCACTAAATTCTCTGGCCTTGGCCACCATGTTTTTGTCTGTTATTCCTTCAACAGAAGCAGAACTCCTTGACTGTCCCCCACAGGAACCTGGCCCACTTAGTAGCCTAACTGTAAATTCAGTACCAGGTATTCTTATCAACAATTTGCAATATATGAATGTCCTTGTAATTTTCAATCTCACACACTGGAATATGACAGAATTTGGTAGGTGTTTCACTACTAACACATCAAAGTTTTTCAATACTATGTTATTAGATAGTTCATAGCATACCGGACATGTACACAAGACCCAGTAGCTGGTGTACACTCTAGAGCATCTAGGTTTATGTAGATCTAGACCAAACTCTTCACAAAATAAATCCCATTCTTCCAAGAAGAAGCATGACACAGCTGATGTCACCGGTGCAACAGGCACCCTAACTGGACTGTTTTGCTTTGGCATGTCCATCTGGAACAGGGCAGACATAACTGCCATCAGAGATCACTCACAAAAATTCCAACAGGTCATGATCAATAAGATAATACCCCCATTGTTACCTGGTGTAGATGGACTTAGTCAGGAAGAAGGATTCACTAGTTATAATATGCAAGACATTGCTAAAAGTTTTACTAACATCAAGGATAGGTTAAATCAGCTCATTGCACGAAATAATAGGGAGGCAGACAAGCAATAGATTGCCAGGGAACTCCTGTGCTCTGCTTATGGCTCTTCTGTCACAACCACCGTCAATAACCTCTTCCATGATCTGGAATCTGAATGTATTCCAGATATGATTCATGACAGAAGAATTGCAAAATGGTATTGCCCACATTGTAAATCCACTGACTGCATTACAATGCGCATGTTTCAATCTATTTCCTTACCCATATCTACTGCTAGGAACTTAGACTTTGTAACCAGGCATCCTAATAAAGGACCCTGCTTCACTGCTAAATGATGTACTATTCTAGACACCATGATTGTGATCACTCCTGTCTCATTGCTACACTTTGAACCAAATACAGCTTTATTTGATAAACTGGCTGCAGTTCACTCCATTGGGCACCTTAATGAGAATATCTACAGAGAATGCATTGAATTGTCACTTCTTCTTGTCTTCCACCCAACCCTGGATGCATGGTTTCACCTCATACAGATTGCTGTGCATGAAAAGGCTATCATTATTTGTGTCACTGTGACATTTTCAAAATCATCAAACCAGTCTGTGGCTACTCACCAGACAGCATTGATTGGTCCTTCACACTGGACCAGGACATTACTGCTAATGAGACAGATACCCCTGGAGAACGATCAGTACCGCCACCACTGGCAAACAGTGAACAACTCTATAAGGCTTATACTGAAGAGGGTCATTGGCTAACTACAAGACTATTGAATCAATCTTACACCTGCCAAGTACAACTACAAAAATGGAGGTTGCCAACAGTTAACATGACATAATTCTGATAAACAGTACTGCATTGTCACTAACCATAACACTTTCTCCTATAGTCAAAATGTTTGTGAAATACTACATCCTAACTTTTGTTTTGTTCCTCACCAAACCACTGTTATAGGACACACAGTGATTACTCCTATTCCATCATTGAGCCTGATGTTATTGATGGTGATGCTGAATATTTGCTTGCTCTATCTCAATATTTACCCATATTTAATGTTCACATAGACCCATTGACATTGACACTGAAATCCCTTTCAGAGAGGAAAGATACACACCTCATCCACATCAGTAACAACATCTCTGCTGCTGGCGATGCCCTTAACACCCTTATCAATGATGCTGATTTGAATAATGCACTTTCTAATACCTGGTTAGAAATGACTTCTAAAGGTTTTGTTGTCATGCAGGCATTTTTGATCTTCTTTTTAATACTAACACTTTGCTGCCTAAGGCATACTCTCAGACAACGTTGAGAACAGCTTGTATTCCTTTACAAGGCTTGTGCATTGGGTCTGTAAATGACAGTTTGTTCTCACCACTTTCCCATAGTGTTGTTGCCTTTTCAATAAGACAACAAGGGGGGATGTTATGTGAGGTCCCTACAACCTAACTGGTATTCCACTGTACACCTTAGACAAACCTTTATGTTACACATAATATGCCTATGCTATACTAACATATAGGGCAGAGACACCTACTGTATAAGAGTAAGTGTCAGGATATATAATGATTGTAATTCACTTTACTTTTTCTATGCATGGAAACTGCAGCTAGTAAGCCAATACATTCATGTCTTTGTCATCTTCTATTATGTAGTCTGCACTGCCATATTTTGGATTTATGTATAATCACACCACATCCTGTATTTTCCATGTACCATGTATACGCTCATTGTTCTAAAACATAGCTGACTTAGCGAAAATTGTATAGGACTAGATAACGCTGTAGAGCCACCTAATTTTTGGCCAATAGGGCTCACCGCATGTATCTAATAATGTTTCTTACTAAGGGTAACCATAGTGATTATCATAGTATATAATATAATGTGTTGCGTATCCTCCTCGGATACCTTCTTTACTCCTTGGGGTATTGGGGAATGCTAGACTTGGCTCCCAGTGTCTTATAGTAAGAACTGCTTAGGGCAGATGTGATTTCCTTTTGGTATAATAAACAAGTTTATTACTGATATGCATCTTATCTGTGACTCATTTGCATCTCTAATTATCGCCAAGAACCTGATCAGGGCTAGACATCCTAACAGCTACATCTACCTCCCCAACTCTTCTACCTTTCTGGTCACTCTGTCAAATAAAACTATTTCTAACTGCATCCGACAAAATGATTTGAATCTTTTTCTCATCATGTATTCAGCAACAGCATATTACAGGATTTATCTAGTGCACTTTTTACTTAATGATCAAAACAAAAACATGCCTGTCTTAAATATGTGATCACAATAAGATGAACTGTACAAAAATCAGCAGTAACCCACACCACATTTAACAGATTTAAAGAAATGGCTGGTAACTGTTTTATTTTAAAACATGTATTCTTTGTCATGTAATTAAAAATGTCCATTGCTAAGTTCATGTAATAACAAAAACAAAATGCATACTTTATTTCTCTGGAAAATCTAATGCGTCTTTCTCAAAGCACACCTTACTGATAGCTTCTCTATAGTCCATGTACCTCAGTAAAAAATTGGAACCAATATTTAATATATGACTTACAGTTTTAGTGCAGTGCTCCTTTAGAATGAGCAACTAGTGCAGTTTTTTGTAATAAAATTAGCCCCAAAATAGGTTCCATATTCCATTAAATTCAGAGTAAAAACTGGGGAAAGGAGGCTCTCACTGGAAACAAGACAGCATCTAAGCTGTGTTATCTTAACTAAATGCAATAAAAAATTTGCCAAAACAGGACCCCATTGAAAAAGTGATATTGCATCTCAGCTGGGTTATCCCAGGCAAATGTACTGCAAAGCTATGTAGAACACATGACCCTACTGCAGAACCCCACCAAAAGAAGCTGTTTCACCTAAAATGATCTGTCCTAGAAAAATACATCATAAAAGCAGGACCACAATAAAATCAAGATGTTGCATCTCACATCTACTATACCAGTTAAATGCAGTATAAAACTGTGTAAAATCAGGAGGCCATTGCAAATGACATATTACATCACATCTGGTTAATTTTAATTCTTAGGTTAATATATAGTAAAATGTGTACAAGCAGCACCTCTTACAACAGAAATGCAAGCCATCAACATTCAACATTGACAAATGCTTGTTTTCATATCTGTTGTGACTCAAATAGTATGTCTTGTTTCATGATCTAGCGTAAACTGAGCAGGGCAAGAGTTTCATGATTCTTCTAAAGCAAAACGCTATTTCTGGAGCTACTTGGATGATTTATGGAGGTTTACCAGGAGGTTGTTAATTTGTTTTACTACCCTTTTGGCTCAGTAGAGTAATTGGAAATGTTATGTCCTTTTTTATGGCTTACTGAGTCTCTGATGACATACAGAAATAGATTAGTTGTCATATGGTCCTTGTAAGAACAGTTCCAGAAGCAAATGGTTTGATACCTTTTATTGGACCAACACAGATGTTACAAAAAGAAAACAGTGCCTAAGCTTTCAGACCAACAAAGTCCTTACTTGGAGATTTATGACAGTTGTTCAGAGAGCTGCATTCTATTAACGCCCAGATCTTACATAAAAAATAAAAATTATCATTGGTTAAAAGTATCATGATACTAAATGACACTAAATGATACACAAACCTGTAATTAATCCAGATGTAGGATGTGTGAGCTCATTTCCACTTTGGATTGTGTGGTTACAGTACAAAAACAGACTATTCAGGATAGAGGGGAATTATACCTGTACATCATGTAATGTTGTTTATTTCATTCAATGCAATATATGTCCACAAACAGGGTATGTTGGAGAGACAAGCCAATCTCTCTGCACTAGAATGAATGCACACAGACATTCCATTAATATGAAGATGGCTGACAAACCAGTGGGGTAACACTTCTCTCAGAATAACTACTCAATCTCAGATATTTCAGTAATGGTCTTAACAGGGTTTAAAAAAATACACAATAGAGACAGACTTTTGAGATTAAGCTTATTTTACTTCTCAATATGGTAGCAGATGGCATGAATATTGATTTGGGTTTCATGACACATTACCCGACTTAAACTTACACAGACGTTTACTTCATAGGATGGACATTTAACAGGACTTCAGTGTTTTGCTGTTTTAGTTTTATTTTTATTTTCATAGAGTCCGTTTAACTGGTAATCAATATGTGGATTCTCA
Organism: Neoceratodus forsteri; assembly: GCA_016271365.2. Taxonomy (NCBI): domain Eukaryota; kingdom Metazoa; phylum Chordata; order Ceratodontiformes; family Ceratodontidae; genus Neoceratodus; species Neoceratodus forsteri. Next base: position 991,281,069 of record CM057449.1, read on the forward strand.
CCAACTACACATGTCTGTGTGTGTGGGGGGGTTGTGTTGTGTTGAGTGAGTGTGTATGAGGGGGGTAACTGTGTGTGTTTTTTTGGGTTGAGGATGATGTTTTTTGTGGAGAGGGGGCTGTGTGTGAGGGGAAGGAGTTGGGGTTGTGCTTGCATATTTAGGTAGGCTTATATTTGGGTACATGTCATAATTATACTACAGGGTGTTAGGACTCTTGACTCCAATACATAGTAAATATACACTTCTTTTCTAGTTATCTTTTCCGGGGGTAATTCTATATGGGTTTTATACAGATTCTTAAGACTGTCTCTGTTCATATAGTTAATTGATTATATACTGACTCATTATTGAACTTTGAACATTTTAAGATGCATGAACTAATTTTCTATATGGTCTTTGAGAGATTTATGTTTTTATTATTTTCTTATTTGGCAATAATACTGACAATAGATATTATCTTGTAAAAAATATAGTTACAACACTGTAGGTTTTAATGTTTATAGAGTGTGTTAACTGGTTGAGAGTAGAGTTTAAAAAATATCTCTAGATAAGTTTAATTCTGTATGAATGTTTTAAACAGTTGTTCATACAAGGTACATTTTTTCTTATTCCCTTCTTATTTCCATACATACATTTCTGTTGCACAGTTTTTTTTTATCATACAATACTATCAAGTTTTAACTTGGTCATTTGTGGCATTAAATCTAAAGGTCTTGCTTTTAATTTTGAATGTATTATCATAACACACACATTCATTAATAATTTCAGTTACAGGCTTTGCCTGCTTGAGTGTTTAGCTTATCTAATGGATGCCATTTGACATTGAAAAGATTCTTAGTAATAGCAAGCTAATGGGATGCTATTCATTCCATTTAAATTTGTGATTTTTTGAAATAGGTACTTTTAACCAATGAAAATGTTGTCTTTTTATGTATGATCTGGGTGTTAATAGAATGTGACTCTCTGAATAATTGTCATAAGTTTCAAGGAAGGACTTAGTTGATCCAAAGCTTAGACACTGTTTTCTTTTGTAATGTCTATGTTGGTCCAATAAAGATATCAAACCATTTGCTTCTGGATCTGAGTCTCTGATGAAAGTCAGTGTGTTGTGTGTGTGTATATATGTGTGTGTGTGTGTGTGTGTGTGTGTGTGTGTGTGTGTCTGTGTTTAAAAGATCAATGTTTACTTTTGATGCTCTTTTAAAGGGGTCTTATGTTTCCCTTGGTGACATCTCCCATTCCACACCCAGCTCAGACAGCAGATCTGTTGAATGCAGAGGGATTCCACTCCTTCCTTACAACACAAAGCTGGGGGGGGGGGTAAACACAGTTTAGTTAATGCTGAAACCAGGGACTTGATTTCATTCCACTACTACAAAACAACAAAGGCGTTCTGCATTAACAGTTCAGACCCCTTTTTCTGATGACAGCAATACTTTTTTTTTCCCAGTTGTTTTACCAGAAGTAACACACTAAGCTGAAAGCTTGTTTACAGGTGCTCTGCCCACACAGCCATAAAAGGGCTTTTTGCATCAATTCCTGGTAAGACTGTCTTTTTCTACTTTACAGCAGTGCTGATCATCTTCTGCTTATAATGCCAAGAAAGTGGGAAATGTACAGTATGCGAAGTGACTTTGTGGTATAGTACTGGGTTTATCAAGAGCTACTGGTTACTGGGCTTTTGTCAGAAATATTTTTCTCTGCTGGCCAGCTGGTAGTCAATATGTCCAGCAGCTCACAAAAATTATGGTAGTCCAGGAAATTTACAAAAAAAAAATAATCTTGAAGAATGCAATGTGCTTCAAGGACTAGCTCTAGATACAGTACACCAATAGGTGTTCATTTAATCTGTTGAATGACAGTACAAAATGATCATATGTTAGCTTTATGCTCTGTAAACAATGGTTTAATGGGCAACCATGGTATGGAGTCATGCTTGTGCAATTTGTTGGTAGCCGAAAGCAAGCTGTATGGTAGGATGTTGGCTGTCATGTATAGTTCATTTGTCCATTGACACTCTCTGTCTATTTAGGGACTACCACCCTGTTGAAATACAAGGGAAGACAAAGGAACTTTCTTGAGGAGGGATCCACTCCTAGAAGTGCTGCAGGAGCATGACTTCTTTGGATAAAGGTACCTTAGGAACGAGCCCAAAAGGACTGTGAAGCAGGCGCTGTGTACACAGATGAGCATTGTGATGATACAGATAGCTGATAACTGGAGAAGAGTGATAGTGACTGAGTCATGGCTTCCAGAGGAGAGATGGAATGGCAGGAGTGTAGGAAAAGGCAGTTGCCATCTAACCCTAACTCATGTCAGAAATCCTAATACTGGGTAAATGTTAATCCTGGGTAAAATGGTACTAGAAAACTAAATTATGGCATTTGACACCCAGGAGAGAGAAAAACACCAGTGGAGGAAATCTCTGGGGATCCATGGCCTCGGCCACCATCCCTCCTGGCATTAATACTAATAATATTGTCTTGACATTCCTATTTGGAATTCCAATTCAGGGGAACCTTTGGAGGGGTACCTCTCACTCTTTCCCTCTAATGGGATATGTGGAAGAGCTGTGTGTAGATCTTGAAGCCAAGTAATGTATCTCAGGAAAAGAGGTTCCCAGAAAACATGGACTGAGGAAAGAACAACTGCTGAAAACCTAGTACTCAGCCTTGAGACCATGACCAGCAGCCTGGGAGTTTGATGATGTGATAAAGAACATGTGTCATGATGCAGTAGTGATGGTTCAGATTCAGAAGGAATGTCCTGAGTAGTGTCACGGTTCATATCTGAGGTGAATAAGAAAACTCCTTAAATGGGTATTGAACCATGAAATAGTCATGACTGTGTTTTCCTCTGGTTGTAGCAGTGAAATGGCAGTAGACTGAGAAGCATGATAGGTTGTTCAGTGATCCAAGATGTGAATGGGACACCGCCGTTGTATGAAGGATATGGTTGCTATGAATGTCTTGACAGATTGTTCATTTTGGAGGTATGAGAAGTAAAAATAGGTGTCTGTAAATTTCTATGTGTTGGCTGTTGAGAGAGTTTGCTGAGGTGAAAACACTACTGAAACATGGGAAAAGTAACGAGGGCATAAAATGCTGAACAATAAACAAGGTGCTCATCAGTGTGTGGTTTGATGACAAAACACAATGGAACCTAAGGTACATCGAAATATGTCTAGATGTGGGCACAAAAGAAAGACCCTTGTTGAGGAGAGAGGACTCATCTTGTATCAGTGAAAGATCTGGAAGAATGCAAAATACCACATTGTTAGGTTGTGCCTAACTCGAGAGCTCACGTTGGTTGCTCATCTGATGGGAGAGAGACTGAAGTTTGGCAAATTTGGTGTCCTTGAAGAAGTGAAAGAGAGTTGAGTTAAGTTTTTGAATGCAGTGCTTAATAAAAAGGAAGGTTGCGAGAGGCTGTGCATTGCAGGAAATCCTTTTGTCTCTGTATAGTTTTGTTCATGGAGTTCAACTGTTTCTTAATGGAGAAAATGGTACAGCATTAGTGATAAGTTTACTAGAGAAAGCATTCACAAGCTTATTAGAGGAGGAAACACGTACTACAATCCCATATCTCATTTTCATTTTCTACAGATGTCTGTATCTCTGTCTCCTTCTCCACATTTGTCACCTATCAGCCTTCTTACTAGGCTCTGTTAATTAGTTCCCACTTGAGGACTCAGCTCATTCACTCCTACTATGCCGTTTCATACCCATAATCACTTTTTTTATTTTCCTGATTCTTTTCTTACCTTCCATATTATCATTTTTTCTCCTAGATCCTCTCCCTACCCATTTTTTATTTTATATAATTGCTGGGTATCTTTTTTTGCCACGGCAATTATATAAAAATTGTGTCAATTGGGATGAATAGAAGGAAGAGTCTTACTTCGGTATCATTGCTGGAAATGTTATTCAGAATAAATATTATTGGAGAACTGTAGCCTGAACTGCTAAAATATAACCACTGAACATTTTCAACAAGAATTAGTAAAGCTTTTGGTAAAAAAAAAAAACAAGAAAGAATTCGTCCCAATGTCCGTTGCTAGCTTACAGCAAGAGTTGCCAGGAGGTCATGGTTACTGGAGCAACTGTAGCATGTGACCGGCAGAGGAAGCGGGGGGAAAAAAAATGGAGAGGAGAAGCACTTAGGGATTGTGTGTGAATTCCACTACTTCAAGTGATTTGGGCAATATTTTTAAATAAGATTTACTGATTAAAGTGATTTTGTGGTTCTGCTCGACAGCTGCCATTTTTGAAAGGAGTGTGCAAGAGTGCTTATAATGTGACAGCAAGAGACAGCTTGAATGGCCGTGAGAGACACTGGTGGCTCATGCCTTTTTTCCAATAGAGAAGTGGTGCTTGTTTGCCATTATAAACACTCCTTTATAACGGCAAATTATAAATGCCTTTCTCTATGGGAAAAAACGCTCCTCAGTTATTATCACTTTTTTATTTTCCTGATTCTTTTCTTACCTTCCATATTATCAGTTTTTCTCCTAGAGCTTCTCCCTATTTTCTTTCCTCACATGTATATCCCTTATTTCCCCTGACCTCTCCACTAACTTTGTATTTTCTCTTTTCGATAATTCCTGAAGAAGACCTACAGTCAAAACATTGATTATAACTCTATTTTCTATTTTCAGGGTGCATTTAATATCATCATTTTGTTTTATAAAATGCTGATGTTACAGTATGGCAGCTTGCAGCATCTAGTCTGGGATAAGAGCAGAAAGCAAGACTGGAGGAATGAGATTTTAGAAGAAGGCTATGTCACTATGTTGTCTTCAGTTTGGTTTTGTGGAAGCACTGTTTTTGACACCATGAAGGAATAGCTTTAAGCAGACAGATGGACTATTTGGTACATGTAGTAATAGTTGAACTTGAATTTTGGAACTATAAATTTGAAGGAAGAGTATGGTAACCATTTGGAATGATTACAAAGATAAGAAACCACTCCCAAGAAGGAAATGGTTAGGTACAAGTCATAGAGGGTGACAGTGTACTGATTGTTGCAGTGCTAAGCCATAGAAGACAAAAGTATACTGGGCTCTTTAGAGCCAGCGAGTGGGTGGCTGCTCAGTTGTTGAAAGGCATGCATCCATATGTCCTTTGGCATGTGTACATTGATGGTTGGTGGTGTTTGCCTCAAAGCTGTAGACAGAGCAGGAATGGTAGATGGTAAGGGTATCAGTAACTATGGTAGTCGATGGAGCGAACCAGCCATTGTTGTACAGTGTGCGTGTTGAATGCTCAGCTAACATTGGTGAAAACTTCTTGGGGCATTGCAGGGCCAGAATCTTGACAAAAATGGAGAAATAATGTTTCATTGCACCAGGAAGTAGAACTACATGGCTAAGTCAGATTTTTCTGCAGCTGTAATAATGGTGTGATGGTTCAGAGATGAAACAGATGAAACATATGCTGGTAAATACGAAATGAAGAATCTGCCTTGAGGAATGATATGCATAGTGAAAGGCAAGTAATCAAAAGAGACAATTTTCATTTTGTACACTATGCTCTCATGGAGAAGGCAGAAATGAGAGTGGTGCTATGATTCAGTCACCTTCCAGTAGCCTTGCATCCAGTTGAATTGAGCCCATTTCTGCTGAGTAAGCCAGAGATTTGATAACCTACTAGTTTTTGCCAGGAGTCATAGTTATGTAAAGTGTGTTGATTAACTGTGTGTGGCTCAATCTACTGATTGTAGAAGGAGAAGTAGAAGAATCAACCAAAAGGTCATTGAACAGATAAAGTGCATAAGAACATTTGTCTTGTTCAGCATGATCCAGCAGAGTGATTGGAAACTAGAGCAAACAACTGAAGCTGCTTTTGCAACCAAAGGTTGAAAGAACAGCAAGATTAAAAAAAAAACTCATTCCAATAGCTGCAGAGAAATGCCAGATAGAATGGTATCTAGGACATAAGTGGAAAGAATCTGAAATGCTAGTTTTCTAAAGCCATGCTCTCAACAAGCAAGTTAGATGGAGTAAACAGCTTCACTGATCCTGGTAAAAGCTGAGGAAGGGTCCTGGGAGTATGAGATAGCTGATATTGAGTATGACAGATGAATGTGAAGCAGGTAAATTGATGATTAATCTTATCTGTCTGGTGCTGTTCCAAAACAGCAGCTCCAATGCAGCTGCTTCAATAAGTCAAGAAACAATGATTGTGGAAAACGTGTCTATAATGAATCCTTGTCTACTTTGTTTTACAGAAGAAGGTCCACTGCTTAGGACCATGGGGAAAAGGTTTTGCAAATAAATGACAATGTAGGAGGTACTAGGATACCACTGTGGAAACTGTTTGTTAGACCAGTAAGTAGGAAGTTTATTTAGAAGGAGAAGAATATTCTGATAGTACCAGCTGGAGAAAAGGCATGGTGATGGGAGTTTAAGGATGCTGTACTCATCTTTTGGATGTGGATGAAGAAGTGTGGATAACATTATGAGAGTTAGAGGCTGTGAAGGGAGACCCAAAGGGCTTGAGATTGGTGTAAAAAGATCTATAGGAAGAGGAGGAGGTAGATTGGAACAGGTTTAGAATATAGTGGTTCTGGAATTAGAATTGATATAGGCGGCTTACCAACACCACTCAGAGAACTGGATGGTTATGAAGGCTTGTGAAAAGTTGCATCAGGAAAAAGGTGAGGTTCAATGGCTGCAATCTTCAATTAAGGCAAGGAGGCAGCAGAGTTTATGTGGCCTGCCAGAACATGATTTATCTAAAGCATACTGCCTACAAGAGCCTGGAACTCAGCAGCTCATACATGAGGATCAAACTTAGGATTGGCAGGAGGAGAAGTGCCGATGGTTACATAGAGGTCATAGAATTCCTGCTTTTGGTGGAGACAGAGAGCAGAACATCTCTGTCTTGAGTGCAGGCACCTGCTAAGGATAGTTCACTCTCTTATAGTCTGACAGTTATTCAATGTAGCTTCTGTATGTCTCATGGTGAGGGTCCAGTGGATGAAAGGAATGGATCCTGAATCCTTGTCTTGGCACTGAGGGTGCCAAACTATAATAGACTGGGAGGCAGACATGCTGAAGAGGATTGTGCAAAGGACATCTACATGTACAGATGGACTGCTATGCCTACACCGGAACTGTATAGGAAGTGAACTGCGCAGCATGGATAGCTGTCTCTATTGGGTTCTACTATACTGGAATGCCTCCAGTGTTCCAAATATGTCTCTGGAGAAGGGACATGATTTAGAGAGCAGCTGAAGGCTGGTATCTGATATGATGGCTCATCCTAAGTATTAGTAATATCAATATGTCTAGGATCCCATGGCCACAGAGTTGGAGAGGGCCGACAGCACCTAGGAATGATGAAATGGCATGGAGCAGGAATGAGAATAGGTCTGTTGGGGTCCAGCCACCTTGAAATCCAGCAACCAAAGAAAGCTCACCCAGAGAAGGACTGAGGCTAGTTTGCTTTGTCTGGGCATGTGAGAGGGAAGAGTCCTGAAAGACAATGTATACAGTTTTGGACATCTGGTTACTGAAAACATTAAGCCAAAGGCTAAGGTGGAGCTGAAAGCAAACCTGCAGTAATTTTAGATCATGTGCATGGACATAGAAAAAAATGGATACTATCTATGTAAGACCCCAGGTAGCCAAGTCATTTGGAGACAACTGCAGGCTGGTTTACTGAGGGAATTTGCTGGCAGTCGGTCAACAAAAACTAAATAAATAAATAAAAAATAAAAGTAGAAAGCTTGTTTGGGCAGCTGGACAAGTGAGGAAGATCAGAACAGAAGACTATGCAGATGTGTTATGGATGGTTAGAAAATGGGTAGAGAAAAATCTTCATGCTGATTTGCTAAAATGACCAACCAGCCAGTCTGGTATGAGGCATCAGAGACCATGAAAAAATAAGTCAAGTCTCTGGTACCTTATTTCATTTTAATATTAGTTTTGAAAAAATAACACCCAATATGTTTTTTCCTTGCTTAGCATATGAGAGCCTGCCCTGACTCACATCAAAAACCATCCATCTCGCCAGCATGATTTCACATCTTACTGCTACCCCAGGTCACCTCTTGACATTTAAAATATGAAATTGAATAACTGTATCTGTGTTTACAAGACTTTCAACAGTTTATTTCCCTGCATCTTGTGCTGCAAGTGCTTGCTCAGGTCCTACCATGACTCTCTGTGTTTCCAGACCATGCTCAGCACTTGCTCTCTGTTCAGTCTATGGCAACAAGAATTGGTTTAAAAAAAAGTCACTTTAACCATAACAGCATTAAAGCACTGTCACCCTCATCACCAGTTACTCTCTCGATCTGAAGAAATAAAATTTAAACTTAGGGCTATGCCTTTCACTGACCCTACACATTTGTTTCTTCTGGGTCTGATACTGTAGCTGCTCTGCCAAACTACACAACATGTATAAATACAGTTCATCTTCAGCAGTTAAGGAAATTTGAAACCAATCAATACATGGGGAAAGAGGTGAGGCAACAAAACAGAAATCTACACAAAGCAGTTCTCCACAAAACCTGGTAGGACTTCAGGCATGGGGGAGCACAGCATATTCACCAGAATAGTCACACAAAAAACCCTACAAAACAGAAAAGCACTCTCTATTGCAATGCCAGCAGTAAAGGACTGTTTCATGCAAACCATTTTTTTCTTGCTTTTTATTAACTTTTCGCAACTATTTTAAACATTTTGTTAAACATTTTATGTAGATGCTAGCAAAACCCATTTTCTAAGCACAATAATACCCTCAAGGATGAGCAGTATTGGGCTATACTGGACCTTCCAGGGGCTCATTACATACCTGGGTGGTCTGGTGTAGCCCAGTACCACCCACCCTGTTGGGTATTATTGCTTACTTGCAGACTGAAAAAACTTGGAGATCCTTAAGCTTGGTGGTGCTGGAGTCAGAATGCCTTTGTAGATGTTTAATGGATTGTAGAGAACTGTAAAAACTATAATATCTTTGGGCTTAATGGAGCTAGTGTCTGTCATGATTGGATTTATATGTACAGTATGATGTAATGGAGGATCAGCATTGTGTGCTTGCATGCCAGATCCTATATCTGGTAATTCACCACCCTCCTTCCCAGCCTTCCATTGCCATGACTCGCAAACCTCCTTCACAGTTTCTTCTTCTGCCCCTCAGATAGCTGAGACTTGCCACGAGGGGGGATGATTAGTGTTGTAACCTCTTACTACCTATTCTACTGCTTAATGTGCACATGTTCTCACACTTGCTTCTAAATCTGTGTTCTCTGTTACCACAGCCCAGATTCCTACTGCACTGCTGCAACTATTGCCATCTCACCTGCTATTCATTACTCTTATCTGCTGTATTCACATGCCTACCTGTTACATGTTATCTCACTTGCCATTTGTTTGTTCTGCTACTGCCTTCCTGACTAGGAATTGTTGACTGTATTGTAGCTGCCTATTAGCATATGGAATGCACATAGCTATAGCCAATTTGTATTATCTACTATTGTAATTATTTATCCTGCCTGTGCCTTTGGCCTGGTTCATTCCTGAAAATGGTCTGTTGGACCATTGCACCCTACCCAGTCAACAAAGTCATAAATAAATAAATGAATACTCTCTCTCTCTATATATATATATATATATATACATATATTTATACAATGGGGTGAAGAATAACACTATGAATAAATGTTATTTTCACAGCCATTGAATAATAGTTGCTAACATAGACAGTGTGGTATATGGAGAAAAATATACCTACACTCTCTATGTCAGCAGATGTTATGCCAATACTCATTACGTCACTGAATCACAGCACACCATTCAAACCACATCAGAACTTCTTCCAAAATAGTTAAGTGATACATCATTCAGTTCACCTGTTTAATACCTTCAGTCAGCACAAAATCCCCACAATACCTCTGCCACTTCAGACACCGCAACTCGCAGTGCAAAACTACTCCTGAAAAGCAACATCTAGCAATTTGCAGACTTCTGAAAATAACTTCAAACACTCACTCTGATACAACACAGCCCTTTCTCCCAAACAGAAATCTACCAGCCAAACAATAAAAATGCCTCCTCAATAACAGAATATTTCTTTCATGGCACTTACTTTTAGACCTTAGTTCCTGTAGTCATAATGCCGAAAAGGCAAAAGTGAAACTATATAAAACACGCACTCCAGCAAAGAGCACTGGAGTCTGCAAAGTAAATCCATACAGCATTTACTCCTCAGAACTTTAAACTCCTGGAAACCCCAGCCACCAGCACAAATTGACGAATCAATAGCAACACACGATGCAAAACAGGCAAACAACAACTAATAGAAACACAGAAAACACCACATGCACAAACTATTAACGCACAATGCAAACAAACTTACTAATACCAAACAACAGGCGGAGATACACCTAACAAAACAATAACACCTAAAACAGTACAAGATACAAACCCTACATAACAAAAGTAAACTGCACATAAAACAAGGGCCCTATTGTATAAATCGCACACATGATGTGTGATATAAGGAATATGGAATATATTAGACTTATGCAGAGTGAACTGAGATAATATCACTATGGCCTCACCACTGTGATATTATCACAGTTCACTCTGCACTCATGCTAATATTTTCATATTCCACAGTCTTCCAACATGTATCCCTATATATATATATATATATATATATATATATATATATATAAAACTGTGTGTTTAGGTGGGCACTGGTCCACACATTTATCACTGTGCTGGTACACTGCTATTCAAGTTAAGTGTATGTTAAATCCACTTACCGTGTCTGCAAGTATCATTACATGGTGTCAGAATGGAAAACCTTTTGCCTCCTACCACTAAGTTTGCTGACAGAAAGCACCTAACTTTACCTGAGCTCTTTGTCTTCTAGGTTTGCTTGAAAAGGCAAAGCAATGCACAACATTAACAGAGCAAGGAGAAACATTAACGCTTCTTTTGGCAAAGCAGGGTTGCTGTCTTGTTACTATTTTGATTTGTGCTTGCAGGTTGTGCTTACAGGTTCTGTTACTGTTCTGGTTTGTACTTACAGGCTGTGCTTACATATTGTGTTACTGTTTTGTTTTGTCCTTACAGGTTTTACAGTTTGATCTCTCTTTAAGCTAAGCAGAGTTATTTTTTTATTGCTATTTTGTTTTGTGCTTGCATGTTTTATTTTTGGCTTAAAATTTTTGCAGTCTCTTTCTCTGTTTTTCTTCCACAGCTCATCCAGGGGATTAGGATGTAACTGGGAGGGGGTGGAGCTGACAAAGGCATAGTACCTTCTAACAGAAGGAAGATTTAAACGGTCAGGTTACTTGGTGTGTTGAGGTAGAAGACTAGGTTTGCTGACAGAAAGCACCTTGCTTTACCTGAGCTCTTTGTATTCTATGTTTGTTTGAAAAGACAGAGCAAGGAGCAATATCACCAGATCTGCCTGTACCGCACTGTTTTGCCTTGCAGGTTTAGCTTTTGCACCTCAACTGGTTTTAATTTTGACGTAGTGTGCATAGTTCACTGATTGTTTCTGTCCGCTACCAGGAGACTACGCATTCGCAAGCAGCATAGCTTCACATCAGGGTACTCGTCCAAAACAAATTTGATAGAATTCTTTGACTGGGTTACAAGAGAAGTAGACCAGGGCAAGCAGTGGACGTGGTGTATCTGGACTTTAGTAAAGCCTTTGATACAGTCCCACACAGAAGGCTAGCTAACAAACTAGAGCAAGCTGGCATGAGTCACAAAGTAGTTCAATGGATCACAAGCTGCCTGCAGAGGGTTATGGTAAATGGCACCTTGTCCCAAGAGGGGAAGGTGTCAAGTGGCATGCCAAATAGAAACAGAGGGAGCCTGCCAGCTCAAGTGAGCAGGCCTAGATGTGGGAAGTGTGGGCATAAGCAAGAGCCAAACAAATGCCCTACATATGGACACATTTGCAGATAGTGTAATAGAAAAAATAATTTTTCTAAAATATGTTGTACAGCTAAAGGCAATGAAGTCCACATAGTCAAGAAAGAATCTGGTAGTGAGGGTGAACGTACTTTCAGTGTTAAGACATTAACTACTTATAAGACTAAGGCTGACTGGAAAGTGAGTTTGAGCATAAATGGCAAAGTTGTGATTTTTAAGTTATACAAAACATTGTCTGGAGAGTCTGTGCAAAAACTGAATGCAAGACTGGTCTCCTATTCAAGACATAAACTAAATGTGAGAGTCAAAGTTATTTTACTAGCCTGTTTTAAGACTCAGTATTAACTCCTTCCATTTCAAATGGTTGATGCGATTGTGGCCCCTGTTTTGGTTTGTCTACCTGCTTAGAGGTGAAACTAATAAATACATTGTTTTCAGTAAATGCTGACAAGTGCAGGTCAATAAGCACCACTGAAGAAATATTGTCTGAATGACCACATGATGCAGCGCGTGATAACAGCTCTATCTCATTGCTCCAGCCAATTGCTCACTATAAGTTAATTTCTCGTTAACAGAAAATCAACAACTTACAAAGAAACCTGACCGGAAGACTCAACGTCTTGCTGCCTATTTCCAAGAGCATTCTCTTCACCTTATGGAGGCAGAAATGAGGAAAGTTTACCCTCAGCACACTTCCCTGGTTACACCAGAGAAGGCCCCAAAAAAGTCCAGGTCTGCTAGTACCACGGATCCACACGGTTTGGGTACTACGTCGCAGGAACAAGAACTGCTTACCCTCACCAGATTCCTAGAGGAATGTAAACCTTTTTGAGAGGAGATGTGCTTCATCTCATCAGAACTTAAATCTCTGACATAAGCTATGGAGGACATTTCAATAAGAACTTCAGATAGTGAAGCCGCATAAGTTCGCTGGAAAAAAAAGTTGAAAAGTAGACCCCTGCTGATCACCACCATGCAGAAAATATCCAAAATGGAACTAAAGATTGAAGACACTGATGGCAGCAGCTGTAGGAATATTGCAGTCTTCATAGGTCTGCTGGAAAATGAAGAGGACTGGATGCTATACTTTTGTTCAGAAACTGGTAGAGAAGATCACAGGCCCTCTCCTTTTGGGCCTAAATATGTAATAGATAGAGCATACCGGGCTCTGCGCCCTATCCCATCAGCAGAAGCCCAGCCTAGACCATTAATCATCCATTTCCTTAATTATATTGAATGCCAACACTTTCTCATGAAAGTAAGGGAACTGCAGGAAGTCCACTGAGAAGGGGTCAAGATATGAGTGGCGCAGGACCTTCCAGCATCAATTAGGCTCAGAAGAACAGCCTTCCACCCCCTAGTTTCAAAAATCATAGCCACAGGAATCAAATTCCATATGAACTACCCCGCAAGAGTTCATGTGCAAGTAGCTGGTTCCTGGGTGTCCTATGAAGACCCTGAGATGACCCTGACTAGCCTCAAAACAACCCTTCCTAATCTTTTCAGGACACTTGAAATGGCCTGGGATCTCTGCTGATTTGTTCCCCAGAAAAGCTGGTAAGGGTGAAACTGTATTATTTCATTCCTTAGTACTGCCCTAAGTTCAGTACATAGAACACCGATCAATCTACTATCTGTACTCAAGTGCATGCTGACTTTATTTGTTACGAGGCTGAATAATAAATAAGGAATACACCGTGTTCTTGCCTAATGCATTCTGATACTAGGAGGTTTCAGTGGATCCAAATCTTCAGTTTACACCAGATTGTGAAGAACCAGAGGAAATCCTGATAAAGGTCATCCTGAGTTTTATTTGACTTTTCAGGACTTTGGATATGGCCAATGTACAACCTCCTAAAAAGCTATATATTGGGCTAATGGAGACTTAGACTATTGTTAATGTCTGCCGACATGAATGTCGACATGGTGCTGAATAGCACAAATGAGTAAATAACGAGCCTGTTATCTATGTCCCCCTAGTTTAAATCAAACCGTCACTACTTAATGAATGTTTTTGTGATACTGTGATCAAGTGTACACGATTTACAGTTTCGTGATGCTATAACGCAAATCGACCACTAGATGGTGCAAATCACTCATAACAATGCTCATTAGACAAATTTAGTTGAATGTGATTTGTCACTCTTTCCTTTGCTCAGATGGCTATCTCGCAGCTGTGTCAGCCTGAAGTGTTCTTTATTTTCCAGATACACTGGACTGGTATGACTAGTAAGAAATACCAATTAGTTTAATGGCTTGTATTTCTACCTGTTCTCCAGTTGTTCAGGTTGGGGAGTAGACTCGACAATGCCACTCTCAGATCGAAGTTAAGATCGTGGCTGGATTTTTTCAGAGCATGAATATACTTTATTGTGGGTAATTATGTACTTGTCTTTATACTAAAAAGTAGTATTAATAGCCTAAAGACGCATTACCAGGGAAACAACGTCTAATGCAAGGCTACATGATTTATATATACCTACAAGTATTTTCACAGCAGACTGTTTCTTTAGCAAAAGTTTAATAGTTAACAATAGTTAATAGGGTAATAGAGGTTGCTGTGCTTATGACAAAGAATAAGTTTCAGGAGGAAGGCTGTCACAAGGGTATTTTTATTTGTAGTTCCTTACTGCTGACCCCTTCCCCTCCAGATATATTCCTGTTAGTTCATGTATGAGGGGATTCATTTTGGGTGGCTGGAGGGAGGGAATGGTGAAAAGGAGCTCTGCAAAGCACAGTGAGTAACCATAAGGGAGGTGGGCTGGGCAGGGAATATCTGAAGCTTGGGAACTTTAGGTACATAGCACATGTGTATTTGGGTCACGAGGGTAAATATGGGGTTTTAGTTGGGATTAAGGATGGACGGGTGATCGGCACAGAGAGAGCACTAAACAGGGCATATGAAATATACCTTCAACCTACAAGATCTGATGACTTCACATTTGACAGGGCTTGGAAATATGGCTAGGGATCTGTCTTTGGTATTGTGGAACATTAAAGAGGCTAGAAAGAAAATTAAGCAATATAAAATATTGAAACACCTCTGTATACGAAAGGCGGAGATCATATTCATTCAAGAGTGTCACTTATTAGATTCAGAGGCTATACAGATGAGAAGGCAACTGATAGGCCAGATTTTGTCTGCAGAAGGGACTACCCAAAGTTGTGGTGTCATGATATTGATAGCAAGAACAGTTTCATTTTCCCCAGTCAAATCATCAAGGACTCTCATGGTAGATTCGTGTTGGTTAAGGGTAAAATGCATACTACTGAGATATTACTGGGAAGCGTGTATGGACCAACTATGGATACTCCAGGGTTCTTTACATATTTAATCACTGTCCTAATGCCTTTCTTTTCTATCCTGATAATTACTGGGAGGGACTTAAATTTGATTCTTGATCCAACTATTGATCGATCTGGACCTTATCGGAGGGGACTTTCTCCAGCCCAAAGGGCACTTAGGGAACTAATGGATCAGGTGGGCCTGTGCGATATTTGGCAAGTCCTGCACCCTTTGGATAGAAGTTACACCTTCACTTCACAAGTGCATGGAATGTCATCCGCATTGATTAACTACTGATTTCTCAGTCCCTGCTCCCAGGGTAGTTGGACTCTACCATTCACCGGTAGCATGTGAGGTTGGTGCCCGAAGACAGCACCATCTGAAATGGCGAACGATGTGGGCAAAAGCCCAAGAGGTGAGGGGGGCAGGAGGGCAACTGGATGTGGGGTTGTGGGCAACCCTAGTGACAGGATGTCACTACATACACGCGCATGGGGGTGAGGACTGAGCACGGCGAGCGTGGCCTGGAGGGGCAGAGGGATGTGGGGTGGTGCTGTGGTTGGCTGCTGAGTTGCACCATGGCATTGGGGGTTGGCCTCAGCGTGCATGCTGTGCTGGGGTTCCTGGTTGGGTCTGGGTCCAAGCACTACTGCCTTTTGTTGAGCCCAGCCACACATTATTTATATTTTGCTTTCTCACCCCTCCCGACATGCACCCCTGGAGTCAGAATTCTTAAGTAGGGTGTGCGGTGGGTGAAGTCCCTGCATGGGGGTGTGAGGCGAGCCACCCCACAGAAATCAATGTATAGAAATCCCCAGCACCCGTCTTCCATGTGCCGAGGATGTCAGGGTGGCGACATTGTTTTCGCCACCCTGATGTCACAATAATGCGAGTTGCCATTCGGCATTCAATATTATCACATAGAACCCCATTCACCCAGGCCCTCAAATCAGACCATTCCTTGGTGGCTTGTCAGATTTCCTTTTCCTCTCTCCTCAAAGCTGGGGGGCATTGGAAAGTTAATAATCATATTTTAAAGGATCCTGAAGTAACCAACTATATCTCTAACCAAATAGAACAGTTCACTAGTATTAATCAAAATTCTACTAATAGGCCTGATATGGAGTGGTGCGCATTGAAACCATACTTAAGAGGCCTCCTAATTGGTATAGCATCAAATAAAAAGAAAAAAGAGAAAACAGCTGTTGACCACCCTCTCAAATAAGAAATATTGAAAACAAACTTTCTTCACTCATCAGATCAAATTAACCAGGATTTGGCCAAACTTACAAATATATACTTAAAACTTCTTGGAGAACAAGCTGAGTATGCAATTTTAAAAGCTAAAGCATCTTACATGGACGAAGAAGAAAAATCTGGGTGCTTCTTTGCACTCCGTGTAAAACAGCATGAATCCTCATGACTGATAATGACAATTTGCTCACAAACTGATGGTACATTACAAACCTCCCCGATGGAAATTGCCACAGAATTTAGTCTTAATTACAAACCGCTGTATAGTCCAATGCCAAATTCTCTCTCAGATCTAGAACTAGATAGATACCTACAAGACTCCCATCTACACTCCCTTTCAGAAGTAAAACAACATTCTCTCTTATCACCTTTATCAAAAGCAGAACTGACAAAAATAATTAAATACCTCCCTTCAGATAAAACCCCAGGACCGGACAGGTTTTCCCCCAACTTCTATAAAAAGTTTGCTGACCAGTTTATCCCCTTGCTTTTGCCATTATAGCAGCATATTTTACCAGGGGCAGAAGCTGATAAATCTCTGTTTGAAGTCTTAATTGTTCACTTGCCAAAGCCTTATAAAATTCCCGAATTAGTAACAAGTTACTGGCCAATTTCACTCCTTAATCAAGATATTAAAATTTTGGCTAAATTATTAGCCGACCGTACTAATATAGTTCTTCCTGATCTAATAGGCCCAGGACAAGTGGGATTCATGAAAGGTAGATCCTCTATAGATCATCTACGTACACTATCTCATGTCTTCTCGGCATCCAGAGATGCAGACTTTACAGCAGCTCTGGTTTCTCTGGACACCGAGAAGGCGTTCGACAGAGTTAACTGGAACTTTTTGTTTCATACCCTTAAAACTTTCAACTTCACATCAAACTTTCAGAAATGGATATCCACCTTATATAATTACCCATCTGCCAAGGTATCAGGAAATGGAACTGTCTCTGAACTGTTTCCACTTCAAGTTGGTATGAGGCAGGGTTGTCCTCTCTCCACTGCTTTTTAACCTCTACCAGGAACCTCTGATAAGAGGCAACTGACTGTCAGAGGATTCAAGGTATATCAATCCAGGTTAATGAAATTAAGGTCTCGCTTACGCTGATGACCTCCTCCTTCAAATAATACATCCAACCACCGCCATTCCCCAATGTTAGATATCATCAAGAATTTAGTAAAAGTCTAACTATAAGCTAAACACAAATAAAACAGTTGTGTTCCCCTTATTCATAAAATTCTTAAAATGAAGTAATAGCCTTGGGTCTTTCCTGAAATCTGATTCCTTAAATATCTAGGAATAGAGGTCACAAAAATCCAATACATCTTCAGAAGCTGAACTTAGACTCTTTGATACACACGATTACCCAAGATTTGAAATGATGGTCACATTTTCCATTTTCCTTATGGGGAAAATCAATTTAATCAAGGTGAATGTCTTCCCTCGTATTTTTATCCACTCAATTTATTGAACATTTGGCTTCCCCTTTCCTGGTTCAAGAAAATTCACGGTATAATTATAGATTTTATTTGGTCAGGTAAGAGGCCAAGAATAGCCTTTCATAAACTAGCTGCCCCGAAGGTTAAAGGGGGGGCCTACACCTCCCACATCTTGGTTTGTACTACTGGGCAAGTCAGGCCAACAAATATCTTCAGTGGATTTCTGAGGAAAACCCACAGACCACCTCCCTATTCGCACCAATCTGTCTCAAAATCAAAATAGTCCAAATAAAAGCTCATGGCCTTTCTTCTTCTGCTCTTTTGCATACAAAATTAAAGTTCTTCCTTCACACCTAGAGAATTCCACTATAGCCATCTCTATAAGGGTACACTCTCAACTGTGCTCATATCTTAAATATGCTGTTATGAGAGATCTGGCGTAAACAGTATGGGGAAATCCCAACTTTAAGATAGATGGTAAAACACTTTCTCCTCAGTGGCTACCTAAGTTAGAGGGCTGTTTAATAACTCAATTCATAAAGGGAGATGAACTTGGCTTTCCTCAGTAGAAATCATAAGAAAATTCAATATCCCAAAATTCATGGTCTTTAAAGTGTTTCAATTCAGGCATCTCCTGCTGAAAGTCTTAGGGACAGAACCACCACATTCAGCAAAGACTTCTTTCAGCGAAAATCCATTCCCAATAGCAGGATTTCACATGCGGTATCCAAGATGTATGGATATCTATATGATTTGGTTTACCTGGATTGTTTTATTCCCACTGATTTTTGGTCTACTTATTTTCCAAACTTAACCATAAACTGGCCTGTCTTGTGGCACAACTGTCATAAATTCCTTATGCAAGATACATTACACTACTCTGCAGCAAAACAGCCTGTCTGAGAACCCCTGAGAACATGTGGACCACTGATCTGGTTAATGCAATTTCAAATCTTGCACAACCTGTACTATCCCCCACAAAGACTAGCCAAACTAGGTTTGATCTCCTCCTCTACATGTACAAGATGCAAGTTAGAGGAGGGCTCATTACTCCATATCTTCTGGTCTTGTCCTAAAATTACCCCCCTGTGGGCTCTCATTAAGCAAAAAGCAGATCCCCTTCTGGGACTGAATGACCAGTTTACAGCAGAGATTTGTCTTCTAGGGGACTTTTCAGGGATCTCAATACTTAACCATAAATATTACATGTCTTTAATATCAATGTCACTTAAAAAATTGGTATTGAGACATTGGAAAGATCATGAGGACATCTCCGGGGAAAGAAATAGCAAGCCTTCACAATAGACTAAAGAGATTTACAAAAATTTGGGGACCCCATATGCTCTTTACTCCTCATGCTGATGATTATGGTGCCTTATTACATTAAATCAATGCTTTTATTTTTACAATAGGTGGCTGCTCTATGCCAGGGAGGGTAGGGAGGGGTAGGGAGGATGGGAGGAGAAAGGTAATATTAGTATTATCCTGTGTACATTGTCTGGAATACATGTATGTTATGGAACCTTTTTCTGTAATGTAAAACTTAATAAACTTTGAATTGAAAAATAAATATTGTCTGAATTTGTAGATGCCTTTGAAAAACTAGGCTGCTTGGAGGAGAACATCTCATTAAAATAAATAAATCAGTGAGCCATGTGATCAACCCCCTCAGAAAATACCTTTGTCATGAGAGATAAAGTGAAAGCTGAACCAGAGTAAATGGAAATGACTGGAGTTATTGAGAAAGTTGAGAAGCCCACAAGCTAGGTTAATTCAATGGTTGTTATAGAAAAGCTGAATAAAGTAAGAATTTGCATAGACCCCAGAGACTTAAACAAAGCTATTAAAAGAGAACATTATCCAATGCAAGTAGCTGAGGAGGTTGCTGCTAAGTTGGCAGGAGCTAAAGTTTTTGCAATGCTAGATGCAGAACATGCCTTTTGACAAATTAAGCTGGATGAGTCAAGTTCAGAATTGATAACTTTTAATAGTCTGTTTGGGTGCTACAAATTCAAACCCTTTCCATTTGGTATTTATTCTGCTCCAGAGGTTTCCAGAGAAAGATATCCCAGATCTTTGAGGGGCTTGAGGGCACTGAAGTCATTATGGACAACATTTAAATTTGGGTCTCCAACATACAAGAGCACAATGAGAGACTGAAAAAGGTATTGCAGAGAGTTTGAGGAAAACAGTTATCCTTAAACCTGAAAAATCTAAAATCACACTGAGTGAGGTCCAATATAGAGGCCATAAACTGAGCAAAGAAGGACTCTTTGGCAGATCCAGAAAAGATTAAAGGAATAAATGCCCCCCATGCAAAACTGATCTACTATGACTTATGGGAATGGTTAACTACCTAGTAAAGTTTATGACAAATCTGTTGACCATAAATAAACTGCTTAGAGAACTGTTAGAGAAAGATATAACTTGCACTGGGAAGACCGCCACCAAAAGGTATCTCAAAATTAAAACTGTTATTACCAATCCACCTATTTTTGCTTATTACAATTTAAACAAAGGAGTGGAGCTTTCTGTGGACACCTCCTCAGAGGGGCTAGGTGTATGCCTAATGCAAGAGGAAGCCAGCTGCTTTTGCTTCCGAGGTCACTTAAAGCTGAAAAGAATTATGCTCAAACAGAGAAAGAAATGCTGGCTATTGTCTTTGGGTGCTCAAAAGTCCATCAGTATATCTATGGAAGACCTAAAATACAGGTAGAATCAGATCATAAACCAATAGAAAGCTTCTTCTGAAAGTCACTAGCCACTGTGCCACCAAGAATTCAACGTATGATGCTAAAACTGCAAAAACAAGATGAAAGAACAATACAAAGTGGGAAAAGAGCTGCAGATAGCTAATACCCTGAGCCATGCTGTAAGTGACTTATCCACTCCAGAAAGCAGTGTAGATGAATATGAAGTTCATCCTGTTGAGTATATGCAAATTAGTGATGAAAAATTCCAAGTATTTCAGCAGAAAGCAAATAAAGACTCTGCCCTTGTGAAATTGAGAGATGTTGTATTGAAAGGCTGGCCCTCTGCAAGGGCTCAGGTAGACCCACTATCTGTTTCAAGAAGAAATTTAGTTGAAAATGGACATTTATTAAAATAGGAGAGACCGATTGTATCCACATCATTAAGAAAAGAAATGCTAACAAAACTGCATAGCAGCCATCTGGGAATAGAGAAATGCAAGTGAAGGGCAAGGGACATTTTGTTCTAGCCAGGCATGAATAGCCTGAAAAATGATATGATAGCCAAATGTGATGTTTGTAATCAATACAGGAAGGCCCAGTGGAAAGAGACATTACAGCCATATGAAATACCAGAGCCCCCATGGCAGAAAGTGGGACCAGATTTGTTTGAATTCAAGAGACAGAATTATCTAGAAATGACTGACTACTATTCCCAGTTTACTGAAATATCAAAACTGCAAAATACAACCAGTGAAATGGTCGTCAACCACACAAAGTCACAATGCTGAAGGCATGGAATCCCCAAGGTGCTTGTCACTGAAAATGGGCCCCAATTTGCCTGTACTGCATTTAAGAGGTTTGCAGAAAGCTACAAATTCAAACACATTATGTCATCACCAAAGTACTCTCAAAGCAATGTATGACAGAGAGCTATTCAAACTGTAGAACAACTTTTCAAAAGGCACAGAGAGATCATAAATACCTCTATTTGGCACTGCTCGATTGGAGAAATATGCCACTGGAAAGACTGGGATTCCTGCTCAGCTACTTACAGCCACAGAACAAGAACTTTGATGCCAACCAGATCTGAGTTGCTTAAGCCAAAACATGTGGAGACTAATGTACAAGCAACACGGCAAGAAACCAGAAGAAACAATGGTTTTATTATAATAAACATGCCAACAGCTCCCTACTCTGCAGCAAAACAGCCTGTCTATCTGAGAACCCCTGAAAACATGTGGACCACTGCAGTTGTCACAGGCCATGGGAGGAGCCTCGCTCTACATAATTGAGGTGAATGGGAAACTTTACAGGAGAAACAGGAGAGATTGCTGCAGACCTCTGAGCCTTGTGCTTGTTTGCCATGGAGAGAGTCGCCTAGTCGGTATCCTCTCTAGTCTGGATTTAGGAAGAGGCACAGTATTGAGGCAGCACTGGCACAGGTACTAAATGATCTCCTGATAGTGAAAGATTGGAGGCCCCATTCGATCTTTGTTTTCCTTGATCTCTCTGCAGCATTTGACACCATGGACCATGAGGTATTATTGGAGCACCTGTAGCTGATTTGTGGACTGTCTGGTACAGTCCTCGAAGTGGTTTTGATCTTTTCTCATAGACAGAACTCAGAGATTGGTGTCGGGGATCTTTTCCTTGACCCCTTTCCCCCTGCCCTGTGAGGTTCCATAGGGCTTCACATTGTCACCCATGTTGTTTACAGTGTATATGCTACCATTAGGAGACATTATAAGGCAGTATGGACTGAGTTTCCACTGTTATGCAGACGATACTCAGCTATACATGTCCTTTGTGCCTGGACAGGATGAAGATATCTCAGTCTTTAATAGCTGCCTCTCTGAGATCCAGGACTGGATGAATTCTAAATGGCTGACATTTAAACTCGATAAAACTGAGATGCTTGTGGTGGACCCAGGTCATCAGGGTGTGGGGCTGTCAGCTGGGCAGCCTTTTGGGCTTTGGCTCTGAGGCAGCCAGTTGTTGACCTCAGACTGGTGCAGAATCTGGGCATAATTTTGATGATGGCATGACACTTAAGTCTCAGTTGTCAACTGTGGTCAAGACTTCCTTTACCATCTAAGGAATACCACCGGATTAAACACCTGGTTCCGCCTAATGATCTTCCAACTATGGTCCATGCTTTTGTGACCTCCCACCTTGGCTACTGCAATGCCCTGTACCTAGAGCTACTGGGGTTGATATCCGTTGCTTGCAGCTGGTGCAGAATGTAGCTGCCAGGTTCCTGACTGGCCTACCAAGATCCTGCCATTTTACACCTGTGCTCTGTGATCTGCACTGGCTGCCAGTATAGTAGCAGATCACCCTCTGACCTACAATGCTCTACACAGACAGAGATCATAGTACTTGCAAGATCTCCTTTATCCCTACCGCCCACTCCGCTCTGCCAACAAGGGAATGCTAGAGGTTCCCAGGGTCCAACTTAAGACCTCAGGGACCCGTTCTTTTGCTTTTATGGACCCTACCCTGTGGAACTCTCTACCTCGTCGGTTAAGGAGTGCCTGACTGTCAAGAACTTCAAATCTGCTCTTAAAACATATTTATTTGGATTAGCCTTTTCTGAACTTCAATCAAGCAATCAAACTTTATTTAACCAGGCTTTACACCTTTGAGCGAGCTCCTTTGCAAGATGGTCCTGGACAACACATATGCAATTGACAACAATAAAATGACAATGGTATACAGATAAACAACTAATACATATAGGGAATTACAGTCATCATTACATCGTAAGAATGTTACCTGAGATACTAACTGCAGTCACAAGGACTAGCATGTATTTTTACAATATAATCTACTAACAGGTAGAGACTAAGGAAAGGAGCGAGGTGTGGTGGTAGAGGGGGAAGGAACAGGAAGTGCTAAGTTGTCAGGACAGGCCAAGTGTGGTAGATGGTCAACAGTAGTCTTGAGCAATTATCTGAAACATGTGCAAGTTTCCTTCAGGGCAGGTGTAAGAAGGGACTAAAAGATGGATATCCCCAGGATGGTAATAAACTTAAGGGCCTTCTGCATGGAGTTCCATCGGGATAGCAGACAAAAGCTAATAGCTGCAGTGCTGTATCGTGTTTGGATCTTAGGGACATTGAATGTAACAAATGAGTATTGTCTCAGACAGTAGTACCCTGTGTTTCATGTAAATAGGTTGGAGATGTAGGAAGGAAGTTTATTTGTTATTGCCCTGTAAAAACAAAGACATGTGTTCCTCTTCCTCATAATAGTAAGGGAGGACCAGCCTAGCATCTCATAGAACAGTGGTGGGTGGTTAGAGGAACACTAGAAATGGATCTCAAGGCACTGTGGTATAAGGTGTCTAGTTTACTTAGGGCTGATTTAGGACAGTGGCTACAGAGGATGTCAGCATAGTCTAATAGAGGTGGAAAGGTTGTTTGGACTAGTGTCTTCTTTGCCTCATAAGTGAGAAAATGTCTAATATGGTAAAAGACGCCCAGGCATTGCCTCAGCTTTTTAGCTAGTTTGTTCAGGTGTACTATAAAGTTAAGCTTACTTTCTAACCAAAAACCCAGATATTTAAAGTTGTCAACAATTTCAATTGCTCACAAAGTAAGGTGTGTATCCTATGGTGTTGTGTGGTCACTGCTGGTGAGTGAGTTTTGGTGGAGATAATCATAGCTTTGTTTTTAGCATTGAACTTGTTTGTTATAGTCCTGGTTTTAAGATTTGTTGAATTTTAATGGGATATATGTGCTTTTTTTATTGTTTTAATGTTCAATATATTTGTGCAAGCACTGTGATCTTTTGGAATTGCACTTTTTTAAAATAAAGATTGATTGAGGAAAGAGAGAGTTGGAGATAATAGGTTGACATGATGGTGGAAGACACAGGTTTGAAGGTGCCAGTGATAGCGGACCCTCCACAGAGGACACAAACCATGCCCTTCAGTGAACAGATGATGCTGGTCAAGCCTTCAGGTGTTTGGCCTCACTTGGCAGCCATGGAACAAGCCCTGACAGTGAACCAGATTAGCGGGCATGAAATAAGGCCTGCAAGATATCAAGACTTTATGGACTTATATTTAAGGATATTTGTAAATAAGTAACCTGTTTCAATTCTTTCATATTTTGGGAGAGTCTCAAGCTAACAGGGGGAGATGTAATGATGGCACTTGAGTATATGATGTAATGGAGGAGTGCCACTGTGTGCATGCATGCCAGATCCTATATACTGTATATCTGTGTGTTTAGCACTGTGTTGGTACTCTGCTGTTCAAGTAAAGTGTATGCTAAATCCACTTACCGTGTTCAGTAGTATGCTTATAGTGTCAAAAAGTACAGCAGTAGAGTATATATTTATGCAAGGAAAAAAGGGAACTGTTGCTTAAGTTATCCAGCCAGAGAGCTGAGTTAGCAGGAAATACTGAGGAGAATTAGTCTGGCTGAGTTAAGTGGATGCAGCTATTGAATAAATGAATGTGAAGCATACAGAGGAACTGCAGTGAAAAGGTTGCAAGTGCTGGTTATTGCTAGCAGATAAATAGAGAAATGGTTGCAAGAGTTTGGATGTGAAAAACAGGTAATGCACAATGTAAAAGTAGACATGAAATACAACAGCAAAACAGAACCAGGATATTGAACTGAGTAGGCACACTGAAATACACTGCAAGTAAGTATTGAGTTGCATGAGGACAAACAGCAGTAGTGTGGTTGCCCTAAAGACAAAAAGTGGAAATCTACAAACAAAATATTGACCAGTGTAGCAGAAGGCAAAACCAATCAAACTGGCACACAAGAACTGAGAGGAAGGCAACAACAATAGGGAGGGAGGCAGAGCCTCTGGCCACAGCAAAGAAACAGAGCAGCAGAATGGGGCTGGAGGCAGCTGGTTTATATAGCCCAGGAAGTTAGTGTGACTGGTTGCTTCCACCGTCAAAGTCAGTCCCAAAAATGGTGGGTAAACATGGAATCTTTTCTGTAAGTGCATATGTTAGTGCTGGAGGTCAAATACAGTCACCAATCATGAATGTCTAATGACAAAATTAGCCACAAACCAGAGTTTATAGTGCAAAGTTCATTCAACATGTGTTTTCTCAACATACTGTAGGTCCTCAAGAGCTGGAACATGTTTCATCCCCTATGGGTTTCTGCAGGAAGAGAGTCTGCTTTTAGTAGGATCCTCTAAATGCACATAATCCAGTGCTTTTTGCATCCTTGACAAATAAGAACAGTGAAATCCTCACTTATTGGTGTGAGCTACCCTTGCAACATAGAAAGCTATACTGCCAAAGACAGCTCACCCATCAAGCAAGGATTTTCCATTTCTACTTACAGGTTACCTAGAGACAATAATCTGAGAGTTCCATTGTCAATGATACTAAAAAAACAATGCACTATGTGCATTTAGAGGATAATACCTAATATCTGTCTGTCTTTCCCTAAAGAAGCCCATGGGGCAAAACATTGGGTCAGGTTTTGAGGGCCCATGTTGAAAGTAATAAAAGTTGAATGAACATTGGATTGTGAACGTTGGAGTCTGGCTGGTGTTAGAAACACAGAAACACAGACAATGATGGCAGAAAAAGATCAGTGGCCCATCCAGTCTTCACAAGTTCATTATAAGCTCTGGGATCTGCTGTTTTGTTATTAGTCTTCCATGATCAGTCATGCCTATCAAACCTCTGGCAAGCCTTTTCATTATACAAGTAGGCACACTCAGCCCATAAGAATATGGAGCTCCTACATGATAATCATCTCATAGAAGACCCTAGTATCCTCCCTTAAGTATGACAATCTCATATTTCTGCTTGATGTACCTCATTAACTGCTTAGTAAGCTGTTCAGTATTTGCAAATTTTCTAGTGAGTTCCATATAAAGCTGATTGTATGAGCTGGGAAACCATTTTCCAAATGAGCACATAGAATTCCACCCACACAACAATTAAAATACTCTCACTAGATCAAATTATTGACAATAACCACCCACAAGTTGCCATTAAAGAGACTGCAGCAGTTTCTGTTAAAAGAAATATTCAGATGTCACATGAATTATTAAAACAATAAAGTAAAAATCCCTGGGTCTGGGGCATTAGCCAGTATATGTTAGGAGAGAGAAGTTTAGCATTTGAAAATGTTTTGAAATTCATTTCCACCTGTAACCAGTTCACAAATCCTACAGTATGTGCTGCTTTTTATGTTTTCTTGTGCATGCAGTGCAAAGTGAACATCTTGTTTCAATAGGGCCATTTCAGAGGTGTGTCACTGTTGGGTCCAATGTAGCTCAAGCTGTAGTGGGTTTTGCAATGATAGGCCAATGATCAGCCAAGCTGATTGTACTGGTATTTTCTGCTTCCTGGGTGGAAACGGCTCATAGTTCAAAAGAGTGAGCCATTATTATCACTGCTCAGCAAACAGAGAACATCTCCTCCACCAAGCCAGCTCAGTGAGCCCCATCTTAGATATCTTCCATCAGAAACAGCTTCACTTCCATACCTTGTTCATGCAAACTTTAGAGTTTGTTTTTCCCCATCATTGTGGTAGTTGATAACAATCCTGTGGCAGAGAGACCTCAAACCAGCCAAGCAGGAGACTGACCCTCTCTAGATCTTTCTGTTCTGCAGGGTCAAAAAGCCCAGTCTGTCACCTGGCCTGGTCTACCAGGGCTCAGGGTTTCTAGAATAAAAACAAATATGTGGCCAATAATACCTGCTGCGATACCACTGACCATTCCACTGCCCCTTCCCCTGGACTTGGACTTGTCTTAAAAAAAAGTCTCCACTTGCATCCAGAAAGTGAGAAATATAACAAGATAGCATGCAGTGGGATGAAAATTGCAGGATTTTGTACCCCAGAGAAGCAGGGACTTTCACTCTCGCACATCACGGATTTGCATTCAGCCTTGTGTGATCGGTAGAGGTTCCTCATGCCTGTTCATGGTCCTATGGGTTCACTGTATTGTTTCCTCTTCCCAAGAGGGGTAAGTCCTTGTTTTAGTATGGTGTTAGTCCTTTGGGTAGGGGTGGGGGGGGTGGAGTTCTGTCATAGATTAGTTGGCTTT
Organism: Neoceratodus forsteri; assembly: GCA_016271365.2. NCBI lineage: Eukaryota > Metazoa > Chordata > Ceratodontiformes > Ceratodontidae > Neoceratodus > Neoceratodus forsteri. Next base: position 991,308,691 of record CM057449.1, read on the forward strand.
GTGCAAGCAGATCTGGTAAGTGCTTTACAGCCAACATTTGCATTTACTGATAAGCTTAGTTTTGCAGATTTTGGCCCCTAATGTTCAACATTTCCCTTGCATTATCCCACCTCATGTCCATGACAGGTGTTATTTATCAAACCCCTTCCAAAACATGTTTTCTCAGCTACACTGCGAAATCCCCTTTTGGATGGGATTTAAAAAAAATCCACCTGTCTTGATCATAAGGTCAGGTCATAAAAAGACTATATTAGAAATTGCGGGTCAAAATATGGGAACCCACTTAAAATTAGATATTGCCTGTCAGCTGACCTACCCCGGGTAAATACAATGAAAAATGTACACATTTGTAAGCCCTTTGAACAAGTTAAAGCCTTCAATGATTATTTTTTGGAAGCCGTGAGTTCGTTTGATAGAATCCATCCAAACCAACCTGTTGATGCCCTGGACAACGGCTTTGATCACAGCTTTAATAGACCTTTATTTACTTTAAGGAAATTAATAAACAGGTTGTTCTAGCTGAATTATATAAACTGGATGTAAAGAAAGGTTCTGGTATTGATAACATATTCCTATAATTTATAAGATCAGATCCCCTGTTCTGGCTAAATACATAGCTTATGTGTTTAATTTCTCATTAAGTACATCTAAAATATCTATTGACTGGGAAATCTGCCTGTATTACATCAATTTTTAAGAGAGGAAATGAATCAGATCCAGGTTGCTATCGACCTATTTCCATTCTGACCTTTATTACTAGGTTATCTGAAAAACTATTGCACATCCAGTTAATAAGGTATTTGGACAGATACAAAGAAAACAATGGATACATTTGTGTGCATTACCAATGAGTAATACCGTCAAGAGGTTCTGGACACATAGGAATCTCGAGAGTGAAGCTTGAGAGGTTCCAAAGTGTCCAGAACCTTGAGATTATAGGACTCCCTGCTAATGCACACAAAAATATATGTTATTTATTTTAATATATGGATCCAATTCAAAACTGTCAGCAGATCCAAAATGGGTGCCCAAGTAGTGCAGTTAACACTTGCTGTGGGTGCCCATCATCTGCTCTGTGTATTCATTAATGCGCACTGGCACTGCACTGACAAGTTGCTCACTGTGAGTCTTACCATGCAGTGGTGCATTCAGTTCCTTGTCCAGAACACGAAAAGCAGGATCAACCAGATAGAACAGTTAAAAAAAGAAACAAAAAAAACACTGCTGCTCACATCAAGGACATCTCTCGCTAAGCCGGAGATAAAGTCCCCATATTTGAAAAGTTGTTCTGCCTGCCCAGACAAGAAAAGTGGCCTATCAGAAGGCACACATTGCAGGACATTGAGAGGCAGACTTGTACCTGCGCTGTTGAATCTGGGTGATAACACTATCATTCAGGTCCTGAACGATACTATTATGGCACCTAAACGATAGTATTATCACTCGTGGATGGTGGTATTATCACTCTGGGAGTGATACTATTACCAGGAATTTTTTGAATGCTTTAGGACAGAATTATTTTTTAAATCCCTATATTAAAAAAATACTTAGACTTTCAAGCCAGCTTTTACAAGGGTCATAATACTACATCAGCCACCCTTAAGGTAACTGATAGCACATACACTGCTTTTGAGCATGGAAACTCAGTTCCTGCTCTTTTCTTGGACTTGTTGAAAACATTCTATTCTGTTTAACATAATATGTTGCTGAATAGGTTAAAGGCCTTGGGGTTATGCTTGTGTGCTCTACTGTGGTTCTCCTCTTATTTATCATCCAGGCTCCAATGTGTAAATATGCATGAATGCTGCTCCGACTCTGTGGTTGTGGTTGTGGCTGAGGGAGTACCCCAGGGATCGATGCTGGGACCTCTCTTGTTTCTTATTTATGTGAATGATCTACCCAGATCCATTTCAGCTGATTCAAATATTCTGCTGTACGTTGATGATACTATCATTTATACTCAAAACAAAGATCTATCAGTAGCATTAAATACTTTGCAGAAAGATTTTAACATCATTCAACATTCATTACTTACATTACGTTTATTGTTAAATGTGAGTAAAACCCAATGGGTTTTTTTTTCTAATAGAGTTGAGGAGGAGAACCAGAGTAGTAACATAAGGGCTTTGGATGGAACTCATTTAAAAAAAAGGTATCTTCATACAAGTACCTTGGTATTATACTTGATGAGACCTTGAGTTTTGACTTACATATTCAAATGCTGTCATCTAAACTGAAAAAACTTCTATCCTTCTTCTATAGAAATAGGTCATGCTTTAGTCTTGTTATATGTAAACAGCTTGTTAATTCACCGTTTTTGTCTAATTGATTATGGGGATTGTATATACATGAAGACTGCAGAAACAAGAGGTCAGGGATGAATAAATTTGCTAAAAACCAGTGGCTCACCAGGTCCTGATGGCATTCCACTGATATTTATAAAAAATTGATTGAACCATTGAGTGGACCTTTAACCTTATTGTTTAATCAGTCATTGGAGTCTGGTACTACTATCTCAATATGGAATAAAGCTACAGTTATTCATTTGCACAAAGGTGGCAGCAAAAACCTTTTACAGAATTATAGACCTATTAGTTTAACTGCAGTGTTTTGCAAAATAATGGAAAGAATACTCAGAAATAGAATAATGGAATATTTAGGAGGCATAAACTATGTAGACATATAACAACATGGTTTTGTAAAAGGCAGATCATGCCAAACTAATCTTTTACATTTCTTGAAACCAGTCAGTGAAGCTTTGGATAATGGTTTATCAGTGGACATAATTTTTCTTGACTTCTCAAAGGCATTTGACTCGTATCCCATCAAATTCTAATTAAACAACTTGAATTATTAAAACTACACCCAGCAATTATACATTGAATACATGCATGGTTATCAGATTGTATCCAACAAGTTTCTGTAAAGGCCATCTGTCAGAGTGGGGTCAAGTTACCAGCGGGGTTCCTCAGGGCTCTGTATTAGGACCAACCCTTTTTAACATTTTGATATCTTCTGCGAGTCCATTAACCAATACATGTTGGCTTGCCAAATTTGCCGATGACTACAAATTAAGCAGTGTAATAATTTATACGAAATCTGTTTTGGATGTACAAAATAGTATTAATCACCTCATTACATGGTCTAAAAAAATGATTTATTGTTTAATGAATCAAAATGCAAGGTGATGCATTTGGGTAAAAACAACCCTTGCTTTACATATACAATGAACAACATCAATTTACAGGCAACAGATCAGGAAAAAGATCTAGGCATGATTATTTCTAAAGATTTTACCTTTCATGCTCAAACAATCAATGCAGTTAAAAAAGGGCATACATTACTAAATTGTATTCTTAGAAATATTAAAAGCAGAGATAAAAGAGTAATTATTCCTTTGTATACTGCTCTTGTTAGACCTCACTTGGAATATTGTTCCTCAGTAGTTGCACCTAGTTTGATAAGAAACAAAAAACTTATAGAAAAGGTACAACGAAAAGCTACAAAAAAGATTTATGAATTAAAAAGAACTGATTACACGACTAAATTAAAACATGTGAGTCTTTACTCTATGGAATATAAAAGACTGCGTGGAGTCTTATGTCTGACATATAAAGCCCTGAATAAAGATGCCATTCAGGAATCAATAGGCCTAATTAGGAATCAGTCACTGGTTAATACTAGATCACATTTGTAAAAATTAAAACACAAAATAAAACTCTAAAGAGAAACAAGTGGTACATACAAAGAGTGGTTAATATTTGGAACAACTTACCTGTGAGTGTTGTAGAAAGTATCACTTTGGACTCCTTCAAAACAAATTGAGACCAACATATGGGTGAATTTAAGTTTGAATTCCACCAATGACTATTTGGTGGTGAGTCCATTAAAGGTAATTCTACCCACTGAACTCGTATAAAATCCTATGAGCCTATGAATATTGAAACCACTTTACCCATTATACCACAGTGCTCTGAGATTTGCCACTGGTTTATCATGGAATACTCACCTTTGTACCCTTTATTCATATATGGGATGGCATTCATTGTCTACCAGGAGGTAAATACATTGGTCAACATTTGTTTATAAATGTGTGTTACAAAAACTCCCTTTATACTTATTAGACGTCACTCCCAAAAAGGACAACGCAAATATTCCTTACAATCCACAGGTTTACCTTATTTTAACTGCCTAGATTTAGCTGTAGATATGGCAGTCATAGACTTACTGTTGCCATACCCTCATACATGTGATATGTCCAACTTGCTTAAGAGGAGATTTGGTCAAATTAGGAGGAGACTGGCCTGCCAACTTGCTTAAGAGGAGATTTGGGTCAAATTAAGAGGAGATTGGCCTACTAGTAGGAGATGCTGTAACGTCGTGAGTTTGTCCCTAAATGGCATCAAAAAATAAGAAAAAGTCATTACAAAAATTTAATGTATTTCATTTTGTCAGGAATGAGCACTAAAAAGAATAAACAACTAGTTATATAACGTTATCAGATACAATGTTCATCACTGATTTAATTTTTATGTGTCTTTATCTGCCCTAAAAACATGGATATTTTGGACAGAATTTTACTTAAGCAGGAGATTTTGTTTCCCAGGAGGGAGGGAGGGAGTTCAGTCAAAATAACAGGAGTCTCCTGCGTAAAGAGGAGATATCACATGTGTGTACCCCGACTTGGGTACGTTACAAAAAAAACTGGCCTTGGCCACCATGTTTTGTCTGTTATTCCTTCAACAGAAGCAGAACTCCTTGACTGTCCCCCACAGGAACCTGGCCCACTTAGTAGCCTAACTGTAAATTCAGTACCAGGTATTCTTATCAACAATTTGCAATATATGAATGTCCTTGTAATTTTCAATCTCACACACTGGAATATGACAGAATTTGGTAGGTGTTTCACTACTAACACATCAAAGTTTTTCAATACTATGTTATTAGATAGTCTGGCAGCATACCGGACATGTACACAAGACCCAGTAGCTGGTGTACACTCTGTAGAGCATCTAGGTTTATGTAGATCTAGACCAAACTCTTCACAAAATAAATCCCATTCTTCCAAGAAGAAGCATGACACAGCTGATGTCACCGGTGCAACAGGCACCCTAACTGGACTGTTTTGCTTTGGCATGTCCATCTGGAACAGGGCAGACATAACTGCCATCAGAGATCACTCACAAAAATTCCAACAGGTCATGATCAATAAGATAATACCCCCATTGTTACCTGGTGTAGATGGACTTAGTCAGGAAGAAGGATTCACTAGTTATAATATGCAAGACATTGCTAAAAGTTTTACTAACATCAAGGATAGGTTAAATCAGCTCATTGCACGAAATAATAGGGAGGCAGACAAGCAATAGATTGCCAGGGAACTCCTGTGCTCTGCTTATGGCTCTTCTGTCACAACCACGTCAATAACCTCTTCCATGATCTGGAATCTGAATGTATTCCAGATATGATTCTAACAGAAGAATTGCAAAATGGTATTGCCCACATTGTAAATCCACTGACTGCATTACAATGCGCATGTTTCAATCTATTTCCTTACCCATATCTACTGCTAGAACTTAGACTTTGTAACCAGGCATCCTAATAAAGGACCCTGCTTCACTGCTAAATGATGTACTATTCTAGACACCATGATTGTGATCACTCTGTCTCATTGCTACACTTTGAACCAAATACAGCTTTATTTGATAAACTGGCTGCAGTTCACTCCATTGGGCACCTTAATGAGAATATCTACAGAGAATGCATTGAATTGTCACTTCTTCTTGTCTTCCACCCAACCCTGGATGCATGGTTTCACCTCATACGGATTGCTGTGCATGAAAAGGCTATCATTATTTGTGTCACTGTGACATTTTCAAAATCATCAAACCAGTCTGTGGCTACTCACCAGACAGCATTGATTGGTCCTTCACACTGGACCAGGACATTACTGCTAATGAGACAGATACCCTGAGAACGATCAGTACCGCCACCACTGGCAAACAGTGAACAACTCTATAAGGCTTATACTGAAGAGGGTCATTACTAACTACAAGACTATTGAATCAATCTTACACCTGCCAAGTACAACTACAAAAATGGAGGTTGCCAACAGTTAACATGACATAATTCTGATAAACAGTACTGCATTGTCACTAACCATAACACTTTCTCCTATAGTCAAAATGTTTGTGAAATACTACATCCTAACTTTTGTTTTGTTCCTCACCAAACCACTGTTATAGGACACACAGTGATTACTCCTATTCCCATCATTGAGCCTGATGTTATTGATGGTGATGCTGAATATTTGCTTGCTCTATCTCAATATTTACCCATATTTAATGTTCACATAGACCCATTGACATTGACACTGAAATCCCTTTCAGAGAGGAAAGATACACACCTCATCCACATCAGTAACAACATCTCTGCTGCTGGCGATGCCCTTAACACCCTTATCAATGATGCTGATTTGAATAATGCACTTTCTAATACCTGGTTAGAAATGACTTCTAAAGGTTTTGTTGTCATGCAGGCATTTTTGATCTTCTTTTTAATACTAACACTTTGCTGCCTAAGGCATACTCTCAGACAACGTTGAGAACAGCTTGTATTCCTTTACAAGGCTTGTGCATTGGGTCTGTAAATGACAGTTTGTTCTCACCACTTTCCATAGTGTTGTTGCCTTTCAATAAGACAACAAGGGGGATGTTATGTGAGGTCCCTACAACCTAACTGGTATTCCACTGTACACCTTAGACAAACCTTTATGTTACATATAATATGCCTATGCTATACTAACATATAGGGCAGAGACACCTACTGTATAAGAGTAAGTGTCAGGATATATAATGATTGTAATTCACTTTACTTTTCTATGCATGGAAACTGCAGCTAGTAAGCCAATACATTCATGTCTTTGTCATCTTCTATTATGTAGTCTGCACTGCCATATTTTGGATTTATGTATAATCACACCACATCCTGTATTTTCCATGTACCATGTATACGCTCATTGTTCTAAAACATAGCTGACTTAGCGAAAATTGTATAGGACTAGATAACGCTGTAGAGCCACCTAATTTTTGGCCAATAGGGCTCACCGCATGTATCTAATAATGTTTCTTACTAAGGGTAACCATAGTGATTATCATAGTATATAATATAATGTGTTGCGTATCCTCCTCGGATACCTTCTTTACTCCTTGGGGTATTGGGGAATGCTAGACTTGGCTCCCAGTGTCTTATAGTAAGAACTGCTTAGGGCAGATGTGATTTCCTTTTGGTATAATAAACAAGTTTATTACTGATATGCATCTTATCTGTGACTCATTTGCATCTCTAATTATCGCCAAGAACCTGATCAGGGCTAGACATCCTAACAGCTACATCTACCTCCCCCAACTCTTCTACCTTTCTGGTCACTCTGTCAAATAAAACTATTTCTAACTGCATCCGACAAAATGATTTGAATCTCTTTTTCTCATCATGTATTCAGCAACAGCATATTACAGGATTTATCTAGTGCACTTTTTACTTAATGATCAAAACAAAAACATGCCTGTCTTAAATATGTGATCACAATAAGATGAACTGTACAAAAATCAGCAGTAACCCACACCACATTTAACAGATTTAAAGAAATGGCTGGTAACTGTTTTATTTTAAAACATGTATTCTTTGTCATGTAATTAAAAATGTCCATTGCTAAGTTCATGTAATAACAAAACACAAATGCATACTTTATTTCTCTGGAAAATCTAATCGCTCTTTCTCAAGCACACCTTACTGATAGCTTCTCTATAGTCCATGTACCTCAGTAAAAATTGGAACCAATATTTAATATATGACTTACAGTTTTAGTGCAGTGCTCCTTTAGAATGAGCAACTAGTGCAGTTTTTGTAATAAAATTAGCCCCAAAATAGGTTCCATATTCCATTAAATTCAGAGTAAAACTGGGAAAGGAGGCTCTCACTGGAAACAAGACAGCATCTAAGCTGTGTTATCTTAACTAAATGCAATAAAAATTTGCCAAAACAGGACCCCATTGAAAAAGTGATATTGCATCTCAGCTGGGTTATCCACAGGCAAATGTACTGCAAAGCTATGTAGAACACATGACCCTACTGCAGAACCCCACCAAAAGAAGCTGTTTCACCTAAAATGATCTGTCCTAGAAAATACATCATAAAAGCAGGACCACAATAAAATCAAGATGTTGCATCTCACATCTACTATACCAGTTAAATGCAGTATAAAACTGTAGTAAAATCAGGAGGCCATTGCAAATGACATATTACATCACATCTGGTTAATTTTAATTCTTAGGTTAATATATAGTAAAATGTGTACAAGCAGCACCTCTTACAACAGAAATGCAAGCCATCAACATTCAACATTGACAAATGCTTGTTTTCATATCTGTTGTGACTCAAATAGTATGTCTTGTTTCATGATCTAGCGTAAACTGAGCAGGGCAAGAGTTTCATGATTCTTCTAAAGCAAAACGCTATTTCTGGAGCTACTTGGATGATTTATGGAGGTTTACCAGGAGGTTGTTAATTTGTTTTACTACCCTTTTGGCTCAGTAGAGTAATTGGAAATGTTATGTCCTTTTTTATGGCTTACTGAGTCTCTGATGACATACAGAAATAGATTAGTTGTCATATGGTCCTTGTAAGAACAGTTCCAGAAGCAAATGGTTTGATACCTTTTATTGGACCAACACAGATGTTACAAAAAGAAAACAGTGCCTAAGCTTTCAGACCAACAAAGTCCTTACTTGGAGATTTATGACAGTTGTTCAGAGAGCTGCATTCTATTAACGCCCAGATCTTACATAAAAAAATAAAAAAATTATCATTGGTTAAAAGTATCATGATACTAAATGACACTAAATGATACACAAACCTGTAATTAATCCAGATGTAGGATGTGTGAGCTCATTTCCACTTTGGATTGTGTGGTTACAGTACAAAAACAGACTATTCAGGATAGAGGGGAATTATACCTGTACATCATGTAATGTTGTTTATTTCATTCAATGCAATATATGTCCACAAACAGGGTATGTTGGAGAGACAAGCCAATCTCTCTGCACTAGAATGAATGCACACAGACATTCCATTAATATGAAGATGGCTGACAAACCAGTGGGGTAACACTTCTCTCAGAATAACTACTCAATCTCAGATATTTCAGTAATGGTCTTAACAGGGTTTAAAAAAATACACAATAGAGACAGACTTTTGAGATTAAGCTTATTTTACTTCTCAATATGGTAGCAGATGGCATGAATATTGATTTGGGTTTCATGACACATTACCCGACTTAAACTTACACAGACGTTTACTTCATAGGATGGACATTTAACAGGACTTCAGTGTTTTGCTGTTTTAGTTTTATTTTTATTTTCATAGAGTCCGTTTTAACTGGTAATCAATATGTGGATCTCTCACCAACTACACATGTCTGTGTGTGTGGGGGGGTTGTGTTGTGTTGAGTGAGTGTGTATGAGGGGGGTAACTGTGTGTGTTTTTTTGGGTTGAGGATGATGTTTTTTGTGGAGAGGGGGCTGTGTGTGAAGGGAAGGAGTTGGGGTTGTGCTTGCATATTTAGGTAGGCTTATATTTGGGTACATGTCATAATTATACTACAGGGTGTTAGGACTCTTGACTCCAATACATAGTAAATATACACTTCTTTTCTAGTTATCTTTTCCGGGGGTAATTCTATATGGGTTTTATACAGATTCTTAAGACTGTCTCTGTTCATATAGTTAATTGATTATATACTGACTCATTATTGAACTTTGAACATTTTAAGATGCATGAACTAATTTTCTATATGGTCTTTGAGATTTATGTTTTTATTATTTTCTTATTTGGCAATAATACTGACAATAGATATTATCTTGTAATATAGTTACAACACTGTAGGTTTTAATGTTTATAGAGTGTGTTAACTGGTTGAGAGTAGAGTTTAAAAATATCTCTAGATAAGTTTAATTCTGTATGAATGTTTTAAACAGTTGTTCATACAAGGTACATTTTTCTTATTCCCTTCTTATTTCCATACATACATTTCTGTTGCACAGTTTTTTTTATCATACAATACTATCAAGTTTTAACTTGGTCATTTGTGGCATTAAATCTAAAGGTCTTGCTTTTAATTTTGAATGTATTATCATAACACACACATTCATTAATAATTTCAGTTACAGGCTTTGCCTGCTTGAGTGTTTAGCTTATCTAATGGATGCCATTTGACATTGAAAAGATTCTTAGTAATAGCAAGCTAATGGGATGCTATTCATTCCATTTAAATTTGTGATTTTTTGAAATAGGTACTTTTAACCAATGAAAATGTTGTCTTTTTTTATGTATGATCTGGGTGTTAATAGAATGTGACTCTCTGAATAATTGTCATAAGTTTCCAAGGAAGGACTTAGTTGATCCGAAAGCTTAGACACTGTTTTCTTTTTGTAATGTCTATGTTGGTCCAATAAAAGATATCAAACCATTTGCTTCTGGATCTGAGTCTCTGATGAAAGTCAGTGTGTTGTGTGAGTGTGTATATATGTGTGTGTGTGTGTGTGTGTGTGTGTGTGTGTGTGTGTGTGTCTGTGTTTAAAAGATCAATGTTTACTTTTGATGCTCTTTTAAAGGGGTCTTATGTTTCCCTTGGTGACATCTCCCATTCCACACCCAGCTCAGACAAGCAGATCTAGTTGAATGCAGAGGATTCCACTCCTTCCTTACAACACAAAGCTGGGGGGTAAACACAGTTTAGTTAATGCTGAAACCAGGGACTTGATTTCATTCCACTACTACAAAACAACAAAGGCGTTCTGCATTAACAGTTCAGACCCCTTTTTCAGATGACAGCAATACTTTTTTTTTCCCAGTTGTTTTACCAGAAGTAACACACTAAGCTGAAAGCTTGTTTACAGGTGCTCTGCCCACACAGCCATAAAAAGGGCTTCTTTTGCATCAATTCCTGGTAAGACTGTCTTTTTTTCTACTTTACAGCAGTGCTGATCATCTTCTGCTTATAATGCCAAGAAAGTGGGAAATGTACAGTATGCGAGTGACTTTGTGGTATAGTGTACTGGGTTTATCAAGAGCTACTGGTTACTTGGGCTTTTGTCAGAAATATTTTTCTCTGCTGGCCAGCTGGTAAGTCAATATGTCCAGCAGCTCACAAAAATTATGGTAGTCCAGGAAATTTACAAAAAAAAAATAATCTTGAAGAATGCAATGTGCTTCAAGGACTAGCTCTAGATACAGTACACCAATAGGTGTTCATTTAATCTGTTGAATGACAGTACAAAATGATCATATGTTAGCTTTATGCTCTGTAAACAATGGTTTAATGGGCAACCATGGTATGGAAGTCGTCTTGTGCAATTTGTTGGTAGCGAAAGCAAGCTGTATGGTAGGATGTTGGCTGTCATGTATAGTTCATTTGTCCATTGACACTCTCTGTCTATTTAGGGACTACCACCCTGTTGAAATACAAGGGAAGACAAAGGAACTTTCTTGAGGAGGGATCCACTCCTAGAAGTGCTGCAGGAGCATGACTTCTTTGGATAAAGGTACCTTAGGAACGAGCCCAAAGGACTGTGAAGCAGGCGCCTGTACACAGATGAGCATTGTGATGATACAGATAGCTGATAACTGGAGAAGAGTGATAGTGACTGAGTCATGGCTTCCAGAGGAGAGATGGAATGGCAGGAGTGTAGGAAAAGGCAGTTGCCATCTAACCCTAACTCATGTCAGAAATCCTAATACTGGGTAAATGTTAATCCTGGGTAAAATGGTACTAGAAAACTAAATTATGGCATTTGACACCAGGAGAGAAAAACACCAGTGGAGGAAATCTCTGGGGATCCATGGCCTCGGCCACCATCCCTCCTGGCATTAATACTAATAATATTGTCTTGACATTCCTATTTGGAATTCCAATTCAGGGGAACCTTTGGAGGTACCTCTCACTCTTTCCCTCTAATGGGATATGTGGAAGAGCTGTATGTAGATCTTGAAGCCAAGTAATGTATCTCAGGAAAAGAGGTTCCAGAAAACATGGACTGAGGAAAGAACAACTGCTGAAAACCTAGTACTCAGCCTTGAGACCATGACCAGCAGCCTGGGAGTTTGATGATGTGATAAAGAACATGTGTCATGATGCAGTAGTGATGGTTCAGATTCAGAAGGAATGTCCTGAGTAGTGTCACGGTTCATATCTGAGGTGAATAAGAAAACTCCTTAAATGGGTATTGAACCATGAAATAGTCATGACTGTGTTTTCCTCTGGTTGTAGCAGTGAAATGGCAGTAGACTGAGAAGCATGATAGGTTGTTCAGTGATCCAAGATGTGAATGGGACACCACCGGTTGTATGAAGGATATGGTTTGCTATGAATGTCTTGACAGATTGTTCATTTTGGAGGTATGAGAAGTAAAAAATAGGTGTCTGTAAATTTCTATGTGTTGGCTGTTGAGAGAGTTTGCTGAGGTGAAAACACTACTGAAACATGGGAAAAAGTAACGAGGGCATAAAATGCTGAACAATAAACAAGGTGCTCATCAGTGTGTGGTTTGATGACAAAACACAATGGAACCTAAGGTACATCGAAATGTCTAGATGTGGGCACAAAAGAAAGACCCTTGTTGAGGAGAGAGGACTCATCTTGTATCAGTGAAAGATCTGGAAGAATGCAAAATACCACATTGTTAGGTTGTGCCTAACTCGAGAGCTCACGTTGGTTGCTCATCTGATGGGAGAGAGACTGAAGTTTGGCAAATTTGGTGTCCTTGAAGAAGTGAAAGAGAGTTGAGTTAAGTTTTTGAATGCAGTGCTTAATAAAAAGGAAGGTTGCGAGAGGCTGTGCATTGCAGGAAATCCTTTTGTCTCTGTATAGTTTTGTTCATGGAGTTCAACTGTTTCTTAATGGAGAAAATGGTACAGCATTAGTGATAAGTTTACTAGAGAAAGCATTCACAAGCTTATTAGAGGAGGAAACACGTACCACAATCCCATATCTATTTTCATTTTTCTACAGATGTCTGTATCTCTGTCTCCTTCCTCCACATTTGTCACCTATCAGCCTTCTTACTAGGCTCTGTTAATTAGTTCCCACTTGAGGACTCAGCTCATTCACTCCTACTATGCCGTTTCATACCCATAATCACTTTTTTTATTTTCCTGATTCTTTTCTTACCTTCCATATTATCATTTTTTCTCCTAGATCCTCTCCCTACCCATTTTTTATTTTATATAATTGCTGGGTATCTTTTTTTGCCACGGCAATTATATAAAAATTGTGTCAATTGGGATGAATAGAAGGAAGAGTCTTACTTCGGTATCATTGCTGGAAATGTTATTCAGAATAAATATTATTGGAGAACTGTAGCCTGAACTGCTAAAATATAACCACTGAACATTTTCAACAAGAATTAGTAAAGCTTTTGGTAAAAAAAAACAAGAAAGAATTCGTCCCTAATGTCCGCTATTAGCTTACAGCAAGAGTTGCCAGGAGGTCATGGTTACTGGAGCAACTGTAGCATGTGACCGGCAGAGGAAGGGGGAAAAAATGGAGAGGAGAAGCACTTAGGGATTGTGTGTGAATTCCACTACTTCAAGTGATTTGGGCAATATTTTTAAATAAGATTTACTGATTAAAGTGATTTTGTGGTTCTGCTCGACAGCTGCCATTTTGAAAGGAGTGTGCAAGAGTGCTTATAATGTGACAGCAAGAGACAGCTTGAATGGCCGTGAGAGACACTGGTGGCTCATGCCTTTTTTCCAATAGAGAAGTGGTGCTTGTTTGCCATTATAAACACTCCTTTATAACGGCAAATTATAAATGCCTTTCTCTATGGGAAAAAACGCTCCTCAGTTATTATCACTTTTTTATTTTCCTGATTCTTTTCTTACCTTCCATATTATCAGTTTTTCTCCTAGAGCTTCTCCCTATTTTCTTTCCTCACATGTATATCCCTTATTTCCCCTGACCTCTCCACTAACTTTGTATTTTCTCTTTTCGATAATTCCTGAAGAAGACCTACAGTCAAAACATTGATTATAACTCTATTTTCTATTTTCAGGGTGCATTTAATATCATCATTTTGTTTTATAAAATGCTGATGTTACAGTATGGCAGCTTGCAGCATCTAGTCTGGGATAAGAGCAGAAAGCAAGACTGGAGGAATGAGATTTTAGAAGAAGGCTATGTCACTATGTTGTCTTCAGTTTGGTTTTGTGGAAGCACTGTTTTTTGACACCATGAAGGAATAGCTTTTGGGCAGACAGATGGACTATTTGGTACATGTAGTAATAGTTGAACTTGAATTTTGGAACTATAAATTTGAAGGAAGAGTATGGTAACCATTTGGAATGATTACAAAGATAAGAAACCACTCCCAAGAAGGAAATGGTTAGGTACAAGTCATAGAGGGTGACAGTGTACTGATTGTTGCAGTGCTAAGCCATAGAAGACAAAAGTATACTGGGCTCTTTAGAGCCAGCGAGTGGGTGGCTGCTCAGTTGTTGAAAGGCATGCATCCATATGTCCTTTGGCATGTGTACATTGATGGTTGGTGTGGTGTTTGCCTCAAAGCTGTAGACAGAGCAGGAATGGTAGATGGTAAGGGTATCAGTAACTATGGTAGTCGATGGAGCTGTGAACCAGCCATTGTTGTACAGTGTGGCAAAGCTGAATGCTGAAGTAACATTGGTGAAAACTTCTTGGGGCATTGCAGGGCCAGAATCTTGACAAAAATGGAGAAATAATGTTTCATTGCACCAGGAAGTAGAACTACATGGCTAAGTCAGATTTTTCTGCAGCTGTAATAATGGTGTGATGGTTCAGAGATGAAACAGATGAAACATATGCTGGTAAATACGAAATGAAGAATCTGCCTTGAGGAATGATATGCATAGTGAAAGGCAAGTAATCAAAAGAGACAATTTTCATTTTGTACACTATGCTCTGGCGGAGAAGGCAGAAATGAGAGTGGTGCTATGATTCAGTCACCTTCCAGTAGCCTTGCATCCAGTTGAATTGAGCCCATTTCTGCTGAGTAAGCCAGAGATTTGATAACGCCAATAGTTTTTGCCAGGAGTCATAGTTATGTAAAGTGTGTTGATTAACTGTGTGTGGCTCAATCTACTGATTGTAGAAGGAGAAGTAGAAGAATCAACCAAAAGGTCATTGAACAGATAAAGTGCATAAGAACATTTGTCTTGTTCAGCATGATCCAGCAGAGTGATTGGAAACTAGAGCAAACAACTGAAGCTGCTTTTGCAACCAAAGGTTGAAAGAACAGCAAGATTAAAAAAAACTCATTCCAATAGCTGCAGAGAAATGCCAGATAGAATGGTATCTAGGACATAAGTGGAAAGAATCTGAAATGCTAGTTTTCTAAAGCCATGCTCTCAACAAGCAAGTTAGATGGAGTAAACAGCTTCACTGATCCTGGTAAAAGCTGAGGAAGGGTCCTGGGAGTATGAGATAGCTGATATTGAGTATGACAGATGAATGTGAAGCAGGTAAATTGATGATTAATCTTATCTGTCTGGTGCTGTTCCAAAACAGCAGCTCCAATGCAGCTGTTTCTAAGTCAAGAAACAATGATTGTGGAAAACGTGTCTATAATGAATCCTTGTCTACTTTGTTTTACAGAAGAAGGTCCACTGCTTAGGACCATGGGGAAAAGGTTTTGCAAATAAATGACAATGTAGGAGGTACTAGGATACCACTGTGGAAACTGTTTGTTAGACCAGTAAGTAGGAAGTTTATTTAGAAGGAGAAGAATATTCTGATAGTACCAGCTGGAGAAAAGGCATGGTGATGGGAGTTTAAGGATGCTGTACTCATCTTTTGGATGTGGATGAAGAAGTGTGGATAACATTATGAGAGTTAGAGGCTGTGAAGGGAGACCCAAAGGGCTTGAGATTGGTGTAAAAGATCTATAGGAAGAGGAGGAGGTAGATTGGAACAGGTTTAGAATATAGTGGTTCTGGAATTAGAATTGATATAGGCGGCTTACCAACACCACTCAGAGAACTGGATGGTTATGAAGGCTTGTGAAAGTTGCATCAGGAAAAAGGTGAGGTTCAATGGCTGCAATCTTCAATTAAGGCAAGGAGGCAGCAGAGTTTATGTGGCCTGCCAGAACATGATTTATCTAAAGCATACTGCCTACAAGAGCCTGGAACTCAGCAGCTCATACATGAGGATCAAACTTAGGATTGGCAGGAGGAGAAGTGCCGATGGTTACATAGAGGTCATAGAATTCCTGCTTTTGGTGGAGACAGAGAGCAGAACATCTCTGTCTTGAGTGCAGGCACCTGCTAAGTGATAGTTCACTCTCTTATAGTCTGACAGTTATTCAATGTAGCTTCTGTATGTCTCATGGTGAGGGTCCAAGTGGATGAAAGGAATGGATCCTGAATCCTTGTCTTTGGCACTGGAGGGGTGCCAAACTATAATAGACTGGGAGGCAGACATGCTGAAGAGGATTGTGCAAAGGACATCTACATGTACAGATGGACTGCTATGCCTACACCGGAACTGTATAGGAAGTGAACTCCGCAGCATGGATAGCTGTCTCTATTGGGTTCTACTATACTGGAATGCCTCCAGTGTTCCAAATATGTCTCTGGAGAAGGGACATGATTTAGAGAGCAGCTGAAGGCTGGTATCTGATATGATGGCTCATCCTAAGTATTAGTAATATCAATATGTCTAGGATCCCATGGCCACAGAGTTGGAGAGGGCCGACAGCACCTAGGAATGATGAAATGGCATGGAGCAGGAATGAGAATAGGTCTGTTGGGGTCCAGCCACCTTGAAATCCAGCAACCAAAGAAAGCTCACCCAGAGAAGGACTGAGGCTAGTTTGCTTTGTCTGGGCATGTGAGAGGGAAGAGTCCTGAAAAGACAATGTATACAGTTTTGGACATCTGGTTACTGAAAACATTAAGCCAAAGGCTAAGGTGGAGCTGAAAGCAAACCTGCAGTAATTTTAGATCATGTGCATGGACATAGAAAAAAATGGATACTATCTATGTAAGACCCCAGGTAGCCAAGTCATTTGGAGACAACTGCAGGCTGGTTTACTGAGGGAATTTGCTGGCAGTCGGTCAACAAAAACTAAATAAATAAATAAAAAATAAAAGTAGAAAGCTTGTTTGGGCAGCTGGACAAGTGAGGAAGATCAGAACAGAAGACTATGCAGATGTGTTATGGATGGTTAGAAAATGGGTAGAGAAAAATCTTCATGCTGATTTGCTAAAATGACCAACCAGCCAGTCTGGTATGAGGCATCAGAGACCATGAAAAAATAAGTCAAGTCTCTGGTACCTTATTTCATTTTAATATTAGTTTTGAAAAAATAACACCCGATATGTTTTTTCCTTGCTTAGCATATGAGAGCCTGCCCTGACTCACATCAAAAACCATCCATCTCGCCAGCATGATTTCACATCTTACTGCTACCCCAGGTCACCTCTTGACATTTAAAATATGAAATTGAATAACTGTATCTGTGTTTACAAGACTTTCAACAGTTTATTTCCCTGCATCTTGTGCTGCAAGTGCTTGCTCAGGTCCTACCATGACTCTCTGTGTTTCCAGACCATGCTCAGCACTTGCTCTCTGTTCAGTCTATGGCAACAAGAATTGGTTTAAAAAAGTCACTTTAACCATAACAGCATTAAAGCACTGTCACCCCTCATCACCAGTTACTCTCTCGATCTGAAGAAATAAAATTTAAACTTAGGGCTATGCCTTTCACTGACCCTACACATTTGTTTCTTCTGGGTCTGATACTGTAGCTGCTCTGCCAAACTACACAACATGTATAAATACAGTTCATCTTCAGCAGTTAAGGAAATTTGAAACCAATCAATACATGGGGAAAGAGGTGAGGCAACAAAACAGAAATCTACACAAAAGCAGTTCTCCACAAAACCTCGGTAGGACTTCAGGCATGGGGGAGCACAGCATATTCACCAGAATAGTCACACAAAAAAAACCCCTACAAAACAGAAAAGCACTCTCTATTGCCAATGCCAGCAGTAAAGGACTGTTTCATGCAAACCATTTTTTTCTTGCTTTTTATTAACTTTTCGCAACTATTTTAAACATTTTGTTAAACATTTTATGTAGATGCTAGCAAAACCCATTTTCTAAGCACAATAATACCCTCAAGGATGAGCAGTATTGGGCTATACTGGACCTTCCAGGGCTCATTACATACCTGGGTGGTCTGGTGTAGCCTAGTACCACCCACCCTGTTGGGTATTATTGCTTACTTCAGACTGAAAAACTTGGAGATCCTTAAGCTTGGTGGTGCTGGAGTCAGAATGCCTTTGTAGATGTTTAATGGATTGTAGAGAACTGTAAAACTATAATATCTTTGGGCTTAATGGAGCTAGTGTCTGTCATGATTGGATTTATATGTACAGTATGATGTAATGGAGGATCAGCATTGTGTGCTTGCATGCCAGATCCTATATCTGGTAATTCACCACCCTCCTTCCCAGCCTTCCGTTGCCATGACTCGCAAACCTCCTTCACAGTTTCTTCTTCTGCCCCTCAGATAGCTGAGACTTGCCACGAGGGGGGATGATTAGTGTTGTAACCTCTTACTACCTATTCTACTGCTTAATGTGCACATGTTCTCACACTTGCTTCTAAATCTGTGTTCTCTGTTACCACAGCCCAGATTCCTACTGCACTGCTGCAACTATTGCCATCTCACCTGCTATTCATTACTCTTATCTGCTGTATTCACATGCCTACCTGTTACATGTTATCTCACTTGCCATTTGTTTGTTCTGCTACTGCCTTCCTGACTAGGAATTGTTGACTGTATTGTAGCTGCCTATTAGCATATGGAATGCACATAGCTATAGCCAATTTGTATTATCTACTATTGTAATTATTTATCCTGCCTGTGCCTTTTGGCCTGGTTCATTCCTGAAAATGGTCTGTTGGACCATTGCACCCTACCCAGTCAACAAAGTCATAAATAAATAAATGAATACTCTCTCTCTCTCTCTCTCTCTCTCTATATATATATATATATACATATATATTTATACAATGGGGTGAAGGAATAACACTATGAATAAATGTTATTTTCACAGCCATTGAATAACAGGTTGCTAACATAGACAGTGTGGTATATGGAGAAAAATATACCTACACTCTCTATGTCAGCAGATGTTATGCCAATACTCATTACGTCACTGAATCACAGCACACCATTCAAACCACATCAGAACTTCTTCCAAAATAGTTAAGTGATACATCATTCAGTTCACCTGTTTAATACCTTCAGTCAGCACAAAATCCCACAATACCTTCTGCCACTTCAGACACCAAGAATCCTCGCAGTGCAAAACTACTCCTGAAAAGCAACATCTAGCAATTTGCAGACTTCTGAAAATAACTTCAAACACTCACTCTGATACAACACAGCCCTTTCTCCCAAACAGAAATCTACCAGCCAAACAATAAAAATGCCTCCTCAATAACAGAATATTTCTTTCATGGCACTTACTTTTAGACCTTAGTTCCTGTAGTCATAATGCCGAAAAGGCAAAAGTGAAACTATATAAAACACGCACTCCAGCAAAGAGCACTGGAGTCTGCAAAGTAAATCCATACAGCATTTACTCCTCAGAACTTTAAACTCCTGGAAACCCCAGCCACCAGCACAAATTGACGAATCAATAGCAACACACGATGCAAAACAGGCAAACAACAACTAATAGAAACACAGAAAACACCACATGCACAAACTATTAAACGCACAATGCAAACAAACTTACTAATACCAAACAACAGGCGGAGATACACCTAACAAAACAATAACACCTAAAACAGTACAAGATACAAACCCTACATAACAAAAGTAAACTGCACATAAAAACAAGGGCCCTATTGTATAAATCGCACACATGATGTGTGATATAAGGAATATGGAACATATTAGCACTCATGCAGAGTGAACTGAGATAATATCACTCATGGCCTCACCACTCGTGATATTATCACAGTTCACTCTGCACTCATGCTAATATTTTTCATATTCCACAGTCTTCCAACATGTATCCCTATTTATATATATATATATATATATATATATATATATATATAAAACTGTGTGTTTAGGTGGGCACTGGTCCACACATTTATCACTGTGCTGGTACACTGCTATTCAAGTTAAGTGTATGTTAAATCCACTTACCGTGTCTGCAAGTATCATTACATGGTGTCAGAATGGAAAACCTTTGCCTCCTACCACTAAGTTTGCTGACAGAAAGCACCTAACTTTACCTGAGCTTTTGTCTTCTAGGTTTGCTTGAAAAGGCAAAGCAATGCACAACATTAACAGAGCAAGGAGAAACATTAACGCTTCTTTTGGCAAAGCAGGGTTGCTGTCTTGTTACTATTTTGATTTGTGCTTGCAGGTTGTGCTTACAGGTTCTGTTACTGTTCTGGTTTGTACTTACAGGCTGTGCTTACATATTGTGTTACTGTTTTGTTTTGTCCTTACAGGTTTTACAGTTTGATCTCTTTAGCTAAGCAGAGTTATTTTTTTTATTGCTATTTTGTTTTGTGCTTGCATGTTTTATTTTGGCTTAAAATTTTGCAGTCTCTTTCTCTGTTTTCTTCCACAGCTCATCCAGGGGATTAGGAGTGTAACTGGGCGGGGGTGGAGCTGACAAAGGCATAGTACCTTCTAACAGAAGGAAGATTTAAACGGTCAGGTTACTTGGTGTGTTGAGGTAGAAGACTAGGTTTGCTGACAGAAAGCACCTTGCTTTACCTGAGCTCTTTGTATTCTATGTTTGTTTGAAAAGACAGAGCAAGGAGCAATATCACCCAGATCTGCCTGTACCGCACTGTTTTGCCTTGCAGGTTTAGCTTTTGCACCTCAACTGGTTTTTAATTTTGACGTAGTGTGCATAGTTCACTGATTGTTTCTGTCCGCTACCAGGAGACTACGTACCCAGAGCAGCATAGCTTCACATCAGGGTACTCGTGCCAAACAAATTTGATAGAATTCTTTGACTGGGTTACAAGAGAAGTAGACCAGGGCAAGCAGTGGACGTGGTGTATCTGGACTTTAGTAAAGCCTTTGATACAGTCCCACACAGAAGGCTAGCCAACAAACTAGAGCAAGCTGGCATGAGTCACAAAGTAGTTCAATGGATCACAAGCTGCCTGCAGAGGGTTATGGTAAATGGCACCTTGTCCCAAGAGGGGAAGGTGTCAAGTGGCATGCCAAATAGAAACAGAGGGAGCCTGCCAGCTCAAGTGAGCAGGCCTAGATGTGGGAAGTGTGGGCATAAGCAAGAGCCAAACAAATGCCCTACATATGGACACATTTGCAGATAGTGTAATAGAAAAATAATTTTTCTAAAATATGTTGTACAGCTAAAGGCAATGAAGTCCATCAGTCAAGAAAGAATCTGGTAGTGAGGGTGAACGTACTTTCAGTGTTAAGACATTAACTACTTATAAGACTAAGGCTGACTGGAAAGTGAGTTTGAGCATAAATGGCAAAGTTGTGATTTTTAAGTTATACAAAACATTGTCTGGAGAGTCTGTGCAAAACTGAATGCAAGACTGGTCTCCTATTCAAGACATAAACTAAATGTGAGAGTCAAAGTTATTTTACTAGCCTGTTTTAAGACTCAGTATTAACTCCTTCCATTTCAAATGGTTGATGCGATTGTGGCCCCTGTTTTGGTTTGTCTACCTGCTTAGAGGTGAAACTAATAAATACATTGTTTTCAGTAAATGCTGACAGTGCGAGGTCAATAAGCACCACTGAAGAAATATTGTCTGAATGACCACATGATGCAGCGCGACTGATAACAGCTCTATCTCATTGCTCCAGCCACTCGTTCACTATAAGTTAATTTCTCGTTAACAGAAAAATCAACAACTTACAAAGAAACCTGACCGGAAGACTCAACGTCTTGCTGCCTATTTCCAAGAGCATTCTCTTCACCTTATGGAGGCAGAAATGAGGAAAGTTTACCCTCAGCACACTTCCCTGGTTACACCAGAGAAGGCCCCAAAAAAGTCCAGGTCTGCTAGTACCACGGATCCACACGGTTTGGGTACTACGTCGCAGGAACAAGAACTGCTTACCCTCACCAGATTCCTAGAGGAATGTAAACCTTTTTGAGAGGAGATGTGCTTCATCTCATCAGAACTTAAATCTCTGACATAAGCTATGGAGGACATTTCAATAAGAACTTCAGATAGTGAAGCCCGCATAAGTTCGCTGGAAAAAAAAGTTGAAAAAGTAGACCCTGCGCTGATCACCACCATGCAGAAAATATCCAAAATGGAACTAAAGATTGAAGACACTGATGGCAGCAGCTGTAGGAATATTGCAGTCTTCATAGGTCTGCTGGAAAATGAAGAGGGACTGGATGCTATACTTTTTGTTCAGAAACTGGTAGAGAAGATCACAGGCCCCTCTCCTTTTGGGCCTAAATATGTAATAGACAGAGCATACCGGGCTCTGCGCCCTATCCCATCAGCAGAAGCCCAGCCTAGACCATTAATCATCCATTTCCTTAATTATATTGAATGCCAACACTTTCTCATGAAAGTAAGGGAACTGCAGGAAGTCCACTGAGAAGGGGTCAAGATATGAGTGGCGCAGGACCTTCCAGCATCAATTAGGCTCAGAAGAACAGCCTTCCACCCCCTAGTTTCAAAAATCATAGCCACAGGAATCAAATTCCATATGAACTACCCCGCAAGAGTTCATGTGCAAGTAGCTGGTTCCTGGGTGTCCTATGAAGACCCTGAGATGACCCTGACTAGCCTCAAAACAACCCTTCCTAATCTTTTTCAGGACACTTGAAATGGCCTGGGATCTCTGCTGATTTGTTCCCTCAGAAAAGCTGGTAAGGGTGAAACTGTATTATTTCATTCCTTAGTACTGCCCTAAGTTCAGTACATAGAACACCGATCAATCTACTATCTGTACTCAAGTGCATGCTGACTTTATTTGTTACGAGGGCTGAATAATAAATAAGGAATACACCGTGTTCTTGCCTAATGCATTCTGATACTAGGAGGTTTCAGTGGATCCAAATCTTCAGTTTACACCAGATTGTGAAGAACCAGAGGAAATCCTGATAAAGGTCATCCTGGTTTTATTTGACTTTTTCAGGACTTTGGATATGGCCAATGTACAACCTCCTAAAAAAGCTATATATTGGGCTAATGGAGACTTAGACTATTGTTAATGTCTGCCGACATGAATGTCGACATGGTGCTGAATAGCACAAATGAGTAAATAACGAGCCTGTTATCTATGTCCCCCTAGTTTAAATCAAACCGTCACTACTTAATGAATGTTTTTGTGATACTGTGATCAAGTGTACACGATTTACAGTTTCGTGATGCTATAACGCAAATCGACCACTAGATGGTGCAAATCACTCATAACAATGCTCATTAGACAAATTTAGTTGAATGTGATTTTGTCACTCTTTCCTTTGCTCAGATGGCTATCTCGCAGCTGTGTCAGCCTGAAGTGTTCTTTATTTTCCAGATACACTGGACTGGGTATGACTAGTAAGAAATACCAATTAGTTTAATGGCTTGTATTTCTACCTGTTCTCCAGTTGTTCAGGTTGGGGAGTAGACTCGACAATGCCACTCTCAGATCGAAGTTAAGATCGTGGCTGGATTTTTTCAGAGCATGAATATACTTTATTGTGGGTAATTATGTACTTGTCTTTATACTAAAAAGTAGTATTAATAGCCTAAAGACGCATTACCAGGAAACAACGCCTAATGCAAGGCTACATGATTTATATATACCTACAAGTATTTTCACAGCAGACTGTTTCTTTAGCAAAAGTTTAATAGTTAACAATAGTTAATAGGGTAATAGAGGTTGCTGTGCTTATGACAAAGAATAAGTTTCAGGAGGAAGGCTGTCACAAGGGTATTTTTATTTGTAGTTCCTTACTGCTGACCCCTTCCCCTCCAGATATATTCCTGTTAGTTCATGTATGAGGGGGGGGAGATTCATTTTGGGTGGCTGGAGGGAGGGAATGGTGAAAAGGAGCTCTGCAAAGCACAGTGAGTAACCATAAGGGAGGTGGGCTGGGCAGGGAATATCTGAAGCTTGGGAACTTTAGGTACATAGCACATGTGTATTTGGGTCACGAGGGTAAATATGGGGTTTTAGTTGGGATTAAGGATGGACGGGTGATCGGCACAGAGAGAGCACTAAACAGGGCATATGAAATATACCTTCAACCTACAAGATCTGATGACTTCACATTTGACAGGGCTTGGAAATATGGCTAGGGATCTGTCTTTGTATTGTGGAACATTAAAGAGGCTAGAAAGAAAATTAAGCAATATAAAATATTGAAACACCTCTGTATACGAAAGGCGGAGATCATATTCATTCAAGAGTGTCACTTATTAGATTCAGAGGCTATACAGATGAGAAGGCAACTGATAGGCCAGATTTTGTCTGCAGAAGGGACTACCCAAAGTTGTGGTGTCATGATATTGATAGCAAGAACAGTTTCATTTTCCCCAGTCAAATCATCAAGGACTCTCATGGTAGATTCGTGTTGGTTAAGGGTAAAATGCATACTACTGAGATATTACTGGGAAGCGTGTATGGACCAACTATGGATACTCCAGGGTTCTTTACACATTTAATCACTGTCCTAATGCCTTTCTTTTCTATCCTGATAATTACTGGGAGGGACTTAAATTTGATTCTTGATCCAACTATTGATCGATCTGGACCTTATCGGAGGGGACTTTCTCCAGCCCAAAGGGCACTTAGGGAACTAATGGATCAGGTGGGCCTGTGCGATATTTGGCAAGTCCTGCACCCTTTGGATAGAAGTTACACCTTCACTTCACAAGTGCATGGAATGTCATCCCGTACTGATTAACTACTGATTTCTCAGTCCCTGCTCCCAGGGGTATTGGACTCTACCATTCACCGGTAGCATGTGAGGTTGGTGCCCGAAAGACAGCACCATCTGAAATGGCGAACGATGTGGGCAAAAGCCCAAGAGGTGAGGGGGCAGGGAGGGCAACTGGATGTGGGGTTGTGGGCAACCCTAGTGACAGGATGTCACTATACATACACGTGCATGGGGGTGAGGACTGAGCACGGCGGCGTGGCCTGGGAGGGGGCAGAGGGGATGTAGGGGGTGGTGCTGTGGTTGGCTGCTGAGTTGCACCATGGCATTGGGGGTTGGCCTCCGCGTGCTGTGCTGTGCTGGGGTTCCTGGTTCGGGTCTGGGTCCAAGCACTACTGCCTTTTTGTTGAGCCCAGCCCACACATTATTTATATTTTGCTTTCTCACCCCCTCCCGACATGCACCCCCTGGAGTTAAGAATTCTTAAGTAGGGGTGTGCGGTGGGTGAAGTCCCCTGCATGGGGGGTGGAGGCGCAGCCACCCCACAGAAATCAATGTATAGAAATCCCCAGCACCCGTCTTCCATGTGCCGAGGATGTCAGGGTGGCGACATTGTTTTCGCCACCCTGATGTCACAATAATGCGAGTTGCCATTCGGCATTCAATATTATCACATAGAACCCCATTCACCCAGGCCCTCAAATCAGACCATTCCTGGTGGCTTGTCAGATTTCCTTTTCCTCTCTCCTCAAAGCTGGGGGGCATTGGAAAGTTAATAATCATATTTTAAAGGATCCTGAAGTAACCAACTATATCTCTAACCAAATAGAACAGTTCACTAGTATTAATCAAAATTCTACTAATAGGCCTGATATGGAGTGGTGCGCATTGAAACCATACTTAAGAGGCCTCCTAATTGGTATAGCATCAAATAAAAAGAAAAAAAGAGAAAAACAGCTGTTGACCACCCTCTCTCAAATAAGAAATATTGAAAACAAACTTTCTCATCACTCATCAGATCAAATTAACCAGGATTTGGCCAAACTTACAAATATATACTTAAAACTTCTTGGAGAACAAGCTGAGTATGCAATTTTAAAAGCTAAAGCATCTTACATGGACGAAGAAGAAAAAGCTGGGTGCTTCTTTGCACTCCGTGTAAAACAGCATGAATCCTCATGACTGATAATGACAATTTGCTCACAAACTGATGGTACATTACAAACCTCCCGATGGAAATTGCCACAGAATTTAGTCTTAATTACAAACCGCTGTATAGTCCAATGCCAAATTCTCTCTCAGATCTAGAACTAGATAGATACCTACAAGACTCCCATCTACACTCCTTTCAGAAGTAAAACAACATTCTCTTATCACCTTTATCAAAAGCAGAACTGACAAAATAATTAAATACCTCCCTTCAGATAAAACCCCAGGACCGGACAGGTTTTCCCCAACTTCTATAAAAGTTTGCTGACCAGTTTATCCCTTGCTTTTGCCATTATAGCAGCATATTTTACCAGGGGCAGAAGCTGATAAATCTCTGTTTGAAGTCTTAATTGTTCACTTGCCAAAGCCTTATAAAATCCTGAATTAGTAACAAGTTACTGGCCAATTTCACTCCTTAATCAAGATATTAAAATTTTGGCTAAATTATTAGCCGACTCGTGACATATAGTTCTTCCTGATCTAATAGGCCCAGGACAAGTGGGATTCATGAAAGGTAGATCCTCTATAGATCATCTACGACACTATCTCATGTCCTTCGGCATCCAGAGATGCAGACTTTACAGCAGCTCTGGTTTCTCTGGACACCGAGAAGGCGTCGACAGAGTTAACTGGAACTTTGTTTCATACCCTTAAAACTTTCAACTTCACATCAAACTTTCAGAAATGGATATCCACCTTATATAATTACCCATCTGCCAAGGTATCAGGAAATGGAACTGTCTCTGAACTGTTTCCACTTCAAGTTGGTATGAGGCAGGGTTGTCCTCTCTCTCCACTGCTTTTTAACCTCTACCAGGAACCTCTGATAAGAAGGCTAACTGACTGTCAGAGGATTCAAGGTATATCAATCCAGGGTTACGAAATTAAGGTCTCCGCTTACGCTGATGACCTCCTCCTTCAAATAATACATCCAACCACCGCCATTCCCCCAATGTTAGATATCATCGAAGAATTTAGTAAAAAGTCTAACTATAAGCTAAACACAAATAAAACAGTTGTGTTCCCCCTTATTCATAAAATTCTTAAAAATGAAGTAATAGCCTTGGGTCTTTCCTGGAAATCTGATTCCCTTAAATATCTAGGAATAGAGGTCACAAAAAATCCAATACATCTTCAGAAGCTGAACTTAGACTCTTTGATACACACGATTACCCAAGATTTGAAATGATGGTCACATTTTCCATTTTCCTTATGGGGGGAAAATCAATTTAATCAAGGTGAATGTCTTCCCTCGTATTTTTATCCACTCAATTTATTGAACATTTGGCTTCCCCTTTCCTGGTTCAAGAAAATTCACGGTATAATTATAGATTTTATTTGGTCAGGTAAGAGGCCAAGAATAGCCTTTCATAAACTAGCTGCCCCGAAGGTTAAAGGGGGGGCCTACACCTCCCACATCTTGGTTTGTACTACTGGGCAAGTCAGGCCAACAAATATCTTCAGTGGATTTCTGAGGAAAACCCACAGACCACCTCCCTATTCGCACCAATCTGTCTCAAAATCAAAATAGTCCAAATAAAAGCTCATGGCCTTTCTTCTTCTGCTCTTTTGCATACAAAATTAAAGTTCTCCTTCACACCTAGAGAATTCCACTATAGCCATCTCTATAAGGGCACGCTCAACTGTGCTCATATCTTAAATATGCTGTTATGAGAGATCTGGCGTAAACAGTATGGGGAAATCCCAACTTTAAGATAGATGGTAAAACACTTTCTCCTCAGTGGCTACCTAAATTAGAGGGCTGTTTAATAACTCAATTCATAAAGGGAGATGAACTTGGCTTTCCTCAGTAGAAATCATAAGAAAATTCAATATCCCAAAATTCATGGTCTTTAAAGTGTTTCAATTCAGGCATCTCCTGCTGAAAGTCTTAGGGACAGAACCACCACATTCAGCAAAGACTTCTTTCAGCGAAAATCCATTCCCAATAGCAGGATTTCCACATGCGGTATCCAAGATGTATGGATATCTATATGATTTGGTTTACCTGGATTGTTTTATTCCCACTGATTTTTGGTCTACTTATTTTCCAAACTTAACCATAAACTGGCCTGTCTTGTGGCACAACTGTCATAAATTCCTTATGCAAGATACATTACACTACTCTGCAGCAAAACAGCCTGTCTGAGAACCCCTGAGAACATGTGGACCACTGATCTGGTTAATGCAATTTCAAATCTTGCACAACCTGTACTATCCCCCACAAAGACTAGCCAAACTAGGTTTGATCTCCTCCTCTACATGTACAAGATGCAAGTTAGAGGAGGGCTCATTACTCCATATCTTCTGGTCTTGTCCTAAAATTACCCCCTGTGGGCTCTCATTACAAAAGCAGATCCCTTCTGGGACTGAATGACCAGTTTACAGCAGAGATTTGTCTTCTAGGGGACTTTTCAGGGATCTCAATACTTAACCATAAATATTACATGTCTTTAATATCAATGTCACTTAAAAATTGGTATTGAGACATTGGAAAGATCATGAGGACATCTCAGGGAAAGAAATAGCAAGCCTTCACAATAGACTAAAGAGATTTACAAAATTTGGGGACCCCATATGCTCTTTACTCCTCATGCTGATGATTATGGTGCCTTATTACATTAAATCAATGCTTTTATTTTACAATAGGTGGCTGCTCTATGCCAGGGAGGGTAGGGAGGGGTAGGGAGGGATGGGAGGAGAAAGGTAATATTAGTATTATCCTGTGTACATTGTCTGGAATACATGTATGTTATGGAACCTTTTTCTGTAATGTAAAACTTAATAAACTTTGAATTGAAAAAATAAATATTGTCTGAATTTGTAGATGCCTTTGAAAAACTAGGCTGCTTGGAGGGAGAACATCTCATTAAAATAAATAAATCAGTGAGCCATGTGATCAACCCCCCTCAGAAAATACCTTTTGTCATGAGAGATAAAGTGAAAGCTGAACCAGAGTAAATGGAAATGACTGGAGTTATTGAGAAAGTTGAGAAGCCCACAAGCTAGGTTAATTCAATGGTTGTTATAGAAAAGCTGAATAAAGTAAGAATTTGCATAGACCCCAGAGACTTAAACAAAGCTATTAAAAGAGAACATTATCCAATGCAAGTAGCTGAGGAGGTTGCTGCTAAGTTGGCAGGAGCTAAAGTTTTTGCAATGCTAGATGCAGAACATGCCTTTTGACAAATTAAGCTGGATGAGTCAAGTTCAGAATTGATAACTTTTAATAGTCTGTTTGGGTGCTACAAATTCAAACCCTTTCCATTTGGTATTTATTCTGCTCCAGAGGTTTCCAGAGAAAGATATCCCAGATCTTTGAGGGGCTTGAGGGCACTGAAGTCATTATGGACAACATTTAAATTTGGGTCTCCAACATACAAGAGCACAATGAGAGACTGAAAAAGGTATTGCAGAGAGTTTGAGGAAAACAGTTATCCTTAAACCTGAAAAAATCTAAAATCACACTGAGTGAGGTCCAATATAGAGGCCATAAACTGAGCAAAGAAGGACTCTTGGCAGATCCAGAAAAGATTAAAGGAATAAATGCCCCCCCCATGCAAAACTGATCTACTATGACTTATGGGAATGGTTAACTACCTAGTAAAGTTTATGACAAATCTGTTGACCATAAATAAACTGCTTAGAGAACTGTTAGAGAAAGATATAACTTGCACTGGGAAGACCGCCACCAAAAGGTATCTCAAAAATTAAAAACTGTTATTACCAATCCACCTATTTTTGCTTATTACAATTTAAACAAAGGAGTGGAGCTTTCTGTGGACACCTCCTCAGAGGGGCTAGGTGTATGCCTAATGCAAGAGGGAAGCCAGCTGCTTTTGCTTCGAGGTCACTTAAAGCTGAAAAGAATTATGCTCAAACAGAGAAAGAAATGCTGGCTATTGTCTTTGGGTGCTCAAAAGTCCATCAGTATATCTATGGAAGACCTAAAATACAGGTAGAATCAGATCATAAACCAATAGAAAGCTTCTTCTGAAAGTCACTAGCCACTGTGCCACCAAGAATTCAACGTATGATGCTAAAACTGCAAAACAAGATGAAAGAACAATACAAAGTGGGAAAAGAGCTGCAGATAGCTAATACCCTGAGCCATGCTGTAAGTGACTTATCCACTCCAGAAAGCAGTGTAGATGAATATGAAGTTCATCCTGTTGAGTATATGCAAATTAGTGATGAAAAAATTCCAAGTATTTCAGCAGAAAGCAAATAAAGACTCTGCCCTTGTGAAATTGAGAGATGTTGTATTGAAAGGCTGGCCCTCTGCAAGGGCTCAGGTAGACCCACTATCTGTTTCAAGAAGAAATTTAGTTGAAAATGGACATTTATTAAAATAGGAGAGACCGATTGTATCCACATCATTAAGAAAAGAATGCTAACAAAACTGCATAGCAGCCATCTGGGAATAGAGAAATGCAAGTGAAGGGCAAGGACATTTTGTTCTAGCCAGGCATGAATAGCCTGAAAATGATATGATAGCCAAATGTGATGTTTGTAATCAATACAGGAAGGCCCAGTGGAAGAGACATTACAGCCATATGAAATACCAGAGCCCCCATGGCAGAAAGTGGGACCAGATTTGTTTGAATTCAAGAGACAGAATTATCTAGAAATGACTGACTACTATTCCCAGTTTACTGAAATATCAAAACTGCAAAATACAACCAGTGAAATGGTCGTCAACCACACAAAGTCACAATGCTGAAGGCATGGAATCCCCAAGGTGCTTGTCACTGAAAATGGGCCCCAATTTGCCTGTACTGCATTTAAGAGGTTTGCAGAAAGCTACAAATTCAAACACATTATGTCATCACCAAAGTACTCTCAAAGCAATGTATGACAGAGAGAGCTATTCAAACTGTAGAACAACTTTTCAAAAAGGCACAGAGAGATCATAAATACCTCTATTTGGCACTGCTCGAGTTGAGAAATATGCCACTGGAAAGACTGGGATTCCCTGCTCAGCTACTTACAGCCACAGAACAAGAACTTTGATGCCAACCAGATCTGAGTTGCTTAAGCCAAAACATGTGGAGACTAATGTACAAGCAACACGGCAAGAAACCAGAAGAAACAATGGTTTTATTATAATAAACATGCCAAACAGCTCCCTACTCTGCAGCAAAACAGCCTGTCTATCTGAGAACCCCTGAAAACATGTGGACCACTGCAGTTGTCACAGGCCATGTGGAGGAGCCTCGCTCATACATAATTGAGGTGAATGGGAAACTTTACAGGAGAAACAGGAGAGATTTGCTGCAGACCTCTGAGCCTTGTGCTTGTTTGCCATGGAGAGAGTCGCCTAGTCGGTATCCTCTCTAGTCTGGATTTAGGAAGAGGCACAGTATTGAGGCAGCACTGGCACAGGTACTAAATGATCTCCTGATAGTGAAAGATTGGAGGCCCCATTCGATCTTTGTTTTCCTTGATCTCTCTGCAGCATTTGACACCATGGACCATGAGGTATTATTGGAGCACCTGCAGCTGATTTGTGGACTGTCTGGTACAGTCCTCGAGTGGTTTTGATCTTTTCTCATAGACAGAACTCAGAGATTGGTGTCGGGGATCTTTTCCTTGACCCCTTTCCCCCTGCCCTGTGAGGTTCCATAGGGCTTCACATTGTCACCCATGTTGTTTACAGTGTATATGCTACCATTAGGAGACATTATAAGGCAGTATGGACTGAGTTTCCACTGTTATGCAGACGATACTCAGCTATACATGTCCTTTGTGCCTGGACAGGATGAAGATATCTCAGTCTTTAATAGCTGCCTCTCTGAGATCCAGGACTGGATGAATTCTAAATGGCTGACATTTAAACTCGATAAAACTGAGATGCTTGTGGTGGACCCAGGTCATCAGGGTGTGGGGCTGTCAGCTGGGCAGCCTTTTGGGCTTTGGCTCTGAGGCAGCCAGTTGTTGACCTCAGACTGGGTGCAGAATCTGGGCATAATTTTTGATGATGGCATGACACTTAAGTCTCAGTTGTCAACTGTGGTCAAGACTTCCTTTTACCATCTAAGGAATACCACCCGGATTAAACACCTGGTTCCGCCTAATGATCTTCCAACTATGGTCCATGCTTTTGTGACCTCCCACCTTGGCTACTGCAATGCCCTGTACCTAGAGCTACTGGGGTTGATATCCGTTGCTTGCAGCTGGTGCAGAATGTAGCTGCCAGGTTCCTGACTGGCCTACCAAGATCCTGCCATTTTACACCTGTGCTCTGTGATCTGCACTGGCTGCCAGTATAGTAGCAGATCACCCTCTGACCTACAATCTCTACAGACAGAGATCATAGTACTTGAAGATCTCCTTTATCCTACAGCCCTCCGCTCTGCCAACAAGGGAATGCTAGAGGTTCCCAGGGTCCAACTTAAGACCTCAGGGACCCGCTTCTTTGCTTTTATGGACCCTACCCTGTGGAACTCTCTACCTCGTCGGTTAAGGAGTGCCTGACTGTCAAGAACTTCAAATCTGCTCTTAAAACATATTTATTTGGATTAGCCTTTTCTGAACTTCAATCAAGCAATCAAACTTTATTTAACCAGGCTTTACACCTTTGAGCTAGCCTTTGCAAGATGGTCCTGGACAACACATATGCAATTGACAACAATAAAATGACAATGGTATACAGATAAACAACTAATACATATAGGGAATTACAGTCATCATTACATCGTAAGAATGTTACCTGAGATACTAACTGCAGTCACAAGGACTAGCATGTATTTTACAATATAATCTACTAACAGGTAGAGACTAAGGAAAGGAGCGAGTGTGGTGGTAGAGGGGAAGGAACAGGAAGTGCTAAGTTGTCAGGACAGGCCAAGTGTGGTAGATGGTCAACAGTAGTCTTGAGCAATTATCTGAAACATGTGCAAGTTTCCTTCAGGGCAGGTGTAAGAAGGGACTAAAAGATGGATATCCCCAGGATGGTAATAAACTTAAGGGCCTTCTGCATGGAGTTCCATCGGGATAGCAGACAAAAGCTAATAGCTGCAGTGCTGTATCGTGTTTGGATCTTAGGGACATTGAATGTAACAAATGAGTATTGTCTCAGACAGTAGTACCCTGTGTTTCATGTAAATAGGTTGGAGATGTAGGAAGGAAGTTTATTTGTTATTGCCCTGTAAAAACAAAGACATGTGTTCCTCTTCCTCATAATAGTAAGGGAGGACCAGCCTAGCATCTCATAGAACAGTGGTGGGTGGTTAGAGGAACACTAGAAATGGATCTCAAGGCACTGTGGTATAAGGTGTCTAGTTTACTTAGGGCTGATTTAGGACAGTGGCTACAGAGGATGTCAGCATAGTCTAATAGAGGTGGAAAGGTTGTTTGGACTAGTGTCTTCTTTGCCTCATAAGTGAGAAAATGTCTAATATGGTAAAAGACGCCCAGGCATTGCCTCAGCTTTTTAGCTAGTTTGTTCAGGTGTACTATAAAGTTAAGCTTACTTTCTAACCAAAAACCCAGATATTTAAAGTTGTCAACAATTTCAATTGCTCACAAAGTAAGGTGTGTATCCTATGGTGTTGTGTGGTCACTGCTGGTGAGTGAGTTTTGGTGGAGATAATCATAGCTTTTGTTTTTTTAGCATTGAACTTGTTTGTTATAGTCCTGGTTTTAAGATTTGTTGAATTTTAATGGGATATATGTGCTTTTTTTATTGTTTTAATGTTCAATATATTTGTGCAAGCACTGTGATCTTTTGGAATTGCACTTTTTTAAAATAAAGATTGATTGAGGAAAGAGAGAGTTGGAGATAATAGGTTGACATGATGGTGGAAGACACAGGTTTGAAGGTGCCAGTGATAGCGGACCCTCCACAGAGGACACAAACCATGCCCTTCAGTGAACAGATGATGCTGGTCAAGCCTTCAGGTGTTTGGCCTCACTTGGCAGCCATGGAACAAGCCCTGACAGTGAACCAGATTAGGGGCATGAAATAAGGCCTGCAAGATATCAAGACTTTATGGACTTATATTTAAGGATATTTGTAAATAAGTAACCTGTTTCAATTCTTTCATATTTTGGGAGAGTCTCAAGCTAACAGGGGGAGATGTAATGATGGCACTTGAGTATATGATGTAATGGAGGAGTGCCACTGTGTGCATGCATGCCAGATCCTATATACTGTATATCTGTGTGTTTAGCACTGTGTTGGTACTCTGCTGTTCAAGTAAAGTGTATGCTAAATCCACTTACCGTGTCTGCGAGTATGCTTATAGTGTCAAAAAGTACAGCAGTAGAGTATATATTTATGCAAGGAAAAAAGGGGAACTGTTGCTCTAAGTTATCCAGCCAGAGAGCTGAGTTAGCAGGAAATACTGAGGAGAATTAGTCTGGCTGAGTTAAGTGGATGCAGCTATTGAATAAATGAATGTGAAGCATACAGAGGAACTGCAGTGAAAAGGTTGCAAGTGCTGGTTATTGCTAGCAGATAAATAGAGAAATGGTTGCAAGAGTTTGGATGTGAAAAACAGGTAATGCACAATGTAAAGTAGACATGAAATACAACAGCAAAACAGAACCAGGATATTGAACTGAGTAGGCACACTGAAATACACTGCAAGTAAGTATTGAGTTGCATGAGGACAAACAGCAGTAGTGTGGTTGCCCTAAAGACAAAAAGTGGAAATCTACAAACAAAATATTGACCAGTGTAGCAGAAGGCAAAACCAATCAAACTGGCACACAAGAACTGAGAGGAAGGCAACAACAATAGGGAGGGAGGCAGAGCCTCTGGCCACAGCAAAGAAACAGAGCAGCAGAATGGGGCTGGAGGCAGCTGGTTTATATAGCCCAGGAAGTTAGTGTGACTGGTTGCTTCCACCCGTCAAAGTCAGTCCCAAAAAATGGTGGGTAAACATGGAATCTTTTCTGTAAGTGCATATGTGTTGCGGCTGGAGGTCAAATACAGTCACCAATCATGAATGTCTAATGACAAAATTAGCCACAAACCAGAGTTTATAGTGCAAAGTTCATTCAACATGTGTTTCTCTCAACATACTGTAGGTCCTCAAGAGCTGGAAACATGTTTCATCCCCATGGGTTTCTGCAGGGAAGAGAGTCTGCTTTTAAGTAGGATCCTCTAAATGCACATAATCCAGTGCTTTTTTTGCATCCTTGACAATAATAAGAAACAGTGAAATCCTCACTTATTGGTGTGAGCTACCCTTGGCAACATAGAAAGCTATACTGCCAAAGACAGCTCACTCCATCAAGCAAGGATTTCTCCATTTCTACTTACAGGTTACCTAGAGACAATAATCTGAGAGTTCCATTGTCAATGATACTAAAAAAACAATGCACTATGTGCATTTAGAGGATAATACCTAATATCTGTCTGTCTTTCCCTAAAGAAGCCCATGGGGCAAAACATTGGGTCAGGTTTTGAGGGCCCATGTTGAAAGTAATAAAAGTTGAATGAACATTGGATTGTGAACGTTGGAGTCTGGCTGGTGTTAGAAACACAGAAACACAGACAATGATGGCAGAAAAGATCAGTGGCCCATCCAGTCTTCACAAGTTCATTATAAGCTCTGGGATCTGCTGTTTTGTTATTAGTCTTCCATGATCAGTCATGCCTATCAAACCTCTGGCAAGCCTTTTCATTATACAAGTAGGCACACTCAGCCCATAAGAATATGGAGCTCCTACATGATAATCATCTCATAGAAGACCCTAGTATCCTCCTTAAGTATGACAACTCTATATTTCTGCTTGATGTACCTCATTAACTGCTCAGTAAGCTGTTCAGTATTTGCAAATTTTCTAGTGAGTTCCATATAAAGCTGATTGTATGAGCTGGGAAACCATTTTCCAAATGAGCACATAGAATTCACCCACACAACAATTAAAATACTCTCACTAGATCAAATTATTGACAATAACCACCCACAAGTTGCCATTAAAGAGACTGCAGCAGTTTCTGTTAAAAGAAATATTCAGATGTCACATGAATTATTAAAACAATAAAGTAAAAATCCCTGGATCTGGGGCATTAGCCAGTATATGTTAGGAGAGAGAAGTTTAGCATTTGAAAATGTTTTGAAATTCATTTCCCACCTGTAACCAGTTCACAAATCCTACAGTATGTGCTGCTTTTTTTATGTTTTCTTGTGCATGCAGTGCAAAGTGAACATCTTGTTTCAATAGGGCCATTTCAGAGGTGTGTCACTGTTGGGTCCAATGTAGCTCAAGCTGTAGTGGGTTTTGCAATGATAGGCCAATGATCAGCCAAGCTGATTGTACTGGTATTTTCTGCTTCCTGGGTGGAAACGGCTCATAGTTCAAAAGAGTGAGCCATTATTATCACTGCTCAGCAAACAGAGAACATCTCCTCCACCAAGCCAGCTCAGTGAGCCCCATCTTAGATATCTTCCATCAGAAACAGCTTCACTTCCATACCTTGTTCATGCAAACTTTAGAGTTTGTTTTTCCCCATCATTGTGGTAGTTGATAACAACCTGTGGCAGAGAGACCTCAAACCAGCCAAGCAGGAGACTGACCCTCCTAGATCTTTCTGTTCTGCAGGGTCAAAAGCCAGTCTGTCACCTGGCCTGGTCTACCAGGGCTCAGGGTTTCTAGAATAAAAACAAATATGTGGCCAATAATACCTGCTGCGATACCACTGACCATTCCACTGCCCCCTTCCCTGGACTTGGACTTGTCTTAAAAAAAAGTCTCCACTTGCATCCAGAAAGTGAGAAATATAACAAGATAGCATGCAGTGGGATGAAAATTGCAGGATTTTGTAACCCCAGAGAAGCAGGGACTTTCACTCTCGCACATCACGGATTTGCATTCAGCCTTGTGTGATCAGTAGAGGTTCCTCATGCCTGTTCATGGTCCTATGGGTTCACTGTATTGTTTCCTCTTCCCAAGAGGGGTAAGTCCTTGTTTTAGTATGGTGTTAGTCCTTTGGGTAGGGGTGGGGGTGGAGTTCTGTCATAGATTAGTTGGCTTTGTGCAAGCAGATCTGGTAAGTGCTTTACAGCCAACATTTGCATTTACTGATAAGCTTAGTTTTGCAGATTTTGGCCCCTAATGTTCAACATTTCCTTGCATTATCCACCATTATGTCCATGACAGGTGTTATTTATCAAACCCTTCCAAAACATGTTTTCTCAGCTACACTGCTAAATCCCTTTTGATGGGATTTAAAAAATCCACCTGTCTTGATCATAAGGTCAGGTCATAAAAGACTATATTAGAAATTGCGGTCAAAATATGGGAACCCACTTAAAATTAGATATTGCCTGTCAGCTGACCTACCTGGTAAATACAATGAAAATGTACACATTTGTAAGCCCTTTGAACAAGTTAAAGCCTTCAATGATTATTTTTTGGAAGCCGTGAGTTCGTTTGATAGAATCCATCCAAACCAACCTGTTGATGCCCTGGACAACGGCTTTGATCACAGCTTTAATAGACCTTTATTTACTTTTAAGGAAATTAATAAACAGGTTGTTCTAGCTGAATTATATAAACTGGATGTAAAGAAAGGTTCTGGTATTGATAACATATTCCCTATAATTTATAAGATCAGATCCCCTGTTCTGGCTAAATACATAGCTTATGTGTTTAATTTCTCATTAAGTACATCTAAAATATCTATTGACTGGAAATCTGCCTGTATTACATCAATTTTTAAGAGAGGAAATGAATCAGATCCAGGTTGCTATCGACCTATTTCCATTCTGACCTTTATTACTAAGTTATCTGAAAAACTATTGCACATCCAGTTAATAAGGTATTTGGACAGATACAAAGAAAACAATGGATACATTTGTGTGCATTACCAATGAGTAATACTCGATCAAGAGGTTCTGGACACATAGGAATCTCGAGAGTGAAGCTTGAGAGGTTCCAAAGTGTCCAGAACCTGAGATTATAGGACTCCTGCTAATGCACACAAAAATATATGTTATTTATTTTAATATATGGATCCAATTCAAAACTGTCAGCAGATCCAAAATGGGTGCCCAAGTAGTGCAGTTAACACTTGCTGTGGGTGCCCATCATCTGCTCTGTGTATTCATTAATGCGCACTGGCACTGCACTGACAAGTTGCTCACTGTGAGTCTTACCATGCAGTGGTGCATTCAGTTCCTTGTCCAGAACACGAAAAGCAGGATCAACCAGATAGAACAGTTAAAAAAAGAAACAAAAAAAACACTGCTGCTCACATCAAGGACATCTCTCGCTAAGCCGGAGATAAAGTCCCCATATTTGAAAAGTTGTTCTGCCTGCCCAGACAAGAAAAGTGGCCTATCAGAAGGCACACATTGCAGGACATTGAGAGGCAGACTTGTACCTGCGCTTGTTGAATCTGGTGATAACACTATCATTCAGGTCCTGAACGATACTATTATGGCACCTAAACGATAGTATTATCACTGTGGATGGTGGTATTATCACCTGGGAGTGATACTATTACCAGGAATTTTTTGAATGCTTTAGGACAGAATTATTTTTTAAATCCCTATATTAAAAAAATACTTAGACTTTCAAGCCAGCTTTTACAAGGGTCATAATACTACATCAGCCACCCTTAAGGTAACTGATAGCACATACACTGCTTTTGAGCATGGAAACTCAGTTCCTGCTCTTTTCTTGGACTTGTTGAAAACATTCTATTCTGTTTAACATAATATGTTGCTGAATAGGTTAAAGGCCTTGGGGTTATGCTTGTGTGCTCTACTGTGGTTCTCCTCTTATTTATCATCCAGGCTCCAATGTGTAAATATGCATGAATGCTGCTCCGACTCTGTGGTTGTGGTTGTGGCTGAGGGAGTACCCCAGGGATCGATGCTGGGACCTCTCTTGTTTCTTATTTATGTGAATGATCTACCCAGATCCATTTCAGCTGATTCAAATATTCTGCTGTACGTTGATGATACTATCATTTATACTCAAAACAAAGATCTATCAGTAGCATTAAATACTTTGCAGAAAGATTTTAACATCATTCAACATTCATTACTTACATTACGTTTATTGTTAAATGTGAGTAAAACCCAATGGGTTTTTTTTTCTAATAGAGTTGAGGAGGAGAACCAGAGTAGTAACATAAGGGCTTTGGATGGAACTCATTTAAAAAGGTATCTTCATACAAGTACCTTGGTATTATACTTGATGAGACCTTGAGTTTTGACTTACATATTCAAATGCTGTCATCTAAACTGAAAAAACTTCTATCCTTCTTCTATAGAAATAGGTCATGCTTTAGTCTTGTTATATGTAAACAGCTTGTTAATTCACCGTTTTTGTCTAATTGATTATGGGGATTGTATATACATGAAGACTGCAGAAACAAGAGGTCAGGGATGGAATAAATTTGCTAAAAACCAGTGGCTCACCAGGTCCTGATGGCATTCCACTGATATTTATAAAAAAATTGATTGAACCATTGAGTGGACCTTTAACCTTATTGTTTAATCAGTCATTGGAGTCTGGTACTACTATCTCAATATGGAATAAAGCTACAGTTATTCATTTGCACAAAGGTGGCAGCAAAAACCTTTTACAGAATTATAGACCTATTAGTTTAACTGCAGTGTTTTGCAAAATAATGGAAAGAATACTCAGAAATAGAATAATGGAATATTTAGGAGGCATAAACTATGTAGACATATAACAACATGGTTTTGTAAAAGGCAGATCATGCCAAACTAATCTTTTACATTTCTTGAAACCAGTCAGTGAAGCTTTGGATAATGGTTTATCAGTGGACATAATTTTTCTTGACTTCTCAAAGGCATTTGACTCGGTATCCCATCAAATTCTAATTAAACAACTTGAATTATTAAAACTACACCCAGCAATTATACATTGAATACATGCATGGTTATCAGA
Source organism: Neoceratodus forsteri (assembly GCA_016271365.2). Classification (NCBI taxonomy): domain Eukaryota; kingdom Metazoa; phylum Chordata; order Ceratodontiformes; family Ceratodontidae; genus Neoceratodus; species Neoceratodus forsteri. The sequence continues at coordinate 991,348,735 of CM057449.1, forward strand.
TTGTATCCAACAAGTTTCTGTAAAAGGCCATCTGTCAGAGTGGGGTCAAGTTACCAGCGGGGTTCCTCAGGGCTCTGTATTAGGACCAACCCTTTTTAACATTTTGATATCTTCTGAGAGTCCATTAACCAATACATGTTGGCTTGCCAAATTTGCCGATGACTACAAATTAAGCAGTGTAATAATTTATACGAAATCTGTTTTGGATGTACAAAATAGTATTAATCACCTCATTACATGGTCTAAAAAAATGATTTATTGTTTAATGAATCAAAATGCAAGGTGATGCATTTGGGTAAAAACAACCCTTGCTTTACATATACAATGAACAACATCAATTTACAGGCAACAGATCAGGAAAAAGATCTAGGCATGATTATTTCTAAAGATTTTACCTTTCATGCTCAAACAATCAATGCAGTTAAAAAGGGCATACATTACTAAATTGTATTCTTAGAAATATTAAAGCAGAGATAAAGAGTAATTATTCCTTTGTATACTGCTCTTGTTAGACCTCACTTGGAATATTGTTCCTCAGTAGTTGCACCTAGTTTGATAAGAAACAAAAAACTTATAGAAAAGGTACAACGAAAAGCTACAAAAAAGATTTATGAATTAAAAAGAACTGATTACACGACTAAATTAAAACATGTGAGTCTTTACTCTATGGAATATAAAAGACTGCGTGGAGTCTTATGTCTGACATATAAAGCCCTGAATAAAGATGCCATTCAGGAATCAATAGGCCTAATTAGGAATCAGTCACTGGTTAATACTAGATCACATTTGTAAAAATTAAAAGGCACCCAAAATAAAACTCTAAAGAGAAACAAGTGGTACATACAAAGAGTGGTTAATATTTGGAACAACTTACCTGTGAGTGTTGTAGAAAGTATCACTTTGGACTCCTTCAAAACAAATTGAGACCAACATATGGGTGAATTTAAGTTTGAATTCCACCAATGACTATTTGGTGGTGAGTCCATTAAAGGTAATTCTACCCACTGAACTCGTATAAAATCCTATGAGCCTATGAATATTGAAACCACTTTACCCATTATACCACAGTGCTCTGAGATTTGCCACTGGTTTATCATGGAATACTCACCTTTGTACCCTTTATTCATATATGGGATGGCATTCATTGTCTACCAGGAGGTAAATACATTGGTCAACATTTGTTTATAAATGTGTGTTACAAAAAACTCCCTTTATACTTATTAGACGTCACTCCCAAAAAGGACAACGCAAATATTCCTTACAATCCACAGGTTTACCTTATTTTTAACTGCCTAGATTTAGCTGTAGATATGGCAGTCATAGACTTGCTGTTGCCATACCCTCATACATGTGATATGTCCAACTTGCTTAAGAGGGAGATTTGGGTCAAATTAGGAGGGAGACTGGCCTGCCAACTTGCTTAAGAGGGAGATTTGGGTCAAATTAAGAGGGAGATTGGCCTACTAGTAGGGAGATGCCGTAACGTCGTGAGTTTGTCCCTAAATGGCATCAAAAAAAATAAGAAAAAAAGTCATTACAAAAATTTAATGTATTTCATTTTGTCAGGAATGAGCACTAAAAAGAATAAACAACTAGTTATATAACGTTATCAGATACAATGTTCATCACTGATTTAATTTTTATGTGTCTTTATCTGCCCTAAAAACATGGATATTTTGGACAGAATTTTACTTAAGCAGGAGATTTTGTTTCCCAGGAGGGAGGGAAGGAGTTCAGTCAAAATAACAGGAGTCTCCTGCGTAAAGAGGGAGATATCACATGTATGTACCCTCGACTTGGGTACGTTTACAAAAAAAAAACTCACATTGGCATCACTAATTTCCATATCTCATTTTAAACTGGACCTCCTCAATATTGTGACACATGAATGTACTTGCCTGTTTTGATTGTACTTTTATACTTATTTGTCATATATGTCTTATATTGTTATTTATACATATGTTGTCTTCATTGTTTTTATTGTTACTTTGTGTTGGATGTGACTGTAAATGAGAGCTTGCTCTTAATTTGCTTTCCAATTAATTGATTGATTGATTAATTGACTGATTAAAGGCAGGGCACCACTGACAAGGAGATATTGCATCTCGATCTCATCTAGTCTATCCTGGGTAAAAATATTGCAAATCTGCGTAAAACAGAATTAGAATCCCAGTACAGCAGAGCCCCCACTGAGCTGTGCATCTGTGCTGTTCTGTCCTGGGAAAAATGCATTGTTAATACTGGACCCCTGTCCTGGGAAAAATACATTGTTAGAACTGGACATCTGGTGCACTGAAAATGTAACTTGCCTTTCAGCTGGGCTATACTGGGTAAATACATTATAAAAAAAATTGACAAAAACAAGGCCCTATCAAAAATTAAATATTGCATCTCAACTGCTCTATACAGGGTAAACACAGTGTAAAAACTGGGAAAAGCAGGATTCCACTGAAAACAAGATAGCATCTGAGTTGTGCAATCCTAGGTAAATATGGCACAAAAATGTGTCAAAGCAGGATCCCACTGAAAATGGGACATTGCATCTTGGCATCTCCTGGGTAAATATATTGCAAAACTTTGTGAAAACAAGACCGTACTGCAGAATCCCACTGAAAAGGAGATGTTGCATCTAAGATGATCTGTCCTGGAAAAAATATGTTATAAAAGCAGGACCACACTAAAAACAAGATATTGCATCTCACCTCTACTATCCTGTGTAAATATAGTAGAAAATGTGGACCCCATTGCAAATGACATTTTGCATGCCATCTGGTCAATCTTGGGTAAATAGATAGTAAAGAATGTACACAAGCAGGCTCCAGTACAATAGAATGCAACTAAACATTCGGCATTAACAAATGCTTGTTTCAAACTGCCTATAATGTGCTGTCAGTGTACTAAAAGTCTGATACTAGGATTAACTTGGTACCTGTCTGAGACAGCAAGTCTGACACACTGACACATCCTAAAAGGACAAAACACAAGGGTAGATGAATTAATTCAGAAAGTCACAAAGAATCACCCTCCCCATACAGCTCACTTTTAAATGGGAGAAAATACAAAAAACTGTGTGGTGAAAAGTATCATTTCTAGTAGCACCAGTGAGGCAAATGAATGGTTACTCCATACATCAAAAGGTATTTTAAATTGTGGGATGTGCAATAACTGTAACAAAACCCAAAATTGCAAATGTGTTTCCCACTCAGGAAGTAGCAGAAAATATGTTATCAAGGACTTTTGTAACTGATAAGTACTTGTATCTGCATGTACAATCTGCATCTTTGTGCAATACATATTTGGGAATAGGAGTGGGGGGGAGAAAGGTTAGGTGCCTACCAGGTACCACAATCTGGAGGGATGGGAAGAGGATCCTGAGGATTGCTAGGGCAGCAGGACAGAAGGGAGAGCTGGATGTCATTGTCCACCTGGGGACTAATGATCTGACTAGTGACAGGGCTGGGATAGTGCAGGGGAAGTTTATGGAGTTGGGGAGGGGGTCTTTCACAGGTAGCTCGTTCAGAAGCTTTTGCTGAGGTGCTGCCTGTCTATAACAAGGGTGAGGAGAGGGATCTCTGTACCAGGAGTGTCAACTCATGGCTGAAGGAATGGTGCAGAGAGGAGGGGTTTAGCCACATTGGGGAGTGGGGAACCACCTGGAGGATAAAGGCCTATACAGGGGTGATAGCCTGCATCTATCTGGGACAGGAACTGCAGTCCTCAATGGATGGTTTAAATGTTACTTCAAAGAATTAAACTAGCTGAGGGGGTGTCAGAAGGAATCATGGAGGCAGAAACTCCCCCCCTCCCCCACAGGCTGAAGTAGAGAGAAAGGAGAACCCAATGGAGGTGGAATCCCCCAGGGTGAAAATTAATAAAGGAAGCAGGGTGATAGAGGTAGAGGGGGGAAAGAGGGATGGCAAAAAGGAAAAAAGAGGGGCAACAAGCAGAGTGGAGGCAAAATCTGGGAGGCCATGTGTGCAAATGCTAGAAGTCTAGGAAATAAGATTCCAGACCTAGAGACCATCACGGCAGAGGCCAGCCTGGATATTGTGTCTACTACTGAGTCATGGTGCACAGAAAACTATAAGTGGGACATGGCCATACCAGGCTATACTCTTTTCAGGAAGGACCAGGTGGGAAGGGAAGGAGGGGGTGTGGTGCTTTATGTAAGGGAAAGCATAAAAGCAACAGTGAACAGGGAATACAGGGGAGGTAGAGGTACTGTGGGTCACCCCAGAGATGGGGAAGTGAGCCACTATTTGAACTGAAATGACCTACAGTCCTCCAGTGCAGAGGGAGGAATTAGATAAGGCACGGGTGGAAGCAAGATGGCCGAAAAGAGGGAGATACTGTTGTTGGGGGACTTCAACCTGCCGGATGTAGATTGGAGCCTCCCAGCAGCAGTTTCAGCTAGACACAGGGACATCCAGGACTCTCTGCAGGGGGCTTTCCTCTGCCAACTAGTCAACAGACTCACTCGTGAGAGGGTAATACTGGACCTGGTACTGACAAACAGGGATAGTATTGTGGATGTCAAGGTGGAAGACCACCTGGGGACCAGTGATCACCGTACAGCATGGTTCAATACAAGGGTGGCTTTGGAATTAAGCCATACAAGTGCAAGGGTCCTGGATTCAGGAGGGCAGATTTTATAAATATGGTTGAATGTCTCAGGGATGACATGGCAGGGGGCATGGCCTGAGAGGGGTAGAGGAACAGTGAGAAAAGCTAAAAGGGAGAATAGTACAAGCAGCAAATCTCTGTGTCAAACAAGTGAGCAAAAGCAAGAGGAAAAAGAGAGACTGCTATAGTTCTTGAAAGAGGTGGATGAAAAGGCAAAGGCAAAAAGGGTAGCATTTGGAAGGTATAAGGAGACACAGAGGTAGGAGGATAGGGAGGTGCAACAGGAGAAATAGAGGGAAGCAGAGAAAGCAGTAAGGAGCGCAAAGGTGAAAACTGAAGAGAGAATAATCCAGGAGGTAACAAACGGGACAAGACATTTTTTAGGTATATAAGTGAAAAGCGGAAGACCTGAGGTGGGATTGCAAGGTTAAAAAAGGGGGGGGGGGCAGTGCAGAGAGGGACCAGGAAAAGGCAGACATCATAAACAAATATTTTTGTTCAGTGTTCACAGAGGAAGGAGAAGGGGAAGGGGTCACAAAAAAGCAACAAAAGCTTTGGAGGGAGGGAGGTGGATACTACTCCTTTTTTGGAGGAGAAGGTCCTGAATGGACTTGCTAATCTGAAGGTGGACAAAGCAATGGGGCCAGGTGGGATGCATCCAAGGTATTGAGAGAGCCCACGGAAATACTATCTGCACCTCTGACAGCCCTGTTTAACAGCTCATTAGAAATAGGAGTGGTTCCGAAGGATGGGAGGAGGGTGGATTTAGTCCCCCTACACAAAAGTGGTAGCAGGAGGGTGGCTGGTAATTAAAGGCCAGTCAGCCTGACATCAGTGATGGAAAAATAAATGGTGTCACTGCTGAAGGAAAGGACTGTGGAATATCTTGAATCCAGTGGGTTACAAGACACGAGGCATCATGGTTTCACAGGGAGGAGGTCATGTTAAATGAATCTGATATATTTCTTTGACTGAGCAACAAGGGAGTTAGATCAGGGTGGAGCGGTGGACATGGCCTATTTAGATTTCAGTAAGGTTTTTGACACTGTTCCACATAGGAGACTAGTTAGCATGCTAGGGAGCTTAGGAGTTGGGTCCAAAGGTGGTTAATCGGTTAAGAAATTGGTTAGGGGATAGATGACAGAGGGTGGTGGTAAATGAAGTTCACTCTGAGAAAGGGGGAATGACCAGTGGGTGCCTCAGGAATCAGTGCAAGGATCAGTTCTCTTTAATGTCTTTGTAAGTGACATTACAGAGGAACTGGAAGGGAAGGTCTGCTTCTTTGCAGATGACACCAACATCTGCAATAGGGTGGACACTCCAGGGAGAGTGGAAAGGATGAGCACAGATCTGAGAAAACTAGAGGAGTGGTCAAGGATATGGCAGCTGGGTTTTAATGCAAAAAAGTGCAAAATAATGCACTTAGGGCACAGAAACCAAAGGGCAGAGTACAAAATGGATGGAGTGGTACTGACATCCACCAAGCAAGAAAGAGATCTGGGGATAATCATATCGGATGACCTAAAGGTGGTCAGGCACTGCAGCAAGGCAAACTGGAGAACTAGTGGGATGTTGCGGTGCACAGGGAGGGGTATCAACAGCAGAAAGTGGGAGGTGGTGTTACCTCAGTATAAATCTCTGGTAAGACGTCACCTAAAGTACTGTATGCAATTCTGGAGACCACATCACCAGTAAGACATAGACAGAGTAGAGGGGTTCTATGTCATAACGGTGACTGTACATCGCTGAAAATATGAACAGAGATGTACATTTGCAGTGACAAAACTGAACTTAAATGTTTATGTGGGGGGCTTCACCCTCCCTTACTAAAATAACAATCTTTGGGGGGGGTGCATGTTGGGAAGGGGGAGAGAACCAGGTCGAAAAAAAAACCCAAACACATGGGTGCAGAAAAGTACAAAGTATTGTGCTCCACCCCAGCCCCAAACCCTGCACCCTCCTCACCAGAGTCAGCCATCCTAACCACCATGCCACTAGGCCAGCTCAGCAACTTCTCCTCTTACCACCCTTCACATACCTTAGGGATACCTTCCAGTATCCTGTTGCTATTCCTCTCACCCTGCACTTTCCAATTGCTACCCTTTCAGGGTAGCCCACTACACAGGCACTGAGACTGAGATGCTCATATTTGAGTTGCTCAATCTCAGTCACCCTTTCGACGGGATACTGAGTAGAGGCTGTCCAGAGGAGGGCAACTAAAATGGTGCAGGGTCTACATCAAAAGCCCTACGAGGAGAGGTTAAAGCAGCTAAGCATGTAAACCCTGGAGGAGAGGAGGAAGAGGGGGATATGATAGAGACATTTAAGTATTTCATGCATATAAATAAGGTACATGAGGGAAGTATTTCTCAGAAGAAAAGGTAGATTCAGGAGAGATGTTAGGAAGTACTTCACAGAAAGAGTGGGGTATTCCTGGAACAATCTTCCAGCAGAAGAGGTGGGGTGAAGACAGTGGCAGGGTTCAAGAATGCATAGAACAGGCACAAGGGATCATAGTGGAAAGGAAGGGGGGGAGAGCAAAAGATCAAGTACAGTCTGTGATAACAATGTAGGCAGAGAAAAACAGGGCAGACTAGGTAGGCCAGGTGGAAGCAGTCCTTATTTGCTGTCAAATTCTGTGTTTCTCTGTTTGATCTGTTTATTTCTCTTTGAGGTCAGACTAACATAGCAGATTAAGGGCCAGTTAAAAGTGAAGATTTATGAGCATAAAACAGCCATTTCAGTGGGCAAAACCAACTATACCATAACTAACCACTATTTGGAGGCTGGCCGTAGTTCATCAGCATTCCTTTGGTTTATGGCCATGGAGCATGTGAAATTGGCCATCAAAGGGGAAACATTCAAAAGTTAAAACTGTCTGCACCAAAAAGAAGCTTTCTTTTTTTTTTACATTTTTTAATGATTCCTCCCATTTTTGTGTTGTATATTTGTATGTATAGCAGTTGCTCTTGTATTTTTTTCAACATTTTATCTGCCGTTTTGCCTGATTTGTACCTTTCTGGTATGTTCCCTCCAGCTCTATCACCCAGATGCCCTGGGTCTTTCTGACATGCTCTGGTTGTACTCTGCAACAGCATCTTTGGAGGTACCCAGTCACCAGTGTGAGGCCTGTGGGGATCTGGCTGCCATGCAGCCATTGTCAGGGTTTTTCTGCCATTTTTTTCTTCCCTAGGACTCCTCAGCATGTGCAGTGATGGATTGTGCATACTCTGCCTCTGTGGAGATCCCCCCTTCCCCAGCACTGTTACTCAGTTTTCTCCAGATGGCAGCCAGTAAATGGGACACATGTGCCCTTCTCCCCGAGGCAGGAGAGCTATCCTTGAGATGCTTGATCCTCTGCCCCCTAGCTGTCTCCCACGTTCCCTGCATCAGTTCTTGAACCATGGTTGTTGGTGTGGTAGGTGGAGTAGCAGCCAGTGCCTCAGTCCATTATGACAATGGGCTGAGTTTGAATGAATTTTTATGTGATTTTTTCCTCCCTTCCATCTTCCATTTTCTATTATCCCCCTCCTGACCCTCTACCACGCACAGTCAATTTCCACAGTATGAAATTTTCTCCATGATTTGTTTTATACCGCAGATTTTTCATCTTCAGTTATTTTTGAATTTCCCATGGGGGTAGGCTATTAAGGGATTTGCATGCCCCTAGCTTTGAGGACAGTGAATTTCTATGCCAAAAGTATGGCTCCTGAATTGCAGCCACAGTGGCAATTGGTCAGGGATTTGCTTGAGTTTAATATTTTTTCATTTTGTCTGCTTATTTGGAACTTTTGGAGTCTTTTATACCCTTCCTTTGATTCAAGTAAGGTCTGGTATGGTGGTTAGGCCATCAGGCCATATTTTCAAAATGTTACAAACACTATATATATATTGGACACACTGCTATTGCAGTTCAGCATACTCTATTGAACATTAAGTAAATGGAGTGAATCAGCCACTTCTCTTTCCACTGTAGCTTCAGCATTGTGTCAATATATCAATCTACCTGGCACATTAGCAGCCCCCAAACCCCGTTCGTTACTCAGTGCAGAAGTTTGATTAGGCAGTAAGACCATCTGGCCATTTTTTAGAGAAACTTTATGAATGTTGTAGCATTGAAGAATATGGACATAAAAAGATCATTAAAAAATGTTCTGATATGTTACAATGTATTACACTGAATTAGTCTTCCCCTCTGAGTTTTCCTGCCTCCTATTACCCTCTCATTCTTGATAATCCTTAAATAAATTCCACTGTTCGAGTCCAGTTTTAATCCCAGCATTAACCTCATTACTGGCTAGATTTCAGCTATGCACTGCATGATTTGTGTCATGATAACAATTTTTCCTAATGTCCTTCTTAAATTTTCTTCCTTCCAACTTGAGATTGTGCTCATTAGTGGATGAACTGTTATTCAGATTGAACAACTTGGAGTTTGTCTCACTGCACTTATGTAAAGTATGCATTTGAATTTTTCCGTCATGTCCCATACTCCCTGCTATTGTCCTGAGAATACATATAGAGACTTTCCAGTCTGTATCCATAGTCTCATCACCCTCCACTGTATCATTTTCCACCTATCCTTCCTCAGATTTTGGTTCCAGAAATGCACATGTAACCCCCTTGTTCCCAGGGGATACTAGAATCCCAGTTAGAATCAGTGGCAGGCAGGGAAAGGCAGCTAGTGAAATACCAGTTAAATGGATTTCACACTGTCAAGCTCTAGTGTCAGTCTCAGCTGAGCTAGAGGGTGATGTAATCTTAGGACTCCCACAACGGCATAAGCCACATTTGTGCTAGATCTAGGGATGTTAGCTTTAGAATGTTCAATCAGTCCTGAGTAGGAGTTTCCAGGAGTAGGCTACAGCTTGCTGTGCAGCTCTTCAGACAGCTCTGACAGACAGCTACCATTGTGTTTTGGGTAGTTTGTTCCCACCCCAGAAGAAGAACATAGAAGACAGTGATTGAAGTGGTGGAGACCTTGCCAAGTGGGTTTTTCTTTGCCCCATCCCAGGAGGGATGGGGTGATTTTTAGGGTTCAGGGGCAACCCCCATACCCAGTCTGTCTTGTGAAGCTGCCTGTGACAACTTCAGAAACTGTGAGTACTTTTGAGTCCACCCAGGAGGGGCACCTGCATTCCTTTTGGTGAATTTTCTCTGACAAAGGACCCTGTCACCTAGACTGTGTCTGTTTTCAAAAGTGTCTGCCTATGGTGGAGTCTAGAGAGAGAGAGAGAGACTGTCCAAGTTCAGAACTTTTAATCATGTAGTATGTTAAGTGTGAAAAACATTTCAAGATAGCATCTACACGTTTTCTGTGAGGGTGTTATTAACCAGATGAATGGCTGAGTATAAACTTGGAAGCAAAAGGTGGGAGACCCCCAATCTTGAGTAACAAATTTACCTCTCCGGGTTCAGTTTGGGCAACAGTTCAAATTTTCTCTCAATGCATTTGGCTAGTGCTTGATGGAAATAGTTACTCAGACGTGGGTTTTAGATTCTCTGTTTCAAGTTCACCTCAGTGTAGCGGGTGCTGGAAGATTTTGAGCCTATATGTGCTCTTTGGTGGTCATGTGTGCCACCAGTATTCCTCATGAAATATGAGAACGTGTCCTAGTACTGGCCGTGTGTGCCTAGTCGATGGGAAAGTGTCCTAGTACTGGCTGTGTGTGCCTAGTCTAGAGGAAATGTACCAGTAACTGCCGTGTGTGCCAATCTCCATTTCAGAACCTGAGAGTTCACTGTGCCTGTTCAGTGTGCCTATGTTAAATGGGAAGTTCAGGAAAGTCTGCACCTCAGTAATCTGCATTATCAGTATGAGTAACCCTGTGGGGGTCCATCTTTGCTTTGTGATTATTCTCTGAGTATGTGAACAAACGCCACACTCTAGAATCCCAAGCTGGTTTGGACAGTAGTGTTATTGCTTCCACTGTGTCTGGATTTACTTGAGTGTTCCTGTCCCAAAGTACAAACTGAGCACAATTAGGAGCAAACATTTTCTCCCAGGGACCTGGGCTGCTGGCCATGGTAAATGGTCCCACCAGGTGTGTGCCAGGAAGTTGCCACACTTGGGTTGCTTGTTTGTAATAGCAGACTCAGAGAAAGATGTGTAAATAAAATATTCAGTAAACTCCCACCCCTCTTTTGCACCTAGACTCTATGTGGTGAGAGCAGCAGCCCTGCTAGTTAAACAAGGGGGGCTGGTTGGGGGGGGGGTTACACACATACTTTATTACAAGTGCTTTTCAGCCTGCTAGTTAAACAAGGGGGGCTGGTTGGGGGGTTACACACATACTTTATTACAAAGTACTTTTCAATGTGGCTTGTGCAAAACAGGCAGAAGTGTAATGCCCAACGTTTTGTGTCACCGTATCAATGCTTTCTCAAGGGTAAGAAAGTGTCAATATAGTGTGAAACACTGGGTAATAAGTTTCTTCTGCTTGTTTGTCATGCGACGCACTGAAAAGCATTTTGTAATAAAGTATTACTGCACTGGCACATAAATATAGAGTACTATAAGAAGTGATGAGTATAATAAAAATGTTATACACCTGAGGTGTGGGAAGCTAAATAATTCCTGAAAGTGAAACTGCAGGGGTTTATAGAAACATCCCACACCAAGGGCATGTGTAAAATTTGAGTTTTACATACCACCCCATGTTTTGTTTTATACAACTGCGGGGATATTTTTTTTTTTTTTCCCAGAAAAGTCTTCAAATTTGAAGTTCCAGCTGCACTTGCTCTGCTGTCTGACAATCAAGGCCCTCTGGTCACTTAAACTTAACCGTGGGAAGGGCAACCAGGTTGGTGGAGGGAGACATGCTGGCCACAGCCTTCACCACTTGATGCTCATACCACTTTCCTTCTTCTGCACACATACAGCAGGTTGCAGCCTGGGCTCCATACAGACAGGGAGCTGAAAGTGCCGACTGCTTTTTGAGGGGAATCTGGCGCATGCCCCTGTGGAAGAAACACAACCCAGTTATTATGAGTTTATGTTTTTTGCCTTGATGTGTGGATGATAATCAGCTGTGACTGATGGCCGAGCTTCATTGTTCTACTGCAGTATTACCTCTCTGCTGTGATTGGTGATGCCCTTCCTTATCCATTTACATCCTGATTGCCTTTCTATAGGCTGTACTGTTTAGGGCAGAGGTTTTCATACTTTTTATGTTTGCTTGCACGCATGTGCAAGAAACATAGTGCCATCATCGGAGATTTCGGAGGTGTGTCACCTCCTCCTCCAATTCAGTCAGTGTGTTGGCAGGCGCGGCCCCTGTAAGCCAATGCATTCTGGAGCTGTCTATGACAAGCTCCAAAATGCAGTAGCATACAGTTTAGAGGGGGAGATACGCTTGAGTGAGCAGTGATAAAATATCGCCTGCTTATGCGCAGCTACCCCCCCAAACACACACACACACGCCACGCAGGCATGCGCGCCCTTCCCGCACACACACACTGAATAGCCAATGGGGGTACCCAATCCCCATCGGCTGTGCTGCGTTCCCCCCGCCCACCTCCCCACCAAAGCCTTCAGAAATGCCATGCTGGGTGCCCACCCCAGCGCAAGGGTGGTCGATATAGCCGACGGGTGCCCAATCCCCGCCGGCCCACTGTCCCAACCCCGAGACCAAGTGCCACGCTGGGAGCCCACCCCCATGGCAATCCATACTTGGCTGACGGGGTGCCCAATCCCCCATCAGCTGAACGGCCCCCAACTGCTTGGGCCATGCTGAGCCCACCAGCATGGCAAATGTCCCTCGTCGTTTTTTTTTTTTTTTTTTTACCTGTAAAGAAAAAACGTCCCACGGCGCTCCCAGCCTCCACAACCCGCACTCCACCCACTGCGCACTCCAGCCTTTCCCCACATCCCCCTCAACCCCATACTTCACCTCCGACCTCGCGCGACGCTTCGTGGACCGGGAACACGCCTGCACTCTACAAAGCCAACCGCGAACTGAGGAAATGCCGTAAGCTGTATAATGGGCTAGATAGGGGTTTCAACTTTGTTGCATATCTCAGGTATTTTTGAATTTTAGACCTTTAACATAATTTTGGGACATGATGATGTCACTGCTCGCGAAGAGCCTGGCTCAAAGGGTGATTTTGCAGTCACTGCGCAAAATCACCCTTCGGGCCTGAATAATGCCATGACAGTGACATCATTCATGAGAAGGGGTCCCAAAAACCCCATGTTGAAAATTTGGTGCCAAAATTCCAAAAAATGACTGTTTTACGAGTGTGCATTGCGCAGTTCCTACGCAGGCTCGTAAGTTTATGAATTTTCAATATTTTAACTCCAAATTTTCAACATTGCCATTTTACCACACCTTCTTATGAGTAGTACAGCTGTCATTTTTCACTTCTGACCCAAAATGTGTTTCCGCCCATGTAGCGCACAATGGTGCAGTCGGTGTGCGAAATCAATGTATGGGATAAATTAAGAAAATCACAGTGACACTGTTCATGAGCAGAGGTCTTAAAATGGCTATGTTGAAAATTTGCAGTAAATAATTCCTAAAATGACTGTTAATTGAGCGTCATGCTATGCAGTTCCACGCGACGTCGTAGGTCGCGAATTTTCAATATTTTCACTCCAGATTTTCAACATTGCCATTTTATCACACCTTATGAGTAGTACAGCTGCCATTTTTCACATCTCACCCAAAACGTGTTTCCGCCCATGTAGCGCACAATGGTGCAGTCGGTGTGCAAAATCAATGTACAGGATAAATTAAGCAAATCACAGTGACACTGTTCATAAGCAAAGGTCTTAAAATGGCTATGTTGAAAATTTGGTGAAAAAATTCCAAAAGATGACTGTTTTACGAACATGTGTTGTACAGTTCCTACACACACTCGTAAGTTCGCAAATTTTCAATATTTTCACTCCAGATTTTCAACATTGCCATTTTACCACACCTTCTTATGAGTAGTACTGCTGTCATTTTTCACATCTCACCCAAAACGTGTTTCTGCCCATGTAGAGCACAGTGGCGTAGTCGGTGTGTGAAATCAATGTACGTGACAAATTAAGAAAATCACAGTGACACTGTTCATGAGCAGAGGTCTAAAAATGGCTATGTTGAAAATCTGGTGAAAAAATTCCTAAAAATGACTGTGTTACGAGCGTGTGTTGCACAGTTCCTATGCATGCTCGTAAGATTGCAAATTTAATATTTTCACTCCAGATTTTCAACATTGCCATTTTATTACACTTCCTTATGAATAGCACAGCTGCAATTTTTCATATGTCACCCAAAATGTGTTTTCGCACATGTAGCGCACAATGGTGCTGTTGGTGTGCGAAAGCAATGTTTAGGACAGATTAAGAAAATCACAGTTACACTGTTCATGAGCAGAGGTCTTAAAATGGCTATGCTAAAAATTTGGTGACAAAAGTCCATAAAATGACTGTGTTACGAGTGAGCATTGCCCAGTTTCCACGCACCCTCGCTAGTTCATGACTTTGTAATATTTTCAGTCCAGATTTTCACCAGTGCCATTTTTCCACACTACCTTATGAACAGTACAGCTGTCATTTTTCACAACGTGATTGAAGTGTGTTTCCACACTTTCAGCGCAGAGATGCGTGGTCGCTGTGGGAAATCATTGTTCGGCACAGATAAAGAAAATCACAGTGACACTGTTCATGATCGGAGGCACCAAAATGCCTGAGTTGACAATCTGCTGTAAAAAATCCCCAACCTAATTATATTGCAGGTGTGCGTTGCACAGTTTCTATGTACGCTCATGACTTCACCATTTTTTTAAATATTTTTATGTCAGATTTGCAACATTGCCATTTTTTACACCTCCCCATGAAAAGTACAGCTGTCATTTTTTACATCCTATTCAGAATGTTTTTGCACCTGTGGTGCTAAATGCCATAGTCACTGAGCATAAGCAGCTTTCGGCTAACAAACTGATATTCCCCCTGTTCATGAGGTGGGGTCACAAAACAAACATGTTGAAAATTTGGAGTGAAAATACCAACGAATGCCTGAGGTATTAGGGTTTCCAACCATAACGCCCAACCCTGTAGAGAATGACAGGCATCAGGGGTGTAACTTGGGATTCTTGCCTGTGATGCTCATACCATTCCACACCCTGCAGTCAGTGAGAGCCATCGAGGTATGCCTTGGACTCTTCGGCCCCAAACTTCACCCCATTCTCCTATATCACACCCATCTCACCATATTTCCTAATGAAATGGGGTGCGCATAAGGGCCAAAGACCCCAAGGAACACCATGACACTTGTCAGTGTCTGTAGGGTGGGGTGTGGTGAAATGGTGTGGCTGTTATGTCTGACAACCCAAACGCACACCCCAATGCCTGTCACTCTCTGCAGGGTGGTGGTGGGGTTGGCTTCAGTTCAATACTTCACTGCCATTCCTATTACACAGCTCTGTAACTTCTACACTACCACTGCCAATGCCAGCAAGCAAACATTCGGTATTGACAAATGCTTGTTCTAATTGTCACCACACACACACACACACACACACACACACACACACACACACACACACTGAAGTAATAATGGTAAAGCTGTAGGCCTGTGGTTCACTGGGACAGCCTATTTAAGGGGGTCCTCCAACTGAGACTACTACAAAGGGCTGGCTGTGTCACTTGCATGTGCCTGGCTAGTTGCAGTGTGTGTTTGTTTGATCTGTTGCCATCAGGTTTCTCTATTTTTATTTGTTTTGTGCTTCCCTTATCTTTATTGCCTGCTAGCTTTTAGATGGGAAATTGGTCTGGGCCCAAGAGTGGTTTCCTTTCTCACTTTCTGTCCTGTGCTCCACTGGATTGCTCTATCTCAGGACTCCTAGACCAAAACTCATAACCAATTTAGTGGTTATCTGCTTCAAGCAGTACCTCCTTTTTTCTTCATTTGGTGGCTGCTCGCATTAATTTGAACAGCTCTTCTTTTGAGCCATTTCATGAAGACTACTTCCTCTTTTGTTTTTAAGGTTGCACTCACTGAAAGAAGCCTTACAGTAGAACTAGTGCACCAGCCTTGGGATCTCCATCCACTAATCAGAATGGATTTAAGCTCCATTATGACTACCACATGATTCGTGCCTCACATTCATAATATTTTTTCTTTTCCAGAATTGGATCCATTGACATATTCTGGTTACTCTTTCTGCATAAAAGTCATGACATCTGCCTCAGAAAGAAACATCACAATGCACTTCATTAAATGGCTTGGGAGTTGGGCATCTTCGTACTATAAGTCCTACTATTGTATGTAGTTCATCTGGAATTCTGTGTCTGAACCTATGATGGGCCATATTCAGCTTTCATCTTAGATTCTAGCCTGGATAGAATGCTAATCAAGGCCTAGGATCCCTGGATGTGTCCTCCTTAGAATTTTTTTCTTTTCCTGTGTGGTGAGACTATTATGTCCAGGAGATAGGCCATCTCCAAGCCGGGTGGTTTTGGTGGTCCTATTCCCTTTAGCTTAGGTGCACATGCCTTGGAACCTCCTACAGGGTGGAAACATTGAGTCAGATCCATTAAATATCACATTTCACAAGCATCAATGTAACCTCACCTCCAGCCCCAGTGAATTGAAAAACTGTAGGCCTGTGGTTCAGTGGGGCAGCCCATGATGAGCTCCTTTCAGAAGGACTACTACAAAAGTCTGCAAACCCTAGCCCTCAAGGCTGGATGCATCATTTGTCTGTCCTCCGGCTCATTTCCTCCTTTCCATCTGCTTGCAAGGTGGGTGATCTTATTTCCTTTAGTCTAGGATAATATGCCTGGGTGCCTCCTACTAACAGTGATCTGATGCTAAATTTGAATTTGATGAACATGATGAAATCTGAGTTTTGGACAGCTGTAAAGCAGGTCTGAAGGAATTCTTTCCCTTCAGCATGTTGTCACTTCAGTGTCATGACACAGCACTTTTACAGGGAAAACACACTGAAGTTGTTCAAGTTGTTGGCAAGCCACATGAACTGCAGGAGCCAAACAGCAACGCTCGAGATAGAGACCTTCTTGTGCAGCACACATCTCAGATGACATCTCTCTCTCTCTCTCTCTTTCTCTCATACTTCAAACAAGCATGGAATAGGCATAAGAGAGCAATACAGATGAGTATGAATGGATAGGCCATTGACAGAGCAAAGGACAAGGGCACATTCATAAGGTAGAAAAAGAAATGGGCAGACTGGATAGTCCTTGCAGTCCTTTTCTGCCATCAACTTCTATGTTTCTATGAAGGACCTGCAAGAGGAAGGGATTTCTTTTTCTGAAAAATGACCTGTTCAACTTGAGGCACTATACATAGTTGTATTTATTAACATCCTTATGGCTCATCATGTGTTTATTCAAAAAGTAATATTTTCTTGTCATATAAATGAAACATAGGACTCTGCAAAATTTAAATACTGTCAGTGAAATTCTTATCAAATGTGAAATTTGCTTCCACAAAATATCCCGAAATGTGGAGGAAATTTATGAGAAATTCCACCTCAAACTGTGGAATTCTGACATGTATTTCAGACTAATGTGGTGAAAATCCCTCCGTCCTTCTCCTGTCCTTCCTCTTCCCAGCAGCCATGGTGAGACTTCTCTCTCCACACATTTTTGGTTTTAACTTGCTCCTTTCTGAGCACCACATATTTCCTTGCCCCTCAAGTTTTCCAGCTGACTCCTAAATGCTGATTGTAAACTACCTACATTCATTCCATCCTTCTCTACCTCCTATACAGTAGCTTATGCCTTTCTAGTTGGTCTGCCCAGCTAATTTTAGTCGCTAACAAAAACAATATATATATATATATATCGCAATTTTGCCTATTTTGTATCCTTATTAATTACCACTTTTACTACTTGAACTGCCATTTATATATTGTCATTTGTCTGTTTTGAACTGCCACATCTATACTGTAATCTGTCTATTTACTTATTTCATCATGCGGTTCCCTTTCCCCTTGGTTGCACCTGGAATTGAGTGTTGGCTCAGTGTGCCTCTCCTGTTACCAAAATGCTAAATACATAAAAACAGATAATTGAGGAATGAATGTTTGCAGAACTGACTGCTTTTTTAACTAGTAGGTAGAAACTGGTGTAACTGAGACCATAGCTGGGAAGTAGAGACACTGGTGTAACTGGGAGAAGAAACTGAATGACTGTGAGGTGACACTGCTGCAATTCTCTCTGGTGAAACTGGGAGTGAACACTGGTGTAACTGGGATGAGACACTGATGTAACAGCTATGGGTTTAAAAAATAAAACCGCTCCCACCTACACTGTAACATTCCCCACCCTCCTTCCTCCACTCCAACCATTTACAAATATTTCCCTCCACCATGCCATGATGTAACGCCCATACCTCCCTCCACCCCCTCCCAGTCTTCGTGAACTTGCATGAGCAAAAGTTTGTCAGTTGTCATACATTCCCTTCCCTCGCACACCCAATATCTGTGTTTTTTGTAATGTAACATCACAAGTAGGAAGCAGAGTATGATGCAGAGCATCAGTTGGGAGAGGGGGCAGGAAGGCATGGAGAGCCAAGTGTGCCAACACCAGGACGGAGCCTCAGAAATAAAATCCTAGACTTGTAGGCTATCATGGCAGAAGTTAACCTGTAACTTATTTATTTATTTGTTAGCTTTTGGTAACCGGGTAAGTGCGCTAGGCAACAATCCTGCCTATTTTCAGGCACAACCCGGGAGAGTACAAGACAAAAGTACACATATTCACAGTAGTACAAATGAATAAATAAGAACAACATAAGAGTACAAACAATATAGTACAGGTAGGAATACATGCTAGGATAGATCAAAAAGATAGTAATACAGGATACCATAAGAGGCAAGGTAGTCTAGTGGAAGTGCTTGCACACTAACTTTCCTAGTCCCTACAAGTAAGTACATAACAAGAACACTTTGAAAAAGCAAAAATATAACAATAAGTCAAGCCCCAACCAGGAGGCCTAGTGAAGTTAGGTGTAGGTGCATTTGCAGTTACCCAGGGTGTAGAGGTGAGAGAACAGCAAGCTTTTAAAGACACGATGGGAGGCAGAATTTTTAACATGGAGGGGGAGCGAGTTACAGAACTTAGGAGCAAAACTGGAGAACGCCTGTTCACCCATTTTTGTAGCATAAGGTCTAAGAGAAAGCATTGGGACTGAGGAGGACCTGAAGGTGTGGGATTGGGAAACTGGAACAAGCAAGTCGGCCAGTAAGTCCGGGCGAGGTGGTCTAGTTAGGGAGTTGATAAGACACCCAAGGGAGTAGGCCCAGAGATCCTTGGGTGACTGCCAGTTTAAGCTGGAGTAAAGGAGGCAGTGATGAGTAAGGCGAGGAGCAGATAAGGGAAATCTGCAGATATTATTGTAGGAAGTGCCCAATTTGTAGAGCACACTGGTATTGACAGGGTAAAGAACTGGGAGAGCATATAGGAGCTGAAGGAGAAACACTCCTTTAGCTACAGATAGTCTGGCAGATGGTGTGAGGGAGTGGCACACTCAGTAGGCACCGCCTATTTTTGCTTTGACAGCACGACAAACCACGTTGACATGGGCTGAGAAAATCGAGAGAAGGATCAAGTGTAACCCCAAGGTATTTAAAGGAGGACATGTTAGTGACCGAGGTTCCATCCCTACAGTGAACCAGGAGCTTAGGAGCTGTGGAGGGCAGTTTATTTTGAGGAGCCAAAAAGCATGGCCCATGTTTTATCTATGTTTAGAATTTGATGGCTGTTCGAGAGCCATAATTGAAGGGATTAAAAGTCAAGTGAGAGTCTGAGGTTGATGTCATCAATTGATTTAGATGTGGAATAAAGAACCAGGTCATCAGCATACATGAGTATGCTACTGTGGTGAGAAGGGTTGGGAATATCATTAAGGAATTGGGAGAAGAGGAGAGGACCGAGAATGGACCCCTGTGGAATGCCAAGGGTGACAGGTTTGGGGGAGGACAGAGCCTTGTGGAAAGCTACAGCCTGAGCGCGGTTGTCCAGGTAACTGCAGAACCAGGATAGAGTGGAGTCAGAGGCACCAAAGGTTTGAAACTTCATCAGCATAAGTGGGCGATGAACCATGTCAAAATCTTTGGACAGGCCAATAAAAACAGCTCCTGTGAGTAGGTCCTTATCCATATTACTTTTGACATTGCAGGTAATTTGGGTCAGAGCAGTGGTGGTACTGTGCCCAGCCCTAAAGCCATGTTGGCAGGGGGATTGAAGATTAAACTTATAAGGTGTTCCGAGAGCTGACGATGGACTACTTTCTCGAGAAACTTGCTGAGAGTGGGGAGAAGAGCGATGGGACGGTAGTTGGACATAAGTTTGTCATCTCCCTTTTTGAATATAGGGATAGTTCTGGCCATTTTCCAGGCAAGGGGGACTGAGGAAGCACTGATTGAAAGGCTGAAAAGCCTGGTGATGGACTTGGCAAGCTAGGTCGCAAACTGTATGAGTATCTCTGGATGGATTCCATCAGGGCCTGGGCCCCCGCGAGCTGGTAGGGTTTTGAGAAGTTTTTGTACTTCTTGGTATGTGATCGGAGCCAGCGCCAGGGGGAGGGAGTGGGGGTCGTGGAAGAAGCAGCAAGCCAGTCATCTTGGATCCTGGTGGGTGCTGTATAAGGTAGCGAGGAAAAGAGGGAGTTAAAAGCATTGGCAATAGTTAGTAAATTGTTACAGTGTGTACCCTGTATATACATGTCTGTAGGTGTCTGTGGCTTGTTATTACCAAGAATTTCCTTGATTTGGACCCAGTACCTTTTAGGGTTGGAGGCAGAGGACATAAGGGGATTCCTATAGTAAGAACATTTAGCCAGGCATAATTCCTTTTTGCACTTGTTCCATGAGGCTCTATAGGCTTCAAAGTTAGCAAGTAGATGAGAGACCTTCCACACAGACCACAGTTTATCCCTACGTTTCAGTAGTTGAAGCAGGGGAAACGTCAGCCATTTGGTAACCTTCCCTTTCACCCTACGCATGGTGACAGGGATGTGTTTGTTTTGCAGCGAGAGTAGAACGGAGTTGAAATATCCAGTTGCAAAGTTAATGTCCTCAGTAAAGTAGAGAGGAGATCAGTCAACTAGAACAAGATCTTTTTTTTTTCCAATTGTTTAACCAGATGAGACACACTAAGCTGAAAGCTTTTTTACAGGTGCAACCTGGGAGCAAAGGGAAGTTAAGTGACTTGCTCAGGGTCACACAGTATATGCAAGTGGGGGCTGTGGTATTCAAACCCAGGTCTCCAGATTTGCAGCTCAGAGCCTTAAACCACTGTGCTATACTGCCTCTTGAGTGAAGGCATCCACATTTAGGTGGAAGAGGTTGGAGAAGGTAACAACTTTAGAGGGGAAGGAGGGGGTGGAGGTGTCTTAAACACAATAAACTGGATAGTGATCGCTAATGGTGTCTGGGAGTACTCCTGCCGAGGTGATATATTCCTTCCTATTTGTTAGGATCCAGTTGAGTAGGTTGGCACAGGCACCCCCACAGGAGATCCTGGTGGGTTCCTGAATAAGCTGAGAGAGGTTGGCTTGGCTAACCAGGAAGGATAGGTGGGAGGATCTATGCCCTGCCCAGTCTAGGTTGAAATCACCAAGACAGATAATGTCAGTTTTACCTGTAACTGATAACAAATAATCAATGAATTCAGTAAGCCCCAGCTTGGAGTTCATGGGAGGAAAATATATATATATATGCAGAAAATATGGAATTTCTTTAGTCCCTCAAGCAGAAGGAGGGAGTGAAGGACCTTGCAGTTAGACAGCGGGGGGTCCTGCATTAAGGTGATGTTCAGATGAGATTTATAGTAGAGCGCCAGGCCTCTACCTCTTTTTGCCCCAGTACGATCCTCTCGAAGCATTTTGTAGCCATGAAAGGAGCACTGGAAATCAGTAACTACGGGCTTAAGCCATATTTCAGTGATGGCTAAGATATCCGGGCTGTTTACACTGATCCATGCCTGCAGGCCAAGGAGATTGGCAAGACGGCTCCTAGTTAGTGGCCATAATGAAATCATGATGCACCCAACACTGTGGCTGGGACATGGCCATACCAAGTTTCTCTCTATTTAGGAGAGACAGGGCAGGGAAGAGGGGAGGAGGGGAGGCATTATATGGGAAGGAGGGTAAAAAGGCCACTGCAGAGCAAGTGTACCAAGGTTAGGAGGGTCTGTAGGTGCTGCAGGTCATCCTGGGAATGGGTTCTGGGACCACTATCACTACCAGGGTAATGTACTGACCTCCTGTGCAAGGGCAGGAGATGGACGAATCACTACGGGAGGCTGTCATCAGGATGGCAGCAAAGGGGTAGGTGCTGCTAGTAGGAGATTTCAACCTGCCCAATGTGGAATGGAACTTTCCAACAGCAGCTTCAAGAAGGTCCAGGGCCATCCTTCAGTGTCTACAGGGAGCATTTCTCAGGCAGATATTAAAAGAACCTACTACAGATGGGCAGTGTTGGATCTAGTGGTAATAAACAAGAACAGCATTGCAGTCATCACAGTGGGGGGGGGGGATCTTTTAGGTACCAGTGATCATTATGCAATTCAACATAAGGAATGAAGCAGAGGCAAGCCACATGAGGATGAGGGGCCTGGACATCAGGAGGTCATATTTTGAAGGGGGAACTGCCTCAAAAAATCCTCAAAGGAAGGAATTGCCAGGGAGGAGTAGAAGCACAGTGGGGAAGAATAAGGGAGGGTATAATTAGGACAACAAACCTCTACATGAAAGAGGGAGCAAAAGCAGAAAGCAAAGGAAACTATTATGGTTCTCCAAAGAAGTGGCAAGGTTGGTGAAAGAAAACAGGGTGGCAATCAAGAGGTAAAAAGCAATGCAGAAGGAGGAGGACAGGAAGGTGTACCAAGCCAGACAGAATGAAGCAAGTAAGGGTCTTAGGAAAGCAAAGGCACAGACAGAGGAAAGGCTTACTAGAGGGGTATCTAATGATAATAATAAGGTTTTTCAGATATGTCAGCAAGAAGGGAAAAGCAAGGGGTGGGATAATGAGGATTAGATGGGTGGATGGGGGTGTGGAGTGGGACTGTGAATATATATATATATATTTTTTTTAGTCTTTGATAACTGGGTAAGGTCCACTAGGCACAAGTGCCTGTTTTCAGGGGTGACCTGGGAGCACTGGGCGGTTAAGTGACTTGCTTAGAGTCACACAGTATGCAAGTGGAGGTTGTGAGAATCAAACCAAGGTTTGGTCTGCTGGATGAACCAAGCTTGTTCACAGCTTGTTACTAGAACCTCTAGGCTACACTGCCAGTCAGAATAATAGGACTAAGAAAAAGATGACATTTAAAAAGAACATTTCTGCTTGGTTTTCACAGTGGAGAGAGAGGAGGTGCAGGGCGTAACCATACAGCCTTCATGTACGCATATGCGTACAGAAATTTTTGTGCCACCCCTTTAAAATTAGTGCTTTCAGGTTTCAATATGCTCCAAGTCTCCTGCAAAGCCTGCAGTAGAACTGCATAGCCCCAAATGCAATGCAAATTAGCCCTCTCCATCTTTTGCACAGTCTCCCCACAATACCTCCTGGCTGGGAGTTGTAGTTCAGTGAACACAGGTTCTGGCTAACGACCCTTCATGTTTGATATTGCAGCCATTACAATTCCTAGAGTTCACTGTTTGTGGCTACCCTTGTGGCATGGATCAGTTCCATCCAGAAGTCAGTGGCGTGGGTTACTGCTTGTGCTAACTTCCTCCAGGAGTTCTGCTGCTCATCGGCAATGTTACAGTTTAAAAAGGAAGACTAAACAAAAGCTCATCAGTAAGCATTTTTACAGATCTGCATTATGCCATTTGCTTTTATTTTTGTTTGTTGCATCTGAGTTGGTAGCCTTTAAGTTTTAGTTTATAGTTATAGTACTTTTTTTTTAAGTCAGAGCTCTGCAGCAACTCAGCGTTTTTCAACACAAAACTAAAACAGTCCCAGATAAGTGCGCTTTTCTTTGTATTCTCTTTAACAATATCTGAGAAGGGTGAATAAAAAAGGGAGGATGCTGTGAAATAACTGCTTGGCTGAAATGGATCCAGCTACCACTACCTGATTGGATCAAACCTGTCTGAACTTTTAAATAATGGAAACAGGCATCTTTGTAACTCTAAAAGCCTGCAAAAGTTTGAAAGTCTACAGTCTACCAGCTTCACTGGAGTTCACCCGTGTTGTCTCAGATGTGGCTTTTTTTTTACTTTTTATGTTTGCTTGCACGCATGTGCAAGAAATATAGTGCTATCATCTGAGATTTCGGAGGTGTGTCACCTCCTCCTCCAATTCAGTCAGTGTGTTGACAGGCGCGGCCCCTGTAAGCCAATGCATGTTGGAGCTGTCTATGACAAGCTCCAAAATGCAGTGGCATACAGTTCAAAGGGGGAGCTACGCTTGAGTGAGCAGAGATAAGATATCGCCTGCTCATGCGCAGCTCCCCCACACACACACACACACACCCCATGCAGGCGGTGCGCCCCCCTGCCCCCGCATGCATGCACACACTGTATAGCCGGACGGGGTGCCCAATCCCCATTGGCTCCACTGTCCTACCCCCGAGTAGTAAGTGCCACGCTGGGAGCCCACCCCAGCATGGCAAACGATCCTCTAGCCAACGGGGTGCCAATCCCTGTCGGCTGAACGCCCCCAACCATCCTTGTGCCATGCTGGGAGCCCACCTCAGCGTGGCAAACATCCCACATCATCCTTTTTGGTTTTTCCTGTAAAGAAAAACAGTCCCACGTAGTCTCCCTGGCCCCTCCCACAACCCGCACCCACCCTCGCACCCTGCCTTCCCACCCCCCCCACCCCATGCCTCCCGGACCTCGGCACGGCGCTCTTGGTGGACCAGGAACACGTTGCACTCTTCAAAGCCGACCCTTGAACTGAGAATGCCAGTAAGCTGTATAATGGGCTAGATAGGGTTTTCAACTTTGTTGCATATCTCAGGCATTTTTTGGAATTTTTGCGCCAAATTTTCAACATGGGGTTTTTGGGACCCCTTCTCATGATTGATGTCATGTCATGGCGTTATTCGGGCCTGAAGGGTGATTTTGCAGTCACTGCACAGTCACTGTGTGAAATCACCCTTTGGGCCTGAATAACGCCATGACAGTGAATCATTCATGAGAAGGGGTCCCCAAAACCTTATGTTGGAAAATTTGGTGCCAAAATTCCAAAAAATGACTGTTTAATGAGCGTGCGTTGTGCAGTTCCTACGCAGGCTCATAAGTTCACAAATTTTCAATATTTTCACTCCAGATTTTCAACATTGCCATTTTATCACACCTTCTTATGAGTAGTACAGCTGTCATTTTTCACATCTCACCCAAAATGTGTTTCCGCCCATGTAGCGCACAATGGTGCAGTCGGTGTGCGAAATCAATGTATGGGACAAATTAAGAAAATCACAGTGACACTGTTCATGAGCAGAGGTCTGAAAATGGCTATGTTGAAAATTTGGTGAAAAAATTCCTCAAAATGACTGTTTTATTTAGTGTGTGTTGCGCACTTCTACGCACGCTCGTAAGTTTGCGAATTTTCAATATTTTCACTCCAGATTTTCAACATTACCATTTTACCACACCTCTTATGAATAGTACAGCTGCCATTTTTCACATCTCACCCAAAACATGTTTTCACCCATGTAGCGCACAATGGCGCAGTCGGTGTGCGAGATCAATGTACAGGACAAATTAAGAAAATCACAGTGGCACTGTTCATGAGGTGAGGTGTTAAAATGGCTATGTTGAAAATTTGGTGAAAAAATTCCTAAAAATGACTGCTTTACGAGCGTGCATTGTACAGTTCCTATGCACGCTCGTAAGTTCGCGA
Organism: Neoceratodus forsteri; assembly: GCA_016271365.2. Taxonomy (NCBI): domain Eukaryota; kingdom Metazoa; phylum Chordata; order Ceratodontiformes; family Ceratodontidae; genus Neoceratodus; species Neoceratodus forsteri. The sequence goes on from CM057449.1 coordinate 991,374,169, forward strand.
ATTTTCAATATTTTCACTCAGGATTTCCAACATTGCCATTTTGCCACACCTTCTTATGAGTAGTACAGCTGTCATTTTTCACATCTCACCCAAAATGTGTTTCTGCCCATGTAGAGCACAATGGCGCAGTCGGTGTGCGAAATCAATGTATGGGATAAATGAAGAAAATCACAGGGACACTGTTCATGAGCAAAGATCTTAAAATGGCTATGTTGAAAATTTGGTGAAAAAATTCCAAAAAATTACTTTTACTAGCGTGCATTGCACAGTTCCTATGCATGCTCGTAAGTTTGCAAATTTAATATTTTCACTCCAGATTTACAACATTGCCATTTTATTACACTTCCTTATGAACAGCACAGCTGCAATTTTTCATATGTCGCCCAAAATGTGTTTTCACACATGTAGCGCACAATGGTGCTGTTGGTGTGTGAAAGCAATGTTTAGGATAGATTAAGAAAATCACAGTTACACTGTTCATGAGCAGAGGTCTTAAAATGGCTATGCTGAAAATTTGGAGACAAAAGTCCATAAAATGACTGTGTTACGAGTGAGCATTGCGCAGTTTCCACGCACCCTCGTTAGTTCATGACTTTGTAATATTTTCAGTCCAGATTTTCACCAGTGACATTTTTCCACACTTAATTATGAACAGTACAGCTGCCATTTTTCACAACATGGCTGAAGTGTGTTTTCACACTTTCAGCGCAGAGATGCGTGGTCGCTGTGGGAAATCATTGTTCGGCACAGATAAAGAAAATCACAGTGACACTGTTCATGATCAGAGGCACCAAAATGCCTGAGTTGGCAATCTGCTGTAAAAAATCCCCAACCTAATTATATTACGGGTGTGCGTTGCACAGTTTCTATGTACGCTCGTGACTTCACCATTTTTTTTAATATCTTTACTACAGATTTGCAACATTGCCATTTTTTACACCTCCCCATGAACAGTACAGCTGTCGTTTTTTACATCCTGTTCAGAATGGTTTTGCACCTGTGGTGCTAAATGCCGTAGTCACTGTGCATAAGCAGCTTTTGGCTAACAAACTGATATTCCCCCTGTTCATGAGGTGGGGTCACAAAACAAACATGTTGAAAATTTGGAGTGAAAATACCAACAAATGCCTGAGGTATTAGGGTTTCCAACTATAACGCCAACCCTGTAGAGAATGACAGGCATCAGGGTGTGACTTGGGATTCTTGCCTGTGATGCTCATACCATTCCACACCCTGCAGTCAGTGAGAGGCATCGAGGTATGCCTTGGACTCTTCGCCCCAAACTTCACCCCATTCTCCTATATCGCACTCCATCTCACCATATTTCCTAATGAAATGGGTGCATAAGGCCAAAGACCCCAAGGAGCACCGTGAAACTTGTCAGTGTCTGCAGGGTTGGGTGTGGTGAAATGGCGTGGCCGTTATGCCTGACGACCCAAACGCACACCCCAATGCCTGTCACTCTCTGCAGGGTGGTGGTGGGGTTGGCTTCAGTTCAATACTTCACTGCCATTCCTATTACGCAGCTCTGTAACTTCTATACTACCACTGCCAATGCCAGTAAGCAAACATTTGCCATTGACAAATGCTTGTTACAATTGGACTACTGTCAGAGCTGATTAAAGTCAAGTGCAAAAGTATAAAGGCAAAACATATTTTTTTATTGCAATTAAGACGCAGGAAACTTTAAGATACCATGTAAAAATACCCAGCTTAATATGGTTTCTGAAGTGGGAGAAGACGGAGGTAAGAGTGAGATTGCTATCAGAAGGGAGAAAACGCTGTCAGCAGACAGCAGCCAGTATTTACTTTGCTGAAAATGCTGTGATTTTTATTACTTATATTTTGAGTTCACTTCAACATGATGTAATATGCTTTTTGATAAGAGATGAGAGGGAGACATGTTGAAACTGTACCAAGGACAGGAGCAGGAACATACAAGGGAAGCAAACACTGTCAGCAGTCATCATTGTACTATGCTTAAAATGCCTTCATTTTTGTTTATTGTCTTCATAGCATTTAGTTTTTAGTTTACAAGTACTTTAATATCTTGTGGTATGCCTTATGACAAGAGAGAAGGAGACTTTGTAAATTAACAGTGAAACTGGAGAAAGGTAGGAGACTTGCTGAAACTGTGTGAACATATGAAAATGCCAGCAAAAGCAGGCCTTATGGCCTATCAAGTCTGCTCGATTGTGCAGCTAGCCCTTCAACCTGCAGCTGTCCCACCCTCCCCACCCCTCATCATCATAACCCCCCACCCTATCCCAACTCCACTTAAAGCCACCCACCATTCTACAGGACACCACCTCCTCAGGCAGATCATTCCATATGTCCACCACCCTTTCTGTAAAAATGCTTCCTGATTTTCCTCCCAACCCCCCAACATCAACTGATGCTTTCAGTTCCCTCCCTCTTCTAAGCTGGAAAATCCCTTCCATATTAACCTTATTTATCCCTTGAGGTATTCACTGTAAATGTTTCAATCATATCCCCCATCCTCCTCTCCTCCAGGGAGTACATATCCAGCTCTGCTAATCTCTCCTCATAGGACTTCCCCTCAAATCTTTGGATCATCTTTGTCACCCTGTGCTGCACTCCCTCCAATAACTTGATGTTTTTCTTCAGGAACAGGTGCCAATACTGCACAAAGTACTCCAGGTGAGGCGTGACCAGAGACCTGTACAGGGGAAGGATCACCTCCCTATTCCTGGAGGAGATTCCCCTTGATATACACCCTAGCAACCAAGGCCTTTGCTACCACCTTACTGCACTGAGCTGAGTTGTTCATGTTGCCCGTTATAATCACCCTTAGATCCTTTTCTTCCTCATTACCTTCCAGCTGTATACCTCCCAACTGATAGCTCCTCTCCTGTTTCCTAGTTCCGAAATGCAGTACCTTGCACTTCTTGGTGTTGGACCCCAGCTACCATGTTATGAACTACTCCTGTAGTTTGTTCAGGCCTTCCTGTAGCCCCTTCCAGCCTTTGATGTTATCTACCACAGCTCCCATCTTTGTATCATCCATGAACAGACTGATCCTACTTCAAACCCCGTGTGAGATATTAGCTCTATCACAAACAACGCTGGTCCCAGCACCGATCCCTGTGGCACCCCACTCAACACTTCCCTTGGTGATGAGACCTCCCCCACCACCACCACCGCCCTCTGCTGCCTTCCATTCAGCCAGTTGATGATCTAATTTACCATCTTTGTTCCCACTCCTATGTATTCCAGCTTCCCACCCCCCAGCCTCCCATGCAGCATGGAATCAAAGGCCTTGCTGAAGTCCAAAAATAGGACATCACAGTGTGACTCCTGTCCAGTTTCCTGGTCACCCAGTCATAATGCTCAATTACATTTGTCTGGCAGGATCTGCCAGAGACAAACCCATGTTGATGACCATCCTGGAGACCACTGTCCTCCAAGAAGGTCACCAGCCACTCCTCTAGGATTGTCTCCATGAGCTTCCCCACAATCGATGTGAGGCTCACTGGCCTGTTGTTGTCTAACTTATCCCTGGGACCACTTTTGTGAATGGACACAACATGGGTCATCCTCCAGTCCTGTGGTACACATCCTGTGTCCAGGAAGGTATTGAGCAGGTCAGTCAGTGCCCCCACAAGGATCTCCGCTAGCTCCCCAAGTACCCGAGGGTGGATGCCATCTGGTCTCAGTGTCTTGTCCATCCTTAATGCCCTCAATCCTTCCAGAATCCTGTTACCATAATCCCTACGTCAGTCACCCTCTCCACTCCATTACCCATGCTACCCCCCCTTGTGGTATCTGCCCTCTTTCTCCTTCATGAACACAGAACAGAAGTATTCATTTAATGCCTCTGCCTGTCCCCTCCCTATCCACCCACCCTCTGTCCTTTCTAATCCTCACTAACTGGTCTTTGTTCTTCATTCTTTCTCTAATGCATATGAAGAAGTCATTTTCTTCTTCCCCAATACCTTGTGCCAGTCTCAGCTCTCTTGAGGCCTTCACAACTCTGACTAGCCTGGTAACTTCCCTGGACTTCTTCATATATTCTTCCTTCTCAATCCCCCTTCCCCCCACCGGATTTCTTGAGTTTCTGGAATACCTTTCTCTTGGCCCTTACACCCTCCATAACCTCCTGAGTCAACCAACTGGGCTTCTTTGCCATTCCCTTCCTACTCTGTGCCTTTGTACATGCCCCACTTGCCTCTGTCAAACCTCTTTTAATAACCTCCCACTTTTGACTAGCATCCATGTCATACTGAATGCCTGCCAGATACTTAACCAAAATCTCCCCATCCTACTACTGTCTGCCCCTTTAAAATCAATTACCCTAGTTTTTGTATCCCCTGTTTCCCTACTCATATTAAGCATGAACCACACTGAGTAGTGGTCACTCCCAGCCAGAGGGTCCTCCACTCCCAAATCCCTGACAGCCTCCTCATTTGAAAGTACCAGGTTCAGAGTCCTATCCAGCCTAATTGGCTCATATACCAACTGCTCCAAGAAGCTGTCCTGAAATGCCTCTAGTATGACCTGTTCCCTCACACCCACTGTGGCTGGAGTGCTCCACTCCACCCCAGGTACAGTAGGTTGAAGTCCCCCACCACCACAGTGCTCTTCTTTCTACAGAACCTTCTGATTTACTCAGCTAGCTCTCTGTCCCGGTCCTCCCCTTGTGCTGGAGGTCTGTTACTATCCACATCCTCAGTGTCCTACCTCTTGAGTCCTGAAGCTGCACCTATAGGGTCTCTGTTCTACCTTCTTCTCCTCCTCCTCCCTTGTACACCTTATCCCTTCTTGTACATAGATTGCCATGCCCCCCCTTCCCTTTAGCTCTATCCTTCCTGAATATTTTGTACCCTGGGATCATCATATCCCAGTCCAGGTACTGGGTATTCCACGTTTCTGTGATGGTCACAATGCCCACCCTCCTCACTGCTAAGAGAGTCTGCAACTCAGCTAACTTATTATCTAGGCTCCTAACATTCAAAGCGACCACCCTTCAGTTTGTATACTTCCTTGCCTTACCCTGGGTTCCCCACCATGCCTCTACCCTAACTCCTCCCGTTGTCTTAAGGGGTAAGCTCATTGGGCTCTGCTCTTTGGGTACCCTGCCTACCAACTGTGATAGGATGGAAGCAGGAATATATATATATATATATATATATATATATATATATGTATATATATATATATCTATATATCTATATATATCTATCTATATATATATATATATGTGTGTATCTATATATATATATATATATATATATATATATATATATATATATATACATGAACAAGCACTGTTAGCTATCAGCATTTTACTAACTTTGCTTTGCCAAAATTTTCTTGTGCTCCCAGGTCACTCCTGTAAAAAAGCGTTCAGCTTAGTGTGCTATACCTGGTTAAACAACTAAATAAGAAAAAATGTATCGCCTCTGTAGCCTTCAATTTGTTCTTAGTTTATTTTAACATCTTGTGGTATGCTTAAAAGAGAAGAAGGAGACTTTCTGAAACTTAGTTGTGAAACTGTGATGGGAGAGAGGTGGGAGTATACAAGGGAAGCAGACATTGAAGCAGTCAGGATATTACTTTGCACAAAAAAAAATGCTATACATTTATTTTCATGAGACAATGTCTCCTCATGAGTATAGTCAAAATAACAATACAGTGAACATTTCCTAATGGAGGTATTAACACCTTGGGAATCTGGACTATAACTACCACCATCTGAAGAGGAGTCCCAGGTTTGGATAGTACATCACTCTGTCTCTTAGTTAATTCATAATCATTATCTATTTTTTTCTGCATAAGTGAGACTGACTAATGGTTAGTAACAGTTCTTTCCAGTTCTAAAAACTATTCAGAAAAACTAGATCCTTTTAGCCTTATTAAACAAGATGGAACTGACAATTAATTGTCTCTCTTAAGTGTGGAATTAAGGAGGAACATAAAGTCAAGTAATCACCTGTTCTTTCTGGTTTAACGTGGACAATTGCATGTTTCATTTGTAACTTGAACACTTCTAGAATTGGATGGAACTGTCAACCATTTCTTTTGCTTAATTGCTCATGCAGGAGAAAAACAAATGGACACTGGCTTTGGGTAGTAGAAGGGGAATATGGAAACTTGATGTGCTCTAAAGGCTCCTCCAGTTTCAAATGCTTCACGTTTCTTGTAAGATACAGTATGTCATGTTTGGATGCATGACTAGCCATCTACTATATCTCTTTTTCATTTTTTTTGTTTTAGAGATCACATCATAGAACAGCCAGCATTTTTTCTAATTCAGCTATTTTTGCACATTGCAAATGTGTTTTGATCAGATATCATTTTTATTAGCTTTGACAGTTTTTAAATACTTGAAACTTTACCGTGCCATGCAAATTAGTTGAATGTCAACATGCTGCTGTGTTCAAATGTTTCAGATCACATCAGGCTTTACTCCCAGCTTCCCCTGTTAACTGCAAAAGTCTATAGTAAAAATGCTTTAAACTATAATATGTATATTAGGTCTTAAACTGCTATTTTCTATTGTTTAAAAGAAACATCTTTCTTTAGGATGGAACTTTTTGCTAAGAACTGCACATGTAGTTTTTAATCATACTTTAATTTTGCCTTGGGTTTTGTCCCTCTGAGTTTGGATTATCCATATAAAGGTACAGGAGCTGTGGAGGAAGAGCTGGGGGACTAGTGTTTTCCTATCGATGCTTCGCGTTGACTCCCCGCCCAACCCCCATCCTGGTCCGGCCTCTAATTTATGGGAGGGGCAGGTCACGTGACTGTATCACGTGACTTCATATCCATTGTATTTCTAAGTCCCCATTTCCTTATTTGCAGGTTACATTGGCTGACCAGAGGGTGGTGAGAAAGAGTCAAGAACCTGCTGAACCCTTATAAAAGTCAAGGACCAGCCTGTCAATAAGAGAAGCTGCTGAGCCCTAGTTCTAGTGATATCTGTCCTAGTGTTTTCGAACCTTAACCTTTGATGCCAGGCCTGGTTAATCAGCTAACCTGGCAGTATTTAGGTGTCTTCCCCAGTCCTTGCAAGGACACCCTGGACAAGAACTGAACCCTCAACCCTTGACATTAAAGGCAGAGACGCTAGCCACTAGGCCATTTAATTACCCCTGGTGGAGTCAGAGCTTTCCACCACCTTAATATTCTAGCTGGGACACTACAGGAGAAAAGCATTCACCTCCAACAAGACAGGACATGGGAGGGCAATATACATGGTACAGGGAAGGAGGGTTCCATATGCCAGGAAGCATTGCATGGGGGAGAAAGGACCAGGACAGGAGGAGGGTCAGGGGTGGGGGTAACAGGCCAAGACGTGAGTATGAAATGGGGTTGGGCCTCACACTACCAGGATGGGGAGCATATTTGGTAGAATTGTAGGGTGCACAGGGTGTGGGTCGGCCATGGTATTGGACATAGCCTGGAGGATGGGGGGTTGCATGGTGTGCAGGAACCTGGAGCAACTGAAGGGGGAAGTATGGGAAATGTTGAGGATGTGGGTGGGGATGGCACAGGGTGCATTTTCAGAGGTAGAATGGAGATTCTCTGGGATACGTGGCAGAGGAGGGGGAGATGAGGCTCAGTAGGAGCAAGTCAGTTAGGGGCAATTGGGGTGGCTATTCCGACCCCATTGGGAGCAGTAGCAGAGAGAACAGAACTAGGTGCAAGCCAGATAGGGGAAGTAGGGGTGGCTATTCTGACCCCACAGGGGGCAGTAGCAGAGAGGACAGAACTAGAAAGGGACAGTTTGGGGCTAAAAGGTGAGGAGGTAAAGAAATAGGGGGAAGAGCTACAGGATCATCATGAGAAGACCTGGGGCAGGGACAGGAGCATGGGGGTGGAGAAAGATTAGAATTAGGGCCACAGGAAGTGTACACATGAGAGGGGAGGAGTTTGACAAGCAAGCTAGGGCCACGAATAGGAGGGACAGGGTCACCGAAGTTAGCAACAGGTTCGCTCCTCTTGTGACTCTGGAAGATGAGGAGATGGAAGAGTTAGAAGATTGAAATGGAAGGAGATCAGGAGCAGATGATAGGAATGAACCAAAGGACATTTGGAGAGGCTTCCTACCACAGGCAGGAGCCCAAGGACTGAGGGAGTGGGAATAACAGTGGGGGAAGGATACAACAAAAAATTCAAGAATGAGGTGGGAGAGAGGAACCACTCAAGGTTGAACGACCTTCAAAAGTGAAAGAACAGCTGTTGAGGTATTGGGGGAACAAAGCAGGATGAGGAGGGAATGCTTGAGGTTACAGGATCCTCAATAAGCAGGGATGGGGAAAAGGAAAGGGTACAAAAAGGCAAGGGATTGAAGGGAGTGAAAAAAGCACTCCATGTTGGTCATATCTTAGATAGAGAGAGAGAGCAGCTGTCAAGGTGATGGTGGGACCTGAGCAGGTGGAGGAAGGAAAGCTTGTTATTAGCCCCAGAAAGGATACGGGTGAGGTGGGCAGGGTGATAGGGGGAGAAGTGCAAATTGGAAAGGGGTTGGGGAGATGGGAAAGTGGGGATACAGTGGCAAAAGATGGAGGACAAGGCAAGGGATGCATACCACTGGAGGGGGGATACACTGGGGGGGACAAAATTGGGGAAAACAAAAATGAGGGAAGCTGGTCAAGAAGGATTGTGGAGGGAAGGCACTGGGGGAGGGATAACACAGCAGAGGGCTGTCAAGGAGAAAGTAGTAATAGTGGGGGACTCAATAATAAAGGGCACAGGATGGGGAGGGAAGGTAATCAAGAACAGGGGTATCTGGGCTGAATGCTTACCAGGGATGACAACAGGAGACATTATTCACTATATTCCATCCAGAGGAAAAACCCAGGATGAGAAGAAGCAGCTGTTTTTCCATATGGGGTGAACAACCTAGCAGGAAACAGTGTAATAGAGGTGCAGACTAGGTTCAGATCACTGGCCAGGTTCTGTAGTGGGTTGGAATTTAAGTCTTTAATGTTTTTGGAGGTGCTTCTGGTTCCAAAAGTGAGTTCAGACAGAAAGCAATGAATAGAGGAGTTTAATGGTTGACTAAAGGGCTGGTGTGCTGAGAAGGGTTTGGATTCCTAGGGGACTGGGGTGATACATGGAGGGATGAATGTCTCTTTGATCCTGATAGGCTTCACTTAAATCTAGAGGGAGCATCTGTGCTTAGATGCAAGATGGCAGAGTTTCTGGAGAGTAAGCTAAATTTAAACTAGCTCTGGGGGTTCAGGATTTTGCAAGCCTCTGAGGGAGGTTTGGAGGGCAGAAAGCTCCCCCAAAGCATAAACCAAAACCAATATAGGCACAGGAGATGAATAAATGCACTGAAGGGAGGAGATGGGAGAAGGAAAGAGCGTGACAGGGATCAAGGAAACACCAGGTTGGGAGAGTGGAGAAGACTGTGCACAAATGCAAGAAGTCTAGGCAACACAATTCCAGACTTGGCAGCAGGCATGGCCAAGGCAAGCCCGGATCTGGGGTAACGGAAACATGGTGTCATGGGGACCAGGACTGGGACATAGAAATATCCAGCTACATGTTGTTTAGGAGGGACAGGGAGGATAGAAGGGGGGATAGCACTGTATGTGAGGGAGGGCATCAGGGCAATGTAATTTCAGAATAGGAAGGGAGGGAGGCACGGAGTCCATCTGGGTAACTTTGCCCATTGGGAAGGGGGAGGTTGTACATGTTGCGGTGATCTACAGGCCACTCTCACAACTGGACTCAGAGGATGAGGTTTTGATGAAGAAGATAATGAAAATGGCTAATAAAGGCAAGGTGCTGTTGATGGGGGATCTCAATCTACCCGATGTGAGATGGAAACCTCATCTGCAAAATCATTAAAAAGCAAGGCTATAGTAGATTGTCTGTAGACAGTTGTCCTCAGGCAGCTGGTTAGGGAACCTACCAGGGAGTGGGCTTTGCTGGACTTAGTCCTGACAAATGGTGACAGGGTGGGTGATGTCACAGTGGGGGAACACCTTGGTTTGAGTGACTACAGTACTGTCTGGTTTATGATACAGATATCAGCTGAGGTTATTTGAATCAAGGCAAAAGTACTAGATTTCAGAAGGGTAGATTTTAACGAAATGGGGGACTATGTGCAGGAAGTGATACGGGGGTGGAAAGCAATAAGGAGGTTGAGGACATGTGGGATTTCTTGAAAGGGGCCATAATTGTGGTGACAGATCTATATGTCAGGAGAGTTAATAAGACTAGGAGGAAGAGGAAGCCTCTTAGGATCAGCAGGGAGGTGGCAGATAGGGTTAGGGAGAAGAAGATGGTGTTCAGGAGGTTCAAGACAACACAAAGGGAGGAGAACTGGGAAACACACCAGAGGAGGCAAAAGGAGGTGGGCAGAGAGGTGTGGAGGGCAAAGACCAAGGCAGAAGAAGACATTGCCAAATCAGTCAAGACTAGGGACAAGGCTTTTTTTTGGTATATCAATGAGAGAAGGAAAACTGGAAGGTGGATAAACAGACTTAAAAACATTGAGGGGTTTTGCTGGAGGAGGAGGACAGAGAGATGGTGCAGTTATTAAATGACTATTTTTGCTCAGTATTTATGGTGGGGGGGAGTTTAGGGATATAAGTACTGAGGATGAGGCAGGGATAGGATTTGATATGAAATCGTTCACAGAAAGTGCAGTCTTGAGAGATCTGAGCAATTAAGGGTGGATAAAGCCATGAAGCAAGACAGGATCCACCCTAGGGTGTTGAGGAAACTTAGGGATATTCTGGCAGCTCCCTTGGCAGCTCTATTTAGTAGGTCCCTGGAGACAAGGGAGGCCCCAGAGGATTGGAAGAGGGCAGAAGTGGTCCCTCTACACAAAGGAGGGGAGAGGGAGGAGGTGGGTAACTATAGGCCTGTGAGCTTAAACTCCATAGTAGGTAAAATTATGGGGAAATTACTAAAAGGCAGGATTCTGCACTATTTAGAAGAAAACAACCTTCTGGACAATCATCAGCATGGATTCACAAAGGGAGGTCCTGTCAAATGAACTTTAATAGAGTTCTTTGACTGGGTCACTAGGGAGATGGACCAAGGGGGCTCGGTGGATATTGCGTATCTTGATTTTTTGAAGGTATTTGATTCCATACTCTATGGGGTACTACTTTATAAATTGGATGGTCTGGGCCTGAGGGGGAAGGGGTAGGGTGGGTGCGAAATTGGCTAATGAGTAGAAGTCAGAGGGTAATAGTAAACATGGTCACCTCAGGGGAGGGAATGGCCACCAGCAGGGTTCCCAAGGGGTCAGTGCTGGGACCACTACTTTTTAACATATTCATGGCAGATATAACGGAGTGACTAAGGGGAAGGGTGTGCCTCTTCATGGATGATGCGAAGGTCTGTAACAGGGTGGATAGCCATGGGGGGGGGGTGGAAAATATGCACAGGGACCTGAGGCTGTTAGAGGCTTGGTCTAGGAAATGAAAATTGGCCTTTAACATTAAAAAGTGCAAAATCATGCACTTAGGGAGCAAAAACCAGAGAGAGTCTTACTATCTGTGTGGTCAGGCCCTGGAAGTATCTGAGGAGGAGGAGAGGGACCTGGGAATTATCGTGCCAGGGGACCTTAGGTGGCTAAACAGTGCGAGAGTGTGGTAGTCAAGGCTAGTAAGATGTTGGACTGCATTGGGAGGGAATTCACTAGCAGGGGGAGAGAGGTCATCATTCCTCTGTATAAGCAACTGGTTAGACCACATTTGGATTATGGAGTGCAATTCTGGAGGTCGTTCTTGAGAAGGGACGTGAACAGGCGGGAGAGTGTACAGAGGAGAGCAACCAAGATGGCAGCAGGGCTTAGTCACTTGCCATATGAGTATAAAGTGAAGGAACTGGGAATATACTCCCTTGAGCAGAGGAGGGATAGGGGAGATATGATTGAGACATTTAAATATGTAAAGGGCATCAACAGACAGCCGGTAGAGAAACTTTTTAAATTACAGGGGCAGAAGAGGACAGGGGGCATGCAATTCAGGTAGAGGGAGGCAGGTTCCAAGGGAACATAAGAAAGAACTTTTTCACAGAAAAGGTGGTGGATAAATGGATTGGGCTCCTGGAGGCTTTGGTAGGGGAGGCCACCCTAAAGGGCTTTAAGAAAGCATGGTATGGGTACATGGGTCTGGTATTGGGGGGGTAGGAAGGGCATCGGATAAAGTCCTAGCCATGAGTTAGGTGCCTTAGGCAGACTGGGTGGGCCAGAAACATAGAACTGATGGCAGATAAGGACCGCTTGGCTCACCTAGTCTGTCCATTTCCCTACCTAACGGATAAGCTGAAGATCCTAGTTAACCAACAGCCTACTTCCTCCTACCCCCCATTAGAATTGCCTTATGTCTGTCCCATGCATTCTTGAATTCCCCCACTGTTTTTGACTCTACAACCTCCTCAGGGAGGCTGTTCCATGCATCTACAACCCGCTTTGTGAAGAAATACTTCCTCACATTACCTTTGAGCTGTCCCCCCATCTTCAAATTGTGCCCCTTGTTTTTGCACATCTCTTTTTCTGAAAAATGCTACCCTCTTGGACCTCGTTGATTCCCTTAAGGTATTTGAAAGTTTCTATCATGTCCCCCCTCTCTCTCCTTTCCTCGAGGCTATACATCTTAAGCTCTATAGTCTTTCTTCATATGTCTTCTGGTGCAGACCCTGCACCATTTTGGTTGTCTTCCTCTGGACAGCCTCCACCCTGTGGCCAAGGGATCCTTTTCTGCCATCATGTTTTTGTGTTTCTATGTTTCTATATTTATACCCATTAATGGGGGAACATTTTTAACAAGGTCTTTGATTTGTTAAACTATTGGCACATGCAATGTGCTATCAAGCTACATTTGTGATAAGATTCTTTTGTGTAGAGGTGCTCTCATACATCTAGAGACCTGGGAACCCAAGCTACCTGATTTTGAATCAAGGGCAGTTCAGTTTACTGAGCAAACAAACACATCAGAGTAAAAATGCATTTTGCAGTAGCTCAGCAGTATAGCAATGGCTGCAATTGCAATGCATGTGTAATAACAGCACAGTAATGATGATTGGTCAGTGTCCTGGCACATGGCAGCAGCTAATGCGCTCAAGAGGAGCTTGAGGAGGCTGCAAAAAAAAGCACAAAACTGACTGAAGTTACTGGTACAGCCTGTGAATATATGTGTTGTTTTTACTAATTAGGGTCAGCTTGAGGTAACTGTTCTTGACTGGAGGCTGCTGAAATGAGGGCAGTAGACACAATAAATCGGGACAAGAACTGGTCTAGTAAAAACAGTGGCATCATTTATTACTTTATTCTTCTGTCTGGTCATTAATTTTTGCTGCTGTTGGACTGATCAGAGAAACCTGATCCTGGATATACAGTAGCTAGCTAGTCTTGAGGATCAGTAGGTAGGGTAAGGAAGGAAGGGAAGGACTGGATGAACCTTTGGCCATTTTATGTCATTATGTTATGTTTCATTGTCTCTAAGCCAGTGAAGCCAAGTCATACCATGCTGGTCCAACTTTAAGCAGAATTGCATGGTGTCTTCTGTTAGCACCCTTTGCAAACTGTGTGAGAGGCCTTTCAGCACCATGCAATTCTGCTTAAAGTTGGACCAGCATAACATTCTGTGGTGATTTGCATATGCAGCCCATGATGCTTTGCATTGTGGGGGCATATGTGATTTGTATTTTCTTGAAACTTGGCTTCCCAGCCAAATGCCCTTTGGGGTAACCCTTGCCTCAGTGTTTGCGCACAGAGGTTCTTTGTCTTTAAATAGTTTTTTATTTTAATGGGTTCACCAATATATCAAGGCACACTGCTATCTAGGGTAGCTGGTCCAGCCCACTGGGGTGTCAAACAGGCAGGCATACTGATGAGTCCTGGTAGGAATGAAGGCTGCGTGTCTATGTCTTCTGTTAGCACCCTTTGCAAACTGTGTGAGGGAGCCTTTCGGCTCTGCAATTCTGCTTAAAGTTGGACCAGCATAACATTCTGTAGTGATTTGCATATGCAGCCCATGATGCTTTGCATTGTGGGGCATATGTGATTTGATATTTTCTTGAAACTTGGCTTCCCAGCCAAATGCCCTTTGGGTAACCCTTGCCTCAGTGTTTGCACACAGAGGTTCTTTGTCTTCTATATACATACATATATATATATATATATATATATATATATATATATATATATATATCTTGATTACAATCTAGGTCCCTATGAAACGGTAAATGTGGCTGGGGGGCAGAAAGAAAAAAGGAGGAAATACTGGGACTTTGATGGGACAGAAGTATACAGGAGACCAGATGAAAAGGATATATATTATTCTTGTATAAAGATTCCACCCACAAAATGTCTTTGTTCCTACCATATTTGCAATCTAGAGTCCCAAACTGGTTGATCCACTAGTCTCACCTCATAAGGAGCCTCCTGTTTGTCATGAAACCACTCCTGGGGGCCGGGTCCACACAGCTCAGAGTGCCACCCCAAGTGCAATCTGTGATGGGGAACAGGAATACCCTCCCTGTGTCATTCTAGAGTGCTCACTGAGTTCACAACTGAACAATCACCACAAGGGCCCAGGACTTCCTCTCTAATCTGGGTAAGGGTAAAATACAGTCTCAAGCCTGTAGCCAGGTATAAGCCCTCCTAGGCTGCTGAACTGGGGGAGGATCCAGGTGTTACAAGCTCTTTGGGGCTGTCCTTGTAACCCTGATTGTGTCTTCTCCCACAGGTGGTGCAGGAACCTAGTTCAACTGTACAGATCCCTCTTGAGACCCTATGTATTTCTCCAACTAAGGCTCCCAAATACCCTACCGGGATCCAAGTCTTTGGTAGTTATGGTGGCACCTTAGTGATAAACAGGCTGCTCATAGATTGAATAAACCTTCCCACCATCACACACACACACACACACACACACACACACACTACTCCCAGACAGTTTTTTAAAAGCAAGTGCCACTAGTTATTAAATAATTACCATACAAGACTTACAAACAAAAGATTCAGAAATTTGGTTATAGGATAACAAACAAAAGTTGGAAAAATATACATACAAAATCACACTGTAAAATTCAGCAGTCTAATGTCTACCTTGTCTGTGGAGAATCCAAAGTCCAGAAAATAAATGAGGTCTGCAAAGTCTCCAAGTCCTAATTCTTCTTGCAGCCACTGTTCCTCAGGGTGTGTGTGTGTGTGTGTGTGCATGTGTGTAGCAGGCTTGTGCTGTGTGTCAGGAAAATGTGTCTTCTGCAAAATGCACTGAGTTTCTGTTTTTAGGAGCCTTGTATACCTTTGTCCTGCAGTCTGTAAAACTGTCCTTCAAATTAGCTAGTGGCCTTATCTTTAGGCCAACAGGGATCTCTCTTGCTCTTTTCCAAAATTTTATTTAGCTGTTCTCACCACACCAACTTCCTGGCTAGCTCTGATCCAGTATTCCCTGATCTATTTTAAATGGGGATGAATTATGACACTTGAAGTGTATTCACAATAGACTTCCAGATCCTGTTCTCAAAGTATTTCCATTTGAAGTGTAAAAGGTTATGATAGGCGATAGTTTCTCCCATCTTCTGCCCTACTAGACTTGTCTCCTTTGATCAGTTTATTAGGAAATACCAATTCCCCTTTTGAAATTTTAAATGTTATTAGTGGAGGAGATGGCTCCCAGGAAATTTCAATGCCCCAAATTGCACTTAAAAACCCCAAAGCAAGTAGAGGTCACAAATAGAGAAGCTCCCCAACACCACCCCAATCTATCCCTGGCATCTAGTGGCCCCCACATGCATCCACCCTGTCAGGTAGTACTCCCCCACCCTGCTCCCCCACAACCCTGAGTTGGATCCATATAAAACATATATATTATTTTCCCTGGTGTCTAGTGGCCCCCACCCTGAAAGGTAGTACCCCTAACTCACTCCCCCCAACCCCAAGTCAGATCCAAGCAACAAAATAAATTACTTTCCCTGGTATCTAGTGGCCTCCCGCCCTGTCATGTAGTACACCCCACCCAGCTCCCCCCAACCCTGATTGGAGCAGGCCACCAGCATATCCCTCCACTCACCTCTATGGCCAGCAGCTCCATCCATCACAGCTCAATGAATGCATGGTGTTGTACAAGCAGATGCTCTGGTCCATTGACAAGTCACAGTAATTTTCTGAGTCCAGTTGGGGTGCAGAAGGGAGAGGGCTGTTCTAGTGCTCGTGAGGGGATGGGATGAGGAGAGTGTTGTGACCCCAGAGGGTTCCACAATGCCTTTCCCCATTCTGCCACCCCACCAGTGACTGGAGCAGCCTCTACCCTTCTATACAACTATGCAGGACTCAGAAAATTAAGACTTGTCAATGAATGAGCGCATGCTATACAAGCATGTGCTCATTCATTGAGCTGAGTCAGTGGACTGCTATCCATGGACGTGAATGGAGGGATAGTGCAATGCTCACTCCAGTTGGGTTTGGGGGAGTGGTGGGAGTACTAATGACAGGATAGGGTTGGGGCCCACTAGACACCAGGGAAAGTAATTTTTTTTACAGATCTGACTTGGGATTGTGGGGAGTGGGGTGGGGGTACTACCTGGCAGGGTGGGGGGAGGGGCTACTAGCCACCAGGGAAAATAATGTATTTTTTTCAACAGATCTGACTCAGGGTTGGGGGAGTGAGGTGGGGGTACTACTTGTCAGGGTGTGGGCCACTAGATACCAGGAAAAATAATATATATTTTTTATATGGATCTGACTCAGAATTGGGGGCAGGGTGGGGGTACTACTTGACAGGGTGGTCGGTGAGGGGGCCACTAGACACCAGTGAAACAAAATAAAAGCTTTTTATGCATCCTGAAGTAATACAAAATACTCATAAAAATGAGAACTTCACGTTGCTTCAGGATGCGTAGTTATTCACTTTGCTGCCTGTAGTATGACCCAAAGTTTGAGTAATTCGTGAAATACTCTGGGTGGTGAATTTAATGCACTTTGCCCACCACCACTACTGGAGACCAGATAAGAGAGGAACGAGATGATAGAGACCTTCAAGTTCCCAAATAGAATGAACAACGTAAACTGGAAGGAGCTATATAACATAAGTAGTGGTTCAAAAACATGGGGTCATGAGTGGAAACTGGCATGAAGGAGGATCAAGAAGGAAGACAGAATGTTTTATTTTATAGAAAGAGTGGAGAAGCCATGGAACAATATGCCTGCTGATGTGATGAGCACCAAAACCATTAATGATTTCAAACACAGCTGGGACTGAATGAAGGGCTTAGGTGTTGCTCAGGGTGGCAGTGGTAGGGAAGGGAGCTGGTGGGTGGAAAGTGTGGGTTAAAACCCTGTATGGACAATAGGTCCCTGATTCATTAGGGTTTTATGGGCAGACTGGATCATCATTGTCTATGTTCATATGGCATAATTTATATACTATTGCGGCTGGCAGTATAGCCTAGAGGTTAGAGTAATGAGCTGTGGTATCCAGTGATAATAGTGACCAAATATAAGTTACCATCAAAATGGCGACTCCATATTTGGTGCTATTGGGATGGACGACTGAAAGGTAGCGAGTGGTTTGACCGCAAGGGTAGGAAAAGCAACCAGAAAGAGGAAATGGAGGAGGGAGGTAAAGGGAAAAGGGGTTATGTAGAGGAACTGTCCCTGTTGCCGCTGAGCCAACCATGGTGGTGTGGTGGTGAGGGAGGCTGGCTGCGGTTCAGCAGATACTGGGTTTGGGTTTGAGAATGGGAAGGACAGAATATTTCTGCAGCCTGCAGCTCCCGGACTTAATTTTTTTTTTTACGGCCAAATTTGTGCTCCCTCTCCAACATGCACCCCCCTGGAGATAGGAATCTTAATTTAGGGGGGCAGGGGTGCATCCCCCTCAAAAACCCTTTAGATTGCTGGGTTTCGGTTCACTGGTACGTGTATATCACCAGTTTGCTTTATGGTGATTTACACTAACCATAATAGCAATCTCCATTTCGTGTTTGCTATTATGATATAGAACCACGAGCTGTGAATGATCTAGGTACACCCAGCAGACCTAGGTTTGATTCCCACAACCTCCACTTGCATACTCTATGACTCTGAGCAAGTCACTTTACCTCCCCAATGCTCCCAGTTTGCCCCTGAAAGCAGTCACTATGCCTAGTGGGCCTTATCTGGTAACCAAATGAATGAAATAATCTATTGTGTTTACTCAGCATGGTATATATTGGTATGAGTAAGGGAGCTCTTAAGGTGAGAATGGGTGAACACAATGCCTTTGTTAAAAGTTCCATTGAGAACTTGTCAATTGCCAGAGCACCACAAAAGCACCAAATGTAGATCATGTGCCAGTCTAAGGAAAATGGTATTGACAAAGTGCTGTCACCTGTATGAGGAGGTGATTTTGGAAAGAAGCGTCAACAGTGAGGATACTTTCAGATCCGTAAGCAGGATACTGTGTTTACCATGAGATTCAATAAAGAATTTACATTAATTTCTTTGGGATAGTCACATGATGCAGGCAGCAGTGTACCAGCATCTCTGCACAGCTCTGAGCTCCCACCAAGAAAATCTATCTAATAGCAGCTTTATTTTAAAAATAATTTCTTGATTTTTACTCATCTAGCTTCTGGAATGGGCAGAGATGTCACAGGAGTCAGCTTAAATGGAAACTGGTTCAGCAAATGGTGAAAATTCAATACTCTCTGAGGGTCCCAGTGATGAGCCTTTACCGACATTGGAAACTAAGATGCCACGCCGGAACAATTCACCCTTGCAGGCTCCCCTTCCTGATTCAGGCCCCGCCACAGAGGTGGTCTCTGCATCACATATTGCTATCTATCTCAATACCAAAATGTCAGCAGAATTTGCCATTCTGGAGGACTTAAAAGATATAAAGCCTACATTAAAAGAGTTATCTACCAGGGACAGTGACATGGAAGTTAGGGTCACCTTACTGGACAATCAGCGAACAAAGACTGAGCCTGCCCTGACTACACATAATAGGAGGATTGTGAAACTGGAGGACAAGGTGGGATGACCTGAAGGGTCATAATCAAATGAATAATCTTGTTCTCCTGGGACTACCTGAGGGGCAGGAAGGGGTAAACATATTGATATTGGATTTTCTCCAGAAGCTGTGTGTGTGAAAATCACAGGCCTGAGTACCCATGGTCCAGTTTATGTCACTGAAAGGTTACACAGAGCTTTAAGGGCAAAACCTCCCTATCAGATCCTCCCCGACTTATCATCTTTCGAATGCTCAACTACATCGACATGGATCATGTGCTGCAAGCAGTTAAGAAAATAGCAGCAGTCCAATGGGAGGTAAAGAAACTGAACATTGTGCCTGACCTTACTCAGAGTCCATCAAGCTTGGCAAGCTTACAGACCCATTCTATCAAAATTGTGGGTGGCTCAAAGAAAACACCGGCTCATGTATCCAGCCAGATTAGAAGTCACATTGCCAACTGAGATCCATCGCTTTGATTCTGTTGAAAGTGCCCAGGTGGAACTTGTAAGGCTACTTCCTGATTTATTTAAATTAATTTCTTTCAGGCATTCATATTGTTTTTCTGTCATTCTTTTTTCTTTCCTTTATCTATTTTCCTGTAATTTAGTGGTGGTTTGTTATTCTTTTCTGATCTATTTGTTGACATAAGTCTAATTAATTATTCATCAACCTAGCGAGGCTCTGGATTGGCTACTGGATCAGCCATTAAAATCTTGGAAATGGCTGATTCAGCTATTGACTGACACTGTGTGGCATGCACGGCTCGCGTCACCCAGCTAAAACCTAAATAAAACTGCCAAAAAAGAAAGTTGTTATTACGATTAGACTTATAATCACAATAACAACCCTGAAGCTGGTTATGTCCTTGGATTAATGACTGGCTGCAGGGAGGTGGCCTGAGGCGCCATCCCCCAGCTTGTCCTTAGTCCTTCTGAAATGACCTCCTTCTCAGTTGTTATTGCTTAAATATTTAAAGATTTCTTTATTTGTGCATGCCACTGAGGGTGTTATTTATGTCTTTATGTTTGTCTGCGTCATATTACACTTAAATTTGTAGGTTTTTTGGCAGTCTGTTGCTGCTGGTCAAAAGGGAGCATGCATGCCACTCTCACAGTAGGGTATATTGGGAGCTTCTTACTAACAAATGGAATGAAGGTTCAGATGCAGTTTTTCACTTTCTGAGTGGCTGATGCTGCGACAAGTCACCAAAGACCATAAAGCAACCCCAATTATGTTTGCTTTATCTATGGCAAGAAAACATAAATGAACTTGAAAACATGCTACTCACAGTCCCTGTAGGAGATGGTCTGATCACAAACTAAACAGAGTGGCAACTGCTTGGTGGCTAAAGTTTGATGAGTGGAATTGAATCCATTTACCTACTGTACCCATCCCAAATCTTTGGACACCACAGCCTTCTATTTATCATTAAAACTAGAAAAAAATTGATGCAAGACTAATGGGTATTATTAGAAGTTGCCAGGAATAAAACTATTAAAATAAATTCAATTAAATCAAGGAAAACAAAAAAATGGTTTTAACACATACTGTGTAGGACATTGTTAGTATACAGTCCATAGATTTTTTTATGCCAAACATTACAAGTTGCAGTCCAATTACAGTGCATGAAATTTAAATGCATACCTGTTAAATGCATAGCCTGCATAAACAAATAGAATTTCGAAGTCCTGATTTTTTTCCCTATAATTCCTGTAAAAAACAGACCCGTTAAATCCATAAAGGCTCCCTTTTAAAGAGGGACACCCGCCTAAGTGCTACATTGCAGAATAAGAATATGCATACCCCTTAAAAAATAGCTTACCAAAAATTAGATTTCTGCATTACTTCATTTTAAAGATATGAGTTATTTTGTAACCCTAATGTCACTGACTATTCAAAAAAAGCCAGTTTCTGGGAAGAGCAACTGATGTCATCTCCTGAACTCACACTCTGGTCCTCCCCATCAGCTACCTTATAGGACCTGCTTCTTCAAAGTTTAGGAAACTAAAGCTATAGTAATTCTTAAACAAGCATTTGTCAATGCCTAATGTTGCTTGCTTCTATGTGCTGTTTAGGTATTTGGAAGTCATTGGAGTGTAAATATTGAAAATTTGCGAACTTACGAGTGTGCGTAGGAACTGCGTAACGCACACTAGTAAAACAGTAATTTTAGGATTTTTCACCAAATTTTCAACATAGCCATTTTAAGACCTCTGGTCATGAACAGTGTCACTGTGATTTTGTTAATGTGTCCCATACATTGAGTTTGCACACCGACTGCGCCATTGTGCGCTACATGGGCGGAAAGACATTTTCGGCAGGATGTGAAAAATGACAGCTGTACTGCTCATAAGGAGGTGTGGTAAAATGGCAATGTTGAAAATCTGGAGTGGAAATATTGAAAATTCGCCAAACCTACAGATCGTGGGAACTGCGAGCACACACTTGTAAAACAAGCCATTTTTAGGAATTCTTTCACCAAATTTTTAACATTGCCATTTTAAGATCTCTGTTCATGAACAGTGACACTGTGATTTTCTTAATGTGTCCCATACACTGAGTTTGCTGTGACTGCGCCATTTATGCGCTACATGAAGTGAGCTGCGTTTTGGGTGAGATGTGAAAAATGACAGCTGTACTACTCATAAGAAGGTGTAGAAAATGGCAATGTTGAAAATCTGGAGTAAAATAGTGAGAATTCGCAAACCCTACGAGGCGTGCGTAGGAGCCTAGCATAATAAAACAGTCATTTTTAGGAATTTTTTCACCAAATTTTCAACATAGCCATTTTAAGACCTCTGCTCATGAACAGTGTCACTGTGATTTTCTTAATTTGTCCCGTACATTGATTTCGCACACCGACTGCGCCATTCTGCATTACATGGGCAGAGACACATTTTGGGTGAGATGTGAAAAATGACAGCTGTACTACTCATAAGAAGGTGTGGTAAAATGGCAATGTTGAAAATCTGGAGTGAAAATATTGAAATTTAGTGAACTTATGAGCCTGCGTAGGAACTGTGCAATGCACGCTCATAAAACTGTCATTTTTTGGAATTTTGGCACCAATTTTTCAACATGGGGTTTGGGCCCCTTCTCATGAATGATGTCACTGTCAAGGTGTTATTCAGGCCGAGGGTGATTTTCAGTCACTGCGCAGTCACTGTCTTGAAATCACCTTCGAGCCTGAATAACGCCATGACAGTGATATCATTCATGAGAAGGGGTCCCAAAAACCCCATGTTGAAAATTTGGTGCAAAATTCCCAAAATACTGAGATATGCAATAAAGTTGAAACCCCTATCTAGCCCATTATACAGCTTACCGGCATTTCCTCAGTTCAGCGGTCGGCTTTGAAGAGTGCAGGCGTGTTCCGGTCCACCGAAGATCGCGCGCCAGAGTCCGGAGGTAAGTATGGGGTGGGGTGTGGGAGAGCTGGGTGCACAGTGGATGGAGTGCGGGTTGTGGGAGGGGGTCGGGAGGCGTGCTGTGGGACCGTTTTCATTTTCAGGTAAAAAAGACTACGAGGGCGTTGCCATGCTGGGGTGGGCTCCCAGCGTGGCACTAAGAGATTGGGGTTGGTGTTCAGCGGCGCAGTTGGGCACTCCCGTCGGCTAAAGGACTGATGCCATGCTGGGGTGGGCTCCCAGCGTGGCACACCTAACTGGGGGGAACAGCAGCAGCTCAGCCGATGGGGATTGGGCTGCTCGCGCTATACAATGCATCTGCGAAGTGCATGCATACGCTTGAAGGTGGGGAGCTGCGGCGTGAGCAGCTTCTTATCGCTGCTCACTCAAACATAGCTCCCCCTTTCAACTGTATGCCACTGCATTTTGGAGCATGTCATAGACAGCTCCAAAATACATTGGCTTACAGGGGCCGTGCCTGCCAGCACACTGCCTGAACTGGAGGAGGAGGTGACACACCTCCGAAATCTCCGATGATGGCACTATGTTTCTTGCACATGCGTGCAAGCAACATAAAAATGAGATAAGGTTATCTGCAATGCATGTATTTTCAGAATGTTCAACTGCATGGCACTGTACTTTAGAACATGTCAGAAGGTGGTTTTGGAATGTAGCACTGAACCAAGACATAAAATGTCAAGGTGGTACACAATTTAAAATGTTGGGGGCACTCATTTCACAGAATGTGACATGGATGTGCAATCTCAAAATTTAGTGGGACAATCAGTCTCAGAATGTGATAGGACACACATCGAGGAATCTGGTGGGGACTGGCAATTTTGGAATATAGTGAGGATGCTCGTTGTTGGAATATGACAGAACATGCCATTTATTCTGAAATTTCTTGTCCCTGCCACATTCAGAATTGTACACACCCACCATATTTCAAAACTGTGCATCACATCCCCACCACAATCCAACATTATGCATCGCAGCCACATTCTAAAATGATGCATCCTTGCTACATTCTGAAATTGCATCCCTTTCTCATTCCCAAATTGTGCATCCCTGCCACATTCTGAAATGGTGTATCCTCACCAAATTCCATAATTGCACATGCCCACCAAGTTGTGTTTCAATGTCACATTCCAAAATTGTCACCGCCATGTTCCCCAAATTGTGCATCATGTAAATTCTGAAATTATGCATCACCACCGCTTTCTGAAATTGAGCATCACTGCCACATTCCAAAATGTACATCACTGCAACATTCTGAAACTATTCATCACCAGCACATTCTGAAACTGTGTGTACCACCACATTCCAAAATTGTGCATCACTGCCCATCACTGCCACAATCACATTCTGAAATTATGCGTCATCACCACATTACAAAACTGTGTGTCACCATTCCATTTCAAAATTATGCATCACCACTCCACTCCAAAACTGTGCATGACTGCCACATTCTGAAACTGTGCATCACCACCACATTCCAAAATTGTACGTCACCACCACATTCTGAAATTGTACATCACCACCACATTCAGAAACTGTGCCTCACTGCCACATTCCAAAATTGTGCATCACTGTCACATTAAAAATTATGCATCACCACCACATTCCAAAACTGTGTGTCACTGTCACATTCCGAAACTATGCGTTACCACCACATTCCAAAATTGTATGTCACCACCACATTCTGAAATTGTGCATCACTGCCACATTCCAAAATTGTGCATCACTACTGCATTCCAAACCTGTACGTCACTGCTGCATTCTGATTCTGTACATCACTGCTACATTCTGAACCTATGCATCACCATGACATTCTGAAATTGTGCATCACTTCTGCTTTCCAAAATTGCTCATCACCACCACATTCTGAAATTGTGTCACCATCACATTTCAAAATTGTGTGTCATTGCCACATTCTGAAACTGTGCATCACCACCACATTCCAAAATTGTGCATCACTGCCACATTCTGAAACTGCACCACTGCTACATTCTGAAATTATGTGTTACAGCTATTTTCTGAGACTGTGTCATTGCTACATTCCACAACTACAACCTGGCGACATTTTGAAATCTCATACCTGTAGTACTTAAAAAAATTGCACACAACTTTGTCATTCTAAAGCCATGTTTGCCACTGTATTCCACCCCCCCAAAACACATTCTGAAGTTCTGTATCATGCATCTAAACATTATGCAGATGCAGAGCGGGAATGCAGATCTAGAAGTGGGTTGCCATCTGGGGACAAGTGACCCTCAACAGGGTCGGACTGGGGTACAAAGGGCCCACCTGGAAAGAAGATGTAAGGACCCACCTGGAAAATCAATAGAGGAGGGCCAGGTTGGCACACTCATATCAATATTCCACTTCAATCTGATACACTAGCTCTGTGTTTGCATCTTACATTTATCAACAGTGTCCCAGATGCTCCGTTTAATTAGAAAAAAAGAAGATAAATGCAAAAGTTTTCAGAGTTCAGAAGGTAACCACTTACCCAACTGAGGGGGCCCACCTGGAAATTTCCAGGTATCCAGGTGGACCAGTCCGACCCTGACCATCAAACAGTGTGGTTCACGTTAAACTCAGCTACAGAGTCAAGCCATACAAAAGTGAGGGTACTGGACTTTAGGAGGGCTGACTTTGGCAAGATGGGAGAGTGCCTCAGAAAAGCACTAACAAACAGGCTAGAAGGAGGTGTGGAGAAACAATGGGGGAATTATCAAAACTGCCATCACAGAGGCAACAAGCCTTTGTGTGAAGCAAATAAACAAATCAAAATGAAAGAAAAAGCCACTATGGTTCTCAAGAGAGGTGGCTGTGAAAAGTCAGGAAGAAAAAGATAGCATTCCGGAAGTATAAGGAAACACAGAAGGAGCAGGACAGAGAGCTGTACCAGTTAAGGCAGAAAGAAGCAGGGAGGGAAGTCAGAATAGCAAAGGCCCAAACTGAGGAAAAGATAGCCAACTCAGTTAAGAAGGGGGATAAAACCTTTTATAGGTACATCAGCGAGCGTAGAAAGACAAAGGGAGGGATAGTGAGGCTGAATAGAATGAGCAATTGGGTGGGCAGAGGGACAGTGAAAAAGCAGGAATACTGAACGAATATTTCTGCTCAGTATTCACAAAGAGGAGAAAGTGCCTAATCCAATTAACAGAAGCACTCTTGATAGGGGGTCGATCCCAGTCCTTTCACAGAAGAAAGGGTTCTGCAAGAACTCCTAAAACTGAAGGTGGACAAAGCAATGGGTCCTGATGGAATTCACCCCAGAATTCTAAAAAGAATTAAGGAAGGAACTAGTGAAACCACTGGCTACTCTTTTAATAAATCATGGGAGGATGGTGTGGTACCGAGGACTGGAGAAAAGCGGATGTGATTCCCCTTCACAAAAGTGGGACCAAGACAGAGGCAGGAAACTACAGACCTGTCAGTCTGACCTCCGTGGTAGGGAAAGTGATGGAGTCACTTCTGAAGGAAAGAATAGTTGAGTACCTAGAGGTCAGTGGAGCACAGGATCCAAGGCAGCATGGGTTCACAGTGGGAAGGTCATGTCAGACGAATCTAATAGATTTCTTTGACTGGGTGACCAAAGTAGTAGACCAGGGAGGGGCTGTGGACATGGCCTACCTAGACTTTAGCAAGGCATTTGACACAGTCCCACACAAAGATTATTAGTCAAATTAACCAGCCTGGGAGTGGGTCCCAGGGTGGTAGCCTGGATAAAACATTGGCTGGACAACAGGACACAGAAGGTAATTGTAAATGGAGTCCACTCTGAAGAAAGGCGGTTACTAGTGGGGTACCACGAGGTTCAGTATTGGGTCCAGTCCTTTTAATGTCTTCATCAGTGACATTGCAGAGGACTAGAAGGAAAAGTATGCCTTTTGCAGATGACACAAGATCTGCAACAGGGTTGATACACAGGAGGCGTGGAAAGGATGAAAAGGGACTTGGCAAGGTTGGAGGAATGGTCAGACGTATGGCAGCTAGGATTCAATGCAAAAGTGCAAAATAATGCACCTGGGAAACAAGAACCCAGGGAAGAATACACAATGGGTGGTGAGGTAGTAACAACAACAAAACAGGAAAGGACCTGGGGTAATCATATCAGATGACCTTAAGGTTAGCAAGCAATGTGAGAGAGGCAGTAGGGAGGCCGGGGTATACTGGGATGTATGGGAGAGGCATCAGCAGCAGAAAACAGGAAGTTGTTATCCCTCTGTACAGACAGTTGGTGAGACCCCATCTGGAATACTGTGTCCAGTTCTGGAGACCCCATCCTCACAAGGACATAGACAGGATAGAGGCAGTCCAGAGGAGGGCAACTAAAATGGTGCAGGGTCTGCAGGAGAAGCCGTATGAGGGAGAGACTAAAGGAGCTTAATATGTATACCCTTGAGGAAAGAAGGGAGAGGGGACATGATAGAAACTTTCAAGTACCTCAAGGGAATAAACAAAGTCCAAGAGGGTAGCATCTTTCAGAAAAGAGACTTGCAAGAACAAGGGGACACAATTTAAAGATAGAAGGAGGGCGGTTCAGGGCAATGTGAGGAAGTATTATTTCACAGAGAGGGTAGTGGATGCATGGAACAGCCTTCCTGAGGAAGTTGTGGGGTCTAAAACTGTGGGAGAATTCAAGAATGCATGGGACAGACATAAGGCAATTCTTGTTGGGGGGCAGGAAGATATAGGCTGTTGGTTAACTAGGATCTGCGGCCTATCCTGTAGGTAGGGAAATGGGCAGACTAGATGGGCCTAGCGGTCCTTATCTGCCGTCAAAGTCTATGTTTCTATGTTTCTATGGAAATGCATGTGCTGACCCTCCCCCATGTCAGTTTTCCTTTATCAGATGTTTGCTACAATTGCAGCTTTAAGTAACATAGGAGAAATAAGTCATATAAGGTAGCTTGCAAGGAGCAATAGTATGTGACTTCAGGAGATGACATCATCAGTAGCTCATCACTGGAACTGGCATTTTTGAACAGGCAGTGAATTAAGGGTTATAAAATGATTTTTAACTTTTAAGCAAAGTAACTACAGATCTGATTTTTGGCAGGAGATTGATTGAGGACATGCATATCCAAATTCTGAATTTATTGATGTCAAAATGTTGGCCTCAGTCCCTCTTCAAATGCATATTTTCCCTCAGTTTGCTGTTCAAGTATTACATGACTGACCCAATTTTAGGGACACTGCCTGTAGTGGTCTTACAAATTAACAATTGATGTGTCTGTAAATAGGCTGCTTTATCTAAAATGAGGTGTTAATCACCTACTTCAACCTTTTAACCATCAGATCCAAGTCACAGAAGCACCCTTCCTCACACTGAAATCAAAGCAAAGAACCAAAAGAATGTCACAGATGCACTTTACATGAATCCCAGAGGCATCCTCTCTCACACAGGAATCAGACCAAAGAATGCCACAGCTTATCACAAATCAGTTTATGACAACTAAAGAAGCACTTAAGTGCTTCTGCATATCTTTCCCTACCCAGTCCCTGCAAGTATTGCAAGTTGTGCTCACAATTAAAATAATACAAGATCTGATAAATGCATACTTTTGGCTGGTCCCAAGAGTATGCATTTAAGAGGTACACTGTATCTCTATTTTTTTTAAGTAAATCAGTTATTATTTATATAATAAAGTATGGTGCAGTATAAAGTATAAGTTTTTTTTTCACAAACAAAAGCTTTGTGATACCACATAAACCATGAGTGTGAAGCTCGAGTGGTTTGTCATGGCATCATGTGCTGGATGTGTGTAAAAACAAATAATGACAATGCCCCACCATTTATTTTATATAACTGCTGGTCCACAAATTGGATGTCACTTTGTTTGTTTTTTTTAGCACTAAGCCATAACAAACATGCTTCAGTCTAAACTCACGGTCCTTTCCTGCTCAATGTCCCTACCTCAGCAGAAACTGCCTCCTGCTTTCCACCTGGAATCAACTGAATGACAGAGCACCAAAGTGCTGAAGAGGACCCCCCCCAATTTGAGGAATTTGGTTGGCTAAGCAATAGACATAAAACCACCATGTACAGAGAGCTAAAGAGCTTTGCGTGTTAAAATGAAGAATACAGCCACTGTGGACCAACCGAAGTCCTGCCTGCTGCATGTAACCAATGCATTTAGCCCATGAGAGATGCATGCTCAATCACTGCTTGTTCACAAATTTGCAAGCTACACAGAAACCCTTACAGAAATATAGGTGTGCTGTGTACATGCAGAATGTATGTCACATGCTTAATTGTGCAATGTTCGCATACAGTTTGCAGACACTAAGTGATCCTAAGCTAACTAGGTCTAAAAAGCAAATCAGGTTTGCATGCTATAAGCTTGACATGAGCACAGCAGGTAAGCTGGTGTGAACATCTCCTAACAACTACATCAGGTTTGCATGTCGCACATTTGACATGAGTACAGCAGTTAAGCTGCTGAGGACATCATTTAAACATCACATCAGGCTCACATGCTGCACTCTTGCCATGTGTGCAGCAGCTAAGCTAGTACAAATCTCATCTGAAAAACACATCAGTTTCTATTTCTTATACTACTGCTATCAATTAAGTCATTAAAATACATTTTTCTTTGGATTCCTATAAAAATTAGGCAAACTCATTAATTCTCAATCTTTTCCAAGTTGTTGAATGGCTTTTGATTTTTGTCATTAAATCACCATTAATTTGTAAAGTATTGTTTGCTTACTGCATTAAATGCCTAGGATACAGACAGTCAACATTCCCCTTCTGAGATGTATGAAGAGGGGCCTCTGTGTTGTGAAGCCTATCCTTTTTGGTTTGGACCATGCAAATCCCTTATGCATATTTACTGCTACTTATGGTTCCATGTCATAATAGTGATCGCTATTATGGTGAGTATATATTGCCAAAAAGCAAATCGGCGATATACACTTTCAGATGACCCAACATCTGGAAGGAAAAAATGTTTTTAATGAGGGCTGTACTTCCTCTTATAGATTATCAGCTTCAGGGGCTGCATGTCAGGGAGGGGGCAAAATGCCATATCGTACAAAACTTAAGTGCTGTAGCCACAGGTAGCGGCAAAAATTCTACACACCCAGTCCCGGTCCTGAACCCTATACCTGCTGCACCAGAGCTAGCCATCCACACCATCACACCACAAGGCTAGCTCAGTGGCAGCAGGCACACCTATCCCTCAGAACCCTTTCCCTGTTCCTCCCCTTCCCCTCACTAGTCCCTCCTTCCTGTCCCCATCCACTACCCTTGCATTCGTCTACAGTCACTACCCTTGCAGGGTAGCCCAAGAGTATAGCATCCAATATGAATCACCATTTCGACATGGCACCCATATTCGGTCCCTATACTCTCGGTATATCCTATGAATGTGTTTCTCCATGACTGTTTCCTCTCACTTACTTTCCCTTTGTCATCCTGTATTGAGCATATATGCTATCGCCATAGTCAGCACTCTTTGTGCTGAGTAGGGTCTTGGAAGCATGCACCATGCCTCACATGTTGTCATTGAAATGAGGGACATGGACACTCAAAATGAGGGACAATAAGGGACACTAACCCACATGATGAACAGGACACATCATGAAACATGGTGATAGAGTACCTCAGAACACAATGGAAACCATTGCATTAGCACCTGAGAATAAATTTCTACCATTAAACAGCAGTGACATTTAGGTAGGGCAGAGGCAGTTACCTCCCCCCCTCCCATATCTGTGCCTAAGTTGTCCTTATGGTGTGGCAATAATGGCATTAAATTTGAATTTAATCTTCTGCACGATAAGTGCCCACCTGGCCTGTGTGTGCTCATGCAGCAGGTACTCTCCAGACTCAACTGTGTCCGTGTTGTGTTGTCCACTCTCTCCACCGATTAGTGATGGCACAATCTCATGTGATGTGGATGAGCTCCAGCCAAGACAGTGCACATGAGTCTTGAAAGTGCAACACTGTCATTCCCACCACAGACTAGAGAGACTGCACACTACAGCTTGGAGGAGTCAGTGAGCACTGAACTCTCAATAGCAGTGTTGTGGCAGCATATTTTTGTTGGTCTACTGTTAGTGAGTCTTCATCTCCCCTGGTGGCTGAAGGGGCAGAGGGTGAGCTAGAAGCTAACTCAAGACTAGGCTACCTACTTACTCTACTTGGCTTGCCATGCAAAACAAACAGCATAGACCTCCATGGCAGCAAGCTAGGTTTAGCAGCAGTGGTGACAGCAGTGTGGGTGGCCTTCATAGGCCTTGATCAGGGCAGTGTGGCAGCAGCCACAACAGCAACCAAGCAAGAAGCAAATAACCGGGTTGGGTTGGTTTGGTTTTGAGGTGACTTTGTCGTAGACCACGTTGGGGATCTGAGATGGTCGGTTCTAGCCTCCAGCTTCTGACAGAAGGAGAGAAGGGGAGCCGACTGAAAACTGGACTGGTATCACACTGTGCCAGGCTGCAGGTTCTGGCCACATGGCCGGGTAGGTAAAAGTAAATAATTTTTTTACAGGGGGATTGGGGAAAGAGGAAGGACTGAAATATTGATGTGTTTTTCATGTTTCTTCAACTTTGGGTGGCTTCATGACCTATAGGGGATGGGTATTGAATGGAACAGAGTCAGGGAGAAACATTGGGACAAAGTTCTTTTTTTGGAGGAGGCAGAACTTCAGCCAGGAAAAAAATGGTTAGTAACTGAGTGGGTTTAAGCCCAAATCTGATGCACTGCTCCAGGTTATATACAGATGACTCTCATACATTTGAATTTTTCCTGATTTGCATATCACTTTTTAGTCAAAACAAATAAGTTGTACCTTTTAGAGAAGTTACAGACATTCTAGAACTGTCCCTTGCATTCATGGACAGTTGAGCGGTATGGTATGCACAGACTATTGGAGCCCCTCTATAGTCAGGCTTATGTCCCCCCCCCCAGTGAAGCTGACCTCCACATCCCCATGATCAGGCACATTATGACACAGGGCAAAGGAGACTGCAGGGGTGTGCACCATTGAAATTAATGGGGGTATTTTTTTACTACTATTTTATAGATTATTGATGGAGAGTTGGAGACTAATGAAGGCCACCGCTCGACTAACAAGGGCCTTCATTATCTCCAACTCACCATCAGAAAGTATAAAATAGTAATAAAAAACAACTCCATTCATTTCAAAGGGGTACACCCCAGCACTCTGACCTATGAACATCATCTCTTAAAGACTCCTGCCTCTGGCTCCCTAGTACTCAAGTAAGAGACTTTTTACTTATCAATCAATCAACCAAATCTTTATTTATCCAGGTGAACACCATTGAGCATAGCTCATTTACAAGATGGACCCGGTTAGCACAGGAACACAGGATATACAATATATGAACAGTCACAACATAACATCTCAGTAATATTATACAGTACAGAGATACAATAGTTAAACATAGTCATAAGTGCAGAACAGTTTGGAAACAGTGGCTCAATTCCTTCATGGTGTATAATGAGCCTAGTAACAGTAGCTGGAAGTACTAATGAGGACAATTCTTAGGTAATGGTGTATTACATACAATACCATAAGTAATGAGACAGACGGTGAGTTAAAAAAAGAAAAAAACAAACAGTGTAACAGGGTAGAAGGTGAGTGGTAGGCAAGATAGGGTACAGGCAGGGTGGTAGGGAATAGACGAGGGACAGATGAAGCCTTGAGAGAGCACAGGACAGGAGGAGGGCAGGGAGCACAATTAGCTATTAGAGAAATGTGAAGGAGAGGCCACAAGGTCAGGTATAGCAGAGAGGGCAATGCCATCATGGTATGCTATAAGTGCAGGAAAGTTTAGGATCTGGGGAAGCAGTTGCAAATTTCCTTTACCAAATGGTCATATAGTGTCTTGAAGGAGGATAGACTGACCGGGGCACTAAGCTTTAACGATTTTTGTATTTTGTTCCATAGAGACGGCAGCGCAAAGCTTATAGCTGTTCTCCCAAAGCATGTTTTTAGCTTAGGTACCTTTAAGGAGATAAGGGAGTAGCTTCTCAATGCATAGTTCCCAAGCTTGCATAGTGGAAGACAATCAGAGATATATAAGGGTAGTTTTTGATAATAGCTCTGAATGTCCAAAGTATAAGCATTTCTGTTTCTCCTATACTGAAGGGAGGGGCACATCATAGCAGCATAAAGAGCACAATGATGAGTGGAAAACGGTAGGCCAGTAATGAATCTCAGATCCCTGTGATACAACATATCCAATTTAGCAAGATGAGAGACAGGGCAGTGACTATAAAGAAAGTCAGCATAGTCGACCAAGGAGAGATACGTTATTTGTACCAGCCGCTGCTTGGCATTGCTAGTAAGGAAGTTATTAATCCTGAAAAAGAGTCCAAGCCTCTGCCTCAATTTCTTTAGCAGATCTTTGATATGGTCCATAAAGGAAAGGAAAGTCTGTGGTCAAGCCACACTCCCAAGTACTTGATTTACTGACAAATTCTAGGTTTCTCCCAGGATTGTTGTGATCTGTGGAATGGAGCCAGCACTGGCAGGGTTTGCAGCATGGAGAAGTGGAGAAAATAGCATTGCCTTAGTTTTTTTGGTGTTTAATAGGAGCTTTTTGTTTAGGAGTTGGCTCTGAAGTAGACTGAATTCAGATTGTAGGTCTCCACAGGCAGCTTCTGGCAAAGGACTACTTAGATAAAGAACTGTGCCATCTGTGAACAGATGGATATTGGCTTTAGTTATGTTGGTGTCAATGTTGTTTATGTAAATTGCAAACAGTGGGGGACCAAGAATCGATCCCTGGGGCACCCCTCTTTGCAGAGATTTAAAGGGAGAAAGTTCACCTTCTGCCATGACTTGCTGCCACGGTCAGAGAGGTAGTCAGCAAACCAATGCAAGGATAGTGAGTCCAGTCCTATTGCCTTCAGGGAGGAAAGAAGTAGCCATGATCAACGGTATCAAAAGCCTTACTTAAGTCTAAGAACACCGAACAGATGAAGTTTCAATTTTCAGGTCTCGCTGCCAATCATTGGTCACTTTGGCTAGAGCTGTAATGGTGCTATACTGTGCAATAAAGTCAGATTGCATTGGGTTTAGAAGATTCATAGTTTCTACATAGGTTCTCAACTGATTGCTTACAAATTTTTCTAACAGTTTGGACAGTATAGAGGGTAGAAAATTGGTCTGTAGTTTAAGATCACAGGGGTCCCCAGATTTAAACAGAGGGATAACATGAGCTGTTTTCCATAGAGTGGGAGGATTCTGAGGGACAGTGAGAGATTGAATAGGTGGGTAATTGGTACAGCTAAAGCATGGTGGTGACCTATAGAAAGTATGGGTCTAGAGATTCAGCACCCAGACTTTTTGGTATTTAACTGTAATAGAAGTTCTTGACCTCTCTTTCAATGAAGTAGGCTGGACAGAAAAGATTGAGTTGGTAAGAAGAAGAAGTTCAGAGTTTTGCATCCAACTGGGAGCATAAAGAACATACAGGGGAGTTGTCAAGCGCCAGCCCTGCAGTAGCAAAGTAGTTGTTAAATGCATCCAGGATCTTCATTTTGTCACAGATGGTGGCACTGTCTAAGGTAATTTTGCAGGCAGGGAGTTCCCGGGGTATGTCGGACACATCCTTAATGAACTTCAAAATTTAGAGGAGTTCCTGGTAGCAGAATCCAGTTATGAACAATAAATGGAGGCCTTAGCATCTCTTATCATCTTGGTGCATGTATTCCTGGCTTTCCTGAAGTGACACCAGTCCATTGGGACCTTAGTTGTTTGTGCTTTTTTCCAAAGCTTGTCCCTGTCCAGCAGTGCTGTTCTGAGTTCTAAAGAGAACCAGTGACAGGTTTTACTCCTTACCCTAACTTTAGGGTAAAAGGGGCATACTTATTTATTGCCCCAGTCAAAATTTCAGAAAAATATGTCATATGCCAAGTGGACCAAGTTAGCTAGGTAAAAGTCCTGCCAATGCAGCGAGTATTTTAGCTCATCAAGTTAGGCAGACTGATCGAAGTTATGTCTGGACCTCTTAGTAGAGAACCTTGATAAGGATAGTGGATTCTGGACAGATGTTATGCCAGTGATGATGCTATGGTCACTAACATCAGAGAAGAAGGTTCCTGCATGGGAAAACAGGTGTGGTTTACTTACTAAGATGACATCAAGCAGTGTACTATTAGCAGGGTTCTTCTTATTAGGGTGCGTAAGCTCACCAATAAGTTGCATCAGCCCGTGGGCATCACAGAACTCCTTAAGTGGTGCAGCAGCCTTGGACATCAAATCAAGGTTAAGATCCCAAGGATAACTGTTTCAAGGGAGCCATGCCCCATAATAGTAGTTAGATGGGTGAGGATTTGAGAGCCAGCAGATGGGGGTCTATAGCAACCTATGACATATGACTTATACCTATACTTTGTGGGTTGTTTGTAGCAGCATGGTAGTACCTAGTACAGTGTGTGTGCATTGGGGGGTGGGACTGGTCATGTGGGTGCATGTCAAGTTATTGCTACTTTTTTGTTTACATCTCAAAGTCTGTTTGCATGGAAGCAATCAAAACTATGGAGAGGAAATAGTAGGAGTACAGGCCAGCCAGAAGTAATTAAGTGGTTTTTTTGGTGCATTTGTGTATTTGGGCTGGGAAAAAACACATGTGTTTCCATTGGTATATGTGCTACAGTTCAACTGTGAAACTCAGATGAGTAAGAGAAGAAAAAAAATGAAAAGCATAACAGTGGCTATGAGCATGCTGCATGCATGCAGATGTAATGAGATACAGTATGTATTGAAGTATAAGACAGCCATATGTGTGCAGACAGTATGGCTTAGTGGCTAAAGGCACCAACCTGCAAGCCTGGAGACTTGGAGGCATGAAGACCTGGGTCTGAATCTCATCAACCCCCACCTGTGTATGGTGTGATCCTGAGAAAGTCACTTAACTGTTACATGTGCAGTTATCAGTGACCACTTGCTTCTTGCACAAATGCCACATGCATGCAGTCTTTCCCAATTTAACATAAAAGTCATGGTTTCCACATTTGCGGCATGCCGTATGCATGCAATCAGTTCCAATTTAACATTTAAATCATACTTGAAGCACGCATACCACTTGGGTAGTTTTATGTGTGCAGCATGAAAACATTTCATATAATTATTTCTGTAAGTGAACAGACAAAACAAGCATATGTCAATGTCGAACATTTGCTTGCATGAACTTGCATCTTTATAGCATTTGTAATAGCATTTGTTTACTAAACCTATTAATCCTGCTTCTTAGCTAAATAAATGTGTACAGTCCTAGTCAAAAAGGATCAACTACAGCCTAAACTTTAAAAAGGAAAGGTTTAAAAAATTGAAAGATACTGTAGGAGGACTGCCTTATCACTAGTAGCATATAAGATTACATTAAAAATGTAAGCATATAATAATAAGGGAAAAATCAATGCTCAAATTCAGATGCAAGTACAAAAGTAACATGCAGGAGTTCTTTAGCTACTGTATATACTGTAAATGCTTGCAATCCATCAGAAAGAAGGGCATCCTTCCTTCCAATACTGTGCCATCACCTGATCAGAAACGGTACACAGTTACATTGTCATGCCAGCTGAAACCAGATGTAACCTAAGTTACCTCCAAAATAATACTGTATTCAGAAATATTTTTTCTCTCTTGCCTGTCAGGGAAAATAATGTGCCAGCTGCTCTTTAGTGAGTGTTAATTGTATTGTATTTAATACAAGTATGCTGCATTACTGATTGTCCTCGAGTCCTGAGGAGTGAGGAACCATAGGGGCAAAAAGTATCATAGCCTTGATTCATATTACCTCACAGTTTAAAACTAAGTGCTCAAAATCTAGTTTAGTGAGTAGGACACTCCGGCAGTGTATGAGACTGAGGAGTTACAGCATAGCTGCTGTGCTTGCCTCCTCAGTCTCTTACACTGTCAGGCACAATAAAGCTTTCTAAAGCAAGGCAGGCAGTGTACAGTACAGCCTCCTCTGCAGTCAAAGCCACCACTTCAGCCTATTTGTTTGCAGCAGATCAGTTTTAGCAAATTTGGTCAACATACCTGTATATTAGAAGGCTCCATTATATTTTGAGCACAAGTCTCTGTCTTCCCATTGCTGTTTTCTCAGGTGCTCATCTTCTCTTCCAAGTCAGAGATATGCTCCACTCCCAGCCGTGTCACCCACAGGGCTACAGTTGCTGGCAGATGAATGACCGTTATGCTCTAAATGCCTTCATGTGACCCAGATAGTCACTACCCAGTGCTGACTTGCTGAATCGTCATGCCGCCAGTCAAAATCTTTTCTTCAGTTGTCCAATCGGACCTATGCAGCCAGCTCCCCTCGCTCCACACTTAGCTGGTGCTGCTCATCTTCTTTGATGTCAGCACTCCTCTCGATCACTGGTTCTTCTCTTCTGCAGCTTACTTTTGATTTTCTGGGACATTTAAACATGGCGCCTTGACTGTACACACCCTACCTGAAGTAGCAGCCAATCAAGAGCCAGAAGCATTAGGTGGACCTG
Source organism: Neoceratodus forsteri (assembly GCA_016271365.2). NCBI lineage: Eukaryota > Metazoa > Chordata > Ceratodontiformes > Ceratodontidae > Neoceratodus > Neoceratodus forsteri. The sequence goes on from CM057449.1 coordinate 991,411,011, forward strand.
GTTGAAAACTTCCCCTGTAATGTCAGTTTGTTGCTGCATCTACATCTCCCCCCAATGAAACAAAGCTGTGCCAATCCCACAAAAATCTTACTGAGTACAAAGAAGAGACCGAAAGAGTCAATGGATGCCATGGGAAGCTGCAGTCAGGTCAGGGACATCAATGTTTTACTTTTAAGTGTACCATTGTTTTATGTTTGTGGGAGAGAGGCTTGTTAATTACAATTAATGCTGCATGAGGAAGTTGAACAGTGAAGTCAGTGAGCTAATTAAACTTTAAAGTCAGCGCTACTGAACCATCCAAGATCGCAGCTCTGGCAGCTTTACTCTGCTTGCAGGCACTCTGAGTGACTAAGATGACTGATGCTAAGGCTGGATATTGGTGTAAGCCCCAAGGTTGTGAGGGAAGGGAACGGCATTTAGTAAAGCTGCTCTGCAGCATATGGTGAGCCTGGGGGGGTAAAAGAAGCAGAGAGGAAATACTTGGCAGCTGGAGCTGCTGTTTAAGGAATGCATCACATTTAACATTGCTCAAGGTCAAGGACAAGGTAAGTATTGCACTTTTAATTAGGGGATGGATAGGTGACTGCAGCTGGATATCTGAGTCAGATTGCAATTGTATTATTTTTCTTTGGTAAGACGAGGAATTCAAGAGCAATTAACTCCAGGTGTGCTGCTGCTGCTGTTGTTCAATATGAGTACAATTCATTAACTGGTGGTATATATTTCTTAATTTGTGATGGTGTTTGGTGGGCTGATGGGTGGGCGGGAGGACTTGGACTTAGGTTGGTGGATATGGTTAAGTATTAAGTTTGTGGTTGTTGCAGACAACGATGTCAGACATTGTCAGTAAGTACCTTATATATCTCCATCTAAATTCTAGAGACTAGTTCATGTCCTATTCCCCTTCCCCTCCAATTCTCGAAGTAAATAACTCCCTAGTTTCTGACCCTAGCTCTGTGGCCAATGAATTTAATGCCTACTACACCTCGTGCGCCAAGTCTCTTCTAAATTCCCTCTCCCCCTTGCCACCTACTAACTTCAGCCCTTCACCTCAGCCAGTGCATACCCCTCCCCTTTTCCTTTTCCTTTCCTATTCTATCATCTCCTGTGAGGAAGTTCTTACTGCCCTCCTATCCCTCAACCCCTCTAAGGCTCCTCACCAGATGAGCTTGTTCCTAAACTTTCTACCTTTCTACTCCTGCAATTGCTTAGCCTATCTTCCTAGTCCTTAAACTCTCCTTTATTTCTGCCAAAGTACCCTCATCCTGGAAACATGCTATAGTCCTTCCTCTCCCAAGGGTGGTGACACATCCACTCCTGGCAACTATCGCACCATTTCCTCCTTTCTACCCTTGCCAAACTTCAAGAACATTTAGTTCTCTCAACTATCACCCTTCCTCTCTGATTCCTCCTTCTTTACCCCTTCCAATCTGGTTTCTGGAAGAACCACTCAACAACCACCTCCCTCCTCAGGCTTACTGACTCCATCCTTTCAGGGATGGATGATGGCCTGATCACTTTGGCCATCTTTGTTGACAAAGCCAAAGCTTTTGATACTGTTTCCCATCCCCTGCCTCTTGATTCCCTCTCCTCAGCTGGCCCTGCTCCATCAGCCACCAACTGGTTTAAATCTGACCTCATTGGCAGGACCCAGTTGATGAGAATCCTTGATTCCATCTCCCCTCCACTCCCCATCAACACTGGTGTCCCTCAGGGCTCAATGCATGGTCCCCTACTCTTCTCCATTTTCCTTAATGATCTTCCCACAGCCTGCTCATCCTCATCTAGTCAAATGTATGCTGATGATACTGATTTATACAGTTCCGGCAAAAAATCTGCTGCTGTGGAAACTAGCTTACAGCATGACTTCAACCAAGTTCAGCTCTGGTTTGCTTCTCACCAGCTTTTTCTAAAGGCCAAGAAAACCTTTGGCAACAGACAGAGACTCTGTAGGCTGCTGGCCCTACCCACCTTCTACACCCTTGATGGGACCATCCTGGAGGACACCTCCTCATTTAAATATCTGGGGGTTTGGCTGGACCAGCACCTCAACTTCTCTGTGCATTTCAATGCTATCCTGAAAAAACTGCACCCCAAGCTTGGTACTCTGTACAGGAATTGTAGTTGCATCCCGCTGACTGCGAGGTATAAAATTGTCCAGAAGATGATGCTCCCCATCTTTGATTACTGTGACGTAGTCTATGGTGCTGATCCCAAATCTTCCCTGACCAAGTTGGACAGTCTCTTTAACTCCTTCTGCCGCTTTGCTCTCGACTCCCCTTCCTACTCCCCCACTATGAACTCTATCACTCTCTAACCTTCCTTCCATTATCTTACAGACATATCTCACACAGTGCCAAACTAACCTCCAAATTCTAGTTTGGAGTGCTCCCTCCTATCTCTCATCCTCTCTCCACTCCTCCCCCATCCACTCTCTCAGATCTAATGACTCCTGCACTTGGCGGTCCTCACCACTCCACCATCATTGGTCAGACTGGTTTTGTCCATCACTTCCCTAAAATCTGGAATTCCCTCCCCCTGAAATATGACACTCCTCCTCCAACTACTCCCTTACCTCTGCCCTACACGATTACCTCTCCCTCAGCTGTTCCTGCTTTAACCCTCCTTAAATACCTATCCCCAGTTCCTGCCTTCCTACCCCTGACCCCCCCAGCAGGGTTCTCAACATCCTGAAGGGGGAATCAGGAAATGGCTACCCCTTCTCCTCATATTCAATTTTTGCCTCTGCACCTCTCTTCTTCACCTGCCCTTCTAGGTCACCCATGTGCACAACCAAACCCATCCTTTTTACTCCAACAGCACTTGAGTACTACCTCAAGTCTGCTCCTGGTACACTCAAGCACTATAATGGTTCTGTTGTAGTATTACTGTTTTGTATGTTTATATGTTCTTTTGCACAATTTTGGACATGTATTGTAATTTACCCAATGTTTTACTGCTGTTTATTGTACAATACCTTGAGTTCCAAATGTTGCATAATCTTACAATGTTGTATTGTTTGTACTACCCACATACTATTGTAATTGATCATCCTTCACAACCCTATGTAACCCCCTTCCCCCAGGTTGCACCGTGAAATGAGCAACTTGTTGTTAAGTGTACCCTCCTGGTGAAACATTTCAATAATTAAATAAATAAAAATATGGCTCCATCAATAATCAGGATTTCACTGCTGGGGTGTGTAGTACTAGTATGTTACGTCTATACAAATCTGGCTGCTGGCTGTGCTCATCAGACATAGTGTGCTCATGTCAAGTGTTCCAGTTTAACAGTCATTTTCTGATGTAACTATAGCTTCCTGTAATGATGGGGGGCATCCATTTGTTGTAACAATGCTAAAAATGTTTTCTTCTGTTTTTTCTTATTGCCAGACAGGTACAAAGTACTTGAAGTGGAATGGTGGCTTGGTTTACTGGTGGACATTTGCCAAAGCATCCCATCTATGTGCAGCATTGGTGACTAAATGGAAGTCTTCCATCCTGGTGTGTGGACGCTGGATCAAGGTGCTGTACCTGCAAGATGTGGGCCACTGCTGACAACTAAAAGCATATGGTTATTTTTGATGGAAGACTGCTGGAGGAGGAGGAGAAGTAATTTAGCTGAACTTCGAGGCAGCAGTACTGGCTGTGCACTGTCCTACTAAATTGTCATTGTCATATATTCAGTGGTGGCACACTCACTAGGCATTCAGTCATGGAGGAGGTATATGTGGAAATGGGGTGGGTGTGCTGGTGCTGGCTGTTGGGGTGGGGCACAACAGCTTTAGCCTTCTTCCAGTGACACAACATCCATGAAGCAGCCCTCACAGTCTTCAAGACTGGAGTCATCACCAGCTGAAAATTCAGTCAGCATTGCTGCTTCATCTAGCTCCCTGTTCCTGCTATTAGAGGCCTTATCACTCTGGACATCTTCGTTGTCATCATCGTCCCCGAGACACACTTCTTGGGGCAACACTATCAAAATAATTGTGTTATGCGGAATGTGAGCCTCATTCATTTTTATAAATGGTAGGCTGGAAACATTCTTCTGTGACAGATTTGTCCTACAGTCACACAATGGCCCCAGCAGAACTGAACACCCGTTCCACAATGACACGGGATGGTGAGGCAACTAAGGTATTTAAAAGCAACAGATGCCAGTGCAGGCCACTCACTCACTTTGCTGCTGCAGTACACCAATGGCTCATCACTGATGCCAAGATGCTTGGTGTCTCCCATGTAGGCATCCACCATACATTGTGCTGCCCTGAGTCCTGCTGCCTCATCATGGTCCTCACCCTTCTCTTCAATTTCTTCAATGCCCACCTGGTACAGAGCATCCCAAATGGGATTACCTGCCATGCTGTGCTGCGACTTTGAGATTTTGTCTGATTTGGTGTCCTCTGATGATTTACTGGTGGTGGTGGTGGTGGTAGCAATACCGTGACCTGGTATAACTTCATGTGCCTTTTGTGTGTCTGCATTTTTCATCTGTGCCCATATACCCATCTGACAAGGCAACTGATTAATTTCTCCATGCGCACCGACCACCTTCAATCTTGGCAGGCAAGCTACATTTGTACCATGGATCTTGCATGGTAGCAACAACAAACTCATTAGATTGCATAATGCCACAGATATTTGTATTGCTATCCAGTATATGGAGCATGTGACCCATTACATGAACAGAATTCTGATCATCACTTTGCTCCATCTGGTGACAAGCATTTACCAGTGTCTGCCTCATCACATCTATCAGGGTATTGACTAACTATGCAGGCAGTCTCCCCACTCACAGCCTGTGTTGCATGCTCAAATGGATGCAGAATGTGTATTATGCCATCCATTTGTTGCCACTGCTCCATTGCAAGGGCGATGGACATTCCGGCACTGTCCCTGGTGGTGTGCAGTAGTAGGTAATCTGAAACCACCTTACACTGCTCATAAAGCCGGTCCAGCATGTACAGCATGGAGTTCCTCCTGGTAACAACATCAGGCTTCATACGGTGCTGAGGCAGATGGTTACTGCACTACAGCTCACGCAGATGGCCACGGGCCTTTGCAGAATGGGCAAAGTGAACACAGATGCGTCTGGTGACAGACACAGTTTCTTTTATTTTATCCTGGTTCAGAAATTGCTGCATGACTAGATTAAGGCAGTGTGTCAGGCAGGGAACTCTGAAAAACACCATCACTAATGCACTCAAACATTGGAGCCATTGTCACTGGCAATAAACCTCGCGCAGAGTGACTGTGCATTGATCCACTCATCAATGCTATTTAGCAGCACATTCATCATTTTCTCACCAGTGTGAGACCCTGTAATACTTTGCACAGTTATGGTTGCATTCTGTCAAATACCAGGTGCGTTGCTACTACCACAGTTTTGCTTTATGCACCTTTTGCCAGGGCCCACATCAACAACCACCCCAGGTACCTGTACCCAGTGTGCTGTTATGCACTGATATGAGCTGCCCGCTGTCTGCCCACTTGTCCACATATCCATGCTAAGGTGGATAAATTTAGAGGAAGAATGCTTCTTGGCATGTAGGACAGACTCTGAAACTCTGCTGTAGAGTTCAGGAATGGCACGTTTGGAGAAATTCGTTCACAATGGCACTTGCCATTTGGGACAGGCACGGGCAATCAAACAGTGGAATCCTGCGTTCTCCACAAAGGAGAAGGGCAACAGGTTGATGGCGAGCATTTCAGCTGTGGCTGCGTTCAGCACATGTGCTGCAGCATGATTGGGAGAGTACTTTGAGTGCTGCTGAATCACACTCCTCAGTGTGGGCTGCATCTAGGCAGTGGGTGGAGAAAAATGCTTTACTTGTGTCACCAGTGTTATTTGCACTGGGGTACCAGGTGACTCTCAGGGCCTAGAATGTGCAGCATGTATGAAACTGGTTATTTTTCTGGATTTGGGGCCTAATGGTGTACTTTTATGACTTGAGGGAATGGCAGCTCCACTACTACTATGTCCACTGCTTGGGAGAGAAAATGATTCCTAACACTCCTCCTCCACTGACCCACTCAGTCCTCCCTCCACCTGCTCTATTGCACTGCTGTCACTAACATTAAGATTGACAAGGGAAGTCCTGCCACTTCCAAGAGCTATGGTGTCTTTCTGGTGTTTGTGCCAATGCAATGGATGTTTGTTTTTCAAGTGGGTGTGCTGCCCACTGGTGCCTAAGTGGCTGCCCTTTTTTCCACAACTTACACATGCTTGACACAACTGACAGAATGCCACGGTGTCATTAGCTGCATCAAGTATGAAAAAATCCCAAATTAGGGACTTTGTAACTCTCAATTTGACATGATGGGTCTCAGACTTGAACAGCTTAGCCAAAGATGTGGAAGTTTTTGCTTTTTGTGCCACTTGCATGATATCCACCATGCTACGTTTGGGAGGTGGGGTGGCTGGACTGCTTGTTGTAGGCTTCCTGATATCCTCACCATCAGTCTTGTCATCATCTAAATGGGCTACATCATCATCACCCTTCTTTTTTTTTTCTTTCTGGCTCCCACAGGGGATCCAGCACCTCATCATCATCACCAAAACATATTATATCCTCCTCCTCCTCCTCATTGCTATCACTGGCTACTGCCAGTGCCAGACAAACGTTTCCCTTCTCTGGCATCTCCTCACTGGGGGGGCTGACTTTCCTTAACCTTCTCCAGGAGAAACACACTGAAGCTGGACACTGTCATGCTCCTCCTGGAGCAGGAACAATAGTCACACTAACAACTTTTTTGACCTTCCCCAGGGCCTCTGTGGCTCCGCTGATGTGAGTGTCTCCCTTATTCCCAGTATCATCCCCAACAAGCATACTAGCTACAGATTGGGCAGTAAAAAAATGAGTCACAGACTTCAAGCCACTGCAATCTTCAGTTTTGCTGCTACTGTCTGCCACATCAACAGCGGCAGAGGCCACAGATTCACAAATAGGTGTGCTTTTTCCATCAGACTTCTTTGAGCCACCTTCCACCCCAGCACCTTTACCTAAACATCTCTTGGCAGGCATATTCATTTTGTTGCTTGCACGCATGTGCAAGAAACATAGTGCCATCATCTGAGTTTTTGGAGGTGTGGCACCTGTCTTCCAATTCAGTCAGTGTGTTTGCAGGCACTGCCCCAGTTCCCCAATCACTGCTGCAGCTGTCTATGACAGCAGTTGAAAATGCAGTGACATACAGTTGAAAGGGAGAGCTCCGCTTCAGTGAGCAGAGCTCTCCCCCCCACACACATGCAAGCACGCATATTGCATGCTGATGCGTTCCTCCCCCACACACACACTGTATGGCCGACAGGGGTGCTCAATCCCCCGTTGGCTCCATGCCCCCCCACAAAAGCTATCCAGGCGCCACGCTGGGAGCCCACCCCAGCGTGGCAAAAACTGTCAGAGCCAATGGGGGTGCCCAATCCCCCGTCGGCTCCACGCCCCCCAAAGCATCCAGATGCCACACTGGGAGCCCACCCCAGCATGGAAAAATGTGTTATAGCCAACGGGGGTGCCCAATCCCCCATCGGCTCCAGACCCCCAAACTGCCTTTCAGCTGCCACGCTGGGAGCCCAACCTAGCTTGGAAAACGTCCTTCATCGTCTTAGTAAAAAAAAAAGAAACCTTCAAATAAAAAACTGTCCCTCGGCGCTTCTCCCTGCCCCCTCCCACAACCTGCACCCACCCACTGCGCACCCTGCCTCGCCACACTCACCCACTCACCTCACACTTACCTCTAGACCTCGGCGCGATGATCTTCGGTGGACAGCGAACACGTCTGCACTCTTCAAAGCCAACCGCGAACTGAGGAAATGCCGGTAAGCTGTATAGTGGGATAGATAGGGTGTTTTCAACTTTGCTGCATGTCTCAGGCATTTTTGAATTTGGCACAAATTTTCAACATAGGGTTTTTGGGACCCCTCCTCATGACTTCTGTCACTGCCATGATGTTAATCAGGCCCAAAGGGTGATTTCGTGGTCACTGAGTGAAATCACCTTTCGGGACTGATTAACGAAATGACAGTGCCAGTGTTCATGAGGTGGGCTCTCAAAAAGCCTATGTTGAAAATTTGGTGAAAAAATTCCAAAAAATGACTGTTTTACGAGCTTGCATTGCGCAGTTGCTATGCACGCTCATAAGTTTGCAAATTTTTAATATTTGCACTCAGGATTTTCAACACTGCCATTTTACCACACCTCCTTAAGAGCAGTACAGCTGTCATTTTTCACATATCACCCAAAATGTCTTTCCATGCATGTAGCGCACAATGGCGCAGTCGGTGTGCGCAATCAATGTTTGGGACAGATTAAAAAAATCACAGTGACACTGTTCATGAGCAAAGGTCTTAAAACGGCTATGTTGAAAATTTGGTGAAAAAATTCCCCAAAATTACTTTTTTACGAGCATTTGTTGCGCTGATCCTACACACCTCATAAGTTCACAAATTTTCAATATTTTCACTCCAGATTTTCAACATATCCATTTTACCACACCTCCTTATGAGCAGTACAGCTGTCATTTTTCACATCTCACCGAAAACATGTTTCCACCCATGTAGGGCACAATGGCACAGTCGGTGTGCGAAATCAATGTATGGGACACATTAAGAAAATCATAGTGACACTGTTCATGAGCAGAGGTCTTAAAATGGCTATTTTGAAAATTTGGTGAAAAAAGTCCTAAAAATGACTGTTTTACGAGTGTGCATTGTGCAGTTCCTACGCACGCTTGTAAGTTCGTAAATTTTTCATATTTGCACTCCAGATTTTCAACATTGCCATTTTACCACACCTCCTTATGAGCAGTACAGCTGTCATTTTTCACATGTCACTCAAAATGTGTTTCCATGCATGTAGCACACAATGGCGCATTCGGTGTGCGCAATCATTGTTTGGAACAGATTAAGAAAATCACAGTGACACTGTTCATGAGCAGAGGTCTTAAAATGGCTATGTTGAAATAATGAAAAAATTCCATTCAGATGTTCTGCAATGTTACTAATGAAGACATTGAACAGGACTGGCCCCAGGACTGATCTCTGTAGCACCCACTGATCACCTCTCCCTAGACTGCACCCCATTTACCACCACTCTCTGCCTCCTGTCTGTTAGCCAGTTTCTAACCCAGTTTACCACCCTTTCCCCCGTGTTCAGCCTACCCAGCTAGTTTATCAGCCTCCTATATGGGATGGTGTCAAAAGCTTTGCTAAAATCAAAGGTAAGCGTTGTCCACTGCCCCACCCTGATTCACTTCCTTTGTCACCCAGTCAAAGAAATCAACCAGATTTGTCTGACATGATGTCCCCACTGTGAATCCATGTTGTCTATGGTCCTGGGCTCCAATGGCTTCTAGATGCCCCACTATCCTTTCTTTAACAATGTCTCCATGATCTTCCCCATTACTGAGGTGAGACTGAACGGCCTATTGTTCCCTGCCTCCTCCCTGCTGCCGGACTTTTGTAGAGGGATCACATGTGCCCTCCTCCAATTCACTCGTGTTGAATGACTCAGTGAACATGGCTGCCAGAGATACTGCTGTCTCCCTTTGCAGTTCTCTTAATATCCTTGGGCGTATGCCATCTGGTTCCATCGCTTTGTCCATTTTCAATTTAGTGAGCTCCTGCAGGACTTTTTTGTCTTTGAATGGACTATTGTCCACCTCTTCATCCCCTTGGCAACTGCTGTACTGCTGTGGCCCTTGCCCCTCCACTCTTCTGTGAATACTGAGCGGAAGACACAGTGGATGTCTTGGGAGGAGGCATGGAACTATCACTTCCAAATACCTAAACAGCACATACAAGCAAGCAACATTCAGCATTGACAAATGCTTGTTTATATGCAACCACCTAGGTCAGGTAGTAAACAACAGTGTTGTAACAGGTAGTAAAGGGTTTAGTAAGCAAATTCAACAGGAGCGCTGCAGATGCTAGATCACAATTTTAATTTCTGTGACCAATTCAACAATGCAGTGTACCTCGATATGGACAAGTCAAGTGGTCAGGTCACTGTACGAATACTTTCAAAGAAAAGAAATCACAAAAGTGATTCAGCAAAGGTATGGAAACAGGAACAGAGCTACTCAGTCAGAAGAATATAGTAACTGTTCAGATAAAGTGACCCAAAAACAGTCAATATGTAAGAAACATTTAACAAATAAGTAGTACACAAACTACAAATCTTCAGACTTAAAAAAAATTACAGAAACTAGCTCACAACTTGCTAGAAATATGACAAATCTTAGGAACTATCCTGCTCTACTTTCATAAACCACACAGTCAACCCTCCCCCACTCACTCACTCACAGACACAGAGAAACCTAAAAAAATAACTAAGTTTAACTATTCCCCAAAGATACAAAAACAAAAAAGTTCACTAGCAGCACTAAGAACTAAACTTTTGATTTTGTGAGCAATTCACCCTGAAAAATCAAATAAAAGAGATGATTTTGAAGGTTTATTGCTGTGATGCACCACACTGAACTCTTCTCTGAATCAACAAATAATACAGTGTGCAGGAAAACAGTTGATGCAAGATTTAAGCCTATCTACCCAGAATGCATTGCAATTTCACGATATAATCACAAGGCACCAGCGAAATTGAGGCGTAATGGTGAAATTACATCCCTATGACCCGAAACTGGTGAAATTTCAGCGTAATTACGCCTTTATGTGAAATGCTCCAGGGTGTGAAATTTAGTTACGCCAATGCAAAATATTTTGTGTAATGCATAAATTATGCAAACTATTATGCTAGGTGTAATTTTCCGATTTCGCATATCTCTACTCACAACAGAGTCCTCAAACAGGATTTGCTTCCTCCACTTCTGGGGTCTCCTACTGTCAACGCTTGGGGCTCCATCGCAGAGGATCCACTCATCCCCCCCATGACTACATTGGGAGGATCTGTGGGACCTTTCTGCTCCACCAAGATGGAGTATGAATTTTGTAGTTTCTCTGGTTGGGGGATGTGCCTGTGACACCCCTCCCTCATCCTTCCTGAGCCCACTGTATTCCATCCATTCTCACTGCAAGGCAACTGTTGAGGAAGTGGAATCTGACTAGATGGCCTCTGGCTGGGGTTGTAGGCTTCCTGCATCTTAACCAGCTCAGCCCAGAGACTGTTGATCTATGCCCTTAACCCAGACAGGTGGCAGCACCACAACATCCAGAAGGTCCTTCTGAAACTGCTGTTCCACATCCACTGCACTGCACAACTCCCATCATTGCCATCTTCCTTTTTTGTCTTAACTCTTAACTGTAAAAACCTACTTTACCCCATTGATTTTTCTTGTTCTGTTTCTCCTGATTCACTGTGGTGCACTAACCCCTTGTACTGTTCTCTCTTTGCTTATTGCTCTGTGAATCTAACTAGGCTGCATTTAGTCTATGTGTGTGTGTATACTATATGGTTGTTCCTACCTCTTCTTGCTTACAGCCAGGAAGTGGTAATATGCTTATTCCCCCCCCCCACCTATAAAGGGAGATGACCCTGGGGTGGGTGGGATGAAAGAGTTGCAATCTTCTTGACCAAGACTAATAAGTTAATACAGGTTTTGCTCCCTCATCTCTGTTTGGAAGAGTAAATTAAATATTCATCCATGGGCTGTAATTTTCCAGCCATCACTTTCATCAAAAATGTTCTTTTTCTGGTGAGCCTCCATTCAACGTTTGTTGATGCACTCAGATTAACAATGGATGAGACAAAGGCACAAATTAAAGCAAATTTTATCAAAACAATATATTCAGAATGACATGAAACAAATGTTGGATGTAAAACATCATCCTTGGTATAATTAAAACTTCACATACTAAGGAAATATATGTAAAATTGGCATCTAATCCAAAGCACAGAGCTTTACTAACTAAATTCAGACTGGGGGGTCTGTAATATTGACTAGCTAATGCATACACAAAGGTGTGATAAGGTTTCCTCACATTTCTGTAAATGTTATTTTGAAATTGTTCTATTTAAAAATTCAAGGGCACAATTCAATTGTCCAATTGTCTTCTTTCTGGAATTGTTTGGGGAAGGGGGTGGGTGTCAGCCCTACCTTCCTCTCAGTCAAAAAACAATCAGGCCAGTTACTGAGCTGGTCCCTGTGTGTGCTGCAAGAAGCAATCAGTAGACTGAGCAAAAGAACCACAGCAACTAAAGGCAGGTGAAAAAAGTACAAAGTAATTTAAATTTAAGTACCTGAAATCTGATTCTCCCTGAAGTTACAAACAAAGAAACACCGAAACTTCAAGAATTCTAGCAATTGTTTAATTTATAGATGGAGTAGAATTTTGTATTGCTTTGTCTATTTAATAAATGGCTGCATACTCAATTCAACTTAAAAGACCATTTAACTAAAAATGTTTTAACTAATGTTGTTATCAAACAGGGGTGATTGTTTGCCCCCATGCTTTTCAATAATTTTCTCAACATTTCACTATAATTAAATGATGGTACTTTCCATCCACATATGGTTTTCTCCACGGCCATTAATCATCTTGCTTATGCTGATGATTTAATCATGATTACAACTTCTTTGTTAGGATTACAAATAATGATGAATACAGTTAGGAAACTATCAATAATAACACTCTTACAATAAACAGATCAAAGACAAATATAGTAGTTTTGATAACAGAAGTAAGAAATCCCCAAATTATAGATAGTAAATCAATTGTCACCACCTATTGCTGTGACTATTTGGGGTACATTTCTGATTGTCACCACCTATTGCTATAACTGTTTGGGGGTACATTTTTCATACAACCTTTCTTGGAAACAGCATTTTAATTTAGCAAAAACAAAAATTGAAAAGGCTATAAGTGGGTTAAGGATCTTTAGTGCAAAGTCTGGAGGGTTGGTTAATGGTCTTCTGATAGTATTAAATGCTAAAATAAAATTGTCACTTATTTACACAGCTGAGATTTGCACAGAAGCAGATACATCTTCCTTAGAATGTTCAATGTATAAATGATATTGTTTTATTCTCAGAGTTCCTACTTTTGTTAAATTCCCATTTCTGAAAGCAGAATTTGGCCAGTATTCCATTAAAATTATGATAATGAAAGAGTTGCAATCTACTTGACCAAGACTAATAAGTTAATATAGGTTTAGCTCCCTCATCTCTGTTTGGAAGAGTAAATTAAATATTCATCCATGGGCTGTAATTTTCCAGCCATCACTTTCATCAAAAATGTTCTTTTTCTGGTGAGCCTCCATTCAACTTTTGTTGATGCACGCAGGTTAACAAGGGATGAGACAAAGGCACAAATTAAAGCAAATTGTATTAAAACAATATATTCAGAATGACATGAAACAAATGTTGGATGTAAAACATCATCCTTTGTATAATTAAAACTTCACATACTATGGAAATATACTGTATGTAAAATTGGCATCTAATCCAAATCACAGAGCTTTACTAACTAAATTCAGACTGGAGGTCTGTAATATTGACTAGCTAATGCATACACAAAGGTGTGATAAGGTTTCCTCACATTTCTGTAAATGTTATTTTGAAATGTTACTATTTAAAAATTCAAGGACACAATTGTCCAATTGTCTTCTTTATGGAATTTTTTTTTAACCTTATGTTTATGCCCCTGACTGCCCCCTGTCTCCACTCTCTCAGACTACCTCATACTGCGTGATCCTCTCTCTCTTCAAGGTCTGCCCCTAGAGTACATGATACCACTAACCTAGGTGCCCAGATAACCCTCGGGTAGGGTTAGGAGGCACTCCCTATTTTACCTCCCTCGAACTGTGCTTTTGCTGTGACATGGACGGTACAGTTGAGTCTGCTCCAATGAGCCTGAGGATGTACAGAGACAGGAGTCATCACCTAGGAGAGATGGGGTGATTTTCCCTTTTCATCCCTGATGTCGGTGTTCAATGAGGGCCAATGAGCAAGGAAGCATGCTGAGATGCACCTCCTGCTCCACCCTCTGCTGACATCTTCCTATCCCTCTCTTGCTTCTCCCTTCTGCACCTTTCACCTGGGCTCCCTAGATGGCAGTATTGCTGCGGGATCATGCAGGTAACCCCGGAGAAGGAGCCCTAGCCTCTAGGCGCTCAATCCTTCTCCTCCCCAGATGACCCCTGGTGGCCCATGCTTGTTCCTGAACATGGATCGCTGGTGTGGTGCGAGGTTAGGTGTCCCATGCCTCATCGCTCTGTGCCACTGGGTTGGCTCTTTCTGGAATATGTTTAATGCTTGAAGAAACTATTGTATATTTCTTAAATTCAACTGATGTAAATTATTTAAATGCTCTGGTTAAATTTTTTCAAACAGTACATTCTGGATAAATTTACAGTCCAGGAATGCATATTTGTTGTACCTGGAATACATTAACTAGTATAGGGATTATGATAGTTTGGGGGTATAGATAACCGGGCCCAACTCCAGCTGGATGTTTCATGCATTTTTACATTTGTCAGTATACTTCTCATATTGTAAATTTATTATGGTTACAGTACACCTACAGTCATAGCTATGTTCAGATTATTATTTGTATATTATAATCCCAGGGAATTTTATTTTACTTTTTATACAGTTTTCTTTTTTCTCTCCTGCTTTTCATGGATTGGACTATTGATGTATAGTGAATGTTATTTTAAGTGTGAGGATCTGTACTGGATATGTTTATTGATGTATAGTGAATATTCTATACAAAAACACTTCATTAATGCATCAGTTAGGGTTCTTCTACAGTGAAAAAAGTGAGGAAATTTGATTTTAGGGTTCACACCCCTTTCACCCTACCCCACCCCCACCAACAGGCATTGGGGTGTGCATTGGGGTTGTCAACTCTGTCACCCCATCCCATGTGTAAATAAGCTGAGGTGGTGCAGTGTAGGAGAATGGGGTGAGAGTTAGGGCTGGTGACCCCAACGCACACCCAGATGCCTGTTGGTGGGGCAGGGTGGGGTGGGTGCAAGGGTGGGAACCCTAAAATCAAATTTCCTCTCTTTCTGCTGTGGAAGAACCTAACTGATACATTAACAAAGTATTTTGCAAGAATTTCCTTACTTTTAAGAAAGAATAGAAAAGTAGAAAGTTGCATAAGTTGGTAGGAGCGTGGGGCCCACCAGCTTATAAGTGTTAGCCACATTACACCCAATGACTAAAAGTACATTGACAACAGCAAGGCCAACCAAACAAATGTTAATCTAGTAGAACAATAGAAAAGCTATCCACTAAACGTAAACTGCACCACACAATATCTCCATAATAAATATATTGTCTGACACATAAACACTGCTATTAACATCTACAGGACATGCCATCAACACCCTCCAAATTTCAAGTAAAAAAAAACAAACTGTGTCCAAGATATAACATGTCAAAACTTGAAATTTTCATTCATCAGAGTGGCACAGTTCCACACCTGTTGACATTTAACACACACAATGACTAAAAACTACATCCATGACACTAAGACTAGGCACCCTATCAATTTCAAGCCACAAGCACAATCAAAAACACTGTCTGCAACACGTAAAGTGAGACACACAATATCTCTGCAAAAAACATTTCTCCGACATGTAAACATCATAATTCACATCTACAGGACATGTCGTAAACACCCTCCAAATTTCAAGTAAAAAGACCAAACCATTTTCGAGATATTCAATGTTAAAGATTGGTAAAATTTCCCTATCTATTCCATTATAAAAAATCTGGCCATCTTGTCTCCCCCTTGCGATCAAAGATGGCGATCAAAGAATTTGCAGGCTCGTGATCAAAGAATTTGCAGGCTCATGAGCAAAGAATAAAAAATGCTATAAAAAAATGTAAGTAATTGTGGTAAACCACCACCATGGTTTGACAGAACGAAGCCCCTGAGCAAAACCCACCCTCATTTGACTTCCTAGGGCACCCCTGGGCTGAGAAAATTAATTTTTTAATCTGCCCATCTTGTCCCTCGCTCACAATGCACGATTGCGATCAAAGAATCTCTCAATCAAAGAATTTTCAGTCTCGCAATCAAAGAATTTGCAGTGTCATGACCAAAGAATAAAAACTGTTGAAATTTAAACAATTCAAAGAATTACAGTAAACCACCACCATAGTTCATCAGAACAAAGCTCCCTGAGTAAAATCCACCATTATTTATCTTCCTAGGACATCCCTGGGCTGAGAAAATAGATTTTTTAATCTGACCATCTCGTCTCTCGCTCGCAATGCACAATCGCGATCAAAGAATCTCGTGATCATAGAATTTGCAGACTCACGATCAAGGAAATTGCATGCTTGTGAACAGAGAGTGAGGGATGAGATGGCCAGATTTAAAAAATATTTTCTCAGCCCAGGGTGCCCTAGGAAGTTAAATGAGGTGGGTTTCTTCAAATATGGGCTTCTGCTCTGTCCATCTGAATAAAATCAATAATCTTTTCAATGTCCTTGGTAGTCTCGTGGACCCACATGTGCATAAAAATAATGTTCTGCATATCCCTGGTAGTCTAATGGCCCGCCCCAATGTGCATCCAACAAATAATGTTGTCCGTGTCCCTGGTAGTCTAGCAGCCCCGCAATGTGTATCCAATAAATAATGTTTTGTACATCCCTGGTAGTCTAGAGGTCCCCCCGATCTGTACAAAAAAATAATGTTTTCCTTACCCATGGTAGTCTAGCAGCCCCTCCCCTGTCTGTATAAAATTTATACTGTTCTGTATATCCCTGATAGTCTAGTGGCCCCCCAATGTGCATTAAATTAATAATGGTCTTCATATCCCCGGTAGTCTAGCGGCCGCCCGATCTGTATAAAATTAATATTATTACCCATATCCCTGGTAGTCTAGCGGTCTCCCCTCCTGATAATTATAAAATACATTCCAATCTCCAATTCCCTGGTAGTCTAGTGGCCCCCACCCCCCTCCCAACCGTGCCAGCCCACTCAGCACCCCCAACCCTTCCCCAGCCGGCGACTGGCACAGCCCATCTCTTACCTCCATGGCCAGATGCCAACTGTGTATATTAGCAGCACTAATGCAAAGAGGTGCTGAGAAATAATAGGCATGCAGTGGGACAGGAAATCCTTTTCTGGATGTTAATCCAACTGGATCAGGGCTACAGCTAAGAATTTTGGGGTCCAGGACAAGTTATTTGAGATGAGCCCCCATATCCCAAACCAGCTAAAGCCAAGCTCTTGGGGTTTAGATGCTCTGTGGTGAGCTTTGGTGCTTTTATCGAAGAGAAAAACACAATTTTGTTATGTCTTCCCTACCCCTGACTCCAGGGGAAAAAAATATTTTCCCCCCCTGGAGACAGAGGTGTGGTAGACTGCCTAGCCTTAGACTCTGCAGCTGGAACAGGGGGTGTGCAACTGGCTAACCAACAATGCCCTCTCAACCAGACAACCATGGGAGGTCCTGTTCTAATAAAAGAGAATTTATTTATGCTGTATTCCATGCATGGCCCATTTATGGAGTCAGTATTGGGGGTGTAACTAACTACACTGAAGTTTGGGAGGAACATGCCTGCCTTTTTTTCAGTGGGGGTAAAATGCATTTTTTTTGTTATTTTACTAAAAACTTAGATGACACAGTTGCAGGTACAGTTCATTCTTCAAGTGGCATTGTAATCAAGAAACAAAGCAGAGTGTGGCATTTCTTTTTTATAAAAACATCTGAGGTAGGGTAATGCTTATACTCTCAGGGGCCCCAGGACCTGCTTTTGCTGCTACTCCAGACAAACATTTTGGATCTTTCTAACATCTTCCGAACAAGGTTCACAGATTGCAGATCAGATTATCTGTGGTGGCTGTGATTATCTGACATTACACTAAAGCAATTATTGATACTTGACAATGTCCATGAACGTACTGGGAGGTGAGATACTGTACAGCAAGGTCCTTGATCAGTACTTGTCACTTTCTCCTTTTAACCCCAAGGCTGATCTGCTGCTTGTGTGTACTCTGAGCTTATTCCCAGAACAGCAGGTGATGTGATCACTGACAACAGAACACGCTTACTATCCCAAGATGTAATGCATGTGCATCTAACCTTCATAAAAGTATATCTTTAAAAGCTTAGTATTCATATGAATCAGTGATTCACAGCAGAGGAATTGGGGCAGACTTGGTGGAGAATCACTTCATTCTGAGTTCTTAGGATCTTAAATAACAAAAAAATGTGACTTCCCCATGGGCCTGCCCACCCCACACCCAACCTCTCCACTGTGGCCTGCACCATACCACTGCACCAAGCCAACTTACTCACCACCAGTCACAGAGACAGTTGCCCCCCAAAGCTTCCTCCTGAAATGAAATCCAATTTTTTTTTTAAGTTGGTCAGTTGATCTCTCGATCTTTTCAATCTCCTCTCTTGAAGTAGTTTCCAAGAAGTTCAGACAGCCCTTGGTGAACCAAGACTGACAGCCAACCAGTGTCACCAACCGACTGCAGCAGCACAGGCTCTAGATCTCCTTCACTCCATGTGACAGTGATGTTGTGGTCCTCCTTCTCCAGGGCTTGGCTCCACCTTCTACTCCTCAGCCTTTGGTCCACCTGGAGCCTTCTAGTCCCTTCTGCTGCTCTGTTCTCATAAAAAAGCATTTTGAGGCAACTTGGGGTGTGTGGCATGAAGAAGGGGAAATACAATCCCAACCCTATTGCCCCCCCATCCGGCTGCTGAGGAACCAAGCAATGTGGGGGAAAAAAAGAAAGAAAAGCTAAGCAGCCAGAAATGAAAACAACCCCAAAAAAAAAAATGCTGGTTCTTGGGTGAGCCTCCCAGAGCTCGGGTCCCAGGGCAAAAGTCATGGTGGTCCCCCCATGATTTCAACCCTGACTGGATCTCACCCCGTGACTAGCAGGCTAGTAACAGTATTCCATGCCACAGCACTATAATGGGATCTAATCTGAGAAACACTTGTCTAATGGATTGTCACTGTTCATGATTCCAGATCAACAACCCAAGATATTATGAGTTACACAGTTACCATGCTTCTTGATCAACTGGGCTATTAACCACTGAAACTGCAGCTTTAAAAAGCAACAGCATGTTCAAGTGCCTGTCTGAAGGGTTGTTTGAATGACTGTTTCATAGCCTTTAAACCTCTCCAAGGAAACATGGCAAACCAGGCAAACACTGTGCCAGTTTTAAGCCCCGTTTACACCATCTTTGCAGTGCATCAACTAATGTGCTCCAGTTGATGCACTACAAAGACAGTGGTGTGGACACTCACTACAGCACCGTACGTGTGCTCCAGCTCTGGTTTTTAATCCAGTGGAAAGGAGGGGACATGTACTGAATTAAGTGCATTACCATGTGGTGTGAACGACTGATGCCCTTGATCTACTGTGATCCCCTATTTCCCAGCCGTGAGTCACTGCAGATGTTATTTTTCCACAAGCCCCCAGACACTCCTCTCAGCAAAATCTGCAGCACATCAAGCTTGGGAGTGTAAACAGAAAATTGCAAATGAAGTCACATCACAGCAGGAAGGCAACAGATTGATAAGTGAAGCACTGCTGCTGTGTAAACAGGGCTTTAAAGTGTCCCCAATGATCGCAACCCTGACTGGATATCACCCCATGACTAGCAGGCTAGTAACAGTATTCCATGCCACAACACTATAATGGGGAAGGGGCCTCCTAATTTCCAGTTTTCTAAAAATAACTATATAACTTCCTCAAAAATGCTTCAACGTTTTTTGAACTTTACTTCTTTTGTGTTAAAAGAATATGTCTAAACAAACTGAGCAGAATCATTTTCAGATATCCACCCTGTTTTTTTTAAAACACTGAGCAAATCCCACATGTTTCACAGTCTTTAGGGTTAATTTATAGTTTTCTGTTGTACTGAATAAACACATTAAGGAAATTTCTAGAAGAAATTTAAAGTGCTAAAGTTACCTTTCTTACATGGTGTATCAGCTGACTTGGGGTATGGTACAGTAGCTGCTTCACAGCTTCAGAGCAGACATGTAAAATCTGTCACTCTGATCCCTACCAAGCCATTCAATTGACCTTCTAATAAACTGGTTACATAAGCACTTTAATGCCCTGTTTACACAGCAGCAGTGCTTCACTTATCAATCTGTTGCCTTCCTGCTGTGCCATGACTTGATTTGCAATTTTCTATTTACACTCCCAAGCTTGATGTGCTGCAGATTGTGCTGAGAGGAGTGTCTGGGGGCTTGTGGAAAAATAACATCTGCAGTGACTCACGGCTGGGAAACAGGTGATCACAGCAGATCGAGGGCATCAGTCATTCACACCACGGGGTAATGCACTCAATTCAGTACATGTCCCCTCCTTTCCATTGGATTAAAAACCAGAGCTGGAGCACACTTACGGTGCTGTAGTGAGTGTCCACACCACTGTCTTTGCAGTGCATCAACTGGAGCACATTAGTTGATGCACTGCAAAGATGGTGTAAACCGGGCTTAAAACTGGCACAGTGTTTGCCTGGTTTGCCATGTTTCCTTGGAGAGGTTTAAAGGCTATGAAACAGTCATTCAGACAACCCTTCAGAGAGGCACTTGAACATGCTGTTGCTTTTTAAAGCAGCAGTTTCAGTGGTTAATAGCCCAGTAGATCAAGAAGCATGGTAACTACAACTCACATAATGTCTTGGTCTGTTGCTCTAGAATCATGAACAGTGACAATCCATTAGACAAGTGTTTCTCAGATTAGACCCCTATAGCTGCATGCAGCCACCAGCATAATATTCTGCAGCAACAGAATTCTTTAGCACGCCAATGAAAAAAGGTAATGGAATGGACAAGTTCAACCTTTTAACTAAACATAGGAGATCCAGTTTAAGTGAAAATACATCACAGACTTCATACTATGTGACGAGAAATGTGTTAGAGTATATCAAGATGTTGGGTTATAACTGGAGTTTTACAGTGAAAATATAGGGGTGAGGCAACAAGTAATTTCTGGTGACCACATTTCTGGGACCCCTTGAGGCCACCAGGATTTGGAGTTTAAGAACCACTGCATTAGACTAATAAGTGTGGTAGCTATGGCACATTATATGTTCTAGCCCTCTCATTAGGGTGTCACCATGTACAACATGTACACCCTGAAAGAGATGAGAGCAAAGGGGGACATTATAGAGTGGGAGGGGACATGATAGCGACCTACAAATACCTCACTAGGGTGAGCAGTGTGCAGGAGGGGAGTCAGTTTCAAAGGAAGACACATGCAAAAACAAGAGGGCATGCAATAAAGCTGGACTGGGGAGTTAAAGAGGGATGTGAGGATGTATTACTTCACTGAAAGAGCACCATTTACCTGGACTAGACAGCCAGCAGAAGTGGTGTAGGGTAAAACAGGGGGTTGCAAGCATTTGTGGTATAAACATAAGGGAGTATTAGTGAATAAGCAGTGAGAAGGGTGGGTCACTGGAGAGTGGACACCAGTTAGGGTCTGTGGAGGCAGATTAGGCAGGGAACATCTGGGCACTGGGCAGACTTGGTCAGTCAAACAGTTCTTTCAGCTGAGAAATTCTATGGTTCAATGCCAACAGGAAGTAACATGAAAGCTGGATGACATTATACAGCAATGTGAATGGCTATCATTATGTTAAGCAGTTAAATTGGTGCACCCTCATGTTAGCTGATGTAACAAAATATCAACTGACCTCTTCACATGAGACACATACAATAGTAATACAACCAAAAAAACCTGAAGTCAAATTTGTCTTGAAGAAGCACTTCTTGAAGCAGTGTCAGTGGCTTAGTAGGTAGAACACTCACCTCTAAGGCCGGGAGATCAGAGGGCTATGGGTTCAGTTCCCACATCTGGCACTTGAGTTAATATCCCAATACTGACACTGTAGTGCAGCATGAGGGGGGTGCTGCACTTCTGAGGTGCCGTCTTTCAGATGAGATGTTAAACCGAGGTCCCATCTGCCTGGATTGGTGGTAGCTCAGGTGGATGCTAAAGATCCCATGGCACTTATCGAAACAGAGTAGGGGAATTTCCTGGTGTCCTGGCCAAATTTTTCCCATTCATTAAAAATACCACCAACAACTTAATCTGGTTCAGTTTCAGTTGCTTACCATCTGCATCCTCCCTCCCCCGTCACCCCTGAAAAAGGGAC
The DNA here is from genome assembly GCA_016271365.2 of Neoceratodus forsteri. Taxonomy (NCBI): domain Eukaryota; kingdom Metazoa; phylum Chordata; order Ceratodontiformes; family Ceratodontidae; genus Neoceratodus; species Neoceratodus forsteri. The sequence continues at coordinate 991,433,062 of CM057449.1, forward strand.
TTCTAAGCCCAGTGGGCTTACCAGGTTAACAAAAGTCAATAATAAATAAGTCATATAAAAAATGGTGTAACAAACTCAGATTACATACTGTATACACAGAACAATCTAATGTCTTATTCTTATGCAGTGCCTGCTTACTATCTGTAATTCAATGACACATTTACATGTTCCAGTTACACTGACTGCAGAGATTCTAGCCCCCCCCTCCCAAAATTGTAGCTCTCTCACTGGCAGAGACATGCCAAGCCCCCAAAGCTCCAACTATGATACCAATGTTTTATTTGCATATGGCAAGCAAACATAAAAAGGGTTAGAAGAATATAATTTACAACCAACTTCAAGAGCATACATTTTTTACATTTTGGACTGCAGTGTGTTATTCATATAAAACATATATTTACAGTTAATATCTTCTTGCCAATTTACAAAAAGTAATTCATGGATTATTCCTACCAATTTGTTAAAGATATTTATGCACCTATTGTATATTGACAACATTTTGCAGCTTATTAGTTTAAGCAATGCAACAAATGTCATGATGTCTTGCTCATTATTTAAAATACTGCAACTCATTTTCTGGTAAGTACAAGAAGCAAATCCATCAAACCCAGACAATCTTGCAATTTTGTAGTCTGCAGGAAAAACGTTAATAAATTCCATAGTGCCAATTTTTTCTTGTAAAACCAGATTGTCACCCATGAAAAACAGCATTTTGTTTGCAATCTTTGCAAATTGGGAAAAAATAAAATAGAACAGTGACTTAATTAATGCAGCAATAGTTGTTAGTCAGCAAAAATATTATCATATAGTTTCTTTCTAGTAAATGTACTTGTGACATCTGTAGATGCATCCTCAGTATATTTTTAGTATCTTAGATAACAGTAAAACAACTGTTACAACTGTTTTAGTAATTAATGACCCCAGTAGTGAAAGATGGCTGCCGCTTGCAATTTTTCAAAATTTCTTTGTATTTCTGTTGGTGAATAGAACAGTACCAAATTAAGATTTTTAATTTGTTCATGGTGACTGTGTGAAGAGACAGGTACACTATAAAACTTCAAAATTCTGTATCTCAGTTCAGAAAAAAAAAAGAAAAGAAAAATGGGTATATTGTTTTTTTTTTTTGCCAGAAAAAAAGAATTATTGCATAAATAAACTTCACAGGAAATAAAAAGCACATTGCTTTAAAAAGCAGTGTAATAAAAATGGGAAAAACATGCATGTGACCCTACCTGTTTTCACTGTAAAATATTCCATGCATCCTCTTGTTTTATTTAGTGGTACAGTTTTAAAGTTCCACCAAAATCATACAATCTTTTTATCATTTAACAATTTTTACACCCCTCCAGATGGCCCCCATCTGACTGACCCCTCCAGCCCCATCCCCCTCAGAATTACCGGGGCTTACCTTACGCCCGGCCCAGGAGCGGAGCCTGCAGGGAGTCAGTCGCCATCCTGCCGCCTGCGATTTTCCTCTGTTTTTTACATCCAGGGGCCCCAGGAGTGGGACACATGCATGTGAAGGCATGCATTAGTCCCATGGCCCCGGTAATGGCCCCTTTCCTCACACCCCAGGCCTAGCACCTGGCTCCTCCTGGCCCTTGCTGTCCCCAGCCTCCACCAGGTGGCAGCCATCAGCTGGAGGAAGCCCTTACCCCTCCCCAGAGAGGAGAGCTTGCCAATCGGCAGCTCCATCCAGCTCCACCCTTCCCCCATTGCTGACCTCCAACAGCTTGGGATCATTCCCAAACCTGGGTCACCGGTGTGCCGCAAGGTAAGGCGTCCAGTGCCTCAGCCCTCAGCGCCACCGGGCAGGCAAAATCATACTATTTAATAAATGTTTTAATTTAGCTTTTTTTCTGAAGAAAAAAGATGGCTACCACATTTGGCTTAGACATAGCACTGTAAAGCTAAGTGTTAGGATCCAGAAAATAAAAGAAGACTTATGGTGTGCAGCATAGAGTGTACTTAGACAAGTATGATAATATGGTTATTAACTGTAGCTAAAACTGGCATTTAGAAAAACATTTTTGTTGCACTGCTGCTTTACTGTACAGACAGTTTTTTTTTTTAACTTCACAAAAATATTGTCAATGCAAACTGAAAAGATCATAACTACATCTTTACAGTTCATTACATTTGTATGTGTACCTGTACTATTTAAAGGCTCTCACCCAGTATAGAGAACTTTTGAAGTACATATTGGGGCACAGTCCATTTTCAAATAGGCAGACACAGTACAGTTTCTACTAAGGAGCATATGCAGTATCATAGCCTCTTACAGAAAAAGCTGAGTTTCCTTTCCTTGTCTGAGAACTGCTGCCTGTACCAAAACCAGGTTTCTGCCTAAGGACTGTGACTTAACAATAGTTCAGAACCTAAAGGAAGGAGTGGTCATAAGTAGTACAAAATTATTTGCCTAGTCAGGGGGTCATTTGTAAATCTTTACAGAGGGTTGGGTTATTTGACTATGTGCAAATGTACCAGGAAAAGGGATCATGCTTAGCAGCTGAGTGAAAGCAAGGACAAGGTACTGTAATTTAATTCTGGTAGCAGCAAGTACATACCCCTGCCAATAGAGTCTTTGCCATTCATGTTGCAGGAGGAGCTGCCTGTGTTATGTGGTAGACTCTGGTGTTGAGAAGAGTAAGGGTACCTGCAGCAGCCCAGGAGGCAGGATCTATAGTAGAATGAGACAGCACTGCTACCATTCTCCAGATGGGTGTTGTTATGTTGCCCTAAGAACTGGTTCAGTGCAAGGGCTTAACAAGAACACAAATGGAGGCATGCTGGGTAGATAGTCCAATGCACTGAAGAGACAATGCACCATATCAACAAATACAAAATGAGCTCTCAAAGAGACTGAAAAGTTGCTTCAGTTCCTAAGTCCAGAACCTGCTTAATCAATCACACACACCCGTAAGTGGCAAAAAACAGACACCACATGCTGGTGCCAGAGTCTACAGGTATTGAGGACTCTGAAGAGTTAAAGTAGTAGAAGGAAGAGGCAATCATTGTGATGGTGGCAACAGGTAGCAACAACTCAGTTTGGCAGACAAAATGCCTTGCCATAAGGAACTCATTAGGAAAGATTTATTGCATATGGTAGCAAACTGAAAGACAGGTGCATGTGACCACAAATGGAGTCACTAACATTTCAAACCCCCTTAGCTCCGTGGTACCTTGTCAAGCTGAAGACCTCCATCTAGTGGGCTACTTAAATACCAACCACTGGATGAAAAAAAACAACTTTATTTACACCATGTTGCCCTAAAACCTGAATTAAGTCTTACATTTTAGTTCTGTGGATAAAAATAAATCTCCTTTACATCTCAAAATAAAAAGGACAATAGAGAGGAGTCACAACCAATCAATTTAGAAAGCCTACAGAAAACAACACCTTATAAGCAGCTGATAGATGCCACCTCTACCACACAATAATGAATGTCCCTAAGGGCCAATTCCTTAGAATAAAATGGAATTGTGGTGAGACAGAAGAATATATTGAGTGGGCACAGGATTTGGAATGTCACCTATGAAACGGAGGTTATAGTGAACATGCTATTAAGGAGGCTGGGGTAGAAGTGGATGGTCTGTACAGGAATACCTTGCTTGTACCAAAAGAAAAAGTAGGGGTCTCAATAAGAAACTGATGTTTTAATTACTTACTCCAGTGATGCAACAGCAATACAGGACACTGTTAAGAAAAAAATGGGATATCCTCAAAAGTGGGCCCACAATGAAAGAATGTACAGTACTGCAGAATTTTCAGGAATGGTGCATAGGAGGACTAGCATTCTGAGAAATAAACAAGTACATAGTACACAACCTATGAGAAGAAAGAACACTTAGTTATCCTCTCTTCAATCAGGCTGCAGAAAGTGTGGCAGGAGTCAGTACTGAAATGTTAATCTGTCTACCAATACTGTATCTTCTGTAACCCCCCAAAAGGTAAAGTTATGCGTGTAAGAATATTCATAAACTGCAGTACCACAAATGTTATTTATTTGGCTACTTGCTCCTATGGAGTATTCTTTGGTCGGTAGCACAAAGAGGAGGTTTAAGGAAAGAGTGGGTGAGCATATAAAAGTGATTAAACAAGGTAACATGGCAAGGTAAATGGCAGTGCATGTTTTGCAAATAGGGTGGGGAGAAACTTAAGCCCAAATCTGTGGGTATTGAAAGGGTGTCTCTGGGTCCCAGGGGAGGGGGCATTGAGAAAGCATTGGCAAAAAGGGAGGTGTTCTGAAGCTGAAAGCTGGGGGCCCTCTCCTGGCCATCGCTCAGTGGCCAGATCAAACTGACCCCTTTAGCAAGCAAGTAAGCAAGCAAACAAACTTTATTTATAAAATAGAGCTATTCACAAAAAGACCATAGTGCTAGCACAATAGATACATAGATACATAGACAGTGTCAGCAGATAAGGGCCTATGGCCCACCCAGTCTGCCCATTTGAGCTTGTAAGTTCAGTTTATGTTTTCCTAGAAGTCTGTTGCCCCTTACCCCTGACCTCCAGAATTCCTTTATGTCTATCCCATGCATTCTTAAATCCCATGATTGTTTCAGCCCCCACCACTTCCTCTGGCAGGGTGTTCTGCTTGTCCACCACCCGTTCTGTGAAGAAATTCTTCCTCACGTTTCCTCTGAATCGTCCTCCCTCCAACTTCATCCCCTGCCCTCTAGTCCTGGAACATCTTTTTCACTTAAAAATAGTGTATTCCTGCACCCTGTTCCTCCCTGTAAGATACTTGCATGTCTCTATCATATCCCTCTCTCCTCCTTTCCTCCAGGGAGTACATGTTCAGTTCCTTCAACCTGTCCTCATAGGACTTGCGGCGCAATCCATGTACCATCTTTGCTGCCCTCCTCTGAACCTTCTCACCCTGTCTATGTCTCACGAAGGTAAGGTCCCCAGAACTGTACACTGTACTCCAGGTGGGGCCTCACTAGTGTCTTGTATAGTGAATTATGACCTCCCTTTTCCGCTGGTGATGCCCCTGCCTATGCATCCCAGCATCCTATTTGCTTACCTGCTGCCTTGTCACACTGTTTCCTACCTTGAGGTCATCAGAGATGATAACCCCAAGATCCCTTTCCTGCTTGGTGCATGCTATATCCTCACCCCCCAACTGATATATTGTGCCAGGGTTTTTGTGCCCCATATGCATTATCTTGCACTCTTTGCATTGAATTTCAACTGCCAAACCCCTAACCATTATTCAAGTTTCTGCAGGTCCATTCTCATTCTGTCTACACCCTCTGGTGTGTCTACTCTGTTACAGAGCTTTGTGTCATCAGCGAACAGTGAAATTCTGCCTTCTAGGTCCTGCTCAGTGTCACTGATGAAGATGTTGAATAGGACCGGTCCCAGCACTGATCCCTGTGGTACCCCACTGGTCACTCTTCCCTCTGTGGAGTGACAGCCATTTACCACCACTCTCTGTGTCCTGCCGCCCAGCCAGTTACCTACCCACCACACTACTGTCCTGCTCACACCCATATTCCCAGTTTGTGTAATAGTCTTCTATGTGGCACAGTGTCAAAGTCCTTGCTGAAGTCCAGATAGGCCATGTCCACTGCCCTCCTCTGGTCCACCTCCCTAGTCACCCAGTCAAAAAATTCAATGAGGTTGGTCTGACATGACCTCCCCCTGGTGAAACCATGCTGCCTTGGGTCCAGTATTCCATTGACAACCAGATGTTCCACCAATCTCTCCTTCAGTAGTGCTTCCATGATCTTCCGCACTACTGAGGTGAGGCTGACTGGTCTGTAGTTCCCCGCTTCCTCTTTGTTCCCACATTTGTATAAGGGGACTACATCTGCTGTCCTCCAGTCTTTGAGTACCTCCCCTGTTTCCAGTGATTGGCTAAACAGGATAGCCAGAGGTTCAGCCACCACCTCTCTTAGTTCTTTAAGGACCCTGGGGTGCACCCCATCTGGCCCCATTGCTTTATCAACTCTTATTACTTCCAGTTCCTTCAGGACCCTTTCTCATGTAAAGGGGCTTGTGTCCATTTCTGCACTATTCTCACCCCTTGTACTCCCTTCAGACCCATTACCCTCCTCTTCCTCAGTAAAGACTGAGCAGAAATACCTGTTCAATATGTCAGCTTTACTGTTGTCATCCTCCACGTGGCCCCATCCTTCCCTTCAGTCTCACTATCCCTCCCTTTGACTTTCATTTTCTCTTATGTACCTGTAAAGGTTTTGTCCCTCTACCCACTGATTTTGCAATGTATTCTTCTGTCTGAGCTTTGGCTTCCCTTACTGATCTCCTTCCTCCCTTTGCTTCTCCTGGTACTTCTCCTATCCCTTCTGCCTGTGTCTTTTGTATTGCCTGAATGCAATCTTTTGGCTTTCTTTCTTGCCACCTCTTTGGAAAACCATAATGGTCTCCTCTTCCTTTTCCTCTTGCTAACCTGCTTAATGTATAATTCTGTTGCTCTTGTAATCCCCATTTTAAATACTGCCCACTGTTCCTCAACCCTAATTTCTGCCCCATTCCCTTAATGCCTCTTTCAAGTATCTCCCATTTTACCAAAGTCTGCCCCCTAAAATCCTGGATACATGTTTTTGTGTGGTTTCTTCTGCTCTTTCTGTGATTTCAAACCACAATGACTGGTGGTCACTGTTCACCAGGTGCTCCCCCACTGTTACCCCCATCACACTGTCCCTGTTTGTGAGCACAAGGTCCAGTATTGCCTTCTGCTGAGTTGGTTCCATGATCAGTTGCTTAAGGAAGGCACCCTGAAGGGAGTCCAGGATAAATCTGCTCCTAGTTGATGCTGCTGCTGGGATGCTCCAATCCACATCTGAAATATTGAAGTCTCCAACCAGTACTACCTCACCCTTGTCTGCCATCCTTTGGATGGCTAGCATCAGCTCCCTATCTGTTTCTTCCTCCTGGGCTGGTGGTCTATAGACCACACCTGTGCAGATAGCTGGCCCCATTTTCCTTTCCAGCTTAACCCACAGTATCTCTCCCCCATTTTGTTCCTCCTGGATCTCTGTGGCCCTTATGTCATTTTATTTTATTTTTATTTATTTATTAAACAGTAGTTTGAAAACCTTGAGCCATAGGCTCATTTACAAAGGTACCTTGTCACAGTAAGACAAACCAAAATACACAGTATATCAGTACAACACATAAGTATAACAGTAAAATTAAGACATAGATACAAACAAGCTGGTACAGGTAGGATGGATGCAAACAATACCAGAGTTATGTTGTCCTTAGCAGCTTAGTAATAAGCTTTTGTCATAAGTATTGAGTGCGGCTTTGACTAGTGGCAGTTACAGCATCGGGTGTTAATAAAGTGGTTACGTAAGGAAGTTTTGAAGCCACGATATAGTTGAGCTCGGAGATGGAGGGGGCAGTGTGTTGAACCAGGAGGGGGCCCTAAAGCTGAAGGCTCTTGGCCATGAGAGGTCCTAGCTCTAGGGATAACAAGAGAGGTTTTCCCAGAGGTCCGAGTATGAACTAGTAGGACAGAGCGGCGATGGTGGTGGTCAATCCTGTGGAAAGCCTCCAAGGGGTCTTTTTGTAAGGGCACAGGTAAGATATTTGAGGCACTCGTCGGGATCAAGTACCAGCGCTTTAGCATACAGTAGACAGGTGTGTGTCATCCTAGGTGCTCCAGTAATTAACCTGCAGGCCTTATTCAGAGTAATAGCAATTTTATGGACTGCGGTCTGATCAACAGCACCATACACCAGCAGTCCATAGTCCACTAGGGACAGGATAGAGGAGGTGACTGCGAGTCGAAGAGCTCCTGGGGAGGCAGTGTTTATAACGATGTAAGATGCCCAATCGGATATTAGTGGCAGTGGCTAGGGCAGCTGATGTGTCCATGGAAGGAGAGGAGGGTCAAAATGGATCCCTAGGTATTTATAGGAGCAAACTTGTTCGAGTGGGAATGAGGACCCAGAGTGAATGAGGAGTTTGAAGTTGCAGGACTTGTTTTGGGGATGAGTGAAGAACATGGTTTTTGGTTTTTTAAGATTTATCACCAATCTATGTTCCTTGAACCAGCCCTCGGCTTCAGTGAAGGACTTCTGCAGCGAGTCCTGGAGGGCAGTAGGGTTACGTAAAGATGACTGCATCATCAGCGTACAATAGAATGTTCCCCGAGCAAGAGCATGGAAGGGTGTTAAGGTAAAGGGAGAATAGTAAGGGGCCCAGAATGGATCCCTGGGGAACCCCAGAAAAGATGGGACAGATGTCTGAGTAGGTCCCATTAATTTTACACTACCGTGAGCGGTCAGACAGATAACTGGTGCACCAGGAGATAGGCCCAGCAGCAAAACCAGAGAGACCAAGGGCATCAAGAAGGAGGGGGGGAGACAGTGTCGAAGCTTTCGAGAGGTCAATGAAGACAGCACCAGCCAGAGAACCAGTGTCTAAGGAGGAGTGGAGAAAGTTGGAGAACTCTAGGAGGGCTGTGTTGGTACTGTGGCCCGCTCCAGAAGCCATGCTGCTCAGGACAAAGGACATTGTAGGTGGAGAGGTAGTCAGAGATTTGAGAGGCCACCACTTTTCCAAGGCCTTGGAGAAAGGAGAGAGAATGGAGATCGGTCGATAGTTTCCAGCCACAGTCCTATCACCACCTTTAAAGATAGGGGGTGACAGTGGTGACTTTCCAGGCAGTTGGAACCTTCCCCAGGCAAAGAGAGTGGTTGATGAGGCATGTGATCGGGGTAAGGACTGTGTCTAAGACCAGCCGTAGGATACACGGATCCAGGGTGTCACTGCCTGTACTATTACTCTTGAGGGTAGTGACAAGGTGCGGCCTAAGTTCTTGGGCAGAAACACGGCGGAGGAGAAAATAAGGGCGAGAAAGATTTATGGCAGGTGCTGGGGGAGGAGGGTCAAAAAAATTTGTAGGGAGGATAGGGCTAAGGTCAGTGAATGAGGTGTTGAGGTGGTTGGCTATGAGGGCTGGGTCTGAGGAGATCACACCATTAATGTTGATCTGGGTGGGTGGGAGTGTGCACCCTATTTAACTGTTTAATGTTATCCCAGAAGGTTCTGGGATTCCCTCATGAGGCAGTGAGTGAGTGAGGACCGATAGTGCTCAGACTTGGCCTTTCTGATGGCCCGGGTGCACTTGTTTCGGGCGGCAGCATATAACCGCCTGTCATTGGGCCAGCCTGTCTCAATGGCACGGTGCCATAGGTTGTCCCTATGTTTGAGCTGGTGGATCAAAGCTGGGGTAACCTAGGGGGCATTCTTCCTTTTAGAACGGCGGGTCAACACTGGGGCAAAGATATCACAGGCATTATTAAAAGTTTGGGTAAAGAAGGAGAGAGCTGTGTCAATGTCAGGAGTTGCCTGTATAGGAGACCAGTCAATTTGGGACAGAAGTTCCTTAAGTTTTATCAGTCCACCAGGTATTAGACGCCGCCGGCATGTGGACTGTGCTATGGGTTTGGGGACTGAGGTTGACCAGTGGAATAGAATGGGGGAGTGATCGCTGAGAGAGTCTGGGAGGACTTGTACATTGGGGATCTGATTAGGGCGGTTGGTGAGTACCACATCAAGCAGGGTACTGAAGCCTCTCTTGGGGTTAGTCCTGGTAGGGTGGGTAACTAGTTGCATTAGGTCTATTGCAGAAAAGGAGTCTCGGGTAGAGGAGGAGGAGAGGCTGAGCCAGTTGACATTTAAGTCACCCACCAGAATTTGATCAACGGAAGGAGGTAGAGAGGTAATTTATTCTGTAAGAGAGGCAATGGCCTGCGTTGGTCCTGGGGCACGTGATGCAGTAGTCAGATAAGGGGTCCTTTAAAGGGTCAGGGTTAGTTTCAGTGTAGCGCCTGGGCCCTGAGTCAAGGATGGAGTGGGCAGGGCTAGTAATGGAGAGATTCCTTGACATAACAACAGCGTGAGCCGCCTCCGTCTCCCAAATACAGTCGGACCGAAAGGTGAAACCAGGAAGGGAGACTAGGGAGTCATTTTAAATACAGTGCCACTCCTCCTCCCTTCCTACCTGCCCTGTCTCTTCTGAATATGTTGTAGCCAGGTATGGCCATCTCCCAGTCGTGGTTATCATTACACCAGGTTTCAGTGATGGCCACAATGTCCAGGTCTGACTGCACCATGACAGCCTCCAGATCTTCCATCTTGTTGCTAAGGCTCCTGGCATTGGCATATGGCTTTGCATGATTTGACCTCCCTAGACTGTTTTGATGTTCTATTCCCACCCCTTCCTTGGTTGTCCTTTATCCCTGGTTCTCCTCGCTGTCTGCCCTTCTGCTGAATGTTGCCCCTTTTCTGCCCATCCACCTCTTGGGAGCTAATCTCCATCTTTTGCACACTGCTTTGTAGAGATAGCCACTCCTCCGGTTCACTGGTTCTACTGCTAGCTTTGAGGGGTGAGCAAGTAGGTACCCTCCTTGCTGGCCTACCATCCCTCTTTGCTAGTTTAAATGCTTGTCAATGTAGCATTTAAATATATCATTGAGTGCTTGGATTTCCCTCCAGGATGGATGCAGGCTGTCAGGCTTGAACAAACCTCCATCCCTCCTGGTGGGTTCCCAGTCACCAACGAATCCAAACCCTTCCTCACAGCACCAGTTCTTCAACCATGAGTTAAAGTTCCTGGTGCATGCACCCCTACGTTTTCCCTTGCCTCTAGCAGGTAGTACTTCTGAGAAAGTGACAGAAGTAGCTACTTGCTTGAGACCCCTTCCCAATTTACTAAACTCTTCCTGAACTTCCTTTGGCTCCCCATTTGCCAGGTCATTAGTACCTGGGTGGATAAATGGCATCCAGCTCACCCTCCCATCTTGCCTTCCCAGTGATCCCCAGGATCTTCCTTCCATCCCTCCATGCCATGGCACCTGGTAGGCACTTCACCTCCCTGTTCTACCCTCCTGTGTTCCTAGCTGGATCCCTCTTATGATGGAGTCCCCACCAGGATTCACTTCTCCTCCTCTGGGGTCCACTGCTCCCCCGCTGAGGTCACCTCTTGGCTAACCTCCACATCCTTTTCTTCCACTTCTGTAGATACCTCTATTTGGTTTTCCTGTTTGCCAGTGTGGCATATGAGTTCTTGAGTGGAATAGGATCTGGGATGTTCCTCTGCCTGACTGTTCTAACCCTCACTGAGCCCACTGTCATCCAAGTGCTCCTCGTTCTCAGCATCCTTTGAGGTAGTTGCATTGGACTGGGTGGTCTCTGGATAGGGGTGATGGTACTCCTGACCCAGTTTACTTCTGCTCTGAGTCTGGCTACCTCATCCCACAGTCCAGAGAGATGCATGCAGATTGGGCAGCACCTCAGTGTCCAGAAGGTCTGCCTGAATATGGCTGCCCCACAGCCACTGCATTGCACCACTCCCCACATTATACTGCAATTATACTGCTATTCCACTACTTGTCTGCTACTGAAGCTCTCCTAGTTCCCTTTTTATTAATTTACTGTCCTAAAAATCCTGGCACTGATCCTCAGATACTTTTCTTTAAAAAAAAAAGAAAATAAACCAATAAATAAATAAATAAGTCAAAACACTTGTTGTGCTGAGGGTGGGCTTCTTCCCTCTTATGTCCCTCCTACTCCACACCCCTTACTATCCCTGTGTTTAGCTCTGTCAATCAGATTTAACAGGGCATATAATTAAGAGTTGGGAGAAGGATGGAGGGGGCAAAATTTGCAACAATTAAAGACAGCAAAGAAATACACCACCACTACTTTTAAATTTTCAACAGCCCAAAACAGTTCTAAGTAAAGACAGCAAAGAATTTACAGTGTCACTAAAAGCCCACAATCTAAGTTTAAAAGAAAAATAGCAATTACCAGTTACTGTAAAGCACTGAATTGAATATGTTTCCTTCCCCTTCTGGCTTCTTCTGAGAAAACAAAACTCACTTGCTACCTCAACTCTGACTAAGCCCCACCTCCAGTTATCACATAGCTGAGGTCAGAGGCCAGACAATTAACACCCTTCACCCAAACTACAGGGCAAGTCAGACAAGTCAAGACTAAATTTGCAGCAATTAAAGACAGCAAAGAAATACACCACCACTACATTTTAAATTTTCAACAGCCCAAAAACAATTCATAAAACCACAGCTAAAAATCCATAAATAATTAATAAATATCAGCATCAAAAAATTATTCAGAGTGAGAAAAAGCTAGGTTAAATAAATATGCTTTCAATGCAGATTTGAAACTTTCCACAGTCAGAGACTCTCTTATCTGATAAGGTAAAGAATTCCACAGGGTAGAGGCCAAAAACTCAAACACTTAGGCCCCAAAGGTCTTCAAATGAACCCTGGGAATCTCCAGCTATCCCTCACTGGTGGAGCAGAGGGGGCAGTAGGGGTGAAGAAGTTCTTGCAGATAGCATGGCCCCTGTCCATGTAGGGTTTCATAGGTCAGCAAGCTGACATTGAAGGTGATCTGCCACTGAAAAGGCAGCCAGTGCAGGCCATGCAGCATAGGCATGACATAGCAAGCTCAAGGGAGCCCAGTCAACAGCCTGGCTGCCGCATTCTGTACCAGCTGCAAGAGGCGGATGTCAACCCCTGGTAGCTCTAGGTACAGGGAATTGTAGTCAGGCAGGAGGTCACAAAGGCATGGACCACAGTTGGAAGGTCATCAGGAGGAACTAGTTGCTTAATCCGGGTGATATTTCTCTTATGGTAAAAGGCAGTCTTGACAATTGACGACACCTGGAATTTAAGCGTCAGTCCCTCATCAAGAATAATGCCCAGATTTCGCACCCGTTCAGAGTTCATCAGCTGGAAGCCTCCAAGCCAAAGCCCAGAAGGTCATCTAGCTAACAGACCCTCTACCTGATGACCTGGGACCACCACCAGGACCTCAGTTTTGTCCTGGTTCAACTTCAACCAGATAGCACTCATCCAGTCTTGAATCTCAGAGAGGCAGTTGTTAAAGCTTGAGACAGCTCCCACCTGTTCAGGCACAAAGGACAAGTGGAGCTGTGTATCATCTGCACAGCAGTGAAAACACAGCTTGTACCACCTTACAATGTCTCCCAATGGCAGCATATACACTACAAATAACATGGGTGATAGCACAGAGCCCTGAGGCACCCCCACATCAGGGACAACTTATCAGAGGAATACATCCCTGATACAATCTCTGAAACCTGCCAGTAAGGAAAGATTGAAACCATCTGAGGACCATACCAAATAATCCACAGATCAGCCACAGGCACTACAGCAACACCCCATGGTCCACTTTACTATAGCTTCACACTATATTTTGGGTTTTGAATTACTGCTGCTCTATTCTTTTGGTTTGTAGTTCATGATCAGTAGTGAAACACAAAAGTGCTGTCATCTGATGTCATATGTGGCAACCACTGTAATCATTTCACATTATGTTAACAGATAGTTATTCAGATCAAATTGCATGAAGTGCTTAGCTACTGTAGGTATACAATCCTGTATGAAATCTGTCTTTTATAACATGATTATGTATTTATTCTGTGGGCATTGACATTTTTGTACTTAGCACCTTTTTAGGTACCATTCTTAACTTTTCAAAATTGTTGCACATTATAGTAGGGTATTAAAGTTTTTATGTTCATTTGGTTGGTATTTACAGCCACAGTGCATCAAAAAATATTTCCCCCCAAAATCTACTTTCATCTATAATAACAAAATCTGGTCAGAGTCACTATGACTGCTAATGCATAACCTTTATAACAGTGTTTCATGGCCTTGAACGCAAAAATGAACTGCCGTAGTCAGTTCCGTGTGTAAATTTAATTTTTGGTAAAGGTAGATGTCATCAAGACACAGGTCAGGAGGCATAAGAAAACCAGGAGCAGTTTCAAAATTGGCAAATAGCATTTTATTATTAATAACAGCAAAATAAAGAAAAAAACTGTTCAGTATAACTATTTACAATGGCAGTACAAACATAGAAAACAGAGTCCTTCTGACGAGTTTTTCTTCTTAATTTCTAATCTCAGTCTCTCCCTTTCAGAAGCATTGCTGCTTTTTATAAGTCTGTGCCTGGGAAACTCATTAAGAAAACAACATGCTTCTCACACAATGTTCTTTTAAGTTTCCAATGTTCTTGCAGGTGCAACAAAAAGAGCATAATGACCCAAAACTGATCTCTAGTAGCCAGCTCTGCAGAGATTCTGCATCAGCATTCTCAAGTTAACCCCTTGAGTTCCAAATAGCTTTGCAATCATTTCAACAGTATAATCATATACAGTTTTAAACAAAGGGATCCCAGTATCAATCAATCAATAAAATTTTACTTGCTTAGTTTAAAAAAAACTATTACAAATTAACAAGTAAATAACATTTCCAAGCAGACAAATTCATTTAACATATCAATGAATAAAAACAGTAAAAGCATAACAAAAATAAATAGCTTTTTCCATCTCAATTCAAACAGCTAATATATGATAGCAAGTAAAACACCTAAACAAAAGGTGATCATTAGTCCATCTTCACAGGTGGACTGACTTAAAAAAGCAGCTACCTTTTCCATCACATGCAGATCCCTTGTATTTAGAAGACACACTATGATAGCTTCAGGGGGAGGTCAAGGCCTGCCAGAATGTCACCAAGCCATTTGTCTCTCTGGCATTTAAATAGAGGACAAATTAAAACAATTTGTTTAGCATCGTCCTCCAACAACAAGCCACACTTACAGTATGGTGAATTCATATTTGTCCTCTTTTGCCTATAGTAAATATAGTTAGCTTTATAAATTTCCATTCTGACCCTAGAGAGAACTCTTCTTTTGGAGGGATCAGACAACTTAAATAAATATGATTCTAAACCATGTTCCGATTAAATTTGTTTATACCATCTGAATAACTTCTGATTTGCCAATGTCTCTTTCATTTTTATTTTTTCTATGTCACGTAGCCTATTCTTCATAAAGTGTACTATCTCATCCCAAGATCGTAGAAAGACATCCCATTAAATGTGACCTAGGCCATTTGGAAGAAGTAAATTCTTGATTATATTAATCGATGGAAACTCAAATCCTAGGTGAGAATATTCAAGTTCTTCTTCAAAGCATTGTCTAGGCAACCGTATTTCAGTTAAAAGTAATGTTTTAATAGTAGCAGTTATTTGTCTCTACATCACTAAAGCACTTATGGGAAATTGTCCTGTTTCAAGGTTTAATATAGTCATTGGAACAGACTGTGGGATCATCAGAATATATCTATTGATCTTATTCAAGAGTACTTGTAAATTATTTAGTCTCGTATCACCCCAAATTTCTGCTGCATATAACATACTTGAATTTATTTTAGCTTCTACTACCTTTAAAACATCCTTTAATGTATTTCAGCCCATTTTAGCATTGCAAATTTTAAATGCATTAAATGCCATTTTTGTTTTATTATTGATCTGGGCCACATGGTTTCTCCATTTTAGATTCTTCGAGAATCTAACTCCCAAATAGTCATATTTAACATGATCCACTTTTTCCTTGTTAAGTCATATAACACATTTCCTTGTACTGTTATTGCCAAAAAACGATATTTTAGTTTTTGTCATATTGATTTTTAACTTGTGTTTAATGCATTGTTCTTGAAGACAATCCAATTTTCTTTGTAAACCCAGTTTTGAAGCTGAGACCAAGACCAAGTCGTCGGCATGTGCCAGGCAATCTATCCTGGTATTTCCTACCTTAGGGGCATGATAATCTGGGTTCTGAAGTTGTATGAGAATCTCATTTATATAAATGTTAAATAATAATGATGCCAAGAGGCAGCCCTGAGACACCCCTATGTTAGTAGAAAATGAGGATGTAGAATTCCCTCAATGGTCATACTGGACTTTAGCCCAAGTATGGCTATGAAGCCTAATCAATACATTTAGCAGGTCAGGGCAAATCCCCAGATTATACAATTTATCCCAAAGAAGGGATCTGCTTATGCTATTGAAGGCAGAGGAAAAATCTATGAAGCCACAATTTTCCTTTTTTAATTTGCACATATTTTAATGCAGGATGTTTAAGTACATAGCAATGCTGTGTGGTCGATCTTAATTATCTAAATCCATTTTGAGACTCATGCAAGATAAACCCATTCTCTACCAAATCATTTAATCTTCCCAAGATTATTCTTGTGAAGATTGTTGGGGTAGTGTCAATAAGACTGATTGGTCTATACATTTTAGGGTTATTTGGGTTATCTTTTTTATATATAGGATAAATTATACTTCCTTGCCAACTATTAGGTATATCATGTCCTTGCGCAATGATGTTAAATGTCTGATACAATATGGGGGCTCACCAATCAATATACTATTTGTACAGGTCCCCTATAATTCTGTCTGGACCCTGTGCTTTGTTCGTTTTTAACTGTGATATGGCATACCTTATTTCTTCAATGGAGATAAATAGGGAGGTTGGATAATTTGAGTTACCATATATAGATAGGTTCTCTTGGGTAGTTTGAGCTTTTTCCTCTAGAAAAGTACAGATCAGAGAAGAAAGCTTCCTATATATTTGGGAGAACATGTGCTTCAACTCTAGTAGAGTATTTATCATAACCCTGACTTACTATTCTCCATAGTCTTTTACTATCCTTGTTAACTACCACAGTTCTAAGTTCTTCCCACCTTTCCTTAATATAAGTTCGCCTTTCATGATTCAATATTTTTCTATATTTTTTCCTTTCTTCATTTATATTAATAGAAACTATTTTGTTATATTTCTGTTGTTTATGTGTATACATTCTCAAGATGCTAGTGAGAGTTTTTTTTTTTGCCTTTCTGCATCTAGCATTAAACCAATTTTTACCAATAGTAATCTTGGTTATTGTCTTATTTATTACACAGTGAGGTTTAATTAGTATATTTATCCCATTCCATTTGTTTATGGAAGAGGTAAAATCAGTTTCTTCTGCAGTGGAAGAGCTAAGGCTGATCAGCATTGGATCATTCAAGAAATTATCAAAAAATTGTATAATATTAGGTACCTATTGTATCCTTTTCTGATTTATTATTTATATTCCATCACCAATATGAGCTTCTAAGCTACCTCTGGTTATTTTACACCAGTTGAATTTTTAAGCTCACTGGGTTGTGTGCTGATTCAATTCTACCCAATATTTCAAGATCTTGCACTATTTTACTGGCTTCAAGGGTACCCCAAATCAAATCTATGATTGATGAGCCAAGTGGCCCGCTAGTATGTTAATTCCCTTACTATCTCCTGGTAGTCTACCATTCAGCAATAACATGTTTTTATTAGTCAAGGAAAGAGCGAGAAGTTTCCACCTTTTGTTAGATCTCAGATCCTGGGCCAGTCTATTATTACTGATCCCAGAATTGAGTTCTGACAAAATAGGTAGGAAATCTACCTTATTAGAATCAGTTGAGATTCTTGCATTAAAATCCCCCAGGAATATCATTGGCACATCAGGTTTCCTACTTAGGATAGCGCTGAATATTAGATTGGATTTTGTTATGGATTCATTTATATCTTTAAATGGGGAGAAATAGACATTAACTATGATTACTTTGTTGTGTCCCTTTCTGTCCTCCATAGGAAAAGCCAAAATATCATCAGTTGTATCATATACTTTATGAATTTTAAAATTTAAGTCTGTTTTAAATAGACAGAAACTCCTCCCATATTTCTACCATGTCTCTTTATTTTAGTAGCTGATTTTGCTAAATTGCAAAACCAGACAATCTTGGGATTCCACTATCATCAACCAGGTTTCTTATAGGCAGACGATATCAAAAGTCTCCAAGAATCTAACCACCTAGGATCAACTATTTTAGTTAAATTCCTTCTATATTCCAGGACAATATTTTCAGTTCATTGATGTCTGGGACAGCATCTTTTATTATTTTTAACCAGTCACTGAATGACAGTCTCCTCTGTTTGAATTTATATCTGATCCCAGTACCAGTGACATTTCCACATACAGATTCACATATATTTTTATAACTGCAGATATACAAGGGGGAGAAAATACAGAAATAGCAAAGGAAGGCAGAGAGACAGCAAGAGGCAGAAAATTGCAAAACTGTTGAAATGATCAGTTGCTAGGTCTCACAAGAAAATTTGGTTGCACAATCAGACAGAGAAGAGACAGAAAAGGATAGGAGAGGATAGAACAGATCCTTGCATTTAAACTCCTTCTGCATAACAAATGGGACAGGGCCCTATTCAACCCTGTCACAGTAGATCATTTATCTGCTTGATTCTGTGCTTCCCATGTGTTTAAATGTGAGTGGCAAGTGCATGTTGTACTATATGTAGAAGGAGAGGGAGCTCTGCACCAAATCCTTCAAGTAGCAGTAGAAGGAATGGGGCAGAGAGGAGAGGTATGTCTACATTGGGGACTGTGGGCCAAGCTAGAAGGATAAGAACCTATACTGAGGTGATGTCCTACTTTCATCCAGGAGGTAACCACAGTCCTCAGTGGATGATTCAAATGTTACTTTGATAGACATTTCAAGTAGCTGAGGAGGGAAGGGGTGATGGATGAAATAGAGGAGGCAGAAAGTGGGCCACTGCAAGCTGAGATAGAGAGTAGGGAAAGCCCAATGGAAGAGAGTCCCACCAGGATGCAAGTTATTCAAGGAAGCAAGAGGTTGGCAAAGGAAGAACAGGCAAAATGAGCAATCAAAGGAGAATGATGTGGAAGGGGGAACAATTGGAAAATGGAGAAAGTGGCACAAAGAGAGTTGAGGGCTGTCAAAATGGTGTAAGGTGTGCTTCAGAAGCCCTATGAAGTCAGACTGAAAGAGTTCAATATGCACACCCTGGAAGAGAGGAGAGGAGGGAGAGTGGGGATGTTATGGAGACTTTTAAAACCCTTTGGGGTTAATAAGGTACAGTAGGGAGATATATTTAAGAGAAAAAAGGTGCTGTAGAAAAAGGGATCATGATATGAAGCTGGAAGGAGGTAGATTCAGGAGAGATGTGAGGAAGTAGTTCTTCACAGAAAGGGTGGTGGATTCCTGGAACAGCCTTCAGTGGGAGTCAGTAGGGTTAAACCAGTGTTGGGTTTCAAAAATGCCTGGGACAGGCACAAAGGAATCCTAGAAGGAAGAAAGGGGTGGACAGTGGAAGAGGCAGTGTTGTAGGGCAAGTTCAGTCTGCAGCAAAGTGATCATAACTAAAAATGGGCAGAGTAGATGGGCCCAGTGCTCTTTATCTGCCATCAGTTTCTATGTTTATGTAACCCCCTCCCCACCATCTTTGGGAGATTGCTAGTCTATTTGCCCCTT
Organism: Neoceratodus forsteri; assembly: GCA_016271365.2. Classification (NCBI taxonomy): domain Eukaryota; kingdom Metazoa; phylum Chordata; order Ceratodontiformes; family Ceratodontidae; genus Neoceratodus; species Neoceratodus forsteri. The sequence continues at coordinate 991,452,259 of CM057449.1, forward strand.
CATGGTTTTTGTGGCCTAATTCAGCCCAGCAGGAAAATGGGTTAATTCTTCTCAACACTCAGGTGGAGCCTGCTGTGGATTAGGAGGTCACCACAAGTGCATGGAGGGATAAAGCCCAACAGCTTAGGTGGGAGGAGGAGTTCTGGTGGTAGGAGTGAGCTGCGAGGGAGTGAGAGTGAGTCAGGTCGGGCGGTGATGATTCCTCACTCTGGCCCCTGGCTGGTGGCACTTGGTGGGACACAGAGGAAGAAGTGGGAGCCAGTAGCCACAATCTGCACAGTATCTTGGAGGGCAGCTAAAGTTGAGAGGGGATCCAGCAGCAGCAAATCACAGAGTGCCCTAGCAGCCTATGCCAATTCATGTAAGTATCCAGTAGGCAAGAATGCAGCAGGGAGTGTAGTGTTCAGACAGTGAGTTGCCTTGGAGCACCATGGGGTGTGTTCCCTTTCTCAATTCGGGGACAGTTGCTGCCAGTTCTGGGAAAAGATGAAAGGGTCATGAGGGAATCCGCAAATTCCCTAAACCATGAGGAATGCATGTTCTGAAGGGGGCCCACTGAGGGCAGTGCAGAGAGAGAGAGCAATAGAGAGAGAGAGAGAGAGAGAGAGAGAGATGGGTATCATTGAGTGTGTGGGTGCCTGTGAAGAATAATTGGCTGTTTGGCACTGTGAACTGTTTTGGGACTTGCACTGCCTTCAAACTTTTGTGATCATAGTGGTCCCAAGTTAAAGCTGCCCTAAAGACTGTGTGACCTCCTTGGTCCAGGTAAAAGCTGCTGTTATGGCCATTCTGGACATGTGAAAGCTGAATGTGTTCCCTATGAATTAATTGATGCTACCCAGAGCTATATGTGAATATGTTTAATGAATTTGGGATCACTGTTGTTTCTTCAGGTTCTGTGTGGACATTCCATTATTGAAAGGAACTGTATAATATGAACTAAACTGTTGTTTTCATCCAGCACCAGCAAGGAAAAGGGACCCTGTGTGTGACATCTTGGCCTGGGTAACATGGCCACTGGAACTGTTTCTGCTGCAGTGGGCTCCTCCTTCCCAGGGACATATCCCATCCATACCCCTAGACACAGGAAGAGAGCGCTACATTTCTATGTATGACAGATTATGTGATTCAAATGGATAAGGCACACAGTTGTTACAGTTTTGCACTTGCACAGTTGGTTTACAGAGCAAGTTTAGATACAAATGTGTGTGTGGTTGTTGGGGGAAGGGTAAATAGATGCGGGCTTGAGGATTAAATGGAACTAAAAACAAAACAAATTAAATACCTGTGCATATAGTACTATGCATTCCATCAACCCCAGCAGCAATGAACATTACATGCATATTCTGTAGAGTACAGTCAGTGATTTCAGAAATACATAATTTATTTATCCAAGCCATCAGCCTCCACTCAGTGGACATAGTAAGCTTTATTTGTAAAAGTCTAGAAAATAATTTAAAAGTTTAAGTTGACAAAAAAGTAAAGTAAGTTATCATGTTTGGTTAGCTTCACCTTTCAGCATTTCCCTATATAAGTCTGGTTCGGGGGGAGGAGAGAGGGCGGAGGAGGAATGGTGGAACTCTGTTTATCATTTAGTGTTAGATTGGTCCTGAAAGAGTTAATAAACCCTACAGACAGCAGTAAATCATTGTACACTGTCAGACACACACACACACACACACAGTTGGGAGAGAGAGAGAACAGTATAATCTGATTCTCTGCTGGAGTAATGCAGTCTCATTACAAACTCAGTGTTGACCAACAGGCAGTGGCATAGTGCTAAATGTACAAGTGTGGGGTCTCCATGAACTACGATATCCTGAACCCTGTACAGGCTGGGGTCTGGGGCCTCCTAGGCCCCATATGCTATCAGGTCTTAGATGCATTCTGGTGTATTATGAGGGTCATTCTGAGACTACATGGCTCCTTTTAAAGCCTTCTTTGACTTGCTACAAACAACCATTATCACTATCAAAATAACTACTTTTTATTTTCTTTAAAAATAAATTGTCAGGACTAAAGCAAAAAATCCAACTTCAGCCACCCTTCAAACATCTGACTATATAACATTTCTCTTGAATATCTTCAGATCTCACTGCAGCAGGCATCACACTTGTTACCATGCAACCTGAACAGAAGACTTTTCCCCCCACACCAGTGCACCCTGCAGTCAGACATACAAGGCAGCAAGAAGGGCACACAAAACACCATCCTGAGGTGCATGTGTCTGTCACAGAGCAGGCATGTACACAGATCCTCTAGGCCCAACATTGACACAGGATGTGTACCAGGTCCTGAATGCTTTATCTGCATGTACCCTGAACTGAGATGGTTGGAGCAGGGAGGGTTAGGCTCAGTAGGGACAACTGCATGAAATACAGGGCATATACAGTGACATCACAGCCCACTGACTTGATATGCAGCAAGGGTTCCACAACCTGTGTGAGACCTCAGACAATGGCATGACCATAGTCATCACTCCTGTACAGCAGGATGATGTTTCCCATTCATATCCATTACATGGCAGCCAACCCCCAAATCCCCATATGTCATACACCAGAATCACAACACCATAAAGCACTCCAGCATAACCCACCCATGACAGCCAATCTTCAGGGGTGCACAGCCAACTGTAACAGATGAAGACCTAATGCCAAGCATGTCCCGTGGCATGTACACAGCCCAGTCACATGGCAAAGGCATGGGCAACACCACTGGTAGGCTCATCCCACTCTAAATACCCACTCAGAACTCATCCCAGACACCAAAGCCAAAAAACACACACATGACCTAATACCTCAGCCAAGTGCAGCACAGGCTTTAATGCTGAAGAATTGCCATCTACCATCAGATGCATGTGGACTTCACTTCATCGGTTCAATGCTGCTTACAGCTGGCAGATAGGAGGCTGGCGGCGAGGGGCAAGCTTGGGGGAATGAGAGATCCCTCAAGTCACTGGCACAGCTCAGCCCAAGCCCTCATGATCAGATAAGGCTGTTCAATACAATCAAATTTATTAATACAAAACATCACACTTACCTCACTGCTCCTTTCACGATAAAGCCAGGCTGGTTATTAATTCATATTGTTTTGTTGGTACTGACCATCTAACTCACTCAATCCTGGTCAAGTCCCGAATCCCGACTTGTGAGAATCAATCCCTCACAGGCTCATATGGCATGATTAGTCAGCTGCTCCCCACTCAAACTCGGCATAGTACCAGCTGCATCTCCAGTCACACAGCCACAGCTAGCCACTCACTGGGTTAGAGGATTTCTGCTGGGCATTCCACAGATTGCAGATCTATCTTCACATGAACAAAAGTACCAACTTCAAGATGAGAACAAAGTTATCACTGCCAGGTTATTAAGTTACTAATCCTTCATGGAGAAGACATTTAAACATGCACTACTGCTTTGCCACATTAAATATGTGAATTAAATAAGTAACGGCCACTATACTGCTCTATCCTGAAATAATACATAGTAAAAGCTGGTCCCCACTGAAAATGAGAAATTACCTCTCACTGGGGCTATCCTGGGTAAATGCATTATAAAAATGGGTAAAAGGAGGACACCACTGAAAAAAAAAGATCATGCGTAGCTGCTGTACTATCCTAGGAAAATATAGTATAAAAACTGGGTCAAACATAACCGCACTGCACACAAGATATCACAACTCATCTGGGCTATCTGGAGTAAATATATTGTAAACTGTAAAAGCAGGACCCCACAGCAGAATCCCACTGAAAAGCAGATGTTGTATGTAAGCTGATCTGTCCTGGGAAAATACATTATAAAAGCATCCAGATCACCAATCATGTAGCTGTCTGGTATATTCCTGGTGGTCTAGTGGTCCCTCCATAAGATCATCTGACCCCTTCCCTACTCACCCTCTCAGGCATCCCCCCAGCCCTGGTCACATAATGCAATCTACAGAAATAGTGATGACTGGCATGGCCCTCTGCTCACCACCTCAACTGGTTTCAATCTGACTGTCTCTGAGCAATCACAAGTATTGTACAAACATGTGTGTCTACTGTACTCATGATCACTCACTTGGAATCAGATGGTGGCCGGCCAAGGTGGTGAGCAGACTGCTGTACAGGTCGCTGTTACTATTGCCATATGTCAGCTTAGGTGACCTGAGTGGGGAGGTGGTGGTGGTGTGGGGTGGAAGATACTGAGCAAGCAGGTTGACAGAGGATCAGATGTCCTTGTTGGAGGGGGAGGAAGACTACAAGTCTACCTGGAATATTCAAGACAGCTACAGGATGGTCAATTGGGGGTGCAGGAACCACTACACCACCAGGAATATTTGAGACAGCTGCAGGACAGGTGATCAGGGGGTTGGAAACCACTAGACTACCAGGAATATTTAAGACAGCTACAGGACAATCAATCAAGGGGTGCAGAAACCAGTACAGCACCAGAAGTATTTGAGGCAGCTACAGGACAGGTGACTGGGGATGGGGGGACCACAAAGAATATGTAAGACAGCTACAGAGTTGGGGGGGCAGGCACACATGTTAATGGGCCCTTAATGGGCAAGCAAATGTGCCATAGCATTTTCCATGCTCAAAGGGGTCATTAGCAAGCTAGGGCTAAATATGATCCACAGGAGCCCTGCTACAATCCCATTTGATCTGCACTACCTCCATTGTGCTTCTGTTAGCCATATTCAGTATGGGCCCATGTCAGCATAGCGTGAAGTCACTATGCACTGTACTGACATAGCCCATTATTTTAACAGTTTGCATGGTCCAGTTGCAGTGAGCTAATTGTCTGATTATTGCCTCCTGGCAGGCTGTGCGCAAACTGCCACAAACCACACATGGCCAGCTCTGAATATGGGGGCCTATACTCCTTAGCCCAGTGGAACCCAAAGTCCATGAAACAATTGCTCATAGGCAGAGGTTGATCTTAACATTGTTTTACTGCCCAAACACTAGTGCAAATTGACCAGGGCTAGTGCAGATAACTCTCTACTTGTCTGTGTTGACTAGTGCAGATTTTCATGGCTGTTAATGAAGTTAAAAAGTCTCTACTTTAGCAGGATGTAGTCCTCATGCTAATCTCTCTCAATGTTCAAGACAGCCTGGTGTGATTAACAGCTCATTAAGAGCTGCAATTATGTGGCAGTTCAAAGGGGATCTACAAAAGATTCAATGTGAGTCATTATCACTCCTGTTAGGACTTTCAGGTAGTGTCCAGGGTGTGATCAAGGGTAGAGTGATGTTAAGTCACTAGCTTACAATTTTCTGAACGTGTCTCTAACAGTTTGTCCCATATTATTAAGACCAGTTCCACTCATTGCTCTACATTTTGAGTGTCTATATCCAACATTTCAGTGACAAAATGCGAGGTAATATACAGGGTGAGCCCGGCAGGTGGTGAGTTTTATCCCAGCTTCACCATAACTTCCCTCTCCCCTCCAAATCTCTTAACTCTGTTCTTGGACACCACAGTAGACCAGACTCTGAAACAACCATTCACAGATCCACAGCTGCCATTACTGGCAAGTGTAGGTGGTTCCTAGCTCTTCTAAATGGACCATGCCAGCCATCACTATCCATACAGTCCCACCCTTATCCCATCCAGCATGTCCTTTCATCCTAAAAACAACGTTTTGGATCATGTATGGTACAAAAATAAACCTTAATAAAATACATAACTTGAAAGCTTAAAAAGGCATTCCTGGGGTACAGAGACCATCCTATAAAGAAATAGAAATTGTATAGCATTATGCCTGTGTACTGTTTTCCTGGCTGGTGAGAAAGGACAGTGTTAAAGAAAAATATGTTATTGTTGGGGCACAGCATATTAAAATCAATGCTTTTAAAAATAAAAATGTCACAGTTTTCCATTTCCCGAGCCCTTAGGTTTCTGTAGCTCCCACCCCAAAGAAATCTTAGATGTACTCTGGCTCACTTGAGACTATACAAAACTTCCAGAAGTGCAGGTCTTCATTTGACTATAGAGTGGGGCTGAGAGTGTCTTTCTCTGCCTGACTCTGTTCATTGACCTATAGGTGGTGGTGACTGTGTGGTGAGGTGCATGATGATGTCAGCTATTGTGTGTGCAGAACTAGGACTGCTTGACTGAATATTTGCTGCTGTGATGTCCTCTTGTTTGTTGGTGGTGGTGGTGTGAGGGAGGGGGCAGGCAGAAAGAGGGAGAGGAGGCCACTGTACAAAACAATGGGGGGGTGCTCACTGTGTGTGATGGCATTGCAGTCTTTTTTTCTGCTGGGGAGCTGGAATCAGTATGGGAGGAGGATAAATGTGCAATAATCAGAGTATTTCTTGGCTTGCATTGTTTTCTATACAAGTGAACAAAATTTGCCATTATAATTGAGGGCTAGTGCAACTATCTGCAGGCTAGTGCAATTTTGAATCAACTTGCCCTGCTGATTAGTGCAAAATAAGGTTAAGGTTGACCCCTGCTCATGGGGTTAAGAAACACCTTCCTATATCGTCAGTGTACTGCTGTTCTAACCCAGGGGTGGCCAACCTGTAGTTTGTGAGCCACATGTTGCTCTTGAAGCAGTTTGATATGACTCTCGAGGGGGTTGTCAATTACATGTCAAGTACACGTCAAAGTCTTTTAAATTTGAGAAAAGTCAAAGTACAGGAGCAGAAAAGTGCCCTCAGTGCTCAATAAACTACTTTTACTAAGCCTGCAAGTAAATCTAAAGCTCCAGAGCTGCTCTGAATGATTATTTTAAAATTACAACTATTTTTTAAAAGTACTGTAACTTAATAAAATACGATTATTGAGTATTTACTATAACAATGTTATTATTTTAACTCCTAAATATGGATAAATATGGGTATGGCAAGGGCTGCATGTTGAGTATGGTACAGGCCACAAGTTGTTGTGGCTCACATCTTACTCAGAAATTTAAATGTGGCTCATGGTGCAGAAAAGGTTAGACACCCCTGCTCTAACTTGTAACAGCATGAAAGCAAACATGCTTGGCACTAACTTATGCTTGTTCATTTGGACAGCAAAACATACAGTACATAGCATTGCCACATAAGCCAAATGGTTCATTTAATGCAAATTGAAAAATATCACAGAAATAGATATGTAAGAGACAATGTGACAAGTCAAAACAGAGCAGTACATTGAACTCCAGGGTCTGTGCTATCACAAGTGCATAATTAGGCACCACTGTGAGGCAGGTATCAGCTAAGCGCAATCCAGTTTAATGTCATAGTTACTCTATCTTACTGTTTACATGTTTGATTATAGTACTAAATAGAGGAGACTCTTGCTTACAGTACCTTGCAAGTCTCAGAGAGAAGACAGCCCTTAGACACAGGCACCACTAAAACTCACTTTATTATCAATCAAGCAGGATTTTGAAATGAACTCCTTATAAATGCAAATAAAGTGCAACCATCCAAATTCTTCCACAGGATTGTCAATACATAACCTGGACAGAAGTTTACATGATCTTTACTTACCTTAATAAGGAAAGTGATTTTAACTTAGTAAACAAACAGATTTACTAAAAAATGAAGACTGCCTGTTTTACTCAATTGGAGGTTCATCACAATGACTGTCTGCTTGTCCCAGTCCAGAGACCCCACTGACACAAGCCAAAACCTGAGCTCAAATCACCTCGTGCTCATCTGTGAATGAATTTGGCAGCGAGATAAAACAAAGTTCCCTTACAGCTGTGCTTCAAGATTGTTAAATTACTGATTTAAAACTGCTGCCTGGAGAACTACATAAAAAAAAAAACATAACTGAAGACTTAACAAAGTATGGGAGCACACCACTGCCAACAAGGCATTGTTTAGACAAAAATGTATAAAAAGAGGGTTTAGGTGTTCTTTCAGACTAAAACAAGCTGCCTGTGCCGTTTACACTCCAATGATTGTAATTTGAGCTGGTATGAAAATACTACATGTATGAAACAAACTCTTCCCCAACCCCCTCTTCAGTGTAGTGATTTCTGGTAGTGGAAGGATTGTGGTTAAACTCCAAAATTGTGCTTTGGTAGAACTGACTTTTTGGTAGGTAAAAGTGCCCCTTTTTTCCCTAGTGATAGAAAAATATCTGCAGGGCTCTGCCTCTGCAGCTGTAAAAACTATTAGCATACTGGCAAAACCTACATTTCAAGGTACCTCCTATGCTGTGCACATAAGTTTTTATTTTCCCAATCCTAACCCATGCCAGGTGCAATTCTATTTCTAAGTCATGTCGTCCAACCATATTTTCCTAAGAATAAATTCAATTGCAACATTTATGAAATACTCAAATGCTGGTGGAAGAAATGTTACCACCAAATAACATTGGAAGATTCCTGGAACCTTATATATTGATAATAATATAGGGTAACATTTCTTGCCCAATTTCTATTTTTTTAATAGAGATTTTTATCCTCCAGAGCCGCAGCAGGTGGCTATTGCCTTCCTGATGGAGGGATTCTCTCTCTGGTCACACTGCTCATGCACTCACTGATCCCCAGTAGTTCCCCCATGGATTGCCCCCATGACAGGGCAGGAAGGAGGTTGGTAGCTTCTCCTCCCTCCCAGAGAGCCAATCCAGAAACCAGGGATGGCCCTCAGGAGTGGTGTATCATCATCGAGCCTGCCAGGCTCTTTTCCTCCATTTTTTCCTGTCCTCCCTCCCCTAATGACATGAAGAAGGCAGACCGCACCTCTTCACCTGTACTGCCTCCAGCCACCACCAGAGGGCAATCAATGAGTGGGATGACAAGTTCCCCACCCCCTCAAAGAGAGGAGAACAGTCCTCTGGATGCTCAATCCTCTCTCCCCCCCCCCGCAGACCCCCGGTGGTGTGGGCTCATTCCTGAACCTGGGTTGCCAGCACAGCACGAGGAGTAGCAACCAGTGCCTCAACCTGCAGTGCCACCAGACTGGCCTTCTTGCACAATTTCATAGGAATGTCACCTTGGCAAAGCAGCAGGGAGCTATAGATTGCAAAACGTTGGTGACTGTTTTGGTTCATACATTATGTGCCTGTTTTTCAATACTGCCTTTGCTATGTAATAAGTCTTTTCTAATTAATTCCTTATGGTAAATAATTTTTTGTATGACAAACTGAGTGCTGAAGGCTGCATTCAAAAATATTCGGTTGTCTTCTACTGTAGAATGAAGGTTGCAGTTGTTTTGTTATATAACTGCTGACCCCCTTTACCACACTGATTATCAGTGTGATCAAATTAAGTAATAACTGAATAAAGGAGGGTAATACAATCTTCATCACTGTAACCTTTTATTTTTAACATCAAAAAGCAGTTTTAGGTATATACCACTTTAAATAGAAACCAAAATGTTGTGTTCTGTGGCATTTATACTTAGCAATGTAATGTATCAGAGGGTATAACCATACCAGTTGTAGCAACAGTTTGTGTCCCTTTGCTTTTTGGGGGGTTCAATTGCCTAATCCTTAAATGTGTCTCCGGTTGGCATGCTGACTAAGGAGTCTCGAGCTACCAAGGGGCTTCCCATTGGCTGTCTGTCACCATCACCCCTGACTGTCTGAGGAGGGTTATCAGGCAGTCGACCACTCTTTGATGACTCTTCAGAGTGTGAGGGTTCCTCCTGCATTCCTGTCTGGTCGACATGGGTCATGGGGATCTCTGCGGACGAAGGCCCATCCTCCTTCATGGGCCTCCTCTGTTTGATCTCCAAGTCAACTGGTATAAAGATGGAGCCCACTCAGAAGCAGGCTTGCTACCCATTGACTGAGATCCTTTAATGGGGAGACTCTCCGGAGGCTATCCCAGTAGCAAAGCCATCCTTGGCCCTGCCCTAGAATTCTGGCAGCACCCCACTTCCTGCCCTGTGCCTGGATGGCCCACAAATATGTGGTGCCCACCAGATCTTTTTTCAGGATTCAAAGTGCACCCCTTGGCCTAGGAACTGGTGGCAGACTCTGTGTTTAGGTGCTCCCGCAACACTGGGGATATTGACAAGCTGCCTGACAAGGAATCCCAGAAGTTGGACCATGCGGCTAAAAAAGTCTATGCTGCCTCCTCACTTGGCCTTCACCAGGCAAGCTAGGCCCTCCTTATGATCCACTTCTCCCATGTCCTGCTGGGCACTTTAGATGGGGTGCTTCCTCATCTGCCGGCAGACCTACAGACCATGGTCAAATAGGTCCGGGACCAGGGCCAGGCTGTAGCCAAATGACAACTCTGAACAACCATGGACATTGGGGACTCCTGTGCCTGCTCTGATGGCCTCAGTGGCCATGCGTCATAAGTTTGGCTGAGCATCTCAAGCGTCAAGGCGGACACTCAGCACAAACTGACAGATGTCCCTTTCTGGGCACTGACCTGTTCTGGCCCAGGGTCGAGGGTCACCTCACCCATTTCCAAGTCCAGTGCCACCTTGGATCTGCGTGACATCTGCCCAGAGGCACCCCCAAGGGCTCCAAACAGCAGCCAAGAAGGAAGCCCTTTCAGTCTACCTCCACTCCTGTGGCTAAACCAGCCCTGTAACTGGCCAGCAGGCTCAGGTCTGGTGACCTTGGCCCAAGTCAGTGGCCTCAGTTGTCTGTAAGGCAGGAGGGAGAGGCTCTGGTTGCACCTCTGCTGGGCTCCCCTCCTATAAGCCTGTCCAATGGCGGGATAAGGGGTGCCAACCCTGGGTCCTCCTGTGGGGGGCCGGCTCCGTCACTTCCTTTCTGCCTGGTCTGCTATCACTGTGGAGAGGTGGGTTCTAGAAGTGGTTGGTCAGGGTCTGCCTTTGGAATTCAAGCAGTACCCTCCTTACTGAGCCTGTGCCCCACCAGAGGACTTGGTTTCCACAGACATGCTGTCAGTTCTCAGAGGCAACATAGCCCAGCTCCTCCATAAGGAGGTTGTGGTCCCTGTTGCAGATCATCCGGAACACCCAGGGTTTGTCTCCAGGTACTTCCTGGTGCCAAAGTGGATGGGGGACTGGCGACCCATTCTAGATCTGCATGACCTGAACAAGTTCCTCAGGTCGCACACCTTCAGGATGGTAACTCTATCTCAAATCATACCATCTCTAGAGTAAGACATGTGGTTCTACTCCCTGAATCTTCAGGACACATTCTTTCCCATCCTGATCCGTCCGTCCCCCCATAGGTTCCTCCACTTTCAAGCTGAGAAAACCCTCTCTTTGCAGATGATACAAAGATCTGCAACAGAGTTGATGCACAGGGTGGGATGGAAAGGATGAGAAGGGACTTGGCAAGGTTAGATGAATGGTCAAATGTATGGCAGCTTAGATTCAATGCTAAGAAGTGCAAGGTAATGCACCTGGGAAACAAAAACCCAGGGGAAGAGTACACAATGGGGGGTGAGATACTAACAACAAAAAAAATGGAAAGGGACCTGGGGGTAATCATATCAGATGACCTAAAGGTGGGCAAGCAATGTGAGAGGGCAGCAAGGAGGGCTGGGGGGATACTGGGATGCATAGGGAGAGGCATCACCAGTAGAACACAGGAAGTTATTATCCCTCTGTACAGACAGCTGGTGAGACCCCATCTGGAGTACTGTGTGCAGTTCTGGAGATCCAATCTCTGCAAAGACATAGACAGGATGGAAGCTGTCCAGAGGAGGGCAACTAAAATGGTGCAGGGTCTGCACCGGAAGACATATGAAGAGAGATGAAAGGAGCTTAATATGTATAGCCTCGAGGAAAGGAGGGAGAGGGGGGACATGATAGAAACATTCAAATACCTCAAGGGAAACAACAAAGTACAAGAGGGTAGCATCTTTCAAAAAAGGTGTGCAAGAACAAAAGGGCACAATTTGAAGATAGAGGCGGCTCAGAGGTAATTTAAGGAAGTATTTTTTCACAGAGGTTGTGGATGCATGGAACAGCCTTCGGAGGAAGGTTGTGGAGTCAAAATCAGTGGTGGAATTCAAGCATGCATGGGACAGTCATAAGGCCATTCTAGGGGGTGGGGGTAGGAAGAAGTAGGCTGCTGGTTAACTAGGATCTGCAGCTTATCCAGTAGGTAGGGAAATGAGCAGACTAGGTGGGCCAAGCGGTCCTAATCTGCCGTCAAATTCTAAGTTTCTATGTGGGAAAGTCACCTCTTTCAAAGGCCAGGATACCTTTGCTGTTGTGTCCTTACATACTAACGTACCAAAATGCCAGCAGAATAGGCCTAACAGTCTTTTGTGCCTGCTCGTTTGGTCAGCCCCCACCTTGGGAGTTGACCTTGCTGCCCCCCTCGCCTTCTCTGGCTTCTCCCTTCTCAGTTCTGGATATTCTCACTGCACTGGATTTTGCTTCCAGAACCCTTCCCTGTACCTGTCCTACCCCCCTCTTGAACCCCTCCACTGTCTCTGCCTCCACCAGCCCCCTGGGCAGTGCATTCCATGGCTCCACCACCCTCTCAGTGAAGTAGCACCTCCTCCTTTCTCCCCTGAATCTTCCCCTCTTCCACTCATGCCTTCTAGTTGCCCCCTCCTCCTTCCTTTGAAGCACCCTGACTGCTCCTCCCCTATTTACCCCCTTCATGTACCCGAAGACCTCTATCCTGTCCCCCCAGTCTCTTCTCTCTTCCAATGTGTACATATTTAGCTGTTCAAGCCTCTCCCCATAGGTCCTGTCCCCCAATCCCCAAATCATTTTGGTTGCCCTCCTCTGGACCCTCTGCAGGAGTTTAATGTCCCTCTTTAAGTGTGGCCTCCAAAACTGCATGCAGTACTTGAGGTGTGGCCTCACCAAGCAGTTATGCAGAGGGAGTATCATTTCCCTCCTTCTGGAGGTGATCCCCCAGCGATGCATCCCAGCATCCTGTTGACCTTGGCTGCTGCCCTCCTACAAGTCTCAGAGTTGTTCATCTTGACATCCACCACCACCCCCAGGTCCCTCACAGCCATCGAGACTTGTAGCATTCCCCCCCACAGGGTGTACACTTGGCCTGGGTTTCTGGCCCCCAGATGCAGTACCTTGCATTTCCCTGCATTGAACCTCAGCTTCCACTTTCTAGACAATCTTTCCAGAGCCTCCAGGTCCCCCTGTAAGGCCACCCTCCCCTCCTCCCCATCCACCACCCCCAGCCCCTCCTTCTTCCATAGTTTTAGCAAAATACTTTTCAATAATTCTGATACTGTTTGCACACAAGCTAATAAGCATATCCATAACTTTTATAAAGAAAAGCCAGTAGCCCACAGGCTATTCAAATCATCTTGTATTCTTACTGTAAAGTATGATTTTTCAAATTGACTCCGTCAACCACAAAGCATGCTTACATTTTGGGGCTCTCATGTCCCATCATCAGAGTTGACTGTCTGTAGGATGCATCACATTATGTACATGCTAACTTTCTATTAGTGGAGAACCCATTAAAACCCACTATATTCATGCTACCAAAAGTATATAAAAGAAAAGAAACCCCACCAGGGAGACCCATAGTAAGTGGGATTAATTCAATAACAGAACCCCTCTCCAAATATGTGGACTTCTTTGAACACCCTTTTACAGGAAAAGTGAAATCTCACATCTGTGATACCAAAGGTACAGTTCCTTAAATAAATTAAAAAAAATCCAAATTGAGAACAAGACTATACTAGCTAGGTGCGATGTGGAAAATTTGTACAATGATATCCTCCATACAAATGGCCTGGAATCAATAAAAAAGACCCTCAATACAAGAGGTAGTAATGTAGTACGACCTTCTAATTTTATAGTGACTTAAGCTGATCTGGTGTTGACTAACAATTACTTCACTTTTGGTAGTAACTTCTATCAGCAGATCCATGGCATTGCAATGGGCACAACGTTCACTCCATCTTTGGCAACACTGTATGTAGGTGACTGGGATGACCAAAATATTTGGGATTCAAGCAATAACAGATGGCTGAATAAAATCAAACATTAAATGCATTTTGTAGATGATGTTTTATTTATCTGGGAAACAGATGAAGTGGAATTGCATGAATTTCTTCAGTATATAAACACTAGAAATGAAAATCTCAAATTCACTTCCCAGCACAGTAAACAATCTATTAAGTTTTGGATCTCACAATATATGTAAAAAATAACAAATTAGAAACTACTTTATTCAAAAAAGCAGACCACAACATGATACTGTATTTTGATAGTAACCAACCTAGACATACAAAATATAACTCCCTATGGTGAACTACTCAGAATTAAAGAAAACTACAGTGCGGAATCAAACAGAATAAAAGAGTCAGCAAACATATGCAATAGACTTCTAGCAAGAGGTTATGAAGCAGGGGTCCTTTTATAGGTAGTGGAAAAAGTCAACACAAAAGGCAGAAATTAGTTATTAGAGGTAAACAGAAGATCTGAGGAAAAGAAAGAACAGATATGTCTCAGTACTACATACACAGAAGCCTATGGGGAAATAAAACAAGTAATCAAAAAACATTGGAGAATACGTGAGGCACATAACATCCCTTATGCACTTTATTGTAAACCTTGGACTTTGTTAAAAAATGTCTTGATTTGCTATAAGTGTATGTCCTAGTTCTCTGCAGGCAAACAAGCAGTGCTTTATTTGTCATGAACTTGTTTTTTTATTGTCCTCAACCCCTATTTTTAAGATTTGGTGTTTATGTATTACTGTTTCCGATACCACTGTACTCACTGTATTATATGTACCTATTGTATTAAAACTTGTACCTATTGTCTGTGCCACTGTACACCCTGGGTTGCAAATGGAAATGATCCTTTGAATCAGTTTGCTCACCCATTTACCAAAAACATAAATAAATAAAAGATGTTATCAAATATGGCCCATTGTTCAGTTACAGAAGAAGCAGAAATTTAAAGGATGCACTTGTTGATACCTTATTTACTGAAAATAAAAACAACCTGAGACCTGAATGGATGCTGGCAGCCCCATTTGGCAATTACAGATATGGCAATTGTGCCCATTTCAGCAGTACAAGGAACTCAAAATCCTTCAAACATCCCAGATCATGGAAAAACTATACTATAAAATGATTTATTAACTGCAGCAGCAAAGGGGTCATCTATATGCTGACTTGCTCATGTGGGCTCTCTTATATAGCACAAACTAAAAGAACTTTGAAATCAAGCATTGGGGACATAAAACAGCTAAAAGAACACAGAACACAAAATATGCCATGGCCAAACATTACCTGGAAGTCAGCCACAGATCAGCAGCTTCACTCATTCATATAGGACTAGAGAAGGTCAACTTCCCTGCTTGGAGGGGCAACCTGAAAGACCTCATTTTACAACAAGAAGCATTCTGGATATATGAATTAGAAACATTGTCACCCAAAGGACTTAATGATGAAACAGGATACAGTAGTTATTTATGATTCATTCTAATATCAGATTAATAAAAGAAATGTTGCCACAGTTCCCATCTTAGACAAAGCATTATCTTCCTTTTTGTATTTTTTTAAATATGTTTTAACACATTATTTAAAAGATTTGTTATTGTTAATTGTATGGTGTAGTAGGGTTTAGAAGAATAATAATATTACAATGTTGCTCATAAAACATTGATTGTTATTGTCCTGGCTTCATTTATTCATTACTACTAACTGTTTTGACCTATTCTATTGTAATTTCATTGTACTCATGCTATGTACCTGTCTTTGATTGTTGTACTCTCCCAGGTCATGTCTGAAAATAGTCATTTCATGGCTAGTGCACCTATCCGGTTAACAAAAACTAAATAAATAAAAAACATGTTTAAAGTAAGCGCAGAATTATACTGTAGACACTCATAGCATTTTAAAGGCACATTGTATGCCATAAAAGATTTTTTAGTAATTGGAATGAAGCACATACTATTTATTTTTCAGTGTCTGCATTTTAGCACTTTAAAAAAGTCAGAAATCCAGTTCTGCACCTTTAGATAAACACTTTTTCATTTTAAAATGAAATAAAACAGTTCCAAGAAATCACGGCAGAAGGAGCTGTTCAAAAGGCTAATGTGTGTCACCAAAGTAACGTAGCACATACATGAGGCAACACATCCTACAGACAGTCAGTTCTGATGATGGACCGTGACAGCTCCAAAACATAAGCACGCTTTGTGGTTGATGGTGGTTGATTTAAAAAAATCTTACTATGCAGCAGGAATACAAGCGGCATTTGAATAGCCTGTGGTCTACCGGTTTTCTTTTATAAAAGTTACTGATATGCTTATTAGGTTGTGCGCAAACAGTATCAGAATTATTGAAAAATATTTTGCCAAAAACCACGGAAGAAGGACACAAAGGCAAAGATATCCTAACCTTTGAAAGAGGTAACTTTCCCAGCTTTAATGATTAAGTAATTGAACCTTGAAAAAGCAAAAGGACACAAAAACTATTGCTACAACTGGTGTAGTTATACCCTCTCATACAGTACATGACATTGCTAAGTATAAATGCCACAGAAAATGATATTTTGGTTTCTGTCTATTTAAAGTGGTATATACTTAAAACTGCTATTTAATGTTTAAAAAAAAAGGTTACAGCAATGAAGATTGTGTTATATTTCCTTTATTTGGTCTGCAGATAGCTTAGTTCCAGTGGGAACTATTTTGACTGTTCAATTTCCCTGTTATTTATGCACCCAATCTAATTTCTAGGTTCTCCCTTATGAAAGTAAAGGGCATGTGAGCACACACCAATTGTACATACACACAGTAATAACTGAGTATGACATCATACCCAGGAATCAAGGCACTTGGAGTGCTCATGATTCACTTTCCCTGTTGGGAAACTTGATTTTTGTGCTCATGTGCCAGCACCAGTTATCATAAAAAATAAAAGATATGCGACTGTGTGCTTATGAAGCCTTTTTGCACACCCTCAGTGTGTGATGACCATTTAAACCACAGGTGTATAAAAACACTTAATACAACACAAACACACACATGCACACACAAAAAAACCTTAAAGAAACAGGACAAACAGGAAAGAAGACAGACATGTGGGGAGTAGTGCAATGCACTGGCTGTGAGGCAGCAGTCTTCCGGGAGACATTCTGGAGTCTGCGATGCTGCCCTATTTGCAGACAACTCTCTGCTCTGAGGGAAGATGTTTCCCATCTCCAGGCCAAACTGGACAGGAGTAGGGGAACCTCCCCCACCAAAGGAACACCAGGGCCACCACCACTGTCTCATAAGTTGCCAAGAAAGAGGAGTAGTTGGACCACGGTGGACTCAGAGAGGGTGAGGGTGGTAGAACAGAGGTGTAGTCCTCCAGTTGTACCTCTCCACATTCCATTCTGGTGGAACATAGCTCCCGATTGAGGCACCCACAGTGGAGACCGAGGAGGTTGCTGGGAACCACCACAAGGGAGGCCCACAGGAAGGTGGAATAAGACACCACAGGGGAAGGAAGCAGCACCTGGTGCAGGACTCAGTTATTGGGGGGTAGAACTGGGGGAGGCAGGGGAGAGTGAAGTAAGTTGCCTGCCAGGTGCCATGTCTCAGAGGGACAGGAAGTGAATCCTCAGGATCACGAGAGCAGCTGCATGGGAGAGGGAGCTGGACATCATTGTCCACCTAAGGACAAATGACTTGGCTGGGCATGGGATCACAGCAGTGCAGGAGGAGTTTGTGGAGTTGGGGAGGGGCCTTAGACAAGTAGCGCACACACACAGTATCCTTCTCAGAGGTGCTACCTGTCTATGGCATGGGTGAGGCGAGGGTACTCTACACCATGTGATTCAATGAATGGTTGAAAAACTGGTGTGGAGCACAGTGTTTTGGCTTCATTGGGGACTGGGGTTCCACCTGGAGGGATACCCACCTATACTGGCATGATGGTCTGCATCTATCCGTGATGGGAACCAGGCTCCTAGGTAATAGGTTTAAATACTTAATTGGCAAGCTTTTACACTAACCAAGGTGGGATGCACTGATAAGCAAGGACTTCCCAGCCTCTCCCCACAAAACAGGGTCGTTAGTGATGTAAACACCAAGATAGTAAGGTCAATATGGAGCAGGATGGGGTAAATGGGGACGGCAAAGTTAGTAAGGACAGGGATGGGGCTAAAAGAGGTAACTCCATCAAAAGATGGAGAGTAATGAGTACCAAATGCCCATAGTCTGGGTAACAAGCTTCCTGAAGTAGTGGCCTTGATGGAAGAGGGACATCTGGATATTGTGATTGTCACAGAAACATGGTACATACAGAACCATGACTAAGATGTAAACATACCAGGGTACACAATCTACAGGAGAGATGGGGAGGGTAAAAGAGGAGGAGGAGTAGCTCTCTACATAAGGGAAGGTATCAAAGCAACAGAATTAAAGGGTAAACAGGGAGGAGAAGAGGCACTGTGGGTCAACTTGGAGACAGGCAATGGCACCACAATCCGCACAGGGACTGTATACAGACCCCCATCTCAGGGGGAGGAAATGGACAAGGAAATAATGGTAAGCATCCTTAGAATGGTAGAAAAAGGGGAGATAATGTTGATGGGGAACCAGAATATACCAGATGTTAACTGGAGCACCTTTGCTGCAGGCATATCATCCAGGAGCAGTGTTATTCTTGATGCCCTGCAGGGGGCATGCCTCAGACAGCTAGTATTGGAACTCACTCAGGAGGGAGCAATCTTAGACCTAGTACTCTCAAATGGAGACAGAGACAGGATCACAGATTTAGAAGTGGGTAGCCATCTGGGAACTAGAGACCACTAAACAGTATGGTTCATGATAAATGCAGCAGTATAGTCAAACTAAACAAAGGCAAAGGTACTGGACTTTAGGAGGGCTGACTTTGCCAAAATCAGTGAGTGCCTAAGGAATGCACTAGCAAAGAGGCAGGAAGGAGGGGTGGAAGAACAATGGGGAAAAATCAGAATTGCCATCACAGAGGCAACAAGCCTTTGTGTGAAGCAAATAAACAAAACAAAATGAAGTAAAAACCAGTACAGTTCTCAAAGGAGATGGCAGAGAAGGTCAGGGAGAAAAAGACAGCATTCAGGAAGTACAAGGAATCACAGAAGAAGCAGGTCAGAGAACTGTATCAGTTAAAGCAGAAGGAAGCAGGGAAGGCAGTCAGAATAGTGAAGGCCCAAACTGTGGAAGAGATAGCCAGCTCAGTTAAGAAGGTGGGATAAAATCTTTTATAGGTATATCAGGGAGCAAAGGAAGACCAAGGGAGGGATAGTGAGGCTTAATATAGGGGAAGGAGGTGCGCAGAGGGTGACTGTGATAAGGCAGAGATACTGAATGAAAACATTTGCTCAGTATTCACAAAAGAAGAAGAGGGGTAGGTACCTAAACCAAACAATAGAAGCACTCTGGATGGGGGGGGGTTAATACCAGTCCATTCACAGAAGAAAGTGCCCTGAAAGAACTCCTAACACTCAAGGTGGACAAAACAATTGGGCCTGATGGGATCCACCCCCAAATTCTAAAAGAATTAAGGGAGAGACCTAATCACACCACTGACTACCCTTTTTAACAAATCATTGGAGAATGTTGTGGTACCTGAGGACAGGAGGAGGGCAGATGTGATTCCTCTTCACAAAAGTGGAAGCAAGGCAGGGGCAGGAAACTACAGACCTGTTAGCTTGACCTCAGTGGTAGGGAAAATAATGGAATCACTTCTGAAAGGAAGAATTGTTGAGTACCTAGAGGCCAGCCAGGGCACAGGACCCAATGCAGCATGGATTTGCAGCAGGAAGGTCATGTCTGATGAATCTAATAGATTTCTTTGAATGGGTGACCAAAGTAGTAGACCAGGGAGGGGCGTGGATATGGCCTACCTAGACTTTAGCAAGGAATTTGACACAGCACCACACAAAAGATTAACAAGTTAGCCGGCCTGGGAGCAGGTCCCAGGGTGGTAGCCTGGGCAAGAAACTGTCTTGACAACAGGACCAGAAGATAATAGTAAACAGAGTGCACTCTGAAGAAAAGGGGGTTACTAGTGAGGTACCACAGGGTTCGGTACTGGGACTGGTCCTCTTTAATGTCTTTATAAGAGACATTGCACAGGGGCTGGAAGGAAAAGTATGCCTCTTTGTAGATGACACAAAGATCTGCAAGAGGGCTGATACACAGGTGGGGGTGGAAAGGATGAGAAGGGACTTGGCAAGATTAGAGGGGGGTCACAAATATGGCCACTTCGATTCAATGCAAAAAAGTGCAAAGTAATGCACCTGGGAAACAAAAACCCAGAGGAAGAGTACACAATGGAGGGGTTACTTACAGTTTCAGTGGCTCAGCAGGTAGCACACTTGCCTCTGAAGATGGGAGATCAGAGGGCTGTGGGTTCCGTTCCCACATCTGGCACTTGGGTTAATATCCCAATATGGACACTGTAGTGCAGCATGAGGGGGGTGCTGTACTTCTGAGGTGCCGTCTTTTGGATAAGATGTTAAACGGACATCCCATCTGCTTGGATTGGTGGTTGTTCAGGTGGATGCTGAAGATCCCATGGCACTTATCGAAAAAGAGCATGGTCCTGACCAAATTTCTCCCATTCACTAAAAATACCATCAACAGCTTAATCTGGTTCAGTTTAAGTTGCTTACCATCTGTATGCCCCCTCCCCCTGTCACCCCTGAAAAAGGGAAGAACCCTGTTCTGCACGGGTTGCACTGGCTGTCAGTACAATGGTGAATCACCTTCAAGGTCGGGTTACTGACCTATAAAGCCCTACATGAACAGGGACCGCAGTATCTGAAAGATCTCCTTACTCCCTACTGCCCCTCTCGGTCACTCCAATCGCCAATGAGGGATTGCTAGAGATTCCCAGGGTTCGTTTGAAAACATCTGGAGCTCATGCATTTTCCTATGTAGCTCCTGCCCTGTGGAATTCTCTACCTCGTTGGATACGAAGCTGCCTGACTGTCGAGAGTTTTAAAACAGAGTTGAAAACTTTTTTATATGTAAAAGTTTATGGCCTATGATTTTATACTGTTAATATTGTATTTGTTTTGTTTATTGCTATTTGTAAAGTGCTTTGATCTTTGGAAAAGCTTTTAAAATAAACTTTACTTTACTTCACTTACTTTTTACTTCTAGGCCCAGTGGGCTTACCAGGTCAACAAAATTCAATACATAAAAAAACAACAACACAAATGGAAAGAGACTGGGGTAGTCATATCAGATGATCTTAAGGTAGGTAAGCAATGTGAGAAAGCAGTAAGGAGGGCTGGGGGGATACTAGGATGTACAGGGAGAGGCATCACTAGCAAGAACAGGAAGTTATCCCTCTGTACAGACAGCTGGCGAGACCCCATCTGGAGTACTGAGTACAGTTCTGGAGACCCCATCTCAGCAGGGACATAAACTGGTTGGAGACAGTCTAGAAGAGGGCAACCAAAATGATGCAGGGTCTGTAGCAGAAGTCATACAAAGAAAGACTAAAAGTGCTTAGTACGTATACCCTTGAGGAAAGAAGGGAGAGGGGGGACATGATAGAAACTTTCAAGTACCTCAAGGGAATCAACAAAGTCCAAGATGGGTGCACCTTTCAGAAAAAGAGATGTGTAAGAACAAGGGGGCACAATTTGAAGATAAAAGGGGGATGGCTCAGGGGCAATGTGAGGAAGTATTTTTTCACGGAGAGATTGGTGGACACATGGAACCACCTTCTTGAGGAGGTCATGGTGTCGAAAATAGTGAGGGACTTCAAGAATGCATTGGACAGACATCAAACAATTATAGTGAGGGGTAGAAGGAAGTAGGATGTTGGGTAACTAGAATCTGCAGCTTATCCAAGAGGTAGGGAAATGGACAGACTAGGCGGGCCAAGTGGTCCTTATCTGCCATCAAAGTCTATGTTTCTATGTTTCTACGGTCACTTAGGCATTACTCTGAATTTAACTTGTATTTAAGTATTGAAAATAATAATTGAAGAAATCTGTCTTTGTGTGCTTGTGTTTCAGTGTTACATGTCAATGCATCCTGCTACCACCAAGGACCCTCACAAAAAATGAGATAGTACACCTCAAGTGGCTCATCCTAGTCAGAACATTTTAAATAAATACAGAGACAAATGGGGGCAGGGCAGATCACAGCAGGGATGAAGAAAATCCAGGGCTATGGCTGGCAATGATAAGGGTTAAACATTAAACACAGTGCAATATTTCCATTAAGATGAGTACTTGCCCAGGCAAGCAGAAATCGGAGTACAGAATGTCTGGTTTTAAGTACCTGCACTGTGGTGCAGGTAAATTGGTAGCACCTGTTTTATACTTTGCTTTTTAGACAACAGCAGTTGTTTTCTCCCTCAGTTTGTGTATGGCTGGAATAGAACTTTATTATTTTCCTAGAGCAACATTTCTCAAATGTAGCCACTGTGGCCAGATGTGGCCACAAAAAGCTTTCTGTGAGACCACAGGCTGCCAAAGAAAACTTATGCCTTGCCTACTCCTCCCATGTATCAAGCATGGGCAGCATTTTTTTTTTAAATGCAAGCAGCCAACTGCGAGCAGTGTGTTAGCAGCATTCCAAATGCCTTTGTTTAGGGGCAAATATGCAAGTGGTGGTGCTTGCCACCAGAGTGCAAGCAGGCAATCATGGATGGTTCATTTGGGGGGGTGTACGTGCATGAGCAGCTTGTTAGCTGCATTTTAAACACTGTTGTTTGGGGATATGGGGGTGCAGTGTATTTGGTTTTGCCACTGGGGTGGACAGGCATATTTCCTTCCTGTTGTGAGGGAAGGAGGATGGTGTGCACGTCACCCATTGTTTTCCTTGTGAGCATGAGCAATGACTATGTTAGGGTGGTGATGATTTCCTTCGGCTCTCAGGCTCTCTCTGTGGGGTGTTGGGATGCCTTTGGGAACAAATATGGTGTCATAAATGAACTGTGCCACTCATTTTGGTGGTGGTGGAGATGAAGCATTCCCCATTGTCCGGGATTCCCTGTGAGCATTGTTATGGTCTATGTTATTATGATTCTCATTATTTAACAGCTAACTTTCCTTGGGAATGAGGTGGACTTCTAGTTCCATTAAATATTTAGGGATCCACTTCTCTACTGATCTCTCTCCTTCTTGAAAAAGTTAAACTTGGACAGAGTTAGGGATTTGGTTAGCCAGGATTTACAGCGATGGTCAGCTCTTCCTATCTCACTTTGGAGCCGAATCAATGTTATTAAAATGAATGTTCTTCCCAGGATTTTTATCCGTTGAATTTGATTAATCTCTGGCTTCCTCTTTTCTATTTTCAGCAACTCCATGCGTGGTTTCTAGTTTTATTTGGCCGGGGAAGAAGTCTGGCGTTCCTACACCAAGCTGTCGCTCCCCAGGGAAAAAGGCGGCCGGTTGCCTAATCTTCTGCTGTACTATTGGGCGGCTCACCTTTCTAAGTTAGGAGATGGTTTTCCACTGATCCAGAGATATCCTGCCCAATTTGGCTCCAGCTTGAACGTGCCTTTCTTTCTGAGGCTAAACTAGATAAATAAGCTTTATTTTATGTGCCTCCAAGGCTCTTTCACAGCTGGTGTCGGATAGCAGTGATGGGTACCTTTAGATCATGGGCACAATGCCTCAAGTTTTTCATATTTCTAGCGCTTGGACCTGGGACAACCGTGGTTCTTAATCTAATATTAGATTAGGCAGCTCTTGGATTACACGAAGAATGGCTCCCACAACTTAAGAGGCCAGAGTTGAGCATCTGTTTAGCTAAGACTCACTTCTCTCCTCAGGTGATATTCTGGAGAAATTTGGTATACCAAGTAGAGGGGTTTTTAAGGTTTATCAGCTTAGGCACTTAATCGGTAGCAAATTTGGTACTTCTTTTAGGGAATCGGTTGCTTATCCTTTCCTCTCTGACATTATTAGTCTTGCCTCCCAATCTCACTCCATCTCATTGATTTATTCTTATCTTCTGAATTATAGTTCTCAGGAGGCTGTTGAGGGTCCGATGGTCTGGACACACCTTCTTCCCGACATTTCCCCGGATTGGACTGGTATATGGAAGGATTTGCATAGATACCATACCCAGGATAGGCTGAGGTTAACACAATATTATATTGTGAATAACCTTTATTATACTCCTGTCAAACTCTTTCAGCGTAAGATGGTTTCCCAACCGGAGTGTTTTAGATGCCTACAAGGTGATGGTAATTTAATTCATATCTTCTGGGACTGTCCTAAAGTTGCTCCATTGTGGTCCCTGGTCCGGGAGAACCTTGATCCTCTTCTGGGTCTGACTGGGTTTTTTTGTCCTGGGATTTGTGTTTTGGGTGATTTTTCCCGTGTAGATACCGTTGAGCGTCGATATCATATGGCCTTGGTGTCCATGGCGGTTAAGAAGCTGGTCCTAAGACACTGGACGGATCATTTGGTCTTATCCTTTGCTGATTGGTTGAAGGAGGTAGTGTCGTACCTTCAGTCAGAGAGGCTGATTGCTAGTTTTAAAGGTCGTATGGACCTGTTTCGCAAGAGATGGGATAAGCTCCAGGCCTTATGTCTGCTTTAATAATGCAACTCTGTGACCCGATTCCTCTAGTCCCTTTGTATGTTATGTCATTTGTTAAATTTTGATTTCTATGTTATCATGCTATTTATGATACTAATGTTCTGATTTTTTGTTATAGCATACAGTGGTATCCAGACTTAATAGTTTCTTTTGTTGTTGGCGCCCAGTTGGGTGGGGGTGGGGGTTGGATGGAGGAGATTTCATCTGTTGAAGATTGTGTGATTTATCTGTCTTTGGGTGGTTGGGATGGGTGGGGGTGGTTTGGGGGTGTGGGGGCTTTTCTGGGTGGGGGTGGGTGGGAGTGGGTATTTTGGTTGTACTGTTTGTTTGCTACTTCTTGTGTACATTCTTCGGATTGTTCTGTTTTGTTGGTGTTTATTTTGCTGTTAAAACCAATAAACTTAAATTTCAAAAAAAAAAAAATTATTTAACAGCTAAGAAATTTAAATACTATGGGTTTCTCTCTTCTACTGTATGTGTGGTGGTGAGGGTAGTGAAAGCAACTGCACAAATTAGGCATGTTGTTTGTGTATGTGCACCTCAGTGCTGTTTTGTAATTTGTTCCTCATTGCTTAAAAAATGGTGTGTGGTCACTGGCAGATCTTGTTGGCTGCTCTTCGTATCCCCCATGTTCTGGCTTTTAGAGCCACTGTTCTTGAGGCTGCAATATTAATGTAAAGCAGCCAAGGGAAGATGAGCATATCAGCAGCAATGAGTAGGTACTGTATGTTGAGTGCAGGATACTCCAGGCAGATCACTGTGTGGTCAAATAGGGTTTGTTCTTTAATAACGCACCAACTTTATGCAAACCCTTTTAAATGAATCTAGAAGAGGGACATAAAAGGAGGGAAGTTAGCAAAAGACAAAGAACAGCAGGTGATAAAATACAGTAGGAAATAGGAGAAGAAAGGGTATTAATTTATTGCTATATTTAATGATTGATTAATTGATCCATTCATTCATTCACGTAAGACAGCTTGTTTCCATGTGGCTCTTGTGGTTGAATGACATTGACCAGTTTTATTGACAGGGGGAATGTTGCCCAGGACACTGGGAAAAATCCCTTTCCTCATACAGTAAGTGCCATAATATCTTTAACTTCCAACTGGACGATGACCAAAGAGGGATAGAATGGAGCTTGGTTTAGCATCTCATCCAAAGGATAGCAACATAATTAAAAATACAAGCAATATGTATACTGTACAAAATTATCAGGTACCTGTTCTACAAAAGGTGCAACTACAGGAATTGAGATTGTTTTAATATAAAGTACTGCATGCCACAGTAACTTAACAGTTCTCAACAAAAACAAGAAATCATCATCAGTCAGGGGGGCTAAGGTAGAAGGTGGTGCAGAAGGGGAACAGAGAAGGTTTCTGGCATCAGGAACAGGGAGAGGGAATAACTGAGAGGGGACTGAAGAGGAGGATAGTGGAAAAGCTGGTGGATAGAAGCAGGTGAAGACAGGAGTGGTATAGTCTCAAAAGATACATTTTAGGTTGAAGAGGAAGTGTTTGAGCAGATGGGGTAGAAGGCTGGACCACTGATCGGAATCCTGGAAGAGAAGACAACCAGCCCAGCAGAGGTCTTGGCACAAGGGAGGTTGATGGAGCAATGTTAGAGTCTTTCAAAGAGTAGGAAGAAGGTGGGGGGGCAGTTGAGGAAAGCATTACAAGGGAGGGAATCAACTCAGAGTGACTCAGGGAGAAGAGCACTAGAAAGGAAAGCAACACATGTATAGAAATGAGGAAATAGAAAATAGAGTTAAAAATCTATGTTTCAAGTACCTTAGGTCTTCTTCAGGAAATATCTAAAAGAGGAAAAAACAAAGCTAGTTTAGAGGGGAGGTAAAATAAGGGATATATATGTGGGGAAAGAAAAAAGGGGCATATACTGTATATCCCTTATTTTACCTGTCCATTGCACTAACTTTGTTTTTTTCTCTTCTAGATATTTTCTGAAGAAGACCTAAGGTCGAAACGTAGATTTTTAATTTTATTTTCTATTTTCAATGTGCATTTACTATAACCATTTTGTTTTGTTTCAGACCACATGCTGATGCAGCACCTTGTTTTTGTATAGAAAGTAGGAGTGAAGAGAAAATATGTCCTCACATTTACAATAGGGCAGTAATCTTTAATAGTAGAAAAAATACTCTTACAAGCAAAACATCTTGACTTCATGTGGGAAACTAGATACCATTTTTGCAGATATATACCTTCCTTTTTTTAATAATAAGCATAAAGACACAAGGGACAGAGCACAGATAAAGATAATGCAAAAAAGGAGGAAATGCAGAGTTGGAAGTATGGCGAAAAATAAATTGGCCTCTTTACTGTTCAGCATGTGTTTTGGACTTTGGGTATATATCTTTTTGCTTTAGAGGCAGTGTGGTCTAGTGGTTAGAACACTAGCTTGGGAACCAAGAGATTACAGATTGCAACTCCTCTAGAGCAAAATACTCATTGAATGATCTCAGGCAAGTCACTTAACTTCTCAGTGTTCTAGTTCACCCACTTCTGGAAATGGGTACAAGCAAGACCCCACTGTAAATGAGATACTGCTCCCTAGCTCTGTTATCCTGTGCAAATACATTGAAAAAAATACTTGCTCGTGAAGAAAGCACATTTTTTTTAATTATGTTACCTGCAGTATATTATTAATTCTTACATTCATTATGATGCACATATTGTCTGTCTTTAAGGTTACATTATAAAAAATAAAATATAGAAACAAAATAACTTGTGAATAGGGAACAATGCTAACAATCCTCTATTCAATCATCTCTAATATTAATCTTGCAGCAATGCTGCAGGAGCTATAGACTGTGATGGCTACAGAGCATTGCACTTCCTGAACTGTAGTATTTACAGTATGCTGCTTTTGTTGCTAAAAAGATTCATACATTTCAGAAGGTGGTGCTGTTCTACCATATTCCCACATCATCTACACAAGCACACACTTCTAAAGTTGTTCACAGAATGACGGCACTATTTGAAAAAGTTATGAAGCATCAAAGATGAATACAGCTTTTATATCCATTCAACGTATTACTTTGGTGCCAGCAATGGCCATAAACCAATGTTTTACAGTATGATGGCCTGCTGTACTGTATGTGTGATCCATTTTCACAGAAACGTAGACAGTGTCAGCAGAAAAAGACCACTGGTCCATTCAGTCTGCCCAGTTTACCCTAGTCTACCACATGCCCTGTTGTCCGGACGGGGCTTTCACCCACCTACTTTCCTCCCTGCACTATTGCTTTCTCCATAGCAACTATTAAGCCCTTTACACTGTCCAGCTTGGCTTGAACCCATTCATGGTGTTTGCACCCACCAACTCTGCTGGCAGGCTGTTTCACAGCTCAACACACGCCTCTGTAGAGTAAAACTTTCTAGCATCCCTCTTTAATTCCCTTCCCCAGCTTACATTCATATCCCCATGTTTTAGATTCATCATTTTTGCTAAATAGTTCCTCAAAGTTGACACTGTTTAGTCTTTTCAGGAACTTGATGGTCTCTACCAGGTCCACATTCTCCCTTCTGGCCTTCAGTGAGTACATGTTCAGTGCTCTAATCTCATCCTAGGTTTCAGGGCTGAGCGAAATGCTGAATTTCTGACCTCACAGAATTATGTGATATTTTAGAAAATTCCACGATTTCCACCACTTGTGGAATTTCAGCATTCCACATGTGAAATGTTTATCACGGATGAATAATCCACAGTTCACATAAACCGTGGCTTATTTTTCTGCAATAAACAACAAATTATTCTGTGGTTTTCATGATCCACACAACATTATTCCGCAGTTTATAAGAAATGCTTTTTGAAATTCCATAGAAAATAAAAAGAAATCCCACAAAGCATCAATTTTGATGACAGAATGTCACATTCCACACAGCTCTACTAGCTTGCCCTTGACTAATTCCCTCATCAATACGTTGCTGCCTGCTCAACTCTACATCTTTCATTTTACTTGAGCTTATTTGCTTAGTAATGGTAAGCAATATATTGTATATTGTATTTTGAGATTTGTTATATGTAGTGGGCCCGATTCTAGAAGCTTAGCTCAAGTCGCCACCAAAGGTGACTTGTGCCAATCGCCGTTGAGACATGGACCCTGCACCCTACTCTAGAAGGGGCAGGGTCTCCGTGGCTAAGTCCTGTGACTTGCAACATGCAGACAAGTACACCAACCTAAGGGCATACCTGAGGGTCATGTCACAAGTCACAGCCCCCCAGCAAAGCGTAAGTGCCCCCTCAAAGCCGGAGGGTGGCTGTTATCCCCATCCATTCCCAAACCTGATATACTGCCAAAAATGTTTGAAAGTAAAACCTTCCAAGAATCCTGGTCAGTCCAATCATCTCCCCTCCCATCACCCAGCAGTGCCAGTCCCCCACCCATCCCCAGCCAGCGAATTATTACCTCTGCTTCCATGGTCAGCCACCTGAGCTCCATGAGCATTTCTGTATATAGATGCACTCAGAAATTAATGAATACTATTCAGTTCTGAGCGACTATACAGTAAGCGTCATGTGGAGCCCAGTCAAACAGCTGGCCGTGGAGGTGAGAGGTAAGTGCCAGTCACTGGTTGGAGATGGGTGGGGGAATGGCACTGCTGGGTGAGGTGAGTGGGGGCCACTAGACTACCAGGATCTCGGGGTTTATTTTTTAAACATTTGTGCAAAATATTGGGTCAGGGAATGGATCGGGGAACACAGCTGCCCATGCAGGCAGCTAGTCATGTGGGGTTTGGGGCATGATGTGTGTGGGGGCAGCCTCTGCAGGGCATTTAGGGTTTGGGGGTTCTGGGGCTAGGATGCAAGTTGCCCAGCTGGGCACATCTGCTATGGGGGAATCATGGGCTGGGGAGAGTTGTGTGCTGCCCTGTGGGCATCAACAGGGTGTTCTGGGCATGGGGCGCAATCCTGTAGTGGGAGCAGTGGGTCTTCAGAACCCCCGGAGGACGTATGTACAGTTACACCAGCTAAATGCTGGTGTAACTTACATTGGCGGTTCTCCTCCGAGGGATCTTGTAGAATCCTGACATTGGGGATTTTGTTGCTGCCCTACTAGAATAGGGTGCAACTGCTGCTGTAAACCCCCAGCACCATGTCACAGGGGATTTATCTGCAGCTGCTGGCTTAACTGCTCTTTGGTCGCAAGTGGCCTGTGACATGTCACAGGCCACATCAAAAATCCCGCGCACGCAACTGTTGGTAACGCTATAGCCATTCGTTTTGGCTAAGTGCTATTATACTAGGCATATCTCTTTTAGAATTGGGCCCAGTGTCTTTATTTGATGTCTTTCCATTCCTGTTAACATTGCTGTGCATTGTTCCAGTTCTATGCAATTGGTGCTGTATTGGTTTCCATGTTCTGTACCCCCAACTTCCTGGACACCTCTAGAAATGAACTACTATGACTCAGTAGGCCATTCCTGGTAAAACTCATTCAATAATTAAATAACTAAAGCAAAATAAAAATAGAACTATTTTTTTACATCAAATTAATTTAATACTGTATATGAGTATGTATTATGATTTTAATTGAGTCTGTTATTAACTATTGATACCATAGGAGTAGTTGCAGTTTGTAATAGTCTATGGGCTGTATGCTGATGCCACAGCGACATTTCAATAGCGAAGTACATTACAGCGGCAAGTCACTGTTGCCACTGTAATGTACCCATGTGACCCTGGCACCGCTTTCCCCAGGGTTTGCCCCCCCCCCGAATCAACTCTGACCTTAAGTTGATAATCCTTAGTTACCATGGGTGGGGGCAGCAGAGCCCTGCATTGGGGGTTCAGTGGGCAAAGCCTCTCAAAAACAGACGGTTCCCAAGAGATTCATGCTGGCCACAACTTGAGGTCAACATAATTCCATTGCTGTAGTGTCGCATCGAAAAAAGTTGTCACTGTCGTGTCGTGGATCTGTCTACTGGCTGCAATAAATATTTATTTACAGATTGAAATTGTTATAGTGCAATATTTTCACCCAAACGTTCAAGTGGTGACAGTCTTATATCATAAAAGACACATCTCAGTATCCCTATTACCTTAAAATACTGTAGGTCTTCTGAGATGGCATTCCAGCGTAGTCAGCTTGTCTTTGCAAAGAAAATCCTCTATATCCAGACATGTAACTGCAGTTTCTCACACTTCTAGCTGGTTTAGTAGTTACTGATTGTACACTCCAGTGTACAGTATGTACATTAAGGGTAACATTTAAATGCACATGCCCATTTTTGAGACAACAACACATAATGTCCTTCCAGATAGTTTGATCACCTAAAGGTGGTCTAACTTCTGGACATGATTGCTGCAGCTTGTGCCCTGAAAATAATGAACTCGTCAGAATCCTGAAGCATGTGTCATTTATTTGCCAGAAACCAGGTAAACTGTTACAGAAGTGTCAGGATGTATACAAATAGGCAGCAAGTACCCCAACACATTTGCTAGGACACTGCAAATGTCCAAAATATGGATGCGAGTGCTGTGTCCCCACATTTGAAAATCCCAGCCTAAGTATTCTTGCCCAGTTGGTACTAAGCCTAGAGATTTAAAAAGTGGGTCCATTCAGCTACCGTATAAGGAAGTAGCTACAGGTTATCAGACCATTCTGTTTTCTCCTTTTATGTACAGTGACTTCCCAGATTTATCTTACCCTCTGCAAAGGTTTTCCTTCAGTTTTCACAGGTTATGATTCACTTGACTAGGGTTATCAGGCTATTTATTTATTTATTTTGGTTACTGGTGGTGAGGTAAACTAGGTAACAGTGCCCATTCACTTGGCATATGATGTCTAAGCAGATAGCAGTAGAAATGATATAGTTTTCTACTCTTGTGATTAGTAGGTTATGTGTTCTGAAGGTTTAACCACAACGTTGTTTCTCCTGTTTGCAGATAATTCTGTATCAGACATCTGTAGGAGGCAGTTATGGATTATTGGGCCTGGTGATTATTCATGGACACTGATATAAGTCACACATTGCCCAGCCCTTTGTATCTGGTACATTCAAGGGTATATAATCTATTCTGCAGAGGTGCTGAATCCCATAAACACTTAGAGGGCACCCAGTAGTTCACTGTGCTGTGGGTATTTTTTGATACTGAGTGTCAGGGTTTACTTGGGGCTTCTGTTTTTGTTGATTTCTTCCTACAAGGGTAACAGGTGTTTATCTCCTGTATCTGGTGATATTTGTTTTCTGATTCTTGTCAATACTGTATTATTACAGTCATATGGCAGGCTCACCAAATCTAGGTCCTCAGTTTTAGGTCTCATTGTCCAATCCTTCTTTCCCAAGGAGCTCCACTCCCAATATGTCTCTTCCATTAACTTACAGTACCTTGTCCCACTCTATGGCACTCCTCTCCTTGGGGAGACCATTGCAGTCTTATTGTAGCAAGTTAGTTTGTATTTCAGTCTCATACTGAATTTTCTTCCATAAACCCTCTCTGTCATGGTTTGATGGCCAGCCTAGATGTAGAATTTACCTCATAGAACGTTAAGGAACTCAATATTGTTTACTGTTTATTTAGATCTAGGATTACAATTACCTTTGAGCCAAGGCTATTTTACAAAGGTTTCATGTCAGGAGAGTACATTCATGTTAAACAAGGATATACAACATTAAAGAGAGCATACAACAATATTCATCAGTTCAGGTACGGCATCACGGTAAATAGGAAACATGAATAACACATACAAGGAATCATTTCAGAAACCTAGAAGAAATCAAGGAGGAAGGGTGAGAGGATAAGGGGGTGGCAGCTGAAAAAGAGACTACAGCAGCTCACAGCATTGTCAAAGAACATCAGAGGGGGGTGGTTGATCTCAATGGGGAAGGGGGAAGTTAGAGGTGGCAGTCACATGAGCTGGAGGCCAATAGATGATGATGGAGGCTTGATTTGAATATGCCCAGTGAGGAGGTGGAGGTGATGTGAGTGCTGAGGGCATTCATCCAGCTGGATGCACGGTGTGCAAAGGATCTTTGGCCCAGAGTGGTGCGGCATCGGGGGACCTGTAGAAGCTGATGTTCAGACCCTCTGCTGCTACGAGGATTAGTGTTTGGGTGCAGGAGGGCTTGGACACTAGGTGGAGTAAGGCTCAAGGCAGTCTTTTTCACCATCAAGCAGGTAAGGTACTTTATGCGGTTAGCGAGTTGAAGCCATCCCATTTGAGCGTAAAGCTCACATGTTTGTGTGAGTCAGTGGGATCCAGTAAGCAGTCAACAGGCCTTGTTTAGGGAGGTCGTTATGCACCTGAGGGTGTTAGTAGAGGCAGAGCCATAGATTATGAGGCCGTAGTCTATAACGGAGACTACCGAGCTCTGGATAGGAATCTTCAGTGCTGCCTGGGTAAGATGCTGTCTATTTCGGTAGAGAATTCCAATGCATGAGTTTACCACTCTGGCAACACTATCAATGTGAGTCCCATAAGATAGGCAAGGGTCAAGTGAGATTCCAAGGTATTTAGAAGATGACACTGGTTGGAGGATATCACCAGCACTTGTATTGATATCAAGGGGGTATTGCCTGCATTTGTTTTGTGAGCTGCAGAAAAGCATAGATTTAGTCTTTTTGTGGTTTAGAACCAGTTTATGTTTTGTGAACCAGTTTTCAACAGCGGAGAAAGCAAGCTGTAGGTTGTGAAGTAAGGATTGTGGGTCATAATAGGAGGTGAGAAGCACAGCATCATCGGCATAGAGGATAATTTGTTCTGGGCAGGATAGTGGAAGAGAGTTCAGGAAAAGGCTGAAAAAGTAGTGGGCACAGTATGGATCCCTGAGGGACACCTGAGCAAACAGGTTTGGAGTCAGAGAGTACTCCTGAGATTTTTACTCTTTGTGAGCACTGGTCCAGGTAGCTATTAAACCATGCAGTTGAGTCCTGGGAGAGCCCAGAATTCAGCAGCTGTTTGGTAAGCAGGACATGGTGAACAGCATCAAATACCTTAGTCAAGTCGATGAATATGGCTCCAGTTAGATGGCCTTTGTCCAATGAGTTGTGAAGGACTCCAGTGAATTACAGGGGGGCTGTTGATGTGCTGTGCCCTTGCCTGAACCTGTGTTGCTGTGCACATAGGATGTTATATTTGTCCAGGTAGTCTGTAAGCTGGTCAGCAACAATGCGCTCAAGGGCCTTGGAGGGGGGTGTAATATAGAGATCGGCCGGTAGTTCCCCTGTATGGACTTGTTGCCACTTTTAAAAACTGGAGGACAATAGTAGATTTCCATTTACTTGGAACTGACTGAGGCTGAGGGAGAGGTTGAAAAGTCTGGTAGGGTGCAATACCTCTTCAAGGGTGAGGATAGCAGTTTAAGGTCCAGTGAATCACCACTGGCTCTGGACTTGAGATAGCCTTTGTTATCTATTTGCAGACATCATTCGCCATGACTTTTTGAAGTGGAATGGCAGATGATTTGAGGTGGTAGGTAGGAAATTTGGAGCAGGGATTCAGTTTCAGAGAAAAAGTCTGGGGAGAACAGCATTAAGGTTGGTGAAGGCTTCATTGAAAGTAGGGGTGGGCGGATACCAATTTTGAGCCATATTTTGGATCTGAATTTTATGTAAGTAATATCCGATCAGAATCGGATTTTATCAGTTCGGATTATTAATGAACTACATACACATGACTCACTGTAATGTTTCTTTTTTATTTTCAGTAGAGAAATTATAAAAAATATATTTTTAAAATCAAAGTGAGTTTATCGAAAATTGTCTAGGTTTTCCTTAATGAACAGAAGCATGTCGGCAGTGTCTGGTGACAGACGGGATCTACAGTCTGTTATAATATCTCCTGCCACACTGAATATCCTTTTGCTGGGAACACTGGTTGGGGGTGGAGCCAAATAGCATTTTGCGATCCTAGCCAGAGTAGGGAAATGGCAAGAATTCGATCTCCAAAACTGCAATGCATCAGGTGTGCTTTTTTTGGGCGCAATGTTCTCTGACAGATATGCATCCAGCTCCGTGTTGTGCTGCAGTATCCCATCAATTGTAGAAGCTAAAAAGAAAAAAATTATATTAATCTGGCAGATTGTGAACTTTAGTAATCCCAAAATGAGTGTGCTAACTTACAGTCTTCAGGTAGAGCTTTATATTGTGAGTACACTTCCCACGGATCATCTGCCTCTACTTCAGGGTCAATTACAGGGGGGGCCAGTTGTGCTTTTGGCTGTTGCAGCTGATCATCTGTGAGTTCATCCACAAGTTGTTTAAGAACGGCCTTTGCAAAACTTCTGCCACATTTGGTGCGAAAGAAATGAATTTTATATCAAGCATCCAGCACTGTAGCTACAACAACTTCTTTTGTTGACTCGTAGTGCATCAGTCGTTTTTCCATAGATGCTAGTAAGGCATTTTTCATTGATAGTAGCCCATTGACCTTAATACTTTCAACACTGTGATATAGGATGGTAGCAGTGGGGATCACATCAGAAATGCTGGCACTATCAGAGCTCAGTCTGCATGTTTCATTTTCAAATGGTCTCAGAAGTGTGCAAACATTTTCAGCCAGTGACCACTGAGAAGAGTTGAAGGTTCTGTCTCGCACTGTACAGCATAGACAGTCAGTACTCTACGTTGTTTGAGTAGCCTCTCTAGCATGTAAAAAGTACTGTTCTACCTTGTTGGAACGTCCTGTATTAAACGATGTTGTGGCACCTGTAGTGTTTTTTGTAGGTCAGTCATCTTAGCCATGGCAGATGCAGAATGCTTAAAATGCGATACCATCACCCACCCTGTTGCTAGTAATTCTTCAGTGGAACACTGCTTTAATATGGAATCATGCACAAATTACTGCAGGGTGTGAGCAACACAAGCAGCACTCGCCACAGCACTGAATTTCATTGCCTTAGCAATGTTGGGGCCATTATCTCTAATGACAAGGTGCCTTTCGTGGGCACTATTCCCCAGGTGTCAAGAACTTACAGAAACTCTTTAGAGAGATTTTCCCTGTGTGCTTATCTGAGAGGTGCTTAAGATGAAGCAAGGCTGAATGCCTTTAAAGTTGTCATCTATCCAGTGGGCTGTGATAAGAGATAGGATGTAATAGAACACTCTGCTGTCCAGGTGTCAGTAGTAAAGCTAAATGAGGTAACATTAGTTAATTCCACCTGCATCTTACATCTCGGTTTATTGTACATTTCAGGGATTTTAACTTTGGAGAAATGACTGTGTGAGGTAAGCAATATCTCTGCTCAAGCACTGCAATCAATCTTTTGAAACTGGCATTTTCAACAATTGTAAATGGCTGCTCATCTAGGGCAATCATCTCAGCAACAGCAAGCTACCTGATTTTGAATCAAGGGCAGTTCAGTTTACTGAGCAAACAAACACATCAGAGTAAAATGCATTTTGCAGTAGCTCAGCAGTATAGCAATGGCTGCAATTGGCAATGCATGTAATAACAGCACAGTAATGATGATTGGTCAGTGTCCTGGCACATGGCAGCAGCTAATGCGCTCAAGAGGAGCTTGAGGAGGCTGCAAAAAAGCACAAAACTGACTGAAGTTACTGGTACAGCCTGTGAATATATGTGTTGTTTTACTAATTAGGGTCAGCATGAGGTAACTGTTCTTGACTGGAGGCTGCTGAAATGAGGGCAGTAGACACAATAAATCGGGACAAGAACTGGTCTAGTAAAAACAGTGGCATCATTTATTACTTTATTCTTCTGTCTGGTCATTAATTTTGCTGCTGTTGGACTGATCAGAGAAACCTGATCCTGGATATACAGTAGCTAGCTAGTCTTGAGGATCAGTAGGTAGGGTAAGGAAGGAAGGGAAGGACTGGATGAACCTTTGGCCATTTTATGTCATTATGTTATGTTTTCTTGTCTCTAAGCCAGTGAAGCCAAGTCATACCATGCTGGTCCAACTTTAAGCAGAATTGCATGGTGTCTTCTGTTAGCACCCTTTGCAAACTGTGTGAGAGGCCTTTCAGCACCATGCAATTCTGCTTAAAGTTGGACCAGCATAACATTCTAGTGATTTGCATATGCAGCCCATGATTGCATTGTGGGGGCATATGTGATTTGTATTTTCTTGAAACTTGGCTTCCCAGCCAAATGCCCTTTGGGTAACCCTTGCCTCAGTGTTTGCGCACAGAGGTTCTTTTGTCTTTAAATAGTTTTTATTTTAATGGGTTCACCACAATATATCCAAGGCACACTGCCTCTAGGGTAGCTGGTCCAGCCCACTGGGGTGTCAAACAGGCGAGGCATACTGATGAGTCCTGGTAGGAATGAAGGCTGCGTGTCTATGTCTTCTGTTAGCACCCTTTGCAAACTGTGTGAGAGGGCCTTTCGGCACCATGCATTCTGCTTAAAGTTGGACCAGCATAACATTCTGTAGTGATTTGCATATGCAGCCCATGATGCTTTGCATTGTGGGGCATATGTGATTTTGTATTTTCTTGAAACTTGGCTTCCCAGCCAAATGCCCTTTGGGGTAACCCTTGCCTCAGTGTTTGCACATAGAGGTTCTTTGTCTTCTATATACATACATATATATATGTATATATATATATATATATATATATATATATATATATATATCTTGATTACAATCTAGGTCCCTATGAAGCGGTAAATGTGGCTGGGGCAGAAAAAAAAGGAGGAAATACTGGGACTTGATGGGACAGAAGTATACAGGAGACCAGATGAAAAGGATATATATTATTCTTGTATAAAGATTCCACCCACAAAATGTCTTTGTTCCTACCATATTTGCAATCTAGAGTCCCAAACTGGTTGATCCACTAGTCTCACCTCATAAGGAGCCTCCTGTTTGTCATGAAACCACTCCTGGGGCCGGGTCCACACAGCTCAGAGTGCCCACCCCAAGTGCAATCTGTGATGGGGAACAGGAATACCCTCCCTGTGTCATTCTAGAGTGCTCACTGAGTTCACAACTGAACAATCACCACAAGGGCCCAGGACTTCCTCTCTAATCTGGGTAAGGGTAAAATACAGTCTCAAGCCTGTAGCCAGGTATAAGCCTCCTAGGCTGCTGAACTGGGGAGGATCCAGGTGTTACAAGCTCTTTGGGGCTGTCCTTGTAACCCTGATTGTGTCTTCTCCCACAGGTGGTGCAGGAACCTAGTTCAACTGTACAGATCCCTCTTGAGACCCTATGTATTTCTCCAACTAAGGCTCCCAAATACCCTACCGGGATCCAAGTCTTTGGTAGTTATGGTGGCACCTTAGTGATAAACAGGCTGCTCATAGATTGAATAAACCTTCCCACCATCACACACACACACACACACACACACACACACTACTCCCAGACAGTTTTTAAAAGCAAGTGCCACTAGTTATTAAATAATTACCATACAAGACTTACAAACAAAAGATTCAGAAATTTGGTTATAGGATAACAAACAAAAGTTGGAAAAATATACATACAAAATCACACTGTAAAATTCAGCAGTCTAATGTCTACCTTGTCTGTGGAGAATCCAAAGTCCAGAAAATAAATGAGGTCTGCAAAGTCTCCAAGTCCTAATTCTTCTTGCAGCCACTGTTCCTCAGGGTGTGTGTGTGTGTGTGTGTGTGTGTGCATGTGTGTAGCAGGCTTGTGCTGTGTCAGAAAATGTGTCTTCTGCAAAATGCACTGAGTTTCTGTTTTAGGAGCCTTGTATACCTTTGTCCTGCAGTCTGTAAAACTGTCCTTCAAATTAGCTAGTGGCCTTATCTTTAGGCCAACAGGATCTCTTGCTCTTTTCCAAAATTTTATTTAGCTGTTCTCACCACACCAACTTCCTGGCTAGCCTGATCCAGTATTCCCTGATCTATTTTAAATGGGGATGAATTATGACACTTGAAGTGTATTCACAATAGACTTCAGATCCTGTTCTCAAAGTATTTCCATTTGAAGTGTAAAAGGTTATGATAGGCTGATAGTTTCTCCCATCTTCTGCCCTACTAGACTTGTCTCCTTTGATCAGTTTATTAGAAATACCAATTCCCTTTTGAAATTTTAAATGTTATTAGTGGAGGAGATGGCTCCCAGGAAATTTCAATGCCCCAAATTGCACTTAAAAACCCCAAAGCAAGTAGAGGTCACAAATAGAGAAGCTCCCCAACACCACCCCAATCTATCCCTGGCATCTAGTGGCCCCACATGCATCCACCCTGTCAGGTAGTACTCCCCCACCTGCTCCCCACAACCCTGAGTTGGATCCATATAAAACATATATATTATTTTCCCTGGTGTCTAGTGGCCCCCACCCTGAAAGGTAGTACCCTAACTCCTCCCCCAACCCCAAGTCAGATCCAATAGCAACAAATAAATTTCCCTGGTATCTAGTGGCTCAGCCCTGTCATTAGTACACCCCACCCAGCTCCCCAACCCTGATTGGAGCAGGCCACCAGCATATCCTCCACTCACCTCTATGGCCAGCAGCTCCAACCAACACAGCTCAATGAATGCATGGTGTTGTACAAGCAGATGCTCTGGTCCATTGACAAGTCACAGTAATTTTCTGAGTCCAGTTGGGGTACAGAAGGGGAGAGGGCTGTTCTAGTGCTCGTGAGGGGTGGGATGGGAGAAGAGTGTTGTGACCCCAGAGGGTTCCACAATGCCTTTCCCCATTCTGCCACCCCCACCAGTGACTGGAGCAGCCCTCTACCCTTCTATACAACTATGCAGGACTCAGAAAATTAAGACTTGTCAATGAATGAGCGCATGCTATACAAGCATGTGCTCATTCATTGAGCTGAGTGTGGACTGCTATCCATGGACGTGAATGGAGGGATGTGCCAGTGGCCCACTCCAGTTGGTTTGGGGGAGTGTGGGGGTACTACATGACAGGGTAGGGGTGGGGCCCACTAGACACCAGGGAAAGTAATTTTTTTACACAGATCTGACTTGGGATTGTGGGGAGTGGGGTGGGGGGTACTACCTGGCAGGGTGGGGGGAGGGGCTACTAGCCACCAGGGAAAATAATGTATTTTTTCAACAGATCTGACTCAGGGTTGGGGGGAGTGAGGTGGGGTACACTTGTCAGGGTGTGGGCCACTAGATACCAGGAAAATATATATTTTTATATGGATCTGACTCAGAATTGGGGGCAGGGTGGGGTACTACTGACAGGGGTGGTCGGAGGGGCCACTAGACACCAGTGAAACAAAAATAAAAGCTTTTATGCATCCTGAAGTAATACAAAATACTCATAAAATGAGAACTTCACGTTGCTTCAGGATGCGAGTTATTCACTTTGCTGCCTGTAGTATGACCCAAAGTTTGAGTAATACGTGAAATACTCTGGGTGGTGAATTTAATGCACTTTGCCCACCACCACTACTGGAGACCAGATAAGAGAGGAACGAGATGATAGAGACCTTCAAGTTCCCAAATAGAATGAACAACGTAAACTGGAAGGAGCTATATAACATAAGTAGTGGTTCAAAACATGGGGTCATGGTGGAAACTGGCATGAAGGAGGATCAAGAAGGAAGACAGAATGTTTTATTTTATAGAAAGAGTGGAGAAGCCATGGAACAATATGCCTGCTGATGTGATGAGCACCAAAACCATTAATGATTTCAAACACAGCTGGGACTGAATGAAGGCTTAGGTGTTGCTCAGGGTGGCAGTGGTAGGAGGGAGCTGGTGGGTGGAAAGTGGTTAAAACCCTGTATGGACAATAGGTCCCTGATTCATTAGGGTTTTATGGGCAGACTGGATCATCATTGTCTATGTTCATATGGCATAATTTATATACTATTGCGGCTGGCAGTATAGCCTAGAGGTTAGAGTAATGAGCTGTGGTATCCAGTGATAATAGTGACCAAATATAAGTTACCATCAAAATGGCGACTCCATATTTGGTGCTATTGGGATGGACGACTGAAAGGTAGCGAGTGGTTTGACCGCAAGGGTAGGGAAAAGCAACCAGAAAGAGGAAATGGTGAGGGAAGGGAGGTAAAGGGGGGTTATGTAGAGGAACTGTCCCTGTTGCCGCTGAGCCAACCATGGTGGTGTGGTGGTGAGGGAGGCTGGCTGCGTTCAGCAGATACTGGGTTTGGGTTTGAGAATGGGAAGACAGAATATTTCTGCAGCCTGCAGCTCCGGACTTAATTTTTTACGGCCAAATTTGTGCTCCTCTCCAACATGCACCCTGGAGATAGGAATCTTAATTTAGGGGGCAGGGTGCATCCCCTCAAAAACCCTTTAGATTGCTGGGTCTCGTTCACTGGCACGGTATATCACCAGTTTGCTTTATGGTGATTTACACTAACCATAATAAGCACTCCATTTCGTGTTTCTATTATGATATAGAACCACGAGCTGTGAATGATCTAGGTACACCCAGCAGACCTAGGTTTGATTCCCACAACCTCCACTTGCATACTCTATGACTCTGAGCAAGTCACTTTACCTCCCAATGCTCCCAGTTTGCCCCTGAAAGCAGTCACTATGCCTTAGTGGGCCTTATCTGGTAACCAAATGAATGAAATAATCTATTGTGTTTACTCAGCATGGTATATATTGGTATGAGTAAAGGGAGCTCTTAAGGTGAGAATGGGTGAACACAATGCCTTTGTTAAAGTTCCATTGAGAACTTGTCAATTGCCAGGCACCACAAAAGCACCAAATGTAGATCATGTGCCAGTCTAAGGGAAAATGGTATTGACAAAGTGCTGTCACCTGTATGAGGAGGTGATTTTGGAAAGAAACGTCAACAGTGAGGATACTTTCAGATCCGTAAGCAGGATACTGTGTTTACCATGAGATTCAATAAAGAATTTACATTAATTTCTTTGGGATAGTCACATGATGCAGGCAGCAGTGTACCAGCATCTCTGCACAGCTCTGAGCTCCCACCAAGAAAATCTATCTAATAGCAGCTTTATTTTAAAAATAATTTCTTGATTTTTACTCATCTAGCTTCTGGAATGGGCAGAGATGTCACAGGAGTCAGCTTAAATGGAAACTGGTTCAGCAAATGGTGAAAATTCAATACTCTCTGAGGGTCCCAGTGATGAGCCTTTACCGACATTGGAAACTAAGATGCCACGCGGAACAATTCACCCTGCAGGCTCCTCCTGATTCAGGCCCGCCACAGAGGTGGTCTCTGCATCACATATTGCTATCTATCTCAATACTAAAATGTCAGCAGAATTTGCCATTCTGGAGGACTTAAAGATATAAAGCCTACATTAAAAGAGTTATCTACCAGGGACAGTGACATGGAAGTTAGGGTCACCTTACTGGACAATCAGCGAACAAAGACTGAGCCTGCCCTGACTACACATAATAGGAGGATTGTGAAACTGGAGGACAAGGTGGGATGACCTGAAGGGTCATAATCAAATGAATAATCTTGTTCTCCTGGGACTACCTGAGGGGCAGGAAGGTAAACATATTGATATTGGATTTTCTCCAGAAGCTGTGTGTGTGAATCACAGGCCTGAGTACCCATGGTCCAGTTTATGTCACTGAAAGGTTACACAGAGCTTTAAGGGCAAACCTCCCTATCAGATCCTCCCGACTTATCATCTTCGAATGCTCAACTACATCGACATGGATCATGTGCTGCAAGCAGTTAAAGAAAATAGCAACAGTCCAATGGGAGGTAAAGAAACTGAACATTGTGCCTGACCTTACTCAAGTCCATCAAGCCTTGCAAGCTTACAGACCCATTCTATCAAAATTGTGGGTGGCTCAAAGAAAACACCGGCTCATGTATCCAGCCAGATTAGAAGTCACATTGCCAACTGAGATCCATCGCTTTGATTCTGTTGAAAGTGCCCAGGTGGAACTTGTAAGGCTACTTCCTGATTTATTTAAATTAATTTCTTTCAGGCATTCATATTGTTTTTTCTGTCATTCTTTTTCTTTCCTTTATCTATTTTCCTGTAATTTAGTGGTGGTTTGTTATTCTTTTCTGATCTATTTGTTGACATAAGTCTAATTAATTATTCATCAACCTAGCGAGGCTCTGGATTGGCTACTGGATCAGCCATTAAAATCTTGGAAATGGCTGATTCAGCTATTGACTGACACTGTGTGGCATGCACGCTCAACACCCAGCTAAAACCTAAATAAAACTGCCAAAAAGAAAGTTGTTATTACGATTAGACTTCTAAATCACATAACAACCCTGAAGCTGGTTATGTCCTTGGATTAATGACTGGCTGCAGG
The DNA here is from genome assembly GCA_016271365.2 of Neoceratodus forsteri. Taxonomy (NCBI): domain Eukaryota; kingdom Metazoa; phylum Chordata; order Ceratodontiformes; family Ceratodontidae; genus Neoceratodus; species Neoceratodus forsteri. The sequence goes on from CM057449.1 coordinate 991,494,779, forward strand.
AGGTGGCCTGAGCGCCATCCCCAGCTTGTCCTTAGTCCTTCTGAAATGACCTCCTTCTCAGTTGTTATTGCTAAATATTTAAAGATTTCTTTATTTGTGCATGCCACTGAGGGTGTTATTTATGTCTTTATGTTTGTCTGCGTCATATTACACTTAAATTTGTAGGTTTTTTGGCAGTCTGTTGCTGCTGGTCAAAGGAGCATGCATGCCACTCTCACAGTAGGGTATATTGGGAGCTTCTTACTAACAAATGGAATGAAGGTTCAGATGCAGTTTTCACTTTCTGAGTGGCTGATGCTGCGACAAGTCACCAAAGACCATAAAGCAACCCCAATTATGTTTGCTTTATCTATGGCAAGAAAACATAAATGAACTTGAAAACATGCTACCACAGTCCCTGTAGGAGATGGTCTGATCACAAACTAAACAGAGTGGCAACTGCTTGGTGGCTAAAGTTTGATGAGTGGAATTGAATCCATTTACCTACTGTACCCATCCCAAATCTTTGGACACCACAGCCTTCTATTTATCATTAAAACTAGAAAAAATTGATGCAAGACTAATGGGTATTATTAGAAGTTGCCAGGAATAAAACTATTAAAATAAATTCAATTAAATCAAGGAAAACAAAAAATGGTTTTAACACATACTGTGTAGGACATTGTTAGTATACAGTCCATAGATTTTTTATGCCAAACATTACAGTTGCAGTCCAATTACAGTGCATGAAATTTAAATGCATACCTGTTAAATGCATAGCCTGCATAAACAAATAGAATTTCGAAGTCCTGATTTTTTTCCCATAATTCCTGTAAAAACAGACCCTTAAATCCATAAAGGCTCCCTTTTAAAGAGGACACCCGCCTAAGTGCTACATTGCAGAATAAGAATATGCATACCCTAAAAAATAGCTTACCAAAATTAGATTTCTGCATTACTTCATTTTAAAGATATGAGTTATTTTGTAACCTAATGTCACTGACTATTCAAAAAGCCAGTTTCTGGGAAGAGCAACTGATGTCATCTCCTGAACTCACACTCTGGTCCTCCCCATCAGCTACCTTATAGGACCTGCTTCTTCAAAGTTTAGGAAACTAAAGCTATAGTAATTCTTAAACAAGCATTTGTCAATGCCTAATGTTGCTTACTTCTATGTGCTGTTTAGGTATTTGGAAGTCATTGGAGTGTAAATATTGAAAATTTGCGAACTTACGAGTGTGCGTGAGGAACTGCATAACACACCAGTAAAACAGTAATTTTAGGATTTTTCACCAAATTTTCAACATAGCCATTTTAAGACCTCTGGTCATGAACAGTGTCACTGTGATTTTGTTAATGTGTCCATACATTGAGTTTTGCACAACGACTGCGCCATTATGCGCTACATGGGCGGAAAAGACATTTTCGGCAGGATGTGAAAAATGACAGCTGTACTGCTCATAAGGAGGTGTGGTAAAATGGCAATGTTGAAAATCTGGAGTGGAAATATTGAAAATCTCAAAACCTACGAAAGGCATGGGAACTCTGGAACGCACACTTGTAAAACAGCCATTTTTAGGAATTCTTTCACCAAATTTTTAACATTGCCATTTTAAGATCTCTGTTCATGAACAGTGACACTGTGATTTTCTTAATGTGTCCCATACACTGAGTTTGCTGCGACTGCGCCATTGTATGCGCTACATGAGTGAGCTGCGTTTTGGGTGAGATGTGAAAAATGACAGCTGTACTACTCATAAGAAGGTGTAGAAAATGGCAATGTTGAAAATCTGGAGTAAAATAGTGAGAATTCGCAAACCCTACGAGGCGTGCGTAGGAGCCTAGCATAAGTAAACAGTCATTTTAGGAATTTTCACCAAATTTTCAACATAGCCATTTTAAGACCTCTGCTCATGAACAGTGTCACTGTGATTTTCTTAATTTGTCCCGTACATTGATTTAGCACACCGACTGCGCCATTCTGCATTACATGGGCAGAGACACATTTTGGGTGAGATGTGAAAAATGACAGCTGTACTACTCATAAGAAGGTGGTAAAATGGCAATGTTGAAAATCTGGAGTGAAAATATTGAAATTTCGTGAACTTACTTAGCTCATGCGTGAACCGTGCAACGCACGAAAAAACAGTCATTTTTGATTTATATCAATTAACATGGAGGTCTTGCTTCTTCGATGTCATTGTCAGCGTTATCTGCGCAGTCTGTGATTTCTCAGTCGACTTCGCAGTCACTGCGCGAAATCACCCTTCGGGCCCGAATAACGCCATGACAGTGATATTATTCACATGAGAAGGGGTCCCCAAAACCCCATGTTGAAAAATTTGGTGCAAAAATTCCCAAAATGGCTGAGATATGCAATAAAGTTGAAACCCCTATCTAGCCCATTATACAGCTTACCGGCATTTCCTCAGTTCGATGTCGGCTTTGAAGAGTGCAGACGTGTTCCGGTCCACCAAGATCGCCGCGCCAGAGTCCGGAGGTAAGTATGGGGTGGGGTGTGTGGGGAGGCTGGGTGCACAGTGGATGGAGTGCGGGTTGTGGGAGGGGTCGGGAGGCGTGCTGTGGGACCGTTTTCATTTTCAGGTAAAAAAAGACTACGAGGGCGTTGCCATGCTGGGGTGGGCTCCCAGCGTGCGGCACAAGGACATGGGGTTGGTGTTCAGCCGGCGGGAGTTGGGCACTCCCGTCGGCTAAAGACTGATTGCCATGCTGGGGTGGGCTCCCAGCGTGGCACACCTAACTGGGGGGAACAGCGCAGCTCAGCCGATGGGGATTGGGCCTGCTCGGCTATACAATGCATCTGCGAAGTGCATGCACGCTCTTGGGTGGGGAGCTGCGGCGTGAGCAGCTTCTATCGCTGCTCACCAAACATAGCTCCCCTTTCAACTGTATGCCACTGCATTTTGAGCATGTCATAGACAGCCCAAAAACATTAGCTTACAGGGGCCGTGCCTGCCAGCACACTGCCTGAACTGGAGGAGGAGGTGACACACCTCCAAATCTCCGATGATGGCACTATGTTTCTTGCACATGCGTGCAAGCAACATAAAATGAGATAAGGTTATCTGCAATGCATGTATTTTCAGAATGTTCAACTGCATGGCACTGTACTTTAGAACATGTCAGAAGGTGGTTTTGGAATGTAGCACTGAACCAAGACATAAAATGTCAAGGTGGTACACAATTTAAAATGTTGGGGGCACTCATTTCACAGAATGTGACATGGATGTGCAATCTCAAAATTTGGTGGGACAATCAGTCTCAGAATGTGATAGGGACACATCGAGGAATCTGGTGGGGACTGGCAATTTTGGAATATAGTGAGGATGCTCGTTGTTGGAATATGACAGAACATGCCATTTATTCTGAAATTTCTTGTCCCTGCCACATTCCAGAATTGTACACACCCACCATATTTCAAAACTGTGCATCACATCCCCACCACAATCCAACATTATGCATCGCAGCCACATTCTAAATGATGCATCCTTGCTACATTCTGAAATTGCACATCCCTTTCTCATTCCTAAATTGTGCATCCCTGCCACATTCTGAAATGGTGTATCCTCACCAAATTCCATAATTGCACATGCCCACCAAGTTGTGTTTCAATGTCACATTCCAAAATTGTCACCGCCATGTTCCCAAATTGTGCATCACGCAAATTCTGAAATTATGCATCACCACCGCTTTCTGAAATTGAGCATCACTGCCACATTCAAAATGTACATCACTGCAACATTCTGAAACTATTCATCACCAGCACATTCTGAAACTGTGTGTACCACCACATTCCAAAATTGTGCATCACTGCCCATCACTGCCACAATCACATTCTGAAATTATCGTCATCACCACATTACAAAACTGTGTGTCACCATTCCATTTCAAAATTATGCATCAACCTCACTCCAAAACTGTGCATGACTGCCACATTCTGAAACTGTGCATCACCACCACATTCCAAATTGTACGTCACCACCACATTCTGAAATTGTACATCACCACCACATTCAGAAACTGTGCCTCACTGCCACATTCCAAAATTGTGCATCACTGTCACATTAAAAATTATGCATCACCACCACATTCCAAAACTGTGTGTCACTGTCACATTCCGAAACTATGCGTTACCACCACATTCCAAAATTGTATGTCACCACCACATTCTGAAATTGTGCATCACTGCCACATTCCAAAATTGTGCATCACTACTGCATTCCAAACCTGTACGTCACTGCTGCATTCTGATTCTGTACATCTGCTACATTCTGAACCTATGCATCACCATGACATTCTGAAATTGTGCATCACTTCTGCTTTCCAAAATTGCTCATCACCACCACATTCTGAAATTGTGTCACCATCACATTTCAAAATTGTGTGTATTGACCACATTCTGAAACTGTGCATCACCACCACATTCCAAAATTGTGCATCACTGCCACATTCTGAAACTGCACCACTGCTACATTCTGAAATTATGTGTTACAGCTATTTTCTGAGACTGTGTCATACATTCCACAACTACAACCTGGCGACATTTTGAAATCTCATACCTGTAGTACTTAAAAAATTGCACACAACTTTGTCATTCTAAAGCCATGTTTGCCACTGTATTCCACCCCCAAACACATTCTGAAGTTCTGTATCATGCATCTAAACATTATGCAGATGCAGGCGGGAATGCAGATCTAGAAGTGGGTTGCCATCTGGGGACAAGTGACCCTCAACAGGGTCGGACTGGGGTACAAAGGGCCCACCTGGAAAGAAGATGGACCCACCTGGAAAATCAATAGAGGAGGGCCAGGTTGGCACACTCATATCAATATTCCACTTCAATCTGATACACTAGCTCTGTGTTTGCATCTTACATTTATCAACAGTGTCCCAGATGCTCCGTTTAATTAGAAAAAGAAGATAAATGCAAAAGTTTTCAGAGTTCAGAAGGTAACCACTTACCCAACTGAGGGCCCACCTGGAAATTTCCAGGTATCCAGGTGGACCAGTCCGACCCTGACCATCAAACAGTGTGGTTCACGTTAAACTCAGCTACAGAGTCAAGCCACACAAAAGTGAGGGTACTGGACTTTAGGAGGGCTGACTTTGGCAAGATGGGAGAGTGCCTCAGAAAAGCACTAACAAACAGGCTAGAAGGAGGTGGAGAAACAATGGGAATTATCAAACTGCCATCACAGAGGCAACAAGCCTTTGTGTGAAGCAAATAAACAAATCAAATGAAAGAAAAAGCCACTATGGTTCTCAAGAGAGGTGGCTGTGAAAAGTCAGGAAGAAAAGATAGCATTCCGGAAGTATAAGGAAACACAGAAGGAGCAGGACAGAGAGCTGTACCAGTTAAGGCAGAAAGAAGCAGGGAGGGAAGTCAGAATAGCAAAGGCCCAAACTGAGGAAAAGATAGCCAACTCAGTTAAGAAGGGATAAAACCTTTTATAGGTACATCAGCGGAGTGAAAGACAAAGGGAGGATAGTGAGGCTGAATAGAATGAGCGGTGGGTGGGTAGAGGGACAGTGAAAAGCAGGAATACTGAACGAATATTTCTGCTCAGTATTCACAAAAGAGGAGGAAGTGCCTAATCCAATTAACAGAAGCACTTTTGATAGGGGGTCGATCCCAGTCCTTTCACAGAAGAAAGGGTTCTGCAAGAACTCCTAAAACTGAAGGTGGACAAAGCAATGGGTCCTGATGGAATTCACCCCAGAATTCTAAAAAGAATTAAGGAAGGAACTAGTGAAACCACTGGCTACTCTTTTAATAAATCATGGGAGGATGGTGTGGTACCGAGGACTGGAGAAAGGCGGATGTGATTCCCCTTCACAAAAGTGGGAACAAGACAGAGGCAGGAAACTACAGACCTGTCAGTCTGACCTCCGTGGTAGGGAAAGTGATGGAGTCACTTCTGAAGGAAAGAATAGTTGAGTACCTAGAGGTCAGTGGAGCACAGGATCCAAGGCAGCATGGGTTCACAGTGGGAAGGTCATGTCAGATGAATCTAATAGATTTCTTTGACTGGGTGACCAAAGTAGTAGACCAGGGAGGGGCTGTGGACATGGCCTACCTAGACTTTAGCAAGGCATTTGACACAGTCCCACACAAAAGATTATTAGTCAAATTAACCAGCCTGGGAGTGGGTCCCAGGGTGGTAGCCTGGGTAAAACATTGGCTGGACAACAGGACACAGAAGGTAATTGTAAATGAGTCACTCTGAAGAAAGGCGGTTACTAGTGGGGTACCGCGAGGGTTCAGTATTGGGTCCAGTCCTTTTAATGTCTTCATCAGTGACATTGCAGAGGGACTAGAAGGAAAAGTATGCCTTTGCAGATGACACAAGAATCTGCAACAGGGTTGATACACAAGGAGGCGTGGAAAGGATGAAAAGGGACTTGGCAAGGTTGGAGGAATGGTCAGACGTATGGCAGCTAGGATTCAATGCAAAAAGTGCAAAATAATGCACCTGGGAAACAAGAACCCAGGGAAGAATACACATGGGTGGGAGGTAGTAACAACAACAAAACAGGAAAGGACCTGGGGTAATCATATCAGATGACCTTAAGGTTAGCAAGCAATGTGAGAAGGCAGTAGGGAGGCCGGGGTATACTGGGATGTATAGGAGAGGCATCAGCAGCAGAAAACAGGAAGTTGTTATCCCTCTGTACAGACAGTTGGTGAGACCCCATCTGGAATACTGTGTCCAGTTCTGGAGACCCCATCTCCACAAGGACATAGACAGGATAGAGGCAGTCCAGAGGAGGGCAACTAAAATGGTGCAGGGTCTGCAGGAGAAGCCGTATGAGGAGAGACTAAAGGAGCTTATATGTATACCCTTGAGGAAAGAAGGAGAGGGGGACATGATAGAAACTTTCAAGTACCTCAAGGGAATAAACAAAGTCCAAGAGGGTAGCATCTTCAGAAAAAGAGACTTGCAAGAACAAGGGACACAATTTAAAGATAGAAGGAGGGCGGTTCAGGGGCAATGTGAGGAAGTATTATTTCACAGAGAGGTAGTGGATGCATGGAACAGCCTTCCTGAGGAAAGTTATGAGTCTAAAACTGTGGGAGAATTCAAGAATGCATGGAACAGACATAAGGCAATTCTTGTGGGGGCAGGAAGATATAGGCTGTTGGTTAACTAGGATCTAGCGGCCTATCCTGTAGGTAGGAAATGGGCAGACTAGATGGGCCTAGGGGTCCTTATCTGCCTCAAAGTCTATGTTTCTATGTTTCTATGGAAATGCATGTGCTGACCCTCCCCATGTCAGTTTTCCTTTATCAGATGTTTGCTACAATTGCAGCTTTAAGTAACATAGGAGAAATAAGTCATATAAGGTAGCTTGCAAGGAGCAATAGTATGTGACTTCAGGAGATGACATCATCAGTAGCTCATCACTGGAACTGGCATTTTGAACAGGCAGTGAATTAAGGGTTATAAAATGATTTTTAACTTTTAAGCAAAGTAACTACAGATCTGATTTTTGGCAGGAGATTGATTGAGGACATGCATATCCAAATTCTGAATTTATTGATGTCAAAATGTTGGCCTCAGTCCCTCTTCAAATGCATATTTTTCCCTCAGTTTTGCTGTTCAAGTTTGCACTGACTGACCCAATTTTAGGGACACTGCCTGTAGTGGTCTTACAAATTAACAATTGATGTGTCTGTAAATAGGCTGCTTTATCTAAAATGAGGTGTTAATCACCTACTTCAACCTTTTAACCATCAGATCCAAGTCACAGAAGCACCCTTCCTCACACTGAAATCAAAGCAAAGAACCAAAAAGAATGTCACAGATGCACTTTACATGAATCCCAGAGGCATCCTCTCTCACACAGGAATCAGACCAAAGAATGCCACAGCTTATCACAAATCAGTTTATGACAACTAAAGAAGCACTTAAGTGCTTCTGGCATTCTTTTCCTACCCAGTCCCCTGGCAAGTATTGCAAGTTGTGCTCACAATTAAAATAATACAAGATCTGATAAATGCATACTTTTGGCTGGTCCCAAGAGTATGCATTTAAGAGGCTACACTGTATCTCTATTTTTTAAGTAAATCAGTTATTATTTATATAATAAAGTATGGTGCAGTATAAAGTATAAGTTTTTTTCACAAACAAAAGCTTTGTGATACCACATAAACCATGAGTGTGAAGCTCAGTGGTTTGTCATAGCGCATCATGTGCTGGATGTAAAACAAATAATGACAATGCCCCACCATTTATTTTATATAACTGCTGGTCCACAAATTGGATGTCACTTTGTTTGTTTTTTAGCACTAAGCCATAACAAACATGCTTCAGTCTAAACTCACGGTCCTTTCCTGCTCAATGTCCCTACCTCAGCAGAAACTGCCTCCTGCTTTCCACCTGGAATCAACTGAATGACAGAGCACCAAAGTGCTGAAGAGGAACTGCCCCAATTTGAGGAATTTGTTGGCTAAGCAATAGACATAAAACCACCATGTACAGAGAGCTAAAGAGCTTATGTGTTAAAATGAAGAATACAGCCACTGTGGACCAACCAAGTCCTGCCTGCTGCATGTAACCAATGCATTTAGCCCATGAGAGATGCATGCTCAATCACTGCTTGTTCACAAATTTGCAAGCTACACAGAAACCCTTACAGAAATATAGGTGTGCTGTGTACATGCAGAATGTATGTCCATGCTTAATTGTGCAATGTTCGCATACAGTTTGCAGACACTAAGTGATCCTAAGCTAACTAGGTCTAAAAAGCAAATCAGGTTTGCATGCTATAAACTTGACATGAGCACAGCAGGTAGCTGGTGTGAACATCTCCTAACAACTACATCAGGTTTGCATGTCGCACATTTGACATGAGTACAGCAGTTAAGCTGCTGAGGACATCATTTAAACATCACATCAGGCTCATGCTGCACTCTTGCCATGTGTGCAGCAGCTAGCTTAGTACAAATCTCATCTGAAAAACACATCAGTTTCTATTTCTTATACTACTGCTATCAATTAAGTCATTAAAATACATTTTTCTTTGGATTCCTATAAAATTAGGCAAACTCATTAATTCTCAATCTTTTCCAAGTTGTTGAATGGCTTTTGATTTTTGTCATTAAATCACCATTAATTTGTAAAGTATTGTTTGCTTACTGCATTAAATGCCTAGGATACAGACAGTCAACATTCCCTTCTGAGATGTATGAAGAGGGGCCTCTGTGTTGTGAAGCCTATCCTTTTGTTTTGGACCATGCAAACCCTTATGCATATTTACTGCTACTTATGGTTCCATGTCATAATAGTGATCGCTATTATGGTGAGTATATATTGCCAAAAGCAAATCGGCGATATACACTTTCAGATGACCCAACATCTGGAAAGGAAAAAATGTTTTTTGTGGTGCTGTCCCCACTCCTGACTATAGATTATCAACTTCAGGGCTGCATGTCAGGAGGGCAAAATGCCATATCACACTAAAACTTAAGTGCTGTAGCCACAGGTAGCGGCAAAAATTCTACACACCAGTCCCGTCCTGAACCCTATACCTGCTGCACCAGAGCTAGCCATCCACACCATCACACCACAAGGCTAGCTCAGTGGCAGCAGGCACCTATCCCTCAGAACCCTTTCCTGTTCCTCCCCTTCCCTCACTAGTCCCTCCTTCCTGTCCCCATCCACTACCCTTGCATTCGTCTACAGTCACTACCCTTGCAGGGTAGCCCAAAATATAGCATCCAATATGAATCACCATTTCGACATGGCACCCATATTCGGTCCCTATACTCTCGGTATATCCTATGAATGTGTTTCTCCATGACTGTTTCCTCTCACTTACTTTCCCTTTGTCATCCTGTATTGAGCATATATGTTATCGCCATAGTCAGCACTCTTTGTGCTGAGTAGGGTCTTAAACATGCACCATGCCTCACATGTTGTCATTGAAATGAGGGACATGGACACTCAAAATGAGGGACAATAAGGGACACTAACCCACATGATGAACAGGACACATCATGAAACATGGTGATAGAGTACCTCAGAACACAATGGAAACCATTGCATTAGCACCTGAGAATAAATTTCTACCATTAAACAGCAGTGACATTTAGGTAGGGCAGAGGCAGTTACCCCCTCCCATATCTGTGCCTAAGTTGTCCTTATGGTGTGGCAATAATGGCATTAAATTTGAATTTAATCTTCTGCACGATAAGTGCCCACCTGGCCTGTGTGTGTGCTCATGCAGCAGGTACTCTCCAGACTCAACTGTGTCCGTGTTGTGTTGTCCACTCTTCCACCGATTAGTGATGGCACAATCTCATGTGATGTGGATGAGCTCCAGCCAAGACAGTGCACATGAGTCTTGAAAGTGCAACACTGTCATTCCCACCACAGACTGAGAGACTGCACACTACAGCTTGGAGGAGTCAGTGAGCACTGAACTCTCAATAGCAGTGTTGTGGCAGCATATTTTTGTTGGTCTACTGTTAGTGAGTCTTCATCTCCCCTGGTGGCTGAAGGGGCAGAGGGTGAGCTAGAAGCTAACTCAAGACTAGGCTACTACTTACTCTACTGGCTTGCCATGCAAAACAAACAGCATAGACCTCCATGGCAGCAAGCTAGGTTTAGCAGCAGTGGTGACAGCAGTGTGGGTGGCCTTCATAGGCCTTGATCAGGCAGTGTGGCAGCAGCCACAACAGCAACCAAGCAAGAAGCAAATAACCCGGGTTGGGTTGGTTTGGTTTTGAGGTGACTTTGTCGTAGACCACGTTGGGGATCTGAGATGGTCGGTTCTAGCCTCCAGCTTCTGACAGAAGGAGAGAAGGAGCGACTGAAAACTGGACTGGTATCACACTGTGCCAGGCTGCAGGTTCTGGCCACATGGCCGGTAGGTAAAGTAAATAATTTTTTACAGGGGATTGGGGAAGAGGAAGGACTGAAATATTGATGTGTTTTCATGTTTCTTCAACTTTGGGTGGCTTCATGACCTATAGGGATGGGTATTGAATGGAACAGAGTCAGGGAGAAACATTGGGACAAAGTTCTTTTTGGAGGAGGCAGAACTTCAGCCAGGAAAAAATGGTTAGTAACTGAGTGGGTTTAAGCCCAAATCTGATGCACTGCTCCAGGTTATATACAGATGACTCTCATACATTTGAATTTTCCTGATTTGCATATCACTTTTAGTCAAAACAAATAAGTTGTACCTTTTAGAGAGTTACAGACATTCTAGAACTGTCCCTTGCATTCATGGACAGTTGAGGCGGTATAGTATGCACAGACTATTGGAGCCCCTCTATAGTCAGGCTTATGTCCCCAGTGAAGCTGACCTCCACATCCCCATGATCAGGCACATTATGACACAGAGGGCAAAGGGAGACTGCAGGGGTGTGCACCATTGAAAGTGTGGGGTATTTTTTACTACTATTTTATAGATTATTGATGGAGAGTTGGAGACTAATGAAGGCCACCGCCGGACTAACAAGGGCCTTCATTATCTCCAACTCACCATCAGAAAGTATAAAATAGTAATAAAAACAACCCATTCATTTCAAAGGTACACCCCAGCACTCTGACCTATGAACATCATCTCTAAAGACTCCTGCCTCTGGCTCCTAGTACTCAAGTAAGAGACTTTTACTTATCAATCAATCAACCAAATCTTTATTTATCCAGGTGAACACCATTGAGCATAGCTCATTTACAAGATGGACCGGTTAGCACAGGAACACAGGATATACAATATATGAACAGTCACAACATAACATCTCAGTAATATTATACAGTACAGAGATACAATAGTTAAACATAGTCATAAGTGCAGAACAGTTTGGAAACAGTGGCTCAATTCCTTCATGGTGTATAATGAGCCTAGTAACAGTAGCTGGAAGTACTAATGAGGACAATTCTTAGGTAATGGTGTATTACATACAATACCATAAGTAATGAGACAGGCGGTGAGTTAAAAAGAAAAAAACAAACAGTGTAACAGGGTAGAGGTGAGTGGTAGGCAAGATAGGGTACAGGCAGGGTGGTAGGGAATGGGCGAGGGACAGATGAAGCCTTGGAGAGAGCATAGGACAGGAGGGCAGGGAGCACAATTAGCTATTAGAGAAATGTGAAGGAGAGGCCACAAGGTCAGGTATAGCAGAGAGGGCAATGCCATCATGGTATGCTATAAGTGCAGGAAAGTTTAGGATCTGGGGAAGCAGTTGCAAATTTCCTTTACCAAATGGTCATATAGTGTCTTGAAGGAGGATAGACTGACCGGGCACTAAGTTTAACGATTTTTGTATTTTGTTCCATAGAGACGGCAGCGCAGTTTATAGCTGTTCTCCCAAAGCATGTTTTTAGCTTAGGTACCTTTAAGGAGATAAGGAGTAGCTTCTCAATGCATAGTTCCAAGCTTGCATAGTGGAAGACAATCAGAGATATATAAGGGTAGTTTTTGATAATAGCTCTGAATGTCCAAAGTATAGCATTTCTGTTTCTCCTATACTGAAGGAGGGGCACATCATAGCAGCATAAAGAGCACAATGATGAGTGGAAAACGGTAGGCCAGTAATGAATCTCAGATCCCTGTGATACAACATATCCAATTTAGCAAGAGAGACAGGGCAGTGACTATAAAGAAAGTCAGCATAGTCGACCAAGGAGAATCGTTATTTGTACCAGCCGCTGCTTGGCATTGCTAGTAAGGAAGTTATTAATCCTGAAAAAGAGTCCAAGCCTCTGCCTCAATTTCTTTAGCAGATCTTTGATATGGTCCATAAAGGAAAGGAAAGTCTGTGGTCAAGCCACACTCCCAAGTACTTGAATTTACTGACAAATTCTAGGTTTTCTCCAGGATTGTTGTGATCTGTGGAATGGAGCCAGCACTGGCAGGGTTTGCAGCATGGAGAAGTGGAGAAAATAGCATTGCCTTAGTTTTTTGGTGTTTAATAGGAGCTTTTGTTTAGGAGTTGGCTCTGAAGTAGACTGAATTCAGATTGTAGGTCTCCACAGGCAGCTTCTGGCAAAGGACTACTTAGATAAAGAACTGTGCCATCTGTGAACAGATGGATATTGTATAGTTATGTTGGTGTCAATGTTGTTTATGTAAATTGCAAACAGTGGGGACCAAGAATCGATCCTGGGGCACTCTCTTGCAGAGATTTAAAGGGAGAAAGTTCACCTTCTGCCATGACTTGCTGCCACGGGTCAGAGAGGTAGTCAGCAAACCAATGCAAGGATAGTGAGTCCAGTCCTATTGCCTTCAGGGAGGAAAGAAGTAGGCTATGATCAACGGTATCAAAAGCCTTACTTAAGTCTAAGAACACCGAACAGATGAAGTTTCAATTTTCCAGGTCTCGCTGCCAATCATTGGTCACTTTGGCTAGGGCTGTAATGGTGCTATACTGTGCTATAAAGTCAGATTGCATTGGGTTTAGAAGATTCATAGTTTCTACATAGGTTCTCAACTGATTGCTTACAAATTTTTCTAACAGTTTGGACAGTATAGAGGTAGAGAAATTGGTCTGTAGTTGTTAAGATCACAGGGGTCCCCAGATTTAAACAGAGGGATAACATGAGCTGTTTTCCATAGAGGTGGGAGGATTCTGAGGGACAGTGAGAGATTGAATAGGTGGGTAATTGGTACAGCTAAAGCATGGTAGGTGACCTATAGAAAGTATGGGTCTAGAGATTCAGCACCCAGACTTTTTGGTATTTAACTGTAATAGAAGTTCTTGACCTCTTTCAATGAAGTAGGCTGGACAGAAAAGATTGAGTTGGTAAGAAGAAGAAGTTCAGAGTTTTGCGATCCAACTGGGAGCACATAAACATGCAGGGGAGTTGTCAAACGCCAGCCCTGCAGTGGCAAAGTGGTTGTTAAATGCATCCAGGATCTTCATTTTGTCACAGATGGTGGCACTGTCTAAGGTAATTTTTGCAGGCAGGGAGTTCCCGGGGTATGTCGGACACATCCTTAATGAACTTCCAAATTTAGAGGAGTTCCTGGTAGCAGAATCCAGTTATGAACAATAAATGGAGGCCTTAGCATCTCTTATCATCTTGGTGCATGTATTCCTGGCTTTCTGAAGTGACACCAGTCCATTGGGACCTTAGTTGTTTGTGCTTTTTCCAAAGCTTGTCCCTGTCCAGCAGTGCTGTTCTGAGTTCTAAAGAGAACCAGTGACAGGTTTTACTCCTTACCCTAACTTTAGGGTAAAGGGCATACTTATTTAATGCCCCAGTCAAAATTTCAGAAAAATATGTCATATGCCAAGTGGACCAAGTTAGCTAGGTAAAAGTCCTGCCAATGCAGCGAGTATTTTAGCTCATCAAGTTAGGCAGACTGATCGAAGTTATGTCTGGACCTCTTAGTAGAGAACCTTGATAAGGATAGTGGATTCTGGACAGATGTTATGCCAGTGATGATGCTATGGTCACTAACATCAGAGAAGAAGGTTCCTGCATGGGAAAACAGGTGGTTTACTTACTAAGATGACATCAAGCAGTGTACTATTAGCAGGGTTCTTCTTATTAGTGCGAAGCTCACCACCAGTTGCATCAGCCCGTGGCATCACAGAACTCCTGTAAGGTGCAGCAGCCTTGGACATCAAATCAAGGTTAAGATCCCAAGGATAACTGTTTCAAGGGAGCCATGCCCCATAATAGTAGTTAGATGGGTGAGGATTTGAGAGCCAGCAGATGGGGTCTATAGCAACCTATGACATATGACTTATACCTATACTTTGTGGGTTGTTTGTAGCAGCATGGTAGTACCTAGTACAGTGTGTGTGCATTGGGGGTGGGACTGGTCATGTGGGTGCATGTTATTGCTACTTTTTGTTTACATCTCAAAGTCTGTTTGCATGGAAGCAATCAAACTATGGAGAGGAAATAGTAGGAGTACAGGCCAGCCAGAAGTAATTAAGTGGTTTTTTTGTGCATTTGTGTATTTGGGCTGGGAAAACACATGTGTTTCCATTGGTATATGTGCTACAGTTCAACTGTGAAACTCAGATGAGTAAGAGAAGAAAAAATGAAAAGCATAACAGTGGCTATGAGCATGCTGCATGCATGCAGATGTAATGAGATACAGTATGTATTGAAGTATAAGACAGCCATATGTGTGCAGACAGTATGGCTTAGTGGCTAAAGGCACCAACCTGCAAGCCTGAGACTTGGAGGCATGAAGACCTGGGTCTGAATCTCATCAACCCCCACCTGTGTATGGTGTGATCCTGAGAAAGTCACTTAACTGTTACATGTGCAGTTATCAGTGACCACTTGCTTCTTGCACAAATGCCACATGCATGCAGTCTTTCCCAATTTAACATAAAAGTCATGGTTTCACATTTGCTGTATGCCGTATGCATGCAATCAGTTCCATTTAACATTTAAATCATACTTGAAGCACGATACCACTTGGGTAGTTTTATGTGTGCAGCATGAAAACATTTCATATAATTATTTCTGTAAGTGAACAGACAAAACAAGCATATGTCAATGTCGAACATTTGCTTGCATGAACTTGCATCTTTATAGCATTTGTAATAGCATTTGTTTACTAAACCTATTAATCCTGCTTCTTAGCTAAATAAATGTGTACAGTCCTAGTCAAAAAGGATCAACTACAGCCTAAACTTTAAAAAGGAAAGGTTTAAAAATTGAAAGATACTGTAGGAGGACTGCCTTATCACTAGTAGCATATAAGATTACATTAAAATGTAAGCATATAATAATAAGGGAAAAATCAATGCTCAAATTCAGATGCAAGTACAAAAGTAACATGCAGGAGTTCTTTAGCTACTGTATATACTGTAAATGCTTGCAATCCATCAGAAAGAAGGGCATCCTTCCTTCCCAATACTGTGCCATCACCTGATCAGAAACGGTACACAGTTACATTGTCATGCCAGCTGAAACCAGATGTAACCCTAAGTTACCTCCAAAATAATACTGTATTCAGAAATATTTTTTTCTCTTGCCTGTCCAGGGAAAATAATGTGCCAGCTGCTCTTTAGTGAGTGTTAATTGTATTGTATTTAATACAAGTATGCTGCATTACTGATTGTCCTCGAGTCCTGAGGGAGTGAGGAACCATAGGGGCAAAAAGTATCATAGCCTTGATTCATATTACCTCACGTTTAAAACTAAGTGCTCAAAATCTAGTTTAGTGAGTAGGACACTCCGGCAGTGTATGAGACTGAGGAGTTACAGCATAGCTGCTGTGCTTTGCCTCCTCAGTCTCTTACACTGTCAGGCACAATAAAGCTTTCTAAAGCAAGGCAGGCAGTGTACAGTACAGCCTCCTCTGCAGTCAAAGCCACCACTTCAGCCTATTTGTTTGCAGCAGATCAGTTTTAGCAAATTTGGTCAACATACCTGTATATTAGAAGGTCTGTATATTTAGCAGCACAAGTCTCTGTCTTCCCATTGCTGTTTTCTCAGGTGCTCATCTTCTCTTCAAGTCAGAGATATGCTCCACTCCCAGCCGTGTCACCCACAGGGCTACAGTTGCTGGCAGATGAATGACCGTTATGCTCTAAATGCCTTCATGTGACCCAGATAGTCACTACCCAGTGCTGACTTGCTGAATTGTCATGCCGCCAGTCAAAATCTTTTCTTCAGTTGTCCAATTTGACCTATGCAGCCAGCTCCCTCGCTCCACACTTAGCTGGTGCTGCTCATCTTCTTTGATGTCAGCACTCCTCTCGATCACTGGTTCTTCTCTTCTGCAGCTTACTTTTGATTTTCTGGGACATTTAAATATGGCTACTTGACTGGCCACACACCCTACCTGAAGTAGCAGCCAATCAAGAGCCAGAAGCATTAGGTGGACCTGGTTGAAAACTTCCTGTAATGTCAGTTTGTTGCTGCATCTACATCTCCCCCAATGAAACAAAGCTGTGCCAATCCCACAAAAATCTTACTGAGTACAAAGAAGAGACCGAAAGAGTCAATGGATGCCATGGGAAGCTGCAGTCAGGTCAGGGACATCAATGTTTTACTTTAAGTGTACCATTGTTTTATGTTTGTGGGAGAGAGGCTTGTTAATTACAATTAATGCTGCATGAGGAAGTTGAACAGTGAAGTCAGTGAGCTAATTAAACTTTAAAGTCAGCGCTACTGAACCATCCAAGATCGCAGCTCTGGCAGCTTTACTCTGCTTGCAGGCACTCTGAGTGACTAAGATGACTGATGCTAAGGCTGGATATTGGTGTAACACTAGGTTGTGAGGAAGGACGGCATTTAGTAAAGCTGCTCAGCATATGATGAGCCTGGGGGTGAAGAAAGAAGCAGAGGAAATACTTGGCAGCTGGAGCTGCTGTTTAAGGAATGCATCACATTTAACATTGCTCAAGGTCAAGGACAAGGTAAGTATTGCACTTTTAATTAGGGATGGATAGGTGACTGCAGCTTGGATATCTGAGTCAGATTGCAATTGTATTATTTTTTCTTTGTAAACGAGGAATTCAAGAGCAATAACTCCAGGTGTGCTGCTGCTGCTGTTGTTCAATATGAGTACAATTCATTAACTGGTGGTAGTATTTCTTAATTTGTGATGGTGTTTGGTGGGCTGATGGGTGGGCGGGAGGACTTGGTTGGTTGGTGGATATGGTTAAGTATTAAGTTTGTGGTTGTTGCAGGACAACGATGTCAGACATTGTCAGTAAGTACCTTATATATCTCCATCTAAATTCTAGAGACTAGTTCATGTCCTATTCCCCTTCCCTCAATTCTCGAGTAAATAACTCCTAGTTTCTGACCTAGCTCTGTGGCCAATGAATTTAATGCCTACTACACCTCGTGCGCCAAGTCTCTTCTAAATTCCTCTCCCCTTGCCACCTACTAACTTCAGCCCTTCACCTCAGCCAGTGCATACCCCTCCCCTTTTCCTTTCCCTTTCCCTATTCTATCATCTCCTGTGAGGAAGTTCTTACTGCCCTCCTATCCCTCAACCCTCTAAAGGCTCCTCACCAGATGAGCTTGTTCCTAAACTTTCTACCTTTCTACTCCTGCAATTGCTTAGCCTATCTTCCTAGTCCTTAAACTCTCCTTTATTTCTGCCAAAGTACCCTCATCCTGGAAACATGCTATAGTCCTTCCTTCCCCAAGGGTGGTGACACATCCACTCCTGGCAACTATCGCACCATTTCCTCCTTTCTACCCTTGCCAAACTTCAAGAACATTTAGTTCTCTCTCAACTATCACCCTTCCTCTCTGATTCCTCCTTCTTTACCCCTTCCAATCTGGTTTCTGGAAGAACCACTCAACAACCACCTCCCTCCTCAGGCTTACTGACTCCATCCTTTCAGGGATGGATGATGGCCTGATCACTTTGGCCATCTTTGTTGACAAAGCCAAAGCTTTGATACTGTTTCCATCCCCGCCTCTTGATTCCCTCTCCTCAGCTGGCCCTGCTCCATCAGCCACCAACTGGTTTAAATCTGACCTCATTGGCAGGACCCAGTTGATGAGAATCTTGATTCCATCTCCCTCCACTCCCCATCAACACTGGTGTCCCTCAGGGCTCAATGCATGGTCCCCTACTCTTCTCCATTTTCCTTAATGATCTTCCCACAGCCTGCTCATCCTCATCTAGTCAAATGTATGCTGATGATACTGATTTATACAGTTCCGCAAAAATCTGCTGCTGTGGAAACTAGCTTACAGCATGACTTCAACCAAGTTCAGCTCTGGTTTGCTTCTCACCAGCTTTTCTAAAGGCCAAGAAAACCTTGGCAACAGACAGAGACTCTGTAGGCTGCTGGCCCTACCCACCTTCTACACCCTTGATGGGACCATCCTGGAGGACACCTCCTCATTTAAATATCTGGGGTTTGGCTGGACCAGCACCTCAACTTCTCTGTGCATTTCAATGCTATCCTGAAAAACTGCACCCCAAGCTTGGTACTCTGTACAGGAATTGTAGTTGCATCCCGCTGACATGAGGTATAAAATTGTCCAGAAGATGATGCTCCCATCTTTGATTACTGTGACGTAGTCTATGGTGCTGATCCCAAATCTTCCTGACCAAGTTGGACAGTCTCTTTAACTCCTTCTGCCGCTTTGCTCTCGACTCCTCTTCCTACTCCCCACTATGAACTCTATCACCTCTAACCTTCCTTCCATTATCTTACAGACATATCTCACACAGTGCCAAACTAACCTCCAAATTCTAGTTTGGAGTGCTCCCTCCTATCTCTCATCCTCTCTCCACTCCTCCCCCATCCACTCTCTCAGATCTAATGACTCCTGCACCTTGACGGTCCTCACCACTCCACCATCATTGGTCAGACTGGTTTTGTCCATCACTTCCTAAAATCTGGAATTCCCTCCCCTGAAATATGACACTCCTCCTCCAACTACTCCCTTACCTCTGCCCTACACGATTACCTCTCCCTCAGCTGTTCCTGCTTTAACCTCCTTAAATACCTATCCCCAGTTCCTGCCTTCCTACCCCTGACCCCCAGCAGGGTTCTCAACATCCTGAAGGGGAATCAGAAATGGCTACCCTTCTCCTCATATTCAATTTTGCCTCTGCACCTCTCTTCTTCACCTGCCCTTCTAGGTCACCCATGTGCACAACCAAACCCATCCTTTTTACTCCAACAGCACTTGAGTACTACCTCAAGTCTGCTCCTGGTACACTCAAGCACTATAATGGTTCTGTTGTAGTATTACTGTTTGTATGTTTATATGTTCTTTTGCACAATTTTGGACATGTATTGTAATTTACCCAATGTTTTACTGCTGTTTATTGTACAATACCTTGAGTTCCAAATGTTGCATAATCTTACAATGTTGTATTGTTTGTACTACCCACATACTATTGTAATTGATCATCCTTCACAACCCTATGTAACCCCTCCCCCAGGTTGCACCGTGAAATGAGCAACTTGTTGTTAAGTGTACCCTCCTGGTGAAACATTTCAATAATTAAATAAATAAAATATGGCTCCATCAATAATCAGGATTTCACTGCTGGGGTGTGTAGTACTAGTATGTTACGTCTATACAAATCTGGCTGCTGGCTGTGCTCATCAGACATAGTGTGCTCATGTCAAGTGTTCCAGTTTAACAGTCATTTTCTGATGTAACTATAGCTTCCTGTAATGATGGGGGGCATCCATTTGTTGTAACAATGCTAAAATGTTTTCTTCTGTTTTTCTTATTGCCAGACAGGTACAAAGTACTTGAAGTGGAATGGTGGCTTGGTTTACTGGTGGACATTTGCCAAGCATCCCATCTATGTGCAGCATTGGTGACTAAATGGAAGTCTTCCATCCTGGTGTGTGGACGCTGGATCAAGGTGCTGTACCTGCAAGATGTGGGCCACTGCTGACAACTAAAACATATGGTTATTTTTGATGGAAGACTGCTGGAGGAGGAGGAGAAGTAATTTAGCTGAACTTCGAGGCAGCAGTACTGGCTGTGCACTGTCCTACTAAATTGTCATTGTCATATATTCAGTGGTGGCACCACTAGGCATTCAGTCATGGAGGAGGTATATGGAAATGGGGTGGTGTGCTGGTGCTGGCTGTTGGGGTGGGGACAACAGCTTTAGCCTTCTTCCAGTGACACAACATCCATGAAGCAGCCCTCACAGTCTTCAAGACTGGAGTCATCACCAGCTGAAAATTCAGTCAGCATTGCTGCTTCATCTAGCTCCCTGTTCCTGCTATTAGAGGCCTTATCACTCTGGACATCTTCGTTGTCATCATCGTCCCCGAGACACACTTCTTGGGGCAACACTATCAAAATAATTGTGTTATGCGGAATGTGAGCCTCATTCATTTTATAAATGGTAGGCTGGAAACATTCTTCTGTGACAGATTTGTCCTACAGTCACGCACAATGGCCCCAGCAGAACTGAACACCGTTCCACAATGACACGGGATGGTAGGCAACTAAGGTATTTAAAAGCAACAGATGCCAGTGCAGGCCACTCACTCACTTTGCTGCTGCAGTACACCAATGGCTCATCACTGATGCCAAGATGCTTGGTGTCTCCCATGTAGGCATCCACCATACATTGTGCTGCCCTGAGTCCTGCTGCCTCATCATGGTCCTCACCCTTCTCTTCAATTTCTTCAATGCCCACCTGGTACAGAGCATCCCAAATGGGATTACCTGCCATGCTGTTGCGACTTTGAGATTTTGTCTGATTTGGTGTCCTCTGATGATTTACTGGTGGTGGTGGTGGTAGCAATACCGTGACCTGGTATAACTTCATGTGCCTTTTGTGTGTCTGCATTTTTCATCTGTGCCCCATATACCCATCTGACAAGGCAACTGATTAATTTCTCCATGCGCACACGACCACCTTTCAATCTTGGCAGGCAAGCTACATTTGTACCATGGATCTTGCATGGTAGCAACAGCAAACTCTATTAGATTGCATAATGCCACAGATATTTGTATTGCTATCCAGTATATGGAGCATGTGACCCATTACATGAACAGAATTCTGATCATCACTTTGCTCCATCTGGTGACAAGCATTTACCAGTGTCTGCCTCATCACATCTATCAGGGTATTGACTAACTTATGCAGGCAGTCTCCCCACTCACAGCCTGTGTTGCATGCTCAAATGGATGCAGAATGTGTATTATGCCATCCATTTGTTGCCACTGCTCCATTGCAAGGGCGATGGACATTCCGGCACTGTCCCTGGTGGTGTGCAGTAGTAGGTAATCTGAAACCACCTTACACTGCTCATAAAGCCGGTCCAGCATGTACAGCATGGAGTTCCTCCTGGTAACAACATCAGGCTTCATCGGTGCTGAGGCAGATGGTTACTGCACTACAGCTCACGCAGATGGCCACGGGCCTTTGCAGAATGGGCAAAGTGAACACAGATGCGTCTGGTGACAGACACAGTTTCTTTTATTTTATCCTGGTTCAGAAATTGCTGCATGACTAGATTAAGGCAGTGTGTCAGGCAGGGAACTCTGAAAAACACCATCACTAATGCACTCAAACATTGGAGCCATTGTCACTGGCAATAAACCTCGCTGTGAGTGACTGTGCATTGATCCACTCATCAATGCTATTTAGCAGCACATTCATCATTTTCTCACCAGTGTGAGACCCTGTAATACTTTGCACAGTTATGGTTGCATTCTGTCAAATACCAGGTGCGTTGCTACTACCACAGTTTTGCTTTATGCACCTTTGCCAGGGCCCACATCAACAACCACCCCAGGTACCTGTACCCAGTGTGCTGTTATGCACTGATATGAGCTGCCAGCTGTCTGCCCACTTGTCCACATATCCATGCTAAGGTGGATAAATTTAGAGGAAAATGCTTCTTGGCATGTAGACAGACTCTGAAACTCTGCTGTAGAGTTCAGGAATGGCACGTTTGGAGAAATGTTCACAATGGCACTTGCCATTTGGGACAGGCACGGCAATCAAACAGTGGAATCCTCGTTCTCCACAAAGGAGAAGGGCAACAGGTTGATGGCGAGCATTTCAGCTGTGGCTGCTTCAGCACATGTGCTGCAGCATGATTGGGAGAGTACTTTGAGTGCTGCTGAATCACACTCTCAGTGTGGGCTGCATCTAGGCAGTGGGTGGAGAAAATGCTTTACTTGTGTCACCAGTGTTATTTGCACTGGGGTACCAGGTGACTCTCAGGGCCTAGAATGTGCAGCATGTATGAAACTGGTTATTTTTCTGGATTTGGGGCTAATGGTGTACTTTTATGACTTGAGGGAATGGCAGCTCCACTACTACTATGTCCACTGCTTGGGAGAGAAAATGATTCCTAACACTCCTCCTCCATGACCCACTCAGTCCTCCCTCCACCTGCTCTATTGCACTGCTGTCACTAACATTAAGATTGACAAGGAAGTCCTGCCACTTCCAAGAGCTATGGTGTCTTTCTGGTGTTTGTGCCAATGCAATGGATGTTTGTTTTCAAGTGGGTGTGCTGCCACTGGTGCCTAAGTGGCTGCCTTTTTTCACAACTTACACATGCTTGACACAACTGACAGAATGCCACGGTGTCATTAGCTGCATCAAGTATGAAAAATCCCAAATTAGGGACTTTGTAACTCTCAATTTGACATGATGGGTCTCAGACTTGAACAGCTTAGCCAAAGATGTGGAAGTTTTGCTTTTGTGCCACTTGCATGATATCCACCATGCTACGTTTGGGAGGTGGGGTGGCTGGACTGCTTGTTGTAGGCTTCCTGATATCCTCACCATCAGTCTTGTCATCATCTAAATGGGCTACATCATCATCACCCTTCTTTTTTTTTCTTTCTGGCTCCACAGGATCCAGCACCTCATCATCATCACCAAAACATATTATATCTCCTCCTCCTCCTCATTGCTATCACTGGCTACTGCCAGTGCCAGACAAACGTTTCCTCTCTGGCATCTCCTCACTGGGGGCTGACTTCTCTTAACCTTCTCCAGGAGAAACACACTGAAGCTGGACACTGTCATGCTCCTCCTGGAGCAGGAACAATAGTCACACTAACAACTTTTTGACCTTCCCCAGGGCCTCTGTGGCTCCGCTGATGTGAGTCTCCCTCATTCCCAGTATCATCCCCAACAAGCATACTAGCTACAGATTGGGCAGTAAAAATGAGTCACAGACTTCAAGCCACTGCGATCTTCAGTTTTGCTGCTACTGTCTGCCACATCAACAGCGGCAGAGGCCACAGATTCACAAATAGGTGTGCTTTTTTCCATCAGACTTCTTTGAGCCACCTTCCACCCCAGCACCTTTACCTAAACATCTCTTGGCAGGCATATTCATTTTATGTTGCTTGCACGCATGTGCAAGAAACATAGTGCCATCATCTGAGTTTTTGGAGGTGTGGCACCTGTCTTCCAATTCAGTCAGTGTGTTTGCAGGCACTGCCCCAGTTCCCTAATCACTGCTGCAGCTGTCTATGACAGCAGTTGAAAATGCAGTGGCATACAGTTGAAAGGAGAGCTCGCTTCAGTGAGCAGAGCTCTCCCCCACACACACACATGCAAGCACGATATTGCATGCTGATGCATTCCTCCCCCACACACACACACTGTATGGCCGACAGGGGTGCTCAATCCCCGTTGGCTCCATGCCCCCACAAAAGCTATCCAGGCGCCACGCTGAGGCCCACCCCAGCGTGGCAAAACTGTCAGAGCCAATGGGGTGCCCAATCCCTGTCGGCTCCACTCCCAAAGCATCCAGATGCCACACTGGGAGCCCACCCCAGCATGGAAAAATGTGTTATAGCCGACGGGGTGCCCAATCCCCATCGGCTCCAGACCCCCAAACTGCCTTTCAGCTGCCACGCTGGGAGCCCAACCTAGCTTGGAAACGCCCTTCATCGCCTTAGTAAAAAAAAAGAAACCTTCAAATAAAAACTGTCCCTCGGCGCTTCTCCTGCCCCTCCCACAACCTGCACCCACCCACTGCGCACCCTGCCTCGCCACACTCACCCACCTCACCCACACTTACCTCTCTAGACCTCGGCGCGATGATCTTCGTGGACAGCAACACGTCTGCACTCTTCAAAGCCAACCGCGAACTGAGGAAATGCCGTAAGCTGTATAGTGGGATAGATAGGTTTTTCAACTTGCTGCATGTCTCAGGCATTTTTTGAATTTGGCCAAATTTTCAACATAGGGTTTTGGGACCCCTCCTCTGACTTCTGTCACTGCCATGATGTTAATCAGGCCCAAAGGGTGATTTCGTGGTCACTGAGTGAAATCACCTTCGGGACTGATTAACGAAATGACAGTGCCAGTGTGTTCATGAGGTGGGCTCAAAAAGCCTAGTTGAATGTGGTGGTGAATCCAAAATGACTGTTTTCACTTGCATTATGCAGTTCTGTTAAGCAGACGCTCATAAGTTTGCAAATTTTAATATTTGCACTCAGGATTTTCAACACTGCCATTTTACCACACCTCCTTAAGAGCAGTACAGCTGTCATTTTCACATATCACCCAAAATGTCTTTCCATGCATGTAGCAGCACAATGGCGCAGTCGGTGTCTTGTAATCAATGTTTGGGACAGATTAAAAAATCACAGTGACACTGTTCATGAGCAAAGGTCTTAAAAGCGGCTATGTTGAAAATTTGGTGAAAAAATTCCCAAAATTACTTTTTACGAGCATTTGTTGCGCTGATCCTACACACCTCATAAGTTACAAATTTTCAATATTTTCCTCCAGATTTTCAACATATCCATTTTACCACACCTCCTTATGAGCAGTACAGCTGTTTTCACATCTCACCGAAACATGTTTCCACCCATGTGAAAGGCCAATGGCACAGTCGGTAAAGAAATCAATGTATGGGACACATTAAGAAAATCATAGTGACACTGTTCATGAGCAGAGGTCTTAAATGGCTATTTTGAAAATTTGGTGAAAAAAGTCCTAAAAATGACTGTTTTACGGTGTTCATTGTGCAGTTCCTCCTTGCCTTGTAAGTTCGTAATTTTTCATATTTGCACTCAGATTTTCAACATTGCCATTTTACCACACCTCCTTATGAGCAGTACAGCTGTCATTTTCACATGTCACTCAAAATGTGTTTCCATGCATGTAGCACACAATGGGCGCATTCGGTGTGTAATCATTGTTTGGAACAGATTAAGAAAATCACAGTGACACTGTTCATGAGCAGAGGTCTTTAAATGGCTATGTTGAAAATTTGGTAAAAATTCCATTCAGATGTTCTGCAATGTTACTAATGAAGACATTGAACAGGACTGGCCCCAGGACTGATCTCTGTAGCACCCCACTGATCACCCCTCTCCTAGACTGCACCTCATTTACCACCACTCTCTGCCTCCTGTCTGTTAGCCAGTTTCTAACCCAGTTTACCACCCTTTCCCCGTGTTCAGCCTACCCAGCTAGTTTATCAGCCTCCCTATATGGGATGGTGTCAAAAGCTTTGCTAAAATCAAAGGTAAGCGTTGTCCACTGCCCACCCTGATTCACTTCCTTTGTCACCCAGTCAAAGAAATCAACCAGATTTGTCTGACATGATGTCCCACTGTGAATCCATGTTGTCTATGGTCCTGGGCTCCAATGGCTTCTAGATGCCCCACTATCCTTTCTTTAACAATGTCTCCATGATCTTCCCATTACTGAGGTGAGACTGAACGCCTATTGTTCCTGCCTCCTCCCTGCTGCCGGACTTTGTAGAGGGATCACATGTGCCCTCCTCCAATTCACTCGTGTTGAATGACTCAGTGAACATGGCTGCCAGAGATACTGCTGTCTCCTTTGCAGTTCTCTTAATATCCTTGGGCGTATGCCATCTGGTTCCATCGCTTGTCCATTTTCAATTTAGTGAGCTCCTGCAGGACTTTTTGTCTTTGAATGGACTATTGTCCACCCTTCATCCCCTTGGCAACTGCTGTACTGCTGTGGCCTTGCCCCTCCACTCTTCTGTGAATACTGAACGGAAAGACAGTGGATGTCTTGGGAGAAGGCATGGAACTATCACTTCCAAATACCTAAACAGCACATACAAGCAAGCAACATTCAGCATTGACAAATGCTTGTTTATATTGCAGCCACCTAGGTCAGGTAGTAAACAACAGTGTTGTAACAGGTAGTAAAGGGTTTAGTAAGCAAATTCAACAGGAACGCTGCAGATGCTAGATCACAATTTTAATTTCTGTGACCAATTCAACAATGCAGTGTACCTCGATATGGACAAGTCAAGTGGTCAGGTCACTGTACCTAATACTTTAAAGAAAAGAAATCACAAAAGTGATTCAGCAAAGGTATGGGAAACAGGAACAGAGCTACTCAGTCAGAAGAATATAGTAACTGTTCAGATAAAGTGACCCAAAAACAGTCAATATGTAAGAAACATTTAACAAATAAGTAGTACACAAACTACAAATCTTCAGACTTAAAAAATTACAGAAACTAGCTCACAACTTAATAGAAATATGACAAATCTTAGGAACTATCCTGCTCTACTTTCATAAACCACACAGTCAACCCTCCCCACTCACTCACTCACAGACACAGAGAAACCTAAAAAATAACTAAGTTTAACTATTCTCAAAGATACAAAACAAAAAGTTCACTAGCAGCACTAAGAACTAAACTTTTGATTTTGTGAGCAATTCACCCTGAAAAATCAAATAAAAGAGATGATTTTGAAGGGTTTATTTGCTGTGATGCACCACACTGAACTCTTCTCTGAATCAACAAATAATACAGTGTGCAGGAAATACAGTTGATGCAAGATTTAGCTATCTACCCAGAATGCATTGCAATTTCACGATATAATCACAAGGCACCAGCGAAATTGAGGCGTAATGGTGAAATTACATCCCCTATGACCCGAAACTGGTGAAATTTCAGCGTAATTACCCTTTATGTGAAAGCTGCTCCAGGGTGAAATTTAGTTACGCCAATGCAAAATATTTTGTGTAATGCATAAATTATGCAAACTATTATGCTAGGTGTAATTTTCCGATTTCGATATCTCTACTCACAACAGAGTCCTCAAACAGGATTTGCTTCCTCCACTTCTGGGGTCTCCTACTGTCAACGCTAGCTCCATCGCGAGGATCCACTCATCCCCCATGACTACATTGGGAGGATCTGTGGGACCTTTCTGCTCCACCAAGATGGAGTATGAATTTTGTAGTTTCTCTGGTTGGGGGATGTGCCTGTGACACCCTCCCTCATCCTTCCTGAGCCCACTGTATTCCATCCATTCTCACTGCAAGGCAACTGTTGAGGAAGTGGAATCTGACTAGATGGCCTCTGGCTGGGGTTGTAGGCTTCCTGCATCTAACCAGCTCAGCCCAGAGACTGTTGATTCATGCCCTTAACCCAGACAGGTGGCAGCACCACAACATCCAGAAGGTCCTTCTGAAACTGCTGTTCCACATCCACTGCACTGCACAACTCCCATCATTGCCATCTTCCTTTTGTCTTAACTCTTAACTGTAAAAACCTACTTTACCCCATTGATTTTTCTTGTTCTGTTTCTCCTGATTCACTGTGGTGCACTTAACCCTTGTACTTGTTCTCTTTGCTTATTGCTCTGTGAATCTAACTAGGCTGCATTTAGTCTATGTGTGTGTGTAATTATATGGTTGTTCCTACCTCTCTTGCTTACAGCCAGAAGTGGTAATATATTCCCCCCACCTATAAGGGAGATGACCCTGGGGTGGGTGGGATGAAAGAGTTGCAATCTTCTTGACCAAGACTAATAAGTTAATACAGGTTTTGCTCCCTCATCTCTGTTTGGAAGAGTAAATTAAATATTCATCCATGGGCTGTAATTTTCCAGCCATCACTTTCATCAAAAATGTTCTTTTTCTGGTGAGCCTCCATTCAACGTTTGTTGATGCACTCAGATTAACAATGGATGAGACAAAGGCACAAATTAAAGCAAATTTTATCAAAACAATATATTCAGAATGACATGAAACAAATGTTGGATGTAAAACATCATCCTTGGTATAATTAAAACTTCACATACTAAGGAAATATATGTAAATTGCATCTAATCCAAAGCACAGAGCTTTACTAACTAAATTCAGACTGGGGTCTGTAATATTGACTAGCTAATGCATACACAAAGGTGTGATAAGGTTTCCTCACATTTCTGTAAATGTTATTTTGAAATTGTTCTATTTAAAATTCAAGGGCACAATTCAATTGTCCAATTGTCTTCTTCTGGAATTGTTTGGGAAGGGGTGTGTCAGCCCCTACCTTCCTCTCAGTCAAAAACAATCAGGCCAGTTACTGAGCTGGTCCCTGTGTGTGCTGCAAGAAGCAATCAGTAGACTGAGCAAAAGAACCACAGCAACTAAAGGCAGGTGAAAAGTACAAAGTAATTTAAATTTAAGTACCTGAAATCTGATTCTCCTGAAGTTACAAACAAAGAAACACCGAAACTTCAAGAATTCTAGCAATTGTTTAATTTATAGATGGAGTAGAATTTTGTATTGCTTTGTCTATTTAATAAATGGCTGCATACTCAATTCAACTTAAAGACCATTTAACTAAAAATGTTTTAACTAATGTTGTTATCAAACAGGGGTGATTGTTTGCCCCATGCTTTTCAATAATTTTCTCAACATTTCACTATAATTAAATGATGGTACTTTCCATCCACATATGGTTTTCTCCACGGCCATTAATCATCTTGCTTATGCTGATGATTTAATCATGATTACAACTTCTTTGTTAGGATTACAAATAATGATGAATACAGTTAGGAAACTATGCAATAATAACACTCTTACAATAAACAGATCAAAGACAAATATAGTAGTTTTGATAACAGAAGTAAGAAATCCCCAAATTATAGATAGTAAATCAATTGTCACCACCTATTGCTGTGACTATTTGGGGTACATTTCGATTGTCACCACCTATTGCTATAACTGTTTGGGGTACATTTTCCATACAACCTTTCTTGGAAACAGCATTTTAATTTAGCAAAACAAAAATTGAAAAGGCTATAAGTGGGTTAAGGATCTTTAGTGCAAAGTCTGAGGGTTGGTTAATGGTCTTCTGATAGTATTAAATGCTAAAATAAAATTGTCACTTATTTACACAGCTGAGATTTGCGCAGAAGCAGATACATCTTCCTTAGAATGTTCAATGTATAAATGATATTGTTTTATTCTCAGAGTTCCTACTTTTGTTAAATTCCCATTTCTGAAAGCAGAATTTGGCCAGTATTCCATTAAAATTATGATAATGAAAGAGTTGCAATCTACTTGACCAAGACTAATAAGTTAATATAGGTTTAGCTCCCTCATCTCTGTTTGGAAGAGTAAATTAAATATTCATCCATGGGCTGTAATTTTCCAGCCATCACTTTCATCAAAATGTTCTTTTCTGGTGAGCCTCCATTCAACTTTTGTTGATGCACGAGGTTAACAAGGGATGAGACAAAGGCACAAATTAAAGCAAATTGTATTAAAACAATATATTCAGAATGACATGAAACAAATGTTGGATGTAAAACATCATCCTTTGTATAATTAAAACTTCACATACTATGGAAATATACTGTATGTAAAATTGCATCTAATCCAAATCACAGAGCTTTACTAACTAAATTCAGACTGGAGGTCTGTAATATTGACTAGCTAATGCATACACAAAGGTGTGATAAGGTTTCACATTTCTGTAAATGTTATTTTGAAATGTTACTATTTAAAAATTCAAGGACACAATTGTCCAATTGTCTTCTTTATGGAATTTTTTAACCTTATGTTTATGCCCTGACTGCCCCCTGTCTCCACTCTCAGACTACCTCATACTGCGTGATCCTCTCTCTCTTCAAGGTCTGCCCTAGAGTACATGATACCACTAACCTAGGTGCCCAGATAACCTCGGTAGGGTTAGGAGGCACTCCCTATTTTACCTCCCTCGAACTGTGCTTTTGCTGTGACATGGACCGGTACAGTTGAGTCTGCTCCAATGAGCCTGAGGATGTACAGAGACAGGAGTCATCACCTAGGAGAGATGGGGTGATTTTCCCTTTTCATCCCTGATGTCGGTGTTCAATGAGGGCCAATGAGCAAGGAAGCATGCTGAGATGCACCTCCTGCTCCACCCTCTGCTGACATCTTCCTATCCCTCTCTTGCTTCTCCCTTCTACTGCACCTTTCACCTGGGCTCCCTAGATGGCAGTATTGCTGCGGGATCATGCAGGTAACCCCGGAGAAGGAGCCTAGCCTCTAGGCGCTCAATCCTTCTCCTCCCCAGATGACCCTGGTGGCCCATGCTTGTTCCTGAACATGGATCGCTGGTGTGGTGCAGTGGGTGTCCCATGCCTCATCGCTCTGTGCCACTGGGTTGGCTCTTTCTGGAATATGTTTAATGCTTGAAGAAACTATTGTATATTTCTTAAATTCAACTGATGTAAATTATTTAAATGCTCTGGTTAAATTTTTTCAAACAGTACATTCTGGATAAATTTACAGTCCAGGAATGCATATTTGTTGTACCTGGAATACATTAACTAGTATAGGGATTATGATAGTTTGGGGTATAGATAACCGGCCCAACTCAGCTGGATGTTTCATGCATTTTTACATTTGTCAGTATACTTCTCATATTGTAAATTTATTATGGTTACAGTACACTTACAGTCATAGCTATGTTCAGATTATTATTTGTATATTATAATCCCAGGGAATTTTATTTTACTTTTTATACAGTTTTCTTTTTCTCTCCTGCTTTTCATGGATTGGACTATTGATGTATAGTGAATGTTATTTTAAGTGTGAGGATCTGTACTGGATATGTTTATTGATGTATAGTGAATATTCTATACAAAAACACTTCATTAATGCATCAGTTAGGGTTCTTCTACAGTGAAAAAGTGAGGAAATTTGATTTTAGGGTTCACACACCTTCACCCTACCCACCCCCACCAACAGGCATTGGGGTGTGCATTGGGGTTGTCAACTCTGTCACCCCATCCCATGTGTAAATAAGCTGAGGTGGTGCAGTGTAGGAGAGATGGGTGAGTTAGGCTGGTGACCTCAACGCACACCCAGATGCCTGTTGGTGGGGCAGGGTGGGGTGGGTGCAAGGGTGGGAACCCTAAAATCAAATTTCCTCTTTCTGCTGTGGAAGAACCTAACTGATACATTAACAAAGTATTTTGCAAGAATTTCCTTACTTTTAAGAAAGAATAGAAAAGTAGAAAGTTGCATAAGTTGGTAGGAGCGTGGGGCCCACCAGCTTATAAGTGTTAGCACATTACACACCAATGACTAAAAAGTACATTGACAACAGCAAGGCCAGCCACCAAACAAATGTTAATCTAGTAGAACAATAGAAAAAGCTATCCACTAAACGTAAACTGCACCACACAATATCTCCATAATAAATATATTGTCTGACACATAAACACTGCTATTAACATCTACAGGACATGCCATCAACACCCTCCAAATTTCAAGTAAAAACAAACTGTGTCCAAGATATAACATGTCAAAACTTGAAATTTTCATTCATCAGAGTGGCACAGTTCCACACCTGTTGACATTTAACACACACAATGACTAAAAACTACATCCATGACACTAAGACTAGGCACCCTATCAATTTCAAGCCACAAGCACAATCAAAACACTGTCTGCAACACGAAGTGAGACACACAATATCTCTGCAAAAACATTTCTCCGACATGTAAACATCATAATTCACATCTACAGGACATGTCGAAACACCCTCCAAATTTCAAGTAAAAAGACCAAACCATTTTCGAGATATTCAATGTTAAAGATTGGTAAAATTTCCTATCTATTCCATTATAAAAATCTGGCCATCTTGTCTCCCTCATGCATCAAAGATGGCGATCAAAGAATTTGCAGGCTCGTGATCAAAGAATTTGCAGGCTCATGAGCAAAGAATAAAAATGCTATAAAAATGTAAGTAATTGTGGTAAACCACCACCATGGTTTGACAGAACGAAGCCCTGAGCAAAACCCACCCTCATTTGACTTCCTAGGGCACCCTGGGCTGAGAAAATTAATTTTAATCTGCCCATCTTGTCCTCATTAACATAATGCACGATTGCGATCAAAGAACTCTCAATCAAAGAATTTCAGTCTCTGAATCAAAGAATTTGCAGTGTCATGACCAAAGAATAAAAACTGTTGAAATTTAAACAATTCAAAGAATTACAGTAAACCACCACCATAGTTCATCAGAACAAAGCTCCTGAGTAAAATCCACCATTATTTATCTTCCTAGGACATCCCTGGGCTGAGAAAATAGATTTTTAATCTGACCATCTCGCTCTCGCCGCAATGCACAATCGCGATCAAAGAACTCGTGATCATAGAATTTGCAGACTCACGATCAAGGAAATTGCATGCTTGTGAACAGAGAGTGAGGGATGAGATGGCCAGATTTAAAAAATATTTTCTCAGCCCAGGGTGCCCTAGGAAGTTAAATGAGGGTGGGGTTTTCAACAAGGGCTTCTGCTCTGTCCGATCTGAATAAAATCAATAATCTTTTCAATGTCCCTGGTAGTCTCGTGGACCCACATGTGCATAAAAAATAATGTTCTGCATATCCCTGGTAGTCTAATGGCCCGCCCCAATGTGCATCCAACAAATAATGTTGTCCGTGTCCCTGGTAGTCTAGCAGCCCCGCAATGTGTATCCAATAATAATGTTTTGTACATCCTGGTAGTCTAGAGGTCCCCGATCTGTACAAAAAATAATGTTTTCCTTACCCATGGTAGTCTAGCAGCCCCTCCCTGTCTGTATAAAATTTATACTGTTCTGTATATCCCTGATAGTCTAGTGGCCCCAATGTGCATTAAATTAATAATGGTCTTCATATCCCCGTAGTCTAGCGGCCGCCGATCTGTATAAAATTAATATTATTACCCATATCCCTGGTAGTCTAGCGTGTCCCTCCTGATAATTATAAAATACATTCCAATCTCCAATTCCCTGGTAGTCTAGTGGCCCCACCCCCTCCCAACATCAAGAGCCCACTCAGCACCCCCAAACCCTTCCCAGTCAAGCACTGGCACAGCCCATCTCTTACCTCCATGGCCAGATGCCAACTGTGTATATTAGCAGCACTAATGCAAAGAGGTGCTGAGAAATAATAGGCATGCAGTGGGACAGGAAATCCTTTTCTGGATGTTAATCCAACTGGATCCAGGGCTACAGCTAAGAATTTTGGGGTCCAGGACAAGTTATTTGAGATGAGCCCCATATCCCAAACCAGCTAAAGCCAAGCTCTTGGGGTTTAGATGCTCTGTAGTGAGCTTTGGTGCTTTTATCGAAGAGAAAACACAATTTTGTTATGTCTTCCCTACCCCGACTCCAGGGAAAAAATATTTTCCCCTGGAGACAGAGGGTGAGACTGCCTAGCCTTAGACTCTGCAGCTGGAACAGGGGTGTGCAACTGGCTAACCAACAATGCCCTCTCAACCAGACAACCATGGGAGGTCCGTTCTAATAAAAGAGAATTTATTTATGCTGTATTCCATGCATGGCCCATTTATGGAGTCAGTATTGGGGTGTAACTAACTACACTGAAGTTTGGGAGGAACATGCCTGCCTTTTTTCAGTGGGGTAAAATGCATTTTTTGTTATTTTACTAAAACTTAGATGACACAGTTGCAGGTACAGTTCATTCTTCAAGTGGCATTGTAATCAAGAAACAAAGCAGAGTGTGGCATTTCTTTTTTATAAAAACATCTGAGGTAGGGTAATGCTTATACTCTCAGGGCCCCAGGACCTGCTTTTGCTGCTACTCCAGACAAACATTTTGGATCTTTCTAACATCTTCCGAACAAGGTTCACAGATTGCAGATCAGATTATCTGTGGTGGCTGTGATTATCTGACATTACACTAAAGCAATTATTGATACTTGACAATGTCCATGAACGTACTGGGAGGTGAGATACTGTACAGCAAGGTCCTTGATCAGTACTTGTCACTTTCTCCTTTTAACCCCAAGGCTGATCTGCTGCTTGTGTTACTCTGAGCTTATTCCCAGAACAGCAGGTGATGTGATCACTGACAACAGAACACGCTTACTATCCCAAGATGTAATGCATGTGCATCTAACTTCATAAAAGTATATCTTTAAAAGCTTAGTATTCATATGAATCAGTGATTCACAGCAGAGGAATTGGGGCAGACTTGGTGGAGAATCACTTCATTCTGAGTTCTTAGGATCTTAAATAACAAAAAATGTGACTTCCCCATGGGCCTGCCCCCCCCACACCCAACCTCTCCACTGTGGCCTGCACCATACCACTGCACCAAGCCACTTACTCACCACCAGTCACAGAGACAGTTGCCCCCAAAGCTTCCTCCTGAAATGAAATCCAATTTTTTTTTGTTGGTCAGTTGATCTCGATCTTTTCAATCTCCTCTCTTGAAGTAGTTTCCAAGAAGTTCAGACAGCCCTTGGTGAACCAAGACTGACAGCCAACCAGTGTCACCAACCGACTGCAGCAGCACAGGCTCTAGATCTCCTTCACTCCATGTGACAGTGATGTTGTGGTCCTCCTTCTCCAGGGCTTGGCTCCACCTTCTACTCCTCAGCCTTTGGTCCACCTGGAGCCTTCTAGTCCCTTCTGCTGCTCTGTTCTCATAAAAGCATTTTGAGGCAACTTGGGTGTGTGGCATGAAGAAGGGGAAATACAATCCCAACCCTATTGCCCCCATCCGGCTGCTGAGGAACCAAGCAATGTGGGAAAAAGAAAGAAAAGCTAACAGCCAGAAATGAAAACAACCCCCAAAAAAAAAAATGCTGGTTCTTGGGTGAGCCTCCCAGAGCTCGGGTCCCAGGGCAAAAGTCATGGTGGTCCCCATGATTTCAACCCTGACTGATCTCACCCCGTGACTAGCAGGCTAGTAACAGTATTCCATGCCACAGCACTATAATGGGATCTAATCTGAGAAACACTTGTCTAATGGATTGTCACTGTTCATGATTCCAGATCAACAACCCAAGATATTATGTGAGTTACACAGTTACCATGCTTCTTGATCAACTGGGCTATTAACCACTGAAACTGCAGCTTTAAAAAGCAACAGCATGTTCAAGTGCCTGTCTGAAGGGTTGTTTGAATGACTGTTTCATAGCCTTTAAACCTCTCCAAGGAAACATGGCAAACCAGGCAAACACTGTGCCAGTTTTAAGCCCCGTTTACACCATCTTTGCAGTGCATCAACTAATGTGCTCCAGTTGATGCACTACAAAGACAGTGGTGTGGACATCACCACAGCACCGCACGTGGTGCTCCAGCTCTGGTTTTTAATCCAGTGGAAAGGAGGGACATGTACTGAATTAAGTGCATTACCATGTGGGTGAACGACTGATGCCCTTGATCTACTGTGATCCCTATTTCCCAGCCGTGAGTCACTGCAGATGTTATTTTTCCACAAGCCCCCAGACACTCCTCTCAGCAAAATCTGCAGCACATCAAGCTTGGGAGTGTAAACAGAAAATTGCAAATGAAGTCACATCACAGCAGGAAGGCAACAGATTGATAAGTGAAGCACTGCTGCTGTGTAAACAGGGCTTTAAAGTGTCCCCATGATCCAACCCTGACTGGATATCACCCCATGACTAGCAGGCTAGTAACAGTATTCCATGCCACAACACTATAATGGGAGGGGGCTCTAATTTCAGTTTTCTAAAATAACTATATAACTTCCTCAAAAATGCTTCAACGTTTTTTGAACTTTACTTTTTGTGTTAAAAGAATATGTCTAAACAAACTGAGCAGAATCATTTTCAGATATCCACCCTGTTTTTTTAAAACACTGAGCAAATCCCACATGTTTCACAGTCTTTAGGGTTAATTTATAGTTTTCTGTTGTACTGAATAAACACATTAAGGAAATTTCTAGAAGAAATTTAAAGTGCTAAAGTTACCTTTCTTACATGGTGTATCAGCTGACTTGGGGTATGGTACAGTAGCTGCTTCACAGCTCAGAGCAGACATGTAAAATCTGTCACTCTGATCCCTACCAAGCCATTCAATTGACCTTCTAATAAACTGGTTACATAAGCACTTTAATGCCCTGTTTACACAGCAGCAGTGCTTCACTTATCAATCTGTTGCCTTCCTGCTGTGCCATGACTTGATTTGCAATTTTCATTTACACTCCCAAGCTTGATGTGCTGCAGATTGTGCTGAGAGGAGTGTCTGGGGGCTGTGGAAAATAACATCTGCAGTGACTCACGGCTGGGAAACAGGTGATCACAGCAGATCGAGGGCATCAGTCATTCACACCACGGGTAATGCACTCAATTCAGTACATGTCCCCTCCTTTCCATTGGATTAAAACCAGAGCTGGAGCACACTTACGGTGTTGTAGTGAGTGTCCACTGACATCTTTGCAGTGCATCAACTGGAGCACATTAGTTGATGCACTGCAAAGATGGTGTAAACGGGCTTAAAACTGGCACAGTGTTTGCCTGGTTTGCCATGTTTCCTTGGAGAGGTTTAAAGGCTATGAAACAGTCATTCAGACAACCCTTCAGAGAGGCACTTGAACATGCTGTTGCTTTTTAAAGCAGCAGTTTCAGTGGTTAATAGCCCAGTAGATCAAGAAGCATGGTAACTACAACTCACATAATGTCTTGGTCTGTTGCTCTAGAATCATGAACAGTGACAATCCATTAGACAAGTGTTTCTCAGATTAGACCCCTATAGCTGCACAGCCACCAGCATAATATTCTGCAGCAACAGAATTCTTTAGCACGCCAATGAAAAAAGGTAATGGAATGGACAAGTTCAACCTTTTAACTAAACATAGGAGATCCAGTTTATGAAAATACATCACAGACTTCATACTATGTGACGAGAAATGTGTTAGAGTATATCAAGATGTTGGGTTATAACTGGAGTTTTACAGTGAAAATATAGGGTGAGGCAACAAGTAATTTCTGGTGACTACATTTCTGGGACCCCTTGAGGCCACCAGGATTTGGAGTTTAAGAACCACTGCATTAGACTAATAAGTGTGGTAGCTATGGCACATTATATGTTCTAGCTCTCTCATTAGGGTGTCACCATGTACAACATGTACACCCTGAAAGAGATGAGAGCAAAGGGGACATTATAGAGTGGGAGGGACATGATAGCGACCTACAAATACCTCACTAGGGTGAGCAGTGTGCAGGAGGAGTCAGTTTCAAAGGAAGACACATGCAAAACAAGAGGGCATGCAATAAAGCTGGACTGGGGAGTTAAAGAGGATGGAGGATGTATTACTTACTGAAAGAGCACCATTTACCTGGACTAGACAGCCAGCAGAAGTGGTGTAGGGTAAAACAGGGGTTGCAAGCATTTGTGGTATAAACATAAGGGAGTATTAGTGAATAAGCAGTGAGAAGGGTGGGTCACTGAGAGTGGACACCAGTTAGGGTCTGTGGAGGCAGATTAGGCAGGGAACATCTGGGCACTGGGCAGACTTGGTCAGTCAAACAGTTCTTTCAGCTGAGAAATTCTATGGTTCAATGCCAACAGGAAGTAACATGAAAGCTGGATGACATTATACAGCAATGTGAATGGCTATCATTATGTTAAGCAGTTAAATTGGTGCACCCTCATGTTAGCTGATGTAACAAAATATCAACTGACCTCTTCATGAGACACATACAATAGTAATACAACCAAAAACCTGAAGTCAAATTTGTCTTGAAGAAGCACTTCTTGAAGCAGTGTCAGTGGCTTAGTAGGTAGAACACTCACCTCTAAGGCCGGGAGATCAGAGGGCTATGGGTTCAGTTCCCACATCTGGCACTTGAGTTAATATCCCAATACTGACACTGTAGTGCAGCATGAGGGGGTGCTGCACTCTGAGGTGCCGCTTTTCAGATGAGATGTAAACCGAGGTCCCATCTGCCTGGATTGGTGGTAGCTCAGGTGGATGCTAAAGATCCCATGGCACTTATCGAAACAGAGTAGGGGAATTTCCTGGTGTCCTGGCCAAATTTTTCCCATTCATTAAAAATACCACCAACAACTTAATCTGGTTCAGTTTCAGTTGCTTACCATCTGCATCCTCCCTCCCCGTCACTCCCTGAAAGGGACTTCTAAGCCCAGTGGGCTTACCAGGTTAACAAAAGTCAATAATAAATAAGTCATATAAAAATGGTGTAACAAACTCAGATTACATACTGTATACACAGAACAATCTAATGTCTTATTCTTATGCAGTGCCTGCTTACTATCTGTAATTCAATGACACATTTACATGTTCCAGTTACACTGACTGCAGAGATTCTAGCCCCCTCCCAAAATTGTAGCTCTCTCACTGGCAGAGACATGCCAAGCCCCCAAAGCTCCAACTATGATACCAATGTTTTATTTGCATATGGCAAGCAAACATAAAAGGGTTAGAAGAATATAATTTACAACCAACTTCAAGAGCATACATTTTACATTTTGGACTGCAGTGTGTTATTCATATAAAACATATATTTACAGTTAATATCTTCTTGCCAATTTACAAAAAGTAATTCATGGATTATTCCTACCAATTTGTTAAAGATATTTATGCACCTATTGTATATTGACAACATTTTGCAGCTTATTAGTTTAAGCAATGCAACAAATGTCATGATGTCTTGCTCATTATTTAAAAATACTGCAACTCATTTTCTGGTAAGTCACAAGAAGCAAATCCATCAAACCCAGACAATCTTGCAATTTTGTAGTCTGCAGGAAAACGTTAATAAATTCCATAGTGCCAATTTTTCTTGTAAAACCAGATTGTCACCCATGAAAAACAGCATTTTGTTTGCAATCTTTGCAAATTGGGAAAAATAAAATAGAACAGTGACTTAATTAATGCAGCAATAGTTGTTAGTCAGCAAAAATATTATCATATAGTTTCTTTCTAGTAAAATGTACTTGTGACATCTGTAGATGCATCCTCAGTATATTTTTTAGTATCTTAGATAACAGTAAAACAACTGTTACAACTGTTTTAGTAATTAATGACCCCAGTAGTGAAAGATGGCTGCCGCTGTAATTTTTCAAAATTTCTTTGTATTTCTGTTGGTGAATAAGAACAGTACCAAATTAAGATTTTTAATTTGTTCATGGTGACTGTGTGAAGAGACAGGTACACTATAAAACTTCAAAATTCTGTATCTCAGTTCAGAAAAAAAAAAGAAAAGAAAATGGGTATATTGTTTTTTTTTTTGCCAGAAAAAGAATTATTGCATAAATAAACTTCACAGGAAATAAAAGCACATTGCTTTAAAAAGCAGTGTAATAAAATGGGAAACATGTGACCCTACCTGTTTTCACTGTAAAATATTCCATGCATCCTCTTGTTTTATTTAGTGGTACAGTTTTAAAGTTCCACCAAAATCATACAATCTTTTTATCATTTAACAATTTTTACACCCTCCAGATGGTCCTCATCTGACTGACCCTCCAGCCCCATCCCCTCAGAATTACCGGGCTTACTCTTACGCCCGGCCCAGGAGCTGAGCCTGCAGGGAGTCAGTCGCCATCCTGCCGCTCACATTTTCCCTCTGTTTTACATCCAGGGGCTCCCAGGGAGGGACACATGCATGTGAAGGCATGCATTGTCCCATGGCCCCTGGTAATGGCCCCTTCCTCACACCCCAGGCCTAGCACCTGGCTCCTCCTGGCCCTTGCTGTCCCCAGCCTCCACCAGGTGGCAGCCATCAGCTGGAGGAAGCCCTTACCCTCCCCAGAGAGGAGAGCTTGCCAATCGGCAGCTCCATCCAGCTCCACCCTCCCCCATTGCTGACCTCCAACAGCTTGGGATCATTCCCAAACCTGTCACCGTGTGCCGCAAGGTAAGGCGCCCAGTGCCTCAGCCTCAGCGCCACCGGGCAGGCAAAATCATACTATTTAATAAATGTTTTAATTTAGCTTTTTTCTGAAGAAAAGATGGCTACCACATTTGGCTTAGACATAGCACTGTAAAGCTGGAAGTGTTAGGATCGAGAAAATAAAAGAAGACTTATGGTGTGCAGCATAGGCGTACCTAGACAAGTATGATAATATGGTTATTAACTGTAGCTAAAACTGGCATTTAGGAAAACATTTTTGTTGCACTGCTGCTTTACTGTACAGACAGTTTTTTTTTAACTTCACAAAATATTGTCAATGCAAACTGAAAAGATCATAACTACATCTTTACAGTTCATTACATTTGTATGTGTACCTGTACTATTTAAAGGCTCTCACCCAGTATAGAGAACTTTTAAGTACATATTGGGGCACAGTCCATTTTCAAATAGGCAGACACAGTACAGTTTCTACTAAGGAGCATATGCAGTATCATAGCCTCTACAGAAAAAGCTGAGTTTCCTTTCCTTGTCTGAGAACTGCTGCCTGTACCAAAACCAGGTTTCTGCCTAAGGACTGTGACTTAACAATAGTTCAGAACCTAAAGGAAGGAGTGGTCATAAGTAGTACAAAATTATTTGCCTAGTCAGGGGGTCATTTGTAAATCTTTACAGAGGGTTGGGTTATTTGACTATGTGCAAATGTACCAGGAAAAGGGATCATGCTTAGCAGCTGAGTGAAAGCAAGGACAAGGTACTGTAATTTAATTCTGGTAGCAGCAAGTACATACCCCTGCCAATAGAGTCTTGCCATTCATGTTGCAGTTGAGGAGCTGCCTGTGTTATGTGGTAGACTCTGGTGTTGAGAAAGAGTAAGGGTACCTGCAGCAGCCCAGGAGGCAGGATCTATAGTAGAATGAGACAGCACTGCTACCATTCTCCAGATGGTGTTGTTATGTTGCCCTCAAGAACTGGTTCAGTGCAAGGGCTTAACAAGAACACAAATGGAGGCATGCTGGGTAGATAGTCCAATGCACTGAAGAGACAATGCACCATATCAACAAATACAAAATGAGCTCTCAAAGAGACTGAAAAGTTGCTTCAGTTCCTAAGTCCAGAACCTGCTTAATCAATCACACACACCCGTAAGTGGCAAAAACAGACACCACATGCTGGTGCCAGAGTCTCAGGTATTGAGGACTCTGAAGAGTTAAAGTAGTAGAAGGAAGAGGCAATCATTGTGATGGTGGCAACAGGTAGCAACAACTCAGTTTGCAGACAAAATGCCTTGCCATAAGGAACTCATTAGGAAAGATTTATTGCATATGGTAGCAAACTGAAAGACAGGTGCATGTGACCACAAATGGAGTCACTAACATTTCAAACCCCTTAGTCTCGTGGTACCTTGTCAAGTTGAAGACCTCCATCTAGTGGGCTACTTAAATACCAACCACTGGATGAAAAAACAACTTTATTTACACCATGTTGCCCTAAAACCTGAATTAAGTCTTACATTTTTAGTTCTGTGGATAAAAAATAAATCTCCTTTACATCTCAAAAATAAAAAGGACAATAGAGAGGAGTCACAACCAATCAATTTAGAAAGCCTACAGAAAACAACACCTTATAAGCAGCTGATAGATGCCACCTCTACCACACATGAATGTGTCCTAAGGGCCAATTCCTTAGAATAAAATGGAATTGTGGTGAGACAGAAGAATATATTGAGTGGGCACAGGATTTGGAATGTCACCTATGAAACGGAGGTTATAGTGAACATGCTATTAAGGAGGCTGGGGTAGAAGTGGATGGTCTGTACAGGAATACCTTGCTTGTACCAAAAGAAAAGTAGGGTCTCAATAAGAAACTGATGTTTTAATTACTTACTCCAGTGATGCAACAGCAATACAGGACACTGTTAAGAAAAAATGGGATATCCTCAAAAGTGGGCCCACAATGAAAGAATGTACAGTACTGCAGAATTTTCAGGAATGGTGATAGGAGGACTAGCATTCTGAGAAATAAACAAGTACATAGTACACAACCTATGAGAAGAAAGAACACTTAGTTATCCTCTTCAATCAGGCTGCAGAAAGTGTGGCAGAGTCAGTACTGAAATGTTAATCTGTCTACCAATACTGTATCTTCTGTAACCCCCAAAGGTAAAGTTATGGTAAGAATATTCATAAACTGCAGTACCACAAATGTTATTTATTTGGCTACTTTGTTCTATGGAGTATTCTTTGGTCGGTAGCACAAAGAGGAGGTTTAAGGAAAGAGTGGTGAGCATATAAAAGTGATTAAACAAGGTAACATGGCAAGGTAAATGGCAGTGCATGTTTTGCAAATAGGGTGGGAGAAACTTAAGCCCAAATCTGTGGGTATTGAAAGGGTGTCTCTGGGTCCCAGGGAGGGGGCATTGAGAAAGCATTGGCAAAAGGGAGGTGTTCTGAAGCTGAAAGCTGGGGCCCTCCTGGCTATCGCCTAGTGGCCAGATCAAACTGACCCCTTTAGCAAGCAAGCAAGCAAGCAAACAAACTTTATTTATAAAATAGAGCTATTCACAAAAGACCATAGTGCTAGCACAATAGATACATAGATACATAGAC
Source organism: Neoceratodus forsteri (assembly GCA_016271365.2). Taxonomy (NCBI): domain Eukaryota; kingdom Metazoa; phylum Chordata; order Ceratodontiformes; family Ceratodontidae; genus Neoceratodus; species Neoceratodus forsteri. The sequence continues at coordinate 991,537,652 of CM057449.1, forward strand.
AGTGTCAGCAGATAAGGGCCTATGGCCCACCCAGTCTGCCCATTTGAGCTTGTAAGTTCAGTTTATGTTTTCCTAGAAGTCTGTTGCCCTTACCCCTGACCTCCAGAATTCCTTTATGTCTATCCCATGCATTCTTAAATCCCATGATTGTTTCAGCCCCCACCACTTCCTCTGGCAGGGTGTTCTGCTTGTCCACCACCCGCTTCTGTGAAGAAATTCTTCCTCACGCTTTCCTCTGAATCGCCCTCCTCCAACTTCATCCCCTGCCCTCTAGTCCTGGAACATCTTTTTCACTTAAAATAGTGTATTCCTGCACCCTGTTCCTCCCTGTAAGATACTTGCATGTCTCTATCATATCCCTCTCTCCTCCTTTCCTCCAGGGAGTACATGTTCAGTTCCTTCAACCTGTCCTCATAGGACTTATGCGATGCAATCCATGTACCATCTTTGCTGCCCTCCTCTGAACCTTCTCTACCCTGTCTATGTCCTCACGAAGGTAAGGTCCCCAGAACTGTACACTGTACTCCAGGTGGGGCCTCACTAGTGTCTTGTATAGTGAATTATGACCTCCTTTTCCTGCTGGTGATGCCCCTGCCTATGCATCCCAGCATCCTATTTGCTTTACCTGCTGCCTTGTCACACTGTTTCCTACCTTGAGGTCATCAGAGATGATAACCCCAAGATCCCTTTCCTGCTTGGTGCATGCTATATCCTCACCCCAACTGATATATTGTGCCAGGGTTTTTGTGCCCCATATGCATTATCTTGCACTCTTTGCATTGAATTTCAACTGCCAAACCCCAACCATTATTCAAGTTTCTGCAGGTCCATTCTCATTCTGTCTACACCTCTGGTGTGTCTACTCTGTTACAGAGCTTTGTGTCATCAGCTAACAGTGAAATTCTGCCTCTAGGTCCTGCTCAGTGTCACTGATGAAGATGTTGAATAGGACCGTCCCAGCACTGATCCCTGTGGTACCCCACTGGTCACTCTTCCTCTGTGGAGTGACAGCCATTTACCACCACTCTGTGTCCTGCCGCCCAGCCAGTTACCTACCCACCACACTACTGTCCTGCTCACACCCATATTCCCCAGTTTGTGTAATAGTCTTCTATGTGGCACAGTGTCAAAGTCCTTGCTGAAGTCCAGATAGGCCATGTCCACTGCCCTCCTCTGGTCCACCTCCCTAGTCACCCAGTCAAAAATTCAATGAGGTTGGTCTGACATGACCTCCCCTGGTGAAACCATGCTGCCTTGGGTCCAGTATTCCATTGACAACCAGATGTTCCACCAATCTCTCCTTCAGTAGTGCTTCCATGATCTTCCGCACTACTGAGGTGTGAGGCTGACTGGTCTGTAGTTCCCCGCTTCCTCTTTGTTCCCACATTTGTATAAGGGACTACATCTGCTGTCCTCCAGTCTTTGAGTACCTCCTGTTTCCAGTGATTGGCTAAACAGGATAGCCAGAGGTTCAGCCACCACCTCTCTTAGTTCTTTAAGGACCCTGGGGTGCACCCCATCTGGCCCATTGCTTTATCAACTCTTATTACTTCCAGTTCCTTCAGGACCCTTTTCTCATGTAAAGGGGCTTGTGTCCATTTCTGCACTATTCTCACCCTGTACTCCCTTCAGACCCATTACCTCCTCTTCCTCAGTAAAGACTGAGCAGAAATACCTGTTCAATATGTCAGCTTTACTGTTGTCATCCTCCACGTGGCCCCATCCTTCCCCTTCAGTCTCACTATCCTCCCTTGACTTTCATTTTCTCTTATGTACCTGTAAAAGGTTTTGTCCCTCTACCCACTGATTTTGCAATGTATTCTTCTGTCTGAGCTTTGGCTTCCCTTACTGATCTCCTTCCTCCCTTTGCTTCTCCTGGTACTTCTCCCTATCCCTTCTGCCTGTGTCTTTGTATTGCCTGAATGCAATCTTTTGGCTTTCACTTTTTGCCACCTCTTGGAAAACCATAATGGTCTCCTCTTCCTTTTCCTTGCTAACCTGCTTAATGTATAATTCTGTTGCTCTTGTAATCCCCATTTTAAATACTGCCCACTGTTCCTCAACCCTAATTTCTGCCCCATTCCCTTAATGCCTCTTTCAAGTATCTCCCATTTTACCAAAGTCTGCCCCCTAAAATCCTGGATACATGTTTTTGTGTGGTTTCTCTGCTCTTTCTGTGATTTCAAACCACAATGACTGGTGGTCACTGTTCACCAGGTGCTCCCCACTGTTACTCCCCATCACACTGTCCCTGTTTGTGAGCACAAGGTCCAGTATTGCCTTCTGCTGAGTTGGTTCCATGATCAGTTGCTTAAGGAAGGCACCCTGAAGGGAGTCCAGGATAAATCTGCTCCTAGTGATGCTGCTGCTGGGATGCTCCAATCACATCTGAAATATTGAAGTCTCCAACCAGTACTACTCACTTTGTCTGCCATCCTTGGATGGCTAGCATCAGCTCCCTATCTGTTTCTTCCTCCTGGGCTGGTGGTCTATAGACACACCTGTGCAGATAGCTGGCCCCATTTTCCTTTCCAGCTTAACCCACAGTATCTCTCCCCATTTTGTTCCTCCTGGATCTCTGTGGCCCTTATGTCATTTTATTTTTTATTTTATTTATTTTATTTAAACAGTAGTTTGAAAACCTTTGAGCCATAGGCTCATTTACAAAGGTACCTTGTCACAGTAAGACAAACCAAAATACACAGTATATCAGTACAACACATAAGTATAACAGTAAAATTAAGACATAGATACAAACAAGCTGGTACAGGTAGGATGGATGCAAACAATACCAGAGTTATGTTGTCCTTAGCAGCTTAGTAATAAGCTTTGTCATAAGTATTGAGTGCGGCTTTGACTAGTGGCAGTTACAGCATCGGGTGTTAATAAAGGTGGTTACGTAAGGAAGTTTTGAAGCCACGATATAGTTGGAGCTCGGAGATGGAGGGGGCAGTGTGTTGAACCAGGAGGGGGCCCTAAAGCTGAAGGCTCTTTGGCCATGAGAGGTCCTAGCTCTAGGGATAACAAGAGAGGTTTTCCCAGAGGTCCAGTATGAACTAGTAGGACAGAGCGGCATGGTGGTGGTCAATCCTGGGGAAAGCCTCAAGGAGGTCTTTTTGTAAGGGCACAGGTAAGATATTTGAGGCACTCGTCGGATCAAGTACCAGCGCTTTAGCATACAGTAGACAGGTGTGTGTCATCCTAGGTGCTCCAGTAATTAACCTGCAGGCCTTATTCAGAGTAGTCGAATTTTATGGACTGCGGTCTGATCAACAGCACCATCCACCAGCAGTCCATAGTCCACTAGGGACAGGATAGAGGAGGTGACTGCAGTGAAGAGCTCCGGGAGGCAGTGTTTATAACGATGTAAGATGCCCAATCGGATATTAGTGGCAGTGGCTAGGGCAGCTGATGTGTCCATGGAAGGAGAGGAGGGTCAAAATGGATCCCTAGGTATTTATAGGAGCAAACTTGTTCGAGTGGGAATGAGGACCCAGAGTGAATGAGGAGTTTGAAGTTGCAGGACTTGTTTTGGGGATGAGTGAAGAACATGGTTTTTGTTTTTTAAGATTTATCACCAATCTATAGTTCCTTGAACCAGCCTCGGGTTTCAGTGAAGGACTTCTGCAGCGAGTCCTGGAGGGCAGTGGGTTACGTAAAGATGACTGCATCATCAGCGTACAATAGAATGTTCCCGAGCAAGAGCATGGAAGGTGTTAAGGTAAAGGGAGAATAGTAAGGGGCCCAGAATGGATCCCTGGGAACCCCTAGAAAAGATGGGACAGATGTCTGAGTAGGTCCCATTAATTTTACACTCCGTGAGCGGTCAGACAGATAACTGGTGCACCAGGAGATAGGCCCAGCAGCAAAACCAGAGAGACTAAGGGCATCAAGAAGGAGGGGTGGAGACAGTGTCGAAGCTTTGAGAGGTCAATGAAGACAGCACCAGCCAGAGAACCAGTGTCTAAGGAGGAGTGGAGAAAGTTGGAGAACTCTAGGAGGGCTGTGTTGGTACTGTGGCCCGCTCCAGAAGCCATGCTGCTCAGGACAAAGGACATTGTAGGTGGAGAGGTAGTCAGAGATTTGAGAGGCCACCACTTTTTCCAAGGCCTTGGAGAAAGGAGAGAGAATGGAGATCGGTCGATAGTTTCCAGCCACAGTCCTATCACCACCTTTAAAGATAGGGGGTGACAGTGGTGACTTTCCAGGCAGTTGGAACCTTCCCAGGCAAAGAGAGTGGTTGATGAGGCATGTGATCGGGTAAGGACTGTGTCTAAGACCAGCCGTAGGATACACGGATCCAGGGTGTCACTGCCTGTACTATTACTCTTGAGGGTAGTGACAAGGTGCGGCCTGAGTTCTTGTGCAGAAACACGGCGGAGGAGAAAATAAGGGCGAGAAAGATTTGACGGCAGGTGCTGGGGAGGAGGGTCAAAAAATTTGTAGGGAGGATAGGGCTAAGGTCAGTGAATGAGGTGTTGAGGTGGTTGGCTATGAGGGCTGGGTCTGAGGAGATCACACCATTAATGTTGATCTGGGTGGGTGGGGGGTGTGCACCTTATTTAACTGTTTAATGTTATCCCAGAAGGTTCTGGGATTCCCTCATGAGGCAGTGAGTGAGTGAGGACCGATAGTGCTCAGACTTGGCCTTTCTGATGGCCCGAATGCACTTGTTTGGCGGCAGCATATAACCGCCTGTCATTGGGCCAGCCTGTCTCTAATGGCACGGTGCCATAGGTTGTCCCTTGTTTGAGCTGGTGGATCAAAGCTGGGGTAACCTAGGGGGATTCTTCCTTTTAGAACGATGGGTCAACACTGGGGCAAAGATATCACAGGCATTATTAAAAGTTTGGGTAAAGAAGGAGAGAGCTGTGTCAATGTCAGGAGTTGCCTGTATAGGAGACCAGTCAATTTGGGACAGAAGTTCCTTAAGTTTTATCAGTCCACCAGGTATTAGACGCCGCCGCATGTGGACTGTGCTATGGGTTTGGGGACTGAGGTTGACCAGTGGAATAGAATGGGGAGTGATCGCTGAGAGAGTCTGGGAGGACTTGTACATTGGGGATCTGATTAGGGCGGTTGGTGAGTACCACATCAAGCAGGGTACTGAAGCTCTCTTGGGGTTAGTCCTGGTAGGGTGGGTAACTAGTTGCATTAGGTCTATTGCAGAAAAGGAGTCTCGGTAGAGGAGGAGGAGAGGCTGAGCCAGTTGACATTTAAGTCACCCACCAGAATTTGATCAACGGAAGGAGGTAGAGAGGTAATTTATTCTGTAAGAGAGGCAATGGCCATGCTTGGTCCCTGGGGCACGTATGCAGTAGTCAGATAAAGGGTCCTTTAAAGGGTCAGGGTTAGTTTCAGTGTAGCGCCTGGGCCCTGGAGTCAAGGATGGGAGTGGGCAGGGCTAGTAATGGAGAGATTCCTTGACATCAACAGCGTGAGCCGCCTCCGTCTCCCAAATACAGTCGGACCGAAAGGTGAAACCAGGAAGGGAGACTAGGAGTCATTTTAAATACAGTGCCACTCCTCCTCCCTTCCTACCTGCCCTGTCTCTTCTGAATATGTTGTAGCCAGGTATGGCCATCTCCCAGTCGTGGTTATCATTACACCAGGTTTCAGTGATGGCCACAATGTCCAGGTCTGACTGCACCATGACAGCCTCCAGATCTTCCATCTTGTTGCTAAGGCTCCTGGCATTGGCATACATGGCTTTGCATGATTTGACCTCCCTAGACTGTTTTGATGTTCTATTCCCACCCCTTCCTTGGTTGTCCTTTATCCCTGGTTCTCCTCGCTGTCTGCCCTTCTGCTGAATGTTGCCCTTTTCTGCCCATCCACCTCTTGGGAGCTAATCTCCATCTTTTGCACACTGCTTTGTAGAGATAGCCACCCTCCGGTTCACTGGTTCTACTGCTAGCTTTGAGGGGTGAGCAAGTAGGTACCTCCTTGCTGGCCTACCATCCTCTTGCTAGTTTAAATGCTTGTCAATGTAGCATTTAAATATATCATTGAGTGCTTGGATTTCCTCCAGGATGGATGCAGGCTGTCAGGCTTGAACAAACCTCCATCCTCCTGGTGGGTTCCCAGTCACCAATGAATCCAAACTCTTCCTCACAGCACCAGTTCTTCAACCATGAGTTAAAGTTCCTGTGCATGCACCTCACGCTTCCTTGCTTCTAGCAGGTAGTACTTCTGAGAAAGTGACAGAAGTAGCTACTTGCTTGAGACCCTCCCAATTTACTAAACTCTTCCTGAACTTCCTTTGGCTCCCCATTTGCCAGGTCATTAGTACCTAGGTGGATAAATGGCATCCAGCTCACCCTCCCATCTTGCCTTCCCAGTGATCCCCAGGATCTTCCTTCCATCCCTCCATGCCATGGCACCTGGTAGGCACTTCACCTCCCTGTTCTACCCCTCCTGTGTTCCTAGCTGGATCCTCTTATGATGGAGTCCCCACCAGGATTCACTTCTCCTCCTCTGGGGTCCACTGCTCCCCGCTGAGGTCACCTCCTTGGCTAACCTCCACATCCTTTTCTTCCACTTCTGTAGATACCTCTATTTGGTTTTTCCTGTTTGCCAGTGTGGCATATGAGTTCTTGAGTGGAATAGGATCTGGGATGTTCCTCTGCCTGACTGTTCTAACCCTCACTGAGCCCACTGTCATCCAAGTGCTCCTGTTCTCAGCATCCTTTGAGGTAGTTGCATTGGACTGGGTGGTCTCTGGATAGGGTGATGGTACTCCTGACCCAGTTTACTTCTGCTCTGAGTCTGGCTACCTCATCCCACAGTCCAGAGAGATGCATGCAGATTGGGCAGCACCTCAGTGTCCAGAAGGTCTGCCTGAATATGGCTGCCCCACAGCCACTGCATTGCACCACTCCCCACATTATACTGCAATTATACTGCTATTCCACTACTTGTCTGCTACTGAAGCTCTCCTAGTTCCTTTTATTAATTTACTGTCCTAAAATCCTGGCACTGATCCTCAGATACTTTTCTTTAAAAAAGAAAATAAACCAATAAATAAATAAATAAGTCAAAACACTTGTTGTGCTGAGGGTGGGCTTCTTCCTCTTATGTCCCTCCTACTCCACACCCCTTACTATCCCTGTGTTTAGCTCCTGTCAATCAGATTTAACAGGCATATAATTAAGAGTTGGGAGAAGGGGATGGAGGGGGCAAAATTTGCAGTAATTAAAGACAGCAAAGAAATACACCACCACTACTTTTTAAATTTTCAACAGCCCAAAACAGTTCTAAGTAAAGACAGCAAAGAATTTACAGTGTCACTAAAAGCCCACAATCTAAGTTTAAAAGAAAAATAGCAATTACCAGTTACTGTAAAGCACTGAATTGAATATGTTTCCTTCCCTTCTGGCTTCTTCTGAGAAAACAAACTCACTTGCTACCTCAACTCTGACTAAGCCCCACCTCCAGTTATCACATAGCTGAGGTCAGAGGCCAGACAATTAACACCTTCACCCAAACTACAGGGCAAGTCAGACAAGTCAAGACTAAATTTGCAGCAATTAAAGACAGCAAAGAAATACACCACCACTACATTTTAAATTTTCAACAGCCCAAAACAATTCATAAAACCACAGCTAAAAATCCATAAATAATTAATAAATATCAGCATCAAAAATTATTCAGAGTGAGAAAAGCTAGGTTAAATAAATATGCTTTCAATGCAGATTTGAAACTTTCCACAGTCAGAGACTCTCTTATCTGATAAGGTAAGAATTCCACAGGGTAGAGGCCAAAACTCAAACACTTAGGCCCCAAAGGTCTTCAAATGAACCCTGGGAATCTCCAGCTATCCTCACTGGTGGAGCAGAGGGGGCAGTAGGGGTGAAGAAGTTCTTGCAGATAGCATGGCCCCTGTCCATGGGGTTTCATAGGTCAGCAAGCTGACATTGAAGGTGATCTGCCACTGAAAAGGCAGCCAGTGCAGGCCATGCAGCATAGGCATGACATAGCAAGCTCAAGGGAGCCCAGTCAACAGCCTGGCTGCCGATTCTGTACCAGCTGCAAGAGGCGGATGTCAACCCCTGGTAGCTCTAGGTACAGGGAATTGTAGTCAGGCAGGAGGTCACAAAGGCATGGACCACAGTTGGAAGGTCATCAGGAGGAACTAGTTGCTTAATCCGGGTGATATTTCTCTTATGGTAAAGGCAGTCTTGACAATTGACGACACCTGGAATTTAAGTCAGTCCTCATCAAGAATAATGCCCAGATTTCGCACCGTTCAGAGTTCATCAGCTGGAAGCCTCCAAGCCAAAGCCCAGAAGGTCATCTAGCTAACAGACCTCTACCTGATGACCTGGGACCACCACCAGGACCTCAGTTTTGTCCTGGTTCAACTTCAACCAGATAGCACTCATCCAGTCTTGAATCTCAGAGAGGCAGTTGTTAAAGCTTGAGACAGCTCCCACCTGTTCAGGCACAAAGGACAAGTGGAGCTGTGTATCATCTGCACAGCAGTGAAAACACAGCTTGTACCACCTTACAATGTCTCCCAATGGCAGCATATACACTACAAATAACATGGGTGATAGCACAGAGCCCTGAGGCACCCCCACATCAGGGACAACTTATCAGAGGAATACATCCCTGATACAACTCTCTGAAACCTGCCAGTAAGGAAAGATTGAAACCATCTGAGGACCATACCAAATAATCCACAGATCAGCCACAGGCACTACAGCAACACTCCATGGTCCACTTTACTATAGCTTCACACTATATTTTGGGTTTTGAATTACTGCTGCTCTATTCTTTTGGTTTGTAGTTCATGATCAGTAGTGAAACACAAAAGTGCTGTCATCTGATGTCATATGTGGCAACCACTGTAATCATTTCACATTATGTTAACAGATAGTTATTCAGATCAAATTGCATGAAGTGCTTAGCTACTGTAGGTATACAATCCTGTATGAAATCTGTCTTTATAACATGATTATGTATTTATTCTGTGGGCATTGACATTTTTGTACTTAGCACCTTTTAGGTACCATTCTTAACTTTTCAAAATTGTTGCACATTATAGTAGGGTATTAAAGTTTTTATGTTCATTTGGTTGGTATTTACAGCCACAGTGCATCAAAAATATTTCCCCAAAATCTACTTTCATCTATAATAACAAAATCTGGTCAGAGTCACTATGACTGCTAATGCATAACCTTTATAACAGTGTTTCATGGCCTTGAACGCAAAAATGAACTGCCGAGTCAGTTCCGTGTGTAAATTTAATTTTGGTAAAGGTAGATGTCATCAAGACACAGGTCAGGAGGCATAAGAAAACCAGGAGCAGTTTCAAAATTGGCAAATAGCATTTTATTATTAATAACAGCAAAATAAAGAAAAAAACTGTTCAGTATAACTATTTACAATGGCAGTACAAACATAGAAAACAGAGTCCTTCTGACGAGTTTTTCTTCTAATTTCTAATCTCAGTCTCTCCTTTCAGAAGCATTGCTGCTTTTTTATAAGTCTGTGCCTGGGAAACTCATTAAGAAAACAACATGCTTCTCACACAATGTTCTTTTAAGTTTCCAATGTTCTTGCAGGTGCAACAAAAGAGCATAATGACCCAAACTGATCTCTAGTAGCCAGCTCTGCAGAGATTCTGCATCAGCATTCTCAAGTTAACCCCTTGAGTTCCAAATAGCTTTTGCAATCATTTCAACAGTATAATCATATACAGTTTTAAACAAAGGGATCCCAGTATCAATCAATCAATAAAATTTTACTTGCTTAGTTTAAAAAACTATTACAAATTAACAAGTAAATAACATTTCCAAGCAGACAAATTCATTTAACATATCAATGAATAAAACAGTAAAAGCATAACAAAAATAAATAGCTTTTTCCATCTCAATTCAAACAGCTAATATATGATAGCAAGTAAAACACCTAAACAAAAGGTGATCATTAGTCCATCTTCACAGGTGGACTGACTTAAAAAGCAGCTACCTTTTCCATCACATGCAGATCCCTTGTATTTAGAAGACACACTATGATAGCTTCAGGGGAGGTCAAGGCCTGCCAGAATGTCACCAAGCCATTTGTCTCTCTGGCATTTAAATAGAGGACAAATTAAAACAATTTGTTTAGCATCGTCCTCCAACAACAAGCCACACTTACAGTATGGTGAATTCATATTTGTCCTCTTTGCCTATAGTAAATATAGTTAGCTTTATAAATTTCCATTCTGACCCTAGAGAGAACTCTTCTTTTGGAGGATCAGACAACTTAAATAAATATGATTCTAAACCATGTTCCGATTAAATTTGTTTATACCATCTGAATAACTTCTGATTTGCCAATGTCTCTTTCTATTTTATTTTTCTATGTCACGTAGCCTATTCTTCATAAAAGTGTACTATCTCATCCCAAGATCGTAGAAAGACATCCCATTAAATGTGACCTAGGCCATTTGGAAGAAGTAAATTCTTGATTATATTAATCGATGGAAACTCAAATCTAGGTGAGAATATTCAAGTTCTTCTTCAAAGCATTGTCTAGGCAACCGTATTTCAGTTAAAAGTAATGTTTTAATAGTAGCAGTTATTTGTCTCTACATCACTAAAGCACTTATGGGAAATTGTCCTGTTTCAAGGTTTAATATAGTCATTGAACAGACTGTGGGATCATCAGAATATATCTATTGATCTTATTCAAGAGTACTTGTAAATTATTTAGTCTCAGATCACCCCAAATTTCTGCTGCATATAACATACTTGAATTTATTTTAGCTTCTACTACCTTTAAAACATCCTTTAATGTATTTCAGCCCATTTTAGCATTGCAAATTTTAAATGCATTAAATGCCATTTTTGTTTTATTATTGATCTGGGCCACATGGTTTCTCCATTTTAGATTCTTCGAGAATCTAACTCCCAAATAGTCATATTTAACATGATCCACTTTTTCCTTGTTAAGTCATATAACACATTTCCTTGTACTGTTATTGCCAAAACGATATTTTAGTTTTTGTCATATTGATTTTAACTTGTGTTTAATGCATTGTTCTTGAAGACAATCCAATTTTCTTTGTAAACCCAGTTTTGAAGCTGAGACCAAGACCAAGTCGCCGGTATGTGCCAGGCAATCTATCCTGGTATTTCCTACCTTAGGGCATGATAATCTGGGTTCTGAAGTTGTATGAGAATCTCATTTATATAAATGTTAAATAATAATGATGCCAAGAGGCAGCCCTGAGACACCCCTATGTTAGTAGAAAATGAGGATGTAGAATTCCTCAATGGTCATACTGGACTTTAGCCCAAGTATGGCTATGAAGCCTAATCAATACATTTAGCAGGTCAGGGCAAATCCTCAGATTATACAATTTATCCCAAAGAAGGGATCTGCTTATGCTATTGAAGGCAGAGGAAAATCTATGAAGCCACAATTTTCCTTTTTAATTTGCACATATTTTAATGCAGGATGTTTAAGTACATAGCAATGCTGTGTGGTCGATCTTAATTATCTAAATCCATTTTGAGACTCATGCAAGATAAACCCATTCTCTACTAATCATTTAATCTTCCCAAGATTATTCTTGTGAAGATTGTTGGGTAGTGTCAATAAGACTGATTGGTCTATACATTTTAGGGTTATTTGGGTTATCTTTTTATATATAGGATAAATTATACTTCCTTGCCAACTATTAGGTATATCATGTCCTTGTAATGATGTTAAATGTCTGATACAATATGGGGGCTCACCAATCAATATACTATTTGTACAGGTCCCCTATAATTCTGTCTGGACCCTGTGCTTTGTTCTGCTTTTAACTGTGATATGGCATACCTTATTTCTTCAATGGAGATAAATAGGGAGGTTGGATAATTTGAGTTACCATATATAGATAGGTTCTCTTGGGTAGTTTGAGCTTTTTCCTCTAAAAGTACAGATCAGAGAAGAAAGCTCCTATATATTTGGGAGAACATGTGCTTCAACTCTAGTAGAGTATTTATCATAACCCTGACTTACTATTCTCCATAGTCTTTTACTATCCTTGTTAACTACCACAGTTCTAAGTTCTTCCCACCTTTCCTTAATATAAGTTCGCTTCATGATTCAATATTTTCTATATTTTTTCCTTTCTTCATTTATATTAATAGAAACTATTTTGTTATATTTCTGTTGTTTATGTGTATACATTCTCAAGATTCTAGTGAGAGTTTTTTTTTGCCTTTCTGCATCTAGCATTAAACCAATTTTTACCAATAGTAATCTTGGTTATTGTCTTATTTATTACACAGTGAGGTTTAATTAGTATATTTATCCCATTCCATTTGTTTATGGAAGAGGTAAAATCAGTTTCTTCTGCAGTGGAAGAGCTAAGGCTGATCAGCATTGGATCATTCAAGAAATTATCAAAAATTGTATAATATTAGGTACCTATTGTATCCTTTTCTGATTTATTATTTATATTCCATCACCAATATGAGCTTCTGTTACCTCTGGTTATTTTACACCAGTTGAATTTTTAAGCTCACTGGGTTGTGTGTTGATTCAATTCTACCTAATATTTCAAGATCTTGCACTATTTTACTGGCTTCAAGGGTACCCCAAATCAAATCTATGGTTGATGAGCCAAGTGGCCCGTTGTATGTTAATTCCCTTACTATCTCCTGGTAGTCTACCATTCAGCAATAACATGTTTTTATTAGTCAAGGAAAGAGAGAAGTTTCCACCTTTTGTTAGATCTCAGATCCTGGGCCAGTCTATTATTACTGATCCCAGAATTGAGTTCTGACAAAATAGGTAGGAAATCTACCTTATTAGAATCAGTTGAGATTCTTGCATTAAAATCCCCAGGAATATCATTGGCACATCAGGTTTCCTACTTAGGATAGCGCTGAATATTAGATTGGATTTTGTTATGGATTCATTTATATCTTTAAATGGGGAGAAATAGACATTAACTATGATTACTTTGTTGTGTCCCTTTCTGTCCTCCATAGGAAAAGCCAAAATATCATCAGTTGTATCATATACTTTATGAATTTTAAAATTTAAGTCTGTTTTTAAATAGACAGAAACTCCTCCCATATTTCTACCATGTCTCTTTATTTTAGTAGCTGATTTTGCTAAATTGCAAAACCAGACAATCTTGGGGATTCCACTATCATCAACCAGGTTTCTTATAGGCAGACGATATCAAAAGTCTCCAAGAATCTAACCACCTCAGGATCAACTATTTTAGTTAAATTCCTTCTATATTCCAGGACAATATTTTCAGTTCATTGATGTCTGGGACAGCATCTTTTATTATTTTTAACCAGTCACTGAATGACAGTCTCCTCTGTTTGAATTTATATCTGGATCCCAGTACCAGTGACATTTCCACATACAGATTCACATATATTTTATAACTGCAGATATACAAGGGGAGAAAATACAGAAATAGCAAAGGAAGGCAGAGAGACAGCAAGAGGCAGAAAATTGCAAAACTGTTGAAATGATCAGTTGCTAGGTCTCACAAGAAAATTTGTTGCACAATCAGACAGAGAAGAGACAGAAAAGGATAGGAGAGGATAGAACAGATCCTTGCATTTAAACTCCTTCTGCATAACAAATGGGACAGGGCCCTATTCAACCCTGTCACAGTAGATCATTTATCTGCTTGATTCTGTGCTTCCCATGTGTTTAAATGTGAGTGGCAAGTGCATGTTGTACTATATGTAGAAGAGAGGGAGCTCTGCACCAAATCCTTCAAGTAGCAGTAGAAGGAATGGGGCAGAGAGGAGAGGTATGTCTACATTGGGGACTGTGGGGCCAAGCTAGAAGGATAAGAACCTATACTGAGGTGATGTCCTACTTTCATCCAGGAGGAACCACAGTCCTCAGTGGATGATTCAAATGTTACTTTGATAGACATTTCAAGTAGCTGAGGAGGGAAGGGGTGATGGATGAAATAGAGGAGGCAGAAAGTGGGCCACTGCAAGCTGAGATAGAGAGTAGGGAAAGCCCAATGGAAGAGAGTCCCACCAGGATGCAAGTTATTCAAGGAAGCAAGAGGTTGGCAAAGGAAGAACAGGCAAAATGAGCAATCAAAGGAGAATGATGTGGAAGGGGAACAATTGGAAAATGGAGAAAGTGGCACAAAGAGAGTTGAGGGCTGTCAAATGGTGTAAGGGTGCTTCAGAAGCCCTATGAAGTCAGACTGAAAGAGTTCAATATGCACACCCTGGAAGAGAGGAGAGGAGGAGAGTGGGGATGTTATGGAGACTTTTAAATACTTTTGGGGTTAATAAGGTACAGTAGGGAGATATATTTAAGAGAAAAAGGTGCTGTAGAAAAAGGGATCATGATATGAAGCTGGAAGGAGGTAGATTCCAGGAGAGATGGAGGAAGTAGTTCTTCACAGAAAGGGTGGTGGATTCCTGGAACAGCCTTCAGTGGAGTCAGTAGGGTTAAACCAGTGTTGGTTTCAAAATGCCTGGGACAGGCACAAAGGAATCCTAGAAGGAAGAAAGGGGTGGACAGTGGAAGAGGCAGTGTTGTAGGGCAAGTTCAGTCGCAGCAAAGTGATCATAACTAAAAATGGGCAGAGTAGATGGGCCCAGTGCTCTTTATCTGCCATCAGTTTCTATGTTTATGTAACCCCCTCCCCACCATCTTTGGGAGATTGCTAGTCTATTTGCCCTTCATGGTTTTTGTGGCCTAATTCAGCCCAGCAGGAAAATGGGTTAATTCTTCTCAACACTCAGGTGGAGCCTGCTGTGGATTAGGAGGTCACCACAAGTGCATGGAGGATAAAGCCCAACAGCTTAGGTGGGAGGAGGAGTTCTGGTGGTAGGAGTGAGCTGCGAGGGAGTGAGAGTGAGTCAGGGGCGGTGATGATTCCTCACTCTGGCCCCTGGCTGGTGGCACTTGGTGGGACACAGAGGAAGAAGTGGGAGCCAGTAGCCACAATCTGCACAGTATCTTGGAGGGCAGCTAAAGTTGAGAGGGATCCAGCAGCAGCAAATCACAGAGTGCCCTAGCAGCCTATGCCAATTCATGTAAGTATCCAGTAGGCAAGAATGCAGCAGGGAGTGTAGTGTTCAGACAGTGAGTTGCCTTGGAGCACCATGGGGTGTGTTCCCTTTCTCAATTCGGGACAGTTGCTGCCAGTTCTGGGAAAAGATGAAAGGGTCAGTGGGGAATCCGCAAATTCCCTAAACCATGAGGAATGCATGTTCTGAAGGGGCCCACTGAGGGCAGTGCAGAGAGAGAGAGCAAGAGAGAGAGAGAGAGAGAGATGGGTATCATTGAGTGTGTGGTGCCTGTGAAGAATAATTGGCTGTTTGGCACTGTGAACTGTTTTGGGACTTGCACTGCCTTCAAACTTTTGTGATCATAGTGGTCCCAAGTTAAAGCTGCCCTAAAGACTGTGTGACCTCCTTGGTCCAGGTAAAAGCTGCTGTTATGGCCATTCTGGACATGTGAAAGCTGAATGTGTTCCCTATGAATTAATTGATGCTACCCAGAGCTATATGTGAATATGTTTAATGAATTTGGGATCACTGTTGTTTCTTCAGGTTCTGTGTGACATTCCATTATTGAAAGGAACTGTATAATATGAACTAAACTGTTGTTTTCATCCAGCACCAGCAAGGAAAAGGGACCCTGTGTGACATCTTGGCCTGGGTAACATGGCCACTGGAACTGTTTCTGCTGCAGTGGGCTCCTCCTTCCCAGGGACATATCCCATCCATACCCCTAGACACAGGAAGAGAGCGCTACATTTCTATGTATGACAGATTATGTGATTCAAATGGATAAGGCACACAGTTATTATAGTTTTGCACTTGCACAGTTGGTTTACAGAGCAAGTTTAGATACAAATGTGTGTGTGGTTGTTGGGGAAGGGTAAATAGATGCGGGCTTGAGGATTAAATGGAACTAAAAACAAAACAAATTAAATACCTGTGCATATAGTACTATGCATTCCATCAACCCAGCAGCAATGAACATTACATGCATATTCTGTAGAGTACAGTCAGTGATTTCAGAAATACATAATTTATTTATCCAAGCCATCAGCCTCCACTCAGTGGACATAGTAAGCTTTATTTGTAAAAGTCTAGAAAATAATTTAAAAGTTTAAGTTGACAAAAAGTAAAGTAAGTTATCATGTTTGGTTAGCTTCACCTTTCAGCATTTCCCTATATAAGTCTGGTTCGGAGGAGAGAGGCGGAGGAGGAATGGTGGAACTCTGTTTATCATTTAGTGTTAGATTGGTCCTGAAAGAGTTAATAAACCCTACAGACAGCAGTAAATCATTGTACACTGTCAGACACACACACACACACACACAGTTGGGAGAGAGAGAACAGTATAATCTGATTCTCTGCTGGAGTAATGCAGTCTCATTACAAACTCAGTGTTGACCAACAGGCAGTGGCATAGTGCTAAATGTACAAGTGTGGGGTCTCCATGAACTACGATATCCTGAACCCTGTACAGGCTGGGGTCTGGGGGCCTCCTAGGCCCCCATATGCTATCAGGTCTTAGATGCATTCTGGTGTATTATGAGGGTCATTCTGAGACTACATGGCTCCTTTTAAAGCCTTCTTTGACTTGCTACAAACAACCATTATCACTATCAAAATAACTACTTTTTATTTTCTTTAAAAATAAATTGTCAGGACTAAAGCAAAAATCCAACTTCAGCCACCCTTCAAACATCTGACTATATAACATTTCTCTTGAATATCTTCAGATCTCACTGCAGCAGGCATCACACTTGTTACCATGCAACCTGAACAGAAGACTTTTCCCCACACCAGTGCACCCTGCAGTCAGACATACAAGGCAGCAAGAAGGGCACACAAAACACCATCCTGAGGTGCATGTGTCTGTCACAGAGCAGGCATGTACACAGATCCCTCTAGGCCCAACATTGACACAGGATGTGTACCAGGTCCTGAATGCTTTATCTGCATGTACCCTGAACTGAGATGGTTGGAGCAGGGATGGTTAGGCTCAGTAGGGACAACTGCATGAAATACAGGGCAATACAGTGACATCACAGCCCACTGACTTGATATGCAGCAAGGGTTCCACAACCTGTGTGAGACCTCAGACAATGGCATGACCATAGTCATCACTCCTGTACAGCAGGATGATGTTTCCATTCATATCCATTACATGGCAGCCAACCCCCAAATCCCCATATGTCATACACCAGAATCACAACACCATAAAGCACCCAGCATAACCCACCCATGACAGCCAATCTTCAGGGTGCACAGCCAACTGTAACAGATGAAGACCTAATGCCAAGCATGTCCCGTGGCATGTACACAGCCCAGTCACATGGCAAAGGCATGGGCAACACCACTGGTAGGCTCATCCCACTTAAATACCCACTCAGAACTCATCCCAGACACCAAGCCAAAAAACACACACATGACCTAATACCTCAGCCAAGTGCAGCACAGGCTTTAATGCTGAAGAATTGCCATCTACCATCAGATGCATGTGGACTTCACTTCATCGGTTCAATGCTGCTACGCTGGCAGATAGGGAGGCTGGCGAGGGGCAAGCTTGGGGAATGAGAGATCCCTCAAGTCACTGGCACAGCTCAGCCCAAGCCCTCATGATCAGATAAGGCTGTTCAATACAATCAAATTTATTAATACAAAACATCACACTTACCTCACTGCTCCTTTCACGATAAAGCCAGGCTGGTTATTAATTCATATTGTTTTGTTGGTACTGACCATCTAACTCACTCAATCCTGGTCAAGTCCCAATCCCGACTTGTGAGAATCAATCCCTCACAGGCTCATATGGCATGATTAGTCAGCTGCTCCCCACTCAAACTCGGCATAGTACCAGCTGCATCTCCAGTCACACAGCTACAGCTAGCCACTCACTGGGTTAGAGGATTTCTGCTGGGCATTCCACAGATTGCAGATCTATCTTTCACATGAACAAAAGTACCAACTTCAAGATGAGAACAAAGTTATCACTGCCAGGTTATTAAGTTACTAATCCTTCATGGAGAAGACATTTAAACATGCACTACTGCTTTGCCACATTAAATATGTGAATTAAATAAGTACGGCCACTATACTGCTCTTATCCTGAAATAATACATAGTAAAAGCTGGTCCCCACTGAAAATGAGAAATTACCTCTCACTGGGGCTATCCTGGGTAAATGCATTATAAAATGGGTAAAGGAGGACACCACTGAAAAAAAAGATCATGCGAGCTGCTGTACTATCCTAGGAAAATATAGTATAAAAACTGGGTCAAACATAACCGCACTGCACACAAGATATCACAACTCATCTGGGCTATCTGGAGTAAATATATTGTAAAACTGTAAAAGCAGGACCCCACAGCAGAATCCCACTGAAAAGCAGATGTTGTATGTAAGCTGATCTGTCCTGGGAAAATACATTATAAAGCATCCAGATCACCAATCATGTAGCTGTCTGGTATATTCCTGGTGGTCTAGTGGTCCTCCATAAGATCATCTGACCCCTTCCCTACTCACCCTCTCAGGCATCCCCAGCCCTGGTCACATAATGCAATCTACAGAAATAGTGATGACTGGCATGGCCTCTGCTCACCACCTCAACTGGTTTCAATCTGACTGTCTCTGAGCAATCACAAGTATTGTACAAACATGTGTGTCTACTGTACTCATGATCACCACTTGGAATCAGATGGTCGGCCAAGGTGGTGAGCAGACTGCTGTACAGGTCGCTGTTACTATTGCCATATGTCAGCTTAGGTGACCTGAGTGGGGAGGTGGTGGTGTGTGGGTGGAAGATACTGAGCAAGCAGGTTGACAGAGGATCAGATGTCCTTGTTGGAGGGGGAGGAAGACTACAAGTCTACCTGGAATATTCAAGACAGCTACAGGATGGTCAATTGGGGTGCAGGAACCACTACACCACCAGGAATATTTGAGACAGCTGCAGGACAGGTGATCAGGGGTGGAAACCACTAGACTACCAGGAATATTTAAGACAGCTACAGGACAATCAATCAAGGGGTGCAGAAACCAGTACAGCACCAGAAGTATTTGAGGCAGCTACAGGACAGGTGACTGGGGATGGGGACCACAAAGAATATGTAAGACAGCTACAGAGTTGGGGGGCAGGCACACATGTTAATGGGCCTTAATGGGCAAGCAAATGTGCCATAGCATTTTCCATGCTCAAAGGGGTCATTAGCAGCTAGGGCTAAATATGATCCACAGGAGCCCTGCTACAATCCCATTTGATCTGCACTACCTCCATTGTGCTTCTGTTAACTATATTCAGTATGGGCCCATGTCAGCATAGCTAAGTCACTATGCACTGTACTGACATAGCCCATTATTTTAACAGTTTGCATGGTCCAGTTGCAGTGAGCTAATTGTCTGATTATTGCCTCCTGGCAGGCTGTGCATAAACTGCCACAAACCACACATGGCCAGCTCTGAATATGGGGGCCTATACTCCTTAGCCCAGTGGAACCCAAAGTCCATGAAACAATTGCTCATAGGCAGAGGTTGATCTTAACATTGTTTTACTAGCCCAAACACTAGTGCAAATTGACCAGGGCTAGTGCAGATAACTCTCTACTTGTCTGTGTTGACTAGTGCAGATTTTCATGGCTGTTAATGAAGTTAAAAAGTCTCTACTTTAGCAGGATGTAGTCCTCATGCTAATCTCTCTCAATGTTCAAGACAGCCTGGTGTGATTAACAGCTCATTAAGAGCTGCAATTATGTGGCAGTTCAAAGGGGATCTCACAAAAGATTCAATGTGAGTCATTATCACTCCCTGTTAGGACTTTCAGGTAGTGTCCAGGGTGTGATCAAGGGTAGAGTGATGTTAAGTCACTAGCTTACAATTTTCTGAACGTGTCTCTAACAGTTTGTCCCATATTATTAAGACCAGTTCCACTCATTGCTCTACATTTTGAGTGTCTATATCCAACATTTCAGTGACAAAATGCGAGGTAATATACAGGGTGAGCCCGGCAGGTGGTGAGTTTTATCCCAGCTTCACCATAACTTCCCTCTCCTCCAAATCTCTTAACTCTGTTCTTGGACACCACAGTAGACCAGACTCTGAAACAACCATTCACAGATCCACAGCTGCCATTACTGGCAAGTGTAGGTGGTTCCTAGCTCTTCTAAATGGACCATGCCAGCCATCACTATCCATACAGTCCCACCCTTATCCCATCCAGCATGTCCTTTCATCCTAAAAACAACGTTTTGGATCATGTATGGTACAAAATAAACCTTAATAAAATACATAACTTGAAAGCTTAAAAAGGCATTCCTGGGGTACAGAGACCATCCTATAAAGAAATAGAAATTGTATAGCATTATGCCTGTGTACTGTTTTCCTGGCTGGTGAAAGGACAGTGTTAAAGAAAAATATGTTATTGTTGGGGCACAGCATATTAAAATCAATGCTTTTAAAAATAAAAATGTCACAGTTTTCCATTTCCCCGAGCCCTTAGGGTTTCTGTAGCTCCCACCCCAAAGAAATCTTAGATGTACTCCTGGCTCACTTGAGACTATACAAAACTTCCAGAAGTGCAGGTCTTCATTTGACTATAGAGTGGGGCTGAGAGTGTCTTTCTCTGCCTGACTCTGTTCATTGACCTATAGGTGGTGGTGACTGTGTGGTGAGGTGCATGATGATGTCAGCTATTGTGTGTGCAGAACTAGGACTGCTTGACTGAATATTTGCTGCTGTGATGTCCTCTTGTTTGTTGGTGGTGGTGGTGAGGGAGGGGCAGGCAGAAAGAGGGAGAGAGGCCACTGTACAAAACAATGGGGGGTGCTCACTGTGTGATGGCATTGCAGTCTTTTTTCTGCTGGGAGCTGGAATCAGTATGGGAGGAGGATAAATGTGCAATAATCAGAGTATTTCTTGGCTTGCATTGTTTTCTATACAAGTGAACAAAATTTGCCATTATAATTGAGGGCTAGTGCAACTATCTGCAGGCTAGTGCAATTTTGAATCAACTTGCCCTGCTGATTAGTGCAAAATAAGGTTAAGGTTGACCCCTGCTCATGGGTTAAGAAACACCTTCCTATATCGTCAGTGTACTGCTGTTCTAACCCAGGGTGGCCAACCTGTAGTTTGTGAGCCACATGTTGCTCTTGAAGCAGTTTGATATGACTCTCGAGGGGTTGTCAATTACATGTCAAGTACACGTCAAAGTCTTTTAAATTTGAGAAAAGTCAAAGTACAGGAGCAGAAAAGTGCCCTCAGTGCTCAATAAACTACTTTTACTAAGCCTGCAAGTAAATCTAAAGCTCCAGAGCTGCTCTGAATGATTATTTTAAAATTACAACTATTTTTTAAAAGTACTGTAACTTAATAAAATACTATTATTGAGTATTTACTATAACAATGTTATTATTTTAACTCCTAAATATGGATAAATATGGGTATGGCAAGGGCTGCATGTTGAGTATGGTACAGGCCACAAGTTGTTGTGGCTCACATCTACTCAGAAATTTAAATGTAGCTCATGGTGCAGAAAAGGTTAGACACCCCTGCTCTAACTTGTAACAGCATGAAAGCAAACATGCTTGGACTAACTTATGCTTGTTCATTTGGACAGCAAAACATACAGTACATAGCATTGCCACATAAGCCAAATGGTTCATTTAATGCAAATTGAAAAATATCACAGAAATAGATATGTAAGAGACAATGTGACAAGTCAAAACAGAGCAGTACATTGAACTCCAGGGTCTGTGCTATCACAAGTGCATAATTAGGCACCACTGTAGGGCAGGTATCAGCTAAGCGCAATCCAGTTTAATGTCATAGTTACTCTATCTTACTGTTTACATGTTTGATTATAGTACTAAATAGAGGAGACTCTTGCTTACAGTACCTTGCAAGTCTCAGAGAGAAGACAGCCCTTAGACACAGGCACCACTAAAACTCACTTTATTATCAATCAAGCAGGATTTTGAAATGAACTCCTTATAAATGCAAATAAAGTGCAACCATCCAAATTCTTCCACAGGATTGTCAATACATAACCTGGACAGAAGTTTACATGATCTTTACTTACCTTAATAAGGAAAGTGATTTTAACTTAGTAAACAAACAGATTTACTAAAAATGAAGACTGCCTGTTTTACTCAATTGGAGGTTCATCACAATGACTGTCTGCTTGTCCCAGTCCAGAGACCCCACTGACACAAGCCAAAACCTGAGCTCAAATCACCTCGTGCTCATCTGTGAATGAATTTGGCAGCGAGATAAAACAAAGTTCCCTTACAGCTGTGCTTCAAGATTGTTAAATTACTGATTTAAACTGCTGCCTGGAGAACTACATAAAAAAAAACATAACTGAAGACTTAACAAGTATGGAGCACACCACTGCCAACAAGGCATTGTTTAGACAAAATGTATAAAAGAGGGTTTAGGTGTTCTTTCAGACTAAAACAAGCTGCCTGTGCCGCTTACACTCCAATGATTGTAATTTGAGCTGGTATGAAAATACTACATGTATGAAACAAACTCTTCCCACCCCCTCTTCAGTGTAGTGATTTCTGGTAGTGGAAGGATTGTGGTTAAACTCCAAAATTGTGCTTTGGTAGAACTGACTTTTGGTAGGTAAAAGTGCCCTTTTTCCCTAGTGATAGAAAAATATCTGCAGGGCTCTGCCTCTGCAGCTGTAAAACTATTAGCATACTGGCAAACCTACATTTCAAGGTACCTCCTATGCTGTGCACCATAAGTTTTTATTTTCCCAATCCTAACCCATGCCAGGTGCAATTCTATTTCTAAGTCATGTAGGCCAGCCATATTTTTCCCAAGAATAAATTCAATTGCAACATTTATGAAATACTCAAATGCTGGTGGAACTAGAAAATGTTACCACCAAATAACATTGGAAGATTCCTGGAACCTTATATATTGATAATAATATAGGGTAACATTTCTTGCCCAATTTCTATTTTTAATAGAGATTTTATCCTCCAGAGCCGCAGCAGGTGGCTATTGCCTTCCTGATGGAGGATTCTCTCTCTGGTCACACTGCTCATGCACTCACTGATCCCCAGTAGTTCCCCATGGATTGCCCCATGACAGGGCAGGAAGGAGGTTGGTAGCTTCCTCCTCCCAGAGAGCCAATCCAGAAACCAGGGATGGCCCTCGGGAGTGGTGTATCATCATCGAGCCTGCCAGGCTCTTTTCCTCCATTTTTCCTGTCCTCCCTCCCTAATGACATGAAGAAGGCAGACCGCACCTCTTCACCTGTACTGCCTCCAGCCACCACCAGAGGGCAATCAATGAGTGGGATGACAAGTTCCCCACCCCTCAAAGAGAGAGACAGTCCTCTGGATGCTCAATCCTCTCCCCCGCAGACCCCGGTGGTGTGGGCTCATTCCTGAACCTGGGTTGCCAGCACAGCACGAGGAGTAGCAACCAGTGCCTCAACCTGCAGTGCCACCAGACTGGCCTTCTTGCACAATTTCATAGGAATGTCACCTTGGCAAAGCAGCTAGGAGCTATAGATTGCAAAACGTTGGTGACTGTTTTGGTTCATACATTATGTGCCTGTTTTTCAATACTGCCTTGCTTAATAAGTCTTTTCTAATTAATTCCTTATGGTAAATAATTTTTGTATGACAAACTGAGTGCTGAAGGCTGCATTCAAAAATATTGGTTGTCTTCTACTGTAGAATGAAGGTTGCAGTTGTTTTGTTATATAACTGCTGACCCTTTACCACACTGATTATCAGTGTGATCAAATTAAGTATAACTGAATAAAGGAGAGGTAATACAATCTTCATCACTGTAACCTTTTTTTTAACATCAAAAGCAGTTTAGGTATATACCACTTTAAATAGAAACCAAAATGTTGTGTTCTGTGGCATTTATACTTAGCAATGTAATGTATCAGAGGGTATAACCATACCAGTTGTAGCAACAGTTTGTGTCCCTTTGCTTTTGGGGGTTCAATTGCCTAATCCTTAAATGTGTCTCCGGTTGGCATGCTGACTAAGGAGTCTCGAGCTACCAAGGGGCTTCCCATTGGCTGTCTGTCACCATCACCCCTGACTGTCTGAGGAGGGTTATCAGGCAGTCGACCACTCTTTGATGACTCTTCAGAGTGTGAGGGTTCCTCCTGCATTCCCTGCCTGGTCGACATGGAGTCCATGGGGATCTCGCCGGACGAAGGCCCATCCTCCTTCATGGGCCTCCTCTGTTTGATCTCCAAGTCAACTGGTATAAAGATGGAGCCCACTCAGAAACGGGCTTGCTACCCATTGACTGAGATCCTTTAATGGGGAGACTCTCCGAGGCTATCCCAGTAGCAGAAGCCATCCTTGGCCCTGCCCTAGAATTCTGGCAGCACCCCACTTCCCTGCCCTGTGCCTGGATGGCCCACAAACATGTGGTGCCCACCAGATCTTTTTCAGGATTCAAAGTGCACCCTTGGCCTAGGAACTGGTGGCAGACTCTGTGTTTAGGTGCTCCCGCAACACTGGGGATATTGACAAGCTGCCTGACAAGGAATCCCAGAAGTTGGACCATGCGGCTAAAAAGTCTATGCTGCCTCCTCACTTGGCCTTCACCAGGCAAGCTAGGCCCTCCTTATGATCCACTTCTCCCATGTCCTGCTGGGCACTTTAGATGGGGTGCTTCCTCATCTGCCGGCAGACCTACAGACCATGGTCAAATAGGTCCGGGACCAGGGCCAGGCTGTAGCCAAATGACAACTCTGAACAACCATGGACATTGGGGACTCCTGTGCCTGCTCTGTGATGGCCTCAGTGGCCATGCGTCATAAGTTTGGCTGAGCATCTCAAGCGTCAGGCGGACACTCAGCACAAACTGACAGATGTCCCTTTCTGGGCACTGACCTGTTCTGGCCCAGGGTCGAGGGTCACCTCACCCGTGTCCAAGTCCAGTGCCACCTTGGATTCCGTGACATCTGCCCAGAGGTACCCCAAGGGCTCCAAACAGCAGCCAAGAAGGAAGCCCTTCAGTCTACCTCCACTCCTGTGGCTAAACCAGCCCTGTAACTGGCCAGCAGGCTCAGGTCTGTGACCTTGGCCCAAGTCAGTGGCCTCAGTTGTCTGTAAGGCAGGAGGGAGAGGCTCTGGTTGCACCCTCTGCTGGGCTCCTCCTATAAGCCTGTCCAATGGCGGGATAAGGGTGCCAACCCTGGGTCCTCCTGTGGGGGCGGCTCGTCCTTCCTTTCTGCCTGGTCTGCTATCACTGTGGAGAGGTGGGTTCTAGAAGTGGTTGGTCAGGGTCTGCCTTTGGAATTCAAGCAGTACCCTCCTTACTGAGCCTGTGCCCCACCAGAGGACTTGGTTTCCACAGACATGCTGTCCAGTTCTCAGAGGCAACATAGCCCAGCTCCTCCATAAGGAGGTTGTGGTCCCTATTGCAGATCATCCGGAACACCAGGGTTTGTCTCCAGGTACTTCCTGGTGCCAAAGTGGATGGGGACTGGCGACCCATTCTAGATCTGCACTGACCTGAACAAGTTCCTCAGGTCGCACACCTTCAGGATGGTAACTCTATCTCAAATCATACCATCTCTAGAGTAAGACATGTGGTTCTACTCCTGAATCTTCAGGACACATTCTTTCCCATCCTGATCCGTCCGTCCCCATAGGTTCCTCCACTTTCAAGCTGAGAAAACTCTCTTTGCAGATGATACAAAGATCTGCAACAGAGTTGATGCACAGGGTGGGATGGAAAGGATGAGAAGGGACTTGGCAAGGTTAGATGAATGGTCAAATGTATGGCAGCTTAGATTCAATGCTAAGAAGTGCAAGGTAATGCACCTGGGAAACAAAACCCAGGGAAGAGTACACAATGGGGGTGAGATACTAACAACAAAAAAAATGGAAAGGGACCTGGGGGTAATCATATCAGATGACCTAAAGGTGGGCAAGCAATGTGAGAGGGCAGCAAGGAGAGCTGGGGATACTGGGATGCATAGGGAGAGGCATCACCAGTAGAACACAGGAAGTTATTATCCTCTGTACAGACAGCTGGTGAGACCCCATCTGAAGTACTGTGTGCAGTTCTGGAGATCCAATCTCTGCAAAGACATAGACAGGATGGAAGCTGTCCAGAGGAGGGCAACTAAAATGGTGCAGGGTCTGCACCGGAAGACATATGAAGAGAGATGAAAGGAGCTTAATATGTATAGCCTCGAGGAAAGGAGGAGAGGGGGACATGATAGAAACATTCAAATACCTCAAGGAAACAACAAAGTACAAGAGGGTAGCATCTTTCAAAAAGAGGTGTGCAAGAACAAAAGGGCACAATTTGAAGATAGAGGGCGGCTCAGAGGTAATTTAAGGAAGTATTTTTCACAGAGAGGGTTGTGGATGCATGGAACAGCCTTCCGGAGGAGGTTGTGGAGTCAAAATCAGTGGTGGAATTCAAGCATGCATGGGACAGTCATAAGGCCATTCTGGGGGTGGGGGTAGGAAGAAGTAGGCTGCTGGTTAACTAGGATCTGCAGCTTATCCAGTAGGTAGGAAATGAGCAGACTAGGTGGGCCAACGGTCCTAATCTGCGTCAAATTCTAAGTTTCTATGTGGGAAAGTCACTCTTTCAAAGGCCAGGATACCTTTGCTGTTGTGTCCTTACATACTAACGTACCAAAATGCCAGCAGAATAGGCCTAACAGTCTTTTGTGCCTGCTCGTTTGGTCAGCCCCACCTTGGGAGTTGACCTTGCTGCCCCTCGCCTTCTCTGGCTTCTCCTTCTCAGTTCTGGATATTCTCACTGCACTGGATTTTGCTTCCAGAACCCTTCCCTGTACCTGTCCCACCCCTCTTGAACCCCTCCACTGTCTCTGCCTCCACCAGCCCCTGGGCAGTGCATTCCATGGCTCCACCACCCTCTCAGTGAAGTAGCACCTCCTCCTTTCTCCCTGAATCTTCCCTCTTCACTCATGCCTTCTAGTTGCCCCTCCTCCTTCCTTTGAAGCACCCTGACTGCTCCTCCCCATTTACCCCTTCATGTACCCGAAGACCCTCATCCTGTCCCCCAGTCTCTTCTCTCTTCCAATGTGTACATATTTAGCTGTTCAAGCCTCTCCCATAGGTCCTGTCCCCAATCCCCAAATCATTTTGGTTGCCCTCTCTGGACCCTCTGCAGGAGTTTAATGTCCCTCTTTAAGTGTGGCCTCCAAAACTGCATGCAGTACTTGGAGGTGTGGCCTCACCAAGCAGTTATGCAGAGGGAGTATCATTTCCCTCCTTCTGAGGTGATCCCCAGCGATGCATCCCAGCATCCTGTTGACCTTGGCTGCTGCCCTCCTACAAGTCTCAGAGTTGTTCATCTTGACATCCACCACCACCCCCAGGTCCCTCACAGCCATCGAGACTTGTAGCATTCCCCCACAGGGTGTACACTTGGCCTGGGTTTCTGGCCCCCAGATGCAGTACCTTGCATTTCCTGCATTGAACCTCAGCTTCCACTTTCTAGACAATCTTTCCAGAGCCTCCAGGTCCCCTGTAGGGCCACCCTCCCTCCTCCCCATCCACCACCTCCAGCCCCTCCTTCTTCCATAGTTTTTAGCAAAATACTTTTCAATAATTCTGATACTGTTTGCACACAAGCTAATAAGCATATCCATAACTTTTATAAAAGAAAAGCCAGTAGCCCACAGGCTATTCAAATCATCTTGTATTCTTACTGTAAAGTATGATTTTTCAAATTGACTGCCTCAACCACAAAGCATGCTTACATTTGGGGCTCTCATGTCCCATCATCAGAGTTGACTGTCTGTAGGATGCATCACATTATGTACATGCTAACTTTCTATTAGTGGAGAACCCATTAAAACCCACTATATTCATGCTACCAAAAGTATATAAAGAAAAGAAACCCCACCAGGGAGACCCATAGTAAGTGGGATTAATTCAATAACAGAACCCTCTCCAAATATGTGGACTTCTTTGAACACCCTTTTACAGGAAAAGTGAAATCTCACATCTGTGATACCAAAGGTACAGTTCCTTAAATAAATTAAAAAATCCAAATTGAGAACAAGACTATACTAGCTGATGCGATGTGGAAAATTTGTACAATGATATCCTCCATACAAATGGCCTGGAATCAATAAAAAGACCCTCAATACAAGAGGTAGTAATGTTCACGACCTTCTAATTTTATAGTGACTTAAGCTGATCTGGTGTTGACTAACAATTACTTCACTTTTGGTAGTAACTTCTATCAGCAGATCCATGGCATTGCAATGGGCACAACGTTCACTCCATCTTTGGCAACACTGTATGTAGGTGACTGGGATGACCAAAATATTTGGGATTCAAGCAATAACAGATGGCTGAATAAAATCAAACATTAAATGCATTTTGTAGATGATGTTTTATTTATCTGGAAACAGATGAAGTGGAATTGCATGAATTTCTTCAGTATATAAACACTAGAAATGAAAATCTCAAATTCACTTCCCAGCACAGTAAACAATCTATTAAGTTTTGGATCTCACAATATATGTAAAAATAACAAATTAGAAACTACTTTATTCAAAAAGAAACTGACCACAACATGATACTGTATTTTGATAGTAACCAACCTAGACATACAAAATATAACTCCCTATGGTGAACTACTCAGAATTAAAGAAAACTACGAAGGAATCAAACAGAATAAAAGAGTCAGCAAACATATGCAATAGACTTCTAGCAAGAGGTTATGAAGCAGGGTCCTTTTATAGGTAGTGGAAAAGTCAACACAAAAGGCAGAAATTAGTTATTAGAGGTAAACAGAAGATCTGAGGAAAAGAAAGAACAGATATGTCTCAGTACTACATACACAGAAGCCTATGGGGAAATAAAACAAGTAATCAAAAACATTGGAGAATACGTGAGGCACATAACATCCCTTATGCACTTTATTGTAAACCTTGGACTTTGTTAAAAATGTCTTGATTTGCTATAAGTGTATGTCCTAGTTCTCTGCAGGCAAACAAGCAGTGCTTTATTTGTCATGAACTTGTTTTTTATTGTCCTCAACCCCTATTTTTAAGATTTGGTGTTTATGTATTACTGTTTCGATACCACTGTACTCACTGTATTATATGTACCTATTGTATTAAAACTTGTACCTATTGTCTGTGCCACTGTACACCCTGGTTGCAAATGGAAATGATCCTTTGAATCAGTTTGCTCACCCATTTACCAAAAACATAAATAAATAAAAGATGTTATCAAATATGGCCCATTGTTCAGTTACAGAAGAAGCAGAAATTTAAAGGATGCACTTGTTGATACCTTATTTACTGAAAATAAAACAACCTGAGACCTGAATGGATGCTGGCAGCCCCATTTGGCAATTACAGATATGGCAATTGTGCCCATTTCAGCAGTACAAGGAACTCAAAATCCTTCAAACATCCCAGATCATGGAAAAACTATACTATAAAATGATTTATTAACTGCAGCAGCAAAGGGTCATCTATATGCTGACTTGCTCATGTGGGCTCTCTTATATAGCACAAACTAAAAGAACTTTGAAATCAAGCATTGGGGACATAAAACAGCTAAAAGAACACAGAACACAAAATATGCCATGGCCAAACATTACCTGGAAGTCAGCCACAGATCAGCAGCTTCACTCATTCATATAGGACTAGAGAAGGTCAACTTCCCTGCTTGGAGGGCAACCTGAAAGACCTCATTTACAACAAGAAGCATTCTGGATATATGAATTAGAAACATTGTCACCCAAAGGACTTAATGATGAAACAGGATACAGTAGTTATTTATGATTCATTCTAATATCAGATTAATAAAAGAAATGTTGCCACAGTTCCCATCTTAGACAAAGCATTATCTTCCTTTTTGTATTTTTTAAATATGTTTTAACACATTATTTAAAAGATTTGTTATTATTAATTGTATGGTGTAGTAGGGTTTAGAAGAATAATAATATTACAATGTTGCTCATAAAACATTGATTGTTATTGTCCTGGCTTCATTTATTCATTACTACTAACTGTTTTGACCTATTCTATTGTAATTTCATTGTACTCATGCTATGTACCTGTCTTTGATTGTTGTACTCTCCCAGGTCATGTCTGAAAATAGTCATTTCATGGCTAGTGCACCTATCCGGTTAACAAAAACTAAATAAATAAAAACATGTTTAAAGTAAGCTTAGAATTATACTGTAGACACTATAGCATTTTAAAGGCACATTGTATGCCATAAAAGATTTTTAGTAATTGGAATGAAGCACATACTATTTATTTTTCAGTGTCTGCATTTAGCACTTTAAAAAGTCAGAAATCCAGTTCTGCACCTTTAGATAAACATTTTTCATTTTAAATGAAATAAAACAGTTCAAGAAATCACGGCAGAAGGAGCTGTTCAAAAGGCTAATGTGTGTCACCAAAGTAACGAAAGCATATACATGAGGCAACACATCCTACAGACAGTCAGTTCTGATGATAATGTGACAGCTCCAAAACATAAGCACGCTTTGTGGTTGATGGTGGTTGATTTAAAAATCTTACTATGCAGCAGGAATACAAGCGGCATTTGAATAGCCTGTGGTCTACCGGTTTTCTTTTATAAAAGTTACTGATATGCTTATTAGGTTGTGCGTAAACAGTATCAGAATTATTGAAAAATATTTTGCCAAAAACCACGGAAGAAGGACACAAAGGCAAAGATATCCTAACCTTTGAAAGAGGTAACTTTCCCAGCTTTAATGATTAAGTAATTGAACCTTGAAAAGCAAAAGGACACAAAAACTATTGCTACAACTGGTGTAGTTATACCCTCTCATACAGTACATGACATTGCTAAGTATAAATGCCACAGAAAATGATATTTTGGTTTCTGTCTATTTAAAGTGGTATATACTTAAAACTGCTATTTAATGTTTAAAAAAAGGTTACAGCAATGAAGATTGTGTTATATTTCCTTTATTTGGTCTGCAGATAGCTTAGTTCCAGTGGGAACTATTTTGACTGTTCAATTTCCCTGTTATTTATGCACCCAATCTAATTTCTAGGTTCTCCTTATGAAAGTAAAGGGCATGTGAGCACACACCAATTGTACATACACACAGTAATAACTGAGTATGACATCATACCCAGGAATCAAGGCACTTGAGTGCTCATGATTCACTTTCCCTGTTGGGAAACTTGATTTTGTGCTCATGTGCCAGCACCAGTTATCATAAAAATAAAAGATATGCGACTGTGTGCTTATGAAGCCTTTTGCACACCCTCAGTGTGTGATGACCATTTAAACCACAGGTGTATAAAACACTTAATACAACACAAACACACACATGCACACACAAAAAAACCTTAAAGAAACAGGACAAACAGGAAAGAAGACAGACATGTGGGGAGTAGTGCAATGCACTGGCTGTGAGGCAGCAGTCTTCCGGAGACATTCTGGAGTCTGCGATGCTGCCCTATTTGCAGACAACTCTCTGCTCTGAGGGAAGATGTTTCCCATCTCCAGGCCAAACTGGACAGGAGTAGGGAACCTCCCCACCAAAGGAACACCAGGGCCACCACCACTGTCTCATAAGTTGCCAAGAAAGAGGAGTAGTTGGACCACGGTGGACTCAGAGAGGGTGAGGGTGGTAGAACAGAGGTGTAGTCCTCCAGTTGTACCTCTCCACATTCCATTCTGGTGGAACATAGCTCCCGATTGAGGCACCCACAGTGGGAGACCGAGGAGGTTGCTGGGAACCACCACAAGGGAGGCCCACAGGAAGGTGGAATAAGACACCACAGGGGAAGGAAGCAGCACCTGGTGGGACTCAGTTGTTGGAGTGAGAACTGGGGAGGCAGGGAGAGTGAAGTAAGTTGCCTGCCAGGTGCCATGTCTCAGAGGGACAGGAAGTGAATCCTCAGGATCACGAGAGCAGCTGCATGGAGAGGGAGCTGGACATCATTGTCCACCTAGGACAAATGACTTGGCTGGGCATGGGATCACAGCAGTGCAGGAGGAGTTTGTGGAGTTGGGGGGGGCCTTAGACAAGTAGCGACACACACAGTATCCTTCTCAGAGGTGCTACCTGTCTATGGCATGGGTGAGGCGAGGGTACTCTACACCATGTGATTCAATGAATGGTTGAAAAACTGGTGTGGAGCACAGTGTTTTGCTTCATTGGGGACTGGGGTTCCACCTGGAGGATACCCACCTATACTGGCATGATGGTCTGCATCTATCCGTGATGGGAACCAGGCTCCTAGGTAATAGGTTTAAATACTTAATTGGCAAGCTTTTACACTAACCAGGTGGGATGCACTGATAAGCAAGGACTTCCAGCCTCTCCCACAAAACAGGGTCGTTAGTGATGTAAACACCAAGATAGTAAGGTCAATATGGAGCAGGATGGGGTAAATGGGGACGCAAAGTTAGTAAGGACAGGGATGGGGCTAAAAGAGGTAACTCCATCAAAAGATGGAGAGTAATGAGTACCAAATGCCCATAGTCTGGGGCAAGGCTTCCTGAAGTAGTGGCCTTGATGGAAGAGGGACATCTGGATATTGTGATTGTCACAGAAACATGGTACATACAGAACCATGACTAAGATGTAAACATACCAGGGTACACAATCTACAGGAGAGATGGGGAGGGAAAGAGGAGGAGGAGTAGCTCTCTACATAAGGGAAGGTATCAAAGCAACAGAATTAAAGGGTAAACAGGGGAGAAGAGGCACTGTGGGTCAACTTGGAGACAGGCAATGGCACCACAACCCACAGGGACTGTATACAGACCCCATCTCAGGGGAGGAAATGGACAAGGAAATAATGGTAAGCATCCTTAGAATGGTAGAAAAGGGAGATAATGTTGATGGGGAACCAGAATATACCAGATGTTAACTGGAGCACCTTTGCTGCAGGCATATCATCCAGGAGCAGTGTTATTCTTGATGCCTGCAGGCATGCCTCAGACAGCTAGTATTGGAACTCACTCAGGAGGGAGCAATCTTAGACCTAGTACTCTCAAATGGAGACAGAGACAGGATCACAGATTTAGAAGTGGGTAGCCATCTGGGAACTAGAGACCACTAAACAGTATGGTTCATGATAAATGCAGCAGTATAGTCAAACTAAACAAAGGCAAAGGTACTGGACTTTAGGAGGGCTGACTTTGCCAAAATCAGTGAGTGCCTAAGGAATGCACTAGCAAAGAGGCAGGAAGGAGGGTGGAAGAACAATGGGAAAAATCAGAATTGCCATCACAGAGGCAACAAGCCTTTGTGTGAAGCAAATAAACAAAACAAAATGAAGTAAAACCAGTACAGTTCTCAAAGGAGATGGCAGAGAAGGTCAGGAGAAAAAGACAGCATTCAGGAAGTACAAGGAATCACAGAAGAAGCAGGTCAGAGAACTGTATCAGTTAAAGCAGAAGGAAGCAGGAAGGCAGTCAGAATAGTGAAGGCCCAAACTGTGGAAGAGATAGCCAGCTCAGTTAAGAAGGTGGGATAAAATCTTTATAGGTATATCAGGGAGCAAAGGAAGACCAAGGAGGGATAGTGAGGCTTAATATAGGGAGGAGGTGCGCAGAGGGTGACTGTGATAAGGCAGAGATACTGAATGAAAACATTTGCTCAGTATTCACAAAAGAAGAAGAGGGTAGGTACCTAAACCAAACAATAGAAGCACTCTGGATGGGGGGTTAATACCAGTCCATTCACAGAAGAAAGTGCCCTGAAAGAACCCTAACACTCAAGGTGGACAAAACAATTGGGCCTGATGGGATCCACCCCAAATTCTAAAAGAATTAAGGAGAGACCTAATCACACCACTGACTACCCTTTTAACAAATCATTGGAGAATGTTGTGGTACCTGAGGACAGGAGGAGGGCAGATGTGATTCCTCTTCACAAAAGTGGAAGCAAGGCAGGGCAGGAAACTACAGACCTGTTAGCTTGACCTCAGTGGTAGGGAAAATAATGGAATCACTTCTGAAAGGAAGAATTGTTGAGTACCTAGAGGCCAGCCAGGGCACAGGACCCAATGCAGCATGGATTTGCAGCAGGAAGGTCATGTCTGATGAATCTAATAGATTTCTTTGAATGGGTGACAAAGTAGTAGACCAGGGAGGGCGTGGATATAGCCTACCTAGACTTTAGCAAGGAATTTGACACAGCACCACACAAAAGATTAACAAGTTAGCCGGCCTGGGAGCAGGTCCCAGGTGGTAGCCTCAAGAAACTGTCTTGACAACAGGACCAGAAGATAATAGTAAACAGAGTGCACTCTGAAGAAAAGGGGTTACTAGTAGGTACCACAGGGTTCGGTACTGGGACTGGTCCTCTTTAATGTCTTTATAGAGACATTGCACAGGGGCTGGAAGGAAAAGTATGCCTCTTTGTAGATGACACAAAGATCTGCAAGAGGGCTGATACACAGGTGGGGTGGAAAGGATGAGAAGGGACTTGGCAAGATTAGAGGGGGCAAATATGGCCACTTGATTCAATGCAAAAAGTGCAAAGTAATGCACCTGGGAAACAAAAACCCAGAGGAAGAGTACACAATGGAGGGGTTACTTACAGTTTCAGTGGCTCAGCAGGTAGCACACTTGCCTCTGAAGATGGGAGATCAGAGGGCTGTGGGTTCCGTTCCCATCTGGCACTTGGGTTAATATCCCAATATGGACACTGTAGTGCAGCATGAGGGGGTGCTGTACTCTGAGGTGCCGCCTTTGGATAAGATGTTAAACGACATCCCATCTGCTTGATTGGTGGTTGTTCAGGTGGATGCTGAAGATCCCATGGCACTTATCGAAAAGAGCATGGTCCTGACCAAATTTCTCCCATTCACTAAAAATACCATCAACAGCTTAATCTGGTTCAGTTTAAGTTGCTTACCATCTGTATGCCCCTCCCCGTCACCCTGAAAAGGGAAGAACCCTGTTCTGCACGGGTTGCACTGGCTGTCAGTACAATGGTGAATCACCTTCAAGGTCGGGTTACTGACCTATAAAGCCCTACATGAACAGGGACGCAGTATCTGAAAGATCTCTTACTCCCTACTGCCCCTCTCGGTCACTCCAATCAACAATGAGGGATTGCTAGAGATTCCCAGGGTTCGCTTGAAAACATCTGAGCTCATGCATTTTCCTATGTAGCTCCTGCCCTGTGGAATTCTCTACCTCGTTGGATACTGAAGCTGCCTGACTGTCGAGAGTTTTAAAACAGAGTTGAAAACTTTTTATATGTAAAAGTTTATGGCCTATGATTTTATACTGTTAATATTGTATTTGTTTTGTTTATTGCTATTTGTAAAGTGCTTTGATCTTTGGAAAGCTTTTAAAATAAACTTTACTTTACTTCACTTACTTTTACTTCTAGGCCCAGTGGGCTTACCAGGTCAACAAAATTCAATACATAAAAACAACAACACAAATGGAAAGAGACTGGGGTAGTCATATCAGATGATCTTAAGGTAGGTAAGCAATGTGAGAAAGCAGTAAGGAGGGCTGGGGGATACTAGGATGTACAGGGAGAGGCATCACTAGCAAGAACAGGAAGTTATCCCTCTGTACAGACAGCTGGCGAGACCCCATCTGGAGTACTGAGTACAGTTCTGGAGACCCCATCTCAGCAGGGACATAAACTGGTTGGAGACAGTCTAGAAGAGGGCAACCAAAATGATGCAGGGTCTGTAGCAGAAGTCATACAAAGAAAGACTAAAAGTGCTTAGTACGTATACCCTTGAGGAAAGAAGGAGAGGGGACATGATAGAAACTTTCAAGTACCTCAAGGAATCAACAAAGTCCAAGATGGGTGCACCTTTCAGAAAAAGAGATGTTAAGAACAAGGGGCACAATTTGAAGATAAAGGGGATGGCTCAGGGGCAATGTGAGGAAGTATTTTTCACGGAGAGATTGGTGGACACATGGAACCACCTTCTTGAGGAGGTCATGGTGTCGAAAATAGTGAGGGACTTCAAGAATGCATTGGACAGACATCAAACAATTATAGTGAGGGGTAGAAGGAAGTAGGATGTTGGGTAACTAGAATCTGCAGCTTATCCAAGAGGTAGGAAATGGACAGACTAGGCGGGCCAAGTGGTCCTTATCTGCCATCAAAGTCTATGTTTCTATGTTTCTACGGTCACTTAGGCATTACTCTGAATTTAACTTGTATTTAAGTATTGAAAATAATAATTGAAGAAATCTGTCTTTGTGTGCTTGTGTTTCAGTGTTACATGTCAATGCATCCTGCTACCACCAAGGACCCTCACAAAAATGAGATAGTACACCTCAAGTGGCTCATCCTAGTCAGAACATTTTAAATAAATACAGAGACAAATGGGGGCAGGGCAGATCACAGCAGGGATGAAGAAAATCCAGGGCTATGGCTGGCAATGATAAGGGTTAAACATTAAACACAGTGCAATATTTCCATTAAGATGAGTACTTGCCCAGGCAAGCAGAAATCGGAGTACAGAATGTCTGGTTTTAGGTACCTGCACTGTGGTGCAGGTAAATTGTACCTGTTTTATACTTTGCTTTTAGACAACAGCAGTTGTTTTCTCCCTCAGTTTGTGTATGGCTGGAATAGAACTTTATTATTTTCCTAGAGCAACATTTCTCAAATGTAGCCACTGTGGCCAGATGTGGCCACAAAAGCTTTCTGTGAGACCACAGGCTGCCAAAGAAAACTTATGCCTTGCCTACTCCTCCCATGTATCAAGCATGGGCAGCATTTTTTTTTATGCAAGCAGCCAACTGCGTAGCAGTGTGTTAGCAGCATTCCAAATGCCTTTGTTTAGGGGCAAATATGCAAGTGGTGGTGCTTGCCACCAGAGTGCAAGCAGGCAATCATGGATGGGTTCATTTGGGGGTGTACGTTGCATGAGCAGCTTGTTAGCTGCATTTTAAACACTGTTGTTTGGGGATATGGGGTGCAGTGTATTTGGTTTTGCCACTGGGGTGGACAGGCATATTTCCTTCCTGTTGTGAGGAAGGAGGATGGTGTGCACGTCACCCATTGTTTTCCTTGTGAGCATGAGCAATGACTATGTTAGGGTGGTGATGATTTCTATGCTCTCAGGCTCTCTCTGTGGGTGTTGGGATGCCTTTGGGAACAAATATGGTGTCATAAATGAACTGTGCCACTCATTTTGGTGGTGGTGGAGATGAAGCATTCCCCATTGTCCGGGATTCCTGTGAGCATTGTTATGGTCTATGTTATTATGATTCTCATTATTTAACAGCTAACTTTCCTTGGGAATGAGGTGGACTTCTAGTTCCATTAAATATTTAGGGATCCACTTCTCTACTGATCTCCTCCTTGAAAAAGTTAAACTTGGACAGAGTTAGGGATTTGGTTAGCAGGATTTACAGCGATGGTCAGCTCTTCCTATCTCACTTTGGAGCCGAATCAATGTTATTAAAATGAATGTTCTTCCCAGGATTTTTATCCGTTGAATTTGATTAATCTCTGGCTTCCTCTTTTCTATTTTCAGCAACTCCATGCGTGGTTTCTAGTTTTATTTGGCCGGGGAAGAAGTCTGGCGTTCCTACACCAAGCTGTCGCTCCCCAGGGAAAAAGGCGGCCGGTTGCCTAATCTTCTGCTGTACTATTGGGCGGCTCACCTTTCTAAGTTAGGAGATGGTTTTCCACTGATCCAGAGATATCCTGCCCAATTTGGCTCCAGCTTGAACGTGCCTTTCTTTCTGAGGCTAAACTAGATAAATAAGCTTTATTTTATGTGCCTCCAAGGCTCTTTCACAGCTGGTGTCGGATAGCAGTGATGGGTACCTTTAGATCATGGGCACAATGCCTCAAGTTTTTCATATTTCTAGCGCTTGGACCTGGGACAACCGTGGTTCTTAATCTAATATTAGATTAGGCAGCTCTTGGATTACACGAAGAATGGCTCCCACAACTTAAGAGGCCAGAGTTGAGCATCTGTTTAGCTAAGACTCACTTCTCTCCTCAGGTGATATTCTGGAGAAATTTGGTATACCAAGTAGAGGGTTTTAAGGTTTATCAGCTTAGGCACTTAATCGGTAGCAAATTTGGTACTTCTTTTAGGAATCGGTTGCTTATCCTTTCCTCTCTGACATTATTAGTCTTGCCTCCCAATCTCACTCCATCTCATTGATTTATTCTTATCTTCTGAATTATAGTTCTCAGGAGGCTGTTGAGGGTCCGATGGTCTGGACACACCTTCTTCCCGACATTTCCGGATTGGACTGGTATATGGAAGGATTTGCATAGATACCATACCCAGGATAGGCTGAGGTTAACACAATATTATATTGTGAATAACCTTTATTATACTCCTGTCAAACTCTTTCAGCGTAAGATGGTTTCCCAACCGGAGTGTTTTAGATGCCTACAAGGTGATGGTAATTTAATTCATATCTTCTGGGACTGTCCTAAAGTTGCTCCATTGTGGTCCCTGGTCCGGAGAACCTTGATCCTCTTCTGGGTCTGACTGGGTTTTTGTCCTGGGATTTGTGTTTTGGTGATTTTCCCTGTAGATAC
The DNA here is from genome assembly GCA_016271365.2 of Neoceratodus forsteri. Taxonomy (NCBI): domain Eukaryota; kingdom Metazoa; phylum Chordata; order Ceratodontiformes; family Ceratodontidae; genus Neoceratodus; species Neoceratodus forsteri. The sequence continues at coordinate 991,576,126 of CM057449.1, forward strand.
CGTTGAGCGTCGATATCATATGGCCTTGTGTCCATGGCGGTTAAGAAGCTGGTCCTAAGACACTGGACGGATCATTTGGTCTTATCCTTTGCTGATTGGTTGAAGGAGGTAGTGTCGTACCTTCAGTCAGAGAGGCTGATTGCTAGTTTTAAAGGTCGTATGGACCTGTTTCAAGAGATGGGATAAGCTCCAGGCCTTATGTCTGCTTTAATAATGCAACTCTGTGACCCGATTCCTCTAGTCCCTTTGTATGTTATGTCATTTGTTAAATTTGATTTCTATGTTATCATGCTATTTATGATACTAATGTTCTGATTTTTGTTATAGCATACAGTGGTATCCAGACTTAATAGTTTCTTTTGTTGTTGGCGCCCAGTTGGGTGGGGGTGGGGGTTGGATGGAGGAGATTTCATCTGTTGAAGATTGTGTGATTTATCTGTCTTTGGGTGGTTGGGATGGGTGGGGGTGGTTTGGGGGTGTGGGGGCTTTTCTGGGTGGGGGTGGGTGGGAGTGGGTATTTTGGTTGTACTGTTTGTTTGCTACTTCTTGTGTACATTCTTCGGATTGTTCTGTTTTGTTGGTGTTTATTTTGCTGTTAAAACCAATAAACTTAAATTTCAAAAAAAAAAAATTATTTAACAGCTAGAAATTTAAATACTATAGTTCTCTCTTCTACTGTTGTGTGGTGGTGAGGGTAGTGAAAGCAACTGCACAAATTAGGCATGTTGTTTGTGTATGTGCACCTCAGTGCTGTTTTGTAATTTGTTCCTCATTGCTTAAAAATGGTGTGTGGTCACTGGCAGATCTTGTTGGCTGCTCTTCAGATCCCCCATGTTCTGGCTTTTAGAGCCACTGTTCTTGAGGCTGCAATATTAATGTAAAGCAGCCAAGGGAAGATGAGCATATCAGCAGCAATGAGTAGGTACTGTATGTTGAGTGCAGGATACTCCAGGCAGATCACTGTGTGGTCAAATAGGTTTGTTCTTTAATAACGCACCAACTTTATGCAAACCCTTTTAAATGAATCTAGAAGAGGGACATAAAGGAGGAAGTTAGCAAAAGACAAAGAACAGCAGGTGATAAAATACAGTAGGAAATAGGAGAAGAAAGGGTATTAATTTATTGCTATATTTAATGATTGATTAATTGATCCATTCATTCATTCACGTAAGACAGCTTGTTTCCATGTGGCTCTTGTGGTTGAATGACATTGACCAGTTTTATTGACAGGGGAATGTTGCCCAGGACACTGGGAAAATCCCTTTCCTCATACAGTAAGTGCCATAATATCTTTAACTTCCAACTGGACGATGACCAAAGAGGGATAGAATGGAGCTTGGTTTAGCATCTCATCCAAAGGATAGCAACATAATTAAAAATACAAGCAATATGTATACTGTACAAAATTATCAGGTACCTGTTCTACAAAAGGTGCAACTACAGGAATTGAGATTGTTTTAATATAAAGTACTGCATGCCACAGTAACTTAACAGTTCTCAACAAAACAAGAAATCATCATCAGTCAGGGGCTAAGGTAGAAGGTGGTGCAGAAGGGGAACAGAGAAGGTTTCTGGCATCAGGAACAGGGAGAGGGAATAACTGAGAGGGACTGAAGAGGAGGATAGTGGAAAAGCTGGTGGATAGAAGCAGGTGAAGACAGGAGTGGTATAGTCTCAAAAGATACATTTTAGGTTGAAGAGGAAGTGTTTGAGCAGATGGGGTAGAAGGCTGACCACTGATCGGAATCCTGGAAGAGAAGACAACCAGCCCAGCAGAGGTCTTGGCACAAGGGAGGTTGATGGAGCAATGTTAGAGTCTTTCAAAGAGTAGGAAGAAGGTGGGGGCAGTTGAGGAAAGCATTACAAGGGAGGGAATCAACTCAGAGTGACTCAGGAGAAGAGCACTAGAAAGGAAAGCAACACATGTATAGAAATGAGGAAATAGAAAATAGAGTTAAAATCTATGTTTCAAGTACCTTAGGTCTTCTTCAGGAAATATCTAAAGAGGAAAAACAAAGCTAGTTTAGAGGGAGGTAAAATAAGGGATATATATGTGGGGAAAGAAAAAGGGCATATACTGTATATCCCTTATTTTACCTGTCCATTGCACTAACTTTGTTTTTCTCTTCTAGATATTTTCTGAAGAAGACCTAAGGTCGAAACGTAGATTTTAATTTTATTTTCTATTTTCAATGTGCATTTACTATAACCATTTTGTTTTGTTTCAGACCACATGCTGATGCAGCACCTTGTTTTTGTATAGAAAGTAGGATGAAGAGAAAATATGTCCTCACATTTACAATAGGCAGTAATCTTTAATAGTAGAAAAATACTCTACAAGCAAAACATCTTGACTTCATGTGGGAAACTAGATACCATTTTGCAGATATATACCTTCCTTTTTAATAATAAGCATAAAGACACAAGGGACAGAGCACAGATAAAGATAATGCAAAAAGGAGGAAATGCAGAGTTGAAGTATGGTTAAAAATAAATTGGCCTCTTTACTGTTCAGCATGTGTTTTGGACTTTGGTATATCTTTTTGCTTTAGAGGCAGTGTGGTCTAGTGGTTAGAACACTAGCTTGGGAACCAAGAGATTACAGATTGCAACTCCTCTAGAGCAAAATACTCATTGAATGATCTCAGGCAAGTCACTTAACTTCTCAGTGTTCTAGTTCACCCACTTCTGAAATGGGTACAAGCAAGACCCCACTGTAAATGAGATACTGCTCCCTAGCTCTGTTATCCTGTGCAAATACATTGAAAAATACTTGCTCGTGAAGAAAGCACATTTTTTTAATTTATGTTACCTGCAGTATATTATTAATTTACATTCATTATGATGCACATATTGTCTGTCTTTAAGGTTACATTATAAAAATAAAATATAGAAACAAAATAACTTGTGAATAGGGAACAATGCTAACAATCCTCTATTCAATCATCTCTAATATTAATCTTGCAGCAATGCTGCAGGAGCTATAGACTGTGATGGCTACAGAGCATTGCACTTCCTGAACTGTAGTATTTACAGTATGCTGCTTTTGTTGCTAAAAAGATTCATACATTTCAGAAGGTGGTGCTGTTCTACCATATTCCCACATCATCTACACAAGCACACACTTCTAAAGTTGTTCACAGAATGACGGCACTATTTGAAAAGTTATGAAGCATCAAAGATGAATACAGCTTTTATATCCATTCAACGTATTACTTTGGTGCCAGCAATGGCCATAAACCAATGTTTTACAGTATGATGGCCTGCTGTACTGTATGTGTGATCCATTTTCACAGAAACGTAGACAGTGTCAGCAGAAAAAGACCACTGGTCCATTCAGTCTGCCCAGTTTACCCTAGTCTACCACATGCCCTGTTGTCCGGACGGGCTTTCACCCACCTACTTTCCTCCCTGCACTATTGCTTTCTCCATAGCAACTATTAAGCTCCTTTACACTGTCCAGCTTGGCTTGAACCTATTCATGGTGTTTGCACTCACCAACTCTGCTGGCAGGCTGTTTCACAGCTCAACACACGCCTCTGTAGAGTAAAACTTTCTAGCATCCTCTTTAATTCCTTCCCAGCTTATATTCATATCCCATGTTTTAGATTCATCATTTTGCTAAATAGTTCCTCAAAGTTGACACTGTTTAGTCTTTTCAGGAACTTGATGGTCTCTACCAGGTCCACATTCTCCTTCTGGCCTTCAGTGAGTACATGTTCAGTGCTCTAATCTCATCCTAGGTTTCAGGGCTGAGCGAAATGCTGAATTTCTGACCTCACAGAATTTGTGATATTTTAGAAAATTCCACGATTTCCACCACTTGTGGAATTTCAGCATTCCACATGTGAAATGTTTATCACGGATGAATAATCCACAGTTCACATAAACTGTGGCTTATTTTTCTGCAATAAACAACAAATTATTCTGTGGTTTTCATGATCCACACAACATTATTCCGCAGTTTATAAGAAATGCTTTTGAAATTCCATAGAAAATAAAAGAAATCCCACAAGCATCAATTTTGATGACAGAATGTCACATTCCACACAGCTCTACTAGCTTGCCCTTGACTAATTCCCTCATCAATACGTTGCTGCCTGCTCAACTCTACATCTTTCATTTTACTTGAGCTTATTTGCTTAGTAATGGTAAGCAATATATTGTATATTGTATTTTGAGATTTGTTATATGTAGGGCCTGATTTCTAGAAGCTTAGCTCAAGTCGCCACCAAAGGTGACTTGTGCCAATCGCCGTTGAGACAGTGGACCCTGCACCCTACTCTAGAAGGGCAGGGTCTCCGTGCTAAGTCCTGTGACTTGCAACATGCAGACAAGTACACCAACCTAAGGCATACCTGAGGGTCATGTCACAGATCACAGCCCCCCAGCAAAGCGTAAGTGCCCCCTCAAAGCCGGAGGGTGGCTGTTATCCCCATCCATTCCCAAACCTGATATACTGCCAAAAATGTTTGAAAGTAAAACCTTCCAAGAATCCTGGTCAGTCCAATCATCTCCCCTCCCATCACCCAGCAGTGCCAGTCCCCCACCCATCCCCAGCCAGCGAATTATTACCTCTGCTTCCATGGTCAGCCACCTGAGCTCCATGAGCATTTCTGTATATAGATGCACTCAGAAATTAATGAATACTATTCAGTTCTGAGCGACTATACAGTAAGCGTCATGTGGAGCCCAGTCAAACAGCTGGCCGTGGAGGTGAGAGGTAAGTGCCAGTCACTGGTTGGAGATGGGTGGGGGAATGGCACTGCTGGGTGAGGTGAGTGGGGGCCACTAGACTACCAGGATCTCGGGGTTTATTTTTTAAACATTTGTGCAAAATATTGGGTCAGGGAATGGATCGGGGAACACAGCTGCCCATGCAGGCAGCTAGTCATGTGGGGTTTGGGGCATGATGTGTGTGGGGGCAGCCTCTGCAGGGCATTTAGGGTTTGGGGGTTCTGGGGCTAGGATGCAAGTTGCCCAGCTGGGCACATCTGCTATGGGGGAATCATGGGCTGGGGAGAGTTGTGTGCTGCCCTGTGGGCATCAACAGGGTGTTCTGGGCATGGGGCGCAATCCTGTAGTGGGAGCAGTGGGTCTTCAGAACCCCGGAGGACGTAGCAGTACAGTTACACCAGCTAAATGCTGGTGTAACTTACATGCAGTTCTCCTCCGAGATCTTGTAGAATCTTGACATTGGGGATTTTGTTGCTGCCCTACTAGAATAGGGTGCAACTGCTGCTGTAAACCCCCAGCACCATGTCACAGGGGATTTATCTGCAGCTGCTGGCTTAACTGCTCTTTGGTCGCAAGTGGCCTGTGACATGTCACAGGCCACATCAAAAATCCCGCGCACGCAACTGTTGGTAACGCTATAGCCATTCGTTTTGGCTAAGTGCTATTATACTAGGCATATCTCTTTTAGAATTGGGCCCAGTGTCTTTATTTGATGTCTTTCCATTCCTGTTAACATTGCTGTGCATTGTTCCAGTTCTATGCAATTGGTGCTGTATTGGTTTCCATGTTCTGTACCCCAACTTCCTGGACACCTCTAGAAATGAACTACTATGACCAGTAGGCATTCCTGGTAAAACTCATTCAATAATTAAATAACTAAAGCAAAATAAAATAGAACTATTTTTTTACATCAAATTAATTTAATACTGTATATGAGTATGTATTATGATTTTAATTGAGTCTGTTATTAACTATTGATACCATAGAGAGTGTTGCAGTTTGTAATAGTCTATGGGCTGTATGCTGATGCCACAGCACATTTCTATAGCGAATACATTACAGCGGCAAGTCACTGTTGCCACTGTAATGTACCCATGTGACCCTGGCACCGCTTTCCCAGGGTTTGCCCCGAATCAACTCTGACCTTAAGTTGATAATCCTAGTTACCATGGGTGGGGCAGCAGAGCCCTGCATTGGGGGTTCAGTGGGCAAAGCCTCTCAAAAACAGACGGTTCCCAAGAGATTCATGCTGGCCACAACTTGAGGTCAACATAATTCCATTGCTGTAGTGTCGCATCGAAAAAGTTGTCACTGGTGTGCGTGGATCTGTCTACTGGCTGCAATAAATATTTATTTACAGATTGAAATTGTTATAGTGCAATATTTTCACCCAAACGTTCAAGTGGTGACAGTCTTATATCATAAAAGACACATCTCAGTATCCCTATTACCTTAAAATACTGTAGGTCTTCTGAGATGGCATTCCAGCCGTAGTCAGCTTGTCTTTGCAAAGAAAATCCTCTATATCCAGACATGTAACTGCAGTTTCTCACACTTCTAGCTGGTTTAGTAGTTACTGATTGTACTCCAGTGTACAGTATGTACATTAAGGGTAACATTTAAATGCACATGCCCATTTTGAGACAACAAACATAATGTCCTTCCAGATAGTTTGATCACCCAAAGGTGGTCTAACTTCTGACATGATTGCTGCAGCTTGTGCCCTGAAAATAATGAACTCTCAGAATCCTGAAGCATGTGTCATTTATTTGCCAGAAACCAGGTAAACTGTTACAGAAGTGTCAGGATGTATACAAATAGGCAGCAAGTACCCCAACACATTTGCTAGGACACTGCAAATGTCCAAAATATGGATGTTAGTGCTGTGTCCCACATTTGAAAATCCCAGCCTAAGTATTCTTGCCCAGTTGGTACTAAGCCTAGAGATTTAAAAAGTGGGTCCATTCAGCTACCGTATAAGGAAGTAGCTACAGGTTATCAGACCATTCTGTTTTCTCCTTTTATGTACAGTGACTTCCAGATTTATCTTACCCTCTGCAAAGGTTTTCCTTCAGTTTTCACAGGTTATGATTCATTGACTAGGGTTATCAGGCTATTTATTTATTTATTTTGGTTACTGGTGGTGAGGTAAACTAGGTAACAGTGCCCATTCACTTGGCATATGATGTCTAAGCAGATAGCAGTAGAAATGATATAGTTTTCTACTCTTGTGATTAGTAGGTTATGTGTTCTGAAGGTTTAACCACAACGTTGTTTCTCCTGTTTGCAGATAATTCTGTATCAGACATCTGTAGGAGGCAGTTATGGATTATTGGGCCTGGTGATTATTCATGGACACTGATATAAGTCACACATTGCCCAGCCCTTTGTATCTGGTACATTCAAGGGTATATAATCTATTCTGCAGAGGTGCTGAATCCATAAACACTTAGAGGGCACCCAGTAGTTCACTGTGCTGTGGGTATTTTTGATACTGAGTGTCAGGGTTTACTTGGGGCTTCTGTTTTTGTTGATTTCTTCCTCAAGGGTAACAGGTGTTTATCTCCTGTATCTGGTGATATTTGTTTTCTGATCTTGTCAATACTGTATTATTACAGTCATATGGCAGGCTCACCAAATCTAGGTCCTCAGTTTTAGGTCTCATTGTCCAATCCTTCTTTCCCAAGGACTCCACTCCCAATATGTCTCTTCCATTAACTTACAGTACCTTGTCCCACTCTATGGCACTCCTCTCCTTGGGGAGACCATTGCAGTCTTATTGTAGCAAGTTAGTTTGTATTTCAGTCTCATACTGAATTTTCTTCCATAAACCCTCTCTGTCATGGTTTGATGGCCAGCCTAGATGTAGAATTTACCTCATAGAACGTTAAGGAACTCAATATTGTTTACTGTTTATTTAGATCTAGGATTACAATTACCTTTGAGCCAAGGCTATTTTACAAAGGTTTCATGTCAGGAGAGTACATTCATGTTAAACAAGGATATACAACATTAAAGAGAGCATACAACAATATTCATCAGTTCAGGTACAGGCATCACGGTAAATAGGAAACATGAATAACACATACAAGGAATCATTTCAGAAACCTAGAAGAAATCAAGGAGGAAGGGTGAGAGGATAAGGGGTGGCAGCTGAAAAGAGACTACAGCAGCTCACAGCATTGTCAAAGAACATCAGAGGGGTGGTTGATCTCAATGGGAAGGGGAAGTTAGAGGTGGCAGTCACATGAGCTGGAGGCCAATAGATGATGATGGAGGCTTGATTTGAATATGCCCAGTGAGGAGGTGGAGGTGATGTGAGTGCTGAGGGCATTCATCCAGCTGGATGCACGGTGTGCAAAGGATCTTTGGCCCAGTGGTGCGGCATCGGGGACCTGTAGAAGCTGATGTTCAGACCCTCTGCTGCTACGAGGATTAGTGTTTGGGTGCAGGAGGGCTTGACACTAGGTGGAGTAAGGCTCAAGGCAGTTCTTTTTCACCATCAAGCAGGTAAGGTACTTTATGTTAGCGAAGTTGAAGCCATCCCATTTGAGCTTAAAGCTCACATGTTTGTGTGGAGTCAGGGATCCAGTAAGCAGTCAACAGGCCTTGTTTAGGAGGTCGTTATGCACCTGAGGGTGTAGTAGAGGCAGAGCCATAGATTATGAGGCCGTAGTCTATAACGGAGACTACCGAGCTCTGGAAGGAATCTTCAGTGCTGCCTGGGTAAGATGCTGTCTATTTCGGTAGAGAATTCCAATGCATGAGTTTACCACTCTGGCAACACTATCAATGTGAGTCCCATAAGATAGGCAAGGGTCAAGTGAGATTCCAAGGTATTTAGAAGATGACACTGGTTGGAGGATATCACCAGCACTTGTATTGATATCAAGGGGTATTGCCTGCATTTGTTTTATGAGAGCTGCAGAAAAGCATAGATTTAGTCTTTGTGGTTTGGAACCAGTTTATGTTTTGTGAACCAGTTTTCAACAGCGGAGAAAGCAAGCTGTAGGTTGTGAAGTAAGGATTGTGGGTCATAATAGGAGGTGAGAAGCACAGCATCATCGGCATAGAGGATAATTTGTTCTGGGCAGGATAGTGGAAGAGAGTTCAGAAAAGGCTGAAAAGTAGTGGGCACAGTATGGATCCCTGAGGGACACCTGAGCAAACAGGTTTGGAGTCAGAGAGTACTCCTGAGATTTTACTCTTTGTGAGCACTGGTCCAGGTAGCTATTAAACCATGCAGTTGAGTCCTGGGAGAGCCCAGAATTCAGCAGCTGTTTGGTAAGCAGGACATGGTGAACAGCATCAAATACCTTAGTCAAGTCGATGAATATGGCTCCAGTTAGATGGCCTTTGTCCAATGAGTTGTGAAGGACTCAGTGAATTACAGGGGGTTGTTGATGTGCTGTGCCCTTGCCTGAACCTGTGTTGCTGTGCACATAGGATGTTATATTTGTCCAGGTAGTCTAAGCTGGTCAGCAACAATGCGCCAAGGGCCTTGAGGTGTAATATAGAGATCGGCCGGTAGTTCCCCTGTATGGACTTGTTGCCACTTTTAAAAATGGAGGACAATAGTAGATTTCCATTTACTTGGGAACTGACTGAGGCTGAGGGAGAGGTTGAAAAGTCTGGTAAGTGGGTGCAATACCTCTTCAAGGGTGAGGATAGCAGTTTAAGGTCCAGTGAATCACCACTGGCTCTGGACTTGAGATAGCCTTTGTTATCTATTTGCAGACATCATTCGCCATGACTTTTTGAAGTGGAATGGCAGATGATTTGAGGTGGTAGGTAGGAAATTTGGAGCAGGGATTCAGTTTCAGAGAAAAAGTCTGGGGAGAACAGCATTAAGGTTGGTAAGGCTTCATTGAAAGTAGGTGGGTGGATACCAATTTTGAGCCATATTTTGGATCTGAATTTTATAAGTAATATCCGATCAGAATCGGATTTTATCAGTTCGGATTATTAATGAACTACATACACATGACTACTGTAATGTTTCTTTTTATTTTCAGTAGAGAAATTATAAAAATATATTTTTAAAATCAAAGTGAGTTTATCGAAAATTGTCTAGGTTTTCCTTAATGAACAGAAGCATGTCGGCAGTGTCTGGTGACAGACGGGATCTACAGTCTGTTATAATATCTCCTGCCACACTGAATATCCTTTGCTGGGAACACTGGTTGGGGTGAGCCAAATAGCATTTTGCCATCCTAGCCAGAGTAGGAAATGGCAAGAATTGATCTCCAAAACTGCAATGCATCAGGTGTGCTTTTTGGGCGAATGTTCTCTGACAGATATGCATCCAGCTCCGTGTTGTGCTGCAGTATCCCATCAATTGTAGAAGCTAAAAGAAAAAATTATATTAATCTGGCAGATTGTGAACTTTAGTAATCCCAAAATGAGTGTGCTAACTTACAGTCTTCAGGTAGAGCTTTATATTGTGAGTACACTTCCCACGGATCATCTGCCTCTACTTCAGGGTCAATTACAGGGGGCAGTTGTGCTTTTGGCTGTTGCAGCTGATCATCTGTGAGTTCATCCACAAGTTGTTTAAGAACGCCTTTGCAAAACTTCTGCCACATTTGGTGCGAAGAAATGAATTTTATATCAAGCATCCAGCACTGTAGCTACAACAACTTCTTTGTTGACTCGTAGTGCATCAGTCGTTTTCCATAGATGCTAGTAAGGCATTTTTCATTGATAGTAGCCCATTGACCTTAATACTTTCAACACTGTGATATAGGATGGTAGCAGTGGGGATCACATCAGAAATGCTGGCACTATCAGAGCTCAGTCTGCATGTTTCATTTTCAAATGGTCTCAGAAGTGTGCAAACATTTTCAGCCAGTGACCACTGAGAAGAGTTGAAGGTTCTGTCTCGCACTGTACAGCATAGACAGTCAGTACTCTCGTTGTTTGAGTAGCCTCTCTAGCATGTAAAAAGTACTGTTCTACCTTGTTGGAACGTCCCTGTATTAAACGATGTTGTGGCACCTGTAGTGTTTTTGTAGGTCAGTCATCTTAGCTATGGCAGATGCAGAATGCTTAAAATGCGATACCATCACCCACCCTGTTGCTAGTAATTCTTCAGTGGAACACTGCTTTAATATGGAATCATGCACAAATTACTGCAGGGTGTGAGCAACACAAGCAGCACTCGCCACAGCACTGAATTTCATTGCCTTAGCAATGTTGGGGCCATTATCTCTAATGACAAGGTGCCTTTTCGTGGGCACTATTCCCCAGGTGTCAAGAACTTACAGAAACTCTTTAGAGAGATTTTCCCTGTGTGCTTATCTGAGAGGTGCTTAAGATGAAGCAAGGCTGAATGCCTTTAAAGTTGTCATCTATCCAGTGGGCTGTGATAAGGAGATAGGATGTAATAGAACACTCTGCTGTCCAGGTGTCAGTAGTAAAGCTAAATGAGGTAACATTAGTTAATTCCACCTGCATCTTACATCTCGGTTTATTGTACATTTCAGGGATTTTAACTTTGGAGAAATGACTGTGTGAGGGTAAGCAATATCTCTGCTCAAGCACTGCAATCAATCTTTTGAAACTGGCATTTTCAACAATTGTAAATGGCTGCTCATCTAGGGCAATCATCTCAGCAACAGCACAGGTAATTTCAACTGCCCTCGGTGTTCGCTGGGGTATTGTTTTGAAGGTGCAATGCAGTTTTCGATTGTTTCAAGCTCCCTCTTTATTTTCTTGGTTGATGGCTCACATAAGGATTTAGCCTGTCACTCCAATTCCACTTTTAGCTTTTCAGTTTGCAACTGGAATACTCTTTTCTATGTTTGTTTCAGAATGATTGAGCAAGCCAGAGGTGCCAAAACTTTTACAGACGAGCCTCGATTTATATACGTTGGAGTGATACAGAGACAACGCTAGCTTTAGCCTCAGACTCTTTGTTGACTACAAAAAATTCCATACTAGACTTTTGTTTGCCATTCTAGATGAAAGCTCCTACTCACCTCTGCATTGCACTGAACGCTTTGCTCTGTTGGTCTCACGTCTCACCCTCAGCACAATTGTCTTCACAGTAAAGCACCACTTATAAGGAATTTAAAAGTGATCAGGTGCATGATTAACAGGTGCTCATGTAATTAAAGTAAATAAAGGGATTCGACCTCTTAAAGGGCTACTATGTCCTGATCGAACTTCCAAAAATCATGGATATCCGACGGATTGTTTTATCGGTTGGATATCTGCCCATCCCTAATTGAAAGTATTGGCAATGATCTTTGGGTCAAGGGTGGTGGCTCTGTCAACCATCAGTAGGGTTGGGGAGGACTTGGACTGCTTCTCTGTGACTTCCCTATATTGTCCTGCAAAAGCTCTCCCATCTCCCAGGTGTTGGTGAGGGCTTCCTTGTGTAGGTACTCTTCATCAGTCGTATTTGTTTTGTGCAGTTGTTGTAAGTCTGTTTGTAGTTTTGAATGTCCAGTTGAGCACCTGTGGCTCTAGCTATTGCCCAGATGTGGGCCCTTGATTTAACTGAGCCAGTAGCTCAGCCATGAGCCAGGGATTGGAGAGTGCTTGACTTTGTGCTTTTTACTGGGGTAGCCGTGATAGAGTCGAGGCAGTGTTGAATGTGGTGATGAAATAATCAAGGACTGAGTCAACATCCAGTGCATTGTATATGGAAGACCAGTCTTGGACTAAGACAGGATTTGAGATGGGCCAGTTGGCCTACAGGGTAGTACTCTGCTGGAAATGGTTTTAGGAGGAGGCTTATGAAACTTATTTGACCAGTTGCATATGACAGGGGAATGGTCACTGAGGGAATCCGAGAGGACAGTGGTGTTGTTGATATGGGTTGGGTGGCTGGCAAGAACCCAGTCCAGGAGAGTGCTGATACCTGACTGTAGTTCTTTCTTGTGGGAAATCAACCATCTGCATTAGGTTAGCTGAAGAGATAGCATCCTTGTGGGTTCCTACATCAGGTGCAAGCCAGTTGATATTAAAATCGCCAAGGAGAAGGATCTGAGATCTGGGAGGCTGGGGTCTTACAAAGTCCAGGACTGCACAGAGACCAATCCCTTGGTCTTTTGGTGGGATGTAGACTGACACTACAGTGAGCACTTTATTTTGGGCCCCAAGGAGTAGTTTGATAGGTAGTAATTGCACAGAAGAGACAGAGGGGGTAGTGGAGACGGGGTGACAGGTGATGTTGTCTTTGATGTAAATTGCACCCCCTTTTGTCCTCCTATCAAGTCTGAAAACAGTATAGCCTTGTAGCACAGTAGCATGGTCAGGAGTATTGGACATCAGTCAGGTTTTCGACAACAGTAAGGATATCAGGGTTATGCTGGTCAGCAAAGATTTGAAGGGCAGCAAGCTCTGGGAGGAGGCTGCATATGTTGAGGGTGGCAATGATGAGACCCCTGTCTGACTTCCCAATTCTGGCTGGGCTGGAGGTAACTGGGCCAGGGTTCAGGTGAACACCTCGATATCAGTAGGAGGAGGAGGAGGAGCAAGAATTTTAGTGCAATCTGTCATTGTTCATAGTCGGTATGTTATGTATCCATATATTCCCATTAAGTAAAAATCATTTGTCACAAAACTAGTGAAATGGTGCATAGATGTGGCTCATTTGCATGAAATGCACCTAACACCCCACCCCTGGGAAGCTCAAAAACTGATAAAGCACTGGGTGGTCATAGAGGTACACAGCTTCCACTGACACAAATGCTCTGGAGCCTCAATTTGTTCCATAAGAGACAGCAGTAGTAAATACTTTGCAAAAAGGAGTATGATGTGGGAAGACAGAGTCTGTTGGTGATGCAGACTACTTCATAATTTCTTAACTGGAATGTCAATGGACTGAATGGAGGTTAACCAGCTTTTCTTAGACTTAGCTCAACACCTACCCCCTTTAACTCAGAGGGTCTACTGATTTTGCTGGGGGTTGGATCTCATTGCCCAGAACATTAAAAGGATCATCATTAAGGTGCTCCCTAAAAATGGCAAGGATATTACACAGTGCTGTAGCTGCCACCATATCCCTGATAAATGTAGACTGAAAGGTGCTAGCCAAGTCACTTGCCTTCAGAATGGAAAATATACTTCCTTCTTACATTCACCCTCTCAGGACAGCTTGGTAAAGAATACTATACTCACAAAAGAACTCTGCACTCCTCAGCTGTAAAGAAAAAAGGCTTTATTAGTTTAAAAAGACCACCACATCATGTGGACACAGGCATACATAGTGAACCCCAACTGGTTTTGCACATCAGCACATCATTGGGGATTCCCCTGATGAGGTACTGATGTATGAAACTGGTTAGGGTTCAGTCTGCTTGCCTGTGTCCACATGATGTGGCGGTCTTTTAAACTAATAAAGCCTTTTTCTACAGCTAAGTGCTGAGTTCTGCTGTGAGTACTGTTTCTATTTTGGTTTCTGCATCCTACTCGAGTAGTGGAGCAGCTTTGTTGCTCTTAAGCTTGGTAAAGAGCAGACCTGGGTCAGATCACCTTACATCCATGTGCAGTATTATCAAAGCAGTAATGAATTCCCCAATCTGTCAGTGGATGTTGCTAGTGACATTGAAAAGCCTTTGGAGGGCAGCACAGGTGACACAGGTTTGTGATCAAACTAGGGTATTAGGTTGGGCAGCCAAGGGCTGGGGTGGTGTAGCTGTGAGGAAGCAGTTCTAGCTAGAAGGAGGTGTTGCAATTTCTATTGCCCCAGCAAGCCCTATGGTGTTGCCTGGGAGCTTGTCTCTCCAGTAGGGTGTTGCTGCATGTGTGCATAAGTTCACACAAGAGCTATGCCAGAATCAGAGAATGAGGGAGATAAAATAGAAACCCTATGACTCACTATTGCCATTCATGACAGTAGCCAGCACTCTTGGGCTCCACACCACTGATTCCCACTGGCTTTGACAGCAGGCAGAGTAGCAGATAGGGCTAGGAGGTTAACAGATTACGGCCTGAAGAAAGGCAGGCAGCAGCAGGGAGGAACAAGATATATGACAAGAAAAAAAGAAAAACTATTTGGTTAAGTGGAATGTGTGTTTCTCTAACAAGCTTTCTCCTCCTTTGGTATAGGATACACCTTCCTTCACTGGGTCTGAACATTTGTTATGCAGACCCAGTTGTACATATTAATATGAATGGGCTCACACAATTTTTCAATTTGCAGAAATGAAGCATCAAGGGTGCCCTTTATCCTCTGTTTTTGTTTTGGCCACTGAGCCCAGGTCAGTGGCCATTCAGTCTGATCAGGATATTAACTCAGTTTGTCTTGGTGACCATTTTGTACAATGGTTATGTAATGCAAAGCTTGAACTTTGAAAAGTCTCCATGTAGTCAACAGTTAACAGTGTCTCCTTAGGAGAAGAGAAGAGGACTCCTCCTGTGTCTGCTCAGAGTGTTCACTGGATTTACAAGAGAACACTTGCCACAAGGTCCCAAAGCATCTCTATACTTTGGATCATGGTATAATACCAGTCTCCAGTTTTGTGCCCAAATATGAACCTTTTTCATGGCTATACACACAGGTGGAAGGCCCAAGTAAGTATGCCCTCTTGAGGAAGCAGTGCAAAACCTGATTTGACTTTCACCCTACAGGGCATGCAATAGCCCAGTTCACAATCCCTGCAGACTCGATGAGACCCTGGTACTCTCCCAAATCCTGATAGATCCCCTACTGACCCTTTGCAATTTGATTGCTGTTTGGTGACCCTTCTAGGCATTTAACAGTTGTCAAAGATTTGTAATAAAACTTCTACAGTCACACATACAATATAAGGAATCTCACTGCAGGCAGAATTCTTTAGAAAAACAAAAGTCATTAGTAAAATACTTTAATTAGTGCAGTTACAAGTAAAACAGAACATATACAAATTTAGGTTACAGAATGGAAACACATTTCGAAAGTATACAATGTAAACACCTTAAAACTGTATAACTGCATCTCTGCCTTAAAGATGAAAATGCTCAAAGTCCTTTTTCTGTGTAGCAGCTTGGCAGCTGGTCTGTGTCAGGAGGAAGTTCAAAACCAGAATGGCCCTGAGTGACTGTGTTAAGAGGTTAACTATCTCTATCTTTCTGAATGGCAGTGTCAGCAATATTCTAGTCATAAGGAAATCAGTTTATTTTCCTGGCAACCTTTTGATGTCACCCAGACTCAACATAAATTCTGCCTCCATAATTAACTAGCAACAGGACAGTCACTGTTAAAATTTGATGTATCAATATAGCATCCTGTAAGCTAATTTACAGTGCCATGTTAGAATTTTACATATACTGCTAGGATGGTCATCTGCCATCCAGTTCTAGGCTCAAACATCCTGTTCCCTCATAAAATGTGATATCCTATCATAGTTCCTGAGATCCAAACAATCCGCTTCTATAGTGCATGTTTATAGCAGGTAAATGGCTTTTGGCATGACTCTGCTAAAAGAACCTGGAATGAAAATCTCACTTCCTTGCAAAGCAGGTGGCCTTTGAGTCAAAGATCAAACCCTTAAATAAACTAGTCCTTCCTATGCCTTGAACTAACACTGACATGGGCATGCATAGAAATCCCATAAAACAAACTATAACAGAAATATGTATTGCAAAATATGATTAACAGTTGGCTAACTCACAACACTCCTGCCTCCTAGACTGAATTTTAGAATCCATCCTTAGCACAGAATGAGTTTCACAAATTCTGTTCATTGCTTCAACTGCTGAGAGAGCCCATCTGTGTTAGCATTTGCCGACCCTGCCCTGTGGGTAATGGTCATATTGTAATCCTGTAAGGCAATGCTCCATCTCAAAAGATGACCATTCATCTTCCCCATGTGAGTCAGCCACACCAGGAGGTTATGATCAGTCTGTACCTCAAAGTGCCTCCCATAGAGGTGCGGCTCTAACTTTCAGGGCCTATACCAGCGCCAAGGCACTCCTGGACTGTGGAATAGGCCTACTCCCAAGGAAGGAACTTTCTACTAAGGTACACTATTGGGTGATCTTTCCCTTGGCTAGGGTCTGACTAAGGACTGCTCCAATCTCCACAGCTAAGGCATCTGTCTGGACAACAAATGGCTTACTGTAGTCTGGACTGGCCAACATAGGAGCACCGCACAGTGCCTCCTTTAGTCATGTAAAGGCTCCTTCACAGGCTGGTTCCCATTTTACCTTTTAGACATTCTTTCTTTTAGCAGTCCAGATAGGGTAGCTGCCAGGGCACTGTAATTTTGTACAAACGTATTATAGTATCCAGCAGTCCCTAGGAAACTCTGAACCTGCTTCTGGGTTTCCAGCCTGCACCATGCCTTGATTGCCTCAACCTTGGCTTGATTAGAGCAAAGCTGCTCCCACCTACTACATGTCCAAGGTATACCACCTCTGCAATGGCTACTTGACTTTTCAGCCTTGACAGTGAGCCCTGCCTCTGTATCCTGTCCAACATTCCCTCAAGTGGACAGGTGTTCCTTCCAGCTGGCACTGAAGATGGCAATATCATCCAGGTACATCATTGTGTACTCTTTAGTATCATGTAACACCTGGTTCACCAACCCTTGGAAGGTGGCTAGGGCATTCTTCATTACAAAAGGCATTACCCTGATCTTGAATAATCCTATTGGGGTGATGAGGCCAACATCTCCCAGCTTGTCAGTTAACTCCACTTGCCAATACCCTTTTATCAGGTCAGTCGTGGAAATATGTCACCCTCCCAACTTGTCCAGTACTTCGTCCGTGGCATTGGGTGGGTGTCAGATTTCGTGACTGCACTGAGTCCACAATAGTCTACACAGAAGTGAGTAGAGCCATCCAGCTTGGGAACAAGTACTTCAGGTGAGGCCCAAGACTGTGTGATTTCTGGATTACCCTACATCCAGCATTTCCTCCACTTCCTCCTAATGTCATATAGGATGGCCTCAGACAACTGATAGACTGTCTGTCAGATGGGTGCTTGTGTTCCTGTGTCTACATCATGTGTCAATAAGGGGTGCTTTCCAGCTTGGTTGTAAACAAAGGGCAAAGTCCACTAAAACCTCCCTCACTTCCTGGGATAGTTCTGGGGTCAACTGGGGTGACAGTTTTATTGCCTCCACAGAGGACTCCTACTTGATTTCCACCAGCAATTCCAGTAGGTGGTCTTTCACCTATCCCTCCCATGACCACTATAGTGCAAATACCATGTTAGCCCTATTTGCATATAGCTTCATCTTGTTAACATGGTACATTCTATGGGTATGTCTCCTGCCAGGCAGTTCAACAATGTAGTTTATGTCATTCATTTGTCTGACTACATTGTATGGTCCCACCCACTGGCTGCAGCTTGTTCTTCTGGACCGGATTAGACCATGACTCCTGACCTACACTGTACGAGTAAGCTCTGACTCTATGGTTGTACCAGACCTTTTGCTTCTGCTGGATGGCTGAGAGGTTGCTCTGAGCTGCTCTCAAGCTCCTTCAGCTTTTCCCCAACCTTTAGGACATGTTTCTATGGAATTTCTTGGGTGGCATGCTTACCGTCCCAATCTTCCCGGACCAAGTTTAGAGGCTGATGCACCTTGTGTCCATATAAGAGTTTGAAGGGGAAACCCTTTTGACTCTTGGGGCACTTCCTGTAAATGAACAGCAGGTGGGAAGGTATTTCTCCCAGTCCCTCCCATGCTGTTCAGCAAACACTTGAAGCATCAGTTTTAGGATACCATTAAACCTTTCTACAAGCCCATTGGCTTGTGGGTGATAAGGTGTTGTGGTCTTTGCACCACCCCACACTTCTCCCACAAACACTTCATCATGTCCAACATGAAGGAACCCTCAATCAGTGATAACCTCCAGCAGGAACCTGACATGGGAGAAAATCCCTAGTAAGGTGTTGACCACTTTGTCTGTCCTAAGTGAGGAAAGGGCAACTGCCTCTGTGTATCTGGTGGCATAATTAACCACCATCAGGATAAACCTCTGCCTGGAAGAGCTGGGGATACTCAAAGGTCTCACAATATCCATTCCTACTCTCTGGAATGGCCTCCACAATAGGCAAGGGAATTAGGGCAGCTTGGGTTTTACTACTGGCCTTCCTATTTGTTGGCACCAGTGACAAAACTGCAATATTCCTTCACCTGCTGAGTGAATGTCAGCAAACAGAAATTCTGAGCCAATCTTTGCATGGTGCATACCATTCCCAGATGTCTGGACATGGGGATGTAATTAGCGATCTTGAGCATTGCTCATAGTACCCTGGGGAATGACAGGCTGCCTGCCCATCACCCCTCCCTCTGTCTTTACATTCTGAATATACAACAGTCCATTGTATCAAAACACCCTATGTCTCCCATCACCTCTCTGTGTCTCATCAGATTCTGCACAAACCCTTAGCCTCTCTAAACCAGGGTCAGTCTTCTGAGCTGCTGCAAAATCCTTCCATTTTCCCAAGGCATGGGACATGTTCCTTCAGTTTCTAAACAAGGGTCCATAGTTCTAGCATCAGGGCATTCAGGGTCACTGCCATCCCAAACCATTAGACCATTGGTTACCTCCTCCTTACAGTAACTTTCTGTAGCCATTTTGTGAACTGCTGTGTGGGGAAATCTTACCCCTTTCACTATTCTCCATGTCAGGAAACACAGCCTGGGTAACCAGCCTCCCATTGTTTTCCAGAGGGCTTATGAACATACAAAATATCCAGCGAACAGGCCTCATGGTCTATTGAGTCTGCTCGAGTGTGCAGCTAGCCCCTCATCATGCAACTGCCCTTCTGCCCCTTCCCACTATCCCTACCCTTTCCCAACCCCTCTTGAAACTGCTCCATCATCTTACAGGACACCATCTCATCTGGTAAGGTGTTCCATTTGTCCACCACTCTTCCGGTGAAGAAATGTCTCCTCATCTCTCCCT
The DNA here is from genome assembly GCA_016271365.2 of Neoceratodus forsteri. Taxonomy (NCBI): domain Eukaryota; kingdom Metazoa; phylum Chordata; order Ceratodontiformes; family Ceratodontidae; genus Neoceratodus; species Neoceratodus forsteri. Next base: position 991,595,713 of record CM057449.1, read on the forward strand.
TAAATCTTCCCTTCAATCTCAGTCCATGCCTTCTCATGTCCCTCCCCTTCTCATCTGAAAATCCTTCTGTGTTGTTCTTGTTTATCCCCTTCAGATACCTAAAGATCTCGATCATATCCTCCATCCCTCCTCTTCTCCAGTGAATACATATTCAACTCTCCCAACCTGTCCTTGTAGGACTTGCTCTCAATCCTTGGATCATCTTTGTGGCTCTTCACTGGACCCCCACCAACAATCTGATGTCCTTGAGGAATGGGCACCAGTACTACACGCAGTACTCCAGGTGAGGCCTGACCAATGACCTATACAGGGGCAGGATAACCTTCCTCCTTCTGAAGAGATCCCTCTTACAATACACTCCAGCATTCTGTTGGCTTCGCTGCCACCACCTTCCTTCACTGAGCATAATTGTTCATGCTCCCCATAATGATCACTCCTATGTCCTTCTCTGTGGATCTCCCAACTGTACTCCATTCAATGACAATCCCTCCTGGTTCCTGGTTCTGAAGTGAATAACCTTGCACTTCTTGGTGTTACACCCACCTGCCATGTTTCCACCAAATCCTGCAGCTTAGTCAGGTCGTTCTGCAACCCTTTCCACCCTCTGCTTTATCAACCACAGCTCCCATCTTGGTATCGTCTGCGAACAGGCTGATCTTGCTCCAGATCCCATGTGAGATATCAGCAATTAAAATCCCAAACAGCACCAGTCCCAGTACCGATCCCTGTGGTACTCTGTTCATCAACATCAAACATAGAAACATAGAATTTGATGGCAGATAAGGACGTTTGGCCCACCCAGTCTGCCCATTTCCTGCCTACTGGATAAGCTGCAGATCCTAGTTAACCAGCAGCCTACTTTCCTACCACCATCCCTAGAATTGCCTTATGACTGTCCCATGCATGCTTGAATTCCACCACTGTTTTTGACTCCACACTCTCCTCTGGAAGGCCATTCCATGCATCCACAACCTCTCTGTGAAAATACTTCCTAAATTACCTCTGAGCCACCCCTCTATCTTCAAATTGTGCCCCTTGTTCTTGCACCTTCTTTTTGAAAGATGCTACCCTCTTGGACTTTGTTGATTCCCTTGAGGTACTTGAAAGTTTCTATCATGTCCCCCTCTCCTCCTTTCCTCAGGCTATACATATTAAGATCCTTTGGTCTCTCTTCATATGTCTTTGGTGCAGACCCTGCACCATTTCAGTTGCCCTCCTCTGACAGCTTCCATCCTGTCTATGTCTTTTGCGAAGATGGGTCTCCAGAACTGCACGCAGTACTCCAGATGGGTCTGACCAGCTGTCTGTACAGAGGGATAATAACTTCCTGTTTTCTACTGGTGATGCCTCTCCTATGCATCCCAATATCCCCAGCCCTCCTTGCTGCCCTCTCACATTGCTTGCCCACCTTTAGGTCATCTGATATGACTACACCCCAGGTCCCTTTCCATTTTTGTTGTCGTTAGTATCTCACCCCCATTGTGTACTCTTCTCCTGGTTTTTGTTTCCCAGGTGCATTACCTTGCACTTCTTAGCATTGAATCTAAGCTGCCATACATTTGACCATTCCTCTAACCTTGCCAAGTCCCTTTTTATCCTTTCCACCCCACCTTGTGTATCAACTCTGTTGCAGATCTTTGTGCCATCTGCAAAGAGACATACTTTTTCTTCCAGTCCTCTGCAATGTCGCTTATAAAGACATTGAAGAGGACTGTCCTAATACTGAACCCTGCAGTACCCCACTAGTAACCCCTCTTTCATCAGAGTGGACTCCATTTACTATTACTCTCTGTGTCCTATTTTCCAGCCAATTTTTACCCAGGCTGTCATCTTGGGATCCACTCACAGGCTAGCTAACTTGTATATTAATCTTTGTGTGGGACTGTGTCAAATGCCTTTGCTAAAGTCTGGGTGGCCATGTCCACAGCCCCTCCCTGATCACCACTCTGAGTGATGAGAGGTCACCCCCACCACCCTTTGCTGTCTTCCCTTTAGCCAGTTTGTGATCCATTTCACCATTTTTGGTACCGCCTCATATTCCAGTTTCTCCCAACCTCCCATATGGCACTGAATCAAAGGTATTGCTGAAGTCCAAATACAGGACAGCCACTGCACGGCCCTTGTCCAGTTCCCACTTCACCCAGTCAGAGTACTCTACAAGGTTTGTCTGGCAGGATCTGCCCTCTATAAACCTGTGCTGTTGACCATTCTGGAGACTGTTTTCCTCTAAGAAGCTCACTAGCCTCTCTTTTAGTATGGTCTCTATGAGATTTCCACGATCGATGTGAGGATTACTGGCCTGTAGTTACCTGGTTCATCCTTTTGTCCACTTTTGTGGATGGTCACCACATGGGCAATTCTCCATTCCTGTGATTCACATCCGTGTCCAGGAGGTATTGAAAAGTTGGCCAGTGGCTTCTTTGGGGTCCAGAGAACTATAGTTGGCCTTTGCCTTCTGACTGCAGGTAACTGCACATACCACCCCTTCTAGAATTTGTTCCTGTTATCCCATCCAAGGTGAGATTGTCTGCCGCTGCCACTTTTGCACCATTTCTTCTGCCTCACCCAGTCCAAGAGAATGCTAGCAAGTGGCAGAGTTTCTTACTCCCCAGTGAATCTCTTACTGTTACTAATGGATTAGGTATAAGCTGTTCAGGGCTCAACCTGATCCCCTTTTACTAAAGTATAATACACCCTGTGTCCCTTAACCCATGGGTGTGCACCTCATTACAGTAACCAGGTGTATGTCCTCCCTCATGTTTGTAGGCATGCTTCCAGGGCTACACAGTGCACCAACTCTGTTTGAGCACCCGTTGTCCACTCTGTGCCTTTTAGAACACTGTCTTGCAAGGTGCCCTGGCTGTTTGCAAAACCAACAATCATAATTTCTTTTGTCAGAGAAATCCTTTTTTGTAACCTGGGCTTCCCTCTGTGGAGGCAGCAATGGTTTTAGCTGCCCTGAGGTGCACTTTTTCCCCTTCTGTGCTGCCACACCCGCCTCCATTCCCTTTCAACGCAGGCCTGCTCCTGGCATAGTGATCCAAGAGCTCAGCAGCCTACTGCACTGTTTTTGAGTCTTGGTCCTCTGACCAGGTTTTTAGCTCTGATGGACAAATCCAAAATTGCTCAAAGTACAGCCTCCTCAATTTTCTCTACAGGTTTGCTTCAAAGGGAAAAGCGCACCTCTGGGGCAGCTAAAACAACTAGTATTGGGGCCCTCGAGAGAACTCTTAGACCTGGTTCTCTCAAATGGAGATGAAGAGGATCACAGATGTAAGTGGGTAGCCATCTGGGAACTAGCGACCATCGAACAGTATGGTTCACAATGAACACAGCAATAGAGTCAAGCTATACAAAGGCAAAAGTACTGACTTTAGGAAGGCTGACTTGCAAAATGGGTGAGTGCCTAAGGAATGCACTAGCAAATGGGCAGGAAGGAGGGTAGAAGAACAATGGGGAATAATAAAACTGCCATCACAGAGGTAACAGGCCTTTGTGTGAAGCAAATAAACAAAATGAAATGATGTAAGAAACCACTATGGTTCTCAAAGGAAGTGGCAGTGAAGCTCCAAGAGAAAAAGACAGCATTCAGGAAGTACAAGGAATCACAGAAGGAGCAGGACAGACAACTGTATCAGTTAAAGCAAAAGGAAGCTGGGAAGGCAGTCAGAACAGCAAAGGCCCAAACCAAGGAAAAGATAGCCAACTCAGTTAAGAAGGGGCTAAAACCTTTATAGGAACATCAGGGAGTGAAGGAAGACCAAGGCTGGTTAGTGAGGCTTAATATGGGGAGGGAGGGTGGGCAGAGGGTGACTGTGAAAGGCAGAGATACTAAACAAATATTTTGCTCAGTATTTACAAAGGAAGAGGGAGGTACCTAAAACAAACAGTAGAAACACTGTCCTGATTGTCCATTTGACCAATGCTTCATGACCCCACACAGTAAGTAGTGGGGATAGCTGGAAGCTCCAGGACTCCTGTGTATGTTTGCCTGAATACAGACCTTTTCAAACAAAGTCAAAATGCATCCATATCGTCCCCTCTTTAAATTCAGCTATTAATTTTGAATTTAACTATACCCCAGTCATGGAGGTCCAGGTTCACCTCTGCCACTTACCTGGCATTAATTGTTGGAATTTTAGCTTCTGCAGTTCAAATTCCAACTGGTGTTCTCTTCTCTCTCTCTCTCTCTCTCAGCCTCTCTCTAAAGCTGATTTTCTCTTTCCTCACCCTCTCACTGCTGCTGCTTTTACTGCAACACTTTCTGGAACTTTCTCTGCTCGAATTCCAGCTCCATTCTCCTCAGCTGTATCTGCAGCCTGATCCCTTCGGCTCCAGCATTGTGGTGACCTTCCCCTGCTGCTGTGGCTTTAGATTCTTTCTGATCTTGCTGCCCTCCTCCCTGGGACTGGACATTGCAATGTCCCTTGACACCCCATGCCCAAGGTCTGGTCTCCTTCAGTCACCAGCTGAGACTAGAGGTCCTGGGCAGCCACTAGCTCATTGGCTGTCACAAGAGCCTCCATAAGGTGCTTTTGGCTCTCCCCTTATACTGGACTCCTCTGTCCTAGCATAACTGCTTCAGGTATTCTGCAGTGTATTCACTGTAAATGGAAGCCATCTTCCTAACTACTACAACAACTAGCTTACACAAGAGGGAAAAAACAAACAGGTAGGTAACTTGATACTGTACCCAAATATATAATATATATATATATATATAAATATTATTTTAAATCTCTGTCTTGATTGTGTGTGGACGGTTTCAGTTTAACAATCTGATACACTGGACTTGAACTCAAACCCAGCTGTTATGCCTCTGGCCACCAATATCTCAAATTGCAATACAACCAAATCTACCAGATCCCAATGCTGTGCACCAGATCTTCATGGACCCACTAGTGAGGGTTGGATCACTGAGCTCACAGAGCCAAACCCTTAGTGCAATCTGTGACAGGGAGGGGAAACAGGGATACTCTCCTTGTGTCTGATCAGAGTATTCACTGGGTTTACAACAGAACACACACAAGTCCCAGAGTATCCCTCTATACTTTGGATCAGGGCACAATGCCAGTGTCGAGTTTTGGGCCAAATAGGAACCCTTTTTCATGGCTGTTACACACAGGAGAAACGCCCAAGTAAGCACGCTCTTCATGGTAGCAGTGCAAAACCTGATTTGGCCTTTCACCCTACAGGACATGCAATAGCCCAGTTCACAATCCATGCAGACTCATATGAGAATCTGGTACTCTCCCAATTCTGATGGATCCCTTGCTGACCCTTTTTCAAATTGGTTGCTAGTTGGTGACCCTTCTAAGCATTTAACAGTTGGCACATATTTGTAATAAATCTTCTAGTCACACATACAATATAAAGAATCTCATGCAGGCAGAATTCTTTAGAAAACAAAAATCTTTACTAAAATAATTAAATTAAACTGATAAGCAGCAGGGAATTCCAGGCTCCACCTACAAAACATGATACTAAATGAAGAAAAGACCCAGGTAGAAAGGTCAGTGGGAGATGTTGCTACAAGAGGTAAAGCCATCAAAAATGGTGAGCAATGAGTACCAATGCCCATAGTCTGGGTAAAAAGCTTCCTGAATTAGTGGACTTGATGGAGGAGGAACATCTGGATATCATGGTTGTCACAGAAACATGGTACACACAGAACCATGACTGGGATAAACATACCAGGATACACTATCTACACAAGGGACAGGGAGGGTAAAAGAGGAGGAGGAGTAGCTCTCTACATAAGGGAAGGAATCAAAGCAATAGAACAAAAAGGGTAAACAGGGAGGAGAGGAAGCCCTGTGGGTCAATTTGGAGACAGGCAATGGCATCACAATCCACACAGTAGTTGATATAGACCCCCCGAGGGAGGAAATGGACAAGGAAATGATAGAAAGTATACTTAGAATGGCAGAAAAAGGGGAGATATTGCTGATGGGGGATCTGAATAGCCAGATGTTAACTGGAGTGCAGTTGCAGCAGACACTTCTAAGAGTGGGATTATCCTTGATGCCCTACAGGGGCATGCCTTAAACAACTAGTATTGGAACCCACTCAATAGGGAGCAATCTTAGACTTGGTACTTCAATGGAGATGGAGAAAGGATCACAGATGTAGAAGTGGGTAGCCATCTGGGAACTAGCGACCATTGAACAGTATGGTTCACAATAAACAATGCAGTAGAGTCAAGCCATACAAAGGCAAAAGTACTGGACTTTAGGAGGGCTGACTTTTACAAATGGGTGAGTGTCTAAGGAATGCACTAGCAAATGGGCAGGAAGGAGGGCTGGAAGAACAATGGGAATAATCAAAACTGCCATCACAGAGGCACCAAGCCTTTGTGTGAAGCAAATAAACAAAACAAAACAAAACGATGTAAGAAACCACTATGGTTCTGAAAGGAGGTGGCAGAGAAGGTTCAAGAGAAAAAGAAAGCATTCAGGAAGTACAAGGAATCGAGAAGGAGCAGGACAGATAATTGTATCAGTTAAAGCAAAAGAAGCTGGGAAGGCAGAACAGCAAGACCCAAAACCAAGCAAAAGATAACCAAATCAGTTAAGAAGGGGATAAAACCTTTAATAGGTACATCAGGGAGTGAAGGAAGACCAAGGAGGGATAGTGAGGCTTAATAAAGGGAGGGGTGGGCAGAGGGTGACTGTGAAAAGGCAGAGATACTAAACAAATATTTTGCTCAGTATTCATAAATGAAGAGGGGAGGTACCTAAACCAAACAATTGAAACAGTCTGGATACAGAAGTTGATACCGCCCATTTACAGAAGAAAGGGTTCTGAAAGAACTCTTAAACTGAAGGTGGACAAAGCAATGGGGCCTGATGGGATTCATCCCAGAATTCTAAATGAACTAAGGGTAGAACTAGTGACACCACTGACTACCTTCTTTAACAAATCATGGGAGGATGGGGTGGTACCTGAGGACTGGAGGAGGGTAGATGTGATTCCACTTCAAAAGTGGGAGCAGGGCAGAAGCAGGAAACTACAGACCTGTTAGTTTAACCTCAGTGATAGGGAAAATGATGGAATCACTCTGAAGGAAAGAACTGTTGAGTACCTAGTGGCCAGAGGGGCACAGGACCCAAGGCACCATGGATTCACAGCAGGAAGGTCATGTTGGTTGAATCTAATAGATTTCTGACAGGGTGACCAAAGTAGTAGTTCAGGGAGGGGCTGTGCACATGGCCTACCTAGACTTTGGAAGGCATTTGACACAGTCTCACATAAAAGATTAATATACAAGTTAGCCAGCCTGGGAGGGGTCCCAACATGGTAGCCTGGGTAAAGAATTGGCTGGAGAACAGGATACAGAGGGTAATAGTAAATGGAGTGAACTCTGAAGAAAGGGAGTTACTAGTGGGTACCGTAGGGTTTAGTATTAGATCAGTCCTCTCAATGTCTTTATAAGTGACATTGCAGAGGGACTGGAAGGAAAACTATGTCTCTTGCAGATGACACAAGATCTGCAACAGAGTTGATGCACAGGGTGGGGTGGAAAGGATGAGAAGGGACTTGGTAAGGTTAGAGGAATGGTCAAATGTATGGCAGCTTAGATTCAATGCAAAGAAGTGCAAGGTAATGCACCTGGGAAACAAAACCCAGGGAAGAGTACACAATGGGGGTGAGATACTAACAACAAAAAAATGGAAAGGGATCTGGGGGTAGTCATATCAGATGACCTAAAGGTGGGCAAGCAATGTGAGAGGGCAGCAAGGAGGGATACTGGGATGAATAGGGAGATGCATCACCAGTAGAAAACAGGAAGTTATATCCCTCTGTACAGACAGCTGGTGAGACCCCATCTGAGTACTGTGCAGTTCTGGAGACCCAATCTCCACAAAGACATAGACAGGATGGAAGCTGTCCCAAGAAGGAACTAAAATGGTGCAGGGTCTGCACCAGAAGACATATGAAGAGAGGCTAAAGGAGCTTAATATGTATAGCCCGAGGAAATCAGGAGAGGGGGACATGATAGAATGTTCAAGTACCTCAAGGAATCAACAAAGTCCAAGAGGGTAGCATCTTTCAAAAAGAGGTGTGCAAGAACAAGAGGGCACAATTTGAAGATGGGGGTGGCTCAGAGGTAATTTAAGGAAGCATTTTTCACAGAGAGGGTTGTGGATGCATGGAACGGCCTTCTGGAGGAGGTTGTGGAGTCAAAATCAGTGGTGGAATTCAAGCATACATGGGACAGTCATAAGGCCATTCTAGGGGTGGGGGTAGGAAGAAGTAGGCTGCTGGTTAACTAGGATCTGCAGCTTGTCCAGTAGGTAGGGAAATGGGCATACTGGGTGGGCCAAGCGGTCCTTATCTGCCATCAAATTCTATGTTTCTATGTTCTATGTTGGTGCATACTGGTGCATTTGTGGGTAATTTGAAACAGAATTTGTTAGTCTTTACCCTTCACCATGCTCTATTAATTGTACTCTAGCCTCCTCCCCAGAGTCTCCAAAGTCCAGTCTATTGCTCAAACCACCCACCCCATAGCCCAGCTACTCTTTTCCAGTGCATGGCATCAGCCATCCCCAAGTCCAACAAGTTCACCCTAGCTCTCCTCCCTAGAATCCTTAATCCTTGCTAAGCTCAGCAAGTTGCATCCTACCTCCTAGCTACAGTCTCCATCCCTCTCTGCAGCCCAGCATGTTGACATTTCTCCCAGTCCAGCAAGCTGCCCCCTAGCCCAACTCCCCAGATTCCCAGGCCCTCCTCCAGTCCACCCAGCAAGCTGTATCCAACTTTCAAGCCCAACCAGACCTTTAGCAGGTTGCATCGTAGCCTCTCAAACCAGACCCCACACAAAATGCAATGAACTAAACAGGCACTGAACTCATGAAATGAATCCTCCAGAAACTTAAACACACATTTTATGCAACTTAAGTCACTGTAGTCCATAGCCTCTTTCTGTCTCTTTACAAGAACTCCTCTGGTGTCTCACCAAGTACCTGAAAGGACAAGGGTGAGGGATAGACATCAAGGACTATTTGCTAAAGGACATGGAAGGAGCTATTATTACACTTGTACAAGCAAAGACCATGTGCAAATAAAAATAGCATTCTATTTAGAGAAGCAGTGATGTACACACCCCAACCCAAATACATTAAAACAATATACAAAGAACTGTGCGGGCAACAAATAGTGACCTTCAAAAATGGTGAGAAAAATACATTCTGACTGAGGACTTTGAAAAATTTATAGTAAAGAAAATGGCCATGATTTAAATGCATATTGTAACTTGTCAGAACAAAGCAATTTCATAAACATTTTAAAATTTATATGGAAATTAAAGACTTTTGGAGAGGAGGTGGTAACTGGATGGGCAGTAAGAAAAGGTGAGATAGTGCAAAGGAAAGGATTACATTCACCTTACCTTGCTCTTCTGTAATGCCTCAGCTGTATTAGCAGTGTTATTCTGACTCCCGACAGCACTGCTGACACTCGACAGCAACAACCAGCCTCCATGATCTGAACACCACATGCTGGTGCTTCTGATGCTGTTAAAGAAAATGCTGCTGCACAAACCTGCATGCAGCAATAATTCACTGTGATCTAGGACCCTCCTACAAGTGGCTTGCTCTCCTTGCTGGACCAAGACAAGACCAAGGGCATTAATACCTATCCGCTTTGGGAAACTCTTGTAAGGCAATTTACACCCACCCTCTTTTTACAGTAGCCCAGCTTGAGAATAGGATTATGGAGCCTGAGCTCAGTTTGACTTTGTTGCTTGTGGCAATAGTTTCCCTTTGTCCTGGGACAAATGCCTGTTGTGGTTTGCAGCAGGGAGGAACTCCCCACAGACTGTTTTGGCATGGTGCAGTTCAAGGCTGCTCCTTCATGCTAAAGGTGGTGCTTTAAATGGAAGGCTCATGCAGCATTATGTAAGGCTGTGGGGCACATTTGAGGATTTACCTCAGTTCATGTCAACCATTTCTGGCTATAGGTTTATTAAATTTCTGTCCCCTGCAATTTGCTGCTGCAGTTTTCCTATTAGTGAGCATAATTGTAATGCTCTCATGTCTAGGATCAGCACAGGGGAAGGGGGAAGGAAGTGTGGTTTGGTGTGGAGTTTACACTCTTTACTCCACCATTATTTCTCCCTGTCTGCATTTGCTTCTACTTTATGCTGGAGCAGCATGTATTGCCAGCTACTCATTTGGTCATTTGGTGCAGTGGCCATTTCTCCAACCCCAGCATGGCAGACCATCTGCATGGCGCTAAATAGAAACAAAACCGTATGTAAGTGATGGGTAAGTTAAAAGGATAAGGAGGGGTGTATTTTGGACAGACTGGATGAGGCAATGGATCCTTTTCTGCTGGAAATTTCTATGTTTCTATGACTGTGCAATTGTAAGCATGGACAGGTTCGCACAGCCAGGAGGAATGTGTTGTTCAAGTTGTGTAATGGAGCTTTCATGGCTGCGGTGGGTATAGCCCTGCAGACCTATTGCACTGACTAAAAAAGCACTACATCATTCCTTGTGAATGCACAACATGATAAAGTGACAAAAGAGTCATCCCCACCATGACATTCTGCGCTCGCACTATTTTTCTTTCAGCAGTAGCAGGTCCAATCTACACATTTATAGTGACAAGACTATATCTGGAGATTAAGAAATTATCTTGGAAAGTGCATGGGCTTCGACAGGGGCAGATCCTTGATTCACTTTCCTGTCACTTATAGTATTCATATGTTTTACTGTTGATGTCCTTTTAGGGCTGCAGTGGAAGTAGCCCTGCAGACCTCTTGCTTCTGTAAGTGACAAAATCATGTCTTTGGTGGCATCTCTTGAGTACTCCACCCTCATTCCCCAATTTTTGTTATTATTTTGTTAGTCAGCTGAAATACATAACCCCACCAAACCTTCCTTTCAGCATCCCCTGAAATATTAGTGACAGGAGGGTGCCCAATCCCAGTGTCTCGATCACAACTACTCACCGCCGATTCCCCCATGTCCACTATTGCATATGCTCAGTAATGTTTTTTTTTTTTTTGTTAACGCCAGTCAGCTTCCTTCATCCATGGCTAGCTTGTAGCTTGTTTTTTTCCTTTGCCTTCATACAGCTCAAACCATTTTTGTTAGCTTGCAAAAAGCAGTTCCTTTGTCCATTCTGTGTAAGCAGGTCTGTTTACCGTCATGTGCATGCTTGAGATACTTCTGTCACCAAACAAAACACACAGCAGCCTACACTTAGCATATTTACCTGTATATGTTGTATACACATGCTCCCTTTTGTTGTGGACTGAGATTTCTAAGGTTGCTACATTCTCAGTGCCTAGTCATTGTTTCACAGAAGGCCAGTCAGCTTCCATCCTCTAGCTCTAGCTACCAGGTTATTTGTTTCACAGTTCTGTTTTTCTTAATATGCTGGCTCCACATAGTTTCCATTACCTCCCACAGAGCACAAAAACTCCCCACAGACCACTCAGCAAAAGTCACACTTTTGGTAAAATTTCCTCCAATTAAATCACACAGCAAATGAAAAAGTGAAGGCAGCTGTTTTTTCTTTTGTTTTCTCTGTCTTCCTGTAGCTCAGACCATTTGTTAGCTTGCAAAAGCAGTTCCATTTGTCCATTCCATGGATCAGTTTGATTTGTGTTTATGCCCCAGTGCCCTAAACACTTTCCCATTACTTCCCACATAGTCAGACCACTAAATACACACACACACACACACACACACACATATACTCCTTTTGTGTATAAAACACACACACTGAACACATTTGATAGTGGATGGCTCTGTTAGATTGTGTGCACTACAGTGGTTACCTCTACAGCAGCTATATATATTTATTTGAAACCACATTACAACATAGGGCTCCCTTACAGCATAAAGCAGTCGGCTGGCTAGTCTGGAATTCATAGAGTTTCTGAAGGTGACAATTTGCAAAGTTTAGCAACCTCCCCCAATCCCAAAACAATACAACTCCCTAGCTCCACAACTTGTTAACTCCTCTGCTATGATCAGTCTTTACTGACAGGATGATCTTTTATTGCACTTTCTCTCTCTCACTCTCATCTGTCTGATTATCTGTTGGGCAGCTGGAGATGAAGAGCAAGGAGTTAATGGCACTCTGCCATTGCCTGATTCAGTGGACTGTTCAGTCAGCAATTTTGTCTTTTGGAGTGTGTTGCTTCCTTGGTCTTTCAAGAGCTGGATTAACTATTGGACATAACTGGCAGTTGTCCAGGGTCCCAAGTACGAGAGAGCTTTCACTCTAATTATGGCTGACATTTTGGGCAGCCACATGGCAGGAATGGATGCAGACCAGAAATGGGACATCATAAAGAAAGGGCTACCGGAGGCAATGGAGTCTTGCACTAGGAAGAAAATCAATAAGAGAATGGCAAAGAAACCCAGTTGATTGGACACAGGAGGTTATGGAAGGGTGAGGGCCAAGAGAGCAGCATTTCAAAAGTACAGGAAATTGGGGTGGTGAAGATAAGGATATGTACATGGAGAAGTCCACAGAGGTTACCAGACTGGGCTGGGTGGCCAAGGCTTCCAGGAAGCTGGGACTGGTACAGGGAATCAAAAGTGGAGAAAAACTTCTTCCACTTCATTGGTGAGAGAAGAAAGAGCAAGGATCAGCTGGTGAGAATTAAGAAGGATAGGGAGTGGGTGGAGAAAGGGCAGAGCAGGCAGTGACACTCAACAAATACTTCTGTGTATTCACGCAAGAGAAGGGGAGGCAGATAGCCCAGGCAAGGGGTGTGGAGGAGGGATGACAGATGTAGGGATTACAGACAGCAGGGTACTAGATGGGTTGAGGGCATTAAAGGTGGACAAAACACTTGGACCTGATGTCATTTACCCCACGGTACTAAGGGAGTTGGCAGAGGTCCTGGCAAGGCTATTGGCTCACCAGTTCAATACCTCCCTGGACATGGGATGTGCACCTCAGGATGGGAGAATGGCCCATGTGGTGCCCACCCACAAAAGTAGCCCAAAGGATGAACCAAGAAACTATAGGCCAGTGAGCCTCACATCGATCATGGAAAAGTTCAAGGAGACCATACTAAAGAGAGGCCAGTGAGCTTCTTAGAGAAAAATGGTCTCCAGTATGATTAACAGCATGGGTTTATAGCAGGCAGATCCTGACAGACAAACCTTGTAGAGTGCTATGACTGGGTGTCATGGGTACTGGACACGGGTCATGCAGTGGATGTCCTGTGTTTGACTTCAGCAAGGCCTTTGATTCAGTGCCACATGGGAGGTTGTGGGGAACTGGAATATGTGGGAGCAGGACCAAATATGGTGAAATGGATCACAAACTGGCTAAAGGAAGAGTGGTGGTCGGGGGAACCCTCACGTTACCTAGAGTGGTGATGAGCGGGTACCACAGGATCGATACTGGGACCGCTGCTGTTTGGGATTTTTATCCTATATCTCACATGGGATCCAGAGCAAGATCAGCATGTTTACAGATGATATCAAGATGGAGATGTGATTGATGACACGGAGGGTGGAAGGGTTGCAGAAGAACCTGACTAAGCTGCAGGAGGGACAGAAACATGGAAGTCGGGGTTCAACACCAAGAAGTTCAAGGTTATGCACTTGAGTCAGGAACCAGGAGAGATTATCACTTCAATGGGGTACAGTTGGGGAGCTCCACAGAGGAGAAGGATCTAGGAGTGATAATAACGGGAACATGAACAACTCTGCTCTGTGCACTAAGCAGCAGCAAAATCCAGAAAATGCTGGGGTGTATTGCACGAGGATTTCCTCCAGAAGGAGGAGGTTATCCTGCCCCTGTATAGGTCATTGGTCAGGCCCCACCTGGAGTGCTGCATGCAGTACTGGTGCCCATTCCTGAAGAAGGACATCAGATTGTTGGAGGGCACAGCAAAGAGCCACAAAGATGATCCAGGATTGGAGAGCAAGCCCTATGAGGATAGCCTGGGAGAGTTGAATATGTATTCACTGGGGACAGTACAGAAGGAGGATATGACTGAGACCGTTAAGTATCTGAAGGGAATAAAGTAGACCAACACAGAAGGGATTTTTCAGATGAGAAGGGAAGGGACACAAGAGGGCGTGGACTGTGATTGAGGGGCAGATTCAGGAAGGAGGAGACATTTTTCACAGAATGAGTGATGGACCAGAAGAGATAGTGTCCTGTAAGATGGTGGGCAGTTTCAAGAGGGTTGGCACAGAATAGGGGTAAGGGATACTGGAAAAGGGGTGGGGGCAGCTGCGTGAAGAGGAGTTAGCTGTACCTCAAAGCAGACTCGATGAGCCACGAGGCCTGTTTCTGCTGGCAATTTCATATGTTTGTATGTGCTAAACACAAGCGGTGAGAGTGTGGTTCCTAGTTTTGTAATTATGTAAAGAAGTAAATGTTCTTTCCTCACTTTATTTTTATAATCTTCCATTTTTTTCTTTCATTACATTCTGAAAATATCATTACTATTTCCCAGTCAAATCATGTGCTCCACTTAAATGTTATACTGAAACTTAAATTACAATTAATGCAAACATATACCTTCAAAAGACATGATTTTTCTGTTCTGTATCAGACATTGAATATTCCCCATATTTCTCATGTCTAAAGTAAACATTGTAAAATGAATTCAAGTCAATTCCATTTCCTATTATTTCCTTCTGTTCATATACCATCTCTAGGTTATATTTCTATTTACTGATTCATGCTCACCTTGCCTCTATGCATGCTACTCTTGCCTTTTCTTTTATTGTATTTTACTTCTGATTTGCTTTTCACTTGTTTTTTTCTTATTCTTTAAGACTACAATAAAAATACACCCTTCACACAGGACTCTAATGTTCATCAAATCCAGGTCTGGATTTGACACTGCAGTGTTCACATTAGGCATAGAAATATCTGGAGGAATTGAAACTCAATGTCTGACACAGAAAAGAGAAAGCGGGCCAGATATTCAAAACTTTGCCCTGGGGCAAAATTAGCACCCGTGGGCAAACTTAGCCCAGAGCACAGAGCAAGCTATATTCAAAGGAATAGCCTAGGGCAAACAGCTTCTGAATATAGCATGGGAATGAGGCTGGGCAAACTGGTTGGGAGTGCAGGGCAATCTTAGCCCTGAATAAGACAGCTCTGAATATGCAAACCAGGAAGTGCAAACCACAATAGCAACACAGTGCACAGCGATGTGAAGGTAGGTAGAGATGAACTATGTGGCCAATGTGTGTGCCAGCAAATGTGTGGACCAGTACAGCTGCAGGCAGCAGTGTATGTGAAAGTACAGTGTGCAAAACTGTAAAATATTCCCGAACTGTTAGCACTTAGCGCTAACACGTTGCGCGGGTTTAGCGCAGGTTAAACTGTTAGTCCGAGCAAACACGCTTGCCCGAGCTAAACTTTGCCATATTCAAAAGTGTCATGCAAATGAGCCTACTTAGGTAGTCTGTGGGCAAACATCCAGATTAGCATCTCATTATGACCTGATTTGCATGCAGTTTGCACCCTGTTAACTGTTTAGCCTCGCGCTAAACCAGCGCAACGTGTTAGCGCCATGCAAACAGCTTGGGGAATATTATACAGTTTTGAACACTACTTCACATGCACTGCTGCCTGCAGCTGTACTGGGACAACACAGCATAGGCACAGATGGTGGTGGTGCTACATGCAACTGTCACATTGTAGGTCATGCTACAGTGCACAGCAGAAACTACAGTAGCAAGGGGTCCAGTAGTGTGTGGACACAGCATTGCCTCTGTTGTATAGGGCAGTGATGATGACTGCACTATACACAGTGAGAGGCACAACCTGCAGGTGTTTACTTACAGTGGACATTACTGTTACGCTGTTGTGTGACCCACAGATGCTGTACCTGTGGCATGGGATGCTCACAGTGACATGTACATTTCTGGCTTTGTGTGCTGTGGCAGTTGTACAGCTAGCGGTATGTGGCCGGGGGCATATATTATCCTAAAGGCACACTGGTGTTGGGGTATTCCCAATACTGGCTCATGTGCACTGCATGATGTGTCCCAGCCTTGTGGCCACATCTGGTCTGTGGCACAGCCTCGCCACCCATACATACTCCCTCAACATCCTCCAAGCCCACAATGCTGCATGTGTGTGCTGGCATCTGTTGGAGTCCACAGAAGTGTGGTCCACAGGTGTGTGCTGTATGGCCATACTGCCATGCTGTCCTGAATATAGCATTGCACCTGTATTCATGTCAGTTTGCCCTTGCATACATTATAATTTTGCCCAGCTAATGCAGTTTGCCCGCACTATTTGGCTTTTGAATATAGCAGACCCGCTAATCCTCGCTTAAACCTGCTAAACGTTTTTGCCCAGGAAAGTTTTGAATATCTGGCCAGCATGTCTTGAAGGTTTATGTCTGAATCAATTTTATTTTAAGTTTCAGTATAAAATCTTATGCAGAGCACATGATTTGAATGGGGAATTGCCTGATTTTTAGAATATAATATTTTTTTGGGGTAAAGCAGTCAATTATGACATCACTTTTTAAACAGATAAGTGACAAGCTTTGCTCTAGTCCTCATACAGCTCACCAGTTTCTGTGTTGTGGAGTGTCATGGCTAAAATGTTTACAATTACCACTGAATCAGTGAAGTTGCATAGCTATTCAATGAGTCTGTAATATTCCCAAACAGATTCTCTGTTGTGGCCCTACACTAGCACAATGACAGGAAATGTTTTTACAGATACTATTGAAGTGACAGCAAATATACTGACATTTTATTTGCTGCAGCTGTTCACATCACTTACCTCCTTGAGTATGTTCAGATCCACACCCTCTGGTCTTGGAATTTATTCACCTTTAATTTACCTAATTTTAAAGAAATAAACTAGCAGTTATATCTATTGTGCCTGATATGTCCTATGCATACCTGTTGAAAGTCTCATGCAGATGTGAAAAATCACTCCACACACTTCCTTCCTTCCTTCCCTCCTCCTCCTCCTCCTGCTTTCTAGAAAAAGTATGTTTTTCTATGCTGGCAAATACTATTCACACCTCAAGCAGGGCTGAACTGTTGAAATTTACTCAGTAGCCTTTCAATCAAGCAATACAAAGGAAAAGTATTGTGTTAACAACCAACCAACCAAGCTCAATGTATAAGTCAGTGTTACGTGATGGGTACTATAGTTTGTTACCAGTATGTCAGTCGATATTTCTGAAATCTAAGGACACATAGTTATAGACTTTTGCAGCCATAGAACTAAATATTTTTAACCTTTATTTTATTTTCATGATTGTGATATGTAATAAATGTTTATTTTAAGACTGTTAATGTATATTAGGTGCACATACCATGGCACTTTACCGTGAACAAGGTCACAGAGACCAGTAAAACAAAAGGTGAACATTTTTTCTCCTCCTTCACTGGTCGTTTGGGTCCTTCAGCTTACATAGAAACATAGAAACATAGAAGTTGACAGCAGATAAGGACCCGCAAGGCCCATCCAGTCTGCCCATTTCTTTTCTACCTTATAAATGTGCCATCGGCCTTTGCTATTTCAGTGACCTATCTATTCATAGTCATTTGTATTGCTCCTTATGCCTATCCCATGCCTGTTTGAAGCCCTGCACTGTATTCATAGCCACCACTTCTGGTAAGCCATTCCATGCATCTACCACCCTTTCTGTGAAAAGAATTTCCTCACATTCCCCTTAATTGGCCTCCTCTAATCTCATGCTGTGTCCTCTTGTCCTGCTATTTTTCTTATATTTAAACATGTTAGACTCTTTCACCTTGTTTATGCCCTTAAGGTGTTTAAATGTCTCGATCATATCCTCTCTCCTCCTTTGCTCAAGGGTATACATATTGAGCTCCGTTAATCTGTCCTCATATGTCTTCTGATGCAGTCCCTGCACCATTTGGTTGCCCTTCTCTGGACTGCCTCAATTTGGTTAATGTCCTTGTGAAGGTGTGGCCTCCAATACTGCACACAGTACTCCAGATGGGGCCTAACCAATGTCTTGTACAGAGGATTATTACCTCCTCTTACGACTTGTGATACCCCTACTAATACACCCTAACACCCCCTAGCCTTACCTACTGCTTTAGAGGTCTGCTTGATGATTTCAGGTCATCAGTGATGATGATGCCCAAGTCTCTTTCTTCCTTTGTGACTGCTAGCAACTCCCTCCCAGCCTATAAGTGGCTTCAGGGTTTCTCTCCATATGTGCATGATTTTGCACTTCTTTGCATTAAATCCCAGTTGCCACTCTTCTGACCATTCTGCTAGTTTATCCAGATCTTCTCATTCTGCCCACCCCATCTGGATCATCTACTCTGTTGCAGATCTTGGTGTCATCTGCAAACAGACAAGCCTTACCCTCTAGTCCATCTCATGGGTCACTAATGAAGATGTTGAACAGGACTGGCCCCAGGACTGATCCCTGAGGTACCCCACTTGTGACTTGCATCTCTTCTGACTGTATACCATTTACCACCACTCTCTGTTTTCTTGCAGTCAACCAGTTTGCCACCCAGTTGACCAACTTCTGACCCACCCCGAGCCTACCTAGCTTATTTATCAATCTTCTATGTGAACAGTGTCAAAAGCTTTGCTGAAGTCAAGGTAGGCGACATCAACTGCTCCCCTTGGTCCACCACTCTGGTTACCCAGTCAAAGAAATCTATGAGATTAGTTTGACAGGACTTCCTTTTGTAAACCCATGCTGTCTTGGATCCTGTGCCCCTACGGATTCCAGGTGTTGCACTATCCTTTCCTTAAGGAGTGCTTCCATAATCTTGCCCACTACTGAGGTAAGACTGACCGGTCTGTAGTTCCCCGCCTCCTCCCTGCTACCACTCTTGTGGAGTGGGATCACATGAGCCCTTCTCCAGTCTTCTGGGACCTCTCCTGTGCTCAGAGACTCACTAAACAATTCTGCTAATGGCTCTGCTAGTTCCTCCTTTAGCTCCTTAAGTACCCTGGGATGTATGCCATCAGGTCCCATTGCCTTATCCACCCTGAGCTTAGCAAGCTCTTGTAGGACCCTTTCTTTGTGAAGGGAGTAGTGCTCACCTCCCTCCCTGTGTCCATGATGCTGAGCTGTGGGCCCTGCCCTACCTTCTCTTCAGTAAATACTGAGCAAAGTACCTATTTAGGATAGATGCCTTTACAGGTCCTCCTCCTCACATGCTCCCTTTTCTCCATTAAGCTTAGCAATACCCCCTCTGGACTTTCTCCTTTCACTAATGTATCTATAGAAAGTCTTGTCACCTTCTTTACTGTTCGTGCTAGTGTTTCCTCAGTTTGGGACTTTGCCTGCCTTATTGCCTTACCTGCTTCCCTTAGGGCAGTTTGGTATGCCCCCTATCTTCATCCGCTGTGTTCCCTTATATTTTCTGAAGGCCAGCCTTTTGGCTCTGACCTTTTCTGCTACTGTATTTGAGAACCAAGTGGTTTCCTTCTTCTTTTGCACTTCCTTTTCTGTCTAACACAATGGGATGTTGCTTCAAGTATTGTATCATGCTTGCCCACTTTGCCTGTACCTCCTCACCTGTGTTTCTTTTTGCCAGGGCTAGCTTAACTCTGTTGGCCATCTTATCAAAGTTAGCTCCTCTGAAGTCAGCTTTAGTGCTTTAGTGCTGACTTCCCAATTCCAAAACTACTGCCTGACTGTGGTCCATGTGGTACAGGGCCTGATACTACAAGCAACAGTCATATAGAGTACATGGCAACATTGTTTTTAACAATTTGTTTTCTTCACCACTTATTTTTAAACCACTTGTAGTAATTCTTTTGGGAAAGCTGGCTAAAGTAATTTGAAAATTCACCCATCACTTGCAGTGAATTCTGGCAGATGTAGAGTACAACTGATTTAAAATGGTGTATACTTGCAGTTCGATATGAAGTACCCTGGGTTGCCCCTGAAAACAGGCACTTGTGCCTAGTGAACCTCATGTAGTTACAAAAAAAAAAAGTATTGCATGGTCTAAAAATATCCTAATGGTTCTATTAGGCCCTACTATTTTTTAAAGAGGGTTGTAATAAAATGTGCACACAATACTATTTCTTACGTATTGTACTACAATAATAATAACATTGGACCCATCCTGGGGACTTATATCATATTGTGTGGCAATGCTCCCTGTTGGCACCCTTTTGGCAAGCAGTGAACCAATTTGTCATGGATACATTAGGCCTCAAATTATAACCGGATCCCTTTTATGGATCCTGGGCCTACCTCCCGCAAGACTCTACCTTAAACCCTCCCAACTTCAATGGCTGGCCTCGTGGTATCTGCTAAATGCCTAATACTGTGTCGGTGGAGATCCAAGGAAATCCCCACCATCCAGAACTTCACCATGCTCTCATGCTCCTTGCTATCCTTGACCGACTATCCTACTCCGGCCTTAATAAACCTACTGCATACGTAGCCTGTTGGGACCCCTTTCTAGCCTATTTGAAACCTAGGACTGGAATAGGATGAGTCTAGGCCGTAAGCTCCTTGCTGATTCTCTCTAATATGACACTCCAGATATAAGTGACTTCTCTCCTAGCTTGAAATAGTCAGCCATAGACAATGTACTGATCTTATTAATTATAGCGCCTTATCTATTATTACCCTTTTCCTTTCCCACTCATCCTGCTATAATACATGTTAGGGAAACCCAGTGTCGGACACCTTTTTTTTTTCTGTATCTCCTTAGGCATTGATCAGAGCAGAGATTGAGGGTCTCCCTCATACCCCTTCTAAAATCTAGTTAAGATCATAACTTTCATGATATGATGTATTATATATGACTGTGGATAATGTTTTACATCCTTCTGCTGTTACAGTATGTTTTCTTATGTACTTGCAGTATGTTTTCTTATGTACTTGCATGTGACATGTTTCTGTTTGTTTTTGGTAAACTGAAAATTAATAAAACTATTAACTGAAAAAAAAAACATTGCACAGCATAAAAGTATGCATTGGGGTGGTGGTGTGCCCAAAAGCAGCAATACACAAAAGCAAAAATCAAGCACACAGCAGTCAAAATATTGAAGACTAAACTGCTAGAAATATATATTAAGAAACATTTCTGCAGTGCCAGCCTTTCCCCAGTGTGTAGTGCTTTGAGATCCCATGCCAGTGAGCTGAGTTCAGGAGCAAGCTCAGTGAGTGAGGTGGATGGACTGGGCAACGGTGCTGTCATGTGACACAACTCTCCCAGCCTGAAAAGGGAAGGTGTAGGTTGCCCACACAGGATCAAGTACCATATAACAAAGAGAAATCTTCTGTTGGCATAGGGCCCTGCACCTCTGTACTCCTGGCTGTCAGAGGATCCTGCACGTCAGCAGAGAGATAGATTATTTTGCTTGCATCTGTAACCACATGGAAGCACTGGGCCCACGAGGGACCCTGTGCTGCAGCAGTTCACTGGACAGCCCCTCAAATCCTTGACATCCATTGCTACATGAAAGTAAAGGGTATGTAGAGGCCCTGCACTTCCACAGGCAAACATATTCTTTTCCTTGATGCAGGGGCCAGAGGGCCTCACATGTCTACATCATAGAGGATATAATTTCACTATCTCAAACAGAAAGGACATTTTGTAAAACTGAGTTAGTGCACCACTTCAATTTAATGCCACTAAAGTAGGGAATGTGGTGTTAGGTTGCCTGCTGTAACTCTCACCCTACACCCCAAGAAGCAAAAGGAAAATACCACACAATAAACCACAGACAGCCATAATCAGTTAAGACAAACAACATACAACTGTTTCCAGATGACACCAATGCAGTAGCACTAACATGCTACCTTATCATAGAATCATAGTATCACAGAAATCTGATAGCAGAAAAGGACCCGAGTGACCCATCTAGTCTTCCCTGTTCCCTTCACTCATCCCCTATACCCCAAGCACTCTTTCCCCACTTACCAACCCTCATGTGTTTGTCCCATATCTTCTTGTTTCAGCCCCTACTGCTTCTTCCTGAAGTTTATTCCAGGCTTCCACCACCCTCTTCATGAAGAAACGCCCGCACATTTCCTTTATATCTTCCCCTTCTAATCTTAGACTATGCCTTCTTGTTCTTGTCCCCTCCTTCATCTCAAATAAGTACCTCTCCTAGACTTTGTTAATCCCTTAACGTACTTTAGATGTTTCAATCATGTCCCCTTTCCCTTCTTGTCACTAATGGGTACAGATCCAACTCTCTGCACCTCTGCTTATATGACTTACACTGCATGCCTTGCACCATCTTGTTTGCCTGCACTGTACCCTCTCAATCCCATCTATGTCTTGTCACAGATGTAGTCTCCAGAACTGGACCCCATACTCCAGGTGTGGCTCACCATGGCCTTATAAAAGGCATGATTACTTCCTCCTACCTTTGTGGATTTGTATCTGTGTCTGCATACACAAACCCCACACAAGCTTGTGCATATGAAGCTTCATTTGTGTGTGTATGTCATACAGCATGCATAGTGCAGGCCCCATGGGCCTGCCTTCGCAGACAGAAGTATTCATGAATGCTGTATGAGGTACTTCACTGGACAGCATAATCTGCTACTGCATGGTTTTCACATGCAGCTGCATAACTGAAAACTGCAACCCCTTGAACATTTCTAGATCCACTGCTGAAACCATTACACCCACATTGCAACAGTACTTCCATCTGTGTAACTGCAGGTCCCACATGGACCTGCCCTTCTGGAGCCAGAAGTTGGTCAGTATGTTTTACACTTGTGTTTGAAGAGGCACAGGCCCTCAATGGCCTTCGCTTCAGCAGACAGAAGTACTGTTGCAATTTTTGTATCATGGATTTTGACACCTGTGCTTTGCAGTCAGAGGTTGGTGTGTGTTCACATCTGCAGCTGCAGAAGTGCAGGCCCATCAAGTGTGTGTATGTCTTATAGTGTGCATGAATATCTGAGGTTACAGAAGTGCTGGCCCCATAGAGGGCTGAGCTTCTGCAGACAAAAGAACTCTTGTAATTTGATATTATGGATTTGAATCTGTGGCTATAGGGGCCTGTGCTTCTGCTAACTGAAACAGTGTTGTGATTTGAGTATCATGGAGTTCTGCCTGCAGCCAAAAGTGAGTGTGTATATCTTGGGTGTGCATGCCACAGATACAAATCCAGGAAAGTACTTTTGTGGAATTTAGGCTGAATCTTAACTGTTGAATGAATACATTTTTGTGCAAATAGTCAATCTATCTATCTACCTAGCCATCTATTTCACTATCACACATGACAGGGAGGCAGTGTAGGAAAAAAGAAAGCAATACAGCATTCAAACATGGAGATCCCCAGTGGCTATAGAACTATGGGTAGTAGGCAAATTTAGGAAAAACAAAACTCTTAACAGCAAATAAAGGAAAGCACACACCAGGACTACAACTACAAATTGAAACACTTCACAAACTTGCGGTCATGGCTGGAGAAGCCAGCCGGATGCGCGCCTTTCAGCCTGCCTGTCTGGGAGCCCCTGATCAGGCTGCTGACTTCACAAACATGCGGTTGTGGCTGGAGAAGTTAACCGGCGGCGCGCTTTCAGCCTGCCCATCTGGGAGTCCTGAAACCAGCTCCGTAAGCCCCTGGATCGGGCTGCTGACTTCACAAACCTGCGGTCACGGCTGAAGATGCCTGCCGGCAGTGCGCCTTCAGCCTGTCCATCGGGAGCCCTGCAAGCCGGGTAAGCTACCACACAGTCTCAGGAAACAGCTTGGAGCCTTGATTGGTGAACGAGCCACTTAGGAATCCTCCGATTGGCTGCCGCTATGCCTTTGCCCGTGATTGGCTGCCTGGAGACTCTGCTGTCTGGGCTTTTTTTCAAAACTTCTCTCTTGTTTTTGGCGCACTAGCCTCTCTGAAATTTCACTTGAATGTTTTACTGTGGGGATTGCTAAATAGGAAAAACTGTTATAACTTGTGGTACAGAAAATTGTTAATTGTGTTGAACTCTGACTGCATATCTGTCTTCTCCTTATAACCCTCCTGCAGATTCTTACTCTCTCTCTCCATCCCGCTCAACCCTCTAATCCATTTCTGAATAACATTTCCTTGGGCTAAGCTGCACCACTCCAAATTGCTCAGCCATCTGGTTCCTGGCCCATTCAGCCCCCCTCCAACTGTCTCTTCCCTGCAGACTTGCACCCTCACCCCAATTTACTTCTTTTGTGTTTTCACTTCCCCAACTGTCTCTCTCTCTCTTGAAAACTGGCACCCCACCCCAATTTATTTCTTTGTGCTCACCACTGTCCTTTTGCTTGCCTAAACTTAATAATCCCTAACTCTGTTCTCTTGACTCTGTGAGCACCTGACCAGGCTGCTGACTTCACAAACCTGCAGTCGCAGCTGGAGAAGCCAGCCGGCCGCGTGCCTTTCAGCCTGCCCATCTGGGAGCCCTGCAGGCCAGATAAGCTACCACACAGTCTCGGGAACAGCTTGGAGTCTTGATTGGTGAACGAGCTGCTTGGGAATCCTCCTATTGGCTGCCACTGTATGGCTTTGCCTGTGATTGTCCGCCTGGAGACTCTGCTCTCTGCAGCTTTTTTCAAACTTCTTTCTTGTTTTGGTGCACTAGCCTCTTCTGAAATTTCTTCCCACTGCTCCCGCCTCGACCCTCGCCTCTATTAAATGCTCTCACACTGAGAGTAAGCCCAACCCTCTACACACCTATTGGTTTATGCATTGTTAGCCATGCCATCCTATGGCCCCTCCTCCAGCTAGCCCTGCCTTCTCAAGTAGTCTGTCACAGTTGGTCCTATTAACCTCAAAATGTTACCCTTCTAGGACATAACTCCCAATCAAAAAAAATGACTCGTGGGGATATTTTCTGCTCAGCTGCCTCATGTTGCTAATCCATGTCCAAGTCAGAATTCCAGTTACATACCTGCATTATGGCCAAAGCACCTCCCATGTTGACTACTGTTATGCCCCTTCTTGATAGGCTATGGCAACACATAATGGGGACATCCCCTTTGTCTTGTCCATCCTCTCATCAGGCACTAACCAGAGAACACATTAGAGCACCCCTGAATCTATCGGCAAAAACAGTCATTTATGCATTTTTCTAACAACTCATGCTGCTGTCCATAAGCCAGTGACCACAGCACCCTTATTCCAGACAATGCAACAAGAAACTACTTAACAGGCTAAGACACCTCCTCAAGAAATGATTACTACTTCTCTTACTCTGCTCTGGAGACACTGAACTTAACCCTGGGCCACCTGTTCACTCAAAACCCCCGCGGACCTCCCACAATACAAAGGTATCAGCTTCCTGCATGTGAATGTCTGTAGCTTATTAAAGAAGTTTGACCTAATACAGACTTGGGCTCTACATGCATCCCCAGATATCTTTATGATATCGAATCCTGGCTTATGCCTTCGATTCCTGACAAATCCATTAATGTACCAGGATACAGCACCCACCAATGCGATGGACCAACCAGAGGAGGGGGTAGTAATATACGTTAAGAGCAAATTAGTTGTCACAGTCGGTGATTGCACCTCTGAGGCTAAAGAATTTTAATGCTTTGTATTTAAAATGATCCTCTGCACCGACAAGGTACTCTTACTGCTGCATGCTACAGACCTCCTTCTGGTGGCATAGCCCTCTTATTGCATCTCCAAAGCCTTTTTCAAATTGACTACCACTGAATGTATTATTATGGAGGATCTTAACCATAACTGGAATGATGACAGCTCCAAGAAGCTAAAAGACTTCTGTGATGCGAATGGATTGGCACAAATGACATCCTCAGTCACTAGACCCAACAGAAAAACCCAGAGCGAAGCTCCCTACTGTCCTTATGTTAGTAAACAAACCTCATAACATCTCGAATAATGGAGTGTTCTCTAACGACCTAAGTGATCATTGCCCCACTGCCTCGTTAGACATTCTCCCAAATAAAGTCGGCTTCTAAATTCAAACTGAAAAGATGTTTGAAAAAATTTTGCCAGAATGCCTTCCTGAAAGACCTGGGTAACATCAGATGGCAGGACTCTATCTAGCCTTCCCTCAACTGAGGCATTCAGTATCTTTCATAGCCTCCTAGAGGGCATAATAAAGAAACACGCCTTCTAAGACTTGTCAAGGAAAAATAAGACCCCTGGCTGGTTCTCTCCTATCCTGAAGAAAGCACTCAAGGACAGAGATGCTTGGTGAAACGAGCAAGAAAATCACACCTGGAGGCCGACTGGCAAGCATTTCATACTTCTAGAAATAACTGCACCAAACTAACTAGGTCTGAAAAGTCTAAATATTTTCAAGCAGCTTTAGAAGACAATAAGAACAACTCTTCCAAATTCTGGAATATCCTCAGAGAGGTTGAAGGTCATACTTCTGACACCTCCTTCCAGCCAAAAATAGTATCCAATGGATCTACCCTCATGAACAGAGCTGCTGTATTAGAACAGCTTAACGAACACTTTGTCACAGCAGGACTAGCCTATGACACCTCACCTATCAGCAAGCTCAATCCATTAGGGAACTCCCACTGTTGACGCTTACTGCTAACTGTAGCTCTAACCAACCTCTCTCCTCCTCCTTCAGCTTTCATGCAGCCATGTTTAAACAAGTAGAGGACCTCCTATTGGCACTGGATACAAAAAGCAGTGCAGGTGCTGACAATATTGAACCCTACTTCCTTAAATTAGGCCATTACTACTTGACTGCCCCCATTACCCACTTATTCAACACCTCTCTAATGCAGGGCAAGCTCTCTGTGTCGTGGAAAACTGCAACATCATACCCTTGTTCAAATCCAGGGATCCGAGTGACCTGAATAACTACCGACCCTGTTCCATACTACCTATCCTATCAAAACTACTGGAAAAAATTGTCAACACTCAAGTCAGAGAGCATCTGGACTCACAAAACTACTAAACCGGTACAGTCCGGTTTTAGAGCCAATCATAGCACAGTATCTGCCCTTGCAAAAGTAACCACTGATTGGCAAATTGCCTTGGACACTAAGAAGCATGTGTTTGCCCTCTTCCTCAATCTTAGTAAGGCTTTCTTCACTGTGGATCACAACATTATGCTTGATGCACTGCACAATATCAGACTCAGTGGCTCTGCCATCAAATGGTTCACCAGCTACCTTACAAACAGGCTACAACAAGTCAAAGCGGCAAGTGAATTGTCTCCATTAAAATCACTTCCTCGAGGTGTCCCCAAGGCTCCATCTTAGGTCCAATCCATCTGCAATCTATATTAATAACCTCAATCCACATCTCCACTCAACTAATGTGCACTTATTTGCTGACGATACCATACTCTATACCTCAAACGCATCCCTGACCTGGCCCATGAGGAATTACAGCATGATTTTATCTGTCTCTCCAATTCAACCTTATCAGCCACAAGCTTCTACTCAATGCCAAAAAATGAAAGCCATTATCTCTCCCCAAAGGCAGCCTCAGGACCACTCACCATCCTAAGATTTTAATGCTTTTGGGAGAACCACTTGAAATAGTGGATACCTTTAACTACTTAAGGTTCTGGTTGGATAACAAATGTAACTTTCTGTGCCATCTGAATGAGCTATCGAAAAAACTAAGGCAATGGTTAGGCTTATTCTACCGTGATAAGCATCTACTCAACAAAGATGCTAGAAAGAGACAAGTGCAAACCTCATTTCTACCCTTGCTGGACTACATTGACTTCCTTTACTACCATTGCCCTTAACAGTGCTCAACAAACTTGACACCCTTTATCATCGGGCTTTAAGATTCATCCTTAATATGCCTCCTCGCACCCACCAGTGCCACCTGTACCAGGAGATGGGATGACCTCACTCACCAGGAGGAAAAGAAACACTCTCTTTGGTTCTTACAGTGCTGTCTGATAAACTTCCTGCTCACATCTCAAACTTCTTCACACGTGCCAAGGGAACTTATGGTGTGAGGCGGCTTTGCCATACTCTGCTTCCAGACCCCCAAAGTAAATACAACCCATGGCTTAGCTGCTATCAACTTCTCACTCCCATCCCTATGGAACACTATGCACGCTCTCAGCTCTCATCCCTTTCATGACCATTCAAATTCAAAGCACTAATAGCTAAGTACCTGAAGGAAACCTGCAGCTGTTTTAGATGACTGTGTGCCATAATTCGAGTATCTTCCATGAATCCTTCATTACTGAGCCTATCTTAACTCACAGCCCCCTTAGGGGGTTCCTAGCATTTTTAGCTCACCTCACCAACAGGGGTACCCAGCACTTATTAGCCTATCTACACTTCTCCCGCCCTCACCATTCTGCCCTCTCCTTCTTCACATACTCTCTCCTCTCAAATACTATCCCCTCTTCCCTCCATCTTTCTGACATGATTTATAACCGATGCTACCTATGTTAGTTCTGTATGTACAGGCCTATATTATCCTTCACATGTACAGTGCCTTATTTTTGTCCATTTTATCTGCGACTGTATACATTTATTGTTGTCAGGACCACTTTGAAAATGATCTTGCTCAATGGTGCTTATGTCTAGTTAAATAAAGTTTGATTGATTAATTGATTTTTTGTGTGTAAATGTTGACTGTAGTGCCCTCTGTAATACAAAACGGTTAACCTAAAGATCCCAGTTTTGTAAATGTGGATCAAGTGCTATTGATGTTAGACATGTCATGTTAAGATGTATATGGTGTAATCAGCTATGAACTAAATGTATTCAACAACTTTAAGCAAACACACTTCTATTCTCTTTGGTCATCTTGGTTTATTACGTGCAATGTACTGGATATGGAATCTATGAAAACAAATGTTAAATCTTTGAATTATTTAAACAGAGAAATTTCTTGTAAAACATGAATGCTGCTATATAACTATCTATAGGAGTGCTAAGCTGTACGTAATTAATTGAAGTGCTGCTCATCTGCATTTTTCTGTACTTTTTAGTGTATGTTTTTGTTTATTTGTAACACTTGCCATGATCTGAAATAAGTAAAACAATAAACATCTGCCTACTAACCTGCATGTATATTGTATATATTTCATAATATATGGGAAAGTGTGTAATGAGAAATTAATGGTTTCCCAGGGTGTGGGATGCTAAACCCCGGAGGTGAAGCCTGAGGGGTTTATTAAAGCATCCACACCAAGGGCAAACTATTAATTTCTAATTTAAGCACACTTTCCCATAGTTTATTATTTGTAATTGCTGGACAGCAATTTTTTCTAGCCCTGTGTCTGATTCTCTCTCACACACACACACTCTGACTCTGTCTCACATACATACACACACACACACACCCTGTCTGTCTTCCCATTCATCTTTTTCTTTCAGTTCCTTTTAACTGTTGTTGTTTTATTTTTTTTTACTTTACCAAAGTTCTGTGTTGAAATCGCAATCGTCTTACCTCAAGGAGTGAGGCATGAGCTGTTGTTCATGGCAGTTGTCCTCTTGCTTTCTAATGGTGTGATCAACCAGATATTTTTGAAATATGGTTCACATGACTGTTGTTTTATTTTTATTTTAAAAAAAGAGGATGAGGACTTTCGTCTGGTGGGCGGCCTCACTATGCTGATAAGGAGCCGCTATGTTTGCTCATGAGTGGAAGCTCTCCTAGTAGGGATGTCAACACAATCAGGAGTGGCTGTCTTTATTGACATGGCGGTGTTTACCATTATAACCTATGGGTTATAACGGCAAATTATAATTGGCTCAGACTGTGGAAAAATTGCTGGTCAGTTATTATAATCATATAAACATTTTTATGTGTAAGAACCCCATCAGACTAAGAATTCTTGGACATTTGTTTCAATAATGAAATATCTTGATTTATAAACTAAACCCTAGATAAAATGAAGGCACACTTTTTCAGTGCATGTCTAAGTAATGTTAGAAAATGGGCAGATAGAATACTATATTCTGATTGGGTGAAAACACCAATTAGTCAGGTAGATTAGACAACAGAGACCTGGAAATAACTAGTCCCTGTCTCTGTTGACTTATTTCATTCTAAAAATAATAGGTCAGTAGAATTTTGAAAAGGCAAATGCCTCCATGTTGCTTTTGAGGCTTAGCGAGCCATAAACTAGCAGATCTGCAGTTCACCCCTTTAGTGTCACATACAAGAAGCAGCAAAGTGAAGCAGCACAAATAATAAAATCAGTGGAGTTCAGTAAAACTTGTAGCTGAGTTGGGTGTGTGGGTGCTGGTGTTGAGTGGCAGGAGGAGGATGCACTGGGGCTGCAGCCTGATGCACAGCACAATCCCTCCAAGGAAAGTGCCAGTGGGCACTTGTAACTCCCACCCCTACAGAGCTCAGGCTGTGGCCTACTCTGCACAGGTGGGGACTGAGAGAAAGGGAGCCAGTGAGAGGTGGAGGAAGCCTTGGTAGTGCTACCCCACCTACCCAAACTGTTGCTCTGGTGATAGAGTTCAATTCTTTATACTCTAAGAGGCTGGAGAGGCAGTAGGAGCTGCCACTGAGTAAAGCTGCTTCTGCAGCAATGCTAAAGTGGGTGGCGGTGAGAAAACATAATTCTGCGGAACTTAGTGCTCTCAGTGTCTCAAGCTCCACTCCAATGTAGCCATCATGCATTCAAGTAAACTCTTTAGCAAGCAAGCACCTCCTTCTTCTGCATAGATTATGTTATGTAAAATGAAGTTAAAAACACACAGTACTCACTCTTGCAGCTCCCAAATGCCCTCTACTGTACAGACAATCAACATATCCATTAGTATTGACTAAATGATTCAGTACCACAACTGCACTACAAAAGCTACAAAAAAATAGTAATATGCCAATATTGTTAAGCCCTGTGTGTGTGTGTGTGTGTGTGTGTGTGTGTGTGTGTGTTGGGGTACCAGCTCCAAAGGTACAACTACAGAGACCTGTGTAAGACAAAAGTCCCTAACTCAATAAAAAACACAGTATTGTAATACAGGCAGAGGAACTATGTTATCACCTTAACATAAAAATTAACATCAAAATTATTTATTTTCAAACATACTGTATACATATATTAAACAGTGGCCCATTTTCTAAGCACAAAATTTCCTCAGGGTGGATGTTACATTGTGCTATATTGGACCTTCAGAGGCTATAAGGCCCTCTGCCTGTGGTGTCAGGCCTCGTTATGCCCCTGGGCAGTCCAGTATAGCACAATACCACCACCACCCTGTTGGGATTATTGCTTACATATGTAAACAATACCTCACAACAGGGCATGCATTTCTAAGGAATTAAAGCACACCCCAGGTGAACTGAAAGGCAGAAGGCCAATGGCCAAGTGACTTTCAATGCAGACAGGAAGTGTATACATTTTCAAGAAACTTCTGTCCCAGAGAGGGTTATTGCACTTACAAAATATGTGCTAGCAAAGAAGTGGATTCAAAAAACTGCAAACAGTGGAGACCAAATACTGCAGAACTGTGCTATGGTTCGGACAGTTTTGCATGGAGCCAACTTGTTTATGGCATTTACATTTGCCTGATGCAAAATTTTCTATATTCAAAGGTGCTATGCAAATGAGCCTACTTAGGCAACCGTGGGCAAACAGCTACTTATTTATTTATTGAAACATTTCACCAAAAAGGCACTGAACAACAAGTTGTTCATCCTATTGTGCATCCTGGGGGAAAGAGTAGTGGAAATACATACAAGCATACAACAGCAAACATTATTACAACAATATTGCAGTGGTGAAAAGTAAATAACAGAAAGAACATAGTAAGTGCAGCACATAAGTACAATTGTATACAGAGGTCACAATGGACAGGTCAAGTGCATTACATTAGGATAACACTTAAATTCATGATGATGGTATCATTTAGCCCGAAAGGAGGGTGGATCGGAAGTAACAGCAGAGGTGGAAAGGTAGTGGGGCTGGGAGGGAGCAGATAAACAGGAATCAAAGGTATATATATTGATAGTTGTAGACTGATAGGAATCTAAAGTCATAGTTATGTTGGTAGTTATAGATAACCGAAGGAATGGCCAGGTAGGAATCTCTGCAGAGAAAGAAAATAATGGCTCTGGAAGGGAGCTGTAATTCAAAATAGTTACTTAATATATTGATAGAGGTTGGGGAGCAGGTCAGGAATACCAGGAATGTTATTTGAGAGTACAATTCAGAGAGAAAATTACATAGGGCTGAAATTATAGAGGAGGGGATGAGGAGTGGTGAATCTGGTGAGACAGTGAATTCCAAAGTTTTGGGAAGTGATATGAGAAAGTAGCCTGGCCTGCAGTGGTAGACCGTGAGGGACAACCAAGGAACGGGAGTCGTTAGATATGTAAGGAGTGGGCAGAGGGAGGAGGACTGACGAGAGGAAGTGAAATAAGATGGGAGTGATCCAAACCAGAATTTAGAGACAAATTTAGCACAATGGTGAAGGCATCTATTTTCTAGTGAGGGAAATGCCAGCGGTGGTAGAGTTGACAGTGGTGGGTGAGAGGAGAAGATTCCAGAGCGAAGCGACAGAAGGAGTTGAAGAGGGTATCCAGTCTGGCTAAGGAGGTCTTGGGAGCGGACCTGTAGACTACATCACAGTAGTTAAAAATAGGAAGGATCATCTTCTGGACAAGTTGGTGCCTAGCCAGGAGAGGGAGGCAGGTTTGGTTCCTGTATAGAGTGTCAACCTTGGGTGCAGCTTTTCAGGATGGCATCCACATGACCAGAGAAGGTGAGATGTTGGTCACGCCAAACACCTAGATATTTGAATGAAGAGGTGTCCTCATGGACTATCCCATCAAGGGTATGAAAGGAAAGCAGGAGGGCAGCCTAGAGATTCTCTGCCTAGTGCCGAAGGTCATGAAGACTGTCTTCTTGGCATTTAGAACAAGTTGCTGAGAGCAAAATCAGTGCTGAACATTACTGAAGTCTTGCTAAAGTCTGTTTGCAACATCAGTGGGGACTGTCCAGAGGTGTAGAGGACTGTGTCATCTGCATATATATGTATTGAGGTTGATGTACAGACAGATGGTGGGTCATTAAGAAATACAGAGAAAAGTATAGGGCCCAACATGGACCCTTGAGAGACACCAGTGTTGATGGGGGAGGGAGATGTGGAGTCAGTGATTCTGACTGACTGGGTTCAACCTACAAAGTAGGCTCTGAACCAGTTAGTGTCTGAGTCAGTCAGACCTGCTGAGGAAAGGGAGTTTAGTAGTAGGGTGTGGGAAACTGTGTCAAAAGCCTTGCCTAAGTCAACAAAAATGGCAGACATGATTTGACCACTGTCCATCCCTGAGAGGACTGAGTCAGCAAGCTTAATCAAGGAGGTGGTGGTGGAGTGTTTTTTCAAAACCAGATAGGAAGGGAGTGAAAAGTTGGAGTTAGAGATAAGAAGAGAGCTGGGCAAATTGTGTATTCTTGCAGCTTGGCAAGGGTGGGAAGGAGGGAGGGATATGGGATGGCAGTTCCCGGTGAGGAAGGATCACCACCGTTAGGTAGGGCAATACATGCTTCCAAACAGGGGGATGGCTGCCATTTTGAATGAGAGGTTAAAGAGGTCAGACAGTGGGACCAGAGATAGCAGTAGCTGAGAGATATAGCAGTTTGGGGTCCAAGCCATCAGGAGAACTGCCTTTGGATAGGTTTAGGGTGGGCAAGGCATCCAAGGTGTCAGGCGTGGCAATTTTAGTGAAAGAAAAACAAGTAGACTGGGGCAGTGTGCATGGTAAGGTGGAAAGGGCACCTGGCCTAGTAGACAGTAAGGAGGATAGGAGAGCAGAAGTACAAGAGGCTTGACATGACTTGACAGAGACACATGAGGGTGACATTAGCATATCATTAGTTCCACCTGGATTACCCGGCACTATTGCAGGGTGAACACAGCTCAATTTACAAACGTTATAAAATTAATTGCTCACCCTTGCTTATTCACAAACTATAAATAGGATTCTAAATGAGGGGTACTACTCCACACCAGTTATCTGCACATTGGCATTGGACCATACCTTAATTAAGCCAATCTTAGGTTGATGTGCCCTATATAATGTTAAGACATTTGAGGCAGATGCAGTTTAGACATTAGGTTAGGATCCAGGCTGAAAACAAATGAATTGTTACAGTTACCCCTTTTGGGAGGGGGATGAGGTGTGCTCTGTCTTGTTGTTTTGTTGAAGTATGCCATAGCAGTAGCACCCCTCATTTAGAATCCCATTTATAGTTTTTGAATGAGCAAAGGAGAGCAGTTAACACTGGATAAAATTTGTCAATGGAGAAGTATGGCTTCTTATTTAGCTAGCTCCCCTACCAGTTACATGCACATTGTCTGGGGACCCCACCTTAATTAAGCTAGGCTAATACACCCTATATAAAGGTAAGCCATTTGAGTAAGATGCAGTTTAGAGTAGAAAACCAGCTGATGGGTGATCTATCTCAATGTTGGTAGCTGGGTGACTTCACAGTAGGGCCCTGAAGTGAATACAACAAGACCCCATTTCTTCTGAAATCAAATCAGTAAGCTGCCAATCCAGGCTGAAAAAATATGTTTATTGTTACATGTCCCTTTTTGGGGGAGGTCTGGGTGTGTTCCGACTTGTTTTGTTGATGTATGGCATATACAGTAGCACCCCTCATTTAGAATTCCATTTATATTTTGTGAATGAGCAAGGGGAACAGTTAACACTGGATAACGTTTGTAAATGGAGAAATATGGCTTTCTCATTTAGCTAGTTCCCTACCAGTTACATGCACATTGGCTGGCAACCTCTGCTTAATTAAACCAATTTTAGGGTGATGCACCTTATATAAACGTAAGTCATTTGAGGTAGATGCAGTTTCAAGTAGGGACCCAGCTGATGGGTGGTCTACCTCAATGCTGGTTGCTGGGTGATTTCATAGCAGGGCCCTGAGGTAAATACAAAGAGACCCCACTCCTTTTGAGACATGCACACTGGTGTCAGAGTATTCCCAACACTGGAACATGTGCACTGTGGGATGGCCCCAGCCTTGTGGTAAACCCACTATATGGTGTAGTCTGGCCACCTGTGCTACCTCCCTCCACACCATTCGGTTCTCAGTGCTGCATGTGTGCTGGATTGTGCTGGTGTACCCCATTGGGGGACTGAGGTGTGCTGTATGGCTGCACTGCCAGTTAGTAATACTTTCACATGTATTTATCGCTGTGTTCATTGGGAAGCCACAGTGGGCCATGGCCCATAGTCAGAAATGACCCAGAGCCACTACATGTGATGTTGCAGTATACAATAAATATATACAATGTACAACAACACACAAGTCACAGATGTAGCACGGATTCGTTTGCTGCTGAAGTGACATTTAGCTCTGTCGTATACTGTGCATAATTGCTAGCGTCCAAGCAATGTTGAGGCATTGTATTCCACAGAGTGAATGCCTGTGCATATAGACTGGCCCAGGGTGGCTGTCCACCTTGCTGATTCCTCATTGGCTGCATACAGCCTTGTTCACTGTTACTGCCATGTTCACAACCCCATCTTTGGTTTGACCGGTTAAGACTACCTTTTCATAGGCGGTAATTTATGCACTTATGTTGCACTAACGACATTGTATGGCGCTGTAGTTTTGAATATACCATTACACCTGCATGCGTGTCCCACCTGTCACTTTGCTCCATGCATACATTATCTCTTAGTATCATTGCTAACATTTTGCACCAGTTCTATTTGGCCTTTTGAATATAGCAATCTGGTGACACTGTGACAATCGCTGCACAATCAGTTTGTGCCCAGTGCAAAGTTTTGAATATCTTGCCCACAGTATGCAAAAAGAACAGTGTGCTGGATACATAAACGGGTGCAAGAAGATAACTAAATTTCCAAATTGTTGAGTATTTTTTTGGGGGTGTACAGTATTCTCTAAACAAAATGTTTACATTCTAAAGCTCCAACCTTACTGCACAGCATCATGGGTATAACAAGGATGTGCATACTGATAATGCCTAGAACTGGGATTCAGGTTCTAGAGTGTATGTGTGAGTGTTGAGAGATGCAAGGAAATAGTACTATATTTTTAGAAAAATACTTAATCTGACCCCTGCTCTATTATGTCTGACTGTACATTCTAGAAGGTAACATTCTGTAATAGATATGATTTAAAAATATCTTAATCATTGACATTCAATACTATGCAGGCCGAGGTAATATGGATCACCCTGGAGCCAGAGAATGGAACAGCAATACACACTGGGGTGATCTACAGACCTCCAGCACAGAGGAGGACATAGACAGGGAACTAGTGGAGAACATACACAACATGGCAGCTAAGGGTGAAATCCTGCTACTGGGGATTTCAATATGCTGGGCGTGATTGGACTACCCAGATGGCTGTTTTAGGCAGAAGTACAGCCATCCTAGAATCCCTGCAAGGGGTTGGATTCAGGCAGCTGGTGCATGAGCCAACCAGGGACAAGTCAATTCTGGACCTGGTATGGACCAATGGGTACAGAGTCAAAGAAATACAGGTGAAAGGGCACCTGGGGGTCCAGTGACCACCACACGGTGTGGTTCAGCAAGGAGACATGGGCCCAGATATTCAAAGGATTGCTCCATGTGCAACAGGGTTGCGCATGCACAAGTCCTACATTGCACCATTCTGCGATATTCAGCAGGTGGCAGTTGCTCCACTGGCAACAGGTTAGCGAAAAGAGCAATGCAAATGAATGCATGCTCAACAGGAGGGGAGGAACCATGCATAACCTGCTAACCCAATATTCAGTCGGGTTGTGCAGAGTTGTGCATGCTAACCCCAACCTGTGCCTGCACAACCTTGAGCCAAAAAAAGGATCAAGTTGAGGGCCACCCACAGGTTAGCTGCTGCATTGCAGGGTGCAACACAGCAGCTGCCGCCCTGGCTAGACACCAGGGAGATGTTTGGGGGCGTGTGTGACATTCTGCCCGTGATGGGCTTTACGGTCCACTGGACCACCAGGGAGATATTCGTTGGGGGAGGTTACATCTGCCCGCGATCGGGCAATTGGGGGAGTTCATATACACGCTCTGCCCGGGATCGGGCTATGGAAATGTGGGCGGGGGTTTCATGTATCTGTACTGCCCGCGATCGGGCTTCGGGATGTGGGGGTTTCATGTATTTGTACTGCCCGCGATCGGGCTGTGGGATATGTGTGGGGAGTTTCATGTACCTGTACCGCCCGCGATCGGGTTGTGGGATAATGTGGGGGTTTCATGTAACTGTGATGCCCGCAATCGGGCTTCGGGATATGTGTGGGGGGTTTCATGTAACTGTGATGCCCGCGATTGGCTGCATTGCGTCGGTCCCCCACGCTGCTGCCTGGCAGGGTGGCCAGGAGCAAGTCCTCGGGATCGGGCGCACCTACATGCAATGGAATGCAAATGGGGCCATAAATAGATGCAAATGGCCCCCCTGCCTGTGCATAAATTATAGCCCCCATTTGCATGTCACCTTTTGAATATCGGAGATTTGGGCATGGCGACGGGTACTTAGCGCCACCGCAGTTTAATGCTCAACTCTGGCAACTTGGCGGTGGCGAAGTTCCACTGCGCTTATGTGCAAGTGTTTGGTTGGGGTGATATTCAGCGAGTTGCCAATAGTGCAACTTCTTTGAATATCACCCCGGCCACACCTCTGCGCAACTAT
This sequence comes from Neoceratodus forsteri, assembly GCA_016271365.2. Classification (NCBI taxonomy): domain Eukaryota; kingdom Metazoa; phylum Chordata; order Ceratodontiformes; family Ceratodontidae; genus Neoceratodus; species Neoceratodus forsteri. The sequence continues at coordinate 991,633,199 of CM057449.1, forward strand.
TTTGAGCAGCGCAGGGGCTTGCGCCTCAGAATGGCGCAGTTTGAAAATCTGGGCCCTGGACTCAATCAAGCCATACAAGGGCAAGCGTACTAGATTTCAGGAAGGCAGATTTCACTGAAATGGTTAGATGTATACAAGCAGTCCTGGGGAAGGGAGAGATAGTAGAGGGATGGAAAAACAATGGGAGAAACTGAAAGGAGCCATAGTGGATATAACAACCAATACACTAGGATATTGGCCAAAGGGAAAAGAAGAAGGAAACCACTGTGGTTATCCAAAGAGGTGAGAGACAAAGTCAGAGCTAAAAGGCTGAGTTTCAGGAAATATAAGGGGAGCCAAATGGAGGAGGACAGGGAGGTGTACCTTGAATGTCTAAGGGAAGCAGGAAAGGCTGTTAGGAGGGTGAAGGCTCAGATAGAAGAGAGCTTAGCACAGTTTGTAAACAAAGGGGATAAGGCATTTTATAGGTACATCAGTGAAAGAAGAAAAATCAAGGGGGGATTGTGAGACTCAAAGGGGAGAAGGGATAGTGTAAGGAGGGGGATCTGGACAAGGCAGAAATACTGAAAAAATACCTCTGCTCAGTATTCACTAAGGAGGGGGTGGATCAAGGACCACAGTTGGGTTGCAGAGGTAATGAGGAGGGAGAGGTAAACACCAGTCCATTCACAGTGGAGAGAGTTCTGGAAGAATGCACAAAGATGAATGTGGATAAGACCATGGGGACAGCCAGCATCCACCCGAGGATATTAAAAGAGCTGCAAAGGGAACTAGCAGCACTTCTAGCAGCCCTGTTCACAGAGTCACTCAACACAGGTGTCATTCCAGAGGACTGGAGGGTGCATGTAGTCCCACTGCACAAAAGCTGCAGTAGGGAGGAGGTGGGGAACAACAGGCTAGTCAGCCTCACCTCAGTGGTGGGAAAGATCATGGAGACACTGCTGAAAGAAAGGATAGTGGCACATTTGGAATCCAGTGGTGCTCAGGATCTGAGGCAACATGGATTCACAGCAGAAAGGTCATGACAAATGAATCTAATAGTTTTTTTCTGATTGGGTAGCTAGGGAACTTAATCAGGGAAGGGCAGTAGACGTCACCCACCTGGATTTCAGCAAAGCCTTCGACACCGTCCCACATAGAAGGCTGATTAACAAGATGGGTTGTCTGGGAATGGGAGATAAGGTGGTGAACTGGGTTAGGAACTGGTTAACAGACAGGAGACAGAGGGTGGTGGTAAATGGGATACAATCTGGGGAGAGGGAAGTGACCAGTGGGGTACCACAGGGATCTGTACTAGGACCAGTCCTGTTCAACATCTTCATTAGTGACAGTGCAGAGGGGCTGGAAGGAAAGGTCTGCCTGTTTACAGATGACATCAAGATCTGCAGCAGGGTGGATACTCCAGAAGGGGTGCAGAAAATGAAGAGGGACCTGGAGAAGCTTGAAAGATGGTTGGAGATGTGGCAACTGAGGTTCAAGGTAAAGAAGTGGAAAATAATGCACCTGGGTAGAGGGAACCCTGGGGATAGCTACATGTTGGGGGGGAGAGTTGACTGTCACCAAAGAGGAAAGGGACCTAGAGATTATCATCTCTGATGACCTTAAGGTATCAAAGCAGTGCACAAAGGTGGCAGGGAGGGCCAGTGGTATGCTGGGGTGCATAGGCAGGGGTATCACTAGCAGGAGGTGGTGTTGCCATTGTATAAAACATTGGTAACCCTCGCACCACACTGGCCACCCGGGTTCAGGAACGAGCCTGGGTCATCGGGGGCTGGCAGGGGAGGAGAAGGATTGACCTTCCGTAAGACTGCTCTCCTTCTCCAGGGGTGGGTGAGTTGCCATTGGTGTGCTGGTGGCTCTAGCAGTGGCTGGGGGTGATTGCAGGACACTGGCAAGACTTGGGGGACATGCTGGAGCCAACACCAGGGAAGGAGTGCGTGCGGTAGCATGTACGCTCCTGACTATTGGCATCATTGCACACCATAGACAACAGGGGAGAACAGGGAAAATGGAGTCCTCGCAGTGGATGACGATGGTCCCCCCTTACTGGGCCACCAGGAGGACACCTCCCCCGAACTGGATCCAGACTGGGGGGTGAGTACCTCCCTACCCCCACCATGAGGGGTAAGTTGTGGGGGCCGAAGGGAAGTGGGTCTGATACCCAGTCGGCGCGAAAGGGGGACATCAGATGGCTAGGCGAGGGGCTCCCAGAAACATCAACTAAAAAAATAAATTAATTAAACATTGGTAAGGCCTTACCTGGAGTACTGTGTGCAGTTCTGGAGACCACACCTGCACAAGGACATAGATAAGGTGGAGACTATCCAGAGAAGGGCAACAAAGATGGTGCAGGGCTTACACCACAAAACATATGAGAAGAAACTAAGGGAGCTCAATATGTACTCGCTGGAGGAGAGGAGACAACAGAGGGACATGACTGAAACTTTCAAGTACCTCAAGGGCATAAACGAGGTGCAGGTGGGGGTGCTTTTCGATGCAGAAAAAGTACTAGAACAAGGGGGCACAATATGAAATTGGAATGGGGTAGATTAAGAGGTAATGTAAGGAAATGTGTCTTCACAGAAAGGGTAGTCAACACGTGGATTAGTCTGCCACAGGAGGTAGTGGGGGAAGCACAGTGGAGGGGTTTAAGCACGCTTGGGACAGGCACAAGGGAAGTCTGAGAGGGGAGGGAATGATGACAAGCCATTGATCAAATAGGGTCAGTGGCCACATGCAATGAATAGGGCCTATGGGCAGACTGGATGGGCCTAGCGGTCCGTATCTGCCAACAATTTCTATGTTTCTATATAAGAAATAAAAACAAAGTGACATGTTTTCCCTTATGTATTTGGGTAAATTAAATGGTATATCTATAGCTTTTGCCTCCACTATTTTTTTGCCACAGTAAAAACCTGACCTTTAACAGGACTAGAAAACATTGACAAATTTCTATCTGGTCTCTGTTTTACTGCATATTTCATAGCCGAATAGATAGCAAATAGCATATTGCATAGCTTGGTTCAAGATAAAATAGGCTTAGTAGGGGCCTTGGTTGCTTCAAATTCAATTAGTCTCTCTGGGATTTTCCAGCAAACCAAAGCAAGGCAAATAAAAGTCAATCTTGCTAGGGTGTGCATGCTTGAACTCTTAAGAAAGCAATAGAGGGCTAGGCACCATGCTAGGATTGGATATGCAGAAGTATGATATTGCTTTTCACTCCAGAAATACCAAAAACGGTTAATTTAACTCATTAAATCATGCATGTTCTTGCATTCAGTGACTACAATCCCTTTAATTCAAGTTTGGCTTTCTCATACTGTAGATATGGTGTGTACATTTATATCTGCACTGTAGTTACCTGGTTTCAGGATTTTAGTACTATTTAGATACCTTTTTGTTGAGTTGTTTTCAAAGTAATTTATATACAAATCAATCATATAATTTATCATATTTGAAACTTTTAAGGAAAGTTGGCTGTGAATGAATGAAAAAGATATTTTTTTTAGAAGTTCAAGTTGTATTGCAATAAAGTTCTTTACTTAAACAAAAAGAGAAGCATTTGGTAAAGATTACACTCTTTTCTTTCACAAATATTCATCACTGGTGTATCTTTATGAGTATGTATTGGGCTGGGATGTTCACAGAAGAAAACAAACCCTGCAGTGATATTTATATATAATATGCAAAATACTTCAACTCATTATGAGTCTTTTTAGAATAGATGTCAAGAAAAAAGTTCAAAGTGCTGTATTGATAACAAAGAGAAACAATGATACATAAAAATGTATTTTGTGCATTTGAAAAAATTCAGGATATAGTAGGACATGACAAATGGCATGGCCAAGGGGTGGTGCCCTGCTAACACATATGTCAACTGAAATCTGTCAACACACTACCCATATTTTAACTAAGGTAAGAACTACAGAAATCAGAAAAGTACAGATAGTTTAACTACAGTTGATATGCCCCTATTTGTGCAGCAGTTTTTTTGGAGGGGGGCTAGATTCTGACATAAGTGCATGCATAGAAACTAGCACGCAGCCCCCAATAAAGTACTATATAATTACTATCAGATGAATTCAAAACTTATAAGTGAGCATACAGTGAGCAGAATTTTTTTACCTTGTAATTTATTGATTCAAGTGAATTATTGACTGCCATTCTCTGCCATTCAGACAGTGCAGATATAGCAGCTTCTGCTTGGGCCACTGCAAGGAACTGCAAGATAATATTGTGCAGGGCAGGCAAATTCTCTAGTATAATTAAAATTATACATGAAAGAATTCTATTCTGATGAATTCACTAATACAGGTAAACTTTGCCATAAACCAGTAGAACTGATACTGTGACCGATACCATTATTTTAAGCCTCAAATTATATCTGGGCTTTTCCATTCTGTCTAGCCTTTTCTATGCCATGGAAGCAAGCTCATGTACTTAGGGGAGTAACCAGCTTTAAAAAATGTGTTACGCATGCAAAATGTAAATTATGGGCTGGGGATCTGGGGTCCACCTAGGCCCTCAGAAAACCTTTGGCTTTTGGTGCATACTGGTGCATTTTGTGGGTAATTTGAAACAGAATTTGTTACTCTTTTACCCCTTCACCATGCTCCATAAGTTGTACTCTAGCCACATCCCCAGAGTCCCCAAAGTCCAGTATATTGCTCAAACCACCCCCCCATAGCCCAGCCACCTACTCCAGTGCATGGCCCCAGCCCTCCCCAAGCCCAATAAGTTTCACCCTAGCTCCCCTCCCTAGAATCCTTAATCCTTGCTAAGCTCAGCAAGTTACATCCTACCCTCCTAGCTAGAGTCTCCATCCCTCCCTGCAGCCCAGCATGTTGTCCTTTCTCCCAGTCCAGCAAGCTGCCCCCTAGCCCAACTCCCCAGATTCCCTGGCCCTCCCCCAGCCCACCATGTTGCCTTTTCCCCCTGCCCACCCAGCAAGTTGTATCCAACTTCCAAGCCCAACCAGACTCAGCAGGTTGCATTGTAGCCCCCTCAACCAGACACCACACAAAATACAATTAACTGAACAGGTACTGAACTCATGAACTGAACCCCCCCTCCAGAAACTTAAACACACATTTTATGCAACATAAGTCACCCTAGTCCACAGCATCTTTCTGTCTCTTTACAAGAACTCCTCTGGTATATATCCCAAGTAGCTCGAAAGGGGCAAGGGCGAGGGATAGACATCAAAGACTATTTGCTAAAGGACATGGAAGGAGCTATTATTACACTTGTACAAGCAAAGGCCATGTGCAAAAAAAATAACATTCTATACACAGAAGCAGTGATGTACACACCCCAACCCAAATACATTAAAACAAGATAAAAAACAACTGTGCAAGCAACAAATATTGACTTCAAAAATGGTGATAAAAAATACATTCTGACTGAGGACTTTGAAAAATTTTTAGTAAAGAAAATGGCCCTGATTTAAATGCACATTGTAACTTTTCAGAGCAATGCAATTTCATAAATATTTTAAATATTTATATGGAAATTGAAGACTTTTGGGGAGGAGGTGGTAACTGGAGGGGGCAGTAAGAAAAGGTGAGATAGTGCAAGGAAAGGACTACATTCACCTTACCTTGCTCTTCTGTAATGCCTCAGCTGTATTGGCAGTGTTATTCTGACTCCCGACAGCACTGCTGACACCCGACAGCAACAACCAGCCCTTCATGATCTGAACACCACATGCTGATGCTGCTAAAGAAAATGCTGCTGCACAAACCTGCATGCAGCAATAATTCACTGTGATCTAGGACCCTCCTACACGTGACTTGCTCTCCTTGCTGGACCGAGACAAGACCAAGGGCCGTAATACCTGTCCGCTTTGGGAAACTCTTGTAAGGCAATTTACACCCACCCTCCTTTACAGTAGCCCAGCTTGAGAATAGGATTACGGAGCCCAAGCTCAGTTTGACTTTGTTGCTGTGGCAGTAGTTTCCCTTTGCCCTGGGACAAGTGCCTGTTGTGGTTTGCAGCAGGGAGGAACTCCCCCACAGACTGTTTTGGCATGGTGCAGTTCAAGGCTGCTCCTTCATGCTAAAGGTGGTGCTTTAAATGGAAGGCTCATGCAGCGTTATGTAAGGCTGTGGGGCACATTTGAGGATTTACCTCAGTTCATGTCAACCATTTCTGGCTATAGGTTTATTAAATCTCTGTCCCCTGTAATTTGCTGCTGCAGTTTTCCCTATTAGTGAACATAATTGTAATGCTGTCATGTCTAGGATAGGCACAGGGGGAAGGGGGGAAGGAAGAGTGGTTTGGTGTGGGAGTTTACACAATTTACTCTACCATTGTTTCTCCCCTTCCCTCATTTGCTTCTACTTTATGCTGGAGCAGCATGTATTGCCAGCTACTCATTTGGTCATTTGGTGCAGCGGCCATTTCTCCAACTCCAGCATGGCAGACCATCTGCATGGTGCAAAATAGAAACAAAACTGGTATGTAAGTGATGGGGTAAGTTAAAAGTATAAAGGGGGAGGGGGTATTTTGGGCAGACTGGATGAGCCAATGGATCCTTTTCTGCTGGTAAATATCTATATTTCAATGACTCCAATTGTGCTAGCATGCACAGGTTCGCACAGCCAAGAGGAATTTGCTGTTCAAGCTGTATAATGGAGTTTATAGGGCTGCAGTGGGCATAGCCCTGCAGACCCTTTGCACTGACTGAAAAAGCACTACATCATTCCTTGCGAACGCACAACATGATAAAGTGACAAAAAGAGTCACCTCCACCATGGGAGCATTCTGCGCTCACACTATTTTTTTTTTCAGCAGTGGCAGGTCCAATCTACACATTTATAGTGACAAGACTATATCTGGAGATTAAGACGTTATCTTGGAAAGTGCATGGGTTTCGACAGGGGGCAGATCCTTGATTCACTTTCCTGTCACTTATAGTATTCATATGTTTTTACTGTTGATGTCCTTTTCAGGGCTGCAGTGGGAGTAGCCCTGCAGACCTCTTGCTCTCAGTAAGAGACAAAAATCATGTCCGCAGTGGCATCTCTCGAGTACTCTTCCCTCACTCCCCAATTTTTGTTTATTATTTTAGCTGGCCAGCTGAAATACATAACCCTCACCAAACCCTCCCTTTCAGCATCCCCCTCAGAAATATTAGTGATGGGGGGTTGCCCAATCCCCAGCATCTCGATTGCAACTACTCACTGCCGCATCGCCCCCATGCACTACTTCATATACTAATTAATGTCTTCTTTTTTTGTTTGTTTGTTTTTAACACCAATCAGCTTCCTTCATCCATGGCTAGCTTGTTTTTTTTTTCCTTCACCTTCATACAGCTCAAACCATTTTTGTTAGCTTGCAAAAAGCAGTTTCTTTTTTCCATTATGCAGAAGCAGGTCTGTTTACCTTCATGTGCACACTTGAGATACTTCTGTCACCAAACAAAACTCACAGCCTTCACTTAGCATGTTTACCTGTATGTTGTATGCACATGCTCCCTTTTGTTGTGGACTGAGATTTCTAAGGCTGCTACATTCTCTGTGCCTAGTCATTGTTTCACAGAACACCAGTAAGCTTCCTTCCTCTATCCCTAGTTACCAGGTTATTTGTTTCACAATTCTGTTTTTTCTTAATATGCTGGCTCCACACACTTTCTATTACCTCCCCACAGACCACTCAGCAAAAGTCACACTTTTGCTAAAATTTCCCCACAAATTAAATCACACAGCAAACGAAAAAGTGAAGGCAGCTGTTTTTTTTTCTTTGTTTTCTCTGTCTTCTTGTAGCTCAGACCATTTGTTAGCTTTCAAAAAGCAGTTCCATTTGTCCATTGCATGGATCAGTTCAATTTGTGTTTATGCTCCAGTGCCCACACACTTTCCCATTACCTCCCGCATAGTCAGACCACTAAATAAACTCTGGGCTTTCACTTAATTTGTTGTGCAGCAGTGATAGCAGACATACTAAAAAGCATACACATCAGTGCCTTCCTTGTTTTAATTTTGATTAAGTAGGGGAAGCCTGCAGCACAGCAAACTACAAAAATATACGTCTGCAGCTTATCAGTTTTAACACCACCACCCCCACCTCCCCACACACACTGAACATATTTGATGGTGGGTGGCTCTGTTAAAATTGTGTGCACTACAGTGGTTCCCTATACAGTAGTTATATATATTTATTTGAAACCACATTACAACATAGGGCTCCCTTACAGCATAAAGCAGTCGGCTGGCTAGTCTGGAATTTGTAGAGTTTCTGAAGGTGACAATTTGCAACTGTTTAGAAACCATCCCCCAATCCCAAAACAATACAACACCCTAGCTCCACAACTTATTAACACCACTGCTTTGATCAGTCTTTACTGAGAGGAGTATCTGTTATTGTGCGCTTCTCTCTCTCTCTCTCACATACACTCTCTCTCTCTCTCTCTCTGTCTCTCTCCCATCTGTCTGATTGTGACTGGTAGACCATCCATGGCACTCCAACTTTACATCATGGGTTTTAGCCCACCTGATAGGCTAGTGATGCACATGACCCTAGGATCAAATTTCTTGGTATATCCAGGTCCCAGAAGCCTCTGTTCTCCAGTTCAAATTGTGCATCTGATCAGGCAACAAGCACACCAGGAGTCCCTGTTGTTCTACATAGGAAGGTAGGCCTAATTCTTCTGTTTGTTTCAAATAAATTTATATGGTTGGTCTGCCTAAGGAGTTTGGGATATGTGTTCCCATTTCTTATTAGTCAGGGGGAATCCCCTAAGGATTAGAATTAAACAGCCTCCCTGATGCTTCAGCAGATGGTGCTGCTGTATTCTGAAGAAGTTTGCCAGAAGTCTTGATTTGGCCAAGTTTATTGCTGGCAGAAGAGAGAGACTCTGGAATTGTTTTTTGGTGATCAGCCGAGGCCAAGAGTGTCTGTTCTACTGAGTTTATGAATGTTTATTGACTACATTTAAAAAAAAGAGAAATCTCTAGGTAGCAGAACCCCATAGATCGAGTCCAGCCAAGTGGCAACAACTGTTCTCAGGTGATCGCAAGGTTCGCTCTGCAGTGAGTGACCCTCGCTGTCATTTTCTGCAGGAGAGTTTAAGGATTGTAAGGAATCCCTGTTAATTGCCTCAAAATTAGTTATCCAGTGACTTGGAGTGCTTAGGGGCTCTACTGAGAAGGGTAGCATGATGTTCGTTTGGGCCTTAGCACATGAGCAGCGTGGCACCCCCCCACTCCTCCTCGCTAATCCCCTTTTCAGCAACTGCTTCGACTAGTGCCTCCTGGGCATCCTTTCCCTTCCCACTGGTGAAGCAAGGTCCTTTGCTCCCCTTGCTTGCTCCCCGATGCCCACAGTCTGCAGCAACATGAACGCCAGGCCTACTCCACGTGGTCGCCTTCTTAGGCCGTGGCCTACACGCTAACATCATCTTCATCTGAGGATCAGACGCTGGTGGTGGGGTCCTAACTTGACAGAGCTTTTATTTCTCTTAAAGAAGTCAGAGGGCAGCAGTTAGCACTTTATTTTAACAAAATTCAATTCCTTAACAAAGGGGATACTACGCTGTAAAGCAGCCTTAACCACAGCTTGGTGAGTTTCCACAGCTCTCCCCTTCCAAAAGGAGACATGTGGCATAAAAGTCTTCATCCCCATCTAGTGTTTAAATTTGGGGATGTTTTTTCTGTTCCTGGTCATTCTCAAGACCGGCTCCTTTCTACAGCGCAGACCTAGCTGAGTGTGCCCTACTAAGCACCCCCCTTCTGTAGGCACTTTGAGGTCCCTCTCTATTGCAACCACCTTAGTCACCTCTCTTGGGTCCCTTCCTATAGCGACCCTCCTTATCATATCTTATGGGTCCCTCCCTACAGTGACCCATCTGCCACCATCTATGATTCCTCCTGCCCCCCTCCATTGCTTTTTTTGGCTGGGCTGGTTTTTCAGCCCACAATTTCAGTGGGCCAAGCCATGCGAGGTGGTGCAAGGATTAGAGCTCAGTAAGGGCCCTTGCATCTCTACGCTAGACATACTGGGTTTAGATAGTAAGCAGATAGTGTAACTAAGCACTATCTATGGGGCGTCCATTATTTTGGAGGCCTGTGGCAACCCCCTCCTAACGCTCCCCCTTCTTTCCTTTTTTCACCAGATGGTCAAGGCTAAGAAGTGAACGTCCTGAGGTGCTACCCTGATGCCCCACAATTCTGCCCCACCTGCCTCCATGATAATGATGACCTATTCCTGGAGCAATCTCCAGTCTTGGGCTCTGACAATCTAGGGCCCAGCATCTCTAATTGGATGGACCCAGGGACTATTCTCCTTCAGAACCAGCAGGCCACGGTGGCCATGATGGAGAGCCAACAGAACTTTTTGTTGAAGATTATGGAAAGAATAGAGTCCCTGACACAGCACAAGGCCCCACCCACACTGATGTCAGAACCACAGAATCCAGGGGACCACAGGGGACTGTACAGACCCAGGCGAACCCTCTCCAAACAATCTAAATCCTGATTCTGGAGACAACAGCAGAGACAAAGAACTACCAGACAAGGAGGATGGGGCAGCATCCGATGATGGGGAAATGGAGCAACAACCCCTGCCATTCCTCACATCTAAACTATGCTCATTCAACATGATTCCAGGTCTGTTGAGGATAGTCAAGGCCACTATGGGGTTCGAGGTCAAGGAGGGCAGAACAGAGTCAAAACTCAACCCCATGATTCAGCAAAGGGCGTCCACCAAGGAGACATCCCCCATGTGTCCAGCAATTGATGACATTTTCAACAAGGAGTGGCAATCCACAGAACCTGGCAGAATGTCAGACAAGAGGAATTTGGACAACATGTATCCAGTCCAAGAGGACAAAGCCAGCACTTGGTGCACAGCCCCCACGATTGATCCTCAGGTAGTGGCACTCAGCAAGAAGACAGTGCTACCATGTGGCACCATATCCTTAAAGGATCCCACAGATAATAAGGTAGAGGATATGTTAAAAAAGGTATTTGAAATTGAGGGAACGGCAGCCAAAGCATCCACTACTGCCATTTACACTGCACATGCCCAAATTTGCTGGCTCGAGGAGCTCCTTAAGCAGGCAAACCCCAAGACCAGAGAGGCAGAACTCAGAGTGCACTCTGGATGCTGCTAAGTACCTGGCAGACATGGTGGTGGACACTCTGAAACTGAACGCCAGGGCTACGGCCCCCATGAACTGAGCCAGGAGAGCATTGTGCTTAAACTATGGGAGGCCGACAATGAATCCAAGACACTGTTGCAGAACTTGACAATGAAGGGCAAGCATGTCTTCAGGGAGGGACAAGAATTTCTAAAGCAGAAGAAGGAGGGCAAGGAACTCTTCAAGAACAAGAACAGGTCCACCTATCTTCTCTTGCAAACAGAGGTTTGGGGGGGAATAAATTTCAACAGACATGCAGGGACAATCATTATCAGAACAACTCCTTTCAAGGCAGAGGAACACAAGGAGAATACCGAAATTCCTTCAACCACAGTTATCAACCATCCTCCTTCAGAAGCTGCGGATCCAAGTTCAGAGGCAGAGGAAGAGGGAACAGAGTCAAGCAACTATGACTACATTCCCAGGTCCTCACTCACATGGTGCTGTGCCCACCAGTGGGCAAGAGGTTGATGCTTTTCAAACAACAGTGATACAACACAACCTCAGACAGGTGGGTTCTAGAAGTGGTGTCGAGGGGGTACTCCATAGAACTGTTCCAGTCTCCAGTCACACACAGGTTCATAAGTTCCCCCATTGCCAAAAAGAAGACTTCCACTCATCAGGTCCAACAAATCCTGTTGGATCTGATGCAGAACAGGGCTATCCAGATTGTTCCCCCTCACAAGCAGGAATGGGGAGTGTACTCCATTTTCTTCCTCATGCCCAAGAAAACAGAGGAACTCTGCCCCATTCTGGATCTCAAGCACCTCAATCAACATGTAGTCACCCAGAGGTTCAAAATGGAGACACTAAAATTGACCCTCCGCAGTATTCAGGTAGGCGACTATCTCACCTCCATAGATCTAAAGGACGCCTACCTTCACATTCCAATCAGGCTAAGACACAGGCAATACCTCCATTTCCACATCCTAGGCCAGCGTTTCCAATATCAGGCCCTACCCTTCGGTCTTACCTCGGCACCAAGGGTGTTCACCAAAGTGTCGGTAGTTCTGGTGGTCAGACTCTGAGAACAAGGGGTGGATATTATTCCCTACCTGGATGACTGGCTGATCCAGACTCGATCCAGGGAGCGGTCACAACGAGACACCCAGTTGGCACTGTGAGCACTCGAAGAGCATGGATGAGTGGAGAACAAGGCCAAGAGCCATCTGGTACCCACGCAACAGTTGGAACACCTGGGGGGCAGAAATCAACATGTCCCAAGGGTGGGCAAAGCCATCCCAGAAAAGGGTGGAAAACCCAATAACCCTATCTCATTGGCTGAAGGCCTCCCATTGGCTGACCATTGGCCAAATAGCTCAGTTACTAGGTTGCATGGCATCTTGCATCAACATGATTCCATGGGCCAGACGACACATGAGACCCTTACAGAATTACGTGCTGACCCAGGGATCTCCAAATGAACAGAACCTGCAAGTCAGAATACCATCACTACTCACAGTGAGACAGTCCTTAGCCTGGTGGACAGTGCGCTCAAACCTCACATGAGAGGTTCAACTCGAGGCAACTTACAACTCCTCCATCAAGATGGACGCAAGCCTACTAGGTTTGGGAGCATGCTTGGCCACCCTATCTGCCCAGGGCCAGTGGACAGCCTCAGAAGCAAGGCTGTCCATCAACATGCTAGAAATGAGGGCAGTGTTCCATGCCCTCAGAGCCTTCAGGTCATCCATCACTGGACAGTCAATATTGATCCACTCCAACAACCAGGTCACGGTGGCCTACATTGCCAAACAAGGGGGTACCAGAAGCAGAGCTATGCAGCGAGAGGTTACGAGGGTACTGGGCTGGGCCCAGACCAACCTCATGCACATCAGTGCAGTCTACCTCGTGGGCAAGCTCAACGTATGAGCAGATTGGCTCAGCCGAAAACAGGTGCACCCAGGGGAGTGGCACTGCCACCCCAGCCTATTCCAGTTGATACAGAAGGCATGGGGACCCATATTGATGGATCTCATTGCCACAGCAGAGAACATACAGGTCAGCAAATTCTTGTCATGGTACAGGGAATGCCACTCACAGGGAATCGATGCTCTGTCACAGCCTTGGTGTCGGGATCAGGCGTATGTGTTTCCTCCCATTCCCCTATTGCCCCAAGTGCTATCCAAGATACGGACATCACGAAGAACCATTATCCTGGTGGCACCTTATTGGCCACAGAGAGCCTGGTTCACCACGATAATAGCCATGGCCTTGGACAAACTCAGGTTACCCTACCAGCCGGACATGCTGACATAGGGACCTGTGGTCCACCCTGTACCAGGGACGTTGAAACTCACAGCCTGGCTCCTGAGAGGAAGAGACTGATGATAGCTGGTTACTATGAGTAAGTCATCTCTATGATACTGCAATCCAGATGGTCCTCCACCACCTCTACTTACAGTAGGCAGTGGTCGGTATTCATGAAGTGATGCTGAGAAAAGTGTAAGGAACCCAAGCGCACAGACATGTCTACCATTCATCTGTTCCTACAGCAGGAGTAGACAAGGGGCTAGCCCACTCTTCATTCAGGGTACAACTGTCTGCCATCGGAGCAGCCATTGGGCCCGTAGGTGGGCATAGCACAGGAGCTCACCCAGATGTGATACATTTTCTCAAAGCAGTAGAGGTACTGTGACCCAGGGTTAGGTCTTCTATTGCCCCCTGGGATCTGTCATTAGTTTTAGAGTCCCTCAGCGCAGCCCTGTTTGAACCACTACATGAGGTAGATCTGTTCTGGGCAGGTCTCAAGACCTGTTTCCTCGAGGCCATCTGCTCTGCCCAGAGGATCGGCGAATGGGGGGCCCTGTCATGCATTGAACCCTACACTGTGTTTACACCTCAAGGGGTACACTTGTGCAATGCCCCAGCCTTCCAACCGAAGGTCGCATCGACATTCCATATAGAACAACCCATAGAATTGCCAACCTTTTCAGGGAACACGCACCCGGGTGACAAACTTATTCCACATCACTTAGATGTAGGGGCCACCCTAGCCACATACATCACTAGAACACAACCTTTATGCAAGACAGAAAGATTGTTCATTATCACAACAGGACAGCGACAGGGTAGGGCAGCATCCAAGACTACCATCGCTGGTTGGCTCAAGAGAACTATTCAGGAAACTTACAAGGCAAAGCATCTCACACCCCCTGAGGGTATTAAGGCCCATTCTATGAGAGCGGAGTCCACCTCCTTGGCAGAAAGGGCTACCGTGTCTACAGAGGACATCTGCAAAGCAACAACCTGGACTTCCATCCATACATTTGCCAGACATTGTAGACTGGACCACTTATTCAAGCTACAGTCCTTAAACCTTAAAACCAACATATTACCACTACCTCCCCAACCTCCTAGACAAAGCCACTTCTTCTGGCTGCCCCACCCCCCGCCTCCCCTTCCCCTCACCTTGACTCCTCCTTGGACTCTCACACTAGATGTCACACCTGTTTATCTCCTTCGCTACATATAAACACTGTCCTTTACCCTAGTTGAATGCTCTTGATGCTCTACTATCACCACTGGCACTATGAATGACATTGTATCCTTACTGTATACTAGCTACCTACTATTCGAGTATTGTATGTAAACTGTTTGTTATTGCTGTCATTGTCACTGTGTGATGTGGAACCTTTGTAAAAGAGCTCTGAGCTCAAAGGTATGATCCGAATCCCTAAATAAATAAATAAAATAAATAAACAGTCCACCTTCGCCACTCAGGTTCTCGTGGCAGCCAGTTCATCGTCTCACTCCTAGACCACTCTACCTCCCTCCCTAGGGTACAGTACTGCTGACTATCTGCTCATGATGTAAGGTCTGGAGTGCCATGGATGGACAACCAATCACAATGGTTGTTTACTAACCTGGTAAAGGTGATTGTGTTGGTTGACATCTATGGCACTCCACGGCCCTCCTGGTAGAGTGCTCAGCGTGACAAGGAATACGTTAAGCAGATACAGTGACTGGCGGGGGGATTCATAGATGTCGCTAAGGGCATCCAGGATGTCTGTCATTGACCCGCTATATGGTCAAGTTTAGATTGTATTAATAGTTAAATAAAAGAAAGGCCACTTGGTCACATGCATATAATTCATTCAGAGTGTATTATCGTTTTACAGAATTATTGGTGGTATTTGGTGGTATTACTAACCTTGATTTCAGCTATGGAAGATTCAAACTGGAGAACAGGGGTTTCTGGGACCTGGATATACCAAGAAATTTGATCCTAGGGTCATATGCATCACTAGCCTATCAGGTGGGCTAAAACCCATGATGTAAGGTCTAGAGTGCCACGGATGTCAACCAACACAATCACCTTTACCAGGTGAGTAAACACCCATTATCTGTTGGGCAGCTGAACATGGAGGGCAAGGAGTTAATGGCACTCTGCTGTTGCCTGATTCAGTGTATTCTTCAGTCAGCAATTTTGTCTTTTGGAGAGTGATGCTTCCTTGGTCTTTCAAGAGCTGGATTAACCATTGGACATAACTGGCAGTTGTCCAGGGTCCCAAGTATGAGAGGGGCTTTCACTCTAATTATAGGTGACATTTTGGGCAGGCACATGGCAGGAATGTAATCACACACAGATACAGACCAGAAATGAGACATCATAAATAGGGATGTAAGTTTGTTATGGCAGTCATACACGTCATTGATTCCATGATGTTTGATCTTTATCCAGGACTTCCATGACTTACACTAGTGTCATCAGAATGTAGCAATGATGACAGTGCCACAGCATTTACTACTGTTTACTAATGATTTCATGAACAAACAATGAGTCATTAAAACCTCATCCATGACAAACTTACATCCCTAATCATAAAGGAAGGGCTGCTGGAAGCAACAGAGTCTTGCACTAAAAAGAAAATCAAGAAGGGAAGGGAAGGGCAAAGAAACCCAGTTGGCTGACACAGGAGGTTATGGAAGTGGTGTGCACCAAAAGAGCAGCATTTCAAAAGTACAGGAAATTGGGGGGGAGGGGTTGAAGATAAGGATACGTACATGGAGAAGTCCACAGAGGTTACTAGACTGGTCGGGGTGGCCAAGGCATCCATGAAGCTAAGAGTGGTGCAGGGAATCCAAAGTTGAGAAAAAGATTTCTTCCACTTCATTGGAGAGAGAGAAGAAAGAGCAAGGATCATCTGGTGAGGATTAAGAAGGATGGGGGTGGGTGGAGAAAGGGGGTGGAGCAGGCAGAGGCACTGAACGAATACTTCTGCTCTGTATTCACACAAGAGAAGGGGAGGCAGATACCCCAGGCAAGGGGGGGTGGGGGGAGTGGATGATAGATGTACAGATTACAGAGAGCAGGGTACTAGATGGGTTGAGGGCAGTAAGGGTGGACAAAGCACTTGGACCTGATGTCATTCACCCTAGGGTACTAAGGGAGTTGGCAGAGGTCCTGGCAAGGCCATTGGATGACCAGTTCACTACCTCCCTGGACACAGGATGTATACCTCAAGACTAGAGAATGGCCCATGTGGTGCCCATCCTCAAAAGTGGCCCAAAGGATGAGCCAGGAAACTATAGGCCAGTGAACCTCAAATCAATCATGGGAAAGCTCATGAAGACCATACTAAATGAGAGGCTAGTGAGCTTCTTAGAGGAAAACGGTCTCCAGGATGGTTAACAGCATGGGTTTATAGCGGGCAGATCCTGCCAGACAAACCTTGTACAGTACTATGACTGGGTAATGCAGGAACTGGACATGGGCCATGCAGTGGATGTCCTGTATTTGGACTTCAGCACGGCCTTTGATTCAGTGATGCATGGGAGGTTGTGGGGGAAACTGGAATATGTGGGGGGAGGACAAAAAATGGTGAAATGGATCACAAACTGGCTAAAGGGAAGAGTGGTGGTGTGGGGGAACTCCTTGTCACCTATTGCAGTGACAAGCGGGGTACCACAGGGCTCGGTACTGGGACCGCTGCTGTTTTGGATTTTTATTGCAGATATCTCACATGGGATCTGGAGCAAGATCAGCATGTTTACAGATGATATCAAGATGGGAGCTGTGATTGATGGCATAGAGGGGTGGAAGGGGTTACAGGAGAACCTGACTAAGCAGCAGGAATGGGCAGAAACATGGCAGTTGGGGTTCAACACCAAGATGTGCAAGGTTATGCACTTTGAAGCCAGGAACTAGGGGAGGGATTATCACTTGAATGGGGTACAGTTGGGGAGTTCCACAGAGGAGAAGGACCTAGGAGTGATCATTATGGGGAGCATGAACAACTCTGCTCAGTGCACTAAGGCAGCAGCAAAAGCCAACAAAATGCTGGGGTGTATTGCAAGAGGCATCTCCTCCTGAATGAGGGAGGTTATCCTGCCCCTGTATAGGTCAATGGTCAGGCCCCACCTGGAGTACTGCATGCAGTACTCGTGCCCATTCTTGAAGAAGGACATCAGATTGTTGGAGGGGGTGCAGCAAAGAGCCACAAAGATGATCCAGGAATTGGAGAGCAAGCCCTATGAGGACAGGCTGGGAGAGTTGAATATGTATTCACTGAAGGAGAGGAGGGAAGGGGTATATGACTGAGACCTTTAAGTATCTGAAGGGGATAAACAAGACCAACACAGAAGGGATTTTTTCAGATGAGAAGGGGGAGGGACACGAGAGGGCATGGACTGGGATTGGAGGGGAAAGATTCGGGAGGGAGAAGAGGAGACATTTTATCATGGAATGAGTGGTGGACCAGATGAGACAGTGTCCTGTAAGATGGTGGTCAGTTTCAAGAGGGTTGGCACAGAATAGGGGTAGGATACTGGGAAGGGGGTGGAGGGGCAGCTGTGTGAAGAGGGTCTAGCTGCACACTAAAGCAGACTCGATAGGCCATGAGGCCTGTTTCTGCTGGCAATTTCATATGTTCTTATGTGTTAAACACATGCGGTGAGAGTGTGGTTCCCTAGATTTGTAATTATGTAAAGAAGTAAATGTTCTTTTCCCTCACTTTGTTTTCATAATCTTTCATTGCATTCTAAAAATATCATTACTATTTCCCCATTCAGATCATGTGCTCCACTTAAAATTTTACACTGAAACTTAAAATACAATTAATGCAAACATATACCTTCAAAAGACATGCTTTCTCTGTTCTGTATCAGACGTTGAATATCCCCCATATTTCTCACGTCTAAAGTAAACATTGTAAAATGAACTTGAGTCAGTTCCCATTTCCTATTATTTCCCTCTGTTCGTATACCATCTCTAGGTTCTATTTACATTTACAGATTCATGCACACCTTGCCTGTATGCATGCTACTCTTGCCTTTTCTCTCATTGCATTTTACTTACGATTTGCTTTCTACTTATTTTTTTCTTATTCTTTAAGACTGCAATAAAAATACACACCCTTTACACAGGACTCCTAGTGTTCATAAAATCCAGATCTGGATTTGATATTTAAGTGCTCACATTAGGCATAAGAAATATCTGGAAGGAAATGACATTCAATGTCTAATACAGAAAAGAGAAAGCAAGTCTTGAAGGTTTATGTTTGAATCAATTTTATTTTAAGTTTCAGTATAAAATCTTATGCAGAGCACATGATTTGAATGGGGAAATAGTACTGATATTTCTAGAATGTAATTTTTTTTTGGGGGGGTAAAGGAGTCAATTGTGACATCACTTTTGAAACAGATTAGTGACAAGCTTTCCTGAAGTCCTCATACAGCTCACCAGTTTCTGAATTCTGGAATGTCATGGCTAAAATGTTCCCAATTACCACTGAATCAGTGAAGCTGCTTAGCTATTCCAATGAGTCTGTAATATTTCCAAACAGATTCTCTCTTGTGGCCCTACACTAGCACAATGGCAGGAAATGTTTTTACAGATATCATTGAAGTGTCAGCAAATATACTGACATTTTGTTTGCTGCAGCTGTTCACATCATTTACTTCCTTGAGTATGTTCAGATGCATACCCTCCGGTCTTGGGATTTATTCACCTTTAGTTTACCTAATTTTAAAGAAATAAACTAGCAGTGACATCTATTGTGCCTGAAATGTCATATGCTTACCTGTTGATAGTCTCATGCAGATATGAAAAATCACTCCACACTGTTTGTTCTTTCCTTCTTTCCTTCCCTTCCTTCTAGAAAAAAGTATACTTTTCTTATGCTGGCAAATACTATTCACACCTCAAGCAGGCCTGTACTGTTGGACTTTACTCAGTAGCTTTTCAATCAAGCAATACAAAAGGAACAAGCATTGTATTAACAGGGGGCAGCCAACCAAGCTCAATGTATAAGTCAGTGTAAAGTGATGGGTACTATAGTTTGTTACCAGTATATCAGTCGATATTTCTGAAAACTAAGGACATGTAGTTAGACTTTTTCAGCCATAGAACTAAATATTTTTAACCTGTTTTTATTTTCATGATTGTGATATGTAATAAATGTTTATTGTAAGACTGCTAATGAATATTAGGTACACATGCCATGGCACTGTACTGTGAACAAGGTCACAGAGACCAGTAAAACAAATGGTGAACATTTTTTCTCCTCCATCACTGGTTATTTGGATCCTTCAGCTGTAGCACTGACCTCCCAGTTCCAAAAACTATTACTTGACTCTGGTCCCTGTGGTACAGGGCCTGATACTACAAGCAACAGTCATATACTGTACATAGTAACACTGTTTTTTTTTTTACAATTTGTTTTCTTCACCACATATTTTTAAACCACTTATAGTAATTCTTTTGGGGATAGCAGGCCAAAAGTAATTTGAAAATTCACCCATGACATGCAGTGAATTCTGGCTGATGTAAAGTACAACTGATTTAAAATGGTGTATACTTGCAGTTTGATATGAAGTGCCTCCTGGGTCACCCCTGAAAACTGTCACTTGTGTCTAGTAAATCTTACATAGTTACAAGAAAAAAAAAGTATTGCATTGTTTAAAAACAGAATCCTAATGGTTCTATTAGGACCTACCATTTTTTTAAAGAGGGTTGTAATAAAAATGTGCACACAATACTATTTCTTAAGTACTGTAGTACAATAATAGTAACATTGCACAGCACAAAAGCATGCATTGGGGTGGTGATGCTCCCAAAAAAATTAGCAAATACACAAAAGCAAAATGGGCACAGTAGCCAAAATATTGAAGACTCCACTGCTAGAAATATAAAAAAGACATTTATTATCAAAAACAGACCCAGAGACAGCATGTACCCGCCTAACACTTTTCAGGTTATTCTAATCCATTATCAAAGGCTGGTGTACAGAATCTAAGACACTCTATAAAAACTAAATTGTTAACTGACAACTCAGTTAACTAGTTCATTTTTATAGTGTTTTAGATGCTGTACACCAGCCTTTGATAAAGGATTTGAACAATCCAAAATTTGTTAGGTATGTACAGACTGTCTGTAAGTCTGTTTTTGATAATAAATGTCATATATTTCTAGCAGTGGAGTCTTCAATATTTTGGCTGGTGTGTGTCCGAATTTTGCTTTTCAATAGTAACAACATATTTGAAATCATAATGAATAAATACACAGTATTCCTGATGAGTAAAAGTCAGGAATGCTCAATAATTAACAAGTCCTCTGTGGACCTCCTATCACCTGACGCCATAGAAAACTAATAGCCATAGGGAGGCTCCATAAAAGAATAGATATATAGACTAAAACTACTTGCCCTAATGTCAATAGCCAGCAGAAAATAGTAATTAAATAATCTGCCTGTTCCCTATATCTGCTAATGGGATAAATCCCAATAATATCCAAAGGTAGAACCTTAAAAATAACAACTAATATGGTAGAGACTATGGCAACCCTACCATGATGCAAAATCAAATAAACAAAAGCCAGAAAATAAAATGCGGTAAATGAAAGAGAGAAGAAAGCCCCTGAGGTTACTAGCTCTCCCATAATTGTGCAGATAGAGGATGCAGCCTTGCAGACTGTCAAACATAGAAGGAAACTACCAGAAGAAAACCACCGAGGTTAAAAAACAGTCCCTACAGTATCTATCAATAGGAGACTAACAAAAAGAAAAAACAAACTGGGCTATAAGGGCTGTGTGTCTACTGCCTATAATTGACTGGACCCGACACACTGATCAGGAAAACATGAAACCTACAATCAGAGCTGGTATCTCAATGTGTGTAAACCAGTTCTAATATCAATAAAATATGGCACAAAAAAAGTGAGCACACACTGTAGATGATAAACGACACTGACACAAATTAGCTAAGTCAACACTTACAGTACCTGACCCTTAGACTGTAGTTTTAAGATCTTTATTTTATTATATGATTGATAGTCAAAAATAGGAGTAAACTACCAGAAGAAAGACCCCAAGGATAAAAAGCAGCATGTAGCCATAGGAGACTAACAACAAGCTCTAGCAGAGCCACTGTGACTGTGAATGCATTAACTAGACAAGGGTGCTTCATGGGCTTAAACATAAACATTCATTTATTTATTTAAAAAATATCAGATTTACAAACCTTTGAGTCAGAGACTCATTTACAAAGGCACCTCGTCAAAACTAATACAAAGAGAGCACAGTTAAGTCCAGAAACAATGGCTCGGAGAGCAGACAGTTATAACAATCATTCACTGGAAATACATGGGTAGCAGTAGATAAACAGATTACATAGTTTAGGCACACAGGCACCACATAACGAAGACTAAAGCAGGTCAAATAATATACAATAGCTAAAGCAAATAGACATCAGGAGTCAAAGAGAAGCCCAGAGTGTTCACATGGAGGCTGTTGCATACACTAACTGAATCAAAGTATAGTACATTGAGAAAGGGCATATTTAAGCAATAAGGCATGACAGGATGTGTGTTATCATGTAATAACGTCACTCCTGCGTGATTGGGTTCAAACGCGAGAATAAAACCAAGTATTTATTTATTTATTTACGCATTGTTGTTGAGCCACTGGATCAGCAATATTTGCACTAGCTGTGCCCAGTGCAGATTTTACAGCACTGGTCCTGGTCTGGTGATTTGGGTTTTACCCATACCACACTGCATATGGCTTAGTGATATACTGTATAGATAGCTGCAGATTCTAACCCATTGCAGGTTGAAGTTTCAGAAAACCATTATGCTACAAATATCAAGACTCACTCCCTCCCTCACCCCCCCCCCAGTCACAATTAATCCTCTACCAAAATCATGCTTAAATATTGGTGCCTCTACATCCACGCCACTAAGCTTTTAATGCCAACATGCTTCTTCTGCTGCTGTAAGTTAAACACTTTATTTAAAAGCATTTTGTTGAAAACATTTTGTTTTACTATATCCATGGTCAGGAAAAATGAATTTGTAAAAGAAACCAAAATCCCCATTTATCAGTTCATTAAATCACAATACAGCATGTTATGAATTTTTTCAGATTCTATGTGTAACCTACAGTAAGTCAAACAGAAATTAGACACAAATGCCTACCTATTTGAAAGTGAAGCAAATGTGGTTATTATCATTCAGTTGTAAACACCTATAGTCACAGCCTGGATTCACAGTGCTAGACTCTGTTTAAGTATGACAAGTTTCCTAAATACAGGTACCTTATCCAGCTGTGTTCTGCTTGCCGTGTGTGTGTGTGTGTGTGTGTGTGTGTGTGTGTGTTTAAACATGTAACTTTCTATAGTATATTGTATAGCACTATGAATCCTGGCTGCATTGTTTTTTCTCTGCTGTGGCTAATCAAGACACTGTAACAAGACACTGGCCTGCTGTAGGGGCTATTAGACATCAAACCAAAGGGTATGCATGAAGACTAACTTGGAGAAAATGCAATAAAGCAAACTTGAATGACAGCCCCCAGATGTCATAAAACACCCAGGGAAAATTAGAAAAACTACTGTAACAGCCTAGGCAGAAACAAAACAGATACCTAAAAGCTATCTAACTGGGGGTTCTGTAAGAAAACAGCTGCTAAATAGCTCTCATTCATTATTTGTGTTTTTGATGTTAAAACACTCCTGCTAGCTAGACCTGCTGCACAGAGAAAACAAAAATAGTAAATTAGAGCTATTTAGTAGGTGTTGCCTTACAGAAACCCCAGTTAGCTTGTTCTCAGGTATCTGCTAAACTAACTGTTGACATTTGTTCTCCCTGGATAAGAACAGTTACAAGGCTCTGCTGTTGCTAAACAAATTTTAAAGCAGTACACATGCTAAATCTAAGGGCATGGCTACATCACTGTCACATGAGACAAAGGGCATCATAGGAGAAAGAAAACCAATAAAACTATTTGTTATGGAGATCCCCAGGGGTCATACAACTACCATACAGCTAGCAAGCTAATTTAGGAAAAACTCCTAATAGCAGACAAAGGGAAGGACACATTAGGATGTAACATACATATCAAAACGCTCTACATAACATATGTTTTTTGCACATTCTGGATGGACTACTCCTTTAAAAAGAAAAATACACTTCATGTGTTTACCAGGTATTGTGTCCATGATTAAAATAATTTGAACCCCATCCCCCCAAAAATGTGCCCTCACACGAACATGCATGATTTATCTGTAAAGACAATTAAAAAAATGTTTTAGTTTAGTTTAGTTTAGTTTATTGGTCTAGGAATTAATACCTTTGAGCCAGGGCTCTTTTACAAAGGTTCCATGTCACATAGAACATCAAACAAACAAAAAACATTACATGTATTTCTAAATGCATTAGTAATACCAATGCTTTCAAGATTTTGAAACTACTAAAAAGACTAACTATATATATATATATATATATATATAGATAGATAGAATGTGGTAAACAAATATTGTTAATCCCAAAAGCTGAACTTTGGTTTTAGTATATAAATGTTTAAGAAATACATGAAAGCTATTTTCCTTAGTTTTTAGACACTTCTTAGTCTTTCCTTTTGAGACACCAGGTGACTCTGATAATAATTTGTTCCAAGGGATTTTAAGTCAGTTTGAAGACGGTTTAAGTATCTTCTGCTCTAGTCCTTAACAAAATGTAGGGACTCCACAGACTTGTTGTTCTGTTCCTTGGTCCACATCCCAAACATGTGAGTCTTCTTTCAGGATGATAGATCCACCTCATGCCCCTCCCACATGAATAAAAAAAGGTGGGATGGACCTTTTGGAGCTTCTTGGGTGGAGGTGGGGTGGACCTTACTTCCCCCCAAAAAACAATGCTGCCTCCCACTACTCAGGTTCCAGTTCATGTACCACCCTTTTAAGAAAGAAAATAGTACCCTGCAACCATTGACTAGCACGAAAGCATATTTATTTGAGGGCTGAAAACATTTCTTGGAGGAGGGTAATGCGGAGGGGGCTACTTACACCTTCAATCAGTTCCATGCACAGAAAACATGACATCACTCCTTTTGTACATGCAATACTCATAAAAAGAAAAACCAAACCAGGTTATAACAGCCCAAGTCAACCGCCTATAGTAGACGGTCTGACAGACTGATCAGGAAAACATGAAACCCACAATCAGAGCTCGTATCTCAACGTGTGTCAACCAGTTCCAATATTAATAAAATGAGACACACACAAAAAAGGAGCACACACTGGAGTTGATAAATAACACCAACACAAATGAGCTAAGTCAGCACTTATTTGTCCTTTAGACTGTAGTTTTAAAATATTTATTTTATTATATGATATATATATATATATATATATATATATATATATATATAGTTTGTTTGTATTCTTTGCAAGTAACAGCTTATTTTGTTTGCATTCTTTACAGGGAACAGCATTAGGCAAGGATGGGTGACAATGCCAAGGACATGGATTGATTTGTGTTTGTAGGTGGTTTTAAAGGGAGCTGAGGAGCAAGAGAATGCACACTAGACTTTTTTTGTTTTGTTTTCCCCCTCTGCTTGGTTCAGCATTGGAGCAGTGGCATTTGAAACAGTAGCAGTAGGGCTCAGACACCAGAGCTGACATGAGACATAGGGGATTAGAGGTAGCCAATAGGTAATGCTTAAGCAAAAGGTGGCAAGCTTAAACAAAGAGCCAGGGGTTTTAAAAGGCAAACAAGCAAACTCTCCCCCAGACTGACTTCGCTCCAGAGCGGATCAGAGGGCACGACTGATTGATATATATATTTATTTGGCTGCATTCCTGAGCATGTACCGACTACTCTTCAACCATATCTCTGATATACTACCCAGTCACATGATCAGACTTGGACAGAAACATATATAATTTTTAATTAGAATTCATTGATCATACAAAATAAAATCACAAAAGGCTCATTCCCCATAGGATTCAGCTCTAACAATTTGTGCAAATAAAACATCTTTTTAATGTTCCTGCTGACCATATGAGATTACCAGATTGTGGAATTTGGAGCATATAATAAAAGAAAGACCTTAAAACTACAGTCTAAAGGACAAATAAGTATGTATGCTGACTTGGTGGAAAAAAATGTAATGACTAAAACAGGCAAAATACGAGGATTTGGGACAAAGGAAAAATAGGACCCTATTTGTATTCTTCATTGGGCACAAGTTTGATTAGTCAAGGCAAGGCAAATTTTATTTGAAAGATGCCCATCCCAGAGGCTCTGGGTGCCATACAATTTAAAAGAAATTCCATATACATACAAATACAAAAATAAATAAATAATACACTTAATAGTGTATAACAGAATAGTGTTCAGTAATGAAAAATAAAATCCACAGGAACATTAAAAATATGTTTTATTTGCACAAATTGTTAGAGCTGAATCCCATGTGAAATGAGCCTTTTGCAATTTTTATTTTGTATATTCTATGGATTCTAATTAAAATTATACATGTTTCGGGATAAATCTGATTATGTGACTGAATAGTATATCAGAGCTATGGTTGAGGAGTAGCTGGTACATGTTCAGGTTTAACTGAGCCTATTGTCTGGGATAAAAAGGACAATGGTTATATGCCTACACCTCCTTAGGTAAATTCATATTTGGTGAAATAGTGTATTTCAGGGCATTTAAATTTAAATTTGGTTTTCAACTTTCTGATGTTTACATTCACTGTGGTTTCAGATAGATAGACAGACAGTCGTGATAAATAAGACACAATATAGTGTGGATTTCATTCTTGAAGGATACAGTCCAGGTATATTAAAAGTCACTAGGCACTTGTGCTGTTTACCCTCAGTCACCAGGAATTATGGTTCAGGGAAAGAAACCAACACCTTAGAGTATGTTATTGCACTGATAAAATGGGGTTATCATCCAAGTTTTATAGATCTATGAAGAAACTTATAAAAAAAGAAACTTTAAATGCTTTAAAATGAAAAATATTTTAATATGGTTTTCTTTAAATTTGGTTAAAGTAGTCCCTGTATAGCTATTACAAACAGCCAGTAGGTGATGCTAGCTGTATAGGTCGTGTGTGGCAGTCATCCCTATATCCTTTATTGGACTGTGTGTTTAACTCTTATGTTTACTGGGACCCTATAGTTAAAAACTGTTTTTATGTCTATGTTGACCTGTCGGTTTACTGTTGCTCAATACTTTGTAGTACTGAATACCCACAGATGTAAGATTTAACTGGCTGCTTTTATCTAACCTGTAGCTACCTGTCTTACTGCAGGCAGATCAGTTACCTTGACTCCTGATTTTATGTTTCTGTTGTGAAGTTCTTGGTGTGACCTGTAGTTACTTGAGTCCTCTTGAGTATGCCTCAGTCTTAAGCCTGTAAGTCTCAGCTACCTCATTGGGGCTGCACTCTATTGCCACTGCCACTGTATAACTTGCAGTATTGTACTCAGCACTGAAGTATAACCTGTTCCCATCTTTGGGCCTCTGCTTTGGCAATGTAAATTACCATAGGAATTTCTGTTACCTTGACAGTGCTACAGGCCACTTGTGTTTGCCCACCTGATTCACTATTTTTATTATCCCTTCTTCTGACACCCCATTTGGAGTCTTCTCTTTCTCAAACCTTATTGTTATTAGTACTAAGCTCCTAGAGCCAGGCCTGCTACTTAGTAAGTGGGTTCTTTTACAGCTTAGTGCATTTGTCAACCACAGGCTCTGGCCCCATAGGACCCTGACTCAATCAATATTCTATATACGTCTATGTTGGTCAGCTCATCTTTGTACTGCTCTGGCAGGTGATGTTAAATTGAATCCTGGTCCCCAACCTCCAAGTATATTGGCTTTCCTGCTTGTTCAGAATGATGTAAAAGGTCTGAACATTGCCAATCTAAATGACATGAGTCTCTTAACAAATTTTGAAGAGGCTACTGCCTGATTGCTCACTATAATCCTGACATTGTTTGTCTGACCAAAACCTGGCTCAAACCCCTGATACCTCACTCTGCCTTTTCTCTTCCAGGCTTTAATTTTATTTGGCTTGACCATCCTGGTAATAAATGTGGGGTGGCTGGCTTCTTAATTACAAGAGCCATCTAAATGTCACCCTCATATAACATGTTTATCTGCCCTCAACAGTTGGGAAGTTCCTGCACTCACTATTCCTTCTGGGTAATTCCAAGACAAGTCACCTGAGCTGTGCTTATAATCTTCCTGCTGGTGGTTTTGTAGCTTATCGTATCTTCTTGACAAAATTAGTCAACACAGTAGCTCAAATAAGGTGTCAATTTTGGGTGACCTTAACCTGAATGGCTGGGAATAGTATTAAGCAGTGCAAATCTCTGCTCACTGGTTGTTGCCTTAAGCAGCTCATTACTGCTTCTACCAGACTCTTAACCTCTGGGGGAAAGCACACTCTTCTCAACTGGGTCATAACAAACAGGGCTGAAAGGATTCTAATACCTGGTACCTGTCCTGACTCTATGTCTGACCATACCCCACCTGTTGTATCTTGGGAGTGTCTACACCTAAAATCCCTCCCACGGTCATTCTACTCCAAGACCTTTCCAGGGTAGACTCTTGCTCCCTCCTTGATGACCTTGGGCATATCAGCTGGTCCTGTCTTGCTCACTGTCAATGCCTCAACTGCCTTGCCTAATTTTATAGCCATTTTCTCTGCACTACAGGATACGCAAGCACCTTTAATTAGAAAGAGAGTTAGAAGCACTGTTACTAAATGGCTTCATAGCGACCTGCTATCTCTCATGAGATCCAGAGACAAGTGTTGGGCCAGGTTTAAGGCCACCCATGCTCTGAATGACCTTACTGTGTACAGGAAGCTAAAAAATGTGTCTGAGAAAGCTATTCGCTCAGCCAAGAATGGCTTTTATAGATCCTCTTTTACAACATAGCCATTTCTTTATAACACCTCATAAATGTGACAGCTGTCATTTTTCAAATCTTGCCTAAAATGTATTTTTTGCATCCCGAAAGATAGTTTTTGCAGTCCCTTTGTGAAATCACCTTTCAGACATGAGCTGAACATTTTCTCTTCACTTCTTCATGAGGTGGGACCATAAGAAGGCAATATATTACAATACATTAAAGTTATGAGCCTACATTCCAATTTATACACACAGGCTCCTAACTTTGGTAAGACCTAGGCTGTAGCCCTATCGGCTCTGACCACAGTTTTGTTTTTCAGGCACAAATCTGGTTGCTTCTAGTCAGTACTCCTCTGTTATGGGATTTACAAGATCTGAACACAAGATGATACCAGGGTCAGACTGCGTAGCAAGTGGCCTACCTGGAAATGGGGCCAAAAGGGCCCTGGTAGTGACAGCAGCATACCCTAGTGTACAAGCTGTAGCCTGAATTGTACCTATAGTGGTATGACCTGGAGTACAAACTGAAGCCTGAATTTTCAACCATAAAATAACAGAATGTTTCTGCTTGGAAGTGAGCTATTTATTTAATGGTATTGGAGTTATGATACTAACCTGACTATTTTGGAGGCTTTGGTCCCATTCATTAACACAACAAAATGGTTAAGACCAAAGCCCCATCAGTGCACCTCCAGTGGATGAGTCTTATGCTTTCCCTACTTTCTTCCTCTTTCTGAAGGCAGTTCTTATGAAATACCAGGATGCAAACAGATAAGACAGTCATACATTAAGAAAATAGTTTGCAGTGTAATGTCTGCTATGCCATGGTTTCTCAAAAAGGCCCATGTGGACACCAGCACTATGTGGCTGCATTGCTGTTTGGAGCCCCAATTCACAAAATGTGAATGGAACAAACAATGTGCCCCCAATATTTTACCCTACTGAGACAAAAAGCTAAGGCAAAGTTCCTGCCTACTTAATGCATGTTCAAGTAAGGTAGTTAATAGTTGTATAAAGTCAGGAAACTTTGCTTAGTGAAATTCTGATGTTTTCCTTTGCAAAGTTCTTTGTCAGGAAGTGTACCTTCTTTGCCTTGCAAAGACTACATGGAGTGCCACTTTGCTACCAAATCTGATAGCGAAATGGCACTTCATTTAGTCTTTGCTAGGCAAAGTTAGAACTTAAGCAAAGAAATATACACATTTAAAAATATATACATCAACATAGAAACATAGAATCTGATGGCAGATAAAGACCACTTGGCCCACCTAGTCTGCCCATTTCCCTACCTAATGGATAAGCTGAAGATCCTAGTTAACCAACAGCCTACTTCCTCCTACCCCCCACTAGAATTGCCTTATGTCTGTCCCATGCATTCTTAAATCCCTCCACTATTTTTGACTCCATGACCTCCTCAGAAAGGCTGTTCCATGCATCCACAACCCTTTCTATGAAAAAATACTTCCTCACATTACCCTGAGTGGTCCCCCACTATCTTCAAATTGTGCCACCTTGTTCTTGCACACCTCTTTTTCTGAAAGATGCTACCCTCTTGGACTTTGTTGATTCCCTTGAGGTACTTGAAAGTTTCTATCATGTCCCCCCTCTCCCTCCTTTCCTCAAGGGTATACATATTAAGCTCCTTTAGTCTCTCTTCATATGTCTTCTGGTCCAGACCCTGCACCATTTTAGTTGCCCTCCTCAGGACAGCCACCATCCTGCCTATGTCCTTGCAGAGATTAGGTCACCAGAACTGCATGCAGTACTCCAGATGGGGTCTTACCAGCTGTCTGTACAGAGGGATAACAATTTCCTGTTTTCTACTGGTGATGCCTCCAGGCAAAAAAGGCTAACTCCAACTCCACACCTGTGCATTACACCCTCCCTATCCCATCGAATTAACTGAAACACACCACTCCAACCAACCTCTGTGTGTTCTGACAAATCCCTTCCTCCTACCCACCACATCCCAGTGAAACAGAAAAAAAATCACATGTAATCAGACTCACAGTTTATTCACTTAATGGATTTTGTTAACCAGGTAGGTGCACTGAGGCTTATATCTCTTTTTCAGGAGTCACCCAGGATTAATGATGTACAGTACAAGAAAGAAAAAAAAAAAGAGGCAATACATATAAATTTAAGTGGCACTTGCCCAGTTTTCCTCTCCAAACTTATACTCCCTACTCCTACAATCAGTCTGATTCACCTCATGTTGCCACTGCATGCACACAATGAAGAGTATTATTCCCTGCCCCCAGCAGTGCAAAGGTGATTCAGTCTGCTGAAGAGACACTTGGGGATGGGATACATTTTAGGTAGATGCACCCTCCTAGGAAACGGCTTGTCCTCATGGCCTGTGTATTGGATTCCACATTAACGCATGCAACTGATCCATATATGTAACAGAGGGCCAATTTAAATCCAAAGCTCAGCACTCATGAAAACAAAAAAGAAATAGCATGTCTTAATGCTGTGCTCCCAAATTTATGGGAATCTCCATATTAAACATGGTTTCAGGTACAAAAATGGGATATGGGATGAAACTGAATTTTGTAATTTCCACAGGGATCTGGCTGGGGTCACAGTGTCAATGCACTTAAAGGGGAATCATGCTAATTATGTTAGCTTGTAGGAACGATACAGCTAAATAAAATCCAGTGCTAACATGTCAGCTCATCATATTATTGCTATCCATAACAGGAGCATCAGCATTCACAAAATCACCAACCATATTAATGCACTGGACTGACACTGGAAAGTGCAAGGACTCTAGATTGGCCCACAGCATTTAAGAGGTGCTATGATTTGTGGCAGGATGATCCAAGTGGCACTATAAATCATCAGTGCTGAGCGGGATAAAGTTCTTTGTTCTGACAGCTCAGCTTCTTCTGTGAAGATTTCATTTGCAGTTTTCTGGGTCTACTCTCAGAGGTGCTACACCTAGGGTGGGAAAACCCAAACTATGTGTACACCCTGGGGGGGGATGAGTTGCAGGCCACAACAGGGGAAAGAGACCTAGGAGTCTTGGTGGATGTTAACATGAATAATTCAGAGCACTGCAGGAGGGCTGCGGTCAGGGCAAATAGTATGCTGGGATGTATTGCTAGGGGGTTACCTCAATGAACAGGGAGGTGATGTTGCCACTGTACAACAGCCTGGTTAGACCACATCTTGAGTACTGTGTGCAGTTCTGGAGGCCACACCTAAAGAGAGACATCCAACTCCTGGAGAGGGTTCAGAGGAGAGCAACCAGCATGATCTGGGACCTGGGGGATATGACATATGAGGTATGACTAGGGGAGTTCAACCTGTTTTCGCTGGAGGATAGGAGGGACTGGGGGGACAGGATTGAGGTCTTCAAGTACCTCAAAGGAGTAAATAAGGTAAGCCAAGATAGGATCTTTTGACTGAAGGAGGGTGGAATCACCAGAGGACACAGTTGGAAGATTGAGGGTGGTAGGATTGGGGGAAAAAGAGGAGGAGGTACTTCACTGAGAAAGTGGTGGAACCATGGAATGCACTGCCTGGGGAGCTGGTACAGGCAGCTATGGTGGAGGGATTCAAGAGAATGTGGGACAGGTATAGGCAAGGGGTGAAGCAGAGGCTGGTTTGCCTGGGGGAGGCAGGACTGGGGATGGAGTAACAGTGGAGGGAGACAGATCGAGGGCTACGGTACCCAATCAGGGTGCTGAAGCACAGGCAGAATTGATAGACCAATAGGCCTACTCTGCTGGCATCTAGTATGTTAGTATGTTATGTTAGGTGGTTCTTTGGTCCTGGCATGCGGTCTGGACACATGCAGATGTTTGGGTACACTGTCGGTTCTGAGTAATTAACTTCCACTTGGTAACTCAGTGAGTCTGAAGAGAGCAGCCATTCTGTGGAGTTTTGGTCACTGTCACCAGCAACCAGGTACCAATCTGATTTAAAATCAAATGCCAGTCTAGAGGCTTATTTTTTGGGGGGTGGGTTGGGTCACGCAGGCAGAGAGATCAGGGTGTGAAGAAAAAGATTTGTGGGATTGCAGCTCTTCATCAGGTGGTTCAGTATGGTAGTCATTCAGGCTGGTTGTAGCTCCAGGGGCATTTTATCATGCAGGAAAAGCAGGGAGGACAAAAAGTTGATTTTGTTTTACAAGCACGTTTTCTGAGTTTTGCAGTAATAAGCATAACTCCCGACTATTCCTGATAATGATCTATGAACCCTCATGCTTTCTGAGTGACCCTCACTCATTTGGGGAATTGTTTGACCTTGGTTTTAAGCCCTTCCACAGAAATGGGAGATTTCTAGTGCATTTCAAGAAAACATTTAAAAATCTCATGCATAATTTGTTTCACTTCTCTATTTTCTATACATGCTTTGGAGCTGTCAGCTGTACTGATAGTTGGGGGCTTGTTGCTAAACCTAAAGTTCCCCACAGTCAGACCAACAAGAGTATAGTTAGTGAGCAATTCTTTATATAGGCATGACTGGTTGTCAAACAGAAATGTATGCAGCTGTTCTTGTTTTTCTCTTTCAGGTTTTTTTTTGTCATTTCATGGTGCTGTAGTAGCTTATGTGAAAAATTTAGTCCAAAGTAATTTATTTTTATATAGACAGTATAGTGCAGTGGTCTAAGGCTCTGAGCTGCAAATCTGGTGACATCCAGCAGACCAGACCTGGGTTTGAATCCCACAGCTTCCACTTGCATACTGTGTGACCCTGAGCAAGTCACTTAACCTTCTTGTGCTCCCAGGTGGCTTCTGTAAAAAAGCTTTCAGCTTAGTGTGCTATACCTGGTTAAACAACTAAATAAAACTGTGTACCTGTATTTTCCCAAAGTGACATTTTACAGTCATTGGTCATGTCAATCTCCATGTTCTCTTCACAGAGTTCAGTTAAAATATCCAAGTTGATTAAATCTTGATAATTTCCCCTTTCCTCTCTATTTACTGGAATATTGATACACTGTGACAGACCTAATGTCAGTAGGTAGGCAGGTAGGGTGTTTACTTTGCTACGTTGGTTAACTTAGGCAGGGAGTGGCCTACTGATCTAAATCCCTCATGTTCCAAGGGCTGGGTGCTTGATTTCGAATGCTGCTAAATTGCAGTAAGACCATAAGGAAAAACTGTATTTGTATTTTTCAATTTAATGATGAAGCCATACATCTTGATGCTCAGTTCTAATGGAAATATTTTTTGGATATGACAGAATATAAAATGAAAATGCAGAGAAAAAGCAAAGCACTTTGGCCTGTCTTTGAAAACAAATGGTCTTTGAAGCCTTGGTACTTTTAATATGAATTATGAGTCACAGTTCAGGTTTTACAGTGGTAGCCAGAGATATGTCTAACCATGTCCAACACTTTTCCATTAACTGCTGCATGATGCATGATCTCTCGAGTGCATTTGTGTCTGAATTCAAACTATTATCTGTCCAATTCCTGAAGCAACAACATTCATGCTACTCATGCAGTTCAGCCTGTCAGAAATGTTCATTGGGCATTGAAGGGTTGGGAGCTGGTTAAGTTAAGTTGCAATGGCACTTGAAACCAGAGCTATGCTAGGAATTTCAGTACTTCTACTGATTCCACCAAGGCCAGTTACCTCTACATGCTCTCTGTTTGAGAACTTGGATTGAGGATTATTAGTTGTGGACTTAGTCTTGTTTGTAAAAAGTATGTGTACTGTATATGAGAGGCAGCGTGGTCTATTAGTAATTACAGTAGTGGCTTGGGAACCAGGAGGTTCGAACCCCACTACAGCCAAGCACTCTTTGTGTTGTATGTCCAGGGTAGAGACCAGTGACTTGTGAGAAAATCTACAGGGATTTATATAGGGATTTGATTGTGCCTTTAAGGGGAAAATACAGGAAAAATTAAGGCATGTTACAAGGAAATGGTTATTTGGATCTGGGAGTGCTGCTTAATGAATTTCAAGGAATGCTGTGCTGAACTTTAGTTTTACTTTACACTGGGGACATTGGAGGCAGCAGTATTGGAGGGACAAGGCATATTCCACAGTTTGAAAAAATTAAAACTGAAGAAAACGCTCAGAAGTGATGCCTCTGTGGAACAGCCCAGGGTAACCTGATCACCAGTCAAATGTATCACACTCAAGTGGGGGAAGGCATTGGACTCTAGGCTGGGAGAGCAAGTTTAATTACTTTTTTTTATGCTTGCACCTCCTGGTCCCATTACCTGGATACACTGTGTACTGGGGGAGTACAGCAGCATGCAAATGTATTATTCCACTCATCGGACTGGTTGGATCAGGGAAAATATTAAAGCTAGCTGAAGCACAATCCTTCGTTGACTACAATGAAGAAAAACATGCTGACTGCCTAGGCTCCCCACGTACACAGTGAAGATTCAGACCAGACACTGAAGGGTTAAAACTGGGACATCTTTAGTGCCCTATTATCCTCCCGACCAAGCCCACAGTAGTCAAGGAGCTTTAATAGAGAGGGCACT
Source organism: Neoceratodus forsteri (assembly GCA_016271365.2). Lineage (NCBI taxonomy): Eukaryota > Metazoa > Chordata > Ceratodontiformes > Ceratodontidae > Neoceratodus > Neoceratodus forsteri. The sequence continues at coordinate 991,667,947 of CM057449.1, forward strand.
GTCAATAAATAATTTAGGATCATATACACTGAAGTAGGTCAGGACATGAACAGGAGGAGCCCTTCCTCAGTGCAACACCAGCCTCCTTGTTCAGTTCCACAGCAACAACCTCCTCCTGGGACATAATGGATGGGTCAGCATAAGCATGGGCAGGGCACACAGTGTTGCTATCCCCAAGGATAGAGATCCTAGGGCAGTAAGGGTGCATGTGCACTGCTGGTCACTTTTTAGATGAGGACTTCATTTGTTTTTGTTTTGTTTTTTACTGTAGGCACTTTTCATTCTCATTGCAAATATATTCCTCCAAGCTGACTATCAATTGAAGAGGAAAAAACAAACAAAGTTAATGACCTTCTGTGGCCATGTAGCATTCCAAACAAACCAAAGCAAAACCACTTGTAGACAACTGAACACAACACAAAACAAAACACGGCAGGAAAATACTTTGGTTTGTACTGTAAGCCAATCTGTGATCAGCCAACTGCATACACAGAACTAGCTCCAGACTACTACCCCTTCCTCAGGGAGCCATAAATCATAGTCTTTTCCAACCAAGGTACTTGTCTGATAATAATTTAGAAAGATGGAGTCAAGGATGGCAAAGCAACCCACCCCCCTCCAGCAAGTCAGATTACTTGGGGTAGTTTGAGACTAGTTTTGGTCTCTTTGTTTTCGTTCCGCGATGCTACTAAACTGCCCTGAGCCTCCTGGATTATATTCCTAGCTGTAGGCTGTACACAATACAAAGCGACCCATCCCCCACATGGAGACACTGATGCTGGCTGCTAGAGAACTCCAGCCTTCCCTGCAGTGCCAGCACCCAGTGATGCGTGCCAATTCTGAGACAACAAGGTAAGAAAACTACCCCCTCACTCCAGTCTGGGCCACCTTGAGTAAAGAAGGAAAAGTGGAAAACATAAAAGAAAAACCAAGGAATTTTTTTTTAAATGACGGCTCCCAGTTGGCTGCTTCAGTTTTTTTTGACTTGTATGCCTGTGCATACAGGAATTATGCCTAGTTACGACCCTGCACATATTCATCATTTACAGCTTATATCCAACTCTCTAAGAGGAAAGTCTGCAAAACAGAAGTTCTAATCACTATAAAACTAACTGCAGTGCATTCACATGACATGGAGAAATGCTTTTATATAAATATATTCATGTTTTGCACATTACCTGGCAGGACAATCCTGTTGATTGCATTTCATCTCCTTGTCTTCTGGGCGTGTGGCTGGATCACAAAACCTTTCATTTACCACACCTCTCCCTTTCCTCACACAGCGAACAGTCTGCCTTTTAAGTCCTGTGAACCAGAAACATATCATTCCAGATTCACCCTGATAATTCAGTTGTACCCAAGCACATCTTGAATCTTAGCATAGACAATTAAAAATGTTACTGAAACATGAGGAAGTCCTCTCAACTTGGTGTGCATGCCAATGTTCTTCACTGTTGCCCAGTTACATTTGAATGTCCTGACTGATGTCAACTATTAAAAAATGCAATTTTCATTGCTCAAAACTGAAAGGCAAATCAGATGTGAAAAATCAGTTTTTACTGTCTTTTACAAAGACCTTTCATTACTAAATTGTTTTATGACATACAAGACATGGAAACTGGAGTTTTTATGTTTTAATTCAAGTATTAAAAAGACAAATACTATACCTCACTGATCCACAAGAGCAAATTTCAAAATAATTTTAGGAATCATTGGTCCCCATGGATTTAAATAGGTAAGATCAGTGCCCCATCAAGGCAACTCTAATAGCTGAGAACTAATTTGTTCCTGTCTAAGGTCCAGATATTTTGTTTAAAAATGTAACAATTCTCACAGGTGTTTCTCCTAGGAAATTCTACTCTCAGGTGATTTAAAAAAAAAAATTAAAAACAGGCTGAGTCAGTTTGCAGTGACAAAATTGTACATTTTTAATTGCATGATTAAAAATAACTAGTGCACAGATTTTGGGGAATTTTTAGAAAAGGGTTTAACACAACAGTGATTCATAAACCCTGGAACATGAGGACCATGGAGCAAGAATGTAGCATATGTAGGGCATCCACAGGGTAGTTTGCAGGTCTGCAGTTCACTCTGCCCATTTCTTCATTCTGTCCAAGGTATTAAACCATTCATCCACCACCCTTTGGCTGAACCACTGTTTCCTCTTATTTCCTTTAAATTGTTCTCCCTTCAGCCTACAATGGTGTCCCATGGTTGTCCTTGTGGTATCCCTGTTAGTGAGTGACAAACATTCCCACAAATCCAGGCACTGAAGAGCCTAATAGACCAGACAGAGGTCTCCCCTGAGTCTCCTATATGCTAATGGATACATATTGAGCTTCTCGAGTTGCTCAGTATATGTTAGACCATCAGTCCCTCCCACCATTCATGTTGCCCTTCTCTGCAGTCTTTCCAACCTATTTGCTAATTGCTTTCAATGGGGGGCCCAAAACTGCACACAGAACTTGACGTGTGGCTTCACCAGTGAGCTGTACAGGGGCATCACCACCTTCCCATCTCTACTCTTAAGAGTCTTTCCTATACATCCCAGCATCCGATTCCCTTTCCTGAGTACCTCACTACAATGCTTATCACATTTCAAGTCACTGGTTATAATAACTCCCAAATCTCTCTGTTCTTCCACCGCATCTAGCTGTTCCCCATTTAGATAATAGGTGGCTTGTAAGTTTTTATTTCCAAAATGCATTATTTTGCATTTGTCCATATTAAACAGTAGCCCTTTTTTATTTGACAGTGCTTGAAACTCGTGTTGGAACATAAGAGCCTCTGTATTGTTACTTACTAGTGCCCCTATTTTTACATCATCAGCAAATTTGCTGACCCATGTAGTACTGCCGCATGTTAATGATGACACAAATATATTGAAAAGTATGAGTTCCGACACTAATCCCTGGGGCAGCTCACTTGTCACATCAGCCCAGTCTGACATGTGTCCGTGTACTACCACCCTTTGCTTTCTATTGTTCAACCAGGAAGCTACCCATCCCAGGATATGGGAGTCCGCACCTATTTCTGATAGAGAATCCAATTGCTTTCTATGGGATATTTTATCGAACGTTCGGGAGAAATCCATGAATAGGACACACACCGATATCCCTTGGTCCATAGCCCTACTCACAGGTTTGAAAAAACTACTCAGACTCATTAAGCACAATCTTCCCTGCCTAAAACCATGCTGATATGGGTCCCAATGGCCCTGTTCTTGAAGGTATTTCATTAGTCGCTCCTTTATTATACTCTCCAGCATTTTGCACAATACAGGCGTAATACTAACTGGTCTATAGTTCCCCATTTGTCCTCTGTCTCCTTTTTTAATGATCAGTGTGACATGTGCCCTATTCCAATCTTCAGCTGTTAGACCTGTGTTGAGAGAATCTTGAAAAAATGTCAGCTATGGGTGGTGCTATTAACTCTGTAATGTTTTTTAAAAGTGCAGGGTGCAGTTCATCTGGCCCCTCTGATTTATTAAGGTAGAGAGTCTAAAGTCTATTCATGATATCCTTAACTGATATTCTTATGCTGCTTGCTCCAACTTGGCAGTTATCTGTAGAATAATCGCCATCTCTTTTATTTATTTATTTATTGATGTGTAATTGGATAACACCTTTGAGTCAAAGACTCCTTTACAAGGTTCCATGTCATTGAAAACAGAGACATCAGGGACAATAGCAACAACTAACACAATAATTACAGAAAATGGTTACAAAATGGTAACCATGTCATTGAAAACAGAGACATCAGGGACAATAGCAACAACTAGTACAATAATTACAGAAATGGATACAAAATGGTTACAAATGGATACAAAAATGGTTACAGATAACACAGTAAAGCAGCTGAAAATGCAGAATTACAGAGTGCTGCCAAACAATGGTACACAGTGCAAATGGTAGTTGGTAACAAAACATACACTGCAGGGTGGTGGCGCAAGCAATGCTCTGGTGGTTACAGTATTTGCAGGCCTAGGCCGGACTGAGTTGTCCATTGTCAAAATATAGGTGTGCCCAGGGGTGGCTGGACCAGAGTTAAGTCCATAGTCATGGGGGTTGGGTGGGAAGTGGGAAGGTTAGATTCAAGGGCAGTCACAGACTGATTCATGAGTGATTAGGTCTCTTAGTTGGGACTTGAACTGACCAAGTTTTGGTTCTGTGAGGAGCAAGTTTGGGAGTGAGCTGAGCCAGATAGGGGCCAGGTATCTATAAGTTCTTTGACCCGAAGTGGTCTTGCAGTGAGGTACCCTGAAGTGGGTTGTTGCTGATTGTCGAGTGAGGCAGGTAGACAATGGTGCCTGGAGTAGGGGGGAGAGGGCAGGTGGGAGTAGCCCTGCTGTTATTTTTTTAGCAAAGAGGCAGGCCTGATATTTGAGCCTCCCATCAAAGTTTAGCCAGTTTGTTGAGTTGTAAAGGGTGCAGGTATGTGTGAGTCTGGTACAACCTGTAGCAAGTCTACAGAACTTACTAAGGGCCAGTCTAATTTTGTTCAAGTATGTGTTGTCGGTTGCCCCATAGATGATGATTCTGTAGTCTATTAGTGATAGTATAGATGCAGAGACAGCTAGGTGGAGAGCTTCTGGTGGGAGGCAGTGCTTATACTGGTGAAGTAGACCAATATGCACATTGACAGTGGTGCTCAGTATTTGGATGTGGTCATGGTAGGTGAGCCCAGAGTCTAGGGTGATACCAAGGTATTTGAATGAGGTAACCTGCTCAAGGGGGGGTCATTTATGGAGTTCAGTATGAGCAGGGGTTGTCCTATGTTCTTGTTTTGGGGGGATGCAAGCATCATGGATTTTGTTTTTTTGTAATTTAATACTAGCCTATGTTGAATGAACCAGGATTCAGCTTCCATGAAAGATTTCTGGAGCGCCGAGTGGAGGGCTACGGGGTCAGTGTGAGAGCTGTAGAGGTCGGCATCATCTGCATATAATAATAGTTTCCCAGAGCAATCCTTGGGCAAGGAGTTGAGGAACAGGGAGAAAAGCAGTGGGCCAAGAATAGAGTCCTGTGGGACCCCTGACCTGACTTGGAGGGAGGAGGAGGACAGGGTATGGGCAATCCTGACTGTCTGGGCTCTCTCAGACAGGTAGCTGGCAATCCAGCCAGTGGTCTCAGTGGACAGGCCTATCTGTGTGAGGGAATACAGGAGTAGTGTGTGGTGCACCGTATCAAATGCCTTAGAAAGGTCTATGAAGACCGCACCGGCAGTGTGGCCAGTGTCCAGAGATGTGTGGAGGGCGTTTGTAAATTTCAAGAGGGCTGTGGTGGTACCGTAGTTATGGCGGAAGCCATGCTACTCAGGACACAGGAGGCTATATTTGGAGAGGTAGTCCATTAGTTGGATGGCCACAATTTTCTCCAAGGTTTTAGAGAGAGGAGGCAGGATTGAGATGGGATGGTAGTTCCCAGTCACGGTGCAGTCACCACTTTTCGGGATAGGTGTGATGAGGGCAGATTTCCATTTAGAGGAACACTGGCCCATCCATTTCTCCTGCAATATCTCCTAGGAAAACAATGAAGAGGACTGATCCCAGTATCAAGCCCTGCATTGCCCCACTGGTGACATTCCCTTTCTTAGAATGAGTGCCATTAACCACCACCACCACCCTCTATCTCCTTTCTGTTAAGCAATTTCTAACCAGTTTATCACTTTGGTTTATTATTCCCAGTAAAGTGTTTGTTCAGCTCATTGGTTATGTCACCACTATCAGTTAATAAGGAATTTGCCACCTTAAAACTGTATACTGCATGTAATGCTATGAGCTGGATTACAGTATGTTCAGGTTTCTTCCTAGGTACATACATACATATACTATAGGTACATAGAATTTGTTCAATAAAAAGAACCATTTGGCCACTCAGTCTGTGTAGATGTTCCTTACCTCTTGTCTCTCTGCTGACCCTATCTGGTCTGTGGTGATCCTCCTATTTCCCACCCTCTCTTTTAACATGCCCCAATGTTTATCCCATGCATGCTTAAAGCCTTCCAGTGTTCCACCCTCCACCACCAGCTGCAGGCTATTCCAGGGATCTACCTCTCTTTCAGTGAAGAAGTGTTTTCTCACATCACTCTTGAAATGCCTCTGCTCCAGCTTCATCACATGCCCCCTGTTCTTTGTGTTCTTTCATATTTGAAAGAGACCCCAGCTGCACTGTATTCACACATTTGAGGTATTTGTAGGTTTTTGTCATGTCACCACTCTCTCTATTCTCTTCCAGGATGTACATACTTTGATCCCTAAGTCTTTCCTTGCAGGGCTTCTTGTGCAAAGCATGCACTATTTTAGTTGTCCTCCTCTGGACTGCCTCCATCCTGTCAAAGTCCTTTTTGAGGTGTGGTCTCCAAAACTGGAGACAATATTCCTGTTGGGTCGCAGTAGTGAGTGATACAGTGGTATCATCAGCTCCATCCTCCTGCTGGAGATACCCCTCCCTATGCACCCCAGCATCCAGCTAGCCCAACCCACTGCCGTGCAATGTGCCTTTCCACCATAAGGTCCTTTGATATGATAACCCCACAGTCCATTTCCTGAACAGTGACTGTCAGTACCTCACCTCCATTCTATACTCATCCTTAGGACCCCTATGACCTAGGCGCATAGTTCTGTACTTTTTGGCATTGAACCCCAACTGCCAGGTTTTTGACCTATTCTAGACTATCTCAAGATCCCTGCACATTTTATGCTAAACCTCCTGAGTGTCTGCTCTATTGTAGATTTTGATGTCATCTGCAAAAAAGGCATACCTTCCCTTCCAGTTCTTCTTCAATATCTCCAAGGAAAACATTGAAGAGGACTGGTCCCAGTATCAAGCTATGTGTTACCCCACTGGTAACACTCCCTTTCTTAGAATGAGTGCCATTAACCACCACCACCACCACCCTCTGTCTCCTTTCTGTTAAGCAATTTTTTAACCCAGTTTATCACTTTAGATCCCTCTCCAAGCCTAGTCAATGTCCTAAAAAGCCTCCTGTATGGCACAATATCGAAAGCCTTGCTAAAGATCAGGTAGGCCACATCTACTGTGGTCCCATATCTATTTCCCTGGCCACCTAGTCAAAGAAATCTGTCATATTCATTTTGCATGACTTTACCCCATGAATCCATGCTGCCTGTGGGATTTCAGCTCATTGGTTTCAAGATACTCCCTCACTGTCTTATCTGTTTCCTTTTGCTTTGCTTGGTATACATCCCTGTACTCCTCCTTCTTAAGCATTTCATTATACTTCTTGAATGCCACCTTTATTCTTTAGTGGGAGGGCTTTAAGTCCGAAGTTCAATGCGCGGAGCAACAACGTCACTCCCCCATCGAGCTTAAAAGGTCACACATCCTGGGCCTCACCAGGATTCATTTTTTCATTGCAGCCGGAGGCGCTGCTCTCACACACACTTGCTTTCCCCATGTTTTGGCAGCTGGCTCTGGCTGCTCGTTCATTTATTTCTGCCACATCTCCTGTGGCTGCTTGTGTGGTTTGTTTTCAGTGCCCTATTCTGCACTTCCTCAGGTATTTTGAGCTGCCCCCCTGCTTCTGTCTGGTGTTTGCTCCATCCCACTTGCCTCCAGTCTTTCCCCCACCTTTCCCCGTACCGCTCCTGTGCTGCTCCTGCTGTTTGGGGCCATCCTGCCACTCCTGTGCGGCTTTGCCCCACGCCTCCTCAGCTGCCTGCTCTGGACTGCTCATCTGTGCTCCCTGCTGGGGGCTTCTCCTCGGGCAGCGTCTGTCTCTCTACCGAATCAGTGGTCAGCTACTCCTGGGATCCTCTCTGGCCCCCCTCCCATTTTTCCCCTTCCTAATTTCCATGTGGCTCTCTTGCCATGACCCCACCTTCTGGCATCCTGCATTCTCCCTCGACATGGCTTTTGCCTCTATGCTTGCTCCCCATTACATTTTTTTATGTGCAATTACATGACATCATCGGCCATGCTCCATTTCTAGCAGCTGTGTCTCCAGGATCGTCTCCATTTCTCAGCTCCTCGGATCCTCTACCCTTCGCTCTGGTCTGCTCATTTCCCAATCCCCTCACATTGCCTTTCTGCAGTTTCTATGCCCATTCTAGCCCTGCTCCTCTGATCTTGGTGATCGCTGGTATAACATTGCCTGCTTGATTCTGATTAATTTACCCTGGGTGGTACCTGCTGGAGCTTTGGTGGTGCGCTACACCCATCCTTCATTCATTATCCTTCCAATGGTGAGACATTCATGCCTGCCTTTCCTGTAGTTCCTGTACTTTACATTGTATATGGATTTTAGTTGGTTCCTAGCTCTTTGGCACTCAGTTGTACTATCAACCTTCACAAATTGCCATAATGTTTAGCCTGCAGTCTGCCCATAGGAATTAGGGATGTAGCAGTTACATGGAGGGGTCGTTGACAACAGTCTACTTGCACCGTCTTTCTATGCATTTCTCTTGCTGTGCTCTTTTTCTCATGTTGACCGGCCTCTCTGTCTAATGGTGGGAGACCTGCCTTTGCTGAGGTCTTTCACACTGAAACTGCTTCCTGACTGATTTTTACTCCAAACATGACTATACTTCTAGCAGTGGACATGTCGGGGTAACCTGCTGGTTGCCTGTGGGCTCAGCAGTCCTCCACATATGACAGGCACACATCTAGTTACATCACTCAATTGGCTATCGCTCCATCTGTATACCTCTCATCATACCCTATACCCATCGCTGTCACCATTTTTCTGCCCTGCCTCTTCGACCCGTGGCCCTCTTGCTGCCTGTCTCAGGTTCATGACTCCAGTCATTGTTCCCTCCTCCTTCCCTTATCTTGCGTCCTCGCTTTGGAGCATCTTGTTTCATATGCAGGTCTCATCATTCACATGCCTTACTTCATACCGGCCATCAGGATTCACCTCCTCCAACTCTTCCTACTGTGGTTCTCATCCCACACCTGCCTTCAAGGATTCACTCCCATCATGGGCTGCATTCATTATTTCTTTTTGGGCATACCTATCATGGCTCCTATGCCACCTCATCGCCATGCTACCTTGACTTGAGTCTATATCCAGTCAAGGATATGCTGGTCCACAATACCTCACCTCGACCTGCTCATCTATTTCAATCGCTCAATCAGTAAGCCTTGTCTGTCTCCATCTGGCCTGCAATTGATATTTCTTGGGCTAACTCTCATTAGGTATCATGCTACCTAATCGACCTGCTGTGTTCCTGCAGTGATCATCATCATCCATATTTATCTTCCTCAGTCCCCTTGATTCAGCTTTATCTCCACTCCTGGCCATGCCTTCCTGTCCATCGCCCTTTGCTATGGGCTGACTGGTTGCTCTCCACCATCGTTCAAGTTAAATTTCAAGTTCATTTCCTGTCTCCTTTTCCATGATCTTCTCATAGTGAACTGCTGCACTCCTGCAGCAATCATCATCATAGCTCAATCAATCAAGCATACCTCTCAATTTTACGTTCCTTGTCCTAGAACCTTTTCTAGTACCAGCCATTCTGGCTTCACTCCACTCTTAGTTTCACTCCTCATCATACATCGTCCAATTTTGCTCCTCGATCGCTCAACCTGAGTTGCCTCTGGTTCCAGACATGCCTTCTTGGTCTCAGAGTCTACCTCCTTTCGAGGAGCCTACTCACTCATGCTACCTTTGTACAAGTTCATTTTCAAGTTCATTCATGTCCTGTCCTCCTCTTCCAATTCCATACCAGCCTTCCAGGATTCCCTCCACCCGAGGCCTGCAATCGAAATTTCTTTTTGGGCATATCTATTATGACTCCTATGCCACCTTATGAATCCATGGCCATTTTGCAGCATGTATCAGGTTCATAAGTCCCGACATCATTCACTCAGCCTTACCTCAAGGTTCATCTATTTACATCACTTACTCGAGCATTCCTATCATTGAATCCTATGCTACCTCATCGACTACAACCTCAGGGTCTAATCATTCAGGGTCTAATCGTTCAGATCGCATAATCAAGCATGCCTCATCAACCTCAGTGTCTGCTCACTTGCATCACTCAATCAAGCCAGTCTGCATTATCCTCGGTCTCCTCATGAGCACATCTGGAATCACCTCGTGACCACATCTGGATGCCCCTTGCTCCTCTGACTTCTACATGGATCTACTCCCTCCCATTGACTACTCGAGTATGCCCTTCTCGGGTCCCTGCTGCCTCATGTTCCTTCTTTAATCTGTGCTTCTTTGGAGTTTTTTCTCTTATCCCGTCTTCATCCTCCCTACTCATATCTCTCATTAATGGACCATTTTCTTTACCGACATACATCCTCAAATTAAACATCATCAGCCTGGAGGGAAGGCAACCTAGGCCTTGGATCCCCAGAGGTTTCCCCCTCAAAGGGGGTTTTTACTCTCCTCCATGCCAATGGTCATAATTTTAGTTACAGTTAGTGCTTTCTTCGGTTAGTTAGTTAGGTTCTACTGTTGGATGGAGGTAGATGGTGGCCCCAGCTTTCCCCTCTCTCCTTAGGAAGTCAGCCTTTTTCATCTTCTCAAAATTCATTCATCATCCTCACCTCTTCGAAGCTCAACATCTTTGGGTATTCTTTTTCAGCTTCTTTCTAACTTACCTTTAGCCGATGCATTTATTCCCGTGGCACTTGTAAGGGGGAAAGGGTTCCTTGTGTCATACCCCTACAGGATGGTGTATACCATGGATAGAGTGGCGGAAAGCCACAAAGCAAATCAAGTTACACAAGCATCATCATATATCATCTCATCCAGTTGCATAAGCACATTGAACTGCTATAGTCACTTCCTTGGAGAACAATTAACAGTCTCTTTTTCTTCAATTCTTGCTAATTTGCTTCACACAGAGGTTGGTTGCTTTAATTATGCCCCCCATACATTTTTCCCCACTACACCTCTATTACTTCTTGGCCATCTCCCCTTCAATGTAGTTTCTGAGGCAAGTCAGGTAAGTGGGTCTTTGTAGGGCTTCTAATCCAGGAAGAATTATAGAGTAGCATGTGTGTTAGTGGAGGGACAAGGTAAAATCTATCTGAGTAGGGTGTGGCAGGGGGTTGATACAGATGATTGTGGGAAGTATTCAGTATAGTCTAGCATAACACTATTTGAGTTAGTGTATACCATCAAAACTGTGAAATTATAACAGTGGAATCCATTACAGTGACAATATGGACAGAATTTGAATTTGTTGTTATAACGGATCTGACTGTGAAATTTTGCAGCTTTGAAAATATTCCTTCCCTTCTGAGTCACCCTGCATGGGTGGTGCAGGAGGTGAAGACCCCGCTCCCTTAAAAAAGCAATGTCTGACAGGCAACATTTCACCTGTCAACATTGGGAATGTTGATGCAGTTTGGTGGAACCTTGAGTAAAGGCAACAACTAGTTCTCATCTGAATGACTCCTTAAAGAACCCATAGAGGAAACCAAGAGTAGACATGGGCAGCAGGCAGTAGAATACCTCTCAATTTCTCAGCATTGAAATGCATATCATTGGCTTTCCAACATCCATGAAAATGGGCAGAATGTGTAGCATTTCTTATTTTAAAGAATGATATGTCTATTAATAGTGGAACCTATATGTGTAGTGTTAAGGAATGTTTTCTATCAATTTAGTTCATGGTTTTAATAGTTTGTGTGTCAAGAAATAGATATAACATTATAAGGAACATCATTAAGCCTTCATGGAGCATGGGTAAATTTGTGTACAATATTAGCACCATGTGAACATCATAGTAGCTGAGTGGGCAGGGAGGAGGGGAGGAGGAGTGAGAGTGGGAGTTATTTAGCTGCATATTCTGCAGACTTCACTTCTCAGGGTACACTGTACAGGTGCAGAGGTTGCTTGCTCTGCAAGAAGCTTGCAGTATTCCACTCTTAACTGGCTACAGAGTAGATCATAACACAGCAGCTGTACAGCAGGTTAGATTGGAGTCAGGGGTGTCCACTGCTGCTCCTGTCCCTCAGTATCCCCTAGGGTTCACAACAGGGTTTGGAATATGGCGGGCAAGGTGGAAGCCAGAGCATCACTGCTTCAGGAGAGGAAGACTCATGGCTAATAAGTAGCAACCATGTTTCCGCCTTAGGAAAGTGGAGCACTACTCCACCAATCAAAGGAGAGCAACCTGTTGGTCTCTAGAGCCCCAACAGTGGCCAAGCTTGCCTCTGGTGGGTGGGGGAAGTCGCCATCAGAAAAGGGCAACTAGGAAAATGTGTTAATACTCATACAATCAATTATTAAGGAACAAAGACAGAGGTCTGTATACAGACCATTTAAGGAGGTAGTACACTGTCCCTCAGAGACAACAGTGGAAATGGTACACCCTAGAATTGACCAGTTAGTAAGGAAAATGGGGGTTGGAGGTCAGACATTTACAGTATTATCCATATTTGGATGAATGGTTTGGCAGAGGCCACTAGGGCTAGTCAAGGATATTTGCATGACACTGGGGATGGTCTAATGGGTTTGGCTGTCACTGTGACCTTTATTGAGATTCTCACAGTACACAGGAAAGGAGAGACAAGGAGGCCTAAATGTCCAAATTAAATGATTGTTTGATAGGTGGTGTGTGGAAGAGGGGTTTTGCTTCCTGGGGATTGAGGTGCTTTCTGCTGGGACAAATGCCTATTTAACCTGGATGGCCTTTATCTCACAGAGTGAGTGAGCAAGAGCACTGGGAAAGAAGTTTAACCCTTGATTTAGGGGCAGTTACCCTAATAGGGGAAGGCTGAGGCCAGGGTTATCCATGGGATACACTCAATTGAGGAGGCCTAAAAGCACTCCACTATTTGGAAGGAGCAAACTGGGAGTTGGGGTAACACAAAATTGAGCAAAGAAAGTAGAACTAGCTAATGAACAGAGGAAGGATAGTAGGCAGTGTTCATAGAGGATGATTTGCTTAAATGCCAGAAGACCTGGAAATAAAATGAGTGAGCATTAGGCAATGGCAGCAAGTGGAAATCCTGGCATATGGTTTCAGCCAAAGACACGGCTAGATAGTCCATGAAATTTCTGTGATATCTCTTGAGAAATTCCTGCCTGCCTTCAGTACCACTGTGGGCCACCAGAGAGAATCTATTTAGATATATCTTGACATATCTGGAACTATGACTGCAACTGTAATAGCAGTGATGGGAATGTGGCATCACCTCTAACAGCTGTGCCCTCACTTTCCCAGGCCATGTACTATTCAGGAGGAAGACAGCAATGCTTAGAGGAGGGTTGCACAATATGTCAGGAGAGGTATCAGTGTGATGGAGGATAAATAGATGAGGAGTGGGGGGGCTATGATAGAATCACTATGGGTGTAGATTGCAGCAAAGGGAAGGTCCTGCCTGCTTGGATGTAATCTACAATCCCCCTAATCTGACAGAAAAGGTTCACAGGGATCTAGATAAACAGATTAAGGCAGCAGCAAATGGGAAAGTCATCCAGTTAGAAGACTTCAACATTACCAGATGCTGACTGGAGCATCCCAATGGCATGTAGCAAAAGAGATCAGGCACTGGTAGACACCTTTCCGAAACTGCTTTCTGATTCAGCTGGTGGAGGAATGGACAAAGGATTGGACCCTTTTTGAGCTAGTTCGTACCAAAAAAAACAACATCAGGGGTTATCAGTGGAGGATCCATGAGGGTCAAGTTACCATAACACAGTGGTTTGACATAGCTCTGAAATGACAGTGGTGTTGACCCAGACAATAGTCCAGTGAGGGAGGCAGTATAGCACAGTGGTTTAAGGCTCTGAGCTGCAAGTCTGGTGACATCCAGCAGACCAGACCTGGGTTTGAATCCCACAGCTTCCACTTGCATACTGTGAGACCCTGAGCAAGTCACTTAACTTCCCTGTGCTCCCAGGTCGCTCCTGTAAAAAAGCTTTCAGCTTAGTGTGCTACTCCTGGTTAAACAACTAAATAATAAAAAAAAAACTTTAGCATCGCTATCTCAGTAAGGATGGAGGAAAAGCTAAGGGAGGGGATTGCAGGGTATCAAAAGTTGGATATGGTAAAGAATAAGTTGAACACATGTCAAAGAAAAGATTCTAGGTGCAATGAAAGGTTGGCTAGAAGAAATGGGAATGGAAAAGGGGCATTAGAAGCCTATGTAGTTTTGCTGGGAAGTTGTGTGGAAGTGAAGGGATTAAAGGAGGCTTTCAAAGTGAACAAGGCCAAAAAGACAGAAGCAAGCACAGAGCTCTACCTTGTCAAAACTTAGAAAGCTGGTAAGGAAGCGAGAGAGGGCAAGTCAGAGGTAGAGCTACTGATTGCAGAAGGGGTGATGGAAAAAAACATAGGCTTTTTTAGGTGTGCCAGGGAAAGGGGAAAGAACATGGGTGAAATAGACTAAGAAAGAGAACCGTCATAAAAAACGCACTTACCCCACTTGCAATTTTGAACATACTCTACTGGAAACTTCAGTGTACATATGTATGCTGAAGACTGGATTAAGTGCAAAACAGTGCAGCATTTATTGAGTACACGGCTTAAGAAAGTTGGTTAAGTAGTTGTTAGCCAGAAGAGAGTAGGGGCTTTCAGAGACAGTGGGATAGGATCAAGAGGAGGATAAGAGGGCAAGGGGATGAGGGCAAAGTATCATGTTGCACATGTTCATATGCTTTGCAGGGAGAAAACTTGATAGACTACATGGTGTTCTGCTGACAACTATGAATGTTTGTATATTTAGATGACAACAAAGCATTTTCAAGACCTTGAAAACTGACCGTTAACGCTACCTGTAGAATATGTCCTGATTGTGGGTTGGGTAAGTGCTGTTTTAATGACTGTTGATTGTGTACTCATACTGAGCAGCCTACACCTCCTTGTGCTTCTTTTGGTGGATGTAGATTTAGAAAGGGATGCATGGATGAAGGAGGATAGGCAGAAAACTGATATTCCAAGTTAATACTTCTGCTCAGTCTTTACGGTCAAGAAGGGGTGCCACTGCCAGATTGCAGATTCCAGGTAGGGTGGAAAACAAATATGAAAAAAGTAGTATCACAGAAGAAAAGGTGCTTAAGGGGCTGATAGGGTTACAGGTGGGTAAGTTCCAGGGAGTGGATGGTCTGCACCCATGGGAACTCATGGAGTCTGGCAGGCTCTGGCAGCATTCCTGGTAGACTAATTCAAATGCACTGCCAAGATGAGCATAATTTCCAGGCAGTACAGGGTAGCAGATAACATCCCCCTGTGCATGAGCAGGGACATCGGGAACTCAGGGATTTATAGGCCCGTTAGCCTGACATCCATTATCAGGAAGCTCCTTGAGACTAGACAGTAATCAAGGAGCAGCTGATCAACTTTCTAGAATCCCATGAACTCCAGGACAGTAAACAGCATGGCATTGTATCTGTCAGGTGAACCTCATAAGTTTCTTCAACTTCATGTCACAAGTGTGGGATAAGGGTCAAGCACTGCACATCCTTTACCTAGGTTTTTGCAAAGCCTTTGACTAAGTGCCCCACAGGATTCTAGTAAAGAAGTTGTGAGGTATAACTGTTGGGGATAAAGTCACTAAATTGGTGGGGAATTGAGTAGGGAGGACAATCCAAAGGGTGGTACTAAATGGTGCATACTCCAAAATTAGAAGGTTAACAGTGGGGTCTCACAGGGGTCAGTCCTGGACCTGGTGCTCTTCAATGTGTTCATTTGTGGCACTGGAGAGGGATCTTGGGTCAGATGTGTCTGTTTTGGAAGGAATAAAGATATCTGGTAGGGTGGATAGTGGGAAAGGTAGGGAATCAGAAGAGCGACTTGGGGAATGGAAAGTTGATTGAAGGTTTGGTAAATGACATTTAATGCCAAATAGTGCAAGGTTATGCATTTGGTGAGTGGAAGTATAAGGAATGAACACTGGATGTGGTAAGACTGCAGCAGATCACAGGTCCAGAAAGCAGAGCTGGAGGCTGGAGCTGGTAAGCACTGCAAAGAGCTGCAAAGCAATTGTGAAGTACTATGTTTGGGCTATTATTTATTTTTTTGCCTATAGCTGTTGCTGTTATTGGGGTTTAAAACAGTGTGAGATGGGTAGGGGAAAAGAGGGAGGATTAGTAGAGACTGAGGGTGGGCTTCTTAGCAAATACACCAGATGCCATTTTCGGTGAGGGCAAGCATGTGACACATCCAGTCACAAGCTATGACTTCAGTCCCATGTATATATTTTACAGAGGGCCTAGTGACCCCTCACATGAACAGGAGGTGGTGTCTCACCAAAGGACATTTGCACAGCTTCCATAGGGAAGATGGCAAACCATGGGGATTATGCCCAGGATGGAACACATGAGGGTAGAAGGAATACATTAAGGGCAGACCTGTGCTGACATGTAAAATAGCTCATTAAAATTACTCCCTAACTGAAGTAGTCTAGTGGAGGCAGGTGAAGTAAGTAATGTGACTATTCCATATCTTGGGTAGGCCTGCAGAAGCAGGGTAACCAGGTGATTACATTACTCCCTATTGAGGTAGACCTGCGGAGGCATGGTAACTAGGAGATTGCAACTACTCTCAGTCTGGGGTAGGCATGCGGAGGCAGGTAAAGCAGGTAGGTGGAACGACTCCTATCTGGGGTAGGCCTGCTAATTGCATCTATGCTATATCTGGGGTAGGCTTACAGAAGGAAGTAAACAGGTGGTCAATTCCTCGTTATCTGGGGTGGGTCTATTTAGACAGGAATACCAATAACTGCAAGTACTACCAATCTAGGGTAGGCATGCAGGAGGTAAATTAGATGGGGAAAAAGTCAACTGGAACGGTGGTACAGAGGGCTGAGGCACTGGATGTCTTACCTCATGCTACGCCAGCGACCTGAGTTTGGGAATGGACTTGGGTTGTCAGGGTGCTGGCATGGGGGGAGGGTGGGAGCAGGATCAAGCTGCCTAACAGCAGATCTCCTCTACTGGAGAGTGGGGTCACCTCCTGCAGTCCTGCCGCCTCCAGATGAAGGTCCAGTGGCAGTGCAGGTGGGTAATGGGCGACCAGGAGGGTGGGGCATCCCACAGTGTGTGTGATACATGCGTGCCTCCATATGCGCATACTCTTGCCAAGTATGTGAGGGTGGACAAATATGGGGGAACAACGTGGCTAAATAAATAAAAAAAAAAAAAAAGAGGAAAAACCACTTCTGAGCTGCATAGAAATAGGAGTGATCAAGAGTTGGAAGCAGAGGGAAGGTGTACTGACCAGGTAGTGGAGTGTACAGGTTAGGGAAAAGCTGGAGACAGGAGATGGAAGTGGGGAGGATGGTGGACTGCAGGGTCTTGGGGGCAGCTGTTTTTCTGGGAACATACGAACATACAAAATTGCCAGCAGATGCAGGTCATTCGGTCTATCTAGTCTGCTCAAATGTGCAGCACTTCAGTCCATTAGACTGCAGCTGCCCCCTATATGCCCTTCCCTCCCATCTCAAGCCCCCTCCCAGTTTGTACCCTCCCCTTGAATCTGTCCCACCCCCTCTTGAAGCCCCAGCACTCTGCAGCGATACGACTTCCTCTGGTAGAGTGTTTCACCCTGCAACCACCCTTTCTGTGAAATAGTGCCTCCTCAGTTACCTCTTGAATATGCCCCTTCCAACTTCATAGAGTATCCCTGGTTTCCCTTCCGCCCTTCAGAATGAACATACACCTGGTGTCTACTCTGCACAAACCCTTTGGTTACTTGAAAGGTCTCAATCATGTCCCCTCCCTCCCTCCTTCTTTCCTCCAAGGTATACATATTGAGCTCTCAGTCTCTCTCCTCATATGGTCTATTCCCCAACCCCAGGGTCA
This sequence comes from Neoceratodus forsteri, assembly GCA_016271365.2. NCBI lineage: Eukaryota > Metazoa > Chordata > Ceratodontiformes > Ceratodontidae > Neoceratodus > Neoceratodus forsteri. The sequence goes on from CM057449.1 coordinate 991,685,677, forward strand.
TTTTTGTTGCCCTGTGCTCTACCTCCTCTATTAGTTTGATGTCCCTTTTCAAGTAGGGGCACCAAAGGTGCATGCAGTATTCTAGGTGTGGTCTCATCAGGGACCTGTACAGGGGCAAGATGACCTCCCTACTCCTAGAAGTAATCCCCTTGCACTGCCCCTTAGCATCCTGTTTGCCTTCGCTGCTGCCTTCCTGCACTGAGCAGAGTGGTTCATCTGAGTGGTTCAGCACTTAATGAATACTTTTGCTCAGTGTTCACGGAGGAAAAGGGGGGAACGCTACCACCACGGGCTGGTATGGTGGGGTGGGGACAGGGGGAGAGGAGGCAACAGATGGAAGAATTGAGGCAAGTAGAGTCCTAGAGGGACTGAGGGCACTGAAGGTAGACAAGGCACCAGGGCCAAATGGCATCCACCCAGGGTGCTGAGGGAGATGGCGGAGGTGTTGGCAGAGCTGTTGGCAGATCTGTACAGCACCTCACTGGAGTCGGGTTGTGTGCCACTGGATTGGAGGATGGCACATGTAATGCCATTACACAAGAGTGGACCAAGAGATGAACCAGGTAATTATCGCCCTGTAAGTCTCACCTCCATAGTGTGCAAACTCATAAAGACAATACTAAAGGAAAGACTGGTGTTATACCTTTAGGACAATGGCCTCCAGGATGTGAGGCAGCATGGGTTTGTTTCAGGGAAGTCTTGTCAAACCAACCTGATTCAATATTATGACTGGGTGACAGGTGAGCTGAATAAGGGTCATGCCGTGGATGTTCTTTACTTGGACTTCAGCAAGGCCTTCGATTCTGTGCCTCATGGGCGGCTTGGGGAGAAGCTAACCGGTGTAGGGGTAGGTGCAAAGATGATGAACTGGATTACAAACTGGCTGAGTGGGAGGCTGCAATGGGTGGTGGTGAGAGGGGAGCTCTTAACTCCAAGGCTGGTGATGAGTGGGGTGCCACAGGGCTCTGTGTTGGGGCCAGTATTGTTTGGGCTCTTCATATCAGACATTGCACATTGGGTGGTGAGCAAAATAAGTCTGTTCGCTGATGACACAAAATCGGAGCAGTGGTGAATGGAGAGGAGGGATGGAAGCAGCTGCAGGGGGACCTAAGCAAGCTAGAGGAGTGGTCAGAGAGGTGGCAGCTGGGGTTCAATGCAAAGAAGTGTAAGGTTATGCACTTTGGGGTGAAAAACCCAAGGAGAGAATACTGGCTGGGGGGAGTTAAGCTGCGGATCACTGAGGAGGAGAAGGACCTAGGGGTAATGATAACAGGGACCATGGACAACACTACTCAATGCAGGAGAGCAGCTACAAAAGTGAACAAAATGCTGGGGTGTATAGCAAGGGTTTTTTCATCCAGGCGAATAGAGGCGATCTTGCCCCTCTACAGGTCACTGGTAAGGCCGCACTTAGAGTATTCTGTGCAGCTTTGAAGGCCATACCCAAAGCATGATATCAGGCTACTGGAGGGGGTGCAGAGGAGGGCAACAAAGATGATATGTGGAATGGAAGGGACCGACTATTACAGCAGGCTAAGAGACCTGAATATGTACACCCTGGAGGATAGAAGGGACAGGGGTGACATGATAGAGACATTCAAGTATCTGAGGGGAATCAATAAGGATGGGGCAGATGGGGTCTTTAAGTTAAGGAGGGGGAGGATCACCAGGGGGCATGCGCTAAGAATAGAGGGGGGAAGATTTAGGAAGGAAATGAGGAGACACTATTTTATAGAGAGGGTGGTAGCAAAATGGAATGCCCTACCAGAATGGGTGGTATCATGTAAATCTGTGAACAGTTTCAAAGGGCATGGAACAGGAACAGGGGAGAGTGAGGGTGGGGGGTGGCAGTGGGATGACAAATGGGAGGGGTGGGGCAGCTGCAAACAAGGGGTGCTAGCTGTGAGCACTCAAGCAGATTTAGATAGACTGGGTGGTCTGTTTCTGCTGGCACATTAAGTATGTTTGTATACGTGATCTTCCAGTTACCAGCGCTCCAGATCCTTCTCCTCCTTGGATTTTGTTAATAGGACACCTCCAGCCAGTAATTGTGTCCTGTGTTCTTGCCTCTTAAATGCACCACTTTGCACTTCTTGGCATTGAAACCAAGCTGCCAAGCTTAAGATCATTCCTCCAGTTTATCAAATCCTGCTGAAATATTTTGCCCCCCGCATCTACCTCGGCACAAATCTTTGTGTCATCTGCAAAGAGACTGATCTTGGTCTTAATCCCTACTGTAATGTTGGCTATGAAAATGTTAAACAGAACCAGTCCAGAGCACCGAGCCTGTGGTACACCACTTGTTACTGCTGCCCTGGGTTCAGATGCCACCCCCCCCACTACTACCTTCTGCTGTCTATCCTGCAGCCAGTTCTTGACCCATCTGACCAGTTTCCTCCCTGCTCCCAGACTCTTCAACTTGCAGGTCAGCCTACTATGTGGCATCATGTCAAAGGCCTTGCTAAAATCCAGTTTAGAGGACATACACTGCATGTCCCCTGTCCTGTGCCCTCGTAACCCAGTCGTAAAATCAACCAAGTTCGTCTGGCAGTATTTGCCTGCGACAAACCCATGCTGCCTGCTGTCCTGGAGGTTGTTATTCTCAAGAAATTGTACCAGCCTTTCCTTGAGGATTGTTTCCATCAGTTTTCCCACAATTTCAGTAAGGCTCTAGTAGTTCTCCAGTTCATCCTTGGGCCCACTCTTATGGAGAGGTGTCGCATGGCTTCCCTCCAGTCTCTGGGCATGCACCCAGAGTTCAGAGAGGTATTGAACAGGCATGCCGATGCCCTGCCAGGACCTCTGCCAACTCTCTCAGCACCCTGGGTTGGACTACATCTGGGTCAGGTGCCTTGTCCACCTTTAGGGACTTAAGGCCCTCCTCACCCTTTCACCATGATTTCCCCATCCATGGTTGCTTCTCTCCCACCTCACCCTTTCTCTCAGGTATGAGCCCATTCCTCTCCATGGTGAAGAGTGAACAGAAGTATTCATTAATTACTTCTCCTGATCCTAGCAATTTGATCCTTGCTCTTCTTCTTCTCTCTGATATATCTAAAGAAATCCTTTTCTCCTCCTTTGATCCCCTGTGCTAACCTCTGTTCCTCAGCAACGTTTGTTGCCCTTACCACTCTGCTCGCTTATCTGGATTTCTTCACATATTCTTCTTTGTCTTCTGTCCTGTTGGATTGATTGTAGGTCCAAAATGCATTCCTCTTTTCCCTACCTTCTCCACTACAGTACCTCTCTACTCATCCAACTAGGTTTCTTGGTCCTGGCTTTCTTGCACTGGCTCTTGACACACGTTTTAGTGGCTTCAGCCAGTCCTGTCTTGGTGACTGCCCATTTTTGTTCCATGTCCATTTTTGGGCAGATGCTTGCCATATGACTTTCCAGTATATTTTGCATCCTGCCAAAGTCTGCACTTTTGAAGTCCAGGACCCTAGTTTTTGTAGTGGCTACTTCCCTACCCAGGTTGATTGAGAACCACACTGTGCGGTGGTCACTGCTTGCCAGAGGTTCTGCCACCCTTACATCCCTGACCTGTTCCCCATCTTCCAGTACCAGGTCTAGTATATTCCCCTACCTCATTGGATCCTTTACCCTCTGGGTAAGAAAACCATCCTGGAATGCTTCCAAGAGTATTTGCTCCCTGTCGCAATTGGTTGCTGGGATGCTTCAATCCACTCCTGGTAGATTAAAGTCCCACACCACCACTTTGCTCCCTTTGCCTCCTTATCTTCTCCCCCAGTTCCCTGTCAATGTCCTCTTTCTGGACCAGAGGTCTATAAACAACCCCCAGACAGATCTTGGTCCCTTTCTGGCTGTGTAGTTGCAGCTAGATTACGTCTGGCCTGCCCTCCTTACCCTCCTCCCTAGCCCATCTGATCCTTCCTTCCATAAATGGCATCCCCCCCAACTTTCCCTTTATCTCTATCCCTCTGGAACAGTTTGTATCCTGGGATGGTTAGGTCCCAGTCATGGTGCCTAGTTGCCCACGTCTCAGTAATGGCAGCTATGTCCACCTCTCCATCTGCCATCAATGACTACAACTCTTCTCACTTGTTCCCCAGGCTCCTAGCATTTAGTGAAACCATTCTCCATGCTGCACCTATCCTTCCTACTTCCTTACCCTTCACTCCAACCACTATTTTACATAAGGTCATATGTGGTGGGGGAGGTCCATGGGACCCCCTCACCTGGTGATTTCCAGCTCCAATGCCTCCCCCTACCAAGTTTAAATGATACCTCTCACTGATGAAACCCCCAGCTTCTGCTTAACACCTGTGAAACTGCCCTGCTGAGGTGTAACCTATCCCCTGCATAAAGATCTGTGTTATCCTATGTACTACTCCAGTCCTCCACCATTCTAGACCCCTTGGTCCCACACCATTCCTTCAGCCACTTGTTGAAGTCACTGATTCTTCTCTTTCTATCTGTACTAGTCCTTGGCACTGACAGAACTTCTGAGAAGGCTACCATTGCTCCTTCTTTGCTGATTAGTTTTCCCACTTCCCTGAAGCTGTCTTGTACCTCTTCTATCCTTCTCCCTTCCAGATCATTCGTTCCCAGGTGCACCACAATGTGCGGCTTCCCCCCCCACCTTTCCCACATATCTGCCCATATGCTGCCCCACTATGCTCACTGTCATGCCTAGCATGTACTCTACCCAGATGTTGCTTTTTCTGGCACACTCCCCCACCTTATACCCTAAAGTACAGAATCCCCTAGAATTATGACTCTCTGATGCTTTTCCTGCTCACCCTCTTGTTGCCCTCCCTCCTCACCCCCAACTTGCGAGGCCTTCTTATCCCCCTGTCTCAAACCCCCTTTGCCTCCCCTAACTTTTGCTCTGTCCTTTCACCCTCAAAACTATGACTGGGCTACTGACCTCCACCTCAGAACTATTTTCCATCTGTGGAATCTCCCCTTTGCACTGACTTGTTGCTCCATCCACCACACTACCACCTCCTCTACTATTACTTCCCCATATCTTCCCTGAAATGTGACCCTCCCTCACTCGGACTTCCCTCCTCTCAATATACTTAGCCTTCCCTGGGCTGCCTGCCACTTCCCCTTCCTCCTGTCTCCTTCCTTCCCTCCCGAAAGACTGCATCAGCATCACCTCACTGCCCCCCTTGCCAATGTGTCTTCTTGGTGCACTGCCTACTGCCTCCCCACTGTATACCTTTTCCCCTGTAGCATCCTCTCCCTGCTCCATCACTGTAGCTTCCCTTCTCTCTGTTACCTGGTCTTCTGGACTAGTCAACACAGAAAATCTGTTTGCAGTGCTAATCTCCTTTCCTTGAATGAGTCCAGTCCCCCTTCCCACAGGCTGATATCTTTGCTCAGACTCAGTCTTAGTCATGCTCCTGTGCCTTACCCTTCTCCAGTCATCACCACTTGTGTGGCCCTCCTCCTGTCCCACCTAGTTCCCTCTTATTTTTGCCTGTTTTGAGCTATTTTTGGATACCTCATTAGTTTCCCTCCTGGCTGTGTTCCCTTATTCCGTCCTCCATGCCTCCAGTTCCCTCCTCAACCACCCTATTTCCTGCCTGAGCTCATCCACCTGCCAACACACCCTGCAACCCCCTGCCCTCCAAGCAACTCCCAGGAATATGGCTGCTTCACATCCTTGGCAACATACAACCCTTCCTATCATCTGCTCTATTTGACTGCCCCTGCACATCCTCTCCTCCCTTATCCTGTTTTTACCCCACTCCATGGAACCCTTTCCCCACCTTGGACACCCCATGTCTGTACAGGAAATATGCAGCCCTCCTAGTCAGGCTCTTCCCTGTCTACCAGTGTGGCCCGCTTCCTGCTGTCCTGCCTGCTGATGCCCTGCAGAGGCTACTCAAGATGCTACACTACTGCTTTGTGGCACTCAAGCTTCGGGGTCTCTTGGTCCCCTTTGAAAATATAAATGGATCCCAGCCCCGTTATTGGCTGGTCCGAGTCAAGTGACCACCCTTCCCCCTCCTGTGTATTTTCCAACCTCTCCCTCTCTCAGTTAAATGCCCCCTTCTCCCAGCCAAGACAAAATCATTTGTTTTGCAGTTACACTGTTTAAACACACAGCACACATTACAATCTCATTAAATGTTACCTGTGTCCTAAAAGAAAAGAAACAGCACAGAGAAAGTACTTATCTTCTAGCTCCAGCTGCCTGCCTCCCTCTGCAGAGTCTCAGCTCCAACAGAAACCAACAAGGTAAATCACTCTGTAACAAACACATGATCCAGGCTCTGCTACTGGCTGGTCTGAATCACGTGGCCACTCCTCCCCCTCCCGTGTATTTCCCCAGCTTCTGTAGGTTTCCTGATGGCTGAAGTATGGATGCTTTAAATGAAACTGGGTGCACTAGCAGGGTGGCAGGTAGGAACGGCTGAGCAGGGGACAAGGATGGGAGGTTGTGGGAGTCAGAGGAACTAGGGCTACACTAGAAAACTGGAAGAAAGGTAGGTAGACAGGGTTAGAAAGGAGTAGCTACAGGGTAGGAGTTGAGGAGGAGGAGGAGGGACAGGACACCATTGGTCCTTCTTCATCAAGGGTGAGGACCCACCAGAGAAGAGGTTGGTAAAAGCTAGGGAAGGGGGAGCCTCAACAGATGATGGAGGGGGCACGTGCTGCAAATGAGGGTAGCAACTAGCAATTGTTTCTAACCATTAATTGTGGAAGGAGACAGATATTCTCGGGATTGCCTGCTAGAAGATGAGCATAATTCTAGATGTGGCTAGGGAGGAGCTGCAAGAGGGCCAGGGAAGGCCAAGGGGAATGGAAGCATCAGTAGGTATAGCATAGGGCACTCAACTGAGGAGAGAATGGAAAATACTGAGGACAGTTCAGACACAAAAGGATATACAGAAGAGAGGAGTTTGGCTGGAAAGTGGAGGAAGCACCACAGAGAACAGGCAGAGAGGTGGGGGGGCTCAGTAGTGCAGAGAGGGACAGTTAGGAAGTTAAATCTACAACTGATAAGAGCCCAGAGGGAGGCTGGGGGGTGCTAAATGGTAGGGTGGTGGTCATAAGGGATTTGATAGTGAGGGAAGTGGGTTGGGCTAGAGGGGAGGGCAGTGTAAGAGAAGGTAGTGTGCTTCTTGGTTATGATGACAGATATAATTCACCTAAAGGTACACTCAGTCATGCACTGGGTAGGAGGGAAATCATTTAAGGTCATCCATCTGGGAACCAGTGACTTAGCGGATGCGATGTGGGCATCATGCAGGAAATATCTAGAGAGGTAAGGAAGAATTGCTGGGGAGCAGCCAGATTGGTAGCCTTCTCAGAGTGCTACTGATTCCTGTGGTACAGCAACAAAGGGTACAATAGAGGAATTCAGCTTCTGGCTTCTGGCTGGTGCATGGAGGAAGGCCTTGGGGTGATTGGCAGTGGGGAGGGGCTGGAAGACATGACTCTCTACTCACCAGGCAGATTACACATGTTGTAAGTAGGAAGGGAACAAGGCCACTCGCTGACTGAATCAGGGACTACATTAACAGTAGTCAGAACTTAAACTAGAAGCAGGGTGGGGCAGCAGGCAGAGTCTCACCAAGGGCCTTCCAGAGGATGGGGCTATCTGGTTCCCCCAGGACAAACAGTACAGAAAGAGTAACAGGGTAGGTTGGAGGGGGAGCATAAGAGGAGCAAAGAAGATGAACGTGGAAGTTGGGAGTAGGGGAGAGGGGATAGGAGAGCTGTGAAAGAAAGGAGGAAACCTCAAGTCCTGTGAAGGAGCAGATCAAAACTGATATGTGGAATGTTGTGGCCTTCAATGAAAGATATCTCAGAAATAAAACAGATGTCCTGCAGGCCTTGTTAGTTGATGGAAAGGTTGATTTATCAGCAGTCAGTGAGACTTGGGCCACCCCACACCATAAGTGGGATCACTCCATTCTAGGGTACACCCCCTTCAAAAAAGTCAAGGTAAAAGGAAAAGGGGGTGGCACTCAGTGTTAGGGAAGACACAACAGCTGCAAGTGAAGACATGGGGGGAGGGGACCTACAGACTTTATGTGTCCAGCTGTACTTGGAAGCAGGAAGAGATCTAAGACTGGGAGTTGTCTACCAACCACTGCAGCTGGATGAAAGGCGGGGGAAGAGATGGAGGACATGATCAGTCAGGCAGCAGGATGGGAGAGGTGGTGATAATGGGGGACTTTAACATGCTCAAAATTAAGTAGGATGTCCCTATTGCCACATGCAAAAGAAGCCAATTGTTCCTATACATGGTCCAGGATGGGTTCCTGATCCAGAAAGTTAATGAACCCACCATGGAAGTAACCATCATTAACCTGGAACTACAAATGGGGATCATGTCATGATATCATGATATCTCAATTTGATATCAATAAATTTGAAGATGTCAGGGAGAATACATTGAGGGATCAACTGGGAAGCAATGACCATTACTGTGGTTCCACATACTATAGCTGGGGAAGGAAATTCCTAAACATGAAAACACATGTACTGAATTTTAGGAAGACTGAGTTCAGTAGGATGGGCAGGATACTAAAAGTAAGTCTGGCTAACTTCAGGCCGGATCTCGAACATGGACAAGAAATAGACTACAATCAAGGATGGAATCATAGCAATTTTGAAACCTACTTTAAGCAGAGATAAGAAAGGGAAATCCAGATAGTCACTTTGGTTTAACAGGAGGTGGATACAGCTGTTAAGGAAAAAGGACTTTGTATAAGGAAGCATAGGATGACCCCAGATGGAAGAAGATAGGATAACCTATGTAGAGAGGCGAGGGAGGTTGGGAGATAATCAAGTAGGCAAAGGCTAGGGAAGGAACTGCAGACTGCGGTGAGGAGCAGGTAAGAGGACAAGGCCTTTTTCAGATATATAAGGGTAAAAGGGCCACAAAGGAGGGCATTGTTAGACTTACGAAGGGAAAGGGTGGGTGGAAAAAAGTAAGGATAAAGCAGGGTTTTAAACAAATTCTTCTGCTCTGTCATTACTAAAGATAAAGGTGGTCCAGTGCTGTTGATATATTGTACTAGGTTTTGGTTAGATACATTGCCTGACAGACAGAATCCCAAATAACCTTTGCCCGATTTCTTAATCCGGCACACAAAATACCAATGGACTTGAAATACAAATGCTAGAATCCCAACATTAGCTGTGTTGGGATGTGTTGAGCTTTGTCTGGCATCATAATGATCAAGGAATAGTAATGTGTCATGCTTTTTTTGTAATAAATTAAGAGACACTTTGAAGTTTCTGATGATCCTCGCCAACTCGCCTTACTGTCCTATGGAAGGTATCACCCAACCAGCTACATTATTCATATGAAAAGTCAGCAGAAATATTTGTTCTAACACAATAACCCACTCTTCCGCAGTGTCAGTCCACCACACCAAGTATGCCACATCTACATTACTCTCATTTTTTTTAAACATTGCCACTGTCTGGTGATTCCCCCACCATCTCATTCAACAAAGAAGATAAAAACCTGTATATAAAAAAGCTACTGATAATTCCTCCCCTAGCATTTAGAAAGAACACCTTATAGCAACCTGCTCCCCACTCCAGCACCAACCCTAGATCAGAAAATGTGTACTATGTAAGGATGCACTGATTTTCAGTGGACTAGATGACAGTGAAAATATAAAACAGAGTTGAATGTGAATAAAAAGAAACTACACAGACAGTTGTTTCTATTACAAACTGGTACAATTACAAAATGGTACAAACTGGATTAGAATTTTTTTCATTTTACAATAATTATTAAAAAAGTGTTTCTTTGAGTTGGAAGTGCATAATCCATAACACAACTTGATTTCAGCAAGTCAGACATACAATTGTTGGACATCTCAAAATCGGGCAATTAAAAGTTGGGTTTGTGATCGTGTCGGATTTAGGTGTCGGTTAGATTTATGACGGGATTGTAATTGTTAGAATTTATACGGATCCCTTGGATTTCAAAGTAAAACCTTTGACTCAGTTCCCCACAAGAGGGTAATCAAAAGTTGAAGGACCTTTGATGTGGGGAACAAATTGATGCAGTGAGTTGTGAACATGATTCAGTGGGAGTGACCCAAAAGGTAGTGGTGGTAGGGGATCTATTGAAATCAAAGGAGATCACCAGCGGGATCCTACAGGCCTATGCTCTGACTTATGTTGTTTCAATTGTGTTCATTAAAACATAGTGGAAAGTGTAAGAGGCAAGACGTGTCTCTTTGTAGATGACATCAAACTCTCTGCAAGGGTGGACACCATAGATGGTGTCAGGAACCTTAGAGAGGACCTTGCAAAGCTGGAAAGATGGTCTGGTATCTGGCAGTAGGGGTTTAATGCAAAAAAAGTGCAAGGTCTTGCACATTGGTTGCAGGAACCTGAAAGTTGAGCACTGGCAGAGGGGTGAAAGTCATGGTGTCAGAGGAGGAAAAGGATCTGGGGGTGTCCATAACCAATAATCTTAAATAATCTGTGCATTGCAGAAAGGCAGCAGTCAAGGCAAATTGGATGTTGGGGTGCTATTGGATTGCATAGCTAGAGGGTTCTCAAGGAGAAGGACGGAGGAGATCCTGCCACTATATACAGCAGATCCATGGTCTGACCACACCTGGTCTACAGTGTATAGATGGGGCTGCCGTGTCCCCCCCGAAAACAGTACAGAGAGAGTAACAGGGTAGGTTGTAGAAGGGAGCAGGAAGAGGAGCAAAGAAAGGGGAATTTTGAATTTGGGCAGTAGGGGAGAGGGCGATAGGAGAGCTATGAAAAAAATGAAGAAATCACAGGTCCTGGGGAGGAAGGGTGGTGGGTTGAGTCTTTCAATGCCAGAAGTCTCAGAAACAAAATGAATGACCTGCAGGCCTCTTAGCTCAAGGAAAGATTCATTTGGCAGCAGTCACTGAGACCTGGACCACTCCAAACCATGACTGTAATCTCTCCATTCTAGGACACACCCCCTTCAGAAAAGACACGGTGAAAAGGAAAGGGGTGACAATCCATGTTAGGGAAGATTTAACAGTCACAGTGGTAGATATGGGGGGGAGGGACCTACAGATCTTGAGTGTCCAGTTGTACATGGAAGCAGGAAGACATTTCAGGTTGGGAGAGTGCAGCTGGATGAAAGGAGGGCTAAAGAGATGTGGGCTAACACATCCAAACAGTAAAGCACTATGCACATATGCTGCCTAAAAAGTATTTTACTTAAAGGCTCGTCGCTATACATCAGTGGTGTGTAAGGGACCCAATAATATCTAAGTCTAAGCCAGAAATGATCATTTCACTCATGAAATACCAACATGGTATTCCTGTGACACTGTCCCGCATCAGAATAGAAACTGGCTAATTTAAAATAATCAAGAACACAGGGTGGTGGACTGATCAACCAGCTTCTTAAATTCACTTTGTCAGGGGTGCGGTGATCAGAACAGGACTGGTTTAAATACGCTGCACAAATAATCAATTATGCTGGTGACGAAAACCCCCAGAAATAAATTAATAAAAAAAAATTACTCATGTTTTAATCCTCAAATCGGAGGTGCATGAGTGCCCAATGTCGGCAAACTAAAACCTATCTCATAACCATCCCTTAATTTTGGATCAATACGTTTCTGATAAATAAAAATAAATTGTCATGGGACTGTGTCGCAAGATAGATCAGAACACTGGACAACATAATATAAAGATGCACACCATCACATCGCTTAATACCAACCGATGAATAATATTAGTAAACATATGCCTCTAAATTCAGTTCATGGTTAAAACGATCTGGAGATAAGGTGTGGAATGTAAAAATCCACTTTGCTCTAACTGATCCAATAATTTAGCTCTATTACCACCTCTACGTAGTGGAGCAACTCCTTCAAATATTACAAATCGAAAGCTACTTGTGTCACAACCATGAACTAATTTAAAGTGAAGCCCAATTGCACTATCACATTTTATCAGAGTGAACAGATCTAAGGTGCTTGAATATACAGGTCTTACTTCCTGGTAGTCTTGCCTATGTAATATTTATTGCAGGAGCACCATACAGCATATACTACAAATGTCTCTGCAATTAAACAACCTTTTAATTAATACTCTTTACCTGACTGCAGTGGTTTAAACTCCTTCGTGTAACCACATTATTTGCAGGCATACAACTACTGCACTTAAAAATCCTACTATTTTCTTACTCATACCACAATCTGCAACATAATGACTGCTATTAGCAAATCCTCTAAATTAGGTGTTCTATTTTATGCAATAAGTGGTTCATTTCCACTGCATTTCTGCAAATTAGGTAAATGAAGATTTTTAATTGATAAACTTTATTAACATTTTAGGGTCAATAAGCTTTTTAAATTTCAGCATGTAATATGTGACACATACTTGAGATCCTTTGAATTCAGTATTGAATACGAAGCTTCAGCATGTCCTCGCTCAACTGAGCTGGCCAAGCTCTGTGGTGAGAGGAGGCAAACCGAGCATCAAGCAGCTGCCTCCCAGGAGGATGAGTCAGCACAGGGTGAGGGAAACGCCAAGAACATGGACACCCTTGCCCCATTGGAGTGGGTGGCCGAAACAGAGGTCATGGCTGGAGAAGAAAAAGCTGAGCACCTATCTATAAAGCCAGGGCTCATTTCCTTTGCTGCAGCAGTGGTTAAGGGCCTCCTGCAATGCTCCCCACGGGATGTTACCGCAGCGGTATCCCCACCTGTGAACCCAGATGGATGAAAGGACTTGGACTGGTTTTGTACATCGTGTATATACTATACTCTAGTTGCAATGTTTTTTAAATTCTTGGCTTCAGGTGGGCTCCCCATCCCACATAATATAACTGAGAGTTGGTCCCAGATAACCTTTGAATCTGAAGGGAGACCGAGCATTCTCCTTTTCCCCTATACGGTGGTAGAAATTGTGCAGCTGGGCCTACAGACTATTATCAAAGTATATACCTTGTTCACTACCTGCTGTCCGGCTGCTGCAACTACCCCCAAGCAACCTGGTCTGCTCAGATAGGGTTGTAGCCCCTTGCTTAGGTTATTTCCCATCATGGCTTTTGGTCTGGCTCTCCATGGTTTTCTGGCTCAGCAGACCCCCAGACTTGTCTAATTTCCTATAACCCAACAGGTTGGAGATCTAGCCTCTGCTATTCTGTGCAAGCATTAGCTGGCATTGCCTCCCGGACCGTAGCCATCAGGGTTTCCTATTGTGTTTCTTTTCTGAACCTTATGCAGAAGCAAGCATGCCCAGGCCCATGACAGTCAGGCTCCCTCCCCTTCCCCCTCTCACCCTCTTCCTCTCCCTTCCCCTATTGCTTACTCTTTGAATCACTCACTAAGAGTGTATAGACCTTAGTAAGGATGGGTCCTTGCTTGATTTTTGCCCTCTCTCTATCCCCTAGGGTGGTGTGAATTAACATTGCTGGAGGCACCCTGCCTATTTGGGTGCTCCCAAACGTGCTTACCTCTCCCACCTTAGTAGTTACACAAGTTACTGAGTTTGCACTTAGATCTTGTTCACTGTGTGTTTTAACTGTTCTTAAGTGCTACTTTACTGGTTGATTTTTGTAGCTCACCTGTTTGTTGTGCTTGTTTTCTTGCCTGATACAGTTCAGTTTAGACAGATACACTGAGCAACATATTCCACTGTTGAGCCTTGCTATGGACCGCTAATAACTCCCCCAAGCCTGCTCCTATTCTGCGAGGCTTATTTGGGTCTAACACCTTTTTCCTCCTGTTCTCTGCAAGCTGCCATCAGGTAGGTGGCACTTTTGATAAATAGAGGGCTGGGGATATCCACCAACAAGTCCAGTGCCATGCGATGGGTCTCCTGGAATGTGAAAGGCTTGAACCATCCTGTTAAAAGGACAAAGGTGTTACAACATCTACATTTTCTTAAGGCGGACATAGCTCTTATCCAGGAGACCCACCTCATGGCCAAAACGGTTATGTGGCTCCGTAAAATGTGGGTAGGCCAAGTCATTGCCAGCACGGCCCCCAACAAATCTAAAGGGGTCTCAGTTCTCATCCACAAACCTCCACATGGATGGCAGAGGAGTTCAAGACAGATACCCAGGGTAGATGAGTGCTGGTGAGGTTTTCTCACCTAGGGGGCCGCACAATAGTCAGTAATATATATGGCCCTAACACTGACTCAACAGAGACTCTATTGGGGAATAGCCAGGCCCTTATCTTGCTTACCAAGAATCACCCCCAACTCCCCAGTCATCATTGGTGGTGACTTTAATCTTGTGCCAGGTATCTTTCTGGGTAAATCCAAGCCTACTCCCCAATCTCACTCTAAAGCCAGGGCAGCTCTACAGGAGCTAATTGAGGACTGGACTCTCATTGACCCTGGTGGAGGGACAACCCAGATGTTAGGGATTACACCTTTTCCTCCCCAGTACATGCCTCCCACAGCCATATTGTTTTTTGGCTTGCCAATTGTATGGCGGCCCATGAAGTCAGTGATACTCGTATATATAATGTAGTGATTTCCGATCATGCCCCTATCTTGTTAGACTATCTCCCTGCCGGTCAACTCTCTGAAAGCACCAGGTGGCGGTGCAATCCCCTCCTATTACAGGATCAGGAGTTTCAAACAAGCATCAAGGCCGAAGCCAGGAACTGCATCCTAAATAATGGGGTGGAGGAGGTTGTGCGAGCACTGTGTGAGGCCTTCAAGGCTGTACTTAGAGGCAGGATTATTTCATACCTGCGGCCAAAACAAAGCCTGAAAGGAAGAGCTGAGCACCTGCAGGCGGAGTTGTCCCTACTAGAAGCCCAGTTCAAGCCTCCCTACTCTTATAAAGACATTGCCTTGGTTGCCTCCATCACAGGCCTTAAGTACTGGATCAATTGTATATAGTAGAGGTGGGCTGAGTGGCAGCTCTTAGAACTAAGCATAAGTATGTGGAGGGAGGAGACAAGGGAGGGTAAGCTGTTGGCTTATCAGCTCTGGAAACAGCAGGCTGCCTCTCAGATTCATGCCCTGAGGGCACCTCAGACTCGACTGTGTCAGATTCCAAGAATATTAACAAGACCATGAGCCTATTTTACCAGACACTGTATAAATCCCAGGCCAGAGCAGACTTTGAGTGCTTCTCTGAGGTCTTAAATAAGTTGTGCACCTCTGCCAAGTTGCTGCAGATTTCTAAGGAGAATATGGAAACGCTGGAACAACTATTCTCAGTCAATGAGCTGTGCTCTGCTCTCTCACAAATGGCCAGGGGCAGGCCCAGGTCCCGATGGGATCATGGTTGAACTGTACCAGCTCCTGTTAGAAAAGATCTCAGAGCCTCTTCTTAAAGCATTCCATGAGGCCCATAGGGTCAGTTCCCTTCCCCCTACAATGAGAGAGGCCCTGGTTACCCTGCTCCCTAAAAATCAAATGATCCCCTAGACTTCACCAATTTTAGGCCCATTTTGCTTTTCTCAGTTGACACTAAATTGGCAGCTAAAATGCTCACCAACCACCTGATTTTGTTCCTTCCATCCATCGTGCACCCCTCTCAGGTAGGGTTTACTAAAGGAAAATCAGGGGCGGACAATTTCAGTCTTCTTTTTGATCTCAAATAGTTGGCCTTGCAATCCAAAATACCTATGACAGCTTTAGTCATAGATTTTTCCAAAGCCTTCAACTCAATAGAATGGGGATATCTCCATGAGGTGCTAAAATCATATGGCTTTGGCCCCTATTTTTGGAGATGGGTCTCCACGCTTTACAATGCCCCCCTCACCAGAATTCTGACCAATAAAGATATCTCCCCTCCCTTTCAGTTACATAGAGGTACTCATCAGGGCTGCCCCCTGTCACCGCTCCTTTTCCTCATCGTGCTTGATCATCTAATTTGCAAGCTTATACAAACATGGGAGATTGAAGGGATGGAAATTCAGGGCCAATCCTATCTAGTGAATGCCTTCACGGATGATCTTTTGTTGACCCTGTCCCCTCCTCACTCTCCTTCCCAAGGCCCTAGCAATCCGGAAGGACTTTATCGATTTGTCTGGCCTCATGATCAACCAAATAAAAAAACTCTGGCCCACTTAAACGAAGTCTGTACGAGGAACTGTGTGGCCAGAATGGAGATTTCTTGGGCCCCCCCAGGGTTTCTTTTACATGGGGGTATTCATTCCCACCACATGGAAAGATTTGGAGGTTGCCAACTTCTCCCCCCTTGCTTGCCTTCCTGACAGCAGAGTTTGACAGGTGGTGGAAGCTACATCTCTTCCTACGGGGCAAGGTTGAGGCAGTTTGTATGTTTGCACTCCCTAAGGTCTTGTATCTCTTCAATAACCTTTCCATTCAGCCTGCCCCTCTTTTCTTTAACTATCTGAACAAATTGATCTCATCCCTTATATGGGAAGGCAAGTCCCCTAGGTGGGGGAGAATGAAACTTCGAGCACACTGGTCCCTCGGGGGCTTGGGACTCCCTTGGTTTCAAAGTTATCAAGTGGCTTACCTAGCCACCCATGTTACAAGTGGTTTGTTCCTCCCGCTCCTCCCACTTGGGTCACATTAGAACAGAGCCTGTTCCACAACACACCACTTTGGTCCCTTCTTACCTGTCCCTCCTTGTTGGTTAAAGTGGCTACTCTGGTTATGGTAGAGACTATTAAAGCATGGACTCGTGTATGTCCTTATTGTGCATGCAGCCTAATTCTAAGGGTCCGCTTGGGTATATGCCCCCCTCTGGCACAATAAGATGATTATGGTAGTCAATCATCCTCTTCACTGGCCTGACTGGGATCTCAAAGGCATCCAGGTGGTGAGAGACCTCCTTATCCCCGGCACATCTACCCTGATGTCCTTTGAGCAACTTAAAACCAGCTCTCACCTTTCCAATAAGGATTCTTGGAGGTTTCTCCAAATACGCAGTGCCACCCAGTCCTACAAAGCTCAAACCTCGATGGATCCATGTTGGCTCAGGCTGCACTCCCTGTACAAAGCTTCTTCTCAGCAAGGCCTGGCAGGTGGCCTTTATAAGTCTATCCGGGATGCCCAGCCAGACCTCACTTCGTCGTGTCGGGCGAAATGGGAAAATGACTTGGCAATAACTCTCCCCCCTTCTACTTGGAGATGATACCTCAGACTAGCTCACACTGCATATCGGGATGCTAAGAGTCAGACTATCCAACTAAAAATCTTATTGTGGTGGTATAGGACCCCCTCAGCCTTGCAAGCTATGGGGTTACTGCCCCACTCCTTTTGTTGGAGATGCCAACAGCCCGAGGCAAATCTCTTGCATGTTCTGTGGTCATGTCCCAAACTTGCATCCTTTTGGGGTATGGTACTGGAGGATTGCTCCAAGGTTGTGGCCTGGCCAATGCAGTCTCTGGCACACTGGGTGTTGCTGGGTGACCCTGCCTCTCTGGATATACTAGTACCCTCCTTACAGAAATGGACCTTAGCAGCCCTACTGGAGGCTAAGAGAGCCATTTAATGTACTGAGAAACCAATCCCCTTGACCATGTGGCACTTGGGTCTTGCCCAGGCCATCATCCTGGAAGACTCTCCTACTCACAGCTGGGACAGCTGACTAAGTACCAGGCCAAATGGGTGCATACATTCAATCACACTTGTACTCCAACAATCCGCCCCAAAATCCTCTGTGACTAGCCTTTAAACTCTTGGTTTCAGTCTCCCCAATCTTACAGCCTCTTGAGTTCTGGAGGTGTCTACAGCAAGCTCTATGTATTTATTTATTTGGTTTTGTTTACCGGGTAAGTACACTAGACAACAATGTTGCCTATATTAAGGCACGACCCGGGAGAGTACAGACAGGGGAGACCAGAGTCAACATTAAAGAGTATTTCATAACGCAGCATGAGGTGAGAACAAACATTTGAACAGTATACAGCCAGGTGCAGTCATTATCAGTGATGACAAAGAGAAACAGATAATATTACATTAATTATTTTCATCTGATGATACATCAATGACTAAATTGAAACGACAAACAGCAAACAAAATTTAAATGAAGTAGCATTATAACAATAGGATTTCTGCTGGATGTAGAAACTTTCAGATTTTGGAGACCAGCAGGAAATCAGTAAGTGCCATAGGGAGGAGAAAATGCTAGGAGAGGTTCAAGTTACAGCACAAGAGCAGCAGTCAGATTCTAATAGGTGTGCCCGAAGACTCAGTTTAAAGGCCTGGTGGTATTTGGAGAGTTTGATGTGGGAGGAATGGAGTTCCAGGAGTGGGGGCAGATATGACGAAGGATGGTTCTCCTTTTGTGTGAGATATCTGGGAATTTCAAATTGGGTTTGAGCAGATGCCCTGAGGAGGTATGCTTGGGAGGCTGAGTTAATAGTTAAGCAAGGTATTTAGGGGACCCGTTCTGGTCATATTATCAATTGTACAGCCTGCAGAATAGTGTCCAGGAGTCTGGGAGAGCCAATTTAGTTTAGAGTAGAGCAGGCAATGATGGGTAAGTCTGTGAGCCGGAGGGAGCAAATCTGCATATACTAGTTACAGCAGGTGCTCCATTTCTGAGCGCTCCTTTGCTAGCTTTTAAGGTAAACCTGAGAGCAATATGTTAGAGCAGGGAGAAGAAATCCTTGTGCAATAGCAAGCTGGCCAGCATCATTGAGGAGGACCTAATTTTAAAGGCAAGACCAAGTTTTGAGTAAACTGTCTTACATGTACAGTAATGTGGAGGTTAAAGTCAAGAGATGGGTTGAGAGTGACTCCTAGATACCTGAAGGAGGTAGCAATTCAAGAGGGAGTCATCTGAGAATGTATCAATAAGTCTGGAGAAAGAGATCTGATTCTTGATGGGGGCCAAAAAGCATAGTTACAGTTTTCTTAGCATTCATTAGGAGCCTGTTCTGTAGTAACCACTCCTGCAAGCAGTTGAAGTCTGCTTGAAGATGTGCTATTACTGATAAGGGATCTTTACCACTGGAGAGAAGCACCATGTCATCAGCATAAAGGATTAACGAAGAGGAGCAGGGAAGGGAGGGCAAGTTGTTAATGAAAAGGGAGAAAAGTAGTGGGCCAAGAGTAGATCCTTGGGGGACTCCAACAGAAGTAGGGGAAAGATTTGAGACAGCAGATTCAATTTGGACAAATTGCAACCTCCCTGAGAGGTAACTATCGAACCAAGAGATGGTCAACAGGTCAAAGCCAAGGCGGGACAGTTTGGAAAGTAGCAGAGAGTGATTCACAAGGTCAAATGCCTTTGTGAGATCGATAAATATAGCCCCAGTGAGCAGGCTCTTATCCACATAGTAAGGACTGCATTTGTCAATTGAAGTAGAGCAGTTGTGGTGCTGTGTCCTGTTCGGAATCCATGCTGGGTAGGGGATATAAGGTTGTTAAGGTGCAGGTAATTTGTGACCTGAGTAGCGATAGCCTTCTCGAAGTTTATTTAGAGTAGAAAATGGCAATCGGTCTATAGTTTGACATATTTTTGGTATCCCCTTTTTTGTGAACAGGGACAACGCAAGCGGTTTTCAACAATGTTGGTACCGTTTGGGTTATTATGGAAAGATTAAAGATTCTTGCAATAGGAAGAGCAAGGGCAGGGGCTGCCTGCTTCAAGAAGCTTTCCAGTAGCCCATCTGAGCCAGCAGATCCATAGGTAGATACTGATTTGAGGAGATGCAGCACTTCGGTGGAGGAGACTAATGTGAGACGAAAAGGGTTCATCACGAAGTTGCACCCTCAGGAGGTGAAAGAGGTTGGTTGCATTTCTCAGTGTATTCGGAGAATCACGAAATTGTGCATTAAGAACATTAGCAATAGTAGGTAACTTATTACAGTTTCGTCATTCAGTGTCATCGTCGGTAATGGCTGTCTTGGCCTTTGCCCAATGAAATTTTGATGTGGTTCCAAAACCCCTGGTATCACCTGGAAGATTGAGAAGCTTAAGGCAGTAGCTCCTTTTAGCCTTCCGAATATCTTTTTGCAGGCATTTCTCAGTTGTTTATAGTTAACCCAGTCTTCTGATTGTTGGGACTTCTTTGCCAAGGTCCAGGCCTTGTCTCTTTTATCATGGCTTGAAGGAGGTCTTTTTAGCCATTTATTAGGGGGCCCCTGAGCGCCTTTTTCAGAGGGATTGCAGATCCTGAAGGGCCAGAAGCTGAGACATCAGATATTCAAGTGCTGTGTTTACATCATCAGTGTGATAGATGGGAGACCAGTCTATATTATCAATATCCTCGAGAAGTGCAGTTTGGTTTAGTTTGGCAAACCCGAAATTGAATGATTCTTGGGGGGGTTAAGGCAGTGGCCATTCAGATACTGAGCGTGGACAGGTGATCACTAATAGAATCTGAAAAGGTCCCTGCAGCAATAATTTTATTTACTCTATTGTATAGCCATCCGTCCAGGAGAGTTGGAGCCCGAGTTGGAGATAGGGCTAGAGATAAGTTGAGCGAGGTTAAGTTGGGCAGAGCTTCAGTATATGTTCAGTGACTCTGATAGGTCTAGGTTGAAGTCTCCCATTAGTATGACTTCAGATCTACCCTTTAGAGTGGCCAGATAATCCAAGAGCCCATTTAAGCCAGGAGAGCCCCTTTGGAGGATTGTAGGCACAGATCAGATTTAGCCTTTTATCACCACCTAGTTGTAGAACTGTATGCAGAGCTTCACAGTGATTTGTTATCCAAGACTGGGTACAGAGACATTGAGATGCTCTTTATAATAAAGGCAACTCCTCCACCCTTTGTTTGGTGGGGCGATCGGATCTGGATAAGCTGTAGCCAGGTATTTTGTACATGGAATCAGGCATCTCTGGCCTGAGCCATGTTTCAGTTAGTCCAAGTATGTCTGGACAGTACAGGGCTATACAGGCTTCAAGGTCAGGAAAGTTTGCTGGTAAACTTCTGATATTCATGTGGGAAATTTTCATGCCCTTAGTGGAAAACCATGAGGAGTCATCCGTGGACCTGGCATTCCAATGGGGGCCAGGGTTAGATTCTATGTCTCCTGACAAGCATAAGCGCAGAAGCATCACCCAAACTTCTTTGTAGAATCTGTAATTGCACTTGAGGTATTTGGACATGCTAGGGGGGTGGTAGAGAAGGAAATGCCCTAATTTGGAAGGATGAGTTGTATGGAGGAACAGGTTAGGAGAAGGGAGCAAGGTTCTAGTTGGAATAAGGTTGGAGAATACAAAGGAGAATTCTTCATGGCAGTGGGACCCAGGGTATCCAGCTTGTATGTTACATGAGAGATAGGAGAGGACGATTACGGTGGGTAGTAATCCTGATACCACCAGAAGTGACCTTGGCCATGCAAGAGAGAACATTATGTATGTCTTGTATGAAACCTCTGTAAATCAGAGGTGGATTGTCCCTTCCAAGAGTTGAATATAAGTGACAGAAATGGTGACTTAAGGGCAGGGTGACACCTACAGTGAAGGCAGTTTGAGTGAGACCCTTAGTGGCCAGAGGTTGGCAGCCAATTATACAAGTTATTCACAAGAGGCAGGTATTCCAATAGAGTGCAGTTTATGAGGAGTGGACAGGAGCAGGGGGAATTTGAAAAGGTGAGGGGAAAAGATAAAACTGAGATACCCTCAGTCTGAGTTACTTTTCCAGACAAAATAAGTGTAGAACAGAGGCAAACATAGAGAATAGTTAAGAGTGAGAAAGAAAAAAAAAGGACTGCCTCGCTGGTTTGAATTAGAACTGATGCAGCAAGGGGGAAGGGTAGGACTGCCCTCCAAGTGAGTTTATAAGTTGGAACAAAAGTGGGCGGGATTACTAGCGTATTTAATTAATGGTGGAGGAGGGAGTGGGGGGATGGGCAAAAATTTCAAGCCTGCAAGCAGCTGCTGTGTTAAGGAATATGCTAAAATTAATTAAACAGCAGCTGCAGTGTACCACCAGCCACTGTCCCCCAGTAGTACACTAGCTTATAGTGCAAACAACAATGTAATAACTAGAACTCTACTAATAATATGCACACACCAGCCACCGTCCCCCAACAGTACACTAGCTTACAGTGCAAACAATGTAATAACTAGAACTCTACTAATAATATGCACATACCAGCCACCGTCCCCAATAGTACACTAACTTATAGTGCAAACAACAATGTAATAACTAGAACTCTACTAATAATATGCACACACCAGCCACCATCCCCCAACAGTACACTAGCTTATAGTGCAAACAAACATGTAATACTGTAACTAGAACTCTACTAATAATATGTTTCAAGCCTGCAAGCAGCTGCTGTGTTAGAGGATATGCTAAAATTAATTAAACAGCAGCTGCAGTGTAGCACCAGCCACCGTTCCCCTGTAGTACACTAGCTTATAGTGCAAACAACAATGTAATAACTAGAACTCTACTAATAATATGCACATACCAGCCACCGTCCCCCAACAGTACACTAGCTTACAGTGCAAACAATGTAATAACTAGAACTCTACTAATAATATGCACACACCAGCCACCATCCCCAGTAGTACACTAACTTATAGTGCAAACAACAATGTAATAACTAGAACTCTGCTAATAATATGCACACACCAGCCACTGTCCCCAGTAGTAAACTAACTTATAGTGCAAACAACAATGTAATAACTAGAACTGTACTAATAATATGCACACACCAGCCACCACCCCCAACAGTACACTAGTTTATAGTGCAAACAAACATGTAATACTGTAACTAGAACTCTACTAATAGTATGTTTCAAGCCTGCAAGCAGCTGCCGTGTTAGAGGATATGCTAAAATTAATTAAAAAGCAGCTGCAGTGTACCACCACCCACCGTCCCCCAGTAGTACACTAGCTTATAGTGTAAACAACAATGTAATACTAGAACTCTAATAATAATATGCACACACCAGCCACCATCCCCCAACAGTACACTAGCTTACAGTGCAAACAATGTAATAACTAGAACTCTACTAATAATATGCACACACCAGCCACTGCCCCAGTAGTACACTAACTTATAGTGCAAACAACAATGTAATAACTAGAACTCTACTAATAATATGCACACACCAGCCACCGTCCCCCAACAGTATACTAGCTTATAGTGCAAACAAACATGTAATAACTAGAACTCTACTAATAATATGTTTCAAGCCTGCAAGCAGCTGCTGTGTTAGAGGATATGCTAAAATTAATTAAAACAGCAGCTGCAGTGTACCAGAATCAGCAAAAGTTAATTAAATGAAGGTAGGTAGGCAGGCTAGAGTGTATCATAGGCACAGTCTTAGGCACAGACTTGTGAGTCGAAATACATTAATTTCCTTGGGTTTAAAGTGGCTGCAGCAGCGAGTACTACAGCACCAGGGAGCTGAGCAGAAAAAAAGGTACCAAGGTTTAAAATCGAGTGCAGTCTTGAGATCGCGTACCTTCCTGCTGCCAGCCTTGTAGCTTCCGGGAGCTGGGAAGGGCTTTTCAACAACCATAGCCCTCTTGACCCTTCCTGCTGCCAGCCTTGTAGCTTCAGGGAACCAAGGGAGATGGGGAGGGCTTTTCAACAACCGTAGCCCTCTCGACCCTTCCTGCTGCCAGCCTTGTGGCTTCGGGGAACTGAGGGGAGCTGGGGAGGGCTTTTCAACAACCATAGCCCTCTTGACCCTTCCTGCTGCCAGTCTTGTAGCTTCGGGGAACCGGGGGGAGCTGGGGAGGGCCTTTCAACAACCGTAGCCCTCTCGACCCTTCCTGCTGCCAGCCTTGTAGCTTCCGGGAACCGAGGGGAGCTGGGGAGGGCTTTTCAACAACTGTAGCCCTCTAGCTCTAGTTTATACAGGCTTTGGCTGTTGTACCTTATGAATGTCTGTTGCAAAGTATGCTAGATATGCTAGATACTGCTGTGCAAGTTATATGATGTATTTACAGTATGTTGCTATCCTTTCTCCAAGAGACACTGGACATTTTATTGACCTATAAGTCAGTATATAGACAACTGTGCAGGCTGGTTGCTTTCTGATTTCTATTCTAGTTTGTGAGAATATCTGTATTAACTTTGACTTTATGTTTGGTCTTGGGAGACTGATGTATTGAAAAGAGAAATCAACAAAATCTGTTATGCTAAAAAAAATTAAGTAGGATGTCTCAACTGCAACCTGCAAAAGGAGAAAATTGTTCCTGGTCCAGGACAGGTTCCTGATCCAGAGAGTTACCAAACCCACTATAGAAGGAGCTATCCTTGATGTGGAATTAACAAATGAGGATCATGTGAGGGAGATTAAACTGACAAATCCACTGGGAAGCAATGACCACCAGACAGTGTGGATCCACATAGATTTGGAGTGGGAAAACCTAAATGCAAAAACATATCTACTGAATTTTAGGAAGACTAAAAGAAAAACTGGCTAACCTCAGGGTGGATCTGAATGTGGAAAAATGGACCATGATCAAGGAAGGAATCATAGCTGGATATGGATATAAGAGATATAAACTGGGATATCCCATCAGCTGGGTCATCCAGGAGCAAGGAGTTCCTTGAGTCCTCCAGGAGCCTTCCTGCAACAGCTGGTTGAGAAGCCTACCAGGGAGATAACATACTTGATGTGGTCTCACCAATGGGGATAGTATGGAGGAGTGGGGTGGGGATCAGCCTGGGAGCAAGTGACCCTAACACAGTGTGCATCAGGGTTAGAGTGGGGTATGAAGAGAGTTGAACCATCACAGAGGTCTTGGACTTCAGGTGGGCAGATTTTCCCAGAATGAGGGAGATAGTCTGGAAAGAACTGGAGGGAAAGAGAGAAGATATGGGGGTGGAGGACCTATGAAGTGAGATCAAGGGGATACTAAAGCTGCCAAGAGCTGTATAAGGAAGGTGAGAAAGCAGAAGATGAAGGAGGCCCTCTTTGGTTCAACAGTGGAGTGAGGGTAGCAATAGGAAGAAAAAGGGCTGAGGATATGGGCAGAGGGTTAGAAAGGTAAAAGCAACAGGGAGAAATTGCTGAACAGGCCAAAAGGGTGATAAGACTTTTTGGTATATAGGGAGAAGAGGAGATCAAGGCATGGGACAGTAAGTGTAAATGTAGAGGGGAGTAACAGGAAGGGACTTCAAGAAGGCAGAGGTGCTAAATAGGTACTTCGGCTTGGTCTTCACATTAGAGGGAGAAGGAGGGGACCAGTGTTAGGGGGGAAGGGTGGACATAGAGGTAGATCCTAGCCCAATCAGTGAGGACAGGGTCAGGGAGAAATTAGGCATGCTGAGGGTAGACAAGGCTATAGGTCTGGATGGCCTACACCCTAGGGTGCTCCAGGAGCTAAGGAATGAGCTGGTGGCACCACTAGCAAGGCTGTTCAACTTGTCCCTAGATACAGGCTGGGTGCCAGAGGACTGGAAGTAGGCAGATCTGGTGCCACTTCTCAAAGTGGCAGCAGGGAGGAGGCGGGTAATTATCACCCAGTCAGCCTCACATCGGTGATGGGTAAGGTGATGGAGGCGATATTGAAGGAAAGGGTGGTTAGATACCTGAAGGAGAGTGGGCTGCAGAACATCCATCAGCATGGCTTTACATGGGGGGATGCCATGTCAGACAAACCCAATCGAGTTCTTCGATTGGGTGACAAGGGTGATTGCTCTGGGGGGGGCAGCGGACATGGCTTATGGACTTCAGGAAGGCCATTGACACTATGTCCTACAAAAGATTTGTTAAACTGGAGAGCTTAGGGTGGGACATAAAATAACAAGTTGGGTGGAGAACTGGCTGTGGGTAGAAGCCAGAGGGTGAGTGGTAAACAGGATGCATTCCAGGGAGGTAGGGGTGTTGAGCTGCAGGTCACCTCAGGGTTGGTGCTGGGGCCGATCCTGTTCAACATATACATCAGTGACATAGTAAAGAGGCTGCAGGGGAAGGTCTGCCTTTTTGCAGATGAAACAAAGATCTGTAATAGGGTGGACAACCCAGAGGGAATGGAGGCTAAGAGGGAGGATCTAAGGTTATTTGAAGAGTGGTTGGAAACATGGCAGCTAACATTCATCGCTAAAAAGTGCACATTGATTGACATTGGGTGGAATAACCCACAAGCAAATTACACACTGGGGGGAGAGGAAACGAAAGCAACTAAGTAGGAGAAGGATATAGGAATCATAATTATAGACAGCCTTAAAGTAGGGACCCAATGCAATAAAGCAGTGGGCAAAGTGAACAGAATTCTCCTTATTCACCGTCCTCCTGGGGCAGGAGGAAAATTCCTCCAGGAGGTAGTGGACTTCATCATCGACCAGGTGTTGGAGTCCCCGAAGTGCTTAATCATAGGGGACTTCAATGCTTAGATCGATAGACGTCTCATAGTTCAGTTACAACCTCCTCCATAATCTCTTCACTGGGCCTGACACAAGCAGTTGCTTCTGCCACCACTGGCATGGTCTCACACTCAACCTGGTGTTCAGCTAGGTCTTGGAGTTGATAACCTTAAGATTGATCTGGTCTTTTGGTCCGATCACTGCATTGTGGGGTTCATGAATGGGGCCCCCCCAATAGTCCTTCTCCTCTGGAGATGGTCAGCTACTGCCCTTTAAGGGGGTTAGACCCATAAGGACTTTTAGCATTGGCTGACCTATCTAGAGTTGAGACAGCTTGTGTGATTGACTATAGTGAGGTGGTGGCCACCTATAATATTGTGGTGTCTGAAGTACTGGATACCATCACTCAGTTTGTATATGACCCAGATCCTCTCACTTAAGATCCCCATGGTTTGATGGGATCTCAAGGTGATGAATATCAAGGGTCAGAAGTTGGAGCATTGTTGATGGAAGACCTGGCTTGAGGGCAACAAACAAGTCCAGCATACCCACTACTGTAAGTACCAGGAGGTAATCTCCCATAAGTGGCAGGGAAGAACAGACCTGCTCAGCTTTTCCAGACTGTGGTTAGGCTTCTTCATCCAGCCTGTCTACAGCCAAAGAAAACCTTCTCATCCTCCTTGTGTAAAGAGTTTGCTCTGTTCTTCTCTGACAGGGTGTCTTCCATCTGGGCTGGGATTCTGTCAAGGGGGCTTACACCTCACAGCAGCTGGACTGGAGGGAGCAGAGGCTCTCTGCCTGTCTGGGAGGAGTTTAGGCCAGTGGAGGTGCTGGAAGTGACAGGGGTGATCTTAGAGCTGAAGCACACATTTTGTGAACTGGACCCAGTCCAGACATGTTTCTTGATGGGGTGTGCTGAGGCTATTGGCCCAGTGTTTGCCAGAATTTTGATAGTGAAGGGGTATTCCCAGTGGCCTTGAAAGAGGCACTGGTGAGAATCCTCCTTAGAAACCTTCCTGGAGCCAGATGTCTTGGCAAGTAACCATCCTATATCCAACCTCCTTTTTGAGCAAGGCTGTAGAAATTGGTGGCACATCAGATCGAGGATCATCTTGTGTCCTATGACATCTATGAGCCATTTCAGTTGGGTTTTCGGGCTAGACACAACACAGAAATGGCAATAGTGAAGGTGCATAATGACCTACTCAGGGCTAAAGATAGAAAAGTCAGGTCAGTTTTTGTACTCCTCAATCTCTCTTCAGCCTTTGACACTGTGGACCACGTTGTGCTTCTTGATCGGCTCTGTAAGTTTTGAGATTGCTGGTGTGGTCATCAGATGGTTTGAGTCCTATCTCTCGGATAGCGTGCAGCGGGTAGTGATGGGAATTTCTCCTCCTCTCCATTGCCTCTGTCATGTGGAATTCCACAGGGCTCGATTTTGTCACTGATGCTGTTCGCGTGTATATGCTGCTCCTAGGTGAAATCATTTGGCAATGCAGCGTAGTGTTTCACTGCTATGTACTATAGATGACACCCAGCTGTTTGTCATTTGCTCCCAGGACATTTGGTGTAATTGACATGCTTAATATCTGTCTTGCTAAAATCAATGACTGGATGGCTTCCAACTGGCTGAGACATAACCCGGATAAGACAGAGGTGCTGGTGGTTGTGCCGGGTTGCGGGCATTATGGGTTGCTGCCTGGAGCAGATGCTGGTCTTTTCCTCGGGTCTGCTCCATTGGTTGCTTCCCTGAGGGTGTGTAATCTATCGTGATCCCGTGCAGCAGGCTGACTTTTTGAAGATCAGGTGTCATCTGGGGAAAAAGCCTTAAACTCAGGCAGCAAGCATGCCCTACAGTGCTACAAAATGGCTAGAAATCGTTTACCAAACTTATCAGGCTCTAAAAGCCAATTTCCATAAGACCCAGCTTAACAATGCATGGGGAGATGGAAAGATGTTTTGGGAGAACATCAAGAACATCCTTGGTAAAGATCAAAAGCAGCACCCTAAGATGCTCAACATTAATAACTCATCCTCCTCAGACCTGCTAGCCATTGCTGATGCCTTTACCTAGGACTTTACAGACTTGTCCTCACTGCTGCCTCTAGACTACCTTCTGCCTGTGGAGGACCAAGGTTGCAACCTGCTCATAACTAATCACCCAGCCTTCTACTTTAAGAAGGTGATGGTGAAGGAGGCCAGCCTTCTACTCTAAGAAGGTGATGGTGAAGGAGGCTCTTACGATGGTCAGGAAAGTCCTAGGCAAAACCAGATTGGGGAGTGACGGGCTAGACATGAAGTTACTATCTCTCACCCTTGATGTTCTTATCATGCCCATAACAATGCTATTTAATAAATACTTGGCCCTAGCTCAATTTCCAGAGGTATGAAAGCAAGCCCTGGTAACTCCAGTGCATAAGAATGGTGACAAGGTGCTAGTGTCAAACTATAAGCCAATATCTATCCTCTCCTCACTATTCAAAGCTTTGGAAAAAATTGCGGCAAGTCAACTCACAGAATACCTCAATAAGTACAATCTGCTCTGCCCAAACCAACGTGGCTTCAGGCAAAAGCACAGTACCACCACAGCACTGCTGAATACATTGATTATGCGACAAGGCGCTGGATGAAGGCAAATTGGTGGGGTCCATCTTCATTGACCTCACCAAAGCCTTTGACACCATCAACCACTCTCTACTAGTACTCCAGCTCTAAAGATTCGGTGTGGCACCAAATGCCGTGAATTGGTTCAATGACTACCTAACACACAGGAGCCAGTGAGTCAAAATCGGGCAAATGTTATCCAGCTCCAGAAATGTACTCCTAGGAGTCCCTCAAGGATCAATTCTAGGGCCCATGCTTTTCAGCCTCTCTGTAAATGACCTACCCACAGCCTGTGACACCAAACGTATTCTGTATGCGGACGATGCCGTGCTGCTGAGCAGCAGCACCTCTCAGGCTGCCCTACAAACAGAACTACAGAACTCTTTCAGTAAACTCGAGGACTGGTTCAGTAGGCAAAGCTGCTACTAAATTACAAGAAACCAAGGCCATGCTTCAATCCAGTCCTTACAACAAACACAAGCATGCTCCTCCTAATCACCAACAAGGCTGGTGAGCAGATTGAACAGGTGCACTTGTTCATACCTTGGAGTCACCATTGATGACTCTCTCACTTATACACACCACGAGACTTCCTTGTCAAAGTGGTAAATGCAAAGATCAGGGTCTTCTATAAGCATAGAAATCCCTTACCCTGGAAGCACTCAGAATCTCGGTCTCCAGCTCCATACTCTCCAAGATTGACTTACGGGCTGGTGGTCTATGGAGCTGCTACTGATACAGTGCTCAAGGTCCAAATTGCACTCAATGAGGCATGCCACCTCACCTGTGTGCAGATCACTACACTCATACTTGCACCCTGTATGAGCGTACAAACTGGCTTAACCTAAAAGACAGGATCAAATACTGAACTTGCCTCCTATGAAAGAAGGCACTCCTCAGAAAAACCCCACCCTGTATAGGAAACCTGCTTGAGGCTTCTCTCTCAACACACATCACCAGATGGAGGAAGAATGGAGCACTGTCCATACCATTCTGCCGAACCTCACTAGGGCAGCGTGCTTTCTCCTATCGGGAACCCCTCTGGATAAATGAACTCCCAATGAAATTACAAACAAACAGCCTGTCTCAGTTCAAAGTAGGCCTCAAACAGCACCTAATGTCTAACACAAAATGCACCTGCTTCTCAGACCCCACTTGATAGACAGACCTATCCCCAAGGTAACACCCAGCAGGGCTACCTAGAGAACCCTGCCTCCATTCCAGCCTCAGCCAAGGGCTTAAGTAAGCTATCAGTCCTCTTTAAACGCACTTGGTACTGCCCTCCAAACCACCTCCACACACACACACCATACTCAATCAAAGCCCCTGGAGCTGCTCGCCCATCACAGCCCCTTCCATTTCACTCCCCCACCTCTCGCTCTCTCGGGTTGGTTTCAAACCCAGTCCCCTTGTTTCACTGTCACCCAGCCTCTCGCCATTTAGGACAGCATTAAACCCTATGCAGTTACTCTGCCATAGTCTATCAGCAGTTTGGAGGTTTCCAGGGTGTGCTACCTAGGGCGACTGATTAGAAATAGTCTAGTATTCAATCACAACTGCTCAGTTTCTCCTATTTGGCTAATTGTCATGTAATCGCCTTTAATGCCTAATGATCAGGCCTCTGTAACCACTGAATACGTGTATTGTCTTATTGTCCACCCTGACGTGGTACTCTTGTAAAGAGCTCACGCCAAAGGTCTTTCCAAAATACTAATTAAACAATCTGTTGTTAAGAGTGGTTTCTACCACTTACAGAACATCACCAGGATCAAGCACCTCATTCTGCTCAAGGATCTGCAAACCCAAATACAGGCCTTTGTCACCTCCAGGCTCGACTACTGCAATGCTCTTTACTTCAGGGTCACAGGAGAGGCCCTCTGCAGGCTGCAGCTGATGCAGAACACTGCAGCCTGGTTACTGATGGGCCTACCCAGGTCTTGTCATGTCACCCCGATCTTGCATGCTGTGCACTGGCTGCCGGTCAGGTGGATGGTCCTTTTCAAGGCGGCTTGCTTACCTATAAGGCCCTATACAGACTGGATCCTGGCTACCTGTCAGAGCTCCTGACACCTGTGACCTCTGTTGCTCTCTCAGCTCCTCCTTGAGGGCCTCCTGGATGTTCCCAGGGTTTGGCTCAGGACTTCTGGTGACTAAGCTTTCAGTGTTTCTGGGCCAACCCTGTGGAGTTTCTACCTGCAGTACAGGAGGCCCCTTCAATTGGTGTTTTTAAGCAGAGGCTTAAGGCCCACCCCTTCAGCCAGGCATAACTTATTTCCAGCCCTGTCTACACTACAGTTAATACTATAGTTAATTTTAATTATTGAGTGCTGATTTTAACTCCCTGCTGCTTCTGAGATGTATTTGTATATACTTTGTTATACTGTGTATGGTGCCCAGAGCCTATGGGATTGGGCACCTTAAAAATAAAATTGTCTTGCCTTGCCTTGCAAGAATGCTGTTGTATATAGGGGGAGGGATAACTAGCAGAAGGTAGGAGGTGCTGATGCCACTCTACAGGTCTATGGTGAGGCCCCATCTAGAGTATGGGATTCAGTTCTGCAGACCTCACCTTTGTAAGGACATCGATGACATGGAGAGGGTTCAGTGGAGGCCACCAAGATGGTGCATGGGTTAAGTGGGAAGCCATATGAAGAGAGGTTGAGGGTGTTGGATTTGTTCCTGCTGGAAACCTGAATGGAAAGGAGGGACATGATAGAAATGTTCAAGTATGTGAAGGGGACAAATAAAGTTGGGGGGCTTATTCACAGGGAAGGTAGGTACTAAAACTAGAGGGCATGGACTGAGGGTGGAGGGGAAGGTCTAAGGGACATGTGAGGGGACATTACTTCATGGAGAGGGTGGTGGAGCCCTGGAACAGTCTGCCGGAGGTGGTGTTGGGGGTCAGAACTGTGCAGGGATTCAAAAGGGCATGGGACAAACACAAGGGGTTGGCTGGGGGCAAGTAATGAGAGGGAGCTTGGGCAGACTCGATAGTCCAAGATGGTCCTTTTCTGCTGACAAATATCTATAAATCTATGAATCTATTGCAGCCTCAGAAACCTGCCTTAAGTAGAGGGGTAAGAAAGGGAAATCCAGGCAGCAGCTTTGGTTCAACAGGGAGGTGGACCAAACTATTAAGGAAAGAAGGGAATCATATAGGAATCATTGGTTAAACCTGAAGGAGAAGGATAGGACACCCTATGTGGAGAAGGCAAGGGAGGCTGGGAAGATAGTCAAGCAGGCAAAGGAAATGAATGAACTGCAGGACTGCAGAGGGAATCAAGGAAGAGGACAAAGCCTTCTTCAGATATAAGGAGGGAATTCTTAAACTTAACTCATTCACTCCAGGAGCTCTTTGAGAGTTCCAACACTTGTGTCCTGTATATTCTTAACATTGTATCCTGGACCTTTCTAAGCAAAATCAAGCCATAATCAGCATGCCACAAACAAATGTAAATACCTCATGAACCGTAAGTGTTACACACAAAGTATGAGCGGAAAAGTTGTTCAGCACAAAATAATCTTTCCATCAGTGCTATGCAATTAATTATAATTAATTATAAGCAATTTCTTTTTGGTTCTATTGTAGTCAAAAAAGCAAAAAAGTTTGGTTTTTTTTGCAATAAAAAAGGCACGTAAACCATTTTTGGTAGGACAATATGTAACATAACACCAAATTAAACATTCAAACATTAGATGTAAGTACAAAAGTAATTTTGTACTAAAAAAAGAGATTTGTCTAATATAAAACATGTATTTTTTTACATTTTATTTTAGGCAAAGTTGTTTAGCACAAAATTACCTTTCTAACAGTGCTATGCAGTCAATTCTAATCATTTCAGTTTGCAAGTAATACAAAGAAATAGTGCTGATGATCCCAGAAGTGTCCAGGGCAAACAGAAAGTCTATAGCTGCCAACTGAAGCCACTGTGGGAGACAAAGGGGATGATTTGGCTGCCAACTACAGGCATTTCCTGGAAGTTATGAGTTAAGAAGAGGAAAGGGTGGGTAGAAGAAAGAAAGGATAAAGCAGATGTTTTAAACAAATACTTCTACTCTGTCTTCTTAGGATGGCAGAGAAAGGGGAGATACTGTTGATGGGAGACCTGAATATACCAGATGTTAACTGGAGCACATTTGCTGCAGCCACATCCAAGAGCAGGGCCATTCTCAGTGTTCTACAGGTGGCATGCCTCAGACAGTTAGTTTTGGAACCCACTCGTGAGGGAGCAATCTTAGACCTTGCACTCTAAAATGGGGACAGTGAGAGGATCTCAGATCTAGAAGTGGGTTGCCATCTGGGAACAAGTGACCATCAAACAGTGTGGTTCACGATAAACTCAGCTACAGAGTCAAGCCATACAAAAGTGAGGGTACTGGACTTCAGGAGGGCTGACTTTGGCAAGATGGGAGAGTGCCTTAGAAAAGCACTAGCAAACAGGCTAGAAGGAGGGTTGGAGCAACAATGGGGAAACAGCAAAACTGCCATCACAGAGGCAACAAGCCTTTATGTGAAGCAAGTAAACAAATCAAAATGAAAGAAAAAAACACTATGATTCTCAAAAGAGGTGGTGGGGAAAGTCAGGGAGAAAAAAGATAGCATTCAGGAAGTATAAGGAAACACAGAAGGAGCAGGACAGAGCTGTACCAGTTAAGGCAGAAGGAAGCAGGGGGGAAGTCAGATTAGCAAAGGCCCAAACTGAGGAAAAGATAGCCAACTCGGTTAAGAAGGGGGATAAAACCTTTTATAGGTACATCAGGAAGCATAGAAAGACAAAGGCAGAGATAGTAAGGCTGAATAGAATACACAGTGGGTGGGCAGAGAGGACAGTGAAAAGCAGAGATACTGAATGAATATTTCTGCTCAGTATTCACAAAGAGGAGGAGGGAGGGGAGGGAGGTGCCTAATCCAACTAACATAAGCACTCTTTGATAGGGGTCGATCACAGTCCTTTCACAGAAGAAAGGTTCTGAAAGAACTCTTAAAACTGAAGGTGGACAAAGCAATGGGACCTGATGGGATTCACCCCAGAATTCTTAAAAAATAAGGGAGATCTAGTGAAACCACTGACTACCCTTTTAACAAATCATGGGAGGATGGTGTGGTCGCTGAGGACTGGAAGAAGGTGGATGTGATTCCCCTTCACAACAGTGGGACCAAGACAGAGGCAGGAAACTACAGACCTGTCAGTTTGACCTCTGTGGTAGGGAAAGTGATGGAATCACTTCTGAAGGAAAGAATTGTTGAGTACCTAGAGGCCAGTGGGGCACAGGACCCAAGACAGCATGGGTTCACAGCAGGAAGGTCATGTCAGATGAATCTAATTGATTTCTTTGACTGGGTGACCAAAGTAGTAGACCAGGGAGGGGCTGTGGACAAGGCCTACCTAGACTTTAGCAAGGCATCTGACGCAGTCCCACACAAAAGATTAATAGTCAAATTAACCAGCCTGGGAGTGGGTCCCAGGATGGTAGCCTGAGTAAAACATTGGCTGGACAACAGGACACAGAAGGTAATTGTAAGTCCACTCTGAAGAAAGAGGGGTTACTAGTGGGGTACTGCAGGGTTCAGTACTGGGTCCAGTCCTTTATAATGTCTTTATAAGTGACATTGCAGAGGGACTGGAAGGAAAAGTGTGCCTCTTTGCAGACGACACAAAGATCTGCAACAGGGTTGATACACAAGGAGGTGTGGAAAGGATGAGAAGGGACTTGGCAAGGTTGGAGGAATGGTCAGAATTATGGCAGCTTGATTCAATGCAAAGAAGTGCAAAATAATGCACCTGGGAAATAAAAACCCAGGGAAGATTACACAATGGGGTTAGTAACAACAATAAAAATGGAAAGGGACCGGGGTAATCATATCAGATGACTTTAAGGTTAGCAAGCAATGTGAGAAGGCAGTAGAGAGGGCTGGGGATATATTGGGATGTATAGGGAGAGGCACCACCAGCAGAAAACAGGAAATTGTTATCCCTCTGTACAGAAAGTTGGTGAGACCCCATCTGGAGTACTGCATCCAGTTCTGGAGACCCCATCTCCACAAAGACATAGACAGGATAGAGGCAGTCCAGAGGAGGGCAATTAAAATGGTGCAGGGACTGCAAGGAGAGACTAAAGGAGCTTAATATGTATACCCTTGAGGAAAGGAGGGGACATGATAGAAACGTTTAAGTAACTCAGTGGAATCAACAAAGTCTTTCAGAAAAAGAGATGTGCAGAACAAGGGACACAATTTAAAGATAAGGAGGCAGTTCAGGGGCAATGTGAGGAAGTATTTTTCACAGAGAGGTGGTGGACGCATGGAACTGCCTTCCTGAGAGGTTGTGGGGTCTAAAACTGTGGGAGAATTCAAGAATACATGGGACAGACATAAAGGCAATCTTGTAAAGTGTAAGAAGAAATAGGCTATTGGTTAACTAGGCTCTGCAGCTTATCCTGTAGGTAGGGAAATGAGCAGACTAGGTGGGCCAAGTGGTCCTTATCTGCCATCAAAGTCTATGTTTCTATGTCTTTACTAAAGAGAAGGATAAGCCAGTGCCACAAAGGAAAATGGGTAGGGAAGGGAGTTGTATGTATGGTAGGAATAGGATCATGGTGGACTGGGTCTTGAAGGGCACAGAGTCCTAAAGGAGGATAAGTCTCAGAGGCTGGATAGCATGCACCACAGGATATTGAATAAACTGGTGGAAGAGCTAGTAGGGGACACAGATGGACCTTTCTAACAGTACAATAGATACATGATAGGAGCCAGTAGAGTGCAGGACAATTCATGGGGTGTTAGTGTATAAAAGTGGGGTTAGAGATATCCCAGGGAGCTACAGGCTTATTAGCTAGAAATCTACATTATAGTGAGCAGGCTGATGGAGACTATCCTGAAAGAATGATTGATTGAATTCCTAAAGGCAAATGGGTTCAAAGATGAGATGCAGCATGGGTTCATGGTGGGGCGTCATGCCAGACCAATTCAACAGACTTCTTTGACTGGGTAACAAAAGATGTGTACAAGGATCTGGCTGTTGATTTATTGTAGCCTCCTAAAACAGTTTGACTCACTACAATGCCTGGTCATTAATTAACCCTGATGTCATCGCTCTGGTTTGAGACTTGGCTGTCAAAATCCTCCCTGACTCCCAAATCGCCCTTCCTGGTTTCACCCTCTTCCGGTCGACCGTGTTGGGAGATGGGGCTGACTGCACTATTTATGTCAAGGAATCTCTCCCGTACTAGCCCTGCCTACTCCCATCCTTGACTCCAGGGCCCAGGCGCTTACGCTGAAACTAACCCTGACCCTTTAAAGGGACCCTTTATCTGACTACTGTGCCACGTGCCCCTAGGGACCAAATGCAGGCCATTGCCTCTTACAGAATACCTTTACTCACTACCTCCTTCCGCTGATCAAATTCTGGTGGGTGACTTAAATGTCAACTGGCTCAGCCCCTCCTCCTCCTCTACCCGTGACTCCTTTTCTGCAATAGACCTAACGCAACTAGTTACCCAACCTACCAGGACTAACCCCAAGAGAGGCTCCAGTACCTGCTTGATGTGGTACTCACCAACCGCCCTAGTCGGATCCCCAATGTACAAGTCCTCCCAGACTCTCTCAGCGATCACTCCCTCATGCTATTCCACTGGTCATCCTCAGTCCCCAAACCCATAGCACAGTCCACATGCCGGCGGCATCTAATACCTGGTGGACTGATAAAACTTAAGGAACTTCTGTCCCAAATTGACTGGTCTCCTATACAGGCAACTCCTGACATCGACACAGCTCTCTCCTTCTTTACCCGAACTTTTAATAATGCCATGTGAAATCTTTGCCCCAATGTCGACCCGCCGTTCTAAAAGGCAGAATGCCCCCTTGGTAACCCCAGCTTTGATCCACCAACTCAAACATAGGGACAACCTCTGGCACCATGCCATTGAGACTGGCCGGCCCAGTGACAGGCAGTTGTATGCTTCCACCCGAAACAAGTGCACTCGGGCCATCTGAAAGGCCAAGTCTGAGCACTATCGGTCCTCACTCACTGCCTCATGGGGGAACCCCAGAACCTTCTGGGATAACATTAAACAGTTAAATGGGACTGCACACTCCCCCACCACCAGATCAACATTAATGGCGTGATCTCCTCAGACCCAGCCTCATAGCCAACCACCTCAACACCTCATTCACTGACCTTAGCCTTATCCTCCCTACAAATTTTTTTGACCCTCCTCCCCTAGCACCTGCCGTAAATCTTTCTCGCCCTTATTTTCTCCTCCACTGTGTTTCTGCCCAAGAACTTAGGCCGGACCTTGTCACTGCCCTCAAGAATAATAGTACGGGCAGTGACACCCTGGATCCGTGTATCCTACGGCTGGTCTTAGACACAGTCCTTACCCCGATCATGTGCCTCATCAACCGCTCTGTTTGCCTGGGGAAGGTTCCAACTGCCTGGAAAGTCGCCACTGTTACCCCTATCTTTAAAGGTGGTGATAGGACTGTGGCTGGAAACTAACGGCCAATCTCCATTCTCTCTCCTCTCTTCAAGGCCTTGGAAAAAGTGGTGGCCTCTCAAATCTCTGACTACCTCTCCACCTACAATGTCCTATGTCCTGAGCAGCATGGCTTCCTAGTGGGCCACAGTACCAACACAGCCCTCCTAGAGTTCTCCAACTTTCTCCACTCCTCCTTAGACACTGGTTCTCTGGCTGGTGCAGTCTTCATTGACCTCTCTAAAGCTTTCGACACTGTCTCCACCCACTCCTTCTTGATGCCCTTAGTCTCTCTGGTTTGCTGCTGGGCCTATCTCCTGGTGCACCAGTTATCTGTCTGACCGCTCACAGCGTGTAAAATTAATGGGACCTACTCAAACATCTGTCCCATCTTTTCTGAGTTCCCAGGGCTCCATTCTGGGCCCCTTACTATTCTCCTTTACCTTAACATCCTTCCACGCTCTTGCTCGGGAACATTTTATTATGTCGCTGATGATGCATTCATCTTTGCCTCGAGTCGTAACCCTATGCCTCCAGGACTCGCTGCAGAAGTCCTTCGCGCGAAGCTGAGGGCTGGTTCAAGGAACATAGATTGGTGATAAATCTAAAAATACAAAACCATGTTCTTCACTCATCCTTAAAACAAGTCCTGCAACTCAAACTCCTCAATCACTCTGGGTCCTCTTTCCCTCGAACAAGTTTGCTCCTATAAATACCTAGGGATCCATTTTGACCCCTCCCTCTCCTTCCATGGACACATCGCTGCCCTAGCCACTGCCACTAATATCCGATTGGGTATCTTACATGGTATAAACACTGCCTCCCCAGAGGCTCTTCGACTCATGATCACCTCTCTATCCTGTCCCTAGTGGATTATGAACTGCGGTGTATGGTGCTGCTGATCAGACCGCACTCCATAAAATTCGCTTTTACTCTGAATAAGGCCTGCAGGTTAATTACTGGGGCACCTAGGCTAACACACACCTGTCTACTATGCGCTAAAGCACTGGTACTTGATCTTGCGAGCGCCTCAAATATCTGACCTGTACCTTACAAAAAGACCCTCCTTGGGCTATCCGCCAGGATTGACCACCACCATCCGCCACTCTGTCCCACTAGCTCATACTCAGACCTCTGGGAAAACCTCTCTTGTTATCCCTAGAGCTAGGACCTCTCACGGCCAAAGAGCCTTCAGCTTTAGGGCCCCCTCCTGGTTCAACACATTGCCCCCCTCCATCTCCGAAGCTCCAACTATATCGTGCTTCAAAACTTCCTTATGGAACCACCTTGTTAACACCCGAAGCTGTAATTGCCACTAATCAAAGCCAGACTCAATACTTATGACAAAGCTTACTACTAAGCTGCTAAGGACAACATAACTCTGGTATTGTTTGCATCAATCCTACCTGTACCAGCTTGTTTGTATCTATGTCTTAAGTTACTGTTATACTTTTATACTGTGTATTTTCATTTGTCTTACTGTGACAAGGTACCTTTGCAAATGCGCCTATGGCTCAAAGGTTTTCCAAACTGCTGTTTAAATAAATAAATAAAATAAATAAATAAATAAATAAAATTGTACTTGGGAGTTCAGTAAAGCCTTCAACTCAGTTCCCCACAAGAAGCTAATCAAAAAGTTGAAGGACTTAGATGTGGGTTACAAATTCATGTGGTTGGTGGCAAACAGCCTCAGTGGGACGGTCCAAAAGGTATTGGTGGGAGGGGAGCCATAAGAATCAAGGGAGGACAATAGTGGGGTCCCGCAGGGGTCTGTGCTCAGAACTGTGTTGTAGTCATTGTGTTCATTTACAACATAAAGTAAGGTGCAAGAGGCA
Source organism: Neoceratodus forsteri (assembly GCA_016271365.2). Taxonomy (NCBI): domain Eukaryota; kingdom Metazoa; phylum Chordata; order Ceratodontiformes; family Ceratodontidae; genus Neoceratodus; species Neoceratodus forsteri. Next base: position 991,724,724 of record CM057449.1, read on the forward strand.
AGATTTGCCTCTTTATAAATGACATAAAACTCCTTGCAAGGGTGGACACCAAAGAGGGTCAAAGACCTTAGAGAGGACCTTGCAAAGCTTGAAAGGTGGTTTGGCATTAGGCAGCAGGGGTTAAATGCAAAAGTGCAATGTCTTACACTTCAGTTGCAAGATCCTGAAAGTGGAACACTGGTAGGCGGGACAAATCATGGTGTCAGAGGAGGAAATGGTCTGGGGATGGCCATAACCAATCATCATAGACAAACTGTGTAATGAAGAAAGGCAGCAGTCAAGGCAAATAGGATGATGGGCATATAGCTAGAGGATTTTCAAGGAGCAGGAAGGAGGTGATCCTGCCACTGTACAGATCCATGGTGTGACTGCACCTGGACTACTGTGTGAAGTATTGGAGAACCCATTTGAAAATTTATATAAAGCATATAGAAGTGGTGGAAAGAAGAGCAACAAACCTAAACTCACACAGATGCAAACAGACGCAATATTGGCCCCCATAACTGCAGTGGAAATAGAGGATGTCCTGAATAGTCTCAATGCCAGCAATACTCCAGGCAGAGATGGTTTACTGACTGAGTTCTACCAGTTTCTCTTGCCCATCTTTTGTCTCATACTGCAGAGGTCATATCAGGAAATGAGCTCCACTGGTGCTCTCCCCTAATGATAGCCTCTGTAACTATCACAGTCCTTCCCAAGAAAGGCAAAGATGCAACCAATCTGACAAGCTATTGTCTGACTTCACTAACAGTGGATGGCCAAGTCTATACAAAAATAATGGCCAACTATCTGGAGCCCCTCCTCCTTCTGCTGGTTCACCCCCACAGGGGGATTTTATGCATGGCACATTGCGTTTTGACTACATCTGGACCCTGTTATACCTTATCCAGATAGCCGTCAATTCTCACTCCCCAAGCTGCAACTGCTATTGATTTTGAAATTTTTTCAATTTGGTGGAGTGGGGGGTATCTCTATGAAGTCATCTCTGCAATGGGCTTTGGGAAATACTTCATGGTGAACATTTGCACCATGTATTCCAATCCAATATCATGGAGCCTCACAAATGGGACCCTGTCCTCGTCCCCTGGTCTTCGGTATGGCACTACACAGGGCTGTCCCCAGTTTTTCTTTTCTTTGTGCTGACCATTGAACGTCTGTTGGCAGCCATACACCAACACATCACAGGGGTCAAAGTAGGGCAAGACCAATGGAAGACTCTGCTTTACACAGCTGACCTGCTAGTTCTAGTGGATGAGGCCCATACTGGTATCCAACAACCAAGAGACCTAGTATGAACACTTGTAGAGGCTTCGGTTTGAGCATTAACCAAGGGAAAAAATAAGTTTTGGCTCTCAACTGTCACTGTGCACAGAAATACTTCCAATTTCTTGGATTATGATGGGCAGTTGAAAGCCTCACATATCTCAACATAAAAATCACACCACATCTTTGGAAACTGTGTGACAGTAACTTTACCTCTCTATTGGTGGACCTCAAAACCAAACTTGAGCACTGGAAACCACTGCAGTCTTCCATGGCCGACAAAGTGGTAGCGATAAAGAGAGTTATGGCACTAAAGCTTTTCCATCTCATCTCTCACATTCCATGGCATATTCCACAAAGTTAGTTTTACCATATGGACAAGCTGGTAGGCACTTTTCTATGGGCAGATAAACAATCCCACTACAGCTGTAGGAAACTAAGAATCCACTGGAGGGAAGGTGGTGGGCCTCCCTGGTTCCAAGGGTACTACTGGGCATTCAGGGTGGTGAGATGATCAGATGGTTTCCAGATCCTACCCTAACACCTTTCTTATGATGAACTATCAAAGCTGACCTACTAGAGGGAGACTCCCCCACAATCTTCCTCTTGCATGGAAAACATATGTGCACAGTTCAGTACCAGATCTTCCATAACTTGGTGAACACAGAGGCAGTTCAAGAAATAGCTGGGCATCCCCTTCTTTGTGGAATAACCCCTTCTGTCCTCATCAGGGGCAAGCTGTCCTCTTGATCCCAATGGGAAGTCCAAGGGATAACCTTCATTCACAAGCTACTCTTCTCTCATCAAAATTTATTTGACTCCTTCTAAGGCCTGCAGAGCAAATATGGCATGGGAAAAACTGAGTTCTGGTGGTATCTGCAGCTCAGAATTACACTTGCACCCATGCTGTGGTTCGATACAGAGAAAGGATCCCCCTGAAAGACCATCCTCTGCTCTATTGACTTTCTTGACATAAAGGGAAAACAGGACTAATTTAGTCTTTTATTAAAGACCAGATCCCTGAGCATACCACTCAAGCTTGGGCTTCATGGCAATGGCCATTGGATGCCCCATCTCCAAAGAGGAGTTGGTCATATGCTGGAAAGTGGCCTACATTCCCATAAGAGATCTGCACAGTAGACTCTGTAGAACAAAGTGCTGCACTGGTGATATTTCACCCTTTAGGTGCTACACACTGCTCATATTATTCCTGATAATAACTGCTGGAGATGTGGTAGTCCTGGTGGCAATCTACTGCAAACATTTTTGTCCTGCCCAGAGTTGAATCTGTATTGGGACAGAATCAGACACATCCTCACCAGACTCTGGGCTGCAAGATCCCTAACTCTCCAGCCCTCCTGTTGCTAGATTCCACTATGAGGCCCACTCTCTGTCCAAGACCCAGCCAGATTGGCCACTAGTGGCAAGTATTGAAGCCAAACGTCTTCTCTTAAAAAGATGGCATACTAGTGACCTCCCAAATACCAGGAAATACATGGCAAGTTTGGCCCAATTAACCACATCTAAAAGACTCTCACCTAGCCTCAGGTTCCATGTAGGAATCTTGGAAGATCTGGGCCCTCTTTTTCCACTATTTGTATTCACTTCAGGGCACAACAGATGCAGCCAAAGGAGTCTCCTCAGGAGCTCCTAGGATTTGAGTAGGGTAACCACATCACCACAGACAATGCTGTGGAACCCCACCACTAACCATAACAATACCTTCTACTCCTGTACACAGTAATTTCTGAAGCTACTAGACACCACCGTGTAGTCTCTGTTCTCTGTATGCAGTTCTGTCCTAAATGTTAGATGCATTTTCTTCATGGATATATAGCCCAGCTATGGTTAGGACAGATGGGTTCTTATCTGTCTCACTATAATAAGTTTAACCTTCTCATACCCATCACTAGACCGCAGACACTGCATTTGTTACCCAGCTGTTCGCATCATCCTAGGTATGACTTCTTATTATTGTTCTGTCAATGCATTTTGACTGTATAATAAGCTGTGATGAATTCTTAAAGTGTTGAAAAATCTTTATAACAAGATTAACTACAAGGAAGAGCAATGAAGATGATTCAGGGTCAGCAGGGAGGCCCATGTGAGGACATGCTAAGGAATCTAAATATGTACTAGTTGGAGAAAAGATGAGATGGAGCAACATGACTGAAACTAGTGCATCAAAGTTATTGACAAGGAGGATCACAGGAGCATTTTACCTTAAGCAGAACAGAAACACAAGGGGATCAGCAACAAAATTGGTGGGGTGGGGCTTCAAGAAGGATATCAGGAGACACTTCTTCATGGAATGGATGGTGTAAGGATGTAATGAACTGCTGGCAGAGGTTGTGAACCAGGAAGCAGTAAAAGGATTCAAGATGTTGTGGGATAAGGCAAAGGAGAGTGTCAGAGGGCCCACAAAGGGGAGGGGTGGTGGGATCCACTGTAATTCAATGTCCAATGGGCCCACATCGAGCAGACTAGACAGATCATACTAACTTCTTCTGCTGGAAAATTTGTATGATTGTTAAAGAATGTCCTGGGTGGTATACTTAGAGACAGCCTTAAGATCTCAGTCTAGTATAACAAGGCATATGAGAAATTTAGCAGGATGCTTGGGGGTATACAGTATGTAAGGGTTCTTATGTAGATGAAAGGAAATGATTCTGTCCTGTGCAGGTCATTTGTGAGGCTGCAACTTGAGTACTGTGTGCAGCTCTGGAACCTTCACCTTGAAATGAATAGGGACTGCCTGGAGTCAATCCAATGCAGAGCAAGCAAAATGATTCATGGCCAGCAAGGAGGATTTACTGTAAGAGAAAAGACTGAATGGCCTCAATATGTGTGTGTGAGAGAGAGAGATACACACAGAGACAGAGACAGAGAGAACATGAATATAAGATGACTATGACAGGAGAAGACATGACTGCCAAGAAAAGGCACCCAAGGTGGTGAACAGTGAGGATGTGGGGTCCACATGAATGGAGTCCCTGAGGGGGGGGGAGAGGACCCCAGAGAAGGAGGAAGCAACTTCTGGTGGAGAACTCTATTGTCAGGGGACCAGAGTTGTGGTAAGGAGATGTCGTAGAGAGGGAGGTTAAGTGCTTACCTGGTGCAATGGCTTGGAGGGATGAAAAGTGTATCCAGTGGATCACAAGGGCGATAGGAAGGAAGGGGGAGCTGGATGTCATTGTAAACATGGGGATGAATGACCTAGCTTTGGATGGTCGGGGCAGTGCAGGAGCAGTTTAGGAAGCTGGGGAAGGGTCTTAGGCAGGTAGCATGCACTGTTGCCTTTACAGAAGTACTGCCTGTCTACAGCAGGGGGAAGGAAAGGGAGCTCTGCACTAAGGCCTTCAACTCATGGTTGGAGGAATGGTGCAGAGATGAGGGATATGGCTACATTGGGGGGCTGGGTCTCCACTTGGAGGGATCAGAAAGGGAACGGCAGTCCTCAGTGGATGGTTTAAATGTTACTTTGATGGACATTTAAACAGGATGAGATGAAGACAGAAGGCAAAAAATAGGCAGAAACTGCCACTATCGCAGACTGTGATAGAGGGTAGAGACATCTGGAGAGAAAAGATTCCAACCAGAATGCATGACAATCAGTGTTGCAAGGGATTAGCAAGGGAAGAAGAGGAGAAGAGGAGCAGGCAATGTGAAAAGGTAAGGAAGGGGGAACAGCTAGAAAAAGTGAGAAGGGACAAAAGAAGGACTAACAAAACTTGGACAGCCATGTGTGCCAATGCTAGAAGTCTGGGAAATAAGAAACCAGACATGGAGGCCACCATGGCTGAGGCAGACCTGAATACTGTGGCCATCTCTGAAACATGGTGCACTGGAAATCATGACTGGAAAATGGTCATACCTGACTACATGATGTTTAGAAGAGACAGGGTAGAAAGGAAAGTTTAGGGAGTGGTGCTCTATGTTAAGGAAAACATAAACGCAATGGAGGTACAGGGAATTCAGTGGGTTTGAGGTCTTGTGGGTTGACCTTGAGTCAGAAGACGGAGACGCCATTCTGATTGGAGTAGTATACAGGCCTCCAATACAGGAGGAGGACTTAGACAAAGAAATGTTGGAAGACGCAAGCAAAATGGCTAAGAAGGGGGAGGTGGTACTGATAGAGGACTTTAATCTGCAAGATGTAGAGTAAGTCACCCTGCTGCAGTATCAGCTAGAAGTAGAGTCATCATGGACCTCAGCAGGGGCATTCCTCAGGCAACTAGTCAGTGAACACACCTTAGGTGAGGCAATACTGAACCTAGTGCTTACTAACAGGGACAGTGTTGCGGACATCAGGGTGGGAAGCCATCTGGGGACCAGTGACCATAACACAGTGTGGTTTAATATAAGAGCAGCAGCAGACTCCAACTATACAAGGGCAAGGGTCCTGGAATTCAGAAGGACTGAATTTACAAAGATGGAGGAGTGCATCCGAGATGGCCTAGCGGAGGGAGATGTCCTGGTAGGGTGGAAGGCAAATGGGCCAGATTAAAAGACTGCATAGTAAAGGCAATAAGTCTGTATGTCAAGCAAGTGAGCAAAGAAGGAAGAAGACTGCCATGGCTCTTGAAGGAGGTGTAAAAAAGGTAAGGGCATAAACAGTGGCATTCAAAAGGTATAAGGGGACCCAGAGAGAGGAGGACAGGGAAGAGTATCTGTGGAATGGAGGGAGTCAGGCACGGACATGAGGAGAACAAAGACACAGGCTGAGGAAAGAATAGTTCAGACAGTATTGAATGGGGACAAGACATTCTTCAGGTATGTTAGCAACTAAAGGAAGACAAAGGAAGGGATTGTACATTTAAAAAAGGAGGGGGTCAAGCATCTTTAACAGATATTTCCACTCAGTATTCACAGTAGAAAGGTACCACAAATAAGAACCAAGAGCTTTGTGGGGAGGGAAGCGGACACCAGTCCCCTTTATGAAAAAAGGGTCAGGAAAGCACTCACTAATCTGAGGGTGGACTAAGCCATGAGGCCAGATGGGGTGCTTACAAGAGTACTGAAGGAACTCAGGGAGGTGCTGGTGGCACCCCGGCAGACTTGATTAACAATTCACTGGAGACTGGCGTGGTCCCTTAGGACTGGAGAAGAGCGGACTTATTCCCACTTCATAAAAGTGGTACCAAGGAGGAGGATGGAAATTATAGGCCTGTCAGCCTGACTTTTGTAGTGGGAAAACTGATGGAAACACTATTATAGGAAAGGCTCATAGAACACCTGGAATCCAATGAACTACAGGACCCAAGGCAGCATGGCTTCACAGCTTCACAGAGGGAAGGTTGAGCCAAACAAATCTAATAGATTTTTTTAACTGGGTAACCAAGGTGTTGGATCAGGGAGGAGCACTGGATGTGGTCTACTTGGACTTCAGCAAGACCTTTGACACCATTTCTCATATACTGGTAAACAAGTTGGGTAGCATTGAGGTGGGCAATAAGGTGGTAACTGGTGTAATAGAAACTGGTTAGGGGATAGGAGGCAGAGAGATTGGTGGTAAATGGAGTTTGCTCAGAGGAGGGAACAGTGACCAATATGGTACTTCAGGGGTCAGTGTATAGGGGCCAGTCCTCTTTAATGTCTTCATTAGTGACATAACTGAGGAACTGGAAGGGAAGGTCTACATTTTTTTAGATGACACCAAGATCTGCAACAGAATGGACACTCGGGAAGGGTGTAAAGGATGGAAAGATTTAAAACTGCTGGAGAAGTGGTCAAAAGTTTGGCAGCTAAGGTTTAATGCAAAAAACTGCAAAATAATGCACTTGGGTCAAGAAACCCAGGGCTGCTGTATAAAATGGGGGGGTACTTGCAATGACCAAGCAGGAAAGTGATCTGGGGTAATCAAATCAGATGACCTGAAGGTGGCCGGACAATGCAACTGGGAGAGTTAATGGTATGCTGGGGTGTAGAGGTAGGGATATCACCGACAGGAAGAGGGAAATGTTGTACCTATATAGGTCCTTGGTAAGACTCCACCTGAAGTACTGTGTCCAGTTCTGGAAACCACATCTTGATTTTTTTCCTACAGGACAGTGAACAGAAGCTGTGCTCATAGTTAAAAGACACCAGTGCCACTTTGAGAAGATTCAATAATCTCCACAGGAAAGAGGGCTACTTTTGGCTGTGTATAGATGTTGACACACTGTACACATCTATACATCATTCGGATGGTATGTCAGCCTGAAGGCATTTCCTAGAAAAAGTCCCCCAGATTCTCTCATTCCAATTAATGTCATCATTAAAGCACTGAATTTTGTTCTCCATCATAATGCTTTTGAATTCGATGTACTATTATTTACAACACTGTGGGACAGCAATGGGTGCTTCAATGGCACCGGCATATGCAAATCTCTTTCTGGGTCTTTGGGAAGAATGGGTTATTTATTGCAATGAGTTGAACCCTTTCTTGGATAGCTTGGTATGCTAGCATTGATATACTGACGACTGTATATTTGTCTGGGAGGGGACAGAGGAGAGGGCCTGGTAATTTATTCAGTGGCTCAATAACAATGAGCTAAACTTGAAGTTTGCTGCCAATGTTAGCCTTGGTCCTGCTGATTACCTGGATAATACATTTATGGGGGATTTCACAAGTGGAAGTGTGAAAACAAATTCAGAAAAAAAGGCATCTACAAACTCTTTACTGATTTTAGAGTCTCACTGTGAGAGCTATCAAAGTCAACAACTTACAGCCAGTGTCTAAGGATAAGGAGGAACTGTACTGATTTAGCAGACTTTGATATGCAAGCATAGAACTTTAAAAGTGGTTTCAAGACAGGGGTATCAGGACACCATACATGACAATGCATAGTTAGAGGTTAGGGCAAAAACAGAAGACATATTGCAGTTGAAGCAGGCGTTCAAGAAAACTGAAGCTGCTGGTCTGATTACCTTCTCCACAGACTACAACTATAGGTAGTGAGGAGAATAGGTAATATTATCTCTGGTGTAATTGGCCCATCCTCTTAAGTAATGGTAGTGTGTGTCTGAGTATCCCATAATATGGGCAATTCAAATTGAGTGAGTCAACAACAGTGACTCAGTTTGAGCACCTGCAACAAGGCGACAGTTTCATAACAGTGATACTGACAAAACGGTGTGCAAGAACAGCGATGCAAGGGTGAAGTGTGCTGTGGAGCTGGGAGTAATGTGCAGTCTCAAAGATGGTTATATTTAGTGAGAGGAGTGCAGGGGGTGAAGTCCCCCACATATCGTGACGTCTAAGGAGTTGTTGTGTGGGTAGTGTGTTTGGGTTGTACTGTATTTCTGAATGGGGCTCTGTGCTATGAAACTACAGCTTGTTATGGATCACCTGTGGGCTGGCTGCGTTGATTGCTTTGTTGTTGTTTTTTTGTTTTTTTTGCAGAAGTCGCTATTTTGATGCTCACTGTTAATGACCTGCATGGTATTTGCATTCAGCATTTTTTCTTTACCCATATATTACTCGCTCTTTTATTTTTGCCCTTTCATAGAACCGTGTAGGGGCAATTTGTGGTCAGAAACCTAGAATTACCTTAAGAAAGAATCCAAGTATCAAGGATAAGCTTGTCCAGTCAGTTTGCTACTTCACAGAATTCCAGAACAAACTGGCTACCAGGCATCATTTCTTGTCAGTTTTAAGTGCCACAGGTGTAATGTCTGTCAGTACTCAGATCAGACCAGACGTTGTCTGCCCAAACACTTCCCAGAGAATCAAATCAGAGATTTCATATCATGCTCTACCAATTTTGTGGTTTACATTTTGTGGTGCACGTCTAACATTTTGGCAGACCCATCTGCATGCTGAAGGAAAGACTTCAGGAGCATGTTAAATGAATCGCAAACAGAAAATCGGATACTCCGGTGGGAAGATATTTCTTTGAAAGGCACAACTTGGATCCAAAACATTTATGATTCACGGGTCTGGAGCTTTTCAAACCACCAAGATGTTGGAGGTAACTATATCAGTCTTCTTTTAAGAAGAGAGAACTTCTGAATTAACAAACTGAAAGCAGTTAATCCTGATGGCCTGAATGAGAATTAGGATCTGAAGCCCTTTCTAAAATAGATGGTTATTCCATTTTCAGGTTTGCTCCACAGCATCTGAATTCTGAAGCCCATCACCCCCTTTCACATATCACGGGGGGATGGGGGGCTTTGAAATAACTTCTTTGGAGTAGGTGGTCCTTTCTGAAATACACACATACCCTTTCCTCCTTTGTAATAACAATTACAACACCAGACCCCATACCCATTCCCCCACCAAGGGGAACTTTTGGGCCTATTTTCTTACATAGTTGAAATTAATAATTTGTTGTTTGACATGTTACTATTGATTGGTTTGACACATAAGGCATTCTAACCTGTATCTTTGTTTAATTTCTTTTGAGATCTTGCCACTTAGGAGTCTACCTCTCACTGACCGGTGGATCCCAGGAAATTCTGGAATTAATTTGAAATGTGATGATGAAACAGTTTTATTGAATGGGTAGTCATGGTAATTTTCTGTTTGGCAGTTGACCATGAGCCTTAATTTATCTGGAGTTTAGAAGTATTTGCCTTGGCTAATTTGGTCACTAGCAATTTCTCACTGAGCTGAATGAATTTTGTGCAATGTTTGTATTTTGTAAGTATTTATTGGTTATGGTCAGTATTTATGCATATCATTTTGCTTTTCAATTAACCAATGAGGTTTTATGTTATCTTTTTGATGTCATCATAATGTGACTATATAAGTACTGCCCTCCACAATAGTCTCCACCCCTTGAGGAAGCCCTCTGAGGTGAAGCACTGGGGTTATCTCCACTGTGGTAGGTGCATTAAATTTGTTGTGCACAGTTTACTTGTGCCAGTTTGGCTAATAAAGTTGGTTACAGCATCTGAATTATGTGCACATCTTCTTTTGCTTTTGGAGTGCAGCCGAGGAGATTCTTTGCTGAGTTTGAGGGGTTAGCCACCCCTTTTCGGCAGCACCTCCCCGTGACCTTCACTTAAGCACAGCTGCATTGGTATGTTTGTAGCTGTGCAATAAGACCCTCCACCTGCAGCACTGGTCCTCATAATGTCCCTGAGCATGCAGGTTTTCATCAGTACCTACACCCTGATGTGTTTTATTGTTTACCAATATCCTGGCAGGCCACATGTAAACAAACCACCAGGGATACACATTAATCTGCACCTTTGGGCAATAAATGTTTCCTTTGGGTGAAAAGGATGATGTTTCTCAACTCAGCTCTTGTCTTATAACCCTGACCAAACTTGGACTCTGAATCAGTGTTTTGATTTTACTGTACTTTCTAGTGTCCCAAAGTCCCTTTATCACCCTCATGGACAACCCTATAACTCAAACTAAATTTGAGTCTTTGCCTTGGTGAGGGGTCTGAGCTACAATATCTCTTCCTAATCTACTATACTGTAGTCCTTTGTCAGCTGAAATGCATCACTCAGTGAAGTTTGCTTATCCTTATGAACCTAGCCTTGTATCTCTCCTAGTAGTATATCCAGTAACTACTCCCAAATTATCAGGTCTAATATATTCATGACTGCTTGAGTTTCTGTCTTGAGCCACTGGACTTCCATATTCTTCAGACACTGTGCTACCATCAAAGGATAGGACCAGCTGGGAATGACTCTGTATGGAATTTCCTTCAAAAGCCCTCCATCAAGTAAGAAGGTAGTCTAAGATGAATGCTTTTAAACTATCGTAGTCCTTGGTGGAGGTCTATTTCATGGCACTATACTGCTACAGAAATAATTATATGAAATGTTTTCATGCTGCACACATAAAACTACACATGTGATATGTGTGCTGCAAGCATGATTTAGACATTAAATTGGAACCAATTGCATGCATGTGGCATGTGTGCAGAAAGCAAGTGTGGAAAGTATGCTTTTTATGTTAAATTGGAACAGACTGCACGCATGTGGTGTGCATGCTAAAAGCAAGTGGTCACTGATTAGTGCACACATAAAAGTTAAGTGACTTGCTGAGGATCACACCATATACTGTACAAGTGGGGGTTGATGAGAGTCAAACCCAGGTCTTCAGGTCTCCAAGTCTCCTGGTTTTCAGTTCAGTGCCTTTAATCACTAAGTTTTACTGCCTGCACACATATGGCTCGCCTGTACTTTCAATACAAATCTGCATACTGTACATCTGCACGCATGCAGCAAGCTTGAAGCTACTGTTATATTTTTCAATTTTTTGTCCTTCCTCAACTGCACAACTGAACTGTAGCATACATACCAATCAAAACACATGTGGTTCTTCATACCCCCAATATACATACTTACCCACAAAACTACTTAATTACTTCTCTCTGGCCTGTACTCCTACTATTGTCTTTCCATAGTTTTGAATGCTTCCATGCAAACAGACTTTAAGTTGCAAACACAAAAGTAGCAATAACTCAACACCCACCCACATGGCCAGTCCCCCCCCAAGGCACACACACTGCAACAGGTGTGGCCATGCTGCTACAGACAACCCACCAAGTATAGATATAAGTTGAGAGTCTTTTACCTGAATACTAGGGAGCCAGAGGCAGGAGTCTTTAAGAGATGATGTGCATGGGCCAGAGTGCTGAGGCATAGTCTTACCCCCTTGAAATGAATGGAGTTATTTTTTATTACTATTTTATACATTATGATGGTGAGTTGGAGAATAATAAAGGCTACTGTTCTACTAACAAGGCCCTTGTTAGACAAGCAGTGGCCTTCATTAATCTCAACTCTCCATCAATACATAAAAAATAAAACCCATTCATTTCAATGGTGTATGTCCCTGCAGTCTCCCTTGCTCTATGTCATAATGTGTCTGAGTGTGGTGATGTAGAGGTCAGCTTCACTGGAGGGGGGCATAAAACGTGACCACGGTGGTGCTCCAATAGTCTGTGCATACCATACTGCTTAACTGTCCCTGAATGCAAGGGGCAGCCCTCATTTTATCCATGATAACTTCTCTGCTCCTCATCCATCCCTCATGGGAAACATGCTGCTCACACAGAGGATGTCCTATAAATTTAGCTTTTATGGCATGGGCACCATTTCAAATTTCAGCATGTGGGAGCCAACAACCAGTGGAGGCCAGGTGCTAGTTAGCGCCCAGGTGTCAAGGTCTAGAATGTCTGGAATGTCTCTAAAAGGTAAAACTCATTTGTTGTTACTGAAAAATTATATGCAAATCAGGAAAAATTCAAATGTGTAAGATTCATCTTTCTATACCCCAGAGCAGTGCATCAACTTTGGGCTTAAACCCACCAAGTTATTCATCATTTTTTTTTCCTGGCTGATGTTCTGACCCCCAAAAAAGTCCCAATTTCTCTCCCTCATTCCATTCCATTCAATCCCAGTCCCATATAGGTCATGAAGCCATCCAAATGAGCAGAAAAGTGAAAACACATCAATACTTCAGTCCTTCCTCCTTCCTCAGTCTCCCTTTAAAAAAAATGATTTACTTTTACTTACCTGGTCATCTGGCCAGAACCTGCAGCCTGGCCCAGTGTGCCACCAACCCAGTTTTCAGTCCACTCCTCCTCCGTCCTTTTGCCAGAAGATGGATCTAAAACCAACCATCCTAGGTTCCCAACATGGTCCGCGACCAAGTAACCTCAATAACCAAACACACCCAACCTGCATTGATTGCTTCTTGCTTGGTCACTGCCATGGCTGCTGTTGCACTGCACTGCACTGATCAAGGCCTATAAAGTCCACCCACACCACTGTCACCACTGCTGCTAGGCCTAGCTTGCTTCCTGAGGGGCCTGTGGTGTTTTTTTGAGGTGAGCCTAAAGGTAAGTAGGTAGCCTAGTCTCAAGTTAGCTTCCAGCTCACCTCTTGTCCCTTCAGCTACCATGTGAGAGACTCACTAAGAGAAAACGAACAAAAATATGCTACCACAACAGTGCTATTGAGAGTTCAGTGCTCACTTACTCCTCTAAGCTGTAGTGTGCAGCCTGTCTACTCTGTGGTGGGAAAGACAGTGTCGCACTCGCATGACTCATGCTCTTGCTTGGCTGGAGTTCCTCCATGACATGTGTGATGGTGCTGCTTCTAATAGGTGGAGAGAGTGGACAACACAATACAGACATAGTCAAGTCAGGAGTGCACCTGCAGCGTGAGTGCACACAGGTCAGGGGGCACTTACTGTGCAAAAGATGAAATCCAAATTTAATGCCAGTATTGCCACATCATAAGAACAACCTAGGCACAAATGCAGGGGGGGGGGCACTCCCCCACTGCCCTTCTTAAATAGCACTCCTACTTTATGGTAGAAATTCATTCTTAGGTATCGGTACAAGTAAATACAACTATTTCCACAGTGTTTTGAGGTACTGTATCTCCATGTTTCAGAATGTGTCCTGATCATTCTGAGGGTTAGTGTCCCTCATTGTATCTCATTTTGAGTGTCCATGTCCCTCATTTCAGTGACAAAATGTGAGGTATGGTGCATGCTTCCAAAACCCTGCTCAGTATAAAGAGTGCTTGGTATGGCCACAGTGTAAATACTCCATACAGAATGACAACGTAAAAGTAAGTGAGCAGAATCAGTCATGGAGAAACACATTTGTAGCACTAAATATGAATAAGGGAATTTGCATGGCCCAAAACAAAAAGGTCAGGCTTCACAACACAGAGGCCCCTCTTCTCACATCTGGAATGGGGGGTGTTGGCTGACTATATCCTAGGCATTTAAAGCATTAAGCAAACAATACTTTACAAATTAATCGAAATTCAATGACAAAAATCAAAAGCCATTAAACAACTTGCCAAAGGATCATAATTAATGCTAATTTTAATGGGAAATCAATAAAAATGTCTCTGCTTGCTAGCAGTAGTATTAGAAATAGAAACTGATGCGTTTTTTAGATGAGATTTTCAACAGCTTAGTTGCTACACACATGGCAAGCGTACAGCATGTGAACCTAGTGTGATTTTAAAATTATGTTCACACCAGTTTAACTGCTGCACTCATGTCAGGTGTGCAACACACTAACCCGATGGGATTTTTAGAAGATGTTTGCACCAGCTTACCTGCTGCTCACATGTCAAGCTTGCAGCATGCAAACCTGATTTGCTTTTAGACCTGGTCTACTTTGTGCATGTAAAGCACATGGAAACATTACTGCGATAAAGCATGTGGCATGCATTCTACATGTACACAGCTCACACATATTTCTGTAAGGGTATGCTGCCTGGACTTCTCCATTAGGTAGGGATCAGCCTTGTTGCTCATGATTCCTTAGCCATCAAGCAATACTAGAAATCTTTCAAAAGTCATCAAATAGGTACTCAGAATTATCCACCAGTCTCAAACTAGTAAGCTTGGTGTTTATCTCTCGAACAACATGTTCGGGAACTGGAGTTCTGGGCCTTTTTTTGTTCCAGGAGTTTCTGTACAGTGCCTTCCTGGAACTGCTGCAGTTGCTGAGTCAGTGCCTGTGTATGTGCAGTATGTGATGTTACATTTAATGGCATCTCATGTGCTATGGTAGTGCTGCTTGCTGCTGCTGTTGGGCTAGCATCTATCTGTTCCTGATGTGCTAATACCTCCACAGCTCCTCTATTTTTATTCAATTAAAAATATGTTTTTCATTTTCTTTCACTTGCCTCCAATTTTCCCACTCAACTGTTGGGGACCTCAGATCTCACTCTTACACGTTGTCTGAGACATTGACTAGACTGCTTATCATTATGAGTGGATACAACTGAGGACGCCAAAATATACCCTAAATCCCTGCAGCAGAATATTTTTATTTTAACATATTGAGACATACTGAAAAGAAACAAATGTCTGCAAAACAAATCCATTTTTTCACCTTTAGCAAATGCCCCGCAACACACTACTATGACAGGTAGGCTCATGATGCTCTCTCCCAGTTTTCATGTGCTGTTGTTTTTTTAGGGTTTCTGGCATCAATTTATTAGCATTTCTGTATGCTAGTATGAATGAATGTTTATTCTGGCCTGTTTATATAATCCATCGACTAAACAAGCTTGAGTGTGCATTCTGACACTAAATTAAATGATATAGTAACCCAGCAATAACCTAATCAATTAATCCATTTTTCCAAAATCACACATCTCTAGATCACAGTCCAATAGTACATTTTACCCTTGACCCCATGGCCACTTGTTTACACATGAAGTATCTTTGCACCTTTACAGAGGTACTGGGTTTGTCGCCTGGCACAGAGGTTCAGGTAGTTGTCAGTGGCTGAGTATGGCTCCCAATATAGACACTGAAGCACCGTTACACCCTGTCATGCAGGGATTCATAAAACTAGGGATACATGTTATCCCTCTGCCATCACAGAAGGCAGAGTGAGGAGGATTCCATGCAGTTAAAGACTGTGCCCTTGCAACAGTTGGTATATTGCCCATTACTTGTTCATGTTATACATGGATAAAGAGAAACTGATTACTGCTAAATTAAAAGAAATATATGCATCATATGAATTGTTCTTCAACAAGCTCAAATCAGAATATCATATTTTGCATGTAAATCAGAGGAAATTAAAAAGAGAAAGATACAGAGAAGGAAACAACAACAGGATATTAACCGGGGAAGGTAGGAGTCAGTGCCTCTTTAGATATGCTCCACTAGTTCATTATGTTTTGTATGCATCATTGCAATTAAGCAGTAGTAAATAGCTTCCTTTATCAGTTATGAATAGGGAATTACCTAGCTGAACCAATGTTCCTTTTCAGTGGGTTCCCATAACCAAACAAGCACATTACACATAGATTAAAAAAAATCAAGAATAAATACAGATATAATTAAATTGCAATACAACATTAAACATCATTGAGTTACACAAAACTTGCACCTCATAAATGTCCAAAGCAGCTACACCTATCAATCCCAAAAGGTCCCACAGTTACAATTCAATCTGAACTGTGGAGAGGATAACATGATAAGGACTTCACTGTTTGACCAATAAACCAAGAGTGCAAGTTACATTAAACAATGAGTCAGTTTTCTAGTTTCAATTTAAAGGAACTACTGTAAATTACAGAGTCCAGAACACATGCAAAATAGGAAGGACTGAGCAAAGATCCTCCTGGTGGGGGCAACCAGGTACTCAACACTCTGGGCTGATCTAAATCCCAGTCACATGGAACTTTTTGGTATACACTTTGTGATATAAGGTACTTGTCCTTCATGCCACTTAAATATAAAGTTTAAAACATTCAGACACCTGCAGTCTTACAATATTAACAAATCCAAGTCAAGATACAACAGGCATTGATGCTTAGTACAGGGGACAGTGAGGATATTGAGGGTGAAACTGTTATACATCAAGGTCATTTTTATTTATTTATTTATTGAATTTTGTTGACCCGGTAAGCCCACTGGACTTAGAAGTCCCTTTTTCAGGGGCAACTGAGGGGAGGGAGGATACAGATGGTAAGCAACTGAAATTGAACCAGATTAAGCTGTTGGTGGTATTTTTAGTGAATTGGAGAAATTTGGCCAGGACACCAGGGAAATTCCCTTACTCTTTTTTGATAAGTGCCATGGGATCTTTAGCATCCACCTGAACTACCACCAATCCAGGCAGATGGGACCTCGGTTTAATGTCATCTGAAAGACAGCACCTCAGAAGTGCAGCACCCCCCTCATGCTGCACTACAGTGTCAGTATTGGGATATTAACCCAAGTGCCAGATATGGGAACTGAACCCACAGCCCTCTGATCTCCCGCCTCAGAGGCGAGTGTGCACCTACTGAGCCACTGACAGCTAAACACTTTTTGACATTTTTACCAGCTCCCTGAGGCCCCACCATAGGATTCCCAATATGTATAAGGTATTCTCACAGAATGCAGTTCATTTGCCTGTAAAACAGGCCTAACTCACAGCCCAGCACCTATATTAATTTATTAATTTGAATATTTGCATTTGTATTCATGGTAAAGCCATAATCCTGAATGTTGTATGACTGCACCACTTAGAGATGAAAAGCATTGTGTGTAGTAATTTTGAGAACATCGTGAGTCTGATTAAGCCTTCTGCCTAAACTAAATAACATTGTATGTGGCTCAGTAGGTAGCACGCTTGCCTCTATAGCCAGAAGATCAGAAGGCTGTAGTTCTAGCCCCACACCTGGTACTTGGGGTAGAACCGATAACGGACAATGTAGAGCAATGCGAGGCGGGTGATGTGGTGAGTTGCCATCATTCAGATGAGACATTAAACTGAAGTCCCTTCTGCCCAGCTCTGGCCACTGTCTAGGTGGAAGTAGAAGATCCGTGGCACTTATCAAAGAAGACCAAGGAGTTTCCCTGTGTCATGGTCAAACATTGCCTGTCAATAAAACAGGTCCATGCAACCCACCCCTGCATGCACCTGGAAACAAGCTATAATACTGTAGTTTCGTGTGTCTTTCCTGGCCAGAAATTACAAATAAATTAACAGCATTAAGAACAAGTATCTGTTCAAAAAACTAAATCTAAATGGCATCAACAGCCTTTTGAAGTACAGCCTGTATCTGTTATAAAGAACTACCTGTGGCATAGATAATCATATCCACATAGAAATTGTATGCAGTTTTAGGCTCAGTGAATGAAATAGTATACAGACAAAGATTAAACACACGTTGACCCAGAATGAGTCCATGCAGACAACAGGAGATAAACCTGAACTGAAATTCTTTAGAGTAACCATTTTTTGTAAACTATTTAAATAGTGTTAGAACCATTTTAGAGCACTAGGAGCCATAGACAATAAGTTTTACTTGTTTAGTAGAATAATATGATTAAGTGTGTCAAGCACCTTCTACAAATCTATAAAAATGTCAGCTATATTCAGATTTTTGTCCAGGGCGCTTTGAGCATCCCCAGCCCCATTAACGTGGACTGTAGTAGTGTTATTTTTTTATGTGAATCCAAACTGAAATTAAGTTTATTATGTTTTCCAAAACTGATATCAGTTGCTCACTTGCCAATAGAGATGCAACAAAGCTTTAATTCACCAGCGTATTTCCTGTGAAGTCACAAAATCTATCTCCGTCGATCATTTCGTAATGTTTCCCTGTTTGATAGGAAACTTGCCACTTTTAATTTTGCCTGCTTTTGTTTTTTAGTGCAAATTGCATTGAAAAACAAAAACAGGCAAAGTAATATGGTGACCCCTGACAGAAGCCCAACCTTTCCTGGTATCTTGTTGTCCCCCCACCCAGTAATTGCCAGTCCACCATAGAATAAAATTCCATGGTGTCTAGTGTCCCCCTCAGATCGCTGGCCCCATGTAAAATTACATTCCCTGTTGTCTAGTGGTCCCCTCACCGTTTGACAGCCTAATATAAAATTAATTCCCTGGTGTTTAGTGGTCCCTCCTGCCAATCACCAGACCAATGTTAATCATAAAGTTTCCTGGTGTCCAGTGGTCCTTCATCCAGCCGCACCATGCCTCATCAAAACATATTCCCTGGTGTATAGTGGTCCACCCCCACCTGCACCCTGCCCCATATTTCAAAACTTATTCCTGATGTCTAGAAGACCCCAACTCTACCCCCACTACCTCACTAACCCCCCACCACAACATTGAGCAGACTACTGGTGCAGCCCTCTGCTATCCCCCATGGCTGGACACACAACTGTGATGGCAATGAATAAGCATGTGCTTCTACAAGTATGCACTTATTCATTGACACCTAAGTCAGGCAGCAGGCTGTGGTGAAGAACTGAGGGCTGTGCCAGTTGCCTTCTCAGGGTCATGGTGGGGGGAACAGGGTAGAGGGACACTACCTGCCAGGGGGAAGGATCTGCTAGACACCAGTGAATATGTTTTGAAGCATGGGTGCAAGTTGGGGGAGAAACCACTGGATGCAGTGAATAAGTTTTGATCTGGCATTGGTGTGGGTGGGAGGACCCTGGACAGGAAATGTTATGATTTACACTGGAGCTAGCAATCAGTGAGAGGGACCACTAGACACCAGGGAATTTTATTCACGGGTGGCAATCGGGGGTGGTGGGGCCTGCTGACCAGTGACACTAGGTAATATCTCTGCAAAATGCAGAGTTTGAACTGCCAGTGGAGTTCAAACTCTGCATTTTGCAGAGTTTTTTGAGGGGCAAAGTTGAGACTTTGCACAGTGGATTAACTCTGCAGAATGAGAGAAACCCATGAATTAATCCACGGAGCGGAGTTTCCTAACTTCACACATCTCTACATGCCAATCTTTCAGATATTTGTGACACAATGGTCAATAAAGAAATTGGTCTATAGTTAAATATCAAGTTTAGGACATGATTTGAATATTGGAATAACTTGAACATGTCTCCAAGCCATCGAGGCCAGTGAAAGAATAAAAGATTAAATACATATGTCAAAGGGTGGCAATGACTGGTGCTGTAAATCTTAGTAGTTTGGCTGGAATATTGTCAACCCCTTCTAACTAATTGGGGGGGGGTTGAATATAACAAATTCCCTTAACGTGTCACTGATAGACATGGCCATAAAGTTAAAGAGATTGGCAGGCTTTAATAGGTTATCCAAAAACTTATTTTTGAATGGTGGCAGAGTTATATCTGATTGCATCCATGCCCATATGAATAAATAATTGAATTCTTTTGCAGCCTACCATTTATAGAAGTTGAAGTTACCATTTACAATAAATGTGTTTTGATGGTCAGATTTACAAGTATGCTATACAGTTTTCACTAATCTCCAAAAATCTTTAGGGTTTAGTTTTCTGTTCTAACTTGAACCTCTTCAAAACTAAACGGTATCTCAAATTTATTTTCTATGAGTAAATATTTCTTGCATTATGAAATTCATCCCAATCGGACCATTGTTTTGATTAAATTAAGAACAACAGGGAATCAAGTTTATAATATTACTATTATAACATGTTTAAAAGACTGTGGACCCAATTCACAAAAGGTGATGTAGGGTTTGTGCCAAGCCCTGCGTCAAATCCAGTGGTCAGCACAACTGCGCCAAAATCTTTGCCACAAACTGTGCCCGTTTCAAGAAGATCAGTTGCATTTGCAATACTTTTCCCAATTTATGGCAGCTTGCACTAAATATTTGGTACAAGCAGCATAAAAAAGGGTATCCAAGATTGCTGCAAGCTAGACCAGAAAAAGCAGGTCTAACTCGTGGCAATTGTCACACAGGATCCAGAATCCTGATCATCAGCTGGTGAATGATGCAAGCCCCATGTACCATTTGGGTGGTGCACCCAGAGCTTGCGGCATTCTTGGAACTTTTCTGAATTGGGCTCTGTTTTCATTATGTTACATTTTCAGGAATGTATGTGTGTAATGCCATCCAACAACAAAACCTAGCTGTAATCAGTCATCAAAGGAAATCAGTAAAATTGGAATTCAAAAAAAATATAAATGGATAGCTTGGTACAGTTAAGGCCAGAGCATGATATGTTCTCCTGGGTGACATGCTATGAGAGATCATGTCATGCTGTAGTACTACATAATTAGTTGTACATAAGAACCTTTTCTTTTT
Organism: Neoceratodus forsteri; assembly: GCA_016271365.2. Lineage (NCBI taxonomy): Eukaryota > Metazoa > Chordata > Ceratodontiformes > Ceratodontidae > Neoceratodus > Neoceratodus forsteri. The sequence goes on from CM057449.1 coordinate 991,745,453, forward strand.
CTTTTCTCAAATGATTGGCGATAGGCATTATGGCAGAAAAAAAACACATCACTAGCTTTAACTGTATTTGTGAATCGTTAATACTGGCATGAACTAAATAGATGAGCTGCACACCAATTTTTCTAAACAAAATACAATATTTATTTACTCCAAGATTGATTTGACATTTTCCCTATAACTCCAAGGTCATTTTTCTGTTTTTGCCTGAAGGTTACATTAATTCCTGTAGAAGCTAACTTTTTCAGTTTTCCTGTATGACCAATGCAAGTTTATGGGAAGAATGCTGCTGTTTATCACTCCAAACCTCTATAAAATACAAGAATCCTTGTAGATCTGGGATCCTTATATGACATGGCCATATGAATTTAAATAAATATTGTGTTTGGTTTTGGTGAGTAGCCTAACTTTTCTGTTAATACCAGTTTGCATTCATGTTCCGAGTGTACTCCTATCTCCAGTTGGTTCCTGGGACCTTCCAGTTTTATCATACCATGCCAGTTCTCCATGGTCTGCATCCTTTGCCTGAGTGGCAGTGCATCCATTTCAATGTATGCTTATTACATTGCTGTACAAGGCCTTGCAATGCTTATGACCTGGTTACATAAATTACCTCCTCATCCCATATGTTTCTGGCTCCCTATTTTGGTCAGCAAAGGCAAACCTCCTCTTGTATTGGGGATTGGGCTTTTGGTGTGGCTGCTCTGATTTTATAGAATGCTCTTCCCCCAGAAGTGAGAGAAGCCCCTTCACTCAACACTTTTAATTCTCATCTTAAAACTCATTTGTTTTCTTTGAGTTTTGGGTCTGATGCTGTTTATTAACATTTTATAATTTTATATAAGTCAATATAATTTTACATTTTATTGTTTTATTACATATTTTATCATCTTTGGTGACTGTAAGGCAGCCAGTGCCCCAGGGATTATAGCTATTACTATAAATATTATATATAAATAATTAAATATAGACAATAAATAAAATTGCCTTGCTTTGCCACCTGGCACATTCTTTCCTGTTTTATGGGAGCCTGGATTTTCTGGGTGACCCAACATCCATCTTTGAATAATTAAATACGACATGTATAGCCAAGATTGTAATACAGCTACACAAAATAATGCTGCAACATCAGTGTGTGATGCTTATGAGAAAAAAAGTGATACAAATCTGAAAACAAAACTGTGATAAAGAGTCGAAAACCAAAAGTATTATTAAACTCATTATAGTACATGTAATGTATTCATATTTTTTGTAATACTGTTTACATTTAATGCTTGTACTATATATTTATTTTGTGTATTATATTGTGTAATTCCCACACAGAAAGCTTACAGCTAAAGCTCCACATGGCTTGTTCATCAAAGGCTCAGTTGTGATGATGGAATTGATACACTGTTGATTCCAATAAACCTTAGAACCACCCAATTGTTGCCCCCACCTTAACAGGATACTTAAGAGTGACTGTAGGTGACATTTCATGGCACAGAACAGCTTTGTAAATAAAGATATGTTGGGAATGATTGCATGTGATCACTGGTGAGGCCTCAGCTGGAGTACTGTGTCCAGTTCTGGAGACTGCATCTCTGGAAGGACACTGACAAAATAAAGGCAGTCCAGAGAAGGGCAACAAAGATGGTACATGGACTGCACCAGAAGCCCTATGAGGAAAGACTTAAGGACCTTAATATCTATTCAATGGAAGAAAGAAGGGAGAAAGGAGATATGATAGAGACTTTCAAGTACCTTAGGGGAATTGACAGGGTGCAGGTGGAAAGCATATTTCAGAGAAATCTCTGAACAAGAACAAGGAGGCATGATAAAAGGCTGAAGAGTGGAAGGCTCAGGGGTAATGTTTGGAAGTACGTTTTCACTGAGAGGGTGGTGGAGCCATGGAACAGCTTTCTAGCAGAAGTGGTGGGTGTGAAAACAATGGGGGGGGGTTCAAGAGTGCATGGAATAGACTTAAGGGTACCTTGGAGATGTGCAGAGTAGGGGAGCCACCGATCAAATAGGATCTGGGGCTGCAGTAGTGAATAGGGAAATAGGCAAACTAGGTAGACCATATGGTCCTTATCTGCAGATAGATTCTATGTTTCTATGTTTCTGTGTGGGCTACAGCTTTGACAGCTATCTTCATCTTCTCTGACCATATCAGTCTAGCCATGGATTAGGGGATGACTGAATGGCAAATCAAGCTAAAAAGTCAGCAGAAGGAGCAACAAAGTGCTGAAGGATTTGAGGAGGACATTGACAATCCAGATGAAAAAAAAGCAGACAATTTCCTATTGAGTAATAGACCTTCAGCTTTTCTGTGAATGAATGACAGTTTCAGAGAACTATTCTGATAAAGATGCTTGGGTGACATCGATACATCAGCACCACAATGCAACCACCAAGGCACAGGCTGGCATGATGAGTGAGTGGGGGCATTTTCCATTTGTTATTTTCTTGGTTATATCAGTAGTACCCAGTGTTAGAGCTTGAAGCACTTCTAGTTTGTTAAACTTTGAATGCATGCTGTAGCTGTTCATGTTGCCTCACTTCACTGCAACTTGGAGGGCTTAAACTGATTGGTTACCTCTGATCATACCTCTCAACCTCCCTCATCACAAATCAGGGACAAGGCTTAAAATGATCAGGGACAAATGACCAAAATCAGGGACACATCTGAAAAAATAGTAATATTAGTTCCAGAAGCTGTGTACAACATGCTTCTTAGTGTGAATAGCAATTTCTTACGGAGAACTAGACTGTAACACCAATGGCTGGTATTATTTTGTGATTCAAATCCATACTCTTCAGTGACAGAAATGCCAAATTTAGGAGGGACAGAAGAAATTTCTAAGGCAAAATCAGGGACATCCCTGAAAATCAGGGACAGTTGAGAGGTATGCCTCTGATTACCTCTTGCATCTCTCCCCAGTTGAAGCCCATAATGATGCTTAAAATGTGGTGATCTGTATCAGTTTACATATTTTGCAATATGTTGCACATGAAATCAGTGTTAAGATTTGCAGCACATTTTTTAGCAATAAATGATGTTTGTACAAGATGGTTCCATATTTAATCTCACTGCTGAATGCTGACCCGCTTTCCATATGGTAGAAACCCCTGTGAATTTGAATTAGTTTGAGCACACTGGGATAAGTGCATCAAGTTTTCTGAGCTAATAGTACTGTGCCCTGTGTTTACCTTACCTACCAAGTTTTGGAATGCCCCATCACTAGTTTAGCATTATATTCCATTACATAAGTAGCTGCTAACATTTTCACAAGATGATCACTAACATGCCAAATGCAGTGTGTTTTTCATTTACTGATGAGATGGCTACACTATCACTTCCAGTGCAGAGCAGACTGAGCTCCTCTTGTCTGGACTAAATACAACTACAATAAGACCAGGTAGATATGAGATCCCTGGAAAATGTAAAAAGCAAGTGCTTAGTAATGATGTGTATCTTAAATGAAGGTTTGGGACCTTGATATGCCTCTATAGTCAGTTTGTTTGCTTTTATTTATTTCTTTCATTACTTTGTCATCATTTATTTGTGTTTTGCTAACTACTAATAAAAAAATAATCCAATGGAATTCTTGTATTATGATGTAAGAAGAGTTTTACTGGCAAGGCTGGCTGTGTATTTCAATGGGAAACAGCAAACTGGTTTTCAGATTTTTATACAGAAATACCACTTTCTACCACCAACATATTATATATTTAATAGAAATATGTGGTTTGTCACCCTGTGATCTTCTCTTATAATACAGTATAGCAAGCAGCATTTTTTTCATAATCAGATTTTACAAGGGAAGAAGAAAAAGGAAGCCAATTACTGTTTCAAAAATTGTAAAATAGTATACAGTATATACAATAGTGCAAACACACAATAGGCAAAGTTTGCTAATTAAAGAAATATCTATTTCTTTTGAAAAAGATGGCAAAAGATGGCAAAATATGTTCAGATTCTCACTGAAATACGTTGATCTCATAAGTTGTTGGCAGTTTCTGACATCACAGTACCAGAATTCTATTGAATTCTTTTTACTAGCAATGTGAAAAGCAAAGGTGAAACCCCACTTGTTTTACTACACTGACAAATATTTTACTGCACTAACAAATACTTTATTTTCAAAGGCAGAAAAATAAAAACGGTAGACAGTAAGTACTAACACATCAAAATACAATAAATGAATAAAAAATAATGTAAATAATGTAATAATAAAAATAAAATGGTTGTTCATTGCTGTATTGCTCCTTGTACAACAAGATGCACAAAATAAAAGATATCCAATCACCTATTTTGTGCAATAAATGAAATAGTTGTCTATTTATCAGAAGTAAACACCTGCTGTTTTGAAGAAAACTGTCATTAGATTTAACTTACATGATGCATCCCTTTCCCAGTATTAGCATGATTAGCATGCAGTAAACCCCCAATTGTCTGAACGTGCTGCGGGACATAAAAAACATTTTGATAAGCGGGGGTTAGGATAAGCAGGAGACCACTTAAAATGTTGTACAGTGCATTCAAAGATGACTGACTGAGAGAAATGGTCTGTATTTAATAATACAGTAACAATGCACTATTTAAATTAAAACTATGCACTAGTAGTTAAAGTTCATAAAATGCTCATTATAATTTAAAATTCTGCTCCCAGCAGCCTACCACACAGTGTGATGCATAAATTGTGGACTACAGGACCAGGGTTCCAACATTTGTACAAAAATTGAGTGCTTGAACAAAATACAAAACATTTTACCTCCAGATTATAAACACATCAGCTCTGAAATGTTGTTTCAGATTAACCTGCCAAAGGTGGAAGTCACAAGTTCACATGTATAACTCAGGTCTTTTGCATCTGCCTTGCCACTGTCGGCATGGACACGGATGCCACAGATCTACATGCTTTCTTTTCCTCATCGTGGTATGGTTTAGTACAAATTGAGGGTTTCATGAGCCAATATAAGGGAAACACCACTGTCCAACTGTGAAAGACAGTTCATGCTGCAGGCTATAGCAGAAAAAAAGGTAAAGGACCGTGCAGAGTTCATAGGCTTGGAATCGTCATTGGTTAGCTGTGAGACTATAACATAATAGATCAATTGGTGTTTAATAGTCTCTCAGTGTATGTTTTGTGCTGCTACTGAATTGAAGCAGCCAGATAAATGAGGGATAATGAACGGTTTTAGATAACTGAGGTTTTTGGATTACCTGGGTATGAATAAGCAGGATTATTCTGTATTCATAAGCCTCCATCTTTTGGGGCAGACAATACCAACTTTCCTACTGACTGAGAACATGTCCTTAATATGTGCAACCATGATCTTACGCTGCTAACTATCAAGAAATATAAAAAAGAATACCAAAAAGCTGCAGCAGAGATGGCAGCCTTGGTACCAACTCATGCAACCAAATATTCAGTTGAAGAGTTAAAAACACTTAAAGCTGAAACAGAAACACAAATTAACAAATATAAAACAGATTTGATCCAACATGTAAAACAGAGAAAACACATTAAGGATGAGAATGATTACAAGAACAGCAGAGTGTAAACCTGGCATGGTCCTAAAGAGACCCCAAAACTTGTAGGGAGGTGGGGGGGGGCAAGGAATGATTTTAGAATTGATGGTCAGGATGCATCGTCTTGCCATAAATGTGACTATGAAAGTCATGAACCAAGATGGAAGACTTGGCAACAGGGCAACAAACATAATTTTTTAGAGGGAGACATGGTAGATATGGAGCTAGACCCATCAGAGAGAAGAAGAAGCAGACAAGGAGAGGAATGGATAAGAGGAAATTGGAGAGATTAGAGAGGAAGTCAAGGCAAATCACTATCGATGGGGAGACAAGAATGCAGATCAGTCAAGAGGTCACGAAGGACACAGAACCTCATATCAAGGTTCTAAAACTGTCAGATGTGATTTTAACCCCTATACATGAAAAAGTATTCAGCAAGGGCCTATCCCCCATTCTGACTAATAAACTGAATACCTTTGATGTGGAAGTCAACCTCCTTAAGTTCTATAGACGGCTGTAGCTATTTCAATATTTCAAAAGCAACATGCCACCCACACTAATTCTAATATGGATTCCAAATTGGAGGGAACTCTGAGAGAAAATATTAACTTGAGAAATCCCTCGACTTTTTGCCAGCAGCCACAAGCCTGAGCTTGTCAATCTTTTGTAATTTAGTGACATAAGCTTTGAAACACCTGCTTCTGCAGGAAAACACCAATAAGTTTCAAAATATCACTCATGAAGAAAGGACGGCCTTCAATAAATTAAATCAGAAGACTGAAGCAATTGTAAAAGTGACAGACAAGGAGGTGCTATTGTGGTTTGGGGCAGTGCTGACTATATAAAAGAAACTATGAGACAGCTTTAGAATGTAACCTTTTACAGTAAGCTGGAAAGTGACCCTATGAATGAGATTCAGGAATGTGCAAAAAATCTGATTAAATCAATGTTGGGTCAGAATCAGGCTGGACTAGCCAAAAGAATGAAGAATTTCTCACAGTTAATTGCTCTAGCTTGTCCAAGCTTTCTAACTTCTTCTGATGATCCACAATGACAAAATATCGGTGCCAGGGCTACCAGTTTTTTTTAATTGTTTCATCAACAGGATCAGCCAGAGAACCATTTTCAAAGTTTGTGGACATTTTTATTAAGCAGCCTGTCCCTAATATTTTCCCCTTTGTACAAGACACTAATGATATCCTTAGGATTTTATAGGTGATCAGAATATCAGAAAATGATTTTCTTGTCACCATAGATGTGGAAAGCTTATATTTAAATATTCCAGATGAAGGAGGCATAGAGGCACTAGGTATGGCATTATCCTCCAGAAGATAAAAAGGTTGCACTCACTACAAATCAGCAATTATGGCACAGAGAAGCTGCAAGTAAAAAAAAATTGTAATTTATTGTGCCAGACTAATAGCCAGATACTGCTTAAGTTATTACAGAAATCCCTGTGCTTCAATCAACAGGTCTTCCTTAGGGGACTCCCTAAGAAAGACCTATAGGTTGAAGCACAGGGTTTTCTGTAACAACCTAAGCAGTATCTGGCTATTAGTTTGGCACAATAAATTACAAAAGCTTTTTACTTGCAACTTGTTGTCTATGCCATGATTGATGATTTGTAGTGAGTGCAACCTTTTGACCTTCTGGGCTTTGTAGCTTGCTACCTAGTTTGCACCCCCCCCCCCCGGCTCACAGGCGTATCGCTGGTCTAGTAACCTATTATGGCATTATCTTCCCATGTAGCTAATGTGTTTCCACCCACACACTATATAATGTATTTGGCAAGATTCAACTTGTAGGCAAACTATTTTTCCTTTGAGGGCGCTTTCTATGTCCAACATAAGGGAACAGCCATGGGCACAACCTTTGACCCCAATTTGCAAATATTTACATCTGGTAAGGAGTAAGGGAGAACTCTTCCATTTATGATCAGGAAACAAATCTGTTTAAAGGCTATATTAACTATGGAAAATATACACAGGCAATCGTATCATGATCTGGTCCAGCAATATGGAAAATCTGAAGGCTTTCTCTGAGTATATTAACAATACAATCTCCAACCTTAAGTTCACCTACTCAGCAAATCAACAGGAATTTCCTTTCTTGGACATTTTGATTGTTAAAGAACAAGGGTAGATACAAACTAAACTATCAGAAGCCACAGTCCAGAAATTATCTTTCGTTGAATTATAGTTGCTATCCACCAAATCTAGCAAAGAGCACAGTGAGGGCATTTCCATAGGTTAGGAGGACGTGATCAAATTACTCTGACTTCAAAAACATAAGCTTTGAGATGGCAATCATTTTATAAATTGGAGCTACCACAACCAAAATTATTCTTGAGATTTTAACAGCAGCTGAACAGACAAATAAGACTGAGTTACTGAAAGGGAACAACTGAGTTAGAAGTGAGTTGCCCCTTATTTTTGTCATAGAGCATAATTCACTGGCCCCAAAAGTGGGCAACATCATTTGAAGACACTGGGACATCCTGAAAGCTGATCCGGGTTAGATAAACTGTCAACGTAAGCTCTGCATATTACATTACAGTGGGACACTAGCATCAAAGGCACTCCAGTCCATGCAGTTTTGAAACCTCTGGATCCTGCTCACAGTTGGCTACCAAAGCCCCCTGTTGGGAATTTTCAGTGTGAACACTGCATCAGCTGAGCTAGCACTACAAATACCCAAACCTTAAATCATCCTTGGACCCAGAAACTTTTAATATAAAACAATTAATAAACTGCAGTACCTGAGGGGTGATTTATATGCTGAAATGTCCATGCAAACTCATTTATGCAGGCCATACAAAGAGGGTCATCAGGATCTGCATAGAAGAATATAACACTACCCTCAGAACATGAAACCATGAATATGCCTTGGCAAATGATTATCTGCAGGCTGGACATCACTCTGCTGCAACTCTGAGGTTTCTTGGCATTGAAAAAAAATTACCTCAGAATCTGGGGTGAGTATAAAATAAAAACATTGCACCAGAGAGAAATTTATTGGATTTTAACATTAAATACCTGTGCACTCTATGGATTAAATGATTACCTTTCATTGCATCTGTTTTCATAAACTGAAGCTGCCAATTTCTGCTGACACCCCATATGTGCCTCTACCCTTGTTTCTCTTACCCTTCCCTCCATATGTATTTCCCCTTGTCAATGTGTTAATATGTTGCCATAGTTTTATTATTAGTTTACTTTATTTAACCAGGAAAAGGCTCCATTGAGTAAGTTCATTTACAAGGAGGTCCTGGGCAAGACAGAATATAATACAAATTAAACACAATCATATGCAGTACAAAAGTAAGCAAGCTGTGAACATAGCACAAGGAACTAGTTGAAAAGATTTACACTGTAGTAGAGGTCTGTAAATACAATATAACACAGAGGAATACTTAATGCATATCTAATTGCCAGTTACACAGTCTGAATATGGAATACTATTTGTATAGAAAGGTAGTCACTGAATAAATACATGATGTACATTTGTGCATTTCAGGAGAAATACTGATCTTCAAAGAATACCAAAAAATGCAGAATACAGTGATAGTCATACATTTAGGTTATTACAGGAATATAAGTCCGCATACATTTTCCATGTGTGTTTTGAAACCCCAATGCTAACTATGGCAATGAGTTTGAGAGAAGTTTGCAGGTTATTCCATACTGAATGGAACTAGTTGAAAAGATTTACACTGTAGTAGAGGTCTGTAAATACAATATAACACAGAGGAATACTTAATGCATATCTAATTGCCAGTTACACAGTCTGAATATGGAATACTATTTGTATAGAAAGGTAGTCACTGAATAAATACATGATGTACATTTGTGCATTTCAGGAGAAATATTGATCTTCAAAGAATACCAAAAAAATGCAGAATACAGTGATAGTCATACATTTAGGTTATTATAGGAACATAAGTCCTTGCATACATTTTCCATGTGTGTTTTGAAAACCCCAATGCTAACTATGGCAATGAGTTTGAGAGAAGTTTGCAGGTTATTCCATACTGTAGGAATGACACCGCTTTCTGCTGTTTTACCATACTGTGTAGCATAAATCAGAGTATCTAAGACAATATACTTACTTTTCCTTAGTGAATACCTACACTAAAACATGTTAATGAGATCTGAAATGTACAGTGGTAAATTATTACTGTGTAAGCCCACATGTATAGATTTTTTAGGTTCCTTGTAGTTAGGGATGTCCACAGTAGCATATAATACACAACAGTGTGTTCTTGGTGCTACATTAGTAATAAATTGAAGTGTTCTGAGGTAGAGCACATCAAATTTGTTTAGGCAGGTGGAAGAAGAACGACTTTAGATCAAGTCTGCATAGTCTAATACAGGGAGGACTGTGACTTGCATTAGTATCTTCCTGACATCCAGTGTGAAGCAAATCTTATTTCTATAAAAGAAGCTTAATCTACTGCTTAGTTTTTTGCATAGGGCTTCTATATTCCACTTCGCAAGCCTTCATTTCATTTTTTCTTTCCTTGTTAATCTGAACTGCTCATTGATCTGACTGTGTAAATCTGTCACTGTCTATAATGTTTACTATAGTAATTTGTGCTGCTGTTGTATATGTAATTGATTTTTGCTCTTGCAGTTTGGCCTGTATGTTTTTGCACTTTGTGAGCTTGTTTCTTTAAGAGATGATTTTAAGGCATGACCGCTGGGATGTACGTCATGCTCTGATGAAGACATCTTGATGACGCCAGTACATTAGCTCCAGAATGCGACTGAGGCCCGGGTCGGCATGACTGAGTGAGCAGGGGCACTTTTGGTTTGTTATTTTCTTAGTTCTGTCAGTGGTTTCCACTGTTAGAGCTTGAATGCTGCAGCTGCTGTTGCTTCACTTCACTGGAGCCTGGAAGACTTACACTGTTTGGTTGCCTCTGATTATCTTTTGCCCACCCTCCTCAGCTGAATCCCAAGATGATAATTGAAGTGTGGTGAGCTATATCTGGTCACATGTTTCTGCTCTATGCTGCACATGAAATCAACATTAAGATTTGGAGCAGGTTTTTTTAGTAATACATGATGTTTGCTTAAAATGGTTCTGTATTTAATCTTACTGCTGAATTACTTGGTACTACTCGGTAGTCAAAGGCAGAAGAAGACGCTGGGCTCATGACGATTACCTCCCACATCATGTGGGGGTATTAACTGTCTTTCTCAAAAAGGAATTTATCTAGTTCAGTGTTAAATTTATCAAAATCAGTAATGTTGACCAAAGCCTGGGGGAGATTATTTCACAACTTACAAGCACATAAGGTAAAAAAAAATTACTCTTTTGTTAGTGAATGCACGCTGAATATGAAGTTGTTTATCATGGGTTTGCAAGTATGTTGGCCTAGGTGCATGGGTGATGTTACATTGTTTGACTAGTTTTTCATTTTGTAATATGTTAAACAACAAAAGGAGATATCCTCCTATTTCATTGAGCCTGAAGGTTATATAGTTTTAACTCGGATAATCTGTCTGGATATGGCATTCCTGTAAGTCTAGGAGCTATCTGTTTTATCGATCTCTGTATATTGTCAATTACTTTTAACATCTTTATTTAGGGGTGGTGACCAGAATGGCACTGCATAATCAAGGTGTGGCCTTACGTATGTTTTATACAAGGGTATGATATAGATTTCGTTCCTAGATAAGAAAGCCTCACGAATGGACCTAATAAGTCTATTAGCAGTCAATGCAATCTTTCTACACTGGTCACTTTGTGTGAATTCATTAATGCTGACCCACTTTTCAAAGTATGAAAACCTCTGTTAACTCTAGATATTTTGCACACTTCTGGATAAGTGCTCCAAATTTTGTGAGCTACTAGTACTGTGTCCTGAGCTTCAGGTACCCATTGGGAGCTGCCTTTCCTCAGTGAACAGCATGGGCTGTTCCAGAACTATTCAGTCTGCTTGTGGCCACTGTTGGAGACAGACAAGAGAGCTGAAGCAGAGTAGTAACCAGATCATGCATGTTGGAGACAGGAGCGTTTATGAACTATTTCATGGTGATCCCACTATGCAATACTAGGCTGAATTATTTGATTTTAAAGATGAGGCCCTACAAGAATAAATCTCTGTACCAGAATCCCAGTATCTGGAAAAAAATTCAACAACAAAAAAAACTGTACCTGTGCACCTCCACCATCATTTTGCTGGAAACTACCAAATTCATACTTACACACAACTTTTTCACCTTTAATGAAAACATTTTCTTACAGAAATGCAGTATAGTAGCGATGGCCACCATGGTCCCCTAATTTCCAAATTTGTTTCTAGGATGGTAGGAAAAACTATACGAGCATATTCAACAACAGTATTAGCCTCTATATGGGCTGAATAGAGCACTGGTACAGACACAAAGACATTATTTTGATCATCTGGAGTGGTTCATAGAGTTCAGCTACAGATTTAGTTATAGCACTAAGCTACAATGATCTTAAAGCATCAGTGCATGATTCCAGCAAAAAGTTTGACCTATACTGTTTTATTCTATTTTACATTGCCTCTTTTCTCCTGACTTGTATGATACCATCTATCCCCAATTTTAGTCTGCTTTGGTACTTTGTTTTCATATTTGAAATAATAAAAGGAGTGCATCTCTTAATATGGCTTGGACCAGATTTTTATCAGCATTGCCAGCTGTTTTTGTACATGAATTGTTTAAAATCACTTCCATTGAGACTAAAATGAAATAACATGCAGAAGGCAGTGCTCCTGACCTTATAGCTTAATAGATATTCAAAAACAGCTAAGAATAGTGATGAGAATAGTGATGAAAGTCTGACCTGAAGCCATATTAAAAGGAGCACTCCTTGTATTATTTAAAATGTGGAAAAGTACTAAAGTAGACTCCAAATGGAGAAATACAGGTATCATACAAATCATGTGATAATGGGTAATGTAAAATAGAATAAAAAAGTATAGGTCAAAATTTTCACCGCTATCATGTAATTCTCTTTTACCCACAAGGTAGAAACACAAGAAACTGAATTCTTGGATTTGAAACTCATTATCACTGATAACTTGAGAGTGGGCACTTAGGGCTACATAAGGCCTAAAGTGGGGAATACAGTGCTCATGCCATTGCCCCCCCCCACCGCATTGCTGGTCTCTTCTATTCTGTATGGCTAGTTTTTAAGAGTGCACCACAACTGCTCCCGAGAGAGATTTTCAGACACAATCTAGGGAGCTGTATGAGCAGTTTGCCATGAGATGCTATGAGAAAACTGTCCTGGATCAGGCCTTGCAATATGTAACTGCTCTAGATAGGGCACGCTTATTCTTCCTCTGGAGAAGAACAATCAGGAGGATGTACCTCTCACTTTTCTGATGGAGTTTAATGCTCTATCCCCAAGGGTGAAAATCATCAAGCTCAAAATTTGGTCCATCTTAGAGTATTGCTCTGTACTACATTTGTTAGGCACTCCACTTGGGGTCCTCTATAGCAGGCATAAGCATTTAAAAGACTGCATTATTATAGCCATTTGAAATGCGAATCTAGCCACAGAGACAGTTGGCTGCCACCCAGACTGATTAGTTTTTATCTGTGTGGCAGATGCTACATATGTAAGTATGGCACAGCGAGGAGGGAATTGTCTGAACCTGAAAGAAATGTTCATGTGTCTATCAGAGAAGCTATTTCCTGCTACACAGATTTTCTTATGTCCACAACTGTCTGCCCCTCTCCAAAAATCATTATGGGCAGGACCATTCACTCTATCAAGAAAATATTTCAAGAACCTCTATGTGACATTAGGGCAAGCCACAGAAACTCAGCATTTGTCTGGTATATTGAACCAGAACATGGCTGTAACTCTGCATGCATCAAATTCTGCCTATTGAATGTGTTTCTTTTAACCCAAAGGGGGTGACAAGATCTAAACACTCCTCCAAAAGGAGTCACAGTGGATTTTTACCCTCAGAAGTTTGGATCCAGCAGGCTTAAATACAAAGCTGAATATGTAAACACAGTGGTAGGATGGTCATTTCTTAAATTTAGTCAGCAGAGAAATTCAGCCATATGGATGTTCAGAGCTATCTCCAGTAAGCTGCCCCAATACATTTAAGATTGCCTGCCTTATTGTACAGTTGGCAAGTACTCATTAAGAAGCTCCACCTTTATTTCGCTACTTGTCCCCAAGGTGAGATCTTGATTAGGTAGGGCCTCAATAAGTCATATGCTCCCCTTGCTATGGAATCAGATACAAAAATCCTTGAAATTAGATCACCCTTTGTCAGTAGCTGCCTTTAAAATAAGCTATGCCTTCTTTTTCAAGGAATCCTGTAATTGTTTTCATTAAACCAGTCTTTTTCCCATCTTGGAAATCTGAGGGCAAAATGCTGGTTATTCGCCGCTCTTTTTCCCACCCACACCTCTAGCACTTACCAGTACTCATTATCTCTGCAGCTTTGATCTTCATTCAATGTGGCTTACAATATGGGTTTAGAACTGAAGCTTACTCCATAACTTTAGTACTATCCCCCCCACCCCGGTTACCCATCAGGTAGATACTCGGAAAATATGATCCTCTGAACCAGCTCTCTAAGTCCTCAATTTCCTCTCCCTACAGTACCTCCCCTAGATCATGCTCTAAAATTGCCCTAATAACCAGCTCTTCACATAGACTTCTATATTGCTTCAATTACTGGTGCTTCCTCCCCATACCCCTTTACTGCCCTATCTTCTTCCACCGCTCATCGCTACATCATATGGTACTGTATTTACCACTGTCCTCCCTCCGCTGGTAGCATTGGGCTTGAATTCCTTTATTTGAGTGCAGTTATCTTACCAGCTCATTGACTGTGGGAAATCTATATAATGTACGTATTATGGCTAGCCCTCCTGATTGCATCATTTAATCTAGTATGGACCAAGGAAATGTCTATATATACTGTAAGTACTATGTCTAACCCTCATTATACCATTTAATCTGCTGTTGACCAATGAAATGTGTATACACTGTAAATAACATGTCTAAGCCTACTGATGGGATTATCTAGTCTCTGTAATTATGTTATTTTACCCCTTGACTTTTGTTCAATTAAGTGTGACTACATGTTTTGTCCAGGTTCATCTTGAAAATGAGCGTTGCTCAATGATGTTCGCCTGGTAAAATAAAGATTTGATTGATTGATTGATGTAAATCCAGATTGCCTATATTTTGGTCAGTTAGTTACTTCTTTGTCACAGTTTGCCCCAGTGAGTTCATTGCCAAATTCTCTCCGTTGATTGTCCCTTTGGGAAGATCTTTTTTTTTTTTTTTTTTGACAGATTACACAGTTTAGGCATTCATTATTGGCCTATTTCCTGCTTCAGGCATTCTTGTATTAGAAGGAACTACACGTATTCTTTATGTCATTTTTGTAGATATTCTTGGTAAAGTATTTAAAATGAATTTTTGTTACCATGAGTAGTTGGCATATTAGAATGGATTATTGCTGTTATTTCCTGTGACTGCATTCAGTTGCTCCAGTTCAGACCTTATGTACCTTAAATCAGTTTGGCTGTCTTACCGCTTGTTTATTTTCAATGTGCATTTACATACTTTTTTTGTTGCTTTTCTCCATATTCTCTAAAAACAGTTAAGTGTCACATTTTGTAACTTGAATTTTAACCAGCTGACTCAGTTGGCACATGTATTTTTCAGGCATATTGTAATGTGATTACTTTTCACTTTCTTTCCTCTAAACCTAAGCCTTTCCCCCTCCTACAAACTCCCATTCATGCATATACTGTATATTCAATGTAGATCAACAATTTCTGGCAGATCTAGCACTGCACAAATGAAGTCTTCATTGGCATGTGCATTTAGTAACACTTTTCAAGGGGAGGTGTTTCTGTGGTGTGCCACACCTCCTGACCAAGAGGCTGAGAATCCTCAAAATGTTAGGCAGACTGTTCTTGTCTCTCTCCACTTTTGTAATATAGGCACTTTGTAGCATATTTTTCTTTTGTGCACTGCTTCCTTTGTGTCCACAGACCATGCATCTGCCAGAGACAAGCAGAATTCTAGCAACAGTTAAGAGGAGATGTAATCGCATACGTGCGCAGTGCAGGTTAAGAAACTGAAAACCACAGTGAGGAGAGGAGTGAGGGTAAGCTGCCCTGTAATCTCTCCCCTAATGTTTGGAGATACCTTTGCTGAATCACAGAACACCTCTTAGTAGACAGCAGCTTTGTGTTTGGGGTACCACTCAGCCAGCACCACTGCACAGTACTGGTTGTTGCAGTACACACATGGACTGCATGCCAGGAAGTAATGTAGTGGCCTAAAACAGTTGGACTTCATAGGTTAGAGCTGCACCTGTGAGTCTGGAGGAAGAGATCTTCTGCTACATGCAGACAGGAAGAGAGGCTTAATTGACACTATGGAGAACAATTTGGCATCTTACTACAGTGACCTGCAGCAAGAGAGGAGTTGAACCAGACAGAGGTGGGATCTACTGCCACTGCATTGCTATACCCAAAGGGAGATCCCACTGGACTAGGGAACCATAAGCAATTCAAGGCAATATCTCTATAGCACACTTGTTCAAAGTCTGCAAGTTTAAATTGCAAAACCAGTTACTGGGCTAGGCCATCTGGGAAGGAGCATAAACACCCAATTTGTGGTCTCTTTGGGTTTTGTGTCAACAAAGTGTTGATTACAGTATTTCATTAAGTGCACCAACACTGGTCAATTACATACAACCTCTATGAGACTGCACAATTCCAATAACTTAGAAACCAGTGTAAGGAGCACCAGCTGGACATGGGTAGTGCCCACCAGTTTAACTGGGCAGAGGTACTCCGTGCGTGTATGCTGTGGGGTGAACTACCTAAAACACAACAAGGGGCTGACATATATTTTATGTATAGTTTGCACCTATAAGGGCATTGGAAGTGCTGGCAGAGGGATCCCATTGCACTGTAATGTGGCTATGCCTTGCAAGACAATCAAAGACCAGCTACACCCAGCATTTACCATTACATTATGTTTTCCATGTCCTAACATTTTCCTTGTGGACCTGTTCCTGACACCAATAATGAAGCCTTTGTCATTTGGTAATAGTTGCTGTCTGTGAGCATATTATTAGTAGAGTTAAAGCATTGCTTTTTGGCAGGAACTCTTGCTGCATGGTATAGATTCTTAGGTAGGGAGGTCATGTGGGGATGTGAGGTGGTACTGCAAACCAGGGAGTTGCACCACATTTAAACAAGGATCACATACATTTTCTCTAGGTGGAAGCACTGTGAATTTATTTAAATCTTGGCTACAATGCCCCAACCTGTAGTGTAATGATCCAGGCCCCCTCAACCTTGTCTAAACCAGCAGTACAGTTGAAGCAATCATTATCATTAATGGTCTCTCAGTTACACTTGGTTAAGACAGATACCAATCAAGTAACACTTATTTACTCATATTTCATAAATATTTATTTCAAACTTTTGCAGTCATTTCAACCCTCTGTAATGTCCCATCCCATCCCACCCTGCCCTCTACCTTCATCCCTACCCTCCCTCTACCACCTCCTCCTCACCTTTCCTTCCTTCCCACAATTTTTCATTCACCCTACTGCTTCTACAGCTACCCTCTCTGCACTGCTAACCTGTAATCCAGGTAAGAGTAACAGCCTGGATGGGACTGACCATAAAATATCTTCTCCTTTCTGCTTCTGCAGTTTCCACCCCAGTCTCTGTCTGACCTCCAAAACCTTTATTTCTATACTTGCAATGTCTATTGAGCATGAAAGAGTGCTAATGCTCTACACTCTCCCCTCCCACTCTGCCCCCTATTCTCATTTCTGCCATCCTCAATTTTCAGTTTTATGTACAGCCCTCAGAGCCCTCTGAATTTAGTGTTTTATAAATAAAGATAGCCTTGCTTTGTCTCCTTCTACTCCTCCTTCCTCACTTCTCCCCCTTTCCCGGACTTTTCCATCCATACACTATCTTCTACTGCTACTTTCTTGGCACTGATAGCTCTTAATCCAGGTAAGGGTAACAGCCCAGGTGGGGTTGACCCTAAACAACTTCTCCTTCCTGCTCCTGCAATCTTCTCCTCAGTCTCTGACCTTCAAAACCTTTATTTCCATAGCTAAAGAGCTGGAGTGCTAAAGTTTTCCTCTTCAGGATCTGACTTGAATAGTCAACTCACTCTGTATGGATGTTATTATATTTGTGAGCTTGTATAGCTGCACCTTCGTGTGTGTGTGTGTGTGTGTGTGTGTGTGTGTGTGTGTGTGTGTTTGTGTGTGGATAACAGTGAAGGAACCCTCTCTGGAGTGGGGTCAGGAAGAAAGAAAGAAAGAAAGAAAGAAAGAAAGAAAGATTTGCTTTTATACAGCACCTTTGATACACACTTATCATAAAGCATTTTTACAATGCTAGTACAAGTGGCTTTAGACTTTAGGCTTTATTTTTATGTTCGCCCATGTGCGATGTTAACATAGTGCTATGAGACTAAGTTTTGAGAGGTATGTCACTGTCAGTCCAGTGCAGGGCAATCTGCAAGAAGCTTGTCAATGTCAGAGCAGTCATCAGCCAGGCTGATTATGACACTGTTCTGGAGTCTGAATCGGTGGCAAAGCCCGCATAAGAGGCAGGAAACTACTGGGCAGCCCTGCAGAGGGCTGGTCACTATAAGGAGCCAGCAGTTTTCTAATTTTCTTTATCCATTCATTGTTGGTGTTTTTAATATGTTATATTTTTATTATTTTCTCTGTGTGTTTCTTCACTTGTTCATTTTTGTGTTTGTGGGTTTATGTGTCTAGGTGTTTGTGCATGTGTTATAGACCTTTATAAGGGCCTTTGTTCTTTTTGGCAATATCTGAGTCTCTTCTCAGAGACAAGATTGTTAAAATTGTTATTTTAGATACTTTAGAGATATTCAATATACAACAGTACACCTTACAAATACAAATTGCATTGTAAAGTGCCTTGCTTACAAATTTGTTTTTATTTGAGAATAATTAATCAGTTTAATTTATCGCTAGAAGCCACTTTTCCTTAGATTAAATTTGTGTTAACCCTTTAAGAAGGAGATAAATCGAGTGCTTGAATTGATTGATTGATCACCTGTTATCCACCTGACCCTTACCTAAGATACCTATTTCATGCCCTACTAAAGGCGCATGCATGGCATTCTGAACTCATAATTTATCATTTTTTCCCTGAGACAGCAACAGCACGGACACAGACTCCTGTAGCATGTTACAGAGATGCAGTGCTTAGCCTCAAAGAATTTTGCCATGCTTGAAAACACATGATTTTGGCAAAGAAAGTGCTTTGTTGCTTTCTTTTTTAATTTATGTAATTTCCAACAAGTAAGTTTGTCTTGTTCATCTTAGGGATATACGGATATACAGACATAGTCAGTGTTTCTGACAAGGTGTTTTGGGGGTTGTTGTTGTTCTTCACCCCCTCATAGTTATGAACATATGTAAGGTAATTTGTCTGCTTTAGTTTCTATTTTTTACAATTTGGAATAAGCAAAATAAGTTCAGGCAGTGAAACAGTTGTCTAAGATATCTCAGTTTTGATTTGTTCTTTGCTAAGAACTTAATTCTATTAGGACTCTACCCCCCACAGGCATAGATCTAGGAGTATAAACTGTTACTACTTTATATTATTTTAGTTTTATATTTATATTTATATGTCACAGTGGCTGATATTCATTCAGCGGAACCTGACTGCTGCTATTTTACTAACCGAGACCAACAGAACAGCCAGAGATATATGAGCTCCAGGACTTGTTTGATGGTTGTCAACGATGATGAATCCCTCTGCATTATTGATATTTTATTTTATTTTTTTTTATTTAAACAGCAGTTTGGAAAACCTTTGAGCCATAGGCTCATTTACAAAGGTACCTTGTCACAGTAAGACAAACCAAAATACACAGTATAGCAGTACAACACATAAGTATAACAGTAAATTAAGACATAGATACAAACAAGCTGGTACAGGTAGGATGGATGCAAACAATACCAGAGTTATGTTGTCCTTAGCAGCTTAGTAATAAGCTTTGTCATAAGTACTGAGTACGGCTTTGACTAGTGGCAGTTAAAGCATCGGGTGTTAATAAGGTGGTTACGTAAGGAAGTTTTGAAGCACGATATAGTTGGAGCTTCGGAGATGGAGGGGGGCAGTGTGTTGAACCAGGAGGGGGCCCTAAAGCTGAAGGCTCTTTGGCCGTGAGAGGTCCTAGCTCTAGGGATAACAAGAGAGGTTTTCCCAGAGGTCCGAGTATGAACTAGTGGGACAGAGGCGGTATGGTGGTGGTCAATCCTGGTGGGGAAAGCCCAAGGAGGGTCTTTTTGTAAGGGTACAGGTAAGATATTTGAGGCGCTAAATCGAGATCAAGTACCAGCGCTTTTAGCATACAGTAGACAGGTGTGTGTCATCCCAGGTGCTCCAGTAATTAACCTGCAGGCCTTATTCAGAGAAAGTAATTTTATGGAGGCGTCTGATCAGCAGCACCATACACCGGCAGTCCATAGTCCACTAGGGACAGGATAGAGGAGGTGATCATAGTCATAGAGCCTCTGGGGAGGCAGTGTTTATACCGATGTAAGATGCCCAATCGGATATTAGTGGCAGTGGCTAGGGCAGCGATGTGTCCATGAAAGGAGAGGGAGGGGTCAAAATGGATCCCTAGGTATTTATAGAGCAAACTTGTTCGAGTGGGAATGAGGACCCAGAGTGAATGAGGAGTTTGAAGTTGCAGGACTTGTTTGGGGATGAGAGAAGAACATGGTTTTGTTTTTTAAGATTTATCACCAATCTATTTCCTTGAACCAGCCCTCGGCTTCAGTGAAGGACTTCTGCAGCGAGTCCTGGAGGGCAATAGGTTACGACTTGAGGCAAAGATGACTGCATCATCAGCGTACAATAGAATGTTCCCGAGCAAGAGCGTGGAAGGGTGTTAAGGTAAAGGGAGAATAGTAGGGGCCCAGAATGGAGCCCTGGGAACCCCAGAAAAGATGGGACAGATGTCTGAGTAGGTCCCATTAATTTTTACACGCTGTGAGCGGTCAGACAGATAACTGGTGCACCAGGAGATAGGCCCAGCAGCAAAACCAGAGAGACTAAGGGCATCAAGAAGGAGGGGGTGGGAGACAGTGTCAAAAGCTTATGAAATTGACTCTTCTGATTTGGATATTCCAGCTGGTTAGCAAGCCCAGTCCTGCCTTCTTGGCTTTACAGATAGAAGTGGAAATGATCCTTTTGGGAAGATAGTGTGACCTGTGTCACCTGGGTAAGAAGAACAAACTGATACTTTCATCTGATAGACTACTACTTGGTAATCTAGAAAACTGCTTATTTTCATCCACAACCAAGGTGACTTAAGTTTATTTACCACAAGCAACTTGACTATTAAACTTGCTTACAGTTTAGTAGCTTTACCAAGGAATCTCTCCAGGAACTGAGTTGATGTTGTTGGAACTTTTTTTTAGTATTCTCCAGTTACCTTTCAGGACTTTAGCTAGGTGCCATTGTGTGGTGTGCAATATTGAAATACCTGAAACTTTTAGTTATATGTATTAATCTTAGACATATATTCTCTTGGTTTAGCTTGATTGTTGAAAAATGGTTAGAACAAACCTTTATAGGGAAAATTGAAATTTAGAAAGTACTGTGGCATTATAGAACCTATTATCTATTTTGTAATGCCAGTGGAAACAAGATGTGGGAAAGGCATTGTGCCTAGAAATGAAGAACCTAAACAGGATAGGACTTTTACCCCCAAGCCTTTAAGTCAATTAGCACTTCGTGCTTTAAGTAAAATGCAAAGGTTGCCAGGCCCTTTAAGAAAGAGTAAAAACAAGAAAGGGAAAAAAAAAAGGAAAACATTGAAATTACTTACACACCTATTGGGAAAATAAAAATAACAAACCTTGCACAGGTCAAGTATGAACCTGACAATAAACAACAGTGGGAAGATAAAGATACTCGGTCACAAAATCTACAGCCTTACTTTGTGTTGGTTGCTAAGAGCTTGAAAACTGCTCAGGTATTATATATTTTTAATAACTTTTTGCTTATTTTGATTACTTGTTCTACATTATATACAGCGGGTTTTTATTAGGGCTGCTTTTAAACTACAAGTGACCATACAGTACAAAACCATTGATTGATACTGAGCTGCCTAATCTGTTTCTTCCTAATGCCCATGTACATTTGTTAACAAACCTGAGGCCCACTATGGAAAAGGAAAATTGCAGTTTAAATTCATTCATGACACATTTTGCACCAAAATTGAAAAAAATAACTTGTTGCCCAAGTTTACATTTTAAAACTAGGAAAATATTTTTGCCTTTTCTGAGGCATTTTATTCTATTATTATTACTAGCATCAGGCAATGTTACATAGAAACATAGAATTTGAAGGCAGCTAAGGACTGTTTGGCCCACCGAGTCTGCCCATTCCCCTACCTATTCGATAAGCTGCAGATCCTAGTTAACCAACAGCTTACTTCCTCCTACCCCCACTAGAACTGCTTTATGTCGGTCCCATGCATTCTTGAATTCCCCCACTGCTTTTGTCCCCATGTCCTCCTCAGGAAGGCCATTCCATGCATCCACCACCCTCTCCTTGAAAAAATACTTCCTCATATTGTCCCTGAGCCATCCCCCCTCTATCTTCAAATTGTGCCCACTTGTACTTGCACATCACTTTTCTGAAAGATGTTACCCTCTTGGACTTTGTTGATTGCCTTGAGGTACTTAAATATTTCTATCATGCCCCCTTTCCTCGAAGGCATAAATATTAAGCTTCTTTAGTCTTTCTTCGTATTGCTTCTGGTGCAGACCCTGCACCATTTCCGTTGCTCTACTCTGGACTGCCTCCATCTTGCCTATGTCCTTGTGGAAATGGGGTCTCCAGAACTGCATGCAGTATTCCAGATGGGATCTCACCAACAGTCTGTACAGAGGGATAACAACTTCCTGTTTTCTACTGGTGATGCCTCTCCCTATGCATCCCAGTATCCCCACAGCCCTCTTTACTGCCTTCTTACATTGCTTGCCTACCTTTAAGTCATCTTATATGACTACCCCAGGTCCCTTTCCATTTTTGTTGTTTTTAGTACCTCCCCCCATTGTGTACTCTTCCCCTTGGGTTTTGTTTCCCAGGTGCATTACTTTGCACTTCTTTGCATTTAATCTAAGTTGCCATACATTTGACCATTCCTCCAACCTTGCCAAGTCCCTTCTCATTCTTTCTACCCCCGTTATGTATCAGCCCTGTTACAGATCTTTGTGTTGTCTGCAAATAGGCATACTTTCCCTTCCAGTCCCTCTGCAATGTCACCTATAAAGACATTAAAGAGGACTGTTCACAGTACTGAATCCTGCGATACCCCACTAGTAATCCCCCTTTCTTCAGAGTGGACTCCATTTAATATTACCCTCTGCATCCTGTTGTCCAATGTTTTACCCAGGCTACAACCCTGGGACCCACTCCTAGGCTGGCTAACTTATTTATTAATCTTTTGTGTGGGATTGTGTCAAATGTCCTGCTAAAATCTAAGTAGGCCATGTCCACAGACCCTCCCTGGTCTACTACTTTGGTCACCCAGTCAAATAAATCAATTAGATTCATCAGACATGACCTTCCCACAGTGAATCCATGCTGCCTTGCATCATGTGTCCCATTGGCCTCTAGTTACTCATCAATTCTTGCCTTCAGAAGTGATTCCACCATTTTCCTACCACTGAGGTCAAACTAACAGGTCCGTAGTTTCCTGCCTCTGTCTTGTTCCCACTTTTGTGAAGGGGAATCACATCCATCCTCCTCTGCCCCAGTCCTCAAGTACCACACAATCCTCCCATGATTTGTTAAAAAGGGTAGTCAGTGGTGTCACTAGTTCTCCCCTTAGTTCTTTTAGAATTCTGGGGTGAATTGCATCAGGCCCCATTGCTTTGTCCACCTTCAGTTTTAGGTGTTCTTTCAGGACCCTTTCTTCTGTGAATGGACTGGTATCAACCCTCTATCCAGAGTGCTTCTTTTCCTTGGTTTAGGTACCTTCCCCCCCCTCTTCTTTTTTGAATACTGAGCAAAAGTGTTCATTCAGTATCCCTGCTTTTTCACTGTCACCCTCTGCTCACTCCTCTTCCCTTTATTAAGCCTCACTATCCCTCCCTTGGTCTACATTTGCTCCCTAATGTACCTATAACATGTTTTATCCCCCTTCTTAACTGAGTTGACTATCTTTTCCTCAGTTTGGGCCTTTGCTATTCTGACTGCCTTCCCTGCTTCCTTCTGGTTTAACTGGTACACTTCTCTGTCTTGCTCTTTCTGTATTTCCTTATACTTCCTGAATGCTACCTTTTTCTCCCTAACCTTCCTCACCACCTCTTTTGAGAACCATAGTGGTTTTTTCATTCATTTTGTTTTGTTGATTTGCTTCACACAAAGGCTTGTTGCCTCTGTGATGGCTGTTTTGATTTTTTCTCCATTGTTCCTCCACCCATCCTTCTTGCCCGTTTGCTAATGCTTTTCTAAGGCATTCTCCCATTTTCACAAAGTCAGCCCTCCTAAAGTCCAATACTCTTGCTTTTGTATGGCTTGACTTTATGGCTGTGCTTATTGTGAACCACACTGTCTGGCGGTCACTTGTTCCCAGATGGCTACCCACTTCTCAATCTGAGATCCTCTCTCCATCCCCATTTGAGAGTACCAGGTCTAAGATTGCTCCCTCCCAAGTGGGTTCCAACACTAGCATGTTCATTCTAATCGGGCCCGCAGTGAGACACAATCATTTTAGCCTACAGAAATGTAATGATCACTTGGGTTTGGGTCTTGTGCATCTTTTCCCTCAAGTCACAGTCTATGGAGCCTCTCTCAGGCATCCTGCCTACTCCTGCCTCACCTGAAGTCATCCTACCTGTGCCTCCTCTCTCCCCCTCCTCTAGCCATGGTTGGTACCCCCAGCTTAACCCCTCCAGGGTGGGGCTACCCCTCCTTTTTGGGCACTCTCAACAGTCAGCTCCAATGTGGCAGAGGACCCCGGTGGAGGAATGTGGAAGGCCAGACAGGAAGGACCCAGCTGTGGGCATGGAGGCAGGTGCTGTCACCTACCCCGCAGACCAGTGTTTTCCCTGTTCTGGTGAGCTCTTCTCCCCCCCTCCCATGCGTGTGCACATCCCGATGCACAGCACACGGCAACCCCTGCCTGCATCAGGCACACCAGCTATGTGCTGCTCAACAAACTACAGCACTCCTGGTCTCCACCATGAGCCGCTGATGAGCCGAGTGATCTCCAACCTCCCCCCGGGAAGGAGCAGCCCCAGTGGGCACTCAATCCTCTCTCCCCTGCCATCCCCGGTACTCCAAGCTTGCTCCTGAATTCAGGTCGCTGGAATTAGACTACATCCATACGTGGATGGACAGTTTCAATCCTAATGTATTTGTCATGATGGAGACCTGGTTAAATAAAAAAGTATTTGACACAGAGATTTGTATAGATGATAATAATATTTATAGACAAGATCATTTAACTAAGGGGGGTTGCAATTTATTTGAAAAAATAATTTTTCTGGGACAATTCAAGTGGCTAAATCAATTCCTAAGAAACTGGATATAATTATAATGAAAATACAATGCTCCAAAAACTTCTGTTTTAATCTTGCAGCATGTTATAATCCCCCCTCAGCTCCCCCTGAAGTCTTACAGACTTTTATTTCTATGCTTGCACATTTTACTGATCAAGAACTTATAGTGATGGGTGATTTGAACTGGGACATGTTAAGACCAACTACACAATTATTAAATCAATTTACAGCATTAAATCTTACTCAGATTGTTGATGCACCAACTTGACCAAATAGGGTTTCTAGTCATACCTTATTAGATCTTATTTTGACTACCACACCTCACAGATTTGTTTATCCAGCTTTTGATCCTGATATCAGTGATCAGTGTTATGTAGTATGTATATGATAACAGTTTACAACTTTAAATGCTTCAAATGTAATTATATCCACCCCTTTGTCTTGCCCCCCTTGCCAGCCCATGTTTACCATCGGTGCCGGGCATTAGGGATTGTGCGTAGGGGACGGAGGAATTGGGGGGGTGTGGAGGGTTGTGGACAGTGGCGGGAGTGGTGCTCTCCCATAGGGGTGGTTCGGCCTCGAAGACGCCCTGGGGCAAAATGGTTTCTGGAGCGTGGTAGTCCCATTCTGGTTCCCATACCCAAGGGCACCTCTAGTATTCGAGGGCAAGTGGTTGGGACAACTCATCAACCCTGTCTGACCCGGGCGTTGTTGTGCAATGCCAGATCTGTCTGTAATAAGACAGGTCTTATTGCCGACTTTGTTGCAGGGGCAGATCTGGCTTGCATTACTGAGACCTGGTTGGATGGGAACGCGGCCCCATTTTTAGAGGCCGCTGTTCCTATCTGGTTCTCGGTTATACATCGCCCGAGATTAGATCGGGGGGGTGGCAATCTGTTTCAAGACCGGATTGGGCCTAACTGTTGTTCCAGTTGAGGAGGCAAGATCGTTTGAGTGTACTGTGGTGGCTGGTGTGGGTTGCAGGATTGCTCTCATTTACCGTCCACCAGGGGATGAGAAGCTTTTCCTGCAGGAAATAGCAGACTTTGCCGCCGACATGGCTTTGGAATCACCCGGATTGATGGTACTAAGTGATTTCAATGCGTGGGTCAATGACAAATCCTCACTTTTTGGTCAACATTTCCTCCAGATGATGACATCGCTGGGATTCACACAGGTTGTTTCCACAGCCACCCATAAAGGTGGTCACTCTCTTGATCTTGTTTTTCTCCTGGGGATCGAGGCATCCGATTTGGTGGTGGAACCAGTTGGTTGGTCTGATCATTACTCAGTTGGGTTCAATTTTGAGGCCCCCCCTGGGTAGGTCGGCCCCTGTGGAGTTGGTCAAGTACCGCCCATTACAGGATGTTGTCCCTGAAGACCTGATGGCGGTCCTTGACTTCTCGCTGATTGATGATTTGTGTTCTGATCCTGAGCGGCTTGTGGTGGCCTATAATGAGACCATCTCGGCTGCCCTCGATCAGATTGCACCAGCCCGTGTTCACCCCCTTCCACACCGTCCTGTTGCTCCTTGGTTTGATGAGGCATTGAGAGGGCTCAGGAGGTTGGGGCATAGGTTGGAGCATCATTGGAGGAAGACTGCCTCGGATGCCGACCATCTTATTTTGTTAGAGCATTATAAGCTCTATCAAACAGAAATTTCCCGTAAGAAGGCAGAATTCCTGTCCGGAGAAATTTCTGCTACTCAGAATTGACCAGCTCAGCTCTTCAGAATTGTTGACAGACTGTGCAACCCAGTCTGTCAGCAGATCCGTCAAGTTTTCACACAGATTGACTGTGAGGAGCTCACTCGGTTCTTCATTAATAGGGTGGAAGACATCCGGAGGCAGTGTCCCCAACCTCACTCTAAGGTTGTTGCAGTTGACCAGTGTTTTGTTGTGGTGCCTGGAATTTCCTGGAGTACTTTTGACCTGCCGGATTTCGTAGACACTATGAGGATTGCCTGTGAGATGCACCCAATGTGCTGTAGGTTGGATCCGGGTCCTACTTCCCTGATTTTGGGATGTAGTGAGGTTATAGGCCAGATCCTTGCTCAGATTATCCGGTGCTCCTTGGAGATGGAATTTTCCCCAGCTCTCTGAAGGAAGGGGTGGTGACTCCTTCTGAAGAAAACTTCCTGGACCCTGATGACCTATCTAACTACCTCGATCTCTAACCTTCCCTTTGTTGGGAAGGTTATTGAAAAGTTGTGGCGACTCAATTAGACAACCATTTGACCATCCATAGTCTATACGAACCTTTCCAGTCTGGTTTTCGTAAAAGGCATAGCACCGAGACTGCTCTGGTTCGAGTGTTCAATGATCTCCTGATGGCGAGAGATTGGAGACATCATTCTATTCTTGTTCTCCTTGATCTGTCATCAGCCTTTGATACTGTGGATCATGGAGTTTTGCTCAAATGCCTGGGGTCCATCTGTGGACTTTCAGGTATGGTTCTCAGATGGTTTTCATCTTACCTCGAGGGGAGAATGCAGAGAGTAGTCTCCAGATTATATACTTCCGGGGCTTTCTCTCTGCCCTGTGGGGTTCCACAGGGTTCAGTGCTTTCCCCCATGTTATTCGCAGTATATATGCTACCCCTCAGAGACATTGTAAGACGGTATGAGCTGAGGTTTCACTGCTATGCTAATGATACCCAGCTCTACCTGTCTTTTGCACCTGACCAGGTTAGTGCTGTCTCGGTGTTGAATAAGTGCCTTGTAGATATCCAAGACTGGATGAATTCCAGTGGTTTAAAGTTGAATCCAGGAAAGACTGAGGTTATAGTTGTGGACCCCGGCCTCAGGGTTGGGGGTTTGGGGGTGGGGTCCCCCTCTGGAATAGTTCTTGGGGGCATCCAGATCCCCATTTCTGAATGGATGCGTAACCTGGGTGTAGAGCTTGACACAGAGTTGACCCTTCATTATCAGGTGTCCTCTGTTGTCAGGACTGCATTTTTTCATCTGAGAAACATCTCCAGGATTAGGCATCTGGTTCCTCCTGGTGACTTGCCAGTTTTGGTCCATGCCTTTGTGACATCTCGCTTGGACTACTGTAATTCCTTGTACCTAGGGCTTACTGGGGTTGATATCCGCTGCTTGCAGCTAGTGCAGAATGCAGCACCACGTTTGTTGTCCGGGGCTTCAAGAAGATCTCATATTACCCCTGTGTTGTGCTCTCTGCACTGGCTGCCTATACAGTGGCGGATCACCTTTAAAGTAGGTCTTTTGACCTACAAAGCCCTACATGGGTTTGGTCCTGACTACTTGAAAGAGCTTTTGGTTCCTTACACCCCTTTGAGACAGCTTCGCTCGGCTGATGAGGCATTGCTGGAGATTCCAAGAGTTAATCTGAAGTCTTCTGGAGCCTGTGCCTTTGGCTTTGTGGCTCCATCCCTGTGGAATTCTCTACCCGTCGGCTCCGAGAGAGTACAACAGTGGATATTTTAAAGAGGCCTTAAAGTCCTTTTATGGAATAAGGCCTTTCCACCCTTGTTGTAATTGGTTTTACTTGCTGAAATTGCTGTTCTGTTTTATTATATTCGTTGTTTGTTCTTTTGAACTGTACAGCACCTTGAAAACTTGAAAGGCACTTAATTAAATACATTTTATTATTATTATTATTATATCTATGAATTGTTCTCAATTTAATGAGCAGGCATTTCTCTTTGATTTACTCAGAGTGACTTGAACTTATCTCTGTCCGGATATTCACTTAGCTTGGGATTATTTTAAAGAATCCCTCTTGGACATAATAGATAAGCATGCTCCTTTGACAAAAAAATAATAATTTGATCATATCCTGCACCTTGGTTCAATAGACAGTTAAAACAACAGCTGATTGAGAAAGATCAACTGTGGAGGAAAGCTAAAGTGTCAAAGCAACCTAGGGATATTTAGAATAACAAAACTTTCAGAAACAGGTGCACCAGTGAAATTAGGGAGGCTAAAAACAGGTTTTATAATCAGCAGTTTAAATGTGGAAAAAATAATAGGAAGATATGGAAGGAATCAGGCAAATCAAGGAAAAGTTAATAAGTCATCACTTCCCAAAATATTGAAGGAGAAGAACCTGATTATTGTTAAACCTTTGGAACAAGTAAAATGTTTTAATGAACATTTTAGTGAAGTGGGAAACACATTTGAT
Source organism: Neoceratodus forsteri (assembly GCA_016271365.2). Classification (NCBI taxonomy): domain Eukaryota; kingdom Metazoa; phylum Chordata; order Ceratodontiformes; family Ceratodontidae; genus Neoceratodus; species Neoceratodus forsteri. The sequence continues at coordinate 991,774,683 of CM057449.1, forward strand.
AACATTTATCCAAACCATCCTGGTAGTATATTAGACTCAAGATTTGTTTCTAATAATAAAAGACCTCTATTCACTTTTCATGATATTACTGAGTGAGATGTATGGTTTGAGTTGGGAAAACTGGATGTAAAAAGGGATCTAGACAGGATAAAATAGATTCAGTTTTTATAAAATTGGTGCACCAGTGTTAGTTAAACCCTTGAATTATTTATTTAATTTTCAGTGAGAACCTCTGAAGTGCCCACTGATTGGAAGACTACTTGTATAACTCTGATATTTAAGGGAGGAGATGAAACAGACCCAGGGTGTCACTGCCCTATTTTGATTTTAACACTCGATTTCTAAAATGATGGAAAAATTGGTATTCAAACAACTAAGCAATTACCTTGTTAAAAACTAAATATTGACTGATTATCAGGCAGAGTATAGTAAAGATCACAATGCTACTTAAGTATATTGCTTCCAGTGATACAGATGATATAGTAACAGCTTCTGATCAAGGTAATTCATTCCCAGCATTTTATTTGGTTAGTTGACCACATTATTATGTTAAATAGGTTAAAGGCTTCTGGTATAGGATTAGGTCCTTTGTTTTGGTTCTCCTTCTACTTGTCCTCCAGACTGCAGAGTGTTCAAGTGGGTCAATACCTGTTCTGATTGTATCGAGGTAAATAAAGGGGTTCCTGAGGATCAGTATCAGCCATTATTATTCCTTATTTATGTTAATGAACTACCAAACAGTACATCTGTTGATACAAAGACTTTTCTTTATGCTGATGATACTATTATGCACACAAAAATAAAGATTACAAAATGGCTATAAAACTATACAAAAATATTTGATAATATCCAGAATGCACTTATCAAGTTACACCTACTACTTAATGTAGATAAAACCTAGTGTGTTTTATTTACTGGATGGACAAGGATGGAGCATCAACACTTAAATAGAGGAACCAAGAGTAGACATGGGCAGCAGGCAGTAGAATACCTCTCAATTTCTCAGCATTGAAATGCATATCATTGGCTTTCCAACATCCATGAAAATGGGCAGAATGTGTAGCACTTTCTTATTTTAAAGAATGATATGTCTATTAATAGTGGAACCTATATGTGTAGTGTTAAGGAATGTTTTCTATCAATTTAGTTCATGGTTTTAATAGTTTGTGTGTCAAGAAATAGATATAACATTATAAGGAACATCATTAAGCCTTCATGGAGCATGGGTAAATTTGAGTGTACAATATTAGCACCATGTGAACATCATAGTAGCTGAGTGGGCAGGGGAGGAGGGGGGGAGGAGGAATTGAGAGTGGGAGTTATTTAGCTGCATATTCTGCGGAGCTTCACTTCTCCAGGGTACACTGTACAGGTGCAGAGGTTGCTTGCTCTGCAAGAGGCTTGCAGTATTCCACTCTTAACTGGCTACAGAGTAGATCATAACACAGCAGCTGTACAGCAGGTTAGATTGGAGTCCAGGGGTGTCCACTGCTGCTCCTGTCCCTCAGTATCCCCCTAGGGTTCACAACAGGGTTTGGAATATGGCGGGCAAAGGTGGAAGCCAGAGCATCACTGCTTCAGGAGAGGGAGAAGACTCATGGCTAATAAGTAGCAACCATGTTTCCGCCTTAGGGAAGTGGAGCATGCTACTCCCCCAATCAAAGGAGAGCAACCTGTTGGCCCTAGAGCCCCAACAGTGGCTAAGCTTGCCTCTGGTGGGTGTGGGGGGTCGCCATCAGAAAAGGGCAACTAGGAAAATGTGTTAATACTCATACAATCAATTATTAAGGGAACAAAGACAGAGGTCTGTATACAGACCATTTAAGGAGGGTAGTACACTGTCCCTCAGAGACAACAGTGGAAATGGTACACCCTAGAATTGACCAGTTAGTAAGGAAAATGGGGGGGGGTTGGAGGTCAGACATTTACAGTATTATCCATATTTGGATGAATGGTTTGGCAGAGAGGCCACTAGGGCTAGTCAAGGATATTTGCATGACACTGGGGGATGGTCTAATGGGTTTGGCTGTCACTGTGACCTTTATTGAGATTCTCACAGTACACAGGAAAGGAGAGACAAGGAGGCCTAAATGTCCAAATTAAATGATTGTTTGATAGGTGGTGTGTGGAAGAGGGGTTTTGCTTCCTGGGGATTGAGGTGCTTTCTGCTGGGACAAATGCCTATTTAACCTGGATGGCCTTTATCTCACAGAGTGAGTGAGCAAGAGCACTGGGAAAGAAGTTTAACCCTTGATTTAGGGGCAGTTACCCTAATAGGGGAAGGCTGAGGCCAGGGTTATCCATGGGATACACTCAATTGAGGGAGGCCTAAAAAGCACTCCACTATTTGGAAGGAGCAAACTGGGAGTTGGGGGTAACACAAAATTGAGCAAAGAAAGTAGAACTAGCTAATGAACAGAGGAAGGATAGTAGGCAGTGTTCATAGAGGATGATTTGCTTAAATGCCAGAAGACCTGGAAATAAAATGAGTGAGCATTAGGCAATGGCAGCAAGTGGAAATCCTGGCATATGGTTTCAGCCAAAGACACGGCTAGATAGTCCATGAAATTTCTGTGATATCTCTTGAGAAATTCCCTGCCTGCCTTCAGTACCACTGTGGGCCACCAGAGAGAATCTATTTAGATATATCTTGACATATCTGGAACTATGACTGCAACTGTAATAGCAGTGATGGGAATGTGGGCATCACCTACGAACAGCTGTGCCCTCACTTTCCCAGGCCATGTACTATTCAGGAGGAAGACAGCAATGCTTAGAGGAGGGGGGTTGCACAATATGTCAGGAGAGGTATCAGTGTGATGGAGGATAAATAGATGAGGAGTGGGGGGGCTATGATAGAATCACTATGGGTGTAGATTGCAGCAAAGGGAAGGTCCTGCCTGCTTGGATGTAATCTACAATCCCCCTAATCTGACAGAAAAGGTTCACAGGGATCTAGATAAACAGATTAAGGCAGCAGCAAATGGGAAAGTCATCCAGTTAGAAGACTTCAACATTACCAGATGCTGACTGGAGCATCCCAATGGCATGTAGCAAAAGAGATCAGGCACTGGTAGACACCTTTCCGAAACTGCTTTCTGATTCAGCTGGTGGAGGAATGGACAAAGATTGGACCCTTTTTGAGCTAGTTCGTACCAAAAAAAACAACATCAGGGGTTATCAGTGGAGGATCCATGAGGGTCAAGTTACCATAACACAGTGGTTTGACATAGCTCTGAAATGACAGTGGTGTTGACCCAGACAATAGTCCAGTGAGGGAGGCAGTATAGCACAGTGGTTTAAGGCTCTGAGCTGCAAGTCTGGTGACATCCAGCAGACCAGACCTGGGTTTGAATCCCACAGCTTCCACTTGCATACTGTGAGACCCTGAGCAAGTCACTTAACTTCCCTGTGCTCCCAGGTCGGCTCCTGTAAAAAGCTTTCAGCTTAGTGTGCTACTCCTGGTTAAACAACTAAATAATAAAAACTTTAGCATCGCTTATCTCAGTAAGGATGGAGGAAAAGCTAAGGGAGGGATTGCAGGGTATCAAAAGTTGGATATGGTAAAGAATAAGTTGAACACATGTCAAAGAAAAGATTCTAGGTGCAATGAAAGGTTGGCTAGAAGAAATGGGAATGGAAAAGGGGCATTAGAAGCCTATGTAGTTTTGCTGGGAAGTTGTGTGGAAGTGAAGGGATTAAAGGAGGCTTTCAAAGTGAACAAGGCCAAAAAGACAGAAGCAAGCACAGAGCTCTACCTTGTCAAAACTTAGAAAGCTGGTAAGGAAGCGAGAGAGGGCAAGTCAGAGGTAGAGCTACTGATTGCAGAAGGGTGATGGAAAAAACATAGGCTTTTTAGGTGTGCCAGGGAAAGGGGAAGAACATGGGTGAAATAGACTAAGAAAGGACCGTCTAAAACGCACTTACCCACTTGCAACTTTGAACATACTCTACTGGAAACTTCAGTGTACATATGTATGCTGAAGACTGGATTAAGTGCAAAACAGTGCAGCATTTATTGAGTACACGGCTTAAGAAAGTTGGTTAAGTAGTTGTTAGCCAGAAGAGAGTAGGGCTTTCAGAGACAGTGGATAGGATCAAGAGGAGGATAAGAGGGCAAGGGATGAGGGCAAAGTATCATGTTGCACATGTTCATATGCTTTGCAGGGAGAAAACTTGATAGACTACATGGTGTTCTGCTGACAACTATGAATGTTTGTATATTTAGATGACAACAAAGCATTTTCAAGACCTTGAAAACTGACCGTTAACGCTACCTGTAGAATATGTCCTGATTGTGGGTTGGGTAAGTGCTGTTTTAATGACTGTTGATTGTGTACTCATACTGAGCAGCCTACACCTCCTTGTGCTTCTTTTGGTGGAATTGTAGATTTAGAAAGGGGATGCATGGATGAAGGAGGATAGGCAGAAAACTGATATTCCAAGTTAATACTTCTGCTCAGTCTTTACGGTCAAGAAGGGGTGCCACTGCCAGATTGCAGATTCCAGGTAGGGTGGAAAACAAATATGAAAAAAGTAGTATCACAGAAGAAAAGGTGCTTAAGGGGCTGATAGGGTTACAGGTGGGTAAGTTCCAGGGAGTGGATGGTCTGCACCCATGGGAACTCATGGAGTCTGGCAGGCTCTGGCAGCATTCCTGGTAGACTAATTCAAATGCACTGCCAAGATGAGCATAATTTCCAGGCAGTACAGGGTAGCAGATAACATCCCCCTGTGCATGAGCAGGGACATCGGGAACTCAGGGATTTATAGGCCCGTTAGCCTGACATCCATTATCAGGAAGCTCCTTGAGACTAGACAGTAATCAAGGAGCAGCTGGTCAACTTTCTAGAATCCCATGAACTCCAGGACAGTAAACAGCATGGCATTGTATCTGTCAGGTGAACCTCATAAGTTTCTTCAACTTCATGTCACAAGTGTGGGATAAGGGTCAAGCACTGCACATCCTTTACCTAGGTTTTTGCAAAGCCTTTGACTAAGTGCCCCACAGGATTCTAGTAAAGAAGTTGTGAGGTATAACTGTTGGGGATAAAGTCACTAAATTGGTGGGGAATTGAGTAGGGAGGACAATCCAAAGGGTGGTACTAAATGGTGCATACTCCAAAATTAGAAGGTTAACAGTGGGGTCTCACAGGGGTCAGTCCTGGACCTGGTGCTCTTCAATGTGTTCATTTGTGGCACTGGAGAAGGGATCTTGGGTCAGATGTGTCTGTTTTTGGAAGGAATAAAGATATCTGGTAGGGTGGATAGTGGGAAAGGTAGGGAATCGAAGAGCGACTTAGGGGAATTGGAAAGTTGATTGAAGGTTTGGTAAATGACATTTAATGCCAAATAGTGCAAGGTTATGCATTTGGTGAGTGGAAGTATAAGGAATGAACACTGGATGTGGTAAGACTGCAGCAGATCACAGGTCCAGAAAGCAGAGCTGGAGGCTGGAGCTGGTAAGCACTGCAAAGAGCTGCAAAGCAATTGTGAAGTACTATGTTTGGGCTATTATTTATTTTTTTGCCTATAGCTGTTGCTGTTATTGGGGTTTAAAACAGTGTGAGATGGGTAGGGGAAAAGAGGGAGGATTAGTAGAGACTGAGGGTGGGCTTCTTAGCAAATACACCAGATGCCATTTTCGGTGAGGGGCAAGCATGTGACACATCCAGTCACAAGTATGACTTCAGTCCCATGTATATATTTTACAGAGGGCCTAGTGACCCCTCACATGAACAGGAGTGTGGTGTCTCACCAAAGGACATTTGCACAGCTTCCATAGGGAAGATGGCAAACCATGGGGGATTATGCCCAGGATGGAACACATGAGGGGTAGAAGGAATACATTAAGGGCAGACCTGTGCTGACATGTAAAATAGCTCATTAAAATTACTCCCTAACTGAAGTAGTCTAGTGGAGGCAGGTGAAGTAAGTAATGTGACTATTCCATATCTTGGGTAGGCCTGCAGAAGCAGGGTAACCAGGTGATTACATTACTCCCTATTGAGGTAGACCTGCGGAGGCATGGTAACTAGGAGATTGCAACTACTCTCAGTCTGGGGTAGGCATTGGAGGCAGGTAAAGCAGGTAGGTGGAACGACTCCTATCTGGGGTAGGCCTGCATGCATCTATGCTATATCTGGGGTAGGCTTACAGAAGGAAGTAAACAGGTGGTCAATTCCTCGTTATCTGGGGTGGGTCTATTTAGACAGGAATACCAATAACTGCAAGTACTACCAATCTAGGGTAGGCATGCAGGAGGTAAATTAGATGGGGAAAAAGTCAACTGGAACGGTGGTACAGAGGGCTGAGGCACTGGATGTCTTACCTCATGCTACGCCAGCGACCTGAGTTTGGGAATGGACTTGGGTTGTCAGGGTGCTGGCATGGGGGAGGGTGGGAGCAGGACATGCTGCCTAACAGCAGATCTCCTCTACTGGAGAGTGGGGTCACCTCCTGCAGTCCTGCCGCCTCAGATGAAGGTCCAGTGGCAGTGCAGGTGGGTAATGGGCGACCAGGAGGGTGGGGCATCCCACAGTGTGTGTGATACATGCGTTGCCTCCATGTCGCATACTCTTGCCAAGTATGTGAGGGTGGACAAATATGGGGAACAACGTGGCTAAATAAATAAAAAAAAAAAAAGAAGGGAAAAACCACTTCTGAGCTGCATAGAAATAGGAGTGATCAAGAGTTGGAAGCAGAGGAAGGTGTACTGACCAGGTAGTGGAGTGTACAGGTTAGGGAAAAGCTGGAGACAGGAGATGGAAGTGGGGAGGATGGTGGACTGCAGGGTCTTGGGGCAGCTGTTTTCTGGGAACATCTGAACATACAAAATTGCCAGCAGATGCAGGTCATTCGGTCTATCTAGTCTGCTCAAATGTGCAGCACTTCAGTCCATTAGACTGCAGCTGCCCCTATATGCTCTCCTCCCATCTCAAGCCCCTCCCAGTTTGTACCCTCCCTTGAATCTGTCCCACCCCCTTGAAGCCCCAGCACTCTGCAGCGATACATTCCTCTGGTAGAGTGTTTCACCCTGCAACCACCCTTTCTGTGAAATAGTGCCTCTCAGTTACCTCTTGAATATGCCCCTTCCAACTTCATAGAGTATCCCTGGTTTCCTTCCGCCCTTCAGAATGAACATACACCTGGTGTCTACTCTGCACAAACCCTTTGGTTACTTGAAGGTCTCAATCATGTCCCCTCCCTCCCTCCCTTCTTTCCTCCAAGGTATACATATTGAGCTCTCTCAGTCTCTCCTCATATGGTCTATTCCCCAACCCCAGGGTCATTTTTGTTGCCCTGTGCTCTACCTCCTCTATTAGTTTGATGTCCCTTTTCAAGTAGGGGCACCAGAATTGCATGCAGTATTCTAGGTGTGGTCTCATCAGGGACCTGTACAGGGGCAAGATGACCTCCCTACTCCTAGAAGTAATCCCCCTTGCACTGCCCCTTAGCATCCTGTTTGCCTTCGCTGCTGCCTTCCTGCACTGAGCAGAGTGGTTCATCTGAGTGGTTCAGCACTTAATGAATACTTTTGCTCAGTGTTCACGGAGGAAAAGGGGGGACCGCTACCACCACGGGCTGGTATGGTGGGGTGGGGACAGGGGGAGAGGAGGCAACAGATGGAAGAATTGAGGCAAGTAGAGTCCTAGAGGGACTGAGGGCACTGAAGGTAGACAAGGCACCAGGGCCAAATGGCATCCACCCCAGGGTGCTGAGGGAGATGGCGGAGGTGTTGGCAGAGCTGTTGGCAGATCTGTACAGCACCTCACTGGAGTCGGGTTGTGTGCCACTGGATTGGAGGATGGCACATGTAATGCCATTACACAAGAGTGGACCAAGAGATGAACCAGGTAATTATCGCCCTGTAAGTCTCACCTCCATAGTGTGCAAACTCATAAAGACAATACTAAAGGAAAGACTGGTGTTATACCTTTAGGACAATGGCCTCCAGGATGTGAGGCAGCATGGGTTTGTTTCAGGGAAGTCTTGTCAAACCAACCTGATTCAATATTATGACTGGGTGACAGGTGAGCTGAATAAGGGTCATGCCGTGGATGTTCTTTACTTGGACTTCAGCAAGGCCTTCGATTCTGTGCCTCATGGGCGGCTTGGGGAGAAGCTAACCGGTGTAGGGGTAGGTGCAAAGATGATGAACTGGATTACAAACTGGCTGAGTGGGAGGCTGCAATGGGTGGTGGTGAGAGGGGAGCCCTTAACTCCAAGGCTGGTGATGAGTGGGGTGCCACAGGGCTCTGTGTTGGGGCCAGTATTGTTTGGGCTCTTCATATCAGACATTGCACATTGGGTGGTGAGCAAAATAAGTCTGTTCGCTGATGACACAAAATCGGAGCAGTGGTGAATGGAGAGGAGGGATGGAAGCAGCTGCAGGGGGACCTAAGCAAGCTAGAGGAGTGGTCAGAGAGGTGGCAGCTGGGGTTCAATGCAAAGAAGTGTAAGGTTATGCACTTTGGGGTGAAAAACCCAAGGAGAGAATACTGGCTGGGGGGAGTTAAGCTGCGGATCACTGAGGAGGAGAAGGACCTAGGGGTAATGATAACAGGGACCATGGACAACACTACTCAATGCAGGAGAGCAGCTACAAAAGTGAACAAAATGCTGGGGTGTATAGCAAGGGTTTTTTCATCCAGGCGTAATAGAGGCGATCTTGCCCTCTACAGGTCACTGGTAAGGCCGCACTTAGAGTATTCTGTGCAGCTTTGAAGGCCATACCCAAGCATGATATCAGGCTACTGGAGGGGTGCAGAGGAGGGCAACAAAGATGATATGTGGAATGGAAGGGACCGACTATTACAGCAGGCTAAGAGACCTGAATATGTACACCCTGGAGGATAGAAGGGACAGGGGTGACAAGGATAGAGACATTCAAGTATCTGAGGGAATCAATAAGGATGGGGCAGATGGGGTCTTTAAGTTAAGGAGGGGAGGATCACCAGGGGCATGCGCTAAGAATAGAGGGGAAGATTTAGGAAGGAAATGAGGAGACACTATTTTATAGAGAGGTGGTAGCAAAATGGAATGCCCTACCAGAATGGGTGGTATCATGTAAATCTGTGAACAGTTTCAAAGGGCATGGAACAGGAACAGGGGAGAGTGAGGGTGGGGGGTGGCAGTGGGATGACAAATGGGAGGGGTGGGGCAGCTGCAAACAAGGGGTGCTAGCTGAGCACTCAAGCAGATTTAGATAGACTGGGTGGTCTGTTTCTGCTGGCACATTCGTATGTTTGTATACGTATCTTCCAGTTACCAGCGCTCCCAGATCCTTCTCCTCCTTGGATTTTGTTAATGGGACACCCTCCAGCCAGTAATTGTGTCCTGTGTTCTTGCCTCTTAAATGCACCACTTTGCACTTCTTGGCATTGAAAACCAAGCTGCCAAGCTTAAGATCATTCCTCCAGTTTATCAAATCCTGCTGAAATATTTTTGCCCCGCATCTACCTCGGCACAAATCTTTGTGTCATCTGCAAAGAGACTGATCTTGGTCTTAATCCCTACTGTAATGTTGGCTATGAAAATGTTAAACAGAACCAGTCCAGAGCACCGAGCCTGTGGTACACCACTTGTTACTGCTGCCCTGGGTTCAGATGCCACCCCCCCCACTACTACCTTCTGCTGTCTATCCTGCAGCCAGTTCTTGACCCATCTGACCAGTTTCCTCCCTGCTCCCAGACTCTTCAACTTGCAGGTCAGCCTACTATGTGGCATCATGTCAAAGGCCTTGCTAAAATCCAGTTTAGAGGACATACACTGCATGTCCCCTGTCCTGTGCCCTCGTAACCCAGTCGTAAAAATCAACCAAGTTCGTCTGGCAGTATTTGCCTGCGACAAACCCATGCTGCCTGCTGTCCTGGAGGTTGTTATTCTCAAGAAATTGTACCAGCCTTTCCTTGAGGATTGTTTCCATCAGTTTTCCCACAATTTCAGTAAGGCTCTAGTAGTTCTCCAGTTCATCCTTGGGCCCACTCTTATGGAGAGGTGTCGCATGTGCTTCCCTCCAGTCTCTGGGCATGCACCCAGAGTTCAGAGAGGTATTGAACAGGCATGCCGATGGCCCTGCCAGGACCTCTGCCAACTCTCTCAGCACCCTGGGTTGGACTACATCTGGGTCAGGTGCCTTGTCCACCTTTAGGGACTTAAGGCCCTCCCTCACCCTTTCCACCATGATTTCCCCATCCATGGTTGCTTCTCTCCCACCTCACCCTTTCTCTCAGGTATGAGCCCATTCCTCTCCATGGTGAAGAGTGAACAGAAGTATTCATTAATTACTTCTCCTGATCCTAGCAATTTGATCCTTGCTCTTCTTCTTCTCTCTGATATATCTAAAGAAATCCTTTTCTCCTCCTTTGATCCCCTGTGCTAACCTCTGTTCCTCAGCAACGTTTGTTGCCCTTACCACTCTGCTCGCTTATCTGGATTTCTTCACATATTCTTCTTTGTCTTCTGTCCTGTTGGATTGATTGTAGGTCCAAAATGCATTCCTCTTTTCCCTACCTTCTCCACTACAGTACCTCTCTACTCATCCAACTAGGTTTCTTGGTCCTGGCTTTCTTGCACTGGCTCTTGACACACGTTTTAGTGGCTTCAGCCAGTCCTGTCTTGGTGACTGCCCATTTTTGTTCCATGTCCATTTTTGGGCAGATGCTTGCCATATGACTTTCCAGTATATTTTGCATCCTGCCAAAGTCTGCACTTTTGAAGTCCAGGACCCTAGTTTTTGTAGTGGCTACTTCCTACCAGGTTGATTGAGAACCACACTGTGCGGTGGTCACTGCTTGCCAGAGGTTCTGCCACCTTACATCCCTGACCTGTTCCCCATCTTCCAGTACCAGGTCTAGTATATTTCCCCCCTCATTGGATCCTTTACCCTCTGGGTGAGAAACCATCCTGGAATGCTTCCAGGAGTATTTGCTCCCTGTCGCAATTGGTTGCTGGGATGCTTCAATCCACTCCTGGTAGATTAAAGTCCCACACCACCACTTTGCTCCCTTTGCCTCCTTATCTTCTCCCCCAGTTCCCTGTCAATGTCCTCTTTCTGGACCAGAGGTCTATAAACAACCCCCAGACAGATCTTGGTCCCTTTCTGGCTGTGTAGTTGCAGCTAGATTACGTCTGGCCTGCCCTCCTTACCCTCCTCCCTATTACATCTGATCCCTTCCTTCCATAAATGGCATCCCCCCCAACTTTCCCTTTATCTCTATCCCTCTGGAACAGTTTGTATCCTGGGATGGTTAGGTCCCAGTCATGGTGCCTAGTTGCCCACGTCTCAGTAATGGCAGCTATGTCCACCTCTCCATCTGCCATCAATGACTACAACTCTTCTCACTTGTTCCCCAGGCTCCTAGCATTTAGTGAAACCATTCTCCATGCTGCACCTATCCTTCCTACTTCCTTACCCTTCACTCCAACCACTATTTTACATAAGGTCATATGTGGTGGGGGAGGTCCATGGGACCCCCTCACCTGGTGATTTCCAGCTCCAATGCCTCCCCCTACCAAGTTTAAATGATACCTCTCACTGATGAAACCCCCAGCTTCTGCTTAACACCTGTGAAACTGCCCTGCTGAGGTGTAACCTATCCCCTGCATAAAGATCTGTGTTATCCTCATGTACTACCAGTCCTCCACCATTCTAGACCCCTTGGTCCCACACCATTCCTTCAGCCACTTGTTGAAGTCACTGATTCTTCTCTTTCTATCTGTACTAGTCCTTGGCACTGACAGAACTTCTGAGAAGGCTACCATTGCTCCTTCTTTGCTGATTAGTTTCCCACTTCCTGAAGCTGTCTTGTACCTCTTCTATCCTTCTCCCTTCCAGATCATTCGTTCCCAGGTGCACCACAATGTGTGGCTTCCCCCACCTTTCCCACATATCTGCCCATATGCTGCCCCACTATGCTCACTGTCATGCCTAGCATGTACTCTACCCAGATGTTGCTTTTTCTGGCACACTCCCCCCCACCTTATACCCTAAAGTACAGAATCCCCTAGAATTATGACTCTCTGATGCTTTTCCTGCTCACCCTCTTGTTGCCCTCCACCCTCCACCCCCAACTTGCGAGGCCTTCTTATCCCCCTGTCTCAAACCCCTTTGCCTCCCCTAACTTTTGCTCTGTCCTTTCACCCTCAAAACTATGACTGAGCTACTGACCTCCACCTCAGAACTATTTTCCATCTGTGGAATCTCCCTTTGCACTGACTTGTTGCTCCATCCACCACACTACCACCTCCTCTACTATTACTTCCCATGTCTTCCTAAATGTGGCCCTCCCTCACTCGGACTTCCCTCCTCTCAATATCTTTAGCCTTCCCTGGCTGCCTGCCACTTCCCTTCCTCCTGTCTTGCTCCTTCTTCCTCTGAGGGAGACTGCATCACCATCACCTCACTGCCCACCCTCGCCAATGTGTCTTCTTGGTATTGCCTGGTCTTCTGACTAGTCAACACAGAAAATCTGTTTGCAGTGCTAATCTCCTTTCCTTGAATGAGTCCAGTCCCCCTTCCCACAGGCTGATATCTTTGCTCAGACTCAGTCTTAGTCATGCTCCTGTGCCTTACCCTTCTCCAGTCATCACCACTTGTGTGGCCCTCCTCCTGTCCCACCTAGTTCCCTCTTATTTTTGCCTGTTTTGAGCTATTTTTGGATACCTCATTAGTTTCCCCTCCTGGCTGTGTTCCCCTTATTCCGTCTCCTCCATGCCTCCAGTTCCCTCCTCAACCACCCTATTTCCTGCCTGAGCTCATCCACCTGCCAACACACCCTGCAACCCCCTGCCCTCCAAGCAACTCCCAGGAATATGGCTGCTTCACATCCTTGGCAACATACAACCCTTCCTATCATCTGCTCTATTTGACTGCCCTGCACATCCTCTCCTCCCTTATCCTGTTTTACCCCACTCATGGAACCCTTTCCCACCTTGGACACCCCATGTCTGTACAGGAAATATGCAGCCCTCCTAGTCAGGCTCTTCCCTGTCTACCAGTGTGGCCCCTTCCTGCTGTCCTGCCTGCTGATGCCCTGCAGAGGCTACTCAAGATGCTACACCTACTGCTGTGGCATCAAGCTTCGGTCTCTTGGTCCCTTTGAAAATATAAATGGATCCCAGCCCTGTTATTGGCTGGTCCGAGTCAAGTGACCACCCTTCCCTCCTGTGTATTTTCCAACCTCTCCTCTCTCAGTTAAATGCCCCTTCTCCCAGCCAAGACAAAATCATTTGTTTTGCAGTTACACTGTTTAAACACACAGCACACATTACAATCTCATTAAATGTTACCTGTGTCCTAAAAGAAAAGAAACAGCACAGAGAAAGTACTTATCTTCTAGCTCCAGCTGCCTGCCTCCCTCTGCAGAGTCTCAGCTCCAACAGAAACCAACAAGGTAAATCACTTGTAACAAACACATGATCCAGGCTCTGCTACTGGCTGGTCTGAATCACGTGGCCACTCCTCCTCCCTCGTGTATTTCCCAGCTTCTGTAGGTTTCCTGATGGCTGAAGTATGGATGCTTTAAATGAAACTGGGTGCACTAGCAGGGTGGCAGGTAGGAACGGCTGAGCAGGGGACAAGGATGGGAGGTTGTGGGAGTCAGAGGGAACTAGGGCTACACTAGGAAAACTGGAAGAAAGGTAGGTAGACAGGGTTAGAAAGGGAGTAGCTACAGGGTAGGAGTTGAGGAGGGAGGAGTGAGGGACAGGACACCATTGGTCCTTCTTCATCAAAGGGTGAGGACCCACCAGAGAAGAGGTTGGTAAAAAGCTAGGGAAGGGGGGAGCCTCAACAGATGATGGAGGGGGCACGGCTGCAAATGAGGGTAGCAACTAGCAATTGTTTCTAACCATTAATTGTGGAAGGAGACAGATATTCTCAGGATTGCCTGCTAGAAGATGAGCATAATTCTAGATGTGGCTAGGGAGGAGCTGCAAGAGGGCCAGGGAAGGCCAAGGGGAATGGAAGCATCAGTAGGTATAGCATAGGGCACTCAACTGAGGAGAGAATGGAAAATACTGAGGACAGTTCAGACACAAAAGGATATACAGAAGAGAGGAGTTTGGCTGGAAAGTGGAGGAAGCACCACAGAGAACAGGCAGAGAGGTGGGGGGGCTCAGTAGTGCAGAGAGGGACAGTTAGGAAGTTAAATCTACAACTGATAAGAGCCCCAGAGGGAGGCTGGGGGGGTGCTAAATGGTAGGGTGGTGGTCATAAGGGATTTGATAGTGAGGGAAGTGGGTTGGGCTAGAGGGGAGGGGGAGCAGTGTAGGAGAAGGGTAGTGTGCTTCTTGGTTATGATGACAGATATAATTCACCTAAAGGTACACTCAGTCATGCACTGGGTAGGAGGGAAATCATTTAAGGTCATCCATCTGGGAACCAGTGACTTAGCCGGATGCGATGTGGGCATCATGCAGGAAATATCTAGAGAGGTAAGGAAGAATTGCTGGGGAGCAGCCAGATTGGTAGCCTTCTCAGAAGTGCTACTGATTCCTGTGGTACAGCAACAAAGGGTACAATAGAGGAATTCAGCTTCTGGCTTCTGGCTGGTGCATGGAGGAAGGCCTTGGGGTGATTGGCAATTGGGGAGGGGCTGGAAAGACATGACTCTCTACTCACCAGGCAGATTACACATGTTGTAAGTAGGAAGGGAACAAGGCCACTCGCTGACTGAATCAGGGACTACATTAACAGTAGTCAGAACTTAAACTAGAAGCAGGGGTGGGGCAGCAGGCAGAGTCTCACCAAGGGCCTTCCAGAGGATGGGGCTATCTGGTTCCCCCCAGGACAAACAGTACAGAAAGAGTAACAGGGTAGGTTGGAGAGGGGAGCATAAAGAGGAGCAAAGAAAGGGTGAACGTGGAAGTTGGGAGTAGGGGAGAGGGGGATAGGAGAGCTGTGAAAGAAAGGAGGAAACCTCAAGTCCTGTGAAGGAGCAGATCAAAACTGATATGTGGAATGTTGTGGCCTTCAATGAAAGATATCTCAGAAATAAAACAGATGTCCTGCAGGCCTTGTTAGTTGATGGAAAGGTTGATTTATCAGCAGTCAGTGAGACTTGGGCCACCCCACACCATAAGTGGGATCACTCCATTCTAGGGTACACCCCCTTCAAAAAAGTCAAGGTAAAAGGAAAAGGGGGTGGCACTCAGTGTTAGGGAAGACACAACAGCTGCAAGTGAAGACATGGGGGGAGGGGACCTACAGACTTTATGTGTCCAGCTGTACTTGGAAGCAGGAAGAGATCTAAGACTGGGAGTTGTCTACCAACCACTGCAGCTGGATGAAAGGCGGGGGAAGAGATGGAGGACATGATCAGTCAGGCAGCAGGATGGGAGAGGTGGTGATAATGGGGGACTTTAACATGCTCAAAATTAAGTAGGATGTCCCTATTGCCACATGCAAAAGAAGCCAATTGTTCCTATACATGGTCCAGGATGGGTTCCTGATCCAGAAAGTTAATGAACCCACCATGGAAGTAACCATCCTTAACCTGGAACTACAAATGGGGATCATGTCATGATATCATGATATCTCAATTTGATATCCAATAAATTTGAAGATGTCAGGGAGAATACATTGAGGGATCAACTGGGAAGCAATGACCATTACTGTGGTTCCACATACTATAGCTGGGGAAGGAAATTCCTAAACATGAAAACACATGTACTGAATTTTAGGAAGACTGAGTTCAGTAGGATGGGCAGGATACTAAAAGTAAGTCTGGCTAACTTCAGGCCGGATCTGAACATGGACAAGAAATAGACTACAATCAAGGATGGAATCATAGCAATTTTGAAAACCTACTTTAAGCAGAGAGATAAGAAAGGGAAATCCAGATAGTCACTTTGGTTTAACAGGGAGGTGGATACAGCTGTTAAGGAAAAAGGGACTTTGTATAGGAAGCATAGGATGACCCCAGATGGAAGAAGATAGGATAACCTATGTAGAGAAGGCGAGGGAGGTTGGGGAGATAATCAAGTAGGCAAAGGCTAGGAAGGAACTGCAGACTGCGGTGAGGAGCAGGTAAGAGGACAAGGCCTTTTTCAGATATATAAGGGTAAAAGGGCCACAAAGGAGGGCATTGTTAGACTTACGAAGGGGAAAGGGTGGGTGGAAAAAAGTAAGGATAAAGCAGGGGTTTTAAACAAATTCTTCTGCTCTGTCATTACTAAAGATAAGGGTGGTCCAGTGCTGTTGATATATTGTACTAGGTTTTGGTTAGGTACGATTGCCTGACAGACAGAATCCCAAATAACCTTTGCCCGATTTCTTAATCCCGGCACACAAAATACCAATGGACTTGAAATACCAAATGCTAGAATCCCAACATTAGCTGTGTTGGGATGTGTTGGGCTTTGTCTGGCATCATAATGATCAAGGAATAGTAATGTGTCATGCTTTTTTTGTAATAAATTAAGAGACACTTTGAAGTTTCTGATGATCCTCGCAACCTCGCCTTACTGTCCTATGGAAGGTATCACCCAACCAGCTACATTATTCATATGAAAAAGTCAGCAGAAATATTTGTTCTAACACAATAACCCACTCTTCCGCAGTGTCAGTCCACCCACACCAAGTATGCCACATCTACATTACTCTCATTTTTTTTTTAAACATTGCCACTGTCTGGTGATTCCCCCCCCCCCCACCATCTCATTCAACAAAGAAGATAAAAACCTGTATATAAAAAAGCTACTGATAATTCCTCCCTAGCATTTAGAAAGAACACCTTATAGCAACCTGCTCCCCACTCCAGCACCAACCCTAGATCAGAAAATGTGTAATTATGTAAGGATGCACTGATTTTCAGTGGACTAGATGACAGTGAAAATATAAAACAGAGTTGAATGTGAATAAAAAGAAACTACACAGACAGTTGTTTCTATTACAAACTGGTACAATTACAAAATGGTACAAACTGGATTAGGAATTTTTTTTCATTTTTACAATAATTATTAAAAAAGTGTTTCTTTGAGTTGGAGAGTGCATAATCCATAACACAACTTGGATTTCAGCAAGTCAGACATACAATTGTTGGACATCTCAAAATCGGGCAATTAAAAGTTGGGTTTGTGATCGTGTCGGGATTTAGGTGTCGGTTAGATTTATGACGGGATTGTAATTGTTGTGAATTTGTACGGATCCCCTTGGATTTCAGCAAAACCTTTGACTCAGTTCCCCACAAGAGGGTAATCAAAAAGTTGAAGGACTTTGATGTGGGGAGCAAATTGATGCAGTGAGTTGTGAAACGATTCAGTGGGAGGACCCAAAAGGTAGTGGTGGTAGGGGATCTATTGAAATCAAAGGAGATCACCAGCGGGATCCTACAGGGGCCTATGCTCTGACTTATGTTGTTTCAATTGTGTTCATTAAAAACATAGTGGAAAGTGTAAGAGGCAAGACGTGTCTCTTTGTAGATGACATCAAACTCTCTGCAAGGGTGGACACCATAGATGGTGTCAGGAACCTTAGAGAGGACCTTGCAAAGCTGGAAAGATGGTCTGGTATCTGGCAGTAGGGGTTTAATGCAAAAAAAGTGCAAGGTCTTGCATTGGTTGCGCAGGAACCTGAAAGTTGAGCACTGGCAGAGGGGTGAAAGTCATGGTGTCAGAGGAGGAAAAGGATCTGGGGGTGTCCATAACCAATAATCTTAAATAATCTGTGCATTGCAGAAAGGCAGCAGTCAAGGCAAATTGGATGTTGGGGTGCTATTGGATTGCATAGCTAGAGGGTTCTCAAGGAGAAGGACGGAGGAGATCCTGCCACTATATACAGCAGATCCATGGTCTGACCACACCTGGTCTACAGTGTATAGATGGGGCTGCCGTGTCCCCCCGAAAACAGTACAGAGAGTAACAGGGTAGGTTGTAGTGAAGGAGCAGGAAGAGAGCAAAGAAAGGGGAATTTTGAATTTGGGCAGTAGGGGAGAGGCGATAGGAGAGCTATGAAAAATGAAGAAATCACAGGTCCTGGGGAGGAAGGGTGGTGGGTTGAGTCTTTCAATGCCAGAAGTCTCAGAAACAAAATGAATGACCTGCAGGCCTCTTAGCTCAAGGAAAGATTCATTTGGCAGAGTCACTGAGACCTGGACCACTCCAAACCATGACTGTAATCTCTCCATTCTAGGACACACCCCTTCAGAAAAAGACACGGTGAAAAGGAAAGGGTGACAATCCATGTTAGGAAGATTTAACAGTCACAGTGGTAGATATGGGGGGGGACCTACAGATCTTGAGTGTCCAGTTGTACATGGAAGCAGGAAGACATTTCAGGTTGGGAGAGTGCAGCTGGATGAAAGGAGGGCTAAAGAGATGTTGGCCAACACATCCAAACAGTAAAGCACAGTGCACATATGCTGCCAAAAAAGTATTTTACTTAAAGGCTCGTCGCTATACATCAGTGGTGTAAGGGACTCACAATATTCAAGTCTAAGCTTGTGAAATGATCATTTCACTCATGAAATACCAACATGGTATTCCTGTGACACTGTCCCGTATCAGAATAGAAACTGGCTAATTTAAAATAATCAAGAACACAGAGGTGGTGGACTGATCAACCAAGCGCTTCTTAAATTCACTTTGTCAGGGGTGCGGTGATCAGAACAGGACTGGTTTAAATACGCTGCACAAATAATCAATTATGCTGGTGACGAAAACCCCCAGAAATAAATTAATAAAAAAAAATTACTCATGTTTTAATCCTCAAATCGGAGGTGCATGAGTGCCCAATGTCGGCAAACTAAAACCTATCTCATAACCATCCCTTAATTTTGGATCAATACGTTTCTGATAAATAAAAATAAATTGTCATGGGACTGTGTCGCAAGATAGATCAGAACACTGGACAACATAATATAAAGATGCACACCATCACATCGCTTAATACCAACCGATGAATAATATTAGTAAACATATGCCTCTAAATTCAGTTCATGGTTAAAACGATCTGGAGATAAGGTGTGGAATGTAAAAATCCACTTTGCTCTAACTGATCCAATAATTTAGCTCTATTACCACCTCTACGTAGTGGAGCAACTCCTTCAAATATTACAAATCGAAAGCTACTTGTGTCACAACCATGAACTAATTTAAAGTGAAGCCCAATTGCACTATCACATTTTATCAGAGTGAACAGATCTAAGGTGCTTGAATATACAAGGTCTTACTTCCCTGGTAGTCTTGCCTATGTAATATTTATTGCAGGAGCACCATACAGCATATACTACAAATGTGCTCCTGCAATTAAACAACCTTTTAATTAATACTCTTTTACCTGACTGCAGTGGTTTAAACTCCTTACGTGTAACCACATATTTGCAGGCATTACAACTACTGCACTTAAAAAAAATCCTACTATTTTCTTACTCATACCACAATCTGCAACATAATGACTGCTTATTAGCAAATCCTCTAAATTAGGTGTTCTATTTTATGCAATAAGTGGTTCATTTCCCACTGCATTTCTGCAAATTGGGTCAGTAAAATTTTTTTAATTGAGTAAACTTTATTAACATTTTAGGGTCAATAAGCTTTTTAAATTTCAGCATGTAATATGTGACACATACTTCGAGATCCCTTTGAATTCAGTATTGAATACCGAAGCTTCAGCATGTCCTCGCTCAACTGGGCACAAGCTGAAGCTCTGTGGTGAGAGGAGGCAAACCGAGCATCAAGCAGCTGCCTCCCAGGAGGATGAGTCAGCACAGGGTGAGGGAAACGCCAAGAACATGGACACCCTTGCCCCATTGGAGTGGGTGGCCGAAACAGAGGTCATGGCTGGAGAAGAAAAAGCTGAGCACCTATCTATAAAGCCAGGGCTCATTTCCTTTGCTGCAGCAGTGGTTAAGGGCCTCCTGCAATGCTCCCACGGGATGTTACATAGCGTATCCCCACCTGTGAACCCAGATGGATGAAAGGACTTGGACTGGTTTTGTACATCGTGTATATACTATACTCTAGTTGCAATGTTTTTTAAATTCTTGGCTTCAGGTGGGCTCCCCCCCATCCCATAATATAACTGAGGGATTGGTCCCAGATAACCCTGAATCTGAAGGGGAGACCCAGGCATTCTCCTTTTCCCTATGCACGGTGGTAGAAATTGGCACGCTGGGCCCTACTGACTATTATCAAAGTATATACCTTGTTCACTACCTGCTGTCCGCGCTGCAACTACCCCCAAGCAACCTGGTCTGCTCAGATAGGGTTGTAGCCCCTTGCTTAGGGTTATTTCCCATCATGGCTTTTTGGTCTGGCTCTCCATGGTTTTCTGGCTCAGCAGACCCCCAGACTTGTCTAATTTCCTATAACCCAACAGGTTGGAGATCTAGCCTCTGCTATTCTGTGCAAGCATTAGCTGGCATTGCCTCCGGACCGTAGCCATCAGGGATTTCCTATTGTGTTTCTTTTTCTGAACCTTATGCAGGGCAAGCATGCCCAGGCCCATGACAGTCAGGCTCCCTCCCCTTCCCCTCTCACCCTCTTCCCTCTCCCTTCCCCCTATTGCTTACTCTTTGAATCACTCACTAGAGTGTATAGACCTTAGTAGGGATGGGTCCTTGCTTGATTTTTGACCCTCTCTCTATCCCCTAGGGTGGTGTGAATTAACATTGCTGGAGGCACCCTGCCTATTTGGGTGCTCCCAAACGTGCTTACCTCTCCCACCTTAGTAGTTACACAAGTTACTGAGTTTGCACTTAGATCTTGTTCACTGTGTGTTTTAACTGTTCTTAAGTGCTACTTTACTGGTTGATTTTTGTAGCTCACCTGTTTGTTGTGCTTGTTTTCTTGCCTGATACAGTTCAGTTTAGACAGATACACTGAGCAACATATTCCACTGTTGAGCCTTGCTATGGACCCGCCAGTAACTCCCCCCAAGCCTGCTCCTATTCTGCGAGGCTTATTTGGGTCTAACAACCTTTTTTCCTCCTGTTCTCTGCAAGCTGCCATCAGGTAGGTGGCACTTTTGATAAATAGAGGGCTGGGGATATCCACCAACAAGTCCAGTGCCATGCGATGGGTCTCCTGGAATGTGAAAGGCTTGAACCATCCTGTTAAAAGGACAAAGGTGTTACAACATCTACATTTTCTTAAGGCGGACATAGCTCTTATCCAGGAGACCCACCTCATGGCCAAAACGGTTATGTGGCTCCGTAAAATGTGGGTAGGCCAAGTCATTGCCAGCACGGCCCCCAACAAATCTAAAGGGGTCTCAGTTCTCATCCACAAACCTCCACATGGATGGCAGAGGAGTTCAAGACAGATACCCAGGGTAGATGAGTGCTGGTGAGGTTTTCTCACCTAGGGGGCCGCACAATAGTCAGTAATATATATGGCCCTAACACTGACTCAACAGAGACTCTATTGGGGAATAGCCAGGCCCTTATCTTGCTTACCAAGAATCACCCCCAACTCCCCAGTCATCATTGGTGGTGACTTTAATCTTGTGCCAGGTATCTTTCTGGACAAATCCAAGTCTACTCCCAATCTCATCCCAAAGCCAGGGCAGCTGTACAGGAGACTAATTGAGAAATGGGGTCTCATTGACCCCTGGTGGAAGGACAACCAGATGTTAGGGATTACACCTTTTCTCCCCAGTACATGCCTCCCACAGCCATATTGTTTTTGGCTTGCCAATTGTATGGCGGCCCATGAAGTCAGTGATACTGTATATATAATGTAGTGATTTCCGATCATGCCCCTATCTTGTTAGACTATCTCCCTGCCGGTCAACTCTCTGAAAGCACCAGGTGGCGGTGCAATCCCCTCCTATTACAGGATCAGGAGTTTCAAACAAGCATCAAGGCGGAAGCCAGGAACTGCATCCTAAATAATGGGGTGGAGGAGGGTTGTGCGGGCACTGTGTGGGAGGCCTTCAAGGCTGTACTTAGAGGCAGGATTATTTCATACTCTGTGGCCAAAAACAAAGCCTGGAAGGAAGAGCTGGAGCACCTGCAGGCGGAGTTGTCCCTACTAGAAGCCCAGTTCAAAGCCTCCCCCTACTCTTATAAAGACATTGCCTTGGTTGCCTCCATCACAGGCCTTAAGTACTGGATCAATTGTATATAGTAGAGGTAGGCTGAGTGGCAGCTGCTTAGAACTAAGCATAAGTATGTGGAGGGAGGAGACAAGGGAGGTAAGCTGTTGGCTTATCAGCTCTGGAAACAGCAGGCTGCCTCTCAGATTCATGCCCTGAGGAGCACCTCAGACTCGACTGTGTCAGATTCCAAGAATATTAACAAGACCATGAGCCTATTTTACCAGACACTGTATAAATCCCAGGCCAGAGCAGACTTTGAGTGCTTCTCTGAGGTCTTAAATAAGTTGTGCACCTCTGCCAAGTTGCTGCAGATTTCTAAGGAGAATATGGAAACGCTGGAACAACTGATTTCAGTCGACGAGCTATGCTCTGCTCTCTTCCAAATGGCCAAGGGGAAGGCCCAGGGTCCCGATGGGATCATGGTCGAATGGTACCAGCTCCTGTTAGAAGAGATCTCAGAGCCTCTTCTTAAAGCATTCCATGAGGCCCATAGGGTCAGTTCCCTTCCCCCTACAATGAGAGAGGCCCTGGTTACCCTGCTCCCTAAAAATCAAATGATCCCCTAGACTTCACCAATTTTAGGCCCATTTTGCTTTTCTCAGTTGACACTAAATTGGCAGCTAAAATGCTCACCAACCACCTGATTTTGTTCCTTCCATCCATCGTTCACCCCTCTCAGGTAGGGTTTACTAAAGGAAAATCAGGGGCGGACAATTTCAGTCTTCTTTTTGATCTCAAATAGTTGGCCTTGCAATCCAAAATACCTATGACAGCTTTAGTCATAGATTTTTCCAAAGCCTTCAACTCAATAGAATGGGGATATCTCCATGAGGTGCTAAAATCATATGGCTTTGGCCCCTATTTTTGGAGATGGGTCTCCACGCTTTACAATGCCCCCTCACCAGAATTCTGACCAATAAAGATATCTCCCCTCCCTTTCAGTTACATAGAGGTACTCATCAGGGCTGCCCCTGTCACCGCTCCTTTTCCTCATCGTGCTTGATCATCTAATTTGCAAGCTTATACAAACATGGGAGATTGAAGGGATGGAAATTCAGGGCCAATCCTATCTAGTGAATGCCTTCACGGATGATCTTTTGTTGACCCTGTCCCCTCCTCACCTCTCCCTTCCCAAGGCCCTAGCAATCCGGAAGGACTTTATCGATTTGTCTGGCCTCATGATCAACCAAATAAAAAAACTCTGGCCCACTTAAACGAAGTCTGTACGAGGAACTGTGTGGCCAGAATGGAGATTTCTTGGGCCCCCCCAGGGTTTCTTTTACATGGGGGTATTCATTCCCACCACATGGAAAGATTTGGAGGTTGCCAACTTCTCCCCCCTTGCTTGCCTTCCTGACAGCAGAGTTTGACAGGTGGTGGAAGCTACATCTCTTCCTACGGGGCAAGGTTGAGGCAGTTTGTATGTTTGCACTCCCTAAGGTCTTGTATCTCTTCAATAACCTTTCCATTCAGCCTGCCCCTCTTTTCTTTAACTATCTGAACAAATTGATCTCATCCCTTATATGGGAAGGCAAGTCCCCTAGGTGGGGGAGAATGAAACTTCGAGCACACTGGTCCCTCGGGGGCTTGGGACTCCCTTGGTTTCAAAGTTATCAAGTGGCTTACCTAGCCACCCATGTTACTAAGTAGTTTGTTCCTTCCCCAGCTCCTCCCACTTGGGTCACATTAGAACAGAGCCTGTTCCACAATACACCACTTTGGTCCCTTCTTACCTGTCCCTCCTTGTTGGTTAAAGTGGCTACTCTGGTTATGGTAGAGACTATTAAAGCATGGACTCGTTGTATGTCCTTATTGTGCATGCAGCCTAATTCTAAGGGTCCCGCTTGGGTATATGCCCCCCTCTGGCACAATAAGATGATTATGGTAGTCAATCATCCTCTTCACTGGCCTGACTGGGATCTCAAAGGCATCCAGGTGGTGAGAGACCTCCTTATCCCCGGCACATCTACCCTGATGTCCTTTGAGCAACTTAAAACCAGCTCTCACCTTTCCAATAAGGATTCTTGGAGGTTTCTCCAAATACGCAGTGCCACCCAGTCCTACAAAGCTCAAACCTCGATGGATCCATGTTGGCTCAGGCTGCACTCCCTGTACAAAGCTTCTTCTCAGCAAGGCCTGGCAGGTGGCCTTTATAAGTCTATCCGGGATGCCCAGCCAGACCTCACTTCGTCGTGTCGGGCGAAATGGGAAAATGACTTGGCAATAACTCTCCCCCCTTCTACTTGGAGATGATACCTCAGACTAGCTCACACTGCATATCGGGATGCTAAGAGTCAGACTATCCAACTAAAAATCTTATTGTGGTGGTATAGGACCCCCTCAGCCTTGCAAGCTATGGGGTTACTGCCCCACTCCTTTTGTTGGAGATGCCAACAGCCCGAGGCAAATCTCTTGCATGTTCTGTGGTCATGTCCCAAACTTGCATCCTTTTGGTGTACTGTGCTGGAGGATTGCTCCAAGGTTATGGCCCAGCCTACTGCAGCCTTGGGCACACTAGTGTTGTTGTGCAACCCTGCCTCTCTGGATATACTAGTACCCTCCTTACAGAAATGGACCTTAGCAGCCCTACTGGAGGCTAAGAGAGCCATTTTAATGTACTGGAGGAAACCAATCCCCTTGACCATGTGGCACTTGGGTCTTGCCCAGGCCATCATCCTGGAGAGACTCTCCTACTCACAGCTGGGACAGCTGACTAAGTACCAGGCCAAATGGGGTGCATACATTCAATCACACTTGTGCTCCAACAATCCGCCCCAAAATCCTCTGTGACTAGCCTTTAAACTCTTGGTTTCAGTCTCCCCAATCTTACAGCCCTCTTGAGTTCTGGAGGTGTCTACAGCAAGCTCTATGTATTTATTTATTTGGTTTTTGTTTACCGGGTAAGTACACTAGACAACAATGTTGCCTATATTAAGGCACGACCCGGGAGAGTACAGACAGGGGAGACCAGAGTCAACATTAAAGAGTATTTCATAACGCAGCATGAGGTGAGAACAAACATTTGAACAGTATACAGCCAGGTGCAGTCATTATCAGTGATGACAAAGAGAAACAGATAATATTACATTAATTATTTTCATCTGATGATACATCAATGACTAAATTGAAACGACAAACAGCAAACAAAATTTAAATGAAGTAGCATTATAACAATAGGATTTCTGCTGGATGTGGGAAACTTTCAGATTTTGGAGACCAGCAGGAAATCAGTAAGTGCCATAGGGAGGAGAAAATGCTAGGAGAGAGGTTCAAGTTACAGCACAAGAGCAGCAGTCGGATTCTAATAGGTGTGCCCGAAGACTCAGTTTAAAGGCCTGGTGGTATTTGGAGAGTTTGATGTGGGAGGGAATGGAGTTCCAGGAGTGGGGGGCAGATATGACGAAGGATCGTTCTCCTTTTTGTGTGAGATATCTGGGAATTTCAAATTGGGTTTGAGCAGATGCCCTGAGGAGGTATGCTTGGGAGGGCTGAGTTAATAGTTCGGCAAGGTATTTAGGGGACCCCGTTCTGGTCATATTATCAATTGTACAGCCTGCAGAATAGTGTCTGAGTGAGTCTGGGGAGAGCCAATTTAGTTTAGAGTAGAGCAGGCAATGATGGGTAAGTCTGTGAGCGGAGGGAGCAAATCTGCATATACTGTTACAGCAGGTGCTCCATTTCTGGAGCGCTCCTTTGCTAGCTTTAAGGTAAACCTGAGAGCAATATGTTAGAGCAGGGAGAAGAAATCCTTGTGCAATAGCAAGCTGGCCAGCATCATTGAGGGAGGACCTAATTTTAAAGGCAAGACCAAGTTTTGAGTAAACTGTCTTACATGTAGCCGTAATGTGGAGGTTAAAGTCAAGAGATGGGTTGAGAGTGACTCCTAGATACCTGAAGGAGGTAACGAATTCAAGAGGGGAGTCATCTAGAGAATGTATCAATAAGTCTGGAGAAAGAGATCTGATTCTTGATGGGGGGCCAAAAAGCATAGTTACAGTTTTCTTAGCATTCATTAGGAGCCTGTTCTGTAGTAACCACTCCTGCAAGCAGTTGAAGTCTGCTTGAAGATGTGCTATTACTGATAAGGGATCTTTACCACTGGAGAGAAGCACCATGTCATCAGCATAAAGGATTAACGAAGAGGAGCAGGGAAGGGAGGCAAGTTGTTAATGAAAAGGAGAAAAGTAGTGGGCCAAGAGTAGATCCTTGGGGACTCCAACAAAGTAGGGAAAGATTTGAGACAGCAGATTCAATTTGGACAAATTGCAACCTCCCTGAGAGGTAACTATCGAACCAAGAGATGGTCAACAGGTCAAAGCAAGCGGGACAGTTTGGAAAGTAGCAGAGAGTGATTCACAAGGTCAAATGCCTTTGTGAGATCGATAAATATAGCCCCAGTGAGCAGGCTCTTATCCACACGCATGGACTGCATTTGTCAGCTGAGTAGAGCAGTTGTGGTGCTGTGTCCTGTTCGGAATCCATGCTGGGTAGGGGATATAAGGTTGTTAAGGTGCAGGTAATTTGTGACCTGAGTAGCGATGGCCTTCTCGAGAGTTATTTAGAGAAGAAAATGGCAATGGTCTATAGTTTGACATATTTTGGTATCCTTTTGTGAACAGGGACAACATAAGCGGTTTTCAACAATGTTGGTACCGTTTGGGTTATTATGGAAAGATTAAAGATTCTTGCAATAGGAAGAGCAAGAGGCAGGGCTGCCTGCTTCAAGAAGCTTTCAGTAGCCCATCTGAGCCAGCAGATCCATAGGTAGATACTGATTTGAGGAGATGCAGCACTTCGGTGGAGGAGACTAATGTGAGACAAAAAGGGGTTTCATGCGAAAGTTGCACCTCAGGAGGTGAAAGAGGTTGTTGCATTTCTCAGTGTATTCGGAGAATCACGAAAATGTGCATTAAGAACATTAGCAATAGTAGGTAACTTATTACAGTTGCGTCATTCAGTGTCATGTCGGTAATGGCTGTCTTGGCCTTTGCCCAATGAAATTTTGATGTGGTTCAAAAACCCTGGTATCACCTGCTGAAGATTGGAAGCTTAAGGCAGTAGCTCCTTTAGCCTTCCGAATATCTTTTGCAGGCATTTCTCAGTTGTTTATAGTTAACCCAGTCTTCTGATTGTTGGGACTTCTTTGCCAAGGTCCAGGCCTTGTCTCTTTTATCATGGCTTGAAGGAGGTCTTTTTAGCCATTTATTAGGGGAGCCCTGAGGCGCCTTTTTCAGAGGGATGTGCAGATCCTGAAGGGCCAGAAGCTGAGACATCAGATATTCAAGTGCTGTGTTTACATCATCAGTGTGATAGATGGGAGACCAGTCTATATTATCAATATCCTCGAGAAGTGCAGTTTGGTTTAGTTTGGCAAAATCGAAATTGAATGATTCTTGGGGGGTTAAGGCAGTGGCCATTCAGATACTGAGCGTGGGCAGGTGATCACTAATAGAATCGAAAAGGTCCCTCAGCAATTATTTTATTTACTCTATTTGTAGCCATCCAGTCCAGGAGAGTTGGAAGCGAGATGGTGTAGGGCTAGAGATAAGTTGAGCGAGGTTAAGTTGGGCAAGAGCTTCAGTATATGTTCAAGTGACTCTGATAGGTCTAGGTTGAAGTCTCCCATTAGTATGACTTCAGATCTACCCTTTAGAGTGGCCAGATAATCCAAGAGCCCATTTAAGCCAGGGAGAGCCCCCTTTGGAGGATTGTAGGCACAGATCAGATTTAGCCTTTTATCACCACCTAGTTGTAGAACTGTATGCAGAGCTTCACAGTGATTTGTTATCCAAGACTGGAGTACAGAGACATTGAGATGCTCTTTATAATAAAGGGCAACTCCTCCACCCTTTTGTTTGGTGGGGCGATCGGATCTGGACAAGCTGTAGCCAGGTATTTTGTACATGGAATCAGGCATCTCTGGCCTGAGCCATGTTTCAGTTAGTCCAAGTATGTCTGGACAGTACAGGGCTATACAGGCTTCAAGGTCAGGAAAGTTTGCTGGTAAACTTCTGATATTCATGTGGGAAATTTTCATGCCCTTAGTGGAAAACCATGAGGAGTCATCCGTGGACCTGGCATTCCAATGGGGGCCAGGGTTAGATTCTATGTCTCCTGACAAGCATAAGCGCAGAAGCATCACCCAAACTTCTTTGTAGAATCTGTAATTGCACTTGAGGTATTTGGACATGCTAGGGGGGTGGTAGAGAAGGAAATGCCCTAATTTGGAAGGATGAGTTATATGGAGGAACAGGTTAGGAGAAGGGAGCAAGGTTCTAGTTGGTATAAGGTTGGAGAATACAAAGGAGAATTCTTCATGGCAGTGGGACCCAGGGTATCCAGCTGGTATGTTACATGAGAGATAGGAGAGGATGATTACGGTGGGTAGTAATCCTGATACCACCAGAAGTGACCTTGGGCATGCAAGAGAGAACATTATGTATGTCTTGTATGAAACCTCTGTAAATCAGAGGTGGATTGTCCCTTCCAAGAGTTGAATATAAGTGACAGAAATGGTGACTTAAGGGCAGGGTGACACCTACAGTGAAGGCAGTTTGAGTGAGACCCTTAGTGGCCAGAGGTTGGCAGCCAATTATACAAGTTATTCACAAGAGGCAGGTATTCCAATAGAGTGCAGTTTATGAGGTGGACAGGAGCAGGAGAATTTGAAAAGGTGAGGGAAAGATAAAACTGAGATACCTCAGTCTGAGTTACTTTTCCAGACAAAATAAGTGTAGAACAGAGGCAAACATAGAGAATAGTTAAGAGTGAGAAAGAAAAAAAAGGACTGCCTCGCTGGTTTGAATTAGAACTGATGCAGCAAGGGGAGGGTAGGACTGCCCTCCAAGTGAGTTTATAAGTTGGAACAAAGTAGCGGGATTACTAGGCGTATTTAATTAATGGTGGAGGAGGGAGTGGGGGATGGGCAAAAATTTCAAGCCTGCAAGCAGCTGCTGTGTTAAGGAATATGCTAAAATTAATTAAACAGCAGCTGCAGTGTACCACCAGCCACTGTCCCCCAGTAGTACACTAGCTTATAGTGCAAACAACAATGTAATAACTAGAACTCTACTAATAATATGCACACACCAGCCACCGTCCCCCAACAGTACACTAGCTTACAGTGCAAACAATGTAATAACTAGAACTCTACTAATAATATGCACATGCCAGCCACCGTCCCCAATAGTACACTAACTTATAGTGCAAACAACAATGTAATAACTAGAACTCTACTAATAATATGCACACACCAGCCACCATCCCCCAACAGTACACTAGCTTATAGTGCAAACAAACATGTAATAACTAGAACTCTACTAATAATATGTTTCAAGCCTGCAAGCAGCTGCTGTGTTAGAGGATCTGCTAAAATTAATTAAACAGCAGCTGCAGTGTAGCACCAGCCGTCCCCAGTAGTACACTAGCTTATAGTGCAAACAACAATGTAATAACTAGAACTCTACTAATAATATGCACATACCAGCCACCGTCCCCCAACAGTACACTAGCTTACAGTGCAAACAATGTAATAACTAGAACTCTACTAATAATATGCACACACCAGCCACCATCCCCAGTAGTACACTAACTTATAGTGCAAACAACAATGTAATAACTAGAACTCTGCTAATAATATGCACACACCAGCCACTGTCCCCAGTAGTAAACTAACTTATAGTGCAAACAACAATGTAATAACTAGAACTGTACTAATAATATGCACACACCAGCCACCACCCCAACAGTACACTAGTTTATAGTAAACAAACATGTAATACTGTAACTAGAACTCTACTAATAGTATGTTTCAAGCCTGCAAGCAGCTGCAGTGTTGAGAGGATATCTAAAATTAATTAAAAGCAGCTGCAGTGTACCACCACCCACCGTCCCCCGCAGTACACTAGCTTATAGTGTAAACAACAATGTAATACTAGAACTCTAATAATAATATGCACACACCAGCCACCATCCCCCAACAGTACACTAGCTTACAGTGCAAACAATGTAATAACTAGAACTCTACTAATAATATGCACACACCAGCCACTGCCCCAGTAGTACACTAACTTATAGTGCAAACAACAATGTAATAACTAGAACTCTACTAATAATATGCACACACCAGCCACCGTCCCCCAACAGTATACTAGCTTATAGTGCAAACAAACATGTAATAACTAGAACTCTACTAATAATATGTTTCAAGCCTGCAAGCAGCTGCTGTGTTAGAGGATATGCTAAAATTAATTAAAACAGCAGCTGCAGTGTACCAGAATCAGCAAAAGTTAATTAAATGAAGGTAGGTAGGCAGGCTAGAGTGTATCATAGGCACAGTCTTAGGCACAGACTTGTGAGTCGAAATACATTAATTTCCTTGGGTTTAAAGTGGCTGCAGCAGCGAGTACTACAGCACCAGGGAGCTGAGCAGAAAAAAAGGTACCAAGGTTTAAAATCGAGTGCAGTCTTGAGATCGCGTACCTTCCTGCTGCCAGCCTTGTAGCTCCGGGGAGCTGGGAAGGGCTTTTCAACAACCATAGCCCTCTTGACCCTTCCTGCTGCCAGCCTTGTAGCTTCAGGGAACCAAGGGAGATGGGGAGGCTTTTCAACAACCAGCCTCTCGACTCTTCCTGCCGCCAGCCGTGGCTTCGGGGAACTGAGGGGGAGCTGGGAGGGCTTTTCAACAACACAGCCCTCTTGACCTTCCTGCTGCCAGTCTTGGCGGGAACGAGGGGGCTGGGGCAGACTTTCCAACCACAGCCCTCGACCTCTTCCCAGCCTTGTAGCCGGAGGCGGGGGAGCTGGGGAGGCTCAGCTGCAGCCTCTAGCTCTAGTTTATACAGGCTTTGGCTGTTGTACCCATATGAATGTCTGTTGCAAAGTATGCTAGATATGCTAGATACT
Organism: Neoceratodus forsteri; assembly: GCA_016271365.2. Lineage (NCBI taxonomy): Eukaryota > Metazoa > Chordata > Ceratodontiformes > Ceratodontidae > Neoceratodus > Neoceratodus forsteri. The sequence continues at coordinate 991,805,632 of CM057449.1, forward strand.
GCTGTGCAAGTTATATGATGTATTTACAGTATGTTGCTATCCTTTCTCCAAGAGACACTGGACATTTTATTGACCTATAAGTCAGTATATAGACAACTGTGCAGGCTGGTTGCTTTCTGATTTCTATTCTAGTTTGTGAGAATATCTGTATTAACTTTGACTTTATGTTTGGTCTTGGGGACTGATGTATTGAAAAAGAAATCAACAAAATCTGTTATGCTAAAAAAAATTAAGTAGGATGTCTCAACTGCAACCTGCAAAAGGAGAAAATTGTTCCTGGTCCAGGACAGGTTCCTGATCCAGAGAGTTACCAAACCCACTATAGAAGGAGCCATCCTTGATGTGGAATTAACAAATGAGGATCATGTGAGGGAGATTAAACTGACAAATCCACTGGGAAGCAATGACCACCAGACAGTGTGGATCCACATAGATTTGGAGTGGGAAAACCTAAATGCAAAAACATATCTACTGAATTTTAGGAAGACTAAAAGAAAAACTGGCTAACCTCAGGGTGGATCTGAATGTGGAAAAATGGACCATGATCAAGGAAGGAATCATAGCTGGATATGGATATAAGAGATATAAACTGGGATATCCCATCAGCTGGGTCATCCAGGAGCAAGGAGTTCCTTGAGTCCCTCCAGGGAGCCTTCCTGCAACAGCTGGTTGAGAAGCCTACCAGGGGATAACATACTTGATGTGGTCCTCACCAATGGGGATAGTATGGAGGGAGTGGGGGTGGGGATCAGCCTGGGAGCAAGTGACCTTAACACAGTGTGCATCAGGGTTAGAGTGGGGTATGAAGAGAGTTGAACCATCACAGAGGTCTTGGACTTCAGGTGGGCAGATTTTCCCAGAATGAGGGAGATAGTCTGGAAAGAACTGGAGGGGAAAGAGAAGATATGGGGGGGTGGAGGACCTATGAAGTGAGATCAAGGGGGGATACTAAAAGCTGCCAAGAGCTGTATAAGGAAGGTGAGAAAGCAGAAGATGAAGGAGGCCTCTTTGGTTCAACAGTGGAGTGAGGGTAGCAATAGGGAAGAAAAAAAGGGCTGAGGATGGCGGGCAGAGGGTTAGAAAGGTGAAAGCAGCAACAGGGGAGAAAATTGCTGAACAGGCCAAAAGGGGTGATAAGACTTTTTTGGTATATAGGGAGAAGAGGAGATCAAGGCATGGGACAGTAAGTGTAAATGTAGAGGGGGGAGTAACAGTGGAAGGGGACTTCAAGAAGGCAGAGGTGCTAAATAGGTACTTCGGCTTGGTCTTCACATTAGAGGGAGAAGGAGGGGACCAGTGTTAGGGGGGAAGGGTGGACATAGAGGTAGATCCTAGCCCAATCAGTGAGGACAGGGTCAGGGAGAAATTAGGCATGCTGAGGGTAGACAAGGCTATAGGTCTGGATGGCCTACACCCTAGGGTGCTCCAGGAGCTAAGGAATGAGCTGGTGGCACCACTAGCAAGGCTGTTCAACTTGTCCCTAGATACAGGCTGGGTGCCAGAGGACTGGAAGTAGGCAGATCTGGTGCCACTTCTCAAAGTGGCAGCAGGGAGGAGGCGGGTAATTATTACCCAGTCAGCCTCACATCGGTGATGGGTAGGGGTGATGGAGGCGATATTGAAGGAAAGGGTGGTTAGATACCTGAAGGAGAGTGGGCTGCAGAACATCCATCAGCATGGCTTTACATGGGGGGATGCCATGTCAGACAAACCCAATCGAGTTCTTCGATTGGGTGACAAGGGTGATTGCTCTGGGGGGGACAGCGGACATGGCTTATGGACTTCAGGAAGGCCATTGACACTATGTCCTACAAAAGATTTGTTAAACTGGAGAGCTTAGGGTGGGACATAAAATAACAAGTTGGGTGGAGAACTGGCTGTCGGGTAGAAGCCAGAGGGTGGTGGTAAACAGGATGCATTCCAGGGAGGTAGGGGTGTTGAGCGGGGTACCTCAGGGGTTGGTGCTGGGGCCGATCCTGTTCAACATATACATCAGTGACATAGTAAAGAGGCTGCAGGGGAAGGTCTGCCTTTTTGCAGATGAAACAAAGATCTGTAATAGGGTGGACAACCCAGAGGGAATGGAGGCTAAGAGGGAGGATCTAAGGTTATTTGAAGAGTGGTTGGAAACATGGCAGCTAACATTCATCGCTAAAAAGTGCACATTGATTGACATTGGGTGGAATAACCCACAAGCAAATTACACACTGGGGGGAGAGGAAACGAAAGCAACTAAGTAGGAGAAGGATATAGGAATCATAATTATAGACAGCCTTAAAGTAGGGACCCAATGCAATAAAGCAGTGGGCAAAGTGAACAGAATTCTCCTTATTCACCGTCCTCCTGGGGCAGGAGGAAAATTCCTCCAGGAGGTAGTGGACTTCATCATCGACCAGGTGTTGGAGTCCCCGAAGTGTTTAATCATGGGGGACTTCAATGCTTAGGTCGATGACAAATTCTCATGGTTCAGTTACAACCTCCTCCACTTAATCTCTTCACTGGGCCTGACACAAGCAGTTGCTTCTGCCACCCACTGGCATGGTCTCACACTCAACCTGGTGTTCAGCTAGGTCTTGGAGTTGATAACCTTAAGATTGATCTGGTCTTTTGGTCCGATCACTGCATTGTGGGGTTCATGAATGGGGCCCCCCAATAGTCCTTCTCCTCTGGAGATGGTCAGCTACTGCCCTTTAAGGGGGTTAGACCATAAGGACTTTTAGCATTGGCTGACCTATCTAGAGTTGAGACAGCTTGTGTGATTGACTATAGTGAGGTGGTGGCCACCTATAATATTGTGGTGTCTGAAGTACTGGATACCATCACTCAGTTTGTATATGACCCAGATCCTCTCACTTAAGATCCCCATGGTTTGATGGGATCTCAAGGTGATGAATATCAAGGGTCAGAAGTTGGAGCATTGTTGATGGAAGACCTGGCTTGAGGGCAACAAACAAGTCCAGCATACCCACTACTGTAAGTACCAGGAGGTAATCTCCCATAAGTGGCAGGGAAGAACAGACCTGCTCAGCTTTTCCAGACTGTGGTTAGGCTTCTTCATCCAGCCTGTCTACAGCCAAAGAAAACCTTCTCATCCTCCTTGTGTAAAGAGTTTGCTCTGTTCTTCTCTGACAGGGTGTCTTCCATCTGGGCTGGGATTCTGTCAAGGGGGCTTACACCTCACAGCAGCTGGACTGGAGGAGCAGAGGCTCTCTGCCTGTCTGGGAGGAGTTTAGGCCAGTGGAGGTGCTGGAAGTGACAGGGGTGATCTTAGAGCTGAAGCACACATTTTGTGAACTGGACCCAGTCCAGACATGTTTCTTGATGGGGTGTGCTGAGGCTATTGGCCCAGTGTTTGCCAGAATTTTGATAGTGAAGGGGTATTCCCAGTGGCCTTGAAAGAGGCACTGGTGAGAGTCCTCCTTAGAAACCTTCCCTGGAGCCAGATGTCTTGGCAAATTACCATCCTATATCCAACCTCCCTTTTTTGAGCAAGGCTGTAGAGAAATTGGTGGCACATCAGATCGAGGATCATCTTGTGTCCTATGACATCTATGAGCCATTTCAGTTGGGTTTTCGGGCTAGACACAACACAGAAATGGCAATAGTGAAGGTGCATAATGACCTACTCAGGGCTAAAGATAGAAAAGTCAGGTCAGTTTTTGTACTCCTCAATCTCTCTTCAGCCTTTGACACTGTGGACCACGTTGTGCTTCTTGATCGGCTCTGTAAGTTTTGAGGATTCGCTGGTGTGGTCATCAGATGGTTTGAGTCCTATCTCTCGGATAGCGTGCAGCGGGTAGTGATGGGGAATTTCTCCTCCTCTCCATTGCCTCTGTCATGTGGAATTCCACAGGGCTCGATTTTGTCACTGATGCTGTTCGCGGTGTATATGCTGCTCCTAGGTGAAATCATTTGGCAATGCAGCGTAGTGTTTCACTGCTATGTACTATAGATGACACCCAGCTGTATTTGTCATTTGCTCCCAGGACATTTGGTGTAATTGACATGCTTAATATCTGTCTTGCTAAAATCAATGACTGGATGGCTTCCAACTGGCTGAGACATAACCCGGATAAGACAGAGGTGCTGGTGGTTGTGCCGGGTTCGGGCATTATGGGTTGCTGCCTGGAGCAGATGCTGGTCTTTTCCTCGGGTCTGCTCCATTGGTTGCTTCCCTGAGGGTGTGTAATCTATGCGTGATCCCGTGCAGCAGGCTGACTTTTGAAGATCAGGTGTCATCTGGGAAAAAGCCTTAAACTCAGGCAGCAAGCATGCCCTACAGTGCTACAAAATGGCTAGAAATCGGTGCACCAAACTTATCAGGCTCGCAAAAGCCAATTTCCATAAGACCCAGCTTAACAATGCATGGGGAGATGGAAAGATGTTTTGGGAGAACATCAAGAACATCCTTGGTAAAGATCAAAAGCAGCACCCTAAGATGCTCAACATTAATAACTCATCCTCCTCAGACCTGCTAGCCATTGCTGATGCCTTTACCTAGGACTTTACAGACTTGTCCTCACTGCTGCCTCTAGACTACCTTCTGCCTGTGGAGGACCAAGGTTGCGCCAACCTGCTCATAACTAATCACCCAGCCTTCTACTTTAAGAAGGTGATGGTGAAGGAGGCCAGCCTTCTACTCTAAGAAGGTGATGGTGAAGGAGGCTCTTACGATGGTCAGGAAAGTCCTAGGCAAAACCAGATTGGGGAGTGACGGGCTAGACATGAAGTTACTATCTCTCACCCTTGATGTTCTTATCATGCCCATAACAATGCTATTTAATAAATACTTGGCCCTAGCTCAATTTCCAGAGGTATGAAAGCAAGCCCTGGTAACTCCAGTGCATAAGAATGGTGACAAGGTGCTAGTGTCAAACTATAAGCCAATATCTATCCTCTCCTCACTATTCAAAGCTTTGGAAAAAATTACGGCAAGTCAACTCACAGAATACCTCAATAAGTACAATCTGCTCTGCCCAAACCAACGTGGCTTCAGGCAAAAGCACAGTACCACCACAGCACTGCTGGAATACATTGATTATGCGCACAAGGCGCTGGATGAAGGCAAATTGGTGGGGTCCATCTTCATTGACCTCACCAAAGCCTTTGACACCATCAACCACTCTCTACTAGTACTCCAGCTCTAAAGATTCGGTGTGGCACCAAATGCCGTGAATTGGTTCAATGACTACCTAACACACAGGAGCCAGTGAGTCAAAATCGGGCAAATGTTATCCAGCTCCAGAAATGTACTCCTAGGAGTCCCTCAAGGATCAATTCTAGGGCCCATGCTTTTCAGCCTCTCTGTAAATGACCTACCCACAGCTCAGACACTAAACGATTCTGTATATGGACTATGCTGCAGGCTGCTGAGCAGCAGCACCTCTCAGGCTGCCCTACAAACAGAACTACAGAACTCTTTCAGTAAACTCGAGGACTGGTTCAGTAGGCAAAAGCTGCTACTAAATTACAAGAAAACCAAGGCCATGCTTCAATCCAGTCCTTACAACAAACACAAGCATGCTCCCCTCCTAATCACCAACAAGGCTGGTGAGCAGATTGAACAGGTGCACTTGTTCAAGTACCTTGGAGTCACCATTGATGACTCTCTCACTTATACACACCACGTAGACTTCCTTGTCAAAGTGGTAAATGCAAAGATCAGGGTCTTCTATAAGCATAAGAAATCCCTTACCCTGGAAGCACTCAGAATCTCGGTCTCCAGCTCCATACTCTCCAAGATTGACTACGGGCTGGTGGTCTATGGAGCTGCTACTGATACAGTGCTCAAAAGGGTCCAAATTGCACTCAATGAGGCATGCCACCTCACCCTGTGTGCAGATCACTACACTCATACTTGCACCCTGTATGAGCGTACAAACTGGCTTAACCTAAAAGACAGGATCAAATACTGAACTTGCCTCCTATGAAAGAAGGCACTCCTCAGAAAAACCCCACCCTGTATAGGAAACCTGCTTGAGGCTTCTCTCTCAACACACATCACCAGATGGAGGAAGAATGGAGCACTGTCCATACCATTCTGCCGAACCTCACTAGGGCAGCGTGCTTTCTCCTATCGGAACCCCCTCTGGATAAATGAACTCCCAATGAAATTACAAACAAACAGCCTGTCTCAGTTCAAAGTAGGCCTCAAACAGCACCTAATGTCTAACACAAAATGCACCTGCTTCTCAGACCCCACTTGATAGACAGACCTATCCCCAAGGTAACACCCAGCAGGGCTACCTAGAGAACCCTGCCTCCATTCCAGCCTAGCCAAGGGCTTAAGTAAGCTATCAGTCCTCTTTAAACGCACTTGGTACTGCCCCTCCAAAACCACCTCCACACACACACACACCATACACGACAAAGCCCCCTGGAGCTGCTCGCCCATCACAGCCCCTTCCATTTCACTATCCCCCCACCTCTCGCTCTCTGCGGTTGGTTTCAAACCCAGTCCCCCTTGTTTCACTGTCACCCAGCCTCTCGCCATTTAGGACAGCATTAAACCCTATGCAGTTACTCTGCCATAGTCTATCAACGGATTTGGAGGTTTCCAGGGGTGTGCTACCTAGGGCGACTGATTAGAAATAGTCTAGTATTCAATCACAACTGCTCAGTTTTTTTCTCCTATTTGGCTAATTGTCATGTAATCGCTCTTTAATGCCTAATGATCAGGCCTCTGTAACCACTGAATACGTGTATTGTCTTATTGTCCACCCTGACGTGGTACCTTTGTAAAAGAGCTCACGCTCAAAGGTCTTTCCAAAATACTAATTAAACAATCTGTTGTTAAGAGTGGTTTCTACCACTTACAGAACATCACCAGGATCAAGCACCTCATTCTGCTCAAGGATCTGCAAACCCAAATACAGGCCTTTGTCACCTCCAGGCTCGACTACTGCAATGCTCTTTACTTCAGGGTCACAGGAGAGGCCCTCTGCAGGCTGCAGCTGATGCAGAACACTGCAGCCTGGTTACTGATGGGCCTACCCAGGTCTTGTCATGTCACCCCGATCTTGCATGCTGTGCACTGGCTGCCGGTCAGGTGGATGGTCCTTTTCAAGGCGGGCTTGCTTACCTATAAGGCCCTATACAGACTGGATCCTGGCTACCTGTCAGAGCTCCTGACACCTGTGACCTCTGTTCGCTCTCTCAGCTCCTCCTTGAGGGGCCTCCTGGATGTTCCCAGGGTTTGGCTCAGGACTTCTGGTGACTAAGCTTTCAGTGTTTCTGGGCCAACCCTGTGAACGTGCTTCTACCTGCAGTACAGGAGGCCCCTTCAATTGGTGTTTTTAAGCAGAGGCTTAAGGCCCACCCCTTCAGCCAGGCATAACTTATTTCCAGCCCTGTCTACACTACAGTTAATACTATAGTTAATTTTAATTATTGAGTGCTGATTTTAACTCCCCTGCTGCTTCTGAGATGTATTTGTATATACTTTGTTATACTGTGTATGGTGCCCAGAGCCTATGGGATTGGGCACCTTAAAAATAAAATTGTCTTGCCTTGCCTTGCAAGAATGCTGTTGTATATAGGGGGAGGGATAACTAGCAGAAGGTAGGAGGTGCTGATGCCACTCTACAGGTCTATGGTGAGGCCCCATCTAGAGTATGGGATTCAGTTCTGCAGACCTCACCTTTGTAAGGACATCGATGACATGGAGAGGGTTCAGTGGAGGGCCACCAAGATGGTGCATGGGTTAAGTGGGAAGCCATATGAAGAGAGGTTGAGGGTGTTGGATTTGTTCCTGCTGGAAACCTGAATGGAAAGGAGGGACATGATAGAAATGTTCAAGTATGTGAAGGGGACAAATAAAGTTGGGGGGCTTATTCACAGGGAAGGTAGGTACTAAAACTAGAGGGCATGGACTGAGGGTGGAGGGGAAGGTCTAAGGGACATGTGAGGGGACATTACTTCATGGAGAGGGTGGTGGAGCCCTGGAACAGTCTGCCGGAGGTGGTGTTGGGGGTCAGAACTGTGCAGGGATTCAAAAGGGCATGGGACAAACACAAGGGGTTGGCTGGGGGCAAGTAATGAGAGGGAGCTTGGGCAGACTCGATAGTCCAAGATGGTCCTTTTCTGCTGACAAATATCTATAAATCTATGAATCTATTGCAGCCTCAGAAACCTGCCTTAAGTAGAGGGGTAAGAAAGGGAAATCCAGGCAGCAGCTTTGGTTCAACAGGGAGGTGGACCAAACTATTAAGGAAAGAAGGGAATCATATAGGAATCATTGGTTAAACCTGAAGGAGAAGGATAGGACACCCTATGTGGAGAAGGCAAGGGAGGCTGGGAAGATAGTCAAGCAGGCAAAGGAAATGAATGAACTGCAGGACTGCAGAGGGAATCAAGGAAGAGGACAAAGCCTTCTTCAGATATAAGGAGGGAATTCTTAAACTTAACTCATTCACTCCAGGAGCTCTTTGAGAGTTCCAACACTTGTGTCCTGTATATTCTTAACATTGTATCCTGGACCTTTCTAAGCAAAATCAAGCCATAATCAGCATGCCACAAACAAATGTAAATACCTCATGAACCGTAAGTGTTACACACAAAGTATGAGCGGAAAAGTTGTTCAGCACAAAATAATCTTTCCATCAGTGCTATGCAATTAATTATAATTAATTATAAGCAATTTCTTTTTGGTTCTATTGTAGTCAAAAAAGCAAAAAAGTTTGGTTTTTTTTGCAATAAAAAAGGCACGTAAACCATTTTTGGTAGGACAATATGTAACATAACACCAAATTAAACATTCAAACATTAGATGTAAGTACAAAAGTAATTTTGTACTAAAAAAAGAGATTTGTCTAATATAAAACATGTATTTTTTTACATTTTATTTTAGGCAAAGTTGTTTAGCACAAAATTACCTTTCTAACAGTGCTATGCAGTCAATTCTAATCATTTCAGTTTGCAAGTAATACAAAGAAATAGTGCTGATGATCCCAGAAGTGTCCAGGGCAAACAGAAAGTCTATAGCTGCCAACTGAAGCCACTGTGGGAGACAAAGGGGATGATTTGGCTGCCAACTACAGGCATTTCCTGGAAGTTATGAGTTAAGAAGAGGAAAGGGTGGGTAGAAGAAAGAAAGGATAAAGCAGATGTTTTAAACAAATACTTCTACTCTGTCTTCTTAGGATGGCAGAGAAAGGGGAGATACTGTTGATGGGAGACCTGAATATACCAGATGTTAACTGGAGCACATTTGCTGCAGCCACATCCAAGAGCAGGGCCATTCTCAGTGTTCTACAGGTGGCATGCCTCAGACAGTTAGTTTTGGAACCCACTCGTGAGGGAGCAATCTTAGACCTTGCACTCTAAAATGGGGACAGTGAGAGGATCTCAGATCTAGAAGTGGGTTGCCATCTGGGAACAAGTGACCATCAAACAGTGTGGTTCACGATAAACTCAGCTACAGAGTCAAGCCATACAAAAGTGAGGGTACTGGACTTCAGGAGGGCTGACTTTGGCAAGATGGGAGAGTGCCTTAGAAAAGCACTAGCAAACAGGCTAGAAGGAGGGTTGGAGCAACAATGGGGAAACAGCAAAACTGCCATCACAGAGGCAACAAGCCTTTATGTGAAGCAAGTAAACAAATCAAAATGAAAGAAAAAAACACTATGATTCTCAAAAGAGGTGGTGGGGAAAGTCAGGGAGAAAAAAGATAGCATTCAGGAAGTATAAGGAAACACAGAAGGAGCAGGACAGAGCTGTACCAGTTAAGGCAGAAGGAAGCAGGGGGGAAGTCAGATTAGCAAAGGCCCAAACTGAGGAAAAGATAGCCAACTCGGTTAAGAAGGGGGATAAAACCTTTTATAGGTACATCAGGAAGCATAGAAAGACAAAGGCAGAGATAGTAAGGCTGAATAGAATACACAGTGGGTGGGCAGAGAGGGACAGTGAAAAAGCAGAGATACTGAATGAATATTTCTGCTCAGTATTCACAAAAGAGGAGGAGGGGGGGGAGGGAGGTGCCTAATCCAACTAACATAAGCACTCTTGATAGGGGGTCGATCACAGTCCTTTCACAGAAGAAAGGGTTCTGAAAGAACTCTTAAAACTGAAGGTGGACAAAGCAATGGGACCTGATGGGATTCACCCCAGAATTCTTAAAAAAATAAGGGGAGATCTAGTGAAACCACTGACTACCCTTTTTAACAAATCATGGGAGGATGGTGTGGTCGCTGAGGACTGGAAGAAGGTGGATGTGATTCCCCTTCACAACAGTGGGACCAAGACAGAGGCAGGAAACTACAGACCTGTCAGTTTGACCTCTGTGGTAGGGAAAGTGATGGAATCACTTCTGAAGGAAAGAATTGTTGAGTACCTAGAGGCCAGTGGGGCACAGGACCCAAGACAGCATGGGTTCACAGCAGGAAGGTCATGTCAGATGAATCTAATTGATTTCTTTGACTGGGTGACCAAAGTAGTAGACCAGGGAGGGGCTGTGGACAAGGCCTACCTAGACTTTAGCAAGGCATCTGACGCAGTCCCACACAAAAGATTAATAGTCAAATTAACCAGCCTGGGAGTGGGTCCCAGGATGGTAGCCTGGGTAAAACATTGGCTGGACAACAGGACACAGAAGGTAATTGTAAGTCCACTCTGAAGAAAGAGGGGTTACTAGTGGGGTACTGCAGGGTTCAGTACTGGGTCCAGTCCTTTATAATGTCTTTATAAGTGACATTGCAGAGGGACTGGAAGGAAAAGTGTGCCTCTTTGCAGACGACACAAAGATCTGCAACAGGGTTGATACACAAGGAGGTGTGGAAAGGATGAGAAGGGACTTGGCAAGGTTGGAGGAATGGTCAGAATTATGGCAGCTTGGATTCAATGCAAAGAAGTGCAAAATAATGCACCTGGGAAATAAAAACCCAGGGGAAGATTACACAATGGGGGGGTTAGTAACAACAATAAAAATGGAAAGGGACCGGGGGGTAATCATATCAGATGACTTTAAGGTTAGCAAGCAATGTGAGAAGGCAGTAGAGAGGGCTGGGGATATATTGGGATGTATAGGGAGAGGCACCACCAGCAGAAAACAGGAAATTGTTATCCATCTGTACAGAAAGTTGGTGAGACCCCATCTGGAGTACTGCATCCAGTTCTGGAGACCCCATCTCCACAAAGACATAGACAGGATAGAGGCAGTCCAGAGGAGGGCAATTAAAATGGTGCAGGGACTGCAAGGAGAGACTAAAGGAGCTTAATATGTATACCCTTGAGGAAAGGAGGGGGACATGATAGAAACGTTTAAGTAACTCAGTGGAATCAACAAAGTCTTTCAGAAAAAGAGATGTGCAAGAACAAGGGGACACAATTTAAAGATAAGGGGAGGCAGTTCAGGGGCAATGTGAGGAAGTATTTTTCACAGAGAGGGTGGTGGACGCATGGAACTGCCTTCCTGAGGAGGTTGTGGGGTCTAAAACTGTGGGAGAATTCAAGAATACATGGGACAGACATAAGGCAATTCTTGTAAAGTGTAAGAAGAAATAGGCTATTGGTTAACTAGGCTCTGCAGCTTATCCTGTAGGTAGGGAAATGAGCAGACTAGGTGGGCCAAGTGGTCCTTATCTGCCATCAAAGTCTATGTTTCTATGTCTTTACTAAAGAGAAGGATAAGCCAGTGCCACAAAGGAAAATGGGTAGGGGAAGGGGAGTTGTATGTATGGTAGGGAATAGGATCATGGTGGACTGGGTCTTGAAGGGCACAGAGTCCTAAAGGAGGATAAGTCTCAGAGGCTGGATAGCATGCACCACAGGATATTGAATAAACTGGTGGAAGAGCTAGTAGGGGACACAGATGGACCTTTCTAACAGTACAATAGATACATGATAGGAGCCAGTAGAGTGCAGGACAATTCATGGGGTGTTAGTGTATAAAAGTGGGGTTAGAGATATCCCAGGGAGCTACAGGCTTATTAGCTAGAAATCTACATTATAGTGAGCAGACTGATGGAGACTATCCTGAAAGAATGATTGATTGAATTCCTAAAGGCAAATGGGTTCAAAGATGAGATGCAGCATGGGTTCATGGTGGGGACGTCATGCCAGACCAATTCAACAGACTTCTTTGACTGGGTAACAAAAGATGTGTACAAGGATCTGGCTGTTGATTTATTGTAGCCTCCTAAAACAGTTTGACTCACTACAATGCCTGGTCACATTAATTAACCCTGATGTCATCGCTCTGGTTGAGACTTGGCTGTCAAAATCCTCCCCTGACTCCCAAGTCGCCCTTCCTGGTTTCACCCTCTTCCGGTCCGACCGTGTTGGGAGATGGGGCGGCGGCTGCACTATTTATGTCAAGGAATCTCTCCCCGTACTAGCCCTGCCTACTCCCATCCTTGACTCCAGGGCCCAGGCGCTTCACGCTGAAACTAACTCCTGACCCTTTGTAAGGGACCCTTTATCTGACTACTGTGCCACGTGCCCCTAGGGACCAAATGCAGGCCATTGCCTCTTACAGAATACCTTTACTCACTACCTCCTTCCGCTGATCAAATTCTGGTGGGTGACTTAAATGTCAACTGGCTCAGCCCCCTCCTCCCCTACCCGTGACCCTTTTCTGCAATAGACCTAACGCAACTAGTTACCCAACCTACCAGGACTAACCCCAAGAGAGGCTCCAGTACCTGCTTGATGGGTACTCACCAACCGCCCTAATCGGATCCCCAATGTACAAGTCCTCCCAGACTCTCTCAGTGATCACTCCTCATTCTATTCCACTGGTCATCCTCAGTCCCCAAACCCATAGCACAGTCCACATGCCAGCGGCATCTAATACCTGGTGGACTGATAAAACTTAAGGAACTTCTGTCCCAAATTGACTGGTCTCCTATACAGGCAACTCCTGACATCGACACAGCTCTCCTTCTTTACCCGAACTTTTAATAATGCCATGTGAAATCTTTGCCCCAATGTCGACTCGCCGTTCTAAAAGGCAGAATGCCCCTTGGGTAACCCCAGCTTTGATCCACCAACTCAAACATAGGGACAACCTATGGCACCATGCCATTGAGACTGGCCGGCCCAGTGACAGGCAGTTGTATGCTTCCACCCGAAACAAGTGCACTCGGGCCATCTGAAAGGCCAAGTCTGAGCACTATCGGTCCTCACTCACTGCCTCATGGGGGAACCCCAGAACCTTCTGGGATAACATTAAACAGTTAAATGGGAGTGCACACTCCCCCACCCACCCAGATCAACATTAATGGCGTGATCTCCTCAGACCCAGCCCTCATAGCCAACCACCTCAACACCTCATTCACTGACCTTAGCCTTATCCTCCCTACAAATTTTTGACCCTCCTCCCCAGCACCTGCATGAATCTTTCTCGCCCTTATTTTCTCCTCCACTGTGTTTCTGCCCAAGAACTTAGGCGCACCTTGTCACTGCCCTCAAGAGTAATAGTACGGCAGTGACACCCTGGATCCGTATCCTACGCTGGTCTTAGACACAGTCCTTACCCGATCATGTGCCTCATCAACGCTCTGTTTGCCTGGGAAGGTTCCAACTGCCTGGAAAGTCGCCACTGTTACCCCTATCTTTAAAGGTGGTGATAGGACTGTGGCTGGAAACTAACGGCCAATCTCCATTCTCTCTCCTCTCTTCAAGGCCTTGGAAAAAGTGGTGGCCTCTCAAATCTCTGACTACCTCTCCACCTACAATGTCCTATGTCCTGGCAGCATGGCTTCCTAGTGAGCCACAGTACCAACACAGCCCTCCTAGAGTTCTCCAACTTTCTCCTCCTCCTTAGACACTGGTTCTCTGGCTGGTGCTGTCTTCATTGACCTCTCTAAAGCTTTTGACACTGTCTCCCACCCCCTCCTTCTTGATGCCCTTAGTCTCTCTGGTTTTGCTGCTGGGCCTATCTCCTGGTGCACCAGTTATCTGTCTGACCGCTCACGCATGTAAAAATTAATGGGACCTACTCAAACATCTGTCCCATCTTTTCTGGGGTTCCCCAGGGCTCCATTCTGGGCCCCTTACTATTCTCCCTTTACCTTAACACCCTTCCACGCTCTTGCTCGGGGAACATTCTATTGTACGCTGATGATGCAGTCATCTTTGCCTCAAGTCGTAACCCTATTGCCCTCCAGGACTCGCTGCAGAAGTCCTTCGCCGAAGCTGAGGGCTGGTTCAAGGAACATAGATTGGTGATAAATCTTAAAAAAACAAAAACCATGTTCTTCACTCATCCTCAAAACAAGTCCTGCAACTTCAAACTCCTCATTCACTCTGGGTCCTCTTTCCCACTCGAACAAGTTTGCTCCTATAAATACCTAGGGATCCATTTTGACCCCTCCCTCTCCTTCCATGGACACATCGCTGCCCTAGCCACTGCCACTAATATCCGATTGGGTATCTTACATTGGTATAAACACTGCCTCCCCCCAGAGGCTCTTCGACTCATGATCACCTCCTCTATCCTGTCCCTAGTGGATTATGAACTGCGGTGTATGGTGCTGCTGATCAGACCGCACTCCATAAAATTCGCTTTTCTCTGAATAAGACGCCTGCAGGTTAATACTGGAGCACCTAGGCTAACACACACCTGTCTACTATGCGCTAAGCACTGGTACTTGATCTTGGGCGCCTCAAATATCTGACCTGTACCCTTACAAAAAGACCCTCCTAGGCTATCCCCCCAGGATTGACCACCACCATCCGCCACTCTGTCCCACTAGCTCATACTCGGACCTCTGGGAAAACCTCTCTTGTTATCCCTAGAGCTAGGACCTCTCACGGCCAAAGAGCCTTCAGCTTTAGGGCCCCCTCCTGGTTCAACACATTGCCCCCCTCCATCTCGGAAGCTCCAACTATATCGTGCTTCAAAACTTCCTTATGGAACCACCTTGTTAACACCCGAAGCTGTAATTGCCACTAATCAAAGCCGTACTCAATACTTATGACAAAGCTTACTACTAAGCTGCTAAGGACAACATAACTCTGGTATTGTTTGCATCAATCCTACCTGTACCAGCTTGTTTGTATCTATGTCTTAAGTTACTGTTATACTTTTATACTGTGTATTTTCATTTGTCTTACTGTGACAAGGTACTTTGCAATGCGCTTCTATGGCTCAAAGGTTTTCCAAACTGCTGTTTAAATAAATAAATAAAATAAATAAATAAATAAATAAAATTGTACTTGGGAGTTCAGTAAAAGCCTTCAACTCAGTTTCCACAAGAAGCTAATCAAAAGTTGAAGGACTTAGATGTGGGTTACAAATTCATGTGGTTGGTAGCAAACAGCCTCAGTGGGAGATGGTCCAAAAGGTATTGGTGGGAGGGGAGCCATAAGAATCAAGGGAGGACAATAGTGGGGTCCAGCAGGGGTCTGTGCTCAGAACTGTGTTGTAGTCATTGTGTTCATTTACAACATAAAGTAAGGTGCAAGAGGCAAGATTTGCCTCTTTGTAAATGACATAAAACTCCTTGCAAGGGTGGACACCAAAGAGGGGTCAAAGACCTTAGAGAGGACCTTGCAAAGCTTGAAAGGTGGTTTGGCATTAGGCAGCAGGGGTTAAATGCAAAAAGTGCAATGTCTTACACTTCAGTTGCAAGATCCTGAGAGTGGAACACTGGTAGGGCGGGATAAAATCATGGTGTCAGAGGAGGAAAATGGTCTGGGGATGGCCATAACCAATCATCATAGACAAACTGTGTAATGAAGAAAGGCAGCAGTCAAGGCAAATAGGATGATGGGCATATAGCTAGAGGATTTTCAAGGAGCAGGAAGGAGGTGATCCTGCCACTGTACAGATCCATGGTGTGACTGCACCTGGACTACTGTGTGAAGTATTGGAGAACCCATTTGAAAATTTATATAAAGCATATAGAAGTGGTGGAAAGAAGAGCAACAAACCTAAACTCACACAGATGCAAACAGAGCTAATATTGGCCCCATAACTGCAGTGGAAATAGAGGATGTCCTGAATAGTCTCAATGCCAGCAATACTCCAGGCAGAGATGGTTTACTGACTGAGTTCTACCAGTTTCTCTTGCCCATCTTTTGTCTCATACTGCAGAGGTCATATCAGGAAATGAGCTCCACTGGTGCTCTCCCCTAATGATAGCCTCTGTAACTATCACAGTCCTTCCCAAGAAAGGCAAAGATGCAACCAATCTGACAAGCTATTGTCTGACTTCACTAACAGTGGATGACGAAGTCTATACAAAAATAATGGCCAACTATCTGGAGCCCCTCCTCCTTCTGCTGGTTCACCCCCACAGGGGGATTTTATGCATGGCACATTGCGTTTTGACTACATCTGGACCCTGTTATACCTTATCCAGATAGCCGTCAATTCTCACTCCCCAAGCTGCAACTGCTATTGATTTTGAAATTTTTTCAATTTGGTGGAGTGGGGGGTATCTCTATGAAGTCATCTCTGCAATGGGCTTTGGGAAATACTTCATGGTGAACATTTGCACCATGTATTCCAATCCAATATCATGGAGCCTCACAAATGGGACCCTGTCCTCGTCCCCTGGTCTTCGGTATGGCACTACACAGGGCTGTCCCCAGTTTTTCTTTTCTTTGTGCTGACCATTGAACGTCTGTTGGCAGCCATACACCAACACATCACAGGGGTCAAAGTAGGGCAAGACCAATGGAAGACTCTGCTTTACAGCTGACCTGCTAGTTCTAGTGGATGAGGCCCATACTGGTATCCAACAAACCAAGAGACCTAGTATGAACACTTGTAGAGGCTTCGTTTGAGCATTAACCAAGGGAAAAATAAGTTTTGGCTCTCAACTGTCACTGTGCACAGAAATACTTCCAATTTCTTGGATTATGATGGGCAGTTGAAAGCCTCACATATCTCAACATAAAAATCACACCACATCTTTGGAAACTGTGTGACAGTAACTTTACCTCTCTATTGGTGGACCTCAAAACCAAACTTGGAGCACTGAAACCACTGCAGTCTTCCATGGCCGACAAAGTGGTAGCGATAAAGAGAGTTATGGCACTAAAGCTTTTCCATCTCATCTCTCACATTCCATGGCATATTCCACAAAGTTAGTTTTACCATATGGACAAGCTGGTAGGCACTTTTCTATGGGCAGATAAACAATCCCACTACAGCTGTAGGAAACTAAGAATCCACTGGAGGGAAGGTGGGTGGGGCCTCCCCTGGTTCCAAGGGTACTACTGGGCATTCAGGGTGGTGAGATGATCAGATGGTTTCCAGATCCTACCCTAACACCTTTCTTATGATGAACTATCAAAGCTGACCTACTAGAGGGAGACTCCCCCACAATCTTCCTCTTGCATGGAAAACATATGTGCACAGTTCAGTACCAGATCTTCCATAACTTGATGAACACAGAGGCAGTTCAAGAAATAGCTGGGCATCCCCTTCTTTGTGGAATAACCCCTTCTGTCCTCATCAGGGGCAAGCTGTCCTCTTGATCCCAATGGGAAGTCCAAGGGATAACCTTCATTCACAAGCTACTCTTCTCTCATCAAAATTTATTTGACTCCTTCTAAGGCCTGCAGAGCAAATATGGCATGGGAAAAACTGAGTTCTGGTGGTATCTGCAGCTCAGAATTACACTTGCACCCATGCTGTGGTTCGATACAGAGAAAGGATCCCCCTGAAAGACCATCCTCTGCTCTATTGACTTTCTTGACATAAAGGGAAAACAGGACTAATTTAGTCTTTTATTAAAGACCAGATCCCTGAGCATACCACTCAAGCTTGGGCTTCATGGCAATGGCCATTGGATGCCCCATCTCCAAAGAGGAGTTGGTCATATGCTGGAAAGTGGCCTACATTCCCATAAGAGATCTGCACAGTAGACTCTGTAGAACAAAGTGCTGCACTGGTGATATTTCACCCTTTAGGTGCTACACACTGCTCATATTTCCTGATAATAACTGCTGGAGATGTAGTAGTCCTGGTGGCAATCTACTGCAAACATTTTTGTCCTGCCCAGAGTTGAATCTGTATTGGGACAGAATCAGACACATCTCACCAGACTCTGGGCTGCAAGATCCCTAACTCTCCAGCCCTCCTGTTGCTAGATCCTCATGAGGCCCACTCTCTGTCCAAGACCCAGCCAGATTGGCCACTAGTGGCAAGTATTGAAGCCAAACGCCTTCTCTTAAAAAAGATGGCATACTAGTGACCTCCCAAATACCAGGAAATACATGGCAAGTTTGGCCCAATTAACCACATCTAAAAGACTCTCACCTAGCCTCAGGTTCCATGTAGGAATCTTGGAAGATCTGGGCCCTCTTTTTCCACTATTTGTATTCACTTCAGGGCACAACAGATGCAGCCAAAGAGTCTCCTCAGGAGCTCCTAAGATTTGAGTAAGGTAACCACATCACCACAGACAATGCTGTGGAACCCCACCACTAACATAACAATACCTTCTACTCCTGTACACAGTAATTTCTGAAGCTACTAGACACCACCGTAGTCTCTGTTCTCTGTATGCAGTTCTGTCCTAAATGTTAGATGCATTTTCTTCATGGATATATAGCCCAGCTATGGTTAGGCAGATGGGTTCTTATCTGTCTCACTATAATAAGTTTAACCTTCTCCTTACCCATCACTAGACCGCAGACACTGCATTTGTTACCCAGCTGTTCGCATCATCCTAGGTATGACTTCTTATTATTGTTCTGTCAATGCATTTTGACTGTATAATAAGCTGTGATGAATTCTTAAAGTGTTGAAAAATCTTTATAACAAGATTAACTACAAGGAAGAGCAATGAAGATGATTCAGGGTCAGCAGGGAGGCCCATGTGAGGACATGCTAAGGAATCTAAATATGTACTAGTTGGAGAAAAGATGAGATGGAGCAACATGACTGAAACTAGTGCATCAAAGTTATTGACAAGGAGGATCACAGGAGCATTTTTACCTTAAGCAGGAACAGAAACACAAGGGGGATCAGCAATAAATTGGTGGGGTGGGGCTTCAAGAAGGATATCAGGAGACACTTCTTCATGGAATGGATGGTGTAAGGATGTAATGAACTGCTGGCAGAGGTTGTGAACCAGGAAGCAGTAAAAGGATTCAAGATGTTGTGGGATAAGGCAAAGGAGAGTGTCAGAGGGCCCACAAAGGGGAGGGGTGGTGGGATCCACTGTAATTCAATGTCCAATGGGCCCACATCGAGCAGACTAGACAGATCATACTAACTTCTTCTGCTGGAAAATTTGTATGATTGTTAAAGAATGTCCTGGGTGGTATACTTAGAGACAGCCTTAAGATCTCAGTCTAGTATAACAAGGCATATGAGAAATTTAGCAGGATGCTTGGGGTATACAGTATGTAAGGGTTCTTATGTAGATGAAAGGAAATGATTCTGTCCTGTGCAGGTCATTTGTGAGGCTGCAACTTAGTACTGTGTGCAGCTCTGGAACCTTCACCTTGAAATGAATAGGGACTGCCTGGAGTCAATCCAATGCAGAGCAAGCAAAATGATTCATGGCCAGCAAGGAGGATTTACTGTAAGAGAAAAGACTGAATGGCCTCAATATGTGTGTGTGAGAGAGAGAGATACACACAGAGACAGAGACAGAGAGAACATGAATATAAGATGACTATGACAGGAGAAGACATGACTGCCAAGAAAAGGCACCCAAGGTGGTGAACAGTGAGGATGTGGGGTCCACATGAATGGAGTCCCTGAGGGGGGGGGAGAGGACCCCAGAGAAGGAGGAAGCAACTTCTGGTGGAGAACTCTATTGTCAGGGGACCAGAGTTGTGGTAAGGAGATGTCGTAGAGAGGAGGTTAAGTGCCACCTGGTGCAATGGCTTGAGGGATGAAAAGTGTATCCAGTGGATCACAAGGGCGATAGGGAAGGAGGGGAGCTGGATGTCATTGTAAACATGGGGATGAATGACCTAGCTTTGGATGTTCGGGGCAGTGCAGGAGCAGTTTAGGAAGCTGGGGAAGGGTCTTGGGCGGGTAGCATACTGCTGCCTTTGCAAAGTACTGCCTGTCTGCAGCAGGGGAAGGAAGGAGGGCTCTGCACTAAGGCCTTCAACTCATGGTTGGAGGGAATGGTGCAGAGATGAGGATATGGCTACATTGGGGGCTGGGTCTCCACTTGGAGGGATCAGAAAGGGCAGTCCTCAGTGGATGGTTTAAATGTTACTTTGATGGACATTTAAACAGGATGGGGAATGAACAGAAGGCCAAAAATAGTTGAAAACTGCCACTATCGCAGACTGTGATAGGGGTAGAGACATCTGGAGAAAAGATTCCAACCAGAATGCATTGACAATCAGTGTTGCAAGGGATTAGCAAGGGAAGAAGAGGGAGGAAGAGGAGCAGGCAATGTGAAAAAGGTAAGGAAGGGGGAACAGCTAGAAAAGTGAGAAGGGACAAAAGAAGGACTAACAAAACTTGGACAGCCACAAAAGCTAATGCTAGAAGTCTGAAATAAGAAACTGAGACATGGAGGCCACCATGGCTGAGGCAGACCTGAATACTGTGGCCATCTCTGAAACATGGTGCACTGGAAATCATGACTGGAAAATGGTCATACCTGACTACATGATGTTTAGAAGAGACAGGGTAGAAAGGAAAGTTTAGGGAGTGGTGCTCTATGTTAAGGAAAACATAAACGCAATGGAGGTACAGGGAATTCAGTGGGTTTGAGGTCTTGTGGGTTGACCTTGAGTCAGAAGACGGAGACGCCATTCTGATTGGAGTAGTATACAGGCCTCCAATACAGGAGGAGGACTTAGACAAAGAAATGTTGGAAGACGCAAGCAAAATGGCTAAGAAGGGGGAGGTGGTACTGATAGAGGACTTTAATCTGCAAGATGTAGAGTGAAGTCACCCTGCTGCAGTATCAGCTAGAAGTAGAGTCATCATGGACTCCTAGCAGGGGGCATTCCTCAGGCAACTAGTCAGTGAACACACCTTAGGTGAGGCAATACTGAACCTAGTGCTTACTAACAGGGACAGTGTTGCGGACATCAGGGTGGGAAGCCATCTGGGGACCAGTGACCATCACACAGTGTGGTTTAATATAAGAGCAGCAGCAGACTCCAACTATACAAGGGCAAGGGTCCTGGAATTCAGAAGGACTGAATTTACAAAGATGGAGGAGTGCATCCGAGATGGCCTAGCGGAGGGAGATGTCCTGGTAGGGTGGAAGGCAAATGGGCCAGATTAAAAGACTGCATAGTAAAGGCAATAAGTCTGTATGTCAAGCAAGTGAGCAAAAGCAGAAGGAAGAGAAGACTGCCATGGCTCTTGAAGGGAGGTTGTAAAAAAGGTAAGGGCATAAACAGTGGCATTCAAAAGGTATAAGGGGACCCAGAGAGAGGAGGACAGGGAAGAGTATCTGTGGAATGGAGGGAGTCAGGCACGGACATGAGGAGAACAAAGACACAGGCTGAGGAAAGAATAGTTCAGACAGTATTGAATGAGGACAAGACATTCTTCAGGTATATTAGCAACTAAAGGAAGACAAGGAAGGATTGTACATTTAAAAAGGAGGGGTCAAGCATCTTTAACAGATATTTCCTCAGTATTCACAGTAGAAAGGTACCACAAATAAGAACCAAGAGCTTTGTGGGGAGGGGAGGGACACCAGTCCCCTTTATGAAAAAGGGTCAGGAAGCACTCACTAATCTGAGGGGTGGACTGGCTAAGCCATGAGGCCAGATGGGGTGCTTACAAGAGTACTGGAAGGAACTCAGGGGAGGTGCTGGTGGCACCCGGCAGACTGATTAACAATTCACTGGAGACTGGCGTGGTCCCTTAGGACTGGAAAGCGGACTTATTCCCACTTCATAAAAAAGTGGTACACAAGGAGGAGGATGGAAATCAAGGCCCTGTCAGCCTGACTTTTGTAGTGGAAAACTGATGGAAACACTAATAGGAAAGGCTCATAGAACACCTGGAATCCAATGAACTACAGGACCCAAGGCAGCATGGCTTCACAGCTTCACAGAGGGAAGGTTGAGCCAAACAAATCTAATAGATTTTTTTAACTGGGTAACCAAGGTGTTGGATCAGGGAGGAGCACTGGATGTGGTCTACTTGGACTTCAGCAAGACCTTTGACACCATTTCTCATATACTGGTAAACAAGTTGGGTAGCATTGAGGTGGGCAATAAGGTGGTAACTGGTGTAAGAAACTGGTTAGGGGATAGGAGGCAGAGGGTGGTGGTAAATGGAGTTTGCTCAGAGGAGGGAACAGTGACCAATATGGTACTTCAGGGGTCAGTGTATAGGGGCCAGTCCTCTTTAATGTCTTCATTAGTGACATAACTGAGGAACTGGAAGGGAAGGTCTACATTTTTTTAGATGACACCAAGATCTGCAACAGAATGGACACTCGGGAGGGGTGTAAAGGATGGAAAGATTTAAAACTGCTGGAGAAGTGGTCAAAAGTTTGGCAGCTAAGGTTTAATGCAAAAACTGCAAAATAATGCACTTGGGTCAAGAAACCCAGGGCTGCTGTATAAAATGGGGGGTAATTGCAATGACCAAGCAGGAAAGTGATCTGGGGTAATCAAATCAGATGACCTGAAGGTGGCGGACAATGCAACTGGGAGAGTTAATGGTATGCTGGGGTGTAGAGGTAGGATATCACCGACAGGAAGAGGGAAATGTTGTACCTATATAGGTCCTTGGTAAGACTCCACCTGAAGTACTGTGTCCAGTTCTGGAAACCACATCTTGATTTTTTCCTACAGGACAGTGAACAGAAGCTGTGCTCATAGTTAAAGAACACCAGTGCCACTTTGAGAAGATTCAATAATCTCCACAGGAAAGAGGGCTACTTTTGGCTGTGTATAGATGTTGACACACTGTACACATCTATACATCATTCGGATGGTATGTCAGCCTGAAGGCATTTCCTAGAAAAAGTCCCCCAGATTCTCTCATTCCAATTAATGTCATCATTAAAGCACTGAATTTTGTTCTCCATCATAATGCTTTTGAATTCGATGTACTATTATTTACAACACTGTGGGACAGCAATGGGTGCTTCAATGGCACCGGCATATGCAAATCTCTTTCTGGGTCTTTGGGAAGAATGGGTTATTTATTGCAATGAGTTGAACCCCTTTCT
The DNA here is from genome assembly GCA_016271365.2 of Neoceratodus forsteri. NCBI lineage: Eukaryota > Metazoa > Chordata > Ceratodontiformes > Ceratodontidae > Neoceratodus > Neoceratodus forsteri. Next base: position 991,828,707 of record CM057449.1, read on the forward strand.
TGGATAGCTTGGTATGCTAGCATTGATATACTGCGACTGTATATTTGTCTGGGAGGGACAGAGGAGAGGCCTGGTAATTTATTCAGTGGCTCAATAACAATGAGCTAAACTTGAAGTTTGCTGCCAATGTTAGCCTTGGTCCTGCTGATTACCTGGATAATACATTTATGGGGGATTTCACAAGTGGAAGTGTGAAAACAAATTCAGAAAAAAAGGCATCTACAAACTCTTTACTGATTTTAGAGTCTCACTGTGAGAGCTATCAAAGTCAACAACTTACAGCCAGTGTCTAAGGATAAGGACTGTACTGATTTAGCAGACTTTGATATGCAAGCATTAGAACTTTAAAAGTGGTTTCAAGACAGGGGGTATCAGGACACCATACATGACAATGCATAGTTAGAGGTTAGGGCAAAAACCAGAGAAGACATATTGCAGTTGAAGCAGACGTTCAAGAAAACTGAAGCTGCTGGTCTGATTACCTTCTCCACAGACTACAACTAGGTAGTAGGGAGAATAGGTAATATTATCTGGTGTAATTGGCCCATCCTCTTAAGTAATGGTAGTGTGTGTACGGAGTATCCCATAATATGGGCAATTCAAATTGAGTGAGTCAACAACAGTGACTCAGTTTGAGCACCTGCAACAAGAGCGACAGTTTCATAACAGTGATACTGACAAAACAGTGTGCAAGAACAGCGATGCAAGGGTGAAGTGTGCTGTGGAGCTGGGAGTAATGTGCAGTCTCAAAGATGGTTATATTTAGTGAGAGGAGTGCAGGGGGTGAAGTCCCCACATATCGTGACGTCTAAGGAGTTGTTGTGTGGGTGAGTGTGTTTTTGGGTTGTACTGTATTTCTGAATGGGGCTCTGTGCTATGAAACTACAGCTTGTTATGGATCACCTGTGGGCTGGCTGCGTTGATTGCTTTGTTGTTGTTTTTTGGTTTTTTTTGCAGAAGTCGCTATTTTGATGCTCACTGTTAATGACCTGCATGGTATTTGCATTCAGCATTTTTTCTTTACCCATATATTACTCGCTCTTTTATTTTTGCCCTTTCATAGAACCGTGTAGGGGCAATTTGTGGTCAGAAACCTAGAATTACCTTAAGAAAGAATCCAAGTATCAAGGATAAGCTTGTCCAGTCAGTTTGCTACTTCACAGAATTCCAGAACAAACTGGCTACCAAAACCATTTCTTGTCAGTTTTAAGTGCCACAGGTGTAATGTCTGTCAGTACTCAGATCAGACCAGACGTTGTCTGCCCAAACACTTCCCAGAGAATCAAATCAGAGATTTCATATCATGCTCTACCAATTTTGTGGTTTACATTTTGTGGTGCACGTCTAACATTTTGGCAGACCCATCTGCATGCTGAAGGAAAGACTTCAGGAGCATGTTAAATGAATCGCAAACAGAAAATCGGATACTCCGGTGGGAAGATATTTCTTTGAAAGGCACAACTTGGATCCAAAACATTTATGATTCACGGGTCTGGAGCTTTTCAAACCACCAAGATGTTGGAGGTAACTATATCAGTCTTCTTTTAAGAAGAGAGAACTTCTGAATTAACAAACTGAAAGCAGTTAATCCTGATGGCCTGAATGAGAATTAGGATCTGAAGCCCTTTCTAAAATAGATGGTTATTCCATTTTCAGGTTTGCTCCACAGCATCTGAATTAAGCCCATCACCCCTTTCACATATCACGGGGGATGGGGGCTTTGAAATAACTTCTTTGGAGTAGGTGGTCCTTTCTGAAATACACACATACCCTTTCCTCCTTTGTAATAACAATTACAACACCAGACCCCATACCCATCCCCCCACCAAGGGGAACTTTTGGGCCTATTTTCTTACATAGTTGAAATTAATAATTTGTTGTTTGACATGTTACTATTGATTGGTTTTGACACATAAGGCATTCTAACCTGTATCTTTGTTTAATTTCTTTTTGAGATCTTGCCACTTTAGGAGTCTACCTCTCACTGACCCGGTGGATCCCCAGGAAATTCTGGAATTAATTTGAAATGTGATGATGAAACAGTTTTATTGAATGGGTAGTCATGGTAGTTTTCTGTTTGGCAGTTGACCATGAGCCTTAATTTATCTGGAGTTTAGAAGTATTTGCCTTGGCTAATTTGGTCACTAGCAATTTCTCACTGAGCTGAATGAATTTTGTGCAATGTTTGTATTTTGTAAGTATTTATTGGTTATGGTCAGTATTTATGCATATCATTTTTGCTTTTCAATTAACCAATGAGGTTTTATGTTATCTTTTTGATGTCATCATAATGTGACTATATAAGTACTGCCCTCCACAATAGTCTCCACCCCTTGAGGAAGCCCTCTGAGGTGAAGCACTGGGGTTATCTCCACTGTGGTAGGTGCATTAAATTTGTTGTGCACAGTTTACTTGTGCCAGTTTAGCTAATAAGTTGGTTACAGCATCTGAATTATGTGCACATCTTCTTTTGCTTTTGGAGTGCAGCCGAGGAGATTCTTTGCTGAGTTTGAGGGGTTAGCCACCCCTTTTAGACAGCACCTCCCAGTGACCTTCCTTAAGCACAGCTGCGTTGGTATGTTTGTAGCTGTGCAATAAGACCCTCCACCTGCAGCACTGGTCTCATAATGTCCCTGAGCATGCAGGTTTCATCAATACCTACACCCTGATGTGTTTTATTGTTTACCAATATCCTGGCAGGCCACATGTAAACAAACCACCAGGGATACACATTAATCTGCACCTTTGGGCAATAAATGTTTCCTTCGGGTGAAAAGGATGATGTTTCTCAACTCAGCTCTTGTCTTATAACCCTGACCAAACTTGGACTCTGAATCAGTGTTTTGATTTTACTGTACTTTCTAGTGTCCCAAAGTCCCTTTATCACCCTCATGGACAACCCTATAACTCAAACTAAATTTGAGTCTTTGCCTTGGTGAGGGGTCTGAGCTACAATATCTCTTCCTAATCTACTATACTGTAGTCCTTTGTCAGCTGAAATGCATCACCAGTGAAGTTTGCTTATCCTTATGAACCTAGCCTTGTATCTCCTAGTAGTATATCCAGTAACTACTCCCAAATTATCAGGTCTAATATATTCATGACTGCTTGAGTTTCTGTCTTGAGCCACTGGACTTCCATATTCTTCAGACACTGTGCTACCATCAAAGGATAGGACCAGCTGGGAATGACTCTGTATGGAATTTCCTTCAAAAGCCCTCCATCAAGTAAGAAGGTAGTCTAAGATGAATGCTTTTAAACTATCGTAGTCCTTGGTGGAGGTCTATTTCATGGCACTATACTGCTACAGAAATAATTATATGAAATGTTTTCATGCTGCACACATAAAACTACACATGTGATATGTGTCTGCAAGCATAATTAGACATTAAATTGAACCAATTGCATGCATGTGGCATGTGCAGAAAGCAAGTGTGGAAAGTATGCTTTTATGTTAAATTGGAACAGACTGCACGCATGTGGTGTGCATGCTAAAGCAAGTGGTCACTGATTAGTGCACACATAAAAGTTAAGTGACTTGCTGAGGATCACACCATATACTGTACAAGTGGGGGTTGATGAGAGTCAAACCCAGGTCTTCAGGTCTCCAAGTCTCCTGGTTTTCAGTTCAGTGCCTTTAATCACTAAGTTTTACTGCCTGCACACATATGGCTCGCCTGTACTTCAATACAAATCTGCATACTGTACATCTGCACGCATGCAGCAAGCTTGTAGCTACTGTTATATTTTTCAATTTTTTGTCCTCCTCAACTGCACAACTGAACTGTAGCATACATACCAATCAAAACACATGTGGTTCTTCATACCCCCAATATACATACTTACCCACAAAACTACTTAATTACTTCTCTCTGGCCTGTACTCCTACTATTGTCTTTCCATAGTTTTGAATGCTTCCATGCAAACAGACTTTAAGTTGCAAACACAAAAGTAGCAATAACTCAACACCCACCCACATGGCCAGTCCCCCAAGGCACACACACTGCAACAGGTGTGGCCATGCTGCTACAGACAACCCACCAAGTATAGATATAAGTTGAGAGTCTTTTACCTGAATACTAGGGAGCCAGAGGCAGGAGTCTTTAAGAGATGATGTGCATGGGCCAGAGTGCTGAGGCATAGTCTTACCCTAAATGAATGGAGTTATTTTTATTACTATTTTATACATTATGATGGTGAGTTGGAGAATAATAAAGGCTACTGTTCTACTAACAAGGCCCTTGTTAGACAAGCAGTGGCCTTCATTAATCTCAACTCTCCATCAATACATAAAAAATAAAACCCATTCATTTCAATAATTACCTCCTACAGTCTCCTTGCTCTATGTCATAATGTGTCTGAGTGTGGTGATGTAGAGGTCAGCTTCACTGGAGGGGGCATAAAGCGGACCACGGTGGTGCTCCAATAGTCTGTGCATACCATACTGCTTAACTGTCCCTGAATGCAAGGCAGCCTCATTTTATCCATGATAACTTCTCTGCTCCTCATCCATCCCTCATGGGAAACATGCTGCTCACACAGAGGATGTCCTATAAATTTAGCTTTATGGCATGGGCACCATTTCAAATTTCAGCATGTAGGGCCAACAACCAGTGGAGGCCAGGTGCTAGTTAGCGCCAGGTGTCAAGGTCTAGAATGTCTGGAATGTCTCTAAAAGGTAAAACTCATTTGTTGTTACTGAAAAATTATATGCAAATCAGGAAAATTCAAATGTGTAAGATTCATCTTTCTATACCCCAGAGCAGTGCATCAACTTTGGGCTTAAACCACCAAGTTATTCATCATTTTTTTTCCTGGCTGATGTTCTGACCCCCCAAAAAAGTCCCAATTCTCTCCCTCATTCCATTCCATTCAATCCCAGTCCCATATAGGTCATGAAGCCATCCAAATGAGCAGAAAAGTGAAAACACATCAATACTTCAGTCCTTCCTCCTTCCTCAGTCTCCTTTAAAAAATGATTTACTTTTACTTACCTGGTCATCTGGCCAGAACCTGCAGCCTGGCCCAGTGGCCACCAACCCAGTTTTCAGTCCACTCCTCCTCCGTCCTTTTGCCAGAAGATGGATCTAAAACCAACCATCCTAGGTTCCCAACATGGTCCGCGACCAAGTAACCTCAATAACCAAACACACCCAACCTGCATTGATTGCTTCTTGCTTGGTCACTGCCATGGCTGCTGTTGCACTGCACTGCACTGATCAAGGCCTATAAAGTCCACCCACACCACTGTCACCACTGCTGCTAGGCCTAGCTTGCTTCTTGAGGGGCCTGTGGTGTTTTTTTTTTTTAGGTGAGCCTAATAGAGTAAGTAGGTAGCCTAGTCTCAAGTTAGCTTCCAGCTCACCTCTTGTCCCTTCAGCTACCATGTGAGAGACTCACTAAGAGAAAACGAACAAAAATATGCTACCACAACAGTGCTATTGAGAGTTCAGTGCTCACTTACTCCTCTAAGCTGTAGTGTGCAGCCTGTCTACTCTGTGGTGGGAAAGACAGTGTCGCACTCGCATGACTCATGCTCTTGCTTGGCTGGAGTTCCTCCATGACATGTGTGATGGTGCTGCTTCTAATAGGTGGAGAGGTGGACAACACAATACAGACATAGTCAAGTCAGGTGCACCTGCAGCGTGAGTGCACACAGGTCAGGGGCACTTACTGTGCAAAGATGAAATCCAAATTTAATGCCAGTATTGCCACATCATAAGAACAACCTAGGCACAAATGCAGGGGGGCACTCCCCCACTGCCCTTCTTAAATAGCACTCCTACTTTATGGTAGAAATTCATTCTTAGGTATCGGTACAAGTAAATACAACTATTTCCACAGTGTTTTGAGGTACTGTATCTCCATGTTTCAGAATGTGTCCTGATCATTCTGAGGGTTAGTGTCCCTCATTGTATCTCATTTTGAGTGTCCATGTCCCTCATTTCAGTGACAAAATGTGAGGTATGGTGCATGCTTCCAAAACCCTGCTCAGTATAAAGAGTGCTTGGTATGGCCACAGTGTAAATACTCCATACAGAATGACAACGTAAAAGTAAGTGAGCAGAATCAGTCATGGAGAAACACATTTGTAGCACTAAATATGAATAAGGGAATTTGCATGGCCCAAAACAAAAAGGTCAGGCTTCACAACACAGAGGCCCCTCTTCTCACATCTGGAATGGGGGGTGTTGGCTGACTATATCCTAGGCATTTAAAGCATTAAGCAAACAATACTTTACAAATTAATCAAAATTCAATGACAAAAATCAAAAGCCATTAAACAACTTGCCAAAGGATCATAATTAATGCTAATTTTAATGGAAATCAATAAAATGTCTGCTTGCTAGCAGTAGTATTAGAAATAGAAACTGATGCGTTTTTAGATGAGATTTTCAACAGCTTAGTTGCTACACACATGGCAAGCGTGACAGCATGTGAACCTAGTGTGATTTTAAAATTATGTTCACACCAGTTTAACTGCTGCACCTCATGTCAGGTGTGCAACACACTAACCCGATGGGATTTTTAGAAGATGTTTGCACCAGCTTACCTGCTGCTCACATGTCAAGCTTGCAGCATGCAAACCTGATTTGCTTTTTAGACCTGGTTCACTTTGTGCATGTAAAGCACATGGAAACATTGCACGATAAAGCATGTGGCATGCATTCTACATGTACACAGCTCACACATATTTCTGTAAGGGTATGCTGCCTGGACTTCTCCATTAGGTAGGGATCAGCCTTGTTGCTCATGATTCCCTTAGCCATCAAGCAATACTAGAAATCTTTTCAAAAGTCATCAAATAGTACTCAGAATTATCCACCAGTCTCAAACTAGTAAGCTTGGTGTTTATCTCTCGAACAACATGTTCGGGAACTGGAGTTCTGGGCCTTTTTTTGTTCCAGGAGTTTCTGTACAGTGCCTTCCTGGAACTGCTGCAGTTGCTGAGTCAGTGCCTGTGTATGTGCAGTATGTGATGTTACATTTAATGGCATCTCATGTGCTATGGTAGTGCTGCTTGCTGCTGCTGTTGGCTAGCATCTATCTGTTCCTGATGTGCTAATACCTCCACAGCTCCTCTATTTTATTCAATTAAAAATATGTTTTTCATTTTCTTTCACTTGCCTCCAATTTTCCCACTCAACTGTTGGGGACCTCAGATCTCACTCTTACACGTTGTCTGAGACATTGACTAGACTGCTTATCATTATGAGTGGATACAACTGAGGACGCCAAAAATATACCCTAAATCCCTGCAGCAGAATATTTTTATTTTAACATATTGAGACATACTGAAAAGAAACAAATGTCTGCAAAACAAATCCATTTTTTCACCTTTAGCAAATGCCCCGCAACACACTACTATGACAGGTAGGCTCATGATGCTCTCTCCCAGTTTTCATGTGCTGTTGTTTTTTTAGGGTTTCTGGCATCAATTTATTAGCATTTCTGTATGCTAGTATGAATGAATGTTTATTCTGGCCTGTTTATATAATCCATCGACTAAACAAGCTTGAGTGTGCATTCTGACACTAAATTAAATGATATAGTAACCCAGCAATAACCTAATCAATTAATCCATTTTCCAAAATCACACATCTCTAGATCACAGTCCAATAGTACATTTTACCCTTGACCCCATGGCCACTTGTTTACATAGTATCTTTGCACCTTTACAGAAATTACTGGGTTTTGTCAGCCTGGCACAGAGGTTCAGAGTAGTTGTCAGTGTTGAGTATGGCTCCCAATATAGACACTGAAGCACCGTTACACCCTGTCATGCGAGGGATTCATAAAACTAGGATACATGTTATCCCTCTGCCATCACAGAAGGCAGAGTGAGGAGGATTCCATGCAGTTAAAGACTGTGCCCTTGCAACAGTTGGTATATTGCCCATTACTTGTTCATGTTATACATGGATAAAGAGAAACTGATTACTGCTAAATTAAAGAAATATATGCATCATATGAATTGTTCTTCAACAAGCTCAAATCAGAATATCATATTTTGCATGTAAATCAGAGGAAATTAAAAGAGAAAGATACAGAAAGGAAACAACAACAGGATATTAACTGGGAAGGTAGGAGTCAGTGCCTCTTTAGATATGCTCCACTAGTTCATTATGTTTTGTATGCATCATTGCAATTAAGCAGTAGTAAATAGCTTCCTTTATCAGTTATGAATAGGGAATTACCTAGCTGAACCAATGTTCCTTTTCAGTGGGTTCCCATAACCAAACAAGCACATTACACATAGATTAAAAAAATCAAGAATAAATACAGATATAATTAAATTGCAATACAACATTAAACATCATTGAGTTACACAAAACTTGCACCTCATAAATGTCCAAAGCAGCTACACCTATCAATCCCAAAAGGTCCCACAGTTACAATTCAATCTGAACTGTGGAGAGGATAACATGATAAGGACTTCACTGTTTGACCAATAAACCAAGAGTGCAAGTTACATTAAACAATGAGTCAGTTTTCTAGTTTCAATTTAAAGGAACTACTGTAAATTACAGAGTCCAGAACACATGCAAAATAGGAAGGACTGAGCAAAGATCCTCCTGGTGGGGGCAACCAGGTACTCAACACTCTGGGCTGATCTAAATCCCAGTCACATGGAACTTTTTGGTATACACTTTGTGATATAAGGTACTTGTCCTTCATGCCACTTAAATATAAAGTTTAAAACATTCAGACACCTGCAGTCTTACAATATTAACAAATCCAAGTCAAGATACAACAGGCATTGATGCTTAGTACAGGGGACAGTGAGGATATTGAGGGTGAAACTGTTATACATCAAGGTCATTTTATTTATTTATTTATTGAATTTTGTTGACCGTAAGCCCACTGACTTAGAAGTCCCTTTTCAGGGGCAACTGAGGGAGGGAGGATACAGATGGTAAGCAACTGAAATTGAACCAGATTAAGCTGTTGGTGGTATTTTTAGTGAATTGGAGAAATTTGGCCAGGACACCAGGGAAATTCCCTTACTCTTTTTTGATAAGTGCCATGGGATCTTTAGCATCCACCTGAACTACCACCAATCCAGGCAGATGGGACCTCGGTTTAATGTCTCATCTGAAACACAGCACCTCAGAAGTGCAGCACCCGCTTCATGCTGCACTGCAGTGTCAGTATTGGGATATTAACCCAAGTGCCAGATATGGGAACTGAACCCACAGCCCTCTGATCTCCCGGCCTCAGAGGCGAGTGTGCTACCTACTGAGCCACTGACAGCTAAACACTTTTTGACATTTTTACCAGCTCCCTGAGGCCCCACCATATAGGATTCCCAATATGTATAAGGTATTCTCACAGAATGCAGTTCATTTGCCTGTAAAACAGGCCTAACTCACAGCCCAGCACCTATATTAATTTATTAATTTGAATATTTGCATTTGTATTCATGGTAAAGCCATAATCCTGAATGTTGTATGACTGCACCACTTAGAGATGAAAAGCATTGTGTGTAGTAATTTTGAGAACATCGTGAGTCTGATTAAGCCTTCTGCCTAAACTAAATAACATTGTATGTGGCTCAGTAGGTAGCACGCTTGCCTCTATAGCCAGAAGATCAGAAGGCTGTAGTTCTAGCCCCACACCTGGTACTTGGGGTAGAACCGATAACGGACAATGTAGAGCAGTACGAGGCGGGTGATGTGGTGAGTTGCCATCATTCAGATGAGACATTAAACTGAAGTCCCTTCTGCCCAGCTCTGGCCACTGTCTAGGTGGAAGTAGAAGATCCCGTGGCACTTATCAAAGAAGACCAAGGGAGTTTCCCCTGTGTCATGGTCAAACATTGCCTGTCAATAAAACAGGTCCATGCAACCCACCCCCTGCATGCACCTGGAAACAAGCTATAATACTGTAGTTTCGTGTGTCTTTCCTGGCCAGAAATTACAAATAAATTAACAGCATTAAGAACAAGTATCTGTTCAAAAAAAAACTAAATCTAAATGGCATCAACAGCCTTTTGAAGTACAGCCTGTATCTGTTATAAAGAACTACCTGTGGCATAGATAATCATATCCACATAGAAATTGTATGCAGTTTTAGGCTCAGTGAATGAAATAGTATACAGACAAAGATTAAACACACGTTGACCCAGAATGAGTCCATGCAGACAACAGGAGATAAACCTGAACTGAAATTCTTTAGAGTAACCATTTTTTGTAAACTATTTAAATAGTGTTAGAACCATTTTAGAGCACTAGGAGCCATAGACAATAAGTTTTACTTGTTTAGTAGAATAATATGATTAAGTGTGTCAAGCACCTTCTACAAATCTATAAAATGTCGACTATATTCAGATTTTTGTCCAGGGCGCTTTGAGCATCCCTAGCCCCATTAACGTGGACTGTAGTAGTGTTATTTTTTTATGTGAATCCAAACTGAAATTAAGTTTATTATGTTTTTCCAAAACTGATATCAGTTGCTCACTTGCCAATAGAGATGCAACAAAGCTTTAATTCACCAGCGTATTTCCTGTGAAGTCACAAAATCTATCTCCGTCGATCATTTCGTAATGTTTCCCTGTTTGATAGGAAACTTGCCACTTTTAATTTTGCCTTGCTTTTGTTTTTTTTAAGTGCAAATTGCACTTGAAAAAAACCAAAAGCAAGGCAAAGTTAATTATGGTGACCCCTGGACAGAAGCCCAACCTTTCCTTGGTATCTTGTTGTCCCCCCACCCAGTAATTGCCAGTCCACCATAGAATAAAATTCCATGGTGTCTAGTGTCCCCCCCCCTCAGATCGCTGGCCCCATGTAAAATTACATTCCCTGTTGTCTAGTGGTCCCCCCTCACCGTTTGACAGCCTAATATAAAATTAATTTCCCTGGTGTTTAGTGGTCCCTCCTGCCAATCACCAGACCAATGTTAATCATAAAGTTTCCCTGGTGTCCAGTGGTCCTTCATCCAGCCGCACCCATGCCTCATCAAAACATATTCCCTGGTGTATAGTGGTCCACCCCCCCACCTGCACCCTGCCCCATATTTCAAAACTTATTCCCTGATGTCTAGAAGACCCCCAACTCTACCCCCCACTACCTCACTAACCCCCCACCACAACATTGAGCAGACTACTGGTGCAGCCCTCTGCTATCCCCCATGGCTGGACACACAACTGTGATGGCAATGAATAAGCATGTGCTTCTACAAGTATGCACTTATTCATTGACACCTCAGTCAGGCAGCAGGCTGTGGTGAAGAACTGAGGGCTGTGCCAGTTGCCTTCTCAGGGTCATGGTGGGGGGAACAGGGTAGAGGGACACTACCTGCCAGGGGGAGGGATCTGCTAGACACCAGTGAATATGTTTTGAAGCATGGGTGCAAGTTGGGGGAGAAACCACTGGATGCCAGTGAATAAGTTTTGATCTGGCATTGGTGTGGGTGGGAGGACCCTGGACAGGAAATGTTATGATTTACACTGGGCCAGCAATCAGTGAGAGGGACCACTAGACACCAGGGAATTTTATTCTACGTGGGGTGGCAATCGTGGGGGTGGTGGGGTCTGCTGACCAGTGACACTAGAAAAAATAACTCTGCAAAATGCAGAGTTTGAACTCTGCCAGTGGAGTTCAAACTCTGCATTTTGCAGAGTTTTTTGAGGGGGCAAAGTTGAGACTTTGCACAGTGGATTAACTCTGCAGAATGAGAGAAACCCATGAATTAATCCACGGAGGCGGAGTTTCCTAACTTCACACATCTCTACATGCCAATCTTTCAGATATTTGTGACACAATGGTCAATAAAGAAATTGGTCTATAGTTAAATATCAAGTTTAGGACATGATTTGAATATTGGAATAACTTGAACATGTCTCCAAGCCATCGAGGCCAGTGAAAGAATAAAGATTAAATACATATGTCAAAGGGTGGCAATGACTGGTGCTGTAAATCTTAGTAGTTTGGCTGGAATATTGTCAACCCTTCTAACTAATTGGGGGGTTGAATATAACAAATTCCATAACGTGTCACTGATAGACATGGCCATAAAGTTAAAAAGATTGGCAGGCTTTAATAGGTTATCCAAAACTTATTTTTGAATGGTGGCAGAGTTATATCTGATTGCATCCATGCCCATATGAATAAATAATTGAATTCTTTTGCAGCCTACCATTTATAGAAGTTGAAGTTACCATTTACAATAAATGTGTTTTGATGGTCAGATTTACAAGTATGCTATACAGTTTTCACTAATCTCCAAAATCTTTAGGGTTTAGTTTTCTGTTCTAACTTGAACCTCTTCAAAACTAAACGGTATCTCAAATTTATTTTCTATGAGTAAATATTTCTTGCATTATGAAATTCATCCCAATCGGACCATTGTTTTGATTAAATTAAGAACAACAGGGAATCAAGTTTATAATATTACTATTATAACATGTTTAAAGACTGTGGACCCAATTCACAAAGGTGATGTAGGGTTTGTGCCAAACCCTACGTCCAAATCCAGTGGTCAACACAACTACGCTTAAAATCTTTGCCACAAACTGTGCCCGTTTCAAGAAGATCAGTTGCATTTGCAATACTTTTCCCAATTTATGGCAGCTTGCACTAAATATTTGGTACAAGCAGCATAAAGGGTATCAAGATTGCTGCAAGCTAGACCAGAAAAAGCAGGTCTAACTCATTGGCAATTGTCACACAGGATCCAGAATCCTGATCATCAGCTGGTGAATGACGCAAGCCCCATGTACCATTTGGGTGGTGCACCCAGAGCTTGGTAAGCATTCTTGAACTTTTCTGAATTGGGCTCTGTTTTCATTATGTTACATTTTCAGGAATGTATGTAATGCCATCCAACAACAAAACCTAGCTGTAATCAGTCATCAAAGGAAATCAGTAAAATTGGAATTCAAAAAAATATAAATGGATAGCTTGGTACAGTTAAGGCCAGAGCATGATATGTTCTCCTGGGTGACATGCTATGAGAGATCATGTCATGCTGTAGTACTACATAATTAGTTGTACATAAGAACCTTTTCTTTTTCTTTTCTCAAATGATTGGCGATAGGCATTATGGCAGAAAAAAAACACATCACTAGCTTTAACTGTATTTGTGAATCGTTTAATACTGGCATGAACTAAATAGATGAGCTGCACACCAATTTTTCTAAACAAAATACAATATTTATTTACTCCAAGATTGATTTGACATTTTCCCTATAACTCCAAGGTCATTTTTCTGTTTTTGCCTGAAGGTTACATTAATTCCTGTAGAAGCTAACTTTTTCAGTTTTCCTGTATGACCAATGCAAGTTTATGGGAAGAATGCTGCTGTTTATCACTCCAAACCTCTATAAAATACAAGAATCCTTGTAGATCTGGGATCCTTATATGACATGGCCATATGAATTTAAATAAATATTGTGTTTGGTTTGGTGAGTAGCCTAACTTTTCTGTTAATACCAGTTTGCATTCATGTTCCGAGTGTACTCCTATCTCCAGTTGGTTCCTGGGACCTTCCAGTTTTATCATACCATGCCAGTTCTCCATGGTCTGCATCCTTTGCCTGAGTGGCAGTGCATCCATTTCAATGTATGCTTATTACATTGCTGTACAAGGCCTTGCAATGCTTATGACCTGGTTACATAAATTACCTCCTCATCCCATATGTTTCTGGCTCCCTATTTTGGTCAGCAAAGGCAAACCTCCTCTTGTATTGGGGATTGGGCTTTTGGTGTGGCTGCTCTGATTTTATAGAATGCTCTTCCCCCAGAAGTGAGAGAAGCCCCTTCACTCAACACTTTTAATTCTCATCTTAAAACTCATTTGTTTTCTTTGAGTTTTGGGTCTGATGCTGTTTATTAACATTTTATAATTTTATATAAGTCAATATAATTTTACATTTTATTGTTTTATTACATATTTTATCATCTTTGGTGACTGTAAGGCAGCCATGCCCAGGATTATAGCTATTACTATAAATATTATATATAAATAATTAAATATAGACAATAAATAAAATTGCCTTGCTTTTGCCACCTAGCACATTCTTTCCTGTTTTATGGGAGCCTGGATTTTCTGGGTGACCCAACATCCATCTTTGAATAATTAAATACGACATGTATAGCCAAGATTGTAATACAGCTACACAAAATAATGCTGCAACATCAGTGTGTGATGCTTATGAGAAAAAAAGTGATACAAATCTGAAAACAAAACTGTGATAAAGAGTCGAAAACCAAAAGTATTATTAAACTCATTATAGTACATGTAATGTATTCATATTTTTTGTAATACTGTTTACATTTAATGCTTGTACTATATATTTATTTTGTGTATTATATTGTGTAATTCCCACACAGAAAGCTTACAGCTAAAGCTCCACATGGCTTGTTCATCAAAGGCTCAGTTGTGATGATGGAATTGATACACTGTTGATTCCAATAAACCTTAGAACCACCCAATTGTTGCCCCACCTTAACAGGATACTTAAGAGTGACTGTAGGTGACATTTCATGGCACAGAACAGCTTTGTAAATAAAGATATGTTGGGAATGATTGCATGTGATCACTGGTGAGGCCTCAGCTGAGTACTGTGTCCAGTTCTGGAGACTGCATCTCTGGAAGGACACTGACAAAATAAAGGCAGTCCAGAGAAGGGCAACAAAGATGGTACATGGACTGCACCAGAAGCCCTATGAGGAAAGACTTAAGGACCTTAATATCTATTCAATGGAAGAAAGAGGAGAAAGGAGATATGATAGAGACTTTCAAGTACCTTAGGGAATTGACAGGGTGCAGGTGGAAAGCATATTTCAGAGAAATCTCTGAACAAGAACAAGGAGGCATGATAAAAGGCTGAAGAGTGGAAGGCTCAGGGGTAATGTTTGGAAGTACGTTTTCACTGAGAGGGTGGTGGAGCCATGGAACAGCTTTCTAGCAGAAGTGGTGGGTGTGAAAACAATGGGGGGGGGTTCAAGAGTGCATGGAATAGACTTAAGGGTACCTTGGAGATGTGCAGAGTAGAGCCACCGATCAAATAGGATCTGGGCTGCAGTAGTGAATAGGGAAATAGGCAAACTAGGTAGACCATATGGTCCTTATCTGCAGATAGATTCTATGTTTCTATGTTTCTGTGTGGCTACAGCTTTGACAGCTATCTTCATCTTCTCTGACCATATCAGTCTAGCCATGGATTAGGGATGACTGAATGGCAAATCAAGCTAAAAGTCAGCAGAAGGAGCAACAAAGTGCTGAAGGATTTGAGGAGGACATTGACAATCCAGATGAAAAAGCAGACAATTTCCTATTGAGTAATAGACCTTCAGCTTTTCTGTGAATGAATGACAGTTTCAGAGAACTATTCTGATAAAGATGCTTGGGTGACATCGATACATCAGCACCACAATGCAACCACCAAGGCACAGGCTGGCATGATGAGTGAGTGGGGGCATTTTCCATTTGTTATTTTCTTGGTTATATCAGTAGTATCCAGTGTTAGAGCTTGAAGCACTTCTAGTTTGTTAAACTTTGAATGCATGCTGTAGCTGTTCATGTTGCCTCACTTCACTGCAACTTGGAGGGCTTAAACTGATTGGTTACCTCTGATCATACCTCTCAACCTCCCTCATCACAAATCAGGGACAAGGCTTAAAATGATCAGGGACAAATGACCAAAATCAGGGACACATCTGAAAAAATAGTAATATTAGTTCCAGAAGCTGTGTACAACATGCTTCTTAGTGTGAATAGCAATTTCTTACGGAGAACTAGACTGTAACACCAATGGCTGGTATTATTTTGTGATTCAAATCCATACTCTTCAGTGACAGAAATGCCAAATTTAGGAGGGACAGAAGAAATTTCTAAGGCAAAATCAGGACATCCCTGAAAATCAGGGACAGTTGAGAGGTATGCCTCTGATTACCTCTTGCATCTCTCCCCAGTTGAAGCCCATAATGATGCTTAAAATGTGGTGATCTGTATCAGTTTACATATTTTGCAATATGTTGCACATGAAATCAGTGTTAAGATTTGCAGCACATTTTTAGCAATAAATGATGTTTGTACAAGATGGTTCCATATTTAATCTCACTGCTGAATGCTGACCCGCTTTCCATATGGTAGAAACCCCTGTGAATTTGAATTAGTTTGAGCACACTGGGATAAGTGCATCAAGTTTTCTGAGCTAATAGTACTGTGCCCTGTGTTTACCTTACCTACCAAGTTTTGGAATGCCCCATCACTAGTTTAGCATTATATTCCATTACATAAGTAGCTGCTAACATTTTCACAAGATGATCACTAACATGCCAAATGCAGTGTGTTTTTCATTTACTGATGAGATGGCTACACTATCACTTCCAGTGCAGAGCAGACTGAGCTCCTCTTGTCTGGACTAAATACAACTACAATAAGACCAGGTAGATATAGATCCCTGGAAATGTAAAAGCAAGTGCTTAGTAATGATGTGTATCTTAAATGAAGGTTTGGGACCTTGATATGCCTCTATAGTCAGTTTGTTTGCTTTTATTTATTTCTTTCATTACTTTGTCATCATTTATTTGTGTTTTGCTAACTACTAATAAAAAAATAATCCAATGGAATTCTTGTATTATGATGTAAGAAGAGTTTTACTGGCAAGGCTGGCTGTGTATTTCAATGGGAAACAGCAAACTGGTTTTCAGATTTTTATACAGAAATACCACTTTCTACCACCAACATATTATATATTTAATAGAAATATGTGGTTTGTCACCCTGTGATCTTCTCTTATAATACAGTATAGCAAGCAGCATTTTTTTCATAATCAGATTTTACAAGGGAAGAAGAAAAAGGAAGCCAATTACTGTTTCAAAAATTGTAAAATAGTATACAGTATATACAATAGTGCAAACACACAATAGGCAAAGTTTGCTAATTAAAGAAATATCTATTTCTTTTGAAAAAGATGGCAAAAGATGGCAAAATATGTTCAGATTCTCACTGAAATACGTTGATCTCATAAGTTGTTGGCAGTTTCTGACATCACAGTACCAGAATTCTATTGAATTCTTTTTACTAGCAATGTGAAAAGCAAAGGTGAAACCCCACTTGTTTTACTACACTGACAAATATTTTACTGCACTAACAAATACTTTATTTTCAAAGGCAGAAAAATAAAAACGGTAGACAGTAAGTACTAACACATCAAAATACAATAAATGAATAAAAAATAATGTAAATAATGTAATAATAAAAATAAAATGGTTGTTCATTGCTGTATTGCTCCTTGTACAACAAGATGCACAAAATAAAAGATATCCAATCACCTATTTTGTGCAATAAATGAAATAGTTGTCTATTTATCAGAAGTAAACACCTGCTGTTTTGAAGAAAACTGTCATTAGATTTAACTTACATGATGCATCCCTTTCCCAGTATTAGCATGATTAGCATGCAGTAAACCCCCAATTGTCTGAACGTGCTGCGGGACATAAAAAACATTTTGATAAGCGGGGGTTAGGATAAGCAGGAGACCACTTAAAATGTTGTACAGTGCATTCAAAGATGACTGACTGAGAGAAATGGTCTGTATTTAATAATACAGTAACAATGCACTATTTAAATTAAAACTATGCACTAGTAGTTAAAGTTCATAAAATGCTCATTATAATTTAAAATTCTGCTCCCAGCAGCCTACCACACAGTGTGATGCATAAATTGTGGACTACAGGACCAGGGTTCCAACATTTGTACAAAAATTGAGTGCTTGAACAAAATACAAAACATTTTACCTCCAGATTATAAACACATCAGCTCTGAAATGTTGTTTCAGATTAACTTGCCAAAGGTGGAAGTCACAAGTTCACATGTATAACTCAGGTCTTTTGCATCTGCCTTGCCACTGTCGGCATGGACACGGATGCCACAGATCTACATGCTTTCTTTTCCTCATCGTGGTATGGTTTAGTACAAATTGAGGGTTTCATGAGCCAATATAAGGGAAACACCACTGTCCAACTGTGAAAGACAGTTCATGCTGCAGGCTATAGCAGAAAAAAAGGTAAAGGACCGTGCAGAGTTCATAGGCTTGGAATCGTCATTGGTTAGCTGTGAGACTATAACATAATAGATCAATTGGTGTTTAATAGTCTCTCAGTGTATGTTTTGTGCTGCTACTGAATTGAAGCAGCCAGATAAATGAGGGATAATGAACGGTTTTAGATAACTGAGGTTTTTGGATTACCTGGGTATGAATAAGCAGGATTATTCTGTATTCATAAGCCTCCATCTTTTGGGGCAGACAATACCAACTTTCCTACTGACTGAGAACATGTCCTTAATATGTGCAACCATGATCTTACGCTGCTAACTATCAAGAAATATAAAAAAGAATACCAAAAAGCTGCAGCAGAGATGGCAGCCTTGGTACCAACTCATGCAACCAAATATTCAGTTGAAGAGTTAAAAACACTTAAAGCTGAAACAGAAACACAAATTAACAAATATAAAACAGATTTGATCCAACATGTAAAACAGAGAAAACACATTAAGGATGAGAATGATTACAAGAACAGCAGAGTGTAAACCTGGCATGGTCCTAAAGAGACCCCAAAACTTGTAGGGAGGTGGGGGGGGGCAAGGAATGATTTTAGAATTGATGGTCAGGATGCATCGTCTTGCCATAAATGTGACTATGAAAGTCATGAACCAAGATGGAAGACTTGGCAACAGGGCAACAAACATAATTTTTTAGAGGGAGACATGGTAGATATGGAGCTAGACCCATCAGAGAGAAGAAGAAGCAGACAAGGAGAGGAATGGATAAGAGGAAATTGGAGAGATTAGAGAGGAAGTCAAGGCAAATCACTATCGATGGGGAGACAAGAATGCAGATCAGTCAAGAGGTCACGAAGGACACAGAACCTCATATCAAGGTTCTAAAACTGTCAGATGTGATTTTAACCCCTATACATGAAAAAGTATTCAGCAAGGGCCTATCCCCCATTCTGACTAATAAACTGAATACCTTTGATGTGGAAGTCAACCTCCTTAAGTTCTATAGACGGCTGTAGCTATTTCAATATTTCAAAAGCAACATGCCACCCACACTAATTCTAATATGGATTCCAAATTGGAGGGAACTCTGAGAGAAAATATTAACTTGAGAAATCCCTCGACTTTTTGCCAGCAGCCACAAGCCTGAGCTTGTCAATCTTTTGTAATTTAGTGACATAAGCTTTGAAACACCTGCTTCTGCAGGAAAACACCAATAAGTTTCAAAATATCACTCATGAAGAAAGGACGGCCTTCAATAAATTAAATCAGAAGACTGAAGCAATTGTAAAAGTGACAGACAAGGAGGTGCTATTGTGGTTTGGGGCAGTGCTGACTATATAAAAGAAACTATGAGACAGCTTTAGAATGTAACCTTTTACAGTAAGCTGGAAAGTGACCCTATGAATGAGATTCAGGAATGTGCAAAAAATCTGATTAAATCAATGTTGGGTCAGAATCAGGCTGGACTAGCCAAAAGAATGAAGAATTTCTCACAGTTAATTGCTCTAGCTTGTCCAAGCTTTCTAACTTCTTCTGATGATCCACAATGACAAAATATCGGTGCCAGGGCTACCAGTTTTTTTTAATTGTTTCATCAACAGGATCAGCCAGAGAACCATTTTCAAAGTTTGTGGACATTTTTATTAAGCAGCCTGTCCCTAATATTTTCCCCTTTGTACAAGACACTAATGATATCCTTAGGATTTTATAGGTGATCAGAATATCAGAAAATGATTTTCTTGTCACCATAGATGTGGAAAGCTTATATTTAAATATTCCAGATGAAGGAGGCATAGAGGCACTAGGTATGGCATTATCCTCCAGAAGATAAAAAGGTTGCACTCACTACAAATCACCAATTATGGCACAGAGAAGCTGCAAGTAAAAAAAAATTGTAATTTATTGTGCCAGACTAATAGCCAGATACTGCTTAAGTTATTACAGAAATCCCTGTGCTTCAATCAACAGGTCTTCCTTAGGGGACTCCCTAAGAAAGACCTATAGGTTGAAGCACAGGGTTTTCTGTAACAACCTAAGCAGTATCTGGCTATTAGTTTGGCACAATAAATTACAAAAGCTTTTTACTTGCAACTTGTTGTCTATGCCATGATTGATGATTTGTAGTGAGTGCAACCTTTTGACCTTCTGGGCTTTGTAGCTTGCTACCTAGTTTGCACCCCCGGCTCACAGGCGTATCGCTGGTCTAGTAACCTATTATGGCATTATCTTCCCATGTAGCTAATGTGTTTCCACCCACACACTATATAATGTATTTGGCAAGATTCAACTTGTAGGCAAACTATTTTTCCTTTGAGGGCGCTTTCTATGTCCAACATAAGGGAACAGCCATGGGCACAACCTTTGACCCCAATTTGCAAATATTTACATCTGGTAAGGAGTAAGGGAGAACTCTTCCATTTATGATCAGGAAACAAATCTGTTTAAAGGCTATATTAACTATGGAAAATATACACAGGCAATCGTATCATGATCTGGTCCAGCAATATGGAAAATCTGAAGGCTTTCTCTGAGTATATTAACAATACAATCTCCAACCTTAAGTTCACCTACTCAGCAAATCAACAGGAATTTCCTTTCTTGGACATTTTGATTGTTAAAGAACAAGGGTAGATACAAACTAAACTATCAGAAGCCACAGTCCAGAAATTATCTTTCGTTGAATTATAGTTGCTATCCACCAAATCTAGCAAAGAGCACAGTGAGGGCATTTCCATAGGTTAGGAGGACGTGATCAAATTACTCTGACTTCAAAAACATAAGCTTTGAGATGGCAATCATTTTATAAATTGGAGCTACCACAACCAAAATTATTCTTGAGATTTTAACAGCAGCTGAACAGACAAATAAGACTGAGTTACTGAAAGGGGAACAACTGAGTTAGAAGTGAGTTGCCCCCTTATTTTTGTCATAGAGCATAATTCACTGGCCCCAAAAGTGGGCAACATCATTTGAAGACACTGGGACATCCTGAAAGCTGATCCGGGTTAGATAAACTGTCAACGTAAGCTCTGCATATTACATTACAGTGGGACACTAGCATCAAAGGCACTCCAGTCCATGCAGTTTTGAAACCTCTGGATCCTGCTCACAGTTGGCTACCAAAGCCCCCTGTTGGGAATTTTCAGTGTGAACACTGCATCAGCTGAGCTAGCACTACAAATACCCAAACCTTAAATCATCCTTGGACCCAGAAACTTTTAATATAAAACAATTAATAAACTGCAGTACCTGAGGGGTGATTTATATGCTGAAATGTCCATGCAAACTCATTTATGCAGGCCATACAAAGAGGGTCATCAGGATCTGCATAGAAGAATATAACACTACCCTCAGAACATGAAACCATGAATATGCCTTGGCAAATGATTATCTGCAGGCTGGACATCACTCTGCTGCAACTCTGAGGTTTCTTGGCATTGAAAAAATATTACCTCAGAATCTGGGGTGAGTATAAAATAAAAACATTGCACCAGAGAGAAATTTATTGGATTTTAACATTAAATACCTGTGCACTCTATGGATTAAATGATTACCTTTCATTGCATCTGTTTTCATAAACTGAAGCTGCCAATTTCTGCTGACACCCCATATGTGCCTCTACCCTTGTTTCTCTTACCCTTCCCTCCATATGTATTTCCCCTTGTCAATGTGTTAATATGTTGCCATAGTTTTATTATTAGTTTACTTTATTTAACCAGGAAAAGGCTCCATTGAGTAAGTTCATTTACAAGGAGGTCCTGGGCAAGACAGAATATAATACAAATTAAACACAATCATATGCAGTACAAAAGTAAGCAAGCTGTGAACATAGCACAAGGAACTAGTTGAAAAGATTTACACTGTAGTAGAGGTCTGTAAATACAATATAACACAGAGGAATACTTAATGCATATCTAATTGCCAGTTACACAGTCTGAATATGGAATACTATTTGTATAGAAAGGTAGTCACTGAATAAATACATGATGTACATTTGTGCATTTCAGGAGAAATACTGATCTTCAAAGAATACCAAAAAAATGCAGAATACAGTGATAGTCATACATTTAGGTTATTACAGGAATATAAGTCCTTGCATACATTTTCCATGTGTGTTTTGAAAACCCCAATGCTAACTATGGCAATGAGTTTGAGAGAAGTTTGCAGGTTATTCCATACTGAATGGAACTAGTTGAAAAGATTTACACTGTAGTAGAGGTCTGTAAATACAATATAACACAGAGGAATACTTAATGCATATCTAATTGCCAGTTACACAGTCTGAATATGGAATACTATTTGTATAGAAAGGTAGTCACTGAATAAATACATGATGTACATTTGTGCATTTCAGGAGAAATATTGATCTTCAAAGAATACCAAAAAAATGCAGAATACAGTGATAGTCATACATTTAGGTTATTATAGGAACATAAGTCCTTGCATACATTTTCCATGTGTGTTTTGAAAACCCCAATGCTAACTATGGCAATGAGTTTGAGAGAAGTTTGCAGGTTATTCCATACTGTAGGAATGACACCGCTTTCTGCTGTTTTACCATACTGTGTAGCATAAATCAGAGTATCTAAGACAATATACTTACTTTTCCTTAGTGAATACCTACACTAAAACATGTTAATGAGATCTGAAATGTACAGTGGTAAATTATTACTGTGTAAGCCCACATGTATAGATTTTTTAGGTTCCTTGTAGTTAGGGATGTCCACAGTAGCATATAATACACAACAGTGTGTTCTTGGTGCTACATTAGTAATAAATTGAAGTGTTCTGAGGTAGAGCACATCAAATTTGTTTAGGCAGGTGGAAGAAGAACGACTTTAGATCAAGTCTGCATAGTCTAATACAGGGAGGACTGTGACTTGCATTAGTATCTTCCTGACATCCAGTGTGAAGCAAATCTTATTTCTATAAAAGAAGCTTAATCTACTGCTTAGTTTTTTGCATAGGGCTTCTATATTCCACTTCGCAAGCCTTCATTTCATTTTTTCTTTCCTTGTTAATCTGAACTGCTCATTGATCTGACTGTGTAAATCTGTCACTGTCTATAATGTTTACTATAGTAATTTGTGCTGCTGTTGTATATGTAATTGATTTTTGCTCTTGCAGTTTGGCCTGTATGTTTTTGCACTTTGTGAGCTTGTTTCTTTAAGAGATGATTTTAAGGCATGACCGCTGGGATGTACGTCATGCTCTGATGAAGACATCTTGATGACGCCAGTACATTAGCTCCAGAATGCGACTGAGGCCCGGGTCGGCATGACTGAGTGAGCAGGGGCACTTTTGGTTTGTTATTTTCTTAGTTCTGTCAGTGGTTTCCACTGTTAGAGCTTGAATGCTGCAGCTGCTGTTGCTTCACTTCACTGGAGCCTGGAAGACTTACACTGTTTGGTTGCCTCTGATTATCTTTTGCCCACCCTCCTCAGCTGAATCCCAAGATGATAATTGAAGTGTGGTGAGCTATATCTGGTCACATGTTTCTGCTCTATGCTGCACATGAAATCAACATTAAGATTTGGAGCAGGTTTTTTTAGTAATACATGATGTTTGCTTAAAATGGTTCTGTATTTAATCTTACTGCTGAATTACTTGGTACTACTCGGTAGTCAAAGGCAGAAGAAGACGCTGGGCTCATGACGATTACCTCCCACATCATGTGGGGGTATTAACTGTCTTTCTCAAAAAGGAATTTATCTAGTTCAGTGTTAAATTTATCAAAATCAGTAATGTTGACCAAAGCCTGGGGGAGATTATTTCACAACTTACAAGCACATAAGGTAAAAAAAAATTACTCTTTTGTTAGTGAATGCACGCTGAATATGAAGTTGTTTATCATGGGTTTGCAAGTATGTTGGCCTAGGTGCATGGGTGATGTTACATTGTTTGACTAGTTTTTCATTTTGTAATATGTTAAACAACAAAAGGAGATATCCTCCTATTTCATTGAGCCTGAAGGTTATATAGTTTTAACTCGGATAATCTGTCTGGATATGGCATTCCTGTAAGTCTAGGAGCTATCTGTTTTATCGATCTCTGTATATTGTCAATTACTTTTAACATCTTTATTTAGGGGTGGTGACCAGAATGGCACTGCATAATCAAGGTGTGGCCTTACGTATGTTTTATACAAGGGTATGATATAGATTTCGTTCCTAGATAAGAAAGCCTCACGAATGGACCTAATAAGTCTATTAGCAGTCAATGCAATCTTTCTACACTGGTCACTTTGTGTGAATTCATTAATGCTGACCCACTTTTCAAAGTATGAAAACCTCTGTTAACTCTAGATATTTTGCACACTTCTGGATAAGTGCTCCAAATTTTGTGAGCTACTAGTACTGTGTCCTGAGCTTCAGGTACCCATTGGGAGCTGCCTTTCCTCAGTGAACAGCATGGGCTGTTCCAGAACTATTCAGTCTGCTTGTGGCCACTGTTGGAGACAGACAAGAGAGCTGAAGCAGAGTAGTAACCAGATCATGCATGTTGGAGACAGGAGCGTTTATGAACTATTTCATGGTGATCCCACTATGCAATACTAGGCTGAATTATTTGATTTTAAAGATGAGGCCCTACAAGAATAAATCTCTGTACCAGAATCCCAGTATCTGGAAAAAAATTCAACAACAAAAAAAACTGTACCTGTGCACCTCCACCATCATTTTGCTGGAAACTACCAAATTCATACTTACACACAACTTTTTCACCTTTAATGAAAACATTTTCTTACAGAAATGCAGTATAGTAGCGATGGCCACCATGGTCCCCTAATTTCCAAATTTGTTTCTAGGATGGTAGGAAAAACTATACGAGCATATTCAACAACAGTATTAGCCTCTATATGGGCTGAATAGAGCACTGGTACAGACACAAAGACATTATTTTGATCATCTGGAGTGGTTCATAGAGTTCAGCTACAGATTTAGTTATAGCACTAAGCTACAATGATCTTAAAGCATCAGTGCATGATTCCAGCAAAAAGTTTGACCTATACTGTTTTATTCTATTTTACATTGCCTCTTTTCTCCTGACTTGTATGATACCATCTATCCCCAATTTTAGTCTGCTTTGGTACTTTGTTTTCATATTTGAAATAATAAAAGGAGTGCATCTCTTAATATGGCTTGGACCAGATTTTTATCAGCATTGCCAGCTGTTTTTGTACATGAATTGTTTAAAATCACTTCCATTGAGACTAAAATGAAATAACATGCAGAAGGCAGTGCTCCTGACCTTATAGCTTAATAGATATTCAAAAACAGCTAAGAATAGTGATGAGAATAGTGATGAAAGTCTGACCTGAAGCCATATTAAAAGGAGCACTCCTTGTATTATTTAAAATGTGGAAAAGTACTAAAGTAGACTCCAAATGGAGAAATACAGGTATCATACAAATCATGTGATAATGGGTAATGTAAAATAGAATAAAAAAGTATAGGTCAAAATTTTCACCGCTATCATGTAATTCTCTTTTACCCACAAGGTAGAAACACAAGAAACTGAATTCTTGGATTTGAAACTCATTATCACTGATAACTTGAGAGTGGGCACTTAGGGCTACATAAGGCCTAAAGTGGGGAATACAGTGCTCATGCCATTGCCCCCCCCCACCGCATTGCTGGTCTCTTCTATTCTGTATGGCTAGTTTTTAAGAGTGCACCACAACTGCTCCCGAGAGAGATTTTCAGACACAATCTAGGGAGCTGTATGAGCAGTTTGCCATGAGATGCTATGAGAAAACTGTCCTGGATCAGGCCTTGCAATATGTAACTGCTCTAGATAGGGCACGCTTATTCTTCCTCTGGAGAAGAACAATCAGGAGGATGTACCTCTCACTTTTCTGATGGAGTTTAATGCTCTATCCCCAAGGGTGAAAATCATCAAGCTCAAAATTTGGTCCATCTTAGAGTATTGCTCTGTACTACATTTGTTAGGCACTCCACTTGGGGTCCTCTATAGCAGGCATAAGCATTTAAAAGACTGCATTATTATAGCCATTTGAAATGCGAATCTAGCCACAGAGACAGTTGGCTGCCACCCAGACTGATTAGTTTTTATCTGTGTGGCAGATGCTACATATGTAAGTATGGCACAGCGAGGAGGGAATTGTCTGAACCTGAAAGAAATGTTCATGTGTCTATCAGAGAAGCTATTTCCTGCTACACAGATTTTCTTATGTCCACAACTGTCTGCCCCTCTCCAAAAATCATTATGGGCAGGACCATTCACTCTATCAAGAAAATATTTCAAGAACCTCTATGTGACATTAGGGCAAGCCACAGAAACTCAGCATTTGTCTGGTATATTGAACCAGAACATGGCTGTAACTCTGCATGCATCAAATTCTGCCTATTGAATGTGTTTCTTTTAACCCAAAGGGGGTGACAAGATCTAAACACTCCTCCAAAAGGAGTCACAGTGGATTTTTACCCTCAGAAGTTTGGATCCAGCAGGCTTAAATACAAAGCTGAATATGTAAACACAGTGGTAGGATGGTCATTTCTTAAATTTAGTCAGCAGAGAAATTCAGCCATATGGATGTTCAGAGCTATCTCCAGTAAGCTGCCCCAATACATTTAAGATTGCCTGCCTTATTGTACAGTTGGCAAGTACTCATTAAGAAGCTCCACCTTTATTTCGCTACTTGTCCCCAAGGTGAGATCTTGATTAGGTAGGGCCTCAATAAGTCATATGCTCCCCTTGCTATGGAATCAGATACAAAAATCCTTGAAATTAGATCACCCTTTGTCAGTAGCTGCCTTTAAAATAAGCTATGCCTTCTTTTTCAAGGAATCCTGTAATTGTTTTCATTAAACCAGTCTTTTTCCCATCTTGGAAATCTGAGGGCAAAATGCTGGTTATTCACCGCTCTTTTTCCCACCCACACCTCTAGCACTTACCAGTACTCATTATCTCTGCAGCTTTGATCTTCATTCAATGTGGCTTACAATATGGGTTTAGAACTGAAGCTTACTCCATAACTTTAGTACTATCCCCCCCACCCCGGTTACCCATCAGGTAGATACTCGGAAAATATGATCCTCTGAACCAGCTCTCTAAGTCCTCAATTTCCTCTCCCTACAGTACCTCCCCTAGATCATGCTCTAAAATTGCCCTAATAACCAGCTCTTCACATAGACTTCTATATTGCTTCAATTACTGGTGCTTCCTCCCCATACCCCTTTACTGCCCTATCTTCTTCCACCGCTCATCGCTACATCATATGGTACTGTATTTACCACTGTCCTCCCTCCGCTGGTAGCATTGGGCTTGAATTCCTTTATTTGAGTGCAGTTATCTTACCAGCTCATTGACTGTGGGAAATCTATATAATGTACGTATTATGGCTAGCCCTCCTGATTGCATCATTTAATCTAGTATGGACCAAGGAAATGTCTATATATACTGTAAGTACTATGTCTAACCCTCATTATACCATTTAATCTGCTGTTGACCAATGAAATGTGTATACACTGTAAATAACATGTCTAAGCCTACTGATGGGATTATCTAGTCTCTGTAATTATGTTATTTTACCCCTTGACTTTTGTTCAATTAAGTGTGACTACATGTTTTGTCCAGGTTCATCTTGAAAATGAGCGTTGCTCAATGATGTTCGCCTGGTAAAATAAAGATTTGATTGATTGATTGATGTAAATCCAGATTGCCTATATTTTGGTCAGTTAGTTACTTCTTTGTCACAGTTTGCCCCAGTGAGTTCATTGCCAAATTCTCTCCGTTGATTGTCCCTTTGGGAAGATCTTTTTTTTTTTTTTTTTTGACAGATTACACAGTTTAGGCATTCATTATTGGCCTATTTCCTGCTTCAGGCATTCTTGTATTAGAAGGAACTACACGTATTCTTTATGTCATTTTTGTAGATATTCTTGGTAAAGTATTTAAAATGAATTTTTGTTACCATGAGTAGTTGGCATATTAGAATGGATTATTGCTGTTATTTCCTGTGACTGCATTCAGTTGCTCCAGTTCAGACCTTATGTACCTTAAATCAGTTTGGCTGTCTTACCGCTTGTTTATTTTCAATGTGCATTTACATACTTTTTTTGTTGCTTTTCTCCATATTCTCTAAAAACAGTTAAGTGTCACATTTTGTAACTTGAATTTTAACCAGCTGACTCAGTTGGCACATGTATTTTTCAGGCATATTGTAATGTGATTACTTTTCACTTTCTTTCCTCTAAACCTAAGCCTTTCCCCCTCCTACAAACTCCCATTCATGCATATACTGTATATTCAATGTAGATCAACAATTTCTGGCAGATCTAGCACTGCACAAATGAAGTCTTCATTGGCATGTGCATTTAGTAACACTTTTCAAGGGGAGGTGTTTCTGTGGTGTGCCACACCTCCTGACCAAGAGGCTGAGAATCCTCAAAATGTTAGGCAGACTGTTCTTGTCTCTCTCCACTTTTGTAATATAGGCACTTTGTAGCATATTTTTCTTTTGTGCACTGCTTCCTTTGTGTCCACAGACCATGCATCTGCCAGAGACAAGCAGAATTCTAGCAACAGTTAAGAGGAGATGTAATCGCATACGTGCGCAGTGCAGGTTAAGAAACTGAAAACCACAGTGAGGAGAGGAGTGAGGGTAAGCTGCCCTGTAATCTCTCCCCTAATGTCTGGAGATACCTTTGCTGAATCACAGAACACCTCTTAGTAGACAGCAGCTTTGTGTTTGGGGTACCACTCAGCCAGCACCACTGCACAGTACTGGTTGTTGCAGTACACACATGGACTGCATGCCAGGAAGTAATGTAGTGGCCTAAAACAGTTGGACTTCATAGGTTAGAGCTGCACCTGTGAGTCTGGAGGAAGAGATCTTCTGCTACATGCAGACAGGAAGAGAGGCTTAATTGACACTATGGAGAACAATTTGGCATCTTACTACAGTGACCTGCAGCAAGAGAGGAGTTGAACCAGACAGAGGTGGGATCTACTGCCACTGCATTGCTATACCCAAAGGGAGATCCCACTGGACTAGGGAACCATAAGCAATTCAAGGCAATATCTCTATAGCACACTTGTTCAAAGTCTGCAAGTTTAAATTGCAAAACCAGTTACTGGGCTAGGCCATCTGGGAAGGAGCATAAACACCCAATTTGTGGTCTCTTTGGGTTTTGTGTCAACAAAGTGTTGATTACAGTATTTCATTAAGTGCACCAACACTGGTCAATTACATACAACCTCTATGAGACTGCACAATTCCAATAACTTAGAAACCAGTGTAAGGAGCACCAGCTGGACATGGGTAGTGCCCACCAGTTTAACTGGGCAGAGGTACTCCGTGCGTGTATGCTGTGGGGTGAACTACCTAAAACACAACAAGGGGCTGACATATATTTTATGTATAGTTTGCACCTATAAGGGCATTGGAAGTGCTGGCAGAGGGATCCCATTGCACTGTAATGTGGCTATGCCTTGCAAGACAATCAAAGACCAGCTACACCCAGCATTTACCATTACATTATGTTTTCCATGTCCTAACATTTTCCTTGTGGACCTGTTCCTGACACCAATAATGAAGCCTTTGTCATTTGGTAATAGTTGCTGTCTGTGAGCATATTATTAGTAGAGTTAAAGCATTGCTTTTTGGCAGGAACTCTTGCTGCATGGTATAGATTCTTAGGTAGGGAGGTCATGTGGGGATGTGAGGTGGTACTGCAAACCAGGGAGTTGCACCACATTTAAACAAGGATCACATACATTTTCTCTAGGTGGAAGCACTGTGAATTTATTTAAATCTTGGCTACAATGCCCCAACCTGTAGTGTAATGATCCAGGCCCCCTCAACCTTGTCTAAACCAGCAGTACAGTTGAAGCAATCATTATCATTAATGGTCTCTCAGTTACACTTGGTTAAGACAGATACCAATCAAGTAACACTTATTTACTCATATTTCATAAATATTTATTTCAAACTTTTTGCAGTCATTTCAACCCTCTGTAATGTCCCATCCCATCCCACCCTGCCCTCTACCTTCATCCCTACCCTCCCTCTACCACCTCCTCCTCACCTTTCCTTCCTTCCCACAATTTTTCATTCACCCTACTGCTTCTACAGCTACCCTCTCTGCACTGCTAACCTGTAATCCAGGTAAGAGTAACAGCCTGGATGGGACTGACCATAAAATATCTTCTCCTTTCTGCTTCTGCAGTTTCCACCCCAGTCTCTGTCTGACCTCCAAAACCTTTATTTCTATACTTGCAATGTCTATTGAGCATGAAAGAGTGCTAATGCTCTACACTCTCCCCTCCCACTCTGCCCCCTATTCTCATTTCTGCCATCCTCAATTTTCAGTTTTATGTACAGCCCTCAGAGCCCTCTGAATTTAGTGTTTTATAAATAAAGATAGCCTTGCTTTGTCTCCTTCTACTCCTCCTTCCTCACTTCTCCCCCTTTCCCGGACTTTTCCATCCATACACTATCTTCTACTGCTACTTTCTTGGCACTGATAGCTCTTAATCCAGGTAAGGGTAACAGCCCAGGTGGGGTTGACCCTAAACAACTTCTCCTTCCTGCTCCTGCAATCTTCTCCTCAGTCTCTGACCTTCAAAACCTTTATTTCCATAGCTAAAGAGCTGGAGTGCTAAAGTTTTCCTCTTCAGGATCTGACTTGAATAGTCAACTCACTCTGTATGGATGTTATTATATTTGTGAGCTTGTATAGCTGCACCTTCGTGTGTGTGTGTGTGTGTGTGTGTGTGTGTGTGTGTGTGTGTGTTTGTGTGTGGATAACAGTGAAGGAACCCTCTCTGGAGTGGGGTCAGGAAGAAAGAAAGAAAGAAAGAAAGAAAGAAAGAAAGATTTGCTTTTATACAGCACCTTTGATACACACTTATCATAAAGCATTTTTACAATGCTAGTACAAGTGGCTTTAGACTTTAGGCTTTATTTTTATGTTCGCCCATGTGCGATGTTAACATAGTGCTATGAGACTAAGTTTTGAGAGGTATGTCACTGTCAGTCCAGTGCAGGGCAATCTGCAAGAAGCTTGTCAATGTCAGAGCAGTCATCAGCCAGGCTGATTATGACACTGTTCTGGAGTCTGAATCGGTGGCAAAGCCCGCTCAAGAGGCAGGAAACTACTGGGCAGCCCTGCAGAGGGCTGGTCACTATAAGGAGCCAGCAGTTTTCTAATTTTCTTTATCCATTCATTGTTGGTGTTTTTAATATGTTATATTTTTATTATTTTCTCTGTGTGTTTCTTCACTTGTTCATTTTTGTGTTTGTGGGTTTATGTGTCTAGGTGTTTGTGCATGTGTTATAGACCTTTATAAGGGCCTTTGTTCTTTTTGGCAATATCTGAGTCTCTTCTCAGAGACAAGATTGTTAAAATTGTTATTTTAGATACTTTAGAGATATTCAATATACAACAGTACACCTTACAAATACAAATTGCATTGTAAAGTGCCTTGCTTACAAATTTGTTTTTATTTGAGAATAATTAATCAGTTTAATTTATCGCTAGAAGCCACTTTTCCTTAGATTAAATTTGTGTTAACCCTTTAAGAAGGAGATAAATCGAGTGCTTGAATTGATTGATTGATCACCTGTTATCCACCTGACCCTTACCTAAGATACCTATTTCATGCCCTACTAAAGGCGCATGCATGGCATTCTGAACTCATAATTTATCATTTTTTCCCTGAGACAGCAACAGCACGGACACAGACTCCTGTAGCATGTTACAGAGATGCAGTGCTTAGCCTCAAAGAATTTTGCCATGCTTGAAAACACATGATTTTGGCAAAGAAAGTGCTTTGTTGCTTTCTTTTTTAATTTATGTAATTTCCAACAAGTAAGTTTGTCTTGTTCATCTTAGGGATATACGGATATACAGACATAGTCAGTGTTTCTGACAAGGTGTTTTGGGGGTTGTTGTTGTTCTTCACCCCCTCATAGTTATGAACATATGTAAGGTAATTTGTCTGCTTTAGTTTCTATTTTTTACAATTTGGAATAAGCAAAATAAGTTCAGGCAGTGAAACAGTTGTCTAAGATATCTCAGTTTTGATTTGTTCTTTGCTAAGAACTTAATTCTATTAGGACTCTACCCCCCACAGGCATAGATCTAGGAGTATAAACTGTTACTACTTTATATTATTTTAGTTTTATATTTATATTTATATGTCACAGTGGCTGATATTCATTCAGCGGAACCTGACTGCTGCTATTTTACTAACCGAGACCAACAGAACAGCCAGAGATATATGAGCTCCAGGACTTGTTTGATGGTTGTCAACGATGATGAATCCCTCTGCATTATTGATATTTTATTTTATTTTTTTTTATTTAAACAGCAGTTTGGAAAACCTTTGAGCCATAGGCTCATTTACAAAGGTACCTTGTCACAGTAAGACAAACCAAAATACACAGTATAGCAGTACAACACATAAGTATAACAGTAAATTAAGACATAGATACAAACAAGCTGGTACAGGTAGGATGGATGCAAACAATACCAGAGTTATGTTGTCCTTAGCAGCTTAGTAATAAGCTTTGTCATAAGTACTGAGTACGGCTTTGACTAGTGGCAGTTAAAGCATCGGGTGTTAATAAGGTGGTTACGTAAGGAAGTTTTGAAGCACGATATAGTTGGAGCTTCGGAGATGGAGGGGGGCAGTGTGTTGAACCAGGAGGGGGCCCTAAAGCTGAAGGCTCTTTGGCCGTGAGAGGTCCTAGCTCTAGGGATAACAAGAGAGGTTTTCCCAGAGGTCCGAGTATGAACTAGTGGGACAGAGGGGGTATGGTGGTGGTCAATCCTGGTGGGGAAAGCCCAAGGAGGGTCTTTTTGTAAGGGTACAGGTAAGATATTTGAGGCGCTAAATCGAGATCAAGTACCAGCGCTTTTAGCATACAGTAGACAGGTGTGTGTCATCCCAGGTGCTCCAGTAATTAACCTGCAGGCCTTATTCAGAGAAAGTAATTTTATGGAGGCGTCTGATCAGCAGCACCATACACCGGCAGTCCATAGTCCACTAGGGACAGGATAGAGGAGGTGATCATAGTCATAGAGCCTCTGGGGAGGCAGTGTTTATACCGATGTAAGATGCCCAATCGGATATTAGTGGCAGTGGCTAGGGCAGCGATGTGTCCATGAAAGGAGAGGGAGGGGTCAAAATGGATCCCTAGGTATTTATAGAGCAAACTTGTTCGAGTGGGAATGAGGACCCAGAGTGAATGAGGAGTTTGAAGTTGCAGGACTTGTTTGGGGATGAGAGAAGAACATGGTTTTGTTTTTTAAGATTTATCACCAATCTATTTCCTTGAACCAGCCCTCGGCTTCAGTGAAGGACTTCTGCAGCGAGTCCTGGAGGGCAATAGGTTACGACTTGAGGCAAAGATGACTGCATCATCAGCGTACAATAGAATGTTCCCGAGCAAGAGCGTGGAAGGGTGTTAAGGTAAAGGGAGAATAGTAGGGGCCCAGAATGGAGCCCTGGGAACCCCAGAAAAGATGGGACAGATGTCTGAGTAGGTCCCATTAATTTTTGCCTGTGCAGTCAGACAGATAACTGGTGCACCAGGAGATAGGCCCAGCAGCAAAACCAGAGAGACTAAGGGCATCAAGAAGGAGGGGGTGGGAGACAGTGTCAAAAGCTTATGAAATTGACTCTTCTGATTTGGATATTCCAGCTGGTTAGCAAGCCCAGTCCTGCCTTCTTGGCTTTACAGATAGAAGTGGAAATGATCCTTTTGGGAAGATAGTGTGACCTGTGTCACCTGGGTAAGAAGAACAAACTGATACTTTCATCTGATAGACTACTACTTGGTAATCTAGAAAACTGCTTATTTTCATCCACAACCAAGGTGACTTAAGTTTATTTACCACAAGCAACTTGACTATTAAACTTGCTTACAGTTTAGTAGCTTTACCAAGGAATCTCTCCAGGAACTGAGTTGATGTTGTTGGAACTTTTTTTTAGTATTCTCCAGTTACCTTTCAGGACTTTAGCTAGGTGCCATTGTGTGGTGTGCAATATTGAAATACCTGAAACTTTTAGTTATATGTATTAATCTTAGACATATATTCTCTTGGTTTAGCTTGATTGTTGAAAAATGGTTAGAACAAACCTTTATAGGGAAAATTGAAATTTAGAAAGTACTGTGGCATTATAGAACCTATTATCTATTTTGTAATGCCAGTGGAAACAAGATGTGGGAAAGGCATTGTGCCTAGAAATGAAGAACCTAAACAGGATAGGACTTTTACCCCCAAGCCTTTAAAGCAATTAGCACTTCGTGCTTTAAGTAAAATGCAAAGGTTGCCAGGCCCTTTAAGAAAGAGTAAAAACAAGAAAGGGAAAAAAAAAAGGAAAACATTGAAATTACTTACACACCTATTGGGAAAATAAAAATAACAAACCTTGCACAGGTCAAGTATGAACCTGACAATAAACAACAGTGGGAAGATAAAGATACTCGGTCACAAAATCTACAGCCTTACTTTGTGTTGGTTGCTAAGAGCTTGAAAACTGCTCAGGTATTATATATTTTTAATAACTTTTTGCTTATTTTGATTACTTGTTCTACATTATATACAGCGGGTTTTTATTAGGGCTGCTTTTAAACTACAAGTGACCATACAGTACAAAACCATTGATTGATACTGAGCTGCCTAATCTGTTTCTTCCTAATGCCCATGTACATTTGTTAACAAACCTGAGGCCCACTATGGAAAAGGAAAATTGCAGTTTAAATTCATTCATGACACATTTTGCACCAAAATTGAAAAAAATAACTTGTTGCCCAAGTTTACATTTTAAAACTAGGAAAATATTTTTGCCTTTTCTGAGGCATTTTATTCTATTATTATTACTAGCATCAGGCAATGTTACATAGAAACATAGAATTTGAAGGCAGCTAAGGACTGTTTGGCCCACCGAGTCTGCCCATTCCCCTACCTATTCGATAAGCTGCAGATCCTAGTTAACCAACAGCTTACTTCCTCCTACCCCCACTAGAACTGCTTTATGTCGGTCCCATGCATTCTTGAATTCCCCCACTGCTTTTGTCCCCATGTCCTCCTCAGGAAGGCCATTCCATGCATCCACCACCCTCTCCTTGAAAAAATACTTCCTCATATTGTCCCTGAGCCATCCCCCCTCTATCTTCAAATTGTGCCCACTTGTACTTGCACATCACTTTTTCTGAAAGATGTTACCCTCTTGGACTTTGTTGATTGCCTTGAGGTACTTAAATATTTCTATCATGCCCCCCCCCTTTCCTCGAAGGCATAAATATTAAGCTTCTTTAGTCTTTCTTCGTATTGCTTCTGGTGCAGACCCTGCACCATTTCCGTTGCTCTACTCTGGACTGCCTCCATCTTGCCTATGTCCTTGTGGAAATGGGGTCTCCAGAACTGCATGCAGTATTCCAGATGGGATCTCACCAACAGTCTGTACAGAGGGATAACAACTTCCTGTTTTCTACTGGTGATGCCTCTCCCTATGCATCCCAGTATCCCCACAGCCCTCTTTACTGCCTTCTTACATTGCTTGCCTACCTTTAAGTCATCTTATATGACTACCCCAGGTCCCTTTCCATTTTTGTTGTTTTTAGTACCTCCCCCCATTGTGTACTCTTCCCTTGGGGTTTTGTTTCCCAGGTGCATTACTTTGCACTTCTTTGCATTTAATCTAAGTTGCCATACATTTGACCATTCCTCCAACCTTGCCAAGTCCCTTCTCATTCTTTCTACCCCCGTTATGTATCAGCCCTGTTACAGATCTTTGTGTTGTCTGCAAATAGGCATACTTTCCCTTCCAGTCCCTCTGCAATGTCACCTATAAAGACATTAAAGAGGACTGTTCACAGTACTGAATCCTGCGATACCCCACTAGTAATCCCCCTTTCTTCAGAGTGGACTCCATTTAATATTACCCTCTGCATCCTGTTGTCCAATGTTTTACCCAGGCTACAACCCTGGGACCCACTCCTAGGCTGGCTAACTTATTTATTAATCTTTTGTGTGGGATTGTGTCAAATGTCCTGCTAAAATCTAAGTAGGCCATGTCCACAGACCCTCCCTGGTCTACTACTTTGGTCACCCAGTCAAATAAATCAATTAGATTCATCAGACATGACCTTCCCACAGTGAATCCATGCTGCCTTGCATCATGTGTCCCATTGGCCTCTAGTTACTCATCAATTCTTGCCTTCAGAAGTGATTCCACCATTTTCCTACCACTGAGGTCAAACTAACAGGTCCGTAGTTTCCTGCCTCTGTCTTGTTCCCACTTTTGTGAAGGGGAATCACATCCATCCTCCTCTGCCCCAGTCCTCAAGTACCACACAATCCTCCCATGATTTGTTAAAAAGGGTAGTCAGTGGTGTCACTAGTTCTCCCCTTAGTTCTTTTAGAATTCTGGGGTGAATTGCATCAGGCCCCATTGCTTTGTCCACCTTCAGTTTTAGGTGTTCTTTCAGGACCCTTTCTTCTGTGAATGGACTGGTATCAACCCTCTATCCAGAGTGCTTCTTTCCTTTGGTTTAGGTACCTTCCCCCCCCTCTTCTTTTTTGAATACTGAGCAAAAGTGTTCATTCAGTATCCCTGCTTTTTCACTGTCACCCTCTGCTCACTCCTCTTCCCTTTATTAAGCCTCACTATCCCTCCCTTGGTCTACATTTGCTCCCTAATGTACCTATAACATGTTTTATCCCCCTTCTTAACTGAGTTGACTATCTTTTCCTCAGTTTGGGCCTTTGCTATTCTGACTGCCTTCCCTGCTTCCTTCTGGTTTAACTGGTACACTTCTCTGTCTTGCTCTTTCTGTATTTCCTTATACTTCCTGAATGCTACCTTTTTCTCCCTAACCTTCCTCACCACCTCTTTTGAGAACCATAGTGGTTTTTTCATTCATTTTGTTTTGTTGATTTGCTTCACACAAAGGCTTGTTGCCTCTGTGATGGCTGTTTTGATTTTTTCTCCATTGTTCCTCCACCCATCCTTCTTGCCCGTTTGCTAATGCTTTTCTAAGGCATTCTCCCATTTTCACAAAGTCAGCCCTCCTAAAGTCCAATACTCTTGCTTTTGTATGGCTTGACTTTATGGCTGTGCTTATTGTGAACCACACTGTCTGGCGGTCACTTGTTCCCAGATGGCTACCCACTTCTCAATCTGAGATCCTCTCTCCATCCCCATTTGAGAGTACCAGGTCTAAGATTGCTCCCTCCCAAGTGGGTTCCAACACTAGCATGTTCATTCTAATCGGGCCCGCAGTGAGACACAATCATTTTAGCCTACAGAAATGTAATGATCACTTGGGTTTGGGTCTTGTGCATCTTTTCCCTCAAGTCACAGTCTATGGAGCCTCTCTCAGGCATCCTGCCTACTCCTGCCTCACCTGAAGTCATCCTACCTGTGCCTCCTCTCTCCCCCTCCTCTAGCCATGGTTGGTACCCCCAGCTTAACCCCTCCAGGGTGGGGCTACCCCTCCTTTTTGGGCACTCTCAACAGTCAGCTCCAATGTGGCAGAGGACCCCGGTGGAGGAATGTGGAAGGCCAGACAGGAAGGACCCAGCTGTGGGCATGGAGGCAGGTGCTGTCACCTACCCCGCAGACCAGTGTTTTCCCTGTTCTGGTGAGCTCTTCTCCCCCCCCTCCCATGCGTGTGCACATCCCGATGCACAGCACACGGCAACCCCTGCCTGCATCAGGCACACCAGCTATGTGCTGCTCAACAAACTACAGCACTCCTGGTCTCCACCATGAGCCGCTGATGAGCCGAGTGATCTCCAACCTCCCCCCGGGAAGGAGAGCAGCCCCAGTGGGCACTCAATCCTCTCTGCCCCTGCCATCCCCCGGTACTCCAAGCTTGCTCCTGAATTCAGGTCGCTGGAATTAGACTACATCCATACGTGGATGGACAGTTTCAATCCTAATGTATTTGTCATGATGGAGACCTGGTTAAATAAAAAAGTATTTGACACAGAGATTTGTATAGATGATAATAATATTTATAGACAAGATCATTTAACTAAGGGGGGTTGCAATTTATTTGAAAAAATAATTTTTCTGGGACAATTCAAGTGGCTAAATCAATTCCTAAGAAACTGGATATAATTATAATGAAAATACAATGCTCCAAAAACTTCTGTTTTAATCTTGCAGCATGTTATAATCCCCCCTCAGCTCCCCCTGAAGTCTTACAGACTTTTATTTCTATGCTTGCACATTTTACTGATCAAGAACTTATAGTGATGGGTGATTTGAACTGGGACATGTTAAGACCAACTACACAATTATTAAATCAATTTACAGCATTAAATCTTACTCAGATTGTTGATGCACCAACTTGACCAAATAGGGTTTCTAGTCATACCTTATTAGATCTTATTTTGACTACCACACCTCACAGATTTGTTTATCCAGCTTTTGATCCTGATATCAG
This sequence comes from Neoceratodus forsteri, assembly GCA_016271365.2. Lineage (NCBI taxonomy): Eukaryota > Metazoa > Chordata > Ceratodontiformes > Ceratodontidae > Neoceratodus > Neoceratodus forsteri. The sequence continues at coordinate 991,867,149 of CM057449.1, forward strand.
TGATCAGTGTTATGTAGTATGTATATGATAACAGTTTACAACTTTAAATGCTTCAAATGTAATTATATCCACCCCTTTGTCTTGCCCCCCTTGCCAGCCCATGTTTACCATCGGTGCCGGGCATTAGGGATTGTGCGTAGGGGACGGAGGAATTGGGGGGGTGTGGAGGGTTGTGGACAGTGGCGGGAGTGGTGCTCTCCCATAGGGGTGGTTCGGCCTCGAAGACGCCCTGGGGCAAAATGGTTTCTGGAGCGTGGTAGTCCCATTCTGGTTCCCATACCCAAGGGCACCTCTAGTATTCGAGGGCAAGTGGTTGGGACAACTCATCAACCCTGTCTGACCCGGGCGTTGTTGTGCAATGCCAGATCTGTCTGTAATAAGACAGGTCTTATTGCCGACTTTGTTGCAGGGGCAGATCTGGCTTGCATTACTGAGACCTGGTTGGATGGGAACGCGGCCCCATTTTTAGAGGCCGCTGTTCCTATCTGGTTCTCGGTTATACATCGCCCGAGATTAGATCGTGGGGGGGGTGGCAATCTGTTTCAAGACCGGATTGGGCCTAACTGTTGTTCCAGTTGAGGAGGCAAGATCGTTTGAGTGTACTGTGGTGGCTGGTGTGGGTTGCAGGATTGCTCTCATTTACCGTCCACCAGGGGATGAGAAGCTTTTCCTGCAGGAAATAGCAGACTTTGCCGCCGACATGGCTTTGGAATCACCCGGATTGATGGTACTAAGTGATTTCAATGCGTGGGTCAATGACAAATCCTCACTTTTTGGTCAACATTTCCTCCAGATGATGACATCGCTGGGATTCACACAGGTTGTTTCCACAGCCACCCATAAAGGTGGTCACTCTCTTGATCTTGTTTTTCTCCTGGGGATCGAGGCATCCGATTTGGTGGTGGAACCAGTTGGTTGGTCTGATCATTACTCAGTTGGGTTCAATTTTGAGGCCCCCCCTGGGTAGGTCGGCCCCTGTGGAGTTGGTCAAGTACCGCCCATTACAGGATGTTGTCCCTGAAGACCTGATGGCGGTCCTTGACTTCTCGCTGATTGATGATTTGTGTTCTGATCCTGAGCGGCTTGTGGTGGCCTATAATGAGACCATCTCGGCTGCCCTCGATCAGATTGCACCAGCCCGTGTTCACCCCCTTCCACACCGTCCTGTTGCTCCTTGGTTTGATGAGGCATTGAGAGGGCTCAGGAGGTTGGGGCATAGGTTGGAGCATCATTGGAGGAAGACTGCCTCGGATGCCGACCATCTTATTTTGTTAGAGCATTATAAGCTCTATCAAACAGAAATTTCCCGTAAGAAGGCAGAATTCCTGTCCGGAGAAATTTCTGCTACTCAGAATTGACCAGCTCAGCTCTTCAGAATTGTTGACAGACTGTGCAACCCAGTCTGTCAGCAGATCCGTCAAGTTTTCACACAGATTGACTGTGAGGAGCTCACTCGGTTCTTCATTAATAGGGTGGAAGACATCCGGAGGCAGTGTCCCCAACCTCACTCTAAGGTTGTTGCAGTTGACCAGTGTTTTGTTGTGGTGCCTGGAATTTCCTGGAGTACTTTTGACCTGCCGGATTTCGTAGACACTATGAGGATTGCCTGTGAGATGCACCCAATGTGCTGTAGGTTGGATCCGGGTCCTACTTCCCTGATTTTGGGATGTAGTGAGGTTATAGGCCAGATCCTTGCTCAGATTATCCGGTGCTCCTTGGAGATGGAATTTTCCCCAGCTCTCTGAAGGAAGGGGTGGTGACTCCTTCTGAAGAAAACTTCCTGGACCCTGATGACCTATCTAACTACCTCGATCTCTAACCTTCCCTTTGTTGGGAAGGTTATTGAAAAGTTATGCGACTCAATTAGACAACCATTTGACCATCCATAGTCTATACGAACCTTTCCAGTCTGGTTTTCGTAAAAGGCATAGCACCGAGACTGCTCTGGTTCGAGTGTTCAATGATCTCCTGATGGCGAGAGATTGGAGACATCATTCTATTCTTGTTCTCCTTGATCTGTCATCAGCCTTTGATACTGTGGATCATGGAGTTTTGCTCAAATGCCTGGGGTCCATCTGTGGACTTTCAGGTATGGTTCTCAGATGGTTTTCATCTTACCTCGAGGGGAGAATGCAGAGAGTAGTCTCCAGATTATATACTTCCGGGGCTTTCTCTCTGCCCTGCGGGGTTCCACAGGGTTCAGTGCTTTCCCCCATGTTATTCGCAGTATATATGCTACCCCTCAGAGACATTGTAAGACGGTATGAGCTGAGGTTTCACTGCTATGCTAATGATACCCAGCTCTACCTGTCTTTTGCACCTGACCAGGTTAGTGCTGTCTCGGTGTTGAATAAGTGCCTTGTAGATATCCAAGACTGGATGAATTCCAGTGGTTTAAAGTTGAATCCAGGAAAGACTGAGGTTATAGTTGTGGACCCCGGCCTCAGGGTTGGGGGTTTGGGGGTGGGGTCCCCCTCTGGAATAGTTCTTGGGGGCATCCAGATCCCCATTTCTGAATGGATGCGTAACCTGGGTGTAGAGCTTGACACAGAGTTGACCCTTCATTATCAGGTGTCCTCTGTTGTCAGGACTGCATTTTTTCATCTGAGAAACATCTCCAGGATTAGGCATCTGGTTCCTCCTGGTGACTTGCCAGTTTTGGTCCATGCCTTTGTGACATCTCGCTTGGACTACTGTAATTCCTTGTACCTAGGGCTTACTGGGGTTGATATCCGCTGCTTGCAGCTAGTGCAGAATGCAGCATCACGTTTGTTGTCCGGGGCTTCAAGAAGATCTCATATTACCCCTGTGTTGTGCTCTCTGCACTGGCTGCCTATACAGTGGCGGATCACCTTTAAAGTAGGTCTTTTGACCTACAAAGCCCTACATGGGTTTGGTCCTGACTACTTGAAAGAGCTTTTGGTTCCTTACACCCCTTTGAGACAGCTTCGCTCGGCTGATGAGGCATTGCTGGAGATTCCAAGAGTTAATCTGAAGTCTTCTGGAGCCTGTGCCTTTGGCTTTGTGGCTCCATCCCTGTGGAATTCTCTACCCCGTCGGCTCCGAGAGAGTACAACAGTGGATATTTTTAAAAGGGCCTTAAAGTCCTTTTTATGGAATAAGGCCTTTCCACCCTTGTTGTAATTGGTTTTACTTGCTGAAATTGCTGTTCTGTTTTATTATATTCGTTGTTTGTTCTTTTGAACTGTACAGCACCTTGAAAACTTGAAAGGCACTTAATTAAATACATTTTATTATTATTATTATTATATCTATGAATTGTTCTCAATTTAATGAGCAGGCATTTCTCTTTGATTTACTCAGAGTGACTTGAACTTATCTCTGTCCGGATATTCACTTAGCTTGGGATTATTTTAAAGAATCCCTCTTGGACATAATAGATAAGCATGCTCCTTTGACAAAAAAATAATAATTTGATCATATCCTGCACCTTGGTTCAATAGACAGTTAAAACAACAGCTGATTGAGAAAGATCAACTGTGGAGGAAAGCTAAAGTGTCAAAGCAACCTAGGGATATTTAGAATAACAAAACTTTCAGAAACAGGTGCACCAGTGAAATTAGGGAGGCTAAAAACAGGTTTTATAGTCAGCAGTTTAATTGTGGGAAAATAATAATAGGAAGATATGGGAAGGAATCAGGCAAATCCAAGGAAAAGTTAATAAGTCATCACTTCCCAAAATATTGAAGGAGAAGAACCTGATTATTGTTAAACCTTTGGAACAAGTAAAATGTTTTAATGAACATTTTAGTGAAGTGGGAAACACATTTGATAACATTTATCCAAACCATCCTGGTAGTATATTAGACTCAAGATTTGTTTCTAATAATAAAAGACCTCTATTCACTTTTCATGATATTACTGAGTGAGATGTATGGTTTGAGTTGGGAAAACTGGATGTAAAAAGGGATCTAGACAGGATAAAATAGATTCAGTTTTTTATAAAATTGGTGCACCAGTGTTAGTTAAACCCTTGAATTATTTATTTAATTTTTCAGTGAGAACCTCTGAAGTGCCCACTGATTGGAAGACTACTTGTATAACTCTGATATTTAAGGGAGGAGATGAAACAGACCCAGGGTGTCACTGCCCTATTTTGATTTTAACACCGATTTCTAAAATGATGGAAAAATTGGTATTCAAACAACTAAGCAATTACCTTGTAAAAAACTAAATATTGACTGATTATCAGGCAGAGTATAGTAAAGATCACAATGCTACTTACAGTATATTGCTTCCAGTGATACAGATGATATAGTAACAGCTTCTGATCAAGGTAATTCATTCCCAGCATTTTATTTGGTTAGTTGACCACATTATTATGTTAAATAGGTTAAAGGCTTCTGGTATAGGATTAGGTCCTTTGTTTTGGTTCTCCTTCTACTTGTCCTCCAGACTGCAGAGTGTTCAAGTGGGTCAATACTGTTCTGATTGTATCGAGGTAAATAAAGGGGTTCCCTGAGGATCAGTACTGGGGCCATTATTATTCCTTATTTATGTTAATGAACTACCAAACAGTACATCTGTTGATACAAAGACTTTTCTTTATGCTGATGATACTATTATGCACACAAAAAATAAAGATTACAAAATGGCTATAAAAACTATACAAAAATATTTTGATAATATCCAGAATGCACTTATCAAGTTACACCTACTACTTAATGTAGATAAAACCTAGTGTGTTTTATTTACTGGATGGACAAGGATGGAGCATCAACACTTAAGTATAATTGCCTCAGATGGGACACAAATATGTAGAACTGTTTCTTATAAATACTTGGGCATTTTAGTGGATGAATTTATGATATTTGACAAATACATCCAAATGTTGCCTACTAAACTTAAAAAAATTGCTGTTAGTTGTTATAGAAACAGGGCTTGTTTTAGTTTTATAATTCTTAAACAGCTAGTTAATTCTCTTTTCATATCACAGATCAATTATGGTGACTGTATTTATATGAAGACTTCAGACACTGTACTGAAATTACTGGACCCTTTGTATCATAGCGCATTGAGGTTTATCTTGGGTTTGCCATAGAGAACCCACCACTGTAAGCTGATAGCAGTGGTGGGGTGGCAGTCCTTGGCAACCCCTAGGCAATACCACTGGGACATCTACAGTATGTATACAAATTTGTACTACAATTACTCCCTTCTTTTTTAACAACCTTATTGAAATTTAAACAGCCAAATAAATTTGCACTAAGATCCAATAATCTTCCACAATTCCTTATATCTAGGTCCAGAACCAGACATGGAAATAATTTACTAGCTGTTTCAATACCTTGCACATGGATTTCTATACAAAAGAAACTGAAGATGACAGTTTTAATATTGATTTCACATTTTAAGAACTGCCTTACTAAAGCTATACTTCATAAGTGTAACTGTTTTAAATGAATGTCTGTGTTTGGTCACATCTTATTGTAATCTGTTTATAATATATGTTTATTTTAATTGTTAATGAATGCAAACAGAAGACCAGCACTGTAACCAAGGCTCATAAGGAAATAGTCTCACTCGAGACAGAAAGTTCTTTAAATGACTCACTGACTCTGGAATTATAATGACTGTATCCACAGTATGTTTTAATAGTCCAACAGAGTAAAATACAAGATGAAATCCAACAAAGAACACAACTCGGCACACAACTACACACTTCCTGGTATGATGTCTCATCACCTGATGCGGTTTCTCCCAATCAGGGGCTTTCTCAAATATTTTAATTGCTCTTGTTCATTTAGTTTTTGCATTGTGTGTTTAAATGGGTTTGGTGGTAGTATCTCTTTAAATTCTGCTGTATTTAAGGTCCTGGTTTAGCAGTGTCTCTGAACCTTTGAGAAAGCCCCTGATTGGGCGAAACGCGTCAGGTGATGAGACAGCATACCAGGAAGTGTGTAGTTGTGTGCTGAGTTGTGTTCTTTGTTGGATTTCACCTTGGGATTTTACTCTCTTGGACTATTAAAACATATTGTGGATACAGTCATTATAATTCCAGAGTCGGTGAGTCATTTAAAGAACTTTTAGTCTCGAGTGAGACTTTTTCCATATGAGCCTTGGTTACAGTGCTGGTTTTCTGTTTGCATTCATTTACTGTTGTTTAAAGCCTAAAGCATGACCTGCCTAGGTGCTTCGCGATCTCTGTGCACCATTGTTTTGAACTGTTGTGTACGCACAGGTTAGAAAAAGAAAAGGCAAATAATTTCAGCATTTTACGCTTCTCGTGCGCACAACACACGATTACAGTATCTGTAGCGCTCCTGCTCTAATGTGGTTCTTTCATGTCTGAACCACGGCAGGCACAGCGCGATACTGTTAGTCGCACCCTGAAGGATCTCATTTTTAAAACCTCTGTCATTGGGACAAGTTACACTAGTGTACTAAATGACACCAGTATTGACAACACATTACCATTCAGTACTAAACAAGCATTTTTTGCAGCTGGAGAGAACAGTACAGAAATTGAAATAACTGCAATGGGAGGAAATCAGTTTAAAAGCATATTTGGAAGTAGAAAGAGCACCTCGAGGCTTGAAAGTGACTAAGAAGCCAAATTGTGGAAACAATCAAGTGGGCTTTCTAAATAAGTGGCAGGCTACTAGCCAAAGGGCTAGTAAGGAGTACATTGAGCTTATACTACAAGATAATTCAATTATTCAGAAAGAGGTGGAAATTGATATTAACAAAAAAGAAGAAATATTAAGGACATTTTCACACACTCCACTTTATGATCAGTTTTTGAAAAATTTTGCTGAAAACATAAAGAAATATGAAGAAAAAATTAAGCTAAGTAAGAGACAGAAGTTTGAAAGGGACGAGTGTGACTATAAAGAAGGAAGGATTTTTGAATGGACCACATTGAATCCAAAATCATATGATAAGGAATTCACCACTGAAAATTCTACCTCTTTGAATAATTTGACTGTTACAAACTCAGAAGTACTTGAGGATGAGGAAACTTTTTTAGGAGAAGAAACAGTAAGAAAATTTGCTACCCCAATGACTCCACAGTTACCATCAGGTCCACGGCACAGCCAGAGATCCACATGCTGGAATCCAGGTGCAAAAAACGCACAAGAAGAGGGGGACTTAAACACAAGAGGAGGTCTGAATGGAAGACGGGGAAGACAATGGAGAATGTGATGGGGAAGGGGCAGACTCTACCAATGAACATTATAAATATTTCAAGTTATGAACTTCATGATGTGGAGATTAGTGCCTTAAATAAGGGACTTTCTTTTACACCTACCAGGAGATTTGACACATTTGGAACCATAATTGATCTATATAAATTAGGACGTAACTTAAGTCTCAAATCTTTCTTTTCTAGAAAAGAAATGAATTATGGAGATACTACTCAAAAATCAGGTGAGACAATAAATGATATAACTTATGATTATTTTAAACCAAAGTCTGATTTTTGCCCACCTATGTCAGCAGCATTACAAGTCTTTTTATAAAGCTGTGAAAAAGATATTGAACATCTTTCAAATAATTTGGATAAAAAGTATTTTCACAATATGAGTATGAGTGAGAACAAAGCTTTAGAAGGACTAGGAACAAACTTGAGTATTACTATTAAAGAAGCTGACAAGGGAGGAGCCATAGTTATTATGGACAGCATTCAATATGAAGCTGAAGTTATGAGACAACTTGGGGATGTGGATTTTTATACCAAGTTAAGTTATGATCCTACCTTAGAATTTAAAAAGATAATTGATGGATATCTAGATGTGTTTAGAGAAAACCTATGGTTACCACAAACTGTGATTAACTTTCTTAACGTAGAGTTTCTGGTATGCCAGACTTTCTGTTGTCTCCCAAAAATATATAAAAGTTTGTGTAATCCCCCAGGACGACCTATTGTTTCAGGAAATAATTCACTGACAGAACCACTGGCCAAATATGTGGATTTTTTAATTGCTGATTTTGTTAAAGAGGTACCATCTTATATTAAGGACACTAGCACTATTCTAGAAATATTAGATAACATAGCGATTCAAGATGAATGGTATTTGGTGACCCTTGATGTTACAGCACTGTACACCAGTATACCCCATAAGGAAGGGTTGGAAGCAATGGAATTTTATCTATACTCTAGAACTGATGCTGTGCCTTTAACTGAAACCATTATTCAGTTGGCAGAATTTGTTCTGACTTGCAACACTTTTTGTTTTAAAATTGATTGTTATTTACAAAGGAAGGGCACATCTATGGGTGCGAGTTTTGCACCTAATTATGCCAATCTCTATATGGCAAAATGGGAAAATTATGCTGTATGAAATATCAATCATCCATTTCTACAAAAACTTGATTTGTGGAAACATTTTATTGATGACATACTGATTAAATGGAGGGGCACACAGGCTGAACTTCTGTTGTTTGCAAAATATCTTGAAAAAAGTAACAACAATTTAAAGTTCAGCATTAATGTTGATTTACATGAAATCCCATTTCTGGATTTGATTATAAAAAAGGATGGAGAGGGTGGACTTACTACTGACATATATCACAAACCTACAGATAGAAATACTATACTGTTAGCCAGTAGTAATCACCCACAACATGTCATTAAGGCCATACCTAGGGGACAATTCATCAGGACTAAAAGAAATTGCAGTTCTGATCCCACATTTCAAGTGAGAGCAGATGAACTGACAAACAGGTTAACTGAGAGAGGTTATTCACAGACCTTATTGAGCAACACCATGGAAGTTGTGGACCAGATACCAAGAAAAGACTTGTTTCAGAGTAACAAACAGGTAGAAAATAAAAAAAGAGATCCACAACTGACTTTTGTTAGCACTTATAACCCTTAATCAAATACTATAGCCAATATTATTAAAAAGCATTGGTATATAGTCAAACAGGATTCAGGCCTCATCAATTTAGAAGAGGAAGGGCCTAAGTTTGCATACCACAGGGGTAACACTATTAAAGACAAAATTGTGCATTCTTTGCAGCCTACACAACACAACCCTAGAATGTGGATTCCAAGAAGGGAAAACAGCTGCAATAAATGTGGTAATTGTAAATTCTGTTCTAAAGTGTATTACTGCGAAATTTGTGAAGGACCCCATTAAAGGAACAGATGTTCCGATAAGGGGTTTCATTACTTGTAGTACCACAGGTGTAATATACCTTACCGTATGCAAATGTGGCTGTTTCTATGTCGGAAAGACAGAGCATTCAAAACTAGAATTGGGGAACATGAAAGAGCAATCTTTAATGAGGATTTGACTAATGCATTATCTATGCATTTATTCAAGACCAGAAATAAAAATCAACATATGTTTACTTATACAGGTTTAGAGAAACCAATTATGTCCAGAAGAGGGGAGGACCTCAATAACTTACTGTTAAAAAAGGAACAATACTGGATCTTTACGTTTAAAGCAATGGATGGTAAAGGATTAAATGGTAGATTTGAAGTTAAACTATTTTTGAAAGCATAATTTGTGTAACATGAGATAGTGATGTAATCATGATTTTAAATTTCTTTCTTTTTTCTTTCTCTATACAGATTTGCACCAGCATACCGTACTGTTTGGGTTTACAAAACTGGGTGCAATCTTTCTCACTTTTGACAGGTTTGATTTTAATAATGTCAATGGATGCTATATGGTATAGTGTTATGAAAATGTTGCATTTTATGCTTTGTGCATAATGTATCTGTTATTAATCACTGGAGAATATAAATACCAGAGAAATTGTTTATTATAATAATGATTTAACAGTTTACAAACATGCACACCATATTTTAATTGCTCTTGTTCATTTAGTTTTTGCATTGTGTGTTTAATTAGGTTTGGTGGTAGTATCTCTTTAAATTCTGCTGTATTTAAGGTCCTAGTTTAGCAGTGTCTCTGAACCTTTGAGAAAGCCCCTGATTGGGTGAAACACGTCAGATGATGAGACAGCATACCAGGAAGTGTGTAGTTGTGTGCTGAGTTGTGTTCTTTGTTGGATTTCACCTTGGATTTTACTCTCTTGGACTATTAAAACATACTGTGGATACAGTCATTATAATTCCAGAGTTGGTGAGTCATTTAAAGAACTTTCAGTCTTGAGTGAGACTTTTTCCATATGAGCCTTGGTTACGGTGCTGGTTTTCTGTTTGCATTCATTTACTGTTGTTTAAAACCTAAAGCACGACCTGCCTAGGTGCATCATGATCTCTGTGCACCATTATTTTAATTGTTCAATTCTGGATGCAATTGTAAAAGAGAGAGTTTACTCTCAATTTACTTTCCAATAAATTGATTTGATTTAAGATACTAAGGAGAATATAGAAAACCCCAATAATGCCTCAGAACTTAAACTGAAGCTTAGTATGAACTTCTCAGATGCTTATGAAAATCTGGAATCTGTTAACAAAAAAGTAGGGGATATGAGGAAAACAATTCAGGATTCCATGAAAAATTAAAGAATTAGCAACTGAACTGGAATAAAAAATTAGAAAATATTAAGAAGAATTAATATAACCATTTAACGCCCCTGATATGGAACCTCAATCACAAGAACTGTCACAAGAATTGTCCAATTGGGAATTTGCCAAGTTAATTATCCCAGAGGAGACATTTATACCCATATTAGAAAATATAACCAAGGATATGGCCATTGCATTGAAAGATCCGTATGTGGCCAATGTTATGTTTTATGAGCAATTAATTAACATCAAACAGGAAATGTCTTTTATTAAAGGGATTTGTATAAAAAATAAAAAAACAGATTGATTTATTAAGATCAGATAGCATATATAATTACATGGAAAAATAAAAAAAGTAAGAAATACTGAGAACTGGGGAAAATTTGTTAGAAAATAGGACAAAAGCTAAACTTTATTGCCACAGTTGCCCTCAGGAAAAGACACATGAAGAAGAAAAAGGGGTAGGTCAGACACAAAACAGGGTGGGGTGTGCATACAGAAGGCAGCCAGGAAGTATTGCATAAGCTGGGAGGATATCTTCTTGTGATTACTATTATAAAAAAAAACTTGGGGTTCCTAATATATAGTCCCTAGGAAAAGGGTTACACTGCTAAGGGGAAATGAGGTTCTGTAATAGTGGGTGGGGGGAGACATAATTTCAACAGGGAGAGAGAGAGAGAGAGACATGTGGGGAGTGGTGCAGTGCACTGGCTGTGGGGTGGCAGTCTTCCAAGAGACATTCTGGAGGCTGTGATGCTGCCCTATTTGAAGACACCTATCTGTTCAGAGGGAGGAGGTTGCCCATCTCCAGGCCATCCTGGCAAGGAGCAGGAAAACCTCCTCCCCATGTAGGACCTGGCAGGGGATTGGAAAATGTCTTCCCCCACCCAGGGACCACCAGGGCTGCTGCTGCTGCCTCAGAGGTTGCCAAGAATAAGGAGTGGTTGGATTACAATGGGCTCAGGTGGGTGAGGGTGGTGGAACAGAGGTGCATTCCTCCAATTGTACCTCTCCACAATTCACAAGCTGTGCATAAAGAGTTTGTGGAATTGTGGAGGGGCCTTAGACAAGTAGCATGCACAGTAACATTCTTGGAGGTGTTGCCTGTCTATGACACAGGTGAGTCTAGGGTACTCCACACCCTGGGATTCAATGAATGGTTGAAAAACTGGTGCAGAGCACAGTGTTTTGGCTTAATTGGGGACTGGGGGTCCACCTGGAGGGATACAGATCTATACTAACACAATGGTCTGCAATCTGTCTGGGAGGGGAACCAAGATCCTGGGTGATAGGTTTAAATGCTTCATTGGCAAGCTTTTTAACTAGCCAAGGTGGTAGACACTGAAAGGGAGCAGGAATTCCCAACTTTCCCCCACAAAACAGGATAGTTAGCAAGGTTAACACCAAGGTAGAGAGGTCAATAAGGGGCAGGGCAGGGGTAAATGGATGCAAAAGGCAAAGACAGTAAGTACAGGGATAGGGCTAAAAGGGATAAGGCCATAAAAAATGGAGGGTGATGAGTACCAATGCCCATAGTCTGGGTAACAAGCTTCCTGAACTAGTGGCCTTAATGGAAGAGGGACACCTGGACATCGTGGCAGTCACAGAAACCTGGTACACAGAGAACCATGACTGGGATGTCAACATTCCAGGGTACACAATCTACAGAAAGGACAGAGAAGGTAAAATAGGAGGAGGAGGAGGAGCTCTCTACATAAGGGAAGGGATCAAAGCAATGGAACTAAAGTGTAAACAGGGAGTAGATGAGGCACTGTGGGTCACTTTGGAGACAGGAAATGGTGCAACAATCCACACAGGAGTTGTATACAGACCCCTATCTCAGGGGGAAGAAATGGATAAGGAAATGATAGGAGGCATCCTTAGAATGGCAGAAAAAGGGGCAATATTGTTGATGGGGGACTTGAATATGCTAGATGTTAACTGGAGCACATTTGCTGAAGCCACATTCAAGAGCAGAGTCATTCTCAATGCCCTACAGGGGGCATGCCTCAGACAGCTAGTGTTGTAACCCACTCTGGGGGGAGCAGTCTTAGACCTGGTACTCTTAATAGGGACAGTGAGAGGATATTGGATTTAGAAGTGGGTAGCCATCTGGGAACAAGCAACCACCAAAGAGTGTAGTTCACAATAAACACAGCCATAGAGTCAAGCCATACAAAAGCAAGGGTACTGCACTTTCAGAGGGCTGACTTTGGAAGAATGGGAGAGTGCCTAAGGAATGCACTAGCAAAAGGGCAGGAAGGAGGGGTGGAGGAACAATGGGGAAAAATTAAAACTGCCATCACAGAGGCAACAAGCCTTTGTGTGAAGCAAATAAAGAAACCAAAATGAAGGAAAAAAAACACTATGGTTCTCAAAAGAGGTGGCGGGGAAGGTTAGGGAGAAAAAGATAACATTCCGAAAGTATAAGGAATCACAGAAGAAGAAGGACAGAGAATTGTATCTGTTAAAGCAGAAGGAAGCAGAAAAGGCAGTCAGAATAGCAAAGGCCAAAACAGAGGAAAAGATAGCCAACTCAGTTAAGAAGGGGGTAAAACCTTTTATAGGTACATAAGTGACTGAAGAAAGACCAAGTGAGGGATAGTGAGGCTTAATAAAGGGAAGGGGGTGGGCAGAGGGTGACTGTGAAAAGGCAGAGATACTAAACAAATACTTTTGTTCAGCATTCACAGAAGAAGAGGGGGGATGTATCTAAACCAAACAATAAAATTACTCTAGATAGGCGGGTCGATACCATTCCATTCACAGAAGAAAGTGTCCTGAAAGAACTCCTAAAACTCAAGGTGGACAAGGCAATGAGGTCTGAGGGGATTCACCCCAGAATTCTAAAAGAACTAAGGGGCGAACTAGTGACACCACTGACTACCATTTTTAACAAATCATGGAAGGATGGTGTGGTACCTGAGGCTTGGAGGAAGGTGGATGTGATTCCCCTTCACAAAAGTGTGAGCAAGGCAGAAGCAGGACACTATAGACCTGTTAGTTTGACCTCAGTGATAGGGAAAATGATGGAATCACTTCTGAAAGAAAGAATAGTTGAGTACCTAGTGGCTAGCAGGGCACAGGACCCAAGACAGCGTGGATTCACAGAAGAAGGTCATGTCAGATGAATCTAATAGATTTATTTGACTGGGTGACCAAAGTAGTAGACCAGAGAGAGGCTGTGGACATGGCCTACCTAGACTTTAGCAAGGCATTTGACACAGTCCCACACAAAAGATTAATAAATAAGTTAACAAGCCTGGGAGTGGGTCCCAGGGTGGTAACCTGGTTAAAAAATTGTCTGGACAACAGGACACAGAGGTTAACAGTAAATGGAGTCCACTAAGATGAGGGGGGGTTAATAGCGGGGTACCGCAGGGTTCAGAATTGTGACCAGTCCTCTTTAATGTCTTTATAAGTGACATTGTAGAGGGACTGGATGGAAAAGTATGCCTCTTTGCAGATGACACAAAGATCTGCAACAGGGTTGATACACAAGTGGGGCTGGAAAGGATGAGAAGGGATTTGGCAAGGTTGGAAGAATGGTCAAAGGTATGGCAGCTTAGATTCAATGCAAAGAATTGCAAAGTAATGCACCTGGGAAACAAAAACCCAGGAGAAGAGTATACAATGGGGAAGGGAAGGTACTAACAACAAAAAAAATGTTAAGGACCTGGGGATAGTCATATCAGATGACCTAATGGTAGGCAGGTAATGTGAGAAGGCAGTAAGGAGTGCTGGGGGGATACTGGGATGCATAGGGAGAGGCATCACCAGTAGAAAACAGGAAGTTGTCATCCCTCTGTAAAGACAGTTGGTGAGACCCCATCTGGAGTACTGCATGCAGTTTTGGTGACGTCATCTCCACAAGGACATGAACAGGATGGAGGCAGTTCAGAGGAGGGCAACTAAAATGGTGCAGGGTCTGCACCAGAAACCATATGAAGAGAGACTAAAGAAGCTTAATATGTATACCCTCACAGAAGGTGGGGGGGGCATGATAGAAACTTTCAAGTACCTCAAGGGAATCAACAAAGTCCTAGAGGGCAGCATCTTTCAGAAAAAGAGATGTGCAAGAACAAGGGGTCACAATTTGAAGATAGAGGGGGACGGCTCAGGGGAAATGTAATGAAGTATTTTTTCACAGAGAGGGTGGTAGACTCATGGAAAGGCCTCCCTGCAGAGGTTATGTGGTCAAAAACAGTGGGGGAATTCAAGAATGTATGAGACAGATATAAAGCAATTATAGTGGGGGGGGTAGGAGGAAGTATGCTGTTGGTTAACTAGGACCTGCAGCTTATTCAATATGTAGGAAATTGGGCACACTGGGTGGGACAAGCAGTCCTTATCTACTGCCAAAGTCTATGTTTCTATGTTTCTAGGTCAGACTTTGAGTGATATGAGTAAAATAGAGATAACATCAGACACCATGATAGACGAGAAATCTGAACTTGAACTGATAATGCAATGAAAACATCAGAAAAGATAGTATAATAGTAGAACTAAAGAAATTAAATGCTACATTATGGGAAAAAGGAGAAAGGCAACAAAAAAGAAAATAAAAAGGTAAAAAACAAAGGGGGCAATAAGATTACACATGCAAAGCTAGAACAAATAATTATCAAAGATATTAATGGTGAGGAATATAAGGAACAATCAAGTAGAAAGGATGAGAAAGTTAAAAAGGGATTGAAGGAAAACATGAAGGATGACTATAAATTGGATAGTTTAAATGAAAGCCCCCTAGATAATTGAAGAAAACAGAAAGGGAAGAAACACAAAAAAGGGAAATCTAGTAAAAAGGGTAAAGTGGCAAAAGTAAAAAAAAAAACTCACAAAGGAAATCAGTATCGATCCAAACCCATGAAGAAATTGCTAGCAGTTAAATGTGAAACATCAACAGAGGTAACATCAGATATAGCAGAAGGAAGAGATATAGGGCTAGAGACTGTTGTTATAAGGAAGGGAATAAAGATAAAAATATGGGAGAAGATTTACAAACAAAATTACCCTCACCAACAAAATGCATTTTTACAGATGAACCCAATTGAAAAATTTCAGAAATTCTTAAGGAAAACAGTGTATAAAGACTAAGTTTTACCCATGTTCAGAGTAGGAATAATCCCTAATGAAACAGAAGAAACATTAAATGCTATGCTCAAACAATTCTTGGTTACAATTTTAGAGGAAAATAAAAATAGAGAGAACATAATTACTCATCTGAGTGTAACCAGGCCTCTAGAGGATACAGAACTGGTACTGGTGACTTCAGATCAGTTTTTCATTCTAAAAGCAATATAAAATCAAAGAACTAAAATGAGGCAGATGGGTACAGAGATGGGTAGAGTGGTCAACATAAATACATTATTCCCTGAGTATTATAATAAAAAGAAGGCTACAAAACAAGAAGATCTTAATCCAAACAAAACTTAAGATATAAATTAGCAGAATTTCTGCAAAGTATATTTAGAATTCTAAATATGAACTCAAAAAATTAAAAGAGCAAACAGATCCAATGATAATGGACAAGTCACAATTTGGTTAAATGATTAAAAAGATTTTCAAGAGATAATAACAAGAGCTCCAGCACTGGATACAGTGGGGATTTTTGTAATGGTCTCTGACCGAACACATAAAGTATTTATCTATCAGTGGGGATTTACATTCATAATGAAGAGCAAAAGGGGATAAAAATTGAAGAAGTGCCAAACTCAGTACATTGGTTAAATCTGATTGAAACCACCAATAGATTTACACTATTGCAAAATTATAAAGAAGATTGGCAACACAAGAAGAACAATGGAACTAGTTTTAAGGATAGAGGGCCCTACTCACCAATGGAGCAGAGTGGCTATGCATGCGTATTCAGGGCACATAGCCACTTGCACCCATTGTGCCTCTACATAGGAAGCACAAATAGCAATACAACAGGATACACCTGATCCCCCAGGTCTGTGGACCGCACCACGCGGGGGGGGGGGTGCCAGCACTATGCACCATGTATAAAGGCACATAGTGCTGGCCATGGGGGTGCATAGGGGGCACAAGGTACACCAGGGAGAACCCTGCCGTAAACCACCTACCCACCCCATGCTCACTCCAGAACACACTGCAGGACAGGGCAAATAGACCACTGACCCTGTGGGGCCACAGTAAATGGCTGCCCAGTGCCACCCACCTGCCCCAGCACACAGCGGTGTGTGCAGCCACCTCCGACCCAAACCCCTCACAGGGGCACTGGCACATGGATGCTGCACCTGCCCAATGGCACCGCATGTCCACCCCCCCACCAGTGGTACTGTTCCTCCACCTGACTTACCCCCTTCTCTCTGCACTGCTTTGGTGCCATTGGAGGGCCAGGGGCATTGCCCTCCTGCCACCTGCCCTAGCCGCCGGCCCTCAGACATCCACTGGGTGTGCTGCCAATGCACACCCCACCACATAATGGATCCACTGTTGGACCCATGCTGGGCATCTGACTGGATGCCCAGTGCAGTCCATGACTCCACCCACTTCCGTACTGCGCAGACCTGCATGCTGGGGGGGCAGGCCATGGACAGGTGGCCAGCAGTTGTGAATGCTGCCGGTGTGCACCTGTCAGCAGGTGCGAACCTCTGTGAACAGGTATTGCACCTCCGGCATGTATTACCCACCCATTGGTGCATAGGGGCCTATGTTAGTAAAGAAGAAGGTAAAATAAATTAAATAATTTATAAAATATCATATCTTGGAATATTTCAGGGATTAAAGAAAAGATAGCAGATCATACAGTAATAGATAACTTGAGATCCTTTGATTGCATATGTCTTCAGGAAACATGGACTAATGACGAGCTGAATTTGAATTGATATAAGCTTTTTATCAAAAATGCTAACAAATTGAAGAAATAAGGAAGAATGTCTGATGTCTTAATGATATGGTGGAAAATTAACAGCCAGATATTCAAAACTTTGCCCCAGGGCTAAATTAGCACTGCCAGGTGGGCAAACTTAGCCCGGAGCAAAAAGCAAGCTATATTCAAAAGGAATAGTCCGGGGCAAACAGCTTCTGAATATAGCATGGGAATGAGGCCGGGCAAACTGGGCTGGCCGTGCAGGGCAAACTTAGCTCTGGAATAAGACAACTCTGAATATAGCAACCAGGAAGTGCAAACCACAACAGCAACATAGTGCATAGTGATGTGAAAGTAGGTAGAGGCGAACTATGTGGCCAGTGTGTGTGCCAGCAAATGCGTGGACCCAGTACAGCTGCAGGCAGCAGCGCATTTGTAAGTACAGTGTTCAAAAGCGTATAATATTCCCAGAAACCATTTGCGCTGTGCTAACACGTTTGCATGGGTTTAGCACGGAGCTAAACCATTTGCCCAGTGCAAACATGTTTGCCCAGTGCTAAACTTTGCCATATTCAGAAGTGACATGCAAATGAGCCTACTTAGGTAGTCTCTGGGCAAACATCCAGATTAGCATCTCATTATGCCCTGATTTGCATGCAGTTTGTCCAGCGTTACTGCAGGATCCCACAGCTCCACCTGTAGATCAGTCTGGAAGTACAGGGGCTGACCAGGTCTGACTGCAGCTCCACCTGTAGGTAAATCTGGCACTGCATGATGATAGCTGCAGGCTACATGTAAACAGTACAGCATAGCATAACATATTGTACCCCAGAGGACAACACAGCATAGGCACAGATGGTGGTGGTGCTGCATGCAACTGTCATACTGTAGGTCATGCTACAGTGCACAGCGGACACTACAGTAGCAAGGGTGCCTGTAGTGTGAGAGACACAGCAATGCCTATGGTGTGTAGGGCAGTGATGATGACTGCACTGTACACAATGACAGGCCCAACATGCAGATGTTTATTGACAGTGGACATTACTATTACACTGTTGTCTGACCCACAGATGTTGCACCTCTGGCATGGGATGCTCACAGTGACATATACATGGCTGGCTATGTGTGCTGTGGCAGTTGTACAGCTGTGTGGTATGTGGCTGGGGGGGCATGTATAATCAGAAATGCACACTGGTGTTGGGGCATTCCCAATACTGGCCCATGTGCACTGTGTGCTGTGTCCCAGCATTGTGGCCACTACGGGTCTCTGGCACAGCCTGGTCACCCATGCACCCTCCCCCCAACATCCTCCATGCCCACAGTACTACATGTGTGTGCTGGCATCTGTTGTTATCCACAGAAGAGTGGTCTGCAGGTGTGTGTTGTATGGCCACACTGCCTTGGTGTCCACTGGTGGCCGGGTCACCACTTTCTGCCTGGCATGGCTGGGACTGGTGGCAGATGATGGCATCATTGTGATGCCATCTATGAGCAGCATGTTCACTCTTTGTCTGGCTTTGTCTATGTGTCATATTGTTTTGTTAGGGTCACGCAAAGCAATGCAAATGCTGCACAAAGCCAACATGTCACACAAAGCTGATTGCCAAGGGTTAAGACTACCTTTTCCTGGGTGGTAATTTGCACCATGCTAAGTCGTGCAAAACCACTTTGTATGGTGCTAGTTGCTGAATATATCATTGTGCTGACATGCCCCCTCACTTTGCCCCTTGCATACATTATGATTTTGCCCAGCGCTAATGCAGTTTGCGGGCACTATTTGGCCTTTTGAATAAAGCGAACCCACGTTAATCCCACACTAAACCTGTGCAAACAGTTTGCACCCAGCACAAAGTTTTGAATATCTGTCCCTAAGAGTAATACTGGGGTAACTGAAATTATGTCTACAAGTGAACATATACTTGGAATTAAAATATCAGAAAAAACAGGGCAACAATTATATTAAATGTATATTTACCTCCTCGTAGTTCTAAGTACAGTGATCCATATGATTTTCAAGTATTCAAAGAGCTGATAGATGAAACTATGAGCAACAATCCAGAAAGTGGAATTATAATTGTGAGGGATTTTAATGCCAGGTTGAGGCAGCATCTGGAGCCCATCTTGGAGTTATTGGATATACTCTTTGATGAGGAATTTGCCCATATCAGTCCAAGTCGCAGCGCATAAGATAAGAATGAATCAAACAGAGGGGAAGTACTATGTAAATTATGCTAAAATAGAAATTTTCTACTATTAAATGGAAGACTTCCTAATGATTTAGATGGCAATTTTACATATATTGAAAGCAAAGGGACATCCATAATTGATCTGGCATGGGTTCTATTCACACTAATTCCCTGCTGTAAGAATATTATAACTGGAAATAGAGCAAAGAGAGAACACAGTCCAGTGGAAATATACATGGACATATGGTCCACAAAATGATTAAATAAAAGGGATACAGACAAAATAATAAAAATAAGAAATAGTATCAAATGGGAGTTAATAAATGGTGACTTATTTAGAGATTTATTATCTGATTCAGGTATTGAGAGAAAAATTATGAGAATCATGGATTCAACTGATCCTGATAAGTGTTTGCAGGAATTAGAATCAGTTTTCAAGCAAATAGCCTCAATGATTATAGAAGTCTCATGTATGAAGGAAAAAGGGATCTAAATAGTACAATAAAGAATGTAGATTAGTCAAAAAGAAAGTATATAATATTATAAGGCTTGTAAGAGAAACTCCCTCTAGAGAAAATAAAAACATTTTAAATACAGTAAGAAAGGAATATAAAGCATTGATTAAGGACAAAAGGAAGAAAATTAGGGAACAATTATGGAAAGAGTTCGAAAAACAGTTTGGGAAAAGAATAACAAGAAGTTCTGGAGGATGGTCCCAAGAGGTATGGACAATTACATTAATGAAATAGAAACCCACATTAAACCATATGTATGGGTAAAGTATTTTCAAAATCTATTGTATCATGAAGGGATAAATACTCTTGACATACAGTATGGAGGGACAGTTGGGTAGTTTTAGAAAATGAAATTACCAGAGAAGAATTAAATTAAGCTATCATATTTTCACATTGACATAAAGCCCCTATCCATAACAGGGTCCCAACTGATACAATTATGAATAGTGCTGATTTATGGATCCCATGTCTTCGTATGGCATTTAAGTTTATAGTTGACACAGCCCAGATTCTAAATTCATGGAAAGAAAATGTAACGGTTCCATTATTTTAAAAAGGGAACAAAAAGAATCCCAGTTGTTATAGACCAATCAGCCTTTTAGATAACATACAAAAACTTTTTGCTAAAATTTTGAATGAAAGAATCCTCGCATGGGTACTTGACAAGAATATAATAGATGAGGCACAGGCTTGCTTTATGCCAGGCCACTCAACATTAGATCCGTGCTTTACCCTGACCATTTGATACATAGAGAATAATGCATAGGTAGGGGGTTGATATGCAGTTTTTTTACACACCCAAGGTGTGTGATATTAGAAAAACCTCGAGAGCGAAGCTCGAGAGGTTTCACTAATATCACACACAAGGAAGTGTGTTTAAAAAACTGCACATCAACCCCCTACAAATGTTTAATTTTTTATAATAACTGGTGCAAAAATAATAAATGTGGTACTTTATTATCGTGTGTTCAAGTCAGGTAAAGCGGATCAACTTTTGTAGCAATGGAAAAAAACGCTCATTTAATTTATTTAAAAAAACACGTTAGAAGCAGTCCTCCAGCTTCAGTGTCTGTTGTTGCATCATCTTGATGGGTCAGGGTCATTCCAGTCTGAAGTGAAAGTTCATGCAGCCTAGGGAACCAGTAAGGGGTAATGGGGAAAGTGCGTTTTTAGTAGAGCATTTTTCAAGCTAGTAAGTACTTAATTTTTCCTTGTCACTGCTGCAGGTGGCAACGAAACCGTTCTCCATTGTGTGACATTTCAATGTTCACTTTTAATTTAGGATTAGGCATTGAGCTCTGTTTAATTTCTTTTAAAACAGGGATTTATTTAACTCTAAAAATTGATTAGCGTTTTGCTCATAAAAGTGCTAAATCTTTGTGAAAATGCATAGCTCTTGCTTCACTGTGTTTAACAAACACAGCACTTCCAGAAAATCTATATAAATACTTTCTGTACAGTTAGTATAGTCCCAAGAAAAAAACTGCTAATCAATTATTTAATACCCTGTAAAATGGGGTCAGTGCTGTGAGTGTGAGTTTACGGTTGGAGAGCCGTCTCGTGCTGCCTCAGTCTGTTTGATTGGTCTGGACTGCTTCAGGCTTTTCAGCACGAGACTGTAAAAGTCATATCAACCCACAGGTTGATACAAGTTTTTTCGTATCAACCTGTGGGTTGATACGACTTTATGCAGTAATCGAAAATGGGTTAATAATGGGGGTCACCAGTTATTATACACGTATATTAAAGTGAAAAACAAAAACGATTCTGTTTTGTATTTTATTTGTTGATTTATTTATTGAAAAGTTTCACCAGGAAGGCACACTGAATAATCAAATTGTTCATCTCCCAGTTCATCCTGAGGGAGAAGGTATGGGAGTAGATAGAACAAACATACAATGTCTAATAACAGGATGCTTCTACTACATAGTTGGTACATAGCAGATAAATAGTTAACAGTGAATGCATATGAAGTGCTTATAGGCAAGAAGTGCATTAGCATGTTTGCATACAATCAATATGAGTACAATCTGGTGCTTTATTCTGGTTAACAGGAGATGTTGTGTGGGGTAAGAAAAACAACCTTACACTGCTAATACAGGAAGGAAAGGATCAACAATCATGCTTGTGCAGCTGTATCTAAGAGCAAGTACAATTTGAAGAGAAGAAATTGTGTAGGGCCAAGGAGAGAGAGTGGGGGGAAGAGGAGTGCCTGATTCAATGGGACAGGGCATTCCAAAGTTTAGGGAAACTGTGTGAGAAAGCTACCTGATCTACAGAGGTAGAAAGATGAGGAAGTGCCAATGTACGAGAGTCATTAGATTTAAAGGAATGGGGAGGAGGTTTGATAGAGAGGTAGGGAGGGAGAGAACCAAACCAAAATTTAGAGATGACTTTTCAGTATGGGAGGGACATCTGTCAGTAAGTGAGGGGAAAACAAGAGAGTGGTAAAGGTCACAGTGGTGAGTGGGGGGGGTGAGTCCAGAGTGAAGTGGCAAAAGGAGTTGTAGAGGGAGTCCAATCTGTTTAAGAAAAGATCTTTGAAGCAGCACTGTAGACTACATCACAATAGTCAAAAATAGGTAGAATCATCTTCTGGACAAGTTCACACCTTGCAGGTATGTCGTAGGGTTTAGGATTTCACACAAGAACTTTAGACTCAGGCAATCAGTAAGGTGCTTAAAAAACACTCAGGAAGCATTTATCGTTTTATTAGATGAGGAATGTTTTAACAGAAAAATAAAGAAGGCCAATTTTGCCACACAATGGTAGTGTGAGAGCACCATCTCACAAGATCTTGCACCTCTCCTGGTCAGTTCTTCACTGACCCCCTATCTGGTTAAAATGCAGCAGAAGCTGCTCTATTATTTTAAAATATGAATGTACTTTAAAAAGGGGAAACTTACAGGCTGCTTAATAATAATAATACATTTATATATGCAATAGGGGTGAGTGGTAAATGAGTGAGATAAAACAGTGTATTGTCCACTGCAGTGTGATATTTTTACCCTCTGCTCTACTGTGATGATATCAGCCATTTGCACACACAGGTCACAAAAGGTCATCACTCTAGGCAGCTTTCCCCTCAGCAGGCAAGAAACACTTGTGCTGTTACCATAGACACAAATGCAGAACTACTTCAGAGGTCTCCCAGCTGCCTACAACTAACTCGGTGAGCATTACAAAACACACCTATCCCCCCCCAACTTCCAGCTAACTAATGTGATACTCTCAGCTTGACTGCAGCCAGAATTCTAAACAGCACAACTTCACAGAAGTCTTAACTACTGCTTGCAGCTAACTCAACTACCACTGAAACACACTCTCACTTGTTCCTCAAACTCTGATTCTCACCTATTACAATTACTGTGATACTATCAGCTTGACTGCAGCCAGAATCCTAAAGAGCATGATTTCACACAACACTCTGCAGTCTGCCTGCAGCTAACTTAATTACCACTGAAAACAGTATCAGCTGTTCTGACACTCTGCCTCTCAGCTCATTACAATTACTGTGATGCTTTCAGCTTCACTGCAGCCAGACTTCTAAATAATACAGCCTCACAAAAGTATGTTTCTCACTCCTACCTAAAACTAACTCATTTAGCATTGCAAAACACACTAATGTGTCTCCCAGAGTTTATAACACTGCCAGCCCATTCAGAAAAGATCACACACAGAATGAGCAAACACATAAACAGGAACAGAATACAAGAGAGCATAACAAAACTTCTAAAACTCTTGGCCCTATTGTATATATCGAATACATGATGGCCAGATTGTGTGTTATGGCAAATATTGTCACTCCTGCATCGTGAGCTCTTCGGCACTTGTGAGATATCCAGAGCTCACTCTACAGGAGTGACAATATTTGCCATATCACACTCATGCCCATCATGTATCCCCTATATATACAGCACCTTTCCATTGCCAAGGTGCCTAACAATATAAAAAAAAATCACAAAAAAGGCTGCATTTCAATGGGGAAAACTCCTTCAGGAGTTTTTAGCTGCTTCCCTGTTGCTCAGCTGTTCTGACTGGAGCTACTTAATTAATCTTTTCTCACTAGGAAGTGTGAATTATGGCACTGGTGACCCCCACCCCCGCAAGTTTAAAAAAACCTTAGCTAGTCTCTTTTGTTTTATAGCAAGGCATTCTTGTATTAAAATAAGAAATAACCAGGCAGAGAGTCAAGAAAGAAAACAAACTAAGTTAAACTTATTCCCATAAGAAGCGAAGCTCTGCAGACTCCTGCAAGCATGGTGTGTGCTGTGTTGTTTGCCTAGTTGCTGTGTGCTCACATTATAGGGCAGCATTGGCCTCTAGTGTCTGCCTTTATACTGCAACACCTTACCTTAGACCTGAATGAAATGTTTTCTGTTTGAAATTAAAGCTCTCCTTAACTAAAAATATGTTCTGTTTGCTCAGACCTGATTTAGTGTATATTAATATGAGTGCCTTATATTATATAAATTAAATGGAGCTCTAAAAACAAACTTATATGAACATGATGATGCTGTGGACACATGACTGTGTGGGCAGGTATAAAGGGCTAACCTGTTCAGCATTTTTTCAGATAGGGGGTCAGTGAAGAACTGACCAGGAGAGGTGCAAGACCTTGTAAGATGGTGCTCTCACACTACCACTATATGGCAAAACTAATCTCCTTTATTTTTCTGTTAAAACATTTCTCATCTAATAAAATGATAAATGCTTCCTGTGCATTTTTTAAGCACCCTATTGACTGCCTGAGTCTAATGTTCTTGTGTGAAATCCAACACCCTTTGACAAGGTAGAGGTATGCTGCTATGGTTCCTGCTTGTCGATTTAAGGGCTTCCTTTGATAAAGTGAATAGATTAAAATTATGGGAGGCCCTGAAAAGTTATGATATGAATGAGGCTACCTTAAAGATTATAATTACCCTCTACACAAATTACAAAACTAGTATAAGGTTCAATAATGAAGGAGACAAAACATAAATTTGAAACAAATTGTGGGAGTAGACAGGGTTGTGTCCCGTCAACTGTTTTATTTAATCTTTTTTTAACAAGGCACTGATGAAACCGTATGACACAGAGTTCCACGTGCCAAGGTTGGGCACTTGTGCAAGGAGTGTGAGAGGGAGTGTGAGAGCAGAGGATGACTGGGACATTGCATACTACGAAACTGTAGGTGGTGAAGTGAAACTAGGATGTTTTGCCAGAGGGGTGTGTGTGACATAGACGCTGTATAGATAAATGGAGTGTGACATAATAACTATGTACATAATTTATGTGCATAGTTACTCAGATAAAATGATTTATCACACTCCGTTTATGTCCACCCAATGTAGTGCCATTATATGTGTAGGCAGTTTAATGTTAAACCCCAATTGTTGCACTTTAATATCTTCAGAGCTGTTCAATGGATTTTCACAAAAGCTTGCATGTGTGGTCTTGTGGGGTTGGTATTTTGATGTGCCAAGTTTCATTTCAGTCAGATGTGTGGATTCTGTGATGTGGATAGTGCAAAAACATAAACAAATCACAGTTTTTTACTGTGCTTTTTTGTCATTACGTTGTACCCAGATTGTTTGGAATTTTGGTCTAAAATTTTTTACGGCAAAAAGGGCTTGGCTCACAGATGTGCCTTTTGCTTGTTTGGTGAAAAAAAATCTTAATATGTTCTAGAATTATTCATTTTTAAAATGTCAGTTCTGAGCATGCTAAGTAAGCACTTCAAGACAGCTGTAGGAATCATTTTTTGTATATGGCCAGTCCTTTTTCGTGAGGGAAAAATCCTTTTTCATATGGCTGCCATTTTCTTTTTACCGTTTAAACTTTCAAACATATAAAGTACATAAACATAATGTCATTTTTTTTAAAACAATTCAACCTAGCTAAACAGTACCCATTTATTTAGATTCTGGTATTTGTTTTTAAAAGTTGCCAGAAATAAATTTTTTGAGCACACAAAGGCCAGGGTGCCCAGTTTAGTGAGAGAAGCCATTCACTTGCATTATCTCTATGGGAACAATGTGAGTTTCTTGAGTGCTAAGCTTGTGCTGCTGGCTGCTCTTTCCCTGGTGTTTAGCGGCACCCCCCATGCTCCAATCACTGTTCCATTATGTCTGTTAGGTTTCTCTGATGTCTAGTGGCACTCCTCACCCTTTGACTGCCATCCTGATGTATGCTAATTTCAACAACATAGGATATGAGTAACCCCCTGTTAGAGCTGCCTTATATAACGCTGAAAATAGGTTGGAGTGGAAATGCACTGGACACACTGCACTTACTATATATGCCTTAATATATTAGGGCTTCAGTACACTGCTATATTTGCTGATCTCATTATTTGAAATAGTTATTTTATTTTGTTGTAGAGCAGTCTGCATTTGGAGCTCTTGTCTTTTTTTTAGTTAACAGACTGGGTTGCCCAGAAAGCCCTGGAACCATCAATGAAGACCTTTTTGGACAGTATGCAATCTGGATCTAAGGAACAGAGATGGAGCAGAGTGGAGTGGAGAACAAAACAGTGGAGAGGGGAGTGGTGTGGAGTGGAGAGTCAGAGTCAGTGGTGGCTGAAGATAAATATGCAATTGAAATGGAACTGAACTAAAAAAGAGGGACACTTATGAAATAGGAGAAGAACAAAAACACTGCTTAATAGATTATTTTGTGTACAGGCATATGCAGTGGGGACTCATGAAAGGGGAAATGGGGAAAATCAAGGGGGTCTGATACAGATAATGGCTTGTCATTTATTTACTTTTCTTTTTATTTATATTATTTGTTATATTTTTTGTCCTTTTTTTTATTTGTACAATAGATATAAGGGGATATTGATTTTTGCTGACTATTAGATTTCTGCGGCAATGCTTATTCTAGCTGATTAAAACCTCCAGGAGGTCAGCTACATTCAGGTATTATGGTAAGGGCTGACCATGATTGCTAGTTTTTAAGTTGGCCACAAAGAAGTTTGGAAACTTAGTCTGGCTGTCAATTTGTTAGTTTTTCTAAGTTAACATACAGGAGAACCAACTTAACATAGAGGAGAACTTTTTAGCTTTTGTGGTTCAGGCTGGGCTTTCAGCCGGATGGCACAAGGGAGAGTGCACTGGGACTTTGTGTATTATTAATTCCAGATTCAAGTTTATAGGTTTATTTGGCTGCTTCAGTTTTGTTCTTTTTTGGATTTCAAATATTGCTGTTATTCTTGTGTTAGACTGAGTTGTTATTTTCTACATATTTTTAGGGGCTAGACAAGTGTTACCTACCCATGCCAACTGACTGATTAATTAAGCGACACAACCTGGAGCTAATTGGTTTAGTGATTCCTTGATACACGGTAGCACGAGTTAACTGAGGAATCACCTGGTTTGATTCCATCAGCTTATTAGCATTGTAACAACTGGCTCTTTGATGCTGGTTTGACAACTCTTTTGTTGACCAGCATCTCGCGGACTAGAATCATGTCGACCACAAGCTGTGGTTTACATGATTCCAGTGTGTCTACTGGTCTATTTTTTCTATTGCGGCGCTTCACCCCTGAACCCCTGTCTATAGGATTCTCAACTCTTGTCTGAGTTGATTCAGGGTGGGGTGTAGGACCGGGAGACAGTGTGCCCCTGTCTTGGGCACACCAACACAGTGACTTGTCAGCAAAGTGTTGATTTTGTCAACAGGGATGTAGTTTGCTGTGTTGGTGTTGGCATACGTGAGGCATACAGTAACAACTAATCAGTGCCTCAAATGAATCTGATTGCTGCCTGATAAGCAATCGGTTGTCCCTATTTATTTTTACTAAGTTTATTATTTCTCTGCCCATGCCCCAGATTTTATTCAATTAATTTCATTGACAGGCACCCTTCATTAAGCACATAAAAGATTGATGGTAACATTTGAGCTTCAGAGCCTGATAAATCCATTGAATCTTGAAAGTAGCTGTTATGCAGGGATAGAATACCATGTGCTAATGTGGTTTACTTTTTTCTGGCTTCTGGCTAGAACAGTGTCTGTGACCTAGTGAGGTGCTTTTATACAACTTGGTAATAAGTCACAATGTGGCTTAACAAAATCATCAATAACTAACAAAATGTAAGTAAACTAAATTAAAAGTCAAACTTTTCTGTAATCATTATTTTTAATCCAACAAATTATAGTGGCACTGTAGAGTCACTATATTTAGGGTTCATCAGGGGTTACTATGTTAAACTTCAAATCTTGCCCTTTAATATCTTCACAACCATTCAATGGATTTGCGTGAAATTTTGAATGTGCAGTCTCGAGAGACAGGTATCTTGAACAAACAAGTGTAATTTCAGTCAGATGTGCAGATTGTAAGATCCAGATAGCAAAAAAAAAAAAAACATTAAAAAAATTCCTGTTTTTTTGTCATCACCTTGCCATCAGACAGTTTGGAATTGTGGTCTGTAATTCTCAGGGTAGGAAGGGCTTGGCCCAAAGATGTGCTCTTTACTTGTTTTCTGAAAACGTATAAATCCATTCCAAAGTTATTGCATTTTAAAATGTTGGTTCTGAGCATGCTAAGCACTTCAAAGTAGCCATATGAAATTAAAATAGAATCCTTTTTCATATGGGGCCCAATCCTTTTTCATTTGGAAAAAATCCTTTTTCATTTGCTGCCATTTTGTTTCTTTTTTTTCTATTTCAAAATCCCCAATAGTAGTATCCTGCATAGAGACCAAGAGACCACAACATGTACCTTTCTCATCGGGGCCCCATTAGTGGAATCTGCACTTTACTGGGGGGGAAATGACCTCCAAATGCATTTTTTTTTTATTTTCCATTCTTTTTTGTGACCTGATTCCATTTTTTCTGTATGCCTTTTTTCATTTATATGAAAAAAGATCCCAAATTCCCACAGGATAAAATGGGAATTTGCACACACCATGAATCCCTCTTTTTTCCCTGGTGTCTAGCGGTACCCCCCCCCGATCACTGTCCCCTTTTTTTAATGCTTCCCTGGTGTCTTGTGGTACCCCTACCCTCTGATTGCCCTCCCAGTATTCTTTATTGTTTCTCTGGTGACTAGTTACACCCCACATCCCCCAATTGCAGTCCTCATATTTATTTCATCTTTACCTGGTGTCTAGAGCACCCCCCACCTTCTAATCACCATCCCCATAAATAGGTAATTTTTCCCTGGTGTTTTATAGCACCACTGACCCTCCAGTCACCATCCTCATAATTAGGTAATTTTTCACAGGTGTCTAGTGGCACTCCCCACCATCCTATTGACATCCTTGTGTAAAGTAAAGAAAACAGTCCCTCAATCTTTTTTTCTGTTAAACCTGAAAAAAGGTCCCTCACCTATCTGACCCCCCCACTCCAACCTCCCATGAGCATCCACCACCATCCACCCCCCACACCCTCACTCACCTGAACAGGTCCCTGGGTGAAGATCCACTCTCCTATCAAAGACACGTCTTGCTGCTGCAACCACTGACTGCACCATGAGAAACTAAGGTAAGTGCAGTCCAATGTGTTTCAATGGGGTTTTCAAATCAGATACATAACTCTGACATTTCTGCATATCTGGAGCCCACATTTTCAACATAGCCTTTTGTGGGACACCACCTCATGAACAACAATGATGGAATCCATCCAGAAAGGTGATTTGTGGTTCCTTGGTAAAAAACACCTTTTCCATGGTATTCGAAAGTTTTCACTGCCCTTGTTCATGAGGTGGGGTCATAAGAAGGCTAAGTTGACAATTTTGGCTTAAAATATGCAAACATGGCAAAGTTATGTGCATCCAATGAAATCTTGGTATGCTTACTTGTAACTTTTGTAATTTTAAATATTTTGACCACAAATGTTCAACACAGCCATTTTACACCACCTGAAGAACATGGCAATTGTAATTTTTTAAATCATGGCCAAACTGTGTTTTACACTTCTTACATGGGATGACGCTGTGGTGGCATGGAATAATGTTTTGGTGGGGATTTGAAAATTTTCAGTACTAGGTTCATGAGGTGGGTAATAAGAAGGCTAGGGGGACAATTTGGTTGCCATTTTGCTACAAAAGCAAGCACAGGGCTTTCTGGCCCTGCACTTCCAAGGCAACATACATATATGCATCTATGGAGGGATGGAACGGCAGGGCACTGCAATCCCAAAGGCAAATAAGGATATGATTACATTATCTCAAAAAGTATGAATGGATGGGAGCACAGACCCACAGGCAAATAAGAATATGATTATATCATCTCAAAATGTAAGGAAATTATTTGCAACAAACTGTATTTATGCAACATCTATTACTCAAGGTTAAAGTGAAAAAAGTAAGGAAATGTGGTTTTAAGGTTTCTAACCCTAAATCCCCACCCATGCCCCTAAAACAAATGAAGGGTGCAGTCCTCTTTGGGGTTATCAACCCTAAAGCTTCACCCATTCTATACACTCCAGAAACATATGCCACTAATGGGGTGAGCTTTAGGTTTGACAACCCTAAGAAAGACTGCACCCCTTATTTGTTTTAGGGGTGGGGTTTTAGGGTTGGAAACCCTTAAACCACATTTCCATACTTTTTTTTTTTGCTTTATCCTGAACCCTAAATATTGCATTAGCACAGTTTTTTTGCAAAGGATATATGCTGTATATTATAGTGGTGCGATGGAGTCTTTTTAAATGCAAGACATACATTTTCTGGGCAGTCCAAAATCTAGGCTTCCCAGCTTAATGGATTCCAAGATGTGGATAACAAAAAAATGTAAACAAATTACTGTTTTGTGCCTTTTTTTGTCATCGGCTTGTGGCCAGATGGATTGGAATTTTGGTCAGGAATTTTCAATGTAGAAAGGGTTTGGCCCACAGATGTGCCTTTGGCTGGTTTGATGAAAAAAATCTGAATCTGTTCCAAAGGTATTAAATTTTAAATATTTGTTTTCTGAGCATGCTCTGTAAGGCCTTGCCATATGAATTGTCACATGTTGCCCATATGTTTATATGGAATTTGGCTCCTGAAAGTCTGCAAAATGAATTCATGCTACATTGTGCAGAGCCACTTTTGACCAAAAGATAATGCTAGGACTCCATGGAACAAGCAACCAGTCAGTGATGCAAAATGGAAGGAATTGAGGTCAGAAAATGAATGAATGAGACTGGAGTTCCTAAGCTATAGTTTGGTAATTGCTAACCAGCACAATAACAGGCTATATTTCCTCTTACTGGGTTTCTACTACCCCAAACATCCCTCAAGCAAAGTTGAATCAATCTGAACTACATTAGATGGCACTCTGTTACTATAACATGTACTGTCATAAGCACTTCAAAAGTTCTATGCAAACTTAAAATGAAGCATCCCATTCTGTTGCACTTCTCGCTGCCTTGCAACTATGTGATCCAACACCACTTGGTCAGACCAAATTCTTCAGGATGCAAGCCTTATTCGGTGCACAATATTGGAAAACCTCCCACAAAAAAAAAAGAGCTGCAGAATCAAAGGCATACAACAGCGACTTGATTCTGGGCAGCCAACATGGTTGATTCCAGTGCATTACAGGACATATCCGAAATAGTGGTAATGCCCTTTAATAATCAAGGGTTTTCCTGGTAAATTTAATGCATGCAGCAAATGAGCTGCCTGAAATTTTTGCTTTGCTACCTAGCCATAATTTTGTTACCTGGGTTTGGCTAGTTTCAATGCCTTGATGCAGTAAAAGCTTAAATATGTAAAAACAATTGGAAATGCTTCAATAAGATGACATCAAATAACTGTGCTCAGCTCGACTGCTCATGAATGGAATGGAATACAAATTATACTTTCCTTATCACTTCTTAAAATAGTTCAGAGTTTGCTGATTCGAGTATCACATAGCAAGAGGAAATGCAGTGGGCTATATGGGAACAAAAGAGATGCTCTGCTTGTACTATCAAAAGGCTTAAGAAATAATGGTTGATCTCAGCCTTTGATTTACCTAAATAATTAATGCCATGCCATAGTTTTTGGCATGAAGCAGCACACCCATTCCATGTGTGAGCAGTAGAGCCAAACAGAGTTATTTGATGTCAGACTCATCACGATCCTATGAAAGCATTGCTCTTTCATGCTAACATAGGACCACATCTTAGGAAAGCATCCTTAGTTGTGTTCTTTACTTTTTAGTTATGTTCATGATCAAGCTTGAGCTCCGTGTCTACACTCTATACTTAATCCCTTTTCGTGAACTGTCAAAATCCCTTTTCTCGATGTGAAAAGGGATTTTGACACCTTGCGAAAAGGAAATTTGGTTCATGAAAAGGGACTGCTGGCAGGGCCATCTGGTTCCACAAATCCAAACCCCTTTATGCAATGCAAAAAGGAATTTTGACACCTCATGAAAAGGGATTGGAATTGTCAGACCAGATGGCCCTGCAGGTAATTCCTTTTTGTGAGACATAATTCCCTTTTCACGAGGAGTCAAAATCCTTTTTCACATCGCAAAAAGGGATCAGAAGCGAGTCACCAAAAGGAATTTTAAAATTAAAAATAAGTGTTCTGAGGTCACAGTAAAGTAAACCAAAGGCAGTGAATTATACAGGACATCTCCATGAGCAAAATCCATACTTGGATGTCTGCATGGCATTTGTCACAAGTGTAGCAGCCACTAGGTGGTGGAGGAAGCCAATCACGTACACATGATTTTTCCAGAAGTAAAGAACCATGAACTAATAAGTCTGGAAGGTTTGTCCCTCCTATATGTAACCCTAGGTGGTGATTGTGCAGTCTCAAGCAAGGCAGACTCAGTTTCAAGTATGTGCCAATCAGGCATTCTCTAATGATGTTACTTTTCTGCACAATATTGAATGATGAATTGTACTTGATCCTCCAGTCATTCATTTCCAGTCTTATACTGTAATAATCCTTACCTATGTCACTCCCTGATGATGTATTGTGTGAAACTGGTTGGAGATTGGTGTAATGGGCTCTTGCTGGCATCCTTGGTAAGAGGTTTTGTACCCATGTGTGGCTCACTTGCATATTAAATATTTTAAACCTACACTTCTGTGTTTGACTGCTATTTGTGAGGTTCATAGTTGGTGCAGCAATTAAGCTTTATTCATTAGGGTTTCCAGCCCCAACACCCACCCCTACCCAGCAGGCAGCGATGGGCATGGAGGTGTGCCTTGGGGTTGTCAACCCTAATGCTCACCCCATACTCATATACTGTACCCATCTCACCTTATTTATTCATGGAATGGGGTGAGCATTAGGGTTGATGACCTCAAGGCACACGTTATGCCTGTTGCTGCCTTCAGGGTGGGGGTGGGGTGTTAGGTTGGAAATCTTAACACCACATTTTCCTACTTTTGTCACTTTAGCCCTAACATTAACATTTTGCATTAACAAAGTATTTTTTGCAATGAATAGGTCTATCTATCTATCTATCTATCTATCTATCTATCTATCTATCTAGGCACAATAGCACCACTATAGTTAGGGTTGAGTAACCTGTTCAATGTTTAACCTGAAATTTTGCATTTTAATAACTTTGCAACTGATCAAAGGATTTGCACGCAATTTGGTATGTGCTATCCTGCAGGGTAGATCTCTTGATGTGGCAAGTTTTGTTCTGGTTGCATGTGCAGATTCCGAGATCCAGATAGTAAAAAAAAATGTTAAATGTTGCCACTTCTTGCAGTTTTTTCTCGATTGCCTTGTACACAGACAGTGTGGAATTTTGGTGTGATTTTTTTATGATAAAAAGAACCTGGGTAACAGAACTGCTATGCTTTGTTTGGTGAAAACATATTTATCTTTTGCAAAGTAATTCAGTTTTTAATTTCCCATTATTTCCTATGGGAAGATCACTTTCCAGGATAGAGGTAAAAAGTTCGACAAAGGATTGATCTCATGAAAAAGAATTCTTTCTCGTGAGATCAATTCCTTTCTTGTGAGTGAAAAATCATTTTTCATGAGCTGCCATCTTGTTTTCTTTTTTTCACGGACGAAAAACTATAGAAAATACATAAAAATGTTGTCATTTTAAAAATCAAACACCAGAACCTAGCTAATAAGACTCTGGTTAGCTAGATTCTAGTGTTTGTTTTTCACAATTATGGCCAGAAATATATTTTCTGGGCACCCAAAATCCCGGGTGCCAAGCTTAGCAAGAGGAGCCTTCCACCACATTCTTTGTATGAGAATGGCAGATTTTCTTTAGTTCTGCAGCCACAACTGAACTCCTGCTGCTGGTTGCAGTGCGAGTTGTGAGATGCCCTTTACCTGGTGTCTAGTGGCACCCCACACTCCCTGATCACTGTCCCTCTAAATAAAATATATATTCCCTTCTACCGATAACAAAGTAATAGCTCCAGCATGCCTGAAAGAATAATATACAAAGTATTGCAATTATCACTCCAGTGCTACTTGACTTTGTGCTGTGAGATGCTGTACTCCACATTGTTTGTATGGCGGTATGTCATTGATGAAAAATTAATTTGCAGTAAGGCACAAGTCTCACAATATTTTTTAATGATGAAACATCAGCATGTAATAAATGGGTTTCAAACATATGCTAAAATTGAATGCCAGAATGTCATCACTTGAACACATATGTTAAGCTCTTAAAATGCTGATAACATTATCATTTTGTCTGCTGCTACTACTGTTTTTAATATCTTTTTGAATAATACCATTACTGCACTAAATGTTGAATAAGAGTGTCACATTGACTTATAAATAGCACTTAAGCACTTTGTATACTAGCACTTTAAGACTAGGATTAAAAAGAGGATGTGATCATTATTGCTAGACTACCTGATAAAGCACATGTGTGCAAAATCAGTCAGAGGTATGTGAGCTTGATGCCAGCATCTCCTTTCATGCACCAGATGCTGTATGTGAATTGACTGAATTCACTATTTACAAAATAAATTTAGATTTGCAATTATGTGTTTGTGGACAGTTGTTTTTGTCTGGTTGCTATACTGAACTAATGCATCTAGTTTGCTTGCTACCATGTCTGTCTTGGAATGGTAGGGCACCCGGACGGTATATTATTTGTCTGAGTGTACTGCCCAGTAAGGTCAACTTATTTCTTTCTCCTTATAATTTGTGCTTAAAAACACTGTGAAATTTGCCTATAATGGACTTCTTCAAGACCAAAGAATTTTTCTTAACATCAAGCTGTCCTTAATATGCATGTTGTACATTACTTAGGAAACTGCAGTTACTTTGAGTCTGTAAAAAGAAAACAGTCCCCTGATGTGTTTTTTAAACTTGAAAAAAGAAAACATTCCCTTGTCATCCTCTCCATCCCCCTCCCCCATCCTGACCCTCCTACTGAGCACCCACCCCCTACATACCAACCTTACCCCATACTTATCACCAGAGGTCATAGACTGTCATCTTCTGTGGACCGAGACACATGTGTACTCTTTAAAGCCAAACCGTGAACTGAGGAATCAAGGTAAGTGCCGTATAATGTATTTCAATGGCATTTTGAACTTATATTCATAACTTTGCCATTTTAAGGATTGTTTTTTCACCAGAATTTCAACATGGCCTTTTTGGGACCCCACCTCATGAACACACTGACTCAGTCATTTTGTTAATCTGGCCTGGAAGGTGACTTTGCAGTCGCTGCTTGAAATCACCTTTCTGGACTGAATATTGAAATTTCAGTACTGGTGTTCATGAGGTGGGGTCCCAAAAAGGCAATGTTGAAAATTTGGTAAAATAATTCTTAAAAATGGCCAAGCTATGAGCGTTCATTTAAATTTTTCTATGCATGTGCATAACTTTGGTAATTTCCAATATTTTGACTCTAAATTTTCAGCATAACCATTTTTTCACACCACCTCTTGAACAGTATGGCTACCATTTTTCACATCTTGTTTTTCCACCTGTAGCATGGAATTACGTTTTGGCATGGATTTCAAAATTTCCATCTATGGGGTTTATGGTGCCGGGTCATAAAAAGACTATGTTCAAAATTTGAGGTCAAAATATGAAAAATGCAAAAGTTAAGACCATTCATTGCAATTTCATTATGCCTGCTTGTAACTTCTGAAATGTTAAATATTTTCACCCCAGATTTCCAACATAGCCTTCTTATTACCCCAACTCCCGTATGTCGCAGCTGTCATTTTTCAAATTCTGCCCAATTCTGTGTTTTCTTACCTGTGGCATGGAATGGCTTTGTAGTTGCACAGAATTACGTTTTGGCAGGGATTCAAAAATTTTCTGTACGGGGTACATAAGGTGGGGTAATATTAAGATGGATATGCTGACAATTTAGTCACTATTGTCTTACAAATGGAAGTGCAGAGCCTGGAGGGCCCTGTGCTTCCACAGCTATATACTGTGCATACTGTATATGCATCTACAGAGGGATGGGAGGACAGGGTCCAAAGTATAGTTAGGGTTGCACAGCCACTTCTATGGTAAAACCACAATTTTGAACTTTAAGAACTTTGCAACTGTTTATCTGATTCACCTGAAATTTGGCATGTGTATTGTCATACCATAGATCTCTGGATCTGAAAATTTTCATTCTGGTCGGATTTTTGGTTGAGGTGTGTCAAAAAGCGTGAAAAATCCTCAACTTCTGCAAATTCTTTGCTCATCTCCACAGCTCAAATGCTTTGTCTGTCTGGTCTAAAATTTCCAGGATACATGGAAACTGGGTCAATGGTGTGTCTTTTGAAGATCTGGTGAAAATATATTGATCCATTCAAAAGTTATTAAAGTTTAAAGTCTCCCTTTATATCCTATGGTAAAAAAGTATATGTTGCATGTGACAGTGACAGATTCTTTCACAAAAGCACCTTTTTCTGCTGCAAATGTTCTCAGTACTGTTGTTTGGCAGCCATCTTGTTTTCAGTTAGTGGTGGAGAAAAAATGTTATAGTTTAAAAACTGCTGCCCATAGGTAAACATCACCTGTTGTGTTTACCTAAATGGGGTCCTAGGAACAGCATCCATGCATCAGAATTTTAAAATAGTACTCAGAAATATGTTTATTTTGATCAGGCCATTCATAAAGTCACAAATCTGCCCAAATTGTTACAATTTGCGAGAGTACAGCCCCAAAAATTACCATTTCTTTGCCACCACATGGTTTGGACTTTTGGGCTGCAATTTGCAGGGTGACAAGCCCTTGCACCACAGATGAGCCTTTTAGTGGTTTGGTAAAAAAATGTCCATTGGTTCCATAGTTACAGCACTCTGAATGTGTGAATTGTTCCCATAGGTTAACATTGTGGCATCCACCAAAAGCACAGTTTCTTTGCCACCTCACTGCCACAAAACAGTTTGGTATTTTGGGCTGTACGTCGCAGGGTGGCAAGCCCTTGACCACAGATGTGCCTTTTGCTAGTTTGATGAAACAAATTACATCATTTGCAGAGTTATAGCACTCTGAAGTTGCAAATGTTCCCATAGGATTACACTGTGGCAGCCACAGTGCCTTTCGGCACCTATATCTAGAAAACGGTTTGAAATACAGATTTTTTGCTAAACTGCACTAAGCACACGTAAAGGTGGCTATGTCATGAATACAACTGTGAAAGATTGTTTCTACAGTTGCTATGGTCACTGAGATATTGCCAAATAAACATTATAAGGGTTGCTTGGAATGCCTCTAGGCTTGTGCTAAGTGTCTGTACTTATGTGTACGTGGGAGCGCATGGGCCCAAAGGGCCCGTGCTTCCACTGACACATACTATTTATGCTAAAGAGGGAGCACTGGGCTCTCCTACACTATGTCTCTACACTCATGGGTGGGTGGGAAAGCAGGGCCCAGAAGAACCACGCTCTCTTGTATGGATACCATTTTGCAAACATGTCAGCATAGTTACAGGTGGGTGGGAGTGCAGGGCCTTGAGGGCCCATGCTGCCATCTATGGATACCATTTTGCAAATCTGACTAGATAGTTATGAGTGCGTGGGAGTGCAAGGCCCAGAAGGCCCACACTGCCATCTATGGATAGCATTTTGGAAACATGAGGACATAGTTATGAGTGAGTGGGTCAAAGAGCAGGTCCTGGAGGGCCCACACTCCCATGTATGGATACCATTTTGCAGACCTGAGGACATAGTTATGGGTGGGTGGGGGTTCAGGGCCCAGAGGGCCCATGTTTCAACCTATGGATTCTGTTTTGCTAACCTGAGGACACAGTTATGGATGCGTGTGAGTGCAGGGTCCAGAGGGCCCACTTTCCCACCTATGGATTCCATATGGGTAACATTTCACTTTCTCAAAAAGAAGGGAAATTCATTACAAAAAAAAACATTAATGCATCAGTGAGGGTTGATTCCACACTGACAACAGTGTGGAAATTTAATATTAGGGTTACCAACCCTATCACCCCATGCCACACACCCCACCCTCCACACATCAACAGGCATCGGGGTGTGCAATGGGGTCATCAGGCCTAACTCTCACCCATTCTCCTATACTGTACCACCTCAGCTTGTTTACACATGGAACGAGGTGAGAGTTAGGCTCAATGACCCCAACACACATCCTAGTGCCTGTTGGTATGTGGAGGGTGGGGCATGGGGTGGAAGAGTTGGTAACCCTAACATCAAATTTCTACACTTTTGTCGGTGTGGACTCAACTGTAACTGATGCATTAATGGAGTATATATCTACACACAACACAC
Source organism: Neoceratodus forsteri (assembly GCA_016271365.2). Classification (NCBI taxonomy): domain Eukaryota; kingdom Metazoa; phylum Chordata; order Ceratodontiformes; family Ceratodontidae; genus Neoceratodus; species Neoceratodus forsteri. The sequence goes on from CM057449.1 coordinate 991,905,735, forward strand.
ACAAGCACACATATATCTTGTACTGACATGGTAGTGCCAGTATAAGTAGGTTTCAAAGGTCACTTCTATGTTAAACCCCAAATTTTGCACTTTAATAACTTTGCAACCATTTGACTGATGTTATGACATTTTTCATGCGCTGTCAGGAGCCACAGATCTCTTTATGTGATAAGTTTCATTCTGGTCAGAAGTGCAGTTGCGGAGATGCAGAGTTTCAAAAAATTTGAAATTTACCATTTAGGTGCAAACCCTTTGTCACACCGTTTCTCCAAAATGGCTCGGGGGCTTGGTCTGATATTGTTAGGGTGCATGGGATCTGGGTCACAGATGTGCCTTTTTAAGGTTTGAAAAAAAAAATTTAATCTGTTCAAAAGTTATTAAACTTTGAAGTTTACCATTATATCCTATGGGAAAAATTAGATGTGCCATATGAAAGCACTTTCTGCTGTTGCAAAAGCACTTTTTACTTTCACAAATGGCTAAGTAGTGTCGTGCTGTTGCCATCTTGTTTTCAGTTAGCAATGGGGGAAAATGCTGTAATTCAAAAAATACTGACCCTTGGTAAACACCAACAGTTGTATTTACCTAATCAGGGCCCAGGGAACATGATTTTGTGGTTAGATTTTAAAACTAATCTCAGGAAATATGTTCATTTAAATTGGGCATTGGTAATGTCACAAATTTGATACACTGCTGTTACAAAACTGTATCAAATTGTAGCACAGTTCTGTGAAACTAACTCAGTAATGCCACAAATTATGGCACTGTTTCGTGAAAGCTTTTGCAAATTTTGTGACAGCTGCTGCAATTTGAGGCATTACTTTAAAAAAAAAAAAAACATCGGACCCTGCAAACCCCAAAACCTCTGCTGGCCATTTTTCAACCACACTAACTGCAGAATCCAATTCCTCGGTCCTCGTTTAGGCTGATGTTTACCTAATAAAAGGATTTTTTTGTCCGTTTACTGCCTCCAAGGGGGACAAAGCATGTTTTATGTTAAAAATGTTTTTGCCAACATTGGGGAGCTCAAGCCCCATGTCAGCAGTAGAAGGCCACCCCCCCCGCCAGTGTGAGACACTAGCTAGCCCACTCCTAGTGTCCCAAAATATTGGACATCCACAGTTACAGGGTTTTATCAGAGATCAGGCAAGCAGGAGGCACCTGTGGTTTGGTTAGGCACCGGCCTATGGTGAATTTTATCAGATATTGGCAGGGGAGATTAAAAAAAAGATGCTATTAACTACAGTTCATAACAAAGTCCATTAAGTTCAGTGGGAGGGGTCACTGGAACTATAGGTACTTCAAGGGTGTTGGGGTAGCTCACAACTGGACAGGTGGGGGGACTTTCCTTATGACTTGGGCCAGTGTTTGTTACCCAGGTGGGATAGTGTTTATTTATTTGCAATGTTTGATAATGAGGGCCAAACTGAGCAGTGGCATCTTAAATGCATGAGCATCCGGAGGGGAGTAACTGTATCTGTATTATTTTTAAGATCTGCTGACAGTAGAGTGCCCAATCCCTGGGACAGCACTAGAATCCCCCCGCCAGTGTGGGACACTAGGGAGCCCACTCCCAGTATCCCCAGTTATTTCTTACCCTACCCTGACAGTACTGAGGGACTCTTGGCAGCCCACCTCCAGTGTTCTGAAATATTGTTTTAACTGTACCTGTAAAAAAGAAAACTATGCCCTGAAGTCTTTTTTTTAATCCTGAAAAAAGAACACAGTCCCTTGTCATCTCCCTTGTCTCCTCCCCCATACCGACCCTTCCACTGAGCACCCACCACCCCACATCACCCCCTTGCCCTATACTTACAGCCAGAGATCATTGGTTGTCATCTTCAGTAAACTGGGACATGTCTGCACTCTTCAAAGCCGAACTATGAACTGAAGAATCAAGATAAGTGCCATATAATGGCTTTCAGTGGAGTTTTGATCTTATGGTGAAATCTCAGCCACTTTTAGGTATTTTTGCACCAAATTTTCAACATGGGCTTTTTTGGGATCCCACCTCATGAATACTGTCACTTTCATTTCATTAATCTGGCCTGTATGGTGATTTTGCAGTCACTGCACAAAATCACCTTTCAGGAAGAAGTAACAAAATAGCAGTACCAGTGCTCATGAGATGGTGTCTCAAAAAAGCTCATGTTGAAAATTTGGTGGAAAAATACCTACAAATGGCGAGTTATGTGCAGTCATTGAAATTTTTCTATGCACATGCATAACTTTGGCAATTTTTTTATATTTTCACTCCAAATTTTCAACATTGCCATTTTTTCACACCACCTCATGAACAGCACAGCTCTAATTTTCCACATCCTGGCCAAAACCTGTTTTTCCATCTGTGGCATGAAATTGCCTTTTTGCCATGAATTTAAACATTCTACCTATGGGGTTTATGAGGTGGTATGATAAGATGACTATGTTGAAATTTTTGGTAAAAATATGAGAAAATGGAAAAGTCAGGATCATTTGTTGCAATTTCAGTACACCCACTCGTAACTCAGGAAATTTTCAATATTTTGACCCCAGAATTACAACATAGCCTTCTTATTACCCCACCTCATGTATGTCACAACTGTAATTTTTCAAATCATGCCCAAAATATGTTTTCACACCTGTGTGGTGCAGAATGGTGTCACAGTTACTCAGAATTATGTTTTGGCAGGGATTTGAAAATAATTTTCCGTAGCAGGTACATGTCTTCAGGTAATCACCTGGCTATGATGATAATTTCTCATGGATCTATGGAGGGATGGGTGTGCAGGATCTGAAGGACTCTGCACTCCCACAATAAAAATAAGGAAAATAATGTAGCATGGGATCACAAGACCCTTTGGGCCTTGAACTCCAACAGGGAGCTGACAGTTAATTACAATGTCTCTACACTTATGGATTGATGGGTACATAGTGCCCAGAGGGTCCTGCATACCCATAAACAACTATGCCCATGGTGATACTTTTAAAAACAGTAAGGAAATTCATTGCAAAAAACTCTGGTAATGCATCAGTTAGGGTTCATATTACAGTGACAAAGGTATGGAAATTTGATGTTAGTGTTCCCAACCCTAACACCCACCTCACCACCCCACACAACCCTACCATCCTACCACCCTACCCAACCCCACCCTCACTGTCCACACACTAACAGGAGCCTGGGTGTGCCTTGGGGTCATTGGCCCTAACGTTCACCCCATTCTTCTATAATGTACCATCTTACCTTCTTTACAAGTGGAATGGGGGTGAGCATTAGGGCTGATGACCCTAAGACACACCTGGACACCTGTTGGTGTGTGAGTGGTGTGGGTGGGGTGGTAGTGTTGTGTGTTGGGGGTGTAAGATGAGGTGTTAGGTTTGAGAACCCCAACACCAACTTTCCATACTTTCGTCACTGTAACATGAACCTTAACTGATGCATTACTGGAGATTTTATATATGTAATATGCTGGTAACCTCATGACTGGTGTAAGCCACGAGTGATGTGCCTGAGGTCAAACTGACAGAGTTCAAATAAATCATCTATCATACAAGCTCCCCATTGCATATTTCATTTATGCAATAAGGAATGAGCTTGAGTTTATTATTAAAATGTGCTATATTTTCCTTTAAAATATTTTTTTTTCATTTTTGCAGGGTTTTTTATTTAATTTTTATTTTGTGTTACTCCACTGTCAGGAGAGCCATTGCTATGGTCATGATGTCAGAATACAGGGTCATCCTAGTAATGCTGCTCCTGATTGGTTGAGCAGCCTGAGTGCCTGAAAAAAAATCATAGAATCATAGAAGGTTGTCAGCAGATAAGGACCTCTAGGCCCATCTAGTCTGCCCATAACCCCTCTCCCCAGAAGATTCTCTCCATCCCTTTGTGGCCTGCCCTCTGCCTACCAGTCCCATGTGCATGTCCCAGGCTGTCTTGAAGCTCTTCACTGTATCCACCCCACCACCCACTCTGGCAGCCTATTCCATGGCTGTACCACCCTCTCAGTGAAAAACCTGCCCCTGAAGTCCCCTTTGAACCTGCCCCCCTCAAGTTTGAGGGCATGTCCCCTAGTGGAATTGTTCTTACTTAGTGTGAATATGCTGTCAACCCTCACCCTGTTTATGCCCTTCAAATATTTGAATGTCTCCACCATATTTCCCCTCTCCCTCCTTTCCTCCAGTGAGCACAGACCCAGCTCCACAGCCTCTCCTCATAAGCCCTCCCCTGCATCCCCCACACCATTTTGGTCACTTTTTCTCTGGACCCTTTCCAGCCGGTCCATGTTCCCTCATCTGTATGGCCTCCAGAACTGGACCCCATATTTCATGTGTGGTCTCACCATGATTTTGTACAGTGGCAGGATCACCTCCCTCCTCCTGCTTGTGAAACCCCTCCCTATGCATGCCAGCATATTTAATGCCTTTCCTACTGCCCTGTCACACTGGCTCCAGACTTTCAGATTGTCTGAGATGGTAATCCCCAGGTTTCTTTCCTGCTCTGTCTCTTCAATCTCCTCCCCACCCCAGTCAATATTTCACCTTTGGGTTGTTACACCCTATGTGCATAATCCTGCACTTTTTTGTGTTGAACTGTAATTGCCACCTTTCTGACCACTCCTCCAACCTGGCCAAGTCCTCCCTCATATCTTCCACCCCCCTTCCATCATATCCACCCTGCTACTACAGATTTTCATGTGATCCGCAAACAGATATGCCTTTCTGCGCAGACACTCTATGATGTCCCCTATGTATATGTTGAAAAGTATGGGTCCTAACACAGACTCCTGTAGAACCCCACTTGTCACTCTTTCCTCCTTTGAGTACACCCCATTTATGATGACCTTCTGAGTCCTCCCCACCAACCAATGTTCCACCTAACTAGTAAGCTTGTTTCCCACCCCCAAGCTTTCCACCTTGCCTATGAGCCTCCCATGGGGGTCAGTGTCAAATGCCTTCATGAAGTCCAGGTAGGCCACAGCCACTGCCCCTTCCTTGTCCCATATCTCCATTACCCTGTCGAAGAATTCAATCAGGTTGGTCTGGCAAGACCTGCCACCTGTGAATCCATGCTGACTGTCATTCAGTAGTCTCTCCCTCTCTAGATGCTTAGCCAGTCTTTCCTTAATCAATGCCTCCATCAGCTTGCTGGCCACAGAGGTTATGCCTATCAGGCGGTAGTTACCTGGCTCTTCCCTCTCCCCCCTCTTATGTGGTGGTTCTACCTCAGGCTTTTTCCAGTCCTCAGGAACCCTTCCCTCATGCAGTGACTGGTTGAACAGCCTCGTGATTGCCACCACCAATTCTTGTTTCAATTCTTTAAGTACCCGCGGATGAATCCCGTCTGGCTCCATCGCCTTATTGTTCCACAGCTTGCTCAATTCCTCCAGCACCCTAGCTTCTTATTATTAAAATGTGGTATATTTTCCTTTGAAAGTATTTTTTTTAATTTTTGTGTGAGAAAATGGCACACCTGCTTAGTGGTTAAAACTGAAGGATGCAGCATTATGGAATAAGTGTCCATTTACATCCCTTTTTTTGTATGTGGAAAGACAGTATTGTGGCCATGGCACTTGACTCTCTTCTGTTGCCCCAGGAAGCTGGGGGAGCAGTTATGTATGAGTGAGAAATGGTGGTGCCAGTAGTGAGAAGGAGTGGGAAATGGTTTGACTTGACTGTGGAGAAGGTACAGATTATTTTCTTTAAAGCAGATGCTGATCAGCAGACACAAATGAGTAATCATTTAGTGAGGTTTTGTGGGCATGGAGCTCTTTTGTAGTTGTTTAGTGTTTGTTGTAGCTGATATGCATGGAGGTAGGCCAGCATGGGGTGGTGGTGGTTGGCAATGCATGCTGTAGAACCGGGTACAAATGTAAATGGAAAAGTAGTGCCAACAGACAGCCCAGGGGGAGACACATGACATAGAACATGTGTAGATAAATGCCTTGTGACATAGGAACTGTGTAGATAAATGGACTGCGACATAGTACCTGTGTGTATAAATAAAATGTATTCACACAGTTACTCAGATAAACTGATCACACTCCATTTATACCCACCCCAATTGCATAAATAGATATAGATATATACAGTACAAGTCACATTAAACTGTTCCACCAATGAGTTGGTTTAGCATTGTTTTTTACAGCTGGCAATGCACTGGAAATTCATATTGCATTGCTTTTCAGTTCTTAACTAGCTCAAGAGCAATGTTGTTGTTTTGTTGGCAATTTAATATATTTTATTAAGATTTTTCCATAAGTACACATAATACATTAACAACACACACAAGAATAACGTGTTAACAACAAAGAATATTAAACAGAGACAAAAAAAAAGAAAATAGCTGAAACTAAAAAAGTACCTCCCTTCCCCATACCCTCCCCACCACCCCTCTCCCCAACCCTGGTGCACCCCCACCCCCCGTTCCCTGGGTGAAAAAAAAAGGATCTATGAACTAAAGATTTACTGATTTAGGTAGGAATAAAGCCCTGCCCAGCATGTCTGTGATCTGGTCTTGGAAATGTTTTAATATCCTAGTGCCCTTTCTGCTGAAATAGCCATCAGACATTCCTGTATCCATTCAGAAAGGGAGGGGGACCAAGTTCCTAGCCAGTGTCTAGCAATTAGTAGTTTGGTTACTGAAGAGAATAGTGCAATATAAAATCTATGAGAAACACACTTGATATTAGAGTAATCCCCCAAAAGGCATATTTCTGGAGTGAAATAATTATGACCCGGTAGAGGGGACACTTGGTTATAGATTAGAAACCATAACCTTTTGGCTAGTGGACATTCCCACATATCTTGACTCTAAGTGCCATTGACCAATTGGCAGGTAGGACATACTGGTGTGGGCACCTTTTTCATTTGAAATATGGTACTGGGAGTAAAGCAGAGGTTATGCAGGACATTAAATTGTATCAGCCATAGCTGATCTTGTTTGATATAGGTATAAATGGAGTTCCAGATGGAGTGCCAGTGTGCTCGGGACCAATTAAGGACCAAATGGTTTTGCCAATAAAAGACAACAGGAGAGAACAGAGCACAGTCGTGGTGTAACAGGGCCTTGTATATACAGGAGATTGCTTTCCTTTTACCTACATCAATCAATCAATCAGTCAACTTTATTTAATCAGGCATATAACACCATTGAGTAAGCTCATTTTCAAGGTGGTCCTGGACATTAACATGATACAATACAGAAATATAGTAAGTGAAAGAGAAAACAAAAACATAACATAGCACAGATATGGTAGCCATCACTGTGGCAACAGTGAACAGGTGCAGACCAAGTGAGGCATATACATAAGGTCTAACATAGTTACATACAACATTTTATCATGATTTACATGAGTTTAAGATTACCATCCTAGCTGTTACCACTAATTAGAGGCTAGTATCATTGTACTAAATGCAGGGGAAGGGGGGAAGAGCAGATAAGGGAGGAGAAGGGGAGTGAGAGTGTGCTAGGAAGGGAAAAAAGACTAGGCTGAGTTTAGGGGCGAAAAAGAACCAGTAAGTGCTGGGGATACCTTGCTAGGAAAGAGGGGTCGGCAGACTGAATGTAAGGTTTGAGGGAGGGACCAGTGGCTGAGGTAAAGAGTCATCTTAAGCAACTGCATGTATCCTTCAGCAGGTCCCATATCAGTGTTTTGAATGTGAAGTTGCAAGGGAGCGCAGAAAGCTTTAAAGATTTTTGCATAGTACTCCAAAGTGTTGGCAGAGAAAAACTGATTGCTGCCAAGCCAAAGGTTGTTTTCACTCTAGGGGTCTGGAAACAAATCATGGAGAAACGTCTTAATCCATAAGATCCCTTGGCATGTTCAAAGAAACTCGAAATGTATGCAGGGAGATTATTGGATTGTGCTCTAAACATGCAAAGGAGAGTGTTTCTTTTCCTCCTGGTTGAGAGTGAGGGCCATCCCAGCTCCTGGTATAATAAACAGTGGTGAGTGCGATGAGGTAGGTTAAGGATAAATCTTAAGGCCCGGTGGTAAAGGGTGTCAAGTTTGTTGAGTGTCGTTGTAGGGCAATGACTGTAGAAGAAGTCAGCATAGCCCAGTACAGGTAGAAATGTGGATTGCACTAGCCTCTTCCTGGCTTCCAAGGTAAGCAGATGTTTAAGGCGATAAAAAAGGCCTGATCGCAGCCTCAGTTTCTTCGAGATTTCATGTAGGTGGCAAAGAAAGTTGAGCTTATTATCCAGCCAGAACCCAAGGTATTTAAAAGTATCAACTATCTCTAGGGGTTCGTCTAGAAGTGTTAGAATCTGGGGGATATGTGTAGATCCAGAGGCAGACCTTGGTGAGAGAATCATGGTTTTAGTCTTTTTGGGGTTAGTGTCTCCAAATGTTTAGGGATTTCTAATACCGTGGCAAGAATGGACCCCATTCTTTAGCCAGAGGCATATTCAAAACTCAAGAAATTAGAACTGTATTAATCTTTGATGTTTGCTGAGAGCGCTCTTCTCAGCATACGCAACGTCCCCAAAATAGCTTCCTTTTGAAGTTCATAAGGTGTCACAAGTATTGGTAGCATATTTAAATGTGCCTGAAAGTTCTTTTTTGATTAGTCCCATTGCTCCAAGCACTACTGGAACAATCTGTGTGTCCTTATTCCATATCAGTTTGGTTTCTGACTGCATATCTTGGTATTTCATGATTTTGTGTCTCTCTGTAAGCAGCACACTGTAGTCACTAGGGGTGGCTATTTCAATCAGTAATGCTACCTTTGTTCTCTTTTCTTGTATTACAATATCAGGTTTTCTTGCTTCCACTTTCTTGGCTGTTGGTATTGGGTGATCCCATGTGATCATTACTTCTTCATTCTCTGTGATTCTTTGTGGTTCATGTTTCCAGTGTCTCTCTGCTACCTGTATGTTATAGTGTTTGCACAGTTTCCAGTGGATCAATCTTGCTACATTGTTGTGTCTTTCAGTATACAGGCCTTCTGCCATGAGTACTTCACATCCAGCCACAAGATGCACAACTGTTTCTAATTCTGTACTACAGAATCTGCACTTGTCTGTTTCTCCTGTTTTTCTATGGATTTTGTGAACCATCTTGTGCGTAGCCCACTATCTTGAGCTGCCATTATTAGTCTCTCATCTCGTGGCCTAAATTCACCTCTTTTTAACCACTCATGGGTCAGGGCTTGATCGACCTGTGGTTGCTCCAGTAGCGCCCTGTATTTTCCACTATAATTATGGACTTTCCAATTGTTTTTTCTTTTCTGTTGGTCTTTATCCTTATACTCCTTTTTCTGATTCTTTGCGTTTTCTGTTGCTGACAATTCCTTATCTACCTTTGAATTGACATCAATCTCTGCTACCCTTCTGAAGGCTTCTCCTAATTTGATGAGTGAAGTCATTTTAGGCTTATTTTCTTCATGATGCAAGACCTTGACTATATTTGGGTCCAAGGATGTCAGTAAGTATGTATGTAGCCCCACTATTGTGGATCTATATGTGTAATCAATCTCAATGAGGCCCATGCCTCCCTCTGCCCTAGGGATGTATAATCTTGGCATGCATTGATTTTTGTATATTAATTGGTGAGCATGAAACATTTTTCATGTTTTTATATCTAGCTGGTTCAACACTTTCTGTGGCCAGTCTATCACACCAAAGCTGTATGATATCACTGGAAGGGTGAGTTGGTTTATAGCTTGCACTTTATTTCGTGTTGTCAAAGCAGTTTTCAAAATTAGCTTTAACCTTCTAAAATATTCCTTGCTTACTTTTACTCTCATTTGTTCATGTTGTGCTGTTGCTCCTTCATCTATTCCCAGGTATTTATACACTCCCTCTTGCTCAAGTTCGTTTATGTCACAAACCTCCACCAGATTCATGTTTTCTTTACGAGTTAACTTTCCTGCTACAAATGTTGCTTTGGCACATTTGTCTAGGCCAAACGTCATCCGTATGTCATCAGAAAAGGTCTTAACAATTTGTAGTTGTTCTTTCAAATGTTTGTCAGATGAACTGTAAAGTTTTAGGTCATCTACAAATAGAAGGTGAGAGGTTAGCTGTTGATTGTTTTTGTTTCTGGGGTTCAAGCTGTATCCATAGCCTAGGTTGTTGATTAGGCTACTCAAGGGATTGAGGGAAAGGCAAAACAGAAGTGGTGACAAAGAGTCACCTTGAAATATCCCTCGTTGGATACTTATATTTGGGATGGTGATTTGACCTTTCTCATGATTTAATTGCAGGGTGGTTTGCCACTTTGTCATTGTTGTTGTGATGAAGTTTATCAGTGTGGGATGTATCCTGTAGATCCGTAAACACTTAGTGATCCAGGAGTGTGGGAGACTGTCAAATGCTCTTTTGTAGTCGATCCATGCTACAATAAGAATTCGGCATTTTTTGCAGCTCTTCATAATGGCTCTGTTCAACATGAGATGGTCCTTTGTACCATATGATTTTCTTTTATTACCTTTTTGTTCTATTGCCATGAGTTTATTGCAGTCTAAATGATTGTAGACTCTATCTGCTTTGATTCCAGTATATAGTTCATATGTTGTTGGTAAACAGGTTATTGGGCGATAGTTCTTGGGGAGACTGGCAGGTTCAGATTTAATAAGAAGTGTGGTATTCCCTGTCATTAACCAGATGGGTGTCAAGTCAGGATGTGCGTATAAATAGTTTTTTGAGGTAGCTAAATCTTGGTGCAAAGATGTTAGTACTTTCAGCCAGAAGTTGGGTACTGCATCTGGACCTGGGGTTTTCAGTTGGAGGCCTTCCTTATCTTCATTTCTATCTCCTTAGCTGTTCGTCAGGCCACTCCATATCTCTAGTAGTACCATTTCTAATGCTGTCTTTTATTTCCTGTATCCACTTTGCATCCCTATTATGTTCAACTGGGTTTTCATAAATACTTCTCCAGAATTCCTCAATTTCTTTCTTTACTGGTGGAGTTTTTATGTTGGCTGTTTTCTTTCCCAGATCCCTATAGAATTTCTTCGGGTCTTCTCTAAACCATCTATTTTGCATTTTTTCATTGTTCCTTTCTATGTATCTCCTGAGCTTCTCGGCTTGAGCAGAGATCTTAAGCTTGTTATTTGAGATGGTAACATTTAGGTCCTGATCTGTTTTAATACAGCATTTTTCTTTGATTTCATCCACTTTCCTGATGACTTTCATTGATCTATTACCTTTTCTAAACTCCTCCAGCAGTGATACTTCTGATCTTAGTTCCATAATTGTCCCTTCTATCTGCTTTTTCCATGGTGGTATGCTGAATTTCCCTCTCTTTTGGTTCTTCATTCCTTGCTTTTTTTGGCACTGCTCTATTTGTTATTAGTCTTGCTGCACAATAATGTATTCTGTTTATTTCAGTGACATCATATGGATCCCTCTGGATGGTTCCAATAACTTTGTTTATCTGTTTTATGTATTCCCTAACTGTGTATGTCAGGCGTAATTTTTGCAGTCTTTCCCTTTGATGTATTTTGATATATTTGTCCATGTCAATTAGGTCCAGCAAGTCTTCTCTCATGTTTTTTTTCCTCTTGGTTAAGGGTTGTTCCTGTAGTTGGCATTTCCTGCTCTTCCGCTCTCTGTATGGGTTGAACTGGAACTTCAGCTGTTTTACTCGGATATGGCACTTGATGTGCACTTTGCTGGGTGTCTTTAGGAGGTGTGTCATGTTTCGTTTCATGTACCAATATTGGCTGAGCAGTTGTCTGCTGTAATGGCTTACCAGATGATATTGGTGGAGGCTGAGTCTCTACCTCAAATCCTTCTTTCTTTAACTGTTCAAGGACTTCTATTTCGATGTGTTGCCTTTCTAGATCACTAAACTGTGCACTTTTCATTACATTCCACTTTTGTGTGGTTATTCTTTTCTTTGTGATGTTTGCCATATCTGGATGTCTCTGTCTATACGTCTGTTCAAATATGTCTGTAATTTTCGTTGCTGTGCTGGTAAGAGCTGCTTTCTTTTTGGCATAAATGCTACACCATATCAGATCCCTTTTCTTTGCTGTGTCCCATGTATCTGATCTTCCTGCTATGAAGGCCTCTGGTACCTCTTCCTTCTCTTTTGCTACCTCTTCACCTGCTTCCTTCTGTAGTCTGCCCAAGTTAATCTCATCTATGTACTTTTTTGTTTTTATTTGTCCTATTAGGGATCTAAAGTTTGCATCTGTCACACTGTTCAGTTTGTCTTTGGCAACTATTTCTCTCTGCTGCAATTTGTTCCGAAGTCTGATGGTATATCCTCTTACTGGAAACTCAGGGTGCGTCACATAAAAATAACAATACATAATTTCTAGTTTGTCCTCGTAAGTCCACTTAACTGTTTGCAGTCCTCTGGGCTGGCCTATCAGTCTTTTTACTGTTTGTGGCTTGCTGGCTTCTGCTGCCACTGTGGGACAATGCACTCTACGGTCTGACACTGTGGCAGGGGTGGTACTATTACTCGAGGATGCAGCACTATCACATCGTCCAACCCTTGCCCTAGTGCCTAGGCTAGGTTTGGGCACTTTTTTATGCTGGGATATGTGCACCCAGCTTTCAGTTTCATTTTTGTCTCTTTCCATACTGTATATTGTCTATACAGTAGTATCGCCTTGGTGAGATTCTGTTAAAACAGGGCCCACCACGTGAAGGTACTCACCAAGACTTGAGCATGAAATAACTGTGGCTTGTCACTAGTGTCACAGATTGCTCCACCAACGATTCGTCACTCTCACTTCATCATTCCATCCGAGCCTCTGGGGGTTACTGTCTTCAAATGTTTAGGGATTTCTAATACCGTGGCAAGAATGGACCCCATTCTTTAGCCAGGGCATATTCAAAACTCAAGAAATTAGTACTGTATTAATCTTTGATGTTTGCTGAGAGCGCTCTTCTCAGCACACACAACGTCCCCAAAATAGCTGGCATTGAGGAGAAGCTTATGTTTGATGAGGTTATATTGGAGAGTGGTGAAGTCTTGCTAAAGATTCACATGGGCCAAGTCCAAGGATGAGTTAGTGGTGTAGAGTACAGTGTCATCTGCAAATAAGTGCAATTGGCTGTGCGCAGGTGCAAGTCCAGGTTGTTGATATAGATTGCAAAGAGGATTGGACCCAGTATGGAGCCTTGTGGAACACCACGTAAGAGGGATTTTTGTGGGGACAGATCACCTATAGCTTTGACTTGCTGTAGCCTGTAGGTTAAGTAGCTGGTGAACCATTTGATGGCAGATCTATCGAGACTGATATTACCCAGAGCATTAAGTAAGATGTTATGGTCCGCAGTATCGAAGGCCTTGCTAAGATCCAGGAATAGGGCAACTACATGCTTCTTGGAATCCAGGGCAATTTGCCAATCGGTGGATACTTTTGGAAGGGCTGAAATGGTGCTATGTTTGGCTCTGAAGCCAGATTGAGCTGGATTTAGTAAGTTATTTGAGTCTAAGTGTTCTCTGATCTGGGTGTTGACAATTTTCTCGAATAGTTTTGAGAAGGCGGATAGAAGAGAGATAGGTCGATAATTGTTCAGATCACTTGGATCCCCAGATTTGAATAAAGGTAGGATATGTGCAGTTTTCCATGATGCAGGTAGCTCACCCTGTTTGAGGGAGGTGTTGAATAAATGGGTGATGGGGGTGGATAAATAGAAGTGGCAGAGTTTTAGAAAGTAAGGTTTGATATTGTCTGCACCGGCACTCTTTTTGATATCCAGGTACAGGAGGAGGGCCTCAACTTGTTTAAACATGACTGTTAGAAAGCTGATGTTGGCAGGATGTGGTAGGTTTGGGTTAAGATTAGTAGTATGGTTAGCAGTAGCATCCCCTGATAGGTGGAGATTGTTGATGGACGAAGTGTTGAAGGCAAGTCCTGCAGTGGCAAAGTGTTCATTGAACTGCTGTAATACAGCAGCTTTGTCTGTGTAGGTATTTCCTGCGGACACAATTTTGGTTGGGAGGGGTGAATCGGTAGTCTGACCTTCGACCTCCTTAAGAATGTTCCAAAATTTGGCAGAGTTGTTTTTGTTGTTTTCTAGTTCACTTAGGTAATAACTGGCTTTTTCAGACCTAATTAGTCTGGTGCAGGCATTTCTAGAGGTGCGAAATGCCAGCCAATCTGTTTCTAGGTGAGACTTCCTTACTTTTTTTCACCAAAAATCCCTATCCTTAAGTGCTTTCTTCAGGATGGGAGAAAACCAGCAGGGAGGTCTTTTTTTAGATATGATCATTCTTAGAGGGGTGTGTTTGTCGATTAGTCCTATGAGTAGGCTATGACAGATGTTATAGGCTTCATTAAGGGTGGGTGCCAGATAGAAGTCTTGCCATCTGATGTTGCTTAAGTCTTTTAGGAAGGTGTTCTTGCAGAACTTTTTCAGGCATCGTTTGAGTTTGAATTTAACATCTGGTTTCATGTTGGGAGAATGTCTGATACAAGCTGTAGCACAGTGGTCACTTATGTCACTGAAAAATACTCCAGTGTGCGAGATGTTATATGGTTTGTTTACCAGTATGAGGTCTAGAAGGGAGCTACACTCAGGATTTTTTCTATTTGGTCTGGTGACAGTAGTTATCATTTGTACCAGTCCATTTGTATTACAAAGTTCCTTTAGCTTCTTTGAGCTATCATCATTCCAATTTTGGTTGAAATCTCCCATTAATATACTTTCGGAGTTAGCAGAGTCAAGTAGATTTTGGAGATGTGACAGCAATGCCATGCCTCCAGAAGGTGGACAGTAGCATGCTGCTATAAGAAGTGACTTATCTTTGGAAAGGGAAAGTTTTAGAGCTAAGCATTTGAATTCTTTAGCCTTTGAGGTACAGTCGAGGATTGTGGTTGTGTATTTGCACTTCACATAAATGATGACCCCTCCTCCTCTAGAGGGTCTATCACATTGGTAGGTATTATATCCTGGTATGTTGATAGATTTGTCCAGGTTTGAAGGCATGAGCCAGGATTCAGTTATCATGAGGAAGTCAGGTAGAGCATGAAGAAACCAGGCCTGAATATAGTCAAGCTTCTTTAGTAAGCTGCCGGCATTGATATGGAGAAAACTGATACCTTTATATTGTGGTATGTCTGCAGGAGGTTCCAGAGAGTATGGTGGGCCTGGATTTAGTTCAATGTTTCCTGAACAGAGTAGAAGAAGTAATAATAGTTTTTTCAGATAATGTGTTAGTCTGCTAAGTAACCTTTTTTTAATCCTTCTGGAATGAGTTGTTTTGTTGGTGGCAGTGTTCTGGGCAGTAACACATTTAGAAGGGATAGGATATACATGGCTATTAAGGCCGAAAGTGTCAGAGGCCTTCACACCTGTTCATTAGTCAATGACTGGTGCTGGGGGGGATATGGCCATAATGAAGTCGACCCTTTGGAGTGATACCAAGCTCTTATAAAAAGGGGCCCATCATGGTATAAGTTAGAGGAAGGTTTTTGGCCTTGGTGCCAAGTGTCACCTGAATTATTGAGTGGTATATATATATAAGCAAAATGAGGCAGCTATTAAGAAGAGCAGCCACAAGTGTAATTTTTACAGGGAAATATCTCCAAGGGTTGGCTGGAGTGGTTAGTAACAGTAGCTTTATATAAAGCTAGTAGTGTTATGATGCAGTAGTTTAGTAGGCTGATCAGCAACAGCTTTAAGTGGCAGGCTTATCCAGGGGTGGGGGCTATGCACTGGGTGTGGCTAAGTGTACTGAGACCATAGGTGAGAAGGGGTTGACCTAGCTTCTTATAGTAAGAGCATTTAATAGGGGCCGGGGTCGTGGTGGTTGGTGTGGGAAGAAAATTCCCACCAGAAGCATACAAGTGGACAGCAAGCAGGAACCCAGAGTTAGTTTTTTTGAAAAGGAGAGGATTCGTCAGGCAGCCAATCCCAGATAGAGCCATAACTTAGCAGCAGCCAATCAGTAGAGAGGAAAAGGGTTGCCATCCAATTGGGGTTCCAGGATAATCCCTGAGGTTGCGAGCAGGCCTACCGGGTAAGGGAGCTCCTAGGCAGGCATGAGTGGCGCGCGCTGTTGGCTGGCTCCTCCAGCTGTGGCGCCTCACAGCATGAGGTGGTAACCCGATCAGGGGCTCTTGTGAGCTGAAAAAGAGAGAGGTAGGGGGTTTTTAGAGAGACAGTCGGGACAAAGGAGCTTAAGCAAATTGCAGAAGTAAATCGGAGGGCGGGGGGTGAGATTTTGGAAGAGAAGTTAAACAAAGGCAAGTAGTGGAAGAATATATTTAAAGTACTCCATAGAAGGGGAATGAGATACAGTCTGCCTTGGGGAGACCCTAGATGTCGTTTAACACAGTTTCTAAGTTGCATATATTTAAAAAAATGAGAAGACGGGGTTTTAATACAAGTCATTTTGTGCTGGTAGGTCACCATTGTGTTGTCCATTATGATATCCCACACCTTAAGGTGTGATAACTGGGGACAGAAAGATGGTGGAATTGGTTTTCCAGTAATACATATCTTTAAGTTATTAAATACCGGTTGGTTCAATATCCTGGTGCTGGCCAAATTCAGTAATTGGCGAAACTGCAAACGGACTCATACACTCCAGCCAACTGGAGTAGCACATAAATCTTCCAGAAGTTTAGAGTAGGGAAGATATAATAGGGATACTAGTAAGAGCTTGTGTTTCTTGACCAGTGATCATTCTATATCGAGCCAGTTAGGAGCAGAAGTGGCCTTTGCCTCCTCCACTCCCCACCTAAAGTATTTTGTACTGTGTAATGCTGAATAATATTTGAAAAAATCAGGCACCTGTAACCCTCCATATTTATATGGTCGACAAAGTTTTGTATATGATCTGCAGGGAAGCTTGTCGGCCCACAGGAACCTAGAGTATATAGATAAAATTTTTATAAACCACTGTTTTGGTACATATATGAAGAGCAATGTTTTTAAAATGCTTTTACAGCTCAGTTGGAATGCATCTGCAGTCCAGTCACAATGCAATGCAAAACTGAGTTTTAACTCCTAAGAAATAGTTTGTGAAGGACTTTGTGCTGGATCCAGCAACACTTAAGCTACTCAGTCAGAAATGCTAAAACAGCTCACTGAAGGAACAGTTTAACGTGACTAGTACTGTAGATCTAAAGTTATAGATATCTTCACTTCAAAAAATGGCATTAATGCACCAAATTGGGTTCAACTTAAAGCAATAAAGATAGGGAAATGTGGTGTCAGGGTTTACAACCCTAACTCCACCACTGCAAGCAGCAAAAGGACAAGCCCACACAAGTAACCAAAGGTAGCCATCATCAGGTATTACAAACAACATACAACTGTTTCCAGATGACACAAATGCAGTAGCACTGATGTGCTACTTTCATAGATTTGTATCTGTGGCATGCACAGTGTAAGACATACTGTACACATCACTAGACATACACACTCACTTGTGTCTCCAGATAGAACTCTGCGATACTCAAAATCACAACAAAGTTTCAGTGTGCAGAAGCACAGGCCCCTGCAGCCACAGATATAAATCCATGATACCCAACTTACAAGAGTTCTTTTGTCTGCAGAAGTACAGACCTTTAAAAGGACTAGGTCACCCATGCTGGTGCGACAAGCAAAAGGGTGAGGGACATTAGGGTGCCAGCACAATCCTGATGGTGATCATCACTCCTGTCCATTGTGCCACTTGACCCCAGTTGTACCCAATGCCCCGGGGCAAGTGTGGGCTGTTTGCAGGGGGAAGCTGTGCCCCCTACATCCCCAGACTAAAATGTAATCACCCCGGCATCAGAGGTGTATGGGGAAAGTGCTGCAACACCCCTATAGTGCCATACATGCTGGGCGCATCAAAATCCAGTTTACCAGTACGACAGGTGAACTTGTTGCGGTGCCCACATTATGGCACCCTTATGATGAAACCCTGCTAATGGTATACATAAGGGGCCAGCACTTCTGTTGCCTCAGGTACTCATGCATAATGTAAGACATACACACGCTTGATGCTTCTGTAGTTGCAGGTGTAAGACATACACACTGACCTCTGACTGCTGAAGCATGGGAGCCACAAAGTCCATGATACAAAAATTGCAACAGTACTTCTGTCTGCAGAAGCACAGTTCCCTGAGGGGCCTGCACCTCTTCACCGACAGGTGTAATACATGCACATAGATGTCTGGCTCCAGAAAGGCAGGCTCTTGTAGGGCCTGTCATTATGCACATGAAAATACTGTTGCACTGTGGGTATCATGGTTTTAACAGCATATCTAGAAATTGTTTAAGGGGTAACTGGGGTAACTGGTTTTCATTTATACAGCTGCATGTAGAAAACCATGCAGTAGAGATCATGTTATCTAGCAGGGTGCCTCATACAGCATGCATGATTATCTCAGTCTGCAGAGTCATAGGCCCCATAAGGTCTTCTGTCTGGAGAACATGCTGTACGACATACCACTGGTGTGGCTGCATAAGTATATACCCTGTGGGGGCTATGCTTGTGCAGCTGTAGATAGAAATCCACAAAGGTAGCACACAACTCCTACTGAGGGTGTGTCATCTGGAAACAGTTATGTGTTACTTGTCTTACCTGAGGATGGCTGTCTGTGGTTGTTTGTGTGGGCTTGCCCTTTTGCTGCTTTGGTGGGGTGGGGAGTTTCGGTTGGTAACCTTAACACCACATTTCCCTTCTTTTGTTGCTTTCAGTTGAACCCTAACTGGTGCATTAACGCAGTTTTTTGCAAATAATTTCCTTTCTTTTTGAGATTGTGGAATAATATCCTCATTCACATGGGAATACTTCCAAGTATACTACCCTTCACCATTATTTATTAAATCTAATACATTAGGATGGTTACAAATTGTTTATGATCACACTTGCAGTCACTTCTGGATTTTGGGCATTTCTGTTCTGTTAGTGTTCCTGTAGTGCACGGTCCTCCTTTGGAACACAGTGTGGCTGGGTTAGTACGTCCGTTAGTGCAGCATGGTAGCTGTTGGGAGTGGTGTGGTTTGTGGTCAGGAGTAACATGCCGTTTACAGTTGGGAGTGGTGTGGTTATTTTTTTTTAAAGTATTTTTTTAAGTGGCATATTGCAGTATATTTCTGGTAAATCTTCATTGGGTTGGTAGAAATATAAAATGATGTATTAATTGGTTTGGTAATTAGTTGTACTTAGTGTGGTAGCATAGGGTCTTAAGTACTGTAGGTATATATTTTTTTAATGAAGTTACATACTTTTAATTGTTTGAGTAGAGTAGGTATATACTTTTAATTAGTGTATAAAAAATGTTCTGTGAGGCTGTGCCCTTGGGTCCTCCTTGAAAATTAAACAAAAGAATGTAAGCAGAGCCATAAAAGTAGGTATTTGTGTGGTAAATAACTACAAGTAAGAAAGGGATAGAAAATAATGAAAACATTAAAAACATCCCCCTAAAAAAACCCTACCAGCAAAATGTTGGGGTTTATATCCGTCTTTCAGATGAGACGTTAAACCAAGGTCCCATCTGCCTGTTCTGGTGGTAGTTCAGGTGGATATTAAAGATCCCTTGACAGTTCTCAAAAAGATCAGGGGAATTTCCCTGGTGCTCTGGTCAAATTTCCCCCCATTCACTAAAAATACCACCGACAGCTCAATCTGGTTCAAGGTCAGTTAGCATTCATCTGTATCCCCTTCCCCGGGTCATTCCTGAAATATAGGCAGAATCTATCTAGTGCACTTATCCAGTCAACAAAAACAAAATAAAATAAAATAAATATTTGTATGGTTTTAATGAAAAAAAAGTAAATTGATATTGGAAATGTTCTGTACCTTTTGTCTTTGTGCAAAGTGAAACTACTGAATGAGTGGCCTCCGCTACTGCACCAAATGAGATTTTCTTTATCATTATGTCAAAATAAGGAGGATTTTCAAACCTAGATTGCCTTATCTACACTGGTGTCTTGCTTCTCCATTTAATGTGTCTCATAGTCATTAACTCTTGTTCAAGAAGCCTTTTCATATGCTACCATTGAATAGAATGCTGCTAGATATTCTTACGTTATTGACAGGTAAAATTCCTTTTTGATGCAGGCAGTCTGGCCTGTCACATTCATCATTGTCATTATGCACATATTTGGGCATTATTATTACTGTGTGCCTCAGTGTTTAATAGCATGAAATCCCCAAAGCAGGGTTCAAGGGCTGGACAAGTATAAGCAAAGCAGCAATTCTGAAAACTCAAGTGGCAGCCGGAGTCCAAGGTTGTGGTATGAGTCATGGCAGCATTTTTCAGAACTGAGTTGGCTTGAGTAATGTTTCTATACAGAAATTGGTAATACTTATGACTTTACCCTGTAAGTCCAATTCAACACCACTGATCTGAATGATGATGCGGTAAGTGCTACTGAACCATCACTACTATACTGCTGCTGTTATTCTTCTGATGCCCAGACAGGATCCATTGATCTTCAAATATGACCCTGTGTCCTCCAAGCAAAGGTAAATATTACTTCTGGAGATTTTGTGGGTTTGGTAGGTTGCCATAGGTGGATAAAGTTTAACACACATTGTGTCATGAGAGCAAATGTAAGTATTCAAGTGGAATTTGTTTTAGTGGGGGAAGTAGGAAGGGAATGGATCTACTTTACAGGTGGGTACAGTTTACTTTAACTGTACAGTCTGTCAGTCTTTTAAATAGGCTTGTTTTCCTGTCTCTTATTCTTGCAGAAACAGATCACATGGGTGATGATGAATCCTGTAGCTGTGTAGTTCTGGGCCAGAACAGAACTATCTAATTGCATAACATAATGGAAAAGGCAAACATTACAGTCCACTGAACCAGAACCAAATTCAAACACCACACTGCAAGGGAACTGAAAGAGACAGAACTCAAGAAAAAGAGTGAAAAACAACAGATAGTGAAAAACTGCAATTGCCTACCATGTGTAAAAAAATATGCAAAAACTGTGGAATTTGGTCAACAGATAAAGGCCAACTGATCTGTCTGTCCAGGGATGCACTGCTCTTTTTCTTATTTCTTTTACAATGTTTAACCAGGAAAGGCACAATGAGCTAAAGTTAGTTTTCAGGTCTATCCAGGTATCACAGGGTGGATTATTTATTTAGTCTTTTATTTACCAGGTATGTACACTAGACAAGCAATGCCTGTTTTCAGGCATGACCTGGGAGAATACAACAGTGAGAGCTAGTAAAATACATTACAAAATAATATGCATGCAATTCATAGCATGGTACATCTAAATAATACAGTTACAAAACATGACACTGAGTTTACAGAAGTGACATAAAAAATGGTGTATAAGAACCAGTCCCACAACCAGACACATAGATACTGATGCAAAAATACATCTCTTCAGAACTACTGCCCAATCTCACTTCTCTCTGGTCTTGCTAAGTTACAAGAAAAAATTGTCCACAGCCAACTTGTGGATTATCTGCACCAGTGCAACCTCATATGCCCCGAGCAGCATGATTTTAATAAAGGGTGTAGCACCAACAATGCCTTGATCGAATTCACCAATGCCACTTACCACTCTATGGACAAGGGTCTTGCAACTGGATCTGTGTTTGTGAACCTGATCAAGGCCTTTGACTTGGTCAACCACAAGCTGCTAACAGACAGTTTATTTGAACTGGGCCTCAGGCCATCTGCACTTTTTTAGTTCACAGACTACTTGAACCACAGAAAGCAGGCTGTAAAAATAGGAAACAATCTATCCAGAGTCAACAGAATCACCAGGGGTGTCCCCTGGGACTCCATTCTTACTCCTTTCTACCATCTTCATAAACAACCTGTCCACAGTTTGCAAACCCCTACTGCCCCCCTTGTATGTGCATGATGCAATTCTTTTCAACAAATCACTCAGCTCCTGCCTTGCCAGACTCCAGGACTGGTATTCTTGTGAAAAATTGGTCATTAATCTTCCTAAAACCCAGTCCATGCTTTTCAGGATTAGGCATAGCCTAAATAAGCTATCCCCCATGTTATCTATCCACACAGAGAATGACCATCCCTTAGTAAAGACTATGTCCCTTAAATACCTTGGCTTTCACTTCAATCTCACGCTGTCTTTTGAGTGCCATATGCAGCACACTATATCACTCCTTCACCAGAAATTTGGTTTTCTCTACAGAATCTGCCAGTTCCTAACATCTACTGCCAGAATCTGGATTGCTATGACAAACCTCATCTGCTTCCTTGATTATGGCTCAGTTGTTGTCAATGCCACCAACAAATCCACTTTACAAAAAAGTATGGCCTATACTACAAAATCGGTAAATTTGCCTCTGGAAGCAAATCTGATGAGCACCACTGTCTAGCCCTTGACTCCTTACAATGGTTTCCTCCTGACCTTAAAGCTAACCTGACACTCGCCACTTTTGTCAAGAAAACTATGCAACCTGGCACCCCTGCCAAGCTAAAAAACTAATTTTCATTCGTGGATCTCCCATTACCCTGCTCAGCCGCAAATAACAACCTTGCGGTCCTCATGTTTCAAACCAACATGGGACAGTGCTCTTTCAGCTACCATGCTGCAGCTATTTGGAATTACCTTCTTCCACCTATCATAAAATCCCCCAACCTTTACAAAGCTCCTAAAAGCACACTACTTCTCATCTCAAGTCTGTTGCTGCTTCCACTAATCTGCCCAATTTCTGCCCACCACCCCCACTAACTGGGCTCCTTAACTTCCTGACCCCCTTTCTTCTCTCCTTACTTCTTCCACACAGCCTGCACCCAGCTATGCAGCTACCCGACTCCCTACCAGCTATGCACTTACCTCCCTCTTTCCCCTCTCTTAATCTTTCCCTCCTTCCCTCTCTCCAGTAATCTCCACTTCTTTCTCCTTCCCCTCTCTCCCTCTTTCCTCTCCCAAGCTCCATGGTGTTCCATCATCCCTCAATCCCCTTAGTACATCTTCTAAAAATCTTTGTTTACTTGTACACTGTTGCTATTTCTCTTCTCACCCCAATGTCGACATATTTTTTCTACTCCTAGGCCTGATGCACTGTATCATATTTCACATGCTGTATCTCCTCCTATGCCTGATGTATTTTATTTACTAGTTTACTAGTATACTGCTGTACTTTTCTTTGCACCAAAAATATATTCCGAGGCCTAATGTGTTGTATCGTATTTGACATTATTGTATCTTCTCCTATGGCTGATGTATTTTATCCAACCCCCTTGTCTGTGCTACTGCACCCAGATCATGACTGAAAAAGGCACTTGCTGCCAGCGCATACACCTGGTCAACAAAGTTTAATAAATAAATAATTAAACAGCAAGAGCCAGTTACTGATCGGAGCACGCAACCTGTTTTCAGTAACTTATCCTGCTCAGTGCCACACAGTATGCAAGTTACTATCATACTACACCAGTATGCTTCCAAAGCAGCACCTTACTGCTCATTCTTGTCCACTTCTTCTAACCATCAGGCCCCCCCCCCAGCTGACTGTAGCAGCTCATCCTTGCATACCACATTACAGGGAGAAAGACAGGAGTTTGGAGGAAAAGTGCCCCCCCTGACATGACTGATACAGGTGGCCAGTGGCCACCCACCAGAAAGGGGTCCTGGATAACTGTGGTAGATAACTTACATAGCTGTGAGAAAGTCAGGTACAGGGCTGGGTAGTGGTGTGCTGCAAGACATCACCAAAACATGGAAACAGCAGAAAAGGCCCACTGGGTCCACTCAGTCTGACAAGGATTCCCTGCCTATTGCACCTCTGAAGACCCTAACTGTTTTCTGGAGACCCTCCTTCTCCCTGTAGTAATGTGCTCCAGTGTCTATCCCATGCATGCTTGAAGCCTTCCAACATTCTAGAATCCACAATTTTGGGTGGCAGTCTGTTCCTTGCTTCTTCCATATTTTCTGTGAAGAAGTATTTCCTCACATCCCTTCTGGAAATCCCCGGCCCCCCAACTTCATTGCATGTCACCAAGTTCTAGAGCTCATCCTCATAAGGAAGAGGCTCCCTCTCTGCACTCTGTTGATCCCTGTGAGGTACTTGAAGATATCCATCATGTCATCTCTTGCTTTCCTATCTTCCAGAATGTACATATTGAGACCTTTAAAGCTCTCCATATAGGGCTTCCCTGCAATCCCTCCACCATTTTGGTTGTCCTTCTCCAGACTACTTCCACCATACTTATGTCTTTATAGAGGTGTGGCCTCCAGAACTGGACACAATATTCCAGGTGGGTGTGTACCAGAGGACAGTACAGTGGCAGCACCGTCTCCCTCCTCCTGCTGGTTTTGTCCCTCCTTATGCATCCC
Organism: Neoceratodus forsteri; assembly: GCA_016271365.2. Lineage (NCBI taxonomy): Eukaryota > Metazoa > Chordata > Ceratodontiformes > Ceratodontidae > Neoceratodus > Neoceratodus forsteri. Next base: position 991,929,901 of record CM057449.1, read on the forward strand.
AACACGCAACTAGCCCTGCCCATCCCCTTGTCACACTGCAGTGATACCCTGGGTTCTTCTAAAATAATAACCCAAAGGACACTTTCCTGCCTAGTGACTGTCAATACTTTCCCCCCATCCTTTACACAGCAGTGGTGTTCCTGTGCCCTAGGTGTATGAGTTTGCACTTTTTAGCATTGAACACTAACTGCAATGCCTTTGACTGGCCCTCTAGTTCCCAAGATTCTTGTTTACTGATTGATTAATTGATTGGAATTTGATGACTGGGTAGGTTCACTAAGATGAGCTGACCCTTTTTCAGGAGTGACCTAGAATTAATTACATGGAATACATAGACAGTTTACATACAGATACTAATTACAGGGTTGCACGTACTAGAGGACACAACGTGCGCCTGGTAGGAGGTAAATTCAAAACGAATGTTAGGAAATACTTTTTCACAGAGAGGGTGGTGGACCCTTGGAACAACCTGCCACCAGAGGTAGTGGCAGCCAAGATGGTCAGTGAATTCAAACAGGCATGGAATAGACAGTATATTCACCTTCGTAAGATAAATTGATAGTGGGGGGTAGAAAACTCGGGCAGACTAAATGGACCACACAGTCTCCTTCTGCTGGCAAATTTTTATGTCCTTATGTACATAAAGTTCAAAAGAAAATTACAAATACAATAAATACAATAGATTTACATTGCAAAAACATGTGCAACACATCCAGTTATTAAATACAGACAAATGGTTCCACCATGTTAGTTCAACATCGATATCAACGTCCAGCACTACAGTGACAGCAAAATGCCAACAGCGACTATGTTGCCTGGCAATTGTGCCACCTGACCACTGTCATGGGCAAAGCACTGGGGAACATCCTGGCTGTTTGAGGGGGGTTTGCCCCCACCATCTACACCCCCCAGAAAATAATATAATCACCTCCAGGTCGGAGGTGTTGGGGAGAAAGAGCACAACACCCCTGGGGTGGTAGAATGACTGTCGAATGGGTTACAGCACCCACACTGCCATTGCTGTAAGGGTTTTGCAGCACTGATGGCACACCCAGACAAATACTCTTAAGTAAATTGCACTATCAGAACTTGGACATAGTAGAGAGACAAATTCAGTGTGACACATTAACACATTTTTTAGCTGAAGCAGGTATGAGGTCTGCCTTCAAACAGAAACATAGAAACATAGAAGTTGATGGCAGATAAGGACCTCAAGGCCCATCAGTCTGCTCATCTTTTCTACCTTATGAATGTGCCATAGGCCTTTACTCTGCCAATGGCCTATCTATTCATACTCATTTGCATTGCTCCCTTATGCCTATCCCATACCTTATTGAGACCCTGCACTGTATTCATATCCACCACTTCCTGAGGTAGACCATTCCATGCATCCACCACCCTTCCTGTGAAAAAGAACTTTCTCACATTACCCCTTAATTGGCCTCCCTCTAATCTCATGCTGTGCCCTCTTGTCCTGCTATTTTTCTTATATTGAAACATATTAGAATCTTTCACCTTGTTAATGCCCTTATGATGTTTAAATGTTTCGATCATATCACCTCTCTCCCTCCTTTGCTCTAGGGTACTCAAATTGAGCTCCATTAATCTGTTCTCATATGTTTTCTGATGCAGTCCCTGCACCATCTCCATTTTGTTAATGTCCTTGTGCAGGTGCGGCCTCCAGTACTGCACGCAGTACTCCAGATGGGGCCTAACCAGTGTCTTGTAAAGAGGAATTATTACCTCGCTCTTACGACTTATGATACCCCTACTAATACACAGCAACATCCCTCTAGCCTTACCTACTGCTTTAGTGGTCTGCCTGGATGATTTCAGGTCATCTGTGATAATGATGCCCAAGTCTCTGTCTTCCCTTGTGATTGCCAGCAACTCCCCTCCCAACCGATAGGTGGCTTCAGGGTTTCTCTTCCCTATGTGCATGATCTTGCACTTCTTTGCATTAAACCCCAGTTTTCAGTCTTCCAATCATTTTGCTAGTTTATGCAGATCTCTTCTCATTCTTCCCACCCCATCTGGATCATCTACTCTGTCGCAGATATTGGAGTCATCTGCAAACAGACAAACCTTACCCTCCAGTCCATCTGCAATGTCACTGATGAAGATATTGAAGTGGGCTGGCCCCAGGACTGATCCCTGAGGTACCTCACATGTGACTTGCATCTCTTCTGACTGTATACCCTTTATTACCACTCTCTGTTTTCTGCCTGACAAGCAGTTTGCCACTCAGTTGACCAACTTCTGACCCACCCCAAGCCTACCCAGCTTAATAATCAATCTTCTATGTGGAACAGTATTGGAAGCTTTGCTGAAGTCAAGGTAGGCGACATCAGCTGCACCCCCTTGGTCCACCACTGTGGTTACCCAGTCAAAGATATCTATGAGATTAGTTTGACAGGACCATCCTGTTGTAAACCCATGCTGTCTTGGATCCTGTTCTCCTATGGATTCTAGGTTTTGCACTATCCTTTCCTTAAGGAGTGCCTGCATAATCTTGCCTACTACTGAGGTAAGACTAACTGGTCTGTAGTTCCCTGCCTCCTCCCAGCTACCATTCTTATGGTGCAGGATCACATCAGCCTTTCTCCAGTCTTCTGGGACCTCTCCTGTGCTCAGAGACTCACTAAACAGTTCTGCTAATGGCTCTGCTAGTTCCACCCTTAGCTCCTTTAGTACCCTGGGATGTATGCCATCAGGTCCCATTGCCCTGTTCACCCTGAGCTTAGTGAGCTCTTGTAGGACCCTTTCTTTTGTGAAGGAACTAGTGCACACCTCCCTCACCCCTGTGTCCATGGTGCTGAGCTGTGGGCCCCACCCAACCTTCTCCTCAGTAAATACTGAGCAAAAGTATCTATTTAGGATATATGCTTTTCCTTGGCCCTCCTCCACACACTCCCCCTTACCCCCTTTGATCTTAGCAATACCCCCTCTGGATGTTCTTCTTTCACTAATGTATCTATAGAAAGTCTTGTCCCATTTTTTTTACTGTTTGTGCTAGTGTTTACTTGGTTTGGGCCTTTGCCTGCCTTACCGCCTTCCCTGCTTCCCTTAGGAAAGTTTGGTATGCCTCCCTATCTTCATCCCACTGTGTTCCCTTATATTTCCTGAAGGCCAGCCTTATTGTTCTGACCTTTTCTGCTACTGTTTTTGAGAACCAAAGTGGTTTACTTCTTCTTTTGCTCTTGCTTTTCTCTCTAACACAATGGGATGTGGCTTCAAGTATTGCATCTTTAATGTTTGCCCACTTTGCCTGTACCTCCTCACCAGTATTTCTTCTTGCCTGGGCTAGCTTAACTCTGCTTCCCATCTTATCAAAGTCAACTCCTCTGAAGTCCCATATTTTTGCCTTGGAATGGGATGATTTAGTTCTAATGGCCATATTGAACCAAACCATGTGATGGTCATTGGCCCCCAGGTGACCCTCTACCTAGAGATCTGTGATCCTTTCCCCATTAGTCAGTACTAGATCTAGGATAGCCCTGTCTCTTGTGGGTTGTTGTACCAGTTGTTTGAGGCCCTCCTCTGCAGGGAATCCACCATGTGTCTAGTTCTGGCAGATGTTCCTGCTGGTATTGACCAATCTGCATCTGGCATGTTGAATTTTCCCATTATCAGAACCTCCCCTTTAGCTGTCATGTTTTGTATATCTTCTAACAGTAATGTGCCTATGTCCTTCCCCTGGTCTAGAGGCCTCTAGGCAACCCTAGTTCGTATGGCTGTCCCATTTCCGGTTTCCAGAGTGGCCCATGCTTCTTCTGGCTCCTTATGTGTATTCTGAATTTCTGTAGCTTTGATATTTTCATTAACATAAAGGGTCACTCCCCCCCCCCCTTTTGCATCTTCTGAACAGTACATAGCCAGGTACTGAAGCCTCCCAAGTGTGGTTACTGGTGAACCATGTCTCGCTAATGGCTACTATGTCCAGTTTAGCATCTGTCATTGTTGCCTTCAGGTCTGGGATCTTGTTTCCCAGACTGTGGGCATTAGTGCACATGATTTTCCATTGGCCAGATTTTGGTGTGTTAGTTGTTGGGCCAGGTCTGGCATTTCCCCTGCATGTCATATGGGGAGACAGACCTTTTTCCTTACCTGGTGATGCAAACAAACTATAAACATGCTGAACTCCTGTTTGATCACTAGCTGAGGAGGGGGAGGGGTGTTCTTCTAGTTAGATCTATCGGGTGCTGCAACCCTCTCCCCATTTGCTAGTTTAAATATTCTGCAAAGATGTAACACTTCTGCCCCAATGCTCCCTAGTCAAATGCAGTCCAACAAATTTAAAGAACTTTTACTTCCAAAACTGTTGCCAGTTGCCTACAAATTGGTGTCCTTTTTCCCGGCACCAGCCCTTGAGCAACATGTTTAGCTCCCCTATCTCCCCTTCTCTGACCTTCTGTCTGTCTGTCTCTCTCTCCCAGACTGGCAGGATCTCAGAGAAGGAGATGCTGGATGAAATGAATGACAGTTTGTCTCCCAGCCTGGTTAGGTGTTCCTTGGTCTCTGCAACTAACCAGCTGGCAAGATCATTAGTCCCTATGTGTACCAAGACATTGATGTTTTCTCCTGCTTACTGCACAATTTTAGCAATGTTGTTAGTGTCTCTCTATGCTGATGTACCTGGGAGACATCTGATCATTACCTCTGGCTGGAAGTAGGTATCAACTCCTCAAATCATAGAGGGTAGCCACACAGTGACCTCACTTAGAGGGCAACAAGTAATTTAACTTGTTTTAACAACTTATACAAAAACAAACAAACAAAACAAAAAATCAAACTTTTGCTTTCATTTTCCTCCTTCTTATTACTCAGACCAGGTTATAAACTCAGCAACTTATCTGGAATGGATATTATTAATTGCAGGTACTGCGGGACACTTTCCAAAAGGGCAGTTATACAGGATTTAGGATGCTGTCCTACATGCTCCCTCTAAGTGAGGTCACTGTGTGGCTACCCCTTAGATCCTCCCCTTCGTGCTTTGCTACAGTAACTGTCACGGCAGTGCTACCCTATAAAAAGAGTGTAGCATAGGGTGGTTGGGGATGGGGGTGGGTGACTGGGCCCTTCCCCTGCCAAAAAAGAATCACGGGCAAAAGAAACAAGGAGGTAAGAGCAGAAACAATCAACCAACAACAAATGCAGTAGCCCTGAAAGCTTAGCCTAATGATAGCTAACACTGTAAAACCTGTAAAGCACCACCTGCAATAATGCCACAGAAGGTAGAAACATAGAAACATAGACTTTGATGGCAGATAAAGACCGCTTGGCCCACCTAGTCTGCCCATTTCCCTACCTACAGGATAAGCTGCAGATCCTAGTTAACCAACAGTCTATTTCTTCCTACTCCTCACAAGAATTGCCTTATGTCTGTCCCATGCATTCTTGAATTCTCCCACAGTTTTAGACCCCCACAACCTCCTCAGGAAGGCTGTTCCACGCATCCATCACCCTCTCTGTGAAAAAATACTTCCTCACATTGCCCCTGAGCCATCCCCTCTCTATCTCCAAATTGTATCCCCTTGTTCATGCACATCTCTTTTTCTGAAAAATGCTACCCTCTTGGACTTTGTTGATTCCACTGAGGTACTTAAAAGTTTCTGTCATGTCCCCCCCTCTCCCTCTCCCTCCTTTCCTCAAGGGTATACATATTAAGCTCCTTTAGTCTCTCCTCATATGGTTTCTCTTGCAGACTCTGCACCATTTTAGTTGCCCTCCTCTGGACTGCCTCCATCCTGTCTACGTCCTTGTGGAGATGGGGTCTCCAGAACTGGACACAGTACTCCAGATGGGGTCTCACCAACTGTCTGTGCAGAGGGATAACAACTTCCTGTTTTCTGATGGTGATGCCTCTATCTATACATCCCAGTATCCCCCCAGCCCTCCCTACTGCCTTCTCACATTGCTTGCTAACCTTAAGGTCATCTGATATGATTACTCCCAGGTCCCTTTCCATTTTTGCTGTTGTTACTACCTCCCCCCCACATTGTGTAATCTTCCCCTGGGTTTTTGTTTCCCAGGTGCATTATTTTGCACTTCTTTGCATTGAATCCAAGCTGCCATACTTCTGACCATTCCTCCAATCTTGACAAGTCCCTTCTCATCCTTTCCACACCTCCTTGTGTATCAATTGTGTTACAGATCTTTGTATCATCTTCAAAGAGGCATATTTTTCCTTCCAGTCCCTTGGCAATGCCACTTATAAAGACATTAAAAAGGACTGGACACAATACTGAACCCTGCAGTACCCCACTAGTAACATCTCTTTCTTCAGAGTGGACTCCATTTACAATTACCTTCTGTGCCCTGTTGTCCAGCCAATGTTTTACCCAGGCTACCACCCTGGGACCCACTCCCAGGCTGGTTAATTTGATTATTAATCTTTTGTGTGGGACTGTGTCAAATACCTTGCTAAAGTATAGGTAGGCCATGTCCACAGCCCTTCCCTGATCTACTACTTTGGTCACCCAGTCAAAGAAATCAATCAGATTCATCTGTCATGACCTTCCCGCTGTGAACACATTCTGCCTTTGGTCCTGTGCCCCACTGACCTCTAGGTACTCAACAATTCTTTCCTTCAGAAGTGATTCCATCACTCCCTCTACCACAGAGGTCAAACTGACAGGTCTGTAGTTTCCTGCTTCTGTCTTGCTCCCACTTTTATGAAGGTGAATCACATCTGCCTTCCTCCAGTCTTCAGGTACCACACCATCCTCCCATGATTTGTTAAAAATGGTAGTCAGTGATATCACTAGTTCACCCCTTAATTCTTTTAGTATTCTGGGGTGAATTCCATCAGGCCCCATTGCCTTGTCCACCTTCAGTTTTAGGAGTTCTTTTAGAACCCTTTCTTCTGTGAAAGGACTGGGGGTCAACCCCCCAATCCAGAGTGCTTCTGTTAATTGGATTAGGCACTCCCTCCCCCCTGTTTTGTGAATGCTGAGATGTATTCGTTCAGTATCCCTGCTTTTTCACTGTCCCTCTCTGCCCACCCACCGTCCTTTCTATTCAGCCTCACTATCCCTCCCTTTGTATTTCTACACTTCTTGATGTACCTATAAAAGGTTTTATACCCCTTCTTAACCGAGTTGGCGATGTTTTCCTCAGTTTGGACCTTTGCTATTCTGACTTCCTTCCCTGCTTCCTTCTGCCTTAACTGGTACAGTTCTCTGTCCTGTTCCTTCTGAGTTTCCTTATACTTCCTAAATGCTATCTTTTTCTCCCTAACCTTCCCAGCCACCTCTTTTGAGAACCATAGTGGCTTTTTCTTTCATTTTGATTTATTTGCTTCACACAAAGGCTTGTTACCTCTGTGATGGCAGATTTGATGTTTCTCCATTGTTGCTCCACCCCTCCTTCTAGCCTGTTTGCTAGTGCTTTTCTAAGGTACTCTCCCATCTTGCTAAAGTCAGCCCTCCTGAAGTCCAGTACCCTCACTTTTGCATGGCTTGATTCTGTAGCTGAGTTTATCATGAACCACACTGTCTGGTGGTCACTTGTTCACAGATGGCTACCCACTTCTAGATCTGAGATCCTCTCACTCTCCCCATTTGACAGTACAAGGTCTAAGATTGCTCCCTCATGAGTGGGTTCCAAAACTAGCTGTCTGAGACATGCCACCTGTAGAGCATCGAGAATGGCCCTGCTCTCGATTATGGCTGCAGCAAAGGTGCTACAGTTAACATCTGGCATATTCAGGTCCCCCATCAACATTATCTCCCCTTTCTCTGCCATCCTAAGGATGCCTTCTATCATATCCTTGTCGTTTCCCTCTCCCTGACATGAGGGTCTGTATACAACCCCTGTGCAGATTATGTTGCCATTTCCAGTCTCTAAGGTGACCCACAGTGCCTTTTCTCCCTGTTTACTCTTTTGTTCCATTGCTTTTAATCCTTCCCTTACATAGAGAGCTACTCCTCCCCCTCTTCTACCCTCCCTGTCTCTCCTGCAGGTTGTGTACCCTGGTATGTTAACATCCCAGTCATGGTTCTCTGTGTACCATGTTTCTGTGACTGCGATGATATCCAGGCATCCCTCTTCCATCAAGGCCACAAGTTCAGGGAGCTTGTTGCCCAGACTATGGGCATTGGTACTCATTACCCTCCATGTTTTTATGGCCTTACCCCTTTTTGCCCCATCCCTGTCCTTATTGCCTTTGTCATTTTCTCCATTTACTCCTGCTCTCTATCTTGGTGTTTACCTCACTTACTACCCTGAATTTCTTTTGGGGGGGGGCTAGGATTTCCCAGTTTCTTTCCAGTTCCTCCTCCCCTTGGCTATTTTTTTTTGCATAATTTGTTTATTGATTTTCTTATAATAAACAAACATACCAACATAATGACATTTATACAACACAGAAATGTAAATACATAACTTATATACAATCGATCCAGTCCCTTAATCAATCATGACTTAAAACCAATCACATATAAATTATTATTCTATCCTTTGTCAGTGGAAGTAGAGGGAGACAGGGAGTGGGGAGCCCAAATTTCCTCTTTACCCATGAAAGTTCATCTATAACTCACAAGCATCCAAAATCCTCCCTATTACAACCATCCTTCCCTCAACATAATGTTGTCAGCTACTATAAGAGATGCTAAGTATGGCTGCCATGTTCTTTGAAACAGTTCTTCCTTATCCTTAGTGACATACGTCAATTGTTCCAACGTGAGGGCTTGCAGTATCAGAGCTTTCCACTGAGATATGTTAGGCTTCACCGCATTTACCCAAGTATTAAGGATACAATGTCTAGCCATGAACAAGACCACTCTGAGCTATCTTTTAATGGGGCCCATTCCCCATCTCCTACCTCCTCTACACCAAAAAGCAGTAACAAGGGTGATTTGGCATATTGCTGCCCCGTTATCTTTCGTAGCTCTGCTTCTACCTTCCCCCCAAAGTCCTGTAGTGCAGGGCAAGCCCAGAGATAATGATAATATGAAGCTAGATTGTTATTACATCTAGGGCATACAGGAGATACTGATGGGTTATATTTATGAACAACCAGTGGTGGACAATACAATCTATGACACAATTTGTAATAAGACTCTTTATATTGCCCTGATGGAGTTGGGGTATTAATTTCCAATTCTCTTCCAATATGGGAATCCCTAGGTCTCTCTCCCAAAGCATTTTAGTGTTCTGTGTCTTATCTGGAAACCAAGTTTTACCCTCCTTGGCTATTCTTCAAATAGTACCCTTGGTTTTTTTTTGCTCTACAGTTATCATTTGTTCAATTTATTCCCATTTAGACTCTGAGTTTTGTAGCCTACCAATACATCTAATATAGGCCCTGAGTTGCAAATAACGAAAAAAAAATGTTGGCGGCCCAATCCGGTCTGAGTCTGTATATTTTCTAAGGAATCTAGTCCAGTCCAGGTAAACAGCTATTTTAGGCAGGAAACGCCCCTTGCCTCCCATTCCTGATATCCTATATCCTCTACACTGGGGAGGAAGAAGGGGTTCCCTCTCAGGGGCAGAAGTATTGTATCCTCCCGTCCCACCTCCCTTCACCTGCTCATCCCTCTCCAGCTTTCTAAGACTGCCTTACCTAAGGGATTGGGATTGGGCAGATCAAGATAAGCCTCGCATCCTCTAACAGACAAATAGGTGGAAATCTGCCAGGGCATCCCCTTTCTTCCAAATCAAGCCACTCTGCTTCTTCTGGCCTTCCAGCCCAGTCTTGAATATATCAGCATTGAATGGCCACATGGTAAACTCCCAAATCCAGGAATTGTAGTCCCCCTTTCTCTATTGGTGATTTTAGTCTAGCCAAACCCATCCTAGGTATTTTACCACGTGAAAAAAAGACAGAAAAGGCCTTTTCTAATTTCCTAATATCCACCTGCCTAAGTCCAATATGAAGCATCTGCAGACAGTATAATATCTGTGGCAGAACATTCATCTTGAGTAGGTTAATTCTAGCCAGCCATGTGATAGGGAGATCATGCCATCTATTCAGATCCGCGATTATCGTCAGCAATAATGGACCATAATTAAAATTGTATAGGGCTTCAATACTTCTGCCTACTCTAATTCCCAGATATGTAAAAGCTTCTTGGACTCTCCTAAGATCCCATTTCGAGCTCTGTAGAGCATTCTCTATGTTAGGCCCTCCAACTCTCATTTCCTCTGACTTGTCTAAATTTAACTTATACCCTGAAAATCTAGAAAATTGCTCAATTAAGCTTAGTAATACAGGCATAGACTGGTTCGGCTCGACAACATACATCTGCATATAATGACAGCTTCTTTTCTTTACCTGTCTTACCCCACACCCCCAATATGTCCGGATGTGACCGAATGACTATGGCCAAGGGTTCAAGCACTAAGGCAAATAAAAGTGGAGACAAGGGGCATCCTTGTCTAGTCCCTCTACTTAACTTTAAACTGATCGACAGCTTACCATTCACTAGAACTCTGGCCCTAGGATTTGTGTACATTCGTTGTACCATTCCTATAAATTCATCACCCAGACCAAACCGGGTCAAAACCTCCATCAAATACGGCCATTCTACTCTGTCAAATGCTTTTTCTGCATCCATCGAGAGGACATGTACCTCTTTTTGCTGATGCTGAGCCCCCAAATCACATTTAAAAGGTTCTCATATTATGATAGGAATACCAATCCTGGATAAACCCGGTTTGGTTTGGGTGAACTAGTCTCGGTAGTAGTATCTCCAGTCTACTAGCCAAAACTTTATCCAGTATCTTGGAATCACAATTTAAGAGGGTTATCAGTCTAAAGGAGGAGCAATCAAGTAAATCTTTCCCTACTTTCAGAATCAGACATATTGTTGCTTCCCCCCAGGAATATGGCAACTCTCCTCTCTCTTCTCTAGCTTCTTTTAGCACAGCCTGTAAATGTTCTGTTAATTGGGCCTGCATAATTTTATAATATTCAGCCACAAATCCATCTGATCCACTAGTTTTCCCTCTCTTAAGGGCCCCAATAGCTTTAAGAATTTCTTCTTTCATTATAACTGAATCTAACCATTCCTGTTGGGCTGTTGTAATCTTTGGCAAGATAATTCAATTCAGAAAGTCCACCATCTCCTCCTTTCCTTCCCCAACCTTAGAGCGGTAAAGTCTCTGATAGAATCCCCGAAACTGGTCCCCAATACCTCCGATGTCCTTCTGCAATACTCTGTCTTCCTCCCTTACAGCATGGATCAAGTGTGTTCCTCTTTTCCCTCTTATTAAATTGGCCAACATATTACCTGGTCTATTACCCCATTCATCAAAATGTTTCCTAACAAAGAGACAAGTCTTCCTGGCCTCACCCAACAACAGATTATTAAGGGCTTCCCTGGTTCCATTCAAAAGGTGCTGTACATTTTCTCCACCCACCCCTCTAGCTGCTTTCCCTTCCAGAACCCTAAGCCGTTGTTCCAAATTTGTCCTCCTTTCCCTAATTTTATGCTTATGATGGGCTACAAAGCTAATAATAGCCCCTCTCATGAACACTTTTCCGGCATCTCAGAAAATGGCACGAGATGTAGCTGTCGCTGAATTAGTTTGTACATACAGCCTCCACTGATCTTGCATATACTCTTTAAATATTTTATTAGCTAACAAGTAGTTGGGGAACATCCATGCACCAGGTGTATGTCTCTTCCCTCCCCATTTCAGTGTCAAGACAACCATCGCATGGTCTGATATATGAATCTGACTGTGCTTTATTTATTTATTTTTTTTTTATTTTAGTTTTTGTTGACCGGGTAAGTGCACTAGACAAATCCTGCCTATTTTCAGGCACGACCCGGGGGAGGGGGATACAGATGAATGCCAGCTGACCTTGAATCAGATTAAGCTGTTGGTGGTATTTTTAGTGAATGAGGGAAATTTGGCCAGGACACCGGGGGAAATTCCCCTACTCTTTTTGATAAGTGCCACGGGATCTTTAACATCCACCTGAACTACCACCAATCCAGGCAGATGGGACCTCAGTTTAACGTCTCATCCGAAAGACGGCACCTCAGAAATGCAGCACCCCTCTCATGCTGCACTACAGTGTCAGTACTAATGCCACTAACCCAGAAATACCATGTCCAAGGGAGTAAAATGTAATCCAATTGAGACCAAGTCCAATGTGGGTGTGAAAAAAAGTATATTCTCTACCCTTGGGATTGGCTGTTCGCCATCCATCAATTAAATCTAAGTCGCACATCCCTGCCAGTCATTCCCGAAAGGCACCTTTCAGGGCCCCTCTATCCTTCGAGTAATCTAGAGCTGGATTAAACAAACAGTTCATATCCCCCCAGTATCAAATGTAGGAATTGCTCTGCAATCAAGAGGGTCCTTAGTGATCTATAGAAGGCTGGTTCATGGACAGCGGGGGCGTATGCACTCCCAATTGCAACCCTCTCCCCTTGTATTGTTTCTGTCACAAAGACATAATGCCCAGCGTCTGGGTCAACCACCAGTCTTTCTTTCTTAAATGGTAGATTTTTATTTATTTATTTATTTATTTATTTATTTATTTTATTTACCTTTTGTTTACCGAGTAAGTACACTAGACAAGTATTATGCCTATTTTCAGGAACGACCCGGGAGAATACAACATGATGGTACAAAGACAAATTTCAAATACATAATGACAGCATAGGCAACATATGAGAATACAGATGGTACATTATACAAGGGAGTAGAAAGCAATGGTACAGCTTATAGTCATTTTATTACAGGTAAGGACAAGTCAATAAACATATAATAAGGTTATAGATTAAGGCAAGAACTGGGTCAGCAAAGACAACAGTTAGACCCTGGTCAGGTTATGGGGTGGGGTGAGCAGTAGTAGGTTCCAGGCAGCGCCTGTAAGAGGCAGTATTGCCCTAGGGAGGCTGGGGCAGTCACATGCTGAGGCTTGTTTCAAGAAGTCCCACAGGGATTTGCAAAGACACTGATGGCAAGAGAACAGCCACTCCCCATTTGTGAGACCGAAAGGCCTCCTAATAGCATTCCCCAACCCACCCTCTCTTTAATTTGACATGCTCTCGGTCCATAAGATGGGTTTCTTGCAACATCGCCACTTGGGTGTTCTGACATTTCAATGCCGTCAGTAGCATTGTGCGTTTAACAGGAGTGGCTATTCCCCTAGCATTCCAAGAGACAATGGTCAAATCCTTCAAACCAGCACATCTTCATTCAATCTTCTTGTACTCCCCCCTCCACTTCTCCACAACATTAGACTGGTAATGCATTTGGATCTGAAAATTGGCAGTAACATATAACACAACAAACCAACAGTAACTATATACAAACCTCCCAACCCTTCCCTTCGCTTCCCTCCCCATCCCCCTCTCCTCACCTGTCTCCATACACCCCCCTCATTTGTAACAGTAACTGCAAAAAGCAGAAATTTTATAATCCCTTCCCTCCATCAGACAAAACACATCCCCTCAAGCCACCACACTTTGATTTATAAAAACAGCAGTGTCATAACCATTCATACTGATCTGTAAGAAACCCCTACACAGTAAAATCAATACAGGGGAAAGGAACCTTCCTTCCTTCCAGGCCTTACTAGTATACTGTGTGAGCTGAATCTTAAACAACTGGGAAGTTTTACATAACTCAGATAACAGTGGGGTAACTTTCCAAATTTATAAATCAAGCCAGGTCTTGTCTGAGCGGAAGGGGTGCAGCACAGTCAGTAATAAGGCACTGCCTCTCCTTCCCCCCAAACTGCCCCCTCTTCTCTTTCTAATTTGTCCCCTTGTCACCCCCCCATCATTTTATTCCAAAAGGGAGAACACATCCCCGTCACAGTACTGTTCAGGCTATCCCTTGAAAAGGAAAAAGGTTACATTGCTTTCTGTCTCCTCACCTCTTATTCCAATTTCAGTCCCCTACCCCCCCAGCAGTTATTCCAAAAGGGAGACCATATCTCCATTGCCGTACTGTTCAGGCTACCCCCTAAAAGGAAAAAAAAATAAAATTTTATATTGCTTTCCATCTCCCCACATCTTCTTGTAGTAACATAGCTCTGTCACAAACCATTTAACGACACTTAGAATAATAAATTCAGAGAAAAAAAAATAGCATATGTGGGAGGATGAGCAAAAGTCCCCAGAGTACAGAAACAATGTAATTTCATACTATTAGCAAAACAAGAGGGGACTCGTGTCACTAGGCTTCAATTCCACATCTAGGCCCATAGTTCCATCCATTACAGTCATGGATGTCATAAAATAAAGAGAACCAACACGCACAGAAAAACAAAATATCACTCTAAGTTCGATGCAGTGTTAGTCCAAATTCTCCTGGGGATTCCCCCTGTTCAGATAAGGAGTGTATTGCCCAGCTAAGTCCATGTTCCTCTAAGGAGCAGTTACAAAGGTAAAGAAACAACAGTATCTGCACTATCCAATGTCAGCTACAGCATACCTCTCAACTGTCCCTGATTTTCAGGGACGTCCCTGATTTTGCCTCAAAAGTTTACTCTGTCCCTCCTAAAAATTGTGTTTCCGTGACCAAACAGCGGGGGTTATAAGTACAAACTAATGTCAAACATTAAAGTTACAGACTTGTTCTTCTTTAGAAAATGCATTTTATACTAAGCCCTTTATTCTACCAGCTTCCTGAGTGGATATCTCCAATTTTGAAGTGTCATCCCTGATTTTGGTCCTTTGTCCCTGATTTTTTTAAGCCTTGTCCCTGATTTATGAGGCAGGAGGTTGAGAGGTATGGCTACAAGTACTCTGAGTAGCCTGCCTCGGGCAGGCATCAAGCAATTCAATACCTCAAAGTCAGATCATCCGATCTTTTTCAGATCCTGAAAAAATATTTCTGCTTTGGGCACCTCCCAAAAGGAATACACTGCTCCCTCATGCTTGATCTTGGGGGTAGCCAGATAAAGCATGTAGCATTCAATTTTAACCTCCTATAGTTGCACCATCACAGGGTTGGAGGCCCGACATCTTTTTAATAAGCGTGCAGAGAAATCCTGTTAAAGAAACAGATGATGGCCCTCATACTTAAGCTCAGGATGCTCACGGTATGCTTTCAGGAGAGATTCTCTATCAGGATAATTGTGAAACTGCATAATTATCTGTCACAGAGGTTGGTTCAGCCCCAGTTTGGCATAATGGATCTATGGGCCCTTCCAAGCTTCATATGCCCATTTTTGAGAGAGATACCCAAGAGCTCGGGTAGCACTTTGGCACAAAAGTCCATTGCATTTGGCCCCCTCAGCCCCTCCAAGAGCCCTCGTAGGTGCAGATTTAGATGACAAGGATAATTCTCCTGATAATCAAGAAGCTCCTTAAGTTCTTCCATCTCCCACTGCATCACAGTAAGCTGTTCCGGTAGTGGGGTAGTTGTATCCTCCAAATCGGAAATTTGTTGCTCCATTTAACCCAGTCGGGTTGCATGAGTAGAGAGTAAATCAACCAGCTCTTGTAATTTGCGGGTGAAATTTGTAGCCAGACTGGTCAACTTGGGCTCCAACATGGCCAAAATTTGCTGGGTGACCTCGTGGCCTAAGGCGCTCACGTCCCCAGCTGAGAGAGACACACAGCCTGTATTTTCCTCCTGCAAGGCTGGCAGTGGCTTCCTCTGCATTTTACCGGTGGTACATGTACTTTTCGCTGCAGTCAAGACCACATACTAGTCCATCCTACCTTCCGACAACTTCCCCGGGTTTCCAATAACTTTAACTTCATTTTAGAATAGTTTTATTTTATTTTCATTTGTAGCGGCTCAGGGAGCAGTAGAAAGATGCGTCTTAAAGCTAGCTGGCTTATTAGCACCCCCCCCATGGCTATTTTAAATGCTTGCCAATGAAGCCTTTAAACCTATCACCTATATACTCTGCAAAAAACACTTTGCTACACAGAAAAATAAAGCAGTAAGAGGAGATATATCTTGCAAAAAACAATTTGAATTAGAGAAGATTACAGCAGTAATCTGTAAGCACAAAACAGTAACAATTACAAACCTGTAGGCACACCCTGTAATAATGCAGCAGAAAGTATACCCCACAACAGCAATTTGAATCAGATAACAATGAAGCAGTAAAATGTTTAGCACTAAGACAGTGACAAACCCTGTGAGTACAAAAGAAAATAATATCACACAGTAAATCTGCCTAGCCAAAAGAAGCCTTACTCTTTTTCCTTGCTCTGATAATGTTCCTTGTTCTGTCCTTACAAGCAAATCTAGAAGAAAAGAGCTCAGGTGAAGCTAGGTGCCTTTGCCAGCAAATCTTGTCTTCCAACTCAAAAACACCAACTAACCTGACCTTTTAACCTTTCCTTCTGTTGGACGTTAATAAGAATTTGTCAGCTCCACCCCACTAGTTACAAACCTAATCCCATGGAAGAGCTGTGGGAGGAAATCAATGAGCTCCTTCAATATGAGAAAGAGATTGTAGCACCTCTGAGTCCAAACCAAAAACCATTCAGCTAAAAAAAAAAAAAATAATAATAAAACAGTAGCAAACAGTAATTCTGCTTAGCCTAATGATAGATAAAAAAGTTACAAAAATGTAAACACCACCTGTAACAACTTCACAGCAGATATACCCTGCAAAAAACACTTTGCTACAGAGAAAAATAAAATAGTAACAGAAGATATGCCTTTCAAAATACAATTTGAATCAGAGATTACAGCAGCAATCTGTAAGCACAAAACAGTAACAATTACAAACCTGTAAGCTTACCCTGTAATAATGCAGCAGAAAGTATACCTTGCAAAAGCAATTTGAATCAGAGAACAAATAAAGCAAAAAAAGTTTAGCAGTAAGACAGTAACAAACCCTGTGAGTACAAAAGAAAATAATATCACACAGTAAATCTGCCTAGCCAAAAGAAGCCTTACTCTTTTTCCTTGCTCTGATAATGTTCCTTGCTCTGTCCTTACAAGCAAACCTAGAAGAAAAGAGTTGAGGTGAAGCTAGGTGCCTTTGCCAGCAAACCTAGTCTATCACTTCTTTATAGTGGATTTAAAGTATACAAGGTTCTGGCATTCTGTGATCTTGGGGGAGATTATTCCATAGCCTAGGTGCAGTAGCCAAAAAAGTTTGTTGACCAGAAGGAGAGTGTGTCTGTGGCATGGCTGCTTGTTTCTGCCCAGTGGATCAAAGAGTCCCTTTTTGCAGTTTGGCAGGCTAAAAAAAGCAGTGCACAACCACATCTCCCTAAAGATGCCGCAGTTACAAAAACTACTAGGTAAAAAACCAGTGCTACTCACCGAGGCTACAACGAATCAGTTATTTATTGATAAATTAAACATAGTGGTCCCAGTGTGGCCCGGCATCACTCTGCAGACTGGAATCACTATGTTTAATTTTTGCAAGGCTATGCCTGTAGTTCAATGAGCGGAGCCACAAACCACTCCCCCATCAAGCCTTTAAAGGCCACTCCTCCTGGCTAGTCCAGGATTCATTTCTTTCACTGTGGCAGGAGGTCCTGCTTTCCTTCGCTCTTGCCCTGTCTTGTTTAACCTTGTGCCTCTGGCTGCTCATTTCAATCTCCTTTGCCATCGTCCACACCACAGCCCTTCTACCACCCCCGTGTTTTTGTTCTTGCTCCCTCCTGTGTTTTCCCCTTCCCTCCATTTCCCCCCTTTGGCTGCCTTTCTGTTCCCCCATTCGAAGTACCTCCTCCTTCTGCTGCTCCCCGGCTTTTGCCTTCATTTTCTTTGGGCTTTCTGCTCCTTTTCATGCCTCCACTCCTTCCTTCTTCAAGCTCCCACCCTGTCCCCGACACCACTTCTGGGTTGCTTGCACCCTGTAACCTCACTTTGCTCAGCTGCAGTTGGAGCGTCAATCCACTCTGTTCCTTCATTATTCAGTTTGCCTTCCTCATTCATTTATTGGTCCTGCCTCACTCTGTTTGCTATTCAGCTGCACTGTTTCCCAGGCTCCTCCTGCCCTGTTTCCCACTTGTGGGCCTACCCTTATCTCTCTGCTATTTCCTTCCCTGTTGCTCACAGTCAGTTCCTGGTGGTCATCCCCGGCTGCTGTTATCTCCTGGTCTGATTTTTTCCATTCACGCTTCAGTGTAGCTCCCTCTGTATGCACTTCGATGTGTCTGGCCTGCATGCTTCTTCTGGTCCTCCGCCTCTCTCTGATATCCCCTCTGTCTTCCTCATTATTCCTTCTAGCATCAGACTGGGGTACAGGGGGGCCCACCCAGAAGGTCGATACTGGTCCACCTGGCATATCGGTAGGTTAGGGCCCAGGATGACATGCTGGTATACGTATTCCACTTACAGTTACTACACTGGCTCTGTGTTTGCATCTCATAATGCACTGCAATGCTCTCATTTCCCTTTTTAATTATACCTCATTGATACCAGCAAGATTTTTCAGAGTTTCTACAGTGGCCTGATCCCTATCGGAGGGGGGGAACTGGAAATGTCCAGGTATCCAGGTGGCCAGTCCATCACTGGTTCCTTCCGCCTTGATCCATGTTTGACCTCTCTCCTGCTGCTTGGTGTGGCTCCAGTGCTTTTCCTCTTCTTCACATTTCTCCTCAATACCCTTCTGCTGCTGTGTATTGCCACCCCCCTCGTGCCTCTCATTTTATCATCTGATGTGTTTCTGCTCTGACGTCCCAACCTTGGACTTGCCTCTGCTCTTTGGCTCTCCATTTCTTTTGGGGTTTCCTGGCTTATCAGCAATCTGTTGCTATTCCAGTGATCATTTCATGCTAGTCCTGCCTGGGACTCCTAGACACTGGATATCTTAGTACATTTGACATCTCCTTACCTATGTTCTACCCCCCTCTCAGCATGGATTCCTTTATCTCCACTCCATGTCAACATGCTGCTGCTGGTTTTAACCTTGCTTCATGTCCTTCATACCTCTCCATTTGGCTAGAGGCTTTGCCTAGCCATTCTTGTCTCTCCCACTCATGCAGCTACCTAGTGTTCATGTCCCACCTTCCACCACATTCTCAACCCTCACCTCTTCTCCTTCTTCATCCTGTACTTCCTTTTGGGAGTGTTTCCCTATCCTTCCATCACTATACCTATTCATAACTGTGGGTAAATTTGGAGACAGGCAATGGCACCACAATCCG
The DNA here is from genome assembly GCA_016271365.2 of Neoceratodus forsteri. Taxonomy (NCBI): domain Eukaryota; kingdom Metazoa; phylum Chordata; order Ceratodontiformes; family Ceratodontidae; genus Neoceratodus; species Neoceratodus forsteri. The sequence continues at coordinate 991,948,944 of CM057449.1, forward strand.
CTCAGGGGTTGTATACAGACCCCCTTCTCAGGGGGAGGAAATGGACAAGGAAATGATAGAAAGTATACTTAGAATGTCAGAAAAAGGGGTGATATTGCTGATGGGTGATCTGAATATGCCAGATGTTAACTAGAGTGCAGTTGCAGCAGCCACTTCGAAGAGTGGGGTTATTCTAGATGCCCTACAGGGGGCATGCCTTAGACAACTAGTATTGGAGCCCACTTGAGAGGGAGCAAACTTAGACCTGGTTCTCTCAAATGGAGATGGAGAGAGGATCACAGATGTGGAAGTGGGTAGCCATCTGGGAACTAGCAACCATCGAACAGTATGGTTCACAATAAACACAGCAATAGAGTCAAGCCATACAAAGGCAAAAGTACTGGACTTTAGGAGGGCTGACTTTGATAAAATGGGTGAGTGCCTAAGGAATGCACTAGCAAATGGGCAGGAAGGAGGGGTGGAAGAACAATGGGGAATAATAAAACTGCCATCACAGAGGTAACAAGCCTTTGTGTGAAGCAAATAAACAAAACAAAACGATGTAAGAAACCACTATGGTTCTCAAAGGAAGTGGCAGTGAAGGTTCAAGAGAAAAAGAAAGCATTCAGGAAGTACAAGGAATCACAGAAGGAGCAGGACAGAGAACTGTATCAGTTAAAGCAAAAGGAAGCTGGGAAGGCAGTCAGAACAGCAAAGGCCCAAACCGAGGAAAATATAGCCAACTCAGTTAAGAAGGGGATAAAACCTTTTATAGGTACATCAGGGAGTGAAGGAAGACCAAGGGAGGGATAGTGAGGCTTAATAAAGGGAGGGAGGGTGGGCAGAGGGTGACTGTGAAAAGGCAGAGATACTAAACAAATATTTTTGCTCAGTGTTTACAAATGAAGAGGGGGAGGTACCTAAAACAAACAGTGGAAACACTCTGGATACAGAAGTTGATACCAGCCCATTTACAGAAGAAAGGGTTCTGAAAGAACTCTTAAAACTGAAGGTGGACAAAGCAGTGGGGCCTGATGGGATTCATCCCAGAATTCTAAAAGAACTAAAGGTAAAAATAGTGACACCACTGACTACCCTCTTTAACAAATCATGGGAGGATGGGGTGGTACCCAAGGACTGGAGGAGGGCAGATGTGATTCCCCTTCACAAAAGTGGGAGCAAGGCAGAAGCAGGAAACTACAGACCTGTTAGTTTAACCTCAGTGATAGGGAAAATGATGGAATCACTTCTGAAGGAAATAATTGTCGAGTATCTAGAGGCCAGAGGACCCAAGGCAGCATGGATTCACAGCAGGAAGGTCATGCCAGATGAATCTGATAGATTTCTTTGACTGGGTGACCAAAGTAGTAGATCAGGGATAGGCTGTGGACATGGCCTACTTAGACTTTAGCAAGGCATTTGACACAGTCCCACACAAAAGATTAATATACAAGTTAGCCAGCCTGGGAGTGGGTCCCAAGATGACAGCCTGGGTAAAGAATTGGCTGGAGAATAGGACACAGAGTAATAGTAAATGGAGTCCACGCTGAAGAAAGGGGGGTTACTAGTGGGGTACAGCAGGGTTCAGTATTAGGACTGGTCCCCTTCAATGTCTTTATAAGCGACATTGCAGAGGGACTGGAAAGAAAAGTATGTCTCTTTGCAGATGACAGAAAGATCTGCAACAGAGTTGATGCACAAGGTGGGGTGGAAAGGATGAGAAGGGACTTGGCAAGGTTAGAGGAATGGTCAAATGTATGGCAGCTTAGATTCAATCCTAAGTAAGGTAATGCACCTGGGAAACAAAAACCCAGGGAAGAGTACACAATGGGGGTGAGATACTAACAACAACAAAAATGGAAAGGGACCTGGGGGTAGTCATATCAGATGACCAAAAGGTGGGCAAGCAATGTGAGAGGGCAGCAAGGAGGGCTGGGGGGATACTGGGATGCATAGGGAGAGGCATCACCAGTAGAAAACAGGAAGTTATTATCCCTCTGTACAGACAGCTGGTCAGACCCCATCTGGAGTACTGCGTGCAGCTCTGGAGACCCAATCTCTGCAAAGACATAGACAGGATGGAAGCTGTCCAGAGGAGAGCAACTAAAATGGTGCAGGGTCTGCACCGGAAGACATATGAAGAGAGACTTAAGGAGCTTAATATGCATAGCCTCAAGGAAAGGAGGAGGGGGACATGATAGAAACTTTCAAGTACCTCAAGGGAATCAACAAAGTCCAAGAGGGTAGCATCTTTCAAAAAAAGAGGTGTGCAAGAACAAGGGGGCACAATTTGAAGATAGAGGGGCTCAGAGGTAATTTAAGGGAGTATTTTTTCACAGAGAGGGTTGTGGATGCATGGAACGGCCTTCCGGAGGAGGTTGTGGAGTCAAAAACAGTGGTGGAATTCAAGCATGCATGGGACAGTCATAAGGCAATTCTAGGGGTTGGGGGTAGGAAGAAGTAGGCTGCTGGTTAACTAGGATCTGCAGCTTATCCATTAGGTAGGGAAATGGGCAGACTGAGTGGGCCAAGTGGTCCTTATCTGCCGTCAAATTCTATGTTTCTATGTATGTTTCTATGTTACTCTAGTCCCAAGTACTGGACCACTCAACTCATATATACTCCACTCCATGTCAACTTCCATCATTAACAAACCTCATCCTTCCTATACCATTAATCGTACCGGCCTTCAAGGCTTTCACTCCATTATCATACCTCATCCATTTCATACCTCACCTCAACTGTACCAGCCTTCAAGGCTTTCACTCCATTATCATACCTCATCCATTTCATACCTCACCTCAGCTATACCAGCCTTCAAGGCTTTCACTCCATTATCCTACATTATCCATTTCATACCTCACCCTAACTGTTCTGGCATTCAAGGCTTTCAATCCACCATAATTTCTCGTTTATTCATTCCTGATCATCCTCTCCTCCCACATTGACTTTTCAAGTCATCATAGGCTGTGGGCTTTGCCCGGCCATCATTATCTCTTCCTCTTGCCTCATTCACTCCCATTCTGCTGTCCATGCCAGCTATCAAGGCTTCCCTCCATAAGCATACCTCTCTACTTCATCTCAACCTTCCACTCATCCATTCTGATTTTGTTGCTTCTACCTCACTACTCCTGGTACTTTGTACCTCCCCGTCAGCTACCGGCATCGCCCCACCATTCTTGTTTATATCTTAATGAAGTTCACTCTACTCCTGATTTAACCTCTCAATGGACCTGGTTGGCATGCACTCCCATGGTTGCTACTGTGACCTGCCTTCTCCAGATGCATGTCGGGGTCCCCTTCTCTCACTTTGACCTATCAATAGGTCTACTCATTCACATTGCCTAATTGAGCAGATCCCTCATATGGGTTCCATGCTACCTTGACTCAACCTGCTCTCCACTGGAAGACATGCTTTCCATGTCCATTGCTCCATGGCTCAAGGCTAGCCTGTAGCCGAAGGTCTTGCTCTGCACCCATGAAGTCCACATCTAGAGCAAGTGAAGCTTGAAGTGTGATCCTTCTTCCTGGCCCATAGTGAGAATGACTTCGCTCCGGGTGGACCTTCACTCAGCCCTCATTTCAGAGACACCTCCAGATGTAGAATTTACTACTTCCAGCTGCAGGGAGCGGGACTCTCATCCTCTGGGCCCCTTTGGCTGCTGGAGTGGGTTCAGAGGCACCATCTATGCTATTCTCCATCTGACCACCTCTGGTTCACCTGGCCTATTTCATAGGCTTGTGTGGGTTGGCTGAGTGTCTCAGTGGTCATTTCTCTCCTCCTTTGCTTTTGGGCATCTAGTTGCAGAGATGTCACTCGCAACCCTCAACAGCAGTCTTGATAGAAGGACAGAGAGCGAGAGCTTCCACTAAATTGGAACTTTTCCTCTTCCCTCGATCTCAACTCTAAATTGCAGTAGCTGAGCCATCACTAACAAAAACATCCTTCAGCCTGGAGGGAAAGCGACCTAGGCCTTGGCCCCCCAGAGGTTTCCCCCTCAAAGGGTGTTTTTCCTCTCCTCTGTGCCAATGGTCATAATATTTAGATATGGTTAGTGCTTTCATAGGTTCCATAATTAGGTTCCGTTGTTGGATGGAGTCGGATGGTGGCCCCGGCTGCTGTCTCTCTCCTTAGTAAGTCTCACCCTTCTGCCTCATGTCAACTTCCATTACACTCAATATTCTTCATCATCTCCCATTCCTCTCCTGTTCTTCCCATTTACATCCATCAACCTCTACTCCCACTCTCGATATTGTCTGACTTCTCGCCTCCTTTGATGCTTGACACCCTTCTGGGTATTCTTTTGGGCTTCTTCCTTAGCTGCCTTTAGCCATGGGAATCTTTCCTATGGCACCTATGGGGTGGAACCCTTCACTAGGGATCCTCGCTGTCGTACCCCTACAGGGTGGTAGATCCCACAGGTAGAGAGGCGAACAGCCACAATGTATCCAAATTACACAAGCATACATCATTCAAGCTGTGTAAGCACACTGAATTGCAAGGCTATGCCTGTAGTTCAATGGGCGGAACAACAAACCACTTCCCCATCAAGACTTTAAAGGCCACTCTTCCTAACTAGTCCAGGATTCATTTCTTTCACTGCCCTACCATCCTTCCCTCCTCCCCCAGGTGCACATCTTTCTTTCCCATGGGTTTCTTCCTAAGCTACCTTTAGCCATGGGAATTTGTGGCAGTATAGGAACCCCCTCTGGACGTCTCCTCTATTCTTTTCCCTTTTTCATTTAAAATCTACTGCAGTAGTGCTTATTTATTCTCTAATACTTCTTTTTTTATACTTCATTTTCTATCATAATAGGGTTGGTCTCCTATTATGGTAACTTTTATCTCTCTTTCCCCTCTGTTTTTCTCTTGTCCATGAGGTGGGGTATAAGTGGGTTATGAATGAAAGAGCATTATTTCAATTAGAATAACCAGAAAAACGTAGGATAATAATAATTATAAAGTAATAGTTAATCCCTTAAGTTTTTCTTGTAGGTAAAAGAAGGACCCCCCCTCTTTAGTATGCTTGATTTTGGGACCCAAGCATCCCATGAGAGGGCTGGTCGCTTTATAACTGTGCTTTTAGGAAAACCTAGCCGAGTGGTGCTGCGGTTTGTTTGCAGAGTGTCCATCTTTAAAAGGATAAAAGCAAAGTGCTCATTCTGTTGTTTTCACCCACCCCAACCTGCTCTCATATGGTGATAAATAAAACAAAAGAAAACAGAAAGTCACCTCTGTAAGTTTACTTCAGCAATTCCCCCTGTGCTTAGAAGACCGTCTGGCTGAGAGAGACGCTCTTGTTGTTGGTATGCATCTCACGGGTTTACTTTCCCCTCCCTAAGGTGTCAGAGTGCCAAAAAGAATACTGCATAGGATCAAGAGCAGTAAGCTTACTTTCCCCTCATTCTCCTGCTTAATAAAAGAAAATAATAGATAGAGCGTTTTCGGACTGGGCAGTGCTGTGCATCGCCAGTCTAAATAAAGCCAAAGTAATGAGTGACTGTTTTAAAGAAGTAATGTTTAACGGCTGCTGCATTTATCAGTTTGGGTGCAAACCCTTTTCTTTATAGACTTCATTTGTTTTAGAGAAAAACAAAGCTTTTGGGATACAAAGGGGTTAGGTTAAATCAAGAAAACTTATCCCATAATTTAAATTGCCCGGATGCATTGCTAAGGAACAAACCTTAGCAACAACATACAAGTGTATATTTAGGTTTTAATTAGTGCAATTATTTCTGTCTTTCTTGTTTCCTTTTAATGAACATAACAGGACCTACCTAGAAAGGATAATTTTTCATGAATGGCTGGCACTTATATGTAGGAATTCTTAGGGACCAACCACCCCTTCTTTCTCTACTTTTAAAGTGTTCTACTATGGATGAGTTACATAACAGAGGGCGGAGTCAGGATGTTAAGTGACCCTTAGCTATGCATACTAAAAACATATGTTTTCTCTGAATGCTGGAATAATTTAAAATGGATAATCAATTAATATTATTAAAATGCAATCTAGTGGGCTCTGATACTGCCCAAATTCATGTATTAGTATAGATTTATTTCATGTATTAGCGATGGGGCGGATCAGATGTCCTATGATGTCATCATTTGGGCAGTATAAAATGCATAGAGTTAACCATTCTTCAGATAGGTTTCGGATACAGAGGATGGTGGTCCTGTTCGTCATATAGGACCACTCTGTGGCACTTCTTTAAGTTCTTTATGAGCTGTTGAATTTATTTATTTTATGTTGCAATAATTTTGATTTATTTTGATCCTAAATAAATCCTTTTCATCACACTAAGGTAGTGTGTACCAACAAACAAATCGTGTTCTGTGTTGTCACTAAACTTCCACCCTCCGACAGTTGGTGTCAGTAGTGGGATACTGGTCATCCAAAGCCTACTAGGGGGAGGCCAGATGATACCAGTCTTGGTATCAGTGACAACATGGCATCTGGAATGGATCAAAAAGTGGGTGCTGTCACACGTTCGCAGGCAGAGCAGAGGGAAGAACCTTTGTATGCTGGACTTCCTGATGTCAGACAGAAAACAGCTAAAGAGATTCCAGTAGATAAAGAAGAAGAAGATGAAGGACATCAAGAAATTCTCCCAGATGGTGGGGATCTTCCCCCAAGAGACATTAATGATCTACTCCATTGGCTAGCTGTACGTCAAATGGAGATAGAGCGGCAGTGAGACGCTGATGCCCAAGAAAGAGACTGGGATAGGAGAAGGCAAGATGCCCGGTGGGTCGAGACATTACAATTGCTACAGCAGCTGGGTGTGGGACATGGAGCTGGAAGTGGGAACACACCCAGTAATCCTAAAGATATAAAACTGTCACGCATGTTACCTTCAGATGATATAGAGGCCTATTTGATTATGTTTGAAAGGGTGGCCAAGGCGTGTGATTGGCCAGCCCAACAATGGGTTGTGAGACTTGCTCCCATCTTTCAGGTAAGGCCCAGTTGGCATACAGTGATATGACACACTATTGGCAGATGATTATGACTTGGTAAAACAGCAAATCTTGAAACGATATGATATTAATGAAGAGACGTACTGGCAAAGGTTTCGAGCATTGAAACATCAGCCTCAAGATCCTCCAAGAGATACATACGTAAGACTACGAGAACTTTGTCTAAAATGGATTGTACCAGATGGGAAATCAAGAATGGACATTATTGAAATGTTTGTAATGGAGCAGTTTTTACAGGTGTTTCCAACTGATGTACAGATTTGGATTAAGGAGCATAATCCGGAGTCAGCTGAGATGGATGTTACCTTAGCTGAGGATTTTTTTAGCTGCCCATCAACCATATAAGAGAGGCGGAACCGGTTTATATGAATCTATCACAAAACCTACAGGGGTAAGAAATCCTCAGACTGTTCTACCAAAACTTTATGAACCTGATAAAGAAAAGCAAACTTTATCTATGAATGTAATTTGTCATAATTGTCGGGGTAAGGGACATATTGCTAGATTTTGTCCTTCTAGGAAACCAGATAAAGCTCACCTAGCCTTATTGAATTGTACATATTTAACTACCATAGTACAATTACAGGGAGAAAAGGTTTTGGGTCTGATAGATTCTGGCAGTAAATATACCTTAATTAGAAAAGATTTAGTAATGAATGGGGCAAGGGGACCTCCCGTGCAGGTGATTTGTGTTCATGGGGATAGTCATCAGTACCCCACAGTTAAACTACCTCTCCAGGTCAATGGAACTGAGTCCTTGGTTACAGCCGGGTTAGTCCCATGCTTACCTGTACTGGTAGTGATAGGTCATGATTTTCCTGGCTTCTCCTCCCTGTTATTAAATCATAAACCTGGTATGACAGCTATGCCTACCAGAGTACAAAGTAAAAAAGATGTGCTACTTGGGGATTTATTCCCATTTGATGGTGAGATATATGGGTCCCTGGGAAAACTAGGAAATCAGGATATGAAAAAAAATACAAGATAAATGGAAACAAGATAAATATGGGGTTCCTGAAAAGACATCACAGATATATGTCAAGCTGGATATGGCAAACAACAACAAAATGATGTATCATTAAAACCTTTTATTCAACAGGTGGGCCAAAAGGAGACACCAGGGGTACCTCAAATGCAGATTATAAATGAGTTATTGTACTGTATATGTAACATAGAAACATAGAAACATAGAATTTGATGGCAGATAAGGACCGCTTGGCCCACCCAGTCTGCCCATTTCCCTACCTACTGGATAAGCTGCAGATCCTAGTTAACCAGCAGCCTACTTCTTCCTACCCCCACCCCCTAGAATTGCCTTATGACTGTCCCATGCATGCTTGAATTCCACCACTGTTTTTGACTCCAACCTCCTCCGGAAGGCAGTTCCATGCATCCACACCCTCTCTGAAAAATACTTCCTTAAATTACCTCTGAGCCGCCTCCCCCATCTTCAAATTGTGCCCCCTTGTTCTTGCACACCTCTTTTTTTGAAATATGCTACCCTCTTGGACTTTGTTGATTCCCTTGAGGTACTTGAAAGTTTCTATCATGTCCCCCCTCTCCCTCCTTTCCTCGAGGCTATACATATTAAGCTCCTTTAGTCTCTCTTCATATGTCTCCTGGTGAAGACCCTGCACCATTTTAGTTGCCCTCCTCTGGACAGCTTCCATCCTGTCTATGTCTTTGCAAACATTGGGTCTCCAGAACTGCACGCAGTACTCCAGATGGGGTCTGACCAGCTGTCTGTACAGAGGGATAATAACTTCCTGTTTTCTACTGGTGATGCCTCTCCCTATGCATCCCAGTATCCCCCCAGCCCTCCATGCTGCCCTCTCATATTGCTTGCCCACCTTTAGGCCATCTGATATGACTACCCCCAGGTCCCTTTCCATTTCTGTTGTTGTTAGCATTTCTCCCCATTGTGTGCCTTCTTCTCCTGGGTTTTATTTCCCAGGTGCTTACCTGCACTTCTTAGCATTGAATCTAGCTGCCATACATTTGACCATTCCTCTAACCTTGCCAAGTCCTTCTCATCCTCTCCACCCCACCTTGTGCATCAACGCTGTTGCAGATCTTTGTGTCATCTGCAAAGAGACATACTTTTCCTTCCAGTCCCTCTGCAATGTCGCTTATAAAGACATTGAAGAGGACCGGTCCTAATACTGAACCCTGCAGTACACCACTAGTAACCCCCCTTTCTTCAGAGTGAACTCCATTTACTATTACTCTCTGTGTCCTATTCTCCAGCCAATTCTTTACCCAGGCTGTCATCTTGGGACCCACTCCCAGGCTGGCTAACTTGTATATTAATCTTTTGTGTGGGACTATGTCAAATGCCTTGCTAAAGTCTAGGTAGGCCATGTCCACAGCCCTCCCTGATCTACTACTTTAGTCACCCAGTCAAGAAATCTATCAGATTCATCTGAATGACCTTCTGCTGTTAATCCATGCTGCCTTGGGTCCTGTGCCCTCTGGCCTCTAGATACTCAACAATTCTTTCCTTCAGAAGTGATTCCATCATTTTCCCTATCACTGAGGTTAAACTAACAGGTCTGTAGTTTCCTGCTTCTGCCTTGCTCCCACTTTTGTGAAGGAATCACATCTGCCTCTTCCAGTCCTTGGGTACCACCCATCCTCCCATGATTTGTTAAAGAGGGTAGTCAGTGGTGTCACTAGTTTTACCTTTAGTTCTTTAGAATTCTGGGATGAATCCCATCAGGCCCCATTGCTTTGTCCACCTTCAGTTTTAAGAGTTCTTTCAGAATCCTTTCTTCTGTAAATGGGCTGGTATCAACTTCTGTATCCAGAGTGTTTCTACTGTTTGTTTTAGGTACCTCCCCCTCTTCATTTGTAAATATTGAGCAAAAATATTTGTTTAGTATCTCTACCTTTTCACAGTCCTCCTCTGCCCACCCTCCTCCCCTTTATTAAGCCTCACTATCCCTCCCTTGGTCTTCCTTCGCTCCCTGATGTGCCTATAAAAGGTTTTATCCCCCTTCTTAACTGAGTTGGCTATCTTTTCCTCGGTTTGGGCCTTTGCTGTTCTGACTGCCTTCCCAGCTTCCATTTGCTTTAACTGATACAGTTCTCTGTCCTGCTCCTTCTGTGATTCCTTGTACTTCCTGAATGTTTTCTTTTTCTCTTGAACCTTCACTGCCACTTCCTTTGAGAACCATAGTGGTTTCTTACATTGTTTTGTTTTATTTGCTTTACACAAAGGCTCATTACCTCTGTGATGGCAGTTTTTATTATTCCCCATTGTTCTTCCACCCCTCCTTCCTGCCCATTTGCTAGTGCATTCCTTAGGCACTCACTCATTTTGGCAAAGTCAGCCCTCCTAAAGTCCAGTACTTTTGCCTTTGTATGGCTTGACTTGCTGTATTTATTGTGAACCATACTGTTCGATGGTCGCTAGTTCCCAGATGCTACCCACTTACATCTGTGATCCTCCTCCATCTCCATTTGAGAGAACCAGGTCTACGATTGCTCCCTCGAGTGGGCTCCAATACTAGTTGTCTAAGGCATGCCCCTGTAGGGCATCTAGAATAACCCCACTCTTCGAAGTGGCTGCTGCAACTGCACTCCAGTTAACATCTGGGATATTCAGATCACCCGTCAGCAATATCTCCCCTTTTTCTGCCATTCTAAGTATACTTTCTATCATTTCCTTGTCCATTTCCTCCCCCTGAGAAGGGGGTCTGTATACAACTCCTGTGCGGATTGTGGTGCCATTGCCTGTCTCCAAATTTACCCACAGTGCTTCTTCTCCTCCCTGTTTACCCTTTTGTTCTGTTGCTTTGATTCCTTCCCTTATGTAAAGAGCTACTCCTCCTCCTTTTTTACCCTCCCTGTCCCTCCTGTAGATAGTGTATCCTGGTATGTTTACGTCCCAGTCATGGTTTTGAGTGTACCATGTTTCTGTGACTGCCACGATATCCAGATGTTCCTCCTCCATCAAGGCCACTAATTCAGGAAGCTTGTTACCCAGACTACGGGCATTGGTACTTATTGCTCTCCATTTTTTGATGGCTTTACCTTCTACACAAGCACTGGAGAGACAGTAGAACAGTTGTTAGTTCCCCAGTGCTATAGGCAGGACATATTGGTTTTAGGTCATGATGTACCCTGGCCAGACATATGGGAAGGGACAAAACTACCAATAGAATTCTGCAAAGATTCTTTTGGCCTGGCATACATCAGGACATAGCCCAATATTGCCAGACATGTCCCGAATGCCAACTAATTGCCCAAAAGAAAAAGATGGATGTGGTACCCTTATTACCCCTTCCATTGGTAATGACCCCATTTGAAAGGATAGGTATGGATGTTGTGGGACCCCTTGACAAGAGCAGTAAAGGTAATAGGTTTATTCTAGTGGTTTGCGACTACGCAACTAAATATCCTGAGTCAATACCAATGAGATCGGTCACCACTACTCAGATAGCAGAGGAACTGGTTAAACTATTTAGTCGGTTGGGAATTCCCAAGGAAACTGTAACAGATAGAGGGACAAATTTCAATTCAGAATTATTAAAGGAGTTATATAGATTATTGGGAATTGTGGCTTTAAGAACATCCCCTTACCACCCTCAGATGGAGGCGTTAGTGGAGTGGTATAATCAAACTCTGAAACAAATGGTAAGAAAGTTTGTAAAAGATGAGGGAAAGGAATGGGATAAGTATCTGCCCTTTCTGTTGTTTGCTTACTGAGAGGTACCTCAAGCCTCTACTGGGTACTCTCCCTTCTCCCTGTTATATGGCAGAAATCCCAGAGGAATATTGGATGTAGTCAAAGAATGTTGGGAAGAGGGGAAAGATTTAAAATCTCCTGTCCTAGCGCAGTATATGAGGCAATTAAAACAAAGGTTGGTTTAATTTGCTCATAAGGCCCATGAAACAGGAATCGAAGCACAAAAGGGTCAGAAAGGTAATTATGATAAAGGAACCAACATAAACAAACAGTTCTTGGTAGGAGATAAAGTATTGTTGTTGTTACCTTCCTCTACTCATAAATTATTTATGAAATGGCAGGGTCCTTACACAATACTTTGCCAAACAGGGTCAGTGACCTATGAAATAAGTACACCAGACAGAAAAGAAAAACCAAAAATCTATCATGCAAATTTATTGCAAAAATGGCATGAAAGATCTGTGACAGACTTTCAGTTGATTGTAATGCCTGATGAAAAACAAAATGAGATGGATTTAGCTTATGGGTGCCTAGAAGAATAAAAAGGGGTAGAATCAATTACTATAAATCCAGAACTGACAGGACAGCAACAAAAGGAATTACAGAGTTTAGTCAAATGATTTGCAAACACTTTTATTAGTACCCCGGGGCTAGCAAAAGGAGTAGGACATAAAATCCAGACATCTGCTGGGTCTATCAGGAAGAAGCTGTATCGTCTTTCTGAAAGAAGTAAACATCTGGTACAAAAGGAAATTCAAAATCTAAGGGAATTGGGGATTATTGGACCTTCTCATAGTCCTTGGGGATCCCCTGTAGTAATTGTTCCAAAAAAGGAGGGAGGTATCTGGCTATGTCTAGATTTTTGAGGGGTAAATCAGGTCTCACAATTTGATGCTTATACGATGCCAAGAATAAATGAGATTATTGATAAAGTGGGAAATGCCAAATATATTTCAACCTTGGACCTAACGAAGGATATTGGCAAATCCCATTAGCAGAACAGTGAGAAGCAAAAAACAGCCTTCAGTACCAATATGGGCTTATTTCAGTTTAAAACTATGCATTTTTGTCTTCATGGAGCCCCAGCGACCTTTCAACAATTTATGGACCAGGTATTGGCACCACATATTAATTACTGTGCAGCCTACCTGGATGATATTGTTGTGTTCACTACAGATTGGGAAACTCATATGAACCACCTAGAGACAGTAATTAAGTCTCTCCGACAAGTGGGGATGATCATCAACCCTACAAAGTGTACGTTAGCGAACACTGAAACTTGATATTTAGGTTTTCTGTTGGGGAATGGGCTTATTAGGCCAGAGGTTAGTAAAATAGAGGCTGTTGCAAATTGTCCTGCACCTAATACCAAGAAACAAGTTTGATCGTTTCTGGGATTAGTTGGTTATTACAGGAGATTCTTACCACATTTTCAACAATAGCTACCCCACTTATGGACCTCACTAAAAATAAATTTAGTAACCAGGTTAAAGGGACCACAGAATGTGAATAAGCATTTCTTCATATTAAAGCAGCATTATGCTCTTCTCCAGTATTATGCAGCCCCAATTTTCAGTATCCATTTGATGTATATTCTGATGCCTTGAGTACTGGTATTGGGGGAGTACTCAGCCAAACTATAAAAGGGGAGGACCATCCTGTGGTATACATTTCAAGGAAACTTCATGATAGAGAACAACAGTATTCAACTATAGAACAAGAGTGTTTGGCTGCAAAGTGGGCAATAGAAACCCTTCGATTTTATTTATGGGGAGCACCTTTTAATTTGATTACTGACCATAACCCCCATTGCTTTCTTTCACAAATGAAAGATAAGAATACCAGAGTTATGAGGTGGTACCTTGTCCTGCAGTCATATAAATTTATGGTACAACACAGGGCCAGAAATAAACATGTCAATGCAGACTTTCTCTCCAGCTATGGAGCTAACAGCCAAAAAAAGACTACAACCATAGTAGAAAAGGAAAATAAAAAGGACACCCCAGGGCGAAATAATAACTAAATAAAAAAAAGGAGGGTGACCTTTTGTCACCTTGTTGTTTTTGTTAAAATTTATAATGGGTGCCCTGGGGTGGAGCTTCTTAGAGAGGGAGGGCAGAAGCTCCATCCTACCCTGAAGTAATAGGGTAGGTTGTCTGGAAAAATCAGTTCTAAAGTTCAGATAACTGATTTTTCACCTAACTTTGGGGGAATGTGGTAGTGTTGGAACCCCCCTCCCGGATGTCTCCTCTATTCTTTTCCATTTTTTCATTTAAAATCTACTGCAGTAGTGCTTATTTATTCTCTAATACTTATTTTCTATACTTTCTTTTCTATCATAATAGGGTTGGCCTCCTATTATGGTAACCTTTATCTCTCTTTCCCCTCTGTTTTTCTCTTGTCCATGAGGTGGGGTATAAGTGGGTTATGAATGAAAGCGGATTATTTAAATTAGAATCACCAGAAAAACGTAGGATAATAATAATTATAAAGTAATAGTTAATCCCTTAAGTTGTTCTTGCAGGTAAAAGAAGGAAGACCCCCCCCATTTAGTATGCTTGATTTCAGGACCCAAGCATCCCATGAGAGGGCTGGTTGCTTTATAACTTTGCTTTTAGGAAAATTTAGCCAAGTGGTGCTGCGTTTTGTTCTCAGAGTGTCCGTCTTTAAAAGTATAAAAGCAAAGTTCTCATTCTGTTGTTTTCACCTACCCCATCCCACTCTCATATGGTGATAAATAAAATAAAACAAAAGTCATCTACAGTATGTAAGTTTACTTTGGCAATGCCCCAGTGCTTAGAAGACCATCTAGCTGAGAGAGACGCTCTTCTTATTGGTATGCATCTCACGGGTTTACTTCCCCTTCCTAAGGTGTCAGAGTGCCACAAAGAATACTGCATGGGATCAAGGGGGGAACGCTTACTTTCCCCTCATTCTCCCACTTAATAAAAGAAAATAATAGACGGAGCATTTTCGGACTGGGCAGCGCTGTGCATCGTCAGTCTAAATAAAGCCAAAGTAATGAGTGGCTGTTTTAAAGAAGTAATGTTTAGCGGCTGCTACATTTATCAGCTTGGGTACAAACCCTTTTCTTTATGTAATAGACTTCATTTGTTTTAGATAAAAACAAAGCTTTTGGGATACAAAGGGGTTAGGTTAAATCAAGAAAACTTATCCCATAATTTAAATTGCCCGGATGCATTGCTAAGGAAAGAACCTTAGCAACAACATACAACAAGTGTATATTTAGGTTTTAATTAGTGCAATTATTTCTGTCTTTCTTGTTTCCTTTTAATGAACATAACAGAACCTACCTAGAAAGGATAATTTTTCATGAATGGCTGGCACTTATATGCAGGAATTCTTAGGGACCATCCACCCCTTCTTTCTCTACTTTTAAAGTGTTCTACTATGGATGAGTTACATAACAGAGGGCGGAGTCAGGATGTTAAGTGACCCTTAGCTATGCATACTAAAAACATATGTTTTCTCTGAATGTTAGGATAATTTAAAATGAATAATCAATTAATATTATTAAAATGTAATCTAATGGACTCTGATACTGCTAAAAATTAATGTATTAGTATAGATTTCTTTTATGTATTAGTGATGGGGTGGATCAGATGTCCTATGATGTCATCATGTGGGCAGTATAAAATGCATAGAGTTAACCATTCTTCAGATAGGTTTTGGACACAGAGGATGGTGGTCCTGTTGGTCATATAGGACCACTCTGTGGCACTTCTTTAAGTTCTTTAAGAGCAGTTGAATTTATTTGTAATTTTATTTTGAAATTATTTTGATTTATTTTGATCCTAAATAAATCCTTTTCATCACACTAAGGTAGTGTGTACCAACAAACAAATTGTGTTCTGTGTTCTCACTAAACTTCCACCCTCCAACAGAATTATTCCCACAGCACGTATGGGGTAGAACCCTTCACTAGTGTTCCTCGCCATTGTACCCCTACAACATGGTAGATCCCACAGACAGAGAGGCAAACAACCACAATGTATCCAAGTCACACAAGCATACATCATTCAAGTTGCCTAAGTACATTGAAATAAATAAATAACTGATTTGTTGTAGCATTGGAATGTAGTGCTGTTGTTTTTTGGGGGAATTTCCTTCTTAGCAGTTTGAAGTTCAAGATGTCAAACAGATTTTATGGGGTGCATAAAGGAGTTTAGAAAATGAGTAGGGAGAGTTCTCGGCCTCTGGCTGTCTGAACCCTTGCCAAGGGGTACATTTATGTGCTGATAGAAACTGGAAAATAACAAGTCCCAGTGCCAACTGACTATCTACCACATAAAATCAATCAATGGTTAGCAATTTTGAAAATTAATCCCCATTTTGTTAATTTCTCTTAACAAGTGAGCAAGCGACAGTCTCCCCCTCACCCAACTCACTTCACTTAATCTCACTTCTCAGCAACTCCAGCTTCACAATTCATCCCATTTCAACAAAGAAAACAACTACCTCATATTTTTTTTTATTTGACTGATGTCAGTGTTGCTGCCTGACTACACATGCAAGGGAAGCCCATGCCATTCTCATTATGGGCTCAGGTGCTCACTGCCACTTCTGACTGCCATTCTGACCATAAAGCTCAGGAATTATGCTAAAAGGCAAAACAATCCAGTGTTAAAACCAGACTTCTATTTCAAGCTGGCAACCATACTAGAAGTGTGTGTGTGGGGGGGGGCGGTCAAGGGCAAGGCACTTTAAACTTCCAAAACCATTAAAATATACAACAGCACCCTCTACTGCGAGACCCAGCAGTGGAGGAACTACTTTGCAAAAAATGTGTTTTATTTTATTTTTGATTTATGTCTTTTTTTATATTTTTGTATGTTATTAAACATTTTCTAGAAAAAAAATATTTTCAAAGTGCAATAATTCCCTCCAGGGTGGGTGATAGGAGCTATTCCAGGAGCGGCCCAGTATAGCTGTCCACCCTGTAAGGTATTATTTCTATCTTGTATGCCATGAATAGCTCAGGGAAATGAAGCCTCCCAGGGAGGTGTGTTCAGGAAAGTGGCTCTGTTTTCATTTTCTTCTGTTTTAATTGTGATATTTGAATAGTTGGTACTTTAAATTAGTGCTGTGAGTTAAATTAGTGCTGTGAGTTACAACTGTTACATGGGCTGTGATATTGTAACTGTTGGTGGCTTGTGTGCTGGTTGTAGGAACAGTTGTTGGCTGTGATATTTAAAATAAAATTTAAATCTGTGCTGTTTGCTTGGTGAGAGCGGGAAGAGGTAGTATAATTACAGATACCATCTTGTCTTACATAATTCACTTGGGAACAGAAGAGGGAGGTGTGTTCAGGAAAGTGGCTCTGTTTTATTTTCTTCTGTTTTAATTGTGATATTTGAATAGTTTGTACTTTAAATTAGTGGTGTGAGTTAAATTAGTGCAGTGAGTTACAACTGTTTAAATTAGTACTGGGGACAGGTTAAATTTGAGCAAGGAGTGGAAGAGCATACTCAGACAGGGAATGGAGGGGTATAGTTCAACAAGGGTGAATTTAAACTAGGAAGGGGGTGGTGAGGGGACCATTGTTAGAAACAATGTCCGGATAGAGTGCTCACCTCCCTAGTTAGAGGTGAAGGCAGTGAGGAGAGGGCACAGAGAGGACCAAAGGGTGGGAAGAAGAGGAATGGTAAGGTTGCCGATGCAACAGTCTGGAAGGTGGTCTCACTGAATGCAAGAAGCCTAAGGTACAGAACTGCAGAGTTACAGGCTCTTTTGGTGGTGGAATTGGTGGACATATCGGCCATCATGGAAACATGGACCACCAAGTACCAGGACTGGGATATGATGATCCCAGGGGGCAGGCTATTCAGAAAGGATAGGGCCAAAGGGAATGGGAGGTGGTGAGCTATGTAAGGGAGGGGATTTAGTGCATAAAGAAGGAAGGGGAGGAGGGAAGGACAGAAGCTCTGTGGATGCAGTTCCAGGATGTGAGGAATATGACACTGAGGATGTGAGGGTTCTGACCTGGACTGGGAACTGGCAGATCAAGTTTGAAGGGTAAGCAGGAAGGGAAGCATGGTGGTGGTGGGGGATTTCAGCCTAGCAGGGGTGGAATGGAGCACAACTGCCACCATGAGTGCAAGAGAGGGGGTCCTGTTGGAAGCTTTTCAGGACAACTTCTTGACACAGCTGGTACATGGGCCGACATGGCTGGAAAGGAGTTTTGACCTTGCACTGGATAATGGGGAAGCTGTAAGGAACCTAGAAGCGGGGGAACCACTTACTGGGAGTGACCACTACTTGGTGTGGTTCATGCTAAACACAGGGAGGGACACGGGGGCACAGGTACAAGGGTGGTTGAGTTTAGGGGGGTGGACTTTAGGATGATGGGGGAAATTCTGAGCAAGCACCTAGCAGACATTCAACAACACATGGATGCAGATCAGAAATGGAATATAATAAGGGAAGGGCTGGCAGAGGCAACTGAGACCTGTACTAGAAAAAAAACAAGAAGGGCAGGGCAAAGAAATGCAGTTGGCTGTCACCGGAGGTCAGGGAAGGGGTGAGAGCCAAGAGGGCAACATTTTGGAAGTAAAGGAAAATAGGAAGGGGAGAAGATGAAGTTGTATACAGGAAAAAGTATGGGGAGGTCACCAGACTGGTCAGGGGGACCAAAGCGTCTATAGAGCTGAAACTGGCACAAGGGATCAAAAGAGGAGAAAAAGACTTCTTCTATTAAATAGGTGAGAAAAGGAGAAGCAATGACCAGCTTGTGAGGATCAAGAAAGATGGGGGTGGGTGGAGAAGGGGCAGAGCAGGCAGAGGCACTGAATGAGTATTTCTGCTCTGTGTTCACACAGAAGAGGGGCAACACCTCAGGCAAGTGGGGGGTGTAAGGGGGGGAGAGGATGACAGATATGGGGATTACAGAGGGCAGGGTGCTGGAAGGGTTGACAGCATTAAGAGTGGGCAAAGCACCTGGACCAGATGGCATTCACCCTAGAGTACTGAGGGAGCTGGCAAAGGGCCTTGCGGGGCCACTGGCAGACCTGTTCAATACGTCCCATGACACAGGATGTGTACCACAGGACTGGAGGATGGCCCACATGATGCCCATCCATAAAAGTGGGACAAAAGATTACCCAGGGAACTACAGGCCAGTGAGCCTCACCTCAATCATGGATAAACTCATGGAGACCTTCCTAAAGGAGAGGCTTGCGAGCTTCTTGGAGTCAAACAGTATCCAGGATGACCAGCAACACGGGTTTGTCATCAGGCAGATCATGCCAGACAAACCTGATAGAGTTCTATGCCTGGGTGACACGGGAACTGGATAAGGGCCAGGTTGTGGACGTCCTGTACTTGGACTTCAGTAAGGCCCTTGATTCAGTGCTGTATGGGAGATTGGGGGGGGGGAAGCTAGAGTATGTGGGGCAGAACCACAAATGGTGACCTGGATCAGGAACTGCAGCTGAGGGGGAGACAGCAAAGGGTGGTGGTGGGGGGAACTCTCATCACCGAGAGCGGTGATGAGCAGGAGACTCATAGGGATCCATGCTAGGACCAGTACTGTTTAGGATTTTCACTGCAGATATCTGGAATGGGATCTGGAGCAAAATCAGCCTGTTAGCAGATGATACCAAGATGGGAGCTGTGGTGATTGACACGGGGAGGGTTTGCAGGAGGACCTGAATAAGCTACAGAAGTGGGCAGATAAATGTCAGCTGGGGTTCAACTCAAAAAGTGCAAGGTTCTGCACTTCGGAGCCCAGAATCAGGGAAGGGATTACCACTTAAATGGGGTTCAGTTGGGTTGCTCCACAAAAGAGAAGGACCTGGTGTGATCATAACAGGAAGCAGGAACAACTCTGCTCAATGCAGAAGGGCGGCAGCAAAAGCCAGCAAAATGCTCGGGTGTATAGCTAGAGGGATCTCTTCCAGAAGTAGGGAGTTTATCCTGCCACTGTATAGGTCACTGGTCAGGCCCCACTTGGAGTACTGCATGCAATAATGGCGCCAATTCCTGAAGAAGGACATCAGATTGTTGGAGGGGGTACAGCGTAGAGCTGCAAAGGAGATCCAGGGATTGGAGGGCAAGCCATATGAGGAACGGCTGGGGGAATTGAATATGTACTCTCTGGAAGAGAGGAGAAACAAGGGAGATATGATTGAGGCCTTTAAGTACCTGAAGGGAATAAACAACACGAGAGGACACCATCGGAGATTGAAGAGAGAGATGAGGAGAAATTTTTTCACAGAAAGAGTGGTAAACAAGTGGAATTCCTTGCCAGGTGAAGTAGTGGCCTGCAAGACAGTAGAAAGCTTCAAGATGGGTTGGGGTAGGGTAAGGGGTAATAGGATGGGGGGAAGGGAGGGGCAGCAGCATTATACAGTGCTAGCTGTACACTTGAGCAGACTTGATAGACCATGAAGCCTGTTTCTGCTGGCATTTTCGTATGTTCGTATCCACAGGGGGCCAATTTAGTGTAGAAAGAGCCCTTCAGAGATATTCCCTGTGGCAGACACTGAGCAAAATGTGATATGCAATGGTATGCAAACTTCAATTTCAAAAGATCAGACTCATTGAGAGATGACAGAAGCGGTTCTCCATAGGTGATAGCAGGTAAAAGGATGTTGTTGTCAACTGATAGCCTGGCCTCCTTTGAAAAGAAAGGGTACAATCTGTACAACAAGCCTAGTTTCTGGTTTAGGGTTTTGACCACTACAGTACAAGTCACATTAAACTGTTACTTCAATGAGTTGCTTTAGTATTTCTGATTGAGATGCATACGTGTTGCTGGATCCAGCACAAAATCTTGCAGATTGCAGAACTTGGTGTCATATTCAAAGAGACATACTTTCCCTTCCAGTTCCACTGCAAAGTCCCCTATGAAGATACTGAAGAGGACTGGTTCCAGCACTGAACCCTGCAGTGCCTCGCTGGTCACCCCACCCCGTCCTTAGAGTGTGAGCTATGTAAGCAATAATACCCAACAGGGTGGGCAGTATTGTGCTATACCGGACCGCCCAGGGGCATGATGAGGCCCGACACCGCAGGCGGAGGACCTTATAGCCCCTGGAAGGTCCGGTATAGCACAATACCGCCCACCCTGGAGGGTATTATTGCACTTAGAAAATGGGCTTGTGTATACATTTTAAATATGTAACAAAATAACAGAAGAAATCACTTTCAGAAGGAATATAAAGACAAAAAAAAATCTTCTTTTTGGTTAAATAATCCCTCCTGTTTGTATGCTGTTCCTTTCCTGCAACCCCCACCATGGTTACAGAGCCATTCTCATCTGCTAACAACCCCAGCATGTTCAGAAAAAGAGTTTTGTAACCCCCAGCAGTCTCTTGCTATCAGTTCTACTTTTCTGTTCCCTTTCTTCAAGACTGTTTTTTGTTCCTGAGAGATGCGCCTGTAAGGCGCGACCTTGCCATGCAAAACAGGAAGTGGAGACCCACAAATAGGATCACAGACAGCAGCGCTCCAAATTACTTTATTTTTCAAAAATTCGGCAGCGCTCAGTTGTTTTTTCTATTTCCATGATAACTATGTGTGTGTGTCTTAAATGCTGTCCACTGGTGGGGAGAGTGAACACTGCAAGTCACAGTTGAGACCGATGAAGTTATTCCGGTTTCAGATAAAACAAACGGAAGTAATTTCACCTTGTGCCGGGAAATCTGCTTTTTTTCTTTTGCTCTGCTGATGGTTTGTGTGGACCAAGGAGGCACCGTAAGCACCGTACCTTAGTGGCATGAGAGGAGCATGGAGTGAGGAGCGGAGGCAGCACCGATCTATTTGGCTGCCCAGACATGCGGCTTCAGTCCCGGGTAGGTGCCACTACTACAGCAGCTGGTTTTTGAGGGGCTGGTAGCCACGAGGAAATGGGTCTGTCCGATCGGTTCCTCACACTGTTCTGCTTTTCAAAAACTTTTTGGAAGCGATGTTTATTATGTGGTGGAATGTGATGTTTTTCTGCAGCAGGGACTTGTATAAATAAATGTTACCCTACGGGGATAGAATGAGATAGACGGTGAAGGAGCATGCCGCCTTGGGTACGGCCAGTGTGTGACAGGGGCAGTAGCACTCTATTACTCTGGCATGTCTCCTGAAATTAATTTCTGTTCCAGTGGCAACGTTTATTTAATTGACAACCGTGTTGATTTTTTTTTTTCTGACTACAGACAGAGCGCTAGTGATCAGCGTGGTGTGGGGAAGTTCGATAGCTGATTTATTTAGAATGATTTTTTTTAGATGTTGTGCTGAGTTAACGTTTACTTTGTTTTTTATAGTGGTGGCAATGGTAGTGGGGGGCTTAAATCGCTCACTAAGTGTTAAAAAAAAATGGCGACAGTTTGAGAGTGTGTGCCCAGCGCTTCAGCCAATGAGGAAGCAGGGTGCTGGCACAAGGATACTTTGCTGGCTATCAGGAAGGTTTGGGCTGGGGCTTTTTATTTGGTGGGCATCTATTGTCTGATAGATGCCCACCTAAATAAGTGTCTCAGCCAATCAGAGGTGAGAATTTTCTTTGCCCATTTTCTAATTATCACTACCCTCTGCCTCCTATCCATTAGCCAGTTGCATACCCACTTAACTATTTTGGCTCCTACTCTCAGATTGGTCAGCTTCCTAATCAGTCTTCTGCATAGCAGTGTCAAAAACCTTGCTGAAGACTAAATAGGCTACATCTACTGCCCTCACCTTGTCTATTTCCCTGGTAACCTAGTAAAAGTAAAAGAGCTGGCTGAATCTGTCAATGAATGAGCACGTGATTGCACATGCACATGCTCATTCACTGAAAGCTCAGTCGGCTGCCGGCCTTGAGGTGAGCAAGGGCTGTGCCAGTGGCCCGCTTGGGTTCATGGGGGTGAGTGGGGAGGGCAATACTTGACAGGGTGGGGATCCACTAGACACCAGGAAATGAGAATTTTTATTTTTATACATTTGGGGACTGGGATATGGGTGAGAGTCTCAGGGAGTAGGATTCTTCATTTTGGACCAGCGATCAACGGGGGGTGTCTGACCACTAGAAACACCAGAGATAAAATATTTATTTTAATGCTGGTCAGGAGGGGTACTCTTATTTTTAAATACCCCCTTTCAGCCCATCTGAATAATGAATATCGAACAGTTTGGCCCCGAATACCGAATATTTGGCCAAATATTTGGGAATTGGTATTCACACAGCCCTAGTAGTTACTCCCTACAGCTGCATTTATGCAGAAGGCCCATGTCAACCCTTCTCCAGCCCTTGGAGCCCCTGTTTCCAATGAGTAGTTGAACAAGACTGTCAGGTGAGCATCTAGCACTTCCTTGATCATCCCCAGTACCCTAGGATGTATCCCTTCTGGTCCCATAGTCTTATCCACTTTAAGGGCTGCAAGTCCTTTCGGTGTTCTTTCCTCTGAAAATGGTCTATGTTCAACACTCCCCACCTCTTTTCTTAATTTTCTCTGGTCGCCCCTCACACCTCCCCCCTACTGCGAAGCCCACACAAAAGTACTTGTTGAAAATGCCAGCTTTTTCTTGGACTTCTTCCACATAGACTCTCCCTTAAAACACCCTTCTTATCCTCACTATCCCACCCCCAGATGTTCTCTTCTTGTTCATGTATCAGAAAAAAATCTTACGTTCCTTCCTCACTTCCCTTGCAATCCCTTCTTCTGCCTGTGCCTAAGCTCTCCTAACCACCTTCCTGATTCTTTCTGTCTGACCTCGTACACTTCCCTGTCTTCTTTCCTTTGAGTTTCCTTCTACCTTTTGAAAGCTTCCCTTTTTATATTCACCATGTGCATGTGCGCAGCAAACATTTTGTTAGAAGAGTGGGTGCTGAGGGGCATGACACTGTCAGTCCAATGCAGAGTGGTCTGCAAGGGCTTGTCAGTGTAACACCAATTATCAGACAGGCTGATCATGATAGCATTCTGGCTTGCTGGGCAGAAACTTCATGTATTTCAAAGGAAAGAGCTGACCTAATCTGATCTACCCTGCCCAGCAAGCACAGCTGGTCTGTCATGATCAGCCTGCAGAGGAATTACAGCCTGTAACAAATAAAACCATCCATCAATGACTGTTGCTGATGCTGCCATTAACTGTCCCCCCATCTGATCCTCCATCTCAGCACCCACCATCCCGCACACACCCACAAACATTGCACTTACACTGGGGGTGTCCAGTCCTCCAGAGTTGCCACCTGAAATAAAGAAAACTGTCCCTCATAATTCTTTTTTATACATACCCTGTAAGAAAGAAAACCATCTATTGATATCTGTTTTTGCCAACTCATTTACTGTCCACAGACCTGACCCTCCCACTCAGCACGCATCACCCCACACACACCCACAAACCCAACACCGACACTGGGGGTGCCCAATCACCCAGAGTCACCACCTGAAATAAAGAAAACCATCCCTTGAGGGGTTTTTTTAAACCAGGTAAAGAAGAAAAACATCCATCGATGTCTGTTGCTGCCATTACTATCCCCCCACCTGACCCTCTCACTCAGCACCCACCCACCAACCCACACTCCCCAAGACCTTACTTATCCATCAGGTGTCCAATGCTGCAGTCCTCTCTGGACCACAGATATGTGTTCACACTTTAAAGACGGACTATGAACTGAGGGAATCAGGTATGCAGTTCAAGGTATTTCAAAGGGGTTTTGGACTTAGTGACATAACGTGGCCATTTTTGAATATTTTTGCCCAGATTTTCAACATGTCTTTTTTGGGATCCCACCTCATGAACAATGGCAGTGACAGTAGACAAATCTGTCCTGAAAGGTGCTTTTGCAGTAACTGCATGAAATCGCCTTTTATGCAGGAGTTGAACATTTTCTCTACCCTTGTTCATGAGGTGGGGTCATAAGACGGCTAATGTTGAAAATTTGGCATAAAAATATATTTAAAAAATGATGAGCCTACATTGAAATTTACAAATGCAGGCTCATAACTTTGATAATTTTCAATATTTTGACCCCACATTTTCAACATAGCCATTTCTTCACAGCACCTTGTGAATGTGATAGCTGCTAGTTTTCAAATCCTGATCAAAATGTGTTTTTGCACTTCTGGCACAAAAATCACCTTTTGGGCAGGATTTGAAAATGTTTTCCAACCTTGTTCGTAAGGTGGATTCATAAGAAGGCTATGTGGGGTCATTAGAAAACTATGTTGAAAATTTGGGGTAAAAATATGAGAAAACAACAAAGTTATGAGATTAGGTTGCAGTTTTTCAATGTACACTCAAAACTGTGATAATTTTCAAAATTTTGACCCCAACTTTTCAACACTGCCATTTTTCGCACCATCTCATGAATGTGACAGCTGTCATTTTTCAAATCCTACCCAAAATGTGTTTTAACTTTTGTGCTGCAAAATGATGTTTCAGCCATTATTTTATCAATGACACCTCTCATGCTCAGAAGGAGTGGTCATAAAAAGATTATGTTGGAAATATAGGGTAAAAATGTTAAAAAAATAAGTTATAAGGAAACAAATTTTTCCATTATTTACTCATAACTTTATGTTTTGCAGATTTTGGACCCTAATGTTCAACATATCCCTGAACATGGCAGGTATCATTTTTCAAACCCCCTCCAAAACTTGTTTCCACAATTGCACAGCAAAATCACCTTTTGGATGGGATTTTAAAAATTCCACCTGTCTTGATCATAACATCAGGTCATAAAAAAACTGTTGGACATTTGGGGTCAAAATGTGGGTGCCCACTTAATAGTAAATATTGCTTCTCAGCTGGCCTATCCTGGGTAATTTCAATCTAAGAATGCGTCAAAGCAGGACACCACTGAAATTTACATATTGCATCTCATCTGCTCTATCCTGGTTAAAATATATAGTAAAATGTGTACATGTAAGACCTGATACAACAGCAATACCAGTGATGACCATTCGGCATTGACGAATGCTTGTTTCTTTCATTGCCTTTACTGGCTCCTTAGAGAACCATAATGGTCTCCTTGACCTCTTGCCTTTTCTTACATCTTGCATACAGATGCTCATTTCCCTAATGATGCCCTTCTTAATTATATTCAACTACACTTCCACCCCTCCCTGGCTATTTCTTTTCCTTGAGACATTTTCTTAGGCAGGCACTCATTTCTTTCAAACCTTCCCTACTGAAATCATGAACTCTTGTCTTCATGTGGCTCACTCACCTTCTTTCCTTATGTGAACCTCATCATATGGTGATCATTGGTACCCAGGGGACTTCCCACTGTGATGTTTGCAATGCTGTTCCTGCTTGTGAGTACCAAGACCATAAATGCCCCACCCACAGTAGGTTCTTTTACAAGCTGCCTGAGAAAACCTCCCTGTAAGGAGTCTAAGATGCCCCTGCTCCTTGCCAAGACTGCAGAATGTAGGTTCCACTTCACATCCAGTAGACAGAAATCCCCAACTATTAGCTCCTCCCCCTTCCTTGCCATCCTGATGATGTCCTCACCTAGGAACCTGTCGATTTCCTCCCATGTGCTGGTGGACTGTAAACTACCACAAAAAGGTCTATAGAAACATAGAAATAAAGAAACATAGAAT
This sequence comes from Neoceratodus forsteri, assembly GCA_016271365.2. NCBI lineage: Eukaryota > Metazoa > Chordata > Ceratodontiformes > Ceratodontidae > Neoceratodus > Neoceratodus forsteri. Next base: position 991,975,132 of record CM057449.1, read on the forward strand.
TTGCCAGCAGATAAGGACTGCTTGGCCCACCTAGTCTGTCCATAGCATCACCCCAGATCCTACTTGAGCTCCAGCCCATTCACCCATCCCCTTTCCTTTCCCAAAGATTCCCTTATGCCTATCCCATGCATTCTTGAACCCCACTACTGTTTTCTCCCCCACCACCTCTGCTGGAAGACTGTTCCAGGAATCCACCACTCCTTCTGTGAAGAAGTACTTCCTCACATCGCTCCTGAATCTACCTCTTCCAGCTTCTTATCATGCCTCCTTGTCTTTGAACACATTTTTTCTGAAAAATACTTCCCTACCATACATTATTTACCCTCAAGAGGTATTTAATGTTCTCTATCATATCCCTCCTCTCTTGCAGGGTGTACATATTTAGCCTCTTAAGTCTCTGTTCATAGGGTTTCTGATACAGACCCTGCACCACTGTAGTTGCCTTCCTCTGGACTGCTTCCACTCTGTTTACTGTAGGTTTTTCCGGAGATGTGGTCTCCAGAACTGGATGCAGTACACTAGATGGGGTCTAACTAGTGATCTACACAGAACCAATACCACCTCCCTTCTTCTGCTGGTGATAACCCATACTGTGCATCCAAGCATCCCACTAGCCCTCCCAATTGCCTTGTTGCACTGCCTGGCCACCTTTATGTCATCCAACACTCCTTTAAAGTGCTGCATGTATCTCACAAAAATCTGATAAAATGCAGCATATTTTATTTCTAGCTTGGCACTTGCAACTTAATAGAAATGTGCACAGCTGTAAAAACCTGAGTTTCCTTAATGGCACGTGTGACTAACTGCTTATAGAGGAGAAACAGGCCTGTCAGTACTATTTTTTGTAAATTTTATGAAAGAAAAACAGTCCTACCTATTCTCCTAAGAAACAATGAAATTATCACATAAAAGTATGACAAAATGACCATCTCTAGCATGGGACATAGGGAACAAAATCTGTCAAGATTTCTGTTTTTTGACAGATTTTAACAAGTTGATAGAAGTAAATCGTTCTTTCACAACAGCTCTGATGTCAGTCTCCCTTGTCTGTGGCTTCTGCGAGTGCTGGGTCACATACAGAACACTGCCTTCAGTGAGCTTTCATAGCGGCCTCCGATTGGACAGGAAGTCTCAAGAGATCTTGAAGTCACACACTGTTCAAGCAGCTGAAGCACAAATAATGAATATCTGAGCCCTTGGCTACAAATACTCTGCTGAAAATATAAAATAAGGTATTTACATACTGTTACAGCCTATTCTTCACTAAGAGAGTGAGGAACAAGTTTAAAGTTTAGCTCTTCTGGTGAAAACAGTACAGAATCTAGAGAACAGATAGTACTCTCAGATTCTGATCGTGCAATATAAAGGTCATCTAATTTTTCTTTCACTGAAGTATGTAAAGTCATTGATGCATCTCACTGCCCTTTTTTGTCCTGTTCACCAAAAGAAAAACAAATTACCTATACGACATTTAAATTCTTTATTACTTTCAAGCAGATGTATCAATACACACTCTGTTGCCAGCTCTCAGTTTTATGCTTGTTGAAGGCTTATTAAAGCAACATGGAATACCTTCAAGGCCCAAAGATTATTAAAAGTGTGTGTTAAAGAGTGTCTAAATGGCTAATCAGACAATTAATCTGTCTTTGAGTGACTGTTCAGACAGCTGGTATCTTCACAAGAGATCCATTATCTGCACTGAATAAATGGTCAGATTTGCAACTGAAAGCACAGAGAATTTGTTTTGTCTTTTTTTTAACAAAATACACAGTAGAAGGATCATAACTGTTTGTCATAAATGCAACATTTAATATTTTTATCAGCAAGAAATACCCTTTTCTTTTAATGACACCAACTGTAAGAAATTTTGTTTAAACCATTTGGATGTACTGTATGAGGACCCCATTAAGGTTTCTTAATTAGAACTTGCGTACAAACAGGCACACTTGGGAATAATTTTAAAAGATAAATCTACATAACAATGTTTATTTATGAACATTACATTTGCAATTATGGTCACACTGCATTAGGGACAACAGAGAACAAACATTTCTGCATACTGATAAAGTGTTCTTTTCAATAGTGATTTTTTTCTGTATAGCCACTGTAGCTTACTACCAGTCTTTTCACCATCTGCCTCCTTTTCTTTTTATATCTTCCCCTGTCCTCTTGCATAGCTTCTTTAACAAATGTAACTTGCTGCTTCAAACATAATTATCTGTTGATGCTTACTTTATTTTACTTGGCTTTCAGCATTCTCTACAGCCTTCAGCAAACTTTATATTGCAGCATACCTGGATTTGATTCCCACAAACTCCACTTGCAGATCATGTGAACCAGAGCAAGCCACATTACCCCCTGTGCTCCTGCGACACAAATTCAGTTGCAGCTCAGTGTGCCTTTCCTGGTCAAAAGTTGCAAAATAAAAAAACATATTGGCCCAGGCTGTGGCGCAAGCTTGGGCGCAGCTCAACTTGGCTGTGCAGGGGTGTGGCCTGGGCGATATTCAAAGGAGCTGTGCCATGGCCCAGCAACTTTGAATATTGCACCCTGGGCACCCCCACTGTGCATGGCACAGTTGCACTGCACCAGCGCAAGTGGCCAGAGTGGAGCATGGAGATGCATTAGCGCAAGTGCCATTGCGCCATTCACAGCACCTGCGATATTCAGAAGGGGACATGCAAATGGGGCCATAATTTATGCAAGGACCACATGGGGCCATTTGCATGTCATTATGGCCCCATTTGCATTCCATTAGCATGCAGGTGTGCTGATCCCTAACAAACTTGCTCCTGGAGCCCTGCCAGGCTGCAGCCATCAGGGACCAATGCCCCCTGCAGCCCAATAATGGGCATTTGTTTAAAAATAAAGTCCCTGTCCAATATCCCTGGTGGTCCAGTGGACCACTATGTGCCCGATCGTGGGCATCTGTTTAAATGAAACCCCCATCCGTCCAATATCCCTGGTGGTCCAGTGGACCGAATGCTGTCCAATTGCAGGCATCTGTTTAAATTAACCCCCCCGTCCAGTATCCCTGGTAGTCCAGAGGACTGAATGCTGCCTGATCATGGGCATCTGTTTAAATGAAACCCCCCCGGTCCAATATCCCTGGTGCTCCAGTGGATCGAATGCTGCCCGATCACAGGCATCTGTTTCACAGAAAATGTCCTATTACCCTGATGGTCTAGGGTACCCCCCTCCCCACCCCCATGAATCATTCACATATCTGGAATGTGTAGTATGGTAGGGGCTGCACACCCATTGGCTCACGCTATGAACCAATGGGTGTACAGCCCTACCGAGGTGTCAGTCGGTGGGCGGCGGGCGCAGGCGGTGGGGTGCTGCCCCTGCAGGCTGACCAGGGGAGCGGGGCAGTGGGACTTAGTGGCGGGGGAGGGGGGCAATTTTAGACCACCAGGGTAATAGGACGTTTTCTGTGAAACAGATGCCTGCGATCAGGCAGCATTCGGTCCACTGGACCATCAGGGATATTGGATGGGGGGGTTTATTATAATGGATGTCTGCTTTTGGGCACATAGTGGTCCACTGGACCACCAGGTATATTGGACGGGGGCTTTTCTTAAACATATGCCTGGGATCGGGCATGGGGTGGCGCTGCCAGGTGCAGCCAGAACTCAGGTGGCCACCCACAGGTGGCAGCTGCTGTGTTGCACCCTGCACTGCGGCAGCTCACCTGTGGGTGGCCATCAGTTGTTCCTTTTTATTTGGCTTAACTTTGTGCTAGCGCAATTAGGGGTTGCGCATGCATGGCTCTGCACATCCTGGGCTGAATATCGGGCTGTGGAGGTTATGCATGGGAATGCCCCCCCCCCACCTGTGTCTGCATACATTAATGATGTGCTCCGGTGCCTCAGGATTTGTGCGGCGCACTTTTCCCTTTTGAATATCACGCCGGGGCGCATCAGTGGGTTGCGCGTGGTGCAACACTGTTGCACCATGCTTAACCCTTTTGAATATCTGGGCCATTATTTTTATTTTTACTGAAACAGTGTTGTTTTAAGTTTCATTGATATGTCATTGTATATTTTTATGCAGCAGTTACCTTGCTCCCATTAGATTTATTTCTGTTATTTCTGTAATTCCCCCTCCGCTGGGCACACTTGGAAATGAGCTTCTGCTCATTTTGTCGTTCATGGGAAACTACTTGAAATAAATATTGGCCACACTAAAAGTTAGCTGCAGAGAAACACCAGACAATGTGAAAGCCATTCACTGCGCATGACTGAAGCTTGGAATTGACACTAAGAAAACACATAAAATTAGCTGGGTCTCACAGGAAAGCCACCAAATTCCAGTTCAGGCAAACTGTTGCTATTGACTGAAAGTGGGTTAAGGGTCCATGCCATATGTGGGCAAAATGCTCCTGCATCCAAAGGTACAGAAAATCATCAGTAGTCATGGTGTGCCACATATGCTTACAGTGTGTGGAGCCATCTGTGGTAGCCACAGATAGAGGTGCATGTTGTGTGTCTGTGTCCTAGATCCTATGTCAGATCAGGGAGTGAGAGTACAAGGTTAATATCGGTGTCCATGTAACCCACAGCATGATTTGTGTAATACAGTGAGCTTACATACAGTGAGCTTAGAACGGTGCAGAGACTATACCAGGGGAATCCCTGCAGAAGTCCCTCTGCACCTCCCTAGCCTGTCACTTTGGACAAGTTGGTGCCCAAACCACCCCACCATGACACTATCCCCAGCCCTCAAAGCACTAACATTTATTTTTATTTTAAGCTTTTGGTGGCATAATGTTGCAGTCATTGAAGGACAGTCTTATTACACAATCCCTTGTTTCACACTGCACAGACATTTAACTCAACTGCAGACTCAAGCTTCCTACTGTAAGCCTAAAGTCAGGATCAGGCCCATCTCTGCCCCTGGACCTTCCTGGTCCACATGTGGACCTCCAATCTCATCGATCAGGGCAGCCAGAAGCTGTACTTTCTGTCCATACTGGTAATGTCTAGGGGATGTAAACCTAACTATTTAAGATATGCATGATTTTCTACATATTTTAGGCTATTTGTGGATCAGGCCCATAGTTAGTTACCCAGGATAGCACAGTTAAGAGGTAGTCTCTAATTTGCTTTTCCATTTTACAGCTGAGTGGGCCAAAGCACTAGGAAACTAAGGGACATGATCACAATGAAGATGTGTTTATGATACATGTAAGCAGTACAGATGAGTTGTAGTGGTGAAGATCCTGGTGTGTAAATGCATGCTGAAGCATTATAAGTCATTCCATTCTGGCTTACAGTGATCCCTGTTTTGGTAGGATTGTGTACCAGTGCAGGGATTTTCTGATAGCATGTTAACGCTGCTCTGTCTGCACTGTGCAACCCTGTAGCACCCCACATCTGTATAGGAATGTTCCTGAGACTGTATAGGCACATCACATACCCCTTCAGTTGTATTATCAGTTGTAGCAGTTAGCATTATCCCTGGAGTTTGTCTACCAGGTTCTGCATTAGTAAGTACTGTATGATTTTAACCTGTACTTGTATAATTAGTCTGCTGTTCTTGCTGTGAAAATGGATATTGAGGTGTGAAACTCTGGAAGTGCTACATGCAACACTGCCAGAATCTGCACTGATGCATATGGAAAACCCAGGAGGAGTGGTGGTGGAGTGGTGCAGACCATATCTGTTCTATCAAGGTAATGTAAGTGGCTCTGGTGAGTTTGAGTCAACATATAAATTCATTGGCTGAAAGTTCTTTGCTTTAGCCAGTTCAGTGATACAGAGGGCTAAGGCACTGGATGTCTTACCTCTCACCATGCCAGTGACCCATGTTCAGGAAGGAGCATGGGACGCTGTGGGTTGGCCGGGAGGTAGGGCCGGGTGAGGATTGAGCAGCCCCGGGCAGTTTCCCCTCCCAGATAGGGGAGGTCATCTTTCCTGGCCTTTGATCATCACCACGTGGAGGCATGGTGATGTTGGTGCAGGCAGAGCTTGGAGACAGGCACTAGGCCAGGGAAGGTGGAGTGGAGTCTTTCAGAGCTAAGGTGTGCATGCGCGCCTCCACACATGCCGATCTTGACTGAGGGCTCCAGGGAACAGGGAAAAAATGTAGATAATCGGGGGCCATTGCTTGATGAAGCCCCACGCAACAGCTCAGGTAGTAGTGTTGGGCAGTGGAGGAGGTACTGAATAACTGTGGAAGTCCACTGTCAGATGGCCAACATGAGCTGCCACCTGCCACGGAGGATAAATACCTGACGGGAAAAAAAAGTTCTTTGTTTTAGACACTGGCTAGGCTGCCTGCCTAAAGTTACCTACAATAATTATCCTCTCTTCCACAAAAGTGGTCCCTGTGGGTCAGGGAAGATGTGCAATCAACTGTACCCAATATAGAATACAGTAAACAAGAGACAACTAACCATCATCTTTAATATTTATCACAAACATAAACAAAGGAAAAATAATCTTAACAAAAGGACCTGACACTAACATGAATAGTCACTGGTCCCATAGCTAATACATTTAAAAATAATTTAGTAAGCTGATATACTATACTATACTATTTAGTCCATTCATAAAGTGTATATTGCTGTTTTAACTGTTTTTAATAACTGTTGATAGTTTGCAAATCTTGGGCCAGATTTTCAAAGGGCCCTTAGATCCATGCAAGCTGCGTCAAACAACCAGCTTGAGTCAGATCTAGGTGCGCCAAATAATGTGCACCATATTTTACAAGCAAAATGTTCTTTATGACAAAGTCCCCCAGACTGATGCAAGAGGTCCACTACATCAACAAAATGGCATAAGGGATGAGAATGACGCAAGCTGCACCAAAATAAATGGTGCAAGTTGAGTCAAAAATGGTGCAAACTGAGTCAGACAAGCATTTGTCAATGCCAAATTTGTTTGATGGCATTGGCATTGGTAGTGTAGGAGTTACAGAGCTGCATAATAGGAATGGCAGTGAAATATTGAACTGAAGCCAACCCATAACCACCCTGCAGATAGTGACAGGTATTGGGGTGTGCCTTTGGTTCATCAGGCATATCGGCCACACCATTTCATCACACCCTACTGTGCAGACACCGACAAGTGTCACGGTGTGCCTTGGGGTCTTTGGTCCTTATGCCATTGGTGCCAGAATGGTTTGAAAAGTGGTAGGGCCAAGGAAGTAAGGGTAAGTTTTCCCCTATTAAATACATTAACGTGATTGCAAAAAGTGATAGGGCCACATATGAAAGTGGTAGGGCCATGGCCCTAGTGGCCCCCCTGTTCCGGCACCTATGCCTTATGCGCACCCCATTCCATCAGAAAATATTGTGAGATGGGTGCGGTATAGGAGAATGGGGTGAACTTTGGGGCCGAAGAGTCCAAGGCACACCTCGATGCCTCTCAGTGACTGCAGGGTGTGGGTGGGGGTGGAATGGTATAAGCATTGCAGGTGACAATCCCAAGTCACAGCCCTGATGCCTGTCATTCTCTACAGGGTGGGGTGTTATGGTCGGAAACCCTAAATCCTCAGGCATTCATTGGTATTTTCACTCCAAATTTTCAACATGGGTTTTTTGTGACCCCCACCTCATGAACAGTGGCAATATCAGTTTGTTCGCTGAAAGCTGCTTTTGAACAGCGACTACGGCATTTGTCACCACAGGTGCAAAAACACATTCTGAACAGGATGTGAAAAATGACAGCTGTACTGTTCATGGGGAGGTATAAAAAATGGCAATGTTGAAAATCTGAAGTGAAAATATTAAAAAAACTGGTGAAGTCACGAGCGTGCATAGAAACTGTGCAACGTGCACCAGTAATGTAATTAGTTTGGGAATTGTTTACAGCAGATTGTTGACACAGGCATTTTGGGACCTCCGGTCATGAACAGTGTCACTGTGATTTTCTTTATCTGTCCCGAACAATGATTTCCCACTAAGCGACCACGCATTTCTGTGCTGAAAGTGTGAAAACACATTTCAGCCATGTTGTGAAAAATGACAGTTATACTGTTCATAAGGAAGTGTGGAAAAATGCCACTGGTGAAAATGTGGACTAAAAATATTACAAATTCATGAACTTATGAGGGTGCGTGGAAACTGCACAATGCTCACTCGTAACACAGTCATTTTAAGGAATTTTTTCACCAAATTTTCAAAATAGCCATTTTAAGACCTCTGCTCATGAACAGTGTCACTGTGATTTTCTTAATGTGTCCCATACATTGATTTACATACACCGACTGCGCCATTGTGTGCTACATGGGCGAAACATGTTTGGGTGAGATGTGAAAATGACAGCTGTACTGCTCATAAGGAGGTGTAGTAAAATGGCAATGTTGAAAATCTGGAGTGAAAATATTGAAAATTTGCGAACTTATGAGCGTGCGTAGGATCAGCGCAACAAATGCTAGTAAAACAGTCATTTTTGGGACTTTTTTCACCAAATTTTTAACATAGAGATTTTAACACTTCTGCTCATGAACAGTGTGACTGTGATTTTCTTAATGTGTCCCATACATTGAGTTCGCCCACCGACTGTGCCATTGTGCGCTACATAGTGGAAACACACTTTGGGTGAGAAGTGAGAAATTACAGCTGTACTGCTCATAAGGAGGTGTGGTAAAATGGCAATGTTGAAAATCTGGAGTGAAAATCTTGAAAATTCGCGAACCTAAGAGCGTGCGTAGGAACAGCGCAACGCACGCTAGTAAAACAGTCATTTTAAGGAATTTTTTCACCAAATTTTCAACATAGGCTTTTTGAGAGCCCACCTTATGAACAATGGCACTGTCATTTCATTAATCATTCCTGAAAGGTGATTTCATGCAGTGACTGTGGAATCACCTTCGGGCCCGATTAACGCCATGACAGTGACAGAATTCATGAGGAGGGGTCCCAAAAACCCCATGTTGAAAATTTGGTGCCACAATTCCAAACAATGCCTGAGATACGCAGCAAAGTTGAAAAAACCCTATTCATTACATTATACAGCTTACCGGCATTTCCTCAGGTCGCGGTCGGCTTTGAAGAGTGCAGACATGTTCCCGGTCCACTGAAGATCATCGCACCGGAGTCCGGAGTAAGTATGGTGTGGGGGTGTTGGGAGGCAGGGTGCACAGTGGGTGGGCGCGGGTGGGGGCAGAGACAGTGAGGACTCTTTTCTGTTGCAGGTTTTATTTTTTTGATAAAGGAGGAGACGACACGGGACGTTTGTCATGTTGGGGTGGGCTACCAGCGTGGCACAAAGACGGCTTGTGGGAGGGTCATGGAGTCAATGGGGGATTGGGCACCCCCATCGGTGACATCATCTGTTGCCACGCTGGGTGGGCTCCTAGCGTGGCACCCTGTACTCTCGGGGGGGGGACAGTGAGCTGAGGGGATTGGCCACTCACAGCTATACGTGTGTAGCCATGCTGGGGTGGAACCTATGTGGCATGTACAACTCTGTTTGAGGGGCACAGCACAGCGAAGGGGATAGGCACCCCATCGGCTATACAGTGCGGGGGCAAGCATGCAGTATGCGTGATGTGTGTGTGTGTGTAGGGGGAGCGCGCATGAGCAGGCGATATCTTATCATTGTTCGCCGAAGCGTAGCTCCCCCTTTCAACTGTACGCCACTGCAATTTGGACTGCTGTCATAGACAGCTCCAGCAGGCATTGGAGAACTGTGGCCGTGCCTGCAAACACACAGACTGAATTGGAAGAGGGCTGCCACACCTCCGAAAACTCGGATGATGGCACTATGTTTCTTGCACATGCGTGCAAGCAAACAAAAAAAATGACTCAAGGAATGAAAATTATGCAAACTGAGTACAAAAATGTTGCAAACTGAGTAAAAAATGGTGCAAGGTGAGTAACAAAAATGGTGCAAGCTGAGTCAGAAAAATGGTGCAAGTTGAGTAAAGAATTATACAAAGGACAAGAATTACACAAGCTAAGTAAAACAAAACGGCAGATGAAATGGCCAAAACTAAGCCCCACAATGTTCTAAACTAGTCCTGCAGGAGAATACTGGCCATTAATAGTAGCATAGTCAGATATGACCACCTGCTTTGGGTCTCTTTATATGCTCTAGTGTTCCTTAGACCAGGTCTAACAACGACATGCATCTTAGGCATAAGGACAGGACTTGCATTCTTTGAAAATCCCAAATAAGGGGATGGTGCATCATTTCAGTGATGCAGGTATCTCTTCCAACATGGTGCTGGTATTTTTATGGTGCAAGCATGGGGCAAGCCACTCTGGCACATGCAGACCTGTTTCTGAAGCAAGCGCCATTTGAAAATCAGAATTGGTGCAAGGTTTGATGCATCCTGCTCCTTGCGTCAGTTGTTTTTGATGCAAGCACCCTGCATCATTCTCTGGCCTTTGAAAATCTGGCCCCTTATGTTGACAGTATGTTTGAAAAACCCTGTTGGAAATTAGCTTAAACTTAATTGGCTTGGAACAGCTTCCCATTTACTACATATAGAGAATAATCACTAGTCACCTATCGGTAACAAGCTGGTTAGTGCATCAAGAGGTTGCCATGGCGACCACAGTAACCTCGAGAGTGAAGCTCGAGAGGTTCGGTCACCAATGGCAACCATGAGGTGCCCTAATTGATCTTGTTACCAATAGGTGACTAGCGATTGTTTTTTATAGTGTATGGTGGCAACAATAAAATAAAAAAAAATGTATTGTGGTCCAGCAGTTCCTTTGATAGTACAACTGATGCCATGTTTTTTACTTTTATTAGCTACGTCAGTTTCAAATTGAAAGGCTTAACAGCCTACACACCTCTGCCAGATACAAACACTGTTACACTGCATGTGAGGGGAGTTCTATTCTGTGATGTTGCACTACATATGTCACTAGTGCAGCATAACAGACAGAACTGATGTCCATGGTGCAGCACAACAGTGTTTGGAAAGCTATAGGTTTTTAGTGGTAACAGCATTCAACCATACACTATATAGTAACATATTTTCATCTGTAGTTTGATGCTTACATTCATAAGTACTATTTAACACACAAGGATAAAATTAGTTACATAAAATGCATCTCATGAGTACACATTTGGGCTTTCTTAACTTGATAATTGCAGTCCCCCAGCAAGCAACATTTCTCTTTTTGGATTCTTGACATTTCTTTGCCACATTTAAAGACTGTATGTAAAGACGAAAATGAGTTCCACTGGAGTAAATTATCAAGAAGAAGGCAAAGTAAGGCAAATACATGTATAGGATTCCTATCCCAGGGTCTCTGGATACCTCACAATCATGAACTAGTACAGAAAGAGGTCAAAGTTGCATACTTATTCTAACTGTTGATCTTCCAGACTATCTTCACTGTTTATTACTACTTATGGGATTGGGCTGGAGGGACTATGACCCCACACAAGCAAAGATTTTGGCCAGGGGACTGACTACAGCTACTAGGCATAGCACCTGTCCACCATGACAGAAACATAGCATTTGCTTGCAAATAAGGACTACTTGCCCCACCCAGTGTGCCCATTTTTCCCTACCTACAGTATCACTGCAGACCCTACTTAATTTCCATCTTTCTCCCTCCCCCTTCCTCTTCACTAAGATTTCCTTATGCCTAGCCCATGCATTCTTGGACCCCACTGCTGTTTTCGCCCCCTCCACCTCCACTGGTAGGCTGCTCCAGGAATCCACCACTCTTTCTGTGAAGAAGCACCTCTTCACATCTTTCCTGAATCTACCCCCCACCAGCTTCATAGCATGTTCCCTTATTTTTGAGGACCTTTTTTTCTGAAAAATTCCCCTATATCATATTTTCCCACTTGCGGTATTAAGCTATCTATCATGTTCCCCCTCTCCCTCCTGTCTTCCATGGTGTGCATATTGCGTTCCTTTAGTCTCTGCTTGTAGGGCTTTTGACCCTCCATGTGGTGTTGCATTCCAGCCAATGACCACCGCTAGTGCCCATACCACCCTCAGTTGTATTTGCCAGGAGAGAAACAAAGGAATAAAAAATATATAGAGAGAGAGATAAGAAGTTCCCTAGCCAAAAGGGATAGGGAAAGGATATAGGAAATATAAACAAAATAAAACACAGCTGCCAACCTTTGAATAGAGAAAAAGGGCACACTATGTGGTACAAAAGTGTAGACAGGTATGGAACCAGAGTCTCACACAATTAGCCAGATAAGAAATGGATATTAATCTTAAAGGCATCAGTCCTGAAGCATGTAGTACTGGCAGAAAAAATTAACGGGGGAATGCCCAGAACTGGGACTCCCTTGTTCCTGAAATGGCACAATGTGCCAAATAGGAATGAATCATATAGACTCCTGTAAATACCATACCCCATGCTACCACATAAGGATTGACTGAGTTGTCAGTTAAAATATCCCCCTTCTTCCCATTATGGAATAGAAAAAGAGATCTAAGGTGCATGTAGAACTGCAGGGCAGAACAGTCCTAAGGAGTCAAGATGGGTTCATACCCCCAGGCACCCCAAATTCTAGTGGGCTAGCAGACCATCTGGCAAAAGAGGGCAAAAAGTGACATACCAACCAAAAGGAATAGTCTAGCATAGCCAGAAGAAGAAAACATCAGAGAGAAAGACCTGCTCCTCTTGCAATAGCAGGGATGTACCCTGTGTAAGAGTTAATGTTTTTGATCCAATCCTGTGCACAGCACTCCCCCACAGACAGTGCAACTGCCAAATAGAGTTAGGTAGGATAGTGCATAGAGGCACAGATTGCATTTAGCAACCAATAGGGAGACACCCCAAGAACTCTGGGCATGGAGAATGACAAGAAAGAAAAGAATGAGGGAGCTGCCTTTTTGCCTTCACTCTCTCTCTCTTTTTTGGGGTGGTGGTGGGGGGGGTTGGTAAGATGGTCCTAAAGGGAACCTTCACCCCAGTTTTGAGGCTTTTTTAGAGTGGAAGTGGGACCCAGTAGTGGGTCCCAAGCACCCCCCTTTTTGTAACAGAACACTCCATATAAGCATTACTGGGGAGATAATATGGCACTAGATGGTATCGGCCAGCACTATCAGGTGTGGTAAACAATGATGAAGATATTCTTGAATATCCACAGTTAGAGTAAGAAAGTAACCTCCATATCTTCCAAGAATAAATCTTCAACATGGATTATCACTTATGGGTTTGAGTATCTAGCTTTCCCTTCTATTCTTAGGAAGGAGCTGGCATACCCTGAGGGTAAGAGATACCCTCATCCCTTTGCATGGGGAGAGAACACATAAGGGAAGGGGCTCCTATCAGGTCTGAGTAGACCTGAGATTGGGCCCTAGGGGAGAAGAATTGAGCCCCCTGGCAGTGTGAGTTATGTACCTTAAGCAGGGCTAAAGGTGCCAGTCGAGAGAGGTGAAGCCATGCCATCCACCTAATGCAGACCACGGTTCCTACCAGTCTGGAGGCAAACTTGTTGGCATCATAAGAGGTCCTCAACTGGTGCTGAGCTACCTCTGGACTCCAAACAGTAAGCTCAGTGGTCTGCTTGACTGTCTTTCTTAGTGGCAGTGCAGCTAACAGGCTGTGTAACTGCATCCACTGGTGACAGCTACAGTTTTTCAAGTTTTTCACCCTACTTAGTGCTGAGTTAGAGATCAAAGTCCACAATGCCTTTCAAGATGACATTACCATCAGCACCCTGCTCAGAGACGGACCCAGAATTGGCAGCATTGCCATCGCCACCTCCAGTACCATGTCTGAAGCCATCACTTTCCTCAGTGCTGCTAGAGACATCATGAACGATGACAACATCTGAACTGGAAAAAGTGAGGACAGCAGAATCAGTGCCGATCAGTCCCTGACACCATGAATAGTGCCATGATGGGGCTCAGAATCATCCCCAATGCCACTTGCCATATCATCACTGGGAACAGTGACCACTGCATGAGTGATGCCAAAGGACAATGTGGAAGTGTCCACTGGTTTTACAGAGCACATAGCTGCAGCTTCACTACCAGGGACATCTGCTGCTTAGGGTAGGCAGACTCTAGGGGGTTCACAGTCTGCCACCTGGAAAGAGTCGACTGTCCACCAGACCAATTCACCAGAGTCCCCAATGCCTAAGTGCAGTGAGATTGAGAAGAACTCTGTACTCCCACAGCAGTCCATGGAAAAGCAGGTATCATACACATTCACATCATGCTCTGGTCCAACACAGGCCACTAAGGTCTGATGCCAGTCAAGAAAATCTGTCAGTTTCCCATTGTGGCAACAACACATAGTGGGCAACTGTCAAATTCTCTTTGATGACTTGGCATTTTTTCTATTGAACATCAGCAACAGTGTAAAATAAAGACAGGCAACATGGCAAATAAGAAAAAAGTTATGGTGATGCAGTTGAAGTAAGCAGTGCTGAGGCAAACAGAGGTGCTGTGCTCCCATGGAGTGTACACATTGGTAGGAAGAACAGAACTGAGGTTGGTGAGGCAGCTGGCAATGGTTATTGACTGGCATGTAACACCACATGGGGCTTGCGCAGACACCATGCCTTTAGCTGTGGCCGGCCCCTGACCAAAAGCACTGATTCCACAGGGTCCTAGTGCCTCTGGGCAAGACCCATATGTGGGGAATCAGTGGTGAAGACTGATTAATGGAAGATCATATAGATGTCATACAAATGTTAAAATATCAAAATGTTAAACCACATCACCAGACCCCTTAGCCCAAGTTAAACAGATGGGTTCTCAAACATGTTTTGTATATTTCAACAGAAGGTGCTCATCTCACTTCTGAGGGATGGCATTCCATAAAACAGGGGCAGCAACCCTGAATACCCAATCCCTTGAAGACTTCAGCAAGGATTTCCCCACTGAGGGGACACTCACCTCTGATAAGTGAAGTGAGTGGCCAGGAGAGTACAGGAGCATGTGTTTTATGTTTCCTAGGCCCATACCATGCAGAATCTTGTAAGTTAACAAGCATACCTTGAAACTGATGCTTCACCCAATAGTGAACCAGTACAGTTCATGGGGATCTGGTGTGATAGGCTGAGATGGCGAGATCTCAGTCACCAGCTGGGCCGTGATATTCATGAAAAGTTGCAATCAGCACACCAACCTCACAGGCAAACCTAGGTAAAAGGCATATGAATGACACCCTAGATGTAACCAGGGCACACACTAGGGTCAACAAGTTAGCATGTACAAGAAAGGGCTTTTTTTTTATTTATTTTTTTTCAGTTTATATCAATACAATCCATGAAATTCACTAAATTCACTAAAGAAAATACCACCAACTGCTTAATCTGGTTCAATTTCAGTTGGTTACCATCTCTATTCCCCCTCCCCCCCAGTTGCCCCTGAAAAAGGGACTTCTAGTCTCAGTGGGCCTACCGGATCAACAAAATTCAATAAATAAATAAATTTCAGAATCATAAGATTAATACAAAATCCTTGTCACTTAGTACACTGTATTGTTACAGTAGTATAGCTAGGTATGTATTCTTAGTAACACTTTGCGGGGGTATCCTACTCTTAATGGTAGACAAAGAGCATTTTAGTTTAGCTGTCTTACATATACCATATGCATCAATGGAGCTAGGCCCTTAAATAAGAATTTGCAGTATGATTAGAAACAACTCATTCAGTCGATCTGGCCTTAAAAGGTAAAATAACTGTAACCCCACACAGTATTGTGATCTGCCACTACTGAACATAAAAAAAAAAAATTTTTAAAAAAAATCAACATAATATCATCTCACACTGGCTTTTATCTATTTCAATTATCTAACTGTTAAGGTCATGCCTTTGTAATGTGTTAAATTGCACAGAGACTGTGGGGATTAAATGTAACAGGCTAGGGAAGTCAAAACACTCACCCACCTATCTTTTAAAGTTGCGCTCATACAACTGCACCGCCAGAAAGGGAAGTGCGATGAACCAGAGCTCCATGGTGGGAATGGACATTTTGATCCCTCAGTTCCTTGGTTTATGTCATAGTTTACCCACTAAACCCAAGCTTGAAAATTGTTAAACTAACCATTATTTCTTAACTTATATACAGTTTTGCAAGTCAGACATCTTGAACATTACAGAGTCCAATAGCAACCCTAGCAGTAGTGGAATCAATCTGTAAAAAAAAAGACATTTCAGGTAAAAGCATTTCACATTTTCCTCACCACCGAGAAGGCTCCACTATGAACCTCTAATTTCTAACACCCAAAGCCTCCTGTTACCTCCCTGATACCCAGTGTCTCAAGTCCAGGTGGTAGGTGAATCAAGCAGTGGCAGAAAGCGGCAAGTTAAGTTTCTTCTTCCGACTCAGAAAGAACCCACTCCTCCTGAACTTGAGCTGCCCGGATTTTGCCAATTAATTTAAAGCGGCAGTGCAATGAAAAAAGTTATTCCAAAAAGCTAATTTTCTGCTATGGTTCTGAAAAATATTAACAGAACTGTTGATTTTGGTTTTCTGAATTCTTCCCGTGCTGTGTACTGTACATTTGAATTTTGCTCTGGTCCTCAATATTATTTCTATGCAAAAATCAGGAGGCCATCTTTTTTTCTTGTGAGATAAGTATTTAAAACTTTTATAAAATTCTTAAAAGATAATGAAAACTGAAAATATTACCATCAAAATAAACTGGAAGACATTTGGCATTGATTAAGAAGGAAAAAAAGGTGGGGTCAAATTTTCACCTATTTTTTTGCACTGCTGCTCTAAGTACATCCTTGGGATCGGTGTAGATATATGTTCACCCATTGAATAGAATTCTCGATTTTTCAGGGTACACTGTACTATAAGGTATTTTCCAACTCCCGGAGCAGTCTCTTGGGGCCGTTGAAACTTTTCTGGATTGCCTCGTGGAAAACCTTAGGTCTGGGAATGGCATGACTTGAGACCCATTTACCTTAATCTCTTTTGCTCTTTTCAGTGCATGGAGGATTGAGTCTTGCTGACTGATGGATCCCATTCTTAACAGTAAGTTGCTGGATCCTTATTCCATTCTCTTGCATGGTGTAATGCAATAGATCCAGTCTACTGTCAGGCCGGTGACATCCATGCTCGGGGCCTCATTGATCCAGACTATTATAGTATTGGCAGGATGCTCTGAGCCTTCAGCACCTTCAGAGAGACCTATACTCCTCACATGCATTTCCCTCAACTGATTTTTGAATGTGCTCCAAACTGGAGCTTTAATACATTACTTTCCTTAATGATCTCTGCTGTAGCTGACAGTGCCTTTCTTGAGGAGCTTGCTACCTCCTCGGCTTCCACTCAGCTGGTCCCCACCTTGGATTCTACAAACTGCAACCGAGAAGTGAAGGCATCAAATTTGCCAGCAAGTAGTTAAACTGAACTGTTCATGTCATTTATAGTGGTATGTAATGTTTGCAGCATCATATCCTCCAGCCCCGAGGTGCCTTGATCGCCCTCTGGCTGTTTTCCATCGTTGTGCCATGCTTGGGCTTGAAAAAGTCTTGCTCTCCACGAGGCTTCCCCATGCCCACTTTGGGTATGGTTAATGTCCAAAATGCATGACTTACTCTAGAAAAAAGCTGAACAAGTTGTAATATATTCTGGGTATTAGTGTTGTAGCTGTTTACAGGAACTTTTTCCAGCAGAAAAATAAATTTTAAGCAATATAGCCTGTACAGTGACTGGAGCTGAAAATAGTGTCTGCTCGTTCTGGATGCTGGCTCTGCCCCCTAAAAGAAGGGGCTTTATCTGGGTGATGTTTGAAGATGGAAAAAGTCACTGTGGACAACTACTGAGACTTGGTATTCTCTTGCCAGCTTGGAATCAACAGTGTCCCCAGATTCCTAACTCTATCCCTTGCTTAGAGTGTTGTATCATTTAATGAAGTAAAACAGCATCCACACCTTTCATTGCTGATCCATATTGACCTCATTCCACCAGCAGCACCTACACATTTGAAGCACTAAATCTAAGCCAGCTGGTGTTCATCAAGTCTTAAGTTTCAAAGATGCAGTTAGGAAAAACTAGGGCTTTCACTACAAAAATGAAAGTTCAGTCCACAATTAGGTATCTATGTAATCAGGCTTTTTTTCCCAGCTATTTTTCCCTTCTTGTCACTGCTGGCTGGGGCACCTTCAGTCAAACTTATCTGATCCCCTCCTACCTGAAATCCTCCCAGCTGTGGTCTTGGTCCTCGGCACACCCATGAAATGCTGCATGGAGCAGTCCCTCCGGAATCCACCCCCTGGAGTGGGGCCGCCTTCTGCTCCTTGGTGCTTTCATCTGGTGCTTCCATGGAGGAGGTGATGCTGAGTCCAGCCCCACAGTGAGCAGGATCCAATGCTAGAGGTGGGAGTAGGTGACGCATACCCCCCAGGCAGTGGGTGTTTTCTCTTGTTCTCAAGCTCCCCCTAGATGCTCAGACACACAATGTCAGCCAGTGCTGCCAGGTGGGCTCCCACACCCAGCCTGTGGATGACTGATGAGGCTCTTCCCTTTGCAACCTGCATGATACCCAGATTGCAATGCCTCCCAGTCACTGTTATGAGCTGCCTGCACCAGGGAGTCATCCACCCACCCTCCCCAGGAGAGGAGAGGAGAGCAGTCCACCAGATGCTCAATCCTCTCCTTTCTTGCCAACCCCAATGACCCGAGCTTGTTCCTGAACCCGGGTTGCCGGCGTGGTGCAAGGTGTGGTGGCCAGTGCCTCAACCCTCAGTGCCACTGAGACAGCTAATCAGGCTTCTTTATTAAGGTGCCAAGGACAAACTGTATATTCTCCTAAAAAGACTGGAGGCCAAAGCCTAATGTTTCACTCATGGAGATTTTTCTAGGGATCCCTCAAGACTGTAACATTCCGGTCAGGTGCAGAAGACACATACATCTGGGAATCATCTGCATAACAGTGAAAACCCAAGTCTTAGCATCTACTGATCTTCAGTGGTCTCCCCAGTGGCAACATATACACAACAAACAGCACTGGAGCCATGACTGAACCCTGAGCCTCCCTACAACAGAGTGCTGCACTGTGCAAGATATGAGGGCCCAGTGCCATCTGCTGTGCCCTGCTAGATAAGTACGACTCAAACCACCAAAGCACCTTTCCCAAGAGTCCTACATAGTGCCTCAGTTGTGTCAACAGCACCCCATGGTCCACCACATTAAATGACAAGGAATGGACAAGCAGGACCAGAATGGAAGAATATCTGCTATCCCTTGCTAGGAGTAGATCGTGGTGCTCTTTGCAAGGGCACTCTCAGTACTGTAGCAAGGCTGGAAATCAGACTGGAAAGGCTCATAGATGACATATGTTTTCAGATGTTGTTCCAGCTGCACCACTACCATCTTCTCAATTACATTCCCCAGAAAGGGAAGGTTCAAGACAGGCCTGTAATTCGAGAAGTCAGCTGGGTCCATGGATGGTTTTTTTGAGTAGGGGCTTTACCACAGCCCTCTTCAAAGTGGAAGTAAAATTAAAAAAACCATCAAGGAGCACCAGAAACTCTCCATGACAATCAGACCCAAGGCCACCCAGCATCCGACAAGAAGCCTAGTTGGCCCCATATTCAAAATACAATAATTAGGGCACAGCCTCCAAACCACCTGGAAGACCTCATGCACCAGCACTGGCCCAAACTCTTTCAGCAGAAATGAAGTGCCCATGCCCAAGTGCCTATGGAAACCCTCCTGAAGGAGACAATTATATCCTTTCTCGAGGATGGCAAATTGACACAAAACAGCATGGCTTTGACTAAGGTAAAGTCATGCCAAACCAATCTAATTGACTTTTTTTTTTTTTTTTTTACAAATTATTTTACCAGGTAAGACACACTAAGCTGAAAGCTTGTTTGCATGTGCAACCTGGGAGCATGAGGAAGTTAAGTGACTTGCTCAGGGTCACACAGTATGCACCTAGGGGGCTGTGGGATTCAAACCCAGGTCTCCAGATTTGCAGCTCAGAGCCTTAACCCACTGCATCATACTGTCTCCTTTTATAACTGGGTGACTAAAATAGTGAACCAGGGAGGTATGGTAGACATAATATACCTGGATTTCAGTAAGGCCTTTGACTCGGTCTCACATAGAAGGCTACTAAACAAGTTAGACAGCATGGGAGTAGGGAAGCAGGTAGTAAATTGGGTACAGAGCTGGCTTACTGGAAGGACCCAGAGAGTTCTAGTAAAAGGCTCACTCACAGAGGAAAGAGACATAACTAGTGGAGTGCCAAAGGGATCAGTGCTGGGACCATTACTATTCAATTTTCTTATTAGTGACATTTCAGAATCACTAGATGGTAAGGTAAGTCTGTTCTCAGAAGACACAAAAATAAGCAACAGGTGGATTACTCCAGGGTGAATGGAGAAGATGAAGGCGGACTTTAAGGTCCTAGAAATGTGGTCAAAAACTTGGCAACTTAATTTCAATGCTAAGAAATGCAAAGTTGTGCATGTTGGAAATATTAAACTAGCAGAGGATTACTACCTAGGTGAACAAAAACTGGCATCCTCCAAACAGTAAAGAGATCGGGGAATCATCATAAGAAATTATTTGAAAATGTCAAAACAATGTGAGAAGGCAGCACTGACAGCAAATAGTATGTTAGGGTGCATAGGCAGAGGGATTACCAGCAAAAAGAGAGAGGTCATTCTGACACTGTAGAGATCATTGGTGAGGCCGCACCTAGAATAGTGTACAGTCCTGTAGAGTGCACTTTAAGAAAAGATATCAACAGACTGGAAACAGTACAGAGGAAAGCAACAAAAATGATACATAGGCTGCACAGCAAATCTTTGGGAGAACACCTGCATGACTTGAACATGTATTCCCTACAGCAGCGGAGGGAGAGGTGTGACATGATCAAGACCTTCAGGTTCCTGAAAGGTATAAACAAGGTGCAGGTTCAGAACCTGTTCCAAACCAAGAATCACTCAAGAACAAGGGGGCACAGCATGAAGTTGGGGGGTGATTCAGAGGCAACACACATTAATTTATTGAAACATAGAAACATAGAATTTGACAGCAGATAAGGACCGCTTGGCCTACCCAGTCTGCCCATTTCACTACCTACTGAATAAGCAGCAGATCCTAGTTAACCAGCAGCCTATTTCATCCTACCCCCACCCCCTAGAATGGCCTTATGACTGTCCCATGCATGCTTGAATTCCACCACTGTTTTTGACTCCACAACTTCCTCTGGAAGGCCGTTCCATGCATTCACAACTCTCTCTGTGAAAAAATACTTCCTTACATTACCTCTTGAGCCACCTCCATCTTCAAATTGTGCCCCCTTGTTCTTGCACACTCTTTTTGAAAGATGCTACCTTCTTGGACTTTGTTGATTCCTTTAGGTACTTGAAAGTTTCTATCATGTCCCCCTCTCACTCCTTTCCTCGAGGCTATACATATTAAGCTCCTTTAGTCTCTTCATATGTCTTCCGGTTGCAGACCCTGCACCATTTTAGTTGCCCTCCTCTGGACAGCTTCCATCCTGTCTATGTCTTTGCAGAGAGTGGGTCTCCAGAACTGCACGCAGTACTCCAGATGGGGTCTCACCAGCTGTCTGTATAGAGGGATAATAACTTCCTGTTTTCTACTGGTGATGCCTCTCCCTATGCATCCCAGTATCCCACCAGCCCTCCTTGCTGCCCCTTCACATTGCTTGCCCACCTTTAGGTCATCTGATATGACTATTTCCAGGTCCCTTTCCATTTTTGTTGTTGTTAACATCTCACCCCCCATTGTGTACTCTTCCCCTGGGTTTTTGTTTCCCAGGTGCATTATCTTGCACTTCTTAGCATTGAATCTAAGCTGCCATACATTTGACCATTCCTCTAACCTTGCCAAGTCCCTTCTCATCCTTTCCACCCCACCTTGTACATCAACTTTGTTGCAGATCTTTGTGTCATCTGCAAAGAGACATACTTTTCCTTCCAGTCCCTCTGCAATGTTGCTTATAAAGACATTGAAGAGGAAAGGTCCTAATACTGAACCCTGCGGTACCCCACCAGTAACCCCTCTTTCTTCAGAGTGGACTCCATTTACTTTTAGTCTGTGTGTCCTATTCTCCAGCCAATTCTTTACCCAGGCTGTCATTTTTGGACCCACTCCCAGGCTGGCAACTTGTATATTAATCTTCTGTGTAGGACTGTGTCAAATGCCTTGCTAAAGTCTAGGTAGGCCATGTCCACACCCCTCCCTGATCTACTACTTTGGTCACCCGGTCAAAGAAATCTATCAGATTCATCTGGCATGACCTTCCCGCTATGAATCCATGCTGCCTTGGGTCCTGTGCCCCTCTGGCCTCTAGATACTCGACAATTCTTTCCTTTAGAAGTGATTCCATCATTTTCCCTATCACTGAGGTTAGACTAACAGGTCTGTAGTTTCCTGCTTCTGCCTTGCTCCCACTTTTGTGAAGGGAAATCACATCTGCCCTCCTCCAGTGCTCGGGTACCACCCCATCCTCCCGTGATTTGTTAAAGAGGGTAGTCAGTGGTGTCACTAGTTCTACCCTTATTTCTTTCAGAATTCTGGGATGAATCCCATCAGGCCCCATTGCGTTGTCCACCTTCAGTTTTAAGAGTTCTTTCAGAACCCTTTCTTCTGTAAATGGGTTGGTATCAACTTCTGTATCCAGAGTGTTTCTACTGTTTGTTTTAGGTACCTCCCCCTCTTCATTTGTAAATACTGAGCAAAAATATTTGTTTAGTATCTCTGCCTTTTCACAGTCTCCCTCTGCCCACCCTCCCTCCCTTTATTAAGCCTCACTATCCTCCCTTGGTCTTCCTTCTCTCCTGATGTACCTATAAAAGGTTTTATCCCTCTTAACTGAGTTGGCTATCTTTTCCTTGGTTTGGGCCTTTGCTGTTCTGACTGCCTTCCCAGCTTCGTTTTGCTTTAACTGATACAGTTCTCTGTCCTGCTCCTTCTGTGATTCCTTGTACTTCCTGAATGCTTTCTTTTTCTCTTGAACCTTCACTGCCACTTCCTTTGAGAACCGTAGTGGTTTCTTACATCGTTTTGTTTTGTTTATTTGCTTCACACAAAGGCTTGTTGCCTCTGTGATGGCAGTTTTTATTATTCCCCATTGTTCTTCCACCTCCTTCCTGCCCATTTGCTAGTGCATTCCTTAGGCACTCACCCATTTTGGCAAAGTCAGCCCTCCTAAAGTCCAGTACTTTGCCTTTGTATGGCTTGACTCTATTGTTGTGTTTATTGTGAACCATACTGTTCGATGGTCGCTAGTTCCAGATGGCTACCCACTTCTACATCTGTGATCTTCTCTCCATCTCCATTTGAGAGAACCAGGTCAAGATTGCTCCCTCTCGAGTGGGCTCCAATACTAGTTGTCTAAGGCATGCCCCTGTAGGCATCTAGAATAACTTCCTCTTCAAAGTGGCTGCTGCAACTGCACTCCAGTTAACATCTGGCATATTCAGATCACCCATCAGCAATATCTCCCCTTTTTCTGCCATTCTAAGTATACTTTCTATCATTTCCTTGTCCATTTCCTCCCCCTGAGAAGGGGTCTGTATACAACCCCTGTGCGGATTGTGGTGCCATTGCCGGTCTCCAAATTGACCACAGTGCTTCTTCTCCTCCCTGTTTACCTTTTGTTCTGTTGCTTTGATTACTTCCCTATGTAAAGAGCTACTCCTCCTCCTCTTTTACCCTCCCTGTCCCTCCTGTAGATAGTGTATCCTGGTATGTTTATGTCCCAGCCATGGTTTTGTGTGTACCATGTTTCTGTGACTGCCATGATATCCAGATGTTCCTCCTCCATCAAGGCCACTAATTCAGGAAGCTTGTTACCGAGACTATGGGCATTGGTACTCATTGCTCCCAATTTTTAGATGGCTTTACTTTCTGTTGCAGCATCCCCCACTGACCTTTCTACCTCAGTCTTTTTCTCATTTAGTACCCTATTTTGTAGGGAGATGCTGGGATTTTCCTGCTGCTTATCAGTGCCTCCCCTTTTGACTAGTTTAAAAGCTTGCCAATGAAGCATTTAAACTGATTGCTCAAAAGACTTGTTCCCTTCCTGGACAGATGCAGACCATCCTGCCAGTATAGGCTGGTGTCCCTCCAGGTGGAACCCCAGTCCCCAATGAAGCCAAACCCCTGTGCTCCACACCATTTTTTCAACCATTCATTAAACTGCATGGTGCAAAGTACCCTCGCCTCCCCCATGCCATTGACAGGCAGCACCTCTGAGAAGGATACTGTGTGTGCTACTTGTCTTAGTCCCCTCCCCAACTCTACAAAGTCCTCCTGCACTGCTCTAATCTCATGATGAGCCAAGTCATTTGTCCCTAGGTGGACAATGACGTCCAGCTCAGACTTCCGTGTGGCTGTTCTCGTGATCCTGAGGATGCTCTTCCTGTCCCTCCAAGCCATGGCACCAGGCAGGCACCTTACTTCAGCTTTCTCTGTTCCCCCCAGTTCTATCCCCCTAATAATTGATCCCCCCACCAGGAGCTGCTTCCTTTCCTTGTGGTGTCCTCTGCCTCCTTTCTGTGGGCCTCCCTTGTGACAGTTGTCCTCAGCCTCCTTAGTCTCCTCTGCGGATGCATCCATAGGGGAGCTATGGTCCCCCAGAATGGTGAATGGATTGTGGAGTGGAACAAATGACTGGGTGTGCCTCTGTTCCACCATCCTCACCCTCCCTGAGCCCACTGTGGTACAACTGCTGTGCTTTCTTTGCAACCTCTGAGGTAGTGGTGGTGGCTCTGGTGCTCCCTGGATGGGGGATGTTCCCTTCCTACTGTCCAGTGTGGCCTGGGGAAGGTTCCTCACTACTGTCCAGTGTGGCCTGAAGACTGGCAACTTCCTCCTCAGGGCAGAGTTGTCTGCAAATAGGTAGCATCTCAGCCTCCAGAAAGACTCCCGGAAGACTGCTGCCCCACAGCCATTACATTGCACTACTCCCCACATGTTTATCCACTTTTTTTTTGTTGTTTTTGAGTGTGTGTGTGTGTGTGTGTGTGTGTGTGCGTGTGTGATTGGTTTGTTATATGGAAATATATATATTATACAATGTGTATGCTTATATTGTCAGTGCAGTGTGCTGGACAGGATATGACAGTGATATGCACCTTGCACTCTTGAGGAAATGATGTCAGAACCCCAGGTAGAAAGGAACTATTTCCAGGAGTGGGTAGGGTGAGGGGTGGGAAGGGGTTGGGCCTAAACTGTGCCCTCACGAAACAATCACCTAAAAGTTCTGACCCACCGTTGCAATGAGTGCCTTCCTGTCAGCAAGATGCCCTACACAACAATTTGACGGAGAAAATACCCTGCTAATCAAACAGAGAAAAATCCAGACATCCAAGTCAGACACAGGTAAACCTCCCCAGCCCCAAAACAGCCTGGTGGTTTGTTAGCCACAAAGGAAAATCAAATATGCAGTTATTTCAACCCTTCTGAAGATGCTCACAAGATAAGCAGTTTTGAAAACCCCCTTCCTGAATTAAAAACTAAAATAATTAAACACAAAGCAATACCAATGTAAGACTGTAAAGTAAGGAAAACTTCCCTCAGATGTAAGCAAGAGAGAGATTTGTTGCAGATATCTAGTCCAATATAGTATATCCCATGTAGCTTCTCAGTTATTTCAAAGCACACCCTGTTAACACAACTTGGAAGAAGATGGACTTCTGTCTGAAACAGGATCACACCAGTAGTTTATAGTAATTGATCAATGCTGGAATGTTCAAGTCAGAACAATTGGCTGTGATGCAGATCTCCCTGACTTGTGAACTGAGATGATGATGATGGATGCATGGAACTGCCTTCCAAAGGAGGTAGTGGAGGCAAAAATGGTGGGAATCTTTAAAAGCATGTGTGAGAGGTACAAGGGCACCATAACACTTAATAGCAGCTAATGGGAGGGGGTAGATTCATGGGCAGACTAGATGGGCCAGATGGGCCCCTTCTACCATCATGTTCTATGTTTCTATGTCCACCATTGAGTGTTCACTGCAGGTCTGTGACAGGCCAGTTGAGGAGATCTTGGCCCAAATATTAGATACCTTGACCAGAATTAATTGAATAACATAGAAACATAGAAACATAGACTTTGACGGCAGATAAGGACCGCTTGGCCCACCTAGTCTGACCATTTCCCTACCTATAAGATAAGGTGCAGATCCTATTTAACCAACAGCCTATTTTTTCCTACCCCCCACAAGAACTGCTTTATGTCTGTCCCATGCATTCTTGAATTCTCCCCAAGTTTTAGACACCACAACCTCCTCAGAAAGGTGTTCCATGCATCCACCACCCTCTGTGAAAAAAATACTTCTTCACATTGTCCCAGAGCCGTCCCCCCTCTATCTTCAGATTGTGTCCCCTTGTTCTTACACATCTCTTTTTCTGAAAGATGCTACCCTCTTGGACTTTGTTGATTCCACCGAGGTACGTAAACATTTCTATCATGTCCCCCCTCTACCTCCTTTCCTCAAGGGTATACATATTAAGCTCCTTTAGCCTCTCCTCGTATGGCTTCTCTTGCAGACCCTGCATCATTTTAGTTGCCCTCCTCTGAACTGCCTCCATCCTGTCTATGTCCTTGAAGATGGGGTCTCCATAACTGGATGCAGTACTCCAGATGGGTCTCACCAGCTGTCTGTACAGGGGATAACAATCCAGTTTTCTGCTGGTGATGCCTCTCCCTATACATCCCAGTAACCCCAGCCCTCCCAACGCCTTCTCACATTGCTTGCCAGCCTAAGGTCATCTGATATGATTACCCCCAGGTCCTTTTCCATTTTTGTTGTTGTTACTACTCCCCCCCCCACCCATTGTATAATCTTTCCCTGGGTTTCTGTTTCCCAGGTGCATTACTTTGCACTTCTTTGCATTGAATCCAAGCTGCCATACTTCTAGCCATTCCTCCAACCTTGCCAAGTCCCTTCTCATCCTTTCCACACCTCCTTGAGTATCAACCCTGTTGCTAATCTTTGTGTCATCTGAAAAGAGGCATACTTTTCCTTCCAGTCCCTCTGCAATGTCACTTATGAAGACATTAAAAAGGAATTGACCCAGTACTGAACCCTGCAGTACCCCACTAGTAACCACTCTTTCTTCAGAGTGGACTCCATTTACAATTACCTTCTGTGTCCTGTTGTTCAGCCAATGTTTTACCCAGGCCACCACTCTGGGACCCACTCCAAGGCTGGTTAATTTGACTACTAATCTTTTGTGTGGGACTGTGTCAAATGCCTTGCTAAAGTCTAGGTAGGCCATGTCCACAGCCCCTCTCTGGTCTACTACTTTGGTCACCCAGTCAAAGAAATCAATTAGATTTGTCTGACATGACCTTCCCACTGTGAACCCATGCTGTCTTGGGTCCTGTGCAACCACTGACCTCTAGGTACTCAACAATTCTTTCCTTCAGAAGTGTTTCCATCACTTTCCCTACCACAGAGGTCAAACTGAGAGGTCTGTAGCTTCCTGCCTCTGTCTTGCTCCCACTTTTGTGAAGGGGAATCACATCAGCCTTCTTCCAGTCCTCAGGTACCACACCATCCTCCCATGATTTGTTATAAAGGGTAGTCAGTGGTGTCACTAGTTCTCCGCTTAATTCTTTTAGAATTCTGGGGTGAATTCCATATGGCCAAATTGCTTTGTCCACCTTCAGTTTTAGGAGTTCTTTCAGAACCCTTTCTTCTGTGAAAGGATTAAGATCGACCCCCCTCTCTAGAGTGCTTCTGTTAATTGGATTAGGCACTTCCCCCATTCTTCTTTTGTGAAAACTGAACAGAAGTATTCATTCAGTATCCCTGCTTTTTCACTGTCACTGTCTGCCCACCCACCATCCATTCTATTCAGCCTTACTATCTCTCCCTTTGTCTTTGTACCCTCCCTGATATACCTCTAAAAGGTTTTATCCCCCTTCTTAAATGAGTTGGCTATCTTTTCCTCAGTTTGTGCCTTTGCTATTCTGACTACCCTCCCTGCTTCCTTCTGCCTTAACTGGTACAGATATCTGTCCTGCTCCTTCTGTGTTTCCTTGTACTTCCTAAATGCTATCTTTTTCTCCCTAACCTTCACTGTCACTTCTTTTGACAACCATAGTGGCTTTTTCTTTCATTTTGATTTGTTTATTTGCTTCACACAAAGGCTTGTTGCCTCTGTGATGGCAGTTTTGATATTTCCCCATTGTTGCTCCACCCCTCCTTCTAGCCTGTTTGTTAGTGCTTTTCCAAGGCGCTCTCCCATCTTGCCAAAGTCAGCCCTCCTGAAGTCCAGAACCCTCACTTTTGTATGGCTTGACTCTGTAGCTGAGTTTATCGTGAACCACACTGTTTGATGGTCACTTGTTCCCAAATGGCTACCCACTTCTAGATCTCAGAGCTTCTCACTGTCCCCATTTGAGAGTATGAGGTCTAAAATTGCTCTCTCATGAGTAGGTTCCAAAACTAGCTGTCTAAGGCATGCCACCTGAAGGGCATCAACAATGGCCCTGCTTTTGGATGTGGCTGCAGCAAAGGTGCTCCAGTTAACATCTGGCATATTAAGGTCCCCCATCAATAGTATCTCCTCTTTCTCTGCCATCCTAAGTATGCCTTCTATCATATCCATGTCCATTCCCTCCCCCTGACATGGAGGTCTGTATACAACCCCTGTGTGGATTGTGGTGCCATTTCCAGTTTCTAAGATGACCCACAGTGCCTCCTATCCTCCCTGTTTACTCTTTTGTTCAGTTGCTTTTATTCCTTCCCTTACATAAAGAGCTACTCCCCCACTTCTGCCCTCCCTGTCTCTCCTGTAGGTTGTGTACCCCGCTATGTTAACATCCCAGTTATGATTCTCTGTGTACCATGTTTCTGTGACAGCTACGATATCCAGGCATCCCTCTTCCATCAAGACCACCAGTTCAGGGAGCTTGTTGCCCAGACTACGGGTGTTGGTACTCATTACCCTCCATTTCTTGATGGCCTTACCCCTTTTTGCCCCATCCCTGTCCTTATTGCGTTTGTCACTTTCTCCATTTAACCCTGCGCTTCTCCCTATTGACATCTTTATGTTGGTGTCTACCTCACTTAGTACCCTGATTTTTTTGCGGGGGGGGCTAGGATTTCCCTGCTCCTTTCCAGTGCCTCCCCCTGGCTAGTTTAAATGCTTGCCAATGAAGTAAACCCTTCACACTTCTCTGTTGTAAAAATGCTACAAGACTGTAGACAGGATTTATTAATCTGTCTACAGTGTTGAAAATTTGAGCTGCTCGGTTCTAACATCAGTGAGTTAAGGAGATCTGCGTTGGGTAATTAAGGGGTGAACACAGTAAGGTGCCATAGAGTTGATGGCAGCCACAACATTCATGTTACAGACTATCCTCCACAGCTTTCCTGGCAGCCTCAACAAATGCCATTTATATGCCCAAGATGTTCATAATTGCCTAGAAACTCTTGGGCTCTAACTTCTGAGCTGGGTGGTAACTGACCATCTCTAACAGGAAGGAATTTATTCATGGGACCTGCAAGGAAATTGTATGGCATGATGAACTGAACAAATGACTGGAACAACCCTGACATTGCTATTCTCAAGACCCAATGAGAAGACCAGGTCCAAGGCATAGTCATGTTGGTGGGTGCCAGAGGCAACTGTCTATACAAGGCACAGGGATCCTTTAACTGCTGGTCACTGGTAACAATTTAGACCCCCTGTTGCTAATAATTTTGCTGGAATTTGGACCCTCTATGTAAATCCTTATTTCTTCTTTCCTATTTAAGGAAATCAGAATGAGCTTTTCAGAATATGATATTAAGTCCATGAGCTGCAACCAATTATAAAATTGTAGTCTTCTTGCTAAAGGAATGTGAACAGCACAATCTTGTATATGTACCAAAAACAATATATATTTCTGATTATGTTTTTTTTTTCTGTCTGGTCCATATGTTATGCACTGTATGATGAGAAAGCAAGATAAATGTAACTCAGGTTAAACATTTTTTTTTATATATAAAAGTCTGGCAACTAATGTAAGAAATTAAAGATATATTTTCATGTTATTACTTTTTGTAAAATTTCACTACATCAGTGTACTGTGTGCATCTGTTACAAAAAAAATTAGACCATTTTTGGTCAATTGTCATAAAATATAATACAAATATTTTTCATAAGGGGAGACTATTGTGAGTGCATTAAAAAGCATTGCATGCCATAATACTTTCAGGAAAATGTCTTTTTTTTCATTCCAAAGATAACGTTTTATGATTATACATCTTTTAACATGCAATATAAAATGCTTTTATAATGAAAAACTTGGTGTAGAACTTCAAAACTGGTCTGACACCCAAAGTGAGTCATATTTTGTACAACTTTTGTGATTGTTTTTTTTTTCCCTTTGACTTGTTCATAACAAATAACATCTGTATTAGATAAAGGTTCATTTAGGGAAATCAAAAGTGTCTTAAATGAATGAGAATAACTTTGCAAAAATAGTCCTAATGATTTCAGTAAAGTGTAAATTTACCCACAGTGAATATAGCCAAAATAATTAGAAAAAATATCTTAGTGACTGTCATGAGTACATGGAGAACTGTGGTCAATATTTACAAAGCTGGACATCTGAAAATACATTCACATTACCCCTTTACAGTACAGTGAAGTGCCTCATTCATAGATGACAACTGTGAAAAAAAGTTTCAAAACTAACATCTGTTAGTGCTGATTTAGACACAGTGAATATGGTCAAAACACTGTACCACGTGTAACAGTGGACCACACTATTTAACTCAAGCACCAGGAAATCAGTATTTGCAGTTTATAAAATAGGTTTCTTTAGTCTGAAGTCAAAGATGACAGAAACATAAAAACATTGACTTTGACGGCAGATAAGGACCGCTTGGCCCATCTAGTCTGCCCATTTCCCTACCTACAGGATAGGCCACAGATCCTAGTTAACCAACAGCCTATTTCTTCCTACCCCCCACAAGAATTGCCTTATGTCTGTCCCATGCATTCTTGAATTATCCCACAGTTTTAGACCCCATAACCTCCTCAGGAAGGCTGTTCCATGCATCCACTACCCTCTCTGTGAAATAATACTTCCTCACATTGCCCCTGAACAGTCCCCCCTTCTATATTTAAATTGTGTCCCCTTGTTCTTGCTCGTCTCTTTTTCTGAAAGATGCTACCCTCTTGGACTTTGTTGATTCCACTCAGGTACTTAAAAGTTTCTATCATGTCCCCCCCCTCTCCCTTCTTTCCTCAAGGGTATACATATTAAGCTCCTTTAGTCTCTCCTCATATGACTTCTCTTGAAGACCCTGCACCATTTTAGTTGCCCTCCTCTGGACTGCCTCTATCCTGTCTATGTCCTTGCGGAGATGGGGTCTCCAGAACTGGACGCAGTACTCCAGATGGGGTCTCACCAACTGTCTGTACAGAGGGATAACAACTTCCTGTTTTCTGCTGCTGATGCCTCCCTATGCATCCCAGTATACCCCCAGCCCTCCCTACTGCCTTCTCACATTGCTTGCTAACCTTAAGGTCATCTGATATGATTAACCCCAGGTCCCTTTCCTTTTGTTGTTGTTACTACACCTGCCCATTGTGTACTCTTCCCTGGGTTCTTGCTTCCCAGGTGCATTATTTTACACTTCTTTGCATTGAATCCTAGCTGCCATGCATTTGACCATTCCTCAACCTTGAAAGTGCCTTTCATCCCTTCCACCCTCCTTGTGTATCAACCCTGTTGCAGATCTTTGTGTCATCTCAAGAGACATACTTTTCCTTCCAGTCCCTCTGCAATGTCACTGATGAAGACATTAAAAGGACTGGACCCAATACTGAACCCTCACGGTACCCCACTAGTAACCCTCTTTCTTCACAGTGGACTCCATTTACAATTACCTTCTGTGTCCTGTTGTCAGCCAATGTTTTACCCAGGCTACCACCCTGGGACCCACTCCCAGGCTGGTTAATTTGACTATTAATCTTTTGTGTGGGACTGTGTCAAATGCCTTGCTAAAGTCTAGGTAGGCCATGTCCACAGCCCCTCTCTGGTCTGCTACCTTGGTCACCCAGTCAAAGAAATCTATTAGATTTGTCTGACATGACCTTCCCACTGTGAACCCATGCTGCCTTGGGTTCTGTGCCCCACTGGCCTCTAGGTACTCAACTATTCTTTCCTTCAGAAGTGACTTCATCACTTTCCCTACCACAGAGGTCAGACTGACAGGTCTGTAGTTTCCTGCCTCTGTCTTGGTCCCACTTTTGTGAAGGGGAATCACATCTGCCTTCCTCCTGTCCTTGGGTACCACACCATCCTCCCATGATTTATTAAAAAGAGTAGCCAGTGGTTTCACTAGTTCCTCCCTCAGTTCTTTCAGAATTCTGCAGCGAATTCCATCAAGCACCATTGCTTTGTCCACCTTCAGTTTTAGGAATTCTTTCAGAACCCTTTCTTCTGTGAAAGGACTGGGATCAACCCCCATCAAGAGTGCTTCTGTTAATTGGATTAGGCACTTCCCCCTCCTATTCTGTGAATACTGAGCAGAAATATTCATTCAGTATCCCTGCTTTTTCACTGTCCCCCTCTGCCACCCACCGTTCATTCTATTCAGCCTCATTATCCCTCCCTTTGTCTTTCTTCGCTCGCTGATGTACCTATAAAAGGTTTTATCCCCCTTCTTAACTGAGTTGGCAATCTTTTCCTCAGTTTGGGCCTTTGCTATTCTTACTTCCCTCCCTGCTTCCGTCTGCCTTAACAGGTACAGCTCTCTGTCCTGCTCCTTCTGTGTTTCCTTATACTTCCGGAATGCTATCTTTTTCTTCCTGACTTTCACAGTCACCTCTTTTGAGAACCATAGTGGCTTTTTCTTTCATTTTGATTTGTTTATTTGCTTCACACAAAGGCTTGTTGCCTCTGTGATGGCAGTTTTGATGATCCTCATTGTTGCTCCACACATCCTTCTGGCCTGTTTGCTAGTGCTTTTCTCAGGCACTCTCCCATCTTGCCAAAGTCAGCCCTACTAAAGTCCAGTACCCTCACTTTTGTATGGCTTGACTCTGTAGCTGAGTTTATCGTGAACCACACTGTTTGA
The DNA here is from genome assembly GCA_016271365.2 of Neoceratodus forsteri. Taxonomy (NCBI): domain Eukaryota; kingdom Metazoa; phylum Chordata; order Ceratodontiformes; family Ceratodontidae; genus Neoceratodus; species Neoceratodus forsteri. Next base: position 992,008,066 of record CM057449.1, read on the forward strand.
TGGTCACTTGTTCCCAGATGGCAACCCACTTCTAGATCTGAGATCCTCTCACTGCCCCCATTTGAGAGTACGAGGTCTAAGATTGCTCCCTCATGAGTGGGTTCCAAAACTAGCTGTCTGAGGCCTGCCACCTGTAGGGCATCAAGAATGGCCCTGCTCTTGGATGTGGCTGCAGCAAATGTGCTCCAGTTAACATCTGGCATATTCAGGTCTCCCATCAACAATATCTCCCCTTTCTCTGCCATTCTAAGAATTCATAGGTTTCATAGGTTTTCAGAGTTTTTAAAGACTATAGTCCATATACTCGCCATTTATTTATGTATATCCAAGAATATTATTTTTGATCATATATTGATCAATTTGCTTCTTAAAGGATTCCATTGTTCTACTAACTATTATCTCATTTGGCAGCCTATTCCAGATCTTAACCACTCTCACCGTTAACCAGTACTTTCTTCTGAGAGTTTTAAACCTATCTAATTTAATTTGCAGTGGATGAGCTCTAGTACCATAGGGTTGATCCCTTATTACAAGATTTAACTGTTCCCAAAGTGTAGGGTCATTTAGTGCCCTATATATTAAACATAGATCACCATGCATTCTTTGATAGTCCAAGGTATACAGGCCCAAAGTTGTCAGTCTCTGTTCATACTCCTGCCCCTGGACCCCAGCTATCCTCTTTGTGGCTCTCCTTTGTACCCTCTCCAAAGATCTTATATCACCCTTGCGCCCTGGTGCCCAAAACTGGGCACAGTATTCCATATGAGGGCGCACCAAAGATGTGTAGAGTGGTAAGAGAACTTCCCTATTATTGCTCTTTATATGTTTATTTATGCAATATTGTATGTTGCTAGCCTTTTTAATTATTTGATTATAATGTGGCCTGAAGCTTAGGCTATTACTTATTCTAACTCCCAGGTCACTTTCTTCAGTGACAACCTTTAATAATTCATTTCCCAACCTGTACTGAAAATGCATATTATTTTTGCCAATATGCATAACTATATGCAGAATGCCTTCTATCATATCCTTGTCCATTTCCTCCCCCTGACATGGGGGTCTGTACACAATCTCTGTGCAGATTGTGGTGCCCTTTCCAGTCTCCAAGGTGACCCACAGTGCCTCCTCTCCTCCCTGTTTACTCTTTTGTTCAGTTGCTTTTATCCCTTCCTTTACATAGAAAGCTACTCCTCCCCCTCTTCTCCCCTTCCTGTCTCCCCTGTAGGTTATGTACCCTGGTATGTTAACATCCCAGTCATGGTTCTCTGTGTACCATGTTTCTGTGACTGCTACGATATCCAGGCATCCCTCTTCCATCAAGGCCACCAGCTCAGGGAGCTTGTTGCCCAGACTACGGGCATTGGTACTCATTACCCTCCATTTCCTGATGGCCTTACTCCTTTTTGCCCCATCCCTGTCCTTCTTGCCTTTGTCACTTTCTCCATTTACACCTGCACTTCTCCCTATTGACACCTCTATGTTGGTGTTTGCCGCACTTACTACCATGACTTTTTGGGGGGGCTAGGATTTCCCTGCTCCTTTCCAGTGCCTCCCCTTGGCTAGTTTAAATGCTTGCCAATGAAGCATTTAAACCTATCACCTAGGATCTTGGTTCTCTTCCTGGACAGATGCAGCCCATCATGCCAGTATAGGCTTGCGTCACTCCAGGTGAACCCCCAGTCCCCAATGAAGCCAAATCCCTGAGCTCCACACCAGTTTTTTCAACCACTGATTGAATCCCATGGTGCAGAACACCCTAGCCTCTCCTAAGCCATAGACGGGCAGCACCACCGAGAAGGTTACCGTGTGTGCTACTTGTCTAAGGCCCCTCCCCAATTCCACAAACTCTTCCTGCACTTCTCTAATCCCTTTCTTAGCCAGGTCATTTGTCCCTAGGTGGACAATGACATACAGCTCCCTCCCTTGTACAGCTGCTCCTGAGGATTCACTCCCTGTCCATCTAAGCCATGGCGCCAGGCAGGCACCTTACCTCCCTCTCCCCTTCCTCCCCCAGTTCTACCTTCCTAACAATGGGGTCCCCCACCAGGAGTTGTTTCCTTCCCCTGTGGGGTCCCCTGCCACCCTCCTGTGGGTCTCCTTTGTGGAGGTTCCCAGCATCCTCCTTGGTCTCCACTGTGGGTGCCTCCATAAGAGGAACCACACTTTGCCAGAATGGCATAGGAATTGTGGAGAGGTACAACTGGAGGAATGCACCTCTGTTCCACCACCCTCACCCTCCCTGAGCCCACTGTGGTCCAACCGCTCCTCTTTCTTGGCAACCTCTGAGGCAACGGCAGTGGCACTGGTGGTCCCTGGATGGAAGAGGAGGTCCCACAAATCCTGGCCAACTCAGCCTGAAGATGAGCAACCTCCTCCCTCAGCCCAGAGAGGTGCCTGCAGAAGGGACAACACCGCATCCTCCAGAACATCTCCCGGAAGACTGCTGCTCCACAGCCATTGCACTGCACCACTCCAATCATGTCTTATTTCTGGTCCCTTAACTGTTTGCAAGCCTTACTCTTTCCTCTTTTTTTTTCTCTCTCTCCTTACTTTCTGCCTGTGTGCCCTTTAAGCTCCTGATTGTCCTGTTCTGAGACAAGAATATCCTATAATTCTCAGTAGACCCCTTACTTGCTCAGAGGCAGACCCCCAGCAGCTAGAGGGGGGGGGGCCAGAGAGCTACTCTTGCCCTTCTAGGATGGTGGGTCTTTGGTGGCTCTATAATCACTCACTTCCTGCTCCCAAACAGGAAGTTCCTGTTGTCAGTCAAATCCTGTGCCTATAAAAGTCAAACTAGCTTTGGGTGGGAGGGTGGAGGGAAGGGAAGGAGGGCAATATAGTCCCAGCAGAAAAGTCCAGTCACACAGCAGTCCTTTCTCCTAGTGTCTCCTGCCAAGCTATTAGCAGAATCTTTCTAAGGCAGTCTTTAAATGTAGCTTCCTTCTAGCTAAGCCACTCCCCCTACTTACTGGATCTTTCTACTAGTAATTTAAACCTCACAGCTATTAAGTCCTTTCAATCACCTGAGATTTACACCTAAATAACTGTTCAGATAACCATTCAGTTCAGTTAACTCAGACAAACATACACTTTTTTGTTTGTTTTGTTAGTTTTTTTACCCTAAATTAAAGGTCCAAGTACAAAGGTTTTTCTTCTTTAGTCCCAGCAGAGAAGTCCAGTCACACAGCAGTCCTTTCTCCTGATGTCTTCTGCCAGTTTGTTTAGTTGTCCATAATCCTTTATTGCCTGATATACAGTGCTCCCTCATTATAACTAATCTCATTATAAATGAATCCTAATTATAATGAACATCTGTGATGGCTCCCCTTGTCTTCAGCTTAATCTTTTAACAACCATTAATGGGTGTTAAATGGTTAAGTAGATTACAATATGCATCATCACAGCTGTCTCCTACTGTTAGCCTTTTCTTTATTTAAGTAGTGACAGTCTCCAGACTTTCCTTACTGCTGTCTTTAAAAATGGTCCCTGTCCTTACTGTGCACTGGGTCTGCGTGTCTCAGTACTATAGAGTACCATATTAATTTATCTTCTGTGGATTTCCTGAGTGGAGCAGCTTTACTTTCCATTCTTCCACTCTGCAGCTGGCAAAACCAAACTCCTTCCCTTTCCTGTCCTGCCATGTGTACATCATCCTCTTGCCCCCAAAATGAAACTATATCCTTTGGTAAGCTGAGCACCTGCATGCAGATGAGCTGTTCTCCAGTCTCACATTTCTTTAAAACAAGCACAACACAGAGAAGCTAACAAAAAGCAGAAAACTGAGCAGAGAAAAGCAAAACTGAAAGGAAATACTGTACATAGGCAGGTTAGCTGTTCTTCAGTCCCCCATTTATTTACAAACTGTTATGAAATACAATTTCTTGTTATAATGAACTCTTGCTATAATGAACAAATGGGATGGACCCTGAGGCATTCATTATAGCAAGGATCTACTATATTGTGAAGCCATCTTCCCACACGAAGTGAAATTTTGCAGTCAGAAAAGTAGTACTAAGTTTCAGATGCTCCTCCATATGTTACTGTCTTATGTTTTGAGCCACAATCCATCTTAGTGCCTGAACCTGCCTACCACCAAGCAGAGGAAAACATGCAGCAAAGAAGATCCTAAACACAGCTGAATCAGAGTAAGGTGCACTGGTACATAGTACTGCTGTTAGAGACTTTTATCGTGTCAGTAACAAGCCTGCTTCTGTGAATGACTGCTGCTCATTATGAACTGTATTGCAAAGACTGCTGCTACATTTCAATAGTCTGATGCTATATTGCCTGTTTTGATTACATTGCTGTTTTTGCTGCTGCTCAGTCCTGTACCCCTGACCCATTGTTCTGTGACCACCTGATCCCACAGTAAGGGGGCTCAGTGGTGAGTCAGTGAGAATGCAGTGCAGGTGTGTGGAAGTGGGGTTACAGGGCTTTAAAAAGCCATGTTATACCACAGTCCATAGATCCGTCTTTGTGCCTGTAACCTGCTTAGCACCAAGCAGAGGGAAACATGCAGCAAACAAAATCCTAAACACAGCTAAACCAGAGTAAGGTGCACTGTTACATAGTACTGCTGTTAGAGACTTTTTCTGTGCCGGTAATGAGACTGCTGCTGTGAATGACTGCTGCTCATTACGAACTGTGTATTGTAAAGACTGCTGCTACATTTCAATAGTTTGCTGCTATATTGTCTGCTTTGATTATCTTCCTGTAATTGCTGCTGTTCAGCCCTGTACCCTGTCCCATTGTCCTGTGACCACCTGACTGCACAGTGAGGGGGCTAGGTGGCAAGCCAGTGAGCACATGGTGCAGGTGTATGGTGTAGGGGCTAAAGGGCTTTAAAAAGCCACACTGCACCGCGTGAATAGTGAGTAGCGTGAGTAGTGCAAATGTCACTCGGTAGAATTATTTCAACTTTAAGTAGCTGGAGTTGATTTAAGAGTATAAACTGCTAGGTTTGGGACTAAAACTTAACAGCCTGTGAGTATTAATACAGTTGGAGATTAGTTACATAGACTGTTAGGTAAGGGCAAATTAGCAGCTTTTATTTATTTTATTTATTTATTGAAATGTTTCACCAGGAAGGCACACTGAGCAACAAGTCGTTCATCTCTCGGTGTGACCTGTGGGGAAGGGGTACAATAGGAATGAAACATTAAACATTTAATTTACAAGATCAACAATAGCATACAGTTGTAAGGCAGGTGCTACAAAAAGTGTTACAACAGTGTTGAGCATAACATGTAGAAAGAGTGGTCAATAATAAGTGCCAGGTTAATAAGTAAATAAGTGCTTACATAAAAGAAAGGGGGGAAGAGGAGGGAGGGGTGAGGTGGGGAAAGGGGGAAGAGTCATGTCCCTGGATACCTCCTCAGGATGCGAGGAAGCCTGAAATGGGACTGGTGGGACCACAGAGAAAGGGATAGTGCAGTGTACCAAAGAGACCCCTTTAGGATGTTGGGGAAGGTAGTAGATCAGAGATACAAGCCCCATGAGGTGGTAAGTAAAAGTGAGAGTAGAGAGGAAGGATTTGTCCAGGGCTTAGAGGAGGGAATTAGAAAGTGATATGGCAGAATCAGCTAGGTGCAAGGTAATTATTGAGGGCAGTGTTGATGGAGTAGACAGAGGATGAGTGCTGGATTTGAGGTGGGAAGGGATTCCAAATTTTTGGGAGGAGGTGAGAGAAACTGGATTGGCCAATTTGGGTGGATCTGCACGGGACAACCAGGGTATGGGGATCAGACCATCTAAGGGAATGGGAGAGTGGAGGGGGTGTTATAAAGAAGGAGATGAGGTAGGAAGAGAGCTCACTCAACCAGTACTTGGAAGTGAATTTTGTACAGTGGGAGAGTCGCCTATTTGTAAGAGATGGGAAGGATAGGGCACAATAAAGATCACAGTGTTGGGAGCAAGGGAGGCATCCAGGGCAAAGTGGCAGAAGGAATTGAAGAGGGTGTCCAGTCTGGCCAGGGATGACTTAGTGGTAGCAACATAGACTATATCACAGTAGTTGAAAATGGGCAGTATCATCTTCTGAACAAGTTCACACCTAGCTATAGGAGGGATGCAACTACGGTTCCTGAACAGGGCACCAAGCTTGGGGAGCAGTTTTTTTCTGGATGGCAGCAATAAGTCCTGAGAAGTTTAGGTGTTGATCCAACCAAACACCTAAGTACCTGAAGTAGGATGTGTCCTCAAGTAATGTCCCATCAACGGTGTGGAAAGTGGGTAGGAAGGGAAGCCTAGAGAGTCTTTGACTTGTGCCAAAAGTCATGGAGACAGTCTTTTTGGCATTGAGGAAAAGCTGATGGTTAGCAAACCAGAGCTGAACCTTGTCAACGACTTGCTGTCAGCTGGTTGTAACCTCATCAGGACAGTAGCCAGATGCATACAAGGCTGTATCATTGGCATACATATGTATGGCAGAGGATGGCGAGCAAACAGAGGAAAGGTCATTTAAGAAGATGGAGAATAGGAGGGGCCCTAATACCAAGCCCTGTGGGACTCCAGTACCAATTGGGAGGGAAGGGGAAGTGGCATCCAAGATCTTAACTGATTGGGTTCTGCCAGTAAGGTAGGCCTTGAACCAGCTTGTGAATACTGATAGCAAGGGTTCCCTGAGAAGGAACCAGAATAATTTATTGCAGTAGGGTCATTTCATAAATTAAAGTCTGGGCTAAATCATCAGTCTGTGATGAGTTCTGTTCAAGGATCACCTGAAAAAGAACTAGAATAAGTTATTAAAAGAAGCATGCAGTATTGTTTTAACTATTAGTATTTGGTTAGATAGGAATTTTAAAACATAGTGGGATATTGATTATAGTTATTAGTTTATTTATCAGATAGGAATTTTAAAATTAGAAAATAATTCAATAAGGGAATCCAGTGGATTTTCCTTATACTATTGGTTAATTTATGTAGTACAAATGTTATGCTGGTTAGAGGTAATGATGTATGTTCCAATCCTGAATTTAATTCAGAATTTGAAATAAATACAGAACAACTGGCTGTTTTAAGAAAAACAGGTCTGGTTAATCACAAAATTGAATCGGGTATATTGATTGGGGGTATTTTAGAGATTTAGTTAAATCCATGCAAGTACTCAGTGAGCAACATTTTGGGGGTTCAAATGGCTGTCCTGTAACAATTAAAACAATTAAATAGATGAACTTAGGAAAATGGGACAAAACAAAATGTGTGCTTCAAAATTTAATAAAGTACTATGGCATAGTATTTCTGTTATTACATTGGGATATACATCCAAATCCTGGACTATCAGAGGGAGAAGTCATTAATTTGGAAGTATTGAAACAAGGAAATGTGGGCATTATAGATTTTGACTCACGGAGCATTTGGAAAAAAAATGATCAAATACAAGGCTTGGTGACCGAACATCCAAAAATAATGGTGATAACTGAAACTTGGTTGAATAAAAAAATCTCCAGTGCCTTTATCGAATTGGATAATTAAAAAGTGTTCAGAAAAGACAGTAATAAGAAAGGAGGGGGGATAGTGATATATGTTAATTCACAGCTTATCTCACAGAAAAGCAGAATAATTTGCATAAGAAAGGCTTGTAAGTAGTGACAGTTGAAATCAAAATGCCCTTCAACAAACCATTAATTTTAGTGGGAATTTAAAAGCCCCAACCCCCAAAATGAAAGAAAGTATTTTTAATGGTTTGTTAGATTTTTCATATGAGTACAGAAGAGCACATTTATTTAGCTTTTGTTGACCGGGTAAGTGCACTAGACAAATCCTGCCTATTTTTAGGCATGAGGGGGATACAGATGAATGCCAACTGACCTTCAACCAGATTAAGCTGTTGGTGGTATTTTTAGTGAATGAGGGAAATTTGTCCAGGACACTTGGGAAATTCCCCTACTCTTTTTGATAAGTGCCATGGGATCTTTAACATCCACCTGAACTACCACCAATCCAAGCAGATGGGACCTCGGTTTAACGTCTCATTTGAAAGACAGCAACTCAGAAGTGCAGCACCCCTCTCATGCTGCACTACAGTGTCAGTACTGGGATATTAACCCAAGTGCTAGATGAGGGAACTGAATCCCCAGCCTTCTGATCTCCCGGCCTCAGAGGCGAGTGTACTACCTACTGAGCCACTGGCACTGAAACTGAACCACTGACACAATAATGTTAGGAGATTTTTAATGTTAATTGGCTGAAAATAGAGGCTTACCATAATTTAAGGGAATTAAAAAGTAAACCTAGGGTTGACACAACTAATTAAAGATCTGACTAGAATTAATAATAAAGATTACAGTAAATCAACATTATTAGATCTTATCTTTAATAATTGTCTGGACCTATACATTCAAAGTGGTGTATTACCTGACACAGTCTCAGATCACCAACTTACATTTGTAATATGAAATAAGGTTTGTAAGAATATTTAGAAGTCATCTATGCTACAATGGAGAAACTTCAAAAATTCTGACTACACAGCTTTTATGATGGATGTAGAAAAAATAGAATGGCATAGGCTAGAATGAATACCTTCTTCTACTGACGTATAGAGTTATTTACACCAGGAATTGATTAAGATATGCAATTTGCATGCACCTATAAAAAAGAGGAAAGTTAAAAATCCAGCAATAAAATAGTATGGTGCATAACTACATAAATTAAAGAAGGAGCGAGATAGAAGGTGGCATAAGGCAAAGAGCACAGTGACTAATGAGGATTGGCAACTATATAGGCAAGTTTGGAACAGATATACACAGACAGTAAGGAGAACAAAACAAGATTATTTTAAGTCCAAACTAGATGTTGAGAAAAACAGAAATCCTAGATCCTTCTGGAAAACTATGACAGGCCCAGTGGGAGGAACAAACCTGCACAGATGAACACATTTTTAATAAATGGATAGCAGGTCCAATTGAGTAATGAGGTGGCTAGTGCTTTCAATTAATATTTCATAGAGTCAGGAGATTTAGGGATAGGTTCTAATAAATAATTTATTCAGTAACACTGTGATGAAGTTAATGCACAAAATCTAGGACAAATTAAAAATTTTGAATTCCATAATATTTCTGGGTCAGACATTAGAAATAAAATTGTTAAGATTAGATACAACTAAAGCAGTAGGTTTAGATCAGGTACCAACAGCACTATTACAATTTGCAGCCCCATGTATTGCCTACCCCTTATCTTACAGTTTTTATTTTTCTTTACAAACCGGAGAATACCTAACAAGTTGGAAGACTGCTAAAGTGATACCTATATTTAAAGGATACCTAAATCATCTTTTTTACACTTTCATTTTTTGTAAATTACTCAATAGGCTTGTAAAGGAGAGGCTGCTGTTTATATTTATCCTGAAACCGCATGCATTAAAGTAGGATACATGTAGTTTCATAGCATTTGAAAATTGTAAACACAGCCTCTTCTGATTCAGAAATCCTACTCTCAGAATTCTAAAATGGCTTCCATGATGATGTCACTCATGACAGAGATGACAGTTGTTTTCTAGCTCTTCTAACTGTATTCAAATGTGAACAACTTTAAAAGGAAAATGATAGCATGGTACTGTGAGCACGAAAGTTGTTCAGCACAAAAATATCTACAAAATGGGTAGTGTTTCATTTATAGATACCTTTTAGTTTTTTAATTAGCAAAAAAGGCAGCAAAAAATTTAATTGTCACTTTTTCAACAAACAAATGCAAATAAATTTAAAACAAAAAAATGATAGTGTGTTACTGTGAGAATGGCATTTGTTCAGCACAAAAATATCTACAAAATGAGTGAAGTTTCATTTATAGATACTTTTTAGCTTTTTAAATAAGCAAAAAAAAGCATCAGAACATTCAATTGTTTGTCACTTTTTCAAGAAACAAATGCAAATAACTTTCAAACAAAAAAAAATTATAGCATGGTACTGTGAGCGCAACATTTGTTCAGCACAAAATATCTACAAAATGAGTGATGTTTTATTTATATATACCTTTTGAGTTTATTTATAATTAGCAAAAAAAACAGATTTTTCTAACTTTCACAGCAAATGCAAATAGCTTTAAAACAAAAATGAAAGCATAATACTTTGAGCACAAAAAGTTGTTCAGTACAAAAATATTTATCAAAATAGTGGTGTTTCATTTATAGATATCTTTTAGATTTTTCATAATCAGCAAAATATGGGAGCAAATTCAATGTTTTTTTTTCACTTTTTGGTGGTATGGCATAAATGGATTATGTTGCCCCCCCAACTGGAAATATTTCTGATACTTTTTGATCTCATGCTGATTGACCTGATAACATTGCTTGTATTTTTACTACTTGTGATGTCATTGCATCAATTAGTATTCGAACAAACAATATGAACAATATTTCCAGTAGGGGAGTAGCATATCCCTGATAAATTATTTGCAAAAAAAACTCCATTAATGTATCAGTTTGAGTTGCTATTAAAGTGGCAATAGTATGGAAATGTGATGATAGGGTTTTAAACACTAATGCTACACCTCCCCAAAGTAGCCAAAGGAGGAAAAGAAACATAAGCAACCACAGACATCCATCATCAGGTAAGACAAACAAGCACTGGCTGGTCTGCTGGTGCAGGGGCAGGGTGCCCAACTGCAATACCAATGACTTGTGTTTGGGAACAGACCTGGGAACATTGGAGGGCCAGTTGGGGGGAGAAGGACTGAGCAACCTAGGGACTGCTCTCCTTCTCTGGGGAGTAGAGTTTCCAGCTCAATGGGGACCCCTAGCAGAGGCTGGGGGTACTTCTGCATTGGTGCCAGTACATGTGGGTGGGTGGGCCGGACATAGGATGTCACTGCATGTCCCTGACCCAATCCAGGAGGTCAAAATATCAAAAGATTACATCTGTCACTAATGAAGCCTGCTCACTCCTGCTCCACTAGCCTTCCTTGACATTTATGGGACCTGACCTATCCCAACATCCACTATGACTGGTACAGGGTTCCATGCCCCACCTTGGGGGCAGGCCAAGAAGGCAATGTCAGTGGACTCTCCTGCCGGCACCTTCTCCAGTCATCACAGAAGTCCTGCCAGTGTGATGGCCCCACCCTGGGGGGCAATCCAAGGGGTATCAGGGACTCGTGATTAAGGTATGTCCCTGGGGGTTAGTGAGGTAGCTAGGGTTGGGAAGGGGCCAAGCTCCAGGCAGGACATAGAAAAAAAAACAAAAAAACAAGCTCTTCTGTAGCCATGGATGCACATGCACACTTGCACACCACCTGGGAAGTACATTAAAAAAATCCCTTAGGATCGCAATGTAAATTGTAAGCAAGGAATAACACATGACAAGATGCTATGCAATGCTAAATTACCACATGCCCCAGGTGGGTTGTAAGGCATGAGGCACAGCTGAATGCCTTCAGCCACCTGTGAAGTGTGGTATATGAGTCCCATTGGATCACACTGTAAATTGTAAGTAAGCAGTAACATATATCAGGGTGTGCAACACTACTAAATTGCTGTATGTTGAAAGCCCTATCATCAAATTTCCATATTAATACCACTTTCATAGCAACTCTATTTATTTATTTATTTAGCTTTTGTATACCAGGTAAGCATGCTAGACAGCCAAGTTCCTATTTTCAGGTGTGACCCGGGAGAATTAGAAAGGTACAGGCAATAACAATTCAGAGACAGGGCAATAGCAATCAACAAGGTACAGTCAGGTACAGTCAGAGCATGCAGGCAATATACATATACAGAGACAAGGTAGCAGCAATAAACAAGCTAAGTTACAGACAGGTATGGGTAGAGATCTACATCCAGGTACCAACAGAGAACGAATATAATACAAGTACAGTGTTAGGGTGTGGCAATCTCAGGAGGCAGTTAAGGAAGAAAATCAAAGAATCAGCAGGGCATTTTTGAGGAGAGCACTAAAGGTGCATACATTCAGTCATAGATGGGCACTTGTCACACCATGGAGGGTGGGACAGTTAAGAATAAAGTGGGGCAGAAGCTTATTTTAGGTAGCCCCAGAGGGAGGACCTGAAGCAGCTGTGGAAGGGGGCAGCTCTTACATGAGCAGGGAGAAGGTTCCAGGCTCTGGGGGCAAGCGCTACAAAGGCGTGATCCTCTGTGAGGGAGTGGGGTTTTGGGATCATGAGAGAATGGGAGTCACAAGACCTCAGCCAATACATTAACATTTTTTTTTGCAAAGCATATAAAAGGGATATGCTACCCTCCTACTGGAAATGTTGCTGATATTTTTTGTTTGAGTGACTATTGACCCAACTGCATCATGAGTGGTGAAACCACAAGTGATGTCATCAGGACAATTGGCATGAGAACAAAAAGTATCAACAATATTTCCAGTATGGTGGTAGCATAATTCATTTATTCCATATCTCCTAAAACAGTAAAAAAAATGGAATTTGCTACAATTTTTTGCTGATTATAAAAAATATAAAAGGTATCTATAAATGAAACACCACTCATTTGGCAGATATTCAGTACAATTTTATTTTTATACTGGAAAGTATGTAAGCAAAAATGCCAATTTTCACGTCCAGTGGTACAGAAATACAGATATTTTTGTACTGAAAAACTTTTGTGCTCAAAGTGCCATACTATCATTTTTGTTTTAAAGGGTACCTAAACAAGCAGCTTTTTTAAAACTGCAAACTCCAAAATCTGGCTTCATGGTGAGGTAAAGTAAAGGCTGCTATTTATATTTATGCTAAAACTGCATTTATGTAAATAATATAAATGCAGTTTCATAGCTTTGGAAAAATGTAAACATCAGCCTTTCACTTTCAGAAAAACAGCCTTGGTTTCTCCCTACGATGTCTGCCAAGTGTGTTAAGTGATGAATTATGATGACATCATCGGAGCCAGAGACCCACATATATTCCTATAGTGCTAACTAGTTCTTCTTTCCCTCTTTGTTTTGAATTGTTGTACCAGAATGATCAACACCATGTATTAACTCATGGATTATTTGATCAGTACATGTGTTAGGCTATGATTTCATTTACTTTAACTTGCCAAAAATGTTTTGCAATCCAGCTGACTTTCTCTTTGGCAAATCGCAGTACAGTACAAAACTTAAAATACCTGATGATCTATTGGTTATGTGATGCCCTGAATTTTGTTTTGTATTAACCAGGAGAGACACACTAAAGCTGAAAGCTTGTTTACAGGTATGGCTTGGGAGCACAAGGAAGTTTAGTGACTTGTTCAGGGTCACACAGCAAAGTACTGGTCTGGTTCAGTTCCAAAGCTCATGCTCTGTTAGTCTACAAATAAGGCTTTCTTTTTCCAAGTGAACCCCCTGCACCTAGCCTGCCTTCTGTTGAATACCCCACCATCCACACCCTGTCCTCAGTACTGCCTGAGGCCACATATGTGCTTATGGTCTCATGAAGAGAATTATCACACCTCAGATTGTAATCTTGTACTTCAGAGAGTTTTGCACACCTATATTGATATGGTTTATCAGCTGGCACTGTTAAAAAATGCCTCCCAAATCACTCTCCAGTCCACATTCTCAATGTTTGACTTCTGCTACCACAGTAAACATTGAGTGGATCACCACCTTTCTGCACAGTGAAGGTAGTATGTACAGTTTCTCTGTTGTGTTTGTTTCCCAACTCATTAACCAACAACTAGGTCTTCCTGGAGGGCCAAGCAATAAACATCATGACCCACCAGAAAAACTACTATTCATGCCCTCATAAGGGATGCACTTACAATGAATAATAATATTATTAGCAGGAGAGGCATACTAATACCTTGAGCAAATCCACCCAACTTCCAGTGTTAGTCTACTCCTTTATCTGTGATCTGCAGAACCCCGCAGGACGATTTCCAGCAATTCTTCTCCAGAACTTTTCTGAGCTCTACTCCACAATGCAAGCTGGCTGGCTACCACCCTTCCAAATCTTGAATGAGCTATACACAACTCCCTCAATACTGTCCTAACAAACATCACCCCCCCGAGGGTACTCTCCCTACACTGAATTCAGGTAACAGTTTAGGTGCAGCCCTGCCACTCTGAGTATTCATCATCACTGGCTACTCTTATCCACAGTCAGGTAGTGATCACAATGCTGGCAGCCCCACATTTCAGATCTCACAGTGATCTGCTCAACATTTTCCTTCATGTCTTCAACTAACCTGAATATAGCTGTACCCTACTGGAATGGCATCTTCAGTCCCTCTCTGGCATTCATTCTTGTCATCTGCTCCCCACACCAAAAACTGGTGCGTTCACTACTCTTTTGCATCAAGAATCTGGTTAGTACAGTCTCCAATGTTATTTTTACATATTAGTAATAAACATGAACTTCTGGTAAGCCAGGCTGATAGCAGCATAGCACAAGTGGAAAAATAGGCTTTCCTACCCATATAAGATCTAACCCACCTATGATTAGTCACTATTAAATGACGTGCATCGTGATGTGCACACCCAACATTCAGTAGTGACTAATCAAAGGTAGCCTAGATCTTTTAAGGATAGGAAAGCCCATCATTTGCCTTGCTCCCTGCTGCTATAAGCCTGACTTACTGGAAATATATGTTTATATTTGATATGTCAAAATAAAATGGGGACTGTACTACTTGCATTCATGATGCAGAATGGTGATGAGCTCACCAGTTTCGGTGTGAGGAGGAATAGTGAAGAATGAATACCAGAGGGAGGACTGAGAAGGCCATTTTGTAAGGTACTGCTATATTCAGGGAAAGGGGAAGACAGAAGGACAGAAATATGAGCAGATTACTATGAGAAATAAGATGTGGGGCTGCCAGCACCATGATCGCTACCTGACCCCGATGTCCTGGCCAACATTCCCCTTCCCATAAAACCAGTTCATGCAACTGTCCAAGGTTGTGTGTGAATATTAATGTATAAAACGGCTGCCACTACATGTTCAGTCACTTCACTACCAGTCTAGTATTGCTTGTAAAGTATTTTGGTATACAATGTGTATGAAAACCACTATATAAATGCTGATTCTTCTTCTTAATATTATTATTTCCCATTGAAAAAAAGATAAGACAAGCATATATTTGATTTTCAAGAAAGTATGAACTCTAACATTAGAATGCCCAAGAACTTTCTTACAAAAAAAGTGGTGGCTGTAGGGAGTGGTGAAGGGTGTGGCTGAACCCCTCTCCCACATAGTAACCTACTTACTTGCTGCTACTGCTGCTGTATTTCACTTTGTTGAAGAAGTCTGATTTATCGATTGTACAACTGTTTACATTCAAACTATGGATTATATTTGTAGGTTCTGTCAAAAATGAACTAGAAAAGAATAATAGCAGAAAATATAAAGATTTAATAAAAATGTTAAAAAGTGCACATTACGCATGCACACCACTCCAGCACCCTCATTGCAGCATTCTGGATCCACCATAACCACTAGACCACCAGGTTATTCAAGATTTGTACTGCACTGTGACTTGCCACAGAAAAAGTTGGTTGGATTAAAACACATTTTCAGCATGTTAAGCTAAATAAAATGAACAGAACCATAGCCTAACATGTGTATTATACAAAATAATGCACATGTTTTTATCCACTTGGGTGAAACTATTCTATAAAAAGGGAAAAAAGAACTAGTTAGCACTATAGAGAGCCATATATCTTTCTGACTTTGGCTCCAATGATGTCATCACATAACTCATTTGGCAGCCATTTTAGGAAGCAGATAAGACAGTTTTTTTTGAAATTGGAAGGCTGATTTTACAATTTTCAAATGCTCTGGAACCACATTTAGGTACATTATATAAATGTTATTTTAGCATTAATGAATACATCAGCCTTTCCTTTAGTCACCTAAGGAGTCAGAGTTTTGATTAGTTTATTGCTAAAATGGTGTTTAGGTATCCTTTAAAGCTATTTGCATCTGTTTATTGCAAAATGTGAAAAAGATAATTTTTTTGCTTTTTTTTGCTAATTATAAAAAACTAAAAGGGAAAAAATATAAATGAAACACAACTCATTTTGTAGATATTTTGTGCTGAACAAATGTCATACTCACAGTACCATGCTATCATTTTTTGTTTTAAAGTCAATGAGGGCATTTGTTTCTTGAAAAAGTGACATACAGTTGAATTTTCTGCTGCTTTTTCACTTATTAAAAAAACTGAAAGGTATCTATACAGTAAATGAAACACCACTCATTGCTGTAGATATTTTTGTGCTGAATAAATGTCATGCTCACCGTACCATGCTATCATTTTTTGTTTTAAAGTTATTTGCATTTATTTGTTGAAAAACAACTTAATTTTCTGCTGCCTTTTTTGCTATTTTTAAAAAAAGTATATATAAATGAAACACCACTCGTTTTGTAGATATTGTTGTGCTGAACAACGTTCGTGCCTACAATACCAGGCTATCATTTTTCATTTTAAACTTATTCACATTTGAAAACAGAAGAACTAGAACACAGCTGTCAGCACTGTCATGAGTGGCATCATCATGGAAGCCATTTTAGAATTCTGAGAGCAGGCTTTTTGAATTAGAAGAGGCTTTTACAATTTTCAAATGCTATGAAACTACATTGATCCTATTTTAATAAATGCAGTTTTAGTACAAATGTAAAAAACATCCTCTCATTTACAAGCATATAGAATAATTTACAAAAAAAAAAATAAAAATTGTAAAAAGAATGATTTAGGAATCCTTTAAAGCAGGATCTAAAGAAGATATAGGAAATTATAGACCTATTGCCCATTGTTTCTAAAATGTTTGAAACATTTATTTCAAACCAACTAAAATAATATTTAGAAATGAATAATAAATTAAATAATTTTCAATCAGGTTTTTATTCAAAACACAGTAACCAGACAGCTCTAACAAAGGTAGTTTGTGACCTGCAGCTGGGCCTGGACAGTAGAAGATAATCAGTATGATATTTACAGAGCTGCCAAAGGCTTTTGACACACTGAATCATGTTGTCCTCCTGTTCAGCCTCAGGGAAATAAGTCTTATGGCAATAGCTCTGAAATGGTTCACATATTGTCTGCAGGATAGAAAACAGCCTGTTGATTTAGGTCTTTATAAGTTTTTGCCAGCTTCTATAAAGTCTGGTGTCCCCCAAGGCTCCATTTTGGAGCCCCTACTTTTTAATGTCTATGTCAATGATCTACGGTTCACTGATGTAGACATTAAATTTCATCTATACGCCACCGATATGGTAATTTATGTTGAGGGGTTCTCTGTTGAAGCTATTCAAGACAAATTACAGTTGGCATTAACACAAATTGAAAAGTTCTTCAAGGCCCACTTATTGAAGTCAAATGTTAAAAAAACACAAACTGTATTATTTAACAGAAAGTTGAACTTGGAAGGTAGAGATTACCTGGATATTCGAACAATGGATGGAGTAAATATCCAACAGGTTCCACAGTATAAGTATTTAGGTCTGCGGCTGGACAGTTTATTAAAATGGGGGGACCACATAGTAATGGTTATTAAAAATATCAATAAAAAATTGGGCATTTTACCATATAAGAAACTACATGACATTGGAGACAATGTTTAGAATAATCAATGCAATGACTGCCCCTGTTTTAGATTACGGGGATACTTTATATGCTGAAGCATCAAAATTATGCTGATAGAAATTAGATGTGGTATTTAACAGACTATCTCAATTTGTTTTGGATGTCCCATATAATACCCATCATTGTCATTTATACCATATGTTGAACTGGGTCAGGCCACAAACCAGGAGGAATTTACATACTGTATGACTTAGTTTATGTTAAATGTCTACAAGGGGCAAGAACCAAAATACATTTTGGATTTATTTAAGATTGGACCAATCAAATCATGCCTGCAATCTGCACAAGTAGCAGTAGTAGTGAAATATTTTTATTTATGCAGGCACATATTGATTTAACAATTTCACAATTAGGGCAAACATGCCCTGTTTGCAAGGTGCTCCTGTGGTTACAAGGTATTGAGTATCAATTTGAAGATTGTAATCTTTAGGTTGGGAGGTCATCAATCCTGTATTGGGGAGCAACTACATGGAATTTAATACCAACAGAGCTGTGAGGTGCTACTATTATGATTAGAAAAGGTAATCTAAAACAATAGTACAGGGAATAGGGCAATAGATCTTTACCATGCTGCTAAACAGAGAACACTTGGGAATACTGTTCATTTAAAAATTTGTTTAAGTATTTTTTTTTTATTGCATCAAGTTTATATAGGTATTGTATTGGAATGTCTACAGTGCTATGGTGTTTGTATGGAAACTGTATGGATGCTACTTGGGATCTCACTGTAAATTAGCTTTGCTCAATTGAGTTATTCAGTTTCATTGTTTCTGAATAAAAGTATACTACTACTGCTACTACTACTACTACTACTACTACTACCAACTGTCAAGGACCATGAGGCTTCAGCAGAGCAAACCCTGCAAAATATGGTAGGGTTCTTCTTTTCTGGTGTAGGAGGGATTTTTGCAGTAAAGTCCCTGGCAAACAAGGTGTATTTCTGTGTCTGCATTTGACACTCATCTGTAGTTTGCAGTAGCATTTCAAAGGTAAGTTTCCACAAGCTCTTCCGTGAGCTGAGCAACACAGTGATAGCGAGAGCCTTTACCACCATTTCTCTTGTTAATAGCAAAAGAACTGAACACTGCTATATCAGTTCAGTAGAAAAACAATTTCTTGTCCCACTTTTTGGTTTTCAGAATGCATTAGTAGTTCTTTAGCAGTTGATAACTGACATCTACTCCTCCCATCTTGTTATTGTACTGTAGTACTGTGTCAGGTTTGATCTTCAGAGTTCCATCATGTTTGTTACCACATGATACCATGTCACCCTTATGCACCATACTTGGAATAAATACAGTCTGTGCATTTTAGGGTCTTGATCATGACATGCTTGCTCTCGTTTTTGGAAATACTCCATGCAAGTGAAATGTTCTCTCCAACATCAAGGTGGGAATGAAGAGACTGTAGTGGTAGTCCTAATTGTGTTTTATTGATGACAACACAGAATTCTGTTTTCATGTCCTGCAAGTGCCACACAAGTCTGGGGCTGGAGCAGAAGCAGTCTGTAAAAAGAATGCATTCCTGTCCTACAAATGGACCTAACACCTTAATTACAATGCCATGGGTTTTTTTTTTGCCATGTCTTTGATGCTGAGGCAATGTTCACAACCTCCATTGTTACTTCAAGACTGTCTTCTCTCTCTGGATGAGTATTCTGCTCAATATTGGCTTCCCAGGGCATGTAATGGTCAGGTCCAGTATTATGTTTTGTATATTGTTTTTACCTGCATAAACCACATATTTATTTGAATTTTGATTTTTTTGATGACCGGGTAAGCCCTCTGAGACTAGATGTCTCCTTTTTCGTTAGTGACCTGGAATTAGTTACATAGAGTAAAGGACATAGTTTTACAGTACAGTAAAAGACATAGATGTACAGTACCATGCAAGATAATATATACATACAGTGAAGCCCACCAGAATAAAGCCCAGCTCTGCAGAATTCTGCAATAGAGTTACTGCAGCAAACAATGCAGTTTCAATGGGAGTTAATCCCTTTTGTCATGCAGAAAATCTGTGACACTGCCATTCATCCTGGTGGGCTTTGCTATATATATATATATATATATATATATATATATATACATGTTTAACCCTTAGGCTGCCAACGGAATTAGAACATACAGGAATTTTGGACTGATATATCAGTCTGCTGCCCTGCAAGGTTAAATTAGTTACATGATACAGCAAAACATACATAAATGCAATTTTGTTCAATGACTATGAGTATTTATATATAGGGAACATACTAACATTTGTCATCCCTTCACTAATTCTGTGTATATATATATATATATATATATCTAGCAGCAGGGTTGAATTGAGGGTTGGGATGGGGACATAGGAATGCAATGAAAGCAGATACAGGAGGCTGCAGTCCAGAAAAAGGATTTTAGTCTCTTTTTAAACTGGGGTAGGTAGGGCAGTTTAGGATCATGGAGGGCAGGGAGTTCCACAGGTGTGGGGCAGAGAACGAGAAGGATCTTCTTCCTATTTCATACCACAGTTTAGGGACTACCAGCAGTGGGAGGGCTGTAGCTCTAAGAGGTCTGGCAAACTGCTTGCATTGTATAATGCCATAGAGACTGGGTGGGGAAGGGGATTGCAGTAGGTTACAGGTTAAGCAATATAGGGGGTAGTGCAGCCTAGTTTCAAAGGACAGCCACCTCAAGGTTGTTAGCACTGTGCAATAGTGAGTTCAGGGGTGTGCACCTCTCACAAAATTCCCAATCCTGTGATATAGTGTTTTAAGCATGGAGTGGGTGACTTCTTCGACAGACTGCAGTACTGGGGCACCATAGAATAAGAGGGGGAAGAGGGTGCTGTTAGCACTGGTGCAGCATGCCTCTCTAGTCAGGTGGAGAGAGAGTCTATATAGAGTAGCCTGAGTTTTAGGTTTAGGGTTTTGGTTAGTGCACAGATTCCAAAGGCAGTCTCCCATCACACCATTATTTGAATAGCTTTCACATAACTCATATATTGTGATGCCAACTATGGAATGTTTCAAGAGCATGTACTGCTTAAATCCCAGATGGCCTTTGAATAATACAAGAGATTCATCAAAACTAATGTATCTGGCAGGGTACATGTTGTCATAAACTTGTTCTGCAGAACATCTAAAACTGTTTTGATTTTCCAAAGTTTGTCAGGGGATGCTGCAATATTGTCATTATCCACAAAATGTAGACATTTTAGAACATTCATGATCCTGTTCCTGTTCATAAGTGAGTGCAAAATAGGCATGAAGAGGAGTGGGTTTGTATACCAGTAATCTGAAAGCTGTGTATTTTTTTTTACCAACCCAGTCAACAGGAAAATATTAATGAACACATACATTTCAGAAGAACACATTGGTTTCCATGAAGAAGTACATAAACATTTGGTTTTAAGTACCAGTTGACAAAACTTGTTTGGCATATTGGTTTGTTTCTGTACAAAACACTTTTATAATGATGTCACTACCACCGGGCTCTGTCTCCAAAAAGAATATCTGGAAATACTGAAGTGGTGTTAGGTTGTCAGGCAAAGGAACATTAATCCCATGAGTTCCTGTAAACCAAAATGGTTCTACCTCCTGCTCATTTTCATGCCACAGAATTTCAGACACAATTTTCTGGTTTGTACCAGTACTATCTGTAGAGGGATTGTGAGGGACTTGTCCAGTTACTCTGCTTCTTCCAAAGGATCAGGTTCTCCTTTGTGGACTTCTTGTTACCCTAGACTTTTTGTATCCTTTACATCGACTCCTCTTCTCTACTGAGACTGATTCTCTGTCACTTGAGGAGTCCTGTATGCATTCACTTGCTGAGCTTAGTTTCTTTTCACTAGCTGTGCTTTTCAATTTTAACTGGTCTGTCAAGATCTTCTTCTGTTACTTGTTTTGTTTCTTTTGAGTTGATTTGCTCTACCTTGATACATATGACTGGGCCACTTTCACTTGCTATTCCCTGTTGCTTTCTGTGCCTCACCCTCTTTATTGCTTTGCCTGCCTTGGCCTCTGCCACTTTTGGTGCCTTTGTCATTTATGTTTGCCCTGCCTCAGCCCATGCCACTTCTGGTGCCTTTGACAATTTTATTTGCCCTGCCTCACCCCATGACACTTTCCATACCTCTGTCATTTTTATTTGCCCTGCCACAACCTATGCCACTTTCCATGCCTCTGCCATTTTTATTTGCCCTGCCTCACACCCTTGCATTTGTGGTAACTTTATTATTTTTATTTGCCCTGCCTTGCCTTGTTAGACTTTGGGTGCCTCCATGTTTTTTATTTTGCCAACCTCATCCAGTTCCCATTTGATCTGATATTTAATCTGTTTGCATTTTGCTGCTTCTATTATCATCTGCAAATAGGCTATGATCAAGTAGCATGCCTTCCGTATTTGATTCTTATCCTAATGAGAAGGATTCTGAATCAATACTTTCCCCCCAGCTGATTCACCATCTACAAATACTTCATCAGGAGCATGATGCACAGTAAACTTTTCTCTGACGTGGCAAAATCAGTGTCAGAATACCAGTATCAAAATCAGCTGTGCTACTGCAGAACTTTTCCCTTCTACAACAATACACAACTGGGGAAACTATGTCTAAGTAAGCAACGAATTACTGCAAATTCTTACAAATTACTGCCTAATTAGTAACACTGACTGCATACACCTGTTGAACAACAACTGGCCCTGTTGTTTAACCACTTTTTCAGCCTCCTGACCCCACCAAAGCAGTTCCTGTTTTGCTGGATAAAACTTTTTCCTTTTTTTATATGATGTTTTACAATGAAGCTGCCTCTGTATATGTGTGTTATTAGACATGTTCAATATTTTTCTCCTGAAATTAGCATTTTTGAGCTCAGAGCAAGAACTCCAGCAGAAAGTTCCTTCCTTCTTGCTGTCCCGATGCCCAGTGAAGAAACAGTGTCAGACCTATGTCTTTTACAGACACCCCTACAAAGGCTAGGTCACATGACAACTCACCACACATTGTCAGCCCAACTCTAAACAAGTGCCCTGTGCACCAGTATAGGTACTGTACCTGTGTGTAAATATGCTCCTTTTCCACATTATTCAATGGTTCCTTTCAAAACTGAGTATACTCATCACCTGCAGTATCACGACTGCAACCGCATGTGTATACTCGGCGGCTGCAGCTACAGGGTTAACTGGAGGAACTGCATTCCAAAAGAAGAGGATTCATCATTGTTCAGGGTGTTGAAATCACCCTGTGCATGAAACATTCAAGTTCCTGCAAAAATTCACTCCCACAACCTAGACAACAACATATGGGATGGTGTATGAGAATGATCTTGCAACCTGTAGCTAGCCCAGCTTTTACTGTCAAGTTTTCAAATGAGCTGGTCACCCCATGGGGTATGCTGTCAGACCCAGAGCAGATTTAGAATACATGGCCACTCCACCTCCACTGCACTCCTGCCGAGGACAATGCACCCTGGAATAACCTGGAGGACTAGATGTCTCTAGCACAGGGCCAGAATCATCCCTCAACCTGGTCTCTGTGATACGCACCAGATCAGCTGAAGACACTGCAATGTAGCTAGTTGCCCTCACCCTGAATGAGCTAGCCCTTTCACTTACTAAAGTCTTTAATATTTTGCTGTGAATGGGAGTGTTCCGGGATAAGTGGAAAATGGTCCTTGTCACCTCAATTTTCAAAAGTGTTGACAGAACTAGCATAGGTAACTACTGTCCCTTATCTATTCTGTGTCCTCTGTTAAAAGCCCTTGAAAGAATTGTTGCAGACCATCTCTCTGAATACCTGAACAAATACCACCTACTTTGCCCTCAACAACACAGATTTCGCATAACCACAGCACTGCCCTCATTGACTTTACCACTCATGTGTATGATGCCCTAGACAACATAAAATTGGTGGGGTCCATATTCATAGATCTCACCAAAGCTTTCTTTTTTTTGACACCATCAACCACCGTATTCTACTTGACAAACTAATGGGACTAGGTTTTTCCACTGACACCTTATTCTGGTTCAGCAGCTACCTGTCTCACAGGTCACAATGTGTGAGGATAAGAGGATTAGCCTCAAAACCTAGAGATGTAACTATGGGGTTCCCCCAAAGATCCATATTAGGTCTGCTTCTCTTCAGCTTTTTTATAAATTCACTACCAAGCGCCTACCCGACTAAAACACTGCTGTACGCCAATGACGTGGTGATCTCCACAACAGGTTATCGTGTGTCTAGACTAGCTACATCCTTGCAGGACAGCTTCAGCTCTCTTCAGGCATGGTTTTCTCAAAACAGGCTTCTTCTAAACTACAAAAAAAGACCAAAGTCATGCATTTTACTCTACCTCATCCAAAGAGAAAACCCAACCCTTTGGCCTTCACTAGTCACAAGGGAGACACCTTAGAGCAGACTACCACATTTAAATATCTAGGTATCCACCTAGATGACACCATCTCTTTTACCACTCACATCTACCAGGTGGTTAAGGCTGGTAATATCAAGCTTGGTACCCTCTACCATCACAGGCATGCTATGAGGCTCTGAAGTTGGTCAACTATAGCTCGATGCTGTCCAAATTAACTACAGGCTAGTCATATACAGCATTGCCACAGAAACAGCACTGAAGATACTACTAAATAAAGCCAGTTAACTGGTTTTAGGGGCTAAACACCTGATTCACACCTGCAGCCTCTACTCTGAAATTGGACGGCTCCTCCTGCAGCTAAGGACAAAGTACCAGGCATGCCTAATTGAGAAGAAGACCCTACTTGGAATAGCACCAGAGTCTACTGTGGCTCTGTTCCAGCAAAATACAACTGCAAAACTAACTTTAATAACAGCCAAGGGCATACTCCAGGTCCCCTTCAAACGTACCTCCTTTGCCCAGAATACGCTATCATACCGGGGGCCTCAGTAGATAGAAACCTAGAATCTGACAGCAGATAAGGACCGCTTGGCCCACCCAGTCTGCTCATTTCCTTACCTGATGGATAAGCTGCAGATTCTAGTTAATCAACAGCTTACTTCCTCTTACCCCCCCCACTAGAATTGTCTTATGTCTGTCCCATGCATTCTAGAATTCTCTCACTCTTCCTGACTCCACAACTTCCTCAGGAAGACTGTTCCATGCATCCAGAGCCCTCTCTGAGAAAAAATACTTTCTAACATTACCTCTGAGCCATACCCCACTATCTCCAAATTGTGCCCCCTTGTTCTTGCACATCTCTTTTTCTGAAAGATGCTACCCTCTTGTACTATTTTAATTCTCCTGAGATACTTGAAAGTTTCTATTATGTCCCCTTTCTCCCTCCTTTCCTCAAGGGTATACATACTCACCTTTAGGTCATCTGATATAATTACTCCTAGGACTTTGTTGATTTTTCCTGTTATTATCTCACCCCCATTGTGTACTCTTTCCCTGGGTTTTAGTTTCCCAGATGTCTTACCTTGCACGTATTTGCATTGAATCTGAGCTGCCATATATGTGACCAGTCCTCCAACCTTGCCAAGTCCCTTTTCATCCTTTCCACCCCACCTTATGTATCAACCTTATTGCAGATCATTGTGTCATCTGCAAAGAGACATACTTAGAAACATAGAAACATAGAAGTTGACGGCAGATAAGGACCGCAAGGCCCATCCAGTCTGCCCATTTCTTTTTCTACCTTATAAATGTGCCATCGGCCTTTGCTCTGTCAGTGGCCTATCTATTCATAGTCATTTGTATTGCTCCCTTATGCCTATCCCATGCCTGTTTGAAGTCCTGCACTGTATTCATAGCCACCACTTCTTGTGGTAAGCCATTCCATGCATCCACCACCCTTTCTGTGAAAAAGAATTTCCTCACATTCCCCCTTAATCGGCCCCCAATCTCATGCTGTGTCCTCTTGTCCTGCTATTTTTCTTATATTTAAACATGTTAGACTCTTTCACCTTGTTAATGCCCTTAAGGTGTTTGAATGCCTCGATCATATCACCTCTCTCCTCTTTTGCTCAAGGGTATACATATTGAGCTCTGTTAATCTGTCTTCATAGGTCTTCTGATGCAGTCCCTGCACCATTTGGTTGCCTTTCTCTGGACTGCCTTAATTTGGTTAATGTCCTTGTGAAGGTGTGGCCTCAATACTGCACACAGTACTCCAGATGGGGCCTAACCAGTGTCTTGTAAAGAGGGATTATTACCTCCCTCTTACGACTTGTGATACCCCTACTAATACACCCTAACACCCCCCTAGCCTTACCTACTGCTTTAGAGGTCTGCTTGGATGATTTCAGGTCATCAGCGATGATGATGCCCAAGTCTCTTTCTTCCTTTGTGACTGCTAGCAACTCCCCTCCCAGCCTATAGGTGGCTTCAGGGTTTTCTTCCCTATGTGCATGATTTTGCACTTCTTTGCATTAAATCCCAGTTGCCACTCTTCTGACCATTTTGCTAGTTTATCCAGATCTCTTCTCATTCTGCCCACCCCATCTGAATCATCTACTCTGTTGCAGATCTTGGTGTCATCTGCAAACAGACAAGCCTTACCCTCTAGTCCATCTGCAAGGTCACTAATGAAGATGTTGAAGAGGACTGGCCCCAGAACTGATCCCTGAAGTACCCCATTTGTGACTTGCATCTCTTCTGACTGTATGCCATTTACCACCACTCTCTGTTTTCTGCCCGTCAACCAGTTTGCCACCCAGTTGACCAACTTCTGACCCAACCCGAGCCTACCCCACTTATTTATCAATCTTCTATGTAGAACAGTGTCAAAAGCTTTGCTGAAGTCAAGGTAGGCGACATCAACTGCTCCCCCTTGGTCCACCACTCTGGTTACCCAGTCAAAGAAATCTATAAGATTAGTTTGACAGGACCTTCCTTCTGTAAACCCATGCTGTCTTGGATCCTGTGCCCCTATGGATTCCAGGTGTTGCACTATCCTTTCCTTAAAGAGTGCCTCCATAATCTTGCCCACTGCTGAGGTAAGACTGACTGGTCTGTAGTTCCCTGCCTCCTCCCTGCTACCACTCTTGTGGAGCGGGATCACATGAGCCCTTCTCCAGTCTTCTGGGACCTCTCCTGTGCTCAGAGACTCACTAAACAGTTCTGCTAATGGCTCTGCTAGTTCCACCTTTAGCTCCTATGTACCCTGGGATGTATGCCATCAGGTCCCATTGTCTTACCACCCTGAGCTTAGCAAGCTCTTGTGGACCCTTTCATTTGTGAAGGAGTAGTGCTCACTTCCCTTCCCCCTGTGTCCATGATGCTGAGCTGTGGGCCCTGCCTACCTTCTCTTTAGTAAATACTGAGCAAAAGTATCTATTTAGGATAGATGCCTTTACAGGGTCCTCCTCCTCACATGCTCCCTTTTCTCCATTAAGCTTATCAATACCCCCTCTGGACTTTCTCCTTTCACTAATGTATCTATAGAAAGTCTTGTCACCTTCTTTTACTGTTCGTGCTAGTGTTTCCTCAGTTTGGGACTTTTCCTTCCAGGTGATCTCCAATGTCACTTATAAAGGCATTAAAGAGGACTGGTCCCAGTACCAAACCCTGCGTTACCCCACTAGTTACCCTCCTTTCTTCACTGCAGGCCCTGTTTACTATTACCCTTTGTGTTCTTTTGTCCAGACAGTTTTTTATCCAGACTACCACCTTGGGACCCACTCCAAGGCTGGCTAACTTGAATATTAATCTTTTGTGTGAGACTGTGTCAAATGCCTTGCTAAAATCTAGGTAGACCATATCCACAGCCCCTCCCTGGTCTACTACTTTGGTCACTCAGTCAAAGAAATCTATTAGGTTCGTCTGACATGACCTTCCTGCTGTGAAACCATGCAGCCTTGGGTCCTGTGCCCCACTGGCCTCTTGGTAGGATGAACGATCTCCCTTCCTCCCTCTTCGCGCATGGTAAGGTTGGCCCTTTTAAAAGGGACCTCAGACGACTCCTAATCCAATCAAACCACTATGAATACCAGCATTAAGTACAAGCAATCTCTCCCACATGTGGAACCCGGCCCCTCCCTTATATTACCTGCCTCGCCTTCCCTCTACCCCATCCTTCCCTCTTCCCTCCTTTCTCCCTCCTCCCTCCCTCACTCCCTCAGCCCCCTACTTCTCCATTTTCTTCTTCGTATCCCTGGGGTGCTACAACCCTTCTCCCTCTCTTCTCCTCACCTCCCACCCATGGAACCCTGCCTCTCCCTTCTATTACCTACCTCTCCCACTTCAGCCCCTCCCTACTTTCTCCTTCCTCAGCCCCCCCACCTCCCCCTTTCTCTTACAAAGCCCCTTAGCTACTACCACCCTCCTCCTCCTCCTTCTCCCTCCTCAGCCCCTTCCCCATCTACTTTGACAAAGCTCCCACAGGCAGCTACCAGCCCCACTGCACTGCTAGCAATACTAACATTAACATAGCACATCTTGCAACCTCCAACCCTATGTATGTATTCCTGTGGTTTAATCTAAGTAATAGTTCCTATGTTCTATTGTTCGCTATTTGTTTTTATCACCCCTAGTATTATATTGTATTGTATTGTATTGCAACATAATGCCCTCTTGACTTGGATACTTTGTAAAAAAGCCGTTCAGCCCAAAGGTATTTAATCTGAAACTGAAATAAATAAATAAACACCTCAGTCATTGCAGTTTTATTTCTCAGTGATCTGGTTTTGTAAAGAACTGACCTAAACGGAAGAGCTAAGGTGACTGACACTATGACTACTTGTTTGCTGGAAATGACTGCTGCCCTGGTAATGAGATCCAGGCAGGGGATCCCTCTCTTGAAAAAATCCACTCCCAGGGCATCTTCCAGATCCTAGATTCCAGGGAGGGGCTGCACCACTGACAAACCCTGGTGTAGGTTAAAAATGTATGCTGGGACTGAACAGGAAAATGGCAGAAAGATGCACTCAGATCCCAAATGTCTCTGCTCAAGTTATTTTATTATTTGCTGATACAGTATGTGAGTTGCTAGACAGGAGTATAGCGAGGAACAAAGGAACCCCAGTACTTCGAGGCCACACAAAGCCTCTTTATCAGGGGACATTTTCTCCTAGATCCCACACTCCTGATCCTACCCAACTTCACTGCCAACCCATGGAGCAGACCTACATTTTCAGTGGCATCCCATGGGACTCCTAACTCCTATAGTGAGCAATGACCTATGCAGGTAGGGTACAAGGGAGTCCCCCAATGGGGCACAGCTGCCAAAACTCTTCTGAGGAGTAGACAAGAGTGGATCTGGTGGATGGATTACACTTATCTACAACTGCAAAAATACAAGTAAAGTTATCTGCCTGAAGACTGAACATTAATGCGTTACTTTTGAGTATGCTAAAAAAATACAAGGATTTGTTTTGCTCAGATGTGAGTGGAGCCAGGGATACCTACCAACAACCACTTCCTACTTCTGGAAGTACAGGTTTGGCCAGCACCAGGGTGATAGGGCAGTGGTTTGCAGAACACATTGCAGCTCATTTAAACAAGGTAAAGGGGAAGGCAGTTTAGATGAAGCTAGGCATACCTTTCCCAAGCAAAGGGATCTAATGGGCCCCCACTGATGCTGACACTGACAGAACAGGGTGCCCACATATAGTGAAGTGGATGCAACAGAGACTGGAAATAGTGGGGTAGAGGGGGGTTCAGAGCCCATGTGAGTACAACTGTCCCAGGTAAGGGGAGAGTCATTAATACAGGAATAGGTTATAGACCACCAAGTCAGAAGGAGGCAGAGGCCAAGCCATAGCTGTATGAGATCAGGAAGACCACTGTCCAGGGCAAGGTGGTGCTAATGGAGGACATCATCATGCCAGACACGGATTGCAGTATCACACAATAGGAGCCACAGACAAGTGGAGGTATTCTAGGCTGGCTATCAGGTACAATGCTTTGCAGAGCCAGTGTGGGAAGGAGCAATTCTTGATCTGGTCCTAATAAATAGGAAGAATCTCAGGGAGGCTGCTGCAAAGGAATCGCTGGGAAGCAATGACCACAGACAGTACAATTGAGCGTAATGCTAGATGCCACTCATACCAATTCAAGGACTGTGGTACTGGATTTCAGGAGGGCTGATAACAGATAAATGCAGGAACTAATCAGGGTCAGAGTAGATGTGCTGAAGCTAGCAGAAGGGTTTGACAGAAATAGTGAAACACAGAATTTGTTGTCAGATAAGGACCAGTACATACACCCAGTCTACCCATTTTCCCCTACTTACAGTATCATCACATACTCCGCTCCCCACTCCACTCACAGAACACAGAGTATTATCAGGAAAGAAAAGAAGTCACCAGCTTCTGCAAAAGGAAGATGGGTAAGAACAGCAAGCACAGGAAGTTTATGTTTATGTCATATACCAAGGAGGTGGGGATGGCAGTGAGGTAAAAGAGTGGAGCCTTCAAAAGAAACAAAGCAAACTAATCAGACAGCAGAGAGATTTACATAAACAAAATGAATGTGGCCAATAGGTTGGTGATAAAGGCAAAAGTGCAAGCTGAACTGAGAACAACAGAGGGAGTGATGGAGGGAAACAAGTCTTTTTTTTATCAGAGAACAGCATCAGTCTAAATAAGGATTGTCAAGCTGAAAAGGTGGGCTTGTGAAAAAAATATCAAGGGTAAGGCAAACATACTGAACAAATATTTCTGTTCAGTGTTTATGGTGGAAGAGAATGGGGAACTCCCTACAGTGTGGGATATGTCCTAGGCAAGATAAGGATGTGAATACTAACAGAGGAGCTATAGCAGTGGAGAGGGTACTGAAGATTCTAGTGACACTAACAATCTATGAGACCAGATGGTTTGCACCTGAGATTGTTGATAGCACTATTGAAACCTTTGACGGACCTTTTCAGTTGTTCACTGGTGACAGTAATGGTGCCAATTGAATTGAGGGTTGTGATTGGGACAGGATAGCAACACCAGCACAACCTACTTCAGGTAAAGAAATATACTTAATTTAGGGGACAGGCCTGATCCAATTAGAGCAATTACTACAGACACAACATATTGTGCAAATTGGGCCCACTCATCGAAGGTTAAAAGGGTTCATAATTTATTATGTCACACATACACAACCAGATATGTTGGTAAGCCAGTACCAGCAAGAAACTAGCATTTCAGGGTATGTCAAAATGCTCATTCATCAGAGTGTTCTGCTTCTCATTTGTGCAGTACAAAGGTGTGTAGTATCCACACTGAAACAATCACGGGATTTAAGAATGCATGAGATAGACATAAGGGAATTCTGGAGGTCAGGGGTAAGGGGCAACAGACTTCTAGAAAAACATAAAGGGAACTTACAAGCTCAAATGGGCAGACTGAGTGGGCCATAGACCCTTATCTGCTGACAGTGTTTATGTATCTATGTATCCCTTTGAAACAGTACACCAAATTTTCTGTTTACTCTCTTATTTTTGACATTTTACTGTAAGCAGTCCAGAAATATTAAGCCAGAGCTTTGTCTTCATCTCATTTGATAACTTCTCACATATTCATATTGTGCAGCAGGGTAAACTCTGGTGCTGCAGCGTGGTCCCTTGCTCTCTCTATACGTGTTGAGTCTTAGAACCTATGGTTCCAATAATGGTCATGCAACCTCTCTCCCCCAGAGGCAAAGTGCATGCCAATTTGCAAAACAATCGGTTGAGTAGCTTTTTAATTACAGACTGAATGATTTACGTAAAATATTTGTTTGAAGACTTTTTTTTCTCTCTGCATGGGCAAAGAAACACATACACAATTTAAAACCTGAAACTTTCAGATTTGTTAACTAGTGACCCAGAATAGTGCCTTTCATTTCATGATGAAAAAAGGCCAAATTTAAAAGTTGCCACTGTTTAAAAATACTGACACACACATGCACAAATTGAAAACATGATGTAAAAATATATAATAAAAACACAATAGTTTTGTTTTCATTCGTGA
This sequence comes from Neoceratodus forsteri, assembly GCA_016271365.2. Taxonomy (NCBI): domain Eukaryota; kingdom Metazoa; phylum Chordata; order Ceratodontiformes; family Ceratodontidae; genus Neoceratodus; species Neoceratodus forsteri. The sequence goes on from CM057449.1 coordinate 992,039,480, forward strand.
CTGACTTCCATGTCAACCCCAAATGAAAATGACAAAACCACTGCAACTTTTCTCCTGTCACTGGACTCCTCTTCTTGAGCTTTCTGATACTGGCTGCTCAGCCCTGATGCTGGACACCCCGGCCATCTTCCTGGCACTGGATGCCCAACCCAGTTGTTGGGACCATGTTATTTACAAAAATAAAAATAAACTTTTGTGGTCACTGGGTGCCAACCACAGTGGCTTGCACACACTGCTCTCCCTTCACATTAAAATACCCCCTCTTCTGACTGTTCTCTCTTTTTCCTAATTTTTTTTTTACTTTAGTTGTTTTAAGTGGTCTTTTTTATTGGAAGGTATATTTTAGTTGTATTGCTTGATTAGATTACAATAATTTATTATTTTCATGTTTATTGTAAAATGTTTCACAGACATACTGCATCTCTATCTTGCCACCCTCTCATGGGGCACAGGCCCTGGTAGTTAAAATTCTTGGTTGGCAACTCCAGGAAGTCCCTTCATATCATGACAAAATATATTCCACCCCGTAACCAGAAACTGTCTTTCACTGCTGTTACCACCTGTCTATCTCAGTTTCCAGATAATGCTAAGATCTTAACTATGGGGGATTTTAACATCAATTGACAGCCACCCATGGCCCACCCATATAAAGACGCTATAGCAGCTATGAACCTTACCCAAGTCGTACCTTCCCCCATGCATTTGAACTCTAAAACTGGAACATCCATGCTGCTGGTCCTAATACTCACAAATCACCCTGACAGACTCACAAAGGTCACTGTACTCCCGAATGCCCTAAGTGACTACTCCCCCCTACTGTGCATGTGTTCCAGTAAGGCAAGTAAGTCCCCCCTAAATTTATTTACCAACACAGACTGAAAAAGGGATCCTTTCAGCAGTTCAAACACATCATCAGGAACTGTGATTGGTCTTCCACGGACACTGCCAGATCAGTTGACACTGCCCTATCCCAGTTCATTTCCACCTTCAATGCTGCCTGCAACTGCTTTGCCCCAGTCAATAAACAGGTTGTCAAAAGCGGAAGACCCTAATACTCCCTGGATCACACAGGCCCTTCTGGACCTAATGCACCACTGGGATAACCTATGGCATAAGGCCCTCAGTTCTGGTCTACCTGCTGACAGGCAACAGTACATGGTGGCCAGAAATAAATACACCTGGGAAATTCAAAAAGCTAAGGCTCCTCACTACCAGGAAACACTCTCATCCATATGGGGCTTGGGGCAAAAATTCTTGAACAACTTAAAAGAACTTAACAGCAAAGCTGTCCCCCCCCCCGCAACTCACTGTTGACGGAGCTTCTTCCCAGGACCTCCTAACAAGAGTTAATACCCTTAACATCATGTTCTTGGACCTCAGTAGTACACTCCCTGCTAACTTCTTTGACTCCACCACAGATGCTCACCACCCACCCCCCTCCGGCTAATGTTCCCCCTTTTAGGTTCTAGACAGTCTCCCCCATGAGACTAGGTCCTATCTATCATGAGTTCTGGGTAAAACAAGGCATAGTGGTGACTCCCTGGACCTAAAACTCCTTCACTTGGCCCTGGATGTTGTCCCTACCCCCTCACCAAAATTCTCAACCTCTCCCTTTGTCTCTGCCAATTCCCCTCCCTCTGGAAATGGACTGTTATCACCCCCATCCATAAAGGGGGAGACTGTACCTCTCCTAACAACTATCGACCTATCTCTGTCCTCCCCCCTTCTTCAGGGCTCTTGAAAGAATTGTCTCGGACCAACTTCCCGAGTACCTGTCTAAATATGACCTCCTGTGCAGGAACCAGCATGGGTTCAGAAAGGGCCACAGCACAACCACCACCCTTCTAGAGTTCCCCATCTTTATCCATAAAGCCCTGGAATGCGGACACCTAGTTGGGTCTGTATACCTAGACTTGACTAAGGCATTCAATACAGTAAATCATACCCTCCTGCTAGAGTCTCTGCCTTCCATGGGCCTAATTCCTGAAACCATCACCTGGTTCAAAAACTGCCTCAGTGGAAGATCCCAATAAGTCAAATTAAACACCACCCTTTCCTCCTGCTTGTCTGTCAACTCCAGCATACCCCAGGGATCAATCTTGGGCCCGCTACTCTTTAGCCTTTTCCTGAACTCTCTTCCCAATGACAGCTGTGGTCAACTGCTTCTGTATGCATATGATGCAGTATTTTACTGCAGTCACCCTGACCTTCTCCCTCTTCAAAGCGCCTTCCAGACCTTGTTCACTGAGTCTGAACCCTGGTTCACTGAGCATAAACTGGTCTTAAATGACAAAAAAAACAAGGTTATGGTCTTTGCTGATCATCAAAATAAATGTAGGAATGCTCGTCTCTGCATCCTGAACTGCCAACACTCCCCACTAGAACAAGTGCCCTCCTTTAAATATCTGGGGGCCACCTTTGATTCCTTGCTTTCTTATCATGACCATATCCACCACCTTAGCTCGGCCATAAATAGCAGACTAGGTTTTCTCCATAAGTACAAACGGTGTCTTCCTCCTAAGGCACTCCACCTGGCCAGAATCTTCTCTGTCCTCTCTTTGGTAGACTACAGAATTGTCTGTTATGGGTCCACCGACAACTCTGCTCTCTACAGGGTCAAAGTTGCTGGCTTGCGACAGGGTGTGACAGATGGACCCACACATTTGACCTCTCTCGGCTCACCAACTGGCTGAATTTTGATGGGAGGCTCAAATACCAAACCTGCTTCACAGCCAAAAAAGTCACTTGTGGCCTCCTAACCCCTGTCCTCAACAGCCTTATATAACCTGCGTAATGCCCTGTGCCACATGAAGATCCACCAAAGCCCCTGTGTTTGTACCTCACTGCAGGACATCTTTGGGTCAGCATATCTTCTACAATAGGGCCCAACTCTGGCTAAATGAGCTGCCCACTGTCATCTCCGCAGAACCTAATCTTGGCCCCTTCAAATCCAAGCTCAAAGACCTACTCCTTGCCTCCTCTGTCTGTAACTGCACATGACGCTGTTTTCTAACAGCCTACAGTATTTCACTCTTTTCCTTAGAACCTGTCTCCTCTGACTGCTCCTCTTATTCTATAACTGTCTCTCTAAACACTCATTTTATCACTGTAATTGGTGAGGCCTGCTCCACTAAATTAACTTTTATAGTTCTTTGTTTATATCTTGCTCAGTCTTTCCCTGGGCAGCCTAGTTACACTGTACATTCCTGTGTATATTTTACTGCTGTCTGCAACTATTATTGACCATTGTACCCCATGTGGACGTACTATGATTACCTTGTATTACTACCGTGTTACTTGCTTAGTATTCGATTACTGTTTTAGTCTTATGATGAATTACCTCTTATACTGTCTTTAATACCATGACATGGAGCCTTTGCAAAGGAGTCTCTGACTCAAAGGTTTGTAATTCCAGTCTATTACTAAATAAATAAAAAAATAAAGTATCTGCCTAATGTGTTTGTTATTTATTTAGTATGCTATGTAACCTTTCCTATGGTTAATGTATCTTCATTCAATGCATGTACTATTGTCAAAAAATTTAATACAGAAATAAACTATAAAATAACAATCTTCCAACTTCTGGCAACAGCATACCCCCCTCCCCTCCCCGGCCAGGAAGGACAACAAAATCCAGGATGGATCCTCGCAAGAGTTCACTGCTCAAATAAAAACTAGGGACTATATTTAAAAGCATGCACACAGGAGTAGTGAATTATAAAAAGATATTTATTTAAACATCAACCATACCTAAGATAAAAGGTGAAGTGCTAAGCAAACTACTGCCCATACAGCAACTGTGAGGCCAGTAGTTTGCTTAGCACTTTGCACAGTACTTTGCACTTTATCTTAGTTATGGCTGATGTTTAAATAAATATTTTTATAATTCACTACTCCTGTGTGCATGCTTTTACTTGCAGACTCCACTACTGGCTACCCTGGTATATACTTGTTTGATAGCCTCCATAGTGGGCAACCAGCACAGCCTTGTCTTGATCAGTTGCCATCTTCTGCTTTAGAGTGTCCTCAGCTGCCACTTCCCATGAAAGAGAAGCAAAAATAACAAAAAAAAAAACTTCACCAACCCTCTGGCACCCATGTCATCCTCCTAGACAGCCATGCTAGTACATGCTTCAATCAGTTCAGTCCCATGGTTTGTGACTGGCACAGCCCTCACTCTAATTTGATCAGTCACTGTCTTCTTTGCCATCCAACACTGCTGGTGCAGCTACCTAAAAAGAGAAAAAACCAAAAAACACCTCATCCACCCACAGGTACTCATACCCCCCCATGACCACCCCTGCATATACTTGTTTGATTGGTCCGAAGTTAGGTTACTAGCACAGCCCTCCCTCCACCTCAGCCTGTTACCATCTTCTGATCCACTGATCATTCCTGATCAGGAGCCTAAAAGAACAAAAAATAGAAAACAACAATGTTCACAAAACTCTCTACTGTATATGCAGATGGCTTTATTATTATTATTTTGTTAAGTTGAATTCAGTAGAAGAAAAAGACTTATTTTGGGGTCAAATTTAACTCCCAAATTTATGTGATCATAAAAAGCATGGTGAGCATGAGGAGCCTAAACATTTAGAAAGAAAATGATATCAAAGTTACGAGTGATCAACAAAACACCATCAAAAACTAAGTCCCAAAAACATGAACTGCATGTGTGGTGACAGGCTTTTTTTTTTATCACCACTAAGATTAAGAATAACTCTGCACTTCAACATGTACTTTTGTAAATATGAAAGTATAACTCACTAGACTAATTGACAGCTATTATATTACAGTTGACTAGAGAATATTTTTTTCCCTTGTCATTATTCTTTTCCATGGTTTACAGAACACCTTGGTAGACTATCCAAAAAGTCTGTATAAAAAGCATTTGCATCTCCCCAGTTAACCTCACAGTGCATTTGTTTATGACATCCCTTACCAAAATAATTATATGAAATGTTTTTATGCTACACGCATAAAACTACCCAAGAGATATGTGTGCTGCAAGTATGATTTAAATGTTAAATTGGAACCGATTGCACACATTTGGCATGCGTGCAGCAAGCAAGTGTGGAAACCATGATTTTTATGATAAATTGGGAAAGACTGCATGCATGTGGCATGCATGCAAAAAGCAAGTGGTCACTGCACATGTAAAGGTTCAGTGACTTGCTCAGGATCATACTACACAAGTTGGAGTTGATGAGATTCAAAGTAAGTCTATATGCTTCCAAGTCTCCTGGTTTGCAGTTCAGTGTCTTTAACCTCTAAGCCATACTCTCTGCAAACATATCACTCACTTGTACTTTAATACGTACTGTATCTGACTACATCTGCATGCATGCAGCATGCTCGTAGCCACTGTTAAGCTTTTCAATTTTCTTCTCTTACTCATCTCAGTTTCACAGTTGAACTGTAGCACACATTCCAATGGAAACATGTTTTTTCCCACCCCAAAAAACAAACTTACCCACAAAACCACTTAATTACTTCTGTTTGGCCTGCGCTGCCACTATTTTCTCTCCATAGTCTTGAATGCTTCCATGCAAACAGACTTTAATGTGCAAACACACATAGAGTTACTGCCTTTTAAGAAGCCAAAGTGGAAAATTTCATACTGAAACATGATTTCTTGCAGAACAATATGTAACCTCAACCAATGCAACAGATTTATTTTCTCTAAATTATCATATTTAAGACTAAGTGTTGTAGTTGTGCAACTGTTCCTAGTGTTCCTTATCATTTTAAGGTATTTTAGTTATGATAATATTTTTATTTTTTTGCAACATTTAGAGGAAAGTCAGAAATTTTTTTTTCTACTATAATGTCAGGACATGTAGTATTTTTCATGTTTTTTTGCAGGACACAACTGCCCAAATAAGGACTGTCCTGGGAAAATTAGGACAGGTGGTAACCCTAAACACAAAAGTAGCAATAACTTGACACACACCAACATGTCCAGTCCCCCCCCCCATGCACACACACTATTGTGGGTATGGCCATCCTGTGACAGACAACCCACCAATTATAGATATAAGTAAAACGTCTCTTAATTGTATACTAGGCAGTCAGAGGCAGGAGTCTTTAAGAGATGATGTCCATGGGGCAGAGTGCTGAGGCTTACCCCCTTGAAATGAATGGAGTTATTTTTTATTACTATTTTATACATTATGATGGTGAGTTGGAGAATAATGAAGGCCACTGTTCTACTAACAAGGCCCTTGTTAGTCGAGCAGTGGCCTTCATTAATCTCCAACTCTTCATCAATAAAGATAAAATAGTAATAAAAAAACTACCCCCCATTGATTTCAATGGGGCACACCCCTGCAGTCTCCTTTGCCCTTTGTCATAATGTGCCTGAGTGTGGGGATGTGGAGGTCAGCTTCACGGGGGGGTGGGGGGATTAGCCTGACTATAGTGGGGTTCCAATAATCTGTGCATACCATACCACTCAACTGTCCATGAATGCAAGGGGCAGCTCTACAATGTGTGTTACACACCTAAAAGGTACAACTTATTTGTTTTGACTGAAAAGTGATATGCAGATCAAGAAAAATTCAAATGGATAAGATTTGTCTGTATATAGCCTGGAGCAGTGCATCAGATTTGGGCTTAAACCCACTTAAACCCATTCAGTTACTAAGCAATTTTTGTCCTGGCTGAAGTTCTGCCCCCCTCCCCAAAAAAGAACATTATCCTGATTTTTCTCCCCAACTCCATTCCATTCAATATCCATCCCCAATGGGTCACGAAGCCACCCAAAGGTGAAGAAATATGAAAAACACATTAATGTTTTAGTCCTCCCTCCTTCTCCAATCCCCTATAAAAAAAATTATTTATGTTTACTTACCCAGCCATATGGCCATAGCCTGCCTGGCACAATGTGCCACCAACCCAGTTTTTAGTCCACTCCTGACTCTCTTTCCACCAGAAGCTGGATGCTAAAACCATCACAAGTCCTCAACATGGTCTGTAACCAAATCACCTCACCAACCGAATCCACCCAACCTGGATTGCTTGCTTCTTGCTTGGTTGCTGCTGTGGCTGCTGCCACACTGTACTGATCAAGGCCTATGAAGGCCACCCACACTGCAGTCACCACTGCAGCTAAGCCTAGCTTGCTGCCGTGGGGTTCCGTGCTGTTTTCTTTTGCAAGGCGAGCCTGATAGAGTAAATAGGTAGCCTAGTCTTGAGTTATCTTCTAGCTCACCCTCTGCCCCTTCAGCCACCAAGAGAGACGGAGACTTACTAAGAGTAGACCAAAAAAATATGCTGCTACAACACTGCTATTGAGAGTTCAGTGCTTATCAACTCCTCCAAGCTGTACAGTGCAGTCTGTCTACTCTGTTACAGGAAAGACTGTCGCACTTGCAAGACTCATGCACTCTTTCTTGGCTGGAACTCATCCACATCACATGTGATTGTGCTGCCTCTAATAGAAGGAGAGAGTGGACAACACAATACAGACACAGTCCAGTCTAGAGAGTACCTGCAGCGAGAGAACACACAGGCCAGGTGGGCACTTATTGTGCAAAAGATTAAATCCAAACATAATGCCATTATTGCCACACCATAAGAACAACCTAGGCATGAATATGGGAGGCAACTGCCCCCTCTGCCCTACCTAAATGGCACTCCTGCTTAATGATAGAAATTCATTCTCAGGTGTTAATGCAATGGTTTCCACTGTGTTCTTTTCGTATTTCATGATGTATCCTGATCATCATGTGGGTTAGTGTCCCTCATTGTCCCTCATTTTGAGTGTCCATATCCCTCATTTCAGTGACAAAATGTGAGGTGTGGTGCATGCTTCCAAGATCCTACTCAGCACAAAGAGTGCTGAGCATGGCCACAGTGTACATGCTCAATACAGAATGACAAAAAGAAAGTAAGACATGAAACAGGCAAGGAGAAACACTTCTGTGGCACTAAATATGCATAAGGGATTTGCATGGTCCAAAACAAAAGGGATAGTCTTCACAACACAGAGGCCCCTCTTCATACATCTGGAATGGGGGATGTTCACTGGCTATATCCGAGGGCATTTAATACAGTAATGACAAAACTCAAAAGCCATTGAACAACTTGCAAATGGAGCAGAATTAATGATTTTCCATAATTTTTAAGAGAATTCAAATAAAAATATATTTTAATGACTCTAATTGCTAGCAGTAGTATGAGAAATAGAACCTGATGTGATGTTTAAATGATGTTCACACCAGCTTAACTGCTGCACTCATGTCAAGCGTGCAACATGTGAACCTGATGTAATTGTTAGAAGATGCTCACACCAGCTTACCTGCTGCACACATGTCAAGCTTGCAGCATGTGAACTAGATTTGCTTTTTAGAGCTGGTTCACTTAGGTTCACTTTATGTATGTGAACCACATGCAAACATTGCACAATTAAGCATGTGCCATGCATTCTGCATGTACACAGCACACCTATATTTCTGTATGGGATCATAGTGCTCACCATGACAACAGACTGTGATTTCATAAACCACAACTGAGAGGTCAACACAATACACTATTTTTTTTAAGTATCTTCAAAGGGAGCATAAGATATAGTACAGTTTGAAAGATTGAATGAAATAAGTCCTATCTTATCGGCAATACTCAGTAGACCAACACAGGGAAAGGTGAAAAAATAACAATGGAAAACATTAAAGTTAAAACATAATTTGTATAAATACAGTGGTTTTAAGCTTCTCACTGCAGTAGAGAGTTCATCTTTAACATTTTCAAATTTTAAGCCCACAATTTGGTGCTGGGCTACTTATTCTACCATCACCCTTCTTGACCACCCATGTGGCAACTTTTAAATCTACCCAGTGGGTCTTTTGCATTGCATAGGTCCCACAGGGCCATGCCCAAACCATTATATAGATCCATCACAGTTTCCTATGACTCTGCTGCTTTGCCTACGACCCACAGTTTCCTTACAAGTGTAACCCCTAGGTGGTGCTATCCCAAGGGCTACTACCCCTGCCTGTTTGACTACAGACAGGTTGAGGGGCCTAGGTCCTATGGTTGGTGCCTCCACCCAGAGGTCAGGGATTGTAGTGGTTAGACTAGCTTGGTCACTGCCCTCTGGGACACTGAGACCCCCTTTTATTCCCTCTAGTGGCTCACACAGTACCCTGGAGTTACAGCCCCAATACCCCATGTATATACACTGTTCACTCATATTGATACCACTTACCCTCGAGACTGATTCTGCCTCGTACGTCTCTAGGAACCCCCCTGTAAAATAGGTTAAACAACATACACAGCAAAAGCAAATACTGTTTCCATAAGTACCAACACCACAGACAGTATACAGTATAACAACAACAAATCTTATTTATTTAGGGGGCAGTAACACAGGAGGGGGAAATCAGGTTAATTGGTGGCATTAAATCACAGTATTGTGCACACATACAGGGTCTGAAAAGTCAAACTCTGGGTACCCAGGTTGGGAGGACTAGCCAGATCCGTTGCCCAGGGTTGGCCAACAGGTGCAGATGGATGGGGCCCTGCAGAAGAAAATATATGCACAGCACCCAATTGTAATCCGGAGCCGGATGGCTCAGTCCATGAAGCAGGAAAACAACAAGAATTAAATGACACTCTTGTGACTGAAGACAGACTGCAGGGGAATACCCTGATTTGTACTCACAATACCCAAGCTGACGACCAGATGGTAGATGTTCTTCTGAACTGCCATAACAACAGGGCATGGAGACAAGGTCCTTGTGACTGTACCCCACTGCAGTTGATAGCAAATGTATTTAGTCCAAGCTAGTCCAAGCTAAGCTGGGGTTTGCACACAGCATGGGGGATTGGAAATAGCGATTCCCCACAGCACTATGCACATTCATATGTAAAAGGAAAGTACTACACCAGGCAGGCTGCTCCTCGATCCTGATCGCATTTACTGCAACATACCCAGGAGCACACACAGCAGCTTCAGTTCCAGACAGACTGAGCACGATTCAGCAATTCCTCCAGTCTTCTACAGGGTGAGCCTGGTTTCCACTCTTCAGACTTCCTTCTTACTCCTCACAATCGGATTCAGTCTGAACTGGCACTTGCAACAGCTGCAGGCTGAACCTCAGGGCCTCACACGCACTTCCCACGTGAATACACCGCGGAAGCACAGAGCTCCTTCTCTCTTCACTGTCACAACTGATCTGATCTTTCCAGTCACAGAGCAGGGCATTTCCTTTAGCTCCACACCATTCTGTTGGCTGGTTCGGCTGTCACTCACAATAAGACTCCCTCTGTTGGTGAAAAAAGGCACCAAGATCAAAACTACATTTTCCAGAGTCACTGCCCATACAATCCCCTCGTGACTGGTTCATAATTGAGAGTCCAAGTTCTGATTAGTCCACAGGCTCCATTTTAAGGCCTCCCTATCATCCTGATTGGTCCAAGTCAGCAATTCAGGACCAAAATGAATGAGCTACGCTGAAACAGTTTGTGCTGAAATGAAGACATGTTACACAAACTACACTTTCTCAGTCATTCTAAATGATTTCTGGCAAACAGTTATATCTTTCAACAAGGCTCCCTCTGCACATGTAACGATGGCAGAAATGGAGCAAATTGACAGCAGCTCAGGTGGGATTTGAGCATTAAACACACAGTCCCCCCATACAAATTAATTAAGTCTGCAAGCATACAACTCTTAAAGAGACAGTATGTGGAGGCTCAAATAGCACTCACTTGGGTCCAGATTTAAACAGCTCAGACGCTGAACACTGCCCAGACTTGGAGCATTCAGGCAAGCTCCTGGAAGACTTTTGGGAACCCCCATTTGCAGGAGGGTTACACCCTTCCTGGCCTGGAAAAACTTGGTGTCCGTGTCAAGAAAATACCCCCATAAATTTCAATATAACCATATACATTTACATCAATATCACATTAGGCTTATACATGTAATCATCAGTCAACATATCACCTTACCAGAAACACATTTCTGAAACTTTTCAGTACATAACTTTTTTCACAGTATTATACCATGCCTCAGGTTATTACCTCCTGTACATGAAACCTGAAGAGAGGGGGCCCTTCCCTATTGGCTACCTTGGGGCTGGATGGGGCAGGGGCACCTTACCTAGAGGGCAACACAAGTAACTTGGAGTTAGCACTGATGTTCAGTTTGGGCAATGAGCTCGGGGACACATACACTCCTTTATGGACAACATTGAGAGGCAAGTCCACAGGCCTCCCAGGGGAATCATAACTAAGGTGCACCACAGGCTTTATAGCTCAACCAGTCTTTCTAAGGGGAACTGTTACAGTCTCTGCACCCTGAGCCTCATTTTCAGTACTATCCTCACTTGTCAGGGGAGTCTCCATTGGGGTAGAGAGGCTAGCACTTGGGGCACTTTCAGCTCCAGGAGTTACAATCTCTGAGTCCACAACACTTGGCTCACATGGGGAGTTTTCTGACACTGACAGTGAATTATCAGGGCACTCAACACACTCTTCTTGTTCTGGTATATCACCAGTTTGTCCCAGTCCATCATTTTCCTCCTCTGAAAACTCAAACAGTTCAACCATACACACTGATTCCATATCATCTGACTTGATGCTTTGCACTTCACTTTCTGGGCACATTGGCTCCAGGGACAAAGCTGGGGGCTTAGACAGTCCAGAAGGTCCAACTTCATCTCCAGGATTGACTAGGGGATTGCCCCGAAACAATTGACTCAGTTCATAAAAAGGGTAGTATTCAAAGCCACACTCACTTTCCTCTGGCATGGACTGACAGGCATGTTCCACTGGGACTTGTGGAGTGGAACACTTTAACTCAGCTTCTGTAGGTGCAGGATTTCTTGATTTTTGCTTAACGGCAGCTCTAGTCACTGGTCCAGAGGGGGCATTTTCTGGGGGCTCAGACTCAATCAAGATTTGCCCAATGGGCAGTAAATGATTTCTATGCATTGTTTTCACATATTTTGAATTATTCTCAGGCCTTACTTTGTACACAGGCAGATCATCTAGTTTGCCCACTACAATCTGAGGGAGATGGTGCCATCTGTCAGCAATCTTATGTTTGCCATGCAGTCTCAGATTTCTTAGCAATACCCGATCTCCCTCCTGGAGTTCCTGTGATTTCACCTTTTTATCATACCTTTCTTTGTTGGCCAGATTTCTTTTGGCAGCCATGGTTTGAGCCAGTTGGTATGCATGATTTAGCTGGGCCTTTAACTTTTGCACATACTGTAAATAGTTGTCAGCTCAAACCCCATCAGAAGAAACTCCAAAACATACATCTACCAGCAGTCAAACTTCTCTTCCAAACATCAGGCGGTAGGGGGAGAACCCAGTGGCATCACTTTTGGTGCAGTTGTAGGCATGTACCAGGGTCCTAATTTGTTGGCTCCATCTAGGCTTGTCCTTTGGGTGGAGGGTGCCTAACATATCTAAGAAAGTGCAGTTGAAACGTTCAGGCTGTGGGTCCCCCTGGGGATGGTAAAGGGTGGTTCTGGACTTTCGCACTCCCCTCAGAGAAAGCATTTCTTTGATCAGATGACTCTCAAAGTCTCTCCCTTGATCAGAATGGATTATTTGTGGAGCCCCAAAGTGAACAAAAACATTTTCTACAAGTACTTTTGCCAAGTGGATGCCTTCTAGTCCTTGGTGGGGAAAGCTTGAGCATATCTCGTAAAATGGTCAGTGACCACCAGCACATTACTAATATTTCTTTGATCTGACTCCAAACTCAGGAAATCAATACAGACCAGCTCCATGAGGGGCACTGGTGGTGATGTTAACAAGGGGGGAAGCCCTCTGGGGCAGGGCTTTCCTCTGTAAACAGCAACTACAAGTTAAAATGTGTTGCTCAACATCAGCCCCCCATCTTAGGCCAATAGAATCTGGATCTCACAAAGTCAAGTGTTCTGTCTATACCAAGGTGCCCCATGTGGTTGTGTAATGACCTCAATACTGAGTCTCGAAAGGCAGTGGGCAGTACTAGTTGTTGTCTGTCTATTTGTCCCCCTCTGTCTACTGTTTCTCTGTATAACAGTCTATTGATCAGTTTCAACTTTGGACCTTACTTGTATAACAATGCAGTTCTCAAATCAGTGGAGCATAATTTGGACACTTCTTTCCCTGCTTAGAGGGCTTCCAAAGCTGATTTGATCATGATATCTCGGGATTGAGCCCGCTGAATACTGTCATTGTCCAGCTGAGGCAGTGTACCAATGTCTATTGCAGAAAAGTGGCAAAAAGCAGCAGGTATGCAATTCTCAGAGGGCCCCAAACTGTCCACCATACAGCCCACTGTGTCCATGGACATTTGTTCCTCCCTGTCAAACTTCTGGCAGAGTGCTCGAATATCAGGTTCTGACGGTCTGACCCAGTCATTTTGGGGAACAGGCCTCCGGGAGAGAGCATCAGCATCTATGTGGTTCAGGCCTGCTCTGTATTCAACAACATAGTCATATGTAGATAATGCAGAAAGCCACCCATGGCCAGTGGCATCCAACTTAGCTGAAGTCTGCACATAGGTCAAAGGATTATTGTCAGTTTTTACTAGTATCTTAGCCCCCTACAAGTACTCATGGAACTGGTCAACAATGGCTTACTTCAAAGCTAGGAACTCTAACTTATGTACAGGATAGTTCTTTTCGGATAGGGTTAGGCTTCTACTGGCAAAGGCCACTGGTCTCAGGCCATTCTCATGCTCTTGGTACAATACAGCCCCCAAGTCTTGCAGGCTAGCATCAGTGTGCAAGACATAGGGCTTCGCTGGATCTGCATAGGCAAGGACAGGAACGTGGGTAAGTTGATATATAATCTCATGAAAAGCAGCTTCACACTCAGCTGTCCATCTGGCTCCAAATACTTCATTAGGATGGAAATACACTCTCTCAGGCTCAGAAGAAACTGACCTCTTATAATTTTTGTTAGTAGAAGGGTAACCTTCAGTAAGATTAAGTAAAGGACGAATCACTCGTGAATAGTCCTTGATGAACCGGCGATAGTAACCACAGAATCCCAGGAATCTTTGCAGTTCTTTTAGATTGTGGGGCTGTGGCCAGGTGGTCAAGGCCTCAACTTTACTCAGGTCTGTTTGTATTCCCCTCGGTGGATACTATGTGCCCCACATACTTTACAGAGGTTTGGAAGAACTGACATATATTGATGGATAGTTTAAGGCCAAAGTCTTCCAGTCGGTCCAACACCTTGAACAATCTGCTCTCATGTTCCTCCAGTAAGCTGCCAAAAACAGTAACATCATCTAGCTATACTAGGCACTCTAACAAGTTCATGTCCACCACCGCACGCTCCATCAGTCATTGAAAAGTGGCTGGAGCACCTGAAATCCCTTGAAGTATCCTCATGAATTCATAGAAACCAAGCGGACAGATAAAGGCTGTCTTTTCTTTCACACTCTTCTGGGGCCATCAGGATCTGGTATTACCCACTGCGAAGATCCAACACTGAGAAACACTTACTACCATTCAGGCAGTCTAAGGCATCCTGAATGTGGGGCATTGTGTACTGATCAGGAATAGTCCGCCGGTTCAAGGTGCAATAATCCATGCACATCCTTACTGTTCCATTCTTTTTCCTCACTATCACGATAGGTGAAGCATATGGGCTTCTGGATTCTTGTATTACACCAGCAGCAAGCAACTCTTGCAGATGCCGTCTCACATCATCTCTGTCAGCAGGTGCCAGGCATCAAGACCGCTCATGAAATGGCCTTTCATCATGCAGCCGGATATGTTGCTCTGCTCCTTGCATGCATCCTATGTCCCATTCCTTTAAAGAAAACACCTGGTCTCTCTGAGAAGCTTTTGACTGATCCTCACTTTCCATTCAACTGGCAACGGGGAGTCACCGAAATCAAACAAGTCAGGCATTACTCCATCATTCTTACCTGACCTCTTGCTACTGGGTAGCACTGCAGCGTCTGCACAATGCACTTTAGCCAAGGTGCAACCTCTACTTACTCGAATCTCTATGTCAGACACATTATGAACTTGAACCATTACCCTTCTGGCATAAGCATGGGCTCTAGCAAGCAAAATACTAGGCTTGACCAGCAGTTCCTCCAGCAATTTTCCATCACCTGGTGCATCCAACATTAATATTTTATTCTTGACATCCTTTCTGATACGGACCTCTCCCTGTAAGGTACACTGGGCATTTGGCATCAGGATCAGAGACTCAGGATCCTTTTTCCAGACAACTCCAACCGGTTCCTCTGGTTCCACCTTGTCAGCATCTCTCTGGGCATTGTAGGCCTTCCTGATCAAGGCCGGAATTCTTAGAGCTCTACCAGTCCGGGACCCCTGTTTTTCATAACACAACTGTGCCAGCTGTCCAAACATATGTGCATTAGCCCCAGTTAGTAGAGGAACCCCATCATACAGTCCGGTAGGGGGACACACTAAGGCCAGGGTCTCTACTTGCTCGGCCACTCCAGCCACGGAGGTGGGAAAAGACAGCCAAATTCGGATATATCCAGAGTAGGGTAGGCCTTCTCACTTAACCCTCAGACATGCAGCCCCTCCAATGGTTGTAAGGGTATGTCAGACAAATGCTTCTGATACCAGTCTTGGAACATAATTGTCACTTGGGAGCCACTGTCTAATACAGCTGTTGTAGACACTCCATTCACCTTTACAGTGGTCTCCATGGAGGAACCCACTATTCTGGACCAGTCTGGAGAGGCAGTAGCGGGGTCCTGGGCAACTGACCTCACCACAAAGGGACATGAGTTAGCATTTTTGGGGCCCTCACTGGGATAATTTCATTCACCTCTTAATCACTGATTTGTTCTCTGAACTCTCCTTGTAGCGTATATGCAACTTTGTCTGTGTCTTTTGGGGACTGGCATTCTCTCTTCATGTGCCCATCCTTCCCACAATTATAGCAAAACATACTTTCTGGAGTTTGAGCTGGCGGAAGCGTCACCCTGGGGGCCAGGGCGGGGATACTACTAACTGGAAACCTTGGTGCCATCTCTGTCTGCGGCATGATAAGCATTTGGAGACATCTCCTCAAAAGTTTCAGCTAGTGGGAGGGGCTCATTTCCCCCCGGGTCTTTACTGTCCTTAGTTAGCACTCTCCAGGCAGTGAGGGCTCCCTCTAGGTTAATAGTCTGTGGCACTTTGGAGCTATCTATGGGGTCCTTATACTCTACTAGGGCCATGAAAGTGTGGGTGAGCAGATCAGCATGCTGACCCACCACCACAGGGTTTTGTATACCTTCCACCTTGAAAATTACTCCCTGTATAGTGTCCGTATTGATACCCGGGGGATGTCCAGGATAAGCATAGCATTTTGGGGGTTGATCCCCTCCCCAGTACACCACTCCACCAACACACAGTGCACAGCCACTATTGTCGGGGTGCCCATTTATTTTTTTTAACAGTGGTTCATAAATGTGGCCACTACAGGACACAAAATTCCAGTGGTGAGACTCCAAGATGTAACCCCTAGGTGATGCTATCCCAAGGGCTACTACCCCTGCCTGTTTGATTACGGACAGGTTGAGGGGCCTAGATCCTATGGCAGGTGCCTCCACCCAGAGGTCAGGGTTTGTAGTGGTTAGACTAGCTTGGTCACAGCCCTCTGGGACACTGAGACCCCTTTTTATTCCCTCTAGTGATTCACACAGTATCCTGGAGTTACAGCCCCAATACCCCACATATACACACTGTTCACTCATATAGATACCACTTACCCTCGAGACTGATTCTGCAGCACATCTCTGAGGACCCCCTGTAAAATAAGGTTAAACAACATACACAGCAAAACACAATACTGTTTAAATAAGTACCAAAATCACAGACAGCATATAGTATAACAACAACAAATCTTATTTATTTAGGGGGCAGTAACACAGGAGGGGGAAATCAGGTTAATTGGTGGCATTAAATCACAGTACTGTGCAAACATACAGGGTCTGAAAAGTCACACTCTGGGTACCCAGGTTGGGGGGGGGCTGGTCAGGTCCATTGCCTGGGGTTGGCCAGCAGGTGCAGATGGATGGGGCCCTGCAGAAGAAAATATATGCACAACACCCAATTGTAATCCGGAGCCAGATGGCTCAGTCCATGAAGCAGGGAAACCACAAGAATTAGATGACACACTTGTGATTGAAAACAGACTGCAGGGGAATACCCTGATTTGTACTCACAATACCCAAGCTGAAGACCGGATGGTAGATGTTCTTCTGGATTGCCAGAACAACAGGGCATGGAGACAAGGTCCTTGTGACTGGACCCCACTGCAGTTGATAGCAAGCATACTTAGTTCAAGCTAAGCTGGGGTTTGCTTCCAGCTTCATCACACAGCACACAGCATGGGGGACTGGAAATAGCGATTCCCCACAAGCACTATGCACATCCATATGTAAAAGGAAAGTACTATACCAGGCAGGCTGCTCCTCGATCCCGATCGCAATTACTGCAAAATACCCAGGAGCACACACCGCAGCTTCAGTTCCTGACAGACCGAGCGTGATTTAGCAATTTCCCCAGTCTTCTACAGGGTGAGCCTGGTTTCCACTCTTCAGACTTCCTTCTTTCTCCTCACAATTGGATTCAGTCCGAACTGGCACTTGCAACAGCTGCAGGCTGAACCTCAGGGCCTCACAGGCACTTTCTATGTGAAACTATACACCTCAGAAGCACAGAGCTCATTCTCTCTTCACTGTCACAACTGATCTGATCTTTCCAGTCACAAAGCAGGGCATTTCCTTTAGCTCCACACCATTCAGTTGGCTGGTTTGGCTGTCACTCACAATAAGACTCCCTCTGTTGGTGAAAAAAGCTGCCAAAGTCAAAACTACATTTCCCAGAGTCACTGCCCATACAATCCCCTTGTGACTGGCTCAAAATTGAGAGTCCAAATTCTGATTTGCCCACAGGCTCCATTTTTAGGCCTCCCTATCGTCCTGATTGGTCCAAATCAGCAATTCAGGACCAAAATTAAAGAGCTACACTGAAACGGTTCATGCTGAAATGAAGACAGGTTAGACAAGCTACACTTTCTCAATCACTCTAAATGATTTCTGGCAAACAGTTATATCTTTCAACAAGGCTCCCTCTGCACATGTAGCGACTGCAGAAATGGAGCAAACTGACAGCAGCTCAGGTGGGATTCGAGCATTAAACACACAGTCCCCCCATACAAACTAATTAAGTCTGCAAGCAGACAGCTCTTAAAGAGACAGTACATGGAAGCTCAAATAGCACTCACTTGGATCCACATTTAAACAGCTCAGATGCCGAACACTGCCCAGACTTGGAGCATTCAGGCAAGCACCTGGAAGACTTTTGGGAACCCCCATTTGCAGGGGGGTTACACCAGCATTAGAAGATATTCCATTTATTGAAGACAAATTTCTCTTTAGAACTACAGTATAACCCCACTGATCCTTCAAATGCCTCAAGTCACATAACCATTTAAATTTGGAGTAATTGCGTTATATTATGCACGCTTCAGTGCCAACTCAAAAATGTTCCTGGCACTTTATTATGCCTTACTACCATTCCATTATGGACATGTCTGTGACTTTGGTTACACCTGATGGTCTAGCTGACTAGCTGAAAATATAATAATTTCAGTAAAAATTTATCTTAACTAACTCTTATCAGTTATGCTCAGCTCATGTTTAAGCTTCAAAAACATTTTTGTAAACATTACTAGTATTGATTAAACATAAACACTAAATGGCCATCAGTCAAAAACCATTATGTTATGGAAATGGCAATTGCGATTAATAATGATCTCATATCATCAAGACTTTTCATAATTGCCCATGGTCAAAATCACTATAATAAAATACACAAATGCCAGCTAATCTTGCTTTTGCACTTTTAGAATGCATCTTGTGTTTTATTTAGAAATAGTTATTGGAATCATCAGCTGTGATTGATCTTCTTGCCAAATACGTTGATTTTAATTACAGTATACTTACTCTCACATCTCACTTCTTACTGTACAAAGGCTCAAATGTTTTATTGAACTCCATAAAGAAATTCATTTTATTGTTGTGGTGAGTTCCCACAAGTTCTTGGTTTGTATGCAGAACATTTCAAATATACATAGGAAAGGATGGCAGGAAATAGCCCAGCAGTCTATACAATCTGTCCACTCAACCCAACTGCCACATGTAGGCCCAGTGGCCATCCATTTATCTTATATCTGCCTTCTACCAGTTTATAATGACCATGTACTGTACTTGCCCCACCCTACCTTGTAATCCCCTACTGATCTGGCTGCTACCACCTCCTGTGGAATCAATTCCACTTGCCCACCACTCTTTCAGTGAAAAAGTGTTTCTGGACATCCCTCCTGAATCTTCCCCCTGCCAGTTTCATTGAATTATCCCATATTCCTGTATTCATACATAGGATGACTATATTTTGGTAAGCCATGCTACTTAGCCCATGCAAGTATCTGAATTTGTTTATTTTCAAGGTTTTTTAGTATAGAAAAATAAAACAAGCTGGTGACCAACACCTAAGTGATGAGAAGTGAAAATGATCTCACAAACTGGACATTTTCAGTTCTTATCAAAGGATTACTGTACCTTTAATCCTTTAACTCTCTGGAACTGTTTAATATTTTTTTTTCTAAACCTTCGAAAGGCACTACCTTGGCAAAGGCCGCTTCTACCCTGAAGATTTAATGAAAAAATTCTGTACTGTCTAGGCCGTAGGTGAGAGGGAAAAAACTATATAGTATAGAAAAAAAGTATTCATTTTTCCAAACATCAGCATTCCAGAACTAGGAAACCACATAAGATGCCATCATGAAACTTTTCATGTCTTGAAACCATGGCAGTCATACTGTGCTTGCCAAATTTTGGGCTATGCTGTTGAACACTGCCATAGTTGTTAAGGTGCAAAAACTGGGTTTAACACTGAACACCTTGCTTATCCCTAACTATCGCACTAGTATAATATACATATACATTTAAAATAATCACTTATAACTCTAATAGCAGAGCTGCTGAATTGTGTAAATCTGTATGTTCAATGTGACTGTATGAGTTGTAATTCCCAGGGGTGGTTGGGGACCCCTGTGTTAGTGCCCAACTGCTGATCAACCAATAAAGAAATTAGAAAATATTAATAAATATATAAATAAGTAAATTATTATGAATCCTTACAAAACTTCTAGACTGATATCTATGCATGTTTAAACAAAATGCATGGTACAGTGTACTGTATGAAAGATAAAGCAGATTATTTTCTATATACATGTTCACTTTCATCAAAAACTAAAGCAGGACTGGTTTCTGTTAACAAATTGAAGTCTACATCGCTGGATGTAATTTACAGGCTGGCTTCTGCAAACAAACAAAAAATAAACCTTTAACATAGAAGCCTACATCTCTGCATGTAATTTACTTTAAGTTTCATTGATACATCACTCATAAAGAAGCCATACAAATTTTGTTATGGGATATTGGCCAGGAAATGTAATCTAATGGTGTAGGATTTAAAGCAGCAATCTATTTTTGCAGTAGCACTGTATACTATAATGCTATTGAACAATTATATAGAGAAAAATCCCAGGGATCAAGACCATTATTAAACCTTCATTAATTTGTCCTAGTTCCTTTGCAGCTTTCCTGTAATTATGGAAGTAAACATAGAAACATAGAATTTGACGACAGATAAGGACCGCTTGGTCCACCCAGTCTGCCCATTTCCCTACCTGATGGATAAGTTGCAGATCCTAGTTAACCAGCAGCCTACTTCTTCCTACCCCAACCCCCTAGAATTGCCTTATGACTGTCCCATGCATGCTTGAATTCCACCACTGTTTTTGACTCCACAACCTCCTCTGGAAGGCCATTCCATACATCCACAACCCTCTCTGTGAAAAAATACTTCCTTAAATTACCTCTGAGCCGCCCCCTTCTATCTTCAAATTGTGCCCCCTTGTTCTTGCACACCTCTTTTTTTTGAAAGATGCTACCCTCTTGGACTTTGTTGATTCCCTTGAGGTACTTGAAAGTTTCTATCATGTCCCCCCCCTCTCCCTCCTTTCCTCGAGGCTATACATATTAAGCTCCTTAAGTCTCTCTTCATATGTCTTCCACTGCAGACCCTGCACCATTTTAGTTGCCCTCCTCTGGACAGCTTCCATCCTGTCTATGTCTTTGCGGAGATTGGGTCTCCAGAACTGCACGCAGTACTCCAGATGTGGTCTCACCAGCTGTCTGTACAGAGGGATAATAACTTCTTCTTTTCTACAGGTGATGCCTCTCCCTATGCATCCCAGTATTCCCCCAGCCCTCCTTGCTGCCCTCTTACATTGCTTGCCCAACTTTAGGTCATCTGATATGACTACCCCCAGGTCCCTTTTCATTTTTGTTGTAGTTAGTATCTCACCCCCCATTGTGTACTCTTCCCCTGGGTTTTTTGTTTCCCAGGTGCATTACCTTGCACTTCTTAGCATTGAATCTAAGCTGCCATACATTTGACCATTCCTCTAACCTTGTCAAGTCCCTTCTCATCCTTTCCACCCTACCTTGTGCATCAACTCTGTTGCAGATCTTTGTGTCATCTGCAAAGAGACATACTTTTCCTTCCAGTCCCTCTGCAATGTTGCTTATAAAGACATTGAAGAGGACCGTCCTAATACTGAACCCTGCGGTACCCCACTAGTAACCCCCCTTTTTTCAGAGTGGACTCCATTTACTATTACTCTCTGTGTCCTATTCTCCAGCCAATTCCTTACCCAGGCTGTCATCTTGGGACCCACTCCCAGGCTGGTTAACTTGTATATAATCTTTTGTGTGGGACTGTGTCAAATGCCTTGCTAAAGTCTAGGTAGGCCATGTCCACAGCCCCTCCTGATCAACTACTTTGGTCACCCAGTCAAAGAGATCTATCAGATTTGTCTGGCATGACCTTCCCGCTGTGAATCCATGCTGCCTTGGGTCCTGTGCCCCTCTGGCCTCTAGATACTCAATAATTCTTTCCTTCAGAAGTGATTCCATCATTTTCCCTACCACTGAGGTTAAACTAACAGGTCTGTAGTTTCCTGCTTCTGCCTTGCTCTCACTTTTGTGAAGGGGAATCACATCTGCCCTCCTCCAGTCCTCAGGAACCACCCCATCCTCCCATGATTTGTTAAAGAGGGTAGTCAGTGGTGTCACTAGTTCTACCCTTAGTTCTTTTAGAATTCTGGGATGAATCCCATCAGGCCCCATTGCTTTGTCCACCTTCAGTTTTAAGAGCTCTTTCAGAACCCTTTCTTCTGTAAATGGGCTGGTATCAACTTCTGTATCCAGAGTGTTTCTACTGTTTGTTTTGAGTACCTCCCCTCTTCCTTTGTAAATACTGAGCAAAATATTTGTTTAGTATCTCTGCCTTTTCACAGTCACCCTCTGCCCACCCTCCCTCCCCTTTATTAAGCCTCACTATCCCTCCCTTGGTCTTCCTTCGCTCCCTGATGTACCTATAAAAGGTTTTATCCCTCCTTAACTGATTTGGCTATCTTTTCCTCGGTTTGGGCCTTTGCTGTTCTGACTGCCTTTCCAGCTTCCTTTTGCTTTAACTGATACAGTTCTCTGTCCTGTTCCTTCTGTGATTCCTTGTACTTCCTGAATGCTTTCTTTTTTCTCTTGAACCTTCACTGCCACTTCCTTTGAGAACCATACTGGTTTCTTACCTCGTTTCATTTTGTTTATTTGCTTTACACAAAGGCTTGTTACCTCTGTGATGGCAGTTTTTATTATTCCCCATTGTTCTTCCATCCCTCCTTCCTGCCCATTTGCTAGTGCATTCCCTAGGCACTCACCCATTTTGGCAAAGTCAGCCCTCCTAAAATCCAGTACCTTTGTCTTTGTATGGCTTGACTCTATTGCTGTGTTTATTGTGAACCATACTGTTCGATGGTCGCTAGTTCCCAGATGGCTACCCACTTCTACATCTGTGATCCTCTCTTCATCTCCATTTGAGAGAACCAGATCTAAGATTGCTCCCTCTCGAGTGGGCTCCAATACTAGTTGTCTAAGGCATGCCCCTGTAGGGCATCTAGAATAACCCCACTCTTAGAAGTGGCTGCTGCAACTGCACTCCAGTTAACATCTGGCATATTCAGATCACCCATCAGCAATATCTCCTTTATCTGCCATTCTAAGTATACTTTCTATCATTTCCTTGTCCATTTCCTCCCCTGAGAAGGGGTCTGTATACAACCCCTGTGCGGATTGGGTGCCATTGCCTTCCTCCAAATTGACCCACAGTGCTTCTTCTCCTCCTTGTTTACCCTTTTGTTCTGTTGCTTTGATTTCTTCTCTTATGTAGAGAGCTACTCCTCCTCCCCTTTTACCCTCCCTGTCCCTCCTATAGATAGTGTATCCTGGTATGTTTACGTCCCAGTCATGGTTCTGTGTGTACCATGTTTCTGTGACTGCCACGATATCCAGATCTTCCTCCTCCATCAAGTATCCCATGTTTGTTCACTCACAGTTTTTTAGAAACCTATTACCTAGCCAACAAAACAGAAAAAACACATAAAAAAGGAACGCAGACATTGCAGTACAAATCTTTCAAAGTCAGTCTCCACAATAAACACAAATACTGTACATGTATGGATCAGGTTTGCATCTTATATTGTCACAACAAAAGCACAACTTAATTAAATAATACTTATTTAAGATAAGAAAAATAGCTGGAGATAGCAGAAAACAGAATAAGGCAAAGTACTGTACATCAGTAAGTAAAATTAAGTACCAGGGGATTTCTCTGTACATAAGGTCACTAAAAGCATCTTTTTTTGGGAGGGGGGCTGACAACTCATCCCACTTTGAAGCCTCACAGAGAGGTGAGGTGCTAGGGGGTTGTGTACCTCACAGCCATGAATTTAAACTGTGTTTGACACAAGGAACAAAAATCCTGAAATTAATTATTTGGCAGTGGAGCTGATTTATTTTCAGAAATTGGACTGTGGCATTTGGACCTTCTACAACTCAACCCACTAGCCAGGAGACATGCAAGGTAGCATATGCTTATCCCACAGATGATTGCACCCATGCTGACAACATCGACAGATTGCTGTAAAGTCTGCCTGGGACCCCAGCACTCTTTTCCCCAATCCGGCATCCCCTCCCCAAATTAACTCTGACTCAGAGTTAATAATCCCTAAGTCCAGGAGGTGTGGGGGCAGAGTTTCACACATGGGGGGGTTGGGGAGCGAAGCCTCCTAAAAACACAGAAAGGTACAAGACAGATTTATGCTGACCACAACTTGTGGTCAGCATAAATCTGTTGCTATAATGTTGGTTGTCAAAACTTTTGTCGAACCAGTGTCGCAGAGCCAAAGGTAGCACTCTGATCTAAAATAAATATAAGACAACTTCAAATTGAATGCAGAAGTAGCAACTGTTTATTTAGCAAAAATTCAGGTTGAAGGCACAGCACTGAGATCCCTGGCACTTTGTGTCTAAG
Source organism: Neoceratodus forsteri (assembly GCA_016271365.2). NCBI lineage: Eukaryota > Metazoa > Chordata > Ceratodontiformes > Ceratodontidae > Neoceratodus > Neoceratodus forsteri. The sequence goes on from CM057449.1 coordinate 992,063,914, forward strand.
CATGACACTTTATCAGGGGGAGGAGACCCCATTGAAATGCAGCATTTAAAGGCATACAAATTATGGATTCATAAATACAAGGAGATAAAAAAGTGCAGTTTCAACTTACACTGTTTGAACTGCCTATTTAAAATAAAGAGCCCATCAAAAATACAATAATAATCACATAAAGCATCAAATAGTGGCTAGAAAAGGATGTGATCCCAAAGGGGGCTAAGGGTGGAAAAGTAGTTCAAAACCAGTGTAGGAGCAGTGTGGGACTAGATGTTGCAAGAAAGGGGGTGAAAGTCAAATTAAAATGAAAACTAAGAAGTATACTGTGAAGGGTGGGGGCAAATAATGTCAGGCATGGCTGAAAAAAGTCTGTGCCCAGACCACTACCTGGTTAAAAACAAAAGTATGAAAAAAATGAAAAATGAGAAGGCATACTGGAACATAACGTGCCATTAATGTTTAAAGACCAATAGTGACAGGAGTTGTAGCTGGGCAGACTTCACAGCAGTGAAAAACAAGGGATACAATTTTCAAAACCCAGAAAATCACACACATATGGCAGCAAATGGTTGAGCAGAGCCATTAGCAGAACTTTTTAGTGAGTCTCTGAGCACAGGAGAGGTCCCAGAAGACTGGAGAAGGGCTCATGTGATCCCGCTCCACAAGAGTGGTAGCAGGGAGGAGGTAGGGAACTACAGACCAGTCAGACTTACCTCAGTAGTGGGCAAGATTATGGAGACACTCCTGAAGGAAAGGATAGTGCAACACCTGGAATCCATAGGGGCACAGGATCAAAGACAGCATGGGTTTACAAAAGGAAGGTCCTGGCAAACTAATCTCATAGATTTCTTTGACTGGGTAACCAGAGTGATGGACCAAGGGGGAGCAGTTGATGTCGCCTACCTTGACTTCAGCAAAGCTTTTGACACTGTTCCATGTAGGAGATTGATAAATAAGCTGGGTAGGCTCGGGGTGGGTCAGAAGTTGGTCAACTGAGTGGCAAACTGGTTGACGGGCAGAAAACAGAGAGTGGTGGTAAATGGTATACAGTCAGAAGAGATGCAAGTCACAAGTGGGGTACCTCAGGGATCAGTCCTGGGCCAGTCCTCTTCAACATCTTCATTAGTGACCTTGCTGATGGACTAGAGGGTAAGGCTTGTCTGTTTGCAGATGACACCAAGATCTGCAACAGAGTAGATGATCCAGATGGGGTGGGCAGAATGAGAAGAGATCTGGATAAACTAGCAAAATGGTCAGAAGAATGTCAACTGGGATTTAATGCAAAGAAGTGCAAATTCATGCATATATGGAAGAGAAACCCTGAAGCCACTTATAGGCTGGGAGGGGAGTTGCTAGCAGTCACAAAGGAAGAAAGAGACTTGGGCATCATCATCACTGATGACCTGAAATCATCCAAGCAGACCTCTAAAGCAGTAGGTAAGGCTGGGGGTGTTAAGGTGTATTAGTAGGGGTATCACAAGTCGTAAGAGGGAGGTAATAATCCCTCTTTACAAGACACTGGTTAGGCCCCATCTGGAGTACTGCATGCAGTATTGGAGGCCACACCTTCACAAGGACATTAACCAAATTGAGGCAGTCCAGAGAAGGGCAACCAAAATGGTGCAGGGACTGCATCAGAAGACATATGAGGACAGATTAACAGAGCTCAATATGTATACCCTTGAGCAAAGGAGGGAGAGAGGTGATATGATCGAGGTATTCAAACACCTTAAGGGCATTAACAAGGTGAAAGAGTCTAACATGTTTAAATATATGAAAAATAGCAGGACAAGAGGACACAGCATGAGATTAGAGGGGGGCCGATTAAGGGGGAATGTGAGGAAATTCTTTTTCACAGAAAGGGTGGTGGATGCATGGAATGGCTTACCACAAGAAGTGGTGGCTATGAATACAGTGCATGGCTTCAAACAGGCATGGGATAGGCATAAGGGAGCAATACAAATGACTATGAATAGATAGGCCACTGACAGAGCAAAGGCCGATGGAGCATTTATAAGGTAGAAAAAGAAATGGGCAGACTGGATGGGCCTTGTGGTCCTTATCTGCCGTCAACTTCTATGTTTCTATGTTTCTATGAGCAGTAAGGGGAGATGTAGTTACAATCCACACCCTGAATTTCTGCTGCATGATGAACACAATTTTCAAAACTGGGGTCTTTTTGAGACACATTCCATCTATGGAACCATGTATAAATATTTTCTGCACACATGCTACACACCTGGAATAACTAGGTATATTATATATGCAGAAAGGGATATTGGTGCCCGTGCAGAGAAACTGTTGAAAATAAGTTTCTTTGCATAGGGCTCACAGTTCAGAGGTCTGAAATGTGGCCAGGGACAATATCCTGTGTACAACTTGCCAGTGCAGGGAAAAAGACCCGCTCTGGTGATCTGCAGGGAAAATATCAGAAACAGAACCTGGTGAAGTAACAAACTGTACATGTGATGCAAAAATATATTATATTATGTTATATTATATGATACGATATTATATCATATTATGTTTGAAGTCATGTGTTATGTTCACAGTGCTCATCACTATAAAAGTACTTTAACAGTTCAATTATGTCATATCTGTTAAGACTGCTGTACATTAATGGTCTCTGTAGCCCCCTACCCTGGCTGAAAATGAAGCAAATGAGAGGAAGGAAGGAAGGAAGGAAGAAAGGAAGGAAGGAAGGAAGGAAGGAAGGAAGGAAGAAAGATTACTGCCAGTCACCACTAGAGGACCACAAATGTTTCTAGGTATTAAAAGTGGCTCCAAGAAATACTTTGCCACCCCAGATACGGGGTCAAATTAAATATTATTTCCTCTTACATGGCATAAATCTTGACAAAGTACCACATAAAATGTAGAACTGAGCATTACCTGTCCATTAGGCTCTCCATACTTATTTATTTATTCAATCTCGGATTACAAAATACCTCAAGTGCAAATGCAACTCATTTGCAAAGGCTCCACGTCAAAGGGGAGGGATACAAACAGACAAAGGGGGAACTAACAGGTTGAGTTACTAACATAAAATGAACAATGTATGATACATCATAGATACTGAGCAAGAATTCAGTACAGTATAAGAGAAGGGTTGGGAGCAAAATAGCAAGTAGATGCAGGGGGTCGTAGGATTTACAGACCTAGAGGAGCAAGGTGTGTACAAGTACAGCGCAGTACTATGAGACAGAACATCTATTTGTTTTAATTTCTGTGGAGTATAGTATACATTATTGAAGATTTAAATGGGACTAATTTTTTTTTCAGCAAGAGAAGAATGATTTTATAGCAAAATACAACATCGTTTCTCATTTCCAATTCACAGTACACAAGCTCACCAACTTATAGTAGTAAATGAGTTTGTTTTTCATTCAACTAGGAAGCTCTAATAAATAAATAATACAAATATGAAACTTCTGTAGTCTGCAACTGGCAAAACAAAAGACAGAACTGGAGTTTTGATTTGGCTCACACAGAGTACACTTTTAAAATATTGATTTAATAGTATGTTTAAACTGTAGAAACTAAGATGCTACTCTATCAGCTAACTGGTGAGGCTTTGAGCTGCATTAAGCTGTTGCTTGAAACCCCTCATCTGCCAATAGCTGATGCAATGCCCGTATTCCTTTTATTTCTTAGAGATGGTGATCTGCCACCTGGCCATGACTCTTGAAGTTCCAGTTGCCCCACAATGACTGACCCTCACAGTAATCATGGGGCATTCTTGTCATGTTAAGTTATACTCTGGCAAGATTCTTGCATAATAAGATTTGTTATTTTTTCTCAGCTATTGAAGAAAAAAAAAATATTTAAACACTTTTTGTGAACACACATCTATTTCTATGCAATTCCAGTCTGATAACTTACTTGTGGTACCGATGTCCTGCCCTACTCAAAATCATTTTCTCATTTGTTGGATCATTGCTGCACATGATTATGAAGGATTATCAGGGACCTTTAAATTCCCATGTTCATTTAGTCTGGAGAGCCCCAGATAAGATTGGGTGTGGGGGGATTTAAGAGATCAAACAGACTTCTGCACCAAGCCTTGCAGCTGAGTGAACCATCTCTTTGATATATGACTTTTAATCATTTGAAGAACATAAATGGTCCTAGGTAGGAGGGACATTGGAACTCATCACCCTGCTACTCATAGGCAACATCAGAAATGTATATTGCAGGGCATTGAGACTGATTAAATGAAACAAACACCAAATGTCCACCATTTGTGAGGAATAGTTTTAACACTCATAGCATTTGTAAGCAATTAAAAAGCGTCCAAACAAAACAAACAAAACAGTTTCTGGTGCTTGGTATCTTTTTATTTTTTTTTCTCTGACATTTTAGCCCCTGTGGCCTTTGAAAAAGCCCCATTAGGGGTGAAACATCACGTCATTTGCTACCTTACTGCTGGTGCCTCTATCTCAGTGTGGGAATTTGCATCGGCACTTCAAAGGCTTCAAGAAACCAAGAACCAGAACTCTTCGGTTTGGATGCTTCATTATTGCTTACAAATGCAGTGCCAAAAATATTCTTCACAAACTGTAGTCTGTTCCTGAGCACCTAGTAACTCAATGCAGCCTTGTACCTACCCCAATGGACCCAGTGTCTACACTTTAATTCCCATTGCCTTGGAACTATGCAAATCTGTTCTTCCTGTTGTCTTTCCCTTCTCAGCTATTTGCACTAGATTTCTCACAGGCTGCTTAAGTGTAACACATTTAGTCCAAATTGTTAAACCCACCTTCCAACTGTCTCTAACTATAAGTCTAATGGTTTCCTAGAATTTTTTTTACTTGGAAATTAAACCTTCAGGAAAGCTGAGAAAGGTTGGCAGTGCAAGAATGTCTGTGCTCTGAAAAAGTCTAAGCTTTTCTAAGAGTTGAAACCTCGAAGAGATATGAGATATCCTCAGGTGCCCCGTTTTTAATATTTTTGAGAAAGCATCGGTGTAACAGCCTGCATGCATATTAAGCCTTAGAAATGGCCTAAAACACTGGCCTTAGTCAAACATTGTGGCAGACTATTTGGTGATTCACTTCCAAAGATTAAGATTTCATCTGCAGACAAGGTACATTTATATTCTCTCTGCCCCATTGTAAGGCCATTTATATTTCAAGAATTTTGAATCTGCTATATCAGATTCTTAAATTATAAAGATGTTTTGACAAGAGGAAACCCTGCCTATTTCTCTGAATAATAAAAAGAGATGTTAAAAACAGTAGAACTATTGAAGCTTTTTTTTTTTTTTTTAGCTACTACAGTATTTTCTCTCCTGGCCCACTGGTCGACTGTCTATCTCGACTCTCCTCCCAGCCAGTACCCCAACATCAGGCTAACTTCCCCCTTTATCCCCCATGGGTTCCCCTCCATGGCAGGGTGGTGAGGAGCCCCCAACTTGACTCACCTGATATGGATCCAGACTTTGGGGAAGTGCAATTTGGGGTCGGTGCCACAGAAGACGGAAACTCATGCTGCCCAACCAGAAGCCTTTTGTTTCCTGTGTTCTTGTCCCCAGAGGTAGAGCCTGCAGGGACACCAGTGATGGCACCATGTATTTTCCCATGTGCACACCCCATCAGGCATCTGCCCCGCCTCTTACCCAACTATTGCAGCATCAGTGTGTCAACCCTCAGCCACCGCTAGGGGCCAGGCATGCACCGACATCTGGTTACCCCCCTCCCCAGAGAAGGAAGCTGTCCTTGGGATGCTCGATCTGTCTCCTCCCCTGCCAACCCCTGGCAGCCAGCACTCACTCCTGGGGTTACCAGCATGGTGTGAGGTGTGGAGTCCAGATCCTCAACCCTCAGTGCCACCAGGTCAGCTACTATTGAACCTTTCAAAGTCAAAGGGCTATTAGGTTTTTATTATCCCTAGGTTGAGGAATCAGGCTGCTATTTACTGTTATCCTCAGTCATTCTACCATACATAATTAAACCCAAACTCAAGGGATGTGGATTGGAGGCCAACAATGGTGAATGGGCATTAGCTGGGCTCCTGCTAGCATCCACCTAAAAGTAGCTAATTATACCTTTTAAATTGCGGGCACCATATTTAAAACTTGGACTTCACTTCCTTAAACTGATGGCAACTGGAAAATCTGCAAAAAAAAGTGTCTACCATTGATTTTGAACCTCTAAACAAGACTGCTTTACCACTGGGAGAGACTCACACTAGATCCCACAGCATGGCATCAGAGTTGGGAAAAGAAAAAGACAAGGAAGGATAATTTCAGAAACAGTCTGTTATGGTTCTAATCCTGAATTTACAACAAGAGGTCAAAGCAGGCTTTGCAAATCTTACAGCTCAAATTTCACACATTCAATTGGTGGTCACAGAGTTGGGAGAAACCTCAGCATCCCACAGCAACAGGATCAGGGAAGCTGAAATGCAGATTGGTGAGCTTGCGGGCCTGGTAACTGATTAGTACCGAAACCGCAAGATGCTTCTCAAACAAATGAATACTTTTAAAGAATGAGCTAATGATTAAGAAAATGGGAAGGCACCCCAATATCTATCTGATTGGCTTACTGGAAAACTTTGAAGTGAGAGATAGAGGAAGAACTGCACTGAAGTGGCTAACCAGGAAGCTGGGGCTCGAACCAGAGACAGCAGAGTATGAAATACAGTGGATCCACTGGACTGGACCACGACTGCAAGCCAGGGACAAGCTGAGACACTATTTAAATAAATTCCTCCAGTACCCTGATTAAGAGGAAAGTGCTCTGAGTGGCTCAGTCTCATGGCCCCTTGGACAGTGATGGGAATAGGGTATCATTGTTACAGGACTTCAGCTGTTACTTGCAAACCCAGAGGCAGAAATTCTCAGGGGCCAGATACACGCTGCATACTCCGGGTTGGGAGTATTCATTATTTTACCCTGAAAAACTGAAGATTATGTGTCCTTGTCAAGATCACAAATGTTTCACTAAGCCTTCAGAATCTGAAGAATATGTATGCACAATTGAAGCTGTCCTGGTGGGGCAGTCTAAAACTAGAGATAACCAACCCTCTAGATGAGGTATTTTTTAATCACTGGAGAGAATACGTTCTCGTCATCTTCAGTAAATGCTTCTACAGCATGCCCCTGAACTACTGGAGATGGCCATGTGGCATAACAGCAGCCATCTTTGTTTCTGAGAGCTAACTATATCTAGTTATCCTGAACTTGGCATGCATTGTATTCCAGGGACTGTGTTAATATGTGACCCCCAAATGGAATCAGAAAAGACTGCTTACCAGACTAACCACTGGGTATGTAGCTGAAGGCTGCTGATTACTTTGACTTTACTGGCTTACTTAAAGTAAACTTCTGATATAAGGGAGCTACTCACATATTGTGGTAGCTGCCCTCAGCGATAGTTATTCCAGCCCCGATTTAAGTAGTAATAGCAGCCCGTACCTTTTTTATATTGCTCACCACTTCATCAGTGAAATGGGCAGCCTGATCCTTTCTGAGTGCCCTGGTCATGCTGACACACCCCTGCGCTCAGGCATGTAATGACATGTGACCAGGGAGAGCACGGGCATGCCCCATTTACATGAATGGAGCTCAATTTCTGTTCCATTTTCCAGCTCAGAAATGGCCACTTAGAGATTCATGAAGGTCACCGCTTGACTAACAAGGGCTTTGAATCAATAATTCAAACAGATCATGCACTGCACTAGTGCTGGTGAACCTTATGGATTTGTGGGCAGTAACAGCTCCAAGATCCTGGAAGCTGGACCCCATCTTACTCAAAAATTCTGAATTTATCTCTCACATAAAAGATCAGATTTCTCTGTACCTTCAAGAAAATCACAGGGGACAAACCTCAATGGCTACAAAATGGGAAGCTCTAAAGGTCTACTTGAGAGAGGTCATTATTTCCTATTCTTTCCATAATAGGAGGGCTGTAAAAAAACAGGTTACTCACCTGTAACAGTAGTTCTAGGAGTTGTGTACAGTGAAGCTCACCAGGATGAAGCGCAGTGCTGCAGAATTCTGCAGTAAAGTTTCTGCAGCAAACAATACAGTTCCAATGGGAGTTGATCCCTTTTGTCATGCAGTAAACCTGTGACACTGTACTTCATCCTGGCAGGCTTCACTGTAACTTGTTCATCCACATATTCTGGCAGTGTCCTTTCCCTTTAAGATGAGTTGTAAGGTCTTCAAGCTAGCTCCTCCCACCCACCCGAGTGGTATCTCCTCTAGCACCACCCCATGATGCCAGTTCTTGCCCGCAGGAAGCATACATGTGCACCACTGCCAGGAGAGGATGGGTTGATCCTTGTGGATGAACATATACCACTCCTAGAACTACTGTTACAGGCAAGTAACCTGTTTTTCTAGGGACGTGGAAATGTTGTTCTATCCACACATTCTGGCAGACTCCTAGCAGTTCTCTAGGAAGAAGGAGGCAAGGTGCACACCCCCAGCTAGGGAACAGTGAATGGAGAGGCCCCAAAACCCATGTCCTGGTACTGATGAGATAATGGGTGTGGAGGTGTATGCCAACCTCCAAGGAGCCTCCTGCAGACAACCTGGGTAGGGATGTCTCTAGAAGCAGCCTCTAAGGAAGCGGTATGATGGGTGGATGAGCACTTAGTGCTCCTAGATGCTCCCTGTCCACCATCCAAAGGCAGAGATTGGAGCAGGATCAGAATCCTCCAACAATCACCACCAGGCTGCATGTCTGTCAGGTGCGGTTTCAATGTAGATGAAAACCAGCTGGTGAACCTTTTCCCTGAAATCCGGCATTGCACACAAAAGCAACAAGCACTCCCCACAAGTTCAAGGGAGCCTGTGCTTGGCCTCTGAAGGTGTGATGGGTGCAGAACACCAGGACATCATCCACCCAGAACAGGTGGAGATTCGACACAACCTCCAGGAGGGACTTCGGGTTAGGGCACAGGACAACCAAGTCCTCATGGAAGACCAGAGAAGGAGACTCCTCAGGGAATGCCTGGAGCTTGCTAGTTCTACTGGTTAGCATAATAGCCACCTAGAAGATGGTATTCCACAACAGATGTGACATCTCATACCTGCGCAGTGGTTTGAATGGCATGATAAAAGATGTGCCAACCAGAGGTAGATCCCCAAAAGGAGGAGGATACTTGGCAAAGGAGAGAAATAATAAAGGCTCTACCAGGTGCCCAACCACCTACACCTGCATCATCAGCTGTCAACCGGCCCATGCCCATAAAACAGGGATGGTTACAGGGACACCCAAGGAGTCATTGACCATGGGTTCCCTGATGAGAGGGCCCAAGGAAGTGATAATGTCAGCCACTAGCAAACCAAGGGTGCAGCTCCTTGGCCCAGAAACCAAAATGAGAACTCTCCCATTTGAAAGCAGAATATTATCTGGCCAACACCTACCAAGATGAGACAACAAGGATGAGCCTATTTTCTGAGAGACTCAAAGTCTGGCCCTAGCCAAGCAGGAACCAGGTCATTAGGTGTAGGGATCAAAGGTACCAGAGAAACTTTCCCTGAGAAGGAGAGCAGGATTGGACATAGAGGGATATGCCACGGGAGCCCACTGCTGAGGCCAAGAAGATAAGGGCATCAAAACTGGCCTGGCTGGAGTGGGATGGCAAGATCACCAGTGTCTAATCCCTCCAGACCTCAAGCAATGCTGGGTTGAAGGAAGGGGACAGCAAGGATGCTGGGGTCCGAAGTCTCAATAAGTCTTCCTCCTCTTCAACTTCCTTGCTGGGGGGGTTGTAAAAGTACAGCCTCAGCTGGAAGTCCTACCAGGGGTGGACAGGAACACCTAAGACTCACCCCGAGGAAGGATGAGATCTGCACTACCTCAGTATAGCAGGGCACCCCCTGTGATGCTATGGCCACCCGGCTAAAGGAATCTGCAGGCCAGCTAGAGATACCAACCTCAGGAATGGCCCAAAGGCTTGCAGCCAGACAGCATACGATGGTCCAGGCATAGAGGCTATCCCTACTCCACTGAAGGGAGAGCAAACCATCCTATAAGAGGTAGCACAGAGGTGTGGTGTGGCCCAACCCGGGCCATGCCATGAGACCCCTGAGAAATGGAGCAAGGCAAACAGCATTAGCTGATCCATGAAACACTCCATCTGGTGAAGAAACATCAGGGCTCCACAGAGAAACAGAAGCCCAAGGTCTCCATGTTCTCCCAAGAGGGATGTCTAATGGAGGGGTAGCTGACGGCCTCTGCAGGTCAATCAAAAGACACTCCTGCAGGTTGTGCAGGAGAAGCCCCAAAGGGTGAATCCTGACTCTGTTGGGCCACCGAGATCACCTGGTCAAGGTGAACCTGGCCTTGGAACTACTGGCTGGCCAGCCCCTACAGCCAAGGCATGAGGGCCAGTGAGCCCCCAAGAAGCCAGACTGGTGCAAGCATACACAAAAATATCAGTTCCATGAACAACTAGGCCCACATGAGGCCCAGAGGGATGCAGGACCGGAGGGCCAGCACACTGGACCGTTCCACCCCCTTGTCTGGGGGGACCTCCGAAGAGGTAGACATCCTGGTGAGCTATATATGGATACCCTGGCACCCTCAGTGGGGGAATCCCCACTGAGAACCTGAGGAACACTCAGGGTGTTGGGGATGAACCGAACGGTCATGGAACTGAAAGTGGACAGCCCCTGCTCTAAGGCAAGGGGTTGTCAGAAGGACAGATGGGGAGACATGAACTGTGTCTTGAAATCTAGGGAGCTGGACCATTTGGAACAGAGTGATCCCTCTAGAACAGGATGGTGGTCCCACCATCTGATTAGGAACCAGAAGCATCTGGATCTGAGCCCTAGAAGCTGCAATGGTACCAGGACTACAGCCCTTGCGCCCTGGAGTAGGAGCTGGACAAAAAGATCCTGAAGAGTTGACTGACCGTCAACAGGTAGCGGTTCTCCCCATGGGAAGGAAGGAACCAGGGGCTCAGGATGGGAGAAGTGGAGGACAGACAACCCTTTTTACCATCACTGGGCAGGCTTGGTAGCAGAGGAGGATCCAGACAAGGAACCACTGGAAACCTGACCCCTTGGTATCCAGGTGGCCAAGGTAAAGAAGCCAGGCCTAGGGCACCATACCTGGTGCAGTCCAACCTGTGGCTGGGTAAAGCCTGCCACTGGAGCTGACGTGGTCCTTAAGGTCCTGGTTCAGGAGGACTTGGAGCCTCCAGAGCTCAAGTGAGCAGATATCACAGAGTTTAGGGTGGAATTGGACCTCTCCACTCTGGTGAGATGCACCTCCACCTCCGGGCCAAACAGGTCAGTCCCCGAGAAGTGCAAGTCTGCCAATATGCACTGAATATCAGCAGTGAAGTGAGTGATATGCAGGCAAGCCCTGCGGCACATTGTGACCACAGTGGCCATGGACCTGATGCATGAGTCACCGGTGTCCAGGGCTGTTTGAAGCTGCTGCTTCGCTACGCCACAGCCTTGGTCATGGACTCACGTAATAGTAGTGCACACAAGTCTACTGGCAGGTGAGGGAACACCTCATCAAAGGACCCCAGAAGGGCATGTGAGAAAAGGGCCATGAGGAGGGCCGAGCTAGCCTGCTGAAGACTGAGCAAAGTGGTGGCGTACACCTTCTTGGTCAAGGTGTCCAAGTCCTTGGACTCCTTGATGGGGGGATGATCCACTCCCCCCACCCAAGCTGGACACTGAAAAATTGAGTCAGCCACCAGCCCTGCAGCTGAGGGATGAGCGATTAACCATGAAAAGAAGCCAGAAGGGACCATGTATTTGTGGGTCATCTGGGTCAAAGGTTCTGGGCAAGAGGCTGGTTGATGCCAGAGGTCCAGATCCAGACCGAGAATGACGTCCTGAACTGGAAAGGTGACAGTCAGCGTGTTGGCCTGGTCCATGATCTTGGTGAAGGGGAACCTCTCCCTTGTATGGACGGGCTCCAGCCGGAGACCAGTAAACTCTGAGATCAAACTGAGAAGGTCCTGGAAGGAAGAGGGACTTTGCCTCCCAGGGTCCCCAGTGGACTCCGCGTCCACCAGGCAGGAATGCAGATAGGAGTCCCTAGATTCTGAGGAATCAGCAGATGGAAGCATCTCATCTATGGCACTACTCACCCACAGAGGGTTATCAGGGAGAGGGGACTTGATGCCAAGAGGTAAGCCTCTTCCTGGGCCGAGTGTCTCCTAAGACACCAGCCCTTGGTGAGCAGGGAGGTATCCCCACTGAATAAGGCTGAGAAACCAAAGTGAGCCATGCAGTGGTCGACTGGTCCAGCTCCTGCCAGGGTGGAGACCCAGCGACTCTAGTGGCGGCAGTCTCGAGGACGCCGGGTCGACTGCCAGAGGTGGCAGAACCTGGGTAAGGAGCTGTTGCCACAAGAGTTCCTCAAAGTACCAACATTGCATTCATCAGTGCCACTCCTCGGCTAAAAAAATGGGAAGGCAAAGGAGTAAGAGTGGCAGTGCCACTGGCCCAAGCCCCTAGGGCATCTACGCCAAAAACAGTGTGGGCCGCCCATGGTTGGACTACCAGAGGAGGACCTAGACTGGCACTGGGGAACCGGTGATGGCAAACAGAGAGGGACGGTGACTGTTGACCCAGTCCCAGGTCCAGGAACTCTGGAGTGTAGGGCAGCAGGACAGTGTCCTGCCCCATCCACAGAGTGAGAACCAAAGATCTCAAAGAGAAGGAATCAACCTCCTGCATGGACGGTATCAGTTTTGTCTGCTTGAGGAGTAGCTCAGCCAAAGATTCGAAAGGGTCCTCAGTCCAACAGCCCAATGGGGAAACCATGGAGCTGGCAGTCAGGCTCAAAGTCCCAGGCAAAGCCTGGGACTTCAAAAAGACTTGGGAGTCAGATGCCCGAATGTGCTGCCAACCCCACAAATGAGAAACAGACTCCAAAGAGGTCTCATGATCCTTGACACAGCCCGGGGTGGAAGAACTCCGAAGACTCTTCCCAAAGAGGAGAGGATAGTGCAGGTACTGGGCAAGCTGAAGGAGGCGTGCTTCAATGAAGTGGCGCACCACAAGAGGACCAGGATATATCCTGTTCCTGGGAGGCCAACCGATCTACAGAGCCCATGTCTGAAGCTGCAACCAGACCCTGGTGGTCAGGGGAGACCCATTCATTCGGGTGGCTAAGGAGCAGGTGGACATGACGGACTTCCAGAGTCACCGGCAAAAAGGCGCGACATGAAACGCAGGCCTGGAAGTTGTGGTCACGGCCCAGGCAATAAATACACGAGTGCGAGTCTAAAGGTGACATGAGTTGCCCACATCCACAAAACCGGAAACCTGGGATGGACTTTACAGTACATCATTCATTTGAGCGAACAATCCTAATCCCACTCTGTATTACCAACTGCAGAAGTTTAAATGGGAATTCAACAACTTCAGCAATTCCAAAATAGAGCTTATGCCAATACTTAACCATGCTACCAACTATTTTGAAGGAATGCCTGTGGAAAGTTACTGTCTTGGCAACTTAAGCACAGGGAGAGTGCTAAGAGTGTGGTCTGTGTTGTGGGCCCTGATGGAACATCTAAACTCATGGATAATGATCTCAGGGAATGCTTCCAGAACATCTACCTAAAACTTTATACCTCTGAGATAAATCCATCTGAAGTAGATATACAGCATTTTCTGGGAAAAGCCCCCCCCCCCCCCGGGCTTCACTGCATGGCAGAACAGCACTTTTGAGGGTGATATATCTTGGGAGGAGGTTCAGACTGCAATACACCATCTTAAAGGAAAGGAAGTGCCTGGGCCTAATGGATTCCCTATTGATTTTTACAAAGTGTGCATTGCAAACTTAAAGGAACCTTTAATTGATATGATACATGAAAGCCTGACTACCGGTATATACTGCCCCCCTCCACACAGTCTGCTGTAATAGCTGTACTGTCTAAGCCTGGCAAGGACCCAGAACAGAGTGGCTCATTTAGGCCTATTTCACTACTAACAACCAATTGCAAGATCATAGAGAGGGTACTCGCCCACAGAATAGAGAAGGTTTTACCTTCCTTAGTCCACCCTGACCAGGCGGGCTTTGTTCAGGGATGCCACGGCAAACATAATGTGTGGAAAGCATTGAACATCATTGTGCGCTGGGGGTTACATTGTGTTAGGACTGGGGCAGCAGTATTGTCCTTTGATGCTGAAAAGGCATTTGACCATGTGGAGTGGGAGTACATGTTTGCATCTCTTAAGAGATTCTGTTTGGGTAGCAATATGATCAGATGGATTTAAGCAGCACTATATCAAAATCCCACAGGTCAGGTCTCAGTGAATGGCAAGATATCAAAACAATTTTCTCTCACCAGAGGTACCCGACAAGGGTGTCCACTTTCCACATTGCTATATGTACTTTCCCTTGAACCCTTAGCAGCGACAATACACTCAGATAATCTTATTAAAGGCTTCCAGTTAGGCATCCATCATTTCAAACTGTCTGTTTGCTGATGATCTCTTGATATTTCTTGACAACTCAGAACAGGGTTTCCCCAGGGTTCACCATTTAGTAAGTGAGTTTAGAAAGATATCCGGTCACAAGATTGACAGGACTAACAGTTAATAATCCCAGTGGGCCCTGGGCTGCATACTCAAATAATAATGCATTGGGTATGAAAGTGATGGGAATATAGAAATACTTGGGTATTAATATTTCAAAGTCTGGGCCAGTACTATTTCAAAAAAACTATGGCAAGCTCTTAAATTCCATGAGCCCGATTCTCAATGAGGACTTTGAATGGTTCAAGCTGTGGCATACAGCAGCGTGTGCCAAAGCCTGGTGTGCCAGGAACCCTGCACCAGATTCTGGTACAGAAGGGGTCCCAGCACTTAAGTCACCACACTTGTGGCAACCTCTCCCATGCGGCAAACACATGCAAGAGTTTGCTGCAGGCTCCTTGCAACAAGCCAAGTGGTACCCCCTACTCCAATCCCATTGTGCCCATCTATAAACAAAAAAAAATGATCCCGTTCCTTGTAGTCCATCAATCCCCCCTTCCCCAATGTCACTATTATGTTATATGTAATATACCTGGTGGTCTAGTGGCTTCCCCTCCCTGATCCCCGATGTCACTGTGTTGTTTTCATTTTTATTTAATTATACCTAGATGTCTAGCAGCCTCCCTACCCTGATCCTCAAAGTTGCCGGTAGCTGAAGTAGACAATTATGCCCACTTTTCTTGGTGGTCTAGTGCCCCCGCGATCCCCATTGTCACCAGAAGTTGAAGTATTCTATTAGTCTCACTTTCCCTGGTGGCATAATGGCCCCCTGTCCGATCCCCACTGTGGTCGGTATTTGATGTATACAACACTTCCCCCTTCCCTCGTGGTCTAGTGCTCCCACCACCCCACCGTCCATCCTCATCCCAGCCGCATTGGCACATCCTCCTCTCACCACCACAGCTGACTGTTATCTGACCTGTCCCTGAGTGTGTACAATGCACTCAGGGACAGGTCAGTCAGCAGCTGGCCATAGTGGAGAGAGGAGGGGTAGCCGGCTTGGGGTTTAGGATGGGGCGTGCAGGGTGGTGGACGCTAGACTACCAGGGAAGTGGGAAATGTTGTATACGTCAAATACCAGTGTCATCGGGGATCGGATAGGGGGCCATTATGCCACCAGGAAAAGTGGGACTCATTGAATACTTCAACTACCGGTGACATCGGGGATTTGGGTGGGGAGCCACTATGTCACCCGGGAAAGTGGGACTAACTGAATACTTCAACTATCGGTGACATCGGGGATCGGGGCAGGGGGCCACTAGATCACCAGGTATAATTAAATAATAACAACATAGTGACATTGGGGATCAGGGAGGGTAGGCCACTAGAACACCAGGTATAATTAAATAACAACATAGTGACATCAGAGATTGGGCAGGGAGGGCCACTAGACCACCAGGTATAATTAAATATAACATAACAGCGACATCGGGGATCAGAGAGAGGGGCTACTAGATTACCAGGGCTATGTAGCGGGATTGGGGCTTGCAAGAGGGGACTGTGGCAAGTTCTATTTGTATTGTTTTATATAACAGTAGCAAACGGGACCTGAACACTGGGTGGGGGCTGGTGTCAGGGTGCCGCACAATGCTACACTCTCCCAGAGGCTGATCTAAGGGTACTTAGAAAGTCTCCATCTGGGAGAGTTATGTGAATCCCACTTTAGAGGATATGGCAGCTTGTATCTGCCACAAGCCCACTAGCACCATGCTGCAGCCCATTTTGTGGGGCATGACTGGCACAAGTCCCCTTTGCGGCGAACGGCTCCACATAACCTTCCTTTCATTAAGCACTGCATCCAAAACCTTAACTCCACTCTCTTTCAGTTTCTCAAGGATACCAAAGCTGCAAAACTCCAGTCTCTCACCCAGCAGATCAACAACCAGCATGAGCCCTCGAGTCAGACACAACCTAACAATTTGGTATTTTGTATTCCTCCAGACCTTCCCCTGACACAAGATGAGCACTCACTCCTTAGCAAAGGTCTCTTTTGTGCCCACACCCAGATATCTTGATGCACCCCAGGTTCAAGTTGATCTGCAGTGCTTCTATCGTAGAGTACGCCTTGCAGCTCATTTTTCTAATATGACTCCTCTTCCCACAGATGATGACAGTATCACCAGAACTATCAATGACATCAATCCCAGCAAAGTGCATGGACACCCTCCAGGACGTTTTGCTGCTGTTGATTATTTTGTTAACCAATGCATGGAAAACACCACTAACTTTAATCTTCATTGCTGGCACAACCATTCCAACCTGACACCTGGTGAGCTTGCAGCCTCAGATCTCTACAATGTAGGAATGACATTGTTATTAAACCAGCTGATAAGGGAGGTGCTGTTGTGGTCTGGCAAAGGAGCTATACATCACGGAAGCCACAGCAACTCTCTGACACCAGGTTTTATTCTTCTCTTCCACAGGACCCCACTGCTGACTATCAGACGGAGGTCACCACCACCATCACCTCTGCTATTGAAAACAATGAGCTCCCTGCTTCTGCTAAGAGACTCATAGTCCAGCATCCCCAGACATCTAGGTTTTATCTTCTTCCCAAAATCCACAAAACAGGTAACCCGGGTCGTCCCATAGTGTCTGCCTGCTCCTGCCCCACATCCCACATCTCCGCAATTTTGGATGGCCTCATGAGACCCCTTGTTGAGTCCCTGCCCTCCTATATTAAAGACACTAACCATGCTCTCCAGTTATTTGACAGGTTCAGATTCAGTGACTCTCATCAGCTCATCTTCACCATGGACATCAAATCTCTTTACACAGTGATCCCCCATGATGATGGTCTGACAACTTTGCAGCATTTCTTGAACAAGCGGGAAGTCCAGCAGCCACCCACACACACACTAACTCATCTGGCAGAACTGGTTCTAACACTCAATGCTTTTTCTTTTAATAACAGTTTTTTTCAGCAGGTCAGTGGAGTTGCCATGGGTACCAAGATGGGTCCCAGCTTTGCTAATCTGTTTGTGGGTTGGGTGGAGGAACGTTTTTTTCTCTCATTTACAGGGACTGTGCCTGAACTCTACAAACGCTACATTGATGACTGTGTGGGGGCCACCTCCTGCTCCAGGGAGACCCTCCAAGTCTTCCTTGACAAGTTCACCACGGCTCATCCTTCCCTTCAGTACACTGTTGAAGTATCCTCCCTACACTGCCTTTCCTGGATATCCAGCTCTCAGTCCAGAAAACTGGTCTGAAGACATCAGTCTATTACAAACCCACTGACTCTCACAGTTTCCTCCTCCATAGCTCCTTCCATCCTAAACATGTCAAGAATGGCCAGCCTTATTCACAGTTTCTTAGACTTCGCAGGTTATGCAGTGAAGAGGATGATTTTGCTGAGCAGACCCAAATAACGCATAGTTTTTTTATCAACAGGGGATACCCTAAAAGCACAGTGGACAGAGCACTCTCCCGGGTCAGTAACATGCCCCGTATCCTTGACCCCAGCAGGAGGGATACTGTCACACAAGAACAACGGCGTATTCCACTAGTTCTTCCTTTCCATCAGAGCACACCTTCTCTTCACAGGATCATCACTAGTAACTTTCCCATTTTGCAAACTGACCCTAACATTGGTGCTTCCTTTACAGAACCACCTATTGCCTCCTACCGCCGACACCTAACCTGCTAATCTCCTGGTAAAAAAGCCAACCCACTCTAACAGTTCCTCCCCCAGGTACCAAACCTTGCAACAGGGCTGCTGCTACACCTGCAAATTTATTTCCAGTGTAACTGAGATTCGGGGCCTACAGGTGTTTTTCACATCACAAGGAGTTCTCATGCACCTCCACTAATGTAGTGTACTGTATTCTTTGCAGGAGGTGTTCAGCTATGTACATTGGAGAAACTGGTAGGCGTCTTGTTGACCATTTCAGGAACATTACAGAGCGGTCAGGAATGGTGAAACTGCTAAACCCATTGTATCCCACTTTATCTCCAGGGACCACAATGTCAATGACCTTTCTGTTTGTGTCCTTCAGCAGGGCTTCGGGATCCTAACCATAGAAAAACATGGAAGCCAAGCTGATTATCCGCTTGGCTCCCAGCAGCCCTCTGGTTTAAATGATAGACTTATTTTCCACTAACATCTTTCAGCCTCCCTTTTTCCCTAAAGTCAATTTGTTTTGTACTGATTTATTTTTCATTTTCACCATATGTCTCCATTTCTGTCTCCTTCTCACACATTTGTCACCTTTCAGCCTTCTTACAAGGCCCTGTTAATCACTCTTTACCTGGGAACTTCCCCAGCTCTTTCTCTCCCATTATGTTTTATCTTTCCCATCATCACCTTTTTGTTTCACAGATTCTCTCTTAATCTTACCATTTATCACTTCTTCTCCCTTAGCCTCCCTCTTCTTCTTTCTCCACATATATATCTCTCTCATTTTATCTCCTCTACACTGACTTGTTTTTTTTCTATTTTAGATACTTCCTGAAGAAGACCTAAGGTCGAAACGTAGATTTTTAACTCTATTTTCTATTTTCAGCGTGCATTTAATATAACCATTTTGTTTTGCCCTTTGACTAATGCAGCCTGTGTTTGGTGCAGACTGCTTTTGTGAATAGCTCAGGGTGCGCTGTGTGACACAAGGTGCCACTTGCACCATTTATATATGATGCAGGCACCTTGCATCATGCTCAGAGCTTTGAGAATTGAGCCCCATATGTCAAGACTGTAAAAGAAGGGTAGGTCTCCTCTTTAGCTTAATTGGCCATATAAACACCATTAAAATAAATATTCTCACCAAGTGTCTTTACCTATTCCAAAACCTACCCATAAGAGTGCCAAAAAAGTATTTTCAAACCCTCAATGCAATCCTGACTAGATTCATTTTGGGAGGGAAAAAAGCTAGAGTATCCAGATCCATACTGCAATTGCCTATAAGCAAAGGCGATCTATCACTTCCCAGTTTTAAATTTTATTATTGGGCTGCACAACTGGCCCTACTGTCAGAGGCAGGCTAGAATTCTTCCCCTGACTGGTTCAATTTGGAAGGAAAAACTGATGCACTGGGCTTGCTGAGGGAGTATCTACTTCCAGGACTAAGTAAGGTAAATCAAACACTGAAAGCTAACCCTTACACCCAACAACTTGGTAGAATTTGGTTTGGCATTCATAAGTTTATCAAACATTCCAGGGGGCTGTCTTTACGGGCTCAGCTGGTGGCAATCTTTTATTTTATTTATTTACTGAAGTGTTTCTCCAGTAAGGCACACTGAACAACAAGTTGCTCGTCTCCTGGTGTAACCTGAGGGGGGGAGGGAGTACAATTGGAAGTTGACTTTACATACAGTTTGCATTTAACATGAGTGAGAAAATACATTTATCGTGACTGAGAAAATAGACGTACAATTTCATACAGTTTGCATTGAACATTAGTGGGAATATACATTTAGCACAAGTAAGAAAACAGACATACAGTTACATCTGTAGCATGACATACAATTAAATTTAACGAGCCTGTGGAATAAACATACAATTACAATTGCATACCTGTGGATCTTAGAATCAGTTTTAATGCAGCCGTGGGCCAGCTTCTTGCAGGATTAGGGTCACAATCAAGAGACATGGGCTTGGCAATTTATAGGCAGTGGGGGGGAGAAAACATTTTTTTAAGAGGGACAAGGGGTGGGCAGGGTAAGGCAGCTGGGGGAGTTGAGGCTTCAAGAAGGGGAGCAATTGAAAGAGCAAGTGAGTAACAACAATTGTAGGGGGCATGTTAAGATAGGGCTAATGCAAGTTGGACAGGGGCATCACCAGAGGTATAATGTTGGGAGGGCTAATGCCCCACAGTCAAAATCCTGACAAAGCTAGGGCAGTCTGGGGGCATGCCCACCCATAACAGTCTGAGATTTTTACCTTCAAATAGTGGACTTTCCTGCATTTTAATGGTGAAATATATGTTTGAGAAGCCTGGTTATCATGACATCTATTAAATGGTACATGTGCAAAAATTTGGTTACTGGACTAATGAGAACAACAGAAAGAGAGACCCCATTATCCCAGCAGATCTGCAGAGAAGGTTACAGTCCCCCACAGTAAATAAGAGACCATTCAAACACCATTATCCCAGCAGATATGTTGGGAAGGTTACTGGACCCTAGAGCAAATAAGAGACCAGCCAGACACCCTTTTCCCAGCAGATCTGCTGGGAAGGTTACAGGACCCCAGAGCAAACAGCCACCACTTCCACACTGCATAATTCTGAACAAGTCACTTAACATTCCTGCCCTTAATCTCTGTGCATTCTCCCTCTCTCACTCTGTCTCTCTCTCTCTCTCTCTCTCTCATCAATTTCTGTAGACTCTGCATCTCCCGGTGTGCTGCAAACTATCCTGCCCCCTCTTCCTGGATTCTAAGGAGTTTGGGGATGACTTGCATGATTATGTCTATGTAGGTTGCTATATAAAAAGGCAGCAAAATTCTCTCCCTCCCTCTTTGGATTGTAAAGCACTCAGGAATACAGTCTGTATGAAAGGCGCTATATAAATCAAAATTTCTTTTCACACAAGCCACTGGCACTTCTCTAAACTGCCAAACAACTGTGTAAAGACTCATGCTGCACAACCTTTTAGATGTGTATCACATCACATGTGTCCCTGTCTGAAAAAAATACCTGCTGTGCAAGCAATGCTGACTGAGTTGGCATGGCAGTTACTAAAAGGTGGTCACCAATCCCAATCCCAATTTATGTCAATTGCTTCTAGTCCTGTCCAGGTGTTCCCTCCTACAAGGCAAGGCATGCCAAACCTCTCATGCTTCTGAACCCGCTGAACAGAGTCCAAGAGACTAGCAGAGGCTGAGCGCATTTGTTGTAACCTCCCCAGTGCTCCCTGTCAGATTGGGATCCAACTACCTGGGAGTGACGATGATGACAAATCCCTGCCCCAAGCTCTGAGCTCTCCCATGGTGATGTCCTACTCCTGTCCCAATCATCTCTTTGTTGACAGCACAGTACACAGCAGCCAGCCACCAGTGCACTCAGTCTAGTCACAAGACTTACTTTCTTTTTTTTCTCCATCAGACTTGTGAGTGAACGAGTGCAGTACCCCAAAGTTTGCCGGGCAAGCAGACCAAGGAGGACTCAGGGAGGGAAAGGGGTAACTCCCCACCCACCCCATGCAAAGCCAGCTGACTTATTGTCCAAACTGGCTGGCTGACTATTTCCTGTCTATATCCCCTTCCCCCACCCCTCCTGCAGCCTTCTGGCACTGGATCCTTTGTCTTGGCCAGGCCAGGTCTATGGCCAATGCCTAAAGAGGCCATAAATCAGTCAAATGGGCTGATCTTAGCCCCCAGATACCCAATCATTTGTCCAAAAGTCAGGTCCACCTCTAGGCTAGAAAGGGTCTTCCCTGCTATCAAGTGGCAGTTCTGGACTGGGTGACTGACAGAGTAGAGAGCACAAGAGTATGGGTGGCTGGAGCCTTACCTGAAGCTAGGGTTCATAGCTCCTGGGTGTCTGTTCCTCTATAGCCAGTGATCCTCAGTGGTCCTCCAGCAGCAGCAGTCACACCTTAGCTCCAGAAAAGGACCAGCAGTCCTTCTGATGGCCAACAGAAGCCAGATCCATAGGGTGAGCTCCATCTAGTTGTCTGCTCCCTCAATTTGCAGTTTTTTTATTGGGGGTTTTCTGAGGTGTCTTGACACTGGGTTCCTAGTAGTGCATATTGCACAAGCATCACATTTCAGATGCAAAGTGATGAGGGTAATGCTCACCCAGGTTCTCTTTTTGTTTGAATAAAAATATGGCTTGGCAAATCTGTTAGTTTGCTTCCTGTTATTTTGCAGAATAAGTGTGGCATGGTTTGTGTTTTTCTGGGACTGCTATTGTAGTTTCCCTGTCTCCCCTTT
Source organism: Neoceratodus forsteri (assembly GCA_016271365.2). Taxonomy (NCBI): domain Eukaryota; kingdom Metazoa; phylum Chordata; order Ceratodontiformes; family Ceratodontidae; genus Neoceratodus; species Neoceratodus forsteri. The sequence goes on from CM057449.1 coordinate 992,086,245, forward strand.
CCAGTATGCTGGCTGTTTTTGGTTTTTTTTTCTGTCATTGACATTGGGTGTTGCCACACATGAGACTGCCATTGCAGTCCCCTGTCCTTCCCCCTTTGTTTACTGATTCTAGTGCGCCTTGCTGGTCAGCAGGCAGTTGCCCTGCTCAGCTTTGCTGGAGTTGTTATTTTTTTCTCTTCTTTGTTTTGTTAAATTTCTTTCTCTTCCCCTTTGTCGGGGCTTCAAGTTGCTTCTCATCCCTTTGCCTGGCCTTCTGTGCTGGTTGCGGGGTGTGGTGCCCTTTTGGGGAGGCTTTTTATTTTCTGCCTTCAGTTTTGCCATTTTTTTGTTTTTATGTTTATCTGTTTTGTGGGCTCCTCAAACCCCTTTCTTGCTCCAATCCCCCGAGATGACCCACAACTGAGGTCCTTCTCCTGTAGCCCTCCTCCCCCCAAATGAAGTGACAGCATCCATTTTGGTGGTAATTGGTGGTGGAGTTCCCCTGCTCAGCTCTCTTCCCCACCGCCCTTCCACAGTAAATTAGTGCCACTGCAGCCACGGACCTGGGTGCCCAGCTGATCGTGGTCCATACGGCATTCACCAAAAGGGGTCAAGTTTGGGCAGGTGGACCATAATGTGCAGCAGCAAAGTGTGTCTTGAAAGAAACCACCACCCTGACCACTAAAGTTCTGCCCTGTTACTGTTCAGGAGCAACCAAAGCATTGGGTGGGAGCAGAGCTCCCCGATCCCCACCATTAGCACTACCAACAATCACAGCGGAATCCAGAAAACCTGGGCCAGGCAAAGAAAAAGGAAAGTGCACTCCATGTGGTAGAGCTATAATGTGCTGACTCTAAACCATGGCTTCTTTTTTTCCTCAGCAAGCAGTGAAGCTGTGAGTCTTTAAATTTTCCAAGGAAAATGATTTTGGGGGCTTGAGCTTACATTAGGCACATTCCTTAGCTCAGGTGAACTATTTTCATTTACATGCAGAGGGGTAGAGAGGAGGGGCATGGGGGGAGAGGGGGAGGGATTGATTAGTGAAGGATGAAACACTTCAAGAGCTGGACCCTCCGGTAAACAGAGAGCCCTTCCAGTGACTGATGGAGGTGGAAACTTTGAACATGTGGGAAGGAGGGTGAAAGGGCAGGGGAAAATGCAGGGACATTTTGTATAGGTAGGTGGCTGCAGTACGGGTGAGGGGTAAGATTTAATGGATAAGGGAAGGAAGAGATTCACTTAAATTTTGAATTTTGACCTTGCCAGGATGAGAAGAACCCTGCCAGAGGGCAGAACTAGGCAAGGTTGTGTTTGATAGAAAGAGTAGAGGGGACGGGTGAGAGAGGTAGAGCAGGGAAGGAAGAAGCTAGCCTGAAACTAAGCCTGTTCAGAATACTGAGAACCCTGCCAGAGGCAGAATCAGGTACAGTCAAAGTTGGGGTACAAAGGGTAAAGGGGAACTAGGAGGGGAGAAAAGGCTTAAACTGTGATGGAACCCTCCTGGATGTTGAGGACTCTGCTGGGGCAGCACTAGGTGAGAGCGAGCTTGGAAGAAGGGAGTAGAGGGTAAGTGGAAGGGAAGAAGAAGGCTTATCCTGTGCTGGACCCCTCCAGGATGTTGAGGACCCTGCCAGGGGGCAGCACTAGGTGAGATCAAGCTGGGAAGAAGGGAGTAGAGGAGAAGTGGGAGGGAAGAAGAAGAAGGCTTATCCTGTGCTGGACCCCTCCAGGATGTTGAGGACCCTGTCAGGGGGCAGCAGTAGTGATGTCAAGTTGGGAAGAAGGAGTATGGGGGTGAAGTGAGGGAAGGAAAGGGAGTGAGATAAGAAACTGTGCCTAACCTAGGCCTCTACAGGATGCTGAGAACCCTGCCAGAAGGCTAATCAGGTGAGGGCAAGTGAGAAGAGAGAGGCTTGCCTTGTGCTAGGCCCCCCCAAGGATACTGAGAAACATGCCAGGAAGCAGATCTAGTCCAGGCAGGTTGGTAATAAAGGATTTGAGTGAGGTAGTAGAAGGGCAGGGGTAAAGTAAAGGGGTAGTGGGGAAAGGAGAGGTGAATTAACAGGGGTGCGGATTTGAGAATACGAGGAGGAGAGAGGCAGAGTAGGTGATAAGTGGCATGGGGAGGAGAAGGGTCATTTGGAGGCTGTTATGGAGGACTGAAGCAGGAGCAGCTAGGTGAGAGAAAGTTATGTAAGACATAGGCTAGGGAAAGGGAGGAGGAGGAGTGCCATATTTGTGGTGGGGGAGGGAGTTCCAGGTTTTCAGAAAGCGATGAGTGAAGACTGACTGGGCAATGGTGGCAATTCATTGAGGGACCACCAAAGTATGAGTGTCAGTGGATCTGAGTGAGTGGGAAGGGGGAGGAGGGGAAGCGAGTGAGCTTGAGAGGTAGGGAGGAAGTTCTTCTATACAGAATTTAGAAGTGAGTTTGGTGCAATGAGTGAGGTGCCTGTTTTCAAGCGAGGGAAAGGATAGGGTGTGGTCGAGGTCACAGTGATGAGTGCGAGAAGGAGCATTGATGGCAAAATGGCAAAAGGAGTTAAAAAGAGTGTCCAATCTGGTTAGGGAGGATTTGGGAATAGTACCATAGACCACATCGTAGTAGTCAAAAATGATAAGGATTATCATCTGGACTAGTTCACGTCATGCTGCAGTAGTGCTGCAACGACGTTCCAGTATAAGGCACCAAGCTTGGGGTACAGTTTTTGCAGGATGGCGTCAATGTGGCCAGTGAGGTTGAGCTATTGGTCAAGTCAAACCCCAAGGTATCTGAATGAGGAGGTGTCCTCTAGGATTGTCCCATCTAGAGTATGGAAAAATGGTAGGGGTGGAGCCTAGGGAGTCTCTACCTAGAGTCAAAGGTCATGGAGGCAGTCTTTTTGGCATTCAGGAATAGTTGATGTGAGGCAAACCATAGCTGAACCTGTTGAAAGTCATGCTGAAGGGCGGTTGCTACATCAGAGGTGCATTTTCCAGTGGAGAAAAGGACAGTGTAATCAGCATAAGTACGGATAGAGGGGGGCATACTGAGGGTAAGTCATTGACGAAGATGGAGAAGAAGATGAGGTCAAGCACAGAGCCCTGTGGTACTCCTGTGTAGATGGGGGGGGAGAGATTGCATTCTGGATCCTGACTGATTGTGCCCTGCCTGAGAGGTAATCACTAAAATAGTTAAGGGCTGGAGTAGACAAACGAGCATCCATAAGGGAGTCTAGAAGCAGGACATGGGAGACTGTGTCGAAAGCCTTGGTGCTGTCGACAAAGATGGCAGCGGTAATGAGGCTATTGTCCATCCCAGTAAGGATGGAGTCAGTGAGCCTAAGAAGGGAGGTGGTGGTGGAGTGGCTCTTCCGGAAGCCAGATTGGTATGGGGTGAAAAAGGAAGTGTCAGCAAGAAAGGAGGTTAGTTGTGAGAGAACCAGGTGTTCTTGAAGTTTGGCAAGGACAGGGAGGAGGGTGACAGGGTGAAAGTTAGCAGGGGAGATGGGGTCATCACCCTTGGGGAGAGGGAGGACCATTGCATGTTTCCAGGTGATGGGACTGATAAGGTCAAGAAGGAGGGATTTAGGATTAAAGAGAGAGAGGGTAGGCTATGGTAAAAGCTGAAAGATAGAGGAGTTTAGGGTCAAGGTCATCCTGTGAGGAGCCTTTAGAAGGATTAAGCCAGAGAAGGGCAGTTAATGTATCCTCAGGGGAGAAAGTAGAAAAGGAGAACTAAAGATGGGTATAAAGGGGTTGAGTGCTGGGTTTGAGAGGATGAGGAATGGGAGAGGATGAAGGTACGGACTTTAGGAGGGCTAAGGCACAGGAGGTGAAATAGGAGTTAAACTCTTGAGCCACTGTGCATGGGTCTGAGATCAATGCGTTGTTGATTCTAAGCACTGGGGGAGGCGGATGCGTAGGAGGGGGGAATAGAGAATGGACCACTTTCCAAAAGTTGGAGAGGGAGTATATGTTTACATAGAAACACAGATTTTGACAGCAGATAAGGACCGCTTGGCCCACCCAGTCTGCCCATTTCCCTACCTAATGGATAAGCTGCAGATCCTGGTTAACCAGCAGCCTATTTCTTCCTACCCCAACCCCCTAGAATTGCCTTATGACTGTCCCATGCATGCTTGAATTCCACCACTGTTTTTGACTCCACAACCTCCTCCGGAAGGCCATTCCATGCATCCACAACCCTCTCAGTGAAAAAATACTTCCTTAAATTACCTCTGAGCCGCCCCCTTCTATCTTCAAATTGTGCCCCCTTGTTCTTGCACACCTCTTTTTTTGAAAGATGCTACCCTCTTGGACTTTGTTGATTCCCTTGAGGTACTTGAAAGTTTCTATCATGTTCCCCCTCTCCCTCCTTTCCTCGAGGCTATACATATTCAGCTCCTTAAGTCTCTCTTCATATGTGAGAAAATATCTCTTCGTTTGTGAGAAAAAATTATTTAAAATATTCAGATTTGGCTAGTTGGGTGGCCTTGGTACAGGCATTTCTTAGCATACGATACCTGACATAGTCTGCAGGAAGCTGGGAGTCCTTATGCTTCCTCCAAGCCTTGTCACGCTCCCTCTGGCAGGTCATTAACTCGGGGGTGACCCAGGGATGGTGGCTGCCACAAACTCTAGTATGTTGGAAAGGAACATGAGAGTTCCAGGTAGCTAGAAATTTATCTTTGAAGTAGACGAGGGCTTGGTCAATGGAAGGGGAAGAGGCAATAGGGGAACAATCAGAGCCAGCCACCTAATTTAGAAGGGTGTTAAGGTCTAGAGATCTGAAGGAGGGGAGCTGTAGGATTTTATGTGGCGGTTTTAGTCTATGGACCTTTCTGATGACAAAGATAGGGTGTTGATCATGAAGGGCATCTGGGAGTATATCTGCTTTAATGACATGGTGGGGGTGGGACGTGAGAGTCCAATCTAACAAAGAGTGATTTAGGGTTTCATGGTTGAGATGGGTGGGTTCCAGGATGAGTTGGGAGAGATTGAGGGCTGAGGTGTTATTTCATGTCTTGGATGTTGTTGGAGACAGCCAGTTTAAGTTTACATCACCCAAGATATATAGCTCACCTGTATTTGAGAGTGAGGTTATAGAGGTAATGAGATCAGCTGTGTCTGAAGTCTTGGAACCAGGGTGGCGGTAGATCCCAGCTATGAATACAGGGGAGGAGAAAGGCAAGGTAATGTCTACTACAAGTGTTTCACAGGCAGAATGACTAGGTGAGATGAAGATAAGGAGGTGAAGAGAAGCAAGGTGATTGGGTGTTGAGAATAGAGAAGTAAGGGGGAGGTAGGGGAAATTGGTCCAGGGTATTTGGGGAGGTGTAGGAGTTATGGCTAGAATAAAGGAAGGGCCTATGAGTGCAGAGGGGAAGAAAAGCATTTTTTTTTAGAATGGGGAGCAAATGGAGCCAGAGTAGATAAAATTGAGAAAATAAGGAGAAGGAGGAGAAGTGGTGATAAATGGATAGGTATGTCACATGTAAACATGGGAGCTAATAGTGTCTGAGGTGCAACGCAATAGAAGGGAATATGGCAGTAGCTCTGTCAAAAATAAAATGATGAGAATAGCAGGTACCTGTAGCAGCTGCCAGTTGTAGCCAGATGTGTGAAAACCTAAAGGAAGGAAAGTCAAACAAGAGATGTGCCGAATCTGCAAGAAGATGGGGGTTATAATATCCACATGCACCAAATCTTGCTGAGGTGGAAGAAAAAGGAGCTTAAACATGTAGACTTGTATGAAAGAGGTGTTCTGAAATAGTTCACAGCAGTGCGAGATGAGTTCTCCCTTCAAGCTGGTGAGTTTTTTTGTTTTCATGTGAATAAAGCACTATATTTCTAGCTTCCCTATCAGGATATCCCCTAGAGAAGAGATTTTTTTTTACAGGCCTCAACCTGGTACAAGGCACTTGGCAGCCTTCTATAAACTGTTTGTTGGCACTGCTCATATCCTGTGATCAAGGTGAAAGAGCAGTAGAATTCTGACCTAGATGAAGACTTAGACTCCAAGACTTGGGATGTGGCCATGATGCATGTTCCTGCTTCCACAAGCTCTAACAGGTTAAGGAGAATTCAGTATAACTTCTTGTAAAGAGCATACCTTAAACCAGTACAATTCCATCACTACAAAACCTCACTTAGCCCTAATTGCCTAAATGTCAGGTGGAAGAAGGTGACTTCTTGCACATGGCTCTTACCTGTAGCAAGGTTGCTCTCTTTTGGAAAGAAATGCACAGGACAATGGAAAAAATGATGCAGTGTAAGTTACCCTTTTCTCCTTTTGAGCTGATGTTGGTGGTTGATGAGTCTTGGTTCTTTTATTCTAAGAAGGCAACCAATCTTAGATTATGGGATGTGGCCCTGATTAATGCTTGGAAAACCACTGCACAAAACTGGATGAGCTCATCCCCATCTACAACAGCTCATTGGTTCAATAACATGTTCTTCTGCATGAAACATGGAAAATTATTATTATAATGCTAAGGGTCAGGGGCAAAATTTTATACAAATATGGATGGAAATGAGAAAAGAAAATATGGACTCACTGGAATTTGAACCTCGGACCTCTGATATGCCGTTTCAGCACTTTAACCATTAAGCTACAGGCCCACTGGTTAAAGTGTCTGAGGAACTTCCTTCTTCACAGCTACACACATTCCTTTCTCTAGTGTTTCGCAATACTGCAACCAGGAACCAATTTAGAAATACCACTTCTCTCAGTGCAGTTTAACCCCTGCAAGTTATATATTTTTTAAATCCAGGATAGGGCCATCAGGTCAGCTGAAGGGAAGTAGTCTTAAAAAATGGCTTCTTTGATTTTTGAATTGCGTAATGAGGTACAGAAGGCTAGCATTTCTGACCTGTGCTAGAATAACACACTGTCACATGATCACGTTCAACCATTCATAGGCCTGGGTTTCTCATACCCCTTTTAAAATCTTGTTTATTTCTCATTAATCCCCTGTAGGCAGACCCATGTAAGAAACTATAATCTGTAGTATAATGGCCCTAGTTTCATGTTGCTTCCACCTCATGGCTAAAATATGACTGTCTGCAAAGCAGCTGACTCAACCCTGAGGGATAAAAAGAAAAAAAATGGGAGGTGTCTATACTAAACAGCAGGCTAAGATAAATCCAATATAACTTTATGTAAGTAATGGGACACAGCTCACCAAATGTCATTTGGTATCTCTTTTGATTTTTTTAAGCAGCTCAGACAATCAGTCATATGTATTCAATGTTTCACAGCTATTTTCAAATAACACTACTTCTTCAGGAAATATTACTTAAAAAGAGCATAGACATATGCATACAATAATGTCATATATTAAAAAGTAAATATCGAATAAGCAGTACAATTATTCATTAATCAACTGTCATAATATGCCACATTTTGGACTCAGAAATAATAAGAATGTATTTCCTGGCAACAAAAGACAAGAACCCCAGAGCAAATACCCTGAGAAAAGGGTCACCCTGGAAGGGCATTTGGCTATTTAGTGAAATTTCACAGACAAACACAATTGCACATACCCCAGTAGTGCAAAGCATCATGGGATGCATACACAAATCCCCACAAAGGAATTTGGACTGGCTCAACTTTAAGAATAATTGTGTGGTTCTGAAAGGCCTCTCAATACAGCCAGCAAAGGGTGAGAACAGCAGACAAAGACATGTGTTTTGTCCATGTTAGGACTCATCAGTGTGCCATATCTGTAACTCAGCCCAAAGGGAGGGAGCCAGCCTTAGCAGAGTCTTACTTGTTTGGGTCATGGGGAGCCCATAGTAAAGAAGAACTACAAAAGACAAGAACCCCAAAACAAATGCCCTGAGGAAAGGGTTACCCTGGAAGGGCATTTTGCCATACAGCCAAATTTAAAAGAGAAACACAATTGCACATACCCCAATAATGCATCACTCTCCTAGGGCTGTCAGCCTCCATCTGGGCTGAGTTACAGATATAGCACACAGATGAGTCCTAGCAAGGATGAAACACATGCTGTGTCTGCTGTTCTCAGCCTTTGCTGGTTGTACTGTGAGGCCTTTTGGCACCATGCAATTCTGCTTAAAGTTCAGCCAGTCCAAATTCCTTTGTGGGGAATCTACATATGTTTCCCATCATGCTTTGCATTATTGGGGTATGTGCAATTGTATTTTTCCTGGTAACAAAACCCTTCGTAAAAACAAAAATCACATTCACCTTGTCACACTGTCTGCTTGGGTCATATTTTTAAGTTATTATTGTTTCTCTTTGTGACTGGCAGCTGCAAAAAATATTAACCCTTTTGGTAATTAATTGAACATAAACACATGCCAGTTAAAATAAATTACAAATCAGTATTACCTATCAATTGCATGGCCAAGTTTCTTGCAGTAAAAATATTTTATTTATTTAGTATATCCCCTTTAAAAGCAAAAAGAAAACAACCACACATACTGTAAGCTTAACACCCTCTTTGATACCTTTGTTATATGCCAGTACATACACTTATTTAGAGTATGCCTTTTAAAATTTCTGCTCAGAACTTTACTCTTCAGTTCCAGCCTGGGGCGATCTCTCATGCACTTTCAACCCTTAACATAAACATACTAAGTTATAAATAGTGTGTCCAGCATTCAGCAAATGTCTCTCTGAAAAACACCACTTACCATGCATTTCTTTGCTTCAAGAGTTATAGCCGCCAGTGATTTCAAACTTCTCTCTGTGTCCTTTTAAATCCTTTTGATCTGGTGCTAGCTGTTTGAATGTCATAATGTCACAGCATGATGACATCACTCATACTGAGCCTCTCTTGAATCATTAAAGCGTTTATCACAATATTTACCAGAGAAAGGTAATCATAGTTTTCATTTATATGTCCTACAGTTCCAAGGTACACTAATCCATAAATCGTACTGCCTCTTCTTAATAAGCATACTGCTCACTATCACAGACAGACAGAACAGCAAATCTGTCTACATTGTGTTTTTCAAATCCATCTACCCAAATGCATAAAACTCCACAATGAACCCTAGGGCCTGATTTTCGAACAGACTTAGAGGGACGCATGGGACTTGCCGCGAAGAGTATGCCACAAGTGCTGACTTACGTCAGACCAGGGTGAATGTATTATTTCATAATTGTGGGTGCCACAAATCATTTATGCAAATCCCTTACATGCGCTCCCTCTGGCGTATCTTTGTGTCCATAGGGGAGGTGGTGAATGGGGCTTGTGCCACAGCTTTGATATAAGCTGCCATAAAAAGAGGGTAGTGTCTCAACTTGTGTCCCCGGTCATAAAATTGGGTGCAAGTTGTGGCAAACTCTTAGCTGCATGTGCGGCAAACTTTGACAGGATGCAAGGGCTTGGCTGCAAGCCTGTGTCCCCATTTGAAAATCGGCCTCTGATATTCAGCAAGCTCTCCTTCCCCATATGCAGCACACACCCCATTCAAAAGATGTTTTCAAATCTGTACAATAAACTTATAAGTAAATTATATATAGAATTCTTAATTGTGTATTTTGGAATGTTGGGGAATGAGGCTCAAGGTAGAGCCAAGGCTTTGAGTTCAGGTGGAAGAAAGCACAAAAGCTGAGCAGAAAACAGAATCACTCTCACCAAAAGCTAGCCCGTAGTGCTACAGAAGGACTAGCCAATCTAATTCCTTATTTAATCCATATTAATGATTAATTGTTTCCATTATGTCACTCTATATAGCTCCTTGTCTAAGGTTTCCCCACTTTTTGGCATTTCTACTTGTTCAGTGCCAAACAAAAATCTAAGTTGTGATATTGTATGCAATTTCTTCATAAAATATCTCACCACAGGAGAAGTTACATCTTTTCTCTGAATACAACTCCTATGTTCAGAGGTTCTTGTGTTTAATTTACATGTTGTCATTCCTACATAGCTTACATCACATGGACATTTTATTATATATATATATATATATACACACCACATGTATAGTCTGGCATGTTATGAAATCTTTGATTATAATGGTTTCAGTTTTAGCAACATTTCTCAATTCTTTAATCTTTCAAGTATTTTAGTACTGCATGCAGTTCTCTTGTGTAATTCAGCTTAGCACTTCTATAAGGGCATACTAATTTTCATCCATTAAATATATTGTACTATATAGTGTATTGATATTTGAGATAAATGCAGAATGCCCATTCACCTCAGGGTTACATACGGGGGTACTCATTAAATTAAAACTCATTATCTTCAATATCTGTAAAAGAGTACCCTGGCTTTTTCTTTCTCAGTCTTTCTGTAAACTCCCGTGCTCATGTGCTCCCCCAAAATGCACATTTAAAGCTTTTCCATGTGGTATCCCAGCATGGGTGCCTTTTGTTTTTTTTTTACTTGAAAATCCCTTTTATAAATTACACAGATGATAAAGCACAGAATCACAGTTATAGTTAACTGATTCTGCCCTCTTCATGTCCCAGCAAGTGAGTGGAACTGCAAAGGAGTGGAACAGGTGACTGTCATCTTAGGCACTGGCAGGTGTCAACAGAAGGAAGCAGGGGACTCTGCTGATCAACAAAGGTAGAGAACCTGTTCACTACTGTGTAACAGTGACTGCTGGGAAGGGCAGAAGGTCAAAGTTAGGCCAAAAGTGGGAATTGGAGGAACACCCAATCCAGAGTAGGAGTATAAAGAGATTTAAGCAAGGCACAGGGAATACAAATTGAATAAATAAACAGAAGAGGAAATCTAGAAACACCTTATCAGGGTAAGGGTACAAAAATATTTTCAGGTAACAAAGGGAAAAGTTAGAAATGCTGGGAGTGATGCAGTGCAGTGGCTGTAGGGTGACCATTTTCAGAGAGACTTCTGGAGAGTGCAGTGCTAGCCCATCTGCTTGCACCTCTATGGGTTGAGGGAGGAGGCTGCTAGGCTATAGACTGAGTTGGCTGTGATTCAGGCAATCTCTTCCCCAACCCAGGAGACACCAATTCTGCCACCATTGCCTCAGAGGATGCCAGGAAGGAGAAATGACTGGACAGTGGTCGGTTCTGGAAGGGTGGGGTTGGCGTGTCTAAGGCACATCCTCAACCAGTACCTCTACACAGTTCCTACACCGCTGCGGCAATGTAGAACTACCAGGAAGAGGCAACTGTGTTAGAGGCCAGGGAGGATGTGGGGGTCCTTTGAAGCAGAAACCCCAAGGAGGGCAGAAGAGGACACCAGAGGAGGAGGAGGAGGAGGAGGAAGCAACTTCAAGTGGAGGACTTCATTGTGAAGGGGACAGATTTGGGAATAGGAAAGGGAGAGGGGATGGGAGGGGAGGGAGGTTAGGTGCCTAAGCAGTGTCATGGTCTGGAAGGATAGGAAGTGGATCCTAAGGATTATTATGGCAGCAAGGTGGGAGGTAAAACTGGACATCCTTGTCCACCTGCGAACTAATGACCTGACTAGTGACAGGGCTGGAATATTGCTAGAGGAGTTTAGGGAGTCGGGGAAGGTCATAGGTAGCACTCTCAGTGACTTTCTTTGATGTGCTGCCTGTCTACAACAAGGAGGAGGAGAGGGATTTCTGCAACAGGAAGTTCAACTTATGGCTGAAGGAATGGTGGAGAGAGGAGAGTTTGATTGCACTGGGGATTGGGGACCCATCTGGGAGGATAAGGGCTTATGCAGGGGTAATGGCATTCACCCATCCAGGAGGGGAACCACAGTCCTTGGTGGATGGTTTAAATGTCATTTTGATGAACATTTAAATGAGACAAGGGGGTGGCAGGGGTGATAAGGGAGGCAGAATCTGCCCCTACAGGCTTAAGTAGAGAGTAGGAAGAACCCGAGAGGAGTGAAATTCACCAGGATGTTAAACTAATACAGGAAGCAGGAGGGAAGAAATCAAGGGAGATGGGAGCAAGTGCATTAAAAAGAGAGAGGGGAAAGGAGGGAAAGCAAAAAGGAAAAGGGGGGATGCAACAAATGGAGTGGTAACAAAACCTGAAAAGCCATGTGTGCAAATGCTATAAGTCAAGGAAATAAAATTCCAGACCTAACAGCCACAGTGGCAGAGGCTGACTTGGATATTGTGGCCTCTACTGAGTCATGGTACACCGAAAACCATGACTGGGACATTGCCATACCAGGCTATACTCTGTTCAGGAAGGTTGGGGTGGGGTGGAAACGAGGGGGTGTGATACATTATGTGAGTGAGGATTTGAAGTGATGGAGATACAGGGAATACGGGGGGGGGGGTAGAGTTACTGTAGGTCACCCTAGAGACAAGGAATGGAGCATCTATTTCCAATGGTGTGATCTACAGACCTCCTGCACAGTAAGCCATTAGCAAGATGGCAGAAAAGGGGGAGGCGTTGTCGGTGTGGTAATGCAATCTTCCAGAAGTAGATTGAAGTTTCTCAGCTGCAGCTTCAGCTAGAAGCAGGGAAATTTTGGACTCCCTGCAGAGAGTCTTCCTCAGGCAACTAATCAATGAACCCACCTGTGATGCAATAATACTGGACCTGGTACTTACCAACAGGGACAATGTTGCAGACAACAAGGTAGAGGCCTCCAGGGGACCAGCAATCACCATACAGTGTGGTTAAATATAAGGACGGCTGCAGGACTGAACTGCACAAAAGTGATGGTCCTGGATTTACAGAGTGCAGATTTTAAAAAGATGGGCAAATTCTTAAGGAATGATGTGGTGAGGGATTGAATTCAGTTGAGTGGAGGAACAGTGATGGACTTTAGAAAGGGCCATAGTGAAGGCAAAAAAAAAAAACCTCTGCATCAAGCAAGGGAACAAAAGAAAGAGGAAAAAGAGACCACTATGGTTCTCGAAAGAGGTGGCTAAAAACGTAAAAGTTAAGAGAGTAGCATTCAGAAAGTAAAAGGAGGAGCAGGAGGTGGAGGATAGGGATTTGTATCAGAGGAAACAAAAGGAAGCAGGGCAGCAGTAAAGAGCACAAAGACTCAAATGAAAGAGAGAATAACAAAAGGGGACAAGACATTTTTTAGGTATGTGAGTGCAAAAAGAAAGATGAGGGGTGTGGCTGTAAGTTTAAAAAGGGAAAGGCGATTGTGCAGATGGGCAACAGGAAATGACAGACATCTTGAACAAATACTTTTGTTCGGTGTTCATAGCAGAAAGAAACTGGGAGGGGCCACAAAAATGTAACAGCAGCATGGGAGGGAGGGAGGGAGGTGGAGACTAGTCCATTTTTGGAGGTGAGAGTCCTGAAGGGACTCACAAATCTGAAAGTGGAGTAAGCAATGGAGCCAGACAGGGTCCACCCAAGGGTATTGAGACAGCTCAGGGAGGTACTGACTGTGTCGTGTTTAACAACTCATTGGAAACAGGAGTAGTCCCGGAGGACTGGAGGAGGAATGATGTAGTCCTTTCACATCACAAAAGTGGTAGTAGGGAAGAGGCTGGAAATTACAGGCCAATCAGCCTGACTTTGGTAGTGGGGGATCTATGACGCTGGTTCAACAACTACGTTGTCGACCGGCATCACAGCAACAGACTCCATGTTGACTGCAATTTGCAGCTGGCAGGGAGCCATGCACATCTGACACTGTTTTTTCTTTTGGGGCTTCACTCCCCCGCACCCTCATACTAATGAATTCCTACTCAGAGTCGAAGTTGGTTCGGGGAGGGGGTGCAGGACAGGAAAAAGTGCTGCCGGGTCCCAGGATTTTCAGCATCAACGTATGTCATTGTAGAAGCGTTACTGTGTGGTAGGCATACCAGTAGTGGGAAAGTTAATGGAATCATTGCTGACAGAAAGGATTGTGGAATATCCTGAATCCAGTGGGCCACAAGACCTGATGCAACATGGATTCATGGGTGGGGGAGTCATGTCAAACAAATCTGATAGATTTCTTTGACTGGGTGACCAAATAACTAGATTAGGGTGGAGTGGTGGACATAGCCTTCCTAGATTTCAGTAATGCAGTCGACACAATTCCACATAGGAGACTAGTAAGATAGGTAACTAACATATGGATCCAAAGGTGGTAAACTGGGTAAGAAACTGTTTAAGGAATAGGTGGCAGAGGATGGTGGTAAATGGTTCACTCAGATGAAGGGAGGATGACCAGCAGGGTGCCTCAGGGATTAGTGTTGGGACCAGTCCTCTTTAATGTAAAGTGTGAGAAAGAAGATTGGAGAAGTAGGCCCACTCACCAGAAATTATACATATTTAAACAGGGTTCATATTTTACTAGCGTAGCCTCAAGATAAAAATGCCTACATTTCGGAATGACAAAATACCCCTTCTTCAGAGAATCTGGTTCATATATAATATTCACCACACCAGAAACACCTTGTAAACCTACTTGCTTTTGTCACTTTGACTTTCTTGTAAATGATTCCTTCATATTCTTGAAAAATGTATTTCCCTTCCTGTTCGCACTTATTTCATGGCTTGCTTTAGCCTTCTCAAAAGTTCAACAGAGGAGCTTGAATGACCATTCAACTCCTGCATGGCTCCCAGCTTCACTGCTATCAAAGAGCCTCTTTGATAGAGACACTCTTTGATACAAAAGGCAAAAGCAAGCTGTGAAATAAATGTGAATTAAAGAGAAATATTTATTTATTTAGCTTTTGTTAACCAGGTAAGCACACTAGACAAGACATTTGCCTATTTTCAGGTACGACCTGGGAGAGTAGGAAATATGAGTTCAATATAGAGGACAACATTATACACTTTAGGCAGTTTCACAGAGTCAGGGAAAACATAACATATTCAGTAGGTACACACAGTTGAAAATGGACAGAACTATTTATCAAGAATACGAAGGAATCGTCAGGTTTTTCTGTTGTGGTGCATATATTATATGAACCAGATTCCCTGAAGAAGGGATATTTTGTCACCCCAAAATGCAGGCTTTTGTATGTGATGGCTACATTAATAAAATATGAACCCTGTTAAAATATGTATATTTTTTGGTGAGTGGGCCTTCTTCTCTGATATTCTTTCTCTGAATTTAGCTGTGATTGGTGTTGGTCCTCTCCCACTCTTTTTTTTAACCATAGTGGGCAGACCCGGATGGTGGTTTACCTGTCTTTAAAAGTGACATTGCAGAGGATCTGAAAGGGAAGGTCTGCCTCTCTGTAGATGACACCAAACTCTGCAATAGGGTGGACACTACAGGGGGAGGGGTGTGGAAAGGATGAGCAGCGACCTGAGAAAACTTGGGAGTGGTCAAGGGTATGGCAGCTGGGTTTCAGGGTGAAAAAGTGCAAAAATAATGCACTTGGGGCTCAGAAACCCAAAGGCAGAGTACAAAATGGCGGGGTTGGTACTGACAACCACCAAGCAAGAAAAAGACCTGAGGGTGATCATATCAGATGATCTGGTGGCCTGGCAGTGCAACAAGGTAGTTGGAAGGGCAAGTGGGATGCTGGGGTGCATAGGGAGGGGGTATCACCAGCAGAAAGGGGAAGGTGGCATTGCCTCTGTCAATGATCTATACACACTCTCTATAGATCACTGGTAAGACACCATCTAGAGTACTGTGTCCAGTTCTGGAGACTACATCTCAGAAAAGAAACAGACAGTGTGGAAGTGGTCCAGGGGAGGGCAACTAAAATGATGCATGGTCTGCATCAGAAGCCCTACAAGGAGAGATTAAAGGATATAAACATGTACAACCTGGAAGAGAGAAGAGAAAGGAGGTATGTGACAGAGAACTTTATGTACCTAATGAGTAGACAAGGTACAAGAGGGAATAATTTTTTGGGAAAAAAGGTACTCAAGGACAAGGGGGTATGATAAGAAGCTGGAGGGGGGTAGATTTCAGAGAGATGTGAGAAAGTACTTCTTTATAGAAAGAGTGGCAGATTTCTGAACAGTCTTCCTGCAGAGGTCGTGGGGGTGAAAACAGTGGTGGGTTCAAGAACGCATGAGATAGGCTAAGGTAATCTTTGAGAAAGGGAATGGGGGTGAATGAACCAGAGATCAAGTAGGATCTATGGTGATAATGTAGGCAGGGAAAAATGGGCAGACTAGGTTGGGCCAAGCAGTCCTTCACAGCCAGCAAATTCTATGGGCAGGATTTTCAAAGCGTGGCGCAGTGCTTGCACCACGCTTTTTGCAACTACACTTTGGTTTTGGCAGTGTGCCATCCCCATCTCTACAACTGTGCCCAATTCCACAATCTTGGGTGCAGTTGTGACATATTTCTGGTGCAAGATCCATAAAAAGACCCCCAGGACTGCAGCAAGTTAGACCAGAAAAAGTTGTTCTAACTTGTGACAATTGCCTCATGGGATGGAAGATCCCATTAGATCACTGTAAGCCCAATGCACCATATTGTTGGTGCACACAAGGCATGCGGCAGTCTAAGCCTTTTGAAAATCCTGCACTATGTTTCTGTGTCTATGCTTTTTATATATACTTTATCTTTACTCAGCCCTTACAGAGCTTCCCCCGCTCCTACCTCCCTATTTTACTTTAATTACATCTTTAACATTTCTACTGGATTTTGAGCCCTGAGATAATATTAGCATAAATCAAATTGCTGGGTACATTGATCCACCTGTCACCCACCTTCTCAGTGAAGATGTACTTTCAAATGTTCTTTTTGAATCCTCCCACTAGGTTAAAGTTAAAGCTATGCGCCCTGGTGATTGTGTTCTTCCTCACTCTTTTATATCCCTGCATCTAAAAATAGAAACATAGAATTTGACGGCAGACGAGGACCGCTTGACCCACCCAGTCTGCCCATTTCCCTACCTGATGGATAAACTGCAGATTCTAGTTAATCAACAGCTTACTTCCTCCTGCCCCCCACTAGAATTGCCTTATGCCTGTCCTATGCATTCTTGAATTCTTCCACTGTTCCTGACTCCACAACCTCCTCAGGAAGGCTGTTCTATGCATCCACAACTCTCTCTGTGAAAAAATACTTTCTAACATTACCTCTGAGCCATCCCCCTCTATCTTCAAATTGTGCCCACTTGTTCTTGCACATTTCTTCTGAAAGATACTACCCTCTTGTACCTTGTTAATTCTCTTGAGATACTTGAAAGTTTCTATCATGTCCCCCCTCTCCCTCCTTTCCTCAAGGGTATACATATTAAGCTGCTTTAGTCTCTCCTCATATGTCTTCTGGTGCAGAGCTTGCACCATTTTGGTTGCCCTCCTCTGAACAGCCTCCACTCTGTCTATGTCTATGCGGAGATGGGGTCTCCAGAATTGAACGCAGTACTCCAGATGAGGCCTCACTAACTGTCTGTAGAGAGGGATAGCAACTTCCTGTTTTCTACTGTTGATGCCTCTCCCTATGCATCGCAGTATCCCCCCAGCCCTATTGCACATCTATTTGTAGGTTTGTATCACATCCCCTCTTCTCCATGTTTCATCCAGTGAAGATATGTTACTACTGCTCCATCTTTACTGATTGACCTTGCTTTGCTGGTCCTGAATCATTTTTGGAGCTTCCCACCAAATAGCCTCCAACTTATTCTTGTCTTACATCAAATGCTAGTTTCCAAGCTGCATACATTTCTCCAGGTGTGGTATAACCAATGACCACGATAGTAAGACTATCACCTCTTTGTTTTGACTAGTGAAACCACACCTGATCTTAGCACCCTATTCACTCTCCCACATGCTGTTCTGCATTGGAAAGAGACATTCAAACTGTTCTTTGTTATAACCCCTTGGTCCCTTGCCCTCCTTTGAGTGAACTATTTTGACTCCATTAATGCAATGTAGTGTATGGTGAGGGCTTGTTCTAACTCAGTTTCCATTTCCGCTGAAATCCTGTTGTACCACAGTTCAAAGGTCATGGAATGCAATTGTACCCTTCTATGGTACAGCACTGTTCCAGCTGATTTGGAAAGAGCACAAGCCTCACAGCAGCTGAGAAAACACAAACCACCAAATGCAGGATCTGCACCACATGATTACTCATGTAAATCACCAGATATCAGGATCAAGCAAATATTTTAAATTATTAACAGAATCTTACACAGTTCCTCAGTTAGTGGCTTCTCACCAAGCAAGAAATACAGTCACCATGTTTTTTTTGAAAATCCCTCCAAAATGCAAATGACAACCAATAGAAGTCCACACTATGGATGGAGGAATGTCTCATCCTTAACAACCACACCACTGACCCTCAAAATCAGCCCTGAACTATGGAATGAGACACAGCAGAGCACAAATTTCTTTTGTATAAAAACAAAGCTAATTGTATGACTTATAAAAAATACTGGATGTGCAATTCTATGCACAACCAGTGTGTTCTGCCATCTTGGGGTTCTGATTACCAAGGACCTCTTGAGCTTCTCTCCCGAGATCAACGGGAATCAGAACCCCTCTGTGGCCAAACACATTAGTTGTGCATAGTTGCCAGTCCAATATTCTGTATATTCCATCTGCCTATTTTTGTTTCCAATTTGGAAATAAATGTAGTAAGCTGAGGGCAGCTGCAGAATTGGTTGCATTCTCAGAGGTGCTTCCAGTACCAGGTGTTGGAAAGAAAAGAATGGATAAAATAAACCTGTGGTTAAAGGTTTGATGTGATGAGGTGGGCTTTCACTCCTCAAGGGACTGGGGCTCCTTCTGGTTTGATAGCTAGTTCCGCAGAAAAGATGGCCTGCATCTGAGGAGAGGGGGAACCATTGCCTTAGGTAAAAAGCTAGATGTTATAATCAGCAAATTTTTAAACTAGGTAAGAGGATAGTGTTACAGTACAAGAGTGTACTGATATACAGTTGCAGCCAGGTTGGCTTTCCCCTGGTCACAAGGGGCAGCTACGTGGAATGTGGGAGGTAGGCAGGGGTGAATAACACAAAGGAAAATTCATCAGCAACTGAGAATAAGAAAACCAGAGTGGTAAGAAGAGCAGGGGGAGAGTCACAGATAGATAGAGAGATATTTTATTTATAAAGCGTCCATTTCCATAGACTCTGGGCACTGTACAAAACAATTCAATAACAGAAAACATATAGGCAGCAGCTCAACACAAACTTAAAATTCTATCCATCCCATTAAAACCAAAATTAGCCATTAAAAGTTATGTACTGTACAGTATATGAATGCAAGGAAGTTTTGGAAATAAGATCGATAAGCTGCTACATATATGACAATGGCTGCAGAGCAGACAGATATCCAGCAATAACAATAACAGAAACATGGGCCAGCCATAATAATAGCTGGGATCTACAGTATATGCCCTGGGGTATGCCTTATTTAGAAAAGGACAGCAAAAATGGCAAGAAAAGGGGAGAGTTTGTGTATAGCAGAGTAGCAGAGAATCTTGCAGAATTCTGTAGAACTTTGCAACATTCTACAGGGAACAGTGCAGTTCAATGAGAGTTAATCCCTTTGATCATGCAGGAATTTGTAGTAGTTTTACCACTGTGCTTGAGCCTGGCAGACACCATTGTATGCTATGGAGTCCATAAAGATTTTGAGGAATCAATCTATCTCAGGAGGACTTGGAGTGGAATTGGCATGTCTTCAGATGGCTGAAGGGGAAGCACAGGACAAGAATAATCTATATAGGCTGCCTAACCAGATGGTTGACAGATAAGAGGTGTTAGAAAATGAAGTTTGGATTGCAGTGAACCAGGGAAGAATTTTAATCTTGGGAGATTTCTATATCTCAGGCATTGACTGGGACACAGCCAAGACAAGGAACCAAAATGGCCAGAAGTTTGTGGAGGTTTTTTACAACTGCTTTCTCAATCAGTGGGTGAGGGAGCAAACTAGGGGGAAGCAATCTTAGCTCTTGTAATATGCAACTAGGACACCACTAGGAAAATCATGGTAGAGGATCCAGCAGGACAGAGCAACTAAAACCCTGGAAGTATAATACTGTGCTGGATTCCCAGCAATTGAACTCCAGCACTGTGGTGCATGATTTTTAGTTAAATGGATTTTGAAATACAAAATGACAGAATTAATCAAAGGCAAACTGGAGAAGATTTATGAAGTGGAGGATGCAGAGATTAAGGTGACAACAATAAAAATGGCACAAACGTGCATGAAATGTGTCAGTAAGACAAAGGAGAACATTAAACTTATATGATTGGATAGACAAATGAAGGGCACGATTTGGGATAAGAAGTGTTTAGGGTCCAAAAAGGGGAGCACAGTGAGGCCAATAGGGAGATGTATAAGGAAAAATCTTGAGAAAAGCAAAGAGGTAATTGAGAAGGCAAAAACATAACTAAGTATAGCAGAAGTGGTCAAGGAAAATAAGAACCTCAGGTTAACAAGGATGTATAAACAACTAATAAAAGCAGAATGACTGAAGCAAAATGGAATGAGAGTGTAGGAGGATGAGAAAAAAAACATATTGAACTAGTAATTTAGTTCTGTGTTTGTTGCAGAAGCTACAGAGCCATTAGCAATTAGTATGATAAGATCCAGGGATACAGCAAGTTCCAAGTTAGAGATGGGATGTATATCTGAAGAGAGAATGCTAAATGAACTGATGGACCTAATGGTAAACAGGGCCCCATGGTTGGACAGGATGCACCCAAGAGTCCTGAGGGAGAAAAAGCAGACCTTGACACTCATAGCAGACCTTTTTAATTAATCACTGGCAAAATACATGGCTGCAATGGACTGAAGCTGATGAAAGTTTTTTTTTTTCTGCACAAGAATGGGAATAAAGAGAAGATGGAAATTATACAGTAAGCCAGTGAGTCTGACATCTATAGTTGCCAAGATATTAGAGGCAATCATATAAGAGCAGCTAGCTGAATTTCTGAAAGCTAACTGACTTATAGACAGGAGTTAATACGGTTTAATGAGAGGCAGCTCACATCACACTAACTTGATTATTTTTGTTTCACTTTGATGACACAAATTGTGGATAGAACCTGGGCAGTTGATATCCTATACCTGGATTTGAGCAAGACCTTTGATCTGTTCCACATAGGAAACTACTGAAGAAGATGGGGGACCTAGGACTGGAGATGGGGTTGAATAGGTGCACAGGAAATCAGCTGACAGATAAGAGTCAGGGAGTGGCTCTGAATGGAAAGTTCCCCGATGACAAGAATGTATCTAGTGAAGTACTTCTTGGGGGGGAGACTGTCCAGGGCAGCTGCTTTTTTACATTTACCTAAGAGATGCAGTAGTGGGGTTGCAGGAAGAAAAGTGAGTCTGCCTGCAGATTACACAAAACTCTGCATAAGAGTGGACAGTGAGGAGGGTATCAGTTTCATGAATAGGGATATAGAGGGACTGGATCAATTGCATAGTATTTGATCATTGATACTCATTTTTGTAATGAACATTGTTAGCAGAAATCTGCATACACATTATTGCATCAATAGGGTAAGAGTGGAACACTCAAAGGAGGAAAGTGGCCTAGAGTAATAATTAACAATAGTATCAAAACCTCTTCCTAATGCCATAAATTGTCTGGGAAGGCAAACAGGAAATTAGGATGCATAAGAAGGAGTTTCAGTAATCATAGAAGCACGGTAATACTACGTCTATACAGGCCATGGATATCACCATGCCTGGAAAACTGTGTTCAGTTCTGGAACCCACATACATACATACAGCAGTATAACAGGGTGAACTCCACAAAGTTGTTTGGGTAAAGAAACAGTTCTCTCACCAGGATCCATACTGTCAAGCTGAAAGTGGCAATTAAAATAAAATTATTTAATTATGGCAGGTGGTGGATGAGCATAATAGTCTATCTAGTGATGTTGTCAATGCTTGGACTGCAGCTGGGTTCAAAACACAGTGGAATACCATTGGAGGGGTTATTAAAAATTATTGCATCATAGAGCTTCAAGACAGACTTTGGACTTATGATCTTTTTCTGTCTTTATTCTTCTATATTTCTACATACACTACTTTATATTTTTTTGTATAAACGGGGTTTTGCACCTTCCATAGAATGTTAGTTGCCATACTGTACATTAGACCTCTGCTGCAGATTCTCTACATTATTTTTCATGCTGCTGATTACCGCTTCACTGTCTTTTAATGATTTGTGATGTAAAAACATGGGTCCTAATTTACAAAGTTGAAAATTTGATGCAAGGTGCCTGTGTCAATGGGATTTGATGCAAGGGCACCTTGCATCAAGAATTGCACCACCAGTGATTCAGGAACGCAGGCTGCAGCAATCTCAGAACCCCTTTCAGCAAAGAGGACCTGCGCCAGCCCTGTGCCCCATCCAGGTACGCAACATGGTGCTAGGGGGCTTGCAGCAGATGAAGTAGTAGTAGTAGTAATAAAAGTTTGTTTATACAGAATATTTGCCATTAGGGTTCAAAGAATCCCTATTTACAAGGCAAACCTGTTTGTACAAAGTTCAAATTATTAAGGTTACAGTACACAATAATAATACAATACATGTCATTCTTACATGACTGATACACATACCACTGTTTCAATTACATCACAACATAAAATAAAATCTCAATCAGTTACAGCATCTTATATGTGAATATCATGTGTAATATTATTTGGGGAGAGTTTACCTATTACATTGACATCTAAAACACAACTCCTGCTTTACAGCTGTTTTGTGCTATGTAGTGGATAATTCTAAATCTTGAAGAAAAGAGGGGAGTCCATTCCAACTAGTAGCAACCTTATATTGTACGGTCATACTACAGAAGTTATTTTTTATTTTTGGAGTCAAAAGATCTCTAGCTCCTGATTTCCGTAAATTCAATCCATGATTTGGTTTTTGAAGTTTTTCTGCCAAATAATATTGTGATCTATTTTTAAATAATCCTTGGATCTGGTTTAACCAGATACCCTTGGCCCGCTGATGTAGTGAATTCCAACCTAATTCAATATACACTGTACAATGGTGGGTACTAATATCACATCTCAATACAAACCTCGCTATTTTATTATAAAATACTTCCAAATTTTGTAACTGCTTTTTGGAGGTATGCCTATAAATGACTCCCATAATCTATCACTGGTAATATTAATTGATTTGCTATATTCAATCGCATTTCTCTTGTTAAACAGTTTGATATATATCTCATTGCTCTGATTTTTGAGTTTGTTTTCTTTATTAATTCTGTTACATGTTGTTCAAAACTTAAATTTTGATCAATTTGGATACCCAAATATTTAAATACTTGGGTCTGCTCTAAAATTTTTCCTTCCTGGGTCTTAATTATTATTTTTGGAAAACTGCAGCATCCCCTTTAGTGGAATTCAGGAAACCACCCACAGAGTGCATGGGCCATGACAGTTAGACCAGCCCAAGGCTGGACTAATGGCCTGTGTACCACACCTGGAGCTGTTGCTGGGTGAGAGGGCCCCAACAGCACCCAGAGCAGTCAGCAGTGCATTGCCAGCAGGGCCACCCATGGTGCCAGGCATGCTTGGGCACCCCCTATGCACAGCACATTCACAGCAGCACCCTGCAATGTCCCCATTGGGGACCTCTGGCCACCCATTTGTGCCCATCCTGCACTCCTCATCCCTTGTCCTATCCTGTATGACCCTGCCAGCCTCCATGTTGGTCCAAATCACTGTGCGCCAATGCCACCTGACCCCCCTGAGGCTTGAAGCAAACCCCTCCCATGTGCCTTGCCTTTGGTGCATGGCAAACATTGCTGCAAGCTGCTGGACTTTGGCACTGGGACCCCACCCATTCATGAATCAGGTGCAGGGTCCCTCATGCACCACTGATCAACACAAGCTGCTGTATGGCACAGGTTGCACTGATCTAATCAGGGCTTTCTGAATCAGGCTGAAGTATAAAATACATCTTTGATTTTTGTTCACATTTACTAACATAGACTGTGTTAAACAGAAGTCTGAGAAAGACCTTTGACTAATAACAATTGATTTACCACCTCTTGGGTGAGCCTACATGATATAAATTTACATTTTTTGTGGTGTGGTCAACTGCATAAATGTTTCATTCTTTTTAAAATACAGTTTTTTATATATTGAGAATTTATCTGTTCACTTTCACTCAAATGAAACACTTACTGTTGTTCAAGTGGATGGTGGTAAAAGTAAAAAGGAATAATTTATTCCAGAGTTGAGTGGTGCCTTGTTTTGCCTTGCCTGCCTGCCTGCTTGCCTGTCTTCCTTCCTTCCTTCCTTCCTTCCTTCCTTCCGCCTTCCTTCCTTCCTCTTGAATCATCTTCATTTGGTACATATAATTTGAGCAAAGCCACTTTTGTCTGATGGAAAGATACTGATCCGAAATACATATCATCCTCACCACATTCTCTACAATGTTGTGTAATGTGGCATTGGATGGGTTTTGTACTAAAATAAGTGCATTTCCTTTTAGAGCATCACCCTGCTGCACTTGATACTGATACTTAATAAAATGTTATTTTCTTAATATGGCTATTCTGAAGAAACATGAGCTGTACTTTGGATTATTTCAGCTCTCTTACCATGTTTCTTTTTATGTATTGTTCTGCCCTTTCACATTCTACATGACTCATGTAATTCCTATGATCCCTTGATTATCAAAAACTAACTAAATCAATCAATAAATTGTTATTGTTAAAATAAACAAGTGCTAAAGAAATTGTTCTCTAATCAGTTCTGTTTAATCTCCATGGTAATGTACAATTCCTATAACAATGTAATCCCTGCCACTGTGTAAACTGGGTTCAAAAACTCTATAATCCCTGCCACTGAGGCAAAGAAAAAGCAACTGAAACTATTGCTAACATCTATCCTGCTCCTCCCTCCCTAATCTGAAGTCCACCACTCCAGTTGTGAAGCTCCCCCAGCACCATTCTCTCCCAGTCCAAACCAAGATATTATAAAAATACAGCACTTAAAATATATTTAACAGTTTCTCACAAATTAAAACTTCCTGCATTTCCAATAGGAGGCAGTATAGCACAGTGGTCTAAGGCTCTGAGCCGCAAATTTGGTGACATCCAGCAGACCAGACCTGGGTTTGAATCCCACAGCTTCCACTTGCATGCTGTGTGACCCTAAGCAAGTCACTTAACCTCCTTGTGTTCCCAGGTCGCTCCTATAAAAAAGCTTTCAGCTTAGTGTGCTATACCTGGTTAAACAACTAAATAAAAAAAAAAAAAGGAAAGTTATATCTCATAGATTCAAAATAGGTGTATCATGTAAGGAAGCAAACATCTTTGCTTTTTGATAGGCTATATCTATTAGGACTAAAAAGCCCCATTTTACAAAGTTGTCCTGTGTGATGCAGTTCCCGTTACAAAATATACCAATTTGCAAAATACAAAACGTAAGTGACATATACAGACAAAAAATGTACAAAATTAAAATCTGGGTTACCAGAGAAACCTATCATTATTGGGCCTTATTCACAAATGTGTGGGCAATACGTGCCAGAGGTGCATATCCCACCCACATAACTCTGCACCTGCGGACAGGTGTGCATAGCTGTCAGGCATCATCGGCCACCACCTGTCCATGGCTCAATCCCCCTGGTGCGCAGCACTCCACAGAGCAGTTGGGGGTGGAGTCGCAGACTCAGTCAGGCATCCAATGGAATTTCCAGCATGGGTCCCACAGTGGATCCCTAACATGTGCAGGCATGGGTCTGGGTCAATGAATTGCACCAGCGGATAACTGGACCTGTGTGGCTATGCCCTGGCTGGTGGTGGACCCCATGGCTGAGCCCCTGGTGCACGGGGTCTACCAACCACACCACCGCACCTCCCCTGCAAAACACAGCAGCCCAGTACCCATGCAACAAGGCCTCCCCACATGCCACCCCATCTCCGTGGCAGCAAAAGCACCCCCTGCACCCCACACATGGCTGCTCATGACCCCAGTGTGTGACAAAACCCCCCTCTACCCACAGCTGCCCCATTCCCAGTGTCTCACAAGTCCCCCCCAGTGGTCAGGTGCTCCGGTCCCACACACCAGATCCCATCTCCCCCAAACCTCATCGGTAGTCAGTGACTCCCCCAACCCCCATGGCACCGACATACCTGTACCTGCACAGTTGGTGCCACAGCTGGATGGCCAGCTGCACGGTACTCTGCACACCTCCTTGGCCACTGGCCATCTGAAGGATGCTGAGAACATGCCTCTATCAATAGGCTGCACATTCCAATCAACACTTGAATGGATGGCGGGTGAGGAGGTGTTGCAGAGGGCTGTGCAGCTGGCTATGGCACTGACTGTGCAGGTACGGGGGGTGTCAGTGTCACAGGGGTGGGGTTGTGGGGGTGCCACTGACTACTGTTGAGGTTCAGGAGGATGGCATCTGGAGCTGGGGGACTTCTGGGCAAGCATGGCATGTTCCCATCACATGTTTGCCTCGGTGTCAGTGTGATGGATGGGTGGGGGAGTCACCAGCCACTGGCCACCAATGCTTCTGTGGGGATATGGGGTATGAGGGTCTGGGAGGTTGTGGCGGGGCACCTGTGTGTATGTAGGGGGGGTTGTCTATGGCATCACTGGGTTGGGGCTGCCACGTGTGTGGGGGGATGCATGGCAGTCACTGGGTGGACTGGCCATCTGTTGGGAGTGGGGTGGATGGCACTGGGTAGTACACATGGCCATGTATGGGAACTCTCTTGTTCTACTGCCCCAGCCCTCCCCATCAGCCCAGTGGGCTTGGGCAGCTCGGATTGTCGGGTCCCACAGCCACAGTGACAAAGGGTATTCTGTGGCCATATGCAGTGGGTTATTCTACCTGGTATAGCCGGCACCCTCCTATGCACCCAGTGCACAGTACTCCATGCAATAGTGCATGGTGCATACTGCAGACATACCCCCTACCCATCCCCAGCATGTTGTTGTCCACACGGCTGGGGGATCAGTTGTGTAGAGGCTGCATGCCCCAGTCTGTGCATCCCACGCAGTGGGTACAATGGGTGTGGAGTGGCTATGCACCGCGGATGCACGGTGCATAGCCACTCTGCACATTTGAGCATAGGGCCCATTATTAGGAATGACAGGTTTGCTGGTAACCCAAATTTTGGCAAGTTTCAGGTCAGATTCTAAGTTGTGTTTTCTATTGATTTAACCTGAAGTTTGAGGCCTGGGGGAGTACATTTTACATACACGAATTGGTTGATAATTGTAAATGTGAATAGCTCCAGACATGGGTGAAATTAGGATCACTGGCTAAATAGTAGGCTCCTTAACCCAGACTTTTTTTTTTATGAATGTGGTTTGCATTTAGTACTTGTATTGATATATGGTGATTTGTAATACATTCAATGTTGTTCATTTTTGTCTGTATATATCACTTGTGTTTTTTATTTTGTAAATTGGTATATTTTGTAACTGGAACTTCCTCACACAGGACAATTTTGTAAAATAGGGCTGTCTGAATCCTAGTAGTTAAATCCTATCAAAAATAAAATTCAGTGGTTTGCAACATCTTTTCCATGAGTTTAAATAAACATAATTGATGATAGTGATGATGATTTACATTACAAGATACTGATGCTAGACATGATAGCATAAAGCAAACAGGAAGGCATGATAGGATAGTCATGATGGGCTTGTATTTTTTCCAGTCCTTTACAAATAATTCAGGAAGGGAGATAATGCAGATACCCACGATATAATAATAAAAATGTTTACATGCTAGTGAATGTAAGATGAATTAAAGGACATATATTGAAGCTTGGGGGGGGAGAAAAAGCATAAGAATGCATTGATTCATACCAAGGGTGTGCTTCCCCAAGTATTAATTATGAATACCATGAATACAGTGCTTCCACAGTTCTCAGGACTGAGAATGGAGTACTTTCCTCTATTCCTGATGGGATAAAAAATACCCAGAAAAATAAAAAATCTTTAGTCCTCCTGAGGTGGTCAGAACTTGTCCCTGGATCAGCCGCCTCCACCTGTTCCAAAATTGTCCCCTACGCACACACCTGTAAAAGAAAATGCAGGCTTGTGGCACTATGCCAGGAGCTGATGACCTCCTTTTGAATCTCCCCAACCTAGCCACCCATTCCCCCAAATATATTTATTTAAGCCAAGGCAAGGCAAATTTATTTATATAGTGTCCGATCTAGAAGACTCAGGGTGTTGTACAATCCAATCACAAAAAAAAAAAAGAATAATTAACAAATCAAAACAACCAACACCTAATGATAAGAAAACAGAGATGGTAGCATCCAAGTCATGTTATCTCCTGGTAATGTATTGTACTGCTTGTACTGTATTGTAACCTTCCAGGTCATACCTGAAAATAGGCATGCTCTATGTCTAGTGTATTTATTTGGTCAATGGTAGCTAATAAATAAATACATGAAGAATAAAGTTTATGAAGAAAATAGAAAAAATGATTCTCAATGCTCTCAGTGCCTAAATGTTGTCAAAAACTTGTTTAGAGAGAAGAGACTTTAGCCCCTTTTTAAATGCCTCCACCAAGGGGTAGCTCTGCAGACTGATAAGCAGGGTATTCCAAGTACAAGAGGTTGCAATAGGAAAAGCCCTGTACCCTTACTGTCTTTATTGGAATTTTAGAATAGAAAGTAACAGCCTAAGTGGAGCTGAGAGGGTGGCTCAGACTATATAAGGCTACAATATCTTTTAGGAGGCCCAGACTCGGTCTGTGCAGTGCATTGGATGTTAGCATTGCAATCTGAGGGAAATTCAGCATCAAATTGACAGCCAGTACTGCTCATGTAGGGCAGGAGTGATTCGTTCAGAGGTTTTATTTCTGGCAAACAGTCTGGCTGTAGCATTTTGCACTAGCTGCAGATGGTGCAACAACCTTCCAGATAGCTCTAAATATAAACCTCAGCATTATAAAGGCATGTACCAGGGTCACCAGGTCTATGTACCCTAGATGGAGATTGAACCATGTGATAGAAACATAGGCAGGGACAGTAGTTTTCCGCGTACACAGAACCATGGATGGAAACGTGGAAATCTGATTGGTTCATGGAAATTCAAAAGACCCGTGGTGCCAAAACAGAAATGGCATTTATTCACAACCGCTCTGTGAATATAGCACTGTAAAAGTCATTTGGTCTTTTGCTGCTAGCTGCCACAAAGGAAACTGTCTGCTACTGACTTGGTCAATCACCCTGATTCAAACCCTCCTTGCAAGACTCAAGTGAATTCTGCCTGCACTAAAAATTAGCTGTTGCTCTGTTCTCCTGCCCACCCAATATTTCTCTCAGCAGACTGCGCAGCAGAATAAACAACAACACGGAGAATCTGAGCAAGCCAAGGTACAGTAGCAGTATCCAACTAATTTCCTTTCTGTTTGGGAATTTAACTGGCGAGCATTGTCGAATTGTTGATTGTAGGTGTGGGGTAGGGGGCATCGCAGTATTCATTCAACTCAGGCAGCTCTCCTCATAAGTTTAATATTTAGCCTGTCCATATTTTGCAATAAATCCAAAGAGGTGAAGCACTCACTTGCTTTTAATGCAGTATGCTTTAATGTGAAATCAGTCCTCGCAGTGCTCAATACACAATGCAGAATTAAGCAAACACAGCCCGAGCTATGGCCACTATCCCCGGTGCTTACATGCCTTCCACAACAGGCTGAAAATCCATAGCCATAGCTTGGGCTGTGTTTGCTTAATTCTGCTTTGTGTATTGAGCACTGTGAGGACTGATTTTCACATTAAAGTATACTGGATTAAAAATAAGATGGCAGTCCTCTGACTTAATCTTTGTTAATACTCAAGGTCTTGAGTGTTGCACATATTTGGATTTAGTGCAAAATATGGACAGGTTGAAAATTAAACTGATGAGGAGGGTTGCCTGGGTTATGTGACTACTGCCCCCCCCAGTTTTCAGCCTGTTGAAAAGGCCTGTTGTAAACAATGAAGAAAAAGACACTCTTGGGTACTCTTTTTGCTGCCTGAGCCCACTGTTCATGTGTACCATTGTGCTGCCTGGATTCATGCAGGTGTTAGAAGGTGCTGACAATGCGTGTTTTGGGGTGTGCTGACCATTTTGGTGGTGGTGTGGGATTGCCTATGTTGGTGGCAGTGCAAGGGCTGTTTGTTGCTATGGGAGAGTTTGACTATTTGTTTTGGGGGGCTTTGTTAGTGGGGTTGGGACTGACTGTGCTGTTGCACTGCTAAAGCTGTGTTAGTTGGGTGGGAGCTGATTGTGTTCATTTAGGGGGGGAAATGGCCATGTCCCTTTTTGGGTGGGAACTGGCTGTGTTGGTGCTATGTTTGTTTTCTGAATGGGGGCTCACCATGTTGGTGGGGTGGGGAGCTGTCTTTGTTTCTGCAGGGGCTGTCTGTGTTACTGCTAGGGGGGACTGGCTGTGTTAATTTGGGGAAGCCAGCAGTGTGTGGTGGGGGGAGATTGCCAGGTCTGCTTGGGTGGGGTGGGTGGACTGGCCGTGTCGGTGGGTGGCAGGAATTGGCTACATTGGTGCAGGGGTTGTTTACTGCAGGGGTGAGGGAGATAACTGTGTCCATTTTGGCAGAGCTATGCTCCAGCTGTGTGTGTTTGGGGGGAGCTGTCTAGTGGCTGGCCATGGAGGTAGCATCAGCATATATGTGGGGAACTGGCTGTGTTGGGGATTGGGAGCATGTGTGGGAGTGACAATGTTTGTGGGGGGGGGGGTCCAGACATGTGCGTAGAAAGCTGTCCATGTTGATAACATAAACCAGGGGGTGAAAGGTCATTTCTGGTCCACAAAAAGGTTGCCAGAGCATACAATGTTTGGTTCCACTTAGACAAGTATGTTTATTTCATGTAGACAATGGGCTGAGAGACTGCAAGGAGACTGATGTGTCCAGGGGCATGATTCCATCTGGGGTCGAGTCAACAGTGGTGCTGCCTGAGGAATGAAGGACCTACTCTCACTTTTGGGAAAAGTTTATAGCAAGAGGAGTGCAGCTGCATGAGTAAGGAAAGAGAATTTGCTGTATGCATGTGTGAAGCTGTCTGTGGTGGGGAGCTGGCTGTGTGTCTGTGGGCCTGAATTCTGTGGGGTTGAAGCACTGTGGTGCTGCTGCTGGAGGACTCATTTCTACTCTCAAATCTGTGGAGAAGTTTATAGCAAAAGGAGATGTGGTGGTGGGCTGGTCATGTGAAAGGGAGCACTTCATGTTGGTGGAGGTATCTGGTGGGGGAGCTGGTCATTTGCTTGGTTGTGCAGATGTTTTATGGGGGGAACTGGCAATGTTGGGGGAGGCAACCATGTTGGGGGGTTGAGAAGCTGGTGGGAGTCCATTGTATACACTGAGATTTCGGAGGTCATGCTGAAATGATGTGTGTGTGGGTGGGTTTTTGTGGCTGTTCATGAATGTTGTTGGGGTGGGGAACATAGCTTTGGTGAAGGGGAGCTGGTTGTGTTCATTTCAGGTGAGCAGACCATGTTATCTGGGTTAGAGCTGGCCATGCTGGTGCAAGGGCTATCTGTCTTGGTGTGTGGTGTGGTGTGGTGTGGTGTGAGGAGCTGGCTGTGCTGGGTGGGAGCTGGCTGTTCCATTTGGGTGGGCTGGAAGGGACAGGTCATGCTGGTGCCAGTTACAGAGTGGGGCTTAATTCATCCCGTAGCTCTGACATGAAAACTAAGAGACCCCTCTTCATGGAGGCAAAGTAAGAAAGTTTCCAAATTTAAGTTGAAAGAAATGTAATTCCTTTTAAAAGAATTATAATGTCATGGGGTGGTGCAGTGTTGATTGCCATACACCAGTAGCCGGGGGGGGGGTTTGAAGGATCTGAAAAAATTAGGGGCTTGAGCCCTCACTTCTCCCACCCAGTACATAAACAAACAACTAAGACAGGGACCATTTTAGGAACTGAGAGACTCTTTCATTCGGAGCTAATGAATAAAGATTCAGAGCTCTATCCCTTAATACCCACTCCTAGTGATGTTCCTACCAGTAGCACACCTGAGAAATGTGACTGAAACTTTGTTCCTGAGCAAGGGATTGAGTTTTGGATTAGCTTCCGGTTTAGGAAATGTGTGCAGCTCTCCATTAGCAAATGGAGGCATGTTGTTTCAAAGAAGCAAATTCAGACAGTTAAATGTTAGAACCAAACCAAGGGTGTCCACCTTGATGGCTTGTGGTTTAACTTAATTCACATCTAATAAATAAGATCCAGAAACGTGACTTAAGCACGTGGGGTATGGATGTGGATGGATGGGAGTTGTAGTGCTACTGCCATCATACCAGAGGGATGGAGGGTATGCAGTGCTGCTGTCTTCATACCGGAGGGATGGGGTGGTTGTAGTGCTACTGCCATCACATTGGAGGGGTGGGGGGTCATAGTGCTGCTTCCATCATACTGGAGGTATGGTGGGGTCGTAGTACTTCTGCCATCACACGGGAATGATAAAGGGGGTTATAGTGCTGCTGCGCCATCACACCAGAGGGCTGGGGGTCATAGTGCTGCTGCCATCACACTGGAGAGATGGGGGAATTATAGTGGTGCTGCTATCACACACACACACACACACACCACCTCAAAAATCTGTACACTTGAATCACTGAGGTTGATAGGGGTACAGGTTGAGCTCATCATAGGCCTTATTATAAATACACTTTTATAGGTACAAGGAAGGATGCATAGTAATAGATGTCAGAATTGCTAAAATGCATGCTAGTAGAAAACAAGTTGTTTAAAAAAGGTCACAAAACAAAACACCAGTAAAAATGGATTTTGGCTTTGGAGATACTGGTGACAATACTAGTTTTTCCAATCTGCAAAATGGATTTTGCCCTTTTTCAATCATGGTAAACCAGTTTTCCTGAATTAGGAACCTAGAGGTTGATGGCAGAAAAGGACCACCTAGCCCATCCAGTCTGCCCATTAGTTTTCCCTTCCTAATATAAATGTAAGCCCCCTCTCTTTCAGAGGGGGCTTACGCTTACCTTTAGGGACTTTGCTCGTGGTGCCTCCTCCCCGGCTTAAGGGTTTGATAGGTATTTGAGGGGGAAGGCACAATTTCAGGCTGTGTTATTAGACTGCCTCTAGGGGCAGTCTCATAGCCCATAAAAAAGGCTTCAATGTGGGTGGTTCAGGGGAGATGGAAGGCTGGCTGGGAGATGGCAGGGAGCTCGTCAGTCCATGTTAGGCTTGATTCGAGGGGGACTCCCCTTGCAAGTTAAGGCAGAGCCGTGATTCCAGCAATGTGACACTGGTAATGAGTGCTTCATGGGGAGGGCCTCAGATAGTCCACCAGCATCATGTGGGGATGGGGGCTCCAGTAGGAGGTGGGGTAAGGAGAGTGCCTGTAGTAGGTAGGTTGAAGAGGTCCCAGGCCCATACGAAGTAGGCTTGGACTACCAGGGCTCAGAGTATTGTGGCAGGATTCCCCCATTGGAGGGGTGGTGGCAGCTCCACTCTCATTGTCTGGTGTGGCAGGGTGGTCCAGGGCTGATGGGGGGGGGTTCTGGAGGTTTCCCACCCACTTAAGGGGCTTGCTTGGAAGGGCAGGTCCTGGGGCGCCAGCACAGGTTGCTCAGGTGGGCTGCAGGTCAAAGGACAGGCCTTGGGAAGCGCTCTGGATCTGGTAAGCTTAAATCAAGCACAGGAGTGCTGGTTAAAAGGGATGTGGGCTGGAGGTACTGATGAGTCCCCCACCCCATAGCCGGAGAATGAAGACCAGCGGCTAAGTGCCTATGACTAGAGGAAAAGGTTAAAGAAAAAAATATACAATCAAAGGACTGGTCAGGGAGGAAAAATTCCTGTGATCCTGTGGCAAGGGACCAGGTGGAAGAAGCACCTCACTTCTCCACAAGTTTAGAGGCTGACCAGGGAGAGAGAGAAAGAAAAGAATAAATCATTGACCAGCTTACCAGTGCCAGAGGGTAGGTTTGGCTCTGAGAGTCCGGTGCAGGTTCCAGGAGGTTTTGGGCATACCATCCGAGGATACATCAGCTGCCTGTCAGTGTGAATGCTGCCTAAGACACCTTATCTCCCAGTTTATGTGCTCCCAAATATGTGAATAGTTGTGCCCCATGGAGATGGATGTTGAACATGCATTAAGCAAGTAATGGGAACTCCTGGCTCCTGGCCAATCATTAGGATCTCAGGAGCAATAAATTGTTCGGCAGCTAATTTCAAGTGCTTGACAGTGTTTTTAAAGCTCAATTAGTTGGTGAAAGGTTGACTGTTTAATGAATTCCTAATCAGACTTCTTTGGGGGAAGTTTAAAGTTTCAGCCCATTTGAGACCAGTGCTTCCTGGGCCGGGATGCTGGTGGAGGACTTCCAGAGAGAGAGAGAGAGAAAAGAAGAGGTCTCTTGTTCCAGACGTGAGTCCTAAAGAAGCTGTGAGGGGTAGCAGTTTCTATTTTATCTGCAGTAGGACCCGGGCCATGGTAAGAGAAAACCATTTTATTTTCTTCGTTGTTGTTGATGTTCTGGTCTGGGTTCCTTTGGGGTAGGCTCCCTTCCCCTCTTGTAACATCGGGAGCCCCTAGCCATTTGGGGAGGTGGGGTGGCTACATAAAGTTGCAGATCCTGCATGCTCTCAAGCCTCTACTCTCCTGCCGCCTTCCCCTACCAATGTTGTCTCCAGCCCCTGTTTGGACTCTGGATTACCTTCCCTACCAGGTTTTGTTATACCCATGTGTCTATCCCAGGCTTTCTTCAATCCTGTAACTGTAACCACCCCAGCCATGAGGCCATTCCAGGGGTCCACCACCCTTTCCGTGAAGAAATACTTTCTCTTGTTCCCTTTGATCCTTCCCCCTTCCAACTTCATATTGTGACCTCTAGTTTTTGGATATATTTTTTCTCTGAAAGATGCTCCCTTTTTGTATCTTGTTTATCCCTTTAGGTATTTGAATAACTCAATCATGTCTCCCTTCTCTCTCCTAAACTCCAGGAAATACAGATCTAGAACCCTTAGCCTTACCTCGTAGAGCTTCTGATGCAGGCCATGCACCATTTTGGTCACCCCCTTTTGCACCCTCTCCACCCCTTCTACATCCTTACTTAGATGAGGCCTCCAGAACTGTACACTGTACTTGAGTTGGGGTCTGACTAGTAATTTATATAGGGGCAGTATCACTTCTCTCTGCCTGCTAGTTATACCCCTTCCTATACAGCCCAACATTTGATTTGCCTTTCCCACTGCCTTATCGCATTGTTTTGCCACCTTTAGGTCAGTTCCACCACTCCAGAGCACCAATGGCAGTGCACCCGGTCATTACAGTGCCAAGTGGAAAAGTCACCATCCTGTCTTTTTGTGGGGGGCTCCCATTGTGGTGGGCTGCACCCCCCACACCCCTTTCTAATTATACTAACTCGAATAGGGGACAGACCTCGGAGAGAGGGTGGTGAATCTGTCATTTGGCACCATTCTGACCCAGTGCTGTAATGTTGCCACCCTAATGACCGGTAAGGCTTTAGGTCATCTGATATGATAACCCCCACGTCCCTTTGCTGCCCTGTTATTTTGAGTACTACTCCTCCCCCTCCTCCAGTTCATATATATCCCATGGGTTTTTATGCCCTATGTGCATGATTCTGCACTTCTTTGCATTGAGTTTGCAATTGCCAAGTTCTAGACCACTCCTCCAATTTCCCCAGATCCTCCTTCATCCTTTCCATCCCCCCATGTGTCCATGCTATTGCAGATTTTTGTATCATTCACAAACAGGCACACCTTCCCTTCCAATCGTTCATGTTCAAGTCTACTTTGCTTGATGTTATCCTTTATGAACCCTGTACAACCCTGCCTTGTTTTTCTGTTGTTATTCATTATGAACCCTGTACAATTATTCCTTTGTTAGCTCCCAGGTCATGCCTGAAAATAGGCAAATGTCTGCCTAGTGCACCCTACCCGGTCAACAAAAACTATCTAAATAAATAAAATAAATAAATCCTACTGCCATGTCCTCAATGCAGATATTAAAGAGGACCAGGCCCAATACTGACCCCTGTGGCACCCTTCTTGCCACCCTGCCCTCCCCGAGTGAACCCTATTTACTACCACCCTCTGACTTCTACCACTTAGCCAACTTTCCACCCATCCTACTATTTAAGGACCCACTCCCAGAATGCTCTGTTTGTTCACCAGCCTTCTGTGTGGGATGGTGTTGTAAGCCATGCTGAAGTCAAGATAGGTCATGTCAACCACCCTTCCCTGGTCCACCACCCTTGTCACCCAATCGAAAAACTCAATTAGATTTGTCTGGCAGGATCTCCCTTTTGTGAATCCATGTTGCCTTTTGTTCTGGAGACAGCTGGCTGTAAGGTAGTCACCAATTCTGTTTATAAGGAGTGACTCCATTACCTTTCCTGCCATTGAAGTCAGGCTGACTGGTCAGTGATTGCCTGTATCTTCTCTACTACCACTCTTGTGGAGAGGCACCACATCTGCCCTCCACCAGTCCCCTGGAACCTCCCCAGTGTCCAATGACAGGCTGATCAGTTATGCCAAAGGTGCTGCCAGCACCTCCCTGAACTCCCTTAGCACCCTAAGGTGAACTGCATTTGGACTCATTGCCTTATCTACCCTTAACCTGAAAAGTTCTTTAAAGACTCTTTCCTCTGTGAACAGATTAGTGTCCATCTCCTGACCCTTTATGTCCTTTTTTGCAACACCAGACCATTTCCTCCCCCCCACCATGAAAACTCAACAGAAGTAATTGTTCAGTAAGTCTGCCTTGTGGTGAGCCCCTTCTACTGGACCCCCCTTCCCCTGCCAGTCTCACTATTCCTGCCTTGGACTTCATTTTCTCACTGGTGTATCTGAAGATGTTTTATCTCCCCTTTTACCAACTTGGTTATCTGTTCCTCAGTATCCGCCTTCATCTTCTTAACTATCTTCTCTGCCACCCTTTGTTTCTCCTTGTACTTCATTCTGTCCCCCTCCATCTGCGTACTTTTGTACCTCCTGAAGGCTATTTTTCTTTCTCTTATTGCTCTTGCTACCTCTCTGTGGAACAAAAGCAGTCTCTTCCTTTTGTTACCTTTCCTGACATGTCTTACATAGAGTTCTGTAGCTCTTTCAATTCCCCCTCTGATTACTGCCCAGTGCTCCTCAGCTCCTTCCAGTTTCTCTACTCCTACCAGGGTATTCTTGAGAATCTCCCTCATTTTAATTAAAACCTCATGCCTGAAGTCCACCGTTGTCCTAGTGTGACTCATCTCTGCCCCAGTTCTTATTTTGAATTATACCATGGACATAAGTGAACAGCCAATGAAATGGTCAGACTGGCAGTTTACCACGGGTGTAAATCCTCTGATAACCAATTGCTGTTGAGCAAATAAGGGCAATAATCTACATCCTAATCCTCTGCAGCACAGGAATAAATACAATAATAATAAAAAACAAAGCAACCTCCTTAAAAGTTGCATTTTATTGTAGTACAAAAATGAACCTTGGTATAATCACAATAAGCTACTTGGTGGATGTGGGTTATCAGGGGATTTATCATGGCTGGTGAGGATTTACCCACTCCAGCCATGGTAAATCCCCCAATAACCCACAACCCTTCATGGCTTATTGCTTAACCACACTGTGTGGTGGTTGCTGGACGCTAGATTGTCCCCCACCGTGACATTGGTGACAATGTCCCCATTGGTTAGTACAAGATTCAGCATTGCCCCCTCCCACAAGTTGGTTCCCCTCCAAGTTGTTGGAGGAATGCTTCTTGCAAGGAGTCCAGTATGTTCCTGCTCCTGGTTGTTGCCACTGCTGAGAGACTCCAGTCTATGTCAAGGAGATTGAAGTGCCCCTCCACCAACAATTCTCCCTTTTGGCCATCCTTCATACTGCCTGTATTAGATCTCTATCTGCTCCCCCCCCC
The DNA here is from genome assembly GCA_016271365.2 of Neoceratodus forsteri. Classification (NCBI taxonomy): domain Eukaryota; kingdom Metazoa; phylum Chordata; order Ceratodontiformes; family Ceratodontidae; genus Neoceratodus; species Neoceratodus forsteri. The sequence goes on from CM057449.1 coordinate 992,123,813, forward strand.
CCATGCTGGAGGCCTATAAATCACTCCTGTACACATAATGGCCCTTGACTGCTTCTTCAGGGTGACCCACAGTACCTCTGCTTCCTCTTGCTCCTCCTGCACCACTGAAGCCTGAATACTGTTCCTCACATATAGAGCTACCCCCCACCTTCCTACCTGACCTGTCCCTCCTAAATAGATTAAAGCACAGTATGGCCATCTCCTAGTGCTGGTTTTCAGTACACCAGGTCTCCATAATGGCCACCAGTTCCAGATTCTCCCCTGCCATTGTGGCCTCTAAATAAGCTATTTTGTTGCTCATACACCTGGCATTAATGCATAATGCCCTCCACCAGTTTCTCCCCTCCTTACTGCTTCCCCTTTCCTTAACCCCGGCCACCATTTGTGGTGGAGTGCCAGCTAGGGAACTTCCCCCAGTTCTGTCCTCCTTTCCTTCCCTTGGCTCATACTCCTACCTTCTTAGTTTAAATTCATAGTTTTAGCAATGTATGCCTGCAGTTTGTCCCTCAATACCCTGGACCCTGCCTCATTTAGATGCAGGCTATCTTTGGAATATAACCCTTCATCCTTCCACATGTCCCTCCATTCCCCAGTGCAGACAAACTCCTCCATCATGCACCATTCCCTTAGCCCACTGCTGAATTCTTCTATCCTCTTTTTTCTGCCAGTGCTGGTACTAGAGACCAGCAGAACTTTCAAGAAAGCCAGCAAGCTCACCCCCTTCCTGTAGCAGCCCTTTGCTAAATCCCTAAACCTTTGCTTTACCTCACCCAGCTCATTTCCTGCCAGATCATTTACACCCAAGTGAACAAGCCGGTGTAGTTGGACCCCCAGACTCCTTATTTTCTCCCTTATCATTGGTCCTGCCCTCCCAACTTCCATTCCTGGTATGCAGACAACCACCCTTCTTTTATCTGGCTCCCACTTCCTAATCCAGTGTATCCCCTTTATTATGGAATCCCTGAAGATCGTCAATCTTTCCTTCCCCCCAGTCTTGTTAATTGACCCCTTTCCAGCTCCCCAGTCCTGTTAATTGACCCCTTTCCAGCTTCTGGAGAACCAGATGTCTCTCTCTCTCTCTCTCTCTCTCTGTTCTTCCCCTGTACCCTATACCAGTCTTCCTGCCTGATCCCATATTTTTGTCACCCACTTCCTCTTGTGTTCCTATCCCTCCATATTCTCTCTGGAGCCCCCTGCTCTCTACTGTCATGCTCCTCTTTGCTTGGACCTCTCTTTCTCCCCCCCTTCCTCACCCTGTCCTTTGGCTCCTTCCATATTGACTTGACTTCCTTCTCCCCTCCTTCCACTCTCCCTTACCATCTGTGAAACACTAAACTTACCATGTTTGTTTTTGCCTCACTTTCCTCATTTTCTACTTGGTTGTCCATACCTGCTAGTGGCAAGAATCTGAAGCTCACTCCCCAACTCCTGTGCTTACCCTAGTATCCCCTTCTGCCATGCCCCCATTATTCACTTATGCTACTTTTCCTTTTCTTCTCACTACCTGCCAATCATTTTTCCTTATACTGCTTGGTTTACTTGAAGTTCTCCCTTTCAGTCCCCCTGCATCCCACCTAGTATTGCCGCAACACCAGCCTTCAGCCATGCTGCCCTGCTCATTTCTACATTGTCCCTTACCCCATACCTCCACCCTCCTCTCCACCTCCCACCTCAGCCAATTTATCTCTGCCTTAACTTGCCCCTGATTCCTACATATTGGGCAGCCCCAGCCCTCCACATTTTATCCAGGAACACTGCACACCCTCAAAGTGCCGGCTGTTGTGCACCCCTCATTAGGGCACCAAACCCGCAAGTAGTCCCCACTCCCTGAGGTCCATACCCCCCCTGAGAGTTAGAATCCTAAGTAAAGGGGGATGGAGGGCACAGCCCCCCACATAAAATGTGATTGACAAGTTGCAGGATTGGTGCCCTAATGATGAGGCACACAACAGCCAGCACATTCCAAGGGTGGAACCACCCAGGAGCACTACTGCCCCATATCCATTGCACCTAACTACTCTCCCCCCTTCCTTCCTGCCCCCAGAATCTTCCTGACTCTCTTCCATGCCATCCCTCCCTCCTCCCTTCCCATCTGTACCTACTACTAGGCCCCCAAATTCCTCTGCCTAAAGTTACTATATATGATCCCACTCCCTGTTATCAGGCTCCTCTGAGACCTTATTTCCTCAAGGTGGTGAGCATGATCTACTATGTAGGATGTGATATGGACAGTGCTATCGACACCCTAACAACTTACCCATTTTGGGTGATATTCCTTAAATGGAAAAATCCACTGCAGGCTATCTGGTGTTCAGGGGAGAGCCTGTCATATAAAATAACACCCAGATTCTTAACAGTATCCATGGTTCATAGGGGCACACCACTGGACCAACTGGAATACCACCAGCAGTGTTGATCCACCAGGACCTGGTTACACCAGCAGCAGCTGTTTTTCCTGCATTGAGGGTCAGCCAGCTGAGAGACAGTCAGAAATGTATTTAAGGCATTGGTCTAGCACAGAAAGTGCATCATGTGTGTCTGGCACAAATGACAGTTACTGTTAGGTTTCATCTGCATAGCAGTGCAACTCTTAATTTGTGCTGCCTAACGACTTCTCTAAATGGCAGTATGTATATGGTGGATAACATGAAAGATAGAATCAGCCCCTGAGGCACCCCAGGCCATAACTATCTGAAGCAGGCCAAAGGAATAAGTTCCAAGTGCAACCTGGTGGGATCTGGCAGAAAGGAAGAACTCAAACCACCTAAGTGCTGTTCCGGTAAAGCCATGCTACTGCTTTATGCAACCCATTCCAATCTCATGCTCCACCATTTCAAATACAAATGGGAGACTGAGAAGAACTACAGTGGGGGATTATTTTCTGTCACTAGAAGAAAATTATTTAGCAACTTCAGCAGCACTGTTTCCATGATATGCCTTGACCTGAAACAAGGCTGGAGTAGCTTATAGATGTTAAATTTTTCAAGGCGAACCTCAAACTGCAACAGCACTTCTTAATCATTTTCCACAGAAAAATGGAAGATTTAAGGCTGGCTTGTAATTTGTGAAGCTGTTAAGAAGCAAAAAGCAAAAATAAACCGAATCCACACTCCAGAGAACCACCCAAAGGCAGGTCTGTAATTAAATCAAGTTTATTCACCAATATGCAGCAAAATCGGGTGGACAAAGAACAGACTGTTGTCCACCCAACTTTTGCAGCACTTTGATGAATAAACCTGAATTTTATTACAGAACTGCATTTGGGTGTTTTTCTGGAGTACGGACCCTTTCTTTTTTTTTTTGACTACTTGGCATTATCAGGTTAGCCACCTGTGATATCCTGCACCAGCCCCGCACCAGAGTTCACGTTCAAACCCTACATTGGATATTTGCTTGTAATTTGTAAGTAGGCCCCCCCCCACCATCTTTAAGGCTACTGGGAAGCAACCCTCCTACAAGGAACACTAGGCAATCCTTGCAACAACCAAACCAAGGACATTCTGATAGTTCACTAAAAATAAATTCTGAAATGAGTCTGAAGAATGCTGAATCCTGATTGGCTGAGAGCTAAATTTAGCCTGGCTGTTTCTGAGCACAACAACCCAGCTGAAAAAGGCCACCATACAATCAAGACTCTGCACTCCAACCACAGTAATCTGCCTCTCATCTGTGCAAAATGCCCACAAGTGACAGCAGCATACAGCGACAGTACAAGATTCAATAAGGTACATTAGGATGATCTGCTGTCCTAAACAGTAACAGCTTAAAAAAAAAAAATAATATTTCTACCTTAGCAACCAATCATAGCTAAAAGTGATATCTCCATGCCTTCTTGGCTGCATTTCACTATCAACTGCTCAATCGCTCCCTCTTAACCACTGACTACAAGTAAAAAATGGCTTGTATCACCTATGAAAAATTTCCCATCTCATTTCTGTGTCCAGGGACTCCGACATACCATCAGCGTTGATGTCCCTGGACACAGAAAAAGCCCTCTGACTGAGTGTCATGGATTATCTATTCAATCTGCTCCCGAAATATCTCATTCCAGCACAGTTTATATGATGGATTAAAGTCCTTTATTCCTACCCGTCAGCCCATATCTTTTGTAATGCAGTCTTCTCCTCTCCTTTTACATTACATCAGGGCACCCGCCAAGGATGCCCGATTTCTCCCTATCTGTTTAATCTGTTTTTAGAACCCCTAATTAGAAAATTGAATACATCTACCTTAGTCATGGGTGTTCATATCAACCATCTCCAATACAAAATATAGGTGTATGCAGATGACATCTTACTTCATATAATTCATCCATCCAAATCTATACTGGCTTCACTGGATATTAGTCAGGAATTTGGACGTTTATCCAATTATAAATTAAACTTGTCTAAGACAGAGGTCATGCCTCTAAATAACTGGACCTTAAAGGCTGATATCCAATATCTTGGGCTCACATGAATAAAAGATAAAATGAAATATCTGGGTATATATTTATCACTATCTAACTCCAGAATGAAGCAATATAATTTAGACCAGCTAATAACACGTATTAAAATCGACCTGAATCGCTGGGCTTTGCTTCCTATCTCCTTAAGGGGGTGAATTAATATTATTAAAATGAATATTTTGCCTCGATTGTTATATCCCCTTCAATTATGTCACCAATATTTACCTAAGGCCTGGTTTAATCGTGTTCACGGTATTATATCCAAATTCATCTAGAAGCACAAATCTCCTTGTAGGGTGCTGCTCAAGTTACAGAGACCAAAAGAATTACGGGGCTTACAAATTCCTAATATATATCTTTGTTATCTCCCTACTAACTGTTTAGTTGTCTCGCAATGGCTGACTTCTGTTCCGATTCCCAGCTCGGATACCTATGTCCCATTGTGGTTGCAGATAGAGAAGTCGCTTTGTACCTCCGCCGGAATAGATATTAGGGCATTACCATATCTTCCTTCTAATAAGGTCCCAGGACAGCTTAAAAGTACTCCCATTATAAGAACCCTTCGTATCCATAAACAACTAAATAATATTATAAGAGATTCCATGGAGAAAGATACCTCACAGTGCATCCTGGGTAACCCCAATTTTAAAATTGGGGGGAAGATTATTAATCATATGTTTTGGGCGGGGGAAACGGGGAAAAGGGTTATAGATCTAACAGAGAACCATAGATTACTAACTTTTCCAGAGATAATGGCTAAATACAATTTGCCTGTTACTTTTTGTTTTAAATATCTCCAAATCTCCCAGGTCCTAATAAAGCATTTTGGTAATGGTTTATGGGATCATTATCTGACTGGACCTATTCTTAGCATGTTGCAAACAAGGCTTAATTCTCATTTAATCTCCTTTTACTATAAAGAGCTGCGTAAAAGAGTTACAGACCTAGAAGGTACTCCCCATTATACATGGGACAGGATTCTCCCCCCAATCTCTGAGGGTCCCCATCAATGGTCACAAATTTGAAAAAGGCTATACAAAGATGTTGGGTGGGACCATTACAGACTGCTTCAATTTCAGATAATACAGGATTTATATTATACCTCTATAAAACTTTGTAAAATGGGTAAGCTTCAAGTGGATCTATGTACTAGATGTGGGAATCAGCAGGGTACATTGTTTCACATCCTGTGGGAATGTGATAAAGCTTCCCTTCTCTGGGAAAGTATATGTTCTAGACTTAACCCATTATTGGGGTTACAAAATGCCTTCCAACCAGAGATTTGCATTCTAGGGGATTCGGGTAGTACCCTTATTGGAAACCAAAGGAAACATATGATGTTAATCTCTTTATGTGCTAAGAAAGTGATATTACGTCATTGGCTAGACCAACAAACTCCCACATACACAGAATGGCATCGTGAAATTCTTTTTGCTCTGCAAGCAGAATACACCATAGCAAGCTTTTCCAAAAATAGTAAAAAATATCAGAAGATTTGGGCCCCTCTACATACCCTGCTCTGTAACTAACATCCTCCGTATCTGTATTGCTGAACATGCCCTAAAATAAATGGAGTAAAGCTGGAAGTAGGTGGCCGTTCCCACCAGTTCTCGCTATCTCCCTTGGTTTCCTTTTTTTCTTTCTCTTCTCTTTCCTTTTCCTGGTGATGAAGGGGTAACAAGAGTGGGGGAGGTGGGTGGGTGGTTTATTGTTTTTTTTCTCCTCCTTTATCTGTTCCTTTTTACACCATCAAGTTCCTAACAGCAGCATAATTTACTTCTCTTCTTATGGCGCCAACTACTGGCTACGGATATGTAATAAAGGGAAATGGGCTCCATGTTGTTGCTGTAGAGTAACATGTCATGCTATGTAATGGTGTTCTGGATTTGTTTGTTGTATGGTAAACTTAATAAAGCTTACTAAATATGAAAAAAAAATGGCTTGTGCTCAGACTGAATGTTGCTCACAAACCACTCGACCCAACTCATCCATCATTTTAAAAATGAAGCAGCTGTTCAACCGACTGCAAAGCACTTGGCCTGACTACATGTAAAGCAGTTGGGCTGACTCTGCATCACAGCAGCCACTGCTCCTTACCAGCAAACCGCTTGGCAAAATCCACAGCAGCCACAAGAAGTGAAGCCACTGCCTACCCTCAGTATTGCCACAAAAACTGTTTGACGCTACCTACTGGAAAGCAACAACTAATACAATGTCTATATCGGACTATTTTTTTGTTTACACCAATTATTCATTTTTAATCTTTTTAAAGTAAATTTAATAATAATAAATATTTAAAAATACCCTATTTTCTACAAGTAACCCATTTTAAAATTGCAATAAGGCACCCCAAGGGGCTGTGTTTGGTGAGCTAATGGCCCTTCTCAGGTGGTGGAAGCAAGCGACTTTGCCTCATGCTTCAACCCATCTGAGGCATGCCACAATCCCACCATAATACACCCCCTGTCACGCCTCATTGCTTAAGTAAGCACCAGGTGCATAGCGCAGATGATCTGAGCTGGCTAGTTCTTACCGTGAGCAGTCACCCATGACAGAAACTCTGACTTCTGCAAGAATGACTGCTCTCTGATACTCTTTATAATTAGCACTCAGAGCCAATCTGTCAACCAACAGGCTAGACCTCCTCCAGGTATGCTGCAGCCTTTGTCCTATGCCTACAACTGGCACAGCTCATTGCTGCACCTTGAAGCTGCACCAGGAGGTCAGCAAACATACATGCACTGGCACAATGGAACCCAAAGCCAATGATATAGCCTGATTATAACCAGCTGCTGCTGCCATAGCACTCTAAATGCTTACTGTCTCCATTTCAGAAATGTTTCATACCACCATGAGCTTTTTGGCTCAAGATTATCCTTTAGGCAGTACTGAACAATATCTACAAGGGGAGATGACATCTGGGGAGTCCCAAAAAGAAACTCCACAGTGTAGTGGTACAACCATCTGACAGACTCCACCCTGAAATTCAAAATATCTAGACCCAGTGAGACCATAATAACATACAAATTTGCCAGCAGAATGCCTTACAGTAAATCACATCCTTCCAATGAACAGCCCATGTATCCTTCTTAGATGTCACTCTGCCCTTCCGGACACTATTACCCTCCCCTTAGCTTTATCCCACCACTACTGAAGCCATCAACTGTTTTCTTGTTCACCACCTCTTCTGGTAACCTGTTCCACCCTTTTACTACTCTATCTATGAAAAAGTGCCTCCTGGCCTCCTACTGGAACCTACCTCCAGCCCCTTTGTGGTTTTATACTCTGTGGTTCTCAAAAGATGAAACGGATTTACCTTGTTAATTTTGTTGATGTATTTAAAGTCTTTGTCATGTGCCATCCTTCCTTTTTGTCTTCTTGCAAATAAATATTCAGGTTCTTCAGTTCTACTCATGTATGAGCTTCTTCTACCCCATTAATGTTTGTGGCCCTTCACTGTTAGATGTATGTTTTTGGATGGGGGGACAGAAATGTACACAACACTCCGAATGCTGTTGCTTGTCCTTTTTGTGATAGGTGTGCCAGAACTGCATATGATACTCCAAGTGTAGTCCCACCACGGAACTGTACAGAGGTAAAATTACCTCTTTTCTTCTGCTAATGAACCCTTTATGTATTAACTCAGCATCCTGTTAGCCCTCACTGCTGGCTTACTACATTGGGTACAAGACTTCAGGGTGCTAGTAATTGCAATCCCCAGATCTTTCTTCTCCTTAGACACCATGATGTCACTCCCTCCAACTTGAACTCGACCCCAGGGTTCATTCTCCCTACATGAAAATCTTTGCACTTCTTTGGGTTGAACAGCAGGTGCTGGATTCTGGACCATCTTTCCAGCCTTTCTATGTCTTCCCTCAAGTCTCTGGTCCTCTCCTCTGTGTTCACCTTCTCACAGAGCTTGGTGCTGTCCATGAAAAGACATTTGCCCTTAATTCCATCCACAGTGTCATTTATGAACACATTGAACATCACCAGTCCAAGCACCGACCCATGAGGTAACACACTGGTAACCTCCTTCATCCTGGAGTATTCATCCCAAACCACCACTCTCTGGGTTCTTTCCCCACGATCAATTTAACCCACATAGTTATTTTATTCCGCACCCCAGGTCTTCTAACTTCTTAATCAATCTTTTAATTGGGGACCAAGTCAAAGGCTTTACTACAATACAGAGGACAGAATGTCTTCTGTGTGGCCCTAATCAACCACCCTTGTGGCCCATTCAAACAAATTGCTTAAGTTCATTTGGCATGATGTCTCTTCTACAAACCCATCCTGTCTCATCCTGGAACTTGTTTGACTCATGAAACTCAGTCAACCTTTCCTTAAGAACTGTTTCCTTCAGCTTGCAAATAATCTATTCAAGCTGACTGACCTGTATCTCCACAGATCATCCCTAGTCCCACACTTATGCAAGGGTATCAAATTTGCAGTTCTCCACACTTGTGGCACCCCATCTGCATACAGAAAGCTACTGAACAGGTCGGCCAGTGATGTTGCCAGAACTGCCAGCTCTCTCAGCACTCTTAGGTACAAAGCATCTGGGCCAGGAAATGTATCTACCTTAAGAGCCATACATTGCTTAGGGACTTTGTCAGAGTTTACGGCTCCTTGCATATCTACACCCCCCCTCCCTTACTTGCATACCTTACCCACTGGTATCAGTCCATGCTTCTCCTTTGTGAATACTGAAAATAAGTGCTTACTTAATATTTCTGTCTTCCTTGAGAACACTTCTTCCTTACTTGAGAAGACAATGTCTAAGGTGGGTCCCAAGTCATGAGAGAAACTCCTTGTTTGCGGCACCAGCTGGAAGAACTGCTGAGCAACTTGTGAGGTCTCTTTGTCAACTCATGTATTAGAGTCCCATAAAACCAACAAACCTGTGGAGTCCAACTAACAGAGACACTGAGCTCTGCTACTTCAAGAAGGAATTCCTGTTCTTCCACAGCAGAGAATAAACTAGGAGAATCTTATATCTCAGAACTGCCCCACCTTTAACAGACTCACATTTAAAAGACCCTGTCTCTGTCACTTGATACACTGTAGGCGCAAAGCTAGATCAAACACAGAAGATGGCCCTGCACTCCCCACACTCCCACCTTATGCAGTGTTGCGAGTGTGCCTACTCCCAACCCCTGATTCATGATTTGGGTGGAACAATTGTCCTTAAAATACTGGCTAAGGTAGTTGACCCCATCCTACAGCATTCCCTCTCCACAAAGTAGCATAAAAGCTGTGGCTGAAGTGAGCAGGTACATGACCATGAGGGAGGAGGGCAGAGTAGTCTGCATGTTGATGATACTAGGCAAACTGATTGGCATTTTTTTGTAGTGTGTATGTGTCTGTGTTGGGGTGTGTGTGTGTGAGTGTGTGTGTGTGGAGGGAGGAGCAATGGAAAGGGGTGGTAAGAAGAAATGAATGGGGTGGCAGGGGTTGCCCAGGGAATAGCCCTAGCCACCTGGGGAGGGTCAGAATCCTTTCTACAATTTTTTTGTTACAAATAATATGTCCTGAATTGTTAAGTGTCTTATGATACCGAGTATGATTATTCATCGAATAATCAAAAAAATAACTTGTACACCCCCTACTTCACACAGAATGCCGTTAGCATGTAGAACAGCCTACCCAGTGAGTATGCGGCAGCTAGTACTGTTCAAGGTTTCTACACAGGACTAGCTGGTAAACTGGGATCTGGGTCCATACTTAAATTTGATATATTCACTGCCATGTGGCATAAGAAAATGACAAGCTATACCCTATTGTACTGTATGTCTCTTCTCTTGTTACAGTTCTATGTTACTATGGAGATGTTAACCAGGAAACAGCAGAGTATGGAAATACCACTACCTATCCATTTCTATTTATCAGCAACCTGTGTGAAATCTTTCTTCTTTGCTATATTGCATGTGCTCCCTACAATCAAACTTGCCCCATCTGTCTTTTAGTTTAGTTTTTGCAGAAATGATGCATTTGCCCTGCCAGCACTTTGGACTACTCCTTCTGTATTTTTCTGGCCTGACTTGTACAGTAAAATACAATTACTAATACATCCATTTTAACTGCACACAGTGGGCTTGATTCACCAAACATTTGCTGCCAGATCCTAATTTGAAGCTCAACATTACAGACTTCAATCCAATTAGTGTCAAACTTGATGAGAGCCAGTGACCCTTTCACTAAAATAAATCTGCATCTGCCACAGAGTTGTAGTTTGATGAAAATTGTCTCAACCTTTGAATTCCTAAAGTAAATAGGAGTTTGGAATCTAGTTTATCTGCAGTGCAGCTATGCATGAGGGAATTTGACAATATTAATTTATTTTGCACTTTTTATTCAATAAGGTACTATGAACATACAAAATTTGCCAGCAGATAAAGGCCTAGAGGTCTATCAAGTCTGCTCGAATGTGCAGCTAGCACCCCTTATTCTGCAGCTGCCCCTCCCTCCCACCCTCTCCATCCCTTGACCCTCCCCTTGCCCTGTCCCAGACCCTTTTGAAGCAGTCCATTGTTCTACCGGATACCACTTCTACCAGTAACACATTTCACCCAGCTACCACCCTCTCTGTAAAAAAGTGTTTCCTCATCTCCCTCCTGAACCTGCCTCCTTCCAGTCTCATATCATGACCCCATGGTGTCCCTCCCCTCCCTTATTTTGAACAGCCCCTCTGTACCTGTCTTGTTTATTTCTTTCATATACTTGAAGTTTTCAATCATATCCCCCATCCCACCTCTCCTCCAGAGAGTACATGTTCAACTCGCACAGCCTCCTCTCATATGCTAAGTCCCCCAGACCCTTGATCATCTTTGTCGCCCTGCACTGCACCCCCTCCAGTAACTTAATGTCCCTCTTCAGATACGGGTGCCAGTACTGCACACAGTACTCCAGTTGCAGTCTAACTAATGATATATATACAGTGGCAGAATCACCTCCCCCTCCTAGAGGATATACCTCTTGCAATGCAACCCAGCATTTTGTTGGCCTTTGCAGTTGCCTTCCTACATTGTGCTGAGTTGTTTATTGACCCTGTAATGAGCAATCCCAGATCCTTCTCCTCCTCTGTGTCTGCTAGCTGCACTCCCCCAGCTGGTAACTTCTCCTTGGGGTTTTCACCCCAAAATGCAGCACCTTGCACTTTTTGGCATTGAACCCTAGTTGCCAGGTGTCTATCCAAGTTTCCAGCTTTGTCAGATCATCCCGCAACCCCTGCCATCCCCCTAGGTCATCCACCACTGCTCCCATCTTGGTGTTGTCAGCAAACAGACTGGTCTTGCTCTTGATACCCAATGATATGTCTGTAGTGAATATCCCAAACAACACTGGTCCCAACACTGAGCTCTGCGGAACACTGCTCATCATTACCTTTGGGGATGAGAGCTCACCACCCTCTGTTGCCTTCCCTGAAGCCAGTTCTCTACCCCTCTCACTAGCTTTGCACCTTCCCCTGTGCCTTCTAACTTACTTCCCAGCCTCCCATGTGGCACCGAGTCAAATGCCTTACTGAAGTCCAGGTACATGACATCCACTGCATTGCCACCGTCCAATTGCCTAGTTGCCCAGTCATAGAACTCCACCAGGTTGGTTTGGCAGGATCTGCCATGTATGAAGCCATATCTGCTGTCCTGTAGCCCTTTTGGCTACAGGACAGCCACCAGCCTCTCCTTCAGGATAGTCTCTATCAGCTTACCCATGATGGATGTGAGACTTACCAGTCTGTAGTTCCCCGGTTCATCCTTGGGGCTGCTCTCATGGAGGGGCACCACATGAGCCATCCTCCAATCCTGAGGTACACACCCTGAGTGTAGTGAGGCATTAAATGTACTGTATTTTAAAGTAATATTTTCCTCTACTGGCTTATCATCAGATCATAATGAAGGATGTTTTAACCTACACAACTGTTTTTTTTTAACCTTGTAGTACATGCACCATTCTCTATTAAAAATTTGTCTGGTGGTGCTACAGTAGGTGGCTCCAGAAGAACACCAAAGAATCCTGCAGGCTTTGGGAAAGTTATGTTTGTATGAGGCATAGGGATTTAATGATCTCTAAAAACAAAAGTATATGCTGCTTTATTTTCACTATTAATGTGCATTAGCAATTAAGTGCAGTAGTGCTTTAATAAAATGCTGATGTTCAGACTTCTCTTGTACGGAAAATCTACCATTTATCATATACAGAGTCTTGGGCTGGATGGACCTATTAGAACATAGAAATTTACATGTCCTGCATTTGATGTAAAACTGCCATCTTCAAAAAATTCCAAATTATTTACTGGACCTAGTGCAGGAAAGATTCCCCAAAAATTGTCTACAGGAAATACAGAATCTAAATTTCCAGTTCCCAGAACTATTAAGGGCAGTTCCTCCCTTGTCTGCCAGGGCATGAAGGCTTGGAATAAACTGCCAAAATATTTGAAAACTCCTTTGAAAGATAATATTAAATGGAAGACCATAAAGACTTGATTTATTGATAATGTCTCCCAGCCAAAAAATTGTTGCACTTTAATAGATAATGGTTAGGGTCATGTATAATGCAAATACTTGCTTAAACTATATGCATATTTGCACTGTTATTTTCCAGTATGAGATTACGGTGTAATTGGTGACACTTGGAAAAGCTTAAAGATTGCCAATTATTGGCTATTTTTCTTACAAAATTGTTAACTGCTATTATGTAGTATTGCTTAATAAATAATAACTTTATTTCACGTAAGTGCCTTTCAAACTATCAGGGTGCTTTACAAAAAGATAAAAAAACAATAATAAAATCAGCAAACACAGTATTAATGATAATGACAGTCTGAGGGGCCGTACTTATTTGATGCCACTAAAGGCCTGAAGCCATAAAAAGGTTTTCAATGCCTGTTTGAAAACTCCCACAGGCATGCACTCCCGTAGCTGACAGGGTAGAGAATTCCAAATGGAAGGGGCCATATGCATAAATATACGGACCCCGAAGATTTCAAAGACACTTTGGAATCTCTAGCAATCCTTCGTCAGCCAAATGGAGCTGTTGCTCGGGGCTATAGGGAACAAGAAGCTGTTTCAGGTAGTCAGGGCCAAGTCCATGTAGGGCTTTATAAGTCAGTAAACCAACTTTAAAGGTGATCCACTACTGAATCGGCAGCAAGTGCAGATTGCGTAGCACAGGAGTAATATGGGAGGCTCGAGAAGCCCACATCAACAATCATGCTGCAGCATTCTGCATGAGCTGCAGGTGGCGGATATCAACCCCAGGTATCCCTAAGTATAGGGAGTTGCAATAATCAAGGTGCAAGGTCACAAAGGCGTGGATCAACATAGGTAAGTCCCCAGTTGGAACAAGGTGCTTGATCCTGGAGATGGTCCTAAGGTGATAAAAGGAAGACTTGATGATTGCTGACACCTGAGATTGTAAAGTCAGACCGTCATCAAGCACTACCCCCAGGTCTTGCACCTGTTCAGAGGAAAGGATCTGAGAGCCCCCAAGAAAAAGTCCATAGGGCTGACATGCCCTCAACCCCTTTATTTGATGACCTGGATCCACTACCATCACCTCAGTTTTTCCTGTGTTCAACTTTAAACAGCTTGAATTTATCCAGTCCTGGATTTCAGCAAACCAATTGTTAAAGACTGAGACAGCACTATCCTGGTCAGGTGCAAAAGACAGGTACAGCTGGGTATCATCAGCATAGCAGTGAAACCTCAGCCTACACCATCTTACAATGTCTCCAAGGGGAAACATATACACTGCAAACAACATGAGGGACAGCACTGAACCCTGAGGCATCCCACATGGCAGAGAGAATGGGTCCAAGGAAAAAATCCCAGACACAATTCTCTGACTTCTGCCAGTAAGGAAAGATGTAAACCACCTGAGGACTGTACATGTCAGGCCACAGATGGACCACAGGTGCCCAAGCAGTACCCCATGGTCCACAGTGTCAAAAGCTGAAGAGAAATCAAGGAGCACCAAGATAGAATGGTTTCTCCAATCTCTCGCCATCAGGAGATCATTGAGCACCCGAACCTATGCCATCTCAGTACTGTGCCTCTTTTAAAAACTGGACTGGAGAGATTTGTAGATGTTATGGATGGTCAAGTGGTTCTTCAGCTGTACTGCCATTACTTTCTCAATCGCCTTCCCTATAAAGGGGAGGTTTGAGATTGGTCTGTAGTTGGCCAGAGAGTCCGGGTCCAAAGAAGCTTTCTTTAGGAGGGGTGTTACCACTGCCTCCTTCAGGGAGCTTGGAAATTCACCTGATTCAAGGGAGCACCAGACTATCTGTGCCAGGACCGGGCCGATAATATCACAACAACCCATAATCAGGGATGTTGGGCCCGGATCTAAACTACAGCATGTAAGGCACATGCCCTGGACAATCCGCATGACATCCACGAACTCCAGCAGAACAAAGGTACTCCAGAAAGCCTGAGGTAAGGAGACCAAGCACCGATCAATAACATCCCCCACTGAGCAAGTCTTGAGGATCTCTGACCTGATGTCGGCCACCTTATTCGCAAAAAAACGAGCAAGTTCATCTCATTCCACTTGTGAAAAAGGTCTTCGGAGCTGCAGACAGGTTGGGTTGCACAACTCATCTAGAGTTCAGAAGAGCTGAGCTGGTTGGTTCTGAGTGGAAGCAATCTCCCCGGACAGGAATTCTGCCTTCTTATGGGAGATCACTGATTGGTAGGTCTGATAATGCTCAACCAATCTAAGATGGTCCACCTCCAGGGTGGATTTCCACCAATGCCACTCTAATCTACATCCAAGTTGCTGCAACTCCCTCAAAGACCCATAAAACCAAGGGTCCTGAGGGTGGAGGGGGAGAGGACAAATACAAACAGGAGCAATCAAGTCCAGGGCTACAGAAATGGCCTTGTTATAGGCCAAAACCAAAGTCTCTGGACTCAAGCTGGCCACAGGAAACTCCCAGAGGTCAAACACCACTGCTAGGCCTTCAGGGCTCACTTCCCATAAAGGGTGGTAACTGACCATCTCCACAGGGGCAGGCCTTCGAAGTGGGGCACAAAAGTTGAACCTCATGGTGTAGTGATTGGACCAACCAACAGGTTTCACCCCCAAGTCAGAGGCCTCAATCCCCAGGAGGAAGACCAAATCAAGAGAGTAATCATGCTTATGGGTAGCAGAGGTAACAAACTGTGTAAGGCACAGTGATGTCATCAGCTGGAGGAAGTGCAGTATAAATTGCAAGAGTTCATCATTGACCCAGGTGTTGAAGTCACCCAGAACCATCAGTCAGGGTGACTCCAACGCCATGCTGACCAGGAAATCTGCTTCTTCCTGTAGAAATCACTTCTCATCCCCGGGTGGATGGTAGATGAATGCTATCCTACAACCTACATCTGCCACCACAGTACACTCAAATGATTCGGCCTCCTCAACTGGAAGACTTGTGAAGCCCAACTCAGTCTTGAAACAGACCTCCACCCCCACCATGATCCAATCTTGACCAGTGTATCACCGAGTACCCGGCCAGAATTGCAGCATCCAATATGGGGCCAGCATTTTCATCCAGCCAGGTCTCGGTGATGCTAGCCAGATCAGTTGTTCCAACAAGATCTGCAATAATTGCAGTCTTATTCTTAATAGATCTGGCATTACATAACACCACTTGAGTTGGACGGGCTTCAAGGGCTGCCCTGCAGCTAATTGCCCACCACTACTATAGCAGTGCCCTTGAGTATGAAGACTAAACATGGTGCACCACGTTCCAGACTCCATTTTGCCCCAGGGTATCTTCTAGGTATACCCCGATGTGAGAGACCTGTTCGATCATCCTCTGATGTCCACCCCCCCACGGACAATACCCAGTGCACCACAGCACTGGTAAGTTGACAACATCAGTGGAGGGGAAGAATAGGTGGAGGGAATGGAGGGCAGAAGATGAATAGTGCATGACCGGGGAAGGAGGACTACACATTCCACAGGCAAATCCAGAACCAGAATACACAACACTCAAGCACCCAACTTAGAAGGAGACCCCCAAACAATCTTAATAAAATTACCCAACTCAGGCATGACAAAAAAGAAAAATTAAATAAAACAGGAATACCCAACCAAACAAATAATAAAACACAGTTAAAAATGAAACTTATCCCACACTATAGGGATAATGCAGTCTCACACCTGACTCGAGAAAAATAAAAATAAAATAGAATCTCCTGCAGTCCTCTCTCACAGGAAAGCAGAATACAGAGTAATAAATCCCCCCCAAGCCCTCTCATGACTTGGGAGTAGAGGAAGTCCAGGCACTCTCACTGCCCAAAGTTAAAAGTCCACAGTCTACTCGAATAAAGCCAGAAGAAATAAAATTGAAATAATATTCTTTCAGAAAATGAATAAAGTAAGTAAAATGTGGATGCCCAGGTCCTCTCACCACCAGGGAAACCACACAGAAGGATTTAAACCATAAATCCCAAGCAGAATAAGGGATAATCCAAAAGGTGTGGGTAGCAAAAAAAAAGGTCCAATCCAATTGAAAATGGCCTGGAAATTCAGGTCAGCAGTCGGCAACAAACCAAGGCCCACCAAACTCCATTTACAGAGACCACAGGCAGAAATAATTGCTACACCACCATGAAACCTGGACAATGGCCACACCATAGCCAACCCCGTGGATCTAGAGGAATTCAAGGATCATCAGCCAACTCCCTGGCTGAACAACAGCCCAGTCCCCCGTGAGGTAGCAAATCCATCTAGCCATCATCAGACGAAGTCGGGCCCATTCCCATCACCAACTGCCAACCCCAACAAACACGATTTCAAAGCCCATCACTAGGCTCCATCTTCAATACACAGTCTAGGTAACATTTACAGCCTAGAGTTCACGCTTGTCCAATCCACACAAGGAAAATGTTCTCCAGTAGGAAACTCCGTTGGGAAACTCCAGTTATCCACACAGTTTCTCCTCTTAGACAGTCCTGCTCCCTCTCTTCAGCTCCACACATCTTGAATAAAGTTTGTCTCTTCTCCTCTCTAGCATAAAATACAGGATTGACAAGCAGAATCCAATGGCACAAATCACCACTTTCATCAAACAATAGCGGGGGTCATTCGAGCATCCTAATATAAAGTGCAAAAATACTCAATAGGTCCTGATAACAATTGAAACTAACTGCCTCACTGCAAAGACCCTACCTAACTAAAAACTTTAAACTATTCAATTAAATCAATAAAAACAACAAAAAAAGCAACAAAAGAACAAATAAGAAAGGAATAAAATGATTTTTAAAATTAAAATGCAGGGAGCAGTTTACAGCACACCCAGCCCAGCGGCCATCATGATCAAAGAGCAGTGAGTATGAAGCATGAAGTTGAAATATGTATTGTAGTGCTTTTATTCTACTTTGTGCATGAATGAACCTGTGTGTGTATGAAGGGTTAGACCCAGTTGTAAACAAGTTTCAGCTCAATTGGGCTACCTTATTTCTTGGTGTTGAGAAATAAACTATTTTACTACTGTTTACTTATATAGTAGTTGTATGAATGTGTTTTTCACATTGCATCCTTATGCTAATCTCCCAGGCATGAAACTCCGATAATGCAATTTTAGTCACTTATTTCTACCCAGTCTTTACAAAAAATATTATTCAAGAATGGTCTTAAAAATTTACAGACAGTGTCAATGCTTATTATATTTAAGGGCTCAATTTCCCTCTTTTAGGATGAAGAACATTGTGCTGTGACTAAACAGATATCACACTGCTTCATAAAGACTGTTGTAGCACTGGAAGCAGAGGAAAGAGACAGCAGTGACAAAAAAAATGTAGGGGCATGTTTCAACTTCATTTTTCCCCCTTCTGCCCCATGTATCCCTCTTTACGTCTCACAGAGTGCATTACCTCTAGGATTATACAGAGAATCCACTAGCTGTTCCACCAGATAACCTGACTATCATGTCAATTATTTTATAATCATCCTGTTGTATAAAATGGGTGGCATTTTTTTCTCATATGGAGTAAGTGATCTCAAAAACTCATAGTAGCATTGGTCTACCATCAGAAAGTCCTAATAACCATGCCAGTAACCAATGTTCACAATGCGAGTGGGCCACCAGGGGTTGGCTGGGGAGGGAGAGGATCAAGCATCCGGAGGACTGCTCTCGTCTCCTGGGGAGGGAGGATTGGTGCTCCCACCAAATGACTGCTCCCGGGTGGAGGCCCGTGGGTAGTGCAGGTCTCTGGGTGCCAAGGAAGGGAGGGTGCTACAGGACTTCCACAGATGTGCATGCCTCCACATATGCATGCCTGGCATGTTCACCACAGCAGTGGGGATGGGAGAAAAATGGAGGAAAAATTCCCCCTGGTTGCGGGTGACAACCGACCCTCCACAGGCTCTGCACACAGTAACCAGGCAGAACTCTGGAAGGTAAGTCCTGGTGATACTGGGATGATGAGGTTGGGGGGATCAGTCTGTAGGGGGCAGCTGGGGCAACAAAGGAGATAAAACTATATGGGAAAAAAAAGTCTTAATAACCTCATTTTGACATAAGATCACTTTTATTATTAAAGTATGAGCTGGAATGTTCAGAGTGCTCCATATATTACAAAAAATAACTGCTAGGTTCGTTGGTACATTGGATCATTTATGTAGAAGTGCTTAGGCAACATTGTTGTAATGATCAGTAGGATGAATGGTTAGGATGTTACTTATTGAGATAATTTGTACTGAGCACTTATGAGAGTGAGTTTGACTGTAATAGGTGATGTTTGAATAATTGTGGAATGTAGATGTACCATACACTCTCTCTGTCCCTCTTACAGAGATCACTACACTTTTAATGTACCTTGAAGACACAACAACCCTCTTGTGGAGAGGGTCCACCCTTAAAGTGCTACAGGGACAAATTCCCCTTAATCTAAAGGGGCCTGTGGGAAGAAATCCAAAATGAGCACGTGAGTAGAATGTACATAAGCATTTGCTTCATGTAAAGATAGAAGAGACACAGCAATGAAGAATGCATTTGATGATGAGCATACACAATCTCCTTCTAGGTCCAGCTCATAGCAACCCTAGAATGTAGGTCACCATCCCGCCTTTCTTAGGAGTATTTTATTTCTCCAGATTGAGAACATAAGGCACAATGTTTCATGGATGAATGTGTTTTTGCCTTCTGTCTCAAGGGGACTTCCACCCTCTTGAAAGTGCTGCTGTACAGATACAAGGGTCTTTGCATGGAAGAATCCCACTCATGGAGAGTTGCTTAAAGTTGAATCCCAGACCTAAAGGAATGACTGTGTAGCAGGCTGAACTCTGCAGAGAAGAAAAGACTTGCATCACATTTTGCTTGAAGTCTGGCTGCACAGTAATTCTCCTCTAGGCACAAGGTACATAGCATCACTGGAGCTAAGCCCATAAAGGACACAGCCAAAGGCTGGTGTAGTCTTTCATGAGAAAAAAGAAATGAGTCAGACTCAGCTCCTGATGTGTATTGAAGTTTAAAAAAATTATATTTTTTAGTGAATAGCCTCCTTAATGTCGGGCGAGTCAATGTTTCATGACAATATGCCACTTCCTCAAGGCAACGGTGGTCTTAAACACAAGCATGCATCGTAGCTCTCTCTTACATAGCAGGTTCATACCTTTATTTTCACATGGATCTTAGCTGCCACACCATCCCAAACCTACAGCTGTAATTCAGTCTCTGTCTCCATCAAATGGACAAAAGAAATGCCTATGTGAAAAATCTCTAGGTCAGAGGTCACTATTATACAAAGTTCCTTTGTTGTTTAATGCATTTCCCTCCAATATTGCTATTAGTTCTTCTCTCCACCGATTCAAAAAAAAAACTTTTCAAAAATGTCTCATTGATTCTGATGAAAGTACTACAGCTATACTATAGATTCTAATTGTTGCTAATTTATTTGTCCTTTTGTGATGCATTTATTGTATGATTTTTTTGTAATGTTTGATGTTTTTTGTACACTTGTAGCATATGAAAATGGGCAGGCATGTTCACTGTGCTTACAAGGATGAAAAATAAAATGAAATGAAACATGCACCGTGCCAGCCATCCCTATGATCCAGGGAGATCATCACAAACTTAAAGCAGATGTGTGTGCATATATACCACACATACAAACATGCCATGCACACATGAAAACAAATATATAAGGTGTGGGTAAAAGTATAGAGTTCAGTTGTAAACCATAAGGTAGCTAAAAAGATGTTAGCAGAAAATTATTCCTTTGTTTAAACCAGAGGGATGCTGGGAGTCTAAGTGGGTGATAAGCTTGGTTTCTGTGCCTTTTATTGGTCAGCATCTTCTAAACTCTGCCTTTGATGTGTGTGGACATACTCATGTGGGCATTCCAGCTATGTGTACATTAGAGATGATGCAAAGTTTTACTTTGCCAGTGACGTTCCAGTGAAGTTGCAAAATTCGCCTTTATGAATAACTTTGCAAATTGCCCACTTTGTAACTGTGCAATAAGTTTTCCTGGGGAAGAAGCACTTTTCTAGGCAAAGACAGGTGGAGTTAAAGCACAGTTACAACTTCATCAGTGAATTTGCATAACATCCCCTTGAAAAAGTGCCATTTTTCCTGCCACAAACTACAAAGTCGGCACTTCACGAATTTGACAAACTTTGCAGATTATGTTGCAGAATGAAGTTTGCCAGCTTCACACACCTTTAGTATGTGTAACCATTTTTATTTTCTCCAAGTTTTCCTGTCTCTTTCCCCCACTCAGGTCAGCTTTTAGCCTTCTTGCTATGCTCAGTTAATTAGACCTCACTTGAGAACTCCTCAGCCTCTTCACTCCTGCTATGGACCCATTCACAAAGGGCAGTGCAAGCTGTGCCAAAAGCAGCTTCTGCTGTTTGCCTATGCACCAGGTACCCTGCACCCAATTCTCTATTGGGTAGGGTCCCTGGGCCAAAGTCTCACAGCTTGTGGCAAACGTGGCAATGCGGCAATAGGATGGAGTACCTGAGTGGTTTGCTGCAAGCTGCGGCGCGTATGGATGGCACACTATGAGGGCCAGCAATACCGTTTGTATTGAAATGTAGAACAGCCAGACACTTACCTGCTTATCTACATCATGTAACCAACAACATAGCTATGCTTTTTAAGTAATTGTCAAGATGGCAATGACATTATGTATGGATGTATCAGACAGTGCTTAATTGAACCCAACCATTATAATACCATTTATTCTAGCATATGTACAGTAGATATTGAAAAATATGAACCAATATTTGGATGGAGTACCATGTTCTAGTGATGACTTGCATGTGTGACTGTCTAATCTATTATTTATTACCTTATGACGTATGGTCAGGAAAACACACAATGCCGTGGCTGTCATGGTGGCATGGATGACTGGGGTGGGTGGCGGCACATGTTCCTTCCCACTCAGGGAGAGCTCTGCAGGTGGTGCATGGGCCATTAGACCAGCGTCATCTGTCTAACAGGTGTTTGTTTTTGTCAACACTGTACACTTTAGAGAATGTCGAAAAAGGGAATGGTGTGGCATTTCCCTAGCACAAGCCCCTTAGTGCCCTGGCACACCCAGCAGCTTGACACAGACCTGGCACAGGGCTAGTCTGGCACACTAGGTCCAAGTTTTGTGCAGGAGTCCTTTGAGAATTGCAAAGTCTACAGGTTTTGACACAAGGTACCCCTTGTACAACTGCTGTGTGATGCAGGCACCTTGTATCAAAATCTGACTTTTGAGAATCGAGCCCTGTGTTTTTATTCCTCAACAATACATTTTTGTTTTCTAGGTTCTATTCTTAACTTGTGTATTATTACATTTTCTCCTAGATCCACCCACACATTTTCCTTCCTAATATATATATTGCTTATTTTCCATTCATCTTTCCACGAACTTTGCTATTATTTCTCCATAGATAATTCCTGAAGAGGACTTATGATCAAGACATCAATTTTAACTCTAGTTTCTATTTTCAGTGTGGATTTTAAAATTATGTTTCAGTTTCAAATTCAATGGAAGAAGCTTTGTAGAAACTATTTTTTGCTTAAAGAGCTGCTGACATGATGGGACTTGCTGTGCATTCTTTACTACGGCAACTCAGTCATATTAATGTTGTGCTATTTTTTCAATTATGACATATTTTACCTTGCTTTAAAAGTGTTTTGCAGCTGCAGGTGTGGTGTGTTTTCCCAATTCACTGTAGCACTGTTGCTCCTATGACATGATGTCTGACATCACGCAGGGAAACAAGGGGTAGCTATGTTTCACTTAGAGGTAACTGCGGTCCTGCCTAGTACAGATGCTTGACAGTAGTCACAAAAAAATATGGTGTACATGCTGACAAGATCCAATGAACTGATCTTTCTGCAGCACTGTTGCCTCTAAATTATGTTTTTCAAACATATTTTTTTACAATAGCAAGTGCTCATCATTTATTATTGTAACTAGCACTACATCTCATTCTTTTCAACTATTTTCTCCCACTAATGTGCATGACAATTCTTCATCTGATAATAATTCTTTTGAAGAAGATGATTTTAACATTGTGTCAAACAATCCTCTTGGGAGTTGAAAGTCTTTTTTGAATGCCTTTAGCTGTCAATATGTAACATTTTATTTTTATCACTGTTCGTATTTACCCTGCAATGTAGTTGTGATCAACCAGTAAATGTTTCTACAAGGGAAAATTACACAAAGCTGCAAAGAATAGAAAGACTGACATGTGCCTCATACATTTAAAAACAGGAGCCCTCATGGAAGTGCCAAAAAATGCAAGACATGCATTGCTAAGGTTATTGTATCTTGGCTAACAAAAGATTTGACAGTTGGCTGTTATAGATTGTCAGCTATAATAAAATAATAATAACTTTATTTATCCAGCACCATTCAAAATATCAATGTTCCTTAACATAAAAGATAGATAAAACAAGATAAGATTAAAACACAGTATAAATACAGATAGTCAGTAAAAATTCATTAAATTCAATAAAATCAATGAGTAGGCTTGGTGCCACAGATAGGTTTTACAGTCCTGCTTGAAGCCCCATGGTCATGCACTCCCATAACTGATGGGGTAGAGAATTCCAAAGGGCTGGAGCCACATACATAAATGCACGTGCCCCCAATGATTTTACAGTTACCCTTGGATTCTCTAGAAACCCTTTGTCAGTTGAGTGGAGTGATCGCCCAGGGCAGTAGAGGATCAGGAGCTCTTTCAGGTAGTCTGGGCCGAGTCCATGTATGGCTTTAGAAGTCTAGAGTCCAACTTTGAAGGTGAACCACCACTGAATCAGCAGCCAGTGCAGTTCACTCAGCACTGATGTGATATGAAACATCCGGGGGGTCCCTGTCAACAGCTGGGTTGCTGCATTTTGCACCAGCTGCAAGTGGCAGATATCAACCCCCAGTAGCTCTAGATAGAGGGAGTTGCAATAATCAAGGTAGAAGGTCACAAAAGTGTGGACCAGCATGGGAAGGTCACCGGATGGAACTAGGTGTTTGACCCTGGCGATGTTCCTCAGATGGCAAAAGGAAGACTTGACGACTGCCAACACCTGAGATCACAGTGTCAGCCCATCATCAAGAATCACCCCCTGGTCCCACACCTGTTCAGAGGCAAGAAGCTGGGAGCCCACCAGGAAAAGCCCCATAGGCTGACTAGCCCCCAACCCCTCTGTCCGGTAACCTGGATCCACAACCATCACCTCAGTCTCTCCCAAGTTCAACTTCAGCCACCTGGAATTCATCCAATGCTGGATTTCAGTGAGGCAGTTATTAAATACTGAAAGTGCTCTATCCTGGTTGGGTGCAAAAGACAGGTAGAGCTGGGTATCATCAGCATAGCAGTGAAACCTCAGCCCATACCATCTTACAATGTCTCTGAGGGGCAGCATACACATGGCAAACAACATTGGGGACAACACTGAACCCTGTGGGTCCCCACATGACAGAGAGAGAGAGGATCGGAGGAATAAATCCCCAACACCACCCTTTGAGTTCTGCCAGTGAGGAAGGACAGTGCCATTGCATATCTGTGCCTGTCAGAAACACTTTTCACAGCTTTTACAGCTGAATCATGTCTCTTTCTAAACATCAGCCAAACTTCTCAGTCGAAATGTACATTTTTTGATAGATTTTTGTTTGTATATGTTGCTGTTGCTGTGAAGCAGAAGCGGCTGACAGACAGCATGCCAAGCTCTGATCATGAAAGTTAAAAACAGAAAAAGTTCAGTAGACCATGCTAAGGATGCCACAGAAGAATGGAGAACACTGTTGGTAGCAGGATAAAAATATTTATTTAAAATACATAAAGGTTAAAAGCACCACTAGGACAGGTGCCAAACATTTTCGAGCTTCACTCAGCCCTTTATCAAGGTGCAACACAGAATGGTGATCAGCAGTGTTTTATACAATAGAAAACAACAACCAGTGAGCATGAAAGAGTGCCAATCAGTAGCTTGAAATTCTGTGTAGACATTCACAATGCTCAATCATTCAGTTACTTTCATTCACAAAAATACACATAGTAAGTTTACAATTAATCAATATTTGAATGATGTCACCATGTCTGTAATTCATCCACAACAGCTCACATATTCACAGTCACTACAACGGCTACATCCATGTAAAAAGGCAACTCTGAATCAACAATGGTACAGTTCTACAAATGCAGACATCAACAAATAAATAAGTAGCCAAAGTGCAGTAGTTCCACATAATATATAAATACATTGAATAAGTATGGAGAGGATGGGGGGAGATAAACGATGCAGTCAAGATCACAGTAAGAATTAAAATGCTGCATCACAGTACATACATTATCAGCATTAGGACAAACTTGGCAAACCACATATACAAGTATCATGAATGAGGTGGGAACTAAGGTTATACATCAAAACCCTGGGTAAATGTTGAGCTGCTGATTGGCATTCCTTTGTGCTCACTAACTGATCATTTTTTTCCTATTGTATAAAACAGTACTGATCATCATTCTGTTACACCTTGATAAAGAGTGGAGTGAAGCTCAAAAATGGTTGGCACCTGTCCTAGGGGTGCTTTTAATCTTTATTCAGAATAGCTAACTTTGACAAAATCAACTATTTACTTTCATTTTTTGGATGCGATATGAAATAGACTGGTCTGTACACAAAACACAGCACCTGATCATAAATATAATAGTTTGCTTCTGTAACGTAATATGATATGTATATGATTATCTGAATTTTTTGTTTTGCCCTGTATCATGCTTCTGATTGCAACTCCCTCGACCTACTCCATATTCTTCCAAACATTGCACCTTATCTGCAGTCATATTCATGATACACTACAATGTCTGCATTGCACATTGTGTGTACAGTTAGTTATTACAACCTATTAACACCTCCTTGCAGAGCGTTCATGTTTAGTGAATTCTAGAATGTTTTACTAACAGCAGCCAGGCTATGGGGGGGGGGGGTTACAAATGAACTGAAGCAGGCAGATCAGTAACAACATGCTGTATAGTAGAAAACTCAGAATCTTATTCTCAAAGGATTTTGTGAAGCCAATTGCAACAGTTAGATGACTTCTGACATGTCTGCTACACTTACAGTTAAATTAGTGAAGTGCATGGCAATGCAGCTTATTCATAAAGTAAAAACAACTTCTGGAATTCATTAAATTAGTCCTAGATACTGTACTAGCCCCTCTCACCAACCTCCTAAACCGGCCACTATGTCTTTGTCAATTTCCCAGTGCCTGGAAAATTGCAGAAATCACCCCTATCCATAAGACTGGAGATAGAACCTCACCTAACAATTTCAGGCCCATCTCCATTCTCCCCCTCCCTCCCTCCAAAGCACTAGAAAAAATAGTGGCCATTCAGCTGTCCGAGTATCTGGCCAGATATGACCTGCTGTGTCCAGAACAACATGGATTCCACCCTGGACACAGCACCACTACAGCCCTCCTGGAGTTCTCCCAGCACCTCCACTCTGCTCTCGACTCTGGTCATGTTGCGGGTGAGGTGTTCATTGAGCTCTCCAAGGCCTTTGACACTGTCTGTCACACCCTCCTACTTGACTCCTTCCACCAACTTGGCTTCTCCCCTGGCCCACTAGCTTGGTTCACCAGTTATCTCTCTGCCATATCACAGTGCGTGAAGGTAAATGGCACCCTGTCCAATACCCTGCCCATTCGCTCAGGGGCCCCTCGGGGTTCCATCCTGGGCCCTGTTCTGTTCAGTCTATTTCTCAGTACCCTCCACAGCTAATGCTCGGGCAATATGGTACTCTATGCCGATGATGTGGTTCTCCTTGCCTCCCATCCTGACCCTGCATCTCTGCAGGAATCCCTACAGCACACATTCAACCCAGCTGAAAAGTGATTCCTTGACCACTGACTGGTCATTAACCTCAAAAAAAAAAAATCTATGCTTTTTTTTGCATCACCAGAATAAGGCCAAAAATGCCCCCCTCTACATTCTCCCCAGTAATGCTACCCTCTTGAGCAGGTGTCATCCTACAAATACTTGGGCATCACCGTTGACTCAGCTCTTACATTCCACACCCACATCAATACCCTGTCCTTAGCCATAAACTCTCTATCACCACAGAGATTGCTTCCCCCAAACTGCTCTCCAACTGGCCATCAACTCTTCTGTCCTGTCCCTAGTGGACTACGGCCTACCTATCTATGCTGCGGTCAACAATACTGCTCTCACCAGTATCCAGACCTCGATAAACAAGGCTTACAGGCTCCTGACCGGTGCATCCCTCTGCACCCATACTTGCCTGCTCTATTCCACTGCCAACCTGCTCACCTTGGAAGAGTGCCTGCACTACCAAACCTGCTTACTTGCCAAAAAATACCTGCTAGGACTTTCTCCCCCAGGGGTCACTGTGTCCCTGTGGCTAGCATCCCCATCCATTGCCACCCATAGCTCAGTTAAGGCCACCTTTCTGGTGCCCTGTACCAAGACCTCCCTAGCCCAAAGGTCCTTCCACTACTGTGCCCCCACATGGATCAACTCCCTCCCGCTCTCTGTCACTAAGTCTACCAAAATTGGTCCCTTTAAATTCGCTCTCCATAACCACCTCTTTGGCGCCCAAAGCTGCAGTTGCCCTTAATCAACCTAATGTTGGGGTCCCTCCCTGTGTCTTGGCCATAGTCTTGACAATGTCCATTGGACTGCTTCCCCCCTTTTTTTTCTATTTTCCTCACCCCTGTTCCCCCCCACCACCATCCTTCCACTTAGGTATTTCCCGGTATGACCAGGGTCATGACTTCTACTATTGTTATACTTTATACGATTGCTATTTACTGCATGTAACTTTATCCCATAAACCACTGTTATATTGTGTTCTTTTTGTTATCTGTATTGCACCTGCATGTTACCACTGTTGTATCTCACACTGTAACCATGTCTACCCTCCCTGCAATGAGGTGCCTTTGAAAATGAGTCCCTGACTCAAAGGTTGTAAATCCGACTTTCAAAAATAAATAAATAAATAAACATGAATATTCTGCAAGTAGATGGTAATACAATGCAATAAGTAATGTACTGTACACACAATGTGCAATGCAGGCATTGTAGTGTATCATGAATATGACCGCAGATAAGGTGAGGAGTTTGAGAGAATATGGAGTGGGTGAGGGAGTTGCAATCAGACACATGACATGGCAGAAAATTAAAAAAACTTCAGATAATCGTATACATATTGTATCATATTAAAGAATCAAATCATTATATTTATGATCAGGTTCTATATTTCAAGTACACACCAATCTATTTCATATTACATCCAAAAGATGAAAACCAGATCTTTGACATTGTCAAAGTTTGCTATTCCAAATACATAAACATTTATATTTAGTTAGCGGTACAAAGAAAAAAATATCTATAAAAATGCACACTTTGACAGAGACATTTGGCTGATGCTTGGAAACAGACATGATTCGGCTGCCAAAGCTGTCAAAAGTGTTCCTAGTAGACAGAGGTATGCAGTGTGCTCTACTGTTATCTGACAATCTTTCATTTGCCAAAATACCGTCGCCTTAACAATGCATGTCTTACATTTTTTGTACTTCCATGAGGGCTACTGTATGTTAAATGTATGAAGCACACATACAGTAAATGTTTCTATTCTTTGAAGCTTTGTGCAATCTTCCCTTGTATCATAGTAGAAAGAAACCTTTACTGGTTGAGCACAATAATATTACAAGGTCAATACAAACACTAGTAAAATTAAAACATTATATATTTACAGCAAAATGCATTTAGAAAAGACTTTCAACTCCCAGGAGGATTGTTTGACACAATGTCAAAATCATCTTCTTCAAAAGAATTATCAGATGAAGAATCATCTTGCACATTAGTGGGAGCAAATGGTTGAAAAGAATGAGATATAGTGATAGCAACAATAATAAATGGTGAGTACTCACTATTGTCAAAAATATGTTTCAAAAACATAATTTAGAGGACACAGTGCTGCAATAAGCTCAGTTCATTAGATCTTTTTGGCATGTACACAAATAGCGCCTGTGTGATCCTATCTCTGCAAGGCGCTTTCCAGACCTGACATCACTCACTAACTTCCCAGCAATGTAAACATGAGTGAAATGTGCATTCAGGCACTGTTCAATAAACTGGATTATTGTGGCTGTTTTTTTTTGTTTTAGGGCACAACAATATTGCGATTCAACTTGCTACCATCATAGGTGGCTCCGAGGATCACTGGAACAAGGTAAATAGCTCATGTTAGTTGCTCCTTATGGTCAGTACATATAGCTCAGTACACATAGCTCAGTAGTAGTCTGACATGGCTAACAAAGGGGGAATAAGAAGGGCTTTAGTTTTATTTAGGAAAGGTTGAAGAAATTTTGGAAGTTCTGTAGTATTCGTTTTTGTTAATGTAGTTTTTTTTCTAATTGCAATATGTCTGTACATACAGTATGCAGAACAGGGTCATTATTTCACACTTATACAGTTCCAGTTTGAGTAAGTGTTGTATATGTAGTATTCTTGAGTTGAAGAACAGACTGACACAGAATCAGAGACCTGTAAGTAGGTTGTCTTCTTTTTTTCAGACTGAAGATAAAGATACTATACACAGAAACCCAATGGTAAAGGGCTTCAGACAGAGCATGACATGAAACTACGAGGACACACACACATATGTAAGAGAAAGAGAGAGAGAGAATACATAATGGATATGTGTGGAATACAAGAAGTTATGCCCACTCAGGGGGCTAATTAGATAATAAGGCCACAAGCCCAAAGGGCAAGTGGCTTTATTATCCAATTAGTCCCTCATATGGGTATGTGGCCTTGCATGCCAAACATATCCAGAATTTATTTTATATAATACATGGTCTTTTTTTATTTTACTTGCTGTGTGGGGCTGGGTCAGTTATCTGGTAAGCCAGGGTCTGGACCACATTTGGGGTTTGCCATGGTGCTTTCTGGCCCCACATGTTTCCATAGCAGAGGCATTTTGTAAAAGGTCTCTTTTTTGGGGTTCTTTGTTGTTTCCATAGTATAGAGTTCCCCAATAAAAGGGTGTGTGTCCTGGCAGGTCATCCTCAAGTTCATTGGTGGGGTTGTGGATTATGGTGGTGTAGCATGTTAGTGGCAGTGTGGGGTAGTTTTGGAGGTCAGGAGGATGGTTCTTGGCTGGGGAGCGTCATGTGTCATTGGGTCCCATGGAGACAGTGGATTAAATGGCTTGGTTGCAGCAGTATGCAAAATAGCTGGAGCTTTGAGGAAAAGGGAGTTGGTAACAACTGCTGGGGTTCTTATGTGTTCCCTGCAGCCAGCCTCAAACTGTTTTAATATGAAGAGCCCCCAGTGGGGCAATGAGGCAGGGAGAAAGCTGCCTACAAACATGGCTGTTAGATTTTAAGTGTTAGAGAAGGGGGAGTGCTCCTGGACTATGGGAGGGAAGTTTAATTTCCCATGTTGTACAGGTAGAACCTTAATTCAGAAGCAACTGGGAGGTGTGCTGCAGTATACCTCCAGAGATATACAGAATCAATTGGAAGATATACAAATATATATATATATATATATATATACATACATATATGTGTGTATATATATATATATATATATATATATATATATATATAATGTGTGTGTATATATATATATTTGTATACCTCCCAAGTGGTGCTGTATTTCTCTGGAGGTATACTGCAGTACACATACCAATTACCTCCGAATTAAGGTTCTTCCAAATTTTGTACGTCAATAACTTTGCAGCTGTTCAATGGATTTGCACAACATTTGAAATAGACAGTATCAGGTTATAGATCTCTTGATCTGCCAAGTTGTGTTTTGATCAGATTTGTGGGTTTTGTGCAGCAAATTTTGAAAAAATTCATTTTACACCAAATTTTTCCCTGTTTTTTCCTCATCGTGCTGTGACCACACCGTTTGGAATTGTGAACTGAAATTTTCAGGGTAGAAGGAGGCCATCCTAAGGAAAAATCCAGCATTAGTGTGGTGAAGAAATGTTAATCTGTTCCAAAGTTATTACATTTTAATAATTTGGGTTCTGAGCCTGCTCAGTTCAGTCTTTGGGATAAATGCACAGTTTCAATCAAAGATTCCTGGTCATGAATGGCTCACGAACAGGGATCCCTTTTCATCAGCTGCCATTTTGTTTTTCTCTCTTAGTGAGGGGAGAAAACAAAATATTGGAACTTGCCCCAGGGACTTTTTTTTTTTAAACCAAGGCATGGGTTTGGCTTAGGAGAACTTTCTGTGGCCACCCATGCCTTTGATTTTGTGTATTTATTTAAAAAAATTGCAGTTTTAAAAATTAAAAATTCCTCTTTGTGATCCCTTTTCACCAGCTGATCCCCTTTCATGAGGATCGACTGGTGAAAATGGATTATGAAGAGGAATTTTAAATGTTAAAATTATAATTTTTTTAAATAAATACATAAAACCAAAGGCATGGGAGGGTTCAGGATGTTCACCTAAGCCAAACCCATGACTTGGTTTTGTAAAAATGAGTGTAATTTTAGTGGCTATTGCCATGTCTCCCTGGTGTCCGGTGGTACCCCTTCCCTCCATTGCCACACTTTTTTTAAACTTATGTGGCTACTTGCCACATCTCCCCGGTGTCCAGTGGTAGCCCCTGCCCTCCATTGCCCTACTTATTTAAATGTATGTGGCTACTTGCCACATCTCCCTGGTGTCCAGTGGTACCCCCTGCCCTCCATTGCCCTACTTATTTAAATGTATGTGCCTGCTTGCCACATCTCCCTGGGG
The DNA here is from genome assembly GCA_016271365.2 of Neoceratodus forsteri. Taxonomy (NCBI): domain Eukaryota; kingdom Metazoa; phylum Chordata; order Ceratodontiformes; family Ceratodontidae; genus Neoceratodus; species Neoceratodus forsteri. The sequence continues at coordinate 992,155,485 of CM057449.1, forward strand.
TCCAGTGGTACCTCACTGCCCTCCATTGCCCCAGTTATCATTGGTGGCAGTGGGTCCCATCCATTTCTTTTCCCCTTTTTTTTGCTGAAATGCAGAAAACTGTCCCTCACTGTCTTTTGCAGCCATTTGCTCTGCAAAGAAGCAACCCATCCATCACTTATTGTGCTTGCATCCCCCACCCAAACCCCACTGTGCATCCACTTCCATACACCCCCCTGACGTCCCCCAGACTGCCACTCACCTGAAGAGGTCCCTGGTTTGACTCCCACTCCTGTGATCAAAAACACTTCTTACTGCTGGAACCGGTGACTGCAATCTGAACTAAGGTAAATGCGGTCTTATTTTTTTCAATGGTGGGGGTTCACCTTTTGGCCATTACTCATCCGTTTTTTAAGATTTTGGTCCCAACTTTTCAATATAGACTCCTGGGGATCCCACCTCTTGAACAATATTACTGTCGTTAGGCAACACTCACCATAAAAGTGATTTCATGGTTGCTTGGCAAAATCTCCTTGCCAGTGGGATTTGCATAACGACAGTCACATTTTTCATCAAGTGGGGTCATAAGAAGGCTATGTTGAAAATTTAGGGTCAACATTTTAAAAAATGGCTGCATTATGGGCATTTGACTTAATCTCACTACGCACGCTTGTAACTCAGTAAATGTTCAATATTTTCACCCCATATTTTCAAAATACTCTTCTTATTACCCTTCCTGATGTGTATCCATCCCCTAAAAATTCATGCTGAGGAGATCGAAAAAGAAATTCAACATCAATGCATACCTGGATGATATCAAACACTCCACAAGATGGCAAGAATTCTATTTAGCGAACACTACGGAGATTGCACATGGTATTCTAAATGATATCATCACAAGTGCTCTAAACACCCATGCACCAGTTTCTAAACTACGTATCAAAAATAAAACCTGTCATTGGTTCAATTGGTTTAAATCCACCCTGCTCAACAGGGACAAGCTTTGGAAGAAGGCTCGAAAAACTAAGTTAGCCACTGACTGGGAGCAGTTCAGAAAAGCTAGGAATCTCTGCACCAAGAAAGTGCGAGACCCAAAAGCTGCATATTACATGGCTGAACTAGACTCATCATACCACAACCCTGCCAAATTTTTTAACACCATAAAAGATATAACTGGCAATGTCACAAGCAACCTACTCCCAGAAAAATTACATAGTGGAAATAGAACCATCATTGACAGAATAGAAGTCCTGGAAGCCTTTAATAATCACTTTACTACTGCTGGGCTAGCATTTGACTCCTCTCCAGCCAACCTACTGAGATTGCAACTAGGGATTAAGAACTCTGATGCAAGAGTGACTGACTCCACTTTCTCCTTCACACCAACCACGCTGAAGCAAGTTGAAGAACTAATATTACAGTTGGATACAAAAAAAAGTGCAGGTGCTGACTCCCTTGACCCCTACTTCATAAGAATTGCCATACATGTTTTAGCAGTACCGGTGACACATCTGTTCAACCTCTCACTACAGTCAGGAGGTATCCCGTCAATCTGGAAAACCGCTCAGATTATTCCACTACTGAAAACTGGGGATCCCACAGACCTCAATAACTACAGACCAATCTCCATTCTTCCGGTATTGTCCAAATTACTTGAAAAAATTGTGAGCACCCAGTTAAGGGAATACCTAGAAGCTAACAATCTTCTAAACCCAGCGCAATCTGGTTTCAGAACAAAACACAGTACCATCACAGCTCTTGCAAAAGTCACCAATGACTGGCAACTTTAATTGGACAAAAAAAATTGTGTTTGTGCTGTTTTCTTAGATCTAAGTAAGGCCTTTGATATGGTTGACCATGACCTGCTCCTCTCATCATTGAGGTCAGTTGGGCTTGACACCAAATCCATTACATGGTTTTATAATTATCTTTCAGGAAGAACTCAGCAGGTAAAGGCCGAAGGAGATATATCCCTACTCAGACCACTTCAAAGAGGAGTACCACAAGGATCTATCCTTGGCCCTATCCTATTTGCAATATATATCAACAACATCGACTTAAATCTTTCCAAAGCCACTGTACACCTGTTTGCTGATGATACAGTACTGTATGTGAGTCACTCTTCACCTATTACAGCCTGCAAAGAACTACAAGCAGAATTCGACCTGCTGCAACATCAACTGCTGGGAAAGAAACTACTATTGAATGCAAAAAAACCAAGGCAATGTTTTCTCCCTCAGGTGCAGACAGGATACACTATCCCTTCGACCTTCCTAAATTATCCACTGCCCTTGGTGAAAACCTAGATTATGTCACAAAATTCAAATATCTGGGGTATGGCTACATAATAGGTTAGATACCTAGAGCATTTGGAAGAACTGCTAAAAAACTCAGACAAAGACTTGGACTTTACTACAGAATAAGGCACTTCTTCAAGTGATTCAAAAAGAAGATGGTCCAGGCCACTTTCCTCTCAGTACTTGACTATGCTGACTTCTTATACAGTCGCTGCCCCTGTATGTCTGAACAAAATAGATACACTATATCACAGAGCCTTGAGGTTCATCACAGACCTACCTTACAGCACTCACCACTGTCTGCTTTACTCTGCAGTGGGATGGACTCGCTTCAAGCTAGAAGAGATAGAAATGCAATACTATGGACCTACCAGAGCAATATCGCAGCATCTTCCAAAATATATCTGTTTTCTACAAACCACATCAAATAGTTATGCATTAAAGTCTGAACCTCATTACCCTCAAGGTGCCTAAATTCCACTCCGACATGGTAGATATGCATTTAGCTATGTGTTATCCACTCTATGGAACACAATACAGAAGACATTGAAAGTGAAGAAGCTTATATCTATTACATCCTTCAAATATCTATATAATAGGATTTTCAAAGAAAATGTAACTGCTTCCATCAACACTAGATTAACCTTCCATTTATAGATAGACAGGACAAGCACCAGCACCCATGTGAAGTTACCCTATAGTTCACTAACCAGTGCCTTATTCATTTCCTATACCCTTAATACTTAATTCTCCTAACACTCCCAGCTCCTACCTCTCCAGCCTAACCCTCTCCTCTTCCTCCTGGACCTACTCTAGATCCTCTTATTGCACCAACTCTTATGATTCCTCCCCCCCACCCTGTTCCCTAGCCCTGACCATTACTGCAGGTATCCATCCTGCCAACTCCGTCAGCCACAAACCCTCCCTTGGAGTCATATCTTTAAGCTATCAATACATCCATTCATATTAGTTTAATAATTTTTCTAAGGAATTCTCTGATACTTTCAACCCTTCATCAAAATGTGACAGTATTAAAGTGTCTCCCATTACCTATTTTAGCAAGCTGGCTACCTCATGAATCATGTATATATGTATTATATCCTTGTTTTTCTAACATATCAATTTATGTGTTCTGTACTTGATATATTGTTTCATTTCTGTTTTCTCAAATTTGTGTATATTCCGATTGTTCTATTATTGGGATTTGTTGTATAACTCTCACTTCTGTCTTCTCAAAATTGTAAATATTCTGAATGCTATATTTCATGTAAATTGAACCTTGACCTTACCAGGTCCATCTTGCAAATGAGCCTTGCTCAATAATGTTCGCCTGGATAAATAAAGATTTGATTGATTGATTGATTGATTGTATCACAGCTGTCATTTCTCAGATCCTGTCCAAGACATGATTTTTCACCTGTGGTGTAGAACGGCATTGTGATTGCACAGAATTATGTTTTGGCTGGTATTTGAACATTTGTTGGGCTGGGTATATGTGGTGATGTAAAAAAAAGCCAATGTTGAAAATCTGGGTTCAAATAAGGATACTGTTATACTATGGTAACTGAGGTATGGGAGTGCAGGGCCACAGTAACATGTGGATACTGCTGTACTATGTCAGTGGAGGAATGGGAACGCAGGATGCAAAGGACCCTGTGCTCCCACTGTAATATATGGATATTGTTGTACTAACTCAATGGAGGTATGCCATAACATGTGGATGCTGATATATGATCTGGATGGAGGAATGGGAGCACAGAGTCTGAAGGACCCTGCACTCCCACAGTAAAATGACGATACTGTTATTCTACCTCAAAAAGTTAGAAAATTAGTTGTAAAAACATTGTTAATGCATTAGTTAGGGTTGGTACTAAAAAAGAATGGAAATGAGGTGTTAGGGTTTTACCGTAACACCCCACCCATTCCCTGCAGAGACCAGGAGGTGTCAGGAAAGTGGGGTGGCACTGGGATACTGACCCTAACACTCACCTCATAAAATTCTAAAAGTAAGTTGGGTGGAAACAGTATAGGAGAATGGGGTGAATGTTAGGGTCAGCAACCCCAGTGCCACCCCACTCGCGCTCCACCTCTTGGTCTCCGCAGGCAGGGGTGGGGTGTTAGGGTGAAACCCTAATGTCTCATTTCCCTACTTTTGTAGAACCAATCCTAACTAATGCATTAATGAAGTTTTTCCAACATATATACGACCCCAATGCACACCCCAATGCCAGTTGGGGGGTTGGGCAGGGGGTCCAAGGGGGGTTTTCAACCCTAACACCGAATTTCCTCACTTTTGTCACTGTGGAACAACCCTAACTAATGCATTAAATGGATTTTTTTGCCTCTAATTTCCCTTCTTTTTGAGAATGATAACGAGAAATAGTGAATGTAATGTGGCGGCGGGAGCATGGGGCACTCTGGACTCCGTGCTCCCGCACGTGATGTCTTGAGGCATAGTAACAGGAACAGCAACACAAACAGAAGTGCTAACAGTGGCACACATGGTAATGCAAGCGTGAATGAGAACAGAAAGGGTAACGCACACGGTGGCATAGATGGAAACAGTCTGCCACGTAATGTGTTGTCACATAGTAACATGGTGCCTGCAAACGGAAATGTCAATGGGCATGGTGACGCAAAGTGAAACAGAAAGAGAAACAGTACTGTAGACACAAATGGCAAAAAATAACAGAAACGCAAGGGCAAATAAAAACACAAAGGATAACGCACATGGTGGCGTAGACGTCAATGGTAAGTGAAACGGGTACGGAACCATAAGTGGAAAGGGCAACGGTAACAGTAATGTAAAGTGCACAGGCTGGTTTTCCCCAAAACCTGCCTAGAGAAAGACAGTGAGTACAAAGAATGTATGCATAATAATGGGTATGGGAGCAGAAAATGAGGACTTGGAATACTAAATAGGTTATATCTCAGGAACTGTAAGATGTAGAAAAAAAATTTAAGTCATATGATTTATGACTGTCCTGACTAGTTATGTACTTTGCCCCCATTAGGGAGCTAAGCATTTTTCTGATGAAAAGTCTGTATCTTGCACCGTTTCTGAGATACAGGCCCTGAAAGGAGTGGCGAATGCCGTAATGTTATCCTATGGGAAAAAAAGAGAAGTTCGGAGCGCCATAACTTTGCCTCCCTGTAATATTTTTTCACCAAACCACTGAAAGGCACATCTGTCAGCTGTTGACTGTCTTCCCTTCAAATTTCAGGGAAAAAAGACCAAACCGTTATTTTGCAGCAGGGTGCCAAAGGAATCCTGTAATGCATCGGGCGCCGTAATGTTTTTGTCCTATGGGAAAAATATCAACTTTGGAGTGCCGTAACTTTGCTGCTGTATAATATTTTTTCAATGCAATACTGAAAGGCACATCTGTAAGATGTCGGCTGCGTTTCCTCCAAATTTCAGCCCAAAACTCCCAACCGTTCTTTTGCAGCGCAGTGCCAAAGAATTGCTGTCATTTTCCCACAGACTAGAAAACTACTGTCGCAATTTGCGAAAGCTATCGCAAAAATTTGCAACACTTTCGTGAGCACAAAAGTACTTTGTGAAAGTACTTTTTCCAGAAATTTGAAAATCATATTTCTGGGGTGTTTTACCCCAAAATAAAGACATGGCTAGCATCCTGAGGGTCCGACTAGGTGAATACAAAAAGAATTAGGTTGCTAGAGGGTCCTAAATTTAAATGCCAAGCATTTTTCTGATCACTAACTGAAAACAAAATGGCAGATTTGCAAAAGTAACAGGGCCATTTGCGAAAGTAAAAATGCATTTGTGACACTGTCGAACTTTTTGTTAACTTTTCCCATTGACTTATAATGGCAAATTGTTTTTTGAATAACTTTAGAACTGTTTAATATTTTTTCACCAAATCTTCGAAAGGCACATCGGGGACCCCGGCCACATGTTCCCTGAAGATTTTGGGCCAGTCGTGCAAACTGTGCAACCTGTACACGCGACCGTAGAGTTCCAGAAAAGGCATAAACATGTGTGCAGATCACACTTAATAATTCCGCAGCCGTATATCCAACTGGTATAAAACTTGGCAGATCCCAAGGCCTGTGGTTCTCGATCACGTGTTCCAAATTTCAGGCAAATCCATCCAATGGTTGCAAAGTTATTAAGGTGCAAAATGTTGGGATTTAACATAGAAATGGCTCCTCAACTTAACTATGGTAGCACTACCGTGCTACCATAATACCACACACACACACACACACACACACAATTTATTCACCTATTAGCCCAGCTGAGATGCAACATCGTGTTTCCAGTGTGAACATATATCTATCCATTTTTGCTACTGGGTGGATTGGAACATTGCAGGTTAAGTGACTTGCCCAAGGTCACACAATGAGAATTTGGCACTAGTGAGGGTTGAACCTGCCATCTCCTGGTTCCCAAACTGGTGTTGTTACTGTGGGATTCTGCTAGGTCAGTGTTGTTGGACATTGTGTGACATAAGCAATAATAACAGGCGAGCAGGTGTGCCTGAAAGTTAAAACCTTTGTGATGCAGGACCCATGGACTTTGTGAGGCAGGAGAGCTGAACTCCTGAAGTAGTAGTGCATTGAAATTGGGCAAAAATGTGACCCCTCCTTTTTCACTATAAAAGATTCCTGGCACCTTTCAGTTGTATTTGGTGGTATGGTTTTATAATTCCACCAAACTTTGAGTATTTTACAAATGTTTAATTTAGTTATTTCTCAAGAGAAAAATGGCAGCCACCCTTTGCATAGAAATAGCATCCTAGACCTGGCAAGGGGTACGATTGAGAAAATAAAGATTCATGGTGTGCAGTACTTAGACATGCACATGTGACAATGCTAATATTTTTTTTTATTAATTGTAGCTGAAACTGGCTTTTTTGTAAAAACATTTTCCTTGCACTGCTGCTTTAAGTGTTCTACCTGCCTGGGAATGGGAAGTGTGTCACAAACGCTTTGGCACACATTCTGAAGTGTATTATTGCGCTTAAAAATGGATATTATTCAGCCAATAGAAAGATCACTGGTGGTCCCCGCCTTTGGTGGGCAGGATTTCAGATAACACCGGCTGTGTTGTGGAGCAAATTGAATTATCGAGTGGTAGATCCTCCAGATCAAAAGTGAGGTGCACTTAAGTAGCACACAGAGTAGCGCCCCCCCCCCAAGACATAACCTGCGAATGTATAAAGGCTTCCATCTGAAGTTGCAAGAGTTGCACAAATGTCATAACAAACACATCTTATTTATCACTCAAATTCATTAAAATGTTATCAAAATTTACACAATCCCAAAGTCCATTCTAAAATTGGAGTGGGGGTCTGTCATTTGTGAGCTAGGAGGGTTGCATTCAACTTCTTAATTTGATATTTTGTGGAGCTGTGAATAGCTATTCCCTGATGTTTTTTGTTTGTTTCCTTTTTTAATTACTTCTTTTAACTCTCTCTGACCTGTGTGTTTAGTGCTCCTTCATTGACACCAATTGCGATACTCTTGCACGCTACTGCAGGACCTCTGCCTGTGCTACAAGGTTAGTTGTAGCAATGAGTTGCCACTAATGACTAGCTCTAGCTTTGCAAGCTTGCCTAAAGCGAGTTATTTCTATCCCATCTCTTATAGCACCTGACCCTTACGTTTTCAAGCATGATCAGAAGAAACCATAACTTAATAGCACTGTATCTGCCACGTTGGAGTTGCCTTATGGATTAGCTGGCACATTCTTTGTAAATGATCATCAATTAATGGCACTGGCACTCATAATGGTTTGCTGATTGCAGTGGATATTCTACAGGTGCACAGATTTCCTTTGTTTCTGGTCTTGATCCGCCAGTTCATTTTAATATCAGAAACCAGTGATGGGGACATTGGCAATGACAGCCCTATTAAATGAAGTCGAAATGGGAGCTTTAAATGCAAAATGCCATTCCTCCTCAAAGATGCAAATAGCACGCATGGATCTGATCAAGCGCGGAGCAATTGAAACGGTATAGACCGGGTGTCGAAATGGACAGTTACTCAAGTGACATCTTAAAAAGCAGGAAGTTACTGCAAGGTCTAATTCCGTATAGCGGCACCGGGATTTAAATTCAGCCCTTATGGACGGATCTCCTGACACCAGGCTCCTCTTTTAATGCCAAGGTTATGCACATGGAGTAGTTTAAAGTTTTATGTATCTCCTTTGCAGATTTCAAACTCGTTTTGTTTTTATCATTGAATAGGTCTGGAAATATGTATATATGTATATAAAATATATAAATTTGTGACAACAGTCCTTATTCGTAACTCACTTTTTTTGAAATCGTGGATATATTTATTTAGTCATTATTTGTTTTTCTTTCTAGTCAATGAAAATGAAATCCTAAGAATTGTTGCGGCCTTATATTGAACTTCTGCAGATGTTCTTGAAATGACTGTTTTGCAGTTGAGGTCCAAATTCATATTCTTCTGGTGTATTTTACAACACATGAGAGTGTGGGCAACTTGTAAAAGTATGTGGCTATATAATCATTTAAGGTTATACCTGTATTTATGAATTGATTAGAATTCATTTCAAATTCGTTTTGCTGCTTATATGCAGCAAGTAAATTCCTCTCCAGTTACATATTAATCTGTATATTCTGCCAATGTGTCTCACTGAGAGGAAAGTTCGCCTTGTGACCCTCATTCATGCAGCACATCAAGAAAAAGGGTAAGAGACTGTATGCTGTCTTGGCCCTATATTATAAACTAGATGTCATATCTGGAGGGGCAATATTTTATATATACTGAGCAAGTTATTTGCCTTCCCGGTGCTTCAGTTCCCCCAAACCTGAAATCGTACAGGAGCAGGACTCCACTGCAATTGAAATGTTACCTCTCAGTTGCACTATCGTGCATGGTAAATAAAACAATGTCATCCTGATTTGAACAAATAAATGTGGTGTTGCTCGCAGCAGCAGGCTTCTCCCAATCTGCTAGCAAGTAACAGTTTGTTTGCCACTCAAATATCAAAGTGTGCCGCCCGGAGAAATGTTGAATCTCAATTTCTTATTGTTGTAGTTACCGAATTACTGATGGTTTCTATCCGTTGTTGTGATGGGACCAAAAGTCATGTCAACTGAAGAGACCAAAGGGGGGAAACGAATCATACTAAAGAAAAACAGATCAAACTATATAGGCCCATATTCGTTCATAAAATTGTATTTATGTATTCAGTTTGGGGGGGATATTTTATTTATGTAATTGTGATTTGTTAGTACAAGAACTTACTATTTCGAAGGCCTAGCAAAGAAAACAATATTCAAATAAATAACATAGTATCTTGAGGCAAGAAAGGACTCTAGGTCCATAGGGTCCATGCTCTCTCACCAAACTCCTTTCAATAATCAGGGAGTAAGTAAGCTGTGCAAAACATACTCATTTGTAGGGATATTCCACCCCTTTTGCCTAGCGTACCTTACAATTCTTTTGGTAAGCTATGTCCCAATGTACTTTAAACAGGTAAGCTAAGTCCAAAGGTACTTTAAACACCTTTACACTATTAGACGTTTAACTACTAACTGAAAGGAGAAGAGAGCAGGAGGATTCGGAATGAACTGCAATTTATTAAGCAGCTAGCTGAAATGTGCTGTGATGGGCCTAGTTAATCAGTCTTCCCCCACTCTATTGTATAAAACCAACCCATTTTCTTTCCTTAGACATCTGAGAGGACTGAAGATGATCATTCAGTGAACCAGTAGTTTGGGGTTTGAATCCAATATCTCCTGTTTTGGTGTTCTAACAGCTAAATTACACTACTTCTCCAGTAAATAAAATCATGAATGGCAATACCTGAAAATTTGGTAAACATTTTTATCTTGATCATCGAAGGACATGATAGCGTACGATACAGCGTGGGCTACACTGGCTTGGAAAATTGTCATTACCTTGAATGATTGTCCTTGGCCGTGATATTTCACTGTTTAGCTCATCTCCGCTTGCAAGTCCATTTGTGTGCTTATGGGGTCAACACAGGATGAGCTTTTATACTTTTCATTCTAAAATAAAACACTTTGGAACCTTACAGACCATCTCAGCTTTAAAATAGACACCTTGCTAACATATCTCGTTCAATAAAGTCTCTTACAAAGCAGCATATTGACAGATAAGGTAGTAATCATGTATGTGCTTGTGTTGCAAAGGTATAGGAATGTTTTCTCTTTACAAAATCAATGCAGCTGGATACAACACAGCTGAATTTGTTCCAGCACTAATGCATTCTTTCGAGTTGATACAATGGTAATAAGTTTGACTGGCGTTTTTGACACAGCATTTCCCTCAAAACTCAGATATAATTTCCAATATCCTGTACAGAAAGGTGCTTCATCCTGTATGTCTGCAGAACAATCCCAGGATTGTGTCAGCATAATCAGAGATGGGAGTACACACAATGCTTTGAGACTCTTACATACAGCTCACATCATCACCCGCAAAATATTTTCAGGAAGACAGAAAATAGAAGTTGATGTTGACTTGGCACTCAATGCCTTTTGCAAAAACTGCCTGTAAAAGTCTTGTTTTGCTAAAATGCTTGATCGGACTACATATATGTGTGTATATATATATATATATATATATATATATATATATTCAGTGTTAGGGGTTGAAAACCCCCTTGGACTCCTACCCACCCCAACTGGCATTGGGGTGTGCATTAGGGTCATCAGCCCTAACTCTCACCCCATCACATGTTAAAGTAGCAGAAGTACAGGAGAATGGGTGAGAGTTGGGACCGATGAAATGCACCCCATGCCGGGTCCATGGGATTTTCAACCCTAACACTGAATTTCCTCACTTTTGTCACTGTGGAACAACCCTAACTAATGCATTAAACAGAGTTTTTTTTGCCTCTAATTTCCCTTCTTTTTGAGAATGATAACGAGAAATAGTGAATGTAATGCAGCAGCGAGAGCGCGGGGCCCTCCGGACCCCACGCTCCCGCCACGTGATGTCTTGAGGCACTGTAACAGGAACAGCAACGCAAACAGAAGTGCTAACAGTGGCGCACATGGTAATGCAAGCGCGAATGAGAACAGAAAGGGTAACGCACACGGTGGCATAGATGGGAACGGTCTGCCACGTAATGTGTTGTCACATAGTAACATGGTGCCTGCAAACGGAAATGTCAATGGGCATGGTGACGCAAAGTGAAACAGAAAGAGAAACAGTACTGTAGACACAAATGGCAAAAAATAACAGAAACGCGAGCACAAATAAAAACGCAAAGGGTAACGCACATGGTGGAATAGACGTCAATGGTAAGTGAAACGGGTACGGAACCACAAGTGGAAAGGGCAACGGTAACAGTAATGTAAGTGCACAGGCTGGTTTTCCCCAAAACCTGCATAGAGAAAGACAGTGAGTACAAAAAATGTATGCATAATAATGGGTATCGGGAGCAGAAAATGAGGATTTGGAACACTAAATAGGTTATATCTCAAGAACTGTCCGACGTAGAAAAAAAATTTAAAAGTCATATGATTTAAAAGTCAGTATCTCGCACCGTTTCCGAGATACGGGCCCTGAAAGTTGCGGCGAATGCCGTAATGTTATTTTATGGGAAAAAAAGAGAAGTTCGGAGCACCATAACCTTGCCTCCCTGTAATATTTTTTCACCAAACCACTGAAAGGCACATCTGTGGGCTGTTGGCTGTCTTCTCTCCAAATTTCAGGAAAAAATACCAAACCGTTATTTTGCAGCACGTGCCAAAGTATTCCTGTAATACGTTGGGCGCCGTGATGTTATCCTATGGGAAAAACCATCAACTTTGGAGTGCCGTAACTTTGCCGCCATATAATATTTTTTCAACACAACACTGAAAGGCACATCTATGAGATGTCAGCTGCGTTCCCTCCAAATTGCAGCCCAAAACTCCCAACCGTTCTTTTGCAGCGCAGTGCCAAAGAATTGCTGTCATTTCCCACAGACTAGAAAACTACTATGCATAATTTGCGTAAAGTTTTCATAAACATTTGTGACATTTTCATGAGCGAAAGTACTTTCAAGAAAGTACTTTTCCAGAAATTTGAAAAGCATATTTCTGGGGTGTTTTACCCAAAATAAAGACATGGCTAGCATCCTGAGGGTCCGACTAGGTGAATACAAAAAGAATTAGGTTGCTAGAGGGTCCCAAATTTAAATGCCAAGCATTTTTCTGATCACTAACTGAAAACAAAATGGCGGATTTGCAAAAGAAACAGGGCCATTTGCGAAAGTAAAAATGCATTTGCGACACTGTCGAACTTTTTATTAACTTTTCCCATTGACTTATAATGGCAAATTGTTTTTTGAATAACTTTAGAACTGTTTAATATTTTTCACAAATCTTCAAAAGGCACATTGGGGACCCTGGCACTTCCATTCCCTGAATTTTGGGCAATCGTCTAAACCGTGCAACCTGTACGCTCGACCGTAGAATTCCAGAAAAAGCGTAAATGCACGCAGATCATGCTTAATAACTCCACAGCTGTATATCTGACCAGTACAAAGCTTGGCAGATCCCAAAGTCTATGGTTCTTGATTGTGTATTCCAAATTTCAGGCAAATCTGTCAAACGGTTGCAAAGTTATTAAGGTGCAAAATTTTGGGGTTTAACATAGAAATGACTCCTCAACCCTAACTATGGTAGCAGTACCGTGCTACCATAATATATATATATATATATATATATATATATATATATATATATATATATACTATACATATATATATATATATATATATATATATATATATTCATTACCAAAACCTTTGTTAATGCATCAGTTAGGATTGAAGCAACAAATGTATGGAAATGAGATATAAGGTTTGAGCCCCTAACCCCCACCCTGCCACCCCACCCCCCTCCTCCACACACCAACAGGCATTGGGATGTGCTATGGGGTCATTAGGCCCAACCCTCACCCCATTCCATGTGTAAACAGGCTGACATGGTATAGCATAAGAGAATAGGTTGAGAGTTAGGCCTAATGACCCAATAGCACACCCTGATGCATGTTCATGTCTGGAGGATGGGGGTGGGGTGGTAGGTTGGGGGTTTAGGTGCTCAATCCTAACATCTCATTTCCATACTTTTGTCACTTCAACCCTAACTGATGCATTAACAAAGTGTTTTGCAATGAATTTCCTTATTTTTTGAGAAAGTGTAATGTAACTGGTATATGTTTGTGAGAGCATGGCCCATCCATGACTCACACTCCCTTCAAGCTGCCCATTTTTGCATAATGATATGCGTCTTTTGGAGTAAGGGCCCTCTGGGCTCTGCACTTCTACTTACACATAACTACGGAACAACAGAGCAGCCCTATAGGGCTGAAAAGGAACCCTTGCAACACTAATTTGCCAATATCTCAGTAACTGTAGCAGCTATGAAAAATATCCCACTGCAGTTGTAATCATGACTTCAAAACCTCCGTGCATGCTTAGTTTACCTAAATGAAAAATCTGTATCTCAAGTCGTTTCTGAGATATGGGCACTGAAAGACACTGAGGGCACCACAATTTTATCTTATGGGAAAAATCTCAACTTTGTAATGGCATATCTCTGGAACTGATTAAACATTTTGCACCTAAACAGCATAATTCACATCTCTGGGACACCCCCTTTATACCCTGCAAATTTCAAGTCAAAAGACCAAACCGTTTATTTACATTGCACTGGGAAAGTTTAAAAATTCCTAGTTTGTGAGGTGACAAAATCCCCGTTAGCAAGGTCAATCGCCATTTGCAAGTTGTCAAACTCATCATTTGTGAGAATTCCTTGTTCGTCAGATTTTGGCCATCTGGTCTGGAAATTGCAATCAAGGATTTTGTCAGCTTGTGAAAGGGGATTGGCTTGTGAAAGGGTATTTTAACAGCTTGCGAACAGGGATTTTGTCACCTCTTGAAAGAGGATTTGAAAAAACAATCCCCTTTCGCAAGCTGACAAAATCCCTGTTCGCGAGCCAATCCTTGTTCGTGAGATAGGGCCATCTGGTCTGGAAATCATGATCAAGAATTTTGTCAGCTCGCGAATGAGGATCAGAAACATGTGATGAACAAGGAATTTTTACATTTAAAACAGCTGTTTTTTGACAAAAACGAACCAAACCAAAGCCATGGGTTTGTAGAGGGCATCACCCTGAACAAAACCCATGCTTAAATTACCACAAAACACATCTGTGGGGCAAGTTACATTTTGTTTGTTGAGAAAAATGAAAGGAAGATGGTGGTTCGCAAAAGGGGGATTTTTCCTCATGAATGGGGATTTTATAAATCCCCATTCATGAGGTAACAACATCTTTAATCACAAGCCCAATCCTCTTTTGCAAAACATACATATAAATCTAAAACTGAGCATGCTCAGAACCTGAAAACACAAAATTGAATACATTTGTAATGGAGTAATATTTTTTCACCACACCAATGCTGGATTGTTCTTTGAACAAACCTCTCTCTACCCTGAAAATTTCAGATCAAAATTCCAAACGGTGTGGCTGCAGCGTGATGGGCCAAAATCAGCAAACGTGCACAAAAAAAAAAAGCATTATTTGTGCTTTGCTGCACATAAACTGCAAATTCAATCAAAATGCAACTTGGCAAATCAAGAGATGTACCATACGAGACCACAAATTCCAAAATTTGTGCAAATCTGTTGAATGGTTGCAAAGTTATTAACGTACAAACTTTGGTGTTTAACATTGAACTGCCTACTCAATCCTAACTATAAGGGCACGGTCACACCCCTATAGTTAGGGATGAGTAGGCACGTCAATGTTAAACTCAAAATTTTGCACTTTAATAACTCTGCAACTGTTGAACAGTTTTGCATGGAATTTGGTATGCAGCTTCCTGTATGGTATCTCTCTTGATCTGGCAAGTTTTGTTCTGGTCAGATGTGAGGTCTCTGAGTTACAGAGAGGTGAAAAAACATGTTTTTACCTATTGACTTCACTGGACTTTCTCTTTGAACTTGTCTACAGTCCAGAGGGTTTGGTTGTTTGGCATGAAATTTGCAGGGACCTCCCTCTTTTACCATTTGCATCTGTACAGCCCTATGCTGCTGCTGCACTATTCCACTAACAGCACTTCCTTTCTTATCCCTTTCTCATTCCTGCCCTCTTTTCATTCTACCTCATCCCCCCTTCCCTTACCCCTCCACTCCCACTCCCACTTCCCTCCCCTCTTCTCTGTGTCCTCACCTTGTTCTCACCCTCTATCTCCCGCCCTGTGGGTCTTTCCTGCTTAAGCTTCATTGTGGCATCTCCCTCCTTGCTCTTATTTTGCTCCTTCCACTCCCCAATTCACCCCTGTACTTCTCTCCTTGTAAGCCCTTTCACCCCTCTTCAGACAAGGCCACTGGATGCACTTTACACAATATTTATCTTGCCATATTGTTCTTTTGTTTATGTAATTACTTTCTTCATGTTGTACTACTTACTGAAACCATTGTAATTTGCTATTCTTGTGACTTGACGTGGAACCTCTGTAAAACAGCCCTTAGCTCAAAGGTCTTTCCAATTTGTTAAATAAACAAATAAATTAAATAAATAAATAAAGGTAAAAAGGGACTAACCCATAGATGTGCCTTTTTGCTAGTCTAGTGTAAAAAGAATAAGTAGTTTTTAAGTTATTGCAATTTACAAATTTTGAAAACTAATTTCTTAGCATGCTCAGTAGGCACTTCAGTATAGCTGCATGATACAAAAGAGGAATCCTGCATTGTATGAGAACATTCCTCTTTTGTATGGCCACCATCTTGTTTTCATTTTTGCCCCCCCAAAATATTTTTGAAATCTCTCAAAATGATATTCTTGGGAGGAACCAACACATGTAGCTTGCGTATTGGGACTCCCTTTCATGCATTCTGTACTTCATGGGACAAAATTGGGCTGGCAGTATAGCCTAGAGGTTAGAGGAATGAGGTGTGGACAAGCTTGATACATCCAGCAGACCAGACCTGAGTTTGATTCTCACAACCTCCACTTGCATACTGTGTGACTCTGAGCAAGTCACTTAACTGCCCAGTGCTCCTAGGTCACCCCTGAAAACAGGCACTTGTTCCTAGTGCACCTTACCCGGTTACCAAAGACTAAAAAAAAAAAAATGCCCGTAAAATATGTTTATTTAATCACTGAAATCCTACTTCTTATAAGCATAATATGACCTAGGATCCTAGTTTGTATGTATGAGATACAACCTAAGATCCTAGGTTGTGAGCTGAAAATAGGATAAAATTATTAAAAAAAGGTTTTGCAAACATTGGGTGCCCAATCCCCATGTCATCACTAGAGCTCCCCCACCAGTATGAGACACTGAGGAGCAATTCTCTGACACTGGGATTCCCACTCCCACTGTCAGATGATGCCCCTTCCCTGCCAAAGCCTGTAGTTTTCAATTGCTGACACAGGGTGTTCAAACACTGTGTCGGCATGTATGCACCCCCACACACACACACACACTAATATGGCACACTGGGAGCCCACCCCAGTGTGCCCAAATATGTATTGTTCATACCTGTAAATAAAGAAAACTCTCCCAGTGTGCCCAAATATGTATTGTTCATACCTGTAAATAAAGAAAACTGTCCCTAATGTCTACATTTTTTTAAACTTGCAAAAAAGAAAATGGTCCCTTGTCGTCTCCCAAGTCTCCCCTCCTCATCCCCACCCTCCTACTGATCACCCACCTCCCCGTACACAAACCTTACCCATACTTTCCTCCAGAGGTCAGGAGCAATGATCTTCTCTGGACTGGGACACATCTGCACCCTTCAAAGCCAAACCGCAAACTGAAGAATCAAAGGTAAGCCATATAATGCCACGCAATGTGTGGGGTTTCAACTTATGTTGCTATCTCGCCCATTTTTTGAGATTTTAACACCAAATTTTCAATGTGGGGTTTTTAGGACCCCACCTCATGAACAATGTCACTGTCATCTCATTAGTCTGTCCTGAAAGGTGATTTCATGGTCACTGCACAGAATCTTCTTTTGGGACCAATTAATGAAATGACAGCCCCAGTGTTCATGATGGGAGGTCCCAAAAAGCCTATGTTGAAAATCTGGTGCAAACAATCCAAAAAATAGCCATGTTATAAGAGTGCATTGTGCAGTTTCTACTTATGTTTGTAACTTCATCAATTTTTGATATTTTCACTCCAGATTTTCAACATTGCCATTTTTTCACACCTCTTCATGAACAGTACAGCTGACATTTCTCACATCCTGCCCAAAATGTGTTTTCACACCCGTGTTGCAGAATTGCGTGGTCACTGTGCAAAATCAACTTTTTGGGGGGGATTAACAAAATCACACTGCCAGTGTTCATGAGGGGATTTCCCAAGAAGCCCATGTTGAAAATTTGGAAAAACAATTCCCATAAATGAACAGTTTCACCTTGATGTTGTTAATCCATCCTGAAAGTTGATTTCACACAGGTGCAAAAACAGGTTTTGGGCAGGATGTGAAAAATGACAGCTGTACTGTACATAAGGAGATGTGAAAAAATGGCAATGTTAAAAATCTGCGGTAAAAATATATTAATAATTGGCGAAGTTATGAGCATGCATAGAAACTGTGCAATGCACGCTCGTAAGGCAGTCATTTTTTGGATTTTATCACCAAATTTTCAACATGGGTTTTTTGGGATCCCACCTCATGAACAGTGACACTGTTGTATTATTACTCGGTCCCAAAAGGTGATTCTTCACAGTGACTCCGAAATCACCTTTCAGAACTATGAGACAAAATGATAGTGGCTGTGTTCATGAAGTGGGATCCCAAGAACCACATGTTGAAAATTTGGTACAAAAATTCCTAAACTTCACCGAGATATCAATATAAGTTGAAAACCCCAATTGACTCCCATTATACAGCACTTACCTTGATTCCTCAGATCACAGTTCAGCATTGAAGAGTGCAGATGTGTCCAGATCCACAGAATATGACAGTGCCAACCCTTCAGCGGTAAGTATGGGTTAAGGGGGGATGTGGTGAGGTGGGTGTACAGAGGGAGGGTGGGATATGGGGAGAGATGATGGGGACCATTTTCTTTTTTCAGGGGTACAGTACAGTACATATACATGCGTATAGTACATATAAGCACTCAGTGAATGACAGTAGCCCCATTACTGCATAATGGTATCCATATGTGGAAGCGCAGGTCTCTCTAGGCCCTGTGCTTGCACTCATCTATAACTGTAGAGATGCAGCACAGACCTAGACATATTCCAAATTACTCTTGTGCTGCAAATGGTGCAGTATCTCAGAAATGGGCACTGCATGCATTGCTTGCCAATTACAGGCCTATTTATATCATTCCACCACTGTCAAAAGCACTGGAGTGCATAGTCTCAGACCAGCTGGATGAATACCTTAATAAATAAAATATTCAATGTCTGGAACCACATGGATTTCGGAAAGGGCACAGTACCACCACAGCTCTTCTGAAGTTCACCAGCTGCATACACAGTTCAGTGGACCAGGGTAACCTTGTTGGTATGGCCTTTATTGATATAACAAAGGTCTTTGACATGGTCAGTCACTCGCTACTGCTTCAACAACTCACCCCGATAGGCCTCTCTAACCCCGCTACTAACTGGTTCAAAAGCTATCTAGCTGATCGTTACCAACAGGTAAAGATTGGAAACATCACATTTGGGCCCCTGCCAGTTCATTGTGGGGTCCACCAGGGGTCAATCCAAGGACCCCTCCTTTTCAACTTCTTTCTAAATAGCCTACCTCGACCGTGTGACCAACAGATACTTCTCTATGCAGATGATGCTGTTATTTTTACTTCTCAACATGACCCTCACACCCTAAACTATCAGCTATAACATGCTTTTAAACAAACTGAAGATTGGTTCAGAGCCCACAAGATGGTTCTGAACTATAAAAAGACAGAAGTAATGCTTTTTAGTGGTGCTAGAAGCAAACACAAAGCAGCATCCCTTAACATCATTAACTGAGCAGGGGTTTCTCTTCAACAAGTGGAGCAATTCAAATACCCGGGGTTACGCTTGACTGTTCCCTCTCCTATGCAGAATACATTGAGAATGTGGCCAAAACAGTCAACATAAGAATTGGGTTCCTGCACAGGCACAAGAAATGCCTAACACCTGAAGCACTCCGAACCACAATCCATAGCACAGTTGTCTCTGTGATCGACTATGGCCTGGTCATATACAGCTCAGACACTCCCACCTCACTACGTAGGATAGCAGTAGCCCTAAACAAAGCCTGCAGACTGCTCACCAATTCCCCCTGACTAACGCACACATGTGACCTCTATGAGCAAGCCAAGTGGCTACAACTTGAAAACAGGATACAATATCAAACCTGCCTCTTAGCTAAAAAATCACTACTCAGACTTCAGCCTCCTGGAGTCACAAGCCTATTAAGCTTATTCACAGGCCCACATCACATCAGGAACTCTGACCATCAGGGTCTCACCAACCCTCACTGCGGAACCTCCCAAGGGCAGAGGTCCTATGGTCACCACTTTTGCTCAATAACCTTGGCACTGAACATAATGCCATGCAGAGATTGGAGCTTTTCAAGAACAAGCTAAGACAACACCTAATGAAGAAAAGCTCCTGTGACTGTACTTTCTAATTACTCCACACACTCCCACTTCTGACCCCGGTCTTACTCACCTTTCAGGTTATTACCATCTCCTCCCTACTCCTACTTTGTCCTTCTACCCTGAATTGTCCCCATTTTTGCCCTGCAATACCTTGCACTCTCCTCTCCTACCTCCCCCTAAATAGTCATCATGCCCCCCCCCCACTCAGTGCCCCCTACTCTCCTTTCTGGATAGTTGCTTACTGTCTTTTACTTGACAATGCCACCTAGGCTGCTACTGTTACCTGAATTATCCTAGTGTTAAAACCATCTCTGTTTCCTATTTACAATGTGTTTTTGTCTATGTTTACTCACCTAGCTAGATACTCCTAAACCCACAATATATGTACACCCACCCTTACGATGTGGAACCTTTGTAAAAGAGCGGTCTCCCCCTCAAAGGTATTGTAATCCAAGATTGAATAAATAAAAAAAAAAGTAGCAACCTTGGAAAAAATTTCAATGCAGTTGCAGCGATGGACTGGCAACCTGCACACATGCTTAGTACACCTACAGCAAAGGTGTACTAAGCTGCGCTTAGCAAAAAATATGCATCTCGAACCATTTTCAAGATATAGCCACTGAAAGGCATCACGTTTGCCATAATGTTATCCTATGGGAAATTTATCAACTTTGTAATGTCGTAACTATGGAATTGATGCCAGTTTGTACACGTGGGACAACCCCCTTGTACCCTGCAAATTTAGAGTGAAAAGTCCTAACCATTTCTTTGCAGTGAACTGGCAAATAAACAGCACCCTTTAAAAATTCCTGTATGTGAGGTGTCAGAATCCTTGTTCATGAGCTGAATCCTTGTTCATAAGGTGTCAAAATCCTTGTTCATGAGCTGAATCCTTGTTCGTGAGGTGTCAACATCTTTGTTCATGAGAAATCCTTGTTTGTGAGATAGGTTCCGCTGGTCCTGATCTCGCGAACAAGGATTTTGACATCACACGAATAAGGATCAGCTCACGAACAAGGATTCTGACACCTCACAACTAAGGATCAGAAGCAAATGATGAACAAGGATTTAATTATTTTTAAATGGCATTTTTTTGGCAAAACTAAAGGAAGTCAAAGCCATGGAATTCTAATGGGTGTCACTCCGAACAAAACCCATACTTTAATGTCCACAGAAGAAACCACTGGGCCAAGTTACAAGGTTTTGTCAGTAAAACTGAAAAACAAGATGGCGGCTCACAACCAAGGAATTTTTTTTCACAAAATCCTTGTTCATGAGCTGTTAAAATCCTTGTTCATGAGACCAATCCTTCTTCACAAAATATACCCCTATCCAAAAGACTGAACTGAGCATGCTCAGAACCCAATATTTCAGAATGTAATAACTTTGTAACAGAGTAATATTTTTTCACCAAACTAATACTTGCTTATTCATTGAGAACACTTGTTTCTACCTTGTAAATTTCACCCCAGCATTTCAAACAGTGTGGCCACAGCGCGATGGACAAGATAAGCAAAAACTGGCAGAAAAAAGCAAAAAAAAACACTTTTTCCACTGTGTGCTGCATGAAAACTGCACATACAATCAAACTGAAACTTGACACATCAGTAGAACTTCCACACAGAACTGTGAATACCAAATGTTGTGCAACTCTGTGGAATGGTTGCAAAGTTATTAAAGTGCAACATTTGGGGTTTAACATAGAAGTTGACGGCAAATAAGGACCGCAAGGCCCATCCAGTCTGCCTATTTCTTTTTCTACCTTACGAATGTGCCATTGGTCTTTGCTCTGTCAATGGCCTATCTATTCATACTCAGCTGTATTGCTCACGTATGCCTATCCCATGCCTGTTTCAGGCCCTGCACTGTATTCATATCCACCACTTCCTGAGGTAGGCCATTCCATGCATCTGCCACCCTTTCTGTGAAAAAGAACTTCCTCACATTACCCCTTAATTGGCCTCCCTCTAATCTCATGCTGTGTCCTCTTGTCCTGCTATTTTTCTTGTATTGAAACATATTAGACTCTTTCACCTTGTTAATGCCCTTAAGGTGTTTGACTGTTTCAATCATATCACCTCTCTCCCTCCTTTGCTCTAGGGTACACATATTGAGCTACGTTAATCTGTCCTCATATGTTTTCTGATGCAGTCCCTGTGGCATTTTGATTGTCCTTCTCTTGACTGCCTCAATTTGTTTAATGTCCTTGTGAAGGTGTATCCTCCAGTACTGCATGCAATATTCCAGATGGGTCCTAACCAGTGTCTTGTAAAGAGGGATTATTACCTCCCTTTTCTGACTTGTGATACCCCTACTAATACACCCCAACATCCCACTAACCTTACTTACTGCTTTAGTGGTCTGCTTGAATGATTTCAGATCATCTGTGATGATGATGCCCAAGTCTATTTCTTCCTTTGTGACTGCCAGTAACTCCCCTCCCAGCCTGTAGGTGGCTTCAGGGTTTCTCTTCCATATGTGCATGATCTTGCACCTCTTTGCGTTAAACCCCAGTTGCTTTCTTTTGACCATTTTGCTAGTTTATCAAGATCTCTTCTCATTCTGCTCACCCCATCTGGATCATCTACTCTGTTGCAGATCTTGGTGTCATCTGCAAACAGACAAACCTTACCCTCCAGTCCATCTGCGATGTCACTGATGAAGATATTGAAGAGGGCTGGCCCCAGAACTGATCCCTGAGGTACCCTACTTGTGAAGTGCATCTCTTCTGACTGTATTCCGTTAACCACCACCCTATGTTTTCTGCTGTCAACCAGTTTGCCACCCAGTTGAACAACTTCTGACCTACCCCGAGCCTACCCAGCTCATTAATCAATCTTCTATGTGGAACAGTGTCAAAAGCTTTGCTGAAATCAAGGTAGGTGACAGCAACTACTCCCCTTGGTCCACCACTCTGGTTACCCAGTCAAAGAACTCTGAGATTAGTTTGACATGACTTCCTTTTGTAAACCCTTGCTGTCTTGGATCCTGTGCTCCTATGGATTCCAGGTGTTGCACTATCCTTTCCTTAAGGAGTGCCTCCATAATCTTGCCCACTACTGAGGTAAGAGTGATTGGTCTGTAGTTCCCTGCCTCCTCCCTGCTACCACTCTTGTGGAGCAGGATCACATAAGCCCTTCTCCAGTCCTCTGGGACTTCTCCTGTGCTCAGCGACTCACTAAACTGTTCTGATAATGGCTCTGCTAGTTCCACCCTTAGCTCCTTTTGTACCCTGGGATGTATGCCATCAGGTCCCATTGCCTTGTCCACCCTGTGTTTATTGAGCTCTTGTAGGACCCTTTCTTTTGTGAATGGACTAGTGCACACATCCTTCCCCCCTGTGTCCATGGTGCTGAGCTGTGGGCCTTGCCCTACCTCCTCTTCAGTAAATACTGAGAAGAAGTATCTATTTAGGATAGATGCTTTTACATGGTCCTTGTCCTCACATGCCCCCCTTATCCCCTTTGATCTTAGCAGTACCCCCTCTAGACTTTCTCCTTTCACTAATGTATCTATAGAAAGTCTTGTCACCTTCTTTTACTTTTTGTGCGAGTGTTTCCTTGAATTGAGCCTTTGCCTGCCTTCCCTGCTTCCCTTAGGAAAGTTTGATATGCCTCCCTATCTTCATCCTGCTGAGTTCCCTTACATTTCCCTGAAGGCCAGCCTTTTGGCTCTGACCTTTTCTGCTTCTGGTTTTGAGAACCAAAGTGATTTCCTTCTTCTTTAGTACTTCATTTTCTTTTTAACACAATGGGATGTTGCTTCAAGTATTGCATCCTTAATGCTTGCCCACTTTGCCTGTACCCCCTCACCTCTATTTCTTTTTTCCAGGGCTAGCTTAACTTTACTGGCCATCTTTTTTGAAGTCAGCTCCTCTTAAGTCCCATATTTCTGCCTTGGAATGGGATGATTTAGTTCTAGTGGCCAAGTTGAACCAAGTGACCTTCTACATGAAGATCCATGATCCTTTCCCTGTTTGTCAGTACTAGATCTAGGATAGCCCTATCTCTTGTGGGTTGTTATACCAGTTGTTTGAGGCCCTCCCTCTGCAGGGAATCCACCATGGGCTGGATATTCAAAAGAGTTGTGCCATGCTCAATAGGGTTGCGCCAGCGCAAGTCAGAAAATGTGCCATTCTGCGATATTCAGCAGGAGGCAGTTGCGCCACTGAAAACATGCTGAGCAACAGCACAATGATAATGAAGGCATGCACAATCGAAGGGGGAGGAACCATGCATAAAGGGCGCAGTGTGATTTTCAAAGACTTGCGCAATGTGCAACAGTGGAGCAGGTGGAAGTTGTGCCGTAGCGGAAATGAGCCAAAATAAAAAGGAGCAAGGAAGAGACGCAAGAACGCTACAGGGAAGCCACATGAGGCAGGGGGGGAGAGACAGACACGGAAAGCAGCACAAAAGAGGGCAGGCCAGGGAAACCACACCACAGAAGAGGGGCACAGGAAGGTGTGTGGTGCCACACAAAGCAGAGGCCAGTAGGTGTACCCGGTGCAGGGGAGGTAGCAGTCAGGACAGTGGGGGGAACAAAGCAACAGCTGCTGGGGGGACGCAAGCCAGGGACATGGCCAGTGCCACCTTCCACATGGATGCCATAATGAGGGGGATGAGAAGGCATGTGGCAGGGGGACGTGGCCGTGGAAGGGCCCGTCGGCGGTATGCCCCCAACAGGCAGTACCGAGCCTGCACCAGCTTTGAGCTGTATACAGATATCGAGATTGTGGGCCAGTACTGCCTGAACAGGCAATACTGAGGTGGCTCTGTGAGCTGTGAAGTAATGTGATGCAGGCACCCACACGACGGAGTCATGCTCTGTCAGTGGAGACAAAGGTAACAGTCTGCATGTGCTTGCTCGCCTCGGGTACCTTCCAGAGACCAACAGGGGACACCACAGGCATAACACAGTTGGCCACGTCATGCACCCTCACCCAATTCCTCAGCACACTGCTGCCACATACTGCAGAGTACATCCATTTCTCCAGCACTGCGGCGGAGCGCACAGCAAACATACAGGAGTTTCACAGGGTAGCACGTATGCCTGGCATGCTAGGGGTGATAGACTGCACCCATGTGGCCATATGCACACCACCTGGCCCAGAGGGTGCTGCCTACATGAACCACAAGAGATATTCTAGTGTCAACTGCCATGTGGTGTGCGATGCCAGTGGGCACATCATCAATGTCTGTGCCACGCACCTTGGGGGAGCACATGATTCTTTCATCTGGCACCAGTCAGCACTGATTCGAGAGTGGGGACATCCCCACAGGTCATCTAGTGGGTGAGCATGTAAATAGAATTGACATATCGTGGGCATGGGGGGGGATGGCCAGAGGTGCCATGGGTGTGGCCCACAGGGCTTGGGGAGTCTGAAACTGAACACAACACTAACCTCCACTCTCTTCACACAGGTGACAGTAGATACCCACTCCATCCCTGGATGGTCACACCCTACTGGTGGCCCATGACCCCATCACAGCAACACTACAATGAGGCACATGCCACCACATGCAATGTCATTGAGCGGGTGTTCGGGATGCTGAAGGCACGTTTCTGCTGCCTGGACACCTCTGGTGGTGCCCTAAAGTATAGCCCATCAAAGGTCTGTGGGATATTCCTGGCCTGTTGCATCCTGCACAACACGGTCAAAGACTGTGGGATAGCCGTACAGGTCAAAGAGGGGGACAGCGAGGGGGACGATGGTGATGCCAGTGATGATGGGGATGGGCAGCTCCCCCTTTGCCAATGGGGCCCCCGACTGATCCAGCTGGCACAGCTGCACTGGGACACCATCACAGAGGAGCACTTCAGCCAACACTGGTAAGTCATGGTGCCATGTGCAACCACCAGTGGCTAGGGCACAACCCACAGACATGCATGGAAACACACCAGGGGTGCATGCTGGTAAGGGATGTGGCAGGGCATGGAAGCACACACATACAACCAGGGAGGGGTGAACAGTAACACACCACATGGATGGACACACGCACACACACACAATAGACTCAAAACGTGCACAGGGGTCAGGTGCAAAACCGAGCTGGAACACAAACACTAGCAACACACATGTCCACAGGCCACCATGTCCACTGACTGTCCATGTGCATGTGTCAGATGCTGGGCACCATCACACTTTGGTGTGCAGTGCAATGCAGGCATCATCATGCACATGTACCTGTGGACAGCAGCCGGGAGGGTGTGCAGGTGGACCGTGTGTCTGCGTGCAGGGCTGGGCACCCACCTGTGCACTGCCCACCGAAGCACACAATGCACACAGGGCAGCACCAGACAGTGCCCGCGCTGGGAGACAGGTCAGTCTTGTGGCACAGTGCCACATCCACCTCGGATGCATGGGCAGCCCTGCTGAGACCCAGCAGCACTGGCAGGCTGACCATGGGCCTCATGGGGTGGCACCGATGGTCCACCAGGGGTTCCACTGCGCGAACGCAACCGTGCCCACACAGGGGTCTGCAGCACACCGAACATTCCTGCACCAGGAGTGCTCGGGATGCCCACAGATGAACCCGGTGTCAACAGGGTGGGTGTTGCACGATGCCAGGAACAGGGAGTGGATAGCACACTGCACAGTGTGAGTGACGCATGGGCACCTGACTGTGTGCCCATTGTAGCCATGACAGCAATGAATGCCTGTGCATGCCTGTCAATGGCAGCGGTCACATCCTCCCGCAAATGGTCAATCCGTGACATGATCCTATCAGTGTTCCTGCTGCGTCGCTCCTCGGCCCACTCCAGAGCCACACACAGTGCCTCCACGGATGTTGCAAGCCGCATCTGCTGCTGGACCAATGCCTGCAGTAGGTGGATGTGCTCATCAAAGAGGTCGTCCGCCACCTCGGCATCCCATCCCTCAGGGTATGCAAGGGCCTGATGTTCAGCACCCCGTGAGAGTGGGCACTGCTCACCAGGACCAGGTATGGGCAAGTCCACAGGCAGTGCACAGACACCACCGCTGAACCCTGAACCCCCAGTCCCAGTGGGCGACTGCTGCTGCCGCCCCTCCACCTGCTGTGCCCAAGGGATCAGTTGTTCCGCCGCTGTGGCTGCAACAGCCCCACTGTCCTGACCAGTCACCAGTGCTGCCCCACTGGTGCTGACAGGCACAGCCTGGGACTGTGCTGACACACTGGCCTGCATGTCGGCACCAGCCAGAGCCATGGGCATGAGCTGACCTGCTGTGTGTCCATTCCATGGCACACACGTGTCACTGCCCATGACGGTCGTGTCTTCATCATTGGTGCAGGTCTCTGCCCCAGCCACAGCCACAGCGTGCTGGCATCCTTGGATGCCAGAATGCTGAGA
This sequence comes from Neoceratodus forsteri, assembly GCA_016271365.2. Classification (NCBI taxonomy): domain Eukaryota; kingdom Metazoa; phylum Chordata; order Ceratodontiformes; family Ceratodontidae; genus Neoceratodus; species Neoceratodus forsteri. Next base: position 992,182,667 of record CM057449.1, read on the forward strand.
CACAGAAAGGGCTTCCCGCACACCTGTCTCAATGACATCAGTGTGGACAGCCAGGCGGCCCCACTGTTGCAGTGCTCGACATATACCTGTGGAGGTGGATGGTCCCTCCTCCAACTCCAGATGACTGTCTGCAGTGGACCGGCCCTCCACTGCTGACTCCTGCAGATGCGCAGGATCTGTAACAGAAAGAAAAGTCACATTACTGCGTGTGACCTACCCTGCCCCCCCATAGACAGACCATGACTTACCATGCAGTGATGGGCCACCACCCATCTGGAAGCCACCTCCTGGAACCCACTCTATGGCACTGCAGTGCATGCTTGCAGCAAGCCTGTCCTCTGCCGGTGTGAGCTGCACCACCTCCGGCTGGCCCCCGCCTGTTGCAGCACATGCCACCCTGATGGCAGCCACCTTCTCCTTCACCCTCCTCCTGTCAGTACCCATCTTCTTCTTACACTCCTGCATGGAGCGCTGGTGGCTGCCGTGCAGGTTGATGGCACGTGCCACCTCCTCCCATGCAGCAGCATGGGCCTGAGAGGTGCTCCGCCGTCCATGGAGCAGTGGCTCCTGATCAAGGTAGGCCTCGAAGAGTGCCTCTGTCTCGGCCTTTGTGAATTTGGGCCTCCTCTTCCACCCACCATCATAGTCCTCCTCACCCAGACCTCCCTCGGTCATTATTCAGCCTGTAAGGATGACAGTGATCACCTGTGACTGTGCAGTACAAAGCATGTCCCTGATACCACAGTCCAAACCCCCACACAGCATGCAACTCACCAATAAACTGCAGTAACCGAATATGGCCACTGCAGAACATTGTCGCACCTATATAGCGCAATCCATGCAAATTAGGTGAGGAGCAACTTTAATTAGATGCAAATTGCGCTGTTGCGCCATTGAATGGCTGATCGGATGATTAGCATGTGACGGCTGAAAATCGCGCCGTTGTGCTTTGCACAATTGTGTTGAAAGTGCTGAGCCAATGGCGCAGTTCTGTGGCATGTGTAGTACACCTCACTGCACATGCCCAGGTAGCTTACGCAGGTGTCTGCTGCACTGATGACATGCTGTTCATGGTAGGCAATGCAGGACTTGGCCACCATTGTGCAAGTGGTGCTATAGCAAGGGTCACTACATGGCGCTGTGGCAATGGGCCTTCATAGGCACAATGGCACAACTGTGCGATAGTCCACTGTGGCGCTGGCACACAGGCAACCAATCACACTAGACGCATAGTCATCCAATGGCACTGTGCCTGGCCTTGTGCCATAGACCCTTGACCCTGTGCCTCGACCTTTTGCCGCTTGGGCGCCATGCATCCGCATAGAGCAGATTTCTCATCGCCTGTTTGGTAACAGCGCGATAGGGAATGGCAGCGCTGTACCGCGCAGCATCTGCACGTGGGGCACTGTGTTGCATAGCACCATATTGTCTACTATTGCATTGGAAATGGTGCGGAGAAAGGCTGCTAAGTGGTCAGCAATAGAGCTGGCAAACCTGGTGACCACAGTGGAGCCACATCATGGGCATCTCTTTGTGGATGCCCCTTGGAGAGGCCTAGGTCCCAGGTGTGGAGTGAGGTGGCCACAGCCCTAGAGGCAGTGACTGGCAGGGGCAGAATGATGGAGCAGTGCAGGCACTGATATTTGGACCTGATAAGGAGGGAGCCTGAGTTACTGGCCAGACTACGGTCATGTGCCAGGAGGGGCACGGTACCACAACCAGGTAGGGGTTCCTTCAACACACTGTTTTTGTCCATTTGAGTCACATTGTTGTTTGTGTCCAGCACATAGGGGAGGGACGGTATGGAGTTGCCCGTGGTGGTGTTCACAGGGTGTGGGTGGGTGGGTCTGGCTGGGTGGGGGCACACTCCTTGGGGCAGGGGGACTTTGCTTCGGGACTGCACTGATGTTCTTCTCTGTTTTTTGTCCCCCAGGCCCGGAAGAGTTACGCCATTTGAGAGCAGAGCGCAGGGCGGTGGAAGACAGAGCCAGGCAGGCCAAGGGTGCACAACGGCCACCCGACTGTCCCAATGAGGGTGAATGCCAGACATCCATTCTTAATATTGCATGCTGTGTGGCAAGGTGGGCAGCAAGGCATGGCCACCATTCATTGACGTCACTGCCATGCATTCCACTGGTTACAGTCAACACTGTCCAGTGGTAATGCATGTCTGGGTGTGCATCACTGGTGGTGCATGCGTGCACCAGGTGCATGGCTGTGCCACTGCCTTTGCACCACATAGCCATGTCACTAGATGGCCACGGTGGTGCTGTGCATGACTTGGCTGGTGGGTGTGTGCAGCGTTCAGCATGGCTGTATGTGCCTGGGTGGGCAGGTCCAGCGGACATGATCACTGCGGCTGGTCATACACCATCACAGTGGTATGTCCTATGGCCGTATGCCTTGCACAGTGGGCGGGCTGTCTGGGGTTGTGCATTCACACCTATTGACTGTGCTTCCTTGTCCTAGGTCTGAGACATCTCAGGTTGATGAGGGACGCCATGGGGGAGCTCCTCGATCTGGCCCGGGGGTCTGTGGCGATACTTCAGAGGCTGGACACAGCGGGAGTACTGCAGTGCTACAGGGCAAGGTGGACCCAGAGCCAGGAATGGCAGACACGCTGACAGTCCCTTGGTCCCTGACTTCCCATCCTGTTTGTCCACCCCTTCCCCTGCCCACCCCCACCTTGTTTGTGTCCCCCACCCCAACCTTGTAAATAGTTATTGTTATTGTACATAGTTGTTTTATATTTTTACAATACATTTCAATTTTTATATGAATACTGTGGTGGTCTCTGATTTGCAGTGGGCTCTAGGTGCTCGGCTGCAGTGGTGTGCATGGCATCGGGGGGGTGCAGTCATGGGTATGTGTGTGTGTGTCCGTGTGGAGGTGACTATGGTGTGGGGGTAAATATCAGTCAGTGTCTGTGGTGTGTGTGTTGTTCCCCGTGCACTGGATGACTGTGTGCAGTGGTCCATGGCACGTGCTCTGTGTCCATGGTGCACCCATTGACCCATCCATGGCCTGTGCAGCCAACACACATGCCTGTCTGTGACCTGCATGATCTGCTGGCATGTCAGTGGTCTCATTCCCTGCAGGGTGGACACTGTACCCATTGCTTTGCTGGGTTGCCCATGTCACTGGTGTGGTGCATGCTTCCACGCACCACTGTGGGTGTCTGTGCTGGCTGTTGTGGCCAGTGGTGGGCTGGGGTGTATTACTGGGATACTGTGCAGTGCGCTGTACCACTGGGGGAGGTGTCCCTTACACAGCCATCCAATCTGGGGTCACTCTTCTGCCAATGCATGGTTGGTCTCTCAGCAGTACATCGGGGGACTGTGCATGGTTGCACTTTGTCTGCCATTGTTGCATTGCCATGTGCTGCATCCTGCTGATGGGTGCTCATGGTGGGTCTGGCTTGCATGATTCTGTGGTGCACAGGGTTGCATTGCCACTGTGGGGGTGGTGGCATGCATGGGGATTCCTGCAGTTCTGGTCACTGCTCATGGGGGTTGTCTGGGGGTCACAGTGCAGGGTGTGCTGTGCACTGGTGGGGATGGTGTGGCACAGGGTGGTCCACCCTCCTTGTGTGCCAGTCACAGCTTGCCTGTAGGTGTGATAGGGCAACATGGCCAGGCTGTGGGTTGGTTGCTTGACTCCATGGACCAGTGGTTATTCCAGCCCTCCCCTAGTTGTGATGTGCTTGGGGTATGGGGGGACAATGTCTGTTCCACTGTGTGCTCCTGTGCCCATCTGTGGCATGGGTGGTGGGCCCCTACCTCCCTGTTTGTACAGTTACATTGCTGCATAGCTGGGGGGCTCCCTGCTTGCACTATGGCACCTCTGGACTGCTCAGCTGGGCATCCCTTGTTGTGCCATAGTGCATCATATCTGCTCAGCTTCCTCTACCTTGTTGCGCTATGGTGCTAGTTGTGCTATATTCAGACATTGGCTGTGGTCGCAGTTTGGCTTGCTCCTGTTTTGAATATTGCGTCTGTTGCGCATGGGCGCAATAGACTTGTGCTTGCTCCTGCTATTGCGCACTTTTTGGGTGCAGTCTGAATATCCAGCCCCATGTGTCTAGTTCTGGCAGATGTTCCTGCCGGTATTGACCAATCTGTATCTGGCATGTTGAAGTCTCCCATTATCAGAACCTCCCTTTTAGTTGTCATGTTTTGTATATCTTCTAAGATTAAACTGCTTACTCAACCCTAACTATAGCAGCGCTACTGCACCTCTACTCTCTCTCTCTCTCTCTCTCTCTATATATATATATATATATATAGTACACATATATATATGTATATACACACACACAGTCGCACCCTTATTTTTAGGGTTGTACTGGCAGTTATATGTTAAACATCAATTTTTGCACTTTAATAAGTTTGCAATTGTTTAGCAGATTTGCATGACATTTTGCATGTGTTATCTTGTGTGATAGATCTCTGGATGTGGCAAGTTTTTTTTCCCGTTGGATTGGTTGATTCTGAGTTCTGGATAGTGAAGAAAGTAAATTTTTGCAATTTTTTTCCCCACTGTTTTAAATGGGCTTTTCTTTCAATTTGGCTACCATCCAGGTGGTTTGGAATTTGCATATAAACTTTTCAGGGTAGAAGGGGGCCGGCCCACAGATGTGCTTTTTGCTTGTTTGGTGAAAAAATATGAATCTGTTCCAAAGTTATTTAATTTTGAAATATTTAAAACTTGGTTCTGAGCATGCTCAGTAAGCACTTCAAGACAGCTGTATGAGATGAAAAAAACATTTTTGTTTCATATTGATCTCATCTTTTTTTGTGAGGGGAAACTACTTTTTTGTTTGCCACCATCTTGTTTTCCCTTTTTACCTAAAGAAACAAATTTTGAAAGCCAAACAAATGACAAGCTGAAGGGAGACCAACACATGCATCTTGCTTAACGGGACCTCTTTAGCTGGTTTCAGCTGTTAACTGTTGCAGAAATACTCTTTTTATATTTTTCTTAATATTATAAATATTTTTTTTCGTCACTCATGATACGAAAAAAGATCCTTTTTCATGATGAGAAACCAATGTTGTTATGCAGCACTTATGTTAAAGATATGTTTTCTAATGCTTGGGTGCACTGAAAATATTATGTGCCATCTTGTGGCGTGTTGCCCTGAGAAAGCCAGATCTGGTAACAGTAAAAAGTGCCCTTGCTAAGGAATTGGCTGAGGGACAATGCAAGGAGCTGTATTAGCTATCAGCTGCTAAGTGAAAGTGAAAAGGATGCCCCAAGTTTTGAAAGCACTGGAGGGGAATATAATGAGCCGTTTCCCCCTCCAGGCTAAGTAATGAATGAAACAGAGGTTTTCTCCTTAGAACGTGGATACTTTATTTTAATTTTATTAATTTGCTTAAGTGTGTAGCTCCAAAATGAGCCTGTTGGCTCATTTGATTGAAATGTGCTCCTGAAAACAGAGCAGCTTAAACATTGCAGTTTCTTTTTTGTGAAGCAGCCACTCTGTTCTGGAGCTTCCAACTAAAAGCAGAAAACTGGCTGGTCACCTTCCCATTGGGCTTAGAAGCCCTAAAATGAATAAGAAATGCAAGCTGCTGTATGAGAGGGGAGAAGAGAGGGGGAGAAAAATGGTAAAAAGCACTTAGTAAGCAGTCTCTCTTTCTCCCTCTCAGCATTCTATAAACACAGTGTAGACAAGATGAAGAGACCATGAAAAGGAGCACCCCATGTCTGCCTTGCCCATGTGAGCGTCAAGCCCCATTTGTGTGAATAGACATGACCCAGCTCGGAAATGTCCAGGAGAAGTGAGTGTGACAGCCAAAATAAAACAAATACTGTGACAGGTTACAGTTTCTCTCTAATGGTCTCTCTCTCTCTCTCTCTCTCTCTCTCTCTCTCAGTGCATTGTCCCTGGTGTATAGTGACACCCCCTAACCACAATCACCATTCTTGTTACTTTTTTCATGCCCTGGTGCCTAGTGGTGTCCCCCATCCTCTGTAGTCCCTGAAATAAAGGAAATGGACCCTCATGTCTTTTTTTTCTGTAAGACAGAAAATGAGCCATTGGTGGTGCGCCCCACACCCAACCTCCCACTGACCACCCACCACCCCGCACCCCCCTAGACCCCTACACACCCTCACTCATCTGAACTGGTCTCAGTCTGACGATCCACTCCCCAACTGAGGACACACCTTGCAGCTGGAACATGCGACTGCTATATGTGAAATAAGGTAAGTGTGGTCCAATGCTTTTCAATGGGGTTTTCAACTTTGGTGCATAACTTATCACCTGTCAGGTGGGATTAGAAACTTTCTACTGCCCTTGTTCATGAGGTGGGGTAATAAGAAGGGAATGTTCAAAATTGTGGTCAAAATGTGTTAAAATGGTGACGTTATGCACATCCATTGAAATTAAGCTATGTTTGATTGTAACTTTCATAATTTTCAATATTTTCACCCACAATTTTAAACATGGCCTGATTCAGAAGTCTTATGGATAAAACTCTTTCCACCCCAGGCAAAGGCCATTAACCTTGGTCTTGTATACAGGCCACCATCTATTAGGACTCCTGAGGATGAAATTCTACTAGATTTTATCACAGAATTAGCTTCAGCAGAAAGTGTTATACAATTAGGAGATCTGAATCTCCCTGGTATCCACTGGGACACACTAAGAGCCAAAACTGCTGCGGAAATTAGTTACCTGGAAGCATTTAATTTAGCAGGCTTGGAACAACATGTTTCCAGCAATACTAGAGATGACCACATCCTTGACTTGGTTTTAAGTAATCTAAATAATCATATTCAAAACTGTATAGTTTTGCTACCATTGGGTTCCAGTGACCATGCTATGGTCAGTTTCCAATTTCTGAGTTATTTAGGTAAAAATATGAGTCACACAAAAAATATGTAAATATGACATTACCGACTTTGGACAAATGAATATTGATCTGTCAGCATGGGACTGGAAATCTGAGTTTGATAACCAAACTGTATCAGGAATGTGGGACAAACTAAAGCAAAAACTCTATACATTAGTCCAGGAGCATGTACCCCAGAAATACAAATACAATGGGAAATTTAAATCCTGCCCCCCTTTCGATGACCTCTTCAGTTAAAAAAAACTAATAAACAAAATGAATAAAGCATTCAAAAAGGCAAAAAAAAGTAATGATAAAAAAGCCTGGGATCTGTATAAAAATTGCCAAAAGAAATCTAAAAAATCCATCTCTACTGCAAAAGCAAACTATGAGTTAAAACTGGTCACAAGGGTCCAGGATAATTATAAAACCTTTTATTCATACATAAACAATAAAAAAGGGCAAAACAGTAAAATTGGACCATTGAAAACTACTGATAGCTCATTGATAACTGAACCTATAGAAATGGCTGAGAAATATAATAATTACTTTCCATCTGTATTCAACAAGGGTTCACACATCAGTAATGTAAAGGTAATTAAGGACTCCATGGACCATAGCATCAAACTAGATTTACTTGATGTTACAACTAGGTTAAAAAAAATGATCATAATAAAACACTTGGGCCTGATGATATACACCCAAGGCTAATAAAAGAATTTGTAGATGTCTTGACTAGCCCAGTGACCTATCTGTTTCAGAAATTTCTTGATGTAGGGGGAGGTCCCCATGGACTGGAGACAGGTGGTAGTCACTCCTATCTTTATGAAGGGATCTAGGCATGAGGTAGAGAACTTCAGGCCTATTAGCCTGACATCGGTGCTGGGCAAGATCCTGGAGGGAATTATTAAGGACCATGTTAATGACTATATAGGACTCACAGGAGCCACTGACTTAGTACAACATGGGTTTACTAAGGGGAGGTCATGCCAAACCAATTTGTTTGAATTCTACAATAAAGTAAGTAAAGCTTTGGATGAGGGCCATTCAGTTGATGTGGTTTTCTTTGACTTTGCCAAGGCTTTTGATAAAGTTCCACATATAGAATTGGTTAATGCTCTACAAGATCATGGACTAAATATACATATTGTATAATGGGTTCAGTCCTGGTTGAATGAGAGGTGACAGTGAGTTGGCATTAGAGGCGAATATTCAAGTTGGGTAGATGTCACTAGTGGAATACCTCAGGGCTCTATTCTGGGCCCTTGTTTATTTAATCTGTACATCTCTTCAATGCAAACTCAGACTGGAGTATGGCTGTCTACATTTACGGATGACACTCGACTTGGCTACCCAGTGAATAACCAAAATGACAGGGGAAACTAGTGTTATTTGTAAATCCAGAGAGACTTTAGACTTAAAAACAGCATATAGCACTTAAGAGAGCCTTTTTAAAGGCTTTATTTGAAGTTTGATATCAAAATTGAACATCGCGAAACCGGAAGTAAGGCTCAATAGCACTTCCGGTTTCGGCCTTTAAAAACAGCAGCTCTAGCGAGCGGGGCGATATAGACACTCTGTGACCACACACCTTACCTCTGAGAGAGGTTTATACTCATTTTATGGAACTTGAATGCTAATCTGAATTTTTTTTAGCACCTAAATACACCTTTGTGACTGTTTGTTTACTGGAGTACCTTCCCTTCTCTGACAGCTTGTTAGTGGCTGTTGCAAGGGATTGTGGGTTGTTGGAGGACTGTGCTACACCTTCTCTCCTCCCTCCCAGTAATTCTGTTATATCAAGTGTTATTTGTAAATCCAGAGAGACTTTAGACTTAAAAACAGCATATAGCACTTAAGAGAGCCTTTTTAAAGGCTTTATTTGAAGTTTGACATCAAAATTGAACATCGCGAAACCGGAAGTAAGGCGCAATAGCACTTCTGGTTTCAGCCCTTAAAAACAGCAGCTCTAGCGAGCGGGGCGATATAGACACTCTGTGACCACACACCTTACCTCTGGAGAGAGGTTTATACTCATTTTATGGAACTTGAATGCTAATCTGAATTTTTTTTAGCACCTAAATACACCTTTGTGACTGTTTGTTTACTGGAGTACCTTCCCTTCTCTGACAGCTTGTTAGTGGCTGTTGCAAGGGATTGTGGGTTGTTGGAGGACTGTGTTACACCTTCTCTCCTCCCTCCCAGTAATTCTGTTATATCAAGTGTTATTTGTAAATCCAGAGAGACTTTAGACTTAAAACAGCATATAGCACTTAAGAGAGCCTTTTAAAGGCTTTATTTGAAGTTTGACATCAAATTGAACATTCGCGAAACCGGAGTAAGGCACAATAGCACTTCGGTTTGACCCTTAAAACAACAGCTCTATGGCGGTAAGGCGAGGCGTGCGTGAAACTCGATGGAGGCGACGCAGCGGTTCATCGTGTCCATCGTGGGACCAAGGGGACAATAAGGTAATACTTATAAAATATCAATAACCATAAAGTTCTCTGAATTTGTCTGTGTCAGTCTCAAGTTTCACTATGAAGAAAGCCAATAAATACTGCATTACATGTAAAATGTATGCCATGGGTAAACATATTGTTGATTTTAAGTGTGACAAGTGTATTCTAATCACTGAGTTACAAAACGAAGTCTCTAGACTTCAGCCTAAACTGTCTGTCAATCCAGAAATTAAGGCTTTGGAGGATTATATTGACCAAATGTCAATATTAGTGGAAGCCAACACCTCTATTACAACAAACAGGGCGGAGGTTAATACTCCAATTTTAGCAAAAGTAAACAATGAATCTAACCCGCAGTCCCAACTAAATGTTATTCACTCTTCAATGTTTGAACAACCTACCTCCACCTCTACTCCCTCTACATTAACTCAACAATGGTCTACAGTTGATAAAGCAAATCTCTGGTTACCAAAAAAAATGTACAGCTAAGTCCAAGTCAGTGCTTAATGACTTATCTCCCTCAGGCACCTATGCAATTTCCACCCATAACTCATTTGAGCATTTAACCAACCTCATTGAGGAAACTGTAGTAATTAGTCCCAAACTTAGACATACTATTGAGAATAGTCCCATGCAACATACATCATCCAAAAATTTATCCAACCGAGCCCCACCTCTCCCCGCCAATACACTCCCCTTGTGTACTAGATACATTAGCCATCCACAAAGAAGTCTACATACTTGGTGATTCCATAACAAAATATATTGACCGCATTGTTTGTAACCAGGATAAAGAACATTGTTCTAGTTTGAGCTATCGCGGTGCTAGGATTTCTGATATTACAGCTATGCTCAAACCCATTTTAAACTCTGCAGGGAAAAATCCACTAGTTGTTGTCCACGCGGGAACTAACGATATTACAAAGCAATCCATGCAAGGGATAAAACAGGACTTTGTCTCCCTTTGTAATCTATTGGTTGAAAGGGGCTGTGAGATCTGCCTTTTCAGAAATACTTCCTATCCCAAGAGCAAGTGACACCATTAACTCTAAAGTCAAAATCATAAATGAATGGTTGAGGAAATGGTGCCTTAGACAGGGTATTCACTGTCTAACCCACTGGGAGGACTTATATCTTAATCTGTCCCTTTATTGTTGGGATGGCCTACACCTCAGCAGAAGAGGAAGTGTCATACTTGGGAAAAAGATTGTTACTCATATAAATTCCCATTTAAACTAACCAATAAGGGGGAGTTTGGACGCTCATCCAAAACTCTTGAAAAAGGGTCTGAACTTGTTAACTTACATTTAAACACTTTATCTCTTAATGCACGATCATTGAATATTACTAAAAAAGCAGAACTGGAATTAAAAGCCCATCTTCTAGATTTGTCACTGATTGCTGTCTCTGAAACCTGGGGAAGTTCCTATAGGAACTAGTCATCGGAGATTCTAGGCTATAAACATTTCTTTAAAAATAGGCCAGATACAAAATCAGGCGGAGGAGTCAGTCTCTATGTTAAGGACAGTATCCCCTCATACCAATCTCCTATTGAACTAAATTCAGAGAGCGTATGGGTATATATCCAACCAAAAGGTCTCCCCCAAATTTTGGTAGGTACCTGCTATCGTTCCCCATCATTAGATAGTACTCATAATCTTAAACCTCTCGAGGATATTACTCAGTTCTCAGTAAGGGCCTAGTTCTTCTTTGGGAGACTTTAATCTCCCAAATATTAACTGGGATACTCTGACGGGCTCAAATAACATTGAAAATAACTTCTCAGCAACTATTATCGACTTGGGTTTACACCAACTAGTCAAAGAACCTACAAGGGTAAAACATTCTTGACCTCGTTATAGCTAGTCAAGATGTACACATAAATAATTTACATATAACTGATTCTCTTGGTAATAGCGATCACAATTCAATATTCTTCTCCATAATTTCACCTTATTGTTCAGCCCCTAGTAAAAAAATAACTAAACACTATGAGAGAGCAGACTTTCAAAAAATAAATGAACACTTAGGCAAAATCAATTGGGACTACACTTTAGCTCCACTAAATACTATTGAGGCATGGGACTTTCTTAAGTCATAAATAGACTCTACTGAACACAAATATGTCCCAAATAAACGTACTCATAACTGTAAAGGTAAGATACCCCCATGGTTTAATGCTTCCATTAAAAAACAAATACGGCGTAAACAGAAATTATTTACATGTTTAAAAAAGAGTAGCAATAATACTTTGACAGGTAACAATAAGTTATTAATACAGTATAGAGAATCAGTAAAAATTCTTAAAAAATCTATATTAACAGCAAAAAGAAATCTTGAGTTTCATATAGCACATACAAAGGACTCACATAAATCCTTATATGCCTATCTAAATAGTAAAAAAGGTAATAAAAAAATAATTGGTCCCCTTATGCTCGATAATAAAACAATAAATTCTGATTTGGCTATAGCATCTACATTAAATAATTACTTTACTTCGGTATTTACTCAAGATTCCCCACAACCCACTTCAGTTAGACCATGTATAATTACCAATAAACAATTAGTTCAACAAAATGATGTCTACAATCTTCTCAAAGCTTTGAAGAAAACTACTAGCCCGGGGTGCGGATGGTATATGCCCTAAATTTCTTCTGGGTACACAAAAAACAATTGTAAAGCCATTAACAATGATTTTTAACAAATCTTTTCATGAATCTGTAGTTCCTCCTGACTGGAAAGCTGCAATAATTACTCCCATATATAAGCAGGGCTCCCACTCACACGTAAATAATTATCATCCCATTAGTTTAACATCTATGCCGTGCAAACTACTTGAACAAATTATCAAATCACTCTTGGACAAGGAGATTTTATCCCTAAAACTCACAGATATTACCCAACATGGGTTTAGATCAGGTTTGTCATGTACCACCAATTTATTGACTTTTTATAACTTTATTAGCTTAAATTTAGATTTAAACATTCCTTCTGATGTTATCTTGTTGGATTATAGTAAGGCCTTCGACAAAGTGTCTCATAGCATCCTCATTTCCAAACTTACTCACTTAGGTTTTTCTGAGATTCTAGTTTCATGGATAAAAAGCTGGTTAACAAATAGATCACAGAGGGTCAGGGTAAACGGCACGTTATCAGACACAGGATGGGTTACAAGTGGGGTGCCACAGGGCTCTGTCCTGGAGCCCACATTGTTTAACATCTTCATTAGTGACATGAAAATTCATTCTCCTAACATACTCATTAAATTCGCTGATGACACCAAACTGGGTGGTGCTGTTAACACTGCTGAAAACAAAACAAATCCTACTTAATGATCTTACATCTATTGAACACTGGGCCTTTATTAATAAAATGGAGTTTAATACATCCAAATGTGCCGTTATGCACTTTGGGAAAAACAACCCCAAACAGACATATACATTGAACAATAGCATAATTAAGGCTTCATGCCTAGAAAAAGACCTAGGGATTTTAATCAATAATAAACTTACATATGTCTCACACTGCAATAAGATAGCAAATCTAACAAATCACTTTTTCGTAGAATCAATGGTACTTTTGTCTCCAGAATCGAGCAATGTATTATACCATTGTATAGATCATACATCCGACCATATCTTGATTATGGTTCACCATTTTGGAGTTCTTACCTTTGTGGAGATGTGGATAGGTTAGAAAGGATACAAAAAAGAGTTACCAAATCTATACCTCACCTGTCGCAGTTGGATTACGAAACCAGATTACATAAAACGGAGCTGCATTCTCTTAAACTGAGAAGACAGCGAGGGGACTTACTTCAACTTTTTAAGATTACTCAAAGTCCAACATTAATGAGGCAGTGTGGTATTTCCTTTGCTATTAGGAAAACTGGACCAAGACTAAATAACAAACAGTTAGATATAGCAAAATGTAAAACAAAAAAAAGACAAAACTTCTTTACAATACGAACACCAAGACTTTGGAATACACTTCCACAGGATGTTGTTGATGCCCCTTCCTTTATTAATTTTAAACTCAAACTGGACAAATGGCTAATTAGATAGGGGCCATTACTAATGATCCACATATGTGGAGGACAATGTTTATGGGCTTTTAGCCCTCTTTTGTCCCTCTGACCAAGTAACCAAGTAACTTTACAGGCAGCCCTCACTGATCTTGCATTATGGGTACAATCCAAGAAATTGTTATTTAATCTTGATAAGTGCAATGTCATGCACCTCGGTAAACACAATAACAACTTTAATTATACATTAGAAGACACACAGTTAAAAGTGGTATTGGATGAAAAAGACTTGGGTATCAGAGTAAGTAATGTTCTCAGTTTTAAAATGCAGTGTAGCCAGGCTGTTAAAAAAGCTGGCAGTACACTCCACTGCATACTTAGGCATATTAAAAGTAGGGATAGTGAGGTTCTCATTCCCCTGTATAGCTCTCTGGTATGCCCACAAATGGAATACTGTGCTCAGTTCTGGGTCCTGGCAATAAAGGGGATACAAGAGCACTTGAGAAAATCCAAAGAAGAGCTAAAAGAAATATTTGGTAACTTAAGAGTTTAAATTATGATCAGAGACTTCAACACTTGGGTATGTTTTCATTGGAATACCATAGATTAAGGGGCGATATGTGCTTGATATATCAGACTCTAACTGACACACATATGTGGGAACAATTGGGATTGGTATTAAGGGTTCAACCACACAACACTCGAGCGCATCCCTTTCAATTATTCAAGGGTAAATATACCACAAATAAGAAAAAGACATGGTTTAATATTAGGGTGACAGAAATTTGGAACATACTCCCACACACAGTTGTGAACAGCAAGACAATGGCTGAATTTAAAACAAAGCTCGATATCTTTTTAATTAATAAAGGTATAAAGGGTTACTCCTAATTTGTAGTGAGCTTAATGGACTTTGTCTTTCAAAGGTTCTGTAAAACCTATGATAGCCATTTCTGTACAACAACTCATGAATGTGACAGCTGTCATTTTTCAAATCTTCACCAAGATGTGTTTTCATGCCTCTGGCACAGAAAGATGTTATGACGGCATGAAATGATGTTTTGGCTGGGAATCGAAAAATTTCACATCCAGGTTCATGAGGATGATTAATAACAAGGCCATGCTGACAATTAAGTTGCAGTTGTTAAGATGACAATATTATTATATGCATTATATCAAGAGCCTCAAAGATCATATTAATACACAGTATTTTATTTTCTCTAGCCATAGGAAAATCATAGCATTACTAAAGGGTTAAGAGGGAATTTGTTGGAGAGGACAAGAATAATTGAAATCATTTAACCTTGGTATGTTGGAATGGTCTGTGGTGTCACAAACTCTAAGCAGACATGTTTTAACATGTCTTATCTCCAACTCTGTTATGCTATGCACACTGTCCAGCTCAACTTGACTTGGACTTGAGATAAGGAGCAGAGAATGAATACATTTTCTGGTAAACATGTTTTGCTTACACATAGCAGGTGCTTTGATGTCATAATATTAATACCCTAGTTGAAACATACCTTTCCCACTTAAAGAATGACTTAAGTCAGCAGAAGTTAAGCAATAATTGGTACACAAAAGGGTATAAAAGCAAAGGGTTTTTATCAATCTGTGTTGCACAGAGTCAGCATGATGATATCATGAGCTCCCTGCTGTGTAAACATTCTGTAAGAAAACCTTCTTTTTAGTATAACTAACAGAAAATAGCTTAGGTGACAGGGCAAGATATGATACAAATATAAAATGTGTTTTATGCTCCGTGTCTGTGTACTTGCACTGAAGTAATCTACGTAAAAGAGAAATGCTATCAGCGAATATCTGTGTTTTTGTCTAGTCTTTTTTTTGTAATTCAACAAGCTTTATTAAACGTTTCTTATTAACACAGTACCTACAATAACATGGGTGACAATTGGGCAACCAAGAAGTTTACCCTCATAATACAATATGGTCCAATCTCATAAAGGAAACATCAACAATGTAAATACCATAAAATGCAAAATTGAATAAAACACATGCTGGAGGTGAAACCTCCTTCTCCCCAACCCCCATTTATCCTCCCTCCTCCCCTCTCATTAACCTTTCCTAACCCACCCATTGCCAAGTGTATTCCTGATCTATCAAGTTGGGACACCTATGAAGAAGGATCTTCAGCTTAATTATTTAGGGTTTCCATGTAGTGAGCAGGGCATCTAGTGGTCCCCATCTGGACTGGTAAGTGTCAGACCTATTATACATTGCTAAAATGTGTTTCTCCAATTGGAGAGCA
This sequence comes from Neoceratodus forsteri, assembly GCA_016271365.2. NCBI lineage: Eukaryota > Metazoa > Chordata > Ceratodontiformes > Ceratodontidae > Neoceratodus > Neoceratodus forsteri. The sequence goes on from CM057449.1 coordinate 992,198,264, forward strand.
AGTAATATTTCCTTATGCCATTCCAAAACTGATTGGGACATGCTTTCTTTCCTGTGTCTCAAAATTATTAACTTAGCCATGGTGGAAATCAGTGCCAGGTGTGCTTTTCTAACTCTGGGAGTACCCTGAGGAAAATAATATAGTAAGCAGACTTCTGGGGTAAATAGGGGATCAAGACCAAAAATTGGATCTAGGGTTTGCCTAATGGCTTGCCAAAATGCCTGAACTTTCAGACAGGTCCACAGCATGTGATATAAAGTTCCAGGGGAACTCCCATATCAAGAGCAGTTGGGAGAGGGCAAGCGACCCAATTTGTGGAGTTTCACTGGGGTAAAATATAGATTGTGCATTACATTAAATTGAATTAAACACAATCTGTCTTGTTTAATAAATTTATATGTATTTTGCCATAATTTCCTCCAGAAGTCTACTTCACTACCAAGGGATAATTCCTGGGACCAGTAATAACAGACCCTTTGAGGCAAGTTGAGGTCTAGTGATTGCAACTTTTTATAAATTTTAGAGACTACATGGGGTTTTTCTGGCCAGTCGTAGGATCATGGATAGACCATCAGTGGGCAACGGCTGCATTGAACCTTTCTCCAGGTGAGCTATAATACCCTCTTTGAGTTGTCTGTATTTGAAAATAGCTTCAGCAGGCATATTAAACTGGAGCCGAAATATGAGGAAGGAAATTATTTTGCCATCAGTGAATAGGTCTGAAACTTTCTTTCCTATTAAGCAGGGCCAGAATGGGACTAGGATGGGTTTATGCCCAATTTTGAAGTGGGGGTTGCCCAGGATTGGCTTGTCCAATGATGTGTGCCATTTGTGGGAGATATGCACTTGCAGTTGGTGCAGAACTCTGATGGACCACCCTAGTGGGGTATTCCACAGTGATTTAGGAAGTGCCCTGGGTGTGACAAATATTAAAGATGGGAGGGTACAGTGGTGCTGAGCAGCCAGGAACCTGTCAATATCTAACCATAGGGAAGCATAGGTCTGCAGGCCATCAGCCTGTGCCTCCTGTGTCCAGTGTGCCAGCCAACTGACATGGTGAGCACAGTAATATGCAAAAAAGGAGGGTACAGAAAGTCCATCCTTTGGTTTTGGTGCTGTGAGATTAGAAGAGGACCACCTGACTCCCTTACCTTTCCACATAAAAGCAGTGTGCATGCTTTGAAGTTTAGAGAACCATTTTTAAGGGAGGAAAAAGCCAAGCATTCCCATAGGGTACATTAGATGGGGTAATACATTCATTTTAACAGTGTTAATTCTCCCCCACAGTGAGGGGGAAGAGCTCGTCATCTGTCAAGGCCAGTTTTAAGTGTACTTAACAGATCTCAGAGATTAGCTTTAAGCATGGTGGGTAGATCTCTGGTAACCTTGATTCCTAAGTAAGTAAGGGAGTTAGGTTCCCATGAAAGAATGGATTGAGCCATCACTGCCTGGGGAGTTCTATTATTCAAGGGAAAACCTTTGGTTTTGGAGAGATTGAGTTTATAGTGAGACACCACAGAGAAGTTGTGAATTTCATCCAGAAGAGAAGGGATGCCTATCTGGAACTCCATTAGGTGTAAAAGTAGATCATCTGCATATGCAGAGATGGTATAACGTTGGTCTCCTATCTTAATCCCCTGGAGCCATGGAGAGGTTACCAGTTTCATGATCAGGGGCTCCAAGTAGATATTAAACAGGAGGGGGGATGGGGGCAGCCTTGTCTGGTCTCCCGTTGGAGCAGAAAGGTGACAGAGAGTATACCATTACACCAGATTTGGGCAGATGGGGAACAATATAACAGTCTGACCCATTTAAGGAATCCCACAGGGAGACCAAAATGGGCCAGAGTAGCAAAAAGAAAGTCCAAAGAGACCCTGTCAAATGCTTTCTCAGCATCCAGGGGCACGAGAACCACAGGCAGGGCTGAGTCCCTGGATGCCAATAGCATGTGCAGTAGTTTATGAATGTGGTCCCCTGATGATCTGCCTATCATGAAATCAAGTTGCTCTCTACTAATGAGGTTAGTCAAGAGATGCCCTAGCCTGTTGGCTAGAATTTTGGCAAGTATTTTGACATCAGTGTTGATCAATGATATAGGTCAATAACTTTCGGGATATTGGGGGTCATTACCCTGCTCAGGGATAAGAGTGATTAGGGCATTGAGGAAATTTGATTCAGAGTGTCCCTTTGCACACCAGAAGTTGTATACCTGTGTTAGAAGAGAGGCAAGTTCTGACAGGCATGCCTTGTATAAGTTAGAGAGGCCATCGGGCCTGGGGGATTTATTGAGTGGGAGCTGCTCAACTGCATTTTTAACTTCCTGAATATTGATAGGACTACCAAGGGGCATAGCCTGGAGAGGGGGACAGTTTTGGGAGGTCAACTGAATTGAGATACTCAGTAATATCTGTATAGGTGGGCTGTTCAGTCCGGTCCTCAGAATAAAGTTTCTGATAGTAGGATTTTAAAACAGCTGCAATACCTCTAGGGAAGGTGACTACTGGACTATCTTTGTCTGACCTAATACCTAGAATAAATATGGAGGCTTCAACTTGCCTAAGCCGGATTGCCAAGAGTTTGCTCGCCTTCTCCCCTGTATCAAGATATTTAAGTTTTGTACATTTTAATGAGAGCTCGGCTTTCTGGAACATCAGAGCAGAATATTGGGCTTGCAAACTGTGCAAATTGGCTCAATCTACCTCTGGGGATTGGTGACTGAGTGTGTGTTCCAGCTGATAAATGGCATGAAGTAAACAGTCTTGCTGTTGTTTAAATTGTTGGAACTTGGTAGTAGACAATGGAAGGTATTCCCCCCAAGGGAGCATTTCACTGCCACCCAAACAATATCTATTCTGGTCACTGAGTCCCTATTAATCTCTAGGAAGCTGGAAACAAAATCTTTAATCTTTTGATAATGAGTCCGGTTTTGAAGCAATTGAGTGTTCAACTGCCAGAGGGCATCCTTTTTAGTTCTAGGTCCCAGGAGATATGTGAAGGATATAGGTGAGTGGTCACAAATGACCCTTGCATGTATATCTGCATTTATTATGCCCAGGATGGAAAGAAAGCAAGCTCAGTAAAAGGAAGTCAATTCTAGAGAATGACTTATGTGAAATGGAAAAAAAAGTGTATTGGAGTTCCTCAGGGTTTAATACTCTCCAAACATCTATAAGGTCTGCGCCCCTCATAAGATCATGTAAGGACCTCTGTGTAGGAGATAAATCTTGTCTCCAGGAGTCACATCTATCTAAATGTGGATACGGGGTGGTATTCCATTCTCCACCTAAAACAGTCAATGTGGGAGGGTTGTGTCAATTGTGTGAAGAACTGGGGGGAGTCACTATTCGGACCATATATAGCTCCCAATGTAACTTGCCGTGTTTCCAGGAGGCTGTGAAGGATCATATACTGGCCATTGGGGTCCCAGATTTCTTGTTCCAGTTTAAATGGGATTTTTTTTATCTATTAGTATTGCTACTCCCCCACTATTTGTGGATTTCCCTGATCCAAATGCCTGTCCCACCCAGGTCTGGCACAACAGAGTCACATTTTCTTGTCGGAGATGTGTCTCTTGAAGACATGCAATCCCTGCCTTTAAGTGATGGAGGTGCCGAAGAATGACTTGCCTCTTGCACCTATCTTGTTCACCTCTCACATTCCAGCTTATGATATTATAGGGGCCACTCGTAATGAGTAATTAGGGTGGAAATAGCAAGCCAATCTTGTCTATCAAGGTTGAAATAGCACATAATATTTACTGACCTGCTGATCATGGTATTTTCTTTAAAGGTGGATTCATCTGACACACTTGGTCTCCTTTTCCCACAAACCATTCTAACAATATATAGAGAAAACTTACTCTCAATAAAACTTATTCCCTGTTACCCTCCCCTTAATTAATAATACCCTAACAAAACACCCTGCCATACTCTATAACACTTAACCCCAGTCAAATTCAACTGCACCACTTAATATACTCTGGTGGGTGATGCTTTTGCGCAGACCTGAGTCACACCAAAAGAACCCCCCCATGCTCCCGCCCTTCCCCTGCTGAACAAATAGTGTTGCTTATATTTAATAAACCGTAGTCAAACAGAACAATGCAATAAGTCAAATGAGCTTAGATAACTGGGTAACAGCCAAGGTAACCAACATAATGTTCCATTTGTTATCTTGCAAAATGTCAAAAAGGATGCTTCGCTGTGCATGAAAGAGAACACAAAAAGAAACAAAAAAGAGTAAAGCTGTCCCCAGTCCTTCTTGGGGGTGCTCGTGGGGGTAATAAAAGAAAGTGACCCAGGGGTTCTGAAGGTTCGACAGACTGTGGCACACCACCACGGCTGAAAATGACAGCATGAAGGGTTGTCAAATGAAAGTCAGTATAAGATGAAAATTAAGAAAGTGCTGCCTTCTATCATGGTCTGGGATTCCCTGAAGATCTGTAGCCTTTACCTAGCATCAGCCAAACGATAATATTGCTAAATGTATGGTAATAGTTCTAGCTTGTGAGTCCATAGATAGGTGAAATTAAAAGGAGGCGCGCACTGACTAGTGGGGTAAGTTCCAAATCTGGCTCCTCAGCAGGCTCTCACCGTGAAACACCAAATTGCAGAACTAGGCCCCATTGCAAAGTCCGGGTTGCCATAGCCAGTACTGCTCAGAGAGTCCCAAATACAATGAGGCTGCTGGTAGAAGTTAGGTCCTACCTATCAATTAATAGGTCGCCACCTCAAGGGGATCAACAAAATCACTTGAAATTCAACATAGTCGGTTCTTGTGAAAAACGAGGTCAACACCTACCCTTAGGGGTATCCTCACTTGAATAGATCTGGAAATAAGACTCTGAGTTCTTGCACAGCTTGCTCATGTGATTAGAAAGAAAGCCATTGATCGCCAGATTTTATTTGAAGCACCGCCGGGTATCGCATACGAAATGGTGTGCAGGCGGCAATTAGCTTTGAGACAGTCGGGTGCATTTCTTGCCTTTTTGCCCTGACTGACTGAAAAAGATCTTGATTGCTTCCAATTCTGCACCCCTCCCACAAGACGTCTTGGAGCTCTCTGACTTTGGCAGGTATATGTTGTTTGTCCAGAAAATTAAACAATTTAAAGATGAGGGGCTGAGGTGGGGAGCCAGGAGGTGGGAGGGGACATAGGGCCTGGTGTGCCCATTCAATAACATAGGTGGTGCCATTTGGGGATGGTCCTGCAATCTTCTCACACAATTTTTGGAGGAATAATATGGGAGCACTTCCTTCTTCTTTTTTGGGCACTCCAATAACAAGGAGGTTGTTCCTCCTGCTCCTTCCCTCCAGATCTTCTAGTTTCTCCTCAAGTTTCTTGAGTCTCTGGCCGATATGTGTAGTTGCTTTCTCATTTTTATCTTGTTTTTTCTCTAGGGAGATTAGTTTGGCTTCCGAGTCGCCCACTCAGATGGTTAGGGACTGCACTGATGTTTTTATTTGCTGCAAGTCCTCCGATATGTCTGCTATCTTCTCCTGCAGTGGCTGTGTGATTTCAAGGAATCGTTCTTCTGAGAGGGCAACTGCTGAGGTAGGAGGCTTAGGCAAGCCTACAGGTTTGTGCTTGGGGCGCTTTACGGCCTTGTTCTGCTCCAGAGTTGGCAGAGGGGAATGCCTCGGAGGTGCTTTTTTTATATAAATGTCCATGTTGTTTGATATTGTTGAGATCCAGAGACCTTCTGAAGTCAATAAATGTTACTTATAAGTCACTATTTGATGTAGAAACTTGGAGAAAAAGCTGAATTAGATAGCAGGGGTGCAGAGCTGTGGAAGGTTGCTACTGATTTTCAAGCTGCCATCATGTGACCCCCCTTGTCTAGTCTTTACATCTGGAATAAATTGCATTTTATTATACCTATACAAGTTGTATTATTGTTACTGGGAAATCTAAAACAATAAGTTACGAATATAACAGTTGGCACCCCGAACAAAGGGAGGCTGGCAGACACAGATTTAAGTACATCACACCTCTGTATACTGAGGGTTGCAACCCAACAAACAGAGCACTGAGGGATGTTTTGTCCTTAGGCACCTCCAGCAAGCTGAAAATGGGACGTTCACAAAAGACGGTTAGGGATTACATTCAGGAATACATTAAAATGCATGGTGGTGGAGTACGTCTGCACCTGTGAAGGCACAAGAAGAACTGTGGCATTATGTTAAACAAAAGTTAGAAACAGAAGTTTTGAACAATAAAAAATTGTTCTGTCCACCCAAGTCAAAGAATATAGTGCACAAATTGAGGAATTACAATAACAGCTAGAGCAAGCTGAGGAAGAGGTGGACAAATTAAATGAACAAGTGTATCAGACAAAAGAGGCAGTAAAAGAGATTATGGAATATAAGCATAAATGGAGGGGGACACCATACCATCAGCACCTCCACCTGAAACTCAGAAACACAGGGACTATATCCCAAGCTACCATTAGAGTCACAGATGGTTCTGGTGGAACTGATGGAGCACACTTATACCCCAGAGCAAGAGGAACACACTGAAGACTCAGCAGCAAATGCATTAACCACCACACATCCAATTTGGACAGAATCCAAATGGTATGTGACACCTCTTACCCCTGAGATGCTGAGCATGTATGTTAGAGAGCTAGGAACCCCACCTAAAGATAATAACATTAACCCACTTTCTAGGTGGCTATATAAAGTGATGAGCTATACTTCAGTGGACCAATTGGCTATCAGTGAGCTTGTAAGGGCTCTACGAAGGTTGGTAGGAGAAGATAAATGGAATAAAATGTACTCAGATATGTGAGTCAGTCCAATTCCCAGTTCCCTTACTAATAGAGCAATAGTGCATGATATGCTAGAATGATCTAACTAGGGTCCGATCTGTACAAGCATTCTGGGATGCATGCGTCAAATGCAGAATGAGATGCCTCGTGAGTTTGACAATAGATGTTGGCAGGCTTTTGAGACTCTTACTTCTGATCATCCCCAAACATCCCAATTATATAGGAGCCTATACATTGAGAGACTTCTCCCTCAAACCTGAGAAATGGTCTGAACGACCATCACAACCCAAATGAATATAGAGGATGTGGTAAGTAAGGCAAAACATGCCTATCAAGTACAGGATCATATCAAAGGTAGAAATAAATCAAAACCAGTAGATGAACAGAAGACCTTTGAGGTAGAGGGTGGAAGACAGGAAAGAGGTCATGATAAAGGTGGGTACAGGGGTAACGAACAGATTTTTGAGAGGAAATATGGGCTACTAAGAAGGTGGAAGGGAAAATTGGCAGGATATTGGTGATAACTGGCAGGATAACAGGGACTGGCAAGACAGGGACCAAGAACCAAGACAAGCTGAGGGAGGTTCAAATCCTACCACCTGGAAGCTGCAGGAAGAAATACAGGAATTGAGGGAGGAAAATAATCAGCTGCATACCATGGCTGTGGGACCAATGCACTTACATACAAATTAGGAACACTGAGCCCTCGTCCCACCAGTAACAATGGTCTGCCCAATTACACTAGACAGGTGGGGAGCCCCCAGATTATGACTCATATCAAGGGTGTTTGACATACAATAGTTACTTTAGATAAGGGGGCCTCAATATCAGAAATAGGCAAGTGGTTTAGGGCAGAACATTCAATTCAAAATGTAACTATCCAAGGGATATATAGTGTAAAAATCACTGCACCATTGGGAAAACCTATTCAAGCTACAATTGGGACCTGGCTAGGTCCGATTACATTTGTGCATTTAGAAAAAACATAAACCCTTGTGGGAAGTGACCAGATGGTCCCAAACGGCATCATCCTGGACCTGGCTAATTTACAGTTTTTACAAGAAGTGTCTAACAGTGACAGTATTGTTCCAGTGGTACCAATGGACCACTTGGTGTGGACTGTAAATGGGATACAGCATGTATCATTGGAAAAGTTACAGTAGATCTACCTGCAGATTTACCAGAACTTTGTACGCAAGTAGCTGATGTTTTTACTAAACACAGACATGACAAACATTACCGGTCCTATTCAACGTCTTCATCAGTGACATAGCGCAGGACCCAGAAGGCAGAATTTCACTGTTCGCTGATGACACAAAGCTCTGTAACAGAGTAGACACACCAGAGGGTGTAGACAGAATGAGAAGCGACCTGCAGAAACTTGAAGAATGGTCAGGGGTTTGGCAGTTGAAATTCAATGCAAAGAAGTGCAAGATAATGCATATGGGGCACAAAAACCCTGGCACAATATATCAGTTGGGGGTGAGGATATAGCATGCACCAAGCAGGAAAGCGATCTTGGGGTTATCATCTCTGATGACCTCAAGGTAGGGAAACAGTGTGACAAGGCAGCAGGTAAAGCAAATAGGATGCTGGGATGTATAGGCAGGAGCATCACCAGCAGGAAAAGGGAGGTCATAATTCCACTATACAAGACACTAGTGAGGCCCCACCTGGAGTACAGTGTACAGTTCTGGAGACCATACCTACGTAAGGACATAGACAGGGTAGGGAAGGTTCGGGGAGGGCAACAAAGATGATGCATGGATTGCATCACAAGTCCTATGAAGACAGGTTGAAGGAACTGACCATGTACTCCCTGGAGGAGAGGAGGGAGAGAGGGGATATGATAGAGACATACAAGTATCTTACAGGGAGGAACAGGGTGCAGGAAAACACTATTTTAAGCAAAAGATGTTCCAAGACTAGAGGGCATGGGATGAAGTTGGAGGGAGGACGCTTCAGAGGAAACATGAGGAAGAATTTCTTCACAGAACGGGTGGTGGATAAGTGGAACACCCTGCCAGAGGAAGTGGTGGGGGCTGAAACAATCACGGGATTTAAGAATGCATGGGATAGACATAAAGGAATTCTGGAGGTCAGGGGTAAGGGGCAACAGACTTCTAGGAAAACAAACTGAACTTACAAGCTCAAATGGGCAGACTGGGTGGGCCATAGGCCCTTATCTGCCGACACTGTCTATGTATCTATCTATCTATGACTGTGGTCATTTGCAAACTGAGATAATCATTACAGGAAAGGAGCCACCGCCTCAGTTTTAGTATCCATGTCCTAGGGAAGCCATAGAACCAGTAGCTAAAGTAATAGCCAACTTAGAAGAGCAGGGCATAGTTACAAAATGTTCTTCCATTGCCAGCTCCCTCATATGGCCAGTGAGGAAGCCAGATGGCACATGGAGACTGATCATAGATTACAGAGAGTTAAATAAATGCATTAAATGTATGGCTCCTGTTGTTGCTTCTTATCCAGAAATGATGATGAAAGCTGTTTCTCAGTCTAAGTGGTTTTCAATAATAGACATTTCAAATGGTTTTGGTTTTTGCCTTGTATACCCTGACAGACAGTTTTTATTTTTCTTCACTTTTCAAGGGGTACAGCTCACTTTCACAATGTTGCCCCAGATGTTCCATAACAGCCCAGCTATTTCTCATACACATATGAAACAGGCTTTGTCAGATTTGCCTTTTCAGCCAAATATTGTCCAGTATGTGGATGACATACTGTTACACACAACTGAGAGAGCAGAATGTTTGCATTTATTATTGTTGCTGTTGCAGAAGCTTTTACAAGTTGGTTTATAGGTAAATCCAGTTAAAATTTAGTTGTGTCGAGAATCTGTGAAGTTTTTAGGTGTTACTTTAAGTCAGAAAGGAAAGTCGCCTGACCAAGCTAAAGTTCAGACTATTCTGTCACTGCCCCTCCACACCAGTGAGGGACCGCTTCCTTCACTTATAGACATGATAGGATTCTGCAGGGATTTTATTCCTGACTATGCAGAAATTGCAGCTCTGTTATATAAGCTGCTTAAGAAAGCCACTGCTTGGCAGCTGACAGAGGAACACACCCCAAGCAGTTGCTATGTTAAAAGGTGATTGGCTAAGGCTCATCTGCTAGCTACTCCTGACTACAAGAAACCCTTTCATTTACATACTGCACTTAGCAGTGTTTCATTATCTGCTGTACTCAGACAAACTTGTCATGAAAAGGAGAGACCAAATGCACACATTTCTAAAGTAATAACTGAAGACAAAAATAGATTCTTCCTGTGTGCAAAGTATCTGTTTGCTGTGTTTTGAGCAATTAAAATGTTCAGATATACTGTTGGAGGAAGTAAAATAGTTTTGTTTTCATCACATACACAACTCAAATTCTTGCTGTCTTCTCGCATGAAGGATGGAGCAATATCCAGTACCAGATTAGCCAGATGGACTCTGCTGCTGCAGATCATGGACACAGAAGTCCATCAGGTAAAAGAGGATTCACTGTTAGCTGATGGCTTGCTACTAGATAGGCTATACCGTGAATGCCCATATCCCACCTCAGTGCAGCATCCCCCTTCCTCTTTCCTGGAAGGATCACTGACCAGGCTTAATGAAAAGGGCATGGTACTCTCCTTTACTGTATATGTGGATGGTTCATCTATGTATGTGGAAGACAAGCCCAAAACTGCTTTTGCAGTGTTTGAGTCTACCAATGCCAGCTCGCCACTGGTTTACATTTGCAAAGTTCATTCAGCTCAATTTGCTGAGCTGGCAGTAGTTACTTGTGCTCTGCAAATTTCAACAGATATGCCACTAAGAAGTGTGTGTACTGACTCACATTGGCTTTGTTTAGCACTTACAGCTTATTTACCGGTGCAGAAAACCCATGGCTTTGTTACATTGGATGGTAAGCCCTTGCATTATGCTGCTGTTTTAGCTGTACTGTGGGACTCGGGTATAACAAGAAAGTCAGAAAATGTGAAAATTGAAATGACTAAGGTGAAAGTACACAGAAAGGGAGGTCCTGTAGCAGAACACAGTGCTAAGGCAGATTTTCTATCAAAGCAAGCAGCCAAGGAAGGGGTCCTTTTGTGGGAACCTCCTGCCCTCCCTCCCAATTTTAAAAACGTAGAAGTTAAACACACTAAAGAAGAATCTGATTTAATATAACTGCAAAAATCAGACACTGCACTATGTGATTTATCGAACAGCACTGTGGATGGGGGTATCATACAAAGACCTGTCAGGTAATTTAGTTTGGCAGGGACCTGATACATCACACCCATTGTGGATTGCCTCACATGGAGTCATAAAATAATTGCTATGCATAGCACATGACACCAGAGGTCATGGTGAGGCTCCCTTCACACTACAACACTTACTTACTTTAGTATGATGGCCAGGTGTTAAAAATGATATCAAATAATATCGTGCAAATTGTATTCAGTGTGCTTCTCATAATCCCACAGGTAAAGCCAACCAAGGCCAGCTGGCCTTGCCACATATTAAGTTTCTATTGGAACAAATCCAAATTGACTACATTGAGGGCCTGCCTAGGATCTCTAGGGGGACACACTGCTGTATTGGTCATTATTAACCCATTTTCTAAATGAATTGAAGCTATCCCTATGCCTACTATGACAGCCCGAGTTACTGCTAAAGTTTTGGTAGAACAAGTATTTTCTAAATGGAGAATGCCTATATTGATTGACTCTGATCAAGGACCCCATTTTAAAGGTAAAGAAATACAGCAAGCAATGGGCATCGATGAAAAATTTCACATCCCATATCACACACAATCCTCAGGTCAGGTTGAAAGAAAAAAAAGAACTAAAACACAGCCTGAGGAAAATGGTAAGAGAATCTGGTAAAGACTGGGATGCACAGTTACCTTTAATTGTTTTTTTTTTTTTTGTATATAAACATTTTATTGAAATTTTCAAAAAAGCAACATTGCATGCAAAAAAAAAAATGCACAAATCACAGTTCACAAATCCAAAAAATGAGACTAATGCAGTAAGACTACTAGCCAACAATGTGTAATAGGGTACATACTCTATAAGCTGAGCACATGACCAAGATCCAAATGAAAGGAGTGTGCAATGCTACTATACTGGTATATACCTATCCCCACTGAGTCCTGTCCATATCAAAGAAAGAAATAAAAAAAATGGAAGTACCATACTAAAAGGTACTGTACAAATACAACATCCCTAAACTAAAAACCCATAACAAGAAGGATCCCCTTCTTAATCCCCAAAAAGGCCATCCAGTTTCTCCACCCTTTAAAAAATGTGAGAAGTGCATTCCTCCTCCTCTGATAAATGGTCTGATGGTAGGAGGCAGATTTCGACACTGCTTGTAACCACTGAGATAATGACGTGGAAGATCTCTGTTGGAGAAGAAGAAGCCTTTTAGCTTCCAAAGTGGTGGTATACAGCACTCCTTTACAGTCTGAGGCCCGACCAACCAAACACTCCAAATCTCCCAATAACCAAAACTTCAGAGAGTGTGGTACAGGAAATACCAAGATTTGTTCAAGAAAATCAATGACATTTGACCATAAGGATTGTAACATTAAACATTCCCACAGAATATGATATAACATACCCACATCTTGATTACTTTCTTTTGTCCCTAAAATCATTTATCCTGAAGGCAAGATTCAATTGCCAAAATAAAGAGCTTACTGGGAATCTATTTGCTGCATTTAGATTGATTTTTTACTTCAGAGGTAGTGAGAGAACCTCTGTGGCTTTAGTTACCATTTAAAAGACTTTTCCTATTGGCAGTGAGAGTGCCATTTAGGATATTCATATGCGGATTGCTTTCTGGGATTTGGACTTGGGCCCCCGTGGATCTATCGACTAGGAGGCCAAAGAGATCTCCAAATTTTGGGATCTTCCTAGGGGTCCCAGTGGCTGGTGAGAGCAGTACTGGGTGCCTCCTGTGGAATACATTTCGGGTTGCATCTTCTGAATTGTCTGCCAAAAAAATCTGAATATAAAATGACTGGGGCAGTGAGAGGGCCCTTTGCCTTTTGCCTTACAGTAGCTTTGACTGTGATCTGATATGTATTTTAGATTACTGTTTTATTTTATTTTTTGTGCCATCCTGAGTATTGGCATTTTTATGTGATTGGCAGTTTGCTCTCCTGAACTGTATCTGAAGATTTAATTTTGAGTTTTGTTTTAAGGGGGTTGTTTGGGGTGGGTTAGTGCTTATTTGGTGTGTGTATGGTGTGTGTGTGTGTGTGTGTGTGTGTGAGTGTGTATGTGTTTGTGTGTGTGGAGGCTGTGGTATTGAGTTTTGATTTGGTCTTGGGATTATGTAGATGGGGGGGGATGTGTCTGGGAAGGTATGCGGGCCTGGGACGAGCCAGGATAGTGTATGGGGCATCCCGGCTGTTTGATCTTCGGCTTTTGTCAGCCTCCCTGTATCAGATACTACAGCAAGGCACTGTAGGGAGGTTGGAATCTGGTGGAGTCATAGGACTCAATCAGGGCAGGGTGCCCCTTGCACTGCGGGTGGTAGGATCGAGGTAGTGGGGTGGAGAAGGTGCCCTGGGATTAGACGGGACTTGGGGAGAGGCCAGACATGTTTAGTTCCTGTCACTAGGGTTCCCACCAGACCGAGTGGGCAGGCAGCCAGAGGGGCTGCATTGTCCACCAATCCCCTGAGGGTGGTGCTTTGACCAGATTGGTCAGAAACAAGACTGCAGTTATGGCAGACTTGGTTTCTTTGGCTGATTTGGCTTGCATTATGGAGACCTGGATCGGTAATGATGCTGGCCCAGTTTTAGAGGCTGCCAATCCACCCAGGTAAACTGCAGTGCACTGCCCCAGAGTGGAACACAGGGGTGGGGGGTAGCCATCTGTTTTAGATCTGAGCTGGGCTTCACCATGCAGCCAGTGACAGCACCACATTCATTTGAATGTGTGTCCATTAGTGGAGGTCCAGGCACAAGCTGCTTGGTTCTCCTGATTTACCGCCCTTCTGGGGAGGTGGGAGATTTTTTGCAGGAAGTGGCCAATTTTATCATCGGGGAAACATTGGAGGCCACCAGATGTTTAGTGCTGGGGGACTTCAATGTTTGGGCCAAGGATGAATCCTTTTGGCTTGGTCATAACTTCCTCCAGATGATATAATCTCTGGGCTTTGCGAAGGGAATTTCTTCCGCGACTCATCGGGGTGGCCACATGTTGAATTTGGTGTTCTCACTGGGGCTTGAGATAAATAGTCTCAGCATTGATAGGGTCATTTGGTCCAATCATTGCACAGTGAAGTTACAGTTTGGGGCCCCCCTTGGTAGCCCTCCTCCTGCAGAGATGGTCAGCTATCACCCTTTGAGGGGGTTGACCCTTGAGGGTTTCTTGGCGGTGGCTGACCTATCCAGTGTGGACAATGCATGCTTTGGGGGGGTGTGCACAGTAGTGGATGCCTATAATAAGGCACTTTCTGGTGAGTTTGACTTCCTCACACCAGCCCATGTACAACCCAGGTCTTCTCACCTGAGGTCCCCTTGGTATGACAGGGAGCTCAAGGAGATAAAGACCTTGGGTTAGAGATTAGAGTGCTGCTGGTGGAAGTCCAGCCTGGTGGTAGACAAACTTGCCCTACATATGCACTACGGTGCATACCGGGGGCAATCAACCATAAGAAGGCAGAATTCCTATCCAGGGAGATTGCTGCTGGGAGGAACTGGCTAACTATGCTATTTTGGAGTGTGGACAGGCTTCTTCATCCTTCCTGTCTACAGCCAAAGGTAGCCTTTTCGAACGCATTGTGCGATGAGTTTGCTCGGTTCTTCTCGGACAGGGTGTCTGCCATCAGGCAGGGGGTTCCGCCAGTGGACCAGAATCTGGCCAACAGTGGTCGCCATGGGTGACCAGAGAGCACTCTGCCTGTTTGGGGTGATTTTAGACTGGTGGAGGTGGCTGAGGTCAGTGAGATTGCCTCCAAGCTTCAGCACACCTTTTGTGAACTTGACCCGGTGACAAGTCATTTCTTAATGAGATGTGTTGACTCTGTCAGCCCGGAGTTTTCCCCAATTGTCCGGTGTTCCTTGTCAGAGGGGGTCCTTCCTGATGTCTTGAAGGAGGCATTGGTGAGACTCCTTCTGAAAAAACTATCGTTGGAACCTGACACCAAGGCAAATTACCATCCTATCTCCAATCTCCGATTTTTAGGTAAGATCGTTAAGAAGGTGGTGACGCTTCAGCTTGAGGAGCATCTCTTGGCCCATGATCTGTATGAACTACTCCAGTCTGGGTTCTGTGCCAGGCATAGCACAGAAACTGCGCTAGTTCAGGTACACAATGACGTCCTTAAGGCGAGAGATCAAGAGGAGGGGACAATTCTTGATCTCCATGATCTCTCTTCAGCATTTGACAAGGTGTACCATTGAGTGTTACTTGACTGCCTAAGGGAATTCTGAGGACTCGCTGGTTCTGTCGTCTGCTGGTTTGAGTCTTTTTTTATCTAACAGGAGGCAGAGGGTAGTGATGGGGAATTTCTCCTCCTCCCCTGACCACCTGTCCCTCGGAGTTCCCCAGGGTTCGGTCTTGTCACCGATGTTGTTTGCCATGTACATGCTACCCCTGGGAGAGCTCATTAGGAAGTACAGCTTGGGTTTTCACTGCTATGCTGATGATACCCAGCTGTACTTTTCCTTTGCCCCTGGAACATCTTGCTCAGTAGAAGTACTTAACAGCTGCCTTGCTGAAATCAATGACTGGATGGCCTCCAGCTTGTTGTGACTGAACCCCAGTAAGACAGAGGTACTGGTGGTGGAGTCGAACAGAAGGCATGATAGGTTGGCCTCTGGTGCAGAGACAGGACTTTGCCTTGGCTCTGTACCATTGACAGCCTCCTCTAGGGTGTGTGATCTGGGTGTTATTCTCGACAGTGGTTTGACAATTGAGTTTCAGGTGGCTTCTGTTGTCCGTACCAGCTTTTATCATCTGAGGAATATCACCAGGATCAAACCCCTAGTTCCGCCACTGGACCTCCCCACTTTGGTGCATGCCTTCATGACATCCATGCTTGACTACTGTAATGCACTCTATCTCAGGGTCTCTGGGGGTACTCTGCACTGACTGCAACTGGTGCAGAATGCAGCAGTGAGGTTGTTGACAGGACAGTCTAAACACGGTCATATTACTCTGGTGCTGTGTCAACTGCACTAGCTGCCGGTTAGGTGGAGGGTCCTTTTAAAGGTGAGTTTGATCACCTTTAAAGCCCTACATGGCCTGAGACCTGGCTACCTGAAGGATCTTCTTGCACCTGCTATCTTGGTCTGCTCCCTCCACTCCTTCTCTGGGGGCCTCCTCGTGATTCCCAGGACGAGGCTAAGAACTGCTGGTGACAGAGCATTTAGTGTCACCGCCCCATCCTGTGGAATTCGCTCCCTTTAGTTGTTAGAGAGGTCCCATTTTTTGAGGTATTTAAGGCCTGCTTTAAGGCCTTCTTGTACGAACAGGCCTTCCCGGACTATGTTTTATAGTTCATACCTGTTTTTAAAAAAATGTTGATGTTTAATTTAGTTTTAGAGACTCTAAATTTAGCTGTAGCTGAGGGTAGCAAATTGTGTAGCAAATTTTGTTTTAACTTGTTAGAGTAGTGTATATAATTTATTATTATTGTGCTGTGCTGTATGTATTTGATTGATGTACGGCACTCAGAGCCTCCAGGATGGGCGTCTCTTTACATAAAATTTGCCTTGCCTTGCCATTACATTTCCAACATAAATCTGATCCCATGAAGTCCCATTTTTACTAACTTGACTGGAGTACGGTACCATCTGCTCAGCACTTTCTTCTGGATCAGATGCAGTCTGGGATCAGGGAAGGCATGATGCACCTCAGCCCAACATTTAGACCATCCCACAGAGTCTAGGTCCTCATGCAACTCCTCCCCCCCATCTCAGTCTAGCCAATTCCCAATCACATAAAGCAGCCTTACAGAGCACCTTATACAGAAAACTAGTGTGGTCTTTTGCAGGTTTGAACCATTTAGAAAGATGGTTAACCAATTCTGTATTAATGATCTGGTAGTTGTTTTTTTCTTTAAATTAAAAGAAAGGGCATGCTGAATCTGGAAATATCTCCATAAATCTGGCACAGGGAGGTCAAAAACTTCCTGCAAAATGTGAAATGAGAACAGTGACCCTGCCCCTTGTTCAAGTGAGTTTCCTAGCCCACAAAGCCCCTTCAATTCCCACATTCACCAGTGAATGGGGCCCCATCCACCTGAATCTTGGGGTTGTTCCATAAGGACTCATAGGGTCCTAAATAACTAGAATCTCACCCTACCAACTTGCAATAACTTTTCCACACTTGCTTGGTGAATTCAATGGAAAATAACTCTACCCTCAACTCTAAAAAGGGGTCTTTCAATGCTACTGGTAGGGTGTTACTCCTAATATGGCTTGTTCAATCTCCATCCAAAGAGGTGCGGACTGTGATGAGGGATTGAACCACTGTAAAAACTGTTTAACACCATGGCAAATATGACAGGCTCATGGCCATGGCATGCTCCACCCCCCCCCCCCAGAGACTCCAGGAGCACAAAGTACCTTTCTATTAAATCTCAGGGCCTTTCCCTCCCAAATAAAATTTGAAAGTCTATTGATTCTATACCAAATCCCCTGGGGTATAATCATTGGTAGATTGCTTAATCGATAAAACAAATGGGGAAAAATCATCATTTTAATAGTGTCAATCTTGTTCGGGAAAGATAGCTGCAATTTCTTCCACCGACACATGCCTGAAGAAATCTCATCTAATAGGTCCAAAACAGTCCTACAGTACCTGTCCTGAGGTTTACTAGATATAAGCATGCCCAAATAATGTATACCTTTAGGACATCATTGTAAGGTATGAGATTCCATATGGGCCCAGGAGTAATCAGACTTATACAGCAGTAAAATCTCTGATTTTCCCCACTTGACCCACAACCCCGATATTGATCCGAAGAAATCAATAACTTCCCAAGCCCTCAGGATCGAGGCCTCTATTCTTGACAGCATCAAAAGAAGGTCATCCACGTACAATGAAGTAGAAAAAGATTGACCAGCAACTGAAATACCATGCATATCCGGGTGCGGAGTCAGGGCTAAATTAAGAGGCTCAACCGCCAGCAAAAACAAAAGGGGGCTCAAGGAACAACCTTGCTTTGTACCACGGTACAAAGGGAAGGGGTCTGATTTCAGCTCATTTGCAAGCATCCTCACCCAGGGAGCTGAGTAAAGACATTTGATCCAATTACAAAAAACAGGGCCCAGGCCCATTTTGGTGAGGGCATAGTGTAAGTAATTCTATTCAACAAAATCGAATGCTTTTTCAGCATCACTCCCCACCATTGCAGCTGAGTCAGGGCCACTGGTGGCAATCTGTATCAGATCAAGCACTGCAAAGAAGTTATCACTGCCCTGCAACCCCTTGATGAAACCAGCTTGTGACTTACTTATTAAACTTGGCAGGACCACCTCCAAATGGGTAGCCAACATTTTGGCTAGTATATTATGATTAACATTAAGTAGTGAAATTGCTCTATAGCTGGCACAAGCAGTAGGATCTTTTCCAGGTTTAGGCAGGACCATGATTGTAGCCTCCTGCAAAGAAGGGGGCATTGTACCTGAGGCCCCTATAGCACAAACAAGGTCCAGCAGCTGAGGTGAAAGATTCACTTCCAATGCCTTATAAAAGTCTGTACTAAGTCCATCTGGCCCAGGCCCTTTACCCCCAGCTAGGGCTCAAATAGCCTGTTGAACCTCTAGTAAGGTGATATCCACTTCAAGCACTGAGACCTGCTCCCATGTTAAATTGAGCAAGTGTACATTGGAAAAGAAAGCCTCATAATCCTCCTGCTGTGGGTCAACTGAAGATTTATATAGATTGAAATAATAAGCCCTAGGAAGATTACCTATCTGCCCAACATGTGTGATAACTCTACCTCCCTCCTAAACCAAATGTGGGATCTGGGTCTCCAAAGATCTCTGCTTCAATCTATATGACAGGAGTTTCCTGGGCACCCCCCCCCCAGACTCCCAGTATGGCTGCCAAAGAAAGAACAGGGCTCGAACGGCTTTTTGATGAAAAATAACATTCAACTCGTACTTACAAGAAGTAACTTCACGGATCTTTAGCTCACAGTCAGTTGATGAAGAGTAAATTTCAGATTCCAATTATTTAATACGACTTGTGAGGCCATCAACCTCTAATCTCCTCTTTTTATTAATGTGAGATGCATATGAAATAATGTGCCCTACAATATATGGTTTAAAAGCCTCCCATAGAGTAAAAGGTGACACCCCTGGGTATATGTTCATGGAAAAGTAAAAATCTATCTCCCCCCTGAATCCATGTGTGAAACTCCTTTGACCAAAGGAGAATGGGGTTAAAGACCAGAGTGGAGATCTAAACAAGCATTGTTTCAGTGCCCAAACCATACTTATAGGAGCATAGTCCGACAAAATTATGGGTATATTAGTGACTTCCACCAATTCGGATAAAATAGAAGAGATATAAAGAAAATAATCTTACCTACTACAGGTGTGAAAATGAGGAGACCTACACAAAAAATCTCAGGTTTCGGGGTTAAAAATCCACCAGCAATCAACTAACATGAATTAAGCAGAGAGGCGATTGAGTATATCCCTAGAACATTGGTAAGGGAGGCCCTTTTTCTATGGAGGTCCTATCTAAGAAAGGGTCCATCACTAAATTATAATCTCCCCCTATGATTAAGACCATTGAGTGACAAAACCAATCAGCAATATTCTGGGCTAACTGTGTGAAACCTTCAGGGGAGTCTTCATTAGGGGCATAACGATTAATTACCAGAACCTGAATACCATCTAGTCTACCCAGCATCAATACCCATCAACCCTCCGTGTTAGACATACTCTTCTCTACCTGTAATGCTCAACCCCTTTTGATTAGTATGGATACCCCGTGTTTCTTAGAAACAAATGAACTAGAAAAAATCCTCCCTCCCTCCCTACCCCTGGTCATAATGGTCACATCCTGTTTAAGTAAATGCATTTCCTGTATAAGGGCTACATAACAGTTACAGGATCATAAATATAAGAGAACCCTTTTGTGCTTAACAGGGATATTCATGCCTTGAGCATTCCAGGTAATGATTCATAAATTAGCCATACCCATTCAGAAAAATGAAAAAATACAGGGCATTAAAGAAATCAACTGTACTGTATATAATTCCCCCTAATAGGACAAGCAAATCCAGTGACCCTACTTCGTATTTTAACTAGATACTAATCAACCCACCAGTATACTGCAGACTATAATCCAAAATAAAGTATAAAACCCTCTACCCACTCCACCTGTTACACAATCTCAGGAAATACCCCACTCTTTGGTTACATGCAATAAACTAAATCCCATTGCTGTACCCCAAAGAGAAAACAACCAACCTCTCAAAACAGGAACCATGAACAACAAGAATAAGTACAACACTGTGAGATATCCCTCCCACCCCACCACATTAATACTATAAAAGTAAGAAATGAACAGACATTCTGAAGTCTCCCATAACAGGAGAAACCATAGCTTGAGGAGGGAAATAAAGTGGGCCAGCAACAGTCTCATGTCAATGCCCCTCCCTTCTCAGCAAGTGCAAACTGGGCATCCTCACCCAACACTAACTGGTAAGGTGAAGCAACCTCCTCCAGGCAGCAGCTGCCAGTATGGCAAGTAAGCCAGCATCTCATAAATGTAAAGAAGGCTGCCAACTAATTTATTTATTTATTTAGTTTTTGTTAACCGGGTAAGTGCGCTAGTCAGCAAGTGACTGTTTTCAGGCACGACCCGGGAGGTACAATTACAATACACAAAGAGTACAGCCAGATTATTAAGACAACGAGTACAAAAAATTCAGAGAGAAATACATATGGCAATGTAACATACATTAGTAAACAAAAATATAATTTAGCACTTGATCATGGAACATACTCAAAAATGTGAATAGTAGAAGGCAGAAAATAAGAGAGGATAGGCATCAGTAGAAAAGACACAAGGAAGGGAAAACTGGCAAAAGGATGGGAGGGAGAGATTAAGTGGAAAGGAGGTGCCGTCAGATACGGCAACAGCAGGGTGAGGTACCAACCTGTGGCCGGGCCTATGGAGCCGAAAGACAGCAGGCGAAGAGAGGGTGGTGGGGGGAGCGGCAGTAGACGTCAACAGCAGTAGGAGGTAGGAAAATACAGCCGGTCTGGTGGAACCGATAGACAGCAGGGCGAGGTGAGGATGCCGGTGAGAGGGGGATAGAGGCGGAGGAGTTACGGCAATAGCGGCAAAAGTGTCAAAATCAAGCTGAGCCAGTGGAACCAAGAGACAGCAGAGCAGGGAAGGGGGGTGGGTAGACGGTGGGAGTAGGCGGTAGTAGGTGGAGAGGGTGACTAAGCACAGCCAGGAGGTGGGGACTAAGGAGGGCATGGATGAGGTAGGAACAGGTAAAGGTGAGTTTGGTGAGGAGTGGCAAAAGGGGAAGAGGATATAACAGAAGAAGGGGGAAGAGAGCAGCAGTGGGTTAAGTGAGGAGAGGCTGTGAAGTGAAGATAAGAATGTCATGGAGTAGAATAGCGACTTACAATTGTCAACAGCTAACATTAGGCTTATAAAGAAACAGGTTAAGGCAACATTAATTACAAGGCACAAAATAAAACATTAATTACAAGGCACAGTATAGAACACCCATTTGGACAGGCAAAAGTGCTAGCAATGAGGAAACAGTATAAATGCAGCGGATCAGGTAGGGTCAAAGCAAACACATTTGTCCATAGTAGTGAGGAAAGTCCTGAGTTTGCTATTAAAAGTCACATGAGTGGAGACATCTCTTAGATCCTGAGGTAGTAGGTTCCATAGGTGGGGGGCAGCATGATGGAAGGAGCCCATGCCCTTTTTAGTCCAACAAAAGGGGATGGATAGTAAGGTCTGATCAGCCGATCTAAGATTCCTTGTGGGAATGGCTGGCCTGAGGAGATCAGACAGGATAGCAGGCTTGGACGTCCTTAGGATGGAATCAACTAAATCTAATATAACGGCCAACACATAAAATTATATGCGGTAGTCCAGATGTCAATCAACCAGTCAATGCATCCAAGACCAAGTCATAAGGGAGCACTGCTTAGTCCACAAATCCCTGTAAATCATTTAATTAACTTGAGGGGGGGATCCCACCAGATAAGGGTAGGGGGACATGCAAATTAAATGAATGAAAAAACAAGTATATAAATAGAACATTTCTCCAACCTACCACCAATCTGAAACTGACTCCAACAGACTTATGTCTGTGTAATCAAAAAAACAGTCAGTTCCCACTATATGCAACATAAAATTATCCACCAATGCCCCTCTGAACTGCCCCAGTTCACTGATATCACCTCCTTGATCCACACAGTTACCAAACCATTGTTAAACAGACATTACTGTTTTGATATAAATGGCTCAGTAGCATGTCCAACCAGAGCCTCTGCAGTAGTATTCTTTACCCCCAAATCTCCTTCAGTATGTGGAGCAGGAGATATTGTTATAGGCACTGAAGACACTGAGCAATCATGCAAGTCCTTGGAGAGATCCAGTATCAACTTGTCTTCGCCGTAGTCAGCCCACTCCATCCAAGCTTGACCTGGGCTGTCTTCAAGTAGAATCAGGGAAAGATGAGGATGTTTAGGTTCAGGAGTGGGAGAATGCCCGACTGGACTCACGGAGAGTGAAATGTTGTCCCAGCTCCTCCCATCGGTGTGTCAGTCAGCGATGAAGAATCATGTGGTGGGGGGAGCCAGAGTTCTTTCAGTTGTCTCTTACTTGTTTTGGCTCCTGAGTTGCCAAAGTACTCTTACTGACTATCAGCATGGAAGACTATTTACCATCAGAGAGGGACTGAGTAGCAGCTGTAGCAGAGAATGGCTTAGCCATGGGCACTTGAAAAGGTTGGGCTCAGTCTGACTTGTGAGGAACTAGCAGGCCATTCAAAGTAGTGGAACCAGATGTACCAGAGGAGTGCCTTACCAACAGCAGAAATCATTGGGCTTCTTGCAGCAATTCAAACTGCATCCATTTACCATCCCACAAAACTGTTAGCACCACCAGGTACAGGATCTGTCTCTGAGCTAGCTCCTTTCTGAGTGGTTGCAAATGCTTTCCACCTTGCCACTACATCTTTTGAAAAATCTTGAAATATGTACACTGAGAGGCCGTTCCACTTGAGGGGGGCCCTTTTCCTGGCTAGCCATAGGATTTATTCTTTTATGGAAAAATGAAGAAAGTAGGCAATTATCAGGTGTGGAAGTATACCCCTGGCTGGTCGGGGCCCCAAGGACCTGTGAGACCTCTCCACCTAAAGAGGATTGTCCGATTGTCCCAATAGAAGTCTAGCAGCTGTGGAAAAAAATGTTGCAAAAATTCATGCATATTATTGCCTTTGGTCCCCTCTGGGACCCCAATGATCCATAAATTGTTATGTCTCCCTGATTCTCTAGATCTTCTAGCTTTAGGGAGAGGGACTGAACCTGCTTTTCCAAAGCCACATTTTTGTCAGAGCGTTTGGCCGTAGTGGATTCGTTTTGCATACTGCATAGATAGACCTCAGCAATTCTCTATTCAGAGGCATCCACTCTTTCATCAAGACAGGAAACAGAAGCCTTTATTGCTAGAATATCTTCCACCAAGGAATGAAGCATGGACCTAATAACAGAAAGGTCCTCTCGATCTACAAGTGCTGGAAGCTCTTTGGATGGCATGAAAAGCGTTGGGGAAACCCAAAGCAGAGGAGGATGATGCAGTGCTTCACTACATAGGTGAAAAATAAATAGTCCAAGTCCAAGCTGGCACAATATAGCAATGTCCTATACCGTATAGTGAATAGCAGAGGTAGTGACCATTAAGGAGGCAAACTGAAGAAATAAAGTGCAAAAAATGTCCAGGTGGCACATGGAGCCCTAATAGCTAAGCTACCATCACTTTCCCATCTACACTGCCAGTCACCTTTAATTTTGATGATGCTAAGAGCGAAGCCAAACAAAACGACAGGTATCTCACCACATGAAATCATTACAGGCAGACAAATGCACTTATCTGAGTAGGCTTTGTTTTCTCCAATACCGCTTGAAATGGAGCAGGGGTGAGAATTGAAAACTTTGTGCAAATCTTGCTGCAGAAATTGAAACAAGTGTACAGACAACATGCAGAACTGATGGGTGAGCACAAGAAAAAGGTTAAAGCTTACTATGATGTCAGAGTCAGCAAACAGCAGCTGGAGGTAGGAGACAAAGTAATGATCACATTTCTCCATGCAAAAGGGAAAATTCCAGCAACTGCCTGGAAAGGTCCATACCCTGTAGTGGGCAGGGTCAGCCCCACTCTACACTTAATCCAGATACAGGATGGAGCTAAAGTCAGATACAAATACTTTCATTTAATGCAACCAAAAAGTCTGGTGGCTAACAAATTTTAAGTTGTGTCTTTCAGGATCTTTATCCTAGGTTATCTACAGACCTTGATCTAGACTGATGAGACTGAGGGCACCTTTCAGTCCATTGGATTTGTGGATCTGCCACCATTCCCAGTGACTTGTGCAAAAGAGGGTAGCGGTGTACACTGTTATGCAGATAAATTAAGTTTTGGTGCTATAACATGTGTGATGAAATTGGGACACTCACTCCATCTGCATTGCCTGGGGGCTGGAACACTGCCCTATTCTAGTGTTGAACTCAGACTGTATAGATGGAATGAGGCATTCACAGCATGTGGTATAATGCACCCCACCACACATCCTAATTTGCATTATGATGAACTTATGGTGCTTGATTATCAGGCTATGAAAGCCTTGTTAGACAGGCAGGAGTGGACAGGTAAATGGTGGAATACATAGAGGACTGAGTATGATCATTCATACACAACAAGGATATTTTTTTACTTGAGCGGTTTTTGTGGTAAATGGAGACCTCAAGAGTGCAGCTCGAGAGGTCCATTACCACAGAAACCACGAGTAAAAAAATATCCTTGGAGTGTATGAGCAATCATACAAAATCTTTTATAGTGTATGGTCACTCGTACAATTAGATTTCTTACTTTTTGAGGGTCTTTGTGCTCTTTTTTACTTCCTGCAATGGCGTTCTGCACCACGGCTGTTCCCCAAGGATCGCAGGTCAACCATACCTGCGCACTCACCTTATAAGTTGTTATGCTGCACTAGCTATGTAACCAGTACAGCATAACAAACTAGTTGACGTAGCCAGTGCAGCATAGCAACAATTTTGAACAGATGGATCTCCATCCGTAACAACGTTCCACCAAACACTATAACACATTATGGGGTACTGTACTGATTTTGGCTGATTAAAATTATGAACCTACCCTCCATAGGACCCTGCACAGAAGGAAAGTATTCATGTGTATTAGTGGGTAAAGGGGTCAAGTGGAGAAATTACTCTAATTTTAGGCTCTATCCCCATTATCCAAAAGTTTTTGTACCTCATTTTAGATTACACTTATCTAAACCCATTGAAATTGTTGCTAATGTTACAGTAGAGTTACAAAATAATACAAAGAGAAAAGGGGTCAATAAATGTCTCTCTAAATATGCTGTAACACCAATATCAGAAAATAGGTATGTCAACCAAAGAATTCAGAGACTTGTACATAACAATGTACAATAAGTTGATGTATCAGTTTTGTTCAATTTATCTAGTATTGAGTGGCCAAAGGATATTTGCTTTTAACATTTGAAGCATTTGTTTCAAGTTTTTTTTACTTTTATTAAAGACACGGATTAATTTTAGAAGTAGAAATATTAGGTCTGATCCTCCAAAGCTTCAGCCACAGCTGGGTATAAGTCTTAAATGGGGGAAGAGAAGTTTATGGGGAGATACAACCAGTACTCAAGGCTCAGGAATGGGAGATTGGAATACTATGGATTTAGAAACAGTAAAAGAGCATCAAATGAGTTTGAAAATATGCTTAAACAAGGAGTGTTAGACAAAGAAGTACACATTAGACAGACTTTCACATGGACATTTAAAACAATAGTTAACATAAAATAAATATTCATGATTTTCTGCTCCTACATAACTGGACACAATTAGTTAGCAATATAGAGGCTGATATGTATGAAACTAGGAGAAATAAGGTGTGTACTGCATACAGTGCATCTATCCTGAGCAAGATACCTTTAGGGATATTGGGACAGGTAAACTTCCTGCTTTTCTAAATATCACCATATTGCAAGGAATGATCAAGATCCCACTGCTGATGCTGGAAGTATGTACTTTGTTGAGTCACAAGGCTGACGATTTGATTCTTTCACAAATGGACAATAATGTTATCAGCAAAAACATATATTTTATTTTTTTTTTATTTATTTATTGAAATAATCAGTTTTATAACCTTTGAGTCAGACTTGTTTACAAAGGTACCTCGTCTCGGGGAACAACAATTAAGTGAGGTTTAGACGAAGGTTACATACAGGTGAGATACATACATACAGTTGAGTTACACGCATCGTTAAATAAACACAGTTGTTACAGTTATTCATGAAGAGTCATACTCAGACCTAGAAACCAGTAGACGGTCTTCCGAGGAACCCAGTGAAGACTTAGGGGGCTAGTCAAGACAGGGCTATGTTCCACTACAGGCATTTACAGCACCGGCTGTCAATAATGTGTTTACAGAGAGCTATTTTGAACAGGCCAATCCTGGGAATTTTTGTGATTCCCTCTGGAAGGGAGTTATACCAGGCTGGGGCTTTATGATGAAAGGATCTTTGGCAGAGAGAGGTCCTAGCTCTGAGTACTAGGAAGGTGGCTTTGGTGGAGTTATGGGTTAGCACGAACGAGGCGGTTGCAGGGATCGGAGACCCCTGAGGGCATAACCAGACAGGGACTTTTTAGCCAGCAGGCAGGTGTGGTATTTCAGCCGTTCCTCAAGAGTGAGTATGTTTGTGGCAGAGTACAGCAGGCAAATGTGAGTTCTGCTATGGGCGCTGGTCAGAAGCCTACAGGCTTTGTTAATAGAGGTCTGGACTTTAGAGAGGGCAATGGAGTCTGCAGCTGCATATATTGGAAGTCCGTAGTCAGCCAGCGACAACACAGATGAGGTGATGGCCAGTTTTAAGGAAGATTCTGGGAGGCAGTCATTATGGCGGTAAAGGAGCCCAATCCTGGAGTTCATGGCTGACAACAGGGCTTTTAGATGGGCATGGAATGTAAAGCCTGTGTCAAAAGTGATGCCCAGGTACTTATATGTTGTTACCTGTTCAAGTGGAAGCAGTGTGCTAGGGGTGATGAGCAGGGGAGTATCCTTGGCGCTGTTTTGCCGATGTGCGAACAGCACTGACTTTGTTTTTTTCAGGTTCAGGATTAGCCGATGGTTACTGAACCATTTTTCTGCTTGGAGGAAGGTGCTTTGCAGCGTGCTTTGGAGTAGGAGTGGGTCCGAGTGTGATGCTATGATCACTGCATAAAGAAGTATTTTGTTGGAGCAGGAGCTTGGGAGGGTGTTTAGGAAGAGACTGAAAAGGGTGCGTCCAAGGATGGAGCCTTGTGGGACCCCTGAGAGTACTGGTAGGTTGGTGGACAAGGTCCTATTTAGCTTAACTCTTTGGGATCTGTTGTGTAGGTAGCTTGAGAACCAGTTCAGAGGGTCAGATAAGAATCCCAGTTGGCTAAGGGAGTTTAACAGCAGGGGGTGACACATAGTGTCAAAGGCCTTGGATAGGTCGATGAATACTGCCCCCACAAGATGCCCATCATCCAGCGCAGAGTGTACATGGTGGGAGAATTCCAGAAGGGCAGTGGATGTGCTGTGGCCCGGACGAAACCCATGTTGCTCAGGACATAGGATGTTGTATTTAGATAGGTATTCTATTAGCTGTGTGGATACTATTTTTTTCAAGGCTTTGGGGGGGGGGGAGGATGGAGATGGGCCTGTAGTTATTTGGTAGTGTTCAGTCCCCAGACTTATGGATGGGGGTGACTTCGGCCTGTTTCCATGCTTCCGGGAATTGGCCAAGGCATAGGGATCTATTAATGACAATCGTGAGGGGGATTAGCATGACATCCAGCATGAGGCAGAGTATCCTGGAGTCAAGGGGGTCATTACTTGGGTTGGGCGAGGCGAGTGCTTTTAGTAGGAAAGGTTTGGCATCATGGGGTGAGATTGTCCGGAAGTGGAACAGAGGCCGGGGGGTGTGGGTGTGTGAGGGCGTGGGGACAGGGTCAAAGAATTAGGCAGGGAGAACTGCACTCAAGTCCGAGAACGTTTTGTTAAGGCAGTCTGCGATACATGTTTGGTCTGTTGAGACTGCTCCATTTATGACAATTTGAGATGGAGTGGGGGAGCGGGTTTTGCCGTTTTGGGTTTTTCTTTTATATTGTCCCAGAAGGCTCAGGCAGAGCCGCAGGAGGATGTCAAAGCAGCCTGATAGTGTCTAGCTTTTGCTTGTTTGATGGCCCAGGTGCATTGGTTGCGGGCTGCCCTATAGGCTTGCCTGTCTGACACTCTACCAGAGTCATTTCATATGTGCCAAAGATTGTCCCTCTGTTTTAGTTGCTGGATCAGTGCAGGGGATATCCATGCAGCAGCCCATTTTTTTGCAGAGCATACTGTACAACACAGGTCCGATATGTGAATGAATGCGTTCATTCACATATCAGGTCTACGTAGTACAGTATGTTCTGTACACCCATTGGCCCATGCAGTGGACCAATAGGTGTACAGATAGTACTGTATGCTGTCATTCGACGGGTGGCCAGACGGCATGTGGGTGGGGTGACGCCATCTGCTGCTCTCTGGGGAGGTGCTGGGTGATGGGGGACCACAGTGGCAGGTGGGGAGAGGGGCACCACTGGACCACCAGGATTGCACTTGCAATTTCTGCCTGCAATTGGACATTGGAGGGGGTGTTTCCACTGGACCACCAGGGATATATGTAACATATGCCCGTGATTGGGTGCTGGAGTGCAGTTCACTGGATCACCAGGGATGATCTTCACATATGCCCATGATCAGGCAATGGAATGTGGTCCACTGGACCACCAGGGATGATCTCCACATATGCCCATGATCAGGTGATGGAGTGCGGTCCACTGGACCACCAGGGATGATCTTTACATATGCCCAAGATCGGGAGCTGGAGAGTGGTCCACTGGACCACCAGGCTTATATTTAACATATGCCCGCAATCAAGCACATGGGTGTGGGGTCTGCCAAGGGACTACAGGCTGTCAGTCCCTTACAGCTGCATCCTGGCAGGGCAGGGGGTGCAAGTCACTGGGAATCAGTGCACTGCATGCAAATGGGGCTATAATGACATACAAATGGCCCCATTTGCATCTTGCTTGCATAATGGCCCCATTTGCGCCTTGCATACATAATAGCCTCATTTGCATGCCCAGTGCTGAATATTGCGGTTGATGTGCCTAGTGCAACTGCACTTGCGCTGGTGCAGTGCCACTGCACCGTGCACAGTGCATGCCCCCTCAGTGCCATATTCAACAGTGCTGAGCCATGGTGCAGCACCATTGAATATCACATAGTTTATGCCCTTGCACAGCCCAGTTGAGCAGTGCCCAGGCTGCACACCTGCCTGGTGCAGTCTGAATATCCCACCCAATGTATACATAGATGGATAACTAAAAATAAAATGAAGATGAAAGAAAGAAAAAATAACCAATCCCTGCCCGGCCCCTCCCCGCTGCTTAATCAAGAAAAGTTAACAAATATAATTACTAACCACCAAATAAACTAAAAGAATGAAACCTAAGAAGCAATAACAGTAGTCTCTAACTAGAAAGTAGAGAGCTAAGCATACAAGGGTCCCCATTTTACAAAAAAGGATGATCTCTTATGTTGTGTATTTGCAATATGTAGTTCCACATTAAGAATGCTAAGGAACTCTTTGTGCCATTCAGTCCATGATGGTGATTGGTCATCCAAACAATGCCGAAGAATAACCATGTTAGCTGCAGCAGCAATAAAGGCAATATAACACCACTAAAAAGAAAAAGAGAGATCCCTGTAATAACCCAGTAAATAAATTTCAGGAGTAAATAAATTTACCAAATCAAATGTGGCATCCAACTGGGTTTTGATAGTAGACCAAAACGGTTCCCTTTTTTCACATTGCCATAAAAGATGTAGAAGGGAACCATCTGCCTTACCACACTTATTGCAAAGGGCAGATTCCACTTTTCCCATTCTATATAAGCATGTGGGAGTAAAATAAAGATTATGTAAAATGTTATATTGCATTTGCCTGTCTTGCTTAACCAGTCGGAAGATACCCAGGTCAAACCAAGAGAGTTTTGCCAGTAATAGGAACCCCATTTAATTTAGCCGGGTCCAGTGATTGACAAAGACCATATAACTGAGCCACCACATGTTGCATGTGTGCCGTTGAAATAAAACTCTCAAAAAGTGAGGTTAATGAGTCAATCCAAGGAGGCAGTCCAAAATAAGTAAGTAAAGCCCCTGATAACTGTGTATATTTGAAACAATATCGTGGATTTAAATGAAATTTATTTTGAAAAGTTTAAAAATCCATCTGATGGTTAGCCAACAAAAAATCTGAAACTAATATATGGGGGTGTAATGGCAAAAAGAAGGCAGAATTGGGCGATGTGCAATTCTAATGTTAGGATTATGTAAAAGATGCTGTGCCGTATATGTATGAATATTAAAGCCATAATGGCTGCACAATTGGGTGTGAGCATGTAAGGATCAGTATAATGGGGTAGTTTTTAATCTCTGCAGTAATGTTGAAGGGGAAGTAAATAACACTGCTCTCAGGTGCAAACCTTCCGTTAAACATAGGGTTCACTCTAGGGGGGATTACAATGGTACTTAAATTGTTGCTCATTATCTACAGTGCCTCCCCAATGAAAGTACTTCAGCCCATGTATAGCAAAATAGTATGCATAGAAGTTAGGCAGCCAGATACCTACAATAGTGGTGGGAAATGTTAATTTTAAGTATGTCGTCCTAACAGATTTAGCCTGCCAAAGAAAAGATAAAAGTAGTTAATGAAGTTGAAGAAACCATTTATGTGGTAAAATAATACTGAGCATTCCTAGACGGTATAAGAGATAAGGAAGTATGCTCATTTTAATGACATTAGTCTGATCCCATAAAGAAAGCAGCAAATTATTCCATCGTTTTAAGTCATTCTTAGTAGAAATCAGTAAAGGGTCTAAGTTAGCTTTCAAGAGGGTTATAAGCCGGCATGGGATCTGGATTCCCAAATAGTTCAATGTGTTAGAGTCCCATTGAAAATCTATAGATAAAACGTGGGCCTTATCATCAAATGTATTAAGTGGAAGAACTTTCATCTTGCCCAGATTTAATTTAAAAGCAGCAAAATAGCCACATTTCCTTATTTCATCTAATGCTGCAGGAATGGAAATTACAGGTTCTGTAAGATGCAATACAATGTCATCCTTGTATACTGAAAGTGTACAATCTACAGATCCTATAGAGATACCCCAAATTTTAGGATTCCCTTTTAACTTCAATAACAGGGGTTCTAAAAATAAATTGAGCAAAAGGGGGAGACAGGGCAAGCTTGACGGGTACTGACAGTCAGTGAAAAGGAAGAGGAAAGGTCACCAGTATACCAAATAGTAGTGGAAGGTGAACTATAAAGTATGTGCATCCAGTTAATAAAGGTCAACAGAATATTATATGGTTGCAGCACTTGAAATTTTCACTGCCAATTAATTTTCACAACTTTCGCTGAAGCACCAATTTGTGTGAAAATAAATTTGTGCTAATTAGCACTTTTAGCCTTTTTTTCCATTACAGTGAATGTGGTGATTGTGACTTAGTGCTAAAATACATTTACACAATAATGGCTGCATTTGGGTTTGTGTTAAATTTACTTTGCATGAAAATAACTAGTTTTACAGTAGATAGAGCCATGATACATGGTCAAATGCCTTCCCGGCATTAAGAGAAACCAGAGCAGTAGGTTCCCTGGATCCCTCAGACACCAAGATAAGGTGGAAACATTTCCGGGTATGGTCACTAGAAAAGTGACCTTTCATAACTCCAACTTGTTTTGGACTAATGAGTCTTTACCACACTCTCTCCAGATGCAGAGCTAAGATATTAGCTGCAATTTTAAAGTCTGTGTTTATAAATGAAATGGGCATATAATTTGCAAGAAAGTGGCCATCCTTCCCGGTTTAAGCAAAAGAGTAATGCAGGCATGAGTTAGCAACATATCAGAAAGGCTGTGGTCATATAAATAATTTTAAGTAGTTAAACTAAAATGGGGGTGAGTTACTCGGAAAAAAATTTGAAACCATCGGGGCCAGGGGCTCAATCTATAGAAAGGAAGGAGATGGCTGCTTGAACTTCCTCAGCTGTAATAGGAGCCTCTAAGGAAGCATTCTGAATATCTGATAACTGAGGAAGCTCAACTTCTTGTAGGTAATGCTGAATTTCTTTGGAATTAAATGACATCTTTGGAGAGGCTGAATAAATACCCACAAAGTAGTCCTGGAAAAGGCCAAGAGTCTCTCATGGTTGTGTAAGTAGTGAAGTAGTACCCAGTTTATACAGCCCAGGGATTATTCTAGAAGCTTCTTGCTGCCTAAGCCTTAATGTCAATAATTTGCCCACTCTTTTGCCTTGTTTTAGATAACGGCAATTAGTATGCAAAATTGCCAATTCCACCTTCTCATTAATTAAAGATGAGTATTTAGTGTGTAAAGTAGTAAGTTGCAACCAAATTGACTCTGGGGTAGTAGAAGATAGTTTGGACTCTAATGCCCTAATCTGGTATAAAAGGTCATTAAGCCGATGGCGGCGTTTGTTGATTTTAACTGTGGCCAACCAAATACATTCACCATGGATAGTTGCCTTTGCTGTGCCCCATATCATGTCCATTGGTACCTCTGACTTATTATCATCTTCAAAAAATGTTTTAATAAATTGACGTAGCTTATCAAACACCAAGTTATCACAAAGTAGTTGCATATTAAGGTGTCACATGAGGTCTTTACCAACACTGCCCAGTATGCTATAGATTAAGAAAATGGGAGAGTGGTCAGATATAACCCATTCCTTAATATCACAGTTAATCACCCCTGACAGTTGTTCCATTAATAGCAAAAGATATAAAATATATCAATACAGGAAAAAGAGTGATGTACAGGAGAATAAATGGTGTAAGATCTATCAGAGGTATGCAATATCCTCCAGGGGTCCAGTAGTCCCAGAGAATCAAGTACATCTATGAGCTCACATTGCGTGGGTGTAAGACCTTTTTGCACTGAGATTGACCTATCAATTTCACACTGTACAACTAAATTCCAGTCACCTTCAATGATCATTGAAAGGTGAGCATATGGGGCTAAAGAAGTCACTGAATGCATAAAAAAGTGAAGAGAATCAGTAAGACTGCCGTATAGAGAACCCAACAAAATTTCTCACTACTCCAGCCTGCCATGTTGAAAATTACAACAGCCCTCATCATCTCCAATTTCCAAGAAAAAATTAAATGGCAGGTGCCAAGTAATGAGAATGCAAACCCCATTCCATTTATTACTAGAACCAGACCCATAAATGTGTCCTACCCAGTCTCACTGAAAAAGAGAAATATCTCTCTTATGCAAATAAGATTTTTGGTGAAAAGGTTTGGTGCAGGGTCTGCAAGAGAAGCCATGTGAGGAGAGACTAAAGGAGCTTAATATGTACATCCTTGAGGAAAGGGGGAGGGCATGATAGAAACATTTAAGTACCTCAGTGGAATCAACAAGGTCCAAGAGGGTAGCATCTTTCAGAAAAAGAGATGTGCAAGATCAAGGGGACACAATTTGAAGATAGAGGGGGGACAGCTCAGGGGCAATGTGAGGAAGTATTTTTTCACAGAGAGGGTGGTGGACACATGGAACAGCCTTCCTGAGGAGGTTGTGGGGTCTAAAACTGTGGGAGAATTCAAGAATGCATGGGACAGACATAAGGCAATTTTTCTGGGGTGTAGGAAGAAATACGTTGTTGGCTAAATAGGATCTGCAGCTTATCCTCTAGGTAGGGAAATGGGCAGACTAGGTGGGCCAAGTGGTCCTTTATCTGCCATCAAAGTCTATGTTTCTATGTTTCTAAAAGCTACATCAGTTTAAGGTGTTTTAACTGTTTCAAAACCCAGTATCTTTTTTTAACATCCTGAGCACCCTTAATGTTCCAACTTATATAAACATATGAAGTACACATTGCAGTATAACTACAAAAAATGATGAAGTAGTTAAGCAGCAATTTAAAAAAACCCAGTCAGAAGCAGCCCTCGTAACCCACCCAATAAACAAATAAAAGCCCCCAGAACCCAAACCCAAACTAAAAGTTCATAAGTAATAAGAACAACATATACTCCCAGAAGAGAAAAAAAACAAGGTTAAAATCAAACAACATCTAAACAAACTGTATAACCCACACCCCCAATATAACCCAACTTCTACACAGTCCCTAAGACCAAATTTCCTAACCTGCATGGTCCATGATCTATCCCTTCCTTCCTATACCAGGCATGCCCACCCCACCTGAATAAAATCATTACAGGGAAAAAAGAGAAAAGGCTCTTCAAACTATGAGTAACCTGCAGAAAAAGAATCCGTCCCCTAAGAAAAAGCAAGAGGAGATATTCTTCTCCCAATACCACCGACTGACAAACAAAGGAGAGGCTCATTGAGAAGTTAATCATCTTTCCTCATGTCCCCAGGGAAGACATTCTCACATAAGCCCACAAGATGGCAGTAACAAACCATTAAATACAACATAAAATAAATAACACCAATACATCAGCCTCTAGTTTAAAAGAAGGAAAAAAAGAATGGGAGATGTTGAACAAACTACAACACTACCTAAACAGAATCTACAATAAGAATTAAGGCAGCCCCAACTGCACTAATATGCAACAGTACAAAAAAACATAACAAGTAGGAACTATTTTGCATAAAAAGAACAACTGTGCAAAGAATACAGAACTATAGTGTAAAGATGCTTTACATCAAATATAAATAGTCTTAAAGATAAATAACTGGTTTCAATAATAGTGTCCCAGTAAGATAAAAGTCAGGCTGTCAAACTGATGGTCATCATTGATGGCTATTAAGCTGAGATGCATACAGCCCAAAACTACTAGTAGTAGAGCAACAACAGATAGTTTTCAAGCATTCCAATTCAAGTTCTGGACTTAAACAACTCTGACAATAGCCATGGCAATTCCATTTTTTGGCTTGCTCAGGCGATTCTACAGCATGCTGATAACCATCTTTAGTGACTTGTAGCCAGGCTGGGTACAGTAACCAGAATCGAATCCCAGCAGCCAGCAACTTGTTAGTAAATGGCCGGTATGCTGCTTGTTTTTGTCTGGTATCAAATGGGAGATCTTGAAAAATCTGAATTTTGAAGCCATCCCAGATCAGAGGTTTCTTGTTGTGAATGACAGACAGTACACGGAGCTTATCCAGATAATTCAGAATCCACAAATAATTCAGTTCAATTCAAGTTTATTTATACAGTGCTATTCACACTGATAAGAGCACTTAATAATAAAACATAATGACTATTATATTAAAACATATTTAAAAATTTCAATTAGTTCAGCCATCTAGCAGCAAAAATCAATATCCTGGAAAAGCCAGGTCAAACAGGTGCATATTTAGAGCAATTTTAAAGATCTACATGGTCTGGCACTCATATATACAATGAGGTAAAGAGTTCCACAGGGTAGGGGCCACAAATGAAAAAGCTTGAGCCCCAGATGTCTTCAATTGAACCCTGGGAATCTCTAGCAATCCCTCATCGGTGGAGCAGAGTGGTAGGTGGGGAGAGTAGGGACACAAGAGCTCTTGCAGATAACTTGGCCCATGTCCATGTAGGGCCTTAAAGGTTAGCAAGCCGACCTTAAAGGTGATCTGCCACTGAACTGTCAGCCAGTGCAGACCTCAGAGCACAAGTATGATATGACTCAATTGAGACAGCCTGTCAACAGCCTGGCTGCTGTGTTCTGCATCAGCTGCAAGCGGCGAATATCAACTCCAGGTAACCCTAGGTACAGGGAGTTACAGTAGTCGAGGCGGGAGGTCACAAAAGTGTGAAGCAGAGTAGGGAGGTTGCCAGGCAGAACAAGGTGCTTAGTCTGGGTAATATTCCGCAGATGGTAAAAAGAGGACTTGATGATGGCCGACACCTGAGAGTGAACCGTCAGCCCATTGTCAAGGATAAGGCCCAGATTCCACACCTGTTCAGAGGTCAACAGCTGGCTACCACCAAGCCAAAGCCCAGATGCAGAATCAGCTGCCAGGCCCTCTACCCAATGACCCGGATCAACTACTAGAATTTCAGTCTTGTCTGGATTCAACCTCAGCCAGTTGGCATTCATCCAGTCCTGGATCTCAGTGAGGCAGCTGTTAAACACAGAGACCACACTGTCCTGCTCAGGCACAAAGGACAGGTAGGGTTGGGTATCATTTGCATAGTAATGAAAACCCAACCCATACCACCTTGCAATGTCTCCCAATGGCAGCATGTACACCTTGAACAACATGGGTGACACACAGAGCCCTGCAGAATGCCACATGGCAGACAGAATGAGTCAGAGGAATAAATCCCTGACACCACCCTCTGAGATCTGCTGGTGAGAAAAGAATGGAACCATCTGAGAACTGCACCAGACAGGCCACAGATCATCCACAGATGCTCCAGCAGCACCACATGGTCCATGGTGTCAAATGCTACAAAGAGATCATGAAAAAGCAAGATGGAACAGCTCTTCTGATCCCATGCTATCAGGAGATCACTGAGCGCCCAAACAAGGGCAGTCTCCATACTATGCCTCTTCTGAAATCCTGACTGGAGAGGATCATAGATATCATGGATGGTAAGATGATTCTCCAGCTACAGTGCCACTGCTTTCTCAATAACCTTCCCCACAAAGGGGAGATTAGAGAGTGGCCTGTAGTTGGCAGGACACTGTGGGTCAAGAAAAGATTTCCTAAGGAGGGGGGTCATCACCTCCTCCTTCAGAGAGTCCAGAAACTCACCTGCATCAAATGAACACTGGATAATCTCTGCTAGGACTAGACCAATGACTTCAACACACCCCACAAGAAGGCAGGTTGGGCCCAGGTCCAAACCATGGCAGGTCGACCACATACTCTGGACAATCTGCATAACATCTACAATCTCCAACTGGTCAAAGTCAGACCATTCAAATTGATGAACTGTAACTTCCCACTGACCATCGCCACCCCTGTTGGAGCTAGCCAGCTGAATCATGGACCTGATGTCGGCCACTTTATCTGCAAAGAATTGAGCAAACTCATCACACTTTTCCTATGAAAATGCTCTCCAAATATGCAGACAGGCTAGGTTGCACAGTCTGTCCACCATTTGGAAGAACTGGACTGGTCGAGTCTGTGCTGCAGCTTTCTCCCTGGACAGGAACTCTGCCTTCTTATGAGAGATAGCCAATTAATATTCCCAATAATGGTACATCAATTTAAGTTTGTCAGCATCAAGGCCCAATTTTCACCAGCAATGCTCCAGCTTTTGTCCTGCTCACTGCAACCCCCTCAGAATCTCATCCATCCAAAGGGACTGAGGGTGAAGGGTGAGGGGGCAAATGTGTACAGGAGCAATGGAATCCAAAACCTCCATCATAGCCCTATTATGGGCTAGCAACAGATTGGACCCATGCTTGCATTTGGTAATCCCGATAGGTCCAGTACCATCATCAGACCATCTGAGGTCAAACCCCTCAAAGGATAGTACCAGATCATCTCCACAGGGGCAGGTCTATTGGGAGGAGCTAAGAAATTAAATCTTATAGTGTGATGGTCAGACCACCTGACTGACTCCACCACTACCATATCGGAGATCTCTATACCCAGTAGAAAGACAAGGTCCAATGAGTGACCGCAGTTGTGTGTCGCAGAGGTAACTACCTGTGTGAGGGCCAATGAATTCATAAGTCAGAGGAAGTCCTGACCAAATTGTGACAGTTCATCATCAACCTAGGCATTGAAGTCACCCAGAACCATCAATCTGGGTGACTCCAATGCCATGTTGAAAGTGAAGTCTGTGACTTCCTGCAGAAATAGCATCTTACCCCCAGGTGGATGGTAGATGAGAAGAATCCTGCACCTCACATCTGCGACAACAGTACACTCAAAGGATAGGGTCTCCCCAACTGGCACAGCTATATAATAGGGCAAGGTGGATCACCTTCATTTGGCATAGGTATCAAAGCCTTGTGGGCCTGCTCAATTATATACTATGGGCTGTTTTGGGGAGGGGCCAGCAATTCCTTCACAGAATCTCTGGACATAGGGTATGACCTCCATGCCCTCTGTTCTCTCTGGTAAACCAATGATAACAAGATTATTCCTCCTAGAATGCCTTTCCTGATCTTCTACATGGGCTTCTAGTTTGGCCAGCTTCTGACATAGTGATGCAATAGTAGAGTCTGTCTTAGCCTGCTGGTCCTCAATGGAGCTTACTCAGACCTCCATGTCACTAACCTGATGGGTAAGCTAAGAAATCGCTGGTCTAATGGTCTTCATTTCTTCAGTAAGCCAGAGAATAGACTCACAGATTGGTGCCATTTCTTGAAAAAATAATGCCACTGTCAGTGGTCTAGAGTCTGTAGAATGAATTGGTTCTGAGTCTGCCTTCTGTCACTTAGCACATTTGACCTCATCTGGGGAGAAAGGTGGCGTATGATGCACCACAGCTGAATCCTTGGATATCTCCTTTCTTTCAGACAGCAACAGAGAGCTAAAGATCTGAGAAGATGATTGGAGTCATATTCATGAGCCACTAGCAAACAAAAGTGAGCCTTTTTAAAGAATAAAATAGTTGGAGTAGCAGAGCAACTCTAGTAGTCATCTGCTAGCTCTGGAGCATCACGTGACTCCCCAGCAAAAACATTTATAATCTGTCAACCCTTGGTTGGTGGCCATTTATCAAAACTTATGTCCAGCACTCAACTACACTGGTTGTTTTCTTTGTATTTTTATGTTTGCAACTTATATTAACTGTATGCAGTTATTGCATGTATCAAAGATTTAAGCATACACTGTTTCAAGTTAAAGTGCAGGCACAAATGTGCCGTATGACACCTCTAATATAAAATGAGACACCTAAAATATATTCTCAGATGTCTCAAGGTGGGGAATGCTAGGATGAGCATATTATTACATGCATTATATCAAGAGCCTCAAAGATCATATTCATACGCAGTATTTTATTTTCTCTAGCCATATGAAAATCACAGCACTACTAAGGGGTTAACAGAGAATTAGTTAAAGAAGAGAAAAATAACTGACATCATTTAACCCTGGTACACTGGAAAGGGTGGTGGTGTCACAAACTTTAAGCAGACATGTTTTAACATGTCTTATCTTCAACTCTTCTATGCTATACACAATGTCTAGCAAAACCTGACTTTGGACTTGAGATAAGGAGCAGAGAATGATTACACTTTCTGGTAAACATGTTTTGCTCACACATAGCAGGTGCTATGAGGTCATAATAACCTAGTAGAAGCATGTTTTCCCCACTTAAAGAATTACTTATATTAGCAGGAGTTAAGCAATAGCTGGTACCAAAAAGTGTATATAGGCAAAGGGATTTTATCAATCTGTGTTACACAGAGTCGGCATGATGATGTCACAAGCTCCGTTGTGTAAACATTCTGTAAGTATAACTTCTTTTTAGTATAACTAACAGAAAATAGCTTAGGGACAGGGCAAGTGATGATATGAATATGAAATGTGTTTTATGCTCTGTGTCTGTGTATTTGCACTGAAGTGGTCTATGTAAAAGAGAAATGCTATAAGTGAATCTGCGTTTATGTCTAGTCTTTACCTCTGAAATAAATTCCATTTTATTGTACCTATTCAAGTGCTATTATTATTGGGAAATCTAAAACTATAAGTTACAAATCTAACAGCTGTTGTGCTACAAATGGAAATGATGGGCCCCCTAGGCCCTGCACTTCCACTGCAACATATACACATCTATGGAGGAATGGAAGTGCAGGGCCCTGGGTTCTGTGCTCCCAGAGGCAAATAAGGATATGATTATGCTGGCCCACTGGCGCAGAGGCATGATTGCCATTTGCGGTGCTGATGATCTGGGTTCCGGTATGGACCTGGGAGTTGGAGGGCTGACCAGGGAAGTAGGCTTGAGCATCTGGTTTACTGCTATCCTACTCTGGGGGGAGATGGGGTTGAGTGTCCAATGCAAGATCGACCCCTGGCAGAAGCCTGGAGTTCCACTGAGGTCAGCGCCTGCATGTTTGGGGGGCAGGGTGGATGCGGGTCATCATTGCACATCCCTGCCCCCAAGAGGTTTACAGCCTTCAAAAATGCCAGCTCCTGCTAATGAGCTGGCTCCATTGCCATCCCCTCTGGCCACCAGAGTTTGCCTATCGGTGGCCCCAATCAGGGGAGTAAGCCCGAGTATGAGGGGGTGGCTGCTGGAGCCTGGTGAGCCCATTCCGGGGCTTGGGGTGCCAGCACAAAAAAAAAAATAAAAAATAAAAAAAATAAGGATACGATTACAGTATCTGTAAAGCTACAGATGAATGGGAGGGCAAATAAGGATACGATTGTGCTATCTCAAGAAGTAAGGAAATTCTTTGCAAAAAAACTTAGTTAATGCAACACTTAGGGTACAAGCTAAAGCAACAAAAGTAGGGAAATGTGGCTTTAGGGTTTCCAACCCTAAAACCCTAACCCACCCCTAAAGCAAATTGGGGCAGAGTCTTCCTAGGGGTTGTCAATCCTAAAGCTCACAACACTGATACAGTTTGAAATTTTGGTCTAAATTTTCAGTGTAGAAAGGGCTTGGCCCATAGAGGTGCCTGTCTCTTGATTGGTGAAAAAATATTAACCTGTTCCAAAGATATTAAATTTAAAACTTTGGGTTTCTAAACAAGCTCAGTACAGGTTGTTTTTTTTTTTGGATAGATGTATGGAATGAAAAAAATGTTTTGGTCCATAAGGAAAAAAGAACCTTTTTTGTTTTCCTTTTTCATTTGCTGCCATTTTGTTTTCCATTTTCTTTGGGAAAAAAAATTCAAATCACACAAAAGTGACATCCTGTTGAGAGATCAGGACATGTACCTTGCTTATTGGGACTCCATTAGGTGAACTGTGTAGTTAACTGTTGGAAAACTGATCCTAAAATGTGGGGGAAGGGGGTTGTAAATCGTTTTACATCACTCACTTCTGCTTTTTCCATATGGGCTTTTTTGTTCAATTGAGAAAGAATCCCTTGATATGGAAAAAGATTTTGGACTTAGTTATTTTTCCTTTTTTTTCCATTTGACCTTTTTTTCAA
The DNA here is from genome assembly GCA_016271365.2 of Neoceratodus forsteri. Classification (NCBI taxonomy): domain Eukaryota; kingdom Metazoa; phylum Chordata; order Ceratodontiformes; family Ceratodontidae; genus Neoceratodus; species Neoceratodus forsteri. The sequence continues at coordinate 992,239,405 of CM057449.1, forward strand.
ATGAAAAAGGATCAGTTCAAATGAAAAAAGTGTTTGGTCTTAGTTTTTTTGTTATTCTTTTTTCATTTGAAGGAATCCTTTTTCATTTCCTTTTTCCGTTTGATACAGAAAAGGTTTCCTTCAAATGAAAAAATGATTTTGCAATCTGTCCCAGTAATTGTGTATATTTTCATTGATGTCAAGTGGTGCCACCCACCCTACAATTGTCATCCCTGTATTTTTTATATTTTTCCTTGGTGTCTAGTGGTATCCCCCCACTCTGATCACCATTCCCATAGTTGCTTTATTTTTCCCTGGTGTCTAATGGAGCCCCCCACCATCTGATCAACATCCCCATAATTGTGGGATTTTTCCATGATGTCTAGTGGCGCCTTCCACCTACCAATTGCCATAACCATAGTTATAAAATTTGTACCTATAGTTATGGGATTTACCCCTGGTGTATAGTGGCAAACCCCCACTCTCCAATCACTGTCCCCATAATTAACTATTTCCCCAGTGTTTAGTGGCACCTTCCTCCATCTAGTCACTGTCCCCATAATGTTAGTGTTTGTCCCTGGTGTCTAGTGGTACATCCCACCCTGCAATCACTGTCCCCTCTGATATTTTTTTTGTTTCCCCATTGTCTAGTGGCACCTCCCACCCTCCAATATCTGTCTCTGACAGAAATAGAGAAAAGAATCCCTCGATGTCTTTTTTTAACCCATAAAAAAGAAAATGGTAATTTGACAATCCCACCCCCCAACCTCCCACTCAACACCCAGCACCCTCCCATACCCCCCACACACCCTCACTCACCTCAACAAGTACCAAGGTGAAGATCCACTCTCCAATCTTGCTGCTAGAACTGGCAACTGCTATATGGCAAAGTAACATAAGTATGGTTCAATGTACTTCAATGGGGTTTTAAACTTTGGTGCATAACTTTGCCATTTTTGCATATTTTGACACAAAATTTTCAACATGGCCTTTTTGAGTCCCCACCTCATGAACAACAGTGGTGGAATTGTATAAATATGACCCAAAAGGTGATTTCATGGTCACCTTTCAGGTGGGATGTGAAAATGTTCACTGCCCTTGTTCATGAGGTGGGGTCATAAGAATGGTATGTTAAAAATGTGGGGTCAAAGTATGTTAAAATTGCAAAGTTATGCACATCTGTTGAAAGTTACTATGCTTGCTCATAACTTTCATCATTTTTAATATATTTACCCCAAATTTTCAACATAGCTGTTTCTTCCACCACCTCATGATTGTGACAGCTGTCATTTTTTAAATCTTTGTCAAAATGTATTTTTGCACCTCTGTTGTAGAATTACATTGTGGTGGTGTTGAATTACATTTTGGTGGGGATTTGCAAAATTTGAGTACCGGATTCATGAGTTGGGGTAAAAAGAAGTCTATGCTGACAATTTGGTTGCTATTGTCCTACAAATGGAAATGCAGGGCCCAGGAGGCCCTGCACTTCCACATCAACATACATATACTCATCTGTGGAGGGATGGGAGTGCAGAGCCCATGATTATATTATCTCAAAAAGTAAGGAAAATCTTTGCAGAAAACTGAGTTATTGCAACAGTTAGGGTTCAGGCTAAGCAAAAGAGAAGGACAATGTGGTTTTAGGGTTTCCAACCCTAAAACAAATCAGGGGTGCAGTATTCCTTGGGGCTGTCAATCCTCAAGTTCACTTGATTCTATACATTCCAGAAACATGCACACTTAATGGGGTGAGCAATCCCAAAGAAGACTTCACCACAGATTTGTTTTAGGCATGTGGGTGGGGTTTTAAGGTTGCAAACCCTAAAACCAGATTTCCCTATGTTTTTGCTTTAGCCTGAACCCTAAATGTTGCATTAACACAGTACTTTATGTATATTTGAATATGTGCATTTTATTAACTTACCGATGAATACACTGTAAATCCCTGACAAAATTGTCCATTCCAATGAAATGTTGGGATATGTTTACTATGTAAAATAAATTTTCTCTCCTTTCATTTATGGAGTGAGTCCAGTTCAGCTTCATTTTACTTGCTATCCCTTGTACTAGAAACAACCCTTAGTCCCAACAGCATTTCTTGAAGCTGATGCATCAAAGTGCTTTAGTTTTTTCTTCTGATGTGACCTATAAAAACAGAATGCAAAATCGGGATATGCAACACTGTCTTGTCATGGTTTGCAGTGGAATAAGACATTTAGTGCATGTGCAAGGAGACCTGGAAGCAAGTAAATGCCACTTTTCCAAGACTGAGGTGTTTTTGCAAGAGCAGAGTACGCTCTAAAGCCCCGAGCATGACTAAAAATGGGCCCACATGACCCTGCCCACCTCCTGGTCAACAATAAATAAATAAAAATATCAGTAACTAATAAAATAAATAAATACAATTGCAACCCATTAAATATATGCTATAGGTTTTAAAAATGTGAATGCTTTTATTGCAGTGGAGTTTAGGCAGATGTTCTCTTGTAATGCTTTAATTTGCCAAGCCTTGTTTTTGCAATTAAGATTTCATGAGAACATGATTCTTGCTCCATATGTGAACTGTAAGAGTGCAACATGCTGCAGCACTAGCTTCAAACTTATGTGTCTAGCCATGATACTATTCATGATGGGTACTCTTAATTTAAAGAGACACATGCTAGACAATTTGTTTTGTCTGCTTGATATTTTTTGTTTTACTTTACTTGTAATTTATTAACCAGGTAAGACCCAAGAGCATTAGATCCCCATTTTTAAGGGGGACCTGGAGATATAAACAAGAGCAATGGTGCAGAATAAATATGCAATGCATCCATGTGCACAGTAATCAGATATCACTGCACCTGCACATAAGCAAAGCAATCTTTATTTATATAGTGCCTTTCTTAAAACCAAGATGCTTTACAAGTAAAACCATAAAACATAAAAATTTGATAAAATACAGATATATAAGTTAGTTAAAATCAACTGGGAAGGTCATTTGAAACAAATACATTTTAAGTTCTGACTTAAATTTCTCTATGACCAGGCATTCTCTCAACCAACGAGGTAGAGAATTCCACAGGATAGGGGCCACAAAAAAAAAAAGCACAAGCACCAGATGTCTTCAGGCATACCCTGGGAATCTCTAGCAATCCCTCATAGGTGGATCAGGGAGGGTGTAGTAGAGAGTCAAAAGATCTTGCAGGCAGCTGGGTCCCAGTTCGTGTAGGGCTTTAAAGGTCAGAAGACCAACCTTAAAGGTGATCTGCCACTGAATAGGCAGTCAGTGCAGTCCATGCAACACAGGAGTAATGTGACTGGTCCTAGAAGTACCAGTCAGTAGCCTGGCTGCCACATTCTGCACTAGTTGCAAGTGGTGGATATCAACCCCAGGAAGCCCTAGGTAGAGGACATTGCAGTAGTCAAGGCGGGAAGTGATGAAGGCATGTACCAATGTTGGAAGATCATCCGGAGAAATCAGATGTTTCACTCGGGTGATATTCCTTTGATGATAAAAAGAGAATTTGACAACGGCAGACAACTGAGATTTCAGGGTCAAGCCATCATCAAAAATAACACCCAAGTTATGCATCCGGTCAGAGGTAGTAAGCTGGACGCCATCAAGCCATATGCCAGGTGCCTGCCCAGCCCCCAAACCCACCCCTGGTTGACCAGGGTCCACAACCAACACTTTGGTCTTGTCAGGGTTCAGTCTCAGCCAGCTGGTCCTCATCCAGTTAATCTCAGCAAGATAGTTATTGAACACAGAGACTGCATCCCCCTGTTTGGGTAGAAAGGATAGATACAGTTGAGTATCATCTTCATAGCAGTGAAAACGTAAACTGTATCATATAATGATATCTTCTAATGGTAGCATGTTCACTCTGAACAACATGGGTGCCAATATGCAGCCTCACGGGACCCCACAGGACAGGCAGAGGGTATCAGAGGAATGGATTCTGGTGATCACCCTCTGAGCCCTGCCCATGAGAAAAGACTGAAACTATTATAGGACTATCCCCAACAGTCCACAGAGACTCCATAGGCACTCCCATGGCACACTATGGTCCACAGTGTCAAATGCTGCAGAGCGATCAAGAAGGACCAAGATGGTATGTGCATTCCGATTCCTCGTTATTAGGAGGTCATTCAGTATCCGAACAAGTGCAGTCTCGGTACTATGCTTCTGATGAAATCCAGACTGGAGAGCATCATAGACATTGTGGATCACAAGGTCATCATCCTATTGCAGAGCAGCCCCTTCTCAATAACCTTCCTGGCAAAAGGAAGGTTAGAGACAGGCCTGTAGTTAGCTAGGTAGTCTGGATCCAAGAATTGTTTTTAGGAGTGGTCATACAACCACCTTCTTAAGAGGATCTGGAAAGACACCCCTCTCCAAGGATCCCCAGACAATTTTAGGTAGGAATGGGCAGATGACATCTACCCAACCCACTAATAGGGGTGTAGGGCCTGGATCCAAACTACAACTAGTCGGGCACAATGTTTGGACGATCTGCACAAGGTCCATGAATTCTGGCTGGTTAAAGTCAACCCAGACAGATCGAGTGTACAGCACCTCTCGCTGAACTCTGCAGTCCCTCATAGGGAGAGTAGGGCCAATGCCAGACTGGATGCTGGCAACCTTATCTGCAAAGAATTGAGTAAAAGCCTCTCATTTAACCTGAGAAAATGCCCTTCTTAGCTGGAGACAGACTGGATTGCACAGTCTGTCTATAGTCCGGAAGAGCTGAGCTGGTCAATTCCATGCAGCAAAAATCTCTCTGGACAGGAATTCTGCCTTCTTAAGGGTGATTTCTGATTGATAGCCGTTATAATAAGCTGTCAATCTAAACCTGTCAGCAACCAGGCCTGATCTCTGCCATGCTCTCTCTAGCCTTCGACCAGCTATCCTCAACTACTTCAAGGAATCATCAAACCAAGGGGTCCTTGGGCAAAGAGTGAGTGGTCAAACTCGAACTGAAGCAATCTTGTCCATAGATACAATCGAAAGAGCTTCTAATCTTGATCTGACACTGCTGATTGAGGAACCAACAAGAATTAATACAAACAACCCAGCTTCATCCACATGTATGGATGCAAATCTTCACTCAAGTTCTGATTGGTTTGCTTGCTGTGGAGTCCACCTTTTCTCTTTTAGTTATCACCAGCTGACAGTTTGCATTGGTGGAAAGCACAAGGCTCTACAAAAACTATGTGCATTTATATCTCAAAACATGGTTAACTACCTCAGATTCATGCATGACTTAGAAACTATACAATGGGATAGGATTTTCTTATTTCTAACACAGATGATAGCTGGCCATTCTTTGAACAGGAATTCATTATGTAAAAGACATGCCTTTACGTAAAAGACTTTGTAATAAAAGAGTGAAGACAAGGAATGTATCCTGGTACTCTGTGATGTTATTTTAAACTATATAGAAAAATGATGTACGAACTAAAGCAAAGAGTAAAACAGCCTTAACAACTTTTTAATTTTTATTTTATTGTATTCAATCTTGGATTACAATACCTTCAAGTGGGAGACTGCTCTTTTACAAAAGTTCCACATTGTAGAGGGTGGGTATACATACAATGAGGGTTTTGAGTATCTAGCTAGGTTAGAAAACATAGACATAATACCTTGTAAATAGGAAACAGAGATGGTATTAACAATAGAATAACTCAGGTAACAATAGCAGCCTAGGTGGCATTGTCAGGTATAAGACAGTAAGCAGCTATCCAGAAAGGAGAGTAAGGGCATTGAGTGAGGGGGGGGGCATGATGACTATTTAGGGGAAGATGGGAGAGGAGAGGGCAGGGCAAACCGGGGACAATTCGGAGCAGGAGGACAAAGTAGGAGAAGTGAGGAGATGGTAAATGGCCTGAAAGATTAAATAGACCAAGGCCCAAAATAGGGTGTGTGTGTGTGGAGTAATTAGAGAGTACAGTCACAGGAGCTTTTCTTCAGTAGGTGTTGACTCAGCTTGGACTTGAAAAGCCCCAATCTCAGTGTGGTGTTAAGTTCAGTGCCGAGGTTGTTGAGCCAAAGCGGTGCCCAGTAGGCATATGACCTCTGCCCTTGGGAGGTTCTTCAGTGAGGGAAGGTGAGAGCCTGATGGTCAGAGTTCATGGTGCAGTGTAGGCCTGTAAATATGCTTAATAGGTTTGTGACTCCAGGAGGTTGAAGTCCGAATAGTGATTTTTTAGCTAAGAGGCAGGTTTGGTATTGTATCTTGTTTTTAAGTTGTGGCCACCTGGCTTGCTCATAAAGGTCACATGTGTGCATTAGTTGGGGGGAATTGGTGAGCAGTATGCAGGCTTTGTTTAGGGCTACTTCTATCCTATGTAGTGAGGTGGGAGTGGCTGAGCTGTATATGACCAATCCATAGTCGATGACGGAGACAACTGTGCTATGGATTGTGGTTTGAAGGGCTTCAGGTGTAAGGCATTTCCTGTGCCTGTGCAGGAGCCCAATTCTTATGTTGACTGTTTTGGCCACATTCTCAATGTCTTCTGCATAGCAGAGGGAACAGTCAAGCATAACGCCTAGGTATTTGAATTGTTCCACTTGTTCAAGAGAAACCCCTGCACAGATAGTGATGTTAAGGGGTGCTGCTTTGTGTTTGCTTCTAGCACCACTAAAAAGCATTACTTTTGTCTTTTTATAGTTCAGAACCATCTTGTGGGCTCTGAACCAATCTTCAGTTTGTTTGAAAGCAAGTTGTAGCTGTTTTTATAGGGTGTGAGGGTCATGTTGAGAAGCAAAAATCAGAGCATCATCTGCATAGATAAGTATCTGTTGGTCACATGATCAAGATAGGTTATATAGAAAGATGCTGAAAAGGAGGGGTCCTAGGATTGATCACTGCGAGATCCCACAACAAACTGGCAGGGGCCTAAATGTGATGTTTCCAATCTTTTCCTGTTGGTAACGATCAGCTAGGTAGCTTTTGAACCAGTTAGTAGCGGGGTTAGAGAGGCCTATCGAGGTGAGTTGTTGAATAAGTAGTGAGTGACTGACCATGTCAAAAGCCTTTGTTAGATCAATAAAGGCCATGCCAACAAGGTTACCCTGGTCCAGTGAACTATGTATGCAGTTGGTGAACTCCAGAAGAGCTGTGGAAGTACTGTGCCCTTTGTGAAATCCATATTGTTCCGGACGCTGGATGTATTTATTAAGGTATTCAACCAGCTGGTCTGAGACAATGTGCTCCAGCGCTTTTGACAGTGGTGGAAGGATAGAAATATGTCTGTAATTGGCATGCAATGCCCAGTCACCGCTCTTGTGCACCAGAGTGACCAGGGCTGATTTCCAGGCTTTGGGGAATTGAGCCAGCTGCGGGGATAAGTTCAGCAGCTTAGTAATGGGAGCAAGGATTTCATCAAGTGCAAGGGAAATAAATTGTAGATTAAGCGTGTCACCACTTTTGCTGGATTTTCCAAGTACCTTAGAAATATACTTTCTTGCTTGGTTGTAGTTGACAGTTTTGAAATAGAAGGGGTGGATGTTTGAGTGGGCCCTGGGCTTTGGCTTGAGCTTGGGTTGGTTTCTTCAAAAATATTGGTTGGAAGTACATTGTTCAGGTCAGTAAATGCTTTGTTAACTGTGTTGGCAATAGTCATGGGGTCAAGAGTAGGGCACCATAGAGGTTGAGCATTTATGAAGCCTCTTTCTTGACTTTCCCTGTTACATCTTTTAATTTATTCCAAAATAGCTTGCTGTTTCCCCATGATGTTTGTAATGCTTCCCTAAAATGTTTACTTTTGGCAGAGCAAATGGTCCGGGTGCACTCATTCCATAGTCTTCTATATTGCTGGAAGTCTGATTGCTTACCAGAAATCTGTGCCCTATACCACCAGTTGTCCCTGTTTTTTATGTGGCCTATTACATCTGGTGTGATCCAGGGTCTGTATCTTCCACAGATCTTCGACCTCTGCATCGGGGCATGGCAGTCATAAGCATTGAATTGTTTGATGAAGTACTTGAGTGCAGTGTCTATATCCACCACTGTGTCAAGGGAGCTCCAGTCTGTGTTGCATAGCTGCTACTTAAGGTACTCCAGGTGGCCGCTTTTTAGTTTACAATTAGAGATTATTTGGGGGGGTGTTGCATTGAATTTGTTGGTCCAGCTGCAGGTTACAGGAGATTGGTCACACAGTAAGTCTGGGTGGACTGTCACATTGGAGATATGATCCGGGCGGTTTGTGAGGATCCAGTCAAGTAGTGTGCTAGATCCAGTTTTGTAATTTGTTCTGGTGGGTGAGCCAACGAGTTGTGTAAGATGCAGTGTTGCTACAGTGTCCTTATATGTGCCAGTCAGTGGTGCCAACCAATTGATACTGAAGTCCCCTAGAATAATGGATTCAGAGTTGAGATACTGACATCTGATAACCTCCATGAGTTCTTTGAATCCTGGAAATTTCACTTCTGGAGGGATGTATACAGTAAGTATAGATAGTGCTTTATTGTGGACCCCCAATAGAATTTTTATGGGGAGAATTTGTGCAGTACTAGTAAGGTGGAGTAAAGGAAGAGCAAACCCCTTTATTGAGTCTTTAATGTATAACACACAGCTCCCTCCTCTTTTTGAGATCCTGTCATTCCTGAATAGTGTGTAACCAGGTATCAAGACAGCGGAATCCAGTATTTTTGGAGTGAGCCATGTCTCAATGACTGCGAGTACATCAGGGTTGTGTTGTAATGCCCAGACTTGCAGGCTGTCTATCTTTTTGAGTAGGCTGCAGATATTTATGTTGGTGAGTGTAATTGCTCCATCTTTATTATTGTTGCTTGACAATGCAACCCCAGCTGGGCAAGGATTTGGGTGTACATTGCCAGATATTAGTAGAAGCAGAAGGATGAGTCTGAGTAGATATATTTTTTGTTGTTTCCAACAAAGATTATTATTCCTTTGCTGCTGAGTAGGGGATTTTTTCCAGTTATTATGAATGTGGAGGCAATGGGAGTAAGGCAGGTATAAAAAAGGTAGGGGGTTGGACGAGGTCAGCAGTCTTTGGAGCCATATTGGGAGACAGCTGAAATGGCTAAGGCCTGGCACTGTGGAGTAGCTAATATCCATTACGCAGCCAGGAGTGTAGTGCAGTACTGGATGAATTCTTATGGCAGAACTAGGCCCTTGCTGGGTATCAGTGCAGTAGATATGCCCACCTATTGTAAGCTGGGTCATAGCCAGGAGGGCACACTGCCAAAACTCCATCTTCAGTAGTATGTCAGGGTGCGAGAATACTTTGAGGTTATCCTGACACCACTGGTTGGCTGGAGAGTATTGCACGCTTCCAGATTGTGGCTTGAAACCAGAGATTGAGGCAAAAGGGGGTGGGGGTACTATTTGGGTGTGAAGGGTAGGAAGCTGCGTGGAGGCAATAACCAGTGCAGGAGGTGTTACGGTGTTCATTATTACAAAATAAGTACAGGGGAAGGGTAATTCAGTTTCTAATTCTTAGCCTGATGAAAGATCTGACTTCACAGGCAAGGAAGACAGGTGAAGCAGCTTGGCCAAGGCCAGCTTTCAGTGGAGTTTTGTGGGCCTGTTGGGCCAATTACCTAACAGAGTTGAGAAAGTGGGAATGTCTTAGGGTTATGTAAAGGAGGCCTGGGTGGGGTGGGGTGGGGAAGAAAACCACCACAGTAGTAGTGCGGTGGCTGGGAGGCAGCAGAAATTACAGCTGGGTTCTCAAAAGTACCCTGGGAGCCCACTGAGAAAGGCACTCCAATGGTGTTTCAGCAGCAAGTCGGGCAGACCAATCAGTGTCCGCTACCGAGCCACTGGACCAATCGGGTTGCAGGAGAAAGCAGCTTGCAAGTCTTTCAATTCAGTGGTCATACCTGGGAGCTGAGTCTGAGCCCATTCCAGGAGGGCAGGCAAAAGTCAGCAGAAGGTGGTGCGCAGTGGCCAATTTTGCAGCCGTACCACACTGCTGCAGGGGTGCTTGCACCTGCTCGGTGCATGATGTCTTTGCCTGTGAGAGAGAGAGAAGGGAATTTGTTGGTAGAAGTAGACTGATGACAGGGCAGGAAGCTAGGGTCAGGGGTGTTAAGGAAAAATACAAAAGGGAATTCAGAGAGGAGAGGTGATGGGCAGAGGTTACACAAAAGAGGGATTAAGGGTGGGGCAAGCAGAGGTAGCTTGTCGGGGGGAGGTGGCTGAGGGTTTGAGGTCAGAAGATTAGGCTGGTGCAGACAGGGGGGCAGGGAGCCACTGTCAAATGGCATTCAATTAATTGCAGTTGCTCTACAGAGTGGAGAGAATGGACTGGTTAGGGCAGAGAAAGGGTTCAGCAATTTAAACAGCAGAAAACAGTCAAAGCTTGTCCCTAACACAATAATTCTACAACGAAAGACAGTGCCTACATTCGAGCATTTCTTTCACTATACTTTCAGGAACTAACAAATTTCTGGTATCATCACTACAGAGTCAGTACTCTATAGTTTAGTGAGAGAGGGCACAATAAGGAGTGGTAGGAAGCAGAGCAAAATAAAGAGAAAAACCACCACAGTAGTAGTGCAGTGGTTAGGAGGCAGCCGAAATTACAGCTGGGTTCTCAAAAGTACCCCGGGAGCCCGCTGAGAGGTATAAGTACTGAAGAATTCCTACATAGGTTCATAGGTGTCAGTACGAGTCATGTATCTTATGCAAGCCATAATTTGACTCACCATGTATCAGAGGAAATAACTGATTTTACTGTCACCCATATAATCATCCAGTAATCTTTTGAAAGATTCCATATCTGGAGCTGTTACTACCAATTCAGGCAAGGCATTCCACACACTTACAACTCTCTTGATTAAACCAGTTTGCTCATCTTGAGGTTTTATATAATTTACCAATTAACTGATAAAAATGGGATCTTGTTACTCTGTGTCCCTTCTTTTTTCTCAACCCTGATGATTCCCATGTGAGCTCATCATGAAGGGTCTTACAGATGTAGCAAAGGCCACCTCTAATCTTTCCATATGTTATTGAGTATTACCCTAAATCTTTCAGTCTATCCTCATACATTTATTTTTTTAAGTTGCAGACTTTTTTAATTATCCTACTCTGAACACTATCCACCAATTTTATACTTCCTATGTTTTGAGGCATACAAAAAGGGGCACCATATTCTAATACAGGTCTGACCAATGAATAAGGACTTTCCTGTCTCTACTCTTGATATTTCTCAGAATATTACCGACTATCCTATTTCCTGTTGTTGACACTTCTCTGACTCGGTTATTAAAATTGAATGTATTAGTTATGATTACACTCAAAGCCCATTCATTCTCAGTACTAGCTATTTCTTTATTGTTGATTGGGTATTCTGCTTTAATATTGTCATACCCGAGACGCATCACTTTACATTTCTGTTCATTGAAATGAAGCATATGATGATTTGATCTAGGAGGTAAAAAGGCATTGTCACATTTCCTAACAGATAAGTTTGCAGCTAGTTAGCATGGAAACCCTAGCGACTTCTGGAAACTAGTCAAAATACTGCACAATTCAGCTGATTTTAATTTGTCTGAATACTTTTTCCTAAATGATATGCAGGTGACTGACTCAAAAGCCTTTGCTGATCATTTTATTTATTTAAAATGTGGTAACTGGGAAAGGCACACTGAGCCAGGGCTTGTTTCTAGGTGAGACTCCGGGGGGGGGGTTACAATAGGGAGTGACAGTACAAGTAACAAAAACAGACAAAGATAAAATACAATACCAACAAGCATTTGTCAATGCTGAACGTTCGCTTGCAGGTATTTGCAGTGGTATTTGGCACTTGGACATGGCTTAAAAAAATCAGTGACAAAGAAGTAGAAGCATTTGTCAATGCCGAACGTTGCTTACTTCTATGTGCTGTTTAGGTATTTGGAAGTCATTGGAGTGCAAATATTGAAAATTTGCGAACTTACGAGCGTGCGTAGGAACTGCGCAACGCACACTTGTAAAACAGTCATTTTTAAGAATTTTTTCAGAAAATTTTCAACATAGCCATTTTAAGACCTCTGCTCATGAACAGTGTCACTATGATTTTCTTAATGTGTCCCATACATTGATTTTGCACACCAAATGCACCATTGTGCGCTACATGGGCGGAAACATGTTTTGGGTGGGATGTGAAAAATGATAGCTGTACTGCTCATAAGAAGGTGTGGTAAAATGGCAATGTTGAAAATCTGGAGTGAAAATATTGAAAATTCACAAACCTACGAGCGTGCGTAGGAACTGCGCAACGCACGCTCATAAAACAGTCATTTTTAGGAATTTTTTCACCAAATTTTCAACATAGCCATTTTAAGACCTCTGCTAATGAGCAGTGCCACTGTGATTTTCTTAATGTGTCCCATACATTGAGTTTGCACACCGATTGTGCCATTGTGCGCCACATGGGTGGAAACACGTTTTGGGCAGGATATGAATAATGACAGCTGTACTGCTCATGAGGAGGTGTGGTAAAATGGCAATTTTGAAAATCTGGAGTGAAAATATTGAAAATTCGCAAACTTACGAGCGTGCATAGGAACTGCGCAATGCACACTCGTAAAACAGTCATTTTTAGGAATTTTTTCACCACATTTTCAACACAGCCATTTTAAGACCTCTGCTCATGAACAGTGTCACTGTGATTTTCTTAATGTGTCCCATACATTGAGTTGGCACACCGACTGCGCCATTGTGCGCTACATGGGCGGAAACACGTATTGGACAGGATGTGAATAATGACAGCTGTACTGCTCATGAGGAGGTGTGGTAAAATGGCAATGTTGAAAATCTGGAGTGAAAATATTGAAAATTCGCAAACGTACGAGCATGCGTAGGAACTGTGCAATGCACGCTCGTAAAACAGTCATTTTTAGGAATTTTTTCACCAAATTTTCAACATAGCCATTTTAAGACCTCTGCTCACGAACAGTGTCACTGAGATTTTCTTAATGTGTCCCATACATTGATTTCACACACCGACTGTGCCATTGTGCGCTACATGGGCGGAAACATGTTTTGGGTGAGATGTGAAAAATGACAGCTGTACTACTCATAAGAAGGTGTGGTAAAATGGCAATGTTGAAAATCTGGAGTGGAAATATTGAAAATTCGCAAACCTATGAGCGTGCATAGGAACTGCGCAACGCACGCGCGTAAAACAGTCATTTTTTTGAATTTTTGCACCAAATTATCAACATGGGGTTTTGGGACCCTTCTCATGAATGATGTCACTGTCATGGCATTATTCAGGCCCAAAGGGTGATTTCGTTGCAGTGACTGCGAAATCACGCCGAGGCCGAATAACACCATGGAAGTGACATCATTCATGAAAGAATCCCAAAAACCCATATGATGTACAAAATCAAATCTTGAGATATGCAATAAAGTTGAAAAACCCTATCCAGCCCATTATACAGCTTACTGGCATTTCCTCAGTTCGCGGTCGGCTTTGAAGAGTGCAGAAATGTTCCGTCCACCAATGACTGTCGCGCGAGCTCGGAGAGTAAGTATGGGGTGAGGTGAGTGCGGGTTGTGGGAGGGGCCTGGGAGAAGCGCCATGGGACTGTTTTCAATTTGCAGGTGTAAAAAAGCGACAACGTGGGATGTTTGCCATGCTGGGGTGGGCTCCCAGCTTGGCACAAGGATACTGGGGGCTGTGGGCCGGCGGGGGATTGGGCACCCCATCGGCCAGAGGGACGCGGGACTGCATTTGCCATGCTGGGGTGGGCTCCCCAGCGCGGCAGAAGGATGACTGGGACCTGGAGCCGACGGGGATTGGGCACCCCTGTCGGCAGACGATATGGGATGTTGGCCACGCTGGGGTGGGCTCCCAGCGTGGCAGCAAAGATTTGGGGTGGTGGCGTGATGCAGTGCTGTGCATGACAGCGGTGTTTTTCTTTGAAGGGAAGACCGCCGCTGTCATACACAGCAACATGTCCGGATTGGTGCAGGACTGCCACGCCTGCTCTATGGAGCAGGGCACTGCAGGAAAGGGGCACACCTCCAAAGTGTCCCATTTTCCCAAGACGTTCCTTGTGCATGCGCGCAAGTGAACGTAATAAAAATAGAGAGATATGAGTATATACAATGGTGATCTTTCTAAGAACAGTGCAATTCAGGCATTAACAGGGAGCAAATAAATAAGCAAAGTTTATAACAAGTTTATTTCCAATGGTTCTGTCTGTCACCAAGGGAAGGAAAACAGCCAGGGTGGGCCTAGTGAACCTAATGATCAGGACCCTCCCAGCAGTTCTTTTGAGGCCCACAATGGTCATTCAACAACAGGGCACCCAAATAGTCATGCTGACCTACCTATAGTAGTGTCTGAAGTTTCAGAAAGAGTGCTTACTGGCTATAAACCCAAAGAAAGTTAATGGTCTGAACGGTATTCCAAACAAATTGCTAAGAATTGGTGCATCCATTTCATCTGTCCATTGACACACATGCAAACATATTTAATATGTTATTGACCCTAGAAGTACTTCCCTCTGAAGAGTAGTAGGCTCAGGTTACCCATATCCACACAGTTAATAAAATGTAATATAGGTAATTACCATCCTATTTTCCTGCACCCAGTGGTGGTAGAAATCATCTGGAAGCTCATGGATACTTGTTTAAATGGGTACATTGTGAAAAAACAAGATCTTAAACTCTTATCAGTCTATTCACAGTGCCACCACAGGCCTTCTGAAGATAGCAAATAACATCCAAACTCTCACAAACTGAATGCTCTTAACAGGTGTGTGTACTCTGATTTGTCCAAAGCATGCATCTTTAAACTATATGCCACTCCTTAACAAATTAGATGCTCTGAGTCTAAATGGTTTGATGATCTGCTTGTATAAAGTTACCTCTCAGGCAGGCAACAGATTGTATACTTTAAAGGGACACTGTCAACCCCCTTAGGTCTCAAAGTGTCCCTAGTTTAAAACACACATTTTATGACTGACAACATTTTGTAAAGATTGCTGATGTTGCTGGTAGTTTGATTCTGACTCTTTTTTTCTTTAAAAAAGTGAAAAACTGTCCATCATACTGGTGTTACCACACAAATACAGGGTTGTTTACATTCCTTGAACAGCTCCAACTGCATCCTTTCTGGACTTGGGAACACCCACAACACAGTCTAGCCCCTCATGATGCAGTGAGAGTTTAGGAGACTACTGCCTCATGAATGACTGCACTGTTTGAGTGTGTTTTTAATGCTCAGGAAGCATGCAGTAAGAAAAGATCCAGGATTATAAACAAAACAAAGTTGTTTATAAATATACATTAGTATGTATTACAGTTCTGCTAAACAAGGAGACAGACAAAACAAACAGCAAGATCAATGAATTCTAGAGAAGGTAAGAAATCATAAAATGCAGGTTTTTAACTACAAATAATATGATGAAAAACAAGCTGACAGTGTCCCTGGAGTGAATGCACAAATTGTGCCCCTTATTTCAGGTGTCCCCAAGGACTCTGTATTGGGCCTAATCCTGTTCTGTTTTAAATTAACAGCTTAAACTGCGGGTCTGAGGATGTCACTTTCACTTATAGGCAGATATTAAAATGCTATAGGCCCATGAGAGGGATATGTTAATAGTACAAATCACTCTCCAGCGAGGATTCAACAAGGTTCAATCCTTCGTTGTACTGAATAGGTTGGTGCTTAACAGAAAAAAAAACAGCTCAAATAATGGTTTGTGGATCTGATGCAGAAGTTAGGTGTGTCAACAAACAGCTGTCTATTTCTAACTTAGACCATCATGAGCTCCGATCTTATATTGGTTCTTATACTGGGTCATAGAGCAGTAGAAGGCTTCATAGCCCATATGAACCGCTCCACACATAAGTGGGTCATCTACCAAGATTTGATAACAGCCATTTATCAACTTTTTTCTTACATACATCAACTAAGCAGCAATCCACAATATCAAAATGCAATCTATTCCATAATCTACCTGTTCTGTTCATAAAGGAATAATGTCTTACATTGTTTTCTGCCATAATCAACATAATTTGTTTTCAGTGCCCTCTCAAACCTACTGTTTTTTTTGCAAGATGACTCCTATCTCCTTTTGTAAACTTTCATCATTTATAATCTTATGCATAACCAGTAAATCCCCTCTAGTTCTTCGATGCTCTAGTGAGTACAGTCCCATTGTTTCCCAGTCTATCTTTGTAACTATATTGACTTAGTTACCCTATTAATTTAGTAAAACATCTTTGGACTTTTTCAGCACTTCCTATTTCCCCAACTGTGTATGGATTCCATAGTTGCGAGCCATAATCCAAAATAGGTCATATATACATTTTAAATAGTGGTAACATACATGCTGAATTATTATTCATGAAACTTCTTTTTAAGTTTCTTGTCATAAGACTGGCTCTTCTTATAACTGCAGTTCTATGTTCTTTAAAGCTCAACACATCACCTATCCATATACCACAATCCTTCTGTAACTTAGTTGTTGCTAATTTTTCACCCAATAATGTGTATTTCTTTTTTATATTATTTTTTCCCACATGCATCACCCTACATTTATTTACATTAAAAGGCATCCCATTTGTAATTGACCATCTTTTGAGCATATCTAAATCTTACTTCAGGATCTGTTGCTCTATCACGGTATTTACAGGCCCACCCAGTCTGATGTCATCCACAAATTTTATGATTTTATTATCTATACCACTGTGCAAGTCACTCATAAATAGTGAAAACAATACATTGTCTATATTGTCTATAAATATCTGGGAATGTTGCTGGAACCTTATCTCAGATGGAATCTACAGTACATGTTGAAAACTTGATAAAAAAAAAATAGCCCCAAAAATGTTTTTCTTTTCAAGAATAAGGACTGCTTTCCAACTCCTGCATGTCTGCACATAGTGAACACAGTGATAACTCCATTAGTAGACCAAGGGGACTTCCTATTTAATGCAGCCAACAAGACAGTCCTGAACAAGCAAACTATTCCTTACATTAGGCATGCCAGGTATGTAGTCAGTGCATCTCATGACAGTCACCCATGTACTCTTTATAGAAAATTGAACTGGCTAGATCTAAGCAACTGAAGGAGGCAGCATTCTTTGCACTTCATTTAAAAATGCATGAGAGAATAGGTGCCAGACTACATCTAAGTGCTATAATAGCCTAGACAGTCCAGGAGGGGTTCAGGTCTGCTGCAGGCCTTGAATAGTGTATTCCCCAATGCAAATCAAAGCAGGTACTGGCTGGTTCTTTCATGCTGGCCCTCTGGCTTATAGCCTACTTAATGTCTTGTGTCTGGTCCATGGCTTTATTCCTAGGTTTGGACCAAAATGTAGATGGCACTGTTTGGACTGCTCTCAACCTATACAGAGCTGAGTAGGTACACTGGCACCTTTGGTATTAGGCCGTGATTAGTGACTGTCAGATTTGACTATCTATTTTACTGAGCTACATTATAACTTTGCTGAAAAAATGCCTACCTCCCCATAAGAAATGTATGTGAAATGTAAGTGAGATAAAAGTTGTACTGTAGCTCTTTATTGTTATGTACTTGTGTCAATGCCATGCAACTCTTACTTTCTAAGTGTATCCAGATCCTGCTTAACTGCCATGGAAAACCATTGTAAATGAATCTCTGACTAAATAATGCATCTACATATCTGATTCTTACAATGAAATCTAGTATTATTACTACTACCATTATTTCTATAATTATGATAGATACTTCTGATTTGTTAATCATACATTCTTCTCTTCTTTCTGGTCCAGTGTTGTTCCTCAATAGGAATAAGGAAGGATAAAAAAATCCTAAATTATTAAAATATACCTCAGTGCATCTTCTAAAAATGTTTCCTAATTCAGTCTTTCTGAATTTTATGTGTTTCCGACATTGTGTCCCTGATTCTGTTTGTTTTTGCCTGACTTCACAAGTGTTGTTCCTGTTTTGTTAGTCAGACTATTGACATAAAGGGTGGTAATGAGTATGAAAGCCTTGTTTCCTGAATTTTAATGAATTACAATTCATTTTGAGAGAGACAGTATATAAGAGCATAAAAAAACAACTTCTAAGCATCTGTCTAATTACTGATTTTATATATTTCTTAAAAATACACACTTAAAAGGTAACAAGAGTACTGGCATTTGTAATGTAGCTGCATTTGCATTTCAATTGATATTATAAGGCTGTCATTAAGAACATAAAATTGGAGCACTCATAGATGTGCCATTTCATATTTTCAAAGGGACAAGCTCATTATTGATGCCCTTTGAAGCAGTCAATAATACACTTACTCAGAAATATTCAAAAGTGGATTGAAATATTAAATGGCAGTCATATAACAAATGCTGATTTCTGAAACTATTCATGCATATATTGAGTAACCTTCATGACAACTTTGCTTTATTTTATTGATAGGCAGGGTAATCTGAATATTAAATTCTGAAAAGCCTTGAAGTGGAACTAAAACATACATTTAGTCATTAAACTGATGTGCCAAAACCTATCCTGCATAATGATATTTATTTTTTGTATGCTTAAAGAAATAAACAGAAATTAATTGTAGATATCAAGTTAGATAAGTAAAAGAAGGACCTTGTATTTTAGAAGACATAGTAAAAATGTATTATTTACAATAGGCTAGAAGCATAGACACTGATATTTCCAGAAAATTGCTTGCTTGTTACAACATCATCAATGGAAAAATAAATCAACAATTCTATTGTTAATGTACTGTAATTATAGAAGTGATGACTCTGATCTGCAGATTTTATAAGACTCAAACAAGCATTATATGAAAGTATAATGTCATCACACTATGAACTCAGGAAACTTTAGAGCACTCACTTGGAAAGTTGCTACTGTACTACAGTTTTTAAACCATGGTCTATTAGCACAGTATGAAAAAATATATTTTGGGAAAAGCTGACGAGCTGAGGTGTAAATAAAGCTACCTACACATATATTGGACCTCTAGTACTTATATATACACATCTTCAAGAAGAAAGGAAGACTACTGGTCCATTGAGTTTCTCCCACCAACACTGTGAGAATATTTGTCACTTTTTTCATCAATGAACTTGTTAAATCTGATCTTTAATGTCATTACAGTGTTATTTGCTACCACCTCTGTTCCAAGTACCCATCAAACATTCTTCAAAAATGCAAATTTTGGAAAGAAAGATCACTGACCCATTATATTCTTTCCCAACCAGCTCAGTTGGAATGTCCTGCACAACTTTGTCTTCAATGCACTTATCTAGTTTAAGCTTGAAGCTAAAAATGATTTGTGGTGACACCATAGAAACATAAAAGACTGAGACATAGAAAAAGACCTGAACAGTTCACCAAGTCTGTCCCAACATTCTCCACTCAGAGGTGCTAAAGACTTTGTCCTCCCTCCCATCCCTCTTCCTCCACTTCCTCACCGAGTACTCCTTTAAAAGTGTCCTACTTCCTCTTTAACCCTGCTATTGTCTATGGTTGTATGTCTCCATAACCTTGTCAGGAAGTGTTTATTCCAGCCACCCCCACCCTCTATGTGAAGTACCGTGGAGGCCACTTACCACATACATGTTTGACATGGACAATCAGCTTCAATGGACAAAAAGTGAATTTCTGATTCAAAAGTAATGCTGCTAATGTTAAAAATGTTGGCTAGTGCAGACCTTGCAAGCCATTTTGTTTGGACATGCCGGCGCTCCTTTCACAATGTCTGTCAGTGACTAATCACTTTTGTGATGTGTCAATTAGTGTCAATTAATTAGACAGCCATTAAGTACTGTTGTTCTCATCCCCTGAGTCAACTGTTAGTGAGTCCATCAGTCAAGCTGTTCTGTCTGCATCTGTATCGAGATGGCATCTAAGCAAGTTTCTAGTGTCCTCTTGGAACCTTCCCCCTCCAACTTGTGTGCACACCCCTAGTGAATGCATCATTTCTGTATTTGAACAGACTGGCTATGGCCACTCTGTTGAACCTTTTAATGTACTCAAAAGTACCTGTATCCCCCTATCTGTCTTCCATTGAATGCATGTTGAGACTTTTCAGTCTCTCTTTGTACACACTGCAATGTTGGCCATGGACCATCTTTGTGGTCATTCACTGCACTTTCTCTAATCTATTCTTGTCCTCACTTGTTCTGGAAGACTATTTTGTGTGTCCATCAGTCATTCTGAAAAGTAGTTTTTCCTGATATCCCCTTGCATCTTCCTTCTTTCCAAGACATTGAATGGCCCTCTGCCCATACATCTATATAAATCCCAAAGAGCTATAAATTCTGAGATGTATTATCCTTTTTAAATATTTGAATACTGTAATCATGTCACCTCTGAGCCTCCTCTTTTCCATGTACAACAGTTGTGGTTCAGACAACTTGTCCTCATAGCCACTGTTTTTCAAGCCACCAACCACCTTGGTTGTTTTCATCTACACCATCTCAACCATGTCAAATTATTTCACCAAATACCCTAAGCCTAACCCTAATGTTCTGAACCAGAACTGTACACTATTCTTAAGATGGAATATTGACCAGTGATCTGCATGTGTAGTATTACAATATCTATCTGTTTATAAAATATCACTTGAGTTTTATTTATAGTAATTGTACATTTTGACTGGAAAGGCATTCTGAGCAGAAGCTAATTTCCAGGTATGACTTGTGGAAGGCATTGCAAAAACAAAGGGAGTACAACATAACATATAACAATCAATATCTACAGTGGAGGTAGCCAGGATGCAATGTAGTACTTTGCCCTAAATGACATGTCACAAAATACTACACAAAAAAAGTGAATTACACAGTTCTCTGCAGCATACATGCAGCACTGTGCAGTAATACCATAAGGTACTGTGTTGCACCCAGAGCTGATGAATGTACAATATGTAAAATATATTATATATATATATATATATTACAGTGCTCCCTCGATTATCCACCCCTCGATTATCCACCACCCTCCATTACCGTCAGCTTTACTGTTTGTACCAATCGTCTCCCATGTTAATTACCTCATTTATCCACCACCCACTATGTCTGCCATCCACCAGGTCTTTCTGCCAGCTCTGTGTGTATCTCTCCTGTGTTAACCTCCCTCTGCTGTCTGCCATCCACTTCCATGGCATTGGCGATGTTTTCATCAGTGTTGGTGTCATCATTGTCATGGGTGTAGCTTTCATGGTATAAGTTCTTCTAGTATTTTTTATTTTAAATACTGTACCCCCCAAAACCACAGCTTTACATCTAAATTCAATCAATCTGTCCAATTATAATTTTTAGTAAGCTGGTTCAAGTTGTAGGGTATTTGTGTTGTGTTTGTGCTCGCTCCCGATTCCCCCCACAACATTCTCATAGTTGTGCCGAATGGCATCATGGTCCCAAAAACAGTGGACCACAAAGGATCCAAAATTAAGTAAATGGCTTTTGTATAAAAATTAAGTAACAGGGGACTCAAATAATATCGCTAATGTTAACATGAAGCAGCAGTTTGCTAAAAGCGGCCTCTTTTTGTTGCTGACTCTTGTAGCCTCATGCCTTGCTCCAAAACTCCAGAACATCAGTGGTGAATGTTAACCTAACTCTTCCAGCCTAGCTTTTAGTTTGAAACAAAAAAATAATGTGGATATCAGTTTCATTTAATGCAATAACATGTGTGATTGGTATAAAAGGGGTTAGGCTTGGTGCATGGTTATGGCATGGTGGGTTGGGTTGCAGCAAACACAGAAGTTGTGAGCATGGTGAAATTGGCAGTTCCCAAACAGTCTTGGCTAGTCTTTACAGTGGTACAGAAAGCCCTCATTGCAAAATTTGCTGCAGAGAACCGAGTGCTACCCAAGCTGATGTAGCACAACATTTTTCCACACTGTGGAATTGTGTGGTGGCTAGACAGACCATCAGTGACATCCTGGCAAGTAGAGAAGAGTGGATGGGACATGAAATGTCTCAAGCCAAAGCCAAATGATCACCCAAGCATGCTGAGCTGGAGAAGGCACTCTTTCTATGGTTTTCAAACGCTAGAGCAAACAATACCCCAGTTATTGAGGTGCTCATAAGTCAGAAAGCTAAGTATTTGGGGGTTCAGTTTCATGTTACTGACTTTTCATATTCAAATGGGTGGCTACAAAAGTTTAAAAGCAGAAACAATATTGAATGTCATATCATTTCTGGGGAAAGTGCTGGTGTTAATCGAGAACTGATAAATGAAGGCATGCCGAGTGCTAGAAGGATAGCAAAGCAGTATGACGAAAAAAACTGCTTCAATATGGATAAGACTGACCTATTTTTCAAAAGGTTGCCAGATAGGTCACTGACCACCAGTGAATTTAAAAAGGGGGTAAAAAGATGCAAGGACTGTATCACTGTGGTTCTATGTTGTAATGCTGATGGAAGTGAAAAAATTAAACCCCTTGTTATTGGGAAGGCTGCTAATCCCAGATGCTTCCATAACTTTAATCATGTACTTTATGTTGACTATAAATCAAATAGAAGAGCATGGATGGATTCTGCCATTTGTGCTCAATGGCTGCAAGATCTTAACACCAGTATGAGAAAAAATAAATTATGTTAATGATGGACACTGCACCCACCCATATTGTCCCCTAAAGCATTTAACAATGTTAAAATTAATTTCCTACCACCCACCATGACAAGTCATTTGCAGCCATTAGATGCAGGAATCATACAGTCCTTTAAGGATCACTATAGGAGGCAACATCTGACACATCTTATTGACTGCATAGACAATGGTAAAAACCAAGCACTACTCATAAGTGATGCTGCCCATTTCATAAAGGTTGCCTGGGACTGTGTTACTGCAGACACCATCAAATATTGCTGGGTCCACACTGGCATCATACGATGCCTTGCTGTCTCAACAAGTGTGGAGGATGACAGTGAGCTAAATGATCTTATCAGGACAGTGGGTGATGCTCTTTCAATTCATTCTGAACCAAGAATTTCTGCTGCAGATTATGTCACTTTTGAGAATGACTGTAAGCTTTTTGAAAACTTAAATAATGAGGACATTGTCAAAATGGTTAAAAATGAAAATGAAACAGATGATACAGTTGACAAGACTCTTGATGTTGATCACACCACAGAACAACAAATCCCCTCTGTGCAGGAGGCTAAAGAGGCAATTAACATAGTCCTCAATTTCCTTGAATCTTATGAGTTCACAGAGGAGTCTGATATTCACAAGTGCTTAACACTTGATACAAAATTAAACAGTTTGTATCCAATAAAGCAAAACAAAGGACAATAACTGATCATTTTAAGTTAGCCTAATGTGCATTGTGCAATGTGTTAATTGATATTGTATTTATCAAAATCCTCTGTTACCTCTCTAACCCTGTACTGATGTTGCTATTTATGCTGATTTATGCATTAAAATGCACTTTTAAGATTTTTTACATTTATAAACTGCAAAATTAAAAGAATTGAAGAAATGAGTAAACCGATTAAATCTCAAACAGCTGTTGTATGCCTTTTATGTTCATTAGTTCAATAATAAGCACTGTAATAGGTTCTTTAATGACATCAGCACAGAGATGGGCACTTTATTAATGCACTCTCATTTATCCACCACCCTCTATTATCCGTATAAAAGAGGGATCTATATATACACACACACACACACACACACACACAATGGCCACCCCTATGTCAAACTCAAAGGTTTGCACTTTAATAACCCTGCAACCATTCAACCGATTTGCATGAAGTTTTGCATGTACCATGAGGAACCAAAGATCCCTTGATGGGGCAGGTTTCTTTCTGGTTGGATGTGTGGGTGCAGAGATACGGAGTGTCAAAAATGTAAAAATTATCATGCTTTGTCAAATTCTTTGTCACACTGCTGCACAGAAATGGTGTGTAATTGTGATCTGAAATTTTCAGGGTAAACAGGTCTTGGGTCCAGATGTGCCTTTTGAAGATTTGGTGAAAAACTTTTAATCCATACAAAAGTTATTACATTTTGAAATTCCCCATTATTTCTTATGGAATCAGTTAGATATCCTGTGCAAAAAAAAGGATCCTTTGTCACAAATGGATAATTCTTAGTCACAAATGGGAAATCCTTTTTCATGTGGCTGCCATTTTGTTTTACAGTTAGTGAGGGAAACAAAATGAAATAACTAAAGAAAATGATCTGTTTATTTGATACCAGCACATGCAACTTTATTATCGGGACTCCTTCAGCTGGATTCTGCAGTTAACTATTGAAAAAATGCCTTTCATTCTTTTTTTATTTTACATAATAAATCTTTTTTTGTGACTTGTAATACGAAAAAACATTTTTTTGTACCACAAGTGATGAAAAAGGATCCTTTTTCATGATCAAAAAATCCTTTCCCTGATGTCTAGTGACACCCCCCACCCTTCAAATACCATCCCTTTTGTTCCTTCTTTTTTCCCTGGTGTCTAGTGGTACACTGAACCTCTGATCCCCATATTTACTATAATTTTTAACTCCATTGGTGGTTAATGGTACTCCCCACCCTTCCAAGTCCCTGTATTGAGTATCCCTGGTGTCTAGTGGCACCCTCATCCTCCAAGCCCCAAATTTATAATACTTTTAACCCCATTGGTGGTTAGTGGTACTCCCCCACCTTCCCATGTCCATGTCAACCTGCAAATAAGAAAAACTTCCCTTGATGTTGCACTTTTAAGCCCACCGCCAATCACACCACCCACCTACCTCCCACTGTGCACCCACCTCCATGTACCCCTTGACCCCGCACATGCCCTCACTCCCCTGAACTGCCAACAGACTGAAGATCCACTCTCTGATCAAAGACATGTCTTTCTGCTGCAACTGCCAACTGCTGTCTAACAAGTAAGGTAACTGCAGTTTAATGTATTTTCCGACCGCAGTTACCTAACTTTTCAGACAGCAGTCACTGGTTCCAGCAGCAAGATGTGTCTTTGATTGGAGAGAGAATCTTCAGTCTGTTAACGGTCAAGCAAAATAATTGTGAGGTCGAGAGTCTTGAGGTGATGCGTGCACAGTGGGAGGTCGATGAGTGGTGGTATGATTGGCAGTGGACTTTTTACAGTTTCTAAAAAGACAAAAGCACGACATTGATGGATGGTTTTCTTATTTTCGGAACCAACTATGACTGAATGGGAGAGCCTATAACAACCAATCTTGATTAAAATTATAAATATGAGGATTGGAGGGTGGAAAATGCCACTAGACACCAGGGATATATACTAGGGAAGGCGGGAGGGTGGTGCCACTAACCACTCAATGTGGTTAAAAATTATAATAAATATGGGATCAGAGAGGGTGGAGGGTACTGGAGTGCAGGAACAGATATTTTGTTTAAAATCTATAAAAATGGCATGGTGAGGGATCTCACTAGCCACCAAGGATATAAATTTTGCTAGGGGTTGAAAATTGGAGGGTGGGGGTACCACTGACACCAATGACCACTATTATGTGACAGTGGGAAAATGGCAGGGTGGGGGGTGCCACTAGACACTGGGGCTATTCAGTTAAAATTAATGGGAAACTGGCCACATTTGTTGGGTGGGTGGTTCTACTGGCTACCAGGGAAGAGACAAATGTCTTTCTAAAACAGTATTTGAGCAACTTATGTATGTGTAGGAGGAAGACCCTGCACTCCCACAACAAAAGTACATGGGAGTACAGGGTCCAAATGATCCTGCGCTCACAGCCAAATAAGGATACTACTATACTATCTCAAAATGTAAGGAAATAAGTTGCAAAAAAACTTTGTTAATGCTCCAGTTAGGGTCAAAGTGACAAAAGCTGGGAAATGTGGTATTATTAATTCCAACCCTAACACCCCCAAGCAGGCAGGAGAGCAGGTGTGGGGTATGCCTTGGGCTTCTCAAGCATGACCCTCACCCCATTCTCATAAAGTTTACACATCTGACCTTATTTACAAATGGAAGTAAATAAGGTCAGATGGGTAGACTTTATGAGAATGGAGTGAAAGTCATGCTTGAGAAGGCAGAAGGCAATACTGGACCTTGTGCTCACAAACAGGGACAGTGTGATGGGGGTAACAGTGGGGGAGCACCTGGGAAACAGTGACCACCAGTCATTGTGGTTTGAAATCACAGAAAGAGCAGAACCAAACCACACAAAAACACATATCCTGGATTTTAGAGGGGCAGACTTTGGGAAAATGGGGAGATACTTGAAAGAGGCATTAGGGAATGGGACAGGAATCAGGGTTGAGGAACAATGGGCAGTATTTAAAATGGGGATTACAAGAACAACAGAATTATGCATTAAGCAGGTTAGCAAGAGGAAAAGGAAGAGGAGACCATTATGGTTTCCAAAGAGGTAGCAAAAAGTGAAAGCCAAAGATTGCATTCAGGCAATGCAAAAGACACAGGCAGAAGGGATAGGGAGAAGTACCAGGAGAATCAAGGGAGGCAGGGAGGTCAGTAAGGAAGCCAAAGCTCAGACAGAAGAACACATTGCAAAATCAGTGGGTAGAGGACAAAACCTTTACAGGTACATAAGTGAAAAAAGAAAGACAAAGGAAGGGATAGTGAGACTGAAGGGGAGGATGGGAGCGCGTGGAGGATGACAACAGTAAAGCTGACATATTGAACAGGTATTTCTGCTCAGTGTTTACTGAGAAAGAGGAGGTAATGGGTCTGAAGGGAGTACAAGGGTGAGAATGGTGCAGAAATGGACACAAGTCCCTTTACGAGAAAGGGTCCTGAAGGAACTGGAAGTAATAAGAGTTGATAAAGCAATGGGGCCAGATGGGGATTCCCAGGGTCCTTAAAGAACTAAGAGAGGTGGTGGCTGAACCTCTGGCTATCCTGTTTAGCCGATCACTGGAAACAGGGAGTACCCAAAGACTGGGGACAGCAGATGTAGTCCCCTTATACAAAGTGGGAATAAAGAGGAAGCAGGGAACTACAGACCAGTCAGCCTCACCTCGGTAGTGGGGAAGATCATGGAAGCACTACTGAAGGAGAAATTGGTGGAACATCTGGTTGTCAATGGACTACAGGACCCAAGGCAGCATGGTTTCACCAGGGGAGGTCATGTCAGACCAACCGTTGGATTTTTGACTGGGTGACTAGGGAGGTGGATCAGGGAGGGCAGTGGACATGGCCTATCTGGACTTCAGCAAGGCCTTTGACACTGTGCCACAAAGAAGACTATTACACAAACTGGGGAATATGGGTGTGGGCAGGACAGTTGTGTGGTGGGTAGGTAACTGGCTGGGTGGCAGGACACAGAGGGTGGTGGTAAATGGCTGTCACTCCACAGAGGAAGAGTGACCAGTGGGGTACCACAGGGATCAGTGCTGGGACGGTCCTATTCAACATCTTCATCAGTGACATTCATGCAGGACCTAGAAGGCAGAATTTCACTGTTCGCTGATGACACAAAGCTCTCAACAGAGTAGACACACCAGAGGGTGTAGACAGAATGAGAAGCGACCTGCAGAAACTTGAAGAATGGTCAGGGGTTTGGCAGTTGAAATTCAATGCAAAGAAGTGCAAGATAATGCATATGGGGCACAAAACCCTGGCACAATGTATCAGTTGGGGGTGAAGATATAGCATGCACCAAGCAGGAAAGGGATCTTGGGGTTGTCATCTCCTGATGACCTCAATAGGGAAACAGTGTGACAAGGCAGCAGGTAAAGGAAATAGGATGCTGGGATGTATAGGCAGGGGCATCACCAGCAGGAAAAGGGAGGTCATAATTCCACTATACAAGACACTAGTGAGGCCCCACCTGGAGTACAGTGTATAGTTCTGGAGACCATACCTACGTAAGGACATAGACAGGGTAGAGAAGGTTCAGAGGAGGGCAACAAAGATGGTGCATGGATTGCATCACAAGTCCTATGAAGACAGGTTGAAGGAACTGAACATGTACTCCCTGGAGGAGAGGAGGAGAGGATATGATAGAGGCGTACAAGTATCTTACAGGGAGGAACAGGGTGGAGGAAAATACTATTTTAAGCGAAAAAGATGTTCCAGGACTAGAGGGCATGGGATGAAGTTGGAGGAGGGGACGATTCAGAGGAAACATGAGAAAGAATTTCTTCACAGAACGGGTGGTGGACAAGTGGAACACCCTGCCAGAGGAAGTGGTGTGGGCTGAAACAATCACGGGATTTAAGAATGCATGGGATAGACATAAAGGAATTCTGGAGGTCAGGGGTAAGGGGCAACAGACTTCTAGGAAAACAAACTGAACTTACAAGCTCAAATGGGCAGACTGGGTGGGCCATAGGCCCTTATCTGCCGACACTGTCTATTTATCTATATATATATGCTTGTGGGATAGCAATAGGCATTAGGGTTGAAAACCTCAAGGAACACCCCACTACCAATATGCCAAGACCTTTGAGACTACAAATGTTAATGTTTTGATTTTCATACTTTGCACACTTTATATTCTTTAATCCTAATGTCTTTTGTGATAGTGTAATTGTATCCTCATTTACCCAGTTCCCAATGCAAATATGCAGGGCCAAGGTAGGAGTCCCTCTGGCTGCAGATGTACTAGGCCTTCTGGGCACTGCTCTAAAGTAAGAGTCTGTCTTGCTGTTGAGGGCCCTATGCCAAGATGAGTCCATCTGGCTTATGATTTTACCACTCATGATTTTTAAAAAGTTATATTACCAGCAAAGAAAAGACATCTACCAATACAATATGTGTAGGATTTTTCCTTTAAGGCTAACAAGTGGACCACACAAACCACAAGCCACCCCTCCTCCAAAATATCCTGTTTTCAGTGAGCAAAAATGTGTGTGTTTTAATGCTTTCACAGACATATACAAAAAATAATTTCCTTACATCACAAAATCATTTTTATATTAAACCATAACAAACTAAAGGCATTTTTATGAGTTAGTTACTTGTGATTTTCAAAAATTCATATTTCCAGCAAAAATTAAAAAAAGACAATATCTACCCATCTGAAATCCTGGTATTCTTCTTTTATGGCTAATATGTGGACCACACAACCCCCAAACTGCCCCTTCACCTACATTTTCTTTTTTCAGTGAAAAACAATGCATGTAAAAGCTCATTTCTTTACCTCACAAAAGCATTTTTCATACAAAACCATAAAAATACAAAATCTTTTTTTCCTTATGCTTTCCATCAGTCATGATTTTTAAAAATTTGTATTTCCAGCAAAACAAGACCATAGCTACCCACAAAAAGAGTATGGATTCTTTTTTAAGGCTAATATGTATACCACACAAACCACCCCTTCACCTACTTTTCCTGTAAAAAATTGTGAAAAAATGTGTGTGTGTGATGCTCTAGTGTCACTAACTCATGCGAAAGCTAATTTCTTTACCTCACAAAGCCATTTCTGATATGAAACCGTAACAAAACCAAATCATGTTTTCAATGTCTTTTTGTCACTCATGAGTTTTAAAAATTCATAATTGCTTAAAAAAAGACATTATCTACCCATTTAAAATAACAGTTCTTCCTTTAAGGCTAAAATGTGGACATCACAAAGAACAAACCACCATGGCATGTACTTTTCCTGTTTTCAGTGATCAAAAATATGTGTGGTTGTTGTGCTTTTATATCACTAACTCACATAAAAGCTAATTTCTTTACCTTATGAAATCATTTTTCATACAAAGCACTTTTTCATTATGTTTTCATCACTTTGATTTTTCCTCATATCTTTTATCTTTTTTAAGAACAGAATATTCAGAAATAGAATATACAGTAGGAATATATTCACTGCAAAAAAACTGCTAATGCAGACATTAAGGTTGAAGAACGTAAAGTACACAAAGAAGGAAAATGAAAAAAATATTAGGGTTTTGGGTCTCTGGAGACTTGGTAAATCAGTGGTGGTGTCTCCCTTGTGGTTGTCAACCCTAACTCCCACACCTCCCCCCATTCTGTAGCCTTCTGTCCAAAACAAAAGGTACATCTCCAAGACAGTGCTTCACAATGATACACTGTTTGAAGGAAGATAAGTATTTCTTGCCACATGTTGCCAACAGAATCAGTTATAGCATTCTTCACCCAGGGCCCAGAGGCACTGCATAAAAAAAAAATAGATCACTAATATGAAATAACAATTTACACTTACTAATGGCTTATGGATTTCAGTAGTGCTAGCAGTGTGTGTTGTATCAGCTGAATCAACTTGACATCAAACTTCAAAGACATCCAAACTAGAGGATTAGTGTATAATAAATAAATAAAAAGCTTTTATTCTTCCATAAAGTACATATCAGAAGAACAGATGCATAGCTACATGGGTCAGTGCCAGGAAAGACACCTAACATCTCAAAAATGCTCAGATGTGCTTTATCAAAGGAACTGGACCAAAAAAATAGATAGACACATAGAAACAGAATTTGCCAGCACATAAGACTGATTGGCCCATCTAGTCTGCCCATTTTCCCTGCCTGCAGTGTCACTGCAGATCCTACTTGGTAGTTGGTCTGTTACCTTTCCCTCCTCTTCATTTCCCTTAAGATTCCCTTGTGCCTATCCTATGCAGTCTTGAACCCCACCACTGTTTTGCTCCCACCGCCTCCACTGTAAAACTGTTCCAAGAATCCACCACTCTTTTTGTGAAGAAGTATTTCCTCACATCTCTCTTGAATTTACCCCCTTCCAGCTTCATATCATGCACCCTTTTCTTGAGCACTTTTTTTGTCTGAAGCATACTTCCCTCATGCGCCTAATTTATTTCCTTTAGGTATTTAAAAGTCTCTATTATATCCCACTTTCCCTCCTCTCTTCGAGTGTGTACATATTCAAGTCCTTAAGTCTCTCCTCATAGGGCTTCTGATGCAGACCCTGCAACATTTTAGTTGCCTTCTGAGGGAACACCTCCGCTCTGTCTATGTACTTCCAGAGATGTGATCTTTAGAACTGGACACACTACTTTAGTTGGGGTCTTACCAGCCATCTATACAGAGGCAACACCACCTACCTCTTTCTGCTAGTGAAACCACTTCCTATGCACCCCAGCATCCCACTAGCCCTCCCAACTGCCTTGTACACTGCCTGGTCACCTTTGCATAATCTAATATGATTACCACCAGCTCTCTTTCCTGTTTGGTGGTCATCAGTAAAATCTCACCAATTTTGTACTCCACCCTGGGCTTCCGTGCACCAAGTGCATTATTTTGCACTTTTACAAATTGAAATCCAGCTGCCATAGCCTTGACCACTCCTCATTTTTTTTCAGGTCACTGCTTATCCTTTCCACCCCACCTGGAGTGTCCACACTATTGAAAATGTTGATGTGATATGCAGAGGTAGACCTTCCCTTGCAGTTCCTCTGCAATGTCACTTATAACAGACATTAAAAAGGACCAGTCCCAGCACTGACCCTGAAGCACCCTGCAGGTCACCCTACTCTCCACTGAGTGAACTCATTTATCACCACCCTCTGCCACCTATCCTGTAACCAATTTCTTACCCAGTTATCCACCTTTGGACCCACACCTAAACTTCCCAGCTTGCTTATGAGTCTCCTATGTGGAACAGTGTTGAAAGCCTTATTGAAATCTAGGTAGACTACATTCACCTGATCTAGTCCCTTGGTCACCCAGTCAAAGAAATCTATCAGATTTGTCTGGCATGAGCTTCCCCTTCCTCTCCCACCATGCATCCATGCTGCCTTATGTCCTGTAATCCAATGGATTCAAACTATTCCATAATCCTTTCCTTCAGCAGTGACTCCATTAACTTTTCCACCACTGATGTCAGGCTGACTAGCTTTTAATTGTCAGCCTTTTCCCTGCTACAACTTTTGTGTAGTGGGACTACATCCACCCTCTTCTAGTCCTTTGAAACCACTCCTGTTTCTAGTGAGCTGTTAAATAGGACTCTTAGAAGTGCAGCCAGTACCTCCCTGAACTCCCTCAATACCTTTGGATGTACCCCATCTGGTGCCATTGCTTTGTCCACTTTTAGATAAGCAAGTCCCTTCAGGACTCCCTCCACTGAGAACAGACTAGTGTCCACCTCCCTCCAGTGCTCCTATTGCTTTTTTATGGCCCTTCCCTTCTCCTTCATCTGTGAACATTGAACAAAAGTATCTGTTCATGATGTCTGCCTTTTCCTAGTCCCCCCCTCTGCTGTGCCCCCCTGCCCCCATTTTTAACCTTACAATCCCACCCTGGTCATCTTCCTTTTGCTTACACATCTAAAAAAACATTGTGTCCCCTTTTGGTACTGTCTGGGCTATTATCTCTTCCATTTTCACCTTTGTACATATTACTGCCCTCCCTGCTTTCCTCTGTTTCCCTGGGACACTTCTCTATCCTCCTCCCTCTGTGTCTCCTTATACATTCTGAATGCTACCCTTTTAGCTTTTACCTTTTAGCCACCTCTTTAGTGAACCATAGTGGTGTCTTTTTCCTCTTGTTTTTGCTCACTTGCTTGATGAACAGGTTTGTTGCCCTCACTATGACCCTGTTCTTAGCTGAAGCTACTGCTGGGAGTCTTCAATCTTCATTCAGTAGATTGAAGTCACTCACCAGTAACACCTACCCCTTTTCTGCAATTTTGCCAGTGGCTTCCAGTAGTACCTTATCTAACTCCTCCCCCTGTGCTGGATGTTTGTAGATCACACCAGTATGAATAGTGGCTACATTCATCATCTCCAGGGTGACTGACAGTATCTCCCCTACCTTATGCTATGTATCTCTGTTGCTTTTAATGCTTTCATTCAAATATAGCACCACACCCCCCTCCTTTCCCTCCCACCTTGTCATTCCCAAACATATAGCCTGGTATAACCATGTCCAGTCAAGGTCTTCAGTGCACCATGACTTGGTAATAGCCACAGTATCTAGGTGGGCCTTGACCATGATGGCCTATACATCCAGAATCTTAGCCATGATGACCTATAGGTCTAAAATCTTATTTCCTAGACTTCTAGCATTCATACACATGACCTTCCAGATTTTGTTAGCACTCTGCTTGTTACTCCCTTTTTCCTTTCTATCCCTCCTTACCCTGTCTCTGCAATGCTCCTGTTTCCATTTTCCTTTGTCTCTATCACATAGCAGTATGTAGATATATATTTGTTCTTTACCTTTCTCCTCCTGTCCTTTGGAGTCCTTCATTGTTATATTTACATATTACATATACAGTTGACTCAAACTCAGTGGCATTCCTTGATATCCAGCTTAGTACTGCTACTGATGCTACTGCTGCTACTATTATTATGACTGAGAGCGTCAGAAAACTAACTGCAAGGAATACCCTTCTTAGATCGGATCATTGTCAACCCCCTCATTTACTGCATGGTATACCTAAAGGACAAATCCTTAGGGTGCACAGAAATTGTTCCATGGAGACTAGTTATCTCCATCAGGCTAATGACCTATTTGCCCAGTTTGTTGACAGAGGATATGATCTCCAACATTAAGAAGAGGCTAGCCAACATGCCCTCTTGCAAGACAGCAGTTTCCTTCTAACACCTAAGTTACCTGATACACATTAAGATGAGCAGAACAGCTTTACTACTGAATATAATTCTAATGGTCTCAAAATTGCAGGTACTCTTAAATGATTATGGCATGTTTTGCAAGCTGATGTTGACCGAAAGAGATGTGTTGGGGATCCCCCTTTGGGTTCTATAGGAAGGGTCTGAGTGTTAAAGATACTGTTGTCAGAAGTCATTTTTCTCCATGTAACAATATTCTGAGGATGAATTCCCAGTAGGTTTCAGTGGTTCTCACAAATGCAGTAACTGCAATGTCTGCAGACTTATGGTTCATGGCAATTCTTCACTAGTCCATCAAATGGTTCCCAGTTTGAAATACATCATTTCATCACCTGTTGCATGCCCTTTGTGGTGTACACCTTGTGGTGTAATTGTCCCTTTCTTTATGTAGGTAGGACTACTCATCCCCTTAGAGAGAGGACACAAAAACACATCCATTCTATTATTATTGGACATTTTGATACCCCTGTTGGGAGTTATTTGTGTACCCATCATGGTGCCCAAGTACATGTCTTAATTTATGGTCATTACTCATATTAAAAGTAGTTCCAGAATGGGTACTATACATAGGACTTTACTACAACATGAAATCAGACTTGTTTTTAAATTAGGTGCTCTTTACTCCAGTGGACTAAATGATGCTTGGAACATGCTGCCCTTTCTGTAATCTCTGATTTGAATTATTGCTGTAGTTATGCACTGTTTTCATCTACTATGTTCTTCTATGGTTTTTCATTTGCTTTTGCTCCCATGTTGCTCCCCCATAACAGTGTATACATAATTTTCTTTACCTTTATTCGACTGTGCTTTGGTGTCTTTCATTGTTATGTTTTTTAACCAAGTAACTAACAGGATTTTCTCTTTCTTCTTGCTATTTTGGGTTCCTTGGAAATCTTCTGAATATATTGAGCGCTGTCTTATTTATTTATTAATCAGAATTGCACTGAGTTAGTTGTTACTCTCTTGAAAAAGGAAAAAAATGTTTTAGTAGCCATCTGGCTATTATTGGCCTTATTGTCGGCAGTCCTAATATCTCACTATTGTGTGCAGCCTGTGGCTTATTATTATTTAACCTTTACTCAGTAAAATAGTTTACTCGGTAGGAGAAGACACTAGAAGGCATCTGCCCATTAGGTGTGTCTCCCACTCCTAGTGGGTAACTTGGTTTCAGGTTTTTCCATTCCAGTTTAGATATTTATCTAATCTGTTTTTGAACTCAGAAGGATTCTTGGAGTTGACTACCTCATAGGGGATTGAGTTCCACATTTTGGTGGCTTATGTTGTGAAAAAGGACTGCTGTTTATTGGTGTTTGCTTGTAGGATAAAGAGCTGTTTATTATGGCTTCTTAAGTTAGCATTTCTGGCCATCTACCTAAAACCACACTGTTCCTTAAGTTCTGTGTTTAGTATGTTGTAGAGCAGCAGCATGTCACCATGAAATCTTTTCTCTTCTAGTGAGACTAGTCCAGTTTTTTGTAGTCCAGTTTCATATGTCATGTGTTTTAGGCTGGGGATAAGTTTAGTTGTTCTTCTCTGCACAGTCTCTGTTAGATTTTGTCTTTGTCTAAGTAGGGATTCCAGAACAGAGTACAAAGTCCAGATGGGGCCTAACGTAGGTTCAATACAATGGAATAATAAAGGCTTAATTTCTGTTAACAAATGTTCTTTTAATTTGTTAAGTATCATATTTGCAGTTTGTACTTTGTGTCTGCACCTTTTTTATTAACATTCATCTTTATATATTTATTAAGGTTTTTGGGATGGTAAAATGTACAGTTGTGAGTGAATATATTTATTTAGCTATTACGTTTACATCTAAAGGAAAATGGAATAAGCATATAAGTAAAAATTCGGAAAAACTTAAAAAGACAGCTTTTGCTTTGAAAAATGAAATATCTAGCACAATTAACTTATGGTACTGAGATCTGAGATAGCAAACAAAGAGAATGTCTATTGACCCCAATATAGTGGTGCTTATAAAAAAGTTGAAAGGCACCGAGATATAATGGTCAGTACCTCCTCCTGCCATGCATTAGGAAGCTCACTGCAATGTGGCAGAAATGTGTTAGACAGGTTTCTGTGGTATGTTTTAGTTGTTTTTTTAACCAAGTTAAGTGCTTTTCCTTATTTAGCCACTGGGTGGTTACATGATCTATCACTATATAAGATGCACAATTTCATTGTGAAATATTATGTCCTCTCCAAGTCCCCAAAGTAACCTGCAGAAGGCATCAGGATGTGCATAAAGCTGTCTAGTAATCCCACCTTAAAATACACCCTTCTTTGATTTTTAATTTTTTTGAAGCGCTGAAACTCCTCAGTTCAACACATTTAACTTTTTTGATATTTTTTACATCTCAGGTGTTGGTGCTTTGGGAACACTTAATTTTAATACCAGCCATAAAATTGCAGCCATTCAAAATAAAACCTTTGTAAGAAAATTCACAGGCAAATGGCATTTAAAAAAAAAAATCACTTTCACTGGTTGTCAAGCCCAATCCCCAATGCAGATTATTCTAAATAGACTTTACCCAGTGCTTAAGCCAGGATTATTCTAAATAGACTTTTTCAGTCCTTAAACCATCTCTGATGCCGCTCAACTATATGGTTTAAAAAAAAAATCCCTGGTAGTCTAGCAGACCCCTTCCCCCATCCCCAATGTTTACTTAATTTAAAATACATTTTCTCCAGTTGGCACTGAAGTGAATGCTTCTCTGCACTGCACTTTCATTTTGCCTCAGGTTTTTATCTTCTATTCTGTACTTTTGCACCAATTGTTCTGCTTAGGCATCAGTGCAAACAGCATTTCTCTCTTGTTCTAAGGTGAGATGAATAACCTGTGTTCACCAGGGTCTCAGTGAAATTCAATGAGCAAATTCTGTAATGTACTCAAAATACTGTAGACTAACAAAAATGACTAGTCTCTTCTGGGTGAAAATTCACACTATGGACCACCATTGTTTCTCACACTGCCACTGATCGCCCATTATAATATATGTAATTAGGGCTGTACTGGTGATCATGGCATGTGGTTATTCATAGGCTATGGTTGTATTCAAATGGCACAAGGCTTCCTTTGCACCACAAAATGATCATCTGGTGGTTCTGTGTGGGCTGGCTGGGAACCTAGGGTATGTTTTTTCCATCAATTTCATTGGAACAGAAGCATGCAGCCATCCCGACACTCTCATATCACAATCCATGGCAGTCATCACCACTGATGTCTTACATTTATTGCTGTGTTTTGAGTCCCTTTTTTGTGGTGGTCAGATCATGGTGGATGCCACGGATAGGACCAGGGTTTTCCCATCAACAGCAGCAGATGAAACTCTGCTCTGTTTTGTAGGAGTATAGTGAACACTTGTGTACACCAGTGCAGCGATGAAATTGCAATGTAACAGTTTTGAACTATACACAACAAAGAACTTTCCTTGTTAGTTTACCATACCCCCTTCCCTGATGTTGTCCCATTAGATATTAATAAAAAGACTTTACCTGCTAGTTTAGGGCTCCCCTCCCTGAAATAGTAACTGTACTGCATCACTGTGCAAATTAACAATAGAAAAAACAAACATTTTAAGTGGTCCCCGATCCCCAATCCTGGATGCTGCCCCCAGCCCCCAAAAACTCAATAATAACATAATCATAAAAAAAAGGCAAAAGGAAAAAACACAGTAATCTTGACACAACTCAGTCAAGCTCTAAGTTAAAAATGATTTCCTGGCTCCATCCCAATTTATTTGACTGATACAATTTAGAAAAAGAGGAGCAGAGGAAACAGAAAACTGAAGTCTAATTAATTATTATTCTAACGAGTTCTTCAGAATAAAGACATAGGCATAGAATACTTTCCCAGATAGAACAAAAAAATATTAAGTTTGAAGCAATTTTATTCAATCCAGATTAAGAAAAAAAAATAGAACTGCAAATAGATACTGTAGTTTATAGTACTATAAATGTAAAAGCTTATAAACTAACAAAATGTTTAAAATATAAAGCTAATTTTAAAAACAAATCTTGAATGCAGGACTCAGCAATAGCTTCCAAAATTGAGCAGTAGACTAGCCATTGACATTCAGTCACTACTTTTAACTTTGTGGGTATGAGCATTGTGGTCTTCAGGCCCTTACCCCATAGCTTGCTACCTAAAAGCATTAAACTTTTTCCTCTCAGTAATCAAATCTGGAAGTACAGTAGGTTATTATAAGAAGAAGCTGTGGTACTCATGACATCTAGGTGTTTTTTTTTCTCTATAAACTTAGTCCATTTACATGACTGAAAATATTAAATATAGAGCTATTGACATATTGGACTATGCCCTGGCATAGACTGTATGAACACACATTTATCAGACAACAAAAGGAATTATCTTTGGAGGCTCAATACACTATTATTTTTTTTTTGTCTGTGGCTACATCTGTTGTCTCGGAATTATGTATAGAAAAAGACGTGGGCATCTCAGATTACAATCAAGCATGATTGTTTTGGGTTTTTTATTTTATTTTTTTACTTTTTTTCTATTACTTTTTATAAACGTGTTATTTAATAAAGGATGTGAGCTGTCATATAGGGAAGCTATATTCCCAACATGATGATTTAAAAAACAATAGTGAATATTGTAATATTTGAACATTTCTCCATCAGCATTCAGTGTGTTCTTAGGAAAGTCATAACTCAGTTCGAGGTGGCCGGATTCAGACCTGAACTACAAAATCTCAAGTTCTGGCATAAAATAATGTATTGTTGAATTCATAACATAAGAAGAATAAGAAACTAAATAAACATTTCTGTAACACTTTTCATATACAATGTATCCAAAAGTGCTTAGCAAGAAATGCTATACTGAGACAGAAGTGACTGAAGTTGTAGCATGTGGCAATATCACAAATCGACAACTTCGAAAAATCTGGTGAATTGCAGGCACAATTTTTATGGGTGGGGTAAATATGACTTTTTGGAAAAATCGACTTTATGGTAGTGACTTAATTGTTTGGCATGCAACACACCTGGGTAACAGTGGCAAAGCCACATATTCAA
The DNA here is from genome assembly GCA_016271365.2 of Neoceratodus forsteri. Classification (NCBI taxonomy): domain Eukaryota; kingdom Metazoa; phylum Chordata; order Ceratodontiformes; family Ceratodontidae; genus Neoceratodus; species Neoceratodus forsteri. Next base: position 992,277,824 of record CM057449.1, read on the forward strand.
TTGAGGGACCATTTGCTGTTACCAGTGCTGAGGGTTTGAATCCCAGCATTGCAGTTCTCCACAGTACTGCACAGTCTTGGAGACTTTTGTTTCTGATGTAGGTATTGTAGATGCACAATAGGGTTGAGAACAACAGTTTTGACATAGTGAAAGGAAGAGCATGAGGCTATAAAAACATGAAGGGACCTAGAGAGTAAAATAATTAGAAAAGTTAGGAGAGAAGCTGTATAATCATTATTTCTCTATTTAGCAGCAAAGCAGAAAGTGAATATGCTGGCTGTCAGAGACAATACTCCCAGTGTAGGGCATTTATTGGTTATCTTGTTAACAAAGAGAACTCATGAGTGGGGCCACAGCAGGTACACACTAATCTCAGTGACATCTGTGATCTATGAGAAAGGGCTGAATAGGCAGTGCCTCTATGAGCTGGATATCAACCCGGTGGGTGGGTGGGGGTAGGTTACATCTGAGTGGTGGACAAAACATAAGGTAGGGAAGCAGGAGAGTCTTGACCTGCTAAAACAACAAATACTTAGATGATGAGGAATATATGCACTTTGTTGGATAGACCATATCATGGATGTATTTACCAGAACATACCATAAGAAGGGGGTAAACCATTCTAAAGCACAATTCATACTCAATGTACCACAAAGCACTTAACAAGCAATGCTATACTGAAAATGACATAACTGAATGTGTAACTAGAAACCATATCACACAAAAAAAGCACAAAAGCTGGAGAGCTGTAGTTACAATTTTGTTATAAAATAAAAAAAGTCAGATTAAGGTGGTGCACTCTACTTTGTAGGAGCGACTGCATTATTTGCCTTGCAACATGCATGTTGTTCAGTGACAAAGCCACATACCCAATTAAGGGACCATTAGAGCATGAGGCTATAAAAAACATGTAGAAACCCAGAGATTAAAATAATTTCCCTATTTAGCAGTAAAATAGAAAGTGTAAGAGTAATGAAAAATTACAACAACATCTATTCCAGCTCCCTTGTGCATACAGAGAATGAAATGTGTCGTAACTGCACTAGCTGCCACACTGATGCCCAAAAAGAGCATGAATTAAATAAAAGATGCTGCTTTTGTCTGAGCACATGTGTATTGCTGAAGTACATGACAGAAACTGCACAAAAAAAAAAAAGAAAATCAGTGCCTGCCCCCATTAATGCTCCTTCAGCCGTGGTCTTTTTAGCTATAGATGTGATCATTTTTACTGCTTTTGAGAATATTTTTTATTTATAGAGCCCAGATTTGGAAGGGATCTCATTTTTAATGTAGCAGCAGTTCTAATTTTAAATATAGCAGCAGTTCCACTTTATCTCTGGCTCCATTTAATTAACTGATTGTTTAATGACAGTGGATCAAATTTGAATGATATTGAGATTATTTATTTTGATAACTAGGTAGGTTCATTAGGGCCAGGTCCCTTTAAAAGGAGTGCTAAAAAAAACCTTTTCTGTTCATGTAGTTTTACATATTAGGGATAGATAACCATATGTATAGTCGCTTAAAATACCTGATGTTTACCTTTGAAAAAATCACCTCCTTTCCGCTAGCTTCTCCCCACCCAGCAAGCTGTTAAATGGAGGAGGATATGCTACTGAAGTATTCTTTCATAACTTGCCAGGAGGGAACCATTGTTTAATATAAAGTGTGGATGGGCACAGTGGCATGATACAATGGGCCTATAGGATTGTTTGCTAAAGTGCATGCCACAAGAATAAAGTCCCATTATAAAGGAACATGTTCTATGGCGAGGATCATCTCCCATCCATAGTACATGTGTTAAGTTATCCTAAATGCATCTTCTCATCTTGTATTATGAATCCTTTCTCCACCCCACTTTTCTCACTAGGTCAAGACCTGCTGTGGAGAAATGTTTGAGAATATGTTTTAAACCTCCAGGTAGTAAAGGAGAACAAGACCTTAAATTAATGAATGAAAGCAAACATTTGATTTCACAGAAACTCTTAACCTGCCTAACATTAGTTTTGAGGTGGATTGTGTCTGTAAGAAAGTAGGGAGGGATTTCTATTTTTTTTGCAAATAACTATACTTTATTGAAACACATTTACATACATAAATTCCCGATCCCACAACCACGTACATAAGTATTACAATACAGTAGAGTACAAAGGTGCTATATGAGTTAAACCCGCCCACCCCTAACCCAACCCACCCTCTAGGTCTGGCAGCCCACTGTCTATGAAAGCTAAATAAGTCCAGGTTGTCTAAGCTTTGTTGTCACAATACATAAAGGATAAAGAGGAGAAAGACAAATAGTAATAACAATAATAATGGGGGGGGCAGAGAATATAAGAGAAATGGGGAGAAAAAAAAGAGGATATCATTGGAGAGAAGCACGTCGGCCATCCTACTAAAGAAGGGTAATATGAGACTAAATACTATTATCTATGTAGTATTAGTTATGCGGTTACTAAATACATTAATAACCAAATTTATTTTTTAACAGCTGATAGAAAATACTCCAACATTTATCAAATCTGTTATACGAATTAAACAGGGTGGCCACAGACCTCTCTGCATTTAAGGCTTCCAAGAAAGTGTCCCACCATTCTTTACACGAAGGGGTCCCTTCCTTGCACCAATAACGAAGAAGTAACAGCTTGGATACCAACGAGATTAGGGCTATCTGCTGTTTGTGAGTTACTGATGGGACTTGTGTAAACCTACCAAGAATACAAGTCTCAAGGTTCAAAAATGGTGTGACATCACAGAAAGGAGTCATCCATAAATGAATGGAATCCAGAATCGACCACTTTAGGGCAGTCCCATAGTTTATGGAAGTGGTTGCCAGGGAGCTCCACAGTCTTGACATCAGGGGTCTGTGCTTATATATCTGAAAGCTTGGCTGGAGAGAGGTACAGGTTATGTAAAATGTTAAATTGAAGGCACTTAATCTGTCTTGCTTGGTATACATGTATAAATCCTGCCAAATCCTTGTCCAGGTTTCTTCAGGCCACTGTAGGGATAGGTTCGCCTTCCAATAATGCGGGGTCGGAGAGACCTTAAAGTCACTCTGTGTTAGAATAAACTTATAGATCTTAGATATTGCCTTATTAGATAGTGCTAGAGCTTTTATACTCATTACAAGACTACTGGCCTTCTCTGACCCTAGTCCACCTTTCAGAAAGGAGCAAACACACCTCTGGATTTGGTAAAGCTGGTACCTGTCTTTAGGACCTACCTCGAGCTTTCCCGACAATTCTAAAAAGGAAGCTAGGCAGCCATCTAAAACAAAGTCGGCTAGTCTTAGTTTTCGGGGGAGGTTACCTATACTTTTTTTTAATGGTTGATTCCCAACCAAGAGGTTAGGGTTATTAGTGATAGGTTGCATCAAATCTTTTTTAAATGGAATATTTAGAAGTGAGTATAATTGATGAAGAGCCTTAATATCCCAACCAAGTGGGGTATCCTTAAGTCCAGGAGGAACTTTGGACCAAGGGGAAAATAAGAGGACTCCAGGTCCAAATTAGCTCTCTGGGCCATCGTGCAATCTAGAGTTTCACTTGTGGTGTTCCCTAAGGGGCTGGGCCCACAAAGCAGAGCTACTATATGACTTGCCAAATAATAAATGTAGAAATCTGGCAATAGGCCCCCTTTCTACGTTGAGTGAGTTTGTGTAGGCTCTAGTGAGGAGGATTGCCATTCCATATAAATTCTGCACAATATTTATGACACTGATCAAAAAAGGATTTTGGAAGATATACATTGAGGTTGAAAAGAGAGTAAAAATTCTTGGTAGAATGGTCATTTTAATAACATTGGACCTTCCCCAAAAAGTTAAAGGAAGTCTAGTCCATCTTTTGAGATCCTCTTTAATCGACTTGATTAGGGGTTTTAGATTTAAGTCAGGCAACTCCGTTAGATCCTTAGAAATGTTTAAGCCCAGGTATGACAGGCAGCCCTTCTGCCAACATAACCCTAGGTTGTACACCAAGACTGTTGTAAGTAAGGGGGGAGAGTGGGTAAACCAAAGTTTTACTCCTGTTAAGTTTATATCCTGAAAATTCACTGAATCGTGAAATAATAGAGAACAACTGTGGGAGGGAGGCCTGGCTGTGCCAGATATGGAGCAACAGATCATCCGCAAAAGCGGATATTTTATATTCGGATTCCCCTATATGTACCCCGTGGACTCCTACGTCCATCTTAATAGCTCTGATAAGGGGCTTTAAATATAAATTAAATAAAAAAGGTGAGGGGGGGCATCCTTGCCGTGTTCCCCGCATTAACAAAAAGGAGGAAGAAATTAGATTGTTGCAAAGGATTCACGCAGAGGGTCTTGTATATAATATCCGAATATATCCCAGGAACCTCTCCGGAATCCCAAATTTAGAAAGTACTTCAAACATAAAGTCCCACTCCACTCTATCAAATGCTTTTTCAGCATCTAACGAAACCAGGGATGCCTCCATATCTGGGCAATTAGATTCTTGGATCAAATAGAACAGCTTTCTAAAATGGTCAGCGGACGACCGTCCCGCCACAAAACCGACTTGCTCGGGACTTAATAAGTCCCTCCAGACTGCCTTCATTCTGTTTACCAGAATTTTTGCAAAAATTTTTATATCAATATTTAATAAAGATATAGGTCTATAATTATTCACCAAATCTGGGGGTTTTCCAGGTTTTGGCAGAAGGATAATTCTGGCCTCGAAAAGGGAGTGGTCTTCTATCCCTTGTTCACACCAAAAGGTGTACACTTGATGTAGCAATGGCGCCAATGTCTCTTTAAAGGTCTTATAAAATAATGCAGTAAACCGTCTGGGCCGGTGCTTTGTTGAGTTTCAAGCGTCAATAGATTGTGCTACTTCTTCAAGTGTTAAAGGGGCCTCTAACGTCTGACTGAAATTGGGGAGTTTAGGAAAAGGAATATTGGCAAGGAACTCTTTCATTCTAAAAACTACATCAGGTAAAAGTGGCTCCCTTGAATATAGGTTCTTATAAAAATCTACAAAAATATTCAAGATATCCACCGGATTAGAAGTCATGTCACCAGATTGGGGATGTTTTAACGTTGCTACCCACCTTGCCGCCACTGTCTGTTTTAGCTGCCATGCTAGGAGCTTCCCAGCTTTACTACCTTGTCCTATGTAAGTCACCCTTAAGATGGAGGCAGATCTCTCTACCTTCTCCCTCATAATTTTTCCATACCATGCCCTTAGGGAGCAAGCTCTTGCTCCTGAGAGTAGGATCTTGATGCTTCTCCCACAGAATCCAGAATCTTAATCCTGTTTAGACAGTTGGATGTTAAGCATGTAATGCTTTTTTTTCGATTTGCTGCCAGCCTGATAAACTCCCCTCTCCATGTGGCCTTCAGCACCGCCCAGACTCGGTCCACTGCTCGCAATGACCCCCAACTGCAGTTAATAGCATTGGACATAAAGGTCCGGAATCGGTCCAACAGAGGAGGGTCCTTGAGTAAATGATTATTTAACGACCAGGAATATGATCTAGGTGGCAATGACAGTGGTCAGCACCGAAGGCCAATAGGAGAGTGGTCAGAGATTACACGACTAAGAATAGTACTATCTTGGACTAAAGAAAGTATTTGCTGACTCACTAAAAAATAATCTAATCGGGAGTAACTTTTGTGGACCGGTGAATAAAAGGTATACTCCCTAGTTGTAGCATTGAGTAGTCGCCAGGGATCAGATAGACCTGTCGAGGACATGAGTTCTGATAATGCTTTCTGGGCCTGAGAGGGGGGTGAACCTTTGGACCACGAATGGTCCAGACTGTTGGATTGAACCAAATTCCAATCTACCCCGAAAATTATTGGTTTGTCAGCTAGAGAAGCAAATCGAACCGCCATCTCGGAGAAAAAAACTGGAGAAACCTGATTAGGCCCATAAATGGACCCTAATACTAAGTTGGCACCTGCCAACTTACCGACCACTAGAACGAACCTACCTTTGGGATCTGAAATTATCTCTGATGGAGAAAAGGAGTTTTATTGGCCACTAATACAGCTACACCCCTTCTACTCGTGGATGATCCCACCATAAAGCTTGACCCATCTTTTTTGAGAAGCAGGAGCTGCTCTGGAGTCATGTGTGTTTCTTGTAGGAATACTATAAAGAGGTCATAACGTGCCAAGTGGTTTAAAATAATATGCTTCTTCCTGTTATCTCTACCCCCTTTTATATTCCATGAAATGATATTCAAGTCGGAAGCCATATAAAAAGTTGCAATGTATTCAGGAAGAATTGACAAGCTGCCAGACCCCTTCCCCCCCTTAACCCCAACATACCCCAGAAAGAAAAAAGAAAACACCTCGTCAGAATCCACTCACTTACCTAGTCCTATCCACTAGGATAGTCCCTGCCCTAGGCCGCTCGAACAAATAGTCTGTGGCACGCTCAGAAAGGTGGGACCTCTCTCTCTCCAAGGGAATAATTAGTTATCAAACCTCTCACTAAATAAACAGAACATCACAGAGTAATCTTTTCTTGAAGAGCTTTCCTGATTACCTAATACTAGTTTATATGGGATCAAATATAGAACGTAATAATAATGGCCTGAAAAACACCCTGTGAATCATACCCACCCCGACTGAACTTAATTATTGAAAAGTTTAGATCTGTAAGTGTCTAAACTTTACGAACTGGCTATAAACCTTATACTAACAAACGGTATCCTTAGACTAATTTAATTACTCAACAATCTAGCCTCTAGAGTTATACCATAATTAACTACATAGTAAAGCCCCATGAACCCACAATTGAACATTAATCTAAAATAAAGATAATATGAGTAATGGGATCCAAGCTAGTCTAAAGAGGCATCATCAAGGGTCTCAAGTTCAAATGCACCCCGGGTCCCACGTGGAACACTGAATGACCCTGGTCAGGCCCACCCTCATGCAATTAGCTCAAGTGGAGGCATCCCACATCCATAAGGCACATCTGCCATCTTATCCAAGATAGCTCTAGAAGTAGATGAAAGTCACCATCAGAAACCATCTCTGGCGTATTGATACGTGGTTTTGGCAACAACGTCTAGGACCTGGATGGTCTGGTATCTGGAAAACCTGGGAAGGAAAAAAGGGGGAGAAAGGGGAGAAAAAAAATGAAGAGAGCACAATCGTCCATATAATTAAAGTCCCTTGCTGAAAACCGAGGGAGATTTCATATTTGCTGAATGAAGAAAATTGGAGGTGCGAATATCCTGGTGATGTTTTCACAGACAGTCCTTATCAGGTCTGATGGAAGAGATCAGAAGTAGTTCCTTTAGAACTCTTGTCGCTTCTTCTGGCGTCTCAAACCGTTTTCTCCCCTCCTTAAGAGTGACTTCCAACTTGGCTGGGTACAGCATACGGTGTTTTATCCCCGCAGCCCAGAGTTTTGAAGTGATTGGCCGAAAGCTTGCTCTCGCCATCCTACTCTTCAGAGTAAGGTCAGGCACCACTCGGAGTTTCTTCCCCTCCCATAAAATAGCTGAAAGTGCCCTTGCCTCTTTCAAAATATGTTCTCGATCTAGGTAATTTAAAAGTTTAAAAATTATAGGTCTTGGAGGGTCCATTGGGGAGGGTTTCGCTCTCAGAGCCCTATGCCCCCTTTCAATGATGTATTCTGGCCCATTGGGAGAGGGGCCTACCGTTTTTTTAAGAAATTTCTGAAGAAATACAATTGTGTTTACCCCTTCCTCACCCTCTGGCAGCCCGAGCAACACTAGGTTGTTCCTTCGATTTCTTCCCTCAAGATCCTCCAGTCGATCTTCTAATATTGTCAGGGATATCTTAATCTCAGACAAAACAGGGCCCTGCTTCTCTGAGCTACGCTCCAATGAAGAGATACGGGCTTCCATGTCAGTGACTCGTCTCGCCAGTTGGGTCAAAGCGGGCTTAAAGTCAGCTACATCTTCGATTAGTTTAAACAACGCTTCTTTTATCTGGGAGAGGTCTGCGTGTATCCAGAGGAGTTATGTCTTCTGACTGGGCCTCTGGAGAAGAGCTGCGGCGCGGGCGTTTTGCCTCTAGTTCCTGCTTCGGGTCTTCCATTCCGCCGGTGGATCGCGATCGCCTTTAAAATCAAAAACGGGACCGATTTCCAACACGAGCAGGTGGAGAAAGGAATAAAAAAGGTACCGAGAGGTTAGTTTTTTTTTAAGTTTGATGGGAGAGAGCCCCTTAGCTGCCCGCTACGCTTCCCGGCGCATCACGTCATCATAGGGAGGGATTTCTTATCAGTCATCAGTGACTGTTTCCTTCTTCAGCATGTCAGTTGATGGGCAAGAGGAGATGCAATTCTGGAGTTGGTGCTGAGTCGTATGAATGAAATAGTCAGGGTAGTCATGTTGGAGGAACCATTGGGTAACAGCAACCATAATAGGACTGAGTCTAAGGTGACTGGCAGAAACTCCTTAACTAAGAATAAAACCAGGTTGCTAAACTTCAGGAGAGCTAATTTGAATAAGCTGTCAGTGGCACTTGGGGGGGGGGGGAATTGGCAAATATCCCATTGAGTTGGAGTACGGCCCTTGAAGCAGAATATAATAGAGGTAATGACTAGATTCCTCCCTGAGTGTACGAAGGGCAAAAAGACTATTTGTCTAGTTCTTGCAGGTTAATATAATAAAATGTACTGTTAGACTTGAGCATTATTTACATCTCCTACATGAAGCGGACATCTCTTCTATAGCACAGATACTGTAAAGATTGTCACTGTTTTACTGTCCCACATATGTACTTTTTTCATAATATTTGTGAATTTACAGGGCTACCAAGTTATGAGGGTGCGCAACCTGAAAGCTTTAAGTTAAAAAAAGCACAGTGGTACAATTAAAAATGATTATGCTACATGTCAGATAGGGCTGAATTGAAATTTTTCACACATGTGCCACCCCTTAAAATGACTACCTTTGTTCAAACAGTTCATGTGGAAAGACATATGGAAAACAACAGAGCATCCTCTCCCCCAGCTAATTTCATTGTCACACTTCAGACACAGTGGAAAACAGCTTAAAACATTTGGCACTTTCTTTCCCTGACAGTTTTAAACAGTTGTCAGACTAGCAAGCAGTGCCAAAAGGGATGTCATTTATAGTAACTCTCCACTGATATTCCTAAATCCTGACTCACAGTAGAAGTAATAACAGTTTGCAAAAAAGGCTGCAGAAAACAGCCTACTAATTATAGGCCTATTGCTTTACACTGTCTAGCAACAAAAATCTTGTCACCTATCCTTTTTGATAATTAGTTGCATAAGAGAAGAAAGCAATTTAGGTACTAGACAAATTGGCTTTAGAGAATGTTTCTCAGCTCTAGCCAATATTTTTATAATTGACAGCTGTATAGTAAAAGCAGTGGTTATTTTTTTTTAATTGCTTATACCTTTTATTGATAATAGTGTATATTGAAGGATTAGTTAGTGTCTGATATTAGTTCAGCATTCCACAATGTTTACCCCTTTGTCAGAATGAATGGAGGTTTGTCAATTTGCCAAAACACATGTATCTATGTGTAATATTGTATTAATTACAGTAATTTATCATCTAGTTTCAAATTGTTTAATATTTCCCATACAACTGAGTGATTAACATTGTGGAAGGCTACACTAATATCAATGAAAGTAAGGTATAAGGTCAGACAGGTTTCTTTATATTTCAGGAGCTTTATTTCAAGTTTTTTGAGAGATAATACACTGGCTGTTACAAAAGGTGCCAGCTTGTGATCATACTGAGTGGGTGATAATTGTAGGGGGCCTCCTATCCCTTGTACTGCATACGGACTTCCACTTACTCTCCTGGGCAGCTCTACGCTAGGACATCTGCATCAGATTTTCTGAGTCTGAGTGTTAATATGACAATGTTGATTATATTCATATAATCCATAATATTTGTTAACTGAATTTCTCAGGGTCACAGTATGCAAGCGGGATCTGTGGGAATCAAACACAGTCTGCCAGATGGTACCATGCACTATCATGTGGGAGACACCATACCACTTGCCCCATCTCATGTCTAGATGTCCATAGCAGGATGCATTGACTGTGTGTAGGTTTCTGCCAGTCAGCACTGCACAAGAGGAGGTGTACCAGCTGCAGAGAGCATATGATGTAGATAAATATATGATTCCAGCAGGGAAGGTGGTAGTAAATGGGCAGACTAGATGGACCTGGTGGTCCCCATTTGCTGGAACATTTATATGTTCTTATGAGCAGGAACACTGCCCAAGGAGAATGCATGCCACTGCTCAAAGCCAGGACCGACTGTTTTAATTTTATTCACAGTATCTACTGCTGACTTCATCGAAATAAATAAATAAATATGAATTGCCAAGGAAACAAATGGGATGCAGCATTTTATTTTGACTGGTATCCTTTGGATACCCGGGTGCAGCTTAGTAGCTTAATGTTAGCAGTAAGACAGACAGTGTTTGCCACATAACCAATATGCCTGCAGCTCCCGTTACCTCCCCATGTCATTCTGTCCAAACAAAAGGACAAAACACAGTGGGGTATGAGATCAAAGACTTTTTTCTGTTAAATGGATTCTTCTTTTTTTTCTGAAGGATCATGTTAACAGTTATTGTTAGCATTGCAGTTGAGTCGGATGGACAGTTTTTACCACTTAATTTGCCTGCCTGCATCTACGTTTCATTCCCATGTCATTCTAATACCACCAAAGTAAAGAAGGAAGGGATGAACATAGTTAAGCATGAGTTAAAAACCCTGTTTTTCTAACTGTATTGAAATTCGTATCCAATACATCATGTGACATGTCCTTGACAGCAGTTGTAAGAAAAAAGCAACAGCCAACCAGCAGAGCTTCAGATTTCAGCCCTCAGAGGGCTCTCAAGCTCTGTGGCCCCAGAGAATTGCTGCCGGCCATGGGTCCACACACAGCCTACCAGCAGAGCTTCAGGTACAAGATATTTTCCCTTCCTAGCCCTGGACCACCCTTGGATTGAAAGTCGCGTTTGCAACTGGGCTCTTCCCAGGCTGCTTCCTGGACCCCATTGGCTGCCTCAACTATTTCACTGGCCTAATTGTGGCTTATTGGATGTGTGGGACTGAGCAAGCATTTTAGACTTTTTAAATCTGTTGCTTCGTGGCAACACTAGACAAGCTGATTTTGCTGGCTTTAGAAAAAACCAAAAAACCTCTTGCAATTTTCAGCTTTTCTAGCTGCTACTAATTGCAATTTTTCAACAGCCTGAACTACGTTGTTGTACCTAACATCTATTTAATCTTTTAATTGTTAAGACCAACCTAGCCCTACCTGTTGGGACTGCTGATAGCCTAGTGCGCGGAAATTATACTGAACTGTATTATAGCAAAGGAGGGCAGTGATCTGTTAGCATTTCGTACTGTTAGTGCATAATATGTAGTGCTGAAAGAGCTAATTTAGGAATTTATACTGTTTATTCTCCTAGCAGCAGACTTAGAAACTTTATTGTGTCCCCTGCCATCTTAAATTTGGTAGTGCATACTGTCTAATGTTTGAAAGGACAAAATTAGGAATATTTATTGATTCTACTCCTAGCAGGAGACCTGTATTTGCTACTGTGTCCCCTGACTTAGTTGCTTTTTTGCCCCTGTCTACTCTCTGGCTCCCTGCTACTTCCCTAGCTTCTGTCTTAATCTGCTAAGAGTTTTTCCCCTACTGAAACACCATCAGAACCCCCGCTACACACCATCTTTAGCTCTCAGACATCCTTTCCAACTCTCTCACTTTTCCTCCTCCCCCCCCAAATCCTCAGTTTGTGGATTTGGTTGGCGCCATTCCACCTGCCTTTTCTAACCTATTATTGCTGCCTGTACTACTCTGTCTCAACCCCTCCCAAACTCCTTTGTCCTCATAGTTTGCACCCGCGCATGCTGATACCTCTGTGTTCCTGCCCCTGTTATATTAATTGGAGTTCCTCTCACTTTCTCCTGCAGATTTCATCCCTCAGAGGGCTCTCAAGCTCCGTGGCCATGGAGAATTGCTGCTGGCTGTGGGTCCACCCACAACCAACCAGCAGAGCTTCAGGTACAAGATATTTTCCCTTCCTAGCCCTGGACCACCCACGGATTGAAAGCCGGGTTTGCGTCCCAGACCCCATTGGCTGCTTCAACTATTTCACTGACCTATTTGGGGCTTGCTGGGCATGCAGAACTGAGATAGTATTTTAGACTTTTTAAATCTGTTGCTCGGCAGCAACACTAGATATGCTGATTTTGCTGGCTTTGGAAAAAACCAAAAAAACTCTTGACATTTTCAGCTTTTCTAGTTTCTACTAATTGCAGTTTTTTGCCCTCCCCCCACCTGCTACTTTTATTAAATACTCTTACTGGGGAGCCTGCCACTCAGCCACCCCTTCCCATTGGGCCACATCTCTGGGGCTACCTCCCTCCTTAAAGGGACTCTGCTCCTCTCTGCTGGTACTCATTTCTTAAAGGGTTTCTGCACCACTGTCTTGGCAGCTCCTTTATAGCCTGTGCCCTTGCTCTGTGCAGTCCCCCAGTCTGATGGCTGCATTAAAAAACCTTATCATTTACGGATAGATCCTGCTTCTAAATAACAGCTTTAAAGGAAAAATGGATGATCCACCCCAGCAGGACCCACCTGGGCAGTATGTTTTGCCAAAGATTGTTTTCGCAAAATGTTCTACCCACACAAGGAGCACCGACTGAATCCTTCCTGCACTCCACTCTCTTTCCCCAGCTCAGACCTTCTATCTACATTTGTATACCACTCCTCCTTACAGTTAGAGTGGTGCTCTATGCCCTGTCTCTTTGCCACCACCTCACCGCCCCAGCAACACTTCCCACAAAGCTTCAAGTACCAAACGTCAAAACAAAGCCACTTTAAAAACAATTATAAACTGTCTCAGGGAGTTGCTAGTACTTTTCCTACTCTGCTCAGGGAATGTTAAACTTAACCCTGGCCCACCCCTCCTGCTTGGAGCCCCATTGGACCTCTCACAAGTTAAGCGCCTTAGTTTCCTGCACATGAATGTTTGCAGCTTACCAAAAAAATTTGACTTAGTCCAGGCTTAGGTATTACACACAGTACCTGACATAGTTATGATTTCGGAGACATGGCTCTTCAGCCATATCCCTGACAAAACAGTCAATATACATGGATATAACCTGTTGAGATGTGACAGACCCGCTAGGGGAGATGGAGTTGCTATCTGTGCCAAGATCAAATACCATGTCTCAGGTATTGTTTGGACCGCCCTACCTAAGGAGTTTGAATGCCTTGCCCTTAAGTTAACCATTTCACCTGAAGTAGCCCTCTTAATATCTGCCTGTCATAGGCCACCCTCTGCAATGCTGGGTACTCTAGAACACCTACATGCTGTACTGGATAAGGTGAACCTAGAAAGCATAATAATGGGAGATTTCAATCTGAACTGGAACGATGCCTGTGCTAACAAGATTAAAGAGTTCTGTGATGTACAAGGGGTTAACCCAGATGACTCCGGAGAACACCCGACCAAACAAGAAAAAAACCCAGCCACAGTACTCTACTGGATCTTATGCTTGTCAGTAAGCCTCTCAACGTCACCCATAAAGAAGTTTTTCACAGTGACTTCAGTGATCACTGTGCCACTGCCTGTATTCGCCGGTCCCATAACAGGCTGTCTACTTCTACCTTCAAGCTAAAAAGAAGCCTAAAAAACTTCTGCCAGACCACCTTCCTGACAGACCTTGGTAACATCAACTGGCAGAATTTCTATCTGGCCCCCTCTGTTACTGAGGCTTTCAATATTTTCCAGAACCTACTAGTGGGACTGATAGATAAGCATGCTCCACTTAGGAGGATCAAAACAAGGAAAAGGTTCTCTGACTGGTTCACACCTACCTTGAAGAAAGCCCTGTGGGACAGGGATGTACTGTGGAAAAGAGCCAGGAAAACAAAGTTAGAAGCCAACTGGCTTGCCTTTTAGGTGGTTAGGAATGCCTGCACTAAGTTAATAAGGGCAGAAAAATCACGTTATTTCCTGACTGCCCCTAAAGAAAATAAAAATTGCTCTGCCAATTTTTGGCACATTCTTAAAGAGGTTAAAGGTCACTCACCAGCCTCCTCCCTGCCCGCTAGAATAGTGGCAGGTAACATTCCTTACATAACCAGAGCTGACATTCTTGAATAACTCAACAATCATTTTGCCATAGCAGGCCTTGCTTTTGATGATTCACCCCTCAGCAGGCTAAATGTCTTCTGCAATGCCACTGATGGTTTATCCTCTGACACTGCCACAAACCCGAGACACTACTCCTTCTGCTTTCAACCAGTTACATTCAGACAGGTGGAGGACCTTCTAACTTCTCTCGACACAAAAAAGTGTGGTGGTGAGGTTCTTATAGAACCATTTTTCTTGAAAATAGGCTTTTACCATCTGACTGCCCATATCACCCACCTATTTAATAGTTCCCTGATTCAGGGTGAATTACCTCCTCTTTGGAAAACAGTGCACGTCATTCTCCTTTTCAAGTCTGGAGATCCAGCTGACCTGAACAACTACCATCCTATTTTGCTGCTTCCTACCCTGTCAAAAATCCTGGAGAAAATCGTCATTTACCCACTTAGGGATTATCTAGAATCCAAGAACCTCCTGAAACTGGCCCAATCAGGCTTTAGGCACAAGCACAGCACTATAACTGCCCTCGCTAAAGTCTTCAATGACTGGCAAAATGCTTTGGATATGAAAAAACACATCTATGCCATCTTTATGGATCTTAGTAAGGCCTCTGATACTGTGGATCATAGCCTTCTGATTAACATCCTGAACAGCTTCAGCCTAGACAATACTGCCCTAAAGTGGTTTGAATGTTATCTCTCCAACAGACTGCAACAGATTAAAGCTCAAGGGGAACTGTCTCTGCTCAAAACCCTTCCTTGGGGTGTGCCACAAGGCTCCATCCTGGGCCCCATACTATTCACTTTATACATAAACTATATTGACTCTCACATACGCTCAGGCTACACACATCTATTCGCTGATGATACAGTTCTCTACACTATTAACTCATCCCTGGACATCGCTTATGATGAGCTACAACATGACTTTGTCACCCTCCAACACAATTTACTAAAGCACAAGCTACTGCTTAACAGAAAAAAAAAAACAAGGCTATGATCTCATCTCCACTTGCCACTCAGACCCAGGAGCCACCATTGAACCACCTGATGTATAACCTATTAGGTGAACCTCTGGAAATAGTGGATAAGTTTAAGTACCTGGGTATCTGGTTGGATAACTGGCTTAATTTTGTGGTACATCTGAATGAGCTATCAAAATAGCTAAGACAACGTCTAGGTATCTTTTATCACATAAGACACCTCCTCATATTAGAAGCCAGAAAGACACTGGTCCTTACAACTTTTATTCCTCTGCTTGATTATGCAGATATTCTTGACAGCCACTGTTCAAATCAGGCATTATGTAAATTAGACACCCTCTATCACCGTGTCTTGCGGTTTATTCTGGATATGCCCAGTCGTACCCACCACTGCTTGCTCTGCCAAAAGCTTGCCTGGCCATCTCTTACATTGAAGAGGCAAAAAAATGCCCTCCTGTGGTTCTACAGGGCCCTAACCAATAAGCTACCAGGTTATATCTTTGCTCTCTTTGTACATGTAACAGGAGCGTATGGCCTAAGAAGCACATCCCTTGTATCCTTCAAGGTGCCAAGAATAAGGTCCCAGTATGGTAAGGCTTCTATCAATTTCTCCTTACCTTCCCTTTGGAACAATATGCAAAAGACAGAAGATTCTTATCCCTTCTGGGTCCCCATACCTTTAAGTTATCTATCACTCACATCCTGAAGGTCATATGTACCTGCCACAGGTGATTCTCCTTCTGGCCTCCCTGCCCTGCTCTCCATTTACTTAGTACTTACTTACAACTCCAGCACTTCTCTGCACATCTCCCTTTGTAGACTCTTCTTACCCCCTGGTCTTACTATGTTAGTGTCATCTTTCCCTCTAATGTTGACATCCTCCTCCTGAAACCCCCCATCCCCCATCCTTCCCCACAAAGGGTCAACCCTCCTGATCAGTCTGTTCATGCCTTCTTGTTCTATTGTTAATATAATCTTCTTATGACACCCTGTTACTTCGATTGCTTTATTTAGTATCCACCCCAGACATTGGTGTACCCTTAATTAATTTGTTTACAATCTGTACACTCTGTATTATTCGATGTTGCTGTTGCTATTTTTTTTACTGTATGTACCAGCCTGCACTTAGTGTCCAATTGTATTATTCCTTGCTGTGTTCCCTTCTGCCAGGACCATCTTGAAAATGAGCTTGCTCAATGATGAATCTGCTTGGTTAAATAAAGTTCTGATTGATTGATAGTGTAATTCAGTGGCACATTGCCTTTGTGAAGTCAAACATCGATTGTCATGGTGAGTAATCGATTTCACTCTCAAAGGCATTACAGCACATTCAAACAAATATTATTGCCCCTCAGTGCTCCCAGAGTGTAATGCTATTTAAATACATTATCTTCACTTGAGCTTTGTACAGTTCTACAGCAGGTATTCTAGTAATATAAGCTCACCAGTATCTTTGTGTGATTAGGGGATGGTCAGTAGTGCTAACTGAAGGCATGCTAAAAAAATATTTTTAAACAAGCAACGTATGATAACAGTATTAGAAAACAGTGTAAGATGAGATGATGCTTTAAACATAGTGACAAAAGTAGTCTACTGTTTACAAAAAACTTTAGTGGAAAGATCCTTTGTCTTGCCTTTGTTAAGTATGGCTAATAAAGTAGTCTGTTAGTCACTGCATCCATGAATTACACAACATTAGAACATCAACATCAATCAATATCAGAAGTGTTTAGTGCACCCACTGTCATTAAACTTGTATGAGACTTGCTTCAACGAAGGCTGCACTGCTACGCTTATAGAGAGCATTACATTGTTGTAAGCCATTCCGAATGAAACTGCAGAATGTTCAGAATATAGTATGCAAAACAGCTTTTAATGGATTACAGACACAAAAAATGTGGCAAGCAGACCCAACTCTCTGACCGCACTTCCACGGCTAATTAATGTTGCTTCACATACCTTATTATCAGCTTGTTGCAATTTCATTCCTAAAGGCTTACTAGAATGTAGTGCTTTATAAGAGGTGCAGTGCAGCTTTCTTTGAAGGAAGTTTCACACATAATATTTCCCCCTTTAGTAATAGTTTGTCAGAGTGGTGGACCCCTTTTTCTGTGCACCCCCATAATAATTTGGCAGACTTTGTCAATGAGTCAATTATAAATTTAAGTACCCTTCCCCTGTAGTGTATTGGCACCCTGCCTGCTCCCAGATTTTGTCTGTGTGTCAATTAAAAATAAAAATATCCTTCCCTTTACCATGTAATGGTCTTCCACCCACTCCCCAGTGTTGCATATGGTTTAAGTGTACAACAAAGTCCACTTAGCTGGTGGTATACTGATCAACCCCCCACTTTCCCTCCTTGCATTTGCTGGTGGGTCAGTTCTAAAGGATAGTACCCTTCCTGATGGTGTATTGGCCCCCCACCCACTCCCTGTTGTTGTCAGTGGATTAATTATAAATCAAACTACCATATCATGGCCATACAGAGCTACCCTGCCCACTCCTGATGTTGCTGCAGGAATAACTATACATACAGTAAATTTAACTTTCACTGCTGATATATGCACCCCTCCTCTTGTTCTGCCTCCCATCGCTGTAGGTGGAATAGTATAAAGTAACTAACCCACTAGGTGATACATCAGCCCCCCATCCCTGATGTTGCATTTGGAAATAATATAATAAAGGTGCCTACTGTAATACCCAGTCATCCCCCCTCAAAATACAGTCACCAACTGGCTTTGCCCTTCACTCACCACCATGCCTGATGCCGACTGACCATTCAGCACCACCGGGGTGGTGATCAGTATCTGTATGTAGTATTTGGAGGTGTGGGGTGCATCACTGTAGCACCGTGGAAGGAGATCTCAGTAGTGCTGGGATGATAACAATTATTGAGTCATCATAATGGAGTGGTAATGGATGTTGTGTCCTTGTAGTTCACTGCCACAACACTGAGTGATAGCCCTTGTGTCAAAACCTGGATAGCCTTCAGTGGTAGGCTAGTGGCAAATCACATAGATATTATAAATATGTAATTCAAATGGCATAAAACAAAAGCTACAGTATCTGTCTCTCACATACTGAAGATGTGTGATGAAGCTAGTATGTGCTTTACATAGAGAGCTATTCAACATCCCCACTTATTTATGTAGTAGACAGCAATCAGAGATAATTAAAAAAATGCAGTATTATCTCTGGTACAGTACGTGCCATTCAACAAAATCATGGTAAATCCAGTAAAAGAGAATTAAATACATACATAATGGACTTGGAAACTGGGAATAGACTTATAGAAAGTAACAGAGCGATCGTTCACAGGGTGTTGAGATCAAGAATGTAGTGTACTGTGTTAGCAATGAATGGAATAAATGGGATCTTGAAGGTGTTTGTAAAAATGAAAAATATACTGTATTGCTATAAACACATTTAAGTCCAGTTGGTGGCTATAACAAGGAAAAGAACATACACAAGCAAATAATGACTTGATCTGAAGGATAATAAAAGTGACAGTATAATCAGGACAGGAAATATTTACACTGTGTGGGGCATGACTATATTCTGGGTTATTGAAAGCATAAGTGGCAATGGAACCACTGATAAGGTATCAAGCACACTGTATAACAGAAATGGCAGCAGATAACAAGAAATTTTTAAAAATCACTCTATTTAGAAGAAAAGTCAAAATAGCATTGAACTTCAGAAGTGTAATAAGATAAAAGATAAAAGATTAGCAGTCATAAGATTATTGAATATCTATGATCTGAATGAGTGTTCAATTCAGGGATCATGAGCAGGGAGGAGTGGGGGGTGTGTGGGGGTGATCCGGAGGAGGCTGCAGGGGTTGGAGGGGAAACAGCATAAACAGCATGTGACAGGTTAATTTTTTTTTAATTCACTCATGAAGTATGACTGCTATGGAAGGTCAGAAAGAATTTAAGTGGTGAGGGGGAATAAGGTCAATCAAAGATGGTACGAAGTTTCTTTAGTTTATTTTATTTTTTATAACTATCTTACTACTATAGGTATGGGAAAGGTATATCTTCCACATTTGATGAATGCCAGGAATGATGTTTGTAACATAACAACAGGTTAGCTAGCAAATAAAGAAAGGGAATCTGACAATGAAATTACGGAAGTCAAAATATTGTATCTAGTAAATAAAATCATATTGAACCCAACAACTGGGGTGATGGTGTTCTGCAGCTTGTGGTGTGTTACTGACTGTATTATTTAATATACAAAAAGACATGGGGAAGGGGGATTATGAGAGATGGAGGACAACCAGATCCGGAAGAAGGAGAGTTATTACAATCTCAGCTGTGTTTCAGAAACCAGTAACTCAACAGATAAAAAAGCTGTGACAATGGGTTTCAATATAAACGTCAGAGCTACAGTACTTCTACCATGAACTGACACAAGGACCCACCAACCCCAAACATGAAGAGCTGATCTAACTATAGTAAGTTTGTTTTAATATGCATACACTAGGTGCAAACCAGAGGCATGCATTGCCATCTGTGCTGTAGGTGCTCTGTGCTGGAATCTTCTTGCTGGAGCACATATAACACATATAACAGAGAATATTGTAGCACCCACTCGATGTGCCAAACCATGGTATTCAGAATAACCATGGAACATTTTTTTTCCACTGAAAACATTCCTCCAAAAATAAATAAAAAAAAATTTAAAGAGGAAGCTAGATTGGTGGCACATTCAAAAGATCTGTCAGGGAAATGAGAGCTTGGAAAAGCATTACAGGCTGAAGGCAAATACCACCATCTGAGCACTTTTCTCAATAATGAATTATTAGATAGACAGAAGGAGCCTGCCTCCTGTACTGTAAGAAAATCACATTCAGAAATAAAATAAAAAATTCTGTTAATGGAAGTAAAGGGAGGGAGGGACAGAGATCATTAACAGATGAGGGAGACACCTGCAAGCAAATCTCATTTTAGCAGTCAAAATAATACAGAAACAGTGCCACCTGGTGCATTTCACCATTCAGGAAAAAAAATGTTCTTCAATTGCCACATACCTGATATCTCATGACACTTAACGCAATGAAAGTTGCTGACCTTCCGACTGCCTAATGCTTGATGAATGCCACTGCTGCTACCAAGCCTGCCACGTAATAATGGGGTACCGATAAACTTTTCTATAGCACTCACTGTATATAAGATGCTTAGGAAAAATTTAGGGGTTGGTCATTCCTTTTTTCCTGTTTATTTAAGATCTGAACTTGGATTGGATAATATTAATGTGTTGTTTGATACCAAGCAACTAAATTTCTGGATAATGTTAACCAGCCTCCCTTTGGAAAGGATGACAAAAAAAGTGTTTATTGGAAAAAGAAGATTGGTTGAGGAGGAATTGTTTTAAATTCAGTTGGTATAACACAATATTAAATTATTGGAGAAATATGAACTATCTTATCTGTTAAGGTACAGTATTATAATAATATAGTGATAAGCAAACAGTATGCACAATTTATTAATAGGAGAATAAAAGACTACTGGATGGGAATTGATAAACGGAAATAAGGAATTTGAGGTTTTCAAAATGGTATGCAGACGATAATAATAACTTTGAGTTTCAAATCCATAAAAACAGCCTCAAAAGACGTCTACAAATCAAAGACAAGTGCTCTTGTCCCTAACTGACACTTAGTTCTGAATCTAGCCTTTGTCTATCCCCTTTGCCCCTTCATCACTTCTAGGGCTCTCCTGCTCTAGCTCACTGCCCTGAGATCCAAAATGCTGGGGTGTTTGCCTCCTTCCCCCCATTAGTCCTCTGGGGGTGTTCTCCTCTCTTTTTGCCCATTATATGCCATCAGTACTTACATGGGATAGGTTCTGTCTTCTGTAACCAATGCCTGTTTCACATCTTTGTACTTTATGTAATTGTTGTTCTCTGTTCTGCCCACTGTATGCAATGTGATAATCCTGCAACCCTACTGATTTTTGTTGTGTTGTTTACTGACTGCAACCTCTCATGTGATGATATGATGTGCCGATCTTGTCCGTAACTCTCCCAGGTCATGCCTGAAAATGGACGATGCGGGGGTGTGGTTTGGTCACCAACAAGATGGTAGCCTAAATCTTTGAGCTCGCTCTGGGTTCAGTATCTTTGGAGCTCCAGCATCAAGACTCGTGGGCCTTTCCATTCCCTATTTACTGTTTTGTAAGGGTAACCTCCTCTTGCTTACTGGTGCTTGCTAAAAGTTAAATAGATCCAGTTTTGTGGCTGTGCTAAGTGCTGATCCTGAGTATCGTAATGACCACCAGGCCATGCAGGCCTCACCAACATTGCGACATGACAAAGGTCAGTGGAACAACCGGGCAAGCGGGGTTTGTTTTCCTCCCCCCCAACATATACCAGACTGAGCAATTTGTTACCTGCCTATCCTTGCCAATCTACCTGACCTCTCATGCCTTCTCAAGGTGACAACAATCAGTCGGACCCACTAACCCAGCCACCTCCAAAGGAGCCCTCAGTTAATGAATCCCTGCACTACATAACACGTATGCTGGAGACAGTATTAAACAAAATTGATGATATCAATATTAAATTATCAGGTACGGTGGCTGAGGTTCGAAACTTACATGACCACATGAACATTTCTGAACAGCGAATGGAGTCATGTGAACAGCAACAATCTAAATAACTGCTCCGTTTGCAGCTACAGGAAGAAAAAATGGCAATGTTATGGGATAGATTGGAGGACCAAGAGAACAGAGCCAGATGCAATAATTTGCATATTATCAGTATTCCAGAAGGGGCTGAAGGGCAGAATATGGAGAGGATTTTTAAATGAGTCCCTGCCCGTAATGCTGGGTGAGAGATGGAGGGGACAGATGGACGTGGAGAGGGTGCACAGGATAACCATCAGGAGGGACAAGAACTCTTCTCTGCCAAGGCCAATCATCACATACTTTATTCGTTATACAACAAAGAAAAAAAATCCTAAGGACTGCAAGAGACTTAGGGGAGGTGCGTTGGCAGGGGACTCCGGAGTCTTTCTATAGAGACTTTGCTCATGAGATGGCAAACAAACAACGGGCCTTCATACCACTCAAGAAATTTTTGTACAATTTTAATTTTCACTTCAAATTCAAGGGGCTCACCAGGTTGCTTGTGACAAAGGATGTCATAGAAACATAGAAGTTGACGGCAGATAAGGACCGCAAGGCCCATCCAGTCTGCCCATTTCTTTTTCTACTTTATAAATGTGCCTTCGGCCTTTGCTCTGTCAGTGACCTATCTATTCATAGTCATTTGTATTGCTCCCTTATGCCTATCCCATGCCTGTTTGAAGCCCTGCACTGTATTCATAGCCACCACTTCTTGTGGTAAGCCATTCCATGCATCCACCACCCTTTCTGTGAAAAAGAATTTCGCACATTCCCCTTAATCGGCCTCCCTCTAATCTCATGCTGTGTCCTCTTGTCCTGCTATTTTCTTATATTTAAACATGTTAGACTCTTTCACCTTGTTTATGCCCTTAAGGTGTTTGAATGCCTCGATCATATCACCTCTCTCCTCCTTTGCTCAAGGGTATACATATTGAGCTCCGTTAATCTGTCCTCATATGTCTTCTGATGCAGTCCCTGCACCATTTTGGTTGCCCTTCTCTGGACTGCCTCAATTTGGTTAATGTCCTTGTGAAGGTGTGGCCTCCAATACTGCCGCAGTACTCCAGATGGGGGCCTAACCAGTGTCTTGTACAGAGGATTATTACCTCCCTCTTACGACTTGTGATACCCCTACTAATACACCCTAACACCCCCCTAGCCTTACCTACTGCTTTAGAGGTCTGCTTGGATGATTTTAGGTTATCAGTGATGATGATGCCCAAGTCTCTTTCTACCTTTGTGACTGCTAGCAACTCCCCTCTCAGCCTATAGGTGGCTTCAGGGTTTCTCTTCCCTATGTGCATGATTTTGCACTTCTTTGCATTAAATCCCAGTTGCCACTCTTCTGACCATTCTGCTAGTTTATCCAGATCTCTTCTCATTCTGCCCACCCTTCTGGATCATCTACTCTGTTGCAGATCTTGGTGTCATCTGCAAACAGACAAGCCTTACCCTCTAGTCCATCTGCAAGGTCACTAATGAAGATGTTGAAGAGGACTGGCCCCAGGACTGATCCCTGAGGTACCCCACTTGTGACTTGCATCTCTTCTGACTGTATACCATTTACCACCACTCTCTGTTTTCTGCCCGTCAAACAGTTTGCCACCCAGCTGACCAACTTCTGACCCACCCTGAACCTACCCAGCTTATTTATCAATCTTCTATGTGGAACAGTGTCAAAAGCTTTGCTGAAGTCAAGGTAGGCGACATCAACTGCTCCCCCTTGGTCCACCACTCTGGTTACCCAGTCAAAGAAATCTATGAGATTAGTTTGACAGGACCTTCCTTTTGTAAACCCATGCTGTCTTGGATCCTGTGGCCCTATGGATTCCAGGTGTTGCACTATCCTTTCCTTAAGGAGTGCCTCCATAATCTTGCCCACTACTGAGGTAAGACTGACCGTCTGTAGTTCTCCGCCTCCTCCCTGCTACCACTCTTGTGGAGCGGGATCACATGAGCCCTTCTCCAGTCTTCTGGGACCTCTCCTGTGCTCAGAGACTCACTAAACAATTCTGCTAATGGCTCTGCTAGTTCCTCCTTTAGCTCCTTAAGTACCCTGGGATGTATGCCATCAGGTCCCATTGCCTTATCCACCCTGAGCTTAGCAAGCTCTTGTAGGACCTTTCTTTTGTGAAGGGAGTAGTGCTCACCTCCCTCCCCTGTGTCCATGATGCTGAGCTGTGGGCCTGTCCTACCTTCTCTTCAGTAAATACTGAGCAAAAGTATCTATTTAGGATAGATGCCTTTACAGGGTCCTCCTCCTCACATGCTCCCTTTTCTCCATTAAGCTTAGCATACCCCTCTGGACTTTCTCCTTTCACTAATGTATCTATAGAAAGTCTTGTCACCTTCTTTTACTGTTCGTGCTAGTGTTTCCTCAGTTTGGGACTTTGCCTGCCTTACTGCCTTACCTGCTTCCCTTAGGGCAGTTTGGTATGCCTCCCTATCTTCATCCGCTGTGTTCCTTATATTTCCTGAAGGCCAGCCTTTTGGCTCTGACCTTTTCCGGCTACTGTATTTGAGAACAAAGTGGTTCCCTTCTTCTTTTGCACTTCCTTTTCTGTCTAACACAATGGGATGTTGCTTCAAGTATTGCATCCTTAATGCTTGCCCACTTTGCCTGTACCCCCTCACCTGTGTTTCTTTTTGCCAGGGCTAGCTTAACTCTGTAAGCCATCTTATCAGTCAGCTCCTCTGAAGTCCCATATTTTTGCCTTGGAATGGGATGATTTAGATGTAGTAGCCAAACTGAACCATACCATGTGATGGTCACTGGCCCCCAGGTGACCTTCTACCTCGAGATCTGTGATCCCTTCTTTGTTAGTCAGTACTAGATCTAGGATAGCCCTGTCTCTTGTGGGTTGCTGTACCAGTTGTTTGAGGCCCTCCCCTGCAGGAATCCACTATGAGTCTAGTTCTGGCAGATGTTCCTGCTGGTATTGACCAATCTGTATCTGGCATGTTGAAGTCTCCCATTATCAGAACCTCCCTTTAGCTGTCATGTTTTGTATATCTTCTAACAGTAATGTGTCTATGTCCTCCTCTGGTCTGGGGCCTGTAGACAACCCCAGTTCTTATGGCTGTCCCATTTCCTGTTTCCAGGGTGACCCAGTTTTCTGGCTCCTTATGTGTATTCGGAATTTCTGTAGCTTTGATATTTTCATTAACATACAGGGCCACCCTCCCCTTTTTGCACCTCGGTCTCTTCTGAACAATGCATAGCCAGGTACTGAAGTCTCCCCAAGTGTGGTTTACTGGTAAACCACATCTCACTAATTGCTACTATGTCCAGTTTAGCCTCTGACATTATTGCCTGCAGGTCTGGGATCTTATTTCCCAGGCTGTGAGCATTTGTGTACATGATTTTCCATTGGCCAGATTTTGGTGGGTTAGTTGTTGGGTGAAGTTTGGCATTACCCCTGTGCATCGTATGGGGAGACAAACCTTTTTTCTTACCTGGTGATGCAAATGAATGGCAAACATGCCCAAGTCTCTTTCTTCCTTTGTGACTGCTGTCAGGGAACTCCTAGCCGATCACCCGTCAATGGTAGAAAAGTGGGTTGCTAAATTCTGGCCAGAATTACCTCTCCTGACTACATAACCCAGGAGGCTCTGGGAGCCCAACACTCTGACAGGGAACTATGCAGACAGACACAGGCAGCCAGAGAACAGTAATGAGGATGGACATGCAGAACTACAAAATGATTCCCCAGTAACCAGGGGCCCTCCCGACTGTTCTAAGTTGCGACCAGTCATGGTTCCACTCTCCTCATCTAAAGACAACCCCACATTGCCCCAACTGGTGTCGATGCCCTCCACCAGACAGAGACAAAGAGCTAGAAGTGAGAATTGACTTCTCCAAGATGTTTCTATGACAGCCCCACCTGCAAAAATGTCTTGAGAGGATAGAACCTTCCCCTCCGCAGTACTCAGTCTGTTACCACTGAGTCCTCTGATATGGACACTACTCCAGGCATGGACTGGGCTGATATTTCTGAAGCCTCACTTTTGGAAGCAGTGGACATTCTGACTCCTGTGAGACCGGGGTTGATCTAGTACGCTACTGCGGTGACCAAGGATACTTCTGAGCCTGTGCCCTCCCCCTCCTCGAGCGCTGTACGGGCTGAAAATCTTCCTGGCTGAATTTGAACTGTTTTCTGGTTTGGGTTATGGTTTGTTAGATTTTGCAATTAAGCTGTGGGGTTGATACCCTTATACTTTCTCCTGCGCCCATACCCAGATGGATGTCTGGGTGGCAGCTTTCTAAGGTCATGGATACCTTAGCTTACGTAGCATGACTAGCACTGTTTCCCTTTTAGTTCCCACACTTCTCCATGTTGATGGTTTAGCTCTATAACAGTGGCTGCATAATAGTCAGAGCAAATGGGGGTTAGACAGGGTAGCATCTTTCTTCCCCAATGCATGGTTGTGGTGTTGGTATGGGACCTCTACCTTGTAGGCAAGGTGGCTACCCCTCATCCCCTTCTCCTAAAGTCCTCTCCTGTATCCCCTTGGTCCCTTCTTAGGGTCCTCTCCCCCTTTTCCTATCCTCTCCTGTGGGTCAGACGCCTGACCTCAGGCATATTAGAACCTCAGAGGCCTTGAATCCACTTGGTTCCAATCCCTCCTAAATATTAGGATTTGAGAGCTCGTGAAGCTGAGGCTAGCAGTTTTAAGTTCACCTCTTTCACTGGTAGCCTCGATCCTATAGCGCTGTTGCGCAGTGTTATATTAGAATCTGTTAGAGTTGCTTAACAGCTTGGTTTTTGTAGCTAGTTGGGATATCTTTTAATATCTGCTTCCCAGCTAATTGTTACTGTGTACATTGACTGTGTTTGTTAATAACCTCTTTCTTTTGTTTGTTCCACTGCAGCTGCCCTTGCTAGGTGTGTATTTCCTTCTCTTCTCTGAGTCTTTCCTTCTTCTAATCTGCCAGCCTAGGCTAACACAGGGACTTCTAGGATGGTCAGTGTGGTGAGTTATATCCGAGGTGCAATCCTTGCATTTTCAGTAAATACACACTCTCTGTTGTTACAATCTCCATGTGCCCCACTACAACCTCGGCTAGTCACACCAGCTCCCCAACTGTGGTGGTATCCTGGAATGTTAATGGTCTGAACCATCCCATCAAATGAACTAAGGTGCTCCCGCACCTCCATTCGCTGCATACAGATATTGCCCTACTCCAAAAAACCCATCTTTTAAAGAAAGCAGTTCCAATGCAAAAGAAATCTTGGGTGGGTACCGTCAGTGCCAGTTCGGCCTCCTCCAAGACAAGAAGGGTAGCCATTCTTTTCCGCGTACCTCGTTTTGGATTTTGGAAGAATCCAGACATGATCCACAAGGCAGATGGGTCATTGCTAAACTTTCTTCCTCTGGGGGGAACTGATTATTTGCAACCTGTATGCCCCCAACACAGACCATACAGAATTTTCTCCATCAATTAGCTAGGCTATTTCCTCAGTATCCATGGCCGATGGCGCCCTTTCTCTAACAGTGGGTGGAGACTACAATATGGTTTTAGATGCATTTCTGGACATGTCAAAGCCTACTCCTCAGGCCAGGTTCAAGGCCAGCTTAGCCCTTCATGAACTAGGAGAGGAATGGGGCTTAATGGACCTTTGGCATAGAGATAATCCCTCTGGATGTGATTATACCTTCTATTCCCAGGTACATTCTACATATAGTCACATAGATTTCTTCTTTGCTAATGCAGCAGCTGCTCAAAATGTTCTTAATACCACAATTGGGAACATTCTTATCTCCGTCCATGTACCGGTGATTACCTCCTATATACTAGGGACAATCCAAAACAGATACTCGGTGGAGATGCAACCCTTTGTTATTAAAGGACCCAGAGTTTCACAAAACAATTTCCCAAACCATCAAGAAGTATTTTGCTATTAATGCAAACTCTGACATCCCCACAGGTACGGTCTGGGAAGTGTTTAAAGCAGTCCTGAGAGGCCACATAATCACCTTCTCAGCTGACAAAAACAAGGTATGCAAAGCTAAATTAGCTCAGTGGCAAGCAGAATTGGAAGGACTAGAGTCCTGTTTCAATGCTTCTCAGGCCTCTTGGAGTGACAACTCCCTTATTTGACGGATTGTGGGCATTAAGTACCAAATTAATGCCACGCTGAATCAAAAGGCTGAGCGGCTTCTATTGCAATCAAAACATGCATAGTGGGATGGGGCAAAAAGAGTGGCAGATTTATTAGCATTTCGACTTCGGAAGCAACAAACCGCCACTCGCATTCATGCCCTCTGTAAGACATCCAGTAAGACTGTACATACCCCTCAAGGCATCAATAACACCATGAAGGCTTTCTATCAGACCCTATATAAGTTGCAGTCTGACCTTTCCCCAACATCTTTAGAACAGGAGCTGGATACATTTTGCCAACAGTTTGACTTGCCGGGGCTTAACCCGTTACAGGTGTCCACATTAGATGCCCCTCTTGCTCCAATAAAGTTACGTCAAGCTTTGTCCCAAATGGCCAAAGGAAAGGCTCCTGGTCTGGATGGCATGATAGTTGAGCTATATCAAACATTGGTACAAGACATATCTCAGCCGCTACTCCTTGCACTTCAGGAGGCCCATGCAGCTGGTGCATTCCACCCATCGATGAGAGAGGCCCTCATTACCCTTCTACTGAAAAAGTATAATGATCCCCTGGACTGCGCAAAATTTGGGCCAATTTTGTTACTTCTGGTAGACACAAAGATCTTGGCCAAGATCCTAGCCACCAGGATGCTGGAGGTGCTCCCAACTATCATTCATCCAGCCCAGGTTGGTTTCATGAGAGGCAAATTGGGTGCAGATAACACTAAGCTCCTCCTTAACTTAAAATGGATAGCCTCCCATTCCTCGGACCCAATGGCTGCACTGGCAATAGACTTTACTAAAGCCTTTGACTCCACTGAGTGGCATTACTTGCACCATGTCTTAAAAAGATATGGCTTTGGACCAGTTTTTTGTCAGTGGGTGTCAACACTTTATGGATCCCTGATGGCTAGGATCTTGACCAACACTACTATTTCAATGCCCTTCCCACTGTAGAGGGGTACCCGACAGGGCTGCCCCTTATCCCCTCTTCTTTTCTTGGTAGCTTTGGACCTCCTTATTCGGTCTCTTATCATGTCACAAGATATTACTGGCATCAAGGTTGCTGGGAAATCCTATTTGGTGGTGGCTTATGCCGATGATTTATTGCTAACTCTTTCTCATCCAGAGCAGGCAATATGGCATATTTTACCCCTACTACAGACATTCTCAACTGTATTGGGCCTTTGTGCTAATCTGAGAAAAACACTCTTGGCCCCATTGAATTCAGTTTGTACAAAAAGTTGCTTACAGGGAACTAAGCTTCTCTGGGCAATGCAGGGTTTCTTCTACCTCGGCATAACCATTCCTTTGAAATGGTCAGATCTAGAGCCAGCCAATGTGTCGCTGTTGTTATCTCAAATGACTGTAGAGATAGAGAGATGGAAAAGGCTTCAGCTATCTTTGCCTGGAAAGGTGGCAGTGGTTCACATGCTCTTACTGCCACGAATCATGTACATCTTTAAAAATCTCCCAATACATCTTTCGCCCAAACTTTCTGCTTCACTTGAAACTCAAGAGTCTCAGTTCTTGTGGGAAGGGAAATCTCCCAGATGGAATAAGAGCAAACTGAGAGCACACTGGTCCAAAGGGGAGCTGGGTTCTCCTTGGTTTCAAGGATATCATCTGTCATGCACCGCCGCTATGGCTACTAGGTGGTTTGTTCCCAGTCCTATACCCCTCCTGCTTTAGGTTCAACTGGAATCTGATCTAGTGGCGGATACAAATCTGCATTTGTTATTACACCCCGGAGCTGGAACTGGCGCATGTTGCCCCCCTTAATAGCTGAAGCCAAACAGGCTTGGCACTCGCTCATGACTCTAGCTCATACACCTCAGGCTGCCCAAGCCCCTCCTTGGCTCTACACTCCTTTGTGGCATAACCAGGC
Source organism: Neoceratodus forsteri (assembly GCA_016271365.2). Taxonomy (NCBI): domain Eukaryota; kingdom Metazoa; phylum Chordata; order Ceratodontiformes; family Ceratodontidae; genus Neoceratodus; species Neoceratodus forsteri. Next base: position 992,307,545 of record CM057449.1, read on the forward strand.
TTTGGCAATTGGTGACACTCCCATACATTGGCCCACGTGGGAAGCCCAGGGCATCCACTATATACAGGACCTTTGTATTCCTGGCTCCTTTGTATTGATGTCCTTTGAACAAGCCCAACACAAATTTCATCTCCCGAGCAATGACCTTTGGAAATTTCTTCAGTTACGTAGTGCTATACTAGCTGATAGGGCCTGTATATGTTCAGATTCCAAATGGAACTAGCTAGCTCACAGGCACAAAATCCCCTTATCTGGGGGCCTTATCAGAAGATTTTATAGGACCTGGAGAGATGCCCAGGTAGACCCCTCAGTTGCATGCTGACTGAAATGGATGGCTATCCTGAACACCCATATTTCTGAGGACTCCTGGAACCATTATTTCCGAGATTGTCATTATACCTTTATGGAAAACAACAGCTGTTTTTTACAGCTCAAGATACTGCTGCTTTGGTATCGCACACCGTCATCTCTATACTCCCACGGCCTTTCACAACATTCTAACTGTTGGCGCTGTCAGCAACCTGGGACACATCTACTTCATATTCTGTGGACGTGCCCATTGGTTTCACACTTCTGGGCATTTATAACTCAGGACTGCTCTACAATACTGGGCCTCCAGATCAGCCTCTCTGATCCCAAACTCCTTCTAGGAGACACTACCTCCCTAATTGCTCTAACTCAGCCTCAGAGGCAATGGGTTGTACTTGCACTTATGGAGGCTAAATGACTTGTACTTATGCACTGGTGTAGACCTACTCCTCCGACTCGCTCCCAGTGGCATGAGGCGCTAGCTAGACTAGCCACACTAGAATGTATATCTTGTACTCACCTAGGTCGTATGGACCAATATGCTGGCAGATGGAAAGCCTATCTCCAATCACCTTTTTGCAAAATTCCTAATCTAGACTGTGACCCTTCCTCTTGGACTACATGATATTTCATTTCTACATACCATTATTTCTGTTCCTATCTGTCTCTAATACTCAAAGTTAGTGGAACCCTACCTTGGCACACTGGGTAGTTTTTCTTTTGTTAAGTTGCCTCCTAGGTGGGCTTATATGAGAATATATTAAATCATGTGCTTTGTGAATATATCTACACACTATTATGGCACTGTAATAGTTTCTGGTTGAATATAGCTTCATATGGAACATGTTACCTATCTATGAGCATGAATGCATGTGATACTATACTTCTGTATGGAACATAATAAAAATTATTCTATGATAAAAAAAATGAAAATGGACGATGCTTGTTGTCTAGTGCACTTACCCAGTAAACAAAAATGAAATAAATAAATTAGTACTTAGAAGTATTGACTGATAGAAAACTAAGATGTATGTTTACAAGGTATAAAGTTGAGCTGTTTGATAGTAATGTTCTCTGGGATAGATATGATAAATCCCATGATACCTCCCCAAACTGTGATTGTGAAATCGGTGGTCTGGAGGACTTATTCCATGTCCTGTGGACATGTAAACTGTATCAGACAAATTGTAAATACCTATGGAAAACGTTGGGCCCTATGCACGATGTCAATGCACAGCATAAACCGGGCACATTGGTATCGATATGCGTGAATGATGCAAAGTGGGATGCCGTGGACCCTGTGTGGCATTCATGAACTGGGTGCAAGACAGTTGCGCACCTGATTTCCCAGCCATGTGGACAGCCATGCACTTGGAGCTGGTGAGGGATGTGTCAGGAGTGGGCTGGCACTATGCACCAGTCACAAAGGTGCTTTGTGCTTTCCACAGGGGGGTATAGTGTGGAGCAGGTTACAGCAGCAGAGACCTTGCTGTAACCCACTGCAGCCCCCCACAGACATCACCTGCCAGACACAGTGGAACCAGGAAGCAACCCTCTGTTCTGCCTCAGCCCACAAGGCAGATGTGGAGGGCTGGGGCAGCTGATCTGGTGAGTGCCTGCACAACACAACACATGTGGGCCATCATTGTTTACCTGCACCCAGGTGGTGTGCCCATCCTGCCAGTCGGTGGCCTTGCAAGCAACCCCCAACAACATGTATATGTCTTTGTAGAGATGGGGTCTCCAGAACTGCACACAATACTCCAGATGGGGTCTCACCAACTATCTATACAGAGGGATGACAACTTCCTGTTTCTACTGGTGATGCCTCTCCCTATGTATCCCAATATCCCCCCAGCCCACCTTATTGTCTTCTCACATTATTTGCCTATTTTTCGGTCATCTGATATGATTACCCCCAGGTCCCATTCCATTTTTGTTGTTGTTAGTAATCCCCCCTCCCCATTGTGTACTCTTCCCCTGGGTTTTTGTTTTGCAGGTGCATTACTTTGCACTTCTTTGCTTTGAATCTAAGCTGCCATACTTTTGACAATTACTTCTACCTTGCCAAGTCCTTTCTCATCCATTCCTCCCCCCTTGTGTATCAACCCTGTTGCAGATTTTTGTGTCATCTGCAAAGAGGCATACATTTCCTTCCAGCCCCTCCACAATGTCACCTATAAAGACATTAAAGAGGACCAGTCCCAGTACTGAACACTGCGGTACCCCACTAGTAACCCCCCTTTCCTCAGAGTGGACTGTTTACTATTACCCTTGGTGTCCTGTTGTCCAGCCAATTTTCTACCAAGGTTATCACCCTGGGACCCACTCCCAGACTGGCTAACTTGTTTATTAATCTTTTGTGTGGGACTGTGTAAAATGCCTTGCTAAAGTCTAGGTAGGCCACATCCACAGCCCCTCCCTGGTCTACTACTTTGGTCGCCCAGTCAAAGAAATCAATTAGATTCATCTGACATGACCTTCCCGCTGTGAACCCATGCTGCCTTGGGTCCCTTGCCCCACTGGCCTCTAGGTACTCAACAATTCTTTCCTTCAGAAGTGATTACATCACTTTCCCTACCACAGAAGTCAAACTGACAGGTCTGTAGTTTCCTGACTCTGCCTTGCTCCCATATTTGTGGAGGGGAATAATATCTTCCTTCCTCCAGTCCTCAGGTACCACATCATCCTCCTATGGGTTGCACGCTTTTGGTGCATAACTTACACCCATTAGTACATAGGGGCCTTTATTTGTAAATATCAATACGGAGTCTATGGAATTGAATAAAAAGTCACTAACAAGAATTCTGCTTACCACAGAGGATGATTTTACAATTAGATCCTTGGCAAACTACTTTTTAAGTATTTCAAAGGTTAGAAAGAAGAAGCTGTGCAATAGTCAGAAATGTTAGATAACGTGTATTACACCAATGAAGAGTAAGAAGTTAAATGGATAGTTATATCTGGAGCTGTTAATATGCATGAATGATTAAATGTTGAATATGTGTGATATATTTGCAGATGTTAGCATATTATTGTTAACTTATCCATGTTTTAACTGAACTGTGTATGATACATTTTATGAATAATCTATGTTATTTCGTATTGTAATAACCTTGTGTTGAACAAATAAACATTACCACTACTATCTTTATTCACTTTGTGAGTCGTCTGATTAACTTGATTAGTTGCTGTGGTTTGATGGTCCTGTTGCTTTTAGCTGGACTCCATTTATGAAGGTTTGGTTACCCTGAATCACCCTTCCCCTTGACAAGAAACCCACAGGGGTTCAAAGCACTGGGGCTTTTCTGTCAGTCTGTTTGCTGTTCTTGCAATAAAACCACTCAGCATACATTGATTTATCCACTACAGAAATGTGCTGGGGCCATAAGAGTGCTCAAAACCAGAGCGCCAATATACTATGGAAACACAAAACAGTGAGGGCAATCACTAAAATGGCCCCAACCACAGAACAGTTGCCAGTCCACAAAAAGGTATTAAACCTAGGCATCCTAATGCATTATAAAAAATAAATGATATGCAACTGTGATATCCAGTCTGCAAACCCATCCTGGGGGTAACATAATGTTTCTTTTTAATTCTTACATGGTACATTGTTAAAGTGCAAATTAGATTATAATTAGTCTTAGTGTCGAATGTCTCTGTGCTGTGTGTTTGCTTCATTCTCAGTGCTAAGGGAATTAAATTTCATATACCTGTAAAATGCAATGTTTTGCTGTGTTAAATACTTATTAAAACCTTAATTTTAGATGTTCCAGCTGAGGTGCAAATCATTGATGCTGTTGTGCCTCTGTTTTTTCTGTAATTTCTTCAGATCTATGTACTGTCACAATGGAGGCCAAGCAAAATACAAAGGTCATGCAGCTGGTATTTTGTTTTAACAGGAGTTGTCTACACAGAAACATAGAATTGGCAGAAAAGGATCACTTGGCCCACCTAGTTTGTCCAGATGTTCCCTGCCTAATCTTTCTGTGTAGACCCTAACTTGTTTCCATTGAGAATCACCCCCAACCTGCCTATGTACAAATAATCCCCAATGTCTATCCCATGCTTTCCTGAAGTCCCCCACTGTTTTGCCTCGACCTTTTCTGTTGGCAGTCTGTTTCAGGTGTCTACCGCCCTTTCAGTAAATTAATACTTACTCACATCCCTATTAACACCCCTCCAGTTCATCAAAGGTCCCCTGGTCCTGGTGCTCTTTCTCATTTGAAAGAGACTCCCATTCTGCACCATGCATAACCATGTGAGGTACTCGTAGGTCTTTAACATGTCCCCTCTAGTTCTCCTGTCTTCCATGCTGAGATTCCTCAGTCTCACCTCTTGGGGATTCTCGTGTAACCCCTGCACCATTTTACTTGCCCTTCTCAGGATTGGCTTCACCCTGTCTATGTCCTTTCTGAGGTGTAGCCTCCAAAACTGGACACAGTACTCCAGGTGAGTTCTCACCAGTGAGTGGTACAATGGCAGCACCACTTCCCTCTTCCTGCAGGACATACTCCTTCCTATGCATTGTAGCATCTTTCTAGCCCTACCAACGTCCTTGCTACACTGCCCTGTTACTTTGAGGTTATCAGTTATGATAATCCCAAGGTTCTTTTCTACTTAGTGACTGTCAGTACCTCCCCCCCGTACTCTGCTGCTGGGTTCGTATGTCCTAGGTGTGTGATTTTGCACTTTCTAGCACTGAATCCAAACTGCCATGCTCTTGACCACTCCTCAAGTTTTCCAAGATCCCTGTGCAGTCTCTCCACCCTTCCCTGAGTGTCCATGCTATTGCAGATTTTGGAATCATCTGAAAAACAGTTTATCTTCCCTTACAGTTCTTTTGCAATGTCACTTATAAAAACATTGAAGAGGACCAGCCCTAATACTGAGCCCTGTGGCACCCTGCTGGTCACTCACCCATTATTAGAATGAGTGCCATTAACCACCACCCTCTGTCACCTATCTATCAACCAGTTTCTAACTCAGTTTATCATTTTGGATCCCACCCCTAGGCTGCACAATTTCTTTGACACTCTCCTGCATGACACAGTATCAATGGCCTTCCTAAAGTCCAGACAGAACACATCCACTGCCCTCCACTGATCTATTTTCCTGATCACCAAGTAAAAGAAATCCACCAGATTCATCTGGCATGACCCCCCCCCATACATCCATGCTGCCTGTGGTTTTGCAGCCCATGGATTCAAGATACTCTACCAGTCTTTCTTTAAGCTGCATTTCCATTCAGTTCCCCATCACTGAACTGAGACTGACAAATCTATAGTTGCTAGCCTCCTCCTTGCTGAGATTCTTATGTAGAGCGGCAATGTCTGCTGTTCTCCAGCCTTCAAGAATCACACCTGTTTCCAGTGAACTATTGAATAAGGCCATCAATGGCTCAGACAGCGCCTTCCTAAGTTACTTTAGTACCCATTAATGTATCCTGTCTGGTCTCATAACCTTATCCACTTTCAGAGTTGCACGTCTCTTCAGGAATCTTTCCTCTGAAAATTGACTTGTGTCCTCCTCATCCCTCCACATTTGTTCCTGCTACTCCCTGGTGACCCACCTCCCTTCCCTCCACTGTGAAAACCCCTGTTCAGGATGACAGCATTTTTTTGCTCCTCTTCTGTGCAGTCTCTTCCTGCCAACCTCCTAATCCTCACTGTCCCTCCCAATGTTTTCCTCTTCTCACTTATGTTCCTGAAGATAGTCTTATCTTCTTGAGCTACCCCTTTGAATTTCCTTTCTTCTGTCTGTGACTTTGGTCCCATCACCACCTTTCCAGCTCCCCTTTTGTTTTACTTGGCATACCTCTCTGTCTTCCCTCTGTTTCCTTGTACCTCATGCCAGCCTTTTTTTCTTCACCACATTTGCCACTTCCCTACAGAACCAGAACCATCTCTTTTTCCTTCAGCTTTTACTCTCCTCCCTCACACAAAGGTTGGTTGCTTTAATTATGCCTTCCCTCATTGCTCCCCACTGTGCCTCTACCCTTCCCTGGCAATCCCTTCCCCTTTCCCATGAGGCAGTTTCTGAAGCAGCCTCACTTTTCTTTAAAATGCACCCTTCTAAAATGAGGGACTCTTGTCCTCATGTGGTTTGCCTCTTCTCCTGTCTTTATGCTAAACCATCCTGTAGAGTGATGACTGTTACCTATGGGACTGCCCACTGTAATGTCTTCAATGCTGTCCCTGTTTGTAAACACCAGACCCAGCACTGCCCTATCTTTACTGGATTCTTTGACTAATTGCCTGAGAAAAGTCCCTTGTAGGGAGTCAAGGATTGCCCTCTTCCTTGCTGAAGACTCTATTGGAAGGCTCCACTCCATGTCTTGTAGATTGAAGTCACCAAATAGCAGCACTTCCCCTTATTTGCCATTCTAATGATGGCTTCCTCAAGTCTCTTATCCAATTCCTTATACTATGCTAGAAGTCTGTACACTGTCCCAATATGGATAACAGCCCCATGGCCCGTCTCCAGGATGATCCACAGCACTTCCAGTCCTTCCTTTTCCAACAGGTGACCCTGTACCTCTGTGGCCTTGAATCTCTTCCTCATATATAGTGCAACCCCTATTCCCTGTCCCAACTTTCCTGAACAGACAGTAGCCTGGTATGGCCATGTCCTAGTCATGATGCTCAGTGCACTGCAACTCAGTTATGGCCACTAAATCAAGGTTAACTACCTTCATGGTGGGCTTCAGGTCCTGAATTGTATTTCCCAGACTCCTTACATTGGTGCACATGGCTCTCCATACCTCACGCTCTCCCTGTCTGCTTTGCTGCTTCCCCTTTCCTATCTGTGCTGTCCCTTGAATCTCCTCCTGACCCACCTCTTCCCCTTATACCATTTTCATTCCCTGTCTCATTTACACCTTTATTCTTGCTTACCTAATTCATAACCCTCTTTTCCTCTGTGTTATCCCCACCTCTGTCTTCTTGTGCCCCTGGCATATGGGAGTTTACATCCCTTGGGCCTCCATCCCTAGTGCTTTATCATCTAAGGGAGTACAATTTTTGCCTCCCTTTGTTTTACAGCCTCCCAAGCCTGGCTAGTTAAAATGTTCATCCAAGTAGGATATAAACTTCTTTCTAAGGATTGTGGTCCATTCCTGGAAAGATGCAGGCCAGATGACGCAATGAAGCCCCATATCCTGTAAGAATGGCCCCCAGTCTGCAATGTAACTGAAGTCCTCCTCCATCTACCATGCCTTAAATCAAATAGTAAATGCCCTAGTTGTATACCAGTAATACCTCAACAAAAACTCCCATGTACACCAGTGGCTTGAAGCCCCGCCCCAGTTCCCTGAAATTATCTTGCACAATCCTTACCCTATTTTCAAAAGAAGGCCACATGTTCTTTTTCACTTCTAAGTTTGTAAATATGCTTTAATCAATTTGTATATTTTGTGTTTACTCTATTGAAAAACACACTGAATAATCCCCAAAAATACATAGGGTCAGATATTCAAACTGCGCCCACAATATGCGCAAGAGCAGGAGCAAGCACAAGTCCATTGCGCACATGCGCAATAGACGCGATATTCAAACATAGATCAAGGCCAATTGCGCATCCAGCCAACATCTGAATATCGCACAACCTGCGCCATAGCGCAACCAGGAAGGGGAAGCTGAGCAGATATGATGCGCCATAGCGCAACAAGGCCAGTCCAGCTGAGCAGTCCAGAGGTGCCATAGCGCAAGCAGAGAGCTCCCCAGCGGCAGAGCAATGGAACTGCACAACCAGGGAGGTAGGCCGGGGCCCACCACCCATGCCACAGACGGGCACAGGAACACAATGCAGAATGAACAATACACCCCCACACCCTAAGCACAGCATCACTGGGGGAGGGATGGAATATCCACCAGCCCATGGGGACAAGCCAACAAAGCACAGCTGGGCCATGTTGCCCCAGCACACCCACTAGCAGGCTGAGACTGCCACACATAGGGGGTCGACAACCACAGTGCACAGCAGCCTCCCCTTGTGCATAGCACACCCTGCACTGTGACCCCAAGACACCACCCATGTGCAGTGACTGTCACTGCAAGAATCCCCATGCATCCCCCCCGGCACACTGCAACCTTGTATACCACAGAACCATATAAGCCAGACCCACCATGAGCACCCAGCAGTGGGCGGCAGCAGATGGCAAGACCGACTGAAAGCCACTCCCACACCGGAGACACCTCCCCATGCACACACACACACATACACACACACACACACACACACACACACACACACACACATACACACATACCCAGGACAATACCACCCCAGATGCCATGCACACCACTGCAACTGAGCACCCATAGCCAGCTGCAAATCAGAGACCACCACAGTATTCATATCAAAATATATATATATTCAAACCAATAAATGTACAACACCAAAAGGAACAAACAGAACTATTTACAATACAATGGGGATAGGGGTACAAGGTAGGGGTGGGCAAGGGGTAGGGGTGAACAACTGGGAGAGGGAAGGCAGGGTGTGAGGGATGGGTGACGTGGGTACGTGATGCACAGCTAGCGCCTGGCAGGCTGCCCTCCTGCTGCCCGTTGCTGGTCCCGGGGTCTCCTACGGCGCCTCACACCATGGCACTGCATCTCCATGAGAATGTCAAGTGTGGCAATCGACACCCACGTCAACCGCTGTAGGGAACGTTCCATGCGTCACATGATTTGGATACCTAGGACAAGGGAACAGAGTCAATGGCTGTGACTGTCCATATCCCTGAACCCCACCCATCATGCAAGGCATATAGCCAAGTGCCCTGCACCTGTGAAGGTATGCACCCACCCACAGTGAACGTGCACATGACATGCCCAACCAGGCAGCACCAGCCATGTGTACCAATTTACACACACTGCCCATGTCCATCACAACACAACCAAGGCTGTCAAGTGATGTGGCTATGTGGTGGGATGCTAGTTCCACAGCCATGTGCCCAGTGCATGCATGGACCACCAGTGACGCACACACAGACATGCAGTGACACTGGACAGTGATGACTGTCACCTGTGTCGTGCATGGATGTGTTGTCCATGGCTGGTGGTCATGCCCCCCCACCAGCATGCAAAAGCATCCATGATGTAATGACACTCACCCTCATCAAGCAGCTGTGGCTGCTGCTGCTGCCGCTGCTGTGGCCCAACCATCATGCCACCTCTGGCTGCCATCTGTGCCCCACCACGGCCCTCCTCAGCCCGGGCCTGCCTCCGCTCCTCCACACCTGTGGGTGACAAATGTTGAGAAACACATCAGTGTGAACCCAAAGCAGACAGCCCCCTGCCCCAGTGAGTGTGCCTGCCCACACAGCCAGACTCATGCACCACACACCTTCACACACTGACACAGCCAAACATGGTAGAGCCCTCCCCCATGCACCACCACCAATGCACAGTCACACCCCTATGGACAATACAGGTGCAGTGATGGGTCACCCACCTGGCCTAGGCACAATGCCCCTCCTGGCATGGGACCTGAGGCATTCCAGTAGTGCCTGCTCCCTCCTGCGGAGGTCACTATAGCAGTGCCTGCACTGTTCTGCCATCCTGCACTGCCCCGTGACCTGCTCCAGTGCAGTGGCCACCTGCTGCCACACATGGGTGCGTGCCATGTTGAGGGGATCTCCCCCAAACAGTGGCCCAAAGTGAGGCTCCACCACAGCCACCAGGTTGGCCACCTCGAAAGGACTCCACTGTGGAGCTCTCCTGCATGCCATTACTGGAGTTGTATAGTAGGCAATATGGCGCCCTGCAGCGTGGCAACCCCACGTGGAAATGTTGCGCAATAGAACACCATTAGTTCCTATCGCGCTGTTCGTATAGTGCTGTCGGTTCACATCGCACTGTCACCGAACAGCGCGACAGAGCCGGACACATGCCAGAGAACAGAGCCAGGGGGCAAAGGTCAGGCACACGGTCAGGGGTCTGTGGCGCAAGGCCACGCACAGCGCCATCGGACATCTACACGTCCTGCGCAATCGGTCACCTGCGTGCCAGTGCCACAGTGTACTATTGCGCATTTGTGCCACAGCGCTATGAGGTGACCAGCGCTGCAGCGCCACTGGCACAATGGTGGCCATGTCCTGCACTGCTCATCGCGCACAGCACATCATCAGCACGGCAGATGCCTGCATAAGCTACCCGGGCATGCGCAATGTGGTGTACTACACAGTCACGGAAATGAGCCATTGGCTCAGCCGGCTCAACCATATTGCGCAAAGCGCAATGGCGCGATATTCAGCCGACACATGCAAATCATCAGATCAGCCATTCAAAGGTGCAGTGGCGCGATTATCATCTCATTACAGTTGCTCCACTCCCTAATTTGCATGCATTGCGCTATAAATGTGCGACATTGGGCTGCGCTGGCCAGATTCGGTTACTGCAGGTGAGAGGTGGGTTGCATGCTGTGTGATGTTCTGGACAATGGTCATGGGATAACGCTGTAGACTGCACAGTGACAGGTGTCCACTTCCACCCATACAGACTGACATGACTGAGCAGAGCCAAGGTGAGGGTGAGGATGGTGGGCGGAGGAGGAGGCCCAACTTCACCATGGTGGAGACAGAGGCCCTCTTCCAGGCCTACCAGGAGGAGGAGCCACCACTGAGTGGACAGCGGGGCACCCCTCAGGCCCGTGTGGCTGCATGGGAGGGGGTAGCTCGGGCAGTGAACCTGCACTGAAGCCACCAGCGCTCTGTGCAGCAATGCAAAAAGAAGATGGGGACAGACCGCAGGAGGGTGAAGGAGAAGGTGGCAGCCCTCAGGGTGGCATGTGCTGGCACAGGCGGGGGCCAGCCAGTGGTGGCGGAGCTGACCCCAGCTGAGGACCGACTGGCTGCATCAATGCAGTGGAGTGCTATTGAGGGCGTACCAGGAGGTGGATTCCAGACAGGTGGAAGCCCATCACTGCACGGGATGACATGGTGGTGGTGTTGGGGGGGAAGGTTGTTCACATGCACTAACATGTCCTCACTTTCTGTTACAGATCCTGTTCATCTTCAGGGGATGGTGGTGGTGGGTCCAGGCAGTGAGGAAGACCTGCCGGAGTTGGAGGAGGGTCCATCCACCTCTGTCGCCAGCCAGCATGCACTGCACCAGCATGCACGCCTGGCTGCCAACTCTGTTGTCGGTGAGTCAGGTGTGGGGGGTGCACAGCCTGTGTCTCAGCAGTCTGGCATGCAAGCATGCCAGCACGCTGTGACTGTGGCCATGTAGCGTACCTGCACCATTGATGATGCAAGGACTGCAATGGGCAGTGACATGTGTGTGTCCCATGATGGACACACAGCAGGCCAGCACGTGCCCCTGGGCTCAGCTGGTTCCAACGGTGTGCCAGCATGTTGGCACAGTCCCAGGCTGTGCCTGTCAGCACCGGTGGGGCAGCACCGGTGGCTGTCCAGGTGTCTGGCACTGTTGCGGCCACAGCAGTGGAACGAGTGGTCCCTGGGGCACAGCGGTTGAAGGGGCAACAGCAGCAGTCACCCACCAGGTCTGGGGGTACAGTGTCCAGTGGTGGCACATGTCCACCGCCCTTTGATATGCCCATTCCTGGTCCTGGTGAACAGCACCCACCCTCAAGGGGTGTTGAGCATCAGGACCTTCCATACCCTGGGAGACAGGATGCCGTTGTGGCACAGTACCCATTTGAAGAGCACACCCGCCTGCTGCGGGAATCAGTACAGCAGCAAAGGCGGGTTGCAACGTCCGTGGAGGCACTGTGCGTGGCTGTGGAGCGGCACAGCAGGGACTGTGCTCTGATCCTTGCAGAGATGGTCCATATGCGGATGGATGTGACCGCCGCCATTGACAGGCAGACCCAGGCATTGGTCGCTGTCGTAGCTGCATTGGGCACACAAGCAGGTGCCCCTGTACTGCGCACCCCACACAGTACTCTCTCCACTCCATGTTCCCAGCATCGTGCGACACCCAGCCTGTCGACACCGGGTTCTGCTGTAGGCATCCCGAGCACCCCTGGTGCAGGTATATTTGGCATACTACAGACCCCAGTGTGGACAAGGTCGCGATCGTGCAGTGGGACCCTTGGTGGTCCATTGGTGCCACCCCATGTGGCCCCTGCTCAGCCTGCCAGTGCTGTTGAGTCACGCCGGGGCCACCCACGTATCCACGGTGGCTGTGGGACAGTGTAACATGACTGACCTGTCTCCCAGTGCGGGCCCTGTGTGCAATGTGCATCATGGTGGGCAGTGCACTGGTGGGTGCCCTGCCCATCATGATGACACACGGACCACCTGCACACCATCCCGACTGCTGCCCACAGGTGCGTGTGCATGATGATGCCTGCATTGTACTGTACACCAAGGTGCAAGGGGGCCCAGCATCTGACACATGTACTTAGACAGTACAGGTGGTGGGTGTGGTCTGTGGATCTGTGTGTTTGCCATGTCTGTTCCTGCTCTGCTGTGCACCTGCCCATGTACGCTTTGTGCCTGGTGTGTGTGTGTGTCCATATGACTGTTCACCCCTCCCTGATGGTGTGTTTGTGTGCCTGGTCCCTTCCACTCCCCTTGCCGTCATGCACCCCTGGTGTGTTGCTCTGTGTGCCTGTGGGTTGCGCCAGGACAGTGTTGGTTGCACATGGCCCCTTGACTTACCTGTGTCATGCATAATGCTCCTCCATGATGGTGTCCCGGTGCAGCTGGGCCTGCCGGATCAGTCGGGGGTCCCGCCGTCCAAGGGGGGGCTGCTCATCACCATCATCACCGGCGCCGCTGGTGTCCCCATCGCTGTCCCCCTCCTCGACCTGAATGGTTATCCCACAGTCTTTGGCCATGTTGTGCAGGATACAACAGGCCAGGAATATCCCACAGGCCTTTGAGGGGCTGTACTGTAGGGCACCGCCGGAGGTGTCTAGGCATCGGAAGCGTGCCTTGAGCATCCCTAACACCCGCCGATGATGTTGCATGTGGCGGCATGCGCCTCTAATATATAGCACTGCTGTGGATGGGGTCATGGGGCGCCGGGCATGGTGGAGCAGCCAGGGACAGAGGGTATCCGCTGTCACCTGTGTGGAGATGGTGGAGATGAGTATCATGTTCAGGTCCATAATGCCAATATCCCTGTGTGCCACTACCATAGCACCTGTGGCATTCCCACTCTTGCCCCACGTTTGCAATTCCTACATGGGTACTCACCCACTAGATGGCCTGTGGGGATGTCCCCACTCTCGAATCAATGGCACAGTGTGGACCGATACCATATGAAGGCATCATGTGCTCCACCAGGGTGTGTGGCACAGACATTGATCATGCGCCCAGTGGCATCACACACCACCTGGCAGTTGACACTGGAATAGCCCTTCCTGTTCCTATATGCAGCCCCATTGGGGCCAGGTGGTGTGCGAATGGCCACATGGGTGCAGTCTATGGCCCCTAGCATGCCAGGCATACGTGCTACCCTGTGGAACCCCTGCATGTTTGCTGTACGCTCTGCCGCGGTGCTGGGGAAATGGATGTGCTTCGCAGCATGTGGCAGCAGTGCGCTGAGGAATTGGGTGAGGATGCATGATGTGGCCAACTGTGTGATGCCTGTGGTGCCCCCTGTCAGCCTCTGGAAGGTGCCCGTGGCGAGCAGGCACATGCAGGCTGTCACCTTGGTCTCCACCGACAGAGCGTGACTCGGTCGTGAGGGTGCCTGCATCACATCACTGCACAGCTCACAGAGCAGCCTCAGTATTGCACTGTTCAGGCGGTACTGGCCCACAATCTCTACATCTGTGTACAGCTCAAAGCTGATGCGGGCACGGTACTGCCTGTTGGAGGCGTACCACCGACGGGCCCTTCCATGACCACGTCCCCCTGCAGCATGCATTCTCACCCTCCTCATTATAGCTTCCATGTGGAAGCTGGCACTGTCCATCTCCCTGGCTTGTGACCCCCCTGGCTGATGTTGCTCTGTTACCCCCGCTGTCCTGACTGCTACCTCCACTGCACCAGGTACCCCGCTGGCCTCTGCAGCCTATGGCCCACACAACTTCCCTTGCCTACCCTGTTCTGGACTGTCGCTGTCTGTCTCTCTCTGTCTGTCTCGCTTGGCATCCTAGTAGCATTCTTCGCCTCTTACTTGAGCCTTTTTATTTTGGCTCATTTCCGCTGTGGCGCACCTTCCGGTTGTTCTGCTATTACGCATTGCGCAAACCTTTGAATATCGCATTGCGCTCCTTATGCATGGATCCGCCCCCTTTGGTTGTGCATGCCTTCATTTACATTGCGCTGTTGCTCAGCCTGTTTTCAGTGGCGCAGCTGCCTCCTGCTGAATATCGCAGAATGGCGCAAATTCAGACTTGCGCATGGCGCAACCCTTTTGAATATCCCACCCCTAGTGTAAAAATAAATAAATGAAAACCCTACTAACAGTAACAAACATACAGTATTTAGAAAGACTGCAATAGAATTTTAACTGAATAACCCATCACTAGCCTACCAACAGATAATATTAAAAAGACATTCTACAAGAATGCTGTCTCATGTCAACAGTTAATGCAGGTTAATAAGTGTCATGTAGGGCATAATATCAGCCATGAACTACTGTGACATAAGCATATCATAATCACTATATATCACAAGAAAATACTTTCTATAGGTTATATTGGATACCAGTCAATACTGCATGCATCTAGATCTAGTAAAATTATTTTCCCCACAATTTTAGTGTTCTTTATTCTATTAACCAGAAAAACTAGCTTCTTGTGGAATGTAAATAGGCAGTATTTTTCATGCTTTTAACAATTGCATGGTTTCAGAAAGAGTGCTATTATTAAAGGGTTATTGAATGTCTTTTCCAGAGAGTTCATGAATTGTTGACTCAATTTCATGACTACTGCTATAATTACTTTCACAGTAATATAACCTGTATAATGTAGGCTCCTTACCTCCTTGCTCTATTTTCTGGAAAAAAAAACTACCTCTAGTGTGTGTGCCTGGACAGCTCAGACTCAATGGTCATTTAAGCCATGGCCTCTATTATGAGAATAAAAATACTGCTGCCAATGAGTGCTGACTGAGCAGCTGATTTTTAGTCTTTTTTTTATTAACTGGGTAAGTTCACTAAAAGGCAATCACATTTTCATTATCAGTCAGGATAAGAGGCTACAGGAAATTTACATTGCAAAACAGACCAGTTTATACAAAATTTTTTATAATAGTTTTGCAAAATACATTTTTATACAACATGTGAGTACTAATTGCACTTGCTATCACATCTAAGACAGTTGCAGCTACTGTATATTTCCTTAGCAGATGTGAATTTAATTCATATCTATATCTATATCTATATATATTATTGGGGTGCTATAGTTAAGGGTCAATGGTCACTTCTATGTTACAGTAAATTCAAAGTTTTGCACTTTAATAACGTTGCACCCATTCCACTCATTCACATGAAATTTTGCATGTGCCATCAGTACTAAAGATCTCTGGATGTGGCAAGTGTCATTTCAGTCAGATGTGCGAGTGTGGAGATACATAGTGTCATAAAATGTGGAAACTACCATTTTTGTACAAATACTTTGTCACGCTATTTCTCAGAAACTTTGTGGAGCTGTGGTCTGAAATGTGTAGAGTATACAGGTCTTGGGTCACAGATGTGCCTTTTGAAGGTTTGGTGAAAAAATATTAATCTGTTCAAAAGTTATTACAGTTTCAATTTTCCCATTATTTCCTATGGGAAAAGTTAGAAGTGCTGTGCGAAACAACTGTTTTATTGCAGTGAAAGCAGTATTTATTGTCACAAATGTGGAATGAAGTGTCAAGAGTCTGCCATCTTGTTTTCAGTTACCGAAGCACACATATTTAAATATTTCAGAAAATACTGGGGCTCGGTAAACACCAACAGTTGTGTTTACCTAATTGGAGCCTAAGGAATCAGACTCTGGGGTCAGTGTGTCCCACAAATAGGCAGAAATATGTTTATTTTATCCCTGGAAGTTTACTGCCACAAATTGTGGCACTATTTTCATGAAACAATGGAGGGTTTTGCCACAAATTGTGGCAAAATGACTCTGTGTTTTACATCACACCCTTCCTTTGCCCTCAATTTATGGCACAACATTTCATTATATGTTTGTTACACTGTGAAATAGGGTACTTGGTGATTTTTAATTGGGGGAGCATGGCACAGTAAGATGGCTGTGGTGCTGCTCCACTCCATCCCATTACTTCATCAGTCAGCAAGAAATGTAATCCACTGTTTTGGATTTTGTTTCATTTGCTTGTGTGAAATTGAGTTGCTAGCCACAATACAAAAGAGAACATGCCTATCTGACAAGCATAACTTAGGGAGCATGCTTTCAAGACAGCAGAAGCAGATTTAGTCCCTCAAGTATGATCCAATCATTCAGCCATTTAGACAGAATATGGAAACATGTATCCCGTGGTCTGTAACGCAACTGATCTTTCTTTTTGTTTTTCTTTATTCCCACATAAACATACAATATAATCATCATTATGTTGCATGAGCAATTCATACAGCACAAATGTAAAATTAGTTTTGACAGTGGAATCAATCTATTGGCCCTCCTTCCCCAATCTCCAATTCCCATTTTAGGTAAATCTCATTAGGTGTTAATAGTGCCTATAGGTTCATACAGTATTCTTTTCCTGCTGGGAGGTCCTCCTGCACCCTACAACATATTACTACAGACCACGTAAATCCTAGATACCCCATCCAAAGCACCAATTTGTTGATGCATATACTAATTGTTCTCTGTATATTTCTCAGCTTTACCCTGGCAGAAAGGTATATGGTCAAATGACAGCAGTTTGCTCTGTATGGAAACTGGAGTCAAGCAGTAAAATGCACTGGTGTACAGTGATGTGAGCAAGTATTATTGAGCAGCTCAATATGAGTGACTCAGTAATACTGCTCGTAATGAGAGTGAGAGGGAAAGAACACTGCTTAGTAAATAACAGTGAGTGTAGCAGTGAGCTGCACTAGCTGGAACAAGATATTAGCACTTGTTTGGCCAAGCCCTGCTGAGCTGGCCATTTGGTGTAGTGACTAGAGCCACCACTGCTGAAACAGATGGACCCAGGTTTGGGTCTTGGGTCTGGCTACAAGTTTTTTTTTTATAATTCCTTTATGTCTACTCTCCCTGGAGTTAATAATCCTTAGATAGGGAGTACAGGGGTTTGCCCCCCACATAAAAATTAATTTGTGTGTGTGCCGAGAGGAAAAGTTAGCGAGTGTCACTGTTTGCAGTGGTTGCTGTTTTTCTGCTCACTCTTATGACATTGGGCATTTTTTTACTCATGGTTTGTGATCAGTGATATGGAGGAATCACCCGTATCACATAAAACTGAGGGTACCCCACTATCTGTTAGCTGAAACAGTGCACAGTAAAAATCTCATTATTTTAGTGCCTTCTTGAAAGGACTATGACACTCTAGCCCAGCATAATGTAAAGAGTGGAGTGCCAATAAGCTGAAGCTGTTCAATTAAACACTATCCAATACATAGTAAATCTCATTAGTCTTTATGATGTTTGCAGCTTTATACAGTCTTCTTTTCTAGCTGGAAGGTTCCCTCACCCATTCCATAACATATTACTACAAAATCTTCTTAGAAACATAGACTTTGACAGCAGATAAGGACCGCTAGGCCCATCTAGTCTGCCTATTTTCCTACCTACAGGATAGGCCGCAGATCCTAGTTAACCAACAGCCTATTTCTCCTACCCCCCACAAGAATTGCCTTATGTCCGTCCCATGCATTCTCGAATTCTCAAACAGTTTTAGGCCCCACAACCTCCTCAGGAAGGCTGTTCTATGCATCCACTACCCTCTCTGTGAAATAATACTTCCTCACATTGCCTCTGAACCGCCCTCCTTCTATCTTTAAATTGTGTCCCCTTGTTCTTGCAAGTCTCTTTTTCTGAAAGATGCTACCCTCTTGGACTTTGTTGATTCCACTGAGGTACTTAAAGTTTCTATCATGTCCCCCCTCTCCCTTCTTTCCTCAAGGGTATACATATTAAGCTCCTTTAGTCTCTCCTCATATGGCTTCTCTTGCAGACCCTGCACCATTTTAGTTGCCCTCCTCTGGACTGCCTCTATCCTGTCTATGTCCTTGCGGAGATGGGGTCTCCAGAACTGGACACAGTACTCCAGATGGGGTCTCACCAACTGTCTGTACAGAGGGATAACAACTTCCTGTTTTCTGCTGATGATGCCTCTCCCTATACATCCCAGTATACCCCCAGCCCTCCCTACTTCCTTCGCACATTGCTTGCTAACCTTAAGGTCATCTGATATGATTACCGCCAGGTCCCTTTCTTTTTGTTGTTGTTACTACCTCCCACCCATTGTGTATTCTTCCCTGGGTTCTTGTTTCCCAGGTGATTATTTTGCACTTCTTTGCATTGAATCTAGCTGCCATACTTTTGACCATTCCTCCAACCTTGCAAGCCCCTTTCATCCTTTCCACGCCTCCTGTGTATCAACCCTGTTGCAGACTTTTGTGTCATCTGCAAAAGGCATACTTTTCCTTCCAGTCCTCTGCAATGTCACTGATGAAGACATTAAAAGGACTGGACCCAATTGAAGCCTGCGTACCCCACTAGTAACCCCTTTCTTCAGAGTGGACTCCATTTACAATTACCTTCTGTGTCCTGTTGTCCAGCCAATGTTTTACCCAGGCTACCACCCTGGGTCCCAATCCCAGGCTGGTTAATTTGACTATTAATCTTTTGTGTGGACTGTGTCAAATGCCTTGCTAAAGTCTAGGTAGGCCATGTCCACAGCCCCTCCTGGTCTACTACTTTGGTCACCCAGTCAAAGAAATCTATTAGATTTATCTGACATGACCTTCCGCTGTGAACCCATGCTGCCTTGGGTCCTGTGCTCCATTGGCCTCTAGGTACCAACTATTTTTTCCTTCAGAAGTGACTCCATCACTTTCCTACCATGGAGGTCAGACTGACAGGTCTGTAGTTTCCTGCCTCTGTCTTGGTCCCACTTTTGTGAAGGGGAATCACATCCGCCTTCCTTCAGTCCTTGGGTACCACACCATCCTCCAATGATTTATTAAAAAGAGTAGCCAGTGGTTTCACTAGTTCCTCCCTTAATTCTTTTAGAATTCTGGGGTGAATTCCATCAGGACCCATTGCTTTGTCCACCTTCAGTTTTAGGAGTTCTTGCAGAACCCTTTCTTCTGTGAAAGGACTGGGATCGACCCCTATCAAGAGTGCTTCTGTTAATTGGATTAGGCACTTCCCCCTCCTCTTTTGTGAATACTGAGCAGAAATATTCGTTCAGTATTCCTGCTTTTTCACTGTCCCCCTCTGCCCACCCACCGTTCATTCTATTCAGCCTCACTATCCCTCCCTTTGTCTTTCTACACTCGTTGATGTACCTATAAAAGGTTTTATCCCCCTTCTTAACTGAGTTGGCTATCTTTTCCTCAGTTTGGGCCTTTGCTATTCTGACTTCCCTCCCTGCTTCCTTCTGCCTTAACTGGTACAGCTCTCTGTCCTGCTCCTTCTGTGTTTCCTTATACTTCTGGAATGCTATCTTTTTCTTCCTGACTTTCACAGCCACCTCTTTTGAGAACCATAGTGGCTTTTTCTTTCATTTTGATTTGTTTATTTGCTTCACACAAAGACTTGTTGCCTCTGTGATGGCAGTTTTGATAATTCCCCATTGTTGTTCCACACCTCCTTCTAGCCTGTTTGCTAGTGCTTTTCTGAGGCACTCTCCCATCTTGCCAAAGTCAGCTCTCCTAAAGTCCAGTACCCTCACTTTTGTATGGCTTGACTCTGTAGCTGAGTTTAACGTGAACCACACTGTTTGATGGTCACTTGTCCCCAGATGGCAACCCACTTCTAGATCTGAGATCCTCTCACTGCCCCCGTTTGAGAGTATGAGGTCTAAGATTGCTCCCTCACGAGTGGGTTCCAAAACTAGCTGTCTAATGCCTGTAGGGCATCAAGAATGGCCCTGCTCTTGGATGTGGCTGCAGCAAATGTGCTCCAGTTAACATCTGGCATATTCAGGTCTCCCATCAACAGTATCTCCCCTTTCTCTGCCATTCTAAGAATGCCTTCTATCATATCCTTGTCCATTCCTTCCCCCTGACATTGGGGTCTGTACACAACCCCTGTGCAGATTGTGGTGCCCTTTCCAGTCTCCAAGGTGACCCACAGTGCCTCCTCTCCTCCCTGTTTCCTCTTTTGTTCAGTTGCTTTTATCCCTTCCTTTACATAGAGAGCTACTCCTCCCCCTCTTCTCCCCTGCCTGTCTCTCCTGTAGGTTATGTACCCTGGTATGTTAACATCCCAGTCATGGTTCTCTGTGTACCATGTTTCTGTGACTGCTACGATATCCAGGCATCCCTCTTCCATTAAGGTCATCAGCTCAGGGCTTGTTGCCCAGACTACGGGCATTGGTACTCATTACCCTCCATTTCCTGATGGCCTTACTCCCTTTGCCCCATCCCTGTCCTTCTTGCCTTTGTCACTTTCTCCATTTACCCCTGCCCTTCTCCCTATCGACACCTCTATGTTGGTGTTTGCCGCACTTACTACCATGATTATTTGGGGGCTAGGATTTCCCTGCTCCTTTCCAGTGCCTCCCCCCTTGGCTAGTTTAAATGCTTGCCAATGAAGCATTTAAACCTATCACCTAGGATCCTGGTTCCCCTCCTGGACAGATGCAGCCCATCATGCCAGTATAGGTTTGCATCACTCCAGGTGGACCTCCAGTCCCCAATGAAGCCAAATCCCTGAGCTCCACACCAGTTTTTCAACCACTGATTGAATCCCATGGTGCAGAACACCCTAGCCTCTCCTATGCCATAGATGGGTAGCACCTCCGAGAAGGTTACCGTGCGTGCTACTTGACTAAGGCCCCTCCCCAATTCCACAAACTCTTCCTGCACTTCTCTAATCCCTTTCTTAGCCAGGTCATTTGTCCCTAGGTGGACAATGACATCCAGCTCCCTCCCCTGTGCAACTGCTCCGGCAATCCTGAGGATTCGCTCCCTGTCCCTCCAAGCCATGGCTCCAGGCAGGCACCTTACCTCCCTCTCCCCTTCCTCCCCCAGTTCTACCTTCCTAACAATGGAGTCCCCCACCAGGAGTTGTTTCCTTCCCCTGCAGGGTCCCCTGCCACCCTCCTGTGGGTCTCCTTTGTAGAGGTTCCAAGCATCCTCCTTGGTCTCCACTGTGGGTGCCTCCATAGAGGAACCACACTTTGCCAGAATGGCATAGGAATTGAGGAGAGGTACAACTGGAGGGATGCGCTTCTATTCCCTGAGCCCACTGTGGTTCAACGGCTCCTCTTTCTTGGCAACCTCTGAGGCAACAGCAGTGGCACTGGTGGTCCCTGGATGGAAGAGGAGGTCCCACAAATCCTGGCCAACTCAGCCTGGAGATGAGCAACCTCCTCCCTCAGCCCAGAGAGGTGTCTGCAGATGGGACAACACCGCATCCTCCAGAACATCTCCCGGAAGACTGCTGCTCCACAGCCACTGCACTGCACCACTCCAGTCATGTCTTATTTCTGGCCCCTTAACTGTTTGCAATCCTTACTCTTTCCTCTGTTTTTTTTTCTCTCTCTCCTTACTTTCTGCCTGTGTGCCCTTTAAGCTCCTGATTGTCCTGTTCTCAGACAAGAATATCCTATATTTCTTAGTAGACCACTTACTTGCTTAGAGGCAGACCTCCAGCAGCTAGAGGGGGCCGGAGAGCTACTCTTGCCCTTCTAGGATGGTGGGTCCTTGGTGGTTCTGTGATCACTCACTTCCTTCCCTAAACAGGAAGTTCCTGTTGTCAGTCAATCCTGTGCCTATAAAAATAGAACTAGCTTTGGGTGGGGGGGTGGAGGGGAGGGAAGGAGGGCAATATAGTCCCAGCAGAGAAGTTCAGTCACACAGCAGTCCTTTCTCCTGGTGTCTTCTGCCAAGCTATTAGCAGAAACTTTCTAAGCCAGTCTTTAAATGTAGCTTCCTTCTAGCTAAGCCAATCCCCCTACTTACCAGATCTTTCTACAAGTAATTTAAACCTCACAGCAGTTAAGTCCTTTCAGTCATCTGAGATTTACACCTAGATAACTCTTCAGATACCCATTCAGTTCAGTTAACCCAAACACACACTTTTTTTTTGCATGTTAGTTTTCTTACCCTAAATTAAAGGTCCAAGTACAAAAGTTCTTCTACTTTAGTCCCAGCAGAGAAGTTCAGTCACATAGCAGTCCTTTCTCCTGGTGTCTTCTGCCAAGCTTAAAATTGGATACCTCTTGCAAAACATAAGCTACACATACTGCCATTTTATACAGATTGATACAGTGGTGATTACAGATAAGTTGCTCAATACTGTGGTATACTGACTGGTGCGGCACTGTACCACTCAATGTGGCACCTCATGTAATTTTGTGGTGTGGTATAGTTAGCTTATAGTGTAATTCAACGTTAATCCATGAAGTGGTGACAGCAACTCATCTGCAGCCCTGAAGCCCCAGAATTTACCATTCTCCTCTGTTTGTACAGGTGCACTAGCAGATGGCATTTATTAATTTTTTTGTCAATTAATGTAATTATTGACCACTTGATGGCATTTTAATTAAGAAAAGAGCACTTCCCCAGTCCTCCCCGATCCCCGATATTGCCGGAACCATGAAAATAATAATAAAAAATCACTCTCCCTCATTGTTTAGCAGTCCCCTCCTACCCAATCCTTGATATGTCCCAACTGTATAAATAATTTAAAACACACTAATAGAAATTAAAGGAGCAGTTTTACAGAATAATGCTATACTTACAGTATTTACAAACAGCAAGCAATTACTCATGCATGCAGGTTTGTAACAAGTAACTGACCATTGGATTATCTGATTCTGTTTTTAGTCACGAGAGATGTGACAAACCCTTGATCAATCAGAAGCTCCACGGAGTAAACATATTTCCATAAGTATGCATGAAAGATGATGTAAAGGTGGATTTGTTATCTTCAGATGCTGCTGCTCCCCTGGGCCAATAATACGGAAACACTTTCAAACACTGCATGAAATTTTAAAAAGAGACAAGACCTTTCATCTGTACAACAGCAGGATCACGCAGCACTAGGACAAGAAAGGGGAAGGATTACAGATCCAGCAATAGCAAGCAATATATTCAGCAATTACACCACCACAGCTTCAGACCTGAATGACTGTTCCAGTAAACGCTCAGAGCTAAAAAGTAACACCTTGACTTCCCTCTGTCAAGTCATTTTTAAAATTTGTTTCCACTTAATTTGCAGCTCATTAAAATAATGATGACCCAAGGAATGATAATGATGCATAGTTACAACATTGATGCAGTTTTTTTGTTTCTATTTTTTCTTTCCAAAATGGATAACTTTATTTTAAGTGAAGCATCCAGACTGAATTATTTATTATTTACATCTATTATTTATGTCTATACTTTCTAGAGACACTTGGCAGAACACTCCCTGTCCTTACTCTGTATGTAGGAAAATATTTCAGTGGGAAGTGACTGCTAACCAACTGACTGATGAAGAATGGTGGACATGTCCCTGCAACAGGAGCAGAAATCAAGTTGCTGTAGCTGCAGAACAGTAATGTAGCCAAAATACATTGATGGTCTTCATGTGGGTGCAGGATGGGAGGTTAAAGCCCTTTAAGACAGAATAATTTCTGAATAGTTGCACCTACTTTAAAGAGGGGCAGAAGAGCTTAGAAGATGCTTTCTATCCTCATCTAGGCATGCCTCAGCCTTCCTTCAGTTTTTTTTATTAATTGGGAACCATGTCAGATATACATGAAAAGATTACAGGGACACATCAGGAGCTTCTGAAGAAGTGTAACCCTGAGAGAGAATAGAGAGAAGGCAGTCTTAATCAAACATGGGAGCTGATGGCATCTTACATGCAGTGACATTCTGTAGAAAAGGTTTAGTTATTTTTTTGTTGCTTCAAATGTTTTTTCCCATTAGTTCTCACCTGCCAGCAATCAAACCTCACCCAACCAGCCTCTGCCACACCAAAAAGCACCGCCCAATAGCATGGCCCTTCATGCCTTCTTAGTGGAGGTACCTTAAATGAGGTTTAGTTCTGTTAAAAAACAACAACAATGGGTGTCATGTTGATGTGATCACACCCAAATACAGAGCTCCATTTGTTTGTGTAGTACTGAGTGCATCCCTGGCATGCAAACAATACCAGCAGCAGCATGTAGCACTGTCCCACTAATTTTAAATTCCTTGCCAACTGCGTGACTGAGCAGTGCAAGTCTGGCATGGTGCTGCATCATTGTTCATCATAATAGAGTCTGCCCATGTGTGCTTGTCAGGTTTAAGTACTATCGTGCATTAGCCTGGGCAGGGGCTTACTGCAATGACAAAAATCCAGAAAACAAACCAAAATGAATAGGAAATGAATGTGGTTTTGTAATACAAGCTGCAGTAGTGATAATAATAATAATAAACTTTATTTATACTGTGCCTTTCCAAAAACAAGGCACCTTAACAAAAGATAAAACCAAATATTTGAAACAGCTAAACCAGATTATCATAAAATCAGCCAACAATAAAATCAAGAAGGGTAGGCTAGATACCATAAATGAGTTTTTAGGTCTTGTTTAAATCCCTCCATGACCACGTACTCCTGAAGCTGGGAGGATAGAGAAATCCAAAGGACTGGGGCCACGTACATAAATGCACTGGCCCCCAAAGATTTTAATGATACTCTTGGAATCTCTAGTAACCCCTCACCAGCTGAATGGAGTGATCACCTGGGGCAGTGAGGAATCAGAAGCTCTTTCAGGTAGTCAGGGCCCTGTCCATGTAGGGCTTTATAAGTCAGAAGTCCGACGTTAAAGGTGATCCACCATTGAACCTGCAGCCAGTGCAGTTCACACAGCACTGGAGAGATGTGGCAGGTCTGGGGAGTCCCCATCAATAACTGGGCTGCTGTGTTCTACACCAGCTGCAAGCAGTGGATATCAACTCCAGGTAGCCCTAGATAAAGGGAGTTGCAATAATCAAGGTGCAAGGTCACAAAGGTGTGGGCCAATGTTGGAAGATCACTGGATGGAACTAGGTGCTTCACCCTGGAGCTGTTCCTCAGATGGTAGAAAGAGGATTTAATGACTGCTGACACCTGTGATTATAGTGTCAGCTCATCATCAAAGATCACCTCCAGGTTTCATACTCATTCAGAG
Source organism: Neoceratodus forsteri (assembly GCA_016271365.2). Classification (NCBI taxonomy): domain Eukaryota; kingdom Metazoa; phylum Chordata; order Ceratodontiformes; family Ceratodontidae; genus Neoceratodus; species Neoceratodus forsteri. Next base: position 992,333,049 of record CM057449.1, read on the forward strand.
GTAGGCAGCCGGGAACCTCCAAGCAAAAGTCCCCAAGGTACACCTTCACCCATCTCCTCTATCCGGTGACCGGGGTCCACCACCATCAGTTCATTCTTTTCTGAGTTCAACTTCAGCCGGCTTGAATTTATCCAACCCTGGATTTCAGTGAGGCAGTTATTGAATGCCGAGAGAGCTCTAGCCTGGTTGGGTGCAAAAGACAGGTAGAGCTGCGTATCATTAGCATAGCAGTGAAACCTCAGCCCATACCATCTTACAATGTCTCCAAGGGGTAGCATGTACACTGCAAACAACATGGAAGACAATATCAAACCCTGAGGGACCCCACATGACAGAGAGACTGGGTCAGAGGAGTACATCCTTGACAGCACCCTCTGAGTTCTGCCAGTGAGGAAAGACTTAAACCACCTGAGGACTGTACCAGACAGACCACAGATGAACCTCAGGCATTCAAATAGAATCCCATGATCCACAGTGTTGAATGCCAAAGAGAGATCCAGAAGAACCAAGATGTAATGTTTTTTCTGATCCCTCGCCACCAGGAGATCACTGAGCACCTGAACCAGTGCAGTCTCGGTGCTATGCCTCTTCTGGAAACTGGATTGGAGAGGTTCATAAATGTCATGGATGGTCAAATGCTTCTCCAACTGAAGAGCCACTACTTTTTCTATAACCTTCCCCACAAAAGGGATGTTAGAGATTGGTCTGTAGTTGGCAGGGCAGTCTGGGTCCAGTTATAGTGTGGAGAAAAAAATTAAACAAAAACTTAGCATTCAATACAACAGATGTGGTACAAGAAAAAATGTATTCAACAAGAAAAGACAGATAGAAGAAACTGCTCAGCTGAATGTCAATCTGTTGGAGCAAAACTGTATATGCTATATGAAGGAGCAAAACTGTTTATGTATTCTCCCTGGGGGTTAGTGTCTCCAAATGTTTAGGGATTTCTAATACCGTGGCAAGAATGGACCCCATTCTTTAGCCAGGGCATATTCAAAACTCAAGAAATTAGTACTGTATTAATCTTTGATGTTTGCTGAGAGCGCTCTTCTCAGCACACTCAACATCCCCAAAATAGCTTCCTTTTGAAGTTCATAAGGTGTCACAAGTATTGGTAGCATATTTAAATGTGCCTGAAAGTTCTTTTTGATTAGTCCCATTGCTCCAAGCACTACTGGAACAATTTGTGTGTCCTTATTCCACATCAGTTTAGTACAGTATGAGTCAGATGGTGCCCTAGCAGATTCCCCTCCCTGATATAAAAGGCTTGAAGGTATAATGTGTAAAATTTTGTACCTGATCTGCACGTGAATTTTTTTTTCCTGTGTTGGTAAAGATAGGGTGGGTTTGCACATGAATGAAGATAGAATGACTGGGGGAGGGGCAGGCACAGGAAAGCCAGCCTAAATTGAAAGAAACAGCCAAACTGGAGAAGTTCACTTTATCAGTCACAACCAGTACCAGTATGCAGTAACTAGTATTGGTACTGGAATGTTGAGCTAGCAGTTTCAGGAGTTTGGGACTGTTAATTCCCATGAGCTTAGAGATACAGCTGATTAGTACCTCAACTCCTTCCCCTTAAAACAGGCACAATCTGTGAGGTTGGAAAAAGTAATTCACCAACCACCTTGGTTATACTGCAAATACCCAATCTTCCCCTCGGAGCAAACAAATTAATTTACTACTCTGTAAACATATGCCTTTTCTTTCAAATCCTAGTAATCAGGGATATTTCTACCACAATTTAATTGATTAGTCTCTTTCTCACCAAATTAAAAAAAAGTTTAAGACTTATAGGTATCATAGGTATGTTCAAGCTGATGGACTGATGTCCTTAAATGCTTGTGTTAAAGTTTAACTTTTAAATCTAATGGTTAATAGTCATATCCCTAGTATTTACTATACCTTTCTATATCTAAAAAGATTATCCAGCCTATGTTTAAATGACTCTATACTTGTACTATTAACTACATCAGTTGGCAATGAATTCCACCCTGCAACCACTCTTAGACTGAACCAGTGTTTCCGTGGTAATGTATGCCATTTTTGAGTGTCTATCTGATAGGGATTTTTCCAAGATTCATATTTAGATTTCCTCAGTATCAAACCCAAATCTTCTCTAAGTTGTTCATCTTGTATGGCCTTATAAAGCATGCAATAGTCCCCCCCCTGGTGTGCCTGTATTCCAAGGTAAATAGATTCAGTTCACTGAGTCTTTCCTCATAGGGCATGCCCTCAGTACCCTTTACAGCCCTAGTTGCCCTTTGTTGAACTCCCTCCAGTTTTTGAATATCATCCTTTTTATAAGGTGCCCACACCTGGTCTGACCAAGGAACTATATAGGGGCATAATCCCCTTCCTATCTCCGCTAGTTATGCATCTTAATATACAGTTTAATATCTGGTTATTTTTTTTACTAAATTGTTACAGTGAGTACTATACTTCAGGTCATTGCTGATGGTTATCCCCAAGTTTCTTTCTTCAGAAGTATCACAAATTAATGTATTCTCTATTTCGCACTGTGGTTTGGGATTCCTTTCACCCATATGCATAACAGTACTTTTTTTTATTTAATTCTAGTTTTTTTTGGTTTTTGTCCAATTTTGTGTTGTGTCCAATGCATCTTGAAGCTCAGAGATATTTTGTTGTGTATTTGTAATAGTACCTAACCTGCAATCATCCACAAATTTGGTCAACCAAATCCTTTTATTTGGTATTTTTAGTGATGTAATATAAATATTGAACAGGCAAGGTCCAAGCACCAAGTCCTGGGGCACCCCACTGGTCACTCCTACCCAATCAGACATTTCAACATGTATCACCACTCTCTGTCTTCTGTCTCTCAACCAGACCTCTATCCAGTTTGTTACATTAATATCAGTTTTAGTATCTTGGAGTGTATTTACTAGTTCTTCATGTGGGAGTTTGTCAAAAGCTTTAGAAAAATCAAAAAAAACACATCAACATTGTTGCCCTCATCCACTGCCTTGCCCACTTTCTCATAAAAGCCTAAAAGGTTTATCTGGCATGATCTTCCCTTCCTAAATCCATGCTGAACAGGGTCTTGTAGGTTTTCTTGAGCTAAATATTCTATTAAAATATATTTTATTATGGATTCCAATATTTTACCCATAACGGATGTCAGACTTACAGGTCTGTAATTTTGTGGGTCTGTTTTTGCACCTTTTTTATATGTTGGGATCACTAGTGCCTCCCTCCAACCCTGTGGGACTTCTCCCCTATCTAGCAATGCTTGAAAAATATAAGTTAGGGGATCAGCTAATTGATCAGCTAGTTCATATATTACTCTTGGATGAATTTCATCAGGGCCTTGTGATTTATTAATCTGATTATTTTTTAGTTTATCAAGTACATCCTCAAATACAATTTTTATAAGCCCAGGTGTAGAGCTATTTTTGTTCCCTATATTAAATGAGGTGGCTGCATTGAAGACTGAGCAAAAAAAAAAGTGTTTTGTATTTGTGCTGACTCTTTTTTATTCAACAATTCCCCTTGTTCAGTTCTGAAAGATCGTATGATATTATCACTTTTATTTTTGTTATTTATTTATGAGTAAAAAGTCTTGTAGTTATTTTTTACATGTGATGCCAATTTGAATTCATAATCCCTCTTAGCTTTTTCTGTTTCCTGCATTACCTTTTTAATCAAATATCCATATTTAGTTATAGCTTGGATGTTTTGGCTCTTCTTTGTTTTGTGGCAAAGTCTATTTTTTATTAATTAGCTTTTTTATTTTAGGGTTTAGCCATTTAGGAATGTCTTTTTTATTTGCGTATTTCTGAATTTTAGGTACACCATTTTTTAAGATTATTTTTAATATCTCCACTAGTGCCTCCCACATATCATTTACAGATTTTGTTTTGAATGCATTCTTCCAGTTCCACTGTTTCATACCGTCTCTCATAGCAGGAAAATCAGCTCTGTTAAAGATTTATATAATAGTCTTACCTGTTCTAGTAATCATATTTACTTCTTTAATATGGAATAAAATTGTACAATGGTTGCTATTTCCTTAGGGACTATCAATTTTAATTCCACTTACTGCAGATCTCATATTGTTTAAAATTAGGTTGAGAGTGTTCTGTGCCCTAGTTTTTCCCATCACTAATTGTTTAAGGCCTACCTGATTGATCATTTCTAAGTATCGGTAATCTATTTTATTAATCCCTTGTTATTGTTGCCAATCAATACCCAGCAAATTAAAGTCACCCACAAGTATTATCCTGGCTGCATGATCTAAATTGCTAATAATCTTTACTAGTGCTGTATCATTCTCAGTTGTAATTGAGGGTGTTCTATATAGTAACCCCAATTTAATTTTTGGTGCTCCATTTGGTATTAGTTTTAACCATAATAACTCTGTCATCCTTATCACTAAAGATTTTCTCACATTTTATTGTTTCATCAATATAAATGGCAATACCTTCCCCTTTTTTATATTATATTGATAGGTAAAAAAAGATGATAACCTTCTATACTTTTATCCCTTTCATCCTCTTTGGTCCACCAGGTTTTAGTTATAAGTGCAATATGTATGTTTTTGGAGATTAATAAATGCTGAAGTTCCTCAAACTTATTTACCAGGCTTCTTGCATTTATTAATACTGCATTCCTTCCTGAATTCAAATAATTAACATTTAGGTTATGAATTGTCCCCCTCTCTTTTTCCAGTTTAAATGAAAGTTTATAATATCATTTATTTTCTTGCTCAATATGTGTATACCAGCCCTGTTTAGATGTAGTCCATCCCATTTAAAGAGATTGTTGTTATGAAACGTAAATGCATTATCCATAAATTCAATATTTTGCTGTTTACAGAAAGAACGTAATCCAACATTAAACTTTGTTAGTACTTGATTTTTAAAATCATATTTTCCAAGTGTAGGGAGCAAGCCAGATATTATAATGCCTCCTCCTTTTTCCTGTATTTTGTTTATAATATATTGATAGTCCTGTTTTATAACTTCAATATCTTGGTTGCCCACATCATTTATGCCTACATGAAGTATAGCCAGTGAGTTTTTTAATCCTTCCATTCATCCATCTAATAAAGATGTTATGTGTTCAATTTTTATCCCTGGTAGTGAGCTAACCATTGTGTTCATTTTTCTACCTTGGCAAAACAGTGAGTCGATACCTTTAGTGATACAATCTCCTATGATTAAAATATCTTGTTGTCCTACCATTGCCCCTTGTTGTTTCCTGCAGTGAGGTATAGATTAAATGTTAAAACAGATTGATTCTCACTTGCAGATACCCTTTTTTGTTTTCCATTCACTGTTGACAATACTACTCCATCCAGCTTTTTTATATTATATTTTTTGCCAACCTTTTTATGACTGTTCCTTATTTAACTGATCAACTTTTAGCTTCTCACTTGTGTTCATGTCATTACTGTCCAGGTCCAAAACATTATAACTATTTTTCAGAACCAGGTATTTTTTTTGTGTTTGTTCCACAGGTTTTGCTTTTGTAGATTGATTCTGATTTTTTTCCCATATGTTGCCCTGTTCCTAATTTTTTTCTTTCTGGGTCATTAGGTATGTAAATTATGTTTTCCTTATCTTGTATTGACTCATTAGCTACTATAAATAAGCCAATGAATGCTTCTAATTCACCTATTTCACTCTGAACCTCCCCTTCCCCTGATGTACTATGTATTTCTAACTTTTGAACTAGTTGTTCAATTTCAAGTTGTAGGGCCCCTATTAACAAACACTTATCACATGTGTAGTCATCTAATACTAGCTCTTCAGTAAACATTTTGCAATTTAAACAGGATTTGGGGGTCTTTCTCTTAGCTTTTGCCTTTGCCATGTTATACTGTACTGATTCCTTCAAACTTTTTTTTGTTTTATTTTTTTTCTTGTCTATATGCCTACTGTTAATACTAGTTACCAGTGGTCCAATGGTCCCAGCGGACACAACAGACATGCACAGATGCGCATTTCTGTGTGCATCTCCACACACGACTGTAGCCCACTTGCATCACTCGCTCTGAGATGCGTTATTTATGTGTAGATATCAGGAAGTGGTTGTCGTGTCACTTCCTGCCTCCCTCGCTCCCTGTCTGTAAATTTAATAAAACAGTGGCTTCTAAAAAAAAACAAAGTACCACCTCATGCAGTGGGTTTACAGTATTTAAAAGTGTAGGTCTACCACAGCATTTCTCCCTAGCCAGGAATTGCAGATACCACTTGTTTAAAATGTGCAGCATTATCCGTGTGCTTCTTGTTGGTTGCTAAGCAACAGTCTATACTCCTCACACACAGAGGCAGTGTCAGGTAGCAAGGCAGTATGTTCTATTTACTATAAATTCTCCCAGAAAATGAATATATTTAAAGTAACTGGTTTCCCAGCAGCTAATCACCAAATATGTACTCCACTATTACACATAATCTTTAAAAAACAAGGTACAGTACTTGCCAGTGTCCTTGTTAAAACATTGCTTGTTAAAAATGTTGCTTGTTTAAGCTTTACAAAATGCTTTATAAAGCATTTTTGTTTAAAGTTTGAAAAAGTAAAAGGTTATAGAAATTTTAAAATATTGTATGTCTAGTGAAGGAACCCTAGGTTGGGTGAAATGAGGTACAGCATGATGGCACTGTATACAAAGCATAAATAGAGGTGTAAGTAAATTACAAGGTATAAAAAAGGTATAATATGGTTATAAATTGTCCTTTTCTCAAAACTTAGCAACATAAATACAGTAGATTCCTTCAAAAATGAAATTGTTCTTTAAAATAAATTCAGAGGCCTGAAGGATGAAGGCAGAGGGCAACACTGATCCAGTGTCATTCTGTTAGAGGAGGAAATATCTAACTGGCCCATAGGCCGAGTAAGGTTGAATATCATCCAACTGTCATGTGGACTACCTCAGGGTTCGGTCTTGTCAACAATGCAGTTTGCCATGTACATGCTGCCCCTGGGTGAGCTCATTAGGAATACGGTCTGGGTTTTCGTTGCTATGCTGATGAAACCCAGCTGTATTTTTCCTTTGTCCCTGGAACATCCAGTGCAGCAGAAATAGTAAACTATTGCGTTGCAGAGAGCAATGATTGGATGGCCTCCAGCTGGTTGCATCTGGACCCCTATAAAATGGAGGTACTGGTGGTGGAGTCAAACAAAGGATGGAATATGTTGGCCTCTGACACTGAAACTGGCTTGTTCCTGGGATCTGTGCCACTGAAGGCCTCCTATAGGGTGTGAAATCTTGGTGTGACCTTCGACAGTGGTTTGGTGCTTGAATCTCTGGTGTCAACCGCTGTCCAGACCAGCTTCTACCATCTTAAGAATATCGCCAGGGTAAAGCATTTAGTTCCATCCATGCACCTTCCCACCTTACTGCATGCCTTCTTGGCATCCATACTTTATATATTTATTTATTAGAAAAGTCAGATTTACAACCTTTGAGTCATGAACTCATTTACAAAAGCACATTGTCCCAGGAGGGGGTAGACAGAGTTACTTAGTGTGGTTACAACAGTGAGAACAATACAGGTGCAGAACATTAAACATAGAGTACACATAGGTTAAATAATAATGTTACTTATAATAGGTTACAGTCAAATACAAGGTACCCAAGGGTTACATTGGGGGTACAGCCCTGGACATACCTAGATAATACCTGGAAAGGGTGGAGGTAGGGATGGGGAGTGGGATAGGAGGGAGAGGGAGAGGATAGGCTGTCTGAAGTGTCTGAAGGATGTTGTCAAGTCAGGGAGGCCTGACAGGAGGATCCCACAGTGGGATTGATTAGGTGCATCTACAGCAATGAATGTCAAAGAGATGGTTCCAAAGGGCAGTTTTGAAGGGACCAGTTTTAGCAATGTCTGTGATGCAGGGTGGGATGGATTTGAACTTGATTATTGCAATGCGCTCTTCCTTGGGGTATCAGGTGGTAACCTCCACTGGCTACAGCTGGTGCAGGACACAGCTGCCAGGCTGTTGACTGGGTAGTCAGAATTCTGCCACATAACCTCGGTGCTGCACACACTGCACTGGCTGCTGGTGCAGTAGAGGATACTCTTCAAGGTGGGTTTGCTCACCTATAAGGCCCTACACAGGATGGGCCCTGGCTATCTGTTGGACATTCTTACACCTGCCGTCTCAGTCTGCTCCCTCTGGTCCTCCTCTAGGGCCTTCTGGAGATTCCCAGGATGAGGCTTAAAACTTCAGGTGACAAAGCATTTAGTGTCACTGGCCCGTCCTGTGGGATTCACTTCCTCCACCTGTTCAGGAGTCCCCTTCTGTTGAGATTTTTGAAACCCACCTCAAGGCCCTCCTGTTTAGTCAAGCCTTCCTGGACCAGGTATACTACCCCCTTTTTGGGAGTCCCACCTTTTGTCTCCTTTTATGACTATCTGTTTTAGAGAGTTCTGTACTATCACAGACCATGTTTACTGTATATTATTTTTATTATTATTACAATTTTATCTAATATAAATTTTTATACTGATAGTGTGTCTTAATGTCTGGCACCCAGAGCCTCTGGGATTGGGCACCTGGAAAAATAAAATTTGCCTTGCCTTGCCTAGTGTATAGGGAGGTCATGTCATAAAATTAAAAAGAACAGTTGTGCAAAAAGAGTCTCAGTTATTAATATTTGTGATTAGAACTACAGAGATTTTGCAATGCCTGCTTCCTCTTTATTTAATTTGGATATGGTAAAATGCAAATATTTCTTTAGCCATATGATGCTCCCATTCACCAACATTATAAATCAAGGCTTAATACTAATTGCTGCTAGGTGGCTAGTGCTTTTTTAACAGTATATTTATCCAGTATTGTTCTGCTCTCAGTTTTGTTCCATTACAAGCATTTTCCCCTCAAAGCAGTAATCCAGAGGTGTTCTCATACTGCTGTTTCTCAGTCTTTGTTGGCCTTTTAGTAAGGCCAGCTCTTCTCTTTGTTGTAGTGCCTAACAACAAAACAAAAACTGATTTCTGTAGAAATCAATGTTTATTGTTATAAAGCAAAGATTATGTTTGTTCAAAGCATTATTTCCCCAATAATTTCCCATCTACAGCATGCTTTTAGAAAATTGCAATTACTGCACTTTTATTTAAGGAGAATAAGCATAAACAGTGGGGTAAATAGACAGCTAGGTTTGGACTTGCTCGCTTCTCAGTCACTGTCTCTGGGCATTATCCACTTTTCCAGTTGAACAGGAAAGGCCAAAATGGGTCTTGGGAAGGGGATAACTTGTGTCACAATTGGGAGTTGCCATATATTCATAACATGACCTCCCAGGAGTAATTCATGCCCCTGACCACCATCTCCAACAAGAATTGCTACCACTGTGAATTATTTCAAAATCTCAGTTCCATTGCTACATAAACTAGTCAGGACCTGGTATAAAACTGCTTCTGTGCTCCTGTTGACACATTTTTTTAAAATTTACTTTACTCCATCATGGCAGTTTGGGCATTAAAGTTTATTTTTTTTATTTATCCTGCAGATATGTTATTTGACAATCTAATCAAGAAAACTGTTTGTACCCCAATGTACAGTGTGCCTTGTCATTTTTTATAAATAAGTATCTTCCATTCCTATGTCAAACCCCTGAACTGAACAGAGAAGCTGCTTGGTATATTTTATGCCAGTGCATATCACAGGGAAAAAAGTCTTTTTTTTTTTAATTCATAAATCGCTTATGATGGAGTAAAGTAAATTTTGAAAAATGTGTCAACGGTAGCACATACTGCAGTTTAAAAAAAAGATACCAGGTCCTGACTAATTTATGTAGGAATGGACTGAATGCAAGTAACTTAGAAGAGGATTATTTCAAATAAAATGTGAAGCGCAATTTTTCAACGAATGAAAATAGGATTTTTTTTTATGTTTTCTGAGACAGCTGATTGATTGCCCATCCCGGAGGCTCTGGGTGCTGAATATGTCAAAATTGCATACAAAACACAATCAATAAATCATATGTACAAAAAAAAAACACAATATACAAAATAAATATTCAATGCTCTAATTCATTATTATAACATTTATAAATACTACTATACTAACAAGAGGTGGGTCAACTGTGATCTGTACTGGAGACCAAAGTTTTTGTCCCCATGCTGACACTGCATAAGTCGGCACTCTGACAGATCATTAGGATGATTTCACTTGTCTATGAACTGAGATGTAACCATTTAATTTCTGCATTTACCATGTACAGAAATTATTTTCTTTTTTACTGTTTTTTCCATCACTGTTCAGCCAAACTTCCCAGAACCAGTAGTCAGATATGCTGTATTTCTTGGGAAGAAACACTGAAAATAATAATAGAAAAAAATCTCTGTTGCACTTGTTGGCATACAGTATGTACTGTATTGCTTTAACATTTTTTTATGAATAAAAATCTATTTCTATTGATAACAAATTACTTTACTTATAGTAACTCATAGGAACATACTAGTCAGATTTGGGTCTGAGGGCAGTAACCACATTTGGTGATTTAATACCTGTACCATAAAAGGAAAAAAGCCTTCTCTGCCATCAGAACAGCTGATCTCTGAGTATACCAAAGACAGTTGCCAAGTAAACTATTGTGTACAGTCTTGCTTGTGTGAATTGGACAGTCTGAGTAAAGTGTCACAGGATCAGTCTGAATTATTAATATTATTTTTTGTTTGTTTTTGTCAGGCTAGTCATCAGTAAACAGCAGTGCCATGGATTCCAACATCTGACTGGTTAGTTTGTGAATGGACATTGCCAGTTCTCTATTAAATGTGAAATATTCAATAGTTCAGGAGTTAAACTATCCTAATGATCTGTTGAAGAGCTGACTTATGCAGTATCAGCAGTGAGGTGAAATACATTGGTGTACTGCGCAGATCGCAGTTGCTCATGTCTTGTTGATGTCATATTTTCTCATTTTTCCAATACATTCACCACACTGGCCAAAGGTTATGGTGCATGATACATTTATTCAGTGGAAACCATAACACCTGTAAATGTGCATATCAAGGGAACATATAGGAACACCCTCACATTAAAAGGAGGTGGTAATTAAAAACAAACTTCATTACTTGCCTAACCACTTTCACTTGAGCTTCACATTGGAGAAAACTATGAAATGAATAGATCTCTATGTTATAGTGTTGGTTGAGTCCACAGAGTCTCAGTATGGACAGTTATGTGTTTGTTTGGCCCTAACATCTTCACCTCTGGGGGAAAAAAAACACCCATTCCTTTCCATTCACACTTTTTTTTTTTTACTTACAGATATTTCTATGTGGGACAACAAGAATCAAATCAAATCAAATTGAACTTTATTTGTAAAAGGTGCCTTTCCAAAACCAAGGTGCCTTTATGTAACATAATAAAACCAATAAATAATTAAAACAACATTAAAAATATATCCAAGGCAGCAACGTTAAAAATCATTATATGCAAGGCTAAAAAGAAATGTTTTTAACACCCCCTTAAAACTTTGCACTGTCGAGCACCCTTGCACCTGATGAGGTAGAGAATTCCACAGGGTTGGGGCCATAAAACTAAAAGATCTGGCCCCAGATGTCTTTAAACGAACCCTGGGAATCTCCAGCAATCCCTCATCAGTGGATCAGAGAGAGCGGGAGGGACAGTAGGGACAAAGGAGATCTTTCAGGTATCCAGATCTCTGATCGTGTAGGGCCTTATAGGTCAGCAAACTGACCTTGAAGGTGATTCACCAGCAAACTGGCAGCCAGTGCAGCCCACAGAGGACAGGCATTATATCACTGGCCCTGGAAGAACCAGTCAATAGCATGGCTACCGCATTCTGCACTAGCTGCAGGTGGTGAATATCAACCCCTGGTAGCCCAAGATAAAGGGCTTTGCAGCAGTCAAGGTGGGAGGTAATGAAGGTGTGGACCAAAGTAGGAAGATTGTCAGGAGGAACCAGGTGCTTCACCCAGGTTATGTTCCTCAGATGGTAAAAAGAGGCTTTGCCAACTGCCGACACCTGATATTTAAGTGTCAAACAGTCATCAAACACAACGGCCAGGTTCCGCACCTGGTCTGAGGTAGTTAGCTGAACACCCCCAATCCATAAGCTCGAGAGTGATCCCGGCAACAAATCTGCCTCCAGGTGAGCTGTGTCCACAACCAACACCTCAGTTTTCTCTGGATTCAACCGCAGCCAACTCACATTCATCCAGTCCTGAATTTCGGCTAGACAGTTGTTAAAGACCGAAATGGCAGCATTTTGGCAGGGCACAAAGGACATGTACAGTTGAGTATCATCTGCATAGCAGTGAAAACTCTAACTGTACCACCTAATAATCACTCCCAATGGCAGCATATACACTGCAAACGACATGAGCACCAAAATGGAGCCCTGCAGCACCCCACAGGATAGGGGGAATGATGTTGAGGAAAAAATTCGACACCACCCTCTGAGTTCTACACTCGAGGAAAGATCGAAACCAACTGAGGACTGTACCAGACAGCCCACATATAAACTGCAAGCTCTCCAATAGCACACCATGGTCCATGGTGTCAAATGCTGCAGAGAGATCAAGAAGGACCAAGCTGGAACAGGTCCTTCGATCTCTTGCTATTAGGAGGTCATTTAGTACCCAGACAAAAGCTGACTCGGTACTATGTCTCTTCCTAAATCCAGACTGGAGAGAATCATAGACATTGTGGCTGGTCAAATGATCATCCTGCTGTGACGCGATCACCTTCTCAATAACCTTATCCACAAAGGACAGGTTAGAGACAGGCCTGTAGTTGGTCAGACAATCTGGGTCCAAGGAGGACTTCTTAAGAAGGGGCTGAACCACAGCCTCCTTCAGAGGATTTGGAAAAGTCCCTCTCTCCAAAGATTTCCAGACTGTCTCAGCAAGGACCAGACCGATTTTATCCACACAGCCCACTAAGAGATGTATGGGGTCCGGGTCCAAACCACAGTTGGTCGGATGCAATGACTGGATGATGATCACAATGTCACTGATTGTGGGAAGGCTGAAGTCAGACCACACAAATTGGGTGTCCGACATCTCCTGCCGACCATCATAGCTCCCATTAGGGAGGGTCAAGTGGACGTCAGTCCTAATTGTGGCAACCGTATCTGAAAAGAATTGAGCAAACTCCTCACACCATTCTTGAGAAAAGGCTCTTCCAGGCTGAAGACAGATTGGATTGCACAATCTGTCCACAGTCCGGAAAATGAAAACATGCTAATAATGCTTTTGTTTAAGTTTCCTTCTAAATATTTCCTTTAAAAAAATTGTTAAATGTGGTGTGTCCCTTAAACTGAGTACTTTAAAATAGGTAAAAGTATGCAAATTAGACATACCCCTGATGAAGGCCTAATTGTGATCTAACCATTTAACCCTCCCCTACCCAGAGCAAGTAAAACAAAAACAGTAGAAAATCATATTTTCCTTGCAGTGCCTCAACTTCTTGATTTTTTTACTGATGGTGTTTACAAGACGAGATGTACAGATTTTCTGTTGTTTGAAAAGGGCTGTTTTTCATCAATACAAGGGTCATCAAGAGTCTTTTTTTCAAAGAAAAGCATAAAGAGAAACTATTTCAAAAAAACAGCAAACATTATTATGATCCATAATAGTCCTTAGACTGACTGATTATCCTTCACTGCAGAACTGAGCTTAAAATGCCCACACATATGATTCATGTCACTGATGCTGACAGACTTTTATAAAGTATAATCTTAAAACTCCAGTGTAGCTTGCAGTGTCCACCCACCCTCTTGTGTAAAGGCTGGCCTTTTAACTTTGTAATCCACTGAGGGCTATTTTCTTTCTCTGCTTCCCTTTTGTTGTGCCCCCCACATTATCTATGAAATGAATGCAATTCAATTTGGGAAATTAAATCAGGGATGGGGGGGTGTGGCTAGACTACCAGGGAAAGCTGCTTGTAACTCATAAGCCAGATCCACAGGCTGCGAATGTGTAAAACAAAAAAGGAAAAACAAAGTGCAACAAAAGCAACACCTATTCAAACATTTTACAATTAATTCCCAATCGAATGTGTTGCTGGCAAAGTTTATGGTACATCCTATTGTCTGTACCTTTCTACTGAAGTAACTTTTTGCATTAAATACATAGTGCTTCAATAGACTTTTTGCTGTTCTTGACATCATGTTGGACACTTCAATACAAAAAAACATGAAAAAATGTGAAATGATGTGTCATTTTTCACGTTTTGTCACTCTCATGCTGACATCTAAAATTTTGATGTTACAACCTCATAAAACAATCTTACCCCTTCTGGATTTTTTTCATAAAGACAGATTAAGTCTCACCAAGGTACTGTAATTTACAAACAAACATGGCAGCCCTTTTGTGTGCATTGAAAATGTTTAGATGACTATGTACTGGGCAAAAACTTATGACTTTGACATGGGTTTGCAGAAACACCAGGGAATGTCCTACAGTCCCAACACAGCTACTGGTTGGTTACATGCTTTTAAGCAAAGCATCTGACCTACTAGTTTTTATGGTCTCTGTATCCATTGGGTGTTTTTTTGGGGGCGCTGTCTTGTGGCATTCAGGGTCCTGTGACTAGGTGGGGATCAGATACACTGGCATCCCCCCTTTCCCATCAAACATCAACCAATTGATTGCAAGTTGTCAAACACATTGTGTGTGGACCGTCTGAGGCTGAGCCGAAATTAATACATGAAACAAGGAAGCCGCAGGGAAAAAGTTGACAATAAAGGAGATTATAATGGGAAGAAAAGAAAAGCAATGAATCAGAGAAAGAAATAGAGATGGGATTATAGCAGGAATACAAACAATTGCAAATGTTAAGAGATGCATTAGTAGATTGGCAATCATTCATAGTACATGATTAAAATTGTGATACAATGGTAAATGAGACCATAGGGTAGGGATACACATATTAACAGAGCAGCTGCCAGGGCACAATGTAATGTGTCCATCACATGGGACATTGTTATTATCTGACCCCCTAGTGAGACTGTGAACATCTTCCCACATTAACATCATGCAGATAAATAAGAATTTTAATCTATGCTTTTTGGACCCCCAAATCAATTCTAATTTTGGCACTTAAGCCCAAATACACTACTTGGCCTCATATTGATAAAATCCTGAGTTTTGTTGTGATCACCAGACAGTCATGTTGCAATCTCTGGAATCCTCAAATGACTTTTGCAAGAGGAGCCAAATAAAGTAAAGAACAGACTGTGTGCGAAGTTTAAAAAATGACAACTTCTATCTCACAGAAATCATCAGTGTTCATCACAGTAACAGGCAAAACATGGATGAACATGAAGGAATTTTATAATGAATGAATGGTGACCTCTTGGCAACCAGTAGACCTAACTGGATAAAAACTGAACCAATCAGTTTTTATTAGGATCAAATATGTCAGCATTCATTCACTCAGTTTACGATTTTCAGGGTGGAGTGTTTTTTTGGCATCTGAGCAGCAGCAGCAGCATCATATTTTATTTACTTATTTAACAGTGCAGAAAACAGTTTTATTTATTTAAAAAAGAGTGTTCATTGTACTGTACACTGTGTTTGTAACATGCCTTACCTGTCTCTGTTAACAAAAAGTTAGAGCTTGCGGGTTGAGGGAGAGATCTGAGAAGCCTTGCCAGGAGTTGTTATCAATATTTTAGCTATATTACGGTATGGAGGCAAATAGTTAATCTAAGTTAAAGTTATTTAGTTAGCTACTTTAGGTAGTCAGTTAAACACGATATGTAAACAGCATCTTATTTTAAAGTAGTGATGTGGTGCAATGACAAGGAAATCAGAACCGTCAGATTGTAGCAATGTTACCGAACAGCTGGCAATGAAAACCGTCCAAGGATTTACATTTTTCACTGTAAATAAATTTCTGCAGAAAGCTCCCCACCTGCAAATATAATGAAAATATTTATAATAGTGAAAGTTTGGTTACCTCCACCGAAGTAATCTCCATGTACCCTGACAAAAAATTCCTCACTCATTCTCTCATCTCTCTGTCTCTCTCTCTCTCTCTCTCTCTCTCTCTCTCTCTCTCTCATTCTTTCATGTACATGTGGGGTGAGAGATCAGGTGGGGAGAGGGACTGCTACCCACCAGGGAATTCTTTTTTTTTTTACAGTGGGGTGGTTGATCACATGGGGAAAGGACCACTAGCCACCATTGCTCCATTACAGAAATGTTGTCTATCATCTCTGGTGGGGTTTCTGGGGGTTGGGGTTCTTGTCTTGTGGCATTTGTAGCCACAGTATTATTGTTCATTTCATTCCAGTATCACACTTACTATACAGATATTTGCATAATGAGAAAACTGTTCTTATAAGTGGAATGCACACATATACCATGTTATATACTGTACATATACTGTATGTACAGTATACAGAAAGCAAGGGAAAGAGAGATTATGTGCATAATACAATTAGTACTCCGGCTGAGTAACAGCCTATTTTATGCACCATGTTTAAATAAATCTTCTAAAAAAAATTAATGAATAGTGAAACTCCATCCCATAGAAATACTCCATGCCTGGATGATCATCATGCTTTTACAGCACTGGCAATGAACTAGGGGAAGCAGTGTTCTTTTGGATTTGATGCACTTTTACTCACTAAAATTAATTTTTTTCACCAAACACTAAAAAAAGTTAATACATTAATATTCACTGCCCAAGTTAGTGGGATCACTGAATATAGTAGCTATAAATATAAAAAATAAATCAATAACTAACTAAAATTGATGTGTTTGAGGGTGCCAGTCACACATGAAGAGAAGAGGGGGAGATAAACAAAATACCTTGTTACCACTATAAGGACATAATTAATTAGATCAGTAAATACAGTAACTTCCAATGAAGAAAGTACAGTAATATATGTCTTGCTGAGTGTCCCATTCCATGACATTCCTGTTCAGACTTTCACTTTTTACATGTGCTATGTTTCATTTAGTTACTACACAAAGGTCCTAATATTTGTTAGTCCTAATATTAGTGTCAAAGATAGTTTCTCACTCATACTGATACATATTCTTGGTGTTTTCCCACCATGCATGGTAGGCCTAGGATGGAGTATGAAACACATTACATTTTTGATATACATTCATACTGTATACTAACAATATTCACAACTGAAATAATTAATAGTTATTATCATGTTTATTTTTTTCATTCAGCTTTGGGATTTGAAAATCATTTGATTAGTGGTGGGGTTGGAGCGGAGGTTTGCATTTTTAATAGGTGACTGATGCTAGTGTTTTATTAATAATAATAGACTGGAAGCAAGAAGGGAAATAACCATGTAAAAAAAAAAGACAAAGAACTTCAGCATAAATGCACTGAGGCATGGGTTACTGGAAAGGCCTCCTCCCTATAACCCAAACCCATAAGACCAGGCTGCCATGCTTTCTTCATGGTAATCAAATGCACATGAGGTTACTGACATTGGATCCTGTTTTTTCCCCTCTGACCTGCACTTTGTTTGCACAAAGTCTATTTAAATACATTTACTTTATATTGATTGTTTCTGTGTGCATGCGCCACGTTATTCTCTTTTCTGCCAGTTTTGTCCATGCATTGCATGTTGAGAATGTGGTTATGCTAGTTTTAATTTTTTTTTATTTTGTTACCAACATAATTGTTTGCCCTGGAAAAAGTATGTTGGCCTGTAATTTTAACCAGGATTTTGGTAACCTTGTTTGCCTGAAAATCATTCCCCAGCAAAATGTGAGCCAACTGTGATCAAGAGGCAGTGCTCCCTGATAGGTATACAATGTACAATACATAACCCAATTCTAGATTGGCAGGATGGGATCTCAGTGAGTGACTGTTGACAGATGTATCCTCATTTCTGAGTTCCTTGTCAAGAGCACCTATCTGAAGTCATATGATGTGAACAAGATCTACTTGGGGTGTGTGTATGTGTGTGTTGCATATACTGCAGGTACTGTGTTGTATATGTGTGTGTTACTGTATTTACTGTACACTTGTGGGTGTGTCATGTGAGAACACATTACCTGTGTACACACAACCTAAGCATGTGAGCTGCATGACTTGACTTGCTGTGTATGCACAGTATTTTATACACACTATGTGTGTCTCTCATATGCAACATCAGTAGTGTGTTCATGCTGTGCACAATGTAGTAATCAGTGTCCCATGGGGTGTTTTGAACTTGACTGTAATGAACCAAGTAGATTAATTATACATATTATATATTGTATATGTTTAGAATGATACAGTAAACACAGTTTTCTATAGCTGAATTAATTTTGGGACAGTCTATCAGTAATAAAAGCAAGGGAATAATTTCATTTATCAATCTGTGAATCTACTTAATGTACAGTAATTGCTGTGAGTAAATACTTGTTGGTGCACCATAATTCTGTTGATATTTACTGTGTCTGAGGAATCATAGGTAATGTCATTTTTTAAGAGTGCAGGGTTGTTTTTTTTTGTTTGTTTTCAAGTCAGGGGTGATCAGGTGGGGGAAGGACTGCTAGCCACAAGTTTTTTTTTTTTTTATCTGGAGTGGGTAATTGGTTGGCGGGAGGGATGACTTGCTACCAATGATTTATTTTGCAAAAATTTGGCAGGTGATTGGGTAGGGGTAGGGTAAATCTTCAGTCTATCAGGTAGAAATAACCTTCATGCTAGGCAATGGTGTTACCTGATTTTTAGCTTTCAAAGACAGTTATGTTCCACACATCAGTGCTCTACTGCCAGGTGGAAAATCATCTAATTAGCAAACAGAAGTGCAAATAGATAAAAATGCTTCAGATATAAGAAGTGATATTTGACTGCATCTGAAAATTAGTATTAATTTCAGGCAGCACACTAGCTCTTTAAATAAATATTTGTAATATCACTCACCCGGTGTGTGCACCATTTTTTTGTTTTATAAAATTGTATGCTTCAGTGATTATGGCCCCTTTGGAGGGATCAGTGTGCTCGTCCCTTACCTGGATGTGTGTATATAAATTTGCTGGCTGCAATTGTTGCATTTATTATCATTGTGTTATGACTTGTTTCTATACACCATATCCTGCTTTTCTGCACTTGCAATTAATCCTGGCTTACTTTACCTGGAATTCCTAAATAAAATGTAGCACTGCTCTTTTGAACTTTCCTGTGTCCTACCTGAAAATACGTATTGATTTGTCTTGTGTATCTACCTGGTAAACAAAATCTAAATACATTAATAAGTACACTCTGAGCATATATTTTGATACTAAGCATACAATATGTTGTTCTGACCGCCAAGAGATTTAGGCATGTCAAAATGGCACACTGGAGACTTCATTTTAATAACCAATGTATGAAACCACCAAACTGGTACAATCTTTATCCACCAGATGAAGCCAGGTCAATTTGGAGTATAAGACATCATGGTGTACAGTGAAGTTTACAGATGCAAAAAACAAACAAACAAACATAAAACTAATATATTCTGTTAAAAGAGTTCTATTTCATGTAAGCCCAGTTACAGATGTGAAGTCATGAATTATGACTCCTTAATCAAGAATGGGAAACAGAAGGTTTGTGTTATGGTGCACCTTGCATCTTCTGTAAAGAAGTTTCTAATCTGGCATAATGCAATATGCATCTGATTCAAACTTTTCAGCATCTTGAGTGCTATGTGTGCTCCTCAAATTTCAACTCAAGGTCCAGCTGTTTTTGTGAAATACATAACTATACTATATGGTAGCCCATGTGATGTTTTGATAACCTACGGTCTATTTGGCTGTCAATTTCAGCCACTACTTCTAACAGAGATGTGCCAGTAGGATTATCCATAACTTCAAATGCCAAAATACCACCACATTTAAGTATTAACAGAAATGTCTACTTTCCCAAAAATGTTATGCTAGCCTTATCTAATCATATTTCATATTCAGACTGTAAACTGATCTGAATATATAAAACAAAATCATATAATGCTCCTTTAGCAAGATCGTATAATGTACTGTAAGAATACGTAATATTCCTTCCACAAAAATGTCATATCAAAGCCCTTTATCAAACAATGAATTGAAACTGAAAGTGCACTGGCAACAGTCAGCAAGTAGAGCAGTTAGTATTTATCTAACACTATACCACATACAGTCACATATTTTCTGGTTTACTGATAAACAAGAGATGGTGAGCAGGCCCACCAGTGCAGCAGTAGGATTTCCACTTGTGACGCCAGTGACCCGGGTTTGGGAGTGGACTTGGGTCACTGGAGGGCCGGCTGGGGGAAAATGGCTTGAGCATCCCATGACAGCTCGCCTTCTCCAGGGGGATGGAGGGGGCCAATGCCTGCTACTTGCCTGACCCTAAGTGGAGGCTCGAGGTACAGCAAGCCCTGTTCATGGGGGTGGCCGGCCTTGACATGTGGTAAACATCAGCACACAGCACCTTGATGTCAGGGTGCAGACCACATGAAGGGAGAAAACTGGAGAAAATCAGCCTTCCATTGATGGGAAGACAAGGCACCAGAAGCGTGCCCTCAGTGTGTCACCACCCACCTGGACCACCTTGCCTGACAAAATCAAGTAAGTGTATGGGCCCCACCTCATTCTGCACCTGGAGGGTATAACCACGGCTCCATGGGGCACAAGGCTGATGATGGATTGGGTGGTTGACAGCGGATGACTCCCAGGTGCTTCCGAAGGGTGAGAGATGGAGAGCTAGTAGGGGGGGAAATAGAAAGCAAAAAAAAAAAGATGGTCTAGAAAATAGGATCCAAACAGACAGAATAAAATCAAGTAAAAAAATGAAAGAGATCAGCAATCATTAGCATTCATCTTGGTAGCTACCAAACATGGGCAGAGGGGACTTCAGTTTAATTTGAAACACAACAGTGTTGACTGTTCAGCAATGCCCATTTCTGTCCTTCATTATCAGTACTGACAATTAATTATGTATGGTTTAAAGAGATTTCTATTTCATGCTAGGTATTTTAAGGGGTAGCCTTATGTTGTCTATTCTAAAGTTTCTGCTTATGATCTTCCAACGCCTTCACAGGCCAATCCTGCAAAACCAAGGAAGGATTAATACTGCTGGGGGGGGTCTGGAATGACTGCCATGTGATTTAAGCATAAGATAAATATTTAAGGGCATTATAGTTATATTCTTTTTAAAAAAACTACATTAAAATAGCATTAGGATCACACAAAAACCATTAAAGGTTAGGAAATGCTGAGTTAGGCTCCAAAAGACCCTGACTCTATATGTTCTGTGTAAGCAAGATAGTACAATTTCATGTATTGTATCTGATATATGGATGACAGGCACCTCAGTTCTATGCAGAACCCAACTATTAGCCCTATGAAACCCTACTGCCTTGCTCACAAAGACAACATGTGCAGTTGTATAAAAATAGAATGAATGCACCCAAGGGATTGGGTTACATTTTCTTAATCTAACCTGGAAATGTAACCCAAAAAATATGAACATACTGTAGAGTGACCTCTGGGTGTCCAACTCTACTGGCTTACATGACCCCAAAAATTAGGCCATTAGCAGTCCACACCAGTGGCACTGCTGTCTTTTCCCCACCCATATCTTTCTTACATTTCTGACCTGTGCTTTGCTTTGAAATAATGCACAATCATATAGCAACAACTGGCAAAGTACATTGTTTGTTTTTTTCTTAACCATTTTCTAATGCAGTATCAGCAAGGTTATACCTTTGTAATGGATGACATATCCCTTATGGAGGCCACTACTTTCCCCACTGACTATGGGAATTACTTCATTGACATGATGGAACCTGTTATTTTAAAAGAAATCATGTTTGACAATATTATCAAAGGTAGAGGACAAACTCTAGTAGCATTGCTGTAGTATTATCAAACAGGTAATATCGTAACTATTGACTCTTATTCTAATGAGGCTGCAGTTGACTTAAAACTGAGATATTATTAAAAAATAAGTCTTTTATAGGGGATCTTCTGGTTATCATGTATAGTGAGTGATCGTGCAGTGTGGTCAGTCACGTGGTGTTTCAGGGTAAGAGGCATAGAAACATAGAATTTGTCTGCAGAAAAGGACTGGTAGGCACTTCTAGTCTACCTTATTTTCCCTGCCAGTTACCACACCCTGGACCCTTTTTGGTCACAGGTGACCCTTCTGCCTCTCTTTCTGCTATCTATTATTCCCATGTGTCTACCTCATGCTTGCATGAAGCACTTCACTGTCTTCACCCCACCACCTCTTCTGGCAGGCTGTTTCAGGTTTCCATCACCTTTTCTGTGAAGAATAAGCTTCTCACATCCCTCTTAAACCCTCCCGTTTTAAGCTTCATAAGATGCCCTCACACTCTGCTTCTCCTTTTCCTCTGAAGGAGACTCTCCTCCAGTATCTTGTTTACCCCTGTGAGGTACTTATAGGTCTCAACCATGTCCTCTCTTGCTCTCCTTTCCTCCAGAGAGTACATGCAAAGCTCTTGGAGCCTCTACTTGTACGGTTTCTTGTTCACCCCCTGTACCATTTTGGTAGCCCACCTCTGGACTGTCTCCAACCTGTCAATGTCTTTGTGGAGGTGTAGCTTCCAGAACTGGACACAGTAATCAAGGTGGGGTCTTACCAGTGAGTGAGACAGCGGCAACACTACCTGCCTTCTCCTACTAGAAATTCCCCTCCCTATGCACCCCAACATCCAGCTAGCCTTGCCTACTGCCTTGTCACATTGCCCTACCACCTTTAGATCATCAGATATAATTACTCCAAGGTCCATCTCTTGCTTGGTGAGTGTAAGTACCTCCCATCTTTTACACAGCCCCTAGGTTTCCACACCCCAGTTGCATGACTTTGCAGTTTTTGCCCTCTCATCCTTGAGCACCTTTTTCATTGGAAAATGGTATTCTCCTGTACCTTATTCTTCCCTGTGAGGTATTTAAAAGTTTCAGTCATAGCCCCTATTTCCCTCCTCACCTCTATATGTGCAGCACTGTTGTCTAAGCAAAAGATGTGACTTAGTTGTATGATACACAAGGTTAACAATGTTGTGTGGAATGTGGGTGATTCTCGAGCAAATTATAATGTGATTCATCGTATAGTAGGAAAAGGAGCTGAACAAAGTGAACCAATGCCTGCTGTCATCAATTACCCATAATAATACAGTCTGACTCCCCCCAAAATAAACATGTCTAATTTGTTTTTAGGCTCAAGTAAACTTTTACTATTGACAGTATCAAGGGGAGTAACATCACTTTCAACTAGATGCATGGTTCATGCTGGTATCTGGACTCTTAAGCTGCTCCTGCACAAGCTCCCAAACTATCTCATAACCCTTTTCTGTATTTCCCATAGTGCCTACTCTCTTAGGAAAAATGTCCTCCTCCTCCTCGATGTACCAAGAACTCGCACCTCACTTGGCAAGCAGGCCATATCAAGCATACTCCCAACCATCTGGAACCAGCTCCAGGTGTACTGAAACTTCCCAGTACTGTCCTAGTCAGCTTATATAAAAGGTTGGCTGCAGCAAAAATAAACAATACATGCAGCTACTTCTAATTCCTAGCTCACTGCTGTAAACTTAGCCCACTTCTTCATCTTACTTACCTAGAAATTAGCTGTCTTGATACTCCAAAACAAGCACTTTGAAACTTTTTTCTGTACTTGTATTTTTCTGTCATTGTCATTTGTATGCAACATGTTAATGATTGCCCAAAATTCTGTCCTTGAATTTGTACTATTTTTTTTTTCAATTATGCAATCTCTAACTACTTGTTTGTGTCAAAGGATGTCCTTGTGAATCGGCTTGCTTCATGGAGTTTTCCTACAAAAAACTTGAACTTGAATTGACCAGGTTTACCATCCTCTGAGAAAAATATTTTCTTTTTAAGGTATTAAATTGATGTCCCTTCAACTGCAATGGATGGCCCCTAGTTTCCATGTTAATATCTTTAAATGTAAATCATATTTCATTCATCATGTAAGGATGAATGACAAAAGGAAGGTAATGATGAAAAATTGTCTAGAGTTCCACTTAGCAGAAATGCCCTGTTAATACCAGGTAGCTAAGTAGTTCATGTAATTAAGTCAGTGGCTGGCTTGGAAGGTGCTGAACAATAAGAAAACATTGAAGAGATTTCTGTTAATGAGTTAATGTTAAGTGGTTGGGGGAAAGGGAGTGATAGTGCCACGTTTGGAAACGTAAAAAAAAGAAGTAAAGACACATATCAGCTGAGTTAATTTAACAAACTCAGCTATATCTGCAGTTCAGCTGTAAATGTACCTGTTCAAATATACAAACTGCAACTCAGGTATATTTTATCATCCTAATGGAATGCTTTGTTTAATTGGTTTAAGGGATCTTTCGGTCTACTTTTGCAGTCAGATGCAAGTGAAGCCATTATACTGCTGAATAGGAAGAGCTTATCCAGAGGATCATATTTATTATCAAAAATAATTAAACCTGGAGGATGATAACAGACGCTCTCTCCCACACTGCCAAAATCATTTGGCAGTGTGGCAGGGAGTGTCTGATATCCTGCTGCTGGTTTTATTATGTTTTAGTTTAGCTGTATGACTCCAAATGCATCACACTGAACTCTGTATTTAGCAGTGATGGTAATGTTGTACAATATGTTCTATGTGAGTGAATCAGTTGTGCCCCTATTCTTACAGAACTGGGACAGCACCTACACTGCCAAATATATAACTCAATTGGATTCATACAACAGTCATATCTACACACTACATGTCATGCACTGTAGCCAGCCAATTGGGTCACACTTGTTGTAAATGATCAACAATAAACACAAAAAGCAAAGTGAGTTGCGATTGGTGCTGTTTTATGAATCTATTTTTATTGCCTTCCCCGATACCTCACATGGCTCATTTATTAAACTTTTGATTTTGGTGTCCATTTCATTTATCTTATTGACTGACTTATAATACAGTACTACTGTGTTTAGACATGCAAGGTGCTGATCAAATAAAGTAGTCAACATGAACTGAGCCTGGTAATGTTTCTCTTTTGTTCTGTGGCTGACATCTTTTAAACAGTGCCTTTCATGTCTAGACACAGTAGTACAGTAAGTCAGACAGTAAGATAAATTAAAAAGACACCATACTCAAAAGTTTCATAAATGAGCCACGGCAGGTAATGTGGAGGGCAATAGGTTATTACGATTGGGGTCTTGAGGCACAGAATTGTGTTATTAGTTGTATATTTCATGACACCTTTTTTGTGGATTTGTCTGCATTAGCATTACCTGCAACATCTCTGTCTTCCTAGTAATATTTATTTTGCAATTATTGATTGACTTGTAATTTTGTGAGTGGTGAAAGAACTACATGAATTCAAAGCTATGTGATGAAATTCAGGTTTACAGAATATACACTCAAGGTATGGTAAACTACAGTACAAATGTCATGTGAAAAACATTAATTTGGAATCCTTTTCTATCCCCCCCAAAAAAATAAGATAATGAAAAGAAGGTAGTGCAGTAGTCTATCAGAGGGAGGAAATTATTTATATGTTGACAGCCATGGATTTATTGCTTACACTTCCTCTCGGCAGTATGGGTATGGCTAGTTTATAAATGGAGTTCAAGTCTCTTCCTAACCTTTGTGTAATAACTAAAAAGTTGGATCTTTGAACTCCTGCTAATCAGCTAGTGCAGCAACATGAAAACAGAAGATTTCACACTTTTTCAACCATTTTTACAAAGCATGCACCAGTGAATCTCACAAAAAATGCTATTTAAACTTCTTGTCCTTTGGCTTTTACTCATTTTTACAATGTATTTATGCTTAATCTGGTTGACTTGTAATATTAAATTTTTTACCGGGTCCTGACTAAATCTCCTATACAGTATTCTTACACAGTAATTGCTTAGGAAGGACAGCCCGTTCAAAAGGGAGCATCTTATTTTAATGGGGGTCTTGCTTTCTTCAGTTTTTACAATGTACAGTATTTTTCTACAGAAAGGAAGTTGAGATCTCAAATCTTTTTATTATATATTTGTAACCCCCCTGTAACCTGGGGTTACTAGAATCCTAGTAAGACCTAATGATAGGCAGGGAAGGCACCATGTGAAAGTCTAGTTAAATGGATTTCACACTGTCTCACTCTGTTCTCAGTCTCAGCTGAGACTGAGGGATGACATCACAATAGAACTTTCACAGCTGCATAAGCCACACTGGAATGTTGTAGTTGGAGGTTAGAGTAGAACGTTGGGGAATTTGAAGTGAGTCTGTGTGCAGTCTGAGAGAGAGACTGTAGTGCAGCAGTGTGTGTGCAGGCTCTCAGAGCTTTAAGCTCTGTTTTAGAGCTACTTTTGGGTAAGGTGTGTGTTTCCACCTGAAGAGGAACACAGGAACTGGTAATTGAAGTGGTGGAGACCGCTTTCAATGGTTCAAGAGCCCCATCCCTGAGGGGATGGGGGGAAGGTGTTTGCCTGTTTTCCAGGTGCAACCCTCTTGGGTCCGGCTAAGGGAAAGAAGCTGCCTGTTCAAGTTGTGCTGAGGCACCAGAAGCTCTGAGAGGAAGATTCCTTGTGGAGGAAACACTTGTGGGGCACCTGTAACCAAAGGGTGAGTTCACTCTGAAAAAGGGCCAAGTTTTTTCACCTGAACAGAAGGAAACTAAAGAGATTGTTACTGTGGGGCCAGGAAAAGACAGCCAAGTACAGTGGAAAGTGGGGACTGGACTGCTTAATCTATGTTAGGTCTAGAGTAATGGACAATGCCACTTAATTCAAGTATGTTCAAGTCCAGCACAAAGAGTTGAAGGAAATTGGGGATTGGACTGCTTAACCAGTGGGAGGTCTAGAGTAATGGACAATGCCACTTAAAAATATGTTCAAGTCCAGCACAAATGGGAAGCAAGACAAATAAATGGAATGTGAAATACATTTAGCAAGAATCTACATTGCAAAGCTTTACAGGATGAGGTGTTTACTGTCCAGAGAAATGGCCGGGTATGAAGTGTGAGAGCAAGAGGTGGGAGCCCCCCCATCAGTAGTAACCAAATTCACCTTTACAGATTTGATCTGAGACACCTTTTGCTTTCCCTCAGGTACCTGGCCAGTGCCTGAGGAAAGTACCCAGACATGGGATTGAAAGGAAGATTCCCTGATGGAGCCGTGGTGCTCTTAGGTTGTTTAGGGAGCCACCATAAAATGTTTCCATGAAGTATAGAAGGTGTTCAAGTAGCTGGCAAGGGAGCTGAGCCAGGGAAAACCCAGAACAGTGTACAAGTTCGGGCTGTATAACCCAAAGCAGCATGCAAGTCTGGGCTGTGTGCCCAGTGGGTTCAGAGCCTGAGGGCTAAAGTGTTGAGGAGGTGTTCTGCTCTCTTTAATCTACATTGCCAGAAGTGTAGCCCCATGGGGGTCCATCTATGCTTTGTTTATTCTGTTTGGATGTAAATAAAAAGCCACACTTTAGAATCCCCCTTCTGGTACTGGATATTATAGTTATTGTTTCCTGTGTTCGGAGTTACTTGGGTGCCCCTGTACAGAGTAGCCAAACCTAGCCTTTGTGCCGAGTGATCTATTCCTCCCTGAACACAGCCCACCTGGTATTGTTGTCAGATACAAATGGTATACTGGGTAGGGGTTACATATTTATTAAGTAATTCTTTTGTTTCATTAACTACCTCTCCCACATCCCATCACTTTGAGCTGCAGTATAAAACAAACTTTTACCATTATAATATTTTTGTACAGTGATAGCTGAGGAGGACAATCTCAAACATACACATTTTTTTTTTATTTGTTGCTTTTTTTCTTGTATTTTTATTTCGGTAATTATTTATTTATTTTGGGGTTTCTTTTTTCATTAAAGGGACACTGCTAAGATCTGCTAATGCTCAGCATACTGTTTATAGTCAACTACGGGACTTTGTTTTTGTTTTTTTGAACAAACTAGCCCGATTTGTACATTGCACGCTACTGTAGTTTTTGACTATTGTTAACCCATTCTTAGTTTTATACTTTGTTTTGAAGCTGGGGGGGTCAAATCCCACTTGTTTTCAAGGGCCCTGAGACAGCTTCCTCATGCTGCATACAGACAAGGATGTACATCACCCTATCGTGCCCCCCCCAAAAAATTTTACTTATGTGGTTTGTGGAACTTTCCACCACCCTCATATCTGCCCCATGTAATTCAAATATTTTTAGGATAGGTAGAGGTCACCTTTCCCCCTCCCCATGCCATCATTCACCCCATGAGTTATAAGTATTACCCTGGTGGCTAGCCATCCCTCCCCACAAATGATCATCAACAACACGGTCAAGAAAATTTCTGATGAGTGGTCCCTCCCCTCACCAGATCATCTGCACCATGTAAAATAATACATTTTACAGTTACTCTGTTCACCTGATCATTCACCCCTTGTAAAAATTATATTGCCCTGTTGCATAGTGGCCCCTCCTCCTGCATATCAGTCCCACTCACACATCATTAAACAAGTTGCTGCTTCATTCTAAATATTTCAGTATGAGATACTGCTTGCCACCATTGGATCATCACTCTTACAGCAGTTGCCAGAGCCACCTCATCAGTGATGATAGCAATGAGTAAAATGTTGATGGTATCCCGTAGAGTGCTGTTTCCTCATTGCTGTCATTTTAATGATCACTGTCTTTGCTTTGTCCATAATTTTTGCCATAATTTAAATTAATCATGCACATCTTAGTATAATCAATAAACAGACTCCATTTTTCTTTTGTTACAGCACAATGCAATTTATATTTCTACAATGCATTTATGGAACCTGGAACCTGTCCTAGTTCATTAATAATATGCATTTACAATGATTGATGGTACTGTTTATAAAAAATAATTCAAAAATATGCTTAACAAAATATATGCACTATCACAGTCCACTGTCAAAATGGTGTCTGTGAATTGCTAGTTTTATTTTCATTACCAGATCAATCACTTAGGTGACAAATGAAGTCTGCAAGACTCAGTCTCTAGCTGGTCTGACATCTCATAAAAATACTGCCACACTCATGCAAAGTTAGTGGCTATATTATGGATTGTGGATGCAATTAAGTGCTCAATTTACCTCTCTTTCATTTGTTTAAAATAAGCCTTGCTGCAGTACCATTTTAATATGTGCCATGTACCTAAAAATCAGCATTGGCAGGTGACATGACAGTGTAAAAATATACAAAATCAAATAAGTTTCACTACAGCTGCAATCTCTGCATGCGTTTGTGAGAGTGCATTTTTTTTGTGGTATATTTTTTAATTTCTTTTAAAAGAGCACCATTAATCCTTGTGAATTTGTGGTAATGCATAACTGGTGAAAGAATGAAGACAGGTTTAGGGTTCTGTCGATGCATTTTAGGAAGATGAATTGCATTGCGCTGAAAACAAAATAGTCTGTTTCTTGACTATACTAAAATGTGCATGATGGATTTAAAGTATGGTAAAAACAGGGACAGCAGTAATTAAAATGACAGCCTTGAGGAAACAGGGATCTCAATGAGAGACCAGTGGCATTTTTCACATTGCTATAATCACAGCTGGAGCAGCACTGGTGGAAGCAATAAGAGTCCAGAGTCACAGCTCTGCACTCTAAATACTGAGCTCTACTGCCTGTCAAAGAGTTTGGGCTTGTGTGTGGTGGGGTCTACTAAACCACCAGGGAAAATGTTTTATTATAAAATGGGGATTATAGCTTGGGGGGTATCGAGGAAAATATTTTATTTGAAAACAGGAGATTGGGATTCTGGGTGGGAGACCAGTAAACCACCAGGGAAAACTGACACTACTTCAAATAAATTAAACTGCATTTAGACAATGAATATGAGCATTAGGAATTGTAACAGCAGAGGACATGAACTATTGTGTAAAGTATTTATTGAACTCTTCTGCTACTATTAGAGGGTTCATGATACTCTCATTATTGATTTGGAGTTCTTGCGCTAAGGAGGATGGGTGTCCATTTAGTAGATGGTTAATTTGCATCCCTAACCATTAAAGATTTTGTAGATTGTTTAGTTGTAGGTTTCTCATATAGGCACTTCTGGCATTTTTAGGGATGCCTTGCACTTATTCCATAATTGCTGATAAATGTGCAAATCATGCAGATGCCCAGAGGCTTTATGGGCCTCCCACACCTTATCCCTCTCATTCATAAGTTTACAGAGAGCAGGAGTGATTCATTTAGAGCAGAGGCCTTTAAACCTTCTTTGCACTAGTGGAACATGCTTATTTACCATGGTTAAAAAGTTGTTGGTCAGGAATTCAAGGGCTTAGTTGACGTCTTGCATGGAGTTGATGCTTTCCCAATTTATGTGGATGATCCTTCAGGAAGATGTTATTATCAGTCTTTGAGGAATCCCTGGTTAGCGTAAGTCTTGAGGGAACCTTAGGGAAGACATTGCTCCAGATGCAAAATACTGGGTAATGGTTGCTTACAGAGTGAGAAGAGATTTCTGCTGTGACCAATGTGGTGGACCAGGGAGGGGCAGTGGACATGGCCTACCTAGACCTTAGCAAGGCATTTGACACAGTCCCACACAAAAGATTAATATACAAGTTAGCCAGCCTAAGAATGGGTAGCCTGGGTTAAAAATTGGCTGGACAACAGGATACAGATGGTAATAGTAAACTGAGTTTACTCTGAAGAAAGGAGGGTTACTAGTGGAGTACTGCAGGGTTCAGTACTGGGACCAGTCCTCTTTAACATCTTTATAAGTGACACTGCAGAGGGACTGGAAGGGAAAGTATGTCTCTTTGCAGACAACACAAAGATCTGCAACAGGGTTGATACAGAAGGTGCGGTGGGGAGGATGCAAAGGGACTTGGCAAGGTTGGAGGTATGGTCAAATGAATGGCAGCTTAGATTCAATTCAAAGAAGTGCAAAGTAATACACCTAGGAAACAAAAATCCATGGGAAGAGTACACAATGGGGGTAAGATAATAACAACAACATAAATGGAAAGGGACCTGGGGGTAGTCATATCAGATGACCTTAAGGTGGCCAAGCAATGTGTGAAGGCATTAAGGAGGGCTGGTGGGATACTGGGATGCATAGGGAGAGGCATCACCAGTAGAAAACAAGAAGTTGTTATCCCTCTTTACAGACAGTTGGTGAGACCCCATCTGGAGTTCTGCATCCAGTTCTGGAGACTCCATCTCTGCAAGGACATAGACAGGATGGAGGCTATCCAGAGGAGGGCAACTAAAATGGTGCAGGTTTGGCACAAAAAGACATATGAAGAGAGATTAAAGAAGTTTAATATGTATACACTCAAGGAGAGGAGGGAGAGGGGGGACATGATAGAAACTTTCAAGCACATCAAGGGAATCAACAGAGTCCATGAGGGTAGCATCTTTCAGAAAAAAGAGATGTGCAAGAACAAGGGGACACAATTTGAAGATAGAGGGGGGGACGGCTCAAAGGTAATGTAAGGAAGTATTTTTTCATGGAGAAAGTTGTGGATACCTAGAACAGCCTTCCTGAGGAGGTAGTGGACTCAAAAACAGTGGGGGAATTCAAGAATGCGTGGGACAGACATATGGCAATTCTAGTGGGGGATAGGAGGAAGTAGGCTGTTGGTTAACCAGGATCTGCAGCCTATGCATTAGGTAGGGAAATGGGCAGACTAGGTGGGCCAAGTGGTCCTTATCTGCCATCAAATTCTATGTTTCTATGTTTCTAAGTGCTCTGTCCAACCAGATTACCAGAATACAGTCTATCAGAGTATGGTTTCCACTTCTGTTATTTTGCTTTGTTGGTTCTCAGATGAGTTGATGACGTTGCAAACCTTGTACTAAGCTTTTTAAGCCTCCCACGCCTTTTCCAGCCAATTTAGGTTAAATTCCCTAAGTAACAGTAGAACAGAGAGTGATAAGTCCCTCAGGCATCCTAGGAGGATGTCGAGTACTGACTTTGCTTCCACAGTTACAGTTGCAGCCTATGTAAAGTGACTTAGTGTTTCCAAGGAGCACGCTATATAAAAAATGTATACATGTCCCAAACATACAGCTTGCTTTGACTATTTCTAAGTTCAATATGTGTCTTACAGGAAAGCAACTTAGAACTATGCAATGTGTACTTTCAAATTTGTAACAATTCTGCTACTTTGTGGAGCATATACAATACTGTGTGCCAAGTAAGACATGGGTAAAAATGGATGTAAACCTTGACAAGTATGCACAAAAAGTATTCTAATTGCAGATGCGTATGAAACACTGGACCTACTGTATTTGGCATGAATCTGGAAATTTACTTTACCCATCGGTCACAAGGGTAGGGGAGGGGGAAGGGGTAGTGATTAGGGTTACATAATATGTTGACCCTGTATGAGATACTATACCATTTATCTGTGGCCATGTACTTGTAGACTGGCCTTGGGTCATGAGAGTAGGGGATGTGGTATGGTGGATGGCAGTTAGATATCAGAACCTTAATAGGACATTTCTAATCTTTGTAGGCATTGTGTTTGCATCCTTAATAGTTTATTTCCAACCTCTGTGCACTTTGTGTTTTCTGCAGTAGCAACCTGTAAGTGAGTGGAATCAATAACAGACACCGGTCAAACTTTTTAGTGCATAAAAAAAACACAAGAACTGTGTTTATCATTTTATTTTCAAAACTGATAAATAAAATAAAAAAAAATTGTATTTACAGAAAATAAATTTTCTGGGGTGTTAAAACTCTCAGATCAAAATAAATACAAAATAAATCCTTCAGGCAAGTATTCCTTCAGACTCCCTGCTCTTCTCTGTACGTACAATATCATCTTTCTGTGTGTGTAAACTTTCTCACCTCCTCACTCCTCACTTGGTCAGAAGACTCCGACCAACCTCTCCATTTGTAGCCCTCTGGTGGGGAGGTTATATAGTGTACCATAATGACCTCATAGTCATGTGACCAACCAATTTAGAAATGATACCTTTTTTCTTTGTTCTGGTAAGGATCATAAGGCTATAGGTTCCTTTAGTAATATCTCACCTTAATCCCACATACCTATATAGCAATATAAAATACCAAGGGCGTACTAATATGCTGAAAAAAAACTTAATTAGGAGTTTGGGCATCATGATGGGATTATAGCTCCTCTCCCTCTAGTTGACATCACTATACTCATTTCATATAAACAGCCATTTTCAGGGCTGCCAGCCCTATAGAAAGACCATCCGCTTAACCAGCTCTACATTCTGGTAAGAGGAGAAAAAAAACATACTTTTTTATTATATTCAGTTTGTTTGAGATCTCCAACCTTCCCAGGGATAAATAGATTAGGGGCGTGCTCTCTATCCATTTACAATGCAAAGTCGGAGAATCTCCTGATATCATTCCAAAAATCTTCCTTTATATCATGTTTTTAACCTCTGCATAGAAAACTTTATACATTGTTCATTTATTTTATTAAACAGAACATCTACAGCCTAGTATACACATTTATATTCTTTTAGGACTGTTTACTACAGTAACTGTGTATTTTAATTCAACCCAATGGCTTAACATTTCGGCCGTCGGCAGACTTTTCATTTCTGGCTCTCAACAAGGCATTTACCTCTTTTAATAATTCTGTGCACAGAGCCAGCAACCTTTTATAAATTCTACTGCAGGGCTCTTTTCTAGAGCCTGCACTAAGGCTTTAGCACTCATTTAACTTATTTTGAGCTCCTTTTGTGAATGGACATTCTTTCAGCAGTGAGTGACTACAAGAAGCATGTATAGCTCCCATGGCAACCATCCAAACCAAACTCCTAATTCTCTGAATTGCAGCCACTCGGCTGTGACTTGCTAAACCGCACCAAGCAGTTTCTTTTCCAGGAGCAGAATGGCTCCATAACAAATACAGTGCATGAATGTGCACACAGCGCCTGTGAGATCATGCGCACATTCCTTTGCATGCAGCAAGCTGGGACTTAAAAAAAAACTGAGGATATAGCGAGAAGCGCTATATATACTACATTTCTCTGTCCCTTAATAACTGCCATTTTAATCAAATCTCCACAATTAGAGGCTGAGGTACGTACAACGGGATACTTAAATCTGAATATTTTAAAGTGGCAGTTCAACAGAAAAAAAATGCAACTAGTGTTCGAAACAAGAGAAAAAAGGGACAATACAGGGAAATAGAGATGTCAGGTTGGCCACCCTGACATGAAAATTAAGGACAGTTTAGAAATAAATTTAGTAGATAGAACAGAGGGAAAAGAAAATAAATATTGTAATTTGAGCTGTTTTTACATTCTGCCACACAACCACAATGAGCATAAATGTAATTATTTGGTATCATATATATTCATAAAATGGTTGAGACAAATCAGTAAAAATGCTGTTCCCTGATTGGGCGAATCACACCTCATGACCATGCATTATTCCACAATGACCACATACCCACATATTTTTCTATTTTTCCCCTCCCCAAAACCAATTTTATAAATTTTCTACTGTAAACTGGTACTTCACTAAAGGGTGTGCAGTTGTGCTCTGATATGGACACCAAGGCGTACACATATCATATCAGGACCACACACCCTGTAGTGGATTATCTGTTGTATGTGTGTAGATAGATAGACAGACAGACAGACAGACAGACAGATATAACGGATAGAGAGATAGGTAGATGGATAGCTAGATTGATAGATAGATAGAGAGAGAGAGAGAGAGACAGACAGACTGTATAAATGTACTGTATATAAAACTCAAATAAACAGAAGACAGAAAGGAATAAGAAAAGCATCTTAGCTGGGATTTGAATCCAGACCACCCGGGATACCATTCCATTGTGCTACCAGCTGCACCAGCAAGGTTTAATGGGGGGAACCTAAAAATATATGCACTGCAATTTTTGCAAAATATTGACAAGAGGAGTAATGTAATGTGCTCTGTCATTTTTGGTACTGGATCAATATGCCATTTCAATTACATGAAGTCAAAACTGCACAACGGATAGAGCACAGGGGAATATAGCTACAGGGTACAAAATACTGCAAGGACGGAATGGTGCAGGTGCAGTTTTCTACCTTGTAGCTAAAAGCTGGGAGTCAGTGATGTACAGGATAAGTCCACTGCTGCGGGGGGGGTCCACCAAGCAGCTGCTATGGCTGAGAGGGATGAGTCACCAGCAGTGGAGGGAAGCAGTGCATCTGTGGGCTGGGGCTCATATCTTGGTCCCAGACTAGTAGTGTTATTTGTTTTGTACTTTCTTTTTTTTAAACTCTTGCGCAAGTCATTTCCCCCCCCCACCCATGTTTCTCCCCATCCCAGGGTTGCCTACCCCTGGAGCCGATTATATTAATGAGGAGGTGCCGGGACACAGCCCCCTGCAAAAATAAAGGATATATGTGTTTTTAAGCTTTTTGTACATTTTACCATTATGTCCAGGTGCTTGTAATGTAGCCACAGTATTGACAGCATGGTACATTGCTGCACTGTTTTTGTTTTCAACATGATGACGCTGTGCCATCATTTTTAAAGTGCTGTACCTGTAAGCAGACCTACAGAAGCTATACCTAGCTGCAAAGGTGATTAAGCTAATTACTTGTCAGTCTAAGAGGAAAACATCTGCTGAAGGTTCTGGCAGGTCAACACCTATCTTTTTTATCCAGTGTACAAGTAGAATGGCATTACTGTGTGCATGCAAATAATGGCATTCTGTATTTGTAATGTCATGTTTCAAATTCAGTGTTAATGTTGATGTTTGAGGAAGCTACAGTATACTGGGAGTGGAGGAGTGTTTCAAATAACTTTTTTTAATACTGGTTTGCTGTATCCCTACATGATCTTGACTGAAACAATACTGATAATCAATAGTGCTGTTTAATCAGTGTACCCAATAGCTCCATATAAAGTCTGAACCATCCCTTGATTACCCTGGGAAAAAATGACTGCCCAGGGTATAATGAATTTAAAAAAAAAAGTTAACCATTGAGTTCAGTGTGATAACATGCTGTTGTACTTGAGGGAATGAATGTGCCGAATACTATTTCATTTTCAGTGTCCTCGCATGATCCTGTTTGAAAACTGACAATTAAGAGTGGTCTTTTTGTGGCTGCAAGGGCAGAGTTCTGCATCCATCTTGCTATCATAAGAAAGTTCACTTCATTCTGACTGAACAACAATGTTGGAGTGGCAGCACTGTCACTCTGCCAGTTGAATGAAGCACTCTGCTGTCTCCATGCAGTAGACCAGATCCAGCATGATTTTTTCAGATGTTTGTTTCTAGTCAAGTCTGCTTTAAGTGACCTGACAGCTATTGTCCCCAAGTAGTCACAAAGGGAAGTTACATCACTTCTTTGAAGCAGTTAAACTGTCTGCATCAGTACAATTAGAAACTTTTCAGAGACTAAAACAACTGTTTCCTCCCCCCAGCCCAAAGTGAAAGCTAGCACAGAAGTTATTCCTTCTCCTGATTCAACAGCCCACACTGGAAGAGGTAAACACTTCAGCTAGTTTAATGTCTTTTTTTGCATACTAGTCTCAAAAAAATCCTTGCTTGACTACTGCCAGCTACTTATCTCTTGACAAGAAAGGGAGAGAGAAAGAGACAGCTCTCCAGTTGTACTCAGATGTAAAAGGCATTTGTAAAAAGAAAACATTGGACATCTGTTTGACCTGTTTTAACACAAGCATTTAATATGTTCATTTGCTGGATTGTTAATTTTGTTTATTATTGAAATGTGATTTGCTAGTCTTTGGAGAGTAAGTAATTTACAAACAGAACTTTCAAGAAACGATCAGCAAGCTTTAAAATGCATAGCACTATGTTGCAATATTTAGAAAAAATAACTCCAGAGGAGGTTCAAATTGCATCTTTCTCTCTCTCTCGCTCTATCTCTCTCTCTCTCTCTCCCCCAAGCATGTGTGTGTGTGTGTATATGTGAATGATTTACTCCTGTCTGGAGAGTTGGTTTATGTTAACCCTTTGTAATTTTTAGTGGAATTGGAACTCTCATGACTTTATATTTGTAGGAGGGGTAAACGCTAGGCAACTAATGTTTTAGGGGTTTCCAGGGGTTGCAAGGGACATCATAAGGAATTGTAAAGAAATTATAGGAGTGTCAACTTCAACACCTGGCTACCCCAGAATGCATACCACTCACCCTGTCAGGACCAAAATGAGGGACACTGCCCATTAAAATCAGACAAATGTTCAAAATCTGGGACACCATTTTTACTTGACGTGTAGTGCAGTGTCACAATTTTTATATCTATTCAAATGCACACAACAACTAGTCCTAAGGGTAACATTGTGCTACTGCCATTAATATATACAGTGCTCTCTTGTAAAAGGCATGCATAAGTAAATGAAAAGTTAATTGACTGAACAGAATTGAATCCCTATTACAAATGATTTCCCAAAAAATTTATAAAGTGGTATAAAATAAACAAGGTGGCAAACTGTAAGGAGCATCCTTGGCTATGTGTCGTTACTGTGCAGACAAAGTCTGGATTATTAAAAGCAAAACAAAAATAAAATAAATCCCATATTGTAGCTAACTCAACATTAGTATACAGCTGGGTCCCATCATAATACAGTAACTTCCTAAAGTATGTATCTATCATGGAGTCACCACTCTATGAATAGCATATTTCTTCACACATGTTCCCCTTGATTGTTTTTCTCCCTTGCTCAGTGCATATATTACCGTATTACCCACTTGATTATCGTGTCCATGTGGAATAGACCAGCATGAATTATGTGTGCCAGACAGTTTACAGTATTGACACTGTGCATATTATTAATTTTACAGTATATCCATTTGAATTTCATGACCTGTCATACATAAAAACAGAAACTGATGGCAGATAATGGCTGCTGGGTCCATCTAGTCTGCCCATTTTAATCATGATTACTTTTGCTGCAGACCCAACTTGATCTACAGCACTATCTCTTCTACTCCCTTCCTTTCTTCCTCCAAACCAAAAGTTAATTGGCTGAACAGACTTGCTGCCACATCACAAGTGATTTTGCAAAAATGAATAAAGTGGTGAAAAACCAACTAACAAAAAAAAAACAAGGTTGTAAATTGTAAGGAACATCCTTGGCTATGTGTTATTACTGGGTAGATAATGCCTGTGTTATTAAAAACAAAACAAAAATAAATTAAATCTCATATTATAGCTAACTCAACATTGGACATTGGTATACAGCTGGGTACCATCATAATACAGTAACTTCATATAGTAAGTACCTAACATGGTGTCACCACTCCTAGCATAGTGCTTCAAACATATTCCCCTTGATTTTTTCTCCCTTGGTCAATGCATATATTATTCCCCATTTGGTTATAATGTCTATGTAGCATACTACAACATGAATTATGTGTGCCACACAGTTTACAGCATCAAGACTGCACATATTAATAATTTTACACTGTATCCATTTGAATCACATTACCTGTCATATATAGAAATATAGAAACTGATGGCAAATAATAGCCACTGGGCCCTTTTAGTCTGCCCATTTTTAATTATAATCACTTTTGCTGCAGACCCAACTTGATCTACAGCACTATCTCTTCCACTCCCTTCCTTCCTCCTAGGATTCCTTTGTGCCTATCTGAGGCATTTTTGAAACCCACCACTGATTTCACCTCCATTGCCTCCCATGGAAGACTGTTCCAGGAATACACCACCCTTTCTGTGAAGAAGTGCCACCGCACATCTCTCCTGAATCTACCTCCTTCCAGCTTTGTATCATGACCCCTTGTTCTACAACACTTTTTCTCTGAAACATATCTCCCTCCTGTACCTTATTAACCCCCATGAGGTATTTAAGGGCTCCTTCATATTCCAACTCTCCCTCCTCTCCTCCCGGGTGTATATATGGAACTCTTTCAGTTTCCTTTCATAGGACTTCTGATGCAGACCTTGCAACATCCCTGAGCTCTCTTCTTGTTGCTTTCTCCATTTTCTAATTGTTTCTCCTTCCTCACCTTTCTCTTTTGACTGCTCCTTCCCCCAGCCTCCTTCACTAACCCCCTGCTTCCTTGAATAACTTTCATCCTGGTGGCACTCTCTACCCTCAGGATATCCCTACTCTGTATCTCAGCTTGTGGTGTCCCATTTTCTGCACCCCTTATTTCTTCCATCACCCCCTCGGTTACTTTAAATGTTCATCAAAGTAACACTTAAACCATCCACTGAAGACTATGGTTCCCACTTTGATGGAAGCAGGCTGTCACCTTGGTATAGGCTCTTTTACTTTCAGGTTGGCCCAAATCCCCACTGTAGCCATACCACTCCTCTCTGTACCATTTCTAATACCATTACTTGAAGGCCCTGGTGTGAAGCTCCCTCTCCTTCCCTATATAGTACAAGACACACTTGTTTGTATTTTAAACACATGGGAAACACAACATCAACCAGATAAATGATATAACTTTACCAAAAATGAAATTTACACACAGAGGTAACTATGGTAATTCATCTTTATGTTTAAGCCAGTGAAACACCCTCATCAAGTTAATGCATTAGCAGCCATAGTAGCTCTGACCAGAGTTTGCTTTAAACTGCTACAGTATGTAAAATTTAACATTGGATTTAAAATGGCAATATAGGAGTTTTCAGAGGACTGTTGAGCTGATGTGGTTTGGTTGCAGTAATTCCCTATTTGTGGAAGAGGATGACATATATTTTTATGACTTATTTTAGCTGTTATAAAAATATTTAAGGTGCCTTTTGGCCATTTACTGGGAGATGACCAATGGTTATGTTCTACAATTGAACCAATGAGGTGCCTGAATTTTAGTCATGTCCTGAAAACCATTTACAATGCATTTTGACTACTCTAAGAATGACTATAAACAGTTCAGTGTAGTATTACATGCAACACCACATTAAATTGGACTTGTTAATGATGGAACTAGTTCTGTATGGGTCTGCAATTAATGGCATTCATGCTGCCTTACCACTTCTGAATAGTGTCATGCTGGGAGCTGTGGATAGTGTTTGAAATCTGAAGGTTATTGGGGACTGCACAGTGACACTACAATATCATGTGTCAGTTGAAGTCTACAGTGGCTTTTTTCATCTCTAAATCATTGACCGGATAAAACTTTACCTTGCACCAACTGATCCAATCACACTGGTATGTGTCTTTATCATATCTACATTGAACATCTGTAGTGTTCTTTACCTAGGATTACCTGTGAGGGAATGTGTCACCTGAAGCTAAATCAGAATGGTGCATTCTGGCTGATTGCTGGACCCTTGCAGTCCAAGCTTACCATATCAGTGTTCTCTGAACAACATGGGATGCTAATTCCAAGTGCACCAACTTCAAAGTATTCTTAATGACATAAAGTGCCTGCATTATCTTGGTCCTGGTTACCCAAAGGACTTCATGACTCTATGCCCCTGGCTGCCTCATGCATTCCTCTGTAGCAGGTCTCCACTCCATTTCCAGATCCTCTCTTAAGTTTTCAGGTGATCAAGCATTTGGGGTGACAGCACCCGTGCTGTAGAATGCATTGCCCTCAGATGTGCATTGCCTTCAGATGTGACAGGAATCCTCATACCTGTCTCAAATACTTTTGTAAATTTAACATTTTTTT
The DNA here is from genome assembly GCA_016271365.2 of Neoceratodus forsteri. NCBI lineage: Eukaryota > Metazoa > Chordata > Ceratodontiformes > Ceratodontidae > Neoceratodus > Neoceratodus forsteri. The sequence goes on from CM057449.1 coordinate 992,373,490, forward strand.
AAATCCCACTTGCAAACTCACTTTTATAACTTGAATTTCAGGTCTGGCTGATGCATATATGCCATTTTATATTGTATTTGTAATTGTAAGATCTTCACCGCTTGGTCATTAAATGTTCTCCAGTTCATGTAAGGCACCCAGAGCCTCTGGGATTGGGTATCCTAAAAATAAACTCACCTTGCCTTGAATATGTTTTTTCAGAATGGCATTAAAAACTAGGGTGAAATGTACTTTTCTGCTAATTATTTGCTTACCTGCTCCACAAGTGACACTGCAGGCTGTCCAAGCTCCATACTTCCAGTTATACTCTGGATCTTGTATTTCATTCTCTGCATAAGCATCTTTTTTAATGGTGTATTCATACCTTATTCCTGGGTTTTTCTCCTGAAAAAGTAGCTGAAATGCAAGCCACAATATGTCATATTAATGCCACATTTCTTACATTTAGCACTTAAAAGGATAGAGGAAATCAACAGTCACTGTAGATCACAAACTTACTGGGTACTATCATATATAGAACCTGTCAGTAAAGGCATGTTTTAGACAAAAGAGAGTGGTTTTTGAAGAGAAATGGATTTTACAGTGAAACATTCTGAAATACAGCCACATAGCCCAATAATCTGAGGAGATGACTGTAAACCAATAGCTCCTTGCTCAATTTATTGTTTGGGCCAGTAATCTTGTACAAGTCATTTGGCATGCTGTTAGTCTTCCAGCTGTAAAGATGGGTAAATCAGGAGTTTGCTATGAACAAAACATTAAATCTCAGTGGACTGTTCCTAGGTTAATCAGTTTTAAGTTAAGTATTACTTAGGGTCAACTCGGAGAACATGGGGGTCCTAAGTGGTGCCAAAAGGGTCAGTCCTGGGACTGTCCTATTCAATATGTTTATTAGTGATACAGGTGACAATATCCAGGGCAAGATGCATCTCTTTGCCTGTGACACAAAAATATGAAGCATGATACACTGCAAGGTGGAGGTGAGGGAGATAAATAATGACATGGAGAGGCTAGAGGTGGTTCATAATATGGAAACTGAGATCCAGTGCCAAAAGTGCAAATTAATGCATATACTGTAGTTGGGGTCATGTGCTAGAAGTGCTGGAATTGCTGGCAGAGAGGACAGTAAGCACTCAGCTTGAGCCTAGATATATACAGTATATATACAGCTGCACCAGCCAGAATGCAACACAGTAATGCTGCACTACAGGAGATCACAAAATCTTGCAGTATACTGCACAGAACAATGTAATTCAGTGGCAATTAAGACATTTTATCATGCAGTATTTTGTGACATGTCATGTACTGCAGGTTACTGTATTGCATTGTGACTGGCACCACTGTATATCTGTGTGTGTGTGTGTGTGTGTGTGTGTGTGTGTGTGTGTGTGTGTGTGTGTGTGTCTATATATATATGTATGTAATAGATAACCCACTCTAGGGTGTGTGGTCACATTCTGATATATGCATGCCTTGGCGTCAACCACCCAAGGTGTGCATATATCAGAATGTGCCTGCACATCCTACAGTGGGTTATCTATCTTATAAAATGGCAAAATTGTTTTGAGGGGTAAAAGCCGTGCTCTGATATACGCACGGTCACCTGATGGTGTTTGCCCAATGCCATTGATTCTTTTTTCTAGCCCATTTTATATATATATATATATATATATATATATATATATCTTTGCAAATAAACTGTGTTAATGTACCAGTTAGTGCTCAAGTCAACACCACAAAAGTATGAAAATCTGGAGTTAGGGCTTCCAACCCTAACTCTCCCCCAACCTCAAGCAGAAAAAGGAAAAAACAAATAGGGTTTTGGATCTCTAGAGTCTTCGCAAATCAGTGGTGGGGTCTTCCTTGGAGTTGTCAACCCTAATGTTCACCCCTCCTGCAGCCTGTAGCCTGTAGCCTCCTGTCTGAAACACAAGGTACAACTCCAAGCCAGTGCCATCTGCTGATACACTTTTCAAAGGTAGAGAAGTATGTCTCACCTCATGTTGCCAATACAATGTGTTGTAGCATTCTACGTGGAGGGCCCTGCAGGCCCTATGTGAAGAAAGGAGATCACATCTGACCTTGTTTGCTCAGGAAACAAAGTGGACATTAGGGTTGACAACTACAAGGAAGACCCCCCCCACCACCACCACAACTGATTCGCCAAGTTGCCAGTGAAACAAACCCTTAATGTTTTTCCTTTTGCTGCTTGGGATGTGGGGGTTGGGGAGTTAGGGTTGGAAGACTGAATGCCACATTTCCACACTTCTGTAGCATTAACTTGAATCCTGAGACCTTAATGCAGTTTTTTTGCAAAGACTTTCCTTTCTTTTTAACATAGTGAAATCATACTCTTATTCATGCAGGTCCAAAGACATACAAATCCAAAGAGCTCAAGGGAAGACTCTGTCTGTCAATGGAACTACAGGGTCCTTGTGGGCCATGCATTTCCAAGCAGTGGCAGACACCAAGAATTCATGGGGCTGTCAGGTGGGCTGCAGAAGCACAGGGCTATATGCTCTCTGCAGTTCCATTAGCTGCAGAGATAGATGCACAGGGGAAAGAGTCCATTTGTTAACAATTGCACAGGGCCCTCTGCCACCCACTGGTGCCAACGTGCAGGGCCCATGCCAAGAGAATTGTCTTCACTAAAAGTGCAATGAAAGTTCACGATGAGAAACCAATTTAAGTCATGAAAATAAAAATTATGATGTGTAATTATATTTCAAGTAGAGCAACTTTTGGCCACAAAACAGAAAATCATGGCATGTAATCAAATTTCATGCTGAGAAACCAAATTTCTGCTGTGAAATGAAAAATTATTTTGCCAATCAAATTTCATGTTGCGCAACCAATTTAAGTAATGCAGTGGGAAATTTTATTTACAATGCAATTTCATGGGAAAGTTGCAATTTGAGCCCCAGAATGAAACAAATGTGGTCCACCCTGAACATTTAATGTCACAAAACCAATGATAGTCATTCAGCAGGAAATTATGATCCACAATCAAATTTCATATCCAGCAACCAATTTCACTTTTTGGAATTACAAGTTACGATCTAAACCCAAAATATGTTTCCAACAGACTTTTTTGAATTGCAATTTAAAACAGAGCTTTGCAAGTCAAATGTAGTTTTGCATTTCTCACCATTTAACACTAACAATTATAGACCACAATCAAATTTCATGTCCAGCAACCAGTTTGTCACACACAATATTAAATTATGATCTGCTGTGAAATTTCATATCGAGCGACCAATTTTTTTTGCTGCAAAATGGAAAATTAAGATACACATTCAAATTTCATGGCAAGAAGCTAGTTTAAGTCACAAAACAAAACATTCTGTTGCACACTCAAATTTCGAATCAAGAAAACAGTTTTTGTCGCAAAACAAAAAATCATGATGTGCAATCAAATTTCATGCAGAGAAAACATTTTCTGCTGTGGAACACAAACTCTGATGCACAATCAAATTTCAAGTTGAGAAATACATTTTTATTGTGAAACATAAAATTGTGGTGTGCAATCAAATGTTATGCCGAGAAACCAGTTTACTGATGTGAAATGAAAAATTATGATGTGCAATCAAATTTTGTGTTGCACAAATAATTTCCATTTAGCAAGTAACATTTATAATCCAGAAGAAAAATGTGTTTCCATCAGACATTTTTATTAATCACAATTAAAAAATTGTTTAGCAAGTCATATTTATTGTTGCACCATCTTAACGGTGTGACACAGAAAAGTATGCCACAATTAAAAAAAAACAGAAAAGATGTTAACATGGACAGAACAAATATTTAAAACATATTTATAATCATGACTGAAACAAGCCTCAGAATCTCAGTCAGCATGTTCTAATGAGGTACATTTATGTTTTCCTTTTTTTTACCAAGGTGAGAAACAAGATGGTGGGTGTCATGAAATGAAAACATATTTTTAGTGTTGTGAGCACATCTCATAAAACTAAAAATGGTCTTGTGATAGCATGTTATTGGTGTTGTATCAGAACGTTATCCAAAAAAACCTACTGAGCATGCTCAGAGCAAAAAAAAAAAGTTAAATCCTTATAACTCTGGAATTGTTTAAAATGTTTTCATGAAAATCTTCCAAAGGCACCACCTTTGCACAGCTTGCTTCTACTCTGAAAGTTTGAGAAAACAAATTCCATTCCATACAGGCTGTACGTGTGAGCAAACCAAAATCCCATACTAAATATAGGAAAAAAATTAAATGTCTATGGGGAAGGGGAAGGGGAAATTGTTTAACCAGGAAAGGCACACTAAGCCAAAGCTTGTTTCCAGGTGCGACCTGGGAGCACATGGAAGTTAACTGACTTGCTTAGGGTTACACAGTAGCAAGTGCCTATAGGACAATGACATATGGGGGCCTCAGAAACTGCACAAGCTGCCATCATGAAACTTTCCAAAGATTTTGACCTTGCCTCCTAGATAACACATGCAAAACATCAACTAATTTTGCCAAACACTGCCAAAGCCATTAAGGTGCAAAATTAAGCATTTAACATAGAACCTGTTGCTCAACCCTAAGTATAGGAGTGCTACCACACCCCTGTAATAATTATATCTATCTATCTATCTTTCTATCTATCTATCTAAATATATACAGTGGCCCCAGCCATGATGCAATGCAGTAATGCTGCAGTATATCACAAAATGCTGCAGTATACTGCAGGGAATGTTGTAATTCAGTGGCAATTACGCCCTTTTTTACTGCAGTATTTGGTGACATGTCATTTACTGCAAGTTACTGCATTGCATCATGGTTGGTTATGCATTCTTTCCATACTTAAAGTAGCAGTATAAGTGGGAAGGTGCAGGCAAAAGATTTTTAGAGATTTTCAGTATGTGTTTGGAGGACTTTGAGACTTTTTTTTAAATTTCTAGTAGGTTGTGTTGGGAACCTAGCTCTGGAAATTAATCTTGGGTGTGAATAGATTAAGAAAGCCCTGTGACTCAGGTGTGTGATTGGGGGGTGGAGCTGCCAGAGGTTTAATGGGGACAGGTAATCAGGGTGAAGGAAGGGGTGGTAAACGGAGTAACAGCCAGCATGTTTCATCATGCTCCTGTCCCAGCACATGAGTGGGATAGCACAGGAGAGGAGAATATGCCTCAGTAACATTTGTGAGAGCATGGCATGGGGACTGACAAAGATGGCCTCTTAACTCTCTCAGTCCACCCTAGCTCTTCAGTAAAAGTTTAAAAGTAACCTTACCTGCCTGTCTGAGCTCCACCATCTGGTGCCACTGAGTACAGTTCTATTTGGTCGTTTCAAACCAGTACCCATTAAGTCAGTTGTCTTCTCTGGTATTGTGTTTCATTCTGTGTGCAGTCTGCAAGACCCTCTCCTCTCAAGATATGATAGTGGGAATCACAACTGCAACCCCATGTGGAATAGCCCCTCCCTCAGATACATTTCTACTATGCTTGAAATCATGGTGACTAAAACTTCAGTTAGTATCTAACATAGTGGTGGAGCCAGGTTTGGGAGCGTTTGGGAGCCAGAGGGGGCCATTCAGTCAATAATGGGCTCCACAATGGGCACTAAACAGTGAATAAAGATGGTGGTAGGGCACCACTACTCACACTGGGGCATCCAGGAGGGGCAACTGCCCCCCAGCCCCCCCTCTAGCTCTGCCACTGATCCAACACTTCAGAAGATGTTAGGGTCCTGATCAACTGTGTTAATGCAGCACAGCAGTATGTGGATGACATAAAGGACATACAGCAACAGATCCTTCGGTGGCTTCATGACCATGAGATATGGCACAGATGCCTCTGTGAGTGAGCAGAAGACCGAGACAAATGGGGATGCTCCCTGGAATAACATCAAAATCCTTGGCATCCCAATGGGAGCAGAAGGACACAGTATGGAGTGCATCCTAACTGAAATGCTCCCACAGCTAGTAGCTCCAGCATGGCAGGGCCCACTGAAGGTTGAGTGAGCAAACCACCCCTGGGGGCCACCACTTCCTTCCAGCTCTGACTCAGTCCCATTATTGCATACCTCCTCCAGTTCTCGGCAAAGGAAAGTCTGGCACATCTGGCATGAGAAATGGATCACCTCAGCTGGAGAGGTGTGACAGTGTCCCTACACCTGGACTACTCCATTTAAGTGGTGCAGAGAAGAAAGGAACACATGCTCATATAGACTGCACTATGAAATGCTGGTATAATGTATCACTTTATGTGCCTTACAATTTTTTTAGTTATGAGAAATGCCCAGGAATGTAAGTGCCAGAGTCCACAGGAAGCCAAAACTCTCATTAATCACTAGTGATCTTCTATGAACTTAGACACTGCACACTGCAGGAGATTGCCAGGGGTCTGGAACAGGCAGACCACAGGAAAAAGCAATGCCCCCCCGTTATAGTGGGAACAGCATAGAATTCCTTCCCTGCAGAACAACATGGCAGTGCCCACCAAGCAAGATGGTTTGGAGACTCAGTCACACCAGTGAGGGAAGTCAGGAACTAAGCATAGTAACCAGCAGGGAAGAAAACAACTGGAGTTGATCACAGTAGACTCCAAAGATGAAATCACAAGGGAAGACACCGATCTGATAGTGCCACTCCCTCACCTCTGCCTGCAAAAGCTACCTGTCAATCCCCTGATGAGCCCCCTAGAGACCTGTCAGTACTGATCTACTTCACAAGAACTGATGGACCTCTCTGAAGCACCTGCCAGTGGTGCTACTGTCAATGCCTCAACCCCCTCCTGGGCCTCAATTGTGGGGAACACATATGAACTGCATGCTGCCCTGACTCCGGGAACTGTAGTCCCTCCTCCCCAAATTAAGCTGATCTCTCCAGTCTACACTTTCATGGTGCCACTGCAATGTGTTTCCTGAAAGTAATTCTACATATCCTTTTCAAATTCCCAGCAGTGGCTGGGCTGAACTGCTCCACGGATATTACTTTCAATAGATGATGCACCTCTGGGATGTCTGGACTTGTTAAACAGTAGTATTGTTATCCTCGTGGTCAATGTGGATGGAGGGGCGATCTTTGCTCATTACTGCAAACTTGCTCATCCAACCTCCCCAAAGCCTTAGCATAATCATGTGGGCTCTTCAGAAACCAACAGTCTGTGGAGTTAGTTGTTTTTGATGGCTCATTCACTAGCTTGGAGTGACTCCAACTGGGGGGGTAGGGAATAAGGGCAAATCCACTATCTACAGCTGTCTATCACCCTATCATGTCAGTCCCCCAATCTACTATGTGCTGGGAGACTCTGGTGTTTTCTGCCATTCTCACCCATCAGTCCCTTTCAGGTAGTGCCTCTCCCTTCAAATTATATTTTTGTCACTGGTGACTGTACACCTCCTACAACCGGACACCCCCTTTCCAACTCCCCCTTCACTTGGTGGGAACAGTGGCAGATGGGAAACTGTGGCTAATACTGCACATCCTTGTCTTAGCTGCTTCCATGAGGGGTAGGTTGGCCCCTCAGCTATCAGCATCACCTTGGGCCACTTTTACCTACATGTTCCTGACAGGAACTGTGGTTCCCCCAATGGCAGCTGCCCAGACCGAGCTGATGGGCAGTTGTTTTCATCTGTATTGCTGGCCTCTTCCCAGCTGCTATCATGGCCCCTACAGAAGGCTTACCTGGGTTGGACATGGCCATGGTACAGGTTATTAGTAGGGATGTAAGTTTGTCATGGCAGTCATACACATCATTGATTCCATGATGTTTGATCTTTATTCAGGACTTCCATGACTTTCACTAGTGTCATCAGAATGTAGCAATGATGATGGTGCCACAACATTTACTACTGTTTACTAATGATTTCATGAACAAACAATGAGTCAATAAAACCTCATCCATGACAAACTTACATCCCTAGTTATTAGCTGTCACTGCATGTACCTCACTAAAGGGCTGAGGAGAAAAACACACCGTTTTACGTCACTACCCTACATACTGCCTCTATTTCTAGGGTGTAGAGGATATTTTTCTCCTCTTTCCTAGTAGGCAGTAGGTCACCCATCTCCTGGCTAGCTGTGTATGAATTCTTATCTGTAGGTTGTTAGGGCCATTGTCCAGTTAGCATACCAATAAATTTGCCTGCAATCTGTACTGTTTATTTAACCTTTTCTGCTTTATACAATACTCATTTGGGTAATTACTACTAACTGTTTTGACCTATGCTATTGTAATTTCATTGTACTCATGCTATGTACCTGTCTTTGATTGTTGTACTCTTCCAGGTTATGCCTGAAAATAGTCATTTCATGACTAGTTCACCTACCCGGATAACAAAAACTAAATAAGTAAATAAATAACCAGTTAACATTTTACAGATAGCACTGTCTACAACAGCGCTTCCAATACCAAGTATGCCTTTACAGTAACAAGGGTAGAATAGTGCATGCCAGATACTGCTGTTCTTGTAGCTGTGAAGGCATATGGGAGAGTCAAGCAGTTGGAAGCGAGGCGACTGGATGAGCCGCTCCTGTGGTGGAGAAGCTAGGGCACTCACATCCAGGGCAGAGGAGACCCAAAGACCTGGGTTCTTTTCCCAGTCTCCTGGGTTGTGGGTTTACAATTTTCCATTCTGCCTGATGTTTGTAAATGTTGTTTGTCCCTTCACAAGTGTTATTTTTTTGCCTGACTATTGGGTTTACTAGATTTCTCCCCCCAACCCGTGGTTCTCCCTATCCCAGAGATCCCGCCACGGAGTTGGTTTTATAAAGATGGGGGGCAAAGTCACCCACATAGGGGGGGGTGGAGGAGCACCCCACAAAAACACAAATTTAGTCTTTTACTTAGCCATGGTAGTGGTCCTCCATATGTTTTTGGACCTTTACTTTTGGTGCTGTTGTTTCAAACTGCATTTTTTTATGGGCGCTATTATTGCTGGCACCATTTTTCCTACGTGGTTCATGACCATGTTATTGTGACTTAAGGCATCTTGACCTAGTACCCTAGTCTTCTGGCTGAAGTATTATTTGTCAGTTATTAACTGGTTTATATTGACTGTTTTAAACCTTTTAAAGCCTTTTTAAGAGTGTTATATTGTCGTTAGGTGTTATACCCAGATACAGTACTCTGTTAACCCCTCCTCACCTCTCTCAATGTGGGACAATGAGTAGTTTAACTTCCCTATTATACTCCCTACTTACAGAATCGTGTGCCCCCTTAGGCGGCTATCACTCTATAGTGTACCAATATTGCTTGACTTGGCCCTTTCTATCCATGGCATCTCAGGGGGCAGAATCCCCAATGAGATTGCTATCCTGGAATGTCAAAGGCCTAAATAGTCCTGCTAAAAGAACTAAAGTCCTGCAATACCTTAAATCTCTCTGGATAGATGTAACACTCCTTCAGGAGACACACCTCACTGGGAAGACCACCCACTTGCCCTGCAAGAGGTGAGTGGAGGAAACGGTGAACAGCTCTTTATGAAGCAAATGAAAAGGACTTATGATCCTGGTTAACAGAGCACTTAACTGGACCATAGAAAAGTCCTTATCAGACCATAATGGGAGGTGTGTGGTGGCTCACTTGGCTTCACGGTCAGGAAAGTCATTGTGGCCAGTGCCTATGCCAGTAATTGGTATGATGCTGATTTCTTCCCCATCTCAGCAAAGTCCTTACTTACCTGCAAGAAGAACCCTGTTACCCTCTCTTATTGGGGGATTCCAAGTTTGGTCCCAAAATGATTGTAGACAAATCCAAAGTATCCCATATAGCCACCCCAAATTAGGTGTAGCACTCCAGAGAATGATAACTGAGTTGGGCCTACTGGATATCTGGAGGAGTGCAAACCCCACAGGCAGGGACTATTCTTTTTACTCCCACTGGACCAGGGAACTCCACGCATCCCACTAGGAGACATATTGGGCCCAAGTCTAGTTCACAAACAGTGGGCTGCAGCTTTGAAATCACCCCACAGACCTCTTCACCCCCACTGCTCTAATGTCACTTCAAACAAGTGGAGTGCCCTTACAGACAGCTGATGCAACGCTGCCAGACCTAGAAAACCTAGTTGGGGAACATCACAGCCCTGATGGAGGACACTGTCAGAGAAGAAAAGAGAAAACTCCTCACAATTTGAGACAGAAGCTAGTCTAACTGGCTGCAGACAGGCAGGGTGAAGCAGCCTGTCCACAAACCAAAAGAGTTGAGCCAGTATGTTCCTCTTTGCAGCAATCTCCTTGGACAAATAAACTGCCTTCTTATAAGAAACTGCCCCTTGATACTCACTGTAGTGAATTCTCAGAGTCAACTTGTCCTCCTGTGACTGTGGCTTTTGCTAACAATGCTCCAATCTCCAACCCATGGTCTTCATCTCCTTGAGCTCCCTATCAAACCAGGGAGATCTCAAGCAAGAAGATGTTGGTTGTATACAGATTGGCACAACAGCATCAAATGCAGAGGTGATGGCCCTATTATAGGCCCCCACTGCGTCACTCATGCTAACTGCACAAGCAGCACTTACTGCCGAGAGGTCCACTACCACCAATAAGCCCTCCTGGGAAAATCCCCTTAAAGGACAGTAATGTACCAACTCCACAGGAGAAGGGCTCACAGGGGACCCTAAATGAGATCCACACTATGCAGTGATTCAACCGTGAGGCCAGATCAATTTTGAGATTATAAATCTCAAATTCTAGTGAGAATACTAAGTCCAAGGCACGACCATGGCAATGGGTCACAGAAGCAACTGTTTATGCAAAGCCCAGCAAATGTCATTAGCTGGAGGAAGCCATGTCCCAATTGTGATGAATCGTTGTTGATCCAAGCACTGAAATCCCCAAGGACCAACCACCTGGGTGACTCCAATAGTCTCTCAATGACAAATTCCATGACTTCCTGCAGAAACTCCTTCTCACACCCTGAAAGCCAACACACAAGAAGGATCCTGGGTGTCACATCATTTGAGCATGGACTATTTAGGGAGCATCAGTTTGACACCATTAATTTAGCAGGGATGAATTCAGCAACTTGCAGCTTTAGTGCATTATCAGTTCAGCATTGTGTGCTCACTATAAGGAATAAGAATAAAGAAAGTCTAAATGAAAATGGCAGTGAAACAGCCAGAAATAAAAACCCCAACACAGTCAGAAACAAAACCCCAAACCCAGCTTCTGCATGATGAGACAGCAGAAACTGAGGATACAGGACCTCTTCTCCAGAAGCTACACCCCTCCCACAGTAAAGTTGCCTAGGGATCCAGGGGTCAGTCCACCAGCAGAAACACTTGAAGGATCCTTTGCATCACCAGAGATTATGGACTCAGAACCACACTATTATGATGACAACAGAGTTGGGCTGCAATCGTTGACAAGGAGCTGGGTAGAAAACAACACAGCCTACTGCCAAACCTGCTAAGAAGCCCACACTCACAACCCAAAACTCTTTTATCTGAGTACTACTATGCTTGTTAACTATCTGAACATGAGTGATAAGTGATTTTGTTAGAGCCCGGCAGGGTGATGGGTGGGTGGAGGGGAGGTGATGGTGTTTGTGAGGGAATTTCTAAGGGAATAAATTTAGTCATAACAGGTGATTGGGTCGTAAAGGTGAGAAATTGTATACTGCTGTCAGACTGAAAGTCATGAGAGGCAGAATACAGAGGATTCATATAGGTCACGACAGTCTAACTGCCCTGAAATGACGAATAACCCCTGAGTGTTTCCAGAAACAAACCATCTTCCTGCCATGTTCCCTTTTTCATTTCTGTGGTCCTCACTATCTCTCCACACAACACCTTTTCACTCACAACTGCTGTGTTATGTAGGGTTCAGACCTACTGAAAAATAAGAACAAGCATCTACAATATAACTGTAATCAGGTTGCCGTGAATGATGATACTGAACAGAGCTGAATTAATGTGACGCTGAACCGATGGCACTGAATTGACATGCGCTGAACATTCTGGGTTCAGTTGACATGTATTCAGATCCTGCAGCCTGCACTTGCACCCCCACACTTGGCCACACATTCAAATGAGGAAGAAGATCCCACTGGGAGCACCCAGAAATTCAGGTCAGATCAAAAGCAGATGGCCACACCCCCACCCCTGTGTCCCCTCCTTGGGCAGTGTACCACAGAGAACCCTGCCGGGATAGATGCCTCCAAAACCGGGCCAGCACTGTCACATAGCCAAGTCTCTGTAATGCAAGCCAGATCAACTGAGGAACCCAAGTCTGCAATAATTGCAGTTTTGTTCCAAATCCTAACCGACCTCGCATTGCACAATACTGTCCCCAGGGGACTAGCCGAGGCTTCCAGTCTAATGACTACTTGTCCGCTCAGTGCAGCAGAAGCCCTGGGAATGGACATCAACCTCATCTGGCCTCTCCCAAAGTCCAGTTTTGTTCCAGGGTGCCTTCTGGTCCTGACCACCCCACAGCAGCCCTCTCCCACTATAGCCCCATTAACCCACCACCAACCATTCTGCTCCCACATGATCTCAACTCTCTACAGCATCTAATAGCTGCAGGGGTCAAAGGGGGATCAGTGAAAGGGCAGAGGGTCCACAGCCAGGAATTAGGGTAGGTAATCCTCTGGGGTCTGAAACCAATGCACATCCTCTTCTTGAATTATAATACTTTAATATTATAAATAACTTAAAACCCTAACAACCTTCCACATGCTTACCAACATCTGCACACACATCCCCAAATCCACTGTATTACCCAATCCATCTCACATCAACTAGCATAGAATATTAGTAAAACAATAGGTTAATATAAAACAGTATAATAGGAGAATCCTTGACAGGGTGCTAAGGAGGAGTAATGCTCGTACAAATGTTGGCTCCTGTTCAGAAGCAGTATCCAAAGACAATGTCCACCATCAAACAAAGTCACAGCAGTTCATTATTATGTCCCTACAGCATTGCTCTCACCAATGTGGGGGATAACTGGAGGCTTGCCAGTTGGAGAATGGTGCTGTCACCACCAAAATCAAAAGGAGCTGTCCCAAGTGTAACACTGTAAACAAGAGGCGGACTCTGTTACCTGTACAGAGGGCTGCTACTCAGGCAGCTCAAACAAAATAACCAAGTCTGTTTGCTTCTGGCCCATTGCTGAAAACTCAAAGACTCAGCAAGCCAGAACAAAGTCCTAAACAGTTTATTGAGAAGTGTCCCCCCAGCAATGTTGTCATCAATGCCTTGAAGGTAATGACAGAAAACAATTTATGGAAACAGAAACTGTGAGAGAGAAAATGGTGCTTTCACCACATAATTCCTGTGAATTGTAGATCTTCTAGGAATGTGTGTCCCACCAAATGGCTAAGGTATATACCTTCTGTCTGACTCCGGACCACAGCCACCGACCTCCTAGGATCCTTGGCCACTTCCCACCGGTACACCAGACCCACAGACTCTGCTCCCAGCCACTTCAGTCAGTTTAGAAATTAACTCCAAACTTCAACAGTCTGTGCACTGAGACTCTGAGCCTAGCCAGAAACACACAATTCTTCACTATAATCAGGACTCTCTAAAAACTGCAGAAGCCACCACAGACAAACAGCATAAAAAAACTGAAAACTCTTCAGCAGCACACCGGTGAGTTTCCTCTCTAAAAATAAGATAGCTAACGCATATGCTGACTCACTTGCCCAACCTTTTCTAACCTTTTGCCTTACACCTCAAACCTAACTAACAGGTAGAACTAACTTACTATAAATAAAATTACTAAAAATGCTTTACATTGGATGCTGCAAAAATGTGTATCCAGAGTAAACTAAAGTTTCTCCTTATTCTGGTTTAAAATTAGAAGGAGCATCGTAGATTTTCATAAAGCCTTCAACTCTGTTGAGAGGACATTCCTCCATGACATATTATTGTTATATGGCTTTGGACTATCCTTCAGGAGCTGGATTCACACTCTATACCATGCCCATTTGGCAGTGGTTCTTACCAATCAGACAATATCCCCTTCCTTCATACTACTTACAGGCATGAGGCAGGGTTGTCCCCAATCCCTCCTTTTCTTTCTACTGGCCTTAGACCCCTAACCAGAACATTGATAGCATAACCCAACATTCAATGGATCATGGTGCATGGCTCTGACTACCTGGCAAATACCTACACAGATGATCACCTTGTCACACTACCACAACCCTACCAGTTACTCACACCTGTGCTCAGGGTCCTATATGATTCTACAGCCTTGTTGGAGCTCAATGCTAACCTCAATAAAACCATGCTATCCCCTCTGAATCAGAAGTGTGATCGCAGCTGCTGCTAGTGTTCATATGTGAGATAGATGGAGAATGGTTTCAAATATTTGGAAATCCAGGACACAACTAAGTGGACAGACCCATTATATGTAAACATCTCTCCCAAACCTGCAGATCTCAAGCAATAGATCAGGCACTGGCTTAAGCTCAGTCTATCCTTCATGGGAAAGATAGAGGCTATCTATACATTTGCCCTGCTCAAGTCTGTTTATGTATTTGGGAACATGCCTCTCGGCATCCCAGATAAAGTATTCCACATGGTGGAACAACTTATCAGTCTCCTACTGTGGGAAGGCAAATCTCCAAGGCTAAGCAAGGTTGACATGTATGTTCTCTAGAGTAGAGAAGGGCTAAGACTACCCTGGTTTGAGGGTTATGCCTTATCTTACCACATGACACAGGCTTGCAGTGGCCTTCCCCTCCCTCAGCTAACATCACAATTGGTGCACCTTGCAGCTGCTGTAGCAGCAGTGCAGCCACAAACCCTCAGTAACTTCCCTCATGCATCCCATTCTATCAACTACTATACTTGTCTGAAAAAAGTGTATGGCCCTCACCTTTACATCCAAATCTCCCCCCTCCCTGACTACACTCTTACATCTGGCAGAACCCAGATATCCTGGTTAGAGGCCAACCTACCAGGTAGAAAGTGTAGGTGGAGAACGCCATCAGATGTCTAGCAGACATCTCTGTCCAGGGCACTGCCGCCTTACTCTCATTCCAGCAAATCCAGGAGAATGCTGGAATTCCACACATTGATTTTGGGAGGTATCTGCAGCTAAAGGCAGCACCTCAGGCCCTAGACCAATACCCAGATCCGCACACTTTTTGGCAATGGTTACATATGTCAGATGTCTCCTCAGCTTCCCATGGTATGGTGGGGAAAACCTATGCCATGATCAGAGATGTGCAAAGATCTGTCCTTGACTTCAGTCAGCAGAAATGGGAACAAGATTTGGCACCCCAGAGCAGTGGCCCAGTGGGAGTTTTGCATTGCCTCTGCACATCAGGCCTATAGGGACAACAAAAGTAGGCTAATTCAAGTGAAAATCCTACATAGATGGTAAAAAAAAAACCACACGTTCTGATGGATATTGGCCTCCTACCTCATTCTTTGTGTTGGCGTTTCTCCCATCAGGAGGCAGCCATTCTGCATATTTTGAATTGCTCCCATCAGGAGGCAGGCCTTCTACATATTTTATAGAAATGCCCTTGGCATGCCAAATGTGGCAGAGAATCTTCACTGTTTGCTCCAGTATCCTGCACCGTCCTCTCCCACGTTCACCTGCTGTAACAGTCCTCAAGATCACTGCTCACGCACAGTAACAGGTCAATACTGCAGTACAAAAACAGCATGGCAATACCAATGCTGTGTAAAGTGCTAAAGCACTGAGAGTGGCAAGGGTATAACAGTGATAGGGAATTAATACTGCCCCTGTTGCTCTGTGCTCTTACTACTGAGGGATCAAGTTCCCATGTGTGTGGTAGCTGGTCAAGCTGCTCCCATGGTGGAGTGGCTAAGGCACCAGCACATGGGAGGGTTGGAGACTTGGGACCATGGTTTGGTTCCTCCCAGGTCTCCTGGTGTTGCAGTTTGTTTTTTTTGAAAAGTAAATTTGTCCCCCTCTTTGAGTTTCACCCCATCCTCTAAGTCCCCACCCCTTCGGAGTTTGTTATTTAAAGTCCAGGGGTAGGGGGAAAAGCCCCCCCATGTAGGGGATGACAAAAAAAAAAGAAAATCCTATCATTTTCAGTGGGGTGTGCTGTTTTGTTCCTGTTTTTTTTTCTTTGACCTTATTTCAGGAAACGCTGTGTTGCCTGTGTCGATTATTGCCATGCTGTTTTTGTCAGCAACATTATGACCCTGTGCCCTCACTCAGATATCAGATGTATCCAAAGCCTACCAATGTTCGCTCCTTACAGCACTTATAGAAGCCAAACACTTAATACTTATGAATTGGAGGCAGGCAGGCATCCCCTCCCTCCTCACCTAGCACTCTGTTCTCTCAAGGTTGGCAATCTTTGAGAGGCTGTCTTAAAACAACAGGCAAGAATAAGTTAAATCATAAGAAATGGGATCCCTTCCTGTCCTCACACCTCTGCTCAGCATCCCTACCCCAGCCCTGTAATCCTCTTGCAAGCACTAATACAGAGGAGTAAATCCTACTCACTGCCTCACCATTCTGTCCCCATTTACCTCACCAGGCCAGTCTTGGTTAGGGATGGAAGAGGCTATGATGAGTACTGTACATATAATCAGAATACTCTCACCTTATCTGCATTAGTAGATGAAGTTACCTGTATAGACCAGAAAAGTTTTATTATTGCATACTTTTTGTCTCCAACTGGTGTTTTCTACTGTAGCTGACTGCCTACCTTACTCTGTTTCTAATGTTGCCTGATCTAAGCTGTTAGTATGATTTATGCATGTGACCACTCTATTGATGTAAATTGACACTGCTGGCTATTTGTTGGTGTATATTCAAAAAACTTCATTTTTCAATAAAAATGATTCATGATAAAAAGAAGTAAGATTTGTAGAGCATCACATATAATCCATAGTCCACACAAAACTCTATAGGGGGACACCAGACCAAGGTGAGCTAAAAAAGCTAAAATAATACCAGAATGCAAACTAGTTGACCTTGCTGTGAAAGGTAAAAATATGATTTTTTATAGTTACATAAATTCCTAAAAAAAACATAAATGCAAAGTTAGTCACCTTATAACTCAAACAAATGCTATAAATGCCCCCAAGGACATGAACATTTACTAAATGACCATTTATGTAAGGCCGTTTGCACAAATAACTCAATGCCAACTTTAAAAAATATTCAAGCCTCATCGAAGATTACTTTTAATTATGAGGAAATCTTAAACAAAGTAAAAACTTTAAAATCTGGCTCCTCTCTTGGACCAGATGGAATAACCACTGAAATGATTAAAATCATGCATAAACGTATTGTATTCCCTTTAAAGTTAATTTCTACTTAAGTATACAATCAGGACAAGTTCCAGCTGATTGGCAAAGAGCAAATGTGATGCCGCTTTTCAAAAAAGGAGAAAAGGGGAATATAGATAATTATAGACCCATCAGTCTTATGCCTGTGTTATGTAAAATAATGGAAGGAATTATCAAAGACAGGTTAACAGCTATACTTGCGGAAATTTGATGAAAATCAACATGGCTTTTCCAAAGGCCGATCATGCACAACAAACCTTCTTTGTTTTTATGAACAAGTGAGTCAAAAGTTAGATAAAAAAATACTGTGTGACATAGTTTTTTTTTATTTTAAAAAGGCTTTTGACTTGGTACCTCACTGAGCTCTAACCCAAAAACTAAAAGCCATGGATGTTCACCCTGAGTATATTACCCGAATACAAAACTAGCTAGCAGGTCGTACACAAGGAGTAATCATAGATGGGTATCTGTCCGATTGGAGATCGTTATCAAGTGGCATCCCTAAATGATCAGTATTAGCCCTTTTGATTTTTTAGGTTTTTCATAGCTGATTTGTCCCTAAACCTAGATAGTTGGATCATTAAATATGCAGATGACTGCAAAATCGGTGGAACCTGTAGTAATGAAGTTGAGATAAAACAACTTCAAAAATATCTACATAAACTGTCAGCCTGGTTTAACAAGTGAGGCCTGTTTTTTAACATCAATAAATGCAGTGTTATGCATTTTGGCACCAAAAATCCTGAGCATGGTTACTTCCTAAATGGCCATCAGCTAAATAAATCTCTATTTGAGAAGGATTTAGGGATTATAATATTAAATGATTCTGCCTTTGATAGACAAATAACTGAAAATCTCAATAAAGCCAACAAAGTCTGGTGGTCTATTAGATGGAACATCAATCTAGAGATAAAGCAGTCCTCTTTCCATTATACAGGGTCTATATATGCTCTTTATTAGACTTTGCCTCACAACTCTGGTGTCTGTACAAAAAAAGGACATTGTATGCATTGAAAATATAAAGAAAAATAACAAAATATGTACAAGGAGCTAAAGAACTTGGCTATGAAGAAAGACTAAAAAATCTCAGCCTAATGTCTGTAGAAAGTAGAAGAATGAGAGGGGATCTTATGTTGGCTTAGGAAGTTATCAACAATCAATACCTTATGGTCAAGATGGGTCTCAACTTCATACAAATTAATGTTAATACTAGGGGGCACCCTCTAAAGTTGGATCAAAATCACTTTTTTTCAATAAAACAAACAAAGTTTTTATCACAAAAAACTATTAAACCATGGAATTCATTACCCACAAATGTGGTTATTAGCGAATCGAAGCTCATATTTAAAAATAGATTAGAGCAGTATATGTCCTCTGAATGCACATTATACTATTATGGGTGAAAGACAGGAGCTTTATATGGGCATCTGCCTTCTGCTCCTTTTTCACTCCTTAGTAAGGAGGTAACACATTATTGTTTACAGTATTCAACCAGCAACGGGGAAGGTAGCCAGAGGTTGTAGACATATTGTAAGTGGGAAAGTTGCAGTACACACCCAGAATAAGGTCAGTACAGGTAGATGGGTTAGAAAATGGAAAATGAGAGACACTTTATTCAGAGTAGGGTAACAAATAAGTTTCTGGCAATTGAAAGGGAAGGGTACAATATGAAGTTCCAGTAAGTGGGTAAACAGAAGTAGACAACAGAGCAAATTACCAGTAGCTTGGTTAGAAAAGAAAAAATAAGAGGCATCTTATCTTGGGTAGGATAATAAATAAGTTACAGGCTAGCAAAATGTATAGATAGTAATACAACAGGAGTAGAAAGAAGGTAGCAGAGTAAAGAGAAGTTTCAATAGACACCAAGTAAAGAAAGAAGAGATCATGGAAGTGGTGCAATGCAGTGGGTGTGTGGCTGAAGCCCTTTGGAACACCTTCTGTAAATTGTGGTGCTGTCCCATTTGTATTTATCACTCTCAGTTGAAGGGGTAGGTTGCTGAACTCTGGGCCAATCTGGCAAGGGTACAGCGCACCTTCTGCCCCCAACCAAGGGCTACCAGGTCTACCACAGCTTCTCCAGTGGATGCCTAGGCATAGGCAGAGTGGTTGGATCTTGGTGGGCTCTGGGAGTATGGGGGGTGGCGGGAAGGCTGCACACTCCTCATCCTGTAGCCCTGAACAATTCCTTTGCCACACTGGCAGGATGGGGCAGCCAAAAGGCAGCACTCATAACAGTGGGAAGAGAAGAATTAGGGGTGCTCAGAAGGGGAGGTCACAAGGAACGAGGAAGAGGCCCCCAGCCAAGGAGGAAGCAGAAGCTGGTGAAGAGACTCTATTGTTGGAGGGAAAGACTTGGGAGCAGCAGGAATAAGGGAGAGTGAGGTTAAGTGCCTGAGAGGTGTTTGACTTGAAGGGATGGACAGCATATCCAGAGGATTGCTTAGGAAGCAGGAAATGGGAGAAGTTAGATGCCACTGTCCACCTGTGAAAAAATGAACTGGCAAGGGACAGGGTAGGGGTAGCACATGTTACCCTAAGGCTTTGGGATCTTTCATTCTTATTTTCATACAACTGTGTCTAAGTGCATATGGTGCAACAAGCTTAGCTTAGGAAGCCTAACTGATAGGATTTGATGTGCTGACATGTGTTAGTTAATACATTCATTTCTACTGTAGTTACAAGTGCATATTCACTGATCAGTACTTTTTAGCTGTACTTGAAATATAGACCTAATGAGTTAGGGAAACACACAAACTACGGACTATAAGGAATAAAATATTTTTACCATATATAAATGTGCAAGGAGAAGAGACAAGGAAAACACATACTTTTCCAGAAGGTTAGCTGATAGGAGCTTAGCAACTACACAATAGCAGGAAACAGTGTGCAGCTCTCCTAATACAGCACAAACTACATGCCATGTATGGTCATATTCCTGTTTCCTGAGTAAGTGAAGGATGTTGAGACTGGGAAGCTGCCTCTGTTGTCCAAAGGACTGGTATGTATTGCCGTTTTTCCTGTAACTTGGCATTTTCTGTAATAAATGTTTTATATGCCAATTTTGTGCTACTACACATCATACTAAGGACATGAAGGAGCTAGGAAGCTGTATGGCCCATGAATGCTCCTATGTATTTAATAATAACAAATCTTTGCTACTGAAAGGATATATTTATCAAGACAATGCCTGAAAACTTCTTTCAATCTACTAGTAATAACCTCTATTGGTAATTTATTCCAAGGATTCATCATTCTCAAGGAAAAAAAAGTATTTGAGTGGCATCAGATTAAATTTATTCCCATATAACTGTAGAGGGTGACCTCTGGTGTTATATTTGTTGTTCTTAAATTCAAACCCCAATGTAGTAAGTAAGTAGGGATCCTGAATAATGTCATACATAAACAAAAGAGCACTTCTGAGACATCGGGTGGTTAAGGACATGTGGTTCAGAGATTTAATTTTTGATTCATAAGAATCATTATGTAGTCCCTTGATTTGTTTGGTGATTTTCTTTGTACTTTCTCTAATAAATTATTATCAGAGTTCCTAAAGGGGCACCACAATTGTGAGGCATACTTGAGGTGGGGGCGAACATATGCTCTATATCAAAGAAAGAAAAGAAAGAAGGTCAGTGTGTATTCTGTGCAGTGAAAGGTACTGTATCAGCTGACTTTGCTAAACCAGTAGGAGGAAAGAGAGCTTACCTGGGGGTGTGGTTTAGACACTATAAAAGCAGGTGAGTCAAATTACAAATTCCTGTAGCTAGCCTTGCTTGTAGAGCAGAAAGCAGCTAACTAAAAGAAGCTACATTTTCTTCTTAATTTAAAATGTATATCTCGGCAGGAGTCAGTGTCTGTTAAGATTAAGTAGACAGATAACTTTATTAGAAGTAGAAGAGGACGTATTTGGGGTTAAAAAAAAGAAAGAAGGTCAGTGTGTATTCTGTGCAGTGAAAGGTACCGTATCAACTGACTTTGCTAAACCAGTAGGAGGAAAGAGAGCTTACCTGGGGGTGTGGTTTAGACACTATAAAAGCAGGTGAGTCAAATTACAACTTCCTGTTGCTAGCCTTGCTTGTAGAGCAGAAAGCAGCTAACTAAAAGAAGCTACATTTTCTTCTTAATTTAAAACGTATATCTCAGCAGGAGTCAGTGTCTGTTAAGATTAAGTAGACAGATAACTTTATTAGAAGTTGAAGGGACGTATTTGGGGTTAAAAAAGAAAGAAAAGAAAGAAGGTCAGTGTGTATTCTGTGCAGTGAAAGGTACTGTATCAGCTGACTTTGCTAAACCAGTAGGAGGAAAGAGAGCTTACCTGGGGGTATGGTTTAGACACTATAAAAGCAGGTGAGTCAAATTACAACTTCCTGTTGCTAGTCTTGCTTGTAGAGCAGAAAGCAGCTAACTAAAAGAAACTACATTTTCTTCTTAATTTAAAACATATATCTCAGCAGGAGTCAGTGTCTGTTAAGATTAAGTAGACAGATAACTTTATTAGAAGTAGAAGGGGCCATATTTGGGGTTAAAAAAAAGAAAGAAGGTCAGTGTGTATTCTGTGCAGTGAAAGGTACCGTATCAGCTGACTTTGTTAAATCAGTAGGAGGAAAGAGAGCTTACCTGGGGTGTGGTTTAGACACTATAAAAGCAGGTGAGTCAAATTACAACTTCCTGTTGCTAGCCTTTCTTGTAGAGCAGAAAGCAGCTAACTAAAAGAAGCTACATTTTCTTCTTAATTTAAAACATATATCTCAGCAGGAGTCAGTGTCTGTTAAGATTAAGTAGACAGATAACTTTATTAGAAGTAGAAGGGGACGTATTTGGGGTTAAAAAAAGAAAGAAAAAGAAGGTCAGTGTGTATTCTGTGCAGTGAAAGGTACTGTATCAGCTGACTTTGCTAAACCAGTAGGAGGAAAGAGAGCTTACCTGGGGGTGTGGCTTAGACAGTATAAAAGCAGGAGAGTCAAATTACAACTTCCTGTTGCTAGCATTTTTTCTTACTAATTGCCCTCCATCCCACCCACCCAAAGCCAGTTCTACTTTTATAGTCACTGGATTTGACTGTCAACAGGAACTTCCTGTTTGGCAGTAGGAAGGAAAGGATCATAGAGAAACATTGGTTTTGTCAACCCTAAAGTAGGAAAAGTAGCTCATCTTCCCCCCCAGCTGCTGGTGGTCTGATATTGAGCAAGGAAGAAGGAGGCTACTGAAGAAGATAGGAAGTTGCTGTCCCAGAACAGGAAGGGTGAGAATTGTAAGGAGAGGAAAGAGTAAGCATCCAGAGAAACAGTAGAGGGGACACAAAATAAGACATGATAGGTGTGGTGCAGTGCAATGGCTGTGGGGCAGCAGTGTTCCGGGAGACATTCTGAAGGCTGCGATGCTGCCCTATTTGCAGGCACCTCTCTGGTCTGAGAGAGGAGGTTGCCTGTCTCCAGGATGACCTGGCTAGGATTCATGAAACCTCCTCCCCCACCCAGGGATCACCAGGGCCAATGCCACTACCTCAGAGGTTGCCAAGAAACAGGTGAGGCTGGACCAGGGTGGGCTCAAGGAGGGAGAGGGTGGTGGAACAGAGTTGCATCCCTCCAGCTGTACCTCTCCACAATTCATTTGCTCTTCTGGTGGATAGTGGTTCTCCATGGAGGCACCTGCAGTGGAGACCAAGGAGGATGCTGGGAACCTTCACAAAGGAGACCCAAAGGAGGGTGAGTATGGGACCCACAGGGAAGGAAACTACTCCTGGTGGGGACCCAATCAGGGGGTAGAATTGGGGAGGAAGGGAGGGAGGTAGGGTGCCTTCCTGGCGCCACGGCTTGAAGGGACGGGAAACGAATCCTCAGGATAATGGGAGGAGCTGCATGAGGGAGGGAGCTGGATGTCATTTTCCACCTAGGGACAAAGGACCTGGCTAGGAATGGGATCAGAGCAGTGCAAGAGGAGTTTGTAGAGTTGGGAAGGGGCCTTAGACAAGTAGCGCATACGGTAACCTTCTCGGAGGTGCTACGTGTCTATGGCAAGGGAGATGCTAGGGCATTTCTCACCAGGGAATTCAATGAGTGGTTGAAAAACTGGTGTGGAGATCAGGGTTTTGGCTTCATTGGGGACTGGGGAGCCACCTGGAGGGATGCAGACCTATACTGGTGCGATGGTCTGCATCTGTCCAGGGGAGGAACCAGGATCCTAGGTGAGAGGTTTGAATGCTTCATTGGCAAGCATTTAAACTAGCCAAGGGGGAGGCAATGAAAAGAAGCAGGGAAATCCAAGCCTCCCCCCACAAAACATGGTGATTAGGGAGGTAAACACCAAGGTACAGAAGTTATTAGGGAGCAGAACAGATTTAAATGTAAAAAAAGGCAAAGGCAGTAAGGACAGAAATGGGGCTAAAAGGGGTAAGGCTATCAAAAAGTGGAGGGTGATGAGTACCAATGCCCGTAGTCTGTGTAACAAGCTCCCTGAACTAGTGGCCTTGATGGAAGAGGGTTGTCTGGATATTGTGGCAGTCACAGAAACATGGTACACAGAGAACCATGACTGGGATGTCAACATACCAGGATACACAATCTACAGGAGAGACAGGGAGGGTAAAAGAGGAGTAGTAGCTCTCTATGTAAAGGAAGGGATCAAAGCAACAGAACTAAAGAGTAAACAGGGAGCAGAAAGGCACTTTGGGTCACCCTGGAGACAGAAAATGGCACCACAATCCGCATGGGGGTTGTATACAGACCCCCATCTCAGGGGGAGGGAATGGACAAGGAAATGATAGAAGGCTTTCTTAGAATGGCAGAAAAAGGGGAGATATTGTTGATGGGGGACCTGAATATGCCAGATGTTAACTGGAGCACCTTTTCTGCAGGCACGCCCAAGAGCAGGGTCATTCTTGATGCTCTACAGGGGCATGCCTCAGACAGCTAGTATCAGAACCCACTCGGAGGGAGCAATCTTAGACCTGGTACTTTCAAATGGGATGGAGAAAGAATCTCAGATTTAGAAGTGGGTAGCCATCTGGGAACAAGCACCACCAAACAGTGTGATTCACGATAAACACAGCCATACAATCAAGCCATACAAAAGCAAGAGTACTAGACTTTAGGAGGGCTGACTTTGGAAAAATGAGAGAGTGCCTCAGAAAAGCACTAGCGAACAGGCAAGAAGGAGTGGTGGAGGAACAATGGGGAGTGATCAAAACAGCCATCACAGAGGCAAGCCTTTGTGTAAAGCAAATCAATAAAACACAACGAAGGAAAAAAACTGCCATGGTTCACAAAAGAGGTGGCAGGGAAGGTTAAGGAGAAAAGGACAGCATTCAGGAAATATAAGGAAACACAGAAGGAGCAGGACAGAGAACTTTATCAGTTAAAGCAGAAAAAGGCTGGGAAGGCAGTCAGAATAGCAAAGGCCCAAACTGAGGAAAGGATAGCCAATTCTGTTAAGAAGGGGGATAAGACCTTTTATAGGTACATTAGGGAGTGAAGAAAGACCAAAGGAGGGATACTGAAGCTTAGTAAAGGGGAAGGAATGTGGGTAGAGGGTGACAGTGAAAAAGCAAGGATACTGAATGAATATTTCTGCTCAGCATTCACAAAGGAAGAGGAGGGGGAGTTACCTAAACCAAACAAGAGAAACACTCTGAAGACGGGAGTCGATACCAGTCCATTTACAGAAGAAAGGGTTCTGAAAGAACTAATAAAATTGAAGGTGGACAAAGCAATGGGGCCTGATGGGATTCACCCAAGAATTCTAAAAGAACTAAGGGTAGAACTAGTGACATCGCTGACTACTCTCTTTAACAAATCATGGGAGGATGGGGTGGTACCCGAGGACTGGAGAAGGGCAGATGTGATTCCTCTTCACAAAAGTGGGAGCAGGACAGAGGCAGGAAACTACAGACCAGTTAGTTTGACCTCAGTGGTAGGGAAAATGATGGAATCACTTCTGAAGGAAAGAATTGTTGAGTACCTAGAGGCCAGTGGGGCACAGGACCCAAGGCAGCATGGATTCACAATGGGAAGGTCGTGTCAGATGAATCTAATAGATTTCTTTGACTGGGTGACCAAAGTAGTAGACCAGGGAGGGGCTGTGGACATGGTCTACCTAAATTTTAGCAAGGCATTTGATATAGTCCCACACAAAAGATTAATACACAAGATAGTCAGCCTTGGAATGGGTCCCAAGGTGGTAGCCTGGATAAAAAATTCACTAGACAACAGGACACAAAGGGTAGTAGTAAATGGAGTACACAGTGAAGAAAGGAGGGTTACTAGTGGGGTACCGCAGGGTTCAGTACTGGGACCGGTCCTTTTTAATGTCTTTATAAGTGACATTGCAGAGGAACTGGAAGGAAAAGTATGTCTCTTTTCAGATGACACAAAGATCTGTAACAGGGTTGATACACAAGATGGAGTGGAAAGGATGAGAAGGGACTTGGCAAGGTTGGAGGAATGGTCAAATGTATGGCAGCTCAGATTCAATGCAAAGAAGTGCAAGGTAATGCACATGGGAAACAAAAACCCAGGGGAAGCGTACACAATGGGGGTGAGATACTGCCAACAGTAAAAATAGAAAGGGACTTGGGGGTAATTATATCAGATGACCTAAAGGTGGGCAAGCAATGTGAGAAGGCAGTAAGAAAGGCTGGGGGGATACTGGGATGCATAGGAAGAGGCATCAATAGTAGAAAACAGGAAGTTGTTATCCCTCTGTACAGACAGTTGGTGAGACCCCATCTGGAGTACTGTGTGCAGTTCTGGAGACCCCATCTCTGCAAAGACATAGACAGAGTGCAGGCTATCCAGAGGAGGGCAACCAAAATGGTGCAGGGTCTGCACCAGAAGACATATGAAGAAAGACTAAAGGAGCTTAATATGTATACTCTTGAGGAAAGAAGGGAGAGAGGGGACAAGATAGAAACTTTCAAGTACCTCAAGGGAATTAACAAAGTCCAAGAGGGTATCTTCCAGAAAAGAGATATGCAAGAACAAGGGGCACAATTTGAAGATAGAGGGGGACGGCTCAGGGGTAATGTGAGGAAGTATTTTTTCACTGAGAGGGTTGTGGATGCATGGAACAGCCTCCCTGAGGAGTTCGTGGAGTCAAGAACAGTGGGGGACTTCAAGAATGCATGGGACAGGCATAAGACAGTCCTAGGGGTGGGTAAGAGGAAGTAAGCTGTTGGTTAACTAGGATCTGCAGCTTATCTGTTAGGTAGGAAAATGGGCAGACTAGGTGGGCCAAGCGGTCCTTATCTGCCATCAAATTCTATGTTTCTATATAAAAGCATCATCACTCTACTGTCCCTTGATTTTATGTTTCTTGTCATTGACCAGATAACTCTATTGGCCTTGAGTATTACCTCATTTATTTGAGTAGATGGGAGGAAGTCCTCAGATATACTGATCCCCAAGATATTTTTCATTGGTTGTTGAACTTAGTATTTTGCCATCTAATCTGTATGTAAATAAAGAGTTATTTGGCCCAATGTGCATAACTTTACATTTATTGAAGTTTAGCTTCATCTCCCACTTAGTAACCCAATTTGAGATTTTATCTAAATCATTCTGAATAATTGCAGTATGTTCAAAGTCAGCACAGGGCCCTCTGATTTTGACATTGTCAGCATATTTTATAGCTGAAGAGATACAATTGTTTGTTAGATCAGCTATGAACATTTGAAACAAACAGGGGTCCAGCACTGAGCCTTGCAGGACACCACTGGTAACTTTACCAATATCAGATAGCTGACCAGTGATCAGAACACGTTGTGTTCTGTTCGTTAGCAAATTTGCAATCCAGTTTACAATATTTTTAATATTTGTTTTATTTCATTTGTGTACTACTGCACAATGTGGCATGGCATCAAATGCCTTACTAAAGTCAATAAAAATGATGTCATAAGGTGTCGTACAATCTAAATGACTACTAACATCTTTGTAAAAACATAATAGGTTAGTTAAACAACCTCAACCTTTTTTAAAATCATGTTGATGACTGTTGAGGTTGTCCAGAGTTGGGAAGATTAGGTCCTTTATAACACTTTCTAGTACTTTACAGATAGGTGACATTAGGCTAATAGGCTTGTAATTTTCCCAGTTGTTGCTCTGGCCCTTTTTGGGGATTGGAATAACAAAAGCTGTTTTCCATACATCGGGAATGAAATTCAAGTTTACACATTTTTCAAAAAATAACTTGAGTGGATGTGCCAGACAATCTGCTAGCATGAATAAAAGATGGCCAGCGATATTATCAGGGGATGTACAGGTTTTGCCCTTAAGGGAAGATAATTTAGCATGAACACAATCCTCAGATATGGTAATCAACTCACCCTGAGGAATGTTATATGTTCCCATATTCTGGGGTGCCTGAAATGTCTCACAGAATTTGGTGTTAAGGACATTAGCCATGTCATTGGGCTCATATAATATAGTATCATTATACAGCAGTGGGCCCACATGGCATGTAGGTTTTTTCAGGGAGTGGATGTAGGAGTAAAATGACTTTCAATAGTTTTTATTAGCTTCAGATGCTAATTTATATTCCCATTTTTGCTTGGCTCTACTAATTATTTTCTTACACTTTTTCTGAGTTTTCAGATAAGAGATCCAGATACTGTTTGCACAGGATTTAACAAAGATGGAATGTTTCTTATTTTTTTTGTTTGATAAGCTTCCGTATTGATTTGTCCAGCCATTTAGGGCAACATTTTTTATTATTATTTTTGATTTTATACGGGATACAAGTGTCTCTTAGATCGGTTAGCATTTTGTAAAGTATATCCCAGCTGTCCTTTATTGGTAAGGAAGAGAACATTTGATCCCAGTCAAAGTTATTTAGCCTACATTTCATGCTAACTAAATCTGCATGGTCATACATACACATGTTTGTTTCACTGTAGTTATGTGAACATTTTTTTTCTATAGTAAGTTTTATGATACTGTGGTCACTGTTACCAATTCGTGATTGAACAGACATATTTTTATTAAACACATTTGCATTATGTAGGACAAGGTCCAGAATTCTTTCGCCTCTTGTAGGTTGAGTAATGGTCTGAGTGAGGATACATTGTTGACACACATTAATTAATTTTTTATCAAGTCCTGAGGATGCTGTTTGATCTTTCCAGGAGATGTTACCAAAATGAAAATTGCCCATAAGTAAGGTATCCCCTAATTCACAAGTGTATTAAATTTCTAGTCTCTTTTATGACTTCAGAACTCACCAACAAGGTACAGATTCAGAAATATGTATAAATTTAGATTGCACCCTAGTATAAGAGGCCATTAAAGAGAGCACAAAACAGTGTCAGGGTAGTTAA
The DNA here is from genome assembly GCA_016271365.2 of Neoceratodus forsteri. Lineage (NCBI taxonomy): Eukaryota > Metazoa > Chordata > Ceratodontiformes > Ceratodontidae > Neoceratodus > Neoceratodus forsteri. Next base: position 992,401,983 of record CM057449.1, read on the forward strand.
GGATCAAAACCTAACTACTTCCAGCATTATATGTTGGTGGATAGAGGTGTTGGAGCCACACTGCTGACTGAAGGCACATAGCATGCCTGGGTTATGCTAAGTGCAGTCAAAACTATCAGTTGCAGAAAGGGTGTAGGGACTTACCAGCTGACTGAGGGAACATCATGTGCTGTAGTTTTTTGCTTCACCACAGTGATCATTTGTGTTTTTTTGTTTAACCACAATATTAATTTGGGATCACGATGGAGGATTACATCTCAAAGTTTGTAACCAGCCATGGAATGTGGGTCAAACAGCAGTCTGTAGGTCTAGACCAAAACCAGAACAGTTATTGCATGCAAGGTTTCTAGATGGCATGTCAAGCATTAGACACTAAAATGGGATACACTGTATAAAATAAGTTTCACTAAACTCAAACAAACCTTGTCAGACAAAGACCAGTCTACCATGTCCATTATGGACCAGTTCACTAATTTAAGAGTGGTCAACAAAGCATTATCTTGTGGCAAAGATAATAAATAAAAGAGAGATTTATGCATGCAGAGACTTTATATGACATAGTAAGTTTTTGATGACAAAGGTTAGGTGTAATCCCTAGGTGGCACTATCCCAAGGGCTACTGCCCCTGCCTGCTTGGCTAGTAGCAGGTTACAGGGCTTAAGTTCTGAAATGGGTGCCTCCACCCAGAGGTCAGAGTTGGTAGTGGTCAAGCTAACCTGGGCACAGCCCTCCGGGACACTGTAACCCCCCCCTTCCCCTCTAGTGGCCTGAACACTGTACAATAATCACTTTCACAATACCCCTGGTACACCACAGAAGTACCCACACTGTTTGCACTTATCACCAGGGCTGGTTCCTCTGGCTCGACCCTAGGGACCCCCTGTAAAACAAGGTTATGCACAGCAAATAGCAACAGTACAGTACTTTGAGCACAAACTGGAACCACAGTCACATTATATACAGAAAAAGTTAGATCTGATTTATTCAGGGGACTTGAACAAGGAAAGGGCAAAATCAGGTTAATTAGCTTAAAGGTTATATCAATCAAGCAGTTATGCATGCACTTTGAGTCCCCCCACACAGTCACACCTCTGGGTACCAAGGTGGAGAAGAGATGGGCTAGCCAGGACTGTTGTCAGGGGTTGCAGCTGGTTGGGGCCCTGTGATGGAAAACACAACATGCACAGTACACAAAATTTGTAATCCAGAGCCAGAGGGCTCAGTTCATAAAGGAAACGAAACAACAAGACAATCAGATGACACACTCAGTTTAAGCTGTTGTTGCAGGGAGCTACCCTGGTATTTACTCACGATACCCAAGACTGGACACAGGCTGGATGAAAATCGAGACTGCAGGTGGTTGATCTGGAATGCCAGGAAAAGCAGGACCCACACAAGTCGCAGAGGCATTGTTCCTGTTCAAGCATGGAGCAGGGCAATGATCCCGAGGCAGGTCTCTCGTCAATGGCTTCTCTGTGCAGTGGGTAGTCTGGCTGGACCAGTCTGGTAAGGCCCAGACCGCATGGAGACAAATTCGGATGCAGTTCATTTTGGGCTGGATACAGCTTCCAGCAAGCAGAACACAGTTCACACAGTGGGGAACTAACTCACAACCCACTAGCAGCTCATAGCACATTTACATGTACAGGAATTCTACTGTACCAAGCAAAGTGCTCCCCGGTCACAATTACAAAGTCTCTGCACACACCGGGAGCTTAGGGGTAGCAGGAACTCCTGACAGGCTGATCGCATTCAACAAAATCTTCGGTCTTCTTCAGGTTGAGCCTGACCCACTTCAATAGCTTACTTTAGTCACACAAACTTGGATTTAGTCCACAATAATTCTCTTCTCTCCTCTCCCTCTCATGAGCAGCAGCAGACATGCAAGCCAAAAACTCAACCCTTTCACAGTTTTCCCATGCAAATCCACTCAGGATTGCTGCCCAAAATACACTTGAGCGCTTCTCATTTCACTTCCCAGCTCAGAACTATCTGAAAATTGCAAGCAGCCCGGGACTTCCCCAAGATCCAAAATGTTTGGTTGGCTGATTTGGCTGTCAGTCAAAGCAAGAGCTCCCCCTTCAGTTGCAAAAAAGGTGCAAAAAGTTCAAAACTACAATTCCTACAGATTTTGACTTAAGACAGCTCCTGTAGTCTGGCTACATTTCAGGTCCCACCAGAACTGATTGGTCCAATTTGTAGTTCAGGACCAAGATAGTGGAGACAAAACAAAACAGTTCTTGCTACAAAGAAAGCAGGTTAGAGAAACTACATTATCATTATCACTCTAAATGATTTTCAGCAAATAGTTACATCTTTCAACAGAGCTCCCTCTCAGATTACCTAGGCTGCAATCAGGCAGCTCTTAAAGAGACAGTACACAGAAGCTATTCAGGCTCTGGTAATCACATTTAAACTGCTAAAACACAGGACACCAGCCTGGCAGTGAGCATTTAGGCAAGCTCAAGGAAGACTTTTTGGGAACCCGATTTGTAGGGTGGGTTACACCCTTCCCTGCCTGGGAAAACTTGGCATCCGCATCAAGTCTGGACCATCATAACATTGAAAATGCAACATATACAAGACATTTATACCATTAGCATGCTATACAAGTACTATCTGATTCATCAATTGGCATAACTTGTCATTTTATTATACATTTTAATGTACTTCACTATATCATTTCCATTCTAACAATATATCATGCATATTTCACACAGGTAAATTGAACATTACTATACAGAATCATGTAATAACTTCTTGTACTCTAAACAATGCAAGAGGGGGCCATTCCCTATCAGCTAACTTCGGGCTGGATGGGGCATGGGCTCCATGGTGAGAGGGAAAACAAGTAACCTGGAATGGTCTGTCAAGCTCAATTTGGGCAGTGAGCTCTGAGAGACATAAATACCTTTGTGGACTACATTGAGAGGCAAATCCACCGGCCTCCAGGGGGAATCATAACTGAAGTGCGCCACTGGCTTGACAGCTCAGCCAGTCTTTCTGGGGTGAACAACCACAGTCTCTGTACTTTCAGCAATGGTCTTGGAGCTTTCATCACTTGTGAGGGGTGCCTCTGCATGAAGGGGAATGTCCAAGCTGGGAGCACTGTCAGCCCCTTGCTCTGTAATCTCTCTTTCTACAACACTTGGCTCATTCTGAAGACACTCTGGCACTGAAGGGGGGTTGTCAGCACTCTCATAGTGTTCCTCAAGTTCTGGCATGTCACCAGAAAGACTCATACCATCAGCCTCTCCTTCAGGCAAAACATACAGTTCTATGATACACAAAGACTCAGCATCCTCAGATGTGATACTTCACACTTCACCTTCAGGAAGCATTGGCTCTAAGGATGATGCTGGGGCATTAGACAGTCCAGAAGGCCCAGCTTCATCCCCATAATTCAACATAGGATTTCCACAAAACAACTGACTCAGTTCATATGAGGGGTAATAGGCATTATCACACTCACTGTTATCCGAGTTAGACTGGCAGTCACTATCATTCTGGACCTGCTACGGGGGAAGTCTTAAATCGGCAACCACCGGGACAGGCTGACTCTGTTTCTTTCTTGCAGCAGCATGAGTCACTGGTCCAGGGGAATCAATCTCAGTGGGTTCAGCCTCAATTATAACTTGACCAATAGGTAGCAAGTGGTTATGGTGCATGGTCTTGACAGCTTTGGATTTATTCTCTGGGTGCACTTTGTACACTGGCAAATCATCCAACTTTCCAACTATGACATGGGGAAGATGGTGCCATCAATCAGCAATTTTGTGTTTACCATGCAATCCTAAATTTCACAACAATACACGGTCTCCAGGCCTAAGCTCTTGAGACTTTACTTTTCTATCATGTCTCTCTTTGTTGGCTAGATTTCTTTTGGCAGGCATTGTCTTGGCCAGTTGATAGGCATGGTTCAATTGAGCTTTCAGTTTTTGTACATATTGCAGGTAATCTTCGGCTCAGACCCCATCGGGAGAAACCCCAAAACAGACATCAACAGGCAACTGGGCCTCTCTCCCAAACATGAGGCAGTAGAGAGAGAACTCGGTAGCATCATTCATTGTGCAATTGTATGCGTGTACCAAGGTGCTAATCTGCTGGCTCCATTTATGCTTCTCTTTTGGGTGGAAGGTGCCTAGCATGTCTAGTAGGGTGCAGTTAAAGCGTTCTGGTTGACGGTTCCCCTGCAGGTGATAAGGGGTGGTTCTTGACTTTTGCACCCCCCATAGAGAGATCACTTCTTTGATTAGCCGACTCTCAAAGTCCTGGCCCTGATCAGAGTGAATTCGCTGGGGGGCACCATAGTGGATGAAGAAATTTTCCACTAGCACCTTGGCCACAGTAGATGCTTTTTAAACTTTGGTGGGAAAAGCTTGTGCATACCATGTGAAATGGTCTGTAACCACTAACACATTGCCAATGTTTCACTGATCAGGCTCTAAACTCAAGAAGTATATGCAGACTAGTTCCACTGGGGTGTTAGTAGTAATGATGACAAGGGGGGGGCAGCCCTCTGAGGCAGGGCTTTTCTCTGCAGGCAGTGACTACAAGTTCTTACATGGTGCTCAACATCGGCCCCCATCTTGGGCCAGTAGAATCGAGATTGTACTAGGTCAAGGGTCCAGTCGATACCAAATGTGGTCCATATGATTGTGGAGGAACCTTAGTACCAAATCTTTGATCTAACATTTTTTATTTTTTCATATATATACAAAGATACAAAAAACAGCAGGGCCAGAATCCATTCAGCATAACTGTGTTGTACACTACATAATCAAAACAAGAAGAAGGAAAGAAAAGAAAAAAGGGGGGGACGAGGGGGAAAGGGGGAGAGATGAAGAAAGGGACAAATAGGAAGAAAGGATGGGAAACAGGGTGTAGTATAGGTTGTGACAGTGTCAGGACTGTCCATATAGAGGCAAATGAATTATCCTTACAAAGTGCACATCAGGCAGACTACTATACAGGTTACATTAATCAATCAAAAGAAATCAGTGGCAGTACACAATGATTATATTAGTAACTATATACATAACTAACTTTCATACTTAACTAAAGGAGTAGCCCCTTAAAGGGTAACACAGAGGTGGAAACAGTTTAGCAGGGTGTGATAGCTTGCATATCTCTCTTCAAGGCCTCAGGGAGATATCTGGGTATTTAAACAGATCCTGCCACAGTCGATGACCAACCTACAGTAAAACAGAAGCAAGAATACCCCAAAGAATCAAGTGTAGGTTAGGCCCACAAATACACCTCAAGTCTTATAGTAGAAACCAGTAGGAATGTAGGGAAGTATTTCTTTCTAGACTGAAACAGAATGAGCACAGAACATAGGGAAGGGAGTGGGGAGTTGGTAACAAGAAAGGAAAGGAAACCCAAGGCTGAGGAATAGCACTAGAAACAGACATGGGTACCATGAGTTATATGAGCTAACAGATAATTCCTATGGAAGGAGGAGGGGTCTGCCTATCCTCCATGGCACCATGGAACAGATAAACCTTTACCTAGCATTTAAAGCATTTAAAGGGAGGATCAACCAATGCCCACCTGAGGATTGTATGGGGTCTGCAATTTCAGAAAATTTAGGTAGGGAGTCCAACAGAGTTTAAATTTGGTCATTTGGTATTTTTGCAGATGTGAGATCCTGTCCAGTTTGGCCAGGGAAGAAAGAGACACTAACACCTCGGCCAGTGTAGGCATCAGAGGGGACTTCCATTTGCATAGCAAAGCTCTCTTGGTCTGGAGAGACAGCAGTGCCAGCCATTTAGTCTCAGAGGGAGTCATTTGGGGGAGCACGGTACAGATGCCCAAAATATAAAAAAGTGGACTAAAAGGGATCTGCTTCCCCAGTACTTTGCAAGCAGTGTCTTGAATACCTTGCCACAAGGAATGTATTTGAGGACAGGACCACAGTATATGCAAAATATCCGCTTTTGGCCCCTGACATCTCCAACAAAAGTCAGAATCCAGAAGTCTGGCTTTAAAAAGCACAGATGGGGATATATAAGAGGAGTGGGCTATTTTGTTTTGTATTAGTCTGGATCTAGTGTCGGTCAGCCAGCTATGGGTATCCTTCCAAGATTGTTCCCAGGCTGTGGAAGGAATAGGAGTCTGAAGCATATTTTTCCCATTTAAGCCTTGCCCTCTCGAAGTACTGGGGAAGAGTGTCTCTCAGTTTAGCATAGATATGACCTGCTAGACCCATCGGCTGCTGTATCCAGATATGCAGCTCTGAGGTGCATACCTGGGATGCCGATGGGTGCAGCACATCTTTGAGTTCTGCCCTAAGCTGGAGGTATTTCCAAAACTCTGACTAGGAAAGATTCCAGATACATTGGAGGGATTGAAATGTACAAAGAGTTTTGAGGTTGGGATCTAAGATGTCCTTTAATATGAGAATGCCTCTGTCCACCCAGGATTTCCAAAAAACCCAATGTGTATCAATAGTAATATCAGGGTTGTGCCATAAAGGGGTATAGAACAGAGGGAGAGGAATCTGGTTCAATCTTTTATGGGTAGCCAACCAAATAGACCTGGCAGCCTTAACTGTCAGAGAAATAGATGGGGACATAGAGCAACCAGGGGACAGGGTCTATGGGCCGTATGAAGTGTCAGTAAAGAGGAAAAATGGGTTGTATCAGTGATAGCAAGTTCTATGTGGATCCATTAGGGGAAAGAGATATAAAATAGTGCAACCCCTTTACCATGTGATCCAACAGAAATGCTTGCTGGTATCCTAGCCATGGAAGGTTCCACCCCACCTTATTCCAATGTGCTCTCAGTTGGGCATGGCTAAATCTTGGTTTAGCACCTTCCAACAAGAAATCTCCAATAAGCCTATCTAGGGCTAAATACCAATGTTTAGGTAGGGGATGGGGATATGCATAAGCAGGTAAAAGATCTTGGGTGCAGAGATCATTTTAATTACGGCTATTTTGCCTGCAAGGGTCAATCGGAGAGGTTTCCACCTATCAAACTCTGTTTTTAGAGCTCTGAAAAGGGGTTTGAAATTTGTCTCCCAGAAAGTATCAAAGAGGGTATGATAATGATGCCCAGATATGTGATCCCAGTTGGATCCCAGATTAGACCTGTGGACTGTGTGATCTTGTGGGAGCAAATTGCGTTCAGGGGGGAAGTATTTCCATCTTGGATTGGTTCAGTTTCAGCCCTGAGTATTGGGAAAATAAGTCCAGTAATTCCACTAGACGGGGGTGGATCTTTCTAAGTCCACTAGAGGGAGAAGCAAGTTGTCGGCTTACATAAGAGATGTATATTCTGTGGTCCCCACCTTAATACCAATAATATCTGGGTGGCCACGGAGTGCAAGGGACAACGGCTCCTCTGCCAGAATGAAAAGGAGTGTGAAAAGTGGGCAGCTTTGTCATGTCCCTCACTCGAGTTGGAATGGGGCAGAGACTGTAGCATTCGTATTAACTCTGGCTGAGGGGGATGAGTAAATAGCATGGATTCGCAAGAGAAATTTTGAACCAATTCCAAATGCTGCCAAAGCAAGGTACAAGTAATCCCACTCAATGGAATCAAAAGCTTTTCCGAAATCCACTGCAACTGCTGCAGCCGGGGTGGAAAGAGATCTTGCTATATGTATGAGATTCATTAGTGTCCTTAAGTAGTCAGAACTGTGTCGCCCGGGAATAAAACCCACTTGAGAGGGGTGTGTGAGTCCTGTCAGCAGGGGACTTAACCTGGATGCCAGAATTTTAGCATAAAGTTTACTGTTAATATTAATGACAGAGATCAGCCAGTAATTGCCTGGGTTGGAGGGATCTTTACCTTTTTTAGGGATACGTACAATATTTGCCTCTCTTAGTGAGGGGGGAAGAACACCTTTAAGCTCGACATCTTGAAATACTGCCGTTAGAAGAGGGGTAATATTGGGGAGTGCCTGATAAAAATCTGCTGAATATCCATAATTCCAAGGGGATTTACCTAATTTGAGAAGTTTAATTGCAGTACTAACCTCCTCTGAAGTTATGGGGGACTCAAGAAGCTGGGCTTGCAGATTAGTAAATTTAGGGAGCTGGCAGGAATGAAGAAAGGACTGTATCTCACTGTTCAAGTGAGAGTGAGTGGAGGTGTACAAAGACCTGTAAAAAGAGACCATAATATTGTTTATTGCCTTAGGGGCAGTGGCCAGAGATCCATGGTTTTTTTCTAAGGCCAGCAATAAATCTGCTAGCTTGCTGTTTGCGAAGCTGATATGCAAGTACCTTGCCAGCTTTATCTCCACCTTCCCAGAAGGAGTGCTGTAGGTGCAGAATGGCTATTTCAGCTTTTCTGTTAAGGAGTTGATTAATTTCAAAGCACATATTTAAAACGTTTTGCCTATTGGAGAGTGAGGGAAGGGGGAGGGTAGGGCCTTAAAAAGGCATTCGGCCTCCTTCAATTTCTGTTCTAGGGATGCAAGATGTAGTTCCCGCTCTCATCTTTTTGCTGCAGCAAAGCCTATTATGCTGCCCCACATGGTGGCTTTAAACGCTTCCCATGTGTTAGCCTCAGATGTATCTGTTATGGGGTTGTGGGACAGGAAAAGGGCAGCTTCATTCTGAGCCCATAGGATAAATTCGGGATCCTCATTAGAAGAGGGTCTACCCTCCAGTTACAGGGTGGAGGGTGGGGTCCCACTGGAGAAGTTGAACTGGGGCATGGTCCGAGATAACCCTAGGAAGAATAATGGCATCCAGAGATTTCTCAGTAATTGTCAAAGACCCCAACCAGAAATCCAATCTGCTATAGGAGGCATTAGTCTCTGAGTGGTAGGTATAGTCTCTAGTTCTGGGGTGGAAAAGTCTCCAAATATCTGATAAACCAAGATCCAGGATCGTTTGTTGGAGCACATTAATACGTCTATTGTGTGACTCTGTACCTCCATTATTTCTGTCCATAGATGGAATAAGGGTGAGGTTAAAGTCTCCCCCAATAAGAAGAGGGCAAGCAGGGGGAGTAAATTCCAAAATAGACTGTGTTAAATTATGACAGAACTGTGGTATATCATCATTCGGGGCATAAATGTTGCAGAGGGTGATAGGCCCTGAGGGAGTGTCAAAGGTACCTAACACCCATCTACCATCTGAACTAGACAGCATCCTGGACAGGGTCTAGGGTAGGCACTTATGAATTAGGATGGTTACCCCACACTTTCTAGTGGTGGCATGAGAACAAACTTGTTGACCCACCCAATCCTTAATCATGCGGGCATGGTCATCTCCTGAAAGTTTTGTTTCTTGGAGAAACGCCACCTGAGATTTGAGACGTTTCAAATGGGCTAAAACTTTTTGACGTTTCATAGGGGAGATTAAGCCCCGCACATTCCAGGTATGCAGAAGCAGGTCTGAAATAATAAGCCTACATAGGTGTACAGGAAAAGGGATGGGTCATGGTGTGGAGGAAGAAACTGTCATGGGAAGATGTTACTACAAGGAGGTACTTGCAAAGAGTGGACTTCCTGGACCAAACCAAAGCTCTATGGGGGTGGTGAAATAAAGGGTTCAGAATACAGCAGGAGATAACCTCCCTTGTATCAGAAGCTGTAAATCCTAACACACTGTATACCACAAATATAAATCCTTAAACTTCTAATTACTCCATAGAAAACAGTAAAATGCACATAGAATCCAAAACTAAACATTTATGAAAATGGTGAGGGACTTATCCAGCTGAAACCAGCCAATGGAAAACTCACTCACGTCTGTGGGGCTAGGCAAAAAATCAGAGAAAAGAAAACAACAACAGCTCCTGGCTGTTACCAGTAAGTGCTAGATTAGCTAGCAGTAAATCTTTTTCAGGATTAGAGAGAAAAAAAAAAGATGAATGCACAAAAACTAGCAGCCAGAGCCAGGAGCCTAACACAGATTATCCCAGGAGTCTGTGCCCTCCAACTGGAAAGGTAACTGCCTTCAGATAATTAGCTGTTAAAAGGCTCATAGAAGGGGAGGGAAACCATTATAAACTGAGTAGGGGGCATGTAACTAATCAGTTGTTCAGAAGTTCAACCTCTGCCCCCAAAAGGAGCGGGTTCAGAATGAGGGACTCATACCAACCAGGCCAAAAAACCCAATGCATCTGGAAAAGCCAGACTACAAAACATATTCTTATACATCACACATGTCTTAACACAAAAGCCAAGTGGAAATTACACATACAAATGGTGTACATCCAATGTGAAGTGTCTATCGGGGGGGCCTTAAGGCATCCCTGTCTGACTAGGTCAAACAAAATGTGAGGGAAGACAGCCACTTCATGGGCGAACTACACAGTAACCTAAGCATCAGATTAGCCCTGTTTAATTCCTCCCACTGGACACCTATAACTACCCTGATTCCCCCAGACACAAAACCTTGGGTACTTATCTGAAGCACTAAAATAATCAATCAGCCATTCTTCTCAGGTTGAGCTTCCATCCTCTTGCACTTGAGATGCAGAGTCAAGGCCTAGCAGCATGGAGGAGACCGCATATATCAGTTCAGAGTCCTGCAATGTAAAGGTAGCCTCCACGTCTATGGCCCATGAGGTCCCAGTCTCTTCATAATCCGATCCTGTATGTTCCGTAGTCAAAAGTACCATATTGTTCCCTAAGTCCTCTTCCTGGTGAAGGTCAAGTGGAGCAAATCTGTTTTTTGTAAAGTAAGGGCTGGTGTAAATGGTTTCCTGATGATCAGCCCTGGATGCACTTTGATCTATGCCAGTGTCTCCTCGTCTAAGCGCCTGCGGGTGGTCTCGCTTAGAATGTGAGGATTGTGGGGGTCTCTTCTATACCTTGGGGTTTCAGGGACATAACCCATTAATACATGACTGGGAGATCCTAGGTTCTGGGGCACCCGGAGAATTGTGATTTTGTGAACAGCTCCTCGGGGACTGTCCAGCGGGACAGATCAGCCCCTCATTCTGGGCTGTCAATGATCCATAAGTAGGCCAGGTCACCAAAATGTATCCGAGTGCTGCCTCAGGAGTAGCAAATTGAAGAGAGGTACCATTTACAAAAATTTTCAATACAGCCAGGTAGAGGAGAGCGAAAGGTATCTGTAGGTCAGGAAACTTATATCGTACCTCGGTGTAGGCTCGCCTTTTGTTTGCAAGTTCCTTTGAGTAATCTTGAAAGATCATAATGCGATGACCTTTCCTTTGGAGAGACCCAAGCTCCCTAGCTCACCCCTGTATCGCTGCTTTTTCAGTGAAATTTAGAAGCCTGTCTATGATAGGCCTCTGTTTGTCTCCCTTAGTGGGGTTTAGGCTGAAGTGAATGGTGCACCTTGTCTGTTGTTATTCTAGTTGCAGGAGGAAGGTTCAGTAGTTCAGGCAGGGCTGTTTGTAAAAATGAATAGGTTTGCCTTCTTCACAACCCCAAGGGAAGCCCAGGAACTGAAAGCTGTTGTGGTGGCCCCTGTTTTCAAGGTCGTCTAGCTTATCTTGCAGGGCAATTATTTGTGCAGCTTGGTTTCTTAAAGTAGCACTGTGCCCTTGCACAATGTCATCTTGTGCCAATGCTTTTTGTTCCACCCATTCAATTCTGGAGTCGATCTGTTGAATTGAGACCACTGTGGTATTAGCAGCTAATGTTAGAGAGTCAATACTAGTAATTATAGAGGTGAACATTTCCCTGATTGAGAGCTCCTCGCTCTCCTTCCTTGAGTGCGCCATTCAGCCTTTGGGACAATTTCCACAAAAGAAGAAAAAGCGATAGCTATGCGAATCGTGCATCTAATTCAGTTCTGTTTTGGCTGGATGACTGCTCTAGCATTCCGGTTGGTAATCCTCTAAAGTACCCAGGAGGGGATCTACTTATAGGAGGATTTTTTGCGGGTTCTTGGCTCCAGGTTTATGGCAATGAGAGATTAAGTCGCCATTTTGACTACAGGTTGGCCACACCCCCCAGTACCAAATCTTTGAAGGCTGTGGGCAGGACCAATTGTTGCTTGTCTATTTGGCCACCCCAATCTACAGTCTCTCTATACAACAACTGATTAAGCAGCTTCAACCTGGGGCCTTCTTTAAATAATAAAGTGGTTCGCAGATCAGAGGAACTCAACTTGGACACATCTTTTCCTGCATGAAGGGTGTCAAGTGCTGGCTGAATCATAGGATCTTGGGATTGAGCCCACTGAATGCTGTCATTGTCAAACTGAGGTAGTGCACTAATATGTAGAGCAGAGAAGCAGCAATACGCAGCTGGTGTGCAGGCATCAGAGGGGCCCAAGCAATCTACTAAGCAGTCCGCTGTGTCTGTAGACATCTGTTCATTTCTATCAAACTTCTGGCACAATGCTCGGATGTCAGGTTCAGACAGCCTGACCCACTCGCTAATGGAAATGGGCCTCCGAAATAGGGTGTCAGCATCAATATGATTCAGGCCTGGTCTGTATTCGACAGCATAATCATATGTTGACAATTCAGAAAGCCACCAGTGCCCCGTGGCATCTAACTTAGCTGAAGTCTGTACATAGGTCAATGGGTTATTATCAGTCCTCATCAATATTTTTGCCCTATAGAGGTAATCATGAAACTGGTCAACAATGGCCCATTTTAATGCAGGGAACTCCAACTTGTGCACAGGGTAGTTTCACTCTAAAGGGGTTAAACTCCTACTGGGGAATGCCACTGGTCTCAAACCATCCTCATGGTCTTGATACAGTACAGCTCCTAGACTCTGCAGACTGGTGTCAGTATGCAGCACATAGGGTTTGGTGGGATCAGCATAAGCGAGGATGGGGGTGTGGGTGAGCTGGTATATGACTTTGTGGAAAGCTGCTTCACAGTCAGGTGTCCAACGGGACCTGAAAAGTCCACCTGGGCGGAAATATGCTTTGTCTGGTTCTATGACGGACCCTTTTTTGTATTTCTGATTGGTAGGAGGGTAACCCTGGGTAAGATTTCAGAGTGGCCAAATCACTTTGGAATAGTCCTTTATGAACCGGCGGTAGTAGCCACAGAATCCCAGGAAACGCTGTTATTCTTTCAAACTGTTGGGCTGGGCCAAGTAGTCAAGACTTCAACTTTACTAGGATCAGTCTCTATCCCCTCTGTAGACACTATGTGCCTCACATACTTCACAGAGGTTTGGAAAAACTGGCACTTGTCGATGGACAGCTTGAGGCCGAAATCTTCCAGTCGGTCTAGTAATTTGAACAGTCAACTCTCATGTTCTTCTAGGGAGATCCCGAACACAATGACATCATCCAAGTACACCAGGCATTCTAGCAAATTCATGTCTCCCACTGCTCGTTCCATCAGTCGCTGGAAGGTGGCTGGAGCACCCGATATGCCCTGTGGCATTCTCAGGAATTCGTAGAACCCCAAAGGACAGATGAAGGCAGTCTTATCACTGGCCTCCAGAGCCATCAGAATCTGGTAATACCACTGCAAATATCCAACACCGAGAACCACTTGCTCCCATTGAAAGAATCCAGAGCATCTTGTATACAGGGCATGGTGTATTGATCGGGGATGGTCTGCCGATTCAGAGTTCGATAATCAACACACATTCTCATAGATCCATTCTTCTTATGCACAACCACAATGGGAGAAGCATATGGGCTCCTGGATTCTTGTATCACACCAGCCGTGAGCATTTCCTGCAAGTGTCTTCTCACATATCTATGTCTGCAGGGGCTAGGCATTGAGACCTCTTTCAAAATGGCTGTTCATCGTGTAGGCATATGTGATGCTCTGCACACTGGACATATCCCACGTCCCATTCCTTCAATGAAAACACTTGATCTCTCTGGGCAAGTTTCTGGCTAATTCTAGTCTTCCATTCAGCTGGCAATGAGGAGTCACCAAAATCAAACAAGTTGGGATTCACTCTATCTGTCTTGCCAGGGTGCTTGTTGCTGGGCAACACTGCAGTGTCTGTGCAGTGGACCATAGCTGGGGTGCATCCTCTGTTCAGCTGGATCTCCCAGTCTGACACATTATGTATCTGGACCATCACTCATCATGCATAGGCATGAGCACGAGCTGGCAAGATGCTGGGCTTAACCAATAATCCTTCTGGCAATTTTCCATCACCTGGCACATCCAACATCAGTATTTTGTTCTTGATATCTTTGCGGAGGCGAGCCTCCCCTTGAATGGTACACTGGGTGTTAGGGGCCAGTACCATTTAATCGTGATCCTTCTTCCACACGACCCCTACTGGTTCATCCTGGTCCACTCCCTTGGGGTTCTGTTGCAAATCATAGGCCCTCTTGATCAGAGTGGGAATTCTTAAGGCCCTCCCAGTCCTTTGCCCTTGTTTCTCGCAACAGAGTTGTGCCAGTCTCTCAAACATATGGGCGTTGGTCCCAATTAACAGGGGAACCCCATCATACAGTCCAGTAGGGGGACACACTAAGGCCAGTGTCTCGACTTGCTCCTCTACACCAGTTACAGCTGCAGGAAATGACAACCAGAGGTGGACATATCCTAAGTAGGGATAAGACTTGTTGCTCAGCCCCCACACATGTAGGCCTTCCAGGGAATGTAAGGGCACAGCAGATAAGTGTTTGTCATACCAGTCCTTAAATACAATGGTCACTTGTGACCCACTGTCCAGCACAGCCCGAGTAGGAATACTATTTACAGCCATGGTAGTCTCCATTAAAGGGCCCACTATTTTGAACCAGTTTGGAGGGACAGCAGTAGGGGCCTGGACAGATGATTTAGCCACACAGGGATTTGAGTTACTACCTCTTGAACCCTCACTGTGGTCATTTTGGGCACTCCTTGACCGCTGATTCATTCTCCAAAACTCACCTTGAAGCCTGTATGCAACTTTATCTAGGTATTTTGTGGACTGGCATTCTCTCTTCATGTGCCCATCCTTCCCACAATTATGGAAAAATATGTCTTCTGGGATTTGGGGTGGCCAAGGCATCACACTGGGAGCTGGGGCGGTGGTACTACCAACTGAAAACCTTAGTGCCATCTCTGTCTGCTGTGTGGTGAACATTTGGAGACATCTCGTCAATTCTCTTACTTCCATAGTCAAGGCATTGAGTTTTGAGCTGCTGTCAGCAGGAGATGCCTGTGTGGACACCCCACCCCATAGCAGATGCAGTTGGATAAGGGTTGGTGCCTGTACTTGCAGGAGCGGCCTTCATAAAAGACTGTTTTTTGTTTCCCTGAACTCCCTCAGCAGTTCATCCCATGGCGGCACACCCTCATTGGTCCCCACTTTGGAAGGGCCTTCCGATGCTGTGATCACTTGGGCTGCACTCACCCTAGAATTACAATCCCCCTCTTCATCTTCAACCTCCCAGAGTTCTTTTATTAAGTCACAATAGTCCAATGGGTTACCCCTTCTACAGTATCTGGGAGTCTTACTTGAAGGAGCTGCAATTTAGAATGCTTTACATGTTGCAGTATGTGCCCCAACCTCACATGGTTTAAGTCACTGGCGGCTACTCCACCTTTTTGGTGAGCGTTTTGCAGCGCTCTTTTCAGATGAGTAACATATGTAGACAAACTTCCCCCTGGCCATTGTTTTGTACCTTGAAATTTCCACATCAAGTTCTCCCCTGACTCAATGCTCCCCAAATTGCCTTCAAGTGCAGATAGGTACTTCTAGGCAGATGCATCAGGGTTTGTGGACCTCAGAAATGTAATGGCCTCTAGGGCGGGACCCCTCAAACTTTCTATGATCCTTTTCCATTTCTCAGCCTCTGCTCACTGCCATTCAGGTACGAAAGGGGCAACACAATCTATTCAGGTCTTCCAATCATCCTCCCCTTGAGGGGTGGGCAGGGTGCTGGAGAAGATTCTCAACCTTCGGTAAGAGTCGTGACTAATGGCAGGTACAGACATAGGAGCCAGCATTGGCACAGGCATAGAAGGAGGGGCAATAATGAGTGCTGAAATGGGAGGGAGTGTTAGGGGGAGGAACACCCCCAGGTGGCAGAAATAGTTTCTTTAAGTCCTCCACAGTTTTCCCTTCCTCCAGGAACAACTTAGCAAATTTCTCCTCAAAAGTCTCAGATAGTGGGGGGGGGGCTCATTCTCACTGAGGTCTTTACTGTCTTTAGTTATCACTCTCCAGGCAGTGAGGGCTCCTTCGGGGGTGATAGTCCATGACACTTTGGAACTGTTTACTGGAGTCTTACACTCTGCTAACGCCATGAAACTTTGGGCGAGCTGATTAGCCTGTCGACTCGCCACCACAGAGTTTTGTAAACATTCAACCTTGGAAAGTACTGCCTCTACAGTGTCCTTATTGGTACCCAGAGGAATATCCAGGATAAGCATAGCATTTAGGGGGTCAATCTCCTGCCCAGTACAAAACCCCACCAACTGGTGTACAGACAGTTCTATTGGGGAAGCCATTTATTTTTAACAGCAATTCACAAATTTGGCCACTAGAGGACGCTAATCCCAGCACTGAGCCTCCAAGATGTAACCCCTAGGTGGCACTATCCCAAGGGCTACTAACCCTGCCTGCTTGGCTAGTAGCAGATCAAGGGGCCTGAGTTCTGAAACAGGTGTCTTCACCTGGAGGTCAGGGTTGGTAGTGGTCAAGCTAACCTGGGCATAGCCCTCCGGGACACTGTAGCCCCCCTCCTTCCCCTCTAGTGGCCTGAACACTGTATAATAATCACTTTCACAATACCGCTGGTACACCACATGAGTACCCACACTGTTTGCACTTACCACCAGGGCTGGTTCCTCTGGTTCGACCCTGGGACCCCCTGTAAAACAAGGTTACGCACAGCAAGTAGCAACAGTACAGTACTTTGAGCACAAACTGGAACCACAGTCACATTATATGCAGAAAAAGTTAGATCTGATTTATTCAGGGGACTTGAACAAGGAAGGGGCAAAATCAGGTTAATTGGCTTAAAGGTTATATCAATCAAGCAGTTATGCATGCACTTTGAGTCCCCCCCACACAGTCACACCTCTGGGTGCCAAGGTGGAGAAGAGATGGGCTAGCCAGGACTGTTGTCCAGGGTTGCAGCTGGTTGGGGCCCTGTGATGGAAAACACAACATGCACAGTACACAATATTTGTAATCCGGAGCCAGAGGGCTCAGTTCATAAACGAAATGAAACAAGACAATCAGATGACACACTCAGATTAAGCTGTTATTGCAGGGAGCTACCCTGATATTTACTCACGATACCCAAGACTGGGCACAGGCTGGGCGAAAATCGAGACTGCAGGTGGTTGATCTGGAATGCCAGGAGAAGCAGGGCCCACACTAGTTGCAGAGGCATCATTCCTGTTCAAGCGTGGAGCAGGGGGCTGATCCCCAGGCAGGTCTCTTGACGATGGCTTCTCTGTGCAGTGGGTAATCTGGCTGGGCCAGTCTGGCAAGGTCCAGACTGCATGGAGACAAATTCAGATGCAGTTCGTTTTGGGCTGGATACAGCTTCCAGCAAGCAGAACACAGTTCACACAGTGGGGAACTAACTCACAACCCACTAGCAGCTCATAGTACATTTACACGTACAGGAATTCTACTGTACCAGGCAAAGTGCTCCCCGGTCACAATCGAAAAGTCTCTGCACACACCGGGAGCTTATGGGTAGCTGGAACTCCTGACAGTCCGATCGCATTCAGCAAAATCTTCACTGTTCTTTAGGCTGAGCCTGGCCCACTTCAGTAGCTTACTTTAGTCACACAAACTTGGATTTAGTCCACAATAATTCTCTTCTATCCCTCTCAGGAGCAGCAGCAGACATGCAAGCCAAAAACTCATCCCTTTCACAGTTTTCCAATGCAAATCCACTCAGGATTGCTGCCCAAAATACACTTGAGCTCTTCTCATTTCACTTTCCAGCTCAGAACTAAGTGAAAATTGCAAGCAGCCCAGGACTTCCCCAAGATCCAGAAGGTTTGGTGGGCTGATTTGGCTGTCAGTCAAAGTAAGAGCTCCCCCTTCAGTTCCAAAAAAGGCACAAAAAGTTCAAAACTACAATTTCTACAGATTTTGACTTCAGACAGCTCCTGTAGTCCGGCTACATTTCAGGTTCCACCAGAACTGATTGGTCCAATTTGCAGTCCAGGATCAAGATAGTGGAGACAAAACAAAACAGTCCTTGCTACAAAGAAAGCAGGTTAGAGAAACTACATTATCATTATTACTCTAAATGATTTTCAGCAAATAGTTACATCTTTCAACAGAGCTCCCTCTCACATTACCTAGGCTACAATCAGGCAGCTCTTAAAGAGACAGTACACAGATGCTATACAGGCTCTGGTAATCACATTTAAACTGCTAAAACGCAGGACACCAGCCTGGCAGTGGGCATTTAGGCAAGCTCAAGGAAGACTTTTTTTGGAACCCCCATTTGTAGGGGGTTACATTGGTATGAAGGGAAACGTGCAGGATAACAAATTTTTCCCCCCAACTATTTTGGCTGTAGCCTTCCTTTCCACTTTGCTGTATTCTTAGCTTTTCTCTTCTGGCCTGATCAACCAGAAAATATACTTTTTAATGTTTTTTCTGACTTCTGCCTCTCTTGACAAACACACACACACACACACACACACACACACACACACACACAGCTGGACATTGAGTAGCATAGGCTGCTTTGGAAGTGCAGGGCATGGCTTGATAGCTTTTTGTGCTGAGTGATAGTGGTTACATGGATAGACGCTGTGATTTGCATGTTATCTGAACTGTGCTGTACCATAGATTGTTTTGTGAATTTGGAACTGAGATTTTATTTTTTTTCTCTGAGTAGTGAGACTGCAATGCTTTGAATAGTTCAAGTGCTGTGATTGTTTTGAGAAATTTTGTCTCAGTCATAGAGACAATTAGAGAAAAGTTATTTTGTTACAGTGACATTGACTTTATTCAGAGAAATGCAAATAAGGATACATTTTTGCTCTGCAGTTTATAGCCATTCCTTATAACTATAAGTTCATGATGGCACTGACATTTTTATTTAGCGCTGAACTTCTGTGTCAGACCCTGTGATCAGAAGTTAAGCACTTGTGGCCATATTCTATTTTGAACCTGGTACCCGTTTGTCCTTGAATTAGGCATATCCCAGAAGAGAACTCCCCCCCCCCACACACACACACATATCTGTCTTTAACTGGCATACTCAGTAATTTACTATTCAGAGTTCAAAAGCAATAGGCAGATGGTGTGAAATCTTTTCTGCTATAAGGCTTTTGCAGCCTAAAAGACAGAAGGGTTGATATTTAACAATCACCTATTTACAGGAAAAAAATGCAGTTTCTGGGAAATACAGTGGGGAGAGTCTGGGTATTGATTGCATTGCCAGCCACCCTCCCCACACCTACACACAATTATAGGTTCAGCAATCAGGCAAGCAAAGATAGTATGTTAGCCTGGATAAAACTGATGACATTGTGTGCTCTCTCTTTATGACTTGAGAACTTACAAGCAAGGTACAGACTCAGAAATATGTATAAATTCACAAAGAGGATAATTTCAGAGAACTTGGGAGGGGCCTCAAGCAGGTGGCACTCATGGTGGCTTTTGCTGAAATGTTACTTATATACAGCCAGGTAGAGGAAACGGTATCCATACCAGGCCATTTAGTAACTGGTTGAAGAAAGAGCGTATGGAGTAGGGCTTCAGCTACACTGGGTATTGAGGCCTATACTGGGGATTGGGCCTCTATAGGGGAGACAGCCTGCATCCTTCCAGGAAGAGGATCACAGTCCTTAGCAGGAAGTTTAGCTACTACTTGGATGACCATTTAAACTAGTACAAAGAAACACAACACTGATCCACTGTGATAGAGCCACGGTAACAAACTCAATATTGAGACAAAGGGAAAAAAATTACTTCAGAAAACTGTGGCTAAAGTGAAGCAGTAATTAAATGATTTATTCAGGAGTATAGCAAAAGAAAGTAAAGTACTGAAAACACCATGGTACTCTGAACCAAATGTATTTTCTTCAAGGGAGGGCCCCATTGTTTTCTTTCCCTGATCATTTAAACTAGCTGGGGGGGGGCTCCAAAACCAAGAGAAGCAACAACCCCCCCCCACACAGAATATGGAGCAGTAGGGAGGGATGTCCCAAGGGGAATAAAATCCCCTAGGGCAGGGGCACAAAAAGGCAGGGGTGGGGACAGGCAGGAGGAAAAGGGGGTATAAATTAGGTAGCAAGAATAAAGGAGTAAAGGAGATAGGGAATGGACAAGGTAATAAGAGGAGAGATGGATCAGGTGGAGCTTCAGGGGACAGCACAAACAGGAAGGAGGAAAGCAAGTAGCAAGTAAGCAGGCAGGGAGACAGTAAGGTATGGAGAGTCATGGGTGACAATGCAAAGAGTCTGGGAAATAAAAATTCTGGACCTGGAGGACATTACGATGGAGGCTAGTCTGGATTTGGTGGCCATAATGGAGCCATGGTGAACTGAGCACCATGACTGGGATATGACCATACATGGCTACACCCTGTTCGGTAGAGACAAGGTAGCGAGGAGGTGCTGCACTATATTTGAGAAAGAGAATCAATGTCACAGAGGTACAGAGTCACCCTGAGGAGAAGGAATGGCTGGAAGTGCTGTGGGTCCATCCTGGAGATAGGCACTAGGGCCACTATCCATACTGGCGTAGTGTACAGACCTTCAGCACAGGGAGTGTAGTTGGATAAGGCACTTGGGGAAGCCATCATCAGAATGGCAAGTAAGGAGGAAATGCTGCCTGTTGGTGACTTTACACTACCAGATGTGAAGTGGAGCCTTCCAACAGTGGCTTTGGCAAGGAGCAGACCATCTTTGATTTCCTACAAGAGACTTTTCTCCGGCAGCTAGTCAAAGCTAGTCAAAGAACCTACTAGGAATGGGGCAGTGGTGGACCTGGTGCTTACAAACAGGGACGGCACTGCAGACATCATAGTGGGTAGTCTCACAGATACCAGTGATCACCATACAGTCTGGTTTAACATAAAGGCAGGAGCAGAGGCAAACCACACAAGGATGAGGGTCCTGGACTTTAAGAGGACAGGTTTTAAAGAAATGGGAGACTGCCTCACAAACTGCCTCATGTTTTTGATTGCCATGGAGGGGTGGAAGCACAGCAAGGAACAGTAAGGGAGGACATAATTTAGGCAACCACCAGCCTCTGCTTGAAGGAAGTGAGTAAAAGCATAAGAAAAAAGAGATTGTTATGGTTCTCAATGGAAGTGGCCAAGGTGGTGAAGGAAAAAAAGATGGCATTCAGGAGGTATAAGAAAACGCAGAGGGAGGATGACAGGAAGGTATATCAAGTAAAACAGAGGGAAGCAGGTAAAATGGTGAGGGGAAAAAAAGTGCAGACAGAGGAAGAGCTAACCAAAAGGATAGCTAATGGAAAACATACTTTCTTCAGATACATAGGTAAGAGGAGGAAAGCAAGGGGAGGAACAGTGAGGATTAGGAGGATAGAAAAGGAAGACTGCACAGAAAAAAACCAAGAAAAAGCTGCCATCCTGAACAGGTGCTTCTACTCAGTCTTCACAGTGGAGGGAAGGGGGGGGGGCAACCACCAGATAACAAGAGGAACAAAGGGGGGGTGAGGTGGACACAATGCCATTTTCAGAGGAAAGAGTCCTAAAAGGACTTGCAACTGTGAAAGTGGATAAGGCTATGGGACCAGATGGGATACACCCAATAGTACTAAAAGAACTCAGAGAGGTGTTAGCTGTCCCACTGACAGCATTATTCAACATTTCACTGGAAACATGCCTGGTTCTGGAGGACTGGAGATGAGCAGATGTGTTCCCTCTGCATAAAAGTGGCAACAGGGAGGATGCTAGCAACTGTAGGCTAGTCAGTATCACATCAGTGGTGGGGAAATTAATGGAAACCCTGCTTAAGGGAAGGCTGAGAGAGTATTTTACATCCAGTGGATTGCAAGACCACAGGAAGTGTAGCTTCACAGAGGGGAGGTCATGTCAGATAAATTGATGGATTTCTTTGACTGGATAACCAGGGAAATAGATTAGTGAAGGGCAGTGGACATGGACTATTAGGACATTAGCAAATCCTTTGACAGGGTGCCACACAGGAGACTGATAAAGAAATTGAGCAGCCTAGTGGTGGGATCAAAAGTGGTGAACTGAGTTAGAAGCTGGTTAATGAATAGGCAACAGAGGGTGGTGGTTAATGGCATGCACTCTACAGATGGAAGAGTGACCAATAGGATGCAGTAGAGCTCAGTACTAGGACTGATCCTCTTACATGTGAACATATGAAATTGCCAACAGAAACAGGCCTCATGGTCTATCAAGTCTGCTCGAGTATGCAGCTAGCCACTCATCTGGCAGCTGCCTCTCCTGCCCCCACTTCCAAGTATCTCTTCCCCTGTCCCAATCCCTCTTGAAACTGCCCATTGTCTTACAGAACACTATCTCGTCTGGTAAGGTGTTTCATTTGTCCACCACTCTTTCCATGAAAAATGTCTCCTCATCTCTCTCTTGAATCTTCCCCCCTCCAGTCTCAGCTCATATCCTCTTGTGTCCCTCCCCTTTCTTATCTGAAAATTCCCTTCTACGTTGGTCTTGTTTATCCCTTTCAGATACTTAAAGGTCTCGATCATATCCTCCTTATCCCTCTTCTCCTCCAGTGAATACATATTCAGTTCTCCCAACCTGTCCTCATAGGGCTTGCTCTCCAATCCCTGGGTCATCTTTGTGGCTCTTCACTGCACCCCTTCCAACAATCTGATGTCCTTCTTCAGGAATGGCTGCCTGTACTGCACTCAGTACTCCAGGTGGGGCCTGACCAATGACCTATACAGGGGCAGGAAAACCTCCCTCTTTCTGGAGGAGATCACTCTCACAATACACCCCAGCATTTTGCTGACTTTTACTGCCGCCATCCTGCACTAAGCAGAGTTGTTCATGCTCCCCATACTGATCACTCCTAGGTCCTTCTCCTCTGTGGATCTCCCCAACTGTACCCTATTCAAGTGATAATCCCTCCCTGGTTCTAGGCTCCAAAGTGCAGAACCATGCACTTCTTGGCATCGAACTCCAACTGCCATGTTTCCACCCACTCCTGCAGCTTAGTCAGGTCCTTCTGCAGCCCCTTCCACCTCTCAACATCATCAACCACAGTTCTCATCTTGGTATCATCTGCAAACAGACTGATCTTTCTTCAGATCCCATGGGAGATTTCTGCAATAAAAATCCCAACAGCACCGGTCCCAGTACTGATCCCAGTGGTACTCCGCTCATCACCACTCTAGGTGATGAGAGGTCCCCTCACCACCACCCTTTGCTGCCTTCCCTTTAGTCGGTTTGTGATCCATTTCACCATTTTTGGTCCCGCCCCCACATATTCCAGTTCCTTCCCCCAACCTCCCATGCAGCACTGAATCAAAGGCCTTGCTGAAGTCCAAATACAGAACATCCACTGCATGGCCCTTATCCAGTTCCCATGTAACTCATTAGTAGCATTCTACAAGGTTTGTCTGGCAAGATCTGCCCACTATAAATCCATGTTGTTGACCATCCTGTAGACTATTTTCCTCCAAGAAGCTCACTAGCCTCTCTTTTAGTATGGTCTCCATGAGCTTTCCCATGACTGATGTGAGGCTCACTGGCCTATAGTTTCCTAGTTCATCCTTTGGGCCACTTTTGTGGACGGCCACCACATGGGCCATTCTCCAGTCCTGTGGTACACATCCCATATACAGGGAGGTATTGAACAGGTCAGCCAGTGGCCCCACCAGGACCTATGCCAACTCCCTTAGTACCCTAGGGTGAATGCTATCAGGTCCAGGTGCGTTGTCTACCCTTAATGTCCTCAACCCATCTAGTAATCTGGTCTCTGTAATCCCTTCATCTGTCATCCCCTCACCACTTACCCACCCCCCTTGCCTGGGGTATCTGCCCCCCTTCTCCTGCATGAATACAGAGCAGAAGTATTTGTTCAGTGCCTATGCCTGCTGCATCCCTTTCTCCACCCACCTCCCCATCCTTCTTAATCCTCACCAGCTGATACTTGCTCTTTCTTCTCTTTCTGATGTAGCAGAAGAAGTCTTTTTTCTCCACTTTTGATTCCCTGCACCAGTCTCAACTGCCTGGACACCTTGGCCACTCTGACCAGTTTGGTAACCTTCCTGGACTTCCCCATGTACGTATCCTTATCTTCACCCCTCCTTGATTTCCTGTACTTTCAAAATGCTGCCCTCTTGGCCCTCACCCCTTCCATAACCTACTGTGTCAGCTAACTGGGTTTCTTTGCCTTTCACTTCTTGCTTTTCTTCCTAGTGCAAGATTCTGTTGCCTCCGCCAGCCCTGCCTTTATGATGTCCCATTTCTGTTCTGCATCTGTGTGTGGTTGCATTCCTGCCAGATGCCTGACCCAAATTTCCCCCATCTTCTTAAAGTTCACCCCCTAAACTCAATCACCCTTGTACCTGTGACCCCTGTTTCCTTCCCCGTGTTGAGTATGAACCACACCAATCAGTGGTCACTCCCAGCCAGTGGTTCCTCCAATTCTAGATTCCTTACAGCTTCCCCGTTATCCAATGCAAGGTCCAGAGTCCTTTCTAACTGAGTCAGCCCCTGGACTAGCTGTGTCAGAAAGCTGTCTTGAAATTCTTCTTGCAGGACTCAATCCCTTGCACTCGTGGTGGATGGGGTGACCCACTCCACCCCCAGTAGGTTGAAGTCCCCCACCACTACTGTGCTTCCCTTCCTGCAGACCCTCCTAATTTGTTCAGATAATTCCCAGTGCAGGTCAATCCCCTGAGCCGGTGGCCTGTACACCACACCCATCCTCAGTGTCCTGTTCTTTGCATCTTGGAACTGCATCCATAGTGCTTCTGTCCTCCCCTCCTCACCTTCCTCCATTATGCACTTTATCCCTTCCCTTACATATATCACCACTCCCCCCATTCCCCTTAGCCCCATCTTTTCTGAATATCCTGAACCCTGGGATCATCCTATCCCAGTCCTGGCTCCTGGCTGACCCATGTTTCTGTGATGGCTGCAATGTCCACCCCCTCCACTGCCAAGAGAGCCTGAAACTCCGCTATTCTATTCCTTAGGCTTCTAGCATTAAGTGAGACAACCCTGCAGCCTGTCTTCTCCCATTCCTTACCCCTATTCTTCCCCTCTTTATCCCTCCCTGTGCCACTTCCTCACTGCCTTTACCCATAACTAGGGGGCTGAGCTCACTAGACTCCCCTTTCTGGACTCTTTTCCAATCAGCGGTCCCCCTCACCACCCTCCCTCCTAGTTTAAATCCACCTTTGCTGATATACACCCCTCTATTCCCTGTTTTAGTACTACCTTCCCCTCCCTGCTCAAATGTAACCTGTCCCCTGCATATAGGTCACTATTGCCCCAGGTCCTGCCCCAGTCTGACATTAATCTGTACTCCTTGGTACGGCACCAATCCCTCAGCCACTCATTGAACTCCTCTATCCTTTTTTTCCTCACCGTACTCGCACATGGTACCGGAAGTACCTCAGAGAACACCACCGATCCTCCCCACCTCCTCACACTGCCTACCCAACTCCTTAAACCTCCCCTTTACCACCTCTGCCATCTTCCCCACCAAGTCATTTGTACCCACATGCATCACTATGTGAGGTTTCTCCTTCCCTCTTTGTGCACACTTTCGAAGTACCTGCCCCACCCTGCCCACAGTCAACCCCGGAATAGCCTTTCTCCCATTCTGACCCATCTGACCCCTTTCAGTATAAAATCCCCCAGCAATAGTATCCCCATCTTCTCATCCCATACTTCTCCACCTGTTTTTGCTGTCCACGTTTCCAGAGTCTGCACTGCCCTGCTCCTTATTATCACTATCCGCGCCATTTTTGACGTCTACATCTCCCCCTCATTTCCACCTCTCCTTCTGCCTCTACCCTGCTCTTCCACTCCCCCTTCTTCCTTTCCCCATCCTCACTCCTGGGCCTTCACTACCCTTCTCCTCACCTCCCCTCATGATCTCCAACACCTCCACTACCACCTCCAATGCCAACAATGCAAACTTATTACTTGCCACCCTCGCAGTGGTGCATATCTCCTCCTTCTCCCTGCCTTGAGCCTTCCCTCCATTTAGTGCCCCTCTGCTCTCCTCACCCCACATACTTTCCCTACATCCTCATGGGATTTAGTCCTGCTGTTCCTCCTCTACAGCTCCTAGCTACTCCTCTCCGGGGTCCCTCCTGCCCCAGCCCCCCCTTTCTCACCCTCTCCCACTCCCTTCAGAGCCCCTGTACCTCCTCTTCCAGTCTCCTCAGCCTGTAACAAATTGGACAACCTCCCAGTTTCCATAGTATATTCTTCCAAACAGCCACCCCATAACCATTGCACCCCACTATCCTCCCTGTGCCTGCCCCCCTCACTACATGGTGCCCACCATTCCATCCACTATTCCTCTTCAATGTCTTCATAATTGATATTGCAGAAGAACTGCATGGAAAGATACTATATGCCTTTTTTGCAGTTGATAAAATCTGTAATGGGGAACACTTAGGAGGTGTTAGAGAAGATGTGCAGGTATAAAACTCAAAAAGTGTTCAAGGGCATAGCAGTTGGGGTTCAATGCCAAAATGTACAAACTAATGCACCTAAGGCATAGAAACCCTGAAGGGGAGTATATGATGGGGAGGTACTGACTGTCATTAATCAGGAAAGGGACCTTGGGATCATCATCAAAACTGATTACCTCAGCATGGCAGGTCAGTGTGATGAAGCAGTGGGGAGGGTTACTGGGAAACCGGGGTACATAAGAAGGGGTATCTACAGCAGGAGGAGGGAGGTGGTGTTGACATTGTGTCATTCACAGGTAAGAACTGCTCTGGAGTAATGTGTCCAGTTTTGAAGGCCAGTAGATGGTACTTTCAGGAGAAATATGAGGAAGTTCTGCTTCACTGAAAGGGTGGTTGAGCCATGAAACATATTACCTGTGGAAGTGATTAGTGTAGGGACTATACAGATTTTCAAAAATAGTTAAGACTGGTAAAGAGGGTCATTTCCAAATTAAGGAGCTGGGGAGGTGGGGATACGGGCAAAAGGTGTGGGTTTGGGCATAGACTTCAAGGCTAAAAAACCCTTTAAGACAGCAGGTCAAAGGTTAGGTAGAAAACTGTTTATAGGCAGACTGGATGGACCCTTGGCCTTTATCTGCCAGCAACATCTATTTTTATATGCTTAAAGAAATACATTTTATTCACCATAGAAGTCAAAACATTTTGCAAATTTACATGGTTTGGTTTGATTTTAACATTCCTCTTGCTACCATGCTGGGAGAGCTGTGAAGGAGGAGAGAACAGAGCAGCTTGCATAACCTGAAAGGTACTGTGCAGTATTTCATTTAATACTTTAAGCGCAGTATGAGGGACTAAGCAGACATGCTTTTGGGTCACTGTTTTGGGGCTGTTCTTTAAATTTCTGTAACTCTTTGTAGTCAGGGGAACAGTCACTGGGAGAATATTGCAGTGTCTTGTGGGTGGGTTCAGTGGTTAGTTACAACCTGTGGAACAGGTGTTTGATTGAAGGATGCACTGCAGTACTTACAGGAGACAGAGAATTAAAAGCATGAGTTAACTAGGGGCCCTGTTCTGGGGCGCTGAGAGGGAGAAGAGAACAGTTCCACTTGCCTAAACCAAAAATACTCATTTGCTTAATTTAATACTTGGAGGGTGTGAGAAAATAGGCAAACTTAAATATTTTTGGGTCAGTGTTTCAGGGCCATTTAAAATACATTTCTGTAACACAACTTAGGGAATATTGCTGTCTGTTGTGGGTCGAGTATTTAATTACAGCCTTTGAAGTTTCTTATTACGGGAGGAGCAGCTGCTTAGAAGAAACAGGATATTTACACCCCACACATGCAAGCATTCCTACTGTATGTGTGGTGTCCTGGAGTGCAAGTGCCAAAGATTAGGAGTGCAGCTTCTTTTGGGACAACCACAGGATATCTGCAGCTCCTCAGGGGACTCTGTTCATTGGAGGCCAAGTGATGAAGCAGCTGGAGGAGACAGAAGGTACCAGTGGAGGTAGATCCCAGAAATAAGGTAGGGCAAAATGTGTGGGGAAGGAAGAAGGGCAGGGAAGGGCATGACTTCACCAGAAGAGAGAAAACAACTAAACAATGGTAGGCGTAACTTTGTTGTATTTTGGCTCGTGGTATAAGATATAAACCTGGCTAGTTAGTGGAACCTGTCTAATCCAGGCTCATGTAACCCATCTTGAAGTAATTTACAAAGTCAATGCTCAAAGATGCAGAGAAGACACTGTGGTGGGATGTGAGAGGTGTATGGGGGTGTGGTACAATGGTGAACCAAAAGGTTCTTTGGGAGTTCAGCCACTGCCTCAATTTCAGGATGTTCAATAGACTAGAATGCCAAAACAGTTGAAATTGCCACTTGAGGGCTGCAGCCTCTGGGCCTCAGAGGTAGCCACTGCAGCAGGCACCACAAAGGCTCACTCAGGCCATGGCTGGTGGATGGACAGTGGTGGGGGGAAGGAATGGAAAGAGTGATTAGGAAGGGTGAAGCCTATGGAACCAGGGTCATGCACTAGCAACAGTCTCACACTGTTGCAGACAGTGGAGACCCAGGTGACCATCTCAATGGTTGTTTGGTCAGCTATGACAAGCAGGCAGGCAATTGTTAGTGAACCATGAGTTAAGGAAGGAAGTGAGCCCCAAAGGGGGCAGGAGAAGGGTACTTTTAATGGGGGAATCCATAGTTAGGGACACTAGGAGGAAAGAGGGTACAATATCCCAGGTACAGGAGGTGATGCACAGCTTCCCAGAAGCAACAGCAGACAGGTTTATGTCTAGGGTTAAGGGAACTCACAGGAGAGGGGGAGTGGGGACTGGTAAAGGCTTATACAGGGGTAATGGCCTGTTTCCATCTGGGAGGGGAACCTCAGTCCTCAGTGGATGATTTAAATCATATACTGGTGAGCACTTAAACTGGCCAAGGGGGTAGCAGAAGGAAGCAGAGAGACATAAACTTCCCGCTTCACAAGCTGAAGAAGTCAGTAGAGAGAAGCCTAAGGGCGAGAAATCCTTAAGGGTACCAAACAAAAAAAATGGTACAAATGAAGAAAGATAGGAACGAGAGTAGAGAGGGTAAAGGGAGAAGACAAAAGGGAAATTGAGGTTTGACAAGCAGGATAGTAACAGAATCTGGAAGGTCATGTGTGCAAATGTTCGAAGTCTGGGAAATAAAATCCCAGACCTAGATACCATTATGGCAGAAGTGGACCTGGACATTATTGCTATTACTGAGTCATGGTGCAATTAAAACCATGACTGGGACA
This sequence comes from Neoceratodus forsteri, assembly GCA_016271365.2. Taxonomy (NCBI): domain Eukaryota; kingdom Metazoa; phylum Chordata; order Ceratodontiformes; family Ceratodontidae; genus Neoceratodus; species Neoceratodus forsteri. The sequence continues at coordinate 992,431,184 of CM057449.1, forward strand.
TAGCCATCCTAGGCTATACTCTGCTCAGGAAAGATTAGGTGGGAAAGAATGGGGGATGGCTCTCTATGTGAGGGATACCATAAAGGTGACAGAGATTCAGGGAGGGGAGGAAGTACTGTGTGGTCACCATAGAAATGGGGAATGGAGCTGCAATTTGCAGTGGTGTGATCTACAGACCTCCAGAATGGGGGGGGGGGTCGGACAAAGATCTGGTGGAAATCATCCAAAAGACAGCAAATAAGGGTGTGGTACTGCTGGCAGTGGGCTTCAACCTGCCAGATGTAGATTGGAGCATCCCAGCTGCAGTTGCACCTAGGAGCAGGGACATCCTGGACTCCCTGCAGGGGGCTTTCCTCAGGCAACTAGTAAAAGAGTCCATTCATGAGGGGGCAATACTGGAACTTGTACTCACCAATGGACACAGTGTTGTAGACGTCACAGTGGGTGACCACCTGGGAACTAGTGATCACTGTACAGTGTGGTTTGCTATATGCATGGTGGCAGAATCGAGCCACACTAAGGCGAAGGTCACAGACTTCAGGAAGGCCGATTTTAAAAAGATGGGGGAATGCCTCAGGGAAGCCCTGACCGGGAGAGGACTTGGGTGGAGTGGAGGAAAAGTGGGCGGGACTAAAAAAGGGGATAGTGAAGGCAACAACCCTCTGTGTCAGGCTTGTAAGCAAAAGTAAGAGGAAAAAGAAACTGCTATGGTTCTCAAAGGAGGTGGTTGGGAAGCTAAGGGCGAAATAGTTAGCTTTACAGAGGTATAACGAGAAAAAGAGGGACGAGAACAGGGAGGTGTATCAGGAAAAAAAGGAGGAGGCAGGAAAAGCAATTAGAAGCACAAAGGCACAAATGGAGGAGAAACCAGCCATGCAGTAAAGAAAGGGGACAAGACATTTTTCAGATATGCAAGTGAAAAGAGAAAGACTAGGGGAGGGATAGTAAAGCTTAGGAGTGAAGGCAGGGAGTGTGTGGAGGGAGACCAGGAAAAAGGGGACATTGTAAACAAATACTTTTATTCATTGTTCACAGAAGAAGGGGAAGGCAAGGGACCAAAGGTAAGTGCCAGGAGCATCAAAGAAATGGAGGTAGATAGTAGTCGATTTATAGAGGAGCAAGTCCTGAAGGAACTCAGAAATCTGAAAAGGGACAAGGGAATAGGGCCAGATGGGGTGCATCAAAGAATACTGAGGAAGCTCAGAGAGGTGCTGGCTGCACCTCTGACAGCCCTGTTCAACGACTCACTGGAGATGGGGTGGTTCTGGAAGACTGGAGGAGGGCAGATATAGTCCCACTTCACAACAGTGAGAACAGGGAGGAGGTTGGCAATTACAGGTCAGTCAGCCTGACCTCGGTAGGGGGAAATTAATGGAATCACACCTCAAGGAAAGGATGGCATGATATCTTGAATCCAGTGGCTTACAAGACCTGGAGCAGTATGGATTCACTGGGGGAGAGCATGTCCAACAAATATGATAGATTTCTTGACTGGGTGACTAGGGAAGTAGATCAGAGTAGAGCAGTGGATGTGGTCTATCTAGATTTCAGTAAGGCCTTCAACACCATTCCACAATGATGAATATACAAGCTGGCAGCACATGAGTAGGACCAAAGATGGTTAACTGGGTAAGGAATTGGTCAGGGAACATGAGACAGAGGGTTGTGGTAAACAGAGTTCACTCCGAATAAGGGAGGGTGACTAACAGCGTGCCACAAGGAGCCATACTTGGACTGGTGCTCTTTTAGTGTCTTTACTAGGGACATTGCAGAGGGGTTAGAAGTGAAGGTATGCTTTTTTGTGGATGACACTAAAATCTGCAATAGGGTAGACACTCCAAGGTGTGGTGGAAAAAATTATTAGAGATCTAAGAAAGCTAGAGGAGTGGTCAAGGATGTGGCAGCTGAGTTTCAATGCAAAGAAGTGTAACATCATGCACTTGGGGAACAGAAACCTAGGGGAGGAGCACAAAATGTGGGGTGTAGTATTAACAACCACCACCAAGCAGGAAAGAAACATGGGGGGTAATCATATCTGATGACCTAAAGGTAGCCAGACAGTGTGACAAAGCAGTGGGGAGAGCTAGTAGGATGCTAGGGTGCATAGGGAGGGGTATCACCAGCAGAAAGAGAGAAGTGGTGTTACCGTTGTGTAGATCACTGGTGAGACCTCACCTAGAGTACTGTGTCCAGTTCTGGAAACCACAGGCACAATTTTAGAAGGTTGACACAGGGCTTGAATCAAGTTTGGTGCATGTGTGTGAAACGCATCTTCCACAGCTGCACTCAATTTCAATACTTTGGGTGCAGTTGAGACACTTTACTCCATTTATGGCAACTTGCATCAAGGCTTTTGCACAAGCCCCATAAATTGGCACCCCCACTGGCACAATGTTAGACCTGGGGGGAGCTGATCTAACAGGGTGTGCTGGATGCAGGAGACTCACATCAGGGTTTGTGGCAAGCTTTCTTTGAAGATTGTGTTCACCGCACCCTCAACTGCAAGTCACCACTTGCATCCAGCCCCCTGCCTCAAGTCTCATGCAGCAATCCAGGGCTGTCTGAAAACTGGGCCCCACATCTCTGGAAGGACATAGACAGAGTTGAGGTGGTCCAGAGGAAGGCAGCTAAAATGGTGCAGGGGCTGCATCAAAAGCCTTATGAAGGAGAGACTAAAGGACCTCAATATGTACACCCTGGAGGAAAGAACAGAGAAGGGGATATGATAGAAACCTTCAAATACCTTATGGGTATACAGTAAATAAGATTCAAGAGGGAAGAATTTTTCAGAAACAAAGATATTCAAGAATAAGAGGACATGTCATGAATCTGGAGGGGGGTAGACTAAGGGGAGATGTGAGGATGTACTTCTTCACAGAAAGAGTGGTGAATGCCAGGTACAGCATTCCAGCGGAGGTAGTAGGGGCAAAAACAGTAACAGGATTCAAAAAGGCATGGGATAGGCATAAGGAAGCCTTAGTGGAAAGGAAAGGGGGGGTAAAGCCGGAGATCAAGAGGGTCTATGGTGTTACAGTAGGTAGGATGAACAGACTAGGTGGGTCAAGCTGTCCTTATCTGCCATCATATTTGGTGTTTCTGTGTTTCTAGGTTTCTATGACTGCTCTTCTACTGGGTACAACACCACAAAATCAGTTTAAAGTTATCTGATGCCTTGATTTTTTGTTGTTGTTGTTGTCTGTGTTCCACGAGTACAGAGCTCCTGTCCTTTGTTAGAACTAGAAGGCTGGCTGCCTTGCTCTGCACCTCTTCCATTTCCTGAGTGTGACATTCTCCTGGGCTCTATATTCAAAAGGGATGACCCACACTCCAATGAGATGGAAGATGGGAGCTGGGAGCCAGATTTGCACAGTACATTAGAGATAATTCAAACTAGGAAGGGGAGGCATCTCCATCAGAAGTGTCATTGATCACTAAACCCAAAATAGCCCAACTGGCCTCCCCCAACATAATTTAAGTTTAAGCAAGATGAACACTAGTGGGAAAGGATGGGTGATGGGAGGAACCAGATGGTGAAGGATAATATGTACCAGTGCAAGAAGTCTGGGAAACAAGATATCAGAACTGCATGCACAGGTCAGAGAAGAAAATTTGCACCTGGTGGCTGTCAGAGGCGTGAGGGAATCAGAACCATGACTGGGACATGACAACACCAGGGTAAACACTGTTCAGGAAAGATAGAGTGAAAGTCAAGGGTGGGGAAAGGACTCTATGTTAAAGAGGGCATCATGGCTACGGAGTTACCTGAAAATAATCTTGGGAGCTCAGAAGGTTGAGAGACTGTGGGTGCCAGAAACCATATGGATAAAGAAACAAATCAAAGCTGGGGTGGTTTATAGACAACCATGTCAGGACCAGTGGGTGGACATGGAACCAGTGGAGGTTTTAGTTGAGCAGCAGGGGTAGAGAAGGTACTAGGTATAGAGACATCATCATGCTGGATGTGAGCTGGAGGGTCTTGGTCATGGCAAATATAAGGAGCTACCTCCTGGTGGAAGCATGCCTGGATGCTTTTCTAGCAGAATGGATTCAGAACCAGTGCACCCCTTCAGGTCGACACTCCGATGGTGAAACGCAAAAAAAGACCATTACAGCGACAGTTGCTGTAATGGTCCTTTTCCATGTTTCATTTTCCCCCAGTGTTCTTCCCCCTTCCCGGGCCAACTCTAACCTGGAGTTGATAATCCTAAAGTCCAGGGGGTGTGGGGGGCAGAGCCCCCCACAGAAAACACTTGCAGCTTGGGTGGCACAATACCTGCGCTGGTATTGTGCCATTGCTGTATGGGAGGTTGGCATTTTCACTGTCAACCTCCCCTGTTGCTTCCATTCAGAACCCACCAAGGAAGGGATCATTGCTGGACCTGGTGATCACAAACACTGAGTGGGGAGGTGGTACAGTAGTGTAAAAACTATTGGGTTCAAGTGACCACAAAATGGTGTGGACAGAGGACTAACTAGAAGCCTGCAAGGAGAATAGCATAGCCAAGGTGTGGAACTTCAGGAATGCAGACCAATCTGGTGCAGGAACTGCTTGGGGGTAATATAAAGGGATTGAATCAGTAGAGGGGAAGTTGGAGACATTCAAATCAGGATTTACAGATGCTGTGACCTGTACTGGAATGATATGCAAGGGTTGAGCACAAGATGGCCACGATGGTTCACATTACATGTGAAAGAAGGAGACAGAGCTGAGAAGGTCATTAACAAGTACAAAGCTAACCAGCCATAGGAAAACAGGGAGGCTTTCTTAAGGGAAACCAGGCAAATCAGCAGAAAGGTCAGAAGTTCTAATGCCAAGAAGGAGCTTAGAGCAACAAATGGGGCAAATCTGTGGTATAAGGCATTCTTCCAATACATCTGGGAGAAACACAAGGTCAAGAGGGGAATAGGGTGACTGACAAAGGTGGGTAGATAGGAGGTGAGGCACAGAGATAATGTTGATGTACTGAACCAGTATTTCTGTTCAGTATCTACCAAGGAAGATTTGGGGCCACCACAGGGTGGGGGAAGAGAGAGGAGAGGGAGTGAGTTCTTTCAGTCTCATGGAGACAGAGTGCTGGAAGAGCTGGGAAGGTTGTGGGTAACTAATCAATATGGCCAGGTGGAACGTATTCTAGGATACTCAGGGAAGCAGTGGAAGTGACAGCTGCACCACAGGCAGATATATTCAACTACTCACTGCACACCAGAGTGGTCTCCAGAGATAGGACTGTTGTGTGGTTCCTCTGCATACAAATGCAAGGAAGGATGAGCCAGGAAACTATAGACAAGATAACCTGATGACTGTAGTGGGGAAGTGCAGGACCATCTGGGCCCAGGGTTTACATACCTCCATTTATCCACATGTGTATGTGGGTGTGGAAGTGAAGGGCCCTCTGGGTCCTGCACTTCTGTTCCACCAGAAAAGCAATTTATGTGCTTTCTTGTATTTTATTTATTTATTTTTTTGATTAGGGATGGTCCATTTTCAGTTCTTATTTCTTAGGTGCATAACACTATAGTAAGTCATTAAGACCTTTGTATTGATATATACATTGTCAGTTAACTCCAAAGACTGACAGAGTTACAGCTTGTTAAAGTTGCAATGTTATCGTATTGGAATTGTAATTTTTTATTTATATTTTTTTATACGGCTCCTACATATTTTGGGGGTGTTATGTATTCAAGTTGTAGTACTCATCAAGACGTTTATTTTTATATGTTGTTCCTTAACTAACAGGAATGCTGACAGAAATGGGAGCCGATTAGCTAATTGCTTATGTTTGTGAAACTTTTTTTTGTTCTTCATATTCTCATCAGAGTGTTTCTGCCTAGAATGCTAACTAAAACATTGTGAACTCTGCAGGCAATGTTTCTGCACAGGGTAAAAAATCTCTGACATATGAGGTGGACACACACACACACACACACCGCGTTTAAGGGGATTGGAGCATTTAAATGAAAGACTTGGTGCAGAACTGACCTAGTTGGACATACAGAGGTTATAAGCTGACCGGAGTAATTGAACACAAACTTGTTACAGAATTTTAAATCTTAGGCTATAAATTCAGGGGGTTAATTACAATGAGCAGCTTTTACCTTGAGGAATGGCTGTGGTAAGAACAGTGTCTGCATTCCAGATAGTTTTGTGTGGGAGACTAAGAGATAGACTAGTATCAAGTTCTCTCTGAGCTTAGTTGGAAGGTAAGATATTGTGTTAAAATAAATTAGTCTATAGTGTTTTCCTTTCTGACATCAGTTATTCAAGAACATTTATTTGTTTTCCTGTGAAAGTCCATTTTCTCTTTTGCAGTGTAAATATCCTGTTATTGTAAAACCTGAATTTTGCAGTAAATAATCTATTTATATGGAAGCAGTGACTATGGCTTGTTTGCAAAGGTAACTATTATTTTCACTGGCAAAGCAGAAAATCTGTCTGCCATCCATCAGCTGAAGAATGTCCTACCAGTTCTGACTTACGTTGACCTCCCAGCCCTGTGCAGGGAGAGCAGATGTCCTGGGGACCAAGGTGGTGGCAGCCAAAGAAAAGACACAGACAACTCTCTGAAAGCTGTTAGAGCCCAAAAGAGAGAGGTTGTCACTATTTGACGGCAGTGCTGAGGGACTGGGTGCACAAATTCAGAGTCAGAATTTGTGGACAATGGAATTTCTAGCACACTGAGAGAGTTTGTCAGCAGAAAATTCTACCTTAGCAGTCATGAAACAGGATATACAAAAAAGTATACTTTTACAATTGCTGTTCTTTATTTCTAGCAACACAGCTTAATGTAGTGTAGGTCAAAAGGATGAGCTCCCAGTATTATGACACGCTTACTGTGTCACAGCTTCATGATAGATGCCAAGAAAGGGGTGTCAAGCATGATGGCTTGAACAAAAGGGACCTCATAGGAGCCCTGGAGAAGCATGACTGAAGGCAGAGGATCCCTGAGGGTGAGCCAGGAGGTAGAGTAGCAGACTCTCCAACTCAGCTGGAGAGCCTGAGACTACAGCTAAGGCTGCAAGAAAAGGAACTAGAACTTGAGGTGAAAAGACTGGAGAGGGAGAGAGGGGAGAGAGAGAGAGAGACAAAAAGGCAAGAAAAGGAACTAGAGCTTGAGGTGAAAAGCCTAGAGGACAGAGAGTAAGAACACCAGGACAGAGAGAAAGAATGCCAGCATGAGTTCCAGAGACAACAGCATGAGAAGGACATGATAACATTGCATCAGCAAAATTTAAGTACTGGCAGAGGGAGTCCACCCCATGAAGTCAAAATTAAGTCAATATTGTTTCATCAATATAAGGAGAGAGATGATCTTGATCTATTGTTAAAGCCATTTGAGAGGGTGTGCATACAGTTTCAATTGGACAGGGTTTCATGGATGAGCCACCTCATGCCCTTACTTATGAGACATACTTTGCATGCATTTCCCAGAATGGATGATGAAGGCTGTGTAGATTATGGGGTGGACACATTCAAATACCTAGGCTTGACTCTTGATAAGAATCTATCCTTCAAACTGCATGTAACTAATGTCATTAAGTCTACTAACTGGAAATCCGGGCTCCTTTACCATGCTACCCCCCTCATCACACCCCAGGCTAGTAAAACAATTGCCTCAGCTACCCTTCTCCCAGACCTGTTCTATGCAGCCTTCATTATTCACTCCGTTCGAACATCTACCTTGACCAAAATTAAGCAGGCCTACCATAGGGTCACATGCTTTGCAGCCAAGGTGCCAGCCCATGCCCATCATTGCAACATGCTCAACATCCTAGGTTGGCCATCCTTTGAGGCCAAATTGGACTTCTCTGTACTTTGTATGGTCTTCAAACGTATCCACCTTCTCTCCCATCCCATCCTCTCCTCCCTGCTTACCTTGAAATCATTCCCCAGGACTCTCAGATCCTCCCACCTCCCTTTAATTAGCATACCTAAAACCTGGCAAGCCATAGGAAAATGATCCTTCTCTTCTGCCACACCCCAAAAGTGGAAAAACCCCCCACACAGCTTACTTTCTTGCTTATCTCTTCCCCAGTTCAAAAGACACTACAAAGAAATCTTCTTCCAGCCTCCAATTTGTAACGGTAATTGCGTATGACCCACTACTGGTAACCTACCTCTCCTACCTATCTTTCCATCTCCACTATCCCTCTGTATGACCTACTACTGGTAACCTACCTCTCCTACCTATCTACCTTTCCATCCATATGACCCACTACTGGTAACCCACAGTACCTCTTCTACCTATCTTCCTTTCCATCTCCACTTTCCCTCTATCTCCCCCTCTGAGTCTCACTCTTTACCCATCTTGTCACCTCTTCTCCTCTGGTCTTCACCCTGCTCCTACTCTTGTACATATGTAGTATTTTTATTTTTGATTATAATATCTGTATCTGACACATGAATGAATTTTTTGCACTTGTACCTTAACTGGAGTATCAGGGAGCTGTCTATACTCTGATTTTTTAACTACTGTCTTCATCGGAATGCTTTTTTGTATTACCACTGTCATATCCTATTGTTTTTCCACTGTAATCATATATTTTCATGTACATAACTGACTGCTGCAATGTCTACTGTACTCATATATTCTCATGTGTAATCATACATTTTAATGCACCTAGCTGACTGTTGTATTGGATCATGTAGCTGTATTCCTGGAATGTATCATTCCCCAGGTTGCCCCTGAAAAAGGGACAGTATGTCCCAGCGGGCCCACCCAGTCAACAAAATTCAAATAAATAAATAAATATGATGAGGTTAAAATGGTGTTATTAAAATGTTTTGAATTAACTCCTGAGGCTTACAGAAAGGGAGTTAAGGAAAAGACTAGAAGACAGTTACTGTATATAGAATTGCATGTTCAACTGTGTACCTATCTGGACCGTTGGGTGGATAGGGCAAAAGCAGACACTGTGGAGCAAATAAAACATTTGTTTGTGAGGGAACAATTACTTAAAATTGTACCCGAGAACCTGCATGTATGACTGCTTGACATGGCATGCGACTACTTGAAGGAGGCAGCGGAAAGCGTTGACCTGTACATAGCCAGGAGACTACACAAGCAGTGTAAGACCTATGTGGGGGTTAGCACATGGTTCTAAGGGGTCCTGGAGGACAGCCTAAAGGAAACTCATCTGCACCTGAACCAAAGCAGAACCCATTGGTTCTAAAGGGAATCAAGAGCCAGGGGCCAAGAAATTTGATATTTTTAATAAAGTGGGGCATTTGAGGCATGACAGCCCTCAGGAAATGATTAAGGGGCAAAGGCCAGGGGGGGGGTAATCAAAATAGGACCCAACAGCTGGTGGGTTGTGTGCAGACTGCAGTACCATATGACTCCTCTGAGTATATGCACCCTATTGTAGTTAATGGGACAGTAACACAGGGTTTGAGGGACACGGTGTTATCATCTCCCTGGTGAAGCAGGATCTAATTCAGGCAGAGCAGATTCTGCCAGGGCAATTCTCCATGATTCAGGGAGTCACAGGTCCAGTGGTCCAAATACCGATGGCATGAGACTTATTGAGCAGGGAGGGTGGCTATGGAGTAAAAGAGGTGGGAGTCGTACCTGATCTCCCTATAAATGTGATCATAGGGAATGATTTTGACCACAGGAACTCTCTAGTGTGTGTTACTACCCACAGTTGGGCAAAAGGGCAAGCTTCTGAGGGTGAGAAGGGGGAACTCAGCTTTGCCAGCCCCTCCCTCAACAGCTGAGGAGGTGACTTGCACAGATGAAGGGCCAGCTAGAAGTAGAAGCCCAGAGCCCCAATCACAAACAGAGGAGGTTTCAGGATTTCCTTCTGAAGGGGAGTTGAGCAGGATCAAAAGAGAGGAGCTGTGCAATGTGCAGCTGGCTGATCCTACCCTGCAGAATCTGAGTGAACTAGCTAACAGGGCTGAGGGCTCTCAGGGGAGTGAAAGGTCAGCCTACTGGGAGAATGGGCTGCTGTACAGGGAGTGTATACCAAAGAGGGGGCTAGATGGGGAGGAATTCCAGCAGCTGGTAGTCCCCAGGGTTAAATGCCAGCATCTCTTGGCCCTGGCCCATGATATCACTTTTTCAGCCCACTTGGGTGTGAGGCATATGAAAAAGTAGATTGACCAACAATTTCTTCTGGCCTGGTATGGGCAAGGATGTGGTGAATTACTGTTGGACTTACCCACAGTGCTAGATGGTGGGAAAGATGGAGGCCAAGTCAGCTTTGGTGACCCTGTCCATTACTGATGAATCCTTTAAGAGGGCAGCCATGGACATAGTGAGGCCACTTAGCATCCCAAGTCACATTGGCAAGTGGTATATATCGGTGGTCATAGATTATGCCAGGAGATACCCAGAGGTGGTTCTCTTATCATTCCTTGAGGCAGAAAAGGTGGCTGACACACTCTTGGTGATATTTAGCCAAGCAAGCTTTCCCCAGGAGATACTGTCATACCAGGGTGCCAACTTCATGTCCGAGTTAATTAGTACTTTGTGAGGGAAGTGTGGGGTGATGCAGCACAGAACTTCCCCATACCACCCCCAAAATAATGGTCTGGTGGAGCAATTTAATTAATCTCTTAAAGGTGATATGAAACAGTGTTTAGACCTCTAGATGCCCTCATGTTGTTCTTTTATTGGCTACCCACTATTCTGATATGTTTTTGACCTTTTTTTGTTAAATTAATCATCTAATTGTGTTGCCTTTGTAACTACCCTGAATCCATCTGTTAAAAGCAGCTGCTGCTCTCTGTTTCCATACTGCCTGAACATTCTGTGACATCAGAAACACCCATTCCAGACCATTCAGATGAATAGCATGGAATGGGAGTTTCTGATGTCATAGAATGTCTTAGAAATATGAAAATAAACAGCAGTAACTGGTTAGGAGAGTGGAATTCAATGTGGATCTGAAGGCACCCCCAAAGCTAGATTATTTATTCATAAAAAATCATCAAAACATACCAGAATATATAGCTGGCATGGAAAGGAAAATGGAAGGGCAGTTAAGTATGTAAAAATCATTTCCTAGCTCCTTTAAGAACATGTTAAGGATGTTCAAAGAGCAGTAAAACACAGAGTGGGACAAATACTTGCCTTGTCTCCTTTTTGCATACAGAGAAGTCCCACAGGAGTCAACAGGGTTCTCACCCTTCGAGCTTCTGTTCGGTCTTAGGGTGAGGGGGCTCCTAGGTTTAGTTCGGGATGAATGGGAGGGTCATCATGCTTCCCAAGAGGAGTCTGTTATGGAGTACATCCTGAACTTCAGGATCTGGCTTAGGGAGCTCATGAAGCTTGCTCAGTAGCACTTCGCTACTGCACAACAGCAGGAGAAATTCTGGTATGACCATGGGGCCAGAGCCTGAGAGTATGACGTGGGACAGTAAGTGATGGTACTCATCCCTGTCTGAAAAAATAAACTGCAGGCAGCATAGGAGGGGCCATTCTCCATTGTCTGAAAGGTGAGTGAAGCTGCTCACATGATAACGCTACCTGGCAGGAGGTGTAGGCAGAAAGTGCATCATGTTAACATGGTGAAGCCCTACTTCGAAAGGGAGGAAATGGTCCTTGCCATGTGCAGCACCCCAGAAGAGGGAAAGGAGGCTGATCCACTGGTAAACTTCCTTGGGAAGGCCCAAATAGGATCCTCCGTGGACAACCTCACTGTCTCAGATCAGCTGACACCACCCCAGTTGCATGAGATCTGGGGTGTGTTGAGAGAATTTGGGAACATGTTCACAGGGAAACCGGGGTATACCACACTGGCCAAGCACCACATAGATACTGGGACCCAGGTGCCACTGAGACAGTCCCCCTACAAGGTACCAGAGCAAGTTAGGCAGACCATGAAAGAGGAGCTCAACAAGATGCTGGAATCTGGAGTGGACCAGAAGTCCAGTTGCCCCTGGGCCTTGTCCATGGCTCTGATCTCTAAAAAGGTGGCACACATGGTTTTGTGTTGACTACCGGAAGCTTTACAACCACATGGAGTTGGATGCCTACCCCATGCCCAAAACAGACAAGACCTCTGAGCATCTGGGGGGAGCCAAGTACCTGACCACAATAGACTTAACAATGGGCTACTGGCAGGTACCTCTGACCCCTGCAGTCAGAGAAAGGTCAGCTTTCGTCACCCCCATTTGGTTTATATGAGTTCAAAGTAATGCCCTTTGGGATGAAGAATGCACCCACAACCTTTCAGTGGCTTATGGATTATATTCTGTCTGGGGCAGGTGACTTTGCGCTAGCGTATATGGATGATATAGCTACTTACAGCCAGACCTGGGAGGAGCACATCAAGTATGTGTGTGAGGTGTTCTGCCAGCTGAAGGATGCAGGGCTGACAGTAAAGGTGGAAAATACCAGATAGGTATAGCAGAAATGAACTACCTTGGGCACCAGGTGGGCAGTGGACACATTCATCCAGAGCCTGCCAAGGTCGATGCCATCCTGGCCTAGCCCACTCCTACCACTAAAAAACAAGTAAGGACATTTCTGGGGACAGATGGGTACTACAGGAGGTTTGTCTCTCACTAAAGTGATATTGCCAAGTCCCTGATAGACCTAACAAAAAGTAAAATGCCTAAAAAGATTCCCTGGACTGAGAGCTGCAAGTCTGCCTTTCAAAAACTGAAGAAGGCCTTAAACATGTTGGCTGTGCTAGTTAGCCCCAGTTACAGTCTAAAGTTTATTGTTCATGTGGACACCTCAGACCATGGGCAGGGCACTGTGCTGAGCCAGGATATGCTGCAAGGGGAGGAACATCCTGTGGTGTATCTGAGCTGAAGGCTGCTACCCAGGGAGGTGGCATATGCCATCATTGAGAAGGCATGCTTGGGGATAGTGTTGGCCCTTCAGAAGCTGCAGTCTTATCTGTATGGATGAGAATTTACTGTGGTCACAAACCCTAATCCCCTGATCTGACTTCATAGGTCAAGCAAGCAAAGTGGAAAATTACTGCATTGGAGCTTGGTACTGCAGGCCTATAACATAACCATATAGCACTACAGTGGTAAACAAAATGCCAGTGTGGTCAGGCTATCTAGGCAGGGCTAACAGCATGTCTGGATATGTTTACACAGTTCCCAGTCTCTGCATGAACAGCCATGTCTCTTGGGATGGCACAAAAGAGATGCACCTCATCACCGGGGGAATGTGACAGGATTGCTAACAGAAATGGGAACCGATTAATTGCTTAAGTTTGTGAAACTATTTTCTGTTCTTCATATTCTCACCAGAGTGTTTCTGCCTGGCATTCTAACTAAAACATTCAGAATTCTGCATCACTAGCAGGGGATGCTTCTGTATAGGGTAATAAACCTCAGACGAATGAAGTGGACACACACACACACACACACACACACACACACACACACACACACACACACACACACACACACGGTTTAAGGGGATTGGAGTATTTAAATGAAAGACTGGGTGCAGAACTGACCTAGTTGGACGCACATAGGTTTTAAGATGATTGGAGCAATTGAACACAAACATGTTACAGCATTTAAAATGATTGGTGGGTTTAAAAATAACCTGTCAGAGGGTTTAAGCATTAGGTTATAAATTTGGAGGTTTAATTACAATGAGCAGCTTTTGCCTTGAGGAACAGTTGTAGTAAGAACAGATCTTGCATTCCAGATAGCTTTGTGTGGGAGACTAAGAGACAGACTAGTATCAAGTTCTCTTTGAGTTTAGTTGGAAGGCAAGATATTGTGTTAGAATAAATTAGTCTGTAGTGTTTTTCTTTCTGACATTTGTTATTCAAGAACATTTATTTGTTTTCCTGAAAAAGTCAATTTTCTCTTTTGCAGTGTATATATCCTGTTATTGTAAAACCTGAGTTTTGCAGTAAATAATCTATTTACATGGAAGGAGTGACAATGGCTTGTTTGCAAAGGTAACTATTATTTTCACTGGCAAAGCAGAAAATCTGTCTGCCACCTATCGGCTGAAGAACATCCTACCAGATTTGACTTGTGTTGACCTCCCAGCCCTGTGCAGGGAGAGCTGATGCCCTGTTTACTCAGATGGTGGCAGCTGAAGAAAAGACACAGAACAACTCTCTGAAAGCTGTTAGAGCCCAGAAGGGAGAGTCTGTCACTATTTGGTGGCAGTGCTAAGGGAGTGGGTGCACAAATTTAGAGTCAGAATTTGTGGACAGTGGAATTTCTAGTAGAGAAAGAGTTTGCCAGTAGAAAATTCTACCTTAGCATTCATGAAATGTGATATACTGAAAAGTACACATTTACAATTGTTTTCTTTTAATTTCTAGCAGCACAGCTTAGTGTAGTGTAAGTCAAGAGGATGAGCTCCCAAAATTATGACATGCTTACTATGCCACAGCTTTATGACAGGTGCCAAGAAAGGGGGGTCAAATATGATGGCTCTGAACAAAAGGGACCTCATAGCAGCCCTGGAGGAGCATGACCAAAGGCAGAGGGTCCCTGAGGGTGAGCCAGGAGGTGGGGTAGCAGACTCTCCAACTCAGCTGGTGATCCCGAGACTACAGCTAAGGCTGCAAGAAAAGGAATTGCAACTCGAGGTGAAAATACCAGAGAGAGAGACAAAAAAGCAAGAAAAGGAACTGGAACTTGAGGCTAAAAGACTAAAGGACAGAGAGAAGGAATGGCAGGACAGAGAAAAGAATGCCAGCATGAGATCCAGAGACAACAGCACAAGAAGGACATGATGACACTGCGCCAGCAAAATGTAAGTAATGGTGGAGGAAGTCCACTCCATGAATCCTAAATTAATTCAATATTGTTTCATCAATATAAGGAGGAAGATGATCTTGATCTATTTTTAAATCATTTGAGAGGGTATGCATGCAGCTTCAAATGGCTGGACTCCATGGATGATGCACCTTATACCCTTACTTATGGGACATGATTTTCATGCATTTCCCAGAAGGGATGATGAAGGCTGTGTAGATTATGATAAGGTTAAAATGGTGTTATAAAAATGTTCTGAATGAACTCCTGAGGCTGTCAGAGGGTTTCAGCCTTAGGCTATAATTTCAGAGGGTTAATTACAATGAGCAGCTTTTGCCTTTAGGAATGGTTGGTAAGAACAGAATCTGCATTCCAGATAGCTTTGTGTGGGGGACTAAGAGATAGACTAGTATCAAGTTCTCTGTGTTAGAATAAATTAGTCTGTAGTGTTTTCCTTTCTGACATCTGTTATTCAAGACCATCTATCTGTTTTCCGGTAAAAATGCATTTTCTCTTTTGTAATATATGGATAAGCCTCCATAATAGTATACTAAGTCATACAGAAATTTCCCGGTAATACACTACTGTTCTCTCAATAATACTATCCCGAGAAGTGATAATACTATTGTTTTTGTTAATAATACTACAGTTCAAAGGTCATCCCCAACTGTAGTATTATCAATGGACTTCAGCAGCATGAGAGCAGCTACTAGCGCTCTCTGATTGTGCTGGCATTTCACTTAAACTCTTTTGTGACAGAAAGCCAGCTCACCACTTCCAGTTTGTGGTTTTATTTCCTACTTCCAGTTTGATGTTTACTTAGTGAAGTTCCTCTTCCTGCAGCAACTGTCCCAGATGCACCCAGCAACACAAGGTAAGAAACAAACTGCCTTGGATCCATATATTACAAAAAATAACAAATAGATAAGTGTGTTACAAGGCAGTAATACCATCTCGAGGTTTTGGGGACTTTGGGAACCTCTCGAGCTTCACTCTTGAGGTTCCAAGTCCCCCAAAACTCTCAATGGTATTACTGCCTTATAACACACATTTATCTATTATTCTATTTATATTATATACATCCTGTTATTGCAAAACCTGAGTTTGCAGTAAAGAATCTATTTACATAGAAGCAGAGACTGTGGCTTGTTTGCAGAGGTAACTGTATTATTTTCACTGGCAAAGAAGGAACACTGTCTGGCATCTGTCAGTCGAAGAGCATCCTACCAGCTCTGACTTGTGTTGACCTCCCAGCCCTGAGCTGGGATAGCTGATGTCCTGGGAACCCAGGTGGTGGCAGCAGGAAGAAAAGATGCAGATAACTCTCTGAAAGCTGCTACAGCCCAGAAGGGTGAGTTCGACACATGGGAAAAAAAAAAACTAAGTCCAAATTCTTTCTTTCTTTAATATAAAGGGATCTTTTTCTGCATGGCCCTATTCTTTGTTTCATATGACCATATGAAAAAAAATTTTGGCCATGAAAAAATATTTTTAAATGTGTTAAAAACACATTTCTGGGTGATTTTTCCCAAAACTAACTGCAGAATCCACCTAATGGGGCTGTGAGTTGCAAGATACATGTGTTGGTGTCTCTGCAGGATACCATTTTTATTTGTTTTCAAAGGAAACTTTTTGGAAAAAACAGAAACAAGATGGCAACCATACAAAAAACAGAATTTTTCTCATGAAAAGAGATTACCCCCATACGAAACAGAATCTTTTTTTCGTATAGGCCAAATTCTTTTTCCTTATGAAACAGCTATCCAACAGACTGTACTGAGCATGCTAAGAATGGGAATTTTAAATCCCTGTAACTCTGGAACAGATAAATATTTTTTTTACCAAACCAGCTAAAGACACCACTCTGGCCCAAGCCCTTTCAACCCTGAAAATTTCAGAGTAAAATTCCAAACTGTCTGGGCACTAGGTGATGACAAAAAACATGGTGGGCTGGAGGGAGGGCCAAGGAACCCTTTGGGAGGTGGGTTAGGGACAACTTTCTGGGTTGTGGAAAGGGCAACATGCTGGGTTGGGGGAGGGCTGGAGACTCTAGGGAGGAGAGTAGGATGTTATATTTTATTGTCTCTGCACCATCAGTGTCAAACACCTACACAGTAAATACAAGCAAGCAAACATTCAGCATTGACAAATTCTTGTTTATGCTAAGTTACTATAATTCATTTTTAATAAACACACAACAAAGAGATCTAATTCAGTGTATGGAGAGCAGTCAATTTACCATTAGGTAACAACAGCACTTTTTTATGGTGACTTGCCTAGAACTGTCCCAGTGTAGGAGCAAATATTTGGCCTCACTAAAAAAATGCAATACCAGCATTATTTGCACAGTACACCTGAAATAATGTGAAATGCCTAAGAAAAAATGACTGAGTTGAGTTTCCTTTAAATTTCAGTAACTAAGGCCTCTTTCCCCGCAGCTGTAGGTACATTTTGACATTTGTTCATATAACATTATTTATATTTTATACATTGGACCTTTCCTTCTAATGCCCAAGGTTCATTCATGGACTTAGATACTGCCGGTGCATCTTATTTAGGAGGTGCATATGCATGCATTTCTTAAACAGCTGCCTGTTTTGCAGAAGTTGAATTTGCCTTGCAGTAGCTTACATCCAAAGTGAGACATAAATGGCCAAAAAATGGATGTACTGTAATCCACAGGTACAGTACTCCAGTGAGCATCACATGGCTGCAGGATGGAAAATCATGGTATTTGGAAATGTCCTGTAGCATTCAAAGTTGAACGCAATAAGGACCAGTATCCAAAGCTAGCTATGAGAACCCAACCTTTTATGTCTCTTGACCGATACAATTTTCTTCTTGCAATTAATAAAGATGAGCCAGTGCTGTTCCCATTGCCAGGCAACTGGCTTCTGTGTGCAGCACCAACTATGCAAAGTGTGTATCATTTCTTCAAACACACAAAATAGTAAAAACTCACATTTTCAGTAAACAGTACATTATCAAGGCTGCTTGGCCACATCACTTGGCACATATTGGGCCTCCCCTGAGAGGCTGACTAATAGACTGATAGCCACTAATCTATGGAGATAGCAGGATAAACAGTGTGGTGCAGTATTTAGAGCACAGCAATGATAACCAGAGATTAATCTAGATTAATATCCAACCAGAGACTTACTCAGTCTGTAACCTTAAGTAAGTCACATAACCTCCCTGTGGATCAATACTGCCAGTTCTCACATTTGGTTGCAAAAGCAATGCTGCATCTCAGTTGGGCTATCTTGGATAAAATAAAATAAAAATGCAAATTGCCACTCTATGTCCAATTGCATTTATGGTTAAATTTCCAGCACTAGTATGATATCAGGGGCCTGATATTCAAAAGTTTGCCTGGGTGCAAAGCCTAGTTTGTACATGCAAACTGGGCTTTTTACAGATGTCCTATATTCAAAAGCCTGGTTAGCACCCAGGCAAACTTTGGAGACAGGCACAATGCAAATGGAGGGGGTGGGATCTGAATATTGGCACAGTCTGATATTCATAACAATTGAGCAATGCAAAGGCATTTTGCATGGTCCCCTTACATGGTGCAAATACCAGTCAATTCAGACCACGACTTACTCCCACACAACCCTAGTAGCTGGCAGAGGATGTGCAGCTGTCCCGTCTTGCACCGGTCCTGATAAAAAAAAAACTGTGTCCCTGGTGTCCAGTGGTCCCTTCCCCCACCCACACCCATGCCTGGTAGTGGATTACCCATGTGTCTGTCCAATTACAAAAGTAATATACCTTGGTGTCCAGTGACCCTTCCCCCCACCTGATAAGACATATAAATGTCTCTGGCATCCACTGATCCCTCTTGCCACCTGATGCCCACCAATAATACATGTAAATGTCCCTGGTGTCCATTGGTTCCTCCCCCCACCCAATGTTTGCCCGATAAGATATTTAACCTACCCTGGTGTTCAGTGGTCCCAACCCCCACCCAATTCCCATCCTTGTACCAAGAAAAGCCCTTCCAGTTTGTCAATTTCCCCTCCACAGCAATCACCAGCCCACCACTGCTGTGTGTCATGCCTTCTGTAAATATGTCCACCCCACAACAAACTCCGGCCCCCCTTCCCAGACAGTGATTGGTGCCCCACAGCCCATCCATTGGTGGTGGTTAGTGAGCCCCTCCACCCACAGCAGTGACAAGCCACTCAAAAATTACCCCGATACCTTCCCATCAGTGCTGCAATCGGTGTGCAGTGAGAGCAACACATCCCTACACACACCACCTCGACTGTCCACCATCTGACAAGAGCAGGAAGTGTGCAGCTCATTTATAGGGCAAAGTGCCCTATAAATAAGCTGCACACTCCCTGCTCCTGTAAGAAGGCAGGTGGCTGAGATGGTGTGTGGAGGGCTGTGTCACTCACTGTAGACTGGTTGCAGCACTGATAGGCAGGTACAGGACACCAGGGATTGGGTTGCTGGTGCCACAGGTGGGAGGGGGCCAGTAACCACCATTGAGGGATGGGCTGTGGGGGGACGCCACTCACTGTCTGGAAATGGGGCCAGTGATGGGAAAGAGGAAAATGTTTAACCAGGAGAGGCACACTAAACTGAAGCTTGTTTCCAGGTGTGACCTGGTAGCACAAAGAAGTTAAGTGACTTTCTCAGGGTCACACAGTATGGAAGTGGGGGCTGT
The DNA here is from genome assembly GCA_016271365.2 of Neoceratodus forsteri. NCBI lineage: Eukaryota > Metazoa > Chordata > Ceratodontiformes > Ceratodontidae > Neoceratodus > Neoceratodus forsteri. Next base: position 992,450,560 of record CM057449.1, read on the forward strand.
GGGATTCAAATCCAGGTCTCCAGGTTTGCAGCTCAGAGCCTTAAATCGCTGCGCTATACTGCCTCCTTAATTTTCTGTGGGGGGGCATACTTACAGAAGGCAGACTACATGGCAGTCATGGGCCAACGATCGCCATGGGGGGGTTGACAAACTGGGGGGCTTTCCTCAGTAAAGGGATGGAGATCAGGTGGGAGGGAGGGACCACTGGACACCAGGTGCATTTATGTCGTATCGGGTGAACATAAGGTGGGGGAGGCACCACAGGACACCAGGGACATTGATATTGTTCATAGAGAGGTGGGATCGGGGGGGCACCACTAGTCATCAGGGACATGTCATTACCTATACGGGAGTGGGATAGGAGAGAGGGGGACACCACTAGCAAAAGGGATAACTCTCTGGGACTAAGCAGCTGGGAGTGGTGGTGCCACACACACTAGCCTTGCACCCCACACAACTGAACCCATAATGGGCATGCAAATTGCCCCTTAGCACCTTGCATGCCCAAAGGGTTCATCTGCATGGGTCCATTTGAATATCAGATATTTAGTGTGGGCATAAGCCATTGTGGTGCCCGTTTCAGGAGTCATGTCTGCCCTGTTCTAAGTTGGCTTAGTGCTGGGGCACCATAGCCCTATATTCAGTCGAACAGCACTAGTGCACTATTCCACTGAATATAGCATCTTTGGGCATCCAGGCTACTGCAAAGTGCAGCGCATATTTTTTCACTCCATTGTGCACATTTTTGAACATCTTGCCCCAGATGAGGAAAGTATCTGTAGTCCAGACAGGCCACCAATAGAATTACAGTCCTCATAATAAGGTCTGTAGTCACTTCTTGCGGGGAGAGGGGTAGAAATGGCTTTGCCCATCTAGGAACTGAATATCTCTTTCTGATACATGGTGACTTGGGACACACTGAGAAAGTGAAAAGATCACAGTTGTGCCAGTCGTGAGGTACACGCAGCCATGCCTGCCCTGTTCTCACTGCAGAAAAGACACTTACAGTACCATACACAATAGCTCTGAACTCCGATGAAAAGGGGAGAAAAAATAATATACAACTTATTAGCAGTGCCAAACCCTGCCATCCAAACAGTTCACCAGCTGCAAAATTCCCTGCAAAAGTTAAAAGATTTGCGAAAGTTGAAAGAAATAGCTAGAATTAAGTATGTTTTGAAACCAAAGAAATTTTGCAAAATTCTTTCATTGCTCAAATTATAGTTTCCAGCTGATGAAACCTGGGGCTCCAGACAAAGTCGCTATTTGTACCACAAAGTTTCCCCTTATTCTAAGTCCTCACCTCATTCTGCCACTGGCAGTGATCTCCACACTCTGAAGGGGCCAGTTCCAGGTATGATTCATCCTTCCCTACCCTGTCCCTTACCCTCACCTCTCTCGTGCCTCCCTCTATACCCCCCTGCACTTAAACAAAGGAATTAGTTCACTTGAGCTAATAACTTGCACTTTTTGTTCTGTCTGAGTTGCTCCCAGATTGCACTAGCCCTGTGTTAACTTGCCCCTTGCCACTGATTTTTTTGTTCACTTTGCTCTGGTAATGTTCCCTCCATCTTTATCCTCTCCTTCCCCCAGCTGGTTTCATCTGTCTACCCCTCTGCCCTCCTTGATGTCCCCTCACTACACCTCATTCATTCAATAATCGCTAAATAATCTGCCTCTTAACTGGGATCCATTCCTGCAAGGAGTTGGCTCCAAGGCTACATTAAATTTCTGTACTATGTTCCTCAGATGTGCCACTTGTAATTAAATGCATATTCCACAGGTAACATAGAAACATAGAATTTGACGGCAGATAAGGATCGCTTGGCCCACCCAGTCTGCCCATTTCCCTACCTACTGGATAAGCTGCAGATCCTAGTTAACCAGCAGCCTACTTCTTCCTACCCCCACCCCCTAGAATTGCCTTATGACTGTCCAATGCATGCTTGAATTCCACCACTGTTTTTGACTCCACAACCTCCTCCGGAAGGCCGTTCCATGCATCCACAACCCTCTCTGTGAAAAAATACTTCCTTGAATTACCTCTGAGCCCCCTCTATCTTCAAATTGTGCCCTCTTGTTCTTGCACACCTCTTTTTTTGAAAGATGCTACCCTCTTGGACTTTGTTGAATCCCTTGAGGTACTTGAACGTTTCTATCATGTCCCCCCTCTCCCTCCTTTCCTCAAGGCTATACATATTAAGCTCCTTAAGTCTCTCTTCATATGTTTTCTGGTGCAGACCCTGCACCATTTTAGTTGCCCTCCTCTGGACAGCTTCCATCCTGTCTATGTCTTTGCAGAGATTGGGTCTCCAGAACTGCACACAGTACTCCAGATGGAGTCTCACCAGCTGTCTGTACAGAGGAATAATAACTTCCTGTTTTCTACTGGTGATGCCTCTCCCTATGCATCCCAGTATCCCCCCAGCCCTCCTTGCTGCCCTCTCACATTGCTTGCCCACCTTTAGGTCATCTGATATGACTACCCCCAGGTCCCTTTCCATTTTTGTTGCTGTTAGTATCTCACCCCCATTGTGTACTCTTCCCTGGGTTTTGTTTCCCAGGTGCATTACCTTGCACTTCTAGCACTGAATCTAAGCTGCCATACATTTGACCATTCCTCTAACCTTGCCAAGTCCCTTCTCATCCTTTCCACCCCACCCTGTGCATCAACTCTGTTGCAGATCTTTGTGTCATCTGCAAAGAGACATACTTTTCCTTCCAGTCCTTCTGCAATGTCGCTTATAAAGACATTGAAGAGGACCGGTCCTAATACTGAACCTCACGGTACTCCACTAATAACCTCCTTTCTTCTGAGTGGACTCCATTTACTATTACTTTCTGTACTATTCTCCAGCCAATTCTTTACCCAGGCTGTCATCTTGGGACCCACCCCAGGCTGGCTAACTATATTAATCTTTTGTGGGACTGTGTCAAATGCCTTGCTAAAGTCTAGGTAGACCATGTCCACAGCCCTCCCTGATCTACTACTTTGGTCACCCAGTCAAAGAAATCTATCAGATTAGTCTGGCATGACCTTCCTGCTGTGAATCCATACTGCCTGAGGGTCCTGTGCCCTCTGGCCTCTAGATACTCGACAATTCTTTCCTTCAGAAGTGTTCCATCATTTTCCTATCACTGAGGTTAAACTAACAGGTCTGTAGTTTCCTGCTTCTGCCTTGCTCCCACTTTTGTGAAGGGGAATCACATCTGCCCTCCTCAGTCCTCGGGTACCACCCAATCCTCCCATGATTTGTTAAAAGGGTAGTCAGTGGTGTCACTAGTTCTACCTTAGCTCTTTTAGAATTCTGGGATGAATCCCATCAGGCCCCATTGGTTTGTCCACCTTCAGTTTTAAGAGTTCTTTCAGAACCCTTTCTTCTGTAAATGGGCTGGTATCAACTTCTGTATCCAGAGTGTTTCTACTGTTTGTTTTATATACCTCCCCTCTTCATTTGTAAATACTGAGCAAAATATTTGTTTAGTATCTCTGCCTTTTCACAGTCTCCCTCTGCCCACCCTCCTCCCCTTTTTAAGCCTCACTATCCTCCCTTGGTCTTCCTTCGCTCCCTGATGTACCTATAAAGGTTTATACCCTTCTTAACTGAGTTGGCTATCTTTTCATCGGTTTGGGCCTTTGCTGTTCTGACTGCCTTCCAGCCTCCTTTTGCTTTAACTGATACAGTTCTCTGTCCTGCTCCTTCTGCGATTCCTTGTAGTTCCTGAATGCTTTCTTTTTCTCTTGAACCTTCACTGCCACTTCCTTTGAGAACCATAGTGGTTTCTTACATCGTTTTGTTTTGTTTATTTGCTTCACACAAAGGCTCGTTACCTCTGTGATGGCAGTTTTTATTATTCCCCATTGTTCTTCCACCTCTCCTTCCTTCCCATTTGCTAGTGCATTCCTTAAGCACTCACCCATTTTGGCAAAGTCAGCCCTCCTAAAGTCCAGTACTTTTGTCTTTGTATGGCTTGACTCTATTGCTGTGTTTATTATGAACCATACTGTTCGATGGTCGCTAGTTCCCAGATGGCTACCCACTTCAACATCTGTGATCCTCTCTCCATCTCCATTTGAGAGAATCAAGTCTAATATTGCTCCCTCTAGAGTGGGCTCCAGTACTAGTTGTCTAAGGCATGCCCCCTGTAGGGCATGTAGAATAACTGCACTCTTTGAAGTGGCAGCTGCAACTGCACTCCAGTTAACATCTGGCATATTCAGATCACCCATCAGCAATATCTCCCCTTTTTCTGCCATTCTAAGTATACTTTCTATCATTTCCTTGTCCATTTCCTCCCCCTGAGAAGGGGGTCTGTATACAACCCCTGTGCAGATTGTGGTGCCATTGCCTGTCTCCAAATTTACCCACAGTGCTTCTTCTCCTCCCTGTTTACCCTTTTGTTCTGTTGCTTTTATTCCTTCTCTTATGTAAAGAACTACTCCTCCTCCTCTTTTACCCTTCCTGTCCCTCCTGTAGATAGTGTATCCTGGTATGTTTATGTCCCAGTCATGGTTTTGTGTGTACCATGTTTCTGTGACTGCCACGATATCCAGTTGTTCCTCCTCCATCAAGGCCACTAATTCAGGAAGCTTGTTACCCAGACTACGGGCATTGGTACTCATTGCTCTCCATTTTTTGATGGCTTTACCTTCTGTTGCAGCATTCCTCACTGACTGTTCTACCTCAGTCTTTTTCTTATTTAGTACCCTGTTTTGTAGGGAGAGGCCGGGATTTTCCTGCTGCTTGTCAGTGCCTCCCCCTTTGACTACTTTAAAAGCTTGCCAATGAAGCATTTAAACTGATTGCTCAAAAGACTTGTTCCCTTCCTGGACAGATGCAGACCATCCTGCCAGTATAGGCTGGTGTCCCTCCAGGTAGAGCCCCAGTCCCCACCAGTATAGGTATGATATATTTCACTGCATGTTTTATCACAAATGTGATTGTATGCTTATTTATGGTATTTTTTACCTGTATGTCTTGTTACAAATGTAACTGAATGTTTAATTTCTCGGATATGTTAACTCATTCACTCCCGGTGATCATTTTGGGTCAGGTCCAGCAATGGACGTTTCCAATGCCACATGGCGTCTACTGGTACAATGATAAACTGTATGTCTAATACTTCATCTTGTTGTAACCCCCCACCCCAGGTCACACGGGGAGATGAGCAACTTGTTGTTCGATGTGCTTTCCTGGTGAAATATTTCAATAAATAAATAAAACAATGATCACATTGAAACATATTTGTGACTTGCAGCCCTTTGTGTTACACACAAAGGTGTTGCAAGCATTTCCCTGTGCTACTGCACTGGTCAGTGGGCTAGCCAACAGAAAGAGGCATTGGGAGTACTCCCTAATGAGGATGCTGGTATGCAGGGAGGTGCTGTGCTGAACAAAGCTCATCCTCATCCCCTGGTCACAAGGCACAGCAACCTCTGGCCGGAAGAACTGCTAAATGCAGTTCCAACAGCTTTGCAAACTGAAACTTTCATTTCAGCAAAGGGAAAGGCAAAGCAGTGCACATCATCACTGAACATCATATAGAATAAGAACAGGGATAGGGAGGATTGAGCCACTGGATGTCAGGGATGCAAACAGAGCAAACACATGACTTCAGGGCCACTGGACCACCAAGGAAACAGGGTGAGTGACAACAAAATTAAAACACTGCCCAGACATCAAGTGGCCATAAAGGTGAGTGGAAAGGTGGGTGGGGGACAACTTCTATAGTAGCACCACATGTATATGTGCCACTAACAAACTCTAGCAGCAGTCACAGTCCACTAGTGTAGTAGTCATGTAGCCTATGTGTGAGTGCGACAACCGATCACTAACATCTGGACTGGTGATTTGCATAAGCATATGCAGTACCACTGTAGCAGGGGACAATCCACCCCTGCTGTATGTGTACGTTTGTGCATCACAGATTTTGTGGTTGGCAGTACAGGAGGCCTTGTGAGTCCCCAACTACTGCCACCCACAATTGCAACCATGTATAGGACCTCTGGTGTTCATAAATACCTGGTTTCCAAAAATGGTATAATGTTTTCACAAATCTTGCTTGTCACATTACACCCAGGCGAAACTGTGAAGCATGCTTAGACTTGTTCTTCATCTCAAGTGAAAATGTTACTATGACCCACTTTCACAGCTCTCAGGCAATTTACTCTATCCCTTTAAAACCAAGTCAACACTTATAAGTTATAGCCTCATCTAAGTGTTCTTGACCACACAGTAGGGCATTGGAAAACTTGGACCTGCTTTCAGAATTAAGTTATTTGATTAACGTTGACTGAATAAGCTCAGAAAACCTATTGATTCTACAGCTTTCTTTGCTTTACCAGAATCTTTGTGCTACTTTGAGTTTATTACCTGTATCCACACAAGCTCTTTGGTGGGCCCAGGTGCTGTCAGATATTCCAGGTTTCCATTTCTTTCATATGTAAAGGTTGTTCCAGCTACTTTATAATTGCCATTCCACTGAATAATAAATTTGCCATTTAAATAGTATTTTTCAGGGTCTTTACTTCTGATTGCCAGGAAATTGCCTGCTTCAGCCACTTCTTCCACCCTAATATTTCTAGCTCCTTTTGGAATTACACCAATATCCACGTAGCCTGCATGGGGACATAAAAGAAACCTGTATAATATTTATACTGTATGTTATACTTTTAACATTTTACCATTAGTTTTCAGAAACATAGGTACGTCTTCAGCAATTAATGTTCTACGGTATTGCATTACCATAGGAATTTCCAAGGAAAGCCTGCAATTAAAACTTTCAAGAACTAAATCTAAAGCCAAAGCACATTCAGGTATTGCTGATATTGAGTAGATCATATTGGTATTCACTTGTGCTGCGCTAGACTTTTCAATATCTAGCTTCCTTAAAATTTTTACAATGACACCAATACAGTGTTTGAAATGTGTTTTTAGTTAAAGGAAAAGTCACATGGGAAAAAAATTAAAGCAATGTATTGTCACAAACTACATCATCATTTTATGGCCTAACTTACTTGACATCAAGTTTTGAAAACAACTTTAAGGGGAACCATAGCATTCAAAAGCATAGTAATATTTATTTATTGGAAACTGGTAACTGGGAAAGCCACACTGAGTTGAAGCTCAGATCCAGGTGCGACCCAGGGGGAGTGAAAGGGGAGCACAAGAAAGTCAATACAATCAATGATACATCAGTGAGCAATTCAGTGAAACCTCTGACTGTAGGGCACTCTAACAGTAACAGGTACTAGAGGAAAAAAAACAGGCAAAATTACCAAACTGTTCATGACAAGGACATAATAAATGCAGTATAACCAGGGCCCCTGGTGCTCTGCTGCAGAATATTCTAATTTCTGCGGCAGGGCTCGTTGGCTTCTGCAGCAGCATTTTCTGATTTCTGTGGCATGATGTATTCATTTCTCTGGTAGAACACAGTCCTGCCATTGGCTAAATATGTTGTGATCAATGACATCATATGCTGAACATAGAGGAGGGGCTTCAGGATAAACACGGCAGGAAAACAAGCCTGACACTATGGAAAAACAGTACATTTGAATGAAAATTCACCAAAACCAATGAATTCTGTGGCACTATATATATATATTCTATGGCATGATGCAAATTCTGTGGAAAATTCTGCAACCACAGAATCGCAGAATTCCAGGGGTCTTGAGTATAACATATTAGTATGGAGTAAAGTAAGTGGTACCTGAGGAGGCAGTTGTAGACTAGTGCTGTAGCTTGAAAGAAGTCTGCTTCTGACACAGCCTAGCAGAAGAAGGAGATTGCTAGAGGTGTTAAGGAGGTGGAAAGTGAAGTCAGTTGGGGGGTAGACAGTGACAAATGGGACTAGGAAGGAGCCCTAAGTAGCATCTAAGGGCTGAGACAGAGGAGGTAAAGTGGACTGAGGAAGGAAGCAAAATCCAGGGGTATGGGAGGAGGTAGGATATATTACAATATTTGCCATGGATTAGCACTGGTGTCTTTTTTATACACCTTCTGACCATAACATTCCTGCATGCTTGAAAACAATAATCATGTTTAGTACATGCTTAGATATCTTTAGCTTTTAGTACAAAAGTATAATACTTTTGTCAAGGGCAGATGACCCAGAACTTCAGCAGGTCACATGGCACATCTCTCTATATACAGGGAGTCTGCTTCACTATCAGTTTTGCAATGTTAGTCAGTCATTGGAGGAGACAGAAGGATGACCAGTTTAGCAACTTGTTTGATACATATAAATCAATTATTTACATTATTTTAATAGCTTTTTTATTATTTTTTTCATTCTGATTTAATTCTTTGTTTTCTCATAATTAATTTAATGTCTGTTTCTTCTATATTTTACCTATATCACTTTAGTTATGTTTAGTTGCACAGCTCTGTTTTCCCTCTTTATGCTTGCCTTTGCACTTGTGCATAGCAGATACACAGGTATATTTTGAGAGGTGTGCTACTATCTGTCCAATGCAGGGCAGTCTGCAAGGGGCTCAACAGTGTCTGGCCAATCATCAGCCAGGCTGATTATGACACTCTTCTGGTCTTGAAGGGTGGAAACTTTGTGTAGTTCAAAGATTAGAGCCACTTGAATCATAGGGCGGCTCCTTCCTTTGCTCTGCATAACATGCCATGTAAGCAGAGTTAATCAATATCATGATCAGCCTCCTGTAATCCTCCCCCAATAAAAAAAAAAAGAAATCCCTCCCACCCTCTGCCAAGTATCCATCCCACCTCCCATTGCTTCCCCCTCCTTAATTTTCTGACACCGGGGTACACAGTCCTTGATGCTGTCTAGTTCCCTCCCATCCCATCTGTTTTTGCCAAACATAACACCAACAGTGGTATGCCCAATACCAAGGGTCCGTACCTGAAATAAAGAAAATCATCCCACCCAGTCTTTTGTTCGTTCTGTCTATTGATGTATGTTGCCACCACTGGTACACCACCACCATTACTGTCCCCACCACTTGACCATCACACTCAGCACCCACCAACCCACACACACCCTTCTTTCAATTTTCTAACACTGGGGTGCCCAATTCCCAGTACCAGCTAGTACATCCAACCCTGCCTGTTTTCGCTGTGGAACTCCGGGGAGCCCACCTCCACTGCCACCAAATATAACACTGACACCAGCATGCCCAATCCCCATTGTCAGTATCTGAAATGAAAAAAAAAAACATCCTTTGTGGTCTTGTCATATTTTTATACACCCTGTAAAAAAGAAAAACTTTCATCAATATCTGCTGCTGCCGCGATTTTGCTTCACCATTACCATCACCAACCCTCCCACTCATCACCCACCACCCCACACCCCCCAAGCCCTTACTTACCTACTGGGGGTCCAACACCATATTCCTCTCTGGACCAGAGATGCAACTTCACTCATCAATGCTGGACTGGGAAATGAGGAAATTAGGCATGCGGTTCAATGTATTTTAATGGGTTCTGAATGTGTCCTCATAACTTGGCCATTTTTGAATATTTTTTCCCAAAATTTTCAACATAGCCTTTTTGGGACACCACTTCATGAACAAGGGTGGTGAAATAATGAAATCCATCCTAAAAGGGGATTTTATAGTCACTGCATGAAATAACCTTTTTGGCAAGATTTGAACATTTCCTCCATCATTGTTGATGAGGTGGGGTCAAAAGATGCTATGTTGAAAACCTGGGGTAAAAATAGCAACAAAAAATAAAGTTATGAGTGTGCACTGAAATTTCACAATGCACACATGTAACTTTGGTAATTTCAATATTTTGACCCCACATTTTCAACATTGTCATTTTTTTCACAACACCTCATGAATGTGACAGCTGTCATTTTTCAAATCCTGTACAAATTGTGTTTTCATACTTGTGGTGCAAAATGACATTTCAGCCACTATTTTATAAATGACACCTGTCATGTTCAGAAGGAGTGGTCATAAAAAGACAGTGTTGAAATGTGGGGTCAAAATGTGAAAAAACAACTAAGTTATGAAGAAATATAAAATTGTTCCAATGTTTAATCATAACTTCATTTTTGCAGATTGTGGTACCTAATGTTTAATATATCCCTTGTGTTACCCCACCTCCTGAATATGACACATCATTTTTCAAACCCTGTCTGAATCCTGTTTTCATAGTCACACTGCAAAATTACTTTTCAGATGGGATTTAAAGAATCGCACCTGTCTTGATCTCAATGTCATGTCATAAAAAGACTGTTGGAAATATGTGGTCAAAATGTGGAAGCCCATTAAAGATTAGATATTGCCTTTCAGATTGCCTATCTTGGGTAAATATAATCTTAAAATGATTATAATAGGACAGCACTGCAAATGAGATACCATATCTCATCTGATCTATCCTGGGTAAATATATAGTAAAATGTGTACAAACAAGTAAGTAAGTAAATCTTTATTTCTCCAGCACCCAATCCCAGAGGCTCTGGGTACTTTACAAAGAGGTGTAAGAGACATACAAAATTACAATACAAGAAATACATACAAGATCTGTAAAATAAATACAATTAAAATCAATAATAAATAATAATAAGATCAGTGCTGTAGCTAGCTGAAAAAGGTTTCTCTGAAAAGGTGTGCCTTCAGACCCTTCTTAAAAGCCTCCACCGATGGAGCCTCCCTCAGAGATCTGGTGAATCAGTTCCAGAGGACCAGGCCAGCCACCTCAAACACAAGGCCCCACCAAGGTTTTCTGCCTGGCTGTCAGAACTGCTAGGAGGCTTTCAGTGGAAGAGCAGAGCTAGTGCACTGGGAAGGCAGGGGTCAGGAGGTGAGCAAGCCAACCTTGAAGATGATCCTCTGTCTGACAGGCAGCCAGTGCAGGTCCCGCAGGACTGAAATCACATGACAGGACCTAAGAAAGCCCGTCAGCAACCTGGCTGCTGCATTCTGCACCAGCTGCAGTCAACAGAAGTTCCCTCCACTGACCCCAAAGTAAAGAGTGATACAGTAGTCTAGCCTTGCTGTTACAAAGCCATGTACCAGAATCGGCAGATCATCAGGCAGAATTAAGGGTTTAATCTGGGGAACATTCCTTAAGTGGTAAAATTCACTCTGAATGACAGATGACACCTGAGCTTCAAGTGTCAAACCATTGTCAAGGATGATTCCCAGAGTTCTCACCCTAGTGGATGCCACCAACAAGACCCGGTACATCAGCAATACATTTGGCATTGACAAATGCTTGTTTCTCTTTGATGCCATCGGATTTTCTCTCTCCCCCCCAACACACATTCTCCCACACTCCCACTCTGTCATATTGAGAGGAAGTTTAGCGTCCATCATGTTAAGACTCATTGTAGCCATACACCTGCACCAGACAGTGCCAGGTCCAGATATAGGAGGTAGGGGCATCAGGAGGGGTGTTTAAGCAGCTCCCCACAGAACTACACAGGCAACCCCCAGTGCAGCAGCAGCCTCCAGTTCCCCAGATCCACAGCAGCAGCAGCCTCCAGTGCAGCAGCAACCTAAACCATCTGTGCCTCTTGTGGTACCATTACCACCACCGCCTGATCACTTTGAGGAGCCACATGCCATTTCCTCATCTCTGGCTCCTAGTGCTTCATGCAAGGAAGCAGCCCAAGTCTTCCCTCATTTAGGAACTTTTTTACTATGGACCTCAGTGATGACAGTGTTGTAAAATGCAATCTGATCAACATACTTTTCAGCTGTGGAAAGAAGGGCAGTCACCTAGGCACCGGTGGGAAACCTACCCACATAAAATCCACCACCTGAGCCATTGGGAGGCCAGACAACAGGAGGCAGTGACTGGTGGTGGTGGTGGTGGTGGCAGTGTTCCTTCTGTGCTGCTGAGGGGGTAGTGCACAGTTTGGTCATGTCCATGATGGTCAAATAGGCCCAGAAACAGCAGCTATAGCAAGGGGCAGCAGCATGGGCAGCACCAGCACTGCCAACATCAACAACCACCAGAGCAGTGCTGGCACAATTGCAAATGGAGATGTGGGACTCGACCGCAGAGTTTATTCCATGGAACAAACTTTCAAGAAGCTGCTTGAAAACCATTACGTGCTTCTTGAGGGGAAGAACAAGTTTTGTTGCAGTGGGGCATGTGATTTTCCATCTGGGCTTTTAAAATATTTGTTCAAGCATGCTTTTTTTATCCTTTCTTCTCCAGTCCTCCTCATTGATCCTCCCTCCTTTACACCCCCGTCCTTTTCCTTATTATCAGATACTGCCTCCTGTCCCCTCTTAGGCTATCTTCACCACTCTTTGTTTACAAAACAGATATATATATATATATATATATAATTTAAAAATGCAAAAGAAAATTAACTTTTACTGTATTTCTCTCTCACTGTTTGACTGCATTCTTTCTCATATTGATTTCCGTCTTAATGCGTGCCTTTAAAAAAATAAGTTTTTCTATCTATCTTCTTTATAGCACTGTTTATGTACCATATCATTCTATTTTTTCTCTCACTACTGTTGTTCTTATAAAGCACTGTTGTTCACATACATACTGTAGTGCATTTGAAAAGCACTATATTAAAAATGGTCTGATCCTAGAATATTTTTTTCTCATTCCAAAAGTTGATGGTGCACTAGATCAGTTGCCCAGTCACCCTCTTGAACTGATTTCCTCCCTCCACACAACCACTTTTTCACTGTTCTCACTTCCCAAAATGTTCTCCTATACAAAAAATTATTTAATGGTGGTAGCTGCTGCTGCGCTGTTCAGGTCACACAATCAGACAGTATTTGTGAACCTCTTCAGTTGACACAAGTGCACAAGCACAATACATAAATTTCTCACTTCTTGAAAGTTTCTCCCAAATAAGAAACTATAAAATGGTGGTAATGAACTGCCGATACATGGTACTACACTGTATGTCAGTCCCACCACCACAATTCCTGTAATGCACTTTTAGGGAAATTGTGAGAAAAGCACAATATACATAAATTCTGTGCTCTCTGAATTTTTCACAACTACCAGAATAAATATGTCTGGTTGCTGCATGGTGCTGCACTGTGTGTCAGTCCTTGCCACAGTTCTTGTGACACACTTTAGAGGACACTGTGAGACAAAGCACAACATATATAAATGCTGTACTCCCAGAATTTTTCTCAGCTGCTAGAATAAATATGTCAGGCTCCTGCATGTTGCCACAAGGTACTGCTGTGTGTGTCAGTCCCTCCACCATAGTAATTGAAATGCACTTTAGGCGAAATTGTGAGAAAAGCACAAGATCCACAGATTCTGTGTTCCCCAAATTTTTCTCAAGTACCAGAATAAATATGTCAGACTGTTGCATATCATTACACGGTGCTGGGCTCTGTGTCAGTCCCACCATGCATCTACCACATTTCTTGTAATTAGAGATGCAGCAAATTTAAATTCCGCAGGTGAAGTGCCTGCAAAATGGGCACTACGCATTGTCACTACATGGAGTGACCCATATGAAAGGTTCACTTCGCTTGTGATTATTACTTTGTGTTGTCATTTCTCCTTAACACGAAGTAACGCGAAGTGACAACAATATTGGCAGCCCTCCAACCAAACAGTCACCAGAATTAATGTGCATCCCCAGAGCACTACTGTCTTGTGTCCAGAAAACTCCCCAGTGTTGATGAAGTGAAACGAGAGCACAACAAGAAATGCAAAGTCTCCCAGAATTAATGGTGCACTCAGTCATATGTGCAGTGGTCACACACCGTCACCAGAATTAATGTGCATCCCAAAAATGCTACTGTCTTGTGTCCAGAAAATTCCCCAGTGCTGACGAAGTGGAATGAGAGCATAACAAGAAATGCAAAGTGTCCCAGAATTAATGGTGCACTGCAAATGCACAGACAGATTAAGATTGCACTGCGCACGCAAGAGATGCATACAAAAAGGCACAACACCTATCCAATGCTCACAACAAGTCACAAATCCAAATCTGCAAAGAAATACCTTTTGCTGGTTGGGGGATTAGTGCACGACAGTAACAATCCACTGCCAGTACGGATACACAAAGCAGTACAAAATATTCATGCAGGTGCAGTGGATAGCAGGTTCCCACTGCTGCAGTTACTCTGTGGCACAATAAAAGGTGTCTGATTTAATTGCACGCATCACACACACACACTCACACACTGCAAGTAATGCGTAGCAAATTGAAAACCTTTAGTAATAGAGCCAAATGTTTTAAACAAACAAATTGTACACTGCTGCACCACAACAATCAGTAAACAAATGTCAAGAATTACTGAAAATATTACTGTATGCACATTAACACTTATAAAAGAAAAATACAAGCAAAACAGAAAGACTGCTTTTTTCTCCCAGTTAATCTACCTACACCACATATATGCCCCTTCCCCAAAGCACACATCACAGTACAAAGACTGACTGTTCTAAATTAACATTCAAAATCCACACACAAACAATAAACTCTCAATGATATGAGTACAGAAGGATTTCTTACAATCGGTGTACTAAATTTTGAGCAAACAAAATTACTCAAAAAGGCATTTTTAACAGCCCATGTGACCTGCAATCCCATGAATCACTGCAGAATTTCATTTGGAGCTCAATTACAAGGTGAAGTGAGGTGAAGTATATTGATTTCAATGTACTTCACCTTAAAATTGGTGGAGAAGTGGTTTGGGGAAGGCGGAATAATGCAAAGTCATTGGTTTCAATGGACTTTGCATTCCTCATTATGATGCAAAGTACTCCGCTTCACATTGTGGAGTACTCTGCAGATTCCGCGTTACTTCGCAAATCACTTTGTGAAGCAAATTGGGCCCACTTTACCTACCACTACTTGTAATGCATGTTATAGGAAATGGTGTGATAAGTACAATATACAGAAAATCGGTCCTCCAAGAATTGTTCTCAATATCAAACAAAAAAAAGTCAGGTTGCTGCCTGCTGCTACTGTACATGGTGCCACATTGTGTGTCAGTCACACAAGCACAATTATTGCAATGCACTGTAGGGGATGAAATTTAGGGCCCAGAAATTCACAGCCTAATATATTCTCTTGTCTGGAAATGTTTTAATGAGGAAACAAAATGAGATGGGCTCACTGAAATAATATGTTGCTTCTGTGCTGTTTTAGTATCCCACCACAGCACCTGTCCTGATGAACTGTAGTGACCTGAAATTCTGCATATTTTCTCAAGAAATGATAATGCCTGTCTGGGGTGCAGAACCGGAAGATGCTCTTCAAGTATTGCTGTGTGCCCTATCAGCAAAGGTAAGTATTTGTTTTTTAGGTTTTTTTTTCTTTTTGGTTGTGAGTGGGAGGGATAGAAACAGCATCTTTCTAGCCATCTTTTGTTCATGTTTCTCTCTTTTCAGTTATTTTATCACTAGAAAGATGAAATCCTATTGTTTCATGGGTCCAGTCTAGATCTTGTCATTTTATTTAGCAATGTTTCCTACCGGGGGGCAAGTATTCATTTTTTTCAATGTTTATTTTTAAATTCTTAAATGCTATTTGTATGTCACTCTTTGTATTCTGCTCCTCTTTCTTTCATTTCAGGTATTTTTCACTTGTGTGATGATGTAGAATCAGGCAGCAACATCAGCTTGATGACTGAAATTCATGCTGGATACGGAGACCAAGATGACATCAGCAAGACCACACACAGTGGTGGAGAAGCTAGAGTAGGAGGAGAGGAAGAGGTTTGAGCACAAGTCTACAATGTTGACCACATAAATGATCTGGTGGAGAAGGTGGTGATGGCTTGATTGCAGGAGAGGGAGGCATTAATCACAAAATGGAAAGAGACCTGTGAATACAAGATATAAATTATTTAAACTGCAGTATACTCCCTATTGTGTTGCACCTGAGAAAGAAAACAAGAAATTAAAAGAAAAAAAAAAACTTTTGGAAAGAATATTTGCAGTTACATTGGTCATGGCCATGCCTTGAAATGGCATGAAGGTGTCTCAGACAGAGGAGGCAGAGGAGGGGAAATCTTGCTTACTGGATGTGAAGGCAGCAGAACAGGAGACCTATGAAGACAAGAGAACATTATTTAGACTACTTAATTAGCCATTGTGGGTGACTGTATGGATGGAATATTTATTTATTTAAAATTTGGTGACTGGGAGGGGGTACAACTACAACAAAGGGATACAAAATTCAGAGCAGTATAATACAGAATAAATATAGACTATACAGTATAATACAGAATAAATATAGAATATACAGTATAATACAGAATAAATTCATCATTCATCATTACAGTAAAATACAGTGAGCAGATACATTTTCATTATAGGATTACATTACAGAGTATTACACAGGAGATTCGATAAGCATGGTGAATATCAATTGTCCATTCCCAGTCTTACAAGACCCATCACCTGCGAAGAAACAGAGAAGTTATTTAGCTTGACTTGGCCGCTGTGTCACTGTGTACATGTGAAAGGAAATTTCAAAAACAAACAAAAAGTAATGTAATGATACTTACTGCCAAAGTAGTGATGGCCATGCCATGCACTAGCATGATGGTGCAACACAGCAGGGTGGTGGAGGAAGCGGTAACCTAAGTCTATGCCTTTCAGGCTGTCTGGCTTTGAGACCGGCTTGTCAATCACCCCTATAAATGATCAAACATGTAGTAGGAGGAGACAAAAGGAAAGAAAGAAACACATTTTTATGTCTTGCAATCAAGATGGAAGTCCCTCCTGTGTGAGGATGGAGTCACCCCAACAGTGTCTAAAAGGAGTGTGAACAACAGTGAAAGTAATGTAAAATCACAGCAGACAATGTTTGGCCTTGCTGAACTTCAGGTCTTGCTGACTTGATGGGCTGGCTGGCTAACTGGCTGGAAGCTTGACTTAAGGGCTGTCTGACTGGTTGAAGGTCTGCTTGGCAATGTCATTTATGCTGGATTATGAGTCTGGGTTTCTCATTCTGGGTGCATGCAGTGGAGGTGGCAATGGACAGGGTTGTTTATGGATATGGAGGAAACAAGTAGGCCGGAGGAGGAGGTGATGTCATGATTGCTGGAGGATGCATAGTCTGCATGGCTGGCAATGGCTTTTTTGCCATTATGGGGAGCCTGGGTTTCTCAGTCTGAATGCATGTGGAGAAGACTGTGGTGACTCATATTGTTGATGGATGTGGAGGATATGAGTAAGCCAGAGGAGGAGAAGGAGATGATGTCTTGACTGTTGGAGGACACATGGTCTTTATGGCTGGCAATGGCCTTGACTATGACTTAAGATTCAGGTTTTGCAGTCTAGATGCATGGTGTGGAGGTGGTGGTGGCCAATATTATTGTTGGCAATCATGGCATTTAATAATGCAGTGTTCACTGATTTTCTAGTTTGTCTATATGCCTCACATAGGAGAGGGAAAAGGTAGATAAACAGATGGATGTAGGAAACAGCAGTACAACTTGGGGAAAAATATAATGGCAAGAAAACAAAACTAAAGCATAAAGAAAATGATTCTACTGATGAGAAGAAAAGGATGGACAGAGCACACTTTTTTAAGCTTCAGTAATCCTTAACAAGGAAGCAGCACTCACAGACTTCCCGACTGGAGTTGTCCCCACATGGGAAGTTTGTTTCAATCCATGCTTTATCAACTTCAGAAGAAGGCAATTTACCGATGCCAACAACCTCAGGCTATTCAGGTTCATTTTCACCACCGCTGCCACATTCATGTGCTAGGAATGCCAATATGATTGTGCTGCATGGAATGTGTCCCACTTTCAGTTTAGTAAATGTTAGCATGCCAATATTCCTAGGGGACAGATTTGTACACCTTTCTCACATAATGGCCATTGCTGAACTAAACAACTGCTCCACACTGACACTCAAGGGTGGACAGCTCTGGTATTTGATTGCTACTCAGGTCAGTGCTGGTCGGTCAGTGGCCTTGCTACTCCAGTACAGCAGTAGAGCTTCCATTATGGTAAGGTGCCTGGTGACTGCCAAATATGCATCCACCATGCACTGCAATTCCTGCTATCCTGCTGCCTCCTCAGCCTACTCCTCTTCTTTTTTCTCTAGGTCTTCAACTCCCATTGGGTATGAAACATACCAAAGTGGATTTGTGGTTATTGTTTCTGTTACCATCCATGTTGTTTCACTGGTTAACCATACAAGCAATACTGGGTCTCTGTTCAGTTCAGTGTTGTGCCTTACATAACAATGATTTAACATCTGTGCCCACAGACTCATCATATTAGAAGATTGGTTACATTTTGGACCCAATCAAACCCACCTGCCAGTATTGATGGCAGGCCCCATTTATGTTGTGGGTCCAGCATGGTGGCAATCCCACAATCTGCAGAATTCCATAAATATGGCCAGCCTAGTAACGTAGAGTGCCTCACCTGCTACCACACTGGCATTCCGGGTTCAGGAATGGACTCAGGTCACTCAGAGGGTCAGCCAGGGGGAGGAGGATTAATCATCCCATAGGATGCTCTCCTCCTCCTCCAGGAAGGGAGGACTGTGAGCTCTGCTGTGTTACTGCCACCTAGGTGATCACAGGTGGTTGTGTAAATGGAGTCATGGCTTGGGAGGGTTGGGTACCTTGTCACTTAGACACTCACATATGCATGTGTCTCCCCTTCAGTCACAAACCCACCAGGGTGTCCAAGGGAAAGGGACAAGCACCTGCAGAAAATGCCAAAGCTGTGTGGGATGATGCCACACTCCCTCACAGACCTTGCATCTGTCTGCCATGTTCCATACCCAGCCTCTTCCTCCTTGGAAGCGGGGGTGCTCAGGGGGGCTCCACCACAGGGGGTAATCCGTGGGGCACTGTATGGCAGTAGGAGATAAGCCCCAGAGACGATGGGTGACAGGGCTGGAGGGGAGCTCCGAGCAGAAGGGGGCCAGCCGCGGAGGAGGAGAAGGCAAAAAAAAAAAAATAATTCCATAAATATGGGTATTCCAGTCCAAGCCATGGAACATGTGTTCTATTAAGGCACTGCTTCCTGTATCATCACCTCCCTCCAGCAATTGCTATACATTTAACAGTGTCTGCCTAAGCACACACAGATGTGGATGCCTGACTTATACAGGCAGTGTCCCTACTCACTGTCTGTGTCACATGTTTTGATAGCCTTAGAATTATGATCAGGCCATCCCTTAGTAACCACTGGTCTGTTGTTAGAGACATGGATACTGTGACACTGTCACAGCTTGTACACAGCAGCAGATATTCAGAGATGGCTTTGTATTGTGTGTACAAGTGTTTGTTCATGTACAGTGTTGAGTTCCATTTGATGATGATGTTTAGCTTTATACAGTATTGAAGCAGTTTGTTCTGGATCTGCATGTTCCTGAGGTGGTTACAGGCCTTTCAGGAATGGGCAAAGTGAGCACAGATGTGCCAGGCCATAGTCAACATGGACTCGATATCAGGATATGTCAGAAACTCTTGCACAATGAGATTAAAACATTGTGCCAGACATGGTACCCTAAGCCCCCCATCATTGATGTATTTCATTACATTTGAGCCATTGTCACTAGCAATGAAGCCAGCTTTCATTGAATGGGGAGACAGCCACTCATCAATCTCAGTCAGGAGAAGTTCTAGCATTTTTTGACCTGTGTGTGATCCTGTTGCACTCTTTATTGCCTGCATGGCATGCTGGTGAATACCACGAGTGTTGATACCACTGCAACTGGACTTTGTACAATTTCTCCCAAGCTGGAGTCAGATACTACTCCAGGTAGCTGTGCCCAATGTGCTGTGGTGCACAGAGAGGTACTACCAGCTGTTTGGCCACTGGTCCACATATCCATATTGAGATGTATGTATGGTGATGCTGAATACAGCAGGGTATGGATCACCATGTATGAGTGACACCAGCCCATAAAGTTCAGAAATGGCAAGTGTGGAGAAGCAAATTCTTGAGAGAATATGGTATTTGGGACAGGCATGCACCACCAACTTTCTAAATCCCACAATCTCCACAAAAGAGAAAGCAAGACATCAATTGCCATAATTTCAGCTGGTGCTGCATTTAGTTCACATGCTATTGCATGACTGTGTGGGTATTTGGTATGACATTGGCATGACACTCATACATGCTATACGTTGTAGACTGAACCTTTCTCAATGTTGGCCTACCAAACAGCTGGACTCATAAGAACATAAGAATTTGCTGGCAGAAGGAGACCACGTGGTCCATCTAGTTTGTCCAGGTTTTCTACCCCCCACTATCAATTTGTCTTGCTAAGGTGACTATACTGTCTATCCCATGCCTGTTTGAATTCACTTGGCTGCCACTACCTCTGGTGGCAGTCTGTTCCAAATCAAATCATTTTTATTTATAAAAAGCGCACCACCCTCTCCATGAAAAAGTACTTACTAACATTTGTTTTGAATTTGCCTCTCACCAGGCACATGTGTCCTCTAGTTCCTACAGCTCTGTTTTCCCAGAAGAGGTTCCTGGTTTGTACTGTGTTTATCCCTTGAACAAATTTAAATGTCTCAATCATGTCTCCTCTGTTCCTCCTCTGCTCGAAGGAGAATAAATTCAGCTGGCTGAGCCTAGCTTCATATGTTTCACAGTGCAGAACCTGCACCATTGCTCCCCTACCTTTAAATCACTTGAGATCATGACACCAAGATCCAGTTCCAGCTTTGTTTCTTCTAGTAGTTGCCCCTACAGGACTCAGTATGATAGCATGGCTGATGGAGTAGTATTTGAGTCCTGGGGATTCATGAGTGCTTATTGAATGAAAGCAGTGATATGGGGTATTTTTGCACTGGAATTGTTGTGCTGTGGTACCTGACTGTGTTAATACTCAACCCACCACTGCTGCTGTGTCCACTACTCAGCAGTCCCACAGACTCCCCTTCATCTCTGTAGAAGTCTTCCTCAGTCAACCTTTCCTCCAGCAGGACTAGTTCCCTGCTGCTTCTGAAGGCCTTGGCAAATGCAGATGATAAGAGAGGAACCCCCTGCATCAGCTTCCTTTTGGTGCTGAGTCAAGCATAACAGGTGCCTGGACTTTGGGGGGGGGGGCTGCATTGGCTACCAGTGCCTAGGTGGCTGTCCTGTCTTCCCCTGGCTAACTCATGCTTCTTACAGCTCATGGATAGCAACTGCTTCATCAGCTGGGACCAGTATAAAAAAATCCCAAATTAGGGATTGTGTACCTCTTGATTTTACAAGGTGGTGGGCATGGGACAGAGGAGTGGTGGAAATCAGTGTTTTTTTTTGTTTGTTTTTTTTGCCATGATTAATGCACGTCGACACTGGGTGGCTAACACAGTGTAATGGGTTCAATACTGGTAATAAGAACAACTGTTGCATTATTGGGGGGGGGCTTTATTAGTTTTATGACATATTGGTGTGCAAAGCCCCTTATGTTTAACAGAATCACCCTAGTCTTTTTCTTTTTCCTTTTTTGAGTTCCTATAGGAATTCTAAATCATCATCCCCAACACCACTGATATCCTTCTCCTCCTCCTGAGCTCTGTCCTCTTCATCTTCCCTTTCTCTATGTTCTGTCTCACACTCATCTTTAGTCAGAGACACATTTTTCAATTTAGCCATTTCTGACTGCACAACAGTCAGCTCTGCCTCCTCAGGATCTGACCCATGGTCAAGCTCCTCACTGTCATTTGGGAATGGGAAACTATCATCAAGATCAGGCTCAGCACCAGCACCACCATGAGTCACGGGATCACCAATAACCTCTTTCTTAACCACTGTACCTGAGCCACACATTTTGCTACCTCTTGGACTGCTCCTCTTGTAACTGCCTCCTCCAGCCCTCAACAGCATGGATGTCACAGATGTGGCAGAAAAAATTATGTCCATACTAATGCCACCACCACTGCCGCCTACTACTCCTTCACTACTATTACCGGCCCTGGAGCCCATAGATGATGCTGCTGAAGACATAGTTTCTTTGGCTGCAACATGATTTTGCCCTAAAGAACTTATACGTTTCTTTGCTGCCTCTCATAGAAACATAGAAACATAGAAGTTGACGGCAGATAAGGACCGCAAGGCCCATCCAGTCTGCCCATTTCTTTTTCTACCTTATAAATGTGCCATCGGCCTTTGCTCTGTCAGTGACCTATCTATTCATAGTCATTTGTATTGCTCCCTTATGCCTATCCCATGCCTGTTTGAAGCTCTGCACTGTATTCATAGCCACCACTTCTTGTGGTAAGCTATTCCATGCATCTACCACCCTTTCTGTGAAAAGAATTTCCTCATTCCCCTTAATCGGCCTCCCTCTAATCTCATGCTGTGTCCTCTTGTCCTGCTATTTTCTTATATTTAAACATGTTAGACTCTTTCACCTTGTTTATACCCTTAAGGTGTTTAAATGTCTTGATCATATCTCCTCTCCCTCCTTTGCTCAGGGTATACATATTGAGCTCCGTTAATCTGTCCTCATATGTCTTCTGATGCAGCCCCTGCACCATTTGGTTGCCCTTCTCTGGACTGCCTCAATTTGGTTAATGTCCTTGTGAAGGTGTGGCCTCCAGTACTGCACACAGTACTCCAGAGGGGACCCTAACCAATGTCTTGTACAGAGGATTATTACCTCCCTCTTACGACTTGTGATACCCCTACTAATACACCCTAACACCCCCTAGCCTTACCTACTGCTTTAGAGGTCTGCTTGGATGATTTTAGGGTCGTCAGTGATGATGATGCCCAAGTCTCTTTCTTCCTTTGTGACTGCTAGCAACTCCCTCCCAGCCTATAAGTGGCTTCGGGTTTCTCTTCCCTATGTGCATGATTTTGCACTTCTTTGCATTAAATCCCAGTTGCCACTCTTCTGACCATTTGCTAGTTTATCCAGATCTCTTCTCATTCTGCCCACCCCATCTGGATCATCTACTCTGTTGCAGATCTTGGTGTCATCTGCAAACAGACAAGCCTTACCCTCTAGTCCATCTGCAAGGTCACTAATGAAGATGTTGAATAGGACTGGCCCCAGGACTGATCCCTGAGGTACCCCACTTGTGACTTGCATCTCTTCTGACTGTATACCATTTACCACCACTCTCTGTTTTCTGCCAGTCAACCAGTTTGCCACCCAGTTGACCAACTTCTGACCCACCCCAAGCCTACCTAGCTTATTTATCAATCTTCTATGCACCTCCAGCACCTCTTCCTTTAATCAAGAGTCTCTTCCCAGTCATTTTATGTATTATGATTTATAATATTGTGGGGAGAAATAAAGAAACCTTACAGTGTAATTAAATAGCAGTAGAAGACAGCGTCACTCCTGAAGGATTAGCAATGTGATCTGAACAGAACAGTTTACTGAGGTAAAAGTAGCTATTTATTTTTTTAACACAGCAGGGATTAACAAGATACACAATACAGGAGTAATAAACAAGTTAATGTAAGTGATGGAACACTGTCACTTTAAGAACTATACAAAATAACTACAACTAATATAGAAAGATACTGATGCATTACGTCACTTAACCACAACAAACTTTACTACAAAACTAAAATGAGAGATCACAGAAGACAGGAAACAAAAATGAATAAATAAAAAGAAAGACTGAGAAAAACACACGAGATATCTGATGCACCCAAACTAGTGCTCACAGTAAAAATGCTCAGAGTCACTGATCTTTCTTGGCTGCCTTGCTATCTGAAATACTTCTCCTCCACCACACATCAGTGCTTTACTAAACAAAATGAACCTACTAGACTAAATAACTCAGCAAAACCAGAAACAACACTAATCTAGCTGTACAAGTCCCTCTAGATCTCTTTGTAAGGGGTTTTGTTTCAAAATACTCCATCTGTGGATGGTCTTTTTTTTTTCCAATGCTATTTCTTCTCCCCAGTTGTGGCAGGGATGACGCCTATCCTCTATCCACCCTGTACACGGACCCTCAACACTCCCCCAACCGGCCTATGCCAGATGGCTTTTAAGACAAGCAAGGACAGACTTATTTACAACCATCACTTCAGAAGACTTCACTCAACACAGCCGCTGCATGGCATACAACTAATTTCAGTACCATGTGACCTGCAATGCTGTAGTACATAGCTAACTTCATCTCAAGGCCCCACTTTGCCAGCGAAGTTATCAAATTTGTATATCACAAAGTTATTCCTCTACTGCACTTTGTAAGGCAGATTAACTTTGTGAATTGCTGTAAATTTGCAAAGCAAATTTTTTTCATCTTCACTCGCCACTACTCACTAGTGACAGGCATAGTCCAAATGGACTGGAGGGTGGCAGATCTTGTTCCTTTATAGAAGAGTTGGGACAGTGGTAACCTGGGAAACTACAGACCAGTTAGCCTGACCTCTAGTGCGGGGAAGCTGCTTGAGACTGCAATCAGAAAGCAGTTGGTTGACTTTCTGGATATCCATAGCCTCAAAACAGTATATAGCACAGTGAGAGGAATGTCCTGTAAATGAATCTGGTAGAGTTCTTCAACACAGTGTCTCAGGTTGTGAACAAGCACTAGGCACTGGGCATCCTGTATCTGACTTCAGCAAGGCCTTTCACTCAGTGCCCCTTAGATGCTTTCTGCAGAAGCTGGGTGATATGAGAAAGGGGAAATGTAACAAGGTGGGTTGAGAACTGTTTAGGGGAAGAAGTCAAAGTGTGTGAAGCAAATAAATTAAAACCAAAGAAAAAGCCACTATGGTTCTCAAAAGAGGTGGCGGGGAAAGTCAGGGAGAAAAAAATAGCATTCAGGAAGTATAAAGAAACACAGAAGGAGCAGGAGAGAGAGCTCTACCAGTTAAGGCAGAAGGAAGCAGGAAGGGAAGTCAGCATAGCAAAGGCCCAAACTGAGGAAAAGATAGCCAACTCGGTTAAGAAGGGGGATACAACCTTTTATAGGTACTGTTGCGCCTGGGTTATGCCCTTATTACCCGATATATGTCTTACACTATATCTCTGGTCTATTATACTGTGATATTGCTATTTTGCACTAACATTATAGATTTAACACACATCGTATAAGCATGAGTGCTAGGAATGTGCTTTGCTGCTAATATATGCTAATGTACTATGCATGGTTCATTTATACCTCATTATATTACATCTATCTAGATTATGTTTGTTTTTTCATATATAGTTGACCTAATCACTGCTTAGATGTCTCTGAAGGATCATCAGTGATTATTATGTACTTATACTCTCATATAGTTATATGTACAGTATGTACATTCAGGCACATATTCCCAGTTGTAATATAGCTTTGTAAGCAATTCTCTATTTCTACTAACAAGAGACAGATTCCTTGCTAAGTCTATCCTCTAAGCACATGTAGATTGGAAGTGTCAGAATTTCTCTTTGTCTAAGGTTTATGCTCTAGAAGCATTATTTCTTATACTCATTAGTATTCTGTCTCCTAAGTAATTATCCAATAGAGAACATATTGTGTAACACTGTTTATAGTTCAGAACTAATAAATATGGTTGTGTGTATCAGTAAGCTAGTTCTTATCTTAGTATACAAAACATTGTCTTGCCAGTTTCTCTCTCTCTAGAAGCTTTGTATGTACAAATAGACTGGCAAGTCACCCTTATCAGTGAGTTATTATCCTGCTTGGCTGTGAGTATAATAAAAACACTTTATGTATGACTACTCGTGAGTGTCGTCTCTGGCTAACATTGTAGACATAGAACGAATCTGATTTATTACTTTAGTAGTTAGTCTTCTAACTGACATTTATGGCGACCATGGTTAATGTTTGAATGTTAATCAAAGTGACAAGTTAATTCCCTCTGTAAATTAACACACTGGGCAATTAAAACCCAAGTGACAAGTAAACATAGAAACATAGACTTTGATGGCAGATAAGGACCACTTGGTCCACCCAGTCTGCCTATTCCCCTATCTACTGGATAAGCTGCAGATTTTAGTTAAGCAACAGCCTACTTCCTACCACTCCCCACTATGATTGCCTTAGGTCTGTCCCATGCATGTTTGAATTCCTCCACTGTTTTAGACCCCACAGCCTCTCCAGGAAGGTGGTTCCATGTGTCCACCACTCTCTCCATGAAAAAAAATGTCATCACATTACCCTTGAACCGTCCCCCCTCTATATTTAAATTGTGTCCCCTTGTTCTTACACATCTCTTTTTCTGAAAGATGCTACCCTCCTGGATTTTGTTGATTCCCTTGAGGTACTTGAACATTTCTATCATGTCCCCCTGTCCCTCCTTTCATCAAGGGTATACATATTAAGCTCTCTCAGTCTCTCTTCATATGGTTTCTGATGCAGACCCTGCACCATTTTAGTTGCCCTCCTCTGGACTGCTTCCATCCTGTCTATGTCCTTGCATAGATGAGGTCTCCAAAACTGCACACAGTACTCCAGATGGGGTCTCACTAACTGTCTGTACAGAGGGATAACCACTTCCCTTTTTCTACTTGTGATGCCCCTTCCTATGCATCCCAGTATCCCCCTGGTTCTCCTCACTGACTTCTCACATTGCTTACCCACCTTTAGATCATCCGATATGACTACCCCCAAGTCCCGTTCCATTTTTGTTGTTGTTAGTACCTCCCTGCTATTGTGTACTCTTCTCCTGGGTTTTTTTTCCAGCTGCATTACTTTGCACTTCTTTGCATTGAATCTAAGTTGCCATATGTCTGACCATTCTCAACCTTACTAAGTCCCTTCTCATCCTTTCTACCCCCTTGTGTATCAACTCTGTTACAGATCCTTGTGTCATCTGCAAAGAGGCATACCTTTCCCTCCAGACCCTCTGCAATGTCACTTATAAAGATGTTAAAGAGGACTGGACCTAGTACTGAGCCCTGAGGTACTCCACTAGTGATCCCCCTTTCTTCAGAATGTGTTCCATTCACTATTACCTTCTGTGTCCTGTTGTACAGCCAGTTTGCTACCCAGGCTACCACTCTGGGACCCACTCCCAGGCTGGCTAACTTGATTATCAATCTTTTGTGCAGAACTGTGTCAAATGCCTTGCTAAAGTCTAGGTAGGCCATATCCACAGCCCCTCCCTGGTCTATTACTTTGGTCACCCAGTCAAAGAAATCTATTAGATTCATCTGACATGACCTTCCTGCTGTAAATCCATGATGCTTTTGGTTCTGTGCCCCTCTGGCCTCTAGGTACTCAACAATTCTTTCTTTCAGAAGTGATTCCATCATTTTCCCTACCTCTGAGGACAGACTTACAGGTCTGTAGTTTCCTGCTTCTGCCTTGCTCCCACTTTTGTGAAGGGGAATCACATCTGCCCTCCTCCAGTCCTCAGGTACCACCCCATCCTCCCATGATTTGTTAAAAAGTGTGGTCAGTGGTGTCACTAGATCCTCCCTTAGTTCTTTTAGAATTCTGGGGTGAATCCTGTCAGGCCCCATTGCTTTGTCCACCTTGAGTTTTAGGAGTTCTTTCAGGACTCTTTCTTCTGTAAATGGACTGGTGTCAACCCCCTACCCAGAGTGCTTCTATTGCATGCTTTAGGTAACTCCTCCTCATCTTCTTTTGTGAATACTGAGCAAAAGTATTCGTTCAATAACTCTGCCTTTTCACTGTCTCCCTCTGCCCACCTCCCCTCTCCCTTATTAATCTTCACTATACCTCCCTTAACCTTTCTATGCTCCCTAATGTACCTATAAAAGGTTTTATTCCCCTTCTTAACTGAATTGGATATTTTTTCCTTGGTTTGGTCTTTTGCTATTCTGACTGCCTCCCCACTTCTTTCTGCTTTAATTGATACAGTTCCCTGTCGTGCTCCTTCTGTGATTCCTTATACTTTTTGAATGCAGCCTTTTTCTCCTTAACCTTCCTGCCACCTCTTTTGAGAACCATAGTGTTTTTTTACTCTGCTTTGTTTTCTTTATCTGTTTCACACAAAGGCTTGTTGCCTCTATGATGGCAGTTTTGATTTTTCTCCATTGTTCTTCCACCCCTCCTTTTTGCCCATTTTCTAGTGTATTCCTCAGGTATTCACCCATTTTGCCAAAGTAAGCCCTTCTAAAGTCCAGTATGCTTGTTTTTGTATGGCTCGTCTCCATGGTTGTGCTTATTGTGAAGCACACTGTGCAGTGGTCGCTTGTACCCAGATGTTTACTGACTTCTAAATTTGTGATCCTTTCTCCATTTGAGAGTACCAGGTCTAGTATTGCTCCCTCCCAAGTGGGTTTCAACATTAGCTGTCTAAGGCCTGCCCCCTGCAGGGCATCGAAAATGACCCTGCTTTGGATGTGGCTGCAGTACATGTCATCCAGTTAACATCTGACATAGTCAGGTCCCCTATCAACAGTATCTCCCCTTTTTCAGCCATTTTGAGAATGTCCTCTATCATTTTCTTGTCCATTTCCTCCCCTTGAGATGGGGGTCTGTATACAACCCCTGTGCTGATTGTGATGCCATTCCCTGTCTCCAA
The DNA here is from genome assembly GCA_016271365.2 of Neoceratodus forsteri. NCBI lineage: Eukaryota > Metazoa > Chordata > Ceratodontiformes > Ceratodontidae > Neoceratodus > Neoceratodus forsteri. Next base: position 992,478,878 of record CM057449.1, read on the forward strand.
GGTGACCCAGAGTGCCTCTTGTCCTACCCCTTTACTTTTTAGTTCTGTAGTTTGATCCCTTCCCTTATGTATAGAGCTACTCCACCTCCTCTTTTCCCCTCCCTGTCCCTTCTGTAGACTGTGTACCCCAGTATGTTGACATCCCTGTCATGGTTCTCCGTGTACCATGTTTCCGTGACTGCCACAATATCCAAGTGTTCATCTTCTATCAAAGCTACTAGCTCAGGAAGCTTGTTTCCCAGACTATGGGCATTGGTACTCATTGCCCTCCATTTAATGTTGGCTTTATCCTTTTTTCCCCCATCCCTGCTCTTTTTGCCTTGTCTATTTTTCCATTTACCCCTGTCCTGCCCTCTGTTGAGCACTGTACCTCAGTGTTTACCTTACTACCTGTCATGTTTTGAGGGGGGAGGCTTGACATTTCCTGCCTCTTATTAGCAGAAGGTTTTTTTCTGTTTAAATCTATTTGGTCTGCTTTGATTCCCAGTGCATGACACATAGGTAGACAGAGCTGTAGTAATTATTTTTTGTTGTGTGTGTCTGGGATAGTTTTAAAGTAGGAACTGAATAGACAGATTTTACTTTCACCTGTGGGTCCGAATCCTAGTGAGTTATACTCATTTAGGAACCCATATCAGCCAAAGGCTGCCTGTGTGCTTTCAAGATTTGCGGTCCGAAATGTACTTCTTGATCCACAGCTAGCTAAAGGTTATTAATTTATATATTGCCATGTCTTAATTAATCAGCGCTGAGTTGAGACTAGAAGCCTCACTATACCTCACAGCTCATGGAGTGTTTGAGGATTTTGCCACTGTGGCAAAAGACAAAGAAGACCCAATTAGGGCAATCTTTGAGCATTATGATGCATTGAAATCTGGTACTAAGAAAGTGAACCCAAAGGGCTTACTTTTCGTGACAATATTTGCAGGTTTAGATGCTGCTTTAAATAAATTGTCAGTGTTGGAATTTGCTTATTCTAAGCGTAGGCAGGAAATTGGTCTGCAGGAAGCTGACCATATAAGGAGAGTAGAGAGACTGTAATTCCAAATACAGTCCCTACATAATCAAAATGAATGTTTTTTACATGACTCAGCTCATAGCAATAGCCAAGAGCTGCACGCTCTAAGAGATAGTTGTGAGAAAGCTGTTTTGGACAGAAGGCAGGCACTGCAAATGAATGATATTTTGTCTGACACTAATGATACATTATGTTATGAAAATGAAGAACTTAGAGTAGACCTGAATGAGGTAAGTGATAAGCTAGATTGTCAGGTCAGGGAGAACTCTGAAGTTACTGCTACGTATAAGTATTTAAAAAAAGATTTGATCAGTGAAGAGTCTGAAAGAGATTCAGGCATTCACCATGTTAAATGCAGGAAAAAAATGGCAAAACTGCGCTGTCAGAAACAAGTTCTTATGGGGCCTATTAGGGCCAGTAAGGACAATACACAGTCTGATTTTGAATCCTCTGGTGATGAGGAGTCTGGGATTGAGGAACCACAGAATGCTGTGAAGTGGACCAGCCCAATGGTTGTCCATCCTCCTGGTGTTGCACAAAATGGAGAATTGTTAATGTCTCAAAATGGTGGACACAGACGTCAACACGTCACTTCACCATGCCATCCCCAAGATGGCTGACAGGATGTTGATGGTGATGATGAAATACAAGCTATCATAATCCAAGATGGCCGCGACCATGGGTTATCAACCCAAGTTGGCCACGCCCATGGGGCTTCATCTCAAAATGACCAACCATCACATCACAGAGATCGGATTACACATTCACAGGGAGCTGTGATTGCTGCCTTAAGTAATAAGGACAAGCAAGATATTGAAGCAATGATTATGAAAGTTTTTGGTAGACTTGATGTTACTGATGAGCAGAGAGAAGCACTTAGATTTGAAGTGGATCAGTACATTAAAGAGGCTAGTAAACAGCCAAATATTGTGAGAGTTTTGGCAGATGCTGCATTAAAGGGAGCTGAAACAAAACCACTGCTACTTAACCGCATTAAATCTGCAGTCAGCACAACAGATGGCTGATAGCATGGAACGCATGCAGCCATCTGAAAATTTGAGTTGTCACCTTGCCAAGGTTAACGCACATTGCGAAATGCTTGGTTTGCCTCCCAATGGTTGTGTACAAGTGCTAAGGTTAACTGTAGATCCTAGCCTTTGGTCTAAACTTCTGTCAGACATAAGAGATGGTACAAAACAGGACTGGACTAGTATTTGTTCAGCCTTAATGTCAGCACAGTACCCAGGAATAGTTGGAGCATGACTGGCATACAATGTAAAGCAAGGGGTTAAGGAATCCCCTACAAACTATCATGGATGTTTGTGGATGGCTTATTGTTCAGGCAAGACATTAGCAAATGAGCAATGTGAAGCTGATAATTTGGAATACAAAGATTTATTCCTACGTAACATGACACCAGGTCTACGTGAAAAAGTTGAGTGTTCTATTTTTCCTGAGGAGGATAATTTTGCAAAAATGTTAAAAGTGCTTGAAAGAGCATTTCAGGTGTACCTATGCATGCTTAATTCTGGCACTAAAAATAAGGTTGCTGCTATTCAGCATCCTTCTGGAGGGGCAACCCACTATAAAGTGGAAGGGGGAAAGGCACAAAGTAAACAAGCTTCTGCTCCCAAAAATGGAAAAAGCAATAAAAAGTGGAGGGAAAGAAGGTATAATAACAAAGGGAATAGACAGAGTGGCAAGTATCAACATACTGATCCATCCTACAGAGAGATTGCAGAGGAAAATAAAAACCTCCGTGAAGCCCCACAGTCTAGGAGCTGTAGCAACCCTATTCCTAAATGCCATGTGGCTGCAATAATGTCATCATCACATGCTACATGGGGGGGGGATGCAGGTCTGATTTATGAACCTATACAGCCGGCTGCTAGAGCAGCACCTTCTCCAGTCGTATACATTGCTGCACTGCCAACTGCCAGAGCAGCAGCTCCTCCAACCGAATATACTGCTGTGATGCCAGCTGCCAGAACAGCACCCCCCAATTGAGTATACTACTGCACTGCCAACTGCCAGAGCAGTACCTTCTCCAATTGAATATGCTGCTGCACTGCCAATCACTAGAGCAGCATCCCCTTCAGTAGAACATACTGCTGAGCCACAAACAGTAGCTGAAGCAGTACGTGCCTTTTTCACTCCACTGTTAACACATGCAGCACCATCTGTATAGAACCACCACATATGCAGGAACCACTACATGCACAGGTAAGATCACCCACAAATGCAGCATCAGCTGCACACACATCACCACCTGTACATGCACCACCACATTTACTGGTATTATCACCAGTACATGCAGAGCCTCTGCATGTGCACCACCACCTGTAAGATCACCTCCACCAGTGCCTCCGTGACCATCCCACATAGTGGCCGCAGTATCAGGCAAGAGACAGGAACTGCATGGGGCAACCCCCACAGCAGGCCCTTCTAACAAGAGGGTGCAAGATATTGTAAAGATACTTGAGAAAGGGAACACTAAGAAAGGGCAATGACAATTAGAGGCCCCAGTCCACATTATACCCCCAATTATAATGGCTCTAAGCAGTAGGCCGTGTGTAAAGGCCAAGGTTGGGGGCTGCCAACTAGTAATGCTGCTTGATTCTGGAGCAGCCATGTCAGTATTACATGATGAGAATCCTGAATTCTTACACTGGTCTACCGGACGGGAGACTGGTGCACAAGGGGTGGATGGTACTGCCCTACAGACCTATCAGTCCAAACCCATCCCTGTAGTGGTGGGCAACCTCACCACAAAATTCACCTTTGATCTAATGGTATTACATCATCATCCCAGTATTTTGGGAGTTGATTTTCTAGGACAACACAGATGTGTTGTGGATCTGGCAAACAGACTCATGATCCAAATACCAGGACAACACCATACAGTCAAGATATGTGATTCACATGTTCTTGCAGCTATCACATACAATGACACTAAGTATGATGTCATAGACCGCTTCAAGGATCATGACAGATATAGAGAAATACAGCCAATAATTGTCAGACACATGGATGTGTTTGCAAAGGATAAGCATGATTGTGGTAGAATGAATACTACCATTGAAGTAAGAGGACCAGATCCTGGCAGGCAGAGGCAATACCCTTTTCCTGCTGAGGCTCTGCCATCTTTAAAACAGACTATAGAGTCCCTGCTTCAACAGGGGGTAATAAGGCCATGTGTTTCAACTGTCAACTCACCTGTCTGGCCTGTCTGAATGCCAAATGGAGCTTGGAGACTTACGATTGACTACAGAAGGCTCAATCAGGCAACCCAAAGCTGTTCACCTACAATGGCATCAGCCCCTGATGTCCTAAAAATGCTGACCCCAAACCATAAATGGTTCACCGCATTGGATATTTCCAACGGGTTTTGGTTCTTACCACTGGCTGAAGGCAGCCAGTACAAATTTGCCTTCACCTTTGAAGGACGACAGTTCACATGAAGATGCCTGCTACAGGGATTTCATAACAGCCCCTCCCTCTTTCACCTACACATGAAAGATGCATTACAGGGATTCTCAATACCTGAATGTCTATTGCAGTACGTAGATGACTTGCTTTTGACAACCGACACAAAAGAAGAACACTTAGTTCTGTTAGAAGAACTACTGACTATCCTACAGAAGTCAGGCCTCAAGTGTAACCCTTCTAAAGCACAATTGTGCCAGAAGGAGGTTCTCTTTCTAGGGATCCGCATAACAGAAAAAGGAAGAAGCCCTGATACTAACAAGATTCAGGGACTGCAGGATTTACCCCTGTCAACCAGTGCAGGAACACTGAGACATTTTCTGGGTATGGTAAACTACTCCAGAGATGTTATTTGTTACTTTGCACAAAAGGCCGCACCTCTGCATGAGTTACTGAAAAAGGATGTACCATGGACATGGGGTCCATTACATACCAAAGCTGTAACCAGTTTGAAAGAATCACTGGCAACAGCCCCAGCACTGATTAACCCTAACCCAGCTTTAGGGTACCATCTGGAAACTTCTACATCAGCTACAGCAATTTCAGCAGTTTTAACACAAAAATTCAATGGACATATCAGGCCTATTGCCTATGCATCTCAGATGCTTTCCCCAGTAGAGTTAAAATACAACCCTTGTGAAAGGAATCTTTTGGCCACATATTGGGCAGTGAGACACTTTATGTATATCATTGGATATGCCCCTATTGTGTTATATTCTGATCACATGCCAACAAATTTTCTACTAGCACAGAGTAAAAGATGGCTCTGTTTCAAATGCTAGACTTACACACTGGTCTCTGCTGTTGCAGGATGCCGACATCACTGTCCTTCCTGCTAAAACACCATTCCTATTGGCCCATGGCCTACTATTTACAGGTGATGCACATGATTGTGTTCTCCAACCCCCTGACCTACCTGACCAAGGGCCCTTCTTGCCAGCACCACAGGAAGTGCTAAATGGCACCACAGGGTGTCGTGTCTTTACTGATGGCTCAGCCACACACACCGAGGAGGGTCGGATAGGAGGGTTTGGAATTCTTATTGCACATCCTAATGATGACAAAGTGCACATAGCCAAGAGGTATACCATCATTTCTGCACAGTATGCAGAACTAGCTGCTGTAGCATGTTCTCTGGAAGTGCTGAAACAAGGCACTGCAGATACTGTTTTCTTTATAGACTCGGATTGGGTCTGTTCCTCCCTGACTGAATTTTTGCCATTTTGGGAGAGAACCAACTTCCAATCCCCTGATGGTACCCCTGTGAAATATAAAGACTTGTTTGTGTACATCACAACGCTAACCAAACAGTTTAAATACAAATTGTACATATATAAGTTTAAAGCGCACTGTAAACTTGATCCTTATGCTCCATATAACAACCGTGCCAATTCATTGGCAAAAGATAGTTCTCAAGGAGAAGACATATGGGAAATGAAAACTCCCTTTGTCCCAGCTACACTATCCGTTGCTGCAATTAATAAAGGCACAACTTTTTTTGAGCCCATGGATCTAGAATCTGCACAAAAGAAAGATCCTCACTTGAGAGCAGTATTTAGGTTCCTTGATAAAGGAACTGAGGAAAAACTTCCAGAAGGAAGTCCCTACAAGAAAGTGGAAGATGACCTTCACCTATCTAGTGATGGCCTACTTATTTGGTTTCACTGCCGTAAAACTCCTGAAAAGTTATGGGTAGTTCCTGAACACCTGAGGGTAGATTTTATCTGCAAAGTACAAGATACTCCAACTGGTGGACACCAGGGAGTCGATAAAACCCTAGACAGACTAAAGTCCTCTGTCTGGTGGCCACACATGAGAAATTATGTGGAACATTACATCAATAACTGTTTGATCTGTGCAAAAAATAATCCTATAGCAGCTAGGAGGAATGCTAAATTGCACCCCCAGAGGCACTCAGGCCCCTGGAACAATACCCAGATTGACTACATTGGCCCTATGCCAATGACTAAGAACAACATTTGCCCTAGTGATCACTGACCTGTTTTCCAAATGGGTTGAGGCTTTTCCAACAAAGAATAACACAGCAAAAGCAACAGTTGTAATAACTGACAGTACATCAGGGAGCATAGAAAGACAAAGGGAGGGATAGTGAGGCTGAATAGAATGGACAGTGGATGGGCAGAGAGGGACAGTGAAAAAGCAGGGATACTGAGTGAATATTTCTGCTCAGTATTCACAAAAGAAGGGCGGAAAGGAGCCTAATCCAATTAACAGAAGCACTCTTGATAGAGGGGTTGATCCCAGTCCTTTCACAGAAGAAAGGGTTCTGAAAGAACTCTTAAAACTGAAGGTGGACAAAGCAATGGGGCCTGACAGAATTCACCCCAGAATTCTAAAAGAATTAAAGGGAGAACTAGTGAAACCACTGACTACCATTTTTAACAAATCATGGGAGGATGGTGTGGTACCTGAGAACTGGAGGAAGGTGGATGTGATTCCCCTTCACAAAAGTGGGACCAAGACAGAGGCAGGAAACTACAGACCTGTCAGTTTGACCTCTGTGGTAGGGAAAGTGATGGAATCACTTCTGAAGGAAAGAATTGTTGAGTACCTAGAGGCCAGTGGGGCACAGGACCCAAGGCAGCATGGGTTCACAGTGGGAAGATCATGTCAGATGAATCTAATTGATTTCTTTGACTAGGTGACCAAAGCAGTAGACCAGGGAGGGGCTGTGGACAAGGCCTACCTAGATTTTAGCAAGGCATTTGACACAGTCCCACACAAAAGATTAATAGTCAAATTAACCAGCCTAGGAGTGGGTCCCAGGGCGGTAGCCTGGGTAAAACATTGGCTGGACAACAGCACACAGAAGGTAATTGTAAATGGAGTCCACTCTGAAGAAAGAGGGGTTACTACTGGGGTACCGCAGGGTTCAGTGCTGGGTCCAGTCCTTTTTAATGTCTGTATAAGTGACATTGCAGAGTGACTAGAAGGAAAAGAATGCCTTTTTGCAGATGACACAAAGATCTGCAACAGGGTTGATACACAAGGAGGTGTGGAAAGGATGAGAAGGGACTTGGCAAGGTTGGAGGAATGGTCAGAAGTATGGCAGCTTGGATTCAATGCAAAGAAGTGCAAAATAATGCACCTGGGAAATAAAAACCCAGGGGAAGATTACACAATGGGGGGGGTGGAGGTAGTAACAACAAAAAAAATGGAAAGGAACCTGGTAATCATATCCGATGACCTTACTGTTAGCAAGCAATGTGAGAAGGCAGTAGGGAGGGCTGGGGGTATACTGGGCTGTATAGGGAGAGGCATCCCCATCAGAAAACAGGAAGTTGTTATCCCTCCGTACAGACAGTTGGTGAGACTCCATCTGGAGTACTGCATCCAGTTCTGGAGACCCCATCTCCACAAGGACATAGACAGGATAGAGGCAGTCCAGAGGAGGGCAACTAAAATGCTGCAGGGACTGCAAGATAAGCCATATGAGGAGCGATCAAAGGAGCTTAATACGTATACCCTTGAGGAAAGGATGGAAAGGGGGGGCATGATAGAAACTTTTAAGTACCTCAGTGGAATCAACAAAGTCCAAGAGGGTAACGTCTTTCAGAAAAAGAGATGTGCAAGAACAAGGGGATACAATTTAAAGACGGGGGGGGGGGGCGGTTCAGGGGCAATGTGAGGAAGTATTTTTCACAGAGAGGGTGGTGGACACATGGGCCTTCTTGAGGAGGTTTTGGGGTCTAAAACTGTAAGAGAATTCAAGAATACATGGGACAGACATAAGGCAATTCTTGTGGGGGTAAGAAGAAATAGGCTGTTGGTTAACTAGGATCTGCAGCTTATCCTGTAGGTACGGAAACGGGCAGACTATGTGGGCCAAACGGTCCTTATCTGCCATCAAAGTCTATGTTTCTATGTTTCTATGTGTTGTGCTGAATGGAAAGCACATTTAGATTGGAGGGGTGATGGTGGAGTACCTTAGAAGTCAGTTCTGGGTCTGGTGCTCTTCAGTCTATTAACATGTGGCATTGGAGAGAGGGTACTGGGCTAAACATGTCTCTGCAGATGACACTACGATATGTCGTAGGGTGGATAGGCAGAAGGGGGTTAGTGAAATGAGAGAAAATGTAGGTAAACTGAAAAAGTGGTCCTATCTCTGGCAAGTTACATTTAATGTCAGCATGGGCAAGGGCATCATACACCTGGGGAGAAGCCCCCAATTTGAGTGACCTGAGGCAAAAAGATATAATTATAAAATGGTAGTGGAGGTGAGAGGAATTGAAGTATGGCAATACTCCTTCACAGAGAGTAGTGGAGTGAGACAACCTTCTACACAGTGTTGTAACATATGCTGAAATAATGCCATACATCAAGAAAGTGAAAGATAGACACATGGGTATGGTGAAAGTAAGGGCAGGGGTTAAGGGTCAAGTGAAGGTCTCTCTACTAACAAAGCAGAGTTGCAAGTGGGGAGCATTGTATAGGTTCAACCAATGCTTAGACTACAAATGGCAAAAACTGCCTAGCACTTGTGTGAAAAGCTGCAGTACCTTAAACACAGGAACCAGAGGAAAAAGCAAGAAGGTGCACTAATAAGTAGGAGAAACTTCAAATGTAATGCTCAGTGCTCAGGGTTTATTGCAGTGGGGCATTGCTGGTCTGCTTTTTTTACCACCACAATAAACTCTGAACACTGTGCATTACATTTGGAGTTTCTCCTGCTTATTTGCACACCTTTTTGTTTTTTTTCCATGCTTAGACTAGTAGGGACTAAAGCAAGGACCATGCAGACTTAACAGCCCAAAAGTCTTTTTCTATTGGAAGGCTATAGCCTGTAGTTCAAATGGGCAGTGCAATTGGCCATAGCCTACTTTTGGCCAATTTAAGGGCTGCTCTCCTCACTGCACACACAAGCATTGTTTTCCTTTCAGCTGGAGGCTCTGTCAGTCTGTCTTCTCCCTTGGCCCCCCCGGTCTTGCTGTGTTTTGGCAAACTACTCTGCTCTGTTTCTGCTGGTTATCTGTTTTGTGTTCTGCTTTGGTTAGTATTGCTTGCCTCTAGCTGCTGTGCTTCTTTGTGTTGCCTGTTCCTGCCCTGTGTTTGTGTTTTCATTGGCTTTTCCTTTTGTTTTTTTTTTCACTTTCTAGCATCCTGTTGCCTTTGTATTGTGCTACTCCTGAGCTTGTGCTATTTTGGCCCCCATTTATTCACCAGGGCCCCCATATTGAAAGCTGCATCCCGGAAGAAAATGGAGATGCACCATGCAACTCCAACAATGTGTTGCAGTGCGATATAAAGTGAAGGGAGATGGGCTGTCCAACAGCAAATGGACCACGGCCCAAACATAATGTATGCGGCCCAAGTAGAGTTGGCATTCCCAAGAATATGTGGTGCATTACAGGGTTCGACAAATCCTATTGCCCGACGTCCCGGGGTACCAGATACAGTGCAGGGACAAGCACTTTCTGTTGTGCCACCTGTCCACAGGCTAGCACTGATTTAAAAATCTTTGCTGCAGTTCTACCTTCCACCAGTAGGGTGCTCACTGCTTCGGCTGTGCACCTACTGGTCGGGAACGAGCGGTGAGTGTATGAGCTTGCCTCAGCCTTGAAGGCTTCACGAAGCGGCATCAGGAGCGAGCGAGCAGCGCCTCATCGGAGGAAAGCGGAGGAGGAGCAAGCTGTCGGACTGGCAGGCGTGGGGCCAAATGAGGAAGACAATCTTGAACTGTAAGTGATACAAAGAATGCCCATTGGCAGCGGTGGTGATTTGCGCGTAGTGGAGCGAGTGTAAAGGCGTGCATTGCGTTAGAACCCCTCATTCACTGTCTGTTGGAGGATACTAGAGGATACACAAATTAAACAGTCCGTTGTTGTGGATATCGGGAGTGGGGACTGCGAGTGTGACCTTTCTTTGTGTGTGTGGAGTGGACTTGACTACTGGGAAAACAAATTTAAAACTGAATTAAGGATAGAGGTTGGTGAGAGTGAAGAGCGGGAGGAGGGAAGGCAGGAGCTAGGAGGACTAGGAGTGGGGGCAACGTGGCTGAGCACTGTTGACTGCACACAAGTGCATTAGTGCAGCAGACAAGCAAGCCATGCCAGTTTTGCCAAAATTAATGAAGAAGAGACTAATCTGAGTAAATAAGGGTGTGCAGGCAGGGTAAATAAAATATTGAGAAGGGTTAGGTTGGGCATAACAGGGTGAAAGCAAACCAAGGCGCTTATAAAATAAATTAAGTAGGCAGTATAGTGCAGTGGTCTAAGGCTCTGAGCTGCAAATCTGGTGACATCAGCAGACCAGACCTGGGTTTGAATCCCACAGCTTCCACTTGCATACTGCCTGAGCAAGTCACTTAACCTCCTTGTGCTCCCAGGTCACTTAACTTAGTGTGCTATACCTGGTTAAACAACTAAAAAAATAATTTAAACAAGGAGAAAGGAAACAGAAACTTGGGAGGGGGGACTGTCTGGTACTGTCTGCCGTCTGTGACAACTGAGAACTAGCAGCAGCATAAAGTGTCACTGACTACAGAAAATAAAAAGGAAGAAAGCAAGGGCAGGGGACTACTGCTGTGGGGCGGGGAGCTTTGTGTTGCCCAGTGCCCACCAGTAAAAACAGCAGTTTATTTGACTACTAGCTGCATAGACAAAGAAAAAATAAAATAATAAAAAGAAAGCAAAAAAAAAAGAAAGAAAATAAGGGAAGAGGCTGGTGGGTTGTTGGGAGAGGAGAGCGCAGATATAGAGATTGTGTGTAAAGGAGTGAAGGAGGAGCTTGGAGAGAGGAGGGGCGAAGGAAAGGACTGACTTGAGAAAGTTAGTAAAAAAAAAAGATAGTATAGTAAGAAATAAGCCTATAACTCAAACTGTGTGTGGTGTGGGGCTATGCAATGGGCTTGGTTGGGCTGTTGGGAGATTTTGTGAAAAGGAGTGAAGGACCCAGTGTCCTGCAGCCAGTTGGTTGGCTTTGGCTTGAAGCACCCAAGAAACAAAAGAGAAATATAGTAAAAAATATATAATACAAGTGTAATTAATAGTAAAATAAGGGAGCCTAACTGGGGTGGGCTTGGGCTGTGCTGGGAGAGAGGAGCGTGAGTGACTGTGTGGAGAGTGTTCTGCAGCCAGCTGCCTGACTTGTTACAGGACAAGACAACTTGCAGTGTATAGAAAGAAAAACCAACCCATGAGCCCACCAGTGAAAAAGGACACACAGACACCAGTGTTTAAAATAAGTTTATTATTATTGGTTCCATTAGTCTTTAAAAAAAGTGACCACCAAATTTATATGGACAATATGCAGACGAACAAAGCCAAACAACAAAGTCTCTTGTCTCTCTGGTCAGCAGCAGCACCATCTTTTCTGAGACAAACACAGTCTGGTACTACTTCCACAGATAAAAGTCATGAAACTGAATCTGCATCTGTGGTTCTGGATATAATTGCTGACCAGGTACTTGATGTAAACAGAGAAGCCCTAGTAGCCTTATCTCAAAAGCCCCTGTGTCACTTGCTAAGAAACGTAGTTTTACTGCTTGATAATGAGGTGGCAGTTGGGAGTAGTAAAGACAAGAAATATGACCAAGAGAAAGGGCCAGACTATTTCAGTGTCATTGGCTGTCCACTTATAAATGGTTGAGATACGATGATAAAAGGGGCTTATGTACTGCACACTATGTGAAAGGTATCCCAGTATTGCAACTCCAGCATTTTCAAAAAACAAATGTCTGCCACAGGCTCTAACAACTTTCGCATTGAGTCACTACGTGCACATGAAAATCCAATCCACATGTGCTATGCCAGAATCAACATATTCTGGAAAGTGCCATGAGCAGTATGTTGTGAGATTAGTGAGTCACCACTTTACCAAGCCTTTGCACAGTTGGAAGAGGCCACAAAGCAAAGATGAGGACGCCTGTTTAACACAGCGTATTCCATAGCAAAAATCTTCGCCCTTTCTCAGACATGGGTGGCTCTGTGAATTACAGGAAAAAAATGGCATTAAGCTAGGTTCTAATTATACTAACGATAAGCGAGCCAGGGACTTTTGCAGTGCTATTTCAGCAGTGATATCCAGAACCCAGATGCAGACTCTTGCTAATGTTAAGTACGTGACAGTTCTTGCTGCGGCAGTACTGATTACAGTATAACTGAGTGGAAAATGTTTTCTTAAGGTTTGTTGAACCTAATTCAAAACAGGTGCATACATTGCTTATCCAAGCTGTGCCACTGGAACATGCACATGCAGAAGGTGTATTCCATGCAATATCAACTGCATTGGAGTCAGTAAATCTTCCTCTCAGTAATCTACAAAATGTTAACAATCCAGGACCGCTTCTTATTTCAGCAAATTTTGATGGGGCCAGTGTCATGATGGGCGAAAGAGGAGGAACCATAGCAAAGTTGCGGGAACACTGCCGTCCTGAAATAATTGCGATGCACTGCGTTGCCCATAAGCTAGAGCTGGCAGTTCTCGATGTGTTAAAAAAATCCATTTGTATCAAAGCTGGAAAGTACTCTCAAGGGAATATTTAAATTTTATCACTATAGTCCCAAAAATGAGAGCTCCAGAAATTACTAACGTGATGGATACTGATCTGGCGCACTTTACTGCAATTAAACAAGTGAGATGGCTTGCCAGTAGGTCACGTTCGGTACATGCAGTTCAGGTTAACCTACCCACTGTTGTACAACACCTACATGCATCTTTGACTGCTGGTGGTGGTGAAAGTTCAAAAACAAAGAGCCTCTTAAAAGAAACACAGAGTGTGCAGTTTGTAAAAGCTATCCATATACTGCAAGATTTCCTGCCAATACTAAAAAACCTGTCACTGCAGTTTCAAAGAGATGACATAGTAATACTGGAAGTTCCACAGCTTGTTGAGACCTGCCTACTCCAGCTTATGGAACTGAAAACCATGCCAGGGCAATACATGGCAGCTTTCCTCAGCCATTACAAACCAGAACAGAAATGTATGGAATATGTTGTGACAAAGAGAGGAGGAGAAGACTGTTCATTTCCATTCAGAGGCAACTGCCCAGAAATCAATTTTGTGACAGATGGACAACTGCAGACTTTAATAGATGCAATAATGTATATTGACAACAGATTTAAAAATTTCTCAGGCGTGCCTCTCAAATGGTTCAACTGCTTAGATTTTAAGCAGTTTGATCTATCAAGAGACCAACTAGCGGTGTTTGGGACCTCTGAACTTGCAAACCTGGCAGAATATTTTCACTTTTTTACGGAGGAGCAGCAGGAACATATAAAGTCAGAGTATGCTGCATTTAAAACAATATTGAAATCTGCCATTGAAAAACCCTATTTGCAGGTATATACCAGATTACTAAAAGAAAAAACACCCCAGATTATACACATTCTTGACTTAGTTGAAATACTCATGGCAATGAGTGTATCGACTGCAAAATGTGAGAGAGTTTTTTCTGTTCAGAACCTAATCAAAACAAAAATCAGGACAAGGCTGGCTGATGATTCACTACAGTCTCTCCTGCAGATAGCAGTAGAAGGTCCTGAACTGCATGACTTTGATCGGATCCAGCAATTAACCACTGGCTGCTCTTGGTCCAGGCACTCGACATGTTCGTGGGCATGCTGTTACTGCTGATACATTATCTTCTGGTTTAGCTGCTTCTGCTGCTGATGATCTTCTTGATGCTAGTACTCCTGCTCCCAGTGCCCCATCATCTTTCTTCCTGGCCTAGCCCTTAATCACCATTTCATGTTCTTCTCAACCAACGGCCTAACTGGTTTTGGCTTGTCCTTAACTAATTCTGTATCATTTCTCCAATCTCTTCTAATACAGACTTCTGCCTGGGGTGTCTTAGTGTCCGGCCTGTACTACCCTGGCCTGTATTAACAAAAAATATATGAAAATATTGTTTTTCCTGATTTATGAAGTTCTTCTACATCTCTCCATCCATCCTATGAAATAATAGTACAACATATAAGCCCTGCCACACAGCCACACCATTTAACTTATTTCTGTTAAGTCGGTTTAATATTTCAATTGAAATGTACTGGACTACCACTCGGAACTCGAGGACTACCATTTTTGTCAAGGCCACTTGTCCTGGACTAGCATGAGATTTTAAAATTTGTCGATCCCTGGTGCATTAGCATATTCATTAGGAATATGCCCCGCAATGGCTGACGATGTGCCGCGCAGAGATAGGCAGCAAAAAGCTGTCCTAAATCAGCCAACCACCAACAGGCAGGCTGCTGAAGTGCAGGCTGGTGCCTGGCAGCCTGCCTGCCATGGCAGTCTAGTTGCATTCCCTCCTCCGTCCCCATACCTACCATACAGCCCACCCAATCCTTGTGCCATAGAGTAGGGATCCCCCCCTGCTAGAGCCCCGATCGACAGTGAGGAATCCCCCAACCTCTGTCCTACAACATGGGGACACCCACCCATGCCCAATCCCAGATCACAGTCCGTATGTGTGAGACACCCCCACCCGGCTCCAATCTCTGAACACAAATGACACACACACCCTACCATGCCCCAACCCCGATGACTGCAGTTACTGGCATCCCCCCATTTCCTGTGTAGCGCCCCCACCCCTGCCCCATCAGTACCAGACCCCCCGATCCCCATACCCTCCCACCCAAGCCAGCTACTGGCACAGCCTTTCACTCACCACCACTGCCAGCCACCGACTGAACAGTCCAGGAACTGCACTGCACAGAATATGGGCTCAACCAATGATTGTATATTCAGAACAGTGCAGTTCCCAAACTGTGCTGTTGGTGGCTGACCATGGTGGTGAGTGGAGGGCTGTGCCAACTGCTGGCACGGGAGGAGCTGGTGTGTGGGAGGGGTCCTGCCTACTGGGATGTGTTGGTGGACACAGCACTATGGAATGAGGGGGCAGGTGTCATTGTCAATGGTGGCTCTTGCTGAGTGACGGGGGGGTCCTTATGCTTTGGCGACAGGGGGAATACTTGTGTCAGGGCTGCAGATCGTACAGGGAGTGGGGGTCTTGGCACATTGGTGGGGGTCATTCTGTGCCTATAATGTGAATGTGGATCGGGCAGGGGCGCATAGCCCTGCACATCTGGCTGTGAGAAGGCATGCAGATGAGCCCATATTGGGCACACGAGGGCTGTTTGCACCATGCATGCCTAGAAACATAGAAACATAGAAGTTGATGGCAGAAAGAGACCACTAGGGCCATCTTGTCTGCCCATTTGATTTAAACCTATTTTGACAATCTAGTTGCCCTTTGTAGTCAGGGCCCCCCATGTGTCTATCCACACATTCTTGAATCCCCCCACAGTGTTGATCCCCACAATCTCTTGGGGCAGGCTGTTTCAGGCATCCACCACTCTTTCTGTGAAGAAGAACTTCCTTGTGTTGGTAAAGAACCTCCCTCCTTGCAGCCTGAGGTCATGTTCCCTGGTCCTGGAGCCCTTCTTGAAGTGAAAAGGTACCAGTGCCTGTACCTTGTTAATGCCTTTTATGTACTTGAATGTTTCAATCATGTCCCCTCTCTCTCTCTTCTCCAGGGAGTACATATTCAGTTCCCTAAGTCTTTCCTCATAGGACATATACTACAGACCCTGAATTATTTTTGTAGCCTTTTTCGGTATTGTTTCCACCCGGTCAATGTCCTTCCTGAGGTTAGGCCTCCAGAATTGGACTCCATATTACAGGTGAGGTCTGACCAGTGATCTATACAATGGTAGTACCACCTCTCTTCTCCTGCTCGTGATTCCCCTCCCAATGCAGCCCAGAATTCTGTTGGCCTTCAATGTTGCCTTTTCACACTGCTTACTAACCTTCAAGTCGCCTGAGATTATGACTCCCGGATCTTGTTCCTGGTTTGAGGTCACCAGTCTTTAGCCTCCTAGGTAATACCCCTTTCTTGGATTTTTCTTTCCCATGTGCATGACCTTGCACTTCTTGGCATTAAATTTCAGTTGCCACACTCCAGACCATTCACCTAGTTTCTTGAGGTCAGCTTCCATTTTGCTCACTCCTTCTGAGGTGTCCACCCTGTTACATATCTTGGTGTTGTCTGAGAACAGACACAGCTTCCTTTCAAGTCCATCAGCTATGTTTGCTATAATAACATTGAGGAGCAGAGGCCCCAGCACTGAGCCCTGGGGTACCCCACTGGTCACCCTGCCTTCCGTCGATTGCATTCCATTAACCTGTACCCTCTGGGTTCTGCCTTGTAACCAGTTTTGTACCCATCTAACTACTTCTGGATCAACTCCTGTGCAGTCATGCTTCTTTACCAGCCTTCTGTGTGGAACTGAGTCGAAGGCCTTACCAAAGTCTAGGTAGACCACATCTACTGCCTCATCATCATCCACTATTTTTGTAGCGTAGTAAAAAACTCAAGCAGATTTGTCTGGCACGATCTACCTGCTGTGAAACCATGCTGTTTAGGGTCTTGTTGCCCTCTAGTTTCAGGGAATGCTATGATCTTCTGTTTGAGTAGTGTCTCCATTAATTTCTGTACTATAGATGTGAGGCTTACCGGTCTGTAATTACTAGCCTCTTCACAGCTGCCTGATATGTGAAGTGGAACCACTATTGCCTTTTTCCAGTCTTTGGGTACCACACGGCTCTTCAAGGATTTTGTGAATAGAAGTGCCAGAGGAGCTGCTAATTCTACCCCCAGTTCCTTAAGGATTCTGGATTGCATCTCATCTGGTCCCATGACTTTGTCTGCTTTTAGTTTATTTATCACCTCCCGTACTTTGGCTTTTGTAAAGGGACTCGTGTCTACCCCTGGTCCTGGGGTGTTGTGCTTTTTCAGGGCTGGGCCATCCCCTGGGTCCTCATTGGTAAACACCAAGCAGAAGTATTTGTTGAGGATTTTGGCTTTCTCTGGGTCATGTTTGGTTCATTTCCCTTCTTCGGTAGCAATCTTTACTATCCCTCCCTTTGCCTTCCTATGTTCCCTAATGTATCTAAAAAAATATTTGCCTCCTCTCTTTGTCCCTTCTGCTATTTGTTCCTCAGCCTGGACTTTTGCCTTTCTAATTTGTTTTTTAGACTCTCTCAGTTTTTCCTTGTACGACTCTCAGTCTTTATCAGTTTTGTTTTCCCAGTATATGCTGTATGCCTTCTCTTTTTCTTTGACTATGGTAGCCACTTTCTTGGAAAACCATAGAGATTTCTTTTTCTTTCTGCTTTGCTGACCCATCTAACGCATTGATCTGTGGCAGTCTTTATTGCTCTCTTGAGTCTCCCCCACATGACTTCCACCTCCTCAACCTCTATTTCTCTTAACTGGCTACTTATGTTGTTCCTCATTTTTTGGAAGTCAGCCTTTCTGAAATCTAGCACCTTTATCTTTGAGTGGCTGGTGTCCTGTGTTGTGTTTACCTTAAAGTTTACCACACGATGGTCGCTGTTGCCCATATGGCATCCCACTTCAATGTCCTTGATCCTTTCTGAGTTTGTGAGGGCAAGATCGAGAATGGCATCTCACCTTGTTGGGGTTTTAACAAGTTGACACAGTCCCATGCCTTGTAGTGACAATAAGTCTTTACTTCTTGTTGTTGCTGCTGTTAGTGTGCTCCAGTTAATATCTGGTAGACTGAAGTCCCAAACCAGTATTACTTTGCCTTTATCAGACATTTTGTGGATTTTCTCTATTAGGTCTTCATCTCTTTTATCTCCTTGATTTGGGGGCCTGTACATGATGCTGATTCTGAAGGGTTTTCCCCTTGCCTATGTCTGCTGTTAGCCACAGTGACTCAAAGTCCCCAGGTTACCCTTTTACTTCTGTGGCCTTTATTTCCTCCCTAATGTAAATGGCTACGCACCCCCTCTTTTTTTGCCCTTCCTATTTTTCCTCAACAGATTGTAATTGGGAATGGCCTTAACCCATCTGTGGTCTTCCATGAGCCATATTTCTGTTACAGCTGCCCAGTCCAACCTTTCTGTTTCCAAGATAGCTGTGAGTTCAGGAAGTTTGTTTGTTAGACTCCTAGTATTTGCAACCATTACCTTCCAGAAATGTACATCCTCTTTAATGCAAGGTTGTTCCCTCTTCCTCAACTGCGCCAGTTTGCTCTTTCCAGCCAAGAGATTATGGAGGTTGCTGGTTTGAGTGGATGTTGGCTCTGATTTATTTTCTGAGGATGTATGCGCACATTTGGCATTTCTGGGAGTGATGACCAGCCCACCAATGGCAGGGGTGTGAGCTGCATCATACTCCCCTTTATTTAGTTTAAACTACCCGTACAGACATCAAGTTTTTGTGCCAGTGCTCACACACCTTTTCTGTTTAGGTGCAATCTATCATATTTAGAAAAAGCTCTTTCCCATAAGTTTTACCCATTCCCTATGTAGTGGTATCCCTTGTCTTGGCACCAATCACACAGCCATAAGTTGAATTTGCCTACGTCAATCTCTCTGAATAATGGACTCATTTGCATACCCTGGCTGAATATCACCTTTGGGGGATCAGAACATCCAGGATGTGCCGGCACATCCCCATAGATGGCATTCAGCCCATCAATGGGATGCGCTGGGCACACTGGCAGCCACCCACCTTTTGTGCCACCTGCCTGGTCTGCAATATTCATACAGGATGTGCGATCTGCTTGGCTCGTGTATATGTTTGAATATTGCAGTCAGTTGCCCCAGCCCATTTTGTTGGGAAGCGCATCTGGTTTCGCGTGCATCTCCCCATGGCTCAATATGGGGGCCCAGATTTCAGCAAAACCTCAAGTGCAACTTCAATTGTTATCTGTGTGCTTCAGCTCAGAAGCTTCTTCTCTGCTTCTGCTCTCCTATGCTATCTACCCTTCATTGATTACACTTGGTTCATAGCTCTGCTGCCTAGCTAACAACTGCTCCTTTACTGCTTAACTATAACCTCAGCAACCTAGTCCATGGAACTCAATCCTGCTTCCTGTGTTTATACCAAGCAAATATTGCTGCTGTTTTCAGTGCATTGCCTTTCCCTACAGTTCTATGTCCATTCAGATTGCTGCCTCTACAAGCTATAGTTAATGGTTGCTGGATGTTGCTCAATTACTTTTGCACGCAGTTTTATTATATTCTGGAGGTCAGCCTGGCTACTGTTGTTGCTGTAAACTAGTTACAAAATCTGCATGTGGGTCACAGTCCTTCCCCACTGCATCCTTGTTGTTCCCATGATGGTGGATTGGGTGTTTTGTTAAAGATCCATGGTCCCGTATGGCCTAATTAACATAGAAACATAGACTTTGACTGCAGATAAGGATCACTTGGCACACCCAGTCTGCCCATTTCCCTACCTACTGGATAAGCTGCAGATTCTAGTTAACCAACAGCCTACTTCCTGCCACCCCCCACCACAATTGCCTTGTGTCTGTCCCATGCAAGTTTGAATTCCCCCACTGTTTTAGCCCCAACAACCTCCCCAGGAAGGCAGTTCTACGCATCCACCACTCTCTCCATGAAAAAAGATTTCCTCACATTACCCCTGAGCCATCCCCCTCTATCTTTAAATTGTGTCCCTTTGTTCTTACACATCTCTTTTTCTGAAAGATGCTACCCTCCTGGACTTTGTTGATTCCCTTGAGGTACTTGAACATTTCTACCATGTCCCCCCTGTCCCTCCTTTCATCAAGGGTATACATATTAAGCTCTCTCAGTCTCTCTTCATATGATTTCTGATGCAGACCCTGCACCATTTTAGTTGCCCTCCTCTGGACTGCTTCCATCCTGTCTATGTTCTTGCGTAGATAAGGTCTCCAAAACTGCACACAGTACTCCAGATGGGGTCTCACTAACTGTCTGTACAGAGGGATAACCACTTCCCTTTTTCTACTTGTGATGCCCTTCCTATGCATCCCAGTATCTCCCTGGCTCTCCTCACTGACTTCTCATTGCTTACCCACCTTTAGATCATCCGATATGACTACCCCCAAGTCCGTTCCATTTCTGTTATTGTCAGTATCCTCCCTGCTATTGTGTACTCTTCTCCTGGGTTTTGTTTCCCAGGTGCATTACTTGCACTTCTTTGCATTGAATCTAAGTTGCTATATGTCTGACCATTCCTCCAACCTTGCCAAGTCCCTTCTCATCCTTTCTACCCCCTTGTGTATCAACTCTGTTCAGATCTTTGTATCATCTGCAAAGAGGCATACCTTTCCCTCAGACCCTCTGCAATGTCACTTATAAAGATGTTAAAGAGGACTGAACCCAGTACTGAGCCCTAAGGTACTCACTAGTGACCTCCCTTTCTTGAGATGTGTGCACTCACTATTACTTTCTGTGTCCTGTTGTGCAGCCAGTTTGCAACCCAGGCTACCACCTTGGGATCCACTAAGCTGGCTAACTTGATTATTAATCTTTTGTGCGGGACTGTGTCAAATGCCTTGCTAAAGTCTAGGTAGGCCATATCCACAGCCCCATCCTGGTCTATTACTTTGGTCACCCAGCCAAAGAAATCTATTAGATTTGTCTGACATTACCTTCCTGCTGTAAATCCATGCTGCTTTGGGTCCTGTGCCCCGCTGGCCTCTAGGTACTCAACAATTCTTTCTTTTAGAAGTGAGTCCATCATTTTCCCTACCACTGAGGTCAAACTTACAGGTCTGTAGTTTCCTGCTTCTGCCTTGCTCCCACTTTTGTGAAGGGGAATCACATCTGCCCTCCTCCAGTCCTCAGGTACCACCCCATCCTCCCATGATTTGTTAAAAAGTGTGGTCAGTGGTGTCACTAGGTCCTCCCTTAGTTCTTTTAGGATTCTGGGTGAATCCCTTCAGGCCCATTGCTTTGTCCACCTTGAGTTTAGGGTTCTTTCAGGACTCTTTCTTCTGTAAATGGACTGATGTCACCCCTACCCAGAGTGCTTCTATTGTCTGGTTTAGGTAACTCCTCCTCATCTTCTTTTGTGAATACTGAGCAAAAGTATTCATTCAGTATCTCTGCCTTTTCACTGTCTCCCTCTGCCCACCTCCCTCTCCCTTATTAATCTTCACTATTCCTCCCTTAACCTTTCTATGCTCCCTAATATACCTATAAAAGGTTTTATTCCCCTTCTTAACTGACTTGGCTATTTTTTTCCTCAGTTTGGGCTTTTGCTATTCTGACTGCCTTCCCCACTTCTTTCTGCTTTAATTGATACAGTTCCCTGTCGTTCTCCTTCTGTGATGCCTTATACTTTTTGAATGCAGCCTTTTTCTCCTTAACCTTCCCTGCCACCTCTTTTGAGAACCATAATGTTTTTTTACTCCACTTTGTTTTCTTTATCTGTTTCACACAAAGGCTTGTTGCCTCTGTGATGGCAGTTTTGATTTTTCTCCATTGTTCTTCCACCCCTCCTTTTTGCCCATTTGCCAGTGTATTCCTCAGGTATTCACCCATTTTTCCAAAGTCAGCCCTTCTAAAGTCCAGTATGCTTGTTTTTGTATGGCTTGTCTCCATGGCTGTGCTTACTGTGAAGCACACTGTGCAGTGGTCGCTTGTTCCCAGATGTCTACCGACTTCTAAATTTGTGATCCTCTCTCCATTTGAGAGTATCAGGTCTAGTATTGCTTCCTCCTGAGTGGGTTTCAACACTAGCTGTCTAAGGCCTGCCACCTGCAGGACATCGAGAATGACCCTGCTCTTGGATGTGGCTGCAGTACATGTCATCCAGTTAACATCTGGCATATTCAGGTCCTCCATTAACAGTATCTCCCCTTTTTCAGCCATTTTGAGAATGTCCTCTATCATTTTCTTGTCCATTTCTTCCCCTTGAGATGGGGGTCTGTATACAACCCCTGTGCAGATTGTGATGCCATTCCCTGTCTCCAAGGTGACCCAGAGTGCCTCTTGTCCTCCCCTTTACTTTTTAGTTCTATAGCTTTGATCACTTCCCTTATGTATAGAGCTACTCCATCTCCTCTTTTCCCCTCCCTGTCCCTTCTGTAGACTGTGTACACCAGTATGTTGACATCCCAGTCATGATTCCTTGTGTACCATGTTTCTGTGACTGCCACAATATCCAAGTGTTCATCTTCCATTAAGGCTACTAGCTCAGGAAGCTTGTTTCCCAGACTACGGGCATTGGTACTCATTGCCCTCCATTTAATGTTGGCTTTATCCTTTTCCCCATGCCTGCTCTTTTTGCCCTTGTCTATTTTTCTATTTACCCCTGTCCTGCCCTCTGTTGAGCACTGTACCTCAGTGTTTACCTTACTACCTGTCATGTTTTGTGGTGGAGGCTTGAAATTTCCTGCCTCTTATTAGCACCTCCCCCATGGCTAGTTTAAAAGCTTGCCAAGGAAGCATTTAAACCTGACACTTAGGATCTTGGTTCCCTTCATGGACAGATGCAGACCATCATGCCAGTATAAACCTTCATCTCTCCAGCTGTACCCCCCAGTCCCCAATGAAGCCAAAGCCCTGTGCTCTTCACCAGTTTTGCAACCATTCATTAAACTGCATGGTGGGTAGTACCCTAGCCTCACTCCTGCCATGGACTGAGAGCACCTCTGAGAAGGTAACTGTGCTTGCTACCTCTCTGAGGCCCTTCCCCACCTCCACAGTTTCATCCTGCACTGCACTGATCCCATGCCTAGCTAGATCATTTGTCCCAAGGTGGACAATGACATCTAGTTCCCTCCCCTGTGATGCTGCTTCTGCAATCCTGAGGATTCGATTCTTGTCCCTCCAAGCCATGGCAGCAGGCAGGCACCTTACTTCCCTCTTCTCTCCCTTCCCCAGGTCTACCCCTCTAACAATTGAGTACCCTATCAGAAGCTGTTTCCTTCCTCTGTGGTGTCTCTTGCCAGCCTTCTGTGGGTCTCCCTTGTGGGTGTCCTCAGCATTCTTCTTGGTCTCCACTGAGGGTGCCATCATAGAGGAACCTTGCTCTGCCAGACTGGCATATGGTTTGTGTAGAGGTACAACTAGGGGGCTTTGCCTCTGTTCCACCACCCGTACCCTCCCAGAACCCACTGTGGTCCACCTGCTCTTCATACTTGGCAGCCTCTGTGGCAGTAGTGCTCTTTGGGTGGGGGAGGCCTCCTTAGTCCTTGCCAGTTCAGCCTGGAGGTGAGCTACCTCTTCCCTCAGAGCTGACAGTTGCCTGCAAATAGGACAGCAATGCAGTTTCCAGAATGTCTCCCGGAAAACTGCTGCCCCACAGCCAGTGCATTGTACCACTCCCCACATGTCCCTCTCCCTTATAATATACAATATGTAATATATATATTTTTTTTCTTCCTTTGTGTGGTGTGTTCTTACCCTTTATGCACTGTGCTGGATTATTAAGAATATGACAGTTCTGCCCCAAGACCTGTTGAGGAAGTGATGTCAGAACCTTGGCTATAAAGGAAATGTCACGCCTGGGGGGGTGGGGTGCAGGGAAGGGTGGGTGGGTAGTCCACAACCACTGGTGACTGTTAGAAACAATCAAATACACCACTGCTCCACCACCCTGGTGAGTACTGCCCTTTATAGTAATTCAGCTAATCTCCACTAACTGATTTGTCAACTATTTAAAAGTAATTTGATGCAAACTGTTACAGAATACTAGTAGACAGTCCAGTTAGCCACAAAGGAAAATCAAATATGCAGTTATTTCAACCCTTCTGAAGTTGCTCACAAGATAAGTAGTTTTGAAAACCCCCTTTCTGATTTAAAAACGAAATTAAACACCAAGCAATACCAATGTAAGACTGCAAAGTAAGGAAAACTTCCCTCAGATGTAAGAAAGAGAGATCAGTTGCAGATTTCTAGTCCAATATAGTATATCCCATGTAGCTTCTCAGTTGTTTCAAAGCACAGCCTGTTATACCACTTGAAGAGATGGGCTTCTGTCTGAAACAGGATCACACCAGTAGTTTATAGTAATTGATCAATGCTAGAATAGTCCTCCACCCAAAACAATTGGCTTGATGCAAGGTCTCCTGACTAGTGAAGACAATTTCCCCACCTGAGGCTGTGTCTGGCATCAAATTACAAACTGCAGCCTTTGCTATTCAAAGTACACAGCTACTACCAGTAAGTTATTTCCAACTATATTAATGTAATGTAAACTGTCAGAATACTAGCAGACAGTCCAGATAGCCACAAAGGAAAATCAAATATGCAGTTATTTCAACCCTTCTGAAGTTGCTCACAAGATAAGTAGTTTTGAAAACCCCCTTCCTGATTTAAAAATGAAATTAAACACAAAGCAATACCAATGTAAGACTGTAAAGTAAGGAAAACTTCCCTCAGATGTAAGTAAGAGAGATCAGTTGCAGATTTCTAGTCCAATATAGTATATCCCCATGCAGCTTCTCAGTTGTTTCAAAGCACAGCCTGCTACACCACTTGAAGAGATGGACTTCTGTCTGAAACAGGATCACACCAGTAGTAGTAATTACCTTATGTTTGGCTACTGCCTCTGCCGCTAAATTCCTCCAAGTCTTTGTCACCTTTATTTGGCACTCATTCATGGGCTGGTTGGCTAGCCTTGCTAAAAAGCCCAGGTTCCCTTGTGCTGAACCTTGCTTAATACATGTCTGATCTATTATGGCCTCCCAATACTCAGTGCTTCCATTGTTTCACATGCTTACCATGCTACTTATTGCTGCCTGTACCGTACCTACTGTGTTTCTTTTATTGCTAAGTACCTGATATTCTGTCATGTGCATTGTGTGGCCTGCTCCATTGCTACATGAGATTAGTCAACCATGCTCATCAAATTGGCTTGAGCTCATTAGCAGCCAACAGTCTCGCCCTGCACCTTAGTCTGCATCTTGAGCGTGTGATGCCTGGTGTGGGATCCTTCCTTCCTGGCCCATAGTGGGAATGTCCTCACTGCAGGTGAAGCTTTAGCCATTAGGTCTGAAGGTGGATACACAGCGGCCATCTTGATTCTGAATTTTAACTAAGCTGTGAAGAGAGGATATATTACTATCCTTTAGCTGCAGCACCAGCTGCCTAAGACATCTTCTACGCTATTCTCCCCATGACTGCCTTTGGTTCACTTGGTTTATTTTTAGATTGGTATGCCAGCTGAGTGCCTCAGCAGTCATCACTCTTCTTTTCCCACCTTGGAGGATCTATGTTACAGAGTTCACTCGCAACCCTTCACGGCATTCCTGTTACAGGGATAGTGAGAGAGCATTCCTTCAAATTGGAATATTTTCCACCCCCCTTTGATTGGGTTTTTAAAGTGCAGCAGCAAACAACTATAGCATATTGAAGTGCTATAACAGTAGGTTATTTATATACTGTAGGCTTGTGGGGATTGTTTTTGCGGGTTATAATATAAAGCCTACTGATGTTTGGATAACAGGACACAGAGGGTAACAGTAAAGGGAGTCATCGCTGAAGAAATGGGGTTTACTAGTGGGGTACCACAGGGTTCAGTACTGGGACTGGTCCTCTTTAATGTCTTTATAAGTGATATTGTGCAGGGACTGAAAAGAAACGCATGTCTTTTTGCAGATGACACAAAGCTCTGCAACAGGGTTGATACACAAGGTGGGATGGAAAGGATGATAAGGAACTTGGTAAGGTTGGAGGAATGGTCAAATGTATACAGCTTAGAATCACTGCAAAGAAGTGCGAAGTAATGCACCTGGGAAAAAAAACAGGGGAAGAGTACATAATGGGGGGTGAGATACTAAAAACAACAAAAATGGAAAGGGACTTGGGGGTAGTCATATCAGATGACCTAAAGTTGGGTAACCAATGTGAGATGGCAGTATAGAGGGCTGGGGGGATACTGGGATGCATAGGGAGAGGCATCACCAGTAGAAAAGAGGAAGTTGTTATCCCTCTGTACAAACAGTTGGTGAGACCCCGTATGGAGTACTGCGTGTAGTTCTGGAGACCCCATCTGTGCAAGGACATAGACAGGATGGAGGCTGTGCAGAAGAGGGCAACTAAAATGGTGCAGAGTCTGCATCAGAAGCCATACAAAGAGAGACTAAAGGAGCTTAATATGTATACCCTCAAAGAAAGGTGGGGGGGACATGATAGAAACTTTCAAGTACCTCAAGGGAATCAACAAAGTCCAAGAGGGTAGCATCTTGCAAAAAAAGAGATGTGCAAGAATGAGTGGGCACAATTTGAAGATGGGGGATGGCTCAGAGGTAATATGAGGAAGTATTTTTTCACTGAGAGGGTTGTGTATGCATGGAATGGCCTTCCTGAGGAGGTTGTGGACTTAAAAACAGTGGGGGGAATTCAAGAATGCATGGGACAGGCATAAGGCAATTCTAGTGGGGAGTAGGAGGAAGTAGGCTGTTGTTTAACTAGGATCTGCAGCTTTTCCATTAGGTAGGGAAATGGGCAGACTAGGTGGGCCAAGTGGTCCTTACCTGACATCAAATTCTAAGCTTCTATGTTTCTATATTTCAGCAGAGCCATCACTAATCAAAAACATCCCAGGCCTGGAGGGAAAGCGACCCAGGCCTTGGATCTCCAGAGATTTCCTTCTCAAAGGTTTTTTTTCTCTCCTCCATGCCACAGGTCATAATATTTAGTTAGCTTTAGGCAATAATCCCTCAGTCACTTAGGTAGGTTTCCACTGTTGTATGGAGCAGGTGGCCATCCTGTAAGTGTACCATCTCCCCCTTTGGCTGTTCTCTCTCTCTCATTAGGAAGCCAGGCCTCCATGCCTTACTGTCAGACCTTCGAGTGGGTCACTATTCACCTGTTGTTTCCTGCCTACTCTACTCAAACAATACTACCAACTGACCCATGCTACCAACTGAACCCATACTACCAACTGACCTACGTACAGGTTCTCGACCCCAATACGTTTTCACTACCTTGTATGCTTTACTTGACACTCTTTTTGGGCTTCTTCCAAAGGTACCTTTAGCCAAGGGAATCACTCCTGTGACACCTCAAGGGGTGGAACCCTCCCCTAGGGTTCCTTTCCTTTGCACCTGTGAAAGAGGAAAGCCCTTCCCCCTTTTAATTTTCCTTTTCATAGGAGATAATGGGTCCTGGATGTACTTCTGTTATTTGTCTCTGTCTTGATTGTTATATGTTTGTTTGTTGGGCTGGCCACCCACTTTGTTTTATATGTTTTACTGTTAGTCCTGTCTGTTGTTTGTAACCCAGTATTCTTTCCCAGTACATCACAGTATCATTGTAATGCCTATAATAAAAGAAAATAAACAGAGTTCAAAAATGTTGAGGATGTCAGGAACGTTTTCCTAAAAATAAAAAAAAATAAGAAGCATCCTGCACCCCTGTAATATATCTATATATCTGGATTCTGTAAAATGAAAATGAAATGTTTTCCTACTTGAAAATGGGGTTTAAAAACCCGTTATGCTTTACAGGCATGTCCTAGTAAAATTAAGATGCCTGTTTACTGTGTGAAAGTTCTGTAAAGACAAAAAAAACCTACATTTAGTAATAATGGCAGGACTCTGTCTCTTTAAATGACTCCTTGGTAGGCTTTTGAATGTATCTTAATGCTGTTATGCATTCTAGGCTTGTAAAATAAGAAAAGAATTACTTGGTTTCCTTATTTAGCCCCGTGAGGCTCTTTTTTTGCAAGAGCTCTGTAAAATGCAGCTGTTTGTGTGTAGTTACGCCGCGGAGTTCCTGCACAACAATGCGATCATCGGTAACTTTACTGTGTGAATGTGCACACTGTCGCAAAGGCATTTAGCCTTCTAGTGGTTTCAAAATGAAGGGTTTTGACTCAAATGTGAGGAAAATGAATCCTACATACCTTCTGGAAGTGGGATAGTGAGATTTTGGGTTGTTTTTAGGGCTTTCTAAAAACGAAGGTTTCTGTTATGCTTCTGGCATTCTAAAGCCTTGAACAAATCCTCCCTCTGTTGCAGCAAGTCCCCTAGGAGCTGGCCGGCCATTTTTCAACTGCCTTTATGCTGTTACTAAAGTGGGTGGTGCTTACTGAAGCCAGAATTGCTGTTAAAATCCCTACAAGGGTCTGTACATCACTTATTTTCATCTTGTCACAATGCTGTATAGAAATAAAGATGCTTTAATGTTGTAAATAAACCATATTTATTTTAATTAAAGAAATGTTATTAACAGGAGGGTACAGGGGAGGAGCTGAGTGATCACATGACCCCAGAATAGTATAAAATCCTGTATCTTCAGTTTAGTTCAGTTCAGTTGATGTTGAGTGATCAGACCTGGATGTGATGTTGTGAACATCCTAAAAAGCTAGTGTTTTCTACCCTATAATTATTGTTTTGCTTCTCTTTAATTTTGTTGTTTTTAGTTTGAATTATTTTTGTAAATAAATATCATTGAGTTTGCTACCAAAAAATGATTCGATGGTCCATCATTACCCACAGCCTGTGACAGATGATGTCAGAAGTGGGATGCTGTGGTGAATTTGAGCACAGATTCTAGTGGACATGAATGCAAGAAGAAGTGGCAGCTTGGAGTGGTACGGCTACATGGTCCCATGTCCAGAAGTTACAGCTACCTTTACTGACTGGTGTGGAACCTGTAGTAAGAAGAAAGACAACAAGAAGAGGAGCAAAAATGGAAGACAAAAAGCCGGTGGAAGGGGCCCAAGCAGCTGAACCTGAGGTAGAAGAACCTCATGAAGATTTAAGAGAGCTACTTCACTGGCTTTGTGTTTGCCAGATGGAGATGGAAAGAGAGAACCAAACAAGATGGGCAGATACACTGAGAGTGATCCAGACCATAGACACTGCCAGACCTGCTCCTACACCAGGAACTGTGCAGAAGAACATTAAGTTGGTCAAACTTTCCAGTTCTGATGATATAGAGGCCTTTCTAATGACTTTTGAAGGGGTAGCAACCGCTTGTGCCTGGCCCAAGGATCAATGGGTAATACGGTTAGCCCCCTATTTAACTGGAAAGGCCCAGTTGGCTTACAGCCACGTAGAAATGACTCATGCCAATGATTATGACCAAGTAAAGCAAGCCATATTAAAGAGGTACGACATTAGTACTGAGACATATAGGCAGCGCTTTAGATCCTTCAAGTTTCATACTGCAAACAACCCCCAAGATGTGTACACTCAACTAAAGGACTTGTGCATAAAGTGGCTACAACCGAATACCCGGACAGTAACTCAGATATTGGAAATTGTTATACTTGAACAATTCATCAGTATTCTACCACAAGATGTGCAACTATGGGTGAAGGAGCACCATCCAGAAACATCAGAAGTGGCCATAAGACTAGCATAGAACTATATTACAGCAAGGCCTCACAGAAATCAACCTCTGATAAGCTCCTGGATACCTCAGTTTATGGTAAGACCAGCTTCACATACTCCTATATCTAATACACAAGATAATAATACCCCAGGGACTAAATTAAGTGCTAGATCTGGGAAGTGGTATAAACCAGACATTGTATGCCACAAATGTAATAATAAAGGGCACATAGCAAGACTCTGCCCTAAAAAGACACTAGAAGATGCACATTTGGCTCTGGCTAATTGGGGACATTACATAAGACCAGCACAGATTGGAGAAAAGGTGGTATCAGGACTCATAGACCCTGGTAGCAAACAATCCTTAGTGCATGCCTCTGTCCTAGATACTAACTTAGAGACAGGAGGATCTACAACTGGCGTTATTTGTATACATGTGGACATACATCATTACTCTTTGAAAGAAACAGTTGTACGGGTGGATGGACACATTCAGAAGATGAAAGTGAGTGTAGTGCCCCGTCTCCCTGTCCCAGTCATTATTGGCCATGATTTCCGGAACTTTGAGACTTTATTAACTACAAACATTACTGCTATTACAACTAGAGTACAGGTCAAATGTGAAGAAATACTGGGACAAACTTATCCTTTTGAGGAACACCTTTTTGAAGCTGTTGGCAAGGACTGGAAGCCGAAAAGCCAAAAAGAAAAAGAATTCTGGACTAGCAATAAGAAAAACATTGCTCAACAGGACTTTAAAAATAACTTAGACATACCTGCTAAAATGTATAGTTCAGAATTTAAAGAAGGACAAAACAATGATGTGTCACTAACCACGTTTTTTTCACAGGTGGGAAACGGTGATGGATCTAAAGGTCCTGTGTTTAAAATTATAAATGGATTGTTACACCGAAGCTGTACTAATGTACAAACTGGGGAAGTGGTAGAGCAGTTAATGGTACCCCAACCTTTTAGAAAACAATTATTAGGTATAGCCCATGACATTCCCATGGCTGGACATTTGGGAAGGGACCGTACATTAAGTCACCTTCTTTACAGATTGTATTGGCCTGGCATCCATGAGCAGGTTACTGAGTACTGCAAAAGCTGTGAAGCATGCCAGAAGGTAGCCAAACTGGGGTGACAAGATAAGGTCCCTTTGCTACCCTTGCCATTGGTAACTACCCCATTTGAAAGAACAGCAATGGACATAGTAGGTCCTTTGCCCAAATGTTCAAGGGGTAATAGATTTATATTAGTGGTTGTAGACTATGCTATGAAATACCCTGAGGCCATACCATAAAGAACTGTCACAGCCCAGAGAATAGCAGATGAATTAGTGAAGATTTTCAGTGGAGTGGGAATGCCTACAGAAATCTTGACATACCGTGGTACCAATTTTTGTTTAGCACTGCTCAAGCATCTATATCAGGCTTTAGGAATAGATGCTCTGTTTGCAACACCCTACCATCCCCAAACCAA
Source organism: Neoceratodus forsteri (assembly GCA_016271365.2). Lineage (NCBI taxonomy): Eukaryota > Metazoa > Chordata > Ceratodontiformes > Ceratodontidae > Neoceratodus > Neoceratodus forsteri. The sequence goes on from CM057449.1 coordinate 992,509,923, forward strand.
CGGGCTGGTGGAGCAATTTAATCATCAGACCATGAAGTAGATGTTAAATAAATTCATAGCAGATGAAGGGAATAAATGGGACACCTATCTTCCCTGTCTTATGTTTGCATATAGAGAAGTCCCACAGGTGTCTACAGGTTTTTCCCCTTTTGAATTGCTATTTGGACATAACCCAAGAGGGCCACTAGACGTTATTAAAGAAGAGTGGGAGGACTATAAACATAGAAAAGAAACCCTCCCCTTGGAATATTGGCAAAGGTTATGTCAACGTTTACCCTCTTATGTTCAGAAAGCTCATAGTAGTAATATGCAACAACAAATAAAACAAAAGGAATACTATGACAAAGGTACAGGACACAAAGAGTTTAATGAAGGAGACAAGGTTTTATTACTGTTACCATCTTCAGAACACAAATTACTGATGAAATGGCAAGACCCTTATATTGTCACTCAAAGAACTGGTCCTGTAAGCTATGAAATAGCAGTACCGGATAAGAAGGGTAAGAAACGCATATATCATGCGAATTTATTGAAAGCCTGGGTAGAATGACCAGCCTCTTTGTCCAGTTATTTTCTTCCTGAGTCTAATAATGAATTAGACATAGCGTACCAATGTTTGGAAGGTATAGGGAAGATGACAGATTTGCTGATCAACCCTGATCTAACAGAAATCCAGAAATCTGACCTAGAGAAGGTGTTGTCTAACTTTAAGGACACGTTTACGGGTACTCCCGGCAGGATTAAAAATATTAGTCACCACATCAAGGTAACAGAAAAACAACCCCTTAGACAAAAGCCTTATAGACTTCCTGAAAGGGTAAGGCAAGACATGATTCAAGAAGTATAAAGAATGCATCAAATGGGGATCATCGAACCATTTCATAGTGGGTGGTGTTTCTCTATGGTGGTAGTTGGAAAAAAGGAAGGGGGCACACATATCTGCCTAGATTTAGAAGATTAAATGCAGTTTCATAGCTTGACAGTTACCCAATGCCACACATAGATGACATTCTTGATCACCTGGGTAGTGCCAAGTACATCAGCACTCTTGATTTGACCAAAGGGTACTGAAAGATCCCATTACATCCAGCAGACAAGGACAAGACTGCATTCAGTATACCTATCGGTCTGTTTCACTTTACTGTAATGCCATTTGGATTGCATGGTGCCCCTGCAACTTTCCAGAGGATAAGGGACACTTTGTTAACTCTCCCCACAGCATATATTGCAGCTTACCTGGACAATGTCATTATTTTTAGTCCCTCCTGGGAAGAATGTATAAGACATCTGTCAGCAGTATTAACTACAATCTCAGAGACCGGTCTTACTATAAACCCACAAAAATGTGCAATAGCTATGCAGGAGACTAGGTACCTGGGTTTTCAGATTGGTAAGGGATGTATTAAACTAGAAATAAATAAGGTTGCCGCATTGCCTAATAGTCCAAAACCCATCACAAAGAAGGATGTGAGATCTTTCTTGGGACTTGCTGGCTACTACCGCAGATTCATCCCCAATTTTTACACATTAGCAGGTCCATTGACAGATTTAATAAAGAAAAGAAACCCTGAGACAGTTAAATGGACAGAGGAATGTGAAGAAGCATTTCAGTACATTAAAGCCAGGCTGTGTTCCTCTCCTGTTCCAAGAACTCCTGACTTTTCACAATCATTTATCTTACAGACTGATGCATCTAATTATGGAATTGGGGCTGTGTTAACCCAGATTGTGGATGGAGAAGAGCACTCTGTAATTTACATTAGTAGAAAACTGCATGAGAGGGAAACGCACTATTCAGTCATTGAGAAGGAATGTTTAGCTATTAAGTGGGCCATAGAGGCTTTTCGCTTTTATCTATGGGGTGTAGAGTTCGAATTATGGACAGACCACAATCCATTATGTTGGTTGCATGTAATGAAAGATAGGAACACTCGCATCATGTGATGGTATCTTGCTCTACAACCCTGTAGATTTACCATTATACAATGGTAAGAAAGAATCTCTGGCTCTGATTGGTCACTATGGGACTGGACCCGTGGTGTTATCCTGGCATAACACCACGGCTTTAGTCCCATCACACAGATGACCGCATTATTAATATAAAAAAAATCACTCAGCCGTCATCGCGGTGAGCTTCACTGACCACTCACCAGTCCACAACACTGTGCCCCGCTCTTCACTTCAAGCAAACAAAACGCCATATAACTAAAATAAAAAAATTTACCCAAAAGCCACAAAACATCTGTAAATATTTTTCTGTCCTTTCCCTTTTTTTGTTTGCTCGCGGTATGAAACACGGAAAGTGAGTGATTTAAGAAAACACTGGTGTGTGGCTCCTTTCATAATGCTCACTCGCTCCATCTTGAAGATGCATTTCTATCCCATTTAAAAAAACATTCTCCTTACCACCTCCATAGGTTGTTTCCTGTAGGGATTTCACAGCAATAGTAGCAGTCATGCGGCAGTACCGAGAATGGGGCGGGAGCTCCAAACCGTGACAACAATAGTAGCAGGCGTGCAGCAGCAGCATCGAGGATGGGGCGGCAGCTCCAAACTGTGCTGTTTTCAGGAAATGCCCCACTTTAAAAAGGTTGCCAGTACAATATTTTAACATTGCGGGGGGAGGGTAGGGGCCAGGAAATTAAAGAAAGGAAACCATATGTCACACTGCCAAGCAGAAACAAAACAGAAAGAATCCAGTTACTGGCCACACAGCTCTACCTACAGGACGAACAGGATGAAGGATATTCTTTTTAAATAAGTATACTTCCACACACAAAATCAAGTGAAAAACTGTTCTAAAACCTATTTATTTCATTTTTTTTTCTTTTATTAAAAAATTAGCCATTGTATAATAGGAATAATGCACTCCAGGGTGTGTGTCATGCTGGGATAACGCCACGCCTGGGTTGTTGGATGCACTCAGCCTGCGGCCTCATGCCCAACCACCCCAAGCGTGGTGTTATCCCAGCATGACACACACCCTGTCATGCATTATTCCTTTATTAAACACAGAAAAGGGACAGCACATGGTAATGCCGATTTCATGTCAAGATATGGTATAGACAATGACAGTACTTGTCATCGGGCTTCCGGGTAAAGTTGTATTGTATTATGAAGGAAGCAGTCTTTCATAGTTCTTGTATATTGTAAATATGGACCCCAAGATGGAGCCTTAGGCGAGGGTAGGCTATAGCTCCATCTTTCCTTCTGAGAGATCTGATGGCGAGTACACTAGTAATGTTTTGTTAGAACCAAATCTGTAAGTTTGCTTTTGGGTGGGGAGGAATGCGAAAGAGGAAAGCCCTTCACCCTTTTCGTTTTCCTTTTCATAGGGAGGTAATGGGTCCTGGATGTACTTCTATTATTTGTCTCTGTCTTGATTGTTATATGTTTGTTTGTTGGGCTGGCCACCCACTTTGTTTCATATGTTTTACTGTTAGTCCTGTATGTTGTTTGTAACCCAGTATTCTTTCCCAGTACATCACAGTATCATTGTCATGCCTATAATAAAAGAAAATAAACAGTTCAAAAAAGTTGAGGATGTCAGAACTGTTTTCCTAAAAATAAAAAATAAATGAGAAGCATCCTGCACCCCTGTAATATATCTATATATCTGGATTTTGTAAAATGAAAAGGAAATGTTTTCCTACTTGAAAATGGGGTTTAAAAACCCTTTATGCTTTACAGGCATGCCTAGTAAAATTAAGATGCCTGTTTACTGTGTGAAAGTTCTGTAAAGAGAAAAAAACCTTCATTTAGTAATAATGGCAGGACTCTGTCATTTTAAATGACTCCTCGGTAGGCTTTTGAATGTACTTTAATGCTGTTATGCATTCTAGGCTTGTAAAATAAGAAAAGAATTACTTGGTTTCCTTATTTAGCCCCGTGAGGCTTTTTTTTTGCAAGAGCTCTGTAAAATGCGGCTGTTTGTGTGTAGTTACTCCTCGGAGTTCCTGCACGACAATGCGATCGCCAGTAACTTTACTGCGCGAATGTGCACATTGTCACGAAGGCATTTAGCCTTCTAGTGGTTTCAAAATGAAGGGTTTTGACTCAAATGTGAGGAAAATGAATCCTACATACCTCCTTGAAGTGGGATAGTGGTCATTTTTCAACTGCCTTTATGCTGTTACTAAAGGGGGCGGTGCTTACTGAAGCCAGAATTGCTGTTAAAATCCCTACAAGGGTCTGTACATCACTTATTTTCATCTTGTCACAATGCTGTATAGAAATAAAGATGATTTAATGTTGTAAATAAACCATATTTATTTTAATTAAAGAAATGTTATTAACAGGAGGGTACAGGGGAGGAGCTGAGTGATCACATGACCCCGGAATAGTATAAAATCTTGTGTCTTCAGTTTAGTTCAGTTCAGTTGATGTTGAGAGATCAGACCTGGATGTGATGTTGTGAACATCCTAATAAGCTAGTGTTTACTAGCCTATAATTATTGTTTTGCATCTCTTTAATTTTGTCATTTTTAGTTTGCTTTAATTTGAATTATTTTTGTAAATAAATATCATTGAGTTTGCTACCAAAAAATGCTTCGATGGTCCATCATTACCCATAGCCTGTGACAGTACCCCTACAGGGTGGTATATCCCATGGAGAGAGGGGTGAATAGCCAAAGTTTATCTACATTACACAAGCACAAAACCAGTTGCACAGGCACATTGAACTGTAAAATTCTGTTTCTGTTTTAATCTTTTCACTTTACAATACTCTGGTTAGACTCGACCTAGAGTACTGTGTGAAGTTCTGAGCACCTTAATATGATAGGGACAATGAGGAAGTCATAAGGGTGCAATGCAGAGTCACCAAAATAATCAGAGATATGGAAGACAAAGGCTACTATAAAAAGAGAGGATGGACCCCCCAAAAAGTTTACCTAACAAAGAAAAGAACAATGCACAAAAAAGGGATGTAAGCTGAAATGCTGCTGGAAATAAAGAGTTTTTTGCCACAAAAAGTGAAAGATACTACAAAAGCAGCAATCCCAGTGCTTTGAATCTGGCAGTTCTTTCTGAGTGACTTACTTTTTTTATTTTATGTCTCATTTTTGTAGGTGCAACACTTTGAACCTTGGTGTGTAGGGACTGCCTGGACAGTATCAAGTTTACTCTTAAGAAAAGAGACTGCAGAGGGGACATGATCTCATTTTGCCACATATTCAGTTATAGACATGACTGAACAGTCACATATTTGATCTTGTGTGCTCCAGTATGAAGCAGGGACATACTCTGAAGCTCAGAGGGGGGAAACATAAGGGTAATGTTAGGAGGGACTTCTTTCCTCAGCAAGTGGTGAACCAATGGAACAGCCTACCCTTGTGGCAGTGGATTTAAAAATAAGGGTCCCTCCATTCACAAAGCATCTGGCATGGTGCAAAGGGCTTGCACCAAAAAGAATGGCACAAGTTGCACCTTGCTCCAAAAGATACACCAGGAGCGATTCACAAATGCAGCCTGCGTTTGACCCAAATGGGGCTTGAACCATCCCTGCAACCAGAAATGGGCTGTGACAAGGTGCTAGGGACCCTGCAGCAGACACAAGCTGCCACAGCCTGGATATGCCATTCACAGACATCCCCCAAAGGGAGAAATTCTAAGAACCCTTAGACCAGCTAGGGCTGGTCTAAGGGTACTTAGAACAATATCCTCTGGAGAGGTATAGCCTGTTGGGACAATGTGCCACATTCCCCCAACATATACACATGCACAGCTCCGATATGCCCCTTATTCTGTGTAATAATATAAAGATCCCTGGTGGTATAGTGGTCCCTCTCCCTCACCCGATATGCCTGTTATATTGTACAATAATATAACTATCCGTGGTGGTCTAGAGGTCCCTCCCCCACCCTGATATGGCTGGTATTGTGTATTAAGTAATTACTGTATCCTGGTGGTCCAGTGGTCCCGCTCCCCCACCCTGGTATGTAGTACCCCCACCTCTCCCCCAACCCATACCTCGAGTTGATGCCAGAACACCCCTACTCACAACATCTCAGATGATGCTGACTGAACTGTCACTGACCAATGTACTACAATACAGTACTGCACTGTAGTACATTGCTCAGTGACAGTTCAGTCAGTGCCAGCTGAGGTAGTGTGAGGAGGGGTATGCTGGGGCCAACTCGAGGTACGGGTTATGGTGGAAGATTTTGCCCCCGACTTTGCAAACCTGTATATGGCCAAGTGGGAAGAGGAGGTCATAAGACCAGACTCTAATCCATATAAACAGCACATCGATCTATGCAGGTCGCTTTATAGATGATGTGCTGCTGATCTGGAAAGGCACAGAAAGTGAACTAAGAGAATTTGTAAATTACTTGAAAACAAGTAATTCTCGAACCTCAAGTTTAGTATGGTTTACAGTGTTACCCAGATTAACTTTTTAGATCTGGTGATATCAAAAGATGACCAGGATGGACTTACTATGGATTTATTACATAAGCCAATTGATTGGAATATGCTGTTGATGGTGAGTAGTATTCACCAATGACGTGTTCTTCGAGCAATTCCCAAGGGACAGTTTGTTAGAATTAAAAGAAACTGTGGGACCCCAGTGTTATATGAAAAAGAGAAAATGAACTGGAAAATAGATTAAGACAAAGAGGGTATGCTAGGGGGACTATTGCACTGGCTAGGTCAGAAGTTGATGAAATTGCAAGAGAGAAATTGCTGGAAGAAAAAGATAAAAGGGAAACTATGCAGCATTATGATGCCCAAACAAGCTTTGTGAGCACCTTTAGTGCACAATCGAGGGAGACCTCTAACAGTAAAAAAACACTGGCATATAGCCTTATAAGATCCAGGGCAAAAAAAAACTCTCAGGAGATGGTCCAAAAACAGTGTATAGGAGAGGTACTACGTGAAAAGACATCCTTGTACATTCTGTGGAACCTATGGCTCGAAAACCACGGATGTGTCTGCCAAAGACTGATAATGGTAGCCATAGATGCAGTAATTGTAAATTCTGCTGCCATGTTAGAGACACTAAAACCTTTAAGCATCCCCTGACATGTAGGAAGTTCCCTGTCGGGGGTTTCATGACTTGTGTGTCTAGTGGAATGATTTATTTGGCTATGTGCAAATGTGGTGCCTTTTATATTGGAAAGACTAAGAGGGCCTTTAAGACCCATATAAGTGAACATTTGAGAGCAACTGAAAATCAGGATATAAAAAATACACTAGCCACCCATATGATGAAACAAAAAGAAATACGATGACATGGATTTTTATTTCAGGGTCTGGAGAAACCAGTGATGTCACACAGAGGGGGAGATTATGAGAACCTCATCCTCAGACATGAACAATGTTGAATTTTCTCCTTAAAATGCATGGAAGGTAAAGGCCTAAATGGAAGGCTTGAGATAAAACCATTTCTGAAGAAAACATTATTAGGCGCCGATGCTGCATCGCTTATCCTTATGCTATTGTTTTATGTATTTTATATTATGATTAGTGTTTAGTGCTTTGATCTCTGCCAATGCCTCAGGTGTACACCTTGGTGATTGGTACAGGCCATTGCACTCCCCACTTATGCACTTATGGGTTAAATATTTTTTATTTTTATCTCATAGATTAAGACACCATTTATGATGTGGGTTGCCAGTACAACTATCCCCAGCAACTGTCCTTCCATATTGAATGAGCTTTTACCTGTTGGATATGTGCCCACAACTCTGCTTGAAGTATTGGTTGCACTATACCATGAGGACAGACCGGTTTTTGAAAAAAAGGAGGACTGAGTTTCCCCATTGGTAAAATGTTACTTTAAATAAAGAAGTACTAATAACAGGATATGAGCAATAACATTATACATTAAATGTGCAATATTGTGGCTTGTTAGTGGCAAAGGTACATTATGAGTTTTAATGTTTAGGATGTTGATATGGGCACTGTCACTTTAAATAACACTTACACTTAAGGGGTTATCTTTACTCTACACCCTCACCTTTGAGAAAGCTTGTAAGAGCGAAACATGTCAGATGACTAACGTGCTGACGTGCTCTGGTTACACTGTGCGAGAGGAGAGGGTTTTTACTGTGGAATTATGCAGATTTTCTGACCTTTTGATCTTGTGAAATCTGTCAAAATCCTACTGATGATGAATTTTTATCTGGCACATGAATAAAGTATTTCTACACCGGAGAAAGAGATTGGTGAGTGCTTTCTAATAATCAGGATTGTGTGCATACCAGTGAACTACTAGTTGGGCATATGCTAGCGTTTGGCCTTCAGTGTGGTGCCAGTCCCCCAAGACCTATTGGTTGCGACTTTTTGCAACTGTTTCAATTTGACCTGGCACACCTACTCCTTTAGTGCAGCGATACTCCTCTGTGTTTCTCTGAATATCTGTTCTTACTGCATACTTCCTGAGCATTACAAACACACCCAAACAGTGCAGTCACTCATGAAGCAGTAGCCTCTTAAACTCCTAGTGCATCATAAGGGGATATACTGTGTTGTGGGTATTCCCAATTCCAGGAAAGATACCACTGGAGCTGTTAAAGGAATGTAAACAAACCTGTGTTTCTGTGGTAAAATCAGTATGGTGGGCAGTCTGTTTTTCACTTTTTTAAAGAAAATAAGAGTCATAATCAAACTACCAGCTACATCAGTAATCTTTACAGAATGTTGGCAGTCATAAAATGTGTTTTTTAAACTATGGGCACTTTCAGACCTAAGGGGGTTGACAGTGCCCCTTTAAAACTTGCCAAAATACTCTTCTGGGCACCACAAAATCCAGGGTGCCCAGATTAGAAAGAGGAGTAATTTGCCCACATTCTCTATATGAGAACAGCAGGACTTTCCTGAGTTCCATTGTCATAGCTTGAAGTCATGCTGTGGGCTGCAGTGAGAGCAGTCAGCCGTCGATCCCCTGTTTTATCTGTCTGTCTGTCTCTTTCACTCTCTCTTTCTCTGTCTATTTAATCCATCCATCCATCCATCCATCCATCTATCTATCTATCTATCTATCTATCTATCTATCTATCTATCTATCTATCTATCTATCTATCTATCTGTTTTATCTGTCTATCTATCTCCCTCTCTGTCTGTCTATCTATTCTATCTGTTCTATCTGTCTGTCTCTTTCTGTCTCTCTCTCTCTCTTTCTCTGTATATTTCATCTATCTATCTATCTATCTATCTATCTTCTATCTATCTATCTATCTATCTTCCTCTCTCTCTCTGTCTGTCTGTCTATCTATCTCTCTCAAGTGGACGAGAGTGCCCACCCCCAGTAACCCACCCACTGATTCAAATGTTTATTTTTGTAATATAGAAGCAGATTGGGGCGCCCACACCTGGTGTTGCCCCTCTGCAACTTTCTCTTCTCCAGGTACCTGCCCCATTCCCTGAAGTGCAGCCTGACACTGGGGTGCCCAATCCCCAGTGTCATAATCTCAGCTGTAATTAAAAAATATCCCTCAATGTTTTTTTTTTATTTTTAAACCTGTAAAAAAGAAAATGGTCCCTTGCCAATGTGACCCTGCCACTCGACCTCCCACTCAGCAATCACTGCCCCACACCCCCCACACACACACACCCTCACTCACCTGAACATGTCCTACTGTGTAGATCCACTCTCTGATCAAAGACATGTTTTGCTGTTGGAACCGGCGACTGCAATATGAGGAAATTAAGGTAAGTGTGGTTCAATGTATTTCAAAGGGATGTTGAAATTTGATACATAACTTTGCCATTTTTGCATATTTTCACCCCAAATTTTTAACATGACCTTTTTGGGACCACATCTTATGACCATTGGTGGTGGAATGGGAACTGTACAAAATCTCAACACCCATAATCCTGACAATTAAAAGCCTGACACCATATTACCAACAAGGTTTAGATCCCATCAGTTGAATGCCCATCATCACAAATCCTGACAAACAGCAATACCAGCAGTTCTTTAATGTAAGGTTGTAATTTAATTTTAATTTTATGCTGTGTTGTTTTTCTGAACCTTTTTTTTATCTGACATATCCTGACAAACAGCAATACCAGCAGTTCTTTAACGTATGGTTGTAATTTCATTTATTTGTTTTTCTGAATCTTTTTTTATCTGACTAGTCTGAGCCCTCAAAAACACAGATTGATTGTCCCAGAATCTCATGCCCTACTTTATCAGAAAGTACCAAGATTGTGCTTTCTGTATGTAGTTGACTTCATTTCATTTAAGGTTTTAAAGTCAGAGCACAATTACCAACCCAGTCCTGCCGGTTACTGCGGCAGCCCGTACTTGCTTTTTTCAGTTTGGTGTCTTTTCAAGTCTGTCAATGGCTGTCATTCACCTCGGAGACCTGCCTTGCTTTCTCACTCCCCTTAGCACACAGAAAACAGCCCTCCTCCTAAGATCTCTGCTACTGAAGCCATTCCTTCGAGTTTTGGTATGCCTCGTAAAAAACAGTGCACCATTTGCCAACCCTAACCATATCCTGCACCAATCAAAAATAGCTACTTTCTCATATCCTCTCTGAAGATTCAATCAATCAGCAGCTAAAGTGTACAAAATTACTCACACTGCATTCTAACTCCTAAAATATAAGCATTTTTTAGTTTTCTTCCTTTTGTCATCATCCCCACTCTCCTCAGTGCTGTGCTCAGTGCCATATAACCACCACTCCCCTTCTTGGCAGAAGTACGGACACTGGAGGTTTCATGCACCAGGACGTGTTGACTAAAAACACATAAAAATAGTGTAAAAAAATTAAACAATAAATGAATAAAAATGTCACAAAAGGATGTTTGCTAGTTTGTGTATGTCTGTAAGCATACGTCTGACTCAGTCTGTGACCTGCCAACATCTTGCCTCATCTTGCACTCATCTCAGCTAGTAAAAGATATATATATATATATATATATATATATATATATATTGCCTTGACTCCAGAGTATTTTACTGTTGTCTTGTCAATTTTGAAAATGCTGATAGTTAATGTTTGAAATGTTTGGTAATGTAATGGCAGACTGACTAAAATTAAAGTCTGATTCTGACATTGCTTTACTTTTATTACAAATGTAAGTACACTGCTGGGAAGTCAGGATTTCATCAGTCGGTATCAAATGCTTGTTGGGCTTTTCACAGTCAGGACTATGGTGTCAGGCTCACATCTGATGGGATTTTGATTGTTGGGATTCCATGCCAGACCCGGCGGAATTAGGCAAATCAGGCAGGAAATGCAATTTTTCAGTTGCTTGGTGAAATCACCATTCAAGCGGGATTTGAAAATTTTCACCACCATTGTTCATACAGTGAAGTCATAAGAAAGGGTTCCATGTGATATAAGTGATTTTTAAATAGCGACTCACATAACAGCAAGTGCTAATCACCGAAAACAAAACTGATGATCATCACTATGCCTACTACAAAATCAGCGACCATTTCCAAAGCATGCCACCTATAGTAACCAGCATATTAACCTGCATTTTATGCACTCCCCTTTTTGGGGGGCAAGCCTCCCAACTAAATATAATCAACTCCAGGGGGGTGGACAGTGGAGGAGAGAGGAAAACAAAGGAGGGAGCAACCGTTGCAGGAGGGATAACCCGTGGGTGGGGGGATCATCCTGGGGGAACGGGAGGTCAGTAAAAAAAAAGTATATGTCAACACCCAGCTTAAAAAAAAATCATTACACCTGCAGGTGGTCCCAAACCCAGGTCCATGTGAGCCATAGGCAGTGACAGTAACCACTGCACCACATGGCCAACTCAGCAGCAGCCTGCTCAATTCACATATTTCTGCTACTACCTCTACACTTGCTAATCGCACCCGGCGCTATTCTGTCCCCCCAACTCACTATTCATGCCACCTCGCTCTCCTGTCATGGTTGCTGTATATCCAGGCATGCAAACTGAGTCACTCATTTTGAGTCACTGTATTTGTATCGCCCATATCACTAGATACCATAAGAAGGCTATGTTGAAAATTTGGGGTCAAAATACATAACAATGACAAAGTTATGAGTGTATGTTGAAAATTATATACGGATGCCCATAACTTCGGTAATTTAAAATATTTTGACTCCAAATTGTCATCATAACCATTTTTTTCACACCACCCCATGAACATGACAGCTGTCATTTTTCAAATTCTGGCCAAAATGTGTTTTCACACCTGTGGCACAGAATGATGTTTCTGTGGTGCCCAATGATGTTTCAGCAGGGAATTGAAACTTTTCACCTACCTGGTGTTCATGAGGGTGGGTAATAAGAATTATATGCTGAAAATCTGGGCCCAGACATTCAAACTGCGCCAGGCTGTGGCACAAGCTTGGGAGCAGCTCAACTTGGCTGCGCAGGGGTGTGGACTGGGCGATATTCAATGGAGCTCCGCCATGGCACAGCATTGTTGAATATTGCACCCTGGTCACCCCCAGTGTGCATGGCTCAATGGCACTGTGCCACCGCAAGTGGCCAGAGTGGAGCATGGGGATGCGCTAGCGCAAGTGCCATTGCGCCATGCACAGCAACCATGACATTCAAAAGCTGACATGCAAATAGGGCCATAATGTATGCAAGGTGCACATGGGGCCATTTGCATGTCACTATGGCCCAATTTGCATGCAGGTGCGCCAATCCCCTACGACTTGCACCTGCCGCCCTGCCAGGCAGCAGCTGTTGGGGACCGATGCCCCCTGCAGTCCAATCGTGGGCATCTGTGTAAAATTAGAAAAACATCCTATATCCCTGGTGGTCCAGTGGACTGCTATCTGCCCGATCGCTGGCATCTGTGTAAAAATAGAAAGATGTCCCACATCCTTGGTGGCCTATGGTACCCCCCTCCTCATATGATTCATTCACATATCTGGAATGTGTAGTATGGTATGGGCTGCACACCCATTGGCTCACACTGTGAACCAATGGGCGTACAGCCCTACCGAGGTGTCAGTCGGTGGGCAGCGGGGCGGCAGGTGGGTGGGGGTGCTGCCGCCACCGGCTGACCGGGGAGGGGGCAGGGGCTTAGTGGGCGGGTGGGGAGGGGGCACCCTAGAGCACCAGGGATTTGGGACATCTTTCTATTTTTACACAGATGCCCGTGATCAGGCAGATAGCAGTCCACTGGACCACCAGGGATATAGGAGATCTGTCTTCTTTTACACAGATGCCTGCGATTGAGTAGATAGCGGTCCACTGGACCACCAGAGATATAGGAGATCTGTCTTCTTTTAGACAGATGCCCGCGATTGGGCAGATAGCTGTCCACTGGACCACTAGGGATATAGGAGATCTGTCTAATTTTACACAGATGCCCGCGATCGGGCAGACAGCGGTCCACTGGTCCACCAGGGATATAGGATGAGTTCTATTTTTAGACAGATGCCCGTGATCGGGTATAGGGGGACACCGCCAGGTGCAGACGGAACTCGGGTGGCCACCCACAGGTGGCAGCTGCCGTGTTGCGCCCTGCAATGCAGCAGCTCACCTGTGGGTGGCCATCAGTTGTTCCTTTTTTGGGGGCGTAACTTTGTGTTGGCGCAGGTAGGGGTTGTGCATGCATGGCCTGCACATCCCGGCTGAATATCAGGCTGTGCAGGTATGCATGAGCAGTCCCCCCAGCCTGCGCGCCATTACTGATGTGCTCCTGCGCGCCGAGTTTGTCTGCATGCGTTTCCTTTGAATATGGTGCCGGAAGGCATCAGTAGGTTCGCCATGGTGCAACTCTGTTGCACTCATCGCAACCCTCTTGAATACCGGGGCCCTGGTGTACAAATATGGTGAAATGCTCAGGTTATGATCAAACATTGCAGTGTTTCAATGTTCACTCATAATTTTGCTAATTTTCAATATTTTAACTCCAAACTTTCAACATATCCATTTTTCCAAACTACCTCATAAATGTGACAAATGTCATTTTTAATATCCTGGATGAGATGCCTTTTTCACACTTCTGGTACGGAATGACATTTCAGCCACTATACTATAAATGCTACTTATCATATTTATGAGGGCAGTTATAAAATGAATATATTGAAAACTTGGGGACAAAATTAAATTAAAAGTGTGAATATGTGCCAGCTTGATGGCTCAGAGGGCTGAGGCGCTGGACGTCTCACCTCGCAGCACACTGGTGACCCAGACTCGGGAGCGAGCCTGGGGCATGGAGGTTGACATGGGGGGTGGGCGGAGCTGGATGGAGCAATCGTCAAGGCAGCTTTTCTCTCTGGGGAGGTAGGGAGGCATCCCTCACTCACGGCTACCCACTGGTGGAGGCCAAGGGGTTGCACAAGCAAGGGTGCTGGCGTTAGACCAATGGGGGCAGGAGGAAGGCTGCCTCCACACACATGCGTCCTTCTCCTGGTGCTCTTGGGTAACTGGGGACAAAAACGGAAAAAGACAACCAACGGCAGGAGGGCAACCGACTCTTCGCAGGCACTGCTCCCAGACTGGGCATAAGGTAAGCCCCAGTAATTCCGGGGGATGAAGCTGGGGGTGTCGGTCAGAAGGGGGCCGCACGGTATAAGGAGAAACAGGGAAGTGATACAAAAAAAAGAGTGAATGTGTAAAGAGTGAATGAGTGAAGAGTGAATGTATGGAAAGTGAATGTGTAAAGAGTGAATGTGCCAGGCCCTGCACTTCTGTAGGTGAATGACATCTTCCCATGTTGCATGACTCAAAGGACACTGCATATCTGCACCTGTTCCTGCAGGTCCCTTTCAGACCTTTGGGAATGAGGACAAAATTCCACTATCCCAAAATGAAAGGAAATTCTTTGCATAAAACTTTGTTAATGCACTGGTTAGGCTAACTTAACACCACAAAAGTAGGGAAATGTGGTGTTTGGGTTTGCAACTGCCCACACCCCAAGCAGCAAAGAAAAAAAAAAAAACATTAGGGTTTTGGGTGTCCAAAGTCTTGGTAAATTAGTGGTGGGGTCTTCCTTCAGGTTGTCAACCCTAATGCCCTCCCCCAGTTCCCAGAGCAAACAGTGTCATACATGATCTCCTTTGTTCAAGCAGGGCCCATAGGGCCATGTTGCTGCATGATCTCCCACAGAGTAGTATGAGAAGACTCCTTTCTAAAAAGAAAAATATGTACTGTGCTGGAGGCTGCAGCCATGGTGGCAGGCACTGTGAGGGTTGGCCATAGCCCTGAGCTGTCCAGTGGAAGTAGCGTCACTCCACAGTGGACACCATGGCATATGTCCATGGCATGCAGTGCCAAAATGAGAACACCCAGCCCACTCAGGATTTCCAGGACACCAAGGACACCATGCACACCATGTTGTGACCTGCTCCTCTCTGGGGTCAGTACCCTACAGAGCCATGGCCAGACATGGGTAACATTGTCCACACTCACTCCCCATACCATGAATGAGGACCCCCAACCATACTAGGTACAGCACAAACATACTGTCTGTGCCCAGGAAGGTAGTAGAGAACACACGTAGATTACACATTGCTAACCCTCACCAACCTGTTTCCTCCCTAGTACCCATGTGACACCACCATTAGCCCCCATGACCTAGCCTAGTCATTCCTACCCCTGGCCTGGATGGCCATTACTACAGCAAATCCCTTGAGGGGCTGGGGGGTATCTGTGTACAGTCCTTTGGAACCCCCATCTTGGCCTGTTTTGTATATAACCCACTTGTTAATCCTCCTGCCTGGAAGGCCTGTATTTCCATCAAATCCCCTTGCATCCCCCCCCCCACCTGGATGGCATGTATCTGTGTTGACACTCCTATATGACCCACTGCTAACATGGACCGTATTTGTGTGTGCGGCCTATTTGCTACCCCCACCTGGTTGAAATACCTTTCTGTTTCTTCCTGTTGACACCCCCCACCTGGCATGATACAGTGTATGTACTGCTGTTGGTGTATGATAATATACTGATGAAACACATTACAGTCTCCTTTGTGGTCTGTCCTCACCCTCCATGTCTGAAGATTTCTCTTATGAGCTGGACTTTCTACTCCTGAGCATTCCTGGCCATTCTGGGGTCACACCTGTCAAGCTACTCCTGTATCGCCTGGTCCCCTGGCTCTGAATCAGCTGCAGGTTGTTCTTCTGGGACCAGCATGCATATCTCACAAATGAGTGCCATTTTGTGTAGCATACAACAGGCAAGGAATAGGACATAGGCTTTTGGTTGCCGAGTACTTTCTGATGCAGAACCCATCCAATACCAAGGGATACATCAGTTAGCTCAGGCTTCTGCCACCAATGGTAACTGTATTATTTGAAGAAATATCAGAGTCCACCACTACTCATACCTAACCTCACCCAGCTGTCCCTAGTGCTGCTGCTGATCTGTCTAACTTGAGTGGGAATAGGGAGTTGACGTGGCTTTTATGATGCCACTATGCTTGCATTTTAAACCAATGGCCAGAACACTGGTTACTAAAATTTAACTAGACTTAAGTGATCCTCAACAATCTTTTTACCACACTGATTGCAACATGCTTTCAGTGGATTTGTGGTGTCATCTCTAAAATACTCCCACACTGTAGAGGAGTTGTTATTTTTTTAGGTACAATGGACTCCTAGTAGTGGGGGGGGAGGGTTGCTTCAAGAGGAATTTGATGGTTATTATGAGAGGATTTCTTGTGTTTTTTTTTTTTTTGGTTTGTCCATTGCTAAATAAAGTACCTTCAGATAGCATATTTAACGTAACATAATGTAACGTAACATAACATCACATCACAACACCACATGATGAACAATTTATTATTTTGTTTTTCTCATTTATTGTTTTTGTACAAATAAAACATGAAAGACATTTTATTATTTTGAGTTTATCATTTATTATTTTTATTTTTGTACAAAGAAAACATGAATTATGGAAGTGGACTTGGGATTCGGGCTTGTTGCTTGACTTTCTTACTTCATGATGATTTCAGAATTCACTAGTGATAATAGAGTAGGGGGGACTTTGTGGAATAGGGCAACAACTGAAAAATAATATATATATTTTTTTAACAAGAATTTATATTTCATTTTATTTTTACATTTCTTGATGGATATCTCCTACCAGAGTTGGAAACTGGAAGCACTTGAATGAAGAATGGAAAACTGGAGTACTGCCATATTGCTCAGGATGGTTTCATTGCCAAATCCACTAGATGACTAGCAAGGACTGAAGGTTGCTTGCACGGCAGTGGTAGTGGAACCAGTGGATTTCTAGGGACTAATGAACTAGGGTTTCTTAGGATGTATTATCGTGCACTCAGCACTCGTTCTTAAAGTCCCACGACCACACCTCTCGGTCCCTCATCCACCATGACCACCTCCTTCTTCACCACCGCTGCTTATGGAACCTGTACAGTACTTGGTGAAACTGGCATGAAGGATCAGTATTTGTTCCTTTCCTCCCCCCTGCATCCCTTTCTCATCCTGTTCTTCTCTTCATGTTTTCTACATGCACCATGATGAACACACACACAAATGACTCAATGTACCTGCTACCACCGCGTTAATACTGATGACTCACAATAGTCATTGATGATTCTTAGATGCCCATGGGAAATGCATGCCTGACACCTGGACAAACGGTGGTGTTATACAACATCTGAGTTCTTTTTATACAACATCTTTTTAAATGTAATCAACCACCCTGCTCACTGTACAAACTACTCCCGACCCCCCTCAAGCAACCTAGATCTTTAAAATAATTTCTTCCCCCCACTTTTGTCAAATGTCATGTAATTTAAACCACCCATCTCCCTCACCCTATCAGTATTGCCCCATTCAAGTTTCAATTCCCCTTCCTACCGACTGTCTATCACTCAACCTTCCTCCTCCCCCCCAAAGACACCAGAGTTTCAAGATACACTTTAGCAACCTGGAAAAAATAAAATGTCCCACGGTAGAGCTATTCTGCTCAGTCTTCAATGTCTTGCATGAGTGAGTGATGGTGTACTACTATAGTAACACCTGATTGACTGACTAGTGGACAATCAGGTGTTAAAACAGTGTAACATGCTAAAATACTAGTTGCCAGCAGATTAGGTCTTAAGGTCTATCGAGTCTGCTCATGCCTCAGAACCCTGGGTGGGTACCGAAGCCATCCCCCCTTATCACATTCTTGTTTCTCCTGACCTCCATCACAGCCCCCCTGGGGCAAGCCAACCTCTGCTTCATCCTCTTTCTGTACCTGTCCCACCCTCTTTTAAATTCCTTCACTGTAGAAGCCAGAACCAGCTCACCAGGCAGCACATTCTACGGTTCCACCACCCTCTCAGTGAAATACCGCCTCCTCCTTCCCCCTCACCCTTCCACCTTCAAACTATGCCCTCTAGTTATATCACCCTCCTTTAGCCTAAAGATCCCATCTGATTTACCCTATTGATTCCCTTGAAGTACTTGAAGACCTCAATCATGTCCCCCCAGTCCCTCCTCTCCTCCAATGAGAACTGGCCAAGCTCCTCTAGTCTCTCCTCATACGTCAAGTCCCCTAGACCCCAGATCATTTTGGTTGCTCTCCTCTGAACCCTTTCCAGGAGCTGGATGTCCCTCCTCAAGTGCGGTGTCTCCAGTACTGCACACAGTACTCAAGGTGTGGTCTAACTAGGCCATTGTATAGTGGCAGGATCACTTCCCTGCACCTTGAGATGATCCCTCTTGCAATGCAGCCCAACATCCTGTTTGCCTTGACTGCCACCCTCTTGCATTGCTCAGAGTTGTTCATACTTGCATCCATCAGGATCCTCAGGTCTTTTTCCCCTGCCATGGATTCCAATTACTCCCCTCCCAGGGCGTATTCATGTTTGGGATTCCCCCACCCAAGATGTAACACCTTGCACTTAGAGGAGTGAAAATTTAATTTCCAGGTGCAAGCCCACCTATCCAGGATCTCCAGGTCCCTTTGTAGGGCCAGCCTCCCCTCTTCCCCCTCAACCACTGCACCCAGCTTGGAGTCATCCACAAAGAGACTCATTTCACACCCTATACCCTCCCTAATATCAGAGATGAAGGCATTAAACAGGATTGGCCCCAGGACCGAGCCCTGTGGTACCCCACTAATGACCCCTCTAGGAGTTGAGATCTCCCCGCTGACCACTACTCTCTGAGTGTGCTCAGCCAGCCAGTTTCCAGTATAGGAGTATATCATTGTTTAGTCATTCTACACGTGGCATTGAAGACTAAGCAGGATCACCCCATAGTGGGACAGCTTTTATTTGTTTAGGTATTTAAAGCATATTCTACAATTTGGGGTCTTGAGGAGTGAGGTTAGGTGCCAGAGGGTGGGTAGGATGGGGGGGGGCTGATGCTTGATTTCGGGCATTATTGTTGGGTTGTGGGGAGGTGAGTGGTCAGTTACATGATTTGGTGCATGAGGGAATGGATTATGATATCACATTTTACTGCCTACAGTGGAAGCTGACTAGCATGAACAGAAAGCTATCATAGCTGGATAGTGGCATTTTCTTCCTACAGTAATTCATGAATAACAACATTATCCTGAAAGGACTAAGGCTAGAAGACCCTCTGGCCTCAATATGTAACACAGCTTTTGAATGGCAGCTATGCTACCATACTTCAGAAGGAAACCAGAGCCAACTTCTCCACATAAACTACAGCATAATATATTCTGAAATGCTGGTTGGTTTCCTGTACACCTGATGAAGGGGCCCTTGGATATTTTGAAAGCTTGTGGTAGCAATTATTAAGTCAAATGAAAGGTACAGTACCACACAATAATGTGTATGACATTAGTATACAATTTATAGGTCATATATATATATATATATACTTACTATAAGGAATTTTGCTATCACTCGGGTAGAGGTGGGCGCTAGAGGGTGGCAGGATGAAGGCAAACTTTTGTTTAAGGTCTGGGTGGCTTGCGGGGAAACAAGTAGTTTTCACAGTTGGTGGGGGGTTATTAAATTGTACAGCTGGCTTTTGAAACAGTGAATACCACATTGCACAGTTTTGAATAGAGAAGTGTTACTTCCCACATCAAAAGCTATGATAGTGGCACTTCACCAACACTTTCAATGGGAAAGTGCCGCCATGTGTAGTTTCACCACATGAAGTGCCAGACACTGAAACCCTCCCTCCCCAGCTGACAGCAGTTCATCTGATACTCAGTCCTCCCTTCACTCAGTCAACCCTATAACATTCAGAGCTTGCTTCTGAACTCAGATCATCTCACTGCAAGCAGTAGTGCTATCACTGTGCTAGTGACACATCCATGCATGCCCTCTTGTCACTGTGTTTATAGAAACACATATTGTAACTGTGTTTATAAAAACAGGGTTGGGCTCCAAAACTGTGCACAGTACTCCAAGTGCTATATAACCTGGGATTTGTACAAGGGCAGTATCACCTCTATTCTTCTGCTACTGATCACCCCAACATGCATCCCAGCATCCCATTTGCTCTGCCACAGCCCTTGAGCACTGTGCTGATGATTTCAGGTTCTCCATTATTAACCCACTTAGGTTCCTTTCTTTCCTCACTCTCTCCACCACCCCATCCTGTAGTTTGTTCTTGTGTTTCAGGAGAGGATGTGCATTACTTTGCACTTTTTGGTGTTAAATTTCAGTTTGACAACCTCTTCAGCCTTCCCAGTCCCTCCCTCATGACCCTTTCTCCTCTTCACTATCCTTCTACTGATTTTAGTATCAGTTGCAAAGTGCATATCTTTTCCTGGACCACCTCCCCTATGTTATATATAAATAAGTTAAAGAGCTCCTGACACAGCTGAGACGAGACTGAAAAAATGAAATATTCTGGCATAACTGTATCTTATATTTCATATTTTATTCTGTAATTCTCTCCTTTAATACCTTATTACCAAGGGTATTTGCATGAATACAGTATCTCTGCCATTTTAGCTCTGGCTGCCTGCCTACACCTGATGTCATAATTCAGTTTGACATCAGAATATGTTGCTGTGGAGATAATTATGATGTCATAAACAGGAAATCATGATGCCATGTGTAGAGAAGCCACTAGAGTAGGTACAGTCTAGGGGACAGGGATCTTGTTTTCTTGCAGCTGCTTTCAGTAATAAAGAAAATCAGGAATTAAATACCGAAAATAAGATGAGGTAATAAAGAAAATGGGATGGAGTAGAAAATAAATCTTATTTTTTTCAAAGTTTTCCTAATGCTTTCAGGGGCTCTTTAAAGAGGAACAGTTCCAAAACTGATCCTTTGGGTACTCTGCTTGTAATGTCCCTCACCGCTGAATGCTCCCAGTTCATTACCACCCTCTGAGTTCTCCAACTTAACAAGTTCCTCACTCATATAAATATTTTGTCCCCTACCCCTAAGTGACACAATTTCTTCACCGACTATCCAAGTGGGACAGACTCAAGGCCTTACTAAAGTCCAGGTGGAGAACATCCACTGCCTGACCCTTATCTATAACCCTTGTCACCCAAATGAAGAATTCAATCAAATTTGTTTGGCAGGACCTTCCACTGGTAAATCCAAGCTGCCTGGTAGACCATTTGCCTCCTGATACTCTACTAGCCCATCCTATATTATTGGTTCTAATGGTTTTCCCATAGTGGACATCAAACTGACCTGTAATAGTTGCCTGTCCAGCCTTGCCTCTTGTATTTGAGCAGGACATTCATATCTACTGTCATTCAGTCCCCTGTCACTTTCTCAGTTTACAATGACTAGTTAAAGAAAGGTACCAGTGATCCTGAGAGGACCAGCCACATCTCCCTCAACACCCTAGGGGACATCCTTCCAGGACCCACAGAGTTGTCTACCATCAGTACTGGTATGCTCTTTTAACATGGTTTCCTTTATAATGGGCTCCATCTTGGTACTTACTAATGACCACATTGCTGGTTTTAATGCTGCATTCAAGAAGTAGGCCCCTGTATTCTATCATGAACATTGAACAGAGGTACAGTATTCATTCCATAAGTTTTCCTTACCCTCTTTGTCTTCTCATTCCTCCCCCTTCCAGAACCTGACTACCCCTGCCTGGTTTTAGGATGCTCTTGTATGTAATGGAATGCTTTGTCACCTTATTTATTCCCTTCTGATAACTTCAGCTCAGTATCCACTTTTGGCTGTCTTAGAGTTCTTCTATGACACACCCTCAACCTCTCCTGATATTCCCACCCCCATCTACTTCTGTCTAACTTGCTTTGTACCAAATGAATGGCTTATATTTGCCTTCATTTTCTCTACCAGCACCTTTGATAACCATATTGTTTTCTTCCCATAATGACCATCCGTGTGCAGATACTTGTCACCTTTTGTAACCCCCCTTCTGTAAAGTCCCAGTTGCTACCCATTCCTTCCACTGCTTTCACACTCTTCAAGTTTTCATCTAGTACTTCATCCGATTTTCTTTTTCAATGTACTGTATGTCTCTAACATTATAATAGGAGATGGCGGAGCAGCAAGATGGCCATGGTGCTGCTCTGCTCCCAGCTGCAGACCTCATGTTGCTCACTGATTGCTTGTTAAAATGTTTTGGCTAAGTTTTGTCTGAATGAAACTTCTGTTATTTTGACCCACAGCTGCTGAATAAGTGCTTTCTGTAGCTTAAAAAAAAGCTGTAAATTACTTTTGTACCACCGAAAGATCATGTTGGCCAGCTGTTGGTTTTTGGCGTTCCATCTGGATGCTCCCTGGATTGGAACGGAAAGTAAGAAAGAAAGAAAGTGAGAGTAATGGGCAGCTTTGATTACGTTCTCCCCCCAACTCATGAGAGCTGACTGGGTTTGAGGAGGAATAGATGAGAGGAATCAGTGTTGTGTTAGTACTGATGTGCCTTTTATGCCTTAATTTAAGGCATGCCCTTTTTGCCAGGGATTGGGGGTGCTCAGCTTACCTATCTGGATGAAATTTACTGTGCTCAGTGCAGTGTTTATTTTTTCTTCATTTTACAGGAGGTTCTTGCTGGCATCCAGTGGATGATGAATTGCAATGAAAATGCTTGAAACTGGAGGAAAAGGAGCATGAGATGAGGAGGTTCATGTGGAGATTTTAAATGTTTGGACACCTGACTTACGAGCAAAAAAAATGGAAAAAAAGTGTGTCGATGTTCTGGTTGTGTTAGTTCCTTACTGCTAGTTTAAGCAGAGATGCTGCATTGGCGATGATGGAAACTGCCCCTGCAAGCAATTTTCTACAGAGGTACTTCATTTATTTTTAGGTGTTGTTCAGACGATCATACTAACACATGAATAAGATTGTTGGGTCCGGATATTAGGGTAGGGTTCTGAAAAGCCTAATATCATTGAGCTAGAACAACCATTCCAGCCCTAGATTTTTTTGGGCTTCATATATTATTGAATAAATAAATTGGACTCCAGACTTTATACAGAACTTAAATTTCACCTACTTTTTATTCTGAAAGAACTCATTACAAACTCAGTATTTTGTTCTGTTTTAATAGGGGAGTTCTTAGAGGGACCCTTTACTTGGCCCTGAGCACCCTTCCTATTGGGGTAGTTTTTTCATGTTTAACTGCAGACCTCTTCTGTAATGATAAGTGGAGTTCTCTGAGCTCCTGAGTTTTCAGTTTGTCTGGACATAAAGAAAGTATTGTCTATTTCTGAAATATTGATAGGACTCCTGGTCTGGAGCCAATCTCCTTTACGTCATGTTGTAGTCCAAAAAAGATGGATATTTTTGACTCCTTCAAATAGAATTATATGAGTCTGGAAACTTTGAGGAGTTTTCTTTTCCCCCTTCCCCAAAACAAAGTGGTGCTATGCTTGAGGTTGGAGCTTGACCTCTCTTTTCACATTTTTCACCTTTAAAGTGGGACTCCACCATATTGATTTGATTCACTGGCTGATGAATCAGATAAACTTTTATTCCAGCTCAATTCTGGTTTTATGGCGTTTGGAGTTGGCATCCTGCTAACTACATATAAGACACCAAATGATGCAATATTGATGGCGAACTTCTTTGCTTTAGTATTCTGGAGCTCCTCCACCTCTGAACTGAGCTGCTCAGCTTTACATATTAACTTCTGGACTCCAGATTTAATGAAGCCTTAACCCCCATCCTGCCGCCAACGAGTTAACTCGTCCTATATTAATTAAGCCCCTGCTGCCGCCGACGGCATAACTCGTCTTTTTAAACATTTTTTTTCAGAGCTACAGAGCACATAGACAGTTTGAATTAGTAGAAATCTGCCTAGTGATATGCAAAGCGGGGACCTCTGACTTTCTGTTATTGGTATCACTATTAACCAATCACAGCTCACCACATAACAGTAGCTCTTTTTTTGTACTCATTTGACTGAGATTTGACGCACTTGCATTTTCCACCTTGTGGACTGCAAGCTGAGCTGGAACATCTCCCGATTGTCTGAAAGCGCTATTTCTAACAGTTGCCTGAGATCTACTGCTTTGTGTCAACATAAGCAGCTCTGTTGTGAGGTCAGTCATTTGTTCTGTAGTTTTGAAAAAATGGGCACTAGTAACTGTACTTTCCTGGCAAACGGAATGAAAGATGTGAGGTATTTGAAAGGGGGCAAGTCTTTTCACTGTCTTTTCAACAATTTGTAAATTAGGAGGCAATGGTGCAGACTATGGGGTACCCACCACAAACTTGTTTTTGTGTCAGCAATTCATGCAGCCGTGAGTACCACACACCATTTTTACAAATGTTTTTCCCTTCAAATTAGTGAGCGAGCCGAGGATGTCGTTTTTCCTAATCTATGGGACAGAGTTTACCACGATACAGTACATCATTTTTTTTTGTATTATATTTTTTCCTGAGTACGATAGAAATATTGTTTCAGCATGGATTTTGGAAAAAAAGTAGATCTTCAGTATGATACGCCAGTCGGTGCTAAACGCATATATATTTTAATTTGTTGATCAGTAGCCTTTTTATATTGCAGTTGAATGAAATACCACTTTGTTGTGTCGTAGCTTTTTTTTTTTGGAGGGGTTGTGCGAAATTTGAAGGAAATGGAAGCGGGATTCGAATGAATGTCTCTGTTTGCTGTGCCTCCCTCTAGTATGCTATCTGAAAATGACCAGGAATCAATATAGCGCACACTTACTGTATTGTGTACCAATTTGTGCTAAATTGTCCCCATTTTACATTTTACTTTTATATTTTATTTTTTTTGGTAACCTTCGATAATGGAATAGTAAGTGTTTATGGAACGCTATTAGAATGCTGCTTGTTCTTGTCAGTCCTCGCGCCTTTTTTTTTGCAGTCCATTCGCGCGTTTATTATCCCGAACTCAGAACCACTTCAAGCTACTTCATTTGCCTAATTGCTTATAAAACTCAGAGACAAAAAGAAATGGAATATTGTATAAACTCAGGAAGCCTGCTGCATGGCGTGGCAATAGGTTTACTTTGGTTTTATTTTGCACATTTTAGCCCCTGAGTGCAGGGGCAGACTGGCCAGGGGTGCCTGGGATGCTAATTGCATCCTGGCCTGTCAGCATGTGGCCTGACACTGTGTGCTGCCTTGCCTTTTTTTCTGGCACCGAGACGATTAACACTATTTGCTTGCCTCTATTACGTGCGGTTGCTTACTGTCCTGCGTCTCGGATCTGGATGTTCTCTGTCTGGCTGTGGAGAGGGCAAGAAGATGTTATTTTGATTGGCGCCATGCACCATTTCTTGAATGGAGATGGAGAGGGAGTCAGTGTTTGTGTTCACTACACAGCTGCAGTGCTCCTGGACAGACAGAGGATGTGTAGGCCCTACACTAGTTGTTAGTTGTGGGATTGTGGGCTGCAAGTGCAAGGTAACAGTTGACCGTGAACGACAGTCCATTGACATCTGCAAATATTTAAATTATTTTTCGTCGACGAGTTTGCGGGTGGGTGGGTGAGTGCTTCCGACTCCGACGGTACACCCATACAGTACACTGAGCCAAGCTGGCGTTCTTTTAAAAAAAAAACATTGTTCGTAGAGGACTGGAGTGTGCTTCTGTGCATGCCTGTCCTGCTCCTGGCCTGGTTGTAGGTAATGTAAACAAGTAAATTAATTTATTTTGAAATCTGTACGATTTTTCTTTCTCTGGTTATGACCCGACAGGACTGTTTCTTCAAAGCAGTACACAAACTAGAAAAGGGTGTGGTTGTCCCCAGTGAAACAACCACTAGCATATTCTGGAACACATGTTATACTTTATGTAGCAACTCATTTAGAAATTATTGTCAATCAAGGCTGTATTTAACCCATTAAGTGATGATCTGTGTGATTTTTAATCTTCTATACCATCACCTTCTACCCGTAATTGCATAACAGGCATTTTACTTTCCCCTCAAAAATCCCCAGTCGACCTTGTTTTCATTGTACGATAATACAAAATAAGATTTATAGCTATATTGGTTTAAAACGTAGCCCATTTTAAAGAAATTATGTTTTGAAAGGGTTACAACTGTAACTTGTAAAGCCTGGAACATACTTCTTTTCAAATGAAATCTTGGAGTCAGATTGACATACATACATCTTACCAATACTGTTTTCATGTGTCTGCACATGTTGATATTTATTTATTCATTTAAAATTACTCTAGCCAGGATAACCATATGAGATACAGCCTTTCATTTCAAAACAGTTCCAGGGAGGATGGCAACAGTCAAAAGGTTAACATAGTTCAGCAGGAATAATCAGATATGGGCTAAAATAAACTGTAACGGTTAAGTACAAGTAAATAGTGATCAAAGCAAGCAAACAAAGTTGGGCCACAACAGACAAAGAGCATGGGCATTGTTATTCAGCATGATCTGTTTGAGGTTCTGTATCAAAACAAATACAGGGGGTTCTAAAGTGGCTGAAAAGGCTGGATTTGAACACCTGCAAACTGGAAGCATTCCTTAGATGGCAAGGGAGTTTGTTTCAGGTGTCTGGTGCTATAAATGTAAAGGCCTTTTACAGAATTCACTCTGCATCCTGTGAATTGAGAAGGCAAGTGTGGATGCTGAGCAGAGTGTGAGGTGGGCTGGGAGATAATCAGGGGCTTTACCCTTGTGCACAGTTAGTCAATGCAGAAAACCAGTAACAATCACACCTGATTGATGGACTTGGCCAGTTAAGCTGGTCATCCAGCAGACAATGGAATATCACGGAAAGAGCCCACCATGCCTTAGGACCCTTCCCCAGTCCCCCTGAGTGGCCACGAAACATAATTCTAAAAATGTTAAACTACAGAGACAAAGTTTACATTCAGCAGAAGGCTTGGGAGAAGGGGGAACTGTACTGGAACTTAAGTCAGTTCTATATCTTCAATGATTTACACTCCTCATGTTTGGCAACTCCATGAGGAATATCGGGGCATTTTCTCAAAACTCACGGCAGCTGGCATTTGTTATTGCCTCCTTTATCCAGCTAAATTATTGCTTACCACTGAGAGTGGTACCAAGCAGTTTGAGTCGCAAGGAAGTGTTGGCAGGTTTACCTATAATTTTCCCTGATCTCTTTCCTCGGCAGAAAGGTTCTCTGCCAGTTTTGCTATTTCTCCCAAGGGCTCTCTGAGTGTCTGGACTACACCCAGCCCTTATTTCAGTCTGCACAGTGAGTCCAGGTGGGTGAGTCACCTGCTGCTTTGGGGAAGAGCCCTGGTTCTCCTGGCCCTCATGACCAACACCTTAGGGAGCTGCTGCACACTAAATCCCAGTGGGGAAGATGGTAGCGCTGCTTCTGGGGAGGGCCGTGTTTCTCCTGGCCCTGATGACCTACACCTCAGGGAACTGCTGCAAAGTGAGTTGGCACAGTGGAGTCTACAGTGTTGCTTTGGTGGAAGGCTGTGGTTCTCCTGGCCCTCATGACTCACACTTTGGGGAGCTGCTACATAGTGAATATGGGTGGGGGAGATAGCGGTGCTGCTTCTGGCGAGGGCCGTGGTTCTCCTGGCCCTAATGACCAACACCTCGGGGAGCTCCTGCTCAGTGAGTGCTGGCTTGGAAGTTTCCGGCGCTTCTTTGGGGGAGGGCCGTGGTTCTCCTGGCTGTCAGGAACAACACTTCGGGGAGCTGATGCACAGTGAGTCTGTGTCAGGGAATCAACACAACTGCTGTGGGGAAGGGCCATAGTTCTCCGGGCCCTCATGACCAACACCTCAGGGAAGTGCTGTACAGTGAGCACTGGTGGGGGAGTTGGCAGTGCTGCTTCGGGGGAGGGTCGTGCTTCTCCTGGTCCTCAGGTTGAACACTTCAGGGAGCTGCTGCACAGTGAGTCTGGGCATGGGAGTCAGGGGCGCTGCTTTGGGGGAGGGCCATGATTCTCCAGGGCCTAATGACCAACACCTCAGGGAGCTGCTGCACAGTGAGTCCAGCTGTGGGAGTAGGCGGCTCTGCTTCAGGGAAGGGCTGAGGTTCTCCTGGCCCTCACGACTACATCTCAGAGATCTGCTGCACAGTGAGTCCAGGCAGGGGAAAGTTGGCCTTCCTCCGGGAGGCCACTATTCTCCCTGGCCCTCATGACCAACACACTGGGGAGCTGCTGCACAGTGAGTCTGGAGGGGGAGTTAGCGGAGTGCTTCAGGATAGGGCCTGGTTCTCCTGGTCCTCACAACTAACACTAAGAGAGCTGCTGCTCTGTCAGTATGGGCATGGGATTCGGGGCGCTCTTAGGGGTAGGGCCGCATGCTCTTTAACTCATGACTAAGACCTTGGGGAGCTCCTGCACAGTGGGTCCAGGTGAGGGAGTCAGTGGTGATGCTTCAGGAGAGGGCTGTGGCTCTCCTGGCCTTCTCGACCTAGACCTCAGAGATCTGCTGCACCATGAGTCTGGCCATTGGAGTCTCGGGCGCTGCTTTGGGGAAGGGCTGTGGTTCTCCTGGCCCTCATGACCCACACCTTGGGGAGCTACTGCACAGTGAATCTGGGTGGGGGAGTCAGCATCGCTGCTTTGGCGGAGGGCTGTGGTTCTTCTGGCCCTCACAACCAACACATCAGGGAGCTGCTGCACAGTAAGTCCATGTGCTAGAGTCGGGGGTGCTGCTTTGGGGGATGGCTGTGGTTCTCCTGGCCCTCATGACCTACACCTTGGGGAGCTGCTGCACAGTGATTCCAGGGAGGGTACATGGTGGCCCTTCTTTGGGGAGGGCTGCAGTTCTCCTGTACCTCACGATCAACACCTCAGAGAGCTGCAGCACAGTGAATTGAGGTGTGGAAGTCAGCGGGCTGCTTCAGGAGAGGGCTGTGGCCCTCCCCTCTATTAACCAACACCTTGGGGAGCTTCTGCATAGTAAGTCCAGTGGCAGAGTTCGTGGCACTGGTCGGGGTGGGCCGTGGTTCTCCTAGCCCTCATGACCAACATCAGGGAGCTGCTGCACAGTGAATCCGGGCATGGGAGTCAGGGTGCTGCTTTGGGGAAAGGTCGTGCTACTCCTGGTTGACGACCAACATCTCCGGAGCTGCTGCACAGTGAGTCTGGGCATAGAAGATGAGCTGCTGCTTTGGGGGCAGACCGTAGTTCTCCTGGCCTTGGTGACCAACACCTCGGGAGCTGCTGCACAGTGAGTCCGGGTGGGAGTCCACCACACTGCTCCGGGGGAACCGCTGTGGTTCTCCTGGCCCTCATGACCCACACCTTGGGGAGCTGCTGCACAGTGAATCCAGGTGGGGGAGAATGTGGCGCTGCTTCGGGGGAGGGCCATGGTTCTCCAGGCCCTCATGACCAATACCTTGAGCGCTGCTGCACTTTCATTCTGGGTGAGGGAGTCTGCGTCGCTGGTTTGGGGGAGGGCTGTGGTTCTTCTGGCCCTCACAACCAACACATCAGGGAGCTGCTGCACAGTGACTTCAGGTGGTGGAGTCGGCTGCAGTGCTTTGGAGGAAGGCTGTGGTTCTCCTGGCCCTCATTACCAACACCTTGGGGAGCTTCTGCACAGTGAGTCTGGGCGGGGGAGTTTTCGGCGCTGATCCTGGCCCTGACAAACAACACCTCAGGGAGCTGCTACACGTGAGTCAGGGCGGGGGAGTCGGTGGCACTGCCTCCAGGATAGCCGCAGCTTTCCTGGTCCTCATGATCAACACATGGGGGAGTTGCTACAGGGGATTCAGTGGTGCTGCTTCGGGGGAGGGCAGTGGTTCCCCTGACCCTCATGGCCAAGACCTTGTGGAGCTGCTGCACAGTGAGTCTGGGCTGGGATGTTGGTGGTGCTGCTTTAGGGGAGGGCAGTGGTTCTCCAGGCCCTTATGACCAACACCTCAGGGAGCTGCTGCACAAGGAGTCCAGTTGGGGGAGTCGTCAGAGCTTCTTTGGGGGAGAGCCCTGGTTCTCCTGGCCCTCACTATCAACACCTCAGGGAGCTGCTGCACAGTGAATTGGGGTGTGGGAGTGGGTGGTACTGCTTCAGGAGAGGGCCGTGGTTCTCCTTGCCCTCAAAATCAACACCTTGGGGAGCTTCTGCACAGTGAGTCCAGTGGCAGAGTTCGTGGCGCTGGTCAGGGGAGGGCCGTGGTTCTCCTGGCCCTCATGACCAACACAACAGGGAGCTGCTGCACAGAGTCCAGGCATGGGAGTCGGCATTGATGCTTTGGGGAAGGGTCATGGTTCTCCTGGTGCTGAAGGTCAACACCTGTGGGAGCTGTTGCACAGTGAGCCTGGGCAGGGGAGACGAGGCTGCTGCTTTGGGGGCAGACCATGGTTCTCCTGGCCTTGGCAACCAACACCTCGGGGAGCTGCTACACAGTGAGTCCAGGAGTGAGAGTCAGCCACACTGCTTTGGGGAAGGGCTGTGGTTCTCCTGGCCCTCATGACCCACACCTTGGGGAGCTGCAGCACAGTGAATCCGGGTGGGGGAGAATGTGGCACTACTTCTGGAGAGGGCCATGTTTCTCCAGGCCCTCATGACCAACATCTAGGGGAGATGCTGCACTTTGATTCTGGGTGGGAGTCGGCGTTGCTGGTTTCGGGGGAGGTCTGTGGTTCTTCTAGCCCTCACTACCAACAGCTTTGGGGAGCTTCTGCACAGTGAGTCTGGGCGGGGGAGTTCACGGCACTGCTCTTGGCCCTGACAAACAACACCTCGGGAGCTGCTACACAGTGAGTCCAGGTGAGGGAGTCGGTGGCGCTGCCTCCAGGAAGGGCTGTGGCTTTTCTGGCCCTCATGTTCAACACATGGGGGAGCTGCCACATGGTTGTCCTGGCCCTAATGACCAACACCTTGGGGAGGTGCTGCACAGTGAGTCTGGGCAGGGGAGTCAGCTGCGCTGCTTAAGGGGAGGACTGTGGTTCTCTTGGCCCTCATGACCAACATGTAGTAGTAGTAGTAGTAGTAGTAAAAATCTTTATTTTTATACAGGATAAGCTGGAATAAAACATCTTTAGGACAAGTCCTATATTATAGATGCTACTGTTCAATCTCAGTACGACATACAATACAAAGACAATAGCAAATTTAAAAAAGCGTCATAAGTCATCATTTACACCCAACGTAATACCTGCACACTAATCATTACACATACATTGTGCTCTCAATTGTATTTGAACTCCTTCAGAAATAAATTTTAACATCACTCTGGTTGACTATGGATTCTTTATTTACTGAATTACATATTTGGAACATAATAGCTGCACAGTGAGCCCAGTCTTAAAAGTCGGGCTCTACTTGGGGAGGGCCGTTGTTCTCCAGGCCATCAGGAACAACACCTCTGGGAGTTTCAGCACATGAGTCCAGGTGGGGAATCGGCGACACTGCTTTGGGGAAGAGCCATTGTTCTCCTGGCTCTCATGACCAACACCTCAGGGAGCTGCTGCACAGTGAGCCCAGGTGGGTGAGTTTGCAGAGCTGCTTCAGGGGAGGGCCTTGGTTCTCCTGGCCCTCAGGACCAACACCACAGCGAGTTGTTGCACAGTGAGTCCTGTCGGGGGAGTCAGTGGTGCTAATTCAGATGAGGGCCTTGCTGCTGCTTGTCCTCACAACCAACACCTCCCAGAGCTGCCAGGTGAGTCCAGTTGGGGAAGTTGGCAGCACTGCTTCGTGGGAGGGATGAGGTTCTCCTGGCCATCAGACCAACACCTCAGGAGCTGCTGCACAGTGAGTCTGGGTGGGGAGTTGCAGCAGTGCTTCAGGATAGGGCCTGGTTCTCCTGGCCCTCACAACTAACAATAAGGGAGCTGCTGAACAGTCAGTATGGGCAAGCGATAGGGGGGTGCTCTTTCGGGGTAGGGCCATGCTCCTCCTTTAACTCATGACCAAGACCTTGGGGAGCTCCTGCACAGTGGGTCTGGGTAAGGGAGTCAGTGGTGATGCTTCAGGGAAGGGCTGTGACTCTCCTGGCCTTCTCGACCAAGACCTCTGTACCATGAGTCTGGCATTGGAGTCTTGGGCGCTGCTTTGGGGAAGAGCTGTGGTTCACCTGGCCCTCATGACCAACATCTAGGGGAGCTGCTGCACAATGAAACTGGGCAAGGAGTTGGCAGTGCTGCTCCGGGGGAGGGCAGTGGTTCTTCTGGACCTCACGACCTACACCTTAGGGATCTGCTGCACAGTGAGTCTGGGTGGGAGAGTCAGCATTGCTGCCTCTGGGTAGCGTCGTGGTTCTCCTGGCCCTCACAACCAACACTTTGGTAGCTGATGCACAGTCAGTGTGGGCATGGGTTTCATGGATGGTGCTTTGGGGAAGGGCTGTGGTTCTCCTTTAACTCATTACCAACACCTCAGGGAGCTGCTTCACAGTGAGCCTGTGCAGGGGAGAAGGGGGGGCTGATTCGTGGAGGGCTGTGGTTCCCCTTGCCCTCACAACCAACACCTCGTGGAGCTACTGCACAGTGAGTCGGGCAGTGGAGTCAATGGTGCTGCTTTGGTGAAGGGCCGTGGTTCTCTTGGCCCTCATAATCAACATCTTTTGTAGCTGCTGCCTGTGAGTCCGGTTGGGGGAGTCAGCAGTGCTGCTTTGAGGGAGGGTCGTGGTTCTCCTGGCCCTCATGACTCACACCGTGGGGAGCTCCTGCACAGTGAATCCAGGCAGAGGAGATGGTGGCACTGCTTCTGGAGAGGGATATGGTTCTCCTGGCCCTAATGACCAACATCTGACAGAGCTGCTGCACAGCAAGTCAGGCCAGGGGAATTGGCCACGCAGCTTTGGGGGACGTCCATGGTTCTCTTGGCCTTCACTCCCAACCCCTTGTGGTGCTGCTGCACAGTGTGTACGGGCCTGGAAGTCGGTGTGCTGCCTTGAGGGAGGGCCGTGGTTCTCCAGTCTGTCAGGACCAACACCTCGGGGAGCTGCTGCACAGTGAGTTCAGGTGGAGGGAATCAGCAGAACTGATTTGGGAAGGGCCATAGTTCTCTAGCCCTCACCCGAAGCTGGGGCAGCTGCTGCATGGTGAGTCCCTGGCGGAGGAGTTGGCAGCTGCTTTGGGGGAACGCAGATCTCCTGGTCCTCATGACCAACACATTGAGAGAGCTGCTGCACAGTGAGTCAGGGTGGGGGAGTTGGCAGCACTGCTTCGGCTGAGATCGTTGCTTCTGGTTCTCCTGGCCCTCACAAAGAACACTTCAGGAACTGCTGCACAGTGAGTCTGTGCATGGCATTCGGGGGCGCTGCTTTGGGGAAGGGCCCTAGTTGTCCTTTCCCTCATGACCAACACCTCGGTGAGCTGCTGTACAGTGAGTGTGGGTGAGGAAATCAGCTGTGCTGCTTTGGGGCAGAGCCATGGTTCTCCTGGCCCTCACGACCTACACCTCATTGGGCTGCTGCACAGTGACTCCGGGCAAGGAAGTCAGTGGTGCTGCTTTGGGGGAATGTGGTTCTCCTGGCCCACTCGACCAGCACCTCAGGGAGCTGCTCCACAGTGAGTCCAGGTGGTGGAGCCACCCATGCTGCTTTGGGGACAGCCTGGTTCTCCTGGCCTCATGACCAACACCTTCGAGCTGCTGCCACACTGAATCCTGGTGGGGGAGATGGTGGCGCTGTTCTGGGAGAGGCCATGTTTCTCCTGGCCCTGATGACCTACACCTCAGGGAACTGCTGCAAGTGAGTTGGCACAGTGAAGTCAGTGACGCTGCTTTGGGGAAGGCTGTGGTTCTCCTGGCTGTCATGACTCACACCTTGGGGAGTGTGGCTGCACAGTGAATCTTATGAGTAAAATGCTGTGACTCTTAGCTCGTCTTTCAAGGAAGCTGGTTTGAAGACCTGGAGTGTTCCTGCAAGATCCAACGGACCGACTCTCTTACCAGTGCGTGAACTGGGCCTGATGGTGGACTAAATATACAGGATCTTTCTCACTTTTTTTTCTCTCTGTTTGGTATAAAAGCTCACAGATCTGAAGCCTTTTGAATGGACATTGGGCACACCAGGGATTTGAGGTTGGGTATACATAGCTATTTACTGCTCTATCTGGTGACTATTAGTTACTTAGGTTTGCTCGTGGTTTCTTACTGTTTGGGGGCCCTGGGTGATGGTGTCTCGCATGGGCTGCTGAGAGGTTAATCATGTGGCATGAGACAGATGGGAGTGCGGTAAGCCGAACTCGGAGTAAATTGGTTGTAGGGGGTGAGGGGTTGTAGTTTGGCTAGTTTGAAATATAGGGCAAGGATTGTCTGGTTGGGGAGGGTCCATGACTACACATTGTTGTATTGTGCAAATGGTTTTTCCATCACAGGGCCCGACCAGCTACAACACGACCTACCCGGACACTTGATCCTGGCTAGCCCACTATCCTCCACCTGGGTACCCAGAGTGTGACTGTGTTAGGGATTCTGAATGCATACACAGCTGGGTGATTAATAAGAGATTTAAGCTAATTAACCTGATTACGCCCATCCCATGTTCAAAACCCCAGAATAAATCAGATCTATCTTTTTATGCATTCAGCCTGATTGTGATGCCTGTTTGTGCTCAAGTACTGTACTGTTTCTATTTGCTCTGCCTAACCTTGTTTGCAGGAAGTCCCCAGGGTCAAACCGGAGGAACCAGCCCTGGTGGTAAGTGCAAACAGTGGTACTTGCAAGGTATATTGGTGGTGTGAAGGTGGTTACTGGATTCGTTGTAGCCACTAGTGGGGAAAGAGGGGGGGTTACACAGTAGCGGAGCCAGGTTTGGGATCATTTGGGAGCCAGGGAGGGCCATTCAGTCAATGACAGGCTCCACAATGGGCACTAAACAGTGAATAAAGATGGTGGCAGGGCGCCACTACTCACACCACCATCATCTGAGACTTTTGAGGAGAAATTCGCTAAGTTGTTGCTGGTTGAAGGGAAAACTGTAGAGGACTTTAAGAAACTGTTCCTGCCACCTGGGTGTGTTCCTTCCCCAACACCCCCTCCCACTCCAGCGCCTGTTACTGCCAGCAGAGAAAAGCCTTGCCTCAGAGGCCTGCCCCCTTGTCAACATTACTACCAGCACCCCAATGGAACTGGTCTGCATAGACTTCTTGAGTTTAAAGCCTGACCAGTGAAACATTCGTAAAGTGTTAGTGGTTACGGATCATTTCACAATGTATGCACAAGCTTTCCCCACCAAAGATCAAAGGCAGCTCACCGTGGCCAAGTTGCTAGTGGAAAATTTCTTCATCCACTATGGTACCCCAGTGGATTCATTCCAAGTAGGCAGGAGTAGTAGCGATGTGACCTGGGAGCACAAGGAAGTTAAGGAACTTGCTCAGGATCACTGTACGCAACTAGGCGGCTGTGGATTCAAACCCAGGTCTCCAGATTTGAGCTCAGAGCCTTAACCCACTGCACATACTGCCTCCTAAAAAGCAAACCTCTAAGATTGGCAGAAGGGACCTCAGTTTAACATGTTACTGTATCTGAGGATGGTACCTCTAATGGAGTGGCCTCAGTGCTGCATTGCATGGTCAGTACTGAGTATGATCCGAGACCTCAGTAATGGACCTGACCTTGTGACCTTCCTCCTTGGAGACAACAGTAAGACACACTGATATGACCAATAACACTAATCAGTAAACAGCAGAAAAGAGTTAAGTAGGGTATTGAGCTTAGAGGGGAGGTAGCAGGGCAGTGCCATAGACCACGTATGTGTAAAAGAAGATTGGGAGAATCATTTTGAGACCAGCTTGTGGCCGATGGGAAGGGGAGGAGTCTGTGATAGTGAGAGACATCACTCCAAAATCTCCCCATTAGACTATGATTATGTTCTCGTATCACAAACCCCTCATATTGGCTGAGAAGGTTGCTTGCTGTCCCCATTTATCACCTTCAGAATTTTTGTATTTTGAAAGTCTCAGTCATATTCCCCTTTCCTTCTTGACTCCATGGGTACATATTCAGGTCAAGCAGTCTCCAATTGTCCATAGGTCCTGCTGCTCAGTACAATTTCCATTTATATCCACTAGACTGATTGTAAGCAGTACTCTAGGTGCAGCCTCCACCAAAGATCGTGAAATTTCTCCTTTTAGAAAAAGCTCTGCCAACTTGCATGGGGCAGTATTCTTGTAGATATTACTTATAGGCGCCCTAGGTCACTGTCCTCCAGGGGCTGATCTAACCTCCCCCCCATATCCAGTGCTATGTTTTCAGGTTCCTTTTCCCTCTGTGTATGTCCTTGTACTTTTTGGCATTAAATCTGCATTGCCAGGTCTTGGACCAC
This sequence comes from Neoceratodus forsteri, assembly GCA_016271365.2. Lineage (NCBI taxonomy): Eukaryota > Metazoa > Chordata > Ceratodontiformes > Ceratodontidae > Neoceratodus > Neoceratodus forsteri. The sequence continues at coordinate 992,546,348 of CM057449.1, forward strand.
TTTACAGTTTATTAAGTCCTCTTTCCTGTTCCTAAACTCTTTCTCATGGTCCTCCACCCTATCAGATACCTTAGTTACAGTCATTTGCAAAGAGCACATTTAGCCTTGAATCCTTCTCTAATGTCACATATAAACAGACTGAAGAGCACTACTGGGACTAACTTCACTACTTTACTGGTGGGAGGAAAGGAGGAATGGGGTGCTCTTGGGTTAGGGAAAGGAGTTACTTTACTTAATTTCTTGGTGGAGGAAGATGAGATGCAGTAATCTGAGGGTGGGGAAAGGTGTTCTTTGTTTAGTTTTATTTTGGTCCCAGACAGACTGACATCAGCAATGGCAATGTGGGTCACATGACTGACTAGCACTACCTCAGCTTCAGCGGCTACCGGGCAGCAATCCTGGAAGCCATATACAGAAAGAAGAAGATGAGTTCAATGTAAGGAAAAAGACCGAGGCAGCGTCCACTTCCCGAGGCCATAGTAGAAGGATAAGGAGAGCCGGAACGGGCTCTCTACGCGTCTCCCTCAGAGCCGGGACACAGATAACATCCCCTCAGGGACAGTTCCTCAGCAGACGACTCAGGCTTGACCTGGATCTCAGTCATTCCTCTCTGAAGTACATGGTAGCCATCTCGACATCATGTTCCTTCTGAACAAAACTTCCACTCAATGAACTCTATCACAAGGGCCCCCATCAGTACTCAGTCAGTAAAACACTCACAGAGGTAGCTGCCTCACAGTTGTTTCAAAATGTGTCTCGGCAGACATCTGTGCTGCCGCCCTTGACCGTCAATACCTTTACTAAACCACAGTTTGGATGTTTCTGGCCTGTGGGTGGGAAGACAGAAGTTGGAGAACAGGACAGAGAGAGTGGCAGCTGGGTGGAGTACATTGCTGGCAAGAGATGGTATCAGTAGACCGTACCAGGACATTCAAGGACCAATTCCCTCCATATAAACGCTACAACATGTTAACTGTTTCCTGGTGTACAATGGCCCTCACAAGCCCTCCCATGCAGGCCACACCACCAAAAAAAAAGATTAAGTTTTCTTAAATGGACCATAATTCTCTCCCATATAAGCACCACAACAATTTAAGCATCCGTAGTGTAAAATGGCCCAGCAATCCCTCACATGTCAGCCACCACCCTAAAATGCAGTCCATGTTGTTCAGTGGACTACAAAGTACCTACCATTTCGAGAGGACACATCAGGTTAATATTCCTCATGGTGGCCTGACATGGGATGGGTTAGAACCACTAGACAATAGAATGTGCTTTTGTTGGTGGCGCCTGATGTAGAATGGTGGTGAGGGACCGTAGTATCCTAGAATGCTTTTGTGGTGAGACTGATATGGGAGGGGACTTGTTGGAAACATTGGACACCAAATAATGCTTAACCTGGGGTGGTGCCTGAGTAAGAAGGGAGATTTGACACCAGTTCAGTGATTGAACCACACTGGTCACCAACTGACAGCCTCCACCATCTGTTTATGTCCTTACGAATCTGAAATGTCCAAGAACTTCACACAGTACTCCAGATGGGTACAACCAACTGTCTGTACAGAGGGATACTAACTTCCTGTTTTCTACAAGCCAGTTCCTCTGCCCATGCATCTAAGTCCCTTCTCATCCTTTCCACCCCACCAACAACTTCCTGTTTTTTCTGGTGATTCCTCTCCCTATAAATCTAAACAAGTGAAGAGCAAGAGGGACACCAGGGCCATGATATGAGACTGGAGCAAGGAAAGTTCAGGAGAATGAGGACACTTTTCACGAGAGGGTGGTGCTGGGTGAATGCATTACCTGCTGAAGTGGTATGCAGTAGAACAGTGGACTGCTTCAAATGAGGATGGGATAGGACAGGGGAGGGGTTAATGAAGAGGAAGGGGTGGAAGGAGGGCAGCTTCAGAATAAGGGTCCTTATACATATTCGAACAGACTTGATGAACCTCTAGGCCTTTATCTTGGCAATTTAGTATGTTAGCAAGTCCTTCTCATCTTTCACCCCTGTGCATGAAACATATAAGTTGATGGCAAATAAGGACTACAAGGCCCAGCCAGTCTGCCATTTCTTTTCTACATTATAAATGTGCCATTGGACTTCTTTGTCAATGACCTATCATCCATATTCATCTGTGTTGTTCCCTTATGCCTATCCAGCCTGTTTGAAGCCCTGCACTTTGTAATTCATATCCACCACTTCCTGAAGTAGGCCGTTTTAATGCATCCACCACTTTCTTTAAAAAACTTACTCATTACCCTTAATTATCCTCTAATCATGCTGTGTCTCTTGTCCTATTTTCTTATGTTGGAACATGTTAGACTCTTTACCTTATTAGTCCCCTTAATGTGTTGTCTACACCCGACATAGTGGACCCTCAAATGTCAGTAAGTCCTGCAGTATGACATGTTGAAAGTCATGGATAGTTCGTGTCTGCTCCACTCTGTTGGATGAAAAAATGTATACAGGAGTATTGATCTGAAATGTTGCATTGAATATGTTCCATATGCTTTTTCTAAGATTTTATATTTCAATATTTTCAGTCTATCAGTATTCTTGAGCTGTTTCAATATTATGATGAGAACACTCATTAGAAAATGAGCTTGTAAATCCTGGCTTCTGATTGGCCAGTTCCTTGCAAGCCCTGGTCTATCGACAGCAAACCCAGTAGATAAAAGTAGCCTGCGTAGTCCTGTATCGTGTACCCAGCCTAATTTTTATGGCATAAAGTACCAGAAAATTTCAAATCTCCATTAATTGCCACAGGCAGTCGGTATAACACAATACCTTCCCACCCTGGTAGGTATTATTGCACATATATAATACATATTTTCCTCTCACTTACTTATAGCAGTTATTTGTTCATATAATATACTGTTTGTATTATGACACAATATAAAACAAATGTAATCAGAAGAACTGAAATTGGTCACAAACTATAAACAATACTTTGGATGTATGCTTTATTAATAGACATAAAATTGGTTGCTTTATCACTGAATTACACGATATGTTGTGAAATCTTTGCAAATGTTAGATCAATTTAATAACACTTGTCCTGACTTGATCCTTAGGTTTTTAGTGCATCATCTTCATTGGGACAGCACCAAAATCAGGAAACAATGGTTGATTTTCACATTTATCAGTTTGCTGACACATAGACACTTTTGGAACAATTGACTTTTGATGGATATCAGCTGTACTGTAATTGTTGAACCTAACTTGGTATGTAATTCTTCTATATTGAAATACTGCATATTGTATGGTTAAGTAAAATTCCAAGTTCCAAAACAGTTTCCAATTTGGTGATGATTTCTGGCTGTGAAATACTATTTGTTTATAACCCATTTAACATCAGGAAACATTAACACACACTAGGGTGGGCGAAAATGCTGACTGATGTTATCGATCCTCGCTCTATAGTCATTACCTGCAAATCTGATATTCTACTTGGCTTTTTCATGTCAGCCGATGCCAAGCACTCCTTTTACACACACACACACACACACATATATATATATATATATATATATATATATATATATATATATATATACAATATAAGTGTTCATAGGTCAGTATAGAAAACAATATTTGTTTATAACGGGGATCAGGAGAATTACAACTCACTGGGGTGGTAAATGTAAACTGATGTTAGACAGTCTAACCTATAGTGATATATTGGGGTTGATATTGCACACTAGTAAATGAACTTGATATGGTACCCAATGCGGGATGGGATGTTTCTATTATCATATCACTGTGTCTTCCAGTGACTGTGAAAAGGCTTGAGTATTCCGTTAAAGTTATTACATGTAACTCTTGAATATAACTTATTTTTTTTTTGTCTTTTCAGGTTGATTCCTTGCAGTATATCTTGTGACATAATTCAACAGAACATACAGAATATTTTTGTGGTAAGTTTGAAATATAGATCAGTGCACAGTGGGGGAGTGGGGACTAGGGTTTATTGAGCCAAACTGGTATTCATAGGGGAAGCACATTTTCATATTATTGTTAGAATCACCCAACAAAGATAACTTGCAACAATGATATGTGTTTTTTTTGTTTTGTTTTCTCTCACCTTACAGAATAATCATCATGGCTAAAAATGACTGCATTGGATGTTTTGGCGAGATCCAGATGTGTGGAGAGTCCGATTTCTTGAATCACATAGTGAAGATGATGTTGAAAAGATTGCTACAATCTGGATCTGGTGGAGTGTGGAATGAGTCTTCTGAAGATGAAGAAGTTACTGATCAAGATTACATGCGGATGTGGGCAAGAAGATCATGAAGAGACCCCACATCAGTAGTGCAATACAAAAGAAGCTCGAGGTAAAGGCTCGGTCCATCAGCAGAACAAAGCGTTAGAAGAAGACGAATGGGAAGAGGTGACAACAACAGTGACAATGGACACCTATTCACTGCATCAGGTCTCAAGTACAGTCCCAGAAAGTCCACTTGGTTTGTACAACTGTTTTGCCACAATGAGATGAAAGATTTGGAGCTTATTGCAAAGGAAACAAATAGATATGCCAATGATTTCTTTCTGGCACATCAATTGATGATTGCCACCACATTCAAAGGCCAGGGCTTGGAAGATGACTGAAAGAAAGAACGACTGGTTTTGCATTATACATTAGAGTGGGACTGTTAGTGAAGACGTAAGATGAATACTGGGGGATTGGATGAAGTCTTACACACCATTCTGCGGGGCAGTGTGATGGCAAGACTGATTCAACCTGATTTTTCTTTTCCATGGCTGACAACTCAAATCGGAAGCCCTAGAGAATGGAGGATTTGATCAACTTTCACATTAGAGAGATACATGACGATTCTAGAAGAGATCACGAGAAACCTATACCCGACAGGGACCTCTCCTGGATGAAGGTATATGTCTGTGGAAGGAAATCAAGTTACAGAACATTTAATCCACGAAAACCAGTGATACCGGAATCAAAGGTGTACCTTATAATGAATCAAGCCTAGATACATATACAACTGGCAATTCTATACAGGCAAAAGTCGACAGGGAACAGAACAAGGAACGCTACACATACAGAGTTTGTTTTGATCTTGTTAGAGAAGAACTGCGAGGAAAGGCTAAGATTTACACAGACAGATACTACACACTGGACCTCAACTCTACACAGATCTATTTTTATCTGGAGTTGGTGCAACTGGAACTGTTATGCCCAACACAGAGAATGCCTCCAAAATAAAAGACATAAAGCTGAAGATGAAAGAAAGGTTACATTCAGGAAGACACAATGCTCTGTAAGAAGTGGAGAGACAAAGAGGGACATATACATGCTGTCCAACAACATCAAGTACTGAATTTGTCGATGCGGAAGAAAGGATTGGAAGACTGAAGTCGATAAAAAACAAAATGTATACTGGACTACAACAGATACATGGGTGGAGTTGACAAAAATGATGATCAGACTGGCAGAGGAATTACAATTTTAACCCGACGATGTAAGAAGGTATGGCAGAAGGAGTTCTTTTATTTACTGAATGCCATGTTAATTCAGGGTACATAATGTAAAGAAATTTTCCCCAGAAAGAAAAAGATGATGCTTGGAATTCCATGAACTGTAATTAAAGAACTTATGTGACAAGCAAAAAATAGATGATCTTCCACAGCATAACCAAAAATGGGAATCGACAAATTGGATCCATGCCACTTGACTACCAAGGAAAGCACTTCCATCAAAAATACCAAGAAGCATCCAAGCTGCCTACCGAAGATGTGGGTGTGCACAAAGAAAGGAAAGCGTAAAGAATAAACCTACTGGTGTGCAGATTAAAGCAGAGGCCTGTGTGTGAATAAATGCTTTCTCGAATACCATTCAAAGATGAAATACGGGATACCGGATCACGAATACAACGATAGCGACACAGAATAATAAATTGCTCGACAGGCGCAGATTCCTGGTATAGAGACGAGATGGCAAGTGATAAAGAATGTAAGATATGTGGGAAATTCCAGTGCTGCATCCGGAATGGACTGCATAAGACTCCCTCTATCATAGTCAGCATTCGCATGTCCATTGGACACCATGGCATATTTATAGTTGCTGTTTCCCAGTGTGGGAGGCACGCGGATGTCCGTGGACACCATGGAATAGTTAGTGCGTGGGTGCCGGTATCGAGACTCGAGATGGCGGGTATTCGGAATGTAAGATAAATTAGGAAATGCTGAGTGCTGCATCCCGAATGGACTGCACAAGACTTCCCTCTATCATAGTCAGCATTACATGTCCATTGGACACCATGGCATGTTTATAGTTGCTGTTTCCCAGTGTGGGAGACATGGGTGTCCATTGGACACACACCATGGAATAGTAGAGATGAATTAGATTCTCGGTATTGAGACCAAGATGGCGGAGTGATCGAGGATGTAAGATATGTAGAAATGCCAGTGCCATCCCGGAATGGACTACATAAGACTTCCCCTATCATAGTCAGCATTGCGTGTCCATTGGACACCATGGCATGTTTATAGTTGCTGTTTCCCAGTGTGGGAAGACATGGGGTGTCCATTGGACACCATGGAATAGTTAATTGAGCGTAGATTCAGATATCGAAGACCGAGATGGCGAAGTGATCGAGATGTAAGATAGGGGGAAATGCTGAGTGCTGCATCCGGAATGGACTACACAAGACTTCCCTCTATCACCAAGTCAGCATTGCGTGTCCATTGAACACCATGGCATGTTTATAGTTGCTGTTTCCCAGTGTAGGAAGACATGGGGTGTCCATTGGACACCATGGAATCGTAGAATTGGTGTAATTCGATATCCAGACCAAGATGGCGGATGATCGAGATATGTAAGATAGGTGGAAATGCTGAGTGCTGCATCCTGGAATGGACACACAAGACTTCCCTCTATCATAGTCAGCATTACGTGTCAATGGACACCATGGCATGTTTATAGTTGCTGTTTCCCAGTGTAGGAAGACATGGGGTGTCCATTACACTGTGGAATAGTAAATTGGTGTAGATTCGATTGTCGAGACCAAGATAGGCGGAGTAGATGAGATGTAAGATATGTGGGAAATGCAGTGCATCCGAATGGACTGCATAAAGACCTCCTCTATCATAGTCAGCATTAGTGTCCATTGGACACCATGGCATGTTATAGGTGCTGTTTCCCAGTGTGGGAAGGAGCATGGGTGTCCATTGGACACCATGGAGATGGTTAATGGCGTAGATTCCCGGTATCGGGAACCCGAGATGCATCGGAGTGATCGAGATGTAAGATAAGGTGAGAAATGCTGAGTGCTGCATCCCGGAATGGACTGCACAAGACTTCCTCTATCATAGTCAGCATTGCGTCTCATTGGACACCATGGCATGTTTTATAGTTGCTGTTTCCCCAGTGTGAAGACATGGGGTGTCCATTAGGACACCATGGAATGATTAATTGGCACAGATTCCCGGTATCGAGACCGAGATGGCGGAGTGATCGAGATGTAAGATGAGTGGAGAAATGCTGAGTGCGCATCCCGGAATGGACTGCACAAGACTTCCTCTATCATAGTCAGCATTACGTGTCCATTGGACACCATGGCATGTTTTATAGTTGCTGTTTCCCAGTGTGGGAAGACATGGGGTGTCCATTATGGACACCATGAGATAGTGGTGTAGATTCCCGGTATCCGAGACCAGATGGCGAGATGATCAGAGATGTAAGATAGGTAAGGGAAATGCTGAGTGCTGCATCCTAGAATGGACTGCACAAGACTTCCCTCTATCATAGTCAGCATTGCGTAATCCATTGGACACCATGGCATATTTATATAGTTGCTGTTTCCCAGTGTGGGAAGACATGGGGTGTCCATTGGGACACCATGGAAATAGGTAAATTGGTGTAGATTCCGGTATCGAGACCAAGATGGCGAGTTGATCGAGATGTAAGATATGTGGGAAATGCGAGTGCTGCATCCGGAATGGACTGCACAAGACTTCCCTCCATCATAGTCAACATTGCGTGTCCATTGGACACCATGGCATGTTTTATAGTTACTGTTCCCAGTGTGGGAAGACATGGGGTGTCCATTGGACACTGTGGAATAGTTAATTTGCGTAGATTCCGGTATCGAGACGAAGATGGCGGAGTGATCGAGATGTAAGATATGTGGAAATGCCGGAACTGCATCCCGGAATGGACCGCATAAGACTCCCTCTATCATAGTCAGCATTTACGTGTCCATTGGACACCATGGCATGTTTTATAGTTGCTGTTTCCCCAGTGTGGGAAGACATGGGGTGTCCATTGGACACCATGGAATGGTTAATTGGCGTAGATTCCCCTGTATCGAGACCGAGATGGCGGAGTGATCGAGATGTAAGATAGGTGGAAATGCTGAGTGCTGCATCCCGAAATGGACTGCAGAACTTCCTTCTATCATAGTCAGCATTGCGTGTCCATTGGACACCATGGCATGTTTTATAGTTGCCGTTTCCCAGTGTAGGAAGACATAGGGTGTCCATTGGACACCATGGGATAAGGTAAATTGAGTGATTCCTCGGTATCGAGACCAAGATGGCGGAGTGATCGAGGATGTGATAGGGAATGCTGAGTGCAGCATCCTGGAATGGACTGCACAAGACTTCCCTCTATCATAGTCAGCATCGGTTGTCCATTGGACACCATGGCATGTTTTATAGTTGCTGTTTCCCAGTGTGGGAAGACATGGGTGTCCATTGGACACCATGGAATGGTTAATTGGTGTAGATTCCTGGTATTGAGACCAAGATGGCGGAGTGATCAAGATGTAAGATAGGTGAGAAATGCTGAGTGCTGCATCCCGGAATGGACTGCACAAGACTTCCCTCTATCATAGTCAGCATTGCGTGTCCATTGGACACCATGGCATGTTTTATAGTTGCTGTTTCCCAGTGTGGGAAGACAAGGGGTGTCCATTGGACACCATGGAATGGTAAATTGGTGTAGATTCCCGGTATAGAGACCGAGATGGCGGAGTGATCGAGATGTAAGATAGGTGGGAAATGCCGAGTGCTGCATCCCAGAATGCTGCCCATAAAAACAAAACAATGCAAAATACAGTTTTTCATATCAAGTTTTTATTCAAGTACAGTTAAATGTGGATTATTTGGAATAATGCATATCATTTCTGAGAATAAGAACTTTATAAACTGCTGCCAATTAGAAATGATTTCCTGTTCTCTTTAATACAACTGTGGTTCCAGTTTGTACCAAAAGCACTATACTGTTATATACTGTGCCTAACCTTGTTTTACAGGGGGTCTCCAGGGTTGAACTGGTGGAACCAGCCCTGGTGGTAAGTGCAAACAGTGTGGGGAAGTGTATACAGAATAGGGGCTACTGTGAAAATGTTTGTTGCATATTGTCTATGCTACTAGAAAGGGAAAAAAGGGGATTACAATGTCCCTGAAAGCTGTATCTAGGTTAGCCTTGTTACTAACAACCCTGTCCTCCAGGTGGAGGCACCCATGTCAGTACACATGCCCCTTAACCTGCAACTAGCCATGCAGGCAGGGGTAGTAGCCCTTGAGATAGCACCACCTAGGGGATACACAAGTGTGGGATGACATGGGAAGGCTGAACAACATGTACTGCTTTATTCATGCTAGGTCATCAATCATGACTACTGCAAAATACCTTTCCCATTTGGTAACCATCAGTTTCTCAAACAACCAATCACGTAATGTTTTCATGAGATCTTGTGCCGCAAATGCATAATTTTGCTCTAAGTGCCACTATTAGTAATCACTCTTAAATGTTTTTTATTTCCTGGAAGATACCAGACATGTTGTCTTTTGCCAGCAAATGTCAGGAATTGAGCACTACTACCTGTCATAGATTGGATACACTCCGATGCTATAATATGTATGTTTTCTTAATTCAGATATGCAGTGTCCAGAGAAGACTGTATGGATCTGCGGACACTCTTCCATGCATTGGGCAGGGATTCAGGAGTGGTCTCAAACTGGGGAACCAGTGTTGACCTTCGATACTCCAGTCAATGTTCGTTGGTTAGGTGAGAGGGGTATGCTTTGGGATCAACTGGTGCCAATGTTGCGACGGGAGTGCCTGAGGGGATCTAAACCAGATGTCATCATCATCCACCTGGGAGGCAATGATTTAGGATTGAAGATATCAGTGATGCTGCTACGGAAGATGAAGGAGAACATCGCCTTGATCAAGCACCGAATGCCGAAAACCATGATCCTTTGGTCCCACATCATCCAGCGTCGGCAGTGGAGGAATGTTTCTGATACGAAGAAAATGGACAGAACAAGGAGAAAGATCAACACAGAGATGGGGGCATTCATGAGAGGATTGTCAGCCGGCGTGGTCAAGCATGATGGCATCATGTCCCTCTTCCCAGAACTGTATCGGCAGGATGGTGTCCACTTAACGGATCAGGGAAGCGATATGTTCTGCAGTGACATCAAGAGGGCTGTAGCTCCAATCCTATAGAGGTATGCAATTTATAGATGCAGTGGCGGGGGAATGTACAGTATATAATCCAATGGATTATAACTTTCAGGTCGTCATTGGTATAATGTCTTTAAATTCTGTGTTTCAGATTGGAGTATGTAGGCTAAAAGTCTTTAAAAGCGAAGAACGTATATGGATATACGTTCCAAATGCCCTATCGACTGTCGTCGGGATCGTCTTCCATATGACAATCACTGTAATCTATATACACAGTGCATTGTATGAAATATGTCCCCTGGCTTCAGAAATACTCATGCAACAGTCAGAATGGGAAATAAATTGGAAATAATAAGTGCATAAGGTAGGTTACTACGTGATGTCACTAACGGTAAGTTACAATTTAGCTTAGGTTTTGAGATGTGTGTATTGATGTACAGTATGTATTCATGTTTCAAAATTAATTCAGGGTTTGACCTCATGAAACTGCTAACAGTGTTAGTCCAGCTGGGGTACCTCAACAGTGATTCACACTTGCTACCCATATCTAGCAAAAGGGGTGGTGTACTTTGTTTTTTTTACCTTTATTTATTTATTTATTTATATTTTTACCTTTGTCATACCAGGAGAGAAACACTGCAATGATGCTACATTACAACATTTTACATCTTGACTTCCTATGATACTACTCAACTGATACTTTCTGGGATTACGGTAAGAGACAAACTAGTTTGTCTAACAGGCTGTGGAAACCTTGCGGTGTTAACATAAATAGCCTTGTAGACCTACTAGTACGCATTGCACCACAACAAACTTCACCTTCACCGTCTCATCAGTTGGAATGAATTATAATGCATGGACTAGTTCTGAACACTCCAAGAGATGACTTCATGTGAGGGTGAGCTACATTACTTTGGTTAAATTAAATATCACAGAGTATGTAAAATGTTGATGCAATGGTGTAGCATAGGGTAAGATCAGACAGTTTTTTATCTACAGGTCACAAGGCTGTAGAAGATAAATAGAATTTAGAATAGGGAAAGGATAGAGCTTTTCTCCACAGGTTTTAGAATAGGGAAAGGATAGGGTTTTTCTCCACAGGTTTTAGAATAGAGAAAGGGTATGGCTTTTCTACACAGGTTTTAGAACAGGGAAAGTATAGGGTTTTTCTCCACAGGTTTTTTGAATAGGGAAATGGTAGGGTTTTTCTCCACATAGGGTTGCCACCTGTCAGGTTTTTTACCTGGTGATCAGGTATTCAGGGTCCCTATCAGGTAATCCAGTTTTGCTCTGTGCTGGTCAGGTTTTTGAGCCATTTTGAGTGGTCACATACTTCTGAAACAAATTTTGTCATATCATTCATTGTTTCAGCTACATGTCCAGGTTATAGACAACTTCTGTTGTCAGTATATCCCTTTGTTTGTGAAAGCAGTCAGCCTGGGAGGTGTAAAGTATGGCCATTAACTCCATTAGCACTTATTTAACCTAATCTTTTCCACTGCATCTTGAAGTAGCATAGCAGCAAAGCTACTCCCACCTTTTGTAATGGAAACAGAGCCAGCTGTCTTCTACTTTCATTTGCTGGTGAACATGTTAATCTCAAACAGAATTTAATCATTTTTAAAATGTTTTAAATTATTTTTTTCCCTCAAGAAAAAAAGTATGGTCACTTCTTTGGCTTTGAAATAGTACTGTGGACATGAACAGGAAATAGAGCCAGAAAAAGATATAATGTACACATTACAGGAAACAATGTATTATGTATTATTATATACATACCATGTATACTGTTGTATGTTATTTATAGTGTTTCCTTGTCTCCCCAGATCATATCTGTAAATGAGATTTCTTTTATCTTTGTATGTTTATCTGTAAACCAATGTCAATAAATAAATACATAAATAAATAACTAGGAAGAATCTAGGAAAGTAACTTTAACAGGTACAGTACAGTATCTCAACATTTTTGTTGAACTGCTGCTTTAAGCATCATCTTTTATTGATATAACAAATTACTTTCTAGGAGAAGCAATGCATGATGAGTCATGAAAAGGGGTGGAGCTAGGGGTGGAGCTTAGGGTCCGGTTTTTGCCTCATTCAAAGGTGGCAACCCTATCTCCACAGGTTTTAGAATAGGGAAATGATAGGGTTTTTCTCCACAGGTTTTTGAAAAGGGAAAGAATAGGATTTTTCTCCACAGGTTTTAGAACAGGGAAAGGATAGAGTTTTTCTCCACAGGTTTTTTGAATAGGGAAATGTTAGGGTTTTTCTCCACAGGTTTTAGAATAGGGTAAGGATAGGGTTTTTCTCCACAGGTTTTTGAAAAGGGAAAGCATTGGATTTTTCTCCACAGGTTTTTGAATAGGGAAAGGATATGATTTTTCTCCACAGGTTTTAGAATATGGAAAGAATAGGGATTTTCTCTGCAGGTTTTAGAATAGGGAAAACAGAGGGTTTTTGCCACATATTTCTGGCATTACCATGTCTGATGGAATGCTCTTTGTGTATGATGATCCATACACTTGAAAAAGGTTCGCATCAGTGAAATGTGGACCACTGATGGTAAATGCTAATAGTAATAAAAATAGTAAACTATTTTGGATTCTTTCATACTGTATAGTACACTATATAAGATACTGTATGGTTGCCTAAATACACACCACTTTCGTTAACACCTTACTTAATTTGCTGTCCTCACTGTAACTGTGAGATACTGAAGAAACTAGGTCCATTTTCTATTAATTACATAAAACTCATGGGTGACTATATCTTGTATTTCATCTTTGAACCATAGGGTGAAGGTGTATCATTGCTGTGTATTGACAACCACCAACTATTTTATATAATGTATGGGGAAAAAATATCACAAAACATGGGACTAAGGCATAGTAGGATAGGGTAACATAAGAAAAAATGTGTTAATTATCCAAGGGCAATACAGTGATCTAAAACATAATAGTATAAGGTAATACTAGATAGTTTTTCCACTGTTCACATGCATAAATGCTGGAGATAGATATAGGAAAAGACAGATCTTACTTGAGAGGGTTCCATCAGTAGGTCATCACATATAGGACTTGCACCACCCTGCAAGGACCACACGGCAGACTTTTCTAGCAATACCTGAAGGGGGACCACCCACCCAACATCATGTGACCAACAGAACCCCTTCCAGTGCCAGGTTAGGTTGCACCGGTTACGACATCAGTGACCTGCCGTGGGCTGTCTCGACGCCGGACCCTCCCCCATCTACACAATGGCTGGTCTGACGTGGATTCCTCTGATGCCAGGTCTGACATTGGGGGGCTTATAATCAACCCTGAACTGTCCCGCATTACCCTTTTGGGTATCTAAGGGATCCCTACCTAGGGTGCTCCACTCCAGAATGGAGTCATTTGGGGCAGTTCTACCCTGGATTTCACCCTTACTCCAACTACATGGGGTTTCAAGGGTATTATCCTCCACCGGACAACCCTCCTCCTCCTCCCCCCAGTCTCAACAGGATCCACCTCCCAAACCCCTGGCTACTTCAGATTTCAAGACCCTGATTCAGTCTTGGTGGCAAGGGCCCAGGTCAGAACTGGTTTCAGATCTGGAAACTAGGCTCTTGCAACCACAGCTTCCTATGTCTCTTTTCCCGATCAGCTATCTTGCAACTGTCCATGTCTTGGGGAAGACTCGACAGGACGTTTCCCTACCGGACTTTAGACACCGTCCTGTCAAGGAGAGTGGACTTCATGATGTGTTATATAATAGGGAAAGGATAGGCTTTTTCTCCACAGGTTTTAGAAAAGGGAAAGGGTAGGATTTTACTCCACAGAATTTAGAATAGAGAAAGGTAGGGTTTTTCTACACAGGTTTTAGAACAGGGAAAGGATAGGGTTTTTCTCCACAGGTTTTTTGAATAGGGAAAGGGTAGGATTTTTCTCCACAGATTTTAGAATAGGGAAAGGATAGGGTTTTTCTCCACAGGTTTTTGAAAGGGGAAAGGATAGGATTTTTCTACACATGTTTTAGAATAGAGAAAGGGTAGGTTTTTTTTACACAGGTTTTAGAGCAGGGAAAGGAAAGGATAGGGTTTTTCTCCACAGGTTCTTTGAATAAGGAAATGTTAGGGTTTTTCTCCACAGGTTTTAGAATATGGAAAGAATAGGGTTTTTCTCCACAGGTTTTTGAAAAGGGAAAGGATAGGATTTTTCTCCACAGGTTTTTGAAGAGGGAAAGGATATGATTTTTCTCCACAGGTTTTAGAATAGGGAAAGGATAGGTTTTTCCTCCACAGGTTTTTTGAATAGGGAAAGGGTAGGGTTTTTCTCCACAGGTTTTAGAATAGGGAAAGGATAGGGTTTTTCTCCATAGGTTTTTGAAAGGGGAAAGGATAGGATTTTTCAACCCAGGTTTTAGAATAGAGAAAGGGTAGGGTTTTTCTACACAGATTTTAGAACAGGGAAAGGATAGGGTTTTTCTCCACAGGTTTTTTGAATAGGGAAATGTTAGGGTTTTTCTCCACAGGTTTTAGAATAGGGAAAGGATAGGGTATTTCTACAAAGGTTTTTGAAAAGGGAAAGGATTGGATTTTTCTCCACAGGTTTTAGTACAGGGAAAGGATAGGGGTGTTCTCCACACATTTTTGAATAGGGAAAGGATAGGGTGTTTCTCCACAGGTTTTAGAATAGGGAAAGAATAGGGATTTTCTCTGCAGGTTTTAGAATAGGGAACGGAGAGGGTTTTTTGCCACATGTTTCTGGCATTACCATGTCTGATGGAATGCTCTTTGTGTATGATGATCCATACACTTGAAAAAGTGTTGCATCAGTGAAATGTGGACAACTGATGGTAAATGCTAATGGTAATAAAAAATAGTAAACTATTTTGGTTTCTTTCCTACTGTATAGTACACTATATAAGATACTGTATGGTGGCCTAAATACACACCACTTTCGTTAACACCTTACTTAATTTGCTGTTCTCACTGTAACCATGAGATACTGAAGAAACTAGGTCCATTTTCTATTAATTATATAAAACTCATGGGTGACATATATCTTGTATTTCATCTGTGAACCTTAGGGTGAAGGTGTATCATTGCTGTGTATTGACAACCACCAACTATTTTATATAATGTATGGGGAAAAATATCGAAAAACATGGGACCAAGGCATAGTAGGATAGGGTAACATAAAAGAAATGTGTTAATTTTCCAAGGGCAATACAGTGACCTAAAACATAATAGTAAAAGGTAATACTAGATAGGTTTTTGCACTGTTCACATGCATAAAGGCTGGAGATAGATATAGGAAAAGACAGATCTTACTTCGAGAGGGTTCCATCAGTAGGTCATCACATATAGGACTTGCACCACCTGGCATTGGGCCGCACGGCAGACTTTTCTAGCAATACCTGAAGGGGGACCACCCGCCCAATGTCACGTGACCAACAGAACACCTTCCAGTGCCAGGTTAGATTGCGCTGGTTACAACGTCTGTGACCCTGCCGTGGGCTGTCTCGACGCCGGACCCTCCCCCATCAACACAACGGCGGGTCCAACGTGGATTCATCTGATGCCAGGTCTGACATTGGGGGCTTATAATCAACCCTGAACTGTCCCACATTACCCTTTTGGGTATCCAAGGGATCCCTACCTAGGGTGCTCCACTCCAGAATGGAGTCATTTGGGGCAGTTCTACCCTGGATTTCACCCTTACTCCAACTACATGGGGTTTCAAAGGTATTATCCTCCACGGACCCCCTCCTCCTCCCCCAGTCTCAACAGGATCCAACTCCCAAACCCTGGCTACTTCAGATTTCAAGACCCTGATTCACTCTTGGTGGCAGGGGCCAGGTCAGAACTGGTTTCAGATCTGGAAACTAGGCTCCTGCAACCACAGTCTCCTTCCCTGATCAGCTATCTTGCAACTGTCAATGTCTCAGAGAAGACTCGGCAGGATGTTTCCCTACTGGACTTTAGACACCGTCCTGTCAAGGATAGTGGACTTCATGATGTGTTATATAATAGGGAAAGGATAGGCTTTTTGTCCACAGATTTTAGAACAGGAAAAGGGTAGGGTTTTTCACCACATGTTTTAGAATAGAGAAAGGGTAGGGTTTTTCTCCACAGGTTTTAGAATAGGGAAAGGATAGGGTTCTTCTCCACAGGTTTTAGAATAGAAGCAGTTTGATACAGAAAATGATTGAACGGTAGCCACCATCTTATTTTTGGTCATGTGACCCAGGGGATGTAGATATGGGTACAGTCTGGGCCTTCATTTACTCATTCACTTCCCTAACATGTAAAACAAGCTGCATTTTACTTTTCCTTTTTGAATGTATTGGCTTGTACCTCATGATGCAATAGGTGGACACCCCATTGACATGAATGGGCATACCATGAGTGGTTGGATATGGCACCCCTTCTATCTGCAGTTGAGTCTGTAATGAGAAATTAGGGATCAGAAATTTCATCCAAGCCCCTGCAGATGTAAGAAAAGGTGTAATGCCTTGACATTTACCCTTTTATAATATAGTTATCCTACAAATGTGTAACAGAAGCAGTTTGACAGAAAATGATTGAGCGGTAGCCACCATCTTATTTTTGGTCATGTGATCAGGGATGTGAGATATGGGTACAGTCTGGGCCTTGATTTACTCATTAGCTTCCCGTCATGTAAAACAGGCTACATCTTACTTTTACTTTCTGAATTTATTTGTATGTAACCATAATGCAATAGGTGTGCCCCTCATGTGCCAGCATGGCCTTCTTTAGGTGGTTGGGTATGGCACCCCAGCTATATGGTGGTGGGTCTATAATGTGAAATTAATGACCATAAATTTCATCCAAGCCCCTGCAGATGTAAGAAAATGTGTAATCCATTGACATTTACCACTTTTATAATGTAGTTATCACAATAAATGTGTAACAGAAGCAGTTTGATACAGACAATGATCAAATGGTAGCCATCTTGTTTTTGGTCATGTGACCCAGGGGATGTAGCTATGGGTACAGTCTGGGCCTTAATTTACTCATTCTCTTCCTGTCATGTAAAACAGGCTACTTTTTACTTTCACTTTTTGAATTTATTGGCATGCACCCCATAATGCAATAGGTGGACACCCCATTGGCCAGCATGGGCATACCATGGGTGGATGGGTATGAGCACCGACTATCTGCAGGTGGGTCTGTAATGTGAAATTAGGGATCAGAAAATTCATCCAAGCCCCGACACATGTAAGAAAAGGTGTAATCCATTGACATTTACCACTTTTATAATGTAGCTATCCCTACAAATGTGTAACAGAAGCAGTTTGATACAGAAAATGATTGAACGGTAGCCGCCATCTTGTTTTTGGTCATGTGACCCAGGGGATGTAGCTCTGGTTACATTCTGGGCATTGATTTACTCATTCACTTCCCTGTCATGTAAAACAGGCTACTTTTTACTTTTATTTTTTGAATTTATTGGCATCCACCCCATAATGCAATAGGTGGACACCCTGTTTGCCAGCATGGACATACCATGGGTGGTTGGGTATGGCACCCTGGCTATCTGCAGTTGGGTCTGTAATGAAAAATTAAGGATCAGAAATTTCATCCAAGCCCCTGCAGATGTAAGAAAAGTTGCAATCCACTGAGATTTACCACTTTTAGCATGTAGTTATCCCTACAAACATGTAACAGAAGCAGTTTGATACAGAAAATGATCAAATGGTAGCCGCCATCTTATTTTTGGTCATGTGACCCAGGGGATGTAGATACGGGTACAGTCTGAGACTTGATTTACTCATTCACTTCCCTGTCATGTAAAATGGGCTACTTTTTACTTTTACTTTTTGAATTTATTGGCATGCACCCCATAATGCAATAGGTGGACACCCCATTGGCCAGCATGGACATACCAGGGGTGGTCGGGTATGGCACCCTGGCTATTTGCAAATGGGTCTGTAATGTGAAATAAAGGGTCAGAAAATTCATCCAAGCCCCTGCAGATGTAAGAAAAGGTGTAATCCATTGACATTTACCACTTTTATAATGTAGTTATCACAATAAATGTGTAGCAGAAGCAGTTTGATACAGAAAATGATTAAACGGTATCACGGATCTTGTTTTTGGTCATGTGACCCAGGGGATGTAGCTATGGGTACAGTCTGGTCTTTGATTTACTCATTCACTTCCCCATCATGTAAAACAGGATACATCTTACTTTTTCTTTCTCAGTTTATTTGTATGTAACCCATAATGCAATAGGTGGACACCCCATTGGTCAGCATGGGTATACCAGGGGTGGTT
Source organism: Neoceratodus forsteri (assembly GCA_016271365.2). Classification (NCBI taxonomy): domain Eukaryota; kingdom Metazoa; phylum Chordata; order Ceratodontiformes; family Ceratodontidae; genus Neoceratodus; species Neoceratodus forsteri. Next base: position 992,565,067 of record CM057449.1, read on the forward strand.
GGGTATGGCACCCCAGCTATATGCTGGTGGGTCTATAATGTGAAATTAGTGATCATAAATTTCATCAAAGCCCCTGCAGATGTAAGAAAAGTTGTAATACATTGACATTTACCACTTTTATAATGTAGTTATCACAATAAATGTGTAACAGAAGCAGTTTGATACAGAAAATGATGGAACAGTAGCTGACCATCTTGTTTTTGGTCCTGTGACACAGGGGATGTAGCTATGGGTACAATCTGGGCCTTGATTTACTCATTCACTTCCCTGTCATGTAAAACGGACTACTTTTTACTTTTACTTTTTGAATTTATTGGCATGCACCCCATAATGCAATAGGTGGACACCCCATTGGCCAGCATGGGCATACCAGGGGTGGTTGGGTATGGCAGCCCGGCTATCTGCAGGTGGGTCTGTAATGTGAAATTAGGGATCAGAAAATTCATCCCAGCCCCTGCAGATGTAAGAAAAGGTATAATCCATTGACATTTATCACTTTCATAATGTAGTTATCCCTACAAATGTATAATAGAAGCAGTTTGATACAGAAAATGATTGAACAGTAGCCGTCATCTTGTTTTTGGTCATGTGACGCAGGGGATGTAGCTATGGGTGCAGTCTGGTCTTTGCTTTACTCATTCACTTCCCCTTCATGTAAAACAGGATACATCTTACTTTTTCTTTCTCAGTTTATTGGTATGTAACCCATAATGCAATAGGTGGATACCCCATTGGCCAGCATGGGCACACCATGGGTGGTTGGGTATGGCAACCCGGCTATCTGCAGGTGGGTCTGTAATGTGAAATTAGGGATCAGAAAATTAATCCAAGCCCCAACAGATGTAAGAAAAGGTGTAATCCATTGACATTTATCACTTTTATAATGTAGTTATCCCTACAAATGTGTAACAGAAGTAGTTTGATACAGAAAATGATTGAACGGAAGCCACCATCTTGTTTTTGGTCATGTGACACAGGGGATGTAGCTATGGGTACAGTCTGGGCCTTGATTTACTCATTCTCTTCCCTGTCATGTAAAACAGGCTACTTTTTACTTTTACTTTTTGAATTTATTGGCATGCACCCCATAATGCAATAGGTGGACACCCCATTGGCCAGCATGGACATACCAGGGGTGGTTGAGTATGGCACTGCAGCTATCTGCAGGTGGGTCTGTAATGTGAAATTAGGGATCAGAAATTTCATCCAAGCCCCTGCAGATGTAAGAAAATGCGTAATCCATTGACATTTATCACTTTTATAATGTTGTTATCCCTACAAACGTGTAACAGAAACAGTTTGATACAGAAAATGTTTGAAAGGTGTCAGCCATCTTGTTTTTGGTCATGTGACCCAGGGGATGTAGCTATGGGTACAGTCTGTGCCTTGATTTACTCATTCCCTTCCCTGTCATGCAAAACAGGCTACATCTTACTTTTCCTTTCTCAATTTATTGGTATGTAACCCATAATGCAATAGGTGGACACCCCATTGGTCAGCATGGGTATACCAGGGGTGGTTGGTTATGGCACCCCAGCTATATGCTGGTGGGTCTATAAAGTCAAATTAGTGATCATAAATTTCATCCAAGCCCTGGCAGATGTAAGAAAAGGTGTAATCCATTGACATTTACCACTTTTATAATGTAGTTATCACAATAAATGTGTAAGAGAAGCAGTTTGATACAGAAAATGATTGAACAGAAGCCGCCATCTTGTTTTTGGTCATGTGACCCAGGGGATGTAGCTATGGGTACAGTCTGGGCCTTGATTTACTCATTCTCTTCTCTGTCATGTAAAACTGGCTACTTTTTACTTTTACTTTTTGAATTTATTGGCATGCACCCCATAATGCAATAGGTGGACACCCCATTGGCTAGCATGGACATACCAGGGGTGGTTGAGTATGGCACCCCAGCTATCTGCAGGTGGGTCTGTAATGTAAAATTAGGGATCAGAAATGTCATCCAAGCCCCTGCAGATGTAAGAAAAGTTGTAATCCATTGAGATTTACCAGTTTTATAATGTAGTTATCCCTACGAACATGTAACAGAAGCAGTTTGATACATAAAATTATCAAATGGTAGCTGCCATCTTGTTTTTGGTCATGTGACCCAGGGGATGTAGATATGGGTACAGTCTGGGCCTTGATTTACTCATTCTCTTCTCTGTCATGTAAAACGGGCTACTTTTTACTTTTACTTTTTGAATTTATTGGCATGCACACCATAATGCAATAGGTGGACACCCCATTGGCCAGCATGGGCATACCAGGGGTGGTTGGTTATGGCACCCCAGCTATCTGCAAGTGGGTCTGTAATGTAAAATTAGGGATCAGAAAATTCATCCAAGCCCCTGCAGATGTAAGAAAATGTGTAATCCATTGACATTTATCACTTTTATAATGTTGTTATCCCTACAAACGTGTAACAGAAGCAGTTTGATGCAGAAAATGTTTGAAAGGTGTCAGCCATCTTGTTTTTGGTCATGTGACCCAGGGGATGTAGCTATAGGTACAGTCTGTGCCTTGGTTTACTCATTCACTTCCCCGTCATGTAAAACAGGCTACATCTTACTTTTCCTTTCTCAATTTATTGGTATGTAACCCATAATACAATAGGTGGACACCCCATTGGTCAGCATGGGTATACCAGGGGTGGTTGGGTATGGCACCCCAGCTATATGCTGGTGGGTCTATAAAGTAAAATTAGTGATCATAAATTTCATCCAAGCCCTGGCAGATGTAAGAAAAGGTGTAATCCATTGACATTTACCACTTTTATAATGTAGTTATCACAATAAATGTGTAAGAGAAGCAGTTTGATACAGAAAATGATTGAACAGAAGCCGCCATCTTGTTTTTGGTCATGTGACCCAGGGGATGTAGCTATGGGTACAGTCTGGGCCTTGATTTACTCATTCTCTTCTCTGTCATGTAAAACTGGCTACTTTTTACTTTTACTTTTTGAATTTATTGGCATGCACACCATAATGCAATAGGTGGACACCCCATTGGCCAGCATGGGCATACCAGGGGTGGTTGGTTATGGCACCGGCTATCTGCAAGTGGGTCTGTAATGTGAAATTTGGGATCAGAAAATTCATCCAAGCCCCTGCAGATGTAAGAAAATGTGTAATCCATTGACATTTATCACTTTTATAATGTTGTTATCCCTACAAAGCGTAGTACAGAAGCAGTTTGATACAGAATATGTTTAAATGGTGTCAGCCATCTTGGTTTTGGTCATGTGACCCAGGGGATGTAGCTATAGGTACAGTCTGTGCCTTGATTTACTCATTCACTTCCCCGACATGTAAAACAGGCTACATCTTACTTTTTCTTTCTCAATTTATTGATATGTAACCCATAATGCAATAGGTGGACACCCCATTGGTCAGCATGGGTATACCAGGGGTGGTTGGGTATGGCACCCCAGCTATATGCTGGTGGGTCTATAAAGTAAAATTAGTGATCATAAATTTCATCCAAGCCCCAGCAGATGTAAGAAAAGGTGTAATCCATTGACATTTACCACTTTTATAATGTAGTTATCACAATAAATGTGTAAGATAGGCAGTTTGATACAGAAAATGATGAAACGGTAGCTGCCATCTTGTTTTTGGTCATGTGACCCAGGGGATGTAGCTATGGGTACAATCTGGGCTTTGATTTACTCATTCACTTCCCCGCCATGTAAAACAAGCTACTTTTTACTTTTCCTTTTTGAATTTATTGGCAGGCACCCCATAATGTAATAGGTGGTCACCCCATTGGCCAGCATGGACATACCAGGGGTGGTTGGGTATGGCACCCCGGCTATCTGCAAGTGGGTCTATAATGTGAAATTAGGGATCAGAAATTTCATCCAAGCCACTGCTGCCATAAGAAAGGGTGTAATCCATTGACATTTACCACTTTTATGATCTAGTGATCTCAATAAATGAGTCACAAGCATTTTGACACAGAAAATGGTTGAATGGTGTCAGCCATCTTGTTTTTGGTCATGTGACCCTGGGTAGGTAGATATAGGTGCAATCTGGCCCTTGATTTACTCATTCTCTTCCCTATCATGTGAAACAGGCTACTTCTTACTTTTTCTTAATGGATTTTATGACGTGTACCCCATAATCCAATAGGTACTCCCCCCCATAGGCCAGCATGGCCCTACCATAGGTGGTCCGTTCTGGTCACTCTCATAATCTGTAGGTGAGAAACCAATGTGAAATTTGTGTTTATATAAAGAATCTGTAGCCTGAAAGTGAAAATTAGTTATATTTTAGACAACAATTTTTATCAGTGATGCAACCGATTTTAAAGTTTTTACAAACTTCAATATTTTTTGCGAATACAAATTCGCAAAAACATTCGAAATTTCGCTAAATAAACATATATATCTCCAAATGTCTTTGTTGGAAAAGTTATATTTTCACTTTGAATTATAGGTGTGTTAGTTTCTTACTACCCTGACAAAAAAAGTTTACCAGGGAATTAAGAAAAATTATGTAATAACGTCATAACCGTTAAGTGTACAAACCCAGTGAAAAAACCTCTGGCAGCAGGGATATGCAATTTTCAGAAAAACCTTGGCAGTGTAAGGGTTAATTGTTCAAAAAAAATAGTAAATATCTGTAAAGGAGCTATAATTTTTGCCCAGTTTATACAGTATTACTGCTGCTAGATTATGCTGCTGCTAGACTATGTTTGAATTCTACATGAAAGTTTGATAGCACTTACATGCTTGTTTAATAATTTTTAAATACTTGTGCATTTTGTATTTTGAATCAATCATTATTATCTCTTAATGGAACTAGTTTTAAATAGCTTGCCTATTGAAGTTTTAATGGTAATTTATATCTAATAACTCAGACAGCTAATATTAAATGAAACTATTCCTGATAGTCTGGTATAGATCTAACGTATGGTTTTCTAATCCAAATATTTAGGTTTAGGAATAGAAAAGTTATTTGGGACAATCTCTAATTTTTAATATTGTATAGCCACTCAGCACTTATTATATGATTTGTACATGGACTATAATATATGGGATAAATGAGCTTTGATGTTCAGTCAGAGTGACTGGTATTTCAAAATATATTTAAAGGGACACAGTCAACCCCACTTAGGCCTCAAACTGCCCCTAGTTTAAAAAACAACATTTTATGATTATTTACATTCTATATAATGTGCTCATGTAGCTAGTAGTTTGATTCCAATTCCTTTTTTCTTATCAAAAGTGAAAAACAGACTGTTCACCATACTGGTGTTACCACACCAAAATGTGTTTGTTTACATTCCTTAATTAACTCCTACTGCAACTTTCTTGGACTTAGAACACCCCCAACACAGTCTAGCCATTCCAGGTGCAGTGGGAGGAGAGGACACTATTGTATCATGAGTGGCTGCTCTGTTTGGGGGTGTTCTGGATGTTTATTAAAGCAATAATAAAAGCAGACCAAGAATTTGAAACAAAACAAGGTTGGGTATAAATGCACCATTAGAATGCATCTCAGTTCTACTAAGAAAAGAGGCAGATTAAAACACCAGCAACACCAATGAATTTTAGAGAAGGTAATCAATCATAAAATATGGGTTTTCAACTAGAAACAATATGATGCTAAAAGGGTTGACAGTGTCCCTTTAAAGCACCTCAATATGAATATTACAAGGGAATAGTTATGGTTAAAACTGAATTGATTATGTTTTTAATAATGTAGGATTTTCATATTTTGGGATGTAAAGCCAATGAAAACTAGAATGGAAAGGTTGCTTAAGACTTTACAGATCTGTAAATATAGCTATAGCTATTGTTCGAGTATACATTATTCTTCTAATTTTTTTAATAATAGGTACTAAGTTGTATTTTAATATGGAAATCCCAAATGTAAATATGTTTTAGTGTGTCTTTGTCTTTTATGTAAAATTGTAATTACCTAAATGGCCAAAAAATAAACCATTGATTGATTAATAGTGCTTCATCCATCTTCCCAAAATGTACCCGCCTGCAGTCTAAGACCCGATTTCTGAGGCACACTATCTCTGCTTGCAGCTTGAGCTCTACCAATACAGTCCTGTGATCACTGGATCCCAGTGTTCCCCCACCCTGATCTTCCCCCGAGCAGTCCCAGTTTGCTAGGACCAGATACAGAATGGCCTTTCCCTAATGGGTTCTGTGCATCTACCAGTGCTTTTTCAATTCTGTTTTATGCTCCTGTAATCGTTACTTAACAATAAATACTTTGCTAAATTTATTGATATAGCCAGTGTCTTCATTCTCCTAAGATTGCGCTGTTTCTTGCTTTTTGGGTTATGTGAAAGTCTAGTCTAAACATACCTCTTTCATTCCATCCACCAGGGACTGACTTTTTGTGCTTGTTGCTGATAGCTACTACAGTCAGGTCTGCTATGTTGCAGTTACCCAATATCAGTACTGTATCTCCTTGTTCTGCCACTCACATGATCCCTCCCCCCTTCTCTCAGTCAGTTTCTTCTTTTTGTGTTAGGGACCTGAACACTACCCCAGTCTTAATCACCCTCCATCTCCCTGCAATTACAATACTAGGATGCTTGTATCCTTCCCTACTTCCTGCCTTTCTGAGGCTTGGATTCTGTCCCTAATGTATAATGCCACATTACCTCTCTTCCCTTTATCCTATCCATCCTGAACACTGTGTACCCTGCTACCTTTAACTTCTACACACAATGCTATGTTTTCCAAGTTAAGTTACAGCCACATTCTCCAGTTGTGCCTCAGCCCTTATTACTTAATGGTTACAGGTCTTGTTTCTGGCATTAGCACACATCATTCACCATACCTCCTGCTTCCTGCCTATTGATCATTTCCCCCATTACTATCCTTTGAACTCCTCTACAACTGTTTCTCCTGAGTTTCCTCCTGCTCTTGCCTTTTTACACCACTCCATGCACTGTCCACTCCCTCCCTCCTCTGTCCTATTCTATTGATATGCCTGTATTTTCCTTATGCACTGACCCCAATGCAGCCTCCCTACCATCTATCTGTCTGACTTGTCCCTCCTACTTTGTGTGCCATGTTACAGTGAAGCTTCATGGGTGCTGGTAATAAGGCTGGCTACCCTTGTCAGATGAACATTGTATCCAAGTATAGCTGCACTCCAGTGGATAGTGCATAACAACAGTCTGCACTGTTGGCATTAGCTGCTAGTAACTTTTATTTCTCAGAAAACAAAAAAAAGTTCTCAGTTAAACAAACAGCAACAATTTTAAATGCAGTGCTGGCAGTGTGCCATAATCACCAGTGAGAGTATTGAACCCCAGTGATTTGCCTGAACAGGCTTCTTCAGGGGGTAGAGACATGATGGATTGATGGTCCTTTTATAGTCCCAGCCTTATGATATAATGGGAGTGCTCACCACGTGATACAATGATGTAATGGAAGTTTTAAATACAAATAGTAAAACCAGTAACCAAGACATGATATCAAAAACTATACATAAACATACAAGAATTCATTGAACTTTCATAAGTTGATGCCAGTGACTTTTAAAAATGTTACAACTCACTACCTAGTTGTAGCACATTTAATTTTACTTTTAAGCATAATGATTGCCACCGGCCTTGTTTCTATCCTATCCTATGATTGCCCTGCTGCCAGTTGTATTCCACGTTATTCCTTGGGATCTACAGGAGTGGATAGTCCGGCTACTGGTGGTATCTGTTTTTAGATAGAGGTTCAACATCCAGTAGTGATTTCAGAAATAAAAGAAAATGAGAAATAAGGAATATGTCCTATTCAATATATTCGTCAGTGACATTACAGATGGACTGGAGGGTAAAGTTTGCCTGTTTGCAGATGACACCAAGATCTGCAACAGAGCAGATGATCCAGATGGGGTGGGCAGAATGAGAAGAGATCTGGAAAAACTGGCAAAATAGTCTGAAGAGTGGCAACTGGGGTTTAACACAAAGTAGTGCAAGATTATGCACATAGGGAAGAGAAACCTTGAAGCTACCTATCGGCTGGGAGGGGAGATGCTGGCAATCACAAGGGAAGAAAGACACTTGGGCATCATCATCACAGATGATCTGAAATCATCCAAGCAACCACTAAAGCAGTAGGTAAGGCTAGAGGGGTGTTGGCGTGTATTAGTAGGGGTATCACAAGTCATAAGAGGGAAGTAATAATCCATCTTTGTCTTTGCCCAAACGTATTCACCAATGCACACTATACTCCAGTCTGGGATGGTTTACCCCCTCAGCTTTCTGACAGTTTACTTCCTACTGTTTTATAAAGAATATAATCTCCTCCCAGATACCTGACAAACTAGCTCTACTGCTCAAACCTGTAACCTCTGCCTACCCACTGAGATCAGCTGACAAATCCCTTCTTGTCCAACCGAGATGTAAAACCAAAATGGGGGAGAATGCTTTCTTTAGCTGGGCTCCTAAACTATAGAACTCCCTTCCACTGAGTCTAAGAATCTCCCCTTCTCCACACAGCTTCAAGCAGGAGCTTTGTATGGCTCTTCTAAGCTCTGAACCCTGCTCCTGTCCTCTATCCACCCACTCTTGTACTGGTTCCTCCTAGTTGCCTACTGGCTCCAACCTCTACTACTCTCAAACCTGCCTGGAAATCTTGTCATTTCCTCTCTTCTAGCACTTATTCACTAGTTGTATGACTTATGACTGTTAGTTTTCTGCACTTATATTTCTGTTTTGTTACTACACATATATTCCTGCAAATGTACTGTAATTTGCTGAAAATTTTGTATAAGTGTACTATGTCTGACTTGTCCCATGATGTTTTCTTGTATCTACTATTGTCTATGTACCCTTTGTTGTAATCTCCTGGGTCGTACCTGAAAATAGGCAGCTATGCTGTCTAGTGTACCTACCTGGTTAACAAAAACTAAATAAATAAATCTTTACAAGGCACTGGTTAGGCCCCATCTGGAGTACTGCATGCAGTACTGGAGGCTGCACCTGCACAAGGACATTAACAAAATGGAGGAAGTCCAGAGAAGGGCAACCAAAATAGTGCAGGGACTGCATCAGAAAACATATGAGGACAGATTAACGGAGCTCAATACGTATACCCTAGAGCAAAGGAGGGAGAGAGGTGATATGATTGAAGCATTCAAATATCTTAAGGGCATTAACAAGGTGAAGGAGTCTAACATGTTTCAATATAAGAAAAATAGCAGGACAAGAGGACGCAGCATGAGATTAGAGGGAGGCTGATTAAGGGGTAATCTGAGGAAGTTCTTTTTCACAGAAAGGATGGTGGATGCATGGAACAGCCTACCTCAGGAAGTGGTGGATATGAATACAGTGCAGGGCTTCAGACAGGCATGGGATAGGCATAAGGGGGCAATACAGATGAGTATGAATAAATAGACCATTGACAGAGTAAAGGCCTATGGCACATTCATAAGGCAGAAAAAAATTGTCAGACTGGATGGGCCTTGTGGTCCTTATCTGCCGTCAACTTCTATGTTTCTATGTCTATCTATACACATACAGTATACTGTACACATTATTGTTCAGAGAGTCTAATATTCACTGTAGTACTTTTTTTTTTTATTCTAATTGTTTAACCAGGTGAGACGCATTAAGCTGAAAGCTTTTTTACAGGTGCAACCCGGGAGCACAGAGAAGTTAAGTGACTTGCTCAGGGTCACACAGTATATGCAAGTGGGGACTGTGGGATTCAAACCCAGGTCTGCAAATTTGCAGCTCAGAGCCTTAAACCACTGTGCTATACTGCATCCCTGTACTAGTACAAATATATTAGGGCACAAAGAAAATTCCCTTGTTTGAAAAATGAAATCAGGAGCACTTTTCTGGATACCCTCCCAGATGCAAATGCAGTCATTTATTTACTGGTACCAACACCTTAGATTTTTATTGCATGGGTTGACCTCCTTGTTAAAAATGACACCTTCCTCCCATAACCCTAAAAATAAATTGGCATACACAGGGACAATGGAGGCCCCTCGGTATGCATACCTGGGGGTAGAATTCCTGTTGAAGCTCAAACACGTTATGTTTTAGCACAAAGTCAAGTCTTCAATGAATACTGGGACTTGAAACTATTTTTGAACAAATGTTACTAGTACAAGGCTGATCAAATAGCATACGTTAATTTGTATAATGTCACTGTACTGAAACTTTATGTGTTCATTTCAATTTTGAAACCCCAACCCCCCTCCAACTGCCACCCTCACAATCTTACCTGAACTATTTATTTTTTTATAAAGGAGATTTTCTTATTCCCAGATACATTTGTACTAGTAGTACAGTGACTATTAGAGTCTCTGAACAATAATGTGTATAAGTACAGTATGTACTGTACATGTTCCTTGTTTCTCTTTTTGTATTTTTGTTTTATTTCAGAAATCACAAATGGATGTTGATCGTCCATCTGAAAATGGATACCACCAGTAGCTGGACTATATTCCTCCTGTAGATTCCCAAGGAATAACCTTGAATGCATCTGACAGTAGGGCAATCATGGGACAAGACAGAAAGGAGGACGGTGGTATTCATTATACTTAAATGTAAAATTATATGTGCTGTTATTAAGTAGCAAGATTTTTAAGTTACTGGCATCAACTTATGAAAGTTCAATGAATTCTTGTGTGTTTTTGTACAATTTTTGATATCATTCCTTGGTTAATGGCTTTATTATTTGCATTTAAAACTTTCATTGCATCACTGTATCACATGGTGAGCACTCTCATGATGTCATAAGGCTGGGATTATAAAAAGACTGTCAATCCATCATGTCTCCATTCTCTGAAGAAGCCTATTTAGGTGAACAATGGGGTTCAATACTTCCATTGGTGACTGCGGCACACTGTCAGCACTGCATTTAAGCAATAATGCACAACAGGGTGTGTGTCATGCTGGGATAATGTCATGCCTCAGGCAGTTGGGAACAAGGCCATAGGCTGGGTGTGTCCAACACCCAAGAAGTTACATTATCCCAACATGACACACACCCTGGAGAGCATTATTGCTATTATACAATGACATGTTTCTAGTAATAAAAGAAAGATTAAAAAAATACTTTTAAAAGTGTTTTTTTTATTTTGATTTTAAGATTGGTAGGCATACTAAGTGAAAAAATAGTCCTAATGTAATGTTTTTCTTCTCTGGCTGTTGCTGTTTTAGTGCATGGACTGCTGTCTTCCCCTACAACCCCTCCCCCGCCAAGGTGCTTCTTTTGTTAATGTGGGGGAAATGTTTTATTCATCCAGTCATGCTGCCTGCTCTGGGACTGGGTGAACTTCATTTGTATTTATGTAGTATTTTGATGGCTTACAAAGAGGATTGGCAACCACAGAGGAGTTCAGGAACCACGATACTACTTCCAGGTGTTTCAGCCATTACTCTGGAAGTGATGATAGGCAGTGGTCAAAATATACATTTTCTGTACTGTGGCATTTTCAAACTGACTTTGATTTTATTGATTTAATTTTTTTTATTTTATTTTCTCAAGGAGGCCATAAGTAGTGCAGGCATTTGAGCAAGTGAGAGGTCTCTCCAGCAAGCAGGAGAGTGGCTGTTTGAAAGGGCTCGCACAGCCGAGGGGAAAATTGAAATGCCATTTCAGATGACTTTTTTTTTCATTTAAAACATTTTTCTATTTGGGGGAATACAGGGGTGGTGGTGGTAGGAGGTTGTTGTCAGTGGGTGTGTGGTTGTGGATGATGGCAGCAAGTGAGTCAAGGAAACTGAAGGCGAGTTCTGAGCAGGAATCATTGAAGTGGGCTGCTGAGTGGACATTAGTGCACCAGGCTGTGTGGAGTGATTCCCTTAAGGACTGATGCAGTCATCTGTGTGCTGGGACTAGACGCATGATGTTATACTGGGATGACATCACAGATTCCATCCCTGACTGACCAATCACAGCCCAGCATTTTTTCTTGCCATTGTGTAATTAAAATTGTTTAGCTGAGAACCTATATTTTGTATTCTAAGAAATAAAAGTTATAGGCAGCTAACGTCAAGACTGCAGACTGTTTTGTATGCACTCTCCACTGGAGTGCAAATATTACTTGTCCCTCCTGCCTGCTCTTCAGATGATGAGAGGTCCTCATGTCCCCCTCAGTTGTGTGGATGTGCTTATCTTGAGCTATGCTGCATCACCTCTTTTCCAGTTATAAGGCTTCCCTAGGTGTTATGAAAGCCTATGTCCCAGCAACCGAATGTCTCCACACTGTTGTGTAGTCCATCCCTTTTGAACAGCCTCCAGCCCCACCAGGTGTGGCCCCAATCTCCTACGAAGTAAAAGCTAACCCCCTTACACCAGTGCTTTAGCCATGCATTCGCCTGATTTACTTTGCATTGCTCCCTACAGTTCTAGCGTGGCTATGTTAAGACCTTGCAAATCTCGGCATCCTGCTCTGTCCCTCAGAATCCAACCTAAAGTGCAGAAGCGCTTCTTTACTTCTTCTGCTCTTCGGACCAGATCATTCCTGCCTGTGTTCACCATCAAATCCAACCTCTCTGCATCCCTTCCAGTGAGTTTCAACACTTTCTTTCTGAGGATATCTAGTCTTACTCAAGGGAAACAGAGGATCTCACTCTCAATTTCTGGTATGAACCCAGTACCCCACCTCACAATGTAGTTTCCAAATACCATAGCCTTTCTCTCCCCCTTTAGCCTCTAACCCTTCCATGGTTTATCTCCAATGTATGAAGCCTCTAGTACAGTGGCCCCAACCCCTCCTGTTGGGATTCTGGGTTGGGGCAGGCAGTTCTATGTGATAATAGTGCCTGCAAAACAGAGCCAAACAAAAACAGTGAGTACACATCGACAAAAAGTAAAATGGTGATATGCACTACAGCAACTCCCACAAACAGCGACCAGTGTTTCCTTACTTTCTGGGGTGGTGATGTAAGAGTACTTCTTATGCTGGGGGCTATGCCCCCCATGTCCCCATCTAAAATAGAATCATCTCTGGGGGTTGGGCATGGTAATGGGGGGCATGGGAAATCTTGGGAGAGGGCTACTCTATTGGAGGGACAGAAGACAGCAGGGGGAGAACATCAGGGAGGCAACTTGCAGGTGGGGGAACAAACCTGGGTGAGCAGGGGAATGGGAAACATCAAAGAACACAAAATAAATCCTCCACAGCCAGTCCCGAACCCGTTCTGCTAGCAACAGAGTCAGTGACTATAACCAGTACATTAGGTGGCCGGCTTGGAACTGACCACATAAATAAACCCCTATATATTACATCAAACAGGAACTCCATTTGAAAGGAAGGCACTGAAGTGACAATGTGCTATTAAGAGCACATTGCCAACTTTACACTTACTATTTTGACTTCACTCAAATTCACTTACTCAAAATGACTCACTATATTCACAGGATACCAGGCAGGCCTCTTCTAATAAGGGTAGGTACTTGTTTGTGGTGGGCAAACTTGTACCTTTGGTATCCCATCACCTGTGGCCCATCCCTCCGTCCCATCTATTTATTTATTTATTGAAATTGTTTCACCAGGAAAAGCACACTGAGCAAGAACTGCTCATCTCCCGGTGTGACCCGGGGGGAGGGGTACAGTGGGGAAGAGGACAAGGGTAGTCCAGGTCCTGACATATATATATATACAATTACAATACAGTTGAAAATATTTGACAGAAGTAGTTGTGCGTAGATGACAATTTACCCTTACTTATAGTATAGTAGCAATTACATGGGGAAGTCATGCTTTATACCTTGAAAACATATAATTAGATAATACCGCTGCATATGTTTGACAGGAATAGGTGAGAGTGGATTAATACATATACCCTATCTACCCTATCTATGCCATCTACAGTCCATTTTCCCCTGTTGGGTCTTTGTGCTCTCTTCCGCAACGGAGCCTATGGTTCTCATGGTGGTTCACTGGCCCTGGTGCTCAAGTTGCAGGTTTCTGCCCTTGCAGCCACAAGTTCAGCTCCCAATACCAGAATCCTCCTACAGTTGAATCATGGGCCATGTACCCAGAGTATCTTCTGGGGTGCAACTACCCCACAGCCACTGCACTCCACCCACTCATCTCAGTAAGGTACCACCTGCATTTTCATGTGTGATATACCATAGTGCCTATCAACTGTTATTCTCAGCTTATGTCCTATAACACCATCAGTGTTACAACTGCTCCACAGCCCCTGCACTCCACCCACTCCTCTCAGCAGTGTCCATCCTGCATGTTCATGTGTGATGTGCTATAGGCCCTATCAGTTGTTAGTCTCCATTTATACCTTACTACTTGGCCGTACCCCAGAGATATGGATTTGGCTACCCTCAGTAAAAACACTGAACTCACCCTGCATACACAGACCTCAATGAAGCCCCAACTTAGATAGAGGTTAAGCTGTCCTCAGTAAAAAAAAACAGTAAGATTACCCTGCACACACACACACACACACACACACACACACACACACACACACTTCACTCACTGACTGGCTGACTGGCAAGCTGACACACAGGGAAACCTAAAAATATATATTTCTATGCTCAGCTGCACCACCAGTAGTCAGTAAAAAATATGTAAAATCCATCAAAATCCCCCCCCCCCGCACTGTACATTTTCCAGTCCATTCAGTTCAGTCAGCCCTGTAGGCACTAATGATATTAGCACTACAAACCCTGGATGGGCAGGAAATAGTTCAATTTCAACAGTGTGAAGGGTGGAGTCAGTCATGGGTTCTCTAATCATTATCAAGATCCTACCAGTCACCAGAGACATGGAGAGGAAGCAAATGAGTATAAGATCACTGAATGCTTGGATTAGGACCTTGTTTAGAAAATTCTCATATAATTTTAAGGTTTTGTACAAACTTTTGAAGTAGTGTTTTGCGTGGATGGCCTGCATCTGACTAAGAGAGGTATAGTACGGCACTACTGAACTACAAAAAAAAATGACACTCTTAAAATGAGAAAAGAAATTGTAAAATTATATGTTTTATGTTTAAATCAATCCAAATTATCTGCCACAGAGCAAAATAATTATTTTTATAAGTTTTCTGTTTTAAATAAGGAAATAATACTTATTTTCAAAAACTGAATATCTTATAAAACAATAAAACATCTTAGAGTGAGAATAGTTTAAGATCAATGCAATATATCAAATATTATTCAAGATATAAAGCCTTATTTTAAGATAAAGGCCCTGAGGTTCAGAAGATTAGCATGATGCTAACATGAAAGAACTGTGTCAATCTGGCACAGTGCATCAGAATGGGGTGGGGGCCTCATTCAAAGGGCCTAAGTGCATGTCACTTAGTGAATAGGGCAATCATGCTAAGTACACCAATAAACTCATGCAAATGAGGGAACCTTCTTTTATACAGGGCTCTGTGGTAACAGCTGTTTCTAAAGTACATGTACACTCACTACCTGTTATTCAGATGACAACTGGCTGAGGTGGTGTGTGAGGTCTCTGCTATTCATTCATCTGCAGATCTGCCAGTGAACCCAGAAGGGATCTTGATGGGTAAGTCAGGGTGGGCAGGGGTGGGGATTGCTGGATGGGTAACCTAGGGTGGAGGGTGGGATACAAGTATTATAACATAGATTGGGCAGGAAGAGATATCACTGGACTACCAGGAATGTTTTCTATTCAATCAGGGAATTGATTATGGCCCACTAGCCTAGCAGGGACATTTTTGACATTGTCATGGCAGTCAGAGAGACCACAAAATTACCAGGGAGATTTCTGAAATTATCTTAGGGGTGGTGGGAACATAAAACTACTGAGGAGATTTCTGAAATTATCTTGGGGATAGTGGGAGCACAAGACTACCAGGGATATTTCTGACATTATCTTTGGGGATAGTTGGAACACAATACTTCCTTGAATATTTTTAATATAATCTTGGAGGCTGGAAGGGACCACTAGGCAGTTATGGAAAGCTTAGGGATTGGGTGACCATGGGGTGGGCAACAGCAGAGGGTCTGCAGAGTTTCGCCATGCATTTGTGTATGAAGGCATTGTGCAGAGCAGATTATGTCAATACAGTGACACCTAAATGGTCCAGTTTGGCCTTGCATGGCACCTGTAATCATTAGCATGCTGGCTGCAGAATATAGCTCCCAGGATCAAGTACAATATCATGTTAGGGACATACTAAACCCCTCTGCTCCTGGGAATCTGTTACCAACAACGTGCTGTAGTACCACTGTACATATGCACTTTGCACAGCACTAACACATCCCCATATTCATATAAGCAGCTCATGCTGAACAGTGCGTGCTGATGTATGAATATGGTACCCTGACATCCACATGCTATTTTGCACGCACCTTTATTTTTTTGTGTAACACTAACAGCCGCCATTAAATCTTGGCCTCCTTGAGTCTTGTTTGAAGACATTAAATGCAAATAACGAAGTCTTATTTTATGAAAAAATATGTTTTTTATCACATAACCACATTGTACCAGGGAATTCCTATTTATATTAGTGCATTTCACCCACAACTGTATTTACATTTATAGCATTAATTACAAAGTCCAGAATGTTATAATGGAGAACATTTTCCTCTTAATTTCAAGTATAGCAAAGTGCCAAAATTTATTTTCATAGCATCACAAAAGAAAACCCTTTTAGCTGAGGGTGAGTTCACGTATTAGATTTTTTTTTTGTGCTCAGTTCATTGCTTTCCTTCTGGAGATTTTCTGTTTCAATCCTAAACTGTATAAGTTGTCACTGTTGTGAATATTTATAAATGTTAAACTACTGCAAGTGCATTCTAATATGCAAATCAAGTTGTACCCTGGGAGTGCACAACATTTTCTTGTCTTTGGTATTTTATTTTTTCTTATATTTAACTTGTAAGATTCTAGCAATTATTAATTGTTAATGGTATGAAACCAAGAACAAATGTATGAATAACTTGCTTGCTCAAATAAGTTTTCTACTCACTGGAAATTTTAAGTTAAAAGAACAATATTGCATCCTTCACAGTAATCTGGGTTTTCTGTGATATGTAACTGAGCTCTCTTCATTACTGGAACATAGAAGTACAGTAGTGGAACCCATCTCCTTTGTCACCCATGTTAATAAATCAAAAATGGAAGGAGATTCAATAACATGAAAAATAAAGATTATAGGATACTATACAATTTCAGAAATATGAATGCAGAAAAGTAAAAATTCAGAAACATAATAGTCTATACAGTGACAAAAATTATGATGCCTAGGATTCTTGGTCATGTCTTATGACCAAGGAGATAATTAATTGTCTGGACAGGAACAAGTTTCTCCAATATTTTACTCAGAACTGAGAGGATAGTAATATAGCGATAATTTTGAATACATTTAGGGTCAAGTTTCTTTAAAACATGGACTATTTTAGCAACTTTCCATACCTCACGAATGATCCCTGAGCACAGTGATAGAATAGAGATTCTGGCAAGAGGGGGAGTTAAGTAGCAGGTGAGCAACCTAAGCTCAAGTCCGTCAGAGCCAATGCTACTGCAGGCAAAGACAGAGTCCAGCATTTGATGCACTTCCAGGATTGTGACAGCACATAGGTGGAATCTGGGGGTGGAAAGGGGGAAGGGATGAGGACAAAGGTGTATCTATAGAGGTGAGTGTCGTGGGAGCCAGGGGTAGTGGGTAGGACATGTTTATTTGGAGAAGTCTGAGAAGTGGTGGTTGAAGGCATTGGCAATATAACAGGGTTATTACAATTAATGCCATTAAGCACAATCTCATTCGTAAAGTGGGTGTGCCCACCCCCCATAAAACCTTTAATGGGAATCCAGAATTTCTGAGAGTCCCCAGCACCATCAAGCAAAAAATTGTTTACAGTAGGACCTTTGGGCAAGATGTCTGGCCTTTCTGCAGGCATTTCTCCTAGTCCTGTAAACAACCCAGTTGCATGGGACAAAGGAGGATTTATACTCGGTCCAGCTCTTGTCTGTATCTCTTAGTAAAGCAAGGAGGTCCTTGTGCAGCCACCTGTTTGGCGAACCTTTGATCCTGTGCATCACCAAAGGGGTATGCAGGTCTTGGTGGGCACTAAAACAGGAGATGAAATAGTTTAGCACCTCAGTAACATTACTGGCATGGTATAGTGGCATTCAGTCAATTATACACAGGTCAACGAAGAAAGCAGCTGAGTCAAGCATTGAAAAATTCCAGAGTGAGATTTCTTTAGGAGGGCAGCAGGGTGACTGAGCCCTCCAGATGCAATAGATAGGGGAGTAGTCACTAATAGTATCTGTGAGGATACCCACTCCTATGGTCATATCCTTTCTGTAAGTCAGGATCCAGTCTATTAACATGTGTCTGCCTATAGCAAGAGAAAGCCTGGTTGGATGTGAGATAAGTTGGTCAGATGGTATTTTTGCACTAGTGATCCAATGGATCTAGATGGTTTACAACACCAGTCAAGACTGAAGTCGCCAAGTAAGATAATTGCATCATTATCAACTGAGGAGGTAATATGTCTAAGGAGTTATGTTACTATTCCCCTACCACTTCTGTGAGGGTTATAAACACATGTAATGTGGAGTTTCTATGTTCCCACCAGGAGCAGAACACAGTGCAATGCCTCACAAGGGGGCAATTCAGTGATAGGTAATGCTGAGAGATCTAGGTGCTCCCTATAATAGATTGCTATACCACCTCATCTTTTAGGGGAGAGACAGTCACATCTTATTAAGCTATACTTTGTTAAGCAGCAAGCCGAGTCTGGTTTGTAGATGGTTTGAGCCAGGATTCTGAAATACATAGAATATCAGGTTTGTACTGGGACACCCATGCCTGTAACTTAGAGAGATTACTTAGTAGACTTTGAACATTTAGGTGGGCAATTTTTAACTCATTAGATACAATCTAGTCAGGGCCAGAGCTGCTAAGAGGGGATGAGGGAACAGGGTTTTATTCAACATCACATGATAAGCACAGGGTACTAAAGATAAGATACCACAAGCAACAAATATCAGTGGTAATGGGGCAACCATTCTGGAAATAAAAGTGGTACTCATTCACAAACCTCAGCAGTAAGTGTAAGTGTACTGATTTCAGGAGTGGGGTCAGGTTAGGATGAAACACCAGAACTACAATGGTGTTAGAGTATGTAAAGTCATGGTGCTCTGATGGGTCAAAAACCTTGGGCAGTTGGGAGGGAGAAGAGATATTGTCTGTCAATAGGAGCAGGGATAGCTGAACAGTATTGCACAGGACTGTAAATGAGAGGGATGCCATTTGGGGAGGTAGAGTAAGTTAGCTGCAGGATAGTAACACTTGGGGGTAATCAAAGTGACCATGCAGGTACAGTGGGTTGAGGGTGCAACAACAAAACCGAGTCAGGGAAAAGCAGTCTTGGTGGGATTCAGCAAGGGAAGGCTCTGGAAGCACACCTAAAAGTAAGAATGCAGCTATGGGACAAACAGGGCCCACAGCAATAGTTAGTTAGGTGGTACAGATTAGGTACAATATGGTAATCTTTGCAGAGTATGAACTTCAGTGAAGGCAATAAGGAAATAGACATACTGACAGTAAACGACAGCCTCAAACCTCTGTTATAGCCAACAAGGCAGGTACGGTTATACTTGGAGTCAGTGTGTGCTTTAGTTTGAAATTAGATACAGTAACTAGACTGGCAGAGAAGGGCAACACATATGGCGCAAGGACTACACCAGAAACCATATGAGGAGAGACTGAAAGACCTCAATATGTATACCCCGGAGGAAAGGAGGGAGATGGGGAATGTGATAGAGACATTTAAGTACCTCAAGGGAATAAAGTTGAAGAGGGCAGCATCTTTCAGAAAAAGAGATGTGCAAGAACAAGGGGTCACAATATAAGGCTGGAGGGGAGACTCAGGGGCAACATGAGTAAGTACTGTTTAGCAGAAAGGGTGGTAGATGCATGGAACAGCCTTCCTGCGGAGGCTGTAAGTGCAAAAGAGACCAGTGAATTCAAGAATGCATGTGACAGACAGAAGGCTGCCCTAGTGGCAGGGAAGAGAAGGTAAGCCACAGATCAAATAGGATCTGGAGTTTAAGTTGTAGGTAGGGGAATGGGAAGACTGGATGGGCCAAGCAGTCCTTATCCACCATCAAATTCTATGTTTCTATGTTTCTAGATGCTTAAATAGCATGCCCTTACAACAACCCTTTCTCCTTCAAAACAGCTGCAAGACTTGCTACAGGCAGTGTACTGGTAGACATTTATTCAGGGGCAGTGAGTGTGAGCAGAGTCTCATGGCATCCTGGTGTCTTCCTTCTGATGACTTCCCTCGACGACTCCCAATCCTGTGCCACTCACACTGGGACTACTCACACATTACCACTAGTGATGACAAGCTGAAAAATACATCATTTCCACCCTAATAAGAGTGATCAGGCCCCTGCCTGGCTGCCTGAGTCTGAGCAGCTCCTGCTGCTCTGAGTCTGGCTAGCTGACAGCCTGGAAAAGAGCCCAGGTAGATGGAGACACATGTTCTGCGTCCAAGATGGTGGTCTGGACTTTGCTGAGTGGTCAGTTTGAAGTCCAATGGCACTGGCATGCCACGGGAGTGCAAACTGTTTTTCAGAGTCAGTATGTCCCACCCTAAGAAGAGTGATCAGGCTCCTTATTGGTTGCTTAAGTTTAAGCAGCTCCAACTGCTCTCAGAGAGTCTGGCTAGCTGGTGACTGAAGAAAACCCAGGTGGACAGAGACATACATTCTGGGGCCAAGATGAAGGCATAGACTCGCTGGGTTGTTGAATTGGTGTTCAACAGCACTGGGAAGGATAGGATAAGATAGGAACTTTATTTATAAAGAGCTCTTTCCGGAAACCTCGGAGTGCTTCATAACGTTAAAATATACATTCTACAAAATAGCACATGAACTACACATTCCAGCCTAGCCAACGATTTGCAGTAAACAATATAATAATAAAAAAATAATAAAATATGAAATCATAATTCCCACACATACCCAACAGTCAGTAGTCCAATTTAAATAATAAAAATAATAAAAACAACAGGGTTTATCAAATCAGATCAGATGCTTGTGGAAAACCCACCTGGAGGTGAACAGACTTAGATTGATAGACCATTATGAAGTCTATTAATCAGCTATTTCCCATAAGAAGGCAGAATTCCAGTCCAGGAAAATTGCTACAGCAAGGAACAGACCAGACCAACTCTTCTGGACTGTGGACAGGCTGTGCAATGCAGCCTGTCTCCACTCTGGTTGAGTGTTATCACAAACACAGTGTGAGGAGTTTGCGCAGTTCTTTCTGATAAGGTGTCCACCATCAGAAATGAGATCAGCCAGTGCCTTCCCATTGGTCCTTGCATTAGTCAACTGGGTGGTACTAATACCCAGTTGACCTGGTCCACCTTGAGCCAATCAGTAGTTGTAGATATAGTGAGGATCATCCAGACTTTGTGGCCAACCTACTGTAGTTTGGATCCGGGCCCTACACGCCTAGTAGTGGGGCGTGTAGAAGTCATTGGCCCAGTCCTTGCTGGGATAGTGGGAGTTTCATTGGAGAGAGGGCTTTTTCCAGATCCCTTAAAGGAGGCAGTAGTTTGCCCCCCTTTAAAAAAAAACTCAGTTGACCCTGACTGCCCAGCTAACTACAGGCCAATCTTGAGTTTACCCTTTGTTGGGAAAGTTATTGAGAAGGTGGTCGCACTGCAACTGGAGGATCATTTGACCAGCCACAATATCTATGACCCTCTCCTGTCTGACTTCAGAAAAAAGGTATAGCACTGAAACAGCCCTGGTGAGAGTACTTAATGATTTCCTCACGGTGAGAGATCGGAGAGCCCGTTCGATCTTGGTTCTCCTTGATCTCTCAGCAGCATTTGACACTGTGGATCATGGGGTGCTGCTCAAGCGCCTGTGGTTTTTCTGTGGACTGAGGGGGGCAGTCCACAACTGGTTTAAGTCCTTCCTCGAGGGTAGGTCTCAGAGAGTGGTGTCGGGAATTTATTCCTCGGCCCCTCATGGACTACCCTGCTGGGTTCCACAGGGCTTGGTGCTGTCCCCCATGTTATCTGCAGTGTATCTGCTTCTTTTAGGGGACATTATAAGGTGGTACAGGTTGAATTTTCATTGCTGTGCTGATGATTCTCAACTGTACATGTCCTTTGTACCCGATCATGAATTAGATGCCGTGGCAGTGTTTAACAACTGCCTACTGGAGATTCAGAACTGGATGAGTGCCAGTTGGGTGCGGTTGAACTCAGAAAAAAATGAAGTATTAGTTGTGGACCCTGGTTATAGGATGATAGGGACATGGGTGGGAAAACCGTCGGGATTAAGTCTTGGTGGAATCCCACTTATTGCCTCTGGCCAGGTGCAAAACCTGGGCGTTATTTTTGACAAAGGCCTGACCCTGAGGGCACAGGTATCGGCCACAGTCAAATCTTCCTACTATCATCTTAGGAACATAGCCTGGGTGAAGCACCTGGTTCTGCCAGAAGATCTTCTGACCTCGGTCCACACCTTTGTCACCAGGTGTCTTGATTATTTCAACGCCCTCTACCAAGGGCTACCGGGGGTAGATATCCACTGCTTGCAACTAGTGCAGAACGCAATGGCCAGGTTACTGACTGGAGCTTCTAGGTCTAGTCATATTACACCTGTGCTGTGTGATTTGCACTGGTTGCCAATACAGTGGCGGATTACCTTCAAGGTTGCTTTGCTGACCTATAAGCCCCTATATGAGCAGGGTCCCTACTACCTGAAAGAGCTCCTGCACCCTTACTGTCCCTCCCGCTCACCCCGCTTCTCTGGTGAGGGATTGCTAGAGATTCCCAGGGTATCCCTTAAAACATAGGGAGGAAGATGTTTTGCTTTTGTGGCTCCTACCTGTGGAATTCTCTACCTCGCCAGATATGAGATAGCCAGACCGTAGATGGTTTTAAAAATTGTCTGAAGACATACTTGTTTAACCAGGCTTTTTCAGGAATATTTTGAGTTCAAATTGATATGGTTGTTTTAGTAGCTTTATATGTTTTTGATGCATGGTGATTTTAATGTTATAAGTGTAAAGGTGCCCTGAGCTTTGGAGGGGCACCTTCTATAAATAAAAACTTGCTTGCTGAAACAGTAGTATTTTTAGGCCTCTTTTGAAGGCTTTCACCAAGGGTTCCTCCTGTAGATGTTGAGGTAAGGAGTTCCACAGGGCTGGCGCAGCAACTGAGAATGCCCAGTCCCCAGATTGCCACAGCCTAGCCCTGGGAACCATCAGGAGGCAACCCTTGGAGGAACAGGGAGCCCAAGATGGGTGGTGTGGAACCAGGAGGTCTTTCAGGTAGGCTGGTCCCCCACATACAGGGCTTTATAGGTCAGCAGCCTGACCTTGAAGGCAATCCTGAACCACACTGGCAGCCAGTGCAGCTCGCGGAGAACTGGTGTGACATGGTCAAATTTTAAAATACCAGTCAACAACCTCACCACTGCATTCTGCACCAGCTGCTGTAGGTGAAGGTTGCCTCCAGACAGCCCCAGGTACAGGGCATTGCAGTAATCCAGTTTGGACATGATGAAGACATGCACCAGGGTGGGCAGATCATCAGATGGAATCGGTACTAGGATCCGGGCAATGTTCATCAAGTGGTAAAAAACACTCTTAATGACAGCCGACATCTGAGACTCAAATGTCAGGCCATCATCCAGGACCACCTCCAGATCCTTTACCCAGATGGAGGGCACCAGGGAAACACCTCATAGGACTAGTCCAGGGGATCCCCAGGTCTCCTCCCATCACAACTTCTTCCTCCACTCCCCCGAGGATTCCCCTCCATGGGGAAGGACTGCAAGAAACCTCAGGATACCTCAGGACTCGGGACCGTGAGCCAGGCTGCATTTTGGAGCAGTGGGCAGGAAAGCTGTAACAGGCTTTTATGGTCTCCACTGCTAGCCCAATGGGGTTTCAGACCTGGAGCCCTCTCCCAGCGAGGTTCCATTAGGACTTGCCGCTGTTCTTCTGCCACTCTCCCAAGGATTCCCCTCCATGGGGAAGGACTGCAAGAAACCTCAGGATGCTCCCAGGACTCGGGACCATGAGCCCAGCTGCATTTTGGAGCAGTGGGTTGTAAAGCCATAACAGGCTTTTAAGGTCTCCACTGCTAGCCCAACAGGACTTCTAACCTGGAGCCCGCTCCCAGCGAGGCTCCATTAGGACCTGCCGCTGTTCTTCTGCTGCTCCCCCGAGGATTCCCCTCCATGGGGAAGAACTGAAAGAAACCTCAGGATGCCCCCAAAATTCGGGACCGTGAGCCCGGCTGCATTTTGGAACAGTGGGCGGTAAAGGGGTAACAGGCTTTTAAGGTCTCCACTGCTAGTCCAGCGGGGCTTCGGACCTGGAGCCCACTCCCAGCGAGGCTCCATTAGGACCTGCCACTGTTCTTCCGCCGCTCCCCCGAGGATTCCCCTCCATGGGGAAGGACTGCAAGAAACTTCAGGATGCCCCCAGGACTCGGGACCATGAGCCCGGCTACATTTTGGAGCAGCGAGCAGTAAAGCCGTAACAGGCTTTTAATGTCTTCACTGCTAGCCCAATGGGGATTCGGACCTGGAGCCTGCTCCCGGCAAGGCTCCATTAGGACCTGCCGCTGTTCTTCTGCTGCTTCTCCAAGGATTCCCCTCCATGGGAAGGACTGCAAGAAACCTCAGGACACCCCCAGGACTCGGGACCATGAGCCTGGCTGCATTTTGGAGCAGCGGGTGGTAAAGCCGTAACAGGCTTTTAAGGGACGTTGTCATAGTCCGAAGCGCTCTGTTGAGAATTCAGAAAAAGGCGCTGGGTACCCGATTGGCTGTCCCTGTATTGCTCTGGCATTTCTCATTGGTGCACCTTTTTTATACAGCTTCCCGATTGGTGCACCTCTAAAACCCTGCTTGTCTGTGGGACGCCAAGGCCGTTTAGGTGGTGTACCTGGGTCTGGGTTGCCGAAATTGACTGGTAGTGCTCTTTTACTCTGCTGGACTGACTTTTGCACAAAAGTAGCTGTTCTCACATAATTATTGTGAGTGCTCCCTCTGAAGAATTAGTCTGCTACTGCTATAGCTTAGAGTTTGAGTTCAGTGATTACAGCTCCCTTGGGACCTCTTACATTGTCATTTTGTACAGGTTGTTTTGTTCTCGCCGGTGCTTCACTCCGGCTCCCCACCTGCCCCCTACCTCACCCTCCCTGGGTGGGCACTTCTTTATATAGGCTTTCTCTGGACTGTCATATGACTAAGTACCCAAAATCCCATTGGATCCTTATACTCTTGTGCCACCAGGGGGCAGTTAACAGTGATTCCAACATTCTTGCTGGCTGCAATTTTTTGTTTTTTTTCCAGATCTCCTAGCCCTGCTAATTCGGTGTGTTTCTGGACCAGTTGTAGCTCTAGTCCACCGTGACTACGACCTCTTGCCTGCTAGGTTTAAACCTCCCTAGGCTGTTTTGGTGATCCGGTGGCAATCCATCTCTCCACTACCTAGTGCAGGTCTTAGCTTCCACGTACTGCTGCCACAGGGACTCTCTCCTCAAATAAACTTTTTCCTCTTGAGTCCCTGGATTTTAAGATGCCGTCTTGCTGCCCATCCATCATGCCATATGTAGCTCTATGAACCATGCCTCTCCCTTGTACCACAGTGGACCCTGAACCAAAAAACTTGCTAAGGTACCATCTGGGAGGCATAGCTCTCATCCTTCTAGCTCTACTCATTATGGATATACCGTCGCTCCTGATCCCCTGTGACCACCTTGGCATAGTGTCAGGCACCCGTAACTTTCACTTCTCCAACCTAATAGTCACCAAACTCTGGCCTGTT
Organism: Neoceratodus forsteri; assembly: GCA_016271365.2. Classification (NCBI taxonomy): domain Eukaryota; kingdom Metazoa; phylum Chordata; order Ceratodontiformes; family Ceratodontidae; genus Neoceratodus; species Neoceratodus forsteri. The sequence continues at coordinate 992,590,828 of CM057449.1, forward strand.
TGCTCTTGGCAATTTATCCTATATCTGAAGGGCTGTACTTATTATATGCTTCTTGGACTTGATAAGTGGAGTAGAAGGCCTGTCCAAATCCAAATCATTCTCTCAGTTAGGCTTTGCTTCTTGGCCTCTCTTATTCTACTTTTGGTAGGTGATGTTGAGGCCAATCCAGGTTCCCCTTCTCACTTCTCTTCGGATGACTTGTCAGGGCTATCTAAAAAGGGGCTCGTTATTGCTCACCTGAATACAAGAAGTCTCATATGCCACATGGATGAACTTGTGGCATGGATGAAAGAATACAACCCAGATATTCTTTGTCTCACTGAAACGTGGCTAAAACCCAGTATACCTGACACTCTCTGCTCAATAGCTAACTATTCCCTGATTCGTAGGGATAGGCCAACTAAGAAATGAGGTGGTGGCATTGCCATCTATCACAAAGATCACCTCAACCTAACAGCTATTAGTGACCAGACCTCTTCCACACTATGTGAATGCTTACATGTCACTGTCACACTAGGAGCAAAGAAACTCCATATCATCTGTGCCTATAACCCCCCCCCCCACTGTTGGCTTGGCAGGGTTTCAGGACCTACTCGACACAATGTTTACACTTGCCAATCAAAATGAGCTAATAATCCTGTGGGACATTAACCTAAATTGGCTGGGTCCTGTTCATAGCTCCTTGGTATCGGTAGCCAGTAGTTATAACCTGCATCAGCTGATTACTGAGCCTACTAGGACACCAAGTCCAACTATAACTGGTACCCTTCTGGACTGGCTACTGACAAACCGTCCAGAACATGTGACCTCAACTGGGATTCTTGCCGACACTATAATGGACCATACTCCAATTTTCTACCTGTAGGCCTCTGCCGACCTGCCATCTCCTCTACCTCGCTATGTTACTTTCACGAATTTTGGGCACTTGGATGAAAATGCATTCTGTCTAGACATGTCAAGCATAGACTGGACCAAAATCTATTACACTAATGATGTTGAAGAGGCTCTTCAGGTCTTTCTCAACAAATTTATTGATATTCAATTTAGGCATGCCCCTAAGATCACTAGGAGAGTCAGAGGCAAACCTACTAGATGGCTACATAAGGACCTCCTAACTGAGTTATGTGAGAGAGACAAACACTTTAAACTAACTGGGCAGCTGTCTGACTTCAACATCTATAGGTCTCACAGAAATCTCTGCAAAAGGAAAATAACATTAGCCAAAAGTAAATACTGCCAGGACAGTTTGTGAGCTTGGCGTTGGACTCTAGGAAATTCTGGTTTCATATCAAGACTTTTCTAGGATCCTCCCAGTCTTACACCCCTTCAGATATGATACTAAATGGGGCTCACTCTAATGACCCAAAGACTATAGCCAGTGCTTTCAACCAAATGTTCTCGGATCTGTCCCTGTACACCTCTGCCTTCCAACCACTGGCCTCCTGCCCTCAGTCTCATGGAGAACACAGGTCACCCGGCTCCTCTACGTTCTCCCAAACATCATCACATACCATGCCTTTCTACTTTAAGGCTATAACTGCTCAGGAGGTCTTTAAACTCCTCTTAACTATATCTGACAATAGTAGTGTATGGTCAGACTTCCTTGAACCTCACCTCCTCAGACTTGCAGCCTGCTATATAACCTCTCCTTTGGTGAACATATATACATTATCCCTGTCTAGTGGCACAGTTCCAGCCCTGTGGAAAGCAGCTTGTATAACTTCAGTCTTCAAAAAAGGGGACAAAAAGTATATCGGTAATTACCATCCCATTCCTATTCTCTCAGTCTTGTCCAAACTACTTGAGAAGGCCGTTACCACCCAAACACTGGACTTCCTTTCACGATATGGTATTCTCTCTGATGCTCAGCATGGTTTCAGGAAAAATCACAGCACGTCCACTGCTCTACTAAAACTTACCTCTGATAGTCTCTCTAACATGGATTTGGGTAGACTTACTGGGGCTGTTTTCATCAACCTTACAAAGGCCTTTGACCTAGTGGACCACCCCCTACTTCTATCCTGCCTTCGCAGCATGGGTTTCTCTACCCCGGTTGTTCACTGGTTTAGCAGCTACTTGTCCTGCAGATCACAAGAGGTGAAATTTAACGCAGCTATATCTGAGGTTGCCTCAATTAGTGTGGGTGTGCCTCAGGGCTCCATCCTGGGGCCAGTCCTCTTCTCGCTGTTTGTAAATAATGTCCCTAGTGCACTGCAAAGCTGCTCATCTCTCCTGTATGCAGACGATCTTGTTGTCTTTGCAAGTGATAACAAAGTGGAGAACTTAAACTCTGACCTCTCAAACAACTTCAAAAATGTCCAGAACTGGATCTATGAACATAAACTTGTGCTCAATGCGAAGAAAATAAAGGTTATGCTCTTTGGCTCAGCCACCAAACTTCAAAACTGTCTTTCCTCCCTTGCAGTGCAGGACCTTGATGGTATTGAACTCGAAACTGTCACGTCTTTTAATTATCTTGGGGTCATGCTCGACCAATCCTTGGACCTTAACCTTCATGTTCAATCCACCTGCAAGGCAGTAAACAGTAAACTGGGTGCTGCGTACAAGTTGGGTTTCATGCTAATGCCATCTGCTAAACAGGCCATTGCCAGAGGAATACTGCTTCCTTCCCTTACCTACTGTGCCCCCCTCCTTGCCAGTGCCCAGAAACCACCCTACAGAAATAGGATGTCACATACAATAACATATGTCGTTATACATCCTCCTCCTCTTGACTAAAACACTGTTGTCAGCTTTATGACGACCTTGGCTAGCTCTCCCCTACCACATTAAGACAATATTATCTTGGCTCCCTTACTGACTCAATTGTTAGGCTCACAAGCCCAAAATCTCTTGCGGAGCTGCTAACTCCTCACACAGACCCTCACGAACTGAGGTCTGCTGACAAATCTCTATTAAATGTTCCCGGATGCTATACCTCTAAGGGCACTGGGGCTTTCAAGTACGTGGCTCATCAGTTTTGGAATACACTTCCCCTTGAACTCAGATTGACTGGTTCCCATCAGCGCTTCAAAAATGAATGTTGTCGTTATCTACTGCATGCTGACCCCTGCACTTGTTTTGACCCTACCAGATACCTTGGTCATACCTGTCTGCCTCGATGCCCTATTATCCTTCTCCTACCTCTGCACTTGTTTTGTCCCCACCTGATACCTTGGTTATACTTGTCTGCCTCTGTGCCCTATTATCCTTCTCCTATCACTGTACATGTCCCGTCCCCTTCCTTTACCTTCTTGTCACTTTGCTACCTCAGTGTCTCTCCTTCCTGCCCACCTCCTCCTCCTCTTCCTCTATCTCTCAACTTTATTGCTGAGATAATTATGACAGCTGAGTTTTCCCGGTACGGTATTCTTACTTGTATTACATGATGTTATATCCCCTCGACATTTGCTATCTATCTTGATTGCTTGTTCAATGATGTCTACTGTGTTGCTCTAGTTCCTTATACTGTTTCCCATCTGTAAAATTGTTTCTCTACTCGGGAATTTGTTATTGCTGCCCTCCCCATTCATTTATGTTTTACCCCACTGTTCTTGCATCTATGTACATTGCCCTCCACCTTGAAAAGTGTATTGTTTGCTTCTTACCTTATTTGAAATGTACTTGTGTTTGCTCAGTTTGTTCTGTACTCTCCCAGGTCATGCCTGAAAATAGTAATCATGTTGGCAAGTGCACTTACCCAGTAAACAAAAACTAAATAAATAAATAAAATAATAACAACGATAACCTGTTTCCACCTATAGTACCTCCATCTTGTGTGGGCTGAGTCGTAGCTAGCTGTGTGTTATCCAGTTCTGGATCTCTTCCAGGCAGTTGTTAATCACAGAGACCGCCACCTGGTTTCCGGGTGCACAGGAGAGGTAAAGCTGGGTATCATCAGCATAACAATCAAAACCCAGTCCATATCACCTGATAATGTCCCGCAATGGAAGCATATATATCGTGAACAGTAAGTGCGACAGGACAGACCCCTGTGAAACACCACAGGACAGTGGCATCGGGCTAGATGAGGCTAACCCTATCATCACCCTTTGCATTCTGTCCATGAGAAAGGACCTAAACCAGTTGATGACTGTTCCAGTTAGTACAACACAGTTCCGCAAATGGTCCAGCAGCACCTCGTGGTCCACGGTATCGAACGCTGCCGAGATATTGAGGAAGATTAAGATAGTACGCTCTTCCCTATCCCTCGCCATTAGGAGGTCATTTAGCACCCTCACCAGGGCGGTCTTGGTACTATGCCCAGACTTGAACCCAGATTGGAAACATTTATAAATGGTGGAGGGGTCAAGATGCCTCTTGAGCTGACAGGCCACCACTTTTTCTAGAACCTTCACCAAAAATGGGAGGCTCGAGACTGGCCTGTAGTTGCTGAGACACTCTGGGTCTAACAAGGGTTTTTTTCAATAGGGGCCTAACCAAAGCCTCTTTTAAAGCCTTAGGGAAGGCCCCATTCTTGAGGGAACTCCAGACAATTCCAACAACCACAAGTCCTATCAGGTCCACACATCTGACCAAAAGGCAGGTTGGACCTGGGTCCAGATCACAATATGTTGGCTGTAGCATCAAGATTTTGTCAGTCACTGCCTCCATTCCAGCCAGGTCAAACTTAGCCCAGACAAGAAAGGTGCCCCAACACGGCTCAGGATGGACCCCACAACCCCTTTATGCGGAACTGGAGGAGATCTCGGCCCTGACAGAGGACACCTGGTCCGCAAAGAACAGAGCAAACTTATTGCACCTTGTGCTCAAACCTGCTCCTCCCACATGGAGACAGGTCAGATGCAATAGCCTATCTACCATGTGAAAGAGCTGAGCTGGTCTGTTCCCTGCCACAGCAATCTTCCTAGACAAAAAAATCTGCCTTTTTTCTTGAGATTGCCCCCGATAGACTGCATAATGTGTCTTCAGGGCCAATTTGTCCTCCTTCAGGACAGAACTCCTCCAGTGCTGCTCTAGCCTCCGACCCTTAGTCTTTAACTCCCTAAGCTTCCCATCAAACCATCGGGGCCATCGGCAAGTAGACAGTGGTCAGACATGGTCAGGTGCGATCGAGTCGAAGGCCGCAACAACAGCCCTGTTACAAGCCACCACTGCCTCCTCCAGCCCGATTGCACTCGCAGTCTTCACACTTGATAGGTCCAGTATCGCCTGTAGTTCTGCTGGGGAGAATCCCCTTAAGGGGTGATACCAGACCATCTCCACAGAGGCCGGATTCTCCAGGGGGCCCCATATGTGAACCCCATGGTGCTATGATCTGACCAAACAATCAGATCAATTCTGTGGTCATTGACCCAAAGACCCAGAGTGAACACCAGGTCAAAAGTGTGACTGTGCAAGTGGGTTGCAGAGGTGACAATTTGCGACAGGCCTAGGACCTCAATAGTCTGCAGGAGGTCACCTCCCACTGTCGGGAGCCCATCCTTGACCCATGCATTGAAATACCCCAGAATTAGCCATCTGGGAGATTCCAACACCAGACCGGCAAGGAAGTCTCTGAACTCCTGCAAAAATCCACCACCCACAACAGGATGGCAGTAGACTCTGAGAATCCTGTAAACCATGCTCAGAACACCCCCAGTGCAGCAACACACTCAAATGACCCAGTAGGACCCACTGGCAGCACTGTGAGGCCCAGGCTGGCTTTGACACAGATGGCCACACCCTCGCCTCTGTGATCCTTCCTCGGGCTGTATATCACAGCATACTCATCTGGAACTGCTCCCTCTAATATTAGTACAGCACTTTCATCCAGCCAAGTCTCTGTGATGCATGCCAAGTCTACTGAGGAGATCACATCCACTAAGACTACAGTGGCAGCCTCCTGCCCACCAACAAAGGTGGAGCCCTTGGGTATGGGAAACCACAGGAGTGTGAGCAGCTTTTCAGAGTAAGTCCTGCCAGCCACAGGCTACCAAGCAGTAGTGGGTAGGGGGCCTGGGTTTGATCCCCAGTGTCAGACTTTTTTTTGCATTCTCACAACAATTTCTGTAGTATGAGAGAAATTGTTAGGTGCCCTTTCTGATGTAAATGGTAAAGTTTCAGCAAAGTTTGAAGCTCTACATTATTGATAACTTGAAAAGTTCCAGCTAAGACTTTCAGGTATGAATGTAGTTTAGGAATCATTACTTCAAATTGCCAGACTGGTGCATTAGTAAATTCACTGCAGCGAGGGGATTCACTGTAGCTGGGGGTAGGGTCTGCATTTAGTGCATCAGTAGAGCTACAGTCTACCAATCATTAGTAGGCAGTGGATCTGGGGTTTGATCCCCAGTGTGGGACTTTTGTTTGCTTTCTTACTCACTTTCTGCAGTTTGAGAGAAAAGTGTTTGATGTCATTCCTGATCTTAGTGCTGGAGTTTCAGCAAGATGTGAAGTTCTATATTGCTGATAAATTTAAAATTTCCAGTGGAGACTCTGAGGCTTGAATGCAAAGTGGTGGGAACATTACTTCAAAATGACTGACAGGTTCAGTATTAAATCCACTGCAGCTGTGTGTGTCTGGGGTGGGGTCTGCACTCGGTGCTAAATGTGCTTTTCCACAGCATGCATTTTTCTGTCACAGAGATTTTGTACAGCTGTAGAGCTACAGGTTACCAAGCAGCAGTGGTGAGCAGGACTGGTCTTGATCTCTCGTGAGGGACACTCAATACGATGTCTATAGCATGAGGGAAGTTGTTAGATGCCCTTGCAGATGTTAATGATAAGAGTTTCAGCAAAGTTCAAAGTTCTATATTGCTCATAACTTGAAATGTTCCAAAACTGGGAACTTTGGGCTTCAATGTAGCTTGGGAAATATTACTTCAAATTGACAGACTGGTGCATTACTAAATGCAATGCTGCTGTTGGGGAGGTCTGTACTTAGTGTTGGATGTCCTTTGCACAGCAAGCATTTCTTTTCATAGAAACACAGACTTTGACGGCAGATAAAGTCCACTTGGCCCACCTAGTCTGCCCATTTCCCTACCTACAGGATCAGCTGCAGACCCTAGTTAACCAGCAGCCTATTTCTTCCTACACACCACAAAAATTTCCTTATGTCTGTCCCATGCATTCTTGAATTCTGTCACAGTTTTAGACCCCACAACCTCCTCAGGAAGGCTGTTCCATACATCAACCATCTTCTCTGTGAAAAAATACTTCCTCATATTGCCCCTGAACCACCCCCCATCTTCAAATTGTGCCCCTTTGTTCTTGCACATCTCTTTTTCTGAAAGATGCTACCCTCTTGAACTTTGTTGATTCCACTGAGATACATAAAAGTTTCTATCATGTCCCCCCTCTCCCTCCTTTCCTTAAGGGTATACATATTAAGCTCCTTTAGTCTCTCCTCATATGGCTTCTTGCAGACCCTGCACCATTTTCATTGCCCTCCTCTGTACTGCCTCTATCCTGTCTATGTCCTTGCTGAGACGGGGTCTCCAGACTGGATGCAGTACTCCAGATGGGGTCTCACCAACTGTCTGTACAGAAGGATAACAACTTCCTGTTTTCTGCTGGTAATGCCTCTCCCTATACATCCCAGTATCCCCCAGCCCTCCCTACTGCCTTCTGGCATTGCTTGCTAACATTAAGGTCATCTGATATGATTACCCCCAGGTCCCTTTCCATTGTTGTTGTTGTTACTACCCCCCGCATTGTGTAATCTTCCCCTGGGATTTTGTTTCCCAGGTGCATTATTTTACACTTCTTTGCACTTACTCCAAGCTGCCATACTTCTGATCATTCCTCCAACCGTGCCAAGTCCCTTCTCATCCTATTCAAGTGGTGGACTATGGGATCAAACCCCAGAGAGTGACTTTTTTTCCTTACTCAGTTTCTATAGTATGGGAGAAATTGTTTGATGCTGCTGACATTAACGATAGAGTTTCAGTATGATGTGAAGTTCTATATTGCTGATAACTTGAAAATTTGAAACTTGAAATTTCTAGCTGAGACGGAGAATGCAATTTGTGAACATTACTTGAAACTGACTCCCTGGTTCAATACTAAATCCACTGCAGCAGGGGTGTAGCTAGGGATTTCAGATCTGCACACCAAGTGGACTCACTGCTACCCCAACCCCTTGTTAGGGTGTGCTACCCCTCCCCCCCCCGACTGCAGGTGTGTGTGGGGTGGGGTCTGCACTCAGTGCTGAATGTCTTTTTTCCACAGCATGCATTTTTGTCATAGACACTTTGCCCAGCTGCAGAGCTACAGGCTACCAAGCAGTAGCGGGTAAGAGGCCTGGGTTTGATTCCCAGTGTTGGATATTTTTTTCTTTCTTACTCAGTTTGTATAGTATGAGAGAAAGTGTTTGATGTCATTCCAGATTGTAGTGATAGAGTTTCAACAAGATGTGAAGTTCTATATTGCTGATAACTTGAAAATTTCCAGCTGAGACTTGAAGGTTTGAATGCAGATTGGGAACACTTCTTCAGCATGACTGTTAGGTTCACTACTAAATCCATTGCAGCTGTGTGTGTGTTTGTTTTTGGTATTGCACTCAGTGCTCAATGTCCTTTGCCACAGTATGCATCTCCTATCATAGAGCTTTTGTACAGTGATAGAGCACAAGGTACCAAGCAGTAGTGGGTAGGGGGCCTGGGTTTGATCCCCAGTGTGGGACATTTCTTTTTTCATTCTCACTACCAGTTCTGCAGCATGACATAAATTGTTTGATGCCCTTGTTGATATAAGTAGTACAGATTCAGCAAAGTTTGATGTTCTACATTGTTGATAACTGGAACAGTTCCAGCTGAGACTTTCTCGTATGAATGCAACTTGGGAAACATTACTTCAAGTTGCTAGACTTGTGCATTACTAAATGTACTGCAGCTGTGGGAGCACACTCAGTACTGGATGTAATTTGCCACTGCAAACATTTCCTTTCAAAGTGCTTTAGTGCAGTGGTAGCACTACAGACACCATGCAGGTGTGGGTAATGAATCTGGGTTTGATCCCTAGTCTGGGACTATTTTTTTCTTTCTTACTCAGTTTTTATAGTGCAAGAGAAAGTGTTTCATGTCATTACTGATCCTGCACTCAGTACTGGATGAAATTTACCACAGCATACATTTCTTTTCCAAGTGCTTTAGTACAGTGGTAGCACTACATACACCAAGCAGTAGTGGGCAATGGATCTGGGTTTCATCCCTAGTGTGAGACATTTTTTTTGTCTTTCTTACTCAATTTCTGGGCTTGCCTGCAGTTTCTGAGACAGAAAATGTGGTGGATTGGAATACATAGACTGCACAGGAATACTGTCTGCAGTAAGATGTCAAGCATCATGCGTTGCGTCACTCGTGTGTGGGAAAACTGCACTACGAAGTCCATAGTAATGTGCACATGGAGTATATGTGCAAGTGTGGTGTTGATTATATATATATGAAGGGGAGTGCAGGGGTGAAGCCCCCTGTTGACAATGCTGAAGGACACAGCGAAGTAGAAAAATAATGTTGTTGACTGCAATATGGTGTTGAGTAACTGTTTATTTAGGGGTGCTGTTTACTTGGGAACAGCGAAGGAGAAGAAATGATGGTGATGTTTTCCTGTGTGATGTTCACTATTTAGAGCAGTCCATGCTATAGTAGTCAGGATCGTGTCACACTATATCTGCTGGCGGTAGGGTGTGTTCTGTAGGGTATACTCTGTTTATTAGTGTTAGGAAGGTCATGAACTTGTCTGTGGATATATTTAGGCATTTCTTCCTGATGCAGTACTCGGCGAAGTATGATGCATATAGTTGTTTTAGCATTCCCTGTCTTGGTAGTGACGTCTTCAGAGCATGCCAGAAGGATTCCATAGTGTTCATGTGGGCACCACATTCGGGATGTACAAAGTATTTAAAATGGTGCACTCTCTAATGGGCATGGGGTCATAATGTCCATAGCAAAAACAGCATGACAATAAATGCAGTAGTCAAAATGCCATCCTCCGACATCTTGTTGGGTTAAACACAGAACCTAACATAACAGCGCACACGCCATACAACACAATGGCACTCTTTGTTTCTTGTGGGGGGGTAGCACCCTGCGCACCCCCCGATGTAGCTGGATTAAAAATAACCAACTATGACGGGGTGTGGACTTGATGTGGAGAAACACCGGATGAGGAGAAAACCTTTTTTTTACAAAAAAAAAAAAAGGAACAATACCATGAGACGTTGGGGGGAATTGAACAGTGGTCCCAGATCTTCAATCCTGCTATGTACAGGTGTCTTAGCCACTCCACCACAGGAGCAGCTCAACCAGGTGTTAAACCACATGGCAATTTGATCCCTTTTCAGTTAAAGTGCAGAGCAACAAGGGTAACAGTAATTCCCTACCACTATTATGCCCCTGTCACTCTAAATATTTCAGCGCTTTACACAGCATGGTTCTTGCCGTGCTATTCTTGTAGTGATTTATTATCTCGGTACCCTCTGATGTATGTATCCTAATGATGGTAATGCATCATATGCTTTCCACGAGTCTGTCACAATGGTCGTTCCAGGTACAGTATATGTTCCTGTATGATGGGTACGATTGTCTTGGCATCTCTCTTGTTGACAATTTTAAAGAAACATTTTTGGATTTCCTTTTTGATGCCCTTCAAGATCCAGATGATGTCTACCCGTCTTACTCGGTCATACTTTCCCTTCCCAAATCTGGATTCATCTATTTTGGCTGTTTTCTCTGGTCCTCCCAATGTGTCATTGTCTAGCTGTATTATTTCAACACAGATGTCTCGGCAATAGTTGAACCAGTCAACTGTTGTGTGACTGGTTCCAATTCCAAGCTGGACCTCCACGTATTCCTTTGGTATATTGTACATCCAGTAGTATGTCAGCTTTAGGACTTCTATAGTGAGGTGTGAGTTAGTGAACCATGATCCAGTTCAGAATGAAATTTTTCTTTGGCATTTGTAGTAGCTACAGATCCATTCTCTGCCATCCTTTGTTCTTTGTGTGTCTTGGAGCTGCATGGTACATGCCCAGCATTTACTGCACATGGTGTATTGTTTCACAAGATTATGGGTGCACAGCCACTGGAATGGTTCTTCGTTCTGTGTGCACATTTGCTTTAGGTCATCATTCTGCAATGGTGCCTGTCTTGCCATTTCTTTTTTTTGTTTTGTTTGTGTGTGTGCTAACTTGTGTTTAGGGTGTTCTGTATACATGGGAGACTTGACTGTGTGCATGTTTCACCTGGAGGTGTTAATTGTTTTTTGACTAATCCGGCTGTTGGTTAGGTTACTTCTTGCTGGGGTATGTGCATTCCTCCTCATTATATGTGAAGTCTCGTTGTTGAACGAGACTTCACACACGACTTCTCGGCCACCACATTTTCTGCCCCAGAAACTGCAGTTGTTCCAGTTTTAATAGTATGAGAGAAACTGTTTTATATCATTCCTGATCTTAGTGACAGAGTTTCAGCAAGATGTGGATTTTTCTATTGCTAATAACTTTGAAATTTCCAGCTGAGACTTGGAGATTTGAATACAACTTGGGAACATTGCTTCAAACTGACTGACAGGTTCATTACTAAATCCACTGCAGCTGTATGTGTTGGGGGAGGGGGGGGTCTTCACTCAGTGCTGAATGTGCTTTACCACAGCATGCATTTGCTGTCACAGAAACTTTATACAGCTTTAGAGATACAGGCTACCAAACAGTAATGAGTAGGGGACCTTGGTTTGATCCTTAGTGTGAGACTAGCGAGGCTGCCCAAGTATTGCAGCAGCTGGCCAATTGTACGGGGAGCCCCTCCTGATCAAGTTAAAGTAGTGGGAAGCCTACCTTTGGGAGTGGACAGCAAGCCCTGGACACACCCCAGGGGATAGGCATCTTCATGCCCCTCAGGAAGGGGGGTTTGGGTGGGGAGGAGCCAGTAGGATATATTGGATTGCTGCCTGGGGTCCAGTCCTCTGTCTCCTCTGACTACCAGAAGCCTGGAGGCCCTAAGGGTAATGGGGAAGAAGAATGTAGCCTAGAGATTAGAGGAAGGGACTGCGAAGTCCCGGGTTGTTTCACTCAAACTCCATGTGATTATCAAGGGTCCTGAGCATGGGAGCAGTTAGTAGAGTTTAGTGGTTCCATGGACAAAGCTGTATGCCAGGACACTTGCAGGAAGGTCACCTAAAATAGGTACTGATTGGAGATATTGGAGTGGTTGGCAAAATGCTGGATTGCAGGATCATCTAGCAGTGCCGTACAGCTCAGCGAATAGCCGGATTCCTCACTTACTCTCTCGCAGTGGTCGCTGGTGGGCACGGGTCGATGAAGCTTTGCAGTGACCCTCCAGGTACTCGTGGGAGGCTCGGTGTCTCCCCCGATCCTTGTGTTGGCTGCTGCCACCATTTGTTTGCCCTGCTCCCATTGCTCCCTCAGCAGGATGCAGTATTTATGTCGTGGCTGTTGCGCTGGTTGTCCTTCTTGGAGTCGGAGTTCTTCATGGTCTCTGAGGCAGACCGCACAGTAGCAATAGCTTATGGAGAGGGATCTAATCAGCTCCAGAGGGGACTGAGTGCCCATTCTGCCCCTCTAGCCCTTCTTGCTGCTTGGTCTTGGTGCCAATGGGGGTTTGCAGTACCAGACTACATTTCAGCTTCTCCTCCTATTCTCTGAGGCTCCCAAGTAAGATCACAGATTGGGACAGCGAGGCACGTGATATCGCGAGAGCCGCGAGTGTGCCGGCTATGTTGTGCATGGCATTTAGGCATCTGATGTAATGCCAAGATAGCGGGGCCATTGGGAGCTGCCTACTCAGTGTGAGACACTGGTACACTGCGAGGACAGCGTCCCTGAGTCTATCTCAATTTTTCTCCATTTCTGGGAGCCTCAAGCTTGGCTCCAGGGTTACTGCCATGGGCCATGCTATCATGCCAGCTGTGGCTAGGGGTACAGGAAGTTTTTATTCCTGGTGGGTGGCTGCCTAGCAAAACCCCTTCTCTCATGTACTGTGACTTGGCTGCTGCAGAGTAGCCTGTGCAGCTGGGAGACTTCTTGGTGCCCATGGTGAAGAAATATTAATAAATAAATACTTAAATGATAGATATGAATTAATCAAGGTGGTAATTCACACAATGTCATTCATTCAAGACCATGAACATTTGCATCCATGCAGACATGGAGTGGGGGTTATTCCATACTGGCTGAGGTATTTTACCTCTGGATATCCTGGGTGGCATGCTGCAACTCCTCTCCGCTGCCCATTCTCTCCTTACCAGCCATTACAATGCACCCCCCCTTTTTTCTCCCCCTATTTTCACTCTGTCTCTCTGGGTTAAGGTGGTATGCAACAGGTGGGAGACTGCTGCTGTCTGGATACCGCTCTGTAATTTTACTAATCTAGCTTGTTGGAGAGGTGGGCATTAAGTTGTCTTTGCAGGCAATGACATCCAGGAAGAGAAACCCCATCACCCAAAGTGCTGGCGGCGGCCGAAAAGAAGCTTCGAGCCTTATATAAGAAGAATGGTGCCACATGGCTGGAGGCTTGCTTAGAAGGGTTGAAAGAGTAGTCGACATCCCCTGTGAAGAAGAGGGTTGGAGGAAGAAAACCACTACGGCTATCGAAGGTGCACCCTGACGGGTCAAAGGTGGGGGCCAGTCAGGTAAGGCAGGATTTGGGGGCAGTTAGGGGCAAGGAGTCCGACAACGACTCAGAAGGGCTGGTAGAGGTCAGTACAGTGGAGACTGATGGCGGTGAATCACCAGCAGCTCTGGACTCTTCTGATGAGGAAGGGGGTAGATAGTGAGCAGCCTAGGGTCAAAGACAGCCTGTGGGCAGTGGCAGAGGAGTGCTTCAAGCAATTAGTTGGGGTAGTGGTGGATCTGGTGGCGGAAATTAAAAATAAGACTGTCCCAGGTCCGTCAAGTGGGAATGGTGCAGGGAAGGATCAAAGCCAAACAAGCCACCACCTCTTCCTCCACCAGAGAATCCTTATGCAGGGCTTGACACTCCGGTGGGCACTCATTTAATGGATAAGGTTAGGCAGCAGATTAAAAAATAGCGAGTATGTAGATATTTTCTCCCTCTTAAACAGACCAGTAGAGCCCACAGAGGGTAAGAAAGAGAAGGGGGATGATCAAGATTGCAAGAAGGTCAAGGTTCCATGCACTTATGACACTTGGGTGGTGGCATTTCTCATATATGCCACTGTCTTATTGCAAGCTGATGAGAAACAAGGGGTGGAAGTACTCAATTATATGCATCAGATTTCCTTGATGCATAGAAAGAAGGGGAGTATGACCTGGCTAGACTATGATGAAGAATTTCGTGGAGGTGCCATGTGGACACAGCGGTGGGCTGGGGTAAGTTAGACATGCCACTGATGGTGGATGTCATGCAAGGAGGAGGAGAAAGAGTGCAGCACACAGACGGTAGGCTTCCCATTAAGGTGCCAGTGCAACACACCGCTGAGGGCATGTCCCAGCAGCTGTGCTACATTTATACCCAATCTGCGTGAACGTGCACCAGCTGCAAGTTCAAGCACACATGCATGGCCTGCCGGAAACAGCACCCCTTTCTTCAATGTTCTTCAGCACAAGGGGAAAGGAGGGTGTGTGTGTGTGTGTGTGTGTGTGTGTGTGTGTGTGTGTGTGTGTGTGTGTGTGTGAAGTTTGAGGTAGGTTTACAAAGTCCCTGGGTGGGAAGTCTCCCCATCATGGTATGGATAAGAAGGATTAAGCCATGGCTCAACAAGTACCTGGACAGAGCAGCCGGCAACTTGATGGAAAGTGGGTTCTTGAAGGGTTTTCAGGATTCCGTACTCTGGCCCCAAGAGGGCATTAGAGGTGGACAACCTGAGATTCACCAGGTATTGGCCACAAGTTGTACGGGAAAAACTGGAGAAAGAGAGGTGGCTGGGGTGAGTGAGCGAACCTTTCATTAGGCCTCTGTGGGAGAATTTACAGATTTCACCTATTGGCTTAGTGCCCAAGAAATTCCTGAGGGAATTTCAGATGATTAACTACCTGTCATACCCAGACGGGGACTCTGTGAATGATCACATCGATTCCTTACACACATCAGTGCATTATCAGTCCTTCAACAGAGCCATTGTGGTGGTCCAATCAGCAGGCCCTGGGGCACTCATGGCAAAGGCTGACATCGAGTCAGCATTTCGTTTGCTCCTAGTGCATCACGAGGACAGAGTACTGTTGGGCATGAAGTTCGACAGCAACTATTATGTGAACAATTGAATACCCATGGGCTGTGCAGTAGCCTAAGCGGTATTTGAGCTGTTCAGCACTTTCCTGCATTGGGTTATAGCACAGGTTGCAGGCAGTGAAGCCATAGTGCACTACCTCAATGACTTCTTGTTTGTGGGTCTGGCAGACTCTCAGATCTGTGGGGGAATCGTTGCAGCCTTTGAACAGGTGTGCAAGGATTTTGGGGTGCCCTTGGCGTTTGAAAAATTGGGGCCCCCAGGGATGGTACTCCCCTTTTTGGGCATCAAAATTGATTCTGATCATAGGCTATGTTGGTTGCCGCAGGACAAACTGGAGACACTGCGGGGTCTCCTGCAGAGGATCATGGGATGAAGAAAGTCACCCTCTGGGAGTTGCAACAGTTGGTAGGAGACCTCAACTTTGCATGCCGGGTTATCCCAGTAGGCTGGACGTTTATGCGCCAGTTGGCAAAGAGGGGTGTAGGATGCACTAAACTGCATCACAGGATATGGGTCACGGAACAGTTCAGGGAAGATTTACAAGTTTGGTGGGTATTTTTGGACCACTTTAACAATGTGGCCATGTGGCAAGTCCCTTGGGTGGGAGAACCCTTGGAGTTGTACACTGATGTGGCTGGAGGGTTGGGATTTGGAGCCTATTTCCACGGGGAATGATGTGCAGGACAGTGGATGGCAGGGTGGCAGGAAGCAGACCAGGGCAAGCAGATCACACTGCTGGAGTTCTTTCTGGTGGTGGTGGCTCTTTGTGTCTGAGGTCCTAGGCTGAGGGAAAGGGTAGTGCACTTCAGGTCAGACAACATGGGCGTGGTGCATACTATCAACAAACAGTTGGGTCCCATGGGCCCATTGGGGGATTTAATGCGGGTTTTTGTTTTAAAATGCATGCTATTTAATGTTACTTTTAAGACGGTGCACGTGTTTGGAGCTGACAACAGAATTGCTGATGCTTTATCTTATTCACAGTGGCAGAGATTCTTTGAATTGGCACCAGCAGCAGACAAGCAGCCATGAAGGGTACCACCCTTCCTGTGGGAGGTGGTGACCGAGAGACTTGGAGATGCATAGGTAATTCCATTGCACCCAGAACCAAAGAGGCATACTGCCGAGGGAAGGGGTGGAACATTATATTGCCATTCAGGAGACCGCAGGGTGGGCAGACATCTGGCCCGTTCCAGTGGACCAATTGTGCAGATACATCATGGCTGGCAGACAAGCAGGATGTTCACCATGGGTGATGGGACAACATCTTGCTGGTCTATCATGGTTAGCAAGGGCCATGAGGATGGCAGATAACACAAGAGCTTTTAAGGTACGGAAGCTATTCGAGGATAGGCGAAGGGAGGTATCTAGCCCTCCCAGATGTGAGGCGGCCCATTACCCCGGCGATTCTGGTCAACATTTGGAGAGTACTGCCCATGATCTGCTGGAACAAGTATGAAGCCCGATTGTTCAATACTTTGTTTTCTGTGGCTTTCTGTGGAGTGTTTATGGTGTCAGCGCTCATGCAAGCCACAGTTGGTAAGGGCACCCCTAGTCTATTGGTGCAGGATGTGGTATCAGTGGGGACAAGAGTCTACTTCCAATTATGTAGGTCTAGGGCGGAGCAACATAGGGTAGGGCACTGGTATGAGGTTAAAGCCTTGGAGTGATCTGGTTGGCCATTGGGTTGCATGATTGCTGACTACTGGGCATCCAGCCCAGAGTTAGGGGAAGCCTTCTTTCATCACCAGGAAGATAGGCCGGTGACGGCATATCAATTCAGGTTCATACTGAGTTACGCAATTCAGCAGGTGGGGCTGAATGTCAGTGAATATAGTACCCATTCCTTCCAGATAGGAGCCTCAATGAATTGCCAGAAGTTTGGGCCTGTCTGAATCAGAGATTCAGGCCCTAGGACGCTGGAGGTCCCAGGCATTCTTGCGCAATGTACGGCCACATTTGCAGTAATGCTTTCTTGTCTCTTGGAGGCCCCAGGAATGACACTGTAGGCATATGGGTATGTGGACACTCTTTCATTTGGTAGGCAGCGAAGACAGCAGCTGGCCAGCCGGGGGGAAGCAACTTGTCATTGCCACAACACACAGCCCAAATCAGGTGGCTGGGGGTTAAGGATTTGCATTGGGAGGGGTTGCTTCCAAAGTTGCAAGAACAGGCTGGCCAGTAGAAGATGCCTGACATTTTATTGATTCACTTGGGTGGCGAAGACGTGGGCTACCAGAAGACAGTGAATCTGCTGCTGGAAATGAAGGATGATTTGCATTCCATTAAGGCTTGGTGGCCCCCATACAACTTTCATCTGGTCTCACATGTTGATGAGGGAGCATTGGCTACAAGCAAGGAGTGGGGCAACGCTGAATAGAGTCTGCATGAGGATTAATATGGAGTCCTTGGGGGGTGCAGTAGTGAGACATGATAAGATTTACATTACCCGCCAGGGCCTAATGGTGGGTGAGGAGGGGCAAGTGCTGGAGGAAGGTTTGAATAGCTTATTAGAAGATTTTCAGAGGATCTTGGAGGGCAGAAAAGCAGGTGGCTTGGGGGATTGGACTTGGTCCAGCCTGTAGTGGCACAGGAGGAGTGTATGAGGAAGGCAGCGAGAATAAAGGGGATTATGCTAGTTCTCCTGAAGGTGTCATGGTCCCCTGGTTCACATGAGGATGGTGGATCACAAGATCTGTACCCACATGGGGGGGGTCTAGGTCCAACCTCAGCAGTACATACAGCAAGGTCGGCGACACTAGACGGGGGTGGGGCAGCCACCAGAAACTTGGCCATATGACCTATCTCGCTACTGCTGGGGGATACTTTGGCACTCACCATAAGGGATTTCCCAGGTTGATGGGCGGTGTGGGTGCCTGAGGTATGGCGCATCCTTCCAGCAGCACATGTTACTCAAGGGTTATAAGATTAATAGAATATTAATATTAAAGCAGTACGAATAAAGAAGTAATAACATAAAAGATCAATATTAATATTTAATGTTAAATAAACACATGGCTGTGGCCATTTCCTTCAAGATCTGTGTGTGTGTCCTTTTCTTGGAAAGGGGGGGATTTGGGGGCCTACTGGACAATAGAGAGACTGCCCAAGCACTGCAGCAGCTGGCCAAATGTCTGGGGGGCCCCTCCCCCTCCTGACCAAGTTAAAGTAGTGGGATGCCTACCTTTGGGAGTGGACAGCAGACCCTGGACACACCCCAAGGGATAGGCATCTCCATGCCCCTCAGGGAGGGGGGGTTTGGGTGGGGAGGAGCCAGTAGGATATATTGGATTGCTGCCTGGGGTCCAGTCCTCTGCCTCCTCTGACCACCGGAACACCCACCATCCCAGCCCTCATGAACGGGGGAAAGGGGTTGGCGAGAGAGGGTCCCCTTTTGACTCAATATGGGTGACCGCATTAGGGGTTGGGGACTGACTTTTCCCGGTTTTCTCCTTCCATGGTTTTTAACGGGTTTTTTGCCTCCTCCAAAAAGGGATGTTATGAGTTCGTGTCAGACACGGCAAAAAATATATACTGTATATATTGTATATAATAAAATAAACTAAAAAAATATAATAAACTAAAAAAAAATACATTTTATTATATGAAATAGGAACAAGATGGTAGATTTGAGTTAAACAAAATAAGTAGCAGGTATCAGAATTTTTATGCAGAGGGCATACAAATAGCTAAACCAATTTAGATTGAACAGTTGTGTATAAGAAGTACAGCATGTGGTAGGATACATATGTGTGCAGCAACATGGTAATGGTGTTACAGACTGTCGCAGCCAGGTGGTGGCACAGGAGAAGCGCATGAGGAAGGTAGCAGGAATATAGGGGATGATGCCAGTTCTCCCAAAGGTGTCATGGCCCCTGGTCCGTGTGAGGAGGGTAGATCAAAAGACCTGCACCTGCACGGGGGTCTAGATCCAACCTCAGCAGTGCATACAACAAGGTCAGTGATGCCAGATGGGGTGCAAACACCAGAACCTTGACCATATGACCTATCTTGTTTCCGCTGGGGGATACTTATGCTTGCACCATAAGGGATTTCCCAAGTTGATGGGCGGTGCGGGTGCCAGAGATATGGTGCATCCTCCCAGCATGCTGCTCAAGGGTTATATGATTTGTAGAATATTAATATTAGAGCAGTATGAATAAAGAAGGCAAAACATAAAAGATCAATATTAATATTCAATGTTAAATAAACACATGGCTACGGCCATTTCCTCCAAGATCTGTGTGTGTCTTTCTTGGAAAGGGGAGGGGGGGGGATTTGGGTTCCTACCGGACAAACTGTTTTTCATTCCTACTACAATTTCTGTAGTATGAGAGAAATTGTTAGCTGCCCTTGCTAATGTTAGTGATAGACTTTCAGCAAAGTTTGACCTTCTGTATTGCTGATATCATGAACAGTTCCATCTGAGGCTTATAGGTATGAATGCAGCTTGGAGAAACATTACATCAAATTGCCAGACTGGTACTAAATCCATTGCAGCTGTTGGGGAGTACACTGCTTGTCTTTTGCCACACCATCAGTTTCCTATCAAAGTGCTTTAGTGCAGCGATACAGCCACAAACTATCAAATGGTAATGAAACTGGGTTTGATTCCCAGTGTGGGAGATTTATCTTACTTTCTTAGTTTCTATAACATGAGAGAAAGTGTTTGATGTCATCTAAATCTACTGTTGCTGTTGCAGGGGCTGCACTTTGTGTTGGATGCCTTTGGCCACAGCATGTGTTTCTTGTTAATGAGCTTTAGTACAGCAGTAAAGCTACAGACTACCAAGCAGTAGTGGATAAGGGGCCTGGGTTCGATCCCTAGTGTTGGACATTTTTTTTTTCTTTGCTTATTCAGTTTCTGTAGTATGAGAAAAATTTGTAGATATTGTTGCTGATGTTAGTGATAGAGTTTAGCAAGATGGAAATTCTATATTGTTGATAACTTGGACTTCCGGTGATGTCACCATGTTTTGAACAGCTTCCCAGCAGAGCTCCAACTGGGAAATGCCACAAAATCTTCTTAAAAACTCCAAAGTATAACAATTTTGACATCAAACTACTGCAGGAGGTTTTACTAACTATAAGATTCCCAGCAGGCCACTCTCACCCTCCAAAACATTTGATGGGGACTGCTACAGTGCTGGAGGCTCAGGCAATAAGTGCTCCCAGCCCCCGTGAACCACCAAACAGAACTGTAAAGACATAGCAAGTTTGGGCACTGGTATCTTACAATGGCAAATGGACATTATGCTTATGGAGCTCAGAAGCTTTAGAAATGAAATGAAGCCCACTACACCAGCCCTCTGGAGGGACAGTAATAAAATGGAAAAGAGGCTGTCAGGCTTTAATGAACAATTAACACTGCAAGATGGCCGCCAGATACAGTACCATTATATGAGCCATATTTCAGATCCATAACTCACTACAGTCTCTCCAAGATTGTGTGGATGATGCGGAATGCAGGGTCAGAAGAAACCATCTCTGTATCTATAATTTACCTAAGAGACAGGAGGGGCCAGACATCATAACATTCTTCCCTCGGTTTCTTTATTTCATCCTCCCAATTCCCCCGGACTATGTCCTGGAGCTTGATCAAACTCACTGCACATTTTGCCCATTCTTCCCCAAACCATGCGAGTCAGAAGCTTGGCTTTGCTCAATAATCCTCCATTTTTTTTATACTGTACAGAAAATGAAAAAAATGTTTCATCTTGCATGGCAGACAAAAACTGCCATCTTTCAGAAGGTCTGCTCATTTGTCAACAACAATTATACGACCAGTGTTTTTGCCAAATGCAGAAGACACTATAATGAAGGCCCTGAGATCCTAGGAGCTCTGTTTCTGTAGTCCATATCCCACAAAGCTGCAAATCTTTTTCTCTGGATGGGCTACAGATTTTTGACTTGGCAGAGGCAGCTTTAAACCAGCTCAACAAGCAGGGAATAGAGATGGCTTCTCCAGCCCAGAGACAGCAGCCAACACAGTCGTTAACATACAAACATATGAATCTGCCAGCAGAAACAGCCTTATGGTCTAGGCTTTATGGTCCTATCAAGTTAGTCTGCTTGAATGCGCAGCTAGTACCCTTATATTGTAGCTGACCCCTTCCCCCTCACCTTTACTCCCCCTCGCGCCCTGTCCCATGCCCTTTTTAAAATTTTTCACTGTGCTACAGGATACCACCTCCTCGAGTAGAGTGTTCCATTTCTCCACCACCCTATCTGTGAAAAAATGCCTCCTCATCTCTCTCTGATATCTTCCACCCTCCAACCTGAGACCATGCCCTCTGGTGTCCCTTACTCTCCTCTGCTTAAATATCCCTTGTGTGCCCATTTTGTTAATCCCCTTCAAATATTTGAAGGTCTCAATCCTATCCACACTAACATATAACACATAACAGCGAAGCTTGCCTAACAAGCCTGGTCCATATCAATCAAACTAGACCAGAAAGCCATCCGAAAACAATAATCAGCTGACACTATGCAGGACATTATTAAACATCTGCAATCCACTTCCACGGATGCAGACCAAGCTTATTCAAACAACTCAACAGTGAAGTGACTCTGAACTTCTTTGGGTGGGTGGATTTGGGCTACTGTTGCTTCCCTTCCCTACTGCTCTGACTCCCCTGCTCCTGTGCTCCTTCCCTCCTGGTAGGATTTCCCCTGCAGGCAATAAGATTTATTCACGATCAGTAAACTGCGTAGCTGTGCTAGCTCCTCTTACTTGTCCCTGGGATTGCTCCTTTTGGCGACTCTCAGTTGAAGTGGTTTTACAGAGGAACCCCGAGTGAGGTTCAAACTCCAAATCTGGCAGCTGCGGTCCCTAGAATCCTGAGAACTGGCACTGTTGGCACAGTCCTCCCACTCCAGACTATTCACATGGAGCAGCTGGCCAACGTGTAGGGCAGTTCTGCGGCAGCTGTACACATTCGCCCTAGGCAGCACTACATTTAAAACCATAGCATTATATTGTTTTATTGGGAGTGGGATGGCTGTTTAATAGTATTGCTTGAACTTCATGGAGGCGGCCACCTGATGTATTTTGGGTTGGAGACAATTGGAGCAGTTTTGGGGAAGCACACTGATGCCTGCGGGGGGTGGCTGTTGGACAGGTTTCATTGAGGTGGGGGGCATGGTAGAGGGTGAGCATGAGGAAGGCAGTGCCTTCCTGGAGCACCAGGAGTCCTGGAATCACCCACCCTGCCTACAGCTACACAATTAGGTGCAGCCCTATCTGAGTACAGGTAGTAGAAAATTATGTCATACTTGTTATTGTACTGCTACTTGGGGGACAGGCTCAAGTTTATGGGAAAAATTTAACTTATTCATCTGGGACAATATACCTCCAGTCCTGGGCATGGACTCTATCTGCTGCCTACTTTTGCCCACCTAGGCTACCCATTATTCGGAGGTTCATGAAGACTTCAGCCCAGCAATTCTTATTTGTTGGTTTCCATGTTACCTGCCTATAGTGTCTTACTACTTATTTGCACTATGATGTGGTATCTGCCAGTAGCTCATAGTTGTGTTGGGCACTTGATCCTGATCAGCACAGTGCCTTCAATGTAATATTTAGCATATGTTATTCTTATTTGTGGGGACATTAGGCCATTATTTGGAGACTCACCCCTCCCACTGCTTGGATGAGCTCACTTGGATGAGGACAGGTAGTAGTGCATGGTGACCTGCCTTTTTCTGTCCCACAATGTGTCCCTAGTCAGAGACAAGGTGTCTGATCCTGCACCCTTCCATAGTCTATTCAGGCTAGAGGCTCCTCCCCGAGAACTTTGTCCTCCTGATATGTACGGCCTGTGCACAGGGTTCTTTTTAGGACTTCTGCCTTAGAAGCCACTGTTAGGGTCCAGTTGGATCAGTGGTTTTTGTTTTGTTACTGTTAGCGTTGCTTGTTAACTCCTCTGGGCATTCTGCCCAGCATGGGTCATACTCCATGATTCAGGGATTGAGTAGTTAGTCCTCCCCTATCCTTTTACAGTTTAATGGTCAACAGAGCAATGTAGTTTACTCAGCTGGGGCAGGGAGGGGGGAACCCGAGGGTGTTTGGGGTGTACTGTACCTGGGCTTCGTACCTCATTTCCTACCTATTTTGCTGTGGCTTTCCCTACGTTACAGTTCTATGTCCTCACTGTGAACAACCTGATTAGTCTGATTAAATGGACTAAAAAATTAACCCAGATAAAACAACCTAGGCCTGGCCTCCTGTATCTTTAGAAGACACATCTCACTGCCCATAAGTATGAGAAACTTGTGAAGTATGTTTTTCTGCAGTGTATGCCTCCTCATACCCAGTGGGCTGTAGAAGGTGAGTAGCCATTTTGATCCCCAAAACCACCCCCTTTCAAGAGTACTCAACCTGCATGAATTGAGGGGTGATTTGTCCTGGCTAAGGGTTCCCTCTATGGTCTGGATGTCACCCTGGCCAAGTTATACCTGTTCCCTGGGTCTAATAAACCAATCATTAAGCATCTGCTGGATAAGATTGTGGCCCTTAACCAGGACATCTTGATTTTTGCATGGGACTTTAATATCTCCCCCCAACCCAGCTGGGATATGTCTGCCACCAAAACTCCTTGTTAAATAGGGACACACAAGTTCTTGCATCGCTTTTTGCAGGAAGTTGGATGCGTTAATGTGTGGAGATCCTTGCATCCTAGAACCCACTCATACATATTTCTATTCCCATATAAATGGGAATTATTCCTGCATTGACCATATTTACACCCAAGTGGAATCCCTTATGCAGGTAGCTTCCCATGCTATTAGGGACACTGTGCTCTTGGACCACTCCCATCTCACCTGTCTTTGGAACTGGAGTCTGGAGCACAGGGACACATGGTGATGCCTTCACCCTTATTACCTCAAATATCCTGAATTTCAGTCCCTCCTAAGGGACAGGGTAGGAGAGATTCTGGCAGACAGCCCCCCTATGGATACCTTGCATATCATCAGCTGGGATACACTTAAGGTGGTACTCAGTGGCTTAATTATCCAATATACCATTGCAGATAAGAACCGGCAAAGAGAACAGCAAGCCCAGTCGATGGACACTCTCCATTTCCTATATTTAGCTCCTCAACAGGGAGACACTTTAGTCTCACAGCAGTTGAAGAAAGTCAGGGATGAATTAGACACTCTCTGTCCACACCAAACAGAAATTTCCCTCACATAACTATGTCAAAGATACTATGAATTTTGAGTCCATTCCTCCAGAATGTTGGCTTACCAACTCAGGAAACAATGACAGCAGGCAACTATTCCTGCCTTGCTTCACCTAGTTATGAGAGTCCAGCACACCAAAGTTAGGGATGTAGCTGATGCCTTCTGCATATATTATCCAAATCTGTATGCTCCTGAACCCCGAGGTCACACCTGAAAGAGTGGCAGCATTTCTTGACTCCATTATGCTTGTGGTCTTGACTCTGTAGAGAGGGGAGTCCCTCATTGCTTCCACTACCACAGAGTAACTGGACTGGATCACCCAAAAATTGAAAACAATGAGGGCCCCAGGACCAGATGGTTATGGAGCAGGTGGAGGTTGTCAGGATGTTGACCCTGCCAAGAGCCCTGTATCACTTTCAGAATATCTCAATACATACACATCTGTCCTCCTGGCATGTGTGTAAGAGGGAGCTCTCACGCTTCATTTGGAGTAGGCAAAGATCCCGGATAAAAATGAAAATCCTAACACTCCCAAAACAGGCTGGTGGACTTGCCTTACCTGACCTCAGGCTTTACTTCTGGGTTGCCCAGATCTTCTTTGTGCTTTACAGGCACCCCAGCAACTCTCCGAATGTTTGGATTGAATTGGAAAAGGAATTCCTCCTGAATCCTGACTACATATATGTGATGCATCACTCCATTAACATGTCTAGGGCAAGAGGAGAAGGTAGCCACAGGCTTCCTCACTAGCAGGGGATCTAATATAGTATCAGAAAGTTCCTTCACCTCACCCCTTTCTTAATGTTACTTTGCCCAATACCAATACTGGAGAATTTCACCTCGACCCAGCTGGATCATGGGCATCATCACTGGGATGATATTCCCTTCAGTACATCTCCCAGCTGATTCAGGACACATGGGTCATCCCTTTTGCAAATCTGTAAGCTCAGTTTGGTCTTTGCAGACAGGACTTTTTGGGCACCTTCAAATTTGGTATTATATCTAGTCTTTACCACTGAGGTCTGCTCTCCAGAAATCTACCTAGCAATTATTAAATATAGTATCATCTTATTTATCTGAACGTGCTGGGGGACAGTGCAGTTGTTTGGAGAAATGGGATTTTGGATAAGTAAGGGCACTTTACACTGAAGTCTATTAAGCTGGGAGACGCACCACAGTTTGGGATAATTGAGAGTTTTGGTTAATTGAAAATTTGGATAACTGGGGTTTTACTGTATTATCTAACCTGTATCAGAACCCATCCATCCTCCCATATGGTTTATCAGATGTATAGAGCACTCCAGGACTCCACAGATGATAATAAGCAATAGCACATACGTGGGAATAGGGAATGGGCACCATGATCTCTATCAATATCTGGTGGCGAGCCTATCTGGCTTCAGTGCAGGTTATCAGCTCATATCAGTGGTTAGGGTATGGCTGGAGGCAGCTCTGCAGATATTTCTGAACTCCAGTAATTACCTTGCACTTTGCGGCTTCGCACTCTGCCTCTTGCTGGTGAAATTTGTGATGAACGCCAGGCAACCTACTGTACACCCATGTTATGTGTAACTGCCCAGTCCTTGGATCCTTTTTTGAGACTTTGGAATCTGAACTCTCTGACTTTTATAGCAAACCATTCCCCAAGACTGCTGAATTATTTTTGATGCTCCAATTTCCCAGGGGGGTTTGGAGATTCAAATTCCCGATACCTACTCGGTATCCTGCTAACTGCTGCAAAAAAAAAATATTACCTGCTTCTGGCTAACCCCCAGACCCCAGAGATGCTGGCTTGGCACAAACTCATTCAGCAAATCTACAATATGGAAAAAATTACTTTTGTCCTGAATGGCTTGAGTGAGACTTTCTCTTCTAGGTGGAATGCCTGGCTTCTACACACTATGCTGCATGATCTAACATTGATTCATGGTTACCCCTTCGGATGACCAACTTGCTAAGTGCGCATCCCATGGACAATGAAGCTTAGTCATTTCTCTGACATATCCTTACATCTAGGGAGGGCTGTATCCTACCATTTATACCTCTCTTCTAGCCTGTATGAGGGACCTCTTTCCCCTCACAACCACTTTCTTATTTCACACCCAGGACCCCCTCCTTGCCCCCCCACCTGTGCTGACTGCATTCATCAATCAGGGTGTAGTCTACCAGTCACTAGGACAGAATGAACAGTATTACATGGAACTTAGGCTCTCCAGGTCACGCTGGATTTTAGAGTGGGATAAATCAACTTTGCAATGAGATGGAGACTGACTGAGCCACACTCCATACTGATTGCAATATTTATATTGCTATTGTACAAACACTATGAAAGCTCATTGTAAAAAACTGCTTGATAACTTCTGTTGACCATAAGAAAAGTTTAATAAAAATTAAACAAACAAAAAAATATATTGCTGATAACTTCAAAATTTCCTGCTGAGACTAGGAAGTTGGAATGCACTTGGGAATATTACTTCAAATTGACTGGTTCATTACTAAATCCACTGTAGCGTGTGTGTGTGTGTGTGTGTGTGTGTGTGTGTGGGGGGGTCTACACTCCACGCTGAATGTCTTTTGTGACAGCATTCATTTACTGTCACAGAGCCTTTGAACAGAGGTAGAACTGCAGGCTACCAACCAGGAGTGGTTAGGGGGCCTGGGTTTGCATGGGACATTTTTCTTTTGTTCTCACTACAATGTCTGTATTATGTGAGAAACTCACTGTTAGATGCCCGTGCTGATGTTAGTGATAGAATTTCAGAAAAGTTTGATGTTCTAT
Organism: Neoceratodus forsteri; assembly: GCA_016271365.2. NCBI lineage: Eukaryota > Metazoa > Chordata > Ceratodontiformes > Ceratodontidae > Neoceratodus > Neoceratodus forsteri. The sequence continues at coordinate 992,617,946 of CM057449.1, forward strand.
GTTGTTGATAACTTGAAAAGTTCCAGCTGAGACTTTTAAGTTTGAATACAACTTGGGAAACATTGTTTAAAAATGGACAGACTGGTGCATTACTAAATCCAGCTATGGGGGGGAAGGGTCTGTACTAAGTGTTGCATATCCTTTGCAACAGCATTCATTTCTTGTCAATGCAATTTAGTACAGTGGTAAAGCTACAGACTATCCCATAGTACTGGGTAGTAGTCCTGGATTCAATCCCCAGTGAGGGACATTTTTTTTCTTTCTTTCTCAGTTTCTGTAGAGTGAGAGAAATTGTTTGATATTGTTGCTGATGTCAGTGATAGAGTTTCAGAGAGATGTGAAGTTCTCTTCTGCTGATAATAATATTTTTATTTATATATTGCAATTCATATTTCAATGCGCTGCACATACAAAGACTATCATAACAATTTAAAATTAAATACAAATTCAGCACTGGTTTAAAAACATCCCCAGTTACAAATATCAGTTGTTAAATGCTTGCTGGAAGAGGTGCATTTTCAGGCTAGTTTTGAAGCTCTCCATGGTCCTGCACTCCCTAATCTAATAATAATTATTTGAAAATGTCAAGTTGAGACTTGGAGGTTTGAATGCAATTTGGGAACATTATTTCAAATTGACTGACTGGTACATTATTACATTCACTGCAGCTGTGTGTGTGTGTGTGTGTGTGTGTGTGTGTGTGTGTGTTGTGTGTGTGGGGCAGCACTCAGTGCTGAATGTCCTTTGCCACAACATTCATTTCCTGTGATGAAGCATTTATATAACAGTAGAGCTTCAGGTTGCCAAGCAGAAATGGGTAGGGGGCTTGATTCTGATCCTCCGTGTACTATGTTCCTTTTGTTCTCACTACAGTGTCTGTACTGTGAGATAAACTGTTAGATACCATTACTGATGTTAGTGATAGAGTTTCAGCAAGGTCTGAAGTTCTGTATTGTTGATAACTTGAAGGTTCCAGCTTCAAAGTTTGAAAAGATCATGCCAGCTCTAGATGACCAGTTGCAGGAAGTGATCAGGTTAAAAGTTCTGAGTTTACAGTGCCTTCAGAAAGTATTCACCCCCCCTTGGATTTTGTCACATTTTGTTGTGTTACTACCAGAATTTTCAATGCATTGAGATGATTTTTTCCCCCTTGATTCACACAGCATACTCAACAATTTAAAGGGGTAAAAATATTTTTATTGTACAACAAAAATTTATGAAACATTAAAAACTGAAATATTTTGTTTACTTAAGTAGTCACCCCCCTGAGTCAATACTTTGTAGAAGCGCCTTTGGAAGCAATTACAGCTTTGAGTCTTCTTGGGTATGTCTGTATCAGCTTTGCACATCTGGATATGGGGATTTTCATCCATTCTTCCTTGCAGGCTTGCTCAAGCTCTGTCAAGTTGGATGGGGAGTGTCGGTGAACCGCAATCTTTAAGTCTTTCCACAGATTCTCAATGGGATTCAAGTCTGGGCTTTGGCTGGGCCACTCAAGGACATTCACCTTCTTGTTCTGAAGCCACTCCAGTGTTGCTTTGGCTGTATGCTTGGGGTCATTGTCCTGTGGGAACGTAAATCTTTGCCCCAGTCCAAGGCCTATTGCAGACTGATGCAAGTTCTCCTCAAGGATGTGCCTGTATTTGGCTCCATTCATTGTTCCCTCTATTCTGACAAGTGCCCCAGTCCCTGCCACTGAAAAGCATCCCCATAACATGATACTGCCACCACCATGCTTCATGGTAGGGATGGTGTTACACAGGTGATGAGCTGTGTTCGGTTTGCGCCAGGCATAGCGCTTTGCATTCAGGCCAAAGAGTTCAATTTTTGTTTCATCAGACCAGAGAATCTTTTGCCACATGGTCTCAGAGTCTGCCACGTGCCTTCTTGCAAACTCCAGGCATGCTATTATGTGGCCTTTTCTCAGGAGTGGCTTCCGTCTAGCCACTCTCCCATAGAGGCTACATCTGTGAAGTGCTGCAGAGATTGTTGTCCTCTGGACAGGTTCTCCCATCTCAGCCATGTAACTCTGTAGTTCTGTCAGGGTGGTCATTGGGTTCTTGGTCACTTCCCTGACCAAGGTCCTTCTTGCCCGGTTGCTCAGTTTGGGAGGACGGCCTGCTCTGGGAAGAGTCTGGGTGGTTCCGTAATCATTCCATTTCCTAATGATGGACTTGACTGTGCTCCTGGGAACTTTCAACACCCTAGAAATGTTTTATACCCCTCCCCAGATCTTTGCCTCCTCACAATTCTATCACGGAGTTCTATGGACAACTCCTTGGTCTTCATGGTAGAGTTTCTGCTCTGACATGCGCTGTCAACAGTGGGACCTTATATAGACAGGTGCATTTCCTCTGAAATCATGTCAACCATTTGAACTGACCACAGGTGGACTCCATTCAAGTTTTAGAGTGATCTCACAAGGAAATTGGATGCACCTGAGCTCAATTTGGAGTGTCATAGCAAAGGGGGTGAATACTTATCAAATCAAGACAGTTCAGGTTTTTATTTTAAATGACATGTACAAAAAATTCCAGAAGTTTCATTCCACTTTGACATTATAGAGCAATTTGTGTAGATAAGTGACAAAAAAAAAAAACATATAAATGTATTTTAATTTGAGTTTGCAACATCACAAAATGTGACAAAATCCAAGGGGGGTTACTTTCTGAAGGCACTGTACATATTGTGTGGGCTATGCTTGTTTATTTTTTGAGGCATATGTGTGTACTTGCCTGCATGTGTCTGTAAAGTGCAGCATCTGTTTGTACGCTGTTTACCATGTACAGTATATATACCTTTTACTACACAAAAAATGACAGTTCCATACCTTGGTGCCACTCAGTACCACTGGTACATTGATTATCTTTGGAGTGGCCTCTCCTTTTGAACTTTTTGTTACTTGCAACAACCTGCACAAGAACACCCAGCACTTCCTGTTTATATCTACAGTGTCCTGCACAGTAGGCAACCTCATGTCCCACATACCAGTCAAGCTATGTTTATTGACTATTTTTCAAAAAAGGGAGACTGAAATACTTTGTTGTCTGAGAACCCACAAATTGATAACAGAACATTTACCTGAAGCACAGAACCCGAGTGGGGCCAAGTCCACATCAGGAAAGCATTTATCCAGTTAGAGAGGTCAGCACTGAAGGTCTGCCACCTGTACTGACAACGGGACACTCTTGAGGCTTGTTTGAATGTGAGCCAAGACTCATGTGGCCTCTGTATTATAAAATTAGCAATATTTGGACAAGAATGTGACTCCTTCATGAATAAGTGGAAGGACGTTTAGTAGAATCATCTTTCACGTTAATTGAACTCATTCTGGACTATGCAAAAAAAAAAATGTTGAAATTGAAGTGAGAAAGGAAGTAGTTGAGAAAGAAAAAAGCAGTTACTGAATGTGTTACCTCTGCTGAATATCCTCAATATTGCACACATCTGACTGAACCCAACCAATATCATGACAACAGAATATAGAAAACTAAAGAGGAAAAGCTCCCAAGGGACAAAATTAATTACAAAACAGGGATGGATATTTGATTGGGGAAAGAAACAGAAACAAACTCCACACTAAATCCTTAGACATCACATCACACCTGGAAGTAACTCCAACAGACAACGGGATTAGGTGGCACTGCCGTCCACCAGCAGGGATATGTACACATTGGGCAGTGACTCAGAAGGCTCTATAACTGAGTCTTTTTTTAGAAATAGGCGTGGTCCAACAGACCCAATCATAAACAGTGACACCCAGCCCTAATTATCATTGAGATGCACTGAGAAAGAGACCACAGCTGTCCTGCTTCCAGCGACAGCCAAACTACGACAGCTGTGGTGGGTCAAGAGGAGGAATAAGCAGCAGTGGAGGAAGAAACAACTATCAACAGTAGAGTTATCAACTTTTATGTGTTTCTATCTGTCGCATGACATATTCCCATGTATAGTAGTCCAGTGGGCTCAGAACACACGCCAGTAAACTCCTCTATCCCTAGGACTCCAGTAGCACACACTTCCCTAGCCCTGTGAACTCAATCTAGTCTCCTGATGATCTGATCTGATGGTTATCTCAGTCCTCCAATGACCTGGCACACATGAAGCGGCAGTCCAATCAACCCTACTACCAGAAATTTCTGGTGGCAGGTAGGATCCAGTGCTAAACAGCTGTGCTGGTAGTGTCAATTGGTTTTGCAACGTAACTGGCAGTGTATATCATTTACATGTGATCTATACCACCTTCATGCTGGTGATAGCAGCCATCTGAGCAAAGCTCTTTAATCTTATTTACTGTATATACTGGTCACTCCTCTTTCCCTGTGCTGTCACGTTGACCATTGCAACGGTACTGGAAAAGGCTCCCCACTGGGTTTCGAGACTTACAATGGGGCATAACAGAACTGTGGCACAAAGTTGCCACTGTGATTACTTTACATTACAAACTTGCAATTTTACTCTACATGAGATCCCTGCAAAACTTTTAAGGAATACTATTTGCATATCGCCATTAATCCTTAGCCTGATAGAAGATTTAGAGCATATAGGTTTTTAGGACAAGATATCCATAAAATAACAAAGTAAGCATGTATTAGACAACTAGTCACAGTAAATTCATAAATAAATCACACTGCTAATTCTACTTAAAAAAAAAACAAACTAAAGGCTATTTTTATATCCTCATCCTTTAACCTATAAAATATTTCACTGTGATTAATGTCTCTTTTGCAATACAGTTGTAGCCGGGATCATGACAGCACGTATTAACAACATAATTCCATGCAAATTATACAAAACAAATTATTATGCACAGTCACAGCATCATCAATTAATGATTTCAGGTGTACACACATCTGTTCTAAAGGTGTTCAATATGTATTTAAATATATTAAGAGATACAGTGCTATCAACTTTACACATTGTTATTTTAAAGAGCATGTGCCCATTAAGGTCATATTTCATTTATTTATTTAGTTTTTGTTAATTGGGTAGTAATTTGTATGCATTTACTTGACTCTACTTACATTTTTCATTATTGTCTTTATTTTACCAGCCACTAATAAAAAACAGAATCCAACTGAATCTTTACTTGCAGCAGTATGTTGTCTGATAATCTTCACTGACAGAGTATGAAATGTATTTTATTTCAATTGGAAACTGCAAATATGTTTGCATATATATATATTTTTTTGAAATAAAGCTTTCTTCCCATGGAAATGGATTTTTATAATATGCAAGCATTTTTTTATGATTTAGCAGTTGACTGTTTCTTTTAAACCACATTTTACTTAGGAAGAAGGAGAGAAACAAAGAGAGAATTGTTTTGCAAGGTAAGATAATACATTTAGTAGGGTAATGAAAAGTTAAAGATACACGCTTTCAAGGCCATAGTACAGCCTCTTCTTCCCCTATGTTACATAATGTATGAACAAACACAAATACTAAAATGCTCATGCCAATTGATTTATGCAACTGTAATACACATTTAGACAAGAAACACAGGTATGGTGGCCCAAAGCATTAAAAAAGTAATCAGGCCATGTTGAAACACAAAAGATTTATTTGCCAACATGACTGGATAATTTATTTTTCAAAAAGACTGAATGACTTCTGTAATGACCTGTTGAGCCATACCTGTTCTTCTTGTTAAACAATATAGGCTGAAGCACCTTTTGGAGGAGTTTAGTAAGGAGAGGAAGTTGCCAATTTATACACAATGCAGTGAGGCATGCTTAAAGGAAAACTGCACCCTCATATCTTCGAAATGTCATTTGCTTCCATGTCAACAGACAACTCTTTTCATATAGCTGTTAAAGATGTATGCAACTGCTTCAGTCAGTTTTCACACTTCATACTAGGCCCGGCCACTCTTCTGGGAGGGTCCATTTCGTGGCTGTTGAAATCTCATTGTTCCTGAGAGCTGCATTAGCATATGAGAATGTGATGCATTATCAACCTTTAAACTCCCCAGTTTGCCTGTCTGCTGAAGTAATTTTAGAAAAACCAAGCTGCAAGAAGGTGTGAAATACCACATTTACCTTCAATGAGTTTTACAAGCTATCTGAGTTGTAATGCAGGTTTTTTTCCCCTTTGAACTCCATTTGGTTTATAAGTTTCCAGAGAGTTTTTGCAGGGTATTTGTTATTTTAGCATAGAGATACATGATATAAATGGTTGATCTGATATCATGTTCTCATATGCTAATGCAGCTCTCAGGGACAATGAGATTTCAACAACCACAAAACGGACCCTCCCAGGACAATGACAGGGCCTAGTATGACATGTGAAAACTAACTGAAGCAGTTGCATATATCTTTAACGGTTACATGAAAAGAATTGTCTGTTGACATGGAAACAAATAACATTTAAAAGATATGAGGGTGCAGTTTTCCTTTAATTCAGCATCAAGCATACGGCAGTTATATAGAACATGTAGTTAATTCAATAGATACTGTAATCATGGTGCCACAAATAATGCTAAATACAGTATCCAGCATGGTGAAATTATATAGAATATCTTATTTCAATAGATGCAGTATACACGGTGCAGTGATGCATTTTGTATTCAACATCCATCATGTAGTTATTTCAATTGATACTGTATACCGAGTGAAGTGATGCATGTCTTCAACAATATCCAGCATGGGGCACTTACAGTATATAGAACTTGTAGTTATTTCAATAGCTACTGTACACAGGGTGCACCGATGCATGCCTGATACAACATCCAGCTTGGGGCAGCAATAAAGAACATCACGTTATATCAACAGATACTGTATATACTGTTCAGTGATGCATGTTTAATACAACTTCCATCATGGGGAAGTTACATAGAACATCTAGTTGTTTCATTAGATACTGCATACAGGTAAGCAATAATACCCAACAGGGTGAGTGGTATTGTGCTATGTCAGACCGCCCAGGGGTGTAATGAGGCCCAACGCCACAGGCAGAGGGCCTTATAGCCCCTGGAATGTCAGGTATAGCACAATATCGCCCACCCTGGAGGGTATTATTGCACTTAGAAAATGGGCACTGTAAAAAAAAAATAAATAAATAAATAAGTTTAATAAAAATTGTTAGTCAAAAAATGTGTTTCAAATAAGTTTTGTAATAAAATAGTTCATCCACCTGTATTAGAATGCTGTTTTTGTTTTTTAGGTAGGGATTTTTGTCTTACTGAAGCCTGTGTTCTTCTGCCTTTGGAGCCTGTTGTCATGGTCCCCTCCCCACACACACGGTTTTAAATTGTTTCCTTTGGACCTTATGTGTTTAATAATCTGAAGTTTGCTGACTTCTGTGTAACATTGAATGTTTTCATTGATCATGAATAGCTGGGATGAACAAAAAGAAAAACAAGTCAAAAGGTAGTTCCTGAAGTTCCACTACAACTGCCTTTTTTCCATTACAGCTCTCATCTCAGTACCAATTTCTGGAGAGGTAGTAATTTAGCAGGTGTTGCTGTCTGGTGCGGTGAAGTGCTGGGACTGAGGTGAGATTTGTGAGGACTCAGTGAGATGTCTGTGCTGCTTACTGTACTCTCTCAACTTTTGCTTTTGGATAGTAGCTGCAGACAAGCAGGTGACACCTTCTCTGCTCATCGTTGATCACGGTAAGCATTACAGCTCTCATCTCAGCCACAATTTCTGGAGAGGCAGCAGTTCAGCAGATGATGCCATCTAGTGTGGTGAAATGTTGGGACTGAGGCGACATTTGCAGGCAGAATGGCCACAGAGGACTCGGTGAGACGTCTGTGGCTGCACTGCTTACTGTACTCCCTCTACTTTCTCTTTTGGGTATGTAGCCACAGACAAGCAGATGGCACCTTCCCTCCTCCTCATTGATTGATTGTGGAAGGTTGTGTACCACTCTGCAGTGAAAGGTTTATGGGTACTGAGGCATTTAGGAGACTGACTTTTTTTATTTGTTGAAGGGAGGTATCCAGTGTATGGCAAGCAAGATGGGCAAGCAGCTCTTCTGAATTTAGCTGCTGTGGAGAGGCAGGTGCTACCCTTTTTAAAAACTACGCTGCACACCTCCAGTTATCTGAAGCCAATCAGACTGGCTGCTTCCTTTTTTCCTTCTTTCATCTTTTGTTATGAGTGGCTACTGATTTTTAATTCATTACACTGAAATGAAACAGACTGGGGGGGGGTGGCCACCAACTCGCATGCTAAGCAAGAGAAAAAATGGTGGCAGATTCACTTTGAAAATTCTAACTGGCAACATTATACTAGTGATGCAGTTGGCATAGCTAGTAATCATTTTTGAGAGGGCTCTACTATGAAATAGACCAGGGTTCTGGGTAGGGAATGGACCAATCAGAAGGGAGAATTTTATATGCCCATTTTCTAACGTGCAATTATGCATGCCTAATGCAACATCCAGCATGAGGCAGTTATATAGAACATCTAGTTATTTCAACATATACTGTATATACTGTGCAGTGATGCCTGTTTAATATAACTTCCAGCATGGGGCAGTTATCCACGGATTACCCCCTACCCAGATGAAAGCTCCATGGTGGTTGCGAGAGTCTGGACTGCAGAGGAGCCCTCCCCCGAGCTCCATGAAGTGCCCCCTACCTAGACGAAAGCTCCACTGTGGTCATGAGGGCCTGGACTGCAGAGGAGCCCTCCCCCGAGCTCCACAGATTGCTCCCTACCCTGACAAAAGGTATGCCACAGAACAACAGCAGAGGACTGTGTTGATTTTAAATCTGGGACTTTTGGCACCAAACCATCTCTGATTATTTCTGTTGGCGCAGTAATACAGATAGACTTTCTGCTACACAAACTTTGAAAGCCTACTGTACACATATTTTGGAGCCTTTATCGGGTTACTTTAATTGTGCCTGTAGCATAAGTATTTTTTTCTCTTTTGTATCAAAGGCATTTGACCCTTACTTGTATAGAAATCATCCAGGGCTCAGTAAAAAGGGCTCTCCTGACCCTTACATGGGCTACACCTGCAGTTGGCTCTGAATGCTGCATGTCTTTGTTCCTAGCCTGCACTACAGTAAGTCTAATGCTGTGATTAATTTTGCTATAGCTAAGATGTATTTAATTTAAATCAGCTTATTTGCACATTAATCATTATTTTAGCTACTCAACTACAAAGACCAATGCAGTTCGCATACAGTGATTCATTATCTACAGTATTTAATTTAAATCAGCTTATTTGTACAATATATCTTTATCTTAGCTACTCGACTACAATAGTCCAATGCTGTTCACTTACAGAAATTCATTAGCAACAGTTAGGCTGTTTTTAAGCCAATATTTTGCTTGTTTGCACAACTTGTTCATTAGCTTAGCTCACTCGGCTGTTATTATCTCTGTTCACATGGCAGCATAAACCTCTATAACAATCCTGGTGCCAGCACTACTGTTTCCATCTGGCTACCTGGTGATTATGTTTGAAAATCTACTGCATATTGGTGGGCTCTCCTACTATCAGGACTAGCCCAACCAGGACACTGTTTCTTCAGTCCCCCCCCCGGCCCCCGTTCAGCCCGTCCTCTAGCTTGCCTCTGTATTTAATCTACTTTCTCTTCCTTCTCAGCTCCACAGTGGTTGCAAGGGCCTGGACTGCAGAGGAGCCCTCCACCAAGATCCATGGATCATCTCCTACCCTGATGAAAGGTATGCGACAGTGCAACAGCTTAGGACGGTGTTGATTTGTCCTCGCCACCCCCACCACTCTTGGTGGTCACTAACTTATATCACCAGTCACGTGCCGTGCCCAGCAATCAGTGTAGTTATCCATTGCAGATTATCTGCATCTACCACTAGTGGTAGCTACCTTTTCGGATCCTACACATGTCCAATCTCATTCCCACAGCCTAATAATCTAATTCCCACAGCCTAACAATGATGCCCCTCTATCTAATATTAATTTCTCTTTTGGCTCCCCTGTTATCACTACCTCCCTCCCTCCTCCTACCTCAAGCCATCTCTCTACTTTACCCCAACATCAACACCCTCTTCCACCACCAACATAATTCTACCCCCTGAGGTGTACCTCCCCAACCTGTTGGCTGGCCCATCAATCCTCCCAACGAATTTCCACAATGGGCTAATTGCCCTCCCTGACTATCTCCTCCCATGCCTCCCCAACACAAGCCTTAAAAACCCATATGGGTAACTGCAAACTCCCGTGGGTCATACACAACACTAAAGTCATACTATCTCTTCTGCTTCTCCTGTCTGGTGACATAGAACCTAACTCAAGACCTAGCCACTCCTCCAGCCCAAATACAATCCCACCTCTACAACTCCCTCAGGGCCTAAAACTTGCCCATTTGAATATCTGTAGTCTACTCCCAAAATTCCCCTGCTGCAACCGATAGTGCTATCACTCTGTCCTGACATTCTGATAATCTCGGAGACATGGTTGAAGCCCTACAACCAGGACACAGAATTCACTATCCTGGACTACACTCTTATTCACCATGACTGCTCCAGCAATAAAAGAGGTGGTGGAATAGCCATGTATGTCACAACGTCACTCAAGTTCACGCCGATCATGTTACCTCTACACCGCAAACTATCGATGCTTTACTAATTAAACTTACCCTACCGCGTACAAGATCCATTTTTATAGCAGGCTCCTATTGTTCACCCAATTCCTCAGCAGCCGACATCCTAGAGCACCTGTGTATCTTAACTGCTATGGCTTCTGGAGGCGAACTACATATCCTAGGAGATTTCAATCAGAACTGGCTCTCCAGTGCTACCTCGAAGCTTTGCAGCCAGGTAGCTGCACTGAATCTATCTCAACAGATTACAGAGCCTACATGCAGCAACCACATATCTCAGAACCACTCTCTTCTAGACTGGTCTCTCATGACTCACTCACACCCGGGTTCTCACCTCAGGCCTTCTACTGGATTCCTTAAGTGATTACCACATGATGTATATGGTAAGAAAAACATTTAGACCTAAGCCCCGAATCCTCCTGTCAAGATCCTATAAATCCATGAACCTTGCTTCACTTCTAAATGATCTAGCAAGCATAGACTGGTCCTTCATCCCTCAGGTCAGGTCTATCAACTCTGCCCTGGTGCTCTTTAAAGACAAGTTTCTCACAGTCTGGAACCACTATGCCCCACTTAGAAAAGTTTGGGTACAAGGCGACCACCTGCACTGGATCTCCATCAACATCATGGCTCTCCTTAAAGCCAGAGACCAGGCTTGGAAGGCCTTCAAGGCCTCCAACTCTCCCGCAAACCACCAAATGTATCGTACTCTTCACAATACTTGCACAAGATAAATCCACAGGGCATAAGCATGTTATTTCAAAGATTCCTTTCACAACAACTTAGGCAAACCGGACAAATTCTGGAAAGTGATCCAGTCCTTTTAACCCACCCTCACAACCCCTCAGCCCAGTCTTGAATATAAACAACTCTACAGTTGCAGTCCCATCGGAAGTGGCCTCTGAATTCAACACCTTTTTCTGTAATGCTACTTCGACACTTTTGTCCTCCCTTCCCCCCCTGCTCAACAAGCCCACTCACCCTCCCCTACCCCAAGCTCACCTCCCACCTCTGCTGCCACCTTCACCTTTGGACAGGTCTATTCAGCCGAAGTTCCCATGGCCCTCCTGGCCCTTAACCACTCCAAGAGCAAATGTCCATATGACCTAGATTCTAAAATGCTGAATCTATCGGCAACAGCCATCACCACCCCATTAGCCACACTATACAACCGTTCATTCGAACTTGCATCCATCCCATCTGAGTAGAAGCATGCCACTGTCATACCTCTCCTCAAAGGAGGGGATCCCTCTGCTCCTGGTAACTATCGTTTCATCTCCCTTCTCCCCATCTTGGCCAAAATCCAAGAAAAATTAGTTTGCTCACAGCTCTCATCCTTTCTCGACTCTACCTCTTTCTTCACACCTTACCAGTTTGTCTTTAGGAAGTCACACTCTACTACCACCTCCGTCCTACGTCTCACAGACCCCATACTCACTGGCATGGATAGAGGCCACATCACTTCAGCCATCTTTGTTGACCTGGCAAAGCCTTTGACACAGTCTCCCACCCCCTCCTTCTATCCAAACTCTCATGTGCCGGACTCTCCACCAGGACAACCACATGGTTCCACTCCTATTTGGTAGGCAGGTCCCAATCTGTTAGAATTGGCAATTCCACCTCTACTCCCCTCCCAGTCACTACAGGTGTCCCCCAAGTCTTGGTCCTTGGGCCACTCCTGTTCTACATTTTCCTTAATGACCTGCCAACAGCCTGCCCACGGACATCGACTCACATGTATGTGGACGATATACAGTCCTGTATACATCTGGTCCCACCCCTGGTGATGTGATGTCCAGGCTCCAGCAGGACTTCAGTGAGGTCCAATGCTGGTTTTGTTCCAACCAGCTGTTTCTCAACACTTAAAAAACTGTCTCCATGACCTTCACTACTAGGCAGCAACTAGCTTGGATCCCTTCTTCTCCTACCTTCCATGCCCTGGATGGGTCTCCCTTAGAGACCTGCACCTCCTTCAGATATCTCGGGATCTGGCTTGACCAGCACATTGATGCCATCCACAAAAAGTTTCATACCAAACTGGGCACCCTGTACCGAAATTGTGGTTGCATCCTGCTGCTGGCTGGCCACGCAATTGTGCAAAAAATGATTCTCCCTATCTTCGACTATGGTGATATTGTTTACAGCTCTGCCCCTAGATCCACCATAACCAGACTGGACCCCCTCTTTCACACCTTCTGTTGCTTCGCCCTCGACTCCCCCCGCCCACTACCTACTACTGCATTCTCTACCAGACCCTTGGCCTCCCCTCATTACAAGTCTGTTGACTCTGCCACTGTGGCAGTATCACAACAAAGTTCTGGGTCCAGTCCCTTCCCCAGTACCTCAACTCTGCCCTATCCGCCTCGGCACCCTTGACCTACTGTCTCATGAATTTTGACTCTCAGCTCTTGTCTGTCCCACTCAGGACCACTTCAGCAGGCCAATTGGCCTTCTCCCACTGCTTGCCTAAACTATGGAACTCCCTCCATGTGATTATTTGGCACACCGTCCCCAGTCCGCACCTCTCCTCCCTTCTCTGTACTCACCATTCATCCACCTGCTCCTGTGCCCAGGATGGCCCAGTACATTAAGACTTCAACTTGTCCCCCAGTGTCTGCAAAAATCACAACACATTTGTAATATTCATATATGTAATTTTTTAGTATTTTTGTTAGTTGCCTGAATATTGTACCTGTATGTTACTGTACTTCTGATGTGCTCCACTTCCCCTTTCCCCAGGTCACACCTGGAATCGAGAAGTACTCTGCTCAGTGTGCCTTTCTGGTAAGACTTTTAAATAAATAAATATAGAGTATCTAGTTATTTCAATAAATACTGTATACATGGTGCAGTCATGCATTTTCTATGCAGGTTCCATGTCACTTCAGCCAATCAGTTTTGCCGAATGACAATTTCAGTGATTACAAAATAGCTAATCCAAATTCAGAGAACGGTTATTATGCTGAAGCATATTTTTAGTAGCCAATACTGACACTATTCATACTATCTAGTCTTGCATTTGAAAATTAAATGCAAGCCCCAACAGGTAGTCCATCCTAAGATGATGACTGTACTCCCCAACGACCAGCACAATTCTTCCTGTCAAATCCCTGTTGCGTCTTTGGCCCCTGCTGAGCTTCGATGGCAGCAGCACAGCCACATAGTTGTGGCCATGGGGTGCATTGACCACATGGTCTGCAACTGTATGGACTCTTGCAGGGCAGTGGTACTTGTGGTAATCACCACAATGAAAATAGATTTTCTCTCCAACCTCCTTATCCTTCTGATATAAAAAGCCCCCGTACACCAACATGGGCATACTTCCCTGATTCCTCAGGAACTCAACAGACATGGTTCTGGTGTACCCTGTTGCATTATGCCACACCTATTTATAAGTTAAACTGCCAGCTGCCACTTGTTAAAACACACTAATTGCTTGTAGTGATGCAGGGGTGCTGTGCCCCCCCAAATCCCCCCATTTCTAGGATTCTAACTCCATGACACCATGGACATAGAAACATAGACTTTGACGGCAGATAAGGACCACTTGGCCCACCCAGTCTGCCCATTTCCCTACCTATTGGATAAGCTGCAGATTCTAGTTAACCAACAGCCTACTTCCTGCAACCCCCCACTATAATTGCCTTATGTCTGTCCCATGCATGTTTGAATTCCCCAACTGTTTTAGACCCCACAGCCTCTCCAGGAAGGCGGTTCCATGCATCCACCACTCTCTCCGTGAAAAAAATTTCCTCACATTACCCCTGAGCCGTCCCCCCTCTAACTTTAAATTGTGCCCCCTCATTCTTACACATCTTTTTCTGAAAGATGCTACCCTCCTGGACTTTGTTGATTCACTTGAGGTACTTAAAGTTTCTATCATGTCCCCCTGTCCCTCCTTTCATCAAGGGTATACATATTAAGCTCTCTGTCTCTCTTCATATGGTTTCTGATGTAGACCCTGCACCATTTAGTTGCCTCCTCTGGACTGCTTCCATCCTGTCTATGTCCTTGCGTGATGAGGGTCTCCAAAACTGCAAGTACTCCAGATGGGGTCTCACCAACTGTCTCTACAGAGGGATAACCACTTCCCTTTTCTACTTGTGATGCCCCTCCCTATGCATCCCAGTATCCCCTGGCTCTCCTTACTGACTTCTCACATTGCTTACCCACCTTTAGGTCATCTGATATGACTACACCCAGATCCCTTTCCATTATTGTTGTCATTAGTACCTCCCCTGCTATTGTGTACTCTTCTCCTGGATTTTTATTTCCAGGTGCATTACTTTGCACTTCTTTGCATTGAATCTAAGTTGCCATATGTCTGACCATTCCTCCAACCTTGCCAAGTCCCTTCTCATCCTTTCTACCCCCCCTTGTGTATCAACTCTGTTACAGATCTTTGTGTCATCCATAGGGGCATACCTTTCCTTCCAGACCCTCCAAATGTCACCTATAAAGACATTAAAGAGGACTGGACCCAGTACTGAGCCCTGAGATACTCCACTGGTAACCCCTTTCTTCAGAATGTGTTCCATTTACTATTACCTTCTGTGTCCTGTTGTGCAACCAGTTTGCTACCAGGCTACCACCTGGGACCCACTCCCAGGCTGGCTAACTTGATTATTAATCTTTTGTGCGGGACTGTGTCAAATGCCTTGCTAAAGTCTAGGTAGGCCATATCCACAGCCCCTCCCTGGTCTATTACTTTGGTCACCCAGTCAAAGAAATTGATTAGATTCATCTGACATGACCTTCCTGCTGTGAATCCATGCTGCTTTGGGTCCCGTGCCACGCTGGCCTCTAGGTACCCAACAATTCTTTCTTTCAGAAGTGATGCCATCATTTTCCCCACCACTGAGGTCAAACTAACAAGTCTGTAGTTTCCTGCTTCTGCCTTGCTCCCACTTTTGTGAAGGGGAATCACATATGCCCTCCTCCAGTCCTCAGGTACCACCCCATCTTCCCATGATTTGTTAAAAAGTGTGGTTAGTGGTGTCACTAGGTCCTACCTTAGCTCTTTTAGGATTCTAGGGTGAATCCCGTCAGGCCCCATTGCTTTGTCCATCTTGAGTTTTAGGAGTTCTTTCAGTACTCTTTCTTCTGTAAATGGACTGGTGTCAACCTCACTATCCAGAGTGCTTCTACTGTTTGGTTTGAGGTAACTCCTCCTCTTCTTCTTTTGTGAATACTGAGCAAAGTATTCATTCAGTATCTCTGCCTTTCACTGTCTCCCTCTGCCCACCTCCCCTCTCCTTTATTAATCTTCACTATCCCTCCCTTAACCTTTCTATGCTCCCTAATGTACCTATAAAAGGTTTTATCCCCCTTCTTAACTGAGTTGGCTATCTTTTCCTCAGTTTGGGCTTTTGCTTTTCTGACTGCCTTCCCCACTTCTTTCTGCTTTAATTGATACAGTTCCCTGTCATGCTCCGTCTGTGATTCCTTATACTTTTTGAATGCAGCTTTTTTCTCCTTAACCTTCCCTGACACCTCTTTTGAGAGCCATAGTGGGACACTGAGGTAAGTAGCATAATCATTATTGCTGAAATTGTAATGTGCTGACTTTACCAGTTGCTGAAGTTTACTGTCTCTAATATGCCACGGTTGCTATATTGTACTATGTGCTGTGATTGTTATCACTGTAATTGGCTTTGCTATTATGCCATAGCTGATATTGATTGGCTGAAGTGATGTGCTACCTTCTATGCAACATCCAGCATGGGGCACTAATATAGAACATCTAGTTATTTCAATAGAAACTGTATACAGGGTGCAATGATGCATGCCTAATACAACATCCAGCATGAGGCAGTTATAAAGAACATCTAGTTATTTCAACAGATACTGTATTTACTGTGCAGTGATGCCCATTCAATATAATATCCAGCATTGGGCAGTTATATAGAGCATCTAGTTATTTCAACAGATACTGTAATGCCGATGCAATGATGCATGCTTACTACAATATCCAGCATGGGGCAGTTATATAGAGCATCTAGTTGTATCAATAGATACTGTGTACTTGGTCCAGTGATTCATTTAAAAAAATGAATTTAAATTTTTGAATAATGAGGAACACAGACAGTATCAGCAGATCCATAAATAAAGAGCATGACAAATTAATATAGCAAGTTAGGTCAAACCAGCCCTTCTCTTAGAGAATGGCATTCCTAAGTTCTCCAAGTTCGTGAAATGCAGCAACACACTGCTAGCCAGCTGTTGGCCCTTTTACCCCTTATGCCCTGTACTTAAGTGAATCCAAATTAATGTGAGGGAACGGGGTTTCTCACTTGTGACTTTGTTCAGGCGGTACAAGAATAGGGCTGCTCTAGTCTCCATCTGTCTGCTGTTCATTCAGAGGATTTCTTATGGATGGGTTATTTGTTTGTTTGCAATCCTGTAGGTGCTCCGGAGAGGGGCTTAGGGAGGGATAGATAGAATATGGATAGATTCAATCAGCTAGGCCTTATCAATGTTAATTATGTTTTCTGTAAATGCTAGGCCTTGAAAATTATTGCTACAGTTTTCCATACATTTTTTTGCTTCTTTGCCATTACTTGGTTGGGGGGGGGGACTCTGTTGATTGACTGTATGCATTTTTATGTGAAAATGTACAATAATGCATATTACATTGGAAAAAAATGAATACAGCAAGAGCAACAGTAACAATCAGTGGCACAATTACTGACAAGTCAATGAGCCAATACTTTAAACATGGAATGCTACAGCCACATTAAACATGACACACACTCAGTATAAACCTTGGATGATTAACACATGTCCAGGTCCACACGCAGAGGGTAGGCAATCACATAGTGTAGAGGCAGAGCCACAAAGCCCCAGATATAATTTAACTGAGCACCACGGGGGGGGGGGTCACCAAAACAACAGGGGGGAGAGAAGCAGAACCACCCACCTCAGTGAAGGTTAAGCACAGCCTGATCAGAAGGGGACAATGAGGTTAGATACAGATTCCACTGTTGATCAAACCTATCTGTCCACTCCTGAAGATCATAAGTGAGAAACTCAAGTTGTAACACACTAAAGAGTGAGTCTCTCCACATTTGCAATGTAGAGAGGGTGAGATATACTCATGTGTTCTGTATACATCTCCTCACCAATACTTGTATGATCCAAATTGCCCTGAGGTAAAATCCCCAACCCTATGCTTCCTTGGATTCTACCCCAGAGAGCACCAAACATGGGTCTATCCCAACCCTAGTTTGCATTGTCTGTGAAATGCACTGCCCTACCACAGTTCAAAAGGTTTGGAGGATACTGCACTGCCAAAAGTAGTGGCAGTACAGTATGTACCCCATTCTACTCCACACTGCCCACATAAGGGTGAGATAGTCAGGTTAAATTTGTTCACTATGGCCAGGGGCAGTAGTTTGTAGAAACATTTATACTGGGCTTCCTTGTAGCAGTTGCAGATAGTGAGTGCATGCTTGATTCACATATATCTCCTCAGGTGTGCTCTGATATAAGGATACCGAAATCCCCATCCCACTGTGCCTTAACATTCAATGAATAATCGGACATCCGGTCTCTCAAACAGTTCTATATCCTTGCCAAAGTGCCCTTCAGACTGAGCTGAGCCTGTAGGACATGACCTTTTAAGTCATGAAGTGGGAAATCTCTGAGGCTGAAAGCAGTCCACCCACCGCATCCAGTGTTCCACTTGAAGATATCTAAACATATGGGAGTGGGGGAGATGCAACTCTCCAGCCACCTGCTGAGACTGAGACAGAGAGAGTGAGAAAGCAGTCACAGCTTCCTTGAATCAAGGAGGTTATTTTCTAGACTACACTGAACTGAATTATTACTTTTTGGACCTGTGTAAGTAACTAGTATTGATTCTGTTTTTGGGGTGGACTTTGCTTAGTTTTACCTTTAATTTGCCAGGGAGGAACTGTAGCTGGGAGATGTTTGCAGTCAGTTATGACTAGACCTGTTACTTAGCCTTTGTGAAATAGGTGTCTGTTAAGGGGAGGAGCTGAAAGAGGCCTAGTTGAACTGATGATTTATAAACTGGAGTTGTTTGTGGTCTCTGTCTGCTGAGACTGAGACTGAGACAGAGACAGAGAGTGAGAAAGCAGCCATAGCTTCCTTGAATCAAGGAGGTTATTTTCTAGACTACACTGAACTGAATTATTGCTTTTTTGACCTGTGTAAGTAACTAGTATTGATTCTGTTTTTGGGGTGGACTTTTCTTGGTTTTAACTTTAATTTGCCAGGAATAAACTGTAGCTGGGAGATATTTGCAGTCAGTTGTGACTAGACCTGTTACTTAGCCTTTGTGAAATAGGTGTCTGAAAGGAAGGAAGGCACTCCCCGCGGTGGAAGGTAAGAGTTGTAGGTGATTGTTTCTGGATGGCACAGATTTACTCCCACCACACTTCCCTCATCCCACCACCCCAAGCACATAACTTCCTTTATAGCAAGGGCCCTGACATCATTTCCCCAAAACTACTAACAACATTCATCTGTTCATATCCTTAAAGGCACAACACACTGAATAGGGGGTAGAGACACTCACAAGCTTGCACACACTAAAACAAGAACAAAAAACCAAAAAGCATCTGTAACTGGAAGGGGCACAGACATGTTGGGAGTGGTGCAATGTACTGACTGTGGAGCAGCAGTCTTCCGGGAGACATTCTGGAGACTGCATTGCTGCCCTATTTGCAGGCACCTCTCTGGTCTGAGGGAGGAGGTTGTTCGTCTCCATGCTGACCTGGCAAGGATTCAGGAAACCTGCTTCCCCACCCAGGAACTACCCAGGCCACCACCACTACCTCAGAGGTTGCCAAGAAAGAGGAGTGGTTGGATGATGGTGGGCTCAGGGAGGGTGAGGGCGGTGGAACAGATGCTCATCCCTCCAGTTGTGCCTCTCCACAATTCATTCGCCACTCTGGTGAAGCATGGTTCCTCTATGGAGGAACCTGCAGTGGAGACTAAGGAGGATGCTGGGAATCTCCACAACAGAGACCCACAGGAGGGTGGCCCAGGACCCCAGAGGGGAAGAAAACAACTCCTGGTGGGGGACTCAGTTGTTCGGGGGTAGAACTGGAGGGGAAAGGGAGGTAAGGTGCCTGTCTGGTGCCAAGGCTTGGAGGGACAGGAAACGAATCCTCAGGATTGTGGGAGCAGTGTCAAGGGGAGGGAGATGGATGTCATTAACCACCTAGGGATGAATGACCTGGCTGAGAATGGGATCAGAGCAGTGCAACAGGAGTTTGTGGAGTTGGGAAGGGGCCTTAGACAAGTAGCACATGGTAACTTTCTCAGAAGTGCTACCTGTCTATGGCATGGATGAGGCTAGAGTACTTCATACCATGGGATTCAATGACTGGTTGAAAAGCTGGTGCAGAGCTCAGGGATTTGGCTTCATTGGGGACTGGGGCTCTACCTGGAGGGATGCAGGCCTATACAGGTATGATGGTCTGCATCTATCCTGGAGGGAGACCAGGATCCTAGGTGATAGGCTTAAATGCTTTAATGGTAAGCATTTAAACTAGCCAAGGGGGGGAGGCACTGAAGAGGAGAAGGGAAATCCTAGCCCCCTAAATCAGGGTAATTAGTGAGGTAAACAGCAAGATAGAGTAGTTGATAGGGAGAAGGACAGGGGTAAATGGAGAAAAAGACAAAGGCAGTAGGGACAGGGATGGGGCAAAAAGAAATAAAGCCATAAAAATGGAGGGTAATGAGTACCAATGCCTGTAGTCTAGGTAAAAAGCTCCCTGAAATGGTGGCCTTGATGGAAGAGAGATGCCTGGATATTGTGGCAGTCACAGAAACATGGTACACAGAGAACTATGGCTGGGATGTCAACATACCAGGGTACACAATCTACAGGAGGGACAGGAAGGGAAGATGAGGAGGAGGAGTAGCTCTCTATATAAGGGAAGGGATCAAAGCAACAGAACTAAAGGGTAAACAGGGAGGAGAGGAGGCACTGTGGGTCACCCTGGAGACTGGAAATGGCTCCACAATCTGCACAGGGGTTGTATACAGACCCCTGTCTCAGGGAGGGGAAATGGACAAGGAAATGATAGAAGGCATCCTTGGGATGACAGAGAAAGGGGAAATATTGCTGATGGGGGCCCTGAATATGCCAGATGTTGACTGGAGCACCTTTGCTGCAGCCACATCCAAGAGCAGGGCCATTCTCGATACCCTATAGGGGGCATGCATCATACAGCTAGTTTTGGAACCCACTCAGGAGAGAGCAATCTTAGACCTGGTACTCTCAAATGGAGACAGAGAGAGGATCTCTCATCCTGAAGTGGGTAGCCATCTGGGAACAAGCAACCACCAAACAGTATGGTTCATGATAAACTTAGCTGTAGAGTCAAGCCACACAAAAGTGAAGGTACTGTACTTCAGGAGGGCTGATATTTTGTCAAAATGGGAGAGTGCCTGAGAAAAGCACTAACAAACAGGCAAGAGGGTTGGGTGGAGCAGCAATGGGGAAACATCAAAACCGCTATCACAGAGGCAACAAGCCTTTGTGTGAAGCAAATAAACAAATCAAAATGAAAGAAAAAACACTATGGTTCCCAAAAAAAGTAGTGGGAAAGGCAAGGGAGAAAAAGATAGCATTCAGGAAGTATAAGGAAACACAGAAGGCGCAGGACAGAGAACTGTACCAGTTAAAGCAGAAGGAAGTGGGTAAGGCAGTCAGAATAGCAAAGGCCCAACCCGAGGAAAAGATAGTCAACTCAGTTAAGAAGGGAGATAAAACCTTTTATAGGTACATTAGGGAGCAAAGAAAGACTAAGGCAGGGATACTGAGGCTGAATAAAGAAGAAGGTGGTTGGGCAGAGAACAACAGTGAAAAAGCAGGGATACTGAACTAATACTTCTGCTCAGTATTCACAATGGAAAAGCAGGGGGAAATACCAAATCTGGTCAATAGAAGCACTCTGGATGGGGGGTGATATTAGTCCTTTCACAGAAGAAAGGGTTATGAAAGAACTCTTAAAATTGAAGGTGTATAAAGCAAGGGGGCCTGATGGGATTCACCCCAGAATTCTAAAAGAACTAAGGGAAGAACTAGTAACACTACTGACTACCCTTTTTAATAAATCATGGGAGGATGGTGTGGTACCTGAGGACTGGAGGAGGGTGGATGTGATTCCCCTTCACAAAAGTGGGAGCAAGACAGAGGCAGGAAACTACAGACCTGTCAGTTTGACCTCAGTGGTAGGGAAAATGATGGAATCACTTCTGAAGGAAAGAATTGTTGAGTACCAAGAGGCCAGTGGGGCACAGGACCCAAGGCAGCATGGATTCACAGTGGGAAGGTCATGTCAGACAAATCTAATTGATTTCTTTGACTGGGTGACTAAAGCAGTAGACCAGGGAGGGGCTGTGGACATGGTCTACCTAGACTTTAGCAAGGCATTTGACACAGTCCCACTCAAAAGATTAATAAACAAATTAGCCAGCCTGGGAGTGGGTCCCAGGATGGTAGCCTGGGTAAAACACTGGTTGGACAATAGGACACAGCAGGTAATAGTAAATGGAGTTCACAGTGAAGAAAGAAGGGTTACTAGTGGGGTACTGCAGGGTTCAGTACTGGGGACGGTCCTTTTTAATGTCTTTATAAGTGACATTGCAGAGGGACTGGAAGGGAAAGTATGGCTCTTTGCAGATGACACAAAGATCTGCAACAGGGTTGATACACAAGGTGGGGTGGAAAGGATGAAAAGGCACTTGGCAAGGTTGAAGGAATGGTCAACAGTATGGCAGATTAGATTCAATGCAAAGAAGTGCAAAGTAAAGCACCTGGGAAACAAAAACCCAGAGGAAGAGTACACAATGGGGGGTGAGCTACTGACAACAACAAAAATGGAAAGGGACCTGGGGGTAGTCATATCAGATGACCTAAAGGTGGACCAGCAATGTGAGAAGGCAGTAAGGAGGGCTGGGGGATACTGGGATGCATAGGGAGAGGCATCACCAATAGAAAACAGGAATTGTTGGCCCTCTGTACAGACAGTTGGTAAGACCACATCTGGAGTACTGTGTACAGTTCTGGAGACCCCATCTCCACAAAGACATAGACAGGGTGGAGGCTGTCCAGAGGAGGGCAACCAAAATGATGCAGGGTCTGCATCAGAAGACATATGAAGAAAGACTAAAGGAACTAAAGATGTATAGACTCAAGGAAAGGGGGGGGCATGACAGAAACTTTCAAATACCTCAAGGGAATCAACAAAGTCCAAGAGGGTAGCACCTTTCAGAAAAGAGATATGCGAGGGCCGGCCCGCGGTGCAGCGAGTTGGATTTCCGCTTGTGATGCTGGCGACCCAGGTTGGGGAACAGACTCGGGTGCTTGGAGATTCCAACCGGGGAGAAGGAGTCGAGCATCTCCGACTGCTCTCCTTATCCGGGGGACGTGTGGTGAGTCGCCGGTGCACGGTGGACTCCTGGTGGAGACCGGGAGAACCCCAAGCACTCGGGGCCTGATGTCAGATGGGGGCGGGACAGACGCTGGCATCATTGCATGCTCCCGCCCCCCTTAAAGGGGAAAAACTTCGCCCACCTCCGACGTCTCTATGATGCCCATCTCTGGGGCTGCAATGGGCTCCCCCAATGACGGCTCCAGCCTATTACATCGTTCATGGCACCCCTAAGGGCTGAGGGTGCCACGTCCCTGCCTTGGGGGGCAAGCCAGGGGGTACTGGGAGCACGCTCAAGAGGATGCCACAGCAGGGGGGATCCGTAACCAGGCAGAAAATCTGGCGCGGAGGAGGGGGCACAAAAAAAAAAAGAGATGTGCAAAAACAAGGGGGCACAATTTGAAGATATGGGGGGATGGCTCAGAGGTAATGTGAGGAAGCATTTCTTCACAGAGACAGTTGTGGATACCTGGAACAGCCTTCCTGAGGAAATCATAGAGTCAAAAATAGTGGGGGAATTCAAGAATGCATGGGACAGACATAAGGCAATTCTAGTGGGGTGTAGGAGGAAGTAGGCTGTTGGTTAACTAGGACCTGCAGCTTATCCGTCAGGTAGAGAAATGGGCAGACTAGGTGGGCCAAGTGGTCCTTATCTGCCATCAACTTCTATGTTTCTATGTTTCTGTGTTTCTATTGGAAGTTCTTAAACCTCTGCACAGAGAACAAGTCCCCTATACATTGTATTCCTCCTCTTTGCCATAACTGGAATCCCTGATCCGCTAAATC
The DNA here is from genome assembly GCA_016271365.2 of Neoceratodus forsteri. Classification (NCBI taxonomy): domain Eukaryota; kingdom Metazoa; phylum Chordata; order Ceratodontiformes; family Ceratodontidae; genus Neoceratodus; species Neoceratodus forsteri. The sequence continues at coordinate 992,641,685 of CM057449.1, forward strand.
GCAGATAAATTCTGGATTAGCAAACACTGGAGCCAGTAAGCTCCCCCTCCACTCATCTTCCTTGAGGCGATGTATTTGTACCCAAGCCCCAAAAAACCTATCCACCAATGCATTTCTAGGAGATGATAGTCTGTATACCTGGTGGCTGCCTGAAATCAAATATGCAGTGATCCTCTGCTCTCACTCCAGCTGCTCTAGCAAGGTCCAATGGGCACACCTTGAACCCTTCATCCAGTCTGTTAGGAGTCTGGCCTATGCAGCTAGATGACGGAGCCAAAAGTCTGGGTATTGCAGCCCCCCCAACACACACACCAGTAGTGGTTTTGAGTCTCTTAAGACTAACTCTCAGCCTCATGTTCTGCCACATAAAGGCAGTGCAGGGTCTTTCAAGCATCAATAGGTCTTTCTTCTGGAGCCACACTGGGAGTACCTGGATCAGGTACAGCACCCATGGCAGGACATTCATTTTGATGAGGTTAATCCTGCCCATCCAGGAAACTAGTAGGCCCAGCCACTTCTGTTAGTCCCCCTGAATCTTAGTGAGGAAAGTGGGAAAATTCAGCCCGTACAAAGAGTCTAATGAAGCCCCAACCCAAATGCCTATGTACTTAACATGTAAGACAATAAGTCACAATCTGGTTCCTTGGAGTTCTGTGATATCCATCTGTCCCAAGCCCAACAGTTTTGATTTGTCATAATTATTCTTGTAGCCAGAAAATGAGGAAAATTTCTCTATGATACTTGTTATGGCTGGGATCAAGGTCTCGAGCTGGATGATGAACAGTAGAACAGCATCAGCGTACAGCGAGATCTTATGTTGTGCTCAGGCTCCCTGCACCCACTAATCTCCTCTGTCCCTCTAATTGCTTCCACCAAACACTCTATTGCCAACACAAAAAGTAGTGGAGACAGGGCAACCTACCTCTCTTGACTCTCCATAATTGCTTTTACCAGAGCCTCTATTGCCTATGCAAAGAGGAATGGGGACAGGAGGCAACCTTGCATGGTACCCCTAGCTAGGCTAAATAAATACCTCCATTGTCTCCCTGTTTATCAAAATTCAGGCCCTAGGGTCATTATACAGGAGCCTAACAAAGTCAGTAAAACCATTCCCCAGACCAAACCTCTCTAGGATTCAGAATAAGTACTGCCATAAAACTCTATCAAATGCCTTCTTCACGTCCAGGCAGAGGATGCATGCCCCCCGCCACTGAGATGCAAGCACCACTGCCCCCAGCAATCAGCAAACACTGTGATATGAGTGCATATCCCTTCACTAACAGTGGCAGCACACACTCAAGCCTTCTGGCCAATACAAATCTTGATATCACAGTTAGAACGAAAATCTGCTGACTGGCCAAACAAAACACGGGGTCCTTACTTTCTTTATGAATAAGAGAGATGACAGCCAGATTATAGGATGCTGGGAGGCTCCCTCTTCCTTGGCCTCCAGAAACATATTATACATATTGGTCCACACAGCCTCATCTAGAAACAGACAAAATTCTACTGGTAACCCATCAGGGCTACCGCTTTACCTTTTGCTAAAGAGTGGGCCACCCGTCTCACCTCCCCCTGTGTCAGTGGGCTATTTAAGATCTTGTCCTGGGCCTCCATCAATGTAGGGAGACTCAACCATCCCAGCAATGCTTCGGTCACAGTCCCCTGCTCCCCAACCACACTCATACATAACCTAGAGTAGAAATCCACAAAATTTTCTCCCTACACATGAGGATTATTGATTCCAATGCCACTCCTATCACTCACAGTCATGATCCTGATCGACTTTGTTCTGACCCATGGCAAGCATGCCAGTAGTGGGATGGGCTTATTTCCCTTCTCATATAGATGCTCACTAGCATAGATGAGGGCCCTATTAGCACCACAAATCAATTCCCTGTTTATGGCCTCTTGGACCATTCGAAGGTCTTGCAAGTACTGTCTTGGGGGCCCTGAAGTGCAGCCAGTTCCAGATTCTTGACCGTGTTCTCCAGGTTTTCCAGCTTGTCCCAGTTACACATGAGAAGGGTTGCCATATATCACAACCTCACTCCTGTGGGTCTTTTCTCACCTCCTGAAGAGTTTTCTTGGAAGCTACAATGGAAGCATTATTGCTCACAAAACATTGCCAGCTATCAGCCAAATGCTCTTTAAATGTCTGGTTAGAGAGCAGGTATGTCAGAAAGCACCAGGAGCTAGGCACTTTGCCCTTGTGCCCACCTTTAAGTGTCAGCACAACCATAGTGTGGTTGTGATAGGGAGGCCATATCTGATGAATGAAGGACCAACATTGTTTTTTATTGTTTTATTCCCTCTTCTGAGTTGGTGGAGAATGATGATAAAAAGGGGCAGCTAGCTACAGAGATACTGTAGCTGTCCCCAAGATGAAGAGCCAACCACTTGGTCAGATAAAAAGTCACTTCTTTTATACTGTTACCATAAAATGTGATGCCATTTGAATAAGAGGGGCTTGTGCCAATTTAGAGGGCAACATTGATTTTAAGGAAAATGAAGAGAGATGCTGTAATAATCTAGGTGTGTAAAGGTCAGACGAGTCGGCCAGTCTGTGTTCATTTAGAATGAGTCAGCCTGCCTGTGTTTACTTAATAGAACTGTGTTTATTCAGGATGAGTCAGTTTGCCTGTGTTTACTTAGAAAAATGTGAGTCATACAGCTCACATGGTGCTGACATCATCAGTAGGCAGGTATAAAAGCCTACCTCCTGAGATGCAAAACAGATGAGTCAGTCAGTGGAGACCTGGCTGCTGTGGAGGAAGCATCTCATAGTACATGCAAGTTTTCATGTGCTAGGAATATATTTGGCTGAAACTAAGACTGGAAGTTGTGCACTGAGGGAATTGTGCACTGTTTTTGCAGAACTGAAGGACTAATCACCTATTTCCTTTTTGTATGTTTATTATTTTATTTTTTCATTTTGGAAAATAAATATTGCAAAGTGCGTTATTCACCTTTTACCTGAGTTTGTGCATCTGTCTCACCCACTAGCCTTCACATCTGGTGTCATAAGTTGGATACTGGTGCATCTAGGCTGGGAGAGAGAAGTTGCCAGGGGATGCCTGCCCTGTTTGTCACAAGGTAGTGGTCACTGTTAGGGTAGCAACTAGAATAGTGCCCAAGAAGAGGCATATACCAGATTAAAAGAACTGTGTCACAAATGGCTACAGCCTAGCATCAAGACCATAGACCAGATTGTGGAACTGGTAATCGAATGTATTCATGGTATGATGAAAGTATTAATGAGATTTTGTACCATACAAGACCCAAATCCAGATCTAACAAGATACTGTAGATATACAGGTGGTGGTGCCAAAGAGATATCAGCAGATGGTGCTAGAGGCTGCTCATTCCAGTTCTTGTGGGCACCTCAGTCATGAAAGCATGTTGAATAATCTGGTACCACATTTCTACTGGCCAGGAATGTACAGACATGTGTCAGCTTACTTAAAATCCTGTTTAGTCTGCCATTCAGAGATGTTCCCTGCCTCTAGGGAAGGGCTCATGCACAACAATTGTGCTGGTAAGCAAGCAGTGGAAATTCCAACCCTTCCAGGGTATTGGAAGGTGAAAAACAGTTTACCCTGTTTTTCTCTTAAGCAGGAGGATGTGTGATAGGGAGGCCCTATCTGATGAATGAAGGACCAACAACATTTTTTTTTTTATTGTTTTATTTCCTCTTCTGAGTTGGTGGGGAATGAAGATAAAAAGGGGCAGCTAGCTACAGAGATACTGGAGCTGTCCCCAAGTTGAAGAGCTGACAGCTTGGTCAGATGAAAAGCCAGTTCTTTTATACTGTTACCATAAAATGTGATGATGTTTGAATAAGAGGGGCTTGTGCCAGTTTAGAGGGTAACATTGATTTTAAGGAAAATGAAGAGAGATGTTGTAATAATCTAGGTGGGTAAAGGTCAGATGAGTCAGCCTGTCTGTGTTTATTTAGGATGAGTCAGACTACCTGTGTTTACTTAGAGAATTGTGTTTTTTTTTTCAGAATGAGTCAGCTTGCCTGTGTTTACTTAGAGAATTGTGAGTCAGACAGCTCACATCATCAGTAAGCAGGTATAAAAGCCTATCTCCTGAGATGCAAAACAGATGTGTCAATCAGTGGAGCCCTGACTGTCGTGGAGGAAGCATCTCATACAAGTTTTTATGTGATAGGAATCTATTTGGCTGGAACTAAGCCTGGAAGTTGTGCACTGAGGGAACTGTGCACTGTTTTTTGCAGAACTGAAGGACTAATCACCTATTTCCTTTCTGTATGTCTATTATTTTATTTTTTTATTTTGGAAAATAAATATCACAAAGCGTGTTCTGCACCTTTTATCTGAGTTTGTGCATCTGTTTCACCCATTAACCTTCACAGTGGTCCAAAAACCATTATCTGACTAATGTCCACGTAGATAACCCTATAATACCATATCCTAGGACCATAATGTAATCAGTGCTGGACCAGGTCAGATGTGGATCAGAAAAAAAATTCCCAGGATCCTGGGTTCACCTTGTACCACAATTGACCAAATCCAGTTCCACCAAACCCATACCCCATTACATAATTGCCGGATCCAGTCTCTGTGGGGCAGATGACGTAAGTGGGTGCCAGACATGCAATTGAAGTCCCCTCCCAAAAACTAGGCCCAGAAACTGCTCTTTCTTTATAAGGGACAGATTTGATCATAAAACATGGGGTCTCTGTCAGCGAGATGTAAATACAGTATTACCAAAGGTGATGGGCTTCCCCTCGATCCTGCCCTGGACAAACACAAATCTACTGTTCTTTGGGCCCACTAACACCCTTTCCTTAGTAAAAGGCAACCCCTTATGCAACAAAATGGCTACCTCCATGTATACCCATTAAAAGAGGTAGCATAGCACTGACCAACCCATTCCTGAACCAGCTTGTTACGCTCCACTGAGTTAAAGTGAGTCTTCTGGAGCATTATTACATTAACCCCATGCCTCTTGAGTACTGTATAAATTTTCTTCTGCTTTATCAGAGAAGATACACCCTGGATATTCCAGGAGCAGACTGCCTCAGAATACATAACCATGGTCTCATTTCCCAACCTAAGCCCAGCCAAAACAATCCCCCCATAGGCTTTAACATCACCCCCTATCCACTGGGTGTCCCCCCATGAAATTAAGAACCCATTCTGTGCAGTTTCAACCGGCGTTAAGTAAGCTAAGTGTCTCTCATGGTAACAGGAACAAATCAATTTTAATAGACCAAAAACAATATCAAGAAAGCACAGTAACACAACATGCAACAAGCACAACCACAGAACAAAATAACACCCCCCCAACACCTCCATCGCTCACACCAAACAGCTGGAGTGAAGATCATACTGTGACTCCTTACAAACCTCTCCAACACTTACCAGTCCCACAATGCATGTGTTTTCTCTGACTCTCTCCTTTTGCCCTCCTCCCTTTACAGCATCATGTGCTACATGTGACACTTGGCCAGCTGGTTCTGATTGCTCTATGATTTTGTAATATAAAAACAGAGACTGTGATTGTCTGTCATGAGACATCCTCTGCTCCTGGGATGACCCCCCCCTCCCGGTTTCAGTTCAAATGACAGGATACGTTAAACAGCAGATCTCTGTGATGTGATTAACTTCCAAGTTGCTTTTTATAGCCGAGTTTATGATCTGTGTTGCTTTGAAGCCAGGAAACATAAAATATCCATTTTATGATGTCTTCAGAGGAAGGACAGCTAATTTCAACTGGTGCTAAAAGAAGCTATACGACATCTAGATGAGAAAACTGCAAAGTTGTAAAAGTCCTGTGATGTCTTTGAAAAGCAGGAAACCACACTAGATCAAAGAAACGACTTATTTAAAGAGTGTCATAATTTGGGAAATGAGTTTTGCTAAAGTCACAGAATTTAATATACCTCTTGATAGGACATCCTGTTTTGTATATTTTTAATATTCTCAGAGGAGGAGCTAGATGACATAATGGAAGGGGTTGAAACACAGCATTTTAAATTGTATTCTGTGTTTTTCAACTGACACACATTCCTGTTGGACTCTGAAACAGCAACATCTAACTATAAGCACTGTGCAAGAAGGTAATAATACTTAAGATAGACAAGTCTAATTGTATTGTTGTGGGAGTTTATGTTTGTATTTTTTTTCCTTGTTTTCTTTTAAGTGATTGTATGCTTTGTGATATATTTTTCTGTGTTTACATTTTACATATTTTTATCCATTTTCTAAGTAAACCTCTTATTTTAAAGAGACTGCCTGGTGTGCCTTCGAAATTCTTTCTTTTGCATGTGAAGTATAGATGGTTAAAGTTGACAACTGTGCATAAGCTTAATGGTATTACTGAACTGGAAAAAGGTAAAAAATACCCAAGGTCTTTCATAGAGTTTTAAGGGTTCATTTTGGATCCCTGGTTAGGTGCCCTTGGTGAAAGATATCTGGCATCCCCCAAAGAGCGGATTATCTGAGCCTGTACATTTGGGTGTGCTAGCATAAGGTTCACAGTTTGAATCCCCCCCAGAACTTGAAACCAAAGGTGAATCAGACCCACAAACAGACAGGAGGGTTACCCTGTTCTGTTACCTGTCCACAATACTGCACTCAGAGGTTGTCACTGTGGGAGCAGAGGGCCTGACCTGCTGAGTGGGGTTGTGACAGATTGGTTGGCAGTGGTGCTGATAATTTTCATAACACAAACTTTATACTGTTCAGTGTGTCAGTTTAATACTATACAGCTCACTTACAAAAAAAGGCAGTGAATTATTTTTAAAAAGGAAACAGAACTATATAATTTGGCTTACAGTCAAGTTCCTACCTGTTTTTTTTTTTTTTCTGAAGTGCAAGTTACAGTAGTCGTAGTTAGGGAAGAAGATGGCTTCCAACTACAGTGGGCACACTGTAGACTACTTGGGGCAGTTGAGCAAGGACAGAGGAGTCCTGTACAAGGTGAGAGCCACCAAGCAGAACCTCATGGATGCTCTGATGGTAGCAGATATCCAGAGCATTGAGTCACTGACTGTGACTGTAAAAGACCAAACCTTGTGTGTGGAAGGGCTAGTGGCCAGTGCAGTGTCCAGATCCAATGAGGATAACAGCAGGGCCACTGCCAGTGAAGGACCACAGCAGCAGGGGAAGGTCACCAGCATTCGGGAGCCAGAAGTAGTCAGGCTACAGATTGAGTTGTGCAGAATGAAGCTGGAGTTCCAGAGGGAGGATGAGCGAGAACTCAGAGAAGCGGAGCAAGAGAAGCGAGCTGCAGAGGAGAAGAGGGAGCAAGAATGTCAAGAGGCAGACTGTGAACAGTGAAAGGTGGGCCATGAGGAGCATGAGCGCCAGAGGTGACATGAACTGGAGAAGCTACGACTCCAACCACCAGCACCAGAACAGGTAAGTGGCTTGGATTTAACTGGAACTACAGGACTGGGTTACAAATTGAATTTCAAATTGATAGCCGAATTTAAAGAGGAGAAGGATATGGATGCCTTTTTAAATTCCTTTGAAAAAGTTTGCATTCAGGCTAAAATTCCTAGAGGGTCTTGGAGCTTCCAGCTATCCCCGCTACTTACTGGGAAAGCGTGGGATGCATTGGGTCAAATGGACAATGAGAACACTAATGATTACAGCAAACTTAAAGCTGCACTTTTAAAAAAGTTTAATCAAACTGCTGAATCATACAGAGCTAAATTCTGTAAGCTCAGGAGAAGACCTGACATGAGCTACAAGGGGCTAGCCATGAAAAAATGTCAGTTTTTAAAATGTTGGTGGGAAGGAATTGAAGCAAACACTGTAGATAAAACTGAAAATACTGTTTTGTTAGAACAGTTTTTTGGGGCATGCTCAGCAGAGCTGAAAACATGGCTGGAGGACAGAGATCCCAAAACAATGCAAGAGGCTGCTGAACTCTCGGACCGCTATGCCAAGAGCAGACCTGCTCTGAGAGTGAATGGGGTGGGCATGGCAGCACAGAAAGGGAAAAGTTCACCTTCAGGGCAGCTAAAACCCTCACTGCCTCCACCGAAACCAGTTAGCCCCAGGTTTCAGAGAAAAGATTTCTCTGAGAAAAAAAGGAATGTTGGGTCTGTAGAGAAACTGGGCATATTGCCAGACAGTGTCCCAAAAGAATGTACAATATGCAGAATGGTACTAGGAAAGAAGTGGGTTGTTTGTGTGTCCCTGGAAGCATGCCTGTGAACTTGAGGGAACACATGCACCCAGTCACGGTGAATGGTGTACAGACACAAGGGTTAAGGGACACAGGGGCATCCCTGACATTGGTAAAAGGGGATCTGATAGAGCCCTGTCAGCTTATACCCAATGAATTTGTGACCGTGCAAGGGTTCACTGGTGAGGAGACCTCATTGCCACTCGCTAGTGTTCTCCTAGACTGGGGTCAAACAGGGGGAACTGTGCAACAGGTGGCTGTAGCCAAAACATTAGCAGTGGATGTCATCTTTGGCAACAATCTCAAACAGGGGATGGTGTGTGCAGTTACCCATAGCCAAGCGGCAAGGGAAAATTGTTAGTTTCCTGAACCCCACAGAAGCCATTGTGGAAACCACCGGGAGTCTGTTTCCCCAGCCTGGGTCTCCTGATATGGAGACTAATGAAAAGGGGGTAGAAATTTTCCCAGTAGCAGTTAACCACACAGCTACAGAGGGTTACTCTGAAGAGGGAGGGGTGACCCATTGTCAGAGGGTTAGGTTTGACAGTGATCCTGAATGCCCTGATGCTAGTGCTAGGGACCCTAGTTTAGAGACTGAAGGGGACCTGTCCCATGCCTTGGGAATGTGTGAGGAGTTTGCAGCTGCTCAGAGAAGTGATCCTAGTCTAGAGAAGCTGAGGGCATGGGCAGACTCTGACGGTGCACAAGAAGGTGACGGTAAACATAAGATTTATGGGGAAAAGGGACTGATGTATACTCAGGTTGTGCAGACAGTGGGAGAAGTGATAGGCAGGCAGCTTGTAGTTCCCCAGGTGTATCGTGAGCAGTTGCTCAAAATTGCACATGATATTCCCTTGTCTGGTCATCTGGGAATTGCGCGCACTATGCAGTGGTTGGTCCAGAATTTCTATTGGCCCAACTCCACCCAGCAGGTGAAGGAGTATTACAGGTCTTGTCAACGGTGCCAAGAAATAGGGAAGGCAGGCAAGAAAACCCAAGCCACCCTAATTCCATTGCCATAGTAGAGGAGCCATTCCAAAGGATGGGAATGGATATTGTGGGGCCTTTACTGTTAATACCCCCAGTCCCTCAGGAAAGAGATTCATCCTGACCGTGGTGGATTATGCCACCCTGTACCCAGAGGCAGTCACCATATCCTCACTGAGGACAGACAAAGTGGCAGAACCCTTACTTGGGATTTTCTCCTGTGTTGGGTTTCCACAGGAGGTTATCACCGATTGAGGGGTTTTCTTCATGTCAGACCTGATGAAATGTTTGTGGGAGAAGTGTGGGGTGGTGCAGAGATGCACAACATATCACCCACAAGCCAATGGGCTTGTGGAAAGGTTTAATGGTACCCTGAAGTCAATGCTCCGGGCATTTGCTGAACAGCATGGGAGGGACTGGGAGAAATACCATCCCCATCTGTTGTTTTGCATACAGGGAGGTACCCCAAGAGTCAACAGGAGTTTCCCCCTTTGAGCTCTTATATGGACGCCGGGTATATGGGCCCCTAGACTTGATCCGGGAGGACTGGGAAAGCAAGCTCACCACCCAGGGAACCCCCATAGTGGATTACATCCTTAGGTTTAGGGAAAGGCTGAAGGAGCTTATGGGGACAGCCCAGAGCAACCTGGCAGCTGCCCAACAGAAACAAAAAGTGTGGTACGACCACAGAGCAAAAGCTTGCTCGTACATGGTGGGTCAGGAAGTCATGGTCCTTATTCCAGTCCAGAAAGACAAGCTGCAGGCTGAGTGGGCAGGACCGTACAAAGTAGTTAGAAAGGTAAATGACATGAACTATATTATAGAGTTGCCTGACAGAAGACAGACAGAAAGGATGTACCATGTCAACATGATGAAGCCATATGCTAATAGGGCTGACATGGTGTTTGCAGTATGTAGTCCTGGGGAGGGGACAGATGAAGGACACCCCTTCTGGACTTGCTGGAAGAAAGCAAGTGGCAGCCCTCTGTGGAGACAGTTAAATTGTCTCCCCAGCTGGCCCCGGAGAAGATCCAGGAAGTAAAGGAGGTTTTAGCAGATTTTTCCCCACTGTTTAGCACCAAGCCTAGACTAACCCTCTTAGTGACGCACGATGTGGAGACAGAGACACAGATGCTCATACCGCGGACAGCATATTGAGTGTCAGAGGCTGTCCAAAAGGACATTTGGAGGGAAGTGGAGGAGATGCTGGAATTAGGGGTAATCCAGAGATCGCACAGCCCCTGAGCCTCACCCGTAGTCCTTGTGCCCAAGCCAGATGGTTCTACTCATGTCTGTGTGGACTATCATGGACTGAATGTAGTCATGAAGTCAGATGCCCACCCGATGCCCCGGACGGATGAACTCCAGGACAAATTGGGAGGAGTGAACTACCTTACGACCACTGACCTGATCAAGGGGTATTGGCAGGTAGTGTTAATGGACAGAGCTAGGGAGAGGTCGGCCTTCATCACTCCGATAGGCTTATTTGAATTTAAAGTAATGCCTTTTGGAATGAAGAACGCCCCAGCAACTTTCCGAAGGTTGGTGAACCAGGTGTTAAATGGTGCTGAGGAGTACGCCGTGGTGTACCTGGATGACACTGCCATCTTTAGTGCCAGCTGGGAGGAACACCTGTCCCACCTTAGGGAAGTGCCGGCAGGATACAGAGGGCCGGGCTCACTGTCAAGGCTGAGAAGTGCCAGGTGGCCATGGGAGAATTGGCATACCTCAGGCATGTGGTAGGCTGGAGACAACTCCATCCTAACCAAATAAAAATAGAGGTGATCCAGGCATGGCCAAGACCAGAAACACAGAAGCAGGTCAGGAGTTTTTTTAGGGACAGCAGAGTACTATAGAAAATGTGTACCCAATTACAGTACCCTGGCTGCTCCCCTATCTGACCTGATAAAGAATAGGATGCCAAAGAAAATTTCCTGGGGACCAGCCTGTGAAGAAGCCTTTACCAGACTGAAGGATGCACTATGCAATGCTCCTGTATTGACAAGTCCTGACTATAGCAAACCCTTTATAGTTCAGACTGATGCCTCAGATGTGGGTATTGGGGCATTACTGAGTCAGACATCCAACCAAGGGAAAGGTCACCAGGTAGTGTACCTGAGTAAAAAGTTACTTCCCAGGGAGCAGGCATACTCTACTTTGGAAAAAAGAGTGTCTTGCCATAGTGTGGGCCCCAAAGAAGTTAGAGCCATACTTACATGGGCCGCATTCTGTGGTACAAACTGACCACAACCCCCTGGTTTGGCTGACACAAATGAGAAAAACTAATGGTAGATTGTTGAGATGGAGTCTTGCCTTACAAGGGTATGACATGACAATCTTACATAGGGCTGGAGTGAAAAATCAGAACAGCAATGACTTATCGCACATTTATAAGGAGTGAACTGATTTGGGAAGCTCATCCCATGCAGGGGATAGAGCCCCCAAATTCAGTCTAGGTAGGGAGGATAGTGACACTTGGCCAGCTGGTTCTGATTGCTCTATGATTTTGTAATATAAAAACAGAGTGTGTGATTGTCTGTCATTATACATCTTGTGCTCCTGGGATGACCCTCCCCCCCCAGGTTTCAGTTTAAATGACAGGATATGTTAAACACAGGGATCGACAAATTTTAAAATCTCATGCTAGTCCAGGACAAGTGGCCTTGACAAAAATGGTAGTCCTCGAGTTCCGAGTGGTAGTCCAGTACATTTCAATTGAAATATTAAACCGACTTAACAGAAATAAGTTAAATGTGTGGCTGTGTGGCAGGGCTTATATGTTGTACTATTATTTCATAGGATGGATGAGAGATGTAGAAGAACTTCATAAATCAGGAAAACAATATTTTCATATATTTTTTTTGTTAATACAGGCCAGGGTAGTACAGGGCGGACACTAAGACACCCAGGCAGAGTCTGTATTAGAAGAGATTGGAAATGATACAGAATTAGTTAAGGACAAGCCAAAACCAGTTAGGCCGTTGGTTGAGAAGAACATGAAATGGTGATTAAGGCTAGGCCAGGAAGAAGATGATGGGGCACTGGGAGCAGGAGTACTAGCATCAAGAAGATCATCAGCAGCAGAAGCAGCTAAACCAGAAGATAATGTATCAGTAGTAACAGCATGCCCACGAACATGTCGAAGCCTGGACCAGAGAGCAGCCAGTGGTTAATTGCTGGATCCGGATCAAAGTCATGCAGTTCAGGACCTTCTACTGCTATCTGCAGAGAGACTGTAGTGAATCATCAGCCAGCCTTGTCCTGATTTTTGTTTTGATTAGGTTCTGAACAGAAAAAACTCTCTCACATTTTGCAGTCGATACACTCATTGCCATGAGTATTTCAACTAAGTCAAGAATGTGTATAATCTGGGGTGTTTTTTCTTTTAGTAATCTGGTATATACCTGCAAATAGGGTTTTTCAATGGCAGATTTCAATATTGTTTTAAATGCAGCATACTCTGACTTTATATGTTCCTGCTGCTCCTCCGTAAAAAAGTGAAAATATTCTGCCAGGTTTGCAAGTTCAGAGGTCCCAAACACCTGAGTTGGTCTCTTGGCAGATCAAACTGCTTAAAATCTAAGCAGTTGAACCATTTGAGAGGCACGTCTGAGAAATTTTTAAATCTGTTGTCAATATACATTATTGCTGCATCTATTAAAGTCTGCAGTTGTCCATCTGTCACAAAATTGATTTCTGGGCAGTTGCCTCTGAATGGGAAATGAACAGTCTTCCTCCTCCTCTCTCTGTCACAACATATTCCATACATTTCTGTTCTGGTTTGTAATGGCTGAGGAAAGCTGCCATGTATTGCCCTGGCATGGTTTTCAGTTCCATAAGCTGGAGTAGGCAGGTCTCAACAAGCTGTGGAACTTCCAGTATTACTATGTCATCTCGTTGAAACTGCAGTGACAGGTTTTTAGTATTGGCAGGAAATCTTGCAGTATATGGATAGCTTTACAAACGCACACTCTGTGTTTCTTTTTAAGAGGCTCTTTGTTTTGAACTTTCACCACCACCAGCAGTCAAAGATGCATGTAGGTGTTGTACAACAGTGGGTAGGTTAACCTGAACTGCATGTACCGAGCGTGACCTACTGGCAAGCCATCTCACTTGTTTAATTGCAGTAAAGTGCGCCAGATCAGTATCCATCACGTTAGCAATTTCTTGGAGCTCTCATTTTTTGGGACTATAGTGATAAAACTTAAATATTCCCTTGAGAGTACTTCTCCAGCTTTGATACAAATGGATTTTTTAACACATCGAGAACTGCCAGCTCTAGCTTATGGGCAACGCAGTGCATCGCAATTATTTCAGGACGGCAGTGTTCTCGCAACTTTGCTATGGTTCCTCCTCTTTCGCCCATCATGACACTGGCCCCATCAAAATTTGCTGAAATAAGAAGCGGTCCTGGATTGTTAACATTTTGTAGATTACTGAGAGGAAGATTTACTGACTCCAATGCAGTTGATATTGCATGGAATACACCTTCTGCATGTGCATGTTCCAGTGGCACAGCTTGGATAAGCAATGTATGCACCTGTTTTGAATTAGGTTCAACAAACCTTAAGAAAACATTTTCCCACTCAGTTATACTGTAATCAGTACTGCCGTCAGCAAGAACTGTCACATACTTAACATTAGCAAGAGTCTGCATCTGGGTTCTGGATATCACTGCTGAAATAGCACTGCAAAGTCCCTGGCTCGCTTATCGTTAGTATAATTAGAACCTAGCTTAATGCCATTTTTTCCCGTAATTCACAGAGCCACTCCATGTCTGAGAAAGGCGAAGATTTTGGCTATGGAATACGCTGTGTTAAACAGGCGTCTCATCTTTGCTTTTGTGGCCTCTTCCAACTGTGCAAAGGCTTGGTAAAGTGGTGACTCACTAATCTCACAACATACTGCTCGTTGGCACTTTCCAGAATATGTTGATTCTGGCATAGCACATGTGGATTGGATTTTTCATGTGCACGTAGTGACTCAATGCGAAAGTTGTTAGAGCCTGTGGCAAAGACATTTGTTTTTTTTGAAAATGCTGGAGTTGCAATACTGGGATACCTTTCACATAGTGTGCAGTACATAAGCCCCTTTTTATCATCGTATCTCAACCATTTATAAGTGGACAGCCAATGACACTGAAATAGTCTGGCCCTTTTCTCTTGGTCATATTTCTTGTCTTTACTACTCCCAACTGCCACCTCATTATCAAGCAGTAAACTACGTTTCTTAGCAAGTGACACAGGGCTTTTTGAGATAAGGCTACTAGGGCTTCTCTGTTTACATCAAGTACCTGGTCAGCAATTATATCCAGAACCACAGATGCAGATTCAGTTTCATGACTTTTATCTGTGGAAGTAGTACCAGACTGTGTTTGTCTCATAAAAGATGGTGCTGCTGCTGACCAGAGAGACAAGAGACTTTGTTGTTTGGCTTTGTTCGTCTGCATATTGTCCATATAAATTTGGTGGTCACTTTTTTTAAAGACTAATGGAACCAATAATAATAAACTTATTTTAAACACTGGTGTCTGTGTGTCCTTTTTCACTGGTGGGCTCATGGGTTGGGTTTTCTTTCTATACACTGCAAGTTGTCTTGTCCTGTAACAAGTCAGGCAGCTGGCTGCAGAACACTCTCCACACAGTCACTCACGCCTCTCTCCAGCACAGCCCAAGCCCACCCCCAGTTAGGCTCCCTTATTTTACTATTAATTACACTTGTATTATATATATTTTTTACTATATTTCTTTTTGTTTCTTGGTACTTCAAGCCAAAAGCCAACCAACTGGCTGCAGGACACTGGGTCCTTCCTCCTTTTCACAAAATCTCTCCCAACAGCCCAACTAAGCCCATTGCATAGCCCACACCACACACAGTTTGAGTTATAGGCTTATTTCTTACTATACTATCTTTTTTTTTTACTAACTTTCTCAAGTCAGTCCTTTCCTTCGCCTCCTCTCTCCAAGCTCCTCCTTCCTCCTTTACACAATCTCTATATCTCTCCTCTCCCAACAACCCACCAGCCTCTTCCTTATTTTTCTTTCTTTTTTTTCTTTTTATTATTTTATTTTTCTTTGTCTATGCAGCTAGTAGTCAAATAAACTGCTTGTTTTACTGGTGGGCACTGGGCAACACAAAGCTCCCGCCCACAGCAGTAGTCCCCTGCCCTTGCTTTCTTTCTTTTATTTTCTGTAGTCAGTGACACTTTATGCTGCTGCTAGTTCTCAGTTGTCACAGACGGCAGACAGTACCAGACAGTCCCCCCTCCCAAGTTTCTGTTTTGTTTCCTTTCTCCTTGTTTAAATTATTTTTTTAGTTGTTTAACCAGGTATAGCACACTAAGCTAAGTGACCTGGGAGCACAAGGAGGTTAAGTGACTTGCTCAGGCAGTATGCAAGTGGAAGCTGTGGGATTCAAACCCAGGTCTGGTCTGCTGGATGTCACCAGATTTGCAGCTCAGAGCCTTAGACCACTGCACTATACTGCCTACTTAATTTATTTTATAAGCGCTTGGTTTGCTTTCACCCTGTTATGCCCAACCTAACCCTTCTCAATATTTTATTTACCCTGCCTGCACACTCCTTATTTACTCAGATTAGTCTCTTCTTCATTAATTTTGGCAAAACTGGCATGGCTTGCTTGTCTGCTGCACTAATGCACTTGTGTGCAGTCAACAGTGCTCAGCCACGTTGCCCCCACTCCTTAGTCCTCCTAGCTCCTGCCTTCCCTCCTCCCCGCTCTTCACTCTCACCAACCCTCTATCCTTAATTCAGTTTTAAATTTGTTTTCCCGAGTAGTCAAGTCCACTCCACACACACAAAGAAAGGTCACACTCGCAGTCCCCACTCCCCGATATCCACAACAACGGACTGTTTAATTTGTGTATCCTCTAGTATCCTCCAACAGACAGTGAATGAGGGCTCCTAACGCAATGCACGTCTTTACACTAAATCTCCCTGCGCAAATCACCACGGCGGCCAATGGGCATTCTTTGTATCACTTACAGTTCAAGATTGTCTTCCTCATTTGGCCCCACGCCTGCCAGTCCACAGCTTGCTCCTCCTCCGTTTTCCTCGATGAGGCGCTGCTCGCTCGCTCTGATGCCACTTCGTGGGCTTCATAGGCTGAGAGCAAGCTCATACCACTCACCTCCGGCTGTTTCCCCCGACTGCATGTGCACAGCCGAAGCAGTGAGCACCCCTACTGGTGGAAGGTAGAACTGCAGCAAAGATTTTTAAATCAGTGCTAGCCCGTGGACAGGTGGCACAACAGAAAGTGCTTGTCCCTGCACTGTATCTGGTAGCCCGGGACGTCGGGCAATAGGATTTGTCGAACCCTGGTTAAACAGCAG
The DNA here is from genome assembly GCA_016271365.2 of Neoceratodus forsteri. NCBI lineage: Eukaryota > Metazoa > Chordata > Ceratodontiformes > Ceratodontidae > Neoceratodus > Neoceratodus forsteri. The sequence goes on from CM057449.1 coordinate 992,658,192, forward strand.
ATCTCTGTGATGTGATTAACTTCCAAGTTGCTTTTTATGGCCGTGTTTATGATCTGTGTCGCTTTGAAGCCAGGAAACATAAATTATCCATTTTATGACGTCTTCAGAGGAAGGACAGTTAATTTCAACTGGTGCTAAAAGAAGCTATATGACATCTAGATGAGAAAACTGCAGAGTTGTAAAAGTCCTGTGATGTCTTTGAAAAGCAGGAAACCACACTAGATCAAAGGAATGACTTATTTAAAGAGTGTCATAATTTGGGAAATGAGTTTTGCTTAAGTCACAACTTTTAATATACCACCTGATAGGACATCCTGTTTTGTATATTTTTTTATATTCTGTAAAGAGGAGCTAGATGACAGCATGGAAGGGGTTGAAACACAGCATTTTAAATTGTATTCTGTGTTTTTTAACTGACACACATTCCTGTTGGACTCTGAAACAACAACATCTAACTATAAGCACTGTATAAGTTAATAATACAATAGATAGACAAGTCTAATTGTATTGTGGTAGGAATTTATGTTTGTTCTTTTTTTCCTTGTTTTCTTTTATGTGATTGTATGCTTTGTGATATATTGTTCTGTGTTTTGATTTTACATATTTTTATCCATTTTCTAAGTTAACCTCTTATTTTAAAGACATTACCTGGTGTGCCTTTGAAATTCTTTCTTTTGCATGTTAAGTATAGATGGTTAAAGTTGACAACTGTGCATAAGCGTTTTTTTATTTAGTATTTTTTGTGTGCTCCTGAGCCATCGTTGTCCGACCTGGTCATGGACCCCCTTGCCTCCACCTCTGCCAATTGCTTGCACTCCTCAGTCACCCCTGGCTTACCCCCCAGAGGGCAGGGGGCTTGGCGCTGTGGGCCTTCCAGCGCCAAGACCTTAGTAACTAGTCGGTGAGTCAGTGGCAGAGACAATTCAAGGACCAGGGGCAGGTCTTCATGGAGATGGCCGGGACATGGAATATTTTTCCCCCTGTAGGCAGGGATGGGGACATGCAATGATGCCAGCATCTGCCCCACCCCTGATGATTCTACTTGGCGTCGGTGCATAGTGGAACACCCAGCCTCCGGTGGGTGTCACCACTGCACCAAACACTCAGCCCCTCCTCCCCCCAGAGAAGGAGAGCAGTCCAAGGACACTCGATCCTTCTCCCCTGGCCAGCCCTCCGATGACCCGGATCTGTTCCCAAACCCAGGTCACCGGCGTCGCGAGCAGAAATCCTACCGCTGCGCTGATGGACCACCCTGTGCAGAAGCTTAATGGTGTTACTGAGCTGGAAAAAGGTAAGAAATACCCAAGGTCTTTCACAGAGTTTTATGGGTTCATTTTGGACACCTGGTTAGGTGCCCTTGGTGAAAAATATCTGGCATCCCCCCAAACAGCAGCTTATCCAAGCCTGTACATTTGGGTACGCTAGTATGAGGTTCATATTTTAAATTCCCCAGAACTTGAGACCAAAGGTGATTCGGACCCAGAAACAGACAGGAGTGTTACCCTGTTCTGTTACCTGGCCACAGTACTGTGCTCAGAGGTTGGCACTGTGGGAGCAGAGGGCCTGACCTGCTGAGTGGAGTTGTGACACTATACATCTATTGTATTGTAACTCAAGCAGGAGTACCAAACCTCCATGACCCAGTGAACACAATAGGAGCTCAAAAGCTTCAGCAATCACAACCCAGCTATGAACTCACAGTAAAAACACAAAAAGAAAACACTCCCTACCCCTTTCTCACAGTGGCAGCTTCCCTCGTTGACCTGCATGAAAAAGTGGAAACATACTGACCAAGGACCGAGCCTCAATCTCCCTCCCCAGTTCCCCAGCCAGGTGTCCCATCTGGACACCAGTGCCTTTCAACCCATTTCATGGCACAGCTTCCCACCAAGCCCTCCCCCAGTACACACAGTCCCCAGGTGAAACTCTCCAATAACCCATTCACTCTGCAAGGGACTACTAATAACTAGAGGCATGAAAAGCCACACACCCAAAAGTCTGCTGTCCCAGGCCCACCCACAGTTATTACCAAAACAACCCAGCATCCACAGGTATGATCCAAGAGAAGGCAGTACAGTGAGTGCCAAGCAAGGGGGTGAGATAACAAGAGTCAGTGGCCACAAGTTTACACAGGGCCCCCCCAGCACCTCTATCAGCATAAAGACCCCCAGCAGCAACTACATACCCTCCCAATGCTCCAGCAAGGGAGCCATCCCAGGGACGGCAGCACCAGACAATCAAATCAAATTCAGGGCAGTACAGCAGTCCCACAGGGATACACCCCCTCCCAGCAAAAGGCACCACAACACCTGCCAGATGACTCATGCCTGCCCTTGCCATCCTTCCCTTCACTGCCACACACAGTTGTAACAGTGTAAGGTAATGACCACCAAATGAAAGGGAAGGGTTCCGCATTGGTAGAGACTGAGCAGGAAAACTGCTCTTCCACAGCCTTCCCTATTACCTCACCTTCAACCCTGAAGGAGTCATTGGAAATAAGCAGGGGACCCATTACAACCCCACAATGCCACCTGTCCTCAGAACCATCCCACAACAGGAACAACAAGATTTAAGTACAAAACAAATCACTGCTGTTAGAGTCCAAGGATCCATTAAGCATGGGAGAAAAAGTGTCTACATTGACACTGCTGAGCTGGACTACCATGTGGCCACCACCATATTAATACCATCCACAGCAATAGGAGCAGCCAGCTCACCAGTATCACAAAGCAGTTACCAGCAGTCCATTTAACACTGCAGGATAGCATTGCAGAACATCAGGTTTCATCTAGTTCATGAGTCCCACAACAGCAAAGTGTGCATCCCGTCAGACCCTGCACCACCCTTGAGATTGGTTTAGGCTGCATCATGGCAGTATAAACATGTCCAGATAGGGGCTAAGTCCATATGAAAATCAGCTTTGAGAACCAAAGTGCAGTACATAGCTTAGCCCTGCTTCTTGTCCCACTCATCAATAAAGCGTTGTGTCTTGTCCACATCTTGGAAAGAAGGGTAGCTCCTTCTAGTTTCACCCGGACCACAGCCAAATAGGCAAACATAAAATCCATTTTTCATTCTTGGAGAACATCAAGTACAGGGCCAAAAGCTTTCTGCTTCCTCTGACACACCGGGGAGAAGTCCTGAGAAATATAAATGTGGATTTCTTCATAAACTAGCTCCTTCTTAACACAAAAAGCTGCCACTATTGCCTGCCAGTCTCTGAAATGGTGAAGATGGAAAATGATCTGGCAAGGTGGCTGGGCCAGTGGAGTATGAAGCGTAAGGGCTCTGTGGGCTTGCAAAGTCTTAAGGCCCAACCCCTTTAACTGCATCCCAAAAAGCTGTGGCAAAGTATCTGTGCAACATTTAGGACACTCTCTCCCACTTTGTCTTCCAGGAGGTCCCTGAGCTGCAGAACAGATCTCCAATTAAAGTTCTACTGGTATTCAAGCTGGTCTGTAAGGGCCGCCAGCTCCCGCTCCAGCCATGTGAATTTGTCAGGTAGGCCAGCCTGTGTATCCTCCAAGTTTGATACACTTTGTTGCATGTCAGTCAGTCTCTGCACTTGGTCAGCTGCCTGGGAAGCCAATTCAAAAAGTTTGCCAGTAAGGGTGTCCCGTTTTGGCACGAGGGGGCAAGAACTTGATCGGTGATGGTCCATCTGATGATTGACATCTCGGTGGTGGAAAGTGTCATTGTCTCTGGTCTGCTTGCTGTGGTGTGCCCAAGGTATTTTTGACACATCTGGCATTAGTGAAAGTCTGAGTCAGAAACAAATCTTGCCAATGGTTTACAGAGGAGCTGAAGGACACCCTGCGGAATAGGGATATGCTTTGGAAAATCGCCCAAAAAACTAAACTCACGAATGACTGGATTTATTTCTGGAGGGCGAGAAATCTTTGCACTAAGAAGGTCAGAGAAGCAAAGGCTAACTTTTACCATTCACAACTCGATCTTTCGGCCAAATGCCCCTCCAAATTTTGGAAAGTAATTAAGGATATAGAAGGCTTCTCTACTGGGAATTCCTTGCCTGCCAGAATCTCGATGAGTACTACCAGACTCACTGATAAACCATCAATCCGTGATGCTTTCAATAATCACTTTGCTACAGCAGGACTAGTCTTCGATACTTCCCCAGCCAGTAACCTTCGAACGCAACTTGGGTTTGATAATCAAGGCCCCTCCTTTTCCAGCCTGACAGTCTCACTTCAACCTACATATCTGAAAGAGGTTAAAGACCTTTTGCTAAAATTGGACATCAGAAAAAGCGCAGGTGCCAACCTTGTCAACCCATATTTCCTAAAGGTGGGCTACAGGGTCTTAGCTGCGCCTATTACACACCTGTTCAACCTATCCCTGTCATAAGATGACCTTCCTCCCATTTGCAAAATGGCACACGTCATCCCTTTGTTTAAGGCAGGAGACCCCTGTCACCTCGACAACTATAGGCTGATTTCCCTTCTCCCTATCCTGTCTAAGTTGTTGGAAAAAATCGTGAACACCCAGCTCACGAACCATCTGGAATCATCAAAGCTTCTCAACCCATTACAATCAGGGTTCAGAGTACAACACAGCACAATTCCTGCATTGGTCAAGGTTACCAAAGATTGGCAGCATGAACCAGACAATAAGAACTTTGTTTGCGCAGTATTCCAGGACCTAAGTAAGGCTTTTGATACCATTGATCATAATCTGCTCCTCACATCCCTTCAAACTATCAGGTTGGACGCTCTTTCTCTTAGATAGTTCAGTAACCATCTCTTGGGCCGTTCACAGCAAGTAAAAGCAGATGGTGAAGTTTCACCACTGAAACCCCTTCAGAGGGGTGTACCATAAAACTCCATTCTGGGTCCCCTGCTTTTTGCAATCTACATCAATAGAATCGATGCCACCATCAAAAAGGCCCAAATACACCTATTTGAGGATGACACAGTGCTTTACTCTAGCGGATCTTCCCCTCTAATGGAATGCTCAGAACTCCAGGATGATTTCAACCTGCTGCAGATCCAGCTTCTAAACCAGAAGTTGCTCCTAAATGCCAAGAAAACAAAAGCTATGTTTGTGTCACCCTTTCCTAACTCAGCAAATCCAGCCATGGCTGGGTTACTCCCTTCAATCACCACTATGCGGGGTGAACAGTTGGAGTATGTATCAAAACTGAAATATTTAGGGGTTTGGTTGGACACTAGCCTCTCCTTCCTTGGTTATATAGAAGAGCTGATAAAGAAACTTAGAATGAGACTTGATCTCTTCTACAGGATAAAAAATCTCCTCCCTAGGGATGCAAAATTGAGGCTAGTCCAAACTACCTTTCCCTCCTTATTAGACTATGCCGACTTCCTCTACAGCCAGGGTCCTGCAGGTGCTCTCTCCAATCTTGATACGCTCTGCCATAGAGCTCTAAGGTTTATAACAGGACTTCCCTACTCCACTCATCATTGCTGTATGTACACAGCAGTAGGTTGGTCATCCTTTATCTTTATATGCCAGAGAAATGCTGCTATCTGGACCTACGAAGTTATCTTAAACAAACTGCCAGATTACATCTCTGACTGTTTACCGTTCTGCCCAATAAGTAAGTATGCCCTGAGAAGTGCCTGTTACATTTTGCTGAAGGTTTCCAAGGCCAAATCTCAGTTTGGTGGGGCATCTGTTAGTCATGTATTGCCCTTTTTGTAGAACAAGATACAAAAAAACTTAAAAATTAATCACCCCATTAGTCTAGCAACCTTCAAATCTTTATAGTCACTCCATATTAAAGAATCTTGTGTTTGCTCCCCCTGACTCTAGGTTCACCTATTCCTTACAGAGTTCTCTGCACAGATCTTTGACTCTGTCTCTGTCTCCTCATAATCTTAGGTCACTCTCTATTCTTAGATTCCATTCATTACCATCCCCATGCCTACCTTCACCATTCCCCTGCCCTCACTGTATCACTCCCCTTAATAGCTTATACCTCAAATCCTCTTACCTGTGACTACTCAACCTCTTTTTTTTTCTGTTCTTCATCCTACCTCCCACCCCCACTTTGCACACATCTTGCTACTACGTACCTCTGGGTGCCAATTGGATCATCCTTACTTGTGCCTGCTCTGTACCTACTGTCTGCCTGTATGCTTCTGCAACTCTGTCTGTGCTGTACGCATTGTCTGTTTGTAAAATAATGTTATACATTAATCTGCACCTTTACTTGTATTTGTATTGTCTATTCCCAATTACTGTACATGAAATTGTATTTGTACTGTTGATCTTTACCAAAATTGTATCCACCTATTTGAATATCCTAGATCCACCTCAAAAATGAGCTTGCTCAATGGTGTCTGCCTGGTTAAATAAAGATTTTGATTGATTGATTGTCTGAAGTCTTGGTGGCTTAGCTCCTGCAGTGAGCACTTAATCATCCACGGCAGTGGAGGAGATCACCAGAGACAGTTTGGACTATTTTTAAAAAGAAAAAGTGGGACTTAATACAAAAAATTGAGCAGGAGGGATGGAGCTCAAGAAAACACATCTGGTCCCTTAGCTACTCATCAGCGTCCCCCAGTGGCACTCATATAGAACATCTAATTATTTCAGTACTGTATAGACAGTGCAGTGATGCATGTTTAATTCAACATCCAGGATGGGGCAGTTACTTTATACAGAACATCTAGTTATTTTGATAGATAATGTATACATGCTGCAGTGATGCATGCGTAATTCAACAACCAGCATAGGTCATTTATATAGGATATCTAGTTATTCAATAGATACTGCAGACCAAAGTAAATGTTGTCCACACTAATAGGAATATAGAAACATTGGCAGAAGAAGACCATTGGTCCACCTAGTCTGCCATTTTATACCCTATCCTGCCCCAAGACCTGTAGTCTAGGCAGGGATTTGCCCCCTCCTTCCCCCACCTTGCCCTCTTCCTTACAGTTACTTTTCCCCTGAGTAACTATTAAAATTTTAACTCTGTCCCAGTCATACTTGACAGTACTAATGTTTTTTGTGCCCACCACTCCATCATATTCTAGCATGCATGTGAACAAAATGATCAAATTATGCAGACACCCCTATGTATTGCTTTCTTATTGAGGTTTTATCAGGGGTTAGTCAATATAGAGGATAGTGTATGAAAGATCATATGCAACAAGGATGTTTTTCACTTGAGAGGTTTCCATGGTAACAGTAGACTTAGAGAGTGCAGCTCGAGAGGTCTTGTTACCACAGAAACCTTGAGAGTAAAAAGTCCATGTTGTGTATGATCGCTCATACAATGTCTTTTATAGTGTATTGGCAACCATAAATTGAAGTATTTCTCCTTACTTTTGCATTTTTCCTCACTGACACTCTCTTCTGGGTCCTGCTTTCACCGCCAAGGTGAAGAAGATGGGCACATACGAGAGTTAAGCCAGTTTTTGTCTGATGTCAAAGGTCATGGAAACAGTTTTTTTGGTGCTGACCTGGAGTTGGTTTGAATTGAACTATCATAGGATTTAGTTGAATTCTAGCTGAGGCAGACCTTCCATGGCTATGGTGGAGGGGCTAGAAGTGTAGATGACTGTGTCATCTGCATACAGGTGAATACGCGTGTTGGCACAGGCTGAAGAGAGGTCACTGAAGAAGATGAAAAAGAATATGGGACCCAGGATGGAGCCCTGAGGGACTCCCACCTGGATGGGAAGAGGAGATGAAAAGGTGCCACCAACCTGTACTGTCTGCAGATGGCCTGTGAGGTAAGAATGGAACCAGTTAACAGCAGGAGTCGACAGGCCAGCAGAACTCATCTTACTGAATAGGAGATGGAAAGATACCACATCAAAGGCCTTAGCCAGATTGATGAAGATGGCTGCTGAGATGTAAACCTGATCTATCCCTGAGAGGATATTTTCAGTGACACACAGCAGGGAGGAGACGGTGGGAGTGATCCTTCCTGAAACCAGAGTGGAACAGAGAGAGGAAATCAGAGGAGGAGAGGAGATCAGAGAGTCTCTTGTAGACAAGCTCCTCTTGCAGTGTGGAAAAGAGAGGATGAGGGAAACAGGCCGATAGTTACTGAAGGACGAAGGTCCTCTTCCCCCTTTGTGGAATGGTATAACTTTGGCCAGCCTCCAGGACTGTGGGACCACATTGAGGGAGAAAGAGAGGTTGAATAGATGAGTCAAAGGAGATGCAATTGCAGGAGTAGAGGCATGGAGGAGCTTGGGATCATGTCCATCAGGGCTAGATTTATTCATATTCAGGGAGTAAAGGGGAGTCATGGTTTCCTTGGTGGTAACAGGGGAGGAAAGGAAACCCTAGGAGGGGAGAGAGAAGAAGGAACATGGTGTGAAGAAATGGCGGCTGGCAGGGCAGAGGAAGGGAGAGCACAAGTGATGAAGAACTTATTAAAGTGAGAAGCAACAGAGGAGGGGGTCAAACACAGGTGAACCATTTATCAGAAGAACAAATGGGCTGGCCTGGGTGGGAGGGTCAAAAAGGGAGCGAATTACCTTCCAGAACTTCAAGGGGTTGTTTAGGTTATTCTGAAGATCGGTCTTGAAATATTGCAATTTGTCAGACCAGGCAGCCTTTGTGCAGAAGTTCCTGCTAGTCTTATACTGGTGGAGGTGAGGAAGGGAGCAAGATAATTGTTGATGTACCCGGGCAAGGTCACAGGGCTTATGTTCAAAAGCAAGGTAAAGACACCACAAACGAAATCCAATGCAAGATCGCAAAACTACAGAAAGGGGCCAGTGCAGGTAAAACAGGAATCCAGCCTGATAGCAAAATGCAAAAGCCAACAAAGAAACAATGGACACTCCACTTTGTAGCAAAAAAAATAAGATTCTTTATTAGAAAATGAAAAAAACAAAGTAAGTGAGCAGACAGAGCTGCTAAACAACTGCTCTCAGCTCACTCACTTTATTTTTTTATTTTCTAATAAAGAATCTTATTTTCGTTTGCTACCAAGTGGAGTGTCTATTTCTCTAGGAGTGCAGGTACTGTTGGCTTTTACATAAATACAGCATGACTCTGGAAATACCAAGGTACCAGAAAGGGGTAGCCAGCCCAAATACAACAGTCCCTGCATGAAGCCTGCACTCCAAGAATCATTACTGGAAACAATGTAAATGCAAAAAATGATGAATTTGATTTATCCAAACAGCCAAGTTGGACATGGAGGGTACGGAGAGCTCTCCTTACCCTTCACATCCAAATTGGCTGTTTGGATCAATAAAATTCATCATTTTTTTGGATCTACATTGTTTCCAGTAGTGATCCTTAGAGTGCAGGCTTCATGCAGTGATGGAGGTCACAGGACAAGCAAATCCTAGGGATTGCAAAGGTGGTAGCAAAAAGGGGGGAGTCTGACATCATTATCCACATGTGGACAAATGACCTGGCAGGAGAGAGGGTAGATATAGGAAAAGTGCAGGAAGAGTTCAGGGAGATGGGGAGAAATCTTGGGCAAGTAGAGCACTCTGTAACCTTCTCAGTGGTTCTACCTGTCCACAGCAAGGGGGAGAGTCATGACATCCACACTATAGAATTCAACGTCTGGCTGAAGAAATGGTGTGGAGAGGTGGGGTATGGCTTCATTGGACAATGGAACCGCACCTAGAGGGATGAAGGACTGTATTCACTGGACAGTCTACATCTATCCGGGGGGGGAGGCAAACGTATCCTCACTGAAAAGTTTAAGTGCTTCCTCAGCAAGCATTTAACCTAGCCACGGGGGGAGGCAAAAACAGTAAAGGTGATTATTGTAGCCCCCCACCGACATAACATATCTGGAAATTGGGAGGACCCAGTATTTAGAAGGGCACTATCAAACCCCCCAAAAACCTTAGTTACAGTGGAAGGCAAAACAGAAACTATAACTCAAACATGTCACAGGGCGGAGGACAAAACACAGGGAAAGAAAGGGGGGTACAGAGGGTGGAAGGTAATGCGCGTGAATGCCAGCAGTCTGGGAAACAAAATCCCAGACCTAATGGCATTGATGTCAGACACAAACCTGGACATTGTGACTATTACAGAAACATGGTACACAGGGAACCATGACTGGGATGCAGCCATACCAGGATACACACTTTTCTCTAATCCAAAACCCATAATTCATGGAGTCCCTCAAGGCTCCATTTTGGCCCCCTTGCTATTCTTGTTATTCATTAATGACCTACCTAACTTCTGTGGAGGGGCAACAGTGCATTTATATACAGATGATGCAATCATCTATTGCTCCTCTCCGGATGCTGACTGGGTTAACCGCATGCTGGTTTCTGACTTCTCTGCCCTCGAGGATTGGTTCCAGGGTAAACAACTTGTCCTGAATATGAAAAAGACAAAATGTATGATATTTTCCCACCTACCCTCCTCCCAGTGCACTCTCTCACACCTCACTATCACCTCCCTCTCTGGTGATATTCTTGAAAATGTACACTCTTTAAATATTTGGGTATTACTCTGGACTCATCTCTATCTCTTAAATTGCATGCCTCCAATGTCTCAAAATCTCTGAATCAGCACCTAGGCCTGCTCTACAGGATATGCCCTTTCCTATCCTCTGGTTCCTGCCTCAAGATTGCCACATTGTCCCTTATATCTCTCCTAACCCATGGTGCACCCTTGCTGGTCTCTCTGCCTCCCTCGACCCTTTCTGTACTCTCCAAGGCCTATCATAGGGTGGGTAGGTTCACACTGGGGATTAGCTCCCATCAGCACCACTGTACCGTCCTCTCTGCACTAGGATGATTACCCTATGCATCTAAGTTAAGGCACCACTCCCTTAGCCTCCTGTTTAAACTGGTGCACAAATTTACTCCTCCCTGCCTCAGTGAGTTAGTACGTCTGAGACAAGCTCCTCGTTCCCTCAGATCTGCCTCACTCACTCTGCTAACTAAGCCTAATATGCGTCTTGCCACTGCACGCAAGTCTTTCTCCTTTGCTGTGATATCCGATTGGAACTCCCTTCCACCCTCTGTTCTCACTCTCAGCCTCGATAACCTGTTCCTGTCTCACCTAATATCTCTTTCCCTTCACCAGCCTCTTTTTCATTTGGGTTGCAGCTTCAAATGTGAGACTGTTTTGCAACTACGTCTGCTAGGCATAATGTGTACATATGTTAATACCAGACTATGCTTTGTATAAAATGCTTTGTGTTCATAAAGTATAACTTTCCTGCTAGCTAGCCTTGGTACGCTGTTACTTTCACTCTGTACCATACAGCCTGTAAGGTTTTGTGTCGGATGTATATAATGTTTATATTTGATATTGCCTTGCCTGTGCTTTGTATCATATGTTCTGTGCCTTACTCTGCGTATTTAACAGCAACCTTGCTTCTGTACTCTGCATAACTTCTTTTTATTTTAGTACTGCTTTGTTTTCTACCCCTCCCAGGTTGACCCTGAGAAAGGGACTGCAATTGTCTCAGTGGACTTACCCGGTCACCAAAATTCAAATAAATAAAGAAAGGACATGGGAGGGAAGAAGGGATGAGTGGTGGCTATGTATGTAAAGGAAGGAATTAAAGCAATGGAGGCTCAGTGGTTACATGAAGGAACAGAGGCACTGTGGATCACCCTGGAGTCGAGTAATAAAACAACCATCTGCACCAGAGTGATTTACAGGCCTCCTACACAGGGGGAAGAAACAGATGAATTCTTAGTGGAAACCATCCACAAAATGGCAGCCAAAGGGGAACTACTACTAATGAGAGACTTCAACCTGCCAGAAGCAGATTGGAGCACTCAGACTACAGGTACAACAAGGAGCAGGAACTTCATGACCACTCTGAAAAGGGCAAACTTAAGGCAGCTTGTAGTAGAACCCACCCAGGGAGATGCTATGCTGAACCTGGTGCTGACCAATGGGGACAGAGTCACATATGTTAAGGTGGGCAGTCCCCTTGGATCAAGTGACCACAGGACAGTGTCGTTAATGGTAAAAACATTGGTAGAGGATAGCCATACAAGGATAAGAGTCCTAGATTTCAGGAAGACCAACTTTAAGGAGATGGGTAGACAGCTTAAAAGTGCCCTAGCAGCGGAAGATGGGGGGGGGATGTGGAGGAACAGTGGTCTAGGCTCAAAAGAGCCATAATTGAAGTAACAAGTCACTGTGTCAAACTACATAGTAAAAGTAAAAGAAAGAAATGGCCCCTGTGGTTCTCAAAGGTAATGGCCGGGAAAGTATGGGAAAAAAAGAAAGGCCTTTAGGAAATACAAGGAGACTCAAAAGGATGAAGACAGAGAGAAATATCTGGAGAAGCAGAGAGAATCTGGGAAAGAAGTCAGAAGGCCTAAGGCACAGACAGAGGAAGGTATAGCACAGGCTATTGAGAAAGGAGATAAGGCCTTCTTCAGATACATTAGCGAGAGGAAGAAGACCAGAAATGGTATTGACAGGCTGAAGAAGGAAGGAGAAGGGTAGGTGAAGTTTGACCTAGATAAGACTGAGATACTGAACAAATATTTTTTGCTCAGTATTCACCAGAGAAGGGGCAGGTGAGGGACCAAAACTCATGAGGATAGGTATTCAGGGGGGAGAGGTAGACACTAGCCCATTCACTGTGGAAGGAGTCCTAGAGGAACTCGGGCAAATAAAAATTAACAAAGCAATTGGGCCAGAAGGGATCCACCCTAGAGTATTAAAGGAACTCAGGGACATACTGGCAGGTCTAGTGATGGCCCTTTTCAACTCATCTCTGGAGACAAGGGAGGTACCTGCAGATTGGAGGAGGGCAGAGGTGGTCCCTCTCCACAAAAGCGGAAGTAGAGAGGAGGCAGGCAATTACAGACCTGTAAGCTTGACCTCAGTGGTGGGGAAGCTAATGGAGTCCCTACTTAAGGAAAGGATTGTAAACTTTCTAGAGTCTAGTGGGGAATAGGATCCAAGGCAGCATGGATTCACAGTGGGAAGGCCCTGCCAGACTAATTTAGTAGATTTCTTTGACTGGGTGACCAGGGTGGTAGATCAGGCAGGGACACTGGATGTGGCCTGCCTGGGTTTAGCAAGGCCTTTGACACCATCCCACACAGAAGATTGATAAACAAATTGAGAAACCTGGGAGTGGGCCCTATGGTGGTAAAATGGGTTGGGAACTGGCTAAAGGACAGGCCCAGAGGGTGGTAGTAAATAGAATACAATCCGAGGACAGGGAGGTAACCAGTGGGGTGTCACAGGGATCAGTGCTGGGGCCAGTCCTATTCAGTGTCTTTATTAGTGACATTGCAGAGAGACTGGAGGGAAAGGTATGCCAAGATCTGCAACAGACTTGACACACCGGAGGGGGTGGAAAAAATGGGAAAGGATCTACGCGTATTAGAAGAGTGGTCAGGGGTATGGCAGTTGAGTTTCAATACTAAAAATGCAAGACAATGCACCTGGGTCGCATAAATTCAAGACAGGAAGACAGGATTGGGGGTGAGGGTTCTGGCTACCACAAGGCAGGACAGAGACCTGGGGATTATCATATACAAGGATCTGAAGGCAACCAAACAGTGTCAAAAAGCAGTGGGGAAAGCAAACAGAATGCTGGGGTGCTTAGGAAGGGGCATAACCAGCAGAAAGAAAGAGGTGATAATGCCACTGTGCAGATCACTGGTGAGGCATCATCTGGAATATGGTGTCCAGTTCTGTAGACCTCATCTCAGGCAAGACATAAACAGAGCAGAGGCAGTCCAGACAAGGGCGATGAAAATGGTACATGGGCTGCATCAGAAGCCTTATGATGAAAGACTCAGGGGACCTTAACATCTATTTATTGGAGGAGAGGGGGGATATGATAGAGACATTCAAGTACTTTAGGGATATAAACAGGGTACAGGAGGGAAGCATATATCAGAGGAAGCATTGCACAAGGACAATGGGACACAACATGAGGCAGGAGGGAAGAAGGGTGGTGGATCCATGGAACAGCCTTCCAGCAGAGGTGGTGGGATCAAAAACAATATGTGGGTTCAAGAGTGCATGGGATTAAAATAGGGGCACCCTGCAGCTGGGCAGAGCAGACCAGCCACAAATCAAATAGGATCTGGGCTGTAACACTGAGTAGGGAAATGGGCATACTGGATGGGCTGTATGGTACTTATCTGCCATCAAATTCTATGTTTCTATGTTTCTGGGTAGCGGCACTCTGAAAGGCTACCAGTGCCAACCTACCCTCTTCCACAGCTGGTACTGCCAATCAATGAATGTGTTTCCTTTCTGTCTCTATAGAAACCCAGCTGATTATATGATTAGCTAAGTTTCTATAGACATTGAGCAAGCATGGTTGTTCATTAGAAGGCAGCCAGCCATGAAGGAGGATGGGTTCTGCCAGTCACCCTTTTAGAGCAACATCGCTTGGTTGCTGGGGGAGAAGAGGGTGGGATAAGGGTGCTGCCATGGTGGGGGGGGGTGTGAAAGACTTAGGGAATATTTCCATATAGTGCAGACAAGTGCTTTTTGTTGAACAACATAGCGGCCAACCATGGGGGGGAAGGTTGTGTTGATCATCCACTGTTCGAATGGTTACATTACACATATTGGGGATGTGAAGGGGGAAGAAGGGTGGGTCAGGTGCAAACAATGGGTGGGATGATCAGAGTAAATGTTTAATGGCTAGGTGGAACAGAAAGATAAGCAAAGGTGGGGAAGGGTGCTTTTGTATTTTTTTTTTTTTTAAAGTACAGACAATTGCTGTCTATCCAGTCCGAATACCAGATACCTAAATACTTGGCTAATGAATATTGAATATTCAGAAAAAGGCATTCACTCACACAGCCCTAAAAATAAGACATACAGTAGCAATTCAATTAAACCACAAGTTCAGGTAGAGTTTGCCTTCAAGTAAAATCATATAGACCTTCTGTACTGAAAACTGTAGCAGGAGCTGCAAACCAACAATGGTCAAGGGTGCCACAGTCTGGGCCCATGGTAGCTGTGGTCTGATACTCAGTACTGGTGTTAGCTTTAGGGACAACAAACATAAATTTATCATTTTCCGGGGGCAGTAAGTGTGATTACAAAACTTCAGTAAATTTGCAAGTGGAGCCGGGTGGCAGATCTAATGATCTTATTTGTAAAACAGGTGCCTATTACTGTAGTTGGGCACAGTCATCCTAATTTACTATAGAGCTTGGAGTGATGAGTGAGGTGGGTCATGGACATGGAAAAATCTACAAATGCCAATTTATGTCACCTCCCATTTGGTAATGAAGTACCTAACAGAGTTGGTAAAAAAAGATATGGCCATAATTTAGACTTGAGAGCAGGGCTACAGTTAATCCCATTTTGGGAGTATTTGACTCCAAAAAATAAAGCAAAAACTTCCAAAATAAAGAGGGAGGAAGTCATTAACTTCCAAATGTAAAAAAACAAAATTGGATGACTTCCAAAACTGAAGACACAAAAGCTAAGAAATGATGGATTTTTGTAAAAGAAATTGTATTTTACCACTACTATTTGTATGAACATCCATCAACTGATTCTTTCTAGAATGTTGGCTTTCAAATTACGGTATCTGGGAACTATTTTGACTTCTGAAAAATTGGAATGACTTCCAGATTTTGAGTCATGGAAGTATTTGACTTCAACTAAAAATAAATTAACTGAAGCCCTGCTTGAGAGGACTCCCGGTGAGGATTATTGTCCTGGCAAGTGCAGGGGGACCAGCCTGAGTAAGGATATATTTGGTCCTGTCATTCAGAATGTGTACTGAAAATATCCAGGAAGGGATCCAAATGGACTCCATGCTATCTGAGGGAGTAAACTACACTGAAAGGGAAACCATCAAAATATGACATACTATGGTTAAGGATTCAGTATAGGATCTAACTGAGCACAGTCCACAAAAATAGCCAGACACGCAAGGATGGGATAATCACATGTGTAAAAAAAATCCACAGAATACTGAAGATACAAATCCAAAGACATTTATTGTGGCAAAACAGGTACTAAAACATAGTGCTGCAGTGAAATCACACTAAGCCACAAGATGCCCTAGCATCGTGTCTGTAGCCTTCATCAGGGGGTGTGGGGGCAGTCCCTTTTATACCAGAGCTCAAGAGCACAGGAATACCAGGTGTGTGTTCTGTTTATATTTAGGGCTCAGTAGTCAGTGGTTGTGGAGGGATTTGAACAAGGGAGACAAGAACAAGTAATTCCACACTTAAAAATACTGACATACAGGGCATGTGCTGACACTGAGATTAATGGCCAACTCCATTGTTCCATACCAGTCCTCCTTAAAACATACATTTTCTCTTGCTAAATGAATGATCCACAGGTCACCACCGCACATACTAGTACCATACAACCTATATTTACAAAAGCAGATTGAATTTCCATGATCAGCCAGTGAGGTGATCAGTTCGTCATGCCAGCAACTACTGGTCAATTCTGTCAGGCCTCAACATGCACACGGCCCACTACTCTGAACCCCCTTACATTGACTACATCATAGCAGGAAAAGAGAATGAAAACCAGGGCAATCTCAATTAATCCTCGTTGGGGGTATATCACCCAGCTACTTCAGACATTAGTAGCAGGCATGGTTGAATTAAAAACAACCAACTCTTCCACAGCTGGGGAGGTGAAAATGCTCTCCGATCGCATGAATGCGGTGGAGCAACAAGTGCTTGATATGAAAGATTTCCAGCACAACATTTTAAGGCACCTAGATGAACATGAGCACCAGCTGAATTGCTTATGGGAGAGAGCAGAAGATCAGGAGAATTGGAGCAGGTGAAAGAACATCAGAATTTTTGGGGTCACAGAAAAGGCAAAAAGGACAAATATGGAGCAATTTTTAAAAGACCTTCTACCCCAGCTCGTGGGACCATGATGGCAAGACCCTATTGAACTGGAACCAGCATATCAGACTTGGAGGTCTGCCTGCAGCTGCTGGATCTTGGCCCCATCCAATAACAGCATATCTGCTCCACTTTTCCACAAAAGAAAATTTCCTGAGAGCTGTAAGAAACAAATGGGATCTGTTCTGAAAAGGGTCCAGAATCTTGATTCCCACGAGGTGGTGCAACACCGTAAGTCTTACAATCCCCTCAAATCTGCCCTCTGTGTAGCCGGGGTGCAGTATCACTTGAAGGGGCTCACTAACATCTGTATAATCAGTAATGGTCAATCTTTTGTGGGCTGGACACCCAGAGAAATTTCAGGTTAGATCCAACAGCAGTGGCCTGATCTCAGGCTGGGAATTAATACTCCCACAAAACTTTGCGAGGAGCACAAAAACATGAGATCCAATCCACAGATCCCAACTGACCATACCAGTAGGTGGTGGGAATTTGAGTGAGCCTATACTGAAGAATGCATGATAGTGGCAGACAAGGGCAAAGAGCAGGAACATCCTAAACCACAATGTTTGGATGCCAATGCAGTATCTAGGAGAGGTATGGATGAACAGAAGCACCACTTAAAACTTCCACAGCTCCGATACCATAATCCTCAACCCAAACATCCTCACAAAGACTCACACTTGCTAAGATGGTGAGGGAAACTCTTTCATTACCACCACAGAGAAGGAATGGCTCCGAATACTCAGCACCTCCCTCAGAAGAAAATTATGAGAATCTGTCTACCACCTGGGCCACCTTTGTAGAAGAGATCAATGACATGGAGACTTTGGAGTCTCTGATCACCATGGTGGTTCCAGGAGAAAAATCTTTTGCAGAGGTGGCAGCAGCGAAACCGACATGATGCCTTTTTTCAGCAAGAATACTCTAGATGTGAGACTGAGGCAGCTGCCAAGATCATGAGCTGAACAACACGTATCCTTACACAGCGGGGTCATTGCACTCCAAGAGTTGAGATCCTTACTATTAATTGTTTCAAAAGTTATTGTTTTTATGGGATTTCTGGCTAAAGCAATTGGTTGGTTTAGCCCCGACTTGCAGCTCAAGAGGGGGGCTGTGCTATGAAGCCGAGTAATAACCACAGGCATGGCATAGGTTATGTTTAGCACTCACTCCCCCCACAACTGCCTCTTCCATATACACTCCCCCACCACCATTTTTCAGTAGCTCCCATCTTCACTTTATGTGTACATAACCTCAGTACAGCCTCAGTTGGTCTTCTAACTGAAAAATACAGGGAGGCACCACTTTCTGCTCACCCACTTCTAAATGGGTGTCCCTCCCACCTCAGCAGCTACACTCACTATGTCAGCCCCAGTGGTGAAAAGCATTAGTAGAGGGAAAACGGAGAACAAAACCTGGAGGCTCTATGGATAAGTTTAAACCAAATGAGACCTAAGGGCTCTGCCTAATTGTGTGATGTTTCATCTATGTTCTCTCAAAAGAGGGCTAGTCAATCTTGCAACTACATGCATTTTGGGGTTAGCACAAAGCCAGACAACTCACTGGTTCAAGAGACTTGCTGGTACTGTAGCAGACTAGTTTGGCCATGGCTGGCAGGGGTGGGGGTGGGGGTGGAGAAGAAGCACTATACAACCAAGTCACAACCATTGTCCTTACATAGGTTTTGTTTGATGTTTGCTGCCCCTTCAGCTTCCATTCACAGCCATCCTCCCCTTTAGGCAGTGGCCTTAATGCATTACTAGTCTGACTCTCTATTGGGGTGTAACAATAAGATACCGTTCTCTCACATTTTTTATTTTCCTCTATTAGACAGGTACAACTCACTGGGTGAAGATATGGGGATAGGAGGGGAACAGATAGGCAATTCTTATATATGTCAGGGTAACAAAACATAGGATGGCACAAAATCTATTCTGAGGATGCAGTTCTTTAACCCCCCTTCTCCCTCCCCACTAAATGATATCAAGGACATATGGCACATCATATGGAGGAGAATTGCAGGACACCATGGGCCTGATTCTCAAAGCTCCTGTGGTGGCGCAAGAGGCTTGCATCCCAATGATTGCCGCAAAGTGCCCCTTGTACCAAATGATGCCCTGGGAGTGATTCACAAAAGCAAGCTGCACCAACCACATGCAGCCTGTGCCTAATGGGGCTTGTGCCACCCTTGTGCCACTCACTTGGCTGCAGCATGGCGCAGGGGCTTGTGGCAGATGCAGGCTGCCAAATCCCCTGAATTGTGATTCACAAAACTCCCCCAGTGGTGAAATTTCTAACTACCCTTAGACCATCCAAGGTTGGTCTAAGGGTAATTAGGAATTTCACCATCAGGAGAATTGACCTGGTAGTGGCAATGTACCATGGTTCCCCCTTCCCGAAGTCCCAGACATTATTGTAATAAACCCCTCGTGGTGGTATAGTGACGCCCCTCCCTGATCCCTGATGTCCCTGATATTCTAGTAATAAAAATCCCCCATGGTGGTTTAATGGCCCCACTCCCTGATCCCCAATGTCTCCAAAATTCTAGTAATAACATCCCACTTGGTGGCATAGTTGCCCCTGTCCATGATCCCGATGTCCCGAGAAGTAATGTATACAAAAAAAAACTGGTGATCTAGTGGACCCCTGTACCTGGCAGTGCCCTACACCCCTTCTCCCTCCATCCTGTAATGGAGCCAGTGACTGGTACAGCCCACCACTCACCACCATGGCCATCCACCGACTAAGCTCTGGATGAGCATGTAGTATATATAGTACGTGCTCATTCAGAGCTCAGACAGTGGCTGGCCATGGTGGTGAGCAGTGGGCTGTGCAAATCGCCAGCTCTGTTATGGGATGGGGAGGAGTGGTAGGGCATGCACGGGTAGGTGGTCCACTTCGACCACCAGGCTTTTTTTGTATACATTACTTTTCAGGATGTCGGGAATTGGCGAGGGGGGCCACTATATCCCTATAGGGGATGTTATTACTATAATATCGGGGACATTGGGGATCAGGGATGGGGCCACTATACCACCATGGGGGAATTTATTACTAGAATTTCGGGAACATTGAGGATCAGGGAGGGGGCCACTATACCACCACAGGGGATTTAATACTAGAATTTCAGAGGGATCAGGGAGAGGGGCCACTATACCATCATGGGGGATTTTAGTACTAGAATTTCGGGGACATCAGGGATGGGGGGGGCCACTATACCACCATGGGAGATGTTACTACTATAATTTCAGGGACATTGAGGATCGGGGAGGGGGGCCACTATGCCACCACGGGGGAATTTATTGCTAGAATTTTGGGGACACTGGGGATTGGGGAGGGGTGCCACTATACCACCACGGGGGATTTTAGTATTAGAATTTCGGGGACATCAGGGATCAGGGGGGGCCACTATGCCACCATGAGAGATGTTATTACTATAATATCGGGGACATTGCGGATCGGGGAGGGGGGCCACTATACCACCATGGGGGAATTTATTGCTAGAATTTTGGGAACATTGGGGATTGGGGAGGGGTGCCACTATACCAACATGGGGGGGTTTTATTGCAATAATGTTGAGGACTTTTGGGATCTGGGAGGGGGGACCACTAGACCACTGGGTAATGTTTCACCAACATTTTCTATCTCTACGGGCATGTCGGGGGACCACTAGTTTACTCTGGAGTGGTGCACAGCTGCCCTGTGGCTTGCCAAAAACCCTCCCAGCATGCCATCTGTTTGATCATGCTTGCCTCAAGCCATGAGATGTTACCACAGGGACCCTGTCAGATAGAGAATTAGGCGCAGGATCCCCGGTGCAGGGGCACTGAGACAAGCTGCCTTTTGCCGCAGCTTGCGTTAATCTAAGGGCCTTTTGAGAATCGAGCCCTACTTCTCCCTCACACCTCAATAAAAACACAGGTGGGCAAATATACTGCCCCAACCTTAGAATTCCACAAGAGGCATATAGTTTGGTAAATCGGCTGTTCATGATGCCCAAGTTGCCTGTATGTTATAGCTCATTGTTGTATGACCTATGGAATGCCCAGCTGGCAGACCCCTCCTTTCTACAGGGGGCTGGGATGGGTCTCCCTTTGAGTAGACTCGAACCACCTTCCCTGTTGTGTTCCTTAGTGGCAGAGCTGGGCTGGCGATCATCTATCTTTCTGCTTACACTGTAGGAACTTCAAAACAATTTCATAACTTACAAAGTAGACATTACTCTGGGGTCTCTTATATAGTGTGTACATTGTTACTGGTTAATTATGCAGGTATTTTACCCTGTCTGAAAGCCCTAGGGGCTCACTTGTTCTTTTCCTTTTGGGCCCCCATGGAATAGTTTCTATTTACCAGACAAAAGAAAAAGTAAAGAAGTATCACAATAAGCTATTCCCCAAGACATGGGAACAGGCTTGTTTAGGTACAGGTCTGATCTACACCCCCTTTTTGTCATACTCCGACAGGTGACAGAACTATTAGTGGGCTTCCCCAACCCTATTTTCACCCCCTACCTGTGGCAAGAACCTTCATAGCTCTTGCTTACCATATCGCTGTCACTTTCTATGCATCCGGGAAAGAGTCACATCTTCCTGACAGGGAGTGTGCGAGGGTGGGAGTAAGGCCATTCAGAAGCTATGTCTAACCCAAGGAGTAATGACAGAGGGAATGAGATGAGATGCATCTCTTGGAACATGAATGGTCTCAATCACCCAGTGAAACACATCAAAGTGTTACAACACCTCAAGGCTTTAAAAATGGACATAGCACTCATTCGAGAGATACATCTCACTTCTAAATGTGTCCAATGGTTGCGGTAGGCCTTGGTCAGCCAAATTATCCATAGCTCAGCACAAAGCAAATCCAGAGGTGTGGCTATCCCTCATCCACAAAGCTCTACCCTGGAAGGTGGATTGTACGCTAACAGACAAGCTAGGCAGATAGATAGCAACCCTTATCTCCTGCCCTAGAAGGCAACCTCATTACAGTAAATATATTCACCCCCAACACAGATGATGCAAACTTTTTTCCCCAAATCAGTCAAGCCATAGCAGACCTTATGGGAGGCAGTTCCGAAGTCCCTACACTTATAGAAGGGGACCTGAATTTTACACTAGATCAATTTTTGGACAAATCTTTCATAACACCAGACACCCACCTCAAAGCACGAGGAGTATTACAAGCCTTCATGTCCGAATGGGGGGGTCACCAACATATTGAGGCAAGTTCATCCTAGTGGCAGAAGCTACTCTTTCTTCTCAGTACACGGGTCTTTTAGCCACAACGATGTTTGGTCGGCTAACAATTTAGCGACCAATGGTAGCCTCAACCCCACAATAGAAAGTATCCTCATATCAGACCATGCCCTGACTGACCTCTCCTTCACCTCCCACAGGTGAATACTTGAGATCAGCAAAATGGTGCTGTAACCCCCCTCCTCATTCAAGATCCTGATTTCCACAAATGGGTCACATCTGAGATGGAGTTCTATTTTCAGGAGAATGCTAATGGGGAAATTTCCTTGGACACCATATGGGTCTTTAAGGTATTCTTAAGAGGGAGAATAATCTTCTTCTTCACTGCCACACTGAATAAAGCAAGAATACAGGAAGTAGGGGCCTTACAACCAGAATTTCAGATGAAGGAAGCCCAATTCAAACAAAACCCTCACACTTAGCCAAAACTCCTGGCTACCATACTAGGCCTCAAATACAAAATCAACACCATTCTCCAGCGTAAATTAGAGTGGTTACTTCTCAGATCCAAACATAATTTGGGGGAACATGGGGAGAAAGGGGGCAAGCTGTTAGCCTCGCAAGTATGCAAACAAAAAGAGGAATTCAGATCACGGCACTACATAATAGTAAAGGCAAGGTAAGTCTCAGCTATATAATGGGAGACTATGTGGCAGTATTATAGTCACTCTACGCCTCTCAAATGGCTAACTACCCCAACCCCCCTTACCCTTGGAGAATTCTTGGGTCAAACACAAATACCCAGCCTTGCACTCCCTTTACAAAAAGAACTAGATTACTCACTTTGGAAAAAGAGCTTCATGTAGCCCTGAGATAACGCACTAACGGCAAGGCTCCAGGTAGCGATGGTGTCACGGTGGACTTACACCAAACAATCCCACAAGTTACTATTCCGCACTTATTGACAGCCCTAAAAGAAGCACAAGACAACAATATCTTCCCTCCCGCTATGAAAGAAGCACAAATGATTCTGCTGCCTAAGAAATCCTAAGGCCCCCTTGACTACAACAACTGTTGACTGATTTCCCTTATTTCCACCGACATGAAAATTCTGGTCAAAGCCCTGGTGAACAGACTTGAGAAGGCATCACCCTCACTAATTCACCACACTCAGGCCAGATTCAGCAAAGGGAAAACCAGAGTGGACAATGTCTTCTCTGTGTTAAAACTTGAAATGGCATGCAACATAGTCTAACACCCCCATGGCGGAGATTGCGTTAGACTTTCACGAAAAATTTGATTTTGTTGGCTGGGGATACCTACATTCAGTGCTGGAAGCATATGGTGTGGGGCCGTACTTTAGGAGTTGGATCGCTGCCCTCTATAATACCCCTATGGCAGCTATTCTCACTAATAGCACCACCTCCACATCATTTTGCACTACAAGGAGCACCCAACAGGTCTGCCCTCTAGCCCCCCTCCTATTCCTACTTACATTAGATCCCCTTACTAGAAAACTGTTGGATTCCAAAGAAATCCAAGGGATCCAGGTTAATACAAGAAGTTACCTCTTAAATACATTTGCAAATTATCTGTTTCTTACAGTGGCCCATCATAATCAATACCTCCTGTTATGCAGGTACTGGAGTCCTTTGTACCTGCCTCCAGACTGGTAGTGAAATGGAAGACAACCACCATCTCCCCTCTGAACAAGGTGTATAACTACACTTGCACAAATGGCACTAACGTAGTATGGGTACCATATGACTTCTCATACCTGGGAATAAAAATTCTTACCAAATGGTCAGAAACAATACCACTGAACAATCTCCCAATCCTGACCACTCTAGAACATGAAATACGGAGATGGTTACAGATACATCTGACACTAAAAGGCAATGTACAGTAGAAGCCATCAGCATGTTTGCACTTCCAAGCCTGGCCTATCTCTTCATAAATGTTCCCCTTCCAGTGCCAGATAAACTCCTCTAAAGATTCAACCACCTTATAGCCTCTCTCATGGGAAGGTAAAAGCCCCAGGATCAAAAAGGTCAAACTCAGGGTGCACTGGGAAAAGGGGTGAACTAGGCCTCCCTTGGCTCCAAGGATACCAATTTTCATACAGAATGGCACAAGCCACAAAATGGTTTCTCCCCATATCTGATAATACCCCACAATGGGTTCTTTTGGAGCAACATCTTGTTAAAATGACATGGATGGGGCTTCTCTTGGATAGCCAGAATAAAAAGCTGTCTGGAGATAACCGCATTGTCCCCAAAACCCAGTACGCCTAGGCAAAATGCCTAACACTCACACATTGCCCCAGGGAGGCTATGCCCCCCCAACAATCCATATTTATCTGGCAGAACCCAAACATTCCAACTGAGGGATCCCATCCAGTGGAAGGAATGGGAATGTACAGGAATTTGGACAATTGCTGATATCTCGTTATCCACCACTGAAATCCTTCTCTCATTTGAACAAATTCAAGCCAAATTCAGAATCCCGAAAAGTGACTTCTAGAAGTTCTTGCAGCTTAGGGGGGCCCTCTTCAGGCTCAAACACACTGTAGCCATGGCACAATCATAGACCTGGTTACAGCAAAAGCAAAACCCAAACTACTCCAAAGACCTTGCAGGCAGGATACATGGCATCATCCGGGATGCTCAGCCCGACCCCCTGGGCAGATGCAAAAGAGATTGAGAAACTGATATACAGAAGCTGTCTCCCATTTTCAGCTGTGAGGGGTGCATTAGACGTGCACATTTCGTATAGAAAGATGCTTAAAGCCAACTGATCCAATTTAAAATCCTTTACCGGTGGTACAGAACCCCAAAGACACAAGCAGGGGGATAATGCCACATTCCAACTACTGGTGTTGCAATGCTCCAGGTGCAGGGCTATTACATATCCTCTGTCAATACCCCAGAATCACTCAGTACTGAAAAGAGGTGTTGTAAGACTGTTCTAAAGTCCAGAATATGAGGATCCCCATCACACAGCTTTAGTGATTCTAGGCAACGTTTCATCTCTCCCACAGGGATGGTTCTTAGCAGTGAACTGACTACGTTTAGCCGTTATGGAGGCAAAAAAGGCACTTCTCATGAGATGGAGACAACCCAACCCTCTCTCAGTTCTGAATTGGCACATGGCTTTGACAAGAATGGCCACTTTCGAAGTACTCTCATTTGTCTCTCAAGCCAAACTTTACATATTTATGAAATACCATGCCACTTTTTTCAAATCTCACCTCTATTCAGTACTACTTCCACCCAGAGGAATGATGGAATACTTAGGAAACAGTGCAGAGTGTTAAGACAGTGAGCACCTCAGTAAGAAGTATTCCCCCCCCCCAACACTGTAAGGATCAAATTTGTGCCATCACTTGTACGCTTTAGCTGCACAAAGAAGAACAGCTCTACAAAGTAAATAGATCTACCCCAAAAGACCCAGGCTATCCATGGCTCTTATCTGATTTTACTTATTATAATAACTCCAAATGACAGGTAAAAATCTATTTTCTCCCACTTATACTCATATTGTACATGGTCCACATCATAAAAGATCTCAAGCATGTGCAACTAATACCCAGTTCTATGATCTAGATAACCTGAGTAATGGTCAACAAATACCTGCTAATACAGCAGATAAAGAGAATGCGATACTAACAACTTCCTCCCCTTTCTCTAAGTCTATCATTATGTAAAGAAACAATACTAAGACTCTGGGACATTTCAATATATGTTCTCTAGTGGCACATATTTAAACTGTTATTAGTACAGCAGTCTTAATAGACCTCTACACTCTATGTGCCAGTGTTGTTATAAGATATAGTGACCTGCCTGCAGATTACTAATGTCATTTGTAATATGGACTATTTGATACCTGTACCTGTTATCATTAGTGAAAACTCATAATAAAATCTTTCATGATCATAAAAAAACCTAATATACACAAGACTATAAATACATCAAAAAACAATGATTACTGTTCTCAGACTAGCACCATGTAGAATTAAGGTATATGAAATTAAATTTATAGTATTATGCAAGACTCATTGTGGTGCTAGTGAGGGTGGACAGAAAAACACAGTTAAACATATCAAAGCTGCTGCTTTTAAATATTTCAGAAATATACTACTAATTTACAAAAGAAAAATTCCTGATTCTGAAAGATAGAAAACTGCAGAACTGTTAATTGATTTGTTTATTGACTTTTGTTGACCATGTAAACCCACTGGGACCACAAGTTCCTTTTTCAGGGGTGACCCGGAATTAATTACATAGAAACTTAGCAGGACAATGAACAAATAATCGCAGAGATACTTGGTAGGACATTGTACATACATTCACAATTTATAAGTTACAACAAAATAGAGGGACATATATTAGTAAGTTATACAGCGAAAGGTAGATAATATAGTTACTGTACTTGTAACAACATCAAACAGCGCAGGTACATAACAGAGCAGAACTTATACACAGTTTGGCACCTAGTCTCAGACGAGGGAGACAGACCACCGAGATGGGTGCCCATCAGTGGTAGCAACTGCAGATGTTACACTCCAGTAGGCAGTTCTTGAAACTTTTCTTAAAGCCCCTGAGTGAGGAGCATTCTTGTATGCTACTAGGAAGGTTATTCCATAGGATCAGGATTGAGGCAGCAAACAGTCTTTTACCTGATGTGGTCCTGACTTTTGGGACCTGAAGGAGTGAGCGACACAAGGATCTAAAGGATTTAGACATTAATAGGTCTTATAGGCTAGGAGGAGCTTTGCTGTTCCTCAGTTTAAAGACCAGACATAAAGAGGGAACAGTCCAGGCTGCCATTAAGAGCGTGCCAAGGGATTGGAGCACTTTACAGTGGTGTTCCATGGAAGAAGCCCCTATAGCGATGCAAACTATACTATGGTAGAATGTCTCCCTGGTCTCATTCAAGGGGCCTCCACACCCCCCCCCCATTCACCTCCTGAACCAGCCTTTTTGTTTTGTTGAATTCCCACCTGGCACATTTGACCAGACCTCTCTGCAGGAACCCTTTCTCTCCCACTATTTGCACCTGCTTCTTCCCTGAGTACTAAATTGCCCAGGGCCCTCCCGCCAATTTGCTTGAGCTTTGTCTTTGACTTTTTAACTAACGGCCTGCCTTTTTTTTCTGCTCTTTTTTAGCCACAATCCCAAACCAGGCTCTCCACTTCAGCCGAGCAGCCCTGGCACTGCTACCTGCTGGTGGCCAGACCTCTGCATCCAGCCCGCCACCCCCTGACCAAGAAAAGCAGGTACTATTGGTAAGCTCCTAGCTCGGAGCTGTCAAGCTTCAATCGCCATAATTGGACTGGCTCCCTGGGGACTGTGGCCGCTGCCAGATTGGATGCTGCAGATCCCCATTGAGAAAGCAAGCACCCAAGGCACCTTTTTCAAATCACAGCTCAGCAACTGCCTTGTTGTACTGCTCTCTGGACAGTTTCCCCACACCCTTCTTTATTAAACACACTTCCCCAGTGATCCCTGCCCCCTCAGGCCTCACACTAGTCAATTACAGCAACTCCTTAAAGGGGTTCTCCTTCCTGCAACTTCTTAAAGGGGTGATCCTCTCTCGTGCTCAAATTTAACTGCAAAAATGCTGCTTCATCCATTCAGCATAGGATTTCTACTTATTAGTGTAACCGTCACATACCATGCATCTCTAAACCCTCAACATTTTCAACACCCAGGCATATTCACAGGCTACCTAAATCTTATACACAAATTTCTAAATGTTTCCCTCCCACTGCCACTTATCTGACCTGGCCTCCATACGACCATACACTGCTGTACTCACATCGGGTACCAACTGCCTCTCTCTCATGGGTCTGCCCCTTCAATTAAAGCTATTCTGTATGCTTACTATCGCCCCTCACCTCGCCGTTTGACCTTGGAGAAGAGTTGGAGAAACTGCCCACGTCTCAGGGGCAAAATTCGGCCATTCCAACTACTTCTTAGTGCTATAAAAAAAATGCTCCTGCTACCACTCATCTGTGCTGGTATCGTTGAATTAAACCCCTGGCCCCCCTCTCCATTCCTGCCTCAGCTGACCTACCTTTACTAAAAGGGTTATCATTTTTGCATTTGAATGCCTGCAGCCATCTGAAAAAGATTGATGCTATCAAAATGTGGACCGTCCACTGCTCTCCTGATGTTCTTGTAATCTCTGAAACTTGGCTAAGACCAACCACCCTGGACTAGGTGGTTAACATTCCTTCATACAACTTGTTTCATACTGATAGGAAATCCCGGGGAGGGGGAGTAGCCATCTATGTCCGGGACAACATTACTGCACCTATGGTGGACATGGCTACTGTCCCTAAGAAGTTCAAGTGCCTCACGCTAAGAATTCAGCCAGCCAAATCAACCTCTATCTGCATTAATGGGTGCTATAGGCCCCCCTCAGCTAGCCTCTCTCTGCTCAAACACCTAAGTGATATATTAGCCACCGCTTCATCAGAAGTATCCATAATTGGTGACCTCAACCTTGACTGTCTCTCTCCAGTCTCCTTACCATTGAAAGAATTCTGTGATGCCCATGGACTTACCCAGATCATTAATGAAGCTACCAGCCCAAACACCAAAAACCCAGAGCATAGCTCCCTTCTTGACCTAATCCTTGTAAACAAGCCTCACCTCTTCCTCCACTCAGGTGTATTCTTTGTCAACATCAGCGACCACTGTGCCATTGCATGCATAAGGTCGACATAACTCCAAACCTTCTCCTCCTCTAAATACATCCATAAGAGATGTAAATGGAATTTTTTCCCAGATGCTTTTCTATATGATTTCCAGTATGCTAAATGGCAGAAATGTTACCTCTCATCTTCTGTGGAAGAGGCACACAAGGTACTTCATGAAATACTCACTGAAACCCTAGACTTCCATGCCCCAGTTATAAAAAGCAGAACCAAAAGAAAATCCTGTCCCTGGTTCATGGATAACCTAAAGACTGCCTTATGGCATAGGGATGCTCTTTGGAAAAGAGCCAGAAAGTCTAAATTGGCCACAGACTGGTTTGCTTTCTGAACCACGAGGAATTTATGCATGAAAACTATCAGAGCTGCGAAGTCTAGTTATTTCCGCTCTGAACTTAATGCATCCACTAACTCTGCTACTAAGTTTTGGGAAACTTTAAGGGAGGTAGAAGGCCATAACAGTACTGGCACACTTCCCCAGAAAATGTCGACTGGTGGTACCCATACTACAGATAAAAAATGAGATCCTTGACCTCCTTAACAATCATTTTGCCACAGCAGGGATGGCTTTTGATACCTCCCCAGCAAATGCCATCAGGGCACAGTTCCTTAGTCAGTCATCTGATTGCCATGATCCAGAATCTACTGACCCTCACCACTCTTTCTCCTTCTGTCCGGTCACCATCAAACAGGTTGAGGATCTCCTTCTTCAACTTAATACTAAGAAAAGTGTGGGCGAGGATATGATTGAGCCTTTCTTCCTAAAGTTGGCCTACTACATTTTGGCTCCCCCTATTACCCACCTTTTCAATTTGTCTCTCAATCAGGGCTTCTTCCCCAAGGTCTGGAAGATGGCCCATGTCATCCCTCTATTCAAATCAGAGGACCCCTGCGACCTAAATAATTACCTCCCAATCTTCTTGCTCCTGGCCTTGTCAAAACTATTGGAGAAGGTAGTAAAGGAATAGCTCAGATCTCATCTGGAAAGTTTTAATCTACTAAACCCAATTCAATCTGGTTTCCATCACATGCATAGTACCTCCACTGCCCTTGCTATTGTTATAAATAACTGGCAATCTGCACTTGATAACAAACAATACATATGCGCCTTGTTTATGGACGTTAGCAAGGCTTTCGACATGGTGGACCACAACTTGCTCCTGGTGACCCTGAAGAAAGTTGGGGTGGACAACCTGGGCCCTAAGTTGGTTTGCAAACTATCTTGTGGACAGACAGTAGCAGGTCAAGGCTGAAGGAGACCTATCACCAAACAAAATACTCCTTAGAGGTGTCCCCCAAGGATTCATACTTGGTCCACTTCTCTTTGCCATTTATATTAATCAAATTGACACTGGCCTAAAGTCATCTAGTATCCATTTCTTCGCTGATGATACAGTGCTATATACATTGACAGATCAACTCCATATCAAGCCATTTTGGACCTACAGAATGATTTTGACATAAAATCTACTCGACTTGAAACTCCTGCTCAATGTCAAAAAAACTAAGGCCATGATTTTCTCTCCACTGGCCCCTCATTTAAAAAAAAACAACCCAGATAAGGTTCCTCACACAAGCACCCTTTTGGGAGAAGCCCTGGAGTACGTGGAACAATTCAAATACCTGGGGGTCTGGATTGACTAAAAATTGTCCTTCATTGTTCACATTGAAGAACTCATTAAGAAACTGCATCAAAGGCTCTGTATTTTCTTCAGGATCAAGCACTCACTAACCCAGGAGGCTAGAAAACTCCTAGTCCAAGCTACCTTCTTGCTTCTTCTGGACTATGCGGATTTCTTATATGGCCATAGAACTAGCACAGCTCTCTCCAAGCTTGATACCCTATACCACAGAGCCCTTAGGTTCATATCGGATGCCTCTTATGACATGCAACACTGCATCCTCTATTCTCCCATAGGCTGGAGCTCCCTTAGCTTCAGAAGGCAAAAGAATGCTATTCTCTTAAATTACCTCTGTACCTCACAAGCTGCCTAACTCCCTGCATCCCTAGTGCCTATTCTCTCCGAAGTCTTACCATCTTATCTCTGGCTATCCCTAAAATTAAAATGCGCTTTGGTAGAGCCTCAATAAGCTTTGTTCTTCCTACGCTTTGGAATAAGATCCAGAAAACCTTAAGGTTCGCTTACCCTGTCATGTTCTCCCTCTTCAAATCCTTGTTCCTGAGGACCTTTTCTGAGGTCTGTCATTGCTTTAAGTCAAGGTCTTAACATCATGATTTGTTACTGCTTTAAATTCTGGACTTAAACCTCAACCATTGCCTGAGGCATCATTTGAGTCCTCCCTTCTGTCATTGTCCAAATCAATATTCCAACATCATGATCTGTCTTTGCTTCAAATATTGGACTTAAACCCCAACCATTGCCTGTGGCATCTGTTGTGTTTCTCCCTTAAAACAGTCCTTCCTCCCTAGGCCATCATGTCCAACCTTCTCCTATCTCATCTGACCTTCTCTCCTCACTGCCAATACCCTCCTCCCCCTTCCCACCCCACTTGCCAGGCCATGCCTACAGTACTTATCAAAGGACTCTTACATCTCAATCTTCTTCACACTTTGACGCTAGAAGAACTGCCACTCCTGCTCACTATGACTCCTCCAATGATGTTTACTATATAAACTTTAACTCATTACCTTACATCCATATATCTGTATCTATGCAATTGCATTTAAATGGCACTACCTCCTGTTGAACCTATTGCTATGTTCTGGTGGAAGTATCTTGTTACATGTGATGGTTATATGTTATTATGTTGTTATTATTACTATGTAATTGTTATGTACGTTCACTCAACTGGTTATGTCTTAACCCTGTTGGGAATTGTTTTGCCCCAGGTCCGTCTTGTAAATGAGCCTGTCTCGATGTTCCACCTGGCAAAATAAAGATTTTGATTGATTGAGTGATGATTTAAGCTTTTCTATTTCAGAGCACCTGACAGATTGAAGGACTAGAGAGCCATAGAGTAGGGTGGACAGAAATGTGTAATTAGCAGTGCATACTGTAGGTGTGGCTACTTTGTGAGGTGGGGCTTAGGGGATACAGGAGACCAAGTTTTTGATGTAAGGTTTGGTTAGGTGTTCCACATGCACCTTGAAGGTGATGTCTTGGTTCATGAATACACCTATGTATTTGATAGAATTAACTACCTCAATCTCAGATCCATTTAAACTGGATGAGGTCAGTATATGCTGCCTTTGGGGGCCTAAACTTCTCAGACCAAAGAGGATGGCTTTGGTCTTCTTGATATTGAGGACCTGTTTGTTTGTTTGGAGCCATTTCTCTAGTAACTGTAGGTCTTTGGTGAGCAGGCCGTTCAATTGGGCAGTGTCTTTAGAACTATGATGCAGCACTGCATCATCTGAATACAATAGTAGTTTTGCTCTCCCACAGTTCAATGGCATTTCATTGACATAAAGGGAGAAGAGTATGGGACCCAGTATAGATCCTTGTGGAACACAATCCAGGATAGGGCATTTATCAGACAGAATAACCTTCCATTTGACAATTTGTGATCTGTTTGTAAGGTAGTCGGTGAACCACCCTGGGGACAAACAGTCTATGCCAAGGGACTTTAATTTAGACAAGAGTAGCTGGTGGTTCACCAGATCAAAAACCTTGGTGAGGTCTGAAAAGACTGCACCAGTCTTTAGGCCAGTATCTAGGGCCACTAGGGTATCCATAGTCAGATGGACTAGAGCAGTATCTATTCCATGGCTTTTTCTAAAATTATGTTGACTAATAGTGAACAGGTTGTGCTGTTTAATGTATTCAATAACCTGATTGTAGACTAGCCTTTCCAATAGTTTGCTCAGGATGCAGAGGAGTGAGATGGGGCAGTACTTTTCAACTTGCTCTTTTGTCCCTCCCTTATGTACAGGAGTCACACTTTACTTTCTAGAAGGGATCTATTAAAAAGCAAAGCTATTGGGGAAGCAATGGCTGGAGCTGCTAGATTAAGACCTTAGGTTCAAGCTTGTCGCATCCAGCAGAGCCAGTCACTTTAAGTCTCCTAAGGAGCATCAACACCACCTTTCTAGCTACTAGTCTGAAGTGGCAATTAGGGTATGGGAGGTTATTCACTGGGCAGTCAAGAGGGAAGGGAGAGGAGACAGGAGGATAGTTCTTAAATCTGCCTTGCTCAAAGCAAAAAAAAATTGTTTAGAGCCACAGCAGGGTCCTGGAGGTTTTTAAAATGCTTCCCATCCACTACAATATTGCAGTCACTTGAGGTAACAGGTCCCTTTAACAGAGCATTAATTTGGGACCAGAACTTTTTAGGATCTGCTAGATTTTTGTCTTGTAGGTTCCTCAGAGAACTACACTTTGAAGCCTTTATGTCCCTTTTACATTTGTTCCACAGTTCTCTTTATCTATGCCAATCACTTGAAAGGACCAATGTTTTGAAGGTTCCCCATGCTCTATTCCTTTCTCTCAAGAGCTTTTTGAGCTCTCAGGACAAACATTTAGATTGCTGCCCCCAACTCTAAGTTGTTTTAGTAGGGCATGCTTATTTGCTACAGAAAGAAAGTTATTTAAAAACAAGCCTGAAGCAGAATTTACAGTAAGGGATACTCTTGTTTGTGTCCAGTTTACCTCAGATAATGTGTTAAGGAAAGAGTTAGTGTTGAAATTAGAATGACCTTAACCCCACAAGATCATAAGGGAGGTTTCATGTAGTCATTTTTACATACACAGAAAATGGGGGCATGATCACTTATTGAGTCAGCCAGACCTCCTTAATTCTATCTGGTCTTGAGACAAGAATCTAGCAGAGGGTGGTGTGGTTGCCAGTTTTAATATTTAGCCAAGCTGGTTCACTAACACATTGGGTGAGTTGAGCATCATGCAGGGTAGCCTTTATGCCTCCTCTGATGTCCTCAGACCAATGCAGATTGAAGTCATCTAGTAGTATCTTTTCCCCTCCAGGGAGGTCAGTAATTGCTTCAGTCAGTGTATCAAGGACAGTCACTGCTACTTTGGGAGGACTGTAGATACACCTGAGGAGAGTATTATTGCCTCCTATGAACAGCTGAATAAATACAGCCTCACAATCTGAATTTACTAGTCCAGGGATGGAGACCAAGGAGGCCATCATGGAGGACTTTGCATAAATATGGACAGCCCCTCCTTTTTTTTCCCTCACATATAATACTTGAAGGTCATGTGCCTAGGGTGTTCTACCTCCTGGAGTAACATGGCAGGTTTCAGCCAGGTTTCTGAGTTAGCAACCATGTCCGGCGAATACATATTAACCCATGATTCCAATTTGTGCATTTTAGTTCAAGATTATTGATATTCGTGTGATATGAGCAATTTTTAGTCCTCGGGTATTAACCCAAATTGGGTCGGTGGGAGATACTATTCTTACATTTGCAGAGTGGGGATCAGGAAGAATACACAACAGTAGTCATAAACCTCTTAAGATTAAATTCTGAAATTATCCCTGCCATTGACATACTAGCATGTATAGTGGTACACCTTGAGGTTCAGTTAAACAGTGTTCCCTGGAAATTATGTGAGAATCTACGCATCATTGAAGTGACCCATTGCTAAGGGTTAAGGTAGTAACTCCTAACATGACCATCGTAACACATATCAATACTATATCCTAAATAAACACTTCTGGTGAAAAGCCAACAGGAGGTTGCCCTCCTATACGAGTACCCAAGGTATGCCTAGTGGTCATTTACCTTATAAGCATAATTACTTACATACATTTCCAAAGCTACAGATAGTGTTTGTGCTGTTGGTAACAGGTCCAAGGGAGTTGGTAAGCAAATATTTGCAGTTCTGCTTAGTGTTTCCAAGGTGATACCTGGGGCAGCATGACTGGCCAATGGCCGACTCCCACAATGTAACACCCTTGTTGGTCCAGCCCTTAGCACTCCAGACCACCAGCACAGAATACTGCTTGGGCAGGTGCAACACTATCCTTGTGGAGCAGCGATCTCCCCTTATACATTCAATGTTCCTATTCCAGGTATTGGAAAAAGGGGGATCCAACCACCATGAATCACCTATTACCAAGTACATCTGAAAGAAAGAGGAAAAGTAGTTAGATCACATAATTAATCAGTGAAATCAAAGAATCCAGAGTCAGATTACCATTACCACTGCAAGAACACCATCACAAATTATAAACAAAGGTTTGAGATCCCAATGTATATTTAGGCCTTTGGGTTGTAGTGATCCCAGTGAAAAAATACAAAAGCTCTCCTTTTGGAGTAATTTGTTAAGTCTGTTGCCACGTCTAGGACCCCTCCCTACACTTTCTAGGGTCATGAATTGGATACCATGTGTTTTTTTGCCATGCTTCTTAAAAAATATGTTGACCAATGGAGGTATCGTCTAGCCCAGATTTGATGTTCTGAATGTGTTCCTGCACATGCTGGTGTAATGGTCTGATAGCTTTCCTATTAGAGTAGTTGGCATTGCAAGTACACAATTTGGCATAGGCAACAAAAGACATTCCATTTGAGAAACTATTGCCTGATGTTTTAAAACAAGAAAAGACAGTAGATCCTTCATGGAAAGAAATTGAATCCATCCTTATACCATGATTTACATTATAGAGAAATTTGATTTGTATGTAATAGATTTTGAAAAGGTGAAGAAAGTAGGCCCCAAAATGGTATGGTAAGATTTATTAGTATATATTTAGGAAACGTTAACTTATGTTTAAAAAGATGTACAGTACAGTATATCTGTGTGTGCATTATATTATGTTATGATAA
This sequence comes from Neoceratodus forsteri, assembly GCA_016271365.2. Taxonomy (NCBI): domain Eukaryota; kingdom Metazoa; phylum Chordata; order Ceratodontiformes; family Ceratodontidae; genus Neoceratodus; species Neoceratodus forsteri. Next base: position 992,693,622 of record CM057449.1, read on the forward strand.
TGTAATGATTTTCTCAAATCAATAAAACATATTGGGGAAAATTGACATAGACAACAAATTCACAGCCATAGTTTAGGGAGATTGATTGGAACATCACGTGTTGTATCCTTCAAGGTGAATAGTGTTGCCATGGAAATAGAAGCAGCAGACATTACATCTGCTGCATTTGTGCATCCCTTTGGGGGGGAAGCAGTCAATAATCAGGGGCCATTGGTGGCCTCCTGGGGCTAAATCAGTTGTGAGCCAGCTTATTCCTTGGGTTCGCAGCTTGAGAGAAAGTGATTCTAGGTGTCTCACATAGTTTGCTGGCTAAAATCTGGTCATTCAATAGTACTGGCCAGTATTTTTTAGTGGATGTGCCTTATTTGGCCAGAGATGGTAGTACATTTTGTAATGAGTCTATTGGGTTTCTTCACATTAGATTTTTTTGGTTTGAAGAAATTGACATCTGACAAAGCTCTTGGCTTTGATAAGGGCTTCATTAAGGAGGTTAAGAGGATAGCCTCTACCAAGGAACTTTTGTAATAGTTCTATAGATTGGGATTCAAAATCTTCATTTTTTTCAACAGTTTCTGCATACCCGCAGAAACTGTCCATATGATATTGAATGTATGAGAGAACATGGATGGGAGCTTTCAGCCCTGAGCAGACTGTTAGTGACAATAAGCTTTCGATATCATTTGGTTTGTATTGTCATGTTGATGTCAACAAACAGTGTCACATCTAGAAAATTCAGACATTCCCTGTCAATTGTACTTTAAATCTCAAGTTAATGTCATCCATATGAAGCCACTCTAGAAATCTGCCATCCTTTTCCTTGGACCCCTCTCAGATACAGATAATGTCATCAATAAAGTGCCACCAGTTTTTTTTTTTTTCAATTAAAATTTTATTAACAGTTTTAGAACAAAGAATGTATCCGATAAACACATAAACCTTCAAGTGGAGTGTACATGCATGCACAACACAGGTAACATACGGAACATCCTCTGCCACCCCCCTAAAATCCTCCCCCCCCTAGTTTTTTTTTTTTAATATGGCAGGCAAATGGAATACAAATTTCTGAATAGATGATTTTTCTTCCCAGAATCCAAGGAAGAGGTTGGCAAATGAGAGATGCCATGGCAGCCCCGTGACTGTGCCACACAGCTGCACGTAGAAATTATTGTCAAACTCAAAACAGTTGTGTGTGAGAACAAATCTCGGTGCTTCTGTGATGAACTCAGTGAAAAGAGATCCTCCCAAAGGGTGTTTTCTCAAAAAGTGAGAATGGGCCTACACACCCTGCTCATGATTTATACTGGTGTACATTGTACATGGCTTCCACATCAGTTTTGAGAAACAAATAAGTCCTGTTCCATTTGAGATTTTGGAGTTTGTCCAGGGCATACATCATGTCATGTAAGTGGAAGCCAAGAGATGATACACAGTCTTTGAGGAAAAAGTCCAGGAATTTACATAAATTATCAGTCAAGGATCCCACCCCTCACACGACTGAACACCCTGGAAGATTTTCCAACCTCTTGTATATTTTGGGTAAGGCACAGAAGGTGAGTATTACAGGCAAGTCTTCCCATAAAAATTTAAAAACATCATCTGAAATGAAGTTTTTTTTTTTGTAAAAAAAAATTAGCTGGATTATTAGTGAATTTCCTGTAATATTGTTGATTTTCTAACAGCTCGGAGACAATTCTCAGGTAGCTTGATTCAGTTAGAATGATAATACTGACACCCTTATCTGCCAGTTTTATAATGATTTCTTTCATCATTGTGAGCTCCTTGGGAAGATAAATTTCAGCAGATAAAGGGTGGTATATTGTTTAAGGGACACTGTCAGCCTTTTTTGCATCATTTTATTTTTAGATAAAACTCCACATTTTATAATTGCTTATCTTCTCTAAATTCATTGATGTTGCTGGTTGTTTGATCTGCCTCCTTGCTTATTAGAACTGGAATGCCTGGTAATGTATAGCTATACCCAGCCTTGTTTTGCTTCAAATCATTGAACTACTCTTATTGCATATTTCCTGAACATTAGGAACACCCTCAAACAGTGCAGCCACTCATGATACATTAGTTTCTTCTACTCCCACTGCATAATGAGTGGCTAGATTGTGTTGGGGATGTTCATGAGTCCAGAAAAGATGCAGTGGGAGTTGGTCAAGAAATGTAAGCAAATATGTTTTGACGTGGTTACACCAGTGTGGTGGGCAGTCAGTTTTTCACATTTTATGGCTGTGGGTACAAAATACAGCCATCTTGCTGTTTGTAGCTGGAAAAGTGGAATACTGTGGAACACATTTTTGGAGTTTTCAATGTATCCATCCACAACTACAAATCACTATGCCAGTTGAAATAAAATACTTCCTTCTTTCTGTTTAGAATGTTGGAGACAGAACTCCAAGCTACTTATCAGATGGCTATTAGGAAACCGAAACAGCTTTTTAAATACTGGCTGCCTATTAAACTGGAGATTTGTTTACCCCTTACGAAAATGCAACAAGTTGCACATTTAAATACTTAGCATTTAAACATGTTCTTGCTACTAGCTTCAGTTGGGCAAGTATTATCTTTCAAGAAAGATCCATACCTCATAAATGTTACCCTTTCCCAGCAATGAATCTAAAAAGATTTACACTTTTTTTAACCTCTTAAGACACTATCTCATAAGAACTGTCTCAGACATATGTCAGGTCTTCTGTGGACTATCCAGGCTAAATATATAGCAATCAGTAGGCCTTTTTTACCATGCTTTTTGGGGAAAAAATATATTGAACTACAGCAAACACATACACGCAAACACATATACTATACATACCATCCTCATGGCCACAACATTAAAAAAAAATATATTGCAATCTGATATGTCATAAAACAATAAAGAAACTGTTTGTTTATGTCTGTGAACACAGTAAAGTTCAGTTTACACTAGATTTCCTTAAAATATTTCTTATCCTATATTTTGTATCCTGGATAACGCAAGGGAGATGCTACATGTCATAGGGATCTTCATTTTACATATTTTTGCACTGTATTTACTCAGGATGTCCCAGATTAGATGCAATATCTTGTTTTCAGTGGGGTAATGATTTTACCATTTTTATAATGTATTTTTCAGGGTAGCCTAAGTCCAGATGTAAAAATATTGTTTTCAGTGTGTTCTGATTTTACGCAATGCAGCATAATATTGTGTAAGATGTAGAGCCCTACTGAAAATAAGATGCCATGTGTTCTGTGAACTACAAATTAGTTTCTGACAACAACTCTAATTTGGCTCAGGTAGTGAGAGTACCTGTGCTTTGTTGGCCTCCCTAGGCTGTGAGAGGACCTTTGGGGGCTAAAGACTTTTATTTTTTTTTCCTTTATTTGTCTTACACTCCTGAACCTATGTTACATTCATAACTTTGAAGAACTATATTATTAATTTTATGACTGATTTCTTTTTTGACTGACCTTTTATTATTTTGGTTTCTGAGTTTAGTTATTTATATTCTTTTCTTTTTATGGGGGTGGGTGATTGAGGGTATTTATTTTATGGTTTGATTAAAGATTTGTTTATAGTGGTTTTATTGTTTTTAGATCGTTGTTATGTTGATGCTTTTTAGTAGGGGTTATGAGTTTTGAAATATTGTTTAAGTGTGAATAGTGTGATCTGGGTGGGTTTTTCGGTAGTGTTACTGGGTAAATGTGTTAATTAGGACTGTCTGGAGGGTTGGATTTGGAGGGTGTCTATTTGCATTAAGGAAGATTTTGTTTATTTCTTGAGTTGTGTGGAATGTGCTGGTTGCCTGTCTCCACGGTTATGCGCTATTCACCCACTACTCTTCATGCCCTCCGCCTATTTTTCACTTCTCCTCTGCAGTTTACAACCTACCAGTGATGTAGAGCTCTAAGTATTATGCATAGGAGATGGAAGGGGGTCCACGAACAGTGGAGGGTGAATGAGGGGGGTCACTGTATCGGGGTAGTAGGATCTAGGAGATGCCCTGTGGCAAAATGGAACCCAGAATGTGGTCCCTCATGTCTGGTTTCTATACCCAAGGGCACCACCATTTGTGGTGGGCAAGTGGCTCAGACGGCCCATGAGGTTCGTCCAACTCAGGCGGTGTTGTGCAATGCCAGGTCCAGCAGGAACAAGACTGCAGTTATTGCAGATCTTGCTGAAATGGTGGATCTGGCATGCATCACCAAGACCTGGCTGGATGAGAATTCTGGCCCCATTTTGGAGGCTTTAACTCCTGTCGGGTACTTCCTGATACACCGCCCGAGATTGAACAACAGGGGGTTGCGGTCTGTTTCAAGGCCAAACTGGCCTTCACGAATGTACTAGTTGAGGAGGCTGAGTCATTCGAGTGTGTCATAGTGGCAGGTGTAGACTATCAGATTGCCCTCATTTATTGTCCACCCAGTGATGAGAAGAGATTCACTCAGGAAGTGGCAAACTTTGTCGTCGACATGGCATTTGAGTTGCCCAGACAGATGGTACTGGGTGACTTTAATGCCTTGGTTGACGACGAACTCTCACAATTTGGTCAGCATTTCCTCCAGTTGATGACATCACTGGGCCGTACACAGGTGGTTACCACTGCCCGCATAAACACAGACACTCTCTTGACAGTCTTTCTCCTAGGGATCGAAACATCCAAGTTGGGGGTGGAACCAGTGGAGTGGTCCAATCACTACATTGTGGGGTTCAGTTTTAACACCCTCCTTTGTAGGCCTACCCTTGTGGAGATGGTTAGGTACTGTCCATTATGAGATATAAGTTCTCATAGCCTGGTGGCGGTACTTGACCTATCATCCCTCTCGTTGGCAAGCAGTGATCCAGAGGCCCTTGTGAAGGCCTATAATTCGGCCATCTCGGCGGCTCTGGATTCCATTGCTCCAGTCCATGTTCGTCCTCTCTCTCTTCACCCTTGATCACCTTGGTTTGATGGGACTCTGAGGGAGATGCAGAGACTTGGACGAAGGTTGGAGTGCTGCTGGCGGAAGTCCACCTTGATACCGATTGCCTTAGATTGATGGACCATTATAAAGTCTATCAATCTGCAATCACCCGTAAGAAGTCAGAATTCCTGTCCGGGGAGACTGCGGCCACTCAGAATTGGCCAGCTCAGCTTTTCCGTACTGTAGACAGACTGTGCACCCCAGCTTATCTACAAGTCTGGAAAGCTTTTTTGCAATTAGAGTGCGATTAACTTGCTTGATTCTTTGCTAATAAGGTGGCTGATATCAGGGCAGTACTTCAACCCACACACTCTATAGGTGTTGCTTTTGATCAGTGCATGGTCGTTACACCTCGGCCATCCTGGATTACCTTCAGCTGACTGGAGTTCATGGATGTCATGTAGATCATCCAGGGTGTATGCCTTACGTGCTGTAGTTTGGATCCTGGACCAACTTCCCTAATTTTGGGTTGTATTGATGTCATTGGTCCTGTCCTTGCATGGATAGTCTGGTGCTCCCTGGAATCTGGTGAGTTTCCTAGCTCCCTGAAAGAGGCGGTAGTTACACTGCTTTTGAAGAAAGCTACCTTGGACCCAGACTGCCACGCAAACTACAGACCTATCTCTAACCTCCCCTTTTTAGGGAAGGCGATCGAGAAAGTAGTGGCAGCACAACTGGAAGACCATTTAACCATCCATGACATCTATGAACCACTCCAATCCAGTTTTCAAAAGAGACATAGTACCGAGATAGCGCTGGTTTGGGTCCTCAATGATATCCTGATGGCTAGAAATCAGAAGAACCGCTCCATCTTGGTTCTTCTAGATCTCTCTTCAGCATTTGACATTGTGGACCACAGGGTGTTACTTGGTCACCTGAGGTACATCTGTGGACTCTCTGGCACAGTCCTCAGGTGGTTTACATCTTTCCTCATGGGTAGAACTCAGAGAGTGGTGTCTTTTTTTTCCTCAGACCCCATCTCTCTCTGTTGTGTGGGGTCCCTCAGGGGTCAGTGCTATCACCCATGTTGTTCGCGGTGTACATGCTACCCCTTGGAGACATTGTAAGAAGGTATGGGCTGAGGTTTCACTCTGCTATGCTGATGATACCCAGATCTACCTTTCTTTTGCACCTGACCAGGATGGAGTTGTCTCGGTCTTTAATAACTGTCTGAAAGAAATCCAGGAGTGGATGGATTCCAGCTGGCTGAAGTTGAACTCAGAAAAGACTGAGGTGTTGGTTGTGGACCCAGGTCACTGGATAGGGAGGTTGGGGGTTGGTTTGCCCTCAGGATTATTTCTCAGTGACGTTTCACTCCTGACCTCTGAACAGGTGCGTAGCCTGGGGGTAATTTTTGATGAAGGGCTGACCCTGCATTCACAGGTGTCAGCTATCATCAAATCTTCCTTTTACCATCTTAGGAATATCACCAGGATTAGATACCTGGTTCCGTCCGGTGATCTGCCTACTCTGGTCCACGGCTTTGTGACTTTGCACTTGGATTATTGCAACTCCCTTTATCTAGGGCTTCCTGGGGTGGAAATCCACCACCTGCAGCTGGTGCAGAATGCTGCAGCTCAGATTTTGATGGGAACTGCTCAATCGTGTCATATTTTGCCGGTGCTGTGCGAACTGCATTGGCTGCCAGTACAGTGGCGGATCACCTTCAAAGTCAGTTTGCTGACTTTTAAAGCCCTACACAGGCTGGGCCTAAACTACCTGAAAGAGGTCCTCCGTCCTTACTGCCCTGGATGATCACTCTGCTTGGCCAACGAAGGGTTGCTAGAGATTCCAAGGATAGGCCTGAAATCATAGAGGCGAGAGCATTTATGTATGCAGCCCCAACCCTTTGGAATTCTCTGCCCCATTGGTTATGGGAGTGCACAACTGTGGAAGGATTTAAACAAGTTTTAAAAACTTTTTTGGGGTGCCAGGCATTTAACTGAATGATCTTCCTTTCTGATGAATACTTTACTGTTGTTTTATTGATAATGTATTATTGCTTGATTTTGTTTTAAATTGTTAGGCGACTCGGTCTTGGATAAGGCGCCATATAAATAAAATGTATTATTATTATTATTAACTATCCAGGCTAAATATATAGCAATCAGCAGGCATATTCTAGGAAAACACATTGTAAAAATGTGTAAAAGGAAGACCACATTGAAACTGCCTCTCAGCAGATCTGCATTGTGCAAATTCATTAGAAATAATGGGTAAAAGCATCCCAAAAGCTCTCCACAGCCATATTGACTCTGACCAGAATTTGTTAAAAGAAGAAAGGGATCTAGATCAAACTACCAGCTGCATCAGTAGTCTATAGAGAATGTGAATAATTATAATACGTGTTTTTTAAACTAGGGTCACTCTGAGGCGTAAGGGGGGTTGACAGTGTCCCTTTAAGTAGAACATTTGTATCTTTGAGTACAATACTCTTAAAGGTTTTAATGAGAGGATTATTGGTGTTTGGGAAGAACAGAGATTTGGGTTTAAAAGTAGCTTGTCTTATATTTTGTAAATATCTGCCAGAAACAACAAAAAATCGCATTACTCTCTAACACTGGATTAGCATTGTCACTTAACTTTTCAAGTAGTAGTGTTCCCATTGCTTCTAAATTAATAAGGTATTGTACATTATATTCAGGTTTTTCAGTACTACTGTCATTTTGACTATCCAGTGGTGAAACAGGTTCTGAATCACCTAACATTGAAAGTAATTCTATTATAATTACTGGTGACCCCCTTTATCAACCTGTTTTCAAGGGTCTCCAAAATGCTATAATAACCCAAAAATGAGTTATTATGGCATTCATTAAACTTTATTTCACCTCCAGGGTCCTTTCTCTGTCACTCCAGTGTACCACGCTACTTCATTGGCTCTTGCTCTGCTTGTGGGCAGCTGAACAGTATTCAAAACATGGCAGCTCAGTTTTCCATCTTCCGATGAGCCACTTTCCTTTACTACCATCCCCATGTTTATTTGATATTTTTTTTTAATTTGGTTGATCCTGCCGTAACTCTGGAGTGAGAGACATCAGGTTGCTGACTCTGAATTTAATCCACAACGGACCCTGGTAAGGGCTGTGGCTGAGACGGTTTAAAAGACAAAAAGAAAAAAACTCTGTCTGAGAGAGCAAGGCAGAAAGTAAATGTGTGTGTGTGTGTGTGTGGTGTGTGTGTGTGTAAGTGACACAGAGTGAGAGAGTGTGTCTGTTTGTAGGTACACTGACTAAGAGGACTGACCCATTGCACCAGTAATTATAAAAAAATAATATATAGTCAAGTGTGTGTGTTCATGATTTTTTTTTCACATCCTCGGTGTCCGATGACTACATAAACCTCTTGAGCTTCACTCTTGAGGTTTATGGGTCATCACACACCTCGGGTGTGGAAAAGAAATCATAACACACACTTGCCTATCCATTATTCTCTATATAATAACATGGTAAGCAATTTTTTCTATGTGCTCAGCCAGTTGATATTTTTTGTAACAACCCATGGGTTTTTTATGGCATTCACGCGCTCTGCCTGTTAAAACCAAGAGCGCTACTTAATTGGCTCTCGTTCTCTTTGTGGGCAGGCTGAATATTTCCACTAACATGGCAGGTCTGTCAGTCTGTTAGCGAAGAGCCAGTCTGTTAGTGAGGAGCTACCATAACATTCGTCTCTCCTTCGAAGCATTTAATTTTTTTTAACTGTCTGGTTAATCCTGCATTTAAATAAAAAAAATCTCTATCTGGCTGATCCCGCTGTTCATCGGCTGCAGGCGATACCTCATTGCTACCAGAAATGGGATCGTGGTTGACTGCATGCAGAGCTACCTAACCACAACGACATTTCAAATAGTGAGTTCCAAAAATAACTAATTAAAAAATAATCATTGTCAAGTTGTCAAGAGGGAGGGAGGGAGGAGACTGTGTGTGCACGTGTGTGAGTGTGTGTGTGTGCCACAGGCAGTCACAAAAGTCAGGCTGGGAAAAAATTGCTCACCAATTATAATGAAAAACAAAATATGGGGAAGTATGTCAAACTCGAATTTAATGCACACCTTTGGTGTGGGATGCTTTAATAAACCCCAGGGGTGTTTATGTAGCATCCCACACCTCGGGTGTACACTAAACTCTCGTATCACACACTTCCTCATCCATTATTCTCTATATTGCATCATCAGGCAAGTTAGTAGGAGAAACATTAGCCTACCCTTGTACTCCCCATCATTCTCCAAATTAACCCAGAATTCCACTTCTGCATCAGTTTATTTCCTTTTAAAGAAGTAGTTACACCAATGAATTTTCCTAAAAAAAATAAAATAAGTCAATCTGGACAGGAAATATATCAGGTTCTGTCTTTGGAATAAAGTTTAACCTTTTTTAAGGAGAGAATTATGGTCTGTAGTAGGCTATACATCAGTAAGGTTAATTATGTCTTTTGTTTTCAAAGAGAGGAGACAGGTTTCTGCCTTCTTATGCCCTGGACAGTCTCCTCACTAATAACAGAAAAAAATCAGGATATTCATAAAACCTCCTGCTTTGTTTTCTGGTATCCTGTAGGTCTACATCTCTACCCAGTTGCTGTATGGTAACACCCCCCAGTCAAGAGCTTAGCCAGCCTTCCCATTCATATGTTCCAGAAGCACCATAAGCCTCCTCTGGTGAATTCACTCCATTATCAGCTGGCAACCATCTGTATCTTCACTCTACTGGCCCTCTTCTGAACAGCATCTGAGTCTGGGAGCATGTGAAAAATCTGAATAGACACTCCGATGGGGATGCAGAAAATGAATAGAGATCTAAGAAAGCTAGATGAGTGGTCAAGGTTGTGGTAGCTAAGTTTCAATGTGAAGAAGCACAAAATAATGCACTTGGGGCATAGAAACCCAGGAGTGGAGTACAAAATGGGGGGAGTGGTATTATTCATCACCAAATAGGAAAGGGACCTGGGGGTAATCATATCTAATGACCTAAAGGAGTCCAGACAGTGTAACAAAACAGTGGGGAGAGCTAGTGTGATGCTGGGCTGCATGGGAAGGGGTATCACCAGTAGAAGGACAGAGGTGGTGTCACCGCTCTATAGATCACTGGTAAGACCTCACCTAGAGTACTGTGTCTAGTTCTAGAGATCACATTTCTGGAAGGACATAGACAGGGAAGAGGTGGTCCAGAGGAGGGCAACCAAAATGGTACAGGGGCCGGAATCACAAGCCCTATGAGGAAAGACTGAAGGACCTCAAAATGGACACTCTGGAGCAAAGGAAGTGGGGGGTGGATATGATGGAAACTTTTAAATATCTCATGGGTATAAATAAGGTCCATGAGAGAAGCATTTTTCAGAGCAAAAGATGTTCAAGCACAAGGGGACATGTTATGAAGCTGGAGGGAGGCTCAGGACAGATGTGAAGAAGTACTTCTTCACAGAAAGAGTGGTGGATGCCTGGAGCAGCCTCCCAGCAGAGGTGCTGGTGTCAAAAATGGTCACAGGCTTCAAGAATGCATGGGATAGGCATAAGGGAACCTTAGAGGTAGGGTAATGCGGTGTAAAGCCAGAGATCAAGTAGGGTCTGTGGTGTTATGGTAAATAAGGAAAATGGGCAGACTGGGGGGAGCAAGTGTGCCTTATCTGTTGTCAATATCTATGTTTCTATTACATTTTTAATTCTTTAGGATGGGTCGCAGTGAGTAACCCTGGACCTGTACTTCCAGTTCCCTATTTTCTGGATGGCCCCTGTGAGTGTCAGTGAGGAGGTTTAGCAGCAGACTTGGGATATTCCAGTCTGTGCATTTGTGCTGTTGAGCTGAGGCTCAAATAGCATTTATTGTAAGGTATTCTGTAAATTTTCATTACTGGAGATAGCGCATTGCCTACACTGTAGGCAGTCACCATAGCAACAAGTGACTGCTGGGATTGTATTCCATGGAGCCAGTCAGAGGACAACCACCTCACAGCAACCTGGGAGAACACTAGGAGAGTTCTAAACAAGTGGCTTTTAAAACCTGATTTTTTTAAAGTATAGAAGGGCTCATTGCAAATCAGGAGTAGTGACTATTCAAGTTACAGTTTGCCAGTAAATTTTTAATTTTTTAGGACGGGTTGTAGTGAGTAACCCTGGACCAACACTTGTGGGTTACTCCCTATTACCTGGAGGGCTCCTGTGAGCATCAGTGAGCAGGGAGCATCAACAGGCATGGGGCAGAGGCTGACACAGGCAGAGGCCAGTGTCTGCCATCTCAGGCTGGTCAGATAGGGAAACTGCAGGTTAGTGGGATCACTTATTTGTGTATTAGTTATCTTATGATATTCCAATAACCTGATAATACATCGAGATCATAGGGATCAAAGAATTATTATGAGTCAGGTCAGGCATAAGCTCTTATACAGCTCACCCTTAACTCAATGGGAATAACCTCAGATAGAATGTAAGAAGCAATAATTATCTAGGTGGTGTTTGAAAGTATTCATGTTATTACTACCTACAACCTCAGCTGGGAGTCCATTCCACAGTCCCACCACTGATTGACTAAAGAAGCCCACCCTTTTTTTGTCTTATTAGTTTGTCCCTGTAACCATAATCTGTGAGATCTCGTGATGTGGTCAGTATCATTACACACTAATCCTGCACAATCCCAGAGATCATTTTTAGTGAAGGCACTAAAATCTAGACACATCCCCCTCCCCCCAGATGCCTATATTCCATTGAGTATAGCTCAAGGACCCTAAGTCTGTCCTCATAGTTCAGGTTTTTAACAGTTCTAATCATTCTGGTAGCTCTCTTCTGGACACTCTCTAATAAGCTGATTTCTCTCTTATTGATTGTAGATGAAAATTGTGAACAGTATTCCAGATGTGATCTTATGAGTGACGTGTGCAATGGAAGAATAACCCTTTGGTCCCTACTGGATATGCGCCTAGCTATACAAGTCAAAATACCTCTAGCCTTATCAGCCTAAACCTGACAGTTCCTACTGTTCTTGAGGTCATTAGTAATAATAATACATACATCCTTTTCTTCAGTTGTAATTTTAAGTCCCCCCCCAAATAATATGTTGCCATAATATTGGAATAACCCAGATGCATAACTGCACACTTATCTCATTCAGGCCTAGATATGCCTGTAGGTGGCGTCTGAAAGCATAGCAACTCAGGCCAATAACGACTGTAGATGTTCTGAGCTGACTTTCACTCAGGCCAGAAAATGTCTGAAGAAGTCAGCAGTTTTTATCTAAATATTAAACAAACCGAATTGCTTAGAATTGATTGCATAGCACCATTAGAAAGGAAAGTCTGTGCTGAACAATTTTGCTGCTGATACTTTGTGTCTATCACATATACTTTAGGAGTTATTTGCATTTGTTTAAGGTATGGTGTGCATAGCTGACATTTATCTCTCAAGCCTCACCCAAGTACCTTGAATAAATCTGAAAAAAAAAACAGTTGTTTGGTATTTCAGGTAGTATAAAATAAAAATCAAGTTGATTATAATTGATTGCATAACACCATTAGAAAGGTAATTGTGTACTGAACAACTTGCCACTCATACTTTGTGTGTAGTACTTACAGTTCCAGAGGTATTCACATTTGTTTGTGGCATGCTATTTAAGCAATAATACCTGAGAGGGTGGGCAGTATTGGGAAATACCGGACATGGGGGCGTAATGAGACCCGACGCGCGGGGAGTGCTATAGCCCCTGGAAGGTCGGTATTGCCTATACCGCACCCTCGAGGGATATTAATGCGAGAAAATGGGCACTGTAAAAAAAAAAAAAAAAAATTAATAAAATGACTTTTAGAAGATTTTGAAATAAAATAGTTCCTCCATCTGCTTTATAAGAATGCCAATCTGAATAGTTAGTTGAGACACAGATACAGACACACACACACAGTCTCCCTAACTGTCTCCCGTTTACTGGACCGCAGTAAAGCGCGATCGCAAGTGAGGGATTCTGGGCAGGCAGGAGGCGTTATAAGCAGGCAGGGGCTTTCTGTTTTTCCGAAGCGGCTGTCAGTCGCGATCACATTTGGAGTTGCTTGTCATGCCCCGGTGACGAGGAAGATTGACAGACCGCTATTTTTATTTTATTACTGAAGTTCAGTCTTGCCGTTTATTTTAGTGTGACGGAGATTTGCAGCACTGACGAAGACACCAGCGCGGTACCGTAGCAGGACATCAACAGCGGCACCTTGTAGGATATTATGAGCAATGCAAGGCAGTCCGCTGCAGGAAAAGCAAGTTGTAAGGCAGAAATTTTATTTTATTATTCAGTGGAAATTGTGTGAGGTTTTATCCGGCAGTTGGCAGCACTGAATTATCGAGTTATGAGGGCACTTTCTTTCGCTAAGCGACAGAACGGCAGTTGGCAGCACTGAACTATCGAGTTATGAGGGCACTTTCTTTCGCTAAGCGACAGAAAAAAATATCGGCGATTTGAAAGTCAATTAGGTGCTTTCGGCCAATCGGAAAGCAGGATGGGCACAGAGATATCACTGTGGGTAAAGGGGCACTGGGGATGGCACTTTTAATTTCCTGGTCGTCTGTTGAAAGTTAATGTACCCCTCTGGCAGGGGTACCAACCAATCAGAGACCAGGAAATTAAAAACCCATTTTCTAATTATGGCTTGATTTTGCTTAGAATGCTCAGGATGCAGTGCTAAGAGTATACAGGGCACAAGTGGTGGAAGTCTCACAGAGCTCTTGTGGTGTGAATGAGTTATCCAAGTTAAATGCCAATGTATGCTCCTTTGCCCATTAATCCAGTCTATCAAGCTCCTGCTGCAGATTTTGGGAGTTGGATTTACTCTGAATTGTACAACCAAGCTTTGTGTATGTAATCAGCAGACCTAGACAACTGGACTTGACGTCCACAAATCATTGAAGCAATATAGATGTTAAATAAACTGGTTCTAAAACAGACCCTTGTGGGTACTCCACTAGTTACCCTTTCCCAGACTGATGTACAACCCCTAATGTTTATTCTCTGTCTTCTACCTGATAGCAAAGATCCAATCCATTTAATGATGTTACTGTTCAAGTTGATCCTAGTTAACTCTTCAATGAGTTCCTTATGGGGCACCTTATCAAAAGCCTTGTTCAGGTCCAAAAACATTACATCCATCAAAAGGCCTCTATCCTGCTGTCTGCTTACCAATTCATAAAATTGGAGTAAATTTGTTTGACAGGACCTGCCAGACCTAAATTCATGTTATGATGAATCCCAACCATTTGCTTCACTTAAATGGGCTTCTATAGACTCTTTGACAAGACCGTCCAGTACTTTGTACAAAACCGAAGTTGAACTAACCGGCCTGTAGTTGCTACAAATCTCCTTTTTACCTTTCTTAAATATAGGAATCACTAGTGCTTCCTTCCAGGCCTGCACTACCTCTTCAATTTTTAGGGACTCATTAAAGATCAGTGTAACAGGTCCAGCTAGTACATCAGATAGTTTGCATAAGATTTTTGGATGCAGACCATCAGGGCCAGGAAATTTATACCCATCAAGTTTTTTAATCTAGCTCTTACATCCAAAACATTGAGTACTTTACTAGTTGTATCACAATGAGTATCAGCCTTGGTAGAGAATAACGTGCTCTCATTAAACACAGAAACAAAATATTTATTCAGCAACTCTGCAGTTTCTTTCTCACCCTTTGTTAATACTCCATCGTTGTTAAGTAATGGACCAACGCTCAAGTTGCCACCCCTGGTAGAGTTAACATAGGAGTAGAATGGCTTGTAGTTGTTTTTGATTTTATTGACAAAATTTAATTCAGAATTCCTTTTCTTCTCCTACTGTGTTGGGTTCTGGCGGGGGTCTCATGGTAGCTGGCATGGCCCAGTGGCAGACACTGGATTAGTCTTTTTGGGGCCCTCCCTGGTCGTAGAGTTGACTGGTCCTGAAGAGGATTATTTGGACATCTTCTCCGATCCTGATTACGGTCAGATTTTTATTTCATTCCCTTGGGGGCATTGAGAGTGCCCTAAACAATATCTGTACAGTTCTGGTAGTATGATTACCTGGTACGTTGGTTCCTTTTCCATTTTTTGGTCTATGGTTAAACTCCATTCTATCATTTGTTGGCAGTGAAAGTGCCATAAACAGTATTTCTCTAGACTCTGGCAGTGAGAGTACCAGAGGCCTAGGGATTACCTGATATCATCTTTGGAGAAAGAGATTACTTATATTTGTTTGCTCAGAGTTATGAGCTCCTGAGGATTCTTTTGACAGTCCTGCTGGTAGTGAGAGGACCTTCGGGTCTTGGACCATTTGTTTTTCTCCTTAATACATTTTATGACTGCATTATTAGTTTTTTTTTTCTCCCTATATTTATTGATTTTATGCATATGTTTGTTTTGTTTTATTTATTTTTTAGTATTATTTTATTTTGTCCACCTCTGAAGTTGTGAGATGGTTCTGGGGTGGGGAAGTTTTATTATTTAATGCATTTACGTTGTACTTATTACCTGATGTATTTTTAGGATTATGATATTAGAAATAATTGTGTAAGGGAAACTTATTTTTAGAGGTTGGAATTTGTGTGGGTTTATTTGGTTTTAGTTTTATTGGGTATACTGCAACTATCTTAGGGTAGTTATCCTATAAGAAAACTAGGATTTTCTTGTTGTGGAGCTTCAGCTCTAGTTGGTGGTTATTAGCCTTTGAAATGTGCCTGTCTGCCCCCCCCACCTGGTCCTATGCTATTCATCCTCTTCTATCCATGCCCTCCAACCATTCACCCCCTCCTTTGCCTTTTTCTGTCTACCAGCGCTGTCGGGCGCTGGGTATTGTATGTAGGAGGGATGTGGTGGGCGTGGTGGGGGGCACAGACATTGGAGGATGAAGGAGGGGATCTCTTGCATAGGGTTGGTTAGGTTTAGAAGGTGCCCTGGGGTGAAATGGAGCCTGGAACATAGTCTTTCATGTCTAGTCCCCATACCCCAGGGCACCAGCTTTTTTGATGAGCAAGTAGCTGGGACAGCTCATGAACCCCGTCCAACTCCGGAGATGTTATGCAGTGCCAGGTCTATTAAAAACAAAACTGCAATTATTGCAGATTTTGTTAGAACAGCTGATCTGGCTTGCATCACCGAGACCTGGCTGGATGAAAATGCTGGTCCCATTTTGGAAGCAGCAATTCCAGTCGGGTACTCGGTGATACACCACCCGAGATTGGACTGCGGGGGGGTAGCGGTCTGTTTCAAGACCAAGTTGTGCCTCACTGGTGTACCAGTAGAGGAAACCAAATCCTTTGATTGTACTGTGGTAGCTGATGTGGGCTGTAGGATAGCTCTCATCTACTGTCCACCCGGGGATGAACAGTGATTCCTGCAGGAAGTGTTGGATTTCGCCACTGACATGGCATTGGAGTCACCCAGACTGATGGTTCTGGGTGACTTCAATGCTTGGATTGATGATGAACTCTTGCCTTTTGGGCAGCACTTCCTCCAGTTGATGACATCACTGGGCTTCACACAGATTTTTTCTTCAGCTACCTATAATCATGGTCATTCTTTGGATCTGGTTTTCCTCCTGGGGATTGAGTCCTCTGACTTGGGGGTGGAACCTGTTGGTTGATCTGATCATTACACCGTGAGGTTAAATTTTTGTGCCCCTCTTTGTAGGTCTGCCCCTGTGGAGATGGTCAGTTACTGCCCTTTACGGGATGTGAGCCCTAAAGACCTGGTGGCAGTGACTGACCTCTCAGAGTTTCCTGATGCCAGCTCAGGCCCAGAACTGTTGGTCCTGGCCTATAATAAGGCCATTTCCATGGCTCTCAACCTGATTGCTCTTGTCTGGGTTCATCCCCTTCCACTTCACCCTTGGGCCCCTTGGTTTGCTAGGTCCTTGAGGGAGTTGCGGCGGTTAGGACAAAGGTTAGAGCGTCGCTGGTGGAAATCCACCCTGGAGGCCAACCATCTTAGTTTGCTAGAGCATTATCAGCTCTACCAATCAGCGATCTCCCGTAAGAAGGCAGAGTTCCTGTCCAGGCAGATCACTGTCACTCATAATTGACCAGCTCAGCTCTTCCGAACTGTGGACAGGTTGTGCAACTCAGCCTGTCTGCAGCTCGGTTGAGCTTTTTCACAAAAGGAGTGTGATAAGCTTGCTCGATTCTTTGTGAATAAGGTGGACAACATCAGGTCGGAGATCCTCTTGACTCACTCTATGGGGGATGCTGTTGGTCGGTGATCGGTCACTATACCTCGTACTTCCTAGAGTACCTTTGACCTGCTGGAGTTCAGGGATATTATGCAGATTGTCCAGAGGATGCACTCTGTGTGCTGTGGTTTAGATCCTGGCCCAACTTCCCTGATTTTGGCTTGTTATGATATAATTGGCCCAGTTCTGGCTCAGATTGTCTGGTGCCCCTTGGAATCGGGTGAGTTTCCAAGATCCAAGAAGGAGGCAGTGATGACACTCCTTCTGAAGAAAGCTTTGTTGGACCCAGACACTCTAGCTAACTACAGACCTATCTCGAACCTTCCCTTTATAGGAAAGGTTATTGAGAAAATAGTGGCAACTCAACTGGAGAACCATTTGACCATCCATAATGTCTACGAACCTCTCCAGTCTGGTTTCCGTAAGAGGCATAGTACTGAGACTGCTCTGGTTTGGGTGCTCAATGATCTCCTGATGGTGACAGATCATAGAAACCATTCCATTCTGGTGCTCCTTGATCTTCTTCAACCTTTGACACTGTAGACCATGGGGTGCTACTCGAACGCCTGAGGTCCATCTGTGGTCTGACGAGTACAGTGCTCAGGTGGTTTACATCTTTCCTAACTGGTAGAACACAGAGAGTTGTGTCTGGGATTTTTTCTTCTGACTCTTTCCCTCTGTCTTGTGGGGTCCCTCAGGGTTTGGTGTTGTCCCCCACATTGTTTGCAGTGTACATGCTACCCCTCGGAGACATTGTAAGACGGTATGGGCTGAGGTTTCACTGCTATGCTGATGATACCCAGCTCTACCTGTCTTTTGCTCCCAACCAGGTTAGTGCTCTCTCAGTATTTAATAACTGCCTTGCTGAAATCCAAGACTGGATGAATTCGAGCTAGTGAAAGTTGAACGCGGGAAAGACTGTGGTTATGGTTGTGGATCCAGGCCACAGGATAGAGGAGTTGAGAACTGATCAGCCCTCTAGATTATTTCTGGGGGGCGCTCAGATCCTTACCTCAGAACGGGTGCACGACCTGGGAGTGATGCTTGACAATGGGCTGACCCTTCGTTATCAGGTGTCAGCAGTCATTAAGTCAGCCTTTTATCATCTTAGGAACATTGCCAGGGTCAAACACCTTGTTCCGTTCAGCGATCTGCCTGTGTTGGTCCATGCCTTTGTGACCTCGCACCTTGACTACTGCAAGTCCCTTTACTTGAGGCTTCCTGGGGTTGATATCCGTCACTTGCAGCTAGTGCAGAACGCTGCTGCTCGATTGCTGACAGGGGTGTCTTGGAGGTTGCACATCACCCCTGTGCTGTGCGATCTGCACTGGCTGCTGATTCAGTGGCGGATCACCTTTAAGGTAGGTTTATTGACCTACAAAGCCCTACACAGACTTGGCCCTGACTACTTGAAAGAGCTTCTGATTCCTTACACCCCTGTGCGACAGCTCTGCTCAGCTGATGAGGGGTTGCTGGAGATTCCGAGGGTCACTTTGAAATCTTTTGAGGCCCGTGCTTTTATGTTTGCGGCCCCCACCCTCTGGAACTCTCTGCTCCATCAGCTTTGGGAATGCCTGACCGTGGGGAGTTTTAAACAGGCACTTAAAACTTTTTTGTGGAGTCAAGCTTTTCCATAAATTGTTATTATTTGTTATTGCTGTTTTATTTATTAATTGTAATAGTTTTATGGAATCATGTTTTAACACTGTAAAGCACCTTGGTATTTGAAAGGCACTCTAAAAATAAAGTTTATTATTATTATTATATTTAAAGTTATTTTCTTACATTGTCTGGTTACACTAGAGTAAGCTCCCCAATCTCTAATGGAATCAGATTTATTCACCCTTTTGTATAGTTTCTTTTTTTTGTTGTTAATCTTAATCACATTTCTATTATGCCAGGAGGGTATTCGGCCTCTTTTATTGTACTTCTTCCTAATGGGAACATGCTTGTCTACCAAATTGTTTGACATAACAATCAGTATATCCCACATTTCCTTTAAAGCTTTGCCTGTAAAGGATGATTGAGGATTCCCAAATCCATTGGGATAGTTCTTCATGCATGGCATTCAAACTGGTATCTTTAAAACATTTATATGTAGAGATTCCCTTAGTTACTGTGATATAACCTTTAATGCAAAATGTAACTATATCATGGTCATTATTTGCAAGAGGACATGTGGTATGACAGTTACTAATGGATTTTCCCAAATTGCTTGTTTCCCTCTTATAGGCATTCTAACATGTTGCTCCAGTCCTAACTCTCCAAGGGCATTAATAAATTCGCTTCCAGCTTTTGTTCTCCAAGTTTCCTTATTCCAGTCAATTGTGCGGAAGTTGAAATCACCCAAAAGTAGGATCCTCTTAACCATATCTAGTTTGTTAAGTTGTTCTAACAATTTCATATCCTGATCATGCATGTATGATGGTGGTCAAGACCCAGAACTATTTGCTTGCCAACATCTGGTATGATTCTTAACCATATAATTTCAATCCCACAGATATCCTTGGGATCTGTTATAGGTTCTACTTTAATGTCCTCAGCTACATACATGGCAGTACCCCCCACCAATCCTATTCTCTATATTTTTACTAAAACGACTGTACTCGGGGAATGTTAATATCCCATTCATCTCCTTCCTGCTACCATGTTTCAGTGATAGCACATAGCACTATGTTAGCTGTAGTTAATAATTTTTTCAAGTTACAAACATAGAAACATAGACTTTGATGGCAGATCAGGACCACTTGGTCCACCCAGTCTGCCCATTTCCCTATCTATTGGATAAACTGCAGATCCTAGTTAACCAACAGCCTATTTCTTCCTACCCCCCACAAGAATTGCCTTATGTCTGTCCCATGCCTTCTTGAATTCCAAACTGTTTTTGACCCCCACGACCTCCTCAGGAAGGCCGTTCCATGTGTCCACCACCCTCTCTGTGAAAAAAAACTTCCTCACATTGCCACTGACACATCCCCCATCTTCAAATTGTGTCCCCTTGTCCTTGCATACCTCTTTTTCTGAAAGATGCTACCCTCTTGGACTTTGTTGATTCCCTTGAGGTACTTAAAGGTTTCTATCATGTCCCCCATCTCCCTCCTTTCATCAAGGGTATACATATTAAGCTCCTTTAGTCTACCTTCATATGGCTTCTGTTGCAGACCCTGCACCATTTTAGTTGCTCTTCTCTGGACTACCTCCATCCTGTCCATGTCCTTGCTGAAATGGGGTCTCCAGAACTGCATGCAGTACTCCAGATGGGTTCTCACCAACTGTCTGTACAGAGGGGATAACAACTTCCTATTTTCTACTGGTGATGCCTCTCCCTATACATCCCAGTATCCTCCCAGCCAGCCATACTGCCTTCTCACATCACTTGCTAACCTTTAGGTCATCTGATATGACCACCCCCAGGTTCCTTTCCATTTTTGTTGTTGTTACTGCCTCCCCCACCATTGTGTACTCTTCCCCTGGGTTTTTGTTTCCCAGGTGCATTAATTTGTTCTTCTTTGCATTGACTCTAACCTGCCATACTTCCAACCATTCCTCCAATCTTGCCAAGTCCCTTCTCATCCTTTCCACCCTCCCTTGTGTATCAGCCCTGGTGCAGATCTTTGTGTCATCTGCAAAGAAGCATACTTTTTCTTCCAGTCCCGCTGCAATGTCAACCTTATAAAGACATTAAAAAGGACTTGACCCAGTACTGAACCCTGTGGTACCTCATTAGTAACCCCCCTCTTTCTTCAGAGTGGACTACGTTTACTATTACCTTCTGTGTCCTGTTGCCAGCCAATGTTTTACCCAGGCTATCACCCTGGGACCCACTCCCAGGCTGGCTAATTTGTTTATTAATCTTTTGTGCAAGACTGTGTCAAATGCCTTGGTCAAATCTAGGTAGGCCATGTGCACAGCCCCTCTCTGGTCTACTACTTTTGTCGCCCAGTCAAAGAAATTGATTAGATTCATCTGACATGACCTTCCCACTGTGAATCCATGTTGCCTTGGGTCCTGTTCCCCACTGGCCTCTAGCTACTCAAGAATTCTTTCCTTCAGAAGTGATTCTATCATTTTCCCTACCACTGAGGTCAAACTGACAGGTCTGTAGTTTCCTGCCTCTGTCTTGCTCCCACTTTTGTGAAGGGGAATCACATCCACCCTCCTCCAGTCCTCAGGTACCACACCATCCTCCCATGATTTATTAAAAAGGGTAGTCAGTGGTGTCACCAGTTCTCCCCTTAGTTCTTTTAGAATTCTGGGGTGAATCCCTTCAGGTCCCATTGCTTTGTCCACCTTCAGTTTTAGGAGTTCATACAGAACCCTTTCTTCTGTGAAAGGACTGGTATTGACCCCCCTATCCAGAGTGCTTCTATTGATTGGATTTGGTACTTCCCCCTCTTCTTCTTTTGTAAATACTGAGCAGAAGCATTCATTCAGTATCCCTGCTTTTTCACTATCCCTCTCTACCCACCCACCTCTCCCTTTATTAACCCTCACATTCCCTTCCTCTGTCTTTGTTTGCTCCCTAATGTACCTATAAAAGGTTTTATCCCACTTCTTAACTGAGTTGGCTATATTTTCCTTGGTTTGGACCTTTGCTATTCTGACTTATTTCCCCACTTCGTTCCATTTTAACTGGTACAGTTCTCTGTCCTGCTCCTTCTGTGTTTCCTTACACTTCCTGAATGCTGTCTTTTTCTCCCTAACCTTCCCTGCCACCTCTTTTGAGAACCATAGTGTTTTTTCCTTTCGTTTTGATTTATCTGTTTCACAGAAAGGCTTGTTGCCTCTGTGATGGCAGTTTTGATGTTTCCCCATTGTTGTTCCACCCCTCCTTCTTGCCTGTTTGCTAGTGCTTTTCTGAGGCACTCTCCCATTTTGACAAAGTCAGCCCTCCTGAAGTCCAATACCCTCACTTTTGTATGGCTTGACTCTGTAGCTGAGTTTATCATGAACCACACTGTTTGGTGGTCACTTGTTCCTAGATGGCTACCCACTGCTAGATCTGAGATCCTCTCTCCATCCCCATTTGAGAGTACCAGGTCTAAGATTGCTTCCTCCCGAGTGGGTTTAATACTAACTGTCAGAGGCATGCCCCCATAGGGCATCGAGAATGGCCCTGCTCTTGGATATGGCTGCAGTAAACGTGCTCTAGTTAACATCTGGCATATTCAGGTCCCCCATCAACAATATCTCCCCTTTCTCTGCCATCCTAAGGATGCTTTCTATCATTTCCTTGTCCATTTCCTCCCCCTGAGATGGGGGGAAGTTCCCATTTTTTTCTTTACTAAACTTCTTTCATTAATTAGTAAACACTTTCATTCTTTTTTACATTTTTTGATGGGTTTTGGTGGGATTGTGCTTTTAAGTGGAGTATAATAGTCCCCTCCTTCCTTCCCCGATGTTCTCAGTTTAAATGTGAGTCAATGGTTTTCCTAATCCTGTTAGGAAAAAATTCATGTTCCATGTTTATTCAGGTGTAAACCATCAGTCCTAAATAGATAATTATTTCTGAAAATCATCCAGTTTCTGAGGAAGGAAAACTTCTCCTTTATGCACCATTGTCTGAGCCAGTTATTCAAATGTAGAATCACCACACTCCTACCTATACCAGCTCTAGGTACTGGTAGAACTTCTGAAATGATGACAAAGCATCCCTTCTCTTTAAAAATAGTACCTAATTCTTCAAAGTTCCTAGTTATATTTTCAAAGCTTCTCCCCATGTCATTTGTTCCTATGTGAACAACCAGAATGGGTTTGGATGCATTGTTTATATATCCCTTGATAGTGTTTTTGATGTCAGAGACCTTTGCTTCTGAGATGGATAAAACTTGTATATTTGACTATCTAAACTCACATATAATTGAATCAGTAAATTTTAACGCACAGTCCCCAATTACTACTATGTCCCTATGATCAACAGAGGAGTTTTCAGTGATATGCTCACTATTTATATCCATAGCTGCTTCTTGATTGCTATCATCACTCTGTGAGTGTGAGATGCTGGAGGAATTGGCCTTAGTATTCGTACCCAACTCATATATCATTTTGTCAGAAGGTTTAGATCCTACTGTGCTTGAAACTGAGACCTCAGGTTCCTTCAAAGCTTCACTCTTAAAAAAAATCCATATTTGTTACTTTCTCCTTAACTACAAGGGGAGGGCTTATTAGTTTCATAGTTTCCTTGATCCTGGAGCCCCTCCTGAATACTGGTACTAATAGATTTCATGTCAGTGTGATCTGTTAAAGGTGTAAACCTGTTAAATAGTGTGATATCTACCCCACCCATGGATTGCCTCCTTCTTCTTTTTCGTACCCTCATGACTTTGCTCCAGTCATCCATGGTCCCTTCCTCTGTGAACTCCAATCTGTTGTTAACATCCCTCTTCCTTTTATCACATCCCACTTTCTGGATATAATGAATATTCTGATCAAATTCTCCTTGCTCAATGGAACTAATTGTGTCATCAATAAATTTCTCCAGTTCCTGTATTTCTTTAGTGTGGCCTATAATGTTTGTTTCATTCATATGCCCATTGGAAGTAGTTAGTGTATCATAAAAAAATCAAGCCTCCTTCTCAGCTCATCTATTTCTTTTTGTTGTTCTATAGTTAGTATACATTTCTCACAAGTGACATTAGCTAGGTTTTTAATAGCTATATACATTTTGCATGAAATGCAGACACTCCAATCTGTCTCCAAAGTCAATAAGTACCATCACAGGACTCAAGATTTACTTAATCAAGCAATCAAATTCTTGAGTAAACCATAAGTGCTTACTAGCATAACCCTTTAAGAGTTGTGGCCACCTTCCTCGCCTTCCTCAACAGATTCCTACAGATGCCACTTGCCTCTGCTCATGTTGTCTCTCCCGTGCACTCACTGAAGCTCACAAGCCTGGCTTTCTAGCCCCTGATGTGGAAGCTTGTCCCATCTCCACTTCCAGTGCTGCGAGAATGCAGTTATCAGTAAATGCTTAAAAACAGTAATACATATAAAATATATGTGTGTCTCATCTGTGAGGCAGAGCCTGGTGCCCAGCATTCTAAATGCCGCTCACAACCCCTCTTCAAATTGACACCAGCACTTAAAATCTCAGACCCAGTAGTGGTTGCCTAGCAGCTAACCACAACACTAGAGTCCTGCTCCCTGGAACAGGCACCTGCTGCTCCGAACAATGTCAGATACACCATGTAAAATAACTGGCTTGCACAGCCAAAATGTCCTTCACTTGAGCACACCTGCCCTGAAACTGCCTCGCCCATGAGCGAGCCCAGCTTAGTAGCCCCTGATGCAGAAAATGGTCCCCTCTCCACTTCTGGTGCTTTGAGAATGCTGAATTGGACCATGGAGGACAACTTCTAATTTTTGGAGCGTGGCAGCTGTAGAATGTTTATCAAGGATGTTGAGAACAAAACCAGTCTGGAACACATTTGTAGTAAATGCATTTATATTAAAGCCCTGGAAGAGGAAGTAAGTGTGTTGAGAGCCAAAATTGATTTACCCCTAAATACTGAACAGCTGGAGGCATATACAGTATAGATAATATTTTTTAACACTGTACCATATAGTAAACTAAGGGATAATATTATTCGGGACAGTGGAGAAAAATACAATTTGGAGAATGCAAACACAGTTAGGGATAAGAAAAAAAGGGCCAAAAGAGGGCGAGTGGCAAATGCATATACTCTGCCACTTGCCAAACTCTTTTTCACTGTTTGCAGATCTGGGGCAAGCAGAGAATGTGGATGTAGGTGGGGCTGAAGTTGTGCCAGGTACACTAAGTGGCAACATGAAGCATGGTATTACTCCAAATGGGGTCTCTGTGGTAGATCATAGAAAGGAAGGGGCACAAGGCAGAAATCCCTGTAATACAGCAGTAACTGGGAATGTAATTTATTTATTTATTTATTTATTTGTACATCAGTTTACAACCTTTGAGCCAGAGGCTTATTTCCAAAGGTACCTCATCACATAGAGGACAAATACATTACAACATTTTGTTACATCATTGAGGTTACAGATTTGGCAATCACATGCTGTTACATTTTGGTTACATCATTGAGGTTACAGGTTTGGCAATCACATGCTGTTACAGTTATTAGGATAGGGAGAAATAGGATAACATACATTTGCATATACTTACATGCGGTAGCGTGCAGAGACAGCAAGGTGGTAATAGTTCAGTGGGCTAAGGGATGTGGTTGGTGAGTGGTGGGGTGAGGAGCTGCTCAGACAGCTTTGTCAGTGCATAGTGAGCTACGTCACCTTAGAGACAGGTGCAGCTATGTCTGTTAAATAGCTGGTTCTGAAGTGCAGTTTTGAAGCAGGAGATCATGGGGGTATCAGAGATGGAGGTAGGGAGCATGTTATACCAGAAGGGAGCTCTGTAACAGAAGGACCTGTGTCCATGGGTGGTCCTGGACCTAGGGACCAGAAGAGTGGCCTTGCAGGAGGTTCGAGTTTGAACTAAGGGTTGTGCTAGGTGGATGGAGGCTGTCAGCCCGGGCAGGGATAGCCCGAGAAGAGTTTTTTTTCGTTATGAGGCAGGTTTGGTATCTGAGACATTCATCCAGGTTAAGCAGCATTGCCATGTCATAGAGTTGGCAAGTATGTGTTAGCCTGGGGGCCCCTGTAATTAGCCTACAAGCCTTATTCATGGTGAGGCAAATTTTATTGAGGGCGGTCGAGTCTGCAGCACCGTATACTGGCAGGCCATAGTCCACAAGGGACATTATTGAAGATGTGACCGCTAGTCGGAGGGCATCGGGGGGGAGACAATTTTTGTAGCGGTATAGGATACCTAGCCGCACACTGGTAGCTGAGGCAAGAGCATCAATGTGGGCGTGGTAGTGAGGGCTGAGTCAAAGGAAACCCCGAGGCACTTGTACGAGCAGACTTGTTTGAGAGGATGTTTGGAACTAGGGAGGATGTGGAGTGGGAAGTTGCTGGCTTTGTTTTGGGGATGGACAAAGAGCATAGTTTTTGTTTATTTGAGATTGATAACAAGTCTATGCTCTTTAAACCAGGTTTAAGCATCATTAAAAGATAGTTGCAAGGTGTCCTGTAGGGAGATGGGGTCTCGGTGGGTGGCAAAGATGACGGCATCATCTGCATACAGCAGAATTTTACCAGTGCATGCACTGGGCAGGGTGTTGAGGTACAGCGAGAAGAGTAGAGGTCCCAGGATGGAACCCTGGGGAACACCTGAGCAGATGGGACATGTTTTGGAAAAGGTCCCATTGATTTTAACACGTTGGGAGTGGGCAGATAAGTAGCTGGAGCACCAGGAGACCGGCCCAGTGGTGAACCCGTTGTGGCTGAGGGCATCCAGCAGGAGGGGATGGGAGACAGTGTTGAAGGCCTTTGAGAGATCAATGAACACCACCCCAGCTAGTGAGCCAGAGTCCAGGGAGGAGTGTAGAAAATTTGAGAACTCTATGAGGGCAGTGCTGGTACTGTGACCTGCATGGAAACCATGCTGTTCTGGTCAGAGGATGTTGTGATTGGTCAGGTAATCAGTGATTTGAGTGGCCACCAGTTTTTCTAGGGCTTATGAGAGGGGTTGGAGGATGGAGATGGGCCGGCAGTTCCAGGCCGTGGACCTGTCACCTCCTTTGTGTATGGTTGTAACTGTGGCAGTTTTCCAGGCCAAAGGGAATTGCCCCAGGCAGAGGGATTTATTGAGAAGGCTAGTGAGTGGAGCAAGGACCTGATCCAGCACCCGACGGAGGATACTGGGGTCCAGGGAGTCGCTGCCAGTACTATTGCTCTTTAGTGCTTTAATCAGGTGGGGTCTGACTTCCTGGGCAGTTACCCTGCATAAGTGGAAACTAGGGCGTTGGATGACTGGGGCAGGTAGGGATGGGGGTGGGTCAAAAAATTGCTAGGGAGGATCGAACTAAGGTCCGTGAAGGATGAGTTTAGGAAGTTAGCTATGCAGGCTGGGTCGGTGGAGATAGAGCCGTCTATGGTGATCTGGGAGGGGGGGAGCACACGCTCCCATTTAATTGTTTAATGTTGTCCCAGAATGTTCTTGCACACCCCCAGGAGGAGGTAAGCGTGGCCTGGTAGTGATCGGCCTTTGCTTTTCTGATGGCCCAGGTGCATTTGTTTCACGCAGCATTGTATGCCTGTCTGTCCACCTTCCGGTCTGTTTCTGTGGCCAGGTGCCATAGGTTATCCCTGTGCTTGAGCAGTTGAAGCAGGGTAGGAGTAACCCAGGGTGCATTACGTATTTTGGTTCGGGCTTCCGTTAGGGGTTTGAAAATGTCACAGGCTTTGTTGAAGATTTTGGAAAAAAAGGTTAGGGCAGTATCTATATCAGGGGCGTAGTGTATGGGTGACCAGTTTATTTGGGCAAGAAGTTGCTTAAGGCTTTTTAGTCCACCTGGTCTGAGGTGCCGACGTAGTGTGGATTGGGCTGTGGGTTTGGGTGTGGAGGTCACCCAATGGAATAGGATAGGGGAGTGGTCACTAAGTGAGTCAGGAAGGACCTGGATATCATGGACTTGTTCGGGGCGGTTGGTGATGACCACATCTAGAAGTGTGCAGGTACCTCTCTTTGTGTTTACTCTGGTGGGTTGGGAAATGAGTTGAGTCAGATCTATAGCTGCGAAGGAGTTCTGGGTGGTGGAGGAGGATGTGCTGAGCCAGTTCACATTCAGGTCACCCACAAGGATTTGGTCAGCTTTGTGATGTAGGGTTGTAAGATAATTTGTTAACGAAACCAGTGCCAGGGTTTGTAGTCATAAGAAACATGGATAGCATTATTTGTAGAAGGAAAAAAGAAAGGACTACTGTTCCTGCTTACCTGGGGTCAAAATCTGTAACATCAAGAACATGATTGATGGTCTGGTGAAAGGATCAGGAGAAAGCCCTGTAGAACTCTTACGCATATGAGTGAATGACATAGGTAATAGACTGGATAAGATATCATGGCAGAATTTACTGAAGTAGATCACTACTTAAAGGATAGAGGTTGTAAGATAATAATATCATAGATTTTACTGGTACCTAGAGTGGGAGTAGATAATACACGTGCAGTAACAAAGATTAACTATTGGTTGAAAAAACTGGGCATCACAGGAAGGGCCTGACTTTACTCACAAATGAGACATATTTGTTGACAGGAATGATATGTGCAGGAGAGATGGCCTTCACCTTAACCAAATGGGGACAATAATTCTATGGGAGAGACTGAATAACAGCCTTGAGAAATATTTAAACTAGGCTTCCACAGTGTGGGGGTGGGGCATCTGACCACACATCTACAGCAAATACTTCCTATACCAGGGACCAATACCCAAGTACATCCATGTGGAGTCCTACTCTTGGAGCAAATGGCAGAAAATGGAATTGCCTCTTAATCAGTGCAAGGAGTTTAAACAACAAATTTGGAGAATTAGAGGTGTTAGTTGAGCTGAAAAACATAACTTGCCTTGGAATAATGGAAACAAGGTTGTATAGGGATGACACTTGCAGCAAAGAGATCAAGGGTACAATTAATTTTGAAAGGACTGGAATGGCTGTATAGGATGTGGTGTAGCCCTCTATATAAGCAAAGATCTTTGCATGAGGAAGAAATTATCATGACCAGCCTAGAAAATGAGACCCTTTCAGTCAGATTAGGAAGGAATAATCAGGATTTTATTATGGGCGTTTACTATAGATCCCCAAACAGGCGGATGAGGTAGACAATGAACTCATTGAAGCTACTGAAAATGTTATGAAAAGATGTAATATAGTTCTCATAGAAGATTTAAATATGCAAGGGATCAACTGGAATATGGGTGCCGGGGGAAGTGCTCAGAATAATAAATTGGCTACTAATATTATTGCAAAAAGAGATTCCAGCCGTATTGGTCCTTAGAAAACAGGAAATTATGGATGGTTTGATACCTTTTATTGGACCAACAAGTGTCTTGTAAAAAGATGGAATTATACACAAGCTTTCGGGGCCTCACAGGTCCCTTCTTCAGGTGAATAGCACAACTGAACAACATAAGCAGGATATATACTACATCTAATATCCACACAGCATTGGTTGAGAAAGCTGCATAGAACCAGCACTGCCCCTATTGAATCCACTAACTACTTACATGAAGCGCTCGACAGTGGAGACATTGTTGGAACCATTTATATTGACCTGACCAAGGCCTTTGACCTAATACATCACAAGCTGCTGCCTGACAAGCTCTCCTCCCTTGGCCTATAACTGGACATGGCAATGTGGTTTTGAAGCTACCTCTCTAACTGATCTCAGTGAGTAAAAATAGATGGCTGTCTCTTAGACACAAGGATTGTTTCAATTGGGGTGCCCAAGGCCTCAATACTCAGCCCACTCTTAGTTGCACTGTTTATTAATAATCTTCCTGAGGCCTGCCAGTCTACTAGGGTCCTACTATGTGCAGATGATGCAGTCATCTTCTCCAGAAATACCAGCCACTGTAAAATCATCGCAGACATCCAGATTAATTTCAAGCGCCTGGAAAAATGATTCAATGCCAACAAATTGGTGCTGAGATTATAAAATAAAGAAAAACTATGCTCTTCTTGGGCCTACAACTGAATAAAAGATCCTCCACTGGTCATCCTGAACAAAAAGAGATAAAGTCTGGAACAAGTACAAACTTTTAATGACCTCAGTATCTTTCTGGATGATACCCTCTCATTTGCCCCAAAAGTGGGCAATACCATGGCCACTGCTAGCAGAAGACTGGGTGTCTTGTTTAGGAACTGCCACAACCTCACTTTGGGAGCCAGATGCCTTGTTGTCTCTAGCACCATTATGCCCCTCATTGACTATGGCCTCCCTGTGTATTATGCTGCTTGTGACACTTATTAAATAGGATAAAAGTGATCTGCAATAAAGCTTGTTGATTTGTTCTAGAAGCTGATAAGCTTACAAACACCTGTATCCTATACTCACTGACTAGCTGGCTTCCCTGCATGACAGAACAATATATCAAAAAAGGCAATACTAGGTCTCACCCCTCTTGGCATACAAAGCTGCTTCAAACATGTTAACAATCAATATGGCACTAGAAGCATGTCAAGATCTGCCCTAGAACTTCTTCACCAGATAACCAATCTATGGAATCACTCCTTTGCTGTGCAGCAGCAATCTGGATGAATGAACTACATGAATCCATTCTTAGCCTACCAAACATTATTCAGTTTAAAATAGCACGGTGTGCAGCCTTCTGCCCAACTACAATTGCACTTGTCACTAGAGCTGTGTGGAATGCAGAATTCCACCTGTGGAATGCCCACAGAATGACCATTCTGATTCAGTGGAATTTCACAGATTATGCATGCAAATTCCATGGAATTTAACCAAATTTGTAATTTCAGTTATTTTGCTCTAATTATAGAAGTACATGTGTCCAAATGACACCTAATTTGGTATGTAGACAGTTAATTATGGCATATATACATGTACCAAATTTCAGGGTGTAGGTTGAAAGGGGGGCAGAGTTATGGGTGGGCAAACATTTAATCAAAATTTAATTTTCAGTTATTTTGATCTAATTTTAAAATTTCTTATCCGTATTTCTCCAAAGTTTCAGGATTTAGGGAAATGTACAGCATGGGTATGTGCACCATGTTTTAAGTTGCAAGCTTAAAAGGGGGCTGAGTTATAGGCAACCAAACATTTTGCCACAATTTAGATTTCTGTTATTTTAGTATAATTTTGGTAGTATCCATTGAAATCTTATAACATTTTACAGGTGTGCAGTTTATCATGACATGTCTAAATGTATGTAATTTCATATTTCTAGCTTCTAATGGGACTGAGTTATAGCCTGCCAAACATGTTGCCAAAATTTAAATTTCAGTTATTTACCTCAAAATTTAAAACAACATACCCAAATGTAACCAGATTTGAAACATTTAAACTACTATACCACATGGTAATTTCTGACAAAGTTTACATTTACAGCTTTAAATGGGACTGAATTAAAAGTAATCAAACTTTTAAAATTTTGTATTTTTTTCTATAGGAAGTTTTAGCTTTTTTCCCCATTTCTCTCCTTATAGTTTTTCCGGGACCCCAGCAAACATGGCAGTGCATGCATGTGAATGTGCACATGCACTCCAGACACTGGTTCAGTCCCTTTTGCCCCTCCTCTGGCAATTGCTGAGCTCCCCGAAGCCCAAGCTGCCATCCATCCTCCATCGGGTGGCAGATAAGGGCCAGGGAAATCCCTTATTCCTCTCCAGGAGTGGAGAGTCAGTTCATGGCAGCTCAGTCCTGCTCCTCGCTCTCCCCCCTGCTGAAGCCCAACAACCTGGGTTCATACTCAAACAGGGTCGTCGGCATAGCATGAGGTGTGGCATCCTCAGCACTGCTGGGCCGGCTCCCTTTCATAACATTTTTAAATTCAATTTTGCAAGAATGTACACTGAAAATTTATAAACCCCTGAAACTTTAAAACTGGAGAATGCAATGCCATTATATGTGGCAGGTTCTTAGACTGTCCAAGGAGACTGTGTGTATCAATTTTATTAACTGCTTGCCACCAGAAATTGCAAAATAAAATCTCTACTTAAATTCAAATTCCATGAATCTCTGTGAAAATTGTGGAATTTCTTGAAAATTCCATAAAATTAGAATGTTCTAATTTCACTCAGCCTCATCTAGGGGATTCTAATTAAAGGATTGGGGTATGAGAGGCAGGTTGTGCAGGTGGTCACTAGCAAGAGATAGATACATAGTTTCATGAAGGAATGGAGAGCCAAGCAGGGTAGTACACCAGTGGCAAACCCGCCAGCTGGAGCAAGGAAGCACAGAGTGTCAACAATTCCATCCTGAATGCAGGATATATAAGGATCACACCCAGTAAATTGATGGTCCAGGGAGCCTAATGAACATGAAAGTCTGGGACTCAGAGGTACTCAGAAAGATGTAGTGGGAGAAGACAATGTCTGGGGCACCAGGAAAGAAGAATTCTGGCTATTCCAATGGGACAGTTTGATAGTAAAAGGAGTAGGTGACTCTCATTTTAAGGGATTTTGTCACTGTAAAGAACAATGAGGATATCAGTGGGATCAGTAGTTCTACTGAGTTAGTCTGGCTATGCCAAGAAAGAAGGGGGCAAAATAGTCCCCCAGAGAGGAACAGCAGGACTGCAAAAAGCTCACTCCAGCTTATAAAATGAATCAGTGATATGTGCATTGTGAATGTTAAATTCCACAAAAGAATTCTGGATGCTTCATCTATATGCTACCATAAATATTTGAGAAAATGTTACTAATATTTTTTGTTGTTGTTTTTTTTCAGCTGTAAATTTAAAACTGCTAAATAATTTATCCAGTTGTGTCAGACACCAGGATATACTGACATCAGATATGCAAGTCAAATGTTAAGTCTATGCCTGCAGAAGTAGAGAAGTTACAAACATCCACATCCATGAGAGTTTTCATAAAATCTTGCAAATATTTACATTGTAACATTTTGAATCCCTGTAACTTAAACATCTCTAGTCCAATTTTCTCCATATTGAGAAGATTTTATAACCATTATAACAAGGTAATTAGTACTAATTTACATATGTCTAGCTTCAAAAGTGCCTGAGTTATATGCAGATAAAATGTTTCCTGAAATGTCCTGCAAAAAATAAAATGACAGACTTTGAGCATGTATAATTTTGAGATGATTCTTCATAATGTCATGAAATTTGACACATTGTTAGAACTCCTAGCATCAAGTAAGCTTGCCAAATATAAGATCTATGGCCCCATAGATGGCTGAAGTACATGCAGTTGTCCTGAAATTTCCTGCAAAAAATTAAATAACAGACTTTGAGCACCTATAATTCTGAGAACATCCATCCTAACTTTATGAAATTTGGCACATAATTGGAACACCACAGAGAATATAAGCATGCCATATTTTAGAGTTCTAGCTTAAACAACAGCTGAGCTATAAGAAATTAATCCATTTTAAAAATTCTGCAAAATTCCAATGAAATTCTGCAAAAATTCACAGAATTTCATGAATGTTCTTCAAAATTCCACAAATTCCAAATTTTCACATTCTGCACAGCTCTACTTATTACCAATAATCCAAAATCATGCATCAAAGGTCCTAAAACTCCCCACAATACAGTAACTGTTCACTTACTCCTACCCTTACTCTATTATATGTTGTGTTTGTATTGATTACATTCCATTGGACTTGCTGTAATTGTGTTTTGTTCTGTTTGTAACAATGTTTTGACACAGAACCTTTATAAACAAGCACCTGTACTCAAAGGCACTCTCCATATATACTAAAATAAATAAAAATAAAATAGTGGATGCCCAAGTGCATATAGAACTAAGTGTAAGTACCCCCCCCCACACACACATATTTCTGGGGCTTACCTTAATAGACTTTTATGATACAGTAGCTAAGCTCATAGCACTTCCTCCCTTATTCCTTTCCCATTTCTGCCCTCTTTTCATGCTACCTCATCCCCCCTTCCCTTACCCCTCCACTCCCACTTCCCCCTCTCCTCTGTTTCCTCACCTTGTTCTCTCTCTCTCTCTTTCTACCCCCCCACCCCGTGGGTCTTTCCTACTCATCTTCATTGTGGAATCTCCCTCCTTGCTCTTTTTTTGCTCCTTCCACCCCCAAATTCAGCCCCTGTACTTTCTCTCCTTGTAAGCCATTTCACCCCTCTTCAGACAAGACCACTGGCTGCACTTGATACAATATTTATCTTGCCATATTGTTCTTTGGTTTATGTAATTACTTTCCTCGTGTTGTACTACTTACTGAAACCATTGTAATTTGCTATTCTTGTGACTTGACGTGGAACCTCTGTAAAAGAGCCCTTGACTCCAAGGTCTTTCCAATTTGTTAAATAAATAAACTACTATGGGGGAAGAAATACATGGGTACATTGAGTGGACTGAGAATGACACTTTATTTGCAAAGTGGACCAAGACCACAAGGAAAGAACTTAGTTAAACTTGTTAGACAGATTATACCCTGCTGGAATGGAAAGAAGGGGTTAACTTTCAAAGGATCAGTGGAATACCGGAAAAGAAATCCAAAACATCTATCTGTTAGTAAGGAAGGAGGAACCCTCTCTCAGGTTCCATGGAGATAAAGGAACAGTATTGACATTGTAGTTTGTGGAGCTGCTAGAAATTAACAAGGTTGTCAGGAATGGAGACACCAAGAGAGACGAATGCTGAAACTGCCAGGAACTGAGTGTTTATTTCTGTTTTGTTTCCCATGTGAGTACTAGTTCTCACAGTGTCCTGCCTTTGTCATTCTCTGTTTTGACTTATGCTATTTCAGGCTTCCCATTTTGCTCTTTCTTCCAGGCTATTTGCAATCTCCCAGTTCAACTACAATCCCAAACTGATTTCAACTGACTTCTTAACAAGGCAGAAACTCCCATCTGTGTTCTGGTGGTTTAATTAGTTTATTGAGTCCAACAGCACAATGCTTCCTAGTTTTTAGTTCTGATATGCTCCTGTTTTTCTCCAGCAGTTTGATTTGTGTTCTCTACTGCCTCAGCCTCCCAGGCCTGCACTGCGTGAGCAACTAACAGTAATGTCCCTGATGAAATTTATTGGCATGTGTTTACCATTCAGTCAGGGCACATATCATTCAGTCTCATACCATGTCTTGTTGACATTTGATGTCTCAATCAGTCATTCAGCCTTGCCTATGTTTTGTTTCTACCTTGTGCTCATGGCTGTCAGGCTTCGCTATCAACTTCCCACTACTCCTGCATTTGGATGCATGCAGCCACAACCATAGCATGTCTTCCAGAGCTTCCTACCCTCTATGCCAATAGTTTCACTTTACTCCCTTGAAGTCTGCATCTTAAGGATGAGTCCCCTGAATAGGACAGGCCCTTCTCTTTCTGTCCTTTGGGTAAGAATGTCCCATGCTCCATAGGAATATTTGGCAATGCAAATAGACTTGGCAGCACCTCTTGATGTAGCAGTTAAGACTTCAGCTGTAACAGAGTGGGGCTTGTAAGTCCAAATGGGCTCCTATAGCTGTGCAGACCATTTCAGCGGCACCTCTCAAACCACTTCCCCCTATGGTTACCTAAGGTGCAACTCGTCTCCACCTACTTCCCTTCCTCTGCTTCTCAATGGTGAAAATCATAAAATTGTACAAGTCCTGGCCCTTCAAGGACCCAACTCCTATGCCTTGCTCCTCAAGGGTTTATGTTCCTCTGTAGGCCTCCTCTCAGTGCAAGCCAGGTGAGTGCCCTTCAGCGGTCATTGCTCTCTTCCTCTTGCTATGGGGGTGGGCCTCTTTCACCTCCTCAAGGCGTTCCTGTTGGAGGAGTAGTATGAGAGGCCTTCCTCTAAATTTTTTCCCCTTGAATTGGGTCTCTAAACTTCGGTAGCCAAGTCCTCACTAATTTTATCCTTAGCCTAGAGGCAAGGTGACAGAATTTTGATCCCCAGAAGTTTTCTTCTCATAGGTGTTTTTTCTTCTCCTCCATACTGGTTCTTAATGTAATATCTATAGTAGCACAGTGCTTACCCTAGTAGGTTACTTCTATGAGTTGGGGTTGGATGGTTGCCCTCTTATCCATATTACTGTCAGCCATTGCTTAGTTCAGTCTCTGTCTGTTATCAGTAGTCACTAATTGCTGTCACTCTGTCCTCACTCAGGCTCTGTGTTCACCACCTGCTGCACAGTACTTTTGGGCTCCTCCTAAGGTACCTTTGGCTTAAAGGAATTATTTTCCCACAGCACTTCTAGGGATGTAACCCTTCTCAAGAGGGTTCCTTTGCCTTCATGGTACTCCAACAGTGGTAGTTCCCCATGGGACAAAGAATGTGAAATGACAAAGTATCCATGTATGACAGTCAACAGCACATTCATTAAAATATGTTCAGACTATCTATAATGTTGCATAAGCATAACTCCTCATAAGTATTGTATGGCCATTGGATACAAAGCTATGTCTGAAGTTCAATGAATGGGAGAAACTAGCCACACCTCCTTTGCTGAGCTATTTAAGCCATTTTCCTCCAGCCTCACTTGGAAGCACTGTTTCTTTGCCCCATCCTCCCCTCTTCCTGCAAAGGCAAGCCTCTATCCTAGGGTTCCTTTATATGGTACCTCTAGCCTAAAGGAATTATTTTCCTATGGCACCTCTAGGAGTGAAATCCTCCTCATGATGGTTCTTTTGTCTTCATGGTATCCGGAAAGGGTGGTAGTTCCACATGGAACAGACAGCATGAAAGGACAATGTATACATGTATGACAGTCAACAATGCATTCATTCAAAAACCTTCAGACTATCAACAATGTTGCACAAACATAACTCCTCACTAAGTTACATATGCCATTGAACCATTTTCTGTTTTACTGTTTCCCAGAGGAAACATTTCTGATTCCAGTAGGATGGCAGATCCTAAGACCCTTGCCTTAACAAGCTTACCAGCTAGGTACAACCCTGAGGTGAGCAATTTGCTGATAACTTCAACTATGCCCTTTCAGCAAACAAATCTAACTGCCCTCTTGTGGGGGTAGTGAGTGGCCTACAGTAAAGTACTGTTGTGCCACCAGACCAGGGGTTTGGGTCATTGGGCACAGTCAGAGAGAGAGAGAGAGAGAAAGAGACAGCTCATGACAGAGTGTGAGAGAATGAGACAGAGAGGGAAACCTCATTGAGTGTAACAGAAGTGAACATATGAAGTGCTGGGAAAGAAACTGCAAATTCAGCCAGAGAGACTCATCTTGCTTAACACCACAGAGTGCCTCCTGCACAACTCATCCCTGCTGAGCAGTGGACATTCTCCAGTAAATCAGTAAGTACTTCAAAAAGTCAACAAAACCATGAGCATCTCAAGGTTCAGGTTCTGAGACATTTTCTTGAACTTCGATTAAGCAAAAGAAAAAGCGGTAAAAGCCATTTTATTTATCAAATTGTTTGTGACAAGCCCCAGTGCTGCCAGCCAATAACTTCAGCATTTATGGTACCCACTGCAACTAAGAGGACAGATCTCCCATAAGGCCTTTGGGTGGGTAAAGCCAATGCAATCACCTTGAGAAATCTTAGACTGAGGTGGTTGGCTCATGAGATTGTTATTTAGAAAAATAGACCTACTGCTAACCTTTTTTCCTTGTGTCCCCCTGTTCTTTTCTTTCTCTTCTCTCCTAAATTAATTGTTGTTTATTGCATTTCATACTGAGTATATTATGACTTCTGGTTGCAATGGCGGCCAGATAGATGTGCCTCTAATCGCTCTCTCAACCCCTCGCTACAAAACTTCCCTTTTCCCCTTTTAACTTCCCAAAATTAGGAGACGACTTACTGTATTGAAGCTTACAATCTTCAACTGCACCAAAATCTGCTTGGGAGCTGGATATACCGGGGGTGAAAAGCAGAGATGAAAGCCCAGCGACTGAAGCATATGCCTCTGCCGTCACCAGAAAAGGACATGCCGGCAAAACACACCAAAGCAAGTGGCTACGGAGATACTTCAGCTTCAACGCCATTAACAGAAGCAACCTTCTTTGAGGGTCTGGCACCAATACAAGAGTCCCTCCAAGCCGTAGTAGGTGACCTAAGTGCACTTAAAAACACGATGGCACAACTTACAATCCGTACCGGGGATAATGAAGCCCTCATCTCCTCCCTCAATGATTGGAGGGCCCAACTGGATCCAGAACTAACAT
The DNA here is from genome assembly GCA_016271365.2 of Neoceratodus forsteri. Lineage (NCBI taxonomy): Eukaryota > Metazoa > Chordata > Ceratodontiformes > Ceratodontidae > Neoceratodus > Neoceratodus forsteri. The sequence continues at coordinate 992,731,374 of CM057449.1, forward strand.
CCCTGTGGCAACTGCTCCGAAAAACCAAAGAAAAGTTAGAAGACCTCGAGGGTCAATCACGACGGAACAACCTGGTCATACTGGGGCTCCCAGAAGGTGAGGAAGGAGCCAACCCCATAGTATTTGTCCAGAAGCTGTGCACTAAAGTGGCTGGGCCTTCTCCTAATGGCCCAGCATACATTATAGAGAGAGTGCACAGGGCTCTACGGCCCACACCTCCACCAGGCTCCCCCCTCAACCTCTGATATTACGTCTGTTGAATTACCTTGATAAACAGGTAATCCTAGATAAACTCAGAGAAACCAAATAAGTCCAATGGGATGACAAAAAGATCCACATAGCACAAGATTTGCCACTCTCAGTGAGGCAAAAGCAAATGGAACTGCACCCAATTGTTACTAAGCTCATAGCTGCAGGGATAAGATTTTGAATGAGATACCCAGCAATATTAAAAGTCAGCAAAGATGGGCAATGGATCTCCTTTGATTCAGTGAGTCAAGCTACTGCTGAACTGAAGAAGCTTTATCTGGATCTCTTTAAATGAAAAGGGAGACACTAACTGTAAGGGAAAACCAGTAATCTAACCGAGACAGTGAAAACAACCATTTGAAGGAGTTCTACAAGCAACACTGTGAACTATAAACTGAAGTTTTGATATATCTTGAAGTAGCCCAGATACATCGATGGGGAAGCTCCAGGATGTGGTGGCTGAAGGATGGCTGAAGAAAGATAATTTGGTTCTAGGACTGATTCTACTACCTACCAAGGTTTTTTTTTTTTTTTTTTACGAGGGAGATGGTGTGTCCTTTTCTTTCTTCCTCCTCCTTTTTTCTTTTGAGATTTATTCTATGCTAAGAGGACAGAAAATCTCTTGATACATAATTTTATAATTTAGTACTGTTTAATAAGTTTTACAATAGGAGAAAAACCAAATGTGCTTACTTGTTGTACGCATGGGGCATCCCTAAAGTGAGAGGGGGGAGGAAAAGTAGGGCAACATGTCTGGCAGTTGGCAAAGATCGCAGCTGAATAAGTATAGGGAGTGCCGTCGATAGGACTGAGGTTTATAGTAATTTTAGTTGAGAAGGGAATGTTTTTGTATTGGAGATATACCAGTGGTATGTTACTAAGGATAAACTCTTTAAGAGGGATTCTAGATGCAGGTTTTCTGCCTTACAAGGAACATGGTAATCAAAATCACATTACAGCTAAATATGAATCAATGATACTTATAATTCATTCAAAACCTTTCTGTTTTCTCTTGCAATGCCACTCCATTTTCACGGGGATAATTTCTTTTATTCCACAGTGCAGGTTTAGCTCCAAATGGCGGTAAGATTTGTATCTTGGAACGTCAAAGGGGCTCGGAGCTGGGTTAAGAGACATCAAATTCTCAGGCACCTTGAATCTTTACACTGCAATATAGCCCTATTACAGGAAACACACCTCTTAGAGCAAGAGGGTAACCTCTTCAGGAGGAAGCAAATGGGCCAAGTCTATGTGGCAGGTAATGCCACAGCACAAAGAGGGGTAGCAATCCTTATAGCCAGGGGTACACAGTTTGGAGTACAACAATGCCAAGCTGATGAACAGGGGCAATTTATATTTTTGAAAGGACTTCTAAATCACATCGAAGTGATATTAGGAACAATATATGGACCTAATATTGACTCTCTGGAGTTTTTTACAACACTTACGAATGCTCTTAATTATTTTCCCTGGTTACCCACTGTGCTGGCGGGAGACTGGAACCTGGCTTACTCCCCAGAACTAGACAAATCAACCCACAGAAGCCTCAATCTTTCGCCTGCACAAAGAGCAGTGAGAGAATTTATGTCAACTTATAATCTTAGTGACCCATGGAGACTGCTAAATCCCAATGTAAGGGGTTGTACATTTTATTCCCCGGTACACAATTCTTTATCTCGCATTGACTATTTCTTAATTAACAATACATTTCAGGAGGGTTTAATCGGTAGTGGTATGGCCCCGAGGACTATATCTGACCATTCACCTGTATGGTTGGAAGGCACTGTATCAATTCAAAAAACCAAAAGTACTGTCTGGAAACTGAATATTCAGCTTCTTCAGGATGACCAGGCAATAACCTCCCTTAAAGGGACAATTGAACAATTCCTTACATATAATCAGGGTGCCATGCAAACCCTGGACAAACTCTGGTGTGCCCTAAAGTGTGTGATTCGAGGAGAGTGCATTCGACTTTCTACTATTCATAAAAAAAAAGAGAGAAGCACTGTCTTCTTCTCTCCTTTCCCAAATACAATCCCTAGAAAATGAGCAGTTAGTTATACAAACAGAGGTTATCCAAGAACAATTAACCAAATTAAGGAATCAATATTCTGAGTTATTGAGGGAACAAGCTCAATATGTACTTTTTAAGACCCATGCTAAGTATATCGAACAAGGAGACAGAGCCAGCCATCTTCTTGCCCTTCAATTGAGGAAACAGGAGGAGTCTAGGATTGTAGTGGCACTCAACTCCCTTAAAGACAATTCTCTTCTTACTACTCCAAAAGAAATTGTTAAGGAGTTTGAGGGCTACTACAGATCTCTATACTCCCTCAATTTCCTACCCCTCAAATAGCAGATATACAGGAGTATCTCAATGGCCTCCCTCTCCTTTTTTTATCACAATTGCAAGCAGATACCCTCACTAAAACCATAATGCATCAAGAGTTACTGGAGACCATTGAGGCATTGCCAGATGACAAAGCTCTGGGACCGGATGGTTTTCCACCCTGTTTTTACAAAGTATTTAAAGAGCAACTCGTGCCCCTTTTACTTAGTATGTTTAATTACCTATGTAACTCCGGGCTTTCTGACCCCTCACTATTAGAGGCTTTTATAATAGTACTTCCTAAACCAAATAAATCTCCACAATTAGTTACCAATTATCATCCAATCTCCTTAATGAACTATGACATTAAGCTTTTTGCCAAGATTCTGGTGAATAGATTGGCAAAGGTTTGGGCACCACTACTTAGCCAAGAACAAGTGGGATTTGTGGCAGGCCACTCCTCGGCTGATCATCTTAGGAAGCTATTCCATGTTCTCTCTGCATCCAGATTAGCACCTCACCCAATGGCTATGGTATCTCTGGATGCAGAGAAAGCATTTGACAGGGTAAGTTGTACTTTCTTATTCGAGGTCCTAAAGAAAATCTGCCTTCCCCATACATTCATCCAATGGATACAGATTCTTTATGCCTGTCCTACAGCAAAAGTTTATTGCAATGGAACCTTCTCAGAAGTATTTCCCTTACATTCAGGAACATGCCAGGGCTGCCCGCTTTCCCCATTACTTTTTAATTTATATTTAGAACCACTTCTATATCAGTTGCAGCATTCCCCCTTAGTGACAGGTATTCAGGTAGGTGAATGGGACCTACGTCTATCAGCCTATGCTGATGATATTTTATTACATATCAAAAATTTAGGGACTTCCCTCCCTGCAATAATATCCACAGTGAACACATATGGAGCCTTGTCTAACTATAAATTGAATATAGAAAAATCAATAATAATGCCACTAAACTCCCATACTTACTGGTCACATATAGCAGATCTCCAACTAAACTGGGTAACTCAATTTAAATATTTAGGTCTCACAATAGCACCCAACTTATCTCAAATCAAGAAATTGAACCTAGATGCCCAATTAGGAATTATACAACAAGACTTAGCTAGATGGGCCCCTATATATCTCTCGTTGCAGGGCAGAATTAATGTTGTCAAAATGAATATACTTCCCAGAATTTTTTAACCGTTAAATATGCTTAATTTTTTTCTCCCACAATCCTGGTTTCAACATTTACACCAAATCATTTCTAAATTTCTTTGGAAGTCAAAACCACCGAGAAGATCCTATAACAGGTTAGGTGCAGCTAAACAGAAAGGAGGCCTTAGGTTGCCTAATTTCTTTCATTACTACCTGGCCAGTCATATAGTTAAATATCTCCGGTGGTATCCCTCTACTCTTGCCGCAACAAACCAGGATTATGTACCAGTGTGGCTACAATTGAAAGCCAGATAATTAAAAAAAGGTAGAATTTCCCCGATCAGCCTCTTACACATTACTCCCAAAATGGACCTAAAAATCCTGAAAAATGAACAGATACATATGTCACTAAAGGTACATACCCAACTGTGTAAAGGTCTTAAATATAGTAGTAACAAGGATATATCTCAACCCCTTTACTTAAACCCAAATTTTATGATAGGTGGACAGTATTTAAGATCCAGGGAGGAACTACCAGGAGTAGAAGTAAAAATATCTGATCTGTTAGAGCATGGCAAAATTAAGACCATATCAGAACTCCTTGTTTCCCTGCATCTACCTCCTTGAACAAGCATTCAGAGGTTTCCAAATTAGACACCTACTAACTACTACATTGGGAATGGATAGCTGGAATACAGACCAGACAGACCTTTTCAATACACTACGCCTGCTGGTATGGAGTCCACACGCAGTCTCCAAAGTAACAGCAGTACTTTACCCAGCTATATTTTCAGAAACCCAAGGAATATCCACATACTGGACAAGCCAATTTCCAGAGAGACAACTTATTTGGGATAAAATATGGCAAACAGTAAATTCTTATACTTCAAATGACAAACTGCGTCTTATCCAATTTTATATACTGCATAATATATATTTTACTCCAACAAAACTAGCGGCCATAGGCAAACTCCATGACCCCAGGTGCAACAGATGTGGGGTTAATGAAGGAACTATTCTTCATATTCTCTGGGAATGCCCCTCAATTAAACCCCTCTGGCAAAAGATTAAGGAAAAGCTAGACCCCCTTTTGGGCCTGGAACAGTGTTTTGAGCCAGAAATTTGTATCTTGGGAGATTACTCCCAAATCCCAGTATCAGAAAGAAGATACGCTATATCCCTAATCTCCTACTCAGTCAAAAAACTGGTGCTGAAGCATTGGAAAGATTCCCAGCTTATTCCCTATTCGGAATGGCTCAACAAGTTCCTATTTAATTTGAGATTAGAGAAAATGATTGCAAGTATTAGACACTGTCCCAACAGCTTTGAGAAAAAATGGAATAAGGTTTACACACTAACATTGATTGCTAAGTGATAACTTGAAATGTTACCATGTCATGTGTATATATTGGAGACTACTGCATAGTGAACTGTAGTAATGCCGTATCTAGACTGGGGGGCGGGGAGGAGGGAAGGAGGGATATTAAGAGGGTTAGATAGATTTAATTGTAGTTAGCTGTAGTTATAGTAGTTATGGATATTGGTGGGCCAATGTAAACCTAAGACCAAAAGGAAATACATGTCAAAGTATATGTTAAGTCTGATGGGCCTAATAAAAGCCTGTATGTCTGAAAGTAAAAATAAATAAAGTATATTGAATTAAAAAAAAAATATTGAGTATATTATAATTTTTTTACAGTGTCACAGATTCTGTTTGTGGGATGTACTGTTGTGTGGAAGGAAAATCCTAAATATTTCCTGGGGGTAAGAAAGATATTCCTGATTACTGCATATCCCTCAAGCCACCTATATTCCTATGCTTTTAATGCTGACTTGTGGGAAATGGCTGGTTCTCTTGACCCTTAACCCCTGAAGGTGCATATAATATGTATAACTGGCCATCTCCATAGAAAACTACTTAATGGACAGTTATTATATTCTTCTAATAGCTGGCTCTCGTATTTTTCCCATAGGGAAACCGGGTTATAATTCTGTCGTTATAACCAGCTGGTTATAGTGACGAACATGCACCCAGTTTCTCTAGTTTGGCACATACACCAATCACGATCTTCTTGTTCTCTGAGCCATTCCCTGTCATCCCAGCTCCTCGGCACTGCAAACTTCCCCAACAGAAGCAGTTGGCGGTAAGTTCTTTTCTTTTAACAAAGATATGACTGTGCACACAAAATCTTCATTCTCAGTGTAAAAAAAAAAAACAAAAAACGAAACACTACTTTACTTTAGGAGCCGCTGTAGATTCTGCTGAAATCCCAACGGTCCACGACTCGACTCCATAGACAAATCCTTTTATTTTGTATAATTGCTGTGGCAAAAAAATGATCCCCAGCAATTATACAAAATAAAGGATGGATAGGGAGTTTAAAACTCGGATTTTACACACACCCTCGGGGTGGGATGCCTTAATAAACCCCTCAAGCTTCGCGCTCGGGGGTTTATGTGGCATCCCACCTCTTAGGGGTTTGTAATATCCTTGTTATAACCCCCTACCTATCCATTATTCTCTATATAGTATACAGTGACATACACAATATTCTTTATATTATGATCTCTGATTATGCTATCAACCGAACCTGTTCCATAGAAAGCTGCATACAAAACTACATTAGCACTCCTTACTTCCATGGTTAAGAATGCCACACCAGGAAATAATATATACAAAAGTTACTGTATGCACCACCCTTTTCCATAGTGTCTGACATTTTCTGTAGCGAGCATCATGCCTAAGAGTTCTGGCTTGCACAGGCAAAAATAGTGATTGTATTTATTACGTTTGGAGGATGTTTGAACTCAAGAGCCCTTTTTGAAAGCTGTCTAAGTCTATTAAGTTACATACAACAGAGGAAAAGTTACATTCAACAGCAGACTGATACAATAAACAACAGACCAATACAATAAACAAAATGTATAACAAGAAGTATCATCTTATAAGGAGCAGTGAGTTAACAACAGATTTCCACAATTGCAAGAGGCATCAACAGGGGTTGCTGGATAATGCAACTAGCAGATACAGTCCAGGTACACATACAGTGAGTGCAGTTTCTGGAAAAGGTGGTTGAAAGAGGGAGAAGTGGGGGAGAGTGGTGATGGCTGTGAGCAGAGAGTTCCAGGATTTGACTATTCTAGTTACAAAGGAGCGTTGGCCAAGAGTGGTTTTTCTAAAAGGCAAGGCAAATTTATTTAAAAGACGCCCAATCCCAGAGGCTCTGGGCACCGTACAGATTTTTAAACATAATTTCAATATAACAGGCATATAGAGATTTATACATAATAAATAAATAAGTCTAAAATAACCACAAATACCATAAATACTGACCTAAGTACCAAATGCTTTAGAAAGAAGAAAGGTCTTCAAAAGGGACTTAAAGATATCTACTGTGGGGGGCCTCCCTGACCATAGTTGGCAAGGAATTCCACAGAACAGTGGCCACGGCGCTAAAGGCTCTATTGCCAGCGGATTTAAGCCTTGTTCTGGGAATGGCCAGGAAGCCACCACTAGAAGAACGAAGAGGGTGGGAGGAGAGGGCAGGTGACAGAAGGTCTGACAGGTAAACCGGGGCCCTGCCCATGTAGGACCTTACAGGTGAGAAGACCCACCTTAAAGAGGACTCTCCACTTGACTGGCAGTCAGTGCAATTCACGTAAAACTGGTGTAATATGGCAAGATTTTTGCTGCCCGGTCAACAGCCGGGGCAGCAGCATTTTGCACCAGCTGCAGTCTGCGGAGAGATCCTCCTGTGACCCCAAGATAGAGTGCATTACAGTAATCAAGCCTTGATGTGACTGAGGCATGTATCAAGGTAGGGAGGTCCAGAGATGGAACAAGGGGCTTAATCCTGGCAATGTTTCTAAGATGGAAAAAACAGGTACGAACTGTGGAGGATATTTGAGCCTCCATGGTTAGGTCCCTGTCCAGAATCACTCCCAGATTTCGCACCCAAGAGGAGGCCTTCAATGACACAGCTCCGAGAACAACCCCAGTTTCTGAGTCAGAGGCCATCCTATCACGAACTCTGTTCGACTCCACTACCAATACCTCTGTCTTGTCGGGGTTCAGTCGCAACCAGCTGGAGACCATCCAGTCGTTAATCTCGGCCAGTCAGATGTTAGGCATGTCCACAGCATTGGATGTTCCTGGGGCAAAAGAAAAGTATAGCTGAGTATCATCAGCATAGCAATGAAAACTCAAACCATACTTCCTAATGATCTTTCCCAGGGGCAGCATGTACACTGTGAACAACATTGGGGCCAGTACCGATCCTTGAGGGACTCCACAAAAAAGGAGACTGGGAGTAGATGAGGAATTCCCCATCATGACCCGTTGCTTCCTGTTGGTAAGAAAGGACTCAAACCAGTTGATGACAGTACCGGTGAGTCCACATAGCTCCCTAAGGTGGACAAGCAATACACAATGGTCCACAGTGTCAAATGCTGAAGAGAGATCTAGGAGAACAAGAATTGTCTTGTCTCCCCGATCTCTAGCCCTGAGAAGATCATTATGCACCCAAACAAGTGCTGTTTCCATGCTATGTCTGGCCTGAAATGCTGACTGGAAAGGTTCGTACAACTCGTGGGATATGAGGTGTTCTTCCAACTGAAGCGATACCACCTTCTCAACAACCTTCCCCAAAAATGGAAGGTTGGAGATGGGATGGTAATTTGCCTTGATCTCCAGGTCCAAAGATGGCTTCTTTAGGAGGGGTCTCACCAGAGCCTCCTTCAAGGCATCCGGAAAGACACCCTCTGAAAGGGAACACCGTACAATCAAGGCAAACACCAGGCCAACAGAGTCAACGCATCTCATTAAAAAACACGTTGGCACTGGGTCCAGTTCACAAAAGGTATGCCTCATATTGGCTACCACCTCGATAACCTCACTAATCTCCACTGGTATAAACTCTTCCCAACAAGCCAGAGTGCACTCAGAACACATCAGGCAATCATTGTCAGCTATAATATTGCTGGCTGAGGAAGCCACCCGCCGGATTGAAGACACCCTGTCCGAAAAGAACCGAGCGAACTCCTCACAATCTAAATTAGAGAAAACCCTCTCAGGCTGTAGACAGGCAGGATGGAGAAGCCTGTCCACAGTCTGGAAGAGTGAGGCCGGTCGGTTCCTTCTGGCAGCAATCTCCCTAGACAAAAAAGTTGTCTTTTTATGATTGATTGCCTCCTGATATGCACCATAATGGGCACGCAGGACCAGTTTGTCGACTTCCAGATGGGATCTCCTCCAGCAGCGCTCTAATCTCCAACCCATCTTCTTCATCTCCCTGAGCTCACCGTTAAACCATGGCGACCTCAGGTATGAAGTTCTGGGTCATACACGGGCAGGTGCAAGGGAGTTAACGGTGTCGGATAGCGCCCTATTATAGGTGTCAACCCCAAAAGCAATACCTCCGACGATGCATCACCCACACTAGACACCTCACAAGCCGCCAAAAACCCTAGGGTCAAACCCCAGAAGGGCGGGCAGCCATCATCTCACAGGGGAAGGGGCTTATGGTGGGAGCCCCAAGTGTGAAATGCACCGTGCAATGATCGGACCAAAGGACTGGATCAATCCTGAGATCACTGATCTCAAGCCCCAGTGAGAACACCAGGTCCAACATGTGGCCATCCAAATGAGTCGATGCAGTAACAGCCTGCTTCAATCCTAAAGAGGACATAGTTTGAGAAAACTCATGGCTGCATCTTTGATTCTCGTTGTCGACCCAAATATTGAAATCCCCAAGAAAAACAGATCTGGGGGATCCCAACGTTCCATCAGCGACGAAATCTGCGATCTCCTGCAGGAAATTCCCCATCGGCCCAGAAGGGTGATAGATGAGAAAGATCCTGCAGCCCACATCAGTTCCTCCATGGATGGCCACACATTCAAAAGAACCTGGAGCACTCACTGGGTGCACGGTGAAGGTCAGGCTGGATCTAAAACAAATAGCTACACCGCCACCCCTGCGTTCCACTCTGGGGCAGTGCACCACGGTATACCCAGGGGGGACTGCGGCCTCAAAAATCGGGCCTGCATCATCACCCACCCAGGTTTCCATGATACACGCCAGATCAACTGAAGAAATCAAGTCAGCCATAATTTCCATCTTATTTCTGCTCGATCTGGTGTTACAAAGCACTGCCATCAGGGGACTTAGGGGTGATGCAACCCCTCGGGTTACCGGACCACTCGGTCTGGTGGATTTCCTGGGGATGGACACCAACCATGACTGGCCCCTCTCACAGGCCCGTTGCAGTCCAGGGCGCCTCCTAGACCTAACAACCTCAATCCTCCCACCACCCATACATGAATCACCCCACTGTCTGCGACCAACACATTCCCTTTCAATCCCTACCTCCCAACAACGTCTGACAATAGTAGCTGACAGTGGGGGAGGGATCACCGGACTGAGGGTCGATAACATTGAACTTTCATAGATAATCCTCACCCCTCTAAAGCCTTCCATATAACCTTTGAACACTAGGACAGCTAGTTATACTTTAATTGTAACTTTAAGCAAGAGAAAACAATTTAAAATCTAAAATATCTTGCCTGGCCTAATCAAACATCAGATAATACTACTAGCTTTTAAAAATCATACAAACACTACTTAACATTACTATCCTAAACTAAGTTATTAATAACCTTGAAACCAATTTTAGAATAGTAGTAGATAACTGTTTAGCTGTAGCGTTCAATTAAAAGGTGCGAAGGAAATATACAGACCCTTTCCTTTAGCTACATAAACAAATTTTTAATACCGAGTGGCGCTCGCCACTCACACCGCTCGCGCTTATGAGCAAGCGCAGCAATTTAAAGAGGATAGTGCCTCACCCCCAAAGCACACGGGACCCACTCGCTCTAAAAACACCTGAACAGAGATAGTAAAGACAGACCCGCTACACAGCCTCTCACGCTCTGCGGGTTGTGAAGTCCAGTAAAACAACCTCAGGCTTCACAGTAAACAGGGGGGCTTGATGCAGATGTTAGTTCCCAACCGCTTACGAGTGGTGTCGCAGTCCAGGCACAAAGACAACCAGCATACAAATCTCAATAAAAGGGAGGAGGAGTTTTCAATCCCCCATCAGTCGCGTTCCGTATTTGTTCATGATTGGGTAGAAGAGGTTGCAGACACATAGTAACATTGATCAAGTAGTGCTCCCTTGCATAGAAGGGTTCTGTTGAGGTTAACTCGGAGGTGGAAAGGAAGCCAGTTGGTGGCGAGGTATAGGTCACAGCAGTGGGAGTCTGGTTTCATGTTGAGTGCAAATCTACAGGCTCAGTTGAACTCTATTGAGATTCTTTCAAGTATGGTACTATTGGCTACAGAGTAGATGACTGCACCGTAATCAGTCCCTGAGATGATGAGGCTGGATGCTAGGAATTTTGGTTTTACATCAGGGATGAGTTGTGCTTGTTTCTGTAAACAAGCCAAGGAATCAATGGATATGTTTGACAAGGGAGTCAGCATGATATGTGAAGGATAGGGTTGCATCAGGTTGTACACCGAGGTACTTGAAGTCCAGGACCTTTTCAATGTGGTCCTCAGCTGATGTTGTGATGTGTAGCTCAGTACCACGATTCTGAGCATGGGTCCTTCCGAAAAGAAGAGATTTGGTTTTCTTGGTGTTAGTGACTAGTCTGTAAGAAGTGAAGCAGTCACAGACCTTGCCAAAGTCAGACTGTAGGTTCTATTTCAGTGTCTCCAGGTTGTGGTGTGATGTGATACTGACTGTGTCATCTGCATACAGTAGTGCTTTGGAGTGAACACAAACATCTGGGTCCCTGTTGATGAACAGGCTGAATAGCAGGGGTCTGACGACTGAGCCTTGCAGGACTCCAATGGTTAGAATTTGCTAGCTGGTGAACACCTGTCCACAACTATCCTTTTGCGATCTGTGGATAAGTAGTCAGAAACCCATGCTGTCACCTCATCCAACAGGCCAAGGTCCTGATTAACAGTCTCTCTGGCCAATACTAAGTGGTTGGTGCTAACCAGTGCTTTATGTGACCATGATGATCCATTTTCCTTTTCTTTTTAGTCCTGCATTTTTCTCCCTCCCCAAGTCATCTTACCTACTCCTCCTCTGGGTCTTGCATTATGCTCTCTGCAACATCTCAGCCCTGTCAACCACTTTCCCCACCATCCAGCCAGTGGGAGTCTACACAGAACAAGGCATGAATTTACAGATGACCATCATATAGATGACTCAGTGCACATACCCTGTACCTTTGCTCCATTTTCCTTCCTTAGGTCCTATTTCTTTCCTGATTGCATGAATGGTGCCCACCTCAGTCTTGGCATCATGGCATTTCTGCGGCAAGAGGAAAGCTTCCTAGCCCAGATGCAGTGGGTCACTGTGGTGCCAGAACTCACCATCAACCCTCCTCAGCTGAGGCACATTACATAGATACATAGATACATAGACAGTGTCATCAGATAAGGGCCTATGGCCCACCCAGTCTGCCCATTTGAGCTTGTAAGTTCAGTTTATGTTTTCCTAAAAATCGGTTGCCCCTTACCCCTGACCTTCAGAATTCCTTTATGTCTATCCCATGCATTCTTATATCCCATGATTGTTTCAGCCCCCACCACTTCCTCTGGCAGGGTGTTCCACTTGTTCACCACCTGTTCTGTGGAGAAATTTTTCCTCGCGTTTCCTCTGAATCGTCCTCCCTCCAACTTCATCCCATGCCCTCTAGTCCTGGAACATCTTTTCACTTAAAAATAGTGTATTTCTGCACCTTGTTCCTCCCTGTAAGATACTTGTATGTCTCTATCATATCCCCTCTCTCCCTCCTCTCCTCCAGGGAGTACATGTTCAGTTCCTTCAACCTGTCTTCATAGGACTTGTGATGCAATCCATGCACCATCTTGTTGCCCTCCTCTGAACCTTCTCTACCCTGTCTATGTCCTTACGTAGGTATGGTCTCCAGAACTGTACACTGTACTCCAGGTGGGGCCTCACTAGTGTCTTGTATAGTGGAATTATGACCTCCTTTCCTGCTGGTGATGCCCTGCCTATGCATCCCAGCATCCTATTTGCTTTATCTGCTGCCTTGTCACACTGTTTCCCTACCTTGAGGTCATCAGAGATGATAACCCAAGTTCCTTTCCTGCTTGGTGCATGCTGTATCCTCACCCCCAACTGATATATTGTGCCAGGGTTTTTGTACCCATATGCATTATCTTGCACTTCTTTGCATTGAATTTCAACTGCCAAACCCCTGACCATTCTTGAAGTTTCTGCAGGTCCCTTCTCATTCTGTCTACACCTCTGGCATGTCTACTCTGTTACAGAGCTTTGTGTCATCAGCTAACAGTGAAATTCTGCCTTCTAGGTCCCAAGTAATGTCACTGATGAAGATGTTGAATAGGACCGTCCCAGCACTGATCCCTGTGGTACCCCACTGGTCACTCTTCCTCTGTGGAGTGACAGCCATTTACCACCACCCTCTGTGTCCTGCCACCCAGCCAGTTACCCACCACCACACTACTGTCCTGCCCACACCCATATTCCCCAGTTTGTGTAATAGTCTTCTATGTGGCACAGTGTCAAAGGCCTTGCTGAAGTCCAGATAGGTCATGTCCACTGCCCTCCCTGATCCACCTCCCTAGTCACCCAGTCAAAAATTCAATGAGGTTGGTCTGACATGACCTTCCCTGGTGAAACTATGCTGCCTTGGGTCCTGTAGTCCATTGACAACCAGATGTTCTACCAATCTCTCCTACAGTAGTGCTTCCATGATCTTCCCACTACCGAGGTGAGGCTGACTGGTCTGTAGTTTCGCTTCCTCTTTGTTCCCACTTTTGTATAAGGGGACTACATCTGCTGTCCTCCAGTCTTTGGGTACCTCCCCTGTTTCCAGTGATCGGCTAAACAGGATAGCCAGAAGTTCAGCCACCACCTCTCTTAGTTCTTTAAGGACCCTGGGGTGCACCCCATCTGGCCCCATTGCTTTATCAACTCTTATTACATTGCCTACCTCAGTCAGATCTGTCACCCAACACAGCAACCTAAGTCCTCTCCTGAGCCCTGCTCACTTGCACAGCAGCATGTCAAGCCAGAGGGGTTGCATGTTGAGCCACTTTCAACAATGGTTGCAGTGCCTTCCTGAATGCCTGTAAAGTTCATTGCAGGCAGTCAGGATAGGGGTGGGGATGGCCTTATAGATAGTTTACAGGGCCATTCACATACAGAATTCAACCATCACAGATTTCAGTGTATGCAGCTGTGTCCTAACTGTGTAACAGGGTGCAGTGCTATGCCAGAGAGAGATGGACACTGAATGGACCAGACACTAGGATGTGATGGAGGAGGGATCACCAGATGGCCAAAGATGGAAGGGGTCTGATGTTAGGGAGGAGCAAAGAACCACTGGACCACCAAAACTAGAGACATCTGAGGGAGTGGGGGAGGTCTAATACACCAATAAAAAAGATCCAGTCCAGCTTCTGGTTCTATAAGGTAAAAAAGACCTCCATCATTGAATAGGCTGCTACAATGTAGGTCAGATCAAACACATGAGTAGAGTCATTGAAAAAGATCTCCATGGTCAGCCCAGTGGTGTAAAAGGCTGAGGCACTATGCACCTTATCTCTCACAAATCCGGCAACCCAAGTTCAGGAACAAGCTCGGGATGGGGGAGAGGATCAAGTGTCCGATGGACTGATCTCCTCTTCTGGGGCTAGGGAGGAATGCTTCCTCGCTTCTTAGCTGCCATCTGGTGGAGGCTGGGCTGGAGACAAAGGGAAGGGCTGCAGTTTCATAGCATGCACATGCCTCCACGGGCACACGCTTATGTGCAATGTGGCTAAGGAATAGGGAGAAAATGGAAAAAGGGAAAGTGCTGGGTTTGTAAAGCCCTGCCTACCTGCTCCAGTTCCTGCATCACCGCCTGACCACTGCCCGCAATTCTGGATAAGAGTCACTGAGTGGGGGGAAGATGGCCCTCCCCTTCCCTTCCCAGTCCCACCACATGGGGCAATCTGTAGGGGAATTCTCATGGGTTTGGTAGGTCAGGGTGCCAGGCCAGTGTGGCAGAGACAGGGCTGATAACCTGCCGGAGCAATCCCAAAGGGGAAAAAAGCTACCAAAGGTAGTAAAATTCATAATTATGTTTTATAGTACAGAGGCGTCTTGACCACCTGCTGTCCACCTATATTTTGATGCAATCAGGCTCCTTCCTCAGGGAGGATAGATGTTTCTAAAAAAAGATTTACATATAATCTGTGATTTTAAGTCCCTGTCTAAGTATACAATATACTGGAAAAATGACTTATCTGAAGTCAGCTGTAAAGAACCTTCGCATCATTTCTCCATTAATAATTACAGTAAAGATACATGCTGCTATTTTAAATGCAGTGCCCCTGTATTGCATTTAAAAAGTACTGCATAAATATGTGTATATGTCCAGTGCCCAGGAAACGTACCTGCAGTTCATAACTCCTGATGACATCCAACAGGATTGAAACATGTCTGTAGATTGTTGGTCTTAGCCTATACTGGATCAGATTTAAAGTCCTGTTTCAAACATGTTATAAAATTAGTATAGAAAATCATGACTTCCGATTGGGTAAGGCAAACTGGCACCCATACCTTTATCTCATCGTAAGTCCAGGTTATTAAAATGCCAGTACCAGCCTGCCTTGTAACATGCCATATTACTGTGTTATCTCAGATTATACCATGGACCTCAGACACCGACCAATGAGAACGGCAGGCTGGCACCTTCCTTCCATTGTAAATCCTCTGATAATCACCGCAAAAAGGTGCCAGCCAGCCGCATCTTGAAAAAAAAGCAATCAGATGGCAAAATCATGGAACTGCGACCGCCATCTTGTTTCCCCGCTAAGCGGAGACTGTAAAACAGCAGCTCTATACATCAGGGAAACTAAACAAAACAAAAACACTGCTGTACTACTGAGTGGTTTATTTAAGCATTATACCAAGTACTGCTTTTTTTAAATAATAAAAAAAAAGCAGTACTTGGCATAATTGCAATAAGCCACTCAGGGGATTTGGGTTATCATGGGATTTACCATGGCTTTCATGGATTTACCCACTCGGCTGCACCTGGGGGCAGTGGGCAAATCACTCCAGCCGTGGTAAATCCCCCAATAATCCACACCCTCTCGTGGCTTATTGCTTAAGCATTCATTTCTTGAAGCGTAGTTATTTAAAAAAAGACACTGACATAAAACCAAATTGCCTATATATTTTCAATAAACGAAACACAGAGTTCCCTTACCTGACAGCACTCTTCTATCTTCTATGACTTAACCACCCAGACTGACTCTGCAGCAACACTCCCACAAATTGTTAAAAAGCAAACATTATTATTCACTAAGTGTGAGTGTACATCTTTTTGCTCATACAATTGCTGGTTCCATCTTTTTTTTTGTTTCAATTTAGTGCTAATGAAAGGTGCTAGATTGACAGTACTGGAAACTGAAGCACTCTATTTATACATGACAGGTACTGTACAGCATAGGTGATCACAGTGCAAGCTTCCCCAACTGCCCTACCAATGTGCCTCAACCCTGCCATGGAGGGACCACCATGTAGGTGAGGGGATAGTTCAGACTGCATCCCCATTCAGTTTTTGGCCTGCTGTGAGACTGCCAACAAGGGTGCCAATTAGTGATAACTGGGTTAATAGTTTTGTGATGTTGATATCTGACAACTAAAGACTGGACAGAGACCACCACAACTCTTTTCACGTAGTCCACTGAACATACCTCAGGAGATAATGGCTTTCAGCCACTAACAACCTGGGCTGGGTTTGAACGTGTGGCCGAGAAGTAAAATGCTCCTCAACATGGCACCAATCTTCAGAGCACTCCTGTACCCCTGCCAGCTCCATATTTAACAAAAAAAATGATCTGCTGCATGTTAACCTCACTCCCCCAGCAACAGAAAGCAATAACCTTGCACTGGAACTAAGGATTTAACATGCATGTGCATGATTTGGTGAGATGAGCAAAAACAAAATCATGTGGATATTTATTCACTGCTAGCATACTTTTATGGCTCACATGCACTGCTCTTCCTGAAAACTGCCTCTTTGGTATGCTACATCTGAAAGCACTAAATGCCCTACAACATCTCTATTAATTGCAAATCTGAACACAGGATGGGTGCTATGAAACCAAAGTCCCTTTTAACAGACATCCTGAATACAAATGTCTAACAGCAGTTTGAGACAAACATATAATTTGTTAATCATAAGTGTAAACATTTCAGAGCTGGCTATTCATTGAAGAAGGAAAAGAAGCTAAACTGGTTCAATTTCTCAGGGCAGGATCCATAGAATTCCATGTTAATGGGCCACAAAAGGAAAAAGATGCTTTGCCAGTTATGGAAGTTGCCTGAGGTTAAAAGAAAGTTCTGTTTAGAAAGTCCAGCAACCCATATACTGTATATGTGAAATACCTATAAATAATTCATAACTTCTGTTTGATGTCACCTTAAATGTTTGACCAAAAGAACCATCAGGCTATATCTCATCACAGAGTACTGCTACAGTAACTTGAATGTGTGCAATGTTCTACAAGAAGAAGACAATGTAGTGAAATGGCTGTCGCAAACTGTAAATCTGCTTGGTTCTAAAAATGTTACATTTACTTATATTTGCAGAAATTAAAGTTTTATGTAGTGATCCACTTCCCTAGCCCATCTGCCATCATGATGGGAAATCATGATGGCCAATGGACTGATAGCCCAATGGTCCACTTTACTGAACTGAGGACCCTTTATCTATCTCCTGTGGTGAACCAGGGTGATTGCAATTGGACACAACCTCCAATTCAACAAACTGTGGGATTTGGCTACTAGCCTGATGGCCAACCATTCTGGGCAACACACCTACTGGGATACCATCATCCCCATACTAGTGTCCAATCCTTGGACATTATCCCCTAACTGGATGCCCTATCATCCATTCTGGTGTCAAGTGGGGGCATACAGTGCGTAAGGTGAGCCCTCAGCTACCTGCACTTACAAATATCTTTGTGAGTGCAATTGCACCATTGCATGGTTCTTGCTAATACTATTCAATACAGCATTAGCAACTGCAAATAGAACACTTTGCACCAGCTTCAGCAAGTTGAAAGTATATTGAATTATTGTTGCCTAAACTGTGTTAGTCCAGGTTTTTATCCTCAGGAGACAGGCTCCCCACATCAGGCACTTACCAAAAACCTTTCAACTGTGACATCTCCATCCCTGTTTCACTTTTCCTTTAAGGCTTACCCCACCCCCTCTGTGGCAGTGCTGCCAGGCCCACCCAGAGCAGAATCTAAATGACAATGGACACAATAAGGGGCTCGTAGTCTCAGAGTGCTAGGTGGCATCACTACTCTGGTGACTGTTGCATTTTCCACCCCTTTTTGTCCATGATCCCTTCTGTCACTTCTTCCTTTTTACCTGTCACCATGCAGAGCCTTAAGCAGACAGACAGACAGACACACACACACACACACACACATATGGCAAGCCGTTTGGTTAACCATAGAGGTTGCTGGGGCAGTCGATCGTCAGTGCTTTCCTCTTCGGCTGGACTGCACTTCCAAGACCTTGGACACCCAACAACAGCATCCTGAGTCTGCTCCATAACCTGTGTTACTAGCGTGGTAGTGCAACTTGCTACCACTAGACAACTGGGCAGCCATGGGCACCAACCTGTCTGATTTCATCTTTGCACTAGACTTACATGGGTAGTCAACAATATGCTCTGATGTATTATGTGGACCAACTTCCCAAAACCTGCTGGTCATCCTTTTACTATTCACCCTGAGTATATAATAAAGGAATAATCAATCATTCCCACCCACACCACACTAAAAAGAAATCCCAACATGTATTTGTTACCACTAATGTAACCCAAAGGACTGATAAAGATCTAGTGGACTAACACAGGGGCTGGTCTGAGCCCTTGTGGTGTGTAAGGTACTGCACCCCCTCTCCCTGCCCTTCTTGGCACTGAATCCCAAGCACAATTTTTAATGACATCCTTCTCTTCCCCAGGCCCCCTATCTTAGCTGTCACTCCCAATAAAAGACCTAATAGCCTTGTCATATGGCTATGAGGGAACCAGTCCCAGTATGAGTACCATCAATATTAAATGAAACCATTCCTTCCCCTCCTTCCAACCCCACCCCTCTCTCAGCTGCCATTCCAAATAGCCCCAGTACCTGTTTTAAGTAATAAGGCATTAAAGGCTGTGGGCTACTATTCATAAACTGCATGTCTAGGTGTGTTGAGAAGCACAAGATGCCTGCACCAAGTGCCTTCAACCACCTTGAAGTACAGTTTATGAATAGAACCCCACCCATGGAGTGTCTTATTGTGCTCATGAAATGGGTATGAGTAATAAAATAAAAAAATTATGTGAAAAATACATTTTAAAAAATCCATAAAACTTCTAAAGTTTTGTGTCTTTCTTTAAACAAATATGTACAAAAGTGTAAACAATAGTCCCTGTCCAACCTGAGAAGCATTATGTAGTGCCGTGAATAGACGGCAGGAGAAGCGTAGCTTATCAAAAATAAACTGCCTGTCTGGCTAATTTATGTTTTTTTTCTTGTAGGTTTTTACTGTACTGATAGTGCCTCTATTTCTCTCTAAACAAAGTTTGTGCCTCAATCTCCTGCCTAGGTATGCTGCTCTGACTTCCAGGTAGATGGAGAGCCCCCAGCTTCCAGCTATGCATGCATGCGTGTTGCCTCATTGTTTCAGCTTGTTTATGTGCAGTATGTGCATTTTTTAGTTGGGATCATTAGGTCTTTTAGTTAGATTGGCCACTCTCATATGAAACACTGCTAAAAGGATTTTAAAATACCAGTTTGACTCTTTCATGAGATTGCCCACTCATGTTACAGGGGGTGGCATTCAAGTACTAGCTTGGCCACTCTAGTTACAGAAAGTACCACTGAAAGGATTTAAGATACTTGCTCTTTAAAACAGTGGCTTGGCATTTCTGAGTGGAGGTTGTGAGTAAAATTTTTGGCCATTTGTACTCGGACATGGGTTTGAAATGTTTATGTAGCACGTGTCAGTATCACTAACAGCAATCACTTATAGAAACAAAACTTGACACCGGGGCATTTGTTTAAATGGCAGTGCTCCTGTTTTGTCCAGCCCCCTCATCCAGATCAATGGAAGTGAGGCAGGTCCCAGTCCTTGAAATTGAAAGGCATCACAGCGCCAATCATTTCCATGCACTGGCTGATAGACCTTTCAATATCTACCTCCATAGACCAGGCCAGCCCAGAACTACAGAGCTATTGAGGGGCTCAGCAGGCACCATGTGTGAGTAGATCTGGGCTGGCTTACAATTGGCAGGTTAGGGGCTGTAATTGGGCCTCTAGGAATGCAGCCAGGTGAGAAGCGGAAGATGAGACAGTGCCTTTGAAGAATCTCAGCAAAGTAAGTTGGGATAACTTGAGACTTAGGGTCAGAAGTAGGCAAAAGTGAGCCAACAATACACCCCCCCACCACACACACATGTATTTGTGGTAGCAATCAGGTAATAACCTTTTATAGAATAATGTATTCATTCTATTTTTTTAACTTATTCATTCTATTTTTAAACATTATAATATTTTGGCTCTCAGTTACATTCTGAGGAAGGCTGTTACATAAGTCCATCACTCACTGAGGAAAGAAGTACACCCTTTATGTAGTTCTAAATTTCCCCAGCCTTATTTGTCTACAGTGGCCTCTAGAGCAAATCTGATTTGCTTTAAATTCAATCCCCATCTGTTGCTGTAGTTGTTTGTCCCTCATAATGTCATACATTAGTAATATGTACCTCTTCTCCTAGTGTGAAGACCCATTAGGCATGCATTTTTATGTCTATCTTTATATTCTCAATGCATCATCCCACTAATTAACTTTGTAGTCTTTCTCTGTATACATACAATTTTGGGCTTGTCCTTCTCCTGATATGGGGACCAAAACTGGGATGCAAAGTATAAGTGTGGTCTGATTTGATTTCTGAGTAGGGGACCTATTACTGAAATGTTGTATTGCAGGGGCCTTTTTTTACATCCAAGAATTATGTTACATTTATCTGCTACCTCTTCACAATGCTTGGAGTTACTCATACCATTGGCCACTAGTACTCCAAGGTCTCTTTTAGCCTCTGCAATGTATTGGGAACAGCAGCTTGGAAGGTGTAGGGGAGGGTTTCAATGAACAACACTGATATCTGATGAGATGCAGGGGACGATGGGAGACTTTACTGGCCACCAAGGCTGAGACTAGATCCCTAGTGGCCCAACAATGGGATCATTAGGTCTTTTATTGGAAACAGAAGCTGGGAGTGGAAAGTGGATGGGGGAAGGGTTCATAAAATGGTGTTGGCACCTAGTGGGGTGTATGGGATGGGTTGAGTACTTTACTGGCACTGTGGGTAAAAAATTAGCCCAACTGGTGGGGTGGCCCACCACTTGGGGCATTAAGCCTTTATAAGTTTTCCCTGGTTGGATCAGGGGGACACAATACAATATTAAAAGAATATTAAAGGGGTGCTTCTTTTTAGTGCTGTGCAAAAATGAAACTCCACTTGTGGAACTGCTGCAAAAGTCAGAATTTTGTTTCCACAGAATTTTGGAATGCACATAGCAATTTTCACAGATGTGCTTAGAGTGGTGGAATGAATGTATGAATTTATGTTTCATGTATGACTTTATGAATTGCAGATTGATGTATTAAATTGCGGAATGGAATTCCACAGAACTGTCATTCTACAGTTAATGTGTATCATTCACATTTCAGCCATAAATGTTTGTGGAATAGGGTAAATATTTATGGACCACATTTCAATGTATCTTAATTTGCAGTTTCCACCCAGTACTAGTTCCTTAAGAACATACAGACATGTGAGAGGCCAACAGAAGAAGGCCTGAAGGTCTACAGAGTCTGCTTGATGTGGAGCTCATGCATGTATGCTACACGTTGCTCTGCCCCCTCCCTGTCACCCTAACATTCCCATTGAATCTATCCCATGTTCTTAAATCATCCAACTGAACTGTGATTTACTACTTCCTCTTGCAGTGCATTCTATCCTGTCACCACCCCTTCAGTGAAGAAGTGCATTCTGGCCTCCTTCCTGTACCTCTCACCTGCTAATTTGTTGTTGTGAACTCTGGTGTTTCTGTTCTCATGTCTACAAAAAAAATTCCCCTCGTGGGCCTTTTTACTGCCTTTAAGGTATTTGAAGGTGTCGATCATATCCCCCTCCCCCTCTCTTTTCTCTTCCAGTGAGTACATGTTCAGGTTTGCCAGTCTCTGTTCAAATAGGATATCCTGTTGCACCATCTCCATCTTGGTGGCCCTTCTCTGCACCACCTACATCTGGTGTATGTATTCCTTAAAAAGCAGCTGATGCCTTTGGGAAAACTTCGCAAAACATAATATTTAGATACAATTCAGATTGTATTTCATCTGTCTTCTATACATTTCTCCTCTCCATTATATATTACTGAAGAAATTCTCACAAAAACAAGATCTTTATCCCTTGGAGTTCATCTGCATTTTCAGATGAATTCTTACTTGAAGTCATAATGCTCTGTGGTGACATCACAGTCTGTTGCCATGGGAATAACTGTGATGTCACAAACAGAGTATTAAGACAACAGGTTGGGAAAAAGCAGTAGGAGCTGATGAACCTTCAAGAAACAAATATCCTGTTTTCATACATATGACCTCAGTAATAAATAATCTGGATACGAAATTGAGAGCTAATGAGAAATATAAGCTGCTTTGTGTTCAAATACTATGTTTTTCAAAGCTCTTATCAAGGTGCCAGTGGCTCTTTAATGTAGGGGCTCCAGTACTACACACAGTTCTCCAGATTTAGTCATACCATGGACTTGTATAGGGGCAGAATGACCTCTTTCCTCCGCAGGTGAACCATCTTGATATGCAACCCAGCATCCTGTTCACCTCCCTTGATGCCTTTTTGCATTGCAGTGATGTTTTCAAGTTGCTTGTAATTACTATCCCCAGGTCTTTCTTTTCCTTGGAGACTGTGACTTTCACCCCTCCAAGTCTATACACGGCCCTTGGGCTCTTATGTCCTATGTACATCACCTTACACTTTTTTGAATTGAACCCTAATTGCCAGATTTCAGACTACCTCTCCAACCTTGCAAAATCCACTCTCAGATCCCCAATGCCCTCCTTAGTGTCCACACTTCCGCAGAGCTTGGTATTGTCTGCAAAAAAACATATCTTGACTTTGATGCTGTCGACAATATTGTTAATAAACACATTAAATAGGACTGGACACTGATCCCTGTGGAACCCCACTAGTAACTTCCCTCAACCCAGAGTGCCCCCCCACCACAACCCATTCTATGCCCTAGCCAGTTTGCCATCCACCTGGTTAGTTTCTACCCTGCACCAGTATCTGCCAGTTTTTTGATCAACCTCTTGTAGGGGGCTAAGTCAACAGTCTTGTCCAGGTATAGTATGTCCTCTATTTGACCCTTATTCACTGCCCTAGTGACCCAATCAGTGAAGCTGATCAAATTTGTTTGGCATGAGCTCCCTGCCATGAACCCATGCTGCTTGCTATCCTGGAGCACGCTCACCTGGAACTCAACCAGCCTTTTCTTTAGAATAGTGTCCATTAGCTTGCCAATAACTGATGTCAAACTGACTGGTCTTTTCTTTAAAATTTAATTTTCAGCAATAGTGACACTCATAGGATGGGATACATGGAATCAAACCTAATTTGTCCAAAAATTATAGCCTCAGAACAAACTGAGCATGATCCACACTATTCCAAACATAATGAACTGCACACACAAAAGCCTATTTTGAACTATTACTTTCTATCTGTCCTTCACTGAGTCTGTGCAGAACAGTTTTAAATGATAAATGCATCATAGATGGATACACACTTTTTCTCAAACAGAAGACATGAAAAAAGTAATTTTATACAGGATTTTTAAACACACATTGAAAATGTCAGTACTATAATGGCCAGAATTACCTTTTAATTGGTGATTGTCTGTTAGGGACTACTTGATTCTCATTTAGATTAATGCATTGAGTTTGAAAGGAATGTCCATGGTACTTAGTGCTGCAAGGAATACATTGGACTCAAGCAAGCGGAGAAACTCTTATCATTTGTGGTATTTGTTTTCATGTTATGTATAAATAACTTCCCAAGCTGATGACAGTAAAGAGACAAGACATTTTTCCAAATGAATACAGCACTGTGTATTGTATGTGTGTTGGGAAGGAAGTGCATGGATGTGCTGGATATCAGTGACTGACAGACTGACTGACTGGCTGGCTAACTGACCACTATACAGCAATGGCAGAATGCCTTGTTAATCATGTGGGCCTGCAATGAGTTTACTATACTGCAATGCCAGAATGGCTGGTTAATCCTATGAGTCCTGCAACAAGGTTGACCTTCAACAAGAGTATGTGCTTTGACTTTTGTGTGGATAATTCTTTTTGTTAAATTAAGAGTCATTGTTGGTGTAAACATGTTCTATTCTTCTAAATTCTAAACTGAGCCAAAGCTTGGTTTACAAAAATATGAATAGGAATTTAAATTTTTCGACATGTTTTCTAAAGGCCTGCCTGTACATCCTTGTGCCAATCAAGATAATACCACAAAGAGAATCCTACTTTACCTAATCCATCTCTCTTACTGAAAATCTTCTTCACTGTCTGGCAAGCCGAGCCATCTCCCATGCACACACCACACTGATCTTCAACTGCATTGGAGTCTATCTCATAATCACAGCCAACAGTCTGTAGGGGAATAAGAAAGCACATTAGATTCCATCTCACAGCAACCTTCTGCAATTTGAAACAATACATAACATGGAGCAGCAGTAACAAGGATGTTTGCTTTAGCACGTTTCTCAAGAAAAAATAAGGACAAAACAGACATTGTTAAATCTTTACAATGCTTATATGCAAGAAGGAACAGCACAGTATTAAGAGACTTGGTAAAATCTAGATGACGGATCAGGATCGGATCAGACCAGAATGGAAAAAAAAAAGAACCCAGCATAATTTGTGCAGTCTGGTTTTTATTTCTGCTCTAGCCCGGGTACAGCAGTCCAGATACTGGCAGACCAGAAAAAAACATTAAAAATGGACTGCATGACCAGACCAGGCCCAGTTTTTACTGTTTTGGTCTGGCAAGGCAGTTCTGCTGTGCTTTCTAAAGTTAAATCTCCAAAACATGAATCTCCATGGATTAATTTGCCATACAACTGCATTCAGTTTCATTTCATTATTACTATAACTGGAGCATCAGTGCCTCATGTCTGGCTGCCATTTTATTGAGATTTAATATTAGAGTACACAGCTAAACCGTCAGACATGGACTGGACAAAAATGGTAAAAATTGGGCCAGTCAATGTGGCTGAAATGCCCAAATTGTGCTTGGTATTGTTTTTACAGTTTTGTTCTGGCCTGCATCTGGTGATCTGAAATTCACCCATACTCCAGAATTAAAAAAGGATTGTATTTCTTAAATAAGAAAATGTGTGGAACACACCAAATAGCAGGAGGACAGCATCTGCAGGGGCATCCCCAGGTAGTTTCACAGTTCTGCAGGGAACTCTGACAAGGGAACAGAGAAGCAGGCAAAGCAGGAGTCAGTACAGTGAAAGAGGGAACTGAGAGAATTACCAAGTAGGTGCTACACCTTATTTGGTGTAAGACTTCATGGGGTAAGCAGGAGGGAAGATGAAAACTACCCATTAGGCAATACACCCTATCTGGGGTAAGCCATGGTAGGGGTATGCAGTAGGAAAAAGGAAAATCACACAGTAGGCACTACACTCGATCTGGTGTAAGTCTTCTTAGGAGTAAGCAGAAAAGAAAGGAGAAACTACTCACTAGGCACCACACCATATCTTAGATAGGCCTATGCAGGGGATGTTGGAGTAGCTAGAAGTAAGGATGGAGGGTAGGCACAGCAGATGATTAGCTAGCTAAAGGGACTGCAGGGTGATCATCTGTTGGACTATGTTTTGGAGACCCTGTCACTGCCCCATATGATGGAGGTTTGAGAGGCTTCATGTACAGTTGTAGGCAGCATAATCAGAAATACTTTTGCTGAGCAGACAACTGAGTTTTGACTTCTGAATTGCTCCCCACTACCCCCCCAGCAGAGGATTACTAGCCTAGAGGGTGGAGCATGGTGTGGAGGGGAAAAGGGGGAAGGTGAGAGGGAGAGAAGAAGATTAAGGATGGTATACAGGGTCCTCTAGTACTAAACACAATCCATTTTGCATCCCTGAATGAGACACAGTTACCTGACTCATCCAGGCAAAGTTGTGAGCAAGTCACTGTAAAGGACCAGGCTAGGAGTAAAATTCCCATTAGGGAACCCCAGTGTTGTTGCTAGGAAATTTCAGGAGTCCATGACAAATGTATCCATTCATTATCTTATGCCCGGCTGTTATCCCACATTGCTGCATTATTGTGGCTCGTTTTGTTATTAAATTAATAAAATTAAAAACAAAGAGATTCCTATTAGGGTTTAGTGGGAGAGGAAGGCAATAACAGAGTAAAGGGAGTAAAGAAAGTGCTGAGCAGGGTTATTCATAGATGGGGATTCAATGGTGAAGGGTATTAAGAGTGTGGTTTGCAGGGATAGGACTAGGAGGGGGCATGTCAGATGACTTTCTGGAGCATCAGTAATAAGGGATGAGGCCACAATAGGGAGGATTTTACATAGGATCATGGAAGTTCCACATGTCCTAGTACATTTGGGTATGAATGATCCGGCAAACCATGGTCTGGAGATTACTAAGTCCAACTGCCTTATTGGACATGCTGCCTGTATGGGACAGGGAACAGGATGGGTGAGGCAGGAGAAAACTAAGGTATTCAATATATGGTTGAAGATCAGGGATCCTGCATGGAAGAATTTCATTGTACTCAACTTGGTACTCACCAATTTGGAGATGGTTGGGGTGGCAGTCAGGGATCTTTTGTGGTCCATGACTGCAACACTGTGTGGTTCAAACTGGCAATGGGAAACAATGGTCCCCTCTTGAAAGGTCCAACCTGATGGAGGAACAATGGACCCCTCTCAAAGACAGTGGTTCTGGTGCTCAAACATGCAGATTTCAGACAGATGTGAGAACTGGCTAGAGACAAATTGGCAGATGCAGACCAGAGTGAAGGACAGAAAAACAGTGGGATAGGATTAAGGTGGTACTTCTGGAGGGATGGTTACCAAAAGAAAAACACACAAAAATTGATCTGTATTTCAAAGGGGATGGGGGAGGCTATGAGGCAAAGAGAAAGGCCTTCTCTAGGTAAAAGAGAAATAAGGGGATGAAGAATGGCAGGAATATCAGACTAGATTTGAAGAGGCAAGGGTGGCCATTAGGAGAGGAAATGCAGACACTAAGATGCAAATTGATGATGGTATAAAAGGTGAGGGAAAATAACTTTTTTAATGCATTTTTCATAAAGAAAATAAAATAATGGGGATAGTCAGGCTAGCAGAGAGAGGACAGCAACTGAAAGTGATGAGCAGAAGGCAAATGTACCAAACAATTACTTCTACTCAGTATTCATGGTAGAGGATGACAGACCTCTACAGAGAGTGCTATCAAGACTGCACATGGGAATGATCAAGAAATGGGAAGGGTAGAGATAATGGTAGATTGAGTGTGGAAGGGACTGGAAACCCTCATGGTAGTTAAGGCACTGGGCACAGATGGGCTTCACCAATGGCGTATTAGGGAATTTACTACAGAACTGGTGGTATCACTAACCCAACTACCTAATGACTTGCTGAAGTCAAGAATGGTACCAGCAGATAGGAGGTCCAGTGACATAGTACCATTACATGGGTGGGAAACAGGGTGGATTCAGGCAACTACAGGCCTGTCAGTCTTATCTTCATTGTAAATAGGCAGATGGAGAACATAGTCAAATAAAGCTTGGTGGCCTACTTAGAGCAAAATGAACAGTATGACAATAAACAGCATGGGTTTGTGTCAGGAAGATCATGGCAGATCAACCTGGTACTGTTTTGAACTGAATCAGTAAGGTGATAGAAAAAGGAAAGGTGGCAGACATGCTCTACTTCGACTTCAGCAAAGTCTTCGATTCAGCACCGATTTGGGAGTGAATCAGGGTTTAGTCAGGTGGGTAGAAATTGGCTGGGGGGATGCATCAGATAGTAATAATTAATGGGGTCAAGTCAGTGGACAGAGAAATCATGATCAGGGTGATGCAGGGATGTCGCGGATGAAACCACACACATCAAGACCACACACCTACAAACAGTGTGTGGCAATACCAGAAAGTTGTTCTTTTGTTTTGTGGGGGCTTCAACCCTCCATGCCCCCCACACCTCCCAGAACTATTGTAATCAACTCCGAGATGGTGTGGACAGAGGGGCAAGAAAAAAATATGAACAGTAAAATATTCCCTAGCAGGGAATCAAACCATGTTTTCCCCCCAACTCCATCCACTGCAGGGTCAGGTGCTCTACCAACTCTACCATGGGAGTGGCTCAACCAAGCACCCAACCAGCAGTGACTACATCCACTTCCTCCTTTCTGGTGAGCAACAGAGGGTAGCAATACTTTTGTATCTGTGTAATTCCCCTGTCGCTGTAAAGCCATATGCACTACTGACAGTGCAGTCTTGATGTGCATGGTTTCATGGATGAGATTATGACCTGGTAGGGGGATCAGTCCTGAGATCTTGTCCTATTCAATATGTTCATTAGTGATATAGGCAAGGCATCCAGGGCAAGCTGTGTCTGTCTATTAATGACACAATGCTCTGAGGCAGGGTAGATCATGAGAAAGGGGTGCTAGACCAGAGCAGTATAGAAAGTGCAGTGGTGGGCATGGGCAGTTTAAAGCAATGTGACAGAAGGAATGGCAGAAGGGATCCAGTCAGGCTAGGTGGAATTTTAAGACTGCACTGTAGACCACATCTACATAGTCAAATGTTGGTAGAATAATTTTGAGAGTAATCTTTTATTGAACTTAGAGAGGGATATAGGATTTGTTCCTGTTCATATCATCTAGTTTGGGGATGATGTTTAAATGGATGACAGTAATGTATCTGGAGAAATGAATGTGTTGGTCTGTCCAGATGCCAAGGTATTTGAAGAAGAGCACATTCTGCAACACAGAGCCATCTGATGTACTGAGGTTGAGAAGGTGGGAGTCTTGGCTGCC
This sequence comes from Neoceratodus forsteri, assembly GCA_016271365.2. NCBI lineage: Eukaryota > Metazoa > Chordata > Ceratodontiformes > Ceratodontidae > Neoceratodus > Neoceratodus forsteri. The sequence continues at coordinate 992,760,326 of CM057449.1, forward strand.
TCTGCCCTCCACTAAGTGTCATGTGAGGCTTAATAAAGGGGAAGGAGGGTGGGCAGAGGGAGACTGTGAAAAGGCAGAGATACTAAACAAATATTTTTGCTCAGTATTTACAAAGGAAGAGGAAGAGGTACATAAAACAAACAGTAGTAACACGCTGGATACAGAAGTTGATACCGGCCCATTTACAGAAGAAAGGGTTCTGAAAGAACTCTTAAAACTGAAGGTGGACAAAGCAATGGGGCCTGATGGGATTCATCCCAGAATTCTAAAAGAACTAAGGTTAGAACTAGTGACACCACTGACTACCCTTTTTAACAAATCATGGGAGGATGGGGTGGTACCCGAGAACTGGAGGAGGGCAGATGTGATTCCCCTTCACAAAAGTGGGAGCAAGGCAGAAGCAAGAAACTATAGACCTGTTAGTTTAACCTCAGTGATAGGGAAAATGATGGAATCACTTCTAAAGGAAAGAACTGTCGAGTATCTAGAGGCCAGAGGGGCACAGGACCCTAGGCAGCATGGATTCACAGCAGGAAGGTCATGCCAGATGAATCTGATAGATTTCTTTGACTGGGTGACCAAAGTAGTAGATCAGGGAGGGGCTGTGGACATGGCCTACCTAGACTTTAGCAAGGCATTTGACACAGTCCACACAAAAGATTAATATACAAGTTAGCCAGTCTGGGAGTGGGTCCCAAGATGACAGCCTGGGTAAAGAATTGGCTGGAGAATAGGACACAGAGGTAATAGTAAATGGAGTCCACCAGAAGAAAGGAGGGTTACTAGTGGGTACTGCAGGGTTCAGTATTAGGACTGGTCCTCTTCAATGTCTTTATAAGTGACATTGCAGAAGGACTGGAAGGAAAGTATGTCTCTTTGCAGATGACACTAAGATCTGCAACATAGTTGTGATGCACAGGGTGGGGTGGAAAGGATGAGAAGGGACTTGACAAGGTTAGAGGAATGGTCAAATGTATGGCAGCTTAGATTCAATGCTAAGAAGTGCAAGGTAATGCACCTGGGAAACAAAACCCAGGGAAGAGTACACAATGAAGCTAGATACTAACAACAACAAAATGGAGAGGGACCTGGGGTAGTCATATCAGATGACCTAAAGATGGGCAAGCAATGTGAGAGGGCAGCAAGGAGGGTTGGGGGGATACTGGGATGCATAGGGAGAGGCATCACCAGTAGAAAACAGGAAGATATTATCCTCTGTACAGACAGCTGGTGAGACCCCATCTGAGTACTGTGTGCAGTTCTGGAGACCCAATCTCATAAAGACATAGACAGGATGGAAACTGTCCAGAGGAGGCGGACTAAAATGGTGCAGGGTCTGCACGGAAGACATATAAAGAGAGACTTAAGGAGCTTAATATGTACAGCCTCGAGGAAAGGAGGAGAGGGGGACATGATAGAAACTTTCAAGTACCTCAAGGGAATCAACAAAGTCCAAGAGGGTAGCATCTTTCAAAAAAAGAGGTGTGCAAGAACAAGAGGGCACAATTTGAAGATAGGGGGCAGCTCAGAGGTAATTTAAGGAAGTATTTTTTCACAGAGAGGGTTGTGGATGCATGGAATGGCCTTCCGGAAGAGGTTGTGGAGTCAAAATCAGTGGTGGGATTCAAGCATACATGGGATAGTCATAAGGCAGTTCTGGGGGGTGGGGGTAGGAAGAAGTAGGCTGCTGGTTAACTAGGATCTGCAGCTTATCCAGTAGGTAGGGAAATGGGCAGACTGGGTGGGCTAAGCGGTCCTTATCTGCTGTCAAATTCTATGTTTCTATGTTTCTATGTTATGTTTCATGGAGACCATCATTAAGTTTTCAGAGAGATACAGTTATTGCTGAACCACTTCTGTTGGACACTGTCAAAATCCCATTGCAGATTATCTTCCAGTTCTTGACCATAAGGACCACTGAGGAAGAGCACTAGGTCATCTGCCAACATGAGAATGTGTGCACAAGAGCAGGTCTGTAGGAAATCATTGAGGTACATTGAGAACAGGACAGGGCTGAGCACAGAGTCCTGAGGGATCCTGCTTTAAAGCAAGAGAGGCAGGGAGTGGGTTTTACCTACTAGGACAATTGGTAGCTATTATGCATGTAGGATTAGAACCAGCTAACTAAGAGGTTTGAGAGGCCTGTGTCAGCCAGTTTATGTAAGAGAAGGGTTTGTACCATGATGTCCAGTGTCTTGGCTAGATTAACTGAGTTGGCTGCAGTATGTAAATAAAGATCTGTTCAGGATAAAATCAGTGAATTTGAGGAGTGATGTGACTGTGGCATGTTTTTTCCTAAAGTCTAACTGGAAGGGGTTAAGGAAGGAGGAGGAATCTGGAAGGGTGAAAGATGGGAGAACACCATCCTCTCTTGAAGCTTAGTTAGGTGTTAGAACAGTGGTGGCCAATATACTTTGTACTGGGATCCATTTTGATAGATCTCAAGAAACTCCAAGATCCACCAACAATAAAGTGAACAAAAAGTACAATAATTACAGTCATCAGCTGTAAGGATCTTCATTGATTCGAAAATGCGATCTTTATTTAGTTTTGCCCCAAGATCCACCAAAAATCTCTTGAGATCCACCAGTGGATCTAGATCCATGAATTAGCCACTACTGTGTTAGAATGATAGACCTTCAGTTTCCTGGGGTTGAAGTGTTACCACCTTTATGAAGATGGAGGATCCTGGTGCACTTCCACATCCTAATACCATGACAATGGTGAAGGAAAAGTTTAGAAAAGATGACAGAGGTGAAGCAAAGGCAGATGCTGGGAGGCTGAGGAATTTGGTGTCCTACCCATTGGGGCTAGCGCCTTTGGAAGTATAAAGCAAGAAGAGGGCAGATAGTGTGTCTGAAGGGGTGGTAGGGGGAGAAAAAGAATGCAGATAGTGAAAGTAATAGGGTAGTCTCCATCAGTGGAGGGGGGAACTGATGGGTAGAAAGGGTGAGTGCATAAGTGGAAAGAAGTTATTCAAAGCAGTTGCAACCATAGTGGGTCAGAGATGATACACCTGCTATGTTTGAGAATGGGAGGGACTGACTGGGAGAGGGGATCAAAAATGGAGTGGACTACACTCAAAAGTTTACATGAGTTGTTCTGTAAGGTTGGCTCAAAGTAGTCTTCTTAGCTTGTCTGAAGACACTGGTGCTGGTGTTATGGAGCTGCCTGTACCAGTTTAAGTCCTCTGGGGATTCAGAAAATGCATGCAGTCTGGGTCTTTAGAACGGAGGTTGCCAATTTTGTTTAAGTTTTTGATAACCAGGTAAGCACGCTAGGCCAAGAGTCTACTTTCAGGTGTGACCCCAAGGATTGCAGGATACAAAAACTCAGAATAAACATAAAACATATATCACTTCATAAAGGAAAGGACAGTGTACAAATAAAAACAATCTTAAAATCATACAAGAAAATAAAAGCAGTATGCATATATGTATGTGACTCGGTAAAACAGCAAACAGTATATATCTAATCCCAGTATGTCTAATCAAAACAGATACATTATAATTGGGTTATGAAATACTCTACTCAACTCAGCTAAGACCCACAGGTGATGGAAACCTTTGACCCCGCCCCTCTAAGAAGGGCATGTTTGTCCCAGACAGCCATGAATTTGGACTGAAAGTAGCCTAATGCATCATCAATTTCCATGTATGTTGAGTAGAGGACCACTCCATGGTTTGGAGGTCAGATAGTAAGGAGGGCAGGAGCAGCAGTCTATAAGATCAAAGCAGTATGACTAAGTAGACCTTGGTATAGTGGATTTTATCCACATAGTATATCACTCAATGGATACTGACTGCATCTGACAGAATACCTGCTTCCAGGAATTGGATATGATGGGGGTGGGATGGCACTATAATAGTCGAAGACACATGGTAGTGAGATTAATCTTTTGCAACTCTAAAATTTGCAAGAATGTTGGATATATTGTGCACTAAATAAGTAAATAAATAAGTAATTTATTATTTATCAGATGCCCAATCTTAGAGGCACTGGGTGCTGTAAAGTACAAAGATTTGAAAGAGTGATAAAACATTTAAAGTTATAAAAATAAACAATCACAGATTAAAATAATTAAAACATACTATATCTTAAATAACATTAGTAGGGAAGGCCAGACTAAACAGGTGAGTCTTTAGGCCCCTCTGAAACACCTCCACCATAGGGACCTCCCTCAAAGGTCTTGGCAGCAAGTTCAAGAGGACTGTGCCAGCCTCCTCAAATAAGCAACCACCCGAGGTTTTCAGCCTGGTCCTTGGACCCACCAGGAGGCCCTCAATGGAGGAATGAAGGGAGCATACTGGGATGGCAGGAGTAAGGAGGTCTGACAGATAGCCAGGGCCCAATCTATATAGGGCTTTGTAGGTGAGAAAGCCCACCTTGAAGAGAATCCTCCAACTGACCGGTAGCCAGTGCAGACCCCACAGGACTGAGGTCACATGGCAGGTCCTTGACAGCCTGTCAGCAGCCTAACTGCTGCATTCTGCACAAACTGCAGCAGGCAGAGGTTCCCTCCACTGACCCCAAGGTAGAGAGCATTACAGTAGTTGAGTCTGGATGTTACAAAGGCATGCACCAGTGATGGCAGGTCTTCGAGCATAATTAGAGGTTTAATCCAGGTGACGTTACTCATATGGTAAAAAATATTTTTGACAACAGTCAACACCTGAGCTTCAAATATCAGCTTGTCGTCGAGGACAATGCCCAGATTTCTTACAGTAGAGGATGCCATCAATGGGGTCGACCCAAGAACCAAATCTCTTGCCATCCCTGAAATATCCCCATCATGACTGTGACTCAGCTCAATCACCAGTACCCCCTTCTTGTCTGGGTTAAGTCTTGGCCAGTTACAATTCCTCCAGTCCTGGATCTTGGCTAGGCATTTATTCTGCACTTCAATGGCACCATTTGTCCCAGATACAAAAGAAATGTACAGCTGGGTATCATCTGCCTAGCAGTGAAAACCCAGACTGTACTATCTGATGAGCCTCCCCAAGGGCAGCATGTATACTGCGAACAGCATCGGGGACAGGATTGAGCCTTGAGAAACTCCACAGGTCAGTGGTATCAGAGAGGAAGAGAATTTTCCCATCACTACCCTTTGCCTCCTGCTCAAGAGAAAGGACTCAGACCAGTTGATGACAGTACCGGTGAGTCCCTGATACTCTCTAAAGCAATGACAATGAAATAATCTAGTATGCAAAGGAAACTCAAAAAATTACTTAAAAAGAGAAATGAGAATCATAATTAATTTGAAATGATCAGCATTAACATTAATACTGGAAATCTCAAGCATCAAGTGGTGACAACAAAATAATATGCAAAGAAAATGTAAAAAAATAACTAAAAAAGAGAACACAAAAAATTAGTTTTGTTGCCTAATTGGTACTTGTGACAAAAGATCCAGAAAACAAGAGATGATTTGATACCTTTTATTGGGCCAACATGGATGTTACAGAAGAAAATAGGTGCTTGAGCTTTCGATTTACATAGAATTCTTTATCAGAACAATAACAGTTGGTTTGGAAGAATACACTTTCTTAAAGTCCAGCTCATACATACAAAAACAGATGTAGTAAATGAGATACTGTATCTAAAATGTCCATGTATGATAACTGTGTTTCTTCAGCTTACTTCATCTATATTTTGTATGGCTGTTCTCAGGAAAGAAGCTTATCTATTCTATGACATTTGACCTTGGCATACCTTTCTTTTGATGAAACTCTGTGCTTTTTTTTTTACTTTATCTTTTTATTGAAATTTGAGTATATAAGAAAGCACACATCTTATACAATAGAAAAACATCCTCCATATAAGGTATAACATATCACTTAAACACAGTATTTAGGGTAAACATATTGGAGAAGCCTTATATACACTTATTGATAATAAAACACAAACCTAGACAGGTTATAAGTGGAGAGTAGAAGGGTTACAATCAATAGGGTATTGTAGAATCAGAAATGGCAACCATATATGAAATAAATGCTAGGGCAGGCTATGGCAAGGCATTCAGTAAATTACAAAAAGTGATAAATGTGGTAGTATGAACAATGTTCAGTAATAGAGAGGTAAAGGTAAAAAAAAGTGTGCAAGGAAAGAAAGAAGAGAAAAAATAGCAAGGAAGAAGGAAAGGAGAGAGGGAGAAAATAGAGAAGGAGGGGAAAAAAGAGGAGATATCTGTGCACAAAAGTTTCAGGAAAACCTAATCTGAGAGCAAAATAAGAAGATGGCTAAATATCCCTAAGAATTAGGGTCTAGAAGAACTAGGTTTGATGTACTTGAAGTAATCCTGCCAGCATCTGTCATATACAGTGAGTCGGTTATGAGCAACATAAGATAATCGGTCTAGGGAGGCACACTGAGAAAGGCTTTGAAGAACATCTGAAAGAGAAGGCACCAACGTTGATTTCCATTTCATAAGAATCAGATGTTTGAACAGAAGAAAAAGTATGTTTAGCCATCTAAAATGTGCATATGAGAGGAGAGAGCTATTGGGGATAAGGATGCCTAGAAGGAATAGCTTGGGGTCAAAAGGCAGTTTTTGTTCTGTTACTCTGGAGACAAGTAAGTAGACTTTACGCCAAAGCTTATTAATGGGAGCACATGACCACAAGATATGAAGTAGATCCCCGTTGCCCAAATTACAGCGCCAGCAGTTATTATTATTTAATAGGCCCAATCACTGAAGCACAGTGGGGGTTTTATACCAAAGATGTAGGATTTTAGTTTGAATTAAAGAACTACGGGCATCTTTAAAGGTATTATATGCAAGACGCCAACAATTACTCCACTGTGCATCTGAAATATTGTAGTTAAGAAGAGTACTCTATTTATTTTTGGCCTGTATAGACTGATCAGGTAGATAATCAATAATGTCTTTGTAAGTGGAGCTATTCAATTTTACTGATAAACTTGTCCAGTGCAAAATGCATGGGTTTAGAAGAGTATGTATATACACTAAACTAGAGAGAGTATTATAAGCTGACCGAATCTGTAAAAACTTCCAGAAGTCCTGTTTAGGAAGTTTCCATGATTTTTAAAAAGCAGTTTAAGCCAATCAGATTTTTTTAATGTTTTTATCTGTTTCTGTATGTATGATCTGGACTTTAAGAAAGTGTATTCTTCCAAACCAACTGTTATTTTTCTGATGGAGTCTATGTAATCTGAAAGCTCAAGCACCCATTTTATTACATAACATCTACAATAAAAGGTATCAAATCATCTCCTTTTTTCTGGATCTAAAAAAGAGAAATGAGAGATCAGCATTAAAATATTTTTTTTTTTGAGGGAGATAAAAGCAAACTGTCTAACAGCTCTAATAAGATATATTCATTATTTTTCCAGAGGAGCCTGAAGGGGTTAAATGCTGGATGTGCGCTGGATTGTCAAGCAGTAAAATATTAACAATTCAGTAAAAATAATCGGTGAGTGGGTTGCTGATTCATAGTCCAAAGAGCAGCTCCATTCTCACACAAATCTATATTTCTCTCCAATAGGTAGGGCTGGTGAAATTTATCTTCCATGGGCAATTTATAGCAAAATTCTAGTTTCACAAAATTTCACAAAATGTTCCAGAAATGTTGCCAAACCTGTGATTTCAGTTATTTCCCTCTAATTTAAAAGGTATTTGTTCACATTGCACCCAGTTTGTAATGATGACTTTACCAAGATCCATATCAATGTGTATCACGTTTGAGATCTTTACCTTTAAAGGCGACAGTTATAAAACTCCAAACATTTGAACATTTTAAAATTAAATTTCATAATTACAGTATGTAAACTGCAGAATTTTAAGCCCCTGTACTTTTAAAACTAGAGAATAGAATATCACCAATGTTGGGTTCATTGACCTTAAATATTATGTTTTGAGGTCACCCCCATGGCCCAGCAGCAGAGCGCTATGCTGCCATGCTGAAGACCCAGGTTCAGAAGCAATCCCAGGAAGTCATGTCAGGAGGCAGGCCATGGCCAAGACAGCTACCGCTCAGTAATGCACCTTAGTTAGGGAGGGTTGGTTGCGGATTCCACCAGCATGCGACCCCTGCAGTTGGACCAGGGAGCTTGCTCCTGGTGCAGGGTAAGCTGTGACTGTGTGAGGCTGACAGAGGTACCACAGCTACCAGAGGAGATGGGAGGGAAACATATTGGTTAAAAACCCAGTAGCCAACTGGTTCCATGTCAAGACAGCAAATATGGGAAAGGCGAGGTACAAAATGGTACTACATTACAGCAAGTGCCATATTAGCAACATTTCTGTCTGCATCCTCCAGGCCCCCCACACCCCCTGACTTAATATAATAACCCTGGAGGGTGGACCTCTGGGAGGGGGGAACCATCAGTCACTGATAAGGTACTCGCTGTAATTTGTGTGTCCTTTTGACTGCTCTCTGTTCCATACTCATTATCTTGACGGGCTCCCTAGCCAACTGAATGATGGCTTGGTTCAGCCTGATCAGGGTATATCCCTTTAAATAGGGCATAACTTTTGATAGACAAGCTGCTGGAAGGGAGAAAAAACAATATGGAAAAAAAGAGGCTGTGTGTGTCAGCTCTCTAATCTCTTGCTCAAAGACTGGACAAGTTATAAGCAGCCAAAGATTCCCAAATAACATCAGTAATTAAGTTGAATTTCATGAGCTTTTGTGAAATTATGGAACGTTGTGATACTTTTGTTGAAGTCATGTCCGTAAATTTTGCCCATTGATACACTCGAGTTGTCATTGCAGAGGAAGGTAAAGGCTAGGTAAAGTGACAATAAGGTAGCATTCATAGGAGGCTCCATTATGGTTGTGCCAGGTGTCAGGTTACTATCTTGAGTGACAAACCATGATGAATAGTCATGGACATCACTGTACACTAGCCTGAGTTCATGCAATATGCCAAAAAAACACTAAAGGCTCACTGACTTAATGACTTGTGGAAGCACATGCACTTGTAGCATTGTTTCTTTACAATGCCACCTGCTGACTCTTTAACAACCTTGAATATAACAATGTATATTTTTACTGTTTGAAAACAGTGGCACCAAGGGACACCAAGCCTTACAACTAGTTGTGACTTAGACCATTGTGACAGAAAAATCTGGACATCTCTAGTTATAATGAAGTATGCTGTTGGGCATCACTGTCAAAGGAGTGTTGGTGGGGTATTGCAGGGCCATGATGATAGTGCAGTTAAGGTGATTCAGTGGTGTTATGTGCTTTGTTAAAAGTGAAATTCCATCAGTGGAATTGTAGTAGCACTATTTATTATGTGTCCATGAATATTTGAGGAGATTTTGTGTTAGTAATTTCTGATGTATCCACAATACCTTTTAACCTATTAAACCATATTTATCCAGCTTAATTAGATCCAGGACATATTTACTTTGATATGCATACCAAATCTTCAGTTTATACCTACAATTGCAGTGATGCTATAAACATCCAAATATTTTGAAAATGTTCACGAAATTTAACAAATAATTTGATTGCGAAATTTTGAACACCTGTAGGTTACAATTTACATAACCAATTTCCTTTCTATTTAGAAGTTTCCATTGCCCTTCTAAAAAAGTATGCATATACAGTTTCAGTTATCTAGCTCCAAAAGTGGCAAAGCTATAAGCATAGAAATATATAAAAAATGTTCACATGAATAGTAATTGTCAGATTTTGAGCAAATATAATATCTCCTCCCTCCATTCAAATGTCATGAGACAAGGCAACCTTTTAAGGTGTCTTCCAAACAATATGCATACCAAATTGCAGGTCTCTAGTTATAACATGACTAAGTTATGACCGATTAAAGAATTTGGAAAAATTCTATATTCCACAAAATCTAATGAAATTTTGTGGAATTTCATGAAAATTCCATTAAACTGCAATTTGTTATTTTCACCCAGTAGGAGATGAGGTATTTTCTGGAGATTCTCTATGTGGTAAGACTAAACACAATCAATTATAGAGTGACTGGCAGTGAATGGGTTAAGTCTGGTGAATTCAGTGATGAGTTGTGTGAGGAGTAGGGTCTGTATCTGTTGAGTAAGTTTACTGGAGGGAGTACATGACCAATGTCAGCTGAAGTCACCAAGAACTAGGAGCTTACCTGAAGAGGCTTTAGAGGATTAAGACAATAGGATCAAGGATGGGAGCAGGCTTGTGGCCAGCAAAATAGCATTCCCTTGCAATCAAAATAGGGTGCAAGCAAGTGAATTAAAGATTACCAACTAAGAGCTCATGTAAGGAGAGTGGGCAGAGGAATGACACACCACCTCAATCCTGAGACCAAGAGCAGCAAACATTACCACTCTTCTTCCTCCTCTTTTACCATGGTCCTGCCTGTGGGCTCTACCATGCCGATTCAACATGCTTTATGTTGACTGGCATCACAGCTACAGGAATCATGTCAACCGCAAGTTGCAGTTGTCATGATTCCTTCAAGTCTCCTCGTCCCAAACCCCCCATGCGGGGGGCTCTGCCCCCCTCCCCCCGACTTATGGATTCTTAACTCTAGTCAGAGTTACTCCAGGGTGGGGGTGCAGGACCAGGAGACAGTGTGCCCCTGTCTCAGGCACACCAACACAGTGACCTGTCGGCAAAGTGTTGATTTTGCCAACAGGACCGCAGTTCTCTGTGTTGGTGTCACCATAAGAGGGACACACCCTGCCTGTAGACTATACAACCAGAAATAGACATGTCAGCATCACTATGTATTTATTATTTATTAGCTTTTGTTTACCGGGGTAAGAGCACTAGACAAGGAATGCCTATTTTCAGGTACAACCCAGGAGATTACAAGAGCATTTTTTACAGAACAGTGCACAGGAATTACAACAATGTGAAATACAAGTAATGAGCAGGGTGATACAAATAAATAGGTACAGGATGAACAGATAAGCATATATGACAAGGGTAAGAACAAGCAATCAATAGTTACATTTCGTGGAAATAATACAAGTGCAGTTTGTCCCTATTTGAGGATGGTAGGTGCTGAGGTGAAGGGCATGAAGGGTAGATAATTCCCCTTATTAGAGCTCATAGGAGGTAGGGGAACCAGGGAAGTGGAGGGTGCACAACAGGGTCCAAGCAGGGGTAGGGGATATCAAGCAGCCTTGGAACAGTTACAGGCTGAGGCAGACCTCAGGTAGAACCAGGAGGAGCTCCTAAAGATGGGATGGGTGGGGGTACTTCTGATGGTTGCAGGGAAAGGAACCAGGAATCAGAGGCAACAACCCCATTTGGCCTGGCCTGCAGCAGCCACAGTCTGAGTTGGTCAGTTTTGGGCATCAGGCTATAGTCATTTAGGTGATTAACACTCAACCCCCAAGAAAGAGGGGAGGATATATAGGAGACTGAGTGAAGGACCTAGTTTTTGCTCAAATTTACCTGCTAACACAAGTACCAGGGAGATAATAAACCTGAGACAAAAGCAAGGCACTAACAGAGAGAGGGGCATGGTGTATAAAAGGAGTGAGGGTGGGAGATCGAACAATTTGAATAAAAAAAAATAAACTCACGCCAGCCCCTACACCTTGTGGGTCATATGGGGGGAAGGGTGGAGGCAACTACAAGTCAAATAAAATGAAACCAGCCCATACAACCCAGGGTCATAGGAGGGGTGGTTACCAACAAACCTCAGGAGGATTAATAAGACCCCACACCCCTCAATGCTATATCATATAGGACCAGTCACTGAGCTTTGAGGTAATCCACTAGAAATAATCTTCACACTGAGTAATACCCATCAACTGCTAATATTTTCCTGCTGTGCCCTTGTTACTTTGTAAAAAAAAAAAAAAGCAACATAATTTGAATAAGGGCACACTGAGACCTGAAAGCTTGTGTATAGAACATTTTATATTGGTCCAATATCATGTTTCATATCATATACTTTCTGTCCCTTTTTCCTAATCCTAAAACTGGGTCTGTTGCTCACACTCACGCTTCCAGTTAATCCCTATTGTAATCTGAAACTTTGAATCCTATGTGACTACTGTGATGCTTGGCCAGCTGGTTATGATTATTGTATGATATTTGTAAAATAAAAATATAGTATGTGATTGTCTCACATAAGACAGCCTGTACTTCCATGGGTGCCCCACTGCCACCCCCCCCCAAGTTTCAGTGAAGCTACAGGATATGTAAACTGACCAGAGGATGTGTGAAATTGACCAGTAAAGGGGAAAACCTACAGTTTCCTCTCTGTTCTCAATTAAGGCTCTGGCCATCTGACAGAGGATAAGCCTAATAAACTTTTATGATTTCCTAGAAGAACCTATTGATAACAGCAATGTGTTAAAACATCATAAAACCCTTTGATCTCCTTGGGAAAACAGGAACCAGTCATCAGTTCAAAGAAAAGGCTTGATTAAAGACTGTCATAATTTAGGAAATGTATTTTTCTTCTTCTGAAGTCACATTATTTAAAATACCTCCTGATAGGAAATCATTTTTTTAGTAATTTTACATTCTAAAAGGAGGAGCTAGATGACTCACAGAAGGGGTGTGAAGACATAGAGTTTAAATGGATTCTTGTGTCTGAAATATTGTTATATCATCTTGGGACTCTAGAGAGACACAGCTCTCTGATCTTACTTTAAAATGCACCTCTAGAGGTAATACCTTAGACAGCAAAGGTCTAAATGTATTGTGGTAGGAGTTTTTGCTTTGTACTTTTCCCTTGTTCTTTTATGTGATTGTGAGCTCTTTGATACGTTGTTCTGTGTTTACAATTTTTCATATTTTTATCATCTTTTAGAAAAGTACATTTTCTTAAGATTCTGCCTGGGTCTCCTCCATCATTTTTGCATGTTGAGTGCCTGCGTTTTTAAGTCTGACAACTGTTCAAGGGCTTGATGGTGTTACTAAGCTTGGTAAAAGGTAAGAATATACCTAAGTCTCTTATAGAGTTTTAAGGGTTCATTTTGGAAGCTTGGCTTGGTGCCTATGGCAAAATATTGTACCACAATCCCCGAAGAGGGTACATATCTGAACCTGTACATTGGGTATGCTAGCATAAGGTTCACAGTTTGAATCCTCCCAGAACTTGAGACTAAAGGTGATTCAGACTAAAAAGCAGACAGGAGGGTTACCCTGTCTGTTACCTGTTCACAGTATTGTGCTCTGAGGTTGGCACTGTGGGAGCAGAGGGCCTGACCTGCTGAGTGTGTTTGTGACAGATTTGGTTGGCAGCAGTGCGATAAATTTGGTAACACAAGCTTTGACTGTTCAGTGTGTCAGCTTAATACTGTACAGCTCACTTGAAAAATAAGTCAGTGATTTATTTTTAAAAAGGAAACAGAACTATATAATTTTGCTTACAGTCAAGTTACTACCTGTTTTAATTTTTTTCTCTAAAGTGCATGTTAGAGTAGCCGTAGTTAGGGAAGAAGATGGCTTCCAATTACAGCGGGTACACTGCAGACTATTTGAGGCAGTTGTGCCAGGACAGAGGAGTCCTGCACAAGGGGAGAGCCACCAAGCAGAACCTCATGGATGCCCTGATGGCAGCAGATGCCAAGAGCATCGAGTCACAGACTGTGACTGTAAAGGACCAAACTTTGGGTGTGGAGGGGCCAGCAGCCAGTGCAGTGTCCAGATCCAGTGAGGGGGACAGCAGGGCCAGTGCAAGCCAAGGGCAACAGCAGCAGGGGAAGGTCACCAGCATTCTTGAGCCAGAAGCAATCAGGCTGCAGACTGAGTTGTGCAGAATGGAACTGGAGTTCCAGAGGGAGGCTGAATGAGAATGGTGAGAAGTGGAGTGAGAGAAACAAGCCGCAGAGGAGAAGAGGGAGCATGAACAGCGAGACACAGACCAAGAGGAGAATGAGTGCCAGAGGCAACATGAACTGGAGAAGCTATGACTCCAACCACCAGCACTAGAGCAGGAAAGTGGCTTGGGTTTAACTGGAACTACAGGACTGGGTTAAACATTAAATTCCAAATTGATAGCTGAATTTATAGAGGGGAATGATATGGATGCCTTTTTAAATTCCTTTGAAAAAGTTTGTATTCAGGCAAAAATTCCTAGAGGGTCCTGGAGCTTCCAGCTATCTCCGTTACTTACCAGAAAAGTTCGGAATGCATTGGGTCAAATGGACAATGAGGACAGTAATGATTATAGCAAACTTAAAGCTGCACTTTAAAAAAGTTTGATTTTACTGCAGAAGCATACAGAGCTAAATTCCATAAGCTCAGGAGGAGCTCTGACATGAGCTATGAGGAGCTAGCCTCAAAACTACATCAGTTTTTAAAACATTGGGGGGAAGGAATTGAAGCAAACTCTGTAGATAAAACTGAAAATGCTATATTGTTAGAGCAGTTTTTTGGGGCATGCCCAGCAGAGCTGAAAACCTGGCTGGAGGGCCAAGATCCCAAAACAGTGCAAGAGGCTGCTGAACTCTCAGACCACTATGCCAAGTGCAGACCTGCTCTGAGAGCGAATGGGGTGGGTGTGGCAGCACAGAAAGGGAAAAGCGCACCTTCAGGGTAGCTAAAACCCTCACTGCCTCCATCAAAACCAGTTAGCCCCAGGTTTCAAAGAAAAGATTCTTCTGAGAACAGAAACGAATGTTGGGTTTGTAAAGAAACTAGGCATATTGCCAGACAGTGTCCCAAAAGGATGAGCGATATGCAAAATGGGGCTAAGAAAGAAGTGAATTGTTTGTGTGTCCCTGGAAGCATGCCTGTGAACATGAGGGAACACATGCACCCAGTCACGGTGAATGGTGTACAGACACAAGGGTTAAGGGACACAGAAGCATCCTTGATGCTGGTAAAAGGGGATCTGGTAGAGCCTGGTCAGCTTATACCCAATAAATTTGAAACTGTACAAGGTTTCACTGGGGAGGAGAAAACATTGCCACTTGCTAGTGTTCTCCTAGACTGGGGTGAAACAGGGGGAACTGTGCAACAGGTGGCTGTAGCCAAAACGTTAGCAGTTGATATCATCCTTGGCAACAATCTCAAACAGGGGATGGTGTGTGCAGTTACCCATAGCCAAGCAGGAAGGGGAAATTGTAGTTCCCTGGACCCCATAGAAGCCATTGAGGAAACCACTGGGAGGCTGGTTCCCCAGCCTGTGTCCTGTGATATGGAGACTAATGAAAGGGGTGTAGAAATTTCCCCAGTAGCAGTTAACCAAACAGCTACAGAGGGTTACTCTGAAGAAGGAGGGGTGATCCACTGTCAAAGAGTTAAGGATGACAGTGATCCAGAGTGCCCTGATGCTAGAGCTAGGGACCCTAGTTTAGAGACTGAAGGGGACCTGTCCCATACCTTGGGAATGTGTAAGGAGCTTGCAGCTGCTCAGAAAAGTGACCCTAGTCTAGAGAAGCTGAGGGTTTGGGCAGAATCTGATGGAGCACAGGGAGGTGATGGAAAACATAAAGTTTATTGTAGGAAAATGGACTGATGTATACTCAGGATGCTAAGACAGAGGGAGGGGTGATTAGCAGACAACTTATCGTTCCCCAGGGGAACTGTGAGGTTGCACATGATAATCCCTTGTCTAGTCATCTGGGAATCATGTGCACTATGCAGCAGTTGGCCCAGAATTTCTATTGGCCCAACTTCACCCAGCAGGTGAAGGAGTATTGCAGGTCTTGTCACCGGTGCCAAGAAATAGGGAAGGTGGATAAGAAAACCCAAGCCGCCCTAATTCCATTGCCCATAGTGGAGGAGCCATTCCAGAGGGTGGGAATGGATATTGTGGGGACTTTAAATAGCCCCAGCTCCTTCAGGAAGAGGTTCATCCTGATTGTGTTGATTATGCCACCCGGTACCCAGAGGCAGTTAGCCTATCCTCATTGAGGACAGACAAAGTGGTAGATGCCTCACTTGGGATTTTCTCCCATGTTGGGTTTCTGCAGAAGGTTATCACCGATCAAGGGGGTTCCTTCATGTCAGACCTGATGAAATGCTTGTGGGAGAAGTGTGGGGTGGTGCAGAGGCACACAACACCTTACCTCCCGCAAGCCAGTGGACTTGTGGAAAGATTTAATGGTACCCTCAAGTCAATGCTCCAAGCGTTGGCTGAACAGCATGGGAGGGACTGGGAGAAATACCTTCCTCACCTGTTGTTTGCATACAGGGAGGTGCCTCAAGAGTCGACAGGGTTTCCCCCCTTAGAGCTCTTATATGGACACTGGGTACATGGGCCCCTAGACTTGATCCGGGAGGACTGGGAAGGCAAGCATGCCACCCAGAGAACTCCCACAGTGAATTATGTCCTTAGGTTTAGGGAAAGGCTGAAGGAGCTTATGGGGACATCCCAGAGCAACCTGGCAGCTGCCCAACAGAAACAAAAAGTGTGGTACAACCACAGAGCCAGAGCTCGCTCATACAGCGTGGGTCAGGAAGTCATGGTCCTTATCCCGGTCTGGAAAGACAGGCTGCAGGCTGAGTGGGCAGGACTGTACAAAGTAGTTAGAAAGGTAAATGATGTGAACTATATCATAGAGTTACCCAATAGAAGACATACAGAAAGAATGTACCATGTCAACATGATGAAGCCATATGCTAATAGGGCTGACATGGTGTTTACAGTATCCTGGGGAAGGGACAGACAAAAGAGGCCCCCTTCTGGACTTGCTGGAAGAAAGTAAGTGGGAGTCCTCTGTGGTGGCAGTTAAATTGTCTCCCCAGCTGGCCCAGGACCAGATCCAGAAAGTGAGGGAGGTTTTAGCAGACTGTGAACCACTGTTTAGTGCCAATCCTGGACTAACCCCCTTAGCAATGCACGATGTGGAGACAGGGACACAGACGCCCATACAGTGGACAGCATATCAGGCGTCAGAGGCTGCCCAAAAGGACATTAGGAGGGAGGTGGAGAAAATGCTGGATTTAGGGGTAATCCAGAGATCCCACAGCCCCTGGGCCTCACCCATAGTCCTTGTGCCCAAGGCAGATGGCTCAAGTCATTTTTTGTGTGGACTATCGTGGACTGAATGCAGTCACGAAGTCAGACCCCCACCCAATGCCCCAGACTGATGAACTCATGGAAAAGTTGGGAGGGGCGACAAATGACTATTGACCTTGCAAAGGGGTATTGGCAGGTAGAGTTAACTGACAGAGCTAGGGAGAGGTTGGCCTATATCACTCTGATAGGCTTATTTGAATTTAAAGTAATGCCTTTCAGAATGAAGAATGCCCCAGCCACTTTCCAAAAGTTGGTGAACCAGGTTTTTAATGGTGCTGAGGAGTACGCGGTGGTGTACCTGGAAGACATTACCATCTTTATTGCCAGCTGGGAGGAACACCTGTCCTGCCTTATGGAAGTGCTGGGCAGGATACAGAGGTCCGGGTTCACTGTCAAAACTGAGAAGTGCCAGGTGGCCATGGCTGAAGAGGCATACCTCGGGCATGTTGTAGGCCAGGGACAGCTCCGTCCTAACCAAGTAAAAATAGAGATGATCAAGGCATGGCCCAGACCAGAAACACAGAAGCAGGTCAGGAGATTTCTAGGGACAGCAGGGTACTATAGGAAATTTGTACCCAATTACAGTGCCCTGGCTGCTCCCCTATCTGACCTGTTAAAGAAAAAGATGCCTAAGAAAATTACCTGGGAACCAGCCTGTGAAAAAGCCTTTACCAGACTGAAGGAGGCACTGTGCAGTGCTCCTGAATTGACAAGTCCTGACTATAGCAGACTCTTTATAGTCCACACTGACGCCTCAGACATGGGTATTGGGGAAGTACTGAGTCAGACATCCAACCAAGGGAAAGATCACCCAATAGTGTACCTTAGTAAAAGGTTACTTCCCAGGGAGCAGGCTTACTCTACTGTGGAAAAGGAGTGTCTTGCCATAGTGTGGGCCCTAAAGAAGTTAGAACCATACTTATATGGGCAGCATTTTGAGGTACAAACTGACCACAACTCCCTGGTTTGGCTCACACAAATCGGAAAAACTACTGGTAGACTATTAAGATGGAGTCTTGCCTTGCAAGGGTATGACATGACGATCTTACATGGGGTTGGAGTGACCAATCAGAACACAAATGGCTTGTTGCATCTATATGAGGAATGAACTGACTTGCTGAGCTCATCCCATGCAGGGGGATAGAGCCCCCAAATTCAGTCTAGGTGGTGAGGAGTGTGATGCTTGGCCAGCTGGTTATGATTATTGTATATTTGTAAAATAAAAATATAGTATGTGATTGTCTCACATAAGACAGCCTGTACTTCCATGGGTGCCCCCCCCCCCAGGTTTCAGCGAAGCTACAGGATATCTAAACTGACCACAGGCTGTGTGAAATTGACCAGTAAAGGGGAAACCTACATTTTCCTGTCTGTTCTTAATTAAGGCTCTGGCCATCTGCCAGAGGATAAGCCTAATAAACTTTTACAATTTCCTAGAGGAACCTATTGATAATAGCAATGTGTTAAAACATCATAAAACCCTTTGATCTCCTTGGGAAAACAGGAACCAGCCACCAGGTCAAAGGAAAGGATTGATTAAAGACTGTCATAATTTAGGAAATGTCTTTTTTTTTTCTTCTGAAGTCACATTATTTAAAATACCTCCTGATAGGAAATCATTCTTTTGTAATTTTACATTCTAAAAGGATGAGCTAGAAGACTCACAGAAGTGGTGTGGAGACATAGCGTTTAAACTGATACTTGTGTCTGAAATGTTGTTATATCATCTTGGGACTCTAGAGAGACACAGCTCTCTGATCTAACTGTAAAATGCACTTCCAGAGGTAATACCTTAGACAGCAAAGGTCTAAATGTATTGTGGTAGGTGGTTTTGTTTTGTACTTTTCCCTTGTTCTTTTATGTGATTGTGAGATCTTTGATACATTGTTCTGTGTTTACAAATTTTCATATTTTTATCATATTTTAGTAAAGTACATTTTCTTAATATTCTGCATGGGTCTCCTCCGTCATTTTTGCATGTGCAGTGCCTGTATTTTTAAGTCTGACAACTGTTCAAGGGCTTGATGGTGTTACTAAGCTTGGTAAAAGGTAAGAATATATCTAAGGTATCTTACAGAGTTTTAAGGGTTCATTTTGGAAGCCTGGCTTGGTGCCCCTGGCAAAAGATTGTACTGCAATCCCCGAAGAGGGTACGTATCTGAGCCTGTATATTGGGTATGCTAACATAAGATTCACAGTTTGAATCTCCCCAGAACTTGAGATTAAAGGTGATTTGGACCCAAAAGCAGACAGGAGGGTTACCCTGTCTGTTACCTGTTCATGCTATTGTGCTCTGAGGTTGGCACTGTGGGAGCAGAAGGCCTGACCTGCTGAGTGCGTTTGTGACACCTACTACCCTTTCCAACCCCCCCCAGCCCAAGTCATGCTCTGTGTAATGCTATGAGTCCCCCCACCTCCCAGGGACCAGCCCTTCATGTGATTTTTAACTAACTCTAAAACTTGATGTCCTGAAACTACTTTTCATTTATCCCAACCCTTGCTAGCTCCTTCTTTTATCCTGTGTGATCTTCTCCTCTTTTTTAGGAAACCATCCCTTATCAGAAACTGAAACACTCAAATATATACCCTTCCTTCACTGTCCCCTTTATTTTGGTTTCACCTTTCCTGGTTTACTAGATTCTAAAGTCTTGTTTACATGGCCACCATTACACTGCAGCAACCTAAGCACTAGGGTTGCCGAAGTGCAAAAGTGGTCATGAGGATAATTACTGAATCACAGTAAGTCATTCCCTGAACCTCCCAAGGAACCACATCAATCTTGGGAACATGCTGTGGAACGAGTGGTGTAGGTAGCCATGTGGACAGATGGACAGGCTGCACTGCTCACTTGGACATGTGCATGGATGCTCCCAACTGCTGTGCCTCTAAAGAAGTCTCAGCCCCTGTCCAGTGCATACTGCACTGGCACTGAAAGAAGCTGTGAGAATTCAACTTGCTATTGTCTCCTGAGGTTGGGGCAGAGCATACATGCACCATGCAATACAGAAAGTGGCCCATAAACATGGCTTAAAACTTCTTTGTGTACTTATCTGTCTCCTTTGGTTTCTCCTAGAGCTGTGCAGATTTCAGTTAGCTTTATTTATGTGTTAAGGAATTTACAGGTGTCAAATTCGTGTGACAAAATGAATCAATCAAGCAATTAGTGAATCAGTCAATCTCCCTGATAGTTCAATATCTACCTTCAGCACTTTCATAACTTAAAAAAGCCAAGGATGTGATTAGATGACTCCTCCAACTCACCCGTCATAGCAGCTCACTACCTCTGGACCATCACTGGCTGGGATCTATGGACCAATCAGTTTGAAACTGGACTTACAGGCAGGCTTGTCAAACTGCAGGCCCCCTTGCTCTTATAAACCAGCCCTTCTGTAAGTAATTTCAACTGCAAGGAGGTGCTGCCTGCTACCATGATGATTAACTGTGAACAAAGTAGAGTATATTTTGCAAGGTGAGGCTTTCTCCTTCACACCTCCTAGGTCATGATTATCGTCAACACCAGATTTTACTAGCTTTCTATTGAATTTACACAGAGTGAGTATGTACTTAGCTTCATAACATGGCTTTTTAACAGGAAACTGTTGTGTATTATACTAGTTTGTCATAGGAATTATCACCACCCTGTTCTGACTTGTGTAGTCTTATCTCTTCTGTAATTGCCTCTGGTAGTGGTTAGGATGTTGAACCTTTCTGGGCCCCTTGTACATGGGAGTCCCCTGTGCACTAGTGAACAGGGGTGGTGTGGTGTAACCTTTCCCGCCTGTAATTGTTCCTGCCAGTGTGATGGATGTCAAGCCTCAGTTGAAGTACTGTTGGACACCACCTGGAGACAACTACAGTGGTGCCAGCCAGGATACAATGCAGTAATTCTGCAGTATATTATGAAATGCTGCAGTATACTGCAAGGAACAGTGTAATTCAATGGCAATTAATCCCTTTTGTCATGTAGTATTTTGTGACATGTCACTGCAATTCATTGCATTGCATAATGGCTGTCTCCACTATATACGGTCTTTGCCTTGATGAAGGCCACACTAATGGCCAAAACCACCATGGTTGTGAGCCTGTCTGTACCACTAAATTGCTAGGCTTCCCACATTTTTGGAGAACTCCTCCCTGACCTTTTTTGTCCTTTCTCTTGATTTTCTTTCCCAGAGATGAGTGATCACTTCATCCTGGAGGAGAAGAGGAAGGACCACAGTACCCAGATGGTGAATAAATAATTGATAGCTGCTGCAATCTATTTCAAAAATTCCTGACATGATTCAGGTGGACAGAAATATGAAAGGGGATATACTATAAATCTCTTATATTTTCTCACTAATGTATCTAGAGGATAACTTTTGGCACACAGAGATAGCCCACCTTATTTAGAGACTTAACTGGGGAAGCTGTTCTAACCTATTGGGGCAACCCCACAATACATGTTATTCTGCCCTGTACTGAAGGTGAGCTAAAGGGCTTTATATGAGCACATAAATTGCAGCTTTTTATCTTAACAGAAACCTGTCTCTATTAAACTTGTAGCTGCACATTTTTGATTTTGACTTACTTGGGGGGGGGGGGTTGGCCTTGTCATGCGCCTTTTATGATTTTGCTTTCTTTACTCCCCCCCCCAACCGTCATCACTGTAGTCAGCTGCCAAGTAGTCCCTGTAGGACACCCCTCCTACCTGAGACCTACCCCTGGTGAACACCATTTTCACATTGGGATCACTACCTATCCCACCATGTCAGGTAGAGGGCCTTTCCCTAGATACCTCTCTTGACCTCCCAGTGGTGATGGTCTCTTGGATTAAGGTGGATACCAGCACATTCACATATTCGTCTTTCCACATAACTTCCAATTTCATATTGGATAACCTTATTCATAAGTAAATCATGAAACTTAAATGCTGTACTTTTTTTCAAAATTTCTTTCATTTTTGGGCAGGAATCTAATTTATATAACATTCACTGTGCCTTCCATCCATTATTTTAATAACATCCTCAGAAGCATAGCTAGTATTTGTCTAACATGATTTCCCACTTGCTAATGCCTTGGTTTGCTCTTCGCAATTTACATTCCTCCAAGGGTCCATGCTCTGTTTTCTGTTGCTTGATGACCAACCAGTCCGTAATAAATTATATGCTTCCATTCTTGGGTATTGGAGCATTTGACTCCCTCCTCCAGTCCACCAGTATACTGTCACTTTTGAATTAATCTTGGAATATGTATCCACCAAAAATAGGCTATCGTACTATTCAACATAATAAGAACCTTCAAATTACGTCCACCTGGTCCTAGTGCTTTGCTAATTATAATTGCCTTGAAGTAACTGTGTAACAAAACAGAGGACATCACTGTATTGCTCATCATATCCTCTTATCTCACCCGAATACACATCCTTGCAAGCTGTTTGTTGCCTTTTATTTGTATATGGATGCAACATATTCATTAAAATGCACTACTGCTGTGTCCATGCTCATTAAAACTTCCTTATTTAACTACTTGGGCTTATTATTTACCCATTTGCATTTCTTGCCCTGTGGAGCACAGTTCTTTTGTGTGTTGAAAATGATTTCCTTAGGCATTTGTCATTTTCATCAGCTTCTGCCCCTGTACTGAACACCATTTCACAGCATTAAATAGCATTACTCTAAGCCCTCAGCTTATTGAAGTCCAACCTTTCAAATTGATTTGTTAGAAACTCTTGTACATTCATCTGTTCTATCCTGATTTCGAACCTTTCACATTCTGGTCACTGCTACCTTGGTATTCACCAACTACAACATAAGAGAAAAGATCCTCCATCTTCCTAAGAATCACATACAATTTTATGAGATGTCCAATACTCCCTCAGACATACAGGACAGGATTTTTAAAAGGATCTATCTGAGACCCGCCAACAATTATTTTCAAAATGGAAAAGTAAGTCTCTGCCAATATTGGGGGCCTACATTTGCACTTTTGGGCTCCAAGAGACAGCAGCCAGTTTCACCTTTTACTCTCTCAGGCCTGCAGTGAAGTGGGGCCAGTGGGGCACAGCAGCCAGAGCTAGGTGTCAAAGGTGTGAGTGAAGCTCTGTCTCCCAACCAATTCTTCATGGCTGGTGCCACATCACCAGCCCCATGATCCTGGCCCCAGGACTGTGCAGCGGGATCAGGACCAGGACAGAAGAGGAGTGCCATCTGGTATAAGAGAGCATGCTTCCCAAGCCAAGGGACAATAGTGGGGCTGGAAATGGAAAAACTGGTGGCAGTGTAGTGCCATTGTGTTCTTGTGCATGTGTGACTCCACAGAACCAAAGCAATGATACAGAACTTGGCAATGCACCTATAGTATTTCTGGGTTCTGGACTCCAAGGCTGGCAGCAGAGTCAGTACTGGCAGGTCTCTTGAGAGGGTGGGGGAGCTGGGTAGTATTCCCGGGACCCAGCACCAAAGAGGGGCCCATGCCACCCGGCATGCTACTGTATGCAGCTGCGTAGGGGTCCCATAGTCTGAATGTTTTCTGGGACCCAGAAATCCTCTCAAGAGGCCTGAGTACTGGACACTACAGAACAAAATTAGGTTCATAGATGAAGTGCTTCCCAGCCCCAGGGCAGGCAGAAGGTTGGGGAACAGGGTGAACTTGGTGATGAGTGCCATTTTTTTCCTTCACGTATGTGTGACACCCCTGAAAATGGAGCTGGAGCTTAGATTGAGAACATAACTCTCAACCGCTATTAGTTTCACATAGTGCTATGTATTTTACACACAAATTTATGCTTGCTCCATGAAGATTTTGTGATGTTCCTCATAACGTTAAAGCTACTTCTGGACATAGGAACTACTAAAAATTTAAGTTGACTTGATACAAACAGTTCTTAATATTACATATATGGTGCCTACTATTCTTAAACTTTTTATTTGTCAAACAGTGCGCTATGAATTCTGGCTATTTGCTCTTCATTTAAAGGCCAGTACTACACATTTTAATATTGAGAGGTATGATTGGGAAATCAGGCAGCATGCCCACCACCCCATCATAAGCCCCAATGTCAGGGAAGGCAGCAGGCCCAGGACATGCAAAAATAAAGCCCTAAGGGGCATCAATGAGGCAGCAGGAGACTGCAAACAAGCAGAAAGCAGCACACACACAAACTGCAGTCAAAAATGGCTGCCCCTTACTCAGACAGAGGCAGTCTGGGGACAGCTGGCATGCTGAGAATGGGTACAACGTAGTCACCTCAGCTCAGTGGCATGAAAATTAATCAATCAGCCACTGCTCTGTACTTCAAAACTTAAAATCAGATGTTGTGTTCAGCCCCATAAAACTTTACTGTAGCAGGGAATGTGGTCAGTTGAGCAGCCTGCAGGGACAGGGGAAACATGATGCAGCTAAAAAGTAATTTGTGATAGAGAATCTGAGAGCAATAGACCCCGGTAACCAGACTCTGGGACCTGGGTGCTAGAAGACATACTTTGTGAAGATATTTTAGGGTAAAATAAACTGGGGTGACCTCAGTGAAGTCCAGAGCAAGGTTTTTTTTTTCCTTTTAAAGAAAAACAAACAAACAAAAGGAACAAATTTGTCCCAGCAGCTTCCCTGCCCAGGAACTTTTCAACCCAGCAGATGTTGGTCTTTAGCCCAACACAGCCCAACAGATGTTGATCTAGAGGGAGACAAGGTCCAGAGGGTAGGCACCATAAATAACCTGTGGTCCACCCTTGTCAGCGAAGATTGTTTGCATATACAACAACAGACTCCAGCTCCATGCTGGCCACCACCTTCACAGCAAGAAGCTCGCTAAAATAAGTGGAGAGCTCTCCCACAAGGTATCTGGGTGGGAAATGTCAGGAGCACCCATCCCGAGGAAAGTAGAATGATGTGTGGGGAGGGCCCTGTGGGTTTGGTTTGAAACATTAAAGTTTTATCATCTGCTTAGAACATAAGCCCTCTGATCCCATTTTTCCTTTGCTACCCCTTGCTCTTTCCATCCCCTGTAAATAAACTTCTGGTTTTATTGCATTTCATGTTGGGTGTATTTGTTGTTTCATTCTGAGTCACAGTTACTGTCTGAGGATTGAATTACTGTATGGGATGGGGAACTGTAATACATCCTATGGGTACAGGAGTCAGTACAGTGCTCACATACCTTTACTTATACCCCATATCACATTAAAAGCATGCCCTGCTTGTCCACAACCCGTAGAACCCAGCCCAGCCCCCTCATATAGAGGTGCAGATACAGGAGAGGTGGGACCTGTTTTTATGTGATATGGGCAAGTTTTAAATGGTGAGTCACATAACAGCAACTACTAAATGCTGAAAACAAAAGCATGAACGCACTACACAGAATACAATATCGGCAACAGTACAAACCTACATTACATATGGGGGCTATGTAACCCGCACCTCCCTTTGTATAAAGAAGCCCCAATAATCAAACTACAGATTCTTACTTCTAGGGTGGGTGGGCACTGGGGAGGAAGAATACATGGGAGGGGCGATCATTGCAGGAGAGACAACCTGTGGGTGGGGAACAACCTGGGGGGAATGACAGCTATGTAAAAAAATTAAAAAAGTGGCCAGCAACACCAGAAACTAAAATTAGTACATGCTTGCATGCAATCCTGAACCTGGGATCATGCACACCGTGGGCTGTGACCATAACGCCATACCAGACGTCCAGCTCAGCAACAGCCCACTCACACCCACTACCTAACCTCCTCCCTCTACACTCGCTAATCCCCTCAACAATCGCTATTCTATCCTTCCTAACTTAGTATCCATGTACCTCACTATCCTTTCGTACTCGCTTTCACTGTGGGTGTGCAAACTGAGTCGCTCATTTTGAGTTGCTCAATTTGCTTCGCTCCCATATCACTGGGTACCGTGGGACCACTATAGGGGCCCAGGCTTATAGAAAGATAATTACATTTTTAGACTATTTTTTATTAAATGGTCCAACATCATCTAAATTTTGCAGTATAAAATGCACAACTGCAGCAAAAAAAAATGAAGAACACTGCATGTGCATCAGTTTTTACAGCAAGTCATGAATTGTTTTTACTAGGGTTAGGTTACTTGACAGGTAGTTGGATAGAGTAGCTCAGGTATCTGCCTAATCTTACCCAAATTAATCTTCACTATTCATTACTAATGGGTCCTAGCAGAGGTCAGGACCTTGCATGGAAATAAAAAGAGCACTGTCTCTTTAAAACATTTTTGTGTGGGTGGAGACGACATCGGGATGGTGCTGCCCTTGAGGCCAGCATTCTATATGGCACTTATGGGTTGGCCAGTAACCGACATCAACTCATCCCAGCCCTCAGTTCTGTTTTTTCTGGCATCGAGGAAGGATCCTGTGTGGGAATCTCTGCAAGCAACTGCGTCACTGTCTAGGCCTCAGTTTCAGCGGTGCCATGAGTACTGGTGCTATTCTGTGCCGGAGGGCTTTCTTGTTTTCCCTAAGTTTTTTTTTGGTGCCAGGTGTACCTTTTTAGATGCAACAACGATATGTTGGGGTTGGGAAAAGTCAAAGCAGTCCGGAGTTTCCCCTATGAGTCGGTGCCCCAGTGGCAACTTTATCACGATTACAGACCCCCACATTTGTTGTGTTTCTTGCCTAGGTCCCCGCTATCTGATGGGCGAGTGTGACGCCTGTTTTTCTATGGATCTCCATACCTTGGTTGTTTGGGTGGTGTGCTGGGGTAGGGAACCTCTAACTTTTGGTGGGTGTCAGCAGACTTGGGACACCAAGTCAAGAACCTTGGGCTCCACCCCTGAGGCCCCCCCAGGCCTATATGACCCAGAGGAGTAGGAACCTCCTCTGCTCCTCTTGCTGGGGCATGGGGTTCCTGTGAGAGGTTGGTGGGGAGGTTGCTTTCCTTCAGGAAGGTGACTTTTCATCCCTTGCAGTCTGGCTCCTCCACCTCGGATTGGATAACCTCTGAAGTGGAGTCAGAGTTATACGCGGGCTCTCCTCAGGAGGTACCCTGGAGACTACACTCCCCGCAGGCTTTGGCTATCGGTACCGTCTCTGGTGCCAATGAGCAAAGCAGTGTGGCTAGTGTGTCTGAGCCTCTCTCTGATGCCTCTCAGGCCACCGGGGGGTCCAGGGTTTCAGGTGTGGCCCAGTTGGTAATGGACCTTGCCTCCTTCCCTGCCTCAGGGGATGATTATGGGAGTAACCCCGATTGGGCTGCTGGCTCTTTGGACTCTGCTCAGACATCTCCAGGGCCACTGGAGTCTCCAGCACCTGCTTCTCGTCCAGAGGGCAGTGCCGTCAGTGGTGTCACTGTCCCAGTCTTTTCCAGGACCTCCTCTGGTTCTCCAGTTCTGGAGTGTGGCAGTGCTATGGGTGGCACCGTGTCTGGGGTCGGAGCCAGTTCAGTGGTCAGCGTCACAGTCAGTGATGCCTCTCTTGGTAGTGCTGAGG
Source organism: Neoceratodus forsteri (assembly GCA_016271365.2). Lineage (NCBI taxonomy): Eukaryota > Metazoa > Chordata > Ceratodontiformes > Ceratodontidae > Neoceratodus > Neoceratodus forsteri. Next base: position 992,787,657 of record CM057449.1, read on the forward strand.
TCGATGCTACCTCTCTTGGTGGTGCAGAGGTCAGTGCTGGCTCTTCCTCAGCTATAACCGGGCCCTCATTCTCTCTTGGCTCTACCTTGTTGGCCAGTTCGGGTCTTTCAGTGACCAGGATTCCATCCAATGAGGAGGAACCTTGGGGACATCCTCTAACCTCTTCAGGGGTGGGGGTTCTTTCCCTCTGAAAGGAGCAAGTCCAGATTCCTCCACTGGGCCTCCTAAGAGATAGATCTTCCTCCCAGGAGAAAGGAGCTTGTGGACTGGTCTGCAAATAACTACCTGTACATCCTAAGGCTGCTGGGAGTCATAGTTGAGGACTGTTCAGTTCAACCTCTCTCTCTCTCGGGGGGGGGGGTTCTGCAGTGGTGAGAGCAGAAGTCTCCTGAGTGGTTCTACATGGCTCCAGCCTCTTCTTCTGGGAGATTACCCCTCAAGGACTTCCCCCAACCCACTTCTTAGGGGTTGGACGAGTGGGGGTTTCAGGTTTTTCCAGTTCTTCTCCTAATCAGGGCAAATCTAGATGAACCCAATGCTCTGGCACAGGTACTTCCTGGTCTAGCCAGGCTATCCCTCCTCTGTCTCTGCCCCCTGTCCCCTTTTCTGGGGTTTCTTAGCACAGAAGGCCCCCTTCTTGGGAACAATTCAGGGAGGTGGCAGCACTGTACCCCCATTACTTCAGGGCCATTTCTGAGGTCATTTTCAGACATCCCACTTCAGCACTGCCTAGCTCTAAATCAGACTCCCTCTCTTCTTTGGCTTCCTCAGTACAGGAAGAAGATGCTTCACTCCATTTTTCTTCTGTGGGGGACATTTCGTCCTACCAGTGTTTCCTGTTGGAGATGATGAGGGAGCTCCATATCTCCCACCCAGTCGGATGAAATCCTGATCATGCAATGTTGTCATTCCTGGGTGAGTACAGCGCTGACCCTTTGGTCATCCCTCCATGGCCAAGGCCATTACAGGAGGCATCACACACCATCTGGTTATGATCCTCTGCCCCTTCTCCTGCCCCTAGGGACTGTTTGCAGTGGAGTCTCTGGGTGCCATGCCTCAGCCTTCTTCAGGCCTGGGGTTCCTGGACACCCCCTCTGGGCATCAATGCCTTAGTTAAGACCCCACCCCTGATTCAGACTCAGTCTAGCACAACCAATGGGGGAGGAGGGTGTTTTTATTTGCATGTCTCCTTTTGCAGATATTGGCTCATCAGGCACACCAGGTGGTCTATGCTAGGCATATCTGTTCTCTGCTAGGGCAAGTCCTAGCAGCACTGCCTGATGGTGAGAGAACCAGACAAGCTATTTGCCTAACTGCTCAAGGCCTGGAACTAGCAAGACATCTTTCTAGGGCTGTCTATGATGCCAACAAGATGGATTCCAGGATGGTAGGATACTCAGTCTGCATTAGGTGGGCTGCGTGGCTGTGCCTATCCAGGTTGTCACCCCTGGCCCCGCATAGGGTGATGCCTCACCTTTCCAGAGGCCCACTTCTTTTCCTGCAGGGCACGGCAAGTTCTTCAGGGGCACCCTCCACCTCCTGGATCCCAGGAGTATTTGCTGCCCTGTCAAACCCTCGGGCATAGCCGGGCCTGGATCAGCCCCCTTCTCCCATGTCTTTTTCTCCCCCTTGGGAGGCTGGGGGAATATCCTTTCCCCCAGGGTTCGCCTTCCTGGTAGTCAGACCCATTAGTAATGAATGGTGAAGATTAATTTGGGGAAGATATAGAAATTACATACTTACCATAATTGTGATCTTCCCAAATATCTTTACCATTCATTATGCCCAACCTCCCACCCTATGATCAGACTCCAGGTGGCCCAGCCCCCTTTTCCCTCCCTTCCCTGTCCCTCTGGCCAGAGGGGATTGGGACATTAGAGCTCGGTCCTGGGCAAACCCTGTGTTCAGTCTGGATGCTTCCATCACTAATGGTCAGCGAGGCTGCTCCACTTTTTGTGTGATACCTCTAGGGTTGACTCCCTTAAGGGCTTTCCCAATTGAGAAGTCCTCCAGTCCTTAGGACCTGCTTCCTAGAGTGATCCTCTGCAAGTACTTAATTCTTCGCCTTCTGGAAAATATCAGAAGGAGAACAGACACTAAGACCAGGAGGGAAGGTATGAATGGAGACAGAAGGCAAGGGACAAGTTTGTCAATATGAGAGATGAGATTCTCTCACTGTTAAAACAAAAAAGAAAAGAAAAAAAGGAGGAAAATGGAAAAAGGAATTCTTTTCTCTCAGTATGTTCAGGTCCCCAGGCCTCTGGCTCTTCCACTCCTACAACTCCCCCTCTTCTCTCCTCTCTCTTGATCCAGTTTGGATGCTTGAGCCCCGGTTTAATCCTTTTCCACTTGTGGAATCTAGTCCTCCGGGCTCACTGAGGAGACAGACCTGCAGGCTGTGGGGCTGGGGAGTGTTGGGCCAGTTTCTTTTCCTCCACCTGTCTTCCTTCCTTCTCTCCTGTTTCTTAGTTATTTTTACCTTGTCCAGGGCTGCCCAGTGTTCTGGTCATCCCTATTTGTCCTTCTTAGTTTTCCCTCTGATCTAACCCTGGTTAGTCTTCTGGCTTTATTTTGCTTTTTTCCCCTACCCTTACCTATCTTTTGGGCACCCTGGCCCTCTGAAACCACACCCTTTCCTGTTCCTCGCCTGGGGAGCAGAACTGAAGACTGGGAGGAGTCAGTGTCAGTTACTGGCTAACCTGCGAGTGCCACATAGAATGTTGGCCTTGAGGGCGGTGCCGTCCTGTCATTGTCTCCACCCAAACAAAAATGTTTTAGAGACAGTGCTCTTTTTTGTTTCCGTGCAGGGTCCTGACCTCCAGTAGGACCCAATAGTAATGAATAATGAAAATATTGGGAAGATCATAATTATGTTAAGTATGTCATTTCTATTTTTAACCAGTTAGGGCAGCTAGGGTAATATTCTACCTTACCTGCATTAATAATGTTGTAATCGGAAAGGGTCATTTTACCAAACCAATTACATTACTAATACCTTTCCTGGCTGAAAGCGAATATGTACTCTGAATACACATGGGCCCCGATATTCGAAGTTGCACCCGGCAAAGGCACAAGTGGGTGTGCAGCGCAACTGTGTTGCGCTAATGAAATTCAGGGATATATTCAAAGGAGATGAGCAATGACACATCTCCTCTGAATATACCAGGTAATGTGCACTGCACAAATACGATGTGCTGGCACATCCCCCCCCCCCCCAAGACAGGGCAGAATACCTAGAATGGGAACTGCACCAGCACAACAGAATTATGCTGTGCGCAGATTCCCAATATTCAGCTGGCAGTATGCAATTGGAGCCATAATGTATGCAAGGTGCAACTGGGGCCATTTGTATGCCATTATGGCCCCATTTGCATGCGTTGTGTAGGGCAGGCCAGCGACTTGCACCTGGCACCCTGCACAGCATGCAATGCCCCCAGGGGATGACTAGTGATAACTCCCCCTCTCTCCCTGTAGTGGCAATCACTGGAAAATGAACATTATCCAGTCACTGGTAGTCTAGTGGTACACCCCAACCTCCCTGTAGCTGCGATCGCCAACAGTGAATGGATTAACAGCCCTGGCAGTCCAGTGGTACCCCCCTCCCGATGTTCCTTATCCCTGCTCCAGCTGGTCAAAGTGTTAAAAGTTTTCAGTCAGAAAGGACAGACAGCATAATGCAAATGTTGCAATGGTTAGTGTTTACTGCTTGGAGGAAGCTCAGTGATATAACATTTATAGCTTTCTGAACACCCTGTCCTTACAACTTACAAATTTTTTCCGCAACCTACAAATTCTTGAACACTGACCTAATTGCAAACATTAAACATGAACCATTGTAGTATTTATGTCTGTCTTTTCTGACCAGCTGAGGCAGAGATGAGGAACATTAGTAACCCATATTTGAAATAGAATTGTTACAGGTTGGTAGAAACTGGGATGAGTCTGAAGAAAGTAGGATTCTCTCACAATCACCCTATAGACAAAATGCCTTGGAAATATCTGCCATGGATCCTGACTCCTTGGGTAGGGTAGCATATTAACAAGTCAGGAAAGTATTTAGTAGTATATTGTAATGCTACTGTGTGTAACTGTGTAATGATTGGTCTTTTTATAGCCTAGGGCAAATTGATTACTTTATCTGATACTGAAAAGTTAATTGCTTGCCCTTCTACTGTAATCCCAATGCTTATGGAATGTAATACTGAATGCAACTCATTTTACCTGCTAACTTTTTCCTGTGCTCCGCATCTCCTTTTCTTTTCCTCCCTGCTTTCTGCCTCCTCACTTCGTCCTCTTCTTTCAATCCCCCCGTGCTAAGCACTGACCCGCCCTGCACCCAGTTTCCTCCCTCCCTCTCTGTACCTGCAAGCTGTCCCCCCCTCCAATTAAGCTTTATTGTTTTCCCTGCTCCACTCGGTTTTTACCTCTGTGACCCAGCCTCCGTTTAAGTCCTCTCTAATTCTCCTAGCTGTCTCTGGCCCCCTACTGCTCTGCTGTCACCTGTTCTCGGCAGCCCCCGCCCTCCAAGCCCTCTTGGCTGCCTCACCCCTGTCTGCTCAGTATAATTAATCCCCTGCTCTTTTCCTCTCCCCAAAGCTTGAGCCCTTGATCGGGCACTTCTTCTGCCCGTGGCGCGGCTGATTCTTCACCACCACATGCCACACCAAACAGCCACATTAAGGACTCCCACACCCCAGGAACAGTCCCAGGGCTGACCTGGTATTTTGAACTCTTGGCACTCTCCAGCTGCTGTAACCTGATTGGCTGCTTTCTCAGCCAGGTGCCTCCGATTGGTGCGCCTTCTAGCCTGGACTCTGCATGTCTCTTGGTTTCCTTGTCATCCTGAATTCCTTACAATTTCTTATAATTTTCCACCCACCCACCCACCTTCCACAGCCCTGACTGACCTCTATTAAATATGCCCAAGCTCCACCCTGTACCTCCTTCCTTTCCCTCTACTGGCCACCAATAGATCTCTGTCTCTCAACTGATTATCACTCTCTCTCTCTCTCTCTCTTACTCTAATTCCCTTAGCTACCCTTATGCAACTAGTGCTACAAAGATCACATTTGCTGGGTCTGCCCTCCCAGCAGAGCTGCCCGTTTTTACTCTACACAGGAAACATGACTTCCTTCTATATCTCTCTCCTGTATCTTGTCCCCTTACTTTACACCCTGCTGTCTTCCACCCCTTCTATTGCTAATTACTTGCACACCCCCTCATACCTTCCTTGCAAACCCTACTACCCTGCTTACCCTCAGCATCATCCACGTGTTAGCTCCCTCACCTGTCCATCATAACTGGACCCACTCCTTCACACAGCCTTCCTCCTCACTCATGTCTATTCCTTACTCCTATGCATTACTATGCCTCCTTATTTTTCAGCTCTCCACTCCCAGCCACTCACCCCATTCCCCTAGTCCTACTAACATGCCTTGGTTCAAAAGCACCAAGCTGCACTTCATCATTATCTCTCTTACTCCTCTTTGCAGGTGACATAAATCCCAACCCTGGTCTTTCACTCAGTAATGCCCCTACCCTATCCACCACCCTGTCTCTGCCCCTACCCCAGTTTCACTCCCCCTTGGCCTAAAAATCCTTCACCTCAACATTTGTAGCCTCCTGCATAAGCTAGACCTGCTCCTCCCACTTGTAGAATCCCTTAATACTGACATCCCCAAGGTATCAGACACCTGGTTAACATACAAAATCTCTGATACATCCATCACAATTACAGGGTATGCCATTACTTAACAAGACCGCACTGGAAGGGGTGTGGTGTAGCTATCTACTTCTCCTCCTCTCTCCAAACAACTACTGTTCTCTCATCCACAGACCCCAAAGCCTATGAAGCCCTTGTCATAAGACTTTCTCTACCCTTCTCTATACCAATATTTATTGCAGAAACTTATTGTCGTCCTGGTCTATACCACTCTGTAGCCACTGACGTAATCACTACCATTTGGTCCCTTACCTCTTCAGGTTAGCTCTACCTACTAGGGGATCTAAACTTGAACTGGTTGTCACCCGCTCTAGACAAAACTCGAACTGACGTAGCTGCTCTTAACCTGTCCCAATTAATCAAGGAACCTACTCGCCTAAACTACAAAACCCATAACCACATTCTTATAGACTGGGCCCTTACCTCCCATCCTCACAGGGTAATCCAGTCAGCCCTACTGCCAGATGCTCTTAGTGACCACCATATGATCTACCTAGTTAGGAAAGTTCACAGACCTAAGCCCCCTCCAAACTAATAAAGATCTGCTCCTTTACATTAGATCTTGCCCCTCTACATCACGACTTAACTCAAGTTGACTGGACTCCCATATCCTCAGCTAATATTATAGATCACACTCTGGCATATTTCACCACTAATTTTACCAACATCTGGAAAACAAGTATGCTCCTCTAAAGCAAGTCAGAGTGAGTGGTAGTCACCTCCCCTTGGTTGCCTCTGAACTCCTGGCCTGCCAACAAGCACATGACAATGCATGTTAAACCCATAAATCCTCCAGACTCCCTTGTGACTACACTATCTACCGAACACTCTGTAATGCCTGTACCAAAGCCATCTGCCTGGCTAAAGCAGAATATTTTTGGTCCACCTTTAATACTAACATCAACAACCTTTTGTAGTTTTGGAAAGTAGTTCACTCACTTTTCTCTCCCCAAACTAAACCCCCATCCCCGCTGCTCAAAATAAACAACTAACTCACTGCCAACCATCCTACAGTAGCTGCGGAATTTAATTCCTATTTTACCTCCTGCACCTCCATCCTGTTAGCCTCCCTCCCATCCCACACTACTACCTCTTCCATGCCCCCCATACCCACCAACACCAACAATTAGCAGAGAGTTTTGCCTTTTCTCCCATCACTCCTAATGACACCTTAAAGGCACTATTATTTATTTATTTTATTTATTGAATTTTGATGACCGGGTAGGCCCACTGGGCCCCAGAGGTCCCTTTTTTAAGGGTGATCCAGGAGTTACAGGATTAGTAGGATACACAATTAGTACAGATGTAGGTTATAGCATGTACAGGCGAACATATAGAATGACATATTACAAAACAGGTTACAGTGATTAGCAAAAGTGAAACAATGGGGGAGCGCTAGAGTAACACCTGGGTTGCAATTACCCGAGTAGAGTATTTTAGGAGGAGAGCCAGTAGAGAAGGATTAGGGCTCCCAGCTTTGGTAGGTGTGAGGTAAGTGCTCAGGCAGGAGGGTAGTGTGGAAGTGTCAGGTAACATAGCATTGGCATTAACTCATGGCAAGCATGTGTGCCATGAGTCTCTCTCAACTCTCTCTCAACCCACCAAAGGGCAACTCCCTCAATGGCCTTGACTCTAAGCTGCTTTACCTTTCCGCGCCTGCTATTTCTCTCCCTCTCTCTGATCTACTCAATCTGTAATTCCACACTGTGACTATCCCCACAGCCTGGAAACATGCTACAGTTCTCCCCCTTCCAAAGGGAGGTGATCTTTCATCTACTGGGAACTACCACCCCATCTCACTCCTTCCCACCCTGGCTAAACTTCAGGAACACCTTGTTCTCTCCCAGCTCTCCTCCTTTCTTGATGACTCTTTCTTCTTCACTCCTTTCCAGTCTGGTTTTTGGAAGAGTCACTCACAACCACCTCCCTACTTAGACTCACTGACTCTATCCATACAGCCATGGACAGAGGTCTCATTACTTCTGCTATCTTTGTTGACCTTGCCAAGGCTTTCGACATAGTCTCCAACTCCCTCATCCTTGGATCCCTCTCATCAGCTGGCTTGTCTGAGTCAGCCTGCAATGGTTCAGGGTCTATCTGATAGGTAGAATTCAATCAGTTAAAATAGGTGATTCAACATCCCCACCATTACCTATCTGTACTGGTGTGCCTCAAGGCTCCATACTTGGCCTACTCTTATTCTCAATTTTTCTAAATGATCTACCATCAGTATGCTCCTCATCCTCTATCCATAGGTATACTGATGACATGGTCTTGCTTACCTCTGGCCAATCTCCCTCTGATGTCACTTCCAGACTACAGCTTGATTTTAATAATGTTCAACGCTGGCTAAGCTCGCATCAACTCTTCCTCAATGCCAGGAAGTCAATCTCCATGACCTTTGGCGCTAGGCAGAGACACTCTAGGATGCCCTCCCTTCCCTCCTTCCAAACCCTTGATTGGATTACTCTAGAGGACACCTCCTCTTTCAAATATATGGGTATTTGGCTTGACCGGCACATTAACTTTTCTGTACGTATTGATGCCATCCTGAAAAAAAATGTGCCCCAAGCTTGGCACCCTTTACAGGTACCGTAGTTCCTTACCACTACCGGTTTGGTGCAATCATGTTCAGAAAATGATACTCCCTATTCTTGACTACTGTGATAAAGTCTATAGTGCTGCTCCCAAGTCTTCCCTCCCCAGATTTGATACTCTTTTCAATGCTTTCTGTTGCTTTGCTCTTGATACCAGCTCCCACACTCATCACTGCTCCTTGTTCCATTCTCTCGCTTTCCCCTCCCTTGAGTACAGGCATCTCTCCCACTGCACCAAGTTCACATCTAAATTTTGGTTTGGGACTCTTCCCTCTTACCGCTCTGCCTCTCTCACTGCTCTACCCCCTCCACCCACTGTCTCAGATCCACTGATGCTCCCACTCTAGCTATTCCTTGTCGCTCTACCTCCACAGGACAGGAAGCCTTCTCTTACTGCTTCCCTTTGGAACTCCTTGCCACCTCCTATCTGACTCTCTTTGTCTCCATCCTCTATCTCTTTAGCCCTATATAATTTCTATTCCCCTAACTGCACTTGTTTTTAGCCCCCCCGCCCTCTCTCCATGGTACACTATTCCTTTAGCCCTACTTAACTCCTTTCCCCTGGTTCCACTGGCTCCTAGCTCCCACTTCCCAACCCCCTCACCCAAATGCATCATCCCCTTTTCTCTATCCCCACTCCTCTATCCCTGACCACCACTAGACTCCCAAATTGAACCGTCCCTTTCCTCCCTTCCTGTCCCCCCTCCTTTCCACCCAATTCCTGGCCCCCTTGCAGGGTTCTCTGCACACTGAAGGGGATCAGGTCCTGGCCCTCTCTCTCTTCTCCCATCTTCTTTTCCCCCCACACTCTAATCCTGATCCCCTTGCAGGGTTCATTGCATCTGAAGGGGTCTAGATCTGCTTTGGAGATTGGAAGTTTAAACCCAGAGGGATTGAAATAACTGTTTACTGTTTCTTTCCTGGTGTGCAGCTGACTTGTTTTGGGGTTGATTGCTTTCAGAGCACAAATCACCAGGCTGTATTGGGGCTGGGGAGGTTTACCTGTGTTTGACTCAGCTGTTTGATTTTTCTCTGTTTGTTTAGCAGGGTAACTTCTCTGTTAAATTGTTGTGTAGGTTGTCTTGCTGACAGGAAGGTCAATACTCATCATAGTGGTGGGTCAGAGCTTTCAGCTGATTGTTTCAAGAGGGCACAGTTTGGGCCCGAATCCCCACTTCCCCTCACATGACCTACCCCTGCTGCCATTTCCTTTATACCAGGGGTTCTGAGGTCATTTCCTCAAAAGGGCTAGGTGCATACCACTGTCATATCCTTTCCTGAACACTGCACTGACATTATATGCGTAAACATTATATATGTATATTTATATATAACAAAACAATACCTGGAAGGAGAGAGATAAAAAAGAAAAAAACTTGCACAGGATAAACAAGAAGATAGACAGACATGTGGGAAGTAGTACAATGTACTGGCTGTGGGGCAGCAGTCTTCTGGGAGTCTTTCTGGAGGCTCAGATGTTGCCCTATTTGCAGGCAACTCTCTGCCCTGAGGGAGGAGATTGCCCATCTTCAGACCAAAACTTGACAGTAGTAAAGGAGCCTCTCCCATCCAGGGAGCACTAGGGCCACCACCACTGCCTCAGAGAGTGCCAAGAAAGCACAGCAGTTGGACCACAATGGGCTCAGGGAGGGTGAGGGTGGTAAAACAGAGGCACATCCAGTCAGTTGTACCACTCCACAATCCATACACCATTCTGGGGGGGCATAGCTCCCCTATGGATGCACCTGCAGAGGAGACTAAGGAAGTTGCAGACAACTGTCAAAAGGAGGCCCTCAGAAAGGGGCAGAGGACACCACAGGAAAGGAAGCAGCCCTGGTGGGGACCTCAGTTATTAGGGGATAGAACTAGGGAGAAGGAAAACTGAAGTAAGGTGCCTGCCTGGCACCATGGTTTGGAGGGACAGGAAGCACATCCTTAGGATCACGAGAACAGCTGCACAGGAGACTGAGCTGGATGTCATTGTCCACCTAGGGATGAATGACTTAGCTCAACATGAGTTTAGAGCAGTGCAGGAGGACTGTGTGGAGTTGGGGAGGGCCTAAGACAAGTAGTACACACAGTATCCTTCTCGGAGGCGCTGCCTGTCTATGGCATGGGTGAGGTGAGGGTACTTCGCACCATGTGATTCAATGAATGGTTGAAAAAATGGTGTGGAATACAGGGGTTTGGCTTCATTGGGGACTGGGGTTCCACCTGGAGGGATACCAGCCTATACTGGCAGGATGTTCTGCATCTGTCCAGGAAGAGAACAAGTCTTCTGGGCAGTCAGTTTAGATGCTTCATTGGCAAGCTTTTAAACTAGTCAAGGGGGAAGGCACTGATAAGCAGCAGGGAATTCCCAGCCACCCCCTACAAAACAGGATACTTAGTGAGGAAAAGACCAAGGTAGAAAGGTCAGTGGGGGATGTTGCTACAAGAGGTAAAGCCATCAAAAAATGGAGAGCAATGAGTACCAATGCTTGTAGTCTGGGTAACAAGCTTCCTGAATTAGTGGCCTTGGAGGAGGAACATCTGGATATTGTGGCAGTGACAGAAACATGGTACACACAGAACCATGACTGGGACGTAAACATACCAGGATACACTACCTACAGGAGGGACAGGGAGGGTAAAAGAGTAGGAGGAGTAGCTCTCTACATAAGGGCAGGAATCAAAGCAACAGAACAAAAGGGTAAACAGGGAGGAGAGGAAGCACTGTGGGTCAATTTGGAGACAGGCAATGGCACCACAATCTACACAGGGGTTGTATACAGGCCCCCATCTCAGGGGGAGGAAATGGACAAGGAAATGATAGAAGGTATACTTAGAATGGCAGAAAAAAGGGAGATATTTCTGATGGGGGGGTTGAATATGCCAGATGTTAACTGCAGTGCAGTTGCAGCAGCCACTTCTAAGAGTGGGGTTATTCTAGATGCCCTGCAGGGGGCATGCCTTAGACAACTAGTATTGAAACCCACTTGAGAGGGAGCAATCTTAGACCTGGTACTCTCAAATGGAGATGGAGAGAGGATCATAGATGTAGAAGTGGGTAGCCATCTGGGAACTAGCGACCATCAAACAGTATGATTCATGATAAACACAGCAGTAGAGTCAAGCCATACAAAGGCAAAAGTACTGGACTTTAGGAGGGCTGACTTTGCCAAAATGGGTGAGTGCCTAAGGAATGCACTAGCAAATGGGCAGGAAGGAGGGGTGGAAGAACAATGGGGAATAATCAAAACTTCCATCACAGAGGCAACAAGCCTTTGTGTGAAGCAAATAAACAAAACAAAACAATGTAAGAAACAGCTATGGTTCTCAAAGAAGGTGGCAGGGAAGGTTCAAGAGAAAAAGAAAGCATTCAGGCAGCACAATGAATCACAGAAGGAGCATGACAGAGAATTGTATCAATTAAAGCAAAAGGAAGCTGGGAAGGCAGTCAGAACAGCAAAGACCCAAACTGAGGAAAATATAGCCAACTCAGTTAAAAGGGGGGATAAAACCTTTTATAGGTGCATCAGGGAGTGAAGAAAGACAAATGGAGGGATAGTGAGGCTTAATAAAGGGGAGAGGGGTGGGCAGAGGGTGACTGTGAAAAAGCAGAGATACTAAACAAATATTTTTGCTCAGTATTCACAAATGAAGAGGGGGAGGTACCTAAACCAAACAATAGAAACACTCTGGATACAGGAATTGATATCAGCCCATTTATTGAAAAAAGGGTTCTGAAAGAACTCCTAAAACTGAAGGTGGACAAAGCAATGGGGCCTGATGGGATTCATCCCAGAATTCTAAAAGAACTAAGGGTAGAACTAGTGACACCACTGACTACCCTCTTTTTTTGTTTTTGTTTTTGAGTTATCTATTTTACCCCCTGTCATGCTCAGGAGTTGCCTCTCCTTCTGGCTTCCAAGACCCCACAGTCATTCCTCCTACTATCTTCCACACAAGCCACCTTATCTCAAATCCACAGTCAGCCTTGGAATAGCCCGGTGTAACCCTGTACTGGGTGGGTCCCTCTCCTCCAAGTGGGAAGGCACCGGCCGGAGGAAACCGGCAAACTATTTCTTTCCTTTGGTCCCGGGCACTGCTGAGGCTTTTCATGGCCTGCTGGAAGTCTTTGGAGGTGTCCTGGGTTGGCAGCCATCATCTGGCCAGTCTCCAGAGCAGTATTTCCGTTTTTCTGGTGTTCCCCTTATAATGATCCCTCTGCAATGCTCCAGGTCTCCACTGGGTGCCGCTGCAGAGTGACCATGCATCCCCAACACACCTCAGGGGAGGAGAGCAGTCCCACGGACACTCGATTCTTCCCCTTCCCCTGCCAACCCCTGGTGCCAGAGTCCGTTCCCAAACCCGGGTCACCAGTGTGGTGAGAGGTAAGGCGCCTGCACCTCAACCCTATGTGCCACTGGGCTGGCACACCCTCTTTAACAAATCATGGGAGGATGGGGTGGTACCTGAGGACTGGAGGAGGGCAGATGTGATTCCACTTCACAAAAGTGGGAGCAGAGCAGAAGCAGAAAATTACAGACCTGTTAGTTTAACCTCAGTGATAGGGGAAAATGATGAAATCACTTCTGAAGGAAAGAATTGTCGAGTACCTAGAGGTCAGAGGGGAACAGGACCCAAGGCAGCATGGATTCACAGCAGGAAGGTCATGTCAGATGAATCTAATAGATTTCTTTGACTGGGTGACCAAAGTAGTAAATCAGGGAGGGGCTGTGGACATGGCCAACCTAGACTTTAGCAAGGCATCTGACAGAGTCCAACACAAAAGATTAATATACAAGTTAGCCAGCCTGGGAGTGGGTCCCAAGTTGGTAGCCTGGGTAAAGAATTGGCTAGAGAACAGGACACAGAGGGTACTAGTAAATGGAGTCAACTCTGAAGAAAGTGGGGTTACTAATGGGGTACCACAGGGTTCAGTACGAGGACCGGTCCTCTTCAATGTCTTTATAAGCGACATTGCAGAGGGACTGGCAGGAAAAGTATGTCTCTCTGCAGATGACACAAAGATCTGCAACAGAGTTGATACACAAGGTGGGGTGGAAAGGATGAGAAGGGACATGGCAAGGTTGGAGGAATGGGCAAATGTATGGCAGTTTAGATTCAGTGCTAAGAAGTACAAGGTAATGCACCTGGGAAACAAAAACCCAGGGGAAGAGTACATAATGGGGGGGTGAGATACTAGCAACAACAAAAAATGGAAAGGGACCTGGGGCTAGTCATATCAGATGACCTAAAGGTGGGAAAGCAATGTGAGAGGGCAGTAAGGAGGGCTGGGGGATACTGGGATGCATAGGGAGAGGCATCACCAGTAGAAAACAGGAAGTTGTTCTCCCTCTGTACAGACAGTTGGTGAGACCCCATCTGGAGTACTGCATGCAGTTCTGGAGACGCAATCTCCGCAAGGACATAGACAGGATGGAGGAAGTCCAGAGGAGGGCAACTAAAATGGTGCAGGGTCTGCACCGGAAGACATATGAAGAGAGACTTAAGGAGCTTAATATCTATAGCTTCAAGAAAAGGGGGGGGAGGACATGATAGAAACTTTCAAGTACCTCAAAGGAATCAACAAAATCCAAGAGGGTAGCATCTTTCAGAAAAAGAGATGTGCAAGAACAAGGGGGCACAATTTGAAGATGGGGGGTGGCTCAGAGGTAATGTAAGGAAGTATTTTTTCACAGAGAGGGTTGTGGATGCATGGAACGGCCTTCCAGAGGAGGTTGTGGAGTCAAAAACAGTGGTGAAATTCAAGAATGCATGGGACAATCATAAGGCAATTCTAGGGGGTTGGGGTAGAAAGAACTAGGCTATTGGTTAACTAGGATCTGCAGCTTATCCATTAGGTAGGGAAATGGGCAGACTGGTGGGCCAAGCGGTCCTTATCTGCCATCAAATTCTATGTTTCTAAGTTAGATTAGTTTAGTTTGGCTCTCGCATCTACCCTTCTTCCTTTCCCCCCTTTCTAATCATTCACCTGCCCACCTCCCCCTACTTCCTCATCCCCTTCCCACCCTCCTGTCCTCCTGCCCCTTCTTCTCTACCTTCCTCCCTTCTCTCCGCCTCCCCTCTGCCTGGTCCTGTCTCCATTGCAGGGTTCTCAGCATCCTGAAGAGGAATTATTCTTGGCTCCCTTCCCTCCCTCCTCTCCCTTCCCCACCATCTAACTGTTGCTCTTCCTCTTTCCCACTTGTCTAATACCTGCTATCCCATGGGTCTACTTTAGCACTTCCCATCTTATGCTCAGCCTATGTCCATAGCACTTCAACTGTGTCAGCCTTCTCTAACCTATACCCTGTGGATTCACCTGCTCTTCACTGCTGCAATGTCTGTTTTATCCAAACATGGTTTGTTTCTCTAGTCAGTGGGTCTGGGTCATTCTGCTCTGTACTGGTATCACACTGTTATGTTCTGATAATTGTGCTTGTATTGCTCCTGTTTTGACATGTGTTTGTTGTTCTCTCAACTTTGTAACCTCCCCCCCCCCCCGACGCTTCTGGAAATGAGCTGTTTACAGCTCATGTTGTCTTTCTTGGTGAAACATTTGCCAAATAAATGAAAATAAATAAGTAAATAAATAAATAAATAAATAGGGTAGTAGTAATAAAATCATGGTAGCAACTACCCCACCCTTATTAACTACCCATTTTGCATTAGGGAATTTTTAGGGTAATTTAGAGTAGTTTGGAGGTATCAGCAGCTAGTGTTAAGGGTTTTGCTACCCACCCATCCCTACTTTTTACAAATGGATGCTTCTTTTGAAAATAGCAGCAGAGCTGTTCAGACAAATTCAGGAGGCTGCATTTTCTCTTCTGAAGATCCTGCCTGCTATGTCATAAAAGGAATCAACATAGTGCCATTGCTGAAAACCGTGCTTTTGCATAACTGCAGCTTCCTATGTTGTTCACTATGGTTAGTCCTTATTTCTTATGCCTGCTCATTTACAACAACCAACCACAACATTTATAAGCTGATAGGCGTATTGCACAGTCACTGGGACATCTGAATAGCATTTCTTTGTGTATTAGCCGTGTGTTGAAAACTAATGTTACCAACCTGGGAGGAAATCAAAATAAAGATAAACAAGACAGAGAACAGCAAAGAGTTTCAGGAAAAAAAAAATAATTTAAAGCTTTTATGAAATACTGAAATGCCAGTGGAAATGGAGCTCATATTTGCAAATACTATTAAAATAGTGTGCATCTGAAACCTTTTACACTAAAATATTTAAGGTCACATTTTTTTGTGCTTTATTGCACTGCAGATTGAAGACATCAGATAAAGTTACTGCACATGTAACCACACTGTCTATGGTGTAAGTGTTATAGTTGACAAGCTCTTGGTCACATATGTTTTAATGATTTAATTTGTGGAACACTCTCCCAGTGGGAATTAGGACTTCTCTGTATGAGTATGAAAAGGAGCTTTTATTTAAGGAAGCATATAATATCATATACTGTATATGGCATTTAGTTCTTGCTGTGAATTTTAAATATTTAGAGCATTGTACTGAGCCCTGTATGGTTTTGCCCCAAAAGGCACCATAAAAATTGGGATGCTGCTGTTGCTGCTGCTGCTGCTGAAGACGATGTTGATGATGATGATGTTGAAGGTAAAGGCTTTTATTGTTGGAGCAATTTGTTAGTAACATAAACAAATAGAAAAAAAAAAATTAAAATCAAAGAAGGATACCCACCTAGATAACATAATATTGGCACTCTGGGAAGCTGCCGTACACTTTTGTTTTAGGAACAGTTATGAAAATATGATAATACTTACTATGAGATACCTGTTGACTGTCTTTTGTGAGGGCTTAGAATCAAAATTCCTACCATGTTTTGACTAAGACAGCTTTCAGAGTTTTAATTAGATCATGTGGGAATTATATGGATAAAGGGCTGGATTAATAAAGCAGCATCTGGGACTTGTGACATGATTTCTCTGCATCCCCAATACATGCAACAGCAAGTCAGGTCACCTAAAAGGTAATATGGTTTATGTACACAAATTCCGCCACATGTGGCATTTCAGGAACTTTTTAATGATGCATGAGTTAATATATGATGCATGCATCATTATTTTACTTTATAAAATGGGCATCTAAAATAAAGAAGTTTCATTGGTCAAAATATATCATGTGACCATGCATGAAATATGTTTCATGCACAGTTATCCAGGTCCTAAACCACATCACACAATTAGCAAATCAGTCTTCCTACACCCAGAACTATCTTCCAGTAGTCCCCCTACAATCAGAATTGATCTTCTATCACAAGCATGGCTGCTACCATTGCACTGTAAAAAAAAAAAAAAAATCAACTGGGCCCAAAAAATAAAACAGCCTTAAATAAAAAAATTAAAATGAATTAACCCTTAGGCTGTTGACAAATTAGAACATATACGAATTTTGGACTGCTAAATCAATCTGCGGCTCTGCAAGGGTTAAATGTTGCTTCCCTGATCATCACACATTCCTTACACACATAAACAAATTAGAAACATTAAGTATTGTTTATAGTTTTCATTATAACTATTTATTTGCTGACAATGAAAAATCCTCATTCTATCTTTACCTGCTCATCAGGGAAATCTCTTCTGCTTACCCTGACAGTGAGAAAATTGAGTCTCTAGTGTAGAAGAGGCCTTTGTTCTGTGTGTGTAGTATGGTATGAGAGGAACATTCTGCCAGTGGAACTGAGCAGCATTTTGAATCCATGTATTTCATGGTAAAGATCCCATATCTTTAATCTTGATGCCAGCAGAGGACACATTTTGTCCAGCAGTAATGCAGTGACATCATCAATGACATCATTTACAGTGGGCAGAAGGACTATTTTATCATAAATGCACACAAGTAAATCTATTGTTTCTATATCTAAACATGCTTTTCCCAACTGTAAAAAAGTTAAAAAAGGAGCCCATTTTATAAGCGCAATAAGACACTTTGGGGGTGTGAATGTAACAGATTTTACTGCACTTCCAAGGGCTGAAGGCACTTGGCCTGTGGCCTCATGCCTCACTATGACCCTAGGCGTGTGGTAAAATCTGATCCATGCAAATCCCGTCATGTCTTATTGCTTATGTAAAGCAAGTAGAAGTGAAGTAAATGTGACAAAACATTTGAAAATAAAATTCAAACATTTTGTCGCATTTCAAATGCCACAGGTGCAGCGTCAACTCTGGAACTGTACCAGCAACATCCCTTCTGAAAGTCCAGTCCCAAGTTTTTAATCTTCAGTCATTTGTTGACACACCATTTTGATTTGTTTATTAAAATGTATTTATTTATTGCAAACTTCAGAGATTACCTTTGAGCACAAGTGCTTGTTTGCAAAGTTTCCACGCCAAATATGTAGTCACAAAACAAATTTACAAGTACAGTAAGCAGTTCCAGAAAGAGGAAGCCAGTGGTTTGCATTCCACAGCAGCTACTGGAATTAATTTTATCTGCAACATACAAGTCAGCTAGACTTTTTATGGTCTTATTGGCTTTTTATGATCTGCTTTAGAGGAATAAAGTTTGGCAGAAATAATTTTATTAATTTCACCATGCAACTGCTAGATGCTAGATATTTGTGTGATAATGTTATACAAATTTTTATATAAACTTATTTTGACAGACTTTTAAGTACAATTTTTTGTCTCTGGTTTTCTTAGTGCATGCCTCACAGAGCTGACTTGGGCAGGTCTTTGAGAACTACAGTTACATAGTACCCATATTTAGACATCTAATGGAAATACAAAGAACCTCCTTGGCTTATAACCACAGAAAATTCACTGGTCTTTTGAACATCGCTGTGACTTAGCTTCATAATGAGAACCTACATGCAAATCCAGAATTAGGAACTATACTTATTCAAAGAAGAATTCTATTTTTATTGCAAATAACAAGATCTTGTCCTGACAATGCACAACTCTCAGCTGTGCTCTTTCTGTTTTCGAGCCTAGAAGGAAACTTAACTTGGTCTGGTTATCTTCTGGGAAATTCACATGCATAGTATGTGCCTGAGTCCTGGAAGAATCTATAAATTGATTGTGCAATACGGTAGGGAACTGTGCAAGTGAATAACTGGGTCTATTTAGGCTGTTGTATATTGGGCCATTTTGGAGTATTGATGTATCTGTGACTTTTTATAGTATTTATCCAGATCAATAATAGTTTTTGATTTCTCTATATCTTTTTATTCACTTAAAAATGGTTTGTACTAGAAAACAAGCTTCTACTGGGGCTATCATTGAAGGTTGTTTCTCCCATAAAGGGCATATTATTATCCCGGATACTGCTATTGCTATCATGAGCCAGGTGTCAGCTGGGCCCAAGGGGACTGCCACTCAAACTCAGGTACCCCCTGTAAAAAACAAAACTGGGAAAACAGCTGCCAAGAATTCTAAAAAAGTAAGAAATTTTCCCCACAAAATAAAAGATACAAAAATCAGAAAAAACAAAAATACTGAGCCACTGAAAAAGACCAAACAAATTAGAATTAATGAGATTTTTACAAAAACACTCATGTTAATAAAAGAGCAGTGGAAATCTTAAAACAGCCTGAAGTAACTGCTCTCCCAAATGTGTCTTTCATAGATAGTATTGGTATACAGCAGGGGAACTCTAGGTCAAGTCAGGAATTTTCCAGACTCTCAACAACTCCTACATTTTTTATGGAGGGCAACTCCTCCTCTCAAACCCATGAACCTAGCAATGAACAAAGTAGTCTGTCAGATACATCAGTACTGATAGTTAAAAAAATACAGAAGGCGAAAGTAATGAAAAAATCAAACTAAAAAAGCCCATAAAAGAGATTTATATTGATTTAGTCTATGGTTCTTTCACTGATTTGTCTAATTATCTTGATTTTTCCCCAGAACCTGAGTCATGTAGAAATGGGAACAATATCAGCTGTACTGCTGATTTAAAGGATATAACTGAAGACTTTCAGGAAGCTATAGCTGGGCTAAAAAGGCTAGACTCCAAAAATGAAAATAAAATTCTTTCTAGTACTCACTGTTGTCCATCCATGGATAATTATGGTATTAAAGACCCTATAGTATCCTACTCATTTAGTTTAGATGAAGAAATGAAAAAATTCATGAAGGATCCTTACGCAGCTCATCTGATGATCCTTGACCAATTAGTGCGGGTCGGTAATGAAATGGAGACCCTAAAATGTAATATTGCCACCAATGGCTGTAGATTGGATTATGTGCTTAATAAATTAGACAAGCTTGGTCCTGAGGTAGGGTCACCTTCCATAGTTACAGTATTAATGATATTTCACATGTAAGACCAGACATTCATACAATTTGCATCCCTGAATCCCTGGCTAAGAAAAAATAAGAAGACAGTGAAACAAAATAAGAAAGCAAATAAAAAGGAAACTGATTCCTTGGTCCCTGTACTGGACAATCACACATATAAGATAGCACATATAAATGGAGAAAAGTCAAGCACTATTAATCAAGATACAATTATGCTTAATCATAAGAAAGGGACAGATAATCTGTGTGATATTGTGGTAAAGGAAAACAAGCATTCAGATAAAGATGTACAAAAAGATAAAGAACAGAATTAATGTATTATGGTAACTAACAAGGAGTTTGCTAGCTCCGTGCAACTAATTAATCAACAGCTGAATCTATTTAGGGACAATTTAAGAATCTTTAGAGAGGACTGGCAGAATTGTCGTGATGAGGCGCAGTGTATCACTGATGTTTTAACTAATAAAGAAAGCATCAGTGGGGCCTTCACAAATTCTTAGTTACCAACTGAAATGAAAATGTTTGATCTGTTGGACTGTGCATTCCTATGTTTATATGGTTATCACTGGAACAAAGCCATTACAGTAGGTCAACATAAAACACAGATTATGCACCTTTTAAGGGCAGCTACTGGTGCTGACATTGTTGAAAGTGATATTATCCAACTATGGGACGATAAAGATTTTGATGCTCATAAGTGTGTGTTCATATTCTGCTCCAGTGCTAGGATAGCCAATCAAATCTGGTTAAATAATAAATCTTTGAAGTTCCAGGGTTAATCTGTGGACTTCATTAATAGAAAACAACTGAATAAGACACAATCTGAGAAAGTTATTAGACATATTAGTATTTTGGGACTGAAACCCAGCCAGAATGAAAATCAGGGAAAGCTGAAAAATGCTGTTCTCAACTAACTTACATATGGCTCTTAAGATCACAGTGTCTGATATAAAAATAATTAAAATCTATAAGCAAAAAGCACACAACAATACAGGCCAGGTTGATGTTGTACTGTTTGGTGATGATATAATGGATAAAATACTCCAGAGACACCCCTTATTGGACCCAGTTGGGGTTCATATTGTTGATAGTAATATTCTTAGCCTCCCAGCTATCAATAATAATGTTAATGCTCAAGCTAATACTGATATTCCAGTGCATAGAAATATGTCTCTCTATGGCCTGAGCAGAACTGAAAAAGAGGATAACCATAAATTAAAACTGATTATAACAGATTTATTTGAGCAGTTGCTCAATATTTCAATTGAAGACCAAAGTGCTTTAATAGTACAAAGGATGGGTAATGATTTAGAAAGAGACCAAATACAAATCACGGTAAATATATGAGCCTGTATGAAGAAATCTTGAATAACCTCTCTACATTAGATGCAATGGGACCTTACATCATCCCATTTGACTACAATACAGGTAGTAACATGGACTTTTGTCCATCTGGGAATCAGAATGCTAACCACCTCATTGTTAATATGTAGAATAAAGTTATGGAAGATCTAGGGAAACCAGATACAGAATACAATATTCCAGCATCAAACCACTTTGATGTATTTAATAGGCAAGATGAGTAACTACTGGATACAGTCCCTGTAATAGGTACCAATGATGCAGATGTAAAAGACAATATACTAATTAAATCTTGGAACATAGCTGGACTAATGACAAACTTTGTTGACAAAGATTGCATGGAATTGATGAACCAAGCTTTAATCACATGTTTACAGGAAACCTGGCATACATCAGTGAATGATGTTTTACTTCATGGCTATACTACATTCCAGGTAACAAACAACTTAAGTTTGGTAGGCCCTCAGGAGGCCTTATTACCTGGATTAAAATTATGAAAGGAGTTTCAGTTGATTTATTATTTTCAAATTCTTTCTCACAGTCATTTCTTATAAAACTGAGTTCTTTACAATTCTGTCTTATCAATGTCTACATACTGTACACCTCCTTGTAATTCCAAATTTTTCAGCTCTGATATTTGGAATTACTTAGATGATCTCACTCACAGAACATGGTCTGTAACTGCCTGTGAAAAAATACTAATGTGTGGTGATTTTAATGCTAGATTATGCAAGTATGATGGTTTTTCAGATAATGATATACAAAATTGGAGGTTTGACAATGCCTTCAAGTTTCTGAGAGCCTCCTTAGACCTAAAAACAAATAAAACAGGTAATAGGTTAATGGATATTCTAATACCTTATAATCTTATCCCACTTAATGGAAGACTAAGATGTGATTCAGTGGGTAATTATACACATTATAACGTGATTGGGCCCTCAGTTATTGACTATGTATTTTGGAATGATAGTATGAATATTTGGAGAGCTAGTGAAATATTACCCAGATTCTCTGGAAGTTGTTTCCCAACCCTGAGTGTATTATACAAACTGGTTCTTGCTTAGTTAAACAATGAGAAGTCTGTCTTAAATATATTAGGGAGTTTCTTCTAGTAAACAATAAAAGCCCTACGATTGTTATCAATACATGGTTCAATAAAGAATATTGTCAGGTGAAGAAGCATTTAAATTAGCTCATTAGCCTAGTTTGAGGGTTATCCAGTGATGATAACAACTGAAAATGAGCAACTACAAAAATAGCGACTAATTTTCTGCTCTATCATTCTGGGCTACCCTGCAAACTAGCAACTATATGGAAAAGCAATCGTGGGGAAAGGCAACCCGAAGGGGGGAATAGCAAGGGAAGGGGAGGGACATGGAAGGGGTTTTAGGGGACTGGTGTACCTGCTGCTGCCAAGCTAGCCATGTGGTGTGGGTGGCTAGCTCTGGCACAGCAGGTACTGAGTTTGGGGCTGGGACCGGGAGAGAGTAAATTTTGCCGCTGCCTGTGGCTAGGACTTAATTTTTTGCAAAATCCAGATTCTTCCTCTCCCCGACATGTACCCCCTTGAAGTTGAGAATGTTATTCAGGGGGGTTGGGGGTGCAACCCCCAAAAACTTTTTAATATTCCAGAATTCGGGTTGCCTTGAAGTGTAGATCACTGATTTGCTCTTTGGTGATACACACTCGCCATAATAGTAATCGCTGTTTTGTGATCACTGTTATGACATGGCACCATTCGAGGCAGCAAACAAACAGGTCAATATAAATCATTAAATCATCTTAGGAATACCTACAAAAAATTACTCAAAGAAAAATGTTTTTTTTATCATCACTCACAGTGGGAGAAAATGCTGAGGGCTATTAACAGTAATGATCATCAAGCCTACTGGCAACTGATAGCCCATAGCACCAGCAATTACAAAACAAGTATAGATTCCTATTTTTCTCTGGACATATGGCAAACGTATTATACCAAAATTTTTTTTGACTTGAGCCATTCGATTGACTCTTTTTGCTTAAATATTGATCTGTCACATTTTGTATTTAGCACACACTCAGATGTATTTTTTGCAATAGCTTCCATGAAAAAGAACAAAGATCTGGGCACTGATCAGATCCCAGCAGAGGTTTTTCTTGCCTCCCCCTATCTTTGGGCCTCCGTACTCACACCAATCTTTAATTTTTATGTTAAAGAATTGGATTTCCCTAGTTCATGGACAGGAACTATAATAATCTCAATTCATAAAAAAAGGGACAGGTCAGATCCTAGAATGTACAGGTCTATCTACTTATTAGACACTTGTGGGAAAATATTCTCCAAAATAGTATTAACCAAGCTATTGGAACAAATAAAATCATTCTGAGATTTATCAGAATATCAGGCTGGTTTCCACTCAAGTTATTGCATCACAGATAACAGCTTTATTTTGACTCATCTCCTTGAAAAATATTTAAAACTATGCAAACAGAAACTATATCTTGCATTTATAGATTTCAGTTCTGCTTTTGATCTGTTTCATGATGCATGCTGTGGTCGATGATGAAAGATGGGCACTGATGTAGATGTTATTGTCATTATAAAGGAATTATATGCACTGATACCTGGGCACAGGTCAGATTAGGAACAAATGGTAAATTCTTAGCTTCCTTTAAAACAAACCATGGGGTTACACAGGGCTATGTGCTGAGCCCCATGTTATTCTGTCCTTATATCAATAATCTACTTCTTTCTTTGGAAATATCATCAACAGACTCTCCCAAAATAATTAAGAAAATCTGTTCTGTGCTGGCATATGCAGATGATCTTGTTTTACTGTCACTATCACAGAGCAGTTTACAAAGAAAACTAGACATATTGAGTGACTATGCTAGTAAATGTAAACTCACTATTAATGAAAACAAAAGTCAGGTCATGATTATTGGCTCAAATAAAACAAATATATTTTAGAAGCTAGGTGATAAAAAACTCAGTACAGTTAAATCCTATGTGTAGTTAGGTTTACACATATCTAACGATGGAAACTGGGCTAAATATATTAACACCTTGCTTCCTAAATTAAAGCAAACTGCCAACTCACTGAAATCATTCAATTATAAATATGGGGAAACTCAGTTAAGCCATTAGTTGCAGCAGTTAAGGCAAAGTACTATGCTCAAATTTTATATCATACAGAACTCTGGGATTACAACAATTTTCAGGTCATTGAAACTCCCTTAAGTAAATTAATAAGAGCCTGTCTTGGCCTGAATAACTCCAAGCCTCCAGTGCTTATGTGAGAGTAATTATGATAAACTATACCACTAGCATACTCTTAAGCTAGAAAAGTGAACTACTGGGTAAAATTGTTGTCCCTCAATCATAATAGATTGCCAGCCCTTTCACTGAGGGAAAAATATCTGATACATCTGTGTTTGACCATAATGCAAAGTTTTATTATTTATATAGCCGTGCACATTCACGATCATTGCCATCTTCATATAGCACAAGGAACAGGGCTGCTTTTATTTTGCACTCAAACTGCAACTCTAATAATTCTTATCACTGCATCTTTACTTAGACTTCTTGAGTTTCTGATTTTCAGAGGGTAAACTCTACTTATAGCATGAACTGCAATGTATGCTGGCAAGAGATATGCAGGGGGAGCCAACCCTGTTTAAATATCCTCCAAATTTTTTTTATTTCAGTTTGCTGTAAGAAAAATCCTGGATTATCCTGCATTGCTTTCATATCTTGCCTGTGCTGTGACTGCTGCCACCAGCCAGTCTTGATCAGGCCTAATCCATCCTACCATGGCACCACATAGACAGGGATGTGACACTGACACTGTGAGTTGTGTCAGATCGGCGAATGACTGACACTGACCTGAGGCTGGCTGATAAGGATTTCATCATTCCAGTCCTGGTTCAAGTGGTTCATTTAATTGTGCTTCTTGTCCCATGGAGTCACTAGTGTGTCTATGCCCTGCCCCGACTGTGTGCAAGTATATGTGTGTGTGTGTGTGTGTGTGTGTATGGTGTGAGTAACTTGTCTTTTGACCTGGACCTTCCTGACTCTTGATCACTTTTTCTGTGCTGAGATCATGGTAGCCTTGGGGTCAGCAACTCGGCAGGCAGGGAGGGACTGACTAGCAGGGGGACTCAGGAGGCAGAAACAGACTGAACTGTTTGCAACATTAAAAAGTATGTTTACATACTAGTGGTTACATTATGAATAAAAAAAAGAAAAACTGTTGGAGGGTCGCACACGTTAGCCTACGATCATTGTGCCACAGTGCATTGTGGGAAACCTCTGGCTGAAAACAAACATGGAGGGCATTTTTTTTTTTTGCACAAATTAATAGGACATTTTTAATATAAATAACATTTAAACACTAATTTCTAAATGCGCCCTTTGCAAAAATAGTAACTGGGAATCATGCTGGCACATATAGTCAGGTTAGTGAATAACTTTTTTTTTTTCAGACTGTTCATTGCACTGCTGTTTTAAGGTTTCCACATGTTCAGGGTTTTGCCCTTGGCCATGTCAGATGATAAAGGGTGGAATTTTCCTCTTCTGTGGAAGGTTAGAGAAGAGCATGGTCTTTGTTTTCATTTTTTGTAATTGACACCAGTTTGTTGTTGGGAAATCTGCTTTCCAGTGACCCAACTTTATGTTGGAGAGCAGTTACTGTGGAGAGCAGCAGTAAGGCTGTCAAGGTCAGGGTTTTTGGAATAAATGATTGCATCATCACCATAATGTAGTACGTTGTCTGTCTCACAGGCATCGGGCCGCGGATTTATGAAGAGGCCAAACAGGAGTGGTTCCAAAATGGAGCCATGGGGGACACCAGTAGTTAGTCCCCTAGTGTTGGACAAACATTTATCAATCTTCACATGCTGGGAACAATCGATGAGATACATTGGCTGTATGACAGGCATCAGGCAGTTTATTAATGAAGAGGTCAAACATGAGTGGGCCCAATATGGAGCCCTGGGGGACACTGTTAGTTACGCTACTAGTGTCAGACAAAGATTTATTGATCTTCACATTCTATGAATGATTGGCGAGATAGCTGTAGAACCAGTTAACTGTGTTCTGTGATAAATCCAGGCCAAGCAATTTGCTAAGTAGGAACTTATGGTTAAACCAGTCTTAAAGCCTTAGAAAGGTTGACATATAAGCTCACATAAATAAATAAATCAATAAATAAATAAAATAAATACAGTACCTGAACTAAGTCAGGTGCTGCACCTTTCCCCCTTGAAGATATTAAGCTATGGCGGTGCATCCCAGTGTATAGTACATTAAAAAGAATAAATAAGCAAATGTATTTAGGTGTTACAGATTCATTCTCTAGATAGCCTAAATTTGAGCATATGCATTTTCTAAATACTTACAAGATAAGAAACATTTTGCATATTATGGGGCTCCAAGCACAGAGGCATGAGTGCTGGTTTACATCCCTTACCATACATACATACTGTATAAGCACAGGGGCCTGATAAGAGCAGGGAATGGCCAAATAGGGGATAGAAATGGAGTAGATAGTCAGTAGGGACATCGTACATGTTATAAGCAGGGGTGGTAGACTGAATGGGTCTATTTCTGCCATCGCTTTCTATGTAAGTATCATACCATTTGCATCTATATAGTACTTTTCATGCAAGCATCTCAAAGCACTTTACACATGCCTTGCTGAAAAATTACTGGAGTACAGCCACCTCTGGTGTAATA
This sequence comes from Neoceratodus forsteri, assembly GCA_016271365.2. Taxonomy (NCBI): domain Eukaryota; kingdom Metazoa; phylum Chordata; order Ceratodontiformes; family Ceratodontidae; genus Neoceratodus; species Neoceratodus forsteri. The sequence continues at coordinate 992,814,313 of CM057449.1, forward strand.
TGGCAACCATTCAGTACAACTACACTACACAACAGTTTTCTTGCTCTCCATGCCTAGATTTCACACACAGGAAAAGTGCTTGGCTCTTTAGGAGAGAGGGCATGGGCTTTTGCATTCCCACCTGCTGTCTAAATAAGGACGGACTGACACTGGCTGTGCAGGCAGCTGCTTCCAAGCTAGAAAGCTGATGATTTTATCATGATGCATTACAAATAACCATCAACAATTTCAAACATCATGTTCAACCTTCAAAAACCATCACTATGATCATGATTAACAATGAATAAATATGATCATTAAATGGCCATCCATGATGTTATTGAAATTATGATTGTAATATATAACGGTTTGCCGCAATCTCCTATCATGACTTTTCAGGTTTGTCTATGGTCATATCTGTATCATCTATTTCAGACTGTATCTTTTTATTTATACCCTGTGTTTGACAAGTTTTTGTCTTATTGTGCTTTGTTCCCATGATATGATTCTGTAAAGCACCTTGGGTTTGTGGAAAGATTCTGATAAGTAAAGTTTGTCTGTCTATTTAATCCCTGCAAAACATTCTGAAAAAAACAAACAAAAACAAAGTATTCCATTTAACTTTTCTGCTAAAAGAACCCACTAGAGATGGGGCAGTGCTCGACCTGGTACTGACAAACAGAGAAAGCATTACAGTTGGTACCCCCAGGTACAAGCAGTCACCATACAGTGCTATTTGGCATATGGATAGGGCAAGAGAAAAACCACACCGGGATGAGGGTACTTCACTTCAGGAGGGTAGCTTTTAAAGACATGAGAGACTGCCTCAGCAAATACCTTGAAGGGGGGGGAGATTGCCGAGTTGGGAAGTGGAAGCACAATGGAAAAAGATCAAAAAAGTGAATAATTAAGGCAACAGTAAGCTGTTTGAAGGAAGTAAGCAAGGGTAGGATGAGGAAGAGGCCACTATGGTTCTGAAAGGAGTTGGCTAAGGTGGCAAGGGAGAAAAAAACAGCTTTTAGGAAGTACAAGAAGACCCTGAGGGAGGGGGACTGGGAGGTATACCTATATAAATAAAGGGAGGGAGGAAGGAAGGAGGGTGAGGACAGCTAAGGCACAGGCAAAGGAGGTGATCACCAAGGAGGTCAATAAAAGGGACAAGACTATCTTCAGGTACATGAGTGAAAAGAGGAAAGAAAAGGGTGGGATAGTGAGCATCAGGAGATTGGGGAAACTACAGAACAAGATCAAGAAAAAGATAAAATCTTAAATGACAACTTCTGCTCTGTCTTCACAGTAGAAGGGGGGACAGAACAAAATGCATCAAAATGCACTGTGGGGAGAGGGGAACAGACACAGGTCCATTTTCGGAGGACAGAATCCAAAGGGAATTGAAAGTCTTAAAGGAAAACAAGGCGATGGACCAGACAGGATTCAACCAAGGGTTCTAAAAGTACTGAGCATTGTGATAGCTGCCCTTCTGACAACACAATTTAGCATCTCATTGGGGATGGGGTGGTTCTATAGGACAGGAGGAGGACTACTGTGCACAAGAGAGGCAGCAGGGAGGAGGCTAGTAATTGCAGGCCAGTCAGTCTAACATCAGTGGTGGGAAAATTAATGGAGACCCAACTGAAGGAGAGGCTGATGAAGTATGTGGAGGCAAATGGGTGACAGGACCACTGGCAGCATGGTTTCACAGTGGGGGCAGTCATGTAAAACAAATTTCATAGATTTCTTTGACTGGATAACTAGGAAGGTGCATCAGGGGATGGCAGTAAATGTGGCCATCTGCACTCCAGTAAGGCCTTTGACACTGTACTGCACAGGAGGTAACAATGAAACTTAGAAACCTGGGGGTTAGGAACAGGGTAGTAAGCAGGGTATCAAACTAGTTGAAGGATAGGAGGCAGAGGGTTGTGGTAAATGGCAGTCACTCAAGAGACACAAGAGTGAACAGTGGTGTGCCACAGGGATATGCAAGGAGTCTTGTCCTATTCAGTGTCTTAAGTGACATTTCTGAGGAACTGGAAGGGAAGGAGTGTCTCTTTGCAGATGACACAAAACTCTGCAACAGAGTGCACAACCAGAAAGAAGTGAAGAGAATGCAAAGGAATCTGGGGAAGCTAACCTTAAAGCCCTTCAGGCCCAATATAATGCCCTGTTTGGAGAAAGAGCCAAGCATCTCCTTTTGTGGCCTAGAGCCAAATATTTTCACCAAGGAGAGAAAGTGGGATGACTTCTCGCTTTATGCTTGCATACTCAACAGGCTGACAAGATTGTTCCATCATTTTGGTCAGATTCCGGTCACCTTGCCACCTCTGCTAGAGACATAGTGTCACACTTTCAGGCCTTTTACCATTCCTTATATGTGGCCCCTCTGGATCCTTTTGATATCTCCAACTTTGATACCTTTCTTTGGGGTCTGGATCTGCCTTCATATGGAAACACACAGATTGAGCTGTTAAAAGCTCCCTTAACCTTACTGGAGGTACACAGGGCCATAGACTCTTTAGCCCCTGATAAGTCCCCTGGACCAGATGTTTTTTCCTCAAATTTTTATAAAAAATTTAAGGAGCTGCTAGCACTGCGTCTTCTGGACATTTTCCAGCACATTTTTGCACAAGGCCTCTCGGATTTTTCATTTACAGCTGCCATTATAGTAGTTTGCCTAACCCAGGTCAGGATCACTCATTGGTCTCTAATTATAGATCTATATCTCTAATCAATGTGGATCTAAAAATCCTGGCTAAAATTCAGGCACTTACGCTAAACTCTGTCTGGGCACGTCTTCTCAGTAGGGAACAGGTGGGATTCGTGTTGGGTAGATTGTCCGCTGATCATCTTCGAAAACTCTTGCATCTTATCTCTGCGTCCAGGAACTCCCTTTTTCCATCAGCTGTGGCCTCCCTGGATGCAGAGAAAGCCTTTGACAGAGTCTCCTGGGATTACTTGTTCCACCTGCTCCCTAGGTTTAGTTTCCCTCTGAATTCATTTACTGGCTCAAGGTGCTGCACACTGGCCGCGCTCGCATGCATTATTTGTAATGAGGTGTTGTCTGACTCATTCCCATTGCAGCAAGGAACATGTCAGGGTTGTCCCTTATCCCAGTTTTTATTTAACTCAGTGATGAAAGTGAACAGGAACGCACAGGAACTCAGTTTCTGTACCTTTTTTGCAGCAGGAACGGAGTTCCTGTACTTCTTCCCACTGACACTTGAATTGAAATTCTTAAACCAGCAACAAAATGACAATTTATGGCCTTGTGACCTGAAATCAGGGTTTCCATAACAACATTTGACTTGTACAACAGTACTATTTTAGTAGACATACTTCAATATCTCTAACTGAATCTACTAGTGTCTAAACAGATAAGACGTGCCTTCACACACCTACCCTTCAGATTGAAGATCTTCATTCTGCATTTCATACTTGCCAGTGCTTGAGTTCCTGTGCTTCTTGTCTACCACTTGCACTACTGATTTAACTTATACCTCAAGCCACTGATTAGAAAAATTAAACTGTCCCTTCAGGTTCATTGTACTCCCATAGGCCCATCGCACTACAAATTGTCTGTCTATACAGATTATATTCATCTGCATGTTGCGCGCCCTTCCATTTCATAACTAGCTGCTTTGGACATTATAACCCAATTTGGTAAAATTTTTAATTGCAAGCTAAATAGCTCCAAAATGGAGATTATGCCCTTGAATGTTGCTGCTACTAGTGCCAATGTGGAGCATCTGGACCTTTTACGGGTTAAGGACTAACTGAAATATTTGGGAACATTCCTTAGCACCAATACACTTAAATTGAAACAATATAATCTGGATCATGTTCCTACTCAGATTCAGATTGACCTAAATCGTTGGTCCTTACTGCCTTTATCTATGTGCGACCATTTGAATATCCTCAAAATGAATGTCCTCCTGTGGCTCTTATATCCCCTCACAATGCTTAACCTGGCTCTGCCCAAAACATGACTTCTCCATATAAATAGAATTTTCTCTAAACTTCTCTGGTGGGGGAAACCTCCTTGGAGGGCTTTGGCTAAACTCATGAGATCTAGAGAGGCTGGTGGTTTAAAGGTCCTCAATGTTTACCTTTATTATTTGGCCATACACTGCTCTCACATTTGTTTATGGTTCTGCTCGGCTGTAGAGGACTTGGCCTCTGTTTATGTTCCTCACTGGTTGGATACTGAATGCACATTATGTTCCCAATTAGGTTTGAATTCTTGTGCCCTGTTGTATGCGCCCTCTAAAAAGATCCTTGACTCTTTAAAAGACACCCCCATAGGCCATTCTCTCCACGCCCATAAGCAATTGTGAATCTTGTTAAATCTGGATCCCTACTTTTACATTTCTCAGCCCATCTTGGGAAACCTCAACTTGAAAATTGCTGGGAAGGTTCTTACCCGGACAGCCTGGCCCTCACTGAAGCTTTTACCAGTTGATCATTTGGCACATGCTAGCAAACTTATAACCTTTACCGAGGAGCAACAGAAATGTGGTTGGCCCTCGTCAATGTGCTTCAAATACCTCCAACTCAGGCACAAGTTAATTTACCATTTGGGTGCCAACATCTGGCTTAGGGGGCATGGGGACAAGCTGCTTCCTCTGGTTTTGGTTGTACCCACATCCCATGATATAGCCTTCTACCATGCATGGTTGTGCGAGTTTCTCACTGAGAAGGAATCTAGCTTTTTTTATGTCTGGGATCAAGCCCTTCCTCCTCTGGGAGGCCCTCTTGATTGGCCCTGCATCTGGAGGGCTACATATAGACACATTAAATGGGATAGATATCTTTTCAAGCAGTTTCAAATTTTACACAATATGTTTTACACTCCAATTAAACTCTATAGAATGGGTAAACTGGCTTCGGATTTATGTATCAAGTGTCAGACGGAGCGAGGCTCACTACTTCACATTTTTTGGACCTGTGAAAAGGTGATGCCTTTTTGGGTGGTTATTAAACAGCATTTAGATCCTTTGTTGGAGCTTGACCAGGATTTCACACCCAAGATTTGTATCCTGTGAGACTTTGCTAAGACCCTAATTGATAACCAGAAACCACATATTGCTCTAATACCGGCCTGTGCCAAGAAAATCATTCTTCGGCACTGGTGCAATCAGACCGTCCCCACTTATGTGGAATGGTACCAAGAAATTCTCTTTGCCCTGCAAGCCGAATGTATTATTGCAAATATGTCAGACTCCAAGAAGAAATACAATCAGGTATAGGAGCCTCTTTATACTCTGTTGACTCTTGGTACTGGGCAATGGTTGGTCACTTAGAGCTCCAAAGTTTCACTGTCTGAAGGAGATAAAACTGAGTATGCTTCGACCTGCACACTTGTTTCATATTCCCTTTTCCGGAATTAAGGTGTTCCCCTTTTGTTTTGACCCATCTCTTATTATGGTTCTTGCAATTTTTTAGGATTAGTTCAATCTCAGAAGAAGGGGGGGGGGAGGCAGGGAAGAGTTTGATTAGAAAAAGTCCTGTTTCTGGAATATCTTCTTGTAACGGTTACAAGTCTATGCATAATTAGCTCAATGTTCATTTCATTATGTTATGGCTTAGCATATTATCTGTCACTGGTCTTTTCATGTGACTAATGTCTGCTTTGCTCTAATCAAGCTTAATAAAAATTGTTGTATTTGGAAGAAAAGGAATCTGGGGAAACTGGAGGAGTGGTCTAGGTTGTGGCAGCTAGGTTTCAATGCCAAAAAGGGCATCATACACCTGGGCAGGGAAACACAGGGCTGTGTATAAGATGTGGAGCGAGGTACAGTCACTAAGCAAGAGAGGGACCTTGGGGTAATCAAATCTGGTGATCTCGAGGTGGCAGGGCATTGTGACAAGGCACTAGACAAGACCAGTGGGAAACAGGGGTGCATAGGGAGGAGGTGTTGCCACTGTATCGCTCACTAGTGAGACCCCATCTAGAGTACTGTGTTCAGTTCTGGAGGCTGCACATCAGAAAAGACATTGACAGGTGGAAGCAGCCCAGAGGAGGGCTACCAAAATGGTGCAGGGGTTGTATGAGAAACCATACAATGAGAGGCTGTGGGAGCTCAGCATGTACACCCTGTAAGAGAGAACAGCAAAGAGACATGATTCAGACCTGTAAGATGAGAAATCATACAATGAGAGGCTGTAGGAGCTCAGCATGTACTCCCTGTAGGGAGAAAAGAGTGAGAAGATATGATTCAGACCTGTAAGTACTTCATGGGGGTGAAAAAGGTGCAGGAGGGAAGTCTGTTTCAGAGGAGGAGCACCAGAACACAGGGACATGCAATGAAGCTTGCCCTTGGGGGAGCTTAAGAGGGATGTGAAGCAATACAGCACTTCTTCACAGAAAGGGTGGTGGATGCCTGAACAGCCTGCCAGAAGAGGTGGTGGGGTTGAAAACAGCGGGGAGCTTCAAGCATGCATGGGGTAGGCACATGGGCATAGCAAGTAGAGGAAAGGGAGGCGAGGCGGGAGGGACACCATCAACCAAATAGGGTCCAGGGTGTCATAACAGGCAGGGAAATACAGGGCCGACATGATGGGCTTACTGGTCCTTTTCTGCTGACAAATTCTGTTTCTATGTTTTCTCTTCACCTTTGAACGTTGTCCTGTTAACAACTATCTGGCCACCAGTATTGGAGTAATCAGTTACAATGCATTTTTAACCCAAACACACAACTTTCATTTATTCTCATAATTCACATTATAAATTGGTTTATAACTCTCCAAACAAAGGTTCCCTTTACAAATGTGTCCTTAATGCACTTGACTATGCTTAAAACATTTCCATAAAATCAGTAAACTAATAATGTCAATTATTTTTCAACCAGACATTACCATTGTTTTGGTTCCCTAAAATGTGCTTTTTGAAATATGCAGACTTAATTTTCAAATGTCTTCACAACCAACAGTTAGCATTTACTCTTCTTTAAATTAAAAAAGGACCTAAGCAGATTATTTTATTATTAATTTTTCTTTTGCAGATATTTGTTACATTCATATTTTATCATTTAACACAGCTGAAAACTGTTGTACATTAACCCCCTTCTAATTTTGGGGGCTTACCTACTTGGGCTTCACAGAACCACCTGCCACAGTTTGCAGCAGCAAAACACCTCTGCAGCGTCTTCACTCAGTCCACCATTCTAGAACTGCTGTTCTGGGCACTGGGCAGCTGGCAAGGAGTGCTGTTTTGTTGTTCATGCTGACCAGGTGCACAGTTTGTTCTTGGCCACTGAACTGCCAACATGGGATGTGACCAGCCTGTTACCCACCATGATGGACCAGCCTTTTAAACCCACCCATATGCATTGTAACTTATGGCCAGAGCAACCTCTGTGGGACCAAATGTGGATGAATAAACATGGCTGGTGCCCTGTTCTTTGACCCCTGGCCTGCACACATGGCCAACACAGGGTATGGGGCCACAGGATAATTTTGTCCATGAAGGACAGCAAATCAGAGGGCAGGGTGCCCTGATGTAAGAAAATATAAGAGGAAAATAGTGAAGGCAAGGGATCTGCCAGTAAATCCAATAGCCAATAAGATGCCTTGATTTGTGATTTAGCTTGCCCCCACTAAGGACTAAGCTAATAGGAGGGTAGGTGGAGACTGCAGCATACAGCAAGAGAGAGTGCAGATCTGTTCTGAAGAGTGGAGAAGAAGCAACTTCTGCTAGCAGTGGAAACAAAGTAGGCCTAGCTGTGTGTTTTGGACTTGGGCAGCCATCTAAAGAGACATGTTCCTGCATGTAACTGCCACCAAACAGCAGAGAATGAGTCTGATCAGGCAATCACCTGAAGAATGAGAATGTTCTAGCTGTAGCCAAAGCCATCATTGAGATCACAACTGGTATATATGTGACATATTACCTACACTCGCCAGTTTGTCGTCATAGAAGTTCCTGCATGGGGATGAAGAGGAACAACCCCATATGGAGTAAAGACCAGTAAGGATGAACTGTACACCCAACTGCTTAGTTCTGCAAGCCATTTGAAGCACTGTAGGGACTGCTGTGACAGCAGAACACAGCCCTCGAATGAGGTAGCAGCCGAATCATGAGGTGAAGGGCTATCTCATTATTGATGTGTTTTCAGGGCATAAGGACTGCAGAATCATGATTCGTGTGGGAACACTTGAAATTTATGGGAGCTCCAAAGGATTTGCTGGGTTGTTGGTGCACCAGATTGGAGGACTAAGTGAAGTTACCTGTGGGAGGCCAGTGTGGGATTGCATCTTATCCATTGTTTCTTTGTTGGCTTAACCCTTGCCTTTCCTTCCCCAAAGCGTTGTTTCTGTCCCCCCAAAAAAAATTACCCCATGTTCTGTGTTATATTCATTGTGTTTTATTGCTTTATTTGCATTGTCTATTCTTAAGCATTGTGGTGTGAGCCTGCTGCAGGGTCGGACTGGAGTACTGGGGCTGACCTGGAAAGCAGATACAGGGGTCCACCTTAAAAATTAATAGGGGTAGAGCCCAGGGTGACAAACATATTTCAGTATTCCACTTCAATTTGATACACTAGCTCTGTGTTTGCCTCTCACATTTACTTGCATTGCCAAAATAATTAGAAAATAGGTAATACATGAAAAGATTTTCAGAGTTTAGAAAGTGGTCAGTAACTCAGCAGAGGGGGGCCCAACTGGAAATATCTAGATATCCTGGTGGGCTGGTATGATTCTGGCCTGCTGGTTACTGAAACTGCTCTTTTATTTTCCAGGGGGCATTGTCATGTGTTCTAAAACTGGAAGGGGCTTCCAGAGATGGAAGCACCATGTCATATCTGATTCCCCAGACAAGTTACAATGGATCCAGAGCCATCAACCTGAATATTTAATGGTAAAGCATTACAACAGCTGCACCAACATGCATCATGGATGAGGATTAAATTTGTTTTAGCAGTCCCCATGCGGCTTTTAAACTCACATTTTGGAACAATTATCACAGTAAACATCCTTTGCACATTTATAAATCAACACAAGTCCTTGTGCCTATTGAAGATTCAGGAATAATAAAAAATGATCAGTTAGTGATATGAAAGTTATACTTTTTTAATGATAAAATCATGACCTTGGTAATGATCTTAGATCATCATAATTTTTGATGGTCATATGGCACCAGTGGATGATTGACAGTGATCACTCAAAATTGATCTTAAAAAAGTATAAGTGAAGATTTACTGATGTTCTCCCCTCCACCTTTGGTGGGGCTTACCTTTTGCTCCACTGAGCCCACCAGTCTTGCTGTCACGACTTTTGTTGCTCCTTCCAGCCCTGAGGTCCTGGGCTGCTAAAAGGAGGACTAAAACAGGAGTAAAGAGGATTTCCCTGCATAGTTGGTGCAGTCTGCATCATGCACACTGCAACTTCAACCCCACACAACTTCAACAGCTCTACTGCAACACTTGGCTGCCACTGACAAACAGCATGATAACACACACAAAATTGAGTATATCCATAAAGCTGACCAACCGATTGGGCTAAAGCATAAACTGTGAAAAGCACAAATAGCAGACACATTAGGTTTCCTGAGAATAGGAGCCCTATTTAAAATAAATACATTTGGGCCAGAGCACAAAGAACTACATGGAGAGTCATTATTGCCACCTTTGTTCCCAGAAGAACATAGCAACCAGTGTTAGAGACTGGAAAACAACTAATCAGGTTGCAAGCAGCCTGCAACAGAGCTGCCAGGTGTTACACGAGGTCCTTGCACCCTAATTGGTACCCTCAGAGGTACACTGTAGACAGCTAATGCTTAAGCATAGGTTATACTAATATATATAGGGCTAAGGGCATCTACCGTATAAGAGTAGATGTCAGGATATGAATACACATTGTTGTAATCCACTTTGCTTGCTAATACACATATATTTTACCATGTATTTTCTGTCTATTTCTTACTTGTCAGATGCCAAGACACCTGTCCTTGAAGTAATTATAATATGTAAGACGGCATTGCCATCTTTTGGTGATTTGTATTACTACACTTAGTTATGTAAGACTCTGTATAAGAACTCTTTTGTTCTCAAACTGATGACTTTACAAAATTGTATAATGTTATCTTGGACCATGGAGCCACCTCTAATTTAGCCAATAGGGCTCATCTCTGTAACTAGAAATGTTTCTATCTTTTGGTAACCATAGTAATCATCATAGGTATATAATGTAATGCACAAGCTTTACACCTCGGAGACCCGAGAGACCCAAGAGACTACAGAGAAACCTCGAGGTGTAGGGAACGCTTAGCACTGGCTCCCGGCTCGTACTGGTAAGAACTGCTTAGGGCAACTGTGATTTATCCCTTTGGTAGTAATAAACTTGTGTATTACTCTAATGCAATGTGTTTGTGATTACCTGCATTCCCAATATCGTCAAGAATCTGAAAGTGAGGTTTAGACCTCCCAACACATTGGCGACCGCGTGCAGGCGATATTTGGTGTTTTTAAGTTTTCACTTGTTGCTTAAACCTTTTCCCTTCCCCACGGGGACAGTAGGTGTACATTCCCGTATCACCTCTCCCATTTTAAAACCAGTTTGTAGTCACTTGCAAAGTCTGGCTGACTTTTTGGGTGTGGTCGATGCCGTCTCGATCCACTCCATAGCAACTTTGAATTGCAAGCCTGCAACTAATACAGTAGCCCAGCTGTGTTTAAAGTACTTGTGCAGTGGATCAGTACGCAGCACGCTGTCTTTTTCACAGTTTGAATTTCCGTTCCCTCCCACATAATGGCCACAGTATCAGATATCTGCGCAGAACTGAGACTCGATGTCTCGAACTTCCTTGCCTCCCATGGAGGATGGGCTGACTTCGCGCGGGACTCAAGTCAATCCAATAACCTTGTACTGGGGATCTCAACCCAGTACACAGAGATGAGAATCAACCAATAAGCGGCATGCTAAAGGGTTGATGGTCGCAACTCTCTATGCTGCTTTGGAAGCCTCCGAAGTGAGGTTTCGAACCCTTGATCTGCGAATTTCATCTCTTAAGCAAGAGATGGGTTTGCAGGAAATAGAATGTATCAGATTGCAGCAGAACTTGGAGTCTGAACTCCAAACTCTGTGGAATGAAAAGGATTCACTATTGCATCATTCAGCCCAGGCTGGTGAACAGGAACTATGTACGTTGAAGCAGGAGTGTGAAAGTTTGAGACAGGATAAGAGTCAGGTTGTGCAAATGAATGATTTGCTGAGTGTTGCGAATGCTCAGTTGAGTGATGAAATGGGTGAGCTTCAGGATGAGATCAACCAGGTACGTAATGACTTAGAAATAGCTTTCAGGGACAATCGCTAATTGAGCGCCATGTATCGAGTTTTGCAAAAGCAAAAGCAAGATCAGGTTGATATGGATGTTGCAAGTGTGAATCACAATGAATGTAGAACTAAGATGGCGACACTGCACTATCAGCGAGAGGTTTTGGCTGGCCATGTTAAGGCAATGGGGGCACCTTCTTGCTCGTGGAATCATCGAAGGGAGTTATCTGATGATGACATTTCACAGTACAATGCCCAGTCATGCCCCTACTATGGCCCAGACTGCCCACCAGCCATCCACAGCATGGCGGTCCCCGCCCAACTCCCCAGGTCACACATCGATGACATTGTGATGCTCATCATGGGAAACACCAACATGGCGGCGCCCATGATGGGGGGGAGCTGGCCTAAGCCTGGTCCCGACGGCACCTCCGGTAGCTGTTAATAATGTGGAAGACTGGCAAGAGATAGAAACCATGATTGAAAGAGTGATAGGCAATGTTCCTCTTCCTGAAAGAAGCATGAGGGCTATTAAAACCCAGATTAGGCAGCTTTTTCAAGAAGCTGGCACTCAGGAAGGTATTGTCCGCACTGCGGCTGAAGCTGCAGCTCGTGCAGCCTTGGATGGTGCTCGAGACACTCTACCTTTGCCTGATCGATCCGCTAATCCCCTACAAATGGCCTACTCTGTTCAGCAAATTGCTGACAGTATCGGTCGGATGAGCCCGTCTGACAACTTCAGCTGTCACTTGGAAAAGGTACGTTCTAAATGCGAGATGCTCAGCCTCGCTGCAGAATATCAGGTCCAAATACTACACCAGACCATCGATCCTGGTTTGTGGGCCAAACTCCCCAAAGCTGTTCACCAGGATGGGAACGCTACCTTTGACAAGGTTGCAGCTGAGCTCATTTCTGCTCACAGTCCAGGTGTAGTAGGAGTGATGCTTGCATATCCTGTGAAGCAGAATGAAAAAGGAAGTCCAGCGACTTACCACCAGAGACTCTGGATGGCCTACCGAGCTGGAAAGCACCTGGCACAAGAAGCTGCAGATGTAGATCTTATTGAATATAAGACCCTGTTCCTTAGGAACATGATTCCAGCAGTAAGAGAAAAGGTAGAGCCAACAACTTACCCAAATACGGATAGGTTTGCCAATATTCTTCAGAAAACCGAGAGGGTGTATCAACTGTATATCCGTGATTTGGGCTCCAGTTCCAAGAAGATAGCTGCCGTGGAACCCGCTTCACGTACCACGACACACTACACAGTGGAAGGGCAGGCTCAACGCCAGCAGGCACAACATCTGCCAGGCCCTCCAGCTGGTAATCAACACCCCCAACAGGCCCAGCAACAACAACCACATCAATAGCAGCAATGGGTTGGGAACCAGAACTGGCACAAGAACAGGAAGCATAAGGGTAGAGGTAAACCACAACAGAGAGCAGGTCCTTCATATAGGGAGGCAGCTGAAGAAAATTGGAAATTTCGAGAGCTCCTGGGACAAGTGCACTCTGTGATGGATGCTGTTCCCAATCAGACCCTTGCGGCAGTACAACCGGCAGCCCAGGCCACAACTGGCCATGGAGACACCAGAGGTACAGGCTCCCAGACCCACACAGGCCTGAACCCAGAAGCTCCTCCCTATATAGCATCAGTACAGCATGGTGAAGTCATTCACGCAAGTCAGGCTCAACCTCTGCATGCTTCCGCAATATGGATTGACAATTACAGGCCCCAGTCCGTATTGTAAACAAGCTGGTCTTGGATACAAATGGAAGGCCCTGCACCGAGGCCGAGGTCGGGGGCCACCAACTAGTAGTTTTGCTAGATACAGGTGCAACTGTATCTGTGCTACATGACAACACCCAGATACGTCCCCTTGGTCTACCAGATGAAAGACCAATATGTCAGGAGTCGATAGTACTAGGCTGCCTGCATACCATTCTCTACCCTTACCAGTAGAGTTAAGCCACTTAAAGGCCTCACACACTTTCCAACTGATGGTATTGCATGATCATCCTAGTATTCTAGGAATCGACTTCCTTTCGCCACATGGCTGTGTGGTGGACCTAGCTAACATGCTACTGATACAGATTCAAGGTCAATACCATACTGTTTTGATTCCTGACTCACACGTTGTGGCAACGATATCTGCCAATGACGAACAGTTTGATGTCATAGATTTGTTCAAGAATCATGAACTTTTTACAAAACTCCTGCCTATTCTGCAATGACATTTAGAGGCATTTGCAGTTAACAAACATGACTGTGGTAGAATGCACACCATCATTGAAGTGCCAGGCCCTGCACATGAGAGGCAAAGGCAGTATCCTTTCCCAACTGAGGCCTTGCCTTCCCTTAGAGAAATGATTAAGTCACTCCTCAAACAAGGAGTAATCAGAACTTGTGTTTCTACTGCCAACTCCCCAGTATGGCCCGTGAAGAAACCCACAGGCACCTGGAGACTTACTATTGACTACAGGAAACTAAATCAGGTCACTCCCAGTTGTTCCCCAACTGTGGCATCAGCACCAGATATGCTACGACTTCTAACCCCTGACTTGAAATGGTTCAGTGCCCTGGACATCTCCAATGGTTTTTGGTCACTGTCATTGGCCCTTAACAGTCAATATAAATTTTCCTTCACCTTTGAAGGAAGACAGTACACGTGGACTTGCTTGCCACAAGGATTCCATAACAGTCCATCCCTCTTCCATCTCCATATGATGGATGCCCTCAAGAGTTTCTCTACCCCCCAGTGTCTTCTACAATATGTGGATGACCTGTTGCTGGCCACAGCCACACAGGAACCACGTCTGGATCTCTTGGACAAACTATTGACTCTCATTCAGAAAGCAGGCCTGAAATGTAACCCAGAAAAAGGACAATTGTGTCAGAAAGGAGTACTCTTTCTGGCTCTAAAAATAACTGACCAAGGTCAGAGCCCTACCTGGAGGAAGGTACAAGGATTGCAAGACTTGCCATTACCTACCAGTGTGGCAACTCTTTGAAGGTTTCTAGGTATGGTAAACTATTCGAGAGATTTCATTTGTGATTTTGCTTAGAAAGCTGCTCCTCTGTATGAATTACTCAAAAAGGATGTACCATGGACTTGGGGCCCTATTCACACCCAGGCTGTGACGTCACTGAAGCAGGCCTTGGCCTCCACCCCAGCACTGGTAAACCCCAATCCAGCACTACCATTCCATCTGGAGTGTGCCACCTCTGACATTGCCATGTCAGCAGTGCTGGCCCAGAAGGTGCATAGCACCTTGAGACCCATTGCATATGCCTCACAGCTCTTGACCCCAGTGGAACAGAAGTATGGCCTTTGTGAAAGGAACCTTCTGGCCACCTACTGGGCTGTCAAGCACTTCCTGTATATCATTGGGTACTCACCACTAATCATTAACACTAACCATACACCAACCACCTTTTTGCTCTCAGACAGAGTGAAGGATGGGTCAGTCTCTAACACCAGGCTGACACACTGGTCACTTCTTCTCCAGGACAGGGACATACAGGTACAGCCGACTAAAGTTCCATCTATACTAGCTCATGTCCTCCTTTTCCAGGGAGAACCCCATGACAGTACACTACAGTCACCTGATCTCCCAGATCCAGGTCCTTTCTTCCCTGCCACACCACAAGTACTCGAGAGTACCTCTTTGTGCTGTATCTTTACTGATGGTTCAGCATCCTACTATCAGGGAAAACAGATTGCAGGGATGGGTATTTTGGTGATCTACCCTTTTGGGAACACTGTCAAGATATCTAAACGCTGTAGTGTAGCTTCATCACAGTATGCAGAGATGGCAGCGGTGACCTGTGCCCTCGAGTTCATTCAACATGGAACCGAGGATACCATCATTTTTACAGACTCTAACTGGGTTTGTTGTTCCCTTACAGAATTTCTTCCTATCTGGCAGAAGAACTCCTTCCTCTCTTCTGATGGCAGTCCAGTGAAGTACAAAGAATTGGTAATATACATACATGCACTGGCACAGAAATTTGCTCACAAACTTTATGTACACAAGGTTAAAGCCCACTCTCTCCATGACCCCAATCATGCCTTCAATGACACAGCAGACACCCTTGCTAAGGAAGGGGCCCGAGGAGGGGACGTCTGGATGATGGACCATCCAGAGGCTAATGCAGCTGTACACATTGCAGCACTCAAAAAGAAATCTGAATCTTTTTCTCCCTTGGACCTCTCTGCAGCCCAACAGCTGGACACTGAACTCAAAGAGGTGTTCAGATTCCTTGACAAAGGTACTGAAGAAAAACTTCCTACACATAACCCTTATCGGAGACATGAAAGGAAGTTACGCTTGTCACCAGATGACAAGCTCATTTGGTTTCAACCAGATGACTCTCCCACCAAGTTGTGGGTAGTCCCCAGACACTAAGATCTGAGTTCTTGCACCAAGTGCATGACATTCCTACTGGTGGACACCAGGGAGCAGAAAATACCCTCCAGCGACTCAGGACCACTGCCTGGTGGCCTGGTATCACCAAAGATGTTAAACAGTACATAGACAACTGCCTTGTTTGTACACAAAACAACCCCATCCCAACCAAACAAAATGCCAAACTTTTACCACAGAGACATTCTGGCCCTTGGCATGCCATCCAGATTGATTTTATTGGCCGTCTGACCAATACTAGCAGAAATAATAAGTATGCTCTTGTGGTAACTGACCTCTTCTCAAAGTGGGTGGAGGCTTTCCCCACTAAGACATGTACAGTGAAGACTACTGCCAAAATCCTGGTGGAACAGATTTTCTCCAGGTGGGGTCTACCCCTCAAGGTAGACTCTGACAAAGGAACTAGTTTTACAGGTGAGTTGATGAAAGAATCCCTTGAACTCCTTGGAGTTCAGCAGAAGTTCCACATACCTTACCATCCTCAATCTTCAGGTCAAGTAGAAAGAGCCAACAGTTGGATTAAGCAAATGCTTTCCAAATTTATTGAGGACAATCCCAAAACCTGGGATTCCCTATTGCCTTTACTCCTTATGGCAATCAGGGGCACACCCTCAGCCACCACCCAGCTCACGCCCTTTGAGGTGATGACTGGTAGACAGATGAGATTACCTGAACACCTGTTGTTTGACCTGCACACCCCTACTGCAGACCGCGTGTCTGTGGATCAGTATGTGGAAAAACTCAGAAAATACCTCATACACACACATACACTTGTATGCTGCAAATTGCATGGGCAAAGCCCAGCAACAATCCAAGATACAGTTTGACAAGCACACACAAGAAGTGGATTGGCAAGTTGGAGATCAGGTAATGGTACTTCGATTTGCACATCCTACCCTCTCCTTCTCCAACAAGTGGGAAGGCCCATACCCCATTGTCAACAAGCTCAGTCCGGCAGTCTATCAGGTTAGACTCCTTCACAACAACAAATTGACTGACAAATGGTTACATGCAAACCAGCTGAAACTGTATAAAGGAGCTTAACTTACTTTTCCTCATCCCATTGGGCGGAATTGTACTAACATACTAATCTTTGATCTTCCTTTTCAAATACACTGACAAGATGGCTATCTTGTTCCTTTATTTCCTCCTCTCAGGAGTGATCCCTTGCATCCAAGGCATGGTACTGGACCTCCTATGACACCTCGACCCTCCAGCACCTCCTCCAGAGGGAGTATTCATCAATATACCAGATAGCATGATCACTATCCAGGAAGATTCAGATGCTTACCTTACTGCCTCGGTTGTTGCTCCTGATAAATCTACCCTTCAAATTGAGTGGCAAACCACATCACAAGGACAAATTCTCCCTGTGGCCAAACTCTTCAAAGAAACTTTCCAGGGTTGGCCCAATGCTAAATTATCCCCAAATGGTTCACTGTCCTTGTTACAAACTGCATTAAGACATTCTGGTTTGTACAATATAACTGCCTTAATAGATCCTTCTTACTGTAATTCTTTGTCCAAAGATTCCGCTTGCAGAGTTGTGCTATACACCACATGGCTTCTGCAGCCATGTACCTCTCTGTGTTACCACCCACTGATAAGCAGCTTTTGAAATGTCCAAAGCATAACCCTGGTCCCCGTAGTGGTCTCACAGCCACTGCCCTCCCAGGTTCTTTGATCAATAACTTACAGTTTATGCATATACCTGTTTTGTTTAATCTTACTTACTGGAATATGAAAGAGTTTGGTATGTGTCACAATACTAATACATCAGCATTTTATAGTACATTATTGCTTGATAGTTTAGCTGCATTTCAGATTCATACGCAGGATTCTTTTGCTGGGGTCTATTCTACTGAACATAGAGGTAACTTCAGGAGGAAGCCCTCTCCTGATAATCTGAATCATAAACGTAACAAACATGAAGTTGACAGTTCTGATGTCACAGGTGCCACAGGTACTGTCACAGGTCTTTTTGGTACTGCTATGTCTATTTGGAATAAAGCAGACATTGCTGCTATCAAAAGTCATTCTGCTAAGTTCTCCAGTGGCTTGGTTAATAACGTGTTACCTCCATTATTGCATGGTGTGGATGGCCTTAGTCAGGAAGAAAGATACACTGTACACAACATGCATGACATTGCTAAGGCATTCACTGATTCTAAAGATAAGATCAACGCACTCATATTATAGAACAACAGAGAAGCAGATAAACAATACATTGCTAGGGAGATACTCTGCTCTACTTATGGCTCCTACATTATCACTACCATCAACAACCTCTTCTGTGATTTAGAATCTGGAAGAATTCCTGACATTATACATGATAGACACATTTCCAAATGGTATTGTCCAAGGTGTAAAACCACTAGCTGTGTTTCCATGTGTATGCAACAGACTTTGACTATTCCTCTCTCCACAGCTAGGAATTTGGGGTTTGTGACCAGATACCCTAATACTGGTCCTTGTTTCACTGCTAAGGAATGTTCCATAACAGATATCATGTTTGTTTCTTTCACTGTCTCCTTACCATGTTTTGATCCTACTACAGCTTTGTTCAACAAGCTTGCACTGGTTCAGTTCATAGGGCATTTGGACGAAAACCTCTACAGAGAACGCCTGGATCTACCACCTCTACTGGTCTACCATCCTTTCCTGGATGCCTGGGTGGCTCCGCACACGGACTGCTGTGTGAAAAAGCAATATATCTATCTTTGCCGATGTGATGTGTTTGATATTATATGGCCTGTTTGTGGCTACTCTCCAGATAGCACTGATTGGACTTTCACCATGGATGATGACATCACTGAGAATGGCACCTACTCTTTCGACTCAACTTTGGCCCCGGATCAGCTGTACAAATCCTATTGTGTAGAGGTTCATCGCCTGTCAACACGGATTTCCAAGATGACATTCACCTGCCCTGTCCAGTTGCAAAAGTGGAGACTGCCTACTGTGCGCTCACAGTACAATTCTGATGGAGAATACTGTGTTGTCAGCAATCATAAGACTTACACATATGGTTCTGTTACTTGTGCTATTGAATACCCCAATTTCTGTTTTGTTCCCCACCAGAAAACTGTTATTGGACATACTGTTATAACCCCCGTCCCCCTTATGGATGCAGACATTATTGATGGTAACCCAGATTATCTACTCACACTATCAGAATACTTGCCATACTTTTATGTACACATAGACCCACTTACACTGAAATCACTTTTAGACAGGAAAGACACACACCTCATCCACATCAGCAATAATATCACCAAAGCCAATAAAGCTGTTCTTGACTTGATTAATGATGGAGATATGAATAACGCATAAACTAACACATGGTTAGAAATCACTTTTAAAGGTTTTGTTATTATACAAGCATTTTTGATTTTCGCTTTGATTATTATGCCTTGCTGCCTACAACATACACTACGCCAACACTGTGAGCAGCTCGAGTTCCTTTACAAGGCTCGCTGGTCGGGATTGTAAACGACCACTGCTCCTATTCTTTCCCTAGACATTTGCCTGTGTTGCCCCAGGAGGCAACAAAGGGGGGAATTGTTACACAAGGTCCTTGCACCCTAATTGGTACCTTCAGAGGTACACCGTAGACAGCTAATGCTTAAGCATAGGTTATACTAATATATATAGGGCTAAGGGCATCTACCATATAAGAGTAGATGTCAGGATATGAATGCACATTGTTGTAATCCACTTTGCTTGCTAATACACATATATTTTACCATGTATTTTCTGTCTATTTCTCACTTGTCAGATGCCAAGACACCTGTCCTTGAAGTAATTATAATATGTAAGACGGCATTGCCATCTTTTGGTGATTTGTATTACTACACTTAGTTATGTAAGACTCTGTATAAGAACTCTTTTGTTCTCAAACTGATGACTTTACAAAATTGTATAATGTTATCTTGGACCATGGAGCCACCTCTAATTTAGCCAATAGGGCTCATCTCTGTAACTAGAAATGTTTATATCTTTTGGTAACCATAGTAATTATCATAGGTATATAATGTAATGCACAAGCTTTACACCTCGGAGACCCAAGAGACCCCAAGAGACTACAGAGAAACCTCGAGGTGTAGGGAATGCTTAGCACTGGCTCCTGGCTCGTAATGGTAAGAACTACTTGGGGCAACTGTGATTTATCCCTTTGGTAGTAATAAACTTGTTTATTACTCTAATGCAACATGTTTGTGATTACTTGCATTCCCAATATCGTCAAGAATCTGAAAGTGAAGTTTAGACCTCCCAACACAGGGCTCCTAGAACAGTACAGGACGCATTAATTCTGCCCATGAGTTCCCACCTAATAAGATATCAAGTGACAGTCAGACAACCCCTCCTCCTGTGCTGCCAGAAAGACTGACCAACTTGAGGCTGTCTGCTATTGTGCTGTGCGTAAGACTTGACAGCAACAGGATAGTCTGCATGAGAGAGTGCAGAGGCAAACTTGCCATCTGCACGGTGTGTGCAAGCCTACACAGACACTGTAGAGGGAGACTTGTGTTTTCACAACTGAAAAGAAGGAGATTTCTAAACACTGATAGTGAATAACAAAAGAATTCCATTTATGGAAGATAAGAGTTCTGTGAGAGTAAGCTATCCCACAGTTTCTGCTCTAGTGTGGAGTAGGACACTTTGTGCCATCTCAGACCAAAGGGCCTGTAATCAGACAGACTTACACAGCTAGTCTTAGGAGCCATCATCACCAGTCACTACAGACTGGTGATTGGCTCAGGGTGCTTTGGGAGGTGCTTTGAGGTAGTACTAGTCATGGTGATAGACACTCCTCAGCAAGTGCTGTATTCTACGGTGAGTAACCAACTGATGAAGAGAGCATGAGCCATGCTGATCTTCCAAAGTCAGTAACAGGCCAACTGACATAATGCCATGCAGAGCCTTTGGAGCTGATCCAGAGACTTGCTGAGAACAAAATAGAAAGGGACATGGGGGTAGTCATATCAGAAGACCTAAAGGTGGGCAAGCAATGTAAGAAGGCAGTAAGGAGGGCTGGGGAGATACTGGGATGCATACAGAGAGGCATTACCAGTAGAAAACAGGAAGTTGTTAACCCTCTGTACAGACAGTTGTTGAGACCTCATCTGGAGTACTGCATGCAGTTCTGGAGACCCCATCTCCATAAGGACATAGATAGGATGGAGGCTGTCCAGAGGAGGGCAACTAAAATGGTGCAGGGTCTGCACCAGAAGCCAAAAAGAAGAGAGACTAAAGGAGCTTAATAGGTATATCCTCGAGGAAAAGGGGGCATGATAAAAACTTTCATGTCCCTCAAGGGAATCAACAAAGTCCAAGAGGGTAGCATCTTTCAGAAAAAGAGATGTGCAAGAACAAGGGGGCACAATTTGAACATAGATGGGGGATGACTCAGAGGTAATGTGAGGAAGTAATTTTTCACAGAGAGGGTAGTGGATGCATGGAATGGCCTTCCTGAGGAAGTCGTGGAGTCAAAAACAGTGGAGGAATTCAAGAATGCATGGGACAGACATAAGGCAATTCTAGTGGGGGTAGGAGGAAGTAGCCTTTCGGTTAACTAGTATCTGCAGCGTATCCACTAGGTAGGGAAATGGGCAGACTGCATGGGCCAAGCAGTCATTATCTGCCATCAAATTTTATGTTTCTATAAGTTGGTACATCCAGCCAGGACTGCATTTCTTGGTCAAGGAGCTGTGAATATCCAAACAGAGCCTTGGCCTTGCACTTGTTTAGTTAAATGTTTGTTCTTTAGAACTTTATTTCTAACTGAAATGTTTGCCTTAATCACCCATACAGACTATCTGGATTACAAATAGGTCATCAAATAGTGCACTTTAATTTAGTTTTTGAATGTCCTTCACCCACTATCACATGCTCTTTGCCGGAAGCCAAAAGAGGAGGTATGCCAATCCCTTCTCAATTTTGTGCAGTCCCACTCTACCCTTGAGCAGGTTCCCTCGTTCCAGTACCTAGGGATTACAATCAACAAGTCCCTCTCCTTCAATGAACATATACAAAATATTACCATTGCTGCCAATAGAAGTTAGGGGCCCTATATAGGCTTTGGTTCTGCCTCACACCTGAGGCTAGGGTCCAGGCAGAAAGAGGGACAGTTCTACCCTTCCTGGACTATGGTAATGTGGTATATGGCGCAGCCTCTGAAACCAACCTGCACAGGGTCCATACTACCCTCAGCAAAGCATGCTGCTTTGTTTTAGGCACATATCGCCTTACACACATGTGCAACCTTTATATTGGGACATGATGGCTTCCTCTCATGGACCGAGTCAAGCTCCACTCCTGCCTTCAAGGGAAGAAGGCCCTTCTAGGTCTTGCATCCCCTCCCTACAAGCCTTACTCTGTCCGGTCCCAGATGAGCACTCCACTAGAAGTGTTACAAGACATGCCCTAGCAGTGTCTTTCAGAAGAACTGCCTTGGGGAGGTGAGCCTTTACAGTAAGGGCCCCCATCCGGCTAAATGAGCTCCCCCAGGCCACTACTAGCCTCACTCGTCTTGGTCAGTTCAAATCTGAAATTCAGAAGACCATCTCCCCTCCAGTACAATGTTGCTATAAAGAACACACCAGCTATTTCTAGCCCTACTGGTGTCCCTGACACAATATGGCTTAGCTGCGGTGACCCATGGCTCCTAAGAATCTCCCGCTAATCCCCACCTACCCACCCCTTGGTCCCCCATTCCCCCTCCCCCTCACCCACTTAGCCTTCCTGATCCTCCATACTTCCCACCTCCACACCCGCTTAGCACCCCCCAACCCTTAAGCTATCACCCACCATTGTGCTCTCCCCCTCACTCGTCTAGCCTGTAGCCTACTCTCCCTTAATGGCTGTACTTGTTGGTGGTCACATTAATTGTTCCCTCTGGGAACCTATCTAAGCTCCATAGCTGCATTCTGGGAATTCTCATACTTTGTACATAGTTGGAATCTGCACTTTATTTGCCTAATCTGTTATGGGACTATTTTTCTCTGTATTATGTAATTAAGTGATGGCTTTTGCAATGTATTCTGTCTCTCCCCATCCTTCTATTTGTAGTGCTATATAGCCTTTTTAATGATGTGTAACTGACAATGCCTACTAGCTGCTTCTGTTTTTCTCCACTGTCCATGTACCTGATGTTCCCCCACCCTCTGTTCGACGAGGATCCTTTGTAAATGAGCTTTTAGCTCAAAGGTTGTAATTCCGATTTTACAATAAATAAATAAAATAAAAATAAATGCAGTGTGACTGATGACGAGCATACACTACCTCAATGGCTGTATACCCAGTGATGTACTGGTAGCTCCCTAAGAGACTAGGTCTAAATAGTGGTACCAGTAAGAAACTGGGGTAGTAGCCTAAACAGTACAGTTATGCAGTGATGCACTAAAGGGTGAGGGTGGGTGCTGGCATAAAGCAGCTGCCATTGCCAGGTGGCATTTTTTTTATTTCATAATACAGTATTGACACATTGTTTGCCAAGATTCATTGTTCCTGTTCCCCAATAATCATATTTATTGGTTGTACTATTTATTTAAAAGGCCATGTAGAGTAAGTGAACTGAAGTTGAATATCTCAGCTGATCCTACTCTAGCTGTGCATCATTCACAGTGCATATTCCTTGGGGTCAATATATTGTTAGGTAGCCCAACAAATTTGGTTGTAACTGTTATCTGTTTACTGACAGCTTATAGTGACACTGGATTTGATAACATTATGAACTGCTTCCAATAACTTAACAACAATTCTGAAAAGGGGATTTCAATATAAATGTGCACGGTAAAATGATTAAATGTATTCAAGACAAAGTTAATGATCTCAATCTTTCAGATAGTTCAGGAATTAACTGGATTAACATACTGTACAAAACTGGTTCAGAGATACTCCTTGACTGAATTTTGGTCACTACACCTGACAGGGTCCCAACTGTCTGTGTGTACCCTATGTTTAAAGTAACCATTTCCCTGCAGCCTGTCAGTAGTCAGTTACACTATCTAAATTACCTCATTTGAGCATCAAGGTTATGGTTTTACCTAACAATGGAGTATCCTGTTCACTTGGGTGTTCAACAGTGGTCCGCTTTAGTACCTACTGTACTACTTTGTGTCTATTACTTATTACACTGTCTACTTTATTACTAAATTTTGGATTATGTTATATGAAGATGATGTAATTTTTACTAGTTACAAGGATTCTCATGTCTTATCCAATCAACTGCATGATGATTTAACTCTGTTCAGTAATGGGTTATTGATAGTAAGCTTTACCTAAATGCAAGAAAGACAAAACACATGTTACGTGGTACTAATAATAGACTTATGTGTGCCCCAAGCTTAGCAATAACTGCTCTTTCTGGTGACAGGTTACAGCAGGTTCATATTCTCACTAACTAGGTTTTACGGTACTGTTGATTGCTCTTAGAGATAGCTTTCTCATATTGACAATGTGGTTAAAGTATTCAGTTTTAGGTTTGGCAGCTTATTTTGAAATAAGAGAAGTTTTACCATGTAGGCCCATAAATAGCTTGTCTCAAATTTTATGTAGCCCATCATTGACTACTATGGACTAGTGATTTTTTCTGGCTCAAGCAATTTTGCGATTAAACCTCTTTCAGATTTAAACTTGATTTACCAGGCAGGAGTCACACTTGTCCCTTTTATGACCAAACAATATGGCTCAATTTAGATCAGAGGAGGCAATTTGATCTGGGTTGTTGGATCAGAAAAATTAATTTTTTCCCCCACAA
This sequence comes from Neoceratodus forsteri, assembly GCA_016271365.2. NCBI lineage: Eukaryota > Metazoa > Chordata > Ceratodontiformes > Ceratodontidae > Neoceratodus > Neoceratodus forsteri. Next base: position 992,838,749 of record CM057449.1, read on the forward strand.
TGCTGTTTATCATCTTCTGCACTCTGACCAGCCCTCCCTCATATGGACTGGTCTTCCTGGCCTCATCACATGATTTCTATTGGACTTACCTTTTCCAGTGGTTCTGCACAGAACCCTAGATTGGAGGCGCACAGACACTGGAGCAGGGCCTGTGCAGACTGTGCCACCACCCTGCTACAGTCAGAGAGGTTTTCCTCATGTTTTACTCCACATTAGGCCCACACACATGCAATGATGCATGTGCATACTTTGCCTCCATGGAGTCACCCCCAGTGTCTGGGCATGGGGTCCCTTCCTGTCCCATGATGCTGCCACCTAGATTACTCTAGGTGGCAGCAAGCCATAGGATGTGCAGCCCCCTTCCCAAGAGAGCACAGATGTCTCTGGACACTCAATTCTCTCTCCTTGGCCAGCCCCCCAGTGACCCAGGTCCATTCTTGAACCCAGGTCACTGACATGGTCAGAAGTAAGGCACCCCAGTGCCTCAGCCCTCTGTGCTACCATGACAGTCTTTGGAAAAATTCTTAATGGTACATATAGTACTCTGTGTAACGTTAAACTTAGTAATTAAATCCAACAATTTATAAGTAAACACAGGTGCAAAAAATCTAGAGCCAAAAAGCCCAGCTGGTTTGATACAGAGGTAGTACAGGCAGTACAAAGTCAGCCTTCAAGAAGCATCAATGCAGAGATATGAGGATAGAGAGGAGTACTGTACCAAGAAAAGAGAGGCAGGCAGAGGTCTGAATGGCCATGACCAAGAGAGAGAGACAGAGAGATGCAGCTGGAAGAGGGGATGAAAATGGGTGAGAAGTCTTTCTTCTAGTATATCAGGGAAATGTGGGATACCAAGGATGGGATAGCCAGGTTGAGAAAGTGAAGGTGGGTGGATGGGAGTGAAGAAAAATCAGAAGTACTTAATGAGTATTTCTGCTCAGTCTTCACTAAGGAGAAAGATGGTCCAGCACCTCAGTGGAAGGAAGGGGAAGGCAATGGGGTTGGTAGGATTATAGACGGGGGGGGGGGATTGAAATTGACAGGGTGAGAAAAGACTTAAAGACCCAGAAGGTAGACAAGTCCCTGGGACGGGATGGCATACATCCAAAGGTGTTGAGGGAGTTGGCAAATGTGCTGGAGGGTCCCCTGGTGAACCTATTTAACACCTCACTGGAGGCAGAGGAAGTACCTCTGGACTAGAGGACAGCAGATGTAGTGCTGCTACACAAAAGCGGGATGAGGGATGACCCTAGCAACTACTGGATGGTCAGTCTGTCCTTGATAGTGGGGAAACTCATGGAAAACATACTGAAAGAAAGACTGGTAAGCATTCTGGAAGAAAATAGGATCCAGGATGAGAGGCAGCACAGATTTGTATCAGGGCAGTCTTGCCAAACTAACCTGATTGATTTATTTTCCTGAGTAACCCAGACAGTGGACAAGAGCCAAGCAGTGGACATCCTTATCTGGATTTCAGTAAGGTCCATGACTGTGTTGCCCACAAGAGATTTATCAGGAAACTGGAGAAAAACTGCCTATGTGGGTTATAAACTAACTGCAAAATATAAGTCAGAGGGTGGTGGTCAGTGGGAGTCCTTGGAGGCTAGGTCAGTCAGTAGTGAGATCCCAGAGGGCTCGGTACTCAGTCCGGTGTTATTTAACATCTTCATCAGTGACACTGCAGATGGGATAAAGGGTAACATATGCCTGTCTGTGGATGATACACAGCTCTGTGGGAGAGTAAACATAGAAACACAGAAACATAGAATTTGACGGCAGATAAGGACTGCTTGGCCCACCCAGTCTGCCCATTTCCCTACCTAATGGATAAGCTGCAGATCCTAGTTAACCAGCAGCCTACTTCTTCCTACTCCCAGCCCCTAGAATTGCCTTATGACTGTCCCATGCATGCTTGAATTCCACCACTGTTTTTGACTCCACAACCTCCTCCGGAAGGCTGTTCCATGCATCCACAACCCTCTCTGTGAAAAAATACTTCCTTAAATTACCTCTGAGCCACCCTCCCCATCTTCAAATTGTGCCCCCTTGTTCTTGCACACCTCTTTTTTTGAAAGATGCTACCCTCTTGGACTTTGTTGATTCCTCTGAGGTACTTGGAAGATTCTATCATGTCCCCCCTCTCCCTCCTTTCCTCGAGGCTATACATATTAAGCTCCTTAAGTCTCTCTTCATATGTCTTCTGGTGCAGACCCTGCACCATTTTAGTTGCCCTCCTCTGGACAGCTTCCATTCTGTCTATGTCTTTGCGGAGATTGGGTCTCCAGAACTGCACACAGTACTCCAGATGGGGTCTCACCAACTGTCTGTACAGAGGGATAATAACTTCCTGTTTTCTACTGGTGATGCCTCTCCCTATGCATCCCAGTATCCCCCCAGCCCTCCTTGCTGCCATATAAAAAGGGAGACAGGACATCATGGAAGACCTAGCAAGCTAGATAAATGATCAGGTATTTGGCAACTGGGATTCAATGCTAAAAAGTGTAAGGTAATGCATATGGGAGGAAGAACCCAGAGACCAAATACTGGCTGGGAGGTGTGCAGGTTACCTGGCCAGAGGAGGAGGAGAAGGACTTGGGTGGGATATCAGGAGTCACCTGAAGCACCCTGTAAACTAAAGAAAAAAGCAACCAATGTAAACTGGATTCTGGGCTGTATAACCAGTGGTATAACCAGCAGAAAAGCAAAGGTCATTCTGCCACTATATAGATCCCTCATTCAGCCACATCTTGAGTAGTGTGCAATATTGGTGCCCTTACCTAAGGGGAGACAGCAACCTGTTGAAAACGGTCCAGAGAAGGGCAACCAAAAACATCCAGGGACAGCTAGGCAGAACATATGATGAAAGACTCAGAGATCTCAACATTTACTCCCTGGAGGATAGAAAGGAGAGGGGTGATATGATCTAAACATTCAAGCAGTTAAAAGGTTTCAACATAGTGAGCTATGACATTCTCTTCAACCTTAGGGAGAACAGGACTATTAGGGGCACTGCCACAAGCTGGTGGGGGGAAGATTTAGGAGGGAAATGAGGAGGCACTTTTTCACTGAGGGGTGGTGGCTACATGGAATGAGTTGCTGGAGGTAGAAGTCTCCCTAAAGACTCTTGACGGCTTCAAGAGAGGTTGGGACAGAGTAAAGTGGAAAGTTGAATGTAGGGAGGAGCATGGGGGAGGGGGGACATTGGCATGGAGGGAAGGATGGATAACAGGGAGGGAGGTAGATCAAGTAGACACTGAGAGGTCTGCAAACTTGAGCACACATGATAGACCCCAAGGTCTTTCGCTGTTGTCTTAATTGTATATTCATATAACAATTTAGTTGTCACCAAATCTCATATCAATTCCACTTTAAAATTTAAGCAATAATGCATGACAGGGTGTGTGCCGTGCCAGGATAATGTCACGCCTGGGGTGGCTGGGCATGTGGCCAGAGGCTGAGTGCATCCAACACCCCAGAAGCAATGTTATCCCAGCATGACACACACCATGACGTGCATTATTGCTATTATGCAATGGGTCTTTTGTAAAAAAAGAAAACAAAAAGATCAAAAATAATTCTCTTTAGAAGGCATTTTTACCATTTTTTTTATGAGTACATCTACCTACATAAAAAGTCCCTTGTTAGTACTGCTGGATAGTAGGTGGTAGTGTGTGCATATCCCGTTTTGCTTTGTCATTATCTCAACCTCCCTCTACTGTTTCGTGGTTCCTCTTTCACCCATCCCAGAACACGGTGACCCCCTCCTATATCCGGTAATATTTTTGTCTACTTTGTAGCAAGATAAATTGCAGGCTCTATGGGGGCTGTTTTGGCAGACTGCTTAGTGAGGATTACAGAGGTTTCACTGTCGGGTGGGTTGGTGAGTAAAGAGTGTCTTTCTGCTTTGGCATGTTTATGTGGAGACAGTTTACTGAGGTAGGTAACATTATGTTCTGCTTGCTTACTGATCAGGGAATTGCAGGGAGGACAAGGGATTAAAAAAGAAGTTTTTGCTGTCCATAGTGGAGAAAGGAAACTGGAGCTGGCCATTGTACTTTTACTGTGATCTCAACCACAGGTGGTCATGCACTGCCTGTGCTCACTGATAGGATGTTCAAAAATGAAGCCAAAAGTTTGGCTATGGCTCAGAATTTCAAAAGCAGCAACTGGCAATTGAAGCCTAGGGTCTTCAGTTATTTAGTGAAGTAGAGTGGAGCTGCTGTTTTCAAAGTCTGGCCGTGACTGGGAAAATGGGTGTGTGGTGTGGTGTTACAAGGTACTGTTGCTTACAGTGCTTACTGAGGTCCACTACAGTGCTGACGAGGAGAAAAACAGTGATATTCTTAAAGTTTAGTGTGATCATGTGCAGTGGACCTTCATACAGAGATGTTATGCTAAGATAATATCACTGGTGAAGGTGGGCATTGACCAGTCAGAGCCTAGGTAAATTTCTTGCCATTGTATAATGACATTTAAGAATTCCAGTGTTGGTCAACAGGGTGTATCTTACCAAACTGCAGAATTTACTGCCTATAGGATTAACAACCATTATTATTTTTGATAACTGTGTTCCTCTTTTCAATCCTACATATTAACACTCACTCAACTGACTTTTTCCTTACTGTAATTTTATCTTAATTTTTAACTTGTTTTGTTTCATTGTATGTATTTTTTGTCCTACAGTGTACTTAGTTTTTGACAAACAGTATTATTTTATATGCAAATTGTACATTTCTTGTTTTCAATCATTGTAACCTTTGTAAACTGGCACTTATGCCTATAAAACTTTGTTAATCAATAAATAAATGAATCAATAAATGTGTCACTGCTTATTATTGTTTAGAGTGATAATTAATTGCAATTGTGGTTAATTTTTATTACATTATGTAGGAAATGTGGGTTGAACAGCGGTATATTTTCCCCAGGAGATAGTATTGCTGCATCTTGTTGTCAAGCCCGCTTTAACTTTTTCCTTAGGGGAGGCACTGTGCAACTTATTCTTAACTTAGAATCACAAATCCCAATAGGAGGTTATGACCCCATCCCATCAACCTTACCCATAAGTCAGAGTAGTACCAACGTCAGTGGCAACTTGGTACATTGATTGCCCTGTGTGATGTAGGGACTTATAATTTGAATAGGGGGGCCCAGACATATATAATAATGATTGGCAGAACTATTATCACCATCAATCAACACTACTTGACCATTTAGGTACCATCAAAAATCATTGTGTTGATTTGGGATTACAGGGATCATCAATAACATCAGTTGATACTTTGTGAGAGTTATGCTTTTTTATAATAAAATCATGATCAATTCTTTACATACATGTATTATAAGGGTGCAGTAGCACCCCTATAGTTAGGGTAGTACTGGCACTTCTGTGTTAAATTCAGAAATGTATACCTTAATCATTTTGGACTTCTTTATGAAATAGCCCAAAACTTGGCATGCTGCCAGTGTGTCGAGATGTGAAATGCTTTGTGATGGCATCCTGTATGGTTTTAAAATATGGAGTAGTATAAAATGAAAAAGAAAAACTTTTTCACATTGTTTAACATGGGGAATTTTTGGGCACTCATCTACAGCCCCAACGTAATTAAATGTTTTCTTGAAATTTTCAGGGATGATGAGGTCTGTGCCAAGGGTGTGTCCTTTGGATAGCGTGGTGAGACAATATCATATCATTTTTGAATTATAATGGTTTTTGTGAAGGCCACCAGACAGGCAGGTAAATGAAAACAGTTTGAACTATTGTTAAGGATTTACTGTTCATGCTCAGAGAAATACTGTTTGTGCTTCCACCATCTTTTTTTTTCTTTTAAAAATTAATTTCTAAAGAAAGCCTATTTGGTAAGGAATGACCAAGACCTGTATTTATGTCTCAGTCATACACTTAGTTCCAATATTGTATTATTATTTGAAAATTTTGAGGTCAAGTATGTCTTTTTGAGGCGAGAATCACATTGCCCGTCACTCGCTTTGTTAAGGATCAATCAATCGGAAAATAACCATTTACAGTCCAAACTGTAAAGACTGCAAACAGTAAAGGTCCATGACAGTTCTAACTGTCATAGCTCCCTAGTGTCTAGTGGCGCCCCCAACTGCCGATTTCCATCCTTGAATAAAATAATATACATTCCCTGGTAGTCTAGTGGTTTCTCCCCCCTCCCATGTTCTCCAATCGCCCTCCCATATGTTTGTTTTTATATTTCCTGGTGGTCTGGTGGTACCTCTCCCATTTTCTGATCACTGTCCCCAATGTTTGTTTTTATGCTCCCTGGTGGTCCAGAGGTACCTTCCTCTCCCCCGTTCTCCAATCCCCATCCCTGATGTTTATTTTTGTACTCCCTTGTAGTCCAGTAGTTCCTCCCCTGTTCTCCAGTCACTGTACCATAGGTTGTTTTTATATTCTTTAGTGGTCCAGTGGTCCCTTCCCCATTCTCCAGTGGCTGTCCCTATATTAAATAAATATTTCCCTGATAATCCAGGGGTCCTTCCTCCCTGCCCTGATGTCTAATCCCTGTAGCCAAAGATGATTTCCCTGGTGGTCCAGTGGTTCCCTCCCATTCTCTGATCACTATCCCCATGTGATATATATATTTCATTGGTGGTCCAGTGATCCCTCTGCCCTCTCCCATTCTCTGATCACCCTTCCTCATGCTGTCTTATGTCCCTAGTGTCTAGTGGCACCCCCCCCCAATCGGTGTCCATCCCTGAAATAAAGAAAACCATCCTTCTTTTTTTTCCTGCAAAAGAAAATGATCCCTTGCTGATCAATACTCCTCCACCTCCCACTCATCACTCACCACCTCACACCCCCCAGTACACTCCTACTCATCCTCACTCACCTGAACAGGTCCCTAGTTTGAGATTCACTCTTCTACTGAAGACACGTCTTGCTGCTGGAACCGGTGACTGCAATATGAGAAACTAAGGTAAATGCGGTTCAATGTACAGTATTTCAATGGAGGGTTAAACTTTTATGCATAACTCAGCCATTTTCTTTTATTTTGACCCCAAAGTTTCACCATGGCCTTTAGGGGACCACACCTCATTAACAATATGATTGTCATTACACAACTTCTGCCTGAAAGTTGATGTCACGGTCGCTTGGTGAATCCACCTTTTGGGTGGGATTTGGAAACTTTTTTCTGCCATAATTCATGAGGTGTGGCCATAAGAAAGCTATTTTGAAAATCTGACTTCAAAATATGTAAAAATGGCAAAGTTATGCCTATTCATTGCAATTTGGCTATGCACATGTGTAACTTTGGAAACTGTAAATATTTTGACCCCAGATTTTCAACAGAGCCTTCTTATTACCCCACCTCATGTATGTTACAGCTGTCATTTTTTCAAATCTTGGTCAAAATGTGTTTTCACACCTGTGGCACAGAATGACATTTCAGTTGTGCAGAATTATGTTTTTGAGGGGATTTGAACATTTTCTGTACCAGGTACATGAGGAGGGGTAATAAGATGGCTATGCTGACAATTTGTTCACTGTTGTCCTCTAAATGGAAACGCAGGGCCCTTCCAGTATGACATACAGATATGCATCTATGGATGCATGGCAGCACAGGGCCTAAAGGCATATAAGGATACAATTACTCTATCTCAAAAACTATAGATGGGTGGGAGCACAGGGACCAGTGGGCCTGCACTCCCACAGGTAAATAAGGTTGCGATTACACTATCTTGAAAAGTAAGGAAATTCTTTGCAAGAAACTATGTTAATGCATCAGTTAGGATTCAGGATAAAGAAACATAGAAACATAGAAGACGACGTCAGAAAGGGACCTGTGGTCCATCGAGTCTGCCTAAGCAAGCATCCTGGGACCGATTTTGCACCGGTGTTCTGTCCTTCTAGACACCCAGCCTAGCCCTTGCCAGTACCATGTGTTTGCTCACAATACTTGTCCCACTCATGCTTAAAGCTTGATACTGACTTTGCAGCCACAACCTCGGGATGTAATCTATTCCAAGGTTCTACCACCCTCTCTGAAAAGTAATACTTTCTGATATCTCTCTTGAACACTCCACCCTTCAGTTTCCACTCGTGCCCTTTTGTGGTAGAATTGACATCCTGGTAAAAAGCTGCACTTCTGGCACCTTGTTGATGCCTTTAAGGAACCTGAAGGTCTCAATCATATCCCCCCTCTCGCTCCTAGTCTCTAGTGAGTACAATTTCAGAGCCCAAAGTCTCTCTCCATAGGTGATTTTCTGAAGGCCATGTATCATTTCTGTTGCCCTTCTCTGGACCACTTCCAATCTATCATTGTCCTTTCTTAAGTGAGGCATCCTGAACTGTACACAGTACTCCAGATGAGGCATCACTGATAACCGGTAAAGTGGTAATATCACCTCCCTGTCCCTGCTGTCTATCTCCCTGCCAATGCATTCTAACACCCTGCTAGCCCTGCTGTAAGCCTTATTGCACTGACCTTGCTGTTTGAGGTCCTCCCTAATGATGACTCCCAGATCACGTTCCTCAGCAGAGCAGCTCAACTGGACTCTGTTTAACCAGTATTCTTCGATGGGGTTGGTCCTACCCAGGTGTGTCACCTTACACTTCCTAGCATTGAAGTCTAATTGCCATAGTTGTGACCACCTTTCCAACTTCTTAAGGTCCTCCTGCAGTTGTCTGACTCCCTCTGTACTATCCACTCTTCTGCTGAGTTTTGTGCCATCCTCAAACAGGGTGATCTTGCCATTTATGCCCTTGCTGATGTTACTAATGAATACATTGAAGAGGAATGGCCCCAGGACATTTGGTCCACCAACACCTAAACAGTAAGATCCTACCATACTTAGATAACTTACTCTCCGTATGTATCTCAAGGGTAGACTTGAGAACTGCACATAATTTAAAGTTAGTAATCCCCAAAACAAAAACAGTAAAGGGAAACTCTGCTATAATTGCATGTGGATCCAGAATATGGAATAGGTTGCCAGATTTCTTGAGACAAAAAGAGAGTGTTCAATGGAACAAGATTAGAAGCTGGCTTTACCAAGAGTTTACACAACCAAAAACCTGCTATTGTCCTTGATATTTTTTTCTTTTAACATTTATTAATGAATGTATGTGATTGTATGAATATTTTTAAGTATTTAAGGAACTGGTGTACTGTGATTGTATGAACTTTTCTGAAGTATTTAAGGTATTTATGTATTTTTCCTGTAAATTTATTGTATTACTTGTCATGAATGAATGCGGACCCCAATGAAAATGAGCTTGAGCTCAGCTGGGCTATCCTTTTCCTTGAAATGTTCTTAAAATGTTCTTAAGAAATAAACTTTTACAAACAAACAAACAGGATTGACCTCTGAGGCACCCCACTAGTGACCTGCCTCTTATTAGAATTCACCACATTTACAGCCACCCTTTGCTTTCTGACCCTCAGCCAACTCTGTACCCATTTTACTATCTGTTCTGCTACCCTAAGGTCTTCCAGTTTTTTAAGAGGCGTCTATGTGGGACTATGTCAAATGCCTTACTGAAGTTAGAGTAAAGCAAGTCCACCACATGACCCCTGTCCAACTCCTTGGTCACTTCATCAAAGAACATAATAAGGTTCATTTGACATGACCTGCCTGTCACAAACCTGTGTTGTTTGTAGTTCTGGAGGTGATTTACTTTGAGGTATTCCACTATATCTTGCTTGATAAGGGCCTCCATAAGTTTACTCACTACTGATGTGAGGCTGACTGGCCTGTAGTTAGTTACCTGTATCTTCCTTGTCTCCACTCTTGTGCAGTGGCACCACGTCAGCCACCCTCCAGTTGCCAGGAACTACCCCTGACTCCAGTGACCTGTTGAATAGGTGCGCAAGAGGCACTGCCTGCTCTTCTGCAAGCTCCATGAGCACTCTAGGGTGTGAATCATTAGGGCCAGAGGCCTTGTCAGGGCTGATGTCTGAAAGGCCCTTCCTGGCTCTGTCAGTGGTGAACTCCTGGGTGCACATTCTCTGAACCCCTCTGGTCTCGGCTCTGATACTGCTGTCTGGCAAAGGGCCCTGATTGTCCCTCATGAATACCGAGAAAAAGTGTTCATTTAGCGCCTCAGCTTTTCATCCACTGTCCTCCAGAGAATCATCCCCCACTTTTAACTTTATAATGCCTCCCCCTTTCTTTCTTTTTTTGCTGATATAGCGGAAAAAGGTTTTCTCCCCTGATTTGACTCCGCGAGCAATTTGCAGCTCTTTTGCTGCCTTGATCTCCCTCACTATTTTCCTGGCCTCCTTACATTTCTTAGTGTAATCCTCCCACCCCCTGTCCCCTTTATGTTGCCTGAACCATTTGTATGCATTCCCTTTGGCCCTGATTACCTCTCTTACTGGATGGGAGAACCACAGTGATCTTTTAAACCTATTTTTCTTTGTTGTAGTCTGATGTAGAGTCTTGTTGCCTCTGGAACTATAGCTCTAATATCTTTCCATATTTCCTCCATGTCTGGCTTGTCTCTGATGTTTGTTATCTTATCCCTCACTATCTGCCTAAATCTACCAAAATCAGCCTTCTGAAAGCACAGCACCTCTCTGCTTGAGATTGTTTTAGTAGCGCCCAAGGTTATTTCAAACCAGACTGTATTGTGATCGCTATTTGCCAAGGGTTCTTCCACCCCCAAGGATCTAATTTCTTCAGAGTTTGTGAGGATCAGATCCAAGATGTCATCCCCCCTGGTCGGGTCCTTCGCTAGTTGAGACAGAAGGCAGTCCTAGATGAATCCAGTAAAGCCTGACTTCTGGAGCTATTGGCTGCTGGGACATTCCAGTCCACATCTGGCAGGTTAAGGTCCCCAACCACCACTATGTCACCTTTACCAGCCATCATTTGTAACTCCTCAGCTAATTGTTCATCTTTCCCCTCTCCCTGCCCTGGGGTTCTGTATATCACACCCAAGCACAATTTCATTCCTGCATTGGTGGCTAAGTACACCCAGAGTGACTCCAAGCCCACCCCAGCCTTGGTGCTTTCATCTTCCATTGCATCGATGCCCTCCCTCACATATTAGAGCAACTCCCCTGTCTCCCTCCATCTGTCTGTCCCTTCTAAACAGTGTGTAGCCTGGGATGGCCAGGTCCCATTCATTGTTGTCCATGGCCCAGCTTTCGGTAAGTGCTACTGGATCAACCTTTGTGTCTGCCACTAGAGCCTGAAGGTCACTGTTCATGTTGTCCAGAGTCCTAGCATTGAGGTAGACTCCTCGCCATGAGCCAGCATCATGATTCTTATTGGGTCATTTTGTTTCCCTTTTTCCTCCTGGTTGTTTCTTGTGTCGTTTTTCTGATGCTGGCCCTTTGTTGCATGCTTTGTTTGTCCTATTTTGATTGATGCACTTACACTTGCTCTCAGTTTTCCTGTTGGGGGAGGGTTTGGCACGGCACACTACCTGTTTCCATGCCTTAGCCTCCCCTCCAATTAGTTTAAATGGTCCAAGTATACTTCCATCTTCTGGGCCAGTGCTCTTGTTCCCTTTTGTATGAGGTGAAGTCTGTCCTGTTTGAAGAGTGATCTATCCCAGAAATTTCCCCATGATCTGATAAAATGGATGCCTCTTGTCTGGCACCAGCTCTTCAGCCAGTTGTTGAATTTGTCTATTCCTCCAGTCTGATTCTTTCCATGCTGCCATCTTTAACCCATACAGACAAGACTTCTGAGAAGGCTACTGTGGCTGCAGTTGTTGAAAGCCTATCTCCCAGCTTCTTGATACTCCATTTTGCATCCACCACCGTCTGGTCAGCCAGATCATTTGTTCCAATACATCTCCTTCCTCCCTGTCTGCAATTCTCCCAATGCACTCACAATTTCTTGTTCCTGAGGTACTGGGAAGGCATCTGACTGTCACCCTCTTCTGTGAGTATTTGTGCATCCTAGATTCCATTTCTATGATCATGGAGTCTACCAGGAGCTTCTTGGTTCCTTGACTGGCCTGCTGAGGTCTGCTGCTGGTTGTTAAGGTTGCAGCACTCTTCACCCCCTTGATGGTTCCTTGACTGTCTTGCTGAGGTCTGCTGCTGTTTGTTGAGGTTGCTGAGGTTGCTGCAGTCTTCACCCCCTTGATGAGACTAGCATCTCCCCCAAGTGGAGTTGACTGATTCCCTTCTGCTAGTAGCTCAAGGCAATTTGTTGTCCTAATTGGGGTGTCTCGAGTTGTGTTGTCCATGCTTTTCTTTGCTGGTTTCCCATGCCCTCTTTTCTCACTTTCCAGCCTCCTGGTCCTGTGGTTCTTTGAGGTAGTGGGGATGGAGTGCTCCAAATCAAATGTTGCTATAGCCTTTTAATTTTGTTCCAGACTGCTGCCAGCTGGGCCTGCAGGTCATGTATTTTCATGCACACTGGGTAACGGCCTGTCCTCCAGAGGTGCTCCTGGGAAATGAGTACTTCGCAAACACAAAAATAAAAAATTGCCAGCAGAAAAAGGCCTTATGGTCTAGTAAGTCTGCTCAATTGAGCAGCTAGCAGCCCTTGTGTTGCAGCTGCCCCTCCCTCCTTCCCCCCCCCAGTGACCTTCCCCCTTACCCTGGCCCATCTCCTATTGAAGCAGCCCACTCTTCTACAGGATACCACTTCCTCTGGCAATGCGTTCCACCCAGACACCACCCTCTCCATAAAAAAGTGTCTCCTCATTTCCCTCTTGAACCTTCCCCCTTCCAATCTCAGATCAAAACCTCGAGTGTCCATCCCCCTCCTTACTTTGAAAAGCCCCTCTGTGTCCATCTTATTTATTCCCTTCATGTATTTGAAGGTTTCAATCATGTCCCCCCTATCCCTCCTCTCCTCCAGGGGAGTACATGTTCAACTCCCTCAGCCAGCTCTTATAGGGTAAGTCCCTTAGCCCCTGGATCATTTTTGTTGCCCTGCAATGCACCCCCACCAGTAATCTAATGTTCTTGTTCAGGTACATTCACCACATGCAGTACTGCAGGTGTGGTCTAACCAGTGACCTGTATAGCAGCAGGATCACCTCCCCCCCTCCCCTGGAAGATAAGCCCCTGGCAATACAACCCAGCATCCTGTTGGCCTTTGCAACTGCCTTTCTACACTGTGCTCAGTTATTCATTGCTCCCATTATGGTCACCCCCAGATCCTTCTCCTCTTCCATCTTGGCTAACTGAATCCCCCCTAGCTGGTAGCTCTTCCTTGGGTTATTTAGAATGAAATGTAGAACCTTGCATTTCTTGGCATCAAACTCCAGCTGCCAAGTGTCTGACCATGCCTCCAATTTTGCCAGATCATCTTGCAACCCCTGCCACCCTTCTAAATCATCCACTACTGCTCCTATCTTGGTGTCATCTGCAAACAGACTGATCTTGCTCTTGATGCCTATCGAGATGTCTGCTATGAAGATCCCAAACAACAATGGCTTCAGTACAGAGCCCTGTAGCACCCTGCTTGTCACCACCCTGGGAGATGAGTGCTCCCCTCCCACCACCACCCTCTGGTGTCTCCCTTGCAGTCAGTTCACTACCCATCCACCATCTTTGCCCCCACCTCTGTGCTTTCCAGCTTACTTCCTAGCCTCCCATGTGGCACTGAATCAAATGCCTTACTGAAGTCCAGGTACAGGATATCCACTGCACGGCCCCTGTCTAATTGCCTGGTTACCCAGTCATAGTACTCCACCAGGCTGGTCTGACAGGATATGCCTGAGACAAACCCATGCTGTCTGCTGTCTTGCAGCCCTTTAGCCTCTAGGAGGGAAACCAGCCTCTCCTTCAGGATTGTCTCCATCAGCTTTCTCACGATGGATGTGAGGCTTACTGGTCTATTGTTCCCTAGCTCATGCTTGGGGATGCTCTTGAGGAGGGGTACCACGTGCACCATCCTCCAGTCCTGAGGTACACTCCCCAAGTCCAGGGAGGAATTCAACAGGTCTGCCAAGGGTTCTGCCAGGACTTCTGACAGCTGCTTCAGCACCCTGATGTGTATGCCATCTGGCCCAGGTGCCTTGTCCACCTTCAGTGCTCTCAAGCCCTCCAGTACTCTGCCCACAGGGATTTTCCCATCTGTCACCCTCCGTGCCCACTTTCCCACCCCACCCTTGGGTACAGCTCTCTCTTTCTCTTTAGTAAATGCTGAGCAGAAGTACTCATTTAATTCTTCTTCCTGTTCTTCCCCTGTTTCACCACCCCCATCCCTCTTTATCCTTACTATTTGGTCCTTACAACTCCTTTTCTCCCTGATGTACCTGAAAGTCTTTCTCCCCCTCTTTGGTGCCCTGTGCTAGCCTGAGTTCCCTTTGACGCCTTGGCTGATATGACTGCCCTTGTCACCTCCCTTGACTCCTTCAGGTATTCCTCTCTGTCCTCCCCGCACTCTGTTTTTTTGTACCTTTTAAAGGTCGCACTTTTCTTCCTTGTTTTTTCCATGACCCCCCCGCTCACCCAGCTAGACTTCTTGGCCCTAGCCCTCTTACTCTGGACCCTTGTATATGTTATGGTTGCCTCCTCAATTCCCAGTTTAATGACTTCCCACTTCTGATTAGTGTCCATATTTGGATGGATCCTGGCCAGATACCACTGTACTGTTTCTCTCATCCTCCTGAAGTCTAACACCCTTATGCCCATTCCTACTCCCCCTTTCCCCATGTTTATCATGAACCACAGTGTAATATCCCCAAGTTGAAAATTCTGGCAAGGTATTTCCTATATGATGATGAGATTGGTGCGCTTTGGTTCAAATGCAGCTTCTTTGAACTATTTGCTTATTTTTTTCTTTTTCCTTCTGATTTTCCCCCTTTTTTCTGTTTTCTTTTATGCTATAGTGACAGATGCTGACCTTCTCTGTCACCAGGAAGTGTTCAAGAGGAGTTATGTCACAGGTCCCACCTATAAAGGAAATATAGAGTTAGGTGTGGGTGGTGTGAGGGGCAGAGTGGGTGGGACCGATGTGCAGGGTGGGTGGGTGGGACCATCCTGCTGTTGCTAGAAACAATCAGTCACACACAAAAAGGGAAGAAGTTCCCCTCTTCCTGTCCAAAATGAGATACACCTAAAAGCAAATGCTAGCTCCCTTTTAGCTGCTAGAAGCTGGACCGCTCTTGGTGTATGCCTCCTAGGGTTGCCCTTTGTGTCTGAGCTGTTGCTTCTGGCTGAGAGTTTTCTATTGGCTGACCACTGTTTCAGTAGTGGGTACAGCAGGGCAAATGCTGATTTACATACAGCAGCCAGGAATTCTGGGTAAGTGTTCCAACTGCTCCATATGCTGAGAAAGCAGCTGCTGGCAGGGTCTGAGCAGAGCGAGTGAGGACAGAAGTCGCATCAGTGGAGAAAGGAACCCAGACGGTTTTGTCCAAGGGGGATTCTCCTAGGTAGAGCTGTTGTCAAGGAATCCTTGCTTCTGTGCCTGTTAGAGTCTGCCTTCCCTATGTGATTGGTCTCTCTCCTAGTTGGTGAAGATCAGTGAAGCTACAGAGACAGTAAGGCTAGGGGTTCGACTTCTCTTGGCATATGCCTCCTAGGGCTACCCTTTGTGTCTGAGCTGTTGCTTTCAGCTGAGAGCTTTCTATTATCCGACCACTAAATCAGAGTGGGTTGGTGAAGATCAGTAGACAGTAAGGCTAGGGGCTGAACTACTGTTGGTGTATGCCTCCTAGGGTTGCCCCTTGTGTCTGAGCTGTTGCTTCCAGCTGAGAGCTTTCCATTAGGCGACCACTATTTCAGTAGTCGATACAGCAGTACAAATGTTTAGTTACATACAGCAGCCAGGAATTCTAGGTAAGTGTTCCAACTATTCCGTATGCTGAGAGAGCAGCCACTGGCTGAGTCTGAGCAGAGTGAGCGAGGAGAGAAGTTGCCTCAGTGGGAAAGGAGCCTGGATTGTGCACTCCAAGGGGGATTCTCCCAGTTAGAGCTGCTGTTAAGGAATCGCTGCTTCTGTGCCTGTTGGAGTCTGCCTCCCCTCTGTGATTGGTCTCTCTCCTAGTTGGTGAAGATCAATGAAGCTCAGCAGACAATAAAGCTAGAGGCTTGACCGCTCTTGGTGTATGCCTCCTGGGGTTGCACTTTGTGTCTCAAAGAAACACAAGAAGGGAAATATAATGTTAGAGATTCCAACCCTAAACCCCCTGCCCCACCCCTGAAATGAATGAGGGGTGGAGTCTTCCTTGGGATTGTCAACCGTAACACTGACCCCACTGTATGCACTCATGAAACATACAGTACACACCTGTCTTCATCACATCTGAGCTTTTCTGTTACTGCAATGGGGTGTGCATTAGGGTTGGCAACCCCAAGGAAGACCCCACCCCTCATTCACTTGAGGGATGGGGCAGGGGTTTTAGGGTTGGAAATCCTAACATTATATTTCTCTACTTTTGTCACTTTATCCTGAACCCTAACTGATGCATTGACGTAGTTGTTTGCAAAGAATATATATATATATATATACAGTAATGATCTTAGAGCATGACCTCCCTTGATATTCATATGGTGACATTTGATATTTGACAATAAATAATTGTGAATGACCATTGAACAAACAAATGTTGATTTGTCCGAGCTGTTCACCTTACTGGCCAGAGGAAGGGTGCAGAGATGGTGGTGACCTGGATAGTTCAGGCGTGTTGGACAGAAATGGAGGTGGCAACAAGGAAAAGGTATACCGAAATAATCCCTTTAGCCTTTTTGTAGATTTGAGACAGTTTGAGGGGGTCACATGATGCGCCAGATCGGATAAGACGTGTACTTCAACGTTCTGCTCCTTGCCCTCATTTAAACTTCATTTTTTGCCATCCTAAACCTACTTCTGCCCTTTCTATCACCAGTGGAACTCATCTGGATCTTGGATCTCAGAAGCTTGCAGACCAAAATGGGTTCTGAGATGAAAAATGTGTCAGTGCATCATACACCACCACTGACTCCCAGTGCGATAAGGCCTCCAAACGGAGCAAGGAATCCCAGAACACAGAGAAAGCAGTGTCTCCAGCTCATCAGTCTTTAACTGAAGAGTGTTTTCTACAGAAAATTACAATGATTCAAAAAACTCTGCAACAACTCTACCTAGTGCCTGGGAGATGTAGAGGCCAGTGTAAGTTCTCTATAGGACTGGCGGGTGAAGATGGAGCCAGACTCCATTTCACTTTGTCGCAAGATTGCTTCCCTCGAAGAGAAACTCAAATACCTAGAGGGAAGGAGCCAGCATAACAACTTGGTGGTCATTGGTCTCCCGGAGAGGTCTGAGGGATGAAACTCTATCCTCTTTGCTCAGCGTTTCTGTGTCAAGCTGGCTGATCCTTCCCCCAATGGAGTTGATTACATTATTGAGCATGCCCATCTGGCACTGAGACCTACTCCCCCAGCTGGTGCCGCACCAAGACCTTTCATATTTAAACTTCTAAATTACTTGGATAAAGTCCATGTCCTCAGCAAGTTGAGAGAAATCCAATCCTTATCCTGGGAGGATAACTTGGTACGAGTTACCCAGGACTTGCCTCTTTCAGTCCGCCTTAAGCGTGCAGCATATAGGCCTGTACTATCCAAGCTGACTGCAGCTCAGATAAGATTTAAAATGCTTTATCCAGCTTGCCTTCAGTTCACCCACAACGGCACCTTGAAAGCTTTTGACTCATTTGAGGTGGCGAAAAAGGAGCTGCCCTTCCTGTTTCCAGACCTTTTCAAAAGTATAACCTGAACAGGACATTATTTCTCATTGTTAGAAACTTGGATATTTTTTGGCTGCACCTTCCGATTTAGTTGTGCCTTGCTTCGGTCTGAATTTTCTATCTGGGTTACCTGGCTTGTCTCAGGATTATTTATATT
This sequence comes from Neoceratodus forsteri, assembly GCA_016271365.2. Classification (NCBI taxonomy): domain Eukaryota; kingdom Metazoa; phylum Chordata; order Ceratodontiformes; family Ceratodontidae; genus Neoceratodus; species Neoceratodus forsteri. Next base: position 992,856,514 of record CM057449.1, read on the forward strand.
ATTATACTACACATGGGACAATAACCTCTGTTCTTCGACAATTATGAAGTGTTTTGGTTTTGTGCTGCTGTTGGCTCCCTCCTTACCCTGACTGACCTCAATGTCGATGCTTTTGATTTCATTTTTCTGAGACATTTATAGGTGGAGCAACTGTTCTTCTAAGGGGAGTTTGGGTTTGATCTGTTCTATGATGCTGAAAGCAGCTAATGGTTTTGTTGTGGGTTGATGAGGTGGGGTTTCACAGCCTTCCTCCTGTCTCGGTGTGTGATGGACCATAATCCCCCTTCCCCCAGGCAAGGTTTCTACTCTCCCTTTTCCCAGGAGCTTGGGTCAGTTCTTGGCCGGTGTCCTATTTTACAGTGGTAATCAAGTGCAACTCACTAGATGAGCCTGGGGGTGCTCACCCAGGACCGACTATGGGTCATAACTTTTCCTAGGGGCTTGTGTGGGGTGAAGGTAGTATTTCTTTCCCCTCTTCTTCCATTGGGTCTTGGCCCTGAAGTTTTCCCTGTTCACCCATTTTGGCTGCTCATGCATGGAGGTCAATACAGTACTGCTTTCATTGTTGCTTAGGGTGGTACGATCGGGACCCTCTTCTTTGAATGACCGCCCAGCTGTCCAGATTGCCCAACTTACCTATTGGGAGTGCGCTTGGAGTTTTTCCTTAAGGGGCCCAGTAATAAGGAGGGATATCTGGGAGAGGCTCATCCACTTAGATAGTGGAGTGTGAGAGGAGGTACTTTTTGGAAATGTCTTTCTCCTGAGTTTGGACAGGAGGAGTGAGTTCACTGGGCTGGGCCTTTCACTTCATTCAACTTTGGATGTTGGGAACTTCATTTCCAATATTATGGTTAACCCTCCCCCTTCTCTTGGACAGTGGAATGAGCGTCCAGTGTTCCCCCCCTACCCCCACAACTGACTGACAGCTTTTCAGGCAGGTTTTTTAAGGGATGGAGAGCCATCTTTCTTTTCTCTTTTTGGCAATTTTATGTCTTTACAGAGGGTCTCCCAATCTGATATGCTGATTGGTGCTGCTGTGGGTGGTCTGCTGCTGTCCTTTGCACTGGGGTCCGAACATGGAGGGGGAGTTGCTTTTGGGACCTATGGCCCTAGATGAGTTTTTTGGGGTTATTGGATTTTCCTCACTTTCTATCCCATTACAACCCCTTTTCTGTTGCTCCTGGAATTGTTCTGATTTACTTTGTTACCTTGCAGGGATGAGTACTGAAGGTGGAGTATCAGTCCTTGGAAGATCCCCTGTTTGTCTTGGCTACCCCCTGAGACTTCATGTGAAGCACCCATCTCTTCAGCTCACTGTTACCCTCTGTTTTAATTCTTATTGTGGGAAATGTTCTGGTTATGGAGGGCTTGGTTTAATTTTACTGTTTTTTTGGAATATTGTAGAATAATCACTTTTATGATTCACTGATTGAGAGCTCACAATTCTGGGGTATATGATCGGGGTGGATGAATACTTTATTGTTAGTAAGTAGGGGGTGATGGCCTTTCACACATTATGTCTAGTTTTTCTTGTTAGTCCTTTTGGGGTCAATCTTGTTACATATCTATATGCTGCTGGGGGGGGTATTGTTCTCTGTTTCTTGTTTACTGTTCGCTGTTAGATAGCTATTATATGTTATTGTGTTTGATTTATTGTTTCTCTTGTGATTCTTGCTTACTAATTTCTGTACTAATTGTGGGGCATGGTGGGAGGATGGGAGTGGGGGTTGGAGAGTGTTTTTATTTTTGGCTTGGTGGGACACTCACATCATGGACCAGCTGTTTAGAGAGGTGCAGTCTTTGGCTTTTAGGATTTTTATCTGTTACTTTGCTTATGTGTGGGGATTAGTGAGTGGGGAGGGGATGGGGTTTTAGGATTTATGTGGGATTTGGTGGCTACAGCTTTCTAGCTCATGTTTTGGACTTCTTTTTTTGGGAGTTTATTATGCGGGGAGGGTCTGGGGGGACCCATAGCTCGGTGAGTTGGATGATATTACTGATATAAGGGACAGGGTTTAGAGGCTCTGTACGGTCAGTAATGACTATGCTTTTCCTTCAGAATGGCTGAACCATATAAAACAATTTCATGGAACATAAAATGGGCCAGAGATCAATGTTAATGCCAAATTATTCTACGTCATCTTAGGCACTTACAAGTTAGTATTGCCTGTTTGCAAGAGACACATCTGCTGAGAGCTGATGTGACTTATTTCAGGCAGGACTGGGTAGGACAGGTATATGGGACAGAAATTGGTTCTAGAAAGGGAGGGGTTGCTATACCTATTGCATGCCAAGTGTCATTCTGACCGATTCAGGAATTTGCTGATCCCAATGGAGGTTATATTGTTTGTTTGTTTGTTTTATTTATTTATACTGATAGGACCATGGGCCTAAAATGACCTGTTTTCATGGGCGATCAGTGTACAGGTAACAGTTAAGTGCAATATAAAATACATACATCTTAAAAAGAAAACACAAATAAAAAAAAGAAAAATACACATACAAATGCATATAAAATATGTCACAACATTATCATTCAAAAACATTTACACTTACACTCTGTAAAAAGATACTCTTTTAACCTATGCCTAAGGTGCAAAGGGAAAGATTCACGCAGTCAAAAACAGACCGTATTGTATTAAAAAAAGTAGGTAACATGCAGGATAATGCCTTTTGTCCTAGATAAGTATGCATTCTTGGAATGCAAAGAGAAATATTATCTGTTGACCATGTATTAACACCAGAGTTCTGTTTTTTAAAGATTAAAGAGAAACAGTCTGGGACTCTGTTAAGTATCACCTTTTTTGCCAAGATACCCAACTGGAATTTATATCTTCCAACCAAAGGAAGCCAGCCCACTTGCTCTAGGAGATTAAAATGATGGACCCTTTGTGGAGATTTTACTTCAAATCTAGCAACTGAATTAAGTAACACATTTACCTTAGATAACAGCCCCTTCCTTGCTGTGTAATAAAACAAAAACCCCAAAATCAATTAACGGCAATAAGAAACTTTGAGTCAGCAAAAGATGTGTAGAATCAGTGAGTAAAGGAGATAACCTATATAAGGCCCCTAGCCACTGGTGAGTCACCTTCACCATATGAAGTATATGAGGTTCGTAAAAAAGACCCTCATCCATCAATAGACCCAGGTACTTAAATTGTTTAACTTGTTCAATCAAAGTACTAGACAGTATATAATGACAACAAAGGATCCAAATTCAATCTTTTTTTAGTGTTTGCAAAGACCATAGATTTCATTTTTTTCTCATTTAAAACCAATCCATGAACTCTGAACCAATTCTGTACCTCCAAAAAGTCATCAGCTAAATCTTTCTGAACATTTTCAAAAAGGGGACCACTTGTGAGGACCACTGCATCAACAGCATATAAAAAATTTGAGATCTAGTGCAAACAGAAGGAAGAGTATTAAGAAAAAGACTAAACAAAAGGGGACCCAAAATAGAACCTTGGGGAACATCAAGTGAAACCTTAGCAGGAGAATAAAATTGACCACTTACTCTCGTGACCTGTGTACGATCAACCGGGTAGTTTTTTTAGCCAATCCCTAACATCCTTAGTTATTCTCAAGTTAACTAAAGAAGACAACAGAAGGGGATGATCGACCAGATCAAATGCCTTGGTGAGGTCCACGAACATGGCCCCTGTAAAGTGGCCCATATAAGGGGCCTTGTGCGCCATGCTCGTGAACCCCACCAAGGCAGTCGTGGTACTATGTCCTGGCCTAAAGCCATGCTGTGCAGATGTTAATACATTATATTAAGACAAATACTCCATAATCTGGACAAAAATAACCCTCTCCAGAACTTTTGAAAGGGGGGACCAATAAAAAAATAGAACGATAGTTAGATTTATCAGAAATATCACCCACTTTAAAAATAGGAACAATAGTAAAATCTTTCCAAATTTTAGGAAAGCTAGACCCACATAAAGATCAATTAAAAATAGCAGAGAGAGGAAAACAAAGAAGATCAGCAGTGGTCCTCACAAGTCGAAAATCAATACCATATTATTTTACAGAGATGGCTGGGGATCTCCCGGGTGGTTTTGGGATCTGTTTATGGTCCAAATCTGGATTCCCCTTCCTTCTTTGTGCAGTTGACTTCCTTTCTGTCTCTCTTTCAGAGTGTGGAATGGTTTTAGGAGGTGATTGGAACTTGGCTTTTCACTCAGATATTGACATATCAGAGGCCCGTCTTAGGGGCCTATCTCCAGCACAATGTGGGTTGAGGGAGATGGTGTAAGATTTGGGTCTCATGGACCCTTGACACATATTACATCTGACAGACAAACAGTATATGTTTTACTGTGCAGCCAATTCTATGTTGTCCTGGATAGATTTTTTTCCTTGTTAGTCAAGAATTGCTTCATGGGCTTCTGGTAGTGCAGCATCATGAAACGGTTATCACAGATCATGCCCCTGTCTCTATTCTTCACTCTCTTGGGCATCCTGAGGTGCATGATACATTGTGGAGGCTTAATTCACAAATGTTGCTTCATGCAGACATCATAGAGAAAATTAGGGAATGTATTAACTTGTTCTTTCAAGAAAATTAGGATTCTGTGGAAGCTGTGGACACTCTTTGGGGGCCACTAAGTGTGTTCCTAGTAGTGAGCTGCTATGTTTAGCAGCGGTTAGGGAGAGGAAATTCCAACATGAGCTGGAGTGCATTCTACGGGATAGTAGGAATTTGGAAGATGTGGTCTCTTCTGACTCTTCTGCATACACTTGGACTCTTCTTCATGAATGGAGGGCCCAATACTTTGACCTTATGGCTCAAAAAGTGGATCTTGCCCTCCAGTGTACAAAATTTAATTATCTTGAGTCAAGGAACAGGGTTGGTAAATTATTAGCCTTACATCTGTGTAAGTTTGATGCTGCTAGGGGGATTTACTGGATCATTTCAGACACTGCTGAAGGATTTGAGACTCATCCTAGACAAATTGGCACTATTTTCCACTATTATTATTCGGACCCCTTTTCGAATGAGTCCGCGGTAACGTCTAGTCCGGAGGATATTGTGAATTACCTGGATTTGGTGCCCCTACCGGTTTTGGATCCAGCTCTGGCAGAATCCTTAGTTCAGCCAATATCCCTTCAGGAAATATGCACAACTACAAAGCAGCTCCCTCTTGATAAGGCCCCTAGGCCTGATGTCTTTAGTAATAACTTCTATGTTGCTTTCTCTTCTGAGTTAGCTCCCTTTCTAGTCAGGCTTTACAATTTTTGGCACTGGGACATTTTTTCTGAAGTTAATTTTTCCGAAGCCTTAATAACTTTAATTGCTAAACCCAACAAGGATGACTCTTTACAGAGCAGTTATCGTCCTATACTTTAATATCTTTAATTAATACCGATATTAAAATTTTTTCTAAGATTTTAGCTACTAGGCTTGCAGTGGTTCTTGATACACTTATTAGCCCAATTTGGGTTGGGTTCATGAAGAACAGATACTCTAGTGATCATCTGCGTAAGCTCCACCGTCTTATGGTAGCATCCAGGAAGAACAGGACCCCTGAGGTTCTGGTCTCCCTGGATGCTGAAAAGGTATTTGATCGGGTCTCTTGGCCCTTTCTATTTGCTGTTTTACAAAAATTTGGGGTTTCATCTGCATTTATTAAGTGGGTTCAGGTCTTATATTCTTGTCCGTCGGTTAGGGTCTGGGCAACGGGGTACTTTCTGATTCATTTCCCCTTCGTCATGGTAGGAGACAAGGTTGTCCCCTCTCTCCGTTGCTTTTTAATTAATAATTGGATCCCTTGATAAGAAAGCTGCAACATGCCCATGGTGATAGAGGGATTCAAGTAGCAGGGGAGAAATATTTATTGACCGCTTATGCAAATGACCTACTTCTACATCTTGTGAACCCACCACAAGTTTTGCCAGTTGTTTTGACTACTATCACCCAGTTCTCTCAAGTCTCTGCTTATAAATGCAATTTCTCCAAAATGAAAGTTTTCCTTTTGAACAGATTGTTTTTTAAAAAGGGGATAACTGCTCTAGGTCTTCAGTGGGGTCCTCAGCAGTTACTGAATTTAGGGTTCTTCTTAGCGAGGTCGGTCTCCTTGTTTATGAAAGATAACCTTTCTGGTTTGCTACAATGGATTAAGTTGGACTTAGACAGATGGTCTTCACTTCCCCTTTCTTTGTAGGGCTGAATAAGCGTTATCAAGATGAATATCTTGCTGCAAATATTATACCTGCAAGGAATGTTTGGACTTTTCTTACCAAAGGCCTGGTTTTCCCAATTACAATCCCTCATTAATATCTTCCTCTGGCAGGATAAGTGTGTTCAGCAATCATATTTTAATTTGACCCTTCCTAAACAGTGGTTTGTCTCTAACCAACTTATTCTTATATTACTGTGCACTACAAGCGCACAAGTTTTTGCACTGGCAATCATGCCCATTGCTCACTGAGAGGTCAACTTACTACCTACTTTGGCTGAAATAGAGAACTCACTTATTAGGCAAGATGGCCTGTCTCTTCCTAGCCTCCTCTATGCCAAATTTAAGCAGCTACCTGAGCATACGGTCTACTCCATTGGGTTGATCCCTTAAGGCTAAAGTGCAGCTCAAATTTTATTATAATTGGAATCGGTCGAGGGACCTGTCCCAACCAATAGTGGGGAATTTGAATTTCAAAGTTGCTGGGAAGCCTATCTCTTTTTTTTGGCCCCAATTAGAGGGGGTAGCTTTATCGCAATTATTAGAGAGTGGCAAGATCTTGCCATTCCAGATAGTGAAACAGCACTTCTCTCTGGTTCATACCCAGTCTTTCAAATTCCTGCAAAATATCCTTGCAGTTATTGCTATGCTTGGCCCAAAGCCTTGGGATTTAGTAGTTCACGCTCCGTTGGATAGGTTACTGTCTCTGATCACTGTGCCCCATCATATTTCAGCTATTTATAAAATGCTTCAAGCATCAGATTCTAGGGCTCCCATGGGAGTCTGCTATTACTGGACACAGGCACTCAGTATTCCTACTGATCAGCAGTTATGGTCCAGAATATGGAAACATTCATACACGTTTGTTGAACAAGATAGACTTAGGTTAGTACAGTTCCAGGTGTTGCATAATCTTTATTTACTCTGGTTCAATTATATAGAATAGGGAAACTGGCTACTCCGTTATCTAACAAATGTCATCAAGAGGAGGGTATTCTGCGTCATATGCTCTGGGACTGTGTGAAAATTCAACCTTTCTGGATGGCTACTAGAGCCTCTTTGGATCCTCTCTTGGGGTTTGAGGAATTTTTTCTTCCTAACATTTGTTTGGTAGGACTTTACTCACATGGCTTAATTGGCATACAAAAGGCTCATATGGTTCTTATCTCTTATGTGGCTAAACTGGTCATACTTCGGCACTGGTTAGATGACTTCCCCCCATCCCTGAAAAAATGGTACAGTGAAATTATGGGTGCACTTATGTTGGAGAAGCATATTGCTTATCACAGAAAGCAACCCCAGATTTGTTTCTTCTAGATGGGAATCTCTTTTTACTCTACTTTTGATTTAACCCCAATGACAGTTACATCATTTAGTGTAAGAATCAGACTCATAGATCTGTTTTTTGGGGGTGCTATTTTTGGTTTTTGGTCTGGCTTTCCCTTTTCTAAGATCACCGGCTATGCTGAGCTTGGGGGGAGGGTTCGGGGTTGGGGAGGAGTGGTCTTTTTCTTCACTTTTCTTAGCTTCCGTCTGATTTCATTGGGGGTCTGGTTGTAATTTTGTTTAGTTTGGGTCTGTATCTTAATGTACCAATGCACTGTATGTTATAGCTCTTATTATGGAGTGTTTCTTTTGTATTGTTTGCCATTTTTGTTATCGTTATTAGTGTTCAAACTCAATGAAGTATATTAAATTGAAAAAAAAAAGATTTGAGACAGTTCACCAGAAACCTACATCTAAAGGCCTTTTATTTCAGCGACAACATGTGTCATCAACCTGAGAATTCTGTGGATACATCAATGGAGGCCAGCCAAGGACCGGCTAATAGCCAAGCTCCAATGAGATCCATTAATAATAAAAAGGTGTTCTGCCCACTGTTCATGTTTATGCCACCATATGTGGATACAATTAAGGTATTTGAGAGATCATGTGAGAAGGGGTTCAGGAAACTCTTTGAAAGTCATTCCAAACCCACATATATTAGTATCATGGCTGATGAATCAAAGGCATTGAGGGATTTGGAAAGTGGTCCCTCAGTTACCATAAAACCAGCCAACAAGGGTAGTTTAGTTGTTGTGTTAGATACTGTAAAGTATATTGTTGAGATTAATAGACAATTGAGTTACACTGCTTTCCATAAAAAGATGAAATCAGACCCCACAAGTGTTTTGAAAGAAAAAAATTATGGATTCCTTGGAGATGCACTTACCAATAGAAGCATTACTGATGAGGAATGAGAATATTTCAGTTACATCACCTGTATGTGCAGCCATATACATGCTTCCCAAAGTTCATAAACAGCCAGATGATTCCCCCAGGATCCATCATAGTTGAAACTGGTTCCCTGACTGAACCACTTTCAAGGTTTAAGGATGCCTATCTGAGGGATATGGTGTTTACATTGCAATCTCATGTCAGGGGTACCACTGATACTCTGTGCATCCAGTGGGACATCCAGCTGAAAACTGAATGACTCCTGGGACAGGATTCACAAAGATCCCGAGATTCCCACAGCTGCGGTAAAACGTCGTCGCCAAAGGGTGACCACTTGTGGAGCCGCAGGAGTCCAGCAGCGGTGGGTATTCTCAGAGCTGGAGCTGGATTACAACTGGCTCCATGATATATGGCTGCTTGCGGGAGGTGTTTCCCAGGAGATCTCTGCAGCTGCGGCAAGATGCTACAGCTGGTGGGAGCAGCCGTAACATCCTCCGCAACTGCTGCAGCTAAGAATAGCAACCAGCGAAGCTGCGGGCAATTCAGCCCGCAACTGAAGTTGCGGAGTGGGACTTTGGTCCCAAAAGTTTTGAGAATCCTGCCCCTTGTCTCTTAAGACATTAAGTCACTTTATATGAATATCCCCCATGATGGCAGATAGAGAGCAATCCACTACTGGTCGGACACAGAGACTTCAATGAACTCTGTGTTTAAGTATATTTTTTTTTTGTTGAAGTGTGCAGAATATATACTTACCTTGAATGTTTTTCTATTTCATGATGAATATTACCATCAGAAACAAAGTATAGCAATGTAGGCAACTTTTGCCCCAATTATGCAAATGTGTACCTGGGAAAATGGGAAAAAATATTTGTCTGCAATGTCATAGACAGTCATTACAACCATAAAATTGATGTATGGTGTCACTATATAAACAACATTTTCTTAATATTGTGGAGTGACATGGTGGAGCTAGAGCAGTATATGAGGTACTGGGAAAGTGTCAATCAGAATCTAATATTTACCATGCATGCTGACCGAGAAGAGTCTCCTTTTTGGACCTGATGGTGAGGAAAATATTGATAGCATGTTGAGTAGCACAGACCTTTTTAGGAAGGAAACCAATAGGATTACCTTCCTACTCTCCTTCAGTTGCCATGCATAACACATGATTAACAATATCATAAAGTCCTAGTTTTTGAGGGTACAATGCAATTGCACTGAGAATGTTGATTTTGCCAATAGTCATGAGGAACTTAAAAACAGGCTTCTTCAACACGAGTACAGCTGTGACATTGTTGAAACAGAAAGGCAGCAAGTTAATGAAGTTGAGAGAGAGAGAGAGAGAGAGAGAGAGAGAGAGGCATTGCTCAGTATAAATAGACTGGCAGGTGCCATTGAGGCTGTAATAAGTGATGATTAGCACACATCCTACAAACAGACAGCCTTCTATCTGAAAATACTAAGGTACTACCACAGTTTGTCTTTATAGAGGTGTAAACATTGCTGATAAAGTAGTACACAGGTGGCAGCCACTTTCTGCAGCTCAAAAGGATACGTGCTTACCCCCCCCCCCCCGCCATGTGTTTTCCCTTTGGATCACGCAAAATTTGTCCCTCTATTACCAGAACTGAAATTTTCACTAAAATGAACACACAAAAGAGTTATAACATTAGGCATTTTGAGAACTATGTGACATTTAATGTGATTTATCTTGTCACATGCAGTTGTGATGCATTCTATTTAGAAAAGAAAACCCATGCTTTCAAAGTTAGGGTGGGGGAATATTTGTGCAGCATAGCTAGGGAAGATGGTACTAATGCTTTGGGATTGCATTTGATCAGGGATAAAAACAGCTGGGCACAGAACAGATTTAAATTCTGTGCTATTGATAAAAGTTGCTCTGGGAAAGTGGGTGGTGAGTTCAAGCATTTGATCCTAAAGTGGGAGTACTTCTGGGTTTATACTTTAGGGGCTTGAGTAGCCCTGGACTCAGCAATAGGTTTGATTTGATTCTGTTCCTTAAAAATTATTTCTAATTGATGTTGACGATTCTCCAATTTTCCCTGCTCTGTTTGCAAAATCTGCTGAAGTGTTGCAGCAAATTCTCCAGCACCTTCTTGTAACATTGCCCTTTTAGCAACAGAAGTGTCCAGAAAGGGAGATAAACAACTCAGACTGCACTTTAAACTGGACTGTTATTATTTGGGCTGGAATGTACTTTACTACAATGTTGCAATACAGTGTTGGACACTCTATTATTCCAATATGTGAAATGAATGCATTGTTATAGCATGTGGCTACTAGATCATCTGGTTGGCTACTGGTTTTCATAGCTGCATACTGCACAATAGTGTTTTTAATATTCTTTTTTTTTTGTTTACACTATGTATGCAGAGTTTTGCACATTATGCTGACATATATGCAGGATTTTGCACCTTTTACCACTTTTTGCACATGTACCTTTAAGACAGCATCTTAAATAGCTGTCAATTCCTGCACTACCCCTTCCCCTGAAGACACGCCCAATGAAACTGGCTAGGACATGTTGTACCCTCCAAGCCATGCAGTTGTTATGGTAATGATCCTTTTTTTGTTACTAATAAAGTATTTCTATTACTACTTTGTGGCATCCAGTGCCAGTTTCTGCAGTGGCTATAAGTTTGTTCTTTGAACATAGTTTATTGAGTGGATTGGGAATGGCAGCTGCCCAATACATAAATAAACACAATGTCTCAAAGACAAGAAAGATCTGAACAGAGGGTACATTGAAAAAGAAAACTCTCTATGAGACAATTCATTCCAACTCACAGTTATATTAAAAGCTAGACAATAGAAGAGACAGTTGGGAAAAGACACTGTTAGGAATAACTTGCTTAAGATAAATACTGTATAAGAGGAATTATACAATGGCAAGAAAGAATGCTGGTCCCTGATTGGTCAGACTGGGACTGGACCTGGGATGTTATCCCAGCATAACATCTTACATCTAGTCACACCACAGTTACGGATGCATTAAACGTAATAAAAAAAAAGATTGCTCCAGCAGCAGCTTCAGCAGACCCCACTCTGCTTGGAATTGGCACTCCCCACCCCACTCCACTCCACATTGGCACTCCCTGCCCACCAACCACAGAACAAAACCAATTGAACCTCCCCTTTCCTACACTCAAAATTTAAATAACTAATTATACTTTTTCCCCCCAAAACAGAAGTGGACCTGTCAACCTACCGTTACTCGATCAGAAACAGAAAACAGAAAACAGAAATCTCCCAGCTCCTCGTTGCTTCACTTGGAAAACACCATGTGTTTCACCCGATCCCAGGACAAGCACCAACACCACATGAATAAATGGGGAAATGGTACAGAATGAATCTCCAGCACCAGCCACTGTCAGAACGACAGTGGAGGAGCATGGGTGAGAGTGGCAGCATGGGGGATATGGGGGTGGGGCTCCCACTAACCAGTGGCAAAAGCCTGAATGGCAAATGATGAATTGGGACACAAATGAACACCAGAAAAAAAACAAAAAACTTTACAGTACACAAATGGAATACCAGAAAAAACAACAAGGCACAGCTTTGTACAGAGACTGGGGATGGAATGCAGAGCCACAGTTACAATGCTGCAGTCCCATTTGCTGGCCAAAATGATAAATTTGCACTATGTTTTCAGAAAGTATACCTACTCATTAAAAAAAAAAAACAGCAATAAAAAATCTACTTTGAATATGCTTTTTTCACCTTTTTCATTTTGTTAAACTCAGGGGACACTGTATAATAGGAGTAATTCACTCCAGGGTGGGTGTTATGCTGGGATACATCCCTTCTCGTGTGTTGGACACCCTCGGCCTGTGGCCTTGAGCCCAACCACCCAAAGTAGGATGTTATCATTATTCCTTTAATATTCACTGTCTTTTTATTTTCACTGTATTTCTGGCTTCATATTAGCATGAAAATAAAGACAGTGAACATTAGGCGAATCACTGTACTATAGCAGTAGTAATGTTCCATCAGTGAAAATAAGATGGTGTGAACGTGGGTGGTGTGCTTGGAGTACTAAAAATAACGGTGCGAATTTAAAGTATTATACAGCAGTATGTAGCCCCAAACTCCCATTTAGGGCTTCTAGGTGGGCTTGTGCAGGATGAGCTGGGTGCCTTGATGAGTCACTGGTCCACATGGATTGTAGGTGTCAGGTTTCTCCAGCCTAGTATAGGAACCAGTACCATTCAATATCTAAAATGAGTGAACAGAGAATAAGGGAAAGGTCAGAACTGCTCCTAGAACTCTGATGACTATACAAGGTGAACCAAGACTCCTGTCAGAGCCTCTGAATGGAATTCTGAACAAGTTTGGAAAGGTATTGACACCCGAAGACAGTGCCATGTGCATCTGGCAAGCAGTGCACTTCCCTGGTGTAGCTTATTGGAGGAAGAAGGTGATAACCAGGTCGTAGCAATGCTATTTGAACAATTACTGTGCTGCAGACATATTCAAAGGATGCTTGGGTCAGGACAGTGCCTTGGTGTAGATGAACTGTGGACTCTAGGAATGAGCCACACACACTGTTAATGAACTAGAAATAGTTGAAACTGATAGGCTGTTTTGTAAATGGAAATTTGTTTTGTGTCCTTCTCCAGGATACTGCCCCGTTTAAAGATCCAGTTCCCCCAATAGTTCCATGATGTACCTGCAAGGACTGTCTGACTAGTTAATAAACGTGGAGCACCATCTGTTTCTAGAACTGGTGCATGTCTGGGCTTGCATTTTACTATCTGTCTGCAATGCAGGCCCAGAGTCACGGACTGGAGGTGAGTACATGATAAAGCACAATGACAGTTAAGGTCTGTGCAGAGAGTTTCCCAACACCAAATCTAAGCATGGGTGGGCAGTAAAATATCCTACCCTAACCATTAACCAAGGGTAAGTCCAAATTACTCTAATTTATCCTAAAAATACCCTAATGCAAACCAGGTAGTTTTTTTAGGGCCAGGTAATTACTACCCCATTACCCTACCCTGATCATAACAAAAATGTGAAAGACTGCTGTATTATACCGTTTGTTAGGTTTCCAAAAATTATATCCATGGCAGGCATTGCTGAGGCAGGTATGAGAAATGCAGCTGCTGTTTCCAATAATTATGCCCATGGCGGGCACTGCTGAGGTAGGTATGAGAGGCAAAGCTGCTGTGAGTGAGGCTGCTGCTGTTTCCAAAAATTACACCCATGTTGGGCATTGCTAGGGCAGGTATGAGAGGTGCAGGTGCTCTAAGTGAGCCTTGGGAGGCATTGCTGAGGCAGGTATGAGAGGTGCAGGTGTTCTAAGTGAGTCTACTGCTATTTCCATAAAGTTATACCCATGGGGGACATTGTTGAGGCAGATATGAGAGGCATAGCTGCTCATAGCAAGCCTGCTACTGTTTCCAAAAATTATACCCATGGCAGGCATTGCTGAGATAGGTATGAGAGGTGCAGCTGCTCTGGTTTAGCCTGCTGCTGTTTCCAAAATTTATACCAAGGTGGGCATTGCTGAGATAGGTACCAGAGGCACAGTTGCTCTTATTGTGCCTGCTGTTGTTTCCAAAAATTATACCCATGGTAGGCATTGATGAGGCAAATGCAAGAGGTGCAGCTGCTCTGAATAGGCCTGGTGCTGTTTCCAAGAATTATACCAATGGTGGACATTGATGAAGTAGGTATGAGAGGCATAGCTTCTCTGAGTGAGACTGCTGCTGTCTCCAAAAAGTATACCCATGGTGGGTATCAAACATAATAAACTGATTGAAAAACTAAGAGAAGTATGGCACATGTGGCTGGCATGGTGGCAGTGGCATAGTTTGCCAGTAGTACATGTCTAAGGAGAATGACAGGAAAACTGAGGGGAAAGTGATGCCAATGGAAGAAGCTGTAATAACAATTATAAGTCTTGCAAGTTATTAACAACAGTACATCCAGAATGTGTGTAGTGCTCATATAGAGCAGGACTGCAACAGTGTGTGACATGTGGAACACGTCTGAAGAGAAAATGTAGTTAAAAAAAAAAGTAAGTTAATTCAGATTTAAATAATGGTGTCAACATTGTCAGAAAAATTACCAACATGCCTGTTTGTCCATGAACTGTCTGTGACCATGGCAGGATTTATGTCAGAGGGACAGTTGCAGCTGCTGAGAGAGAGAGATGTTTTAGTGATGTTACGTTACCTAATTTAGCAGAACGCCACTCCACACAGGATTTTCTATTCATTTCATATTCAACCTAGTTATTATATTCAGTATCATTGTTTGCAGGCTATTGTTCATGTTCAGTGCCAGAACTGCATTATTCAGTGTTTGGGATGATTGGGAAACTGCCCTCATTCATTTTGAGAAATGTAAGCCGTTTCACATTTACAAGACTTAGCAGTGTTCTTTGATCAGTGACTATTCCTCCAGCTACACTAAATATACATTACATGCATTCTGAATGTATTTCATTTTTGTTGACCAGGAAAGGAGGACTAGACAATTCTGCCTGTTTTCAGCCTCATCCTAGGGGAGGGGGATAGAGATGGTTGACAACTGACATTGAACCAGATTAAGCTCTTGGTGGTATTTTTTGTGAATATATGCTGAAAGGTGGACAACTGAGGCACATTATTGCAAGATTTGCTAGATCTGGCCATACTGCTCTCTTTTGTTTCCAGTACAGTAATGGATCTTCCTCGAGACAAGTCACAGTATGGTCTGCAAAGTACTCCAGTATCATTGTGCTGTGTGTCAGTTACAAGTCTGGCAGATGAACCTGCTGTACTTTCTTTACAGCATACCAGTCCATGTTGTTGCAGGTGGTTCAGAATTGATTTGCCTCTCTGACTCTAAACATAGGATGCCCGAGAAGTAGCTGTAGATGTCCTTTCCCTTGCTGATGACACTGGTGATTGTGAATCATTAATACATGTGTTACTGTCTGCACCAGAGGCACACTCTGATGGTTCAGCACAGTTTGACTGTTGTACATCAGTTAATGGTGTTGATGGGGCAATGTCACATTTGGTTAGTAGAAGATCTCTCCAATACTCAATGTGTTCCCCTACAGGAAGGATGGCTTCAGTGTTCCCCTTAAAGTAGGGATCTAACAACATAGGTGTTATTCTTAAACATGGTATTGGCCACCGCCCGAGTCCTCCTGCCCGGATCCTCAGCCTTCCAGCTGGGACCTCACTCCTAGGGACCGCAGGCTCAACTGCCAACCCACTTAGCCCAGACTGACAGCACTCCTTAGGCCGCTGCCTGAGTCCTCCAGCCTGGATTCTCAAGCTTTCCGGTATGGCACTTGCCGCCAGCCAATCTGGATGCAAGCTCCTTTCCTGTGCCAGCTCCATTGATCTGGTGCTCTCCCTGGTCTCTGCTCCTGCAAAACCATCAATTTTGCTCAATATTACTTGATTCTACCAAAATGTATACTCAATTTTAACTGTATTAGAGTTTAAGCTGTTAAAAACATTCTGAAAAGGGCTGTGATTACAGACCTCCTTGGGAAATTGGTGCTGCTCCACTGAAATCCAGACTTTTTGGTGCCCAATCTCTGGTCCCCTTTGTTGTGTTAAGAGGGCTCCCTGCTGTGCTGTCTGCACCTCCTGCACTCGGCCAACTACTTAATCTCTCCCCCCTCTCTCTTCTCTCCAGCTGGGACCTCCCTTCTAGGGACTGCAGACTCAACCGCTGACCCACTTGGCCCCCGGACTGACTTCGATCCCTCAGGCCGCCACCTGAGTTCTCCTGCCCAGATCTTCAGCCTTCTAGGTATGGCACTTGCCACCGGCCATTGTACCTCACTGGAGCTGTGCGCCGGCCCCACACCCACCTGTGGTTGACACTTACACTTATAGTCACCGCTGATCACCTGACCAGCCTTTTTTTTCCTATCTACCCAATTTCCCATTGGCTCCTTATATTTCTCCACCACTAGAGGCATCAGGCTGTGGTTCCCCCCTCTTGAGCTGCTGCTTGCTTACTCTAGTCATCAACCTCCTCTGTTCTCTCACCATCACTGGGTGTACTATGGAGTCCTGGCAGACTTCAAAATTGTGGCTCATCCTCTTCATACTTCTGCCAATCTGTAGTCAGCTGCCATCAGACCAACCTAATCTGCAGGTGTCCCTTACCGTGGTTGACAATTTGGCATGCCCCACTGGTACAATGTCCCACCTGGTTGCTACTTCCCTACCCCACTGCCATATACTCCCTTGTGCCATGATCACATTGGCGCACACTCAGCTTGTTACCCTCCTTAAGATAGCATCCTCACCTTTCATTCTAACTATCCCCCCTAAAATTAGTAAATGACTTCTCCATCACTCTCCCAAAGGATGCAGTCTCCCACTGCTTCTTATTCTCCAGCTCCTTTTAGCATCCGGCGACATCCACCCAAACCCTGGTCCTGCACCTGCCCATCCACCACCCGGTGTTCACCCAGGCACAAATCCACTCTCTCTCTACCAAATGGACTTAAAATCATCCACCTAAACATAAGAAGTCTTGCTCCCAAAATCTACCTTTTACAACCCTTAGTCCAGGACTATGCCCCTGATATCATCGTGATCACTGAATCCTGGCTATCCAAATCTATTCCCGATCAGGCAAATGCTATCCCTGGCTTTACTTTATCTAGGCAGACAGGTCTGGACAAAGTGGCGGGGTGGCTATTTATACCTCCTCTACCCTCCAAATAACTCCCTCCTTCACCACATCTGTCCAGTCATCTCATGAGGCTCTCCTTTTAAAAATCACCTATCCTCACACAGCCCCCATTTTTATTGCAAGAGTTTACTGTCACCCTGGTCAGTCACATTCCAACGTTACTGACTTGCTCTCTAAGCTCTCCTCGCTCGCCTGTGGTGGTGAACTCTTAATCTTGGGTGACTTAAATCTAAACTGGCTGGCCCCATCACTGGCTAACATCTGCTCCACTATTGAAGCCTTAAACCTCCATCAGCTGATACATGAACTCACTCATCTAAACCTTAAAACACTAAACCACTCTTTGCTGGACCTGGTCCTCACCTCCCATCCACATCGAGCAGTGACCTCAGGGCTACTTCCTGACTCTATTAGTGACCATCATATGGCATCGTAGTGTGGAAAATACATAGGCCTAAATTTCCTCCTAAAATTATTCTCATTTGTCCCTTCACATCACTCAGCCTGCAATCCTTGCTTCATGACCTTACACAGACTGACTGGTCCCCCCTTATCACAGCAGCTTCTGTGGACAATGTCCTTGCTTACTTCACGTCTAAGTTTCTGCAGGTTTGGAACTCCCGTGCCCCAACCCACAAAACCAGGGTTTACGGCGGTCACCTCCCCTAGGTCACCCCTGAGCTTCTAGCCTGCCAACGTGCTCGCGACCTGGCATGGCGCAAAGCCAAAGCCTCCAACTGCCCTGGAGATCACCAACGCTACCATGAATTGCGTAATGGCTGCACCAAAACAATCTGCCTTGCTAAAGTAGAGCATTTCAAATCCAACTTCCAAACCAATACAAACAGCTCTTCTAAATTCTGGAAGGTTGTTCACTCCCTCTTCTCATCTTCCTCCATCCCCCCACTCCCCTCGCTCGGGCACAACCATTCTGTTCTCTCAGAATCTATCGATATTGCTGATTGCTTCAACTCCCACTTCACCACCTGTGCCTCTTCTCTGCTATGTAACCTCCCTAGCACTTCCCCTGACCCTTTAGGCCCTCTTGCGCCCCTTGCACTGTCTCCCACCCTACTTCTACTCCCTCACCCCAGCCACCCACTTCTCCCATCCCTCCCCTCTGTTCCTCTGCCCTGTCCCTTCCGAACCCCTTACACCCTCCATTCTTCTTCTCCCTTGTCACTCCTGCTTCTACCCATCAAGCTCTCCTGGCCCTAAACCCTACTAAAGGCTCCTCACCTGACAGCCTTGACCACAGGCTTCTTCACATCTCTGCTCCTGCCATAGCCATCCCACTCTCACTGTTACTAAACCTCTCCTTTGCGACTGCCACTGTGCCCTCTGTCTGGAAACATGCTGTTGTTCTCCTACTCCTGAAGGGTGGCGACCCCTCCTCCCCTGGTAACTATCATCTTTTTTTTTTATTATTTAGTTGTTTAACCAGGTATAGCACACTAAGCTGAAAGCTTTTTTACAGGAGCGACCTGGGAGCACAAGGAGGTTAAGTGACTTGCTCAGGGTCACACAGTATGCAAGTGGAAGCTGTGGGATTCAAACCCAGGTCTGGTCTGCTGGATGTCAACAGATTTGCAGCTCAGAGCCTTAGACCACTGCGCTATACTACCTCCTAACTCCCTTCTGCCAACCTTAGCTAAACTACAGGAACACTTAGTACTCAAACAAATCTCTCTGTTTCTCTCAGACTCCACTTTTTTCACCCCCTTCCAGTCTGGCTTCAGGAAATCCCAATCTACCACCACCACACTCCTAAGATTAACTGACACTATCTCCTCAGGCTTTGACAAAGGGCATATTACCTCAGCTATCTTTGTAGACCTGGCCAAAGCTTTTGACACAGTTTCTCACCCCCTCCTCTTTCACAGCCTTTCAGCTGCTGGTCTATCCCCATCTGCTACAGGATGGTTCAGTGCCTACCTGTCCAGCAGGTCGCAATCAGTAAGAATTGCTGATGCAATCTCTTCCCCCTGCCTATAACCACTGGAGTCCCTCAAGGCTCTGTGCTAGGCCCCATTCTGTTCTCCATCTTTTTAAATTACCTCCCCAGGGTTTGCACCACAGCTAGCATCCACATGTATGTGGATGATACAGTATTGTTTACCTTGGATAATACTGTTGCTGGTGTTACTACCAGGCTTCATTCTGACTTCACCAAAGTCCAACTCTGGTTTAGTTCTTATCAACTCTTTCTAAATGCCAAGAAGACAGTCTCCATGTCCTTTGGCACAAGGCAGAGACTCGCTAGGCTAACTCACCTCCCTTCCTTACACCCTCGATGGGACTGCTTTAGAGGACTCCTCCTCTTTCAGGTATCTCGGCATCTGGCTGAACAGACATCTTGATTTCTCTGTACATATTGATGCTGTTCTGAAAAAACTAAGGCCTAAGCTTAGGGAACTTTACAGAAACTGCGGCTACATCCCACTCCCCGCCAGGCGTGAGCTGGTACAGAAGATGATCATGCCCATTTTCGACTACTGCGACATAGTTTACGATGCTGCCCCACAGTCCCACCTATCCAGACTGGACTCTCTCTTTAATTCCTTCTGTCATTTTGCTCTTGATGCCCCCTCCCGTACCCATCACTGTGACCTCTACCGCGCTCTCAACCTTCTTCCCCCTACACTCTCGGCGCACGCTTCATGGTGCTAAATTCATCTCTCAATTCTGACTTGGTTCTCTCCCCTCTTATGTCTCCTTCTCTCTTGGCACCCCTACCCTGTCCCTCTATTCCCCAAGATCCCATGCTGACACTCACACCCTATCACTCCCCTACAGAACCTCTACCTCTGGCCAAAAAGTCTTCTCCTACCACTTGCCTAAAATGTGGAATGCTCTACCTCCCCAAATCCGTAACTCCTCCTCCTCCTTCTATTCCCTTACCACTGCATTGCACAACTACCTCACACCCTCTTGCACCTGCTCCTGACCCCCTTCCTTATCTGTCTCCCTCTCTATTCTTTTGCTCCATCTCCCTCTCCCCCTTCCCTACTTGCACTTATACAGGGTTTTATTTAACTCCAAAAATTGATTAGCGTTTTGCTCATAAAAGTGCTAAAACATTGTGAAAATGCATAGCACTTGCCTCACTGTGTTTAACAAACATAACACTTCTAGAAAATCTATATAAATACTTTCTGTACAGTTAGCATTGTACCAAGAAAAAAACTGCTAATCAATTATTTAAAACCCTGCTATACTTTATTATCTCAAGTGCCATGTTCCTGTTTTATAACTGTATGTATAATTACACCATCTGTATGTATGTACTTGAAATTGTACTCTGTGTATCTGTATATCCCTTTCCCCTTCCCCCAGGACATACCGTGAGATGAGCATTAAGTTGCTCAGTGTATCTTTCCTGGTGAAACAATTCAATAAATAAATAAATAAAAAATCCTATGATCAGTTGACAGTCTGAGATGCAAGTCATCTGCCAGCATAACAGTGGTGGTGTCTTCTTTCAACTGAAAGACTTTTTTTCTGCCATCAAGAAAAATGTGAAGAAATCTTATTGGAGGAAGAATTTGACTCAGATTTGCAATGTCCATACTGACATCACATGTGGCAGCCTCAGGTGGCTACAATCTGTGTTGGCATTAAAGCGGGGCTTGCCAGGGCTTGGCTCCCTTAGCTCTGAAGCGAGCACCAGCAGCTCACCCGACACTGCCATTGACTTATAATAAGAAGGGGGCATAGTTTAAAGATAGCACCCTTATGGACCCAACTAGCTCCCAAAGCTCATAAAGTATAATTCCAACACTGGCTCCAATAAGAGAGTGAACCCTGGAAGAGGATTAAGTTCTGGTTTAGAACACAGTCAGTAGCACAAGACAATGTTGCTCAATTTTCTGATAAGTACACAGTATATTAGTACAGTGTATTGTCCTTTAAATGGACTAAAGTAAGTATCCTTGGTTTTGTGTAAGGACTAATTAAGGAATGCTTATACTGAATAATGTTCTGTGTTTCTTCTGTGTTTTATTTTATGCTGTATAATAGTGTACTGTGTTTTTATTTTGTCAGTTTGATTCAATGTTGTTTTAAATGAAGTTCTAAAATACTGTGGATTTCATTGTAAAGGAGTTGTAACTAAATTGAGCTAATCCTAATTCATATGAATTGTTATATGAATGAAACATGTTACTATTACTAATACAATAAGGTGACCAAATATTCAAGTAGACTCCAACTGCTGGAACTGAGCATATCATCTACTTTACCTATGACTTTCTCAGTGTGGCTGACTGTTTGTGTTTGTCTCTGTCAGTAGTTTAGTTTTTGTGGTTTTTTATGTGTTTCTGCTTGGAGGAACTGGACCATTCTTGGACATAACATCTACTAACATTTTATGGACTAAAATTGCAAAACATCACCACCAGGTATTGGCATTCTCATCATAAATCAACTTTTTTGGAAGACATCAAAAGTAAAAGTAAGGTCAGTAAATCATTTATACAAGCTCTGGGTTGTGGAGTGTTACATTGAATCCACATTTCTGTTTGACTTGTTCTTAAAGGATGTGTGCTTGTCTTTGAGGTCTATTCACAACTGTTTTGGAGAACAAAGGGAAGATTCTAATAAAGGATCTTTACATCCTGCATATGCCCTCGGCCAATGTTCATCACCTTCAGGAATTTAACACATTCTGGGTCTTAGATCTACAGTATCAACAGTTTTCTGGTCCCCAGTAGTTCACCATGAGTCACTCCGGAACACTCACCCTTGCTACAGTAAACATTTGCAGTCTCCTGCTAAAACTGCCAACTCATAGATTGGGAGGACGAATCCTGCTTCTGATACTGCTATTATGCTTACATGGGGTATCTACCTCTGTTCCAATCAACAACCACCATGGAGAGAATACCACACAACACAACGACTTTACTTTCTCCAACCAAATTGCCGAAACACAACATGTGCTTGCCTACACCAACCTTATCATTCTGAAGGGTTGTACCTACAACTCATTTCGTATGCTCAGAAAATACAAAATAACACAACTGGTTCATCTCCCATTCCACACTATTAAACTGTGATTTCTCCTACTCCTCATCATCCTATTATCAAGGGACATAGAACTTAACCCTGGCCCCTCTGTCCACCACTCTCCCACTGACCTATCGGCTGTCTCAGGAAAAGGACTTTTCATTGCCCATATGAATATTAGGAGCATTACCAGGCACTTTGCTGATCTCAAGGCATGGATGAAAGTGTACAATCCTGACCTACTCTGCCTATCTGAAACATGGCTCAAGCCTCACATTCCGGACTCCTTATGTTCCTTGCCCAATTACTCCTTGATAGAGAGAGATAGGCCTTCCCCAAAACATGGAGGAGGTCACTCTCCTCTATGAAAACCATCTTGATGTTATGGTCTGCCCACCCACCGGCTCCCCCTCAGTCTGTGAGTCCCTACACACAACCACTGCCCTTGGTGCAAAAAAAATCCACATTATCTGCGCCTACAACCCACCCACTGGAGGTATCACAGGTCTTCAGGATTTACTTAATCAAACTGTCACAAATGCTAAGCAAAACAAGGTAACAATCTCAGGTGACTTTAACCTAAACTGGCTGGGACCAACTCACAGTACACTGCAGACAGTAATGCAGAGTTATAACCTGCACCAGATCTTAACTGAACCCACTAGAACCACCCCTTCTCTAACTACCTCCACCCTCATAGACTGGGTACTGGTGAATCACCTTGACCATGTGCAAACTGCAGGCATCTTGGCAGATGCTATTACAGACCACTCCCCCACTTTCTGTGTATGGAGTCCGGAGACTGCTCCCCCACCCCCTCTGTGCTACATCGCAATTACCAATTTTGCCAAACTGGATGTGGAAGCTTTCCTCTATGATGTATCCTGTATCAACTGGTCTGACATCTGTCACTCCCATGATATTCAAATAGCCCTTGATATCTACATTGATAATTTCACAGCACTTCAGGATAAACATACCCGAAGGTCACCAGAAGGGTCAGGGGTAAACAAACAAGATAGCTACACAAGGACCTGCTGACTAACCTTTGCACATGGGACAAACTCTGGAAGAAGTATAAAGTGTACAGACTACCAGAGGATTACAATACCTACAGGGCCTCTTGGAGCACCTGTAAAAAACAAATCAGAACAGCTAAGAGCATCTACTGCAAGGAACTTCTCACAAACTCTGCTGGTGACCCTAGAAAATTCTGGACACACATCAAGACCTTTCTGGGGGCTGCCCAGTCATTGACCCCAGGGGATATGATCCTAAATGGTGTGCATTGCAATGACTCAATCACTACAGTGAATGCCTTTAACAGATTATTCACGGATCTGTCTCAGTATACCTCATCCTTCGCTTCACCTCCCACAGCATCTCAGCCTTACTGCACACCCCAGAGATCTGCATCTGGTATTGACCACTGCCAACTAACTACTACCCCCTTTTCCACTTTAAAGCTATATCTAGATCAGAGGTCCAAAGGCTATTGCAAAACATATCCGACAACACTAGCCTGGGCTCAGATTCACTTGGGCCATGACTCCTGAAGCAAGCGGCACCATTGATTGCTTCTCCACTGGCCGAAATTTTCACTCTGTCTCTCTCTTGGCATTGTCCCAGATCTCTGGAAGATTGCCTGAGTTATGCCTATCCTTAAAAAAGGAGACTCAAAGGATCTCAACTACTACAGGCCCATAGCCATCCTCTCTGTGCTAAGCAAGCTACTGGAGAAGCTTGTTGAAACCCAAACCATTGACTATCTCACAAAGAACAACCTTCTCTCAGACACTCAGCATGGTTTTAGAAAAGGACACAGTTTCTCAACTGCTCTTCTCAAATTCTCCACCGATGTACTCTGCAACATGAACAAAGGCCTACTTACTGGAGCAGTATTTATCGATCTTACCAAAGCTTTCAATCTTGTTGATCATCCCCTGCTTCTCTCAACCCTGCATAGACTTAACTTCTCATTCTCAGTAGTTGACTGGTTTAACAGCTACCTATCAAACAGATTACAACTTATTAAATTCAACTCTGCTCTCTTGGATGTGACCAGCACTGACATTGGAGTACCCAGGGCTCCATCCTGGGACCACTTCTTTTTTCGCTATACATCAACAACATAGATTATGCTATACTCTCCTGCTCAGCTATCCTATATGATGATCTCATCCTCTACTCCAGTGCTGACAAAGTTAACATCACTAACAAAATCCTCTCCTTGGATTTCAGGAATGTGTAAACATGGCTAAATGCTAATAAGCTCAGTCATCCTCAACATAAAAAAGACCCAAGCCATGCTATTTGGCACTGCCCCCAAACTCAGGACCTGTAAGGAACCCCTCCTAGTCCATGACTCTGGGGGGGGTCTCTCATCGACTATGTCACATCCTTCAAATACCTGGGAGTCCTCCTTGATAAATCCCTTGATTTCAGTCTGCACATCCAGTCAACCTGTAAAGCAACAAATGCCAAACTTGAAATCACCTATAAGACTTGTCACCTGCTAACACCATCTGCCAAATTGGCAATTGCCAAGGGTATTCTGCTTCCAGCATTGACATATGGTGTCTCCACTTTTGCTAATACCCATAAGACTGCTCTCTATAAATGGGATGTCACTTATAACAACATATGTCGGTATGCCTCCTCTTCCCATTGCCTCAAGCACCACTGCACACTGTATAGCGACCTAGGCTGGTTCTTCCCAACTGCCTACTGACTATACTCCCTAGGGGACCCTCACAGACTCTGTAATCCATAACCAAACCCCATCCTCCCTTGCAGCTCTACTTGTTCCACAGACACCTGCCCATGTACCATGCTCGGCAAACAAATTTCTACCTACCGTACCCAGGTGTCTTACTTCAAAAGGCTCTGGAGCCTTTCACTGCACCACTCCGGCCGCCTGGAACTCCCTCCCTCCTACCCTGAGGCAGGCTAACTCACACACAATCTTCAAAACAGAACTATATTGCCACCTATCCTGGGACCCCTGCACATGCTTTGATCCCACTTAATGCCTCATAGCTAACCACCCTATTTCGCCCAAGACACTGCTGCACTTCTAAAGAAGCCCTGCCATAAAATGTCTTTATAGCTGCCACTTAGCCCAGTTTCAGTTGTTATTTGCATATACTAATGTCACTTTTGTCATCCTGCATAGCTATATGTATTATCTTGAGTACTGTCTGACTTGATCTGTATTCTAACCTACCTGTACTATATACTATATTCCTGTACTATATACTATGTATCGTATAATCTCATCTCATTTTATGTATGTATTCTCCGGGTCATGCCTGAAAATAGTCAACTTTGGCTAGTGCACCTAACCTGGTTCACAAAAACTAACTAAATAAATAAATATGAGTCTGCATAATGTAGTCATGTACAGCTTTTTTTATTCAGGAAGCCTTTCCAACATGTACATACAAACATATGAATCTGCCAGCAGAAACAGGCCAGTAGGTCTATCAAGTCTGCTCAATTGTGCAGCTAGCACCCCTAGACTGCAGCTGCCCTGCCCTCCCCCCATCACCTTGACCTCCCCCATGCACCTGTGCCATGCTCTTTTGAAGCTGCTCACTGTCCTGCAGGATACAATCTCCTCTGGCAGTGTGTTCCATTTTGCCACCACCCTCTCTGTGAGAAGATGATTCCTCGTCTCTCTCCTAAATGTGCCAACCTCCAACTTGAGCCCATGCCCTCTCATCTCCCTTCCCTTCT
Organism: Neoceratodus forsteri; assembly: GCA_016271365.2. Classification (NCBI taxonomy): domain Eukaryota; kingdom Metazoa; phylum Chordata; order Ceratodontiformes; family Ceratodontidae; genus Neoceratodus; species Neoceratodus forsteri. The sequence continues at coordinate 992,882,346 of CM057449.1, forward strand.
TCGGTGTCAACAACCCTTCTTTGCCCATCCTGTTGATTCCCTTCAAGTATTCAAGTAAGAATTACTATGGATTGGAACTTCCTACTTTAATGTATGCTGTGGTAAGTTGTTTGACCTCTGCAGCCCTTTCAGGATTTTTCGTGCTTTCACAGAGTGTCTGAAATGTCCACATATTTTCCTAGCAAGACCTAACAGGTTTTCAACATATCTGTTTCCATTTAAGAAATTATGGACGAGGAGATTTAAACAATGTGCAAAAACAAGGTGCTTTATGTGTTGATAGTTTCCATCTCTAACAGCTTTGACTATGTTGGTACCGTTATCTGACACTATGAACCCTGAAGATAAGGAATACAGAGTAAGCCATTTCTGGAATTGTTTTTCCAGCTCCTGCAGAATATTTACAGCAGTGTGGTTTTCCTCAAAAGTGGTGACACATAATACAACCTGCTTCCTACTGCTTACTGTAGAGTGGGGATTACTTTCTGACTGAAAACTTATCCAGTGAGCTATAATGTTTCACTGGTACCACCAGCCAAATGGCGGCTGCAATGAGCCAGTCAGAATGTTAGCTTTCTGTTGTTTTATTTTATCAATTATTTTATTGTTTTATTTCACCCCATTTTACTCCCCATTTTACTTGTTTTGTTAAATCGTGTAAAAAATTTTCATTAAGCTTGTTACCTGTTTTGTTCTAGTGGAGACAGGGTTGAAGAAGTGATGCAGCTTAGGGGAATGAGCATTATTTGGGTTGTGCATTTCTGATTTTTCTAATATACTTCCCCGGTATTTTTGCAAAACATTTACAGGGGTCTTGGCATTTTTGGTCTGGTTGCAGTGTGGCAGACTATATTTTACAGCACAGTACCAAGACAAACAAGTTTTCATTAACACTGTAATATCTTCTCTACTTCAGTAATGTTAGTTTTAGGGAGGTGCTAGAGCCACTGCAGTTGCACCTCTGTCCGATGGACTGCATCAATCTTTAGCAACAAGTATATGTCACTTGCAATTTGCGGTTTTCAATTTCAGCACCTTCTCAGGGTAGTGCTATTGGCTCCATGCCTGTGTAGAGCTCCCTGATTGGCTGGTCTCACTCACCTGAGACAGGAGCACCCGAGACGTGTGGCTTAATGTAAGCCTGCATCCCTGTACTCAGCTTCTAATTTATATATTTTAATTTAGTCTGTTCTGATCGGCCTGTGTAAAGTAACTTACCATCCCCCCCACTGCAGTTTCTCTCCAATTGTATGTGCACTGATTCAGTGCTAGCTCTGCAAACTTCCCCTTGATTTTTCCCCAGTTAAGCTTTCTCTCTGTACACCGCCTTGAACTGAGTTTGTAAAAAAGTTTTACTGGCTTTGTTAATATATATTTTTTTTAATCCTGTTTAAGACTGTACTGGGTTTACATGCTTATGGCTATGGACTTAGCTAGAAAATTCAGTGAATTGTAAAATCTGTGTAGCCTCTGTCTTGAGCCTTAGGCTCCTGCCCTTGACTTTCATTCTTAATCATCTTCCTTTGACCCCTTGTCCTCCGCTGTCTCTGTTCTGTTCCTCCTGCCCTCCCCCATCAGTCTGTTCTTTTGTGCTTGTTTTGGATTCCCAAGTTAACCAGCACCTTGCCTCTGTCTGAGACTGCCCCCTTGACTTGTCTTTCAAGTTGGTGCTCAGCTCTCTATGTGTGTCTCTGTTTAGATACCCCCCTCACCTGCTCCTGTTTAATCTGCTGTCTCCTTCCTTACAGGTGCCACTTGCCCCCATGGACAGCGGTCATGATCCAGCTTAGCACCTCTATGGTACAAGGTGCCTGATCCACCCACCCCCAAAGAGATAGATAAGGTACAACGCTTGAAAAATTGCCATGATTTCTCTAGGCCGTGTGAACACTGAACTGGATAATCACTTGCAATTTGCTGTCTTCAATTTCAGCACCTTCTCAGGGTAGCCCTATTGGCTCTACGCCTGTGTAGAGTTCCCTGATTGGCTGGTCTCACTCACCTGAGACAGGATCACCCAAGACATGTGGCTTAATGTAAGCCTGCATCCCTGTACTCAGCTTCTAATTTATATATTTTAATTTAGCCTGTTCTGCTTGGCCTGTGTAAAGTAACTTACCACCCCCCCGCTGCAGCTTCTCTCCAACTGTATGTGCACTGATTCAGTGCTAGCTCTGCAAACTTCCCCTTGATTTTTTGTCCCATCCCCCAGCCTACTTTAAATGCACACAGTCTCTGCCCACTCCTATCTGATATTTCAATTTATTGGTTACTTACTATCAACAACTGCAATTCCTCCCATCCCCTTTTTGCAACTAAGTCTTCTAGCAGCTTTATCTCATTCTGTCTTGCTGAGGCATACCATTTTGGTACTTTAGGTTTGCTTATTGCTGACTAGCATATCCTGTCTTGCTAAGGCAGTTGATTTAGGTCAGGTGATCTCTCTAGTACTTAGTCTGCTCCAGAGTAGTAGCTAAGAAATTTGCTTCAAAGCCTCTCTGCCCCTAGTACTACTCTATAGTCAGGTGAACTATTTTGTTATTAGCGTGACTAGGAGCTGTACTTAAGGATTACTGCTTCAGGCTCCACTACCTATAGTAGTATTCTGCAGGGATTAAGAAATTCTCCTCCATTGAGAATCATTCCTCTTGCCCGCACTTGTAGTGCCCATTGGGTGATAGTCTCATAATAAGGGCATATTACCTGCTTCTATGCTTGTCTCTGCTCATCTTACATGTATTGGACCCAAACGTGAATCAAAGAATAACTCCTAGAATGAAGAATGGCTCTCTTTTTACATTGTCTGACTGGGATTTTCCTATCAAGTAGAAGAACTTGTATGTGCTCTAACTTCCCCTAGCCCATTGCTGGTCCTTCACCTGCACCAGCATACAGGAACTCTCCTAGAGCCTGCCCACAGGGCTACACCACCTTCTGCATACTCCCCCCTACTTCCATTGACTCCCTCTTGGTCAGGGTATTATTGTATGCACCATCAGGAAAATTGGGAACTAGCCTCAGAACTCCCTATACTGTGCAGACAAATCACGTAACTGAAAGAAGACCCAGCCACCCACACTTCTCCTAGGACTCTGCAGGAAACTCTTGTTCCTGCTTTTACTATGCTCAGGAAATTCTGAGCTTAATCCAGGCCCTCTGGCACCCCAGCAGAGCTACAAAGCCTCAAGGGGCATACATTCTTGCATGTTAATGTATGTAGCCTATTAAAAAAAATCACTTCTGTTCAGGCCTGGGTATGTCATACTACTCCAGATGTTCTGGTGATTATGGAGTCCTGGCTCTGACTGGCAACCAGTAACAATGAAGTTAACATCCCCATCTACTCTTTGTTCAGAGCCGACAGGCAGACCAGAGGTGGTGGGGTAGCTATTTACATCAAGAATAAATTCCCCTGCCTCCATAATTGACTCAACCTCTGTCCCAAAAGAATTTGAAAGCTTGTCATTAAAGATTGAAATTGCCACCAGTGTCTCATTATGTATAATAGGATGCTACAGACCCCAATCAGCTTTACTACAGTTGTTAAAACATCTCAAAAACATCCTAGGTTCGGCATCTTCAGAGTGTATCATACTAGGGGACTTCAACTTAGACTGGCTCTCCAGTGCATCCACCCCACTTAAAATTTTCTGTGATTCTCTTGGGGTGTCACTGCTAATAAACAAATCTACTCATCCTAACAAGCTCAACCCTAATAACAGTACTCTCTTGGATATCATTTTAGTTAACAAACCCCATTTATTCTCCCATGCTGGCATCTTTTTCTTTGATATTAGTGACCATTGCTTCATCGCATGTGTAAGATCCACTCTTAAATCCACAACTGTACCAAAATTCTCCTTTAAAAGGTGCATACGCAACTTTGATCTCCATGGGTATATATCAGACCTAAGAGACTCCATGCGATGGCAGGACTTCTATCTAGCCAAGTCCCTGACTACAGCTTATGATATTTTCTCAGAAATTGTGCTAGAGGCTCTCAACAAGTATGCTCCCATAGTAAAAGTCTACGCCAGAAACAAATCCTGTCGGTGGTTTGCAGAAGACCTGAAAGATGCTTTGCAGAGTAGGGATGTACTCTGGAGAACTGCTAGGAAAACAAATTTAATAAATGACTGGAATTCTTTCCAGAGGGCAAGAAACCTCTGCTCCAAAATGGTCAGAGAAGCCAAAGCTAATTTCTACTGCTCTCAGATGAAGAGCTCCTCAAGAAATGCCTCCAAATTCTGGAAGACTATCAAAGACATTGAAGGTCACAACACTGTAAATTCCCTACCTATTAAATTATTGATCAAAAATACTGTCATCTCCAACAGAACATCTATCCTCAATGCTCTCAATAATCATTTTTCCATTGCAGGGCTAGCCTTTGGCTCCTCTCCCATGAATATCCTCTGCCAACAACTTAGATTGGATACACAAGAAAAACCCTTCCCCAGTCCATCCTTCTGTCTGCAGCCTACCTCCCTGAAAGAAGTCAAAGATCTTCTCCTTCAGCTGGACACTAGGAAAAGTGCTGGGGCTGACCTCATTGACCTGTACTTCTTAAAGGTCAGCTACTGTGTCCTCATAGTCCCAATTACTCATCTCTCTTCAACTTATCCTCGTCCCAAGGTGACCTACTGCCCATTTGGAAAAATGCACTTGTGGTCCCCTTGTTTAAGTCAGGAGATCCTAGTGACCTCAATAACTACAGGCCAATCTCCCTACTTCCAATCATGTTAAAGATGCTGGAGAAAATGGTGAACTCCCAGCTTCGGAAGTACCTGGAATCAGAAAAATTGCTCAACCCATTACAATCCAGTTTTAGAGCACAGAACAGTACAATCTCTGCTCTAGCCAAGATGACAAATGACTGGCAGCTTGAATTAGACAAAAAAAACTTTGTGCAGTTTTCTTGGACCTAAGCAAGGCATTTGATACCGTTGATCACAGACTGCTTCTGTCGTCCCTCCAGAACTTTGGTTTGGATTCCTATCCCTTAAATGGTTCTCCAACTACCTCTCAGGATGACTTCAACAAGTAAAGGCAGAAGGGGAAGTTTGTCCACCAAAACCCCTATTGAGGGGTGTACTGCAAGGTTTCATTCTTGGTCCCTTGCTGTTCACCATTTATATTAACAATGTAGATGCCCCCATCAAAGAAGCACAAATACATCTATTCACGGATGATACGGTACTCTATGCTAGTAGCCCCACACCTGAAACAGCCTGTAAAGCCCTTCAAAATGAATTTAATCTGCTGCAACATCAGCTTATAAACCAGAAACTGCTCTTAAGTGCAAAAAAATAAAAAAAGCAATGTTCCTCTCGCCCCTTCAAAATGCAACAAATCCTGCAATTGCTGGGAGATTTCCGCAGATCACTACCATTCTAGGTGAGCAGTTGGACTATGTACCAAAGTTCAAATACCTGGGGGTCTGGTTAGACCATAGACTTACTTTCACAGATCACTTAGAAGAACTGGCAAAGAAACTTAGACAAAGACTTGGTCTGTTCTTTAGGATTAATAATCTCCTCACAAGAGACGCTAAACTGAAACTGGTTCAAACTACTTTTCTTTCCCTATTGGATTACACAGACTTTCTATATAGTCAGGGACCTGCAGGTACCCTAGCCAAACTCGATACGCTTTATCACAGAGCCATAAGATTTATCACTGGTCTTCCTCACTCAACCCACCACTGTGCATTGTACACAGCAGTGGGATGGTCATCCCTTGCTTACAGAAGGCAAAAAAATGCTGTGGTTTGGACATACAAAGCTATCTCAAATAAACTGCCCCAGTATATCTCTGTCTGTTTATCTTTGTGCACTCTGGGGAAGTCTGCCCTGAGAAGCACCTCATATATCTACCTTTATGTATACAAAACAAAATCTCGCATTGGCAGAGCAGCCATCAGCTTTGTGCTCCCTCAACTGTGGAACAAGCTGCAAAAAACTTTGAAATTAACTCGCCCCATCAGCTTAGCAGCTTTTAAATCTCTATATCTACATCATAATAAGGAATCCTGTGCCTGTCTACCCTAAATAGTGACTCCTATAAGTTCAAGCACACTCTAATTACTACTGTTAAAAGACTGATCACATCTATAATCGACTCTTCCCTCTCCTCTTTTTCTACCCCCATATCTGTCCCTTCCACATTACTTTGACCCTGGTTCCAGCTCTAAATTCTCCATACCGTATCACTATATCTTTTTATATTAGGCTTTATTTGTGTTCGGTGCACCTGATATGTATATTTCTTTACTTTTATGAAAAATTGTGTCCTTCCCAAAACTAGCTGCATCTTCTGTTCCAAATATATACTACCGTCAATGCTACCTGCTGATACTTTGTATATACTGTATTATTGTATCTTACTTTATTTATATTATTGCTATTTCCTTGTGTGTTGCATCCTATGTATATTGTCCCTTGTTCCTTGTTCCTTGTTAACAAACCCAGGTCCACCTCAAAAATGAGCTTGCTCAACGGTGATCATCTGGTTAAATAAAGACTTTGATTGATTGATTGATTGATTGATGTCAATTAGAGGCAGCTACAGGAGAGAACGAGCACTTTGCCCATCCTGTATTAGTTCTCGGAGGCCACCGTTCTTGGACTCATCTACTGTGTGGAAGGCTGATGAAGAGGAACCTGAATGAAGAGGAATCTGAAGCTTCTGATTGTGGTCAAAGATAACAGCACTACAGGAGGCTGTGAGCCCCAGTGTTCCTACATTACTGGCCGTCTTGTCCTGTTTTACCATCATTATTGTGTGGATTTTACAACAGTGGACTGCCCAAGGATTGTGACTATCGAGTTCATAGGAGTGAGGAAAGGGAGCTGTATGCAGCCTGGAATTTGCCAGAGATTTTGCTGCTGGGTCTTCTGTTGGAGGATGGGGGTCTCAGCGGGGAAAGGGCCTGGATCATGTGGCTGTCAGTGGATGGCCGGAGAGTCAGGCTTTGATCTCTGTTGGTTCAAGGGCAGTGTTGGCTTCTCCCTCTACCGGTGGACATTATTTGGGTCGACTGAGATTGCTGGATCATTGGAGACTTCCTCTGGCTGTGCTGGCAAGTTGAAGGTGGCAAGATTTGAACAATTTATTGGTGTTGAGGTTTAGGTTGTGTGGTTTTCCTGCTGGGATGCTGAATGGTGGTAGCCAAAGGGCTATAGTGCTTGGCTCCTGTGATTAGGGGGGCTTCCTTCCCTTACTCTGACTTCATGGTAACATCAGACTTTGAACAGAGGTTTGAACTTGTTATGCACTTTCATAGTGCTGGTGGTAGATGAAGTTTTATTTGGAGCAGTGGTGATTTGATTACTTATTCCTGCCTTATTTTCCTTGGATGAAGGTGGCGAGAGGACCTTCAAATAAGTTTTGTGATAAATCTACATAAATAAGCATTGACAGCATATGATTTTATTGTGTTCCATTGGACAAGTAAAAATATTTTGCTTGCTGGGGTGATGGTCCGATACTGACCTTTGTGGGGAGTTACCCCAGAAGACCTTTTGGCTGTGTTAGACCTATCAGGAATGCCAGGTGTAAGCGAGGGCCAGAGAATCTGCTTCAGGCTTATAATTGAGCAGTGATGGGAGCTCTGGATACCCTGGCTCCTGTCTGTGTTCGCCCTCTCTCACTCTTCACCCTTGGTCCCCTTGGTTTGATGGGGCCTTGAGGGAGCTGAGATGAGTTGGACGAAGGCTAGAGCATGTCTGGCGTAGATCCGGCCAGGATGCTGACACACAGACTGATGGAGCATTATAGAGACTACCAATCTGCACTCTCCCATAAGAAGGCAGAATTCCTGTCCAGGGAGATTGCTGCAGTTCAGAACCAACCAGCTCAGCTCTTTCAAACTGTAGACAGACTGTGCAATCCAGCCTGTCTGCAAGTTTGGAGAGCATTTTCTCAAACTAAGTGTGGGGAGTTTGCTCGTTTCATTGCTGATACAGTTGCCAAGATCAGATCGGAGATTTGCTCAGCATGCTCTATGGGGGGGGGGGTTGGTGTGAGGTCTCTACTCCTCAGTTTTGTTGGATAGAGTTTGACCAGCTGGAGATCATGGATATCATGTGGATTCTCCAAGGCATGTGGCCAACCAGCTGTAGTGTAGATCCGGGCCATACCCGCCTTTTAATAAGGTGTGTGGATGTCATCAGCCCAGTTCTGGCAGAATTAATCTGGTGTTCACTTGTGATAGGTGAGTTTCCTAACACCTTGAAGGAGGCAGTGGTAACACCCCTTCTCAAGAAATCTTCTCTTGACCCAGATTGTCCTGCTAACTACAGACCAGTTTCTAACGTTCCCTTCGTAGGAAAGGTTATTGAGAAAGTTGTTGCACTAAAGCTGGAGAAGCATCTTACCATCCATGACATTTAAGATCCTCTCCAGTCCAGATTTCATAAGAGACAAAGCACAGAGACTGCTCTGGTTTGGGTGCACAATGATCTCCTAATTGAGAGAGACCAGAAGCACCATTCCATCTTAGTGCTTCTTGATCTCTCATCAGCCTTTGACACCGTGAACCATGGGGTGTTGCTCAAGTCCTTGTGGGTCATCTGTGGCCTGTCTAGTATGGTTCTCAGATGGTTTCACTCCTTCCTCACTGGCAGGTTGCAGACAGTGGTATTGGGAACTTGTTCCTCTGATTCATTCTTTCTGCCATGTGGAGTCCCACAGGGCTCCATACTATCCCCGTGTTGTTCGTGGTGTATATGCTGCAATTAGGAGACATTGTGAGGTAGTATGGGCTGAGTTTTCACTGCTATGCAGATGATACTCAGATCTACATGTCCTTTGTGCCTGACCAAGATGGTGCACTCTCAGTGTTTAACAACTGCCTCATGGAAATCCAGGACTGGATGAATATCAGCTGGTTAAAACTCAATTCCAACAAGACTGAGGTGTTGGTGGTGGAACCGGGTCACCGGATAGAGGGGTTGGTGACAGGAAATCCCTCAGGGCTTTGGCTTGTGGGTACCCAGTTGCCAACCTCTGAATGGGTGTGGAATGTGGGGGGTGATACTTGACAATGGGCTGACACTCCATTTGCAGGTGTTGACTGAGGTCAAGTCCTCTTTTTACCATCTGAGGAACATTGCCTGGATTAAGCACCTTGTTCCATCCTGTGACCTTCCAACTTTGGTCCATGCCTTTGTGACCTCATGCATAGGCTACTGTAACTCCATATACCTAGGGCTTCCAGGAGTTGATATCTGCCACGTGCAGCTGGTGCAGAATGCTGCGGCCAGGTTGTTGTTTGGATCAACCCGATCCAGTCACATTACACCTGTGCTGCACAAACTGCACTGGCTGCCAGTTCAGTGGCAGATCACCTTCAAGATTGGCTTGCTGACCTATAAAGCCCTTCATGGACAGAGTCCAAGTTATCTGCAAGATCTTCTGAATCCTTACTGTCCCCTCTGACCGCTCTGCTCAGCTGATGAGGGATTTGCTGGAGTTTTCCAGGGTATGGTTGAAAACTTCTGGAGCTCTGGTGTTTGCATTTGCTGCCCCTACCCTGTGGAGTTCTGTACCTTGTTGGATACCAGAGTGCCTGACAGTGGATGGCTTTAAAACCACTTTAAAAACGCATATTTTTGGACTTGCTTTTGCTGAATATATTTAAATTGGTGAGGAGTAAGATGTTATGATTTTAATTATTTTTATCGGTTTTAAGATAAGGTTGGGAATTGGAGTGTTTTTATGTTTTAGAATTCCTACCAATTTTAAATTGTTTATCTTATTTTTTGCACACTGCTTTGGTACACTGTGAATTGCACTTAAATAAAGATTATTAGTAAATTGTTTGGTTGCTGGTCTACAGTATACATCAGTAGTTATGTGAACATGCTTCACTGCACAGAGTTTCAACTGATTAATGACATCAGTACACACCAAGTCATACAACTGTGGAACAGCCATTTTTCTACAAATATGTTCAACAGGGAATGGTGTACTGTGATTCAGTCCAGTTCATGAACTTGAGGAAACCTTTTTGGGCAACAGAAGAAAAAGGGATTTGACAACTGGCCAGCAGCTCTGCAATGGCTCTGTTTAACAGCTGGCATGTTGGATGCCTGCGGGTAAATTTTGATCTCCTCACAACACTTTCTTTTAATGTTAGTTAATGATATGTTTAAAATTTTTTGAGGGGAAAGTATTTTTCATGTCTTTTTTACATGGAGTACTACTTTGTGATTTTCCAATACATGACGGTGTCAGAAAACAATCTATGTTTGTCTGGGAAGACTGCAAGGACACATCAAGTGATTCAATGTCACTTTCTGTTTTACATGTTCATTGTCACTATGATCACAGCCATCCCCCTCCTCTGCCTCCCATACCAACTGCACAGCCCTTGCCCTGCCCCCACTCAATTGGGTGTTTTGCCTTTGCATGTTGCATCATTACTGAGGTTCCAAAATTTGCCACTTTGCTAAAATGACTGATACTCTTTTTGCATACAATTTGAGAGCTGTCTGCAAAGTCAATATAAAATAAATTCCACACTAAATATTTACCTTTTTTGCTTTGTGCCATAGTGCCTGGCACAATTCCTTGCACAAAGGACCTGGCGGAAACCCTACACTGCCATTTCCTTGTTGAGACTAATTGTTCTCATTCATACTCATCTTCTCATTCCTACATTTAGCATATGATTTTTTTTCTGCACTTGCCTCTCATGTCTTACAACGGCATCCTCTCCTACCCCCTCATCGAAACTACTGACCTCATCACCACAAGATTCAGAAGATCTGAAGTGCCATCATCATTATTGGGACACAGTCTGGGCTATTCCAGTCCCAGTCCACACTACCACCACCATCTCTATCAGCATTTGCTGCCTCAGCATCTGAGCTTGTATTTCAGGAGGATGCCTCCTTGCATGCTGCTTCAGCAGCTGGAAGTATCCTGGTACATGTGTCAAAACATTCAGTACCTCTACAGGTAATTCCAGTCAGTTCTTTCAAAAACCCTAATATCATTTCATTGCTAACACAGATACATAGATACATAGACAGTGTTGGCAGATAAGGGCCTATGGCCTACCCAGTCTGCCCATTTGAGCTTGTAAGTTCAGTTTATGATTTCTTAGAAGTCTGTTTTTTTTTGTTCAGGACATTTAGTGCCAGTCTTTGTGGTATGATTCATATTGTCCATATAATTAACAATTGCATGTGCAGCAGCACTATGTTTCCTTTTAGTAGACTTAAGACTGGAGAATATGAGACATAGAAGACACAGCCATGAAAATATATTGTTTCACTAACTGCTGCAGATACAGACAGTGCAGTTGACTATGTCACAGTAATAATGAAAATGACAGGGCTTGGGCCTTGGGGGCACCTCAAAAACAGTGTAATACAGTCATGAAAGGATTTCACTAACTGCTGCAGAGACAGACAGTGTATGGGACTATGTCACAATAATAATGACAGGGCTCGGGCCTCAGGGGCATCTCATAAACAGTGTAATACAGCTGTAAAAGGATTTAACTGCTGCAAAGACAGAGGGGGAGGGGTGGCATTATATATCAGGGATGGGATTGGGGCCATGGAAGGGCAGGATGAGGAGGGGGAAACAGAGATAAGGTGGGTCACCCTAGACAGGGGACAGGGGGAAAACCTGTGTGTTGGGGTAGTCTATAGGCCTCCTATGCAGGGGGAGGAAGGAGATAGACACTTTGTAGAATCAGTAGCAAGGATGGCATGGAAAGGGGGAAATTGTGCTAGCTGGGGACTTAACCTTCCAGACATCAACTGGGAGGCCCATACAGCAATCTCCACAAGGAGCAGGGGCATCTTAGAGGTTATTTAGGGCATATTCCTGCAACAAAGGGTCAGTGAGCCCACTAGGGGTGTAAACCTGTTGGATGTGGTCCTCACAAATGGGGACAGTGTGCAGGAGGTGGTGGTGGGGGAAGAGCTTGGCACCAGTGACCACAGAGCTGTCAGATTCAGGGTGACAATGGGCAGGGAGAGGGTTAGGACAAGAACCATGTTAATGGACTTCAGAAAGGCTGACTTTCATGGAATGAGGAAGGTAGTTGAGGAAGAAATGTTGAGGATAGGGGATGTGCAGGGGTGGAGGAATTATGGGCAGCCAACAAGAGAGAAGGGTATTTAAAGCCATGGACTCATGTATAAGAAGGGTAAGAAAGAATAGAAGACAGAAAAGACCTTTATGGTTCACTAGAGAGGTGGCGTTAGGGGTCAGGGAGAAGACTAGAGCATTCAAGAGGTACAGGAGGACACAAAAGAATGAGGACAGGGAAACCCACAGGGAAAAAAAGAAAGGAGGCTGGGCAAAAGATAAGGAGAGCTAAGGAGGCCACTGAGGAGAGGATAATGAAGCAGACAAGGGGGGGAACAAAACCTTCTTTAGGTATGTTGGAGAAAGGAGGAGGGCACAACATGGGATTGGAAGGATAAGGTGGGAAAGTGGAACAATACTGGAAGGGGACTTCAAAAAAGCAAAGGCATTAAACAGCTATTTTCCCTCAATCTTCATGGAGGAAAGGGAGGGTAGGGGACTAGGAAGGGGTTGGAAGGGTGACTGCCACAGGCAGGTGGCTGTGGCAGAATTCACTGCTGAAGGAGTAAGGGAAGAGCTGGGTAGACTTAGGGTAGACAAGGCAATGGGGCCTGATGGAATACACCCAAGGGTTCTCAAGGAGGTGAAGGATGAACTGGCACTGCATCTAGTGAGGCTGTTTAACTTGTCCTTGGTCACAGGGGTGGTGGCAATGGACTGGAAGAGGGAAGAGGTGGTCACACTACATAAGGGGGGGGTGGAAGGATGAGGTCAAAAATTACCATCCTATTAGTCTTGCCTCGGTAGTGGAGAAGGTAATGGAAACACTACTTAAGATCAAGTTGATAGAATACTTGGAGATGAATGGCATGCAGGATGACAGGCAGCATGGCTTCACCAAAGGAAGATCCTGTCAGACTAACCTGATAGAGTTTTTCGATGTGGTGACACAGATAGTGGACCAGGGAGGAGCAGTGGACGTGGCCTATCTGGGTTTCAATAAGGCCTTCGACATCGTTCCGCATGATGGAATGATACATAAGCTGGACAGACTAGGGGTGGACAACTGGATCACCAGGTGGGTGGAAAACTGGTTGAAGGGAAGGAGTCAGACGGTGGTGGTAAATGAGACACATTCCAGGAAATAGGCGGTGACCAGTGGGGTGCCACAGGGGTCAGTGCTAGGACAAATACTCTTCAACATCTATGTTAGTGACCTAGCAGAGGGTCTGGAGGGATGGGTGTGCCTGTTTGCAGATGATACAAAAGTCTGCAATAGGGTGGATTCACCTAGTGGGGTGCAAGCCATGAGGCAGGACCTGGAGAGGTGATCTGATACCTGAAATTGAAGTTTAATACAAAAGTGCTCACTGATGCACCTGGGGAGGAAGAATAGGAGGGGAACTTACTCCCTTCGGGGGTTGGTGATTAAGGAGAAGGAAAAAGAAAGGGACCTGGGGATTATGGTATTGCGTGACCTCAAGGTGGTCAGCCAATGTAGCAGGGCGGTGGGAAAGGCAAATGGAATGTTGGCCTGTATTGAGAGGAGTTTTAATAGTAGGAAGAGGGAGGTGCTAATGCCATTATACAGAACCATGGTTAGGCCACATCTGGAGTATGGGGTGCAGTTCTGCAGACCTCACCTATGAAGAGATGTTGAGCTGATGGAGAGGGTGCAGAGAAGGGCACCCAAAATGGTACAAGGAATGCAGAATATACCCTATGAGAGAAGATTGAAAGGGCTGAATTTGTATCCTCTGGAGACTAGGAGGGAGAGGGGAGACATAATTGAGACCTTTGAGTATCTGAAGGGAATAAATAAGGTAGAGGGTAACAGCTTGTTCAAATTGAAGAAGGGAATGAATACGAGGGGACATAGCCCCAAACTGGAAGGTGGGAAATACAGAGGTAATGTCAGGGGGCAGTTTTTCATGGTGAGGGTGGTGGAGGCCTGGAACAAGCTGCCAGAGGAGGTAGCGGCAGCTGAAATGGTGGAGGGGTTCAAGAGGGCTTGGGATAGATTTAAGGGGTTGGGAAAGAGAGTGGAAGCATAACAGAAGGGGGGAGGTAGGCTGTTGGGCAGACTAGACGGGCTATGGTGCCTTTCTTTGCCATCACATTTCTGTGCATCTGTGTATGTCACAATAATAAATAGCAAGGCTTGGGCCTCAGGGGCATATAACAAACAATGTAATACAGCAGTAAAAGGTTTTCACTAACTGCTGCAGAGACAGACAGTGTAGCTGACTATATCACATTAATAAATGACTGGGCTTGGGCCCTGGGGCACCTAACAAACAGTGTATTAAATAATACAGCCATAAAAGGTTTTCACTAACTGCTGCACAGCATGCAGTGTAGCTGACTATGTCACAGTAATAAATGACAGGGCTTAAGAGCACCTAACAAACAGTGTAATACTTTCAACTTTTAATTTCAAACCAGCTGCCTTCTGTGTTTTTGCCTATGACTTTTCCCCCACCTTGCTCCTTCTCTGTTCACTCCCCAGCACCACTCCAAGAGTAACTGTTACATCATTCACAGATCCCCCACCACTGATACCTTTCTTTCTCTTTTATTGTCCTGCTGTCCTTCACTCCCACCTCAGCACCACCTCTGAGAGCAATTGTTAGATCCCCCTTCCCCTGAGAGATCATTTTTTTCACAGTCTCCTCCCAGCCCCTGCTTCCTTTTTTTCTCCCAGTTTGTTCTTGTGGTGCCCTTTCTGCTCTTCTTGCCCCACTCTAAAATGTCCTGGTGCACAGGTGTAGTGTAGTACTTTTTAAACTGTAAACTTTTGTTTTATTTCAACTGACAACAAAGGCTTTCTCAGATCTCTTTCCAAAATGTCCACAAATGTGCCACAGATTGTGGAATGATAGTGACAGACACATTATTTCCACTCAGCTGCTCACACTAGTCTGAGCCACATGCAGAGTTGGGGCACAGCCCTTGACACCACTGTCCATTCAGGTGTCAGTCCAGTGTCATGTGCCTCCAGTCTGCTACAAGCTCTGTGAAGGACCCCATAGGATGCCCTTTTGAATGCCTGTTTGGAAGCTGCAACAGAGACTTAGCACTGCCACAAAACTTGCTGAGCTATCTAGTACATAAAGTGACCAATTATCCATTACCTGTCTCAAACTACCCAACCTGAGAATTACACTGTTATTTTGGGTAGGATGGTACATTACATGAACTACCATACCTTGCCAAAAATAGGCGATGCCAGCACTACCCGACCCAGCTACCCATCAGATGCTCATGCCTAACCAAGTCCTCCCTTTTGTATCTCCATTGAAGCCATCAATTTAAGAACTCTGATCTAGCCACCCAGTCCCCCAATGGGCCCTGGTTGCATGTAGAATCATAAGTAGGTACAATATATGAAACAACACATATGTAAGCCAAAAAAATTAAGTGACATACATAAAGATAATACTGAATCTGAAGGCAATTTCTTGGCAATAAATGTTCTACTATAGTTGCATACCTGAAGCATCATTTGATGGGTTACTGAGCAGTGTTTCTTTGAAGAAAGTAACAGAAAAAGGTCACTTTAAGAAATTAAATCATTGTGGAATGGTGGTCACTTCCTAAAGGGGTAGTATGGAACCAGGTGAGGAATAGTTCATTTAAAAAAGTAGCTTTACATGTGCATTATTCTGCTTATAAATAATTAAGACATATTTCAGGGTGAACATTGAAGTTCTCACCCCTACACGTACTGTGAAAATATTTTTAGCAAACCACATAGCCCGATAAAGAGTGTTGTTTAGAAGGATAGTTTTTGTTATATAATCTGTTAGTGGCCAGATTGAAAATCTGTTACACTATCTGAATTCTATATATGTGCTCAGAAAGTTATCAATTCTTTATTACATACAGGAATTTTGTAACAGGAAATAAATGAAGAAATTGTACCTAAATATGATAGGGGTGGTGGTGGGGTTAATTTGTTTGGTTCAATTGTGTATGCCAGCTTGGCCAGATGCCATTACGCTGAGATCTCAGTAATACCAGAGCACATATCTAGATCATTTAATGCCTCAAAAAGAAACAGGATTTACAAATAGATTAAATTCTTTTCATAAGATTGGGATCCACATGAAGCTGGCACTGATCAAAACTAGCCGAAATTATAAAAGTTCAATAAGCTATATGCTTTGCTTGCCACGGATTCTGAGTGGTGACATAGAAATAAACCTGGACCAAGGAAAGGAGTAAACTAAGATAATTCATGATAATGCCAGAAGTCTGGTGAAGAAAATGGATCTACTTAGGACTTGGGTCAAATTGGAAAACCCCAAAATAATAACTTTAACTGAAACCTGGCTTAATAAAGGGATTAAACAAGATGAGGTCGAATTACATGATTATTATAGTTATAGACAGGATAGGGGATCATGTGTGTGTGTGGGGGGGTTATAATGTATATAAAACATTCTCTGGTGCACTCAGAGGTTTTATATGCAGGAAAAACTGAAGAAATTGAGTCTGATAGTTGACTTACAGTTTTTAGACTTGGTAGTATGTGTCATTTATTCCCCACCCAAACAAAAACAACCCAGTTTGAAAAAATTGGCACGTTATATTGGAATTTACAGGGAACAGAAAAACTGTATTGATTGGTGATTTCAGTGCAGCCTGGGGGTGCCCATGTGGTCAAAAATTGGATGATGCCTTTCAAGGTCTAAATTTAATCCAAATTATAAATACTCCCACTAGAAAGGGGAAATTGACCAGTCCAGGCATTATACTTGATCTTACTTTTGTATCAACAGACTTACCGGTATCAGATAAAAGGGTTAATTCTCCTAATTTAGGAGATCACAATGTAATATGGTGCACCATTTGTATCAATTTGAAAACAAAATTAAAGCCACAATTTGTACATTCTCTTAAGATAAGCATCAAAGGTACAATATTTAATATTCATGTGGAATATTCATATCGGATATCTTACACGGAGTTGGGAGCAGGATCAGTCTGTTGGCAGATGATACTAAAACTAGAGTGGTAGTGGATGAGGTTGACGGGTTGAAACAACTTTAAGGGGACCTTTCCAAACTGGAGGAGTGGTCGAAGAGGTGGCAGATGGGCTTCAACCCAAAAGAAGTATAAGGTTATGCACTTCAGGGCTAGGAACCAGAGGAGGCAGTACTGGTTGGAAGGGATGAGGCTGGGGATCACTGAGGAAGAGAAGGATTTAGGGGTGTTGGTAATGGGGGGCATGAACAACTCAGCACAATGTAGGAAAGCTGCAGCTAAAGCAAACAGGATGCTGGGGTGTATTGAGAGGGGGATCTCATCCAGGCATGGGGAGGTGATCCTGCCCCTCCACAGGTCCCTGTTTAGACCACACCTGGAGTACTGCATGCAATACTGGCATCTGTACTTGAAGAGGGATATTAGGCTGCTGGAAAGGGTGCAGCATAGGACAATGAAAATGATTCAGAGGATGGAAGGCAAACCCTATGAGGATAGGCTGGGGGAACTGAGATTGTCCAGCCTGAGAGGAGAGGAGGGATGGGGGGTATAATTGAAATATTCAGGTATATGAAGGGGATAAACAAATCCAGAACTGAAGGGGTTTTTAGGCTGAGGAAGAGAAGGGACTCAAGAGGGCACAAGATGAGATCAAATTAAATTATTATTAAAGTTATAGACAGGATAGGGGATCCTGTGTGTGTTGGAGGAGGTCATAATGTATATAAAACACTTTTTGGTGCACTCAAAGGTTTTATATGCAGGAACAATTGAAGAAATTGAAAGTCTGATAGTTGACTTACAGTGTTTAGACTTGGCAGTAGGTGTCATTTATTCCCCACCCAAAGCGAAAACAACTCAGTCTGAAAAATTAGCACGTTATATTGGAATTTACAGGGAACAGAAAAACTGTATTAATTGGTGATTTCAATGCAGCCTGGGGCTGCCTATGTGGTCAAAAACTGGATGATGCCTTTCAAAGTCTAAATTTAATCCAAATTATAAATACTCCCACTAGAGAGGGGAAAATGACCAGTCAAGGATCTATACTTGATGATCTTTTTGTATCACCAGACTTACCAGTATCAGATAAAAAGGTTAATTCTCCTAATCTAGGAAACCACAATGTAATATAGTGCACCGTTTGTATCAATTTGAAAACAAAATTAAAGACAAAATTTGTACATTCACTTAAGAGAAGCTTAAAGGGGTACAATATTCAATATTCATATGGAATATTTATATTGGATATCTCACACGGAGTTGGGAGCACGATCAGTCTGTTCGCAGATGATACTAAAATTGGGGTGGTAGTGGATGAGGTTGACAGGTGGAAACAACTTCAAGGGGACCCATCCAAAGTGTAGGAGTGGTCGAAGAGGTGGCAGATGGGCTTCAATGTGAAGAAGTGTGAGGTTATGCACTTTGGGGCTAGGAACCAGAGGAGGGAGTACTGGTTGGTGGGAGATGAGGCTGGGGATCACCGAGGAAGAGAAGGATTTAGGGTTGTTGGTAATGGGGGACATGAACAACTTGGCACAATGTAAGAAAGCTGCAGATAAAGCAAACAAGATGCAGGGGTGTATTGCGAGGGGGATCTCATCCATGCATTGGGAGATGATCCTGCCCCTCTACAGGTCCCTGGTTAGACCACACCTGGAGTACTACGTGCAATACTGGCGTGAATACTTGAAGATGGCTAGTATGCTCCTGGAGGGGGTGCAGTGTAGCGCAATGAAAATGATCTGGGGAATGGAAGGCAAATCCTATCAGGATAGGCCAGGGGAACTGAGTTTGTTCAGCCTGGAGGACAGGAGGGATGGGGGATATTATTGAAACATTCAAGTGTATAAAGGGGATAAACAAAGCCAGCGCTGAAGGGGATTTTACCCTGAGGAAGAGAAGGGACATGAGGGCATGGGCTAAAGTTGGAAGGGTGTTGATTTAGGAGAGAAATGAAGAGGCACTACTTCATGGAAAAGGTGGTGTCAAAATGGAATGCACTACAAGAGGGAGTGATTTCATGTAAGATGGTGGGTAGTTTTAAGTGGGTATGAGACAGGTTACGGGGAGAGACTGGGTAGGTAGTGTGGAGAACTTCCGGGAGCAGAGAGGGGGAAGGGGTGGGGCAGCTGCATTCTAGGGGGCTAGCTGTACATCTGGGCAGACTTGATAGACCATGTGGCCTGTTTTTGCTGGCTAATTCTTATGTTCGTAATAAGTTACTTACCAAAAGATACATATTTAGAATAATACAGGATCTCTTTAATACCAAATTTAAATTTGGAAGTTGATGACTTCATTGTAATGTTTCAGGAAACATGTAATAAGTTTGCCCCCCCTTAAAAATCAGATGCAGAGCCGGCCCAGTGGCGCTGAAGACTGAGGTGCTAGAAGCTTGACCTCACACTATGCTGGTGACCAGGGTTCTGGAATGACCTCAGGTCACCAGGGAGCCAGCATGTGGTATGCACTCATTCAAGCACTCAGTGGTGTTCAGTCGGGCCACTGGCCATGGAGGTGCATGGAGGGCTATGCCAGTGGCCTGATCGGGTTACTGGGGGGGAGCTGGGTGGTTGCTGCTATCTAATGATGGGGTGGAGGGATGGGGGGTCCACTAGATACCAGGGAGATGAGGGTGATTTTTTTTTTTAATTAAACAAATGGAGAGGGCAGGGTAACTTGGGGGGTGCTTATTTAATGTAATTACGGCCAGTGATTTCCCAGGGGTAGGGTACACTAGACACCAGGGAGATGGGGGTGAATTTTGTTTTTTAAATAAAACAAATGGGGGCAGGGTAACTTGTGTGTGGGGGTTCAGTTTGCTGACTTGTGGTGGCTGGCATTGGCAGAAAAAATTGTGAAATTTTGCCTCAATTTCGCATAATATTTTGCACAGAGAAATTTCCAATTTTACGGCAATTTCACCAGTGAAATTTAATTTCACTGCATCTCTACTAATAAATCCTTAAACCAAGAAGTGTGGGTATCCTTCAAGAAAATAAGTGTGACAGGGTAGAATAGGCCCCTGTCCCAGGTGTTATGGAGAAAGTGTTTAAATGCAGGGATCTTTCCTTTTCTGTCTCTTCTCTGTCTGGTTGCGTAACCAAATTTTCCTGTGAGACTTTGGACGTGATCAACCTGAATGGTATCACAATTATTTGCATCTCTCTGTTTCTCAGTTTCCTCCCTTGAAAATCTGCTAATGTAAAAATATGTGCAAATCATTGTATGGAAATGAAACTGATATTGGGATCGTTTTTGTTTAGAAAATATATAGCGTTACTATTGAAATGTATACAGTTATAATTTGAAATGACTGCAAAAAGCTGTTGGAAACTAGAGGTTACTGTAGTGCAAATATTTCAGCCTTTTGCAAAAGCTGTGCAAAAGGGGCCTCAGCAAGCATACTGCATTCTAGCAGCTCCTGCCTGATATTTACAAAAAACAGGATGCTTGCTAAGAATGGGGGGGGTTGAAAGGAGTTATAAAGGAGTTATAAAGGAGCTAAGCTGCAACTGCTAAAGAAGGAAAAAAGGGACACAGAGACTCAAGGAAAACTACTGTTTTTTTTCTCCTTTGTACATAGTAATACTAAACAAGTTTATTTGTTTTTAATGTTACTGCTACTGTAAATAAATATTTTTGGTGAATGCTACAACTGCTCCTGCTTTTCCCGATGCTTCCTGGCCTGTTCCTCAATGAAAATAAGAAATAAAGTTACTCAGGAAATTAGGATGACAAAATCTTTCTTTTTCAAACATAAAATAAATGAAACAAGAGACCCAAAGCAGTACTGGGCCCTAATAAAATCATTAACTAATCCTGTTAAAAATTCTGCCGAGATTATGATAATGGAAAATGGGATATCACAGAGACCAGAAAGATCAGCAGATTTGCTAAATGATTATTTTATAAACCTACCTGACATAGAAATAAATAAAAAGGATCCCAAAGTAATAAAAAGAAAAAAATAATGTAAATGATGTCCCTACACAAAATGGAAATGAAACAGGTGATAAGAACCCACCAAAGTTTACAGTCAGAAAAATAACAAGAAAAGAAGTACTTAACGCAATAAATAGATTTAAAGTAAACAAAGCCAGTGGATTGGACTACATAGAAAATAGGTTACAGAAGGATTCAGTCCTGGAAATATCACAAACCTTAACAGATATTTTTAACTGGAGTTTAAATTAAGGAATTTTCCTACAAAGTTAGAAATTATCTAAAATAATACCAATTTCCATGGGTGGAGATCCTTCTAATCCCTCAAATTATTGCCCAATAACACTTTTATCAGCAGTTTCCAAATTAATGGAAAGGATAGTACATGGACAGTTGTATTAATATCTCGAAAAATTTAATAAATTAACACAGTTTCAATCAGGCTTTAGAAAATGCTTATCCATGACCACTGCACTCGTGGACCTTCTTGATCTGGTGGCTACACTTCTAGGGGATGCCAGTTCTATGGGTGCGGTGTTTGTAGATTTATCAAAAGCCTTTGACTTAACTGACCATTTGATAATGTTAGATAGACTAGCAGACATCAAAATAGCGGAAGAACCAAGTAAATGGTTCAAATCCTAACTTATAGGACTCAGATAGTAACCATCAGCGGACAGCAATCAAAAATCTCATGAGGTGTGCCACGGGGATCAATCTTAGATCCTTTGTTATTTTTGATTTATATAAACAATTTGCCCAGTTGTGTGAAATATATCAATATTACACTGTATGCAGATGATACAGTCCTGGTATCAGAAGGGACAGGCCCCAGGGAGGTGAAACACAACCTGCAGCTTGATTTTTTCAGGATTTAGGAGTGATTCACCTCCTCAGGCCTACAAATAAACACTAAAAAACTCAAGCTATGCTGTTTAGCTCAGTACTATGCAATAACAGGAAGAAAACCTCTAAATTAGAAATACAAATATTGGACAGTACCATTTTAACCCAAACACCCATGTATAAGTACCTGGGAGTTTATTTTGATCAGCTTTTATCATTTGAACCACACATTAAGGATTTAGTTAAGAAACATAATGCTAGAAAAGGATCCTTAAGACATGTCTCACATTGTACCACTAAAATGTCCAACTATCAGCAGCAAACCAACTAATTGTACCTGTAATAGATTACAGGAGCCACGATATACAGACATGCTTATAAAAAGCAACTTCGTAACTTGGATCTTAGTTATAATAGGTTAGCAAGATTTGTTTTAAATTGTGACTACTATACTTATAGCTGCACAATGTATGCAAGTTTAGATTGATATCCACTTGAAGTACAGAGAAAGAGCATCTGAGCAACCCAAATACACAAAATTCTTAAAAATAATAAACCAATATGTTTATTAGATAAATTATTAAAACTAAAACCATAATTTCCAATACAGAAAAAAGGCTGCTAGAGATTGCATTGTTCCAAAAATAAATAACAATTATGGCAAAATGACTTTCCAATTTAAGGCAGCCTGTACCTGGAATGAATTTCCCTCACAATTCTGAAAATTAGAAATATCAGCTTTCAAAACAGCAATGAAGCAAGAACTGACAGATAGATAGATAGATAGATAGATAGATAGATAGATAGATAGATAGATAGATAGATAGATAAGCCCTTGATAGAGGGCACCTAGTTGGACCTGCCTATATTGACTTAACCAAGGCGCTCGACTCTGTCAGCCACACACTCCTAATCCAATCCTTGCATTTCATGGGCCTGTCCCTGGACACTACCACGTGGTTTAAAAGTTACCTCAGTGACAGAACCCAGAGGGTCAAGTTAAACTCCACACTCTCGGCCAGTAAACTGGTACTTTCGGGAGTCCCCCAAGGTTCAATACTGGGCCCCCTCCTGTTTAGCATGTACTTGAATACTCTCCTAAAGACCTGCTCGGGACAAATGCTTCAGTACGCTGATGCCACGGTTATATTTGACAGCCACTTGGAACCCCACTCCCTTCAATCCTCCCTGCAATGCTCCTTTTCTGAAGCAGAGGCCTGATTCTCAGAGCACCATCTTGTCCCGAATTACAAAAAGACCAAGGCCATGCTTTTCACTCACAGACAAAACAAGCTTAAAAATGTCCCCCTCAACATCATTAACATCCAGGGCTCCCCTCTCGACCTTGTGCTCACCTTTAAATACCTGGGTATCACCCTTGACTCCTCTCTCATGTACTGTGATCACATCAATCTGCTCAGCTCAGCTATCAATTCCAGACTAGGTCTCCTATATAGGCACAGGGGGTGTCTGCCTCCTGACACCCTAGGTCTTGCCGTGACATCATCGGTGCTCTCCCTTTTTGACTACAGGATTGTTATCTCCTGCCAACCCCACTGCCCTGCATCGAATCATGATCTCCCCCAAATAAAGTCTGCCGGTTAGTCACTGGATGCAACCATTGGACACACACCTGTGAGCTCTATAGATGCACCAACTGGCTTAACTTTGAAGGCAGACTCGGGTACTGGACCTGTCTCCTTGCTAGGAATCTCTCGCTAAACACCTCCACTCCAGGTCTCTGCCACCTTGTTCAGCCTCAGCCACAGTCTACACAGAGCTCCTTGCTAGCCCCCCTCTCTGTACCCCACTGCAGGACCTCGCTGGGCCAACGCTCCTTTTACTAGAGGGCCCCCTGGTTGCATTAAATGCCACTGGCCATCACCCTGGAACAGTGACTAGGCCCATTTAAAACCCTATTCCATGCTGAAATCCTCTCCCACTCCAATTGTGACTGTGCTTAGTCCTTCTCCCCCCTTGCCTGTGACTATAACCTTGTGATTTCTGTATATTGGTATTATACATGCTGGACTTATAATGATTTGACACAGGTTGGTCCATTCCACCCTGTTATCTTCACTATATGCCGCTTATTGTATTTACTGTTTTTAAACTTGCAATGCATGTATTCTTGTATGTTCTCTATATATTTATTATTGTATATCTTGTCATTTCTTGTAATGTACGTATATCTGATGTGGAGCCTTTGCAAAGGAGTCCTTGACTCAAAGGTTGTAATTCCGATTCCTTCAATAAATAAATAAATAAATAGAAGTGAATGTAACAGGTGGATTTTTATAGATGTTTTTACCCCGCTGTTTATTGCCATTACAATGTAAATTTTGTAATTTATTGTATTTTTTGTATTGTCCTGTTATAATCTTTGTAATAGTGTTTGTGACAGTAAAATGTGTTATGCTCTATGTGAAACTTATATCAAATGTACTATCTCACAGGAACAACTTGTAAAAAGGGTATTTATAACCCTAATGGTGATTTTCATTGACTCCTGTATAAACAAAGATTTTACTACTACTACTACTAACCTCCAGAGCATTCCAAAAAAATAATTTTTCAAGCATACCTGTAGTGAAGAAACACATCCTCATGTACAGACACATAATGCTCTGTTCAGTGTAAGTATCCCTATGAATGAATCCTGCCATCTTTGCCTAAAGTAAAACCTGAATGGCTGAGGTTCACCCACCAAAGCATTTGTAAAAGAAACTCTGCACCTAGGTACAGTAAGTAGGTCTGCTGTCTGTTGATATGCTGAGAGACAGCAGATTTTGATCAACAAACCAAGCATATGTTTAGGAAATTATAATCTACAATAGCTGTTGCTATGGTAGCCATGCTTCTAAATAAATCTCAAAATGAATCTTTCTCAGACTGGCTAGCTGAGATTTAAAAGAAACCTTAAAATTCCATGTTTTTCTCAAGCTGAAGGCTACCACTGTAATACATTTATTTTCTTTTAGCAGCAACTTCAACTTTCACTGATGCTTTAATGTACTTTTTTGCCATTGATTCCCACCCCTCAATTAAGAACAACTGCTAATGGAGTTTTGGTCAACTCTGTACTGCAAACATCCAGTTCCTAGTTGCACAGAGATCCTGTTGTGTAGAAACATTCACCACTGAGAAGCACCCTATCCATTCTTGAACTGCATTTGGTTTGGAGACAGGAGAGGACTTTATTGGTATCTGTAGGCACAGTTATTGGTTACCAGTCAGTAGAACAAAGGTAGAAGGCTGAGCCCATTATTACTATGGTCCCCAAAAAACAAGAGCTTACTAGTGGTGCTGACATAGTGGGGAACGCAAAGTCAGTATGACCGTGCCAGCCCAGCAGAGGGAGTTAACTTTAAGAGGTGACCCTGCTCTTAAACATGTTAGAGCAATGCACTACTACTGGCACCACTAGACTGGCAACCATACCAACTGTGATGAGATTTGCTGTAGATATGCTTTCCTACTAATTATTGATGCTATCATACTCATAGTCCATCAAAAGAAATACATCTGGTTCCAAAGAGGGTCTGCTTTGCACAATTCAAGTGTTAGAGGTGCAGAGTCTGTCAAATGACCTTGCTGCATAACATTCTAAAATTAGAGTCTCAGTTTGTGTACAGTGCCGGATCCAGCAAAGAGCAGCTTCTGCAGTATGACATCTGCCTCCAGTTACCCAGAGGTGGGTTTATCTTTTCTAGTTTGGTTCTGATTTCGGTTCAGCTGAACATGGACTAAACTTTTGTTCTGATCCAGTCCATCTCTACCTGAAGGCACTACCCCAAAAAAACAATAATTTAAATGTGAACAGCAGTGTAACCTGAAAATCTTCACTAACTCCAAACAGTGAGTTGTTTTAAGACAATCTGCAACGAACACTAACTGAAACATAGAAACATAGATTTTGTATGCAGAAAAGGACCTTTAGGCTCATACAGTCTGCCCACTGTCCCCATCTATTCCATCACCACTGACCCTAGATGACCATAGGTGTCACTCCCTCCCCTATTCCTCTACCTAATATGCCCCTGTGCCCACCCATGCATACTTGAAGCTCCCCAGTCTTTGCCCCCACTCCCTTTTCTGGCAGGCTGTTCCAGTCATCCACTACCCTTTCTGTGAAGAAGTATTTTCTCACATCTCTTGTAAACTTTCCACCTCTTAGCTTCATAGCATGCCCCCTTGTTCTAGTGCCTTCCTTCCTCTTAAATTGACCCTCCACTTGCATCTTGTTCACTCCTGTGAGGTACTTGTAGGTTTCAATCATGTCCTCTCTCGCTCTTCTCTCGTCAAGGTAGTGCATGTTGAGTTCCTGCAGCCTTTCCTCATATGGCTTATAGTGCAACCCTCTGACCATTTTGGTTGCCCACCTCTGTACTGCTTCCACTCTTTCAATGTCTTTGCAGAGGTATGGCCTCTAGAACTGAACACAGTACTCCAGGAGGGGCCTCACCAGTGAGCAATACAATGGCAGAATCACCTCCCTTCTCCTGATAGAAATCCCTCTCCCAATACACCCCAGCATCCTGTTGACCGTTCCCACTGCTTAGTCACACTGCCCAGCTACCCTGAGGTCATCAGATAAGATGGCCCATAGGTCTCTCTCTCTCTGTATTGATGACTATAAGCTCCACTCCCCCATCTTAATCACAGACCCCTAGTTATGCCGCCCAAAGAGCATAATCTTGCACTTTTTGGCATTAAAATCCAGCTGCCACCTCCTAGACCATTCCTCTAGTTTCCTCAGATCCCTTTGCATTCTCTCCACCCCTTTCTGAGTATCAACCCTATTGCAGATTTTTGTATCATCTGTAAAGAGACACACCTTACCCTCAAGCTCCTCTGCAATGTCACTTATGAAGACATTAAAAAGGACTTGTCCCAGCACTGAACCCTGTGGCACTCTACTAGTCTCTCTCTCTCTCCTATCACCTGAGTGGCTACTGTTTACTATCACCCTTTGCCGCCTATCCCTTAACCAGTTCAATACCCAGCTTGTCACTTTCTCCCTCACCCCCAGGCTACTTAGTTTCTTAACTAGTCTCTTGTGTGGCACAGCATTGAAAGCATTACTGAAGTCCGGATAGGCCATGTCCACTGCTCTCCCTTTATCCACCTCCTGGTAACCCAGTCAAAAAAAAATATAAGAGATTAGTCTGATATGATCTCCCTCCTGTGACACCATGCTGCCAGTGGTCCTGCAGCCCTTTTGCCTCCATGTGCTCCATGAGCCTCTCCTTCAGTAGTGTTTCCATTAACTTCCCCACCACTGATGTGAGAGTGATTGGCCTGTAGTTGCTAGTATCCTCTCTACCGCTGGTTTCATGCAGAAGAACCACATCGGTCCTCTTCCAGTCCTTTGAACTTTCTCCATCTCCAGTGAGGTTGTGGAGTCAAAAACAGTGGTTGAATTCAAGCATGCATGGGACAGCCATAAGGCAATTCTAGGGGATGGGGGTAGAAAGAAGTAGGCTGCTGGTTAACTAGGATCTGTAGCTTATCCATTAGGTAGGGAAATGGGCATACTGGGTGGGCCAAGTGGTCCTTATCTGCCGTCAAATTCTATGTTTCTATGAGTACAGGCCAGACAGAAGTAATTAAGTGGTTTGATGGTAAGTTTGTGTATTGGGGGTGGGAAAAACCACATGGGTTTCCATTGGTATGTGGGTTACAGTTCAACTGTGAAACTGAGGTGAGGGAGAGAAGAAAACTAAAAAGCATAACAGTGGCTAAAAGCTTGCTGCATGCATGCAGATGTATTCAGATACAGTATGTATTGAAGTACAAGTGAGCCATATGTGTGGAGACAGTATGGCTTAGTGGTTAAAAGCACTGAACTGCAGGGCAGGAGACTTGGAGGCATGAAGACCTGGATTTGAATCTCATCGACTCCCACTTGTGTATGGTGTGATCCTGGACAAGTCACTTAACTTTTATGTGTGCAGTTATCAGTGACCACTTGCTTTTTGCACGCATGCCACATGCATGCATTCTTTCCCAATTTAACATAAAAATCATGGTGTCCACACTTGCTTGCTGCACGTTCCATGCATCCACAACCCTCTCTGTGAAAAAATAATTCCTTACATTACCTCTGAGCTGCTCCCCCTCTATCTTCAAATTGTGCCCCCTTGTTCTTGCACACCTCTTGTTTGAAAGATGCTACCCTCTTGGACTTTGTTGATTCCCTTGAGGTACTTGAAAGTTTCTATCATGTTCCTCTCCTCCTTTCCTTGAGGCTATACATGTTAAGCTCCTTTAGGTCTCTTCATATGTCTTCTGGTGCAGACCCTGCACCATTTTAGTTGCCCTCCTCTGGACAGCTTCCATCTTGTCTATGTCCTTATGAGATTGGGTCTCCAGAACTGCACACAGTACTCCAGATGGGGTCTCACCAGCTGTCTGTACAGAGGGATAACAACTTCCTGTTTTCTATTGGTGATGCCTCCTATGCATCCCAGTATCCCCCAGCCTCCTTACTGCCCTCTCACATTGTTTGCCCACCTTAAGTCATCTGATATGACTACCCCAGGTCCCTTTCCATTTTTGTTGTTGTTAGTATCTCACCCCCATTGTGTACTCTTCCCTGGGTTTTGTTTCCCAGGTGCATTACCTTGCACTTGTAGCATTAAATCTAAGCTGCCATATATTTGACCATTCCTCTAACCTTGCCAAGTCCCTTCTCAACCTTTCCACCCCACCTTGTGCATCAACTCTGTTGCAGATCTTTGTGTCATCTGCAAAGAGACATACTTTTCCTTCCAGTCCCTCTGCAATGTCGCTCATAAAGACACTGAAGAGGACCGGTCCTAATACTGAACCCTGTGGTACCCCACTAGTAACCCCCCTTTCTTCAGATTGGACTCCATTTACTATTACTGACTGTGTCCTATTCTCCAGCCAATTCTTTACCCATGCTATCATCTTGGGACCCACTCCCAGGCTGGCTAACTTGTATATTAATCTTTTGTGTGGGACTGTCAAATGCCTTGCTAAAGTCTAGGTAGACCATGTCCACAGCCCCTCCCTGATCTACTACTTTGGTCACCCAGTCAAAGAAATCATTAGATTCATCTGGCATGACCTTCCTGCTGTGAATCCATGCTGCCTTGGGTTCTGTGCCCCTCTGGTCTCTAGGTACTGACAATTCTTTCCTTCAGAAGTGATTCCATCATTTTCCCTATCACTGAGGTTAAACTAACAGGTCTATAGTTTCCTGCTTCTGCCCTGCTCCCACTTTTGTGAAGGGGAATCACATCTACCCTCCTCCAGTCCTCA
This sequence comes from Neoceratodus forsteri, assembly GCA_016271365.2. Lineage (NCBI taxonomy): Eukaryota > Metazoa > Chordata > Ceratodontiformes > Ceratodontidae > Neoceratodus > Neoceratodus forsteri. The sequence goes on from CM057449.1 coordinate 992,911,470, forward strand.
GGTACCACCCCATCCTCCCATGATTTGTTAAAGAGGGTAGTCAGTGGTGTCACTAGCTCTACCCTTAGTTCTTTTAGAATGCTGGGATGAATCCCATCAGGCCCCATTGCTTTGTCCAGCTTCAGTTTTAAGAGTTATTTCAGAACCCTGTCTTCTCTAAATGGGCTGGTATGAACTTCTGTATCCAGAGTGTTTCTATTGTTTGTTTTAGGTACCTCCCCCTCTTCATTTGTAAATACTGAGCAAAAATATTTGTTTAGTTTTTCTGCCTTTTCACAGTCACCCTCTGCCCACCCCCTTCCCTTTATTAAGCCTCACTATCCCTCCCTTAGTCTTCCTTCACTCCTGGTGTACCTAAAAAGGTTTTATCCCCCTTCTTAACTGAGTTGGCTATCTTTTCCTCAGTTCGGGCCTTTGCTATCATGACTGCCTTCACAGCTTCCTTTTGCTTCAACTGATACAATTCTCTGTCCTGCTCCTTCTGTGATTCCTTGTACTTTCTGAATGCTTTCTTTTTCTCTTGAACCTTCACTGCCACCTCCTTTGAGAACCATAGTGGTTTCTTACATCATTTTATTTTGTTTATTTGCTTCACACAAATGATTGTTACCTCTGTAATGGCAGTTTTTATTATTCCCCATTGTTCTTCCACCCCTCCTTCCTGCCCATTTGCTAGTGCATGCCATAGGCACTCACCCATTTTGGCAAAGTCAGCCCTCCTGAAGTCCAGTACTTTTGTCTTTGTATGGCTTGACTCTATTGCTGTGCTTATTGTGAACCATACTGTTCGATGATCGCTAGTTCCCAGATGGCTACCCACTTCTACATCTGTGATCCTTTCTCCATCTCCATTTGAGAGAACCAGGTCTAAGATTGCTCCCTCTCTAGTGGGTTCCAGTACTAGTTGTCTAAGGCATGCCCCCTGTAGGGCATCTAGAATAACCCCACTCTTAGATGTGGCTGCTGCAGGTGCACTCCAGTTAACATCTGGCATATTCAGATCACCCATCAGCAATATCTCCCCTTTATCTGCCATTCTAAGTATACTTTCTATCATTTCCTTGTCCATTTCCTCCCCCTGAAAGGGGGGTCTGTATACAACCCCTGTGAGGATTGTGGTGCCATTGCCTGCCTCCAAATTGACCCACAGTGCTTCTTCTCCTCCTCCCTATTTACCCTTTTGTTCTATTGCTTTGATTCCTTCCCTTATGTAGATAGCTACTCCTCCTCTTTTACCCTCCCTGTCCCTCCTGTAGATAGTGTATCCTGGTATGTTTATGCCCTAGTCAGGGTTCTGTGTGTACCATGTTTCTGTGACTGCCACGATATCCAGATGTTCCTTCTCCATCAAGGCCACTAATTCAGAAAGCTTGTTACCCAGACTACTGGCATTGGTACTCATTGCTCTCCATTTTTTGATGGCTTTAACTTCTGTAGCAACATCCCCCACTGACCATTCTACCTTGGTCTTTTTTTCTCATTTAGTACCCTGTTTTGTAGGGGGAGGCTGGGATTTTCCTGCTGCTTATCAGTGCCTCCCTTGACTAGTTTAAAAGCTTGCCAATGAAGCATTTAAACCGATTGCCCAAAAGACTTGTTCCCTTCCTGGACAGATGCAGACCATCCTGCCAGTATAGGCTGGTGTCCCTCCAGGTGGAACCCCAGTCCCTAATGAAGCCAAACCCCTGTGCTCCACACCATTTTTTCAACCATTCATTAAACTGGATGGCGCAAAGTACCCTCGCCTCACCCACGCCATTGTCAGGCAGCACCTCTGAGAAGGATACTGTGTGTGCTACTTGTCTTAAGCCCCTCCCTAACTCTATAAAGTCCTTCTGCACTGCTCTAATCTCATGATGAGCCAAGTAATTTGTCCCTAGGTGGACAATGACGTCCAGCTTAGACTCCCGTGCAACTGTTCTCATGATCCTAAGGATGCACATCCTGTCCCTCCAAGCCATGGCACCAGGCAGGCACCTTACTTCAGTTTTCCCTGCTCCCCCAGTTCTATCCCCTTAATAATTGAGTGTCCTACCAGGAGCTGCTTTCTTTTCCTGTGGTGCCATCTGCCTCCTTCCTGAGGGCCTCCCTCAGGACAGTTGTCTGCACCTCCTTAGTCTCCTCTGCAGGTGCATCCATAGGGGAACCATGCTCCCCAGAATGGTGTATGATTGTGGAGGGAACAACTGACTAGGTGTGCCTCTGTTCCACCACCCTTACCCTCCTGAGCCCACTGTGGTCCAACTGCTGTGCTTTCTTCACAACCTCTGAGGTAGTGGTGGTGGCTCTGGTGCTCCCTGGATGGGGGAGGTTCCCTTGATACTGTCCAGTGCGGCCTGAAGATGGACAACTTCCTCCCTCAGGGCAGATAGTTGTCTGCAAACAAGGCAGCATCTCAGCCTCCAGAAAGACTCCCAGAAGACTGCTACCCCACAGCCATTACATTGCACTACTCCCCACATACTGTAACTGTCTACCTTCTTTAGTTGTTTTTTTTTGTGTGTCTGTGATTGGTGTGTTATATAGAAATATATGTATTTATATAATGTGTATGCTTATATTGTCAGTGCAGTGTGCTAGAGAGGATATGACAATGATATGCACCTTGCCCTCTTGAGGAATGATGTCAGAACCCAGGTATAAAGGAACTATTTCCAGGGGTGGGTGGGGTTAGGGTGGGAAGGGTTTTGGCTAAACTGTGCTCACTTAAACAATCAGCTAAAAGCTCTGACCTACTGCTGTGATGAGTGCCTTCCTGTCAGCAAGATGCCCTACACGACAAATTGACAGAGAAAATACCCTGCTAATCAAACAGAGAAAAATCCAAACATCCAAGTCAGACACAGGTAAACCTCCCCAGCTCCAAAACAGCCTGATGACGTGTGCTCTGAAAGCAGTCAGCCCCGAAACACATCAGCTGTGCAGAAGGGCAGACACAGAAAGCAGTATTAAGCCCCTGTGGGTTGAAACTCTTCCTACTCTGAAAATCTTAACAATTGTAACAAAAGAAAAGCAAGCTCCACCTCTCTCTGTTGATTGAAATACTGCCTTTTCTGATAATTCTAAGTTCCTTATTTCACCCTTCAGTTAGAAGTATCCTCTACCTGAAGAATATTAACTTTCCTAAGGAATCTGCTTCAAACCAAAGACAATTGTAAATTGTAAGGTTCACCTCCCTCTGTTGTGAGCACAACTCGCTTTCTTGAAAATCTTAAGTCCAGTGTTGCAGCTTCCAGCCAGAGGTAGCTTCACCTGAAGACTCCTACTGTTTTCTCTCCATAGTTTTGAATGTTTCCATGCAAACAGACTTTAAGGTGCAATCTCAAAAGTAGCAGTAACTTGACATACACCCACATGGCAAGTCCCCCCTTCCCCCATGCACACACACTGTAGTGAGTACAGCTATGCTGCTACAGACAACCCACCAAGTATAGATGTAAGTAAAAAGTCTCTTACTTGAGTACCAGGGAGCCAGAGGTAGGAGTCTTTAAGAGATGATGTCCATGGGTCAGATTGCTGGGGCATATCCCCTTGAAAAGAATAGAGTTATTGTTTATTACTATTTTATACATTATGATGGTGAGTTGGAGAATAATGAAGGCCACTGTTCTACTAACAAGGCCTTTGTCAGTCGAGCGGTGGCTTTCATTAATCTCCAACTCTCCGTCAATAATGTATAACATAGTATAAAAAAGTACCCCCAATCATTTCAATGGTGCACACCCCTGCAGTGCCCTTTACCCTTTGTCATAATGTGCCTGAGTGTGGGGATGTGGAGGTCAGCTTCACTGGGGGGGTTGGGGGCATAAGCCTGACTATAGTGGGGCTCCAGTAGTCTGTACATACCATTCCGCTCAACTGTCAGTGAATGTAAGAGACAGTTCTAGAATGTCTGTAACATCTCTAAAAGGTACAACTTATTTGTTTTGACTGAAAAGAGATATGCAAATTAGAAAAAATTCTAGTGTATAAGATTCATCTGCATATACCCTGGAGCAGTGCATCAGATTTGGGCTTAAACCCACCCAGTTACTAACAAGTTTTTTTTCCTGGCTGAAGTTCTGTCCCCCCCCCCAAAAAAAAGAACTTTGTCCTGATTTTTCTCTCTGACTCCATTCCATTCAATACCCATCCCCTATGGGTCATGAAGCTGCCCAAAGGTGAAGAAACATGAAAGACATCAATATTTCAGTCCTTACTCCTTCCCCAGTCCCTCTGTAAAAATAATTATTTACTTTTATTTACCCAGTCATATGGCCAGAACCTGCAGCCTGGTGCAATGTGCCACCAGTCTAGTTTTCAGTTTGTTCCCCCTCTCCTTCGACCAGAAGCTGGATGCTAGAACCAGCCATCACAGGTCCACACCATGGTCTGCGATCAAGTCACCTCACCAACCGAACCCACCCAACCTGGAGTTGCTTTTGCCTTGGTTCCTGCTGTGGCTGCTGCACTGCACTGATCAAGGCCTACGAAGGTCACCTACACTAGTGTCACCACTGCTGCTAAGCCTAGCTTGCTGCCGTGGGGGCTTGTGCTCTTTTTTTTGCAAGGCAAGCCTAGTAGAGTAAGTGGGTAGGTAGCCTAGTCTTGAGTTAGCTTCTAGTTCATCCTCTGCCCCTTCAGCCACCAGGGAAAATGGATACTTACTAAGAGTCGACCAATAAAAATATGCTGCCACAACACTGCTACTGAGAGCTCAGGGCTCACTGACTCCTCCAAGCTGTAGTGTGCAGTTTGTCTACTCTGTGGCAGAAAAGACAGTGTCACACTTGCAAGACTCGTGCTTTTTCTTGTCTGAACCTCATCCACATCACATGTGATTGTACCACCACTAATAGATGGAGAGAGTGGACAACACAATACAGACACAGTTGAGGTAGGCATGCACCTGCTGCGTGAACACACACAGGCTGGGGGGGCATTTGTTGTGCAAAAGATTAAATCCAAATATAATGCCATTATTGCCACACCATAAGAACAACCTAGGCTACAAAACAGGGGGGGGGGGGCAACTGTTCCCCTCTGTCTTACCTAAATGGCATTCCTGCTTAATGGCAGAAATTCATTTTCCGCTGCTAATACAATGGTTTCCACTGTGTTCTGAGGTACTGTATCTCTATATTTCATGATGTGTCCTGATCATCATGTGGGTTAGTGTCCCTCATTATCCCTCATTTTGAGTGTCCATGTCCCTCATTTCAGTGACAAAATGTGAGGTACGGTGCATGCTTCCAAGACCCTGCTCAGCACAAAAAGTGCTGAGCATGGCCATAGTGTATATGCTCAATACAGAATGACAAAGGGAAAGTAAGTGAGATGAAGCAGTCATGGAGAAACTCATTTGTACAGTAGCACTAAATATGCCTAAGGGATTTGCATGGTCCAAAACAAAAAGGATAGGCTTCACAACACAGAGGCCCCTCTTAGTACATCTGGAATGGGGAATGCTGACTGGCTATATCCTAGGCATTTACTGCATTAAGTAAACAATACTTTACAAATTAATGGTGATTTAATGACAAAAAACAAAAGCCATTAAACAACTTGCAAAAGGATCAGAATTAATGAGTTTATGTAATTTTTTATGGGAATTAAAATAAAAATGTATTTTAATGACTAATTGCTAGCAGTAGTATAAGAAATAGAAACTGATGTGTTTTTTTAGGTGAGACTTGCAACAGCCTAGCTGCTGCACACATGGCAAGCATGCAGCATGTGAATCTGATGTGATGTTTAAATGATGTTCACGCCAGCTTAACTGCGGCACTCTTGTCAAGCGTGCAACACGTGAACCTGATGTAATTTTTAGAAGATGTTCACACCAGCTTACCTGATGCATACATGTCAAGCTTGCAGCATGCGAACCTGATTTGCTTTTCAGACTTGGTTCACTTAGGATCACTTTGCGGATGCGAACTGCATGCAAACATTTCACAATTAAGCATGTGGCATGCATTCTGCATGTACACAGCACAACTATATTTTTGTAAAGGATGGCTCCCCATTCTCTTTGTCCCTCACTTCCTCTAACCTCCTTCCCCTTCCTGCTTCCCCCTTGCCCACTCTGTTACCCCAGTCCTAAACTCCACTGCCACATTATCCTCTCTTTCAACTGAAGTTCCTCCTCCAGACTTGCCTGCCCTGCCCATCTCTTTGCTTCCTTCAATATCCAGGGAATTTCTTCTCCCTGGGTTAACCTTCCCCATTGCACTAATCTCTGGGGGGATCTCTGTCTCCCTCAGTCATTCTGCCTCCTCCCTTGGTTAGTTTAAATGCTCATCAGAGTAGCATTTAAAGCTTCCAACCAGGACTGACATTCCCCTCCTGGATGGATGGAGGCCATCTCCCTTTTACAGGCTTCCATCCCCCTAGGTGTGACCCTAGCCCCCAATGTAGCCTAAGCACTCCTCCTTGCACCATGCCTTCAACCATTCATTGAAGCATCTGGCTCAGAGTTCCCTAGCCTTCCCCTAACCATGCACTGGTAGCACCTCAGTAAAGGCCACTGTGCAAGCTACCTGCTTCAGACCCATCCCCAGTACCCTAAACCTATCCTTCACTCTGCCTACAGCTTCCTTTTCCAGAGTGTTTGTCCCTAGGCGGACAACAACATCCAGCTCCCTTCCCTTCCCCCTCTTCTCTGGTGATTTCCAAGATCCGCCCTCCAGTCCTCCCCACCAAAGCACCTTGAATGCACTGTACTACCCTCTCCCTCCCTTCCCCTGCCCCCACTTCAATCACACTGACTACTGAGTTTCTCACCAGCAACTGCCTCCTCCTTGGACAGGGGACTATCCCACCCTCCTTGGACCTACTCCCTTGAGGACCACCATCTCTTCCTTACTCCTGCCTTAGGGTTCTCCTCTTGGCCTCCCCATCCCACCAGAATGACAAAGAAATTGTACAGTGGTAAGGTCTGAGGGGTGCTCTCCCCCCTTCCTTCCCCCACACTCCAAGGGCCTACCAAGGTCCAGCCTCTCTGCCTCCTTGCTGGCATCCTTTTTGGAAGTAACAGCAAATTAGGTGGCTCCTGGGTGAGACAGATAGTTCCCTGTACTCTTGCCAGTTTGGCCCAGAGTCCAGCGACATCTGCTCTCAGCTCAGAGAGGTGTCTGCATATGGGGCAACAGCTCAGTCTCCAGACTGTGTCTCTGAAGATTTTGGCCCTATACCCATTACATTACACCACTCCCATGCCTGACAATATGTTTGTCCTTCGGACTTTTTGCTACCCTGCTGGTAACAGGAAACTTAAAAGTGAAGATCAACTCATGATGTTCGTTGCATCCATTTTATTTGCATCCAGGTTTTAATATGGGATATCACACCAAATGAGGAGAACAGAAATAGGATTTATGAGCTGGAAGAGCCTATAACATTTTTGAAAGAAACATACCCAACTCTACCTTACACATGCCGTTAATGCAGATGTCTCTGCTGTTATTCCCTTCAAAGCATAGCGTGCCATCAATAACTGCATCTAGCATTTTCTCAGCAAAGTGCCCATCTGTTGGTTGACACTGGAGCTCACAAGGATTAGCTAAAATGCAAAAATCAAAAGAATATGATTCATCTAATGGAGTACATTTTTACAACAGAGTCCGTCACCTAAGCAATGTCCCATTATAATGATCCCCTTTCGCAGTCCATTCATTTGTTTATTCTCTTTCCTCTGAAATGTCATCAGAAGCCAAAGCTAGTAACTTTGTTCTTTTTTACAATGCTGCATGCTAGCTGAGGAATAGTGATGTCTGAGAACTTCAGAAAACTAAAAATTAAGAAAATGCATAATTTAAAATCCTGTAAAAACATGATAATTCAGTAATACCCAGATTTCAAAGGCTATGCCTACAGTTCAGTGGGTGGGAGCAACCAGCCATGCCCCCTGCCTGAGCTATTTAAGCCAACTTTCTCCAGCCTCATTCAGAAGCACCATTTCTTTGCTGCAGCCTGAGGCTGTGCTGCCCCCCCCCCACATGCTTCTCTCCCACTTCCCTTTGTGCTTTTGGGTTTCTGCTTGGTTTGTGTATCCTCTAACTTTCTAGGTTAGTATTTTGCATTCTACCTTCCTGGCTGCAGTTTGTGCTTCTCTTAGTCATTTATTCCTGCTGCTCTCTTGTTCTCGTGTAGCCTCCTCCTAGGGAGGGGGGCTTACCTGGATGCTGGTTGTGCCATCCCCAAACTCCCATTTCTTCACTCACTCAGGCCTCAATCTGAAGTGGGGCCCAGTGGAACAGTCAAGAAAAAATGCCGCACTTGCACACTGCAGTGTGCGCACCTTCTAGCAGTAGCAGGCTCAAACATTTTCAGTGCTGCAAGCACCCACTTGCCAGGAGTGTTTAGAGCTGCATCAGTGGCCACCACAGCACCTCACCTAGTGTGCTCTGACCCCAGCGCTTCAGTGGACACAAGGTGGCACAGAGACACTGGGGAGAAGAAGGACTGGGGCATTCTGCCATGCTGCACCTTTAAGAGAGAGGCTCTTGGCTGCATACAGAGTCTGCCAGTACTTTTTGGGGGGGGGAGCAGAAAACAAAGCTCCCAATGCGGAGTTTATGAGCCAGTTTCACTCCATGCTACCACCAGATAACAGCCCAGGGGGGCTACAATCCATCTGAGGACAGCACACATAAAAGGGGCAATCTGAAATAAATAACAAAGAGTTTTAGAGCACAGGACTCCATTTGTGCACAGGGCCACCACATTTGTGACCCATGACCTGTTCAGTCACCAGTCAGAGGGCAGTAAAGACAGAGCTATGTATTGTGGGAGGATGGTGCAACAGATTCCTCCCAACTGGCCTGGTGGGCTTTTTCAGCCATTCAGAGGACAGAAAGACTGACAGCTATGCCTGTTTGCCCAACAGACACAAAATGGAGGAAACAGAATTTGCCGGGTTTTTAGAGCAGAAGGGGCACTCTGATAGAGACTGAGAAGGGTGAAGACCTGCTGTTAGTGAGACTGAGAGAGAGCCAGAAGCCTATGCAGGCCAACATTTCTTGCAAGCCCTCCCAGGGTTTATGCCTTTGCTTCCTGTGAACTTTCCCTTGGATTAACCAGAGTGAAAGACAGTTCCTGAGAGCCTTGGGCAGAAGAAATTGCAGAAAGTGTGAGCTAGAGGGGCACGATTGCCTCCAAAGGTTTTAAGCTGCCTTGAGTGGACAGAGGCCCCTGCTCTCCTTACTAGCCTGCTTCTGAGTCAGGTAAAGGGCCACCTAGCCTTTACCCATTGATGTGGATCAGTGAACAAGGAGCCACGGATGCATCCCTGAGTACAGGTGTACTCTCAATCTACAGGGGAGTTAGACCATGGGGTTGCTCCTGGGGTCTGGGCTCCTTGGGAACCAGGAATCTGCTGTGCAGTGCTCTTGTATCCTGGGTGTGATTCAGAAGAGCCATGACCAGAGAAGTGGTGCCAGAAGGGATCCGCATCCAGAGAAGTGCGAGCCAGAAGGGCTGCAGCTTAAGAGTTGATACAGAAGAGCTGCGTTCACAGAGGCATGAGACAAGAAGGGCTGAACAGCTTGTGGAAACTCCTACCAGAGGTGAAGCTGTCCTGGACTTGGTTTTAACTAACAGTGACAGGGTAAAGGAGGTAGAAGTAGGTTGCCACTTAGGAAATAACAACCACTGCATGGTGGGATTTAAACACCAGTGAAGACGTTAGTCACTCCAAGATCAGGATTTTAGATTTCAGGAAGGCAGACTTTCAGAAGATGAGAGATAGCCTGGCAGATAGTCTTAGCTACTGGGATGAGAAAGGAGTAGATGAAATGTGGGAGTATCTCAAAGGAGCTATCACAGAGGTAATTGAACAGTATGTCAGAAGGGTGAGCAGGCAAATAAGAAAAGGAAATCCTTCTGGTTCTCCAGGGAGGTGGCTGCAGTAGCAAGGGAGAAAAAGAAGGCGTACACAAAGTTTAGGGTGTCAGTGAAAGATGAGATGAGGATAAGGATACCTATAAGGTAGCACATAGGGAAGTAGGCAATAAGGAAGGCTAAAGCCCTGACTGAACTGAGGATTGGTGTGTGTGTAAAGGAGGGAGATAAAGCCTTCTTTAGGTACATAAGGGAAAAGAGGAAAACCAAGGTGGGGGGATAGTTAGACTTGCAGATACTGGAGGGAAACTGGTAGAAAAAGACTGCAAGAAAGCAGTAGTCTTAAACCAGTACTCCTGTTCTGTGTTCACCAAAGAGAATGTAGGGGATGTGCCATGCCTGCATAGCAGCAACACCCAGGGACCGCGGGTTGACACAAGCCCCTTCACAGAGGCTCAAGTCTTGGAAGCTTTAAATAAACTAAAGGTGGACAAGACCATGGGATCAGATGGGATTCACCCTAGAGTTCTCAGGGTGCTGGGGAGTGTAGTAGCAGCACCCCTGGCAGAACTATTCACCAAATTACTAGAGAGTGGGACCATAATGAAGGACTGGAAAAGGGCAACAGTGGTCCCACTCAACAAAGCAGGGAGGAGGCTGGCAATTACCATCCAGAAAGCCTCATGTCAGTGGTAGGGAAGTTGATGGAGACACTACTCAAACAGAAAATGATAATATAGCTGGAATCCAGTGGGCAGCAAGACCCAAAACAGCATGTGTTCATGGCAGGTAGGTCTTGCCAAATTAACCTGGTCGACTTCTTCGACTGGCTTACAAGGATAGTAGATCAGGGAGTGGCGGTAGAAGTCATCTATCTGGACATTAGCAAAGCCTTCAATTCTGTTCTACACAGAAGGCTGCTAAGGAAGCTGGGCCACATGGGGTGGGCAGGGAGGTGGTTGAGTGGATGAGTAGCTGGCTGAGAGAAAGAGCACAGAAAGGTTCAGGTAAATGGGCCATTTTCAGCTCAGAGGGAGGTGACCAGTGGGGTACCACAGGGTTCTGTATTGGGTCCCCTACTCTTCAATGTGTTCATAGCAGACATTGCAAATGGTCTGGAAGTAAAGTGTGTCTGTTTGCTGATGACACCAAGATTTGCAACAGAGCGGACTCCTCTGAGGGTGTGAGGAGTGACTTCAGACTTGAAGAAACGGAGGAGAAGTTACACATTATGAAGTGAAATTACAGGCCAAAAAGTGCAAAGTTATGCACTTAGGCAGAAACAATTCCAAAGAGGATTACTACCTGGGAGGAGAGAATCTGGCCTCCACCAGCCAGGAGAGGGACCTAGGGATCATTATATCAGAAGACTTGAAAGTGGGTAAACAGTGCAAAAATGACACACTAAAGGCAAGTGGCATGCTGGGCTGCATCAACAGGGGAATCACGAGTCACAGGAGGGAAGTGGCATTACCACTCTACAGGGCACTGGTGCACCCCCACTTGGAGTACTGTGTACAGTACTGGAGACTGCACCTCAAAAGGGACATAGACAGAATCAAGATGGTGCACAGGAGGGCCACGGAAATGATTCCGGGACTGCACCATATGGCATACCAGGACAGACTGAGGGAACTCAACATGTACTTCCTGGAACAGAGGAGGAAGAGGGGCCACATTATTAAGACTTTTAAATATGAAGGGTATAAATAAGGTTAACATTCAGGAGCTTTTCCAATTGAGAGAGAGAGCAGTAGAACGAGAGGGCATGACATGAGGTTGAAGGGAGGGAGGTTCAGGAGCAATACAAGGAAGTTGTTCTTTACAGAGAGGGTGGTGGACTCATGGGATAGCCTACCCAAGGAGACAGTGAAGGCCAAAAGTAAGTGAGTTGAAGAAAGCGTGGGATAGACATAAAGGCAGCATACAGAAAGGCAAAGGAAGGGAGGGGGAATAGCACCAGGCAGGTTCTTGGGCTGACTAGATGGACCTTGTGGTCTCCTTCTGCCATCACTTTCTAAGTTTCTATGAACTGTTGTTGCTTACTTCAAAGAATCCAAGGCTCTGGGCTGCTTTCCTGCTCTGGTGTGCTGCTCCCTGTTCCTTTTGAACCATCATTCTGCTTCTGGTCTGCTGCATCCAAGGGTCATGTGAGTTGCTGGCATTGCTGGCTAAATGTTCTGCCCTCCTGGTTTGGATAACAATTGGGGTTTCCAGTTTGCTTGAAAGTCCAAGCAAGTTTGTTGGGACTTCCTTTCTCTTTAAATTTGTGCTAGCACACTATTGCCTGTTGAAGGGGTTAAAATGCAAGCTTGCTGAAGTTTTCATCAAGTGCAACACCACAAGGTCCCAGACAACTCTTCATTCAGGCCTGCACTGGGACTGTGCACAACACCTGGGTACCCAGAGTCTAATGTGTCATATAGTACTTGTGCTTGTAGTTTTATTATTGGTACCAGATAAAAGTGATCACACACTGTGTAAAATAGCCATCTTATGTGTCCCTTGCTTGGGCTGGTGTGTATAGGCAGTGGGGTTTGAGGGGAAGTGCCTGAGGGTTGGTGAGTGTACAGCAACTTGTTATTGTCTAACCCCTGCTCTCTCCACATTCTCTGGGCCTGTGTGCCAAAACAAAGCACAGTTTTATTGCTTGCATTTTATTACTGTGTGGGTATGCAGTTTGTACATCCTGATTGAATTATTGTTTGGTAAAAGTAACAGCTGTTGGTGGTTTCCAGGGGGTGTTCTTGTCCAGCGTAGGAAGGTGGGTAGATACTGCATTCCAGAGGACGGTACTGCACACAACATCTGGCCCACTTATTCCCTCTGGGTGGAAGCACCATACTATATACTATTTTGGGATGAACCCTCCTACTACAGGAGAACAAACTAACCCATCTCCCTCAATCAGGTGTGTCACACTGCTGTCACCAGGCAGGAGTGTGAACCCCAGTCACCGAGCTTACTGGGGAGGGGGTCACACTCATGCATCTTGTGTTTCTTCTGTTTTTGTTTTTTGTGTGCTTATAGTTTTCACATTGTCTTGCCTTTGTCATTTTTCTTTTGACTTGTGCTATTTCAGGCTTCCATGCTTGCTGTTTTTTCCATACCATTTGCAATCTCCTACTTCAATTACATTACTTAAATGTTTACACCTGTCTTCTAGCCAGGCAGCCCCTCCCTTATGTGTTCTGTTGGTTTTATTAGTTGTTCACTTCAGCAGCACACTGCTTCCTAGTTTTCAGTACCTATATGCTGCTGCTTTTCCCTAGCAGTTTTGTTATTTTCTACTACCTCAGCCTACCTGGCCTGCAGTGCATCAGCAACTAACACTGTCCTCCTTTATGAAACTGGTTGGCATGCATTCACCATTCAGTCAAAGCACATATCATTCAGTCTCATACAGTGTCCTAGTTGTCATTTGATGTCTCCGTCAGTCATTCAGCCTTGCCTATGTTTTGCTTTTACCATGTGCTCATGGCCAATAGGCTTTGCCATCAGCTTCCCATTACTCCTGCACTCAGATGCATGCTAGCCTCGACCATAGCATAGCCTCCAGGGCTCTATCCCTTTATGCCAATGGTTTCACTCTGGTCCCTTGAAGTCTGCATCTTGAGGGTGGGTCCTTCAGCTCAGGGTCCTTCTCTTTCTGCCCTTCAGGTGAAAATGTCCAATGCATAGGGGGAAGCTTTGACCATGAAGATCAACTCGGTGGCACCTTTTGATATAGCATTTAAGACTTCACCTGCCGGAGGGTGGGGTATCTAAGTCAGCAGGGGCTCCTTTAACTGTACAGACCATATCGACAGCACCTTCAAAAGCCATTTCCCCTATGGCCGCCTAAGGTTCACATGGTTCTACCTCCTTCCCTTCCTCTGCCCCTCAATGGTGAAGATCATACAATAATGCATGACATAGCCCCTCCTGGGCCCAACACCAATGCCTTACCCCTTGAGGGTTCGACTTCCCTAGGCCTCCCCTTAGTGGAGGCCAGGTGAGTGCATTTCAGCAGTTGTTTCTCTCCTCCTCCTGTCTTGGGAGTGGGCCTTCTTGCAGGGAACCTCTTTTAGCTGCAGAGATCAGCTTGAGGCACCCCCACAACTTTCCCATTACAGGTACAGAGTAAGAACCCTTCCTCTAAAAAGAGAAAAATTTCCCCTTGTATTGGGTCTCTAAATTGCAGTAGCCAAGCCATCACTAATTTTATCTCAAGCCTGGAGGGAAGGTGACCAAAGCCTTGGATCCACAGAGTTTTCCTCCTCATAGGAGGTTTTTCCTCTTCTTCATGCCAATGATCATCAAAGTTAGGTAGTCTCCACAAGAGGTGGTCCATAATGTAGTACATTTGCATTAGTAGGTGTTTACCCAGGTAGGTTTCTGCTGTGAGCTGGGGTTGGACAGCAGCACTGTTTCCATCCTGCCATTCATGTTCTCCTTATGGAAGTCATGCCTCTTATGCTACCAGTTCCATTTACTGTCAGTTGTTGCTCAATTCATTCTCTGTCTGTTATTAGTCATCTCTAGTTGTTGTCAATCTGTCCTCATTCAGGATACATGCTTACCACTTGCTACACAGCATTTTTTGTCTCCTTCCTAAGGTACCTTTAAGTCCATAAAAAATTGCATCCCAGACTAGGTGCCCTGTACAGACACTGTGGTTGCCTCCCCTTACTGACCTGCTATGAAATCGTCCGAAAAATTATCCTCCCAATCTTTGACTATGGTGACACAATCTACAGCACAGCCTGTATGTCCACCCTAGCCAGACTGGGCATCTTTTTTAACTCCTTTTGTCGATTTGCTCTTAACTGTCCACCCCATACATACCATTGTGACCTTTATACTGTTCTCTCCTTCCCCCCTCTTGGGGAAAGATGCCTCACCCACTGTTCCTCCCTAGTTGGAAAGTACTGACTCGGCTCCCTCCCCCCCACCTCTCCACCCCTCCTCCCCCTACCCACACTTTCCGTAACTCTGGCTTCTGGACCCTTGCCTCCATGTCCAATCTTCCATGTCAGGTCAGGCTGCCTTCTCCTACCATTTCCCTAAAATTTTGAACTCCCTTCCCTTGGATGTTTGCTCTTCCCCATCCACTTGTTGATTATCCTCCCTTCTTTGTAAATACATTTTGCCAACCTGCAACTGCACCTGACCCACTTCTCAAGATCCCTCCTCCCTGTTTTTCTTTCAAACCATGTCTAACTTCTTCTTCCTATTCTCCTCTCCTACCTTCACCTACCTACTCTGTTCTCTGCTAATGAGAGTAGTCTCCAATCTCAAGTTTGGATGTGCAATATCTTATTTTATTTTGATTTGTTTTGTATTCTTCACAAATTAAGCTGAACACAGCTGTAATTGTTTCAGTTTTATATAACTCCATGATGTTTGTTTTTGTGTATCTTGGTTTCTGTATACATCAATTGTATTCCCTATTTCCTCTCCCCCCATGATGCATCTGGAAACAAGCTACTGTAGCTCAGTGTGGCTTTCCTGGTGAAACTTTTTCAAATGAATAAATTAAAGTAAATACTGTAAATATATAAAGGAATTATGTTCCTGTGGCACCTCTAGTGGTGGAACCCTCCTCAAGAAGGTTCATTTGCCTTCACAGTGCACCAAAAGGTAGTAGTTCCCCATGGGACAGAGTGCAAATGGCCAAAGTATCCACATATGACCATCAACAAGACATCCAAATTCCTTCAGACTTTCAACAAAGTTGCACAAACATACCTTCTCACCAAGATGTGTACACTCATTGAATTCAAAGGCTGTGCCTGCAGTTCAATGGGTGGGAGCAACCAGCAATGCCCCCTGCCTGAGCTATTTAAGTCAGCTTCCTCCAGCCTCACCCAGAAGCATTGTTTCTTTGCCCCTTCATCCTCCCCTCCTCCTCCAGAGGTGTGCCTCTCTCCTTGGGGCTCCTTCTCAAGGTACCTTTAGCCTAAAGCTATTATGTTCCTGTAGCACCACTGGGGTGGAACCCTCCTCAAGAGGGTTCCTTTGCCTTCATGGTACCCCCAACAGAGTAGTAGTTCTCTATGGGACAGAGAGTGAGAACAGACAAAAAATCCATGTATGACAGTCAGCAACACATTCATAAAAATACCTTCAGACTATCAACAAACTTGCACAAGCATAACTCCTCACTATGTTGCATACACCCATTGAACCATAGAAACATAGAGTTAGATGGCAGCTAAGAATCCAGCAGTCTATCCAGCCTGTACATTTCTTACCTGACTCCATGTCCAATCTAGCATAATTTACAGGATTTACTGGTCCAATCACCCTCCTTTGGCCTTGGTACCCCATAGTACTGACTGTCTATCCTCCCCCTGTCCCTTAAGCCATACTATCCCCCCAGCGCCTATCTAATCCATGCTTGAAATCACTGTATGATCTGGCTTCCTCCACCTGCTTTTGTAAACTATTCCATCTGTCCACCACCCACTCCATGAAACAGTGCTTCCTAAAGTTCCTTTTGACCTCCACCCCCCCACACACACACACTCGCCAACTGCCACCCATTCCCCCTGACTGAGGTGTTTTCATTCCTCATGAATAGATCTCTGCAGTATTTTCCTCTCAAGAACATAGGTCTCAGTTAAGTCCCACAGTCTCTCTCTGCTATGACCTCCAGTGAGTAAATGTTGAGATTCTCCAGCTGCCCCTCATAGATCTTCCCTTGCTGCCCTTGATAATTTCTGAAGCCCTCCTCTGGATCTTCTCCAAGCAGCACCTGTTCTTCTTTAGGTGGGGATTCCAGAATTTTGCACACTACTCCAGGTGCATCTGGTCATGGACCTATACTGAGACAGAGTTACCTAATTTCTTCTGCTAGTGAACACCCTACCTAAACACCCCAGCATTCAGCTCGACTTCTCTTACACTCCATTACACTGAGCTGAAGATTTAAGGTTGTCACTTACAGTGCCTCCCAGGATTCATATTCTCAGTGGTCTGAATGATACTCTCCTCCCTCCAGATCCAATAGTCAGTTGCAGAGTTCTTCCTTCCAGTATAAATACTTTTGCACTTAGTGGTGTTTAAATATGAGTTGCTACACCATGGACCCTCTCTCCAGTTTTCTAGATCTCTTTTCATTTGCCTTATTCCCTCTTCTGTGTCCACTCTCCTGCAGACCATGGTGTCATCAGCAAAGAGACAGAGTTTGCTATAAATGACTTTCCCTATGTCACTTATGCAGATGTTGAACAACATGGGAACCAGGACTGATCCCTGTGGTACCCAACTGATAACTTTCTTGACCCTAGAGAATTCATTGTTAACTACCATGAATTAAGTCCCCCACCCAACCAGTTCCCTAGTCACCTGGTGTTTGTCCACCACCCTCAAGGCTTCCAGTTTTTTTAACCAGCCTTCTCTGTGGCACACAAAAAAAGGCCTTGCTGAAGTCCAGGTATAGGACATCTTCTGCCTGACCACTGTCTACCACCTTTAAAATCCAAGCAAAACCATTCATAAGGTTATTCTGGCATTATCTGCCTGCTATGAACCCAAGCTACCTCTTGTCCTATAGTCTGTTAGCCTCCAGTAACTTCACCAGGTACTTCTTAATGATGGCTTCCAGAAACATTCCTGCAGTCGGGTTCGGAGTGACTGGCCTGTAGTTGCAAGGGTCATCTCTGTCGCCTTTTTTGTGGATTGTGTCATGATGTGATATTGTACCTGCTTGTATGTATATAAATATGTATACAGTACCCTAAATGTTGCTAATAGGATGAAAAGTACTGGTAGAGTGTAATGGAAATGTACTGAGTAAAAACAGTGTAAGTTCTGAATAATGGAAATGTAGTGTGAGTGACAAATATTGTAAGTTGGGTATGTGACTGTCATGATTTTAAAAAAGAATGTTGATTTCTGAAGAAGGATATGGTTAGCTTGTTTGCTGCAGAATACATCAGACCTTGAGATATCAGCCGGCCCAGTGGCGCTGAGGGTTGAGGCCCTGGACGCCACACCTCGTGCCATGCTCATGACCCGAGATCTGGAATGAGCCCCGGTTGTTGGGGGTTGGCAGGAAAGGAGGGTGAGGAGCAGGATTCCCAGGAGGAAACCCCTCATCCCAGGAAGGGAAGAGGGGGTTTCCACTGCCCTTGGCTGCCACCTGGTGGAGGACAGGTGGCAATTTCATGCAATGGGGGCCAGGTGACAGCTAGGTGTGGGGCGGAAAGCGCCAAACCGGTACCCAGTCTGCGTGTGTGCCTCCATGCGCACACATGTTCATGTCTGCCAGGGTTCTAAGATTGGGGAGAAAACCCAGGGAGAAAATGCAAAAATTACAAATTAAAAAAAAAAGATCTTCAGATATGAAGAACTCTCAGCTTTAATAACTTGCTGACGGTTTGTTAAAAATAGCTCAGTTAGATAAAATGAAGATATAAATGCCTGCTTGAATCTTAGGTTTAGGAAAAGCTCTGGAGCATGTAGAAGAATTAACTAGTGACTGCAAAAAATGCTCGAAAAAGTATCCCCTAAGACATGTTTGGAGTGCCTGGCATGCTAAGAATGAAAGGCATCTATTGTTGTTTATACTATTAAAGTTTATTTTAACTACAAACCAAAGTCTTGTCCTTCTGTTGTACACTTTATTGACACAACATGACCTACACTCTAGTCCACTAGTACTACCCTTTTATTTAGGGAACTGTAAAATAAATCAGACAATGGTGTCAACAGCTTCAGATTCACCTTCCTCAGCACCCTAGGATGTATTGAGTTCCTATGCAACCCTCTTCTCTGATACCCTCCCTACCTGTGGTCTATGTCCTTCTCCTCCTAGAACTCAGATCCCACATTCTGCAAGTGGCTCACCTTCCTCCACTGCGAAAACTGAACAGAAATACTCATTTAGGACATTTCATTTTTTACTGTCATTCACCCCCCCAAAAAAAAATCTTCAGCCTGACTATTCCCTCTTTCATTTTCTTAATTTCCTTCACATAAAAAAAGAGATATTTTTCCACCTCCTTGGCCCCTTGCCCAGCTTTCATCTCTGTATCTGCTTTGAATCAACAAAAGAGAAAACTGTGCCACTGTGTTGTACAAGAAACTGCTGTACTCAATGAAGTGCAGTGACAGTGATGTTTACTGCCAGTCGCTCTGCAAGCAACTCACCCAATAAACCACTGTCACTGCACTTCATTGAGTATAGCAGTTTTGTTTGTTTGTTTGTTTTTGTACAGCAGCGAGGCTTTTCTTTTTTTTTTGTTTTATGACATCCTAGTTGTCAACTGTGGCATCTGTCAGAGAGTGTGCCAGAGATATTTGGTTATGCCTGTACAGTATCTACCTTAGCCTCCCTGACTAGACTACTAGCCTCCTTTAGCTTCTCTAAATAGTCTCCACTGTAGCTCTCATTCTGCTCTCTCGTACTTTTGAAATGCTGCTCTTATTCATTATTTTTCCATACTCCCCTACTCCTTTGGATAACCACATCATTTTTTTATACTTCTTGTTCTTATCTAACTACCTTATGCATCTAATGGTTTCTTCTGCTATCACATTCTTAATCATTTCCCATTTGGTATCTACCCCTCCCATGATCCCTACCACTGCCAATCTTTTCCTGAGCAACTCTCCCATTTTTCAGAAATTCAGCCTTCTAAAGTCAACAACCATCATTTTTGAATTTATGTGATGGCCTCCAGGGCTATGTGAAGCCATATTAAATTGTAGACACTGAATCCCAGTGATTCCATCACTGTAACATTCTCAGTGATATCTCCATTGGAGAGTACCAGATCCCAGGATAGCCCCCTCCTTAGTAGGTTCTTTAACCCGCTGCACAAGAAAACAATCTTGTAGCACCTCCACAAAGGCATAATCCTAGCATCTTTGGCCTCCGGGATGACCCAGTCCACATCTGGTAGATTCAGGTTTCCTATTAGCACCAATTCTCAGTTTGCTACGAACATACGAATGTGCCAGCAGAAACAGACCATTGGTCTATCTAAGTATGCTCAAGTGTGCAGCTAGGACCCCTAGTTTGCAGCTGCCCCACTCCCCCTCCATTTTGTCATCCCACTGCCACTCCCCACCTTCCTCACCCTCACTCTCCCCTGTTCCCTTTTCAAGCTGTTCACAGATTTACATGATACCACCCATTATGGTAGTGCATTCCATTTTGCTACCACCCTCTCTGTGAAATAGTGTCTCCTCATGTCCCTCCTAAATCTTCTCCCCTCTATTCTTAGCCCATGCCCCCTGGTGTCCCTCCCCCTCCTTAGCTTAAAGACCCCATCTGCCCCATCCTTTATTGATTCCCATCAGATACTTGAATGTCTCTATCATGTCCCCCCTGTCCCTTCTATCCTCCAGAGTGTACATATTCAGGTCTCCCAGTTTGCTTTCATAGTCTCTCCCCTCCATTCCACATATCATCTTTGTTGCCCTCCTCTGCACCCCCTCCAGTAGCCTGATATCACGCTTTAGGTATGGCCTCCAAAACTGCACACAATACTCCAAGTGTGGCCTTACCAGTGACCTGTAGAGGGGCAAGATCACCTCTCTTTGTCTGGATGAAAACCCCCTCATTATGCACCCCAGCATTTTGTTTGCTTTTGCAGCCACTCTCCTGCACTGGGAAGTGGTGTTCATGGTCCCTGTTATCATTACCCCTAGGTCCTTCTCCTCAGTGATCCCCAGATTAATCCCCCCAGCCAGTATTCTCTCCTTGAGTTCTTTGCCCCAAAGTGCATATTCTTATACTTCTTTGCACTCAACCCCAGCTGCCACCTCTTTGACCACTTCTCTAGCTTGCTTAGGTCCCCCTGCAGCTGCTTCCATCCCTCCCCTCTATCCACCACTGCTCTGATTTTGGTGTCATCAGTGAACAGACTTACCTTGTTCACCACCCCATGTGCAATGTCTGATATGAAGAGCCGAAATAATACTGGCCCCAGCACAGAGTCCTGTAGCACCCCACTTATCACTGGCCTTGGAGCTGAGAGCTCCCCTCTCACCACCACCCGTTGCAGCCTCCCACTCAGCCAGCTTGTAATCCAGTTCATCATTTTTGCCCTTACCTTTATGCCAGTCAACTTCCCCCAAGCCACCCATGAGGCGCTGAATCGAAGGCCTTGCTGAAGTCCAAGTAAAGGACATCCACCGCATGACCCTTATCCAGCTCATCTGTCACCCAGTCATAATATTGTATCAAGTTGGTTTGACAAGACTTCCCTGAAATGAACCCATGGTGTCTCACATCCTGGAGGCTATTGTCCTCCAGGTACGACAAAAGTCTTTCCTTTAGTATCATTTCCATGAGCTTGCACAATATGGAGGTGAGACTTAACGGACGATAATTACCTGGTTCATCCCTTGGCCCACTCTTGTGTAATAGTACTACATGTGCCATCCTCCAGTCCAATGGCACACATCCCTACTCCAGTGAGGTGTTGCACAGATCTGCCAGTGGCTCCACCAACACCTCTGCCATCTCCCTCAGCACCCTGGGGTGGATACCACCTGGCCCTGGTGCCTTGTCTACCTTTAGTGCCCTCATTTCCTCTAGGACTCTACTTGCCTCAATTCTTCCATCTGTCACCTCCTGTCCCCTGTCCCCACCCTCCCAGCCCATGGTGGTAGCAGTCCCTCTTTTCTTCCATGAACACTAAGCAAAAGTATTCATTCAGTGCTTCTGCCTGCTCCTCCCCTTTCTGTCCACTCCCCACCCCCTTTTATCCTCGCTATTGTCTCCTTGCACTTCCTTTTGTCCCTGATGCATCTGAAAAAGTGTTTCTCCCCCTTCCCCATTAATTCCTTGCCCTAATCTGAGCTCTCTCTGGGCCTTGGCGTCTCTCACCTTCCTGGTCACCTCCCTGGACCATCTTGCATATTCCTCCCTGTCCACTTCCTTCCCCATCCTCCTATACCTCTGGTGTGCCACTCGTTTTGCCCTCACCACCTCCACATCCTCGCTGTTCAACCAGCATGGTTTTCTTGCTCTGCTGCTCTTACTTTGTGTCTTGGTGCAGGCTTCTGTTGCCTCTGTAATCCCCCATTTAATAATATCCCATTTCTGCTCCACTTCCATCTCATGCCTTATGCCCTCCAGTTTCCCTTTCAGTACTTTTTGCATCCTCCCAAAGTCCATCCCCCTGAAGTTTACCACCCAAGTAACTGATTTCTCTAGCTCCCCGCACATTGCTATCACCAAACGGTGTGGTTAATATCAAGGTCGGCTAGTGGTTCCTCCACCTTTATTTCCCTTACTGCCTCCCCATTCGACAATACCAGATCTGAAGTGTTCTTTAGCCTAGTATGTACATTAACTAATTGTGTCAGGAGACCCTCCTGGATCGCATCCAGGAGCACTTGCTCCCTAGCACTGGAAGTGACCGGAATGCTCCAGTTAACCCCCGGCAAGTTCAAATCCCCCACGATGACCACCTTCCCTTTTCTACATACCTTTCTGATTTGTCTCACTAATTCCCTGTCAAGCTCCTCAGGCTGGAACGGTGGCTTGTATACCACCCCAAACCTCAGTTTCATATCCTTGAGTCTAGAAGCTGCAGCAGATTGCCTCTGTTCTCCTTTCCTCCCCTCATCCCTTATGCATTTGATCCGTCCCTCACATAGATTGCAATCCCACCCCTCCCTCCTTATGGACCTTCCTGTATAATTTGTATCTTGGGATCTCCAGATCCCAGTCCCTGTCTTCGGTTGCCCACGTTTCTGCGACAGCTGCAATATCCACCCTCCACACTGCTATGAGTGCCTGTAGCTCAGCTGATTTGTTTCCTAAGCTTCTTGCATTCAGCAAAACCACCCTCCATCCTGCTCCCTTCCCTTCACTGGCCTACATCTCCTCCCTTCTACTCCCTCCTTTTTTGGCCACCCCAAGTCCTTCCTTGCTAGCCTGGGGGGTAGGCTGTGACTCCACTCTATGGGATTCCTGCCTAACTGCTGTCCATTTACCACTCCCCCATCTAGTTTAAATCCACTTTTGTCACAATATACCTCCCCAGTCTTTGCTTTAATACCTCCTTCCCCTCCCCACTCAGGTGCAGTCTATCCCTTGCAAATAGAGTTGTATTATCCCAGGTACTGCCCCAGCCATCCACAACCACATATCCCTTAGTTCAACACCATTCTACCAACTATGTGTTCAACTCCCTAATCCTCTCTTTTCTCACTGTGCTTGCGCAGGGTACTGGGAGCAACTCAGAGAAGGCCACAGACTCCCCAGTCTCCTCACACAACCATCCCACTTCCTCAGTCATCTCCCTTGTTAATTCCACCATTTCCCCTGCTAGGTCATTTGCCCCCACATGTACGACAATGCGTGGTTTCCTCCTACCCCTCCTTACGCACGTTAGGATTGCCTGTCCTGCCTTTAATCCTGGTATAGACTCCACCCATATCTGACTGTGCCTCTCCCCCTTTGCTGCCCCATCTAATCCCCTTGAGTATGGAGCCCCCCAACACCACTACACCCCCCTCCTCTTTCCTTGTGCCCATCACCACCCAGGTTCTCATTTCTGGGGCCACTCAAGATGGTGCTTTAACCATGTGCCCCAGTGTCTTCCCTCCTACCCCTCTTAACCGAGACCCCTCCCCCTCCTCCTGTTTGACATCCAACCTCCCTCCCCCTCCTTACCTCTCTGAGTATTATTCTACCCCCTGCCACACCTTGCTCAATCTCCCCACTAGTAATGCCCCTCACTCCCTCCTCTTTGTGAGTGCTATCCCTTGTGCAATCTCCTCCTGCATCCTCTTTCCCATGTGTCGCTAGTAAAGCAAACATGGCCCCTACCCCCTTTGCCTTACTATGCATTTTCTTCTTCCTCCTGCCTACTGCTGCTCCTCTTTTTTAGGTCCTACTAGAGTCCACCCTTCATCAGCTGGCTTCCTGTCTAGTTTGTCCCCTCCCCTGACCCTTCCCTTGACCCACTGTTCCTTCTACGTGGTGCACCAACAATACTCTCTGATGTCAGCCCTCCTACTGATGCAGTCCTCCCCTCACCCCTCATCCCTCATCTGATTTGCTGATGCTTTCTTAGTTTTGTCTCCCAGTGCACTATACTTGTCCTTCTTCTGATTTGCCAGTCTATACACCACACCTACCCTAATTAATCCCCCCCATTTTTGCCAGTTGCATCCAGATTGACTCTACCTTGTTCTACTACTCCAGTTCTCTATCCATTTTGTTATCTGTCCCTGCCTTAATACAGTACAATCTAAATTATCCAAATGCTCTGGGAGACATCAGATTTGTTTGGATAATCGAGAGTTTCGATAATCAGGGGTCCATAACATTAGGCAAATGAGAGTTGGGGGGACAATGTCAGAGTTCAGATAATAGGAGGATCTGGATAATTGGTGTTCAGATAATCGAGGCTGTACTGTATTTACGGCCACTATCTCCACCCTTGCCTGTTCCTGAAAATAGTGCAGCCTGTGACAGCAAGGTCACAGTCATTATTATTAGATGCCTAGGTTTTGGTTATGGCAATTTCGTCTATTTGGGCCTCTGTAATTACCACCTGAAAACAGTTCTTCATGACCCCTGCTAGCTTTTCATTACCAGCATTCCTGAAGGGTAACTTTTGCCTCTAACCCTTGGTTATGCCTACATTTTCTCACTAGCCTTCATCCCCCACGCTATTCTCTGCCTGCCCTTCTACCTCTTCATTAACAGCCACAGCCCCACGTCTATTCTCTTCCCATGCTACATCCCTTCCCACAAGCCCCACACCCCCTTCCCTCCCCCTAACAGATCTCAGTTTGCATCCAGCTGTTGTTCATATCCCTCTGTGATAGCTGGGGATATTTCAGTCAGTAGTTCCACTCCTGAGGTGTTGCCTGTAATTTGTTGGCCCAAGTTTCCCCCAACTATTTTAAATACTCATCCCTAAAGGTGCTAAACCTCTGCCTTAATGCTAAGGTTCCCTTTACACCTGTTGTAGTCCCATCCCTCCTGGGGAGCATCAAGTCCTGCCAAAAAGTTCCCCAGGCTTTGATGTATTTGAACTCCTCCTCCCTGCATCAATCCCTCAAACACTTGTTCATGGTAAAGATTTTAAGCTTCCCTTCCCCATTGACTAGAAATACCTTTGACTAAGTCACCAAGGCCAATTTCTCCCTCAGAATCCAATCTAGTTTACAAAAGCTAGCATTCACTTCCTTTATTGTGTGAGGGATACTGAGGCTGAATAAAGAGGAGGGTGGGTGGGGAGAGAGGGACAGTGAAAAAGCAGAGATGCTGAATGAATACTTCTGCTCAGTATTCACAAAAAAAAGGGGGGTTACCTAATCCAGTCAATAGAAGCACTCTGGATATGGGGGGGTCCATATCAGTCCTTTCACAGAAGAAAGGGTTCTGAAAGAACTCCTAAAACTGAAGGTGGACAAAGCAATGGGGCCTAATGGGATTCACCTCAGAATTCTAAAAGAACTAAGGGGAGAACTAGTAACACCACTTACTACCCTTTTTAACAAATCATGAGAGGATGGTATGGTACCTGAGGACTGGAGGAGGGAAGATATGATTCCACATCACAAAGTGGGAGCAGGGCAGAGTCAGGAAACTACAGACCAGTTACTTTGACTTCAGTGGTAGGGAAAATGATTGAATCACTTCTGAAGGAAAGAACTGTTGAGTACCTAGAGGCCAGTGGGGCACAGGACCCAAGGCAGCATGGATTCACAGCAGAAAGGTTGTGTTAGATGAATCTAATTGATTTCTTTGACTGGGTGGCCAAAGTAGTAGACCAGGGAGGGGCTGTGGACATGGCCTACCTGGACTTTAGCAAGGCATTTGACACAGTCCCACACAAAAGATTAATAAACAAATTAGATATCAAGAAAGAAATGATGCACCCACCAAAACAGACGTGGTCACAGCTGCTTTTTAAAAATTGCAAACTTTTTAATTGAGCATATGTGCGACCATCATAGTACCAAACCTACACGGAGTAGAGTGCAAACAGTTATGTTTCGCTCAACTGATGTTGAGCTTCATCAGACAAATCCACTGCGCAACATTCCATCATTATAACAAGCACATCAATTAAATCTTGGCCAATCACAGTATTAGTGAAATTACCTTGAGCATCTGCAAGCTCTATTCAATTAAATGTTCCATGTTCCAAACAATTAGTTATTTAACAAATACAAATAGCTTGCAATACATGCTCTTAAAACAGTATTAAAGTTTCACAGTGCCATTATATGAAAAATGTTTTTAAGTACAATCAGAAGACATACGAAGAGAGACTAAAAGAACTTAATATGTATACCCTCGCAGAAAGGAGGGAGAGGGGACATGATAGAAACTTTCAAGTACCTCAAGGAAATCAACAAAGTCCAAGAGGGTAGCATCTTTCAGAAAAAGGGATGCGCAAGAACAAGGGGGCACAATTTGAAGATAGAGGGGGGACGGTTCAGAGGTAATGTGAGGAAGTATTTTTTCATGGAGAGGGTTGTGGATGCATGGAACAGCCTTCCTCAGGAGGTTGTGGAGTCAAAAACAGTGGTGGAATTCAAGAATTCATGGGACAGACATAAGGCAATTCTAGTGGGGGCTAGGAGGAAGTAGGCTGCTGGTTAACTAGGATCTGCAGCTTATCCATTAGGTGGGGAAATGGGCAGACTAGGTGGGCCAAGCAGTCCTTATCTGCCATCAAATTCTGTGTTTCTATGTGTCTATGTGTCTAGTGGGTGTTGGCAGTATTTAGTGAACTAATCTCACCCAAATCACCCTTCTAGCTTAAATACATACGAATTTATTCTTACATTCTAATTTTGCTGTGTATAGTGTTCAATATGTTACTCCTTCAAATACTCTGTATCTAAATAGGAGAGATGTTGTTCTCCACCCCCTGAGGAAGCAAATGAGGTCCACAATGCATGGGGAGTTTGGAAGTGCTTTCCAGCCCTTGTTACTATATATGCCATCTGCTAAATACAGTTTAACACATGCACATGTACTTGTAGTTACAACTGTGCTGTCTTTAATGTTGCTCCATATTGTCATACAGGAGCTTCATCACCAGTTGACACCTGCAGCAGGAATCTGCATCTGGCTGTCTAGGTTTAGAGGGAGGCAACTGGATTTAGTGAGGGCAGTCCAGAAAACAGGACAAAGGACAGCAGGAGAGAGGAAGGAAGAGACTGGGAAGAGGGGCAGGAAGTTTATGCATTGGTACGTTGGCATGGTACATGGGTTTGGTGAGATGCATTAAGACAATTTGACCCATCTGGTTTTCCTCCTTGTTATCCTAACAACAACACCATACTATGCCTTTAACCTTCAGGCAGTTATCAAGCCTATTCTTGAAACTCTGAACACTATCTGCACTTATCACCTTATCTGGTAACTCATTCAACCACCCTGTCAGTCTCTTGGTGAAAAACAATTTCTGGACATTACTCCTGACTGTCTCTCTATTAGCTTGAGCTCATGCCCCCTGGTTCAACGATTCTTAATTCTGCTGAACAGTCTGCTCTGGTCTATTTTGTATATCCTTTTTATGATTTTGAATACCTGCCACGTCTCCCACAACCTCTTCTTCTCTATGGAAAACAAGCCCAAGTGCCCTACCTTTTCTTCAGAAAACATGTTTTGCAGCCCCCCTTATCATGTTTGTAGCTCTGTGTTAGCAACCAGTTGTTTAAACTGGTGATGAGACTGCTGACTCCAAGTAGCTCATGTTAATTTTTTTTATTTATTTATTGAGATCTAAAAGTATACCTTTGAGCTGGAAGCTCATTTACAAAGGTTTCATGTCAGTGGAAAATAACAAATTACAGCCAATTTAAACAGAAACATGTGACAGTACTTGAATTTCGAAAAATGGGACCATACAAAAATATAAGTGCAGTGAAAATCTTAAACAGTTAATACAGGTGAGTACAGGGTTGCATACAATGCAGGAATGGAGCTGCAGTACTTATACTACTAAGCAGAATAACATTTCATTGTCAAAGTATAGGGAGGGACAGGGAGGGAGGAGAGTTGTATGGATGGAAATAAATGCATCAAGGAGTACAAAGGGGGATAAGATAGGGATATGGATTATTATTTTATATACTTGCTGTATGTTTAATATAAATTATATTTCTTATAGTATAGTATGCTGGTGCAAAAGTTTGACATCTGCACTGGACAGTTAAACTGACTGTGGGGAAGGCTTAGGCTAGTGGAAACAAGGAGGAAGGACAGAGGGAGGGGAACCTAGCTATTGCTTCCTCTGAATTGAGGACTTGTGGTAGAAAGGTGCACAAAAATAAGGTTGAGGTTCAAACTGGGCTAGGGGAAGACACTGGGGGGAGGGCTCACAAGCATATTATTAATAGGAAAAACAAGACGTTAAGGAGA
This sequence comes from Neoceratodus forsteri, assembly GCA_016271365.2. NCBI lineage: Eukaryota > Metazoa > Chordata > Ceratodontiformes > Ceratodontidae > Neoceratodus > Neoceratodus forsteri. Next base: position 992,939,635 of record CM057449.1, read on the forward strand.
CTTGGGAAGAATAAGGGAGATGGGCCACTAGAAAGCAAAAAGGGACCAGGAGCAAGGTGTAAGGGGGTTGCCTAAATGCCAGGAGGTGGGGAAATAAAATCATTGAGCTCCAGGTAATCATGGAACACAATGAGATGAACTTCATATCCATCTCAGAAACTTGGGCCACAGAGAGTAATGACTGGGACCTGACAGTCCCAGGCTATACAATGTTCAGATGGAATAGAAGAAAAGGTTAAAGAGGGCATTGAGGCAGTAGAGGATGGGAATATTGAGGGAGGTAATGAGGAAACAGAATCACTGTGGGTTCAGCTCACAGTGGCCTCTGGCAAGAAACTGCAGATAGGGTGGTCTGAGGTGATCAATACACCACAAAGGAAAGGGGAAAATAGAGATAGGGAGCTTGAGGCAGAACTAGGAAAGGGAGTGGCAAAAGAGGAGTTGGTGGTGGGTGATCTAAACCTGCCAGATAATGACTGGGATAGTCCAGTGGCCAAGAGCACCAGAACTAAGGCACTGCTGGATATATTACAGCACTACCTGCTGGTGCAGCTGCTTAAGAAACCCATTAGGCAGCCTGCCATTCTTGCTGTGGTGCTCAAAAACTCAGAGGTACTAGGAAGAGTGCAAGTGGTGGAGCTACTAGGGTCCAGTGACCATAACACTGTTTGGTCAAAGCTGGCCCTTGGGACCAGAAAGCCCTCATCAGAGGCTGAAGTCCCTAGATTTCAGAAGAGTGATCTTCAGCTGAATTAGGGAGATGGTCCTAGACAAGGTAATGAGGGTGGACAGCACTAGAGATGTGAAGGAAAAGTGGGAGGCAATTAAAGGGATTATTCTTAATGCAACAAAGGCATGCATGAGAACAGTAACCAAAGGAACAGGTACAACAGGCCAAATGGGTTCTTGAAAAGGATCAGAAAAGCAGTGAAGGCCAAGAAAATGGCCTTCACCAGATACAAAGAGAAGCACAGGAATGAAGAATAGGGAGAGTACCAACTGAGAACAAGTTAAAAGCTAATAGGGTAGTGTGGAGGAAGAAAAATTCTGTATAACAATGCTGTAAAACAACAGTGCATAGAAAGCACCACAAAATGGCTGCAGAGCTGAAACAATCCTCATAAAATGGTGGATAATGGAAATTTCCACTAGCATAGCATAGCATGTCCTTGGTAGCATAGTAAGGCATGCCCTTGGTGCATGATGGAAATTTCACAAGCATGTCTTTGTGTAATGTATGCATGCCTTCTAGATAACGTGTGGCTAAAGTAAGTTTGCATAATAATCAGTATAGCCAGTCAGTAAGTTACAGCAGTATTATATGGCGCACTGTCCAATAAAATTGTACCAAGAAACTGTTATGTAAGTAAGGAAGGGTATAAAAAGAGAAAACTTACTATTGTAATTGGAGCTATGCCATAACAACATGGGGACCTGGCTCTCCGTATGCATACATGAATAAATGGTTTGAACTCTGCACAAGACTTTTCTTTGTCTCTGTATAACAAGTAAGAAATTTCCACAACAGTAGTCAGGGAAGCAAATGCAGACACAGAGCTGTGTATTGTGGAGGGGTTCAAGAGCAGAGAAAATCAGTTCTTCAGATATTTTAGGGAGCAAAGAAAGAAGGGGGGGGGAAATTACTAGGCTATCTGAGGAAGGTAGGAAATACGGCAGACTGGATGGGCCTAGCAGTCCTTATCTGCTGTCAATTTCTATGTTTCTATAATACAAGAGGATGAACAAAAAGCATCCATTCTTAACAGTTACTGTTGCTCTGCCTTTATGAGGGAAGATAGCAGGCCCCTTCCAAACAGTGCCATCAAAAGGACTGTTAGGGGGATCCTGGGAGATGAGGCAGCAAGCATTTACCAGTGATAGGGTCTAGAAGGGACTAGCCGTTCTAGAGATAGATAAAGCCCCGGGACCAGAAGGGATGGACCTAAGGGTGCACAAGGAACTGGCTGGCAAATTACTTTGAGCTCCTCAATGGACTCATTTGGTAGTCTTGAATCTCTCAGTCTTTTTTTCATTTATATATGTTGCCTTTTGTAAACATCATTTGAAAATTTTGTGTTATGGCTTTTTGTACCATTTAAATTCCTTGAATGAAGACTAAATAAAAAAAAAAAGAACTAGTTGAACTCCTGGTAGGGCTATTCAGTAGCTCAATTCAGACAGGGGTAGTTGTAAAAGACTGGAGGGTAGCAAATGTAGCCCTACTCCCTAAGGGGTGGGGGACAAGGAACAATGGAGGAACTACAGACCTGTCAGTCTTACTTCTGTTGTGGGTAAACTAATGGAGACATTGGTCAAGGAGGAATTTGTATACTACCTAGAGATGGAAAACCAAAAAAGCAGCTCCACACTGGAGCTGTGCAAGCCCAAATTAGTCTCAGTCAAATCCAATGTGATGATTGTATAATTGTTAACATATGTGATGTGGGGGTATTTAAGTAAGGGATTGTGTCTATGTCAGCCTCCCTGAGGAAGTGCGTATGCACGAAACCGGTCGGGGCTTGTGAGTCTGCCTTTATTGCCACTGCTTCTTTACAGGCATGTAATACAATAAATGTTGTTTTCATAAATTGAGACGGATGCTGGTGCTATACTACCTAGAGAGCAACATATTCCAGGACAGTAAACAGCATGGGTTTATGTCAGGGAGGGTTTGTCAGAGCAGCCTGATAGTATTCTTTGACTGGGTTAAGAATGTAGTAGATAAGGGCAGCATTGCGGATTTATGCTAATTTGATTTCAGCAAGGTTTTCAACTCTGTGCCTCATAGAAGACTGCTGAAGAAGATGGAGTATCTGGGTGCAGCAAGAACACAGTTAGATGGGTAGGAAACTGGTTTGAAGTGAGATAACAGAGGAATGTGGTTAACAGAGACAAATCAGATGAGAGGAGGTCACCAGTGTAGTATCACAGTAAATCGGTCCTGGGTCCAGTCTTCTTCAATATGTTGTTCATCTGTAACACTAGAGAAGGAATTCAGGGCAAAATGTGTCTCTTTGCAGATGACACTAAGCTCTTTTTAAGGGTAGACAGAGAGGAGAAGATAAGGGTGATACAGAGGGAGCTGCAAAGTCTGGAGAAGTATTGAAATTCAATGCCAGAAAGTGCAAGGAGATGCACTTAAAGAACAAGCACCACAAGACAGAGTACTGGATGGAAAGAGTAAAGTTGAGCACTACCCTAGAGAAAACGTACCTAGGAGTCATCATAAGTTACTCCCCCAAACAATCAAGCCAGTGTACCAAGGCTTATCTTAAGGCAAACAGGATGCAGGAGTGTAATGGAAGGGGTATTTTCAGCAGAAGAAAAGAGGTATTGTATTACTACCTCTGTACAGATCACTGGTAAGCCCGCACCTGGAGTTCTATCCCCAATTCTGCAGTACTCACCTAAGGATGGATAAGGACAGGCTGGAGACAGTTCAACATAAGGTGACCAAAATGATTCAGGGCCAGCATGGTAGATCTCGCAAGGATTGACTTAAGGCACTGAACATGTGCTCACTGGAGACCAGGCAAAAGAGGGGAGATATAGTGCAGACCTTCAAGTTCCTGAAAGGAATGAACAAGGTAAACTGCAATAAACTGTTTAGCATACATAATGGTTCAAGATCAAAGGGGCATGAGTAGAAACTGTTGCGAGGGAGGTTATTCTGAAATCTTCCTAGATAGAGAAATGGTGGAAGGCTTCAGTTTGCTGGATGTAGACTGGAGCATCCCAGCTGCAGCCTCAGCCAGGAGCAGGGGCATCCTGAACTCCCTGCAAGGGGTGTGCCTCAGGCAACTAGTGGTGGACCCCACTCATGGTAGCAATATTTGACCTGGTACTCACCAACAGGGACAGAGTTGCAGATGTCATAGTGGATGGCCACCTGGGGGCCAGTGATCACTGTATGGTATGGTTCAATATGAGAACAGCAGAAGAGTGAAATCACATGAGAGCGAGGGTCCTGGACTTCATGAGGGCCAAATTTGCAAAGATGAGGAAATATCTCAGGAAAACTCTGCCAGAGGGGGAGGACTGGGGGGAGTAGAGGAACAGTGAGAGATTCTAAAAGGAGCCATAGTGCAGGCAACTCACATTTGTGTTAGGAAAGTAAACAAAAGCAAGAGGTGGGGAAAAAACACTCTGGTGCTCAAAGGAAGTGGCCCGGAAGGTAGAAGAAAAAAGGTTGGCTTTCAGAAAGTACAAAGAAAAACAGAAGGAGGAGGACTGGGTACTGCATCTGGAAAAGCAGAGGGAAACAGGAAAAGCAGTCATGAGTACAAAGGTGCAAACAGAGGAAAACATAGTCCAGGCAGTAAAGAAAGGGGACAAGACATTTTACAGATATGTTAGTAAAATGAGAAAGACCAGGACTGGGATTGTGAGGCTAAAGAGGGAAGGAGGGGAGTGTGTGGAGGGGGACCTGGAAAAATCAGTAATCCTGAACAATTCCGTTTGTTCAGAATTCACAGAAGAAGGGGAAGGGGAGGGACCACAGTTAAACCACAGGAGAATTAAGGGAAGGGAGGTAGACACCAGTCCATTTGCAGAGGTGGGAGTCCTAAAGGAACTCAGAAAACTGAAAGTGGACAAGGCAATGGGGCAAGATAGGATACATCCAACAATATTACAGGACCTTAGAGAGGTATTGGTGGCACTGCTGACAGCCCTGTTCAACCAATCGCTGGAAATGGGAGTGGTTCCAGTGGACTATAGGAGGGCAGATATAGTCCTTCTTCACAAAAGTGGGAGCAGGGAGGAGGCTGACACATATGGACCAGTCAGTCTGACTTCGCTGGTAGGGAAATTAATGGAATCACTGCTAAAGGAATAGATTGTGGAATATCTGGAATCCAGTGGATCTCAGGATCCAAGGCAGCATGGATTCACAGTGGGAAGGTCATGTCAAGCAAATCTGATAGATTTCTTTGACTGGATGACCAGGGAACTAGATCAGAGAGGAGCAGTGGATGTGGCCTACCTTGATTTCAGCAAGGCCTTCAATACATTCCACATAGGAGGCTTGTAAACAAACTGGGCAGCCTGGGAGTGTTTCCCAATGTGGTAAACTGGGATAGAAATTGGTTGAGGGATAGAACACAGAGGGAAGTGGTAAAGGGAGTTCATTCCGAGGAGAGGAGGATGACCAGCAGGGTGCGGCAAGGACCAGTTCTGGGGCCAGTTCTCTTTAATGTCATCATAGGCGACATTGTGGAGGGACTTAAAAGGAAGGTATGCCTCTTTGCAAATTACACTAACATCTGCAACAGGGATGACACTCCAGGAGGAGTGGAAAGAATGAGGATGGAACTAAGTAAGCTTGAGGAGTGGTTAAGAGTGTTGCAGCTGAGATTCAATGCAAAGAAGTGCAAAATCATGCATTTGGGACACAGAAACCCAGGGGGGAGGAGTACAAGATCGGGGGAAGATACTGACAGTCACAAAGCAGGAAAGGGACCTATGGATAATCATATCTGATGATCTAAAGGTGGCCAAATAATGTGACAAGGCTGTAGGAATAGCCAGGGGGATGCTGGGGTGCATCTTTGCAAAGTCAGACTTCAGAAGCGTTGACTTTGCAAAGATGAGGAAATGTCTCAGGAAAGCACTGGCCTGGGGGGGGATGGGGGTGTAGAGGAACGGTGGACGAATCTAAAAGGAGCCATAGAGGAGGCAACAAACCTTTGTGTAGGCAATTAAGCAAAAGTAAGAGGAAACAAAAAACACTATTGTTCTCAAAGAAAGTGGCTGGGAGGTAAGAGCAAAAATGATGGCATTCAGGAGGTACAAGGAAACACAGAGGGAGGACAGGGAAGTGTATCTAGAAAAACAGATGGAGACAGGGAAAGCAGTCAGGAGCACAAATGTGCAAACAGAGGAAAAAATAGCCCGCACACTGACAAAAGGGGACAAGACATTCTTCAGGCACATTAGGGAAAGAAGAAAGACCAGGGGTGGGATTACTCGGCTAAAAGAGGAAGGAGGGGAGTGTGCAGAGGGAGACCTGAAGAAAGCAGCAATCCTGAACAAATACCTTTGTTCAGTAGTCACAGAAGAAGGGAAAGGTGTGGTACCTCAGTTAAGCAACAGGAGCATCAATGGAAGGGAGATGGACACCAGTCCATTTACAGAGGCGTCCTAAAGGAACTTGCAAAACTGAGAGTGGACAAGACAATGGGGCCAGATGGGATACATCCAAGAATATTAAAGGAGCTTAGTGAGGTGTTTGCAGCACCACTGACACCCTTGATCAACAAACCACTGGAAACAGGAGTGGTTCTGGAGGACTGGAGGATGGCAGATGTAGTCCCCTCTGCACAAAAATGGGAGTAGGGAGGAGGCTGGCAATTACAGGTCAGCCAGCCTGACCTCAGTGGTGGGGAAATTAATGGAATCACTGCTAAAGGAATGGACTATGGTATATCTTGAATCCAGCAGATCACAGGATCCTAGGCAGCATCTGAAAGATTTGTTTGAATGGGTGACCAGGGAATTTCATCAGGGAGGGGTGGTAGATGTGACCCACCTGCATTTCAGCAAGGCCTTCAACACCATTCCACATTGGAGACTTGTTAAACTGGGCAGCCTGAGAGTTGGTCCCAAGGTGGTAAACTGGCACAAAAATCAGTTAAGGGATAGAACACAGAGGGTGGTGGTAAATTGAGTTCATTTCGAGGATTGGAGGGTGACCAGTGGGGTGCCATAATAATCAGTTCTGGGGCCACTCCTCTTTAATGTTTTCATAAGCAACATTGCAGAGTGGCTGGAAGGGAAGGTATGCCTCTTTGCAGATGGCACTAAGATCTGCAACACATTGACACTAGAGATGCAGCGAAATTTAATTTCACTGGCGAAATTGCTAATTTCACCATGCAAAATATTTAGTGAAATTCATGCATTCTGTGAAATATTTTGCTATTGTGAAATGCAGAATTTCACAAGCAGCCAGGTTACTAATAGTAGGATGTCTGACCCTGTCTCTAAAACTCATCCACATCATTTCAAAGGTCCGAACTTCCATGCCCTGGCCACCCCACCCTCCCGACTAGTCGTAAAAATATAACTAAATCATGAACAAGGAGTTTTAATTAATGGGTTTTAAGATGTGGACATTTTATCCCTGGCTGGACCAAGTGGCAATTATAACACAGACTCAATCCCCCCCCCATAATTACAGAACTGTCCTAAATAGATATTAGTCCAACTTATTGATTAGAGAGGGACAGAGAACCACATAATGTTAATCAGTCCATTAGTCTCAGTCAGAACAAGTGTGCTATAATGGTCCCACTGTGCTGAATTTGTGCATGAAAATTCATTCATGGATTTGAGAAAGAGAGAGAGAGTTCAAATGCATAATCAGGCTACAGCCTCTTTGAATAACGTTTGTGCTGCTGTCTCCTTCATGGGTGTCCAATTATATAAAGGCTGAACCCCTGCTATTAGGGCTACCTTGGTAATCAGTTATGGGAAAGGGCGATGTCTAAAAGGGAAAAAATACACTGGAGGGTACCAGTAGTAGAGAGCACTAACTCTAGTGGAAGAAAAAGGCATCAAGTGGTGGAGAGCAGGACTCACAGCTTCAGAAAGTCAACAAATATGTGGTCGCCAAGCTGGAATGGGGAAATTCTGGTATCTGAATCTGCATATGTTGCCATGGCAGTCTACACACATATTTGGTCTGATTCTGAGGTTGCTCACTAGTTTTATGCTTTAGTTGAGGACTGGCCCCTTGAATCTTCCAAGTTGTGGACATCCTCTCCAGAGGTTGGTGGTTGGCATCTATTTTTTTATTTAGCTCTCTCACATGGTCCAGATGATGAAACAGTTTGCCATCAGAGGCCACCCAGTTCTTTGCTTTCATGGGGGTCCAATATCTCCTCCACTTCAATATTCTAGTTCAGTAAACATGTTTAACTTCTGTGGTACTGGAGAAAGTATGTACCCCAGAATCAGTCATGGTCAGGTAATCAAGTTGGGCTTTAACTCCTTTCTGTCTCAGTATTTTTAAAATAGGAAACAGCTGTCATCGTGGGCCATTGTAAGAGGGGTATAGTCATGCTTGAAGTAAATGCACTTGTCACTGAACACTACCTCTTTTTTAGCCCAGGCTTTATTAAGTACATCTATTTTTGTCCGATAGTCCAAAAAAACAACAATAACTGTTCTTGGATGGGTTTTTGGATCCATGGGCATCACTGATAACTAAGGAGCTATGTGCTCGAATAATATTCAAATTGTAATGCATGAACAGCAAAATTTCACCCGTGAGTTGGGAAATTCTGCATTTCGCAGGTGAACTTCTGCATTTCACTGGTGAAATTCCACATTTTGGTTGTGGAATTTTGCATCACACACCCCTGAAATATTTTGCAAAATGCACATATTTCGCAAAATATTTAGAGTAACATAAGTTGCAGATTTCACCCATCTCTAGCTGACACTCCATGGGGGGTAGAAAAAATTAAGAGGGAATTAAGTAGGCTTGAGGAGTGGTCAAGAGTGTGGCAGCTAATATTCAATGCAAAGAAGTGTAAAATCATGCATTTGGGGCACAGAAACCCAGGGGAGGAGCACATGATAGTGGGGAGGTACTGACGACCACTAAACAGGAAAGGGACCTGGGTTAATCATATTTGATGACCTAATGCTGACCAAACATTGTGAAAAGGCTATGGAGACAACCAGTGGGATGATGGGATGCATAAGGAGAGATACCACCAGTAGAAAAAAGGAGGCTGTGATATCACTGTACAAATCATTGGTGAGACCCCACCTGGAGCACTGTGTCCAGTTCTAGTGGCCACATCTCCAGAAGGACATAGAGTAGAGGCAGTTCAGAGAAGGGCAACAAAAATGGTGCAGGGTCCACACCAATGTCAGATAAGGAGAGAGTGGATGACCTCAATATGTATACTCTGGAAGAATGGAGAGAGAGAGAGAGAGAGAGAGAGAGGGGAATATGATAGAGACCTTCAAATATCTCAGGGGCATTAATAAGGTATGAGAGAGTAGCATCTTTCGGAAAGAAAAGATGTTCAGGAACTAGGGATCATGATATGAGGTTGGAGGGGGTAGACTCGGGGGTAATGTGAGGAAGTATTTTTCACAGAAAGGGTGGTGGATGCATGGAACAGCCTCTCAGCAGAGGTGGTGGGGGGCACAAATGCTAGGGGAATTCAAGAATGCATGGGATAGGCACAAGTGAATCCTAGCAATAGGAAACAAAAGGTAAAAGCTGGAGATCAAATAGGATCTGCAGTACTGCAGTAGGTAGGGTAAATGGGCAGACTAGGTGGGTCAAGCATACCTTATCTGCCATCAGTTTTTATTTTCTATGTTTCAGAGGGAGAGGTGTCACCAGCAGAAAAAAGGGTGGTGATACCACTGTACAAATCATTGGTGAGACCTCATCTAGAGTACTGTGCACAGTTCTGGAGGCCACATCTCTGAAAGGATGTGGACAGGGTAGAGGCAGTTCAGAGAAGAGCAACAAAAATGGTGCAGGGTCTGCAACAAAAGTCATATGAGGCGAGACTAAAGGACCTCAATATGCATACTCTGGAAGGGGGAGGGTGATAGAAACCTTCAAATACCTCAAGGGCTTAAATAAAGTAGAATATTTCATAAACAAAGATGTTCAAGAACAAGGGGCCATGATTTGAGGCTGGACGGGGATGGGCTCAGGGGTAATGTGAAGAAGTTTTTTTTCACAGAAAGGGTGGTGGATGCATGGAACAGTCTCCTAGTGGGGATCATGGTCACAAAAACAGTAAGGGAATTAAAAAATGCATGGGATATGCACATGGCGAATTTTACAGTAATGATAGAAAAGCTTCTGAGCTTCTGAAGAAGGACTGGTTGGTCCAAAAGCTAGAGCACTTTGTTCTTGTTGTTACATCTATGTTGGTCCATTAAAAGGTATCAAATCATTTGCTTCTGGATCTATCACAGTAATGATAGGAAAGATTGGGTAAAGTCAGAGATCAAGCAGGGTCTGTGGTTTTGCAGCAGGCAGGGAAATGGGCAGAATAGGTGGGCCAAGCGGTCCTTATCTGCCATCAACTTCTACTGTATGTTTCTATATTTCTATGTTGGACAGACATATAGAACTCTTGAAGAAGTTCAAAAATCATCTTCATCATATGTGAGAAACACCTGAAAGAAAAAAATAATGTGATGAAGATGATTTTTGAACTTCTTCAAGAGTTTAAGATAACTGCCATTTCTCTGTTTAGCTCCTTCCTCTTCTATTCCCCACTTTCTCTTTTTGTTGCTTTTTCTTCACATACATTTTCCTCTCTGATTTATGATTTATTCAACTTATGCTCAGGAATTTTCCTTTAAGTGTATTTATAAAAAAGAGCAATGTGACTACAGCTTCCTTTTTCTCCCCTGTGTTGCTTCTTGATATCCATGGTAGTATCCAATCACTTGATCTGTGACTATATGAAATATTACAAGACATTTATTATGATAGCTTATTAACTTAAGTGGAGAGTCATTGAAAGTCATGAATTTTTACATTGCATTTAATCTGATGTTAGTTTATGTGTCTCCACCGGCCTGGTGGTGCTCGAGGTTAAGGCGCTGGCTGCTACACCTTGCGCCACGCTGGTGACCCGGGTTCAGGAATGAACCTGGGCTGCCGGGTGTTGGCAGGGGAGACAGAGGATCGAGCATCTGGAGGACTGTTCACCTCTCTCAGGGGAAGGGAGACTTATTCTGCTCATTGACTGCCCTCTGGCGGTGGCTGGAGGGAAGTATGGGTCAGGAGGTATGTTCCAATGTCCTTGCATTGATAGAGGATGGGGGACAGGAGAAAAAGGTGGAAGGTTAGCCTGGCAGGCTTTGTGATGGTTCACCACTCCCGAGGGCCATCCCCTGTTTCTAGATTGGGTCTCTGGGGAGAAACGGCAACCTCCTCTCAGGCCCGCCACAGTGAGACAAGCCTCTGGGAATTTCTGGGAGTAGTGGGACCGGAGAGAGAATCCCTCCATCAGGGGGGCCGTAACCACTTGCATGGCTCCAGGAGAAAAAAAACGATATGGAAAACAAAAAAAGTTTATGTGTGTCCTACAATTGCTTTTAATCACATTCACATTTGGATGTTTTATATTCAAATTTGTATATGTGGTTCTTTGCTGTTGGGGCTATTCTCACTGCTTGAACTATAATTCATGGGCATGTCCCTTTATATTTTGTACAATAAAGGCCGGAAGCTTGCAGTGTAGAAGCCACTGAGGTAGGGTCACATCAAACCTGAAGTGCTGGGGTTTTTGTCTCTCACCTTGAATAAAGCTAGAGTTTTTTGCACTATATACTTGTTTATTTATTTATTTTCCAATGGAATGCTGCGCTTTTGATTCTGATGCATTTTCCTGCTGGTTCCAGTCATCCACTACTGGACCATGAGTGCATGTGTTTGTCTTTGTTCTATATACAATGCCACAATAATCAAAGATAGGTATTTGTTGAGGACAAGGTTCTCATCCCCTTTAGTATGATTGTATGAGGAACAGGACCCTTAGTGACAATGATTTTCCATTTTCAAAAATGGGCAATTTCTTTTGACAAAATCTTTACATCCATTTTTTTTTCTGTTTTTTTTTCCAAAACTGATTGCAAATCAGCATGTTTTTAACAAAAATGTATCTCAACATAGAGTGGTTTCCCAAACAATTGTCTCAAAATGGAGTGGTTTGCTCAAAAAGTGTTTTTGTTTTGCATAATGAAGTGGGGGAAAATGACAAATCCTTTTTTTTAACCAGTGTTTTTGGTTAAAAACAGAAAATCCTCATCTCTATATCTGGTCACATTCCTCGAGGGGGTGAACAGAGAGGTGGACAGAGGCAGGGCCAGAAAATATAGTCTATTTGGACTTCAGCAAGGTCTTTGACAATGTGGAGAATGATAGCCACTGGTCAACATGCAACAGGCAAGGTAAGGAAAGGCATATCTTATTTGTATGGCACCCATTCCCTGAGGCTCTGGGCACCTCACAGAAAAATAAAAATAAACAAGTAATGCAAAGTATAAAATAACATCATACAATTTAAAACTAAAATATAAGACTCCTAAAAACTGATAAAAAATCATACATATGGACTTGGAAGTTTGTTGTAATTCAGAATTCATTAAATGCCAGGCCAAAGAGGTGTGCCTTCAACCTCCGCTTAAAGACCTCTACCGAGGGGGCCTCCCAGACTGCAGATGGTAATGCATTCCACAGGGACAGCCCAGAAATGCTAAACGCACGATCTCCAGAAGTATTGAGCCATACTCTGGGAACTACCAGGAGGCCCCTTGAAGAGGCATGGAGGAAGCGGGCAAAGGTCACCAGTGTGAGGAGCGATAACAGATAGCCAGGACCCTGTCCATTTAGGGCCTTGTAGGTGAGAAGTCCCACCCTGAAAAGGACCCTCCACCTGACCGGCAGCCAGTGCAGAGCTCGCAGAATAAGGGTCACATGGCTAAACCTATAAAGGCCAGTCTGTAGCCGAGCTGATGCATTCTGCACCAGCTGCAGCCTGCAGAGGGCCCCTCCCATGACCCCAAAGTAAAGAGCATTACAGTAGTCAAGTCTGGAGGAAACAAAGGCATGCACAGGCATCGGCAGGTCCTCAGGCGGAACAAGGGGCTTAATCTGGTCAATGTTCCAGAGTTGGTAAAAGCCACTGCTGACAACAGATGACACCTGCTCTTCAAAAGTCAGCCTGCTGTCAAGGATCATGCCTAGATTTCACATCCTTGGGGAAGCCGTCAATGGAGTAGAACCCAGAACAAGACCAGAATCCACCCCGTAGAGCAACCCATCATGTCCATGTCCAGGCTTGATCACCAGCACCTCTGTCTTAGCTGGGTTGAGTCTCAGCCCGCTGGAAGCCATCCAGTCATTGATTTTAGCCAGACAGATGTTACTCACATCCACAGTTCCCGATGTTCTGGGAGCAAAAGACAAATACAGTTGGGTGTCACCTACATAGCAGTGAAACACCACACTGTATTGTTGAATGATGTCACCCAGGGACAGCATATACACTGCGAACAACATTGGTGACAGGATCGAGTCCTGTGGAACTCCACAAGACAGAGGCATTGTGGAGGAGGAGAAATTCCCCATCACCACCTGCTACACCCTGTCCGAGAGATAGGACTCAAACCACCTGATGACAGTACCGGTAAGTCCACAAAATTCACAGAGCCAATCCAGTAATACGATGTGATCTATAGTGTCAAATGCTGAAGAGAGATCGAGGAGCACAAGAACTGACCTGTCTCCTCTATCTCTAGCTCTGAGTAGACCATTATGCACCCTCGCTAGAGCTGTTTCAGTGCTATGTCTAGCCCAAAAACCCAACTGAAATGGCTCATAAATGTCCAAGGACACCAGGTGATCCTCAAGCTGCTGTGCCACCAGCTTCTCAACAACCTTGCTCAAAAAAAGTCAGGTTGGAGACAGGACAGTAATTCGCCAGGACATCGGGGTTAAGGGAAGATTTCTTAAGGAGGGGCCTCACCAGCGCCTTTTTCAAGGTAGCTGGGAGAACCCCCTCTGCCATTGAGCACCTGACAATCCTTACGAACACTGAGCCAACAACCTCAGTACATTCCATTAAGAACCGTGTTAGGGCTGGGTCCAGTTAACAAAACGTGTGCTTCAGCTCTACGATCACCTTAGTTACATTGGACACCTCAACTGGCCTAAACTCTTCCCAGATAGGTGGAGTGCCTCTATTCCCCCCAGCCCAACCACTGCTAGGCAAAGACCCAACTGGCAGAATCCCTGACTGGATGGCCGACACTCTGTCGGAGAAGAATAGAGCAAACTCTTCACACAAAGTGGATGAAAAAGCTGTTTTCAGCTGCAAACAGGTAGGATGTAAAAGCCTGTCTACAGTTCAAAACAGCTGAGAAGGTCTGTTCCTCCCCACAGCAACCTCCCTGGACAGGAATTCTGCCTTCTTATGGGAGATTGTCCCCGGTACTCACCATAGTGGACATGCAGAGCCAGCTTGTCAGACTCCAGCCCGGTCCTCCGCCATCAACGCTCAAACTTCCAACCCCTGATCTTCATCACTCTGAGATCCCTGTCAAACCATGGGGATCTCACATGAAAAGACCTGGGTCATAAACAAACTGGTGTGATGGCATCCAGAGCCTCAGAAAGCACCCTATTATAGATGGCAACCACTTCTCTGGTGCCAATTGCACATGCTGCCTCAACCCTAGATAAATCAGCTAACGCCAACAGTCTCGCTGGGTGCAAGCCCCTCAAAAGGTGATAGCTGACCATCTCTACAGGGAAGGGACTTTCAGGGGGGTCCAAGCATGAACTCCACTTTGTAATGATCAGATAAAACGACCTGATCAATCTTGAGGTTATCAACCTCAAGACCCAGCTGGAACACCAAATCGAGTGTGTGACCTAACTGGTGGGTAGCAAAAGCAACTACTTGTGACAGGCCCAGAGACTGGATCAACTGGAGTGTGGCATACTGCATATGATGCACACACAAGAGATGAATAACTAACTGGCCTGAGGGGGAACAGATGGCTGTGGTTAATGGGCACTACTCCTAGTAGACTGGGATACTCAGCAGCATCCCTCAGGAAGTAGTACTAGGACCACTAATTTTCAATACTTTTTTTCACAATCTGGAAGCAGAAATCTCCAGTAGACTACTTAAGTTTAAACTAAGCTGGTCAGGGTGGTGGACTCTTATGAGGATGGAAACACACAGAGCAAGGGATGTAATACAATCTTTATGCAAGACCTTGATCAGTCCCCACCTGGCATTCTGTGTGCATTTCTGGGCTCCCCATTACAAAATGGACATTGCAGCAGTAGAGAGGGTGCAACGCATAGCCACCAAAATGATCAGGTGAATGAAGATATGAGGAGAGACCAGAGGCCCTTAACACATTTCCCCTGGAGAGAAGGAGGCTGAGGGGTGACATGAACTCAGTCTCTCACATACCAAAGAGTAACAAGATCAACCCAATGGAAATGTTTTATCAGGCGTGCTCTAGCAGAATGTGGGAACACACCCAAAATTTAAAAGATGATAAATTCAGGGACAATGTTAGTAAGCAATTCTCCCAGATAGTGGTGATCCTCTGGAACAACCTAACAGTAAAGACAGACGGTATGAAGACCACACAAGCCTTTGATGAAAGCCTGGCCACATTTCTGCTAATCAAGAGAATTACAGAGTACCCTGGGTAGTAGAGTGGGTTGGAAATCATTGTAAACTAGTACCGTACATGGTAGCAGAGCATGCTTGTTGGTCCTTACATATGAAGCAGTGGGTTGGGTTGATTTGATGGACCTAGAGTCCCTCTGACCTTCAATTACTATGGTATAATGTGAATTGCAGCCCTCAAGCATAAAGCACTCTCTGTAAGTTGTCATAGTTTACAGTGTGACAAATTGGGGAAACTGTCATAGGATTATTGAGTTCCTTTAATATCCTGCAAGATACCTCTGCAGAAATAGCAGGAACAGTGGTAAGAGTGCTTGATCCTGTCAGGCAGTACTGTTTGCAAATATGCTGTACTTTTTCCAGCTGTTTTATGTCCATTCTGAAATTTGTTGACTAGAATTGTACACAATAATCCAATTATGGGGTCTTACCAATGCCTTTTATAGTGGCATTATCACCTCCTTTTCTAAACTACTTAACTCTCTTTTAATGGAACTAATAGTCTGTTGGCCATGCTTGCTACTACTGATAACTGTTTGCTAATTGTAAATAATGAGTCTATAATTAAGCAACAAGACACAACAGGGCGTGTGTTATTGTGTAATAATGTCAGACCTTGGGTGGTTGAAGCACAAGCCACTGGTCGAGTGTGTTCCACACCCAAGGGGTGACATTATTACACAATAACAAACATCCCTGGAGTGCCTTATTGCTATAATATAATGGCTCATTTATGTTAAAAAGATGTAAAAAAAAAATGCACAATTTTATTTTGCTTCATTTTTTTCAGGTGTAGGTGTGTTTAAAAAAAAAAGTCAACAGTTTCTGTTCCTGACTGTAGGTGATGCTACCCTGCATGCTGCCTGCTTCTTCCATTGGTGGAAGTCTTATCTTGTTTAATCCATTACAGTGTCACCGCCACCTCCCATTCTCCCAATGAGTCACTTGCTCTGGTATTTTGGTTTTGGAGAAACTGTTTTTCCATTTCTTTTCCTTTTTTTCTCTGCTGAGTAGCTGGTGACGTGTTTTTTCTACATGTGGAAATTCATGCAAGTGTGACTGGGCAGGAGTGGTAACTGAAAGGAACAAGTACAGTATGTACTTTCCTTTTCATGTTCCGTTCTTTCACTGACTATACAGACAATTGGTGTTAAGGTCCCCCCCTCCTTTTTTCCTTTTAAAAAGTTTCAGCGGCTGAATAAAAGTGAACAGTTCTCTCTGAGGAGTGACCATGATCAGTAGTGGAAATGGACAGCCATGCACTGTCTGTGTGAACAACCACTCACTCACTCACTCACTCACTCACGGTTGCTCCTTCAGAAAAACTACATTGCTGGTGTAACAAAAAGAAAATGTCATTTGAAGATGGTGACAGTGCAGGAAAACAGAAGGAGGACCCAGGGAATTTGGGGGTGGTGACTGTAACAGAACTGCCTTCTACCAGTCCGAATGCCAGGGAGGAAGGATGCCATTCCTGTATTCTTGTTCTTCTTCCTTTGTAAATCGCCCAGCTCTTGTGAAGCTGCTTCCCCCCCCAACAGCACCAGACGCACACGTCATGCTGAGAAATCGCCCTACCAGGTTCCTCGTTGTAAAACCTCCTTGGGGCAAAGAACTTTCAGATATCACGCTCCAATAGGCTGAACTCACTGCCCATACCAGTTCTCCTGGCTCCTACCCTAGGACTGTTCAAATCCCTTCTCCATAGCAATATCTTGCGTGACTCCATCTGTGACTGTACCTGACCTACCCACGACCTATAACTGCCATGACAATGGACCCATTTGGTCCTGCTTCTAGAGTGCTGCTGTTGTTACTGTATTTATTGTATTTTGCCACCGTACTGCATAGTCTTTGATTATTGAAATTACACTGTAACACATCCACCTGTTGTAATTTCTCATGTATCTTTCGTAAGGTATGATATTTCCCACACTGCTATTTATACTATGATGTCTGTACACTGTATGCTTGGTATTGTTTTCTATGATGTGGAGCCTTTGTAAAGGAGTCTCTGACTCAAAGGTATTAATTCCAATTGTATGCAATAAATAAATAAATAAATAAATAAATGGAATAAATCTGTTGCGCAACACTGTGTCCCTAGTTTTTTCTGTTCTATTTTCTAAACCTGACGTAGGTTGGCCACCTACATCAACCTTCTTTATTTCTTTTTCTGACTTTGTTTACTTCATTTTCCTTTATTCGTCCCTTACCAGGACCTCCCAGAGAAATACAATATAGCACCTAGCAGTATACATGTTATGTGTAATGACCAGCATGCTAGCTGGCTTTTTTTAATGCAGAAAAAGTCCTTTATTTGCTTTGATAAAGTGCCTGAGTATATATAAAAAAAGACTTACTGTGCAAACCTTATCTATGTATAAATGAGGTTATAAAGCTTAAATGGGACATTTATCAGGTTCTCCATTTTCTTTGACAACCTTATGACCTTTGAGGAAAATGGAATGAAATACCTGTTAAAAAAGATAGAGTTGCTAATAAATTGGTGCCCATTATCCGGATTTTATTTTATGCAAGCAGCTCTGTAAATAGCTCCTATTGTTGCCCCTCTTGGAGAAACCTTGCCGTTATATTAAGAAAAGTGCTCTGTACTAAAGAGAAGGGCAGAATCCTGAATTGAGGCAGGATTATGTATCACGGAGCGGCATTACTTTTTACTTTTGCTGCCGCTCCATGACTGTTAAATACCCCCACATGCTTTACGGGGTTAAAGAAATAAACAGGAGACCCTTCAGGGACAAGAAGAAAATACTTAGATTAGTGAGAGAGAAGAGAGGTATTAAATAAATAAAACTAGGGGAGTGTGATCGCTTCTCGCTCTCCCCCTCTCACTCACAAACTGTGGCATTGGAGTGCTACCCATGAGGGGTACATATGAATGAACGTATAGAGGTTCCCCATGAATGAATAATAAAAACACCTTATAAGAATGAGGTTAAAACAGACATCTCTTTTATATCTTATTTATCTCAAAAACAGTATAAAAATAAATGTGTGCTCTTAAAAGAATTAATACCCAGCCAGCCCGGTGGTGCTGAGGGTTGAGGTGCTGGACACCATACCTCGCGCAGCGCTGATGACCCGAGTTCGGGAGCGAGCTCAGGAGTCAAGAGTCGGCAGGGGAGGGAGATGGATTGAGCGCCCTCTGGGCAGCTCTCCTCTCCGGGTTGGAGGGTTTGGGATGCCCGGTGCTCTGGCAACCCCCAGTGGAGACTGAAGGCACCATCAAGCCACCGGGCTGCACATAAGAGTGTGGCTGACATAGGCAGGGCTGCCATGCGCCAGTGTCAGATGTGCCTATGCAGGGGGAGGGGGGATCTTGGGGTCATTACCAGAAATACCCCTCCAGCCCTGGATAGGCGATGGCCCTTCCAGTGCCACTGCCACACGCCCAATGCTGGTTCCCCCGCCACTGCCCAGACAGTCTCTCCGGGGTTGTCCTCCTCGACACGGGGAACCATAACGTACTTGAAGATGACAGGGGGAACACAGCGGGTGGTAGAGCAAGTCGGTGAGTGCAGTGTCCTGAGAGAGTTCCAGGCTGGGGGCTATAAATAGATTAAAAAAAAAAAGAATTAATGCCTGAAACAACTAGAACAGCTTGTGTTTGTTTTATTCTGATTAAAAGAAATAGTTGTTCAGAGAATGTATTAGTGTTCGCTCACCTCGTAGCATTGTTGAGCACAGTAATGAAAAGCCATTTATCAATTAGGGTCAGTGACTGCATACAAGTGTAGGGCTTACAATCAGACTAGATGGGCCTAGCAGTCCTTATCTGCCGACAATTTCTATGCATCTATGTAATGTTAATTAATTTAGGGAAATGGAGTGGTTATCTGAAAGTGACCAAATAGTGTTTCTAGAGCTGCTCCTGGTAAGGAAGAGTGTTCCCTAAGTGGTGCCCAGAGTAAAGTAAATAGGTACCAGTTAGAAAGACAGGAGTGGGCCAGCCCAGTGGCGCTGAGGGTTAAGGCTCTAGATGCCTCCCCTCGCACCATGCCGGCGACCTGGGTTCGGGAGTGAACCCGGGACATCGGAGGTCAGCAGGGGCGGGGAGGTATTAAGCATCTGAGAGATGGCTCTCCCTTCCTGGGGAGGGGTTTAGGGATTGTGTTGCTCCTGAGCAGCCCTGGCAATGGCAGGGGGTAGCCAGGAAATACACGATGCTGCCGGATGGCACTGGGGGGTGGACCTCAGTGGACACTGGTCATCATTGCACATCCATGCTCCACAGGGGGTTGGAACAGAACAAGAGAAAATTCACAGCACACCTAACAGGTGATGACAGGTCCAGTGGTCAGTCCCCACATCCAAAGTCGGGCCTCCTAGCTCTACCTGGGCACTCCCTCCACTGCCTGGTCACCCCACTAGATTTTAGATAGAGCACCAGAGTAGTCAGTGGTCCTGCCCCAGGGTCGACTCAAAGTCCGGGGGTCAGGTGGCCAGGTGGTGCAGTAAGGGAGGTGGAGTCTGGGGGCTTCAGGTGGACGGGACAAGACTGAACCGAGTGCCCTGTCGGAGAGAGGTCAGGTCACTGGCGTAGGAGGCATAAAGAAAGTAAAAAAAAAAAATATTACTTCACTGAACATATTTCAGCCACTGCTCCACTCTTAATGCTTCAAGATTATGCCCCAAAGTAGCTCCATGGTTTTCACAGAAAAATCCATTTACTTCTGTTGGGTAAAAAACACTAGAGCAAGTGCTGACACACTGGACCTCAAACTTCTGTCCCTCACTCTAGACGAGGTTCTGGGGCCTCTCACCAGGATCTTTAATCTCTCCCTCTCTCTCAGCCAATTCCCTGACAAATGGAAGGCAGCGACTGTCACACCTATCCATAAAGGTGGTGACCGGACCTCCCATGTGAACTACCGACCTATCTCTATCCTACCACCCCTCTCTAAGGCCTTGGAACGGATAGTAGCAGACCAGCTCACTGATCATCTGGACAAATACAACATCCTTTGCTGGCAGCAACATGGATTTAGAAAAGGGCACAGCACTGCCATGGCACTTCTTGAATTTACGGGAGCCATACACAACTCCCTTGATCAGGGTCACCTAACCGGAGCTACATTCATTGACCTGTCAAGGGCTTTTGACACTGTCCACCACCGCCTCCTGCTTCATCAGCTACTGAACATTGGCCTCTCCACAGAATCAGTGAAATGGTTCAATAGCTATCTTGATAACAGGTCCCAATGTGTAAAAATATCAGGCGTGGTCTCTGACACTAAACAGGTTTGCTCCGGTGTCCCCCAAGGCTCCATCCTGGGCCCATTGCCGTTCAGCCTGTTCCTCAACTCCCTCCCTGATTCCACCTCTCAGCAAGTCATACTCTATGCAGATGATGCAGTGATTCTTGCCTCTCATCATGACTCAAGCCACCTGCAACAAACCCTTCAACACGGCTTCACCTCTGTTGAAAGCTGGTTCAAAGAACATAAGTTAATCCTTAACCAGAAAAAAACAAAGACCATGATTTTCACCAGCCACCAAAAAAAGCACAAACACCACCAACTGTCCTTAAACACCTGCCTCGGGGACTCCCTGGAGCAGGTTGACTCCTTCAGATACCTAGGAATCACCCTAGACCCACACCTGTCCTTTGGACCCCATATAACCAATGTCACTAAAACCGTGAATACTAGACTGGGCTTACTCTACCGGCTTCGTCGGCACCTGACTAAAGAGGCCCTCTTTGCCGCAGCTCAAAGCTCCATCATCTCCCAGATTGACTATGGTCTTGTCATCTGTGGCACTGCCACTACCACTGCACTCAGAAGGATTACTACCACCCTAAACAAGGCCTGTCGACTCATCACTGGGTCCGAACGGCTCACACACACCTGTGACCTCTACTCACAAGCTAACTGGCTTCAACTTGATAATAGAATTCAGTACCAAACCTGCGTGGTTGCTAAGAAAATACAGTTGGGAACTGCCCCTCCTGGGGTCTGTTCACTCCTTCAAATAAAAACCAGCTCCAGAATTACCAGGGGATCAAAGCCACAACTTTTCCATATCCCTCGCTGCCGAACAGCCATTGGCCAGCGTTCATTCGCCTACAGGGCACCCACTTGGTTTTATGGTCTTGCCGATGATACTATCAATACCACTGGGCTAGGGGCCTTCAGATCCAGGCTCTGTAACACCCTGGTCACTTCCAGCATCTGCGACTGTCATGGATAATGTCTATGCAACTCCGCTCCTCTACTGGTCTTTCCTATATCTAGCTCCTTACATAACGCACTTGCTCTAGTTTGGCCTCTGCCCCACATGCTCTACAGCACCTGACAATGCCACCTGCCTGGTAGCTCCAGCCCACCCCCCTCCTTATCCTTACCTACCCCCCACCTCTCCTCTCTTCTCATTTTCTTACTTCCCCCTTGCCCTTCCCATTTCTTTCTTTCTACCACCCCCCCACTGTCCTCTTCCTTTCCACTTTACCCTCTCCCTATCTGTTCAAAATTAATTTGATATCCTTTACCCTTATTTGTGTAACAATTTTGTCTATTGTCATGTGATACCTATGTCTTGACGTGGAACCTTTGTAAAAGAACCCTGGGCTCAAAAGTAACTGCAATCCTAGAACTAAAATAAATAAATAAAAAAGGGCTGGATAAAAACGGTGCCCTTTTACCTGAAGCAGCGGCATATTAGGAGGAGAGTGAGATAATAATAAAGCAAAATAGGAGCGTCTTAGCTCCTTAAGCTCTCTCTCGGACCTCTGATGCAGCAGCAAATGGAGCGGGTGACTTTCAATTTCCCTTAGAATACTTCAGCCGCCGCTCTGCTCATTATTGCTGCAAACTGCTGTATAAAGGTGGCCAGAGTACTAAAGTTTCCTGCCTTTTGTTACACCTTAGGTATTCTAAATATTGAAGGTATACAGATGAATACACTAAGTTAAAGAAACAAGGAAGTGCTTCTAAAAAGGGGGCCCTGAATAATTGAACCAATGGCCTTAGGTTTTTCTCTTTTGAAAAAGATTATAACGCAGACCATAATTGGATGGAATACTGAGTTTACCTGTATGTAAGTGGTGACTGAGCTTTCCATATAGGGAGACAGCAGCCCCTGGTGGCATATTTTTATACAGAATGAAATACCAATCATGCAAGAAAAGAGGAAGAGCAGAATGGCATTAATGCCAATTATTTATTCAGAGCCCATTTAATGACTAAGTCTGTATGGTATATTACTTGTCCTAAAGGAATATTATTGCTAAAAGTAATAAGACTTAGAACAACCTTTTCTCTTCTGTATAGGCATGGTTGTTTGCCTTAGAAAGTCTAATTAAGAAAACGGGGTTGATCACATGTTGGTGAGGTCACCACTAGAATAGTATAGAAAGCCCTCCAAAAGGGGTGGAAGTTAGATAGGGTAATCAGTTGGATACTGGCTGTTGAAGGTGAAAGGCCTTCGGTAGTGTACAGTTTTCACACTGTTCATTGATTCATTATAGTCCGAAGCGAAGCCTCAGAAACTGTGAAGGGAAACAGTTGTCTGATTTCGTGACCAACCTTTTTATTTTACTTTCTGTATTCATTTTATTTTGTTGGAGTTTAAAAAAAAATGACAAACGCAACTGTGCATTTTTATACACCTAAGTCTTGGTCTGCCTGTCTTGTGTCATCCTAATCCCACACTTCCTGTTACAGTGACATAATTGGGGGCTAAGTCCTTTACAGCGGCAGCTCAAAGGCAGTCACTTGTGGAGGGGCGATGATTTCTGACTCTGTCATGCAGTCATGCATATGCCTGAACTTTATACAGTGATGTTATTGTGAAGTATCATCACTGTTCCAGGCACCCACTGACCAATCAGAGGTCAGGAAATATCGTTGCCATTGTATAATGACCCTCAAGTCGCTTTCCTGCTCTGCCACATCCAATATTGTACCATTTAGGTTGTAAATCAGTTTTCTGTTTCTGCCTTCGATGGGTATTACTTTGCATTTTTAGTGAATTTTCATATAAATATACTGTTTTTTCATAGTGTCAGGCTTTCTTTCCCACCTCGTTTATCCTGAAGCCCCTTCTCTATGCTCAGCATATGATGTCATTGATGACATCACATCATATTTAGCCAATGACAGGACTGCATTCTGCCAGAGAAATGAATAAATCATGCTGCACAAATCAGAAAATTCTGCCACAGAACACCAGGGGCCCTGCCCATAATGAACTGCCTCTAACATCTGTGTGACCAATAGATTAGATTTATCCAGTACCTGCCACAGATTATCAAAATCCTTCTCACCGTTGACTACTCTCACTAGCTATTATATCATCTGCTAACTTGACTAAATGGCTGCTGGTCCCCAGTTCTAAATCACTGATGAACAAGTGGATGAGAAGTGGTCCCAAAACAGATCCCTCTAAAACAAACACTAGTTAATGGCTTACAAATTGACTCATCACCCACTACTGCTTTCTGCCTCCTGTTACTCAACCAATTATGAATCCATACTAGTTGTTCTCCCATTACTCCCTGCTTACTAATTTTGTGTAACAGACCCCATGTGGTACCTTGTCAATGGTTTTACTAAATTCCCGATATACTATGTTTAGTGCCTTCCCACCATTATCTTCTAGTTAAACAATCAAAAATATAATTAAATAACTTTGACAAGACCTTTCCCCCTACAAATCCATGTTGGCAATGTTTTATTACTTATGCTTAGCCAAATGTGTTGCTAAGATACCTGTAATGATAGTCCTCAGTATATTACATACATATAAGGTCAGAAAAACTGGTATACAGTTCCCAGGATCTCCTGTAGATCATTTTTGAACAATGGGTTTACATGTGTTGGCTTCCAATCCCCTGGCACTTGCCCTGTTTCCAAGGATTTTCTAATTATCTCTGCAGTTGCTGCTACAATTCCTGTCAATTCCCTTTAGTATTCAGGTGTGTATCATGGCAGGACCAGAGCTCTACCTTTTCTAAATATTCTGTCACTGACTCTGTTGCAATTGACACTTGGTTACATTTTTGGTTTTCCCCTTTCAAACAGACCCTCTACTGTGGGCAGTTCTCCTTCAGGTTAATCATAAGTATGATAAGTCAGATTCAAGATAATAGCTTTCACCAAGGAGTCTTATTGTTTTAGAGAATGTTGGCTATTACAGCTATGGTAACCCTGCAACACTGTGGATGACATCTATTTTGTTCTTAAAGTCATTGTGTCACTGCTAAGACATGACTTTCTGATTAATCCAAGCCCCCCCTCCTACTGGATTTGTAGAATTCTCCCTTTGTTTGGTAAGCATGTGTTCTGGTAGTTTTGTTAGTAACTTTCCTATCTAGTCCTACACATTCCCAGAGATGCATATTACAAAAAGCAGAGTATACCAAACATAAATCCCCCCTGAGCCGTTGGTACTCCAATAAATACAAGTCCAGCTCCCTCAACCTATCCTGATATGGAAGGGACTGAAGATCATAGATCCTTTTGGTTGCTCTCCTCTGCACTCTCTCAAGGTTCCTAATATCTGTTTTGTGGTGTGGGTTCCAGAACTGCATATTGTAATTCACAAGCGGCCTCACCGGCGCTTGATATAAGGGCAGCAGCACAGTTCTGTCCCTACTCCTGATATTGCGCAGGATGCAATGTAGCATTCTGTTGACATTACTAACTGCTGCAGGAGTCTGCTGTCTAAATGTAAGATTATCTGTAACCAAAATACCCAGATCCTTCTCACTTTCCACAGTTTTTAGGGTATGGTCGCACACGTTGTACCTTGAATGAATAGTGTTGTGACCGAAGTGCATAACACTGCATTTTCCCTATATTAAACTTCATTTTATGTAATACAGCACAGGAACTTCTTGCACCAGCTCTTCTTGTAGGTTCTGTGAATCTACCTCAGTTCTTACAATAGCCCCCAATGTACAGTCATCTGCGACTTTGGACATACATGCATTATTTGACGTTTTTCAGGAGGACACAAAAAAATTAAAGAGCATATTAAGCGCCTTTATAATCTGTTTCTCCCCTTCTAATAAGTGGCATTGTGGTCAAGTGGTAAGTAAGAGCACCATCATGAGAACCAGAAGACAGCAGGTTCAAACCCTGCTAGAGCCATATACTCACTGTGTGACTTTGGACAAGCCACTTAACCTCTTAGTGCCGCAGTACACCCAACTGTACAAATGGGAAGAAGCAGAACCCTTCTGAAAACAAAATATTGCTGGGCATTCCTGAGTAAATGAATTGTAAAAAAAAGAGCTATTTTCACTTCATGCTGTTATATACCTACTCTGTTCTTTACACCCTTCTAGCCTCGAACATAGCTAAAAAAATGACTTATCACTGCTTCCTATATCCTTGGCAAACTGCTCATAATCTTGTTTTCCCTTCCTAATAACCTTCCTGCACTGTCTTTGTAAGATTTTATTCTCTGCCCTGGTGTTCAATGACTTCTGCCGCATTGCTTTATAAAGGCTTTCCTTTAGCTTTCAAGGGAACAAAAACCCTGCTGTTTACATGTTTTAATTTAATTGCACATTTGGGCATGACTAAAATCTGTTTGAGCACCACTATGTATTGTTTTGTTTGTTTTCTTTATGTTGGGCCCCATTTCGATGCATCCATTTTTCCATCCAATATTCATTTTTTAATTACTTAGCAGTTCTGGAACCCAGTGACATCAGTTGAGCTGAAGACTACAATGAAGCTAAACCCAGTGACATCAGCTTAGATCACATAAAGTTGGGTTCTGCTTCTGCTTTGTATAGTCTTCAGCTCAGCTGGTATCTGGGGGTTCCAGTTCTTTGTAATCTTCAGCTCAATTTATGTCACTGGGTTTCAAACTGATAATTAAAAATGAATTTAGCTCCCTAAATAAGAAAAAAATAAAGCTATTTCAAAACATGCATACACACAACAATATACTGGAGGGATTAAATAGAGTTCACAGCTGCTCAAATTTACAATTACATGAAAACATGTAAGCAAAAAAAGTTTATATCCTCTAAGTTATGTCCCCACTACCCAACTCATCTAAGTTGGACTCCTTTTGATTCTTCTTGCCTCTTCCCTCCTGGAGATACATTTCCTTGTGGCCTTTTGTATTTTTTTATGTTCCCTGTTTAAACCCCTCAACACCACTGTCTCTGCTATCCCTCAGTGTCTCCAAGGTACCTGGCTCTGTCTGTACTTTGTTTCCTACAGCATCCTGCCTCCATGTGTTACTGGCATCAGACCCCCCGCCCCCCAATCGTGGAAGGAGGGGTGGGTTCCACCTCCCAGCTGCAAGCACTCTTTGTCAGGCCATTGCTGAGGGTTCCTGGTCCAGCCTGTGTTTAGTCCCCTGGGGCTATCATCAGTTTTAGCAACAGGGTGTTTCCTTTTCTCTGCTAGTCCTCAGAGATGCAGACATGCACAGGAGGTCCAAGGAGTGTGTACACACTATTGTGTCCTGCCACTCCAGACCTTGGCCTGTATCTAACCCTCTCACAATGTCCTTGACTGTAGTGCCACCTGTAGTCCCCCAGGTGGCAGCTGCAGTGAGGATGGTGACCCACCCATCCTGGAGGAGATCATCTGGTGGATGCTCGATCCTCCTTCCTCCAATCAGCTCCCAGTAACAAAAGCTGGTTCTCAAACTCTAATCACCAACCTTGTGATCAGTAGCATTACTGCTGCACTGATGGACTGGCCATGCCTTTTGTATTACTGATTTTAGTCTAGTCTATCTCTTCTAAAACCCTTCCTTTTCTCCCTACTTCCTTAGTTCCCTTCCACCCATTTCCCTCATTTTACCAAAGTTAGCACTGTTGGAGATTAGCACTTGTGTAATTGTTTTCTCTCCTTTTCTCTGTCAACTGCCAAAGGAACAATTGTGATGACCACCTACAGTAATCTTTCATGAGTCTGTTCAGAAAGGAGTGGTGTCAGAGAACTGAAAAGTACAGTGTGGTCCCCATCTTTAGGAAGGGGGCAAGGTCAGACCCAAGTAACTACAGGCTGGTCAACCTTAAATCAATGATTGGCAAGGTTTTGCAAGTCCTTATTAAGAACAGAATAATAGAGGCCAAGGTTCTCATCCACCCTCAGTGTGGCAGATCATACCAAACCAGCCTAATCGCCTTCTTTGAGATGGTGACCAGGAAGGGGGACAGGGATAGGTCAGTAGACTTAGTCTATCTGGACTTCAGCAAGACCTTTAACTCTGTGGTGCATGATCTGGGCAAAGTACACCAGTGGGGTATACACAAGGCAAGTGCAAGGTGGCTTGGTAGCTGGCTTTGGAGTAGGAAGAAAAGGATTATGACACATATGCACTTTTCAAATTCTGCACTGATCAGCTGTTCCATAGGTTCAGTGCCCTCTGGTGAACCTATATCTATGCATGGATGACTAAAGTAACCCCCAAATCAATACTGCATCGAATTCTGTTCTTTCTGGAATGTTCTCCACCATACTCAGCTGAGCTATTTGGAGGCCTGCATCACATCCTCAGGGCACCTCTTTTTCCTCATTTCCCATAGCTCAACCCAGCTGGATCCTATGGCAGTTTTTAATCCCTTGATATCATCCATATCTTCCTGATGAAGTGAGCCACTCCACACCCTTTCCTGTCAATCCTATCTCTACAGAAAAGTCTACATGCCTCTGTTCTGGTGTACTAGTCATTTTCTTCCCCCATCAGGCCTCTGTGATTGACACTATGTCCTGACTTTGAAAATGCATCAGGCTTCTGAGAATGCCTTTTTTATTGGTGTGCTCCTCAAATTGACCTGGATGCAAGTTAGAATGGTCTCCCCACTCATGCTCCCCCTACGGGGTCTCATCTTGTTCTCCCTTGTTCAGGTGTTCTTCCCTTAGTGATCCTCTGCAACTACTTCTAGCCCCTGGTGATCCCCTTCAACAACCTCCTCCCCTTGACTTCTCAATGACTGCTCTCCTGACCAGCACTGCAATCTCTCTTAGTGCAGGTGTAGCCCACCCTGGATGTTACAGTATCCCACACTGTAAAAAGCCCTCCAGCGGCCCAGAAAAGAAGACCTTCACTGTTGCACCAGACCCATATCCAAGCCTTAGTGAGCCTAATGGTCCACTACCACACCTCATTAGCTCTCAATACTGGAAGGATCATGGAAAAGATCAAGAGTAACAGAAAATGTCAGTGCACAAAAGAACAAACTGTGTAACACCATGAAGGCAAGTCAAAAAAGTGCTTTAAATGTAGAATGCTAGACAAAAATGCTCTGGGTAATTGTTACCTCAATGCACAATGGGATATTGGAATAACAGTTACCAGGAGTGTTATTTGTCTTTTTCTGTTGCTGTTGTGCTCTTTGTTCTGTTTGGGGCTAGTTGTCTTTCCAGATTCCATCATATCAGTTCTTTTGTTGTCATCACACAAAAGATCACTCTGACAATACTTCTCTACTGGAACATCCCCAGTTTCATGAATGGCCTCCATTTTAGTCAGACTTGTGCTCCCTATGCCATGTATACCCAATGGAGGAAAATAGTCTGCTCCTCCCCCAACTGTGCTGCTTGGCCCTGGGTAGCATTCATTTGGTCCATGCTCCAGACAGGCCAACCACCTCACTGAGCTACCATATTGTTCCAGCGGATTTGCTATTCTATTCCAGCAATGTGCCCTCTATCTCAAACACTGCCCTAATTATGAATCCCTAATAACAGCACATTTATCACCTCTCAACCCAGTCTTTTCTTTCTTCCTGTTTGGCACCTTTAGTGTCTTGGTACCCTCTCCCCTTCAACCTGGTCAGCCAGATGTGGATGCCAGAAGCTGATGCCCACTGGTGATGGGTCTTCTATATGACAATGCCTGCTCTCTCCCTTCTCCAAAGTGACTCATCCCCCAATTTTGTCATTATTGAGCAAAGTCCCTGCCCCCCTCCTCCCTACCCTGTCCTACTGACCCTAGCCAACTGCTCCCTCCTCTATATGCACCAAGCTTCTTCTCCTCCCCTATCCTCAACTGTCTGATCACCTCCCTGCACCCATATGTTGCCTCCAACTACCACTAAAGCCTGGCAGTGTACCTCTTAAGAGCACTAAACATCCCTTCATGTCTGTAGATGTAGTCTCCCTGCCCTCCCAAGGCAGGCAGACTGGCACACGCAGTACAGTCCTGGCAGCATATTAAGTGTGCTTCCCTCCCAGTGTCCTGAACCATAGCCTGCCCACTTCAGTGTCTCTCCAGCTGTCATTTTTACTCGCTGTGCTTCTTCAGTATCAGCATTTGCCATTCTTGACTGGTAATATGCCTCTCCAAAGCAACAGCCTAGTCACAGTGGCTGGAAATGTAACCCTGCACTGTGCAGGTGGGATGGTCTAAAAAAATCATGCAGCCCTGGCAGTGGCCCATGAGTGCTTCCCTCCTCTCTGGTAGCACACGCTAAGCCCAGTCCAGTTACCCTAATCACAATCCAGTTACATCAGATTCAGATTCAGTTTATTGTGTGACAAACAACATTATCAGGAACACCATCCCTTTATATTGGTTATATATTATCTAATAACTTTCCAGTAGGCAATATGTATACTTTTTTTCCATTCAATAATTTTACAGAATTTTGCTAACTTAATAAGAATATTTCCTTCATAGATTTCAGCAAGCAATTTACCTGGTATCTAGGTTCCATGTCTAGGGTAGTCAGAATTTTTCCCAAATACAGTGTACTTTCATACTTTTACAAAGGATACCTAATCAGCAAATGGACTATACTGCCCATTCCCAGTCTACAATCGCAGTTTGTTTCATTCTGCTTGGCATATATTCCCCTCAATCTCTGTGAGACATTATATTCAAAGCAAAATCCTGCAATACTTTTTCTTTTATCTGGTTCTTTCAAGATATACAAATATGATTCCATTCTGATTTTTTTTCTTATTAATAGCCAACCAATCACTTATTTTGTAATTACTGCTAATATTCATATCTCTCTGAATATAAATGTCCCGAATTTTATTTTTTACATTTATGACTATTTGTTCAAATAGTTCAATATAACTATCAGCCAAGCAGTCTAGTAAACCAAAAGGTTTTACTATTTTCTCTGTGGCGTGTAGGCTAGGACAGAAAAATCCATTTTGCATGTATGTTATTGTTTCTTCCAAATATATTCTAGGTAATCTTAATTCATTCATTCTATAGGCTTTCAGCCAATAAATGGCTAACCTTTGATCCATATAACATTTTACTGGAAGCTGTCCTATCTCTAATCTTGTTAATGTGGAAGAAGCCCTGACTGGCAAGCCCAAAAGTATTTTATAAAATGTATTCATTGGTACCTCTAGGGAATCTAATTTGCCTGAGCCCCATATTCCAGCTGTGTACAATATCTGTCTTTTAACCTTGGCATTTAAAGCCCTTACACCTCTTGTTATGGAGTGGCCACCAAATCTATATGCAAATCTCTCTATTGCTGGTGTGAACATTTGGATTTTATTTACTATGTTATTTTTGTGTTCATTCCATTTCAAATTATACGTAAAAATGATTCCTAAACAGTAACATTTCTGGACTCTCTCAATACTGTGGTTTTCACATCTTAACTTCAAGTCTCCACCCATTCTCCCCATATATCTATTACAAATCATATATTTCATTTTATCAATAATTTATTTCCAAAGCAGCATTCAAGCAACCTTGATAAAATCTTTGAATGCTTCTTCTAATCCCTAGGTAACTGGTGGATATTAGGACCATGTCATCCGCATATGCCAAAAAGGGGCAATACCTTCCACCTAATTTTGGCAAATACAGCTCAGTGCTGTACAACCCTTCCAGAATCCTGTTCAGATAAAGATTAAACAGTATGGGAAGCAAAACGCAACCCTGTCTCAGGCTTAAATTAGTATAAAATTTCTCAGTGTTATCCCCTTCTTTATTAATCCTTACACTATTTCTATTCTTTGTGTACAGGGTAATCAAAATATTAATTAAGAGCTGGTCCAAGCCATAGCCTTCTAAGACCTTCCATAATGTACCCCTTTTGCTCTGTCAAATGCAGATCTCAAATCAACAAAGACACAGTATAATTTCTGCTTTTATATATAATGTATTTATGTATTAAATGGGACAAAATAAAACACTGGTCAACTGTAGGATATTCTGGAATGAACCCAGCCTGAACTTCATCTATTGTTCTTCAATCTTATATCAATTCCATGATTATTTTCTGAATAATTTTTGTAAATAATTTTTTGTGAAGTGTCTAGAAGATTAATTGGTCTATAATCCTTAGGATTTGCTTTTAGCCTTTTTTAAAAATTGGGATAATTATGTTTTCTCTTCAAGTTGGCACTATTTCCCTAGGCTTTACTCATACGACTTCTTCAGCAAGGGTATCCATAAATTTAAATCATTTAAAATTATATCTACAGGGATGCTATGAGGGTCTGGAGCCTTGTGTCTCTTTGCAAGATTTATGGCTTCTATGATTTCTTCCTCTTTTATCTCATCCTTCAGTGGGATCCACTCACTAATTACATTTTCCTGGTCCCTGCTATCTGGATCATAAAACTGACCTCTATAATAATCCATCCATGTGTGGGGTTCTATATAATTTTCATTATCCTCAGAAATCAAATCCCAACCCTTGCTACCATTCTCCAATATGTTTTATTATTTTTATTTTGTACTGCTGCCTCAAATTCTCTCTATAAGGAGTTTCTATAGGTCTCCCTTTTCCTAGCCATTAACTTTTTATATTTCTTTCTTAAATTGATTAGTTGACTTCTATTGGCTCTATTCAGGTTATTTCCTACTGATTTTGCTACCCTGTTCATTTCCCTTGTTGCAACTTGCATTCAGTAGCATACCATCTACTCCCTTTGTGTTCTTTTATGTAGAAGGCTTTTTATCATAAAAGAATCTATTTTATTCATAATTTCAGAAAAGTCCCTTAGAATGTTATCATCTTTTCTAGTTGTAGTATCCCAAATATGATCTCTTATCCCACACTCTGTAATTAACTGGTTCTATGCAAAATTATCTATTGCTTCTTATTTCATTCCTTTTTTTGTCCTAACAAGTTCTATGTGTTATTCCAGTGGTCTAACTTGATTTCAGCTGGGGTATGTTTACTTTCAGCTCTCTCACCAACACATAGATGTTTTATTGAAAGGATTAAATTTAGACTAATCCAACAAAGGTCAATTGTTGATTTACCTCTAGTTCCTGTATATATATTCCCCCTTAGAGTCCCCTCTGGTTCTCCCATTAATCAAGGCAACATTTCTTTCCTCTAACATAGAACAAATATTCTTGCCCCTTTTTGTGGTTTTATTGTCATGTACATTTATTTTAAAGGTTATCGAATGAAGCACAGTCCAGTTACTTTGCCTGTCCATGTACTCCACCAGAAGGATGTTTGGTGGCATTTTAGGATACCTTGTCCTAGTCTCTACAACAGCTTGTCATGGGTCTCATGACCTGGCCTCTTGGCAATCCTGACTTGCTTACCTAACTGGATTGAGTGGCTAACTGGCCACTGCCAGTTTTCCACTCACATCTCCTCACATCTGCCACTCTTGCCAGTCTGCCAGGGAGGTAGTGAAGAGGCAAGGCACACCACTCCACAAATTCACTATAATCTTTTATTTTGTGTGTGCTACAGTTTCAATTCAGAAGTCTAATTTTGGGCTACATAAAAATGTTTGAAATGCATTGCAGTGGGAAAAGATTCCTATTCCATCTTAAATAATTTACAATTCTGCATTATAATAACATGTACACTTTTATTATCCACAGTTACAAGGCCCCTCTGAATTAATATTCCTTCATACTGTACCTGTATTAAAGACTGGGATCCATTTGTACAATTCATTCCTATAAGGTACTGTGTCAAATTCACTGCACTGCATCTGACGAAATGTAGGTATTTCCAGAGGGCACGGTCTAGTGTTACATGTTCGATAGCGTTTTCTTTCTCCTGTGCAGTACTTGCCACCAAACCGTGGTCTACAAATTAGAAAAAAAAATAGCATCAACAATATGGAAGTGAACTATCTACCCTCATGCCATTACAAAGTTTATTTTTTGTGTTATTTATTTGAAATATTCAGCACCAGGCTCACCTCATATAGGTGCATCACCTAGTTTTCAAGCTGGTTGTAGAGCAGCATTCAAAACAGCAATTGTGTCATTACATTTTACATTAAGTACCTAGCTTACATTTGTACAGTTGGCTACACAGGTAGAATAGTTAGAATTCTATTGATATAAAAGTATAATCTATACATTGAATATGTAAGTAATAAGCCATGACAGGGTGTGCATTATAGGATGAATTCACACCCTGGGGTGAAGCAAGGCACAAGGCTGAAGGCTGAGTGTCCTTATGCCCCAGGTGCAAACATTAAAATCCTATGATTGAAACCCTGGAGGGGCTTACTGCACTTATAGAAATGGCTCTAAGTAGTTTTTTGGAGAAAAATTAGATTTGGCACCTGTCCATTTATTTATAGAGATTTAATGCATGGTCAGGTGATGTCTCTCGGCCAATGAAATTTCAAGATTTTTTCTTGCTATTTTATGAAAAGATATAATTTATACTTTACAGAACTTCATAATTACATCTTACATATACAGTGCAATTGCACAGCATTTAAGGGGGAAAATGGTTTCGCTAATAAAAAAATAAGGATTTGGGCAACACAGAAGCTAGTGTATGTAGTATTAGAAAATGGGGCATAACAACTGAGTGACAGATATTCACTGCAGTGGATCACCTTTTATACCTTCTGGCAGTTGCATGGTTTCTCGAAATGCTTATATACAGTATATAGCTGGCTTGAAGTGGGCATGGCTGCCCACACAACTTATATGGTCATACTGAGAGGTGATTTCCACACTATCTTGGGTTGACCAGCAGGAAAACATAGAAACACAACAATTGTTGGCAGACAAAGGCTTTCAGCTGTCAATCAATGGGCGTGTACTGAATACAATACAGTACAGTGCTCGTTGAGAGCTCAGTTGATGGCTGGCTGTAGTGGTGAGTGCTAGGCTGTGCCACTTGCTAGCTTGGTTTGGGGATGGAGGGAGCAGGGTGGCAGAATAGTGCCAGTTGGGGTGGGGGGTTGGGGTTCTACTAGACCAGCAATGATGGTGTTAAGTTACTTTATAATGGGTGATCGGGGCTTGGGGGCAGGCACTAGATCACCAGGGAATTAGGACAGTAAACCTTATATTAGGGACAAGGGGGATTGGGGAGGGGGCCCACTAGACCACCAGGGGATATTTTTAAATGACATATATTCAGCGACATTGGGGACTGGGGAGGGGGCCGCTAGATCACCAGGTGATTTTATCAATTACCGTACATTACGGGCTATTGGGGATCAGGGAGGGGGGGCTGCTATATCACCAGGTGACTTCATGAATTACTATACATTCAGGGACAACGGGGATAGGGGAAGGGGGACACTAAATCACCAGGTGATTTTATGAATTACCATTATATATTCAGGGACATTGGGGAGTGAGAAGAAGGGTCACTAGATCACCAGGTGATTTTATTAAGTATTATTATATATTTGTGGACATCAGAGATCAAGGAGGGGGCCCACTAGGCACTAGCTAGAGCGGTGCACAGCCACCCCACAGTTTGTGGCACACCCTCAGAATGCACCATCTCTATGGTGCATGGCCAGCATTGCTGTAAGCTGCCGGACTCTGCTGCCAGGACCCTGCCCAACAGAGAATCGGGTGCAGGGTCCGTGATGCACCAGGCTTTGATACAAGCTGCCTCTGGTGGCAGCTTGCATCAAATTAATGGCTCTTTGAGAATCAAACCCATAAAGTCTTTTGAGAATCCAGTGAACACTGCTTCCACAGTTCAAATGGAATCTAATGGTGTACTGCAGAATTCTAAGACGTCAGCAATCTAAATGATTATTTTACATAGTTATCAGATATAGTCATTCCTGATTTAAAAATTAATGTAGGGGCATGAAAACATAAGATGCCAACAAAAATATCAAATTCCCTGAGATGGATATTCCTAATTTCAGGTTCAAAACTGTTTCTTGTAAGAATGTAAAAGACTTTATAAGGAGACTAAAAGTAAACAAATCCTCTGGCCTTGATGGCATGGAAACTAGATTTATAAAAGATGCCATGGACACTGTATCACTAATCTTAGCTAAACTGTTTAACTGGAGTCTTACTGAGGGAACGTTTCCAACAATGTGGAAGGCCACTTAAATAGCACTGATCTTTAAAAATTGAGACTCCGCTAACCAATCAAATTTTCAACCAGCTGCCCTCCTGCCAGTGGTATCCAAAATTTTAGGAAGGCTAGTACATAGCCAACTCTACGACTACTTGAAACTCTATGATATTTTTATTATATTTCTATCTGGGTTTCAAAGGTGACACATTAGATTAGGTTCCCAGCCCCTTAATTGAGGGTCTGGCAGTAGAAGCAATGTTTGTGGACTTATCAAAAGCCTTTAGCCTTGCTGATCATAAAATTCTTTTGGAAAGGCTAAATGATAGTGGCATCTCATCAGATGCCTGCAGATGGTTTGGTTCATATAGTGCTGATAGGACCCAATGTGTTTGTACTGGGGGCAAATTGTCAAACTGGAATACCGTTTTTAGGGGTTTACTCCAAGGTTCCATAACAAGACCTGTATTATTTTTAATTAACATGAACAGGTTGTAGCTGGCCTGGTGGTGCTGAGACCTGAGGTACTGGATGCCTTACCTTGTGCCATGCCGGCGACCCGTGTTCGGGAATGAGTATGGGCCACCGGGGGTCAGCATGGGAGGAGGAGAAGGATCAAAGGTCCAATGGACTGCACTCCTTCTCCAGGGAGGGAGGGTTGTCAGTGGTCAGCATTTGACTGGTCCCTAGCAGAGGCCGGGGACAGTGTGCTGAAACTGTAGAAAGGGGAAGGAGCTGGAGCAGATGCTAGGAGGGAGTGCACGTGGATGTGTGCACACTCTCACCACAGGCATTATTGCACGCCTCATCTCCTGAGAAGAAATCAGGAAAATGGATGCCATGGCAAATGATGGAGGGCACCTTGCAGGCTCCTCTCCCAGCTAGCCACGGTGCTGGCCCCACTGGATCCGGTCTCCAGTGGGGGTTGGGGAACCCCATCGGCTCCACTGGGGGGAGTAAGCCCTGGGGGTATGGGCCAGTGCAGGGTGGTGGACGCTGGGGGATGGGGCTGTGGGCTCCCTCTGGAGGAGGGCCACTGCATCAAGGAGAAGAAAGAAAATAGCTTAAAAAAAAAATTAACAGGTTTTCCGATTGCATATATAAATTAGAAATGTGTCTATATGGATGACACCATATTGGTTTTGTCCAATATTGACTTTGAACGAGCTGAAAGAAGAATGCAAATTGCTTTACTATTCAGCATAAATGGTTGCAGGTTCCAAGTTACTACTGAATAGTAAAAAAATATCAGGTTATGGCTTTTGGACCAGTTAACACTAGAGGGAGGGGGGATGGGCCCAAAGTGGACAACAAAAACAATTAACAAAGTTTAACTTGCCCAAGTCTCAGTACATAAATATCTGGGAGTCTGGGTGGATCAAGATTTTAAATTTGACTATCATGTTGAACTAATTGCCAAAACATTAAACAATAGACCTGGTGCTTTTAGATGTACAGTCTACTGTTTAACTGATAAGATGTGACAAACCATAGCAAAAACTACTGATGCCAGATTATGGCAGTGATATTTATGGATATGTTGGGAATACTACTTTGAAGAAAGTTGAAATCTTGCATTATTGACTAAACAGATTTTGTTTTACTTTGGCTCTCACTGGAAAATAAAAGGAAGTTCATTTGTGCCAGTCACATAAATAAAATTATGCTATATTATAAACCAATCTGTCTGATAGAAAACTTACTAAAACTGAACATTAATATATTGAGAACTAACAGACAAAGATAATAAACAGAATTGACACCCGAAAAATAGATTTGGAGGAATTACTTTTTCATTTTCTGCAACATATTTTTGGAACAGATTGCATGAAAGAATTACATTTCATGCAAAAATGCCTAGAGGTTTTAATTCTGCTATGATCCAAGAACTGACAGTGCTGTGTAATTGTATTAGAAGTAGATGCTATGTGTAGCTGCATGAACTGTAAACATCTTCCACTGTTGTATTTATTATTTTGTACTTAGTTTGTATGGATTACTTCCCAGTAACTGAAATTGTGTTATGGATTTTTTCTGTAACTAGTCTTAATTTGTGAATTCAGAACCACCTTATAAACAGGGCATTGTTGCCCTAATGGTGTATCTTCAAGCTTTCTGGAGTAAAAATAAAAATTTCTACTGCCATTGTTTGACAATGCATTCCAGATTTTGGTGCTGCTATGCTAAATGCATTGCTATGTATCATTGCTATGTTTTTGTGATATGGAGGACTTCCTTTGTCTGTGACCCTAGCCAGAAAATACAGATGATTTCAATGAGCAGTTCATCCAGGTAGTTGGGGGATGTGCCTAAAGTACATTATACAGCATACAGACATCACCCAGTGCAACTCTCTTCTATCCTTGAGTGCTAGTATGTCAAGTGACAGAAATGTAGAAACAAAGAATATGATGGCAGAAAAAGGCCCAGTGGCCCTTCCAGTCTGCCCTCCCTACCTAACTTTCCTGTGTTGGTCCTACTGACCTTCCCTTTTACTTTGCCTACTGCCCTCTTATTATGGCCATGTTCCAGTTCCACTCAAATTTGAATGCCCCCACTCTTCTTGCTGACAGCACCTCATCTTGCAGTCTGTTCCCTTGTCCACCACCCTTTCTAAGAAAAAGTGCTTGTGGACGTCCTTCCTGAATCTCCCCCTTGCCAGTTTCATTGCATTCCCCCATCTGCTTGTACCTGTACATAGGACAGATATATCATTGCAAACCACCGCATGCACTCAGTGCATCCAGTGCTGGCATTTATATGTCCCTTTGATGTTGCCCCCTCCCTATATACTGTAGGCCACATTGATGTGTTATGTAACACACATTCAGTGTAAACCTTCATACTTGGTAGCAGATGACAGCTTATGCAGTATTGTTTGGCATGCCATCTGTAGACCACATCAGCATACTCAAGAGTGGGGAAAAAACATGGCATGAAGATCAGTTTTCTGGTTTGCATGTCCAGGCAGCATTTGTGTCTATATACATGCCACTCTTTTGGTGCATGATTTTGCTGCATGTTTTATGTGATGACCAGAGGCTATCAAAACTGCATTCAGCATTCTTTGATAGTAAACCTGCTCCATGTTCTTTTTTAAAACAGACAGAATCTTTAATCATATTGTAATAACTGGCTAGTCTTTTTTCCCATAGAAGGATCAGGTTATAATTCGCCGTTATAACCCACGGGTTATAATGGTAAACATGCGCCATCTGCTCCTTCTACATAAGCAATAATACTTGACAGGATGAGCAGTATTGGGGAATACTGGACCACCCAGGGGCATAATGAGGCCCAGCGCTACAGGCAGAGGGCCTTATAGCCCCTGGAAGGTCCGGTAATCCCCATTACCACCCACCCTGGAGGGTATTATTGAGCTTAGAAAATGATCACTGTGAAAAAATATAAGTGTAATATAAAAAAGTTAAGGAAAAATTATTTGAAAGTAACTTTTATTATAAAATAGTTCCTCCACCTTAGAATTGTTTTCTTTAATGATGCATGTATATTGCTAGTACTGACACTAGCGGGCACTGTAGCTATTGTTTTAAAAGAAGTATGCTCTGTGTCTTAGCCACTGCATCTGTATAGGTTGCCTTGATGACTTTAGGTCATAGGTAACAAGAAGTCCAACCCTCATAACCACAGAGCTGCATTTCTTTTATTTATTTTGAGATGAAGGTGCTTTTCTCCCCAGTTTTTATAACAGATTCACATCAGTGAGCCCCCCGTCCCGCATGAGAAAAGGTATGGACAACTCGGAACTTTGGTGCATGAGGTGAAGCATATCAGAAGGTGATGACTGGAGAAAAGAAAACAAATTAAGGTACCGGTAGTGTACAGTACAAAACAAACCCACCCATTTGTATATATTTTGTTGTTTTCATCATCTGAGTGGGGTTGGAGGCAAGGCGAGTTGTGAGAAGCTGTTGCCACTAGCATGGAGCACATGACCTGCTCACGCTACTGATTTTAAATGTACTGGGGAAAAAACACCTTCTTTCATGTGGCTGAAAACTGTTCTCATTGAAGGAATGTTCTGATGTGGGAAAGGGGGTACAGAGCTGGGCTGCCATCTTGCTGACGTGAATCTCGCTAAGTGAGATGAGAAACATGGTGGCTAGGGAGTTTGAAAGTTCAGGTTGCCCAATAATATTTTAAGTAATGCGGCACCCTGAATTTTCACTTATTTTATACCCGTCCACTTAGGTCTGCATCCTAGCCAATCAGGATGCTAGGTTTTACTCTCCCATTTTCTAATGCCTCGCACTACACCTTCTCGCACACTCACAACAGCAGATTCTCCTCAGGGAAAGCTGTCACAGCTCCACCATGGCTGTAAATGAGCAGGAACAATAACAAGTTTTATTTCTATTGAAAACCAATTGCATTTAACTTTGCTGTACTGTACCTTCATAGAAAGCCTCAGTAAGATGTTTTTTACAGTTCAGTTATGGTGATTTTCTGGTTTTGTCCAGGGTTTTCTTCATTTTTTCCTCCATGTATTTTAATTCGTGGATATGTAAATTAGGGTTATTAGGTATACATTCTTTCACTGGGTTGCTTCAGTGATATAATCTTCTGATGTCAGGGATCCCATATAAACCAAAAGGATTGCTGACATCAGGAAATAATAATATCACCGAGGCAACACAGTGAAAGAATGCCTACTTAATAACCCTAATTTACATATCCATGACTGAAAACACATGGGGGACAAAACTAAGGAAACCCTGGACAAATCCAAAAAAATCACCACAACTGGACTGTAAAAGACACTTTACTGAGACTTTCTCTGAAGGTACAGCAATGTTAAATGCAATTGTTTTAAAAAAAAAATTGTTTAACTGTTAACCTGACTTTTGGCCTTGCATGTTCTTGTTTCATGGCCCCGCATGTTCCCGTTTCACTTCACAAGAACTGAACTCGTAGAAAAAAAAAAAATTCTATAAAAAAAAAAAAAACCTTTGTTGTAAAAATTAGTGTTATTACAGTTGCAACTTCAATTTCTTCTGCTTTATTCTGAAACAGTTTGAAAATAGCCAACTACTGTTCAATAACAAAGTTTGGTTCCTAGCAAACGTGTAGCACAGTGTTTTTTCCACTTTTTTTGTGAAAAAAGACAAGCCAGCAATTACTTCTAACCATGCATGGGGGTGAGTGCATAAATGAGAAATTATGCACTCACCCCCATGCATTATTGTATATATTATCTCTAATCTCCAAGTAAGTGACAAGTTGATGGACTATCCAGTATAAACAAATAAAACAAACAAACAAGCATATGAATTGCTGCTCTCCTTGGCAGCACTCCATTCTGTGTGGCATTCTCTAGTGCTAGAGAACAGGACACAGAACAGTGCTACTGAAGAGAGCAGCTATTTAAATGCTTAATTGGAGACTAGAGATAATGCTACGGTTAAAGATCTTGTCTATTCCACACAAGAACATAGAGCAGGATTAATATTGGTGAATGTTGAATGTGTAATGAAATTAATCATTCTTAAGAGGAGTGACAGGAGGTCTACTATTCCCTGAAGGAGACCACTGGGGGAAAAACAGCTGGGAATGGGATCAGAACAGTGCAGGAGGAGTTTGTAGAGTTGGGGAAGGGCCTTAAACAAGTAGCACACATGGCAACCTTCTCAGAGGTGCTGCCTGTCTATAGCATGGGTGAGGCTAGAGCACTCTGCACCATGAGATTGAATGAATAGTTAGAAAACTGGTGTGGAGCTCAGGGTTAGGGCTTCATTGGGGACTGGGGGTCCACCTGGAGGGATGCAGGCCTATACTGGTGCAATGGTCTGCATCTGTCCAGGAGGGGAACCAGGATCCTAGATGATAGGTTTAAATGCTTCACTGGCAATCATTTAAATTAGCCATGGGGAGAGGCACTGAAAAGAAGCATGGAAATCCCAGCCCCTCCTCACAAAACAGGTTAGTTAGTGGGATAAACACTAGAGTAGAGAAGTCGATAGGGAGCAGGACAGGGGTCAATGGGAAAAAAAGACAAAGACAGTAAGGACAACAATGGGGCTAAAAGGGGTAAGGCCATCAAAAACTGGAGGGTGATGAGCACCAATGCACATAGTCTGGGTAACAGGCTCCCTGAACTAGTAGCCTTGATGGAAGAGGGACACCTGGATATTGTAGCAGTCACAGAAACATGGTGCACAGAGAACCATAACTGGGATGTCAACATACCAGGGTACACAACCTACAGGAGGGACAGGGAGGGTGAAAGAGGAGAAGTAGCGCTCTACATTAGGGAAGGTATCAAAGCAGTGGAACTAAAGGATAAACGGAGGAGAGGAGGCACTGTGGGTTACCCTGGAGACAGGAAATGGCACCACAATCCATATGGGGGTTGTATACAGATCCCCTGTCTCAGGGGGAGGAAATGGAGAAGGAAATGATAGAAGACAACCTTAGAATGGCAGAAAAGGGGGAAACATTGTTGATGGGGAACCTGAATATGACATATGTTAACTGGAGCACCTTCGCTGTAGCCACATCCATGAGCAGGGTAATCCTCAATGCCATACATGGGCATGTTTCAGAAAGCTGGTGTTGGAACCCACTCAGGAGGTAGCAGTCTTAGACCTGGTACTCTCAAATGTGGATGGAGAGAGGATCTCAGATTTAGAAGTGGGTAGCCATCAGGGAACAAGCTACCACCAAACAGTGTGGTTCCTGATAAACACAGCTGTAGTGTCAAGTCACATAAAGGTGAGGGTACTGGACTTTAGGAGGGCTTACTTTGGCAAAATGGGGGAGTGCTTCAGTAAAGTACTAGCAAACTGGCAATGTGAGGTGGAGGAACAATGGAGAAACATCAAGGCTTCCATCACAAAGGCAACAAGCCTTTGTGTGAAGCAAATAAACAAAACAAAATAAAGAAAAAAACACTATGGTTCTCAAGAGGTGGCAGGGAAGGTTAGGGAGAAAAAGATAGCATTAAGGAAGTATAAGGAAACACAGAAGGAGCAGCACAGAGAACTGTACCAGTTAAAGCAGAAGGAAGTGGAGCAGGCAGTCTGAATAGCAAAGGCACAAACTGAGGAGAAGATTGCCAACTCAGTTAAGAAGGGGAATAAAACCTTTTATAGATACATTAGGGAGTGAAGAAAGAACGGGAAAGGTATAGTGAGGCTTAATAAAGGGAGAGGGTTGGGTAGAGGGTGACAGTTAAAAAGCAGAGATACTGAATGAATACTTCTGCTCAGTATTCACAAAAGAATAGGAGGGGAAGGTGTGTAAACCAAATAATAGAAGCACACTGGATGGGGGATTGATACCAGTCCATTCACAGAAGAAAAGGCCCTGAAATAACTCCTAAAACTGAAGGTAGACAAAGCAATGGGGCCTGACAGGATTCACCCCCAGAATTCTAAAAGAAACTAAGTGGAGAACTAGTGGTACCACTGACTACCCTTTTTAACAAATAATAGGAAGATGATGTGGTACCTGAGGACTGGAGGAGGGTGGATGTGATTCCCCTTCACAAAAGTGGGAGCAAGGCAGAGGCAGGAAAATGCAGACCTGTTAGTTTGACCTCAGTGGTAGTGGAAATGATGGAATCACTTCTGAAATGCAAAGGGTAGTAGTAAACAGAATCCACTCTGAAGAAAGTGGGGTTACTAGTGGGGTACCATAGGGTTCAGTACTGGGACAGGTCCTCTTTAATGTTTTTATAGGTGACATTGCAGAAGGACTGGAAGGAAAGTATGCCTCTTTGCAGAAGGCGCAAAGACCTGCAACAGGGTTGATACACAAGGTGGGGTGAAAAGGATGAAAAGGGACTTGGCAAGGTTGAAGGAATGGTCAGATGTATGGCAACTTAGATTCAATGCAAAG
This sequence comes from Neoceratodus forsteri, assembly GCA_016271365.2. Taxonomy (NCBI): domain Eukaryota; kingdom Metazoa; phylum Chordata; order Ceratodontiformes; family Ceratodontidae; genus Neoceratodus; species Neoceratodus forsteri. Next base: position 992,982,898 of record CM057449.1, read on the forward strand.
AAGTGCAAAGTAATGCACCTGGGAAACAAAAACCCAAGGGAAAGGTACACAATGGGGGAGGAGGTATTAATGACAAAAAAATAGAAAGGGACCTGGGAGTAGTCATATCGGATGACCACAAGATAGGCAAGCGATGTGAGAAGGTAGTAAGTAGGGCTGGGGAGATACTGAGATGCATAGGGAGAGGAATTACAGTGAAAAACAAGGAGTTGTTATCCCTTTGTACAGACAGCTGGTAAAACTTCATCTACAGTACTGTGTACAGTTCTGGATACCCCATCTGCACAAGGAGAGAGACAGGATGGAGGCAGTCTAGAGGAGGGCAACTAAAATGGTGCAGGGTCTGCACCAGAAGCCATACGAAGAGAGACTAAAAGAGCTTATTCTGTATACCCTCGAGGAAAGGAAGGAGAGGAGAGACATGATAGAAACTTTAAAGTACCTCAAGGGAATCAACAAAGTTCAAGAGAGTAGCATCCAGGGTAGGGTCTATAACCTCTCTCTCTCTCTTCCAGGACTGCCCTGAGCAGGCATCGCTGCTATGGCTGTGGCTCTGGTGTTCCTGCAGGCTGGGCAGTCATCATCTCTGCCCGCCTGCCCCGAAGTCTGTCCAAGACTGCCCTGAGCAGGCATTGCTGCTACAGCTGTGACTCTGGTGTTCCTACCAGCTGGCCACAGTCACCATCTCTGCCCGCTTGCCCCGAAGTCAGTTCAGGACTGCCCTGAGCAGGCATTACTGCTATGGCTGTGGCCCTGGCATTCCTACTGGCTGGCCACAGTCACCATCTCTGTTTACTTGCCCTGAAGTCTGTCGAGGAATGCCCTGAGTGGCATCACTGCTACGGCTGTGGCTCCAGCATTCCTACCAGGCCAGCCATAGTCACATCTCTGTCAACCTTCCCTGAAGTCTGTCCAGGACTGCCCTGAGCAGGCATTGCTGCTACAGCTGTGGCTCCAGCATTCCTACCGGCCAGCCACAGTCACCATCTCTGCCCACCTGCCCCGAAGTCTGTCCAGGTAACTGCTTCAGCTGGGTGCTTGGATCCTAAGCTGCACAATTGATTAGTGCACTCTTGCAGAAGACGGCCCTTCAATGGACATAAAAACCTTGTCTCTGCTAACTGATTGGACTAACCTTTCTCCTTCTGTCTAGTTCTGCTTTCAGCTGTAACTACTGCCTCTATTTTTTGTTTTGAATTTGCATTCTCAGCCCAGTAGTTCAGTTAGTAATTGTTATATCTTAGCTCAATCAGTAATTTTTGCAAATGTTATAGATCAATTTTATTTTAGACAATTAGACCTAGCACCCCTCACCTTGCTCCTCCCATCTGTTTTTTTTAATTTTTCTTACCCCTACTTGAAGAATGGCTGCTCTTATATAGAGATCATATTGTTACACATATTATTCCCTGCAACATGAAACTCCTTCTCTCCTCTCTCCCCCTTTTTCTACTCCTAGTACTTTTCCCTAACCCCTCCGATTGATCTCCACTCACAAATGCCAAATAACCGGCCTCCTACACACTCCTATCTCCAATCCACTTCTTACATCCTCACTATCACTCCTTCCCCACCCTTTGAACTATGGTCATATTCTCGCTTTATCCCCTATGCTTCATTACCAACTGCCCCACCCTTCTTTGCTGCTCTTCATCTCCTGCTCACCTACTCTCATGCGCACTGCCCTGCCAGTTTCACTGGTTCCTTGACATCTAACCCTAAATGTCCCAAGCTTCACATCCTCATCTTAGCTCTATTACTGTCCTGTGGAGATATCCACCCCAACCCTGGTCCTTCTGTGTCTCATGCCCTGAATGCTCCACTACCAACTTCGGCCCCTTCTATTGCTCCCGCTGTCCTCCCGAAGGGTTTCAAGATCCTTCATCTAAATATATATAGTTTGTTGCAAACAATCAACATTCTACAAACCATGGAGGCCAGTCTAAAACCTGACATACTGATCATCATGGAAACTTGGCTAAAGAGCACGATCCTGGATATCTCGGGCTCCATCCCTAGCTACTCTCTCCTGAGGCAAAACTGAGCAGGTAGAGGTGGTGGCATCGCCATGTACATTCTTACCTCCCTCCAATATTCTATTATTTTTTCATCTACTATCCCAGCATCCCATGATGCACTGGCTATTCATTTAACTCTGCTCTACACCCTCCCCATCTTTATAGCCGGCATTTACTGTTGCCCAAATGTCCAGCCCTCTATTGCTCTAGACCTCATAACCGCCATCGCAGCCCTTTCTCACCTGGTGAACTACACATCTTAGATGACCTTAACTTAAACTGGCTGTCTCCCAAGACATCCAAATATATAATGATCTCGGAGCCCTAAACCTCTCGCAATTGATCTTGGAACCCGCCCACCCAAACCATAAGAAACAAAATCACTCCCTGATTGACTGGGCTTTTACCACCCACCCCCACTGAGTAATTAGCTCTGGCATTCTCCCAGATGCTCTCAGTGACCACAACCCAATATTCATTGCCAGGAAAATCCACAGACCAAAATCTCTGCATAAAACCTTGTAACTTTGTTCCTTCAAATCCTTAGATCCTGAACCTCGCCTGCGCAATCTATCTCTCTCTCTCTCTCTCTGACTGGTCTCCCTTAGTCTTCTCCCTCTCAGTTGATAAGACTCTAGCCTACTTCAAAGAAATATTCCTTGCAAATTGGAACACCTTTGCCCCTCTCAAACAAACCAGGGTTAGGGGTAACCACCTACCGTGGATTACTCCAGAACTCTTAGCCTGTCTTAGGGCCAAGGATTGTGCCTGGAAGCTCTACAAATCCACCCGGCTTCCTGGCGGCCTCACAGACTACCATAAGCTCTGAAATGCCTGTACCAGGACAACAAGGCTAGCCAAGTCTGATTACTTCAAAAATGCTTTCCTCACTAGCATAAATTTCCCATCCAAGTTCTGGAAGGTGGTTCATGCCCTCTTTACCCTTCAGTCATACCCCTCTTCCCCAGTACTAAAGGTAAATGGCAATCTTATAGCAGACTCCCATGCCGTAGCTGTGGAATTTAACTCCTATTATACCTCCTGTGCAACCGAACTGCTGAAGTCCCTCCCTAATTACCCCTCTCCCTCAAATGTCATGGCTGCCCCTCTATCCTCCTCCCCAAAAAAATACACTTCACTTCCTATTTCCCCACACCCCTCCTTCTCATTCTCTTCAGTCTCCCCGACCGATACTCTAAATGCCTTCCTCGCCATCAACCCCTTAAAAGGATCTTCCCCCGATGACTCTGACCCTAAACACCTCTCTCTCTCTCTCTCTCAGCCCCAGCCATTGCCTACCCCCTCTCCTTAATCTTAAACTCTTTCCTTCTCAACCTCTGATGTCCCTTTCACATGGAAGCACACAGTGGTACTCCCCTTACCTAAAGGTGGAGACCCCTCATCCACTGGCAACTATCACCCCATCTCGCTACTCCCTACCCTAGTCAAACTACAAGAACATCTAGTCCTCTCACTCTCCTCCTTTCTATCTGATACCCTTCTACTCCTGCTCAATCTGGTTTCAAGAAAAACACTCACCACCACCTCCCTACTTCAGCTCACTGACTCCATCCTCTCTGGGATGGACAATGGCCAAATCAACTCAGCCATATTTGTCGACTTTGCTAAGGCTTTTGACACTGTTTCCCATTCCCTTCTCCTTGGTTCCTTCCCATCTGCTGGTCTAACCCCTTCTGCCACTTACTGGTTTAAGGCCTACTTTACTGGTGGAAGCCAATCAGTTAAGATCACAGATGCCATCTTGCCACCCCTCCCAATCTGCACTGGCAACCCTCAGGGCTCCATGCTTGGTCCCCTTCTATTCTCCATCTTCCTTAACTACCTGCCATCTGTGTGCTCCCCGTCCTCTGTCATACACATGTACGCTGATGATACTGTCTTGTATGCATCTGGCTCATCCCCAACTGAGGTTACATCCAGCTTGCAGCATGACTTCAACAAGGTCCAGCTCTGGTTTGCAAACCATCAATCATTCCTCAACACCAAGAAGACAGTCTTCATGACCTTTGGTACAAGGCAGAGACTCTCTAGGCTTCCCTTCCTGTCCACTTTCCGCACTTTAAGGGACTTTACTTGAGGACACCTCGTCCTTCAGATACCTTGGGGTTTTGTTAGACCAACACCTCGGTTTCTCTGGACACATTGACACCATCCAGAAAAAATTGCGCCTCAAGCTTGGTGTCTTGTTCAGGAACTGCAATTGCATCCCTCCTGCGGCTAGGTGTGATCTTGTCTGGAAGATGATCCTCCCCATTATTGACTACTGTGATGTAGCCTATGGTTCTGCTCCTAAGTCCTCCCTGACCAGATAGGACATTCTCTTCAACTCCTTCTGCTGCTTTACCCTTGATGCTCCCTTTCACACCCACCACTGTTACCTCTGTCAAGCCTTTTCCTTCCCCTTCCTTACAAATAGATGCCTCTCACACTGTGCTAAATTCACCACTAAACACTTGCTGAGTGAATTCCCTTCCTACCTCTCCCTCTTATTTATAAATCCCCCTCCTCCTTCCCACTCCCTCAGATCTACCGACACTCGCATGCTAACTGTGCCCCACTGCTACACCCTCTCCAGCCAGTCTGGGTACTCTCACTGTTTCCCTAAAATATGGAACTCTCTGCCTCTCTATTTCATTAACACTGCCCTCTCCAACTATCTTGCACCTAACTGTTCCTGTCATGACCTGCCTAAATTTCCTTCATCTTGCTTCTTACAGTTCATCCCCCTTTGGACTTTACCCAATGCCTCTATCAAATCTACTACCTCTACTGACCCTAGCCCCTCCTAGGTGCTAGTTCTCATACACTTTTCCCTTCCCCTACTCTCTCCCCCTTTTTCCCTAGCCTTCACACTCCCTTTGCAGGGTTCTTAGCATCCTGAAGATGTCCTATTGTGTCTAGGCTTGCCACCTTTTCTTCCCCATCTACCTATCCTTGGTCTTCCAGGTCCCCTTCATCCTGAAGGGTTCCTTGGATCAGGCCTCATCCATTCCCAGGTGTTATTCCTCATTCCCTCCCTCTCACTATCCCTCTATAATTACAACGCCTAACTGAAGGAGGATTTACAATTGCCTGAACTTCCCTGCCCCCTTGCAGGATTCATCACATGCTGAAGGGATCTCTTTTGGGTCAGGCCTTATTTCCCCTCCTAGGTGTTAATTACACTTACTCCCTCTCTCTCTCCCTCTCTAGTCCCTACTGTAGCCCCCTGTCCCCTTGCAGGGTTCCCCGCATCCTGAAGGGGTCTTTCCAGGACACGACTATGCACTATCTGTCATCTCATCCTCTCTCTCCCCTTCACCCCTGATTTCACTATAGTACTTATTACCATTGCATTTATTAATTGTTCACACAAATTATAAATGTATGCAACACTGTTTGTAACAACTGCCTTAATTAATTGTTTGCTTTGTAGATATTTGTAACTTGAATATAAAATGTCTCAACCGTATTGTACTCTTTTCCCCCAGGTCACACCGGGAGACAAGCAACCTGTTGCTCATTGTGCTTTCCTGGTGAAACATTTAAATAAATAAATAAATAAATACATTTTTTCAGAAAAAGAGATGTGCAAGACCAAGGAGGTGCAATTTTTTTTTCCATTCATTTTTTATTCACATTTTCAAAATTAATACAGAGACAGTGAGGAAAAGGACAAAATCAAACATCCCTGGAGTACATATGTTTACAAATCCTGATGATACAAGAGGACACAAGGAACATAAGTCTGTACAACCCCCCTCCCCACCACCCCAAAAAAACCCTCCCCACACTTAAGGTGCTTACAATCGTCTTATTTAGCATAGGAAATTCTGGATATTTATTTAGAATATACCGCTAGCAGTGGGATCAGATTTTTCTCAAAAGGGCAACTGGTTATGGAAAGGAGGTGCAATTTGAAGATAGAGGAGGGACAACATGAGGAAGTATTTTTTCACAGAGAGGGTGGTGGACAAATGGAACAGCATTCCTGAGGAGGTCTTGGGATCAAAAACAGTGGGGGAATTTAAGAATGCATGGGACAGACATCAAATCAAATCAAATCAAAATGTATTTCTAAGGCGCTTTTCAAAAACCAAAGCGCAATTGCAATATAAAACAAACATTAAGTCAAATACAACATATAAGAATAAAAAGGCAGCAGTAATAAAATTAAACATTATCCCCAAATGCCAGGCCAAATATCTATGTTTTCAATGAGGATTTAAAGGTCCTGATAGACAGGCACTCTCTAATCCGACAAGGTAGAGAGTTCCACAGGGTCAGGTCTACAAAAGCAAAAGCCCTAGCACCTGAAGTCTGAAGATGGACCCCTGAGAACCTCTAACAATCCCTCGTCAGTGGAGCAGAGTGGGTGGAGGGGGCAGTAAGGCCGAAGGAGGTCTTGCAAGTAACCCAGTCCCTGTCCGTGTAGGGTCTTATAGGTCAGCAACGTGACCTTGAATGTGATCCCCCATCACACTGGCAGCCAGTGCAGTTTGTGCAGCACAGGCATGTCATGGCTAGTTCTTGACAACCCCATCAACAACCTGGCCACAGTGTTCTGCACCAGCTGCAGGTGATGGAGATCCACCCCCCAGTAACCCTAAGTCTAGAGCATTGCAGTAATTGAGACAAGAGGACACAAAGGCTTGAACCAACATAGGAAGGTCCTCGGGCGGAACAAGGTGTTTTATCCGGGTGATGTTCCTCAGATGATAAAATGAGGACTTGACAACTGCTGACACCTGTGCTTTTAGCGTCAGTTCATTAACAAGCACAACGCCCAGATTCTGCACCCGTTCAGAAGGTCTCAACTGGTTACCCCCTAGCACAAGGCCAGATGGTTGCCCAGGAGTCAACTTCTCTACCCATTGACCTGGGTCCACCACTAACACCTCAGTCTTATTCAGATTTAATCTCAACCAGTTAGCACTCAATCAGTCCTGAATTTCGGCAGGGCAGTTGTTAAAGACTGAGATCACACTGTTCTGTTCAGGTACAAAGGACATGCAGAGCTGAGTATCATCTGCATAGTGGTGAAAACTCAGCCCATACCACCTTATAATGTCTCCCAACGGCAACATGTACACCGTGAACAACATGAGGGAGAGCACGGAACCCTGCAGCACCCCACAAGACAGGGAGAAGGGGGTGGAGGAAAAAATTCCCGACACCACCCTCTGAGTCCTGCCTGTGAGGAAAGAGTGAAACCACCTGAGGACTGTCCCTGACAGTCCATAGAGTAGTCACAGGCATTCCAGCAACACCCCATGGTCCACTGTGTCAAATGCTGCAGAGAGATCAAGGAGGGCCAAGATAGAATGACTCCTCCAATCCCTCGCTATTAGGTGATCATTAAGTACTCATTAAGGCGATTCTTGTGGGAGGTAGGAGGAAGTAGGCTGTTGGTAAAACTAGAATCTGAAGCTTATCCATTAGGTAGGGAAAAGGGCAGACCTGGTGGGCTAAGCAGTCCTTATCTGCCATCAAAGTCTATGTTTCTATGTAACGTTGGACTAAGCATGGTTGGCCTGCTTGAGTAAATAAAATATTACAAGCTTTAAGATTTTGTGTTGTGGGTGATTTGATTGCAGTTTTGATGGACATTAGTTGTTTATCAGCCCCCAACATCCAAAAGGAATATCTAAACATTAGAGGGTAACTGGTGAGCTAACCCAGCCTTCTGATCAGAGGCTAAACATGGATCTAGTCATAAACACAGATACTTGAAGCTTTGCACTTTTCCCGGGCAATCCATTTCAGTTGTAGATATTAAAGTCTACATGGTTTACACTGTTTTGAAAGATCATTACTTTAGTCTTCTTTGCATTTAATAGCAGACTTCTCACAAACACCCAGTGCTGCACTTTATCAAACATACCCTGAAATTGCATATTTAGCTCCCTCTAAGATCAAGTGTTAGTGTACAGTACTGTGTCATCTGCATATAGGGGGACATTTATGTGAGTGCATACCATAGGGAGGTCATTCACAGAAAGTGTAAACTAAAGTGGTCCCAGGATTGACCCCTGTGGTATACCTAGTGTAAGTCCTCTGGAATAGGGTTTACTTTCATTTACTTTTATTATAGTACCTATGTCCTCAAACCCAGTGAGGTAGTTTTCCATACAGGCTATTATGGTTTTTGACATTCCTATTTTCTCTCATTTTACAAGCAGTAGTTTGTAGTCTGTTTGTCAAATGCCTTTGTGAGCTCTATGAAAATGGCACCAGTGAGATAACCAGAATTTAATACATTTGCAGCGTCATTTGTAATGTTCAAGAGGGCAGTGGTGGTGGTAGTACAAAACTGGATTGTTCCCTTGCAAGAATGTTACTGTCAAGGCAGAATGCGAGTATCTGGCTATGTTCAAGTTTTTCCAGGATTTAGTTTAAGTTGGACACGTCTGATATTGTTCTACAGTATAATGGCTTGGGTCCCTGAAGTTATTTACCTACTTAAGTGGAGTTATATGAGCCTATCCCCAGATGTATGGGCTTTGCCCAATTTAAAGTGATCAACTGTACTGAGTTGTAAGGGGAGGGCCTCATTGGTTTTCTGCAATTCTGAGTAGCCAGTGGTCAATCCCATCTGCCACAGCACTCCTAGATATGGCAGTCCTAACAGCATTTTTAAGGCATACTCTTTCCTTACATGCCTATATGAGAAGGCTGAGCCCATGGGAAGTTTCTAACATTCTTGAGAAGAAAATTGACTGGATAAAATCATGGGTGAATCCCCATGAGTAGCGAAGGAAGAGCGAAAACTGGTGAAGTGGAGATTTGGTACATAGGCTTTTCCTTGGTCACTGGTAATCAGTCTGCCATCATGGTAGAGCTGAGTAAGGACTGTTGTTCTGATCCTCACCCAAGATGGCTTTGACACCTTTCCAGATATTCCTGAATGGGCTGCAGTTAGATGACCAGAGGCCCCACATTCAAAAGTGTCAGCCTGCATCATGCAAGTGAATGCACCATGCAATGCAACTGTCTCAACACAAAATAATGGGATATTCAGAAGATGTGCCATATAAATGTGATCGTGCATGTGCGGCTGAATATGTGGAACATATGTGAACTCGCAGTGGGAGACACATGGCATGACAGGTGACCAGAGACCAGTGTGGAGCATACAGAACTACGCAGTGGGAGGCCACTTGCATAGCACACATTTGCAATATTCAGCCAGAATATGCAAATGGCCCCATTGCACAGGCAGCGCCAAACAACACATTTGCATCTCATTACTGAAACGTATTCAGGCCATTTGCAGACCATTGGCATGCGCAGTTCCAGCATCACAGAGCAGCAACTCCACTCCACAAAGGTGATCAGGAGGTACTGCAGCCTAGCAGGCATGTCTGTGTGTGAGTGGACTGCATTTGCCAGAGTACAGTGCTACATACCTCCCAACCTTCTATCACCCAAATGTGTGCCAAAATGTGTGACAACTGGACAAAATGTGACACACATAATCAGACATGACACTGCAAGTCTGGAATACTGTGGACATACTGTAAGTGCACCAATGTGTCTAATGTGTGCTGAAACCTAGCATCCCATATTATTGCACAATTCTAGATAACAGTCTTAGTGGTCAGTGTGTAATGTCACCTACTCTATGTGGGTCAAAGGGTGTCTGAGTGATAACATGTGTGCCATACCCTGTAATGTGTGACAGTTGAGAGGTTTGCAGTGCTACTACCAATGGCCATGTCTGTGCCCTAGGTAGCCTTATGCACAACAGTGGAATAGTCTGGTGTCCTTGGGGCATACCCCTGCCACCTCCAGACCACAGGTGGTCCCACCCCTGCCCCACACTGCCCACAATTGTGCACTGTCCACCACCAGTACACCACAGTGATCTGAACCTAGGGCTCCTGTGGCATTGTCACACTGCAGGGATGGCATCAGTGACATGTATGTAGTTCCTGGTGGTGTGGGTCTGGCACGGGCATGCTGTGTGCACCTACAGTGTTCCACCTTGGGTGTGTGCCACTGGGCAATCTCTGACCCATGCCATGCTGCCACCATTTCCACCATGCATCCTGATCATCATTGTCCCAGACATCACTATGGGTGTATGCCTCTACCAGATGGCACTCTGATGGCCACATGGGTGCAGGCCATGGCGCCTGATACATGTGCCACATTGCAGCTGTCTGCTGTGCTGGTGTGCTAAGGAGCACCTGACTAGCAAGTGAAAGCTGGGTGTCCCCAACCTGGGTGTGGTGAGGGGGGTAGCTGACTGGATGGTGCCAGTGGTGTCACTCACCAGTACCCTGCAGGTGCCTGGTGAGCTGGCACAGCATGGCTATGGCTTTGGGTACTACCATCCTGGCATGACTGCTTTGTGTGGGTGTCTAGAGCACATCCTGCTGCACCTTCGAGGGCTGTCTCAGGGTTGCCTGTCTGCAGTTCTGCAGCCTGCCTGTGGGGGACTGGCTGATTTAGGGCCACCCTTTGCTTGCATAACTTTGCACAGACATATGTGGGATGAGCGGCACATGTGCCACTCATTTGGGCTGAACATACACATGCACAGCATAGTCAGGTGCCTGCCCTTTTTTGCATCGCATACATTATTTCTGTGTGACTGCGCATTCCAACATGTGTAATGCATTTTGTCCTTTTTTAAAATATCACACTGATGCGCATTTTCCAGGATGTGCTGCACATCTCCATTTTGTGCTGCGCATCTCCTTTGAATATGACGGCCCAGTAATTTGACTGATCAACTACTGGCCATAAATCTGACCAGCCTCTAGAAAGTATCTTATCAAAAATCTCAAACAAAGCTTGAAATTATGGTGTACCACATGAGTTAATATTTAACTACAGGAAATAAGTTATTTGCAATGAAAAACCATGGTACCAATGTCCTAGCTGAAATGCTCAACACCTGTTTAAAACATGGCATCAAAAATCCTGTTCTGGATGAAAAATGTAATACTGAAGGGATTTAGACAAGCAAATAAAAAGGCCATATATTTTGAAGTTTCTGACAAGTCTGACCACCTGTACAGTACACAGGACTTTAATAAGAGGATAAGAGGAAGCTTTCACACTTAAAAGGTTTTATAGTACAACTAAAAAAAAATGTCAAACGTCTCGGCAATCACTACATCAAATTGATCAGTCACAGCAACAGCAAAACAAATAAATTCTCCAGGGCTTCATGGCAGCAATCCTTAAATGGTGATACATTTGAGTGCATTTCAGCAACTTAACAGACCTTTACTTTTTTCATCTTGTACGTGAGCTTGTTTCAAATAAGTGTCACAGACTAGCATCCACATGTATTATTTAAAAATTCAAGATTTTGTTTATAACGTAGCAGAGTTAGTGATTAGATCAAGAAAAGTAAAATGTTGATGCATGTTAGGGATTACACTACCATAGGAAAATATGTTTCAAGAGGTCTATCCAGCTAGTTGCACAGAAGAACAGATTTTAGTTCCAGTGCTGAACATGCCAGTAAATTAATATTTATGAACTTCAAATACAGCAATTACATTCATCTGGGGTTTGCACTCAAATCCAAAATTAACCTAACACCGATTTGCTTACTGTTCAAAACTGTTAAGAATATTGATTTGTTGTGCTTAGCTTGCAGCAAAAAGACCAAACCAAAAGTCAATATTTACATTAAACAGCAAAATGTTACCATCTTGTTGTTCGAGCTGAGTAATATTTATTTACATGCTGCTAAGTGCTTAGTCAGTAATGCATTGGCAGTGAATCATAATTAACGTGATTGCTACAGGGGTTAGAGATGAGTGAAATAGTACAATAAAAATCACCAAGCAAGATTAGACTTGTTCAAACATTTTAAATTATTTCAAACTGCTGATAAAAATGTTTGCAGTAGTTCTCAAACCAGACCTACCTACGGGAGAAGTGAAGCAGTTGAGAAGTTGAAAGGGAGTGGCTAAATGTTTAAACCTTCGGGAGGCTGGTGCCTAGGTCTGTGGCATTATTACAATTTAGTGGTGCCTGACCTGCAAGGATACTTTTGACAGAAGCTGCTAAGGTGCTGTTCCCCAGGCTATTAAGCTGTTTCTGCCAGTGGTAACAGGGACCGCAGCCAGCAGATAACACAATACTCCCTATTATACAATGGCAAGAAAGAATCCTGGCTTCTGATTGGTCAGTTGGCCATCACAGTAGGGATGTTATCCTGGCATAACATCCCAGCTGATTGTTTGCATCATCATCATTGTTTGCATTTTCTCTTAAGAAACAAAAATATTTTTAAACACAAACAAAAACATTCTTTAAAATTATTTTTTTAATTCTGTATAAGTCAACAAGCCATTGTATAATAGGAATAATGCCCTCTAGGGTGGGTGTTATGCTGGGATAACATCCCTTCTCAGTTGTTGGATGCCCTCAGCCTGCAGCCTTGGGCCCAACCACCCAAGGCAGGATGTTATCCCAGCATAACACCCTCCCTGTCGAGCATTATTCCTGAATCAACCAACAGCACACAATGCAGTAACTAGAACACACCACACAATAATGGCAAATGAATCAGAAATATGGTACACACAACAAGGGCCAGGTTTATTTAGGGAACAGGAACAGGCTCTAGGGAAGGAAACAGTAAGGTAATAGTTAATGATAATCATAACAACAATATTGAGGGGCAAGTGCCACTACCCTTAAAAACACAGTGTCACAGAAAGCCCCAGGACTGGTGTACCAGTTACCCAAAGTCCCTTTGGGAGCTTCCTTCAGTCTGTGATGTGCATACAGTAGAGCTACAGTAGCTGCAGGCTTGAGGTGAAGAAATGTAGCACTTGTCAAAAACAAAAGGAAGCACACTGGGAAATGAATGCCAACAGTAACACAAAATGCAGAAAAAATAGTAAAACTATGGCACACATCACCAATAAATGGCCATAGAAATCAAGAACTGAGTCAGAACTTTATTGTGAAGCCAAAATCCACATAAGCACTACAAAAAGATGCCTGACCAGACACATTTCATACACCTCTGTGTGCTTTCTCAAAATGTTAGAAATGTTGCTATTTTGGTGCAGTACTGGTGTAGACTTACTCCTGATGCAGATCCCATAATAACAATCTCTTTAAAGCAAGCAGTTGAAAGATGCACGCGACCCATTATAACCAGTCTCTTGTAGACAAGTTTGTGTACTTTCTGTTGGGCACTTCTAAATTCTTGCAGTCATGGTAGAAATGCTTACTATTTAAGCCTCAACCCAACTACCAAGATTGCAGAGTTGGGACCTGATTGGCACTCAGAAACTGAAATTCAGATTATATCATAAATACAGCAAGAAATACAGAACACAGATAAAACGTTATCATATACTGATGATCTTGTACTAGGACCAGGTTACATATGAACATAAGATACTAAAACAGAAGTAGACTGGTGTGTCCATTGAGACCGTCCTTTACTACTCAGTAGTTAAACAGCTTACGCTCAGGTTCCATCATGTAATTATCTAAGCTTACTTTAAAAGAGTACAGCAATGTACCATTCATTTAACTCAATTTCAGGCAAACTTTCTTTTTCTTTGTATATGAATTTGGCCCCCAGTGTCTGTTCACAGACATCGATTATTATGTATGCAGATGGTGCAGTTCTTTTTGGGGTAGGAACTAATCCAGGTGATGCCATCAGGAAAGTTCAGGCCAATTTTATTACTTTACAGAATCGACTGCAACATAATCATATGGTTATGAATGTAATTAAAACAAATGCCATGTTTTTTTCAAATAAAGTAAAGAAGAATTTGATTCAATATTGGACCTAAAAGGGAATAAAACTGAATATGTTGAGGGGGAGGAGTAGCACTCTATGTAAAGGAAGGGATAAAAGCAACTGAACAAAAGAGTAAACAGGGAGGAGAGGAGGCACTGTGGGTCACCTTGGAGACTGGAAAGGGCACCACAATCCGCACAGGGGTTGTGTACAGACCCCCATGTCAGGGGGAAGGAATAGACAAGTATATGATGGAAGGCATTCTTAGAATGGCAGAGAAAGGGGAGATACTGTTGATGGGAGACCTGAATATGCCAGATGTTAACTGGAGCACATTTGCTGCAGCCACATCCAAGAGCAGGGCCATTCTTGACGCCCTACAGGTGGCAGGCATTAGACAGCTAGTTTCGGAACCCACTTGTGAGGGAGCAATCTTAGACCTCGTACTCTCAAACAGGGGCAGTGAGAGGATCTCAGATCTAGAAGTGGGTTGCCATCTGGGGACAAGTGACCATCAAACAGTGTGGTTCACGCTAACTCAGCTACAGAGTCAAGCCATACAAAAGTGAGGGTATTGGACTTAGGAGGGCTAACTTTGGCAAGATGGGAGAGTGCCTCAGAAAAGCACTAGCAAACAGGCTAGAAGGAGGTGTGGAGCAACAATGGGGAATTATCAAACTGCCATCACAGAGGCAACAAGCCTTTTGTGTGAAGCAAATAAACAAATCAAAACGAAAGAAAAGCCACCATGGTTCTCAAGAGAGGTGGCTGTGAAAATCAGGAAGAAAAGATAGTATTCCGGAAGTATAAGGAAACACAGAAGGAGCAGGACAGAGAGCTGTACCAGTTAAGGCAGAAAGAAGCAGGGAGGGAAGTCAGAATAGCAAAGGCCCAAACTGAGGAAAAGATAGACAACTCAGTTAAGAAGGGGGATAAAACCTTTTATAGGTACATCAGGGAGCACAGAAAGACAAAGGGAGGGATAGTGAGGCTGAATAGAATGAACGGTGGGTGGGCAGAGGGGGACAGTGAAAAAGGAGGAATACTGAACGAATATTTCTGCTCAGTATTCACAAAAGAGGAGGGGGAAGTGCCTAATCCAATTAACAGAAGCACTCTTGATAGGGGGGTTGATCCCAGTCCTTTCACAGAAGAAAGGTTCTGCAAGAACTCCTAAACTGAAGGTGGACAAAGCAATGGGTCCTGATGGAATTCATCCCAGAATTCTAAAAGAATTAAGGAAGGAACTAGTAAAACCACTGGCTACTCTTTTAATAAATCATGGGAGGATGGTGTGGTACCCGAGGACTGGAGGAAGGCAGATGTGATTCCCCTTCACAAAAGTGGGACCAAGACAGAGGCAGGAAACTACAGACCTGTCAGTCTGACCTCTGTGGTAGGGAAAGTGATGGACTGAAGGAAAGAATAGTTGAGTACCTAGAGGTCAGTGGAGCACAGCATCCAAGGCAGCATGGGTTCACAGTGGGAAGGTCATGTCAGATGAATCTAATAGATTTCTTTGACTGGGTGACCAAAGTAGTAGACCAGGGAGGGGCTGTGGACATGGCCTACCTAGACTTTAGCAAGGCATTTGACACAGTCCCACACAAAGATTATTAGTCAAATTAACCAGCCTGGGAGAGGGTCCCAGGGTGGTAGCCTGGTAAAACATTGGCTGGACAACATGACACAGAAGGTAATTGTAAATGGAGTCCACTTGAAGAAAGGGCGGTTACTAGTAGGGTACCGAGGGTTCAGTATTGGGTCCAGTCCTTTTAATGTCTTCATCAGTGACATTGCAGAGGACTGGAAGGAAAGTATGTCTTTGCAGATGACACAAAGATCTGCAACAGGGTTGATACACAAGGAGGCATGGAAAGGATGAAAAGGACTTGGCAAGGTTGGAGGAATGGTCAGATGTATGGCAGCTAGAATTCAATGCAAAAAGTGCAAAATAATGCACCTGGGAAACAAGAACCCAGGGAAGAATACAATGGGTGGGGAGGTAGTAACAACAACAAAACAGGAAAGGGACCTGGGGGTAATCATATCAGATGACCTTAAGGTTAGCAAGCAATGTGGAGAAGGCAGTAGGGAGGGCCGGGGTATACTGGGATGTATAGGAGAGGCATCAGCAGCAGAAAACAGGAAGTTGTTATCCTCTGTACAGACAGTTGGTGAGACCCCATCTGGAATACTGTGTCCAGTTCTGGAGACCCCATCTCCGCAAGGACATAGACAGGATAAAGGCAGTCCAGAGGAGGGCAACTAAAATGGTGCAGGGTCTGCAAGAGAAGCCATATGAGGAGAGACTAAAGGAGCTTAATATGTATACCCTTGAGGAAAGAAGGGAGAGGGGGGACATGATAGAAACTTTCAAGTACCTGAAGGAATCAACAAAGTCCAAGAGGGTAGCATCTTTCAGAAAAGAGACTTGCAAGAACAAGGGGACACAATTTAAAGATAGAAGGAGGGCGGTTCAGGGGCAATGTGAGGAAGTATTATTTCACAGAGAGGGTAGTGGATGCATGGAACAGCCTTCATGAGGAAGTTGTGGGGTCTAAAACTGTGGGAGAATTCAAGAATGCATGGGACAGACTTAAGGCAATTCTTGTGGGGGGCAGGAAGATATAGGCTGTTGGTTAACTAGGATCTGCGGCCTATCCTGTAGGTAGGGAAATGGGCAGACTAGATGGGCCTAGCGGTCCTTATCTGCCATCAAAGTCTATGTTTCTATGTTTCTATTTTAGGTATCTGGGGTTGACCTTGGATTCCCATCTAACTTATGAAAATCATGTCAATGGCCTAAGGAAAACTATCCATCAAAGCTTGGGTGGGCTTCATCAGGTGAAAATCTGTTTAACCCAGAATCCTGGGTATTGCTGTCCCATAGTTTTTTGCTGAGTCCACTGGACTACGGTCTTATTGCTTACATAGCTACCAATAATAATTTATTGGCACGTCTTAGGGTTACATTTAATACCATATTTAGATTTATGCTTAATGCTCCAAACCATACACATCATTGTATATTGTATCAGCAGTCTGACTGCTTATCCTTAGATAATAGAATTCAGTATAAATATGGTATTTTTATGCATAAAACTACCTTTGGTCATTTTCCTAGTTCTGTTTCTAGTTTGTTTAGCAGGGTTACTAATGGATGTGGGACTAGATCGCAAGATAAATTCTCTTATAAACTCCCATTATGTCGTAAAGCTATTGGCCAAAAATCTATTACTTACAGGGCTCCTAAATTTTTTAATTCACTTCCTTCAGAACTTTTGAGTAGTAAAACAGTTATATTTTTAAGAAAAGTCTTGTGGTGTATTTACAAGAACAACAGCACTTTGCTAGAATGGCTGATATGAACTGTATTATGTTGTAAATGTATTTGATTGTGTAAGTTGTATGGTATTTGTTTTTTGTACATATCATATGTTTTTGTATTTTGTAAGCCACCACTTGTCACCTGTGAAAACAGGCATTTTGCTCATCAAGCCTACAAAAGTAAAAAATAAATAAAATGAAATGGTCTCACCATTCTTTGCGTGAAGAAACACTTTCTTCTATCCCTCTGTGACAGGGTGCCCCTGTCATGAAAGGGTGCCCTGATGTTTCTGCAGATACCCCTGTAAGACTTTAATAAAGGTTTGAAAAAGGATAAAGATAATACAGGACAGGAACAGCAATCCCTTTTATTTTCTGCCCCACCCCGCTGTTGCCTGTAGGTCTTAGCACAATAGTAAGGTCACTGAAATAATGATTTTGGCACCTTGATTTTATGAAAGTAAATTATGCCCCTGATTATGTGTAAAGTGCACAGCGTGCTATAAGCAAGCATTTAGGGCAGGTGTAAAAAATCAAAATAGCACATGTTGCGCTTGTATAATAGTAAACCTGGTGCCCCACATGTTTGGAGAGAGAGAGAAAGAAAATAGTTTTAAATCAGGAACACGCTCTCTCCTCGAGCTCTCTATCGCTACAAATTGCAGCCATCTAAGTGGGTGGCTACGAATGGGTTTGGTTAGATTTCTGCCACCTACCCGAGCAAAGAAAGGTGTTTTTCCTGCCAAAGAGAGGGGGAAATTTGAACCAAAAAAAGAAGTGTTTAGCCCTAAAGGTGTGCATTGTGCTCAATGCAGCACTGACTCCTCTAATCGGAGCAAGCTTAGCTCTATGGTTGTTTCAGAACATAGTTATGGTCTGAGGCTACAGGGTTTGCCACGTGTTGTGATACCATAAAAAACAAAAGAAAGGGACAGAGGGTTGTGTTCGGAGCAACGGCATGATTCGTAACCCAGTGTAATGCAGTGAGTGGTAATGAAGTTGGAGCAGGGAGGCATTTCCTGTTGTTGTTTAGCCACCCCTCTTATTACTTTTACCCCCTCTCATTAAAAGATAAAGCTAAAAGTTAAAAATTTATGTGCTTTCAGCAAGCGCTTGTAGGCTAAGTGCTGAGCTAGCGTTCTAGCAAAACACAAGGCCACCATAAGAGAAAATGGAGGGCTAGGGTGCTTGCAGCAGAAGCAGTTAGATAATGACTCTGTAAACATCCCGCTCTGCTGCGCTATGTTCTAATTAAAGAGACAGGGGAAAATTTAAAATACAGGGTGATAACAAAAGAAAAGAGGGAAGCTGTCTCATAAGCAGTACTGTGCCCTGAAGCCTTGGTGTAAAAACAGGGCCAAAATAAAAGTTAGGCAATGGGCTGCAATTTCAGCTGTTGGACTACATGTAAATACCTATGTTTCTAACCAGATACTCCTATTCCCTCTTGAAAGTACACAAACATTATTTTTAAGGAAGTTGTGGGCATATAACATTACTGTAAGGTTGTAGTACATGTTTTGAGATACAAGGAAGTACAAGAGAAACATGGCCTGACCTGTTTGTAAGAGAACTCCTGTAGACTGGGTCCTATAGAGGGCCAGCGGCCCCTAGTGATCTTTATTTATACTGAAATGGCTTTCATTATCGGCTGGCCAGTGGGAGGAGCTAATATTAATGAGGGTCGTTGTGTTTATAAAAATGGATAAAACTGGTCAGTGTTGTGAGATTTGTGTAATGTTTGAGGAAAGTAATGTCTTTTGAACCAAGGCTTAGAAATATCCCTTTTCTTTTGTATAAGTTGGAATATGAACCTCACAGGGATGTTTTTTTGTTAAGTGATATAATGTGGGTGTACCCTAAGGAAGTGAAGTTGCCAGAAACATTGTATATAAATCTACAACTAGAAGTAGAATTTAGATAAGGGAGCCAGTCCTGCACTGACTGTGAGAGGTGAATGACCTCGGGAGCTCACACAATTGTGTGAAAAGACTCAAAGAAAGTAGAGTGCTATTGCTGGGCAGAATATTGGCCCTTCTGAGGCCATTTCATTTGTTTATTTTGTAAACCTATTGAAGTGTATGAACTAATACCAGAATTTTTAATTCTGAGAAAAATCATTTTAAAGGAGAGAATAAAATGACAAGTGCTAGAGCAGCATTTTTTATGCACGGAAGCTATTGGTCTGCCTGAGTTATTGTATCCTGTTATCTGAGCCCCATTCACACTTGATGTCAAAAGTGTGATACCAGATGAACATCCGAGTATTCCCGGGGGAGTTCAGTCTGGGGCGTCAGACCTGGCACCACAGGATATGGGCTGACAAGTGCATGGCACCAGATCCAATGTCGGAGCAGAAGAGGATCTTGGATAGAGATGGTGGCCTGGGTGAGGCACCGTAGGACCAGATGTCTAACATGATGAAACTACTGCACTGGATGACTGAACGTTGGCTGGATGCAGAGCAATGCTGGAAGGGTGCAGAATACCAATGTCAGATGCTGTTGAAGGAACCAGAGCAAGTTGACAATGCCTTGCCAGAGGAGGGTGTACGTGTATTGAAAGAAGAGGAACCCAGCTGGAGTAAACTGCCAATGCTACCGGACGTTCCAGGGTTGTACTGTATTGAGGATGGTGGGGCGGTGACATCAGAGAAGTCCCCAGGTAAGGAAAGAACTGTCTGTGAGTTGCCTGGGGTGAAGACAGCTATCAAGATGGAAGAAGCCAGATTTGCTGAAGGGACTATTGTATCTATGACTGTTTTTAAACTTAACCAAAAATCTAAAGTCAATAACCCGAGTGTAGAATGGGGGAAGCTACAGGTGGGAGATCCTGAAATAGCTCACTTGGCATCTTACATTACAAATCAGGAAGGGGGCATGGGTACTTGTTGACACAAGGTAAAACCATTATGGTAGGTTGAACAAAGGCAGAGTACCCTCTATCACAACAAACCCAACCCCCATACTAAGAGGTTAAATGCTAGGATAGTGGTGCCTATCGCGTATAGGGAGGTGGCGATGGAGAAGGCTTGCTCCAGCTGCTCCAAGTTTTTATGACATGAGGAAGTGCTAGCAGAATTAATCTTGGCTTTCTACTGGCCAGGTATGTACTGACAAATAGCTGACTATGTACAAAAGAGGGATGTGGGCCTGAGTGAATCTTCCAGATGCATGGGAGGTGATACCCAAAGATGGGAGGGCCATATGAAATGGCAACCAAGGGGAAGGGGAAAGCACCAATGCAGGTTAGAAGGTACAATGTGGCAAGCCCGTGTTAAGTACAGCTAGTTTGATGTAAAGACCCCAGAAAGTTATAAGGCACAAGTGGAATAGGGTAACCTCTAACAGTCAATAAGTAAGGTAATGTTCACTCTATGAGTGCAAGGTGCCTGACCACATGTGTATTATGAGTAGATGTTGGTACCCAGAAGATAATTAGGTTTTGTTATAAATGTATCAGTCCTGTTCTTGTACTGCATGTATACAGTAAAGATATTGGAAGTAGCCCCAGGGTAAAGACATGTTATGAAAGCTTGAAATGACAGCTTATACGGTGTAAAGTAGAATTGAAGGGACTCTGGGGCGGAGCTTATGGATGAGGGCTAACCATAGCTCCATCCCCTTCCAGAATGTGGGAAGGTGGATAAATATGCTAAATGGACCATTTATTCTCTTCTGTTGCAACAATCTTTCTTTCCTATTTTTGTTTTTCTGACATCTTCCAACATCTGAATGGTTGGCCACTTTCAGGTGATTTCTTCTCCTTCTTTTGATCTGTTCTTACTATTGATCTGTTTCTATTTTTATTTCTTCTGGTTCAAATAAAGTATGATTCAAATTAAGGTTTAATATATAACCTCTGAAGGTAGAAAATGGGTACTGTTCTGAAACGGATGACTGCTAGTACCGCAAAATGGCAGAATATGAATTTTATGTGATGACTGGTACCATATGGAACATAGATCTGTTAACGTAGAAGTTAACTGTGTTTAATAGGAGGATGATAGCCCCAGGGTTAATGTTGTGGTAGTTTGGTGCTGTAATGATGTTCAACCTTACAAACTGATATATGGGATCCTGGGGTGCAGCTCTATGGTGAGGGTGGGCCAGAGCTCCACCATACCCTTTGGGTTGGTAAGCCTGTATTGGACAACCAATGGATGGTTGCCCTGTTAGATGAGGAGGTATGGGACAGGGTGCCCCCTGTCATGAAAGGGTGCCCTGATGTTTCTGCAGACACCCCTGTAAGACTTTAATAAAGGTTTGAAAAAGAATAAAGACAATGAAGGACAGGGACAGCAATCCCTTTTATTTTCTGTCCTCCCCCCTGCTGTTCCCTGTAGGTCTTAGTATAAAAGGAAGGTCACTGGAATAGGTGATTTTGGCACCTTGATTTTATAAAAGTAAATTATACCCTTGATTATGTGTAACGTGCAAAGCGCACTATAAGCAAACATTTAGGGCAGATGTGAAAAAACAAAATAGTGCATACCACACTTGTATAATAGTAAACCTGGTGCCCCACACATTTGGAGAGAGAGAGAGACAAAGAAAATTTTAAATCAGGAGAGCACTCACTATGCAAGCTCTCTCTCTCACTACAAATTGCAATCATCTAAGCAGGCAGCTACGAATGGGTTTGGGTAGATTTCAGCCACCCACCTGAGAAAAGAAAGGTGTTTTTCCTGCCAAAGAGAGAGGGAAATTTGAAACAAAAAAATAAATGTTTAGACCTAAAGGTGTGCATTGAGTTCAATGAGGTACCGACTCCTCTAATCGGAGCAAGTTTAGATCTGTGGTTGTTTCAGAGCATAGTTGTGCTCCGAAGCTACAGGGTATGCCACACGTTGTGGTATAATTAAAAACAAAAGAAAGGGACAGAGGGTTGTGTTCAGAGCAACGGCATACTCTGTAACCCAGTATAATGCAATGAGTGGTAATGAAGTTGGAGCAGGCTGGCATTTCCTGTTTAGCCACCTCACTTATTACTTTTACCCCCTCTCATTAAAAGATAAAGCTAAAAGTTAAAAAGTTATGCACTCTGAGCGAGCGCTTGTAGACTAAGTGCTGAGCTAGCGTTTTAGCAAAACACACGGCCATCATGAGAGGGAATGGTGGGCTAGGGTGCTTGCAGCAGAAGCAATTAGATAATGACTCTGTAAACATGCTGCTCTGCTGTGCTATGTTCTAATTAAAGAGACAGGGGAATGTTTGAAATAGAGTGCGATACAAAAGAAAAGAGGTAAGCGTCCTCATGAGCAGAACTGTGCCCTGAAGCCCTGGTGTAAAAACGGGGCCAAAATGAAAGTTAGGCTGATGGGCTGCAATTTCAGCTGTTGGGCAACATGTAAATACCTATGTTTCTAACCAGATACCCCTATGTCCTCTTGGGTGTACACAAACATTCTTTTTAAGGAAGTTGTGGGCATATAACATTATTGTAAGTTTGTAGTACATGTTTTGAGATACAATGAAGTACAAGAGAAAAATGGTCTGACCTGTTTGTAAGCAAACTCCTGTAGACTGGGTCCTATAGAGGGCCAGCGGCCAATAGTGGTCTTTATTTATACTGAAATGGTTTCCATTATCAGCTGGCCAGTGGGAGGAGCTAATATTAATGAGAGTCGTTGTGTTTATAAATATACATAAAACTGGTCAGGGCTGCAAGATTTGTGTGATGTTTGAGGGAAGTAATGTCTTTTGAACCAAGGCTTAGAAATATCCCTTTTCCTTTGTTTAGGATGGGATATGAGCCTCACAGGGATTTTTTTTGTTAAGTGATATAATGTGGGTGTGCCCTAAGGAAGTGAAGTCACCAGAAACATTGTATACAAACCTACCAATAGAAGTAGAATTTAGATAGGAGAGTTAGTCTTGCACTGACTGTGAGAGGTGAAAGACCTCGGGAGCTCACACAACTGGGAGATCAGAGGGCTATGGGTTCAGTTCCCACATCTGTCACTTGGGTTAATATCCCAGTACTGACACTGTAGTGCAGCAGGAGAGGGGTGCTGCATTTCTGAGGTGCCGTCTTTTGGATGAGATGTTAAAACAAGGTCCCATCTGCCTGGATTGGTGGTAGTTCAGGTGGATGTTAAAGATCCCATGGCACTTATCAAAAAGAGTAAGGCAATTTCCCTGGTGTCCTGGTCAAATTTCCCCTCATTCACTAAAAATACCACCAACAGCTTAATCTGATTCAAGGTCAGTTGGAATTCATCTGTATCCCCCTCCCCCGGGTCATGCCTGAAAATAGGCAGAATTTGTCTAGTGCACTTATCCGGTCAATAAAAACTAAATAAATAATAAACTGTGTGAAAAGACTCAGAGGAAGTAAAATGCTATTGTTGGGCAAAATATTGGCCCTTCTGAGGACATTTCATTTGTTTATTTCGTAAGTGTATTGAAGTGTGTAAACTAATACCATAATTTTTATTTCTGTGAAAATCATTTTAAAGGAGAGAATAAATTGACATGTGCCAGAGCAGAGCTTTTTATGCTCAAAAGCTATTGGTCTGCCTGAGTTATTGTATCTTGTTATCCGAGCCCTGTTCACACCCTTGGAAATGACTTCCCTATAATTGATAGTCATGACCCTTTACAATTTTATGGTCTAATCTAAATTTCAGATTTAAGGCCAGAGATCAACATACTTTTTAGCTCATACATTATGAATAATTTCCCTATTCAGCCTTCATTTATGCAAGCTAGAACGTCCCAATGTTTCCAATCTCTCATTCTTTCCTTGGTGGTTTACGGCATAGTGATTTATGGGACTGCAGACCAAACAGCCTTACGACGCATCAACTTAGCTCTCAATAAAGCCTGCCGCATGATCACAGGATGTGAATGTTTTACTCACACTTGTTAGCTGTATAACTTAACGAACTGGCTAAACTTTGAAGGCAGGCTCAAGTATCACACTTGCCTCCTTGCAAAAAAGATACTCCAGAAACAATCCCCCCAAGGCCTTCACCACCTCATCCAAATAGTCCCTAACATAGAGCCCCCAGGCTTTCCTTCAATAACACCCTCTGGTCCCTCATTGTAGGACCTCCCTTGGTCAACAATCTTTCCAGTATCGGGCTTCCCTGTGGTTTAACAACCTTCCACCCTCCATTTCCATGGCATCCAGCCTTGGCCGCTTTAAGAATGGCATCAAGACCCTCCTCCTTGCCTCCGCAGCATGTGACTGCACATAATACTCCATCTTCCTACTTTCAGCTCTATAGGTTGCATAGCTTAATCCCTAGGAGGAATATTTTCATAACTTGTTAGTTTACCCACTAGGATACACACTAGGAAGGAGAACCATATCTGTATCTTGTTTATCTCCCTCATTACTCCATGCACGCTGTGTATATATTATGACTCAGGGTCCACTTAAGACCCCCTGAAACTGTAACCTACCATATGTAATGACATGGGGTCTACTGTTAATGATTGTTATAGCTGTAACCTACTAATTGTATATATCCCCAGTACTGTATTACCTATGTAAGTATCCTGTTGTTATTTGTATATGTGTATCTGACGTGGAGCCTTTGCAAAGGAGTTTCTGACTCAAAGGATTGTAATTCCGATTTCTCTCAAATAAATAAATAAAAATATATTTCCCCTCCAAACCCATAACCAGTACTATAGCCCTTTGGTGGACCTTCTCCATTCTAGCAACATCTTCCTTTAAATTCAGTGACCAGAACTGGCAACCGTGCACTATATGCAGTAACACCAAGGAGCTATAATAACTATTCTCTTGATCTGCCAACAAAGTTTCAGTTACATCCCAGTAGCTGATTTGCTTTCATAGTAACCATTTCACAGTGACTACCATATTTAAAGTCATCAGGTATTATGACCTCTAAATCTCTGTCCTCATTGTTTCCCTTTATATTTTTTCTATTGTGATAATAGCCACTTGTTTGTACTTGTTTCCTAAATGCAAAACTGTGTACTTATGGGTATTGAATTCCACATTCTTATTCACTATCCACCCTGCCACAGAGACTAAGTATGCCAAAGACACTTATTTTGTACAAAAAGGGAGTGCTCACATAATTACAGCCCAACCACAGAAGCTCGAGCATTTCATACTCACTGCACTTTAATAGAGGGCCCCCATTTGAAGAGCAGTGAATGAGAAATACTGGGGATCCTGTTCAACTTCTAAAGCTAGGATATAATTCTGTCACACACAGTTTCTTTTGCTATCACTGTACACATTAAATACTAATCCAGTACTGAGCCATATGACACTCCACTGGTCAATCCCACTTCCGTTAACACAGACACATTAATCCTAACATTCAGCTTTCTATTACTTAATCAGTCATTTACAATCCTATCACCAATCCCTATTGCAAGTACTTTACTTATTAGCTCTGAATATGTAACTACTGTAAATTATATGTTTTTACGAAATCCAGGTAAATTCAGATAAACTGTATCTACCAGTGTATTCTTGTTAAATGATCACTCTTTTGCTCATAAAAGCTTAATGATTGTTCATAGAAGACTTCCTTTCCTTATACCCATGTTGCTTCAAGACAATCTTTTCTGTGCTTTTAAGTGCCAATCTCACATTTTCTTGATGAATAATGTCGTTATCTTTCCAATGAC
This sequence comes from Neoceratodus forsteri, assembly GCA_016271365.2. Classification (NCBI taxonomy): domain Eukaryota; kingdom Metazoa; phylum Chordata; order Ceratodontiformes; family Ceratodontidae; genus Neoceratodus; species Neoceratodus forsteri. The sequence goes on from CM057449.1 coordinate 993,008,604, forward strand.
CAATGTTAAATCTAACCTATAATTTGCTAATCTATTATTTTTCTTTTGTGCCTTGTAAATGTTTTTTTATTTCTTCTTTCCAATCCATCGGTATCGATCTTTAAGCATTGTTTTATTAAAAACAACAATCACTAACCCTGCCATAAGTAGTGTTCTGTTAAGAGTCTGGAATGTACTGTATGTTGTCTGGAACTGCCAATTCTGTTCTTACCAATATGAATACAGTAGCTTCTCCATGACTTGATGAGTGCTAATCAGTCAATTACCTGTGCCCACTCAGGAGGCACAGAGCCTGTGCTGAACAGCACAACGTTCAAAAATCAAAGAAAAAGGGGTGTTTGTTGCACCTGGTCTGAATTTCTACTTTGGTTGTTTGTGAAAATAAAAGTTTCTGCTCCACAAGTGTAAAATAATGTGGCCAATCTTCTTTTCAAGTGGTGAGTGCCCTGATTTGTTTGTTTTTGAAGAAGTGTACTAATTATATTGCTAAGCTCTCTGCCATGTGCAATTATTTGTATGTTCCCAATGATGGCAATTCGTTTTGCTCTGGTAAATATCAAGCAAAATGTATATTTAGTTACTTTTTTTTAATTTCTCATTCATTGGCTATTTTCTTACCATTTATTACTACTTGACCAATTGATGTATTTTCTTTTTCATTTTCCATTTACAGTTCATAACCAAAAATATTACTATTATACTGTGCCTTGAATGTTCTGCCAGCCCTTGTTCTAGTTTTACTTTCCCCTTTTAAAACATGCTTCACACTCTTTCAAACATCTCTTATAACTCTTCTTAGCCGCCAATGTTTTTTCTGTTTTAACATTTTTATACGATTTTTGTTATTCCTCTCCTGCTACATTTTGTCCTGATAAGGACATACTTCATTTGGAGCATTCACAATTGTTGCTTAAAAATACTTAAAAAGACAGTCCTGCTCCTTAACTACCTTATCCTTACAATTGTTTTCCTACTGTCTGCAGTCTTTGAACTCCTTGCTCATCGGTATGAAATTCATTGCCAGATAAATAAAACATTTAAACAAGAAAAGCAGCACATTTGCTTGGTTATGACTATAGAAAGATAATCATGCACCACAAGTTCAGGGGGTTTGTGCAAGGCACACATTCATTTATGTTAACCCACTCTGTGAGAAATTTTTCCCAGTGGTGGTAGTGCTAAATAATTACAAACATGAATGTATTCATTACCTTTTAGATATACAAAGGAGATAGCCACAGCGATACTCATACCAGTCATCTAAGCCCCAGTGCTTCCCTCATAAGAAATTTGTCAAGTTGTGACTATTTCTTTAGTATTTCAAAAGGGCAATATGCATTCATGTTTGTAGTTACTGAGCACAAAGGCAGCTGAAAAATCTTTTTCACAGAGGGGTTAAAATATTGAGTGAGATTTGCGGTGTTTATTTTTTGATGCTCACAACCAAGTAATTATGTTTTTTTTCCTGTTCCCTTTTGAAGTTTGACTGGCTTTCTGAAAACTGATCCTTTAAATGGACAGTGCTGCTTTAGGGATAGGTGTCATAACTCACAAAACAGTTCTATATTAACTACTGTAACTTTCTATTGACATTATATTGGGCCATATTATAGTCACTCTTTCCCAGTGGCTCCCTGACTATACATCCTGTAATATATACAGTATCTCAAGATTGCTTATCATAGGGTTCCCCTCTTTGGTTACATCTTTGATGTAGTAACATTCATTGTTAATTAGCACCTCTAGAAAATTTAGCATTGATCTACTTTTTGCAATATTACTGTCACAAGTAATGCCATGATTGTTAAAATCCCCCACAACTGTATCTCCCTTAATGACTGCCACTTCTGTTTCCCTTATGAATTACACCTTTTGTAATATTATTTGATGGCTGGTAACAAATGTCTATTGTTATCAGCCAACAGTACCATTTTAACTCTCTTCCTTGGTCCACATTGTATTGAATTCTGTGTCAGGTGTATTTACCCCTTCAGGCTCCATAGATTTGTATACTTCACATACTGTGTAATGCAACTCCAAACCCACATCTCCCACTTTTGTCTTTTCTACAGGATGTGGCCAATATCCCTCAATATATTTTACCCTTTCATCATTTTGTAGCCACCAGTTTTCTTGTTGTAGCCACCAAGTTTCTGTTACAGCTAATAGGTGAAGTCACAAGCAGAAGGAAAGAAACAGCAGAGTCTTGCTTGTAGGAGACTCGATAATAAAGGGAGTCAGATGGGGAGGTAAAGGAGCAAGAAGCAGTGCAATTTGGTTGGCATGCATGCTGGGAATGATGGCAATTGAGGCAAGACTATACCTTCACAGAGTAAAAGACAAGATGATAGGACATACTTCATGATCCACCTGGGAACCAATGATTTGGAGGGAATGGTCTGAAGGAAGTGCAGGCATGTTTGAGAGAGCTGACTAGGTTTTGGGGTACCACTGGTTTCCAGTCCATTGCTTTCTCAGAGGTGCTGCCGGTGCCTAGGGCAATCACACTGAGGAAACAGAGGATTGGGGGATTTAATTAATGGTTGGTGGGTTGGTGCAAGCAGATGGGGTTCAGACTAGTGGGAGACTGGGGGACAAAGTGGAAGGACAAGAGCCTATATGCCCAGGATAGAGTACATTTGAGCAAGGAAGGGTCACCTGTGCTAAAAAGAAAGCTAGGGGAATTCATAGAGGCAACATATAATTTAAACTGAATGCAACAGGGAGGGTAAGTGAAGGACCACTTATGGAGCCAGAAGAGGAAGGGAGCTACCAGCCTACCCCCAGGATGATGAGAGAACACTGGAAAATGACATAAACAGAGGAAGATTGCAAGGGGCGGGGAGGGTAGGTACTGTACAAGGTGGAAGGTATTATCAGTGAATGCCAGGAGTCTGGGTAACAAAATGGTGGATGTGAAGGCTACCATGGGAGAAGAGGAAATGGACATTGTAGTGATTATTGAGACCTGGTGGACAGAGCATCATACCTGGGAAATAGTTAGCACAGGTTACAGACTGTTTTGGAGGAACAGGGTGGGACAGAAGTGGGGGATGCTTTATACATCAGGGGAGACATCAGGACAATGAAAGGGCAGGAGGATGAGGGGAGACAGAGCTTCTGTAGGTCACACTGGACAAAAGGATGGGAGACTCCCTAAGGCTAGGGATGGTGTACAGGCCTCCTATGCAGGAGGAGGAAGGGGATAGACAGCTGGTACATACAGTTACACAGATGGCCTGCAGGGGGAGCTTCTGCTATTGGGGGACCTAAACCTCCCAGACATGGACTGGGGGGAGACCCTGCTAGTGGGGGACCTAAACCTCCCAGATGTGGACTGGGAGATCCCTGCTGCAGTCTCATTTAGGAGCAGAGGGAATCCTAGAAGCACTGCAGGGTGTATTCATGCAGCAGTTGGTTAGGGAGCCCACTAGGGGGAATAATCTGCTGGACATAGTCCTCACAAATGAGGAGCATGTGGAAGAGATGGTTGTGGGTAAAGGGCTAGATACCAGTGATCACAAGACAATAAGGTTCAGGATTAGGACAGTGAGGAAGACAAACCGGAACAACACAAGGGTTTTGAACTTCAGAGGGATAGACTTTGACAGAATAAGGAGGATAGTTAGCGAAGAAATGTCATAGAAACATAGACATTGATGGCAGATAAGGACTGCAAGGCCCATCCAGTTTGCCCATTTCTTTTTCTGCCTTATAAATGTGCCATTGGCCTTTGCTCTGTCAGTGGCCTATCTATTCATAGCCATCTGTATTGCTCCCTTATGCCTATCCCATGCCTGTTTAAAGCCCTGCACTGTAGTCATAGCCACCACTTCCTGAGGTAGGCCGTTCCATGCATCCACCACTCTTTCTGTGAAAAAGAATTTCCTCACATTCCCCCTTAATCGGCCTCCCTCTAATCTCATGCTGTGTCCTCTTGTCCTGCTATTTTTTTATATTTAAACATGTTAGACTCTTTCACCTTGATAATGCCCTTAAGGTGTTTGAATGTTTCGATCATATCACCTTTCTCCCTCCTTTGCTCAAGGGTATGCATATTGAGCTCCGTTAATCTGTCCTCATATGTCTTCTGATGCAGTCCCTGCACCATTTTGGTTGCCATTCTCTGGACTGCCTCAATGTGGTTAATGTCCTTGTGAAGGTGTGGACTCCAGTACTGCACGCAGTACTCCAGATGGGACCAGATGTCAGGGTACAAAACGTTTTTTCAGTATGTGGGGGAAAGAAGGATGGCAAGGCAGGTGATAATACAGCTGACTGGGGAGGAAGGGTTACAACTGGAGGGGGACCTTGAGAAGGCTGAATTAGTAAATAGATACTTCTGCTCCATCTTCATGGGGGGGAGAGCCTGAGCTGATGGGTAGGGGAAGGGGGACATAAGAGTAGATCCTAGCCATTTCAGTGTAGACAGGGTTAAAGAGGAACTAGCCAGGTTAAAAGTGGACAAGGCAATGGGGCCAGATGGCTTGCATCTGAGGATACTTAGGGAACTGAGGGAAGAGCTGGCTGCCTCATAAATGAGACTTTTTAACTTATCACTGGATATGAGGTGGGTGCTGCGGGACTAGAGGAATGAGGATGTGGTGCCGTTGCACAAGGGGGCAGTAAGGAGGTTGTGGAAAACTTTCACCTGGTCAGCATCACCTCAGTGGTGGGGACGGTGATGAAGGCATTAATAAAGGAAAGGGGGGTGGACTACCTGGTGGGTAGCAGCATGCCAGATAATAACCAACACAGATTCATGAATGGGAGGTCATGCCAGACCAGCCTGACTGAATTCTTCAAATGGGTGATGCAGGTGATTGACCAGGGAAGGGCAGTGGACATGACCTATCTGGACTTCAGTAAGGCCTTCGACACTGTCCCTCACTGAAAGCTAGTAAATATGCTGGATCGCTTAGGGGTGGGAAGAAAATAACTAGGTAGATGGAAAGCTGCTTGGAGGGTAGAAGTCAGAGAGTGGTAGTAAATGGGGTGCACTCCAGAGTGAGGGGGGTGACAAGTGGAGTGCCTGAGTGGAGTAACCAGCCTTAAAAAAAAAGTATGCACCCAAAATGGAAACTACAGGCCGGGGGGTCTGGGAGCCACCTAGGCCCCTAGAATATTTTTGTTTTCTTGGTGCATTCTGCTGCATTTTGGGAGTCATCTGAAGCACAATTTGCTATCCTGTTACCCCCCTCCCCATGCCCAGTAAGTTGCACTTTAGCCCCTCCACAGAGTACCCCCCAACAAGTCCAGCATGTTGCCTGAAGCCTGCTCTAGGAGTGCTGCAGCCGTTCTAAAAGTGGGGAGGGGGGCACAAAGTCTGGGCACAAGGAGGTAGCTGTGAAAAATATTTTTAAAAAGCTGGGGGTCTGGGGGCCATTAGACCCCCAGCAGCTCTGCGGTTTTAGATGCTCTGTGGTGAGTTTTGGGGCTTTTAATGAAAATAAAACACACTTTTGTCACATCTTCCCTACCCTTGACTCCAGGGGGAATTTTTTTTATCTCTTGAAGTTAGGGGTGTGGGAAACTCTGGCTGACCTTAAAATCTGCAGTTATTGTTGCTGAGTGTGACAAGAGATAATGCAGAGTTCTACCTCAACTCAATATAGCCTACTACCAGGATCACCCAAGCAAAATTGAACAAGCCCCCCCCCCCCCATCATCCTAACTTTGATGTTTTCAGCAGATAATCATGTCAAAAGGCCATAGGGTCAGAAAAACAGCTCTCCACTGGACCTTTCACCTTAACAAAACAGTACCCAGACCCAGAAGAAGAAAAAAAAAAAAACATCATATTTGCCTATTGCATCAGGGACAAGTCTGCCATAGTTTACAGTTTAAAGTTAACATGTTACAGGACTTTAAGTTTTATATACATTGTTATTCTTATTAAACTGTTCAGTATAAAAAATAATCTTATTCCCTGTGGGTAGCTGCCCCCATTATAGTGAACACTGAACCAGAATAACTACAGATGTACAGCACAAGCACATGAACAAGCTTTCTGCGTTTATGAGCACTGTATGATCAAAAAGTGCAGTGATCTAACAAAAAAAAGAAAGAAAATAAAAAAGACTTTGTATATTCCTATTTAGTGATTACCGTGTCACAGATCACTGTACAGTAAATAAAAAGGCTTCAGTACAACAGGCAGCTTTTACTTTCATTTTCTGCTATATATTGCATCGCAACACCTCTCGTGACTCTGGGCTCTCCAGATCAAGACTAATATATTTATTCCCCACTATAATGTGCAATAAATAAGTACTAGAAGGGGTTAAACGTTTGCTAAGAGACCTCTCAGGTCAACAAGGCTTTTCTGCCACAAGTCAGTGTGTGTGGCACAACTTCCACAAATACTGGCAAAACTTGATCCCAAATTACCTGACCAGAAACTTCCTCATGGCTTGATGACACCTAGAAGCAAGATGCTGTAACTTACACTTTTAACAATAAACTACTTAACCTGGTGTCATTTAACACACAAAAAAAGCAATCAATACTGGAGGAGCTTTAATACACAAACACTACCCCTCTAATGCACAAACAAATGAGAGACGGAGACCAATGAAGTGGAGTCTCCTCGAGCCTAATCTTAACAGCTCAGGAAGAGTACTTTCAACCTCTGCAAGTTTTGAAAAATAATCTCTCATACTCAATGAGTAGATGTGCAAGGACACCGCTGTGCTAAACCTAAACGGGGGGGGGAGTACTTACAAATCTATCACTCTTTCTTGCAGTCTGTAGGATGACTGCATGAACTATCGAACACTTTACATGGTTGTTATGGGAGATGTTGAAAAACACACACACAAACGAGTCAATTCATTTCCCCCACCCTCTGCATGGCTTCCTTACCGCGATGAGAGTGTTGTTCCTCTGCTCAGCCGAGGCATACTCTGAGTACTGCTGCTGCTGGTTGCTTTGCTGCTTACTGGCTGATTTCTTGGTCCTCTGCTCCAGGGTGCACTGGTAGAGGTTCACTGTGTCCTGGTGCTCCAGCTCCAGCTGCTCAACTTGGGCTTGCGGGTACCTGCTCTCGCAGCTGACATGATGCCTTCGACAGGCTGACTGTCTGGACTCACTCGTGACCACCTGAGTCATGAGTGACAGCAGCGCGGGAAAATTATAGGGACAACAATTGCTGAAGCGAGGGCTGGCAGGCTTGTGGCTCGAAGAAGCACATGTACAGAAAGCATCCAATTGCTCTGCTGCCACCTGCCCGCCTTATTAAATTCACTTGCTACGGCATCGTGGTTGTCTGAATCATATCCCCCCAGTGGCTGACCAGGGTGCAAGAGTTTGGACACAGGCAGCTTATTACAAATAAAAAATGTAATTTTAAAATGGGGAAATAGTTTTCTGTATGCAGTGGCGTACAATAAGTATGCATGGTTACGCCACTGGAGTGCCCCATGGGTCAGTACTCGGGAGGGGGTCCTCCTTTTTAATATTTACATCAGTGATTTGGAGGAAGGGCTGGAAAGAAGGGTGTGCGTGTTTGTGGATGATATGAAAATCTGAAATTTGGTGGAGGCCATGAGGAAGGACCAGAAGAGACTGGAGGGGTGGTCGGAAACATGGCAGCTAAAGTTCAATGCCAAAAAGTACACTGTGATGCAGTTAGGATGTAAAAACCCATGAGCAGTATACACTCTAGGGGGTGAGGAAATCAAGAAAACAGAGCAGGAGAGGGATCTGGGGATCATACTATCCAGCAACCTCAAGGCAAGTGACCAATGCAGCAAGGCAGTGGGGAAAGCAAACAGAATGTTGGCATGCATAGGGAGGAGCATTACTAGCAGAAGGAGAGAGATATTTTTGCCTCTCTACAAAGCCATGGTGAGGCCAAACTTAGAGTATGGGGTACAGTTCTGGAGACTGCATCTACGCAAGGACAGAGATGGCTTAGAGGAAGTTCAGAAAGGGCAACCAAAATGGTGCACCGTATGCAGGGGAAACCATACAAGCAGAGGTGTAAGGAGATAGACCTGTACACACTGGAGACCAGGAATATGAGGGGGAACATGATTTAAACTTTTAAATATGTAAAAGGGATCAATAAAGTAAAGGAGAGAAGCTTACTTTAAAGGAAGGAGGGGGCTAAAACATTAGGGCACAGCCTAAGATCAGAGGGTGGAAGATATAGAGGGAATGTGAGGGGACATTTCTTCACAAAGAGGGTGGTGGAGATCTGGAACAGATGGTGGGGCTGATATGGTGGAGGGATTCAAGAAGGCATGGGACAGATATATGTGGTTGAGAAGTGGGTGGAAGGGGAGGGGAGGGTCAGTGGCAAAGGATGTGACTGGGGGGCAGAGGCAGACTTGATGAGCCGCAGAGAATTCTTTCTTGAATTTTGGCTAGGGGACACAGTATGGATATGGGTCTATAATTTTCTGTGCAGTCTGACGGGCCGCTTTTTTGTACAGGGACCACTATTGCTATTTTCCATTTGCCAGGAATGGTGTGTGAGAGGAAGGATCTATTAATTTGTCAAGCAACTAGGTGTGAGCAATAGTAGAGGCACCAATCTTAAGGAATTTGGGAGACTGGGAGTCAGATCTTGGTGAGCCGTTGGGGTGAGCCTGTTTAGGAGCTTGAATACCTCAGTGCGCGAGCTGAGTTTCAGGTGGAAAGGAGTGGTGTCAGGACTGTTGTCGATGGGGTGGAGTGGGGCATTAGGTAGGTCATGCTTATATCTGTCTCGGTCAGTAAAAAAGTGATTTATGCCAGATGCGATTTCCAGGGGGGTGGACAGAACTGTACCATTATTGATCATTGTCTGGGGGATATTACATTCCTTGTCTTTAAGGAGGGTATTGACTTGTACCCAGAAGGTTTTAGGGTTTGCAAGACGGTTGATTTGCAGGAATTGGAAGTGGACTCGCTTGGACTTTGTGATCTTTGCTTTGGTAGCATTCCTTAATTGTCGGTATGTCTACCAGTCAGAGCCAAGGCCAGACATTTTGTAGATACGCCAGGCCCTATCATGAGAGCGTATTAAACACAGCAGCTCCTGGGAGAGCCAGGGTGAGTGAAAGCCTTTAGCCATTCTTTGTTTGAATGCGGCATGTGTGTCAAGGATGGAGGAGAAGGTGCTAATAAAGAAGTCCAGGGCTAGAATAATATCTGGAAGGGAATTGATAGGATCCCAGTTCACAAAATTTAGACCTCTCAAGAAAGCATCCATTGTGAAGTTAGTGAGGTCTCTGGATTATATAGGTCGGGGGGGTTGTTGTTCTCTCAGATGCAGAAGGTGGGAGAGTGGTCACTTACAGCATCAGGGAAGATTCCTGCTGATTTGATGTGGTGTTTGTTGTTAGTTAACAACCAAGTCAGTTAGGCTATGCTAGCCTGTCTTCATATTGGTCACATGGGTTGGTCAAGGACTTGCTCTAGAGTGGCGTCCGAGAGTGCAGCTAGGTACTGGGTTTTGCATGCTCCTAGCCAACTGAGATTGTAGTCTCCACAGAGGATAATGTCCCTATATGGTAGGGTAAGTAAATTCAAAAATTCAGGGTAGGAGGAGGAGGACATGATGTGTATGTGTGTGTGTGGGTGGGGAGGTGATGGACACAACCTATCATTAACATCTTGACTTTCCCTAGAATGACTGTGAGGAATAGATGCTCTGTTACTGTTCTGAGTTTTATCTCTGGCAGTTCACAGGCTGCTATCTCTGCTCTGGTATAAATCAGAAATCCTCCACCCTTCTTTGAGGTCTAATCATTCCTGAAGGTGGAGAAGCCGGGGGGTGTGCAATTTCTTGGGACAGAACTGAGGGCTTAAGCCAAGTGTAAGTAATTCAGAGGATGTCCGGCTTGTAGTGCTGGACCCATGTGTCGAGCTCAGCCATTTTATTCCTGATGTTCTGTATGTTCATGTGGCTACTTTAAGTCCTTTTACACAAGACCAAGAGCTGCACCAAGAATGAGGCAAAGTCACTTCCCCCTTTGTGGGTCCTGGGTTCAGTTCACTGTCACCAGACAGGAGCAATAGGCATGTGAGTAAATGAGTGGGGGGGTGGGGTGGAGGAAAGGCCTCTTGGAGAGTTTCTTAGGGGTGTGCGAAGGATGGTTTTATTGCATCGAGTCTGAGCACAATTAGAGGGGAGCTCAACTTGGGTGGGGTATAGGCTGGGTCGCGAGCAGGGTGTTGCAGTGACAGGTCCGTGGGCTAAGAAGGTGTGGTTGTTCCACCCAGGTATTACACATCATGTTGGAGATACAGTATGAGGGAGCAGTTTGCAAGCAGACCTATTAAAAGATGAAATAAGGACATTGTGATTCTATGATTCTTGTAGATTGGGGAGGAAGGACCACGGATGCTTGGGTTGGTCTGTAAGGGAGGACTGTGGTAACCTAGGTGCAGGAAGCCATGCCAGGCATCCCAGGGCTGGTCCAGAAATCCCAGGGGTAGTTTGGGTGGCAGGACAGGGAAAATGTTCTAAAAAGATGGCAGCTGTGCTGGGCTGACCATCGGGAGCCGCGAGAATAGTCTTTCAGTATTTGCTTTTATTTGTTTTTATGTTTTAGCTTGTTGTTTTGTAGTTTTGCATTACGTTTGCATAGTACTACATTTTCTATTTGTTATCTTGTCTCCTGGGTTGAAGTGTGGAAACAGAAATAAAGAAACTAGGAACTGTAATACTAGCGCTCACTAATTATAATATCAGCAGCTTTTTTATTAATTGAGTGTGCACTGACATAGCCTACTACTGGAGATTTACCGGACTTACCAGAGATTTACCTGTCGTTGGGATGGTGCTTGGTTGGCCGAGAGGAAGGAGTGTGAAAATCAGCAGAAGGTGGATGGAGGTCTTTTGAGTCGAGATCTGGAGTGACATCTGGAGGAGTTTTGTGTGGAGGAAGAATGTTGTGGAATGCTGAGGATGTTCAACCCTAGTTTTCTGTGGAGAGTCGGAGTGAACTCCTTCCTGGTGCCTGGCCTTAACCTGGTGGTGTGCTGTGCTGTTGCTGCTGGTGGGCGGCTGAAGTTGTGGTGCTTTTGTTCTGCTGCCTGGTTAGTGGTGGGTGGTTGTGGCAGCGGTGGGGTCCAGGGAGAGATCTGGGCTCTGGGTGGGGTTTTTCTGTTTGATGTAACAGTGAGGCCGAATTGGTGTTTGTGGAATTACAGTCAAGTAAAGAACTGTCCCTAGTGTCCCTGGTCAGAGTGGGACAGTGTGAAATGGAGATCCTGCACATTTCTTCCTTGGTGTGGTTTGGATTTAACTGGACTGGCAGTGAGAGTGCCTTGAATTAATATTACTGGCAAAAAATAAATTCTGTGACCACAGAATTCTGGACAGTGAGAGCGTCCGCTTTTTAGTGGAACTTGGACATAGACTAGGGAAGTGAGAGTTCCCGTAGTTAACATTTTTCATTTGGAGTTTGGCAAAACTTTTAACTCATTTTGGAATTTTGTATTTTTTGCTGCTTATTTTCATATTTAACAAGGATTTTATTTTTATATTGGATGTTTATTTAATTTGGGTAGGGGAGGTTGTGATTTTAATTGTTTTGTTTATTTAGTTGAAGGGGTTGTGTTATATTAGTTTTGTGTGAGTGAATAGTTATTTGTGTGAAATGTGTTTGGGACAGGGACCTGTATGGCGCAGCTACTTGGAGGACTACTTCCATGGCCTCTATCCCTTTGAGCTCCCAGGACTTCCAGTTGAGGCCTATCGGGGATGTAGAGCCCTGGGAATAGCTCGGGGGGGGGTGCTGGTGGTGGTGGTGCTGGGGTAGCTGCCAGGGTGTCTGGGATTTGGGTAGTGAGGCCAAGGAGATGTCCTGGGGTGAAATGGGAACTGGAGAGTGGGTTGCCATGTTTAGTTCCCATACCCAAGGGTTCCACGATGGACTGTGGTTAGCTGGCAGGTCCAGCTGCTTCACCTCATTCTGCTTGGGTTGTGCTATGCAATGCCAGGTCGATGAGGAATAAGACTGCAATAATTGAGGACTTGATATCCTCAGTTGGCATGACTTGCATCATGGAGACCTGGTTGGATGAAAATGCCTCCCCCATTCTGGAGGCGACGGTGCCAGCCGGGTACTCCGTGATACACAACTCGAGGGAGGATCGCAGGGGCGGGGGGGTGGCCATTTGGTTTAAAACCAGCCTGAACCTTATGGTGCTACCTGTAGGTCATATGTGATCATTCAAGTGTGGCCGCCCAAGATGGTGTGGAGGCAGGTTTCAGGGTCCTTGTGCTTTATGCCCCCTGGTGTGGATGGGGATTTTGTGTGGGAAGTTGAAGAGCTTGTCACTGGCCTGGTGTTGGAATCTCCTAGGTGACTTCAATGCCTGGGTCGACAGCGGGCTCTCGGGTTTTGGAAGTGATCTCCTAGGAAGCATGGGGGCCCTGGGCCTGGCACAAAAACTAACAACAGCTATGCACTCAGGTGGCCACACATTGGATCTGGTCTTTTCATTAGGTTTAGATGTGACCTACCTCAGTGTTGATCCTGTATTTTGGTCGGATCATAGCACCATGAGGTTCACTCTTGTAGGCACCTCCCCAGATGGTCCCGCTCCTGTGGAGATGGTCTGGTACTGCCCATTAAGAGGAGTTTCCTCAGTGGAACTATTGGCAGTGCTGGACCTATTGAGTGTTGGGGCGGCTTGAGCAATTGGAGTGGAAGAAGCAGCGGTAGCCTATAATGGGGCGGTTACTTCAGCCTTCAATTCCATTGCACCCATTCGTGTCCATCCCTTGTCTACTCGCCGGAGACCTCCTTGGTTTGATGAGGATCTCCAGAGTTTAAAGATTAAGGGGCGGAGGTTAGAGAGGTGCTGGAGGAGATTTGGCCTGCTGGAGGACAGGTTGGCCTGAGGTCACATTAAGCTGACTATCAGGGGGCAATCTCCTGTAAGAAGGCGGGATATTTATCTAGGGAGATTGGTGCGGTGAGGAACAGACCAGCTCAGCTTTTCCGCACAGTGGACAGGCTATTACATTCTGCCTGTCTCTGTGTCAGGGGAGCAAGTTCTAACACTAGGTGCAAGGAGCTGTCTGTATTCTTCGCTGTTAAGGTGTCCTCTATCAGGGATGGGGTCTCCTTGAGTACCTCTCAAAGGGGATACATAGTCCGGCCCAGAATGTGTTGAAACACTCCTCCTGTCTGGGATGTGTTTGAGCTAGTTGGGGCGGATGAGGAGGTGGTGAAAATAATCTCAAAGCTGCAGCCAACCCAATGTGAACTAGACCCAGGTCTGACATGACATTTGGTTGGATGTTCGGACCTGATTGGACTTGTAATTGCTGCAGTTGTCTGAAGTTCTTTGAGGAGCAGGGCCTTCCAAATGGCCTTAAAAGATGCCTTGGTTAGACCCCTTTTGAAGAAACCTTCTTTGGATCTGGACTGCCTCAGCAACTACAGGCCAGTCTCAAATCTCCCATTCTTAGGGAAGGTTATTGAAAAAGTGGTGGCCATACAGCTCAAGAGACATCTTGCATCTTCCTCCACCTATAAGCCTTTTCAGTGTGGGTTTCATGTGGGGCATAGTACAGAGACTGTCCTGGTGAGGATGCTTAATGATCTCCCGATGGCGAGGGACAGGAGAGACTGGACTATCTTGGTTGTCCTGGACCTCTCTGCAGCATTTGACAGCGTGGACCATGAGGTGTTACTTAACCACCTGCGGTTCTGCTGAGGCCTTTCCGGTAATGTCATCAACTGGTTCAGGTCACACCTGATAGGCAGAGTGCAAAGGGTGTTGATGGGGTTAGCCTCATCTAACCCGAAGCCTGTATGCTGTGGGGTCCCTCAATGTTTGGTCTTATCGCCTTTGTTGTTCTCGGTGTACTTGCTGCCATTGGGGGATATTATCAGGCGGTATGGGCTGGGTTTTCACTGCTATGCAGATGATTCTCAGCTGAACTTGTCCTGTGCTCCCGATACCCAGGTGTTGGCCTCTGTATTTAACAACTGGGTTATCTGGTGGAAACCTCCGCAGGCTGCAGCTGGTGCAGAATGCAGTGGCAAGATTATTGATTGGGGTGAGAAGGGGTGACCATATCACCCCATTCCTCTGCGGCCTGCACTGGCTGCCAGTCAGGTGGAGGACTGTCTTCAAGGTAGGGCTCCTGACCTACAAGACCATACATGAAAGGGGACCTATCTGCAAGATCTCCTTGCCCCCTACCGTCCATCGCGGGCACTCCATTCTGCCAGGGGTGGCCCCATCGGAGTTCCTAGAGTTAGGCTGCAGAATTCTGGGGGCAGGGCATTCTCAGTGGCAGTTCCTACTCTGTGGAACTCCCTCCCTGGTTATTTAAGGGAGGCCACCTCAGTAGAAGCCTTTTAAAAGGGACTAAAGACATACCTGTTCCAGCAGGTGTTTAGTGATCGATATGCTGGTTTTAATGGGATGGATAGAATTTTAAGTTTATGATGAATTGCTGCTTATATGTATTATTGGTGTTGATTTGTACTATACAGCACCCAGAGTCTATGGAATTGGGCCCTTTATAAATAAAATATTTATCTATCTATCTATCTATCTATCTATCTATCTATCTATCTATCTATCTAGATTGGGGAGGAAGGACCAAGGATCCTTGGGTTGGTCTTTAAGGGAAGACTGTGAAAACCTAGGTGCAGGAAGCCATTCCAGGCATCCCAGGGCTGGTTCAGAAATTCCAGGGGTAGTTTGGGTGGCGGGACAGGAAAAATGTAGGTAGGGAAGACCTGGTTTGTATGTTCCATGGCTGGTTGGAGTGGGGAGATGTAATTAGACAAGACTAGTCAGGGTTCCCAGGGTTTGTGTGAATGGAGGAAAATAGGAGATTTACATGGGGGAGGCAGGTCCAGGGGACCCAGGGCTAGTTAGGCTGAGTGGACAGAGACATTGTTAGGGGGAGGCCAGTCCATCGGTCCTAGGGCTGGTCCAGCTTGAGGAACATGGTGGATATACTGTAGGTGGAGGAAGCTGGACAAGGGGTCCCAGGGCTTGACTAGGTAAATGGACAGAGGTAACACTGGTGGGGGAGGCAATTTGAGGCATCCCAGGGCTGGTCCAGGGGTCAGAAATGTGGCAAAGTGGCAGGGATAGAGGTTAGCTAGGGTGGGAGGCTGGTCTTGGGGCTCAAAGATAGATACAGCTGCAAGGAGGCAGATTGGGTAGAAATGGGATGCTGGTCCTGTGGCTGGAAGGGTGCTCTGGTAGCAGGGAGGGTGGTCAGCTGTGGAAGGAAGACTGGTCCCAGAGCTGGAACACAAATCTTCAGCAGCAAGGATGCTGCTTGGCTGGGAAGGGGAGGTTGAGCTGGGGGCTAGAAGTGTGGCCCAGGTGCTATGAGGAAGTTCAACTAAGGGTGGGAGGCTAGTCCCTTGAGCAAGAAGGGTAGTCTGCTGCTGGGTGGCTGGTTTGCTAGGAAGGAGAGGCTGTTCCCAAGCCTAGAGGAGTGGTCTAGGTGCAAGGAGGCTGGTCAACTGTAGAGGAGATGCTAGTTTGCAGGATGAAAAGGTGGTCCAGCAGCTGTAAAGTAGAATGGCAAGGGGTAGGAGGCTGATCCTGGGGCCTGAATGGTGGTCCAGGTATTAGGAGGCGGCCTGCTGGGTGTCAGAGACTTGTTCTGGGGCAAGAAGGATGTGGAAGGTTCAGGGTGAGTGGTCAAATGGGGGATGGGGCTAGCCCAAGGGCTCAGGACCCTTTCAAAGGGTTCCTCTTGTGTATTAGCCTCCAACTGATTATCAGATCTAGATTATAGTACACGTTTGAAATCATTGGGGTTATTTTCTCTTGAATACAGGACATATAGGGGTGATATGTGCCTTGCATATAGATCCTTGAAGGATGTAGCCTTATGTGAGGCTCTTTGTCTTCAAAAAACTACAACAGGTTATATAATACGCAATTACATAATTTTAAGTTTGAAACTGAAATCAACAATACCAGTATGAGAAACAAATTTGTCACACAACAGTTGCTTATATTGTGGAACTCCTTATCTACTGAAGTTGTAGCCAGTAACAGTTTGTCACAATTTAAATATGACTTGGATAACCACGTGGGTGAAAAGAAATTTAAATTTCGCTAATAGGCGATGAGTTTATATTGGGATTTCCCCACTTAACTCGTATTATACCTATGAACCTATGAACTGTGCCTGGTTTTGCTCAATCCCGCTAGCCTCCCTACTATGCCTGGTTCAGGCCTATACTTCCCCTAGCATCCCTAATCAGGTAGGGCCTATGCTCTCCCTAGCCTCCCTGTCTGTGTCAGGTCTATGATCCCCCCTGCTCCTCTGTGTGGGCCAGGCCTACACTCACCCTAGCCTCTCTATGTGCCCTAGTCCCCCCATAGCCTCCCTCTCTGGGTCAGGAAATCACCCCAATAAGCACCCCTCTGGTGTTGTTACTTACTGCTAGGCTCATCCACTGTGCTGCTCCATCCAAAACTCTCCTCTCTCTCTCTCTCCTCTTCACCTTATCCTGCCACCCCCTCCTCCCACCTCCGCTCCTCCTCCTCCTCCTCCTCCCCACCTCCTCTCCTCCTCTCTCCTTTCCCCTCCCCATTAATCCTGGCATCCAGGGTGCTTTATCCTACCTTTTCCCTGGCTCCTCCTTGAAACTCTCTGGCACCTTCTACCCCTTTCTTCCCATTCTCCCCTGACCAAATGCCTTCTCAAAGGCATTTCACATGGTGGACCGCACAATACTTTTGAAAAAGCCAGATAGAATGGGAGCAGCAGCAGAAAGTAACATCTGATTTGCATATTTGATTAACTGAAGGTAGGCAGTAGCTATAAACAACAATCTGTCAGAAGTAGGATATCTTTCGAGGGGTCCCCCAGGAATCAGTACTAGGCCCCTTGTTATTCTTGATCTACATGAGCAACCTCCCTGGATATACTGTATGTAACATGTTAAAACAAGCATTTGTCAATGCCGAATGTTTGCTTGCTGGCATTAGCAGTGGAATTGCAGGAGTTAGACAGATGCAGTATAGGAATGGCACTAAAGTACTGAACTGATGCCAACTCCACCCTCACCCTACAGAGATGGACAGGCATTGGGGTGTGCCTTTGGGTCATCGCCCATGACGGTCATGACATTTCACCTCACCCTACCCTTCAGACACTGACAAGTGTTGAGATGTACCTTGGGGTGTTTGGGCTTTACATTCACCTCATTCCATAAGGAGATACACTGAAATTGGCACAGTATAGGAGAATGGGGTGAACTCTGGGGCAAAGGGTCCAAGGCACACCTTGTTGCCTGTCACTGGCTGCAGGGTGGGGGTGGGGGTGGAATGGCATGAGCATTACTGTCGACAATCCCAAGTCCCACCCCTGACGCCTGTCAGTCCCTACAGGGTGGGGCATTATGGTCAAAAATCCTAATGCCCTGGGTGTTTCTTGGTCTTTTTACTCCAAGTTTCTCACATGGGTTTTTTGAGACCCCACCACATGAACACTGACACTATCTGTTTGTTAGGTGAAAGGTGATTTTGCACAGTGACTGCGCCATTTGGTGCCACAGGTGCAAAAACACATTTCCAACAGGATGTGAAAAGTGACAGATGTACTATTCATGAGGAGGTGTAAAAAATGGCATTGTTGAAAATCTGGAGTGAAAATATAAAAAAACCTGTGAAGTCACGAGCGTGCGTAGAAACTGTGCAATGTACACCCGTAATGTAATTAGTTTAAGGATTTTTTACAGCAGATTTTCAACATAGACATTTTGGGACCTCCGCACATGAACAGTGTCACTGTGATTTTCTTAATCTGTCCCGAACACTAATTTCCCACAGTGACCGCGCTATTCTGTGCTGGAAGTGCAAAAACACATTTCAGCCAGGGTGTGAAAAATGACAGCTGTACTGTTCATAAGGAAGTGTGGAAAAATGTCAATGTTGAAAATCTGAACTGAAAATGTTACAAATTCGTGAACTTACGAGGGTGCATGGAAATTGGGCAATGCACGCTCATAACACAGTCATTTTATGGACTTTTGTCACCAAATTTTCAACATAGCCATTTTAACACCTCTGCTCATGAACAGTGTCACTGTGATTTTCTTAATGTGTCCCAAACATTGATTTCGCACACCAACAATATGTGCTACATATGCCAAAACACATTTTGAGTGACGTGAAAAATGACAGCTGTACTATTCATAAGGAAGTGTGGTAAAATGACAAAGTTGAAAATCTGAAGTGAAAATATTAAAAATTCTCAAAGTTACGAGCGTGCGTAGGGTGCGCAATGCAAACTCATAAAACGGTCACTTTTGGGAATTTTTTCACCAAAGTTTCAACATAGAGTTTTTGGGGGTCTACCTCATGAATTGTAACACTGCTGTTTTGTTAACCAGTCACAAAAGGTGGTTCCACACAGGGACCGCAAATTCACCTTTCAGGACTGATTAACAAAATGACAGTGATTGGATTCACGAAGTGAGGTCCCAAGAACCCCATGTTGAAAATTTGGTGAAATAATTCCCAAAAATGGCCGAGATATGCACCAAAGTTGAAAAAAAAAACATTTATGCCATTATGCAGCTTACCACCATTTCTTCAGTTCGCGGTCGGCTTTGAAGAGTGCAGATGTGTTCCTGGTCCACCGAAGATTGTCGTGATGGTTTCCGGAGGTAAGTATGAGGTGAGGTGGGGGTGTGGGGAGCTGGGGTATGCAGAAGGTGGGTGCAGATTGTGGGAAGGGCGAGAGAGTCAATGAGGGACTGTTTTTTTTCTTATAGGTGTTTTTTTTTTTTTTTTTAGGAAGATGAGGTGGAACTTTTGCCATGTTGGGGTGGGCTCCCAGCATGGCAGATGGAAGTTTGTTTGGGGGGGCAGTGGAGCCAATGGGGGATTGGGCACCCCCGTTGGCCATACGGACCTTTGCCATGATGGGATGGGCCCCGAGCATGGCACCTGGAAGTCTGTTTTGGTGGGGGGTTACAGTGGAACCCGGACGAGGATTGGGCACCCCATCAGCCATACAATGTGCAGGGTGGGGGTGCATGAGCAGGCTGGGGTGGGCTCCCAGCATGCTACTGGGTGTTTGTTGTGGGGGGGATCCAAGAAAAAATGGAGCTGTGTATGACAGCTGTTCAGATGAGGTACTGATGTGTAGGCAGTTTGCATACTGCCGATGGTAGTCTGTAAATTGCCTGGCGACGGCAGCATGCAAATTGCCTACACATTACCACTGCTCATTGTAGCGGTCTTTTGTTTTGAACTGTACGCCACTGCATCTGAACTGCTGTCATAGACAGCTTGGACATTTATTGGTGGGGTGAGGCCACACCTGTAAGAGGGAGCAGGACATTGGAAGTGGGGTGGCATGCTTACAAAAATTCGTATGGTGGCACTATGTTTCTTGCACATGCATGCAAGCAAACATAATAAAACTGTATGTGGATGATACAGTGCTCATAGCAAGAGAACCTGACTTGTTCCAAATGGCACAAAAATTCCAATTTGTCTGTAACCAACTCCAAAAATGGTTTGTCTCTTCAAGATGGTCTTGAGTGAGAAAAATACCCAGTCAATAGTTTTTCACAAAAAAGTCATGAAATCCTGTGTTACTCAGGAAAAATATCTTACTTGCCTGTAACCGCAGTTCCAGGAGTGGTATATGGCTCACATTTATACTCTGGCAGTTCCACTGGTATGCGATGACTGGGCAGGAATGTCTGTAAGTTAAGCTCTTCCCACTACCCGGGTGGATATAGCCCCTGACTCTGCCCTGTGATGTCAGATCTTGCACACTGGAAGCATGATCAGGTGCCACTTGTCAGGGTAGGCCAGATGGATTGTGTGGATATGAACTATATATCACTCCTAGAACTATGGTTACAGATGAGTAACCTATTCTTCTGGGGGTGTGGATATGGCTAACTTATTCACACCCTAGCAGACTCCTAGCAGTTCTCGGGGAAGAGGAGGTAAGGCGCATACCCCTACTTGGTGACTAGCAATTGGAGAACCAAGGTCACAAAACCGGCATTCCAGTGTGACTTGAGGTTGATGTGGTAGTGGGAAATAAAGGATTGTGCTGACTGTAATAGTACTCAATGGAATTGCCTCTGGGTATTGAGTATACTACCAAAATGAATCAATTTCCCTTTTTACTTTTGTGTAAGGTACCAACCACATCCACTGCAATTCTCTCAAAAGGCACAGCTGTCATGGGTAGGGGCACCAGGGCCACCTTGACTTTTTTAGTCACTGGACTACTTTCTGACATTCAGCACAAGAACTGCAATAGGTAGCAACATCTTCATGAATTCCAGGCCAGTAAAAGTGGTACAACAGTCTGGGAAGGGTGCGATTTCTTCCCAAGTGACTAGCCATAGAACTATCATTTGCTATCTGTAACAACTCAGTTCTACACTTGTTTGGTATGACCTGCTGTTCTATCTGTTCCTGCATTTGAGGAGTAATCTAAACTCTGTACAGTAGCCCATTACATTTTTTTAAGCATTTGTTTACCCTGTTTTTATTTCAACCCCAGCTGCTTAAAATAATCTTGGAGAAAAACATTGTTAGTTTGCTCAGAAACAAAATCACAATAGGTTTTTTTCATAGGATCAGATATAGATCTGTAGTGTTAGCTATTTTGAACTGCACCACAATGATTACATTATAACTGAAAAGACACAGTCCACCATTGCTTCATTCATTCATTCCCTTATTAAATAGTTTCATATTCACGTTGCCAGTACTGATGCAGGAAGTGCAGTCTATGTCTTTACTACTCATTGTGAGAACCATGACTCTCTTTGGTTTTTCCTATAGTGTTCTCCTTTCAAAAGTTTGCTGTGCCCTCTGATATTTATCATTTCTGATCTTAAGTTTGAACCTGCACATTCCCACAAGTCATTATTTCCAAGGGCACTATACACAAAACACATATCACCCTTATTCCACCTATATTGGAGCAAATACATTCCTAAAGCTCTCAGCCATTCCTCATATGGCCTGTCCTTTAAGTTGGCTACCAGCTATGTGGCTTGCCTCTGAACCCTCTCCAGTTTTCTGTTGTATACCTTACTTGTTGGTGCCCATAACTAGCAGCAATATTCCAGGTGGGGATGAATGAGGGACACATATAAGGGCAATATGACCTCTCTGTCTACTCTTAATATTTTTCCTAACTGAAGCCAATATCCTGTATCCAGTCCTAGCCATATTAGAGCAATGCTTGTTAAAACTTGAATTTTGAGTGACTAGAACACCCAATTCTGTTGCTTCCTCAGTTTTTGTTAACACTACTCCATCAATGTATTATTTAAATTGTGGGTTCTTCTTGCCAAAATGCATTATTTTGTACTTGTCTGTATTAAATTTTAACTTCTTATTCCAAGCAACATCTGCTATTTTGTTTCTATTTTCCTGTATGTAACCCCTCACCCCCGCCTTTTTAGCAAAATGACAGGTGGCATGCTGTTGAAGCTGACAGCAGTACCTGGTGGGGACTGGGTTCGGGGAGGATGAGGTTACTCGGTACAGGGGACCTAGGTTTGGCTACTCTGCACACAGCACCCAAGTAAATCCGAACACAGGAAGTAATAACTGTAATGTCCAGGACCAGAAATGGTATTCTTCAGTGTGGCTTTTATTCACATCCAAGCTGAACAAACAAAGCATAGATGGACCCCCACGGGGCTACATTCCTGGTAATGCAGATTAGAGACAACAGGACACTTTATCACTATTCCCAGTCCTACAGGCTCTAAACCCACCAGGCACACAGCCTGGACTTGCACGCAGCTTTGGGTACACAGCCCGACTTGTACACTACTTGGGTTTTCCCCACTGGCCTGGCTCCCCCGCTGGCCATTTGATCCGCGGTCCATTTTGGGAATGAACCAATTATTCTGTTGTGGCTCCCCAAACCACACGAGAGCCTTCGACTCCTACAGAGAATTTTACTTCCAATCCCACATCTGGGTACTTCCCTCATCACTGGCCAAGTGCCTGAGATAAAGTAGAAACCACAGAGCAAATCCGTAGAGGTGGACCTGGTCACTAAAGATGGGGGGCCTCCCACCTCCAGCTCCCACAGCCCATACCAGGCCATTTCTCTGGAAACTAAACAATTCCTTTACTGAAAACTTACAAATGTAGATTCTTGGGTAGACATCTGTCACATCTCCTCTACATATCATTTTCATCCCAACAAGCTCTGGACTTGAACCTACTTTTACTTGTTGCTTAGCCCATTACTCTAGGCTTCCCACTGTTTTAGTAGTTCAATCCTCACATTGTCACACATGTCCCAAGATGAAAAACATAGGCCCTTTCAGGAAAAGCAGACACTCACCCTCCAGTTGCAGGTGCTCCACAGGCGACTCACAAGTCTTCTTGTTCTCCCAAATAAACTCTGGAACACATGGGCAGCTTCTCCTTTAGTAGCAGAAATAGGGGTTGCCCCAGGAATCAAGGAACCTTTTCACCCCATCCCGGAGGGAGGGGCACTGAGACCAAGCGGTCTCCACCACTTCAATTATCTTCTGTGTCTCTCTTTAAGGTGGAGACACACACCCTTTTAAATAAAAGTAGCCCTCTGTCAGGGCTGAGGCTCCTAGAGTCTACTCTGAGCTGCTGAGCTGCTTCCTCAGCAAGCTCCCAATACCAACTCCACACTGAACTGACTGACTCTCTTTAAAACCTCCCAGCATTCTATACCAACTCCCTTGCTGCAGATTCCAATGTGGCTCATGCAGCTGTGATAGTTCTATTGGTGATGTCATCCCTCAGTCTCAGCTGAGACTGAGAACAGAGTGAAACAGTGTGAAACCCATTTAACTGGAGTTTCACAAGCTGCCTTCCCTGCCTACCATTAGGTCTTACTGGGATTCTAGTAATCCCGGGTAACAAGGGGGTTACACTCGCCCTTGACCAGGAAAATGACTGTCCGCAGTCATTATTTAACCGGCCTTAGGCCATACCACCCTATGTGCTACCTGCGGAGGGGGGTGATCAGGCCCCCTCCTACCATGTGCAAGCACAGGCAGGCAACACTAAGGGCCTAGGGGCCTTTAGCTGACATATCAGCCTCTACACTATCCACTTTCTATGGACACCTAGTGGCTCTGGTAGAACTTTCCAGAGCATAGCCCTGATAGATCAGCACTGCAGTCCCAATGGCCATTCAGGACCACAGCCTGTCTACCCCCCAACCCTCTAAGGAAAACCTATCTGCTTTTAACTTAATACCCCCAAAACAAAAACAACCCGGGGACCTTCCCGACTTTGGGCAATCTGCAACTACACACCATTGAAATACCACATTTTATACCATTTTACTGTCTCCTCCCTACCCCCACAACCACACCTGTGGAAGAAAAGGGTTAATACAGTAACAACAACAATAACACCACAGTACTTGAAATTTCTACACACTAAAGTACTGATGAAGAACTCCGATGAGCCGCTCCTCCTCTTCTTGTCTTCTCTTCTGTCTTCCCAGGAACACCTGTAAGAAAAAGAAAGACAAAACACACTCCTAATCTGCATACATAGTCTACCTATACCCCTACCATCAAAACACTGAAGGATCCCAAAAAGATTTTTTTTTAGAAAAAGGTAGAAAAACGTATTTACATTAGAAAACAATGACATTATTTACAATACACATTTAAGGGGTTGGAGTGCCCTAAAAGTCCCAACTAGTGACCACAATGCCCAAAGGCTAGTCCAATAAAGAGTCTCTCCTGGGCCGGAGCCTGGTGAAGCACAGTTCTATCAGGCCAAAGTCCCGAAGGGGAGAGTGTTTGAGGACAGTTCACACATTTTTTGGAGTGTGCTAGTGTAGGGTGTGTACTGCAACGTCATAAAGATAGAAAAGTTCGGACTTACCAGCCCTTGGTCAAATGGAAATTCTGCACCAACCTGCACCTCTGATGAAGACTCTCCCTGGCAGCATTTCTTCCAATACAGCTGGGCGGACATCTTCTGGGTACCACAGGAGAGCACATCTGGGAACTGCTGGACTGATGTCATCTCTGGAGATGGAACCTTAGAACAGGAACAAAAAGAAAACAGCTGGTCCGACGTCATCCGATTACCAGGCGATGAACAGGATACAGCTGGGCTGGTGTTGTCTCTGGATCTGAAGTCATCTGGTGGGCCAGTCGATGGATTCTGGAAAGGCCAGTACACTGTAGAACTGATGAATGTGGGGCACCTGAGTCCTGGATGTCCATATTGGCGAATCAAAAAAGGCACTTCACAGTCTGGTGTGGCAGTATTGACTACCACTGCTCGGCTTTCCATTTTGTAGGCACGGGCACATTTGCTGGCAGGTCCTTGCACTGAGGCCAATAGTACCGGGGGTCAGGAGCTTGAATTATTACCCCATCTGGGCACACATAATTCACACAGTGGGAGATTTCACGTCCCTCTCCGTCCACTATTCTCACTCTGTCTGTAAACAGTGTCCTGCCTCTCTTCCACTGGGTATAGTTTTCGTGAAACAGTCTGTTCTTTACATGCTTGTTGGCCCCAGGATGCACACTTTTCATTGCTTCATCCCAGATCTAGGATTTCCTGCTGTTTTCAATCTCCTTCCAGACTTTTCGAGGAAAGGTAGGAAAGGTCATACCATAGATCTCATTCGCCTTCCTACGAACCAGTCTCTCCTCTTTACTTGCTTTGGTCAATCTGAGACTGCTGGCCTGGCTTGGGGGTGGCCAGTCCTGGTTCTGCCAGCTACGCATCCTTAAAGAAATTAGAAACGGATCCCTGACTTCTTCCTCTTGCAAAGCCCGGGCAGTGGCATCACCACTCTCTTCTATGCATTCCTCCTAGGCAAGATCTTGAGGCTGTGCACCCGTTCCTTTTTCACAAGGCCACATAGGTTCCCCCTCATCTTCCTCTTCACTGAGGATTTGAGCTCAGGAGTGAGCAGTCATTCTCACTCCTGAGACTATCCACTCATCACTAGGCACGGAGGTTGACACCTCCCACTTAAAGGCCTCCTGCATCTCATCTTCACCTAACAGACTTGGGCTAGGCCCCCCCCCCCCACCAGGGGTCTATTGATGCTTTATCTGAACTTTCCTTTTGGGATCCAGCATCCGAAACTTCAACTTCTGGTTCTGTCTGTAACTCTGCACCCTCTAGCTTTGTGCCATATTCCCCCGAGGGGCCTTCCTCCACAGGCTCCGCCTGGTGCTGTGTGCTGCCAACTGCAGATTCCTGAACCTTTGTCCATGTGGGAGCCAACCAAATTTGAGGTGCTTTATACAAGCCATATTTTTCTAGGCATCCAGCACAGTGAGGAATCATGAAGACGTCCCTTCCAGCTATCAAGCATATTTGACATACATGCACTGGATATCCAGGAACTGCCACATGAGGAGGCATTTGTCCTCCACTGCACCACTTTTCAATATCCCTCAGTCTATTCACTACTGCTGTTACTGCAACCCGGGCATGATCTGGGTAACGAGCTGCTCCTGAGGCCATAACTGCAGAAAAACAAACAAAAGTTCACTGTAACTGAAAGTCCCACTTTACTGAACTACTCTTTAGGTGTAAAATGGCTCCTCTGCTGCTGTGTTTACTTTACCACCCCACCCTGTAATGGCAGTGGCAGCACTCCTGTGCATCAACATTCAGAATCTGGGTCAAGCCACTGCGCACCCGATTTACACATACTACTGATAACTTTTGCTCAAACTGCACAACTTGCTCTGTTCTTGCTTTAAACACATTTACAGGATTTTCCACTGACTTTTCACATGCTGGAAACATTTCTTTGATTACCAGTCCCTTAAAGCTTCAGGTTTTTAGCACAGGATTGCCTGTATAACTAGTGCTGCACATTGGCTACAATCCACAGTCTCTCTCTGGCTTCAAACTTTAAACTGAGGCTGAACTTATTACTATGCACACAGTCAATGGCTTAACAGACTTGCACTTGCTGGCAGGACTTGACACAGTCGTTACTTGCAAAGCAACTACACTGCTGCACACACATTTATATGGCATAGGGCAGAAAATCACTGTTTGAGCAGTTTTTATGTTATTACTTACTGTTATCAGTAGCAGTTTGCTGCGATGGGGAAAAACGGCCTGCAGACAGTTCTTGGAGGCCTCAGAACAGAAACGGGTGGGCAGTCCTGCCGATCGTCTTTTCGACCACCAAACTTGCAATTCCTATGATCGATTAGTGGGTTGAGCCAGATTTTAAACAAGAAAGTCTATTTTTAAAATGTTTACATCGATTTTAACACTCCGAGATGCTCCTCTACTAGCCAGTACATGCTCTCCACTCACACTCCCTCTCGAATGCTGGGGCAGTCACTGTAGAGCTGGCTGAGGGGCGGGACTGATTGCAGCCTGACCAATCACACAACGCCATGCAAATGAGCCTCTTCTTCCTCACGAGGGCTCTTCTCCTCACAGCAATCGTCAAGCTGGCAAATTTAAACTGCAGAATGCAACTTTTTTTTTTTTTCTAACTGACTCCACGGAGGGAGCCCATTTCAGCCATTTAACATAGCCATTACACCTGCAAGCCTCTCATTCCTTCAAAAAGCATTTCCAACATCCAGGGCACAATTTTCCTGTTGCTACCCCTAGTCTTCCACACTTTTCTTTACAGCAGTTCATTTTAAAAGCAGGCAAAATGCTGTAAACAATTTTGATGCAGGACAAGGGCACACTTTTGGCTTTACTGCTCCTTGGTAAACAGTTGGCAATTTTAAACAGCAGCATAAGATCCACAGAACACAGTAACACTAGGTAAATTGCTTCAGCTTTTTTGGGCTACCCACTGCCAGATAGCCAAAACGCTAACCCGCCTGCCCAAGCACCTTCCTTCCCAGAACAAAATCCAAAGTGGTGCCTCCATTTTTGTAACCCCTCATCCCTGCCTTTTTAGCAAAATGACAGGTGGCATGCTGTTGAAGCTGACAGCAGTACCTGGTGAGGACTGGGTTCGAGGAGGATGAGGTTACTCGGCACAGGGGACCTAGGTTTGGCTACTCTGCATAGGGGCACCCAAGTAAATCCGAACACAGGAAGCAACTGTAATGTCCAGGACCAGAAATGGTATTCTTCAGTGTGGCTTTTATTCACATCCAAGCTGAACAAACAAAGCATAGACGGACCCCCACGGGGCTACATTCCTGGTAATGCAGATTAGAGACAACAGAACACTTTATCACTATTTCCAGTCCTACAGGCTCTAAACCCAGCAGGCACACAGCCTGGACTTGCGCGCAGCTTTGGGTATACAGCCCAACTTGTACACTACTTGGGTTTTCCCCACTGGCCCTGCTCCCCCGCTGGCCGCTTGATCCATGGTCCATTTTGGGAATGAACCAATTATCCTGTTGTGGCTCCCCAAACCACACTAGAGCCTTCAACTCTTAGAGAGAATTTTACTTCCAATCCCACGTCTGGGTACTTCTCTCATCACTGGCCAAGTGCCTGAGGTAAAGTAGAAATCCACAGAGCAAAACCGTAGAGGTGGACCTGGTCACTAAAGATGGGGGGCCTCCCACCTCCAGCTGCCACAGCCCATACCAGGCCATTTCTCTGGAAACTAAACAATTCCTTTACTGAAAACTTACAAATGTAGATTCTTTGGTAGACGTCTGTCACATCTCCTCTACATATCATTTTCATCCCAACAAGCTCTGGACTTGAACCTACTTTTACTTGTTGCTTAGCCCATTACTCTAGGCTTCCCACTATTTTAGTAGTTCAGTCCCCACATGGTCACACAAGTCCCAGAGTGAAAAACATAGGCCCTTTCAGGAAGAGCAGACACTCACCCTCTGGTTGCAGGTGCTCCACAGGCGACTCACAAGTCTTCTTGTTCTCCCAAATAAACTCTGGAATACATAGGCAGCTTCTCCTTTAGTAGCAGAAATAGGGGGTTGCCCCAGGAATCTGCAGGGAACCCTTTCCTGCCCCCATCCCCAGAGGGAGGGGGCACTGAGACCCGAAAACGGTGGTCTCCACCACTTCAATTATCGTCTGTGTCTCTCTTTAAGGTGGAGACACACACCCTTTTACTTAAAAGTAGCCCTCTGTCAGGGCTGAGGCTCCTAGATCCTACTCTGAGCTGCTGAGCTGCTTCCTCAGCAAGCTCCCAATACCAACTCCACACTGAACTGACTGACTCTCTTTAAAACCTCCCAATGTTCTATACCAACTCCCTTGCTGCAGATTCCAATGTGGCTCATGCAGCTGTGATAGTTCTATTGGTGATGTCATCCCTCAGTCTCAGCTGGGACTGAGAACAAAGTGAGACAGTATGAAACCCATTTAACTGGAGTTTCACAAGCTGCCTTCCCTGCCTACCACTAGGTCTTACTGGGATTCTAGTAACCCCGGGTAACAAGGGGGTTACATGAAGAAGCATTGCATCATCTTCATTTGTTACTAGGGATCCAATTTTCAGGTCATCTGCAAATCTGACTAACTGTAAAGGTGAGGGTTCAATAACAGATGCATGTCGACAAATTTAGTGCATAAAAAACGCAAGATCTGTGTTTACCATTTTATTTTCAAAAATGATAAAAAAATCAGATTTTTACAGAAAAGAAATTAACTGGGTGTTAAAACGTTCACATCAAAGGAAATACAATATCAATTGTTCAGACAAGTCTTCCTTCAGGCTCCCTGCTCTTCTCTGTATATACAATATCTTGTTATTAGACTTCAGTGTCTAAACTTTCACACCTCCTCTTTCCTCACTTGATCAGTAGACACTGACCAACCTCTCACACTCTAGCCAACTAGTGGACAGGTTATACAGCAAACAGGAATGGCATCACAGACATGTGACTTTCTCAGGCTATAAACAAAGGCCTGGATATTCAAACTGCGCCATTCTGAGGTGCAAGCCCTTGCGCTGCTCAAAATAGTTGCGCAGGGGTGTGCAGGGTGATATTCAAGGTTGCTATTGCGCAGCTCGCGTGAATATCACTTCCCAACTCACAACACTTATGCAAGGATGCAGTGGAACTTGCGCCACCATAGGTTGCCAGAGATGAGCATTAAACTCGCGGTGGCGCAAGTACCATTGGCCACGCTCAAATTTCCGATATTCAAAAGGTGACATGCAAATGGGGCCATAATTTATGCAGAGGCACAGGGGTATTGCATCTATTTATATTGTTGCATGCCATTTGATGTAGATGCGCCCGATCCATAGGACTTGCTCTGGCCACCCTGCCAGGCAGCAGCCGTCCGGGAGCGCGCACAATGCAGCTCTGATCGCCGGCAGTACAGGTACATGAACACCCCTCCACATCTCCACAGCCCGATCGCGGGCAGTACAGACATAGACACCCCCACACATCTCCCACAGCCCGATCGCGGAGCACCGATATATGAACCCCCAGTGCCCAATCGCGGGCAGGAAGCTAACCCCCAACCCGAATATCTCCCTGGTGGTCAGTGGATCGCGTAAAGCCTGATCGCGGGCAGAATGTCACATCACAACCCCCAAAATCTCCTGGTGTCTAGTGTCCCCCACACCACCCACAGCCCCTCACCCGGCTCCCCGCGCCGGCGAGCAACAGCATCCACCCACCTGCCTCCCGCCGCCCGCCGACTGACTGTCGGTGGGGCTGCACCCATTAGGTGCAGCCGCGGGGAGCGGGTGGAGGGGCTTCGTGGGTGGGTGGGGGGACACTAGACACCAGGGAGATTTTGGGGTTGTGATGTGACATTCTGCCCGGCGATCGGGCTTTACGATCCACTGGACCACCAGGGAGATATTCGGGTTGGGGGTTACATTCTGCCTGCGATTGGGCACGGGGGTCTATACACATTCTGCCCGTGATTGGGCTGTGGGAGATGCGGTGTAGGTGGGTGTGCCATGTACCTGGACTGCCCGCCGATCGGGCTGTGGGAGATGTGTGGGGCGGGAGGGGTTCGTTAACTATGCCCGCGATTGGGCTGGTGGGGGGGCACAGGGACCGAGTTGGAGGCCAGCCAGGGGTTGCAGCTGCTGTGTTGCGCCCTGCAATGCAGCAGCTCACCTGTGGGTGGCCCTCAACTTAAGCCTTTTTTTTTTGGCTCAAGGTTGTGCAGGCGCAGGTTGGGGGTTGCGCATGCACAACTCTGCACAACTCGACTGAATATCGGGTTGCGCAGGTTATGCATGGATCCTCCCCCTCCTGTTGAGCATGCATTCATTTGCATTGCTCTCTTGCGCAACCTGTTGCCAGTGGCGTAACTGCCTCCTGCTGAATATCGCAGAATGGCGCATTTTGGACTTGCGCATGTGCAACCCTGTTGCGCATGGCGCAACCCTTTTGAATATCCAGGCCCAAATGTTTTTTCTAAGTTCTGGTTATGTCCACTATCTCTGTGTTCTCTAGGTTGGTTGTCACCTTAATCCCATCTTCCCTTGGGACAACTTAAATAACAAAGGTGCCCTAATGTGTCTGATAAAACCTTAAATAGGGTTTGGGCATCATCAGGGTGGTTTGGCTCCTCCCTCTCTGGGTGACATCACTAAATCACTTTCTATGAAATCAGCCATTTTCTGGGCTGCCAGCCCTGTAGAAAGACCCTTCCAAATTACCAGAGCTACGAACAGGTAAAGAAAACAAAAAGCTTATTTCTATTCATTGCTACTGGAATCTTTAGCCTTGTTAGGGATAAATAGATGAGGGGTGCTCTCCCTATCTATTTATTCTGCAAGACTAGGAAACCACTCTTAAGCATTTTATTTGAAAATTCTAAGACTTGCCATTGCATACTTTAAACAACAACCACTGCAT
The DNA here is from genome assembly GCA_016271365.2 of Neoceratodus forsteri. Classification (NCBI taxonomy): domain Eukaryota; kingdom Metazoa; phylum Chordata; order Ceratodontiformes; family Ceratodontidae; genus Neoceratodus; species Neoceratodus forsteri. The sequence goes on from CM057449.1 coordinate 993,039,329, forward strand.
TTTTTTCAGTTATTTTCAATAATCATACAGTATACAACCTTGAACCTTTATTTACACTGCTAGGTCTGTATTATACAACAATTGTCTAAATTGCATAATTTTGATGGCTTGACTTTGCAGTTGTAGGGTAAACTTTTCATTCTTGGCTCCCAACCCAATGAAGCATCTAGCTCTCTGATTTGGGGCTGTATTTATACAAAACAAGCACCCTTCACAAAGGGTTAACACTACAGAGCTCTCCCCCAGTGCCTGTAGTGTTACCTACAATTATTTAAGCCTTATTCGGCTTCTCCAAGGAGCCGACAGATTTTGCAGTGAGCGGCTGCAAGGAGCATTTACTGCTCTCTTGGCAACAAGCCAGACCACTTTCTTTTGCTTAACTCACAGCCTCTCAGTTGTGTCTTGCGATGCTGCAGCAAGCGGTTTCCTTTATGGGAGCTCAGCGGCTCCAAGAACAAAATGGACTGCATGAATGTGCACAATGTTCCTGCGCGATTGTGCACACAGCACCTCGCAGACAGCAAGTGGAGACCTTCAACAAATGGAGAAAAATAGTGAGAAGTGCTAAAGGTATACCGATTTCTCTACTTTGGTACAACAGGTAATTTAACTAAGTCTCTGTAATTGGAGATTTTGTGGTCTATATGGGGATGTTTTAATTATTAATATCACAGTGGCAGCTCTAAATCAAAGGATGTAACTAGACAGGGATAGTACAGGAGTTAGATATGTCAGGTTGGCCACCCTGGCATGAAAATAAGGATAGTCAGAAAAGATTCAGAGGACAGAACAGAGTGAAAAGAGAAAAAGAAAATAGTTTCAACTCGAGCTGTTTTCGCATCCTGCCACATTCCTCCCAATTCAAGAAGGCAACACCACATTGTTGCCTAGATCCATAACCGTAAGAAGAGTTGGAACTTTCGCCCACCCACTCCAGAAGTTTCCATCAGGGACCCTTAATACTGATTGAAACAATTTCCTTAATGGTAATTAGTTATTACTACAACAAAATGCTTCTTGTTCCAATCCACACAATTCCCTGAAGTGTGCACATTAAAACTGGTACATACATATAACAGTTTGTCAAAATCAATCAAACGCTGCAAACATGGATTCAATTATTTTCTCCCATTGAGACGGTTTTGTCTGCACCAAACCTGGACAAAAAGTCTGCATTTCTATGCTGTGTTCCTTTCCTATGTTTTACAGTAAATTTATAGGGCTGTAGAGACAGGTACCACCTCATGATCTACATATTTTTATCTTTCATGAGGTTCAGCCAACACAAAGGGTTGTGGTCTGTCGCTACGGTGAACTCATTCCCTCAAAGATAATATTTCAGAGCTTCAGTGGTCCATTTCATGGCCAAGCACTCCTTCTCCACCATAGAATACATTCTTTCCCTTTCATGTAGCTTCCTACTTAGAAAAAGGATGGGTTATTCCCCTTTCTTGTCATGTTGGGTGAGGACAGCCCCAATGCCTGCGTCTGTTTGGACTTGTAATGGTTTGGTAAAATCAGGGCTGTGTAAAACTGGAGCAGAACCTAGTATGGCTTTTATCCTTCTAAAAGCAATTTCACAGTCTGGTGTCCACTTAACCTTTGTGGGAAAGCAATTCTTTATGAGGTTTGTCAGGAGTGTGGCAATGGTGAAAAAATCTGGAATAAACTGGCGAGACCTAGGAAAGAGCATACATGTTTCTTTGTACTGGGTACAGGATTATTGGTCACAGCTTCAACCTTATTAACCTCTGGTTTTACAGATCTGTTACCAATAATAAAACCTAGGTAACGGGTTTCGGTTTTTGCAAGGGCACATTTAGCCAGATTAATAGTCAGGCTAGCATCTTTAAGGCTCTGGATGGCCGTAATTAAATGAACCAAATGTGTATCCCAATCTGGACTATAGATAATCACGTCATCCAGATAAGCTGCACTGTAGGGTTTATGGGTTCTTAACACATGATCCATTTACCTTTGAAAGGTAGCGGGAGCCCCATGCAACCCAAATGGCATTGTTGTGAAATGGTACAACCCAAGTGGTGTACAAAAAGCTGTTAATTCCTGGGCCTGGGGTGCCAATGGGATCTGACAGTACCCTTTCATTAAATCAAGGGTATTGATGTACTGGGAAGATCTTATTTGGTCCAACAGATCATTGATCCAGGGCATGGAGTACCCATTGAATTCAGATACAGCATTTATGTGTCTAAAGTCCTGGCATAACCTCACTCCATCTTCTTTTTTATTAACCACCATGAAAGGTGAAGACCATGGACTGCGTGATGGTACAATAACTTTGGCTTTCTCAATTCTCTTTACTTCCTCTACCACCTCCTACCTAATCTTTTCAGGAAGCCTATATGGTTTATGATGTACGGGCTTGGTCTGGGAATCTTAATCTCATGCACCACCCCCTTTGCTCAGCCTGGTGCTTTTGTAAAAGTGTCCTGGTAGTATGTTAAGAAATGATCAATCTCTTGGCGCTGGGCTGGTGTCAAGTCTAGGTTTATGTGTATGAGTGTCTCTTCACTAAGTGGATACAGACACTCATATGCTACATCAAGTTCAATCCTACTCTGGTCTGGTCGGATGTAACAGACCACTTTGGGCTTAGGTTTTTTACCCATTTCCTTAATAAATTGGTGTGGTAAAAACATCTTAAGGGTCTATGCCCTGGCATCTCTAATTCATAATTCACCACACCAGTCTGCCACACAATATCATAAGGCCCTTGCCACCACATCAGTAGTTTGTTCTCGGTGGTGGGCAACAACAACAACAGCACTTTTTCCCCAGGTTCAAACTGCTTGTTTTTAAGCCCACATCATACCTGTCTATTTGGGTCTGCTGTTTATTTTCCACATTCTTATGGGCTAATGCTACATATTTCACCAACCTTTCCCTCAGTGACAACATATAATCTATAATGTTCGTGGACCCAACATTTTTCCCAACTTCCCAGTGCTCCATGACCACATCTAATGGTCCTCTTGGATTGCGCCCATATAACAAAGTGAACTGTGAAAATCCAGTGGTGGCTTGGGGCACCTCCTTATATGCGAACAAGAGGTAGGGGAGAAATTTGTCCCAGTCTCTACCTTCCTCATGAACGTACTTCTGGAGCATCTTCTTCAGAGTTTTATTAAATTGCTCCATTAATGCATCCATTTGTGGATGGTATGGTGAGGTTCTGAGTGCAGTTACCCCCAACAATCTGTATAACTCCTGTAACAGGACTGTGGTAAAATTACTGCCACAATCCATTAAAATCTCCCTGGGAATCCCCATCCTACTAAAAACTTTGGCCAGTCCTTTGGTCACTCGAGGAGCTGTTACCATCCTCATAGGGATAGCCTCAAGGTACCAGGTGGTGTAATTACATATTACCAGGATGTATTGATTATCTTTTGAACTTTTAAGCAAAAGCCCCACCACATCCATTGCCACCCGATCAAAGGGGTTCGTGATATAGGGTATAGGTTACAAGGGCACCTGATCTCTTTTCCCTTCTTGTGCTACTAATTGACATTTTGCACAAGCTCTACAGTATGCAGCAACATTCTGGTGCACCCCTGGCCAACAGAACATGGACAAGATTCATTGGACCATTTTATCCCTTCCCTCATGGCCAGCTATCTGGATATCATGAGCTAGGTACATCACTTGCTCTCTGTACTTTTGGGGTACCATCAGTTTTTCAGTCTCAGACCCACATTAAACATCAACAGACACCCTATACAAGATACAGTATTATTTCTTTGTATAAAATAAGACTGTCCTGGTTGTTTTCCTTGATGAACCTGTAAAAATAAGGGTTGTAAAGAATCATCAGACAATTGTTCCTCATGTATATTTTTACAGGACAGTCCTGGAACCAGACTTAATGTCCCTTCTGGGTGCTGTTCTTTCCACACCTCTTAGTCCTTTCTTTTAGTTTTCCGAGACTTCTTGCTTTGCCCTTTTGTCTCAAAATACTCCTCTTCAAAAGGAAAAATGGTTTCTAACTGGGCCTTAGCTTGAGATCTCATCGCTACATTCACTGGCTCTGCAAAAGTCTGGTGATTGGTCATTAAGGTGGTGAATGTGGGAAAATAATGCCCAATGATGACAGGGACAGACAACCGGGGTACTAGGCCCACTAGTACTGTACAACAGGCATTGTTCACTTTCAATTCAATATTGGCCATGTGATACTGGTGAAAATCAGCATGAACACATTTAACAGTGGTATCCTGCTGGATCACTATACAATCATGGGCCAGGTCAGCTCTCACCAGTGTCTGTCTGCTCCCGGAGTCTAGTAATCCTAAGGTCTGCTGATCTCCTATACCCACTGACTCCACATAACCGATGTTAGCTAGAGCCAGATGTGTTGGCTCTTGTCTTTTATTGGGACAGTTCCTTACAATGTGTCCCTTCCCAAGGCAGCCATGGCACATCAGTTCAGAGTATGGGATTCTACCCCCTCTATCCCTTCTAGCATATTGAGATTGACTCTGATTCTGAGTATTTTTGGGAATAAAAAGGTCTTACCTGAGCTGCAGGCATTCCTTGATTACCTGGCTTTCGTCTGGATCAGTAAGTCCTGGCTGCTAGATAATTTTCAGCCAGCTTGATGATTTCCTCTGCAATTTCAGCCTTGTGCTCCTTCACCCAGAGCTGCACATCAAGAGCCAATACCTGAATAAACTGTTCAGTTGTAATAAGTTCCACAATTTGATCCACAGTTTTAGTTGTCGGTTGCACCCACTTTGCACAGTAATCCTTAAGTCTTGCACATGTTTCCCTAGGAGTGTCATAATTTAACATTTTCTGCAAAAAGAACTGCTGACGGTAGGTTTCTGTGCTGATATTGTACCTACGCAATAACTCCTCTTTAACCTTGGTTTAATTGGCAGCATCAGTTACATTTAGTTGACTATACAACAACTGGGCCTTCCTAGACAAGTAGGATACCAATCTTATGACCCAGTGACCTTGTGGCCAGTTGCAAGTCTGGGTCTCCCTCTCAAAGGTGATGAGGAATGCTTCAATATCATTGCTTTCCATAAGTTTGGTCAGCTTAATGTCTCTAGGCACTGCTAGCACTGCCTGTCCCTGTGTCATCTTCTGGATAGCCTTCAAGGTGTTGGTCCACTTCTGGTCCTGCCGTCTCCATTCCTCTGCCTGGTTTCTTTGGTTTTCATCCCTCTGTCTTCGGTCTTCCTCCCTCTGGTTCTCCATCTCAATCTGGTGTATACACAACCACTTTCCGAGTTTACTAGGATCATCAGGTGCTGGAAGCATCTCTTTCCTTTGTGGTTTAGGCACAGCAACTGCCAATTCTTCTTCTTCTTCTTCTTCCTCATCTCTCTTCATTCTTGGTCTCCTGTCAGGACCCAATCCTGGCAATAAGGACACTCCATTTTTCTCCCTCACTGACCTTGTCAGGTGTAATGCACTCAGGTCAGACTGCTCTCACTCTTGCATCTGTTAGGGTACTTTTGGTGCAACACCACCTGGTATGCTTCCCAGGCAGCCTTGATACACCACGTTGAATCCCACTTCTAACACCAATGTAAAGGTGTGGGTTCAGTAACAGATATCAGTTGACAAGTTTAGTGCATAAAAAACACAAGAGCTGCGTTTATCATTTTATTTTTAAAAATGGTAAAAAAAATGTTCAGATATTTACAGAAAAGAAATTAACTGGGTATTAAAATGTTCACACCAAAATAAATACAAAATCAATTATTCAGGCAGGTCTTCCTTCAGGCTCCCTGCTCTTCTCTGTATATACACTATCTCGTTATTAGACTTCAGTGTCTAAACTCTCAGACCTCCTCTCTCCTCACTTCATCAGAAGACACTAACCAACCTCTCACACTGTAGCCCTCTAGTGGACAGGTTATATAACAAACAGGAATGACATAATAGGCATGTGACTCAATTATAAACAAAACATTTTATCTCTTAGTTATGGTTAAGCTCACCTTCTCTATGTTCTCTTGGTTGGTTGTCACCTTAATCCCATCTTCCCTTAGGACAACATAAATAACAAAGGTGCCCTAATGTGTCTGATAAAACCTTAATTAGGGTTTGGGCATCATCAGGGTGGTTTGGCTCCTCCCTCTCTGGGTGATATCATTACATCACTTTCTATAAAGTCAGCCATTTTCTGGGCTGCCAGCCCTATAGGAAGACCCTCCCAAATTACCAGAGCTACATACAGGTAAAGAAAACAAAAAAGCTTATTTCTATTCATTGCTACTGGAATTTCTAGCCTTGTCAGGGATAAATAGATGAAGGGCGCGCTCCCTACCTATTTATTCTGCAAGACTAGGAAACCACTCTTATGTTTTTTATTAAAAAATTCTAAGACTTGCCATTGCATAATTTAAACAACAACCATTGCATTTTATTAATTTATTTTCAATAAACATACCGTATACAGCCTAGAAATTTCATTTACACTGCTAGGTCTGTATTACACAACAATTGTCTAAATTGCATAATTTCAATGGCTTGACTTTGCAGCCATCAGGTAAACTTTTCCTTCATGGCTTCCAGCTTAACAAGGCATCTAGCTCTCTGATTTGGGGCTGTATTTATACAAAACAAACATCCTTCACAAAGGGTTAACACTTCAGGGCTCTTCCTCGGTGCCTGTAGTGTTACCTACAATGATTTAAGCCTTATTCAGCTTCCCCAAGGAACAAAAAGATTTTGCAGCGAGCGGCTACAAGGAGCATTTACTGCTCCCACGGCAACAAGACAGACCACTTTCTTTTGCTTAACTTGCAGCCTCTCAGTTGCATCTTGCAATATCTCAGCAAGCGGTTTCCTTTTTGGTAGCTCAGCGGCTCCAAGAACAAAACAGACTGCATGAATGTGCACACTGTTCCTGTGCGATCATGTGCACAGTGCCTGTGCGATCGTGTGCACAGCACCTTGCAGAGAACAAGTGGAGACCTTCAACAAATGGGGAAAAATAGTGAGAAGTGCTAAAGGTGTACCTATTTCTCTACTTTGGTACAACAGATACTCTAACTAAGCCTTCATAATTAGAGACTTTGTGGTCTATACGCGGGTGTTTTAATTATTAATATTACAGTGGTAGCTCTAAATCACATTCTGCCACACTAACCATGATTTATTCTTGCAAGTAATAGACTTTTCAAAAATTTTTAAAAATATTGGTCCCAAAACGGACCCCTATGGTACTCCTCTTGAAACCTTAGCCCAGCTAGGAATGTGTCCCTTTACGCTGACTCTTTGTGTTCTCCATCCTAGCCAGTATGTTATCCATGCAATTATAGTGTCATCTAACCCAGTTTCTATTAATGATTTAATGAATTCTCTATGAGATACACTATCAAATGCCTTTTCAAAGTCCATATACAATACATCCACTGGTATATCCTGTTCAAGTGCCCTGTTTATTATTTCAAAATGTAATAAGTTTGCAAGGCATAATCTGCCCCTTTTAAAACCACACTGGCTTGGGTCTACAAGTCCATTAATTTCTAAATGTTTTCAATTTCTTCCTTAATAATGGCTTCAACTTTGCTCAAAATGGACATGAGGCTTAAAGGCCTGTATTTCTTATAATCACATTCATCACCCTTCTTGTAAATAGATATAATTGTCGCAATAGTCCAATCATCAGGGACAACTCCTTCATCTATAGATTTTTTGAATATCTCTTTTAGTGGCATACTGATTTCATTTGCTAGTTCCTTTAACAGTCTTGGACATAAACCATCTGGTCCTGGTGACTTGTTTGAATCTAGTTTCAACAGTCTGTCTTTTATACTGCTAGAAATTACTCTAATATTGCCAAATCTATCAACCTTAAGAGTAGTGTCAAGATTATCCTCCCTCTGAAAGATACTCTTAAAAAAGCCATTAAAGACTTTGGCCATTTCTTAACAATCGATAATCTTCTTTTTACCATTTCTTAATGGTCCCACTTGTATATTATGATTTTTGAGGATAGCCATGTAGTTATAGAATATTTTCCTATTACATCCTACCTTATTAGCTAACTTTACTTCAAGCCCTTTTTTTTGTTAGTTTTATTTGCTTTTTAAAGACCGACACTTGGTTTCATAGTTTCTTTCAGCTGAGTCAGTACCCTCTCTTTTGTTTTTTTTTATATGCTTTGTTCTTAATATGAAGTGTTTTTATGCTATTTGAAAACCATGCTAGGGTCTTACCCCTCATATTATACTTCTTTTTTTTACAGGGATATGGTCTTTTATAATTGTGTGCAAATGTTTTTTAATAAATCCCACATATCCTGTATTCCTTTACCCTTAAATTATCTCCTCCAGTCCCAACTGAAAAAGAATTTCCTCATAGTTGGCTTTTTCATAGTATTTTAGATCTGTAGTACATCTTTGTTTAAATAAACTATTTGCTGTAGAAAATTTGACTATTTCATGGTCACTTCCAGCCAGTGGTTCTTTGTTGATCCAATATACAATATAAATTCTCTAAGTTTGTAAGTACTAAATCAACTATATGGTTTTCCTTAGTATTATCAAGTGCCAGATTTTCAATGTTTAAATATTCAAGGGCACCCAATAACTCTACTTCGGCCTGAGATTCTGCAGTTCCATTTTTCCAATTTATTACAGGAAAATTAAAGTCCCCTACTATTAATAACCTATTTCCTGAGTCCTGTTTCATTTTTAGATTGAGAAATTCTAGTGTTTCCTCAACTAGATAAGAGGGTGGTCTGTAGCATACTCCCATTATGATCTGCTCCTTATTTGGTGGCATTAACAACTCATAACTGTTCAGTTTCACTTTCTGTATCCTCATTTAGTGATTGACAGATAATATAATTTCTTACAAAAAGTGCCACTCCTCCCCTCCTTTTAATGGTCCTATCTTTAAAAAATAACTGATAACCATCACTATCTCTACCCCATTTTTTGTTGTTCCACCAGGTTTCTGTAACTGCACAAAGTGCAACATCCCCTTTTTAATATGTATTCTAACTCTTCTTTTTTATTGTTTAAGCTCCTTGCATTTATAAGCAGTGCGTTCCAGTTTCTGTCATTTTTGTTTGCAGTGCTATAATTTCTCTTCCCACCCTCAGACCCCCTACTTATTAGTGTAAACAGTCCCTAATTGTTTTATTGATTCTCTCAGCCAGCACTCCCCCCCCCAATCTATTCAGATGCATTCTGTCTGGTGCATATAGATGTTTAGCCTGTTGACATCTACTCCGATTTTCCATTATGTGATATTTTTCCCTAGCACACCATCTTCTGAGCCACCCATTGAGTCTCATTATTTCTACTGTTCTATGCTTCCTGACTCTGGGTACTGGCAGGATTTCTGAAATGGCTATAGTTCAGTTCCTTTTTTTTCAATTCTTCCCCCACTTTTTCAAAGGTTCTCTGCATGTCAGTAATTTTCTTCCTACCTTTCAATGTGCTTATGCAACTTGGTATGATGTATGCTTATATGACTTAGATACATTGTGGCTGTTCATTTCTCTATCCATGGGATATACCACCCTGTAGGAGTACGATGGTGAAGAACCCTAGAGGAGGGTTCCACCCCATAGGTGCCATGGGAATGATTCCCTTGGCTAAAGGTAGCTTAGGAAGGACCCCACAGAAAAGAAAGATGAGCCACTGGAGGATGAGGAGGGGAGCATGGTGAGGAAATGAAAAAATTGTCTTGGATTAGCCAGGAAAAGCAGCCTTTTAAGGCCTGATTGGGTGAATGGTTTGTTGCTCCTCCCACTGAACTACAGGTGTAGCCATGCAATTCAATGTGCTTACACAACTAGGTGTGATGTATACTTATGTTACTTAGATACATTGTGGCTGTTTGCCTTTCTATCCATGGGATATACCAGCCTCTAGGGTTACAATGGTGAGGAACCCTAAAAGAGGGTTCTACCCCTATAGGTACCATGGGAATTATTCCCTTTGCTAATAGTACTGTAGCTTAGGAAGGAGTCCAAAAAGAGTGCTCAAAAGGGTATCGAGCATCAAAGAAGGCAAGGAGTCAGAATGATATCGAGGACAGAAATGGAGGTCAATAGGTGTAGAAAGGAAAGGAACAGGAGACAATGAAGAATAATTAGAGGATTGGAAGCTGACATAAGGCCTGAGGGCCAGACTTCATAAGGAGAGAGGGAGGAAAAAACCAGGGCCACCATCCGACTCCATCCAACAGTGGAACCTAACTACTGAATCTACAGTATGAAAGCACTAACCCTATATAAATAGTATGGCCATCAGCATGGAGGAAAGGAAAAAAACCCTTTGAGGATGAAACCTCTGGGGATCCAAGGCCTAGATCACCTTCTCTCCAGGCTGAAGGATGTTTTGGTTAGTGAAGGCTCAGCTACTGACATTTAGAGTTGAGATCGAGGGAAGAGGAAAAGATTCCAACTTGGAAGAAGCTCTTGCTCTGTCCTTCTAACAGGAATGCTTTTGAGTGTTGTGAGTGACATCTCTGCGACTAGATTCCCAAAAGCAAAGGATGAGAGAGATAACCACTGAGGCACTCAGCCAGCCTACATCAGCCTAAAAAACAGACTAGGTGAACCAGAGGCTGTCAGAGGGAGACTAGTGTAAAGGGTGCCTCCAAACCTGTTTGGGCAGCTAAAGGGGCCCAGCCAAAGAGAGCCCCACACCTTACAGCTGGAAGTCATAAATTCTACATCCAGAGGTGTTGCTGGGATGAAGGACAACTGAAGGTGAACCCAGAATGAAGACATCCCCACTGTGGGCAGGGAGAAGGATACCACTTCGAACTTTGCATGCTCTAGATGCAGACTTCATGGGTGCAGAATGAGACTGTTGGCTATAAGCTAGCCACAAGCCATAGAGCAATAGACAAGAAAGGCACATCTCTGAGTGGAGAACAGGACAAATGAGGTAGCATGAGACCTGTATGAGGGGTAAGCTCAGATAGTCAATGTGAACGAGTAGACATAGAGATGTCAGATGCAGTAATGTGACCCTGATGTGGGTCCGGAGGAGAAGAGTGCAAGTAGTAACCATGGGAGTGCATGCCAACTGGGTCCATTAATGAGCCAAATTAGGAGTAGATTGATTGCATGAGTATGAGAAATGAGAATGGCGGGGTGAAGCCCACAGGTGACAGTGGAGGTAAGAAGTACCAGGAGTAAAGCTAGGCAAAATGGTAGGTATGAGGAACTGCGAAGTCGGTATATGAAGGATAAGGTTTGAGATGAGTGGGGTCTGACAAGGAGTGGAGGGAGATACTAACTGAGTGGTCCTAAACATTGGACTAGAGGAAGAAATATATGCGATTAGGTAAGATAATGATAGGATTAGAAAACCCCCAAAAGAAAGCATGGAGCAAGCCAAGCAAGGTCGACAGAACAAAGAAGAGGAGGCAAGGTGCAAAAATGAGAGGACTGAGAGTCAGAATGTGGGAATGCCAGGAGAAGAACAGAGACACAGGGCTTGGAGCCATGGTGCCTGCAGCAGCAGCCCAGTCCCCCACCCTGGGAAAAACAGCATAGCCATGAACTGGGCACCGTGACGCTAAGCAGCCAATGAATGAAGGAGATAACTGAAGTAAGCAAAACCAACAGCGGCAAGAAAAGCAAAGTGGGAATAATGAGAGTAAGGCCAGCAGCTGTAGATGGGTTGACCAATGGTAGAGTGCCAGAATGCCAGAGAAATAGGACAAATCAAATCAAAATTTATTTATATTGCACTTTTCAAATACCAAAGCACGAGTACATAAAACATAACATCAGTAATAAATAACAATTAAAATTAAACACAATTCAAAAAGACAGCAAAGTATGAACTAATCAAAAGCTGATATAAACAAAAAGCTCTTCAAAGAGGCCTTAAAAGATTCTGTGGATGGGCACTCCCTAATCTGATGAGGTAAAGAATTCCACAGGGTTGGAGCCACAAAAGAAAAGGCTCTGGCCCCGGAAGATTGAAGACAAACCTTGGGAATCTCTAGCAATCCCTCGTTGGTAGAATGGAGTGAGCGGGAAGGGCAGTAGGGCGAAAGAGATCTTGCAAGTAGCCCAGTCCCTGTCAGTGTAGGGTCTTATAGGTCAACAATGTGACCTTGAAGGTTATCCTCCAACACATCAGCAGCCAGTGCATTTCACACAGAACAGGCATGATATGGCAAGTTCTTGGTAGACCAGTCAACAACCTGGCTGCAGCGTTCTGCACCAGCTGCAAGTGGTGGAGATCCACCCCTGATAACCCTAGATATAGAGCATTATAGTAATCTAGATGTGAGGAAACAAAGGCATGAACCAATACAGGAAGGTCATTCCATGGGACAAGGTGCTTTATCCAAGCTATATTCCACAGATGGTAAAATGAGGACTTGACAATGGCTGACACCTGAGACCTAAGTGTCAGTTCACAGTCAAGTATTATGCCCAGATTTCACACCCGTTCAGAAGGTCTCAACTGTTTCCCCCCCTAGCACAAGGCCCGAGGGGAATCCAGGAGTCAACTTCTCTCTGCGGTGACCAGGGTCCACCACCAATACCTCAGTCTTATCCGGATTCAGCCTCAACTAGTTGGCACTCATCCAGTCCTGGATCTCAGCGAGGCAGTTAAAGACTGTAAATGCTTTGTTCTGTTTGGGAACAAAGGACATATAGAGCTGAGTGTCATCTGCAGAGCAGTGAAAACTCAGCTCATAATGCCTAAAAATGACTCCCGACGGTAGCATATACACCATGAACAACATGGGAGAGAGCACAGAACCATGTGGCACTCCACAGGGCAGCACAAAGAGAGCAGAGGAAAAAATTCCTGATACTACACTCTGAGATCTGCCCATGACAAAAGAGTGAAACCATCTGAGGACTGTCCCAGACAGTCCACAGATAAGCCGCAGATGTTCCAACAATATTCCATGGTCCATGGTGTCAAATGCAGCAAAGAGATCAAGGAGAACCAAGGTCGAACGGCGATAGATCAGGACACACACGACAGGGAAGTGATGCAGTGAAGTCCTGTCCAAAGACTACGACAGGAAGAAAACAGGATTATGAGGTAAAGAAGCGAGGCCTGGCATGGAACACAAAATCAAGGAAATACCAGCAGCTGGAGCTGGCAGATGTAGAGGGGATAGCTGGGCTGACAGGCAGGGAGACAAACACCAGCTAGGGAAACTAGCAATAGAATAGAAAATGTGAACAGACCAGCAACTGGAGCAGGACGTAATATCAGCAGCTGGCAGAAGTAAATACACTGCAAGAAAAACAAATGGAAAGCTGCCTCAAGGGACCCCCATGAAGAGCCAAGGAGAGATCCAAGTAAGGCTGAAATAGGTGCGTCCAGCAGCTGCAATGGAAGAGGAGAAATTGGAGATACAGAGAAGCATGGTAGCTGATGAGAGCAATGACGACCCGGGCCGAAAGGTAATGAAATGCCCAGTGGCTGCTGAGGTGTCAGAGAGGGCTGCAACCAACATGCAAAAGGAAACTAGGAGTAGGAGTAGGGAAAGGCAGGAAAGGCGATGCGGTACGAGGAGGAGGAGTCAAGCTGGGGGCACAGGTGCACTAATGTGGACATGGACAATGGGGGATTGAGGGAATGGAGAAATGGAACAGCAGCGGCTCCCAGAACCAGTGCAAAAGATACAAGTGGCACACTGGAGCCAGCAGAGTGAGGACAAGCAAAGGGATGGACCCTAGTTATCAGCTGGCTGGAAGGTAAGGCAATGATGAAGGCAGTAGCATCCTAGAGAAGTCTGCGGGGCCAGGAGGCGAGGCAGCTGGGGGCAATGTTGGTCAGCCAGACAAATGAGAGAGAGAGAGAGAGAGAGAGAGAGAGAGAGAGCAGACGTCAACTGGGGTGAGCTGTGGAAGCATACAGCAACGGGGTCCCAGGACAGGGCAGGCCAAAAATGAAGGACACCATAGGGCTGCAGAAAAAGGGTCATGGCAAGAAAAGCGAGCTGGGAACCTGACGCTCCAGTGGAGCTACAGGAAAATGGATGAGATTACTGGAGATGGGGGGCGGTGAAAGCAAGTGACAGGAGTGGCAGGGAAACAGAACAAAGAGCAGGGAAAGCAGAGGCAAAAAATGAAAAATGGGAGCTGGAGAAAGGAACAGCCAATAGAGCCTCCGGCTGCAATGAAAAAATGACCCTGGACTAGCCAGGAGGAGCGGCCTTTTAAGGCCTGATTGGGGAGGGGTTTGTTGCTCCACCCATAGAACTACAGGTGTTGTCTTGCAAATATTGTTGGTACCTACATGAAGGATTACCAGAGGTTCTGATGTATGTTACAAGAAACATTGCAGTAGATTGCTTATATCATTTATACCTGTTCCTGGCAAACTATTCACTGTTACTTTATCTTTTCTATCATTGTAAATGATTTTATCAGTGTGCTTTAAAATTGAACCTCCTATTACAATTATATCAGTTTTATTTTCCGGGTGGATACTGGTGGTGGTAATCACTTCATTTACTTCTGTTTCAATGTCATTGGCCTCTCCGTTCAAATTGCCAGCTCTGTTATATTCAGCTGTTTTGTTTGGTTGTGACATTACTTTCGATGTTGTTCACTTTGACCCCAGGTTTGGTGTTTCTTCACTAGGGGTTGTCATATTAGTAGCCCCCTGGCTAATATGTTCTTTAATAGTTGGGATTTCATTTGTTCTTCCAAGGATCTCATAACTATTACTTAGCGTAATTTGACAGGTATAATCCTTTCTCTTCTTTCTGGGTCCTTTTTTGACCCTACACCATTCATTTTTTGCTAAGCTCTCATCCTCTGGGTCAGACTCATCTAGTGTATGCTTCCTTTTTTCCATGCATAGTGCTATGCTGTTACTTCCCATTCTATCAGCTTCATTTTCGGTGATCTGCAAAAGCTGCCTGGTATTTTGAACAAATTGCTCAGTTTCGTTTATTGCTGTTTGAAGTTCAAGTTTACTTTGGAATCTACCAATTTTCACTTCTAATTCCTTTATATAAAGGCATTTTTTTACATGTAAGCACTCCTTCCATTTCTCTCTGAGCATACATTTTATATCCTTCACATTGTTGCTAAGGTCTCTCTGTATCTATATTAGTAACCATGTTTGCCAGAGTATACTACACTAAGCTGCTACAGATATTTGTTGGTATCCTTACTGAGTTTCAGAGATTTGTCTCCAGTTACCTGGCTTCCACAGCTGACATGGCAGACACAGTAGGGCTGTGTTGCCTTAGCTGTGTCACCTTTGCTGGGCTCTCAGACACTCGATATTGACAGCAAATATATACAATGGAGAGCAGAACTAGTTTAGCTCCTAGGGACTTCCCCTCAGTTCATCAGAGGAGTCAGTCTGAGTTTAACTAGTTAAATGTTCCCACTGTCCAAACAGAGCACAATAAAATGAATATAGAACAGCTTCTCTTTATTCTCTGCCCCAAGTGATTTACAGTTGGTGTTAGTGATTTAAGTAATGTGGAACCAGAAATACAGTAGCATGTGGCTCAGTTATGACTCCCTTTCTACTAGTTATGCCCTTTTTTGTTTTAAATACCTTTGACGAGCCCTGAAAAGGACACACACAAACAATATGTGAGCAAAGGATGTTATAAAGACATCAAAAATGGTTACTGCAGTGCCTTGTTTTATAGCTAAAGAGTTCCTGTGTCCAATGAAACAGTCCCCTAGGACTTCCACTCAGTTCATCAGAGGAGTCCCTTTGATTAAAACTAGCTAAAAGTGCCCTCTGTCCCAACAGAGCACAATAAAAGGAATATAGAGCAGTTCCTCTTAGTTCTCTGCCCCAACAATAAGTCTCATCATGTTATCAGTTTAGTTTCAGCATTTTCATATAGCAACCCCTTATGTGCATCAGCCTTTTGTTGACAGTTTTTTTTAACATTTATGTTGACACTGTTTATTCCAGGTGTCTTCTTTCTTTCCTGGACTTCTGGATCTTGGAGCTGGGCTCAAAAAAGTCTGCATCAAAGTCACCCAAAGAAAAAGAGTCCACAACATCAGAGATTATATTTTGCCTGTGCATTTGTCATCACGGTTGCTGACATAGCAGGATTCACACCCTCTATGATTTACTTCACAAATCCTGGCAAGCTATTTGCAAGAATCACAGGTACAGGTAACTTAAATACTATCCTACTTTAATTTGGTTCAACACCTCATTAATGTTCAGAGTCATTTTGGTGGTGGGATAGCATTGAGTGTCCCTGTTGATGCATATGACCCTAGTACCTGGTCCTTTTGCACAGTCTTTTCTCAGAACTTCAGCATGTACCAGGGTCTATTGGCTTCCTCAATCTATAAGTCCCATCACAGTCTTATCCCCACCTTGAGATCTCTTAAATACTTGCTCCAATTTGCTATGGCCAGATTTGCTCCACAGTTACCCTCCTTGTTACACCTTCCATATTTTTATGGCAGTGTCTTGCAATATGGCCTGGCTGGGGGGTTCTTTAGATACATAGGGGGGAAAAGGAAAGTAAGGGGGCAGATAGCAAGATAAAGGAAGGGGATGGTTGGGCACAGGAGGTGGGGGAACAGGCAGAAGTTCTAAATGAGTACTGTGCCTCAGTTTATACCAGGGGGGATGGATGGGGCTATGTCCTGTGAGAGGAGCAGGGGCAAACTGGAGCAAGGGTTGAGACCGGTAAAGACCAAGGGCCCTAATGGGTCTGGGGAAAGGGAATGACCACCACAGACAGGTGGGGGTCCAGCAGTGCTTGGTGAAAAGGGGAGGATGAGGCTGAAATCCCAGTAGAGAGAGTAAGGGAGCCCTCAGGTCCCTTCAGATGGAGAAAGCACCTGGGTTAGATGAGATACATCCCAAGGTGCTGAGGGAACTGGCAGATGTCCTGGCAGTCCCTCTAGTGAAGCTTTTCAACATCTTTCTGAAGACTAGGTGGGTGCCCCAAGACTGGAGGGTGTCCCATGTCATGCCAATCCTCAAGGGGGGATCAAGAGAGGAGGCAGGAAATTACAGGCCCATTAGCCTAACATCGGTGGTCAGCAAGGTGATGGAGGGTATTGTCAAGGAAAGGCAAGGGGGGTTACTGGAGCAAACTGGGTACTTGGACAATAGGCAGCATGGCTTTGTCATGGGAAGATTGTGCCAGACAAATCTTGTTGAGTTCTATGACTAGGTGATGAGGGCCCAGGACCAGGGTAGGCCAGTAGACGTCCTCTTTCTGGATTTTAGCAAGGTGTTTTATTCAGTACCCCACAGAGGCCTGCTGGCTAAGCTGAAGGAAATGGAGGTAGGGAGACAGTTGCTAAGATGGATAGGAAATTGGTTCTCTGAGTGTACTCAAAAGGTGGTGGTTGGAGAGTTAGCCTCCTCCCCAAGGTGGGTTACTAGTGGGATTCCCCAGGGGTCAGTGCTGGGGCCACTCCTGTTCAACACCTATATCTCATACATCAGGAGGGGGATCAGGAATGAGATGAGTCTCTTTGCAGATGACTCAAAGCTAGGTGCAGTGATGGATGGGGAGGAGGAGAGGGTGGATTTGCAGGAGGGCCTGGAGGCTCTGGAAAGGTGGTCAGGAAAATAGAAACTAAAATTCAATGTGAGGAAGTGCAAGATTCTGTACCTGGGAGTCAGAAATACAGGCCAGGGGTATACCCTGGGAGGAGACATGATTCAAGTCATGGAGGGTGAGATGGACCTGGGGGTAGTGGTAGATGTCAAAATGAACAACTTGGAGACCTGAAGGAGGGTAGCGGCAAGGACAAATAGGATGCTGGGATGCATCACCAGGGGGATTACCTCCAGAAAGGTGGAAGTGATCCTTCCACTGTACAACTGCTTGGTTAGGCCACACCTCGAGTATTGTGTACAATTTTGGAGACCACATTTAAAGAGGGACATTAAACTCCTAGAGAGGGTCCAAAGGAGAGCAACCAAAATGATTTGGGGCCTGGGGGACAGGACCTATGAGGAGAGGCTCAAGGAGCTCAACATGTACACCCTGGAGGAGAGTAGGGACGGGGGGACATGACAGAGCTCTTTAAGTACATGAAAGGAATCAATAAAGGAGACCCAGTCAGGGTGCTCAAAAGGAAGGAGGGTGGGGCAACAAGAGGTCATGGGTGTAAGCTGGAAGGGGGCAGGCTCAGTAGGCAGAGGAGGAGATGTTATTTCACTGAAAGGGTGGTGGAGCCATGGAATGGACAGCCTAGGGAGCTGGTAGAGATGGAGACTGTGGATGGGTTTAAGAGGGGATGGGACAGGTACAGGGAAGGGTAAATCTGACCAGGCACAATACAGGTGGGACATTTGGGACTGGGGACAGTATAACCCAAGGGGGAGGAGGGACACCAAAATCGGCCCTCAGTGCGGATGCTGAAAATCGAGCAGACTCGAGAGACCATTAGGCCTATTCTGCTGGCATTTTAGTATGTTAGTATGTTATTAATGTTATAGCAGATAAAGTCTTTGGCTGCAGATTTCTTAGGCCCATCAGAGTTCTGATCTGACCTGGTTTTAAATCTGGAAAAAGAGGATCCTGGCTGTTAACTTCATTTCTGCAGTGTCTGTCTGGCCATCTGATAGTCTTCAGCCGAAGAAACAGCCTTTATCACAATTTTTGGTCAGTGTTCTTTTACCCAATGCTGCACATCTGTGGGAAGGATTTTGATGAATAGCTCCATTGCAAATATATCCGTGATCTGTGGGACTGTTTTGCCCTCTGGTTGGAGAAATTTAATGAGGAGTTCTCTGAGTCAGGTAAAGACTTCTTGAGGATTGTCAACAGAGTTGTACTTCAGGGACAGGTATCTCTGCCTGTAGGGCTGTCCTGAGATGTCATACCTTTTAAGGATTTCTCTTCTCACAGAGTCATAGTTTTCTGACTGTGCAGTGTCCATATTGCTGTGGCAAGTTGGGCTTTACCTGCCAGAAAAGGTACCAGTCTGATTGTCCATTGCTGTTTTGGCTATTGGCAGGCTCCGACAAGCCTTTTAAAAGTTGTCAGGATGCTTCCACATCATCCAAGGGACACAGCTTTGTACATTTAATGTGTTTTTTAAGCTGGCTGTGTTTTGTTGATCTGCTGGATCTGAACCAGATTCCCCAGCTTTGATAGCTTGCAAGGCATCCAGCCATCACTGCTCCTGTCATTGCAACACTTCTCTTTTCTGTTTCTCTAGACACTGTATCTCTTCTCTTCACTTCTAGATGCTGCATCTCCTTTTCTCTCCATTTCTCAGACTTTCTTTGTTGTATAGCCCACCATTTGAAGAAAGCAGGCATGCTTTCAGGTTCTGTCCCTACCTGTTCTTCTTCTTCCATCACTGGTGCCAGCTATACAGTCTCAGTTTGGACTTTTATTTCTGCTTCTAGTTTGGCTGCCTGTCTTCTGGTAATCCCTCCAGGGCTTGCTGTTGCAGGATCCATACCTTTTTTCTATGCTTCCCTGGTAGCATGTCTAGCATCCATGTACAAAACTCCTGGCTTAGAGTATGCACAGCGTAAATCCTACTTATTATGCCAGCTGTCATGGAGGCATAGGTCAGAAAGCATAGGCAAACCAGGAGAAGTTATACAATTTACAAGTAGCTTTTTATTATTACCAGTAACAAGAAAATAAATAAAATTGGTATGACACCTCTTGATACAGGCAGTTCAAACAGAAGTCCTTCATCTGAGAGTCTCTTTCAACTCTCCAGTTCTATCTCTAAACAAAGCATTCCTTTCTTTATATAAGATGTTTTCCCTGGCAATTAAATCCTACATCCTGTTCTTGTACACTTCATCACTTGTGTTCCACAAAAATGTATTATGACTTTGTAAATTTCTTTCCTGTGAGCAGCCTGAAGAATATGTTAATCTTCTTAACTGGTGCAGCCAATTAAGACATTCTGTCCCAGGGCTGATTTCCTGCTGATAATTTATGCAAATAAGCTTGTGGGGGTCAAAATGCTCCAAAAGGTTAGCCCCTTGTATTACAGCCTGCTATTTTAAAAAAAAAAAAGCTATGTGCATTTATTTCAACGATACAGTTACACACATTTTCAAACCATGAGATCTGTTTCTCATAAAGATTCATGTATCCTTTTTTAAACACAAAGAAGGAAGGAAGGGAGGGAGGGAGAGAGAGAGAGATAGAGAGAGAGAAAAAGAGATAGAGAGAAGGAAAGAAGGAAAGGGAACAGAAACAGCAAGTGAAGGAAAGGACAAAATAGGGGAAATCATGGGACCATCACAGTGGCCAATTCCTGGGTGCCACAAGAAAAATTGACTGTGCAATCAGACA
This sequence comes from Neoceratodus forsteri, assembly GCA_016271365.2. Taxonomy (NCBI): domain Eukaryota; kingdom Metazoa; phylum Chordata; order Ceratodontiformes; family Ceratodontidae; genus Neoceratodus; species Neoceratodus forsteri. Next base: position 993,059,555 of record CM057449.1, read on the forward strand.
GGCAAGAGACAGACAAGTGACAGAATAGGAGAGGACACAATATATCCTCACCTCCAGCTCTCTCTATTTAACAAACAGGACAGGGTCATATCCAATCCTGTCCTACTGACCTCAAGGTAGCAGCCCTACAGGTCCCTTGTATGGATATATCCCTGGCTGCAGCCACTGAGGCAGCAGTATTGTATGGTGAAATGAGCCCTGCTCCCAACTGGATACTCCCAACTATCCAACCTATAGCAGAAGTCAATGCATAATGTTTTCCACCTTGCAATTGTCCACTGTATTTAGCTATTTATTTAGTTTTTGTTGACTGAGTAGGTGCACTAGACAAAAATATTGCCTATTTTCAGGCATGACCTAGGCTGCCAATCTACCAGGTATGGCTTCAGCATATGTGTTAAACAGCTGGAGAGCCTGTCCTCAAATTCTACCCATATGATCTACATAACAGCAGAGCATTCTCTACAGATCTAGGGTATGAAGCCTGTAGTTGGCCTCTGAAGTAGGGTTGGTAAAGTATACCAGTAAGTTAATCACCTGGTTAAGGAGAAACTCTGATACCACCTTTGGAAGGAATTGCGAGTTGGGGCAAAGGATGATTTTGTCCCTGAGGAAGACCAAATAGGGAGAATCCACCAAGAGCACCTGGAGCTCCCCAGTCCTTCTAGTAGATGCAATCACCACCAGGAAGGCTGCCTTCCATGACAGGTGTTACAATTCACACATGCCCATCGGCTCAGATGGCTTGCTCATGAGCAAAGCCAGGACCAGTGGGAAGTTCCACAGTAGAGGTTGATCATGCATTGAGGGGACAAGTGGTTCAGGCCCTTGAAAAAGCATGCAACCAACTTCTCCTAGGTAGAGATGGGTGAAGTTGGCTAAATTCGCTCCGTGAATTAATCCAGGAATTTAGCACAAATTCATCTGCAAAGTGTGGAACTTTGCCCATGAATGGCCACTTTTCAGGTGAAATTATGCACTTTGCATTGAAAAAATGTCACAATTTGGGTACAGTCAAAGTTGCTGAGGCAAGGAAAACTTCACAAAACTCTGTGAATGTGAATTTTGCCCACTTCACTATAACTTTGCTGGCAAATTTAAAACTTTGGCATATCTCTATTCCTGGGCCACAGTCAGCATACCAGCCTGCACCCAGTAAGCAGAGGTGGTGGCCAGGTACCCCTTAAGGGTTTTTGCCCACAGTCCCAGCTAGGAAAGAGACCTGAGGTAGTCAAGGATGCTAGCCACAGGGCAGGCAAAGGATCAAGCTCCTTGCCATGACACCAAATGGAAAATCTCTTCTATTTGAAGGCATGGCACCTACAAGTTGACTCCTTTCTGGATACTTCCATGATGTGGAGGACATCCTCAGAAAGACCTAAGGCCTGGAACTCTAGCCTCTCAGAAACCAGACACAGATGTTTTGAGTGCAGAACCATTCCCTGAAGTCTGGTCAACAGGTCTGGTCAGAGTCAGTTGCCACAGAGACTGGCTGCTGATGCTGAGGAGATCCAGGTACCAGAACTACCTTGGCCAGTCTGGAGCTAGCAAGACCATCCACATCTTGTCCTGTCTGACCTTGACCAGCACTCAGGGGATCAAGAGGTAGGGAGAAAAGGCATACATGGGGCCAGGGCCTCATGAAAGCATCCTCCATCAGTGACCTGGCTACAATAGATACTCACTTTGGTGTTCTCCAGGGAGGCATACAGGTCCACTGAATGTGAGCCCCACAGGGAGAACAAGTGATTCACCAGCTCCTGCTTCAGAGACTACTTGTGCAATGTCTGTGCTACACAGCTGAGAGTGCCTGCCAAGCTGATTGTTCTCCACATGACATAAATCACTAACAGATCAGCACTCCAGCTGTGCATGAGGGTCCAGCTGCAGAGTGTCTCCCAACACAAAGGAAGGCCATCCTGTCCATTCAGATAAAAACATGGTCATGGTATTGTCCAAGTGAATGTGAACAACCTGACCCCTGACTAGCAAAGCTAATTGTGTTAGAGCCAAGCACACTGAATAGAGCTCCCTCAGGTCTATGTGGTGATGGGACACCCAGGGTGACCAAAACATGAGGGTTATGTGGTCTCCCAGATGAGCTCCCCACCCTACCAAAGATTCATCCATCATCAGTGTAATGGTAGACTCTGGGTGGACAAACAGAATTCCTTCCTCCAGATGTTCTGGGGCCAGCCACCACTGGATGGCATCCCAAATTAGCTGGGTCACTGTGACAGGATGGTCCCAGTGCCTAGCTGCTGTGACCACTGACAGCCCAGCTCCCACTGAAGGTGGTGCATCAACCAGTGGGCCCAGTAGACCATGCTGGTTCAGGATGCCATGAACTCTAGTAACCATAGGAAATCCCAGGCAAGGTATAAGGGTGCAACCTGAAATGACTGGACAAAGGAAATAAGATCATGTGCCTGGTCTGCTGGGAGGAGGTCTTGGTCCACAGGAAGTCTAGTTCTGCCCTGATGAACTGGATTTTAATTTTTTATTTATTTGTTTTATTTTTATTCCTTGAAAACTGGGTAAGGCCCACTAGTCATTGGGGAGGTTAAGTGACTTGCTCAGAGTGACACAGTATGCAAGTGGAGGTTGTGGGTATCAAACCCAGATCTGTCTGCTGGATACACCAAGCTCATTTCCAGCTCATTACTCTAAGCTCTTGGCTCTACTGCCAGCCCTTGACTAGTGATCACCTGCTTTAGCAGCAGTTCAGACTTGTCTGGGTTGACCAACTGGTCCAAGTCTCGGTAGGTCCAGATAGTCAGGCCTGTGGATCTCACCATGGCCTCTCTGGATGGACCAGCTGCCCTTCAGTCATCCAGGTAGGGGTACACCCTGCCCCTAAGTGCCACAGGTGGGCCTCCACCACTGCCATGCATATGGTGAAGAACCTTGGAGCTGAAGAGAGGCCGAATGGCAAAACCTGGCACTGGTATTAGACCCCTTCTGCTCAGAAATGGAGGTACCAATGATGGGACCTGTGGACAGGAATGTGGAAGAACACATCCTAGAGGTCCAGGAAGCAAAATCATATATTCTGCTCCAGGGTTTGTATAATCTGGCTTAGAGTGACAATTTTGAACTTGTGCTTCCACACATACTGGTTGAGACCCTGAAGAGCCAATATGGGGCACCAGCTCCCCAATCTGTTTCAGGACCAGGAAGTATCTGGACACATAAACCTGACTGGCCATGGCATCTGGGACATAGGCTATGGCTTCTTTCACAAGGAGCTGAGCAATATCCTCCCTGAAGGTGGACAGGTGTCCTAAGGCACCATGCATTCTTGATTCATGTGGAGGAGGTAGGGCGGGAGAGCTTTGAAGTCTAGAGACAGTCCTATGCCCACTAACTCCAAAACCACTTGTCTGCTGTGATAGTGGACCAATGTGGCAAGAAGTGATGCAGCCAGCCTCCAACAGGGAGAGGAGTCAGGGACAGGGCGGTTGGAGGATTGACACCCCCAACCCTTTACTGGGCAGCTTTTGTGAGGGCACTGGTGGCTGCTGCCAAAGGGGCAGAACTATCTCTGCCCTTCCTTTTAGGATTTTGCTCCCCAGATGTCTGCTTGGTGCTACAGGCCTGAAACTGCTCCTGCTGGGGAGGCTGTAACTGAAAGGACTGGTACTGAAAAGCCTGTTTCATCAACTTCTTTTTCTGGTTCTTCTGGGATGAGGTCATAGAATCAAGGGTGGCACTGGACATCTCAATCCTTGTGAGATGTCTTTCCAGCCAGGGGCCAAAGAGGTGAGCACCAGAAAAGGGACAATGGCCAACCTCTGTTAAGTGTCCACCATTAAGATGGACAAGCACAGCCAATTCCTGTGATGCATGGAGATAAGTGTTGCCTCCACACAGGTACAAGAGTCACCCAAGTCCAAGGTTGTCTGAAATGGGTGTTTAGCCAGCGATCGACTGTGGTCTGTGATAAGCTCCACCACTACCACCACCACCACCACTGCTCTGGGTGGAGGAGGGGAAGGACTACACTAAACATCCCCAGCAAGGAATGCCCATAATTAGCAATCATAAGAGCTTAGTTAGCCTGACAGAGACCCAGGACAGCCACAGCAGACACCTTTTTTGCAGTGTGGTCAGTCAGTCTCACGGGACTCCTTGTCCAAAGGTTTGTCCATGTTCCCCTGGTGTTTGGACTTATGGAACACTGAATAGAAAACCCAGAAAGGGAGTCCATAGAGACTGCATACTTGTTGATCATGCAGGCCGAAGGTGCCAGGCAGGATGCTGGACACTGCAAGAGCTCCAGGACCAGTCCCAGCATGAACCAGGCCACTTGAAAGGCAATCCCCAGGATTCATCTTGGTCCAAAATATCCATAAGAGTGTACTTAGTTCTCTTCTGGACTGGCTCCTATAGGATTGATGTGGACTCCATGATGAGCCAGAGCAGTGCAATGAATACACCAACCCATGGTTGGTGGAAGGCTCCTCGACTGAGTCCCAGTTGAAAAGTGGAGCCCCAGAGTATGCCAAGGACTCTTGATCTGAGTCATCCAATGACTCCTCAAAGATGGCCCTCAGCTGACATTGACTGCTGACCTCTCAGGAGTCACCACCCTGATGTATTCCTTACCACCAACTGGCCTGGAAAGTCTGGGGCTGAATGGCTGGCCTCCTTAGTTGGAGTGCCGACTAACGGCCGTCAGGGTGACAGCTCCACTGTAATCGGAGGAGAGGCAGGTGTAGGGAGCACTTTCCAAACCTGGACATTCAGAGCAACCACTGACAGCTGACAGGGGACTGATGGTCCTTGGTTAGAGCCCTGCCTTGCCCCATGATGGTCCACTGCTGCCAAAGGAACTCCTTGTAGCATTGATGTTTCTTCCGTCAGTGCCTCTCCTCACCCGAAGATGAGGAGAACAAGGAGTGCTGATGGTGGTGCCTCCCAGTTGAGCAGGATCAAGAATACAAATGACTCAACTGAGACCTTGACCATCGACCACCCAGTCGACTGTGAGAGTAGTCTTCCTGAGGTCAGCCATAGATAATGCACCTATTCAAAATAGGCAATATAGAGAATTGTGCATTGTTTTCTATACACAATGAGGCTGTGTTCTAATCAAGAGGTTGCTGTGGCAACCAGAGAGCTGAGAGCACAGCTCGAGAGGTCCCCTCTTTGCCATGGAAACCTCAAGATTTGGACTCAGCCTTTTTTGTGTATGGAGAAACATACACAGTATTTTATAGCATATGGTACTCTATAAACAATATAGAGACAAGTGTGTAAATGTGTTGACAATTATTTGATATTACCAGTAGCAGTGCTTAACATAAAAACAGAACTAGCTATGGTAGCCTACACATTTAAGAACAGGCAGTTCGGGTTGAAAGTTTGAGCCACTCTTAACTGTATCATTTTTTCTTTACTCACTTATCACTGACTTCCTTCAGAGGGGTGATTCGATTATTTGGGCTGAAAGAAATTATAGAAAATAATCTTATTTCACAAATTTTCTAATGTTTCCACTGTGCGCTGGGTAAAAGGTCTAGTGATAGGCAGCCACGGCTCATGGTTGACAACAATTTGCAAGATGTTCGATGTTGTTGTGCTACAGTAGTGATGTCGCTAGTGCAGCACAATAACATGATGACATAACTACTGCAGCACAACAAGGAAATTCCAGTAATGGATTTCCATCAATAATGGTGTTCCACCATATACTATAAGGGTGTTGAAGACCATAACCTGGGTGGAGGCTGGTCTCTGGAAGTGTTGACCAGCATCACCGATCAATCCCCATGACTGAGGAGTGGCAGCACCAGGGTCTGCAAAGCTGACTGGACTGCTCGGCCTCATCTGACAACAGGTCGACCAGTTCGAGAAAAATCTCAATGGCTTGGTCGACCGAAGTTAAGGTCATCTGGCTCAATGGCAGAGCCAAAGAGCCTTTGACCTGCCCGACCAGCTCCTCAGGTAAGGGTGCTCAATGGCCACCCAGCAGTCAGGTGAATCAAGGGCCTGGGAGGACTGCAATCTCTCCCGCCCCATAACAGGTGATGGTGGTGAGAAGATTTCTTGGTTTTGGTCTTGGACCTAGAGCCACAGTGGCCAGGGCTGTCCACTACAGCCAGAGGGACCTGCACATATTGTGGAGTTATCCTTTGGATCCCGTTCTGAAGGCCAACCCAGCATGAGCCAGTGCTTCCTGTCCTTGTGGGACTACAGAAGCATGGATGGGCAAAGCTGCTACATTGATGTCATGTTGCCTGCCTAGGCAGTACATGCACCTGTCATGTGGATTGGTGACCAAATTCTTCTGCTGGTACTAAATGCAGAATTTCAGTCTAGGTTTTTAGCATTCAATCATTGATCCAGAAATGGAGTCAAATGAACCATGAAACAAAACATAAAATATCTGCAAAAACTGTGATAACACGGTGCAGAGAAAATCCTAAGCGAAGGAGGTGACCTGCTCTTCCAGTGGAATGAAACATCTGACGTCATTGGGTGGGGTCAGGGGATGTAACCACTGGGGTGGTAGGAGGAACTGAGCTTAAAGATGTTCCAGCCAATCATCACATTCCAGTGGAACAGCATAAGTGAACCATATCCATGCTCCTAGAATATATAATTTGACTGATCTAGAATTAGAGAGTTAGTGGATTACATTAACTGATTTCTGTTGTTATTCTTTTCTTAGCACATGTTCTAGCTTGTTGGATTCATATTCTGGTGTGACGTAGAGTGTTGATATTTTCCCCATTTATTTCTACACATTTCCTATGGAGCACATACTCTTAAGACATGCAGCACTATTCTTTGAAATGCAGACCAGCACTGAATTCTTGGGGGGAAGCCACAACTTTGTTTATGTGGAGTAGTTTCTCAGTTTAACACTGTCTAGTTGCTGTGACCCTGTTTACTAGTTTAACTTTAACTGTGATAAGCTGTCAGACATCTGGTGCCTTTCATAACTTGTAGGTATGTGCTAATGTGGAGTATTAAAAGCTGAGTGTTTTAAATTTGTAACTGTGTTTGTCTTTTTTTCTACCCAGGCAGTCTGTCTTTTTTCTGTGTGCTGCTCCATTTCAGAGTATGTACAGTGTTTACAGTACATGCTCACAGAAGTCATTAACCTCACATTATACTTTTCTGAAGACTGATTGTAGAATATGAAATATTGTATTAATAGCACAGAATTGTATGTACAGTACACAACTGGTAAAATGTACTTCATCTTGAGCAGGAGTGCTATTCAGAGACGTCTCAAGTACAACCCCAGTTTGGCATGTAAATGACCCTCAGCCACAGCACTCATCCTTCCTGAGTGTACCTTGATACTTTGGGAAACTGACTTGGAATTAACATTATATCACCATGTGTGGTCGTTTTTATTGTCTTTTGTTTTCTCCATACGGATTGCCACCGTCATTGCTGTTTGATGTAAACAGATGGCATATGGGTAAGCATGACTTTAGGCAAGCACTTCTTGATGTGTCTGTGCTACCTCCTTTGCTGATTGTGAGCCAACAGTGTCCCACTGTCAAGCTACATGTGCTGTATGATAACAGTTTCACAATATTATTTCCTGGGTATTACAAGTAATCATTCAGAATAAATGTATACCCTTATACACTATACCTTATACCCATTATAACCTCTCTCCACTGGAACGGAGAGCTATAGGGACACTGAAATCAAACCACAACATTGTCATCAAAAAAAGCTGATAAAGGTTCTGCAGTGGTGATTTTAAACAGAGAAGACTATATTACTGAAGCTAATAGACAGCTAACAGATCTGACATACTACGGAGAACTGGAGAGTGACCCCACTACAAGATATAAAAGATGAACTATGTGACTTAACTAAAACTTTTCCTGACCATGTCCGAAAGAAACTAGCTCACCTCATTCCTGCTGAACCAAAGCCAGGGACATTCTACATGCTGCCTAAAATACATAAACCTGGCAATCCAGGGAGACCCATAGTCTCTGGTAATGGTACCTTGACTGAGGGGATCTCAGGGTTTGTAGAGACCATTTTGAAACCGCTGGTTATGGAAAGAGACAGTTATATCCAGGACACTACGCACTTGTTGCATGTACTTTCTGGTTATAAGGTTTACCACCTGATACCATTTTAGTGACAATGGATGTAACATCCTCTACACTAATATTCCACACACAGATGGCATTGCAGCGTGCCTTAAATACATACGTGAGAAAGGACCTGACCAAAACATCAACCCTGGAGTGGTGGGGAACTTATGGAATTCATTTTGACACATAACAACTTCAACTTCAATGGTAAACATTATGTTCAAACTATGGGAACAGCAATGGGCACCAAATAGGCTCCACAGTATGCTAACCTCTTTATGGCTGACTTGGAGGAGGATTTTTTAAGGCAGTATCCCCATAAACTACTGGCTTATTTCCGTTACATTGATGATTTGTTTATCATCTGGACGGAAGGCACAGATGCACTCAAAGATTTTCATCACAAACTTAACAATCTCCACCCTACTATAAAGCTTACCTGAGAGTACTTCTACCACCAAGGTTAACTTTCTGGACACCACAGTCATCATTAAGGATGGAACCTTACATACATGTATTTACAGGAAGCCAACAGACAGACAGAGATACCTGCACAGGAAAAGTAACCACCCTAATCATACAAAAAATCTGTCATATACAGTCAAACGCTTCGTTGTCAACGTATTGTTCAAATGAGGATGACAGAGATACACATTTGGCTATGTTGAAAAACACCTTTATGGAGCAGGGACACTCTTCCAGGAAATTGACAGGATAACAGAGCAGACAGCAAGTACCAAGACAACAACTACTTCAATATAAAGAAAAAGACAGCTACAGAAAGAATACCTTGGTAGTCACATATCATCCAGACCTTGAACGTCTCTGTAAGATTATTAAAGATCTCCACCCAATATTTAGTGAGGATGACACCCTTAATTGTATTTTTAAGGAACTCCCACTACTATCTTTTAAACAACCGCCAAATTTATCCAGCCTAATTATTAGGAGCAAACTTTCACGGAACAGAATACCATGTCACACAATGGCACACGACCCTGCAATCAACGCCCTGCAAGACTTAGGGCTAATTTCTACCTCAGACTGTGTGGTTACATCACAAACAGACAATTCCAGGTGCATGGGAGTTATACATGCATGTCACGATATGTTGTTTATTTCATTCAGTGCAAGAGATGTCCACAAACAGGTTATGTAGGAGAGACACGCCAACAGCTCTGCACTAGGATGAACTCACTCAGGCATACTATTACAGCAAGGAAGACTGAAAAACCAGTGGGGCATCACTTCTCCCAGCCTGACCACTCAGTCTCAGATATGTCAGTAATGGTCTTAAAAGGAAATCTCAAAACACACAACAGAGACGAGCTTTTGAGATTAAACTTATTTTACATCTCAATATGGTAGCAGATGGGATGAACTTGAATATTGGCTTTATGGGACACTACAGAAATTAACATCCACAGACCTTTTCTTCTTCAAGCTGACATATTATAGGACTTCAGCATGTGAGATGTGGATGCGTGTGTGTATGTATGTGTGTGGGTATGTGCTGTGAGGTATGTGATATAATAGATGTGGGGCTTGCTGTCACATTGAGGTAAGTCTCTATTTAGCTATATGGAGGTATAATGTGTTACTATTTTCATTTCACACACAACAAATTTCTCCTTACTTTTTATCTTTGCCTGTATGGGGGGGGGGGTTGATTCCATTGCACCATATTCAGTTTACCCAGCCTGCTAGTGTACATACAGGAGTGTTATCTTATACTGTTACATATAATTTTTGTAACTCTGTACATATTGGGATGTGTGATCTCATTTGCTTGGGGGTCCTGCACATATCTTTTTACATTAGGCTAATATTGTAGTAATTTACTCAGAATTTCATTACAAGTTGTATTCCTTTGGGGAACAATTACAGTGACTGAAGTTAATATAGGTTCACTAGGAGAGAGATTGAGTGTGTGTGTGTGTGTGTGTGTGTGTGTGTGTGTGTGTGTCTGTGGGGGACAGAGAGAGAGAGAAAGGAGGGAGAGAGAGAGACAACATCTCGTTTAAGCTATACTCCCCACCCACATTATGATGTGGGGTGGGTTAGGTTGTATGTTTGTATGAGCAGGAGGAGATAAATTACTTTTTATCTCTTTTCAGATTCCTAGACACTTGTGGTACATGTAGTTGCTACATTCTCAGTATATATTGACATCAGTACATATCAGGATGCATGGTCTGAATTCTTTGAGGTTCCTCTACTAGAGTTTTTGTTTAACGCTAATATTATCAATTTATATTTATATTATCATTTATATAATCCTGAGGTTTTGTAATTTCTTGGGCCTTTTATTTAGCTTGAGAATACAGCTGGGTGACATGTCTAGCTAGGTTTTACACATCACACAGTGTGCACTGATGTTTTAGACAACTTTACTGGTATTCTTGTCTTTAATGCATACATTGTAATTTCATGAGCCCTATAACTATCTTAGTTTGTCTTTAAGCTGGGTGGGGTTGCCTTTCAGTAATCACATCCTTATACTGAGTGTGACACTCATGGCTTGATTTGGGAGTTATCTGCTTCAGCAGTGTTATCTTATGTCAATTAAATTTATGTGTAGTAGGATTCTTTATGTTTGTTGCACCAAGCACATCTTAACCCAAGGTTCATTCGGACTAAGGGCAGTATTGTACTGTTTAACTTCTCTGACATCATCTTCTGTTTTTTTTTTTGTTTTTTTTTTTTAAATGAGTATTTTATACCAATGGGGATTTTTTTCTGTTTTTCTCTGCATTATCTAGCTGTTATAAGTATTGTATTTTCTAAACAACTGCCATGAGCTTCTGAAGAAGGACTGGTTGGTCCGAAAGCTAGAGCACTTTGTTCTTGTTGTTACATCTATGTTGGTCCATTAAAAGGTATCAAATCATTTGCTTCTGGACTTATACACTATGGTACTTTCTCTGACTGAAGCAGAGTAGCAGTCCATTGTCAAACTTGCCTGGTCTATTGATTAATGTATTATGCAACACATCTTACCCCCATCTTCACAACCAGCTCAAATCCATTGTGTAATTATTATAAGAAATATGCATTTTTAAATATTTTCATATGATCACTATTAATTACTGAGGAAAGGATGGAACTGCCTGGTACACTGCAGTCATAAAACTGATTATACAACATCAAATCCAAATCTGCAAAATTTATATTGGCTCATCAAAATGTTTTTTTTTTTTTACAAACCACTTCAACAACCACCACCCACTCACCCATGCACCCAAATTCTTGTCCAGAAACAATTGTAGCAATTATAACTTATACAGTAAATGACAGCTTAATTTTTTTTTTATAAAGACCTTGAGCAAACAGATGCATTCTTTCTCCTCTGCTAATCAGCTTTGCAATTACCATTCCAGCAAGCTGATAACAATGATCTCATATCTAACATAAAAATGCTTCTTTTAGGAGACTCAAATCAATTGCAGGAAATATGAATACATCATTTCACAGCATGTATGGTTCCCATGACTAACGTGACAAGCTGGCATTTTGAATGCTAATCCATAGTAGGCATTATGTGCACATATAAAGTGATATTGCACTGTGACTCCCCTTCCAACACCCCAATTTTTTCCATTTACTTTTCCCTCTGCCTTCTTTCTTACACAGCACCTCCAACAGCACCAATTCTGAACTCCAATATACACTATCTAAGAAAGAACACTCCCAATTCCAAGTCACATGTAAAGCAGTCTAGCATGCCACACTGTAACTTTCTGGATTGGAAGGCAGCAGAAATAAATTAGTAAAAAAAAGCTTTCTGATGAGATGACTCTCTTGGCTCTGACTGCATAGCTCTCATCTTGGCTCTTGTCCTCCGAACAATCCCAGCTCCAGCTCGCATACTCCAAATCTAAACCTGCATGTGAATACCAATCACCTTGAAACTTGCTCTGGACATGCACCACCCAGCCCTGACTCGCTGTTGCTTTGGTCACCTGTTCTCTGCTCTGCAAAACCCCCATTTTCTTTAAAATCAAATGTTTTGCACACAAACTGTTGACAGCTTCTTTTCATCACAGAAACTGCCACTCTTGCCCAGTCTGCTCACTCACTAAATAGTGGTACCATTTTTCCTCATATTTTTTGACAACCCCATTTACCACCAATCAGTAGCAATGTCGCCATGTAAATGCTGGTGTCATAACACAGCAGCTATGACAATGGCCATGGCAACAGGGATCCTAAAAGGTGGAGGAGCTCAACTTGACAAAATAAGCCACCAATTTTTTTTCTTTTTCTTAAAATGCAAGTTAGTTAAAGGAGAAGAAGAAACACAATGTCCCTGTATATTGTATAAACAGAATTCACAACAGGGCCCTTGTGGAATACAAGATTTATTTTCAGTCATGGTGTTTGAACTTGGGAACATCCTTTATTGCTTACGCCAGTCATGAGGTTATCCAAGGTCAAACAGCACAAAAGAAAATAAGTTGAGTAGTCTACATGTCCCTGATGTGTATCCCATATAGAGATATAGAGATATAGATATATAGATACAGAAACAGATACAGATATACACCTTTAAGATAAAGCTGGGTGCTTAATCTCCTCTAGGTCAGCAATTTCTGCACTTCCAGCACAGGACTCCAACTAACAATGACATGGAAGACAGACTCACTCTAGTTGATCGAGAAATGGTAAGTAAAAAGGGCAGGACAAACCAGCTGAGACTACAGGCAGTTGTACCATTGTAGAGGAATCACTAGAAAAGCAAGGCAAGGACCTGTAAAGTTGAGGCAAAGTGTATGACCCCTGTCTGTTTTACTGTGCAAAACAGATTTATTTTTAAGAATTCTATTGTAATTTATAGATATGTCACTTTAATACCATCAAAAAGCATACCAAAAAATCTGGTAATAGCATTGCCACAAAGTGATACTACTGTCGATGCAGAGTGATAATACTATCATTCAGAGCTCTGGATGATAGTATTATCAGAAAAGCACAGGAGCGCAAGTGCAACAAAAAGGCTTGTGCTGACTACAAGCTGGCTTTCACTGTAACCACCGCTTATGGTAAAAGCCGACTACATGGTCATCGAAGCACAGGAAGAAAGCACAATGGCTCTCTCTAAAGAACAAAATTCAACACAGGACAGACTAAGATTTGTGGAGAACCAAGAAAATATCAATATCATAAAGAAAACAACATTCAGCCTCTGACTCTTACAGAACTACCTGTCAAAAACAGGTGAGTCTCGACAAATAGAACAAATTCCCACAGAACAGCCAGACATTATACTAGCCAATTTTATATTCCAACTGCAAAACAAGATGATTCGGAATACAAACCTAGTACCATAAGAGGGGAACTAGGAAGCATTGACCATCATCTAAGTAAAAAACAAACATTACCCAGACACAAATTTCCAGGGTTCATCTACCACCTTCAAACAAACCCTAAATGCATTCATGCCAAAACAAAAGTATTTTAAAAAAATGGGCATAGGCAACTGACCAAGGCTAGCAGAACCGCTCACAGAAAACAACATAAATCTACTGTATACCAGGGGCACACTAGTGTACCACTCATCCGCAGCCCTACTCTGCATGCTTTTTTTAAACACAGTGCTCCACTTTGCCCTTAGAACCAGCAAGCAATATCAGCTGAGGTAGGAAGACATTGTACCAGGGAAGGGCAGTGAGGGTAATGAATATCTGGAGTATCATGAGTGCCAGACTAAAATGAGGATGGGGAGAACATTAGAGATGTCTGACCTGTGCCCCCTAGAATGCAACGAAACACAGTGCACCCAGAAAGAGGCCTAATAATCACTTACCATAAATATGCCAACCAAAGACCACCAAACATGCAGAAACCAGATAAACCACTTCATCTTGCATCAACCATAAATCTAAAAGCAACCAGCTATTGGTATACAGTATGTGGATGACAACTGGGGAAAACAAAATCAAAAGTATTATGAAGCTTCTGCAGAAAACAGCAGGTCTTCCCCCTGAAAAGAGAATAATGAATCATTTAACAAGAAAAATTGCTATCCAGATGTGTACGGATTCCAATGTTCCCACCACCGATGTTGCACAACTGTCCGGTCACAAAAACATCCAAAGCATTAATAACTATATTACCCTATCTGAGAGTAAACAAAAATAAATATGTGCCATCATCTCCAGAGACAATCAGCAACCCCGAACCTTCTGAACAAAAACTGCACCACATCATCGCTCAGAAGCAATGCCGGAACACTGTAGCAGCACCAACAGTTCAGCAGGAAATGACGAGTGCCAGCAGACTGACCAGTCAGAATTCAGTTTTCCAGAACATCAGGAAATGTTTTTGGGTCACACTGCAACTTTTATGAAGAAGTGCCAATCAACATTTATCACTCCCCTCCACCAATCAGGCAGAGAAGTTACATCATGTATTCTGACTTTGGTCCAACTAAACACTGACTACAGAGAACAGAGTTCCTTTCAAAAACAGCATTTTAACGTTAAGTGGTTAAGTTCATTTTTTGGTGTTTGCTGTTTGCCACAATCGCTGGCACGTTTAAAAAATTTTTTTAAGGTGTTCCACAATGTTGCTCTACATTTTCAAGTTCTACTTTGAAATTAACTGCTGAAGATGACAACCCATTCAACGTGTGAGCCTCCTTGCAAGACACCAATAAGGTAAGACTTTATCAACAGATCGGATCCCTATACTACAAAAAAATAACAGATAAGTTAGCTTAATCTGGTTCAAACTCAGTTGGTATTCATCTGATCCCCTTCCCCCAGGTCGCACATGAAAATAGGCAGGATTTGTCTAGTGCACTTACCTGGTCAACAAGAACTAAATAAGTAAATAAATGAGGTTAGTGTGTATCAAAAGGGAGTAATAACATCTCGAGGTTCTAGATACATGGGAACCTCTCAAAGTTATTACTCCCTTGTAATACACATTAACATATTATTCTATTTTTACTGTTTCTCACAACCATAAAACATATAATACAATTACATTGTAATAAATTTACATTTATTGGTAAAAAGTTATACACTATTCATAACTCAAGTAGCATATAGATAATACTGATTGGCCAATCATGTGCAACCAGCCTGTGCTGCCGCAGAGGGGATCTGATTACAGTACATCAGACCATGAGAGCAAAGTTTGAGAAGTCTGATATAATCAGAAGCCCAAGGTGGCAGCACAGGCTGATTGGGCATGTGATTGCTAAACCACTATTTTTTATAAAGTATTGGTTTTTGTGCGTGTTTTTTAATTTATTTTTTAATTTTTTTTAAAGCAAATCTGCTAAGCCAACAGGTGCGAGTCTCAGGATGACTCCACTTTGATGTTCATTCGCACCTGGCAGCTAGGCAGTTTCATCTAAAAAAAACCATTAAGCGTGCAGTGGTTCTGAGCACAGGTGGCTGCAGATTTAAGATCAGCTGATATATTGTTGTGCCACAGATGGGTACAACCACATTCCATGACCTTTGAACTGTGGTACAACAAAATTTCAGCAAGGATAGAAATCCATGCTGAACAAGGGCCCACTATACTCAATACATTTCTTCTGTTCATAAACTGTTATCCAGCAAACTCATGTGCAATTAGGTCCCTTCTGGTTGTGATTAGTGATAATAATATTGACTTTTAAGGTTCTCTAAAAGTGTATCCTGTTTTGAAACTGAGCAGTGCAACACACCCACAATAAACATATTATGCTTATTCTGTCATATGACTTACTATAGCTATTTTAATTATGTTGTGCTTTCTGTCTTTTAACAATATGTTTCTTTGCTCCTGCCTCCCTAAAAGACAAATATATATTAACCTGGATATACTGTATGTTATTGCCCATAGCATGTTATCTGTGTTAGTAAATATTGGAAATGTGCTCCAAGATTGTCTTTTTGCATGTGGTAGTGTTCTTATGGGGATATACAAGTGGGCAAAATGATAGGTTTTATTTATTTTAACTACAGGGGCAATTTGTATGAATTGTGTTCAGTAATCAGTACATCTAGCTGGCCAACTTTCCTTATATATGCATTTTTTAGGCCCTACCCACACTAGCACTTTTCCTATGTTTTAAACCATGTTAACTTCGATAACACAGATTAATAGTATTGCAGCCAGACTGCAGTATGGTAAAACCATGCTACAATCCATGTTCAAAAAATGCTTTAAAACCCTGCACAGAGCTGACCCACATGTGTGTTCACAGCAGTGTGAATGCAATCCATGCTGTAACACAGTTTAGAAAATGGGCTTGCAAAATCCCAGGCTCTGATTGACTGATAGCCCTGGCAAGGTGGGCATCTATCAGACAACAGAGCCCGGGTATTAAAAGTGCCAGCCCCAACCAACCTGATTACGTTCGAAATAACTGAGCTGACAGAACGTTGAATTTTAAACAGACACCATTTTTTTTTTTTTTGCTCGCTGGCAGGACAACGGAAAAAGCCAGCCCCCCCCCCGCATCTGAAGTACACTATAAGTTAAAAAAACAAAACATTGGCATCAAAAAAATGAAGCCATCCAACCTCTCGCGCCCACGCCCTCCAAACACCGGCCGATGAATTAGATGACATGCTGGCAGCCTGTCTCCATCTCTGGGGAGACTAACTTAGTCAAGTACCACCACCACCACCAGCTGGTGCTACCGTACCATTCATCAACATAACGCCCCTGCCCACTAGCAACTTTCAATAACTAAGCACTCACGTGGGGCAGTCAGGAAATGGAAAATAGCGGAGTTCCTCACTGCTTTGCCAGACCGCAAGTAAACTGACAACAGCTATCTGTATCTGACCAGGTTATTCTTATTTATTTTTCTGCTACCAAGCTCAGCATTCTTGAATACAGGTCCGGTTTTTTCCACAAACTGTCACCCTGCATTTTAAATTCTCCCACAGTGCCAAGGAAAAAAAGCAGTAGTTCTTTTTGAATTACAGGCAGCACGACCGCATGCTCGGCGCAATTATCGCACCGTTTCCACTTACTTCTCCCTGGCTTGTCCTACTTCCACACTCACCGCACAAAAGTACAAGCATTATAAAAAGGCAAAATTTAAGCCTCAGCAGTTGCAGGACTACCGCGTTCAAACCTTCTCCTTGATGCCTTGCCCGACCCCGCTGCTCTTCAGTTTTGTCTCCACACCAGATCGCTCTGCAACAAAATCCATTTAAATCCAAACACCGTGGTCTCTTTCTCTCTCTCTCTCTCTAAAAAAACAAAAAAAACGGACAGCTACTGTGGGGTAGGGTTGGGGACTGGGGGTTAAAAAATTCTTAGTTTGCCAAGTTTGCCCTTCCCTCTCAATCATTAATAAGGACATCTCAGTGGGGGGTGCAGACAGTTTAGACAGTACAGGTGGAGGAACTATTTTATTACAAAATAAGAGTTTTTACATGCAAACCTAATTATTTTTTCAAACATACTGTACATAATACAGTATTATTTTTCAGCGCAATAATACCCTTCAGGGTGGGTATGGGCTATACCGGACCTTCCAGGAGCTATAAGGCCCTCCGCCTGCAGCGTCAGGCCTCATTACGCCCCTGGGCGGTCCGCTATAGCCCAATACCGCCCACCCTGTCGGGTATTATTGCTTGCTTAAGGCAACCACCACTGCACTGCAATCTTCATTTTTTGGGCAGCAAGAAAGTGAAAAAAAGACTCACAGGCATCACAATGAGCTGCTAGACCAAACAATATAATTCTTCTCCAGATCTGTTGCCTCTCACGATCACAAGTATTCTGGTATGCACTGCAGCACCACGATGCTTTGCAGTACTGCTGCAATCATGCTTGGGAATTTGAGCAGGCAAAGATGGTGTTGGAGTGCAATATGGATACACCGACAACCATAATCAAGTACAGTAATAAAAACATTTTTAAAAAGTTTTCTAAAATTGATGCCAGTGTATATAGGACCTTCGGCTGTGTGCAATTTTCTCAAATCAAAGTGTTTTCAGGGCATCCTGTAGCCATTCATTATATGTAGGTTTTCCTTTATGTAACCAGATTTTGAGAATTTGCTATTTGCCAACATTTGCAATCAGGTAGCTACCATGTCTTCTACTTACTGCAACATCACTGCCAGTTACCTTCTACAGGATACAAATCTCTCAGGTAAACAAAACCTGCATTCCTAGCAACTTGTTTAGCTTGCTTTTAATTTCATTCCAAAATATTCTTATCCCTGTCTTATCCCATCTCGGGTTACTACCTGATATCTCCTAAGTTTTGTACCGCACTCACACAGTGTTGCTTCTAATGGTTATTCTGCAAGTGTAAGACTTGTACCATCATTTGCTGTTCTCTTAATCCTGGTTTGTGTTGTAACTGCACTTATAATTCTGATGTTAATTGACATTAACTTGTGTCTTCAACTGTATGTATTATCAATCACCTGTGATGTCATGTACTTTCCTTTGACTTGGAACCTTTGTAAACGAGCTCATGGCTCAAAGGTATTAATCCTAATATGAATTAAATAAATAAATATTGAATGATTGTAGAGGCGAATAACAAAATCAATTAAAGTAGCGAAAAATTTGAGCTATATAAACCGTTTTGATAATACCAAATTGGTTACCTTGGAATCCTGGTGGACTAGAGGGGATTTATTGTTCCTGTTTGATATATTGCATGACATTGAACTAATGGTCTCCTTGAATATGGACTTTAGAATGGCTCTAAAGGAAACTAGGGGGTAGCTCTTGCAACTTTAAGATATAGCGTCAGAACCTAAAAAGGGAGCACTTTTTCACACAAAGGTTGATAGGCATGTGGAACACCTCCCTCTGGAAACTGTAGCTAGCAAGAACAAAACTGAGTTTAAAAAATGTTTGGATGTTTACCTGGCCTCAAATCCAAATATCAAGTAGTCCCACTGATATAGTGAGTGGGCAGTTCACATGAGCTTACAGCCTTTATTCTGATCTAACAACTCTAGTAAACTCTAGTAGTGCTTGTTTTCAGGTACAGCCAGAGAGGTTATAAGACAATCCACACAATAACAACAAGCAAGGTACAATACAATAAAGGCAAGTGCTGCAAATTAACAAATACAACAGTGCATGTTGTGAAATAGAAAGACAAAAAAAAATACAAAATTCATGAGCTGGCCAGAGGAGCTAGTAAGCTAAAGGCCAGCTGGGGGCATAGACAACAACACTGAGAAAGCAAGCAAAATGTACAATCAACTAGAACAGTTTACCTAGAAATGAAAGAATTGCAGAGACTGGTTCAGTTTAGATAATGCTAATGGGAAGGTTAAGTAGCCTGAGGGGAGGTGACGACAAAAATCATATGCAGGTACAGCTAGAGTTAGCACTGAGGTGCATCTGCAGAGACTTTTTAATTGAATGAGGGAGGAGGGAGGAAGCTACCAACTGCAAATGACAGAGAGTGCCAAAACTTCGGTGCGGTTACACTAAATGCCAGGTCCTCCATGTTTTGGGGACAGTGAGAAGGGATTTTTCATTGAACCTCAGTGGGTAGAACTGATGGAAGGGCTTGAGCAGTGCCACAATGGAAGTGGATGTGCCATTCCTAATTATTTTGTCACTGACACAGCCTAGAACAATGTGAAGACTATTTATGGGGGATAACCAGCCTAGGCAGCTGCACAGAACACAGTGGTGGGTTGCTCGGTTTAGCCAGAGGGTAAATCTGCAAATGTTGTTGTAGGTGGTCTCCCACTTGGAAACAGCGATTTGGAGGCATTAGTGAAGGATGTAAGACCATAATTGAGGGAGGGGAGTAAGACTCCTCTAACAAGTTCTGTGGGCACTGAGGCATGAGGCAGTTCTTATCCCAATATGCCACACCAAGCATGGCATTGACAGTTTTAAAAACATTGTGAATGTGGAGGGAGAAATTAAGGTGTAGATCAACTGTAACCCCCAAGGTATTTAAAGGATGGTGCCACATTCATCAGATTGCATCTGTGCACATGATGGACAGGGAGATTGGGCACTTTCAAAGTTTAGCATGTGACCCAAAAAGCATGGTTTAAGACTGTTTAGCATTCATTACTAACTTGTTTTGGATAAACTAGGCTTGCGGTCTGTGGAACTCCTGCTAGATGGGAGCTGATAAAATTTACATTATTTGAACTGTGAAGGAGCACCAGGTCATTAGCATATAATGTGTCACCACAGGGAGTCATAACAGTAGGAAGACTGATTATAAACAGTGAAAAGAGAATTGATCTGAGAATTGAGCCCTGGGGGACCCCAGTTTTAACAGGGGTTGACAAAGAGATAGAACTACTGAACTTGACTGCTTGTTGTCTGTTAGACAAGTGGTGCCCGAACCAGGTGACAGCATGTGTAGACAGGCCCATGCCATGCAATTTGGAACACAACAGACTGTGACTGACCAACTCAATGGCCTTAGACAGATCAACAAAAAAAAACACCAGTGAGCTGACCCTGGTCCGTGGCAGATTTAATACTGGTGACTACAGTTGTGAGAGCAGTGGTGGTACTATGGTCCTTGCGGAAACCATGTTGCTCAGGTGTGAAGATGTCATGGATGTAGAGGTTTTCAGTACTTTGGTCAGTCACAGCATGCTCAAGTAGCTTGCTAAGGGCATGGAGTATCACAACAGCTTGACAATTTTCAAGACATCTCATGACCACAGCCTTTGGAACAGGGACAACTCCAAAACAACTTCCAGCTTTCTGGAATAGTGCCAGACACAAGGGAAAGGTTGAAGATGTGCATGACTGCAGGGGTTATGATTGGGGCACAAGTTCTCAGTAATTTAGGTTCAGGGCCAACATAACCAGTGCTCTGATATGGAGAGATGCTAGTTAGGAGCTTGAAGTGGCATTGGTTGTCACAACCTTGAGATAAAAAGGAAGATGCTGTGAGGAGGGATCAGGGAGGCATGATATGCTAGTAGAGTCCTCCTAACCAGAGGATGGGAAAATGGAGGTGAAAGCTGTAAGATTCATGCATTGCCAGTTGAAAGCATCAATTGTCTTTGAGTTGCTGCAGTGTACTCCACCTACCATTATGTCACTGGGATGCTGCTTTGAGGAACTTCTCACCAGGCCACTGATATTTCTCCAGAAAGACCTAAAATCTTTTGCAGAAGCAAATTAGCAATCTAGTCACCATCATTACTTCAGTACTGTACTTACTCTGGATTGTTGCACTGTCTCTCTGCAGTCTCTACACCAACCCCACAGGTCCGAGTGCAATGTGACCAGGATGTCCAGGTTCCCCATCCCCCATTCACAGTGTCAGGTTGTTTTCCTACAGTAAGGCACTCACCACTTAAGCACCACTGAAAGCATAAAAAATTCAGGTAGCTTAATAATCATATGCACATGTAACAGGTTTATAGATTATTGCATTTTGATGTCATCATAAGTATTTATCATTTATTGATTTTTAAAGTAATAATACAGCAACAAGAAAAAGAATAAGCTGATTTTGCATAAACATATAATCCAATACATCATACCAACTCTCCTCTCCCATGGAGGGACATGGGTTTCCTCGGCTCTTGGCTACCAACGGTGGAGGGTAACTGGCAGCACCGAGCTGTAAGGAGCCAGGCATTAGGTCAGTTGGGAGGAATGGACCATCCCCAGAGTCACGGAGCACATGCATGCCTCCACATTCATACATGACTGTGTTCAGGGGTCTCAGGATAATGGGGGGGGACAGGAAAATGGGGCACTAGGGGAGGCTCAGTGAAGCCCTGTGTGCAGAGCAGATTGAGATTCTGTGAGGGAAGACTGCAGCTTCCCTGACCCAGGAGACCTGAGAGAAAACAAATATGCCTATATTGCTCGATGAAATAACTTTCCCAAAGTGTGAGGTGTTACAATTGAATCATCAGCAATTAGACGTTAGAGATATGCAAATATAGGCACAATATAACAGTCCATTTACAGACTGTTATACCTGGCAATCCATACCCATTAGCCAGATTATAATCTAACATGTACAAACACTTAGAAATACTGTATCATAAAAATCCACAAAAGCAAATCTCAAAGTCATTTCTGGAGTATTTTGTCACATGGATTTAAAGGACAAATAAATAAGCAATTGGGGGGGTCAATTAAATCGCAAATGCTCCTGGGTAATGGTAGACTAAATGATGCAGATATTTACATATACCACTAACATTCGATGTTTTAAACCCGTGACCATAGCTTTCAATGCAGGAAGCAGACTCACTGCAATGACGTCATCACATAGCACATTAGCACCATTTTGTGAGCCAAGTGGTGGCTTAGCTGCAGGGCTTTTCAGAGCTTTTGTTTACATTTTGGCTTACTTTTTAACTATAATGATAAGGATATAAATCAATGAACTGCAGGTAGACACTACAGTGCCTTAACTCTGCATCCCATATTCTACCATTACCCAGGAGCATTTGCAATTTAATTGACCCCCAAATTGCTTATTTACTTGTCCTTAAAGCTAAACTGAATAGTTAGCTCAGAACACCATCATGGCATATCCGAAAGCTGAGAAAAAGATAAAGGTATTGAAGGGGATTTTTAAACGGATGCAGCACTTACAGCTGTATTTCAGACATGTGCTGCATCCAGGCAAATGCATTGGGATGCTTGCAGCATATTTACAAACATCCCAATGCATTTGTGAAACTTGCCACTTTTTACAACAAAAGAAAAAATTAAGCATGTGTCTAATTTAGATGCATGTATCATTTTCAGGATACAAGTCAGGGTGATTGTGCCCAGAAGTTAGATCACCATATAATGAATGGTAGAATGCTGTTAACCTTAGGAAATCATCATTTCCTAAGGTTGTTAACCTATCGATGTGACGTAGAAATGTTAACCTATCGATGCTACGTCACATCGATAGGTTAACAACAGCGATCAGTCTGTGCATGTGCGCGCCTTTTTTTACAGGGGGAACTGACGGAGGAACACAGCGGTTAGGGAAGGACGAATGGCCTCAGCGGTGACTATTTTTTCAAAAATTAAGCAGCCGTTTTACTTTTTACGAGGGACTATACACTATAAAAAATAATGTATGGTCCCTCTATCAGCAACCGGTCACTGTTAACCGTCTCGAGGTTGCCATGGCGACGTAAACCTCTCAAGCTTCACTCTCGAGGTTTACACGGTCACCCTGGCAACCTCTCGACAGTTAGCAGACCTGTTACTGATAGAGGACCATGCATTATCCTCTATGTAGGCAGTTTAACTATCTTGGTGGATGTCAAGCAGCTCCATCTGTAGAACAGAAGCAGCTGTCTGAAAAATTCTATCCATTTTGTCTCAGACATGATCTGCTCACACAGCACCTTGAAAACAAAATAAAATAACACCACACTCTGACCGTTGCTATAGGTGCTGCTGGTAGAAGATTGTTGCAGTCTCAAGTAAAAACAGAATTAAGGTGGCACATACACCATGCTGGAAGCAGTTTAAAAAATGTGATTGAAGCAAAATCTCCATGCGACAAACACCCTTATGTAGCTCCTTTACATGCTCTGTCAGGGGCCTCCCAGACTCGTTTGTGTGGCACGCCAGTTTAAAATGACAAATGTATATTTTTGCCATACTGAGCAAAACAAAGAAAATAAAAAAAAACTTAAAAGCATACAAAATATTGCACTTTATCATTGTACCAGTGGACCGGGGGAAAATAATGAATGCAATATGCATCTAGGAGTCTACAGTTATGCTTCTTTTTATTTACAGTAGTAAGTGAGTATCAAGGTTTATGTCAGCTGTTCTAGATCTAAGATGGATTCTGCTTTCAATTAGAGTTCTTCAGCTTTTAATTCTTGAAAACACTTCAGAGACATTTTGCCATGTATAAATTTAGAAAGCTGTTCCATGCTAATAAAGATATATACAGTGGTAGTTATATAAAAGTTGACCAGTAATGAGGCATACCTCAGTAGGTGTGATACTGAGTATGGTACAGAGGAATGCCTCGTTAGCTTCAATAGGCAGTAAATAGGTTTTAGCAGTATGCTGAGCCCTTAATTGATTTCCCTATTGTCGTCAGCTTGAATGCACCAGGTGGTGCAGTTTTGAGTTACATTTGTGGTCATATGTTATAAATTTTCAGCAGGTGTCCCCACAGTCTTCCCATTCTCTCCTGCTGTAATTGTACCTGTTAGTGATTTTAATGGACAGTGAAATTGATCAAAGAATAAAATCTGGCAATTAAATTACCAAATGGAGCTGTTGTGTTTTCTGTCTCTCGCTCCATAATAGAATCAGTTATTTTGCTATTGCGACCTAAGTCTGGATTCAGAGCTTTTAACCTGACACAAAATATCCTCAGGGGAGTTGTTTTCTGTGACACTGTTTACTTTATATTCTTCCTCTAAAAAGTGATGTGGATTGTCCTTTATATCGAAACCAGCAACGAAAATTGGAAATTACGTACCTACTGTAATTCTTGATCTTCTTGGTCGAAGTCTCCACCACTCATTCACACTAATGAGATCTAAGCCAGGGGCACTAGAACCCAGTTGGAGCAAATTTTTTCCAAAAGGGTCAGCGCCAGAGGTGGAGTCGCAAGGAGCGGCACCATGAGCTGTGGCTCGTGTGGTAAAGACTACCTTGGCATCAACCCTCCAACCACTTCAGTACCTTTTTTCTGAGGAGGTGCAGCGTAACTAACCTAGAGGGACTAACCTAGGAAAAACAGACCTAAGATAGTCTGAATGACCCATGTAAGAAAGGTCAGCAATAGAGTCTTCACAGCCCAGCCATTGAGGGAGTGAAGACCAGAAACAGATACGTGAGCTTGAGGGATGGTGGGTGGGCATGTGAATGAGTGATGGAGGCTTCATCCAAAAAGATCAAGAATTACGGTAGGTACTTAATTTCCATATCTTCCTGGACATAAAGTCTCCACCACTCATTCACACTAATGGGAGAGTACCGAGCTAATAATCCCCCAAGATGGGTGGCAGGAAAAACTAAGAGCTCACATACTTAGGACAGAAGTCTGTTAAGAATAGTCCTACCAAATGACAAATGTCACCTGGCATGGACATCCAAAACATAGTGTTTCATGAAGGTATGCACTGAGCTCCATGTAGCTGCATAGCAAATATCTGCAATGGGCCCGTTGCGGATTTCCACCAGAGATACTGCAACTGCTCTAGTAGAGTGAGTGTACACTCTGCCTTCCAGCTTGACCTATGCCATAGAACAGCAGTGGCAGAGGCATGCTACTAGCCACACTGAAATGCACCTAATAGTGGCAGGTTGACCCAGTCGGGTCTAGCTGAAGGAAACAAACAGTTGCTGAGCCTTGCAAATTTCTTTTGTTCTATCCAGATAGAATTGCAGCACTCTCTTAACATCCAAACAATGAAAGTCACATTCTCCTTCATTCTGAAAATTAGCAAAGTAGGTAGGCAGGACTAAAGGTTGGTTTAGATGAAATTCTGAGACAACCTTAGGGAGAAACTTAGGGTGAGTCCTAAGAACTACTTTGTCTTTATGAAATACAGTGTATGGGGGGTCTGTGACCAGAGCGTGTATTTCAGAAACTCTATGGCTGAAGTGATGGCCACCAGGAAGGCCGTTTTCCAAGTGAAGAACTTCAACTCACAGGTAGCTAGAGGCTTGAAAGGTTTCCAAGTGAGCATGTCTAGCACAAAGTTAATGTCCCAGGCTGCAACTGGATGTCTGATAGGAGGTCTGGTATGCAGAATACCCTTAAGAAACCTCTTAACTACAGGTAACTGAGCCAGAGACAAGGATTGTACTGGCTCATGATAAACTGAAATTGCACAGGAATGAACTTTGACTGTGGAGCACTGCAGACCTGAATTTGAGAAGTCTAAAAGGTACTCCAAAACTATTTGGTGGACAGAAAAAAGGGTTCAAAGAGGATTTTGTACACCAGAGTGAGAAATGCTTTCATTTGGCTGTGTAGGTTTTTCTAGCAGCTGGCTTACGTGCAGCCAAAAGAATATCTGTAACCCTATGGGAAACATTGAACCTATTCACTTATATCTCTTCAGGAGCCAAGCGTGAAGGTCAAGCACCTTCAGATTGGGAAGAACCACGGGACCTTGGGTCAGCAGGTTCTTCTGCAGGGAAAGTGCTTTCAGGGGGATTTCTGACAGACTGTTGAGCAGCGGGAACCATATCTGTTGAGGCCAGAAGGGAGCAATGAGAATCATTTTGTCCCCCCGAGACTCAAATTTGAGAAGTACTCTCTGAATTAGGGGAAGAGGAGGAAAGACGTACAGAAAGCATTTTGTCCACTGCAACCTGAACGCATCCTGACAGAAAATGCCAGGTCCTGGATTTCTGGAGCAGAAGAGAGGCAGTTTTGTGTTGAGTGGGGATGCATAAAGGTCCAGGTCTGGAGTTCCCCACTCTTCGAAGAGTGACTGAGCGATGGTTGAGTCGAGAGACCACTCGTGAGGATCTGTCTCCGTTCTGCTGCGATGGTCTGCCAGTTCGTTCTGCACTCCTGGCAGGTAAACCACGTAGATTAGAGCCTGGTGCTCCAGGCACCATTCCCACACTCTCATAGCTTCCATGCATAATGGGCAAGAGTGTGAACAGCCCTGCTTGTTGATGTAATACATCACTGTTTTGTTGTCTGTTTGAAGGAGAATGTTCTTGTGACAGAGTATGTCCTTCAAGGCCCGGACTGCATAGAGGATGGCTCTCATTTCTAGGACATTTATGTGAAGCTGGGACTCGGCCTGAGTCCACATACCTTGGGTGTGGAGATTCTGGCAGTGAGCTCCCCACCCCATCAGGGACACGTCCATGGTAATGGAGATCTGATGATCCAGAGGAGCAAAGGGATACCCTTCCAGAAGGTTGTCCTCCTGTGACCACCCAGTGAGTGACTTCCTTAGAGGTTCTGTCACCTTTATGGGAAAGGACTGAGGGTGAGTGGTTGGAGACCACTGAGTATTGAGCATCCACTGAGAGGTTCTCATGTGGAGACATGCTAGGGGTACAGAGAACACTGAGGATGCCATGCAACCCAGCATTCATTGCATCAAGATAGCTTGAATTTAGTTGTCTTCTCTGATGTACATCTGTAGGATATCGCTCCATCTGTCCTCCAGGAGAAAAGCCCTTGCACAGGAGGTGTCCAGAAGAGTTCCTATGAAGATGAGTTTCTGGGAGGGTTGCAGCTGTGATTTGTTGAGATTTAGCAGGACTTCCATGGATGTGAGGAAGTCTGAAGCTGTGGCTATAGTGTCCAGAGTTTCCTGTCTGGAGGGGCTTGCTAGAAGCCAGTTGTCTAGATATGGGAACACTTGAATTCCAATTTTCCTGAGATGCATTACAAGAATTGCACACTTTATAAAAACTCACGGCGCCAAGGATAGCCCAAAGGGCAGGACTCTGAACTCATAATGTTGACCCAACGTCACAAACCTTGGTGATTTGGGTGTATAAGAATGTGTTGGTAGGCATCCTGCATGTCCAGAGAGGCTAGCCAATCGTGTTGGTGAATCAAAGGTAGCAGGGTACCTAGAGATATCATCTTGAACTTTTCTCTGTGAAGGCATTTGTTTAACTTTCTGAGATCCAGAATGGGGTGCATGCCGCCAGTTTTCTTCGGAACTAGAAAGTAATGGGAGTAGAAACCCATGTTTTGTTGGTCTGGTAGAACTACTTCTGCTGCCCTGTTGTTCAGAAAGCCTTGTACCTCAGAAGCAAGAAGGTCTGACTGTACTGTCGACAGCCTAGGCTGTTGTTTGGGGGGATGATCCGGGGGGGGGTTCTGAAAGATTGAGCGAATACCCCTCACGGATTATCCAGAGGACCCATTTTTCTGATGTTATAGACTTCCACCGGTCATAGAACTGAGTCAGACATCCTCCCACAGCTGAGGAAGAGTCCCCCTCAGGCAGTTGAGGTGGGACCTGGGCCAAGAACTCAGAAGGTGGCACTGGGCACTTTGGGGCCTTGTGACTTCTGTTGCATTTTCTTTTGTGGCTGCGGGGTGTGGTTTTTGTTAAAACCTCCCCTGCCTTTGCCCTGAAAGGACTGATAGTTGTGAAATTGATGCCTGTTGGCACCCCTCCCCCGAGAGGGGGTGGGTGCTGGTCGAGCTCTCTTAATGGCTGACCTAGTCTTCTGTGTAGCCTCTGCAGCTTGTTACACCTGGGGTCCTAACAGATACATACTGTCGAAGGGTAAGACCGTGACTTGCTGCTGGACATCATTCGTGAAGCCTGATGTACATAGCCAAGAGTGGCAATGGGTACAAATGCCCACCACCACCGCTCAAGAAGCAGTATCTAAAGCATCCACTGCAGCTTTAACCTGTTGGTTATTGGACTTGATACCCCTGGTTATGGTGTGAAGTAGCTCTGAATTAGTTTCTTACTCAGGCAGAGCTTCTACCATTTGCTTGAGCAAATGCCAAAGGACATACTCATATTGAGAAAAATAGCCCTGGTAGCTGGCAATACGCATACCCAGGGTGGAGGTAGCAAAGTATCTCTTACCTAAGGTGTCTATCTTATGAGATTCTTTATTTATAGGCCAGGCTGTAGATGTCTGAGGGAGGATGTCTTTGTCATTCTCTGCTAAGACTACAATGGGATCTGCAAAAGCTTGTGAGGCCAAAATGGGTCGATCCTTGGGAGCAGCATACTTCCTATCTATGGACTAAGCCATGGAAGGGATAAGAGCAGGATTGTTCCATACCATCTGAGAAAGGGTCTCAAAAGATGGTTGTACTGGAGGAGTTAAATCCATAGGGATCTCTGGGACATGTAGGTATTGGAGTCTTAAAAGCTTCCCAGGATCAATTTATGTAGTCTGGAGAGAAAGAGTGGAATTTAAATTTTTCAGCAGTGACTTAAAGGAAAGGTCTTCGACCACAGGTTCTGCAACAGGATTGATCCCTGCTCCTTCAACATCATCACCCAGCTGAAGATCTGGGTCAGGCTCAAAATCATCTCCTAACAGTCCTTCTCTTTCTCTACTTACATGCCAAAGAAGAGCTTGAGGCTGAACAGTGCCGAGAATGGGACTGTTTTCTTTTACGCATTCGGGGGGACCGCCCATCCCCCTGAGCATTGGACCATCCATTGTCCGATCAACCCTCCAGGGAGGGCGGTGGACCAAACCCAGCCCGGTTGACTGAACAGCTTTCATATGAAGTCTCCCTACCATGACCTGACCCACTCATGGTTGACTCCATCAATGGAGGGCAAAGACTTCTTTATTATAATCAATAAAATTAAATCTAATCGGTACTTGTTTCAAAGATAAATTACAAAACAATAAACTTAAAACTATGCTGCTAGTTTGAAGTTTGACTCCCAGTGGGCGAGCGACGTCATCACTGAAGCACACTCAATGGTGGGGAAAAAAGGAATTGAGGTAGTTGGAGGGTCGACACCAAGGTAGTCTTTACCGCACGAGCCACGGCTTGCAGTGCTGCTCCTCACGGCTCCACTTCTGGCGCTGACCCTCTTGAAAAAGTTTGCTCCCGCTGGGTTCTAGCACCTCCGGTGTAGATCCCATTAGTGTGAATGAGTGGTGGAGACTTTATGTCCAGGAAGATTAACCTTTTCTGTTGAAAGAGGTATGGAACCAGAGTCTGTGGTGGTGACCATTATGTTATAGTGAGAAATTTCTTGATCTAGAGGACCTGCTTCCCTGGTCCACAGCACTAGTAAATGCTGGAAAATCTTTGAAGATGTCACTGCTCATCCATGCACTTCACTGAGCCCTTTAGACTGCAGGGAGATTTTGTAGATTTTTAAGTGTAAAACAGTGTGGGTTCTGTGATTTACCAATGACAAGTAAGAGGAGCACACAATACTAATAGGCTAACTCTGATAAATGCTGTTTAAGTTTTTTAATACCTTGGAGTGTGTTTTCCATGAGACAGCATCTATTGCTTGACATCCTTTGCTGTGCACTCTGCTTGCTCATGAGCTCCCTACTTTTGTTGTATTTGTCTCGGTGTGACATTCTTCATAACTGAAATTTAAAAAAAATGCCTCTACACAGCTCTTCACACTCCAGTGTAAAATCAAGGAAATGTTGTGCCATTTACATCTACTTTTAATATTTACATTTAGTAGTCCAGGTTAAGGAGAATCCATTTGTTTCAGACATTAATACATTGTTGCATTGCATTGTACTATGTATTGTTCCTGTACCTCCCGGGTCATGCCTGAAAATAGTCACTTGCTGGCTAGTGCACTTACCCGGTTAACAAAAACTAAATAAATAAAATAAATAAATAAAATTGTTAATGGGGCGATTGGGGCAATAAAGTTTCCTCACTGTAATAAGTCTTTACTGGATTTTTGTTTTCTGTGTACAGCAGCCCGTGTACAGCAGATTATGGAACTTTTATGTTCAGGTTCTGTCTTTTTAAACCTCACAAATGATCTGCATCACTTTGTGTTTCTGTTTTGTTTCAGCAGTTGTTGATTTTTATTTCTTTTCATTATGAGAACAGATGCTGCCATTCTGTATATAATGAGGCAATGTTTGGTATCTGTCTGATTTGGATGTTCCTATTAGTTAAACACTGGGTCAAAAAAAATCCAAAGGAAGACAAACAGAAAATGGTATTCATATTTTAAAACAAAGCCTGCAAAACAAAGCACCAAAATGAAATATGATAATGGCTGCTTTACTGAATATGTAGATGCCCCAAGTCCCATTCAGATGCAGAAAATGATAAACTATTCTTTAAGACCATGCATGCAATTCAAAATTTGAACGAAACAAAAAAGGTCTTTTTCAACTTTCACATATGTGCAATCCAATCAGTCTCCAGTTTGGAAGAGCTTTTTCACAAATTAAGTGTGAAGAGCTAGCTCGGTTTTTCACAGATAAGGTTTCCAGCATCAGGTCCGAAATCGGCCCTGCTCTCTCTATGAGAGGCTGTGGTAGTTGATGGGGGGCGGTGAACAACCGGTCCGTCTGGACGGATTTCAGCCGACCAGAATTCGTGGACATTGTGAAGATTGTCCAGACCTTGCTCCCAACCTATTGTAGTTTGGATCCGGGCCCTACCTCCCTTTTAATGGGATCCTAGCCGAAACTGTATGGAGATCCTTGGAGAGGGAAATCTTTCCAGATCCCTTAAAGGAGGCAGTCATTCGACTACTCCTTAAAAAAACCCTTCTTGGATCCTGATGATCCAGCTAACTACTGACCTATCTCTAACCTGCCCTTTGTGGGGAAGGTTATTGAGAAGGTGGTTGCACTGCAAC
This sequence comes from Neoceratodus forsteri, assembly GCA_016271365.2. Taxonomy (NCBI): domain Eukaryota; kingdom Metazoa; phylum Chordata; order Ceratodontiformes; family Ceratodontidae; genus Neoceratodus; species Neoceratodus forsteri. The sequence continues at coordinate 993,090,827 of CM057449.1, forward strand.
TGGATGATCACTTGATCACTCACAATGTCTATGAGGCTCTCCAGTCTGGTTTCAGGAAGAGGCATAGCATGGAGAATGCCCTTGTTTGGGTATTAAATGACCTCCTAATGGCGAGATATCGAAAGGCTCGTACCATTTTGGTCCTCCTTGATCTTGCAGCAGCTTTTGACACTGTGGACCATGAGGTGCTTTTGGAAACCCTGCGGTTCCTTTGTGGACTGTCAGGTACAGTCCTTGAATGGTTTCGATCTTTCCTCGTAGGCAGGTCTCAGAGGGTGGTTACTGGAATTTATTTTTCTGATGCCTTCCCCCTGTCCTGTTGAGTCCTGCAGGGCTCAATATTGGAGCCCATGTTGTTCGCAGTGTATATGCTACCATTGGGAGAGATCATCAGGCGATACGGCTTGAGTTTTCACTGCTATGCAGATGATACTCAGCTGTATATGTCCTTTGTGCATTGGTCCATGCCTTCATTGCCACCTGTCTTGACTACTGCAATGCCCTCTTCCTAGGGCTGTCTGGGGTTGATATCCATCACTTGCAGCTAGTGCACAATGCTACGGCCAGGCTGTTGACTGGTACCTCCAGGACCAGTCACATTATGCCTGTGCTGCGTGAACTGCACTGGCTGCCAGTTTAGTGGCATATCACTTATAAGGTGGGTTTGCTTACCTTTAAATCCCTACATGAACAGGAACCAAACTACCTGATAGATCTCCTGACTCCATATTCCCCCAATCACTCTCTCTGATCCGCCTATGAGGGATCGCTAGAGATTCCCAGGGTTCATCTTAAAACATCCGGTGCTTGAGCTTTTTCATTTGCAGTACCAACCCTGTGGAATTCTCTACCTCATCAGTTAAGAGAATTCCTGACTATCAGCAGTTTTCAATCTATGCTGAAAACGTATTAATTTTCTTTGACCTTCCCTGACTAATTAGTTGACTGATTTTAAATAATTTGTCATATTATCTGTCTTTATTGTAATTTATATTATGTTCAGCACCTTGATTATGAAAGGTACTATATAAATAAAGTTTGCTTGCTTGCTTACTTGGGAGCTACAACTCATTTTCAGTGGTGTCCAGATGTTGCCATACCAGCAGCTGGATGGATTGTAGAACTGTAAGATGAGGTTTTATGGATACAGTCACAGGGTGATCTTTTTTCTGTGGCAGTGGCATTATCATGGAGCTGAATGTGGTCAACCTTCCCTTGTATTATGTAATTACACTAACATACTATCTGTCAGATATTATTGTAATACATTATCCGATCTGCATTGCCTGCATGTGTTTACCTTTCTGTGCATAGCCATATACAAAGACATGTTGCTGATTAACTCTTAGTTACTCTGAAGATCATTTTGAAAATGGTTTTGCTGCTTTGGTAACATAAGTCGGGAGGTACCGCTTAGGTTACCCTTTCAAAATTAATGAACTGCATTTCAGTGGTTTTGTATATGGCTATGTATAGAAAGGTAAATGCATGCAGGCAACACAGATTGCACAATGTATTACAATAATATCCGACAGATAGTACATTGGTGTAATCACATAATACAAGGGAAGGTTGACTGCATTCAGCTCCATGATAATGCCACTGCCACAGAAATGACGCAATGTCAGCCTTCTCCAATACGTTTCAAAAATATGTTGGGTTTTTTTGTAGACTCTGTTTATGCTCAATATCCTGGAACTCTCTCAGGCTGCCCCTGCTCACCAACTATCACTATATCACCCATCAGATGCCCTGCCTCCTAAGAGGTAGCCACCCTCCACCAACCTCCTGCTGGCAGAACCCCAGCTCTGAGCCCCCCGAGGTAGGGCCACATTCACTCCAGTGCTCTATCTATGAATCTAGTGTGTGGGCCAAGGTGGTGGAAGGATGGGGGGAGACAAAGGCTCGATAATGGGTGTGTGGCCATGTGATCCAGAGTGGAGCTGTTGCCTATCTGGGCACAGGATTTTGGCTTGTTGTTTCCCCCAGGAGCATGGGCATGCAATGATATCAGCACGGCTGAGCTGTAGACATCCGCTGTGTTCCTCCCCTTAGCAGATCCATGCTAGTTATACTGCTGGTCTTCACCAGGGTCCCTACTATGCTGGAGGCATCCTGTATCCCTCCCCAGGAAGAGGAGAGCAATCCATCGGATGCTTGATCCTCTCCTTCCCCTGCTGATCCCCAGTGCCTGAGCTCATTCCTGAACTCAGGTCACCAGCATGGCACAAGGTGTGGTGTCCAGCGCCTCAATCCTCAGCACCACCAGGCCGGCCTCAAAAATATGGTTTTGATAAAATATTTTGCACAATCAGTACTTATGAAAGTAACTGAAGTTGCCACACGCATTATCATCAGATGTCCTTGGTAAAGCATTATGTGCATTATGCAAGCACAGATCAGTTTATCTGGAACTGATTTGCCTTTGAATAATATACAGTAGATAATGCTTTACTGTGCACCTCTGATGATAATGCATGCTGCAATTTAAGTCACTTTCTTAACTGCTGGTTTTCCAAATTTTTTATTAAAAAACATATTTTTAAAGTGTTGGATGAAATAGTAAATTGGTGTTGCTGTCCAGTAGGAATGAAGTGAAACAACTTCCCTTACACACACACAGACACACACACACACACACACACACACTCCTTTCTCTCTCTCCTGCAACAGTATTCCAGAGATGGTGATGTCATTAGACTGTGTTTCTACCTGCTGGCTTAAAGTACAATAATCAATCCAGAACATAACCAAAGGAAAAAAAAAAAACAGAACAAGCTCCCAGTGTAGTAGTTCAGTGCTGTTAGTTTTCCTTGCTAATCTGCTGGCAGGTCCTGGTATCTCTCACCTTCACTAACTAGCACGTAATGTCTTAACAGAATGTATCAAAGAACCATGCTGTTGTGTGGCAAAAAAATGATTATCAGCTTAATGCTAGGGTTATTTTTTGAACCTTACATGTAAAATGATCAGACAACTTTTGCATTCCATGTGTTTCTCCTTCCATTTAGTGCAATCCAAACACAGTACCAATTGGCATTTGTTTTTCTTATCTGTGTGTTTAAAATCGTAATTTCATAAATTAAAATTCTTCTTGTAATGAAACTGGACTTTATAAAAAAAGTTGATGGGCTTCTGCTGCTTACCAGTAGTACCAGGAATGCTGCTTAGTATTTGTACATGATGCTTAAATGGTAAATCTATGAAACAATATAATGTAAATCACTGTACATGTGATGTCTCTGCAGTATGTTACTGCAGGCTCCCTGCAAAATGGTACTGACAAGGTTGCACATTGTTCAAGTGATATGTGCTAGCCTAGAAGTGTTACGTTAGGTAGAGCCTTAATAAAATGGAGGGTGGGTGGGCAAAGAGGGACTGTGAAAAAGTAGGGATACTGAATGAATACTTCTGCTCAGTATTCACAAAAGAAGAGGAGGGGGAGGTACCTAATCCAATCAATAGAAGCAATATGGATGGGGGGTCAATACCAGTGCTTTCACAGAAGAAAGGGTTCTGAAAGAACTCCTAAAACTGAAGGTGGACAAAGCAATGGGGCCTGAAGGGATTCACCCCAGAATTCTAAAAGAACTAAGGGGACAGCTAATTACACTACTGACTATCCTTTTTAACAACTCATGGGAGGGTGGTGTAGTAACTAAGGACTGAAGGAAGGTGGTTGTGATTCCCCTTCCCAAAAGTGGGAACAAAGCAGATGCAGTGTTAGGGAAAATGATGGAATCACTTCTGAAAGAAAGAATTGTTGGGTCCCTAGAGGTCAGTGGGGCAGAGGACCCAAGGCAGCATGTATTTACAGCAGGAAGGTCATGTCAGAAAAATCTAATAGATTTCTTTGACTGGGTGACCAAAGTAGTAGTCCAGGGAGGGGCTGTGGACATGGTTTACCTAGACTTTAGCAATGCATTTGACACAGTCCCACACAAAATATTAATAAACAAATTAGCCAGCCTGGGAGTGGGTCCCAGGGTGGTAGCCTGGGTAAAACATTGGCTGGACAACAGGACACAGAGAGTAATAGTAAATGGAGTCCACTCCAAAGAAAGAGAGGTTACTAGTGGGATACCATAGGGTTGAGTATTGGCTCCAATCCTTTTTAATGTCTTTATAAGTGACATTGCAGAGGGACTGGAAGGAAAAGTATGCCTCTTTGCAGACAACACAAAGATTTGCAACAGGGATGATACTCAAGGGGTGGTGGAAAGGAAGAGAAGGGACTTGGCAAGCCTGGAGGAATGGTCAAAAGTATGGCAGCTTAGATTCAATGCAAAGAAGTGCAAAGTAATGCACCTGGGAAACAAAAACCCAAGGGAAGAGTACACAATGGGGGAGGGGGGTAGTAACAACAACAAAAATGAAAAGGGACCCGGGTGTAGTCATATTAGATGACCTAAAGGTAAGCAAGCAATGTGAGAAGGCAGTAGGGATGGCTGGGGGGATACTGGGATGTACAGGGAGAGGCATCACCAGTAGAAAACAAGAAATTGTTATCCCTCTGTACAGACAGTTGGTGAGACCCCATCTGGAGTACTGTGTGCAGTTCTGGAGACCCCATTCTCTACAAAGACATAGACAGGATAGAGGGAGTCCAGAGGAGGGCAACTAAAATGGTGCAGGTTCTGCAACAGACGCCATACAAAGAGAGACTAAAGGAGCAGATATGCACAGTTCTGCAGTAAGAGAAGTGACCAGCAGGTTTGACAAGCACAAGCAGCATGTCTCAACTGGTAAGAAACTCACCAGAGAATGGAGATCCTCAGAGCTGGACTAATAATCCACTCCAAATGTTACATTTCACGATTAACGGCCCTGTAAATTTCCACTGTTACAGAACCCCAAATACGCGCCCCTAGAGTGAACACTTCTGGGTGTGGGAGAAGAGACAAACAAAGTTGTGGAGCAAAGAATGAGTAAGCAAAACAAGACAGAAAGCTGTTGGGAAAAATCTTATTTCTTGTGCATGAATAATATGCTAACTGTTCTTAGGTAGTTTGGCATATGTTGCATTTTGCATGGTGGCAGAAAGCAGTTCCAGGGTGAACGTCATTGTTAGACTAGAACTATGTAAAAACAAAATCAATCCTTTATACATGGTATGTCTCTTTATTTCTCAGCAGGACTTTGCAGTAGTAGCACAAGTTGTAACAGCAAGAGCCATGTTACAAAGTGCATTAATCCCCTCGACAGGTGGCATTTCCCAGGAATTAATGCATGGCTGGGTGGTGGGAAGCACTTGGCCCCACCCAACCATGCATTAATTCCTGGGAAATGCCTCCTGTCTCTGTGATTAAAGCTTACTTAATATGTATACCCTTGAGGAAAGGAGGGAGAGGGGGGACATAATAGAAACCTTTAAGTACCTCAAGGGAATCAACAAAGTCCAAGATGGTAGCATCTTTTAGAAAAAGAGATGTGTAAGAACAAGGGGACACAATTTGAAGATAGAGGGGATGGCTCAGGGGCAATGTGAAGTATTTTTCACAGAGAGGGTGGACACATGGAACGGCCTTCCTGAGGAGGTTGTGGGGTCAAAAACAGTGGGGGAATTCAAGAATGCATGGGACAGACATAAGGCAATTCTTGTGGGGGGTAGGAAAAAGTAGGCTGTTGGTAAACTAGGATCTGCAGCTTATTCAATAGGTAGGGAAATGGGCAGCCTAGGTGGGCCAAGTGATCCTTATCTGCCATCAAAATCTATATTTCTATGTTTCTAGAGCCCTCCACTGGGCTGTCCCTACCCCAGAACTGCACTGCAGAGTGCCCCCTTTTCAATTCCCTAGATCAAGCTACTGTACTTGCTGCCAATAATACTGATTCATGACTTCACAGTAGTAGGATTCTCAATACACAGTCTATCACCAATAAATATGTGTACACACACCCAAACTGTCCCCCCCAACGTAGGAAAGGAATATGGTTTACTCTACTGTAGCACTCTTTATATACTGTACATTGTACAACAAAGCACTACACTATTCATGAAGAGATGGCAGCAGGCTGAGCACACAGAGACCCTTTCATGAAGTTGAGAGAGGTTCAGTTAAGGGGGATTACAGAAAAAGAAAGGGTAAGAGAAACAGAGAGACAGTTAACACACAGAAATCAAGTGACTTGCTCAAGGTCACACAGTAAGTGATGCTATTGGGATTCAAACTTGGGTGTAATGTCTCGTATTGAAATGTCAAAAATAAGCGTACAGTAGGTAATGGTGGGCAAACTGTTTTTTTTTTTTTTCAGCACAAAGTCTTTTGAATTCTACCAGGTCCCCCCCCCAAAAAGAAAATACCACCACCACCATTACCAAGTCACTGTGTCCTCCAGCGTGGGGACTGCTGGCATTTAAATAATTAAAAAACAGCATTAGCTGCTTACTGTATATAATAGATGCAAGGGTGAGAATGAATTGCTTCCCTGCTCTGTGGTTTGTTTTTAACAGTTTACGAGTTTTTTGGTTTTTTTTTAATCAGGACAAAATTGTTAGTTCTGTTGAGACTAATAAATCAACATATTTAGTGTCACAATAGATGTGACATGAATCATATACTGTTAATATACCAGTAGGTATAATTATGAGATGGACTAATAGGAAACTAGATTTTATACATCATGTAATTGTCTCAGACATGTTGGATGAAATGTACTAATAAATTTTATGCTACCTGTTGTATTTATGAAGTTTCAATAAAGCCTTGCAAATTAAAACAAAACAAACAAAAACAGCATTAAGCCCTGTTTGATGCCCACTAGTTCTGGCTCTTGAGAGTGAGGGGTGGGGAGTGGAGGGATCTGAAATTAATCTGCTGCTAAGTATACAAGGCTGGCTGGGATGAAGTGTTAGTGTACATGCCCCTGTGGCATGATATCATTTTTTGCCACCCATGCTTCGATGTTGAAGCTGCAATTTGTTTTGTAAACAAAATCTGTCATAATCATTTTTTTATATGTTTTTGTTTCTGCCACCCTCCAGTTTTTTGTGTACGGCCACACCCCCAGAATGATGTCATGAAAAAGAACTGTCAATGTTTTACATACAGCAACAAGGAACTCTGAGCAAATTATAAAGATGACTTAAATGTTCATTACTCAGAGGTGCTGTCCCTTATTGTGGTAGTGGGGACTGCAGAACAGCACCTAATATGTAGATGTATGACCTAGTTCTAGAGAAGCTTGAAGAAGCTAAGTACGTGTGCACATGGGCAGACTAGGTGGGCTGTATGCCCTTATCTGCTGTCAACATCTATGTATATATGTGTGTATATATATATATATATATATACAGATATATATATATATATATATATATACACACACACACACACACAGTACATAGCAGATTTTTCTGTATCCCTTATCAAAGGGCAGCTTCCTATGTCAGTAGTGTTTACAGTAGTACAGTCTGTTGAAAAGTTTCTGGAAAACTGTTTTTGTGATGTAGATAGACCAAAAAGATAATGCCAGTCTGTTAGATGTTGTTTGACTTATTGCCTGCTGGTGAAGTCACAGGTCTGAAGTGGCAGTGCCTGTCAGAATGTGGGAGTGTGATTATACTTTTCTATGTTTATGTTATAGGGCCTGAATGACTTTAAGTAATTCAGGAGTGTAATTATGGGTTAGACTACTTTTCTTTTTCTTTGGTGTCCAGCTTCTGCTGTTAGTCCAAAATTGTGAAAGAAAAAGGATGTCTGCAATACCAAGAATGACCAACTGAGGTCTCTGTTTCAACAGTGCTTAAAAACTTTTTTTCCCTTGCATGATATCATGGTTGGGGCTTGCAACTCTGAGAAACAAGCATCTGTCAATGCCGAATGTTTGCTTGCTGGCATTGGCAGTGGTAGTGTAGAAGTTACAGAGCTGCGTAATAGGAAAGGCAGTGAAGTATTGAACTGAAGCCAACCCCACCACCACCCCCCTGCAGAGAGTGACAGGCATTGGGGTGTGCCTTTGGGTCGTCAGGCATAATGGCCATGCCATTTCACCACACCCCACCCTGCAGACACTGACAAGTGTCACGGTGTTCCTTGGGGTCTTTGGCCCTTATGCGCACCCCATTCCATTAGCAAATACTGTGAGATGGGTGCGATATAGGAGAATGGGGTGAACTCTGGGGCCGAAGAGTCCAAGGCATACCTCGATGCCTCTCACTGGCTGCAGGGTGTGGAATAGTATGAGCATTACAGGCAAGAATCCCAAGTCACACCCCTGATGCCCGTCATTCTCTACAGGGTTGGGCGTTATGGTTGGAAACCCTAATACCTCAGGCATTCGTTGGTATTTTCACTCCAAATGTTCAACATGCTTTTTGTGACCCCACCTCATGAACAGGGGAATATCAGTTTGTTAGCAAGCTGCTTATGCACAGTGACTACGGCATTTTTAGCACCACAGGTGCAAAAACATTCCAAACAGGATGTAAAAATGACAGCTGTACTGATCATGGGAGGTGTAAAAATGGCAATGTTGCAAATCTGCAGTAAAATATTTAAAAAAATGGTGAAGTCACGAGCGTACATAGAAACTGTACAGCACCCGTAATATAATTAGGTTGGATTTTTTACAGCAGATTGTCAACTCAGGCATTTGGTGCCTCCGATCATGAACAGTGTCACTGTGATTTTCTTTATCTGTCCCGAACAATGATTTCCCACAGCGACCATGCATCTCTGCGCTGAAAGTGTGAAAACACACTTCGCCATGTTGTGAAAAATGACAGCTGTACTGTAAATAAGGAAGTGTGGAAAATGCCACTGGTGAAAATCTGCCTTAAAATATTACAAAGTCATGAACTTACGAGGGTGCGTGGAAACTCGCAATGCTCACTAAGTAACACAGTCATTTTATGGACTTTTGTCACCAAATTTTCAACATAGCCATTTTAAGACCTCTGCTCATGAACAGTGTAACTGTGATTTTCTTAATCTGTCCCAAACATTGCTTTCGCACACCAACAGCACCATTGTGCGCTACATGTGCGAAAACACATGTTGGGCGGCATATGCAAAATGGCAGCTGTACTATTCATAAGGAATTGTAATAAAATGGCAATGTTGAAAATCTGGAGTGAAAATATTAAATTTGCAAACTTATGAGCATGCATAGGAACTGCGCAACGCACGCTCGTAAAACAGTCATTTTTAGGAATTTTTTCACCAAATTTTCAACATAGCCATTTTAAGACCTCTGCTCATGAACAATGTCACTGTGATTTTCTTAATTTGTCCCGTATATTGATTTTGCACACCGACTGCGCCATTGTGTGCTACATGGGGGAAACACATTTTGGGTGAGATGTGAAAAATGACAGCTGTACTGCTCATAAGAAGGTGTGGTAAAATGGCAATGTTGAAAATCTGGAGTGAAAATATTGAAAATTCGCGAACTTACGAGTGTGCGTAGGAACTGCGCAACACACGCTTGTAAAACAGTCATTGTTAGGAATTTTTTCACCAAATTTTCAACATAGCCATTCTAAGACCTCTGCTCATGAACAGTGTCACTGTGATTTCTTAATTTGTCCCATACATTGATTTCGCACACCGACTGTGCCATTGTGTGCTACATGGGCGGAAACACGTTTTGGGTGAGATGTGAAAAATGACAGTAAGAAGGTGTGGTAAAATGGCAATGTTGAAAATCTAGAGTGAAAATATTGAAAATTCGCAAACTTACGAGCATGCATAGGAACTGTACAATGCACGTTCATAAAAGTCATTTTTTGGAATTTTTTCACCAAATTTTCAACATAGCCATTTTAAGACCTCTGCTCATGAACAGTGTCACTGTGATTTTCTTAATTTGTCCCGTACATTGATTTCGCACACCGACTGCACCATTGTGCGTTACATGGCCGGAAACACGTTTTGGGTGAGATGTGAAAAGTGACAGCTGTATTACTCATAAGAAGGTGTGGTAAAATGGCAATGTTGAAAATCTGGAGTGAAAATATTGAAAATTCGCGAACTTACGAGCGTGTGTAGGAACTTCGCAATGCACGTTCGTAAAACAGTCATTTTTTTGAATTTTCCACCAAATTTTCAAAATAGGCTTCTTGTGAGCCCACGTTATGAACACTGGCAGTGTCATTTTGTTAATCGGTCCTGAAAGGTGATTTCGCATAGTGACTGCGAAATCACCCTTCAGGGCCTAATAACACCATGACAGTGACAGCATTCATGAGAAGGGGTCCCAAAACCCCATGTTGAAAATTTGGTGCAAAATTCCAAAATGCCTGAGATATGCAACAAAGTTGAAAACCCCTATCTATCCCATTATACAGCTTACCGGCACTTCCTCAGTTGCAGGTCGGCTTTGAAGAGTGCAGTTGTGTTCCGGTCCACGAAGATCATTGCGCCGAGCTCCGGAGGTAAGTATGGGGTGAGGGGTGGGGAGCAGGGTGCGATGGGTGGGTGTGGGTTGGGGAGCGGGGCAGGAAGACTGCATGGGACCATTTTTTCTTTACAGGTATTTAAAAAAAAAAGACGACTCGGGACGTTTGCCACGCTGGGGTGGGCTCCAAGCTTGGCAGAAGGATGGCTGGGGGGGCATGAAGCGATGGGGGATTGGGCACCCCTGTCGGCCATGGCATTTGTTGCCACACTGGGGTGGGCCTCAGCGTGGCACCCTGTACTGGGGGACAGTGAAGCAGACGGGGAGATGGGCACCCCCGTTGGCTATACCATTGAGTTGCCACGCTGGGGTGGGCACCCAGTGTGGCATTTGGAAAGCTTTGGGGAGCGCAGTACAGCTGATGGGGATTAGGCACCCCGTCGGCTATAGCGTGTGCGTGGGGGAGCACGCAGTATGCGTGCTGTGTGTGTGTGTGTGTGTGTGGGAGATGGCGCATGAGCAGGCAACATCTTATCGCTGCTCACTGAAGCATAGCTCCCCCTTTCAACTGTATGCCACTGCATTTTGGAGCTTGTCATAGACAGCTCCAGCATGCATTGGCGGACAGGGGCTGCGCCTGCCAACGCACTGACTGAATTGGAAGAGGGGGTGACACACCTCCGAAAACTTGGATGATGGCACTATGTTTCTTGCACATGCATGCAAGCAAACATAAAAATGGGTCAGGGTTATGCAAATGAAGCAGATCACAGAAATAAAGACCCTTTTTCATGGAAAACAGCACTTTTTGGCAGTCTGAATGGTAGGAGATTGATTCACAACTCCTACAGGTTACTACTCTCATTTGCTATGGCAAACATGACAAATCACTTTAAAAGGTAAACTGTGCCAGCAAACAAATCATACTGTTAAAACAGCACAGAAATGTGTGTGTGTGTGTTGAGCATGACAGTATTCTTTGCTTAAGAGCCCTGCACTGCAAGTAGTTTTGGGTTAAATAGGAAGAGCTTTCTTTAAATTAGGAAGTTACAAGCATGAACAAAGTTAGACACATCCCTCCCCATCAACCACATGTTCCCCTCAGCTTTGGCTACAGAGTATGGGGAGAGGGGTGGTTGTAGGAACTTCAAGTACTGTAATCCTCTCCCTGGCTCTTTGGTTGACTGCCTGACAGGCAACATTACCAGTATGAACTATTCTCTGTGCACATAGATAGTCAAGTTTTTGAACCATTTTGAGTACCCATATACTCTTAAACCAGATTTTGTCATATCATTCATTGTTCCAGCTGCATGTCCAGGTTATAAACAAGTTCTGTAGTCAGTTTAGCCCTTTCTTTGTAAAAGCAGCCAACCCGGAAGGCGTAAAATATGATTATTAAGACCATTATCAGCTACTTAACCTAATCTTTTCCACTCTGCATCTTACAGCAGCACTGCAGCAAACCTGACCAAAACAGTCTAGCCCTACCTCTTGTAACAGTAAAAGATTATTTTCCACCTTCACTTGTTAGTAAACTTGTGTGAGAGGTGTCTGACATTAAAATGAGGACACCTAAACCATTGTTTTTACACATTTTTTAATTACTCCATAGACTTGTAAAATGGCTTCCTTGATAATGTCAATCATGAGAGAGATGCCAGCTGTGCAGATGTATTCTAGCTCTACTAACCGTATTCAAATGCAAATAACTTTAAAAATGAAAAATGGTAGCAAGGCACTGTGAGCACGAAAGTTGTTCAACACAAAAATATCTACAAAATGAGTGGTGTTTCATTTATAGATAACTTTTAAGTTTTTTAGATGAGCAAAAAAAGCAGCAGAAAATTCAATTTTTTGTCACTTTTTCAACAAACAAATGCAAATAACTTTAAAACAAAAAATGATAGCATGGTACTGTGAGTGATACATTTGTTCAGCACAAAAATATCTACCAAACGAGTGGTGTTTCATTTATATATACATTTTAGATATTTTTTATAATTGGAAAAAAATGGCAGGAAATTCAATTTTTTACTCACTTTTTTTGGAGGTATGGCATAAATGGAATATGCTACTTCCCTACTGGAAATATTGTTGATACTTTTTGTTCTCTTGTCGACTAACCTGATGACATCAATTGTGGCTTTGCCACTCATGTCATCGGGTCAATTGGCACTCGGACAAAAAATATCAACAATATTTCTAGTGTGGGGGTAGCATATCCCTTATATATTCTTTGCAAAAAACTAGATTAATGCAATAGTTTGAGTTGCTATTAAAGTGGCAAAAGTATGGAAATGCAATTTTAGGATTTTCAGCACTAACTCTGCATCCCCCCCTCCCCAAGCAGCCAAAGGGGGAAAGGCAACAGAAGCAACCACAGACATTCATCATCAGGTAAGGCAAACAACATACAACTCTTTCCAAATGACATAAGAGACATCCATCATTATGGTCCAGCACTTCCATAGCCATGGATACAAATGCACACTTGCACACCACCTGGGAAGTGCAGAAAAAAAATACCCATAGGATCACATTGTAAATTGTATGCAAGGAGTAACACATGACAGGGAGTGTGGCAATGCTAAATTACTGCATACCCAAGGTGGGTTGTGAGGCATGGGGTGCAGCTGAATGCCTTCAACCACCTAGGAAGTGTGGTATATGATTCCCATAGGATCACACTGCAAATTGTAAGTAAACAATAACACATGGCAGAGTGTGCAACAACACTAAATTGCTGAATGCCCCTGGTGAGTTGTGAGGTACAAGGCACAGACAAGTGCCTTCAGCCACCTGAGATGTGTGATATAAAATTCCCATAGGATCACATTTTAAATTGTAAGTATGCAATAACACACAGCAGGGTGTGCAGCAATCCTAAATTCCTGCATGCCCCAGGTGGATTGTAAGGCAAGAGGTGCAGCTGGGTGCCTTCAACCACCTAGAAAGTGGGGTATATAATTCAAATAAGATTATATTATATATTTTAAGTGATCAATGAAACACAGTAGGGTGTTCAGCAAGGCTAAATTGCTGCATGCCCCAGTTGGGTTATGAGGAACCAGGCATGGTTGAGTGCCTTCAGGCACCTGGGAAGTGTGACACAAAATTCCCATAGGATCAAATTGTAAATTGAAGTAAGCAATAACACATAACAAGGTGTGAAGTAATGCTAAATTACTGCATGTCCTAGGTGAGTTGTGAGGTATGAGGTGCTGCTGAGTGCCTTCAACCACCTGGGAGATGCTGATGTCTTCACTGAGGTGCTGACGGCAGCTATGCTGCCATGAAAGCACATGTTAAGAATGTGGGAGAGTCAGCAGTGACTGCTTTGAGGAGCACTGGGGAGGCGGGATTCACAAAACAATCTTAAGGTGCAAAACCTTCCCTAAGTCCCCAGAAAAAAAGGGGAACTTGCATTGAGTGCTATACACAAAACATCCGCAGCTGCAGAAAAAAATACACTGAGGACTGTAGAAAAAAGTGAAGCTACTGAAGTTCTTCAGGGAAAAAGCCATTGAAAAGCATGGCATATCCCTTAGAGGCTAGTCACAGCCAGTGTTTTTCCACAGTTGTGGAAAAAATGTTGCATACATGCTGCACCACAAAGAGTGAGACGTAACTCTCCCTGAGCAAAGTGCATGTACCAACAATTGACATACAATTATAATGGAGGTGCAGACACAAGCAATAGCAAACCTATAGTAGTGTCAGTTGTTAAAACAAAAATAGCACACATTTTCATTGACCTACAACCACTAGACCCAGTACAGCCCATAAAGGAGCCCCACAGGCAGTAGAAGCAGAGCTGGTAACAGCCTGCAGTGAGTCCTACTGAAGCAGGCAACATAAACACTCCAGGGAGAGAAACAACCATCAGTTCCACCAACAGTTACAGACAGCCACTGTGGTGTATGGACCTGCTGGTACAAGTGGTGCTGGTGTGGTCTTAGTTGAGGGACTGGCTGCTGGTCTCTCTGTGAGAGCTTACTGCTGCATCTATGGCAAGACTGTCAACATCTGCTGCTCCAGTTAATGTGGATCACCTGTTGTAGTGCTTGCTGAGCTTTTTCCTCAGCTAAGGAAAGAATGTTAGGGAGATTTCAGCACTTGTGGACTTTCGTAACTTGCCTGTTTTGTGGATTTCCATAACTGCGGACATTTTGTTCATGAATATGGTGCAACTAGATTTCTGCAGTGTTACTAGCAATTTTTTCACAGCTATGGAAATTTTGGCTGTCTTTATGAATCCAGCTCCAGGTGCCTAGCTTCTTTGCCTGGAAACAGAGATAACATTCTAACTTAAATGGCACACAGCTGAATGACACAAAATGAAACCAAAAAAGGGAAACAGTAGTAGAGGGAGATGTAGCTCTGAGTAGTATGGTGAAGGCAGTTTTCATGTGCACTGACTGAATGCAAGGAAGAAAAGGAAGTGTCGGTGGGTGTCTGCATGAGAAATGCAGCATGCCTTAGATCACTTTGCCTGATAACATAAAGTGGTAATATGAGAATCTGTGGCTCACACTATCATGGCGAGGCAACATTGACAGAAGAGGGGAAAATAGAAATGGAAACATTAAGTGTACTGCAGTTTTGCATCTCCCTCCCCCATTCAGAAGGTGGGAGCTATCTGAAATGCAAATTGAAGTTTGGTTAATTGGAGGAGGGCACAATAACAAAAATATCAATGGTATTTCCAGTAGGGTGGTAGCATGTTCCATTTATGCCATAGCTCCCAAAAAAAATGAAAAAAATTTAATTTCCTGTCATTTTTTTGTGGATTATAAAAAAATCTAAAAGGCATCTATAAATGAAACACTACTCATTTGGTAGACATTTTAGTGCTGAACAGCTTTTGTGCTCAAAGTACCATGCTATTGTTTTTCATTTTAAAACTATTTGCATTTGTTTGTTGCAAAAAGTGAAAAAAATAGTCTTCAGTTTTTTGCTAATTATAAAAAAACTAAAAGTTATATATAAATGAAACGCCATTCATTTTGTAAATATTTTTGTGCTGAACAAATGTTGTGCTCACAGTACCATGCTATCATGTTTTTGTTTTAAAGTTATTTGCATCTGTTGAAAAAGTGACAAACAAATGAATTTGCTGATGCTTTTTTTGCTAATTTTTTAAAAAAACTAAAAGGTATCCATACTCCTTTTGTGGCTATTTTAGTGCCGAACAACTTTAATGCTCACAGTACTATGCTATAATTTTTCATTTTAAAGTTATTCGTATTTGAATACTGTTAGTAGAGCTAGAATACATCTGCACAGCTGGCATCTCTCCCATGATTGACATCATCAAGGAAACCAATTTAGGATTCTTAGAGCAGGATTTTTGAATCAGGAGAGGCTGTGTTTATGATTTTCAAATGTTATGAAACTGCATTTATCCTACTTTAATAAATGCAGTTTCAGTATAATTACAAAATCACACATGCCCACATAATGCAAAGCATCATGGGCTGCATATGCAAATCACCACAGACTATTATGCTGGTTCAACTTTAAGCAGAATTGCATGGTGCCGAAAGGTCTCTCACACAGTTTGCAAAGGGTGCTAACAGATGACATAGACACGTGTTTCGTCCTACCAGGACTCATCAGTATGCCTCATCTGTTTGACACCCCAGTGGAATGAACCAGCTACCCTAAGACGGTCTGTCTGGGTTATGTTGTGGTGAACCCATTAAAATAAAAAACTATTTAAAAGACAAAGAACCTCTGTGAAACAGCCTCTCATTTACAAGCCTATGGAGTTCTTTCTTAAAAAAAATGTGTAAAAAGATGGTTTAGGTGTCCTTTAAGGGAAGGGGAGGAAGAGGAAAGAGTAAAAGAAACACAGTTCCACCTGCTCTTATACATTAGTATGAGATCTCCTGCTTCTCTGTCATCTTTCTCCACTAAATACTATAGAATGCAGTAGAAGTGTTCCACCTGCCCCCCCCAAAAGGGCTGTATACAGATCTATAGCTAAGCTTCCCCCCTGGAACATGACTATTAACAATCGGGTTGCCATGGAGAGATGGTCAGTCATTCAAGAAAAGGAAGGATTTCAAAGACCTCTGAGAGAAGCTATTTTACATTATTTTAACAACTGATATACTGCATAAATTGCGCTAAAGTTGTGCTCAATCCAAATAAATGTGATGCAATATCATTCGCTGATTACACTGCACTTCCAGAAAGAGAAATTAATTTCAATTTATTTACAAAAAATTACAAAGCTTTAGTTTTTTTGCAAAGAAATACAAAATGTTTTTCAAGGGAATGACTATTACGAATGTAAGGCAAAGTGGTGAACATTATTATACATGTTATTAGATTTAAATAAACATTTTTGTGGTTAAGTCTTCACTCTAAATAATTTAGAAATAAACCAAAAAAGTTGTTTTGTCTTAACTTAGCATGAAATTATAGACAGGGTTCATTCCCAATTCAGACAACATCAGTCTGTAACATAACCCGTTAATATTTTTACAAGTTAATTTTTAAGTAGAATGCGACAATAATTTATGCTACAAAATATACAGCACTTGGGATTTTGCTTCCAAATTCAGTTTTCTTCTATACTGCGTAAATATCTAATACTATCAATTACAACCAGCAGTTAAATTTCTTCTGTTCAATAATTAATCTTCTCCCTTTTAATTCTGTTTTTTAATTACTTGTATGTCGCTGCATTATCACAGGTTCAAACCTCACTAGAGACAAAAACAATGCGTCTTTGTGCAAGTCATTTAATCTTCCAGTGCCCCAGGCCACCCAGCTTCTGTACTTGGTAAAAGCAGGATCCCACTGAAAATGAAATGCTGCATCTAAGCTGCTGGGCTGTCCTGGGTAAATAAATTTAATACAATGTAAATGGAAGAACTATACTAATGATGTGGATGGTTATCTGTCTATTTATACATCCATACATCCATCCAGAGAGTGTAACATTCTTAAAAAAAGTAATCATGGACTTTGGCTGTACCACATTGTGTAAGACACATAAATCCAGTAAAAGAAAATCACTTTTACAATCACAATCTTTTTAGAACTTAAGGGACACCACCGAGAGAGCTGAAAATGGGACTCATTCTCGGTCTGTGTTGCAGATAAACAATGCATACATAGCTAAATGTAAAAACATATATGGGGTACAGATGGTTGATTGTAATGGTTGTATAGTGCTTACTAGTATGCCTCCTACACTAGTCAAAACTAAGCACATGAATGTGTTCCTCATTGGGGGCACTCAAATGGTGAAACACTTTTTCACCAAACAGACAAATGGAAAAACAGGGGTTCTGACTTTTATTTTGAAAGTGAATCTTAATTATAGTTCTGGGACACTCATTACCAGTTTGCATAGGAAATTGGGGGTGGTGTGAGGGAATCCCACAGTCACAGTCTTCCAAGTCAGTAGCATCCATGTACATCAAGATCTGCTTCCTAACCTTGTTTATATGAAACTTACAGAGTAAACATTTTGTGGAAAGCCCTCATCTATGATGATACTGTAATTAATCTACATGCTCAGACAGTCTATGTACCAAATAAACAATAAAAAAAGATGATTTATATTTCTTTCCACTAAATAATTTATATTGTAAAAGCAAACAGACATTACAACAGTACATAACACAAAACTGTTGACAGTAAGAACAAGAATACCATTTGATAAATATCATGATAGCAAAGCATGGTGTACAGTCAGTCTAGAAGTTCCAGTACTAAGAGTCTGCATCAAGAGAATGGGTTATGCTAAGCTGTATAGCATTCCTGGTATTTTATCTAAAATAATAATACTGAGACAGATTCTAAGCTCCACAGCATTCCTGGTATTTAATCTAAATAATATATACTGAGACAGATCTTTCAGACATGATAAAAGTATCTAACATTACATCTAAAATAATATCATGAAATATATCTAAGTAAGAAAAAAGCAGCCTACACCATTTACTAGGACTGTAATCCAGACATGTTATAAAAATTTAATGAGCATTGATTTACTGATGGAGGCTAAAGTATTCTGTTATTTGAAATGTTAGCAGCATATTAATTGCAGGTACCTAATGCTAAATGTAAAAATGTGCATAAAAAGTGCCCAATTATTTCATCTTTATCAACCTACTGTACAATAAATGGGTCTGACAGAGTAATATTTTATTGACTTGCTTAAAACTGTAAAAGTAAACTTGTATCTTCATGTCTATCATTCTTGTTTTGCTTTATTATGAGCCACACCTTTCACACCTTCTCCTTCTGTCACAAGGGTGCTTCTACCATACAAGCATTGTTAGGGACTTACAATGACTTCAGACATTCTTCAAGGCAATGTATGTGTGTGTATGTACAGTATGTGTTGTGGGGGGTGGAGTATGGCAAACCATCGGTGCATCAAAAAGCAGTGATGCTTTTTTCTTGTAAGGTCCATGGCAATAAGGGGGCAGGGTGCCATACTAAAAGCATAAACCCTGAAACAGCCTAACAACCACCATGTTTGTTTGTTTGTTGTCTAGGAACACAGGTGATCATGGCAGACTGCAGTAAATAGAATTGCATGAAACTTTGCACTGTGACTGGGCATTGAGCACATTCTAATAAATGCTATTACTTCAGTATATGTTTAGGAAGGCATTGGCAAGCCTACAGATATGCAAAGAAAACATTAATTATAGATGATCTAACAACAACATCAACAAATAAAGGGATGGGAGCAAAGTCACACTCTGCATCTACTAAATCCAAAGTGTGTAAATATTCTGTTTATGTGTTATTATACAATGGCAAGAAAATGTCCTGGACTCTGATTGGTCAGTGTGTGCTTGTTACAGTGAGCACAGCCTCACAACATCAAGTCCAAACATACAGATGACTGCATGCCAGACTGAATAGCAAGCCACAGCTTCTCTTACCAAGAGAGTTTGAAGCCTTGCAATTGTAGTACAGAAGCAAAAGCTTAGTTTCATAAACAAACCTTATTTACTTATATTTTGGGGGGGCAACATTTTTGTCATGGCTAAAACATTTCATAGTTAGGCAGAGAACAGGTGTCAGAACATCTCCTTTATAGTGTGGGAATATCTCTTTTATAGTATCAGTTTTACAGTTTTATTATTTATGAGGAAACACACCACATATGAATGCACTGCATCGTGGGTATGCAAATATCCAATTGCCTGGTATTGCATAACACGCTACAGTGAAAAAAGACAATTGATTATTTGCATACCTATGATGCAGTGCTTTCACATGGGGAGTGTTTCCTCAAAAAAAAATGTAATTAAATTAAAAAATAAAACTGTACAACTGATACTATAAAATAGATGTCCCTACACATAAAAGGGATGTTCCAACACTTGTTCTCTGCCTAACAGCCATCTACATGTGCTCATTTGTGTCCCCACAATATTAATTAACAACAGCCATTGTATAATAGCAACAATGCACTCCAGAGTGTGGGTTGTGCTGGGATAACATCACTTCTGGGGTGTTTGATGCAGTCATCCTTGTGCCCAACCACCCTAGGTGTGAGGTTATCCCAGCACAACCTACACCCTGTCATGCATTATTGCTTAAATATACTACCCAAGTGAAGTGATGGATTAAATAAGACCTTGGAATGCTTAAACTGTAATGCACAAATAAAAACTTACTAATTAGAAAATACATTTTCAGTTGAAATATTTATATCTGAGTGCTAATGAGTTAAACCTGAAGTGTGTATGGCACCAAATATTTTGCACTGTTCAGTTATTGATCTTCATTGTATGGCAACTATCTGTGTCTTTTTTCAGGAAGGCTGTTCGTTTTTATGTCTCTTCCATCAACTGTCAGACACTGCAATTCCAGTAATGTCTGTCTCTATAAATCTTCAGGAAATGGGGGCCTGAAGTTTGCTGCAGGGGTGAGAAGTCAAATGGGTGCTCTTTAGTAAATCACATGTCATATTTCTTTCACTTTGTCAAGTCTGCTAAAGAAGATGGACAATGCTGAAGGCAGACACTTGGGTTTATTATCACAATGTTCGGGGAGCCAGGGATTCTTTACAGAGAATGTCCTCTTCTTAAGTGGTCTTCACTGTTGTCAGCCTAATTTCCTGCTGTTCTATCCAGCTTCAAAATCTGCTACCTGCTTGTCTGTCCATTATAGACACAGTTTCTTCATATACTCTGTTATTCTTCCCATACCAGCTTGGGCATCCATCAATCAACTACCTACTAATGTATCTGCCTGTATATCTCCTTCTAACATTTCTGTTATTATAGATCCATGCATCATACAGTACATCACTGTGTCTGTCAGTGTATTTAACCCACCCATCTGCCATACCTGCAACCATCCATCTATCCATCTTTTCTTTTCATTAATGCCTTTGTTTGTTTATTCCTCCCTATTTTGTTCCTTCATTTATAGCAACTCAAAAATCAATCATAAGATCTATTAATTTGCATGTTGTGTCTGATCTCTAAATCATACCTTGTTTATTCCTACTAATTTGTTTATGCTTATTAATCTATATAAATCCTTCCATTTTTTAATCTGATATCATGGTTGTGCTTATGTTTTGTGTTGTTTTGTGAAAAGTTGGAGATCAATTAATTTCTGTCAAGAATCCCCTAGACTGAATGGGACTTCCTGTCCTTGATAGAAAAGGTGGTGTAAGTACTGTATACTTGAATAAGCACTGAACAGGGTAATTGACAAAAAATAAAAGGCCAAGGTAATCAACCATCCAGTGACACCGTTGCCTCAGTTCCAAAGCCAGAATGGACTACAAAATAATCCTGGAATAGGAATGCTGTTAGAAATCTATAAATGTACAAATATGATAATTATGTGAATGTGAGTGAAGGTTATATGAGACAGCTGGATGGCTTGCGTAACATTTAATAATAAAAATGAAATGCATTTCATCAGCTCAGAAAGTTAATTCTATGGACATTATTATGTCAGGTATCTAGTAGGGACTACTATTTAAATGTTCCAAATAAAACCTATAAAAATAAATCAACATCTATAAGTTAAATAAAGCATTCAGTAGATTGACTTATTGTTTAATTTTCATTACAGACGCATACAGGTTTTGTAAAATCACGAGTTAATGTACTTTTCTTCATTCAGTTTGTCCATTCCAGTTAAAGACAAACTACCTCTGGGCTTTGCAGAAGAATATGTGGTTGAAACATCCAGAAATAGCAATCCCAAATGGTAGTTTAAACCCCATAGTACATGAAATAATATATACTTTTAATCTCATTATTACAGAAATTATTCAAAGATTTTTTTGAAGCATTTTTTGTTGTTTCAGTGTGCAAATAATAGGATTACCCCAAGCATGAGAAATAGCACCCCTTAATGAATGTCAGATGAGAGTGATGCCCCAGAGATTGGAATCTATCAAACTTTTAGAAATGTCAGAAAACATGACATTTGATGAAAACTGTAAACTGCATCCTTTTACTTACTTTTGTATAAAATGAAGTCATTCTAAACTTGAAATTACAATGACAACTTTTGGAAAGTATATCTTGGGAGTGTTTTATGTTTAATAATGTTTTCTGATTTCCTCTCCTCTGGCTGTGCATCACTACAAACTTGTATATGTAATTAGTTGTAAGGGGTGAATATGACAGAGAGACATTAACATTTTAGTTTTACATTTATTAAAATGATAATTAAAACTGTATTCTATAGTTATTCCTAATTTTAATAAGTCTATGGTTTTCAGACAGTAAGAAACACGCAGTTTATACACATATTGTAGGCAAACTATAATGATCTTTCACTCCTGGCCAAATACATATATCTCATGAAATAACTGTATCATCCCCTTAGCTCCAATCTGATGGTCAGTAATCACTTTTTGCAACAGAGGCGACTGCACACAGTGGCATTGAAATGCCTTTCCCTTCACTGAAAAATAAGAATGTAAATGCAAATATTGGAAAAAAGAGTGGGGGTGCTCACTCATTCATAACATAATGCAATTACATTTTTCTACCTTAAATTTATTAAATGACAAGGGCTTTGCAGAGTTAATTTTAATTGAAACAATGACTGACACATTACATGAAGCTGTTGCCCCATGCCATTACCTGTCTGTGTATTATCATTTGTTATATTTTCGTTAGGCAATCTTTCTAATGCATCAGGATTCTATAAGTCCCTGGGAGTCCAATGAGCTTTCATTCTCCCTCAGTCTCTGTTACTGCTTCAAAGTCAGGCATATTAAATTCACTTTGAGAAATGTTGACATTCTGGTGTTACTTCGACTGCGCCATGTGTTACCTCTGCCAAGTCTTTTACTTTATGTGTATTGTATTTACTTCAACAAAGTGATATACAATGCAATAAAGCCCAGTAGGCAAGTGTGAAAACATACATTTTACTCCGCAGCATCATTTTTAAAGAAAAACATTCAATATTGGGATTTGACAGCACTTGTCTAGGTTATAGTACAACACAGGATTCAGCAGCACTTCTCCAAGTTACAGTACTGGGGTATATTTTAAATAAATCATCGGTGACTAAGTCCAATAGTCTCAAAAGAAACCTATAGCAGCACAATGCTGTGGACACACTTGCTGTTTAGAAGTATTTCCAGAAGATGATCCAGCCAGTGTGCCTCTTGTAGTATACTTTGGACCTACTGTATAGTATATACATTTCAGGTAACTACAGTATTACTGCAGCATGTCAAAAAATCCAAAGCATTTGTGCTACATAGAACATCTAAATATTGGCATCTCAAAACTGTGGAGGGACCCACCTTTCATTAAACCAAAGGCTTAATGCTAATTAATAAACAATGTATTTGAAATGATAAACTAAATGTTTAACAACTTTCTCACAGAGAGGCTTCAAGAAAATGAACTGCAGGCAGCAACTAATGGAAAACAGAATGGCTTTGGGAGAACAATTTGTGTGGGGACACTATAAAGGGGATCGGGTTAGGGAGGGGGAACTGCTCCACTAACAGGGATTTTTTCACAGTATAAAGGGGATCAGGTTGGGAGGAGCACTAGACTACCTGAGCTTTTTTTTTCTTAAAACTGTGGAGGGACCCATCCTTCATTAAACCAAAGGCTTAATGCTAATTAATAAACAATGTATTTGATTTGATAAACTAAACATTTAACAACTTTCTCACAGAGAGGCTTCAAGAAAATGAATCAAAAATAGCAAAAAGTCAAAAAATGTATGGCTTTGGAAGAACAGTCTGTGTGGGAACACTATACAGGGATTGAGTTAGGAAGGGGGAACCACTCCACTAACAGGGATTTTTTCACAATATAAAGGGGATCGGGTTGGTGGGGCTGCTAGACTACCAGGGCTTTTTTTTTTCTCTCTCAAAACTGTGGAGGGACTCACCCTTCATTAAACCAAAGGCTTAATGCTAATTAATAAACAATGTATTTGATTTGATAAATTAAATGTTTAACAACTTTCTCACAGAGATGTTTTAAGAAAATGAATCACAAGAAGCAACTAATGGAAAAATGTATGGCTTTGAGAGAACAGTCTGTGTCGGACACTATAAAGATACTGGGTTAAGGAGGGGGAACTGTTCCACTAACAGGGATTTTTTCACAATATAAAGGGAATCAGGTTCGAGAGGGGAGCCATAAGACTACCAGTGCTTTTTTTGTCATACTATAAAGGGGAACCTGCCTGTTTCAATAACAATTTTACAGTATGTGAGATGCTGTCAGGCTCATATCGTCTTGCACTACTCGTCTTTTCATTTTTTCCAACAGGATGAAGTACACCATAACTAGCTCCTGCTCTACTTGTTTGTAGTAATGAAGCTGTTGTAAAAAAATATAAAAAAAGTCAGATTCATGTAATGACCTCTATGATGTGAATGCTGTTCATAGAGACGAAGAAACCAGCAAACTACAAACTATACACAGACTGGACCAGGTTCACAAACAGTTAGGCATAATACAATTTATCTTATTAAATCTGTCAGTGACCCTGCACTGCAACCTGACACCATCTGCAGGTTAATTCTAGGGAGAAATCTACAGTGGTAGTCATAGAAAAGTTTCGCAGTACTGATGTATTCCTAGGTATACTGAGGCAGAATGAGGCAGGATCACATTATAGTCAATGCAAATTACCTCAGTGGTACCTCGAAGTAGCAAATTTTTCGATAACTACCACTGTATTAACAATTAAGGCACACAATATTGCTGTGACAGCTCAGGTAGCCATCTTGTGGATAAGTGAGAAATTGCATTTAAGCAACTGATAAAATCAGGCTTCCACTCCATGATACTGAGCTACCATCTGTCTAATGCACCACACTGAGTGGTACTGAGCGGTGTACTGCATTACTGTTGAACTTTTGTATGACTACCACTGTACATGACCATTAAGTGTGGTTTTACACTTTGCAACATAGAGAACTAACATTCTAGCATCAAATGCTAACATCTCTTAATGACTGACCAAGAATTACCTGTGCCTCAGTTAAGTTGCAAATGCAACCACAGGAAAAAAGTAAAACTTTGCCCTTCTGTAGAGCAAAGCATCTTTTCAGTGAGCTGCTTGCATTATGAAGTCTTTAACAGAGCTCAGAAGAATTTTGTTTTCTGCATGCGAAGTTTGCAGATTTGCCATTTTCCATATCCAAAAAGCTCAAAATGCACATTTCTTTTCACTGGGGGAAAAAAAGCTTCCTTGTTATATTTGTACAATATTTGCATGAATTAGTCAAGTTGTAGGAAAAAATGAATACATGCTACAGTATTTTATGGTCTTCTTACACAGTTTTATTATGGATTTTATAGACCGGGCTGGATTTTCAAAGCCTTGCATTATCTTTTTAGCACTACTGCTTTTTTTTCAACATAACTGATAGACCCTATGCAATGTAGTCTAACAATCTGTCAGAAATGTGGCATGCTGCATACAAAAAATGATGCATACTTGAAGACGTCATGGCGGGTGGCCATCTGGGGATCAGTGATCACTATACAGTGTTTTTAATATAAGAATTGTGATAGAAGTGAACCACACAAAGGTGAAAGTCCAGGACTTAAGAGGGCTGATTTTACAAAAATATGGGAACACCTCAGGGATGCCCTGTCAGGGGGAGAGGACTTGGGTGGAGTGGTGGAACAGTGAGTAAAACTAATAGTGGGACAAGTGAAAGCAACAAACTTCTGCATCAGGCAAGTAAGCAAAAGCATGAGGAAAAGAGACAACTATGGTTCTCAGAAGGGGTGCCCAGGAAGGTAAGGGCAAAAAAGATGGCATTCAGATGATATAAGGAGACACAGAAAAAGAAGGATAGGGAAGTGTTTCAGGAGAAATAAAGGGAGACAGGGAAAGCAGTCAGGAGTGCAAAGGCACAAACAGAGAAGAAATAGCTCAGGCAGGAAAGAAAGGGGACAATAAATGGTTCAGGTATGTAAGCAAAAGGAGAAAGACCAGAGGAGGGATTGTAAGGCTAAGGAGGGAAGGGGAAAGTGTGTGGAAGGGGACAAGGAAAAAGCAGAAATCCTGAATGAATACTTGTGTTCAGTGTTCATGGAGGAAAGGGAAGGAGAGGAACCACATAAAAATGTCAGGGGCATTGATGGAAGGGAGATGGACACCAATCTATTTGCATAGGAGAGAGTCCTGAAGGCACTCGCAAATCTGAAAGTGGACAAGGCAATGGGGCCAGACGGGATACATTCAAGGATATTGAGGGAGCTCAGAGAGTTACTGACTGCCTTTCTGATAGTCCTGTTCAACCACTCACTGGAGACAGAAACAGTCCTGAAGGCCTAGAGGAGGGCAGATGTAGTCCCGCTTCACAAAAGTGGTAGCAGGGAGGAGACTGACACTTACAGGCCACCAGCCCGACTTTGGTAGTGGGGAAATTATTGGAATCACTACTGAAGGAAAGGATTGTGGAATATCTTGAATCTAGTGGCTTACAAGATCCAAGGCAGCATGGATTCATGGGGGAGGTCATGTTAAACAAATATGATAGATTTCTTTGACTGGGTGACCAGGGAATTAGATCAAGGTGGAGCGGTGGATGTGGCCTACCTAGATTTCAGCAAGGCCTTTGACACAGTTCCACATAGGAGACTTGTACACAAGTTGGGCAGCCTAGGAGTGTATCCAAAAGTGGTAAACTGGGTAACAACGTGGTTGGGGGATAGGTGACAGAGGGTGGATAGGTGACAGAAGGTGGTGATCAATGGAGTTCACTCTGAGGAAGGAAGGGAGAACAGTAGGGTGCCACAAGGATTAGCACTGGGACCGGTCCTTTTTAATGTCTTTATTAGGAACATTGCAGAGGGGCAAGAAGGGTAGGTATGCATTTTTGCAGATGACACTAAGATCAGCAATAGGGTAGACATTCCTGTGGGCGCAAAAATAATGAATAAGGATCTCAGAAAGCTTGAGGGTGTGGCAAATAAGTTTCAAGGAGAAGAAGTGTGAAATCATGCACTTTGAGTGCAGAAACCCAGGGGTGGAGTACAAAATGGGGGAGTGGTACTAGTGACCACCAAACAGGAAAAGACTTGGGGGTAATCATATCTGATGACTTCAAGGTGGCCAAACAGTGTGACAAGGCAGTGTAGAAAGCCAGTGGGATGCTAACGTGCATATTGAGGGGTATCACCAGCAGAAAGATGGAGGTGGTTATACCACCGTATAAATCACTGGTGAGACCTCACCTAGAGTACTGTTTCCAGTTCTGGAAACCACATCTATGGAAGGACATAGACAGAGTAGAAGTAGTCCAGAGGAGGGCAAGTAAAATGGTGCAGGGCCTACATCAAAAGCCCTAAGAAGACAGCTGGAAGAACCTCAAGATGGACACCCTGGAGGAAAGACGGAAGGGGGGACATGGTGGAGACTTCATGGGTATAAATAAGGTTCAAGAGGGCAGACTCTTTCAGAAAAAAATCATGCTCAAGAATGAAGGGTCAAACTATGAAGCTAGAGGGGTTAGGCTCAGGGGAGATGTAAGGAAGTACTTCTTCACAGAAAGGGAGTGGATGTCTGGAATAGCCTCCCAGTGAAGGTGGCGGGGGAAAAAACTATAGTGGGATTGAAGAAGGCATGGGATAGACATAAGGGAACCTTAGTGGTAAGGGAAAGAGGGGATAAGCCAGAGATTCAAGTAGTGTCTGCGTGTTACAGTAGGTAGAGAAAATGAGCAGACTAGGTGTGCCAAGCGGTCCTTATCTGTCATCAAACTCTATGTTTACTTAAAAAAATAGTGCATGCTTATAAAATATGATGCATGTATTATTATTTTTTTTACCATCAAGTGTGGGACTTGCAGTTATTGTGTACAACTTGTGGTCACATTTAGGGTGCCACATCCTCAGAAGAATTTCTGCCATAAATTGCACAGTATTTGTTTTGAAAGTCCTCTTTCAAACATTTACAGTACCTTTAAAAACCTCTGTGAAATGTGTACTTTCTTTGGGACATTTTTTGCATTAAGTAAGCTTTAGCAGAGGATCCAGTCTTTTATCAATTTTAAAAGTGAGCACTTTTGTACTGAACTTGTATCTGTAGGTATCCTTCTCTCGGACAAGCTTAAGCAGTGCTCCTATTTCTAGTAGAGTAGTTGTGGCCTCTGCTGGTTTCTGACCTAACCGTCATTGTTTCCCAAACTTAAATGCTTCAATAATTAGAAAACAGGTCCTCTGAAGGTAAAGACAATAATTCACTTAAAATATCTTTCATCATATTCTGCTAGGAGAAATGCTTGCTGTCAGAATGTGTTGACAAGCTGACCAGCCTTAAGTTTTTGTACTGAATTTGATTCTCAAATTCTCCAACTTCCACCTAATTGTTACACTTTCTGCAACGATGGTGGCTGAGAAAGATGTATAACTTCTGCCCTCGAGAGCTTTTGCAACTAGTTATGTGGCACAGTATGTATACCTCTCACTACTAGGCATTTCATAGTGTCATGTATTTTACACCATGCTTGTCCTTGCTTCATGAAGATACAGTGGCGCCAGTCAGGCCAGTCAGGATGCAATGCAGTGATGCTGTAGTATATAACAAAATGCTGCAGTACACTGTAGGGAACACAGAGAATAATGCCTGTGCAGGTGTGTGTTATGATGATTTTTCAAAAACCTGAGGTGTGTGATAATCCATAAACACCACGAGTGAAGCTCAAGCGGTTTATGAGATTATCACAAACCGAGGGTGCGTGAAAAATCCTCCTAAAGCACACCTTGCACTATTTTTTATAATTACTGGTGCAAGGGAGTTTTTTTTTACTTTAGTTTTTTTTTTATATACGTTCAGTCGCAATGAGGAAGTCAGCCACGTCTGTTCACGATGAGCCACTGTCACCTGAAGCCGTGCTCGAAGGGTAGGAATGGCAGGATTAACCAGATATATTTTGACAGTTGTATAGGCAGGAACAACCAGCTAAATATTGTAAAACAGTTAAGATTGACCTTACCTTACATGAGAGGGAAAGGCAAAGGATCAAAGTGGTTCACTGGGTATTGGAAACACAGAGCCGCCACCAGAGTAAAAGCTAACGAGGTGGTTCGCGACACTGCTACTGAAAGAAAGTTTGGACAAATGCTGCAATAACTGGGTTTTGGGTTATTATGGTGTTTGACACAGGCTTGTAATCCAGGTGATAAAGGGGATCACCAGTAATTATAATGTAATTCAGTGGCAGTTAAGTCCTTTTGTCATGCAGTATTTTGTGACATTTCATTTACTGTGAGTTTACTGCATTACGTCATGGCTGGCTCTGCTGCATACTGATATTCCAGGTATGGATCAGAGCTATTTGTGGACCCATAAACTACTTAAAAAGTGAAACTAACTTGATAGAATCTTAACACTATACATATGGGTCCCACTATTCTTAAACTTGTTATTCTATAAAATAAGACAGTGCTGCTTATTCTGGCCATATGCTCTACATTTTGAAGGCCAATTTTTAACATTTTAAAGGGAATAGTCAGCACCCAACACTTTGTGTGCAAAACACATTTTGGTTTATTTACTGTTTACTGTAGTAATAGGTTGTATCAGGTGAATTTTGTTTATGTCTAGGCTGACATCTTCAGTATCTACAAATCCAAGAATCCCCTGCAGCTGACATCAGAGCAGTTGGCAGTAGTGGGAGAGTCAGCAGCCTGCAGTGCATGTTAGAGTTTATATGAGTTTACTTTAGAAAATCTGACTGAATTCTCTCTCAGAGAATCACAGCCTTTTGCAAATCAACCCCTGCTTCCAAGGTTAAAATCTAGGGCAGGTACGTTAGTCCTCAGGCCCTGACTGGAAATCTGCTGGCTTGAGGCTAAGCAGAAGAAATCATATCTTCTCTCTCTCTCCCTCTTTGGTATATCTGAAGATGGTACTGGAAGCTGTAGACATCCCAGCCATTAAGCTGCAGTGCCTATTGGCTGAAACTGTCACACGGGGACATAGAAGCTCTCCAATGGGTCCATTTTTCCATGCTGTGTCTCAAACCTACACGTTCCCAGTTCCTCTGAGTGAATGTACCTATTTCCATTCAACTGCACTTCATGATGTTTGATGATCAACTGTCCACATCCTAGAAGGTTTGGCTGCCTCCTGACTGTCTACAGCACTTTCTCAGCCATGGCAAGTAACTCCCCAACTCCTGCAAAGTTCTGTGGGGGTCAAGAGCTGAAACAAATGGCACTGCCATGCTTGGGCTTTTATTAATTTTGTTTGAATTGGCGGGTGATACTTTTAAGTGGTGCATTGCCAGGCTGGAGTGGGTGGTGCAGGCACCATGGGTGCACAGGGAGGTGAGCAGAAAACTGAGGAGGATGGGGAAGGAGGCTATGGATACAGTCACTATCCCCGAGGGAGCAGTTAGCAGGGACAGAAAGAGTAGGGTGGTAGATAGCAGAGGCTGTAGTCTCTAGTGGTAGGGATGGGGATGGATCTCAGAGGAGAAGGGTGGTAGCAGGTACAGTCATAATAAATAACCATTTTCAATGGACACCTGCTACATATATTAGCTGATGGTTTACCAGGTTAAGGGGGGGACAACAGATGGTTGGGGCTACTGGAGGCAGACTTGGCAAGAGGACACATAACCTCCAAAGGAGGAGGAACAAAAGGCTGTCAGGAGTGGCAGGAAGGTAAGGAAGTGAGTGAGATGGAGGGGGCACTGCTGCCCAGGATGGTAGCTCCACTGAGGTGGTTTGCCTACTTAGAGTGTGAGTTGAGTGAGTGCTATCCAGGGCTAAGCAATGCAACTGGGCAGAGGAGACCACTATTCTTGCTGGCATGAACAATGCAGGAAGCACATGTTCCAAGGACATAAGGACATCAGCCATGGAACTAGGGATGTTCCTGAAAGGAAAGGCATACAGGGTAATTTTTTTCAGATCCTCTTGGTTCTTGGAGCTAAAGAGGAGTGGCAGAAAACATTAGGCAGGCAAACACTTGGCTATGGGTCTGATGCAAGATGGAGATTTTTGGTTTTTCTGGCCAACTGGAGAACCTTCTATGGCGATGGATGGATGGATGGATTGATTGATTGATTTGTCATGAGGAAGAACCATTATGTTAACTGCCCAGTTTCAAAGGTGTCCAAGTCAAAATCTACAAATAACATGCAATTCTTGCAAGTTACTAAAACATGTAATGATTTTTTTATATATATATATATATATATATATATATTCTGTATCTCCCCATCCCAATCAACCCACATTCTTGCTGATCCCCCAGCTCTGTCCCCCAACTCATAGGACTAGTTCCCTTCTTACCCCATGGTTTACCCTACATGGCAGGGTGGCAGGGATCCTTTAACCCAACAAGCAGGGAAAGCCTGCATGTATCAGGGTAGAGTTTGCTAGGGTCAGCAGTCATCTAACTCGACTGAGACCTTTTCTCCTCCAAGTTGGCGCCTGTCCCCGAGTGCAGACACAGCAGTGTGCAATGACGTCAATGGCTGAGCTGTGAATGCTTCCGCATACAGCACACTGGGCATCTGCCTCATCTCCACCCCCTTTCTCTAAGGTGCCCATCATGCCAGGCCCCAGCTGCAAGGAGCCAGGCAAGCTCCAGCTTCTGATCTCATCCTTCCCCAGAGAGGAGAGCTGTCCTCTGGACACTCAGTCCTCTCCCTCCCTGGTTGATTTCCCATGACCTTATTGCACCACAAACATGGGTCACCAGCGTGGCAGGAGGTAAGGCATCGATGCCTCAGCCCTCCACACCACTGGGCTGGCATAAAACATGTAATTAAAATTTACAAAAGGTGCATTTGCTTTAAGCAAAACATTTAGATTACTCTTGAAAGCAGAGTGAGTTGAACAAACTCCAATTTAATTAGTTATTTAACTAACACTGAAGACAAAGGGCTGAGAAGCAGATTGACAGGCAGGGGGATCAGACCTCTTCTCCATCACCAGGATTACTGGAAAGCAAGCTGAGGGATCAGAGCTCGGAGGCTCTGTGAGGCTCTAATAAGGAGCCAATCAAAGCAGAACCACACATTCCTCCCCCAGTGGCAGCCAATCCCAATGGCTGCCTGATGAACTAGGAAGTGGGGGGGGAAGGGCTCTAAATAACCCTGGGAGCCAGACAAAGGGCTGAGTAGCAGATCAGCAGGCAGAGGGATCAGACTTCCTCCCCCTCGCCAGGATCACCAGAAAGCAACCTGAGTGAGTGGAGCTTGGAGGCTCCATGATGCTCCGATAAGGAGCCAATCAAAGCTGAGCCATGCCTCCCTCCCCCAGCAACTGCCAATCTCAATGGCTGTCTAACAAATCAGGAAGTGGGAAAGAAGGGCTTTAAATAGCCCCAGTAGCCAGACAAAACCAGATAAAGGGCTGAGAAGCAGATTGGCTGGCAGGGGATCAGATCTCCTCCCCATCACCAGGATCACTGGAAAGTAAGCTGAGGGAGCAGAGCTCAAAGACTCTGTGAGGCTCCAGTAAGACACTAATCAAAGCAGAGCCACACCTCCCTCCCCCAGAGACAGCCAATGCCAAAGACTGCCTGACAAACCAGGAAGTGGGGAAGAAGGGCTTTAAATAGCCCTGGTAGACAGACAAAGCCAGACAAAAGGCTGAGAAGTAAATCAATAGGCAGGGGGATCAGACCTGGATCACCAGAAATCAAGCTAAGGAGCAGAGCTCAGAGGCTCTGTGCAGCTCTGATAAGGAGCCAATCAAAATAAAGCCATGCCTCCCTCCCCCAGTGAAAGTCAATCCCAATGGCTGCCTGATGAACTGGGAAGTAGCAGGGGCCTACATAAGAACTAGGCCATCAAGTGATCCCCCACACTGCAGCCCCCCCGCATGAAGGACCCACACTTAAAGGTCATCATAGTTTACCCACCAGAGTCATCCCAATGAGGCAGTCAGTAGCCAGACACTCTGAGCCTCAGCTAACCCAGGAGGACCAGGTGAATGTCTACTACTCAGACCACAGATACACCTGCAGCGTGAGGAAGTGCTTTGTGGTGGGGAACTGATGCAAACCATCATCCGTAGGTTGCATTGAGGTAAGAGTAATGTGCTAAGTTGTTGCAGGGTTGCACAGTGGTGGGGGATACTACAATTACCTCTGGGACATTTCTAGAGTTTGTTGGTTTTGGTAGTGCTTGACATACTTCCCTCTGTGTGTGGGAAACTGATTCTTGTTATGAAGGAATTCTGCAGGGTTGATATTCTCTCATCTGCACCTAGGGGTTAGACTGAGCACCCAACAACTCTGGGACATACTTTTAAAAAAATGTAATATACTTTATTGTTTTCACAATAAAAGAACAACAACATCACAATTATGACAACAATAAACAAATATGCAAGGCCCACCCACCTACCCACCCTTCAAAGGCTGAATAAAAAAAATAAACAGGGTGGCTGTGCCAGTTCAATAAGTTCATAAGAAACTGAAAGACTCACTAAACGGGCATAAAAGAATAATATAAAGTCTAACAGAAGGAACAAAAGACTCATTAGAAAGTAAAGATTGACTAAAATTACACAGTTAACCCGAGGGTGTCATTCCAGGGTGGCCTAAACAGTATATACAGTGTGTAATTTGCTCCACTTTTTATCATAAGACTTAAATTTATGACTAATACTCCCAAGTAGTTTTTCTAACTTAAGGTTAAATAAAAGTTCCTGCAACCATTCTTCGTAAGTACTTGTGGTTTGATCCAACAAATGATGGAGGACTACTTTTGTTACCGATATTGCGATAAGGGCTATAGGATATGTCCTTTGCTTCACTGCCACTTCACTGTAATCACCAATTATACATATCTGAGGGGTGAAAGCTTCAGAATGTCCTAGAAGAGGATCAGCTCTAGACTTAATCAGTTCCCATAAGGGGACAACTTCAGGACATTCCCAGAAAATATGGATTAAAGTTCCTTCTGCTTACCCGCATCTTGTACAAAGAGGCGAAGCTAGTTTACCCATCTTGATTAATTTTAGTGGTGTGAAATATATATTATGAAGAATATGGAATTGAATAAGCCGAAGCCTATCATGGGAGATATAGGTATGAAGATCTTTCCATATATTGGGCAAATGAAATACAGATTGTGGAAAAACCACACTCCAGTGTGGAAAATCACCCGTGATACCAGGAAATAACATCTTGAAAAATAACGAATATAATCCAGGAACTGCATACGGATGTAGAGCTATCTCCATAGCTGATTGTAGGAACTCATGAAAATTAACAGTCCATGCCCTAGAGCCATACCATTGAATAAGTACATGTCTAAGCTGGAATAGCTTAAAAATATATTTAATATCTAAATAACAAAGGTCATGAATCTCTTGACATGTTTTCAGGGAACCATTGTGAAGCAAATCACACACCTTAACTCCTGTCAATTGTGGTAAGCATGTTTCAGGCAAAACCTATCCAGCTATTTTTAAAATTAAGGTTATGAAAAATAGGTTGAGACATATCCCTAAATAACTTATAATGCATAAGCAAACAAAGTTGCACATCAACCCTTATGGAAGTACCAACCACTGAGTCCCGAAGAGCCACAGGGAGTCATTTGAAGGCAGTAAAAAAGCATAGTTGCAAGAGCCAGTCCAGCCTCTTTAATCAGATCTTTTTCTCATGAAAGCCAAATGGGAGTGTAGAGGGCTTCCTCATGTAGAGATGTATGAGTTGACCAATGCAAATACTTACTAGTGTAACTAGCAAGGTAATAAACAGAAAAATGTGGGAGCCATAGACTACCAAACTGTCTGGGTGCTGCTAATTGATTATATACTCTTCTAGGCAGTTTGCTCAACCAGATAAAATTAGAGATGATCACATGAACTCATTTGAACCAAGACAAAGGAAGAAAAACATTCAGTATATTGAGGGGATAGCTGTGGAACATACTTATATAATTACCATCTCCATACAGCAGAATTAACCGGTGCTACTAGATAGAAACATAGAATTTGAAGGCAGATATTAGGACTGATTGGCCCACCAAGTCTGCCCATTTTCTCTACCTGTTTCATATATCACAGATTCTAAATGATCTGCAGCTTACCCTCTCTTTCTTATCACTAGAGTTCCTTTATGTCTGTCCCATGCGTTTTTGAATTCCCCTACTGCTTTTGCCCCACAACCTCTGTCAGGAGGCTGTTCATGGATCCACCTCCCTTTCCATGAAAAAATACTTTCTCAAGTTACCCTAAGTCTACCCCCCCTCTCTATCTTCATATCATGGCACCTTGTTCTCGAACATTTTTTTTGGGGGGGATGCTACCCTCTTGCACATTATTTACACCCTTGAGGTATAGCAACAACTTGTCTAGAATCTAGCCATATTCCAAATTAGTTGATGCTCTATATGTTTTCTAGTGGAATACTATTTGTGTTGAGACAGTTCATGGTTCAGATGGGTGTGCTGTGTATGGAGTATCGTACAGTAACTTTGGGTTTTGAGCCATTTAGTAGGAGGCCATTTACAGTCATCCAGTGTTGTGCCTTGTCAAACATGGATTGTATGTATTTCCTTAGGTCAAGTGATGGACTTAGCTTTGACATAATGCATAGCATCACATGACATCAGCATTTGGGTAAATATTGATGTCAGTGTTGTTTTGGATGAATGAAAGATCATTTACAAACAGCTCCCCCCCCAAAAAAAAATAGACCCAGAATAGAACTTTAAGACACTCCCATGGTAAAAACACTCTGGTGATGAGCTTACTGTATTTGTCTTAACTACCTGAGATCTGTAAGTGAGGTAGTTCTAAATCATAATAAAATGTTCCATAACTCCATCTGGTGTTGCACACTGATTGAATGTCATTAGTGACTTTCTCTAGAGAAGTGTACTGTAGATTGAATAGCTGGGTCTGAACCCAGAATGAGTCATTGTGAGAAGAGTGTTATTGCAGATGTAAGGCATTTGCTGGTTGTGTTTTGTTCAGGTTTCTCAGATTTTGTTGAGTGTGGAATCAGTGAAACTGCTTGATAGTTAATGGGGTTGAAAGAGGAGCTGCTGCAAATAATGTATTACTTAAGTGAGTTCAAAAATATTTCACCAGGCCCATTCTGGAATTTGAGTGCTTTCTTTCCTTGCTATCTGTTTCAAACTAAACCTTGTACATGTTATCAAAAGGATTTGCTTATGGTGTGGCCCCCCACCCCCATTTGGACTCCATGGGGTTGGAGGAGGAACCTAATTAATGTAGGAGTGCTGCAGCTGCTGTTTTCAGATCATTCGTAGCTGACCAGAATGTACTGAAAGGATACATGCTAGTGATATTAGTTTGCCAGTGGATAGACCACAAATTCTAGGATCCTCAGTTCAGTTGCATTGGAATTAGTGCTTTTAGTTTGTGAGGTGGTTTTCGCATGTCATTAAGTTGTATGGAATTTGAAAAGTAGAGTCTGTCTCTACAAGAACATTGCTCAGTCTGAGTGTACAGTAGGAGTGTTGCAAAATTTAATTTCACTGCTGAATCATTGACAAAGGGCCAAAAATCCTGCCACCAGTACACTAGCTTGAGTGATTTTTGCACTTCGCTAGCAATTCACAGCACAAAGTTACTTTTTTGGGGGGTTATTCAAGAATAAAAAAAGATATCCATCCCCATTCTCTTGAAGCACTCCTACCATCTTCCTCCCAGCCCTACAGCTTTAATAAACAACAAACCCCTTCCCCCAGCCATTGCAGAAACACCTACCACCCTCCTCCTCTTCCTGCCCACTGCAGTATAAAGTTAGAAAAGAACCCAAAGTTAGCAAAACCAATCCTTTCCAACCTCCTTCCCCGCTGCTGCAATGCAAAATTAGTAGAGTACTGTACCACACTACTTGAGCCAATCACTGTCCAGTTTCTAGCCAGCATGGTAGCCTGAGTCAGCCCTGACAGAAAAAGGTTATTAAAGGTGAGGAATGGCAACTAGCACAGACCCTCTTCTCACCACCTTGGTCAGCCACAGTCTGGATCAATGAGAGCCAAAGCACATGGTCACTGTACTCAACTGGTTTACTATGAGCATACTCTTCAGCTCTCATTCATCCAGACAGTGACCAGCTGAGTTGGTGAGAGAAGGTTCTGTGCTAGTCATCATCCTTCACTTCTAATGTCCTTTTTCTGTTGGGGCTGACTGACTCAGGATGGCATGGTGGGGAGTGGATGAGTACTGCAGTGGGTGGGTTTTGGAGGACAGATATCTGTGGTACTGTGCTAATTGTGCATAGTGGCTGGGGAAGAAGGTTGGAAAGGCTTGGTTTGAGGATTTTTCAATTAGGCTTTTTTAACTTCTTTCTGCCATGGTCAGGTAAAAGAGGGTGGTGTGTGCTGCTGCAGTGGGTGGGGAAAAGGGTGTCATTGATAAAACTGTAGAGCCAGGTTGGGAGAGTATTGTGGTAGTGGTGTTTTAAGAGCGTGGGTGATGGGAACCTTTTTTTAAAACATGGTAAAGCATTCCACAAAGTGGAACAATGCTGAGAAAATGTTGCTTCATGGAGTCCTCACTTGGAGGAGCACTACACAGAAACATAGAAAATATTGGCAGAAAAAGACAATTGGTCCATCCGATCTGACCTGTTTTACCCTATCATACCCCAGGGCCTAATGCCTAGTCAAGGTTATTGCCCTCACCTCTCCCCCTGCCCCCTGCTTTTCCCTGTTTATCTATTAAGTCTCATTTTGTAGCCCAGAAATGTTTTTGTGAATTTCCTCTGAACTGTTTCTAATAAAAGGCCTTCAGATTTTTTATACGGACACCAGAGCTGGGAAGCGTATTCTAGATGTGGTCTAACATATGCTTGATACAATGGAAACAACATCTCATGCTCCCTCGATCTGATGTTACATAAAATAGACCAAACTACTCTGTTAGTTTTATTGATAATGCCGTGTACATGTCTATAGTAAGACAAATCATCTGAAATTATAATGCCTAACTCTCTGTTCTGAGAAGTTTTATCTCAATTGCTGATTTTCAACAGGAACATCATTTCCCCTCAGTAGCTGAATTGGTGAAACCACTATAACAACAATAAATATAAGGGCATAATACGGGTTTGACTATGTAAAACTCCTTAAGAATCCTTATAACCAAGGTACAATTTGGTTTTACTCCCAGCACACTTGGTGTAAATTCGAACTATTGATTCACATTATCCCCTTGAATCGGTTTAAACAGTGACCATATGCTGGTAGATTTGTTTTTTTAAACCTATAAGTTGGCTCCATAATAAATAATATTTAATCAAAGTTAAGACAAGAGAAAGTGAGGGGGGGACCAGCGCGATTACACAGCATTGGTGTCCTTCATGACTGAGCCGGCCAAGACGTCACTCCTTGTGACATCATCATGCCCCTTCGGGAGCATGATTTTAAGTGGCTCAGCCCCCCTCCTTCTCTATCACACACTCAGAATGGAGTGTTTGGATTCTCTGGCATCCTCAATAATGGCGATTGCACTGGAATTAAAATTTAACTATAGAGAATTACCAGTGCAGTAAAAATAGGCATTAGAAATGGCCGCTTAGCATGTTGTGGTGTTTTGACGAAATCCAGGATTGAATTTAAAAACATCCACTGTGCTACACTGACCCCAAGAGAAAACATTTAAAACTTTTTGGGCTACAGGGAAAGACCCTTTCAAAAAATACTTATTCAGGCGGTCAAATTAA
The DNA here is from genome assembly GCA_016271365.2 of Neoceratodus forsteri. Classification (NCBI taxonomy): domain Eukaryota; kingdom Metazoa; phylum Chordata; order Ceratodontiformes; family Ceratodontidae; genus Neoceratodus; species Neoceratodus forsteri. Next base: position 993,129,302 of record CM057449.1, read on the forward strand.
CTTAAACTGCTGTTCAGCTTTGAGAAGCAGTACAATTTGTTAAGAAAATTTAACACTGCCTGGTTCTTCAATATTAATTTCTTTATTCATAGGACCTACCCACCACAACAATGCCAAGAGTTACCTCATGAGTGAGCATTTTTAGTGCAGGTAAATCCTCAAAAGGTTCCACTTTGCTTTAAAATTGTAATTTATTTATTGTTCATAAGGGAAAATAAACCACAGACAATAAAATTAAAAATCTTTTTATTTAAATTGGTTTTCAGAAGCCAGAGAATTATGAGCATTTTTGGAACTATTAACAGAGAATAAAAACAAGTGTGTTCCCCTGAATTTATGCATTTAGGAACTTTTTCAATTTATTATCTATAATTTTTCGAGTTATTGAAAAATATATTTATATTTTTTCAAAAACAGGATACATAAAATCACAAGCAGGGTCTGAAGATGGGAGAGGATGATCCTGAAAATGTTTACCCAGGAAACTGAATTTATTTAAATAATGGTTTAAAGTGCCTGATTTGTGAATACATCTGTAACGTAATTTGAAATGTTGTAATTTCTTTATAACCTGAACATTGCATAGAAAATGCGGTTTATACCTGTAAAAAAGGAATAATTACAGAAAACTAGAAACGTGTTCATGGGTTGAGAGTCTTTATTTTTTTGATTGACTGAAGTTAGAGACACTCCCCAGACATAGAGATTTTTAGAGAGATTTTTTTAGAGGGTTACTTATTAATGCTTGTTTCACAATATTAAAAAAACTAATGGGGAACAGGTGAGAACCAGATACTTCACGAATACAAATTTATTCCTTGTGTAGACCTTGTCACATTGGCAAGATTGTTTTAGGGAGTCTCTTATGATGACTCCCAGGTCCCATTCCTCAGTGGTAGTGTCCAACTTAACTCCTCCATCTAATATTCCATCCTCAGGTTCTTGCTCACTATGTGCATCATCTTGCAATTTGTGGCATTGAACTTCAACTGCCAGCTGACAAACATTGGACCATCTCTCTTATCTTTGGAGGTCCCTCTGAAGCTCCCTTCCCCCTTGCTCTCTGGCTACTCTGCCACAGTGTTCTCTTCAAAGAGACATATCTTGTCTTGTATTCCTTCTTCTAGAGTACACCACTAATGAATATATTAAAGAGGACAAGCCCCAAAACTGAACCCTGAGGCACTCCACTCATAACCTTCCTCTGCCTGACCTGACTCACTGGTGAAGTACCACTTTGCATTGTCTTCCTCTGGCAAAGCTGGCACTTCACTATATAATGCATTGCATGAAGATCTTCACAAAATAAGTGGAACTTTGTTGAGTGCTTCATGTAACACAATTAATATACTTTGCATTCACCTACCGTACAAAGGTCTGAGTGCTCACTCTCAGATAGGAAAGAGAAGCTGAGGTTATAAAATGAAGGATTAAAGTACTGTATTTGCAGTTACATGAGCGGTTGTAATTAAGTTGTTGTTATAAAGTTGTGAGAGACAAACAAAGGGTTATGTGGCAGGGTAATTATGCTTAACCAAAGGCTGTGTAGGGACTTGGTGAATGCATCTCATTGGTTTATATAGTGTCCCATTATCACTTTACTGTTTAATCAAAGCAAGGCAAATTTATTTGTACAGTAACCTGTCCCATTGGGCTCTGTTTGCTATACAATGACCTTTGGAATTGCCTTCCCTACTCTATCTGCCTCGCTCCTTCCCTAGCCATGCTCAAAAAGCAATTAAAACTTCACCTTCCCCCGTCTGCAACTGCCCTACTTCCATCCCACCTGACTTCCTCTCCCCCTCGGTGCCTCCTTCTCACCCCCACTTCCCACCACCTTTCTTCACATCTGACTCCTGCCACACCTTATGTCCTATTCCTCTGTAATCTTCCATCCTGGTCTCAACAACTACCTCCAAACAGCCCATCACCCCCTCCCTACTGCTGTATGGAGTCTACCCGACCTTTCTCTAATCTTGCTATGTAAGTTAACTTAGCTATGAATATTACCTATGGTAATGAAACTTGTCTTATATTGTAAACAAACTGTTGCACTTCACTTGTAAATCTATTCTAAATATTGTAACTATATATTCTTGCTGTGATTTATTATGTTAAACCTGTTCATCAAAGTATTTTCATGATTTTTGTTACAAATTGTCTACTGTAACTCCCATTACACTCTCCCCCAGGGCGCACTGGGAAATGAGCCTCAGCTCAGTGTGCCTTTCCCGGTTATCAAATTTTAAATAAATAAAAAAAATGTCAACAACAAAAAACGCAACCCAACCCACATAAAGTAATTATCATACAAATCATGCAAATAAACATAATACATGAACAGCAAATTCAGAGATGACAGAAATCTATTTTTATAGTTATAGTTAAAGGCTTTCTTTCGCTATATAAATGAGAAAAGTGACAAGAAGGAAGGGATTGTTAGGCTTAAGAAAGGGGTGGAGTGGGAGGAGGATACTGGGGAAAAGCAGACATACTAAATGAATACTTCTATTCCATCTTCACCAGGGAGAAGGATGTACCAGTGCCTTCAGGAGGGAAAAGAGGAGCAGGGAGGAAGGGGAACACAGATGTAGTGATAGAGAAGGATAGCGTGAGGGAGGGGCTGCTGGCATTGAAGGTGGACAAATTACCAGGCCCAGACAGAGTACATCCAAGGGTACTAAGGGAACTGGCTGAGGAGCTGGCAAGGCCACTGGAAGACCTATTTAATAGTTCACTAGAGTCAGGCACGGTACCACAGGACTGGAAACAGCACATGTAGTGCCCCTCCACAAAAGTGGTCCAAGGATGACTCAGGGAATTACAGACCAGTCAGTCTGACCTCCATTGTGGGCAAGCTCATTGAGACCATACTAAAGGAAAGGTTGGTGGAATATCTAGAGGAGCATGGTCTCCAGGATGCGAGGCAGCATGGGTTCATGGGGGAGATCATGTCAAACAAATCTGATTGACTTCTTTGACTGTCACTAAGACAGTAGATGGGGCCAAGCGGTACACATCCTCTATCTTGATTTTAGCAAAGCCTTTGACCTTGTGCCCCACAAAAGGTTGATCAGGAAGTTAGTGTATCTTGGGATTGGGGAAAAGATGACCAGATGGGTGGAAAACTGGCTGAGGAACAGAACCCAGATGGTGGTTGTGGGGGAAGAGTTATCTGGCACCAGAGAGGTAACTAATGGGGTCACACAGGGCTCAGTGTTGGGGCTGGTGTTGTTCAATGTCTTCATCAATGACATTGGGGATGGCATTATGGGCAAAATGTGCCTATTCATGGATGACACCAAGCTCTGCGGGACAGTGGACACAGCTGAAGGGATTCAATACCTACAGGCAGATCTTGAAGAGCTGGAGAGGTGGTCCAGGATCTGGCAGCTTGGTTTCATTGCCAAGAAATGCATATTGGAGCCAAGAATCCCAGGTCAGAGTACTACCTGGGTGACATCCGAGTATCTCCACCAGAAGAGGAAAAGGACCTGGGAGTGATGATCACTAGTGACCTGAAGCACTCCACACAGTGCAAGAAAGCAGCAGCAGCAAAGGCAAACAAGATGCTGGGATGCATATCAAGGGGGATCAGTAGTAGGAGAGAGGATGTTATATGCCCTTGTGCAGGTCACTGGTAAGGCCACATCTAGAGCATGGAGTTCAGTACTGGGGCCCACAGCTCAACAAGGACATTACCCTGCTGGAGAAGGTCCAGAAGAGGGCTACAAAGATGATGGTTGGTTGCAGGGTAAGGCATATGAGGAGAGGTTGAGGGCACTGAGCATGTACTCCCTGGAAGACAGGGGAGAGAGAGGGGACATGATTGGGACCTTCAAGTACTTGAAAAGGATAAACAAGGTTGATAAGGAGAGTTTCTTTAAGCTGAGTGGCAACCATAACACTAGGGGGCACAGTCTTAAGCTGGAGGGTGGGAGGTTTATGAGGGAGATCAGGAAGCATTTCTTCACAGAGAGGGTGATGGACATTTGGAATGCACTGCCTAAAGAAGTCATCTCATTGAAGACAGTGGGAAGCTTTAAGAGAGGCTGGGATAGGCATAGGGGGAAGTAAAGGATCATGGATAGGAAGGATGAGAAGAGTGGGGAGGGAGAGCAGGGATATTTATTTATTTATTAGCTTTTGCTGACCAGGTAGGTGCATTAGGCAAAACACTGCCTATTTTCAAGCATGACCCGGGAGAGTACAATATACAGTTTACAAAAAACAGGACAGTGGTAAAGTACAAAGCAGCAAATAATACAAAACCAGTTGATATCCTGGCAGGAATAGTCAGGGAAACAGAAACACACATTTAGTGGTAGCCATCCACTCAGGGATGGAAAGAAGCAGGGATGGGAAACAAGACAAATCATTCATTAAATACAGTGACAAATGGTAAGCTAGCCTATAAAAAGCAGTAGAAGAGGGAAGGGGTTAGGTAAAGTCATAGGAATCAAGTGCATGTAGGTAGGAGAAAAGTACAGACTTGAAGGAGGAGTGAGAAGAAGAGCATTTAAGACTGGGAGGTAGAGAGTTCAGAATTTAGGGGCAAAGTGAGCGAAAGCTTGCTCCCACATTTTTGTAGAACAGTGTGGGTCAGAGAGTGAAAAGGAATTGAAGGATCTCAAATGGCAGGAGTGAGACACCAGGGTGAGCATAGCCCTAATGCTGTCAGGGTGGGATGGTTGTGTCATGGAGTCCATGAAGCAGCCCAGAGTGTATAAGTGCAGATTCTTGGGGGACAACCAGTGTAGGGAGGAGTACAGGAGACAGTGGTAAGTAAGGCGAGGGGCCAACAGGGCAAATCTGCAAATGTTATTATAGGTGGTATCCCACTTATGGAGAATACCAATGTTAGAGTGGGAAAAGATGTGGAGGGCATACAGAAGCCTAGGAAGCAAGATGCCTCTGGCCACCGAGATCCTAGCAGCAGGGGGTTAGGGAGTGACGCACCCCTGGAATATGAGCAGACTTGATAGACCAAATGGCTTTTTTCTGCTGGCTTCTTCATATGTTCAGCTGTGGACCCTGCAATATGAGAAGATTTGATAGACCAAAGGGCCTTCCTCTGCTGGCTTCTTCATATGTTCATATGTAAAAACTGATCTCTGGTGATCTCATTAGATGTCATTAAAAGCCTACTTACACAAACAATAGATTAACTCCTTCTTTACTGTTAGAGATACTGCCTTGTTCATGAGGTGGCCCATATAGACCTACTAGTCCTAATTCTCCAGGGTAGTCTTAAAGATGGTTCTCACCAAGTTCTGAGGTCTGTAACAAGCCCCATCTCCAAGGGTTTCTAACTTTGTTATTCTTTTATTGCTAGGTTGTGTTTACTGTATATCAGTGCATCTTTTTCAGGGGAGATGTAGGGTTCCCCAGCTCAGGCAAGGTATTAATGGTCCTGAGGAGCTTCACATGTTGGCTGTAAAGAGTCAATAGACCTGTCACATGTACTAAAATATAATTTCAAAAGCTTATTAAAAGTGGACTTAATACACTTAATATCGACAGACAGCAAAAAAATGTAATAATCTTGGGAAGACTTAGGAACATTCATCTGAAATATGACTCTCGGTCTGACAAGCAATCACAGCAGGAGTGCTGCTTGCAGACTATTATACTAAATTATATATTAAGATTTAATATAATATAATACACTTTGTATGCCATTACAGTTCCAATGGTGCATCTGAAATTAAACTAAAACACACACACATTCACACACACACTTTTCTTTAGATTAGATGCTAGCAGTTTTTACAAACAATTTTTATTCATAAGGTACACTTCAGGTGCCTTCTTAGAGCACCAAACATAATGAAATAGTGCTCTATAATAGCAACACTATCAAAACCCAATTTACATAGCCTGAATGTAATTACCCAAAGGTTGCAGAAAATAACTGCATGCCACCATTAATAACAAAGCAGCTTTCAAATAAATGATTATTTACAGAATACTATGCAGATGCAAGCTAGTCCCTGCTTGAGAAAACTGTTACCTTCTAAATTCTAAGTTGCTTGATACAGTAGTGCAACTAATCAATAAGCCTTATTGCAGTGGATTCTTTATTGAGATATTGTTCATGGGAGAAGGCCACCTATGCTGGCCAGTCAAAAGGGAAATAGAAAGATTCATATGGACAGCACATGCTCAGCATCTTTAAATGGTCCAGTTACAGCTCTACTGTACTTCAAAGCTTACTTCACTTCTTCTGTCAGCAGAGATGTGTCAGAGATCCAGCAGTGGCACCTTTAAAAAGTCATATTTGTGACCCACAGCACAGAAAAAGAAGCTTGACAGTGTTATGACCCAGTGGGCACAGTGTAGGTATCAGAGTAGATGAATACAAGTGATATGCTTTGGGGTAAAGCCAACATTCACCAGGGAGCCCTTATGTAATATTTACAGATGCCAGTTAACAGCAACTGTGCAAAAAGAGCTGAAGACATCAGATGTCAGTCTGCCATGCCATATCTTACTCAGAAAACAGTGGCAGAACCCCATAAAATATCTTGACAGATGTCCACTTTTTTTTGGCTAACCTTTTCCCCCCCCTGACTGATCAGTCTCCCCTTCCATCGATCACTCTGATGTCCTCCAAGACTTACTATCCCTGCCCGCACCTTCCCCTAGGGCTTGTTCCCCAACCTCTGCTGCTGTGCAGGATCTGGTTTTGCTCGTTAGGGCTTGGATAACTGGGTGTAGGGCCTGCAGGTGCCTGGTGTCATCATGCCAGCTGGGGGTTTCCTGTGTTCTCACAAGGGAGCATGGATATGCAATGATGTCATGAGGCCTATCACGTGCCCTGATGGCCACTGCACTCCTTGCAGCACTGGACTGCCTTCTGTACAGCCTATGCTGAGGGCAGGGCATTGCCAAGCTCCAAGTCCCCCCACCCCTGGAGGAAGAAAGCAGTCCCTTGGATGTTCGATTCTCCTCCCCCAAGCTGCGCCTCTGACACCCTGAGTTTGCTTCCAACCCTGTTCGTCGGAGCCACAAGCAGTAACAGTATCGCTGCACCACGGGCCCAGCCTCCCAAATGTTTCTTTTAATAAAAAAAAATATTAATCTAAACATTAAACACAGAGTATTGTATCAGTGTGTGGACTGCAAATAAAGCTAACTAATGAAAAAATAAATAAAATAATAGCCTTGCTTATTTTTTTCTACATCATTTCTGAAGAAGATCTATGATTGAAACATTGATTCTAATTATATTATCAGTGTATATTTAATGTTACTCATTTGTTGTATTTGCTGAAATCAGAGAGCTGCAATTTCACTAGCTGTATAACAATGAATTTTATTTTTCTTTAAAAAATAGTTCTTTAAGACCTGTGGCTCAAACATCTATCCCAACTCTATTTTTTTTTTTATTTTCAGCATGCATTTAATCTTGCCCTCTAAACATTGTTTGGTTTGTTGCTCCTGAAACTTTTGCCTGTGATCCTGGTGGCACACAACAGACAGGTGCAGTAACTGGTACTGAAATGGGTAAAAGCATGACTTTGCTCCCCAGCAGCTCAGTTAAAAAAACAAAAATATGGAGCTTGGAATATCCTGGTTAGGATATGGTTTATTTAAAAAAAATTCCTTGTAACAAGTAATAAGGTTGATGGTTTGCCTTAAATCATCTGGTGCTTTAATAAATGTATTAATCTACCTCAGCCTCAACATGACCATTACAATATGTGCGCACTGGGATTGTGCATACCAGTGCACATATTGTTGGGTGGGGGTACATGTGGGTGGGTTTACATTGTGAAATGATGTGTCCATTTTAGTGTATATGCTTGTGTGTGCATTGTGCTGTGTGTGTCTATGCATGGGTGTATTCTCACTGCCCTATGTATTTATTGCAGAGTACTTTTGTTTTGCAATTTATTTCCCTGGATAGCACAGCTGAAATGCAACATCTCACTTCTAGTAGGGTGTCCTGTTTCTATCTATTTTAGCAGCTGGGTGGACTTGAGCACTGAGAGATCAGTGACTTACCCAAGATCACACAATAGGTTTTTGGCTTTAGTGGGGTTTGAACCTATGATCTCCTAGTTCCCAAGTTGGTGCTCGAACCACTAGACCACACTGCCTCCTGGAATTGTGAGAGTTTGTATTTCAAGACCTGAGTATATTGCAGAGTACACATGTTTTGTGGGGTGTTCATATTCATTACCGGGGGTACACTGTGGGGAACTTGTTAGCATCTGTGGGCATTGTGCTGTATATATGAACATTACACTATGCTTGAATGTTAACAATGTGCTATGTATGTTTAGACTCCCCCCTTGCCACTAGGTAGTTGTGTGCCATCTGTTTTCTCCTCATGTAAATCTGGCAACTGAGGGGTTAATGTGCAGCAGAGCCTAGCATGCCCATGCGATTGGCTGCCCTATGCACAAAAGGATGGGTTGACAGCCATTGTGGGGACAGAAGTAGAGAAGAATGCAGAGTATGAGACGGACTGGTGGGACTATGAGAAGACAGTGTAGGAGAGGAGAAGTAGGGTTGAAGCAGGGGGTTTACTCCTCAAAGACTTTTCCTCGGGTCCCACATGGGGCTCACTGCCAGTTCAAAGTTGAGTGACAACCATGATGGGAAGGAAGAAGGACTGATGTATCTGGGTCTGCTGTGTACACGAGCATCATTTCATCAATTATATTAGGGCTCCAGCTTTAACTGGGTGCTAGGACTACACACTGGCTGCTACGTGGAATTTGTGGAACTGCATCCTCCTAGGGGATACTAGTCCATCTACAGTAGGTGTTGCCTCACCTAGCTTCTCTGAGGTGCCCACCATAAGGTGACAAATTAACTAGGGATGGTCAGTTTATCTGGAGAGTGCAATTCTGGGCCCACAAGCTATTTCCATTCTATCTGTCTTCCTGCATAACAGCCTGAGTCCCTGTGGTACTCCTAATAATAGGGACCACATGGAGGACAGTGTGTAGAAGGAGGTGGAACCCTTAGGGTGAAAAAGAGGTAAAGGGAAATAGATATAAAACACCACCAGTAAGTAATATGAATCATCTGAAATGCACTATTTTTACCAGCAGACCATTTGTATATTACTTCCTTGGAAACTTCTGTTAATGGGATCCTTAACTGACTGTATGTTTTTGTTAGAAACAGCCTGTAAGCAGGGTAGATGCTTTGGGAGGTGGGGTCATGTGTGTGTTTGTGTGATGTGTCACTGAGTAGAATGTATGGGTGTACAGAGAGGAAGAATTTTTTTTGTGAAGAGTGTGTGTGTGTGTGTATTGTGTGGGATGTATCTTTTAGAAGTTGTTAAGGAGATTGTTATGAAAACAAGATCCAAAAGGAGGTGGCCACCTGTGGCTCATTTAAAGAGCCTCTGACATGAAAAATGCAACACTGCAGAATCCGAATAAGCATACCCACAGTAAATCTCATACAAAAAACTAGATTTCTACGTTACTTCATTTTAAAGTTATGAACTATTTCGTAACCCTGATTGCACTACCTGTTCAAAACAGCAGGTGTCAGTGAAGAGCTGCTGCTGATGTCATCTCAGGACCTCACAGTCTAGTATTCCCTCTCAGCAAGCTTATAGAACCTGTTTCTCCAAAGTTTTAAAGATCATGAGAGAGAGTTCTGCGATAAAGAATATTACACAAATTTGCATGTGCCAACTTGGGGAAGACAACCCATACAGTACATCTATTGATTTTAAGTCCTCTTTATAGTCATGAAAGCAATCTGTACTTGGGTAGTGTATTATCAACTTTAGACATGGAACTTAAATATCAAGAGAATGCATTATTGAAATCCAAAAATACTGAGATATTAGAAAGTGTTGCACTGTTCTGTAAAATGATAGAACATAAGAAACTGCATATTATAAATAAGGAGTAGGTTACTATAGGAGTGATGCTTCTATTTGTTACTAAATCTTAGATATAGAGACGTGCAACAGTTTAATTATAAACATCTGAATGAGTTTACTGGTAGAAATACTAATTTAACTGTACTAGTCAATTTCCCTGTATTTCTACTGGTAATTGTACCTCTATGGATTTCAACAATGTAGAATGTTATATGTATATTTATGTATGCTAAAATGTATTGTGCAATATTTTGTAATGACAATTCTGTCTTGTTGATCAATAAACTGAACTGAAGATTATGTGCAATAGTTGTCTAAAGTAAAACAGGCAGCACCATTCAAAATACATTGCTATAAAAACTATAAGTGTTTCAGGTTTTGTAACAAGGTTGACAAAATTGCATTTTATAATGCCTTTTGGTGTGGCCCATTTCTCAAGGGTTGCTGGATGCTGAGTCAGCAAGCCTCCAGGCTGCTTAAGCCTTTTGCAGTGCTACTCTACTGTGCAGTTAGGAAGTTGTACAGTAGCCCCTCACTATAGTGAACCCCGCTATAGCGAAAACTCAGCTATAATGAATGCCTCATGTGGCTCCTGATGTTTCAATATTTCTGTTCTTCAGAATTCCTATCTGTACTCGCAATTGGCCAGGGCACATGTCACCCTCACACATCAAACACTGTCCATATGCCTTTTACACTGTACTGTGAGGAAAACAAAGTTAAAACTGAAGTAAAAAAATATCCACATTTTAAATGCTAGCTGAGACTCAGAGTTAAAGACAGCACCTGTAATATGGATGGTAGCTCAGAGATTCCATACACTTTACAAACACGCTCCCCCTCCACTCCCACCTGACTCTCATCTTTACTTAGTAAATTTATGTTGTCCAGTAGTGAATTTATTTTACACACAGTAGGTTCTGAATCATAGTGAGGAAGTCAGGTGTGGTGGAGCTGGAGCTGTGATCTGTGAGTCAGATAGAGGTGATTATGAAAGCAGGAATAGCATCAAACAAGATCTGGAATTTGGAGAGCGGTGTTTCGTTATTGTTGTTGACAGTTTTTTCTTTTTGTCAATCTGTTTCTTTTGTGCTTTTACTATTGCCCAGTGTACTAGTCTGTGTACAGCTATCTGGAGCAATGAGTTTGTGAATGGGGGGGATGTGTTTGTAAAGGGCGTGGATGCTCTGAGCCGCCATTCCTCTTATAGGTGCAGTCTTTAACGTGGAGTCTCAGCTAGCAGTTAAGATGTGGGTATTTTTTAATTTTAGCGATTCACCTCTAGACTGCAATGAGCTCTGCGTGTGTTACCCTATGTGTAATAGCAACGTCTGTGACTACCTGACATTTTGACTACTACGAGTCTGTGCCGTGGCTCCTCTCTGCAAAACATCCTGATTTGGCTGTGTGTTTAAATTTCCCGGTAAAACATTCTTGAAATTTTGGCCACCAATGAGAGAGGCAGTGAATGGGAGTGCATGTCAGCAGAGGAGGAGGGGCAGTAAACTATAAAAAGGCTCACACAGGTACTTCTAGTTTATTCACCTCTAGAATGCACTGAGCTCTGCGTGTGTTACCCTGTGTGTAATAGCAACGTTTGTGACTACCTGACATTTTAACTACTACGAGTCTGTGCCATGGCTCCTCTCTGCAAAACATCCTGATTTGGCTGTGTGTTTAAATTTCCCGGTAAAACATTCTTGAAATTTTGACCACCAGTAAGAGAGGCAGTGAATGGGAGTGCACGTCAGCAGAGGAGGAGGGGCAGTACAACTATAAAAAGGCTCGTGCTGCTATCACGTGAGCATGGTAAAGCGAGTGTGAGTGGCGTGAGCACCACTCGGTGTAGAAAATATCAAAATATAGTTGGTCATAACGCTGCACTAGTCTGCCTGTCTCTACCACAGTCCGCTACTACATGGGAGACAATATCAAAGCTATTGGACTTATTGGAATCAGCTAAAAACACTTGAAGCTATCAGAAGGAAACTGTTAATCTGTGATTACTTAAGTATTTAAGCAATTGAGAGGATGAAGGCAGTTGAAGGCCAAGAAAAATTGTGATAAAATTTATGAAGACCGGCTTAAAGAAAGTGAGAGGTATAGGTAGATGAACTGTTTTTGTGCTGTTTTGGATGCTGATCAAAGGGATTGAACAAATTTAGATTATACTGGAAGTCAACATTAAGGACAAAATCAGGGGAAGAGTACACAATGGGGGGTGAGATACTAACAACAACAAAAATGGAAAGGGACCTGGGGGTAGTCATATCAGATGACCTAAAGGTGGGAAAGCAATGTGAGAGGGCAGCAAGGAGGGCTGTGGGGTTACTGGAATGCATAGGGAGAGGCATCACCAGTAGAAAACAGGAAGTTATTATCCCTCTGTACAGACAGCTGGTGAGACCCCATCTGGAGTACTGTGTGCAGTTCTGGAGACCCAATCTCCATAAAGACATAGACAGGATGGAAGCTGTCCAGAGGAGGCAACTAAATGGTGCAGGGTCTGCACCAGAAGACATATGAAGAGAGACTTAAGGAGCTTATGTATAGCCTCGAGGAAAGGAGGGAGAGGGGACATGATAGAAACTTTCAAGTACCTCAAGGGAATCAACAAAGTCCAAGAGGGTAGCATCTTTCAAAAAAAGAGGTGTGCAAGAACAAGAGGGTACAATTTGAAGATGGGGGCGGCTCAGAGGTAATTTAAGGAAGTATTTTTTCACAGAGAGGGTTGTGGATGCATGGAACAGCCTTCCGGAGGAGGTTGTGGAGTCAAAATCAGTGGTGGAATTCAAGCATGCATGGGACAGTCATAAGGCAATTCTGGGGGGTGGGGGTAAGAAGAAGTAGGCTGCTGGTTAACTAGGATCTGCAGCTTATCCAGTAGGTAGGGAAATGAGCAGACTGGGTGGGCGCCAAGCGGTCCTTATCTGCCATCAAATTCTATGTTTCTATGTTTCTAATTCATTTTGGACCTATTGAATACTATGAACCATATTATGGACTTTTAAAAGTTTTGTGCCTTTTTTTTCGAATATCTTCTGCCAAAATATATTTGCCAGTCTGAGATTTTTTTTTTATAACTGTTATTTTCTGTGGGGAAAATGGTCAATACTAGATTTCAAAGACATACTGATCTGGATCTATTGCCATTGTGTGACAAACTGCCAGGTAGAAAGGGTAATAGTAATACAAAACAAACTAAAATTACAGATCATATGTATGCAAATGCTATAACTGAAGCAACTGGCAGTAATACTTCTATCCCTGTGACATTCAAGGAAGCTGGACCACAACAAGAAGTGGTAATATCACAGCTTGAGAAGGCAGATGCCTGTTACCTAATAGGGGGGAAAACTCATTTCCGATATCACTGTTGCCTGATAAAAGTGTTAGGGCATTTAATGATACAGATTTGGAGAAAACTCCTCATATATGGGATTTAGAGTACTTTGAGTCAAATTCAGAGAATTCAGATAATTCAGCTTTTATCAAAAAAGCTCAAACACTAAATAATGTGATTCATGATTTGCAGGTAACAATAAATGGTTTAAAACATTGTGAAAGTAGAATGTCTCAGATACGAAGATGCAAAAAATTGCAATGGAAATCTTGATGGGTCACCAAACCCACAATATATAGGTACTCCAGAAAATGGGTGGTTTAGCCCTAGCTGGCCTACCTGTCTAAGCGAAGATGTGATTAAAACATTAAAAAATCAACATAATGCAAATATCATGATTGTAGAACAACTGATTATTAACAAAGATCTGTTGGAGTCATTAAGGGCAGAAGTGGCATCAAATAAAGTCAGATTAGATGAGATTTTATTAAGGGTGCCATCTATGGAAAATAAAAGTATTTCTATTGAAAACTTGGATAAAACAATTGATGTGGCAAGTAGACCAAATTTTAGTATTTGTATTCCAGAAAATAGTATTGAAGACAATCCCACAGTGAAGTAGAACAAAGGAAAAACAAATGGAAAGAATAAGAAAGAAGTAAAACAGAAAACACAGAAGGAACAGGTATGCAGACAAAGTAAAAAAAAGGAATAAGAACAAAGGGAGAAATAATGGGGGAAAAATGGTATCAAACAGATATGTAATAAAGAAATGCAGGTTATCTTACAGGATCATGAAGATTATTCTGGGCTAGATAATTATAGTCCTAGTATAGAAATAATCAATTTAATTACACAACAAACAGAATTACATGTGGCAATACCTAATGAGACTATCCAAAGACTGGGAAAATTACTACATAATAAGGCTAGATTATCAATTTATCCTAAAGATAAAATGGTCATCGAAAGTACGGCTAAATCAAATGATAAAATAGTAGGAGTGAAAAAGGATAACAAGCAAAGTGAACATAAAAACAATAAGCGGAAAGGAAACATTGAAATGGTGTATAAAACATGGGTGGAATACGATCAAACTCCTTTGCCAATCTTATGGTTCCTTGGACCAACTGACTGGTTAGGCAAAAAAGTCAGTGATATTAGTACAGCTCTTGTACAAAAGTTGAAACAGGAGTAAGATATTGACCTGGACACGGGAGAAATTGTGGAAATTAGGAATATCTTGGTGAAAGCTGCTACTATGATTGATGTTCTCTTTTGTTCTCCAAGATTAGCAAATTATGTTTGGCTAAATTGTTTACCCATTCAAAATGGAGAATTAATAATAACATTTCCTAATAGACACCTGTTTAATAAACAGGTGGTTGTTCAAAAAGACATCAATAAGGAGATTATTATTATCAGCATGTTTGGGTTAAAAATCATGGAAAATGAGAATGATTATGTTCTAAGAAACACCATCCAAGGTTTGCTGGAAAATTTTCTTCATATTCCATTTAGGTATGGTAACGAAGTACTAGCAAGGAGATCAGAATATACAAGTCATGTAGACATTCAAGTTAATAATCAAGCTTTAGCTGACTTAATCTTGGAGAAAAGTGTTATATTGGATAGTCTTGGATTAAATATTTTTGATTCACAAATTTTGGAGGCTGTTACTGAACCACAGATTCCCTTATTTATTCATGAGCAATTTGCTATCTCTTTTGAAAATAGATTTAAGGCAATTGCAGGTTATAATAATTGACAAGCAAAGCCCTTGGAACAAACTGACTTAACAGTCCATAAAAATAAGGGTAGTATACAAAATCTCTCTTGGAACATTGCTGGCTGGAACAAAGTTTGTCATGATAAAAAATTAACTGATTTTCTGGAACAATTTGATGTGCTCTGTGTGCAAGAAACCTGGCATTATTTAGATGATTTTATTTTTTTAATGGTTATGAATGTTATCATGCCAAAGGGAAGAAGATGTGTAACTCTGGGAGATATTCAGGAGGGCTCGTTGTTTTTGTTATAATAGGGGTCTGTGACAGAGTTCAAATTCTTGGAAAAAGTGATAATTATTTAGTACTTCTTTTGGTTTTTGCATCAATGGAATTTATATTAATTAATTGTTATATTCTCCCAAGAAATTCCAAGTTCTATGAACATCAGGTCTGGGATAATTTAAGATTGCTCATGTATCAGCTAAGTGTTGCATATCCAAGAACTGATATTTTATTGCAAGGTGATTTTAATGGTTTATTTGACAATGAGCTATATTGTGCAAAGGTCGTTCTTCATATTTTGGCAAAAAGGAAAACGAAAGATAGTACATTGAATTGCTCAGGGAAAATATTAATGGAAATTTTGATGGAGTTTAATATGTTTCTTTTAAATGGGACAATACAAGGAGATCATGAGGGAGACTTTACTTATTTCTCAAAGAGAGGAGCTTCGATAATAGATCTTGCAATCTGGTCAGGTGATATTAACCTTTGGGACAAGCTTCAAATTACTACCAGGCCTGATAGCAATCACTTACCACTAATATTAGAGTTCAAATTGCCAAATGAATTGACTATTAAGTATGATAGAATATTTACTTTTACAGAAATTAGATAATCAAAAAGAATTATCTGGAAACAAACTTCAGAAATAAAAAATACTCCTTTCATATGTAGTTCATTTTTAAATGGTAAAGTGACAATTCTATTAACAATAGAGTATGATACATTTCTGATGGAACTTGGTCATTTATTCCTTAACATAAGGGAGGAGTTGACCCCTCCTGTAAGACATGAGCAGGGTGGAGGAGATAATGACTGGTTTGATGGAGAATGTAAAATGCTCAAAGCAGGAATAAATAATTTATTAAGGCAGTTAAGAAAATGAATACTGTAAATAAGGATATTCTATTGGAATTAAAGAACAAAAGAAATGAATATACATTAAGGGTTAAGGAGAAAAAAGCAGCCCATCATCTAAAACAGTGGGCAAGCCTGTTGGAAACTATAACAACAAAGAACACAAAAGGTCTTTTGGCATTGGTGGCAAGGGATACAAATAATTACAAATCATTCATAGATACCTGTATCCCAGAAAGGGTTCGGGTGAACTTCTTTAGGGGAATATTTTTAATCCAAATATTAAAGAATCAAATATGTTATTGAAGGTTGATATGAACACCTTTAAACACATCTCATTTGAGGAAGTATATATGGCTACTAATACCTTAAAAAAGAACAAAGCCCCAGGACCAGATGGGATACCTGCTGAAGTTTATCTATATGAAACTGGGATATGGCGTAGGGTTTTAACAGTGTTTTACAGTAAAGCTATTGCCCTAAATACATTTCCAAGTACATGGCATGGTTCAATAATCATTCCAATTCATAACAAAGGAAGTCATATGGATCCTGTGATGTAAAGGCCAATAAGCCTGTTGGATATAAATTTGAACATTTTTACAAAAATCCTTCTGGAATGACTAAAAGAACAAGTCAATTACACAGGGGGACTATTGTATCTCCAGGCTGGATTCAGATCACATTATTCCACATTAGATAACATTTTGTATTAAGACATCTTGTAGAAAAATGTGTATTTATCCATAAACAAAAGTTATATATATTGTTTGTTGATTATTCATCAGCTTTTGACTCATTGTCGAGAAATCTTCTTTGGATGCAACTACCAGAAAGGGGAATTTATAGAAATTTGATAACAGTAATTTCTTCCCTTTATTCTGATACATGGGCCCAAATTAGACTTGGGAATAGTGGTGAATACTCTTCATTATTTAACACAAATAAAGGGGTTCACCTGGGGTGCATTTTAGCCCCCTTGTTATTCTCATTACACCTAGATAAATTACCGAGGGATATGGTAGAGCTACAATCAGATTCCCCTAAAATTCATAATGTCGTTTGTCTGACGCTAGCATATGCTGATGATATTGTGCTTTTTTCCTTATCTAAAAGAGGATTGCAAAAGAAAATGGACAAACTTAGTAACCACTCGAAGAAATTGAATCTTACAGTGAATTTTAACAAAACAAAAATAATAATATTTGGTAGTATGAATCCCTAGGGATTATGGAGAATAGGGAATAAACTGATTGAAGTTGTTTCAGCATATACTTATCTGGGTATAAGGGTAATACCTAATTGTCTATGGAATGCACATATTATGTTAAAAGAAAAACGTATTAAAACTATTGGGGGATTGTTAAGATTTAATTATAGATACAGAGGAAACTCTGTCAAAGGGCTTGTAGATGTAATAAAAGCCAAATTATATTCCCAATTATTGTATGGGTCTGAAATTTGGGAACTGAGTAATATTAACACTTTAGTTAGCCCTCTTTTCAAAATGTTAAGGAATATTCTTAGACTCGGACATTCATGTCCTGCTGCCTATAATACAGCAGAAATAGGATTAAATAATATTTCTGCATTGATAGATGCCCAGAAGATAAATTTTTTGTTGTGATTAATTAATTTATCAGACTCCTCCCTTGCTAAGTCCTGCTTGAAGGAAAAGGAATTTTGGTTTGAATTGGGTCTTAAGAAAAATCTATGGAGTACATTGCTCAATGAATTAATGATTACATATAAGCTAATATCATTAAATATTTCAGTAGGAAAAGGTATTAGATTACATAAACAATATAGGAAATGCATTTAAAAGAAAATAAATAATTACTAGATTAATGTAGACCTAGAAAATATTAAAAAAAATCACATTACTCAATTTGGTTTGCGGAAAATAATGAGGACTTTGGCTTCAAGCAGTACTTAGACATTTTGGAGAGTCCAATATTACACAATATTTTTATTGCTTATAAATTTAAGCATTTTGAAAGCAAAATATGACAAAAGTAAAGTTCTTTCAGATAAATGTGATTGTTTGATAGTTGATAAGGAAAATGTGTCCCATGTCCTTTGGGTCTGCCCATGGTATGCTATAGAAAGGATATACTGGCTGGGAGTTTTTATAAACACCAGCTATAGTACAGAGGAACCTTTTCTAACATCAATATTAATGCACACAGCAGACCAATGGACTTTGGAGAGATTAGCAAAGTACTTTTTGGCAGTCACTAAAACTAGACAAAGATTAAAGGTGAAGTAAAATATATAGGAATGATTAGTCCTACTTTGAGGAATGTGGAAAGGAATGTATAAGACTAGTATGGATATGTATTTATCTATTTTAGAATGTATAATTATTGAGCACCTTGTGAAATATTTATTGTTTTGTGTGTTTTTTAAACTTTTTTATGATGTTAACTGATATTGTAATGGCTGTATAGCTGATCAATAAATTGTTGTTGTTGTTGTTGTAATTTTAGCTTTATTTTGTTGATAGTGCAGTGTATAAGAAGCATGGGAAGTGTTTGATGTGTGTGGGTGACATATTCACCAGGCAATAGAAGTGCATAGTTGCATCCCTCATTGTAACAAATTGGGAGGTATAACAAATACAGATTATGGCTCCCTTTTAGTTGATTATAGTGATGGGTTACTGTACTGCTAGAATTATAATGTTAGTAACTTCACTGCTGCTTGTCAGTGTTTGCTTTACAATATGTTTTAATAGGGGCCTTGTATGTATTAATTCCTACTAGGGGTGGAAGCCACTGCACAACCACCCACCATTAAGATTTCAAACCATTATCAGACTGGCAGTCTAAAAGATGCTGCAAGCCGTCCCTGATAGCACTGGTACTGACTCTGATGGTCTTGAACCCAGGCTTTTGAAAACTCACTGCCCCATTATTGCCTCACCATTTAGTTAAAATCTTTAACTTGCCACTATACCACAGCTCTGTCTCTAGTATCTGGAAGACAGCAAGAGTCACTAAAATATTTAAAAAAGGAGACCCCAAAGAAATTGCCAACTACTGGCCTATAGCCATTCTCTCCATTCTTAGCAAAATACTTAAAAAACGAGTTGCCAAGCAAACCATCTCTTTTCTACAGGACCACAACCTCCTCTCTGTCTCCCAGCATGGCTTCCGCAAAGGCCACAGCATTACTATGACCCTCCTAAAATTCACAAATGATATCTATTCTGCAGTGGATAAAGGTTTCCTGACTGGTGCAATCTTCACTGACCTAACCAAGGCATTTTAACTTTTTAACAACTCTCTTCTCCTCACCAAACTCCATTCTCTTGGCTTCTCTACAGATGCTGTAACCTGGTTTAATAGCTACTTGTCAAACAGGAAGCAGGCGGTGCATTACATTTCTGTCCTGTCTGATCCCTCCACCATACATACATACTGGTGTTCCACAATGATCCATCCTGGGCCCCCTACTTTTTTCCATCTTCGTTAATGATCTCCTCTTGCTTGCTCCAGATTGTTCATCACTGCTGTATGCAGATGACCTAGTTCTTTATTCCAGTGCTAGGCACATCTTGGAAATATATCACTCTCTCTCTCCTCAGACTTCCTCCACATTCAATCCTGGCTGACTGAAACCAACCTCATTCTTAACATGGGCAAAACACAGTCCATGCGTTTTGGGTCCCATGCCAGACTCAAAACAAACCAGAACCCTCTCAATATCTTATGCGCTGATGGCTTACCATTGGCCAAAACAAACTCTTTCAAGTACCTCGGCACTTTGCTTGATGAATTTCTGGACTTGATCAACATGTTACTGCTACCTGTAAGTCTGTAAATGCCAAGCATGGAAGTGCATACTGACCAGTTATGCCCTCACCCCATCAGCTAAACTTGATATTGCTCAAGGCATTCTGCTCCCAGCACTAGCCTATGGCATAGTCACCTACATAGGAGCATCAAAAACTATTTTTCACAAGTGGGATGCCACCTATAATAATATCTGTCACTATGCCTCCACATCCCCTCATTACAAGCACCAGTGCCAACTTTATGCTGATCTAAAATGGCTCTCCCCTACTACCTATTGGCTCATTTCCCTTGGATCTCTCATTGGTGGTATTGCCAGATCAGGTCTCCCTCAATCCCTTATCTGCCTGCTGGGCACTCAAACCATCTCCTATGGGCTTAGATCCACTGACCTAGCTTCCCTCCACATTCCAAGATGTAAAACTGCCATGGGTGCATGGGCTTTCTCATGTGCTGCACCTAAATATTGGAACTCCCTTCCTCAAGGACATTCATTTTGCTCCAACCCATGCCTGTTTTAAGAGGCTACGCCACAGTCATCTACTTGTCTCAACCCTCTGCACATCTTTTGCCCACCTTAGACCCTCTAGCCACTAACTCCAGGCCACCATGTCTCTACCTACTGCTGCACTTCTCTCCTCCATTTCTCCTCTCAGCCTGGCCACCGGCCTTCTTTCTTTCTAGCCTTGCCCTTTCCTTTTCCTAGGTTCGCACCCACCCCACGTCCCTTCCTCTCTCTTAATTTCCTACTTCTCCATCCTCTAAATCCATGCTTTTCTGGTTGACAGTATAGCACATATGCCCTGGTCTTGATCATGGATCTTTTCTCTAAACTAGCACTCTTGTACTTCTTAGGACCTTTAGTCCTGTGGTCGCTCACAATTTGACTCTATTGTGTTCCTACTTAAGGCAATGTTTAAATGCACTTTTTACTGCATTTTGTAAAATGTTTGTAATGATATCTCTCACATTTTGTATCCTGAATATTGTTGAACTTGCACTTGCATCTCTCTTGCTTTTGTCCCAACTGCATTTCTATCTCACTGGTAATTCTATTTGTACCTGTACCCTCTGTATTACCAACTGTTGTACTGCTTCAAACTGTTTGTTATTTGTACCCTCCTGGGTCATGCCTGAAAATAGGCATTGCTATGCCTAGTGCACTTACCCGGTTACCAAAAGCAAATAAATAAATAAGTGTTGGCTGTGGTAAAATGATCTTTTTAATTTAGAGTAGAACATAGATAAGCCTGAATGTATGTCAAAACAGCCTAACAGGGAGAACACATTGTGCTGGCTAAATTAGAAACTACTAGTAAGTTTTCAAAACAGTATTACCTCTCCCACCCCCATTGACAATGAGATGGAATAATAGTTTTAAAATGCCTTTCTTAGAAACTGCTTCAATTGAAGGATAGGTGTGAATGATCTCAGCCTTTAACCACATCAGCAACGTATTCAGTGTGCAAACCTCACAACAGTGTGCTATGACCCAGCATCCAACAACCCTGGAAAAAGGACCACAACAAAAAGGCACATAAACAAAATACATATATTTTTTTAACCAAGAAGTGGACTGGGCACAGCCCGTTTTCAGCCATGCCTGACACGTAACATTACAATACAAAATTACATTTACACAAAATACAAAAAATTAATCACAATTGCAAACAGTATCACAATATAGCATCTTTAACAAAATATGTTTAAAATGAGATTTTGGATGCGCTTTTTGAATCAATTTTCCAAATTCATTTACAAATGAAGGTGCATACCAGGAAAATGTTTTCCTGCTCATTTGTAACCTGAAAACAGGAATAGCATATTGATTTGAACAATTTTGTCTTGTACCCCTACCATGATATTTAGCTACAATTAGTTTAGATAAAGACAAAGGATATCCTGAACATTTTATCCAAAAAACAAAATTTACTATCATATATTTTAAACGGTTAATTGGAGAAAGTACACCAAGGTCTAAGTAAAGCTGACAGTGATGAGTTCTGAATGGGGTAAGTAGGGAAAATCTACAAATATTATTATACAAAACTTTGAATTTTGACTCAAACAACTGATTACAATGTGCAAAAGCAATACTTCCTTAATCTAATGTTGGAAAAAGAACCTGTTTAGCTGTAGTATAATGAGCTTCTTCTGTTAAGAATTTAATATGTCTATAAAGAAAGCCAAGTTTCTGATGGATTTTTACACCCAACTTCTCTAAATAAGGAACCATGCTAAGGTTTGGATCCAGGTATAAACCTAAATATTTAACAATCGCAACCAATGGGAGAGGATTACCACCAATTCCTACTATATGAATACGGTCAAGTTTCTGAAGTCTTTTTGAAGAATCGAACATCATAACATTTGTTTTAACTTCATTAATAACCAATTTGTTTAACTGAATCCAATTTGCAAAAATATCATATTGTTTTTGGAGGGAATCCTAAATTTTGTACCTATTTGACCCTGATACCCAAAACACAGTATCATCTGCATACAATAAACTATTAATATTAGTAAAAGAAATAGGTAAATCATTAAGAAAAATTGAAAATAAAAGAGGACCTAACACCGATCCTTGAGGAACACCTGCCATTATCTCTGGATTGAGACATATGGCTGTTAACTTTAGTTCTTTGACTATGCTTTAACAAATAACTCGAAAACCAATTTAACTGAACATCCTTAATTCCTAGTTTTTGTAATTTGTGTAACAAGTGCTGCCTGTTTTACTTGTGAAAACCATTGCACGTGATCTTTACAATGCTGGAGAAATAGGTCCTATAAGCTTGTTGGCAGGAAATACTAGACTGTGAGGTCCTGAGATGATAGCAGCAGCAGCTCTTCACTGATACAGGTTGTCTAGAACAGGTAGTGAAATCAGGATTACAAAATAGCTTATAACTTTGAAATGAAGCAACACAGAAATCTAGTTTTTGGTATGGGATTTACTGGGGTATGCTTATTCTAATTCTGCAATGTAGCTCTTTTGGCCAGATGGTGTCAGTTGCTCCTTAAGCCAGTGACCTATATTCAGGAGAAGACTCAGGGTACTGCAGATGGCAGTGTGTCCAGCCAGAAGGTGGTAGCATTGCATGGGCCACTGCAGCGGACCCAAGGCAGGACAAGGAGCATGCTGCCTCACAGAACCAGCATGCTCTAATGGGTGTTGTGGCAGTTCCTGGGAGGCTGCAGATGCCAAGTTTGTCTGGTCTGACTTTGATGGGGTGGTGATCACTGAAATCCTGAAGATCATCCAGGGTATGCAACTAATCTACAGTAGTTTGGACTGGGGCCCAACTTGCCTCCTTGTGGGGTGTGTTGAGGTAATCGGTCCAGTCCTGGATGAGATAGTCTGGTGCTTATTTGAGATGGGAGTGTTTCCAGACACCCTGAAGGAGGCAGTAGTGATACCTCTCCTGAAGAAATCTTTCCTCGACCCTGATTGTCTTGCCAACTACAGACCTATCTCTAACCTTCCTTTTGTAGGCAAGGTTATTGAGAAGGTAGTCGTGTTGCAACTGGAGGATCATCTTACCATTCTCAATGTCTATGATCCTGTCCAGTTGGGATTTTGGAAGAAGCATAGTGCCGAGACAACACTGATTCTGGTACTTAATGATCTCCTGATAGCGAGCGATCAGAAGAGCTGTTCAATCTTGGTTCTTTTTGATCTTTCTGCGGCGTTTGATACCGTGGACCATGGAGTGTTATTGGAATGCCTGTGGCTGATCTATGGACTGTTCAGGATGGTCCTCAGGTGGTTTCAATCTTTCCTCATGAGCAGGACTCAAGAGAGTGGTGTTGAGTATTTATTCCTCGGCCCCTTTCCCCCTGTCCTGTGGGTTGCCGCAGGGTTCCATTTTATCACCCATTTTGTTTGCGGTGTATATGCTGCCATTGGGGGACATTATAAGGCAGTATGGGCTGAGTTTTCACCGTAATGCAGATGATACTCAGCTACACACGTCCTTTGTACCCAAACAGGATGGAGCAGTCTCAGTTTTTAATAACTGTCTCACTGAGATCCAAGACTGTATGAGTGCCAACTGGTTGAGGTTGAGCCCTGATAAGACTGAGGTGTTGGTTGTGGACCCGGGTAATCAGGAAGATGGATCAGTAGCTGGCCAGCCTTCTGGGCTTTGGCTTAGGGGCAGCCAGCTATTAACCTCTGACTGAGTGCGAAATCTGGACGTTATGTTTGATGATGGGTTGACACTTAAATCTCAGGTGTCATCCATTGTCAAGGCCTCATTTTATCATCTGAGAAATATCACTCAGATTAAGCACTTGGTCCTGCCTGATGATCTTCCAATGTTGGTCCATGCTTTATGACCTGTCACCTTGACTACTGCAATGCCCTATACCTAGGGCTACCAGGGTAGATATCCACTACTTGCAGCTGGTGCAGAAAGTGGTGGCCAGGCTGTTGACTGGTTTACCCAGATTTTTCCATATCATGCCTGTGTTTCGCAGTATGCACTGGTTGCTGGCTCGTGATGGATCACCTTCAAGGTCAGGTTACTGACCTATAAGGCCCTACATGGAAAGGGTCCATGGTATTTGCAAGATCTCCTTTGTCCCTACCACCCACTCCACTCCACCGATGAGGGATTGCTAGAGGTTCCCATGGTCTGTTTTGAGGGCCTGATCATTTGCTTTCATGCCCTGATCCTGTGGAATTCTCTACCTCATCAGATTTGAGAGTGCCTGACCACTGAGAGTTTTAAATCTGAACTTAAAACTCACTTATTCAAGATAGCTTTTTCAGAAGTGTAATTATTCTGGCTACTGTTATTTACTGTTATTTATTATTATTTTTAACTTGTTTTATATATGTGAATTGCACTTTTTATAAATAAAAGATTGATTGATTGAGTGATTGAGTGACTGATTGATGTGTGCAAGGCCAGCAGTGGGTTAGGCAGCATCATCATATGGCTGGAGGGTGGTGGAAAGGCCAAAACAAAACAAGAAGAAAATCCCAGACACTGTCTAGATGATTGCCCTGGGCTTCTCAGGCCACAGGTCAGGCCATGCAGATTACATCTGACTGGATCTGGCTTCATTAGGGGGAAGGCAGGCTCCCATGGAACCCTGCCAAGGATGTTATCATTGTGAGTGAACAGCAGCAGCAAGGTTAGTGGAAGATGGATTTGGTTGGTTGCTCTGGCCACAGGGGGGGCTACTGTATGGTTTGTAGAGGTGGGGCAAAGTTTCAATTTGTGGGTGAATTTGCTGCAAAGCAACTGAAACACACCTCTGCAGAGCTCCATGAAGTTTTCCCCATGTTCAGAAACTTCAAAATGGTGAAGTTCCACCATGAAGTGTGGAATTTTACCCACGAACTGCAGAATTCCACCTGCAAATTTGCAGGCGGAATTCCGCACTTTGCAGCAGGAGATTGATAGATAGATGCTTTATTTATTGAGCGCCCTTCTCCAGGGAGTCCTGTACATTAAAACAAGATACAAAATACCATGCAATACGCTAATAAGTTTCAAGTTAGCAAGAATAAAACTACATAAACGCATCTATCAAAATAAATATTTATAACATCATAAAATAATACATTCCATTAATCTGTATAGTTATCTGTATAGTTATAAAATGCCTGCTGAAAAAGGTGCATTTTAAGACCCATTTTAAAGGCTTCTACAGAGGGTGCCTCCCATAAATATTTAGGAAATGAGTTCCACAAGGAAGGTGCAGTCATGCAGAATTCACGAAATTCCCCAGAATTTATAGATTAATCCATGGAGTGAAGTTTACCAACTTCACCCACCTCTAGTGATTGACAGGGACAAAAATCTATATGGGACCAAAAAAGAACCAAGTGGATGACAGATTTCACAGTGACAGAAAAACACTGACTTTTGAAATGGCACAGTAAGATTGAGCACAAAAGAATCACTTACTGGCCCGTATACTTAGAGGTATATGTATCTATTACATATATAGTATAGGGCCAAAATCAGGGGACCTAGATTATATTCCCAAATTATTTCTTTCTCACCAAATGTCTTATATTGAAATGATTCTTTATACCTGTTGATAGTATCACAGTGGAAAGGACACTTAGTGGCTAAAGGGGTTGTTGGTGGGTAAGTCCCTGAGACCAGACTGTCTGCATCCCAATGATACTCAGGGAGCTGGAGTAGGCTTGTGAAATAACCATGGTGGACTTAGCCAACTTTTAAACTGATAAAAACATTGCATGCAAGGACTGGAGGGCAGTAGACATTGTCCCCTGCACAACAGTGGGGACAGGGGTGACCTAAGGAAATACAGACCACGTAGCCTGACTCCAATTGTTGGGGAGCACCTAGAGAGCATAGTCAAAGAGCAGCTGGTTACTTTTCCAGAGTTCTGTGGGCTACAGGACAGAAATCATCATGTCGTTGTGAAGGGATGGGGGCCTCTCGGACCAATCTCATGGATTTCTACAGCCTCTTGCTGCAAACATTGGAACCAGGCCATCCACTGGATGTCCTTTACATTTACTTCAGCAAGGCCTTTGACCCTGTACCCTAGAAGAGGCTGGTAAAGAAATTAGGAGACTTAGGTGTTGGACAAAAGTCACAAGATGGGTGAGGAATTAACTAGAGGGAAGAAACCAAAGGGCAGTACTAAACTGTACATACTCTAAGGTCAGTGGAGGGGTTTAGAGTGGGGTCCCACATGGGTTGGTCCTGAGTCAATGTACTTTATTGTGTTTTTTATGACACTGGAGAAGAGAGTCAGGGCAATATGTGTCTATAAGAATCAGGATTTATGGGAATGCATGGGTCTGATAAAGGAAGAAATGGACAGGAAAACTAGACACCATAAACACATCAGTTAAAAGGGGAGATATACACATCAAACAAAAGAGGAACATGGATAAATCAAAGGGTGGTGACCATCTGGAATAATCTTCCCAAAGTAGTGGTAAATAGCACAACTATGGACTCCTTTAAAAGGGCTCTGAATGAATTCATAGTGAACAAATACAGTATACAGGCCATTACTACTGAGAAATGGTGAGTCACAAAGGTTAATTCTAATAGACTTGTACAGATCCTATGAATACTATGAATTTGTGGACAACACAAAGATTTGTGACAGAGTGGATAATGAGGAGAGTAGGAGGGAATTGAAAAGAGACCTAGGCAAACTGAAAACATTGCTTAAGGTTTGGCAACAGAAATTAAATTCCAAAAAGTGCATGGTTCTACACATGTGGAGAGGGAATGACTTTTATATGGATGGGTACCAGTGGAACAGACCTGAGAAGAGTAGAATGCTGGGACTATACAGTAATGACTGCCTCAGTTTTGCACCTCAGTGTAACAAGACAAATGGGAAAGCTACAGTTGTAGCCATTGAGTTGTCTGAATATTTTAAGATATCCACATACAAAAGAACAACATTTCTCGAGTGATATTGCAGATATTTCAGGAAATATCCAGATATGCCATTGGCTACAACTGTAGCAGGATGCTCTGGTACAGAGGTAGGACCTTTTCAAGCAGATGGAAACAGGTGATCCTGCTCCTGTACACATCACTGGTAAAGCAGCAACTGGACCTACAGTACTGTAAACATGGTGTAGTTTATGTCCCTAGCTCAGCTCTTCCACTGCTGGCACAATGCATCCATGTTCTATAAAGAACTACCGGTATGTGGTTGAAATGGACATAAACTACATCGTGCGGTTGTTAAATGGCACACAGTCCAGTGTGTAAATCAAAAATAACCACTGAGGTTACTAATAAGCCTGTATAAATAGAACAATAATAGAGCTGAAATCAGTATTTAAAAACAGCTTCTACTGGGAAAATGACTTGCACATTTCATGCAGTTTTCCTTTAATAAACTTAGTGCTGTCAGTATCAGGGTGACCTCCATTAAATGGCTCATAAACTACCTCTAAAGTAGAACACAACTGGTCATATCAATCATGCCATGTATGACGTGAATGGATACTCTATCTAGTAATGCCCCAAGGGTTTCTACTTGAATCACTTCTTTTTCCTATCTTTATTGATAATCTTACTACAAAATGTGAGCACTGTTCCATGCACAAGTATGCAAATATTCTCTTCATGATAGCTTTTCCGTCTTCCATTATGTGGCTTATAATTAATCAGATTTCCATAACATCAAAAGTTGGTTCTCTAACAACATTGTTCTGAATGCAAAGCAGGCAAAAAGGAATATATTGGACTTGATACCTTTCCCCTCAAATTTAAACAAGACTGTAGACCAAACTGCAATCAGACACTTAGGCAAACCTCTCCATTGAATAGGCCAATTTTAAAATATCTGAATGTCTGGCTAGATCTTTCCCCAAATTGTTATAAGCACATCAACTACATTCTAGTCAAAATTGCACCATGGCTGAGCTATAATTCCAAACATTGCCTCTAAGTGCCTTGGCATGCACACAGATATCAATGTACTACTTGTTAAACTTGATTGCTTATGATAACTTTTTTCCAGTACTGTGCTTCCATTGTCTATATCTGGTACAATACACTTTGCAAGTTTGAATTGCATGTAACCCTCTCACACATCACTTTACTTTCCACC
Source organism: Neoceratodus forsteri (assembly GCA_016271365.2). Classification (NCBI taxonomy): domain Eukaryota; kingdom Metazoa; phylum Chordata; order Ceratodontiformes; family Ceratodontidae; genus Neoceratodus; species Neoceratodus forsteri. The sequence goes on from CM057449.1 coordinate 993,157,751, forward strand.
AGGGGCTGAAATGGATGAGCCTTTCAAATCAGAGGAACTGTCACTGAATTACTTTCATGTAAAAGTAAACTACCAGAAATGTTTCAACTTTCTTCTCATGGCCTCCAGCTGCAACTTTTCCCATAAACTCCCAGGACCTGCTCAGCTTTTATGTAAAAAAGGATAGAAGAAACAGTCCAGTAAGAGTGAATTTACTGTACCTGTCTTGCCACTGAAGTTGGAATAAATTCTTACTTCTCCTGAGGTCACTTCTATAGTTTTCCATCTTCAAATGGGAACTGTTTGAGCATCTTAATATTCCCTGCCCCTGTCTGTGTGACTATCCAGCTAAAGCCAGTGCTGCCTGACTACAGCAGTTGTATCTTTAGTTGCAACCCTGTTGAGAAGGAGTGTTGTAGCAAGTGTGTGTACTGCCATCCCCTAAATTACTGATGAAAATGAGATGGTGCATTTCATCAAGTTATCCTAGTAACAACATTCTTAACTAAATACATCAATACTGTAATAACATGTGAAACCTTTCTTACATCTGGATGTCAAGTGTCTGTCATGGGGGGGGGTGTAGCTGATCTTTTTCAGTAAGGGAACCGCAGAGTCCAGCAGAAACATGGAGATATATGGTTCCATGGAAAGAAAAACATTACATACTTGATTAATTGTTTTAATGGTTACACAGTTTGGCTAAGTACAGTATCACCTAATACATGTACATGGCACTTAGTATTCTATTTGTATTTGGGATACTTGGTATTCGGAATACCCATTCTGTTATGTAAATATGTACGGTATGCAGAAAATTGTGAGTGTATTCTAAATACCAGTATTCAGAATACCACAGCATAGGTAGTCTGGATAATTCTCAATACAAGTGGAATACTGGGCCATGTAAACATATATTCAGAATGCAAGTGGAATAGACTCACAGTATTCTGTACATGCATGACTGGAATGGGAATTCCTTATGTTAAGTATTCAGAATCCAAGCATAATAATAAGTGCCATGTAAACTATGCAGAATACTAATAGAATACCTATTCCAGTTCCTATAAACACATATTTGGAATATGTATTCTGAATAATGGGTGTTTAAAACACTACAGTATTTGGAATACAAAATGCCATGCAATAGTACTGACTGAAGCTTAAGTAAATCCCTTACTTTCAGACCAGGTCAAAAGATGTAACTTGGAAAACCCTTAATCCAAGACTTCCTTGGACTCTACCAATGCTATCTCACATCCAAGAAAATCTCTCCATGTTCTGAGGGACAGCAGGATGTGGTACAGACAGCACCAAGATGGAACCCTCCCCCCATGAGGACCATTCGGCTCTTAGTCAGGCAACATACCCACTCTAGTCATAAGTATTACAGAAGGTATTACCTGGGATCCTGAGTAATGAGTGAGTAGGGTAAGGTGCCTTCTGCCCAGATGGAGATCATCAATTTTTCTTGGATTTTCTGTTCATATAGTCCCTCCCTCAAGGAAGTGGGGATGACATATTGCCAGCATGACTAACAATGGTATGTGCATCCTCCTCTCCTGCTAAGCTCCCCAGATTGTATTGCCATCTGCAGTCTACCAGGTAATGGTACTGAAGCAGGGAGCACAACACCAACTCTAAAGGAGGACATCATCATCTAGGATCCTTAATCCCATCTGAAGGTTCACCACAATGTCCCAGACTGAGAGAGTGTACTCTGCCAATATGGCAAATAACACCTTCCACCTCTGTGCCATGGCATCAAAGCCCAAATTATTCATCCAGGTTTTAAACACTTAGGAGATAGCTGAGTACTCATGAACAATATTTTTAAATTCTTCTTCAAATTTCTTCATCTATGTGGTGAACTAGGCAAGACATGAAAACAGAGTGAGATATTATCAAACATAAAAATACGCTGAAAACATGAAAACCTACAGTAGGTGGTCCAATGCTGCAGCAGCATTGCCAGTCATGACCCTTGAAACCCAAGTCTGTAAACAAACCCAGGCCATTGCAGGGGCAGCAGGGGGAGAAGGGTAGAATGTCCCATAGGATGCTTGCATTCTTGGGTTGGAATGCTCCGAGTCCCACTGAGTTATTGCCACCTGGGAAAACACAGTTGGTGATGGTGGTGGAGCTAAGGATTTAGTGAAGAAGTGGTGGACACTGATATCCTCTGCACCAGTAAACATTACATGCAGCATGCACCTGGAGTTAATTTCATGTCTGCAGGGATGAATAAGGGAAAAAGCATCATGTCAGGCTTTGCAGATCAAGTGACTAATATTTTTTGGCACTACTCAGACACCTGAATCTCCATTTGGCCAACACTACATGAGGGCCCAGCTTCATGGGGCAAGCCATGAAGGATTGAAGACTACCAAGCAGATAAAGATGGAACTGGGAAGTTGCTTTGAGTCAGCTTCAGGGAGCAGAGCTGAGAATGGGACAAATAAAAATTATGGAAAAAAAGAAAATATGAAAAACCTGAAGCATGAAAACACGTGAAAGACACTCATTGGTGCATTTTTCTTTTGCATGGTACATGAAAATGTCACATACAGGTATAGTAAATTCCCTCCCAAAAGTTAACTACAGCACAGTACCTAAATTCCTTGAAAGATAAATACCCTAAGGATGAAGGATTGTCTTCTGGCTCATAAACAACCCATTTAGAGTAGGGATGTTGCAAAGGTTTTCTTTGCTATTGAAGATGTGTCAAAGGTATGAATGGTGCTGTCATGAAGTCCTCACAAAGAGACTCCACTTCATCAAATTTCAGGTGTAGATTACTTTGTAAAGCTGAGCAATGTGCTTCCAGTGAAGCCAGCTCTACTTCGCAAAGGGTGAACAGGTGTGGAAATCACATGATGTGCAAAAGGCTGATCACATGGTTACATTGCTACAGAAAATACACGGATTTAACCATGTGACAGTTCTACAAAAAAAAAAAACTGTCACAGACCCCAAAAATATGTTTTTATAAAATCTCCCTATAAAAAGCTTGTTTCCAAAATCATAGCTATGGTGGACAGCAGCCACTCACACTTAATAGTCAGCAACAACAAAAATCAGCAGTGGTAAAAACACAAAACATTAAGGGCCCAATATTCAAGACTGGGCAAAGCAGAGTGCAAATATTTGTGCTCCAACTTGCAGTTGCCCAGGTGCCCAAAAATGCTATAATTACTGGAATAGCACCCAGGCACTATTTGACTGAATAAAGGGCCATTGCAGCCCAGTGCTAAGCCATGTAGTGCTGGACAGCCATGGCTCCTGAAATAGGGCATCATAATGGCTTGTACCCGGGCTAAATTTCCAATATTCAAATGGACCCATGCAAATTAACTCTTTGGGCATGCAAGGCACAAAGAAGGCCATTTGCATGCCCATTATGGGCTCATTTGCATGGGTAGCCCAGCAATTTAGCATGGCACTGGTCCCATAGAGCTATCCCTGTTGCTAGTGGTCCCCACGCCAGCCACTGTCCTAATGTAAAAGGTAAAAGTTCCCTGGTACTACTGGTCCCCCCCAACAATCCCCATCCTGATGTAAAATGTAAAAGTTACCTGTGGCTAGAGGCCCCCCCACCACCGATCATGGCCCAATGTTAAAACAGAGTATTTCTTGGTATCCAGTGGTTCCACCTCCCACACAAATCAATGCTCACTATTGCAGTATTATTCCCTGCTGTCTAGTGGTCCTTCCCCCCACCAGCACCCATGCCCAATGGGTTACTATGTATTCCCTGGTGTCCAGTGGTCCCTCCCCTCACCTGATAACCCACCCAACACACAAACACCATCTCCCTGGTGTCTAGGGTATCCCTGCCCCCATCCCAATCCCCTGTATATGACAGATAAACCATTCCCTGGTGGTCTAGCTTTCCCCCCTCACTATCCATGATCTGCCCATAAAATAAAATATATATCTTTCCCTGGTGTCAAGTGGACCCCCACCCCAGCAGGTACTGCCACACCACCCCACTCCCTCCATCCCATCCCCAAGCTGGTGACTGGCACAGCTTCTGCTCTCTACCACAGCCAGCCACCAACTGAGCTGTCCATAAGGATACACATGTACAAGTACATGCTCATTGACAGCTCAGTCGGTGGCCAGCTGTGGTGGAAAGTGGAGGCCATGCCAGTCACCAGCTCGGGGATGGTGTGGTGGGGAGCTGGGTGGTGGGGTACTACCTGCTGGGGTGGGGGGTCCACCAGACACCAGGGAAGGATATACTTCCTGAGGATCTTTTGCTGACCGTATACCTCACTTGTCTTTCCCATCTTACCCCACCCTCCCACACATTCTGTCTTCCTTACTTCCTTGCTTTTTAGGTACCCTTACTAGGGGTCCGATTAGACTCCCCTCACACTTTCCAACATGGTGTCTTTGCACTCCCCAAGCACACTCACCCTTTTGCTCCTTTGTCTAATGCTCACATGTATAAAAACTGCCATTGGCAGTATCCAGTGAATAAGACAACTGACATTGAGTGTCTACAAAAATGGCAACTCAATTACGGCACCTGTGTTTATGGCTACCTAGCAGGGTGGCGACTGGATGGGGGTGGGTCGGCTAATATAGTGACAGGATATTGCAATATGTACATGTGCATGGGGGGGCCACATCGTGCAACTGGATGAAGGGGAGGGAGGGTTTGTGGGATATAGTGTGGTGGTGAGCTGCTAAGCTGGCCGTGTGGTATGGTGGGTTGGTGGCAGGCTGGGATTTCCAGGTTCAGTTCTGCACGCTTGCTCCTTTTTGGCGCCGGTCCGGGAATTTTATTTTCTGTGTTTTGTACCTTCCCCAACATGCCAACTAGTGGCCTTGATGGAAGAGGAATGCCTGGATATTGTGGCAGTCACTGAAACATGGTACACAGAGAACCATGACTGGGATGTCAACATAACTGGATACATAGTCTACAGGAGGGACAGGGTGGGTAAAAGAGGAGGAGGAGTAGCTCTCTATGTAAGGGAAGGGATTAAACTAACAGAACTACTGAGTAAACAGGAAGTTGATGAGTCACTATGGGTCACCCTGGAGACAGGAAATGGCACCACAATCCGCATGGGGGTTGTGTACAGACCCCCATCTCAGGGGGAGGAAATGGACAAGGAAATTTATTTATTTTATTTATTGAAATGTTTCACCTGGAAGGTTACACTGAGCAAGAAGCTCATCTCACGGTACATCCTGGGGGAAGGGGATTTGGACAAAGAGTAATATAACATGATACATACAAAGCGGCTAAGTTAACACTATATATATACATATATATGTATATGTATGAGCAGAACTGAACAGTTTACAATCAAACAATAGCTAAAACAACATTACTAGATTAGTACACATTTGAGTGACTGACAGGGGGGATAGTAGGGATGGACAAGGGGGTGGGAAGTAGAGATGAATGATAGAAGGCACCCTTAAAATGGCAGAAAAAGGGGAGATATTGTTGATGGGAGACCTGAATATGCCAGATGTTAGCTGGAGTAGCTTTGCTGCAGGCACATCCAAGAGTAGGGTCATTCTTGATGCCCTACAGGGGGCATGCCTCAGACCCCCTAGTGTTGGAACCCACTCGGAAGGGAGCAATCTTAGACCTGGTACTCTCAAATGGGGAAGGAGAAAGGATCTCAGATTTAGAAGTGGGTAGCCATCTGGGAACAAGTGACCACCAAACAGTGTGGTTCACAATAAACAGCCATAAAGTCAAGCCATACAAAAACAAGAGTATTGGACTTTAGGAAGGCTGACTTTGGGAAAATGAGAGAGTGCCTCAGAAAAGCTCTAGCAAACAGGCAAGAAGGAGGGGTGGAGGAGCAGTGTGGAGTAATCAAAACAGCCATCACAGAGGCAACAAGCCTTTGTGTGAAGCAAATCAACAAAACAAAATGAAGGAAAAAAACACTATGGTTCTCAAAAAAGAGGTGGCAGGGACAGTTAAGGAGAAAAGAATAGCATTCAGGAAATATAAGGAAACACAGAAGGAGCAGGACAGAGAACTTTATCAGTTAAAGCAGAAGGAGGCAGGGAAGGCAGTCAGAATAGCAAAGGCACAAACTGAGGAAAGAATAACCAACTCTGTTAAGAAGGGGGATAACACCTTTTATAGGTACATTAGGGAGCAAAGAAAGACCAAGGGAGGGATACAGAGACTTAATAAAGGGAAGGGGATGTGGGCAGAGGGTGACAGTGAAAAAGCAGGGATACTGAATGAATATTTCTGCTCAGTATTCACAATGGAAGAGGAGGGGTACCTAAACCAAACAAGAGAAACTCTGAATAAGGGGGTCAATACCAGTCCATTCACAGAAGAAAGGGTTTTGAAAGAACTCTTGAAACTGAGGGTGGACAAAGCAATGGGGCCTAATGGTATTCACCCCAGAATTCTAAAAGAACTAAGGGTAGAACTAGTAATACCACTGACTACTCTCTTTAACAAATCATGGGAGGATGGGGTGGTACCTGAGGACTGAAGAAGGGCAAATGTGATTCCACTTCACAAAAGTGGGAGCAGGGCAGAGGCAGGAAACTACAGACCAGTTTGTTTGACTTCAGTGCTAGGGAAAATGATGGAATCACTTCTGAAGGAAAGAATTGTTGAGTACCTAGAGGCCAGTGGGGCACAGGACCCAAGGCAGCATGGTTTCACAGCATAAAGGTCATGTCAGATGAACCTAATAGATTTCTTTGACTGGGTGACCAAAGTAGTAGACCAGGGAGGGGCTGTGGATATGGCCTACCTAGATTTTAGCAAGGGATTTGACACAGTCTCACACAAAAGATTAATATACAAGTTAGCCAGCATTGGAGTGGGTCCCAAGGTGGTAGCCTGGATAAAAAACTGGCTGAACAACAGGACACAAAGGGTAATAGTAAATGGAGTCCACAGTGAAGAAAGGAGGGTAACTAGTGGGGTACCACAGGGTTCTGTACTGGGACCGGTCCTCTTTAATGTCTTTATAAAAGTGACATTGGAGAGCACCTGGAAGGAAAGGTATGTCTCTTTGCAGATGACACAAAGATCTGCAACAGGGTTGCTACACAAGGGGTTGGGGGGTGGAAAGGATGAAAAGGGACTTGGCAAGGTTGGAGGAATGGTCAAATATGTGGCAGCTCAGATTCAATGCAAAGAAGTGCAAGGTAATGCATCTGGGAAACAAAAACCCAGGGGAAGAGTACACAATGGGGGTGAGTTAATAACAACAACAAAAATTAAAAGAGACCTAGGAGTAATTATATCAGATGACCTAAAGGTGGGCAAGCAATGTGAGAAGGCAGAAAGGAGGACTGGGGGCATACTGGGATGCATAGGGAAAGGCATCAACAGTAGAAGACAGGAAGTTGTTATCCCTCTGTACAGACAGTTGGTGAGACCCCATCTGGAGTACTGCGTGTAACTCTGGAGACCCCATCTCCGCAAGGACATAGACAGAGTGGAGGCTGTCCAGAGGAGGGAAACCAAAATGGTGCAGGGTCTGCACCAGAAGACGTACAAGGAGAGACTAAAGCAGCTTAATATATATATACTCTTGAGGAAAGGAGGGAGAGGGGGGACATGATAGAAACTTTCAAGTATCTCAAGGGAATTAACAAAGTACAAGAGGGTAGCATACAGTATTTCAGAAGAAGAGATGAGCAAGAACAAGGGGGCACAATTTGAAGATAGAGGAGGGGCAGCTCAGAGATAATGTTAGAAAGCATTTTTTCAGAGAAAGGGTTGTGGATGCATGGAACAGCCTTCCTGAGGAGGTTGTGGAGTCAGAAACAGTGGGAGAATTCAGGAATGCATGGGACAGGCATAAGGCAATTCTACTGGGGGGTAGGAGGAAGTAAGCTGCTGATAAACTAGAATCTGCAGCTTATCCATCAGGTAGGGAAATGGGCAGACTAGGTGGGCCAACCAGTCCTTATCTGCCGTCAAATTCTAAGTTACTATGCACCACCCTGGAGTTGAGATTCCTTTAGTAGGGGGGTGCGGGGACAAAGCCCCCCCCCACATAATAAAAATAAATCCAAGTCTCCGGTGCCCTTTTGCTGTGCGCCGGGAGTGTACATCATCAACATTGATTTTCGGTGATGTACACTCCCATAATGGTGATCACCTTTCTGCAATCACTGTTATGACATGGAACCCCCATTGGCCTAGTAATTTCTGCTCAGCTCACCATCACCATTGTCACTCGAGGCACTATCCCTTATATCGTCACACCAGACTGTTAATGCAAATCTCACCACTGTGGTCTGCTTCCACACCAACCGCCCCTACCTGCTCTTATCCCTTTTCCCCAGCTCTTCACTCCCCCCTTTCTTTGCATCTCCAAAACAATAGGACACTCAGGTCAGAGCAACAAGGCTCAAACAACTTAAACTCTACCTCTATAGGATCACGTTGTTTCTACTTCTTATCTCTGGTAATGTTCACCCAAACCCTCATCCTCTGCATACTCCCCACTCGGGCAATACTAAAAAAGGCTTCCTTAAACTAGCATCCCTTAACATTAGGAGTCTCTTACCAAAGCTCAGTAACTTCCAAGTCTGGGTGACTCAACATAACTCGACTGTGCTGACGCTTACTGAAACATGGCTCTCAAAGAAAATCCCTGTTTCAGCATTAACTCTGACCAGCTATACACTTTTCAGACAAGATAGGTTAGGTAAAAGGGGAGGGGGGTGCGCCATCTTTCTGAAGGACACCCTATAGGGTCAGGTACTACCCAATGCCTGCCATGCTACTTAATCTCAAATTCTTGGTATTAAAATTCTCCTTGGTCAGCATGATAAAGCCCTATATGTATTCTATGTATACATCCCTCCCCGTGAAAACAAATTAGGCATAAATCTGGTGATTGATCTCTTAGGTAGCTTGCCAAATCTATCAGAGGTTGTTTGTTGTTTTCATGGGTGATTTCAACATCAGCTGGCTGGCCCCTGAAGCCGCCCAGTTTAAAGATGCTACTACACCACACACCGTCACCCAACTGGTGACATTCCCCATGAGAGATAATCTGAGAACAGGCAACAAATCCCTTCTGGACCTAATCCTCACCATGCACCCTCATTGACATATCAGCACATTGATCCTTTTAGACTCGATGAGTGATCATTCACCTGTCATTAGCCTCTGGACAAACAGTCACTAAACCCCCTCCCAAAATACATGCCAGCAGAGTCTGAAAAGAGGCAAACTTGAACAATTTAGGACCTTCCTTACACAGTGTGACTGGTCACCCCTGGTCTCCTTTTCCATTATTGACCTTGCATTAAGCTACCTCGTCACTCACTTTAACAAAGCATGTGACATCTTTGCTCCTGCTTGTAAAAGTAAGTCCAGGGGGGTAATGAACCCATGGATTACTGTTGACCTGTTAAACAAGATGAAAGCAGGATAATCTTTGGCACCTTGCTCAGGCCTCAGTTAATCTGGTTCATATGAAGCACCATAGAGCTGCTAGAAATGCTTGCACCCAAGAAATCCATAGGGCCAAAGAGACCTACTTTCAAAATGAGCTTACAAATTTGAGGGGTAACAGGCAGAATTTCTGGCAAAAAATAAAGAACCTCACTGATAAACCAAACAAGGCTGCTCCTACAATGGTAGCTGTTAATGACACCCCTGAGCAAGACCTTATCTCCATAGCTGAAACTTTCAACTTGGCCATTACAGACCTCAGCAAGGTCCTACCGCTCAACTTTTTTGACACGTCCCACATTAGTGACAACCTGGACGCTACCACTCCCCCCACACACACACACATTCCCGCATTCTATTTCAGGAGGATCACGCTCACTGAAACCAAAAAATATCTTCTTAGAGTGCTAGAAAAAAACAGGCACAGCAGTGACACCCTTAATATGAAACTACTTTACCTATTGGTGGATGTCATGCTAAAACCACTCTCCACCATTCTGAACCTTTCTCTGTCCCTTAGACAGTTCCCCAAGCAGTGGAAGGCTGCAGTTGTCATGCCTGTACACAAAAGCGGTGTCACTAGTCTCTACCTACTGACATATCTCAATTCTCCCACCACTATCCAAAGTCCTTGAGAGAGTTGTGGCTGATCAACTGACTGAATTTCTTGCCAAATATAACATCCAATGCCCCCAGCAGCACGGGTTTCGCCTGGCACATAGTTCCACCGCAGCATTATTGGAATATACGGATTATATTCACAAAGCCTTGAACCGTGGTCACATAGGTGGGTCAATTTATATTGACCTGACCAAGGCTTCTGACACTGAACCACGGGAGCACGACAATTCTCTCCTGACTACTCGCTCCCTACAAACTTGCTCCTGCACATATGCTCCTGCGGCAGTTCATCCCTGCAATAACATGCGCCTGACCGATTCGCTCCCCAGACTACAACAACTCACTCCAGTACTGTAAATAATTAAGCCCAACTAGCTCTATACAGACTGGCTCTTGACTGCCCAACTAGCTCACTACAGACTGGCTCCTGACTACCCAACTAGCTCCCAGTCACTGCTGACTACACAGCATATAGCCTCCATATCATTCTACATACCTCATTGCTGCTACTGTTGAAAGTTCTGAAAGTTGAAAGTGCTGTCACAATTGAGATGTCTGGTAGATTCATAATGTCCAAATGAAATCGACGCAAGCTTGTGGATGAAGATAATTTCATCTATACAATGCACAAGAGGGGCCATGAGGGAATACTTAATACTTAATAAAGTTTATACCCCACGAATACGTCCACAAGCACTGTACTTTGCACAAGCACTATAAAACTCACTCCCTGTTTTGTGTTCTCCCAATCAAATCACTCCTGCCTTCCTGCTCTACCAATCAAATCAATCCCTGCCATCCTGCTCTCCCAATCAAATCACCACCTGGCTTCCAGATCTGCAAATCAAACACAACAATACAAAGAACATAGTTGGGCAGTCAGGAGCCATTCTGCACAGAGCTGAACAATGATAGTTGGCAGTTGATTCTAGAAAGGAAACACTGATTTACAGTTGCAGATAACTTTAGTTCGGGAGTAAGTTGTTGCTGTCTGGGGAGCGAATAGGTCAGGAGCATGTAAGCATAGGGATGAATTGACTACGGAGCGTATCCGGGGGGAGAGAGTTTGTAGGGAGCGAGTAGTCGGAGCCGAATTGTCATAGACCCGTGAACCACTCCCTCCTTCTGAACTCCCTACCTTCCCTTGGCCTCTTCCCCTTCTATAGCAAACTGGTTCAAAAGCTATCTTGAAAACCAAATGCAACAGGTCAAAATAAATGGCTCCCTATTGAGTTGTCTGCTAGTATGCACTGGTGTGCCACAAGTATCCATCCTTGGACCCTTGCTGTTCAGCCTGTACCTGAATACACTACCCAAAGCCTGTGACAGCAACCTTGTCCTAAACGTGGATGATGCTGTACTCTTCTCTAGCCACTCTGACCTACTCCCTCTCACTAGTGACCTGCAAATAAGTTTCACAAAAGCTGAATCCTGGTTTGCCAACCACAAACTGTTAATGAACTATAAAAAAACAAAGACAACGCTTTTTGCTAGCCCCCACAACAAATACAATTCTGTATACCTAGCCATCTGCAATAACATAAATCAACCCTTGGAAATGGTGCATGAATTCAAATATCTAGGCATCACACTTGACAGCTCAATCTTACACCCTGCATGTTAATCAAATTTCCAAGATTGTAAACAACAGGACTGGGGTCCTTTACAAGCATAAGCATCGTTTCACACCTGCTGCATTAAGGCTAGCAGTCACCAGCACCATACTATTCATCATAGACTGTGGCCTGTTAATTTACAGTGCTGCTACTGACACCGCACTTAAGTGGCTGATGATCTCACTTTATAAGGCCTGCAGGTTGAGTACTGGGACTGACAAATGGACTCACACCTGTGACCTCTATCATCAAACCAAATGGCTTAACCTTCATGGTAAAACCAAATACCAAGCCTGTCTTTTTGCAAAAAATACTCACTTTGCCTTAAATCCCCCAGCTACCCAGTCTCTGCTACTTCCCTCGACAAACCAACGCAGTACCCGTAGCTCTGCTAAACTGTCTTTCCACATTCCCCATTGTCAGACCTCTCAAGCCCAGTGTACATTCAGCTACAAAGCTCCTACTTTGTTGAATGACCTGCCCCCTGATGTCCTCTCTGAACCCAAACTTGGCCCATTCAAAGCCAAACTGCAGAATCACTTTGTAACTTTAAATAAATGTGACTGTGCCCTTTAGTTACCTTGCTCTGCCCCTTCCTCCTACAATACATCCATCCCCTAGCTAGCCCTATGCCCTTCCCTCATGCTACTATTTCTACCCTCTGCCAATCCTCCCCCAACCCCCCCAGTTTCACTACCTCCCCAAACTCAAATCTCCCTGAGGTCACCTCTCCTTGTGGTAGCTTTATCTGAGACAAAGTCTGCTTTATTTCTGGACTGCATACTTATTACTGATGTATTCTGTCTGTATTTTCCCCTGTCTGACTGTTCTTACTGATAATTTCTGTATAGCCTGTATTTTCCCCCAGCACGCATACTCTCCCAGCTTTACTACCTCCCAAAACACAATCTCACTGTTGCCCCTAACCTATCTATTCTTTATACTTAACTCTTATTTTGACAAAATCTGCTAAATTCCAGGACTGCCTACTGATTTCCTATGTTTTCTATTCTGGATTTGCCCTGTGTAACTATTTCCCACTGAATGATATGTGTTTAGCCTGTTCCCCCAATTGTAACACTGCTGTATTTATTTGCACATTTGTTGTTTGGTACATTGTCATTAATTCTATTGTATCATTTTGTTCCCTTCTTTCATCTATTGTTATGCATTTATTTTCTCACTTGATGTGGAACTTTTGTAAAAGAACACCTGGTTCAAAGGTATTTTGTAATCCTAGTAATGAATAAATAAATAAAATATATTTTATTTTACTGGCAGATCAGGGATAAGAAGGGGGGACCACTAGACCACCAGGGAAATGTACATTTTATTGCAAGGAAGGATCGGGGATATGGAAGGGACTCTACTGGAGCACCAGGGAATTTTTTTTTCTGTAAATGGGAGTAATCTGTTCCAGTATTGCCCAGACTTTGTTAATCAGTTTTTAATACTGTCTTTGACATAGTGTAAACAAAGTGTTATTCTGATGAGGAACCTTTGTAAATAAGCATTTCTGCTCAAAGGTGTATTTCCAAACTTTTAAATAAATAAATATCTGTCGTATACAGGGAATCAGGATGGGGCGGGGATACACTGGACACCAGAGAGACGGTGTGTGTGTGTTAGGTGGGGGGAGGGATCACAGGACACCAGGGAATACATAGTAACACATCAGGCATAGGTGCATGTGTGGGGGGGACCGCAAGACATGAGGGAATATTACTGCAACAGTGGGCATGGGTGCGGGTGAAGAGTGGGATCACTGGACACAAGGGAATGCTTTGTTTTAACATCAGATGGCAATCAGTGGGAGGGGAAGCACTAGCCCCAGGAAACATTTACATTTTATGTTGGGAAGGTGATCGTATGGGGGGCTACTAACACCAGGGAACATCTACTTTTATATTGGGACAGTGATCGTATGGGGGACCACTAGACACCAGGGCCTACTGTGTTGGGAGTTGGGGTGGGGCCACTGCATTTCCTCCACCAACCACTAGGGTTGGCGGGGGTAAGCCCAGGTTTGTTCAGTATATATTAAGCCACACAAGGCGACCGAGCAAGACAGTCTTGCATAGCGCACATACTCTTAATATTGGACTGCGCCAATACTCAGGTCCCCGCCCCTTCATCTACAATGCACCTCTCTCTCAATAGTGCTCAGACACAAACCCAGTTTGCCCATGCTAACCGGGCTTTTCAATATTGCACATCCATTCAAAGCCCAGTTTGCGTGGGTAAACTTGGATGTGCGTCCGGGCAATCTTTTGAATATCAGGCTCTCAATGCTTGAAAAAAAAACATTTAATCAGACAAAATGGAAACAGGGAGTAGACTCTACCCTTCTCCAATGGATTCAGCTCAGAATGGATGCACTATAACAATAAGCAGATTAAAATCTATCAAATATCTCCTAAATCTTTTCAGATACCATCTACAAAATCTCAGAATTTAACCTGAGAAATGTTTTATGCTATTTCAATGATTTTTTTTCAACCTTGTATGACTGATTTTGTTTAGCATTCATAGATAGATCCAGCTCCTTCTACTCTCACTCTATGACTGGGAAAGCAGGAGGAAAGGCAGGGAACATCCTACTGCAACATGTACCTACCATGTAAACATCCATTTTGCACATGAATTCCCCCATGTGGTCTGCTATCCAGTGCACACACTTCATAATGTATAATGCAGTTTGCTTGTGAACGTTATATTTATAACACATTTGCTGTTTTTTTCTCTACATTGTTGACTGGACTAACACGGCTACCACATTTCTTGTGAATGTTAACCACTGTGAGACTACTGTAAGTGAAGTCTCAGACAATCTGCTTTTTGGCAAAGACTATTTGAAAAATGCATAGTGTTTTACTTCGCAGCAAAGACTATACAAAGTGTAGAAGATGAACTTCACCCATTTCAACAGGCGGTCCTGCCAAACAAACCTGGTTGAATTCAAGGATTTGGAGAAGCTGGAGAGGTGGTCAAGAATGAGGAAGCTGAGGTTCAATGCTGGAAAGTGCAAGGTCATGCACTTTGGGACAAAGACCCCAAGGAACACCTACCATATAGAAGGAGAGTTTAAAAGTCATGGAGGAGGAAAGGGATCTGAGGGTGGTGGTCACAGTGAATATGAAACATTTGAAACAGTGCAGGTTGGCAGTGGTCAAGGCCAACTAAATGCTAGGGTGTATTGCCAGAGGGATCACCTCAAGGACTGTGGAAGTGATCCTGTCACTGTACAGATCACTGGTGAGGCCGCAACTGGAGTATTGTACATAGTTCTGACACCCCTACTTACAGAGGGACATCAAGCTCTTGGAGGGGGTCCAGAGAAGAGTGACCAAACTGATAAGGGGGATGGGGGATAAATCCTATGAGAAGAGGCTGAAGGAGCTAAATATGTACTCACTGGAGGATAGAAGGGACCGGGGGGATATGATTGAGACCTTCAAGTACCTGAAGGGTATAAATAGGGTCATCACTGGGGGCATGTTGCAATTGAAGAGAGGTGGATAACTAGGGGCCACAGTATGAAGTTGGAGGGAGGGAGATTCAAGAGGGAACTGAGAAGGCACTACTTCACAGAAAGAGTGGTGGCAGCATGGAATATACTGCCAGAGGAGCTGGTCTCACAGAGATTGGTGGAGAGCTTTAAAAGGGGGTGGGGCAGAGTAAAGGGCAGAATAAGCATTGGAGTTGACTTGACCCAATGGTGGAGCTCAGTAAAGGGGAAGAAAGGTGATGGTAACAAAGGGGGGTAGCAGCACTGGTGTAAACCACGAGCTGCAAAATCGAGCACACGAGATAGACCTTTTTGGCCTGTATCTGATGGCTTTTTCCTATGTTCATATGTTTGTATTTCTAATTTACAATCATTAAGTAACACAAATGAACAACTGTCTCTGTCTCATTATAATTTCACACTCTGTTGTACGTTGTTTCTTAAATACAAAAGCTAATCTATTATTGAAGATATTACAATATTTTTCAATCACCGCCTTGGATGCGCCATTAGGCATGATGAGCAATCGAATACCTTTATACAAACTCAAGAAGTATGGTTATTTCACCATAATTACATGTCCTGGAGTGTCTTGTACTGCTTATAAAATGTCTATGGTATAGTGAAAAAATAACCGTAAAATAAAAACATCTTAAACAATGTTTTAGGGAAATGCATCGAGAAACATATCTACTTTTCAAAAATAGTCCTAAAGAACTTTTCCTTTTTTTGCTTGTTTGTTTTTTTATGGATTTGTCAGTAAAACTTTCTTTCTTTCTTTATTTAAAATGTTGGTAACCGGGAGAGGCACACTGAGCTAAATCTCATTTCCAGATGTGAGCCGGTGGAAAGGGGACAAGGAAGTGGCAACAAGTAAACAGATTACAATATAAATATGGCAGTTCAAGTAATAAAAATAAGAGGTAATAAATTAACAATGATAAATTAGCAAATAATGTGCAATATTTTTAGCAACAAAAATTTGCTGATGAAGCCAGCTTTAAAGGAGAAACAATGGGAGGCAGGAAAGGAAGGAAAGATCGTGGGCGATAAAGTGAAGATTGCTCTAGGCATTAGTGATTCAGCTGGAATCAGAGAGGTAATGAAGACATGATGCTCAGAAGGAGGCAAGTTAAGACTGTGTGGAGAGTGAGAGCCTCACTCCTACTTCTGGGAGAAAGAATGACAGGAGCAAAAGGGAGGGAGGAATTGGGAAAGGATGCATTTCAGAGAGTGCAGAGAAGGAAATAAATGAAGGGAGCTTGAAAGAGAGAGTTCCAGAGAGAGAAGAGATGGTAAGAGAAAACTGCCTGCTCCGAGTTTGAATGAAGATGGGGATAGAGAAAGTATAGAGGCAAAAATTACAAGACATGTAAAATGTCTATTTATTTATTAATGTATTTAATTATTACCATACATGTATTTAATTTTTTTCTATCTCCCTCATGTAGTACTATAGCCATTCCATCAAAGGCATGCATGCCCAACCTCCCCCATAGAAACATACATTTTGCCAGCATATAAGGACCACTTGACCCACCTATTCTGCCCATTTTTCTCCCCTGGCTATAGTATCACCACAGATCCTGCTTGATCCCCAACCCATGTTACTACGGCACGACACAGGTCAGTATTATGTGCAAGTCCTACTTGAAAACTATGACTCACAGCTCCACAGGCATATAATACAGACTAGTGTCATGCTATGAAAGTTGCCTTTTTGTTGCATTTACTCAATGACTGGGCTGCTGTCAGTGAGCAGACTGCCTAAGGGGAAACTAATTATTGTTTATCTAAGATAATGGGAACTGGATGCTGCGAGTTGTCTTTTGGCAGTAGGGTGTTGGGGAACTGTGGCATGGGTAATATGTTCACTAAAACAGAGATCCATAGTTACAGGCAGGTTAGGGAGCTAAGCTCTTCACAGACTATATCCCTCGGTATCCAGTAATATGGGTGAATTACATTGAGTGACTCTGTTGGAGCGCTTGAGGAAATAGCTACCATTATAAAATAACGAGTGGTACTGTATAGCAAGTTTAATAAATATCCAGTCAATGAATAGAAAGGCAGAGGCAGTAGAATTAGGTTACAGTGCTTTATTCAGCAAGCCAGTTCTGAGCTGGCCACCTGTGGTGGTTATGGTCACAACCTCTGAAGCTGATGAACCTGGGTTCGGGACTAAATATGTATTTTTTTTCTGTTTTGTTGTCTTTAGTTGTTTAATTTTAATTTTTTTGCATATGACCTCCCTTTCCCCCAGCTTGTTCCCCACCTACAAGTTCTCCCCCACATTCTCAACCTGCAGACTGGCATCCCACCATGGAGTAGCCTCCCTCCCAAGTTTTCCCCTGTCCCCCATTGTCAGCCCCTTCGAAGTTGATTATATTGTATATGGGGTGTGCGGGGAGCTCCCCCACAAAGGATGCATGGGAGGCTTACCCCCCTGCATATATAGTAACTTCAGATCATCACCTGTAGAGAGAGTATGGTGCCATTGCTGTTATTACTTCTTTGAGTAGCGCTGATTGCCATTTTCTTTTTCAGCAATTTGCACTCACAGTATTTGCAGTCACTGTTTAATTTTCACCCCACTCCCCCTTATTAATTATTCTAACTCCTGGGGGGGTGTACCTTGGGGAGGGGTGGTAAATCCAAAAATCGACGCTGTGGTGCCCCAGCACTGTAATGCTAGTTCTCTAGTACTGTGTAAAGGGAATTGTGATGTTAAGTGGACATACTGTAATTCTCTGACATTCAAATATAGTGAAACAGTATGTGTGTGTGTGTGCGTGTTTGTGTGCTAGAGGCTGCTTAGGAAACAAACTCTGGTCAGAACCACTATGGCTGCTAATGCATTAACTTGATAAGGGTGTTTCATGGGTTAAACTTAAAGATGAATTGCCGTAGTCAGCTCCGTGTGTAAATGTAATTCTTTATAAAGGTAGATGATTTATTTGGTTGATCCTGTGTTTTCCATGTGTTTAAAATGCAAGTGGCGAGTGTGTTTTGTACTATATGGGGAAGGAGAGGGAGCTGTGTGTCAAGGCCTTCAAGTAATGGTAGAAGGAATGGTACAGAGGGAGAGGTATAGCTACATTGGGGACTGTGGGCCAACCTGGAAAGATAAGAACCTATACTGAGGTGATGGACTGCTTTCATGTAGGAGGCAACCACAGTCCTCAGTGGACAGTTCAAATGTTACGTTAGAGGACATTTAACATAGCCGAGGGGAGGTGTGATGAAAGAAGGAAATAGGGGAGACAGAAAGTGGGCCACCACAGTCTAAGATAGAGAGTAGGGAGATCCCAAGTGAAAAGAGTCCCACCAGGATGCAAGTTATTCAAGGAAACAGGGGGTTAACAAAGGAGGAAGGAGGGAAAAGGAGCAGCCAAAGGAGAAAGTTGTGGAAGGGGGAACAATTGGAAAAAGGAGAAAGTGGCAAGAAGAGGGCTGAGGGCTGTCAAAATAGTGCAAGGTCTGCAACAGAAGTCCTATGAGGAGAGACTAAAAGAGTTCAATATGTACACCATGGAGGAGAGAAGGAAGAGTGGAGATACTATGGAGACCTTTAAATATCTCATGGGGGTTAATAATGTACAGGAGGGAGATATGTTTCAGAGAAAAAGATGCTGTAGAACAAGGAGTCATGATATGAAGCTGGAAGAAGGTAGATTTAGGAGAGATGTGAGAAAGTACTTCTTCACAGAAAGGGTGGTGGATACCTAGAACAGCCTTCCAAAGGTGGCAGTGGGTGTGAAACCAGCTGTGGGTTTCAAAAATGTCTGAAACAGTCACAAAGGAATCCGAGGAGGAAGGAAGAGGGCAGAAGAGACAGTGCTGTAGATCATGTTGGGTCTGCAGCAAAAGTGATCATAATTAAAAATGGGCAGACTAGATTGGCCCAGCGGTAATTATCTGCCATCAGTCTCTATATTTTTGTAACCTCCTTTGGCAGATTACTAGTCTATTTAGCTCTCTCTGAGATTTGGTGGCCTAATTTGGCCCAGTAGGGAAAAGGCTTAATTCTTTTCAGTACTTGAGTGGAGCCTTCTGCGGGACAGGAGGTCACCACGGGTGTACAGGGTGATAAAACCCAGCAGTTTTGCTCCAAATATAAGTTATTGCTCCAGAAAAGCTTAATCATTCAGTTCAACTTCTCCAGCCTGGTCAGGTAACATAAAGGTTAACACAAAACAGTTATTTCAGGCTGACCTGACAAAAGGAATCTTTGAACCACCTATGTGAGCCAGCAGATATTCAAAATAAGGTCTCAAACAAAACAAATGGTTTGTGGGCCAGCAGTTTTGAATGCACAGTCTCAAATAAAGCACAAACAGTTTTCCCTTTTAGCCTTATTTGCAGGCGGTTATCAGCAATACATTCCACTCACTGTTTTGGCCCAGCTGGCTAGGCTGATCCTTTACCTCAGGATACTCTGCTCTAGAAATGGTCTCTTTCTCAGCAGCAGGTTTCAACTTCCCCCAATGGCTCTCTCCAACAATTAACCATTCTCCTTGGCTTTCTGCTCTGGTTCCTGTCTTACATTCCACCCTCCATCTTGCAGGGTTCTCTGCCTAGGAGTATCTCCTCCCTGCAGCAGTTTCCAGCTTTCAGCTGACTCCTTGCTGGATTCTCCCTGCCTGTCAACAATCCCTCTAATCAGCAACACCTGGGAAGGCACCCCCCTTGCCTGTTTATGTTGCATTCCCTGCATTTTCTCATCCTCAGTCAAGGTGTTAACTTCTTGTTTCCCAGGGTACTGTTTACACTGTCACATACTTCCCCCCTTTGTGTGAAGGCACAGTTGGTTGGCCCCTGACCATTCCCCTCCCAGGACAGGAAGTCTGCATTTCCATTCTGGGTCCTGGCCCGGTGGTGCACCATAAAGGAAAATGGCTGGAGGACCAAGTACCACCTGATGATGTGGGGGTTGTCATCCTTCATGACCTGTAGCCACCTCAGAGGGGCATGATCTGTGACCAGGATAAACTGCTGGCCATGCAGATAGTAGTGGAGGGTGTCCACAGCCCACTTGACTGTGAGCCACTCTTTCTCTATCACTGCATAGTTTTTCTCCCGGGAAAGAGTTTCCAACTGAGGTAGAGGATAGGATGTTCCTCCCCCTCAAACTCCTGGGAGAGCATGGCTCCTAGCCTAACTTCAGAGGAGTCTGTCTGCAGGATAAAGGTCCTGTTGAAGTCAGGACTGCGTAACACTGGCTCTCTGCACAGTGTTGCTTTGAGTTGTGTGAAGGCCTGGTCACACTCCGGTGACCAATGGACCTTACAGGGGGCAGATTTCTCGGTGAGGTCTGTAAGGGGGCTGGAAAGGTGGAGAAGTGTGGTATGAACCTGCAGTAATACCCTGCCAATCCTAAGAAAGCCCTCACCTGGGTTTTTGTGGTAGGTATTGGGCACTCGGCTAAGGCTTGGACCTTACTGACCAAGGGTCTCACCTGTCCATTTTCTATACAATACCCTCAGTACTTCATTTCAGCTTTGGCAAAAGCACACTTCGCTGGATTGGCCATCAGCCCTGCTTCTCATAAGGACTGCAATATGGCTGCCACCTTGGATACATGGAACTCCCAATCAGTGCTGTGGATCACCATGTCATCTAGGTAAGAAGCTGCATAGTGGGCATGGTGTCACAGCAAGCGATTCATGAGTCTTTGAAAGGTTACAGGTGCCCCATGTAAGCCGAAAGGCATGGTACGGAACTGGTATAGCCCAAAGGGGGTAGCAAATGCTGTCTTTTGCTGAGACTTGGGGGTCAAAGGGATTTGCCAGTACCCTTTCATTAGGTCCAAAGTCGTAATGTACTTGGCTTCCCATAGTCTATCCAACGGTTCGTCTCCCCGGGGCATGGGGAAGGCATCGAACTTTGAGATGGCATTGACCCTGTGAAAATCAATACAGAAGTGGGTAGCCCCACCTTCTCTTGGTACTAACACTATGGGGCTTCACCAATCACTGCTGGATTCCTCAATCACCCCCAACTCTAGCATGTCCTGTAACTCCTTCTTAACAGTGTCTCATACAGCTTCTGGCAAGCGATATGGTCGCTGCCATACCTTCTCCCCTGGCTCTGTTTCTATATGATGAGCTATCATATGGGTTGTCCCCGGGAAGAAGAAGAAAACATCCAAAAACTGGCTTACCAACTCTCCTAGTTGCTGTTTCTGTTTGTGAGACAGCTGTTCTCCCATTGGGACTTGTATCCCCAGATTCTCATCTGGCACTTGGGGTCCCAGATCCACTATGTCTGGTTCAGGGGAAATCAACAGGCTATCCCTCTGGTTCCAGAATTTCAGCAAATTGACATGGTAGATCTGGGTCTCTTTTCACATCTCTGGCTGGCAAACTTCATAGTCAACTGGTCCCACCCTCCAGGTAACTTCATAGGGTCTCTTCCACTTGGCTAGAAGCTTATTCTGGTTGCTCAGCAACAAAAGTAGTACCTGATCCCCTGGTTTATATTCCCTCAACCATGCTCCCTGATTATAGTAGTACTCTTGTCTTTGTTGAGCCTTCACCAGATTCTCTTGGGCAAATTTCCTTCACCCGATCTAATCTTTCCCTCAATTGCAGGACATATTGCACCACATTTTCAGTCCTGAGGTCATGTTTCTCTGACATCTCCTTTACTACACCAAGAACACCTGGTAGGTGGCGTCCATAGAGGAGTTCAAAAGGATCAGACCTTGTGGAAGCTTGATGGACCTCCTGCATTGCGAACATTAGTAAGGGAAGTAACTTGTCCCAGTCCCTAACCTCAGTGGTTATGAACTTTCAAAGCATCGTTTTAAGGGTTTTATTGAATCACTCCATGAGGCCATCCATCTGGGGATGGTAGATAGAGGTCCTTGTGGAGCTGATTCCCAATAAAGTACAAACCTCCTGAGTCAGGTGGGACATGAAGTTATTTCCCCTGGTCAGTCAACATTTCCTTTGGCATTTCCATATGACTAAAGACCTTTAAAGTTCCCCAGCTACAATTTTGGCCAAAATGGTTTGTAACGGCATGGCCTCGGTGTACCGGGTAGCATTGTCTATAATCACCAGAATGTATTGGTACCCCCTGCACTTTTTTCAAGGGGTCCCACTATATCAACCTCAATCCAGACAAATGGTGCCTCTATAACCGGTAAGGGCACTAAAGGAGCCCTTGGACTGTTTTTGGAGCTACTAACTAGCACTCGGGACAAGATGCACAATAATTGTTAACATGTTGATAGATGCCCGGCCAAAAGAATTGGGGTAACAGTCGGGCCACTGTATTCTCTAACCCACAGTAACCTGCCACAGGAATAGAGTGGATGAGGAGTAGTAATTCCCCCTGAAAGACTCGAGGCATTAGCAACTGATGCCGGGTATCCCCCATCTGGGCCTCCTTACTAACTTGATACAGGATACTCCCTTTAACTTAAAATGAGGATAGTGTGCTGCCTGATTCTCATCTACCACTTCCCCTTCCCTGACAGTCAACTTGGTGTATACCCGGCTGAGTATACCATTGGCCTGTTGTTCTTTGGCAATGTCCGGTTAGTGCTTTAACACATTTTGCTCTGATAAGGATGGGCCTCCGGGACTTTGGTTAGGTGGGTCAGTGTTAGGGTAGGGCTGTGGGTCTGGACCCACATTTGTCTTTGCTTCACCTCCCTCCTGTGCACCTGCCCCTTCGGGATCCCTTTTCTTTTCTGTCCTATGTTCTCACTTAGATTTGCAGGTTCTCATCTGGGAATTAAAAATCCTTGCGTCCGGAAAGGGAAAAGCCTCTCCCAGCTGCAGGTGACTGGCTCCCCTTCTTTCACAACCCTGAGACTGGGTAATTACCAAAGATAAGTCTGCTTTCCATAAGTCATCAAACCATTTCCAATCTCTCCCCAGTAGCAACCCTCACCTTTATAGTCTCTGTTCAGGCCCCCAGAGTAAGAGTAACCATAGCACCAGGGTAAGCCATTACATCCCCATGCACACATCGGATAGGGATGGGGTTCTGGTCCTGCCAGCATCTAGGTTTCACAAGGGCCACCCTGACTAGGGTCTGGTGGCTTCCTGAGTCCACCAGAGCCTCCATCTCTAGCCCTTTTACCTCAACAGGGACTACAAGATCTCAGGATTCAGTACCCCCACCCTCACTGTACAGTGAATACACATCTGTAAACATGCAGTCTATGAAGGTACAGTCCATGTAGGGGCAGTTCTTCACAAAGTGACCCTTCTGTCCACATGAGAAACATGCCCCTGTGTCTCAGCTATGGGGTGAACCTCCAGGTTTAAGCAGTGGGCCCTCAGGAAATGTCTCCCTGGGCTGCTGGGTTGTCGTCTTTCCCAGAGTCTGACCCTTATTTGGCCCATAACACCCCTCCCTACTTGCCCAAGGACCATTCACAGTTCCAGACAATATTCCTTCAGTCTGGCTCCCAGGATGATTCCCCATCTTCCCAGGGTACCTTGTAAGCTGGGTCATGGGGCAGGAGGAGAGTTCAGCATCCAACACTTGTTCTGAGATCTGCATGGCCTCTGCTAGCATGGTGATCTTCTGTTTGTAGACCCAGCTCTGAATTCCCAGGGATATCCTGTTCAAAAATTGTTCCAAGCATGATTAACTCACCCACCTCGGAGCCACTGCATCCTTCGGGTTTTAGCCAACACCAACATAGGTCACACAATTGTTGTCCCATTGCTCTAGGCCATGCACCTGCTGCAAATCTGAAGCTCCAGAACCTCTGTCGGTAACTTTCTGAGTTGATGCCTAGGTGGTCCAGGATTGCCACTTTCACCTCTGTGTACTCCCTGGCTGTGGTACTTTCCATAGCATGATAGGCAAGTTGGGCTTCCCCAGTCAGATGAGGGCAAGGCAGACAGCCCCTTGGGATCTGGGCCATCCAGCAGCTTCCACCACCCGCTTGAACATTACCAGGAAGGCCTCAGGATCATCCTCAGACATCATTTTGGCCAGCATGGCATTCATCCTAGGACCCCCTGGCCACATGATAGCTGGACCAGCCTCACCATTAGGATCTTGTTGTGGCTGTTGCACCAGGGACTGCAGGAGCTGCTGTTGTTGTTGCCCCAGCTGTATAAGAAACTGCTGTTGTGCCTCCTGTTGGGCTTGCTGTGCTTGTTGGGCCCACTGTTGGGCCTCCTGCTGCTGCTGAGGCAGCTGGGTGAGAACCTGTTGTTGTTGAGCTTGTTGTGCATGTTGCGCATGCTATTGTACCTCCTGCTGCTGCTGTGCCAGCTGCCTGAAAGTCTGTTATTGTTGTTGTTCAGTGAGAAACTTCAGCAATTTCTCCATATCCATTTTTCCAGAATGTAACTAGTCCTGCTCACTCCAGCAGGGCTTCAAATCCCACTTCTCACACCATGTGTGACAAGCTGGCCTATGGTAGATGGAAAGGCAGCATGCTGGGTTTAAAGTTCACAGAAGAAAATGTACTTTTATTGCTCCAAATATAAGTTATTGCTCCAGAAAAGCATAATCATTCAGTTCAACTTCTCCAGCCTGGTCAGGTAACATAAAGGTTAACATAAAACAGTTCTTTCAGGCTGGCTTGACAAGAGGAATCTTTGAACCACCTATGTGGGACAGCAGTTTTTTCAATATACAGTCTCAAACAAAACAAATGGTTTGTGAGCTAGCAGTTTTGAATACACGGTCTCAAATAAAACACAAACAGTTTTCCCTTTCACCTTATTTGCAGGCTGTTATTAGCAGTATATTCCACTCACTGTTTTTGAATGCACAGTCTCAAATAAAACACAAACAGTTTTCCCTTTTAGCCTTATTTGCAGGCTATCAGCAGTACATTCTACTCACTGTTTTTGGCCCTGCTGGCTAGGCTGATCCTTTACCTCAGGACTCTCTGCAGTAGAAATGATCTCTTTCTCAGCAGCAGGTTTCAACTTCCCCCAAAGGCTCTCTCCAACAATTAACCATTCTCCTTGGCTTTCTGTTCTAGTTCCTGTCTTACATTCCACCCTCCATCTTGCAGGGTTCTCTGCCTAGGAGTATCTCCTTCCTGCAGCAGTTTTCAGCTTCCAACTGACCCCTTGCTGGATTCTCACTACCTTTCAACAATCCCTCTAATCAGCAATACCTGGGAAGTCACCCCCCCCTTGTCTGTTCATGTTGCATTCCCTGGATTTCCTCATCCTCAGCCAAGGTGTTAACCTCTTGTTTCCCAGGGTAGTGTTTACACTGTCACAGGTACCTATGAAGAATAATGGGCTGTTAGACACTGTGAACTGTCTTGGGACTTGTACTGCCATCAAACTTTTGTGACCATTATTGTCCTGAGTTAATGCTGCCTTAAAGATTGTATAACCTCCTCGGCCCAGGTAAAAGCTTCTGTTTATGACCATACCAGCCACATGAAAGCTGATTTTGTTCCCCACAAATTAACTGATGCTCTCTCCAGCTATATGTGAATATGTTTAATAAATGTGGGATCCTTTTTGTTTCTTCAAGTTCCATGAGGACATTCTGTTATTGAAAGGAACTGTTTATCATTCATTAACCTGTTGTTTTCATCCAGCACCATCGAAGAAAATGGCACCCTGTGTGGGACATTTTGGCCTGGGTAACATAGCCTCTGGAAGTATTTCTGCTGCTGCGGGTGCCCCTTCACCAGTTATAAATTCCATCCATACCCCTAGCCATGGGGAGGGTGGGGCTACATTTCTATGTATAACAGGCTATGTGATTCAAATGGATGTGTGTTTGTCTAAGTTTGGTGAAGGAATTGTTATCTGTGCAGTTAGCCAGGTGAAGAAAGAAACTGTGAATTGGGGGAGTGGCTTAGAGAGAAGGAAGCCAGACGTTTGCATTTAAAAACTGACCTAGATAGCTTGTGGCAGAGAATAGCAAGAGGAAGGAGCTGCTGTTAGAACTTTACTACTCTACTGGACTAAAGAACTAGAACTCTACTACTGGAAACTTCAATTTAGGATAAAAACAAACATAAAAAGATGTGTGTTTGTCTGAGCTGGGTGAAGGAATTATCTGTGCAATTAGCTATGTGAAGAAAGAAACTGTGAATTGGGGCAGTGGCTTAGAGGGAAGGAAGTCAGGTGTTTGCATTAAAAACTGACCTACATAGCTTGTGGCAGAGAAAAGCAAGAGGAAGGAGCTACTGTTGGAACTTTACTGAGACTATAATGCACTCCATCCCTCCCCTCCACCACCCCCACCCTTAGCCGGTTCTACTTTTATAGGCACAGGATTTGACTGACAACAGGAACTTCCTGTTTGGGAACAAGAAGGGTGTGATCACAGAGGCACAAAAGACTCACCATCCTAGAAGGAAAATAGTAGCTCTCCATCCCCCCTAGCTGCTGGAGGTCTGACTCCGAGCAAGTAGGAAGGAGACCACTGAGGAGTATAGGAACTTACTGTCCCAGAACAGAAAGATCAGGAGCTTTAAGGGCACAGAGGCAGTAGGACAGTAGGGAGAAAAAAAATATATATATATATATATATATATATAAATAAAATAGAGAGAGAGGAAAGAGTAAGTATACAAAGCAACAGTTAAGGGGCCACAAATAAGACATGATGGGAGTGGTGCAGTGCAGTGGCTGTGGAGCAGCAGTCTTCCGGGAGATGTTCTGGAGGATACGGTATTGTCCCATCTGTAGGCACCTCTCTGGGCTGAGGTAGGAGGCTGCTCGTCTCCAGGCTGAGTTGGCCAGGATTCAGGGGACCTCCTTTCCCACCCAGGAACCACCAGGGCCACCGCCACTGCTTCAGAGGTTGCTAAGAAAGAGGAGAGGTTGGATTACAGTGGGCTAAGGGAGGGTGAGAGGGTGAGGGTGGTGAAACAGAGGCATATCCATCCAGTTGTACCTCTCCACAATTCACATGTTGTTTTGTCAGAGTGTGGTTCCTCTATGGAGGCACCTGCAGTGGAGACCAAGGAGGATGCTGGGAAGCTCCACAAAGGAGACCCACAGTAGGGTGGCATGAGACCCCACAGGGGAAGGAAACAACTCCTAGTGGGGGACTCCATTGTTAGGAGGGTAGAACTGGGGGAGGAAGGGGAGAGGGAGGTCAGGTGCCTGCCTGGTGCCATGGCTTGGAGGGACAGGGAGCAAATCCTCAGGATCACCGAAGCAGCTGCACAGGGAAGGGAGCTGGATGTCATTGTCCACCTAGGGACAAATGACCTGGCTGGGAAAGGGATCAGAGCAGTGCAGGAGGAGTTTGTGGAGTTGGGGAGGAGCCTTAGACAAGTAGCACACATGGTAACCTTCTCAGAGGTACTGCCTGCCTATGGTATGGGTGAGGCTAGGGTGCTCTGCACCATGGGATTCAATCAGTAGTTGAAAACCTGGTGCAGAGCTCGAGGTTTTGGCTTCATTGGGGACTGGGGGTCCACCTGAAGGGATACAGGCCTATACTGGCATGATGGTCTGCATCAGTTGAGGAGGGGAACCAGGATCCTAGGTGATAGGTTTAAATGCTTCATTGGCAATCATTTAAATTAGCCAAGGGTGGAGGCACTGAAAATGAGAAGGGAAATCCTAGTGCCCCCCTCCAGTAGTTAGTGAGATGAACACCAAGATAAAGAAGTTGATAGGGAGAAGGGCTGGGGTAACTGGAGAAAAATACAAAGGAAGTAAGTACAGGGATGGGGCAAAAAGGGGTAAGGCAATCAAAAAAATGGAGAGTAATGAGTACCAGTGCCCATAGTCTAGGTAACAAGCTCCCTGAACTGGTGGCCTTGATGAAAGAGGTATGCCTGGATATCGTGGCCCAGAAACATGGTACACAGAGAACCATGACTGGGATGTCAACATACCAGGCAGGGTTTTAAATAATTGATTAGCAGTTTTTTTCTTGGGACTATACTAACTGTACAGATAGTATTTATATAGATTTTCTAGAAGTGATGTGTTTGTTAAACACAGTGAGGCAAGAGCTATGCATTTTCACAAAGATTTAGCACTTTTATGAGCAAAATGCTAATCAATTTTTAGAGTTAAATAAATCCCTGCCAGGGTACACAATCTACAGGAAGGACAGAGAGGGAAGAAGAGGAGGATGAGTAGCTCTCAATGTAAGAAACATAGAAACATAGAATTTGATGGCAGATAAGGACCGCTTGGCCCACCTAGTCTGCCCATTTCCCTACCTAATGGATAAGCTGCAGAGCCTAGTTAACTAACAGCCTACTTACTCCTACCCCCAGTAGAATTGTCTTATGTCTGTCCCATGCATTGTTGAATTCCCCCACTGTTTTTGACTCCATGTCCCCCCCTCTCCCTCCTTTCCTCGAGGGTATACATATTCAGCTCCTTTAGTCTCTCCTTGTATGTCTTCTGGTGCAGATCTTGCATCATCTTGGTTGCCCTCCTCTGGACAGCGTCCACCCTGTCTATGTCTTTGTGGAGATGGGATCTCCAGAACTGCATGCAGTACTCCAGATGGGGTCTCACCAACTGTCTGTACAGAGGGATAACAACTTCCTGTTTTCTGCTGGTGATGCCTCTCCCTATGCATCCCACTATCTCCCAGCCCTCCTTACTGCCTTCTCACATTGATTGCCCACCTTTACATCATCTGATATATCTACCACCAAGTCCCTTTCCATTTTTGTTGTTGTCAGTATCTCACCCCCATTGTGTACTCTTTCCCTGGATTTTTGTTTCCCAGGTGCATTACTTAGTACTTCTTTGTGTTGAATCTAAGCTGCCATACATTTGACCATTCCTCCAAACTTGCCAAGTCCCTTATCATCTTTTTCACCTCACCATGTGATACTGATAACAAAAATGGAAAGGGACCTGGTGGTAGTTATACAGTATCAGATAACCTAAAGGTGGGTGAGCAATGTGACAAGGCAGTAAGGAGGGCTGGGAGATACTGGGATGCATAGGAAAAGACATCACCAGTTGAAAACAGAAAGTGGTATACCTCTGTATAGACAGTTGGAGAGACCCCATCTCCACAAAGACATAGACAGGGTGGAGGCTGTCCAGAGGTGGGCAACCAAAATGCTTCAAGGTCTGCACCAGAAGACATACAAAGAGAGACTAAAGGAGCTTAATATGTATACGCTCAAGTAAAGGGGGGGCATGATAGAAACTTTCAAGTACCTCAAGGGAATCAACAAAATCCAAGAGGGTAACATCTTTCAGGAAAAAAGATGTGCAAGAACAAGGGGGCATAATTTGAAGCTGGGGGGATGACTCAGAGGTAATGTGAGGAAGAATTTTTTCACAGAGAGTTGTGGACGCATGGAACAGCCTTTCTGAGAGAGGTCATGGAGGCAAAAACAGTGGGGGAATTCAGGAATGCATGGGACAGACATTTAGTTTTTTTTTTTTGACCGGGTAAGTGCACTAGACAAATCTTGCCTATTTTCAGGCACGACCCAGGGAAGGGGGATGCAGATGAATGTCAACTGACCTTGAACCAGATTAAGCTGTTGGCAGTATTTTGAGTGAATGAGGGAAATTTGGCCAGGACACCGGGGAAATTCCCCTACTCTGCCTGCAGGGGGCTTGACTTCCTGGGAGCAGAATAGAGGAGCCCAGTTTAGAGCCGGACAGAAGAGGAGGAGGAAGTACTGATGTAGCAGGGGAGATGGAAGAATCAGTGGAAGGATACCGGGTGGAACTTTTCGAGGCTCCTCAGGCGACTGAGTTTTTTTCGGCTGTTGCAGTACCAGAGAAACGGGATTTGCAAGAACCGGAGCCTTCAGTTCTTGTGACTTTACTACAGAAACCGAGAAAGGAGGAGAGTTTTTTGCAGGATAACACTGACATGGGATTATTGGCTGGCAGGGAGGGAAATGCTGTTTTCCAGTGCCAAGAGCCAAAACCTTGTAGTTCCTTGGAGGTTACTACTGACAACGTGTCTTCAGTTGTCATGGATACTAGAGTCAACACTGCAATATGGGCTATGGAGTCAGTTCATCCAGTGATTTGCACACCGCAGAAACCGCTTTCCAAAGATGCTGGGTTTGTTTTCAAGCCTCTCCCCTCTGCTGCTTTTACGCAGTCGCAACAGCCTGAGGTAAGCTGTATCTATCAAACAAACCCTTTGGATCAGGTTGGGAGTGTCGAATTACTTTTGCCAAGAAATTAACTGCTCATATTGATTCTGTGGGATTGAGGAAAGGAAAAACGGGCGGCTGTTTTTTCAGCTAAAAGACATTTAGTGACCCCAACAGATAAACCAGTAGTTACTGGGACACTTACTAAGGACTCTGAGCCTTCTTGTCAGCAGGACAGTATTGTTAATAACCCATTGTCGGAAGAAAATTGGACCCCTCAAACAGCACTGCGGGAAGCTGGTTGGTCCTTTAATAATGGTTCATGGCATCCTTCTCCTGACTGGGACCCTAAATTAAACTTTTCTCAAAATGAGCCTTCATGGCGGCCTAATGTTTCTGTTTTACCCATGACACAAGCTAATTTGGTACCAGGTGATGAAAAGCAAGAACCCCTCCAGGAACAAGTTCCATCATCAGAGGTTTTAATTGATTTAC
The DNA here is from genome assembly GCA_016271365.2 of Neoceratodus forsteri. Lineage (NCBI taxonomy): Eukaryota > Metazoa > Chordata > Ceratodontiformes > Ceratodontidae > Neoceratodus > Neoceratodus forsteri. Next base: position 993,188,407 of record CM057449.1, read on the forward strand.
ATACTGAACATCCTCATACTGATAAAACTGTGGACTCTAGTAAACCTTTGTTGTCGGACTTATTTTCTAAAATAAAGAAGGAAGCAGCCCCTAGACGTAATGCTGTTAGATTAAGATATAAGGGTGGTCTGGAAGCTAGGCCAGACAGGCATTATGTGGGGAAATATTTGTTGAAAGACTCTTTGCATTTTACCCCATGTGAAGTGTTTGCTTTTATCAATATATCTGGTGAGGATAATTTTGATATAAGCTTTCGCTCAGCTTATGCATTGGATTTATTCTGGGAACGTTACAACCAGGTCAAATTCTCACCCTTATGGACCCCTGCTTTGGTAATCCTGACTAAACCATTGGTTAAATTTGTAACAATTATGTTTCGAATGAAGGTGTGCATATTGATGACATTGTGTATTGGTTGTCCCAGAAATGTGATGTCCTGAGTTCTCCAGAGGCCATTTTAGATGACCAACAGTTTTGGACGGGGTGGAAATTTAAAGTTAAACTTCAGCAGTCAGATTCAGGGATTTTGCATATTCCAAACTCTTTTGTTGGGCCGGATCAGGGGTCTGTTTTATGCAGGCCAACCTAGGGCATGTTACAAATGTGGTGCTAGAACACACTTATCTAGCTCATGTGATAAACCCCATTGTGACAACTGTGGAGAGATTGGTCACATTACATTCCAATGTATGAACCATACTAAGTGTGATCTCTGTGATGACACAGGTCATGTCTTCACTGAATGTGTGGGTGGCTAGGAATAAGGCTACTATTAGTAGTCCTGATCTTCTTATTCAAAAAGCTCAGGATTTGGTTTCTGAAGCAGGGGCGGGACATCAGGCCTCTGGTGGTGCCACTGCAGTCCCTAACCCACAACCTTTAACTGTGGACTCTGTAGTTTCATTACCTGATACCTTGAAAGATACCTTGCCTATGTTAGTCCCAGTATGTTATGCTGACAATCAGGAAGCTCGGTCCAAAGAGGCAGTTCCAACAGTGCCTCTACAAGTAAGACGGTCCTCCAGGAATTTAAAACCTCCTTTGGTAGGCCGTTCTACTACAGATGTGGAAACCAGTAACCCTTTGAGGTTCTTTCTTCTCAGTGGGGAGACTCCGTCATGGAGTGTCAGGACTTGGACTCACAACCAGCTAGGGACAGTCCTCCCTCCACATTTATGGTTCAAGATGGGTACAAAAGTAAAAAAAAGAAAAGGAGGAAAAAAGATAGTTGAATGACTCATATTTAGATCTGGAATCATTTAAATTGGGGGTCTCTAAATGTACTTAGTTTGTTAAACTTTAAAAAATGTCATGTTGTGTTTAATTATATGCATGAAAATCATTTGGACATTTGTTTATTACAAGAAACTTGGATTTACACCATTGACCAGGTCAGGAATTTCCAGAAGGAATGGTATTGGGGCCCTTCTTACTGGTCCTTTGGACAACATTCAGCTGATGGCTTGGGGTTTCTTTTTGGTACTTATGATTTTGGATGGAGTTTGGAAGTCTTTGACGTGTAGATTTATAAATGTTTATTGTTCGCAAGTAAAAGCTGAAAAGGTGGCACTAATGCAAATGATTAAACCTTTTTTGATTACTTCATTTGCAGTTTTTCTCTGTGGAGATTTTAATTGTGAATTGGACCCCAGTAAGAAATTGACAACTGCATTAAAAACAGGGAAAATATATTGTGATACTGTGGCTCTTCGGGCATTGGTACAATCATCTGGGCTGGTTACGGCCAGTATTAAACAGAAGGGAGGCCCTCGGTTTACTTATCAAAAAAATAAATACTCTTCTATAATTGATTATATTTTTTATCTTCCAAATTATCTTTTTCTTTTCAGACTATACCTGTGGCCTTTTCGGACCATCTGTTACTTCATTGTAACATTTCTGGTGATTCACTTCCCACTGGAGGAAATCCAGGTGAAAGTTAAGTGCTCCCTTATTAAGCTCCTGTGAGATTCGCATAAATTAGGTTCTTTACTGATGGCAAGGTTGTCAGTTACCTTTTTATATGATGACATCAGTCAATGGTGGTGGGATACGAAAGCTGATTTATGCAAATTCTTTCAAAATCAAGGAAAAATAGCGTCAAATTCTTATTTTCTTCACTATTTAGCTTTACGGCAACAATTGTATTATTTGTTTTCTAAGGCTAATACGTCAGTGTTCGATTATTCATCACAAATACACATACTTAAAAAGGAAATGTTATTGGTACAATATGACAGGGCAAATACTGCTACAGTTATTCAACAATATGGGCTAAAAAAGCAACCTCAAGGTGACCCTTTTGAGGCCTTTAAGAAGTATAGAACTAATACTTCTTTAAATGCCTTAGTCAATTAAGCAGGGAATATAGTGACGGATAATGAGAGCATACAGAACATTATAAAAGACTTCTTTCTAGCACATGCACCTGCAGTACTCTCCCAGCGTAGAGAATGGAACATTTCCTTTCTTCTATTCAAATTCCTGAGTCAACCTTCCAAAAAATGTTCTGGTACAACCTATAACATGTTTAGAAATAGAGGATGTAATAAAATCTCAAAAGTAGGCATTTCTCAGGACAAGATGGCATGGCTGAGTGACTTTACAAGACTTTTCCTTTGGAATTCAGTCAGTGTCTAGAATTAGTTTTAATTTTTTTCTTTCTTGTAAGGTTTTTCCAGGGTGGTTCCCAGCTGGATTGGTAATATTCTTTGTATAAATCGGAAGCAAACCCATTTGGAGAATTGGAGACCGATTACACTTTTAAACACTGATTATAAGCTTTTCACAGGAATTTTAAATAACCGACTAAAAAAATTTGTTGTCATGGTCCTTTCCCCTTACCAATTTTGCGGACTACCTGGCAGAAAAATCCAGCAGGCCCACATGATCCTTTGTGATCTCATTGAATACACAGTTTCTCAAGGGAAACAGGGCTGTATTGTTTCAGCGGACCAGAAAAAGGCTTTCGATAGGGTGTATCGCCCGTACTTGTTTTTGTCCTTGCGGCACTATGGAGAACCTAAGGTAATGATTCATTGGATCACAGCACCTTATGAAGGGGCACTGGCCCACCCAATTGTGAATGGCATATGTGGTGTGGGGTTCCACATGCCTAGTAGGGTTCATCAAGGATGCCCTTTGAGCCCTCTTTTATATTCTTTTACTATAGATTCTTTAATAAGATCAGTGACTACCATTCCCAAATGGGAGGGGATGTTTGGCCCATCCGGCTTGTCTGAGCATTTTATTCAGGCCTATGCTGATGATTTATGTATATTTATTTCCAAAATTGAATCTATCACTATTTTTCTGGAATTAATGGTTTCTTTTTCTAGGGTATCAAACTCTAAAATTCAAGAACAAAAAAGTCAGGGCTTAGTTATAGGACGAGGGGATGTTGTAGAGGAAAGTATTGGAGGAATTTCAATTTCATCGGGGCCTATAAAAATTTTGGGCTTATTTTATGGGTCGCAGAATTTATCAGAACTAAACTGGAACACTGCAATACATAAAACTGAGGGGAAAATTGACTTATGGAGAAAATGGAAATTGTCAAAAATTAAGAGAGTTCAGATATTGAAGCAATTTGTTATTCCTTGCTTTTTGTATACGGCTATGGTTTTTCCTTTACCTATGTCCTTAGAAACCAGACTTTATAGTATATTTTTTCAATTATTATGGGGTAATCGGTTAAATCTGATTAAACAGCAGTATACTTATTTAGAAAAAGGAAAGGTGGACTTGGGATGGTGGACCCAGTAGTTTTCTTTTCATACTTTATTCATCTCACATAATATTCAACCAGAGCTTCTTCCCCAAATAACCCTTATGGGTCTTTGTTTAAACACATTTTGGCTAACTGCTTTTTAGCCTGGCAAAATTTAGCCCCAAAACTGATCAAATCATTAAAAGTGCCAAACTATTTTTTGTCAGTGGCAAAGAAGTTGTTTACCTGGGGTATTCCAGTTCAATTGGTCAAGGATAAGACTGGGCCGCAATTGTATAAAGAAGTAATGACATTGCTTTATCCGTCTGAACCTGCCTTTAAAAATTGCCCTATGACTCATGTCAAAATTGCTATTCAAAGATTGCATACTCCTAGATTGCTTGAATGTATGTGGGAATTGATTTGGCTTTCCTTGTATGGTCGTTTGAACGTAAGGGGCAATGCTAAATATAAAGTTGTAACCGAAAGACACTGTCCTTATCCGGATTGTATTGCTCAAGAAGAAACAATGGAACATTTTTTATGTTCTTGCTCTTATGCCACGTCTTTATGGAAATTCCTGTCTGCTAAATGGAATATGTCTTGGCTGTTATATATAGATTATAATACCTTGATTTTAGGCATTAATTTCCAGTTGAATAGACGTTATGATAGGGAAACATGGCACCTTTTTTGTTGTTGTTTAATTTATTATTTATGGCAAGCCCGATGTCAGTGGGTCTTGTACCAAAAGAGGATGTCCTATGAAACTGTTAGCATATTAATTACAGGGGCTATGGAAAGGATTTATGTTCAAGATTGTGAACATTCCACTTCTTGGCAGGTTACCAGTTGGTGGAAAGGATTCCCAATGTTTATCAAATATAAATAGTATGCCTTTCTTGATCTGATATACATAATTATTTTTATTTATTTTTTTTATTTTATTTATTTGTTTATTTTTTGTGTGTGTGATTTAACACAATGTGATATTTAATTTGATTTCTTTGTAATTAATGATTGTTTTATGTTTTGTGTGCTTTAACACTGTTGGTTTTCATTTGTCCTTGATGTTTGTACAAATAAAAAATTCCCCTACTCTTTTCGATAAGTGCCATGGGATCTTTAACATCCACCTGAACTACCACCAATCCAGGCAGATGGGACCTCAGTTTAACGTCTCATCCAAAAGACATAAAACAATTCTAGTGGAGGGTAGGAGGAAGTAGGCTGTTAGTTAACTAGGATCTGCAGCTTATCCATTAGGTAGGGAAATGGGCAGACTAGGCGAGCCAAGTGGACCTTATCTGCCATCAAATTCTATGTTTCTAAGACACACAGCTGTTATGGTTTTGCACTTATGCTGTCAGTTTACACAGCAAGTTTAGATACAGGTGTGTGTGATGGTTGTTAGGGAAGGTGTAAGGAGATGCGGGTTTGAGAATGAAATGAAACTAAAAATATAACAAATTAAATACCTGTGCCATATAGTACTATGCACTCCATCAAGCCTATCGGTGATGAACATCACATACATATTCTGTAGGTTACAATCAGTGATTTCAGAAATATTTTTTTTTTTTTTATCCAAGCCATCAGCCTCCATTCAGGGCACATAGTAAGCTTTATTTGTAAAAGGTTGGGACATAATTTAAGTTGACAAAAAAGTCAACTAAGTTATAACATTTGGTCAGCTTCACTTTTCAGTATTTCTCTATATAAGTCTGGCTCCTAACCCCCTCACTTACTCCCAGAATGACACTTGTAAACTGTCATGAGAATAATTAAAATCTGAAACAAACTATTTGCAATTATATTAAGAATTAGATCCCGAAAGGGTTAAAATACACACACACACACACACACACACACACACTTGAGAGATCCCATGGCACTTATCGAAAAGAATAGGGGAATTTCCCCGGTGTCCTGGCCAAATTTCCCTCATTCACTCAAAATACTACCAACAGCTTAATCTGGTTCAAGGTCAGTTGACATTCATCTGCATCCCCCTCTCCCGGGTCGTGCCTGAAAATAGGCAAGATTTGTCTAGTGCACTTACCCGGTCAAAAAAAAACAAACTAAATGTCTGTACCAATGAGTACCAATGCCCGTAGTCTGGGAAACAAGCTTCCAGAGCTAGTAGCCCTGATGGAAGTGGAACACTTGGATATTGTGGCAGTCACAGAAACATGGTACATGGAGAACCATGACTGGGATGTCAACATACGAGGGTACACAATCTACAGAAGGGACAGGGAGGGTAAAAGAGGAGGTGGAGTAGCTCTCTACATAAGGGAAGGGATCAAAGTAACAGAACTAAAGGTAAAAAGGAGGACAAGAGGAACTCTGGGTCACATTGGAGACAGGGAATGGCATCACTCGCACAGGTTGTATACAGACCCCTGTCTCAAGGGAGGAAATGGACAAGAAAATGATAGAGGGCATTCTCAAAATGGCTGAAAAAGGGGAGTTACTGTTGATGGGGGACCTGAATATGCCAGATGTTAACTGGGCAACATGGACTGCAGCCATATCCAAGAGCAGGGTCATTCTCAATGCCCTACAGGGAGCATGCCTTAGACAGCTAGTGGTGGAACCCACTCAGGAGGGAGCAATATTAGACCTGGTACTCTCAAATGGAGAGAGGATCACAAACTTAGAAGTCAGTAGACACCTGGGAACAAGCGACCACTGCACAGTGTGCTTCACAATAAACACAACCATGGAGACAAGCCATACAAATACAAGGATACTGGACTTTAGAAGGACTGACCTTGGCAAAATGGGTGAATACCTGAGGAATGCATTAGCAAATGGCCAGAAAGGAGGGGTGGAAGAACAATGGAGAAAAATCAAAACTGCCATCATGGAGGCAACAAGCCTTTGTGTGAAACCAATAAAGAAAACAAAGCGGAATAAAAAAACACTATGGCTCTCAAAAGAAGTGTCAGGGAAGGTTAAGGAGAAAAAGGCTGCATTCAAAAAGTATAAGGAATCACAGACAGAGCACGACAGGGAACTGTATCAAATAAAGCAGAAAGAAGTGGGGAAGGCAGTCAGAAAAGCAAAGGCCCAAACCGAGGAAAGGATAGCAAACTCAGTTAAGAAGGGGGATAAAACCTTTTATAGGTACATTAGGGAACATAGAAAGGTTAAGGGAGGGATAGGGAAGATTAATAAAGGAGAGGGAGGTGGGCAGAGGAGACAGTGAAAAGGCAGAGATAATGAATGAATACTTTGCTCAGTATTCACAAAAGAAGAGGAAGAGTTACCTAAACCAAACAGTAGAAGCACTCTGGATAGTGGGGTTGATACCAGTCCATTTAAAGAAGAAAGAGTACTGAAAGAACTTCTAAAACTCAAGGTGGACAAGCAATGGGGCCTGATGGGATTCACCCTAGAATCCTAAAAGAGCTAAGGGAGGACCTAGTGACACCACTAACCACACTTTTAACAAATCATGGGAAGATGGGGTGGTACCTGAGGACTGGAGGAGGAATATGGATTCCCTTCACAAAGTGGGAGCAAGGCAGAAGCAGGAAACTACAGACCTGTTAGTTTGACCTCAGTGGTGGGGAAAATGATGGAATCACTTCTGAAAGAAAGAATTGTTGAGTACCTAGAGGCCAGCGGGCACTGGACCCAAAGCAGCATGGATTCACAGCAGGAAGGTCATGTCAGACAAATCTAATCAATTTCTTTGACTGGGTGACCAAAGTAATAGACCAGGGAGGGGCTGTGGATATGGCCTACCTAGACTTTAGCAAGGCATTTGACACAGTCTCCACAAAGATTAATAATCAAGTTAGCCAGCCTGGAGTGGGTCCCAGGGTGGTAGCCTGGGTAGAAAACTGGCTGCACAACAGGACACAGAAGGTAATAGTGAATGGAACACATTCTGAAGAAAGGGGGGTTACTAGTGGAGTACCTCAGGGCTCAGTACTGGGTCCAGTCCTCTTTAACGTCTTTATAGGTGACATTGCAGAGGGTCTGGAAGGAAAGGTGTGCCTCTTTGCAGATGACACAAAGATCTGTAACAGAGTTGATACACAGGGGGGTAGAAAGGATGAGAAGGGACTTGGCAAGGTTGGAGGAATGATCAGACATATGGCAACTTAGATTCAATGCAAAGAAGTGCAAAGTAATACACCTGGGAAATAAAAATCAAGGAGAAGAGTACACAATAAAAGGGGAGGTACTAACAATAACAATAATGGAAAGGGATCTGGGTGTAGTCATATCAGATGACCTAAAGGTGGGTATGCAATGTGAGAAGTCAGTAGGGAAGCCAGGGGATACTGGGATGCATGGGGAGGGGCATCACAAGTAGAAAAGGAAGTGGTTATCCCTCTATACAGACAGTTGGTGAGACCCCATCTGAGTACCATGCAGTTTTGAGACCTCATCTACACAAGGACATAGACAGGATGGAAGCAGTCCAGAGGAGGGCAACTAAAATGGTGCAGGGTCTACATCAGAAACCATATGAAGAGAGACTGAGAGAGCTTAATATGTATACCCTTGATGAAAGGAGGGACGGGGACATGATAGAAACTTTTAAGTACCTCAAGGGAATCAACAAAGTCCAGGAGGATAGCATCTTTCAGAAAAAGAGATGTGTAAGAACAAGGAGGCACAATTTAAAGTTAGAGGGGGGACGGCTCAGGGGTAATGTGAGGAAATTCTTTTTCATGGAGAGAGAGTGGTGGATGCATGGAACCGCCTTCCTGGAGAGGTTGTGGGGTCTAAAACAGTGGAGGAATTCAAACATGCATTGGACAGACCTAAGGCAATTATAGTGGGGGTTGCAGGAAATAGGCTGTTGGTTAACTAGAATCTGCAGCTTATCCAGTAGGTAGGGAAATGGGCAGACTGGGTGGGCCAAGTGGTCCTTATCTGCCATCAAAGTCTCTATGTTTCTATGTTTCTTTCAATGTCCACTGGAGCAATGCAGTCTTATTACAAACTCAGTTTTGACCAACAAGGTATTGTTTAGATAAAAAATATTGACCAACAGGGCATTGTTTAGATACAAATGTTTAAAAAGAGGGTTTAGGTGAAGACAACAGTGACCAATGCTTAGTTTATCAAGCTGCGTGTTCTGTTTACACTGAGCACATCCACTGATTGTAATTTGAGCTGGTATGAGTATTCTGCATGTAGGAGTGTATATCAAATACACTCTCTTTCCCTCTCTCTCTCTCTCTCTCTCTCTCTCCTCTCAGCAGAATGCTTGCAGGTGGAGGGATCATGCTTCAGCTCCAAAATTGTACTATGGTGGGAGTCTGAAGTGCCCTTTTTTCCCAATTGATAGCAAGATGGCTTGCAGAGCTCCACCCAGCAGCTGTAAAAACTAACTCAGAAACTACTGCAGGCACAGCAGTCATGGCATGATGAGTACTGAGTACAACGTACTATACACCATTGCTAGATGAGACAAGAAAATATTTTTGAATAACATTTAATAATGAATATTTAATTAAAAAAATTACTTGGTGGGGGGCTTGGAGCAAAACTCTCAGTCATATTATTTAACACAGATTAATTCAGTGTAGGTTCCTTAATATGAACAGATACAATAATGTGTCTAACAAATCCTTGCCTGAAGGTGTGTAGTTATAGTGAGATAATGTCATACCTGTGGGCTTGTTAACCAATCAAGTAACTGCATTTCCTCACTCATTTTATAAATAAATAGAGCTATACAGTATATTTATATTCAAACACACTGTGGTGCGAGTTGTCTATAAGTAATGCAAGCTTCTGTGGCATGAATAGAAATTTATTTTTTGTCTGGATAGTTTACACTCAAATAATGTAAGCCCTTTAACTTTTGAACAAATTACAATAAGACTGCAAGTCCAGTCTCACTCATTAAATTAGAAAGATTCTATTTCATAGAAGAGTTACAAACATAAGAAAAGAATGTGACTGGTCATTCCCCTGTATGCACCATTAGGCTCACAGCTGGCAAACAACATGATTTATGGCTCTGGAGAAGGGTCTTCACAGCAAGTATACAGTCTTATCAAAAGTTATTATGGCAACCCAATCATCTGCCACATTTTATAGTAAATTACATATTATCATTTTGTAAGTCTACAGTGCAATCAAAAGTGAATACATCATATTTTTCAACCAAAAACTGTGGACACTGATGCATTATAACTGCTCTGAAATTAGGGTTAGCTTGCAGAGAATGTACTACAGATTGTCCTGTTAATGAAATAACCACCTGTAAGATTCCGGGAAAATAAAAAGGGGCACTCTAAGGAATACAATGCTTCTGCCACAAGCGGAATTATTAAAAGGGTCTCAAGAATGTTGAAATCTGATTGGCTGTCAGCATTCTGAGAGCCTTATCTTAATCTCCTTATTAACATTTATTTTTTTATTTAGTTAGTTTTTGTTTAACTGGGTAAGTACCATAGCCATGAAATGACTATTTTCAGGCACGACCCTGGAGATTACAGTAGGCAGGCATGGAATTACATTTGAAACAGATAAAGACAAAGATACAGAGCAAAACAGGATTAGACAATACCAGAGTCGGTCCACAGTTAGGTAATTACATGGGTAGGTAACAAGTTGGGTCGGAGTTTACACATAGCAACAAAAAACAGAGATACCTATCATACAGTACTTGTTGAGCCTGATCACTTGAGTATTGCTTTAAAGAGTCAAGGTCCTACTAACAATTGCAGCATTCTATGTCTGGAACTGATGGCAACCATTAGAGCAAGGCTGACAGTGCCAGGAATCATTAACCCATGTTTGAAAGAAAGGTCAAATTAAACACTGAACTGTTACTTTTTCCTGTTTTTTTTTGTTTGCTGGTACTTTTTTCCCCCACACTCAGCACACATCCAGCTGTCATCCTGATGCACCTGGCTCCAACTGAGGCCCTCACCCCAGTCATACCCCCATGGCTTGTCCCTCATGGTGGGGTGGTGACGATCTCCCCTTACCCACCACTATGTCCAGATCCAGTGTTCTGAGGGTAATGCCCCCAGAGCTGAATTTGTCCTGGGACAGCCATCAAGCTGCACAACAGCATTTTCCTCTTTTCTGTTCCTCTCGGGGGTGGAGCTTACTCCCGTGTGCACTCCTCCAGGGGTCTTCCTCATCTGCACCCATCTTGTCAGCATTGGCATGCTGCCCCCAGTCTTTGCTAGGGGCCAGGCATTCACCAATTACTAGTGCCCCCCTCACCAGAGAAGGAGAGCAGTTCCTGGGATGCTTAATCCTTCTCTTCCCCTACCAACCCTCGGCAGCCCACACTCAATCCAGAACAAGGGTTGCCGGCTTGGTACAAGGTGTGGCATCCAGCACCTCAACCCTTAGCACCACTGGGCTAGCACTTTTTCCTGTTTTAATGGCTGAGCTGTGCTAGATGATGGGACACAATATTTATTAAACTAAACTCTTGAATAGGACACTCCTTTGAAGTACTGTTACCAGTGGGGTTAAAGAAATGGACTTTTGAATTTTAATTCTGAATAAAAGTCGCAGCACAGTTAAGTAGAATGAAGTTCCCCCCACTCCCACACAGCAGACTCACTGCTTACTCACAGCCAAAGAACAGATTTGTTTTCCTCATGTAAACCTTTGGCTTAGGGACTATTTTACGTCAAGAGTTAAGAATAACTAAAATATATACTTTGTGTCATTAGAAAACTGCAAGAAAAACTGAACCCAATTATAATAATAGCAATAAGATACTTCTAGGGGTTATGTTAATGTTCAAGTTAATCACCCAATGGGGGCAATAAGGCACTTGGTTGCATCTCATGCCACATTACACCCCAAGGGGGTGATTAACTAGAACATTAATAGAACCCCTGGTCATACCTTATTGCTTAAATCTCCTGAGTTTCACTATTATAAGTTTATGGGTCCAACTGGAGGGCCTCTTATGAATGAAGTAGTTCTGTGATCCTGAGAACACAAGAGGTGACACTCTTAGATTCATAAGAGGCCCTCTAAAGGGACCCATTAAGTTATTATAGATCACTAACTTTTTAAAATATTTGTTTTTAAAATTTAAAACACTGATGGCATGAGAAGTCAGCAACAAGTCTGTCTGCTCAGCACATGAGCTACTCTTACAGTAATGAGTACCTCATGCGCAACTGAAGGAAGCATTGTGATTGGTCAGAGACACTCCTATGATCTTTAGTACTATATTAGAACTAACTAATGACTACTTTCCAGGAGTAGAATATCTGATCTTAAAGGGAGAAGAAAAGTGTATCCCCTATCAAAATATTGGAACCAATGGGTTGATATCTAGCAGTGCCTGGTAAAAATCATTTTAAGTCTTACATGTTGTACAAAAAAAATCACTTGAATGGGAGTTGCCAGCCAGTGAGCAGTGTGACCCACATTAAGGGCTGTGTTATCCCCATCCCCAGTCTGGCTGTCATACAGTAGGAATTCACTATGACTGATTTTACTGATTGATTGATTTTACGAACAAATGTTGGAGAAAGAAATAAGGGTGGAGTTAACACAGCAAATTCAATTGAATACTGACACACTAGGAAATGACTGTACCAAAATATGTGCCAAATTTATGGATTCAATAAAATTCTGGCATAAGTGCAAGAGTACATGAGCATGTGCAATAAAACAGTATTCATACGAATTGCCTGAAATATCACTAGTCAAAAGGGAGTGGTGCAGAGCACAATGGACAAGGTAATACTGAGGGAGAGAAAGCCCAAGATTCACAACATCACTGAACACAAGGGACAAGACAGTACTAATGAGAAGGAGCTCATGGTGCAGAGCATTGTGGAACACAAGATGCATGACGGTACAGACAGGAGAGAGCCTATGGTGTACAGCATCACTGAACACAAGGAGCAAGTCAGTACTGTACGGGGAGATCTCATGTTGTAGAGCATCAGTGAATACAAGGAGCAGGGCAGTACTGTGGGGACAGAGGCTATGGTGCAGAGCATCACTAAGCATAAAGGGCAAAGCAGTACCAAGGGGGTGAGGGCTCAAGGTGTAGAGCATCAGTGAACACAAAGGACAAGACAGTACTAAAGAGAAATAGCTCAAGGTGCAGAGCCACAGTGAGCACAGGGGGCATGACAATACCGAGAGGAAAGAGCCAATGGTGTGGAGCATCATTTAGAGCATCACTGAGCACAGTGGGCAAAGAAGCACTCTTGGAGGAGAGATCTCAGGGTGCAAAGCATCAATGAGCACAACTGGCAAGGCAGAACTAAGGGGGGGTGAGAACTGAGGGTGCAGATTATCATTGAACACAAGGAGCAAGCAGTACTGATGGGGATTAAAGCTCAGGGTGTAATGCATCTCTGGACTGAAGGAGACATGGTGCTAATGAGGATGAGAGCTCAGGGTACAGAGTTTCAGTGAACATAAGAAACCAAGCAGTATTGAAGGGAGACAGCTCATAGTGAACAGCACCACTGAGCACAAGAGGCAAGGCAGTACTGGACTGGGGCTAGCAGTATAGCCTAGAGGTTACAGTAAAGAGCTAAGAATGAGCTTGGTACATCCACTAGACCTGGGTTTGATTCTCACAATCTCCACTCGCATATTGTGTGACTCTGAGCAAGTCACTTAACCTCCCCAGTGCTCCCAGGTCACCCCTGAAAACAGGCACTTGTGCCTAGTGAGCCTTGCCCGGTTACCAAAAGAATAAATAAATAAAAGTACCAAATTAAGTACTAATGGGGGGGGCAAGACCCCAGGGTAAAAAGTAACAGTAAACACAAGAAGCCAGGCAGTACTGAGGGGGTGAGAGCTCTGGGTACACAGCATCAGTGAACACAATAGTCAAGCAATACTGAGGTGAAGAGAGCACAGGGTAAAAAGCATCACTAAGAACAAGGAGCAAGGTAGAATTAATGGGTGGGGAAGAGCTCACGGCACAGAATATCAGTGAACGCAATCAGCCAGACATTGCTGAGGGGGTGAGAGTTCAGGGTAAAGAATATCAGTGAACATAAGAATCCAAGCAGTATTGGCGGGAGACAGCCAATAGTGAACAGTACCACTGAGCACAAGAGACAAGGCAGTACTAATGGGGGGGGGGCAAGACCTCAGAATACAGAGTATCAGTGAACACAAGAAGCCAGGCAGTTCTGAGGTGAAGAGAGCTCAGGGCACAAAGCATCACTGAGCATCCAGGCAGTACTATTGGAGGCAAGAGTTCAGAGTAAAGAGTATCAGTGAACACAAAGAGCCAGACGGTGTTGAGGGGTGAGAGTTCAGGGTAAAGAGTATCAGTGAACATAAGAATTCAAGAAGTATTAATGGGAGACAGCCAATAGTGAACAGCACTGAATTTACTGAGTTTAGTTGAACAAAAGAAAGTTCAAGGCTCATCAAGACTGTCTTATGTGGGATATTAGACGTTAACTGAGGTATAACTAAGTCAGGTATCAAGCTTCTTTTTAAAAGTATTGAAATTAGTTGAATCCATAGGCAATCCCTGCCACTGACCCATCCCCACTCCCTCTCTTTCTCCCTCCCTCCTTACACCAGCCTCTGGCCTCGCCTCCCTCTGTCAGATGGCTACCTTTACGAATCTAGATTGTTTAATTTGTTATAGAAGTGATTTGCACAGTTGTGATGTTTTGGTAATTGACAAAGCCCTCCGGCTGCTGTTTATTTCTCTTTTGCACAATACCACTGCCTGTCCTAATGTTTCAAGTAACCTGACGTGGAACCTTTGTAAAAGAGCCCCTAGCTCAAAGGTGTATCTTATTGCCACAAATAAATAACTAAATCAATAAATAAGTTCTTGTGGAACTGAATTCCACTGTTTGGAGGCTCTTATGGTAAAAAAATGATCTTGTTTGCTGGTGTTTGCCCAGTCAACAGTTAGCTGTTGATTATGAAGTCTACCAACAGTTTGTTTGTTTGCAAATGAGAGTCCACATTGGTTCACTAGATCTGGTGATTATAGCAATTTAAAGGTAAGGGGAATGTCACCCCTATATCTTCTGAGATGTAATGGATGAAGACCAGTTTCTTTTAACCTAGTGGGGTAATCTTTAGATGCTAACCTGGGAATCATTTTAGTGATTTGTCTTTGGACCTGCTCGATGCAGTGGATATCACCTTTGAGGTACGGACTCCAGAATGGAGAGCCATAATCAGCGTATGGTCTGATGTAAGCCCTGTATAAAGGAACCAAACAGCGTTCAGATTTGTTAATGAATGTCCTGCTAACCTATTTCAGAATATCACTGGCTGTCCTAGCTCTTCTGATACAATGATTAGTAGAGGAGAGTTTATTGTTTATTATAGTACCCAAGTCACGCTCACTAGTAAATGTTTTAAGAAGAGCATTATTAAGTTGATAGTCTATTAAGGTTCTTGTTTCCAAAATGCAATTCTGTACACTTTTCCACATTAAATACCATGGCGTTGGAGTCTGCCCAATGTTCTATTGATTTTAAATCATTTTCTAGTAT
The DNA here is from genome assembly GCA_016271365.2 of Neoceratodus forsteri. NCBI lineage: Eukaryota > Metazoa > Chordata > Ceratodontiformes > Ceratodontidae > Neoceratodus > Neoceratodus forsteri. Next base: position 993,203,578 of record CM057449.1, read on the forward strand.
TGAGGCATTAGTTGGACTGTCTACTCTACCTCCTAAATTGGTGTCAGTGAATTTTGAGATTTTATTGTTAGAATTAATTTTCATGCTGCTTATGAAAATATTGAATAAGGTAGGCCCCAGCACAGATCCCTGAGGTGCACCACTACTAACAGGGCATGAGTTAGACTTAACACCATTAAATCAAACCACCTGAGTTCTGTTTGCAAGCCACTTGGCTACCCAATTTACCAAACATTGTGAGAAGCCCACAGCATGTAATTTGTTAATCAGTTTACAATGGGGCACTTTGTCGAAGGCTCAACTACAATCTAACAGAATCCCATCCATAGGAATATTATCATTGAGACATTTGCTGATATTACTATAAAATGATATAAGGTTAGTTGTACGTGAATAACCTGACAAACCTATGTTGAATATTATCTAACAAACCCAGTGATTCAATTTCATATTCAAGCAGGGTTTTCACCAGATGTTCCATGAGCTTTCCAGTGATGGATGTTAGGCTAATCAGGTGATAGTTTTGAACATTTGACTCACTACCTTCCTTATGAATTGGTGTTACTATGGCTTTTTGCCAGTCATCAGGGATCTCATTCTCAGTTAGTGATTTGTTAAAGAGTATTGTCAAGGGGAGAGCCAAACATTCAGATGCTTCAATCAGAAATCTAAGATGGATATCATCAGGTCCTGGACTAGTGGTTTTTTAAGAGTTGACAATAACCTAGTTACATCAGATATGTCAAACCTATAAGGTATAGGATTGAGGTTATTGTTTTAGTAAATTATGTTGTGAGTATCTTTTTCAATAAAAAACAAACAAAAATCATTATTGAAGTGATTTGCTGTAGCAAGGTCAGAATTTAGGGTTATGCCATCATGAATAAGTGGCCCAACCGTTCTTGTATTACCATTTTTATTGTTAATGTATGAAAATAGAGACTTTTGACTGTTTTTAGAATGAGCCAATTTAAATTCTAATTTAAGTTTAGGCTGCTTGATCATGTGGTTCAGTGTAGACAGGGCTCTTTTATATATACACTGGTGGGCAAAACTTTGTTTCTGCTTGAACGTCTTAAACAGTCTTTCTTTTCTTTTAATTTGTTTTCTAATTGATTTGGTTAACCATAGAGATGTTACCCGTTTTATTGTATTTTAACTTCCGTGGGCACATGACTTGTTCTAATTTATGAATTACTGCCTTCAGCTTGTTCTAGGTGGTATTTACAGGAATATTTAGAAAAGCTTCTTCCCAATTAATTTTGTTTAAAGAAGTAATAATTTCCCTAAAATTAGCTTTACTGTATCTTTATATATAGTATTATTTGTTGATTTTATAGGCTGAGTTGTAATACTAAACTGAATCGAGTTATGGTCACTATTATCAATGGGGTCCTTAATGACAACATTTGTAATTAAATTCTCGATGTTCGTAATGATAAGGTCAAGAATGTCTTTTTCTCTTGTAGGTTGGTTGACTAATTGCTCAAGACAAAAGTTAATGATGGTTGAAGTAAACAGAAACATAGAAACATAGAAGTTGATGGCAGATAAGGACCACAAGGCACATCCAGTCTGCCCATTTCTTCTTCTACCTTATGAATGTGCCATCGGCCTTTGCTCTGTTAATGGCCTATCTATTCATACTCATCTGTATTGCTCCCTTATGCCTATCCCATGCCTGTTTGAAGCTCTGCACTGTAGTCGTATCCACCACTTCCTGAGGTAGGCTGTTCCATGCACCCACCACCCTTTCTGTGAAAAAGAACTTCCTCACATTACCCCTTAATTGGCCTCCATCTAATCTCATGATCTGTTCTCTTGTCCTGCTATTTGTCTTATATTGAAACATGTTAGACTCTTTCACCTTGTTAATGCCCTTAAGGTGTTTGAATGTTTCAATCATGTCACCCCTCTCCCTCCTTTACTCTAGGGTATACATATTGAGCTCCATTAATCTGTTCTCATATGTTTTCTGATGCAGTCCCTGCACCATTTTGGTTGCCCTTCTCTGGACTGCCTCAATTTGGTTAATATAAAAATAGTAAAATAGTTTCTCATGCTCATTACCGGAAGTAAGGGTTTCCCAATTTATATTGGGCATATTGAAGTCCCCCTCAGAATAAGGATATATCCCTTATCGGCCATGTTAGCAATGTCTTGAGTTAGGGTGTTGGTGTATTCTGTATCTACTAAGGTGGTCCTATAACAAGTACTGATTGTAATTCTGGAGTGCCTTTTAAATTGCACAGTGACCAAACACTCTCAGTTTTGGTTTGTAAATTATGGTCATATGAAGAAATGTTGTCCCTTACATAGAGGCAAATACTGCCTACATTTCTATTTGTTCTGTCTGTATGGTACAGCTTATAGTTGGTGATCTCTCTAATCCATACAGAATGGAGTCCCACCATGTTTCCGTGACTGCAATAATACTCAGATCTAGTAGTCTGCATTTTGCTTCAAGTTCAAACATCTTGATGTTATTGAGAGACCCTGCATTAAATGATAATATATTACAGGAATTCATAGGACGATGATTAATGCCCACCTTTAGAGAACTGGGAGCTTTCCCTTTCTCCCTCTAGTTTTTTAGTTTAAATAGTTGTTTATAACTGACTCAAAAGATTTACTCAAGAGGGCACTACCCCTTCTATTGAAGTGTAGGCCATCCCAGCAGAAGAGAGATTCCCTGTCGCAGAATTTCTCCCAGTGTGAGATACACTGGGTATTCTGCTTGTAGCATCACTTCTTGAGTCATTCATTGGTGGATTGGATATTACAAGTAATGGTAGGGGTAGCTCTGGGTACAGGCAGAATTTCTGAAAAACAAGTAGTGCAACCTTTTTCCACAAGCAGGTTATTTAATGCAACACAGTCTTGACTGAGTTCTTGGAAGTTAGTGTGGTTAATGTCATTAGTGCCAGCATGGATTATAACCAAGGGATTAGGACCTGCGTTAGACAGTATGTTGTTAACCATTGATGAAATATCAGAGACTTTTGCCCCTCTGAAATGTGAATATGTCCTATTTGCCTTGTCGGGGTTGCAAATAGCTCTATTGATGTGTTTAATAATGGCATCACTAAGCTCAAACACTTGGCATTGAAGTATAGGGGAAATGGGATTAACGTCAGAGTCCATTGATACATTTGTTATAGTTGGATGGAACTCAGTACTGGTTTGCCCTGTATTCCCCATAACAGTGCTTCCCTGGATTTGGTTGGTATGGTGTGTAGGTATATTAGCAGTGCCCAGGTGGGGGTTCGGTTCTGAAGGGTGACTGGAGGCACATTCACCTGATGAGGTAGATGCAGTTGTGCAATCAATACTATTAGTTGTGCTTAAGTTGTTAAAGGATACCTAAACATTTTGACAACAAACTATTCAAAAATCTAACTTCATAGGGGACTAAAGGAAAGGCTGCTGTATTCATTAATACTACACTACATTTATATAATTTATGTAAATGCAGTTCCAAAGCATTTGAAAAATATAAAATCAGCCTTTCAATTTAAAAAAAAACTGTTTTACCTACTTCCTAAAATGGCCACCAAATGTATGTGATGACATCATTGGAGTCAGAGAGTTATATGGCTCTCTATAGTGCTAACTAGTTCTTTTATCCCTTTGTATAGAATTGTTTTACCGAAATTGCCAAAACCAAATGCATTATTCTGATCAATACACATGTTAGGCTATGGTTCTGTTCATGTTATTTACTTTAACATGCTAAAATTGTGTTTTAGTCCAACCAACATTCTCTTTGGCAAACCACAGTGCAGTACAAATCTTAAATAACCTGGTGGTCTAGTGGTTATGGTGGATCCAGGATATTACAATGGGGGTGCTGGGGTGGTGTGCATACTTAATATGCACTTTTAAGCATTTGTATTAAACCTTTATATTGTTTGTTACTATTCTTTTTAGTACATTTTTGACAGACCCTACAAATGCAATCCATAGTTTTGAATGTAAACACTTGTATAATCAATAGCTCAAACTTCTTCAACAAAGTGAAATGCAGCAGCACCAAGAAAGTATGTTAGAATGGGGGATAGGGTGCCGCCACACTCTTCACTACCCCCTAGATCTGTCTCTTGTTTGTAGCATAGTTCTCGTGTAGTCCAATGCCAGAGTTCATACTTTCTCAGAAATCAAAAATATGCGTGTCTTGTCTTCTTTTTCCATGAGAAATAATAATAATAAGATGAATCAGCATTTATATAGTGCTTTTCATATACATTGTATCCCAAAGTGCTTTACAATCAATGTTAGACTGTAGTGAAGTGACTGAATGTGTAATGGCAGCAATTTTACACATTAATACTTACACACAGCCTTGGACGATTGCATGAACTGTTTTTTATGGGAAGGAGAATGTTGGCCAGGACAATGGGGTCAGGTAGTGATCATGGTGCTGGCAGCCCCACATCTTACATCTCACAGTGATCTGCTCATATTTCTCCCCTTCTGTCTTCCCCCATTGCTGAATATAGCAGTACCTTGCAGCAGTGGCTTTCTTATCCCCCCTCTGGTATTCATTCTTCACTCCTTCACCTCCTCACACCAAAACCGGTGAACTCATCACCCTTCTGCATCATGAATGCAGGTAGTATAGTCCCCAGGTTTTTTGACATATCAAAATGAAACAAATCTTTCCAGTAAGTCAGGCTGATAGCAGCAGGGAACAAGGGGAATGATGGGCTTTCCTATCCTTAAAAGATCTAGGATACCTTTGATTAGGCACTATTAAATGTCGGGTGTGCACATCATTATTCACATCATTTAATAGTACCTAAACATAGGTGGTTTATAACTTAGATTGGTAGGAAAGCCTGTTTTTTCCCCTTGTGCCCTGCTGCTATCAGCCTGGTGTACCAGAAGATCACGTTTATTATGTAAAAAATAACATGAAAGACAGTACTAACTGCATTCATGATGTGGAAGGGTAGTGAGCTCACCAGTTTTTGGTGTGGGGAGCTGATGGGAAGAATTAATTCTAGAAAGGGATTGAAGAGGCCATTCCTGCAGGGTACAGCTACAATATATTCAGGTTAGGGAAAGACAGGAAGGGGGAACGCTGAGCAGATCATTGTCAGATCTGAGATGTGGGGCTGCCCGCACTGTGATCACTACCTGACTATGGATGAGATCAGCCAGCAATGACAAATACTCAGAGTGGCAGGGCTGCACCTAAACTGTTACTTCAATTTGGTGTAGAGAGATTCCCTTGGGTGGGGGGGGGGTGTTGACGTTGGTTAGGACAGTATCGAAGGAGCTGTGTATAGCTCATTCAAGATTCAGAAGGGTGGTAGCAAGCCAACTCACATTGTGGAGTAGGGTACAGGAAAATACTGAAAAAGAATTGCCAGGAACTGTCCTACAGGGTTTACAGATCACAGGTAAAGGAGTAGACCGACACTGGAAGTCGGGAGGATTTGCTTAAGACATTAGTATGCATCTCCTGCTAATAATATTGTTATCCATAGTAAGCGCAGCTCTTATGAGCAGTTTTTCTGGTGGGTCCTGGTGCTTATTACTTAGCCCTCCAGGAAGACCTAGTTGTTGGTTAATAAGGAGTAGAAAAAAACACAAAAGGGAGACTGTACATACTGCCTTCACTGTGCAGAAGGGTGGTGACTCACTCAATGTTTACTGTGGGAGCAGAAGTCAGACATTGACAAAGTGGACTGGAGAGTGATTTGGGAGGCATTTTTTAACAGTGCCAGCTGATGAAGCGTATCAGTATAGGTGTGCACAACTCTCTGAGGTACAATATTACAATCTGAGGTGTGATAATTTTTCTCATGAGAACGTAAGCTCATATGCAGCCCCAGACAGTACTAAGGACAGAGTATGGATGGTGAAGTGTTCAACAGAAGGCAGGCTAGGTGCAGGGGGTCCACGTGGAAAATGACTACAAGAGAAGCTTATTTGTGGATTACCAAGAAAGCATGTACTACGGAATTGGCTCAGACCAGTACTTTGCTACAAATTTCAGAGCATCACATAACCACTAGATCATCAGGTAACTGAAGTGTTGTACTGTACTGTGGTTTGCCAAAGAGAAAGTCAGCTGGATTACAAAACATTTTCAGCAAGTTAAAGTAAACAAAAGGAACAAAACCATAGCCTAACACGTGTACTGATCAAGATAATCCATGTGATAACACTTGGTGATGATCATTCTGGTGAAACACCTCAAAACAAAGGGAGAAAGAAGAACTAGTTAGCACTATAGGGAGCCATGTGGGTCTCTGCCTCTAGCTCCAATTATGTCATCATGACTCATTACTTAATACACTTGGCAGACTTTTAGGGGGCATGCAAGGCTGGTTTTTGAAAGTGAAAGGCTGATGTTTACATTTTCCAAAAGCTATGAAAATGCATTTATGTTATTTACATAAATGCAGTTTTACCATAAATGTAAACAGCAGCCTTTATTTTACCTCACTATGAATCCAGATTTTGGAGTTTGCAGTTTTAAAAAACTGCTTATTTAGGTACCCTTTAAGAGGTGGTGCATCATTTGTGCCATCTGTATTAGTAATCAGATCTACTTCTGTGCTGTTGGTAACCATAGAGTCAGAAGTAGTATTACATGAGTCAGCCAGTAGATTAAAACTATTGTAAACTGGGAGACAGAAATATTCGGCTTTATGGCCCTTTTTACAGGCCCTAAAGCTAGATAAAGTGGCCCGTTCAAAGACTGGCTCTGATAATTCATCATTGTCCTCTCTCCCCCTTTTTTTAAGTGTGCAATAACCTATTGCTGAGCACTGGCAATCTGGCTTTATGATATGTATAGCATGGTTATTGGGATGTCAGGAGTTTTGGGATGGAGGGAGAATCCTGGCTTAAAGTAGAGTCTGTAGATATTATGGGGTGCAGTCTTCCATCTGCAAAGTCTGTTTGTGAATTTAACTGGATGCTGTGTAATGTGTTGTAGCTCCTAGCCATGTCTGCTTCTAGACTGGCTTCTAGAAGAGATAATCTGGCACAAAAGGAATCTCTTTTCTGAGTGAAACATTTGCTAGGCATTTATCACAAGTAAACATTTGCTTTAGATTTGGAAGCATCTGCACAATCTTATACGTGCTACAATTTGTACATTTAATACCTAACTCACCATCACGAGTCATGATGGTGGAGATGGAATTACAACATGGTCTGATTAACGTGTCTGGAAGGTAAATATTTGAGTCCTCCATATTGGTGGTTAGGGCAAGCTACCTGTAATATACAGTGGCCAGACTTGTTATGTTGACACTGGTGAAAGGCCACACCTTAGTACCCTGAAATATAGAACCCCAGACTTGCCCTATCAGTGCTATTCAAGAGAACAGATTGACTGTGACTTACCTAAGACTACCGACCTATTGGGGGCTATTTACATTCAGCGTCTTAGTAACTCCAAATACACCAAATGCACATCTTCACACGCGGAGACACGCTCTCACCCTGCTCGGCACAGGGCAAGGTTTTATGCACGGTCCATGACCCGGAAGTAACAGAGAGGTCACAGGCCGTAATATCACAATAAACCTCCTTTTTTCATAAAATAATCAGGCAAGAATCATTCATGCATGGTCCTGCTCACTAAAAACAATCAGCAATAGTGCATAAGACAATACAAATGGATCCCCAACTGAGTTGTAGTTCTCAAGGGACTCTGAGAACTGCAGCTCACTCTTCCTGTATCCTCAAGGGGGTTACAGGGCTCCAGGTCACTCTGGAACCTTGAGTAAAATAAATTTACAGTTACACAGTGAGCATTATATGCTAGTCTAAAGCCTCTAGGGACTGGATACACCACAGTCACACAGAGAATGCTTTTACTATGCCCGCCTGCTGCAGGGTAAGGTTTTATGCCTGGTCTGTGATGCAGAAGTAACAACACTGAGCACAAGAGACAAGGCAGTACTAATGAGGGGCAAGACCTCTGAATACAAAGTATCAGTGAACACAAGGAGCCAGGCAGTTCTGAGGTGAAGAGAGCTCAGGGTACAGTACTGAAGGGGAGAGAGCTCAGGGCACAAAGCATCACTGAGCATCCAGGCAGTACTAATGGGGGCAAGAGTTAAGGGTAAAGAGTGTCAGTGAACGCAAGGAGCCAGGCAGACATGAGGGGGTGAGAGCTCTGGGTTCACAGCATCACATCAGTGAACATAAGAGTCAGGCAATACTGAGGTGAAGAGAGTGCAGGGTACAAGGAATCATTAAGAACAAGGAGCAAGGCAGCAATAATGGGGGGTAAGAGCTCATGGCACAGAGAATCAATAAACACAAGGAGCCAGATGGTGTCATGGGGGTCAGAGCTGTGGGTGCAGAGTAACAGTAAACACAAGGAGCAAGGCAGTACTGAGGGAAGACAGCTCAAGGTATAGTACTGAAGGGGAGAGAGCTCAGGGCTCAAAGCATCACTGAGCATCCAGGAAGTACTAATGGGTTCAAGAGTTCAGGGTAAAGAGTATCAGTGAACACAAGGAGTGAGAGAGTACTGAGGGAGAGAGAGCTCAGGATATAGAACATCAGTGAACACAAGAGTCAGGCAATACTGAGGTGAAGAGAGTACAGGGTACTATGCATCACTATGAACAAGGAGCAAGGCAGCAATAATGGGGGGGCAAGAGCTCACAGCACAGAATATCAGTGAACACAAGGAGCCAGACGGTGTTGTGGGGGTCAGAGCTCTGGGTGCAGAGTAACAGTAGACACAAGAAGCAAGGCAATACTGAGGGGAGACAGCTCAGGGTACAGAGTATCAGTGAGCACAAGGAGCCAGGCGTTACTGAGGGGAGAGAGCTCAGGATATTGAATATAAGGGAACATAAGGAGCCAAACAGTGTTGCAGGGTTGAGAGCTAAGGGTACAGAGTATTGTGAACATAAGAAACCAAGCAATATTGAGTGGAGACAGCCCATAGTGAACAGCACCACTGAACACAAGAGGCAAAGCAGTACTAATGGGGGGCAAGAGCTCAGGGTACAGAGTAACAGTGAACACAAGGAGCCAGGCAGTACTGAAGGGGAGAGTGCTCATGTTGCAGATCATCAGTGAACAGAAGGAGCCAGGCAGTACTGAATGGGAGAGTGCTCAGGTTGCAGAGCATCAATGACTACAAGGAGCCAGGCAGTACTGAAGGAAAGACTGCTCAGGTTGCAGAGCATCAATGACTACAAGGAGCCAGCCAGTACTGAGGTGAAGAGAGCTCAGGGTACAAAGAGTTCAGGGTACAAAGCATCACTAAGAACAAAGAGATAATGGGGAGGGGGCAAGAGTGTACATCACAGAGTTTCAGTTAACACAAGGAGCCAGATGTTGTTGCAGGGTTCAGAGCTGTTAGTACAAGTTAACACAAGGAGTCAGATGGTGTTGCAGGGGTCAGAGCTCTGGGTACAGAGTATCAGTGAACATAAGGAGCCAGATGGTGTTGCATGGGTAAGAGCTCAGCGTACAGGGTATCAGTGAACCCAAGGAGCCAGGCAGTACTGAGGGGAGTGAACTCCGGTTATATAGTATCACTGAACACAACCCTTACCCCAGAAAAGGCAAGAACTTTGTTAAATATTTTGACTGGTAACATACAAGGATATATGCTAGCATAAGTAAGGTACATTAAAGTATTTTGTGTAAGAATTATATGAAAGGAACACACAAGGGCTGTGATATTTTCCTTGCATGAAAAATCCATTGGTTCATGCAAGAAAGATTCATTGCCAGTATCATGAGATGTAAGAAAAATGATGTATGGGGTTGCTGCACTATAATACTAGTTTTATATCCTGCTATGCAGCTGAAACCTACAACCTTCTGGCTCCAGAAGAGGGTATGCAACCTACTGAAGGACTGCTAGCATGCTGTTCAAGAGCCTTGTAAAAAAGTATATAAAGAGATATGCAAGAAATAACCTAAAAAAAGTCTGTCATATTTCTTGCATGCTTAAAAAGAAATGTCTTCATTCTGCTCCCTCTAGCTTTAACTTGAGTACAGAAGAATACTCTTATAAATCTTAGAACAGCCTCCATATCAGTGTTAAAATACACATGAGGTCATAATACTGTACTTTACCTGGGTCATCACGGTGATTACCATCACTAATTATTATATAGCTATAGAAGGCCATGAAGTCACATAGTAATGAAAATTTGAAAAGTGAGGCAAAAGGGGCAAAAATGGTGGTGCAGAGAGATGAAGAACATTAGTATCTAGCCCATTAAGGCTGCACCCCTTAAACAAATTGAGAGAAAGCAACGGTGGTCTCAGAGAACACTGGGGAGAAGAAAAAAGATACTGGGGTAGAGTGTGGGCATGATGATCATTGGTGGTGGCAGAGCAGGCTGGAGGGGGAGAAAGGGGAGGAAGTAGGGCACAAAATGTGGTGAAGTTGTTACAGGTGCTGGTGATCTTAATTGGGTCAGAGTATGTGAATTTCCTAGTTCCAGGATGGGGAGGTAGACTGAGTCGAGAGTTCACCTAAACTGCCATGTTTTGCAAGTGAACATCAACATTCACTTTTAGCTGTTACACTGTAATGTAATGTTGAAGGAAAATTACACCCTCATGTCTTGTAAACTTTATTTGTTTCCATGTCAACAGGCAACTTTTTTACTGTAGCTGTTAGGGATATATGTGATTGCTTTAGTTTATTTTTGTTCATTCTAGTCCCTGTAACTATCCTGGCAGTCTCAATTTTCTGGTTGTTGAAAGCTCATTGTCCCCGAGAGCTGCATTAGCATAATAGAGCATGATGTGTCAGCACCCATTAGACTCCACAGTGTACCTGTTTGCTTAATTAGATTTTAACAAAACAAGTTGCAGGAAGGTGTGAAATACCACCACATGCACCGTCAGTTAGCATTGCAAACTTTCTGAGTTGTTATGCAGGGGCTTTCCTTTTAAATTGCATCAATTTGTGTATTACCAGTTAACGGTGCTGTATTGATAGACCCTGGGTTTCTTCACTCTGATAGGTGGATGTAACTGTCTCACTACCAACAGCGCCAGAGGCACCCTCAGCAGGTGGGATGGTGAGGGGCCGCTTGAAGGTTAAAATAGGCATGGGTGGATGGAATCATCCAACAATGATAGGCAGGAGTCATACACAGAAGTCGGATAAAGCAAGGGTGTTTATTTGACATGGAGGGGGAGGACATTGTCATATAGGAAAATACCAACAGTAAAAAATGACAGGGAGTATGGACAGCATTATGGTAGTAGGAAAAGTAACACAAATATCTAACATAAACTCTAAAAAGTACTGTAAACTCTAAAAAGTTTACAGTACTATCTAGTACTGGACTATCACTTCTATATTTCTAGGTCAAACTGAGTACTCTAAATAAGCAACAACAGTTGACCACTGGCTCCAGGGGCTCTTTCTATAATGCAGGCTATAGTCAGACTACAATAAGTTCATAAAGTCAGTACACTTTGAGTTCATTTTTTGGTGAGGATCTTTGTGCACACAGTTGAGGGGGTGATGAAGAAGAAGAGAATGAAGATGGGGAAAATCCTGCAAGCACAACACTGGCACCTGTAGTGCTGGCCTAGGGGAGGCCACTGGTATATTGAGAGATTTTTCAACAGGCCATAGGTCCATCGGCTACACCCACCACTCCTGGGTTGCCGGAAACAGAGTGCAACACAAAGGATTCCCTTGGCTAAGAACCTGCTGGTGGGCCACTGGAATTAAAGGACAATCGCAAGGACTATCTCAGCTAAAAATCCACCGGTGGGCCACCAAGAATAAAGAACAGATGCAGACCACCCTGCCACAGCCCTCTTCTGGACTGCTGGGTGCAGAAGAGGATGCAGAACACCCCCACCATAGCCCCATGTCTGGACTGCCGGGTGCGGAAGAGGATGCAGAACACCCTGCCACAGCCCGCTTCTGGACCACAGGGTAAAGAAGAAGATGTTGGTAGGACCCCACAGAACTTAGGAATCAAGAGGCCGAGTTTTCGTACATTGGAGAATAACAGGGTAATGGGCAGCAAGGCTGGATGAGCCAAGGACAAACATAAAACAATGAATGGGACACTGGTATGAAAAAACTGGAATAGAAGATCTTAAAGAGACTGATGAAGCACTAAGAAAACAAAGAAACAGCATCCGCGTCTCAGTCCTGGATTATGTTGGACTACGACTTGCGGCAGACGACAAGGGGTCATTGACAAGGCTCTTCAGAGAACCTTACAGCAGGATTTCAGTTTTCAGGTGGAGACCTGAAAGTGTGGAAGCACCAGCTGAACACCTTCTTGGTGCTGTCATCGACTGGTTCTGGAACTCACTTGCAGTGCACTCTTCCAAGGCTGCTAAAAACTGACTCAGGGATGGACTTGATGAACGCCCTTCGAAGGCTGCTGAAGACTGATTCAAACACATTAGCACAAGATGCTGGCTCAACGCAATTAAAAGTCACAATTCTGACAGTGTTTCTTAATGTCACAGTTCCAACAGTTATGCACAATGTCATAGTTTCTGGATGTACAGACCACAATAAATAATAGGAGCTTGGTTGCTTCTCTCTGGTCACCTTCTTTTATTTTATTTATTTATTTATTTATTTATTTATTTATTTATTCAATCTTGGATTACAATACCTTAGAGCGGGAGACCGCTCTTTTACAAAGGTTCCACTTCGTAAAGGGTAGGTATACATACATTGTGGGTTTAGGAGTATCTAGCTAGGTGAATAAACATAGACAAAAATACATTGTAAATAGGAAACAGAGATGGTTTAAGCACTAGGATAATTTAGGTAACAGTAGCAGCCTAGGTGGCATTGTCTGGTAAAAAACAGTAAGCAGCTATCCAGAAAGGAGAGTAGGGGGCACTGAGTTGAGGGAGGCATGATGACAATTTAGGGGAAGGTGGGAGAGGAGAGTGCAGAGTATTGCAGGACAAAAATGGGGACAATTCAGGGTAGAAGGATAAAGTAGAAGTAGCGAGGAGATGGTAATAACCAGAAAGGTGAAGAAGACCAGGGTCAGAAGTGTGTGTGTGTGTGTGTGTGTGTGTGTGTGTGTGGAGTAATTAGAAAGTACAGTCACAGGAGCCTTTCTTCAGAAGGTGTTGTCTTAGCTTGGTCTTGAAAAGCCCCAGTCTCTGCATGGTGTTATGTTCAGTGCTGAGGTTATTGAGCCGAAGTGGTGCCCAGTAGGCATATTACCCCTGCCCTTGGGAGGTTCTGCAGTGAGGGATGGTGAGAACCTGATGGTTAGAGTTTCTGGTGTGGTGTGGGCCTGTGAATAAGCTTAATAGGCTTGTGACTCCAGGAGGCTGAAGCCCGAGTAGTGATTTTCTAGCTAAGAGGCAGTTTTGGTATTGTATCCTGTTTTCAAGTTGCAGCCACCCAGTTTGCTCATAAAGGTCACATATGTGCGTTAGTTGGGGGGAATTGATGAGCAGTCTGCAGGCTTTGCTTAGGGCTACTGCTATCCTATGTAGTGAGGTGGGAGTGGCTGAGCTGTATATGACCAATCCATAGTCAATGATGGAGACAACTATGCTATCGATTGCGGTTTGGAGTGCTTCAGGTGTTAGGCATTTCTTGTGCCTGTGCAGAAGCACAGTTCTTATGTTGACTGTTTTGGCCACATTCTCAATGTGTTCTATATAGAAGAGGGAATAGTCAAGAGTAACCCCCAGGTATTTGAATTGCTCCACTTGTTCAAATGAAACCCCTGCACAGTTAGTGATGTTAAGGGATGCTGCTTCGTGTTAGCTTCTAGCACCGCTAAAAAGCATTACTTTTGTCCTTTTATAGTTCAGAGCCATCTTGTGGGCTCTGAACCAATCTTCAGTTTGTTGAAAAGCATGTTATAGCTGATAGTTTAGGGTGTGAGGGTCATGTTGAGAAGTAAAAATAACAGCATCATCTGCATAGAGAAGTATCCGCTGGTCACACAATCGAGGTAGGCTATTTAGAAAGATACTGAAAAGGAGGGGTCCTATGATTGACCCTTGGGGGACCCCACAATGAACTGGCAGGGGCCCAAATGTGATGTTTCCAATCTTTACCTGTTGGTAACGATCAGCTAGAGTAGCTTTTGAACCAGTTAGTAGCAGGGTTAGAGAGGCCTATCGAGGTGAGTTGTTGAAGTAGTAGAGAGTGACTGTCCATGTCAAAGGCCTTTGTTAGATCAATAAAGGCCGCGCCAACAAGGTTACCCTGGTCTAGTGAACTGTGTATGCAGCAGGTGAACTCCAGATGAGCTGTGGAGTTACTGTGCCCTTTCCGAAATCCATGTTGTTCCAGACACTGAATGTTGTATTTATTAAGGTATTCAACCAGCTGGCCTGAGACTATGTGCTCCAGCGCTTATGACAGTGGTGGTAGGATAGATATAGGTCTGTAATTGGCATACAGTGCCCGGTCACCGCTCTTGTGCACTGGAGTTACCAGGGCTGACTTCCAAGCTTGGGGGAATTGAGCCAGCTGCAGGGATAAGTTCAGCAGTTTAGTATTAGGAGCTAGGATTTCATCAAGTGCAAGGGAAATAAATTTGAGGTCTAGTGTGTTGCTGCTTTTCCAGGATTTTCCAAGTACCTTACGAATGTACTTTCTTGCTTGATTGTAGTTGACAGATTTGAAATAGAAGTGGGGGGGGATGTTTGAGTGGACCCTAGGCTTTGGCTTGAGCTTGGGTTGGGTTGGTTTCTTCAAAAACATTTGTCGGAAGTACACTGTTAAGGTCAGTAAATGCTTTGTTAAATGTGTTGGCAATAGTCAGGGGGTCAAGGGTAGGGGTGCCATCGATGTTGAGCATTTGTGGAGCTTCTTTCTTGACTTTCCCTGTTGAATCTTTTAGGTCATTCCAAAAAGGCTTGCTGTTTCTCCATGATGTTTGTAATGCTTCTCTAAAATGTTTACTTTTGGCAGAGTGGATGGTCCGGGTGCAGTCTTTCCGTAGTCTTCTGTATTCCTGGAAGTCTGATTGCTTGCCAGAGTTCTGTGCCCTATGCCACCATTTGTCCTTGTTTTTTATGTGGCCTATTAAGTCTGGTGTGATCTAGGGGCTGTTTCTTCCACGGATCTTTGTCCTCTGCACTGGGGCATGGCAGTCACAAGCAGCATTGAATTGTTTAATGAAGTATTCGAGTGCAGTGTCCATGTCCTCCGCTGTGTCAAGGGGGCTCCAGTAAGTGTTATGTAGCTGCTCCTTAAGGTACTCCAGGTGTCCCCTTTTTAGTTTACGGTGAAGCCTTACTGACTATGGACCTACTGTAATGGGGTTCCTCTAACTAAAATGGGCTTTCCTTCTGCTGTGGGTAATCTGGCAGCTAAAGACTAGACAGCCTCCTTAGACTGTGAGGTACTCCAATAGGTTGGTCCTAAATGGCTAGCTAAACCCCTTAACATCTGTGGGCTTAAATGGCTAGCTAAACACCCTGATGAGCAATCAAGCCTACTGTGACTGAGACCCTTTACTGTTGGGCTAAACTATACTGGGCCCCCTTGACATCAGGCTTAGTTGCCCCTTTAAACACTCTGGGTCTTGTGGCTGGGCTTCTTTAAATACTATTGGGCCTGATGTTGCCCCTTTAACTGGTGGGCCTATTGGCTGGGCCTCTTTAAATTACACAGGGTCTGGTTGTGACTGGGCCCCTTTAAGATGCCTGGGGATTGATTCTGCCCCTTTAAATGTCCTTTGGGCCTAAGCAAGGCCTTTCTTGCTGTCACTCCCTTTTGCTCTACATTTGCAATGCCCCCTCATGAATATTCAAATAATTCCCCATATGGGCCTTTAGCCCTGGCCCCTCCCCTGGGCATTGCCATGCCCGGAATAATTAATTAATTAAAATTAGCCCCCTGGCCTGCCCTACAGCTCTCGGCCATCTTTTTCTGGTGCCCTGAGCACTTTAACAATTACCTATTTTTAAAATCAGCTTCAGGCAGTCCACAAGTAAGCTGGTGGTGCAGCTGCCAACTCACCACCCTGGCCTGGGGAGAAGGAGACTGCCACCACAGGAGGGAGGTGCTGCTGGCAGAGGGAGGGCTTCAAGCAGGCAGGCAGTGAGGCAGACAATTCAGGTGGCAGGGGGCCTTGAGGGACTTTTGCATGCCTAACGGTTTCTCTTCTCGCTCCTGATGAGTCTCTTCCTATGTCGCCGATGAGGGACCGGAACATTTACTTTTAATTTAAAATAAAAAATGGGGCAGAACATAGCCTTCACTGTGGACATCTGCCAGCCTCTTCTTTTCTTCCTCTAGTGACTGCCACACTGTAACTTGACAACAATAGGAACCGGAGGTGGCACGGAGAACTGCTGGTGGGACGAGAGCTGAGGTGCCTAGATGAGTGAAGGGACAGCTTCAACACACAGGTGAGCCCTACCAATCCCTCACCACTTTCTGGTGTCCCCACTCCTTTCACCTCAGCCAGCAACTGCCCCTGGAAAATGATGCATTTTTAAAAAGGACACTCAGGGTTCCGGTTCTTGAACCCTGAGCACCTGTCACCAGTTAACTTTTTAAATATGAGCCCCATGCACTGGACCAGGGTCAGCAGTGGACAGCCACAGCTCACGCTGCTGCTCGAGGTTGGGGGGGGAGTTCTGTGAAGGAGCAGGCAGCAAGGAAACAAAACTTCTTTTTTTCATACTGCTGCTGTTGTGGGGAAACACTGGCATGTGCCCCTATCATAACTCTCCTATGCTGCCCACATATGGGGTCCCTGGGGCACCTTTACCTTTTCTGTTGTGTCCCCCAACTTTGGGGTATTACACCAGTTATTTTTCCTCAGGATCTTTGTACTTTCAGCATACAGATACATGGTATAAATGGGTGATGTGACATCATGTTCTCTTATGCTAATGCAGCTGCCATGGACAATGAGATTTCAATAATCATACAATACAGACCCTCAGGATAGTTACAGGGGATTAGCAGGAAATAGTGAAAAACAAACTAAAGCAATTACATATATCCATAACAGCTACAGGAAAAGACTTGTCTGTTGACATGGAAACAAAGAACAATTAACAAGACATGAGGGTGTAGTTTTCCTTTAAAGTAAGTACCATGGCAACTCTGATTCACTTTATGTGATTTTCAGCAACCTGTGTGACGCATCTTGTCTCCATTAGAATGTTACCAGCAAGGCCAATCAGACCTCTCAAACCTTCACCACTGCAATAAGTGTGAAAGAAGACCAAGTGTGTGAGCAAAGCATGGGGGGGGGGTCAGTGGACACAACCCTCCCCTTGTATAGATTTTTTAAACTAACCTCAAAATGTATGCTGGGTTTTTACTATATTGCTTCCCCCACCTTCATGAATGGGGGTAGACGGGCCCAGTAATGGTGCCAATTGCTAGTTTTGTGTCCTTAGAGGCCTACCTCAATTTCAGCAGAGCCCTCAACACGTCCCACATAAAAGGCTGGTTAACAAGATGGGTAGTCTGGACATAGGGGACAAGGTGTTAAACTGGGTTAGGAACTGGCTAATGGACAGGAGGCAGAGGGTGGTGGTAAATGGGGTACAGTCTGGGGAGAGGGGTAACCGGTGGGGCATGTCAGGGATCAGTGCTTGGGCCAGTTCTGTTCAATGTCTTCATCAGTGACACTGCAGAGGGGCTGGAAGGAAAGGTATGCCTGTTTGCAGATGATACCGACATCTCTAACAGGGTGGATACTCCAGAAGGGGTGGAGAAAATGAGGAAGGACCTGGAAAAGCTTGAGAAATGGTCTCAGGATAGCACCTAATCATGGGTTGCCTTCATGGAACCGCAGTGCACTACTACTAGCCTAGAAGGGTGGCTCGGCTAGCTTTTTGTATTTTACCTTTTTTTTCCTGCCTCTGTAATCTCATTGTCTGTGTTTCTAAGTTAGTCAAAGTTCCCCTTCCCCAGAGGAAAAAATGTCAGCAGTGCTTCCATGTCTACTCCAGACCAGACCAAAATGCTGTAATTCCCTCTCCTCTCTTCTTCCCTCTCCAAAACCTTGTGAAAGAAAAGCTTTATCCACCGCACCCCACCTCCCACCTACCTAATGGCAGTAATGCTACCTCCTCCCCAATCTACATAATGGCAGCAATAATCTGTCCTCTCCTCTCCTCTCTTCCCATGACCTAATCACAGCAATGGTCTTTCCTCCCCTTTCCCCATACTGGTAGTAATGCTCTTTGCAACCTACCCCCACCCTAGACCTAATGGTAGTAAGATATTTTCTCCTCTTCCTAACATGATCCTGACCCCAAAAAGCCTTGCCTGATCCCAATTTTTAAAATCCAGTGTAGCCCACCTCCACCCATCTCAATACCAGTACCCACCCAGGAAGGAATCCTCTCCAAACAATTTTAGCACAGAAAGTTAACACACTGGGGGGCTGGCTGTCAGACTAGGGAAGTAGAAGAGATAGGGCTGCCAGTTAAACAGAGCCACAGTTTGATTTATGCAAAATGGGGGTGGGCTACTCTGGATTTATTGTTTTGCAACTTTACCTGGTTAAAAAAAGAATAGAAAAAATCTGACTACTGTATTGAATGGTCAAGCTATTTGTGCGTGAAAAAAAAAACAACTTAGAAGCTACACTGATGCTCTGAGTAAATCTACTTGTCCTTCAGTGGCATTTTTAATTGTGGTGCAGTAAGGTTGAAATCTGTCTTGCCCACCCTTGCATATTGTCCCGGAGCAACATAAAAATGTTAAAAAATAAAAAAAAAAAGTTTCATCTGCAAAGTCATTATGACATTCTCTATTTTTTCAATTTGTTTTTTCTCTTCCCTTATTTAGTCTCCACATTTTACATAAATAGTCTTTAGCTTTTCACTTTTCTTACCTTGGTTTCATCTTTTTAATTTCTTCAGTTTATCCAGCATCCTCTCGTTCTTTTCCTGCCCCAACATATTTTTTTATTTACTTAGCTGTCCATTTGCTTGCATTTTCTATGATTTACATCGTTCTTCCCTAGACACCAGAGTTGACCCATCAGGTTGGCAACTTCACAGTCCCATCCACAGTAATCACTTGTGCTCTAAACCCCATAAGGATAGCAAATCACCCCCCGCCCAAGCACTTTACCCTCTCATGGTTTTAGAAGAGGTAAACCCCACCACTACCCATCTCAACCCACCACTTTCCTAACAAGCCTTGAGAATGCCATTAAGTGGTCTTGTAGATTTTAAGGTATGCCATTATCCAGCCCAACACTGTGCAGTTATCTTCTACATCTTCCTTCCTCAATAGTATCATAATGTATCCTCTTACACATTACTCTGCCCCCTTAAAAAACAAGAAATACCAACCCTGCATATCAAAGTCCCAAGAGTCATTCCACCCTGAGCTTCACTCAGTCACTCTGGTTTTTATATTGGCACATTTTTTTGGTCCAACAGTGTAGGACAATCCTCCACCTCTTCTCATTACTGCTGGACCCAAATGCTGGATTCATGCCCCAGTATGGCTATTGGGATAAGAAAAAAGCATTCTGGCTGACTAGCAGTAATAGGAAAAGGCAAAGGATTATCATACAGCCTTGGACCAAAAATGGGGCGCAGATATAAAAAAATAGGGTGACTCTAAGGGGGTTGTCAGGGCTGGGTGGGGATGGTTTGAAGGGTTGGGGGTGAATTTTAACTCTTATAAAGCTACAAGCAGGCAGAGGAATTGCTTGAAAGGAGTGATCACAGTCTCTATCTTACTGGAGCAATTTCTGTGTGGCAGGCTCCAAATTTTGCAGCAGGTCATAGTTTCTACGGCTAATGCAACATGATACAGAACCACAGAAACAGGGGGCCTTGCCTATAGTGAGATATCAGGGACTGCTCTTTACAGACTCTGGTCACAACTTTCTGACTGTTCTCAAGTTGTTTGATGGACATTTTCTCTTAAGGACTGGGATCAATTACAGAGTACTAAAAGGAATCCATTTTGAAGATATTTTGGGCCAAAATGTACACACAATGTACCATGGGCCATTGTTGTTCAATGTGTACATGATGCCCCTGGAATCATGGTTGTTCAACAGGTATGTGAAGTGTCTGGAACTATTGTTATTGAATATGTACAAGATGCCCCTGGAACCATTGTTGTTCAACATGTACGTGTTTGAGAAAATGAAAGAAGAAAGGGTAGCACAGGAGGTACTGTAGAAAAGGAAGTGGAACTTAATCAAGATCAGAACATTAAGAGCCTGAAGTCTTTGTGTAGGGGTGGTAAGAAAAGACAGGAGAGGTCGGAAACCATTATGGTTCATAAGGTAGGCGGGGGAGGCAATGTGGGATAAAAGACCTTAACAAATACAAAACCAGACAGGCAGAGGAGGACAGAGTAGTGTTTCTAAGCAGGAAAAAGGAGACTGACAGACTGAGAGAAGAGCAAAGTCTAATGAATTCAGAATAGTTGAGGGAATGAGGAAGGGAAAAGTAGAACAGTTACATAAGAACCTACCATAACAGTAGATCTTCAATATAATCTCCTCCATTAGGCCATACATTTGGAACTGTAAGCCATCAGCATCAGGACCACTGGGAAATATGTTCTAGCCCACAATGACATGCAGCATCAATGTGTATGTAATGTGGGTGACCCCAACACTTCTCAGTTCCCCTACAGAGATTAGCCTTGGAGGGCCACTTACCATGAGGAACCAGGAGACCAAATCAGTACCAGACAAACAAAGAGACTGGAAAGCATGATTCATGGAATAAGGCCTTAGGCACAGCATCTGATATAACCCTCAGAAGACAAAGTGGGAAGGAGGGAGGGTATAGCATGGCCTAATGGAGCATATTCTCTTGAAGATCCGCTGTTATGGTAAGTTCTTACATGACTGTTCTGTCTTCATTAAGGATATCTCCTCCATTAGGCTATACCTTTGGAATGATTCCCAAGCAGTACAAAGCAACCCAGGAGGATGACACAGTCTGATATGTGATCAGGACAGTAGGCCTTGCAGTACAGCAAGCCCAAAGTCAGCACACCTATGGGAGACAATGTCCAAGCTGTAGTGTTTCGTGAAAGTGTGGGCAGTACTCCATGTGGCAGCAGCACACATGTCAGCAGCAGGGACATTTCTGAAACAAGATACAGAAGTGAATATACCCCCAGTGGAGTGACTACGAATGGCACCAGGAAGTGCCTTATCAAACTTCCCATGACAAATATAATACAGTTAACCAGCCATTTGGACAGGCATTGTTTAAACACAGGAGCACCCTCTTTCCCAATGATGAATAAAACAAAAAACTGAGAAATCGTAAGGTTGCTCTCAGTGCAAGTAACACAGTGTTCTATGTACATCAAGAGTATGGAGCAACGACTCACACTGGTTAGTATGCTCAGAGTAATAAACCGCAAGATGCATCATTTGGTACAGGGTAAATTCAGATACAACCTTCAGTAAAACTTAGGATTTGTATGCAAAGACACTGCCTTTGTGAAAAATCAAATAAGGAGGCCCACACATTAACAGAAATGTCCAACTGTTTTGCATATGCTTATGGGCTTTATTGCCCATCACGTTATGGCAGCGATAGTCATTCTCAACTTAAACTTTGAGTTTTCCACCAGTCCATTTAGGAAGGAAGGGGATTGTGCATCTTGCCGAACCAATGGCCACCCAGTCCCTTCTACTTCCCTGTCCACCAGCCCTGCCCACAGCCACCCAATCCCTTACACTTCCCTGTCTGCTGGATCCACTCCCGCACTCAGACATTTTATGGTGTCTAACTAGGGAGAGCGTGGAGACATGTCCCATTGTAGTATATGGGGGTCATTAAAATAAAAATGTATGTGTTATAATAACATTTTATATACATGAAAGCCACCGCTCAACAAATAGGGATTCTATCAGTTCAGCGGTGGTTTTCATTTATATAAAACATTGCTTTAACATACAAAAAATGTTTTTAAATGCCCCACATAGACTACAATGAGGCATATACCCACATTTTCTCTGGTTAGAGATCACAAAATGTCTTAATGCGGGGGGTGGGGCAGGGTCATTGAACAGGAATGTGGAAGGGATTGGGTAGATGTCGGTACAATGAGATGTACAATCCCTTCTCTTCCCAAATGGACTGATGGAAAAATTAAAGTTTATGCCAGAATGGCTATTGCAGCCATAAGGTAACTGGCTATAAAGCCCATAGCTAGATACTTGAAATTCACTTTAAAGCCTAAAGCTCTGAAATTCTATGAGCAGAAGTCATAGAAGCTAAAATAATGTTTTCCATAACAGGAAACATAAGTCACAAGTCACAGCAGGCTCAAAAGGAGAAATGTCAAATCTCAGGTACGAAAGTCAAGACTCAAGGCGGAACTGCAATATGGCTAGAAGGTTTCATATGTAGAATACTTCTCAGAAAAATATGGACACCTCTAGTTGGACTAATGTATGGCCATCAATGGGGGCATGGCTTGCTAATATGGCAGCTAAATGCACCTTAATAGAGGAATACTGTAAGCCTTAATCAGATAAGAAAAACAAGTAGTCCAGAACAGAATTCACAGGACACATAAAAGGGTTCATATTCTGGGAAGCAGACAACAAAGTCAATTGTTTCTATTTCCAGGAATAAGTTATGTCCGGTAGAAGGCTTCCTAGTCACAAGCAGGACATCAGCACCCTTAGGAAACACCACAAAGAGTGCAATGCTTATGTTTTCAGGAGTCAAGCATGTAGGTGTAGGGACCTCAGGTCCGGATGGACCAGAGACCCCCTGTTCTGTGACATCAGACCCTGATACAGAGGTAGGGGAACAGAATACTCCACCGCCAGGTGTTTTAGGAGTGGAAACCATATCTGGTGAGGCCATAAAGGAGCAATAAGGATGAGGGTGGCACTCTCCACTCTTAGCTTGAGCAGAAATCTTTGTATTAGAGAAATGGGGAAAAATATATAAAGGAATTTCCCTTTCCAAGAGAGGGACAATGCATCTCATCAAAAAAACTCCAGGCCTTGAAGCAAGCAAGCAGAAACAAAGCAGTTTTGCTTTATGTAGGGATGCAAAAAGATTCAAATCTGGTTGACTCCATCTTGCAAAGAGGCTGTTTACCATGAAGGTCAGCAGTTCCTGTTCTTGAACTATGGACTGAGACCTGCTTAGCCTGTCTGCCAAGATGTCTTGAGACCTGGGATGAATATGCATAACAGCTGAAGGTCCTGATACATCACCCAGTACCACACTTTCATTGCTTCCCTGCATAGGGGATAGGAATGAGTGCCCCCTTGTTTATTATTGTAGTGCATGACACTAACATTGTGCCTCTGTATTAACAAAGGACTGGGCACAAATAATTTTGAAATGTCTGGAGGCTATATAGGACAGTTCCCATATCCAGGACATTTATGTGCAGGTTGGCCTCTACCTTGGACCAGGACTCTTGTGTTTGGAAAAGGCCTAGATAAGCACCCCAACCTGATCACAAGACATCTGCGGTGAGGATCTGTACAGAGCTGGTACAAGGAACGGAATGTCCTTGAGTAAGTTGCTGTGGTCCTTCTACCATAGAAGTGCTCTGCAAAGAGGAGACGTGATGAGAACCATTTGTTCCAACTCATCTGTCAGCTGATCCCACTGAACCCTGAGTGTCTATTGTGGGATTTTCATATGAAGCTAAGCAAATGGCACTGTCTTTATGACAGCAACCATCAAGCCCAGGAGGCACATTTTGACCCAGCAGATATGTAGTGTCTCCTGTCAATCAAGTGTGCCTGAGCAATCAGGGTGTCTGCCCTGTCCTGAGGCAGGAAGGCGCATCCCTGTGCCATGTCCAGCACAGCACCAGTGTATTGTAGGCACTGAAATGGGTAAGCAAAGACTTGGGTGCATTCACAGTGACCCTCTAAGGCACTGAACAGTTCTATTGTTTGTTCTATTGTTTGCAAAAGGGTGGGAAGTAGAGCTTCCTTGGAACTGGCCTTCAGAAACCAATCATCCAGATAAGAGAAGACATAAAGCCCTTCCCTGTGAAGGGCTACTGCAACCATTGCCTTTGATGAAGACTCATGGCACAGAGGATAAGCCACATGGCAACACTTTGAACTGGTAGTGCCTGCCGTCCAGCATAAAGTGGAAGTATTGTCTGTGGTACTTTCTGATCTTAATGTGATGGTATGAATCCTTCATGTCCAGGGAACAAAGTCAGTCCCCTGTTTGTAATAAGGGAATCAAGGCCTACAGAGACACCCTTTGAAACGTCTTGTATTCGATGTACAGATTCAGGGCTCTGAGATCCATTACAGGAGTCTTGTGGAGGAACAGATTCAATAGGACATTTTTGAAATAGAGTCTGGACTTCCTCTTTTAGCAGGGCATGTGGCCCAGAGGATATGAGGAAGGTGATGGAGGATGATTTGAAGCGGTTTCTATTAATTCCAGAGCATGCTTCTTTGCTATTATCTGCAGAACCCACTCATCTGTAGTGATCTTCCTCCGCTGTTTTAAATACAGGGAGATCTCCCCCCCCCCACACTACCCCAGAGGCAATACCTCTGGATGGGGGAGATAGAAGACATTCAGTCAACACCGGGAGCAGCATGGGCACCAGAACTGATTCCTTTGGGTGCTGTGGCATGAGCTCCAGGGGGATGGGACCTGGGAAGGGACAACCAACCCTGCCACCGCCCTGCTGTTGGTAGGTGCAGTTACTCCTGGTAGCAGACCAATGAAACTCTAGTGAGTATGGGGTACAAGGATATAACAGACCTTGAAGTCATCTTAGAGGACTGAAGGCCACAAAGGGTTTTATCAACATCATATCCAAACAGTTTGGATCCCTTGAAAGAAGCATTCAAGACAGCCTGCTGCACATCAGGTTTTGAGCAAGTAAGTCTTGGAAGGGCAATCAGATATAGCCTGGGCTGCAGCACATGCATCCTTCCAGAGGCTAGTCTAATATTTTATCATATGGTCTTGGCAATTTGCACTCTTTAGGCTCAAGGATGCAGAGGCATAAGTATGCTTGCCCGTAACATCCAGCCTCCTAGATTATTTATCTGGAGGCAAAGTACTCATGTGCCTAGAGGCTTTAGAGTGGTCATGGGCAGCCACAATGACTACAGATTCAGTTTTAGTCTGAATAGCATAGTAAGGCATAGCAGGTGGAGCAGGGTACTATTTTTTATTTATTTATTTATTCATTGTCTTGGATACAACCTTTGAGCCTGGAGCTCATTTACAAAGGTTCCACATTGGAAAGGGTGGGAAGAACAACAACAGAGTAACATGAGGAATTTACAAATGGATGTAGACAAAATAGATACACATAATGAGAATCACATTACTTACAGTGCATTTATACAGATTAGAGTGATTTTTACAATATGTTAGATATATATACAATTTAGTAGGTAGGAAAAGGGAACAACTTTGTTATGCAGTTTACAGTGCATTTTACAAGATGTCAGGATATATACAATCCAGTAGGTAAGAAAAGAGAAAGCCTTCATTGCTTACATTTGTTGTATTATAGTATCTCATTTGTGCAGCTTGGAGGAGGCCTTGTCAAGAGGTAGCAACAGGTGAGCTGGGCGGGAAGAATGGTAGGGTTGTGTGGCGGGGAGTGGGTAAGGAGCTAGATAAGGGATGAAGGGATAGAAAGGTAGGGGTGTAGGAGGGGGGTAAAGGAGCCCAAACCCAGATGTGAGTGGAAGGGGAGGACTTGGGGGTAGTGGTGTTGAGAGTGGGCAGGAGGAGTGGAGGAAGGAGGGGTAAGAGGGAGGAAACAGAGATGGGAAACCCATATAGGAGAAGGGAGGAGACATTGGGAGGTGGGAAAGAATGCCTATAATGGAAAAATAGGAAAAAGTACAGAGAGGGTAGGGAAACACCACCAAGTAGAAACAGGGGTATAGGGACCCTTACCAAGGAGGGGAGATGGGAAGGGGAAGTGAGATAGAGGGGGTAATCAATGAACTGAGGTAGGTGAGAGGGATGAGGTGGGACTAGGTGTCAGGTTGGAGGGTTCATAACAGTGGGCCAGAGGTGGAGGTCCTGGAAGGAAGGAGAAAGTGGTGGAGGTGGGGGTCCTGCAAGGAAGGATAGCATGAGTGGGGTAATCAGGGCAGTTACATTCATTCAGTGTGGTCAGGTATTGCTTTAGTTCTCTCTTAAAGGGACCCAGCTTCAGAATGTTGTAGATGGCACTGAGAAGTTCTGTCAGCAAGCAAGGAGCCTTGAAGGAAAAGGACCTCTGGCCTATTGTAGTGCGGCGAAAGGTTAAGTCATTTTGTCTGCTCATACAGTACACATGTGTGTGTTCTACTCCTGGCCCCAAGACCTTGCCTGCAGGTCTTATTCAGAGCTACCTGTACCCTTTTTAATGTGGTGTCAGTGACTGTGGTGTAAATAGCGAGATTGTAGTCTATGATGGAAAGGACTGAACTATTTATAGCTAGGGTGAGTACTTCAGCAGTCATGCAGTGTCTGTGCCTGTATAGCAAGCCAATTCTAGTGTTTGCTGAAATTGACCACGTGATCTATATGGTATGTGAATAAGAGAGAGCTATCAAGGGTAATGCCCAGGTATTTAAAGGTGTTAACCTGTTCTAGAGAAATGAGTCTACAATTTAGGATTTTTTTTTGTTTGTTTGTTTGCTTTTTGTTGATGCTTTCTCCCCCTGGCCCCCCGGTTGGCTCCTCTTACCTGGCATCCTCCTGGAATCTCTGGCTGCCACCATCCATCCCATACCATCCTCTACCTTCGGGCCATCACCGAGTTGCCCCCATGGTGGGGTGGCGGGGAGCCCCCAAACTCCCCACCAAGAATGGATCCAGTATTTGATGATGCCCTCTGGAGGTGGCGTGTTCTCAATGGAAGGCCGTCAAGCCACACAACCAGGGCTGCCAATTTCCATTTTCTGCTGGCAGGTGTAGCGTGCACTGCCAACAGGGAGGCATGTCAGTTGCACATCCACATGCAGCATGCCCAGCCGGCTGCTCCGCCTCCATGCCCCATTGTACAGGGCCAGGTGTGCCAACACCTAGCCTCCCCTAGGTGTCAGACAATCACCAGCCTCTGTCCCCCCAGGAGAGGAGATCTGTCCTCTGGATGCTCGATTCTCTCCCACCACAGCCATCCCCTGACATCCTGCTCACACTGCTAACACTAGTCACCGGCATGGCAGAAGGTAAGGCATCGCTGTCTCAACCCTCCACACCATTTGGCTAGCTTCAATTTAGAATTGTTAATTGGTTGGCCTTGTTCCTATTTTCTAGGTGGTTGAAAATAATTGTTTTGTTTTTTTATAGTTGAGAAGAAGCTTGTTACATATAAACCAGTCCTCAATTAATGGAAAACTTTCCTGCTGATTGTCTTCAAGCTGGTTTAGATGCGGGCTGCCAGAGAAGATGACTGCATCATGTGTAAAGGAAAATTTTAGCCAGGCAACTATTGGGGAGGGAGTTGAGGAACAAGCTGAACAAGAGTGGTCCCAGGATGGAGCCTTGCAGAACTCCAAAAGACACATCCCTGCTGTCAGATAGGATGTTGTGTATTTTTACTCACTGTGTACTAAGTGCAAGACAGCTCTTAAACCACCCAACGGTTTCCATGGATAGGCCAAGAGTGTGTAGGGTTCTGAGAAGAAGGCAGTGATTGACTGTGTTGAATGCCTTAGAGAGGTCAATGTATACTGACCCCACTAAATGACCAGTTTCCAGGGCTTCATGTATGAAGTTCATGTACTCAAGTAATGCAGTAGTGATACTGTGGATCTTCCAGAATCCATGCTGCTGGGTGCACTGAACATTGTACTTGTTTAGGTATTCAACTAGTTGGTCCAAGACTATTCTTTCTAAGACTTTTGACAGTAGAGACAGTATAGATATTGGTCTGTAGTTAGAGTGGATTGCTCGATCTCCACTTTTATGTACAGGGGTGACCACTGCCATTTTCAATCTTTTTTTTTTTTTTACTTTATTTACGCCCGGACTCCACGAGGCATCCTTCGGAGGTGCCTACACGATCCTGCCCCTACTTCTCCCCGCAGTGAGCAGCCACCATCGGTTCACCTTCTCTCAGAGGAACTTCCCAGCGTTCCGGATCACCCCCGGGAAAAAGGCCCGCCCACCCTCGGTGGCTCTTTACTTAAGTTAGAGGGTCCATCTCCTCGAGAGGTCGGCCTGGATCGCCGATGTGGCATGGTCCTGCATTGGGGATCAGAGGGAGATCACCGGAGCCCTCATCATCTTCTTGGGAGCCGGGCTATTTTTAGTGTTTTTTCCCTTCCCACCCCCCTGGAGCACGGCTTGCAAGGCAATGTAATGCCGTGACTTCACCCACCCCTGGCGTTCACCATGCTTGCCCATTTGGTGCACCCCTGTCCACCACCAGAGGTCACTCAGAGAGCGAGCAACACTCCCACTCTCCCGGGAAGAGAGAGCAGTCCTCTGACACTGATCTCTTCCCACCCCTGCCGACCCCGGTGACTCCTGGCTCGCCCGAACCTGGGTCGCCGGGCGTATGCGCGTAGGTGTATGTTCAATGCCTCAACCCTCAGTGCCACCAGGCTGGCTTGCCATTTTCCATCTAGAGGGGAATTCAGCTTGTCTGAGTGAAAGGTTAAGTATTGCTGTGAGGGACGAGGTAACCTCATAAAGCACGAGAACAATCATTTTGAGATCAATAGTCATTGCTGTGTCTGTTTTTGCCAAGGGTATGCTGAAGGTATGTTTTGCCTTCAGCGATAGTAACATGTTTGAAGTAAAAGGGCAGGATGTCTAATGGGGTTGATCTATAGTTGCCAGGGGACTCATACCGGTATCTTCGTTATTAATAAAGAATTTACTTGGGAGAATGGTACTGAGGTCGGAAAAGGCAGCATTAAAGGCATCAGCAATCATCTTGGGGTCTTGTGTGATTTTTCCATCAACAATGAGCATAGCAGGGGAGCCTTTGCTACTTTTTCCAGTGTGGCCTTTCAGAATGTTCCAGAATTTTTTTCCACCTCCCCAAGTTGTACCGAGGCAGTTTTTGTAGTGTTCCACTTTTGCCATTCTGATTTTGCTGGTTCATGCATTCCTCGCAGCCCTGTATCTATTAAGGTCAACTGACTTGCCAGTTGCTTTAACTTTGTGTCATAAGTGGTCTCTTGTTCTCATCTGCTCAAGCAATGAATGTGTAATCCACCCATTGTTATGACCTTTTAGTTTTTTTGGGGGGGGACGAAAATGTCACAGGCTGTATTGAAGGCATTAATGAAGAGGTCCAGGGCCTGTTAAGGATCTTGTGCAGCATCAATAGGAGACCAGTCAAGCTGCTTGAGGTGGGTCTTGAATTTACCCAATAGATCTTTTTTTAGGACCCAACTTGTAGTTATGTTTGGAGTGAATTTGGCAGCTTTATTGGACCAGACGCAAGTGACTAGGGAGTGATCACTAAGAGAGTCGAGGTGGACTGTGACCTTGGTGATCCTCTCTTGCCAGTTTGTAATAACCCAATCAATGAAGGTGTTGGTCCCTGTGTGGTAGTTAATCCTTGTGGGAGATTCTACCATTTGAGTAAGGCCACTACTGGTTAAGGAGTCCTTAAATGGGATTGAGTCCTGGGGCAACCAACTGATATTGAAGTCACCAAGGATTATAAGCTCACAGCTTCCTTGAAGGTCTTTTAAGTGATTGATAACTATGTTAAAACCACACTGTTGATATCTTGGAAGGAGGTATACTGTTAGGATGACCAGAGATTTGTTCTGGCTATGTAACAGTATCCTGATAGGTAAAATCTGCACTTTCGTGTCTACATGCTGTAGTTGGAAGGGTGTAACTCTGAAGAGTGTCTCTAATGTAAACCAGGCAGCCACCCCCTCTCCCATTTACTAATTCTGTCCTGCCTGAAGTGGGTATACCCAGGTAGGGTTGTGGCCAAGTCAGGGATTTGGGGGGAGAGTCATGTCTTTGTTACAAAGAGAACATCTGGGTTAGGCAAGCAAACCCAGGTTTGCAGCTGGTCAGGTTTTGGGAGAAGACTATGGATATTTATAGAGGCCAGTTTAAGAGCTCCATTGTTGATTACCTGGGTTTGAAAAGGACAATGGAGTCCAGGTTTTCTATGTGTTATGTGGAATAAGGGAGTGCTTAAGGGGCATGTAGTAGTAGGGGCCAGGGTTACTTTCAATGTCCCCAGAAAGAAGGAGGTGAAAGGTAAGAAAGTTGGATGTGAGAATGGCAATTGGGGATGGGGAACTAAAATGGAGAGGGAAGAGAGGTATTGGAATAGGCAGCACCAGTCACTGGAGCTAACAAAGGCCATGGCAGAGGATGGACAGGAGTATAGCAGGTTGCTTTCTGAGATCGGTGGTATGGAAGCAGGGCAAAAGGTAGGTCTGGTATGTTTAAGGGTGGCATGTTCTTGGGCTAGGATAGAGGTGGCAAATTACAGGCAAGACCTAGTAGCAGCCATATAGAGAGAGAGAAGCTGAACTGGGAGGAAGGACCTCATTTGGCTAGTTGGGAGACATTGATGAAGAATATGTTTGAGGACACAAATATGGGGTGGTGGCTGGGAGTATGAGAAGATCTGCCAATAACTAACACCACATGATGTGTACAGTAGGGAGAGATAGCTTAGATTAATTGATGCCACCTGGTAGAGGAGTATGGCAGAAGTAGAGCGGTAACAGCTAGAGAAGGGGAGGGAAGAGTAGAGCAAAATCAGAAGGAGGTACTAGAAGCAGCAGGAGGAGGGGTGAAAGGCATTAGTAGTTCACAGCAGCGGAACCAAATTACTACCAGAGATTTGGCCTAGTGTTGAGAGTAGTAGGACAGAGATGGTTGAGTTTCATCTGTCAGAGGTTCAAACCCTGGGTGTGGAGACAGGAAAGGGAGGTTGGTGAGGACCAGCTATTGGGGAAGTGGGTGGGGGGGCAGAACAGGACATAAGGCTTTATGCAGCAAGAGGTATAAGAATTTACATTAGGATTGGTGCTGAGGTTGAAGTAGAGCAGCTGGGAACTCTAGTGGCCCAATGATATTAGCTGCTAATTGCAATTGGGGGAGATATAAAAAAGAAATGCACAGCAGTCACATTATGTATCACATGACCTGAAGCAGCTATAAATGAAAATGCCTGCCTAGGGCATGCGGGTGGGGGTAGGATGGGGCTTCCAACAGCACACTCACTCAGAGGGCTTCCCTGTTCATGCCGTACCTGCTCCAAATTTGCAGGCTGTTCCAGTCCACAGATGGGGATGGGGTAGGCATCTAACCCCCGATCCAACAGGGGAGCTTCTGCTTGATCCAGGAGCCTACGGGGAGAGACAGGCACTGTGGGTGCATACACAGGGGATTAAATGGTTAGCTCTGAACAATGGAGGTCAGGGTAGGAAAGATGAGAGAGGGAGGGGAAGGGGGAGGGAGACACAGGCAACAAGCAGGCAATCAATATGGCCCTGAGGCAACAGGTCAAAGACACAATACATGCACTTCACAGTTCAACAAACAGGATAAATTACAGCTCAAATCCCAGCAAAAACACTGGCAAATTGATTCAGCGGTCACTGTTTTCAGTACTGTACATGCGCTATCACAGATTGCAAATGCTGCAGTGCACACATTAACAATGACCCGATTCCAGTAAGACCCTCCTCAACTGCAGCAAAACAATTTGATCAGGCTGCCCAACTGCAACAGAACAATTCTGTCAGTCATGTCCCTCCGACAATAATTCCCTTTAGATCTCCAAAAGCACACTTACTCAGAGGGCTTCCCTGTTCACACCGTACCTACTCCAAATGTGTAGGCTGTTCTGGTTCTTGGATGAGGAGGGAGGGAAGTGGGTGTCTAACCCACAATCCAACAAGGGAGCTTCTGCCAAGTCCTGGAGCCTGCTCCAAATTTGCAGGCTGTTCTGGACCTTGGATGGGAAGGGGGGTGGGCATTTAAGACCTGATCCAACGGAGGAGCTTTTGCCGGGTTCTGAAGCCTGCTTCAAATTTGCAGGCTGTTCTGGTCCTCAGATGGGGGTGGTGTCTAACCCCTGGTCCAATGGGGGAGCTTCTGCCAGGTCCTGGAGTCTGCTCCAAATTTGCAGGCTATTCCAGTCCTTGGATGGGGAAGGGGGAGAGTGTGTAACCCCTGGTCCGACTGTTTATCAGCCTTACTTGGAGCTACAGGCAGAGTATCTTCTTTTTTTGGTTAAAACTCTGGTAAATCTTGCAGGCTGTCATGCTGTGGAAAAAGCCCAGTCAGCACACATAAATAGTGTGACTGCTGCCCTTATACAACATATCTTGTAGCTGCAGGTACAATAAAGGATCAAAGGTTCTTTGCCCTTTGGCGGCATACAGAGACAATGATGAAAATAAATATACTTAAAGAAAAAAATAACAAACAGCAACATGTATTCCAACATTGTTTCTCAGCATCTCTAATGCAGATGATTGATGGTGGGAGCAAGAATTGAGGAGAGTTGGGGCTGCTCACATTATACACGCCTAAATGCTGCAAGTCACTATGGGCAGCCTCCAGCTAGCAAAAGCATTTCTGAGTGAACATGACACTGATGACTTACAGTTCCAAAGGTGTGGCTTAATGAAGGTGATATCCTTGATGAACATTATTCTTTAGTTACATATGGGAAAAGCATAATACAAAAGAGGAATCAACAGATTAAAAAAGGAAAGAGGGTGTGAGGATAAGGATCAAGGGAAGGAATACATAGTGAAATTGTTTTTCTGTTTGATATACTGTACATATATTTGGCTGTACCCTCAGATGTAGACCCCTCGCTGTTCGAGGCAACTATTGTCTTAATTCCCAAACCTGACAAGGTCCTCACTGATCCAGCTAGCTACAGACCTATCTCACTTCAAAATTACAATATGAAAATTCTTGCTAAAATTTTAGCTGAACGTATTAAGATGGTATGGTCTGAATTGTTGAGTCCTGAACAGGTTGGCTTTGTGCCTGGCAGATCTGCGGCTGACCACTTGAGGACCCTCTCGCATATTTCCCAGCATGCCCAATCCCTCTCGTATCCGCGGCTTTGGTCTCTCTTGATGCGAAGGCATTTCCAGTCTGGAGTGGACTGATTCCTCTGGGCGTACTAGAGAAGATGGGCTTCCGTCTGCTTTTGTTAATAGGATCCGGTGTTTTACAGCTGTCCTCTGCTAAAATATATTGTAATGGGGTATTCTCCCTCTTTCGCTTATACGAGGTACTAAACAGGGTTGTCCCCTTTCTCCCTACTATTTAATCTGTACCTGGAACCTTTACTCAGAAAGATTAAGGCCTCTGCCCAGGTCAGAGGAGTTAGTTTATACCAAAAAGAGCTGGTCCTCTCAGCATATGCTGATGACATTCTTCTGCATCTGGTGGATCCAGCTGATTCTTTGAGGGCTGTGTTAGGTCTTATTGAGCGGTTTGGGGTCTTTTCGGGATACAGGCTGAATGTTTCTAAATCTGAAATCCTCCCTCTTAATGTCCACACTAATAAGGCCAAGTTCTCCTCCTTTGATATGAGATGGGCCCCTAGATTTATTAAATATTTAGGAATTTTTTCTCCACTGATCCCTCGCTTTTGAAGGAACTAAACTTGGACCGGCTCAGGGATTCGGTTTCGCAGGATCTGCAGCATTGGTCAGCCCTTCCCATCTCACTTTGGGGTCGGATTAATGTTCTCAAAATGAATGTCCTTCCCAGAGTGTTCTACCCACTGAATTTGGTTAATCTCTGGCTTCCCATCTCTTATATTCAGCAGTTTCACACGCTTTTTTCCTAATTTGTCTGGTCCAAGAAGGCAGTCAGGGCGCCTATTTGGAAATTATCACTTCCCAAAGATAGAGGAGGTCTTAGACTACCCAATCTCCTATTGTACTATTGGGCAGCTCACCTCTCCAAATTGGGAAGATGGTTCTCTGCTGAACCAGAGGTATCCTGTCCAATCTGGCTTCAGCTGGAGCGTTTTTCTCTCTCTGCGATTAAATTCGATAAATATGCTCTCTTTTATTTATCCCCGAGGTTACTTGCTAAATGGATGCCGGACAATGTTATTAGGACTGCCATTGCATCCTTTTTGCAATGTTTAAAGTATTTTCATATCTCTCCCACTTCGGATTTGGGGCAGCCGGTCGTCTCTAATCCCAATGTTAAATTGGGTAATTCATGGATTAGCCCAGACTGGCTTCTGCAAATTAGGGAAGCTAGTTTGGAAAATTTCTTTAACAATAATTCCCTTCTTTCTTCTGGTGACATCCTTGAGAGGTTTCACATACCTAGTAGGTCTATTTTCAAGGTTTATCAGTTGAGACACTTAATCAACCAGAGATTTGGTTCTGCTCCTAGGGAGTCGGTAGTTTCTCCCTTTCTCTCTGATGTTGTTAGACTTGCTTTCCAGCCTCATTCTATTTCCTTGATATACTCCTTTCTTCTGGATTATAATTTACCCGAAAGTGTTGTTGGTTCGGATGTTTGGACCCATCTCCTGCCTGGTAACTCCTTTGATTGGCCTGGGGTTTTGAGCGACCTTCATAGATACAATACTCAGGATCAGTTCCGACTAACGCAGTATTACATTGTCAATAATTTATATTATACCCCAGCTAAGCTCTTTCAGTTTAAGAGGGTATCTTACCCTAGCTGTTTCAGGTGTTTACAAGGGGAAGGCAATCTTGTTCATATATTTTGGGATTGCCCTAAAATTGCTCCTGCTATGGTCTCAGATTAAGGACTATCTTGATCCTTTATTAGGCCTGTCTGGTTTTTTCAGTCCTGAGGTGTGTGTCCTAGGGGAGCTTTCAGGTTGACAGTGTTGAATGTAGATATCATATGGCTTTGGTGACTATGGCTGTTAAAAGCTGGTGTTAAGACACTGGATGGACCAGCTGGTTCTGTCCTTGCCGATTGGCTAACTGAAATGCTATCGTATTCCAATCAGAAAATTAGCTGCTAGTTTCAGAGGGCGCTTAGATTTGTTTCAGAGGAGATGGGGTAAACTCCAGGCCCTTTGTCTGGCTTAAATTGGTTCTCCTTTTTATTATCACCTGATCCCTTATGTCCACATTTTTCTTTTTGTTCCCTCCTCTGTCAGCTTAATCATAGTAAGTTTTGTTACCTAAAGCGTCTATTTTTATGGTTGTCACCAATTACAACTTCTGTTTTTTTTTTTTTGCCTGTGTTATCTTATAACTGTAGAGTTATATGTTGGGTGCACCCTGGGGTGGGGGATGGGTTGGTGGGGGGTTGTTGGGGTTTTATTAGGTGTATATTGTTCTTTCTGTTGTTGGTTTTGTTGAGGTTTTTGGGAGGGTAGGTGGGTGGGTGTGTTTGAGTAGGTTCTTTGTAGTATGTATCTTTGGGGAGGGGGTGGTTTTTTTTTGGGGGGGATGATGTTTTTGTTGTTGTTTGATTACACTGTCTGTTTCACTGTAATAATGTTTCTCCCGATATATTGGGGTTATTGTGTTTCCTTTGTACTTTTAAATCAATAAAATTTAAATTTCAAAAAAAAAAATGATATACTGTACATATAGGAGGATAAAGGGCCATTGTCTGACTATGTTATCAAGGTGAGGGGTAGGGGTAATTGCGAATTTGATTTTAGAGGCAAGGGTGTTGATGGGGAACAGGTTAATGAGTCTGGATGGGCTGCATCTGTGTGCCAAAGGAGATGGAACAGGTCCTAGCAGCACCACTGGTTGAACTCTAACAGATCACAGGAGATGGGGGCAGTAGCAAGGTACTGGAAGACAACCAATGTTATTCCCCTGCACAAAAGCAGAAGGCACAAACCAAGGAATACACATCTGTTACTTTGAGGTCTACAGTGGAGAAGTTACTTGAAACCTTAATAAAGGAGAGGCTAGTGATTTTCCTGGAGGTGAACAGACTTCAGAACATCAGCCATTGAGGGTTCATGGGAGAGAGGCCATGTCAGACAAATCTGATCAGCTTCTTGGGATAAAGAAGATTTTGAACATAGGTTAGGCACAGGATATTCTGTATCTTGACTTAAAGCTCTCTACTCTCTATTCCTCCCTCTCCTCTCCTTCTCTTCCATCCCTCGATGGCAGGTGCCTCACACACTGCACTATTTTCACTTCCAAATCTGGTTTGGCTCTCTTCTCTCTACCTCTCTGCCCTGCTTTACTCCACCCCATTCCTCCTATCCACTCCAGAACACTGCTTCTCATTCCCTCTCCCTCCCTCCCAAGAAAACGTTCATGGTCCATGCTGCCTTCTTGTATTGTGGTAAAGCGGGAATGTCTCATGGAGGCAACTGTAGTAGTGAGCAGGGAGGATGTGGGGGTCCTCTGTAATGAAGTCCCCAGGGGGGGTGGCAAAGGCCCCAAGAGGAGGAGGAAGCAGCTCCTGGTAGGGGACTCCACTGTGAGGGGAACAAATTTGGAAGCAAAAAGGGAGAGGGTGAGAGAGGTTACATGCCTACCTGGCACCACGGCTCAGAAGGATGGGAAGTGGATCCTGAGAATAAGTAGTGCAGCAGGAGGGGATAGCTGGATGTCATTGTTGATCAATGGACTAAAGACCTGGCTAGGGATGAGGTTAGGATAGCACATGAGAAGTTCAGGGAGTTGGGGAGGAGTCTTATGCAAGTAGCGTGCTTAGTAGCCTTTTTTTTTAAATTGAGCTTTCTGGTCCCCCTCACCTCCTCCCACGACTGGTGATGGGGACACATATGTACTTTTACAGATTTTCCCAACCCCCCGAGGCCCCAGCACACAGCCGCAAGCATGTGGAGGCATGCTTCGCACTCCATGGTGCCAGCTCAGCCCCTTCCACCTCCCGATACTTTGCCGCCCCCTTTCCACCTACGCTACCCACTGGACCTCCACCCAGTGGGAGTGAAACTACAGGGGGGGTGCCAACCAACCCTCACCACCCTCAGGAGATGAGAGCTGCCTGACAGCATGCTCAATCCTGCTCCACCCTCCCCCCCCCACGCCGTCACCCCGACAACCTGAGGTCGCTCCCAAACCCAGGTCGCTGGCATAGCACGAGGTAAGGCATCTAACACCTCAACCAACTGCGTCAGCAGGCTTGTGCTCAGTGGCCTTTTTTGAGGTGCTGCTTGTCTATGACAGGGGGAGGATATGATACGCCATTCCAGGTGCTTCAACCAATGATTAAAGGAGTGATGCAGAGAGGAGGGATTCAGCTACATTAGGGACTGGGGTCTCACCTGGAGGGGATAAAGGCCTATACAGGGAAGATGGCCTGTATCCATCTGGGAAGGGAACCAGAGTCTGCCACGAGTGGTTTAAATGTTTCATTGGCAAGCATTTAAACTAGCTGAGGGAGGTGGGGGAAGGAAGCAGGGAGACATAAACTGTTCTCCACTCCCGCAAGGTGCAGTAGACTGTGGGGAGTACACTAAGGGAGGGAAATCCCCAATGGTATCTAATAAAAAGAAAAACAAAATGCTAGAAATGAAGAGGGATGGGAATGAGGACAGAGGAAGCAAGGAGAAAAGGCAATAGGGAAAAAGGGAGGGTTGAAAAACAGGGTTGTAGCAGAATTTGGAAGGCCATGTGTGCAAATCTTTGAAGTCTGGGAAATAAAATCCTGGACCTAGTGGCTATTATGGCATAAGCCAGTCTAAACGTTGTCACCATTACTGAGTCATGGTGCAATGAGAACCATGACTGGGACATAACCATACCAGGCTATACTCTGGTTAAGAAGAACAGGGTGGGTAAGAAAGGGGAAGAAGTGGCTCTTTATGTGAGGGTTAGTATAAAAGCAACAGAGATACAGGGAACACAGGGTGGGGTGGGGGTAGTGTGGGTCACCCTAAAGACAGGGAATGGAGCCGCTATTCACACTGGTGTGATCTACAGACCTCCAGCACAGGTGGTGGGGGATGCATAAAGTTCTGATGAAAGCCATCCAAAAGATGGCAAATAAGGGAGAGGTGCTGCTGATGGGGGACTTCAGTCTGCCGAATGTAGATTGAAACATCCCAGCTGCAGCTTCAGCTAGAAGTAGGGATATCCTGGACTCCCTGCAGGGAGCGTTCCTCAGGCAACTTGTGGGGAGCCCACTCATGAGGGAACAATTTTGGACCTTGTACTCACCAACAGGACAGTGTTGCAGAAGTCACTGTGGGTGGCTACCTGTGGACCAGTGATCACCGTATGGTGTGGTTCGATATAAGAACTGTGGCAGAAGCAAACCACACAAAGGCAAGTTTCCTGGACTTCAGGAGGACTAATTTTACAAAGATGGGGGAATGCCTCTGGGATGTCATTGCCAGGGGATGACTTAGGTGGAAAGAAGAAACAGTGGGTGAAGGTAAAAGTGGGGATAATGAGGGCAACAGACTTCTGTGTCAGGCATGTAAGCAAAAGCTAGAAGAAAAAGAGACCGCTATGGTTGTTAAAAGAGGTGGCTAGAAAGGTAAATGCAAAAAAGTTAGCATTCAAGAGGCACATGGAGACACAGAGGGAGGGAGAATGATAGGGCAGCGTAACAAGAGAAGCAGAGGGAGACATGGAAAGCAGACAGGAGTCCAAATGGAGGAGAAAACAACAGAGGCTGGAAAATATGTGGACAAGATATTTTTCAGGTATGTAAGAGAAGGGAGAAAGACCAAAAGAGGGATCATACGGCTAAGGAGGGAAAGGGGGTGAGGGAGTATGTGGAAGGGGACCAGGAAAAAGCAGACATCCTTAACAAATACTTTTGTTCAGTGTTCACAGAGAAAGGGTCTACAGAAAATTTCTGACTTTGTTGTGAACCGGTGCATTTAGGTTCTGCTCCTAGACATAGCATCCTGATTGATAATGCCTCTGTATAATCTTTGTGCAACTCACATGTGTTAATAATAAAAAAAAATAATGTTTCACCCTCATGCTGTTGTATATACAATTATGTTATGACTGTATTTTTTTTTTTTAGTTGTTTAACCAGGAGTAGCACACTAAGCTGAAAGCTTTTTTACAGGAGCGACCTGGGAGCACAGGGAAGTTAAGTGACTTGCTCAGGGTCACACAGTATGCAAGTGGAAGCTGTGGGATTCAAATCCAGGTCTGGTCTGCTGGATGTCACCAGATTTGCAGCTCAGAGCCTTAAACCACTGCGCTATACTGCCTCCCTAACATGTGATTTTGAAAACTTGTATATTTGTTTAATCTCTACCTTTCTGTATTG
Source organism: Neoceratodus forsteri (assembly GCA_016271365.2). NCBI lineage: Eukaryota > Metazoa > Chordata > Ceratodontiformes > Ceratodontidae > Neoceratodus > Neoceratodus forsteri. Next base: position 993,242,638 of record CM057449.1, read on the forward strand.
TACCCTATCCCCCTCATATGTCTTTGATGTGGAACCTATGTAAAAGAGCCTTTGGCTCAAAGGTGTTAATCCAAAAGTAATAAATAAATAATAAATGTCAGGGGTATTGACGGTAGGGAGGTGGACACTAGTCCATTTAAAGTGGAAAGTGTCCTAAAGGAACTCAAAAATTTGAAAATGGACAAGGCAATGGAGTCAGATGGGATACATCCAAGGATATCGAGGGAGCTCATAGAGGTGCTAGTTGCACCTCTGACAGTCCCACTGAACTGCTTACTGGAGACAGGAGTGGTACCAGAGGACTATAGGAGGGCAGATGTAGTCCCATTTCACAAAAGTGGTAGCAAAGAGGATGCTGGCAATTACAGACCAGTCAGCCTGATTTCAGTGGTGGGGAAATTAATTGTATCACTACTGAAGGAAAGGGCTGTGGAATACCCTCAATCCAGTGACTTACAAGATCCGAAGCAGCATGGATTCATAAGGGGGGAGGTCATGTCAAACAAATCTGATAGGTTTATTTGTCTGAGCAATCAGGGTGGAGCAGTAGATGTGGCCTACCTAGATTTCAGTAAGGCCTTCAATACCATTCCACATAGGAGACTCATAAATAAGCAGGATAGCACAGGAGTGGGTCCAAAGATGGTAAACTGGGTAAGAAATTGGTTGGTGGATGAGAGACAGAGGGTGGTGGCAAACAAAGTTCACTCCAAATAAGGGAGATTGACCAATGGGGTGCCATGAGGTTCAGTGTTGGGACCGGTCTGCTTTAATGTCTTTATTATCAACACTGCAGAGGGACTAGAAGGGAAGGTATACCTTTTTGCTAATGACACTAAGATCTGCAATAGTGTTGATGCTCCAGGGATGGGGATGGTGGAAAAAATGAAGAGGGATCTAAGAAAGCTTGAAGACAGGTCAAGAGTGTGGCAACTAAATCTCAATGCGAAGAAGTGCAAAATAATGCATTGGTGTTGCAGAAACACACGGGTGGAGTATAAATTGGGGGGAGTGGTACTGGAAACCATTAAATGGGAAATAAGACCTGGGATAATCATATCATATGATCTAAAAGTGGCCAAACAGTGTGACAAGGCAGTTGGCAGAGCCAGTGACACTACCCGGCTGATTCCTAAGCTGTCCGATGTCAGGAACCTCCTGAATCTGTGGAACACAGCTTCAGTACTTTCAGCCGGACTGCAGGCTGACAGTTATGGCAAAAAAATCCAAAAGACAGCAAACACACTCTCTAAATCTCTGCAGGTCAGCAAACTTGGAACAACTCCTTCAACAGGTCTGGATTATCACCCAGGGCTTAGAACAGGTATCAGTCTCTCAATTTCAGGCTATTCAATGTTCAGGTTTTATTCAGCAAAAACTACTCTCCACTTTAAATATTGCTTTTCAGATGATGGAAATCAATCAGGCACTTCCTGGGCTATTTGCTGTGGAAGCCCCAGGCAGGCCTCCAAACTTTCTCCGAACACACAGTTAGAGCCTCCTATCACTCTGGAAGCTCCCAGACAACTGACTCCAGCTGGATCTGACCCCCAAAGTCTCAGGGGATCAGATCAGAGTCCCAATTTGTCAATCAGGCTGTCAATCCTTGAAATTAGTATGCAGAATGTTCATTTGACGCTTGATTGGCTGGGGGAAAAGGTGCCAAAACAGAGTCCTCTCTTCTTCCCAGCAGCCCCCTTTCTGTAGTATTTTGGGCTTGTTACATTGCCATTGGCAGTACAGCAAGTCAGAGAGGTTGGTAAGATGGCTGCAAATGAATCTGGCAGTCCAGTTTAAAACACAGTCCCAACTTCAAAGTCTTTTTGCAGCCAAACAGTAAAATATTAACATTAACCGCTATCAGAGTTTAATAGCTGCACCCAGCCCTACTGTCCAGTGGTAGAGTGGAGCATGGAAGAGTCTCCTCCATCTGTTGCCTGTACCACAGCTCTGTCCGCCTAGACACCAGGCAGAACATTTAAGTGCGATGCAGCCTCGGCTGCTCTTAAAGAGACAGTGCTAATAGTACTGTTGTAGAGTTGTTTTTTTCTCTCCCCCTCCTGTGGGACTCCAGACCTCCACATGTATCTATTGGAGTGCCAGGGATCAGAACACACATAGGTGGACTTCAATATGAGCAGCAGGGCAGCTTTTACTGTTGAGTGCCATAGCACTAATAGGACCTACAAGCAGACCGCAGTGGCTCTCACGTTCAAGGAGGAGCCATCTTGAGTGTGCATACACAGAGCTGCATGGCACTCTACTGGACTGCTCACTGCTCTCTGTGCTGTGCCTCTGAAACTGGTGGATTTAACCTTAATACCATGTTCCTCCAGTCCCCCACAGCAAGACAGCCACACAAGGGCTGGCAGGAGCAATAAAGGGGGGAATCATGGACCTGGACTGAAGGGGCAGAGAGACAAAACAAGGTAAGCCCCACCCACCCTAATCCAGTTAAAAAGTGGGGTATTACAGGAACTACAAAGGGCAAATGCCTTTGTGACTCTGCTGCAAGAGACACATTTAACACAGGAGGTGCACAAAAAGTTGAAGAAGGCGTTGGTGGGAGTGTTACTCTTCGTCATATCTCAAGTGCCCACACAGACATGGTGTGGTGGAGCTGATCCAAAAGGGATTTCCCCTACAAACCAAAAAGATGGTTGAGGATGATTTGGGGCAATATGTATATATGGAGGGACTCTATTGGTCCACACAGTTTGCCTTATTAAATGTCTATGGCCCCTGCTCAATTCAGGAGAGAGTGGCCTTTTATCAAAAGACCTTGCTGAAGTTCTCCCCAGGTGCTGATCAGTTATATATCCTGGTGGGGTGATTTTAACTTGATATTAAATAACCAAATAAACAGAAAGGCTCCTGGTGGGGGACTAAATGCCACCGACAAAAGTAGGGGATATTTTAAAAAACTCATCAAGGAAAAGGGGTTGGCAGATTCCTGGAAGTTGAAATATCCTCAGGATTCTTTTATTTGGCACTTTAGAAATCCTATTCTAGGATTGATATGCTCTTCCTCTCTAGGGAATGGTTGTATGCTGTCAAAAATGCTGTCATAAGAAGCATAACATTATCTGATCATGCACATGTCTTGGTTGACCTTGTTGTGGAGTCCACTAGTGGAAACCTAGCCTGGCATCTCAGTAACCCCCTTTTCAATAATCTGGAGTTTGTAATGATGCTGAAGAATAAGATAATGGAATATTTGCACAATAACTGGGAAAGGGATACTGCTATAATAGGGGACAGATGAGATGGGCTCAAAGCATGCTTGGCAGGTGAAATAATTCAGTTTGCTTCTAGGAAAAAAAAGAAGATATAGCTCATAGATTGGCGTTGCAGCAAGAGCTATTTGATTTGGAAGCTACCCATGAAATTACAATGGATGATGCACTCCTTCCCCAGATCCAGAAGTGTAAATGTAGACTAAAGGTATACAGTGAGCAAACATGTGAAGGTCTGTTCAGATTCCCCAGACATAAGTTTTACAAAACAAGAAGCCAAGCTGGAAGCTGCTGGCTTGGCACATTTGCACACAGCAAAATAATGGAGTGGTGCTCAGAATTCAAGAGGGGAGATTCCTTGTCACACACCCACAGAAAATAGCTAATAGTAATTTTGCATCATATTATGAGGCCCTAAATGCACAGGAATGAAAACCAAATCATGAGGAGCTTATACAATGTAATTTCTATAGATTCCACCTCCTCGTATTGTCCCAACAGGACATGGAATCCATGGAGAAGACCATCCCAGAGAAGGAATTGGAAGTAGTCATTCGGGATCTTAAGAATGATAAATCCCCAGGCATGGTTGGCATCAGAGCTGAATTTTATAAACAGCAGAATAGCAAATTGGAACAAATGGGCCGACTCAGCCAAATAGATAAATGAAAATATGTTTTTATTCTTATACCAGAGTAAAACTGTTGTGCAAAAAAAGTAAGTACACGGCCATGTTATCTAACTACAAAATTCATGCCATTAAAGCAATTTACTCTATTAAAGCAGCAAGTAATGTTGAATATATATGGCACCAGGAATGTGTAGAGTGTTTAAACACAAAAGAAACATGCTAGCAATAGAAGCTGGTTGCCACAGCATAACCAAAATGCAGTTTGAAGTATTTTATAAATGAACAAAAGCACCTCTGTATCTAGAGAGGACTGTACATCTGGGTAACAGATAAAATAATGAAATGGAGTAGCAAGGACTACAACAAATAATGATTTAAATAAGCACAAATAATTTATTTCACATTTTTGCAAATGCAAAGGGATTCAAATAGTAGAAATAGTAGAAACATAAATGAAGGTATAAGCCTAATAATTAATATTTATGTACACTGAAAATCCTAAATGAACATTTATAATTTTCGATAAATTTACTTTTCATTTACAGAATACAGAAATAGCCATAAAAACAAATCTAACTAAACTGCTGTCCATGAGTGAAACACAAGAATATATATAAGTAAGCAGCAAATGTTTATTGCTGTTTGCCCTGTGTAAACATGTTGAAATATATATTATGACTAATGATCTTATTCACCTTATAGGTGAAAGTATGACTACTTGTTTCTAAAAACAGTACAGTAATAATCAAATTATGTCAAGTGTGTGTATAAATAACTGAGGTTTAGATAATTTAATTTTGTACACAGATATGAAATTACATAACATTTTCTTAATCCAACTGTATTATTTTGGAACTAAATTGTGCATTTCCTGAAGAAGGAATGCTTACTCCGAGACATTGGAATTTTATGCACAACAGTTTTACTCTGACATAAGAATAAAAACATATTATCATTTATTTATTTAGGTGAGTTGGCCAATTTTTTCCAATCTCCTAAATTGCTGTTAGTTTTGCCTTGATTTGATGGTGGCTACTCCTTAATTATTACACATCCTTGCTCCAAGGTGGCTGAGGTGGATGTTCCCCTTTCCTGAATTTTGTAAAGCCATGAAGGAAGCTCTTGCCCCAGATTCATTGATGTAATCATGGGGTGATGGAGGACCCAGGACCTGGCAAAGGGCAAAGATTTCTGTTTTGTTGTAACTTGACAAGAATCCAGTCCAGTGTGAATCATATTGCCTCATCTTTCTCTTAACTGTTGGTTTGAAGCTTTTTACCTTTATACTGACTCAAAGATTACAGTGGGTTGGAGCTGGGCGTCCAGTCCACCCAGATCAAATAGAGTTCATTAGAGGGCAGAATTTACATAATAATATCAGGTATTTTCTTAATATACTTTTGTCACAGAAGGGCAATCCATAATTCCATATTGCCATCTCAATGGATGCAGAAAAGACTCTCTGACTGGGTGGCGTGAACCTTCCAACAATATACCCTCTTGGGGATGGGATTTGGGCCAATGTTTAGGCAGTGCATTGATCATTTGTACATGGGCCCACCCAGAGGCTGCAGTGAGAGTTAATGGGGTAATTTCCTCTTGTTTCTCTCTGCACTGGGTGACAAAGCAGGAGTGCTCCCTCTCCTCCCATTGTTCACTATTTGTATAGAACCCTTAGTGGTGTCAGTTCGCTAAAATCAAGAAATCAAGGTTATACAAGTGGGGAAGGCAGATCAGAAATTGGCATTATATGCTGATGATTTAATCTTTTTCCTGAGGAACCCAGAGTCATCTACTCTGGCCTTGTGTGCAGAATTAGAGACATTCAGTACTATTTCAGGTACAAAATAAATGATAATAACTCAAAAGCTGTTCTGTTCTCAAGTCATCGACCTTCACAGTTTAATGAAAAGTTCTTCCTTTAAGTGGGCTCCCCAGATCCAGATCTGATATTTAGGAGTTAGAATTACTGCCAAACTCTCCAAATTGTATCACCTCAATCATCTTTGCCTCCTTCAGGAAGTTGCAGAGGATTTAAATACATGGACGCTGCTCCCAATTTCCCTGGGTGGAAGAGCAGCTACATTGAAAATGTATGTTCTCCCACATTTACTCTTACTTTCAAGCCCTTCCTATACAGCTCCCCAAGCTGTTTTAGTCTGAACTCAAAAAAATGGCTCTTAAATTTTTATGATGGGGACATTGAAAGAGATGGGGTATGATACACTTTGTCCCCCTAGAAAGAAGGGGGATTTAGGACTCCAGAATTTTGAAAGCTAATATGATCTTACCAATCAGCTCAACTGGTAGATATGGTGAAGCAAAATACTGTAAATAGCTGGTACATGCTGGAGAAAAAGAAGTCTCTTTCAAACCCTCTTTATAATTCACTGTTTATGCCCTGGACAGAATCAGGACTACAAAATATAGCAAACACCTGGACTACAACCTCTTTAAGAGTCCATAGAAAACTTGAGGAACAGACCCACACTATCAATAGTCCAGGCCCACTTACCATAATAACAGGAAACCCTGAGTTTCCTCAAAAATTCACAGACCCAGCCTAGCAGAGATGGAGTAGGCTTGGTCTCACCACCTTTGTACACTTCTCAGGAAGTATGTGTGTATCCTTTGTAGACCTAAAGACTAGATTTAATCTCCCTAATGCTGACCACTACCATTTCCTGCAAGTGAGGCACTATGTGCTATCTGGGGAGAATCAACAAAACTTTACCAGGAATCTGACTAAATTACAGGACTATTTTTATTGGGCATTATGCCTTAAAAATACACATGCAGTAGGTCCAGCTCTTTAATGTACATTGTTCTTAGGCAATCTCAAGGCTATTCCCTGGATGGGTTAAACTGAAGTGGGAGCAAGAGGCCAGGAATGCTGCTCTGGAGGCAAGTTGGAGTATTATCTTAAAACACGGACGGAAGTGTTACTTCTTCTCCCCCATGGCAGGAATATAGATGGAAAATCTTAGTGCAATTTTTTATACCACTGACCAGGGGGTCCTGTTTTTACAGGACAAAAAGATTGTAATTACCTCTCAGGGCCAGCTGCTCTGTACCTACAAACCTATGAACATATGAAAATGCCAGCAGAAACAGGCCTAACGGTCCATCAAGTCAACTCGATTGTGCAGTTAGCCCCTCAACCTGCAGCTGCCCCACTCTCCCTTCTGCTCCTCAATTACCCCTCCCCTCACTCTGTCCCACCCCCTCTTAAAACCCCTCACTGTACTACAGGCTACAACCTCCCCAGGCAGGGCATTCCACTTATCCACCACCCATTCAGTGAAAAAGTGTCTCATAATTTCCCTCCTGAATCTTCCCACTACCAATCTCAATTTATGCCCTCTCATGTCCCTCCCACTTCTAATCTGGAAGATCCTCTCTGTGTCAGTTTTGTTAATCCCCTTTAAGTATTTAAAAGTTTCAATTATATCCCTCTATCCCTCCTCTCCTCTCCTTCAGTGAATACATGTTCAGCTCACCAGTCCTCTCCTCGTAGGACATACCCTCCAGACCCTGGATCATCTTTGTCACCCTGCACTGTCCCCTTCTAATAATCTGATGTCTTTTTTTTAGGAATGGATGCCAGTACTGCACACAGTATTCCAGGTGCGGTCTGACCAGTGATCTGTACAGAGGAAGGAACACCTCCCTATTCCTAGAAGAGATACTTCTTGCTATACACCCCAGCATCTTGTTGGCTTTTGCTGCCACCTTCCTGCACTGTGCTGAGTTGTTCATATTCACCATTATAATCACCTTGAGATCTTTCTCCTCCCCAGTGCTTTCCAACTGAACCCCTCCAAGCTGATAGTGCCTCCTCTGGTTCCTAGTTCCAAAGTGCAGTACCTTGCACTTCTTGGTGTTGAAACCTAGCTGCCATGTTTCCGACCATTCCAGTAGTTTGTTCAGGTTGTCCTGCAGCTCTTTCCACCCATCTACATCATCTACCATAGCTCCCATTTTAGTATCGTCTGCGAACAGACTGATCTTACACTGGATTCCGTGTGAGATATCTGCTATGAATATCCCAAACAGCACCATTCCCAATACTGATCTCTGTGGCACTCCACTCATCACATCGCTTGGTGATTAGAGCTCCCCCCAGCAACTATCACCCTCTGCTGCCTTCCCTTCAGCCAACTGTTGATCCATTTGACCATATTTGTTCCCACCCCGGTATCCTCCAGCTTCTCCCCCAGCCTCCCATGCGGTACCGAATCAAAGGCCTTGCTGAAATCCAAATACAGGACATCCACCACATGGCCCTTGTCCAGTTCCCTGGTCACCCAGTCATAGTACTCAACTAGGTTTGTCTGACATGATCTTCCTGAGAAAACCCGTGTTGCTGAACATCCTGGAGTTCATTGTCCTCCAAAAATGCCACCAGCCTCTCCTTCAGGATTGTCTCCATGAGCTTTCCCACAATTGATGTGAGGCTCACTGGTCTGTAGTTCCCTGGCTCATCCCTGGGGCCACTTCTGTGAATGGGCACCACATGGACCATCCTCTAGTCTTCTTGTACACATCCTGTGTCCAGGGAGATACTGAACAGGTCAGTCAGTGGTCCCGCCAGGATCGCTACCAGTTCTTTTAGCACCCTAGGGTGAATGCTGTCCGGATCCAGTGCCTTGTCCACCCTCAGTGCCCTTAACCCCTACAGAACTCTGGCTTCTGTAATGCCTATATCAGTCACCCCCTCCCCTCCCCTCACTTCTCCTCCCCTGAGGTATCTGCCCCCTTTCTCCTTCATGAACACAGAACAGAAGTACTTATTTAGTGCCTCTGCCCGATCCTCCTCTGTCTCTACCCACCCCCGTCCTTCTTAATCCTCACAATCTGGTCCTTGTTCTTCCGTCTCTCCCTAATGTATCATTATTATTTTATGTATTTTTTATTTTTATTTTTTTATACTTGTAGACCAGATGAGCAAAATGCCCATTTTCACAGGTGACAAGTTTAACATACAAACAGTAAAAAGACAATAAATAACATTCAGCATTAATCAATGCTTCGTACAAGTACATTCATTTCGAGTTAAGAAGTCCTTTCCACCATCCTTGATGCCTTGTGCCAGCCTCAGCTCTCTCAAGGCCTTGGCCACTCTGACCAGCCTGCTTACCTCCCAGGACCTCTTCATATACTCCTCCTTGTCTCCTTCCCCTCCTGATTTCTTGAGTCTCTGAAATGCTTTTCTGTTGACCCTTACCCCCTCCATCACCTCCTGGGTTAACCAACTGGGCTTCTTTGCCATGCCCTTCTTGCTACATGTCTCTGCACACATCCAAATAGCCTCCACCAGCCCTGTTTTAATAATCTCCAACTTTTGACAAGCATCCATGTTCCATGTACCTGGCAGGAATTTTAATCTCATTTACCCAGCCCATCTCTGTACTCTCAGCAGAAAAGTTAATTTAAAAAAAATGGAAAAAACATTAAGACATTATTGTTACAATGACTACATGGTCTGGACAGTTTCCTGACATGAAAGACCTTGATCTCTCTGAAGCTTCCTCATTAACTGATCAAGGGCCCTGTTGTTACAGGACAAAGGGATTGTAATTACCTCTCAGGGCCAGCTGCAGTGCCCCTGACAATAATTTGAATCTCATTTCCCCATCCCATCTCTGTCCCCCAAGCAAATAGTCAGTTAAAAAGAAAGAGAAAAAACATCACAAAATGATTGTTACAACACAGCATACTTTTTATATTACCACAACTGATGAACCGCACTCCAGGATACAACTGAGTGAGTGTGTGCATTCAGAAAATAAGTGGAGCCACACTCCAACCCACAATACTTAAAAATGTTTGTACTTTGGATCACTGGAACAAAATCTTTTCAAGCATCATGGACTGGAGTGTGGCTCCACTTATTTCCTGAAGGCACACACTCACTCAGTTGTATCCTGCAGTGCGGTTCATCATCTGTGGTGGTCTGGAACTTTCGCAGTTAGCAGTCCCAGTCTTGCACCCTGCCTGGCACGAGTGTACGTGTCACTTCCTGGACTGCTCTTGGTATACTTTTTACAACCCTCCTTATGAAGTGTGTGGGTAGGGGTGGGGGGGGGCATGATAAACCTAAACTCACGTCCTACCATAAATTACTTTGTTACTATGTTACCAGTACTACTACAGTACTGCAATCACTTGGAAAAATAAAAATCTTAGATGTCAGTAGATGCCAACAAGTAAACAAACACAGGCTGAGAATACATTTGCATTTCATTTGGATTATATGTAAGCACTTCAGAAACACTAAATGGAGACAACAGCATAAGCAAAGCACTTAGGCAGCAGTCTCCTGATGATATTTTTTTTACTCACCTTGTTCTCCCCGCATCTGGTCCCATCTGCAGCAGAATCAAGTTTTGAACGGCAGGAGCCTTTTACTGAACACCATAGAGTCTGGCACATGTTCTGTCAAAAGGAAAAAGAATCATCGTTGGTTTACATTTAAAAAAATTAAGACACACAACCTGATGTTCACTACAAACAAAAGTTTGGAAAAAAGTGTATGCAAATTAAGCTTGCTTTGTTCAAGTTCCATTCAGTGGGACAGATGCCATTTATTTATGAATTTTAATTCAGTGTTTCTGGATCTACTATGTTTTTGTTTGCTGGATAAAACAAACTTATCCCAACAGAAGTGCACAACATAATACATTGTTTAACCTCAGGTCTCAAAAAGACATACAACCTTACATTCACTGCAAACAAAAGTTTGGAAAAAAATGTGTATGCAAATTAAGCTTGCTTTGTTCAAGTTCCATTCAGTGGGACAGATACCTTCATTCATTTATGAATCTTAATTCAATGTTTCTGGATCTACTGTGCTTTTGTTTGCTGGATAAAACAAGCTTATCCGAACAGAAGTGCACAGCATAATTCATTGTTTAACCTCAGGGCCATGTAAATACAGGCATGATGACGTGATGTGTAGCAACAATTGTCCTAATTTCATTTTACAACAGTCAAAAACAGTAATAAAAGTCACAGTGACTGGATTAGAGTCATCCGCCAGGCTAGAAGCTATGAAGTAATGAATAAATACACTGAGGAGTCTCGGTTTGGAGAGTTCTGTTCAGCTTGTCAACAAATCATCCAAACACAGATGGCAGCTGTACTGCCCAAAATTTATTTATTTCTTCATTCGGACATAACCTTTGAGCAAAATGCTCTTTTTGAAAGGTTCTGAGTCTTGACAGGAGGACAACACAGAAAAGTAGTTACAGAGTATGGGTGCACAAGTACAGAGACAAAAAATACAAGAAATAACAGCAACTGGTCTGACTATTTACACTTGTAAGCTATCTCATATAGAGGTACATATTGCAGTTAGTACAGCCCAAGGTACATGGTGAGTGCTGTGGGTTTAAAGAACTAATTAAGCAGGAGGTAAAACATCTACCGGAGGCATTGTTGTTATTTTATATAAAGTCAGGAGGGGAGAGACTCAAAATAGGCGTTCACACCCTGTATGTTAATGCAGCCAAGAAAAGGCTTTGTCGTTAAATCAAGTCAAGGGTGGGGGGGTTAATTTTCTGTGCAGAACTGACCTAGTAGAAACATACTAGAGAGCAATGTGAGGGAGGACAGTACACAGAATAAGCTGGGGGGAAGACAGGTGCTTTGAGACAATCACATTTGTGAAGGGTCAATGGCAGGGGAGGGACTTAAAACAGAGTGCTGAGTTAAGGACAGTAGATAGAAGACTCGTCGACAGGCTGTGGCTATGGAAGGCTCAAGTTCAAGGGCTGGCAAGTAGTAGAAGGAAGTAGGAGTTTAAACTCAGGGTTAACAGGCAGTAGGGTAACAAATCAGAGAATGCATCCCAGGAGCAGGCTGACTCCAAGCTACCAGGTGCTAGTACTACAGGTTACCTGCAGCTACATACCTCAGCCTTGGCAGGGTGATGTCTTAGTTCCACCTTGAAGACAGGGAGACTGTTAATAAGTAAAAGGTGTGCTGGTATCTCATTTAGCCAAGAAGGAACCCTGTATGCAAAGGACCATTGGCCAAGCACTGTTTTTCTGAAGGGGTTAGCAAGTGGGCTGCAATCTGCCTTCTAGTGCGGTACCCAAATCTACATCACTGGAGCAGTTCTTTGAAGGTCAATGGAGCTTTACCTAATAGAGATTTCATGCCAAGCAGGCACATTTGGTATTTGATTCTGCTGGCAAGACTGAGCCAGTTAGTGAACCCGTAGAGGGAGCAGGTGTGTAGGAGATTATCAGCCCATAGAGCCAGCCTGCAGGCCTTGTTGAGGGCTGTGCTTACTAGTTTTTACGCTGTGTCTGATGCCGACCCATAGACCACAAGTCCGTAGTCAATAACAGACAAGATGGAAGAGGAAACTACCAACCTGAGTGCCTTAGGTACTGTCTGTGCCTGTAGAGAACTCCAAGTTTGGTGTTCACTGTTTTGACGACCTGATCGATGTGCTGCACGTACGAGAGGGTGTCATCAATGATCACACCCAAGTATTTAAAAGAGTTGACTTGCTCAAGTGGAGCAGCCTTGTTGTTAGTAATAGTAAGGGACAGAAGAGATCTCTTGTGCTGGTCAGTGGTTATCAGCATCGTCTTTGTCTTCTTGTAATTGAGAAGCAATTTCTGAGAGCTGAACCAGTCCTCCAAGCTGCAAAATGAGTACTGCAAATCATCCTGTAGGTGCTGAAGCAGGGCACTACCACTAAGGATGACAGCATCATCTGCATACAGAATAATCTTGCTATTGCAGGCCTCTGGAAGCCTGTTGATGAACAGGCTAAAGAAGAGGGGGCCCAGTATAGACCCTTGTGGGACACCCAGTACTATATCCCTAGATGAGGAGATAGCTATCCCAATTTTTACACTCCGTGCTCTTCTGAATAGGGAATCCTGCAACCAGAGGATGGCTTCAGAGGCTAGCCCAAGGTGCTGAAGCTGGTCAAACAAGACATGGTGGTTGACTGTATCAAAGGCTTTTGGTGAGATCTATGAAGATAGATCCCACCAGGCTGCTCCCATCCAAGGCCTTGTGCCGTAGCTGTGCTATGGCACCAATGGAATCTGTGCTGTTGTGGGCACAGTAGACTGTACTTCTGAAGGTACTCTGTGACCTGGTCAGCCACAATCCTTTCAAGCACCTTAGCGAGGAGGAGAGGATAGATATTGGTCTATAGTTAGTAGTGCAAGACCGGTCCCCACTTTTTAGGACAGGGGTGACTAGAGCTACTTTCCAGGCCACAGGGAATTTGTCAGGGTGAGAGACTTGTTAAAGATCTTGGTGATGGGAACCACTGACTCGTCCAAGGCAACTTCCACCAATTTCATGTTGAATGAGTCACTACCAAGTCTGGTTTTACCCAGCATCTTAGTAAGATATGTCCTAGCTTCCTTGGTTGTGACACCCTTGAAGTAAAAATTTGATGCGCCAAATTATCTCGGGCTTTGGGTGGGTGTTGTGGGGGGAGTCAAGGTAGCTGGATGGGAGGACAGAACTGAGGTTGGAGAAGGCCATATTGAAGGTTTCAGCAATTTTGTGTAGATCTAGGGTGGGGGTTCCATTTAAGTTAAGCATGGAGAGGTGTCTTCTATCTTCCCTACCCAGAAGCTCCTTAATGTTATCCCAGAACTGCTTCCAACTGCCCCAGTTATGTTGCGATTGCTCCTTGTAGTAAGCCGCCTTGGCTTGCCTGGCAAGAGCAATGCACTCATTCCTGGCTACCCGATACTTTTGGAAGTCAGATTGGTTGCCCATTGCTCTGGCAAGTTCCCAGAGGTTGTCTCACTCCTTCATTAGATCAAGGAGGTCCCTGGAAATACATCCATTGGAAGCAGCCCTTATCTTTCTTTTTCCCGGGGGGGGGCGTAGGCATCACAAATATCATTGACTGTGGACACAAAGAATTGCAAAACCTGGTCAATGTCTTGGAGACTATCGAGAAGAGAAAAGTCAATGTTGGCCAAAGCTGTCTTAAAGTTGAGTTTTGCACCCCTCTTCAGAACTCAGCTAAAACCAGAGTGGGGGGGCATTTTTTTACCTTATTAACCCACATACATGCAACTGGCAAGTGATCACTGAGGCAATCAGGGAGCACCTGGACATTTTTGATTCTGTTGGGGCAGTTGGTCACGATCCAGTCAAGCAGGGTGCCCTTTCTTGATTTGAGGTTTACCCTGGTGTCCAAACAAATAATCTGTGTGACATACAACTCTGCAACTTGATCCTTAAGAGGGTCAGTGCCTTTGTTAGACTAATTAATATTAAAGTCTCCAGTGACAATAACCTCTGAGCTTTTCTTTAGTTTAGATAGGGCCTTAAGGACAACACCTAGTCCTTGGTTTGCTTTTATGGGTGGTTGGTACACCGAGGCAATAGTGAGCATTCTGTTCTGCTTTCCTAGCAAGAGCTGAACTGCTAATAGTTCATAATCACAAGCATTGCCTGAGATTGGCAGAACACACCCCTTTCTGTTATCCTTCACATATATCAGTCAACCCCTGCCCCACTTCCCCAGCCTATCCAGTCTGAAAGATTCAAACCCTGTTAAGGCAATGAGTGAGTCCTTGACCTTTGGGGTGAGCCACGTTTCAGTCAGGTAGATGACATCTGGGTTGTGCAACCTGGTCCATGCCTGGAATTGAGTCATCTTAGGGAGCAGGCTGCAGATATTCATGGCAACTATCTTTATGCCACCCACATGAACACCTCCGGAGAGAGATAAAATGCAGCTCTGTTGTAGAACTCCATCTTAGTTAATCTTCCAAACGCTAATACCAAACCCCAAAGCTAGAAAACCAGTATGCTTGAATATATCGGACAGAACTTGTTCACATTTGATATTGAATATGAAACGCCTTTACATCCCCGACTGCAAACAGTATTCCAACTGAACAGATTATAGATTTAATGTAGCTACATACTGTATATGCCATGTGTAAACTGAAAAGAAAATGGTTACTAACTCTTCAGTTTTGGTGGTAATTTGTGCTCAGAATGAATGATCCTGACCAATGACATCTATTTATTAAAGTAGATACAGATGGGAATGATGATGATGTTGAAACAGACTATCACACTATAATGTACTTGCTAGGACAAGCTTATCAGAACTTGCATTAACACTCCACCCATTCCTGCTCTACCTCTCCTGCAGTCCCTATTTGCTTTTATCATGGTGGGTTCAGAAACTGTACCAGACCCTCCAACCTACCACTACAACCCCCCTATCATTACATTTCCAGAGACCACCCCCTCCACATCTCTCCTGCTACCACAACCCAACACTTGACCCCTCCAGGGTGCCTCGCATGCTATGTGTGGAAAAGGACAGCAGAAGGGATTTACAGTGTGTGTGTCTGTAGTGTACGTACTGTATGTATATATATATGTGTGTGTGTATGTGGGTGCGTGTGTGTGTGTGTGTGTGTGTCTCCATGTTCACAGCAGTCACATCTTACTGATTTGCTTTAGGGTCTCCATATTTGCAACTATTACATAACCATAAAAAAAATTGTTACAAGTTACCGGGCCTTGATTTGATCAGGATATATTTGGATAAATGAGGATTGCCCAGGTTTAACCAGGGAAGAGTACAATCTAAGCAGCAGCCAAGTGTCAGAATACTTGCCAAACCAAAAAAAATCACAGTAGGTCCTCTGTGAACATGATATGCATAAAGAGTGTTTTATGGTCAGTACAGTAATATTGCACAGTAGTTTAGCAGTAATAGTATACTGTTGTGGGGTTATTCATTTATTTAAATTTGGTAACTGGGAAAGGCCCACTGAACTGAGGCTCATTTCCAGGTAGGCCCAAGGTGGGTATAGGGAGACAAATACATGCAATGTAAAAGTGAAATCAATGTTTAAAAAAAAACAATATACTGTACAGACAAGTAATATACCACATGCAGACCCTCTACTCCAATCACAAGTAACAGTTACAAACAGCATATTCCACTTCAAATTCATAACAGTCATTTTATTCTCAATGAAATGACTGCCGATAACTCAGAACAGTTTTTTTATGGTCAATAAAATGTTAGTAGTGACATCATCATCCTATTTTACATTTTAATTGCTCTGCACTTGCAGTAACTATAAAAAAGTGCAGTGCAGAAGGGGCTTGAAGTTACACAAACGTCCTATACCTAGGGCCAAAAAGTAGTATCACTAGCCTTTTTCAAAACACATGAAGCATAATGATGATAATGTACTAGCTGGCTCGTTATCCTTGGCAAAAATACTTCATGTGGGGATGAAGTGCTAGGATTTTGGCCATATTCTTTACTGACTTGACAATCAACATTTATAATATATGGTTTAATGCTGATTTGGAAATCCATGCACTTCCAGATGCTATTGTACCACAGTACAGACTCCCATGCCAGTGTTTATTTGCACTGCAGAGTCCTCACAATGAAGATATACACAAGTCTGACAACACCCCAAGGTGGACTGTTTTGTTAAAAGGTGAATTACTAGAAATGTTTTATT
Organism: Neoceratodus forsteri; assembly: GCA_016271365.2. NCBI lineage: Eukaryota > Metazoa > Chordata > Ceratodontiformes > Ceratodontidae > Neoceratodus > Neoceratodus forsteri. The sequence goes on from CM057449.1 coordinate 993,259,008, forward strand.
TTTTATTTTTTTTGGTAGACTCTGTTTTATCTCTCCCTGGATGGGGCATCACTAGGAGGTGCCCACTTGATGATCCCCGATACTCCCTGCCTGAAGCCTCTCTCTTCCCGGAACCCCCCCACCAGGACCTTCCCCCAGGTCACCCCCACAGGGGAGGGTGGTGGGCCTGCCCCACCTACCTGGTGACCTTTCTGATATTAGAGGGCCAGTCCAGTGGAGGGTCAGGGGAACCCAGTAGAGAGATGGCCCAGCACAGGGGATATGGGGGATGTCCCTGGAACCTTCATCGCCTCCCCAATCCAGTGAGGGTTTTCCATCTTGTTTTTCCTCAGTGCACAGCCGTGCAATGGCGTCCATGGCTGATTCGACGATGCCCGCCATCACTCCACCCCCCCAGCATCCACTAGTACCACATGTTCCAGCAATGTCCCTGGTCACTGCCAGGAGCTACACAGGAACTGTGATGTCCCTGGATCCCTTCCCAGGAAGGGAGATCAGTCCTCTGGATGCTCAATCCCTTCCTTCCCCCGTTGACCCCCAGTGGCCTGAGTTCACTCATAAACCCAGGTCGCTGGCATGGCGTGAGATGTGACGTACAGCACCTCAACCCTCAGCACCACTGAGCCAGCTCCGAATTACTAGAAATGTTGCCGGCTCCTGTAGCTATTACATAAATCATTAAATATTGTGAATCTAATACTATGTTTTCTGTTTGTTTAACCACGGTTCAAGACAAGAGTTAAAAGAAGATAAATTAATTAAAACAAACATATATTATACAAAATAATGTATAGGAAACCATACACAACATGGCTGATGTTTCCATCTTGAAGAGAGATGTCATCATAGAGACCTTTCGAACTATGATCTTGAAGTCTATGATGTCAGCTCACCCCTCAATTGAAATTGCCTTGTTGTGCATGGCTGCCCATACATAAGTTTCTATATGTTCTCTATATTACCTTGTATAGTGATCTATATAGCACATTATCCCTTAACTAATCATCCCTCTCTGCCTACAAATTAAGATATGACTGAGTAAAACATCCATTACTATACCATGGGCCAGTTTTCAGAAACATAGGTCAACATATCAATGATTCACTAACCAGGATTATATTCAGTAGCCCCCCAGTGCACAGCATTGAACTGATAATCCATTTGTGTACAATATACCATTGCACCAATGAAAATGAGGGATCCCTGTTGCATACAGGGTACAGTAGTATAGTCAGCAGTCTTGGATACCCTAAACAGCCACTGTTACTGTGTTGTTTAAGACATCCAAATCCCTACCCTTACCAGAGTACACAGTGATGTGTATTCCCCCTCTTCGGCCAAGCACCAGGAAGCAGACTGACAGCATGGTCTGTCAGTGCCTGCCAGTGTCATGCCCTCCCCATCTAGCGAGCTCAAGTCTGATCCCTTATTTACTGTGATTACCCCTATTGTTGGAAATCAAGTGGACCCTCCACCTCCTGACCAAAGGTCCACTCACTCACAATGCCCATATCTCTGGCTGTCTAATGGACCCAGCATCAGAACACAGGAAAATGATCCACTCACCCAGTTCATGCATTTTAAATTATTTTATTGTACAGAAACAATAGCTTAATTGTCTGCTAAACCACCAATGTTTCAAGTCAACCATGGCCCATTTCTGAGGATGCACAGGTCTTTCTACAATAAATGCACTAATGTACGGATTTTCTCTTATTAACAAATATTTTAAACTGTATATTGTATAATGAAGGAATACACTGTTTGAAAGTGCTGTATATACTGGGTGGGGATTGGCACCATGTGGGTTTGTTTAATAATGATGGCTGTCTTCCTAGTTTATAAACAGTTTGAACATATTTGGTAATAAAAGACTTAATGAATGAAGTTCTTGTAGATAGACCTGTCCAGTCTGAGGAAGGGGACTGGTTGCTCTGAAGCAATGGTTTAGCAGGTGACAAAGCTACTGCTTCTATACCAATAAAATAATTTAAATTACATAATCTGGAGGAGTTGGTCCTTTTCCTATAATCTGCTGCTGTTTTGACTGAACCTCATAGGAAAAGCCCATTCCCAGATTTTATCTATTTACTTAAAAACCTGCTGCTGAGCCAGATCTTTGGCAGAATGTCTAGTAGATCCCCATCCACCTCCAATTGCAGGTCTTATCACTCATAATGCCCAAACCCATATATCTGTCTGTTTAGTTGCCCCCACTCCCTGATCACTAGTCCATTACACAGTAAGGGATAAGGGTTTTAGCATACATAAACAATCGGACCTGCAATGCAGGGGTGGGAGGCAGAACAGCTCTGTACAATGCCTCCATGCAATTGTGCATGTTGACATTGTGAAAAGATGCAAATATGCACATAATGGCATGCAAATGGCTTCTTTAGCCACCTGCATGCCATAATGCTTATTAGTAAACCATCAGCTGAGAATGGCAAATAGCCAACCATCTGCAAATTAGCAAACCATCTGCACTGGAAGACATATGAAGAGAGACTTAAGGAGTTAAATATGTATAGCCTCGAGGAAAGGAGGGAGAGGGGAGACATGATAGAAACTTTCAAGTACCTCAAGGGAATCAACAAAGTCCAAAAGGGTAGCATCTTTCAAAAAAACAGGTGTGCAAGAACAAGGGGGCACAATTTGAAGATGGGGGGGTGGCTCAGAGGTAATTTAACAAAGTATTTTTTTACAGAGAGGGTTGTGGATACATGGAACGACCTTCCAGAGAAGGTTGTGGAGTCAAAAACAGTGGTGGAATTCAAGCATGCATGGGACAGTCATAAGGGAATTCTAGGGGGGTGGGGGTAGGAAGAAGTAGGCTGCTGGTTAACTTGGATCTGCAGCTTATCCATTAGGTAGGGAAATGGGCAGACTGGGAGGGCCAAGTGGTCCTTATCTGCCATCAAATTCTATGTTTCTATGTTTCCATGTAATGGCTCACAGAGCCAAGGGCACTATTCCAATTGGGACATGCTATCTCCCTTTGCTCCTGTGAGTCACTTTTCTGATGGAGTCTGTTTTGGAGCAGCATAGTCATTGTGCATTGCACTCCCGCAGCTCCCATATTCAGACAGGCAGCATGCACCGGTAAAAACACACCGCTTGTCTGAATATATCCATCAGGCCAGCCACATGCTAGCTAATTTATTTATTTAGCATACTTTAGGAATTACAACCTTTGAGTCACAGACTCATTTACAAAGGCTCCGCGTCAGAGTGCAGAAACAGACATACAGTATACACAGTAACAGCATAGTGGAATTACGAGGTTACAGACACAAAATTACAGTTTCAACAGGAATACAGGATTACAGTTATATACAGGTATATCACAATATACAGTTTGTATAATTAAGCAAGATTCAGTAGTTGTTTTAATACATTTAGCACTGGTTTATTTTAATACATTTGGCACTGGCTAGCTAGGACAGTTACTACTTTGAACATACAGTGAAGTGGAGAGCTAGTGCAGTTAACATGTGCGAGCAGCCAAAAGAGGCATTGTCAGAAGGCTGCTATAGAGGTAGCAAGCAGGTAGAGCCTAACTAGATGGTACATTGACTAATGCACACTGCTTAAAGGTGCGTGGAGCTAACAGAAAACTCTGAAATGGGGCCCCATGTCTCCTATTGCTATTATCTTGAGGAAGAAATACACTAAAAATGCTGACTTTCTATTGAGGTGCTTAAAACAAAAAGGTTACTACTGCTGCCAGTTTCAGTCAGAGGTATACAGGTTAGCAAAGGAGTCTTGCAAGTAAACTGCAATTTAGTAAATTATAATGCAGTGGGTATATAGTACTGTCTAGTTATGAGTCGTCACTGTAAAACATTTTAGTTATGTGTGTGCTATAAGCCCAGTATCTATTTCAAATACTGTATTACATATAGAATAATGGCTGGGTAGGTGGTTATAATAATAATTTTAGACATACCCAAGGTGTGGGATGCCACATAAACCCCAACAGCGAAGTTGATAGGTTTATAAATGCATCCCACACTGAGGGTGTGTGTATAATTTGAGTTTTATACACCTACCCAGCCTTTATTTCATATAATTGCTGAGGAGCATTTTTTTAGCCACAGCAATTATATAAACTATGCATACAGCACTGTTCAGCCATGATCCAATCAGGATGAAGTGCAGACCTCAATGGAACAGCTGGTAAAAACTTTCCTTTTTTTTAAGGTTTTGTCATTCAAGCAAAAGAATGACACCAAAGAAATCTCAGTAAAAAGAAAATTTATGAGCCTGCATTAAAAGACTGCTGTTCAGTTAGCTAACAAAGTTGTGGCAACAAAGATTATTTACAACTCCCCCCAAAACTGTCCCATCTTCCTGTTAAATGCAGGAATCAATAGATTGTGTGGAAGACTACACCACGCCTCTCAACTCACAACCCCCAAAAAGCAGGATAATTGAAAAACTTCAGGGATGACAGGCAAGTTTATTTATTTTTTACATTTACTTACCGCTGACTGCGAGTGGTGGTTTACTGTCCGAGGGCAGTGCTAAGGAAGGGATCAGTGGCAGGCAGGCGCATGCGTGGTCCAAGGGAAACCCGGTGCACTTTTGCCCTTATAACCAGCTGGTTATAATGGCAAATTATAAACGGGATTCCCTTAGGGAAAAAATGCTAACCAATTATTATAATGCAATCTGGTTCTTATTTAATGGTCTGGTAGCATGTCTCCCAAGTGAATACACTCTGAATGTTTTAATCTCAGTTTTATGGCCTCTCTATTATCTGAACTAATTTCATGTCTCCCAAGCAGTCTGGATAATTGAGATTGTACTGTGCATCTAATTAAGACACACTACACTAATACTAATCCATACCATTCCTCAAAAGTTCACATTATTTCAAGATTTTAATAGCAGAGACAGATACTGTTTCTACAATGAATGATAACTTCGTGAGATAATGTGAACCTTTGATGTATGGTGTTTATTTTGCTGTCACTTTATTTGGATACTACTTTGGGGGTTTTAGTGGGGAGCGGTGACTGTCTTAGCCAGGGACTAGGTCAGCTCAGCACTTGGACACAAAGTAAACAGTTTCTTTTGGAACTGAAACCTGTTTTTCAAAACAGAGAATGATGTACGGGCAACCATAAACAGCAAGGTTGTGTCTGCATCAAGAGGTTGAAATGACAACATACTGTATGCACCTAAAGAGCAAAGCTTGAGAGGTGCATGCTGTCATCTCAACACTGAGATGGAAAACATGCATTTCTGCATATATTGTAGTTGCCCATATATGTTTTTCCCCCAAAGGAATCACAGAAGTGCCCCCTAGTACAAAATAAGCTTGCCATGTCTTTGTTCTGTTCTATGATTGAAATAAAATTTACAAATTTTTATAAGTTAAAAGGTACAACTTTGAGCACTGGTGGTTAGTAAGTAGCTGTGTGTTGGATAAATGATGAATTTAAAATGTTATAACTTTTGAACTGTGCTGAACAACTGTTCAGAATGCGCACAACAATACTTTGGAACGCATACAACTGTTTAGAATGTGCAAACCATATAGTAGTGCATGGATGACTATACACAACAAGGCTGTATTTCCATTGAGGGGATGTGATGATGTCATACAGACCTCAAGAGCAAAGCTCAAGAGGTCTTTATGAAGGATCACATCCCCGAGATGGAAACACAGCCTTGATTGTGTATGGTCACCCATACACTGTTTTATATAGTGTATGGTTTCCCCAAGATTTTAACATTTAATTTTACAAAGTTCATGCTCCCGCTCGCTCCAGAATTTCCATCTCCTTTCGTGGTGATGCACTCCCAGTCCTCCATCTGCGAAAAGATAAGATATGCGGTGAGAATGCTTGTTTAAAAAACAGATAAATTAGTGCGGTTTGGTAATCTGTGGCTTCCCATGTCCAAACTGTGTCAGTGAACTGCTCAATAAGCAGCACTGCCACTTGGCCCTGACCTTTTTGGATCACAGCACATTTTCATCCAGTGGGCAGAAAAGTTGTGGTAATATTGTGATGTCAGAATGATAACACAACAACTTTTTGTGACCTTTGAACTGTACCGTAACAGCATTTTGGAGTCTATGGCAAACCATACATAATAGGGTCTAGCCACACACTATATATAGAATAATGTATGGGCAACCATATACAACAAGGCTGTGTTTCCATCACGAGGCTGAGATGACAGCATATGGACCTCAAGAGCGAAGCTTGAAAGGTCCATGCTGTCATCTCAGCCCCAAGATGGAGACACATACCAAGATGTTTGTGGTTGCCAATTTTTTATTTTATATAGTATTTGGTTTTGCACACAGGAGTCACAGAAGTGTTACCTCCATGAATAAAAACAAAAGAAAACACAAAAACACCTTGTCATTTCTTTGTTCTGTTTTATGATTGAAATTACATTTTTAGGCTTTTACAAGTTAAAAGGTAGAAAGTTAGGCACTGAGTGATTAGTAATCAGCTAGGTGCTAAGTGAATGAGGAATTTAAAATGTTATGACCTATGAACTGTGCTGAACAACTGCTTGGAATGTGCACAATAGCACCTTGGAATGTGAAGAACAGTTTAACATGTGCACAACAAGGTTTTTGAGCAGGCTAATTTTTACAGAACAAAGGCCAGCTATATACTATAAGGATTTTGAGCAAGCTGATTTTCATACAGAACCATAAGCAACCAAATACTATGTATGGTATAGTGGTACAGTAGCCAATGAATCGTAGTTAATTCTCAATGTAAGGCATACAGTTTCTTAACTCTTTTTCCATTATTTTCCCACCACTTGAATATTTCTTTTTCACTGTGTTCTCCTTCTCCATCTTCCACCAGATTATTTGGTTTTATTATATATAAACTAAACTTTATTATTGTAGATTAGAATTTAGTTGCACTGTTTTTCACTTGTCTTGGAGTTACTTGAGCTCAGATTTTTTTGCAGTTCATTGCTTTACAACTTTGATATAATATATAAAAAAAATTGTAATACAGAATCAGCAGCAAAGTTTACAAGTTGTTTTTACCAAACAATTCTTGCTATCATATCTGCACTTTGCTTCCTGTGTATTTTGTAATGCGCATTGTGAAATGGGTTTTTAGAATGATGGCTCCTGTTTGGCTGAGGGCTGCTTTCGGCTGGGCCATTATCCCAACACAATGGTGCAGATGAAAGTAGCTCCTGGCAATATGGACTCTGCACGTAAGAAATATGAATGTGCTGTTAGCGAAGACTAATTTCCCCAAATAAATTTGCTTATCCCACAGAGTACTTTACCTTAATGCCAAAAGCAGTGGCACAGCTCCAGCCTCAGAAACCATCCTGCATCCACTCATTAAACAGTTCTGCTCCTGCTGGCACAGCTTGCTTAATTTTTTTTAATTGTGTTTTTGGTTTACCGCAACTGGTACATGGCTCCATCTCGCAGACTGTATCAAGTCGAGGATGGAACACCCGGGTGGACCACAAATTACAAGCTGATTGTTTTTTAATAAAGAAAAAAAACAGTCTATTTCACAATTGCATTAACTCCCTACCACTCTCCCAATCTCAGCAGCAGCCTGTTACATCATCGCAGTGGCTAACAGGGCCTAGTCTGCCCCAATACCCAATGATAACTCACCAATCGTGTGGTTACCAACTGCCCCTTGATTTAAAAAATGAAACAGCTGCTTACTGCAAGTCAGCTGCCACCTACTGGCCAAACAATAAAAGAATACTCCCAGAAATGGATTACTTTTCTCTTTTGTAATTGGTTTTCACTGTTTTTCTTTTTCACTAAGGTAAATAAAGAAAAGGCTTGCAAAAAAAAAAAAATTATGTCTATTACTGATGATTGGATCTATTTCATAATCACAATAGGGTATTCCATGAGGTGTGTTATGCTGTGCTAATGGCCCTTCTTGAATGGTGGAAGCACTCAGCTTCATCTCGTGCTTCAGCCCATCTGAGGCGGGCTGTTATCTCACCATAACATACCCCCTGTTGTGACTTATTACTTAATTAACACTTAGCACATTATTTAGACTACTTCCCCTTTAAATGGGGCAGTATGCTTAAAGGAAGTTGTACATTTGTCTCTGTGCACCCTGACGAAGACCTGTGGTGGTTAAAGTGCAGGGGACACTTCTGAGTTCTGCACTTCTTGTGTGTCATGTCCACCAATAAAGCCTTGCACTTTTTTCACTAATTGCTATGTGGACATGATCCATTTCTACACCACCTCAAGTGTAACCAACTCTGTTGTGGTTGGTGGACTTGTTATGACTGTCTGTCTTAGGCTGCATAGGCAGTTCTTTAGTCCTGAGATGTGCTGCTTTTTTGTTCCCTCATACTGCTAAAATACACTGATTAAGATCTAGCTTGAACTGTTTTATATACTCCTTTATACAGAGAATAATTAAGAACAAAAGAATGTGTTGGCAGAAGGTGACCGTGTGATCCATCTAGTCTGCCTGATTTCCTACCCCCCTCCCCACTTCATTTTGGGTTTCCAATGTGCCTGTCCCAAGCTTGATTGAACTCCCCCTATTGTTTTGCCAGCTACAGTCTCTTCAGTCAGGCTGTTCCAGTGTTCCACCACTCTCTCTGCAAAGAAGAACTTCCTGAGGTTGCTTCCGAAACTACCTCCCTTAAGACACATGCTGTGCCTTCTTGTCTGTGTACCTGTATTTTCCTGGAAGAGGCTCTGAGCCTGTACTGCATTTATTCCTTTAAAGTATTTAAAAGTTTCTATCATGTCGTCTCTGTTGTGCCTTTGTTCTAAGAAGCACAAGTTACGCTGCTGGAGTCTTGCTCCATAAGGTTTATGGTGGAGCCCCATACCACCTGAGTAGGCCATCTCTGCACAGACTCCAAATGGTCTATGTCCTTTCTTAGGTGTGGCCTCCAGTATGCAGTACTCCAAATGAGGCCTGACCAGGGATCTGTACAGTGGCATTAACACCTCATGCCTTCCGCTAGCAACTCCTCTGCCAATGCAGCCCAGTATACTGCTGGCTTTTAGTGCTGCTTTTTCACACTGCTTTCCAACTTTTAAATCATGTGACATGATTACTCCGAGACCCCTATCTTGTTTTATCTCTGTTAGCTGATCTCCATCCAGATTGTAGCTATATTTTGGGTTTCGCCTTCCCAAGAGCATGACTTTGCATTTCTTTGCATTAAATTGTAATTGCCAGTTTTTTGACAAGTTTACTAGTTTTCTGAGATCAGATATCATCCCAGAGAGTCATTCCTGTGTGTTTACCCTGCTGCAGAGCTTTGTGTCATCTGCAAACAGGTATACCTTCCCTTTCAGACCATCAGTGATGTTGCTGATGAATATGTTCAGGAGGATAGGACCTACAGTAGCACCAATCCCTTTTTTAATGTTTCCCTGTTAAGAACAAGCCTATTCAGCTATCGAGGGGCACTGATGACATCACTGTGCCATGAGAGCATAGCTCGTATGGATTTGTGATGTCACTGATGCCCCTAGGTAGCTGAATAGGTTTGTTCTTAACAAGGAGACTTTTTTATTTTATATAATACACAGACAGCTACTTTTAGGCAAAGATTGCTTCAATGATTTGAGCTATAATTATTTTTTATTGATTTTATTATCTTGTCAGTTTCCTATGTTAAATCCAGTGTCACTGCTGTAAAATGTGGTTGATTGCTGTAAAACCTGTTTGACAGTTTTGAGTAATTGTGATTGTGAACTCTGAATCATTTAAACGATGAACAACTTATCTTTAAATGTCAGTAAAATAAGCATTTCAGCAGCTTGCTGAGTTCCAAACCAAACTGAGTCTACTCAAAAATAGTTGTGGAGACAAAGCAGGCTGAGATGGAGATGTGTGGTTGATTGCAACCCATTTGACAATTTTTGGCAATCATGATTGTGAATTCTGAACACAGTTAAATTATTACCAGCTCTTTTTTTAAAATTACATCAGGTTAGCATTTCAGCAGTAACTTGCCTTTTAAAAAACAAACTGAATCTACTTAGATATAATTGCAGAGAAAAGACAGACTCATCCAGACATGGCAAGAAAGCACTACTTTATTAATGCTGTTGGTTACATTAAAAACATTTTTTTTCCAAAAATCTCTCTCTCTCTCTGCAAAACAGCCTTGTAATTTATTTAAAATGGTGTAACCATCACAAACAATAAGCACTTACACTTTTTTGACAACATGTACAATACCAATTCAACTTTACTTTTTTTTTTTATTAAGGGGGGGCTGTGACTGTTACAGTGAACAGAATTTATAACAAGTTGCTAAAAAAATGGATATTTCCCTAACAGGGGGTCAGATATAAAATCAGATAATCTCACATCTGTGAAATGTTTATGAGTGAGTGCTGCTGTGCATTTGAAAATCTAAGAATGTGGCTTCTAAATCTATCTGTGCAAAACTGTTGTTTATATGAGGCTACAACATTTGCTGGCAAAAGCCTCTGAATGTTTGTAAAAAATCATTCCATCAAATATAGTAGAGCATTGCAAAACAACAACAGGAAGAGTTTAACATAGCAGTCTGACTTTTTTTGGGAGGGGGCCCTGTTATCAGGAGAATCTGTTTTAATTAGAACAGATTAGGAGACATCTGATCAGTTCAGATAATCAAGAATTTGTAATATTGGGGTTACATTTAAATGATTAAATTCAATAACCCACAGCTGTATCCCTTGATATGGGTGATTAAAACTGAGTGACCAACTGTGAGCAACTCAATTTGCTCACCTGTAAGAAAAGTGACTGCAAAAGGATAACGAGGGATGGTGTGAGCAACTGTTATGGTACAAGAACGGCAACAGGAAAAGTAATGTGAATGTGTTATCAAGGTGTTCTGAATGGGAATATGATGGGTTGTTTGGTCAGGCAGTTCCCAGCTGGCAATTTGTTCTAGTGGAAGGAATGACTGCTGCTAGTGCAGAAGGACCCGGGGTTCTGAGCTAGGTGGGTGGGAATGCTATTTTGTTTTGAAGTTTGAGTACTTGTGTTTTTGTTTTTGTGTTCCTTGACTGCCTGAATGTGTGGTCTACACTCTTCCCCTGAATAGACTCCTCCCAAACTTTCTGTACTACCCCAGTGTCAGCCCCCCCCCAGGAGTTGATCATAAAAATAATGGGGGGTGCAGGGGCAAATCCCTCTGCATAGGGGGTATAGGGGGCATATCCCCCACATAAAAATCCTAATGTAGATCTCCCCCATTAAGACTGCTTCGGACCATTGCTGTTAATGTATTCAGTGTATTGCACATTGCCATTATTGAATTCAGTGATGTGCACTCACTCATTTGTAAATCACTATCTTGCAATTGCTCATATCACATGGAACCCCACAGCTGAACATGTTAGTCTGAACACCCTCACACCCTTACAAAACATCCTACTACAGGTCCCAGGTAGTACAGGTATTTTAATTATAGAATCATAGCTTGATAGAAGCTTGACAGCAGAAAAGGACCATACCGGCCCATCTAGTCTGTACTTTCCACCCCCTACACCTCCCCCTCCCTGCCAGCCCCCGGCCTCCCCCAATACTCAGTCCCATATGCTTGTCCCATGTCCTCTTGAATTCTTCCACCGATTTAGTCTCCACCACTCGGTCTGGTAGTCTGTTCCAGGGCTCCACCACTCTCTCCATAAAGAAACGCCCTCTCACATTGCCCCTGTATCTATTTCCTTGCAGTCTGAGGCTTTGGCCTCTAGTTTTAACCGCCTCCTTCATCTTAAGTAAACCCTCTTCTCCCACGTTATTGAGTCCCTTTACATATTTACATATGTATACATATATATTTACATATTTAATGTTATCTGCCACCCTCTGATCTCCCTGCCAAACTGAAAACTGACCATAAAACAAATGACCGCATAGATGGATTGTACCGTGTTTTACTGAAAACTGAAAACCACTGATGGATACTGTACCTCTGCTTATATAGATTCATGCTGAAGTGTCCAGCTCTACAATTGCTTGTATCTCAACTGCACATCATCTCTCACTTCTTACTGGTAATATTATCTACCACCCACTGATCTCCCTTGCCATTTCTTTAATACTTTGGCCTTTTTTGCACATGACCCTTGGAGACTCACCTATGCTTCCCTTCAAATCCAAGTTAGCACCCAGGATATGCCAGAATTGTTTTAAAGTGCTGGCAATCTTTGGGGCTACTGAGTTAAACTCAGTGATGAAACTGATTCTATTAGTTGAATCATTTCCATGATCCTTTGGGGTTAGTAGTGTTTGTTAGTCCTAGGCAAAAGCAAATGAATTAGCCTCCTGCAGGATGGCAGGGTCATATCCCCTGTCCAGAAATCTACCCATCAATTTCTGAGCGTAATGGTTGTATCTAGCCACTAAGGAACAGTTGCTGCTTATTCTTAAGAACTGTCCCTTTGGGATGTCATGTATGAGATGGGAAGGATGACAGCTACGTGGTCTGAGAAGAGTGTTCCTATCTGTGGGTTTTCAAATGTTTTCAGTAGTAATAGTTCATTCAGGTGCAACATATAATCTGAGGTCCAGAAAAGTGACAGGACTAGGATCTATGAGTAAATCATAAATTTAAATCATTATGGTTAAGATTTGTTATAAACTCATCTGCGTCAGACAATGTACCCCTCCAGATATATAATATATCATCAATGTATCTTCCCCAGTTTTTGATCTTATCACAGTACTTACTGGCTCATGGGTTGAAGATGGCAACCTACTCCCACCAACCCAAAAATATGTTGGTGTAGGAGGGTGCCATCACTGACCCCATAATAGTACCACAGATTTGTAAGTAAAACTGAATTGAAAGTTTAAATTTTAATGTGGAGGATCAAATCTAAGGCTTCGATGACAAAATTCAGGTCAATATTAGAGTCAGTTTGAAACAAATCCATGAAAAACCTGATAATATGTAGTCCCAGATGATGTCTGATGCTGGTGTAAAGTGACTCAACATCAATTATTAGCCACAGGTAACCAGCATCAAATGTTTAGTGCTCATGTGTTTCAAGGACCACCATGGTATCTCTCAGGTGGAAGGGCAATCTTGCCACCACCATGTTATATAAAAAAAGATATAAATCTGGAAAGGTTCTCAGAGAGAGCATATGCTCGAAAATATAGGGTGGCCAGGGGGTCATTGGGGATTCTTGTGCACTTTAGACACCACTGTGAATGTCTCTCAGTTAAGATTAATGAACAAGGAGGAACACACCACCATAACGGAGAATCAGAAACAGGATCAGTGAGTCAGAGAGCCAGTCTGATAGCCAGTCAGACAGCTACCACTTCATGACTGCTACTTCCCCTGCCTACTACAATCAGGGGAAAAACAGAAATGCCGTACCAGCACTGAGATCAATATGGTTAAGGCACATTTACCAGTAAGGACTACTTAAAAAATAATGAGAAAGTGACTGTGATGACAAGCAAGTCCCAGATCTCTAGTCTGTAAGCAGTCTCCTGAGTCTGACTTTTGCAGAAGGGGATAGTGTTTTTTTTTAATACCTAGTTTTATTTCTCAGTGACAGGCACCACTTTGTTTAGCAACAGCTCTCGATATGGAATGCAATGCATCACTATTTGGAAGCAACAGCATGTGAGAGAATAGCACCATGTAGTCAGAAAGTTACTACCATTACTATCAGGGGAAGAACAGAGCTACCAGCATTTAAATCAATCTGGTTAAGGCACATTTAGCTAAATGATTTCATTAGAATGAGAAAGCAACTGTTTGAGAACAGGGACTTGCCTTCCACAGTTGCTACCAGTACAATGTCATATATTGGCTGCACCTCCAGGACAACGATGATTTGGTCAAAAAAAGGCAGGCAAGTCCCAGATCTCTAGTTTAACCAGTGCAGTCTAAAAATTGGAAGCTGATGTTATTGTCACTTAATCCACAGATGCAACACAGGTACTACTGTAGGTGTCATCTTCTTCAAGATTAGTCTCATATGTGTAGCCAAAGTTTGGCAAGTTAACCTTCAAGAACATTAGTTTCTCTACATTGTCTGGTGTTAATCATGTTCATTTATCAGTTATAACATCCCCAGCAGAGCTAAATAAACATTCAGATCAGACACTGGAGGATGGGCATCCAATATACTTACAAGTTAGGGTAGCTAGATTTGGCCAGCATGTTTTTTTCTTTTTCCAGTATGCTAAAGGGCAATCCTTAATACTAATGTTGGGCTCAGACAGATATGCATCTACCATGCATACTACTGAGCATGCACCTTCTCCTTTTGGAATTTCAGTGTCCTTTAGCTGTTACCAGATGTCATCCCCCTCATTGTCTTCTTTTGTACTGTTTTTTTTAGCAGTCTTTTGAATTTGAGGTGGTGTCATTGTAGTACCACTTCCTAATGAAACCTCATCTACTGCATCAGTCAAAAGTTGCCTACAGTTCAACTCCTCCACATTCTCAGAAACATCAGGAAGGTGTCTGTTCTGGAAACGTGGATCTAGCAATGTTTACTAGGTTTTCTAGGACAAAAGGAGGCACTGATGCCCATCGAGATTGTCCCCCAGTTAAGTGGGCCATTAGACCAATACATGCTTTGAATAGAAGTCATCTAATGCTGTCTTAATACTATCCATAGTTGTCTTATCAATTACCTCCTTTGGTAGTCTATTCCATGCTTTGACTGCTCTTACAGTAAAAAAGTAGTCTCTTTTCTTTGTAATTGCCCATGGAACCAATAGTTTCTTATTGTGTTATCGAAGATTATCTCTTATGGAGCAAAACTGTATGCCACATTTAATCAAATCAATTTGCTTTTCGCCCTCTTTAAATGTGCACTTGCCCTCTACCAGTGTCCATTCCATGTCAGAGTCAATAAAAACAGTGTCATCTTGTTCTCTTGCCCATTTTTTCTTTATCTTTGATTCTGTTTGCTAACTTGCACTAAAAGTAAAATCATGTGTTGCCAACTGGTCCGACGGAGTAACCTCTGATCCATAATTAAAACCATTTATTTATTTTAAAGCAAATCTACTATTTGGTGTCGCTACTCCTGGCAGATGTTCCTAATGGTTTAATTCAATATTAGCAGTTTGTTGAGAGGTTCTCATCCCTGATTGGGGTTGTTCATTAAAAAAATGCAATCTTTTAACCATTTCCATTTGGCTTTTTTCTATCATATTCAATTTGCTATAGAAAGTGTTGACTTCCATCAGTAATGCAATATTACTTTTGCACTTGTCACAAGTATAGTCTTCCATAAATAAAACATTGTCCATGTTTTTGTACATGTTTTTGTACATGTGAAAGTGAGCATTTTCTTGCTGTTTCCCCATCAAGTGTGGTGAGTGTATCAGCCAGATTAGCCATGAATTAGTAGTATATGTTATTGTTTCCTCTACTAAACAGATACTGATGCCATATAGCTGGTGCCTTTGACAGGTTATCACTTATTTTACTGAAAGAGAATAGGCCACCTTCCTTGACTTCCTTGGCAGACACTGGCAGTCACCTCTGCTCACTGAGGCTAGCGTGTATAAAGGTGCCAGACTGGAAGTGAGGCCACTGACACTTCTGGTTTTCCATGTGGCTCCAACAAATTATATTTATTTTTTATTTTTTTTAGTTATACTTTTACTCCTTGGGCCACCAGTCTGCCTACCTCATCACGTCAGGCATCCTTCTTGGGTCTTAGGCCACCATCTCTGGGGATTCTCCTTGGCTCCTAGTCAGGTCCCACAGCTACCCCTGTGGCTTGCCCCCCACAGTGCAGTGGAGTGGAGGGGAGCTCTTTCTCTAGCTCTACCCCCTGAGTCAGGATCCAGTATTGCCATGTACCCTCATTGCTGAATTGGCCCCCACTGGAGATGGTCATCATGCTGCCATGACTGGTGCCCTATTTTCTGCTTTTCTCCCCCTGACATCTGTGGCATGCAATGATGCCTAAGGTCCACAGCACACACGCTTCCACACACTCTCTGATCAAGGCGTCAGCCCCAGTACATCCACAAGGTCTTGCCAGTGCTCTTGAGAACATCCCCAGCCACCGCCAAGGGCCACCAGAGTACTGATGGCAGCCCTCTCCCCTCCCTGGAGAAGAAGAGCAGTCCTATGGATGATCAATCCTTCCCCTGCCAACCCCCGGTGACCCAGGCTCATTCCCGAACCTGGGTCGCCGGCATGGAGCGAGGCGTGGAGTCCAGCACCTCAACCCTCTACTAATTATATTTTTAAGGCTACACAATTAATCTGCCTTTAAAAAGGCAAATTGAGGGTGCTAGTGTACACATAAAGTACAACAAACTGTTCAGCTAGTTGCAGCAGCCCAGAGAAATCAGTTTACACCACAGAGGTTTGGAGCACAATCAGTTCACTCTGTCAGCTCCCACTGACTTTGCCTGCCCCAATAGTCCTTCCTTAAAATAAAGCACCCACAAAAATGATGTTCATAGATCTAAGGTATGAATAAAATGAATAAAATAAGAACAGAACTCACTCCAAGTGAATCCCAAGGATTTTAAAGTTGCTGGACCGGAAGTGATGTCACTGACACTTCTGGTTTTCCGTGTGGCTCAAATTGATTATATTTTTAAGGCTGCACAACTAATCTTCCTTTAAAAAGGCAAATCAAGGGTACTAGTGTGCACAAAAAGCATAGCAAACTGCTCAGCTAATTGCAGCAGCCCAGAGAAATCAGTTTAGACCACGGAGAGTTTGGAGCACAGTCAGTTCACTCTGTAAGCTCCCACTGACTTTGCCTGCCACAATAGTCCTTCCTTAAAATAATGCACCCACAACAATGATCTTTATGGGTCTAAGATATGAATAAAATAAGAACAGAACATGTTGTTAAGATACACTCTTTGCGCCGTGTCATGGCCTAATAATTTGTCATCATTGCTAAGTCTGGCAAGCATGTTATTGACAGAGAATGGTTCATATCTAAATTGTTCATTTTCTCCAACCTTTTCTTGAGCAGTTGAATTAGTGGAATAACTTGGTTAAGGGATGCCTTTTCTGCTCTAAACTCTTTTGTAGTACTCATAAACTGTTTCAGAATGTGGCACAACTGTTCCATCAGAGACCATTGAGTAGAATGGAGTACAATGCCCTTCCCAATATCATTGTACATGATATACTCAGTGATAGCTGCCTTTTGTTCAAAGATGCATTCAATCATAAAGTAAGTTGAACTCCACCTTCCTGGAACATCCTGAACAAGCTGGTGGTGAGGAAGACCTTTGTTCTTCTGGGTATCAGCAAATATGTCACAGGCTTTTACTGAATGGTTGAAGTGGCCATACACTTTATGCACTGTTCCAACAGTGGTTGATACTTGTCATTCATTACCCCAGAAGCTTCGAATGATTAGGTGAAGACAATGTGCAAAACGTTGTACATATACATAGTTGCCATTGTCATGGGCTCACCTCTAGGCACAGCCAGATCCCCTATTGCCAAGAGACCTCCCCTTGATGAACTCTGTGTCTTTGACTGCCAAGAAGAAGACCTTCCTCTCCTTCTGTTCAAGGAGCCTTTTTACTTGTTTTGGATTTTGTTTCTGTGGTAATATTTTGACCCTAAAGCAGTTAGGCACAGTCTTGAACAAACCTTTATCCCAAAATAACACCCACACAATAGGCCCAGGCAGAGTTGTTGTTGAAAATATGGTAAAAGTTTACTTAAAGAAAGAAAGTCATCACAATATTCTACAAGAAATGTAGGCATTGAGTTGCAGACAATACAGTCGTCCCTTGCTATAATGAACCCCATTGTTACAAATGTTCGGCTATAGCGAATAGCCGCGGTGGCTCTCAGAACTGTCACTTTCTGACAGCATGTGTACACACAGCACAAAACAATTTGTTAGCACAGGAATATCAATTACATTTCACAAGCTCTGATGTCATCCTGTGAGTATTATTTGTTGACATGGTTACTGTAGCAGTCAATTGGTTAATTGTCTAATTATAATTGTTTAATGTTCAGTACAGGCAGGTTCCTATCAGGTGCATCGAGTAAACATTTTCTGCATTTAGGTACACTTTCTGGCAAGCACTTTTTTATAAATTCATTGACCTTTTCAAAGCTGCATTGTGCAGCTGTATTATATTCCATTGCAATGGAATGCTCCGGTTACTCTGTGGACACTAAGCTTTGAATTCTGGATAGACTGAAGGCCAGTGAGAGTCTCGCCAAACTGTCTCAGGAGACCGGCTACTCAAAGTTGCTGATCTGTGCATGGCGAAAGCAAGAGATTTCACTCCGTGACTTTGCAGTAGAGTGCATGGAGATTGAGCGGCTTCAGAGAAAGAAAATTAGGAATGCAGATGAGCATGAAATCGATCCACCCAACTCTTGTTTACCCAGCCGCATGGGAGTGGGGTCCCAATCTCAGAATCCATCCTCCGAGAGAAGGCAGTTCAATTTGCCTGTGAGATTCACAGTGAGGAAAATTTTTTCAAGTCCTCAACTGGGTGGCTATGGCGCTTTCAGTGCCGACATGGACTACGCTGCATTGCTATCACAGGTGAGGCTCGATCCTGTGATGACATGGCAGCAGAAGCATTTCTGCCCAAACTAAAAAAAACATGAAAGTAATTCAGTTAAGACAGATTTTGTCTTATGCCAGAGACTTGCATTCTAAAGAAACAGCTAAGCAGCTTAAGATCACTGACTTTTTTAGGCCTAATGAATAAGTACAGTACTGTATCTGCACAAAGTAACTCTGGTTGTCCACTCAATGCTGTACTGTACTGAAATCAGTTTCAATAATTTGAAACTATTCTGCATGAATTTTGTGGCATCTATTTAACTTTTGTATGTTTATAAATCAATAAAGATTGTATTTTGAATTGATCCTGAGCACGCTTTTACTGTTCTGTGTTAGCCGCTTAACTGTCCAAGTTTTTTTTCGGCATCCCGCGATATAATGAATTTTGTACTATAACAAATATACCACTTGGCTCTAGAAACATTCGTTATAGTAAGGGATGACTGTAATTCTAAAATAAAGTGGATTAAACAGAAAAACATACACTGTTAGAATTTAAAGTTCTACCTGTGGTGTTCAGTGTCCAAGGTAAGTAAAGAAGACATGGCTATTGATAAAGTATGTCCGCACCCGAGAGGCGGTAGTTTTGATGACTTAGTTAAAAAAAGAGAGGATTTCTGGATCATTAATTTAGGACCTGTAAAATTTCCAGGTCTGAATTTTAATTTTGATCTTAAACCTTTCTTAAGAAAGAGATGAAATGCCTTTTTCCTCCCTCCCCCTTTCCTTTCCTACTTTTTATCTTTTGGTTGTACAGTATGAAAAACTTTTGTGATATCACTATTTTTTATTGCGTTTTCACTTTAAGGTGTATTTAAAATGTAATGATTAATGAATGTGATTTGTGATGTCATTGATGTCATTACTATGTGCCTATATATTTGTCATGTCAGTCTGTCTTATTCAGCCTTTGAAAAAGGACCTACAGTCCAAAATGCAACAGGTGTATAGCTTTCTCAATAAATGTTCATATTTTTATAACCAAGTGTTCGCTTTTAATTGCCTTTTTAAGGTGGTGAGTGCCAAGCTTTTCTGTGGTTCATGAGTATTGCTGCTTTTGGGCACCACCTTCCCAGTGCTGCCTCTTTTTGTGTTTGGTAAGTAAAGAACCAAGTCTGTTGAAAAATCTTCTTCTTGAAAGTTCAGATGTAATTGTCCTAAAGAAAAGGTGATTTTTGTTCTCTGTTCTACTCTTCCAGTAGAACAGGGCTTTCTGTGCAGATTTAAAAAAATTATATATATTTTTTTGAGCCTTGGCCCCTGTCCTCCCCCTTCAGAGGTCTGCCCATGACCCATCCACATCCTCCCCCTGCTCAGGCTTGCCCCCTGGGTGGGCCATGAGGGGGCTTCCTTCCCCAATGGTAACTGTAGGCTCACCTCAGTTTGCCCCCCCAGATCAGAGCCACAGCAGAAGGACCCCCCAGCGGGCATGTAAGGCAGTTGAGGATAGTGGTAGGGCAGGGGCATCATGGGGTCAGCAATTTCTTTCTGCTGCCCTGGGGGTAGGGACATGCAATGACAACCAGCTGGCTGCACTGCACCCCCAGCCTCCACCAGGGGGCAACAAAGCACTGGACACTCTTCCCCCCTCCCCCATAGAAGGAGAGCAGTTCCATGGATGCTCGATACTTCTGCCCCTCCAACTCCCAGGTCCATTCACAAACCCGGGTCATCGGTGTCACAAGTAGAAATCCAACTGCTGTGCCATCGGGCCAGCTGTCAGATTTAAAAATCTGCTGCAAAGGTTCTGGTCCTCTGTGAAGCAGCTAGCCAGTCCCTTATTCCCTTCTCATGTGTGGAAAAATCTTTCCACACACAGCAATTCCTTTTCATGTGTTAGACCCAACACATAGGCAACTGCTAAATGTTTAACAATATGGCAACTTTCCTCTCCTCTCAACATTTTTTTGTGGGGTCTGTGAGGTCAGTCCAGCATTCCTCATGATTGGCCAGTCTCTTAAAACTTTAAGGTTCAGGTTTTCATTTCTAGGCCTGCAGGGGTCTCTCTCACTCTTTACCAAATTCCCCAAAGTTTTAAAATTAAAATAAATATCAGAAATGGGTTTTGCATCCCACCCTACAGTAAATCTTTGCACACTGCACCAACTCCCCAGGTGGTTAGGCTATAACGAGATTAACTCAGCATTTTACATATAGATGAGCTCTTTAAATTCTGAAACTTTTATTCCCTTTGTCTGAAAACATCCTGGTCTGGAGACACACAAAAGAACTTCAGACATCTTGACTCCAGGATCTTGGCCTCAGCTTCTGAGCTACTCAAACACAGCTGATGTTTTTCTTCCAGTCTGGCTAAGCCAGTTAATCCCCTTTGTCATACAATTGAATCTATCCAGCAGAAACAAAGACATGGGCTAACTTGATTTGGGCTATAGTTTTTCTCCTTTCCCATGATACCCTTATAAGCTGAACCTTTTGTCATAGCCTTTTGGGAAATTAAACATAATGAAAATTACAGAGAAATATGACAACAAATATGACTGCAGTGGCCAATTCACCACAGCCATCATGAAGTGCTTTTTTCATATCTGAAAAATTGCCAGCAACAAAAAAAAACAACTTTCCAGCCCTGTGAGGTGACCCAAGCACTAACTAGTCTTTCCACTTCTTGCTGAATGTGCTGTGTTGTGTGTGCATCTTGAAAGTGAAATATGTAGTGAAAGTGCAGTTATGTAAGAACTTACCATAACAGTAGCTGTTCAAGAAAAGCTCTTGCAGCAGGCCACACTGGTAGGACAAGACACGAGGAGGAAGGACTGCTGTATGACTGGACTTCTCTGCTGGGACTAAAGAAGTAGAACTCTTGTACTTGGACCTTTAATTTAGGGTAAAAAACAAACAAACAAAACAAAAAAAGTGTGTGTTTGTCTGAGTTAACTGAACTGAATGGTTATCTGAACAGTTATTAGGTGTAAATCTCAGGTGATTGAAAGGACTTGATAGCTGTGCAGTTTAAATTACTTGTAGAACGATCTAGTAAGTAGGGGGAGTGGCTTAGCTAGAAGGAAGCTAAATTTAAAGACTGCCTTAGAAACATTCTGCTAGTAGCTTGGCAGAAGACTCCAGGAGGAAGGACTGCTGTGTGACTGGACTTCTCTACCAGGACTATATTGCCCTCCTTCCCTCCCCCTCAAAGCTAGTTCTACTTTTATAGGCACAGGATTTGACTGACAACAGGAACTTCCTGTTTGGGAGCAGAAAGTGAGTGATCACAGAGCCACCAAAGGCCCACCATCTTAGAAGGGCAAGAGTAGCTCACCAGCCCTCTCTAGCTGCTGGAGGTCTGCCTCTGAGCAAGTAAGGGGTCTACTGAGAAATATAGGATATTCTTGTCTCAGAATAGGACAATCAGGAGCTTAAAGGGCACACAGGCAGAAAGTAAAGTAGAGAGAGAAGAGTAAGGATTCCAAACAGTTAAGGGGCCAGAAAAAAGACATGATAGGAGTGGTGCAGTGCAGGGGCTGTGGAGCAGCAGTCTTCCCGGGAGATGTTCTGGAGGATGTGGTGTTGTCCCATCTGCAGGCACCTCTCTGGGCAGAGGAAGGAGGTTGCTCATCTCCAGGCTGAGTTGGCCAGGATTTGTAGGACCTCCTTTTCCATCCAGGGACCACCAGTGCCACTGCCATTGCCTCACAGGTTGCCAAGAAAGAGGAGCAGTTGGACCACAGTGGGCTCAGGGAGGGTGAGTGTGGTGGAACAGAGGCGCATCCCTCCAGTTGTACCTCTCCACAATTCCTATGCCATTCTTGCAAAGTGTGGTTCCTCTATGGAGGCACCACAGTGGAGACCAGGAGGATGCTGGGAAACTCCACAAAGGAGACCCACAGGAGGGTGGCATGGGACCCCACAGGGGAAGAAAACTCCTGGTGGGAGACTCCATTGTTAGGAAGGTATAACTGGGGGAGGAAGGGGAGAGGGAGGTAAGGTGCCTGCCTGGCTCCATGGCTTGGAGGGACAGGGAGCGAATCCTTATGATTGCCGGAGCAGCTGCACAGGGGAGGCAGCGGGATGTCATTGTCCACCTAGGGAAAAATTACCTGGCTAAGAAAGGGATTAGAGAAGTTCAGGAAGAATTTGTGGATTTGGGAAGGGGCCTTAGACAAGTAGCATGCACGGTAACCTTCTTGGAGGTGCTGCCTATCTATGGCGTAGGAGAGGCTAGGGTGTTCCACACCATGGGATTCAATCAGTGGTTGAAAAACTGGTGCAGAGCTCAGGGATTTGGCTTCATTGGGGACTGGGGGTCCACCTGGAGTGATGCAAGCCTATACTGGCATGATGGGCTGCATCTGTCCAGGAGGGGAACCAGGATCCTAGGTGATAGGTTTAAATGCTTCATTGGCAAGCATTTAAACTAGCCAAGGGGGGGAGGCACTGGAAAAGAGCAGAGAAATCCTAGCCCCCCCAAAAAAATCACAGTAGTAAGTGCAGTAAACACCAACATAGAGGTGTTGATAGGTAGAAGGGCAGGGTTAAATGGGGAAAGTGACAAAGGCAAGAAGGACAGGGATGGGGAAAAAAGGAGTAAGGCCATCAGGAAATGGAGGGTAATGAGTACCAATGCCCCTAGTCTGGGAAACAAGCTCCCTGAGCTGGTGGCCTTGATGGAAGAGAGGTGCCTGGATATCGTAGAAGTCACAGAAACATGGTACACAGAGAACCATGACTGGGATGTTAACATACCAGGGTACATAACCTACAGGAGAGACAAGCAGGGGAGAAGAGGGGGAGGAGTAGCTGTCTATGTGAAGGAAGGGATAAAAGCAACTGAACAAAAGAGTAAACAAGGAGGAGAGGAGGCACTGTGGATCACCTTGGAGACTGGAAAAGGTACCACAATCAGCACAGGGGTTGTGTACAGACCCCCATGTCAGGTGGAGGGAATAGACAAGGATATGATAGAAGACATTCTTAGGATGGCAGAGAAAGGGGAGATACTGTTGATGGGAGACCTGAATATGCCAGATGTTAACTGGAGCACATTTGCTGCAGCCACATCCAAGAGCAGGGCCATTCTTGATGCCCTACAGGTGTCAGGCCTCAGACAGCTAGTTTCGGAACCCACTCGTGAGGGAGCAATCTTAGACCTCATACTCTCAAATAGGGGCAGTGAGAGGATCTCATATCTACAAGTGGGTTGCCATCTGGAAACAAGTGACCATCAAACTGTGTGGTTCATGTTAAACTCAGCTACAGAGTCAAGCTATACAAAAGTGAGGGTACTGGACTTCAGCAGGGCTGACTTTGGCAAGATGGGAGAGTGCCTCAGAAAATCACTAATGAACAGGCTAGAAGAAGGGGTGGAGCAACAATGGGGAATCATCAAAACTGCTATCACAGAGGCAACAAGCCTTTGTGTGAAGCAAATAAACAAATCAAAATGAAAGAAAAAGCCACTATGGTTCTCAAAAAAGGTGGCTGGGAAAGTCAGGGAGAAAAAGATAGCATTCCGGAAGTATAAAGAAACACAGAAGGAGCAGGACAGAGAGCTGTACCAGTTAAGGCAGAAGGAAGCAGGGAGGGAAGTCAGAATAGCAAAGGCCCAAACTGAGGAAAAGATATCCAACTCGGTTAAGAAGGGTGATAAAACCTTTTATAGGTACATCAGGGAGCGTAGAAAGACAAAGGGAGGGATAGTGAGGCTGAATAGAATGAACGGTGGTTGGGCAGAGGGGGACAGTGAAAAAGCAGGGATGCTGAACGAATATTTCTGCTCAGTATTCACAAAAGAGGAGGGGAAGTGCCTAATCCAATTAACAGAAGCACTCTTGATGGGGGGTCAATCCCATTCCTTTCACAGTGGAAAGGGTTCTGCAAGAACTCCTAAAACTGAAGATGGACAAAGCAATGGGGCCTGATGGAATTCACCCCAGAATTCTAAAAGAATTAGGGGGGGAACTAGTGAAACCACTGGCTATTCTTTTTAATAAATCATGGGAGGATGGTGTGGTACCCGAGGACTGGAGGAAGGCGGTTGTGATTCCCCTTCACAAAAGTGGGACCAAGACAGAGGCAGGAAACTACAGACCTGTCAGTTTGACCTCTGTGGTAGGGAAAGTGATGAAGTCACTTCTGAAGGAAAGAAATGTTGAGTACCTAGAGGCCAGTGGGTCACAGGACCCAAGGCAGCATTGGTTTACAGCGGGAAGGTCATGCCAGACGAATCTAATAGATTTCTTTGACTGGGTGACCAAAGCAGTAGACCAGGGATGGGTGTGCACATGGCCTACCTAGACTTTAGCAAGACATTTGACACAGTCCCACACAAAAGGTTAATAGTCAAATTAACCAGCCTGGGAGTGGGTCCCAGGGTGGTAGTCTGGGTAAAACACTGACTGGACAACAGGATACAGAAGAAGGTAATTGTAAATGGAGTCCACTCTGAAGAAAGAGGGGTTACTAGTGGGGTACCGCAGGGTTCAGTACTGGGTCCAGTCCTTTTTAATGTCTTTATAAGTGACATTGCAGAGGGACTGGAAGGAAAAGTGTGCCTCTTTGCAGATGACACAAAGATCTACAACAGGGTTGATACACAAGGAGGCATGGAAAGGGTGAGAAGGGACTTGGCAAGGTTGGAGGAATGGTCAGAAGTATGGCAGCTAGGATTCAATGCAAAGAAGTGCAAAATAATGCACCTTGGAAACAAGAACCAAGGGGAAGATTACACAAAGGGGGGGAGGTAGTAACAACAACAAAAAAGGAAAGGGACCTGGGGGTAATCATATCAGATGACCTTAAGATTAGCAAGCAGTATGAGAAGGCAGGAGGGAGGGCTGGGGGTATACTGGGATGCATAAGGAGAGGCATCACCAGCAGAAAACAGGAAGTTGTTATCCCACTGTACAGACAGTTGGTGAGATCCCATCTGGAGTACTGCATCCAGCTCTGGAAATGGGACCCCATCTCCGCAAGGACATAGACAGGATAGAGGCAGTCCAGAGGAGGGCAACTAAAATAGTGCAGGGTCTGCAAGAGAAGCCATATGAGGAGAGACTAAAGGAGCTTAATATGTATACACTTGAGGAAAGAAGGGAGAGGGGGGACATGATAGAAACTTTTAAGTACCTCAGTGGAATAAACAAAGTCCAAGAGGGTAGCATCTTTCAGAAAAAGAGACGCAAGAACAAGGAACACATTTAAAGATGGAGGGGCGGTTCAGGGCAATGTGAAGTATTATTTTTCACAGAGAGGTACTGGATGCATGGAACAGCCTTCCTGAGGAGGTTGTGGGGTCTAAAACTGTGGGAGAATTCAAGAATGCATGGGACAGACATAAGGCAATTCTTGTGGGGGGTAGGAAGAAATAGACTGTTGGTTAACTAGGATCTGCGGCCTATCCTGTAGGTAGGGAAATGGGCAGACTAGATGGGCTAAGCGGTCCTTATCTGCCATCAAAGTCTATGTTTCTATGTAGGACTAAACCACCAGGCACCAGGACCACACAGAAAACTTCTAGCTAGCAGTCTACCACAGGAGACCACCCACTGTCAACATCAATTAGCTGACAACAGCCTAGCCTATATAGGTGGGAGGTCCCCTACACCTCCCTCAGTTCTCCTACCGGAGACCCCCTATGGGCAACTAAAGGAGAACTAAGGAAGGGGGGTTCCTGAGAGCCAAAGGAAAGGCAGAAGTAATGCAAAGGAAAAGATCAGCAGGGGGAAGGAGGGAGGGAGGGAAAGCAATGCTTGCTGCAAAAGCTTCTCTCAAAGATCTACTGTTATGATAAGTTCTTACGAAACAGTACTATCTTACTTCGAGGAAGGCTCTTGCAGCAGACCACATGGTAGGACTTAGTCCCAAGCAGTAGTGTCACCAGGATAACAGCACTGGTAGGAGGACAGATCAGCAGCCAAGAGCTCATGGGAGAAGGCCCTGAAGAACTGCCAGGCGGAAATTGGCCCTGCACATAGAGTTAATGTCCAGACTGTAATGCTTGGTGAAGGTGTAGACAGAACTCCAGGTCGCAGCTGCACAGATGCCCACAGCAGACACATTTCTGAAGCAAGCCATCAAGGCACCCATGCCCCTGGTGTAATGGCCTTTAACCATCTCTGGAAGGGATTTGTTGTACTTGCGGTAGCAATAAACAAAGCAATTCACTAACCACTTAGACAAACACTGTTTGGAAACAGGAGTGCCCTCTTTCGGGAGTGAACAAAATAAACAACTACTCAGATTTTCTAAAAGGCTTTGTGTGGTTCATGAAGTACTGCAAAATCCTAATGGAAGGATTCACAAAACAGATGCACCAAATGTAACCCAGATGCACCGGCACAAGTCAGAAATGCACCTTAAGGTGATTCAGGAACAGGAAGGAAGCGCCAGCCCAAACAAGATGCCCTGCACTGAAAACCATGTGCAATACGTGCAACGTAATGACATGCGGTGCATATACAGGGGTGTACTCATGCATACACAGAGCAACCCAATCCACACAGCACAACCGGGGCACATCTATGGGGCAAAGCCAGTACAAAGCCAAGAAGCACCATAGAAAGATAAGTACAAAAGAAAGAGACTTATGTCTAGCACACCAGCGGGCCATGAATGGAACGACCACAGCAGCACACAGCCACAGCCAGAGGGGAAGTGAAACCAGAGAGAGAGGGAAAGGCAAAGCCAGCCAGCCTACCAGTAACAACACCAGGCATCAAACCACACCAGAGGGCCCCAGTGAGGGGGGATGAACCCAGCAGCAGTTGCCATTGCCGGTGTCCTAATGAGGAGGAGGAGGCAGGGCACTGGAAGGCACCATAGACGGCCAGCCCCATGGCAGTATCGTGCCTGGCTGTCCTTCGAGCAGCTCACAGAGGTGGAGACAGTCAGGAAATACCACCTCAACAGGGCTATGCTGAGGCAGCTATGTGAGCTGTGCCATGATGAGATGCAGGCACCCACCACACGAGGTCATGCCATCTCAGTGGTGACCAAGGTGACAACGGTCATATGCCTGCTCGCCATGGGAACCTTCCAGAGGCCTACTGGGGACACCACTAGCATATCACAGGCCTCAATGTCCCGCCTCCTCACACAACTCCTCACTGCACTGCTACTGCATGCTTCGGAATACATCAAATTCCCCAGCACGGAGGCAGAGCGGACAGAAGCCATGCAGGGATTCCACAGGGTGGCACGCATGTCAGGTGTCATAGGGGCCATTGACTGCACCCATGTGGCAATCCACACATCACCTGATGAGGAGGGCATCACATCCATGAATCAGAAGAGTGAACTGCCAGGTGGTGTGCGATGCCACAGGGTGCATCACTAGTGTCTGTGCCACACACCCTGGGAGCACACACAATGCATACATATGGCACCAGTCTGCACTCTGCATGAGATTCAAGGCTGGGGACATACAAAGTGGCCATCTGTTACTGTGACTGTGCACCAACAGCGCAGGGTGGCACCACGTCCGGGACACATGGGGTGAACTGTGGGTAGCCAGAAGCAGGTGTAAGAGCACTCGGACAGCAGGGTGTGAAGAAACGGTGCATAGGCGGATGCAGGGTGGCACGCAAGTGCTGTGCACCACACGGCGGGCAGGCAGGAGCATGCAAGGTAGGGAAGCAGGACTACCAGGTATGCAGCTGCACGGGCACAGGAGCAGGACAGCGGCACACAACACAGAGGGCAGAACAGGGACAGGGCACAAGCCACAGTGTATCACAATGTACTAATGGAGACATGTCTACCCCCACACGTGACGCCTCATACCCATTCAGGCCCTGGCTCCTCACCCCCATCTGATGACCCGGAACAGTGGTGGAAGAATGCTACAATGAGGCACACATCGCGACAAGTGCCATCATCGAGCGTATCTTTGGCAGCTGAAGATGCGATTCCAGTGCCTATGTCGGTCAGGTGGTGCCTTACAGTACAGTCCTGAGAAGGCCTGTGGCATATTCCTGGCCTGTTGTATGCCACACAACATGGCCCATGACCATGGGATACCTGTCAAGGCCGGTGAGGGCAACAGTTCCAGGGAGGAGGAGGGGGAGGGGGAGGGTGCGGACAGGGCACCCCCTGAGGACCATGGAGGCGAAGACAGGCAGGGATGCAGGGATCCCAGGCTGGCGGTGAGGGCATGGGCATACCACACATGAGTGGTGTAGGAACACTTTGGGCCCCACAGGTGAGTATGCAGGTGTGGGCACTGCAGTATAGGGACAGCATGTCATTGGAATGGCGGGCACTGTGTGCCACACAGGAGTGCACACACAGAAGGACATGCACAGACACAGACACCATGCATGCAACACCCCAGACCCACACAGGTCATTCTCAAGCACTCACAGGTCAGTGTGCACTGCGGCCAGCACATGGGCACTGTAGGCACTGTAGCACACTTATCATTCCCATGACACATGGCACATCAGCAGTACACACATACACACTGGACAGCCTGCACAGGGTGGTGCCAGGGCAAACGTGGTGCTGGTGACTGCCACACACACCGCTGGCACTACCCACAGGGCAACCAGTATGCACAGGCGTGCCACCTGCCACCACAGACCCGTGGACGTGGGCATCACAAGGCAGCCCCATGACCACCGCGGACATGTGGGAGGCATCTGCCATGGCCTCTGGTAATAGGGGTGCCACCACCAGCCACAGGGGGCATCCCCAGGGATCCCACAGGGGTGCTGCACTGAGACCGTGAATGGGTGCCCAGTGGGATGGCTGTCTGATGCCCACCAGCCGAGTCATGGATGGTGGGTGTGGATGCCAGTGGTGATAGGGCAGTAGCAGGGGGTCACCTGTCCTCACCTTCGGGGTGTCTGGGACATGCTCCTGGCATCTGACTGGATGCACAATGTCCATGGCATGCTGTAGATGCAGCCACTGCCTCCACAGCAGCTGCAATCCGTTCCATGGTTATGGTCATGCTTACCTGCATGATGTGTGTTTTAGCCAACATCTGAGCACGCCACTCTGCCATGGACCCATTCTCCGGGACCATGACCTGCCCTGTGGCTCTGGAACTCCACCCTGAGGGCCTCCTGACTCTCCACAGTTGCCCGCAGCAGGTCAAGTTATGCCCCCATGTCATTGGCAGGTGATGCAGCACGGTGGCATAGCCAATGAACAGGGGATGGATCAGCCTCACCAGGGTCATCCACGGGTGGTGGGTGCACCCTGTCCATGCTGTAATGTGGGCAGGGTATGGCTGGGCCCTGCCACCGGCTGTCCATGTGTGGTGTCCCCCAGGCCCACTGTAGCAGGTGTGTGCACACAGGTGCCCTGCCAGGATGACACCGACGTTGCCAGCACTGCACTGGGCAGTGGTGCAGGGGCATGGCACCCACAGCCATGGGCAGCTGTGCCATCACTGCACCAGTGTCCAGCACAGTGGGACCATCGGTGGCACCCAGGGTCGCATGCACAGGCATCCCCGTGATGTGTGCACTGCCTTCGGCCATGACAGTGGCAATGGTGATGGTGGAACATGCGGCGGTGCCACTGCCCCCACCCTGCATGCCACAGGCGAGCACGATTAGGGCATCCGCTATGTCCACCACCTCATCCGGGTCAGCATCGGACAACCCAGATAGGCTCCCCAACCATGCGATGTACCTGCCAGCAGTCCTGCCATTGCTGGTCGAGGGGTCAGCATGGCCCTCCACCACAGGGACTGTGACCAATGGTGCATGGAGTGTGGATGTTGCAGGTGCGGAATCACCCATGTCAGCGTCATTGGCCCCATGGGGTGGGCCCACATCATCGCCTGTGAGGGCTACATGGTCAGCCATGGCCACAGCTGCACCCTGTAGTCACGATGATACTGTGGAAAGAGGAAGGGAGACCATGGTTACTGCACATGTCACAATGGCAAAGTCCAACACAACATGGCCGACCACACAATGCCAGGTCTGCATGCCTGTCTATGGCCGGGCCTGTCCAGGGTGCACAGCTACTCACCATGCTGCGACAGGCTGCCTCCCATCTGGAAGCCACCTCCTGGGACACCATGCATGGCCATCCTCATCACAGTGATGGCCAGGAGGGCCTCATTGGGGCTGAGCCATTCTGCTGAACTGGGGCCTCCCCTTGTCTGCCACAGGGATGCCTGGATGCTGGCCACCTTCCTCTTGGCCCTCCGTCGGCCGTCATTCCAATGCTTGTGGCACTCCTGTACCATGCAGTTGTACGGTGCCACCATGTTCACCTGCCAGGCCATGTCCTCCCAGCCCTCCGCACACACCATCTGGCTGCCTCCCCTGCCAGTGAGTACATCCAGGTGTAGGTGACATGCCTCGATGAGTACCCTCTCCTCATCCTTCTTGAAGTTGGGTCGCCACCTGCTTGCAGCACCTGATTCCTCTGACATTACGACTACTGTGGGGAGAAGCATCCAGGTGTCAGTCACGCCTCTGGGTACACTTGGTTCTGCACCTGTCAACTGCAGTCTGTTGTCTCTCCATGGTCCATGGTCCACTGGTAGGCAGCCAAGAACAGTTTGCCATGCATCATGGTATGTGGTCTATGTGGGATGTCACACATGCCACACATCACTCAGTCCATGGTGGGGGGTACAGTGAAGACATCCCAGGGTGTGTCACACTGTGCCATCTACCATGGGCATGTCCTGGTACCCCTGCAGCACGTGTGCCACCACCATGGTGACACATCCATCCTGGGTGCCTTCCATGCTACAGCTGCAGGGTGGAGGGGGACTGGCATGTGGCAACAGCCACGGTTCGACTGGCAGCAGTGTGCGGCCTGGCTGTGGTACCATTGTGCCTGCATGTGTGCTGCTCTGTGCATCGGACCTACCTGTTGCATGTAGCTGCATCCACCTCACAGTGGAGGTGACACCCAGCCATATGTATCATCCCTGCATCCCTGTGTACAGTGGGCAGCCTTCTGTACATGTCGCAACCCCTCCCTGTCGCACATTGCAATGCCTCAGCACACTGCCCTCCGCCCAATCACTCAGTGACACTGTTCCATACATGCTGGGTTGTGTGGGTCCTGGTGACACAGTCATCTGATGCAGTTATGGCAGAGACCAGTCCATTGTTGCCCTGTGCACCATCTGTATCACCCTAATGCTGCATTACATGTTTTGCCTTGGGTGCCACTTAATGGTTGCACTGGTCCCACATCCGGTGTACAGGGGTATTGCCTGTTGTGCATGCTCAGAGGCAGGCATGCCAGTGTGTTCTGTAGCCTTGTAAACATGGCTGTGTACTCATCCTCTAGGCACTGACTCCTATCAGTGTCCTGGACTCAGCCTGCTGAATTGGGAGCATTTATGGATCAGGGCATGCAAATGAGTCTTGAGCCCCTTTTAATGAGATGCTAATCGGCTGAATTGCACTTGCATAGTTGATGAGGCTGTTTAGGGTGCATTCTCTCTGAATTGCAGAATTGCTCCCAGCTTATTTCAATTTGCACAGAGCATCTGTGGGATGTGCCAGTGACCGTACAGTGCATCTCTGGTGCATGTGTGTACAGGATAGTGCATATTCATGAATCGGGAGCATTGTGAATGGTGCATCTGTCACGCATGTGTAGTCACTGTGTCCGGTGGTGCATCTCCCATGATGCGCTGTACCACCACTGTCCCGTTGCACCATTGCAGGCCTGGTGACCTTGGTGCCATGTGCCATATCATGCAGCATGTCTCACAATGTGCTGTCCATGCTAAACGGTGCATGGTACATGTTCATGGTGCATGCCGTGCACAACATGGTGCCCGAATGTGTAAAACACATGTGTGACTGTGTCCTGGCCATGCAATGCCATTGTGTGGTGCACTGCACATGCACAGGCTTGTTGCCATTACCCATTCATGCTTCACATGCAGTGCGTGCTGTACTGCACATGCCTCACTGGTTCATGTGGCACAAAATGATCGCTCAACTGCGCTTTGCCTCTTTGCATCTTGCCACTGTCTGTTAACAGTTTAGGATGCCTAGGGCTGGGCGACAGGAGCCTAGGGCTATGAACTGGTCACAGATAGAGTTGCTACATCTTGTAGCACTGGTTATGGCTGTGGAAGGTTATCTGTTTGGACAGGAAGACCTCCAAGTGCCCAGGGCCCAAGTGTGGGCCTCCATTGCAACCCAGCTTGTGCAACGTACAGGGATGCCATGCACAGGGGAACAGTGCAGACACGACTATGGCAATCTCTAGAGGCGGGACCCAGAGCGGCTTGTGCAGCTGTGTCGCCGTGTATGCAGAGGTGCACTGCCCAGACCAGGTATGTGTTGTTCAGCTGTCTCCTTTTGTGGCACATGCTGGATGTGTGTGTCACTGCCCTCATGGGTCTCATAGCGTCCTGCACACATGGCAGTTGCTACACCTCTCCCATGCTGCATTGCCAAGGTTCCTGGGGGATTGGCATGGCTGTGTCTGCCTGCTGACCTTCAGGTGCTTCCCAGCCGGTCATCACCGTCTGCTGCATGGCCACGGGCTGGTCGGGGGGGGGCTGTGGCACTGCATCCTGCACTGTGGCAGTGTTTGCTCATGGTGCTGTCTGTTGTGTTTTGCAGGACCAGAGGCCAGGCAGCAGGCCACGAATGCAGCTGAAGTGTGGCGTCAGAGGTTCATGGGTGCCAGGCCTGGTGCCCTGCCAGAGGCAGATGAGTGCTGCTTTCCATGATTGCTGTCTTTCAGGTTCTGTGCAGTCAATGGTGGGTGGGGGGTGTGTTCTACGTTCTGGCCCTCAGTGTGTGTTCTTTCTGTTGTTTGCTGTAGGTGTCCTGGCACAACATGCTGTTGCGGGTGGTGGTGGTGGTGGTGGTGCACCTGTTGTTGTGGACCGGAGGATCCATGTGGCCATCCAGGCAGCACTGAGCCCTCTCTCAAGGACTGTTCAGTGCCTGTCAGCTGCCCTGCGGGACATCCTGCTGTGTCTCCCGGTCCATGCCAGGGTGGTGGATGGCAAGGCATGGTGCCGCTAGTCCCCCTGCCTCTTCCTGGGGACATCCCATGTACATCGTTGCCATTCCCTGTCCCCTGTTCCTGTCCATTCCCTGCCCTCCTTCCCATCCTTGCTCCCCCCATTCCCCATTTGTTGTTGCTGTTGTTGTGCCTTGTTGTACTTTGGAGTTGTATGGATTTTTATGCACCTTCCCTTTTATAAACATGTTTTACTCTACACTTGTGTCCGTGGGTGTGTTGGTTGCAGCTCTGTGGTTGCGCCTCATGCCCTGCTGTATTGCTCCAGTTGTTCTGCCTGGCTCCCCTGTCTGGCTGCAAAGCATCCATCTATCTGTGGTACATCGCTGGTTGTGCAGGTGCATCTGTGGTTGTGCCATAGTGTCCTGCAGCAATTCACAGTGGTGTTGTGTTCGGCGCTTCCCATGGTGCATGCCTCTGTGAATGGCTATGCTTGGGCTCAGCACATCTGATTTCTGCCTGCGCATTTGCGTTGTACCAGGCACAACCTTTGTGAATCCTGCCCTATGTATATCCAAAGTATGAAGCAAGGCCTCCCCATGATTGTAATACTCGGGGAAAATAAACTGGAAGGTGGATGGATTGATTCAAAGTAAACTCTGACACCACCTTAGGTAGAAACTTAGTATTAGTATGCAAAGACACTGTGTCTTTGTGAAAAATCAAAAAAGGCTCTTTACACATAAGAACCTGAAGCTCGGAAATCCTTCGAGGAGAAGTAACAGCAACTAAAAAGAGCACTTTCCACAAAAGAAAGTGCAGCTTGCAACTTACAGTCAGTTCAAAGGGAGGTAAAGTGAGCTTCTTCAACATAAAGTTAAGATCCCATAGAGGGACAGGGTATCCCAACTGGGAGGTTTCAGATGCAGAATGTCCTGCAGGAATGTGTGGGACACTTCAAGCTGGGTGACAGCTTTGCCCTCAATAGGTGCATGGTACACAGAGATGGTGGAAAGGTGCACCATAAGCAAGGAATACCCCCCCCAAGCCTGAATCCAAAAGGGAAAGGAGGTACTCCGAAACATGATTCACCAGACAGGTGAAAGGAACCAAATGGTGAGCAGCAGCCCAAATGGAGAAGTACTTCCACTTCATGGCATAAGTGGTCCTGGTGGAGGGTTTCCTGGCTGCCATCAGAACATCTGTGACCCTAGATGATATCTTGAAACGGGCAATAACAAGGTCCCTGGAGCCACGCATGGAGATACAAGGACTTTAGGTCCGGATAGATCAGCGTGCCACAGTTCTGGGAGATCAAGCTGGTGCACAGGAGCAAGGGCACTGGAGGTTCCACTGCCAGCTGTTACAGCAAGGAGAACCAAATCTGATATGGCTAGAAGGGGGTTATGATGGTCATCTCTGCCCCTTCCAACTGGAGCTTGAGCAGAACCCTCTACAGCAGTGGGAAGGAAGAAAAGTTGTACAGAAACCTCCCATTCCAGGAGAGGGACAATTAGTCTACCCAGAAAACTTCAGGTCTGGGATTGAGTGAGCAAAAAAGTGTCAGTTTTGAATTGAGTGGGGATGTAAAGAGGTCCAACTCTGGATGGTCCCACCTGTCGAAGAGATCTTAGACAACCAAGGTTAGAAGCTCCCACTCATGAGCCCATGACCTGGAGTGGCTGAGACTGTCAGCCAAGACATTTTGAATGCATGGAACATGTGCAGCTGAGAGCTCCAGACTGTGCTCAATGCCCCAATACCAAACTCTCATCCTCTCCTTGCCACAGGGTGTATGAATGGGTCTCCCCCATTTGTTGGTGTAATAAACAACACACATGTTGTATGTCTGCACCAGCAGTGGACTGGGGAGGAGATGAGTCTGAAAGGCTTGTAGAGCATAAAGAACCGCATCTCCAGTACCTTGATATGAAGACCCTGCTCTAAGTCCTTCCAGGTACCCTGGGTCTGGTGATCAGCCTGATGAGCACCCCATCCCAGGCCGGACGCATCTGTTATGAGAATATGCTGGAGGGGTCAAGAGCTAAAAAGAGACCCCCAAATGTGGCTGGCTGAATCCAGCCACCATGACAGAACCCTCCAGACTGGGTCAGAGATCAGGACCAACTGGTCCCGGTCATCTGTGCTTTGGTCCCACTGAACTCTCAAGGTCCACTTAGAAACTGGTATATGCAGGTGGGCTAGGGGAACCCTGGCAACTGCAGCTGCCATGTGGCCCAGAAGGCACAGGAAAACCCAGGCAGGGGCCTGCTGGCTGGAGAAAACCAGATGGGCTTACTCCATCAGTCACTCTGCCCTGTCCTCGGGCTAAAAAGCCTTGCTCAGGCTGGTGTACACCACCACCACCCTTATGTATTGAAAGCACTGGCAAGGGGAGAGGCAGCACTTCAGAAGATTTATAGTGACCCCCAGAGCCTGGAAGAGATGGAAGGTGTAATTCAGGGTCAGAACTAAAAGGTCCCTGGAAGGGACTGCTAGCAGACAGTCATCCAAGTAGGAGAACACATAAAAGCCCTGTCTGCACAATGTGGCTGCCACCACTGCCAGTCATTTGGTAAATACCCAAGAGGACAAGGAAAGGTCAAAAGAAAGGGCCTGGAAATGAAAATTGGCTCCCTGAAAATGGAAGTGGAAGAAGCAATCATGGGCAGGAAATATTTGGATGTGCAGGCGAGCATCCTGCATATCCAGAGAGCAAAGCCAGTCCCTCTGGTGCAAAAGGGGTAACAACCCCTGGAGGATGACCATCTGGAAGCGACCATCTGGAAACACTTGTACTCAATGTACAGATTCAGATGGCTCAGATCCAGGATGGGCCAAAGATACCAGGTCTTTTTGGGGACGAGAAAGAAGTGGGATTAATACCTCCCTTCTGCATTGTGCTATACTGCCTCCTGGGCATCCAAAATTCTGGCTTGCACATCTGAAGCAAAACAGGATACCCCAAGCCAAGAATGGCACTGTAGACAAAGGAATATCACCTGGGTGAAACACCTGGTTCCTCCGGCTGACCTCCCTACACTGGTTCACGCCTTCGTAACCACCCGCCTTGATTACTGCAATGCCCTCTACCTAGGACTTCCAGGGGTTGATATCCATCGCTTACAGCTGGTGCAGAATGCTGCGGCCAGGCTTTTGACTGGTACATCCAGGACTAGTCATATTATGCCTGTGCTGCGAGAACTGCACTGGCTGCCAGTACAGTGGTGGATCACCTTCAAGGTCAGTTTACTGACCTACAAAGCCCTACATGAACAGGGGCCCCGATATCTGCAAGAGCTCATTACTCCCTACTGCCCCTCCTGCTGATGAGAGATAGCTTGAGATTCCCAGGGTTCAGTTAAAAACATCTGGGGCACGTTCCTTTTCTCATGCTGCCCCTGCCTTGTGGAATTCTCTACCTTGTCAGTTAAGGGAATGCCTGACCGTATCGAGTTTTAAATCGGAGCTCAAGACATATTTGTTTTATCAAGCTTTTTCAGAAGGTTTTTAAATTTATTGATATCTGTTTATATTGTTTGCTTATTTCACTGTGCAGCACCTTGATATTTGAAAGGCGCTTAAAATAAAAAATGTACTTTACTTTACTTACAGAGGGATCAGCTCTATGGCTCTTTTTTGAAGAAGAACCTGAATTTCCTCCCAAACCAGACACAGGTATGTGGGGGGATATGTGGAGTGAATAGTGGGTTTTTCGGGAAGCCACTTTAGGAACTCTAGAATGTGACCATGTTCTATGATCTGGAGTATCCAGTTATTCATGGTTACCCCCTTCCAGCCCTCTAGGTGGAAGGAGAATATACCACCGACCAGCTCCCTGGGATGCTCAGCCAGAGGGGGGGTCAGCTAAGGAGTCAGGAGGTAGTGGCAGGTGCAGGTAGGTGGGCCGCTGATGCTCTGGGGGCTCTGGCAGCAGCAGCAGTGGTCACTGTGGCCTTATGCTTGTGCTGACCCTTGGCAGGCTGGGTCTGAGACTACTGGTGGGAGGACCAGTGAAAGGGCTGACACTGGCCTGCTCTAAGTTGGGTGTGATAGAGCAAATGGACTGACTTGAGGGACCACCCTGACTCCTGCAGAGTAAAAAATTATGTCCTGGACATCTCCCTCAAAAAGGACCAAACCTCAGAAGGGAAAGGGGAAATTGTTTAACCAGGAAAGGCACACTAAGCTGAAGCTTGTTTCTAGGTGTGACCTGGAAGCACAAGGAAGTTAAGTGACTTGTTCAGGGTCACACAGTATGCAAGTAGGGCCTGTGGGATTCAAACCCAGGTCTCCAAGTTTGCAGTTCAGAGCCCTAAACCATTGCACTATACTGCCTCCCGGGCATCCAAAATGCTGGCTTGCACATCTGAAGCAAAACAGGATACCAACACAGTCCAAGCTGCATGGCTGAGAGGCCCTGGAAGATATGGGCCTGATTGTCAGGGGCTGGGTATCAGGAGATGAATTCCCTTGCCCCCAAAGAGCCACTGCCTAAAATGGCAATGAGGATGGGTGGTGGAGCCACCAGGAGCCTGGAGGAAAAGAGGGCTGGTGGGGCTGGAGGAGCTGCCCCCACAGGGGATGTCCCCATTCTGATAGACAGTTTGTGGGGTGACCAGGAACCTGATCAGGCCTTGTCCCAGTGTTTACCCCAGTGCTTGTGCTTCCCAGATTTCTCCTTGTGAGAAGGTGAAGAGGCCCTGGAGGACGGTGCCAGTGAGGCTGAAGAGCTCCTGGCCTACAGCTTCTTCTCCATCACAACCAACTTCTGCTTCAAAAGGTGGCTCTCCAAGGTTGTCAAACAACATCTCTGAGTTGCCTGATTGACTTTCTGACAAGTCTGGCAGGCTTCACTGTCATGGCTTGGGCCTAAGCAGATAAGACATGCAGAGTGGCCATCCTTTATGGGATCTGTCTGCTGCAGGCACACTTTGAGAAGCAGTCGGAAGATGAGGCTGATGGAGAAGACATAAACTACCTTGAAACGAACACCAAAAAGTGATGTTTTATACTGAAGGAAATGAAAAATAAAAAAGCATATTAAGCATGGGAAATGGCAGTCAAGTGTAGCTGCAACATCCATTAAGGTCTGACTTGGGTGGATCAATGACAGGAAAAGAGCTGAGGGAGGTGTGGGGACTGCCCACTTATATAGGCTAGGCTGACATCAGCTGACTAACATCGGCAGTGGGCGGTCCCCCATGGTAGACAGCTAGCTAGAAGTTTTCCATGTGGTTCTGTTGGCTTAGTCCTACTGGTGTGGCCTGCTGCAAGAGCCTTCCTTGAAGATCTGGCATTTTCTGAAACATGAGGGTTTTTTAGAGCTGTGAGAGATAGTAGTGGTAGTAGTAGAGGTTGAAGTGGTAAGGGTAGCAGGTAGAGTGGCAGAGTGTTGTGTGTGGATGATGATTTACCTCTAAAACTGATCTAGTGTGCAGTAAGAGAAAGATAGGCAGTGGTTTGGCTGGTGGTCCACATGTCAGTAGTAAAGTGAACTACCTTGTCCTCAGCCTCTCAGAAAGCATGCCTTACTCGAAGTACTAAACTGGCATACATCCTGGGCACAGCAGTTACTGAAAAGTATTTTCTACTTGGTGTTAAATATCAAGGGTCTAAATATTTTATAAGCCTCCAGAAACCCACATCTTCTACAATAGAGTATGGGTGCAAATCCAATACAATAATTTATGTTATTTTACAATTTATTGCCACTATTATCGGGTGAATATTAAGACTTTCTTTCAAAAACCTCTTGTAACTTCAATTGCCTCTTATCAGGGGTAAAGTTGGATTTGGCTGGGGGTGTTGTACTACATGACCTGCCTGGTGAAACAGAGGATCTTACAGAATTATCTTGAGACAAAAGTGGATTTTTGGATCTTGGCTGGTGATTACCATCTCCTACTGTTTCAGCAGAATATTCTTGTTAACTGAGAGCCCTGCTACATTTCTTTGCACCAATGGTAGACTTTTTGAACCATATATAATGATAGGGTGAATTTGCATAAGATATTGCATCATTGTTGTGGTTCCAAGGTGACCTTTATTTTTCCTTCTACCAACACAAGTATTGCAGTGCACACATACAGCTTGCAAGCATCTGTGGAGTTTATGTAAAAATGATTCCAAACAGAAAAGTAGAGGTGGACTGTCAATGTCTATTAATGAGCTCATTAGCTCAGTAGGGGTCAAGTGGCTAGGTGGGGAAGACATATCTGTGGATGATGCAGGTTCATCGGGTGAGACAATCATAGAATCCTCTGTATCAGCATCGTCATCACTACTGTCAGGCTTTGTTTCACTTTGTTTGGCTTGTGCCTTTAAAATTTTTCTTGCTCCCTTTTGACACTGTATTAGTACTCTCCTCATCCACATTGTCACTGTCAGAATGAGAAATAGATAAAGTCAGACTTTCATGCTTGTCCACATCATCAGTATCACCATGATCACTGTCATCATCATTATCAGGGGACTGAGTTATTCTATATGCATGTGTTGCAAGTTGAGCAACTTCAATGAGAGTTGTACCTGTAAGTGCTTTACCTTTATGTATAATAGTAATCCTCTGTTTTTGCAGTTTTGTCAGATGACTTGCTAGTAGATGCATTGGATTCTTCTGAAACTTTGCTTGCTATGGCACTACTGAGCCTTTCTGATATGAACAGTTCAACCCCAGCTGCTGAGATTTCAGCATTTTGACAGTTAGTCTGCAGATTGATAGTAGTAGCATTATTTAGTTCAGCCCCTTCAATAGACTGTGGTGCTTGTACTTTAGTTTTTAATGGGCCACTCATTTCTGGACTACTGAATACACTTCTATGTTTACTTACTTGTTTGCCACTGGCTTTTGTTTTACAGTTTTTTTTGAGTACTCATAATGCCAATATTTTTTGAGTGACTTGTTCAGGGTCTCAGTCACCATTACAGTATGCAAGGCTGTCAGATTTTAAATGAATTTAAATTCAGACAAAGGTCTTCTATATTATTCCGGTTCACACTGGTGTTCTGGCCGCTACTGTGAGTGCTGGTGCTACCCATGGACAATGATG
Organism: Neoceratodus forsteri; assembly: GCA_016271365.2. Classification (NCBI taxonomy): domain Eukaryota; kingdom Metazoa; phylum Chordata; order Ceratodontiformes; family Ceratodontidae; genus Neoceratodus; species Neoceratodus forsteri. The sequence continues at coordinate 993,299,451 of CM057449.1, forward strand.
TATTTTAAACTGAAATCAGGGATCACACACCTGGCCTACCCCTCAATGACACAGTCCTTCCAAAGCATGGATTATTATTTTCTTTTTATAGCCCATGGAAGGCCCACTGAGCCAAAGATTGTAGGTGTGCCCAACGGAGCACAGGCAGGAGAGCTGACTGACTTGTTCAGAGTCACACCGACAGTATGCAAGAGGTGGTGGCTGTCAGAATTTAACTGAATTTCAGACACAGGTCTGATATATTATTACATTTCACATTGGAACTCTAAACTATAAGGGCTAGTGCAATCCATAGACAATGCTAGAGTTCAAACTGAAATGAGGAGTCACAGACCTGGCCTAACCTTCTACGACACATTTCTTTCAAAACAAGGATTCATTTTTATGTTTACTTGCACGCATGTACAAGAAACATAGTGCGGTGATCCAAAATGCAGTGCCGTACAGTTGAAAGAGAGAGCACCGCTTCAGTGAGCAGCGCTCCCCTTCCACACACACACACACACGCATCGCGCATATTGCGTGCTCGCGCGCCTCCCTCCCCCACTCCACACACTGTATAGCTGACGGGGTGCCCAATCCCTGTCGACTACACCCAAAAAAGCTGTGCAGGTGCCACACTGGGAGCCCAGCCCAGCGTGGCAAAGATTGTTATAGCCGATGGGGGTGCCCAATCCCCCATCGGCTACATGCTCCCCCCTCCCCAAAAAGTTTTCAAGGTGCCATGCTGGGAGCCCACCCCAGCATGGCAAAGCTTGTTGTGTGCGACGGGGTGCCCAATCCCCCGTTGGCTGCAGATCCCCCCAAACAGCCTTTCCAGCTGCCATGCTGAGAGTCCACCCCAGCATGCAAGCGTCCCGTGTCATCTTAATAATAAAAAAAAAACCCTGTAAATAAAAAGGTCCTCACAGTCTCCTTGCCCCCACCCACACCCACCCTCGCACCCTGCCTCCCCACCCCTCCTCACCCCATACTTACCTCCAGTCTGGCACGATGATCTTCTGTGGACCAGGAACACGTCTGCACTCTTCAAAGCTGACTGCAAACTGAAGAAATGCCGGTTAGCTGTATAATGTAAAAAATAGGGTTTTTTCAACTTTGCTGCATATCTCAGGCATTTTTTGGAATTTTGGCACCAAATTTTCAACATGGGGTTTTTGGGACCCCTCCTCATGAATTCTGTCACTGTCATGGTGTTAATCGGGCCTGAAGGGTGATTTCACGGTCACTGCATGAAATCACCTTTCAGGACCGATTAATGAAAATGACAGTGCCAGTGTTCATAAGGTGGGCTCTCAAAAAGCCTATTTTGCAAATTTGGTGAAAAAATTCCTAAAAATGACTGATTCTCAAGCGTGCATTGCACAGTTCCTATGCATGCTTGTAAGTTTGCAAATTTTTAATATTTGCACTCCAGAGTTTCAACATTGCCATTTTACCACATCTTCTTATGAGCAGTACAGCTGTCATTTTTCATATCTCGCCGAAAATGTGTTTCCGCACATGTAGCGCACAATGGTGCAGTCGGTGTGCAAAAGCAATGTTTGAGACAGATGAAGAAAATCACAGTGACACCGGTCATGAGCAGAGGTCTTAAAATGACTATGTTGAAAATTTGGTGAAAAATTCCAAAAATGACTGTTTTAGGGCGTACATTGCGTGGTTCCATACTGCAGCTTCATAAGTTTACAAATTTTTATATTTGCCGCTAGGTTTTCAACATTGCCATTTTACCACACTTCCTTATGAGCAGTACAGCTGCCATTTTCACATCTCACCCAAAATGTGTTTCCGCACATGTAGCGCACAATGGTGCAGTCGGTGTGCAAAAGCAATGTTTGAGACAGATTAAGAAAATCACAGTGACACCGGTCATGAGCAGAAGTCTTAAAATGGCTATGTTAAAACTTTGTTGACAAAAGTCCATAAAATGACTGTGTTACGAGTGAGCATTGCGCAGTTTCCATGCACCCTTGTAAATTCATGAATTTGTAATATTTTCAGTCCAGATTTTCACCAGTGGCATTTTTCCACACTTCCTTATGAACAGTACAGCTGTCATTTTTCACAATATGGATGAAATGTGTTTTCACACTTTCAGCACAGAAATGCATGGTCGCTGTGGGAAGTCATTATTTGGGACAGATAAAGAAAATCACAGCGACACTGTTCATGATCGGAGGTTCCAAAATGCCTGTGTTGACAATCTGCTGTAAAAAATCCCCAACTAATTACATTACGGGTGTGTGTTGCACAGTTTCTCTGCACGCTTGTGACTTCACCAGTTTTTTTTTATATTTTCACTGCAGATTTTCAACATTGCCATTTTTTACACCTCCCCATGAACAGTACAGCTGTCATTTTTTATATCCTGTTCAGAATGTGTTTTTGCACCTGTGGTGACAAATGCCGTAGTCGCTGTGCAAAAGCAGCTTTCGGCTAGCAAACTAATATTGTCACTGTTCATGAGGTGGGGGTCACAAAAAAACCATGTTGAAAATTTGGAGTGAAAATACTCAGCGAATGCACCTGAGGTGTTGGGGTTTCCGACCACAATGCCCCACCCTGTAGAGAATGACAGGCATCAGGGCTGTGACTTGGGATTGTTGCCTGCAATGCTCATACCATTCCACCCCCACCCACACCCTGCAGCCACTGAGAGGCATCGAGGTGTGCCTTGGACTCTTCGGCCCCAAAGTTCACCCCATTCTCCTATACCGCACCCATCTCACCGTATTTCCTGATGGAATGGGGTGCATATAAGGGCCAAAGACCCCAAAGCACGCCTTGACAGTTGTCGGTGTCTGCAGGGTAAGGTGTGGTGAAATGGCATGGCCGTTATGCCTGATGACCCAAAGGCACACCCCAATGCCTGTCTGTCTCTGCAGGGTGCTGGTGGGGTTGGCTTCAGTTCAATACTTCACTGCCATTCCTATTATGCAGCTCTGTAACTCCTACACTACCAATGCCAATGCCAATGCCAGCAAGCAAACATTCGGCATTGACAAATGCTTGTTTTATTTACTTTTTATTTATTGTCCTCAGAAGGCCCACTGAGCTGAAGCTTGTAGGTGTGCCCCATGTATCACAGGATGGAGAGCTGACAGACTTGTTTGGGGTCACACAGACAGTATGCAAGTGGTGGCAGCTGGCAGATTTTAACTGAATTTAAATTCAGACCCTGGTTTGCTACATTATTCTGGTTCATACTGGTGCTCTGACCTTTACTACAAATTACTAAATTAAATAAAATTATTATTTACATTTTTTTTTGTATTCAAGGGAAGGCCCATGGAGCCAAAACAGGTAGGTGTGACCCAAGGAGCACAAGGAGAAAAGCTGACCGACTTGTTTGGGGTCACACAGTAGACAGTATGCAAGTGATGGTGGCTGTAAGATTTATGTTTTTAACTAAATTTCAGACACACTGGTCTGCTATATTATTCTGGTTTGTTCACACTGGTGCTCCGACTTATAAAAGGAAAAAAAATCAGGGGTCACCTCACCCCTTGGCCTAACCCTGTCTAAAAAAGCCTACAGCTGATCCTAAGATGACTGGCTAACACAAGCTAGCACTGCACCTACTAGCCTCTGCCCACTCACTTGTCACTTTCCCCTCTTCTCCACTCCCCCACCTGCTGGCTCACAGAAAACTATTTTTAAAATGTTCACCCCCAAATGTTTTTTTGGCTTTTCTTTTTGCAGGGGAGAAAGAGTTACTAAACTGCACTTTGCAGACTGCCTGCCTGCTGCCTCAGTAACGTTCACTTACCCCTCTCCTCCCCTCCCCCACCCTCTGTTTTTCACTGCACAGATTTTCTCTTACCTACATTTTTTTCTAATTCTTATTTCTTTAATCTCAGTTTTTTTAAACCCTCAATTATTTGAGGATGAGATGACCCTCGAATTAAGTAATATTTGTTTTTTGTTATAGCCACTGTGCTGCTGATGACAAGCCGAACATGAAGCAGTGGAGAGCTGCTACTTCTCTCTCTGATGTCTGTCATGCACTGAGCACAGCCAGCATATAAAGTTAACCACATAGGTTCCTCCCGGCCCAACTCAATCAGGTGCCACCCATGGATGTTCTCGGTGCCATGAGGAGACATGACAGAGAATGTCTCTGTCTGCTCCCTCCTACAGCTCTCTCCCACCCAAAGGCTAGACATATGCAGTCTGCAGCATGTCAGTCCCACTCCAGCTGCCCTCTGACTCCTTGTGTTGCCACCAACTGAATAGTGCAGAAAACAAGGAGCTATCCAAACCATTCTAAACAGTAAAAACTGTTCGGAAGTGGTTCAATTGCCATTGCTGCTGCTGGTTCGGGGGTCTAATTTTGCCCAAACTGGTTTGCCGTACTCTAACAGAATGTCAGGACAACAGGGTAATCCTGAGAAAAGGTACCTAAATTATTCCTGGTTGGAGATGACAACTTCAGACATGTAGAAAGACAAAAAATCATTCAGTTCCTTCAGATAGATGGAAGTAGGATTCCCATCTAACAGACAATAATTGTTGGGATTGTTCAACTGCAACGATTCTTCCTCTAGATAATCTGCAGTATTCATTACAACCTGGCCCCCTTTATCGGCTTGTTTTATGACAGCACTGTCCATCATGGAGAGTTCTTTAAGTGCTGTAACCTCCTCGGCACATAAACTATGAGGGGCACCAATAGTCTTTTCACTCAATAGTCCATCCCCCTCCTGCTGTACCAACTTCTCAAAGGTAGATATTGCTAGACAGATGGATTTGTGAGGGCAAAAGGTCAAGGTGGGCTTAAAGGTGTTGCGATTCCATATGGAATCTTGATTGAAGGACTTGCACTATTTATGTAAGATAACTTTTGATGCAATTTTTCAGTTATAAAAACTTAAAAATTTGGAGATTCATTTGTTAGATAATCTTCAGCAGCTTGTTGCTACATGAAGAAGTTAACGTTTTACATTCGCCTGTGCTCATGCGCAAAGAACGTCTTCTCACAGGATGACTTTTTGGAGGTATGTGATCCTCCTAACCAATGCAGTGCTCAGTGTAGCAGGCACAACCCTACCGCACGAATAGATGCCTAGTTGTCTCTGACAACAGTTCAACTGCAGTGGTCTTCGCTTGAAAGAAAACCACCGCTGCAATCAGTGGTGGTAATGTGTGTATATTTAGCATATTGACGCCCTCATTTTCCATCGCTGATCAAAATCCCTCATGCTTCCTCCCTCTGCTGCTGTCCTCCCCACTCCTTCATCATTGCCCTCCCTGTTGTGTGGCAAGGGGGTGCCCAATCCCCCTCAACTCATGCACCCCGCCAAGCACACTGTGTGACCAACGGGGGTGCCCAATCCCCTGTCACCTCCAGCACCCATCCAACAAATACCCAGGTGGCACACTGAGAGCCCACCCCAGCCACATGCTCTTGCACCCCCCAGTACACTGTATGGCAGACGGGGGTGCCCAGTCCGCATCAGTTCCAGCCCCCCTGCCAACAAACACCTAGGCGGCATGCTGGGAGCCCAACTCAGCATGCCAAAAGCTTCCAGCATTGTCATTTCTTTTTTCCCTGTAAAAAAAAGAAAACAGTTCCTTGTTGTCTCTGGTGCCCCCCCACAGCCACCCTCTGTGCACCCCACACCCCCCTCACCCCATACTTACCTCTGGAGCCTGGCGTGACAATCTTCGGTGGACCAGGAACACTTCTGCACTCTTCAAAGCTGAAAACAAACTGAAGAAATGTCAGTAAGGTGTATAATGGCATAAATGGGTTTTTTTCAACCTAATTGGATATCTCGGCCATTTTCGTGAATTTTGGCGCCAAATTTTCAACATGGGGTTCTTGGGATCCCATCTCATGAATTCAGTCACTGTCATGTTGTTATTCAGTCCGGAACGGTGATTTTGTGGTCACTGCATGGAATCACCTTTCGGGACTGATTAATGAAACAACAGTGTCACTTTTCATAATGTGGGCTCTCAAAAAGCCTATATTGCAAATCTGGTAAATAAAATTCCAAGAAATGACTGTCTTATGAGCGTGCATTGCGCAGTTTTCATGCACACTCGTAACTTCGTGAATTTGTAATATTTTCGCTCCAGATTTTCAACACTGGCATTTTTCCACACCTCCTTATGAACAGTACAGCTGTCATTTTTCACATCCTGGCCAAAATGTGTTTTCATACTTCTGGTGCAGAATAGCGTGGTCACTGTGGGAAATCAGTGTTCAGGACAGATTAAGAAACTGACAGACACACTGTTCTTGAGCAGAGGTCCTAAAATGCCTATGTTGAAAATTTGGTGACAAAAGTCCATAAAATGACTATGTTATGAGTGTGCATTGTGCAGTTTCCACTCACACTCATAATTTTAAAGATCTGTAATATTTTCACTCAGAATTTTCAACATTGTCAATTTTGCACACCTCCTTATGAATAATGTAGCTGTCATTTTTCACAACCTGCCTGAAATGTGTTTTCACACATCTGGAGCACAATGGCACAGTCACTGTGGGAAATCAATGATCGGGACAGATTAAGAAAATCATAGTGACAGTATTTATGAGCAGAGATCACAAAATGCCTATGTTGAAAATCTGATGAAAGAAGTCCATGAAATGACTGTGTTATGAGCGTGTGTTGAGCAGTTCCCATGAATGCTCCAAAGTCCGAGAATTTTTAATATTTTCACTCCATATTTTCATCATTGCCATCTCTTCACACCTCCCTATGAATGGTACAGCTGTCATTTTCCAAATCCTGCCCAACTGTGTTTTCGCACATGTGGCGCAGAATGGCACAGTTACTGTGGGAAATCAACATTCAGGACAGATTTACAAAATCACAGTGCCACTGTTCATGAGTAGAGGTTAAAAATGCTTTTATGAGGTGGGGGGTCACAAAAAGGCCATGCTGAAAATTTGTAGTGCAAATACCAGCAAATGCCCAGGGTGTTAGGGTTTCTAACCATAGCATCCCACCCTGTTCAGACTGACAGGTATCAGGGGTGTACCTTTGGACTGCTGGCTGTAATGCTCATGCCATTCCACCCCTACACCCACCCTGCAGTCAGTGACAGGCATAGAGGTGTGCCTTGGTCTCTTCACCCCCCCCCCGAGTTCACCCCATTCTCCTATACTGCACCCACTACAGTGTTTCTCCTTATGGAATGGTGTGACTATAAAACCAAACACCCCAATGCACACTTCAACACTTGTCAGTGTCTGCAGGATAGGGTGAGGTGAAATGCCATGAGCATTATGGTCGATGATTCAAAGGCACACCCCAATACCTGTCGATCTCTGCAGAGTGGGGGTGGGGTTGCCATCACTTCAGTACTTCACTGCCATTTCTATTCTGCATCTGTCTAACTCATGCACTTCCAATGGTAATACCAGCAAGCAAACACTCAGCATTGACAAATGCTTGTTACAAGTGCCGCTGTTACAGCAATTGATGAGTACAGTTAAAGTGGATGCTGCAAGAAACTTATGTATGATGTGGCTCTAGTCGCCCTGCCCTCTGATGAAGAGCCCACAGGGGTTCGAAGCACTGGGGCTTTTCTGCTCTATTACTGTACTACCCGTTTGCATATTAAAGCACTGAGCAGATTCCTTTGTATTATGTCTTCTTTTACGCACCTTTTTGTGGGTTTGCTATATCGTTTATTTTTAGGTGCTGCATTTTACTTTGAGTGACTGGTGGTTTTTGTTTGATTCAGTGTGACAAGGCGACAGGGAGACCTAATGGAATGCTGGGGTGCATAGGAAGAGTTATAAAATGGAGAGAGAAAATCCTGCTTCCTGATTGGTTATTACCTGTGCATGAAATGTGTTCCATGCACAGGTAATAACAAGTTCCTATAAGCGGGACCACATTTGGAAAAAAAAAAAAAAATCACTGTGCGATTTAGAACTTAGATTTTTAAATGCCACCATTTGTTTTTTTCCCCATTATCGAATGAAAACAAAAGTAATCACAAAAGTCCACCTCAAACAGGGTTACAGCTAACAGCAGCATGTGTTTTAAAAATTAACTTAAAAAAGATATGTACCTTATATTTTATTTCAAAAAGGTACTGATGTATCCTGTGTCTGTGTTCCCAGATGATGATCCCACTGGGCTCCCACAGCCTGCCTCCCCTCAGTGTGTCCAGTCAAAATTGTGCTCCCACCTCAGCAGTTCCTAAACTTAAATCAGGTTCTTTAAACTGTAATGTTCCTTTTTTTTAGGCAAGGTGATGGGGAAGGGGGTAGAAATACTTCAGTTCATTTACTCGCCCCTATGAAAATGCTGTCTCCTCCATCTGCTCACTGCAGGTGTACTTGTTAACAGAAATAAATAACCACTAAAGATCGGTCTCCCATCCCACAGTCACAAAACAATGTGTTTTCCTTTACTCCAATACACAGTGGGGAGAAATGAGCTCCCCACTTCAATACTCTAAGTAAAGATACTAGGTGGCAGAAGAACTATTTTATGCCAGATTGTAATAATATGTTTTTTATTTACACATACTGTAAATTGAGTTTTTCTTACATGAAAAGTAAAAAAAAAAAAAAGTAGCTCATTTTATGAGTGCAATAAGACACTCCCGGGGGTGTGCATGAAACAGATTTTACTGCACTTCAAGGGGCTGAAGGCACTCAGCCTGCAGCCTCATGTCTCACTACAGCCCTGGGGCCGTGGTAAAATCTGTTCCATGAACACCCCATCATGTGTTATTGCTTATGTATCACCAGCAGAAAGAGGGAGGTAGTGAGCCCTCTGTATGGATCACTGGTGAGACCTCACCTGGAGTACTGTGTCCAGTTCTGGAGACCTCATCTCTGGAAGGACAGAGACAAGGTGGAGGCAGTCCAGAGCAGGGCAACTAAATTGGTACAGTATCTGCATAAAAAGCCCTATGAGGAGAAACTGAAGAACCTCAATATGTACACTCCAGAGGAAGGGGGGGAGATATGATAGAGACTATCAAATACTTCAAACCTCACTTTCATAAATAAGGTACAAGAAGGAAGCATGTTTCAGAGAAAAAGATGCTCAAGAACAAGGGTCATGCTAAGAAGCTGGGGGGGAGACTCAGAGGAGATGTAAGAAAGTGCTTCTTCACAGAAAGAGTGGTGCATGCCTGGAACAGCCTCCCAGCAGAGGTGGTGGGGGGTAAAGATTGTAGCAAGGTTCAAAAATGCATGGGACAGGAATAACAGAAAATTAATGGTACAGCAAGGTGGGGTGGTAGAGCTGGAGGTTAAGTAGGCTCTATAGTAATACAGTAGGTAGGGGAAAATAAGCAGACTAGGTAGGCCAAGAGGTCCTTATCTGTCATCAAATTCTATGCTTCTATGTTCTCAAATCCAAATTCAACCTGGATTTGGCAAATCCAAAACCAAATCCACCCAGCTTTGTCCATCCCTGCTCTGTCTTGTGTATGTGTGTGTTGGGGGGGTCTGACAATGCAACCATGACTACAGCCATATTGGAACTTCACTGACACACTGGAACTGATGCTCATAAAAAGCACAGTCTCCTAATAATTGAGATGACTCTTAATCAGAACAAAAGGTGTGTCCCGATTAAGCATTTTCTACTGTATAATTATTTTATTTAGAAAAGTCACTCAGAATAATTTGTTTTGGGACAGACTAGCAACTACTGTATAAAAGTACAAAGAAATTTCAAAGCGTAACAAAGCACAAACATGGGAGTGGGGCTTGTCACTGGGTTACAATACAGTTTAATGCCTTTATAACTTTTATTTTTAATACTGTATGCAGATTGTATTTATTATATGGTATGCTCCACTAGTATTCTTCCTCTTTTCCTGTATTCTGTCTCCTTTTCCTCCAGGGCTGTGGGGTTTGTGTTGAGTACTGTATTTGCTTGCTCACTATAACTGACTTACTGCACCAAAGGCTTTCGCTGTATTTCACAAATTTTTCAGCATGTAATTTAAGCTCCACTGCTTGGGGGGGTTATGCCTTTATTCAACATGCTTTGATACAGGCAGCAAATACATCATGGCAACGTCAAAACACCAGCATGTAGACATGTATGCTATGTGAGTATTAAGCAGCCTGAACCATGACTGCAGAGGAGAGGAGGATGTTTCATTCTTTGACATTTGGGGAACAAAGCTTTCACTTTCCATTACTGTCTCCTGCTCCAGTAATGGCACTTACCTGATTACAAGTAGATCTGAAACTAACACACAGCATGATATCTATGAAGAACAGTAGATAAGTAAGACTTAATGATCTGGGGAAGGGCACCGGAGAGTAAATCATTTCAATTTCATTTGTTTTTCTGAAATGGATGTGCAGGAAATGGAAATTGATTTAGAGTCACAACACACATAATTTAACTGAGCTTTCCAAATCATTGAAATTGTACATTTTTATCAGATATGACATGCCAATAAAATTCATCAACCAAAAAAAGGTACTGTAAAAGACCAATGCAATTGAGCAAAGAGGAAAGCACTAGTATTAAGAACGAGCACACATCTTTTAAAAAGTACAGGGATCTAGTAATGGGATAGCAAAGATTATTTCAAACCAATTAAAGAAGCAATAAGAAATAATAAGCATTAGGTAAGAGACCATCCTAACTGACAACAAAGGGGGTTTCAAGTGCAATAAATCAATTAGGAAGTTTGGCAAGTTGCCCAATCTCAACTAATCAATAAAAATACCTGATCTGAGAAATCCAAATCATTTCATGAAGCTCCTACATTCAACAGTCCATAAAAAAAAAAAACACAGCATAGAGCTAGTGGAGACAAATAAAACCAGAGCAACTGTCTGCATGTGTTAATGCCAGCGCATCTCTAATGGGGACATAGGTTTATTAAGTATTCAGCCTAAAGTCTACTTTAAATGTGGCTTGTCCCCAATATGCCACTGTGAATATTTTGTACTAATATAAACACATTTAAAAATGGAAGGCCAGAGCTGCCCTGGGGAACCGCTTGCCGGTGACTTCTGTTAGCAACCTGAGCTCAGTTCACTATTTTGGGTCAGCAACAGGTTGAGGAATTATCTATGTGGACTCCCTCAAAGAGAAGTTGGTTAGCCAGATGCATGTTTACTGCCTGGTGACACAGGGAGTCAACCGAGCATAGTTTCTCGCTGTGGCAGGGAATGGACATCCGCTGGCTCCATGTTGGCACTCCGTTGAATGATCATCCTTGGAGTCCATGCCATTCTGTCTTCTGGGATGCATGGGCAGAGAAATGAAGAAAATCATGCTGGTGGCAGCATGACAGTGCCAGTGCTCTTGCCGTATGCTTCCATTAACTGGTCTTGCATAAAATTGTGTTCTGGAGGGGGAATGCCTCTGAAGGTTTCACCATGGAATATGACCAATCCAGGTAAGAAGGTTGCTGGAAGAGACATGAGGTAGGGCAGCAGGCAAGTAGGAGCACACAACCTTGATTAAATAAATGCAGGGTCAGAAAAAGAAAATACAGTAAATCATACATACTGATATTTCCCTTCTGCTGTATCTCGATGAGTTAATTGTCCATGCCACTGGTAATGACCAAATGTATTGTATGAACACAGAAAGAGTAATGTGTTGCATTACATAGCAATAATACATGAGAGGGTGGGCAGTATTGGGCTGTATCCTCCCATCCAGGGGGGTAATGAGGCCTGACACTACAGGCAAGGGGCCTCGTGGCCCTTAAAAGGGTTGATCAAGCCAGTACAGCCAACACTGGAGTGTATTATTGCACTTAGGAAATGGGTTATTCCATTTCATTTCATTGCACACAGTAGCATTTAATTGTTTTGCCAGGAGAAGCTCCATTGAGCAAAGCTCATTTACAGATAATCTTCTGTAACTTGTACTGTTACCCATTCTTGAGCCTGCTTAAGACCTTTACCCGTCCTTTAGATTATTGATTGTTAGAAGCTCAGACCCATGTATTATATTAATTTTGCAAATTTCTTGATTTGTACAGTGCATTCCTATGTATTACTTATCCCACTCCCCTTCTCCCCAAGGACGCATCTGGAAATGAGCGGCCATCGCTCAGTATGCCATTCCTAGTGAAACTTTTGAAATAAACAAACAAATAAATAAATTTGCAAGGAGGTCCTAGTTAGGACAATACAGTACAGAAAATCAAAGGAATGAAAAGTATACAGGATGAAGAATAGAGCAAAGTACAAGCAGTGCATACTTTGATAAGCCAAATAAGATGTACTGAACAGAAAGAAAACAACTATATAAAACATAAAATGATAAGAGATTAAGGTTGTTACAGTTGAAATGACATTAAAACAGCACTCAATATGCAATCAAAACAGCAGCAGAGAGTCTAGGAACAGGTACAACTACCAGTGCAATAGGTATCGACCAGTATTTTGAAGGTATGAATGCTCATGATTAAGTTCATTTTGAAGGAGGCCTGAAATTTGTTCCAATGTGTTGGAGCAAGCCAGCTGAAAGGTTATTGGTAACTTTTTAATAAACTATTTAAAAAATGAAAAAAAAAATGAATTAAATATTAATAAACAAAGTGTAAAAATTACTTTTCTCATAAAGTAATCCCTCTACTGGTATACCTGCCAGAAGATGGTACTGCTATTTTGAATAGACTGTATCAGAGTCATTTTAATTTTTTCCTGACTTGCCCCTCCACTGCTTCTGGAACCATAGCCGTAACTGAAGCTGGTAAATGGGGTGGTACAGTGGACTAAGATGTTGTGTGTTGACTCCCCCATTACTACCAGGACTGTATTATCAGTGACTGGAATGGCAGAAATCTTACCATCATGATCGGGGTGGCACAGCAGGCTCAGGGGATACCTGGAGGGATGGTGCTGCATGAGTGGAATGCTCTAGCACTGCACTCACTTGCATTACTTTTAAAATAATCATTTTGTCAGTATTTAGCTTGCAATGGAAAATGGGATGAGTGTGGGTAAAGAGCAGTGAGCTGCTGATGTGAGCAGTGAGGCAGCAGTTGGAACACGATCGAACAAGCAAGAATCTGAAGTGCTTTGGATTGGAAATTATGCTGACATGGGACCTAGAGCAGCAGTAAAGAGTGAATATGTCACTGAGGTAATTTCTTACTGCTTTTTTCTTAAATACACATACACTGACACTGCAAAAAGACAAATAACCTCAGTATGCAAGCACTGAGGCAATATTTACCCCAAAGGGCAGGAAGCCAAGTTTCAAAGAAATACAAAATCACACATACCCCCATAATGCAAAGCATCATGGTCTGTATATGCAAATCACCACACAATATTATGCTGGTTCAACTTTAAGCAGAAATGCATGGTGCCAAAAGGCCTCTCACACAGTTTGCAAAGGGTGCCAACAGAAGACACAGACAAGTGTTTTGTCCTACCAGGACTCATCAGTGTACCTCGTCTGTATAACACCCAAGTGGAATAAATCAGCTACGCTAAGAAGGTCTATCTGGGTCATGTTGTGGTGAACCCAATAAAAACAAAAAACAAGTTAAAAGACAAAGAAGCTCAGTAAGCAAGCATTGAGGCAATGGTCACCCCAAAGGGCATTGGTCGGGAAGTCAAGTTTCAAAGAAATACAAAATTGCATATACCCCCATAATGTAACCATCATGTGCTGTATATGCAAACACCACAGAATATTATGCTGGTACTGACGCTGCAGTTGTGGGGGGAATGCAATCCCTAGCTCACTTGCTCACTAAGCAAGAAATAAAATGGCTGTTAGAGAGAATTTCAACATTTCATTTAAGCTCACTAATTTAGTTATGAAAATGGCAGGCAGATACTTGGACTAGTTAGTCACTGGTCTCTGCTGCTGGATACCTGCATGAGTTCTGCATGCAGTGTGCTATTAGCCAATCAAGAGGCTTGGTTTATCCCACCCATTTTCTAAATCATAATAGATCATCTTTAAAAAGTTATTCAGTTATTTACTTATAGTAAAGTAAGAATTAGAACAGTGACAGTAAATACTAACAAGTAATAGTAATATCAGAGTGAAGCAGCAAGCAAACAATCTGACCAGATCTCTTTAAAAAATTTACAACATGACAATGTTTATCAGAATAATATGAAATAATTTCAAACAACATTATTCTGTCAAACAATCCATACACAAATATCTCCAGGATGCATCTGGAAATGAGCTGTTAGCAGCTCAGTATGTCTTTCCTGGTAAACATTTTGAAATAAATAGATATAGCTATTATCACTCCTGTACGAATGTGTTGTTCAGCAGATCATTCCAATGTGAGTGAGTCTGAAAGCTCCTGCTCTAGAGTGCTGTTGCTAGAAGCACCATCACTGTGCCTTGCTGATGATCCAAGCAGGAGAGTGAATGCATTTTGTGGCAGTAACAAAAGAGAAGAAGACTTTTTTTTAGATATGTAAGCGATAAGTGGAAGACTAGGGGTGGGACCAATGCTTCAAATAATGGTATTTAGACATATTTTATGTCCAGACATAGACTGTCTGGAGTCATTTATGTCTGTATAAGCATCTAGGTTAAATGACAGATGTCCATGTTTTCTGTTATGGACATCATTTCAGCAGTTACCAGTCCTGTTTCATTGAACTAAGCTGACTACAGACTGATTAACTGTTGTGTGTGTGTGTGGGGGAGGTGGCCTTGTCATCAACGTGGGTTGCCTCAGCACAGTGAGTAAGAAATAAAAATTAAACTGAACAACTATCAGCCCTTTTTCACTGTGAACTTATCAGCAGGGTCTGCACAGCTGCATTGTTTGTGTTAGTTGGATGGAAAATAAATCCTCCAGACTTTTTTGGTCACTTGCCTCATTGCCCCAGCCCCCTCTCTTGACCTCCATGCTGTACATCATCTGACTGCAAAGCAAAGCAGACCTGATAGCAGGCAGCTCCTCTTACACATGCCAAATAAAGCAAATGGCACCTAGACTATAAGACACAATCCATGTCAAGCAGGCAAATTTAGGAGATGGCGGTAATTATATACGCTCCCTTCAGTGCCTTTATTAGATTAAATCTCACTGTATAAACTGCAGAAGATGAATGGCATAACAGTTAAATATAAGCCCAATATCACAGACTCCCAGAAGGGCTGTGGACAAAACCAGGTGTGGGGACTGCCTGTACAGCTTACTTCAAGACAATTCCCAAACTACTTTGCCATTTTGCACCTTAAAACTTAGCTGCCAATATTGGCTACAGCTACACGAGTTACTATGTCCTGGTTCTGGTGCAGATCCAGTGTGTCCCCCTACCCCATTTGCTGCTTCTCTGTCTCTGATACTAATGTGCTGGCATAGCTGCAAGGCCATTCTCTGCAAAGACCAGATGTGCTCAGCTCTGAGATTCTCTTCTTCTTTAATCTGTTTGGGAAAAAAGTAGTTATATTTTCCTGGGGGTAAAATCTTGAGGGCACTAATACTGTAGCAGGCTTCTGGAGATGGCATCACTGGTCACTGAATACCAACCAGCTGAAGTGCATCATATCCAGGGTCAGTTGGTTGAAAGTGCAGTGGTACAGCTTTGCTAGACTAGAGAGCAGTGTCAAAATGCCTAATACAGGGGTAGGTAGGGCTTACATTTACCCTGCATTTTTTCATGAAGAACGTTTGCCATTTTGATTGTTAAATTAAATATACTGCTTTTCCTGTTCCTGTAGTCTACGGTGTTCTTAGGTAAACATATGCAAACACTGTGGTGGAAGACAGTAGACTGTTATTGAATGTAATAGTGCCAGGGGAACAAGATTAAAAAATGTGTTTATTATTTTTTTTTAAATGCTTGGTACTACTTGATAGAATCTGTGTCATGACGACAGTTTAACAGCTGATGGACCTAACCTTTGCTATTGTTATTATTCATCTCTGCAGTTTACATATGAAGGAAATTCAAGTAAGATGTAAGAAGAGGTGGAGAAAAAAAATACGAGGTTTTTGGGAATGCTCTGGTTCTTTTCTGGAATATGAACCTACTCAAGACAGTCTGCCATAAAAGTGTGGCAATAGAGTTGCAGCCAATTTTCACATAACTGTCTGCATGTTCGATCATGCAGCACCACTTTGGGGGGGGGGTTACAAGACCACTGAAAACCAGGTCCAGTGCATCCGCTGTGTCTTGGCATGGGAGAGGATTTTTTTCTTTTGTACCCTGTCATTCCAGGACCCTATCATTCTTGTCACTCTCCTCTGACTCCTTTGATGTGTGCTGGTGGTATTGGTAAATCCTATTACTGGTGATAGCTAGCTAGTGCTAGCATGCAGTACAGACAGACAGTGGTGCATCATCAAAGCCAACTGCTGTCTTGCAGTTTTGGTTTCAGGATAAGTGCAGACTGACTGTTGTTGGTTAGTATGTTTTGGGTAAGAGAGAAAATAGTAAGAAAATGCATTTTGGTACAACAGAGCCCATGGGTTTCTGTCAGGCAACTCATTTGTAAGTCAGTATAGCTGAGCCTGGACAAATACTTTTGTTCAGTGTTCACAGATGAAAAAGACTGGGAGGGGCCACAAAAATGTAACAGGAGTATTTGAGGGAGGGAGGTGGGCATGTGTCCATTTTCAGAGGACAGCATCCTGAAGAGACTCACACATCTGAAAGTGGACAAAGCAATGGGGCCAGACAGGGACCACTCAATGGTGTTGAGAGAGCTCAGGATGGTATTTGCTACACCTCTTATGGACAGATTTAGCAGCTCTTTGGAAACAGGAATGCTCCCAGAGGAGTGAAGGAGGGCAGATATAGTCCCACTAAACAAAAGTTGTAGAAGGGAAAAGGCTGGCAATTACAGTCCAGTCAACCTGACTTCAATGGTGGGAAAGTCAATGAAATCACTGTTGAAAAAAAGGACTGTGGAATATCTCATACCCAGTGGTTTACAAGACCTGAGGAAATGTGTATTCCCTGGGGGGGACAGGGGTGATAGCAAATGAATCAAATAGATTTCTTTGACTGGGTGACCATGGAGCTAGATGAGGGTGGAATGATGGACGCAGTCTATCTAGAGTTCAGTAAGGCATTCAACACCATTCCACATAGGAGATTAATAAGCAAATGGGGTAGCTTAGCAGTGGATCCAAAGGGGTTAAACTGGATAAGAAATTGGTTGAGAGATGGGCGATAAAGGGTGGTGGTAAACACAGTTCACTCTGAGGAAGGGAGGGTGACCAGTGGAGTGCCTCAGGGATCAGTGCTGGGGCTGGATCTTTAATGTCTTTATAAGTCACATTGTTGAGGAGCTGGAAGGGAAGATCTGCCTCTTTGTGAATTACACCAAACTCTGCAAGAGGGTGGACACTCCGGGGTGTGTGTGAAATGAATGAGTAGTGACCTGAGAAAACTTTAGGAGTGGTCAAGGGTATGGCAGTTGGGATTCAATGCAAAAAAGTGCAAAATAATTAACTTGGGGCAAAGAAACCCAGGGTCAGAATACAAAATGGGGGATAGAACTGATGACCACCAAACAGGAAATAGACCTGGGAGATGATCATAGTGGATGACTTAAAGATGGCCAGGCAGTGTGACAAGGCAGATGGGAGGGCAAGTGAGATGCAGGGGTGCATAGGAAGGGGTATCACCAGCAGAAAGAGGGAGGTGGTTGTAATGATGCCATGATATGCTACCAAAATATTTTGTGTACATGTGGACTGATAGAAGCTTGCAATGGTATAATCTAGTGACTGCTTAGGATCTGCAATGAAAGCCAATAAGGCCCTAAAGCATTTTGGACTGTAGTTATGAAAAGCCAGAACCAAGCTGAAGTCAGCTAACTGAGTGAAGCTTTCAACATAAACATAAACGGGGTAGCTTAGGAGTGGATCCAAAGGGGTTAAACTGGATAAGAAATTGGTTGAGGGATGGGCGATAAAGGGTGGTGGTTACATAACATGCACAAAGGTATGAATACAAACAATGTATAGCAGCTTTGCATAGATGCCTCATATGAGATAACATGTTTTGGCCACACAAACACAAAGCTTCAGAGGTTACCATAAGCTCAGGGAAAAATGCATTTCTAATAAAGTTATAAAATCACATGAGATTACTTCAAGCTCAGGAAAAGATATATTTTCTGAGAAAGTTAGGAAAAGATATTTTCTCAGGAAGTCATAAATAGCATGTGTATGGTGCTGTCTGTCTGTGTAAGAATAGTATACAGTAAATACCTACTTGCACCCTGATCGATTAGCTGAGCTAGCTAGCTACTCCAGAAGAAGAAAAACAGGAACTTCAGTGGGCCAGCACTGTAGTCTCCCTCTGTGAATAGCAATCTAGGAGCTTGGCTGTCTGTTGTAAGTTACCTGATTTCTTATTATGTCATAGTAATGTTTTGGACTGTTGCCTGTAGCCTTCCTCTGCAATAAGTGTAACCAGGTCGCTATGTAACTTTTATTTACAACCCCTGCCTTGCGGGCTCAACAAGGTTGAGGGGCCTGGGCTCTGTTTCAGATGGAAAAAGAGGGTTCTTTCCCAGGATAACTTGTTTAATGTGGTGCCTCTTCCCAGAGTTAAAATATAGTGGGCCAGCGGACTGTGTGGTACAACCCTCTTGAATGCTATACCTACCCACCTCCCCTCACAGTCACCCCACACACAGAATGCCAGCTTTTATTATACTTCAGAAAAACTTATGCAGTTAACAGTGACTGCCAATAATATGTTTGCAGACAATGTTGAGCAATAACAATAAATAATTTATTAACAAGGGATGGGGGAAGAAGAGATGCAGGAATAAGTTAACGATTTGATGAAGCAATGTGTAAGGATGTCAGCATTAACACCAGTGCCCATCCCCCAGGGCAATAACACACTGTTTGACAGGCCTCTTCCCCGCTGGTACCAGTGCCCCTAAAGTCAATCTGGGTACCCATGTAAAGAAGATGTTGCAGGCCTGAACGGTACAGCTGGGTGGCAGATGTAGATGCACTTTGGATTTCGCTTAAACTAAGAATTTTGAACAACTTGTTGTAACTTTCCAGGTCAGAGCAGGCACGGACTTTACTCATGGTTCTGAAGCACAGTTCACACAGAGTCTGAATAGCAGCAGCAGATTCAATCAGTCAAGCTGGGGCCTCGAACTGTAGAAACAGGTCTGCAGCTTACAGTACTTGGCTGTGGCATAATGCTTGCAGCTTGTCACTTTCTGGCAGTGTAGCAGACTCCGATAGCTTGTCACCTTCTTGGCTGCTTCATCAGTGATGCTGGAACAGACAGAACTGGGGACCAAGGCAATGCGCCTACCCCACACGTCCAAGCATGTAACTCCAAGGGGAAGATGATGGGTAATGCCTGGCTGTGACACTACCTGGCCGTTTCCCCTGACTGTCCGTTGCTGGTAGTGGCTCCTATAATTAAGTTCTGGGCACATACAATCCCTTCTTCTTTGCAGCCAGCGGGTGTGAATACAATTGGGAACCACTTCAGCTCACCCCCCAGGACTAGGGGTAGCAAACAGTCTCAAAGGTGGTTCTCAAAGTGCAGGCTCAAACTGCAAATGGCTTTTCTCACTTCAAACTGGATTCCCCAGACAATAGGGATCTTCTATATATTTCTCTGGGCTCTGGTGACTCAACCCAGACAACACCTCAGAGGTTTAGCAGGATACAGTCCAGTCCTCCTCATAGGCTGAGGGCTTCTCTCAGATGCTGCAAAACTGTAGTTACAAAGATCTCTTCAATACACACTCTGCTTTCCACGTGATAGAAAGATTTAGGGAAGTCTCCCAAATTTGGCTGTGGAAGCCTTAGGCCAACTTACAAACATGTTTTCAGTACACTCAGTGCTCTCTTGTCTCTTCAAGGGCCTCAGGCAGAACTGCTTTGAGCTGCATTCTCCCCACCATCTGAGGAGACAAAAAACAGCATCTGGATGGCTGACACAACTGTCCATCTGTAAAATAAATATTCATTAGCTTCATTTGACACAAGATTGGATGCTGCTAAAGGTGCCAAGAACATTGTCCAGACTCCTTCCTAGAAGCCATAACATCCAACATCTGGGCTCCTCAAATCCTGATTGAGAAAAGGAGGGTCAGGGGTTACAAATATGGCTTCCACATATACAGTTTACATGGAGTCCCAACTTCAAAGTCACTTTTAAGGGTTTCTGAATTATTTTAGATATTAATGGCCACATGCCACAATAGGTGTCCCTCTGTTCTGTTATTCAGTTGTGGATTTAACACAGAAAGATTATTTTCCTGCCAGTTGCTAGAGCCATAGCAGTAAGTCCCCAGGCAACAGACAGAAACATGTTCATAGGGTAGCCTCAGCTGTCCTTAAACTTTTTTTTTATTAAAGTATAACGATACAAATTACATATCAACCAACAGGATTAGTACAGTAAATAGAATACAACAATAAAAATGACTCCAAATATCTTAGCTAAGCCATTTTTGCCTCTCAGATTATTTGTATAATTTACTAACTAATAATTTATAAACTGTTTCTGAATTATATAAACTTTTCAAATGGTTGCCAAATGTTATCAAATTTCATTACATTTTCTTGTAAGCAATAATATATTCTTTCAGTTTTATACATATCAATCATAAGATTTAACCACATCTGATGATCTGGTGGGGGAGGATCTTTCCCCTTCATTAATAAGCATTTATGAACATTAATTATAGTCGGCATTATTAGGCTGTGTTGACAGTCATTCATTTGTTCAGATAAGTAACCTAGTACCAGAAACAATCAATATTCTTTTTGACTTTCACTGCTGTGATTTTAAAAATAACCTTGAGGATTTTTTTCCCAAAAGGAATTTAAAATGACACAATCGATAAGCATGTGCTCTAAGGTAACATTCAGATTTTTACACCGGGGGCAGTAATTTGAATATTGAAGATTCATCAGATTTAATCAATGCGGTGTGTAATAAATCATATGTATGATATTAAAATAGATTTGAATCAATCTTGTAGGTAATAATCCCAAATTTTTGAGATTTATAATACGTGCCCAGTTTGTGTCATTTATTTGAGACTTAAGTTTACTTTCCAATTTTTGTTTGAATAAATTCAATGGACTTCCTATATTGTTTAATATCAGAGAATATACTGTATCTTTGATATCATTTTGGTATTATTCTTCAGCATAAGCCGAGTTTCTAGATCATTAAAACATGGTTTATTATATAGAAGTCCTTTTTTTCCAAATAGTTCTTTATTTGAAGATATCTGAAAAAATTATGATTTGGTATATAATAGTGCTGTTTGATTTCCATACAGGAGATCAGACCCTCATTGTTATATAAACAGTTAATCTTGTGTAATCCATTTATATACCATATTCTGAAGCCATTGTCTTCTGCGGAAGGTATAAAGTCTCTATTGAAAATGATTGGGGTATTTGGTGATATCATATTAGTCTGATATAGTTTCCTCATGGTAATATCCCATAGTTTGCAAGTAGTTTGCATAGTGAATAGACTCTGGTTGCCCCTAAAACATGTTTTTCCTGAATATAAAACATGTTTTAAATATTTATATGGTGTTTGGGATCATTTGAGTTGGCATTTTGCCTGATAGTATTCTTGTTGGCACCATTCATATATTATTGAAATGTTTGTTGCTAAATAAAAATAATAAAAATTAGGTAGGGCTAGGCCACCCTCCATTTTGAAAGTATATAATTTGTCTTAAGCCTTGGTCTTTTGCCTTTCCACAGAAACTTTTTTATTTTTTCAATTTTTTTAAAGAAAATATTATTAATAAGAATAGGAAGTGATTGAAACAAAAATAAAAATTTAGGAAGTGTGTTCATTTTAATTATATTAATCCTGACTATCAGTGTTAAGGGTAGATATTCCCATTTATTAAGTTGTAGTTGTGTTTTACATAACAGTGGTTCAAAATTGTTCTGAAAGATACGATCATAATCATTATCCAACTTTATACCTAAATATTTTAGTTCAGCAACTTTTTTGACATGGGGATTAATGCTGTCCTTAAAAGGATCAGAATGGTTTCTACATTCTTTTACACATGCCCACACAATGCAAAGCATCATGGACTGCATATGCAAATCACCACAGAATATTATGCTGGTTCAACTTTAAGCAGAATTGCATGGTGCCAAAAGGCCTCTCACACAGTTTGCAAAGGGTGCTAACAGAAGACATAGACATGTGTTTCGTCCTACCAGGACTCATCAGTATGCCTCATCTGTTTGACACCCCAGTGGAATGAACCAGCTACCCTAAGACAGTCTGGGTTATGTTGTGGTGAACCCATTAAAATAAAAAAACTATTTAAAAGACAAAGAACCTCTGTGTGCAAAGACTGAGGCAAGGGTTACCCCAAAGGGCATATGGCTGAGAAGCCAAGTTTCAAGAAAATACAAAATCACACATACCCACACAATGCAAAGCATCATGGGCTGCATATGCAAATCACCACAGAATATTATGCTGGTTCAACTTTAAGCAGAATTGCATGGTGTCGAAAGGCCTCTCACACAGTTTGCAAAAGGTGCTAACAGATGACATAGACACGTGTTTCGTCCTACCAGGACTCATCAGTATGCCTCATCTGTTTGACACCCCAGTGGAATGAACCAGCTACCCTAAGACAGTCTGGCTGGGTTATGTTGTGGTGAACCCATTAAAATAAAAAAACTATTTAAAAGATAAAGAACCTCTGTGTGCAAACACTGAGGCAAGGGTTACCCCAAAGGGCATATGGCTGGGAAGCCAAGTTTCAAGAAAATACAAAATCACACATGCCCACACAATGCAAAGCATCATGGGCTGCATATGCAGATCACCACAGAATATTATGCTGGTTCAACTTCAAGCAGAATTGCATGGTGCCGAAAGGCCTCTCACACAGTTTGCAAAGGGTCCTACCAGGCCTCATCAGTATGCCTCATCTGTTTGACAACCCAGTGGAATGAACCAGCTACCCTAAGACAGTCTGTCTGGGTTATGTTGTGGTGAACCCAATAAAATAAAAAACTATTTAAAAGACAAAGAACCTCTGTGTGCAAACACTGAGGCAAGGGTTACCCCAAAGGGCATATGGCTGGGAAGCCAAGTTTCAAGAAAATACAAAATCACACATGCCACACAATACTAAGCATCATGGGCTGCATATGCAAATCACCACAGAATATTATGCTGGTTCAACTTTAAAGCAGGAATTGCATGGTGCCGAAAGGCCTCTCACAGTTTGCAAAGGGTGCTAACAGAAACAGAAAGGGTGCTAACCTGTTGCACCACTTGCAACTGTGAGGCGCTACGCCTCGCGATGTATGTGACGGAGCCTGTTTCTTGAGCAACCAACTCACTGGCTGCCTCAGCTGGGCCTACAAGCATTCTTCCATCTTTGATAACAGCTCAGTCTTATCCCAATTGACTTTGTAGCCTGAGTGTTTGCCAAATGTGCATATCACATGGTTAAGCTCTTCACAGGTATTATTTAAATTATCTAAGTAAATCAGAGCATCATCTGCATAAAGACTAATCTTATGATCTACTTGGCCCACTTGTAATCCTTTAATTTTTTCATTTTTGCTAATTATTATTGCTAATGGTTCTATAGCCAATGCAAATATTAAAGGCGATAAGGGGCATCCTTGCCTGACTCCTCTCTGTAAATAAAAACTATTTGAGATGTCATTATTAGTTTTGACTTTAGCTGAAATATTATTATAAAGTATTTCTATCCATAACTGGAATCTTGGTCCAAAATTCATAATTTTAATAAGGGTTTTGATATACTTCCATTCAACCTGATCGAACGCTTTTTCAGCATCTAGGGATAATATTGAAAAATCCTTTTCTTTAAATTTATAAATTAAATTAAGGGTTCTTCTAACATTTGTTTTAAGTTGGCTATTTTGTATGAACCCATTTTGATCTGTATGAATGTTTTGATACAATATTTTGTTTAGTGTGTTTGCTAAGATGTTAGTTAATATCTTAGCATCTGTATTAATTAATGAAATAGGATGATATTAAGCAAATTAAGCATTGGATTAAGCACACAGATACTTTATTAGAAGAAGTAGGTCTCATTTAAGTTAAAAAAAGTGTTTTTTCTGAGGAAGGAGGCAGTATCAGCTTAATTTTCTGAGAGTAGAGAGTGAATCTAATTGGGGGTGTGGCTTAGCAGCTTAGGTGTATAAAAGCAGCTGCCTCCAATTACAGCTTCCGGCTGTTTCTAGCAGAAGAGAACTGGTTGCAGAGCAAGAAACAGTATTCCAGAACTACAGATTTTTTTACTAATTTCCCTCCTTCCCACCCCTCCACCCTCCCACCCAAAGCCAGTTCTAGTTTTATAGTCACTGAATTTGACTGACAACAGGAACTTCCTGTTTGGCAGTAGGAAGGGAAGGATCACTGAGACACATTAGTTTCAGCAACCTTGAAGGAACCAAAAAAAAAAAACTCTTTATCCCCCGGCTGCTGGAGGTCTGAATCCAAGCATGGAGGAAGGAGACTACTGAAGACTACAGGAAGTTCCTGTCCCAAAACAGGAAGGGTGGGAGTTGTAAGGGCACAAAGGCAGTAGGAAAGTAAGTGTAAAATACATAGAGGGAGGAGACAATAAGCATACAAAGCAACAGGAGAGGAGACACAAAATAAGTCAAGATGGGAGTGGTGCAGTGCAATGGCTGTGGAGCAGCAGTGTTCTGGGAGACATTCTGGAGGCTGCGATGCTGCCCTGTTTGCAGGCACCTCTCTGGTCTGAGGGAGGAGGTTGGCCGTCTCCAGGCTGACATGGCTAGGATTCATGAAACCTCTTCCCCCACCCAGGGACCACCAGGGACACCACCGTTATCTCAGAGGTTGCCAAGACAGAGGAGCGGTTGGACCAAGGTGGGCTCAGGGAGGGAGATGGTGGTAGAACAGAGATGCATCCCTCCAGCTGTAGCTCTCCACAGTTCATATGCTGTTCTGGCAAAGAGTGGTTCCTCTATGGAGGCACCCGCAGTGGAGACCAAAGAGGATGCTGGGAACCTCAACAAAGGAGACCCACAGGAGGGTGGCATGAGACCCCACAGGGAAGGAAACAACTTCTGGTGGGGGACTCAATCATTAGGGGGTAGACATGGGGAAGGAAGGGGATAGGGAGGTAAGGTGCCTGCCTGGTGCCACAGCTTGGAGGGACAGGAAGTGAAAACTCAGGATCGTGGGAGCAGCTGCACGACAGAGGGAGCTGGATGTCATTGTCCACATAGGGACAAATGACCTGGCTGTAAATGGGATCAGAGCAGTGCAAGAGGAGTTTGTGGAGTTGGGGAGGGGCTTTAGACAAGTAGCATGTATGGTAACCTTCTCGGAGGTGCTGTCTGTCTATGGCAAGGATGATGCTAGGGTATTCCACACCATGGGATTCAATGAATGGTTGAAAAGCTGGTGTGGAGCTCAGGGTTTTGACTTCTTTGGGGACTGGGAGCCACCTGGAGGGGTGCAGGCTTATACTGGCGTGATGGTCTGCATCTGTGCAGGGGGGATTCAGGATCCTAGGTGACAGGTTTAAATGCTTCATTGGCAAGCATTTAAACTAGCCAAGGGGGGAGGCATTGAAAAGGATCAGGGAAATCCAAGCCTCCCCCCACAAAACGCAGTAGTTAGAGAGGTAAACACCAAGGCAGAGAAGTCAGTAGGGAGCAGAACAGGGATAAATGCAGAAAAAGGTGTTAAGGACAGGGATGGGGCTAAAAGGGGGTAAGGCCATAAAAAGTAAATGGAAGGTGATCAGTCCCAATGCCAGTAGTCTGTGCAACAAGCTCCCTGAACTAGTGACCTTAATGGAAGAGGGATGCTTGGATATTGTGGCAGTCACTGAAACAAGGAACACAAAGAACCATGAGTGGGAAGTCAACATACCAGGATACACAGTAGACCCCGGAGCAGTGGTCAGCAGTTGAAATAGTCAGTTGCAGTTCAATGCAGTTGCAATCAGTTGCAATTGCACTAGATTGCAGTCATAAAATAGTGGAGTTGAAATCCATTGCAGTTGACAATTCCCTGACCCATCCAGGTTTGTTTTTGTGGTGCACTGCAGTGTGTTTTCTCTTTTTTTCTTTCCTGGGGGGAGAAGGGGGGCTGCAAATATCTAACATTCCTCAACCACCGGCACTGAGCCTTAGATCCAATAAGATGCACCCTGGCTCCTGGACACGAAGCATCCACCCATTAGGAGAACTAGAAGGAGGAGCCATGAGCTTGAGGGTGTCTGTGACTGGCTGCACAAGGTGGCAGAGAGAGCATGCCTAGGTAGGAGAGGAGACTGTCAGGAAAGGAGGCATCTGTGTTGTTGTGTCGGCAACAGAGTGAGCAGTGTTTTTTCTGCAAGGACAAAGTTTGGCGGTTAGGCCTTTAATTTAAAAATATGTTAACCGTGTCCACTGTCCTGATGTGTCTAGTGCCCAGAGAGAGACTAGTGTGTGGTTGTGCAGGTCCCAGTCAGTCCTCCAGCAAAGCAAAGCCACAAACATGTGAAGGCAGCAAGTCAGTGGTATGGTCGTGGTCAGGATCAGCCCATGACCCTGTCGGTTGGGCCCATCTGGTGGCTCTCACTCAGTCTTGGTCAGGTCTTCAGAGTTAGCAAGGAGGAGGAGGAGGAGGAGTGGTAGATGCACTAGTTCAGTGCGTGGAGTACCAGAGTGGGGACGTGGGTCTGAGTTGGGGACCGACTGTGTGGGTTTGGAGGAGTGAGCACACAGCTCCAAAACATACTGGCACCACCACTGAGTAGAGCAGCAGCGGCAGCCTGAGCCATGGAGCCACCCGCCGATGCCGACTGAATCATCATCCAACACCTGACCGAACTGGCAACAGGCTATTACAGTGAGCAAGGTACTGTATGGGATGTGTACGTAAGGCCCACCTGGACTGGGCAGTGGGCAGTAGGAAGGAGGAGGAGGATGGTCTCTCACAGACTACTCAGTCTGTCTGTGTGTCTGCTGCATGCTGAGCTGGCTTGTCTGGCTAGTTGAGGGCTTAGGGGTAGTGGGGCTCGAGAGGCCGAACTTGAAAAACCAAGACAATCGATCATCATCATCGATCTACTGCTGGTGGCCCAGCTGGGCTCTCTCTGACTATGGTGGCATTGTGAGTAAGTCAGACTCCCCACAAAGTCATGCAGCAGGCCAGGTGCAGGTGATTGGTTGGTAAGTTCCCTGACCCATAGGAGGCCAGAGCGAGGAGCATGGTCAGTCGGGTCCAATAGATGAAATGTTTGTTGTTTGCCACTGTAGGAACCGGATAGACTAAATAATGAAGTCCTCATGGCAAGATGAATAAACTTTTAAAAAACACATTCGTGTACATGCTGAAAGTCAAAACAAGTTTAGAAACTGTGTCAGAAAATGTTTTTTTAGGGGGCGCTGTTGAGCCCAAGCAACAAGCAGCAACTTTTTAGAGCTCTGTGCAAACAGCTACATAATCTGCTTTAATCCTCTCTTTTTGAGCTCTGAATCACCTTTTCAACAGCACCAGAGAAAAGATTGACTCCAACTTTGCTAATATGGGTAATCCTAAGCGCGATAAAGTGGCTGGAATGTCAGGGAGAGCCTAGGGGCCGAACAGACCAGACGAAACCACATGGGTGGATGAGGCCTCTAGCTCCGGAGAAACCATGACTACCCTAGGAAATAATTGCAGACTCTGATTGCCTCAGTCGCAATTTTAAATCAGAAAATAGATGATTTTAATGGACGGGTAACAGTTCCAGAGACATCGGTAGATGGATTGAAGGGAGAGCTACGAGTCAGTAAGCAAGTGGATGCATCCTCCAGAGCAACGGCCTTAATGACAAAGTAACTACTGCATTTTCATGCTTGTTTGGAAACCCTGGAGAATCAAACCCGCTCGGTAAATGTTCGAATAGTGGGGTTTCCTGAGGGTTTGGAGGGCGATCATCCCATTTTAACCATCTGTGAATGGCTCTCAGAGAAACCTTTGCCTGAAGGAACACAGGAGAGCTGGGACATCCAGAAACTATACTGTGTGACCCCTAGAGGATGGGCCTCAAGCTCTGAAGAGCTCTGTACTCTGATATTGATTACCTCGAGTGCTGGAGCCAGGGACAAGATCCTCCAGTACGCCCGTAGAACTGCCCCAATAATGCAAGATGAGAACTCAGCACATATTTTTCCTGACATTAGTTATGCCATAAGGCAGAGGCGTAAAAAGTTTGATGCTGTGAGGCGGGCACTACGCAAACTGAATATACCACATATGATTATCTTTCCGACGTGGCTTTGGATCACTCACCAGAACAAAATCTTTCTTTTTTCAGATCCTATTGAAGCCAGCAGATGGACGGATCGTCAGATGGTGGAATCAAGAGTCAGATCGGAGGAATCGGCTGATGAGGATGCTTTAGATGCTTCGGTACCCTGAGGTCTACTATCCTGGGAGATGTTTCAGAGATCGTGGGTTGTTTAAGGGTGATAGCTGGAGACCTTAAGTTGTATCCTGTTTAAAAGTTAAATTAATCAATGGTTTCTCCTCTAGACTTTTTAGAAGAGGTCTCCCAACCCCTTTCTGTTTTGGTCCCATAAAGGATCCTAGTTATTTAGTAAATCAAGTCAAATGGGATGTCTTTTCTCCCTCTGTTACTATTTTAATGCTTATTTCCTCTTTTGCTGTTTTTTAGGGTTGAGAAAGCTATGATAGCAGATTTTTGTATCTAATGTGAAAAGTTTAACTGCATAGATAACTTAGTGTTTTATTATTTCCATCAAGCACTTGTACATGACATCAATGATCCCTTAGAGGGACTCTGATAATATTGGATTAGATTGCTGGACAATCCTGTTACATCAAGATAAGCTATGTAGCTCACTGACTCATAAATGGCAAATTATGGACTTAATTTTAGGTTTTTTTTGTATTGTAGTTACCCTCCAATGTTGTACACAATACAGCGAATGCATAATTTGCTCTTTAATTAAGGGAATGTTTTCCCATGTGGTATTGAAACAGATGCTCTGTTGGCTGTATGTAATTCTTATCACAAGACTTGTCTATGATAAAAGCTTAAAAATAAAGTTTAAAAAAAATAATATTTTTTAATAAGTATGAGTTTTTTTTAGCTTTAAATTTAAACTATGGATACATTGCAGTTCTGGTATACCATACAGGAGGTATTTCTAGGGGTCCTCCCTTAAACTGTTTTTAGACTCACAGATTCTACGACTGCTAGCAGACTAACATATATTAATGGTTAGCTCTGTTTGCAAAAGGGTACCTTCTAGCTTCTGTGGGGTTTTTAAGAGGCCCTACCTATACTGTATTTTAGACTCGCAGTTCTTTTTCTAAGTAACTAGTATTACTGCTGCTTATTTTTCTATACCATATACTGTTTTACTGCCATGCTTCAACTTGTTACTTCCAGGGACTTACAGCGTTGTTTTATTTATTTATTTATTAAATTTTGGTGACCGGGTAGGCCCACTGAGCCCCGAAGGTCCCTTTTTCAGGGGCAACCCAGGATAACAATACAAGTTATAAGAATGAACAAGGACATAAGGAACATTTGAGGCATTGTGCATTATAGCATGAGGTTGTTACAGTAAAGAAAAATAGTGGATACAGGCATGGTTACAGGCATGGTAAAAGAAAAGCAGTGGATACAGGCATGGCTTATAGGCACGGTAAAAGAAAAGCAGTGGATGCAGGCATGGGTACAGGCATGGTTATCTTCATAACATGTAAGCAATTGGTAGTACTTTGCATATAGTTTATTTAGGGGTTACACGCGGCCTCTGGTGAGCAGTCTGTATAAGGCAGGTAGTAGGAAGGTTAAGCTAGGAGACGGGAGTTGGAGTGGAGGGGAGTACCTAGGAACTTTAAGTGCCATGACAGTGGCATGCGCTTGAGGTCAGCAGATGGCACTTAAGCCTGGTGTGGAAGTTCATGAGTGAGGAGGAGGCCTGGGCCTGGGGAGGGAGCTTGTTCCATTGGCAGGCTGCTTGGGAGGAAAAGGA
Organism: Neoceratodus forsteri; assembly: GCA_016271365.2. Classification (NCBI taxonomy): domain Eukaryota; kingdom Metazoa; phylum Chordata; order Ceratodontiformes; family Ceratodontidae; genus Neoceratodus; species Neoceratodus forsteri. Next base: position 993,329,364 of record CM057449.1, read on the forward strand.
TCTTCCACCAGTGTTTGTCCTTACCCTAGGGACTTCTAATAGCGTTCTATCTGAGGTCCTTAGGTTCCTTGGGTTGTGTTTGAGGGTTATGGTCCCGGCAATGCTTGGTGGAGCGTGGGGTTTGAGAAGCTTGTAGGCCTGGACAAGCAAGGGGTGTTGGAGGCGGGTGACCAATGTGGGCCAACGAAGATTGGCCAAAGTGTCACAGTGATGATGTCTCAGGTGGTCTAAGGTTGCGAAACAAGCTATTTTATTATATAGGGTTTGCATCCTGGTAATCTCTTGTTTAGCCATGCCCTGTATAATAGGGGCCACAAAGATCAGGTTGGGTAGAAGGATGCTGGTAGCTATGGAGAGCCTGGCTTCAGGGAAGAGTTAGTCACTGAGTCGGTACAGGGTGCCAAGTTTCCGATGCAGGGTCCTGGTGACCTGATACACGTGTTCCTTGTATGTGATATTCTGATCCAACGTGAGGCCTAAGTATTTAAGGGAGGGGACTACATTAATGGCTTTACCAGAGAGTGAGGTTAAAGAGAGGGATGAAGACCTGTCCAATCCCAGGGATCTTGGCCCGAATAGCATTGCCTTGGACTTGTCGGCATTTAATACCATTCTGTTCTTACATAGCCAAGTCTCTAGTGAAGTGAGATCCTTTTGGAGTAGAGGGTCTAGGGCAACCACGTCACGCAGGGGTCGGAAGATGACAGTATCATCAGTGTACTGCACAACCGAGCTCTCCCCAAAGTGGGTACACAGGTCATTGGTAAACAAGGAAAACAGGAGGGGGCCTAGGATTGAGCCCTGAGGTACACCCTGGTTTAGGGGTAGTAGGTCAGACATGGTCCCTTTCCATGAGACCCTCTGTGCCCTGCCTGATAAGTAGCTCCCAAACCACTTCAGGGCATGATTGTCTAGGCCTATATTTTTCAGCTTCTGTAGCAGCAAGTTGTGGTCCATGCGGTCGAACGCCTTGGATAAGTCTATAAAGACTGCACCAGTGGGTATCCCTTTGTCCATTACCCTGAGAACTTCATCCATGAAGTTAATGAGGGCAGTGTCAGTACCATGGTTTGTTCTAAATCCATGTTGGGAGGGGGCAAGGAGCTGATGAGCTTCCAGGTAGTCCCTGAGTTGATTGTAGATGACGCTTTCTTGCACCTTAGCAAGTGAGCAGCGGAGGGAGATGGGCCTGTAGTTGTTGAGTTTTTCCTTGAGCGCCCCTTTGTGAATAGGGACAACATTGGCATGTTTCCATGGGTCAGAGACTGCTCCCTTCCTCAGTGATCTATTTTGACTGGATATTGTGCTTTAGTGGGGCCCTACTGTGTGTAGATTTGTTTCATGGCACTTGGTATTTGCATTTTAAAGAGCAGCCAGCTTCTTAGTTGCTGCTGACTAGTTGCTGCTCCCTCCAACATATGCAATTCCTCACCTGCCCCAGAGTTGATGGGCATAAATAATTCCTTTTGTTTCTGACCATTTATGAAGATATAATGCTGCTAAATCCCAAATGCTAAAAACGGAGCTGCTTCCTGACCTTAACCCACCAACACGCCCCCACATAGGCACATGCAGCCTTGTTTTGTGATGTCAGAAGGTGAAGGCTGTGTGTGCGTGCACCCCATTTATTTCAAGAGGGGACTTCTCCATACATGTTATTAACTTTTATAGTTGAAATTTTAATTAGAAAAAGATACAAAGTTTAAAAAGTATGACAAACTACTACATAATAAAATTTGATAATGGTGAAAGTTTGAAAAATTGGTTGGATTTTCTTCAGTTAGTTGAAGTCAGAAATTTTAAACTAGTTGAAAAAATCAGTCATAATGTGTGGTAAGTCAGTCATAATTGGTTTTTCAACTGACTCCAGGGTCTAATACACAGTCCACAGGAGGGACAGGGTGGGTAAAAGAGGAGGAGAAGTAGCTCTCTATATAAGGGAAGGGGTTAAAGCAACAGAACTAAAGAGTAAACAGGAAGTTGATGAGTCACTATGGGTTACCCTGGAGACAGGAAATGGCACCACAATCCGTACGGGGGTTGTGTACAGACCCCCATCTTGGGGGAGAAAATGGACAAGGAAATGATAGAAGGCATCTTTAAAATGGCATAAAAGGGGAGATACTGTTGATGGGGGACCTGAATATGCTAGATGTTAACTGGAGTACCTATGCTGCAGGCACATCCAAGAGCAGGGTCATTCTTGATGCCCTACAGGGGGCATGCCTCAGACATCTAGTGCTGGAACCCACTCGGGAGGGAGCAATCTTAGACCTGGTACTCTCAAATGGGGAAGGAGAAAGGATCTCAGATTTAGAAGTGGGTAGCCATCTTGGAACAAGTGACCACCAAACAATGTGGTTCACAATAAACACAGCGATAGAGTCAAGCCATACAAAAACAAGAGCACTGAACTTTAGGAAGTCTGACTTTGGGAAAATGAGAGAGTGCCTTATAAAAGCACTAGCAAATGGGCAAGAAGGAGGGGTGGAGGAACATTGGGGAATAATCAAAACAGCCATAGCAGAGGCAACAAGCCTTTGTGTGAAGCAAATCAATAAGACAAAACAAAGGAAAAAAACACTATGGTTCTCAAAAGAGGTGGCAGGGATGGTTAAGGAGAAAAGGATAGCATTCAAAAAATATAAGGAAACACAGACGGAGCAGGACAGAGAACTTTATCAGTTAAAGCAGAAGGAGGCAGGGAAGGCAGTCAGAATAGCAAAGGCACAAACTGAGGAAAAGATAGCCAACTCTGTTAAGAAGGGGGATAAAACCTTTTATAGGTACATTAAGGTGAAGAAAGACCAAGGGAGGGATACAGAGACTTAATAAAGGGGAGGGAATGTGGGCAGAGGGTGACAGTGAAAAAGCAGGGATACTGAATGAATATTTCTGCTCAGTATTCACAACAGATGAGGAGGGGGTGGTGCCTAAACCAAACAAGGGAGAAACTCTGAATAGGGGGGTCGATACCAGTCCATTCACAGAAGAAAGGGTTTGAAAGAACTCTTAAAACTGAGGGTGGACAAAGCAATGGGGCCTGATGGGATTCACCCAGGAATACTAAAAGAACTAAGGGTAGAACTAGTAACACCACTGACTACTCTCTTTAACAAATCATGGGAGGATGGAGTGGTACCTGAGGACTGGAGGAGGGCAAATGTGATTCCACTTCACAAAAGTGGGAGCAGGGCAGAAGCAGGAAACTACAGACCAGTTAGTTTGACTTCAGTGGTAGGGAAAATGATGGAATCACCTCTGAAGGAAAGAATTGTTGAGTACCTAGAGGCCAGTGGGGCACAGGACCCAAGGCAGCATGGTTTCACAGCAGGAAGATCATGTCAGACAAACCTAATAGATTTCTTTGACTGGGTGACCAAAGTAGTAGACCAGGGAGGGTCTATGGATATGGCCTACCTAGATTTTAGCAAGGCACTCGACACAGTCTCACACAAAAGATTAATATACAAGTTAGCCAGCCTTGGAGTGGGTCCCAAGGTGGTAGTCTGGATAAAAAACTGGCTGGACAACAGGATGCAAAGGTAATAGTAAACAGAGTCCACAGTGAAGAAAAGAGGGTAACTAGCAGGGTACCGCAGGGTTCGGTACTGGGACCGGTCCTCTTTAATATCTTTATAAGTGACATTGGAGAGCACCTGGAAGGAAAGGTATGCCTCTTTGCAGATGACACAAAGATCTGCAACAGGGTTGATACTCAAGGTGGGGTGGAAAGAATGAAAAGGGACTTGGCAAGGTTAGAGGAATGGTCAAATACATGGCAGCTCAGATTCAATGCAAAGAAGTGCAAGGTAATGCATCTGGGAAACAAAAACCCAGGGGAAGAGTACTCAATGGGGGATGAGTTAATGACAACAACAAAAATTGAAAGAGACCTAGGAGTAATTATATCAGATGACCTAAAGGTGGGCAAACAATGTGAGAAGGCAGTAAGGAGGGCTGGGGGGATACTGGGATGCATAGGGAGAGGCATCAACAGTAGAACACAGGAAGTTGTTATCCCTCTTTACAGACAGTTAGTGAGACCCCATCTGGAGTACTGCATGCAATTCTGGAGACCTTATCTCTGCAAAGACATAGACAGAGTGGAGGCTGTTCAGAGGAGGGCAACCAAAATGGTGCAAGGTCTGCACCAGAAGACATACGAGGAGAGACTAAAGCAGCTTAATATGTATACCCTTGAGGAAAGGAGGAGGGGGACATGATAGAAACTTTCAAGTATCTCAAGGGAATTAACAAGGTACAAGAGGGTAGTATGTTTCAGAAGAAGAGATGTGCAAGAACAAGGGGGCACAATTTGAAGATAGAGGGGGACAGCTCAGAGGTAATGTTAGAAAGTATTTTTTCACAGAGAGAGTTGTGGATACATGGAACAGCCTTCCTGAGGAGGTTGTGGAGTCAGGAACAGTTGGAGAATTCAAGAATGCATGGGACAGGCATAAGGCAATTCTAGTGGGGGGCAGGAGGAAGCAAGCTGTTGATTAACTAGAATCTGCAGCTTATCCGTCAGGTAGGGGAAATGGGCAGACTGAGTGGGCCAAGCGGTCCTTATCTGCCATCAAAGTCTATGTTTCTATGATATCTTTTTTTCTAGATAAGAGTATCATTGCCTCACAAGCTGAAGGGTTTATTGTTTGATTAATAATCATGTAATCATAGAGAATTTTTAAATGTGGACTAATTTGATTGCAAAATGATTTATAAAAATCAATTGGTATCCCGTCTGGGCCTGGTGATTTACCTGGAGATAATGATTTAATTGCTGCCTCGATTTCTATAATTGTTATATGTTGATCAAGTATTTCATGGTGAATATCATTAATAGGGGGTAACTCCAAATTTAATAAATACTGTTCAGTATTAATGTTCTCTGAGGAGAGTTCAGAAGTATAAAGCTTCTTATCATAAAGTTCAAATATTTTATTAATTTGTTCAGGATCTGAGATTAATGTCCCACTTTTATCTCTTATTTTAGTTATCATATTATTTGCTTTCTCTTTTTTAACTGCCAGCTTATCGTCCAGAGCGTAATATTTTGTACTGGTATTTAATAATTGTTGTTCGGCTTCCAAAGTTGCTATCTTCTTGTATTGAATTTTTAATTCCATAATTTCTTGTAACATTAATGGATTTTTATTAATATTAAAAAGATTTTCTTTTCGAGATATATTCTCTTCTAACAACAATAGCTTTTGTTTTTTAACCTTATGCTTTCTAACATTATATGAAAAAGTTATTCCTCTAATAAACGTTTTAAATGAATTGCATATTATTGTTGCTGCTACTTCTTCATATTTATTTAGAATGAAGAAAGCGTTAATCTCTTGTGTTATTTTTACCAAAAATTTAGAGTCCTTAAGAAGAAGGTTGTTAAATCTAAAATAGTTATATTGTTTAGGTGCTTTAAGCTGCAGAGCTAAGATTACAGGCAAGTGATCTGAAATGTGAATAGTTCTGTGTTCAGTTTTTGTAACTAAATAAAATAGGCATTCTGAAATTAAGAAAAAATCAATTCTGGAATGCAACTGATGTACCGAGGAAAAGAATGAGTAATGTTTTGATGTGGGAAATATCTGATGCCAGGGTTCAAGTAATTTAAGAGCATCGATAAACTGCATGATTTTTTTGACAGCTGATTGTATGGGGGGGCAATGATATTAGATTTATCTAACACAGGATTAAGAACCAGAGTGAAATCTCCCCCGATAATAAGTGGAGACTTAAACGTTGTTGCCGTTAAGAATAGCTGAGTGAAAAAATCAGGTGCATTTTCATTAGATCGATAAACATTGAGCAACGTAAGAGTCACACCTTTCACCAGAACCTCACAAAATATAAATCAACTGTTGGGGTCAATATATTCCTTTAGAACTGAGATACCTGAGTCCTTTAAAAAAAAAATAGCCACCCCTTTAGTGTTTGCCCAGTATGTAGCATTAACTCCTGATCCCCATTTATTAGTGTAGAACTGAAAATCCACTGGTAGGAGGTGTGACTCTTGCACCATTAACACACTGGCTAACATATTAATATAATTGAATATTTTTTTACATTCCACTCTTTCCCTCATCCCTTTGATGTTCCATGATACTATTTTTAGTTGATCTGTCATAACAATATAGACAAGAAATCCTTTAAGCTAATCAGTATAGCTACATATTTAATAAACATCTTAATTAGTATCAATAGCTTAGCTATCATCCTTTCTGTTACTCTTAGTACTATATCCTGTTTATTCAAACAATTATACATTATTTTTTTTAATTTTTTGCCCTTCACCAACCTGTGTGTACCTTACCCCAACCCCGCCACCTGTGCCCCTTACCTTTGGTCTAAACCATAAAAAAAACACTTATTTTTATAATAATAAACAAAAAACAAGCCTGACCATGGTACCCAACCTTACACCAATCTTGATAGCCATTAGTGAGACATATCGGTGTGTGTATGGAGGCGAGAGGTTTCTGCTCCCTCATTTCCTGTTTTAAAGTAAGAATGACATTTTGATCATGTGAGCACACACAGGCTTCTACTAAGAGCTACCCCCATCAATAACTTTACACCACATTTTATAGAATATTTGCTAAACCCCTTGAAGAGAGAAAAAAAAAGATGGGGGAATTAGGAAATATATGAGATCCAATATAAGAGAATCTAATTTGTAGATTTCACATAGTAACAGCATTTTTCTTCGATACTATATTTTAAACATTAGACATTTCTACTCCCAAGGAATGCGATTGCATTGCCATATCATTTGCCATATGAGAATTCAGATAGTTTTCTGCCTTTTTATGGTCAGTAAAGTAGTGCATTTTCCTGTGCCAGAAGAATCCCAATTTGGCTGGTGGTAAAATCGAAAATTGGATCCCTTTTTCTTTCAAAATGATTTTTACTTTATCAAAACTTTTTCTTGACAAGACTGTTTCAGAGCTAAAGTCCAGAAAAGCAGAGAATTTCATATACTCTGCCGCTAAACCCCTATCTAGTCTTGCTTTTCGAAGTATTTCTCTCGATCTTGGTAGTTGTGAATTCTAGCACATACAGGTCTAGCCATTTGATGCTGAGATGAAACATTCGGAAGCCTTGACTGGTTGGGGCCTGCTGTATGGGCCCTATCTTAAACAATTTTCTCCTCTAGATATTTTAGACCCATAGCATTAGTTAAAAGTTTTTCAAATAATTGAATGGGGTCCCCCTTGCCTTCAGCCCCTTCTGTGATGTTAATTAGTCTAAGGTTGTTTCGTCCAGATCTATCTTCTTGGTTGACAATTTTTTGTTGCAGGGATTCTAGCTGAGATATACATTTTGTTAGTTGTAGTTGCAGTGGTGACACTTTATCTTCTAATGTATTAATTCTATTTTCTGCTTCAGTTGTACGTTTGGATAATGAATCCATTTTTATGCTAATGTCATTAATAGACAAAGTAAGCACTAATAATGCTGCAGTTATCTGGTCAAACGCTGTTTTGATGTCAGCTTTAATTTCTTCTTTGAATTTAGTTGAAGCCTCCATTTCTAGGGGATTCTGCAAGGGTTCCATTATAATTGCTATAGATTTTACACTCTCTTTCATTGTCACTTTTCCCTTTGTAACATTTGATTAATTCTGCTGTACAAGAGAGACTTCCTTGCTTGTACTGTTTCCGGTTTCAGCAGGGAGGCTAGCCATATTTATCAAATTGTTAGAATTTCTGCCATAAGACTGTAAGACAGGTGTGGTATTAAGTAGAAAAACAGGTTGTCTTACCGCTTCGGCTTCAGAGTAAGCTGATGTGTTTGCGGTCATCGTAGAAGAAAATCCAGCGTCCTGTATCACAGATGTCCCAGGAGCTCCCGGTTGGGTCAGCCTTTCTTCTGCGTCAAAAAAATTGTATTATCCCATTGACAATCAGTAGGGTTCAGTTTCTCCTTAAACATATTAAATCGGAAATGCGTAGGGGTTGTATCCAGTGGTGAGAGCAAACTTGGAATTTTTAGCAGTCGTTGCTCAGAGGTTGCTAAAAATGGAAGCGTTTTTTGTTGAAACCTCGTTCTCCTCCCAGGAGATGTAGTAGAACCTGATGTGCCTGATGCCAAGTCGTGATCTGACAGGGTTCTATTCCTTGCTTCGAGTTGTTTTGAAATTTTATTAGGCGTGGTCTTAGCCTTCTTTTTTTTGGGTGCTTCAGTTAGCAGTTTGCCCCTTCTTGATATCTTTGACATATCAGCATCACTTACTACCCTTTTAGATTCTGGGCATATGCAAGAGAGCTGCTCACATGATCCAGATGTTTAGTTTACGTTGGAGAGGAACGGCACTCTCTTCCACACATAGAAACATAGAAACATAGAATTTGACGGCAGATAAGGACTGCTTGGCCCACCCAGTCTGCCCATTTCCCTACCTGATGGATAAGCTGTAGATCCTAGTTAACCAGCAGCCTACTTCTTCCTACCCCCACCCCCCAGAATTGCCTTATGACTGTCCATGCATGCTTGAATTCCACCAGTGTTTTGACTCCACAACCTCCTCTGGAAGGCCGTTTCATACATCCACAACCTCTCTGTGAAAAAATGCTTGTAAATTACCTCTGAGCTGCCCCCTCTATCTTCAAATTGTGCCCCTTGTTCTTGCATACCTCTTTTTTGAAAGATGCTACCCTCTTGGACTTTGTTGATTCCCTTGAGGTACTAAAGTTTCTATCATGTCCCCTCTCCCCTCCTTTCCTCGAGGCTATACATATTAAGCTCTTTAAGTCTCTCTTCATATGTCTTCTGGTGCAGACGCTGCACCATTTTAGTTGCCCTCCTCTGGACAGCTTCCATCCTGTCTATGTCTTTGCAGAGATTGGGTCTCCAGAACTGCATGCAGTACTCCAGATGGCGTCTCACCAGCTGTCTGTAAAGAGGGATAATAACTTCCTGTTTTCTACTGGTGATGCCTCTCCCTATGCATCCCAGTATCCCCCCAGCCCTCCTTGCTGCCCTCTCACATTGCTTGCCCACCTTTAGGTCATCTGATATGACTACCCCAGGTCCCTTTTCATTTTGTTGTTGTCAGTATCTCACCCCCATTGTTTTTTTTTTTCCCCTCCTCTCCCTGCAGTCCCCTCTTGGAGACACTCTCGACCTTTTCAGCCCTCGCTCACCTGCCTGTAGACCAGAGCAGTCCATCCCCCATGGAGCCTTGGTTTACCCCCCAGGTGGGATGCGGTGGGGGCCCTACACCCCGAGACTTACTGGAATTTCATCGGGATGCTGTCTCTGGGCAGGCAGGGGCTTTGAGGGTCGGGGCCTAGTGCTCCGTCTACCGGGGGACCGCGAGGTGCTTTTCCGGTGTTCTTACTTGTGACGTGCCGTGTCCCCTGATGTCAAGGCGCTGAGCGCCGACGGCCTGGCACGCCAACCCCTTCTTCCTGCCACGGCCTTGCTGCGCCTCAGGTCTCCACCTGGGGACAGTCAAGCTGGGCTCTGGATCCCCTCCCCAGAGAGGATGAGCAGTCCCTGGGATGCTCAAGCCCCTCTCCCGGCAACCCTCAGCTTCCCGGGCTGGTTCGAACCGGGTGGCTGAGCGTCATGAAATCCAACCGCTGCGCCCGTGAGCCAGCCTTACCCCCATTGTGTACTCTTCCCTGGGTTTTGTTTCCCAGGTGCATTACCTTGCACTTCTTAGCATTGACTCTAAGCTGCCATACATTTGACCATTCCTCTAACCTTGCCAAGTCCCTTCTCATCCTTTCCACCCACCTTGTGCATCAACTCTGTTGCAGATCTTTGTGTCATCTGCAAAGACATACTTTCCTTCAGTCCCTCTGCAATGTCTTATAAAGACATTGAAGAGGACGATCTAATACTGAACCTCACGGTTACCCACTAGTAACCCCCTTTCTTCAGAGTGGACTCCATTTACTATTACTCTCTGTGTCCTATTCTCCAGCCAATTCTTTACCCAGGCTGCCATCTTGGGACCCACTCCCAGGCTGGCTAACTTGTATATTAATCTTTGTGTGGACTGTGTCAAATGCCTTGCTAAAGTCTAGGTAGGCCATGTCACAGCCCTTCCCTGATCTACTACTTTGGTCACCCAGTCAAAGAAATCTATCAGATTTGTCTGGCATGACCTTCCACTGTGAATCCATGCTGCCTTGGGTCCTGTGCCCCACTGGCCTCTAGATACTCGACAATTCTTTCCTTCAGAAGTGATTCCATCATTTTCCTACCACTGAGGTCAAACTAACTGGTCTGTAGTTTCCTGCCTCTGTTCTGCTCCCACTTTTGTGAAGAGGAATCACATCTGCCCTCCTCCAGTCCTCGGGTACCACCCCATCCTCCCATGATTTGTTAAAGAGGGTAGTCAGCGGTGTTACTAGTTCTACCCTTAGTTCTTTTAGAATTCTTGGGTGAATCCCATCAGGCACCATTGCTTTGTCCACCTTCAATTTCATTAGTTCTTTCAGAACCCTTTCTTCTGTAAATGGACTGGTATCGACCCCCGTCTTCAGAGTGTTTCTCTTGTTTGGTTTAGGTAACTCCCCTTCCTCTTCCTTTGTGAGTACTGAGCAGAAATATTCGTTCAGTATCCCTGCTTTTTCACTGTCACCCTCTACCCACATTCCCTCCCCTTTATTAAGCTGCGGTATCCCTCCTTTGGTCTTTCTTCATTTCCTAATGTACCTATAAAAGGTCTTATCCCCCTTCTTAACAGAATTGGCTATCCTTTCCTCAGTTTGTGCCTTTGCTATTCTGACTGCCTCCCAGCCTCTTTCTGCTTTAACTGATAAAGTTCTCTGTCCTGCACCTTCTGTGTATACTTATATTTCCTGAATGCTGTCCTGTTCTCCTTAACCTTCCCTGCCACCTCTTTTGAGAACCATAGCGTTTTTTTCCTTCGTTGTGTTTTATTGATTTGCTTTAAGCAAAGGCTTGTTGTCTCTGTGATGGCTGTTTTGATCACTCCCCATTGTTCCTCCACCCCTCCTTCTTGCCTGTTTGCTAGTGCTTTTCTGAGGCACTCTCTCATTTTCCCAATGTCAGCCCTCCTAAAGTTCAGTACTCTTGCTTTTGTATGGCTGTGTTTATCGTGAACCACACTATTTGATGGTCGCTTGTTCCCAGATGGCTACCCACTTCTAAATCTGAGATTCTTTCTCCGTCCCCATTTGAGAGTACCAGGTCTAAGATTGCTCCCTCCCAAGTGGGTTCCAATACTAGCTGTCTGAGGCATACCCCCTGTAGGGCATCAAGAATGACCCTGCTTTTGGATGTCCTTGCAGCAAAGGTGCTCCAGTTAACATCTGGCATATTCGGGTCCCCCATCAACAATATCTCCCCTTTTTCTGTCATTCTAAGAAAGCCTTCTATCATTTCCTTGTCCATTCCCTCCCCCTGAGATGGGGGTCTGTATACAATCCCCATGCGGATTGTGGTACCATTTCCTGTCTCCAGGGTGACCCAAATTGCCTCATCTGCTCCCTGTTTACTCTTTAGTTCTGTTGCTTTGATCCCTTCCTTTACATAGAGAGCTACTCCTCCTCCTCTTTTACCCTCCCTGTCCCTCCTGTAGATTGTGCATCCTGCTATGTTGACATCCCAGTCATGGTTCTCTGTGTACCATGTTTCTGTGACTGCCACAATATCTAGGCAACCCTCTTCCATCAAGGCCACTAGTTCAGGGAGCTTGTTCCACAGACTACAGGCATTGGTACTCATCACCCTCCACTTTTTGATAGCCTTACCCCTTTTAGCCCCATTTCTGTCCTTACTGCCTTTGCCTTTTTTCACATTTAAATCTGTTCTGCTCCCTAATAACTTCTGTACCTTGGTGTTTACCTCACTAATCACCATGTTTTGTGGGGGGAGGCTGGGATTTCCCTGCTCCTTTTCAGTGCCTCCCCCCAGTCAACAAGAAAATGCCTAGGAAGACATACATTTCCAAAGGACAATCAGGTTTCCAGGAAGAAGTACATGAGAATTCAGACTGATTTTCACTATTCAAAAACTGTTTGGCATATCTGTTAGTGTCCATACAGATTAAATTTATAATGCCATCACTACCATCAAGCTCTGTCTCTGAGAATAATATTTTAAAACACTCAAGTGGTGTTGGGTGGTCAATCAAAGGGACATTAATACCCAGGGTTCCTGTGAACTCAAATGATTCTACCTGCCATTCACTTTCATGCCATATAATTTCAAATGCACTTCTCTGGTTTGCCCCAGTAGTATTTGTAGCTTGATTTCGCTGGGTGTGTTCACTGATTTTGCCTCTTTTTCTCCCTCACGTATGTATTATACCCCTAGACTTGTTTCCTATGATCTCACCCTTCCTCTCCACTGAAACCAACTCTCATTCACTTGTGGAATCCCATACTGCCTGGGCTTTGTTCTTTCTCACTCTCCATGCTTTCTTCCCTACCAGATTGCCTGTCAGTATCTGATACTGTCACATGCACAGTTTCACTTGATGTCATTTGCTGTACCTCAGTAGATTTTGATGGTCCACTTTCAACTACTATTGCTTGATCCATGCCACATAATGTGCCTTGCCCTCTTCCACTGTTTTGCCTGCCTCGTCCCCTGCCACTGGCAATGTTGCTGTAATTTTCAGTTATCCTGCCTCGACCTCTTATAGTTGTATTGACTTTCTCAACTTTATTTGCCCTGCCTTGACACATTACACTTTCAGTGACTTTGTCATTATTTGTCCTGCCTCGCCCCCTTACACTTGTGATGACTGTATTATTTGTGTATGTCCTACCTCAGCCTGTTACACTTGTGTTGTATTCATTCACCTTCCCTCATCCCCTTATAGTTGTGGCAACTCTATTGTTTTTATTTGGCCTGCCTGGTCCTGTTTCATTTTTGCTGCATTTATTTGCCCTGCCTCTCCCCCTTGTATGTCTGGTGCATGCATTACTGTTATTGGCTCTGCCTCCCCCAGTTATGTTTCTGGTGTCTTCATTTTGTTTAACTGTCCTGACGTGTCAAGTTCCCATCTCAGGATGTTCTTCAACTATGCTGTTCTCTGGTAACTCAACTTCTATGTCTGACTTGGATGAGTATGAGTCTGAATTATTAATTGTGTCCTCAGCTGAGTCACTGTCTGCGAATATTTCCTCAACAGCATGACTCACAGTAAAGGTTTTTTTTTTTTTTGACATGGCAGAGTAAATTTCACAGATTTATTGATAATAAAATGAAACACTGCTGGTGAAACTGACTGGTCTCACAGGCAAACACTAAAAGATTTTCCTATTTTTGTACTGCTGTAAGGCTTAATTATTTATTTATTGTTGATGGACTGAAGATGAAATGCAAACTTGATGCAGTAATGGTAAAATGACAGCCATCTCCCCTGTGCTGCAAACTGAGGGCTTACATGAAAGAAGAGACTTTTTTTTATAAAACTTAAATATCTTTTTTATATACTGATGATGAAATGCAAACTTGATGCAGTAATGGTAAAATGACAGCTGACTCCACGGTACTGCAAACAGAGGGCTTACAGGTAAAGAAGAGACTTTTTTTTCCAGTAGCCTTCAAAATGTTTTTTTTTTTTGATGTACTGATGATGAAATGCAAACTTGATGCAGTAATGGTAAAATGACTACCGACTCCCCTGTGCTGCAAACTAGGGGCTTACAGTAAATCATAGAATCATAGAAGGTGACGGCAGAAAAGGACCTCCAGGCCCTTCTAGTCTGCCCCTAACCCCACTAGCCCGACCTACTGTAACTTGAGACACCCCCCTCCCCTTAGCCCCATGTATCTGTCATAAGTGGTCTTGAATCCCTCTATGGTCTCTGAGTTCACCACCTCCTCCGGAAGCCCATTCAAGTTCTCCACCGTCCTCTCTGTGAAAACTTGACATCTCACATTGCTCCTGAAGTGCCCCCCCCCCGGAGTCTCAGTCCATGCCCCCTTGTTATGTCTCCTTCTTTCCTGTGGAATAACTTCCCTGTGCCTCCCTTGTTCATCCCTTTGATGTATGAGGGCTTTACCCTGTCCTAAACGTTCCTTGATACTGCCTGATCCTCACATTTCTCCACTCAGTGTCACACCTCATCTATCCAATACTGTGCCATTCTGTAATATAATCTATGCCTGCCTACTGTTGTTGTTGAACTGTACTGTTTGTCTTGTCCCTAGCCCAACACACAACTGTATCCTGCAACTGCATAACTGAATCTTTCTCTGTAACCTGTTCAACTGATTCTGCCTACTGCATTGCTGTAATTGTGCTCAGCTATGTTCTACTGTTTTTCCTCATATATGTAACTCTTGGTAACCTGCGAGTTATCTCCCACTGTACCCTCACCCCCCAGGCCGCACCGAGAGACGAGCATCTTTTTGCTCAGTGTGCCATCCTGGTGAAACAATTTCAATAAATAAATAAGTATTTAAAGGTCTCATAACGAAGATTTTTTAAATATAAGTAGCCTTTAATTCATTTTTTTGTTGATGGACAGAGAAGGAAACTTCAACCTTGATGCAGTCAGGGAAAATGACTGCTTAGTCCTGCTGCTCAGACTAAGAGTTGACAATAAATACAATAACTTTTACCTTTTATTTATTTTCTTTTTTTACATATGTTGTAGTGTTATTTTAGCTTGGTGGAACATGGTAATTGGAGATTTCAACAGGCAATAATCAACAACAAAGCCTCTGCCTTGTTCTGACAGTACCCTACACAGAACAACACAAAACTGTATGTGAGAGTCACTTCAATTGAAAGTAAACATGATAAATGCAGCCATATGAAATACTGCTGTTTCCTGGTGATCCTGACTAAAATCCGTCAGAAAAATACACAAAAGCTTATTCCCTTTTTATTAGTTATGCTGCAAGATGTAATTTTATTTTGTGGAACAAACGCATGGCCAATTACATCAAGGAAGCAAGAGGAACAGAAGACACCTTGTGGTTCTGATTCTAGTCTTACAGGATTAAACAGAAACCCCTTTTTCCCCCATCAGTACTGTTTTTGATTATATGCTCTCCTATTTGTTATTGTGACTGAATGATGCAGGCTGGCTGAATCCTACTAAGAAATCCACAGACACTGCAAGGATTTCATTCCATGGTGTATTTTCATCGACAAGGCAAGAAAAGAAGTTCCGTCAACAGAAGAACTCGTGGTTCAGTCTAACAGAGAACCATCTTTTGTACTTTATTCTGCTTATTTTTTTTATTCTTTTTGTGGTAGAAAACAAGTATTACTGTACTTATATATATTTATACAGTTATGCCAAGACTGATGAATGAATGAGTTTTAGTCCCTCAAGATCGCGATCAGTACTACTGCATGGAGCGTCAAATGAAAGCCCCTTTACAGAGCCAAACCATGCCAAAATCTGGTGTAACACCCTATTACCTATGCCTTTTGTAGATGTCACTACAAAGGCTAGGTTGCATGACATATGGCTACATGACATGACTTTGACAGGTCACATGTGGCCATGTGTCACACTAAGGCTGTCACTATGGAAACAAGCACTGAATTCACAGAAATCAACACTTCCTCTTAAACCCGAGTATACTTGGTACCCATGGTAGTGCCCAGAGTATACTTGGCATCCACTGGCAAAGGGTTAATCCTTTGAGTACATGTACATGGAGCTTGGATCTGGCTGGTATAGTAAGGAGATTGAATGGTATTATATTAAAGGAATAATGCAAGACAGGGGATGTGTGTCGTGCTGGGATAACGTCACGCCTGAGGTGATTAGGCATGAGGCCGCAGGCTGAGTACGACTAATCACCCCAGAAGTGACATTATCCCAGCACTACACACACCCTGGAGTGCATTATTGCTATTATACAATGGCTTGTTGTCATATATAAAATTTAAAAATAATTTTAAAGAATGTTTTTATTAGTGTGAAAAAATATTTTGTTTCTTAAGAGGAGATGCAAAAAAAGAGATGCTCTATGTCCATAAGCTCATCTACATTGGTTCACTGTGCTGAGACTAGACCCATGATGTTATGCTAGATAACATCACACCCGTGATGTTATACTAGGATAACGTCACGGGTCCAGCCCCAGACTGACTAAGCAGAGTCCAGGAAATGTTGTTGACATTGTATAATGTTTCTTTATTTGGAGTCATTTGAGGCTTTCCCATTGCATGGCACATCTGTGCCATCTTATTTGCAAGGGGGTCCCAACATACACCATACGCCTACTGTGTTACCTTACAAAGCCACAGGTTTTTCTTCATGTACCATAATGTTTAAGCCAAACAGGCTCAGAAATAGCTATGGAAATAGCCACATTTTGACTCCTTTGAATACAGCAGCCTAGTAATCTATGCACCAAATGTTTTTTCTCAGGGGGAGGGGGGATTTGCAAAGCAGGTGCATCTGAGTGTTCACCGGTTCCCATAGATGATAAAGACATTTGGAATGTACTAATGCAGTAATTAGTACTGTATTAATGCAGACTGACCCTGTTTTCAAACTAAAGTTAATATCTCAAATAAAAACTGGCAAGTGGTTAGTGAACAGAGTGTCCCCATTTGTTATGCAGGGAAAGAGTTAAAAGCAAGGATCTTTTTGTCCTCTCATGTTCCGTCATCTGTCTGTTTGTCTGTCTGACTGCACAATCTAATTTTCCTTGTGGAACTCAGGGATCTGTCCAATCCAGTGGTTCCACTATTAAGCTATAAGACATGACAGGGTGTGTGTTGTGCTGGGATAACTTCACACCTTGGGTGGTTAGGCACAAGGCCGAAGGCCGAGTGTGTCCTGTGGCAAGGCATGATATTATCCCAGCACAACACACACCCTGGAGTGCATTATTGCTATTATGCAATGGGTCCAGTGTACAAAAGTAGGGGTGCAGGTTTTATTTTTTAAGTTTTTTATGTTTTAATTCAAGAAAATGCCATGTAACCTTCCACCCAAAAAGTAGTCCATGAGATTTGTCTGTTTTCAAATGGAATTTTTTGCTTTGAACAAGTAACTTAGTCGCCCCCCATGATGTTTTTCCATCAAGACTCCCATCAGGACTGTGAACCCTCTGCAGCTTTGAGCAGTCTTTTTTTTGTGCTACAGCTGTAGAGTATGCTGGCAAAGTTGAAGAGTTTATATCGGGGAGTGTAGCAGCTGATCGTAAAATCTCCAGACCGGTAAGTAGCAGTTCTCAGTTTTTGAAAGTGAGACGCGCTGAACTGTGAAGAATTGTTTCTCCCTGAAAGTGAAATCTTAGTGTGGACAATCTTGTTTCAGACAGCCACAGAGTGTGGGAGCTGAAATGTGAAGCTGCTGGGCCATCAACAGCATGACAGTGCTATGTGCCTTTTGAAAAAAAACACACGCTGTTTACTGTGCTGTCAATCAAACACTGTACGTGACAGCTTCTGTTTTGTGGCTAGAGGAGAAAGAAAGGGATACAATGCAATTTTGTGTTGTGGGAGACTGGGAATTTCTTTGTGATTAGGCTCACTTCAGCAGAAGTGAAGTTGTAGGGAGCAGTCAAATTCTCACACCTTTTCCCTGTGAACTGCACGACTGGCAGTTGTGGTTGTCTCGGTTCACCCAAACTGCTTGGTTTACGGGAAAAAAGCTGCCATGACAGAATTCAGTTTTTTTTCTGTGCTGCTAATTCTTCATTTCAAAATACCTTTGTCAGTTACTTTGGTATTAGTGGGACAAGAAAAAAGGACTGCCATTAAGACAAGAGGTAATCAAATTGAAGCGGGTGCTGAGCAGGGTCACAGAAGCAGGCCCCATGGAGTGATTTAAGTTAACTGTGCATGCGGTCGTCTGTGTGCTGGGACTAGACCCGTGATGTTGTACTGGGATAACATTCAGTAAAAATACCACCAACAGCTTAATCTGGTTCAAGGTCAGTTGGCATTCATCTGTATCCCCTTCCCCCGGGTCGTGCCTGAAAATAGGCAGGATTTGTCTAGTGCACTTACCCGGTCAACAAAAGCTAAATAAATAAATAAAAAAACATCACAGGTCCAGTCCCAGACTGACCAATCAGTGGTCAGCATTCTTTCTTGCCATTGCATAATTTCTATTTGTTATTTGTATTATTTTAATCACTTCACAGTGGTTAAAAAAATGTGTGAATCTTTATGTAAAACTGGGGTCCTTTGGTTTGCAAAGGTATATAATGTTATTATTGAAATGACTGCAGAAAGCCATCTGGGTTTATCAGGAAAAAAAAATGTCAGTCTGGAGCACAGGAAATTGACCTTGAGATGCATTTTGTCCTCTGTAAGCCTGTTTACAGAACTGCAAGCAGGAGATCATCCCTAGGACATAATGTTTCATTTTGCTTTACCTGCCAGCAGCGAGGGACCTAGGGAGGTGAGGAAGACCCTTCCGCAGTGGGTCCCCCCTCCTGCAATGGACTATGTTCATCTACTGAATCGGACCCGGGGTCTGAGGCACTGGCTGGTTGCCACGGCTGGATGGACCTCTTCCGACAAGTGAGAGAGACAAAAAAGGGACAGTTTAAAAATCATTCTCCTGCATTGGCGGATTGGCGATGGGGGTTTCTTACCAACAGCTGTGGAGGGTGAATTTATTGGGACTTTCTTGGGGCCAATTCTCTACTGCACTGCACCAGAGAGCTGTGACATGGAGGCTTTAGGCACCAAACTCAAAAACAGCCCCAGCACCCAAATGGGTCCTCTGCCTGCCATGACGTTCACTCAGCCGAGTTTAAGGCTGCTTCCTGAGCCCCATGGCTCACTCCTGCCAGCAGCGAGGGACCTAGGGAGGCAAGGGAGACCCTTCTGCACAGGGTCCCCCCTCCTGCAATGAACTATCTTTATCTACCGAATTGGACCTGTTGTCTGAGGTGCCGGCTGGTTGCCGCCACCGGGCGAACCTCCCCTGGCAAGCGAGAGAGACAAAAAAAGGGACAATATAAAAATTTTTCTCCTGCATCAGTGGATCAGCAATGGGGGCTTCTCTCCCATGGCTGTGGAGGCTGAAATTTTTCCTGCCCACCCACCCCATTCCTGCCTCCCCTTAAATGATCACTAGGCTGGGGGTGTCTATTGCATTCTCCACCTCAGCTGGTTCAGTGCCATGCTACTGGAAAATGAATGCTATCAAATGTGCATGTGAAGCTTTACCCTGTTTTACCTGAGCTAGTAATAGCTACATACCGTCTGATCAACCTGTGCATGCCTAATAATTTTGGAGCCAGAAACAGAAACCTATTGTTTATACAATTAGAGCTAGTTAATCCACCTGTGCTTGTCTAGAAATTCTGGAGCCAGAAACAGCAACCTATTTTTTATATAATTAGAGCTAGTTAATCCACCTGTGCATGTCTAGTAATTTCTAAAGCCAGAAACAGCAACCTATTGTTTATATAATTAGAGCTAGTTAATCCACCTGTGCATGTCTAGTAATTTCTGGAGCCAGAAACAGCAACCGTTTGTTTTAAAAAATTAGAGCTAGTTAATCAACTAGGGCTTCCTGACCCTGAGTGATGAAACCTGTTATCCATTGACCACCTTCCTGAGCTGCCTGGGCCTGTATCATAGCTCTGGAAAGACTGATCAAGGGCAGCATTCCCTAATCAGTCCCCCATGCCTTGTGCTAGGGCACTGCCACCAATCAAATGTACTCTTGGGCTCCCCACCCACCCCACCCCCAGAGGCCATACAGGATACCGCCTCTTAGTGGTTGCTATGTTCTTCATGGTCTGGCTGGGGCCTCAGCCCAAAACCCTGCTACCCTGGTTGCCAGGGCCTCTCTGAAGCCCCCCCCCACCTGGCTATCTGCCAAAGGCATGAAATTGGTGCACCTTAACGTACAAAGCCTGCTACCTAACCTAGCAGATCTAACAGCCTGGGTGGCACATTACAACCCTGATATTATAGGGGTCTCAGAAACCTGGCTGAAGCCCCACACTCCAGACTCTGCATGTGCCCTCCCAGTCTACAACCTTGTTGGACAAGACAGAGTAGGAAACAAGTGAGGGGGTGAGGTGTTCCTATACTATAAGATGCACCTAAACTTATCTGTCTTAGGACACACCCCACACTCATCCCCTACCTGTGAGTTCTTGCATGCCATTCTCCTGCTAGGCAACACCAAAAATGTACACCTGATCTGTGACTACAATCCTCCTAAGGCAAGGGTGGAGTGCTAGGGCTCTCCTCCCTCCTTGACAGCCTCAGTGCTACAGTTGGCTTGAATGAGTTATTAGTCCTAGGTGATTTCAACCTAAACTGGATGGGCCACAACGTCCAGCCATACGAGCCCCTACTAGCTGGTCTTGCCCTCAGCCAACTCATTACTGAACCCACAAGGCTCTCCTCATGTGGAGACAAAGGATCCCTCATTGACTGGGTGCTGAGCAACACACCAGATAGAACCATCTCCTGTGGTATTCTCCATGATGTTATCTTAGATCTCTCTCCCACCACTGTATATGGGCATCTCCTCTCCCAAAATCCCCTATAAAATAATCCAGATAAGGGACTATTCCAAACTTAACATTGGAGACTACCTTGCTGACCTGCGACAAACAGATTGGTTCCAGGTCACTGCCACAAAAGACCCCTCTGGGGCCCTTGATAACTCTCTTGCTGTCTTTACTCCCCTGCAAAACAAACATGCTCCCCTCACTAAGAGGAGGGTGAGGGGCACTGTCACAAAGTGGATCCATGGCAGCCTATTTTCCCTTATGAAGCAAAGGGACAAATGCTTGATGAGATAGAAGGCCTCCCTCTCCAGTACAGACCTCCTTGAGTACAGACAGCTGAGGAACTAGTGTAAAAGAGCCATCCGCTCTGCCAAAAGTGAGTACTGTCAATCTGCCCTACTCTACTCAGCCAGAAACCCGAGCAGCTTCTGGCAGAACATCAAAAACATGGTTAGAAGGTCCGTCAGAGCCCAGGTCACTGATATGCACATTGGCAGGGTTAACTGCAACAATCCCCTCACAATTGCCAATGCCTTTAACTCCCTGTTCTCTGATCTGCCTGATCTTCCCTACCAACCCCCTGACCCCAAGGACCAGGACCCCCCCAGTGGGAAAAAAACCCGACCCCCCTTCTACCTCAGGGTCATCTCTGTCATGGAGAACCAGAAGCTCCTTGCAGGTCTCTCCCCTCACACTGGTGCAGGGCATGACTGCCTTGAGCCCAAACTACTCAGTCTAGGGGCATCTCTTCTAGCCCGGCCCATCACCCACATCTTTAACATATCGCTAACCTTGGGAATCATCCCGGACATCTGGAAAGTGGCCAAAGTAATCCCTGTTCCCAAACAAGGCGACCCTAAAGATCTCAAGAACTACTGCCCTATAGCGATCCTGTCAGTGATCACTAAGCTTCTTGAAAAGGTGGTTGCCTTACAGCTCACCCACTATCTACAGATCCACAATCTACTCTCCCCTGCACAACATGGCTTCAGAAAAGGGCACAGCACCTCCACTGCCCTAGCCGTGGTCACCTCCAAGATCAGGTCTGCTGCTGATCAAGGCAAACTGACTGGAGCCATCTTTGTGGATCTCTTGAAAGCCTTCAACTGGGTTCACCATTCACTACTGTGCTCCTCTCTCTGGTCCCTTGGCTTCTCCTCCCCTGCGCTTGTCTGGATCACTAACTACCACTCAGGCAGACAGCAGTGCACCAAATTCAACAAGGCCCTGTCTGAGGCCTCTCTGGTTAACTGTGAGGTCCACCAGGGCTCAGTCCTTGGGCCTCTCCTGTTTTCCCTCTTCATGAATGAGCTGCCTCAGTCCCAGTTCATGGGCAATCCACCCTGTACGCAGATGACCTCATCACCCTGACCAGCTCCCAAGACATCTCTGTCATTAACGCCAAGCTAAATTACAACTTTGACCTAATCCAAACCTGGCTAAAGGACCACAACCTCACTATCAACCTGCAGAAGACTCAGATCATGCTGTTTGGCTCCACAGCCAAGACAAAAGCCATCCCTGCCCCTCTAAAGATCTCAGGTGCCGATGGGTCCCTCCTACTAGTCACGGATTCTATCAAGTAGATGGGAGTGACACTTGACCCATAACTGGACTTCACTCTGCACATTCACAACACATGTAAGGCCTCAAACTGTAAGTTGGGCCTTGCATACAGACCAAAAAGCTGTCTCACCCTGGCTGCCCATCTCACACTAGCCAGGGGGGTCCTCCTACCAACGCTCTGCTATGGACTTGTCTCCTTTGCCCATGTCACTAAAACCAGTCTCTCAAAATGGGACATGGCATACAAAAGTGTATGTCACTTTGCACTCTCATCTCCTCACCTCACCCACCACTGTGAGCTTTACTCCTACTTGAATGTCTCCCACCAGAGAAGCACCGCACCTTTGTTTTAGGCAACTTCATCGACAATGTTGCCAGAACTGCCATCCTTCTGCTCTCACCACATCCCTCTTGCCTGCAGCCCCCTCCTACCACTTAAGATCCAGTGACTCTCATGTCCTCCTTGTTTTTGCAAAGACTCGCACCCAAACGGGCAATCGGGCCTTCGCCTTCCCAGCAAGCACTCACTCCTCCACCTCCCATCCCTGCTTTAAAGCCTCCCTCTGGGGCTACCTCAAATCGGCCTCTTTCTTCCTCTGCACTTAACCAAACCCCTTTAACCAATTCCACTCTGGCTGGCTGAGTCATTACCTAACTCAACTGCTTAGGTGATGGGTCTCCTGGTACTGTATGCACCTTATCCCCTGGCGAACGCGCAGCTATTAGAAGTATTGACTGAGTTGGGTCCTCCCTGGCTCAATTGCTCATAAATTGTGTACATGTACTATTCTATCTTCATGTTTTTCCTGGGTCTCTCTAATTCAAATTGTGACTACTTGTTTTACCTGCTACCCTTATCCTTAGGGCGTTGTTGCCCCGGTATGATGACTACTATCTTCCATACTTGTACCATGCTGTTATATGAACATATGAATGTGCCAGCAGAAACAGATCACCCAGTCTATCTAAGTCTGCTCGAGTGTGTAGCCAACACCCCTAGTTTGAAGCTGCCCAACCCCCTCCCCTTTGTCATCACAATACCACCCCCCACCCTCACTCTCCCCTGTTCCCTGTCCCATGCCCTTTTGAAGCTGTTCACAGATTTACAGATACCACCCATTCTGGTAGGGCATTCCATTTGCTACCACCCTCTCTGTGAAATAGTGTCTCCTCATTTCCTTCCTAAATCTTCCCCCCTCTATTCTTACCAGTGCCCCTGGTGACCCTCCCCCTCCTTAACTTAAAGACCCCATCTGCTCCATCCTTACTGATTCCCCTCAGATACTTGAATGTCTCTTTCATGTTCCCCCTGTCCCTTCTGTCCTCCAGGGTGTACATATTCAGGTCTCCCAGCCTGCTGTCAGTCTCTCCACTCCATTCCACATATCATCTTTGTTGCCCTCCTCTGCACCCCCTCCAGTAGCCTGATATCACACTTTAGGTATGGCCTCCAAAACTGCACACAATACTCTAAGTGCGGCCTTACCAGTGACCTGTAGAAGGATAAGATCACCTCTCTTCACCTGGATGAAAACCTCCTCTCTATGCACACCAGCATTTTGTTCGCTTTTGCAGCTGCTCTCCTGCACTGGGCAGTGTTGTTCATGGTCCCTGTTGTCATTACCCCTAGGTCCTTCTCCTCCTCAGTGATCTCCAGCTTAACCAACCCCCCCCAAGCCAGTATTCTCTCCTTGGGTTCTTCACCCCAAAGTGCATAACTTTACATTTCTTTGCATTGAACCGCAGCTGCCACTTCTCTGACCACTCCTCTAGCTTGCGTAGGTCCCCCTGTAGCTGGTTCTATCAATCCTCTCCATCCACCACTGCTCCGATTTTGGTGTCATCAGCGAACAGACTTACCTTGCTCACCACCCCATGTGCAATGTCTGATATGAAGAGCCCAAACAATACTGGCCCCAACACAGAGCCCTGTAGCACCCTACTTGTCACTGGCCTTGGTGTTGAGAGCTCCCCTCTCACCACCATCCATTGCTGCCTGCCACTCAGCCAGCTTGTAGTTCAGTTCATTATTTTTTGCCCCTACCCCTACACCAGTTAGCTTCTCTTGAAGCCGCCCATGAGGCACTGAATTGAAGGCCTTGCTGAAGTCCAAGTAAAGAACATCCACCTCATGACCCTTATCCAGCTCACCTGTCACCCAGTTATAATATTGTATCAGGTTGGTTTGACAAGAAGTCCCTGAAACAAACCCATGCTGCCTCACATCCTGAAGACCATTGTCCTCCAGGTACGACACCAGTCTTTCCTTTAGTATCGTTTCCATGAGTTTGCACACTATGGAGGTGAGACTTACCAGATGATAATCACCCACTTTATCCCTTGGCTCGCTCTTGTGTAATGGTACTACATGTGCCATCCTCCAGTCCAGTGGCACACATCCCAACTCTAGTGAGGTGCTGTACAGATCTGCCAGCGGCTCCTCCAACACCTCCACCATCTTCTTCAGTACCCTGGGGTGGATACCATCTGGCCCTGGTGCCTTGTCTACCTTCAGTGCCCTCAGTACCTCTAGGACTCTACTAGCCTCAATTCTTCCATCTGTTACCTCCTCTCCCCCTGTCTCCACCCTCCCAGCCCATGCTGGTAGCGTTCCTCCTTTCTTCCGTGAACACTGAGCAAAAGTATTCATTCAGTGCTTCTGCCTGCTCCTCCCCCTTTTCTGTCCACTCCCAACCCCTTTTTATCCTCACTATTGTCTCCTTACACTTCCTTTTCTCCCTGATGTATCTGAAAATGTATTTCACCCACCCCATTAATTCCCTGTGCTAATCTCAGCTCCCTCTGGGCCTTGGATTCTCTCACTTTTCTAGTCACCTCCCTGGACCATCTTGCATATTCCTCTCTGTCCACTTCCTTCCCTTTCCTACTAAACCTCTGGTGCACCATTCATTTTGCCCTCACCACCTCCACAACCTCGCTGTTCGACTAGCATGGTTTTCTTGCTCTGCTCCTCTTACTCTGTGCCTTGTTGCAGGCTTCTGTTGCCTCTGTAACCCCTGGTTTAATAATATCCCATTTCTGCTCCACATCCATCTCCTGCCTTATATCCTCCGGTTTCCCTTTCAGTACTTCCTGCATCCTCCCAAAGTCCACCCCCTTGAAGTTTACCACCCGAGTAACTGATTTCTCTGGCTCCCCGCACATTGTGATATTAAACCACACCGTTTGGTGATTGTTGTCTGCCAGTGGGTCCTATATCTTTATTTCCCTCACTGCCTCCCCATTCAACAGTACCAGATCTAAAGTGTTCTTTAGCCTAGTAGGGACATTAGTCCACTGTGTCAGGAGACCCTCCTGGATTGCATCCAGGAGTACTTACTCCCAAGCACTGGAGGTGACCGGAATGCTCCAGTCAACCCCCGGCAAGTTGAAATCCCCCACAATGACCACCTTCCCTTTTCTACATACCTTTTTGATTTGTCCCACTAACTCCCTGTCAAGCTCCTCAGACTGGGACAGCGGCCTGTATACCACCCCAAATCTCACTTTCCTACCCCTTGAGTCTAGGAGCTGCAGCCAGATTGCCTCTGTTCTCCTTTCTTCTCCCTCGTCCCTTGTGCATTTGATCCCTTCCCTCACATAGACTGTGACCCAACCCCCCTGCACTCCTTATGGTCCTTCCTGTATAATTTGTATCCTAGGATTGCTAGATCCCAGTCCTGGGCTCAGTTACCCATGTTTCTGTGACAGCTGCAATATCCACCCTCCACACTGCTAAGAGTGCCTGTAGCTCAGCGGATTTGTTTCCTAGGCTTCTTGCATTCAATGAGACCACCCTCTTTAATGCCCCCTTCCCTTCACTAGCCTCCATCTCCTCCTCTACCTTCTGCTTGTAATGTAAACACCTGACATTCTTGTATGGACCCTGTTTTTGCCTGATGTTCTTGAAAGTACCTGTACTTGTTGTGCCTGCTGTTTCTTGAATGTATCTTGTAATCTCCCGGGTTGCACCTGAAAATAGACTCTTGGTTGTCTACTGCGCTTACCTGGTAAACAAAAGCAAATAAACAAATACACTTTGGGAAAGCCAGTAAACCAATTGTACACTATACTAACATCTGTGTGTTTTAAGAATGTGCCTTAGGTTTGGACCTCTGCACAGATGCAGGCAGTGGCAGAACTTAAACAGGTTCTGGCTACAGCACGCTGCTTAGCTAGCCCAGACTCGGTTAAACTCTTCCTTTTGGAAGTGGCTACGTGTCCTACATCACTAGCAGTGGTCCTAACTCAGTCAGTTCATTCCCAACTCCAGCCAGTGGCTTATGCCTCCTGACTCCTAACCCTGGTAGAGCAAAAGTACACTCCCTGTGAGAAGTATTGTATTTGTTAGGCACATTTTGGGCTAAGTACTTCACATGCATTATGGGGTTTAGTAAGATTATATTGCACTCCCCACACAAATCTACCTCATTTCTTCTCTCACCTCAGTTGCAGAAGGGTACTGTCTCCAATTTGAGACTTACTCAGTGGGCACTGTTATTGCAGGACTGGGACATTGAGGACTCAACCAATGCAGCCTCCCAGGTTGCCAGTCCTCTACTTTTAGGGAAGCCGCATGATTGTGCAGTCTCTTCATCACCACTCACAGTAACCCAGCCAGAGCATTCTACTTTCAATGACTGTCCTTTGGCAGAGTTAGCTAAAACTGCTTCTTGCATTTTTACGGATGTCTCTTCCTTTTATGTGGACCGTGTACCCAACACTGGTTTTGGGGTTCATATTCCAACAATTGACCGGTCCACCACCAGACGCTGTAACCCATATTCAGCGCAGGCAGAAGAATTCATAGTTGTCTGTTGCTCACTGCATTTGTTACACACCCTTTCCCACCCCCCTTCCAGTTATTTTCTCTGGTTCCTCCTGGCTCTGCCTGGAATCAACATCGTTTTTACCTATTTGGGAGCAAAATAACTGCCAATCATCTGACCACAAAACTATAAAATATCTATTCCACTGGTTCTTTCTCTCCACATTGACCCTTCATTAGGTTTTACCCATTTATGTTCTCAAAGTCAAAGCACACTCTAAGTGTGCCCCATTTGTAGGAAAGAATACAAAACAGACTCCCTTGCTCAACAGGGCACCAGGGAGGGGACTCCCGTCTCTTAATGTAGCCGTCAAGTTGAGCATAGTCAAGCAAGAGTTGGAAATCTTAGGTTTAAAACAGATGCAGGATAGAGACCCTCAGCTGAAGCAGTTTAAAACTTAGACTGGAAGTAATGAATAGCATGCTTCAAACATCTGCAGTATGTGCACAACACCTCAGTTGTTGTTACTATATACATTCACTAGGACAGGTGACAGTGTGTTTGTGGCTCCAGAACATATCAGATGCAAGTTGCTAAAGTTGTGCCATGATCAAGGAGGGCACCAAGGGATTTCAAAACATAGCAGTTGATCAGAAAATCAGCCTGGCAGCCTAAAATGCTACCCAGTTTAAGGAACCATTGTCACAGGTGTGTAGCATGTGCTCAGACCAATCCTGCTTAGCATGCACAAAAGGTTTTTCTGAGACCACAGGTTAAGCACAAATCATACCGCAATTTGCAAACTGATTTTATAGGGACACTACCATCCACAGCTAGAAGCAATAAATGCATCCTAATTGTTACAAATCTGTACTTAAGGTGGGATGGAGCCATTCCAAGTAAAATTAACACTGCTTCTGCCTTGGCGAAGCACTTGGTTGAGAAAGTGTTCCGTGTCTGGGGGCTGCACCACTGAGTCAGACCAAGGGACTTATTTTACAGGGCAGATCATGTAGAATTGTTTAGCTCTTTTAGGAGTTAAAAAGAAATATCATATCCATACCTTCCTCAGTCATTCAGCCAGGTAGAGAGACAAAGAATAACACTATTAAAACAATGCAAAGAAAGAATGTAGCAATTAATGGGACAGATTGGGATCTCAAGATGCCCCTGGTGCTAATGGCTCTAAGCACCTCAACTGGACTCACCTGATTTAAGGTAATGATGGGGAGACAGAAGAGGACACCCACTCACCTTTGGTATGAGGAGTTGGGAATGGCCTCCTGTGACAGATTGAAGTTAGACAAATACATGTCTGTTCTGAAAGACGATCTGCAAGCCATTAACAAATGTGTGTCCTCCAGTCTGAGTTGAGAACAGAAAGTGCAAAAACAGCCTTCTGATGCCAAAGTCACTCCTTTAGAGTAACAGTTGAGAAATATGGATATGATTCTGGACTATCGGACCTCATGCCATGCTTTACACAAATTCTGGAGGGGCCATTTCCAGTAACAGATAAATTGTCCCCTGCTGTGAAAAAGGTTTGAATTAAAGGCAAAAAGAAGCCAGTGGAAAAGTGGCTGCATGTAGATCAGATGAAACAATGTGAAGGAAACAGATGATTGCAACCTGAGCTAATGTATGAGTTTTCTATCAATAGATGTCCTTTTTTTCAAGGTTTAAAAAAAAAAAAGCCAACCAGCAAATGAACTGCTGAAAGGGTAACCAGATCAGTGAAGGAAAAGAGCACCAATAGGATCCAAAGAATCTTCAGACAATGCAGCTTTAGTTTTAATTGCTTGAAGTGATAGACATTGAACTTTATATTCTTTTATTTACCTCAAAGACTGCCAGCTGAGAACGCTACTGCAAGGGACTTTTAAGAACTGAAAAGAGTGTTTGGTTTTACAGTTTTTCTTTGAACTCTTTCGCATTGGGCATGATGAAGAAATGTTGGTATCTCTTTATTTTTGCAATTATGAGCAGCAGCAGTTGCTGCCTGTGTACTGAAGATATAGGTATATTCATTTTATACCAAAAGATGGGATGCTACCCCCTCAGGTCGCACCACCAATGTTACCTATAATGTAAGTGATCTCCATGATTCTCACAATACAACCAACATTACTCTGAATTTGGGTTTGATAATGCAACATGGACATTTAGACTGGCCTATACTCAATAGGAAATGCCCATATTGGTGGGAAAAGGGATTGTGTATGATCAGATGATATACCCCATATTTCTAAGTAATCAAACACTTGTCATACCAGTAAAAATTCCCAATCCCAAAGAAGCATTTTAAGCAGATGGTTGGAGGCACAAGGTATTCAACTAGATTGACAAAGCCAAACAAAGGGGTATGATCATTATTGGACTCAGTCTGGAAAGAGTTAGAATATTTTTACACCACCTATATGAGAAACATTCCTAATTTTGACTTCTCCTTTGGATACCCAAATTTTGGAAAAGCAAACCAACAGTAGAAGTGCTCTGAAGCCTTCAGGCTATGTGCTGTAATCATCCTTTGTGAAATAGTAAAAATAGACTGGGAGTATATGGTGAAAGGGAGGTTTACATCATGGGGGACCTGTTCGGGCCCACCATGATTGTAAATCTGACTGTAATTTGCATTATCGTATAGCTATTTGGCTTGCACTGATGAGTTGTGTGACTTCCATGGCTCCAATAATACTACCAAACATTTATTGATGCCAGGTTTATGAAAACATACAATTGGATAGGTTATTTTTTAATACTTTTTGTTGGTCTTTTGGATCATCCACGGGGCACAGAATAAGTTACTATAATTGAGATGTGCAAGTACAGAGAGTTGCAAGTCACAAGGTTTCACATGAATTGCTTGTATGTTATGAGGAAAAGGTGGGAGACAATAGTGGGCAAGATGAAATTGCAGCCAGTTACTCCTATTCCTCCCCACAGGACTTGTGCAGCAAACATTTGGACTGTAACAACTGTGGGAATATAATCTTCAAGGGTTAGGAGGATGACACTCCCTTTACTGCTTGTGCATACAGGGAGATACATCTATTGTATTACGTCACCCTAAATACTTTCTCTATAGTTTTACTAGCCAAAGAATGCATGAATAAACAATGTGATGACAGACTTAGAAACATTGTGATGAGTAGTTGTAAGGTGATTTAGTTGAGAAGCCATATTTATATGAACCAGTAAAGGGGACTGCAATACATATTCAAGAAGAGTGAAGAGGTTTTAGGCCTCATTGGTGCCCCTTCTGGGCATTTGTGCCACTTACCAACTGGCCCAGCAGGGGTCAGCTATTGACCACTTCACACAATTTAGTTATTTATTTATTTATTGATTGATTTAGTGTTTATTTATTTCAAAAGTTTCACAAAGAAAGACATACTGAACTGGTAACAGCTCATTTCCAAATGCATCCTGGGGAAGAGGATGGGGAACATCATATATAATATTTACATATATTATATATATATATATATATATATATATATATACAGTATATATATTATATAGATATAATAACTGGTGAGCATTTTTTTCTTAGGGCTTAGCCAGTTATTGTTTGCTGTAATAACCAGCTGGTTATTATGGCAAACATGCGCTCTGTTATTAAAATCCAATAGCGCTACTTCATTGGCTCTCACACTGTGTGTGGGTGGGCTGTACAGTTCCGCAAACATGGCGGCTCTGTCTGTTAGCCAGGACCTGCCACAGTAGACTCATTTGTCATTTAACTTATGTTTTTTTTTACTATGCATGTGGTTGATCCTACCTCTAAACTACAAAAATAAGCTTTATCTGGTTGATCCTCCTGCTTTTTCAGCTTCAGGTAACAGTGTGAGTAAGAACGGAACCT
This sequence comes from Neoceratodus forsteri, assembly GCA_016271365.2. NCBI lineage: Eukaryota > Metazoa > Chordata > Ceratodontiformes > Ceratodontidae > Neoceratodus > Neoceratodus forsteri. Next base: position 993,359,970 of record CM057449.1, read on the forward strand.
TCACAGACAGTTTAAAGCACTACTGAAGTGTGATCATGATCCCAAACAGTGGGTTAAAAAAAAAAACAGAACTATATGGTCATTCTGTAGAGGGGGGGGAGACAGTATGTGTGTGTGGTGTAGTGTAGTATGTGTGGTGGTGTGTGTGTGTGTGTGTGTGTGTGTGTGTGTGTGTGTCTTGGGCTGCAGACAGGAAAGGACAACCACAATTACATCAAGATGTTATGTAGATGTTGCAGGGTTAGATGTGTGGTGTGATTCTTTGTATGGGATAGGCAATGTTGACGACCACTGGAGAGCACACTGGGCATGCAAAGGCATAACACTGCAAGATTTGTTTTTAAACTAAGCTTGTCCCATATTGTTAAAGTGTGTGTGTGTCTCTCACACATGGTCACAGCAGTCAGGCTGGAAAAAAATTGCTCACCAGCAATTACAAAAAATAAAGTATGGTGTAGTATACATACTTGAATTTAATGTCCACCCTCGGTGTGGGATGCTTTTATAAACCACTTGAGCTTTGCTCTTGGGGTTAATGTAGCATCCCACACCTCTGGTGTGCATTAAATTCTCATAATGCACACTGTCCCACGCACTATTCTCTCTCTCTATGTATATATATATATATAGAGAGAGAGAGAGAGAGAGAGAAAGAAATACAGCAGAACAATTTAAATGAAGAAACATTCAAACTTTAAATACAAATCAGAATAACATATGCACAGATAAAGAGGAGCGCCAATATTAGCAGTATTAATGAAGTCATTAATAAAATGGACCAGAATTTTAAGAATATCAGGTTAGGAATAGAAATGTCTTTTAATATAACATAGAAAAATATTTTAGAAGCAAATCATGATAGTTTGGTTCAGTCAGAAGTGCATAGTCTATTAGAAGGAATAATTTTTGATTTAAGAAATGGCATAATTCCTATGGAACTAGTGGGGCCTGAATTTATACAACAATTGATACATACTGACCCAGACATTGCTCAGAGCTTAGATCTAGGCACCACAGGCAGGATTTTCTAAACGGCACGACAGCTGCAAGCTCCAGGTGCACCCAACATGTAGCATTCTTCTGTCTGGCGATTGGGATCTTCTATCATGTGCGCTGACTGCCGCATGCTAGACCAACTTTTGTGGTCTAGCTTGCGGCAATCGAACCTTTTATGGAGCTTGCACCAGATAATTGGCACAAGCTGCCGTAAACCGTGAAAACTGTTGCAACTGCACCCAAGGTTGTAAATCAAGGTGCAGTTTTAAGTGAATGGGTTTAGTGCACTGCCAGAACCGAAGTGCCATAGCACAGGACTCGTCGCAAGCCCTGCACCATGCTTTGAAAATCCTGCTCCATGACTTTTGCTGCAACAGTGTATCCACATCATTAAGTCTCAAAGGGTTGTGCTTTTTGTTTGGAGTTTATCATATATATGCCAGTTATGTTCAAGGGACAATCCAGGACCGGGTTTACCACAGTCAATATTGGGTTTTATTCCCCCTGATCATATGATTTATGCTGTCATAGATACACCTTATGAGTATATTACAAATAGTGAAGGAAGATGGAAAGGATAGGCCCATGAATCTTGTGAGCCATGGCAGGACAGGTTGTACACCTGTGAAGGGAAGGCATACATTTCTTGAGAAATCTCTAAGGCATGCCCACTGAAAGTTGAGAAGGTTTCAGACCATGCACGTAATAGAGTACATCGACTGGTCAACAGTATTTATGTAATTTTGAATCATGATTGGAGTTTAACCAATGACTCAACATGGCCAAACCTGGTCACATTTTTAACACATACTCATGAATGTGACTATGGCCTTTTACCTGTTGCACCAAGTGTATACACTGTGTACCCTACCATTGAGCATATTCATTTTATTTCTGTGACTTATGGATTGAAGGATCTTGTTGTCTTGAAAGAAACTGCTACTCTGACATCTTTTACATCTGATATACAACGTAGCACTGATGAAATGCATTTGGCAGAACACAGGAATAATACTCTACTGTTCAAACCTGAAAAGTTATGGGATGCTGTTTCTAAGGTACAGACCTGGTTCAGTGAACTTCTGCCTGGTCTGGGAAGTACATGGAAATTAATTTGGGTGTTGCTTATTATGGTGGGCGTCTTGCTCATCTTCTCACTGGTCTAATCTGAATTACTTAGGTGAATTACTGCAGCATGGATTTTAAAACCAGGACACAAATATCTTGCTGCACAAGCTGTGGAGCAGCTGAAAGTCATTTTGGGCTACTTCTACAAGAGATCAAGAGGAGGGCTTCAGAGTTGGGCAACTCCCTTCCCCCCACGATTGCTGCACGGTACCTCAAAACAGCTGTGGGACCTGCACCAAGCTCCCTCTCCAGATTCCCAAAAAATTGGAACAGGCAGGGGGTAGGACAATTACTGCAACATGAATTTTTAAACCAGGACACAAATACATTGTCACACAAGTAATGCAGCAGCTGACAGCCATTTTAGGCTACTTCTACAAGGGGTTAAGAAGAGGGCTGTAGAGTTAGGAACCTCCTCCTACTGATCACCACATGGAGCCTCATAACAACTGCAGGACTGACTTCAAAGCTCCCTCTCCTTACTCCCAATTAGTTGGAGCAGGCAGAGGGAGTGAAATTCTGCCCTTATATCTTCTACCTTGTCTTCCAAATGGGCCTCTGCACAATGGGCCAATGTGCTAAGGACCTCCAATAAGAGCATCTACAATGATGGCTGTCAGACAGAGGCTCTGCCCAAATACAAGTAGGTGAAATTGCTAGTTTCAGTGGCTCAGCAGGTTGCTCACTCTCCTCCAAGGCCAAAAGATCAGAAGGCTGTGGGTTCTAGTCCCACTCCAGGCACTTGGGTTAAATCCTAATACTGAAACTGTTGTGCAGCATGAGGGGGGTGCTGCACTCCTGAGGTGCAGTCTTTTGGATGAGACATTAAACCGAGGTCCTATCTGCCTGTTCTGGTGGTAGTTCAGATGGGTGGTAAAGATCCCATGGCACTTCTCGAAAAGAGCAGGGGAATTTCCACGGAGTCCTGGTCAAATTTCCCCTATTCACTAATGATACCACCAACAGCTTAATCTGGGTCAGTGTCAGTTGGAATCCATCTGTATCCCCTTCCCCCAGGACAAGTCTGAAAATAGGCCAATTGTATTGTCCTTCTTTCGCGGTCAACAAAAACTATATAAGTAAATAGTACTGTCTGCTGAAACTACTCTGCAATATAGAGACTACGTACTTAACTGGGGACTGTGCTTGTCTTTGACCCACAAAACAGAGTTATGTACAGTATACATAACTGTTAGAGTCATAGGCAATATAAACTGTTGTAGTGAAAGAGTATGGACTATTCCTTTTTATGTATACTGTATAGCTGGTTAATTGTTCTATGTAAAATTACAGGTAATTTCAGGAATTCTTGCTCTTAAATTTGACTTAGACTCTCATAACAATTTTGGTGATATATTGTAATCATTTACTATATACTGCATGTGGGTAGTTCCCTATAAGAAGAGCTACTTTTGTCAATGCCAGGATGATATACAGTAACTCATGTTGTGTATTTTCCTTTGAGTGCTGGCATAAGAGGTAGCAAATAACCTGCTACAAAAAGTAGCAAAAAACCTACAGTATAAGCATATCTCACTATTTACTGTGGTTTAACTTTCTAAGTGAGCCTCATCTATGTGAATCTGTATTTTTGTTCCTGTGTAAGGCTCCAGTTACCTTAATGAGCTAGTGCTCTGCCTAAAACTAGTATCAGTTTTTAAAATATGTCAACCATTACCTTTTATATCTGAGGTACATTTTCTTTTCCCATTGGTTATGTAGAAGATTGTTTTCCTGGTATTAGTAGGAGTGATGCATGGGGTAGCACTCTGTCTGGCAACTATCATATCTATCTCTGTTCCCCCCACTACATCATCAGCATTGTGACCTAACAGACCATGACATCACTGCTTCTTAGGAACAGCCATTCAGTAGCTGTCAGGTTAGTCACCTGTGATGTCACTGTCAGTGAGATGACAATGCTGATTGTGTAGTGGGGGGATAGAAACAGGTATGTCAGCTACCAGCCTGAGAGCTGTTCCACAAATGTACAGTACCACAATATTATCACATAGAAGACTCTCTAATGAGCAAAAGAAAAATAATTCAGAAATGGTATTTACCCACCTGGTAACGGTGATTATACCTGCAAACTTTAGGGTGCTCAGGAATTCCTCATATACTGTATGGGTTCTCCTACATCCATCCTATTGGTCAATGCATGAAAGTAAACCTTTTGGACAGCCAAAGATCAAACCCTCTAGCTACAATCATAGAATCCAGTCAGATAACTTCCCAAGTAGCAAAAAAGGAACACAAGGTACAAGTAAAAACACTCCAGAGGAAAAACAGACAAAGACAGGTTTACTGATAAAGGTACCATTTTAGTGTAGAATAAAAAAGGTGACAATACTGAACAAAGGTGGTTATACCCACCAAGGAGCATATAAAACCACCCGGCCATATAAAAAGACAGTGGAGCATATACCAGTGGCACATGCATAGAAATGTAAAAAAAAGGCAGGTGCATAAATGTGAAGCATAACCGCATATATGAAGCCCTTAACTACCTGTACATATGAGGTAGGGGTCACAGATAACAACTAGAGTCACAGACCAAGTCTGAGAGTCTGGGCAGACCTTACAATGATTCTGGCTGCAGCAGAGCTGGGCTTTGGCAAAGCAATGGAGGGACCCTGAGCACTCTAAAAGTTGCAGGTAGAATCACCTTTACCAGGTGAGTAAATACCATTATCCCCTGCAACCTTTATAGTGCTCAGGAATTCCTCACATATGGGACTTTGTAGCAGTACCCCAAAAACACAAGAAAGTCTCTGGGTGGGACTGAAGACCCAAAAGCCTAGCCCAGAGTAGCTGCAGCCTGAAGCACTGCTCATCGAAGGAAGCTCTGTCAGCTGAATCCACATCCAGTCTGTAGTGGGGAACAAAAGTATGGACCAAAGACCAGGTAGTCGCGACACAGATACCCTGTACCAAAGCTCCCCCTTCTCTGTCCACAAAGCTGACAGACCTCTAGTGGAATGAGCCTGAATACCTTGAGGTAGAGCACGCCCTGCACCTTGATAGGCTGCAATAGTGGCTTCCCTGATCCAATGGGCAATGGCCTCTTCTGAGGCCACTTGGCCCTTCTTCCTTCCCAAAAAGAAGACAAGCAACCAATCCAATTGACGGAAGCTTTCAGTCATACCCAAATAGTCTTTAAGGACCAAAACCATGTCCAGAGCATGTGGGTTGTCCCCATGCTGGGTAGACTCAAGCAAGGCCGGCAAATGAATAGGTTGCTCCAGATGAAAAGTAGAAACCACCTTAGGAATGAAAGAAGGGATAGTGACCTAGGATACCTGGCCCACATGAAAAGTGAGGTAGGGTTCCCAACATGAAAGAGCTAGTAGTTCTCCCACCCTTCTGGCAGAGCACAGGGCAGTAAGAAGCACCATCCTGAGGGTCACATAAGGAGGTGAATGAGGTAGAAATGGGGGCTTATGCAGGCCCTCCAGAACCACATTTAGTTGCCAAGGAAGACAGGTAGGCCTCACCTTAGGGGAGGTGAGCTGAACCACCTGGAGCAAACAAACCACATTGGGATGTACCCCAATCTGACCCTCCTTGGGGAGAGGGCCCCGAACCAATGAGCTGGCCACAACCTGAACCCTCAGTGAGGAATAAGGCAGGCGCTTGTCAGCCCCATCATTAAGAAAATCCAAAATCTGTGGAAGTCTGCCACCAAAGGTGACAAGCCTTTTGTAGAACACCATTTACAGAAAATCTGCCAATGTCTATTATAGGTCTTGTTCATAGAGACTTTTCTAGACAGCAGGAGATGTTCCACCACTCTGGGAGGGTAACCCTCGCTTAGCAGTCTTGACCTTTCAGCATCAGGGACAGAACCTGGGAATTGTGGTGAACAATCGGCCCTTGAGATAGGAGGTCTGGGCACTGGGGCAGGCACCAGGGGACATTGATCAGCATTGCCCTGAGTAGAGAATACTAGGCCCTCCTCAGCCAGTCTGCAGCCACCCCCACACACATCAATCTCATGGCTCTGATTTTGGAAAGAACCTTGGCAATCATTGGAAGAGGTGGGAAGATACAGGCCTTGTTAAAGGGCCAGGGAGCTGCCATCATGTTGATTTCTTTGGCCCTGTCACAAGGAACTCAGGAATGAAACTGAGGTAACTGGGCATTGCTAGAAGGGGCCACCAGATCTAGCTGAAATGGTCCCCACCTCTGTTCGAGCTGTTGAAACACCTGAGGATGCAATTTACATTCTGTCTCTTCGAGTGTCATCTGACTAAGCTAATCTGCTTGTACATTCAGCTTCTCAGCCAGATATGTGGTTGAAAGCATCAGCAAATGTTTTTCCATCCAGCACAGGGTTTGGAGCACCTCCTCGAGCATGGTTCTGCTTCTGGTGCTACTCTGCTTGTTGATGTACAGCATAGTGATTTGGTTGTCTGTCCTGATCAGAACTGACTGAGCTGTGGGACAAAAAAAGTCAATGCCCTTAGAACAGAACTAATTTCCAGGACATTGATTGGCAGACTGGTCTCCTCCGGAGACCATTTCCCTTGTGCCATGTGATGGCCCAGCATGGTGCCCAATCCAAAGAGACTGGCATCCGTGGTAATTGTCACTGTTGATGGCAATTATAGAGGGATGCCCTGCAGCAGGTTGCAGCAATCCCCCCACCAGTGAAGAGGTCCACAGCCAACACCACCAGAGTCTTAGTGAACACTCTGTGGGCAGATGCCAGCCCAAATGGAAGGTACATGAATTGAAAATGCTCTTCGTTGATTTGAAACCTGAGATAGCCATGGTGACAAGGGTGAATGGTGATGTGCAAGTAAGTGTCCTTGAGGTCTACTGAAGTTAGAAAATCTCCCAGCTGAATGGCTGCCAGAGTTGACTAGAGTGTCTTCAACTTGAACTTCTTGTAAGCCACAAACCGGTTGAGGAACTTGAGGTTGAGCACCAGTCAGAAACACCTCAATTTCTTGGGGATCATGAAGAACACAGAGTATAGTCCTGTGTCCCTCTCTGATGGTGGCACTGGGACTATTGCCCCATTGTTGTTTAAGCTGTCTATAGCCTGAAAAGTCATAGTCTGCTTGAAGGGGTCCATTGAAAGGAAGGAGATTATCAGTCTGTGTGGCAGAGTCTTCTGAGTGAGCTCTATTGGATATCCATGCAACACAATTCACCTGACCCATTTGTCTGTGGAGGTGTGGGCCCACTGTGTGGTGAACAGTCGAAGACATCCTCCCACTGGAGGGCTGTCTGCCGGGACCCTCCCCCCAATTTTCATTGAGCTTTTTCCAAGGAACCACTGCCAGACTGGGTGCTGTTAAAATTGGCCTTTCTTCCAGAGTTCCTTTTATACTTGGACTGATTGAACTTTGGTTGAAAACAGGACTTGGTTGAGCCACCTCTCTGATTTTGACCACAGGCTGCCTTTGCCTTGCCCCCATTGCCTCAAAACTTTGGGTGAAAAGGATGTCCCAACAGCAGATACAGGTCTTTTTTGTCCACCATCTGCTTTATCCCAGCCCGGTCCCTGAGGAAAGGGGTCAGAGTGTCACCAAACAAATGGCCTCGTTTGCAGGGTAACTTCATTAGCATCATCTTGGACTCAGCATCTGCCTGCCAGAGCTTCTGCCATAGTCTGGCTCAATTGGTCAGGACCGTGGCCTTGGCACCAAACTTCATAATGTCAAAAGAAGCATCCATGATGTACTGTGCCACTTGCATGATGAAGTTGGCCTGCCCCACTGGTGATGAGTCCTCTGGTAGCCCATCAGTGAAAACTTCTGCCCATTAGAGTAGTGCACAGCTGATATATCACACAACCATATCTGTGGACAGGGCCAACCCAGTCACCTCATGGACCTTCTTTAAGAAGTCCTCTACTTTTTTGTCCACAAGTTCCTTTAGAATAACAGTGCACTCAACCTGGATGACTGTGTGCCATGCAAGTGCTGAAGCAGGGGTGTCTACTTTTGCAGCCGTATACCACGCTGTCCGATAGGATTCGGCTAGTGGGTATGACTTCTCAGTGGCTCTCTTCTCTGGAATCCAAGCTGGTTCCAGTGCCTCCTGCTCCTTGGTCAAAATGGTATCTAGAGTAGCACAGGTTGGGAAGTAGTACTTGTCCAGCTTGGACTGTGGTGAGGGAAGGGGATCCACTTAGGTATGAGGCTGCTCGGGCTCCTTCAGGACCTGGAGGACCTCCAGACCAGGCAGACTATTGCAGCAACATCTTCCTTCAGACAGAACTTGTCCAAAACCTGGTCATGATCTTGGTCCTTGTCCATCCACCTCTGATGACTCTGCTGGGTCTTCTGCCTGTCTGCGTGTCTTTTTCAAGGATGATGGAGCTTGGTCTGGCCCTGGGCACTTCCTAGTGCCTGCTTATCTGATCCCTCTAGTTGTTGACTCTGCAACTTCTCCAGCCACTGAAATAGCAGCCCCGCTTGTGCCACATTGAATGCCAGTGGTGCTGTTGTTGGGGTATTGTCATCTTGTGCGGCCAGGGCATCCACGGTCTGCCAGTCATCTGACTCTGACACCATGCATTCTGCAAGAGGCTCCACCACTTGAGAGTCTGGAAGATTGGCTCTGCATTCAATGCAGGCAGGCATGGCTGTGTAGAAGTTGAGGCTGACTGACCTAGGGGGAGCAGATAGAAAACTGGATCAGAAACATGCCCCCAAAAGCTCTCCTGTATCATCAATTCAGTAATCTTCATCCATGAGTAGACTTTCCAACTCGTGAGGTGTGCCCCTTTAAGAGCAGCAGTTGCTCCTAAAATGGCTGCTATTGTGTTGCCATCCACCAACAAGATGGCATCCTCTCACAAGATCACTGAGGTCTCAGCACTACTCCAGCTGAAATCTTGTGAGACTCAAGATCCTCGTGAGATCCCGCCCTGGAACAACCAGATATTGACAATATTGAAAATGACAAAAGTGCCCATGTCCTGGAGAGCATGCACTCCCTCCCTCTCCCCCATACCAACCATCACTTTCTGGCAATGCAGGTCCCAATTCTCAGTCTCAGCCCAAAAAACAAACAATCTGTGCCCCCCCTCCCAAAGTCTCATGAGAGCCACTACAATGACTGGGGCTCAAGACAAATGTGGCTGTGGATTCAGAATGTTTTGGGGAGATGTCTCTGTGTCTCCCCTGATGGGACTGCATGGCACGAGTGGCATGAACATCCTGTACCCCTAAGATAGCAAGATAGTGCTGGATGGGTCCAAAGACTTAAAGACCTGCAGGCAGTCCTTTTCAGCCACTGCACAGCATGAGCTCTAAGGTATCTGGATGGGGGGGAGTAGGCAGATGGGGACAGCCACTATGGTTTGGGGCTCACCAACAAACCAAACCCCAGCAGTCATGCCCCATATTTCCCTGGGACAGTGTGCAGCAAAAAGGGGAAGCAGACACTACAGAAGGGTTTGTGTCCCACCGCTGGAGGATGTTGGGGATGCTACATGAGGGTCCCTAACTGGGGCAGGGGACAGGACAGATGCTACCTGAGGGTCTGTACTGCCTGTTTCCCTGCCCCCTCTATCCAGCTCAAGTCCACTCTCTGCTTCCCCAGTTTAGCCTGATATTATTATTATTTTTTTTAACCTCCTTAGCAGAAGCAGCTTAGCATAGCAGCCTAGCACTAACACTCTCAGCAACTCGACAGTCCTCTCTAATTGCCTAAGCAAAGATGGAAAAAAGTGGTTGAGAAGTGTAATAAGGATAACTTTACCTTGGAGTAGGGAACCAGTGCCAAATGTGACCAACCTCCAGGCATGCACGAAGAAAACTGGTTTCTATGGACATAGCTGGAGGGTTTGGTCTCTGGCTTGCCAAAGATTAACTTTCATGCATCAACCAATAGGATGGATGGAGGAGAACCCATATGTGAGGAATTCCTGAGCACTCTAAAAGTTGCAGTGGATAATAAAAAGTTACAACTGACTAACTTCTTAAAATGTGTATTATTTTTCTGCATGCCTGATTTTGTTCCACTAGCTCTTTAATCAATCACCTGCAATTCCTTAAGTGTCCTGTTACAGTTGCAAGTAATAAGAGCCCTCTGGACAGTTTGTTTCTAAGCAGCAGATTGTACAGTATCACCTGATAAGTCTTTCTGCAATTTCTGCAGGGTGTTTCCTTATCTTTGCTCACTTGTTCATTAATGATAGCTACATAAAATTGTCCAGGAACATCTTATTCATCCTTAAACAAAACGTATATAATGCTATGTTTATCACTTTTCCCTTAAGGGGCTTACCCTCATTACCTGAAACTAAGATACCATATATGCAGTTGGAGACCTCAGCTAAATCAAATAGTACCTTTGCTATGGTAACCAAATACAGTAATATACAACTGGCAAAACGTTTGACAAATTCTACCACACTCACCAATATGCTGTTATTATTGGCCTGTGTAAATATGGTACCTAACTGACAGAGACTGATTATTGCTGAGGCCCCACAGAGCAAATTCAATACTAGACTTAATAAGCATGCTCTCAATAACCCGGACCACAGATTCAACTGCAAGATGATACTGTTATTGCAAATGTGGGCAGTTACAAGTATTTGGGAGTTCAGGTGGACTCTGGGTTGGCTTATGCGAAACATATTTCCGCACAGGTCAGGAAAGTAAACCAAAGATAGGGGCCCTAAGAAGGGTGTCTGGTTGTTTGTCCCCTGAAATCAGAAAGAGGTTGGTCAGACAGTTATTAATCCCAGTTCTTAAGTATGGTTTGATTTTGTATATGCACACTGCACAAAAAGTGTTGAAAAAAGTAAACCAAACATATTATAGACTAGGAAAATTTGCTACTAGAAGTAAATTTAAAATGCATCATTGCATAATTTATAATAATTTGAATTGGCTTCATCCCAAAGAGCAAAGAAGACATATTAAGCTCACCATATGTCATAATATATTATTTAATAAAAATAAGCATCTTTTACAGAATTTAGTCCCAAGAGGCCACCTGAATGGCCCAATGGTAACTACAAGAGCCACAAATAGCAGAATTTTGATGCACAGATCCTACAACAGCATGGGAGATTTAACATTACAAAACAGTGTAGCAAAACGTTGGAACAACCTGCCACATGAAATGAAGCATATCAGTAGCTTAACCATTTTTAAGCTAAAATTATATGAATTGTTGAGAAAAGATTGTACATGCTTTTAACTGATTTTCTTAATTGTGTAACTATTTTGTTAATTGTATGTTATGTTTAGCTTTTGTATTTGGAGCTTGAACAGGACTTTATTGTAAATGTGATTTGTATCCTAACAAATTTTGCCTGTCAAAAAAAAAAAAAATAATAATTTTACCATACCAATAATGCTGTCTAAGCAAATTAATACTTTTGCTTTTGTTACTATTCTCAGGAAACAAAAAACTAAACCCTGGCCCTACATGTCCAATCTTAACACCCTCTGGGTTTAAAAATGCAAATGGGATAAAACTTATGACCATGAACATCACAGGCATGCTAGGCAAATTGAAAATCTAGATCTCACATTCAAATCCAGACTTACTAGATTTGACTGAAACATGACCCAATGCCTGTATAGATCACAATGTGATTTCCCTCCCTGGATATGACTTATACAGGCAAAATCATCTTGCTCATGGTAGAGGAACCACACTTTATTTTAAGAACAAATTGACATCCTCCTTAATTGACTCCTTATCTAAACCAGCTGGATTTGAATGTTTCACAGTTAATAATATAGATGTCAAATAATGATTCAGTCATTGTGATTGGCTGTTATAGGTCCCCTACAGCCAGAATGGATGTCCTGAACTAGTTATCAAAATTTTCTAGTAATAATAATAAAGAGACCTTTGTATTAGAGACTTAAACTATGATTGACTAACTTCAACATCAGAGGAGCTAAAAAGACCATGTGATGGTAATGGTTTCACACAACTTAACTCTGAGACTACCAGACCTAACCCCAAAAACCCTTCTAACTAATCCTTATTAGACATGATACTAAGTAACAGACCCCAGAAAATTACAGTTGCAGGTGTCTTTGATAATGCTCTTAGTGGCCACAATGTAGTGGCTTGTGCTAGGGGAACAAAAAGATATATATAGTAGTAACCCTTCCTCATTTATAAATGTTCCCTCACTCAGTAGAATATATACCTCTTATCATTTCACAATTATGAACAAGCAGGATTTTTACCTTGCACCCTCAGCCCATACGCACATGAAGTATTTACTAATCAAATGCTAAAAGTCATAAACCAGCTTGCCCCTATTACCAAATGTAGGAGAAAAAAGAAAAGCTGTCCTTGGTTTTCCAGTGAATTAAAACATGCCCTGAGAGATCCAAGATCTGGACTGGGCTAAAGCTAGAATGAATAAGGTTAAGCAGGATTAGGCAATTTTTAGTCAAAAGAGAAACCATTGTACCAAATTGATCCATTTAACTAAGGCAAACTACCAGCACTGCTGGATGAAAACAAGTCTGATCCCTCCAAATGTTGGAAAGCCATAAACTATATGGGGGTGCATACCTAGGCAATTTAGTGTTGATAACAAACTATTTACAGACAAGTAAATTATAATGGAGGAACTAAATATACACTTTGCATTGTCTGGGATGACTTTTGACAACTCTACACTGGCCAGCATCCCAGTTCCTGGCAATAATTTAAACAACCCAAAGGTTGTTTGCTCAGTTTATTCCATTTCCAGTCACTCTCCTTTTTGCAGGTGGAGCAGCTTCTCCAGGACTTGGACCATAAAAAAAGTCCCACTGCTGATAACACTGGGCCCTATTCACAAGGCTGCAGATGGAATACATGCCACATAACCCCAGCATATAGTTCATCTGTACCCAGCTGTGCACACTGCACTCCATCAGTGTGATGCACAACACATGACTGCCTCTGCCGATTAGCCCAATCCCCGGTCGAGCGCACAGCTCTGCACCAGGGCGGGCAGGGGGATGGGGTCCATGGCAGCACTCTGTGCAGTGCACGAAACCGTGGAGTGCTGCGCGCAGTGGCTGGTGGCTAAGTGAACTGAGGACAGCTGTAAACCTGGGCAGCGGCTTATGTGCCACCCAGGTATGGAGCCACTGCCACAGCCGACATGCAGGGAGCATCATCCCCCCCCCAATTGGGAGACCCCTGCCTTCAGGGCACACTGGGTGGTCAGGGGGCAGAAGCCAGTGACATTGCCCCCAACATCGTGCCTGGTGTTCTGTGCAAAAGGGATCCACTCCAGGACCTGGTCTGGGCAGCTGATTGGCTGCACAGCTGAGTCCACAGTCCTGCACTGGACTGCCCACATGAGCCTGCACATGGGGGGGCACTCATAAGGGTGCCTTGGCTGGGACCGCTGTTCGTGAATGCGGTCCCCATGTGAATCTCCCATGGGTGCAGAGGTGCACATAGGGGATATGTGCCATTTGTGTGTACCCTCTCCCTCTTTTGTGAATAGGGCCCATTGAGCCTATGTTTCTTAACATGGGTTATCCATCCTAACAGCTCCCATAACCCATTTTCCTAATTTATCAGGAGCAAACTAAAAAATCCAGCTCATGTGGAAACTTGCACACATTATTCTGTTGTTTAAACCTGGAGATAAGGCCTCCATTTATCTGGTTATGGCGAAAATGTTAGAAAAGCAAGTGAATGCTCAGATAGGAGAATATCTTGAAAAAATCAGCATTTCTCTCATTCAGTCAGGTTTTCACACTAAACATAGTATTTCAACTGCCTTGTTTAAAGTTACTAATAACTAATATAATGCCCTTAATCAAAAAACTTACCAATGTGGAATTATCCCTGGACCTCAGTAAAGTATTTGATACTGTGGACCATGGTGTTATTTCAAATAAACTTAAGAATACTGGCTTTGGTCCAAATGCAGTAACATGGTTTAAAGAGCATCTCAGTGGCAGACAACAGATAAAGATGGAAGGGTTATTTCTGAGGAAAAGATAGCCAACTCAGTTAAGAAGGGGGATAAAACCTTTTATAGGTACACCAGGGAGCGAAGGAAGACCAAGGGAGGTATAGTGAGGCTTAATAAAGGGGAGGGGAGGTGGGTAGAGGGTGACAGTGAAAAGGCAGAGATACTAAATGAATACTTTTGCTCAGTATTCACAAAAGAAGAAGAGGTGTAGGTACCTAAATCAGACATTAGAAGCACTCTGGACAGGGGGGGTCGACACCAGTCCATTCACAGAAGAAAGGGTCCTAAAAGAACTCCTAAAACTCAAGGCGGACAAAGCAATGGGGCCTGATGGGATTCATCCCAGAATTCTAAAAGAACTAAGTGGAGACCTAGTGGCATGACTGACTACCCTTTTTAACAAATCATGAGAGGTTGATGTGGTACCTGAGGACTGGAGGAGGATGGATGTGATTCCCCTTCACAAAAGTGGGAGCAAGTCAGAGGCAGGAAACTACAGACCTGTTAGTTTGACCTCAGCGGTAAAGAAAATGATGGAATCACTTCTGAAAGAAAGAATTGTTGAGTACCTGGGGGCCAGCAGGATGCAGGACCCAAGGCAGCATAGATTCACAGTGGGAAGGTCATGTCAGATGAATCTAATAGATTTATTTGAATGGGTGACCAAAGTAGTAGACCAGGAAGGAGCTGTGGATATGGCCTACCTAGACTTTAGCAAGGCATTTGACACAGTCCCACACAAAGGATTAATAACAAGTTAACCAGCCTGGGAGTGGTTCCCAGAGTGGTAGCCTGGGTAACAAATTGGCTGGACAACAGGATGCAGAGGGTAATAATAAACATAGTACACTCTGAAGAAAGGGTGATTATTAGTGAGGTACCACAGGGTTCAGTACTGGGACCAGTCATCTTTAATGTCTTTATAGGAGACGTTGCATAGGGGCTGGAAGAAAAAGTATGCCTTTTTGCAGATGACACAAAGATCTGCAGCAAGGTTGATACACAAGGGGGTGAAAAGAATGAGAAGGGACTTGGCAAGGTTGGAGGAATGGTCAAAAGTATGCCAGCTTAGATTCAATGCAGAGAAGTGCAAAGTAATGCACCTGGGAAACAAAAACCCAGGGGAAGAGTGCACAATGGAGGGGGTACTAACAACAACAAAAATGGAAAGGGACCTAGGGGTAGTCATATCAGACAACCTTAAGGTGGGTAAGCAATGTGAGAGGGCAGTAAGGAGGGTTGGGGGGATACTGGGATGCATAGGGAGAGGCATCGCCAGTAAAAAACAGGAAGTTGTTATCCCTCTGTACAGACAGCTGGTGAGAACCCATCTGGAGTACTGCATCCAGTTCTGGAGACCCCATCTCCACAACGACATAGACAGGATGGAAGCAATCCAGAGAAGGGCAACTAAAATGGTCCAGGAGAACACAAAACACAAAGCACAAGTTAGACCCGAAGTCCCGGGGATAGTAGCCATGGGCTCCTCTGCATTTATGCACTAACTTTTGCCTGACTTATTTATTGCTGTCACCAGTTGCTGCTTTTTTTGGTGTGTTTTTCTGGTTGCTCTAAGAATTCAGCACCCATCGCCAGCAGTGTGCTCTCATTTTTGGGTTTCAATAAAATGGTGCAGGGTCTGCAACAGAAGCCATACGAAGAGAGACTAAAAGAGCTTAATATGTATACCCTTGAGGAAAGGAGGGAAAGGGGGGGCATGATAGAACTTTTAAGTACCTTAAGGGAATCAACAAAGTCCAAGAGGGGAGCATTTTTCAGAAAAAGAGATGTGCAAGAACAAGGGGGCACAATTTGAAGATATGGGGGGGCGGCTCAGAGGCAACGCGAGGAAGTATTTTTTCATGGAGAAGGTGGTGGACACATGGAACCGCCTTCCTGAGGAGGTCGTGAGGTCAAAAACAGTGGGTGAAGGAGGCTTGACCTTCCCAACCCTTATGTACAGAGACAACCTGCTGCTCCCCCTAGATGTCCAACATTCCATATCCCTTCTCCTCCCCCTCTTGGACTACTTCACGGGGCTCTTGAGCCTCAAACTCAACCAGACCAAAACTGAACTGCTACCTCTGAATTACCTATGCACCCAGAACATAGCCACCCCATCTGGGTTCCTTTGGGCACCAGAGGGGATCACCTGCCTAGGTATAAAAATTACCCCCAAATTAGAGAATGTCTGGAGTGCCAATGTCCAGCCCCTGCTTAGCACCACCAAGACCGAATTGGAGTGATGGAAATTACTGTGGCTCACACTAGCGAGGAAAATTGTGGCTATCAAAATGGTGACTGCCCCCAGGTTTTTTATCTGCTGGCCCATATTCCCATAGGTCTCCCTTAGAACTGGTCCCACCCATAGACAAACTGATTGGAGACTTCCTCTGAGAGGGGGCAAAGCCCCGATTCAGCCAGAACAAACTTAGAGCCCATTGGTCCCAAGGTGGATGATGCCACTAGTGGATGGAGGGCTATGAATGGGCCTTTCAGATCACCCAGACCACTCACTGGTTGCACCAGGAAACTGACACCACCCCACAATGGGTCAGGATGGAAAGGGACACAGTGAGGATGCTAACTGCCTCCTCTTTGATGTTCTCTCAGGACTCTGCACCCATTGGTCACATAACATTGGGGCCCTCCCCCACTATAGAGGTGTCCTGGAAACTCTGGTACTCTGTCCATGCCTGGCTGGGCATGGACCCACTCCCTATCCTTCTTGCCCCGCTCTGGCAGAACCCAAACATCACTATTGGTAATAGGAGAATATACAAAATCACACATGCCCACACAATGCAAAGCATCATGGGCTGCATATACAAATCACCACAGAATGTTATGCTGGTCCAACTTTAAGCAGAATTGCATGGTGCCAAAAGGCCTGTCACACAGTTTGCAAAGGGTGCTAACAGAAGACATAGACACGTGTTTCGTCCTACTTGGACTCATCAGTATGCCTCATCTGCTTGACACCCCAGTGGAATGGATCAGCTACCCTAAGGCAATGTGCCATGGATATGTTGTGGTGAACCCATTAAAATAAAAAAACTATTTAAAAGACAAAGAACCTCTGTGCGCAAACACTGAGGCAAGGGTTACCCCAAAGGGCATTTGGCTAGGAAGCCAAGTTTCAAGAAAATACAAAATCACACATGCCCACACAATGCTAAGCATCATGGGCTGCATATGCAAATCACCACAGAATGTTATGCTGGTCCAACTTTAAGCAGAATTGCATGGTGCCGAAAGGCCTCTCACACAGTTTGCAAAGGGTGCTAACAGAAGACATAGACACGTGTTTCGTCCTACTTGGACTCATCAGTATGCCTCGTCTGCTTGACACCCCAGTGGAATGGACCAGCTACCCTAAGGCAATGTGCCATGGATATGTTGTGGTGAACCCATTAAAATAAAAAAACTATTTAAAAGACAAAGAACCTCTGTGCGCAAACACTGAGGCAAGGGTTACCCCAAAGGGCATTTGGCTAGGAAGCCAAGTTTCAAGAAAATACAAAATCACACATGCCCACACAATGCTAAGCATCATGGGCTGCATATGCAAATCACCACAGAATGTTATGCTGGTCCAACTTTAAGCAGAATTGCATGGTGCCGAAAGGCCTCTCACACAGTTTGCAAAGGGTGCTAACAGAAGACATAGACACGTGTTTCGTCCTACTTGGACTCATCAGTATGCCTCGTCTGCTTGACACCCCAGTGGAATGGACCAGCTACCCTAAGGCAATGTGCCATGGATATGTTGTGGTGAACCCATTAAAATAAAAAAAACTATTTAAAAGACAAAGAACCTCTGTGCGCAAACACTGAGGCAAGGTTACCCAAAGGGCATTTGGCCGGAAGCCAAGTTTCAAGAAAATACAAAATCACACATGCCCACACAATGCAAAGCATCATGGGCTGCATATGCAAATCACCACAGAATGTTATGCTGGTCCAACTTAAGCAGAATTGCATGGTGCCGAAAGGCCTTTCACACAGTTTGCAAGGAAGCACAGAAGATGTAGACACATGTTTCATCCTACTTGACTCATCAGTATGCCTCGTCTGCTTGACACCCCAGTGGAATGGACCAGCTACCCTAAGGCAATGTGCCATGGATATGTTGTGGTGAACCCATTAAAATAAGAAAAAACTATTTAAAAGACAAAGAACCTCTGTGCGCAAACACTGAGGCAAGGGTTACCCCAAAGGGCATTTGGCTGGGAAGCCAAGTTTCAAGAAAATACAAAATCACACATGCCCACACAATGCAAAGCATCATGGGCTGCATATGCAAATCACCACAGAATGTTATGCTGGTCCAACTTTAAGCAGAATTGCATGGTGTCGAAAGGCCTCTCACAGGAGCATACCCTGGCCTCAGTGGAACAGAAGGGAGATACGAACGTTGGGGGATCTCTATGAGCTCCCATCACACATGCTGACCACCTTCCAAAGCTTGAAGGAGACATGGGAACTCCCGCAGACTGACTTCTGGAGGTACCTGCATCTCCAGCAGCGCTCAAAATCCTCCTTGAAAATATCTCACTACATACCACCCCATCAGAGCTAAGTGCCTGGTTAAACCATCCCAAGGGACTAGCTGGCAGGATATATGCCAAACTGAGGAATAAGCTCCCCTGCCAATCAGCCAAATCCCCAGGGAAATGGGAGAAAATGCTTCATATGGGTATCCCCCCAGCTCAGTGGGAACAAGCATGGAAGTATGCACTTGGGTGGTATAAAGAGGCTAGTACCAGACTGATCCAGAATAAGATCTCACATGCCTGGTATAAAACCCCAGTGGTCCTTCACAAAGTCAGGCATCTAGACAAAGATGAGTGCTGGAGGTGTCAGGCTTTTGGGGGAGACCTGCTGCACATACTTTGGGTGTGCCCCTCCCTACAACACCTATGGAAGCAGATATGCCTAACTGCCTCCAAAGTCCTCCAAAAAAGGATCCCATGTTCTCCCATATTCTTTGTGCTAGGGATTAAGTCAGATTTCCTCCTCTCTCACCACAAGAATACAGATGGCTGACTCTTCTGGTGATCCAAACAAAGAGAGCCATTGTCTGTAAATGGCACTTGCCAGTTGTCCCCATTATGGAGGAGGTCCTAACCTCCATGTCTGCCTTGGCTGTACTAGACAGGATTTCACATCTCCAATCATACCAATTGGCTAAGTTCGAGAAATGTTGGGCACCCTACTTACTCTACTTACAGTACAATGACCCTCCTGCAGGGATAGAGTGATCCCCGGGTTGCACCGGCTGTGTGGTGCCTGGATTACCCACCGATAGATGTGAGTATGGTTAGGAAGGGACCCTCTGTTAGCTGCCCTGGGATACCCTTTTACAGACATTAAGTACATTGTTCATCATTGATGCTATTACCAATTGATGCTATTTAGTCAGTATGTCATTTATTCTAGTGATTGTACTCACCAATAGGACATTCTGTATAGCTGTCTCAGCACTTCACTCAGTCTTCTGCATGATCCTTTATGTGTGTGTGTGTGTGTGTGTGTGTGTGTCTATTCTGTTTCAGAGGGAACTGTCTCCCTGGGCCAGGTGGACCGAATTCACACTTCCCAGGATTTCACCAGAAGCCATGTGCTGGAGTGGACCGTGTTCACCAAGACCGGGGGATTGTAGACAAATGACGCCTATGGTCCAGATGGTACTTGTGGGGGTAAGTACCCATATTAATGACTATTTTTTTTATTACTCGATAGATCCCCTTAGGGAATACCCCTATACATGCCTTCAATTGCCACCCTACAGAGAGTACAATTGTCCCACTGGCTGCCACTTGACTGTTCAGTTGCAGCACTGCTTATGTATTACTTCTGAATACGCAATAGCAATGGCCCTGCGCCCTGTAACCTAGTGCAGACTGATTTTTGTGAATTACATTTCCCTTGTCCCCCCCATTCCTCCCCCCCTTTTGTTTTTGCCTTTCAGTGTAAGGATATAATGACTGACCTGTAATGCATTGTTTTCTACTCTCTGAAAAATAAAACACTTTACAACAAAAACAGTGGTGAATTCAAGAATGCATGGGACAGACATAAGGCAATTATAGTGGGGGGTAGGAGGACGTAGGCTGTTGGTTAACTAGAATCTGCAGCTTATCCAATAGGTAGGGAAATGGGAAGACTAGGTGGGCCAAACGGTCCTTATCTGCTGTCAAAGTCTATGTTTCTATGGGTTATCATCATTCTGTGTCCATATTTGTAAAGGAGTACCACAAGGGTGCATATTAGGACCACTTTTATTCACAATTTATATTAATGATCTTGGCTCTAACAGTGAAAAGGCAAAACTACACTATACTTCTAAAACTGTAACTGGGCAGGAGTCAGGTGAGGGACAGGACTGACATGAAAAAGCCAGCAGATAAGTATACCTCTGTAACTAACAAGTTAGACAGGGGAAAGGCCTGAAGATGGAAATTTGAGACTGAAGCCTCTTAAAGGTGGTTTTAAGTGCTGCATTTTTCCATTTCTGCCTCTACTGCCAAACCGTGTCTCCTGTCCCACACTGGTCACTCTGCTGATTATTAATTTCTCCTCCCCACTTGCAATGCTGTCTCTCAACAGCTTAAATTATTCTCTGCCTTACCTACAAACCCTCCTGTTACACCTCCTCCTCCTGCTGCTGCTGTTGTCCTCCTCAGATGTCCTGGAGCCAAAGCACAGAATCCCCTTCCCTGTTAACTCCTCTTCTATCTCTAAATAATTGCCCTGCATTTGCCACCTCTTCACCTTGTGCGTTGTCTTTTCCCATTGCCTGCCCCCCACTGAGCTTGCTATTGTACTCTAGCTATATTTAATCCTCTGTCTTTCCCTTCTTGTTCTACAGACAGCCCATCTGCAGGCTTCCCAAGCTGCTGCTGTGGCCCCGGCACTCTTCAAGCCAGCCGCAGCTAACAGACCACCCGACTGACCCCCAGACAGATTCAGGTATGCACCAGACCTCCGAAACTCGTGGTTTTGAATGCCACTGTTTTGACTGGACACCCAGTGGAGGAGCCAGGCATTGGTTGGCAGTTTCTGCTCCTCAGCTGATTTTCCCTGCCCCCAAGCTTGACTATGGTGCCCAAGTTCTCACTCTAAAAATTACCCCTGACCCAGCCAGGGGCCTACTCTTCCTCACGGTCTCCTATATACCCCCGAGTAACCAGAGCCCAGCGGTCCAGTCTCTCATCGACTACCTCACCTCCCTACCACACAAAGCTGAGCAACTCATCCTAGGTGACCTTAACGTCAATTGACTTGGTACCACTGCCTCTCATACTAGGGAGTCCTTTGCTGCCCTGGACGTGTCTCAGTTAGTCACCCAGTCCACTAGATTCAACCAGACAAGTGGCTCCAGCACCCTCCTAGACACAATACTATTGAACTACCCTCATAAAATCTGGGATATCAACGTCCTCCCCGACTCACTTAGTGATCACTCACATGTCCTCTGTCTCTGGTCATCCTCCATACCGAAACATGTGTCCCATGCCACCTTACGCCTACACCCCAGGAGTCTCAGAAAGCTAAAATTGCATCTAGCATAGCTGGACTGTTCCCCCATCTGTCATGCCCCTGATATTGACTCTGCCCTAGACCTCTTCACCAATGCCTGTGACCTTTTCATCCCCCACACCAGAATCTGTACTAAACAACAAAATGCCGCATGGATCTACCCATCCCTTATCCAAAAACTTAAGCATAGGGATAATCTCTGGCACATCGCTATCGAATCAACCAAGTTGGCTGATAGACAAGCCTACAACACAGCACTCAATCAGTGCACCTGGGCCATTAGACAGGCCAAGGCAGAGCACTATCAGACCACCCTCGCATCCACCTGGGGTTCCACCCGGACTTTCTGGGACAGCATGAAAGAGCTTAATGGGAAGACCCCCCCCACTGTCCCAGCTCTCCATCGATGGCACCGGCACTACAGACCCAACTCGCATAACTGATTGCCTCAATACTGCCTTCTCTAACCTAAGCTCTGTCCTCCTAAACAACTTTTTTGACCCAATCCCTGCCTCTATCCCCCCTGCCTTGGATCGCCCTCCTTTCTACCTGCACATTATAGCCCCCCACATAGCCAGGCTGCATCTGCTAAAAGCTCTTGGTAGCAACAACCCCATCGGTTTCCTCCTAGACTCCATGATCCTCCGCCTAGTCTTGGATGTCATCCTAGTCCCCCTTACAGACCTACTAAACTGGCCTCTATGTCTCAGTCAGTTTCCCAGTGCTTGGAAATCAGCAGAAATCACCCCTATACATAAGTGTGGAGATCAGTCTGCACCTAACAACTACCAGCCAATCTCTATCCTCCGCCTGCTCTCTAAAGCCCTAGAAAAAATAGTGTCTATTCAACTCTCTGAGTACCTGGCCAAATATGACATAATGTGCCCAGAACAACATGGTTTCCACTCAGGACACAGTACCACTACTACTCTCCTGGAGTTCTCTCAATACCTGCACTCTGCTCTTGACTCCGGCAACCTTGCCAGTGCAGTGTTCATAGACCGCTGCAAGGCTTTTGACACTGTTTGTCACCCCTTCCTGCTTGACTCTCTCCACAAACTCGGCTTTTCCACTGGTCCCCTTGCCTGGTTCTCCAGCTACCTCTCTGCTAGATCCCAGTGTGTGAAGATTTACGGCTCCCTTTCCAATACCCGGCCTGTTCATTCCAGGGTACCCCAGGGCTCCATTCTGGGCCCTGTACTTTTCGGCCTCTACCTCAACACTCTCCCCAGCTTCTGCACAGGAAAAATGATCCTCTATGCCAATGATGCAGTTCTCTTTGCCTCCCACCCTGATCCCTCTTCTCTTCAGGTATCCCTCCAGCACACCTACAACCAAGCTGAAAAATGGTTCCTTGACCACCGACTTTTCATTAACCTAAAGAAGACTATGTCAATGCTCTTCTCCCATCACCAAAACAAGGCCAAGAATGCCCTCTTTTAATTCTCCCCAGCACTCTGCACCAGCTGGAGCAAGTGACCTCTTATATACTGTATATCTTGGCACCACTTTCGACTCGGATCTCACCTTCCACACCCACATCAATGCCCTGTCCTCCGCCATAAATTCTCGGAAAGGCCTACTATACAGTCATAAAGATTGCCTCCCCAAGTTGCCCTCCAGCTGGCCATCACCTCTTCCGTCCTGTCACTAGTGGACTATGGCTTGCTCATTTATGCTGTGGCAGACAATACCGCCTTGACTAAAATCCAGCTCTCAATCAATAAGGCCTGCAGGCTCCTGACCAGAGCACCTAGCTGCACGCACACTTGCCTGCTGTACTGCACCACCAATCTGCTCACCTTTGAGGAGTGTCTGCGCTACCAGACCTGACTACTCACCATAAAATCTCTTCTAGGGCTCTCCCCTCCAAGGGTCTCTGCTTCCCTATGGTTTGCGTCCTCATCTGTTGCCACCAGTAGCTCTGTCAAGGCCACCTTTCTGGTGCCCAGAACAAGACCTCACTATCCCAGAGGTCCTTCCATTACTGAGCCCCTGCTTGGTTCAACTCCCTCCCAACCTGCATCACAGACATTGCCAAAATTGGTCCCCTCAAAATTGCCCTTCAGAACCATCTCTTCGACACTCATTGCTGTAGATGCACCTAATTAATCCCACTGTGGGATCCTCCTGTCAGGCTTCCTTGACTTGCCAATGTCCTCCAGACAGCCTATCCTCTCCCCTCCCTCCCACCCCATTCTCCATCCCTACCTCCACCTCTCCAGGTATTATTTAGGTATGTCCAGGGCTGTATCCCCAATGTAACCCTTGGGTACCTTGTATATGACTGTAACCCATTATAAGTAACATTATTATGTAACCTATGTGTACTCTATGTTTAATGTTCTGCAGCTGTACTGTTCTCACTGTTGTAACCACACTATGTAACTCTGTCTTCCCCCCCCACCCCACGATGAGGTGCCTTTGTAAATGAGTCCATGACTCAAAGGTTGTAAATCCAACTTTTCTAATAAATAAATAAAAGTACAGATGAGATTGTATTAAACCATTTACGGGGGTACTTGTGAAGCTGTGACTGTTTGCAATCCTTTACAGGGTACTTCTTGTGATGCATTGATTCACTTTACAGGGTTTTACATGGCTTTCATGTTGTTGGGAGACTGTGAGTGTTATTTCATATTTTTTACAGGGGTTACTTGGGAAGCTGTGATTGTACTGAATGTTGTTAAACAAGGTTACTTGTCTGGAGGTGATATGTGGGAAGTTGTGTCTGTACTAAGTCTTTTACAGGGTTTATTGTGAATTTCTTTACAGGATTTTTAAAAATCTAGAATAGGATAAAAAGGGGTACGTTAACAAAGGTAAAGCAGATAGGCCAGAAATAAACATGATGGGAGTGGTACAGTGCAGTGGTTTGGGGGGGCAGTCTTCAGGAAGACTTTCTGGAGGCTGTGGTGCTGCCTCATCTTCATGCACCTCTCTGGGCTAAGGGCAGAGGTTGCTCATCTCCAGACTGAGTTGGCTAGGATTGGGGGGACCACCAAATCCACCCCCACTACCTCAAAGGATGCCAAGAAGGAGGAGCAGCCAGACTACGGTGGGCTCAGAAAGGGTGAGTGTGGTGGGACAAAGGCACATCCTTCCTACTGTTTCACTCCACAACTCCTACACTGCTATGGCTTGGCAGGACTGTTCAAAGGAGGCACCTGCAGTGATAACCAAGGAGGATGCAGAGGCATTTCCCAGTGAAGACCCTAGGGATGGAGGCAGAGGACTCAGAGGAGAAGTAAGCAACTCCAGGGGGGGACTCTATCATTAGGATGTAGACATGGGGCAGGAAGGAAGGGAGTGTGGGAGTTCAAGTGCATACCTGACACCACAGCATGGAAGGATGGAAAGCGCATCCTAAGGATAACTGGGGCAGCAGGACAGGAGGGTGAGCTAAATGTCATTGTCCACCTGGGGACAAATGACCTGGCTGGGGATGAGGTAAGGGTACAAATTGTGTAGTCAAATAAGGTTTTAATTGTTTGGAGTTGTATATTTTATCGATTGTATGGTGTTGTGTTGTATTTATTTGATTAATGTACGGTGCCCAGAGCCTCCGGGATGGGCATCTTTTTAAATAAAATTTGCCTTGCCTTGCCTTACTGCAGGAGGAGTTCAGGGAGTTGAGGAGGGGTCTTAGTCAGGTGGCACACTCATTAACCTTTTTCAGAGGTGTTGCCTGTTGATGACAAGGGGAGGACAGGGTACTCGACACCAGGAGATTCAATGCATGGTTGAGGGACTGGTGCGGAGCACAGGGGTTCAGCTTCATTAAGCACTGAGGTCTCACCTGGAGGGATGTAGGCCTATACAGGTGGAATGGCCCGCATCTATATGGGTGATGAACCAGGATCCTCAGTGACTACAGTTAATGCTCCACTGGCAAGTGTTTTAACTAGCTGGGGGTGGCAGAAGGAAGTAGGGAGAATCAAGCTGCCCCCAGGATAAAACATGCAGCACAGAGGACCCTAAGGTTGGGAATTTGCCAAAGACACCTAAAACAGGCATAGGTAGAATGGCAGAGAAAGGAAGGAATGGAATTAAAGACAGGAGGTGTAAGGAGGGACAGCATAAGGATACAAGGGGGGCTGTCAGAAGAGGAGATAGCAAAACTTGGAAGGCCATGTGCACGAATGCTCGCAGCCTGGGAAATAAAATCCCAGACATAGTGGCCCTGATGGCAGAGCATGACCTGGACTTTGTTGCTGTTACCAAGACAAGATACAATGGAAATCATGACTGGGATGTAGCCATACCAGGTTATACTCTATTCAGAAAAGACAGGGAGGGTAAAAAGAAAGGAGGAGTGGCTTTTTACATCAGGGAAGGCACAGAAGGAACTGAAGTACAAGGAATGCAGGAAGAGGTAGAGGCACTGTGGGTCACCCTAGAGACAGGAAATGTCACCATTATTCACATTAACATGGTCTACAGACATCCAGCACTGCGGGAAGAGACAGGGTTCTAATGTCTTTGTGATGAGGTACCTTTGGAAATGAGCCTCTGGCTCAAAGGTTGTAAACCGATGTACAAATAAATAAATAATGGAAGCTATCCATAAGATAGCAACTAAAGGGGAAGTGCCTCTGGTAGGAGACTTTGATGTTGGCTGGACCATCCAAGCTGCAGCCTCAGCCAGGAGCAGGGATATCCTGGATTCCCTGCTGTGGGGATGCCTCAGGCAGCTAGTGGAAGGGCCCACCTGAGAAGGAGCGATATTGGACCTGGTACTCACAAACGGGGACAGAGTTGAAGATGTCATGATTGGTGGCCACTGGGGTCCAGTGACTACCATACAGTGTGCTTCAATATAAGAAAAATAGCAAGCCAGTCTGGTGGCACTGAGGGTTGAGGTGTTGGACACTACACCTCGCGTCACGCTCGTGACCCAGGTTTGGTAACAAACTCAGGTCATTCAGGGGTTGGCCGGAGGAGGTAAGGATTGAGTGTCCAGAGGACTGCTCTCCTTTCTCAGGGAGGGGGGGTTTGTGCAATGTGTGTCAGCACAAGAGGGGTTTGGCCCATGCCCAGGGTGCTTGGCTGCCTCTGTGGAAGTGGAGATGGTGGCTGTGCCCATTGCACAGGCATGGGTGTAGAGGAGAAAAAATGGAGGAAAATATTGGTACCTGGCAGGACCTATGATGTCCCCAATGGGTCCGGAGGATGTACCCCTCCATGGGTTGGGGATTGTAGCCCCATGGATGTGGTAAAATAATGTAATGATAAAAAAAGGAAAAATAGCAGAGTCAAACCACATGAAAATGAGGGTACTGGACTTCAGAAAGGCCGAATTTGTAAAGATGGGAAAATGTATCAGGAAAGCCCGGGAGGGGGGGAGTGGGATGGTGTAGAGCAACAGTGGGCAGATCTAAAAGGAGCCATAGTGGAGGCAACAAACCTTTGCATTAGGAAATTAAACAAAATAAAGAGGGAAAAAAGCACTATGGTTCTCAAAAGTGACTGGGAAGATAAGAGCAAAAAGGCTGGCATTCAGGAGGTACAAGAAAGCTCAGAGGGAGGAGGACAGGAACAGGTATCTTGAAAAGCACATTGAG
Source organism: Neoceratodus forsteri (assembly GCA_016271365.2). Lineage (NCBI taxonomy): Eukaryota > Metazoa > Chordata > Ceratodontiformes > Ceratodontidae > Neoceratodus > Neoceratodus forsteri. The sequence continues at coordinate 993,387,129 of CM057449.1, forward strand.
GAAGGAAACGCAGTCAGGTGTGCAAAGGCGCAAACTGAGGAAAAATTAGCCCAGGTAGTAAGGAAAGAGGGCAAGACAGTTTCCAGGTATGTTAGTGAAATAAAAAAGACCAGTGGTGGGATTCAAAGGCTAAAAACAGAAGGAGGAGAGTGTGCAGAGTGGGACCTGGAAATAGAAGAAATCCTAAACAAATATTTTTGTTCAGTATTCACAAAAGAAGAGGAAGGTGAGGGACCACAGTTAAGAGACAAGAGCATCAATGGAAGGGAGGTGGACACCAGTCCATTTATGGAGGAAAGAGTCCTGAAGGAACTCACAAAACTGAAAGTGGGCAAGGCAGTGGGGCCAGATGAGATATACCCTAGAATATTAAAGGAGCTTAGAGAGGTGCTGACTGTACCACTGAAACCCTGTTCAACAAATCTCTGGAAACAGGAGTGGATCCGGAAGAATGCAAGAGAGTAGATATAGTCCCTCTTCACAAAAGTGGGAGCAGGGCAAATGCTGTCAACTATAAGCCAGTCAGTCTGACCTCTGTGGTGGGGAAATTATTGGAATCACTGCCAAAAGAAAGGACTGTGGTATATCTCAAATCTAGCAGATCACAAGATCTGAGGCAGCATGAATTCACAGCAGAAAGGTCATGTCAAACAAATCTGATAGACTTCTTTGACTGGGTAACCAGGGAATTAGATCTGGGAGGAGTGGTGGATGTGACGTACCTGGATTTCAGTAAGGTCTTTGACACTGTTCTACATAGGAGGCTTAAAAATGAGCTGGGCAGCCTGAGAATGGGTACCAAGGTAGTAAACTGGATTAAAAATTGGTTAAGGGATAGATCAGGGGATGTATTGGGAGGTAGTATAGTGCAGTGGTTTAAGGCTCTGAGCTGCAAATTTGGAGACCTGGGTTTGAATCCCACAGCCCCCACCTGTATACTGTGTGACCCTGAGCAAGTCACTTAACTTTCCTGTGCTCCCAGGTTGCACCTGTAAACAAGACTTCAGCTTAGTGTGCTAGTCCTGGTTAAACAACTGCAAAAAAAAAAAAAAAAGATCACTGAGAGTGGTGGAAAGAGGAGTACAATCCGAGGAGGGAAGGGTGACCAGCAGGGTGCCACAAGGATCAGTTCTGGGGCCAGTCCTCTTTAATGTCTTCATAAGCAATATTACAGAGGGGCTGGAAGGGAAGATATGCCTCTTTGCAGATGACACTAAGATCTGCAACAAGGTTGGTACTCTGGGGAGGGGGGGGGATGAGGAAGGACCTTAGTAAGCTTGAGGAGTGGTCAAGAGTGTGGCAGCTAAGATTTATTTATTTTTTATTTTATTTATAATTTTTATTACCGGGTAGGTACACTGATCCAAAAGACCATTTTCAGGCACAACCTGGGGCCACAGCAGTGGCACAGTAGTGACAAGGAAATACATACATACTTTACATGATTACATACTTGATAAAGAGCTACTATACAATGCATGATAATTATATATGAGTACAGTCGGTACAGGACATGATAATTATATACCATAAGTACAAGTGGAACACGGCATGAGACACTGCTAGAAGTGAGAAACAAGCAACTTTGCAAAATGCAGCTTAAGATGAGTTGACAAGGAACACATACATACAATGCATACATACATGATAATGATCTACTATACAAAACATAATCTATAATTTTCACCGAATACAGTCAGTGTAGTACAATGAAATACTGATTGAAATGAGAGAAATAGCAACTTCACAAGTGTAACTTAAGAGTTGACAGGTTCTTAAAAACAGAAAACCAACTAGTCAACAGTTGAGGGCATATGTAGCAAAAAAGAGGTAGCAATAAGCGGTTACCATCAAGACTGCAGTTGGATCACCCCATTGCCAGGTAACCACTGAAGTATTGGTGCAGGAGAGGGTAAAGGCACAGGTGTAGCAGAAAAAGGAGGAAAGGAGGGGTACACCACACTGGGGTGAGGGAGGGGCTACCTGGGCAACCAGTTCCAGTGAAAATCCCCAAGTAGCCAGGTTTTGAAACAGGTTCCAAAGGTGAGGTGAGAGGAGGCTGATCTGAGAGATGGGGGTAGGTTGTTCCACAGGGTGGGGGCTGTGACCGATAATGCTTTACTTCCCATACAAACTGCAGCTCTAGGAGCTTCGAGGGGAAGGGGCAATTGAGGAATGAAGGGTCCTGGAAGAATGTCTAATCTTGAGGATGGAGGTGAAAGGGGCCACATCCCCAGTCCTGAGGGTGCTGTCGACAATACAGCCAAGGGCAAAGTCAAAGTGACCTTTGAGTGTTAGCCAGCCAAGGGACCAGTATAGGTCACAGTGATGGGAAGAGAACAGGGCAAGTAGGGCAAATCACCAGATGTTGTTGTAGACAGATGTGAGTTGAGCTTGAAGGGCAGTGGATACATGCGGGTATATAGGAGCACAGTAATGTAAGATAGGAAGGAGATTTTGTACTGTGTTAGCCAGGTGGGCCTCCATAGACAAATAGTGTTTGATACGATAGGCTGCTCCAAGTTTCTGATTCACTCTTCGAGCAGCAAAGTTAATGTGTTCAGTAAAGGAGAGCAAAGGGTCCAGGGTCACCCCCAAGTATTTAAAGGAGGGGACATTCTCGAGGGCAGGGCCTTCAGGTAAGTAAACGTGGAAGAAGGAGTTGGCCTTGTGTGCTTTGGCAAAGATGGGTTTGGACCGAAACAGCATTACCTTTGTTTGTTTTTTCGTTCACCAAGAGCAAACTGGATGTGAACCACCTGTGGGCAGATTCAATGCAAGAAGTGCAAAATCATGCTTTTGGGGCACAGAAACCAAGTGGAGAATTATGAGATGAGGGTGAGGAACTGACAACCACCAAGCAGGAAAGCGACCTTGGGGCAATCATATCTGATTACCTAAAGGTGGCCAAACAATGTGACAAGATTGTGGGGAGGGCCAGTGGGATGCTGGGTGCATAGCGAGGGCTATCACCAGCAGAAAAAAGGAGGTGGTGGTACCACTGTACAAATCATTGATGAGACCTCATCTGGAGTACTGTTTCCAGTTCTGGAGGCTACATCTCTGAAAGGACATAGCTAGAGTGTTGGCAGTTCAGAAAAGGGGAACAAAAATGGTGCATGGTCTGCACCAAAAGGCATATGAGGAAAGACTACACGATCTCAATATGTATACCCTGGAAGAAAGGGGGGGGGTGTATGATAGAGAATACATCAAGGACATAAGGTAACAAGAGGGAAGCATCTTTCAGAAAAATGATGTTCAAGAACAAGGGGTCATGATATGCAGTTGGACAGGGTAAACTCAGGGGTAACATGAGGAAGTATTTTTTTCATGGAAAGGGTGATGGATGCATGGAACAGCCTCCCAGTGGAGGTGATGGGAGCAAAAATGGTAGAGGAATTCAAGAATGTATGGGATAGGTATAGGGTACCGTAATGATAGGTAAGAGATAGTAAAGCCAGAGATCAAGTAGGGTCTGCAGTTTTTGCAGTAGGTAGGGGAAAAGGGCAGACTAAGTGGGCCAAGAGGTCCTTAACAGCTATCAGTTTCTATGTTTCTATGTTACACCTTTAAGCCGATGGCACAGTTATGCATGTCTCTAGTCTTATCCCTGCTGTAACTATGAACATGTTGCAGAAGGAGTTTGATAAGCTTCAACTTACCTGTGCACATCCAAGCTCCTACTAAATGCTTCAAAGATCAAGTATATGGTTTTCTCACCTAAGTCCCTCCTGCCTCCTCCAACAGCTAGCATTACAACTCTAACAGAAGATAGACCATAACTGGTAGACTCTTTCAAATACTTATTTGTTGCTAGACAGCAAGCTGTCCTTCAGTACACATATTGACAGCCACTGAAAAAGTTGCATCTGAGACTTGGATTGTATTATCTGAACAGTCTGTTTTAACCCGGAGACAAGAAAAAAGCTTGGTCAGTTCACCTTCCTTCCACTAATTAGATTAAAGTGACACCATATACAGGAGTGCCTCCGTTTCCCACCTATCTAAAGTAGATGTACAGTACCACAGAGCACTCCATTGTATTACTGGCTTGCATACTACAACACATCACTGTGATCTCTACACTGTTGTGGGATGGAACTCATTTACTATTAGAAGGCTAAGAAACCTACATATGTGGTCCTTAAAGGCAATGCAGAACCCTCTGCTATCTTATTTGTCAAATCTACTTCAAAAATCTACAGGATCATATCATTTAAGAAAGTGTAATATTATCTTGCTGGATGTCCCAAGGCATCATTCAAAATTTGGTAAGATGGTTTTTAGTGGGATGGCCCCGACTTTTTGGAATGCCCTACAAGACTCACTCAAAATGTGCTTGCTTGCTAGCCCCTCTTATTTTAAGGCCATTTTTGGTGAATTCTGTGTTACATATGAACATATGAAAATGCCAGCAGATACATGCCATAATGGTCTATTAAGTCTGCTGAGTGTTTAGCTCCCAGTCTAATCTACTGTAGCTACCCCCCCTTCTCATTCATCAGATTTATCACCTCAGTCTGCTGACTCCCCCTCCCCAGCTTCCCCTCTGTTTTGACTATACTTTTGACTCTTTCCCACCCCCTCCTTAAAACAGCTCACAGTTTTCAGCGATATCACCTCCTCTGGCAGTTCATTCCACCTCACTACCACCCTTTCTGTGAAATAGTGCCACCTCATTTCCATCTTTAATCTCCCCCCCCTCCAATTTCCGACTGTGCGTCCTCATGTTCCTTCACTCTTTTAGTCTGAAAATGCCCTCAGTATGAACCCTATTCATGCTCTTCAAGTATTTGGAGTTCTTAATCGTATCACACCTCTCTCCTCTATTCTTCAGGGAATACATGTTGAGCTCCCTCAGTCTTTCCTCATATGTTTTGTCTCCCAGGCCTAGGCTCATCTTTGTTTCCCTACGCTGCACCCCTCAAATAGTTTGATGTCCTTTTTTAAATATGGGCACCAGAACTGTGGTCTCCCAAGTGACCTGTACAAATTTTGCACTGATGAATGTGCATGCTGCTAAAAGAAAAATGTTTAAATCATACATTTTTATTGTATGTCCCAATTTTTCTGTATTTGTAGTAGTGCTGTGCATACATAATTTGTGCCATAAGTTTCTGTTCTATCAATAATTTCTGCTATTCCTACCTTTGTATTAGATTAGACCTGTTAGCCAGTGTTTTAAGTAGCTAAACATTTTTTTGTAAGTCTCTGTACTCTATAAAACTGCACTGTAATTCATTGTATGTTATCTGTCCTTCACAGGAGCTGTTTGTAAATGAACACTGCTCAATGTAGCTTTTTTCCTGGTATAATAAATAAATACAAATATAATCTGAAAATCAATTGGTGCTAGAGGGAATATAGCAATTTGCATGGCGGTAAAGCAGACACCAGCTATGAATATTAAGACCCATCACTTGACCCCACCCACTGTGAATGGGACAGAGATGAAATAAGCAAATTGAACTCCATGCCTAGGCGTACATAGCAAAGTTCTCCAGTATGACCTCTAGTCAATAGTTAACTACTATAGATTTAGCTGCCTGTGGGCAGAGTCTGTGTTCCTACTAAGTTCAATTTATGTAAGAAAAAAGAACAAATATAAAACAGAAAAAATAAAATCAAACAACAAAAAATAGCCATCCAAGGATAGAAAACATTGTGAAAGAAATTAAATATGTTACATTTACTGTCTTTTCATTTGTTTTTATTTCTGTTTTGATTTGTGATGCATAACTTGTGTTTCTATTGAGAATAGTATAATATAATTTGAAAATCAATGGTGACAGACAGAATATAATAATTGGCATGGAGGTAAAGCAAAGACCAGCTATGAATACTAACTATAACTGCAGCTACAGTAGGCCACGGTGATCTTCATGGGTTTTGCACTTGTATCACAACACCATCAACTGTAATCCACAACAGATAAATATCAGAAGTACTGCAAGTAAGCTACAGTAATTAATAATAATCATTGTTGACCCCAAGGCTTTTTTGGCCCCCTAGTTTTAGTTTCCTTTACCCCATGTAAATTAAGTTTGGGAGCCAAACTGCTCTGGCTGAACTCAAAGTCGAATCAAATTTATAGGCACTAACTCAAAGCAAAAACTGTAGCTGCCAAATGGCCCACTTTTTTAACCAACAGTCTAGAATCAGTGGCAGTGGCTAGCACCCCTGACAGGATTAACCTGAAGGCCTGCTGGTATATGTACAATAGAAGGAGGCTACAGTTGACCAGGTTAGGAAGCACTCAATTGAACAATACAGATAAGTCTGTTTTGCACCAGTTTTTTTTTTTCATTATTTTGTCCTCCATCTGGCGGATGGATGTAGCACCTTCTACCACACTAGCTATCATGGTGGTGTGGACAGAGGGGATTTAGCCTTTAGTTTCCCCATTTCACTTCCCTGTGAAGACATCAGTGCAAGAATAACTGTCCAGCTTTAACATGCACAAGTGCATGCCCTGTCATGCACTCCAGAGTGTACTCCCTCCCTTACACGCAGGCTGCTGTACTATCAGCTTTACTCCTACAAGCAGTGATGGCAGAGTGATGTGTTACAGCCCTCCAATCCCAGAGAAGGAAGGCTTCCAGTGGGATGTTCAATACTAGTCTTCCAGCCTGCCTTGACGTCCCAGGCTCATTCCAAAACCCGGGTCACCAGCAGTAGTGTTACCACTGTGCTGAAGGGCTGGCCTGGACACTATCTTTAAGGAAAGTTTTAGAAGCTATTGGGAGAATTCAAAAAAGGGAACAGATAAAAATGTATAGCCTAACTTACTACAGTGCAGTTTCACAAACTGGTGAGCATACTTAAACTTGCTAGACATTTTGAGTGCATTCCTGCCTTTGTGTACACAGACAGTGCACTGGACATTATAAATCTAGATATTTCATGTATGAGAAAGACTTGCATCAGAAAGCAGTCTGCAAGTTTGTAATTAGCAGGCTGGATGAATCATTGCATTAGCCAGTGCTGTTCAAATATGAACGCTAGGAGTATTCATAACCACAGAGATATTTGCTGTCCTCATTAAATTGTTACTTTGTACATAATAAGAGAGAGTCAGGCAGAAAACAATGAATTTGTTGACAAATTCACTGCACAACATTACATAAGTACACAAGTTAGGGTTGCAGCACAAATCATAAAAAGTACAGAAATGCAACATTAGGGTATAAAGTCTAATGAGCCTTGTTAAATCTGTGGTGTCATGTTCCTCAGGATTTCAACGATCACGAAACATATTGTTGGTGTTAACCCAGCCTTAGCACAATGTCTCCGAATGCCAGCATGTGACTCTTGTTTCTTTGCTTGGACGGATAGTGCTGAACTTATGGCAACAACAAGTTGCATGACTGTTCAAATGCCAAAGAATGCAAAGCTACAGATTTGAAAAGCCTCAGTGGACTTTTTTACTTTAACATTGCATTTCCCCACTCTTACATTTTGTGCTGCAACCCTACCTTGTGTATTAATGTAGTTGGTTTTACATTGAATTTTCTGTCTTTTTGAGACAGATAATACACCATGCTGTAGCTAGCTTCACACATGGCCTACACTACCCTGGAGCAGCTGCTTGCTTTGGGCATGGCCTTGCAACTCCATACTAGAAGCAGCTGTCCTGCCAGGCACAGCTCTTGATCTGTTGCTTACTTGAAATTATGGTAGGAAAAAACTAAGTCCATGCAAAAGCACAGTTTGCTTTTTTCAGACTCAGGTTTTTTTAATGATTTTTTCAAAAACATGCAAAAAGAAAATAAACTAAGTTTAAAAAACCACAAGCTGTGCATCTGCACAGACTTAACCATGTCAGTTTTGTTTTATTCCAGGGTTTTAAATAATTGATTAGCAGTTTTTTTTTGGGGACAATACTAAATGTACAGAAAGTATTTATATATGTTTTCTAGAAGTGTTATGTTTGTTAAACACAGTGAGGCAAGTGCCATGCATTTTCACAATGTTTTAGCACTTTTATGAGCAACACGCTAATCAATTTTTAGAGTTAAATAAAAACCCTGTATTCATAATTGTAAGATTTTTAAATCCTTTTTTACCAACATTTTACTAATCTGTATGTTACCACTCTCCCTATGACCACAAATGTGGCAAGTTTAAAATCTCACATACAATTTGCTTTCAGGCACAAATCTGAAAACACATTTTTGGGTGGGATATGACGTTGACACATATGTGTTCATAAGGGAGGGTGGTAGCTTGCAGACTAGTGAAATGTTTGTGAGCAAATATTTAACAAGCATTTGTCAATGCCGAACGTTCACTTGCAGGTATTTGCAGTGGTGTTTGGCATGTATGGTGCTTTACCCTAATGCCCTGTGCGATTGCTGGTATTTGGACAATAAATTGTCAGCATGATCCCCATTGTGCGCCGCACAGGCGGAAACATGTTTTGGGCAGGATGTGAAAAATGACAGCTGTACTGCTCATAAGGAAGTGTGGTAAAATGGCAATGTTGAAAATCTGGAGTGGAAATATTGAAAATTCACAAACCTAGGAGCGTGCGTGAGAACTGTGCAATGCACACTAGTAAAACAATCATTGTTAGGAATTTTTTCACCAAATTGTCAACATTGGCATTTTAAAACCTCTGCTAATGAACAGTGTCACTGTGATTGTCTTACTTTGTCCCATACATTGATTTTGCACACCGACTGCGCCATTGTGCACTACATGGGCGGAAACACGTTTTGGGCAGGATGTGAAAAATGACAGCTGTACTGCTCATAAGGAGGTGTGGTAAAATGGCAGTGTTGAAAATCTGGAGTGAAAATATTGAAAATTCACAAACTTATGAGCATGCGTAGGAACTGCACAATGCACGCTCGTGAAACAGTTATTTTTAGGAATTTGTTCACCAAATTTTCAACATAGCCATTTTAAGATCTCTGCTCATGAACAGTGACACTGTGATTTTCTTTATGTGTCCCATACACTGAGTTCGCTCACCGACTGTGCCATTGTGCGCTACATGGGCAGAAACACATTTTGGACAAGATGTGAAAAATGACAGCTGCACTGCTCATAAGGAGGTGTGGTAAAATGGCAATGTTGAAAATCTGGAGTGAAAATATTGAACATTCACAAACTTATGAGCATGCGTAGGAACTGCACAACGCAGACTCGTAAAACAGTCATTTTTAGGAATTTTTTCACCAAATTTTCAGCACAGCCATTTTAAGACCTCTGCTCATGATCAGTGTCACTGTGATTTTCTTAATGTGTCCCATACATTGAGTTTCGCACACCGACTGCGCCATTGTGCGCTACATGGGCAGAAGCACATTTTGGGCACGATGTGAAAAATGACAGCTGCACTGCTCATGAGGAGGTGTGGTGAAATGGCAATGTTGAAAATCTGGAGTGCAAATATTGAAAATTCTAACGTCTGGCGTGAGTAGGAACTACTTGCTAAGCTAAAACAGTCACGCTTTAGAATTTTTTTCACCAAATTTCAATGTAGCCATTTAAGACCTCTGCTCATGAATGGTGTCACTGTGATTTTCTTAATGTGTCCCATACATTGATTTAGCACACCGACTGTGCCATTGTGCGCTACATGGGCGGAAACACATTTTGGGTGAGATGTGAAAAATGACAGCTGTACAGCTCATAAGAAGGTGTGATAAAATGTCAATGTTGAAAATCTGGAGTGAAAATATTGAAAATTCATGAACTTACGAGCCTGTGTAGGAACTGTGCAACGATGTCAGAAATCAGTCATTTTGTGAATGTTTACTAAATTTTCAACATGAGTTTTCGGGACTTTCTCTTAATGATTTTCACTGTGACCGCGCAGTGCCTGTGAAATCACCCTTTGGGCCAGAATAACACCATGACAGTGACATCATTCATGAAGGGGTCCCAAAACCCCATGTTGAAAATTTGGTGCAAAATTCCAAAAATGACTGAGATATGCATAGTTGAACCTCCATCTAGCCCATTATACAGCTTACCGGCATTTCCTCAGTTCGCGGTCGCCTTTGAAGAGTGCAGGCGTGTTCCCGGTCCACCAAGATCATCGTGCGAGTCCGGAGGTAAGTATGGGGAGGGGGCGTGGAGAGGCTGGGTGCGCAGTGGGTGGGTGCAGGTTGTGAGGGGGCTGGAGACGCTACTGGGACCGCTTTTATTTTACAGGTTTAAAAAAATGATGGCGTGGGACATTTGCCAAGCTGGGGTGGGCTCCCAGCGTGGCAGAAGATAGCTGGGGGCGAGGGCCGATGGGATTGGGCACCCCCATCGGCAAACTACGTGGGGGCAAGGAGCCGATGGAGGGATTGGGCTCCTCGGCAAAAGAACGGAACTTTTGCCACGCTGGGGTGGGTAGCATGGCATCAGGATGGCTTGGGCCGTGGAGCCGACGGGGATTGGGCACCCCATCGCAAGGCAACATCTGCCATGCTGGGGTGGGCTCCCAGCATGGCACCAAAGCTTGGCGCGGTGGCGGACGCGGCTGGGGAGCGTGATGACTCAAGGGGATGGAGATCGCGTGTTCGAGATGGCAGTGTGTTTTGCTTTGAAGCAGAGGAACACCCTGTTTCATCAGAGCTCCTGCACCCATTGGTGCAGGGCCGCCACTCCTGCTCAAGGGAGCAGTGCATTGGATGGGAGAGGCACACCTCCAAAGTGTGCTACTCTCCCAAAACATTGCTTGTGCATGCACGCAAGCGAATGTAAAAATAGTACAGTTACGCATAAAACAAAACTGAGAGCTGGCCCGGTGGCACAGAGGGTTGAGGCACTGGATGCCACACCTCAAATCAAGCTGGCAACCTGGGATTGGGATCGAGCTTGGGTTGCCAGGGGTCGGCCAGGGAGGAGAGGATTGAGCATCTGGAGGACAGCTCTCCTCTCCTGGTAAGAGTGGGGGATAAGAGCTGCTGCAGCACTGGCCCCTGGTGATGGCCAGGGGGTGGTGCATGGCAGCACGGAAAATATGTGTGGGATGGGAGGGCAGGTGTCGGACGTGCAGCATGTGGGTGCCTGTGCTGTGACGTCCTAGATGTCACCCCTGTACTGCCGGCAACCAGAAAGGAGAAGGAGGAGGAAAAAAGGGGAATCCTCTGGCATGCATGAGGCCTCGGCCCACTGATGCCACACCAGCGAACCAAGGATTCTCCTTCCCCAGCTCACCAGGAACTCCTCAGTGTGCAGGGTATGCACCCACTGGGTAGAGACCTGGGATATGTGTAGGGAGAAGGAGGTTGAGACTGCAGCCGGTGGGGCACTGGAGGTCGAAGGCTGATGGGTAACCATTGGTACACACCCAGCCGAGGAGGTAGGAATACAATTAATAAGTATAAAAAACAAAAATAAATAACGCAAAACTGAACTTTAAAAACCTCAGTCTGTGAGTATGCACAGTTAGATTCACATTTTTTAAGCTCTGGATGTTATTTTGTTTCTAGATGTATGGTTCACACTAATTCTTTCAGTAGATGGCGGCAAGCAGAAGTGGACAGAAAACTGTGATGGTCACCCAGTGAGGGACCTTATAGCCTATTTTTTTTTTCCAGATTTGTGGTTCACACTGATATTTCAGTAGATGGCATCCATCTACAGTGGAGGGAGTGCTGTGCTGGTTGCCTGCTGAGGAACCTTTTAGCCTCGTCTTTTGAAGGGTGAGTGATCCTCACTGTAAGCATTTCCATTCATTCAGTGCAGCTTTAAATAAAAGCACCTTCAGTGAGGATTAACACTCTTGATCACCTGGCACTGGATTATTTTGGAAGGCTACAGCCGGTGGTTCAAGGGGGTGCTGCAACTGGCCACACATCCCTTTTGGCCTATTTAAGGGCTGTTTTCCTCACTCCATGCACAAACATTTTTTCCTTGCAGCCGAAGGCTCTGTTGGACTGTCTTCTCTCCTGGGGCATGCTGGGACTTAGCCCCCCGTGTGCTTGCTTGGACCTCTGCTTGGTTTGTGCTGGACTCTGTTTTTCTGTTCTCCTGCTTTTGGTTTGTATTGCTGGCCTCCGGATGTTCCATGCTTCCATGTGTGCTGCTTTCCTTCCTGCTCCTGTCCTTGTGTTTGCCTTGTTTCTTTTGGGCTTTCTAGTTTTCTAGCACCCTGTGTATACATTGCTACTTGTGCTTCAGGTTACACTCTGTGTTTCCTTGCCTCAAGTTGCCCTGTGCCTGTACCCCCAGGCTCCATTTCTCACCTGCTATTGCAGGCCTCTGTCCACTGCATGGTTCTCTGTATGCTTTAGCTCAACCTGATTTTCTGCCTAACAATCCATAGTTCCTGCAATTGTTCAGCTCACACTGCAGTCTTCTGCCTTGCTCCACTTAATTGATTACACCTGATTCATGGTTCTGCTGCCTAGCTAATAACTACTCCCTGTTTACTGCCTTACAAATACCTAAATCTTCCTTAAAGTCATTTAAGATATCATGCTACTCATTCAATTCACTAGTCACAATGAAACCATAGCAATCATCTGCTCATACCATCCAATGTCTTGTGTAAATTTCACTTTACTCCCCTTAGCAGCTATCACTCTGTCTCATTCCCCTGCCTAGGCCAAAAGTGTCCTGCCCTTTTGCATTACTCCTCACTTCTATGTTTGTGTTATTTAGGCTTATTTATTGATACTCCCACCTTTACCAAACCTTACTTATACCAAACCCTCAGCAGTCTGTTTCTGATGAAAACCTAATCCTGCTTTTATGGATGGCATGTATTTAACTTGTTTCATTAGCTGCTTGGTGTTGTGATGTCATGTTTATGGCTTCTTTATTTTTCCTATGGAGGGGGACTGAGGAGTCACAGTGGGCATCATGGCCCCAAGCAGCAGAAGCAGCTTCCTATTTGGCATGTATTATAGAAGCCCTTGGCTCACCTGGCCTCCTTCTGCTGCTCCCCATAGCCTTCATGACACTACGCAACCAGTGATTCAGGCAACTCTCTACCAAATGGCTTTTGGCTCTAACCAGTCTTCTACCATACCCTCCCTAATATTATGCACCTGGTTTATGCATTCATCCCAGCCTTCCTGTTCCCTTGCACTACCAGCAATGCTCATCCCATTCCAAGTCTGGCAGCATATCATGTTTACTTGCTTTGAACCACACCTCCTACTGTACTGGCTTTCTAGCCTTCTCCTACCTAACTGGCTTTATAGCCTCCTCCTTTTCAACTGCTGGCCCCGGGCTTTGCCCGGCCTCACCGTTCTCTTACTCATAGTATACAATTCAATTCACTCCTAATTTGGCTTCCTATTGGACTTGGTCAGCATGCATGCCTGTGATTGACAAATGCTACCTGTCTTACCTGAACCCATGGGGAGGGTCCATATTGCTCAGCCTGACTTATGTACAGGTCTCTCCACATCGGCTCTCATTCAGTCAAGACCCACATGAGGGTCCACAGTGCTCAGTCTGACCCTGTCTGTTATTATCCATCATAACCCACGTGCAGGTCCCATACTCATTAGAACTCACTCCTCCACATCTGGATACTTGCCGACCCTATCCATTACTTCCAGGATTCAGGGCTAGCCCTGTGGCCAACAGTCTCTCTGCACTCCAAAGTCTGCATCTTGAGCATGCAAAGCTTGGAGAAGGGTCCTTCTCACATGGCCTATAGTTGGGAAGGTCCGTGCTCTGGGGGGACCTTCAGTCATCAACCATAATGACAGCACCTCTCGATGTAGCATTTAAGACTTCAGCCGTGAAGGGTTGGGGCTTTCATGTGAAGGGCCCCTTCAGCTGCCGGAGTGGGTTTGGAGGCACCCTTTCATACTATTCTCCCTAAAACCGCCTTTGGTTCACCTGATTTGTTCATAGATTGGTAGGCCAGCTGAAAGCCTCAGCGGTCATAACTCTCCTCCTCCTGCCTTGCTCAACTCTTGTTGCAGAGTGTACTTTCAACCCTCTATGCCATTCCCATTGGAGGGATAGAGTGAGAATGTTCCCTGAAATTGCAATTCCCTTGGATTGGTCATCTAAATTGTAGTAGCAGAGCCGTCACTAACCAAAACTGTCCCAAAGCCTGGAAGGAAGGCGACCTCGGCCTTGGATCCCCAGAGGTTTCATCCTCAAAGGGTTTTTTAATCTCCTCCATGCCAATGGTCATAATACTAGATAGGTGTCCTTATAGTGCCTAGGTCACTTAGGTAGGTTTCCGCTGTTGGATGGAGTCTGGTGGATGTCCCATAATCATGCCATCTCCCCCTTTGGCTGTTGTCTCTGTTCTCTGTTCTACAGTCAGACCTCCGAGTGGGTCACTATTCACCTGTCATCTCCTGCCTACTTTACTCAAACAATATGACCAGCTGACCTATGCTACCAGCTGAACCCCATTAACAACCAACCTACTTACAGATGTTCATTCACCCATGCTACCAACTGAACCCATGCTACCACCTGACCTATGTACAGGTCTTTATTGACCCATGCTACCAACTGAGCCCATACTACCAACCGACCTATGTACAGGTCCTCGACCGCAATAAGTGTTCACTACCTTGTGTGCTTTGCTTGACACTCTTTTTAGGCTTCTTCCTAAGGTACCTTTAGCCAAGGGAATCACTCCCGCAGCACTTCAAGGGGTGAAACCCTCCCCTAGGGTCCCTTGCCTTCGTACCCCTACAGGGTGGTATATTACATGGATAGAGAGGCGAACAGCCAAAGCTCATCTACGTTACACAAGCATGAAACCAGTTGCATAGGCACACTGAATTGGAAGTAGAGATACAGCGAATTTAAAATCCGGTGGCAAAATGAACGTGAAGTGGCCACTTTGCATTATTATAACGCTACGCAAAGTGGTAATTGGAAAGTGCTCACTTTGCCTTGTCATTATGACTTTGCGTTGTTATTCCGTCTTAACGCAAAGTAAGGTGAAATGACAACAATAGGGCACCCCTCACACACATCACATTACTACAGTACTGTAAGTCACATGCTTTAGCCAGGCAGGAAGGAAGTGAGTCATACAAGCAGATACTTTCACTTTCTCCTTTGAAGAGGTAGAAGGAGGAAGCATTTTGTGTGGAGAGGAGAGTTCGGATTGTTATTAGTTTGTATCTTGAGCAAATAGCAGAAAACCAAACAGCTTTTTTAAAAGCTAAATCTTTAGTTTTATTTGTATTTTTTTCAGTTCTTTTTTGTGACCAATTTCTTTGTTTTATAAGTTTTGTTTTGTGTGTGTGTATGACTGTGTGTGTGTGTGTGTGTGTGTGTGTGTGAGAGAGTGTGTGTGTGAAGAAGTCGTTCATCACATAACGCGTCGGAGAGGGAGGGAGGGAGTGGGTTGTGCGATGGTCCAGAAAGAGTCTGTGGCCCATGGGCAGAGGGGAGTGTGTATGCGTGGGGGTCATAGGGTGTCGTTGGACTGCTCCTGACTGTTTGGTCCTGCCTCCCCGCGCTCCAGAAGCAGCAGCACCACCAGTGCCACTGCCACATCCACCGAGGCCACCACCACCAGAAGCAGCTGGAGGAGCTCTAGCAGCACCACCTCCTCCACAGCAGCAGGTGGAGCCCCAGATGCATTACAGCACTACATCTGCCCCTCCTGTTCCTGGTCCCCCTGCAGCTGCCCAGTTTGGCAGTTTTTTAACTGTGTGGGGGGGACAGCACCGTTGTAGTGTGTCAGCTATGTGGTGTGCAGGTGCGCCGTGGCCCCCGGGGGACAAATCTGGGGACTGGTGACCAGCACATACATATACTAAAAAAGCAAAATGTGGTGTGGCAGGCTGCCACTGAATGGGCCAGGCCTCCACCAGCTGGGCCTTCTCTGGCAGTGGCAGATGGTGCAGGTGTTGTGCCTTGCTGCCGCCGGAGGAGGAGTAGGGCCACAGCAGTAGCTGCTGCACCACTACTCCCAGCACCACCCTCACCACCACCACTACCTGGTTTTCCCCCTGCACCAGTGGACCCCTCCACAGTGATTGCAATGCAGGCAGACATAACACTGTTGTGGGCTGCAGTAGAGGAAAGTAATGAGGGTGGGTGCTGTCCAGCAGCAGGTGGAGCAGATCGAGCAACACCAGCTACAGATAGTGTCGATGCTCCATCTGCTGCTGCAACATCATGAGATCAACCATTAGCTTATTTTTTCTGCACACCTCCCTCCCTCACTGCTGTAGTGTTTTGTGCTTTTTTATGCTTAATACCAGACAGAGGGAAGACCACACAGTATTAATTTAAAGGGAAGCAGTCAGCAACAGGTGGTCCCACACCCTGCAAGGCTTACCCACCGGTTAAGCCTTTGAAGTATGTTGCGGCATTTTTCTCACACCGCAACATACTTTATTTTAATAAAGAAAAGTCAGTGACCCAGAAGTATGGCTGAAGCTATGGGCTCCATTAGTAGCATAAAGGTGCACGCGCATCATGTGCTTCCAGCACAAAGTACTGTATGCACAGTATCTCCGCCGCATCTTCCTTTATAGTACATAATGGAGTCCCCATAGCATCCCCATCCTTGGGGTTGCTGACTTTCTTTATTAAAATAAGTTATGTTGCGCTGCGAGACAAATGCCACAACATACTTAAAAGGCTTAACCGGAGGGTAAGCCTTGCAGGGGGAAGGAGCTCCTGTTGCTGACTGCTTCCCTTTAAATATATACATACACATACAGTCATACATGCTCCTTATTGCCCTGTTGTTATAATCCAGTGCCTCAGTAATGTTTACTTTCTGTTGTGGAAAAGCTGGTGTGAGCAGTGCAAGTATGATGTGCTAAACTGCATGTGTGCAGTCAGTGTTGTTTTGTGTGTGTGTGTGTGAGTGACATCAGACATTGTGCAGCTTCTTGCAAACATATAATGCTGACTTGTTGTAGTGTTTATGGTGTAAAGAATAGCGAGCAGAATAACGTATATTTTATTGTCACCATCATCAGCAGACTAAGTGATAGGATTAACTTTGTTTTTTTTCTCTTTTAGATAGTTTCTGAAGAAGACCTAAGATCAAAACATAGATTTTTAACTCTGTTTTCAGCGTGCATTTAATATAACCATTTTGTTTTGCTTTAAGTGATGTGATATTTTTTCCGAGGTGTCTGGACAGAGTGCACCTTAGTCACACACTGCACACATGACTTTTAGGAGAGCATGTGTTTTTTGTGCTATGGTCTCTGCTAAGTCATGTGTGCACTGTGAGTGACTGAGGTGCACAGTGACTCGATACCTATGAAAAAATATCATATCATTTACTCCACTGGTGCTGATGATACAAATAAAATATACATCATATATTCTTTCTTATCTTTATTCTTGAGATACAGCAAAAAGTCACACCTTATATATGTTTTGCATGACACTGGACACTGTCTGCACACACAGGAAAGAACACTGATGGCACATATGCAGTTTAACACAACATACTTGCACTGCTCAGTCATGCTTTTTGTGAAACACTTCAAATCATGAGTCCAGACACAAAGTAAAGATTACTGAGGATCCATAAATATTTTGTTTGTGAAATACACATTAAAGAGATTCACCAAGTTACAGCATTGCACCCGATATATTGGTGCCTTACCTCCAGGGGAATCTTTCTTGCTCCACATGTCCTTACATAGTGCAATACTTTTCTGGCAAAAATGCTCATAATTTCATTAAACTAGGTCCCAGAGAACTTCCCGTTCTGAAGAGCTGCCCAAGTTCCACCTCCGCACTCAGCAACATTATGACGTGATGTCAGGGAGAGCACGGGGCGCGCTCCATTATACTGAATGGCCGACAGCTTTCTGAATGTTTCTTTATGTTATAACATTCAGTTTGTGGTGAAACATGGGCATGTTTTGACTAACAAGGCTCTTGTTACTGGAAATGTGCCCATGTTTCACCATAAACTGATCATTATAACATAAAGAAACACTCAGAAAGCTCCCAGCCATTAAGTATAATGGAGTGCACCCCCACGCTCTCCCTAGCATCACATCATAACGTTGCTGAGCCCGGGGGCAGAACTTAGGCAGCTCTTTAGAACGGGAAGTCCTCCAGGACCCGGTTTAACAAAATTATGAGTGTTTTTGCTAGAAAAGTATTGCACTATGTAAGGACATGTGGAGCAAGAAAGATTCTCATGGAGGTAAGGCACGCATACATTGGGTGCAATACCATAACTATGTAACTTGGTGAATCTCTTTAAAACAGCAGTGCAACAATCTGTTGAAAATTTTGACCTATACTTTTTTATGCTATTTTACATTGCCACATTACTTACATCCTGACTTGCATGACACTACTGTTTCCAGTATTTGAGTCTGCTTTACTACTTTTTTCATGTCTGACATAATAAAAGGAGCACTCCTTTTAATACAGTGTGGACCAGGTCTTCGTCAGTATTTTCTGCTGCTTTTCTCCATCAGTTGTTATATATCACTTCTGTTGTAAAATTAGCAATTATGCAGCAGGCAGTGTTTTATGACATCACAGAACAATATTTATTCAAAAGCAGCTGCAAATAATGATAAAAACCTGGTCAGAACAATATTAAAAGGCGTGCTCCTTTTGTTTCAGACATGAGAAAAAGTAGTAAAGCAGACACAAATTGTGAAAAGAAGGGTATCATACAAGTCAGTAGTTAACTAGTGGCTGGCAATGTAAAATTGCATAAAAAGTATAGGTCAAAAATTTCACCACATTGTTGCAATGCTGTTTTAATTTATAATTTAAGTATGACATTATGTGCTCACAATCACAGCACACAAAATGCATTTGTCTTGTGTTCAGAAAATTGACAAGTGCTAAAGAAGTGAAATGGGAGGGTTGCACCATATGCAAAGACCCTCACAATTTATTGCGCAGTCACTCATGCTCGCAGTGGTCACACAGAGTCCCCAGAATTTTTCTGCATCCCCAAAATGCATCTGTCTTGTGTCCAGAAAACTGACAAGGGCTAAGGAAGTGAAATGGGAGCATTACACCACATGCAAAGTCCCATCAGAAATGATGACCATGAGCGAACTGTTGCTGGTCCAAAGTGTGCTGCAATTCCCTCAAATGCGATGCGATCACCTCAACTGGATGGAACAGCGCCCTTTGTCTGTACACTAATAGTAGCCTTGGTGAGTTGAGATATATATAAATATATTTTTATATTTGCTAGGTGGGGGGGTTGACATATATAGACATGTACTTATTGTATTGTTTTGTATCAAGGTCACAGATACTGTTAGTGTGCACATTCCAGTGCTTGATGAGAACTTGCTGTGTTGAAACTGGAAATGGAATACTCTCAGACCAATGAAGCTAAGTATTTTTTTTTTCATGGGGAAGCATATTTGCAGGTAGGTCTCATTAATGGTTTCTTATTTGGTTACTTCTTCACAGATTTCATCTGCATCCTTCTCGAGTCTGGTTGGTAATGATGGTCATGGTCATCGATTGAAATGGCTTCTGCATGTTGCATGTCTGCTCCAGCCCGGGGGGGGGCAGCCTGATGTTGAAGAACTTCTTTGGATAAGGCAACTATGCCACAACAAAGCATCTGGAAGTTTCCTAAAAAAGAAATGAAGGACTTATTACAACCTTATTACAGCAGTAACACATTATGTTTAACATACTAACATATTAATTGCCAACAGATTAGGCCTTATGGTCTATCAAGTCTACTTGAACCTCAGATCCCATGATGGGAACCGGGGCCCTCCCCCTCTTTGTGTACCAGAATCCCCTGTCATCCCTCCCCACCCCTCTGGGCCAGGCTCTCATCTGATACATCCCTTTTCTGTATCTGTCCCACCATCTTTTGAAGCCCTCCACCATGGAAATCTGAACCAGCTCTCCAGGCAGTGTGTTCCAAGGATCCACCACCCTCTCAGTGAAAAATCTCCTCCGCTTTCCCCCTCATCCTTCCACCTTCCAACTTCAAACCATGTCCTCTGGTGATACCCCCCTCCTTTAGTTTAAAGATTTCCTCCATGTTTACTCGATTTATTCCCTTGAGGTATTTGAAGACCTCAATCATGTCCCCCCATCTCTCCTCTCATCCAATGAAAATAGGCCAAGCTCCTCAAGTCTGTCCTCATACATCAAATCCCCCAGTCCCCATATCATCTTGGTAGCCCTCCTCTGTACCCTCTCCAGGAGCTGTATGTCCCTCTTCAAGTGTGGTCTCCAGTACTGTACACAGTACTCAAGTTGTGGTCTAACCAGTCCATTGTACAGTGGCACTATCACTTCCCTGCTCCTAGAGGTGATCCCCCTTATGATGCATCCCAACATCCTGTTTGCTTTGCTAGCCGCTCTCCTGCACTGCTTAGAGTTATTCATACCTGCATCTACCATGACCCCTAGGTCTTTTTCCCCTGTTGAGGCCTCCAGCACCTCCCCTCCCAAGGTGTACCTATATTTAGGTTTCCCCCTCCCAAGATGTAACACCTTGCACTTGGTGGTATTGACATTTAATTTCCAGGTGTGAGCCCACCTTTCCAGGGTGTCCAGATCCCCTTCCAGGGCTAACCTCCCCTCTTCCCCCTCTACTACTGCTCCCAACTTGGAGTCGTCAGTGAAGAGACTCATTTCACACCCTATACCCACCCTGATGTCAGATATGTATACATTAAACAGGATCGGACCCAGGACCGAGCCCTGCAGTACCCCACTACCTACCCCTCTAGGGTTCGAGAGCTCCCCATCGACCACTACTCTGTGTGTGTGTGCATCCATCTAGCCAGTTTCCTATCCGTCTGATCAACAATGGGTCCACATCCATCCCCATCAGTTTCTCCATGAGACCATTGTGGGTGACCGAGTCAAACGCCTTACTGAAGTCTAAGAATATTACATCCACAGGCTTTCCCCTGTCCAGTTCCAATGTTACCCATTCATAGAACTCCACAAGGTTAGTTTGACATGATCTACCTGTCACAAACCCATGTTCTCAACTATCCAGACCTCCCACCTCCTCCTAGAACATCCCCAATTGTTCCTTCAGTATACTCTCCATTAATGTTCCCACCACCAAGGTCACACTGATGTGTCTACAGTTACCTGGTGCTTCCCTTGACCCCCCTTTATGGATTGGCACCACATGTACCTCTCACCAATCCCTAGGTACTCTTCCTGTCTCAAGCAACCTGTTGAAAAGCTCCGCCAGGGGTGCGGCCAGTATGTCCGCCAATTCCCATAGTACTCTCAGATGAATACCATCCACCCCAGGAGATTTATCTATTTTTAGGGCCTTTAGGGCTTGCCACACCTGTTCAGTGGAGATAGCATCATCTGTCCCCCCCCATCTTACTGTCCTTTTTATCCTTATCCTGATATGACACCCCTGGGGTACCTCTCCCTCCCTTATGTTCCATTTCTGCTGCTCCCCTGATCCCACACACTACTGCTTCTATCCCCATTGTGCCTTACTTTGTAAATATCCCATCCCCCTCCCTAGTGAACACTGAGGCGAAGTACTTGTTTAATACCTCTGCTTGGTCCCTCACCTCTTTCACCCACCCATCTTCTGATCTCAATCTGCCAAGCTAGTCCTTAGTTTTTCTCCACTCTCCAATGTACTGGAAGAATCCCTTTTCCCCTCCCTGTATACCCTGTGCCAGCTGCTGCTCTTTACTGGACACTGCCCCCCGCACCATCTGGGTGTCTTTTCTAGATGCAAGATAGTACGTTTCCGTTTCCCTATCCCCTCCCATCATTTTGTATCTTTTGTAGGCAGCCTTCTTTTCTCTGACCACTACATAAACTTCACTGGACCACCAGCACAGTTTATGTGACATTGCTCCCTTACGCTTCACCTTAGCGCAGGTCCTGACTGCCTCATGAAGTCCCCGTTTTATGACCTCCCATCTCTTTTCCACATCTGTCATTGCTGTAATCCCCTTCAAGTGTTCCACGGGTATCTGGATTAACACAGATAGCAAGCTGTCACACTGCCTGCAATCAGCAGATCAATCACAACTTAATTTAGTACCAGGCTGTGTAACAAATGCCTGTTCTCAGACAAATATGACTCAACTATTCTCTGTGCCACACAGTCCAGTGGTTGATGCATCATTCTGTTCTCCAGAATCATTTATTTCACAAATCCCCACTTGGGACAAAGCCTCTTAAAGTGGGATGACACCAACCGCTTTGGAAGACAGACCACCTGGAACTACAGTCCCTGGTTCTCAACTCAAGTTACATTTCAAAACCACATCTTGTCAAGTAACACAATCTGTGACCAACTTTTTCAACACTCTCATGGCTGCACAACTACAAGTTTGGAATACAGTGCATGATATGTTGGAAAAAAGGTTTTTGTGATATACACATGTCACCTGGTATATGAATCCTCAGTCAAATTTGTTGCACTCTTTAAAAAAAATGAACAGATGAAATCAAATATATATACTTTCCAGTATGGATTTAAACCTGATATTCCATAGGTTCCTGTGTATGGTACTGCTGCTGTACCATTGATACCGACTTTCAGTGAAGGAGAGTCGTTTGTTGTTAACCTGTACAAAAAAAATAAATAAGTTTACCGTATATGTTTGACCATTGCAGCTCAGAAAAGCAACAGAAAACAAAACACACAGCTAAAGGAAGTTGAATAGCATAAAAAACATTAATACACATACTCACTTTATAGTTTTAATATTAAGAAGCCTTGTGCCTGTGGCTGATGGATGTGGTCTCCTGTTCAACTCCCTCTGCCTTAGCATGGTCAATGTAGTGGGAAAACATTATCAGAATGACACTGGTGGTGGGTGAAACATAGAAACATAGAATTTGATGGCAGATAAGGACCGCTTGGCCCACCCAATCTGCCTGTTTCCCTACCTGATGGATAAGCTGCAGATCCTAGTTAATGCTGGTGGTGCTGGTGATCATAGCTGCGGCACATGATGACATTCCCTCTGATATCTTCCTGCATCTGGTGGTTGTGGCAGTGGCTAACAGCGGTCTTGTGGTGGTCCAGGGGGCACAGAAAGTCATTCCCTGTGGTGGTAGTGACTATCAGGGGTCTTTTGGTGGTGGTCCATAGGGCACACAAAGTCATTCCCTGTGGTGGCAATGGCTATCAGCGGTCTTATGGTGGTGGTCCAGGGGGCACACAAAGTCATTCCCTGTGGTGGCAGTGGCTAACAGTGGTCTTATGGTGGTGGTACAGGGACCAGGATATATGTGCTCTCTGTTACAGATGTGACATGACATATGGAATTTGAATCACATTCTAAGTGGAACACTCATTGAACCATATGAAAAAGAAAACGTATCATGCAACA
This sequence comes from Neoceratodus forsteri, assembly GCA_016271365.2. Taxonomy (NCBI): domain Eukaryota; kingdom Metazoa; phylum Chordata; order Ceratodontiformes; family Ceratodontidae; genus Neoceratodus; species Neoceratodus forsteri. The sequence goes on from CM057449.1 coordinate 993,410,342, forward strand.
AATGTGACAGCCTTTTAACAACTTCAGTTAAAACCTGCCAACATTAACTTCATCATCATTCATCATCATCTTCATAAAGAAAGCTGCCCTCACAGTCATCTATGTCTGAAGTCTGACCACTGGGAAACTCTTTTTCCATTGTGTCATGATCTACATCAATGGTAGGCCATTTCATGCTGCCACTGCCAGTGTCACCAGGATGGCCCATTTCTACATCACCAAAACCATAACTAGGCCAGGGTATGAATACTGAGGTTGCAGTCTGTGCTGGTATGCGTCTCTCATTCATTTTTATGAATGTTAGCAAACTGACATTTGCAGGAGAGAGGTTTGTACGACAATCCCTAACTATTGCACCTGCTGAGCTGAATACCCTCTTGAGACTAACACTGGAGGGTGGGCATATCAGGTACTTCAGTGCCATTGCAGTCAGCTCTGGCCATTCACTGACCTTTCCACTCAAGTATAAAAAAGGATCATCAGTTATTGACAGATGCCTGTTCTCAGACAAATATGACTCAACCATTCTCTGTGCCACACTAAGTCCAGTGGTTGATGCATCATTCTGTTCTCCAGAATCATATATTTCTCAAATCCCCACTTGGGACAAAGCCTCTTAAAGTGAGATGATGCCAACCGCTTTGGAAGACAGACCACCTGGAACTGCAGTCCCCTTCCCATTACAGGATATGCTTGATACTCCTCCAGGTGCACCTTCAGCCTGATTATGCTGCTGAGGTTTGTTGACCTTGGCAAGTGACTTCTCCGCCCCATGAACCAAGTGCACCAGTTGCCCACTGACATTTTTAACCTGTTCAGGCCCTCCCTCCAGTACTGAGGCAATTCCATGTTTGTATCATGGGTCCAGCATTGTTGCTATTGCAAAGTTGTCACTGCACTGAATGCTCAAGATGTGACGATTCTGGTTGAATACTGTCAGCATGTGTTTCAGCAACATACTGCTAGCACTGTCTCCGGCAACATCAAGGCTATGCTGTACATTCACCAATGTCTGCCTCAGCATCCACAGCAGTGGAATTGACTGGCTAATGGAGGCAGACTTGCCACTCACTGCCTGTGTAATATGTTCAAAAGGCCGCAAAATTGTTATTACAGAGTCCATGAGGTGCCACTGTTCAGTTGTCATAGACATGGAGGCCCCGGAACTGTCATGGCTAGTGTGCATGACAAGATATTCTGAGATGGCTTTATATTGTTCATATATCCTCTCTGCCATGTATAAAGTGGAGTTCCACCTGGAGACAGCTTCCAGCTTCAAGCGGTGCTGAGGGAGGTTGTTTCACATTTGCAACTGCCGAAGTTAGTCACGGGCCTTTGCAGATCCTGAAAAGTGAGAACAGATACAGCATGCAACTGTCAGCATTTCCTTTACATCAGGGTGCTACAGAATCTCCTGAACCACAAGATTTAAACAGTGGGCCATGCATGGAACACAAAAAAAAGCACTATTCATGATGCATTTCACCACATTTGACCCATTGTCACTTGCTATGAACCCAGCTCTCAAGGACAAGGGGTTCAGCCACTTGTCAGTTTCAATCAGTACCATGTCCAACATGTTTTCAAAAGTGTGTGAACAGGTCACTTTGCGCATAGCAATCGTTGCATGCTGTCGAATTCCTGGAAGATTGCTACCACGACACTCCACTTTACTGCACTGATTATTCACACTACCAACAGCACAAACAACCCCCGGCACTTACACCCAGTGTGCAGTTATACACAAATATGAACTCCCCGCTGTTTTGCCACTCGTCCACATATCCATACTTAAATGGATGAATGGAGGAGAAGAAATGTTGAAGGGTATGTCTTACTGAGTCAGACACAGTACAGTATAACTCGAGAACAGCATAGGTCGAAAAGTATGTCCAGGATGGGACTCTCCATTTTGGACAGGTGCATGCAGCAAACCATGGGAACCCAGAATTCTCCACAAAAGAGAAGGGCAAAAGATCAATTGCCAGCATTTCAGCTACAGCAGCATTAAGTTCACGTGACACTGTATGATTGGGTGGGTACTTCAGCTTATGTGCAAAAACATTCTGGAATGTGGGCTGACAAACATTTTACATGGGGTGTGATAACAAATGGTTCTTGTCTGTGAATGGCAGGGGGTGGAGTGTGGACATTTGATGAAGACGGTTGCACAGGTGATGATGACAAACCCACAAATGCAGTTATTTTGCCACATTTACCAACCGGGGTTGATGTACTACTTGCACTAGACATACTACATTCACCACCACCACCAAAACCGCTACTCTCACCAGCACTGGCCAACATTTCAAAATCATTATGCTCCTCCACCTCATCATGCCTGTAGTAATCCTCTGCTCTTATGGTCTTATTTCATTGCTACTGCACACATTTAATTTCCTACTTGATTTAACAGTCATGGAAGGGGATAACATGCTCGTTATGGTTGATGATGAGGGGAATGGCCCACTGTGGTATTAGCTGCCATCTTGTGCTGGGTCCACAGCGCCATGTGCCTGTTCTTAAGATACGTATGCTGTCCTCCTGTGCCCAGATGGCTCCCCTTTTTACCTCGACTTACACACACATGGCAAACCTGGCAGATTGCAACTGAATCATCATTTGCATCTTGCACAAAAAAATCCCAAACAAGGGATTGTGATGTTCTGCTTTTAACATGTCCATGATGCTGCTTATTGGACTCCATTCTTTTAAGTCACAAAGTGGGGGGTGTGCCACGTGATGTTTCGGGCAGAACACACTTGGACTGCAACTGACCACCATGACTACCTATCATTACTACTGAGTCATCATCATCACCATCAACTGAAACTGGTAAATCACAAGTTTTTACAGGAGGGAATTCATGCAAACAGACCCAGACACAGTCACCTTGAATTTATTTTTCTCCGGTTCCCAACTGGGGTCAATTACATCATCATCAGATTCATCATCAACACCACCATCACCTGATATTTTTTCACCACACTGTGAATCACTGCATGGAAAATGCGTGACCTGAACCTCGGTGGAATTGTATGCTATCATTGACATGATTATCAGAATCCTCATGTTCAGTTACTGGGATGTTACTGGGAAGTATGACATCATCTACACTGCCACTCACTCACACTGCTTCACACTCCACTATATTTTTGGACATGGTAAACTGGTCAGAAGTGGAACTTAAGGCAGCAATACTCATACCACCACCAGCAACTGCACTAACACCACCAGCTGGGGCAGTATCATCTCCTACAACTACTGTACGAGTGAAGCTACTGATTGGGCTGTAAAAAACATTGCAGGAGAAATACTTTTCCTCACATCAGCAATGCACTTCTGCATCTGCGTACTACCACGCCCACAGACAATCTTACCACTGGCAGCAGTGCCATGGCGAGAAACAGCTTTGCTTGCATGTCTCTTTGTGGGCATTTTGGGGGATCAACAACAATATTCTAAACAAATTTTGATTTTGGAACGTTCACTCTGGGTGGGGGATACTGGATGTGAAGCCAAAAAAACAACTGTGGCTTCTGCAACAGATACAGATGCAAATTCAGAAAGTTCAACAACACCTTAACTAACCAGTGGTGCTGAAGTCACAGACAATCCAATCTGGAAAATAATTCCTTTTGCCAGTGGAGGGGAGGCACTACACAATTTGTCTACAAGTAATGCGTAGCAAATTGAAACTTCAGTAATATACTACATATTGTAAACAACCTGAAATTATGAACTGCTGCACCAGATCCACAGAACACACAATCAGCAAAAAAAGGTCAATAATTACTGACAATATTACTGAGTGTACATTAACACAGTCAGTTATATAACAAAAATATAACCAAAAAACAAAGAACCCCTTACTTCTCCAACTTAAATCTACCTACACCACAGATACACCCCTCCCCCAAAGCACACTTTCACTGTCTCTTACTACACAGACACAATGGTGTACATTAACATTTCAAAATCCACACGCAAACAATAAACGCTCGAAGATATGAGCACAGGAGGGTTTCCTACAATTGATGAACTACAGTTTGAGCAAAACAAATTACTCAGAAAGGCTTTTTCAACAGCTTTTAAAAGGTTTGAATCACAGATAGCTTGCAGAGCACACTGTCTCCTATAGCTTCCTACACACACTACCCTAAACTGAGGCTGTGCAGAACATTATAGCCCATGTGACCTGAAATCCCATGAATCACTGCAAAATGCACCTTTGGAGCTTAAAAACAAGGTGAAGTGAGGTGAAGTACATTGTTCTCAATGCACTTCGCCTTTAAAATTGGTGGAGTAGTAGTCTGGGAAGGCGAAGTAACGCAAAGTCATTGTTTTTAATGGACTTCACATTACCCATTATAACGCGAATTACTCCACTTCACGTTGGGGAGTACTCCGTGAATTTGCCTTCACTCCATGAATCACTTTGCGGAGTGAATTCAGCCCACTTCACCCACCACTAATTGGAAGGCTGCAGCCTGTGGTTCAAAGCGGTGGTGCAACTGGCCACACACCCCTTTTGGCCTATTTATGGGCTGCTTTCTTCACTCCACACACAAGCATTTTTTTCCTTGCCCCTACATCCACCCCTCCTCCTCCAGTGGCACGCCTCTGTCTCTTATGAGCTTCTTCCTAAGATATCTTTAGCCAAGGGAATCACATCCCGCAGCACCCCTAGGGTTCCTTGCCTTCAAACCCCTACAGGGTGTTATATTCCATGGATGGAGAGGCAAACAGCCAAAGTTTATTTACATTACACAAGCATGAAACCAGTTGCACAGGCACATTAAAAAAAGTAATGTTATTGTTACGCTGATTTTCAACCAACCATACTATTGCTGAACCAGATGTGTTCTTAGCAGCTGTGTACAGGTGTTTTTTTTGTTTTATGGAAATTACTACAAAACAGTGCATTTATCTTTATGGAGGCAATTTTTCTTTCTTGAAAACTATATAATCTGAAAGATGGGCATTAATATGAGCAACATAACTGAGTTTGCACCTCAGGGTTCCGATGACATTAGAGACCACTTGAGGTCCCTTTGATGGCATCAGAAGTGAACCTCTTGTTAGGAACACAGCTTTATTATACATGGCTGCCCACCCATTACTTAATATATTAAATTCATTTCTAACATCTAAGGGGCCTCACAGTGCACACATGTCAAATGCAGTACCTAAAAACCCAATAATGACAAATTCATTAAAATATATATAGGGGATCTGAAATGAAAGTCTAGTGTGCAACCTTTTTATTATCCTGTGGAATGTTGGCAACAATTTCCTCTTGGCACAAGTGGCGCAACCACAAATGCAAGGGGGCATTGTTGCCTACATGGCAGAGGAAAATAAAAAGAGTAAATGCAAGAGTTCCACATGATGTCATTATGTCCTGTTTATACAATTGGGTCCATTTCTTGTGATTTACCTCCGGGGATGATAACAACCCTGTAGGAAGATAAAAATATTATCATCCCTGCAGGTACCTAATAATATGTTTAACCAACTTCATTTATATCCCTCCAATGGTATAAGTAAAAGTATTATGTCTAGTCTTAGACGTTGTAGCCAGCACATTTTTGTGTCTCAAAACTGCTGCTCAAAAGGTTGAAAACAGAGTAACTACAAATTAAAACATAACCTGGAAAGAGGTTTCTAGTGGGGTTCTATAAAGAGTAAGAACTGAGACTCCTGCATTTTATTATTTATATTAATTACTTGGAATGTGATATAGAAAATTCAATGTCCACAGCTTCACATTATTCTGATTTTAGGTGTAAAGAAAATAATGGAACACAGTAGCCTGTTGTTTTAGGTCATCTTAGATGGAAAGGAAAAGTTGAAAGACAGTTGAGCTACAGTGCAATAGATGCACAGGACTTGTAATAAAAACATGTTTTTAATACAGTAACACTTTTTTTTTAAAGAGTAGTTAGCCAAAACTGATATTTATACCAATATATCAGTTAAATTTGACTTACTCAGCACTTCCTGTACTGTTCTCTACATTATTTTCACATTTCACTGAGCCTGCTCCTGTCTCATATGTCCACAATGGTAGGACAGCTATTACTGTTTTGATATAGACGCCATGTACACTCTGAACAAAGCTTTTTTTAAATATTCAATGACAGAACCAGACAAAAATCATACAGATGACTGAAACTGTAAACTGGTAAATATTTTACAATAAAAAAGGTTCACTGGTCCCATGGGCAACTATTGTGTAGGACTCTTGTGCAACTTGGTAGTTTGTGCTGCAGCAGAACAGGTTATGGTTCAATATATGTGGTGTTTTGGGCTTTCTGTTCTGGAGGAACTACCTTTCCTTCAAGGTATGATAGTCCAGAACCCTCTTTAGGAGGGTTTAAACCTCTGGAGGTGCCACAGGTGCAAGGTTATTTGTTTGAAGGTACAGTACCTTAGTGAAGACGCGAAGATGGATATAGGTGAATCACCCAAGAAAAAGGTGGAAGATGGTGTGAGCAAAAAAAAAGAATGAGTATCCAGAGGATGCTTGCTGGGATGTACTCTTACATACAGCACTCAGTGTGTGTGTGTGTGTGTGTGTGATGTTGCCTACCACCCCCACTGAACCCCAGGCAAGCCTGCCAGTTCACTGGACCAGCAAACGACTAGTGTATAGGATGCTTGTGCAACATGGTAGTGGTTATCCCACAATGGAAGAGGTTATGGTTAGATATGTGTGAGTGACTCTTCTCTCATTGTTCCAGAGGAACTACCACCCTTTTAGAGTAAGATATCATGGAGCCCTCTTGAGGGGGGCTCCACTTCTAGAGGTGCCACAGAAGCAAGGTCTCTTGGCTGAAGGATCCTTAGGGAAGATGACCAAAAACTGAAAGCCAAAGAAAACCATCAGAACAACATCTCATTAAAGAGCAAAGGAAGGCCACAGTGGTAGTAAATGAAGGAGTCACCATCCGAACTCCAACTCAACCAGCAGATATCTAACAAAGCAAATAGCCTATCTAATATGTATGACTTCAGCATGGAGGAGAGGCAAATCCTCTGTGGAAGAAACCTCTGGAGATCAAAGGTCTTAGGTTACCATTCATTCTGGCCGTGCTTAAAACTGGAAGCAAAGACAACAAGGAAAACTGGGCAAATTGAATCACTTCAGTCTTTGTACAGCTGAGGAAAGAACAAGGGACTGGCGTATTTTGAAGTAAGTAGATACTGGCTCTATCCATCTCAAAGGATGATGACCCTCAAAGGTGTCCCAGAGCTGATATCGTATGACTATGGGGACCCAGAGAGAAGGCTACACCCTTAGGGGAAGGAGGCTTTATTCCCATAATTGGGAAGATTAGCCTTCTGTGAGGAGTTGAACTGTTCTATGGAGGAATGCCCTACCTGCACACCCATAGGAAGCCTAAACCTAGGTGGGTGCCACAGAGTTGCAGCTCTATGACTAAAGGAGCCCTAAGTGTTAGGGCTTTACCCCATGGTTAGGGAGCAAGATCCCTGGGAGGAAAGGTGCACAAAATGAAGGGGTACTGACACAGACAGGGCATGTACTGTATATAGCAGGTGCAGTGGACAATTCAGTGTCAAGCAAAGATGCTGTCCAAATGCCCCTGGGTTTGATAGGTCAAGGGTGTCACAGAGTTGCAGTTGCATGACAAAAGGAACACTTACAGAAGGATCCACCCCTGCACTATGTTCAGACTAGAGGAAAACTAAACTACCATTTGACTACAGAACAGCTTGGGCTAGACCTACATAGTGCAGTACAGAAAAGAAATCTGATTAGCACTTGTCCCTATCAAGCTAGGCACTGAAGCTAATCTTAGTTGAACTAGGCTCCAGCTGATTCCAAGAGGAGTGGTGGTAGCACTAGGAAGAAGTAGTGCAGACACAGAAAAGGCAGGTGAAGGTTGCTCAGTTAGTACAGAGCTTTGTGGGCAACATGGTACTCCATGGAAGGACTCAGTAAATTGTAGTATGAGCCAGGAGGCATGTTGAAACCTGTCTGTTGCAGGAGCATAAGTCTGGTAGTCTTTATTTATTTATTTATTGAAATGTTTCACCAGGAAGGCACACTGAGCGACAAGTCGCTTATCTCCCGGTATGACCAGGGGGGAATGGGTACAATAAGAATGAGACATTAAACATACAAGTTACAAGATCAACATTTACTGTAAGGCAGGTATTACAACCAGTGTTACAACAGTATTGCGCATAATAGGTAGAAAGAGTGGCCAATAATAAGTGCTGAGTTAATAAGTAAACAAGTGCTTATGTGAAAGAAAAGGGGGAAAGGAGAGGGAGGGGTTAGGTGGGGGAAGAAGGAAGAGTCATGTCCCTGGAGATCCCTTCAGGATGCGAGGAACCCTGCAAGGGGACTGGGGGACTAGAGAGAAGGGACTAAGACAGTTCCCAGAGATACCCCTTCAGGATGTGGTGGATCCTGCAAGGAGGCTGTGAGGCTAGATAGAAATGGGGATACAGCTGGAGGGATTTAAAGAGGGAGGAGAGAGAAGGAGGAGAGAGAAGGAGGAGTTGTGACTTAAATACTAGGAGGGGAATAGGACCTAACCTAAGAGAGGACCCTTCAGGGTGCAGGGTACCCTGCAAGGGGGTTGGGGAGGGTTAGTAGATAGGGTTTAAGAGAGTGATATGAGAGGGAGAGAGGGATGGAGAATTGAACCTTGAAGGGAAGAGAATTCACACCTTTGGAGGGGATGGAGCCTAATCAACAGTCCATCAGGATGCAATTGGATACTGCTAGTAGTCATGGGAAGCCAAAACAGTTACTAGATAGATTAGGGGAGACATGCTTAGGCTTAGTTGGACCCTTTCAGGATGCTGAGAACCCTGCAAGGGGACTACGATTGCCAGGGAATAAGGGAGATGAGGGCGAGGAAGGAGTGGAGACAAGACTAAGTGCAGTAGGACCCCCTCAGGATGCTGAGAAACCTGCATGGGGGACTGCAAAGACTAGGGAGAAAGGTAGATGGGAAAGGGGAAGGAGAGGAGACAAGTCTAGGCCCAGTAGGACCCCTTCGTGGTGCTGAGAACCCTGCAAAGGGACTGCAAATGCTAGGGGCACAGATAGATGGGGGAGGGGGAAGGAGAGGAGACAAGCCTAGATGCAGTAAGACCCCTTCAGGATGCTATGAACCCTGCAAAAGGACTGCAAGTCAAGGGAGATAGGAGGAATGGTGGAAAAAGGGAGTAGATGAGAGCCTCTTAGAGGGGTAGGAGAGGGACCCATGGAGAGCATTCAGGGTCCCTTACATTCTGTGAGAGATGAAGGGAGGCCAGTAAATGGGAGTAATTTGGGGGAAGGGGATATAAGTGGGGGATAGTCATGGTGTATAAGCCCAATTGTGTTGGGACTTGAGCCCTGTTGTCAGGGGTTGGGAGCCCAGTGGTCAAGGGGCAAGGCCCGACGGTAACTTGAGTGTCAGCCTAGTAGTCTGTGAGGCCTGAGCCCTGCAAAGAGGCAGGTGAAGGCCATAGCAGGTAGGTAGGGGAAAAGGGCCAAAGGAAACAACAAAGAGGAGCACAGCCAGAACCACAGTCAAAGGTACCTGAATGCAGACAGTTCAGCAGAGCAGACCACACAAGAATGGTCAGCCAGCCTGGTACACAGTGCCCCAATGATGAGAAGAGACAGGCAGGTGGGGAGGGGGGAGTCAAAAGGCCAGAAGAGAAAGGAGGCAAACAGCATGTATGGGGGGGCAGCAGGAAGAAGAAAAGCAACTGCCAAGGAACCAAACAGCAGGCATGATGACACCCCAGCACACCACAAAGGGAGCCAGGAGTTGGGGGAGGAACAGCAGAGCTGGAAGGGGGAACAGTAACATCCTCAAGTAGGCAGCAGAACAATGACACAAATAACAGGAGTTGGGGAATGGAGCAGTAAGAGAACTACGCCAACAGCTGCCAGACCGAGACACAGTTAGCTCAGCCATGCACATAGAAGGGCCAGAAGTCATCAGGCATCCAGCAACCACATCAAGCAAACTGCTGAGCTGCCAGGCAACAATAATCCCCAAATGGAAGAACAGCACAGCAGGAACAGGACAGACAAACAGCACACACCAGTGACACAAGCTGCAGATCCAACAGCAGGCAAGAGGGAAACTGTCCTACTCCCTCCAGATGAATTGGAAGCAGGGAGTAAAGCCACGGAGGAGGAGTTGCAGGCAGGGAGCAGCACATGCAGTCATGCAAACCAACAAAATGGCAAAATGGTGGGGGGGCAGAAAGTAGCAGAACACAAAGCTGCAGCTACATGGCAACACAGTAAGGCAGAGCAAATTGGAGCACAGGCAATCATGCAGCTGCAGTAAAGCAATGAGCATCTGAAGGATGCTTGCAGAAGTGTGCTCTTATAACACTCAGTGAATGACATGGCAATGTCACCTTCTGCCCCACCATACCCCAAGCAAGCCTGCCAGTTATAGAACAGTAGCAGGGTGATACACATCAACTGTCCCAAATGTGCTCCAGTCACGTCAAAACGTAACATGTGGAAAAAAACTGGCCATACATCAGAAGGCTGAGTTTAAATAAGAGCTGTAATTGTATTTCAGAGCATGCAATAGCGAAATAGGCATAAGCACCCACACAGCACACTGACTAGCGTCTCAAAGATAAAAAATCTAATTTATTACAGACCAGAATCAGGACGCACACTATACAAACTGACATTTCACTTGGCCGGCTAGTAAAGCGCGGATATATATTTATTTGGAGCTTCTGCACCTACTCCTCTTGTATTGCGCATGTAATCCTGCACTGGCACTTGCTTACCATGACACTCGTTGGGCAGTTCTTTATAGTAATTAATTTCTTGCTATAGCCAGCCATGGGCCCAGCACTTCATGTGTCATATGAGGTGTAATGAAAGAAAAAAAATATCCCAAAACAAGAAGAGGAACTGCTGCTCCCGGGGTGACTGTCCTGATTACTCTGGCCAGATCAGAAAACATATGCTGAAGTACCTTAATGTCATTCTGGTCACCAGAGCTGATAAGTCACCAAGATATGGAAGAGCTTTTCATAATGTGGTTCTTTATTTTAAAGTAGAACAGTTAAAGCTATTCAGCATTAATATTAATAAAACTATATTAGTTTGCATCAGCAATGTTCAAGACAGACCTTTGGCCTGAATTTGTAAGCCGTAGGCTATTAGCATAGTACAGGTCTTAATAAGGTTGTACAAAACATACACAGTTTGTGTTTACTTCACTGGGTGTCTTTTGTCACAGCTGTGCACTACAGGATGTTTTATGCAGAATACTAACATTTTACTGCAACAGAAAACTAAATAAAACATCAAGCAGTGCAGAGTAAGGGTTTAGCCTGGCATTGTGCCAACTGACAGAAACCCTAGGCAGGCAGGGGTGTAAGTAAATGAACCAGAAGCAGATGAGCTTTTAATGAATTTATTATGAAAACAAACCCAGCAGTTTGACATGTTAAATTACCATGGTTTCAGTTCAGGGCTGATGCTACATGAAACCTGTATTAATTACTAGCTTCTTTGGAATTCAGCTGAGTCGGAAACTGCAGCTGCCTAAGTCAAAATAAGAAACATAAAAACAGAAATATGTCAGCAGAAAAAGACTTGCAATCTATCATGTCTGCCTGTTTTTCTATCACAGACATAATGATCTATCCTTTGTCTTGCCTAGGCTATATGTCTATTGACAGATCAGCCTTGCTACCTTACTCTCCACCCCATTCAATGCCTAAACTTTTAATCAAGCAGTTATATGCATTTCAAGCTCTTTTGAAACCTGTCAACATCTTGATGTTTACCACCTCCCTTTGTGGACTGTTCAATTTATCCACCACCCTATTAATGATGAAATACTTTCTTATATCCTCCCAGAATCTATCCCCCATCAGTTTATATTCATTCCCCCTAGTTGTTGATTACTTACAATGCTTAAACAGCTCATGGCACTCTAACTTATTTATCCTCCTCAGTTACTGCATTTAAGTTCTTTGCAGCATGGATTTAGACAAATTATAAAGAGTACTTATCCTTTTTCAGGTGCAGGCTCCTGAGCTGAAAACTGTCCTCCAGGTGTGGCCTCACCAATGTGACCCATAGAAGATAACAGAACCTGCTTTTCTCTACTGGACCCCCACCTATACTGTACACCCCATAAGCCTGCATAACTTCGCAAGTGCCTTGGTGCACTGGGTCACTGACTTGAGGTTAACACTAATGGTGAACCCCTAGTCCCTTTCTTCAGTGATCAGACTGATTTTTTCTCCCAAACAAAAACACATTTTCAATTTTCCCTACATACATAATGTTTTACTTTTTGGCATTAAATGACAGTTACATATGAACATACAAAGAAGCCAACAGAAGAAGACCATTTGGTCTATCTAGTCTGCTCACATTGCAGGGTCCAAAGCTTGAACTACTGTCCCTGCCCCCCCCTCCCCATTCCTCCCATCCTCCCTACCCATGATCTTTACCTCCCCCCATGCCTTTCCCAGCCTCTCTTGAAACTGCCCACTGTCTTCAATGAGACCACCTCTTCAGGCAGTGCATTCCAAGTATCCACCACCCTCTCTGTGAAGAAGTGCTTCCTGACCTCCCTCCTAACCCCCTCCAGTTTAAGACTGTGCCTCCTCATGGTATGGTTGCCACGCAACCTAAAGAGACCCTCCTTATCCACCTTATTTATCCCTTTCAAGTACTTGAAGGTCCAAATCATGTCCCCTATCTCTCTCTCTCTTTCTCTCTCTCTCTCTCCTTTACTCCAGGAAGTACATGTTCAGTGCCCTCAGCCTATCCTCGTATGTCTTATCCTGCTGACCCGCTATCATCTTTGTAGCCCTCCTCTGGACCTTCTCCAGTAGGTTAATGTCCTTTTGAGGTATGTGCAACAGTGCAGAACTCCATACTCTAGATGTGGCCTCACCAGTGCCCTGTACAAGGGTAGTATAACCTCCTCTCTCCAACTACTGATCCCCTAGCTATGCATCCCAGCATCTTACTTGCCCCTTGCTGCTACTTTCTTGCACTGTGTGGAGTGCTGCAAGTCACTAGTGATCATTTATTTATTTTATTTGTTTTTTGTTTACCGGGTAGGTGAGCTAGCCATAAAATGACTATTTTCAGTCACGACCTGGGAGATCATCAGTCCCAGGTCTTTCTCCTCTTCTAATGCAGATACCTGGACTCCACCCAGATAATACTCCATCATGGGATTCTGGCTCCAATGTGCATAACTTTGCATTTCTTAGCTGCCTGATCCTGAACCACCTCCCCAGTTTTTCCAGATCATCCTGTAGGTCCTGTATCCCTTCAGTTGTGTCCCCTCTCCTGCAGAGCTTGGTGTTGTCCATGAATAAGCACACTTTGCCCTTGATGAAGGCATTGAACAACACCAGCCCCAACACTGAGCCCTGTGGGACCCCACTGATGACCTCTCTGGTGCCAGTTAACTCTGCCCCCAAAGCTACCCTCTGGGATCTGTCCCTCAGCAAGTTTCCAGCCATCTGGACATCTTATACCCAACCCTGAGAGCCACAAACTTCCTGATCAACCTTTTGTTACCATATTTTTGACCACCTCTCCAAATTTTCTGTGTCCCTCCTTATTTTCCTGACTCCCCCCCTTTGAAGTCTACCTTGACACAAAGTTTTGTATTAGCTGCAAAGAATCAAATGTGTATCTTGATTGATTCTTCTATGTCACAGATGAACACATTAAACAGTACTGGCCTCAAAACTGACTCCTGTGGTACCCCACATGTGACCTACCTGACCTTGGAATGTTCCCTATTTACTATGACCCTTTGGGTTCTACCTCTCGTCCAACTGTCTACCCACTTTGTTAGCTTTGACGCAACTCCCAGATTCTCAGTTTTTTGATAAGCAGTCTAAGGGGTACCAAGTTGAAGGCTTCACTAACATCTAGAAACAGCACATTGACTCTCTGGTCCTTGTCCACTGCTCATTACACAGCCAAACACTTCAATCAAGTTAGTCTGTCATGACCTTCCTTTCTTGATGCCATGCTTTCTTCTGTCTTGGAGCCATTTGCTTCAAGAAGTTCCACCAGCAACTCCTTGATGATAGTTTCCTAGTGTTTACCTATATTAGAGGTCAAACTAATTTGCCTTGGGGTTCCTACAACAGAAAAAGAGCATGTATAGGATAGTGAGCACCCCTTCAATGGATAACCAGCAGATGAATGACTCTGAATAGCTTAGCTAGCTGGCCATACAACTCTCTTTCTGTACACCCATGTGACTGGGATATTTGGTCCTTTGCTGATGAGCAGCCTGACTGATCACGTTCTCTTCCTCCCACTCCTCCACACACTTTGCCTGTTTGTTGCATTTGAACACTCTCCTCCCAGCACTGGGCATATCAGCTGCATTTGAACTGTCTTGTTATACATGTTATGGATACTTATATAGTGGATGCACTGGCCCTGTTTCCATGATACTTCCTAACAGAATTATGACATATATCCATGCAGGTGGAAACCTCATGAGTTGTGACTCTTAATAGGAGTCTCTTGATTTGTTCCATGTGCTTTAACAGACATTCAGTTAAGTCTGGCTCAGTAGAACATCTTCCTTTCACATAGCCTTGGTATACTTCTAGACTTGCAGAGCATTTTAATATGTTTACTGTACTTTAACTTTAATCTGCTGCCAATGTGAGGCTATTGCTATGAGTTCCTTGTCTAGTAACTCTGTAAACAGCAAGACTATACTCTTATCAACTGTATGACTGTCGTACAGTATTCCTGGTACTCTGAACTGTTTGTTGTTAACAAAAAATCTAAAATGTTTTATGAAAAAAAATAATTTTCCTGAGATATTTACCTACAGCAGGTCCTCCCCACTCCCAGTCTTGTACAGGGAGACTACATCCACCCTTCTCCAATTCTCTGAGACTGTCCAAGTTCTTCAGGGAGTGGTAGAATAAGACCACCAAAAGGCCTGCTATTTCCTGCCTCATGTCTCTCAGCACTCTGGGGTTGTATGCTGTAGAAACAGTGAACTTTCGACAGTGAAAACCATTACAGAGACGATTTTGATAAAGTTCAAAATTGTCACTGTAATGGTCCCAATGGCACAATTTCACTGCTTTCATCAATGTTTCATCCCTTCAATTAAACTCCAACTCAGAGTATGTTATCTAAAAAATTAGGGGAGCAGGGGGTGCAGCACCCCCCCCCCACACACACACACACATTAAAAACAGTCAATGTCTGACAGATGAAATTTCACCTCTCGACATTGTGGATGTCACCATGCTGCATTTCAACAAGTTTGTTGTTGATGTGGCTTGGTGGAACCCTTTGGGCTGGAACCCATCTGATCCCAGATACTTGTACACACTGTGTGGTCTTAGTCCCTTACCCTATCCTCCTGCACCAGTCACAATTTCAGTTCCCTCTGCATCCCTCCTTTAGCCTACCTTCCTTAGTGTGTGAGTGGGCTGCCACCCCCACCGCTACCATGAATAACAAGCCACAGTACTCACTGAGAATGTCAGACCTCTTCCCAGCCTCCTCAACACAAACATTTCTTAATTTTAGTCTCACAATGCCCTCATTTTTTCTCTATTCAATGATGCAGTATATCTAAAGAAGGCCTCGCCACTTTCTTTTATATTCTCGATTATTCTCAGTTCTACCTCTGCCATTGTCCTAAACTTAGTCCTCTTGCCTTCTGGTGCTAGTATAACCTATACCAAGTTGTGATCACTCACCTGTGGGCTCCCTTAACCTAACTTGATCTATGCTGTTGTGGTTCAAAAGGAACAGGTTGAGGATGCCTCCTTCTCTGACGTGTTCTTTCCCCCACTGTACAAAGAAGTCCACTTGTTATGAAAGTACAAGGGATGGGCTGCTTGCACTCCTGGCTGATGATGTTTCCCAGTCCACATCTGGGAGATTAACATCTCCTACTAGTGCAAACTTCAAAAGGAGCTTAGTTCCACAGCTGCTAACACGATGCTGGTCATAGGATGAAATTAAGTCCTTTTAAAGAACTGATTTACTTTCCTATGACCAAACACTGGTTTTTCATGCTACCACATGTGAAGCTGAGCTTCTTTAGAATGTTGTGTAAGTGCCGTGCTGTGGCTCTATTTTAGACTGTGTACTTTTCCAGTAGTACCACATTCCTTAACGTTTATCAGCAAAACATGAATAAACGGTTGCACACTCTCAAGCAAGGAAACTCAGCATACTATATAAGTCCAAATCCTTAAATCTTTTATTGTAGAAAATCAGAGGTACCAACACCCCCACCACACTAAACCCAACAAACAGTCTCAGCATTTGATACAGGCGCACTGCTCTTTGTCAAGAGATGAGACATACTACAAACATGTTTACTTAAATAGTGCGTAGTTAATTAAAATCAGGTGAATACATTTATATCAGAAAAATCATGGTATACCCTTGCTACATTTCAAAACTGACACATACATGTACCCCTTTATAATGCAATCATATCATAAATAGCATATAATATTGCTTTAACTTGATGCATCCCATTATCAAAATCATGTAATTTTTTATATCCTTTTTTAACACATTTTTTTCTTTTTACTCTCATTCCCATTAAAGATTCAGTTATTGATATAGTCTATTTCATCCCTTAGACACTTTTTTCTTTCTGGGCTCTTAATTTCCTGTCAAGTTGTTCAATTGCTTTAGCTAATGTTAGTTTTATTGTTATATATTCTGGATCATTCAAAAACTTGTTACACATATCTTCTTTATTTTTAAGCACTTCAATTAATTCTTTCTGCTCTTCAATTGTTTCTTTAATTATCAACTGTAGAAGTCGTAATGATGGTGAACGTATTTCATCAAGCCAGGGCTCAAAAAATTATTTTTTATCTTTCCCAAAAGATGGAAATTTGAGGCTACATTGTCCTCTGGGGACTCTTCTAAGTTCATATATTGCTCCATTGTGACCTGGGTTCACACAAGCCTTCGGATCTTAAAAGCCAATTTCTGGTAGTCATTATATGCTGTCTTGATTGTTGCAACACGATTAGATTCCATTGTGACAGCTGCCCTACCTTGGCTGCTATCACTACTTGTAGTAATGGTAAAATTTAGCACTAGTTTTTGTAGCAAAGTATCCTTAAAATTCATACCTGGGCTGGTGGACAGAACCGATGGAGCAGGACTTACCGCATTCAATATTTCTACCAAATGGGTAGGAGGAGCTGGTGCAGACAGTCTGTAGTTCGAATCCTGCTATATGTCAGAGATTCAGAAAAGCACTTCTCAGAGCATCACTCAGAACTTGAATCAATTGTAACAGAGAAGGAGAGCCACTCACAATGCGCGGTGCACACAGAAAGGAGAAAACATATTAGCAGAACATGAAGAAACTGTTGCACACATTCATGCACGGCAAATCAGCATACATACATACATCTATAAGTCCAAATGCTTCAATATTTTATTGTAGAAAATCAGAAATACCAACTCCCCCACCACACCAGACCCAACAAACCGTCTCAACATTTTGTGGGGGTGCACTGCACTTTGTCAAAAGATAAGTGACAAACTACAAACATGTTACTTAATAGTGCATAGTTTTACAATCAGGTGAATCAATTTATCAAAGAAAAATCATGGTATACCCTTGCTACATTTCAAAACTGACACATACATGTACCCCTTTGTAATGCAATCACATCTTAAATAGCATATAATATTGCTTTAACTAGATGCATCCCATTATCAAAATCATATATTTTTTAATATCTTATTTAACACATTTTTTTCTTTTTAATATCATTCCATAATATTTCATAACACTTAAAAGCACACAATCAGTAGCATAACTATATTCAGACCATAAATGACTTACTAAGAAAGCTTTTTTATTTAAAGGTGTGGGAGCAGTTCAATTTTATCATTAAGGCTGGGAAAACTCATTGTCTGCATTTAAAAAATCCAGTAATTCTCCCTGCATGCCAATTTATTGTTATTACCACTCACTCTTGGTCTAATTTTTATCTTTTCAATTCCAGTGAAACTTCAGCCATGTAATAACTTATTCTGGGCTACACAGATGTGATTTGCTGTTACATATTCCAAATTTTCATTATGTGCAGAATGCATGTGTTCCCCCACTCTCTCTTTAAATTTTCTCTTAGTGCATCCTACATAATATGCCACATGTTTGCAAGTGACTAAATAGATAGCATAACATGTATCACAATTAATAAAGTCATTTATCATTTGGAGTTTCCCATTCAATGGATTTAAGAATTGTTTTGTAGCTTTAACATTTATACGGTACTTGCATCTTTCACATTTAAGACATCCATTTGGTAAGGCAGGGAGCCAATCTGTACCCCTAATAGCAGGCTGGGCTACTTACATAACCCTTTCCTGCTGTATTTCATCAATGACTGCTTGAGAGTCAGAGAATGCGGGGTGGGGGTGGGGGGCCAAAACTGCACGATCTGACAGCTGATAACTTTCTGTAAATTTACTACCAAAATATTGTGCTCTCTTGTACACCATGCACAGAAAATCCTGGACATATGGTGATGACTTAGTCTCCATCTACAAAATAGACCAGTGTTGGCATATAATATTTTCAATTTCTCCAGCATCAATACTGTAAGTAGTCACAAAATGCATTCTGTCTACATCTTGTGCCACTACTGCTCTATCTGCTAATAATGTTTCCCTCAGGATATTATTGACTTCATTCCTCACATTGCATGCAGCATTCTCACTGTAACCCCAGTTCAAAAATCTCATCACGGTGACTGAAACACTGTAAAAAGTTTAAAATCTGACTTTTTATGTTTAAATTCAGGCTCAACCCATATCTTGATCATCTGGACTGTGAGTGTGGTGTTCCGAGGGACAATCAGCAGGACTGCCAGCCCGCTTCCTTCCAGAGGCCTCCACAATCAGCTGTAGGCCATTTTTTTCTATTGCAGCAAACAGCTACTGATAACAGTCAGTACCATCCAACAGCAATAGCTCAAACTGTGTGATTTCACCAAAAAACAGCTGAATCTGTGTGTAGCAGTGTAGTCGCTTTGCAAAGGACTGTGCCAAGTTTGAAAGAAGCTAAAACAAGAATTCTAAGCAATAGACTGTAAGCATAATTATAGGTTTAGCAACAGTATAATTTTCAGAGCCATGTGAGAGACTATGAGTTGCATGAGATATGCAGCAAGAAATACAGGCAATCCTGTGCTATGAAATACTGAGGCTTTATGGGACTGTAAGCTAGAGCAGTGTCTTCAGCAAGTAAAAAGTCCATGATAAATCATATAAATGTGCTAGTAGAAAGAACAGTTCAAGTTTGTGCAGTTTGAGCAAAGTTATCAGTAGTATATGTAAATCGGATGCGCAGTGGCTTGACCCATTTACAGAATGTTGATGCATCAGGAGTGCTGCCAGTGCCATTACAGGGTGGGGTAGTAATGTAAACACAGCAGCAGTGGAGCCATTTTGAAAAAAAAGTTTTCAGTGATGTGGGACTTGAAATAACAGTGATCTTTTTTTATTTTTCTCTGCAGCCATGGCTTCAGGCCCAGCCTGCTACCCAGATCAAGCCTGGGCTGTGATAACAGTAGAAGTCAACAAGTTGAGGGACATTGAGAAGTGTTACTATGCGGAACGATTGTCTCCTCATGTGGCAATTCCTGGATATCCAGTGTGAATATGTGTGATGTGCTTAAATGCTGGAAGGGACGTCTTCATGGTACCTCACTGTTCTGGGTGCCTAGAGAAATATGGTTTGTTTAAAGCATCAAAGATTCATTTGGTTCCCACATGGACAAAAATTCAAGAATCTGAAGTTGGCAGCACACAGCACCAGGTGGAGCTTGTTGAAGAAGGCCCCTCGGAGTGTGGCACAAAGCAAGAGGGTGCAGATTTACAGACAGAACAATGTGCTGATGTTTCAGAGTCTGAGTCACAATGAGACATATTTGGAAGAGCATCAGCAGACCCATGGAGAGAGGGGCCTAGTCCAAGTCTCATAGGTGAGTTGAGATGAGGGAGGCCTTTGAATGTGAGATTTTGATCTCTGCACCCAGCGAAGAGTGGACAGTATCAGGAGTGAGGATGACTGCTCACTCCTGGGCACAGATTCTTAGTGAGTAAGAAGAAGAGGGGCAACCTTTGTGGCCTTGTGAAGAAGGTATGGATCCATAGCCTCAAGCTCTTGCCTCAGAGGAACCGATGATAGAAGAGAGTGGTGGCTCTGCAGCTCTGTCCCCACCAGGAAGTTAAAGATCCATTCTATGTCGCACTGAGTATGCGCAGCTGGCAGAACTAGGACTGGCCACCCCCAAGCCAGGCCAGAGGTCTCAAGTTGACCAAATCTAGTAAAGAGGAAAGACTGGTTCATAGGAAAGTGAATGAAATCTATGGGATGTCCTTTCCTACCTTTCCTCGGCGAGTCTGGGATGAGATTAAAAAAAGCACGAAATCCTGGATTTGGGAAGAAGCAATGAAATGTGTGCATCCTGGTGCAAACAAGTATGTCAAGAACAGAATGTTTCAAGACAAACATAGCCAATGGAAAAGGGGTAGGACACTGTTTATTGACACTGTTTGAATCGTGGACAGCAACGGACATGAATCCTTTCACAATGTGAGTTATGAGCGCCCAGACAGGGTAATAATTCCAGCACCTGACCTGTTGTGCTATTGGCCACAATGCAAAGACCTCTCTGTGAATGTGCCCATGCCTACCAAATGGAGAGCAGAGCAGTTGTAGCCAGTGCTACCATCCAGCAGTTGCCATACATATGTTGTTCCACCAGACTGGCCTTCCAGGAACCAGGTGCCCCACAGTCATCAGTTTTACAGTGTACTGGCCTTCCAGAATCCATTGACTGGACCACCAGATGACTTCAGATCCAGAGAGGACACCAGCCCAGCTGTATCCTGACTCATCACCTGGGTATCGGATGACTTCAGACCAGCTGTGTTTTTCTTTTATTCCTGTTTCCAAGGTTTCATCTCCAGAGAGGACATCAACCCAGCAGTTTCCAGATGTGCCCTCCTGTCATTTTCCAGAACATGTCCACCCAGCTGTATTAGAAGAATGCTGCCAGGGAGAGTCTTCAGCTGAGGACCAGGTGTGGTACCTTTTCCATTCTACAAGGGACTGGTAAGTCCAGAATTTTCTATTCTTATGACATTGCAGTACACACCCTACACTAGTAGACTCCAGATGTTTGAACTGTCCTCAGAGACTCTTCCCTTCGGAATTTGGCCTGCTAGAACTGTGCTTCACCAGGCTCCGGCCCAGGAGAGACTCTTTAATGGACTTGCCTTTGGGCACTGTGGTCACTAGATGGGACTTTTAGGGCACTCCATCCCCCAAATATAGTGTATTGTAAATAATGTAATTGTTTTCTACTGTTTCTACTGGTTTTTCTACTTTTCTAAAAAATATTTATTTTGGATTCTCCAGTGTTTTGATGGTAGGGGTTTAGATAGACTGTGTATGCAGGTTAGGAGTGTGCGTTGTCTTTCTTTTTCTTGCAGGTGTTCCTGAAGAAGACAAGAAGAGGAGAGGAACTCATCGGAGTTCCTCAGTAGTACTATAGTGTTGTAGTGTTTAAAGTACTGTTGTTGTTGTGGTTACTGTGTGTAACTTTTCCTTCCACAGGTATGGTTATGGGGGATTGTGGGAGTAATGCACTGTGTATGGTATTAGCTCCTGGTTTGAGGCTGCATGGTGTCCAGAGTTGGTGGGAGGTCCCATGTGTGTTTTGATTTTGGGTCTTTGGTTAAAGGCAGATAGATTTTCCCTAGAGGGCTAGGAAGAATAGACAAGCTGTGGTCCTGACCTGCAGTAGGGTCCACAGTACTGATCTATTAGGGCTATGCTCTGCACAGTTCTTCCAGAGCCACTGGGTACCCATAGTCAGTGGGGAGAGTAGAGGCTGATGCATCAGCCAATGGCCTCTGGGCCCTTAGTGTTGCCTGCCTGTGCCTAGCACATGGTAGGAGGGGACCTGATCATCCCTCTCTGTAGGTAGCACATGGGGTAGGATGGCCTAGGCCAGGTAACTAATGACTGTGGACAGTCATTTTCCTGGCTCAGGGTGAGTGTAACCCCCCCATTACCTGGGGGTTACAAGAATCCCAGTTAGACCTAGTGGCAGGCAGAGAATGCAGATTGTGAAACTCCAGTTAAATGGATTTCATACTGTCTCACTCTGTTCTCAGTCTCAGCTGAGACTGAGGGATGACATCATTTTAGAACTGTCACAGCTGCATAAGCCACACTGGAATGTTGCAGCTGGAGGTTAGGATAGAATGTTGGGGAATTTGAAGTCAGTTTAGTAGTAGTCCTGCTATAGAGTGCTGAAGAGGGGGGAGGTGTGCTGCACCTGCAAGCCCTCAGAACCCTAAGCTCTGACAAAAAGCTATATTTTTGTGGAGGTATGTGTTCTCACCTGAAGAGGAACACAAGAAGAGCCAAGTGAAGTGGTAGAGACTGCTTGCAAAGGTTCAGGGCCCCATCCCTCCGGGGATGGGGGGAAGGATTGTGCCTACTTCCAGGGGCAATCCCCTGGTCCGGCTAGGGGAAGAAGAAGCTGCGTAAATCTAAGTTTGTGCTGAGGCACCAGAGGTCTGTGAAGATTTCTTTGAAGAGAAAAAAAGCCTGTGGGGCACCTGCAACCAAGGGGTGAGTTTGCTCTGATAAAGGGCCAATGTGTTTTCACCTGAGACAAGATGAAGTTAAGGGACTGTTACTGTGGGGTCAGAAAAAAGACAGCCAAGTACAGTTTTAAGATTTGTAGGAATTGGACTGCTTAACTTTGTGGGGGTCTAGAGAAATGGACACAGTCACTCATTAAGTATGTTTCAAGTTCAGCACAAGTGGGATGAAAGAAACAGTAGATTAAATGTGACATACATTTAAAGAGAATCTACACAGTAAAGTGTTTTCAGTGTATGAGGTGTTAAAGTCCAGAGAAATGGCCAGGTATGGATTATGGGAGTGAGAGGTGGGAGACCCCCCCCCATCAGTAGTAACCAAATTCACCTCTACGGGTTTGCTTTGGGACACCTGTTGCTTTCTCTCAGGTACTTGACCAATGCCTGAGGAAAGTACCCAGACATGGGCTTGATGAAGAAGATTCCCTGATGGAGCCAGAAGTGCTCAGAGGTGGTTTGGGGAGTCACTGATAAATGTTCCATGCTATAAGAAAGTGTCCAAAGGGCTGGCATGAGAGCCCAGCCATGGAAGAAAGGTAGTCCAAGGACTGGTAAGGGAGCTGAGCCAGGGAAACTGAAAAAGAGTTGAGTTAGGGCTGAACGCCCAGAGTGTTTCTAAACCTGAGGGTTCCAGTGTAAAGATGATGTGTTGTGATCTCCATAAATTTGCATTTCCAGGAGTGTAGCCCTGTGGTGGTCCACCTATGCTTTGTTATTCTGTTGGACGTGAATAAAAGCCACACTTTAGAATCCCAGCTTCTGGTATTGGACATTACAGTTATTGCTTCCTGTGTCCAGAGTTAATTTGGGTGCCCCTGTGCAGAGTAGCTAAACCTAGTCACCATGCTGAGGGACACCTTTCTCCCCAAATTTCAAGTATTAAAAATGGAGGCACCCAATCATAGGACCTAGGCCCTTCAACCTGTCCACAGCTACACAGGCAGGGGTAGTAGCCCCCTCAGTTTAGTGCCGACTGGGGGTTACATACAAATGTCCAAAAAAGAAAATCTTTCCTTCTCAGCACATACTGAAAATTGTAGGTGGGAATTTGTGCTTTCTAAATACTGGACTAAGTTAAATAACTCTTCCTTAGTACCCTGCTAAATTAGAAAGCAATTGTCAGTATAACATTTATAAATGGACACATTTTGGAAAAAGGGATTCACCTCAGAGTCAGATATACTATATAACACTCTTCCCACATCCCCATATATAAATTTGTGAAATTAGGGGCAAAGTATGCCCCCATCACAATGCCATTTGCTTGCAAGTAATATTGTCCCTGAAACATGAACACATTATACTGCAATACAAACCAGGACAGGTCTACTAAGAATTCTTTCAGTGGATGTGCTATTTCCCTTCTATCCAGATAGTATTCCAAAGCTCTCAACCCATCATCATGTGGAATATTAGTATATAATGACTCCACGTCGAGGGTAACCAGAAGGTCTGGCTCCTTGATGTGGAGATTGTTAAAAATGTTAAGGGCATGTTTGGTATCCTTGACATGAGATTGCAAATGTGGTACAAATGACTTGATAAAATGGTCTACATATTGACTTAGGAGCTCTATTACTGACCCGATCCCTGCAACGATCGGGCAGCCAGGAGAATTCAACAAATTTTTATGTACTTTAGGTAGTAAATAAATAGCTGGATGGATCAGATGTTTTACTGTGAGGATATAAGGGCATTTTTGTCAATAATCTCTTTTTCATGAGCATCATGTAAAAATGCATCCATGATTCTTTTGAGTGTTGAGGTGGGATCTGTATTTAAACATTATCAAATTTCTCATTAGACAACTGTCATTCCACTTCATGTATGCAATCAGTGGTGTTTAACATCACCACACTGCCTTCTTGTTAGCCTGTTTATTTGTAATGGCTGAATTGCTTTCCAAAGATTTCAGGGCAACTTTTTCTGCTTTGGTCATATTAACATACCCAGGTCTGCCTTTTTCTTGTACAATATGTTTTATGTCCTGTTCATAGCTCAAGAAAGGACCTGAACCATGGGGTTTTGTGGGGGCATAAAGGTGGACTTAGCCCTAAAACCTGTACAAGAATCTATCCCATCAGAAGTGGAACCTGATGACATATTAGTCACAACATCAGAGACCAAATCATTAGGTTCAGTACCCTTCACATTTGAGAAAAAACATTTTAAATTATGCTTAGGTGTAAACTTGCTCAGATCTAAAAACATATCAAAAGAGCATGTTGGGACACATTTTAAACCCTTATTAAGGACTGAAACCTCATGTTCTGTTAAAGAGTAACTGGACAAATGAACCACATTACACTCACTTAGTTCATGAGAGTTGTATCTCTTCTGATCTGCTTTCTAGCTCCCTTCCTCCTACTCGAACTGGTTTGGTGGCCTGTATGCCATTCCCACTCCGAAGTTGTTCCCTTTTTCACCAACTAGCTGCACCCCCAAAGTGTATGCCCCTCCTTCCCTCCCATGCCCTTGACTTCCATTGACATAATGCTGTCCCTAATGTAAAATACTACCTCTCTCCTCCCCAATTATTATCATAACTAAACAGAACGTCGTAGTCTGTCACCGAAATATTATGCTTTTATGACTAGAAGATTTGAGTTTTAAAAGAATGTTCACAATAACAAAACATTTAAATGATGTTATCAAAGAGATATTGATGCCAAAGCAGCATTTAAACACGAAATAGGGAACTGGATGAGGGCAGTACTATTTGTGCTGGAGACGGGCATGTAAGAAATGAAAACTGACTTGCTGCCTGTATTGTGTGTATTTCTGAATGCCTTATGTGGTGAGGCATGGCAATAAAGAACATTAGGAAAAAAGGGGTGGGTGGGATCTATGTTATCCAACTTGAAGTTCTTCCTTCCAAGCTGAATTCATGAATACACCGTACAAAAGATGGAGTTTTCAGTACTTACAGCAGGTTTACTTGTCTTGGAAGGCATTTTTAAAAATTAGTCTTGTAACATTTAAACTGAACACAACTGTTCATGGACCTCTTAATGTATAGTATGTGTACAGTATTCTAAATGCCACACTGTTTACTGTATGCTGCATACTTTAATACAGTTAGAGCTTCCAATTGGTTCTGATTCTGTTCTTCGATTCTGAGGATTTGGGGGGATTTGAATGATGCCATAACAGGTAAGGATAATGTCATTTAATATGTAAAATTTGAGAGATTCCACGAAAATAGGGAGACTTGGAAGGTAGATACAGTACAGTGTCAATACAGAAAGATTAGGCCTGCTACCACAAGGACTGAGTCAAGCATCACTGCAGAAAATTCCAATAATGCAGAGCATGATTATATGATGTCTTCTGTTGGCTGCATGCTTTTAGCCCAGCAAAGCAGCTGCTTCTGACAGGCAACACTGTGTATACCATATACCTACAGAGACATTGCTCATTCTGCCTCTTTCCCCATTCCTGAATTAATCTAATGGTTTCTCACAGGAAATAAAAATACAGCAGCATGTTTCCAGGCCAGTGTGCATCATGCTACTGTATATGGGCTACCCATGCTCATTACCCTAGTCTAACTCCTTGCCCTAGATTGCTGGTAATAGCTACAAAGATGGAATGCTCTGAGTCCAGAGCAGGAGGAGGGTGAAGGACATCAAAAGACACAAAGGTCTCCTCTGGTCAAACTACCAGAGGCATTGATGTTGGCAGTAACCATCCAGCATCTGTACTCCCAACAAAGAAGTCAGGTAAAGAGGGGTAATTCAAATCAAGGAAGGACCTAAGAAGAAAAGAGGTGTGCAGGATGTGTCCTACCACCTGCCAGTATAACAATGACTGAGTGACATTCCCTGACAGTCCATGTCTTTTTGTCTGATTCTTCATGAGATGAAGAGGAGTTCCACAAAAGAAGAAAGCCAAAGAGATCATCTAAAACTGAACATGTTTGGTTTTCCCATCTCTCATCATACTTCTTGTCC
The DNA here is from genome assembly GCA_016271365.2 of Neoceratodus forsteri. Classification (NCBI taxonomy): domain Eukaryota; kingdom Metazoa; phylum Chordata; order Ceratodontiformes; family Ceratodontidae; genus Neoceratodus; species Neoceratodus forsteri. Next base: position 993,437,012 of record CM057449.1, read on the forward strand.
TTCATCTCCTTTATTAAACTGGTGATCCTGATACTTTTTAGGGCCTGGGAGGAGATTCGAGATCCCTCCCACAGACCATTCCAAATTTAGAGTGTCATGATGCAGTATATCAGACATCGCTCTCTGAGACCACAGCAACAATCTCCCCTCTGGTCCTGGCTCTTCCTCTCTAAGGGCCACTCAAGTGCGATATATGCAGTACTTAGATCCCAGATTCCTTCCCAATCCCAGGTTGCTAATGCCAAATGGGAAAAAGCCCTCTGCATCCAAATTGCTGATAAAGAATGGGCAGCGGGTTGGAGACTGGTGCACTGAGCCTATCCAGGCCCTCATAGTGTGCTAATCCAGAACAAGATTATGCAGTCCTGGCACAGAATGCCAGAGGTACTACATAAAGTGAAGCTACTTTCAGATGACTGTTGCTGGAAGTGTCAAGCCCAGAAAGGGGATCTGATTCATATACTCGGGGCATGTCCGTTAATCAGATCATTATGACAGTATGTGTGCTCCCTAGGATCCCAGATCCTTCATAAATCTCTCCCCCAAAGGTCAGAAGTCCTCCTGTTGGGTCTACATGGTGATCTTATTTCTTTCACTTTCAAGGAGCGAAAATGGTTTGCCATTACTAGTATGTTTGCAAAGCGACAGATCCTCTGTAAATGGCAGACGTCAGACATCCCATTGGCCCAAGAGGTGATGAATGCTCTAGCCCAACAGGCCACTCTGGCACGCATGTCCCATGTGATTACAAATACAATGCCTCGTATTCCAAATTTTGGGATTCCTTCCTAGTCCTACTGAAACCCGAAGGGGGGATAGGATGAGAAATCAACACCCATCTCCCCTCTACCCCCCCCCGGTGCAGTGAACCTTGGGAATTCTGGTAAATAGGTCAAGTCTCAGGCACAATCCACAGCAGCATCCTATAGCAAGACCCTCACTGTATGATAGTACACTTCTTGCACTCTGTATTGTTTTTCCTTCTCTTCTGTTGTCTTTTTTTTCCCTTTCTCCTCTCCCCTTTTCCCCTCAATACACCTAATGTTCCTCCAAGGTACTCTGTGTCTATTTGTTATGTGTTTCACACAGGTACTCCTATGGAACCTGTTTAAGTATTTCACTGTAGGAAGCACTCGAGAATCACCTTTTAGAGCTATCCTCCAGTACGCTCCAGGTATGAAAGCTACAGTTTCTGTTTCATTTTATATAACAGAAATGGCTACCCGTTTGAGCCTCCTACTTTCCTCCTGTAACAAGGTAGATGTTGGAAACCAGAGGGGTATGGTGTTGCTCCAGAGTGACATTATAGATGCTTGTCATAATGGTTCTTGTTATATTTCAACAACGTGCTTATTGCCTCCAGCACAGCATGTATGCCTGTACTTGTACATATCTGTGACCCAAGATATTGGGAAAATAAAACATTTTAACAAAAAAAAAAAAAAGAACTGGTAATCCTGTGCTGTCCATTCCATAAATCCTCAATACCCATTTTGTACTGTGAGTCCAAAATAGAATACAGTACTTCAAGTGGGACCTAACCAGGATTTTGTATGAGGGGATCATAATCTCCTTTGACCAACTGATCACCACCACCACCACCACGATCACAGCATCCAAGAGACTCTTTTTACTACCATAGTACACTACTTCCTTTGCTTCAGTTTGTCATCTACAATTAGCCAAGATCAAAGATAAAGGGACACTGCTAAGGTTATACTGTGCTCTGATCTGTAGCACTTCCATGCATGCAAGCAAGGAGACCAGCAATTGCTTACATTTGGAATATGCCCTAAAGAGTGGAAAGCAGGAGAAGATTCTGTACTGCTTTAGAAATGTGCTATTTGTTATTCAAAAAGTTAAAAATAGTACACAAAAACCATGACAAACTGGCAATAAAAACTAAAATCACTCAATCAATATTTTGCATCTTCCTCAACTTTTATCAAATGTTTTCAACCTCTTTCCTTGTCTCCTTGTGTATCTTCCTTTCAAAATAGATAGTGTGGTTAGCTGAATAATAGGGGATTGCTACCTGTTCAAGTGAATATCAGACATCATACACAAAGTTGCTTACAAACTCATTACTTTACCACAAGCATATGCGGACTAAAACAATTCACATTACTTCTATGCCCGATCCTCCTCTGTGCTGATCAGTACCATGCCTCTAATTGTTCAAGTAAGTCTGTTGCTCTTAACTCAAATGTACAGCACCTTGCACATTCCTACATTAACCATAACATTCAACTCTCTCTTCAGACTTGCACAATTTCTTCTGTAATGTGTCACCCCCATCTACTGTATCAATGATAATGAACAGCGTATGCCACAAACACATTTCACCAGACTGCTGGTAATGCCACCCTCCAAATCACTATTAAAAATGTTGAAAGGAAAATGTTCTAATCCTAACACAGACCCTGATAAACTATTCATGACTGTCTGAGTTCAATAAAAGCTGACCATACTGATGCAAGTTTGGGGACAGCCCTATTGAAAGAAGCCTAACTTTTTAAATTTTTTTGTAAAGGTTTTTTTCCTCCCTATGGCTGGAAATGGGTGGGCTATGATCCCTGATCCTGGGTGATGACAGCCAGCCACCTACCTCATCCACCATCTTCTGTCTTCTGTTCTAGTAGTCTGACCCAGAGCAGGTCTCAGCACTCTGTGCAGGGCTTCATTAATGCCGTGGTACCACCATTTCTCCACTGAATTTTTCTTCCTTTATACCCTGGGCTTTGGTGACACAGTAGCTCATGCGCATGGAGGTGTACATGTGCCCTGGAACTGGTGACCCCATTCCACACACCGCTGGCCCAGCACCAGCACCCCATTTGTGTGGTGCTACCACCAAGCCTCCACTCTGTGGCAGCCAAGCAGAAAGAAGTGGGGAAGGCAGTCAGAAAAGCAAAGGCCCATACCAAGGAAAAGATAGCCAACTCAGTTAAGAAGGGGGATAAAACCTTTTATAGGTACATTAGGGAGCATAGAAAGGTTAAGAGAGGGATAGTGAAGATTAATAAAGGAGAGGGGAGGTGGGCAGAGGGAGACAGTGAAATAGCAGAGATACTGAATGAATACTTTTGCTCAGTATCCACAAAAGAAGAAGAGGAGGAGTTATCTAAACCAAACAGTGGAAGCACTCTTGGTAGTGGGGTTGATGCTAGTCCATTTACAGAAGAAAGAGTACTGAAAGAACTCCTAAAACTCAAGGTGGACAAAGCAATGGGGCCTGACGGGATTTGCCCTAGAATCCTAAAAGAGCTAAGGGAGGACCTAGTGACACCACTAACCACACTTTTTAACAAATCATGGGAAGATGGGGTGGTACCTGAGGACTGGAGGAGGGCAGATGTGATTCTCCTTCACAAAAGTGGGATCAAGGCAGAAGCAGGAAACTACAGACCTGTTAGTTTGACCTCAGTGGTGGGGAAAATGATGGAATCACTTCTGAAAGAAAGAATTGTTCAGTAACAAGAGGTCAGCGGGGCACAGGACCCAGAGCAGCATGGATTCACAGCAGGAAGGTCATGTCAGATGAATCTAATTGAGTTCTTTGACTGGGTGACCAAAGTAATAGACCAGGGTGGGGCTGTGGATATGGCCTACCTAGACTTTAGCAAGGCATTTGACACAGTCCTGCACAAAAGATTAATAATCAAGTTAGCCAGCCTGGGAGTGGGTCCCAGGGTGGTAGCCTGGGTAGCAAACTGGCTGCACAACAGGACACAGAAGGTAATAGTGAATGGAACACATTCTGAAGAAAGGGAGGTTACTAGTGGAGTACCTCAGGGCTCAGTACTGGGTCCAGTCCTCTTTAACGTCTGTATAGGTGACATTGCAGAGGGTCTGGAAGGAAAGGTATGCCTCTTTGCAGATGACACAAAGATCTGCAACATAGTTGATACACAAGGGGGTAGAAATGATGAGAAGGGACTTGGCAAGGTTGGAGGAATGGTCAGACATATGGCAACTTAGATTCAATGCAAAGAAGTGCAAAGTAATGCACCTGGGAAATAAAAATCCAGGAGAAGCGTACACAATAGCAGGGGAGGTACTAACGACAACAATAATGGAAAGGAATCTGGGTGTAGTCATATCAGATGACCTAAAGGTAGGTAACAAACGTGAGAAGTCAGTAAGGAGAGCCAGGGGGATACTGGGATGCATAGGGAGGGGCATCACAAGTAGAAAAAGGGAAGTGGTTATCACTCTGTACAGACAGTTGGTGAGACCCCATCTGAAGTACTGCATGCTGTTTTGGAGACCTCATCTACACAAGGACATAGACAGGATGGAAGCAGTCCAGAGGAGGGCAACTAATATGGTGCATTGTCTACATCAGAAACCATATGAAGAGAGACTGAGAGAGCTTAATATGTATACCCTTGATGAAAGGAGGGACAGTGAGGACATGATAGAAACTTTTAAGTACCTCAAGGGAATTAACAAAGTCTAGGAGGGTAGCATCTTTCAGAAAAAGAGATGTGTAAGAACAAGGGGGCACAATTTAAAGTTAGAGGGGGGACAGCTCAGGGGTAATGTGAGGAAATTCTTTTTCATGGAGAGACTGGTGGACGCATGGAACCACCTTCCTGGAGAGGTTTTGGGGTCTAAAACAGTGGGGGAATTCAAACATGCATGGGACAGACATAAGGCAATTATAGAGGGGGGGGTTGCAGGAAATAGACTGTTGGTGAACTAGAATCTGCAGCTTATCCAATAGGTAGGGAAATGGGCAGACTGGGTGAGCCAAGTGGTCCTTATCTGCCATCAAAGTCTATGTTTCTATGTTTCCAAGGCTTCACCTCCCACTCTGGAAAGGAGAGCTGCCACAAGGCTGCATCATCCTGTCCAGACCTCCCCCTGGTTGACCCCCAGTGATCCAAACTCATTCTGAACTTGGGGTCACTGTCACAGAAAGAGGTAAGGTGCATAACGCCTCAGCCCTCTGCTCCAATGTGCTGGCTAGGAGCCCAGCTTTTAATTATTTTGAATAAAAAAAAAATACTAAAACAGATTCAAAATATGAAAAAATAGCATCTTAGAATACCGAAATGGGTGCTGAAAGTTGAATAAAAGTGTAAAGATTCAAATGTTCACAGCAACCTGCTCTGCTGCTTTTAACTCTGAGTAGCTGTGCAGACAAAACCCTGAGTAGAGGTTGATTGCACCAGCCATCTTTCATAAAGATGCCACTATTAAAACTATCATATCAGATGACCCAGTGGTGCTGAGGTTTGAAGTGCTGGGCACCACACCTCATGCTATGCCAGTGATCCGGTTTTGTAAGCAAGCCCAAGGCATTGTGAGTCAGCCGGGGGAGAAGGTTTGGGCATCTGACAGACAGCTCTCCTTCTCTGGAGTGGATGAGTATTGTGCTCCCGCAACAGTATACCTCCTGGTGGTAGCTAGGAGATATTGTGCTGACAGTGCTCCACATTAAGGGATGGTGGGACACAGTGGATGTTGGACTGGCGCACAGGGGAGCATGCACACCTGCAATGGACGTTGTAGCACGTCTGTGCTCACCAACAGGGGGGTGGGTGGGGAAGTCACTGCCCCAAGAGAAAGAAAAATCCCAATGACTGGATGGATGATGTCACACCACAGCACCATGCCCACCATCAGATCCTGCTCTGCTGGATCCCATCACCATGTGAACTTCACCTCTACCTGCAGGCCACTGGATATTGGTAAAGAAGCACCAAGGAGCAGAAGGTGTCCCTGCCTTGGGGGTCCAAGCGGGGGGTTGCCTGCAGGTGTGTTGCAGGTGGGTTGGAGGTCCAGGGTCCTAAGGTGGGAGGATCTCAGGCAGGGTTAGAACAGCTGGGTGTTGACTGAGGAAGATTCCAGTAGCTGGTGACCAGAGGGAAAAAAGAAGTGCAAAAAAAGATACAAAAAACTATCATATCAACATAATACATATATCAAATGGCCAAGTTACAATTTTGCCTAATATCATAAATTAAATCTATACTGATATATATATATATATATATATATATATATTCTTTGCAAATAAAACTTTGTTAATGCACTAGTTAGGGTAATTCGACAAAAACAGGGAAATGTGTTGGTAGGGCTTCCAACCCTAACACCCTACCCACACCCAGCAGGCAGCAACAGGAAAAACTATTACAATTTCACCTCTCTTACATAGAAACATAGAATTTGACGACAGATAAGGACCGCTTGGCCCACCCAGTCTGCCCATTTCCCTACCTGATGGATAAGCTGCAGATCCTAGTTAACCAGCAGCCTACTTCTTCTTACCCCAACCCCCTAGAATTGCCTTATGACTGTCCCATGCATGCCTGAATTCCACCACTGTTTTTGACTCCACGACCTCCTCTGGAAGGCTGTTCCATACATCCACAACCTTCTCTGTGAAAAAATACTTCCTTAAATTACCTCTGAGCCGCCCCCCTTCTATCTTCAAATTGTGCCCCCTTGTTCTTGCACACTCTTTTTTTGAAAGATGCTACCCTCTTGGACTTTGTTGATTCCTTGAAGTACTTGAAAGTTTCTATCATGTCCCCCTCTCCTCCTTTCCTAGAGGCTATACATATTAAGCTCCTTAAGTCTCTCTTTATATGTCTTCCAGTGCAGACCCTGCACCATTTAGTGCCCTCCTCTGGACAGCTTCCATCCTGTCTATGTCTTTGTGGAGATTGGGTCTCCAGAACTGCATGCAGTACTCCAGATGTGGTCTCACCAGCTGTCTGTACAGAGGGATAATAACTTCTTGTTTTCTACTGGTGATGCCTCTCCCTATGCATTCCAGTATCCCCCCAGCCCTCCTTGCTGCCCTCTCACATTGCTTGCCCACCTTTAGGTCATCTGATATGCCTCATAGAAACATAGAAACATAGAAGCTGATGGAAGATAAGGATCACAAGGCCCATCCAGTCTGCCCATTTCTTTTTCTACCTTATAAATGTGTCATTGGCGTTTGCTCTGTCAATGGCCTATCTAGTCATACTCATCTATATTGATCCCTTATGCCTATCCCATGCCTGTTTGAAGCCCTGCACTGTATTCATAGCCACCACTTCCTGAGGTAGGCCGTTCCATGCATCCACCACCCTTTCTGTGAAAAAGAACTTCCTCACATTACCCCTTAACAGGCCTCCCTCTAATTTCCCGATATGTCCTCTTGTCCTGCTATTTTTCTTATATTGAAACATGTTAGACTCTTTCACCTTGTAAATGCCCTTAAGGTGTTTGAATGTTTCGATCATATCACCTCTCTCCTTCCTTTCCTCTAGGGTATACATATTGAGCTCCATTAATCTGTCCTCATATGTCTTCTGATGCAGTCCCTGCACCATTTTGGTTGCCCTTCTCTGGACTGCCTCAATTTGGTTAATGTCCTTGTGAAGGTGTGGCCTCCAGTACTTCACGCAGTACTCCAGATGGGGCCTCATCGCAAATCAGGAGTGGGGTGTGCCTTGGGGTTGTCAACCTTAACGCTCACCCCATTCCATTAGTAAATAATCTGAGATGGGTACAGTGTATGTTAATGGGGTGAGCATTAGGATTGACAACCCCAAGGCACACCCCTCACCTGGTTTGCAAAGAGGCAAGAGGTGAAACTATTATGTTTTTCCTGTTGCTGCCTGCAGAGTGGAGGTGGGGTGTTAGGGTTGGAAACCCTAACACCACATTTCCCTACTTTTGTCACTTTAACCCTAAATAGTGCATTAATGGAGTTTTTTTGCAAAAAATGTCCTTACTTTTTGAGATTGTATAATTGTATTCTCATTTGTCTGTGGGTGCCATCCCTCCTTAAATATGTACATATATGTCCTTGTGCTTACATCTGTAGCAAAATAGCAACCAAATTGTCAACATAGCCTTCTTATTACCCCACCTCATGAACCTGGTGGTGAAAAGTTTCAAATCCCCACCAGAATATGATTCCGCACTATCACAACACCATTGCACGTCATAGGTGTGAAAACACAGTTTGGCCAGGGTTTGAAAAATGACTGCTGTCTTATTCATGAGGTGGTGTAAAAAGATTGTTATGTTGAAAATTTGGTGTCAAAATATTTAAAACTGCCAAAGTTTTGAGCGAGATTGTCAAAATCTCAATGTATGCACATAACTTTGCCATTTTTACATATTAGTTTTCCAGATTTTCAACACAGACTTCTTATGACATCACCTTATGAACAAGGGTGGTGAAAGTGTTCAAATCCTGCCTAAAAGGTGATTTTGCCAAGAGACCGCAAATTATGCTTTCAGGCTTGATTTGTGAAATTCCACCAAAATTGTTCATCAAAAAGGGCTTGATGAAAATTTGGGGTCAACATATGCAAAAAATGACAATGTTATGCCTCAAAGATCAAAACCCTATTGAAATATATTGAACTGCATTCATTGTGTTTCTCATATTTAAGTCGGGAGTTCCAGCAACAAGACTGTCTCTGACTGGAGAGTCGATCTTAACTCTGGGAACTGTTCAGCTGAGTAAGGGTGTGTGGGGTGTGTGAGGGGGTGGGTGCTCACTGGGAGGTTGGGCTGGCAGGTCTGGAATGGTGAGGGATCTTTTTTTACAGGTTAAAACAAGCATTTGTCAATGCCGAATGTTCATCGTGTACACTGGTGTCATGGGGGGGTCTGAAAATTGCTTTTTATTTAATTTTTTTTTTGTACCAGGAGAGATACACTAAGTTGAAAGTTTGTTTACAGGTGTGACCTGGGTGCACAAGGAAATTAGTCACATCTTTAGTGAAGTTGTTTGTGAGGTGGGGTCCCAAAAAATGTATGTTGAAAATTTGGGGCAAAAATATTTAAAAATGGGCAAGTTATGCCACTAAGCTGAAAACCCTTTTGAAATACATTAAAGTGCTTACCTCAGTTTGTGGTTTGGCTTTGAAGGGCAAAGTCATGCCTGCAGTCCAAGGTAGATTATGGCGACGGACCTCTGGTGGGTATGTATGGGGTATGTGGGATGTGGGCTGGTGGGTCCTGAGTGGGAGAGTAGGGGGTTGGATAACAGCAGAATGGACAAAGATGGATGTTTTCCTTTTTTACAGGGGGGATAAATTATGAGGGACAGTTTTCATTTTTTCAAGGAGTTTGCTGAACAGATGAGGACACTGGGGGATTGGGCACCCCCAGTGTCTGTATACTGTTGGGGGGGTTTACACAGCAGACAGCAATGGACGGATAGATGACACTGGGGGAATTAGGCACCCACATGTCTGCATACTGTTTGGGGGGGTTACATAGCGCACTACAATGGATGGGCAGATGAGGACACTGGGGGATTGGGCACTCCCAGTGTCTGTATACTGTTTAGGGAAGGGGGGGTTACACAGCGGACAATGATGGATGGTTTTCTTTTTTGGGGGGATAAAAAACAAGCATTTGTCAATGTCGAACATTTGATGTATTGAAAGATGTCCACCTCTGCACCTTGTTTATGGTCTTGTGGTACTTGACTGTATCTGTCATGTTCTCCCACTCCCTCTTTTCCTCAAATAAATACATGTTGAGGTCCTTTTAATCTCTCCTGATATGTTCTGTTTTGCAACCCATGTACCATCTTGGTTGCATTTCTGTGGGCTGCCTCAACCCTGTCAATGGCCTTGTGCATTTGCGGCCTCCAGATTTGCACATAGTACTGCAGGTGAAGTCTCACTAGTACATTATACAATGGTATCATCACCTCCTGCCTTTTGCTAGTGATACCTATGCCTATGCATCCCAGCATGCCACTGGCCATCCTTACAACATGTGTGCTCTGCTTTGACACCTTTTGGTCATCAGAACTGATAACTCCTAGATCCCTTTCTTCCTTGGTGATCATCAGCACCTCCACCCCATCCTGTAACTCTCCACAGGTTTCCCTCTTCTCAGGTGCATTATTTAGGCTTCTTTGCAGTGAGCCTCAGCTGCCACTCCTCAGGCCATTTTTTGCACCTCTCCATGTCCCTACTCATTTTCTCCACCCCTTCTGGAGTATTCACTCTGTTACAGATGTTGGTGTCATCTGCAAACAGGTAGACAGACCTTTGCTTCTAGCCATTCTGCAATGTCTGTAATGAAGACAATGAACAGGACTGGTCCCAGGACTTATCCCTGAGGTACCCCACTGGCCACCCCCCCTCTCCCCAGACTGGATCCCATTACCACCCCCCTCTGCCACTTGTCCATCAGCCAGTTTCTAACTCAGTTTATCAGCTTGTGCACCATTGCCAGACTACTCATCTTATTACTCAGCCTTCTATGTTGGATGTTGTTGAAGGCTTTGCTGAAATCAAGGTACTGTAGATCACATCAAAAATCCCCTCCCTGATTTACTTGTTTAATGAGGCATTAAGGTTTCCAACCCTAATGCCCCATCCCCACCCTGCAGACACTGACAGGCATCGCGATGTGCCTTGAGGTCTTCGTCCCTCATACTTACTGCATTCCATAATGAGATAAGCTGAGATGGGTACAGTTTAGGAGAATAGGGTGAATGTTGGGGCCAAAGACTCCAAGGCACACCCTGATGCCTGTCACTGGATGCAGGGTAGGGGTGGAATGGTGTGACATTATGGCCTACAATCCCAAGGCACAAACCCAATGCCTGTCATTCTCTACAGGTTGGGGGGGGCATTACAGTTGAAAACCCTAATGCCCCAGATGTTTGTTGGCATTTTCACTTCAAATTTTCAATATGACCATTTTGGGTCACCACCTCATGAACAGTGGCAATATTATTTCTTTACTCAATCCCAAAAGGTGATTTTGCACAGTGACTGTGTAATTCGGTACCACAGGTGCTAAAACATATTTTGGGTAGGATGTGAAAAATGACAGTTGTACTGTTCATGAGGAGGTGTGAAAAAATGTCAATGTTGAAAATTTCAAGTGAAAATATGAGAAATTAGCAAAGTTACAAGCGTGCATCGAAACTGTGCAACGCATGCCTGTAACGCTGTCATTTTTTTTACATTTTTTCACCAAATTTTCAACATCATCTTTTTGGGACCTACCCTCATGAACAGTGGCCCTGTGATTTTGTTATTCCATCCTGAAAGTGGATTTCACACAGCAACTGCACCTTTCTGCGCAACTGGTGCGAAAACACATTTCAGGCAGGATGTGAAAAATGACAGCTACACTGTTCATAAGGAGGTGTGAAATAATGGCAGTGCTGAAAATCTGGAGTGAAAATATAAAAATCTGGCAAAGTTAGGAGCGTGCATAGAAAATGCACAATGCACACTCATAACATAGTCATTTTTTGGAATTTTTTCACCAAATTTGTAATATGGGCTTTTTGGGACCCCACCTCATGATCAATGGCACTGTCGTTTCATTAATCAGTCGCAAAAGGTGATTCCACGCAGCGACTGCAAAATCACCTTTCGGGACCGAGTAACGAAATGACAGTGACAGTGTTCAGCAGGAGGTGGGGTCCCAAGAACCCCACGTTTAAAATCTGGGGCCAAAATTCCTAAAAATGGTTGAGATATCAACCTAAGTTGAACCCCTCCCCCACGTTGATTCCCATTATACGGCTTACCTTGAAATCTTCACTTTGCCGGTCGGCTTTGAAGAGTGCAGACATGTCCCGGTCCACAGAAGATCATTGCTCCCGACCGCCGGAGGTAAGTATAGATAAGGGTGTGTGTGAGGAGGAGGGTGCACAGTGGGAGGGTAGGAATGGGGTAGGGGGATGGGGAGACAACTATGGACCTTTATTTTCAGATTTATAGAATAAGACACTGGGGACAGTTTTCTTTTTTTTATATAGGGAAAGGATGTGAGCATTTCTGGACACTGGGAGTGTGCTCCCCAGTGTCCGGGGAGGGGGAGGGGGAATGGAGAGTGTGAGGAGGAAAACAGCAGTTGGAGGGAGAAGGAGGGATTTGCTGTGTTTGCGTGTGTGTGTGTGGGCTCAAACAGTATGTGGATGTGGGGAGGACAGCAGCAGTGGGAGGAAGTGGGAGGAGGTTATCTGCTGGTGGGGGTCCTCCAACAGAATGTGGGTATGGGGAAGATAGCAGCTGTGGGAGGAAGTGATCTGGTGGTGGAGGGGCCTCCAACAGAACGTGGGTGTAGGGAGGATAGCAGCAGTGGAAGGAATAGGGAGGTAGTAATTTGCTGGCGGAGGCATGGGGGGCTCCAAAGGAACTCTGGCATGGGGAGGATAGCAGAAGTGGGAGGAAGAGGGAGTGAGTGATCTGCTGGCAGGGGGCCTCCAATAGAATGTGGGTGTGGGGAGGATAGCAGCAGTGGGAGGAAGTGATATGCTGGTGGGGGGGCTTGAATGGGAATGCAAGGAAGACAGGAGCAGTGGACAGGCTCAGCGTGTTCACACTGTAAGTGCTACAGCAGTGTGAATGCACAACCAGGTAGTCAATGTAATGCAGGGCTTTACACATTAAAGAACAGAGCTGTGCCAATATTAGTGCAGTTCTGACCTTTGAAAAGTTGGACAACTCCACCCCAACAACAGAAACTGAATCATGCACAGCCTGCTGATCCACTGGCCTGCTACTTGCTATGGAGCTTTCCACTGGGTGCACCCCCCTCACACCCCTGTATAGCACCTCTCATGTCAGTGAGTTCATCTGCATCTGTGTGCCATGATGAACTGAAAAAAACACACTGAGGGAAGATTCTCTTTACTACAGGGTAGTAAGAAACAGGGATGGCGATCAGGGGGGTGCCATTAGACACCAGGGAAATGCATATGAAAGTTGGGACAGCAATCAGAGGTGGTGCTACTAGATACCAGGTAAATATATAATAATTACAGGTATAGCAATCATTACTTGAAGTGCCATAAACACCAGGGAAAGAGTGGCAACATAGGGAGGAAGGTGACTGGAGGGGAGGCAGAAAATGAAAAAGGATTTTCCCCTCACAAAAACCGTTGGGCTAATACAAAAAGGACTCTTTTTTCATTTAAGTGAGCCATGAAAAAAAGATTCTATAATGTTAACAAAAAAATGTCAAGGGCATTTCTTCAACAGTTAAGTGCAGAATCCAGTTAATGGGGTCCCAATAAGCAAAATATGTGTGTTGGTCATTCTCCAAAATGTCATTTTTGTGGCTTTTGACATTTTTATTTGTAGTGGAAAAGGGAAAACAAGATGGCAGCAAACAAGAAAGGATTTTCCCTTACAAAAAAGGATGATGTCGATATGAAAAAAGGATTCTATTTTTCATTTCATACAGCTATTTTAAAGTGCTTACTGAGCATGATCAGAACCAATTTTTCAATATTTCAAAATTGAATAACTTTGGAACAGGTTAATATTTGTTTACCAAAATGCAAAAGGCACATCTGTGGGCCACCTCAATTCTACCCTGAAACTTCCAGACCAAAATCCCAAACCATCTGGGTGGTAGCCAAATTGAAAGAAAACCCAGCTAAATAAATGGGAAAAAATGTCCAAAAATTCATTTTGCTGTCCAGACAATGGCACTGCACATCCAACCAGAACAAAACTTTGTATATCCAGCAGATCTATCACACGAGACCACATATGCAAAATTTCATGCAAATCAGTTGAACGGTTGCAAAGAAATTAATGTGCAAAAATTGGGGTTTAACGTTAAACTGCCTACTAACCTAACTATATATATATATATATATATATATATATATATATATATATATATATATATATATACATACATATATAAACACACACACACACACACATATATACAATGTATGTTTTGGACAATCCAGGTATAAAAGGTAATATCTAAGCCAGCCATTGTGAAGATATCATTGATATCTTCATGTTCCCATAAATCATACTGATATCTCCATGTTTCTATATGTCATGGAAATATTGTCACATTCCCATACGTCATTTTTAAAAAAAAAGCAACATTCCATCACCATGCCTGCTGATTCAAAATACAACTTTCACTATTCAATCCGTCCGTGCCTTTAGTGACACCTCTCAGCACTCAAAACATTAACACAAGGCAGTACTGATGTTAATAAAATAATATAAAAAAAAAACACTTTGCTACTAAATCAATTTGTATAACATGCTACTGCCACACTACACCAAAATGCAATCACCGACTACCCAGATTCCCAAAGTAAGCCTTAGAGTGAATCCACCCAACCAATATTTTCCCTAACAACACAGCAACATAAAGGGTATTTCATTCTGGAGGACAATAAAAGGCAAATACAGGAAAACTCACTAAATGTTGCAGGGCTCCACAGAGAAACTACAAACAGGAACAGTTCAACCATAAGCGACTGCATACAGCCACATATCATGACCCTTGACACACACTGGTAGTTACCATAGCATCATTCCAAAAAAGTTCCCTGCACACACTAACCTACAAGGAGGGATGCCAGACAAATACTTCCTTTTTAAAAAGGCATTTTTAATCAGACTCAACTAGGCTCCGGCCTGACGTGTTTCGGACTATGTCCTTTATCAAAGGCTGGATACAATGGTAACAACACACTTACATATGTTTTTTTTTGTCCCTTCCCCCCTTCCTTCCCCTTCCCCATCATCTAATTATTTTCTTTTTTGTTTTTATTAAGGGCCTGTTTTATTATATTTACCTGAGTAGAATGGCCTATAGATATATGCTTTTAAATCTAGTTAATATGCACAGAGTGGCACCTTAATATTTTTGAATAAAGTTATGTGTATTGTATTCACTTTTCATCCAGTCATAGATGTGAATGTCACTAGGGTGTCATCATATCATATGATCTGTTTTAACCATACATAAGTGTTGTTGTTACTATTGTATCCAGCCTTTGATAAAGGACATAGTCCAAAACATGTCAGGCTGGAGCCTGGTTGAGTCTGATTAAAAATGCCTTTTTAAAAAAGAAGACTTTGTCTGGCATCCCTCCTTGCGGGTTAGTGTGTGCAGGGAACTTTTTTGAAATGATGTCTTGTTGGTTTCCTAGCACCACATCTGTGTGCATGCTCTATAGCTACCTAGTTACCAGGGCAACAGCCAGCTCAAGCTCACTCCCAAAGTTGACAGCAGCTCACCCGCTTGTTCTTCTATAGTCAAAAAACACTGAGAACAGGATAAGAAAGATTTCTCCCCCCTCTACCTCTTCCCCAAAAAACACACTGAAAACAAATAAAATAAATCACTCACTTTGTCTCCTCTTCATACCAATATGAAGACAGCAATTGGGCATATAACACCTATAGACAAGAATAAAAAAAAAAACACTGCATAATCCCCATGCCTCCAAAAGAAGTGCACGGCTTACCTCAATTTAAGCACCAATTTCTTGCACATCGGAGTTCAAGTCAGAAAAGAGGGAAAACACCACATGCCAGGCCAGCCTCTGCAGTGGCACGCAAGGAATCAATTAAAAAACCAACAAAAAACAGCACCATAGCATCGGCGACCACAGCGTGAGACACACCTTGAGCTCCTGTACCTGTGCCACTCACACAAGGGCAAAGTATGAGAGTAACACAAAACTGTCACAGCGTGGCACCGAGAAAAGCAATAAAACACTACTGATCGTGCAGAAACAGTCTCTACGTATAAAGAAATGGTTCCATTAGTAAAAAAATAATGGTCGGAAAGTCCGCTAATCAAATTAGGAACAATTCAAAAGGAAAGTAAAATTCTGAAGAACCACAACAGAAACCACTACAAACAAAGCATGAACATATAATTTCAAATTGAGCTTGGCACTGTGCTCATTACACAAAGCCAGACAGAAGACTTGCGAGATATCATATCACCAGCCTCTAGAGAAGAGAAATATTTATTTAGCTATTTAGCTTTTTTGTTGGCCGGGTAAGTGCACTAGACAAATCCTGCCTATTTTCAGGCACGACCCGGGGGGTGGATACAGATGAATGCCAACTGACCTTGAATCAGATTAAGCTGTTGGTGGTATTTTAGTGAATGAAGGAAATTTGGTCAGGACACTGGGGAAGTTCTCCTACTGGCTGCTGGTCAGTGGCTGGTGGGGACTCTCGCTGACGTCAGCGCCCGACATGGCAGACGTTCCTGAGGTCGGGATGGAGGAGGAGGTGGAAGATTACAGGAGGGAGAGTTCCATTGCTCTCACTGTGCCACATAATAATGTTGCTGGGAGTTCCTCTTCAACGGTCGCTAATTCATCCCAGCCACCAGATTTGGATGAAAGTAAGCTTGCTTCACCTCTGCGGTGCCTTGATTCGGAGCCTTTGCCTGATCTTACTCTGCCCAGCGGCGGAGATACAACCATGGGAGATCTTCATCGCCCGCTGAATCTAGCACAGGACCTGTTTTTCTCGAGACACGGTTTCCGGAGGACCGCAAATAGCGTCCGGACGCGCTAGAGTCGCTTTAGTGCAACAACAATTCGGGCTACAGGAAGGAGGAAGTCGTGATGGTACCACAGATTGGTCTGAAGAAATGGCGCTTCTGGGCGGGATGGAAGAAGAAATGAATCGGAGTTTGGGTTCCTGACCTGGATTGGACTCCGCTCTCAGGTAGGACAACTCCTGAACCTGTACAACAACGTTCCCTCAACCATCTACTTGAGGGAGGGTAGAGGTGGTCTTGAGCCTGAACTTTCACTGTGCCACCTGTTACTCTTTCTTCTGGATCTCTGGTCCTATTACCCCTTATGAAGCCACATCCAAACCTACAATGTCGGACTTATTCAACCGAAGTTGAAAAAAAGCCCTCGCCGCAACGCTTGTCGCCTAAAATATAGAGGTGGTTTGAAGGAACACCTGATAGGTACTATGTTTTCAAACAACTTTTGAAATCTAAAATGGGGTTTTGTGCTAAGGATATCTATGCCCTCATTCATGTTTCTGGGGAGGATTCCTTTGATGTCAGCTTTCAAACTACTGCTCTTATGGACAAATTCTGGGACAAATAAGCCAATCAAAAAAATCATCCAGTGTGGCTGCCTTTTTTTGCTATCCCTTTAACTAGGCCATTAATTAGGTTTGTCACAATAATGTTTCGAAATGAGGGGGTGAATGTTAGTGATATCTATCGCTGGCTGCAATCCAAATGTGAGGTGTTGGGGCCACCTGAAGCTCTTCTAGATATAGAGGGCATTTGGACAGGGGGGTGGAAATTTAAAGTGAAACTGTCACAAGTCAATTCTGAGGTTGTTCATCTGCCAAATAGTTTTTTCTTGGGAAAAGACAGAGGGGTATGTTTTTATTCGGGGCAGCCTAAAGCATGTTATAAATGTGGGGATAGAACACACATTAGTAGTGTCTGTGATATGATGAAGTGTCCTTTATGTAGGGGTTTGGGCATTCTGTTGACGTGTGTACCAATATTTTTCAATGTAACCTTTGTGAGGAGAAGGGCCATGCCTTCCATCAGTGTCCGTGGTGAGAGGCATAATGCTCTGAAGGTCTAGACCAGACAGTTTGCTTAAAGCTCAGGCTAAATTGCAAACTCCAGGTGAAAGAGTTAACCCCCTCCTCCCCAAGGCAAGACCCTGTCCCACCCCCCTCATTCCCAGATGCTGCTAAACCTGTGCAAACTGTGGCTAATGAACCTCAGGATGCTGTACTTCCGGTTCCCCCTCCATCAGGAGAGGGTCAGAGTCAGGTCTCCAGTATGCCACCCCCTTTTGAAATTGTTAAAAGCAGGAGGTTTACCAGAGCCTCCTTGAAACAGTCCCAGATCAGTCCGGTGGTGACTGAAAATTTCTTTTCCCCCCTTCAGGATGAGGTTAGAGACTCAGATATGGAGTCTGAGACCTCTCATCTCTCTGAAATTGGCAGGCAGACGATGAAGACAGTAAATCTACAGAACTTGCTTAAGATAGGAAAGGAAAAAAGGAAAAAAAAGGAAAGTAAGTCAAAAGCATAGCTCTTAGGTATTTTCATGGCTACTTTAAAGTTTGCTTCCCTGAATGTATGCAGTTTAAAGACGTTTCATAGGCAGATATCCATATTTTCATATCTCACATCTTTGAAATTAGATATCATTTTTTTACAAGAGACAAGGGTATCTTCTATTTCTGAGGAACAAAGATTAAAATGACTATGGACTTGTGGCCCTTCTTTTTGGTCTTTTAGTACTGAACTTGCAGATGGAGTGGCTATATTGTTTGGTAACTCCTCATTTAAAATTATGAAAGTGACAGATTTATTACCGGGCAGAGCTCTTATATTGGACTGTGCATGGGGTGATTATTTTTTTCGTTTTCTTAATGTTTATGGCCCACAGACTAAAACAGGCCGTATTGCTTTATTTACAGAAATTAAACCCTTTTTATTTACCAGGAGACATTTAGTTTGGGGAGGGGATTTTAACTGCTCTCTTGATATCCAGTTCCATAAAATACAGGGGAAAAAGGTTTATTGTGATTCCCATGCATTATTAGAGGTGGTAACAGATGCTGGGCTTACGGATGTTTTCTGCAGCTTACACCTACAGGTGGAACACTTATCATAGGCACACCTTTCTTGCCACTAAGTTTGATACGTTTTTACTTCACACTATCTTCAGGTTGTGTCTTGTGTGTAGTTCCAGTAGAATTCTCTGATCATCACATTTTATTTTGTACCTCATCTCTCGACATCTCCCTCCTAGATTATATTCTTGTATATCACGCTGGAGATTAAATACTTCCTTTCTCTTAGACCCGGTTCATTTTTCAAAACTAGAATTTTTCTTAGCTGCAAAATCCTCCACTTTGGCCCTATTTTCCTCCCCATATGAATGGTGGAGGCAATTTAAGATTGAGGTTAAACATTTATTTCAGTCCTGGGGTAAAACAAAGGTACAAGATGAATATTGGAACTATTTAATTCTCCGGAACCAGTTATATAGGCTCATGTCCCTCCCTCCGCACGACCATGTTCGCTTTCTTTCCCAAATAAAGAATATTAAGCAACAAATGAAAACTTATCATTATAATAGAGCCAAATCTTTGGATTTGGAATTCCGCTTCTCCTGTAAAAATTCCCCAATGGCTGACCCTTTCCATGCATGTAAAACACACTTAAGAAATACTCTCATGACTGGCTTGCTTAATGCAAATGATGAACTAATTACCACTGATGTAGGTATGCTACAGGTTGTGCAGCATTACATTCAGAATTATTTTTCATCCCCTCAAGTGTTACATACAGATTCCCTCTCAAGCACGGTTTTTTATTCTCTTCCTCAACTGCCTCGTGATTTGGTTCAGTCCTTACGATTACCTATCACCTCTTCATTGAAAAGTGGAAGCTCATGTGTTGTGGTCAGAAGGGGACCACCTTCCTACATGGGTCAGGGAGTTTATGTTTATGGGGGCCTAGTGAAATGGCAGAGCTAGGGATGGACAGTGGGTGCTGACGGAGCCATGCAGAGTTGACGTCATATGCCATTTTTCATTGGTGAGAAACTGAAAGGCAGCCTGTATCTCCATTTAAAAAAAAAAACACAGAACAGCAAAGCATGGCATGTGGGCCGACAGAGACAGCCCATTGGGGTAGGGACACACACCAAAACGGAGCATAATTTCACAGGGAAGAAGGTCAGTAAGCGGAGAAATACACGCGGATGGGAGACACAGAAAACGGGCTATTCAAAAGAGACGCCATGTGCGGGGAAGCAGGACACGGTGGCTGAAGACACCAGATACTTGGGGCCTTCAAGGGTGGGGGATGGGAGGTTGGACTGAGAGGCCGCATGCAGCGGGTTGGGACATAATGGGGGCGGGAGAACAAACATGCCTGGAGGGCCTGCAGCCACAGGCATGCAAGGTCATGCTGGGGGGAGAACATGTGGGCCTAGAAGGCCATAGGATGCAGCAGAAATAGTGCATATCAGCCACGGGTGGCCAAAGTCCATTTGGGGGGGCACAGAAAAGAGGAGAGGAGGGACTGACAGGCCAGGGACTTCATGGCAGAAGCCACGGGGAGGCGCAGGGCTTTATTATCACCACGAAAAATGTCGTGTCCAGCGTGGTGGCAATGCAGGAGCTAATGGGACCGCAGGGAGAATGCCCTATGTGGCCCAGGCCATGTAGTTGATTTTAGATGCTGATTCTAGTACAGCAAGACAGGTCTTGGGATATGCCTCATCCAAGGATGTGTAGGGCCAAGCATGTATGGTGGTGCAGCTATAAAGGGAATTATGTTTTTTGCACGCATTTGGGGGGAATGGGCATGGTATGAAGAAAAGGGGAATTCAGGAGATGGAAAAGAGGGGAGATCAAAGGGCTCTCACTCAGTAAAAATTTTTTTATATATAAATAAAAATATACAGATCTAGCTTTGAGGAACACATGTGGGCCTAGGCCTAGCTTGATGGATGACTAATTAAGATGTTTTCTTTTCCTGGGTGGTCAGTGTTTTCACAGGGTGCATAAGATACATAAAGGATATGGCACCAAAAAAGAGCAAGCCGTCCAAAGAAGACACCTACAGGGCTATCATGGAGCTGGCTGAGAAGGCCAACAGAATGTGGCAGATGGTGGGAAGGGGAGGAACAGGGAAGAAGCAGAAAGCGGGAAAAGGAAAAGGCGGTGTAGGGAAGCAGCCGGCAGGGAGGCCACTCAGCCCACCCAGGGGACAGCCACCACTGGTGATACCTCCCAGAGCAGCTTGCCCAGTACCTCCACAGTCCGATGATGCAGTACTGTCAGTACCTCCTCAAAACCAAGTCGGGGTTCCCCTGGTAGAACCCAGAACAGATCCTCTGAGCACAATGGTTCCTCCGCATCCATTACCCTTACATCCAGCCATACAGGAGGACAACAGGCCACAAGGAGCTGACAAGGCCACAAGTAATGTACCCGGTTCAGTAAGAGAAAGCATCAAAGAGTGTATCAACCAGATTATTTCAGCACTTGGGTCAGGGTGGTTGGGCCAGAAGGAGACAGCACAGGCCAGGATTAGGTCTGACAGAGAGACATGGAAAGAAGGGGAGAAAGGGATAGAGAGTGTAGGAAGAGGAACCAGAGAGATAGGAACACCAGGGAAGAGGATAGGGGAACACATTCCGCTGACCACAAAAGAGAAAATATGGAAGGGCGAGTATGTGGATGTTTTCACTTTAGTAAGCCGAGAAGTAACAGCGAAATACGAGGAAGCAGAGAATATAGGGAAGAGTGAGATGGCAGCAGCAGTAGTATTTATTGAGTAAGAAAGAGGAGGACAAATTTACCAAGGGGAAGACCTGGGATGGATGGTATGTAGGGTTTACCACGTATTCAACGATAGTACTGGAGAAGAAGCCGGAGTTGGGCATCCCACTCATCACGTACTCCCTGATAATAAGGCGGGCAAAAGCAAAGGGCAGGGTGGGGTGGATATATTATGATGAATTCTTCAGACAAAGGATGGCAACATACGGGGATGTAAGATGGGACACGAAACAAATAGACTTGTGGACGGACTATGTAACCAACCAGTCCATGTCAGAAGGGGAGAGTGGGAGGAGGGGCGGGATGCCCCAGAGGTGTTGTTGGGGTTATAATAGAATGGTTTGTTCCTGGCCACAGTGCCAATTTTGACATGCATGCTCAAAATGTGTGAGAATGCACCCAGTGAGCAGATGCAGAATGACATGGGCACACAGGACCCAAGGGATGGGGTGGGGGCGCAAGGAACAAATCAACAGTTTTTTGAGATGGGCAGAGGTTTAGAGGGCAGGTGTGGAACAGAGTGAGGAGAGGCAGAGGGCACACAGATAGGGGGATCAGACTTACTGACCGGGAGGGCCAAGAAAAAGACAGGGTGGGGGAGCATAACAAAAACTGAAAGCAGGGGGCAGAGGACCAATTCCGGGAAGTAAGAACGCCCATCAAGGTAGATGCATGGGAGGACTGGTTAGATAGATACCCAGATAGAAAGGTGGCAGAGATGCTCAGAATAGGTTTTCAGACGGGTTTTTCATTACAGTATGAAGGCCAGAGGCAGGGGAGAGAGGTAAACAACCTGGGCTCAGAAAAAGGGAAGAAGGAAATCTTAAAACAGAAAATAGAGAAGGAAAAGACAGCTGGTAGGGTGGAAGCGCCATACAACACCCCTCCATTTCAGAATATGAGAATTTCTCCATTGGGGTTGGTTCCCAAAAAACAGCAAGGAGAATACAGGGTGATTCACCACCTATCATTTCCTGAAGGGGACTCTATGAATGATTTTATAAGTGAGGAACATAGTAGAGTGACTTATGCCACATTAGAAGGAGCGGTCCAGATCATCCAAGCAACTTCTGATGCTTGGGTGCCAAAAACAGACATACAGTCTGCTTTCAGATTGCTCCCGGTTAGAAGGGAAGACTAGGACCTATTGGGATTTAAAATTGGGGGACAGTATTATTTTGACAAAGCAATGCCCATGGGCTGTTTCATAGCATGTGCTATGTTTGAGGCATTCAGCACCTGCTTACAGTGGATATTTCAGGAAAAAACTGGTTACAAGATGATTATTCACTACCTGGATGATTTCCTTTTAATAGGAAGTGGGACGGGAGAGACAGAAAGAATGTTGTCCACCTTCCAAGATTTATGCAGAGAATTAGGGGTTCCATTGGCACCGGAAAAACAGAAGGTCCTGGTAAGATATTAGAATTCCTGGGTATTGAAATAGATGTCCTGAGTGAGGTCTTTATGCTGCCAGAAAAAAAGTATTGAAGCTGAAGGAGCTGATCCACTTACACATGAGCAGAAGAAGAGTACAGTTGAAGCAGGTACAACAGGTCCTGGGACACCTAAACTTTGCATGCAGGGCAATTGGGCCAGAGAGAGCTTTTACTAAAAGGCTGGGAAGGGCCACAGCAGGAGTCACCAGACCACATCCCTGGGTAGACATGACGAAAGGAGTTAAGGAAGACTTCAGGGTTTGGAAGGAATTCCTCAGCACTCATAATGGCTGTTCCTTTTGACAAGAAGATTGGGTCTATAACACGGACCTCAAGCTCTACACAGATGAAGCAGGGGGCTCAGGCATGAGGGGCTATTTGAGGGGCAAATGGTTCGTGGAACCATGGCATGCAGACTGGACGAGGGATGGGAAAAGTAAAAGACATCACATTGTTGGAGATCATGTCCATTTGGGCCTGCACCCTGGTGTGTGGGGGGGAAGAGCTGCGGAATCAGAAGGTGACATTCTGATGTGACAAGGCAGTGGTAGAGATTTTGAACAACAGAGGAGCCCAGTCAGAAACAGTCATGGGGGTCCTGAGATAGTTAGTGTTAAGAGCCTTAGAACTGAACATGTCATTCAGGTCAAAACATATAGAGGAGGTACACATTATCCTGGCTGATAGACTTTCCGGTCTGCAGCTGGATCATTTCCGGGGCCTGGCACCTACAGCAGAGGAGTGAAAGACACCCATTCCAATGAACATCTGGGACATTGGCAAGAGGGAGCAGAACTGTTGTTTTGCAGCTCATGGGCACCACGGACTCTGAGGGACTATGAGGGTGCCTGGCAGGTGTTTCAGACTTTCAGGGCAACACACCACATGGAGGTAAGTAGGCCAGTTACAGAGGAACAGTTAGGTAAATTTACAGTGAAGCAATGGCAAAAAGGAATAGCCCACACCACAATGGAGGTTTATTTAGCAGGGATCAGTTTAGTTTGCAGCCTCAAGGATTGAAGGGACCTGACGATGTCAATGTTGATTCGAAGGATGATGCAGGGCTGGGGTAGGTTAAAACAGGGAGCTATGGATAGTAGAAGACCAATAGGGGAGGAATGGCTTGCAAAAAAAAAAAAGGGTTTTACCTGCAATTTGCAGATCAAAAGCCAAGGCCCAGTTTTTTCACATGATCTATGTGGTAATGTCTGCAGGGACTTTGAGAGTGAGTGAGGTGGTGGGACATGGGATTAAGGAGGAAGAAGGGGGGTTGAATTGGGAAGATATAAGCTGGGTGACAAAGGAGATAAAAATCATGATTAAGAGGTCAAAAACGGATCAAAGGGGGCAGGCTTCTACGTTAACCCTGAAGGCTCACTTAGACGACACAGTGTGCCCAGAGAAGGCTCTGTGGGTTTATGCCGCAGAGCATGGGACTATGACAGGGAGATTATTTATACATGGAGATGGGAAAAAGGTGACAAGTTATCAAGTCACTGCCATGCTCAAAAAAGGTATGCAATTCCTTGGGAAGGATCCAGGCAATTACCCATCCCACTCCCTGTGGATAGGGGTTGCCTCGCAGTGGGCAGCAGCAGGTGAGACTGTGACTAGTATGCTGGAAAAGGGGCACTGGCGGTCTGCCAATTACAAGAGATACATTTGAGCACTGCAGTATGGAGATTAATGTATCACCTGTGTTTTGTTTTGCAGATGCAGAACTACTCGGGAAGGGGGGGGCATAGGGTGTGATATAAGATGTTTATTTTGCTTAAATCCTACAGGTAGAGGGAGAATCGTGGAAGTCTGGATCTGTGGTCATGCTTACATTTATTGGGCAGAGAAGAGAGCTGAGAGAAAGCCTGGGGGAAAACAGCTGTACCAGAATCTGAGAAAATGTAAGTTGGTTTGGCGCGGCATCTGTGGGATGAGATGGGCACAGCTGCTTCCTCCCTAACAGAAATGAAGAAGCGGCGACTGGTTCCAGACCTAATTATCATACATCTAGGAGGTAATGACATTGGGGGGAAGCCATGGGTGGACACATATATGCAGGTAAAAAGGGACTTAGAAAAAATACAGCAGTGGTGGCCAAGGGTCAGCCTTGCCTGGTCAGATATGATCTCAAAAAGGGTTTGGAGACAAGAGCACAGTCACAGAGTGGTAGACAGGGCCAGGAGAAAGATGAATAGAAGGGCAGGAATGCTGGTAAGGAAAATGGGAGAGCACGTTATACTTTGGGGTGTGGAAGAATAGGTAGAGGATTTCTACAGGTCAGATGGGGTGCACCGGTCAGATCTAGCCATAGATATGTTCAATACAGAAATTATGGGATTTATAGAAGCATGGAGGAGACATGCAGAAAATGGAATTAAAAAAATAAATAAATAAAAGAAAGGGGGAAGAAAAAGGTACCCTAAATAGTGGGAAACAATACCTAAATTGAGGGAAAGCCAGTCATCCAATGCAAGCTGGAGACTGGCAGATGGTAAAAAGGGGGAGGAGAAGAAAAGGAATAAGATAAAAATAAGAAGAAGAAGCTGAAAGAGGAAAAGCGGTTTCGGTTCTCACCGTTACCTAACAGAAATAGACAAGAAGAAGGCACCCAGGTTTTCACCTGGGGGAGCAAGAAGAGGAAGAAAGATGGATGATCAGAGATTGATATATGGATGCAATAAAATGCAATTGTGAAAGATATAATAATACAAGATGATAAGATGGAAAGGGAATTATGATACATAATAAATTAATTGCCAATCTGAGCACAACAACATACAGTGCTCTTTGTCTTTTGTGAGGGGAAAAGGGGGAATCCGGGACAATGGAGTTTGCCCTTTAAGGGGTAGACCAAGTTGTCCTGGTGCACCCCTTCCCTTTACCTGGAAATGGTGTGCTCAGAAGGGTAGGGGGAAAGGGAAGGGAAGGGACAGGGAGATGGAACAATAGGCTGGAAACAGGAAGGGAAGGGGTTAAATGAGGTACATAATGGGCAGCACAGCAGTGGTTCAGCCACTTTTGCTGAAATTTTGATCCCTCCCACCCACCTTTTGAACGATAGAGCATGTGGGGAAGACAGTCAAAAAGGGACTGCGGATAGGCCTGTCAGAGCTGGATGACAGAATTGTCCAGTCGGACAGTTATTGGGCTGCCAAAGGTGGATGGTAGAGTGGAGTAAATGGGGGTGGGGAAGAAAAGGAATAAGATAAAAAGAAGAAGAAGATGAAGGAGGAAAAACAGTCTCAGTTCTCACCATTACCTAACAGGAAATGAGAAGAAGGCACCCAGGTTTTCACCTGGGGGAGCAAGAAGAGAAAGAAAGAGGGATGATCAGAGATTGATATATGGATGCAATAAAATGCAATTGTGAAAGATATAATAATAAAAGATGAGATGGAAATGGAATTATGATATATAATAAATGAATTGCCGATCTGAGCACAACAACATACAGTGGTCTTTGTCTTTTGTTAGGGGAAAAAGGGGGAATCCGGGACAAATGTAAGGTATCATAAATAGCAATAATTGTATGTCATAGAAACATAGAAACATAGAATGTGATGGCAGATAAGGACAGCTTGGCCCACCAAGTCTGCCCATTTCCCTACCTAATGGACAAGCTGCAGATCCTAGTTAACCAGCAGCCTACTTCTTTCTACCCCAACCTCCTAGAATTGCCTTATGACTGTCCCATGCATGCTTAAATTCAACCACTGTTTTTTGACTCCACAACCTCCTCCGGAAGGCTGTTCCATGCATCCACAACCATCTCTGTGAAAAAATACTTCCTTACATTACCTCTGAGCCGCACCCCCTCTATCTTCAAATTGTGCATCTTTGTTCTTGCACACATCTTTTTTTGAAAGATGCTACACTCTTGGACTTTGTTGATTCCCTTGAGGTACTTGAAAGTTTCTATCATGTCCCCCCCCCCTTTCCTCAAGGCTATACATATTAAGCTTCTTTAGTCTCTCTTCATATGTCTTCTGGTGCAGACCCTGCACCATTTTAGCTGCCCTCCTCTGGACAGCTTCCATCCTGTCTATGTCCTTGCAGAGACTTGGTCTCCAGAACTGCATGCAGTACTCTAGATGGGGTCTCACCAGCTGTCTGTACAGAGGGATAACAACTTCTTGTTTTCTACTGGTGATGCCTCTCCCTATGCATCCCAGTCATGGCTTATAGAATGTGTATATGCTTTTACAATATTCACTTAGCTGAAAATGTTGAACACTACTTTTTACCTCTTCCCCCTCCTTCTACTTCTTACTGCCTTCACAATGTTTGCTCTTGCTCTCTCACTCTCCTTCAAATAAAATCCACTGCTGGTCAAGCAAGCTTCTCTTCCCTCTTCCCTAAACTCTTTGGATTTCTTTTCCTTTCTATTCACTCTGCTCCTTCCCTTCATACTTTGAAATCTGTCTTCCCTGATTTTTATACTCACTCCTGCAACTGTTCCTAATATGGGGTTGGACTTATGTCCACTGCCCTCCACCCTACACTGACACTAGTACAGCCCTCTCTCCCCCAGTTATCAGTAACTACCCCAACCCCTCATATTACTGCACTGATGCTCACTGCTTAATGTTCTTTTTGCTCTTCTCTCTGCATCTTATTGCACTGCAAGATTCCTGTTTAGCAACATTGATTGCAATCACTTAGTCTGCCACACTTTTTGCCATATTATTGCATTTAACGATGTACTTTGTATTTCCACTTTTGTCTCCTCTTCCCTGTCCCTTCTGGATGCATCTGGAAATAAGCAAATATCAACTCACAATGACTTTCATGATGAAACCATCTGGTATCTGCATGCTCAGTGGGTTCTATGCATGAAGCCTATGTGGTGCATATATATGGTCCATATACTTACCTATGTTTCATTGCCATGAATTGTAGGTCCCATTGACCCCTATGGTATTCATGAGAGGAGCACTTGCCCCTTCCACATTGAAGCCCCTGTCAGTCTGCAGATCTGCACACATGGACAGACTGGGGGAGTGTGCAGGGGGCATTCCTACACTCCATGCCATGCACCATGTGCTGGCTGCTTGTGGAGGGGTGTAGGCTATGTGGGCAAAGTATACTGCCTCCAACTAGATATACCAGCTTCATGTAGCTATGGAGCAGAAGGAGTTTTATGTTTGTTTTGTTTCCCCATTCATTGTCTGTCCTCACTTTCACCACAGGGATGTGGGCATGTGGGATCAAGGTCCCTAATGCGAGCACATATTGATGCATGGTCCACTGATATGCAGCACAGTTTCCCTCCCTGTATCCTGAGCTACTCTGACATCTGTACATCTGCAAGTGGCAGTAGTGCTGTGGGACATAGCTCCCTCCCCCTGGCTGGCCTCCCAACATCAAGGCACATTCCTAAATCTGCGTCATGAGTGACAACCCTATCCCTGCACTAACGGGCCACTTCAAAAGCTGTTTTCAAAATGTTTCTGGCAGCCATGTTGGCAAAGGAAAAAATCTACAGCCTGCCAGCTCACCAGTACTTACAAAATAGCACATGGCAACTTCATAATAATCCTTCTACTCATACCCTATCCCCACTCCACACATCTACATCACCACCATTGAATTAATAGACAGCACAGTATAAAACTGTTTACTCCTTTATTTTCTGTTGTTGTTGATTTACAGGCTTCACGTGCCAGCACTGATGTCTCCAGGTCCTTCACTCCTACCCACTATTATGCTAATTACCACTCATGATCACACTAATATCAACTCAGGTTTGATTATTGATCCTTTTTGTTTAAACAAAAGCCACACTGGTACTGACCTGCCTTTTTTAAACTGTTGTTCTCCATTACATCACAAAGGAACTATTGCCGAGTCCTCATACTGTATGACAACACAAGTTTACAATTAGATTTTGATCAGCTCTATAGATTTTACAGTGCTGTACATAAAACCATCCAGCAAACACACAGCATTAACGTCTAACAAACTATATAAAATATCAAAACCTAAATAGCACTGAGCACAACATAAAATAACCAAACAAAAGACAGATTGTTCGTATTCCCAATTTTTTGTTAATAATGGATTGGAATTCCTTTTCAACTACTTCATTAGCAAATATCCTGTATGTGTAGACAGTTTGAAATCTGGTTATCAATACCTCTGACTATAGATGTGACATCACAGAAGGAGTTCATATCACAGCGGATGCAATATCTCTATGATCTAACCTTTGAGTCTAATTCTATAACTTCTAAGCATGCCACAACAGCAAGGATAGAAAAAGAACTCAGATGGTCTGTTTTACTTTATTTGACACAATCTAAGGTGCTCAAAAGTGCAATGAAAAATATACAGACAAACAATTCTAAAAACCCACGTCCTGACAAAGCCAGCTCACGCTGTGACCATAGGCTGCCTCTGTCACCGCGTGTTGTTAAAATTGTTTATCCACGTATTTTCATTGAACCGTGGAACACCATTAACTGAATCAAATAACGTAAAACTGTATCAGACCTTTTTAGTGCTCTGCCTATTCTTTTTGCTGTAGTAATTCTTGCTGTTGGGTGAGAGACAGAGGGAAAGGCAGAGTCCAGGCAGCCATTGTTTTTGTGTGTCTACCTTTATCCCTGACATGCTTGCTTTTCACAATTTCTAGTTATGTACTGTGTTTGAATTCTGCTGCCTACAAGGAAAGTATACAATAACTTTAAACATTCCTGCTCCTTATAAACAGTATGATACAAATGTGCCTAACAATCAAAGGTGAGCACTTACACAGGAAATCTGCAAAGCTGGAATGAAGCTTAGAGTACTAGTATTACAAAGGGTATAATACCTCAGAAAATCACACTAACCTAGCAATAACAAAAAAAAAGCAAATGGATACTTTTTAGGTCACCCAGGCTCCTGGTGCCACCTATACACAGCCCTACCCACTGCCTCTCTGGCCAGACAGGGATTGTTTTTTCAGTTGTGACTTTATACTTATTTATGAAAGCAAAGCACACATGAAATCTAATGTTTTGGGATTTTTCAGATTTATGTTTCACGTTATTTTATTACTAAGTACCCATTTTATAATCGTTTGTTGTTGTTTGTTGAATTTTGTTGACCCAGTAAGCCCACTGGGCCTAGAAGTCCCTTTTTCAAGGGCGACCGGGGGGGTACAGATGGTAAGCAACTGAAACTGAACCAGATTAATCTGTTGGTGGTATTTTTAGTGAATGAGGGAAATTTGGCAAGGACACCGGGGAAATTCCCCTACTCTTTTCGATAAGTGCCATGGGATCTTTAACATCCACCTGAACTACCACCAATCCAGGCAGATGGGACCTCGGTTTAACGTCTCATCCAAAAGACGGCACCTCAGAAGTGCAGCACCCCTCTCATGCTGCACTACAGTGTCAGTATTGGGATATTAACCCAAGTGCCAGATGTGGGAACTGAACCCACAGCCCTCTGATCTCCCGGCCTCAGAGGCGAGTGTGCTATCTACTGAGCCACTGACACTGCTAATTGTAATAAGATATTCCTGGGAGTAGATTTATTTTTTTAGCCTGCACTTCCAGGTGGTTATAGGCACTCAGTATAAGTGCCTCATACCTCATTACACAGCTCAGTGTGTAGTTTATGGAAAGAAACCCACACCCCATAGGGTCTTAATGCTTTTTTTTTTTTTTACCTCTAGGTCGGAAGTCTGAATCGAGTCCAGGGAAGTAACATCCCAAACCCATTATCATCTGATGCCTGTTTGGTGGCCTATGTAAGAACTCTTTCAATCATACTGAATTGTACTGTGAACCATGCATGTTAATATTTACTGAATCTGCAAGTGATAGCACTGTGTACTATGTACTTTCTTGCCAATGTATGGCTGTTTATATTGTATTTTCACTATATGCTTACTTGGTTGCACTCTCCTGGGTTGCACCTAAAAGTAGACATTTATTTGCCTGGTGTGCCTACCTGGTAAACAAAAGCAAAAATAAACTAAAGGAGGACTTGTGGTGGTCTCAGTCCAGTTCCTAGTGAACAGGTGTCCCTACCACACCAGAGCAAACACCACTAAAACCTAAGCACTCTGTTTGAAAACCAAAAAAATAATAAGCAATGAATTGGCGAGGAAATTTTTTTGAGAGAGTAGGAGATAAAACCCAGGCACTTCAGGTCTGCTGTGACCTTTCCTTATGTGGCATGACCTCTTCGCTGAGAGCTGCCATCTTTTAAAATCCAAAATTTAAAGAGACATACACAAAAAATAGAATGGGCAACAGTGAAGAGGACCCCAACACAACAAAACAGTCATTTAATAAACTAAGTGAAAAAACAAACAACAATAAGTTAAAACAGGCAGAAGACACAAAAAGGCGCATATGAGGTATGAAAACATCTGAAAAAGTTGAATGACTATAGCTGAAGCATATGATCATAAATTATGTGTGATAAAAAATAATTAACACAAAATGGGTATTATATGAAATATTCCACATGTGTAAATAATGTATTTATTTATTTTTTGTTGACCAGGTAAGTGCACTATACAAATTCTGCCTATTTTCAGGCATGACCCAGGGAAGGGGGATACAGATGAATGCCAGCTGACTCTGAACCAGATTAAGCTGTTGGTGGTATTTTTGGTGACTACAATTTCTTAGTTCATAGACAAGTATGTCAGGGAAGTCTAATTACTGAAAGGCCAACTTTAAACAGAAGTGCATGAATCATGAAAAAATAAGCTACTGACTGATTTTAGTTCATATTAAAAGTGAGTCCTTATATGTTTGGTGTCCTGTCATTATTTTTGAGCACCAATATTTACTTTGTTTTAAATTAATAAAAAAGGAGAAAAAAAAGGCACATCTTTTTTTACTGTTACGAGCTGAGGATGAATGTGGTCAAGAGATCAGTGCTGGAGCCGTGACCATTGTGAGCAGGTGCGTAGCACAGTCCACTCTCCTTGCATGTCCCTGTATCTGTGGATGGACATGCATGGAGGGAGACAGCTGTCTCTGCAGGGTGAGATTTGAGCAGGAAGTTCATATTTTTGACTGAAATACTGATTTTTTTCAGCCTTTACTTATATTCAGATCTGATACATGCATTTAACAGGTTATGTTTGGCAGCTTCTGAAAGAAAGAATTGTTGAGTACCTAGAGGCCAGCATGGCACAGGACCCAAAGCAGCATGGATTTACAGCAGGAAGGTCATGTCAGATGAATCTAAGGGTGGTAGTCTGGGTAGCAAACTGGCTGCACAACAGGACACAGAAGATAATAGTGAATGGAACACATTCCAAAGAAAGGGGGGTTACTAGTGGAGTACCTCAGGGCTCAGTACTGGGTCCAGTCCTCTTTAACATCTTCATAGGTGGCATTGCAGAGGGTCTGGAGGGAAAGGTATGCCCCTTTGCAGATGACACAAAGATCTGTAACAGAGTTGATACACAAGAGGGGGTAGAAAAGATGAGAAGGGACTTGGCAAGGTTGGAGGAATGGTCAGACATATGGCAACTTAGATTCGATGCAAAGAAGTGCAGAGTAATGCACCTGGGAAACAAAAAACCAGGAGAAGAGTACACAATAGCAGGGGAGGTACTAACAACAACAAAAATGGAAAGGGACCTGGGGGTAGTCATATCAGATGACCTAAAGGTGGGTAAGCAATGTGAAAAGTCAGTAAGGAGAGCCAGGGGGATACTGGGATGCATAGGAAGGGGCATCACAAGTAGAAAAAGGGAAGTGGTTATCCCTCTATACAGACAGTTGGTGAAACCCCATCTGGAGTATTGTATGCAGTTTTGGAGACCTCATCTATGCAAGGACATAGACAGGATGGAAGCAGTCCAGAGGAGGGCAACTAAAATGGTGCAGGGTCTGCAGCAGAAACCATATGAAGAGAGACTGAGAGAGCTTAATATGTATACTCTTGATGAAAGGAGGTACAGGGGGACATGATAGAAACGTTCAAGTACCTCAAGGGAATCAACAAAGTCCAGGAGGCAGCATCTTTCAGAAAGAGAGATGTGTAAGAACAAGGGGACACAGTTTAAAGATAGAGGGGGGACGGCTCAGGGGTAATGTGAGGAATTTTTTTTTCACGGAGAAAGTGGTGGACACATGGAACAGCCTTTCTGAGGAGGTCGTTGGGTCTAAAACAGTGGGGAATTCAAACATGCATGGGACAGACACAAGGCAATTATAGTGTGGGGTTGCAGGAAGTAGGCTGTTGGTTAGCTAGAATTTGCAGCTTATCCAGTAGGTAGGGAAATGGGCAGACTGGGTGGGCCAAGTGGTCCTTATCTGTTGTCAAAGTCTAGCTAGGGACATCTAATTATCAGACCTTTTTTCACTTAGTTATTTCACATTTGAACCTCAAATGTTGTTGTAATCTGAGACATTAAATAAAGAAATAAATACATTTGATCAATGTAAAGGAAAAATGGATGTTATAAAACAGTATTTGCCATTCATTTTCATTCATATTATACCTCTCTTCCCCCACCTGACTCCGCCAGCCACAACCAAGTGGTCAATACCTATATTTTTAATGTTTTTGTATATTGTAACGTCATCTCTATATGTTCCCACCCATGCAATCAGCCAGATGCAAATATTACCAATACTATTTGGTTTATTAGGCAGTTCTCAATGGACCTCCAGCCAGACTTTACTATTTTATTGTTTGCGTGTCTTTTCCATATTTATCATTGATTTCTGAGAACAATATTTGAATTGTTATGCTGAGTTATATGTGATAGGAATAACTATCCATGTAGTATGCAGATGTATGAAGACCAGATCCCTTCTTCTCAGTTTGATTCAATTGTGCCAGACATACGCAGAAAAAACACAAAAGTCATTGATTTCTCTCATTTCATTCACATTGCAAACCCACACATGGTGCCACACTCCATATATGCTCTACCCACTGCAGCATTACCAGTATCAGTCACTCCATGAATTTCACCGCTGTGACAGTTACAAGCATCAAGTGGGGTTGGAGGGGGTGAAGGTTGCGAGCACAAAATTACCCAGTTTATTGTTTCCAATATGCCAGGCTGCATTATTACATCTGCTCCTCATATTTTACAGGAAGCCTGCAGCATCTGAAAGTACAATCCCATCCCAAATTCATCTGCACTGCAAAAGCACCGCCAATATCAATCACATACCCTAGCTCCAAAATTTGACATGACTACTGGTCTCCAGCCAAAATTTCATCACAACCTATTCTGGCCTTAGTCCTACTATCCACCCACCCAACCTTCCCATTCCCGAGCAAGAGGGCAACAACTTCACCTTTTCAATTTCTGTGTGTGTGAGAAGTCCTCTCTCACTGTGCGTGTGTAATCTCTCAACACCGATGCCATTATTGAATCCGCAAAGCATCTCACACAGGACCCTACATTACAACAACTCCAACCAAAAAGCCAGGCATCCCAGAATGTGTGTGTAGCTGTCAGATGCCACACAGCTGATAAAAGAGTTAAACCAGTTCATGTAGCAGCACTGATAAACTTGTGCTTTTTCAGTTTGATGTTACTATCTGATAGCGTGGTCTGTGTTGTCAAAACAGTACATAGCCCCAGACATGAAGTGTTCTAAGCAATATACATGCACATGCACCATAGACAAGCAGTGGGGAAAAAAGAGGCCTTAGTAATTTTTTTTAATTAAAATCATAGCATTGATTTTTGTACTAACTGTACATTGTTATCCCACTGTTAAATTACCCAATGATCACAGGCTCTTTGCATAACTACAAAGAACATTTTGCTGTGACAATTTATTCTGTGTATGAATGTACAAATAAAAAGTTGTATTACTATTTATTACCCTCATACCCCCCACCATGCAGCAGAAATTATTATTATATTACTTCCAATAAACTGAGCGAACCTCAATAATAGTGTGCATGTGACTGGTGTATATTGAGTGTTGGGGAACAGTACAATAATCTATATATACATACAAAACTAAATCTTAGAAAGTTGAAGCTGTTTATATTGAACTTCACAAAGCATTTATTGACTGCTTTAGACAATAGTCAGAAAAATAGAGAACATACTGTAGGTAAAACAAATGAAAATAGGTATATGCAAAGTTTTGATTAAATGAATTTACAAATTATGGAATATTAAGAAACAAAAGAGCTAATAACCAATGGCAGAAGTTTTGAGCTATACCTTTTAAACTGATGTATTAGTGCAGTGGAGCCTCCATGCTATATAAGATGGCCTGATCAGATAGTGAATAACAACATTGGAGATGTTGCATATACAGTGGATAGCTGGTGATACAGAGCTTTTTTGCCCATGAGTAGCATTAATGTTGACAGCTTACTGTATATATGTTAGGGCAAAGTAAATTATGCCAATGACAATGCTGCAACATGAAACTTTCAGAGTACTGAAAGAGATCTGCAGCAATTGACAGCTACCCACAAAATGTTTCATGTCTGCTTATCACATTTATAACTTCATGGCTTGCATAAGTCATCCACAAAATTAAATAAACAACTTAAAACCACAAAAACTAAACACTGCTTAGCTATCTGTCTCTATTCTGTCCTGATTTCAGGCTATTAAAAAAAAAACATAGTCACACACATTGTAAAAGTGCCTGGCCTCCTGTCCAGAGTGGTCCCCATGTAAAGCCCTGTGTGAGGTGCCCTGCAAGCTCAACAGCAGCTTCAAGTATGAGCGAGGACTACTTATCACACATATAATTTTTTTTTTTTTAAGTATCGTCCTATCATCTGCAGATGGCAAGGTCAGCTGGCCAGGCAGATAGAGAAAGGACCAATGCCAAGAAAATTATAAAAAAATGTATATGAATCTCAGCTGGAGAACAGCAGTCATGGCGAAATCCAGAGGCAAAATATGTGACTGAAAACATGCACCCCTACAGCACAGATGCACTAGGAGTGAAACTGCTACCCCGGATGCTGCAGATCTATGTGTGTTTCTAGGATGACAACACAACCAGGGCACAACAATACAGTACATACATCAAACATAAAATCTTATTCATGATAAAGCAAGTCATTTTGCACTTGCAACCCCACCCCCAACAACTTACTCAACACAACCACCACAGCTCAAAATTCCAAAATGTTTAAATTCCTGGCCTCTTAAAAGGGAGGGGTTAAAGCACCACTGTGTTTGTTTTCATTCAGCTGGACTCGTTAGTATAGGTATAATTGGTGCAGGGTCTTTTGCAGAATTGTGTCAAACAGTTCAATGACCAGATTAGGGCAGCAGTTAGGGGTAAGAAGATGGTTAGGGTCTATTAGAGGGATCAGGCCGAGGTGAACAAGGAGGAATACAAAGTAGAGACTGGAAAGAGTCTACTCAGAGATACCAGGCTAAAAACACAAAGGTTAGAATAACAGAGAAGATGAAGTAAAATAAAAAAGCCTTTTTAAGATACATCAGAGAGAAAAAAGACAGATGACAGAAGGTGTAGAGAGAGAAGGATGGGGTTAGTGTGAATGGTGAAATGGGAAAGGTAGGAATTCTTAATTCATATTTTTGTTCAGTGTTTATGGTAAAAGGCCTCTAGCACCCTACCTGACAGTAGAACTATTGTAAATTTGGGGGACTCAAGTAACACAGGCTGGAAGTTGGGATAATATCTGTAGATAAGGTATTGTTGGGCCTATTAACCTTAACGTAAACAAATTCCCTGGGTTAGTTGGGTTACATCCAAGCATGCTAAGGGAGACAGGATTGGCCTTGGCAGCCCTTCCCCTGCAGACATATTCAGTAAGTCCCTAGAAACAAGTAAAGTACCACTGGATCGTAGTGTTGCAGACATGGTGTCTCTCCACATGGGTGGATACAGACAGAATCCAGAGAACTAAAACCAGTGAGCCTGATTTTCACAGAAGGTAAGCTACTAGAAACCATAGTCAACAACAAGCAAGGTTTTTAATTCTGTAGCACACAGTAGGCTTCTAAAAAAAATGTTGTTGGTGATCTCAGACTAGGGAAAGGATAGTCTAGGTAAACAGAGAGCTTGTTGGAGGTTAGGACCCAGAGGGTGGTCCTGAATGGTATATTCTTAGGAATGAGGATAATAATCAGTGAGGATTCACAGTGATCAGTACTAACACCAACCCTTTTCCATATATACAGTACATCATCAACATAGGCAAACAGCGACAAGGGATGGTCAATCTACTTGCAAATGATACTACAGTCTGCTGGAGGGTGGACTTTATGGACAGGGTTAAACCACTTAAAGAGGATATTGAGTGGCCCAGTGGCATGGAGAGCTGAGTCATCCATGCCTTACCTTCTGCTTTGCTGGCAACCCGTGTTCGTAATGTGAGTGGGTTGTCAGGGGTCAGCTGGGGAGGAAGAGGATCGAGCATCCCCAGGACATCTCTCCTCCTCCTCTAGGGGCAGCAGCAGTTAGTGTTAGCCTAGCCTCTAGTGGAGGCTAGGGGCTGGCACACCAATGCTGCCAGAAGGAGGGGCAAAGACAGGGCAGGTGCCTGGCGTGCCATGTATGGGAGCACGTGCAGCACTGCCATTGGGGTCCTAGCCTGCCCCTCTGTGGGGAGAAAAAGGAAGAAACTGCCAGCGGTTGGATGATGGCAATCACCAGCAGGCCCTTTCCTCAGCCAGTCAGACCAGCAGAACTGGATCCAGAGTGTGGTGGGGGTGAGCACTCTGGGGGGGGGGCAAACCCTGGGGGCAGAAGCTGGTACTGGTGGATATCAGGGGATGGAGTTGGAGTGCTCAACTGAACGTGGGTGGGCCACCGGTGCAGGACAGAAACAAATAACAAAAAAAAAAAAGAATGTGGAGATGCTAGAAAAGTGATCTAGCATATGGTACCTGAAGTTTAACACTACAAAACTGAAGGCCATGCACATTGGCAATAAGAAACAACAAACTGAGAATAGCAGTGATACAGTACACACTGAACATTCTAGGGAAGAAAGGGTTATAGGGGTAATAATTAAATGAGAATCTACCAGCCACAGAAAGGAGTTAATGTTGCCATTGTACAGGTCACTGGTGAGGCTAAAACTTGAGGACAGTGAGCAGTTCTGAAGTACATGGTTGAAAATGCATCCATTGATTGATTGGTTGACTGATTGATTTTATTTTTTTTAGTCTTTGGTAACCAGATAAGGCCCACTAGGCACAAATGCCTGTTTTCAAGGGTGACCTGGGAGCACTAGAGTGGATAATTGACTTGCTCAGAGTCGCACAGTATGGCAAGTGGAGGTTG
The DNA here is from genome assembly GCA_016271365.2 of Neoceratodus forsteri. NCBI lineage: Eukaryota > Metazoa > Chordata > Ceratodontiformes > Ceratodontidae > Neoceratodus > Neoceratodus forsteri. Next base: position 993,474,763 of record CM057449.1, read on the forward strand.
TGAGAATCAAACCCAGGTCTGCTGGATGTACCAAGCTCATTCACAGTGCATTACTCTAACCTCTAGGCTATACTACCAGCTTGATTGATTTATATACTGGTGACTGGGAAAGACACATAAACTGAGCCAAGGCTTGTTTCCAGGTGTGAACCAGCAGAAGAGGTAACTGGGAGGCAAGGTGCAGAAGACCAGAATACAACAGATATAATGGTAAAAAGAAGAGAGTACAGTGCTCAAAAATACAGTTACTAGTTACAGTCCAAAGTGTCAATACACAGTGCAAATAGCAGGCAAATAAGAAAGAGCACAACATACAGAATGCTGCAAAGCAAAAATGCCAGGTGACAAAAGGGGAAGGCAAATGAGAAAATGGAGTAAACTAGTGTAAGAGAACCAGAGGAAGGATGCCTGGGCTGGGGATGGGAGTGCAAGCACTGGGCTACTGTAAACAGGGAGTGGAAGCCATACAAGGGGACAAAGGACAGGTACAGGATGGAGATGATACAGTGGAGGATAATCAAGATGATACAGGGGCAGCAGGGTAGGACTTGAGGAGAGGTTGGACAGCATCAATATATACTCAGGAGGGAAGGGGGACATGATAGGAACATAAATAGCTGCAGGGTTACAACAAGGTGGACCATGCAGAGCTGTTCTAGAAGAACAGAAGTTTATCCACCATGGGGCACATTTTAAAGATAACGTGGGGAGTTCAGAAAATATGTTAGTAAGAACATTTTCACAGAGAGGGTGGTGGGTAAGTAAAATAGCTTACCCAGCACAGTAGTCATTACAAAAAACATTGTTGGGTTTAAAAATGGCTAGGATGGCTACAAAGGGATTTTAAACCATGGGAGGTAAAGGGAGGCATGGAAGGAGAAGGAGGAACCATCTTACAGTAGATCAGCAAGGGGGCATAATGTCGCAAGACATTATGCCACATGGCAAAATCACGCTGCCAATACAGCGCAATTTATGTCATGAGGTATGTCTTTTTTCTGTGGGGGGTCTCCACCCCCCACATCACCTGTTATGGGAGGCTGTGCCTCCTGGACCCCCCACTAAAGATTCTCAACTCCTGGGGGGGTCCAACTTGGGAAGCGCACAAGTCCAAAAACAATACAATGTTTCTGGGACCAGGAATCAAACCCGGTCCCAGATGCAACGTCTGGGTTCCTACTGCTGTGGCTCAGTCCTGTGAGCCACGGCAGCTGCTCGATGGAACCTGCTCCCCGCAGAGGTCTTATCCTCTGCCTGGAAAACTGCTACTGGTACAATACCGCATACAGCAGTATAAACGGTATTGCACCAGTAGTGGTAGCATATTGCGCTATACCGGGTTAGCCATAATGTCGTACACTATTAAGCAAGCAACATTATGACCCGGTAGGCAGTAAGATCCAGGTAGGGTTCCAAGGCAGACTGGATAGAGTCAAAATCTTTTCCTGCCCTTACTTTTCCACATTTCTATGTTTCCATCCTGCCATATCCAGCTATGAGTAGCAAACTAAACCTAATATTTTGCAGTTTACTGTACAGCCAGGCTGCTATATTTAGCCACATCTGCAGTAACAATGATGTCTGCAACAGATATCATTGCAAAAGCTAGCAGAGGGCTTCTAATTCCATCTTGTACATGCTAGAGTGTTGCAATTCCTATTATAAAGCAGCAGATTAACCAATCAGCAAAACAGCTATAAATGTGTTATATAACTAGAGTAATCTTGCTGACTTCAAACCAACAATTCAAAGATTGCAAGAACATGCAGGAAAAAAAAAAAAACAGAACCTTCATGGCTAATCCCACCACACTTCAAAATGCAGCCTCCAAAGCTACTGTTATGTGCTTCTTTACAACTTTCAATACAATTATATTTGAAAACATTCACTTGAAAATTCATCGATACACTGCTGAGCAGCTGTGAGAAACTATACTATATCTAGCTCTGACAGTTGGTAGCTGTACTGCAGAGATACAAAATAAAGCTGCATCTTAAATACATCTATAAATGTATTCAGCAGGATATCTTCATATAGAAATTCATGGAAATCAGTCCAACAAAACTGTGTACAAAAAAAGCGCCTTTCTATAGAAATGTGAAATGTCCTAAACTTAGTTAAGTAACTTTCTCAACAGAACGGGAAAGTAAAACACATTACATTTGCTGTAGCCTAGGCAAGTACCTCGTTTCACTCCTAAAACTAGCTTTTTCTATTTAAAGTAATATTCCTGGCTTGATTAATTTTCATTCATTTCATTTTATTTGCTTTCCCAGGAAAAAGCTCAACTGAGCGACATTCATTTGTAAGGAGATCCTGTTAGGACAGATAACACTATAAAAATCAACAGCATTACAGGAAAAACAATACAAAGCTCAACATGGAATTTACACAGTAGATACCCAGTATGTGATACAATGTTATACAATAAAAGTGACTTGGTAAGAAAAAAGACAGTAAATTAAAACAGCAAGATATTACAAACAAGTCACTGGATATAACAACAAGGGTACAATAATAACTAAAAAAAAAATCTAGTGAGAAGTACATTTATCAATGCAGTGAGTTTTAGTATTATTAAACTCCCCCACTGTATATACGTGAGCCTCATGGTGGGTACAGTCTCTATATGATAAAGATTAAAACTACTGAGAAGCTTGAGGGTTATGTCACATAAGAATAAAAGAAAAGTAGTGAGATTTCAACCTCAGATAAGATAACAATAAAATGTTAGTGTAGGACCAAGCCAAGGGGTTCACTGTTTAGTTTGGTGGCTGGACTTAGTTATATTTTTGCTGAAAATGTAATAAAGAAATATCACTTGAATGTCAAGAATTGAGAATACAGTAGGAAAGAGAGACAATAGATTGAGAGAACTGCAAGTATTTTGAGCAGCACGGTGGGGGTCAGCACTGGATTCTGTTTACTATAATAGCACACAAATAAAGCTGCACAGTTGGTTTTCATTTATTTGCCTGCATTAAAATAACTTCATAAAAAACACAAGCATAAACTCCCTTTTTGAACTGAGATTTTTTTACAGTTTATTTACCATGATAGATCAAATAAGATACAACATCTTATATTCAGCATCAAAGTGGGTTGAACCATTCATGAATAATTCATGGAATCCCCCAGACAATGCCTACATTTGGTGCAGATGGAATCATCTGAATCAGATCAACAGGAATCTGTGCCATTAACTGTTTATATTTACCAGATTATCTAAGGATATCTTGTCAAATCATCTGTTGCCTAGGAATGAGCATACAGATATGGATTCTGGAGTTTATTCATTCATTTCATTCATTTTTATTTATTATACTGGATAAACCTTAACGGGCAAAAACCCTTTTTCATATGTGTTCAGTACAAACGCAACAATAAAAAGACTGAGAATACATGTACAATAACAAAAAAACAACTAAATACAATTACAAATAGACTGAGAAAATATAAAATGAAGGCATATATTTTTGAAACTCACAAATGATTTATGTATAGTAATTGATGTGGGTAACTTATTATACCAACCTGTGGCCCTATAAACCAGAGATCTTTGACCCAGACAGCTGTTCATGATTGGAATATGAAAAACATGGCTTGCAGAAGATCTTGTATACCTATTATTAAACAATTCTATAAAAATATCCTGAATACTTTGTGGAACTAGTCCTTAACCACTTTCTGAAGAAAAAAACAGTGGCAAAAACTTGATACGATTGTTCAATGAAAGTCAAAAGGCAGCATTAAGTAAAAAACAGTGATGTACATGGTAGGGGAGGTTAGTTTGAAATCTACATATGGAATTATAAAGTAACCAAATCCTAGACAGCATTGTCTCACTCACAAAGGAATATACTAGCAGGCCAGAACTGATCAATGGAAACAAACCATTAGTTAAAATTTTTCTAGACTCAGTTGTTAAACAGTTTTTGACTCTATAAAGAACACCCAATTGTTAATGAAGTTTTTTTTTTTCATAATATGAGATGTATGGGGTTCAAAAGAAAGAGAACTATCAAGAATGACACCTAGATAATGAAATTTAGTAACCATTTCAATTTGCTCACCCTTACATCAAACAAACTGAGTGAATCATGAAGCAGTTTACAGGATCTCTTAAACATAGCCTTCATCTTTTTAGTATTACCAACCAATTTATACTGATTAAACCATCCATCCAAAGAAATTAACTCTGACTGAAGACTGATTTATATGTCCTATGTCCATCCCCTCTGAAGATAGTTTATTTTGACAGTGTCCCAAAGCCTGGAAGGTTTTATCAGTCCTCAGTAAGCTCCTGGGAAAAAAAACTGGTGCATAAGCAACTACTTGATTGCATTATACAACAAAACAAATCCCCTCAGAGGTGCAATTAGTCTTCTGTTCAAAACATTCCACCCTCACAGCCCTGTTGAAGGTTATGAATGTTAGATGAAGAGGTAGGCTACCTTAAGAGGCCATGTTCATAGACTCTCCCACTGCATCAACTAAAGTTATCAAAGAATACACAGCCCTAATACCAAAATCTGTACAAATAAACAGCAAAACATCATCCCCAAGATCACTGAACCTTTGTGTCTAACAAATTTTCATCTTTGGACCACTGCTCTTTAGCTTACTCATAAATGATCTGCCAGCCGTCTATACCACTTACTATACCAGCATTCACCTATATGCTGATGACAAGATTGATACCAAAGCAGGATATTACAGGCAGTCGTCAACAAGACGCAAACATAAAAGGGTGCAAATAATCTACAGTACATCTACTGTAAGCAGCACAAAAAAGACAAGGTAATGGTTTTCAGTGCAAAAACATCCACTTCTCAATCCTTGTAAACCTTAACATGCAATGGCTCCCCACTGGATGTTGTCCAATCCTTCAGGTACTTGGGCCTATAACTGGATCCACAGTTAAACTTCACATAATAACATACCACTAAAAACAATCAGAGTATCTCACAAAAAGCTTTGAGCATCTATTTAGTATGAAACTGTCCAAAGCAAGATACCAGGGGATCGATTTTTAAAAGCCCCTTAGACTGACGCAAGTTGTGCAGAACCTCTGCTTGAGGCAAACTCTGGTGTGCCAGGGACCCTGTACAGGATTTTGGTAGAAGTGGGATCCTGGTGCCACACTCCCTGAGGTTGCCAAAAGCATAGCCATACATCAAAAAGCTGGCATATGGGAGTAGTTTGGCAGAGGCTACTATCATCCTCTGGCATGAGAAACTGTGGTGTAATGTGTTGCAGCAGGATGGCAGATTGAGTCATAGTATGGTGCTATGACAGTCTATGCAGGTACATACCAATCATTGTTGACTTACAGTACACTATGTGAGCACTACCAGTAAACAGCAGATGTCATCCTGAACTGAGAAACATCCTACAGACTAGACACCTGGTGAACTATGTGCACAAATGGAGTGCTAGAATAAGCAATGTTTTGGCAACTCAAAAGCAAGCAATGCACAGTGCCAACTGCAGTTGTGCGTGGCTGACACTGGGGATATCACAAAGAGCCAAGGCTACACAGACTATGCGAAGTATCACAGCACCCTCATAAGTACATCTAGTGGGTGCTCCATGAAGCAGGTGTACCAGTTCTGCAAATGTTGCCCATGACCTTTGTGTGACGGTGGCTCTCCCATGCTAGGGGACTTCCAAGTATGGGAACAAGTGCAATGTCAGACAGCACTGGGCATGGAAACCTTGGAAAGGACACCATGTGGACTGATCAGCAGGATGCAGAACTGGACAATTAGCAGTTAGATGCAGAATACTGGCACATAACATACCAGTACCACTGAATGCCGCAACAGTGATTGGACCACCCTATGCGGTGAGTGGACATGGTACGGTACAGGGAGATTCCATCCTACCACCATGCCACCGAGATACCACAAACCCCAAAGACCATGCTGAGCATGAGCAGCCATTCAAGTGTGCCATAGATCATACTTTAAGGTGCCTGTGCTAGTAATGCCACCACATGACCCACAGCAATAGATGTTATTTAGTAGTGGGACATATGGTGACCAAGTAATGCACACATCACTGAGGCACAGTGCTGGGGCACCCCAGGAAAGGGGTAGCAGAAAGGAGTGTAGAAGTACACAGGTGATACAGGATGTATACAGATACAGCCATGGCCTATACTGACCATGCAGCATCGATTCCACAGCGAAGACCATCACAGCAACAATGTCAGCAGTCGTTGTGATGGTCTCTGCTGCCCGACACTGGTGCCGGGAAGGTGTTTTCCCCCATCCCCGAACTAACTCTGACTGTTGTTAGCAATTCACAGAATAGGGAGTGCTGGGCGTGAAGCCCCCCCACAGAAAACACCTGTTCCTGAGTGACAGCACAACACCAACTGGCACTGTTGTGCTGTCGCTGTGCCATCAGTCAACAAGAAATTTGTTGCTGCGGCATAGTGGAACCCAGCCATGGTACTTGGTTGCCTTTGCACAGAGGAACAGAGGCCACACGGATAGGTTTCCATGCCAAAACTGCTGCATATAATGTCTGGCAGGTTTGAAAGCCAATGTCCACACATCATATGCCCTTTGTTGCATAGTGCTCAGTTGGTGTCAACAGTTCTGCCATGCTGAAAATCTGCTGCAGTACATGGCCCATTAGTGTCACAGTTGGTCTCAGCTGCTGTCCAGCTATAGTTGGTGATGGTGCATGGAGTGTTTAATCAGCTCTGGCTGGTCTAAGCCACAGCATGATCTGTGACATTCAGAGGGCACTGAAAATTGCAATGTAGGGGATGCTGCAGCTGCAGGGTGGTGCAGCTCCCTGTCCGCTGAGGCACAGCTGTGCGGACACCACAAGGACAGTGCAAGCCCACCTGGTACAGGCAACTCCCCTATTCAGAGCAGGCTACATTTGAAAATAAGGAATGGCATACGGTGTGGTGCATGGGGCCCCTTGCATGAATCCTTTTTGACAAAAGCACTGTGTGCCATTCTGGGGCTTTGAAAGTTGAGTCCCAGGAATAAAATACTATGGCAATCACTTTTGCTAGACCTAGAGTATGGTAACCAGATTTATAGAACAGCTCCAGTCATTTAACTAGCGAAACCAATAGCAGCATTCAGGTTTTCCCTGGACTGTAACAAAGGTACCTATCACTGCCAGCCACACAGCAACCTTAGTCTTTTACACCCCAGATAAGAGAACTTAACCCTCCTACCTTAGCAGACTTTTAACTAAACCTACACAACCGTCATACTCAGGTCTAAGGCAAAACTTTTTTCCAGATATCTTGGAGGCACACTGTCCATTGGTATGAAGGCTTTCACAGTGGCAGTCCCATCAACCTGAACTTCCTTCTAAGCACCATTAGTTCTGTACTTTGCACTACACTTACCTACACTACTGAACTTATGTTTCACAGATTCATGTCTTCTATATTGAAACATAGAAACAATTTCAGGCAAAGATCAAGGGTCATTAAAGTTTGCTGTTGTCCTACCTACTTCTAGGTTTACTAGGTAAGTGAGGACAAAAGGAAGCCATGAAGCCTATCTTGATTGTCCCCCACATGTGTGGGAAATTACACTTTGTTGTAGTTTTTGGAAAGCCAATGATTTACACACTTTTTAAAGGATTCAAAGGTATTACAGTCTACTAGCTCTTGTGGTAGCTGGTTCCAGAGCCTTGGTGTTCTTTCCGAGAAGAAATGAAGCCACCTGTTTGTTTTTGCTTTACACACCATTAGTTGTTGATTGTGAAGTATAGGTACTATTTTTCTTTGTGCTTTAACAATACCACATTTGTCTATCAGAGAAGGTGATTGAGAATTTTATATAAGAACAGAAGATCACCTCTGGAGCACCTAAACTCGTGTGAATGTAGGCCTGTTTTTTGAAGCCTCTCTGGATATGGTAGTGATGCTAAACGGGGCACCATTTTCGTTGCCCTTGTCTGAACTCTTTCAATCACTTGAATGTCCCTGACCATGTATGGACTCCACACTGGTGACCCATAATCTGTATATGGTCTGATGTATGCTTTAAACAATGGGATAATACATTCCTCTGTCTTAGATATAAATGTACGGTTAATGCGCCTAAGTAGTGAATTAATGGTTTTAGCTACATGATTACAGTGATTGGAGGAGGATCATTTGTCATCTATCAGGATGCCCAAGTCTCTTTCACATATTGAAGATTTAATGATAATATTATAGAGTGTATACGTTTGTTTGGGATTATTGTAACCTAAGTGGAGAACAGAACATTTGTCTGTATTGAATGTCATTTTGTTTTTCTGTGCCCAATGCTCTAATACTGAGAGGTCATTTACTAATAAGTCCATATTATAGTCGGAATCCACCTTACCACCTAACTTTGTATCATCTGCAAATTTCGAAAGTATGTTCCTGGAGCTAATCTGCATGTCTGAGATGAAAATATTGAATAGTACTGGGCCCAGAACTGATCCCTGCGGCACACCACTGGTCTAAGCCATATTACTGGAATAGGATCCTAACATGCTGCATCCTGTTCTACTTCAGCCTATCACACAGTGGGCTTAGCAGGAGTCCACAATTCATAGATTAATCCAATTAGTAGCTTAAGCCCTTCCTTCTTACCTTGCTCCCATTGCTCTAAGCCCTTTATGCATGTTCACCCAGTCTTGAATCCCTGCACCATTTCTGTCTCAACCACGTCCCTTTAGAGGCTATTACACTTGTCCACTGCTCTCTCTGAGAAAAAGTATTTCCTCATATCTCTCCTGAACTTATCCTAGTCAATTTGTATCCATGCTTCCTACGGTGGTTCAGGCTCCTTCACTGCATCTATACAATTGTTGACAATCGACACTATTCACCCCCTTACCCCCTTGAGGTACTTAAACATTTCTATCATATCGCTCTTCTTCCTGCTGGCCTGATGGAAACATAGAAGTTGATAGCAGAAAAAGACCAATTGTCCACCTAGCCTAGCCATACTACCCTATCCTACCCCAAGACCTAGTGTTTATATGGGGTTTATGCCCATGCTACCCATTCCTAAGTCCCCTGCCTTCCTGCTGCTCCACTAGGTGACTATTAAGCCCTTAACTCTGTTCCAACTGTTTCTGAAGCCGTTAGTGGTCTCAGTGCCACTACCTCAGCCAGCGGGCTGTTCCATGGCTTAATCATTCTCTGCTTACAAAAGAACTTCATCACACCCCCTCCTGAATTTAACTTTCACCAGCTTCCACTCATGTCTCCATGTTCTAGATTTACTATTCATGTTGACTAGTTCCTTGCAGTTTACTTAGTTCATTCCTTTTTGGAACTTGAAGGTCTCTATCATATCAACCCGCTGCCTTCTGGCTTTCAGCAAGTATGTGCTCAGTGCCCTAAACTGATGTTCATAGGATCTGTCCTGCAGGTCATGGATAATTTTTGGTACTCTGTGCTGCACTGTCTCCAGCCCATCCCTGTCTTTCCTCAAGTGAGGGCTCCAGAAATGTGCAAAGTACTCAAGGTATGGTCTTAGAAGTAACTGTATAGAGAGGTAGTAATACCTTCTTTCTCCTGCTAGCAAATCTCCTTCTAATATATCCCAACATCCTGGTTGCCTTGTAGTAGGCATTGTTGTATTGGCTACATTGTTTAAGGGAGTCATGTTTGATGACTACTTGGCCCCTTCACTCAGTAGCAGAGTCCAGCTTAATCCCTTCCATCCAATATTCTGTTCTGGGGTTCCTGTTCCCAACATGTATTACCTTTAACTTTTTGACATTGAATTTCAACTGCCAAATATTGGACCACCTCTTCAAACTTTGTAGATCCCTATGCAACAGCCTTACCCCCCTGTTGCTGTCTACCCTACCACAGAGCTTAGTGCCAGTACACACTATACTTTTTGAAACATTTTAAGTGATTTAAACATTTAAATAAAAGGAAACACAGTTTGTGTCCGCACCTAACATGGTTTGAAATCGTGTTTAAAAACTGTGCTCAAACCCTGCAAGGGACCAAGTCTTAAAACCAGTTTTAAACACTGTTTCAAACCAAAAACATTTTAACTTGTGGCGCGGATGGGTGAATACATGCAATTAAACAAAAACCATGCTACAGTGCAGCCACAGAACCGTTCTCAATAACGTTACCGGACCTGACATGTGTACGCGTCTTCACTGGTTTACAGCACGGTGAGTATCAGTGCGGATGGACGACTGCGGTGAGTTTGAAACTGCTTTTTAGAATGGTTTCAAAATAATTATTGCAATGTGTAAGAGGCCTTAGTGTCATCCATGAAGAGACATACCTTGCCCTGCATTCCTTCTTTTATGTAATTGATGAACATATCAGAAAGGATTGGACCCAACACTGAACCCTGTGAAACCCCACTTTGACCTGGCTCTCCCCCACCCAGATCTAACTCCATTTATCACTACCCTCTGCTCTCTCTCCTCATCCAATTACCCATCCACTTAATTATGTCCTTCGCTGCATTTAGATAATCTACAATGTTCAGCAACTGTCTGTGTGGCACTGAGTTAAATGCCTTACTGAAATCAATTAAGCAATCAGGTATGATCAGGGTGATTAACATTCGAGTAATGTAGCCCCTGAAAGTACCTTATTGCTTTTATTGCAATGGGAGCCCATGATTCTAATCATTTGCTGTTACTTTTTTTTAAAATACTTCGCTGTGTGTTGATGTGAAACAGTCCTTCTGCTGAGTTTACTTGCCAGTTGAAGAGGGAAATAAGCAGGAATGGAGCATGCACGTTCTCAGCATTCTGATGTTCTTTGTCATGTGTCTGTGCTCCTTCTGTTGCTTTCAGGGATCGCCCTTACTGGCTTTGTGTTTTAAAAATTAAAAAAGGCACTTTATTTAATTCCTGGCTACTGATTAAACCACCAAATGGCGCCCGTCCACTCGTTTTTCTCGATTGGGTCCCATTCACTAGTTGCAGTGCTCTGTTTGCTGTGTTGCCATGATGACAGTGTCCACCACTGTTAGAAGTGTTGCATTCATGAAAACAGCACTGTGTGTATTCACCCTGGTGTTGAGCAGTTTTCATGGCAGCTTCTAACTATTTTTTTTTTTTTTTTGATTGAACGTGAAGGAGAGCTAATAAAACATGTTTTGCCTGAGGTATTTTTCTTGCCTTTTCATTTACAAATGGAGGGATGGTTGATGGACCTGTCAGTGAAAGAAACAGCTGATCCAGGTTGTCAGTTACACTAAAACTGACAGGTAGTACTTCTGTCATTTCCTGGTAGAGTAAACAAAGCAGGTAGGAGTACTGAGCTATAGACTAACTTATGTTTTACGTTTTTTTTCACAATTTAGTCAATACCGCTAATAGCCTTTCCTGAAACACTTCATGATGGTGATGGTCACAGCAATGTCAGATCAAAACATGTGTCATGGAATGCTATGGAATAGTCAAAGCTGTTTGTTCCATTATTCCATGAAGGACTTCAGATGAAGATCATGCTGCAATGTGAACAGGCTATACGTGGCCATTAATTAAAGATTAATGCAACCTTTGTAAGCTTGTGCTAGCCTATCATATTGCAGCATTTTCTAGCCCATTGTTATAAAGTAGAGTAAATCTATGACATGCCCCTTATCCACTGCCCTAGCTACCCAGCCAAAGAATACTATCAGGTTGGGCTGATACAACCTTCCTGCCCGGAACTGAACATTATTTTCTAGGTAGTCCACTAGGTCCTCTTTAACTAGTGTCTCCTTCAATGTACCCACTACAGAAGTAAGACTGACAGGCCTGTAGTTACAGCTATTTGACAAATAATATGACTGCTGGTAGTGCGTTGCACAGAAATTCATCTTCTGTTTTTCTTTTTGTTTTTTTTCCTGGGTGTGAGTAAAAACTAAGTGAATTAGGCTGCTAAAGTGAGACAATAGGTATTTCAGTGGGGATGAAGAGTCTCTGTCAGTGGGTGATGTGACAGGCATGTGCGTGTGGGCATTTGCTGTCTTGTGATGTATATATCATGAGGGAAAACAAAACTGAAGGAGAGATGCAGGGAGGAAGAAAGAAGCAGGAAAGGCTCCATCATGTCAGTTCCACCAAGTATTAGCTCTGTATGTGATGATGGTGGAGAAGGAGACAGGAGAGGGACTGAGAGTAATAATGGTGGGGCAAGGGCAATGCCTGAGGGAAGGACCAGGGGTGGTTGTGTGACAGTCTGCCCACAGAAACTATGGTTCATTAGTCCACATAAGTCAACTGATTCCATGCCTACTGTATGCTGCTTTCCCAGACAGTTCAAGCTGTCCGGTGCTTCTGATGATGAAAGTACCCTGAGAAAACCAGAAGCACAGTTTCTCACTGTTCCTCAGTCAAGTAGTTTAAAGAGGACAGGAAATAATTTCTAATTGGCAGCTGTTTATAACATTTTTATTCTCAGAAATGATATGCATCCCCCTAAATTATTCACATTTAACCATACCTGAATAAAAAGTTCTATGAAAAAATGTATTTTCCATTGTTTTGTTTTTATGGGCAGCATTCTGTTACAGTTGCCTTCATGAAGACAATAACTTGGAGTGTTAACTATGTCACGGTTTGTGTATAGAACTCTGAGCATTGTTCTGATAGGCCAACAGCTCATACTTAGCATTCTATGCACAAACCTTGACATAGTAAAAACTCCAAGTTATTGGTTCCATGAAGAGAACTGTAAAAGAATGCTGCCCATAAAAACAATGCAAACTACAGTTTTTCATATCACTTCTTGTTCAGATACAATTAAATCTGAATAATTTAGGGGAATGCATATTGTTTCTGAGAATAAGAACTTTATAAACAGCTGCCAATTGGCACAGATTTCCTGTCCCCTTTAAGATTCCCTGCATGCTGGGATATAAGAGATTTAGATCACTCTGTAAAGGAATCCCCCATCATTTGACTTGTTCAAAAAACGTGATACCAGCTGCCAGTGCCAGAGTTTTTTTTTCAATCTAACTTACTTTATTAGGCCTTTAGAAAATAATGCACAGCAACTTAACAGTACATATCTCAAGACAACAGTAGCTTGCCCCCCCATTCACAACCATTAAGTACATTCATATCCCATAAGAAAGCCATAGCCATATTTCAGTAAGGCCAAGTGGTTGACAAGACAAACCTTATAATGATCAGGCCTAGCTGGGTAACTAAATCTGTATCCTAATATGCAACCTCCCCACTCCCTGACCCCTGGAGCCTCTACGGAATTAATTTCTTATTAGAAACTGCCCTGAGTTATCTTCAGGTGCATACCAGGCAGGCAAATATTAGAAACACTCTCGTTAACTTCTCTATAGGAGATGAATAGGGGAATCTCCAACCCTCTCATGTGCTGGAAATCAAAGGGGTGCAGCACATGGTAGGTAGGAGGGCCATCAGAGGATTCAATCTCTTATCAAATGCCTCCAGATGGTTCTGCCTGGAAGCTATATGACTTTCTAGTTCCAGAGCCTGAAGAACTTCCACATGCCATTCCCGTAAGGATGGACTAGATTAGTCAAGCCAGTGGTGAGTGATAACAAGTTTAGCTACTGCTGAGATCAAAGACATAAAGGCTTTACGGCAATCAGTCATGTCACTAGGAAAATGGCCTACCAGACAAACTTGCTGATTAAAAAAAGAGTTCAGGTCTAGCATGGGGTTCAGCACCCTCCTGATTGACTGCCAAAAGGGAGCCATTAGGGCGCAGTCCCAGAGAATATGTTTTAAGGTGCCTTCTGATTGCTCACATCTAATACATAGTGAACATACCGATTTACCCATCCTGTGCAATCTAGAAGGGGGAAAATACAAGTTATATAAAATGCAAAATTGTAGAAACCACAACCAGTCTTGTTTAAGATATTTATATAGGTTTATCCAGAGTTGTTGCCACTCCCTGTTGTCTATTTTGAGGTCTAACTCCTGTTTCCAATAGAAGCAGACTCCCTGTGGTCTACTGGGATCGTGAGACTGTAGAATGTTGTAAAACCTCGAAATCGGGTGGGGTAGAGTGGCTGTGTCTATAAGGACAGGACGGAGAGGACTGGAGCAATTTTGCTGGGGGGGAGACCCATGAGGGAGGAAATTGTGCCCTGTAGCTGCAGATGTTTTAAGAAGTGGAAGGTGGGAATAAAGAAGTTTACCTGAACTATGTTCGCAGGACTGACTCTACCCTCTGAGATCAAGGATGAAATGGGTATTCTGCCTAGAGCTGGACATAAATTGAAGGGGATAGTTCAATTAGCTATTTTGAAATGTAGATTGTCGAAAAGGGGCTGGGACAGGTCTTTGTGCAAAGAGAGGTTCAAATGAGAACATATCTGATGTAGGACTTTAAGAGACCACCAAACTGGAGAATTCCTAAGGAAGGAAGGGATTGTTGTGGCTCTGCAGTAAATTATACTACCCAAGTCAATGCCTCGCGATTGGCATAGGTACCTTTTCAAGAAAATCCATTGAGGAATGTAGTTGTCCAGAGAACCTTCAGAGTCTGCGCTCCTCCTAAAAATTTTGCAACAGTGTATCACGCAATAATAGAGAAAAAAGTGGTGAAGACACAAACCCTCCAGATTCTTCTGGTGGGTTAACTTAGAATATGCCGTCCTGGCTGCCCTCTCATTCCAGAGAAATTCCAAAAGAGTGGATTGTAAATGCAGAAACCAGTGTTTTGGAAGAAATGGGCTTGCTATGTTCATCGGGTAACATATTCTAGGCAAGATGTTCATCTTTATTACATTCACCTGCCCCATAACGAGAGTGACAAAGCCTTCCTTCTCTGAAGATCGGCCTGAATAGAGCGGCAAATGGGAGGGAGATTAAGTTTGATCAGAGAGGTTAGAGAATGGGAGATTTCAATTCCCAGATATGTAAGAACCTTGGGCTCCCAAATGAGGCCCAAATTCTTGATCCAGTGCTTCCTGGCATGAATGTTGAGAGGCATGACTTTAGATTTTTCCAAGCTGAACTTGTACCCCGCCACCTGAGAAAAGTTATTAACAATGGCCACAGCTGCTGGTATAGAAGTATGAGGGTTTTCCAAATGTAGCAGGAGATCATCAGTCAATAATTTATAGCTGTTATCTATTTGTATACCTCTGACCTCTGGGCTAAGCTGCAGGGAGCAAATGAGGGGTTCCAGGTATAGGTTGAAGAGAAACGGTGAGAGGGTTCACCTTTGCCTGGTGCCCCACACCAGAGAGAAGGGGGGTTGAGAAAACTTTTTTACAATGGACTCTGGCCATAGGGTAATGGTAGATGACCCTGAGCTAATCACAAAATTGTGCAGGAAAGCTGTTTCTTTGCAATGTGACAAACATGAAAGGCCAAGAAACTCGATCAAAGGCCTTCTCTGCATCAAGTGAGACCAGAGCCAAGGGAGTTTTCCTCTCTCCTGTGACCAAAGTGAGGTGTAAGACCCTTCACAGATGGTCCGAGGATAACCTCCCTGCAACAAAACCCACTTGGTTGGGGCTGAGGAGACCTTGCCAAACTTTAAGCAATGGTTGACCAGAACTTTGGCAAGGATTTTCAGGTCAGAATTTGGGAGTGAGATAGGACGATAGCTTCCTGAGACCAGATGTGATTTGTCAGGCTTAGGTAGAACAGTTATCCATGCCTGGGTAAATGAACAGTCCAACAGACCAAACGAGTGTATGGAGTTATATAACCTTGTAAGGAAAGGTGCCAGGTCTTCTTTGAAGGAAGCATAAAAGGCATTATTATACCTGGGGCCTTTTTCCTTAGTGAGTTGCTCTATTACTCGCCTCACTTTGTGTGGAGAAATAGAAGCTTGCAAGAATTCCTGTTAGGGTTTGGAAAGAGAGGGTAGTGCCACTGAGTTAAGCTATTTGGTGATTAGGTCTTCATCGGGGGCCTCCCCTTCTGGGGTGTACAGGGATTTGTAAAATTGGTGAAAGGCCTCCGCTATATCTCAAGTGCGGGTCACAATATCTCCCCCTGGAGCTGGCTGGAGACTTTGGATCATGCCTTAACTATTGAGTTGCTTGAGCCTCAAGGCTAAGAGACTACCTGTTCTTTCACTGGACTCCAGATAATGAAATTTCACTCTCTGCTAGTCAAGGTCAACCTGTTCAGCTAAAAGCCCAAAATATTGGGCCCTAAAGGCTTGTAGTTGGGTCCACGTATCGTGGTCGGCCGAAGCTGAAAGACAGTGTTCCCAGATTCTGGACCTGGGTGAGCAGACACTGTATTTGTTCAGATCTCTGCTTTTTCAACTTGGTGGTCAGCCTAATATATTTCTCCTTTCACCACGCATTTCGCCACACTCCAGAGCATATCTATGGCTTCCATGGTGCCCTCATTTTCCCGCAAAAAAGGCTTGTATGAAGTCAGAGAGGGTTTTAACAAACTAAAGATCTTTCAGATAAGTGGAGTTAATTCACCAAGCCCTATCTCTATCTTGTACACCTCCTAGTGAGAGTTCCATTGAGACCAGTGCATGGTCAGAAATCACTGTGGGCAAGATGTTGTAAGATAAACGTCCAGAAAGACTCGAGATGGTGATCAGAAAATAATCAATGTGAGAGTAGGACTTATGCTGGGGGAGAAAAAGGTGTATTGTCTGTCAGAAGGGTTTAGTGTTTGCTATGGATCTCCTAGGCCCAGTGAATCCATGAGCTCTGCAGTCTGTGTTGAGTTGGGGAGAGACCTTTCTGGCCTGGGCCGGATTTATCTAGATCTGGGTGACATACTAAGTTCCAGTCCCCACCAAGTATAATCTGGATATGTGAAAAAGCCAGTAATTGGGTCAAGAGAGCAGAAAATAACTCGGGAGAATCTATGTTAGGAGCGTAAATCCCACCCAATAGTATTTCTGTTAAGCTTAAGCGACCTTGTGGCAACAGGTATTGGCTCTCCAGGTCTATACATTCTTTTAGTAGTTGAAACGGGGTACCTCTTCAGATTAATATGCCTACCCCCCTTTTATTACTAATGCCTGTGCCAAATGCCTGACCAACCCATTCCCATCGAAAGTATTGTATATCTTCATGTTTGAGGTGGGTTTCTTGTAAAAACACCATGCACGGTTGGTACTTCTTAAGATGGCATTAGATCATGCATCTTTTACACTGGTCATTCACTCCCTTGATGTTCTAAGAGATAAATTTATATGCAGTCCCCATAACTATCCTTTGCAGTTTGTGATGCCTGTGTCTCCACCTGGTTAATTGCAAAACAATAGAGGACTCCAGCCCCCACAACCCCCCCCAAATCCCCCCCTCCAAACCCTCACTACCCTTCCTTTCCCTCCCGGTACTGAAATTACAGTTTGCACCTCTCTTGTGAGTATGGTTTCTCATCATCCAGCCCCTCCAGCCCTGGCCCCCAAATCGAGAACCAACAAAACAGCAAACTGAATTCAGTTCCAATACCCATACCCAAAGCACTCTTTACCCCCAGCCCTCTCAGCCAAAACTCCAGCAGTACTCTGCCTGTGATGAGTAACATCACCCAAGCAGACCCCAACCCTCCTCCCTCAGCTCAAATTGACTCCTTTGAAAAACAGACCTAAGATATAACAGTTTTTAGACACCGAAGAATAACATCCTAAGAAAAAACAAAAGAAGTAAAGAAGTAATGCAGAAACAGATCTAAACTCACCCCCTCTCCCCCCCAACAGAGGCATGGACAAAATCTGAGGAGGGAAACATCTTCTTGCAGAGCAAAATGCAAAGCTGGACCCAGGACTCCTGGGCTTGAATGGGTGCCATGCATAACGGTCAGATGAAAGGGCAAAGCGCCACCTCAGAATTACCCACCCCCCCCCTTTTCAAGGAAAATGTAGGGTGTGCAGATCCCATTCAAGTAAGGCCAGCGCAGGCCGCAGTCACTGTAGAACACATCCTGCACTGTATCCCTCTGGGACCCATGAGGCACCTCTTGCGTAATAAGTTCTGGGGTGCAAGGACTTGATCAGACCACATGGTGGAGAGGAAAGAGTTGCTTTCCTGGTCCCAACACAGATGGGCAGTAGGTTTAATGGCTTGGGGCTGCCGCTGCTGAAGAAATTTGTTGCCTTGGTGCCATGCGACAAAGTATCCCCAGCCCAGTGTTATGCCTGGCTGACTTTTCAGCTGGTTTGTGAGTCTCTGCTTTTTTTAAGGGGGGGGAGAAGAGGAAGAAACCAACCTCCTAACCCCTCACACCCTGGTTTTTCCAGACTCAACACCAGGACCTCCACAAAAGGGACCATGAAACATTCTACTCCTGCTCCCCTCCTGTGGTTTGCATGGGCATTGATCAATGGTCATGGTCATGCTCACTGCACCCAGTGCCCTACACATAGGAGGTTATAATAAACTCCTGGCAGCTGATAGAGGTGCCCGAGGAACCATGACCAGGACAGGAGGAGGAGACCTACCACAGTTCCCTACAGCCACCCCAGCCCCATAATGAACAAATCATAGCCCTACCTTGACCTTTCCAGCAGGAGGATGGCTAACTCACAGAGGCACTGTAGTCTGAAGCCAGAGCTTCATTCTCATCATGCTGCTTGTCCCACTCCCTTGCCTGTCTTCAGCACTGCAGCCCTCTAAGTCCATTATATGATGAGCCAAGATCCCTCTGTTGCAGCATGCAGTCCCATATCTCAGCACAGACAAAACTCAGTTAATGCCTTGATCAAAGCCCTTGCAAGTGCGAAAATACAGTCCTAATTTCTCTACTTAAAACAGAGCTACAGAAAAATGTCCACAGTTTGGCAACAAACTAATACAAAGCCATAACATCTTGATAAACCTCAGACAAGTTGAATCTACTGCACCATAGCAGGAGGCTGTCATTTTGGGGCTTGAAAAAGTTCGGGAAACAGATTAGGTAGTTCCTGCTTGGCCTGGTCTTCTGCTTCAAAGGTTTTCATTGTCCCACAATGATTCACTTGCAATCGGGATGGGTACAACATTTTAAGATGAATCCCCATGGCCAGCAACTTGGAAATCACACAGTTGAATTCTGCCCATTTCAATCTCACCAAACGGGCTAGATCCTGGGTTAGTCTGATCTTATTACCCTCCCATAATAATTCCTTAGTGTCTTTAAGTTTGGCTAGGATGTGAACCTTGTCCAAACAATTCAGCAATTTAAAGATCAGAGGATGAGGAGGTGAATTTGTAGGAGAAGTAGGTCTCAGTAGCCGGTGTGCTCGCTGGATGATATAGCTAGGGCCGTTGGGCAAAGGACCTGCTATCTTTTTGCAGAGCTTTTGCATGAACAGAATCGGGTTGTGCCCTTCCTGATCCCTCCGGCAGACCAAATAAGAGCAAGTAGTTTTGTCTACCATGGCCCTCTAAATCTTCGATCTTGTCCTCAAGTTTGGAGAGTTTCCTGTGCGTGGCTACTGTATCAGACTCTTGATGGGCCTTCCAATCCTCCAGAGAACTGGTTCTCGCCACTACATCTCTGACTCTGCGGGTAAGCATTTCATTGGCTTTTTGGAGTGCAGAAAGCGGACTGGTGATACTGAGGAAAGCCTCTTTAGTAGAATATAGTTCCTGAAGAAATTTCTCTTCAGATAATGGAGTGAGTGCTGCGATTGGCTTAGCAGCAGCCGTAGTTTGCAGTTTAGATTTTTTGGCTGCCTTGGCTTTCTCTGGCGTGGGTGGTGGGGTGTAAATCGGACCTGCAGACCTCATCTCTGCCTCCATTCATAGATGCAATCCTCCACAAAATTCCAACTGCAAAGGTTGGAGAGGGTAGCAGAATGCTACAATGGTACCATTTATTAGGAGATCTGAACTAATAAAAAATAAACCGTTTTTCGAGCCGAGGTATGGAGCCAAGAGAAACATGACCTACCCACTTAGATGCATCATGTGACACCCACCCCCCGTCAGTGCCAGAGTTACAAATACTAAACACTGCCACCTCTCTGTCATGGGCACAGATGTTGTCTGTCCACCTTTAAGGCACATTATGAAGCCTCTATTCCACCCCAACCCCCAAATCAGGCCCAGCAGCAGTAGCAACACTAAGCCACGTGCTGCTGCCCAGTCATTGTGAAAAAGGGTAACAGTGAGTCTGGCTCTGGCAGTGATACTACTGCTATCTTGTCACCTAAAAAGTCAAATTGTTTGGGGTAGGACACAGCAGATCAACCCTGCCATTTTGTAAACGCAAGTCAGTAGCACTACTACAGTATTTAAGCACTTTATAGTTTAGAAAAGTGCCAGTGAGGAGGAGACAGAAGCAGAGCTATTGGGAGACCCGAGATTGAGGTGGCAGAGGAGGGGGAAGCAAAAACACATGAGAAGGATGTGGCAAAAAGGCAGGAGAAAGCTGAGGAATCATGAGAGACTGAGATAGAGGGGCATAAGGCAGAGAAAGAAGATTACTCAAAAAGGAGGGAAAGCAGAGAGAAGAAGCAGGAGAGGAAGGAAGCACATGCAGGAAACATAGAAACAAACTGTGACCGCAGATATGCTATAGGTCTAGCAGCCTATCCAGAGTACCCACCCTGCCAAACTATGCTACATAGGCCCTAGTGACCATCCCTCATTTCTCCCCTTTGACACGTCCCCTTCCCTCTTATTAAAGCCATGTGCCTGTCTCAGCTTATCTTGAAACTGCCCAATGATTTGGCCTTAATCACTTCCTCAGGCAGTTTGTTCAACTTGTCCATCACTCTTTTGGCTAAAAAGTGTCTGCAGACATCCTTCCTGAACTTTTCTCTGGCCAGTTTCATTTTATTTCCTTTCATACCTGTATGTTTATGCTTCAGACAAATCTGGCCTTGTAATCCACTCTATTTATCTCTTTGAGGTACTAATAAGTTTCTATTTTGTCTCTCTCTCCCTCCTAGTCTCAAATGTGTACATGCCACGGTTTTGCAACCTATCCCCATAGAGTATGTCATCCACCGCCCCCCCTCCCCATTGCTCTGGATCATTTTATCCACCCTGCACTGTACTGCTCTACCTTTTCACAGTCCTTTAGCTGGTATGGGCTCCAGAATCTTTCACAGTTTTCCAGGTGTAGTCTTACTAAGGATCTGTATGGTTGTACAGGATCTCATTACCTCCATAACCTCCCTCTCACGTAAAGGCGAGCTATACATCCTGGGTGATGTAAACCAAAACTGGCTATCACCAACAACTGCCAAGACATGTAATGACATCACAGCCCTCAATCTCTCCGAACTCATCCTGGAACCCACCCACCTAAATCATAAAACCATTAACCACTCCCTGATAGACTGGGCTCTCACCTCCACTGAGTCTTTAAATCAGGCATCCTCCTGGATGCCCTCAGTGATCATCACCCAATCTTTGTAGTCAGGAAAGTCCATAGACCAAAACCACCACACTAAAACTCTGCGACTCTGCTCCTTCAGTTCCTTAAATCTTAGTCTCCTTCTTAATGAACTGGCCAGCTCTGATTGGTCCCCTGTTGCCTTTGCCCCTTCCATTGACCAAGCCTTTGCTTATTTTAAAGATAAATTTCTAACTACATGGAACTCCTACGGTCCATTCAAATGCACTAGAGTTCATGGCAACCATCATCCCTGGGTCTTCTCCTAGTTACTGACCGGTCACAGGGAGCGTGACAAATCTTGGAGGAAACATAAGGCCTCCCAGCTTCCCCCAGACTATGCCAGGTATCACATGTTAAGAAATGCCTGCACAAAAGCTAGCAGACTTGCCAAGTCTGAATATTTTAAATCATCTTTTCTCAAAAATATCAATTCCCCCTCCAAATTTTGGAAAGTGGTCCACTCCCTATTCTCCCCCACTTCACATCCACCTCCCCCTGTGCTTAAAACAAACAACTCATTGGTCTCTGAACCATGCACAGTGGCTCAAGAGTTTAACTCCTATTATACCTCTGGTGCCGCAGCACTTCTAAAGTCCCTCCTCTCTAACCTCCCCACTCCTCATCCTCCCACACCTAGCACTCAACCCATCCAGACCCACCCTTGCTTCTCCTTTTCTGCTGTCTCCCCAGAAGAAACACTAACGACCCTTCTCTCTCTTAATCCTTCCATAGGCTCATCGCCGAATGACCATGACCCTAAACTCCTGTACCTTTCAGCTTCTGCTATAGCTTACCCTCTCTCTTTAATCCTAATTCTTTCCTTCTCATCCTCATCTGTCCCTTCATCCTGGAAACATGAGGTGGTCCTCCCTCTCCCAAATGGTGGTGACCCCCCCTCCTCCCTTGCAAATTTTCAGCCAATCTTCCTCTTCCCTGCCCTTGCTAAACTCCAAGAACACCTGGTCCTCTCTCAACTAACCTCCTTCCTTGATGACTCTTCCTTTTTCACCCCATTCCAATCAGTTTTTTGGAAGAACCACTCCACTACCACCTCCCTACTCAGGCTCACTGATTCCATCCTCACCGGGATGGATAATGGCCTCATTCCCTCTGCCATCTTTGTTGACCTTGCCAAGGCTTTTGACACAGTCTCCCATGCCCTACTTCTTGACTCCTTTACAGCTGCTGGGTTGTCTACTTCTGCCCGAAACTGGTTTAGAGCATACCTCTCAGGCAGAACACAATCAGTCAAGATCCAGGATTTAGTCTCTTCCCCTCCCTATTTCCACAGGAGTTCCATAGATGTCCCACAGAGATCAGTGCTTGGACCCATTCTCTTCTCCATCTTCCTAAATGACTTGCCCTCAGTATGCTCCCCTTCCTCCTCTATCTACATGTATGCTGACAATACTGTCTTGTTCTCCTCTGGTAAATTCCCTGCTGATGTACTGTAGCAACCACCCTTCAGCATGACTTCTACCAGGTTCAGCTATGGTTTGCCTCACATCAGCTATTCCTAAATGCCAAAAAGGCTGTCTCCATGATCTTTGACACTAGGCAGAGACTCTCTAGGTTCCATCCTTTACTGTCTTTCCATGATGGTACAATCCTAGAGGACACCTCTTCATTCAGATACCTTGGGGTTTGGTTGGACCAACACCTCAACTTCTCTGGCCATATTGATGCCATTCTAAAAAAATTGTGCCCCAAGTTTGGTGCCTTATTTAGGAACCATAGTTGCATCCCTCCTATGGCCCCACGTGAACTACTCCAGAAAATGATCCTCCTCATTTTTGACTATTGTGATATAGTCTATGGTGCCGCTCCCAAATCCTCCCTAACCAGATTGGATGCTCTCTTTAACTCCTTCTGTCAATTTGCCCTTGATGAGCCATCATGCACTCATCACTGTGACCTCTACCATGCCCTGTCCCTTTCCCCGCCTGCCAATAGGTGTCTTACTCATTGTGCTGAACTCACTTCTAAATTTTGGTTAGGAGAACTTCCCTCCTACCTCTCATGCTCACTCTCTTACCCCCTCCTACTCCATCAGGTCCTCTGACACTCGCACTTTGTTGATCCCCCGTCGAACCACTCTCATCGGTCAGTCAGGCTTTATCCATCATTTCCTGCAATTCTGGAAATGCCCCCCCCCAGATATGGCACTCCTCCTACTCCCTTGCCCATGCCTTACATAACTTTCTCTCATCTAACTGCTCCTGCTTTAACCCTTCTTAACTGTCCTCCTATGCCTCTGCTCCTCTCCATGACTCACATCCCGTATTACACCTTTCTCCTCTCCCTGAGCCTGCTTCTCAGCATGCTCTGCTCTCCCTTCACTGCTTACCTCCTAACTCCTACCCCTAACCTTTTTGTCCATTACCAACTTGCCCCTGCTTAGTTTAGACCTCTGGCAGAGTTCTCAGCATCCTGGAGGGGTCTAGCACTGGGCAAGCCTCCTCCTTCCCCTCCCCCCCTCCTTTCTACCCGACTTGTCCTTGCTTAAATTTGCCCTCTATCAGGATTCTTAGCACCTTGGCGATGTCTACTCTAAGGTAAGTTTCTTCCCTCCCTCCTTCTTTATTCTTTTCCTCTTGTATTCCCCCATTTTCCTTCTGCCCAACTTGTCCTCGCCTAATTCTATCCCCTGGCAGGGTTCTCTGCATCCTGGAAAGGCCCAGCACTGGGCAATAACTCTTTCTTCAGTCCCTTTCCCCCTACATCCTTTATACCCAACTAGTCCTCACCTGATTCTGTGCTCTGGCAGGGTTCTCAGCATCCTGGAGTGGCCTAGTCTTAGGCAAGCTTCCTTTTTCCCTCCTCTTCCCTCCTTTCCCTTCATCCTTTCTTTTCTCTCTTCTCCAACTTGTCCTCACCTAGTTCTGCCCCCTGGCAGGATTTTCAGCATCCTGGCGGGGTCCAGCATTGGGCAATGACTCTTTCTTCCCTCCCCATCCCCCTTCCCCTCCATCCTCTCTATCTAGCTTGTCCTTGCTTGACTCTGCTCTCTGGCAGGATTCTCAGCATCCTGAAGAGGCCTAGTCTGAAGCAAGTTTCTCCCACCCCTCCTCCTCCTTGCCTTTACCATCCACTCTACTAACTCTACCCAACTTGTCCTTGCCTACTCCTGCCCCTTTTTCTAAGTCCTTTTTTTATTCCGCCACTGGCAGCGATCTCCGCACTCTGAAGGGGCCAGTTCAAGGTATAGCTCATCCTTTCCTTCTCTATCCCTTACCTCCACCACTCTCCTGACCCCTCTCTACCCCTGCACTTAATCAAAGGAATTAGTTCACTTGTGCTAATAATTTGCACTTTTTGTTCTGTCTGAGGTGCTCCCAGATTGCACTAGCCCTGTGTTAACTTGCCCTTCACAACAGATTTTTTTTTTGTTCACTTTTCTCCAGTAATGTTCCCCCCTTCTTTATCCTCTCTTTCCCCCAGCTGGTTTACGCTGTCTACACCTCTACCCTCCTTGATGTCCCCCCACTGGACCTCTTTCATTCAATAATTGCTAAATAATCTGCCTGTAATTGTGATCTATTCCTGCAAGGAGTTGGCTCCAAGGCTACATTAAATGCCTGTACTATGTTCCTCAGATATGTCACTTGTAATTAAATGCATATTCCACAGATATGATATCTTTAATTGTATGTTATGTCACAAATGCGACTGTGTGATTATTTATATTTTTTAACTGTATGTCATGTTACAAATGTCTAATTCTTTATCCGATTGTCCCCCCCCCCCCCAGGTCTCACTGGGAGACAAGCAACTTGATGTTCAGTGTGCCTTCCTGATGAAACATTTCAATAAATAAATAAGTTGCAGGATCACTTCCCAGCTCTTGCTGCTAATTCTCCTCCTCCCTAGGCTCTCAATCATCCTATTTCCCTTCACCTCAGTATTGTTGCAGTGTGCCACGGATTTCAGGTATTCTTATATTATAACCCTGAAGTCTTCCCCTCTGCAGTGCTTCCAATATCTCTCTCCCATAGAGTAGTGTGCCCTCAGATTCCAATGCCCCAGTAGGTGAGAAGGGGCATGGCTCTGGAATTTATCCAGAAAGATCTGCAAAAGACTAAGCTTAATGACTGGCATTGTATGATGCAAACTTTTCTTTACAGGTGTGCATGTAGGACATACAGTGAACTGTTTATAGTTAAGGCTGTAAGAAATTCATGGGAAAAATTACCATTTTTCACAGCACCCACACGGTAGAATATGCCACTTTTCACAGCCAGCCCACATATTCCACAGATAATATAAAAAAATGCATCTAAATTTCCTATAATTATGTACTTTAATTTAAATGTACTGTTTTTTGTTCAACATTCGCAAAAGACAAAAGTTCTTCAGCGGCTCTTGTCGCCTTGTTTTACATTTAAAATTAAGTATGCTCCTGTTTCTGTGGAAAAAACGCATGGCGCACTGTGTGAAAAACTCCGGAGTGGGAGTGTATGAAAGAAAAGTGCAGGTCAAGCTTTTCTACAAAACCCTGGTGGCTCCAACATTTAAAGGTAGGGGGTAGTTTTAATACAGGAGCGCGCTCGCTCCTTGAGCACTGTCTCTGTCCCTCGCTGCATCATTGCATCCATCTGAACTTAAACAAATACCGCAAGTGAGTGGAGAAAGAAAAAGGAGATGGACAGTGGTTTGTGACTCGGGGTAGGGTGGCATTGGTAAATTACAGCCACCTGCCCGAGAAGATAAAGAAAATGAGTTTATTTTGCAGACCGCTCGGTTCACACACCCGAGCAGAAGGATAGAAAGGTGCTCTGCCTTTTTGTGCAGTTTTTTTTTTAAATAAGGTGGCAGAACAGAGAAGAGACTGTTTGCAGAGGTAGAGTACGAGCATTCACTTGTCGCTTGTGCTCGGTTGGTCTCTCTCTCTCTCACTCTATTAATGAGTATATCAAAGGTCACTAACAAGCTGCAATTAAACTATTGCTCTATAGGATCACAGCTAATTAGTTTGCATGATATAATAGGAGAGAGGCATTTTTTAACTACAGGTACTGACACATACATTTGTAAAACTGCTCCGATGCACAGCAGAACAAAGACATCTGTCAATTTCACTCTACCGCCTGTAAATCACAGTGATTGTGAAATCCGTGCATGAATTTCTTACAACCTTATTTATAGTGTATGGGAGAGCCTTATTGTATGCCATTTTCAATTAAAACACAGGGCTGTTGTATCGATGTGAAGTCAGGATGCTGTTGTGCCATCTTGAGAATGTCACATCAGTGGTATAACAGCATTGGTCAACATTGCGCATGTGCAGATCTTTCAATGCGCTGTACTCTGTGAAATGACTGTCACTGTGAATACTGGCACCAGAGCAGAACCACGTGAAGCAAACTAAGTAAGGGCAGTAGACATTTATTTAAAAAATGCTATCTGAGAGTGAGGGCAATGTTTTATAAATAACACTTTTTATGTGAGAGCGGGGGGACTGGGATGGAATGGAGCTTGTTCTTCAGATGGGTGGGGGGTGACGAGTGACAAAGCCAGAAAGTTGCACTGCTAAGTGAGCAGCCGCTGATTTTATTGTTGCCCCATGCACTATACCAGATAATGGATGGGCTTCACTCTGGAGGTTTACATTGTTGTCATAACAACCTCTCAAAGTGAACAACATTGTTGTTGTTCACTGTTGCCCATCCATTATCCTCTATATGTATGGAACTGCTTCCTAAATGGCCATACAGGGCAGGACCTGTGCAGACTTAATTAGAGTTTCCATCTGCATCTTTATTTCTAACAATGAGCTCAGCTGGGCTCATATGGTAATTGAGTCTAAGGGGGCCATGTGCCTATTGCTATATACATTTATGCTCTCCCTAGAGAGTGAAAGGACTTTTAAGTTGAGTAGTGTTCATTGATCATGCTTGATTTTTGTAAATGAATATTACTAATGTTTACAGAAAAGGCACTAACTATGCATACATACCTACAAACAACGTGGTTATTGTGATTAGGCTTATAATTATCACAGCAACCTTGAAGCTGGTCATTTCCTTGCATTAATAACCAGCTGGAAGGAGGTGGCCTTAGCTGCACCTCTGGTCACTCATTCCTCATACTGATCATGAATCCCTTGGAAATAACCGACTTCTCAGTTGTTATAAAATTAAAAAAAAACAACGAAAACAATAGATCTCCCATGGCTGTTTTGAATTTGAAAGTAGCCAGGTCAAAGTGTGGCCTGACAATACATATTTTTATTTCCAATTTGTTGACTAGGATAAGCATACTGTGCCAGATCTCATTTCCAGTAAAGTTCTAGTAGTAGAGGCGGAGGAAAGAAGAATCCTGGACCATACCACCTGCTACTTTTGGGACAGAGGAATCTTGTAGAAGAATGGTATGAGCCAACACTGTAGGTTCTGGGAAAATCTATTCTAATATACCTTTTGATTCAAACCTTAAACATTTTTTTAGAATACTCTTTTCCCTTTGACTTTCATAGAAGATACAGAGCTGAGAGCAACCAGCATTCAAGAAAGACTTCTCCAAGTGACATGTGATCTTTTATGTAAAAGAAATGGAGGAACCAAGACCTTCCAGGCATTGCTACCGCCCTCCAACCTCTGTGGATCATCTAGGGTTCCACTGGGTGGGGGGGGGGAATGCATCCCTCCCTCAAACCTGGAAGGTGTGCGAATGTGTGGCACAACCCTACAGCTGCAGCAGCTCCTGGGTATTCGGTGCAGAGGTCCCAGTTTTATAAACTAGGGCACAGGGTCCCTGATGCACTTGGAGTTTGCTACACCCATAGATCACTGCAAATTGTGGCAATCTATGGGCTGTCTGAAAAGTCAGCCCCTGGAACAGACTGCCAGCAGAAGTGGTGGAGGCAAAAACAGTAGGGTGCTTCAAGCATGCATGGTATACATGTAAGGGAATATTAGTGAATAGGCAGGGAGGGGGAGGGTCACTGGAAACCAGTTAGGGTTTGTGGAGCCACAAGTATATCACTGTACACTTTGATACCATGTGATCAGGGTCTAAATGCCTGTAGGTTCTTTTCAGAGAATCTGATATATTCTGAACACATCACAATAGAATTTATATTGAAGGGCCTGGAGTCTGTACTTAAGCATTATGCATCAGAATTTAATGACCAACGTTTCTTGCAGCTCAGTGGCACAGCAATAGGGACCAGCATGGCACCAAGTTATGTTAATTTGTTCATGGATTGGTGTGAACTTCTGTTTGTCAGTATTCCCATACAGAACCCATATTTTCAGAATGTGACCAATTGGTATAGATATGCTGAGGATTGTTTGCGCATTTGGCAGGGAAACAAGCAACTGATACCTGAGTTTATAGGATGGTTGAACAATAATTGCCTGAATTCACAATTCACATACTCTTATAGCAAAGAGAAACTGACATTCTTAGATTTAGAGCTACAGAGTATACCAGGTAGTCCTATGAAAATGAAATATTTCAGAAAAGAGACTATGACAAATATATTACTTAAAGCAGACAGTGCCCACCTCCCCTTCCCCCCAAACTCAAGAACTCTATCCCATACAGTCAGCTTCTGAGATGCAGGGGAAACTGCACCAGAGAGGGGTATTTTTTGTTTCAAGCCGAAGAGTTAGAAACAGGATTTGTAGACAAAGGATATGACAAGACATTACTCCACAACACTAAACACAAAGTATTGCAAACAGACAGACAGTCACTACTTATCCCCATAAGAAAGAATGAAAATACAAAGGGTGAGCCTCTATCTTTTATTACAGAGTTTAATGATGTATCAGGAAAAATAGGCAACATTGTACACAAGGACTGAGTAATACTGACCAGTGACAGAACAATGCATAGGCTGTTGGCACTAAACTCAGGGTAACATTTAGCAGGACACCCATTATCTAAGACTGGATAGTA
The DNA here is from genome assembly GCA_016271365.2 of Neoceratodus forsteri. Taxonomy (NCBI): domain Eukaryota; kingdom Metazoa; phylum Chordata; order Ceratodontiformes; family Ceratodontidae; genus Neoceratodus; species Neoceratodus forsteri. Next base: position 993,503,920 of record CM057449.1, read on the forward strand.
CACAACAGACTGAGTAAAGAGACAGCTCAGGTGGGTGTACATACCTGGTTACCAACCAGGACAAACGGCTTTTTAAAATGCCATAGATGCATGATATGCAAATTTGCTCTACAACAGAAGCTATTCACACACCATGTAGAACTTCACAACACCGTAGACATCAGAGAATGCATCACATGTGATGCACTTTTTGTTGTGTATGCATTGTGGTGCACTTGTAACCTACTCTGCATTGGGTGCACCACTTGGCCACTGAAGAAAAGAATGCAGGAGCATGTCAGGTCTATCACAAATGGCAGAGAGGACACCCCTGTGGGGGTCCACTTCTCATATCACCATTACTGTGAACCTAAACATGAAATTCATAGGGATTGAACACGTTGCACCCATGCCCAAAGTGGGTGATAGAACAAATAAATTGCTCCAAAGAGAAAGATTTTGGATCTTCACACTAAACAGTGTGAAACCCCAAGGACCTAATGACAGTTGGGACATAAAACCATATCTGAAGAAATAATTAGATAATTCAATTGTTTAGCGAGGATGCTCCATGTTATAAATATTTAATTTATTTATTGAATTCTTGGATTACAACCTTTGAGCTACCAGCTCATTTACAAAGGTTCCACATCAGGACATAGAAAAAAAGAGGGCAAATTACAGTTACAAAAGAATCACAGGCATATACAGGTGCTAGAAACTACCGACAGTGCAGGTCCTTGATATGGGTAGCAGAGGGGATGGGATAACAATGGATTGACAGGTTTAGCAGCTACTGAGCAGAGCTGGAGTAGAGGAGTAGAGGGAGAAGGAGGTGGTGAGTAGACCTGGATAGGTAGTGAGTAGGAGAGAGTAGAGGTGAGAGGTAGCGGTTCCTTGGGCTCGGGAAACCTTGTTTGGAGATGGGTGGGGGGGATATGCTAAGATGGGGCAATTGGGGAAGGGGAGGTTAGAGTGCCCAGGTAGAATAAGACAGGGGAGGGAAAAGAGTGGGGGGTGGAGGAAGAAGGAAAGAGTGGATAAGTAGCTTGTTGGGCCATACAGAAGAGCATAGTTGGGGTAAGCAGGATGTGTTCCGGGAGGCAGTGGTCAGAGGTAGCAAGAGCACTGCATACAGCTGGACAGGTGAGTTTTAAGCACAGATTTGCAAGGGCCTATTTTACTGATGGAGACTATCTCAGGTGGGAGAGAGAGCTGAACCAGAGTGGTGCTCGGTATTCAAAGGAATGCTGCCCTTGAGAGGTGCGACGGAAGGGAACCTTGACAGAGGGTTTGTTAGATGTCCTTGTAGTCCTGGCAAGTTTGACCTGTTGTACGAGGGAACTGGTGGCAGTGGGCAGCAGGCCAGGACCGCTTTTTGGGCAAGAAAGTAGACTTGGTAGCAGGCCCTGTCGCTTAAGTTTAGCCAACCCATTTGTGAATAAAGACTGCAGGTAGGAGTGAGACATGGTGCTCTTAGGGCTAGTCTGCAGGCTTTATTAAGTGTGGTGGTGAGCCGCTTGTGGTTGTTGTCTGGAGCAGCACTATAGATGGCGAGCCCACAGTCAATTGTTGAGAAGACTGAGAAGGTGATGGCAAGCCAAAGGGCTTGATTGGTGAGGCAGTTGCGGTGTTTGTACAGAAGACCTATCTTTCTGTTAGCTGATGTGGCAACGTGGTCCATGTGAGAAGAGAAGGAAAGAGAGCTGTTTAACATGAGCCCTAGGTACTTGAAGCTAGGGACTATTTCAAAGGCTGCACTTTGTTTAGTACGGATATTCATTGTGAATGTCTTGTGGCTGCTATGGGCTGGGGCAAAAAGCATGGACTTAATTTTTTTGTGGTTAACAAGTAACTTGGCTTCGGCAAACCAGTCCTCTACTTTGTTAAAGTCCTGCTGTAGAAGTTGTTCTAGGGTGGCTGGGTCTGTGTGGCTGGAGTAGATAACCGCATCATCTGCGTAGAGGAGTATTTAATGTTGACATTCTTGTGGAAGGTTGTTTAAAAAAGGCTAAATAGGAGGGGGCTCAGGATGGAGCCATGGAGGATCCCGCTGGAAACTTGCAGGGGATCCAAGAGCGTGTTACTTATTTTTACCCTTTGTACACTGCCTGTGAGGTAGATCCTGAACCAACCCAGGGAATTGACTGATAGCCCTGTTGGATCTAGTTGGGCTAGGAGGAGGTCATGGTTGACTGTGTCAAAGGCCCTGGTGAGGTCAATGAAGGTTGCACCCACCAAGTGCCCTTGATCAAAGGCATTGTGAATGAATCCCATGAACTCCAGCAGTGCAGTACCAATGCTGTGGAGTTTTCGGAAGCCATGCTGTTGTTGGCATTGGAGCTGATATTTTTCACGGTGGTCGACCAGTTGGTCGTAGACTATATGCTCAAAAGCTTTTGACAGTGGAGGGGACTATTGATATTGGATGGTAGTTGGTATGGTCAGTCATGGTACCAGCTTTGTGGACAGGGGTTACAACTGCAGCTTTCCAGAGTTTTGGGAATGTCCCAGTTGTGAGGGACAAGTTAATGATTCTGGTTAGGGGAGTTAGTAGTTCTTCAAGTGTAAGGGAGATCAGTTTTAGATCTAGGCCCTCAGCACTGTGCCTAGACTTACCCAGGACTTTGGAAAGGTATTTTTTCACTTCAGTTTTGGAAATTACCTTAAGGTAGAATGGGGGGCATGATTTACTGGTAGTGTTCATTGAGGGTTTTGTAAGTTGTTGCCTGCAGAGCTGAAGATGTTGGGGGAGTACAGCACTGAGGTCAGTGAAGGTTTTATAAAAAGATGTCAGCGATACATTTGGGGTCTTGTGTAGTGGTCCCTTCATAACTCAGCAGGGTGGGTGTAGAGGTATCCTGCTTTCCAATGACCGCATTGATGTTCGCCCAGAATCTACAGCCATCACCCCAGGAGGAGATTAGCTCAGATCTGTAGTGATTGGCTCTGACTTGGTGTATGGCCTGGGTGCATTTATTCCATGCAGCCTTGTAGTTTTGCTTATCACATTCTGCAAGGGCACTTTTGTATTTATGCCAGAGGAGGTCCCTGAAGCTCATCAGGGCAAATAGGTGGGGGGGGTGATCCAGGTTTTGTGGGTGCCATTGACTTTTCTTTTGGATATGAGGGCATAGATATCACAGACAGTATTGAAAATTTCTATGAATTTTGCTAGTGCTCTATCGACGTCATCCGCAGTTAGGATTGGGACCCATCACTATTGTTTCAGGTGCTGCTTAAAGCACCAAAGCTTGCCCTTTTTTAGCATGCAGGATATTATGACCTTTGCTGGTGGTTTAGGAGCCTTGTTCGACCAGTAGAAGATGACTGGTGAGTGATCACTTATGAATTCTGGGAGCACTTTTAGACTGGAGACCCAATCAGGGTGGTTTGTTAATACCCAGTGTAGCAGAATACGAGTGCCCATTCTATAATTTGCTCGGGTGAGTTGGTCCACTAGCTGTCGGAAGTTGATTGAGGAGACTGCGTCCTTGAAGGTGGCAGTGTCTTGTGATAACCAATTTATGTTAAAATTGCCCAGAACTATGACTTCATTGTTGGAGCGAAGGTTAGTTAGGTGCTCATGCAGTACTCTAAAGCCTTCGGCTTGTTCTCTGCGGGGGTATGTAGACTGAGACAAGTGTGATGCCCTTGTCCTGAACACCAAGGGTTAGCTGCACATTCTTTCCTGTATTTAACTATGGAAGACCTATCCCCTGAAGATGATTTTTTTATGTAGAGAATGCAGCTGCCACCCTTTTTGCTGAGCCTGTCAAGCCAGAAAGGGGTATACCCTTGGAGTTTGACTTATGCGTCCGTAGTCCTAGGTGCAAGCCACGATTCAGTGACAGACAGGATATCTGGGTTATGCTGAGCCACCCAGGCTTGCAGCAGGTCCAGTTTAGGGAGGAGGCTACAGATGTTAATAACTGCTATGGAGATCAGATGCATGTTCCCAGGTATTACTGTGTCTTGGGCCAGGGTTAGGGTGTACATTGCCTGACACCAATAGTAGTAGCCATGCTACCCTGACTGCATAGAGCTTGAGCTGTTTAGTAGAGCATGATGGGTAGCGGCAGATGTGGACTTGCGGTCTAGCCATGCATACAACAGGTATTGTGGTTATAGTGGGTGGCGGGATTGGGTAGCAGATGCCAGAGGTTGGCCAGCTTAATGAACCTGCCAGTAAGAGGAAGGCTGGTATTGTGAGGCCTTGAGCAGATGTTGAGTTTGGGAGCCCATTCCTATGTATTGGCAGGGGCTCCAGGACTGTATTATTGCATCCATTGTATAGGGACACAGGGAGCAACAGGGCAGCAAGTATAAGTATAGTGAGCCAATTAGCTGAGGACAGCATGGTTATAGTTGCAGTGTGAAGCATGGGTCAGTAGAGGGTAGTGCACTACTGAACTAGATGCTGACCAAGGTAGCTTGTGTTGTTTAGACTTTTGAGGTCCACCCCTGCAGACCAAATGACGTAATTAAGGTGGAGCCTGCCTCAGTGTGGTATGGCTTTAAGAGGTGGAGCCCGAGAAGTGGTATGGTACAGCTTTAAGGGGGGGTGCTTAGATCTTAGTCTTTAAGTTTAGACACAGATAATAGCCTTACATCTAAAATAATGGGGTATATGCAATAGTATGCAGCTTCCTGCTTTTTTTCAGCTTGAATACAACCCTATGGTAATAATGCATGCCTCATGATGGTTACCCTTAAAATTATGTTTGTCCAAAAATTAATGTTGGAGTCAGAGTCACTAAGTATTAGTACTAGAAGTAAAGTATGATTATGATTTCATGCTGATAACTCATATTCTTAAATCTTTATTTAGACATGTTTTTTATACATACAAAATTCCTGATGATATAAAGAGTATTGTAAATGTAGGATTTTTATCAAACAATGGTTGCCGACTGTTTTACTCTGCTCCTTCTGCTTAGATGTCCTCTCCCCAGGCTCCTTCTATTATGCTGGTGAAACTGATTTATCCTGAGAAGCCTGGCAGAAGTATACAGTCACTAATTTCAAGCTACAGGGGGCTCATTTCCACTTTAAGTACTGGTAACTGATTATGCACTCCCATTCCTCAGTAAAATATACTTTTATTGTGACTGCTCCTTCCATTTTGAATTAATAAGAATTACTCCGAAATGTAAGAATGCAATATTGTAACCATTGAAGCTAATCAGAGTGAGTTAACACAGAGACATTACTTTTGCTTAAACTTCAGCTATTTTGTTACTTTAATTGTATGTATGTTTCTTTAATTAATTTGTCTGAAATAATTATTATTTCTGAGCTGGACTTTAAAAGAACCATATGTCTCCCACATAGCCATGCTCCCTGACGAAGCATTTAGTCAACTGAAGCACCGGGGCTTAGAGTAGGCATTGTGAGTCTGTCCACAGATTTCTGAATTGTAATAATAAGCATTAAAACTTTTGTTTATTTATTTGTACATTTTGGATTTACAACCTTTGAGTCAGAGACTCATTTACAAAGGCACCTCGTCACAGAGAGGACAAACAGTGTCACATAATTCAGGATACAATCAGTGTTACATAGATTATATACAATGATTACACATGATGAGTAACAAGGAGTTGCTATATATTGCAGAGTCTGTGGCTTCTTCAAATTTTGAGTGCAAGGGATATCCTGAAACTTGTAGGGTCTGTGGAGACAGACTGGGCAGGGACCATCTAGGCAGACAGGGTGGGCCAGGTGGTCTTTTTCTGCTGACAAATTTGTTTTTGTGTTTCTATAATTGCAGTGTAGACTCTGTTCCCTTTTCAGTGTTAATTTGGAACTTCGAGCACAGTAGGCTTGAATGTTTCTTGCAAAATACCAGCATTTATTTGCAGGGTGTATGTACACATGTGGTGCAGGTGCGAGAGGAGTTTGCAACTGGGGCCCATGTCATGCTGATCCAGCCGTGCACCCCTCAACCTGGCCTGTTTGGGTGTGTGCCAAGTCACAGGGCACCTCTGCTGGGTGCCTCCACATGTCCCTCCCACTACTGCCATGCTCCCCTAATCCCTCATGGCACAACCAAGGCTCAATCAGCCCCATGTCACCTCCTTCTAGGTCCCCCCCCCACAATCACCACCCTGCAAGACAGTGGCAAAGGGACCTTGGGCCATCTCCTGGCTAGTCTACAGTGAGACCCCACTTGTGACCATGGTGGGGCTTTTTGAATGCTGAATAAGGGGATGGTCCAGCCCCACCGTGGCATAAACCCGCTTGCCAGCAGACACAAAGGTGCTTATGCTGCAAGGGTGGGACAGGACAGTTTCGGAGCAAGGCATTCCAATTTCAATGCAGCCTGCATTCGAAAATCGAGATTGCTACAAACTAGGACACAAGGTGCCACTTGCATCACAGCCATTTGATGCAGGCACCTTGCATCATAGATTTTCTTTTGAAAATTGAGCCCCAGTTGTCTACCACAGTTTCTGTGATGTGGTGTTTCCTCACATCCCTCTTTAACCTGTTCCCCAGCCTCACTGCATGCCGCCCCCCTCACTGCATGCCCCCCTCACCCTGGAGCTCTTCATCCTTTAAAAGAGATGTCCCTCCCTTTCTTTTCTTAACTGCCACAGCTAATACAAACCACAATAAAGCAAATGCTTTAAGTGTAAATAGATGTTCTTTATCTCAAGTTGCCGTAGTGGTATAATAGTATAAATACAGATTTAGCAATATCAACAATACATTTTCATCTATTCCTAAGTATTTCAATTAGGACCATAATATTGGTCTGGAAAGAATTAAAAGTGGCTCTAAGATCAGCAGATGTAAATACAATTGTTTTTCTTCTCTGGATTATTACAGTATCTACTATATTTTCTAATGTGTGTTAAACTTTCCACAACAAGTTTGAGGCAGTAAAGGAGCCATGTCACTTAAAACTATCTAACCACTTCCACAGGCCCTGGTGAGAGAGATTACTGCAAGTTTTTTGCAGAAAAATTATTTGAATACTTAACTGGAAGTAGCATAGGCAGCTCTATCTGTAACAAAGGTCAGTCACACTGGTACGAAGGCAAGGTTTGGGCCGGCAGGCTAGTCTAGGTGTTCATGTAATGAGCTGTGAATGAGTTTGGTACATCCAACAGACCTGTGTTTGATTCCCATAGCCTCTGTTTGGATACTGTGTGACCCTGAGCAAGTAACTTAATCTCTCCAGTGCTTCTGGGCCACTACTGAAAATCAGCATTATGCCTAGTGTGCATTACCCAATTACCAAAGATTATGTCTAATTAAATATTCATGAGCTTAGCAAGGCTCCTGACTGGTTACTGGAGTGGCCATTAATGTCTTAGAAATGACCGCTCCAGCTGCCAATTAATGCTGTGCAGCATGAGCTGCTTACACTACTCTGCTCAAAACCTGTACGGAAGTTCAAAAAAGAACGGTAAAAACAAAAGTTTTTATTGTGATTAGACTTTTAATAACCTAGCAACCTTGAAGCCAGTCATTTCCTTGCATTAATGACTAGCTGGAAGGAGGTGGCCTTAGCCCCACCTCTGGGCAACCATTCTCCCACCTGATCGTGAATCCTTTGGAAATTACTGGATTTTCAGTCATTATTGCTTACATGAAAATAAAAGAACAAAAACAATAGATCTGCCATGGCTGTTTTGAATTTGAAAGTAGCCAGGTCAAAGTGTGGCCTGACAATACATATCTTTATTTCCAATTCGTTGACTAGGATAGGCACACTGCATCAGAGCTCATTTCCAGGAACGTTCTAGTGGTAGAGGTGGAGGAGTGAAGAATCATAGACAATACCACCTACTTTTTTTGGGACAGGGGAATCTTGTAGAAAATGGTACGAGCCAACACTGTAGGTTTTGGGAAAATCTATTCCAACATACCTTTTGATTCTGACCTTAGAATTTTATTTTTAGAAGACTCTTCCCTCTGACTGTCATGGAAGATACAGAGCTGAGAGCAGCCCACATTCAAGAAAGGCCTCTCCAAGTGGCGTATGTTCTTTTATGTGAAAGAAAGGAAGGAGAATTGTTTTTAGCACTGTGTAAGTGTACTGTAACTGTGTGGAAAGTTATTTTCCAGGAAAGCTATGTGGTAAGACAGTGTATGCTTGTGCAAGGCATTAGTTAGACAAGAAGGGAACAGCCCAGTGTGAGTTCATAACAGACTGGTGGCAGTGAATGAGTGGTGTTTCAGCCTGTTGGCAGTGGGTGAGAGGATGCATCACAGACTGGAGGAAGTGAAGGTATGGTGGAAAAGTCTGCTGGAAGTGGGTGAGAGGAGTGCATCATATAGGGGTGGGAGCAAAGGTACGGTGGCACAGCCTGCTGATAGTGTGTGAGAGGAATGAACCAAAGACTGGTTGAAGTGAAAATATGGTGGCTCAATCTGTTGGTAGTGGGTGGTAGAAGAAGTGTATCACAGACACGGTGGCTCAGCCTGCTAGTAGCAGAAGAGAAGAGTGAGTCACTGGCTCTCACTATGCCACTGGATGATATATTTTTGGCAATTATATCATTATGGTTGTTCTTGTTTCAAATAAAACTGAAGCTAAAAGGGTATTTAATCATGTAATGTACATGATTAAGTTTTTCATTAGAATAATTGTGTGAGGCTCTTAATTCTTTCATGTTATGTCACATACTAATTATGTGTGTACTATGAGTTGCTGCATACCTATTTTCTGCCTTCCACAGGACCCATATGATAATAAAATGATGTTCTCATTAAGGCAATTCCTGGTGTAGAAATCTTTTTTATTTTATGTTACAATTTTATTTACTTAAGACAACCCAGCTGAGATGAAATGTCTAGTTTTCAACGGGTCCTTCTTCTACCTACTTTTGCGGCTGAGTGGACTGGAGCCTAGGGAAGTTATTGACTTGCTCAAGGCCACAAATTAAGTATTTAGCACTAGCTGGTTTAAAACTGAGATCTGCCAGTTTTCAAACCAGTGATCAAACCTCTAGACCACACTTCTTCCCACTACACTGCCTCACAGTTAAAAAGATAAAAAAGGGGTAGGATTCACAAACAAAATTGGAACTAAGTCCCACACCACAAGGGCATTTGCGGTCCAAAATCCCCGCAGCTGCAGACAGTGAAATACACAGCCACAACACTTGTGGCGGAAGGTATGACTGGTCTGATGAGCCATAACAGAGGTCCACAGCGGCGGAGATCTCCCGTGCAACACCACCCACAAGCAGCCGTAAATCATGGAGCTGGCCATAATCTGGTTCCACCATTGTGAATACCCACAGCTGTAGGTAACCTGCAGAGCTGCAAGTGGCAACCCACTTGCACCCAGTTTTTCCTGCAACTGCAGGTTTATTGGGCGGTTCGTGAATCTAGGCCAAGTTGTTTATGCAATATACATACAGTACAAGCATAATGACCAAAACTGATATTTCAACTTATTAAATACTAACCCACAAACTAAATGGTACAGTTAATGACACTGCAAAATTACAGCCAAAGTGTTACGCTGCATGGCCATCAGTCAAGTCGTATGGTTATACTGCATGTAAATGCTTTCTTGTCTTTGTTTTGTAACCAGCTATCCCAATAATGTCAGCTGAGTCTGTTGCAAAATCATCTATCACCAGCTCAAATGAATTATCCTGCCTAATGATCTTAAATATTACCCCCTCATCTTTTAGTAGTACCTTTTGTTTATAAACACAGAGTGATTGTTGGAACAATGCTGCAACAGAACCACCCCTAATTCCCTGGGTTGACTGACTGGCATGTTTTATCAATGCCACCACTAATATAGTTGCAACTTACTCACAGTTGCTCCCTTGTTGTCCAGCCACAGGCTCCTGCTCACACAATACTAGGCCACTTAGAAATAAGAATCCCCTTTAGTAATTTCCAGGTACACCTTGCCCTACTGTATATCAGACTTGGGCTTAATTTTTATGTTGGTACTGCTCTAGAGAAAGAGCAACCGGCTAGCCAGAGCACTTGCAGGTATCTATTGAATGTAAAACAATATTTATGCAACATTTACAAGATATACAGCAAACCAAGAGAGAATAAAAACAAAACTGAGAACTTTAAATAAACGTGTTTTGAGCACGAAAGTATACATATGAAAAATGTTAACTGAATGGGCTAACATTCTAAGTTTTTACCCTAGGCCCTTAGAAACGCCAGCTGCACTCTCTCCGAACGAATCACAGCTACTTCTTTTTTTAACTGTATATATTCTGTAAATTGTATCATTTTTTTTTAAATAACTCAATACAAGATTATTGCCTGAGAAAGGCAATACATCATTTCCAGACTATACTGCCTTATTCATTTAGAAATCATGTGTTTTATTTCTGATGTTGTGGCATATGGGGGGATATCCACCTAACAGTGAATAATGTCCAGATATGTTTTAATATTAGCCAGCATTGATCAAACTATGGTATGAACACACATAGTGTGTACTTGTGAGATAACGCCCTTATGCAACTTGAAAACAAGCTGGTGACATGCTATACTTAATATTTATTATGTGGTGATTTATTCCCACTTTGGAACTTTACCCACCTTTAAATCCATGCATGAACAGTGATAGAAATATTTACCCCTTACTTATCAGAGCACTAAATAACTTTTTTAGACTATTTTAAGTTGATTCTTAAGCTAGAGTTAACTTTTTTGAATGTGCAATCCAAACAGCAGCTGTAATCAGGAACTGCAGAATTTACTTCACCACAAAACAGAGTGAAATTGCATTACGGACAGTATTGTAAATGGCAGGATAACTGTTAGTCATCCTTCAGTGGGAGCTTCTGCAGTCTGAGAAAGAAGGGACTGCTCTCTCTCTGTTCATAAATTACCAATGCTTAGTCCCAGAACATGCCTTGTAAACTGAGGCACACATCATAACAATAGCAATAAAGAATAATGTCTCATCACACAGTAACACATCACCCTTACTTATATTACATGACCGTCCCACAGACCAACCAACCACAAGTGCGGTTTAACCCAAATAACTTATGCAGTCCCTTCTATTGCCACTACTGCTAATACTCTTAATTATAGCATTGCAGTTCACTTGTTAGCATCTTATGCTGCCTTAATCCACTGGACACATTTCTTGGCACCCACTTACCCATTTCTTTTAAGACCAGTAAATTGGAGAACTGATCCATCATATTGGAGTCTGAGGTACGTAGTAAATAAAACCAAATGGACAGTCCCTGGAGTCCAAAGCTGTTGATGAGCCCCATCAAAATGTTTTCTGTGACTTCGGGTTGCATTGCTCAGTTTGGAAACAATCTCACTGGTTGATCATCAATTTCTAGTGGAGGTTGCATTCTCAATGCTTGGATAATCCAATACATGGTTGCCATGCTGTACATACGGTCAGACCTGGCTAATCCATGCCTTATTAATATGGATACATGATTATCTGAATAAGCAACCTCTGAAAAATAGTTACGCAAGAACTTTCTGGAACAGTAGATCTTCGAGAGAGGTTCCTGCAGTAGGTCATCACATATAGGACTGCACCCCCTGGCATTAGGACCACACAGCAAACTTTTCCAACAATGCCTGGCAGGGGAACTGCCCACCCGACATCACGTGACGGACGGCAGCATGACCCTATATAGGCAGTCTCCATGCCCACCTTCCAGTTCTCCCACTGGAGATCCAAGCAGGATGAGACAGGAGAAAGGATGAAATCCTGGAGCCCAGATCAGAACAGGCCTAGAGAAATGCAGAAACTGGGTGAAGGAGGGAGGGAAAAGGTGACCTACTGCATAAATCTCTCTCGATCAACTGTACTGTCTCACTTTGATAGGGTTCCTGCAGTAGGTCATCACATATAGGACTGAATCCCAAGCAGTCACTCTCAGAGAGACCAAGAGAATCATGGGAGGAGGAGCAACTAAAAGAATAGAACAGGACCAGCCTAAGACAGTAGGCCCTGCAGAAACCCAGCCCTACACCTAGAGGCAATGTCCAGACTGTAATGCTTCGTGAAGGTAGGGACCAAATTCCAGGTTGCTGCCACACAGATCTCTGCTGCAGAAACATTCCTTAGGAATGTTGTAGAGGTAGCCATACCTCTGGTAGAGTGACCTCTGACTTCACCTGGAAGAGGGTTTGTCATGCTTCTGATAACAGAAGCGGATGCTGTTAGTGAGCCACTTAGTTAGACACTGCTTAGATACTGCTGATCCCAAAGGATTGGGGGCAAAGGAGATAAAAAGCTGATCAGGCTTTCTGGATTCTTTGGTTCGATGGACATAACACCTCAGGATCCTATGTTTGTCCAAAGTGTGAAGGAAAGCCTCCCCTCTATTCGAGTGAACAGGATAATAAACTGGGAGTTCAACTGTCTGGTTTAGGATGAACTCAGAAACCACCTTGGGAAGAAACTTAGGATTTGTATGCAGGACCACTGGGTCCTTGAAAAAATCAAATAAGGCTCCTTATGCATCAGGGCCTGAAGCTTGGAAATCCTATGAGCAGAAGTAATGGCAACCAAAAATAGCGCCTTCCAGGAAAGGTAGCACATGTCACAGCACATTGCTGGTTCAAAGGGAGGAAGCATAAGCTTCTCTAACACAAAATTCAAATCCCAAGGTGGGGTGTGGTTACAGATGGGGGGGTTAAGATGGAGGATCCATTTCAAAAAGGACTTTGAGATCTCCGACTGTGCCATGGGTTTCCCCTCCACCAACACATGGCAGGTCAAAATAGCCAACAGGTGTTCCTTAAGGGATGAATAAGACAGACCAGAATCAGACAAGTGCAACAGATACTCCATAATCTGGGGAGCTGAGCAAGTAAAGGGATCCCATCCTTTAGATGCTGCCCAAAATGAAAAACGCTTCCATTTCATGGCATAGATGGATCTGGTGGAGGGTTTCCTTGCCTCCACCAGGACCTGAGCGACCTTGTGGGAGACCCTAAAATGAGACCTGATTATGTCTGAAGGAGTCACGCATGAAGATTCAGGGTCCTGAGTCTCAGATGTGCCAGCCTGCTGTGATCCTGAGTCAACAGATCATGCTGGAGAGGTAGAGAAACTGGGGGATCCACTATGAGCTGCTGCATTAGTGGAAACCAAATTTGCCTCAGCCAGAGCAGAGCTATCAGAACCATTCATGCTCCCTCTGCCTGGAGTTTGAAGAGTACTCTCTGCAGAAAGGGAGGGAAGATGTACAAGAACTTCCCTGTCAAACAGAAGGACAACGCATTGTGCCAGAAAGCACCAGGCTCTGGAGTGAGCGAGCAGAAGCTGGGAAACTTTACATTGAATGGGGAGATGAAGAGTTCTATGACTGGGTGATCCCACCTCAGAAAGAGAGAGTCTGCTACTTCCTGACTTAGTTCCCATTTGTGAGCGAGGGACGATGTCCAACTGAGGCTGTCTGCCAGGACATTCTGAATGTCTGGAATGTACACGGCTGTGAAAAACAGGTCATGCTGGACTGCCCAGTTCCATACCTGCATCACCTCCCTGCATAGGGACTACAACCAGGTGCCCCCCTTTCTTGTTGATGTACCAGACCACTGACATATTGTCCATCTGAATCAACAGCGTTCCCTTTGATAGGATGGACTGAAAAGCCTAAAGGGCATAAAGGACTGCCCTCATCTCCAGGATGTTGATGTGGAGAGACATCTCTAACTGGGACCATGAGCCCTGAGTCTGGTGGTCCCCCAGGTGAGCCCCCCAGCCCAGACAGGAGGTGTCTGTAGTGAGGGTCCAAAGAGGATGGGGACTTCTGAAAGGATGATCCCAAGACAGATTCAGGGGATCTAAACACCAGAGGAGATCCCTCTTGAGTGCACTGGAGACTAGAACCATGAGGTTCAAGTCATCTAAGCGTTGTTCCCATTAAATGCACAGTGTCCACTGAGTAATCATCATATGTAACCTGGTGAAGGGGACCGTGGAGGTGGAGGCCGCTATCAGGCCTAAGAGACATAACAACGCCCTGGCCAGAAGAAATCTGGAAGAGGCCACTAGGTTGACCTGCTCTCGAAGAGCCTCCACCCTGTCCGAGGGGAGGCTCAGCACTGGACCATGTCTAAGATCGCTTTGATGAACTGAAGGTTCTGGGAGGGGGTAAGAATCGACTTGAGGAGATTGACAGTGATCCCCAGTAGTGAAAAGAGGTCCAGAGTGCATGAGAGTGGATCCAGAAGACTTGTCCCTGGATGGGGTTGTCAAGAGCCAATCGTCCAGGTAAGGGAACACTGCTATACTCTGATGGCGCAAGGCCACTGCCACCACTGCTAGGCACTTGGCAAAACCTGGTGTGCTGAGGAAAGACCAAAGAGGAGGGCTGTAAACTGGAAGTGCTTCCCCTGGAAGCAGAAATGCATGTAATGGTGATGGCCCGGGAACACCGGAATATGCAGGTAAGCATCGTTCATATCTAGTGTGTAAAGCCAATGGTCCTTCTGCAGAAGAAGCAGGAGGCCCTGCAATGTCAGCATGCAGAACCTTTTGTGCACAACAAACAGGTTCAGTCTGCTGAAGTCGAATATGGGTCTGAGGTCACCTTTCTTTTTCAGGACCAGGAAGAAATGGGAGTAAAACCCTTTTCCCCACTGAGGCAGAAAGACTGACTCTATGGCTGCCTTCTGTCTTAGAGCGCAAATTTCCTCCTTGACTAGAGGAACCTGGTGTGGGGAGTAGCTCAAGTGACCAGGAGGGGATTCTGGAGGAAACTCCAGAAACTCTAAGGTGTGCCCTTTTGAAATGAGCTGCAGGACCCATGCATCTGAGATTACATCCCTTCACTCCTGCACATGGAGGGCGAACCTTCCTCCCACCAGCTCCTCACACGGTGGCAGAGGAAGGGAAGGGAGTTGCTAGTCAGGAAGTGGAGGGTCGAGGAGGAAGAGGTCCCCCGGCCGCTCTCTGAGTTTTGGAGGCAGGTGAGGAGGTGAAGGTGGAACCCATGGCTTTTTTTTGCCCTGCCATCTAGTAAACAGCTGCTTACCATGTCTTTTGGTCTGCCGCCAAAAGGGCTGCTTCTTCTGAAAGCCCAATCAGTACATGGACCTCATGGCCTGGCCGCTGTCCTGGAGGCTCGTGATAATGTTTTTGGTGTCCCCTCCAAAAAGGACTGAACTCCTAAAAGGGGTATCATGAATAGCAGCCTGAACATCATTACAGGGGTCAGAAATGCATAGCCAAGCATGCCACCTGTGAGAGAGATGCCCATGGAGGAAGAGCGGGCTACCGCGTCTACCGAGTCACATGTAGCCCTGAGCGCAAGTCTACAAGAGACCTTCAACAGGCGCAGATCTTTAACAAGTTCCCCCTTGAGGTCTGAGGATTCCATGGCCTGGATATGGGCCTCAAGCTTGGCCATGGTCACTTTTTGGAAGAAGACCATGTGTGCTATGTTATTGAGGGAGCAGAGGGCACACGTAATGGAGGAATAAATCTTTTTCCCAAACTGGTCGAGCTGCCAAGATTCCTTGTCTTGGGGGAAGCACTAATGTGCTTCGAGGTGGCCAAGGGATCGTGAGCTGCTGCTATGACAATGGAATCTGCTTTAGGGTGAGCATCCAAACACGAAACACCCTCAGAAGTGTGATACATCTGGTCTGCTTTCTTAGGAATGGCTGGAATAGAGTGGGGCAGCTGCCAGATAGTACTGGTGAGGTCTTCGTGAGGGGCTGTCGGGGGGACAGGGATAGGAGAAACAGTCTCTAAATTCAAGTGGTCTGTGACATGTTTTCTCTTTGAGTCTAGTTCCTCTGTATTCCAGCTGTTAGTCTGCTGGATAATATGTAATAACTCACTGAAAGAGGGATCCTCTGGGGGAGATTTGGGTGATTCCTTGCCCTTAGCCATTGAAGAATGCTCATCAGAAGAGTCATCCGAAGAATTCTCCTTGGAGTCCAGAGTGTCATGATCCTCAGGGGTACCGAAATCTGGAAGGGTAACCTCCTTAGGCGTGGTCCCTGAAATATGCACTGTCGAGCAGACAGAGCTCACAGGGAACAGGGAACATGGGGGAGGGGTGACTAACAGGGCCGGTAGACACCTCTCCAAATCTAAGACCAGCTCCGACCTAGCCTCCATCCACCAGGACTGAATTAGAGACTGAAAATCCTGCTGTGGGGCCAAAGGAGGGGTGTAGGTGGTGGAGGCACATGGGCAGGTGGATAATGATACAGAGGTGCACCCCACCCATGGTAATGGTGTTGAGGAGGGTAGCCCTGGTAATAGGGGTAACCCAAAGGGTGATCCCCTGAAAAAACAGAATGGGGTATAAAATCCAACGTCGGACCACATGGAGGGTAGGCTGGCATTTGCCCCTGGGGAAAATATCCCTGAAGGGTAAAGTGTGGCCGAGATGGGCCTGGGACAATATCCTGTGTCAGGATACCTGATATCAGAGGAGCAGACATTGGAGGGGCTGGCATCAGAACTACTGTCATCTGAATATGTGGCACCAGGCCCAGTATCATTACAGCTTGTGTCAGGGTCAGACGCAACAGCCCTGACAGAAGGGGGTTTGACAAAATACCTGTCAATGCTCCTGGCATCAGAAGGGGTGGATCTGATGGAAGAGGACCCAATGGTGGTGCCATCGGTGGGTCCAGCGAAGAAAGGATAGGGTCAGGGACCCACTGAACATTGAGGTTTGGTGCCGGAGTCCCAGGCCTGGTGTCCCTTGGGGGACCTGGGACATGGTAACTGGGGTAGGAGAAGAAAGAACTACCTCTAGGGGTCCCACTTCCTCCTCTATACCCAACGTGACCACTGGGGTTGGAGGTTCCACCGGGGGAGGTGGAAAGGAAGGCTCATGCCCAGGAGAAGCTGGAGAGGAGGGTTAGCTGATAGCCATCAGCATGCTTAACCAGATGTCAGGTGAGGTTGCGTCAGCCCCAGACAGGTGAGTGGCGTCCGGGTGGTCGTTCGAGTCAGAGATGACCGGCTTAGCGGACGGAAGAGAGACCGGGCGAAGGAGGGGAGGGCCCTCAACCAACTTATCGGTCAGTGTCGTGTGGGTCCCCTTCTGATCCTGGAGTTTCGACTTATCGACAGCTGGGCGGACCCCAGAGGAGCCGGGGGCAGACTTATCAGCAGAAACCAGGCATGTGCCGGAGAAGCCAGTGAATGACTTACTGGTGGAGATTGGGAGAAAAGCAGCAGAGGGGCCTGGAGAAGTCCCAGGTCTGGTCTGGCCTACCACAAGGGCAGGTGGTGGGGGAACAGTCTTACTGGTTGAAGGCTTACTGGAACCCACTCGATCCCTATCCTCCAGACACTCCTGCTCTCTGTGCTTTTCTTTCTCTTTCTTTTTTTTCTTTGACTCAGAAGAAGGGGAAGAAGCGGTGTCCCTCAATTTTTGCATCTCTTTCTCTAGGGAGGCCATTCTGGTCTTCAAAAGATGGGCCTCCAAAGCCTGCTGTCTCCGTTTGTGGGTGGCCTGATTGAAGGGCTTGCAGTTACGGCAGGCTGCAGTGTCGTGGTTTGGGCCCAGGCAGAAGAGACATCAACGGTGACCGTCCTTATGAGGGATCTGTGTGCCGCACTTCTTCTTTGTCTTCGCTGTTGGTGGTGGAGAAGACAAACGAATACAATACTAATAGAAACTTCGGAAATGAAGGTGAAAATGGAGATCGACTGTGCAACGTTTACCATGAGGAACTATGCACAGGTCGACAGCGGGAAAGAACTGGAAGGCAGGTGTGGGGATTGCCCACTATATAGGGTCATGCTGATGTCTATCACATGATGTCGGGTGGGTGGTCCCCAGTCAGGCATTGTTGGAAAAGTCTGCCGTGCGGTCCTGATGCCAGGGGGCATAGTCCTATATGTGATGACCTACCACAGGAACCCTGTCAAAGTAAGATCATATTTTTTTGTCATGTTAATTACCTCCTTAATATGGAAACCTCTGCATCTGAATCTGATTCTTGTGTTCAGAGTACAGCGGCAACTACAGAATCCCCATTCATTTTGAGTTGGACAATCCATTACAGGTGTTAATGAGTATGTTAATGGTAGTTTTGTTAATCCCTCTTAATCCTCAGTTGCATGTTAAAGGTGATAAGAAATTATTTTTAGATAGCTAACTGCCCTCCCATTTTCCTTTTCATACCAGTTATGTATGCTGATATGCTTTGACCAATTTTTGATAAATAAACAGTCTAGCTTTGGGGTTCCCTCAGCTCTACCTATATAGTTCCACTGTCCTCACCAGCTACTGTTCTTACTTTTCATATTCCTAAAACATTCCATGACACCAGTGACGCCAATCCATGCTGTTCATCTGAATGGCCTGGAACAGTGTTCCTAATGCCATAGAATGTTCATGCAGTATGAAAAGAGAGAACAGCAACTGCTGAGGAGAAAGGGATTCAGAGTAGTTACAAGGGCAAAACATAGATCGTTTAACACAGAAGGTCCACACATATCAGAATACTGATAGAGACTAAGCCATTTAGAGCTATACAAAAACCTTTTCCTATCACCTTTAACCAAAAATGCTCACTCTTGCCATCCCTGTCACTCCAGCAGTAACTCATTTTAGGCAGCTGACTGGCTTTGCCAGCCCTCAGAGTGCTGTCTTCATTAAACCCATTCCTGTTCTCAAAGAGTAGGCCCTCCAGCTCAAGCAGACAGTAACTTAGCCTCACATCAGCAATGCACCTTGGCTGAAAGATCTGTCACTTGCCTCTGCTAACTGAGAAAATTGTTTGGCTGTGAACTGAAAACGAATTCTCTGCTCCTACCTGAAACAAAACCCCTTACCAGAAACAAAGAAATGTGTGGACTATGTTCTTGATGTAAAAACAAATGTGTATATGCTAAAGGGCACAAGCCTCTAAGCAAAAACAATAGATTATTTTGACCCAAATAACTTATGCAGTCCTTTCTATTGACACTACTGATAATACTCTTAATTATAGCATGGCTGTTCAGTTGTTAGCACCATGCTCCTCTGGCTACCTGGCTTCCTAATCTCTCTTCCTCTAAACTTCCCTTCACCTCCTCCCACTCTCAGGCCCTCTCACCTCACCCTTGCCCTCTCCCCCTCCCCTCTTCTCCCCCCTTCTCACCCCTCCTCTTGTCTTTCCACCATCCTCCCCACCTGCCTCCTTACATCCCTACTCCCCTACTCACTTTGTCAACCCTGGTCTCCTACACACACCCTTATTAGACCTCAAAATCCTCCACCACCTCTTTTCACTTCTATCCTCAGCTCTCTCTCCCCTTCAATATAAAAAGTGTAAAACATTCCTCTTTTTTTTCCTCTTCCTTATCCTGCTACTTCTAGCTGGCAACATGGAACCCAATACTGCCCCCCCCCTTACTGTTCATAAAGGACTTAGCTTCTTCCATTTCAATACTCAAAGCCTCCTTCCTAAGCTTGACTCCCTCAAGGAATGGGCCTCTCAATACTCTCCTGACATCCTGTGTATTTCTGAAACCTGGTTCTCCTCTAGAGTCTCAGACTAACACCTTGACCTCCCTGACTTCCACCTATTTCACTAGGACAGAGATAAACATGGTGGAGGAGTTGCTATATAGATCTGACAAAACCTCTCCTGCTCCATCTCCTTCAAAGAGGTCCTTCCACCTCCCATGAGCTTCTGTGAATCAAGCTTTCCCTCCATTCCATCCTCCCTATCTTTGTCAGTGCCCTATATGCTTCTCCTAAGATCTCTCATTCCTCTCTCCTCAACTCCCTCTTCTCGTTTCTCTCCTTCTCCACCTATGGTTAGCTTATCCTCCTTGGGGACTTCAATCTAAACTGGCTCTTCCCTGCCTCTAAGCCTATCATCCACGCTATCCAGTTCATGAATCTCACTCAGTTAATCACTGAACCCACCAGACCAACCCTCACTCCTCAAACCACTCCCTCCTGGACTGGGTGCTGTCTTCCCACCCCCATCGCATCTCAGCTCCAGATGTTCTCTCAAATGTGTTCAGCAATCACTGCTTAACCTACTATATAAGGAAATCCCACGTCCCTCAATCCACCCCCAAGTATATCTGGCACATGCCTCTCAGATCACTTGACACAGATGCCCTCTTAAGTGACCTTGCCTCTGCTGACTGGTCCCCTGTATACTCAGCCCAAAACATTGACACAGCTCTCTCACTCTTCATGGCCATCCTCATTAACTACTGGAACACCCATACCTCCTTTAGAAAAAACAGAGTGAAATGCTCCAACCACCACTGGATCATATCCAGCCTCACTGGGATATGTAAATCTCAGGACCTTGCATGGGTTCACTTTGAGACCCCCGACTCTGCGTCTGACCACCAACACTACAGGTCCCTTAGGAACTCCTATACCAAGGCAATTTGGGCAGCCAAGACCCACTATTTCAAATCCAACCTACAAACTAACCTAAATTCTTCCAAATTCTTGAAAGTGATCCACTCCCTTTTTGATCCACTGCCCCAGTTGCCCCCTTTCCAAGCAGATAGCTCCTTGGTCACCGACCCCCTTGCTGTCACTTTGCTTTTTAACAAATTCTTCACCACTTGTGCACTACCCTGCCAGTTCTCAAATGATCCCTCCCCACTTATCTTCCCCATCTGAGGGCTTCTGCTTCACTCCAGTCTCCCCACAGGAAGTCTTCCTTACCCTCAAGACCCTTAACCCTTCAAAATACAGCCCTGATGGCCTGGACCCTATCCTGCTCACTCACCTCCTGAACCTATCCTTTTCTCTCAGTGCTATCCTGCTTGCCTGGAAAACTGCCAAAGTACTCCCTGTTCACAAGGGGGTTATCCATCTTCCTCTGGAAACTATAAGCTGATCTCTCCCCTTCATTCCCTCACTAAACTACAACAGTCCCTAGTTCACTCTAGACAAGCGGACTTTCTAGACTCCTTTACTTTCCTCTCTCCCTTCCAGTCTGGCTTTAGAAAAAAAAAACATTCCACCATCTCCTCCCTTCTAACTGTAACAGACTCCATCATTACTGGGATGGATCATGGACATGTCACAGCAGCCATCTTCAATTATCTTGCAAAGGCTTTTGACTTGGTATTCCACCCTTTCCTCCTACACAAACTGGCCTCAGCTGGACTCTGGACTCCTGCAGTTGCGTGGTTCCACTCATACTTTATGAACCATCAGCAGTCTCTTCAGGTGGGTGGCATACTATCCTACCCCCTTCCCCATACTGGCAGTAGTCATCCAGGTCAACATCCTGGGTCCCATACTGTTTTTCAGCTTTCTTAATGACCTCCCCTCTGCCTGTGTCACCTCAAATACACACATGTATGCTGATGACACAGTCATGTATGCATCTAGTCTCCCTAGGTCTGCTGTTGAATCCTCACTCCAGAGCAATTTCCACAATGTGTTACACTGATTCCATGCTTACCAGCTCAAACTTAACACCAAAAAGACTGTGCCCATGATGTTTGTCACCAGCCAAAAACTAGCAAGGCTCCCACCTTCCCCAGTCTTCTCCACCCTCAATGGCACCCAACTGGAGGTTGTCACAACATTCAAATACCTTGGTGTGTGGTTTGACAGCAAATTATATTTCTCAGTCCACATTCAATGCTATACAATTCAAACTTCATCCCAAGCTTGGCATCCTTTACCATAACAAGGACCATCTCCCCACTGAAGTCCACAGGAACCTGCTAATCAAAATGATCCTCCTTATTTTCAACTATGTGGACATGGTATATAGTGCCACTTCTCCCTCACCAGACTGGATACCCCCTGCAATGCCTTTTGCCACTTTGCCTCCAACTCTCCTCCCCACACCCACCATTGTTTCCCCTATTCTTCCCTTTTCATTGCCCCCTTACCCTTGCGTCACCAGTCCAACTGCTCAGCCTTCACTGGTAAATACTGGTTTGGCTCCATCCTCTCCTACCTATATTCTCTTTTCTCCCCCTCTGCCCCAGCTTCTTACCCCCTATGCACTAGGGACACCCGCTCCTTCTTTATTCTCAATCCTCACTCACTCACTGGTCAAGCTACTTTTTCATATCAGCTCCCCTCCCTTTAGAACCTGCTCCCCTCTCTTCTTCACCAAGCCCTATCCCTAAAATGCCTACTGAGGCTCACCACTGCACCTACATGTTCCTGACACCCCCCTCCCCAAGCTCCTCTCTCCCTCCTCTGTCTCCCTTTTCTCTTATCTATGCAGAGCCCCCTGTTTTTCTTGTGTTCCTCTCATTCCTTCCCCTGGTCTCTGTTGCGGGAGGGGTCACCTCATCCTTACTCACTTTCTCCAGATCCTCTGCTGCCTACCCTTGTATGATTGTGAGCAAAAAGCCAAAAAGTAAAGCACACACAAAAGCAGACTGGAGCCCATATGAGGTAGTGAGAGGTTAATCCATTTATTTTACGCTCCAAAACCAAATACAAAATACATGCTGTGGCGCAATGCATTCCCCTAGCACCTTGACTCAAACAGAGTCTTCAAGGGGGTCAATTGTGAGCAACCTGTGTACAGTCTCTGTTTTATATTTTAAATGTTTAAAACTTTTTATAATGTGCATCAATCTGAACTTGCACTTGTAACTGTTGTCATTGCACTTCTCACTATTTGTAACTGCCTGCCTGCCTGACTACTCCAATTTCTCCTTCCCCCAGGGTCACACCTGGAAATAAGCCTCGGCCCAGTGTGCCTTTACTGGCTACCAAGCTTTTAAATAAATAATTAAATAAAAATAACTAAGCATTTACTAATTATTAGTAAAAGAAAGAAGGAAAATCAAATGTTTTAACTGGTTAGCACTGTATTTCCAAATTTTCAGTATTTTTAATGAATTAAGCCAAAAAAAATCTCTGGCCATTGTCTGGCTACTACGTATGCTTTCATTATGTCACAAAATGAGTAAAAACAAATGAAAAATGGATTAACCAATTCTGACTGCAATAACAATTACAGTTTGAGTGGTTGGTGGCCAGGAGTTTCATTCTGCAGTTCATTTGGTATGCTGTGTTTATATGCAATTCTATGTCTAAACAAAAAGTGTCTATCAGTCAGCTCTGCATAAATGTTATAATATCAGCACCCTCTATTTCTTCCATCAGCCCAACAATCCTGATGTCCATGGATTGGAGTTGGTTTACAGTGTTTTCAGTCTGTGTTTAAGCATGACATTTTCCTTAATTACTGTAGTTGCTGCACTCAGTGCTTTTGTGACCCCGCTTCAGCCCCCTCTGCTTTTTCTTGTGAAGAATATATTCTTGCTGAGTAGGTTTGCATTTACAGTATGGTAGTCTCCAGTTTTTGGTACATACAGTAACTGGGATCCTTTTAAGTACAGCTTGCAGAAGAGGGTCTACTTTGGTCATGGAGGATTGCTGTTGCTAACTGCTGCTGTGATCATCCACATGTTGTGGTTGCTGCTTCTGTAAGCCAGCTGTACTGGTAACCCTTGTTCAACCCACATGGCTCTAAGTTGATCTTTTGATCACTCAGGTTTCAGTCAATTGAATAGTGCATGTATGATAGAGAAAAAGTAACTTTCATACACTTCAGATGGCAGGAGCGGTTGTGAAACATTGCCTGTTGCCATTGTTGCTCACTGGTGCTCCATCACCTCTCACTTCTAGCTATAAAAGAACTTTTACACAGCTACCATTCTCATCCAATAACACAGTAGTGAAGAACTGGCTTTTCAGTAAATGCAAACAGCTTCCTCAGTTTTGATTTCTTACTCTTTAGTACTAGTAGGTAGAGATGTTGCAAAATTGAAACGAAACCAGCAATTTTACCATGCAAAACATTTTGTGAAATTCCATCATGCCACATAATTTTCTGCCAGGTGTGAAATTGCAAAATTGTGCCTATGAAACGAGAAATGTCGCTGTGAAATGTGCAATTTAGGCAAATTTCATTCAAAGTTTGCCACATTTTATGGAGGAAATTTTGCATTTCACAGGCAAAATTTCACATTTCATGGTGAAATTTTGCAATTTGCCCATGGAATTTCACATTTCTCACCCACGAAATATTTCACAAAATGCATAAATTTCATTAAATAGTTCTAATTTCGCACATCTCTACTAGAAAGACAAAGAAACTGAGCCTCCTTCTGTACCGCAGTTACTGTACATGTTGAGAGATCCCATGATGCAATAGGCTTTGCGTGGTACACTCCTCTCTCAGTTATGTCCACTTTGTTTTCTTAGACCCTGAGTTACTGGATCTGAGAAGAACTTTGTGAAGAAAATCCCTGTCTGCCTAATCGTGGCTGAGGCAGGTTCTTTACATCATTCACATTTAAAATACTTACTTGTTTCCTGGCAAAAGCCCATTGCCTTAACCACTTTCTATGTGAGGGCTAGCTCAAATTTAAGACAGTAGTAGTCTTTTGTTTACTGCTCATAGCCAGACAACATCAATCAGTCAATCAATGACATTATTTAACCAGGCATAAACACCATTGAGAAAGCTCATTTTCAAGGTGGTCCTGGGCATAAATACAATAGAGTACACTTCATAAGATTACAATTATGGTGGACAATGGTGCAAAAAAAAAAAACATTGTGAAGGTGCCGGTCAATATGGTCCTATACATACTGGTCAACATAATTAACATACAAAGGTACATGAGTCTATGTTTAGCTCCTCCTTGTTAACTTTAATTTGCCTCTGTTAGAACTGCTTTTCACAATACGCAATTCCTGCAAACTTTCAGAAATAAAAACATATTCCCATGCATGCAGCAGATATGTTCAGTCAAAGAAAAAAAAAAGAACTGACAGATAAATGTTACTACATTTTGAGTAACATCTGCTACAAACACAACTGTTGAATGAATGGATATCTGCAGTATTGCCAGCAAAAAGTGAGCTTTAGAGTGGCTTGCATTTGAATCATGACTTAAAGAGCACCTTTACTGGCATCCTAAAGGCACATCAGCATGAAGACTTACCTCCCCTGGAGTTGATCCATACAGAAAGTATAATTTTTAGAGCCAGGGTTTATGGAAGGGAAGGGATTGTATTTTGATTCTGTGGAGCCCAGCCACCAAGCCCTTCCACTTGCTTGTCTTCAGTGCCATCCCCAATCTAGCATGTTTTCTAACATACTTGTATGTAGAGGGTGAAGCACGCTCCATAAATCACTATAGGGGCTGGCTTTAACATCTTTTTTTTAATAGTTCAGGGTTTCGATTCAGATAAATCAAGGCCAACACTTAACTAACAAGAGCCTTGTAAGTTAAGTGGAGGCCTTGATTTATCTAACTTGGAACCCTGAACTATAAAAAAAAAGAAGTTAAAGTCAGCACTTACAGTAAGTGATGGAGTGCATCCCCCATGCTCTCTAACATCATACTAGGTGCTAGTGTGGGGCAGCACTCAAGACAAGGAAATGGAAGTGATCGATGGCTCGGCTCCATGGAGCCAAAATACAATCCCTTCCTTTCCATAAACCCTGGCTCTAAAAATGATACTTTCAGTATGGATCAACTCTGGGGTAGGTAAGGCTTATAAACATATTCATAAGGGCTTTTGGTAAAAATGCTGGGTAGGATGCTCTTTAGAACAGAAATTAAAATGTGGTTATGGTTAAACCTCATGATGTTGCAGTCTTTTTTTCAGTTGGAAACAGGACATACTGTATGCATTTGGCATACACTTAATGAGCACTCCAATGTACTATTTAATACATGAAGTTATTATTGATTCCAGTACTTAACTATCTGCTTATTTAGCAGACTGACCTGCTACTTCCTAGCAGGCATGTACAGTATACAGTGTCTTTAAAAATGACTATAGTAAGTAGTACCTATATCTTAAACATGCTAGCCATTTAAAAACTAAGAAGTATGCAGAAAGGCAGATAGGATCAGATATATGGAAAACAATGTACAGTAAGGCATGAATGGTATAAAGTAAAAGTAACTTACATCAATCTCTACGCAGAAGGTTGAGTTGGGACCATACTGTAACTGGCACTGGTGGTCTATATCATACAACACCCCAGGAGCAACAAAGGGGACTTGCAGATGTCTTTTTGCTGGAGGATCATCAAGGCAGGAGCCCCATCCTCGACTAGAAATGTAAATGTCAACCATTAATTTCCTTCATGAAAGATCAAATTTAAAAGTTCAGTAAAGTTAGTTACAGTCTTCAAAATTTAATTGCACTGAACAAGATGCTTTACAAAGCACTGCTGATGCCATGTTTGATCACCGCTAACCATACTGCTTTGCATTGTTGAAGTATGAAATGTGGCAGATGGTAATTATATTGCTTGCACTTCTCTGGCTTGCAAGGTTAACTTCTGTACATTTTGATTGTACAATAGATGAGAGAGTTCTTTTTTACTTTGGAAGTAGGGTTGTAGAAGACACAGTTGATTATGATACTTTTTGACTAAATTCATTTTTACATGGAATTCCAGTTTCTATTTTACACACACACACACACACACACACACACACACACACACACTAGTGCCCCTATATTTGGATTGGTTATTGTTCAGTTGTTGTAGACCCTAGAATCATTTCAGTCCAAGGGTCTAATAATGTGAAAAGTTTTGCAGAAATCTATGTGGCTATTTAGTATTTACAAAGTGTCGAATCTATATATTGTTGCCAAGGAACAGACAAAAATTACAAATAGCAAAGCTATGAAACTTTACATTTTTCTTAGATGTTATGGAGGAATATGTTCTTTTGGTGGTTTGATGAAAAAATGTCAATACATTTTGTAGTTACTAACAATAATTGTTCACATATGCTTAGTTTACTAAAATGATAGCTGAAAAAGATTCCTATAAATAGTTACATTTTGAAATGTACAGGTTTATTAGAAATTATGAGGCCACTGGCACTTCTGAGGGTTTACGGAAAACGATGTTAATTCATTTTAAAGGTATTAACAATTTATTGTTTACACATGTCCAGTTCACTGAACACATACTAAATACTGTATTTCATCAAATAGAAGCTGCCCTCAAACAGAAACCACTATAAAATACAAACTGCAGGTCATAATGAATACTTTTTGTAAAAGTCACCCCAAATATAAGCTGCAGCTTCCAGTCAGGATAAATGTCATTTCAGATAAAACACTAAGAGCAAGACTCCGTGATTTTTATCTCTGTAAATGTGATTACCGTAGTTTTTTTAATTATCTTAGTTGATGTTTATTTTACTTATTTTGATCTACAGCAGACCAATAACAATAAGCGTGTTAAAATTCAGAACATGTAGTATTTTATTTTTAGAGCTTAAAATTTGATTTTGCAACAGATGCTATCTTCATATACAAGCTGCCCCTGAATATAAGCCACAGGTAAAAGTTCAAAATTTTAATAGAAGCCACACAAGGTATTGATGAAATACTTGAAAAACAAAAATCACACAGGTGTCCCTTACAATTTTAATGTTTAATTGTTAACTAATATTTACTAGATGATGACATGGGGGGTGGAGCATGAGACAGCACTGAGCTGCTTCACCATGTTAGTACTGTAGCTCTTCAGTTTAACTATATTTTTCACTACCCAGCTTGTAGTTTTTTATTGTTAAAAACAGAATTTGAGGTAGTTCATCTCATTAAAGTTTACTGAGTCATTTTAACTATATACTTTCTGCCTCTGTAAAGAACTCCTGATGTTGGGTGAGTTTGGTCTGTGGTGCCAGGTCAGAGCCATCCCTGCAAGGTTTAGTCAGTTGAGGAAGGGAGTGACCATGTCTGTTCACCTGGCTGGAGTTAGAATTGACTTCAGTCAGTGGGAGTTTGTGTGTGTGTGTGTGTGTGTGTGTGTGTGTGTCATGGCCGTGCATTCAATGAAGTCTGCAGGAAGGAGCAGTGCTCCTAGCATGGAGACCCTGTGGACATTAGCCATGTATTTTGCTGAAAAAGCACCTAACTGTATGTGGACCACAGACTAGTCAGAGCTGGAGTTTGGAGGAGAAGCACCATGAGTGCTGAAATGGTCAATTTCATTTTTAAAATAATGCTACTGTTGCCAGGGGGGCTGACGGTTACATATATTTCTCATTTTGCCAAATAATGCAACACATAGAGAAGTGGTGTTATATCATGTTTCCACACTTTGAATTTGGCCCCTCAGAGGGACTGTGAAGAAAAGGGTCTATCTATAAAAATGGAGGAAAAAGATATAGTACTATTTACTGGTCTTTCCCTTTGGTAACTGATGACCCACTTGGGAATTGACTGGGAGAGGCCTATACTGCTTATGCTTTCCATGATACTGCCTGTGGAGAAGGGAGATGATGAGCCATGAGGGCTGGCGGTACTGATGATCTTGCCTTGCGTGGAACAAGCAAGTTTCAGTACCAGCATTTGACTCTACTCTGACATTAATGTTTGAGTCTGGCACATGTTTCCGCACTTGTAGTTATGTATAAGCCTCGGATTAGCCACAATAGAAAAGGTATTAATAACTTGTGGGGGAAGGTTGTGGCTATAAATAAGAAGTGGATGATGTATTTAAATATGGTTTGTAATTGCTTTAGTGGAATTTGTTCCTGATGGCCTTTTTTCCCCAATTTTGGGATTCAAAAAGAACTTCAAAGAGCAAAGATGATTATGGCTCTTTAAGGCTGCTTGTGCCTGGAAAGCAAATATTGAGACACTTAAAGACCCTTGAAAATGGACCCAAGACAGGAGATGTTGCAATGTTTTAGTTCGCTAGCAAAGTACAATCGAAGCTGGAAAATTCACCGTTGCAAATTACTTCACAAAGTTCCCACTTTGTAATTTCGCCTGACTTCACCTGTGAAGGTGAGGAAGTAAGGTGAAGTTGGACAAATTTAAGTCAATTCACCCAGAAAAAGGACAACTTCACCTTGCAAAAACTTTGCAAAGTTGGCACTTCACAAATTTCACCAATTTTGCAAATTAATTAGTTGAGTGAATTGTATTCACTTTGCCTATCTCTATCCAAAACTCTTGGTGCATCCTTAAAATATTTATGTGTTGCACAAATTAATAAATTATTTGTATCTGTGATTTTACCTGTGTTTTATTTGTATGCTATATCTTTATTATGGCTATATTCTTCCTTTACTAAATCTATGGCTGGAGTAATTATCCATGCAGTGTTTTATTAAAAAGGGCATTTTCACTAATGTTCATTCTTTTAGTAGCTAGCTTGTAAGGACAGCTCCCTCAAAAAGTATGTGGAAACTTTTTAGGTGATCAGAGCAATGAATTTAGGGACCCAGTCCAGTAATGTAATATTAGTTGGGATGGGGGTGCTCCCTGATTAAGCTCCTAGGCTTCAACTGTAGATTGCTTAACATGGCAGACTTCTGATTAAACACAGACTAATGTCAGTTGTGGGGTGTTACCAGGAATATGACTAGGAATAGAACTGTGTGCTGATGTTAGGTAAGCACTGTGCTGGGTTGGCTGTTACAAACACTGAGTGTTCAGCTGTTGCCAGTGACTCTAACAGATTAAAGTTATTGAATTAGTATTTGATTGCTGGATCAATACTAGTATATAAGTCTAAGACCGGCAAAGTAGCACTGAATGGGGTTGGGGATGCCTATAGGATGGGCTTTGTAACATTTGTTATAGAATGCTCTTTTAGCAAATTCATGGCTTGGCGCAGAGCATCAAGTAGGGCAAGGTGCAAATTGAGATGAGCAAGGATGTTGCACTGTATTTTGAGGTTAATGGAGTACTGACCAGGAACTCATTTCCCTAAACACTGGGCATTCAGACCTTGGCAGTGGTAATTTATAAGTAACTGCACTTGGTCATTGGGAATTTGCCCACTCCCTTTTTTTTTAGAAGATCATTAGTTTTTCCAGTTCAGTATGAATGTTTATAATGGAAAATTGTGTTTTTGCACATAATTTATGTATATGACGTATCTCTTTGCAAATGAATGTACTATATGTATATAATATGTTTTATCCTATGTTTGTAAAGACCTATGGCGAATCAATAAAATATTTGAACCTGAACTAGGATTCCTTCACAGACTGTTTTGCAAATCTACCTGCTGCACAAATATTTTGAACATTGACTCAAAGGATTACTAAGTATTTGTGCTGGACTACAATTTTCAAAATTCACATGCTTCACGATGGTTTTTCAAAATGTATGCGTTGCATGACAGTTTCCAAAATCTAGGTTTTACATAGAAACATAGGCCCAGATATTCAAACTGCGTCAGTCTGAGGTGCAAGCCCTGCACTGCTCAAAATAGTTCGCGGGGTGTGGCGGGGTGATATTCAAAGGAGTTGCACTGTTGAGCAACTCCTTTGAATATCATGGCTCCCAACACTGCGCATGAAGCACTGGTGGAACTTAGCTGCAGGATTGCCAGAGTTGAGCATTAAACTTAGCGATTGGTGCGAAGCACCATTGCGCCATCATAAATTCCGATATTCAAAGGTGACATGCAAATGGGGCCATAATTTATGCAAAGGCGCAGGGGCCATTTGCATCTCTTTTATGGCCCCATTTGCATGCACTTGTATGTAGATGCGCCCGATCCCGAGGACTTACTCCTGGCTACCCTGCCAGGCAGCAGCCGTCGGGGACCGACGCACAATGCAGCCCGATCGCCGGGCATCACAGTTACATGACCCCCACACATCACCCATAGCCCGATTTCAGGCAGAACCGTACATGTCACCCCCACACACATCACCCATAGCCCGATCGCGGGCAGAATCCGTACATATCGCGCCCCACACATCACCATAGCCCGATCGCGGGCAAACCCGTCCATATCACCCCCCCATACACATCACCCATAGCCTGATCGCAGGCAGAATCCGTATATGTCGCCCCCCACACATCACCCATAGCCGATCGCGGGCAGAACCCGTACATATCGCCCCCCACACATCACCCATAGCCCGATCGTGGGCAGAATCCGTCCATATCGCCCCCAGTGCCCGATCACGGGCAGAACCTGCATAAACCCCCAGTGCCCGATCGCGGGCAGAACCTGCATAAACCCCCAGTGCCCGATCGCGGGCAGAATGTAACCCTCCCCAACCCGAATAACTCCCTGGTGGTCCAGTGGACCGTAAAGCCTGATCGCGGTCAGAATGTCACAGTAGAACCCCCCAAACATCTCCCTGGTGTCTAGTGTCCTCCCACCACCACGAAGCCCTCCCCCCTCTCCTCCACCTGATCATTCACAAATCTGGACTGTCATATACGGTATGGGCTGCAGCCCGTGGCTGTAGCTCTGCACCAATGGCGTGCAGCCCCTACGGACAGTCAGTCGGCGGCAGGCGGCGGCAGGCGGGTGGGATGCTCCGCCCGCCCGGCTGCGGGGGCAGCGGTGGAGGAGGCTTCGTGGGTGGGTGGGGGACACCAGACACCAGGGAGATGTTTGGGGGGTTCTGCTGTGACATTCTGCCCAGGATCGGGTTTTATGGTCCACTGACCACCAGGGAGTTATTCGGGTTGGGAGGGTTACATTCTGCCCACGATCGGGCACTGGGGGTTTATGCAGGTTCTGCCCACGCATCGGGCACTGGGGGTTTATGCAGGTTCTGGCAGCGATCGGGCTGTGGGAGGTGGGGGGACATGTACCTGTACTGCCCGCGATCGGGCTGGTGGGGGGGCACAGGGAGTGAGTTGGGGGCCAGCCAGGGGTGGCAGCTGCTGTGTTGCACCCTGCAATGCAGCAGCTCACCTGTGGGTGGCCCTCGACTTAAGCCTTTTTTGGCTCAAGCTTGTGCGGGCGCAGGTTGGGGGTTGCGCATGCACAACTCTGCGCAACCCGACTGAATATCGGGTTGCGCAGGTTATGCATGGATCCTCCCCCTCCTGTTGAGCATGCATTCATTTGTATTGCTCTCTAGCGCAACCTGGTGCCAGTGGCGTAACTGCCTCCTGCTGAATATCGCAGAATGGCGCATTTTGGACTTGCGCATGGCGCAACCCTTTTGAATATCTGGGCCATAGAATCTGTCAGCAGATAATGACCATACAGCCCCCCTAGTCTGCCCATTTCCATACTTGGTTTGGCAATCCCTACTCTTATTTGGACTGCCTTTTCCCCACTGTACAGCCTTTATGCTCATCCTATGCACTTTTGAATCCCTTTACTGTTTTCGCTTCCACTACCTCCACTGGTAGGCTGTTCCATGGATCCATCCTCTGTGAAAAAATACTTCCTAGCATTTCCCCTAAGCCTCCTTCCCTCCAGCCTCATGTCATGTCCCCTTGTCCTTGTGCACTTTCTTCTCTGAATATGCTTCGCTCCTGTACCCTGTTTATTCCTCAAAGATATTTGAAAGTCTCTATCATATCCCTTTGCTCCATTCTCTCTTCCGGTGAATAGATGTTTAGTTCCTTGAGTCTTTCCTCATAAAGCTTGTGGTGCAGTCTATGTATAATTTTTGTTGCTCTTCTCTGGACTGCTTCCATTCTGTCTATGTCCTTCCTGAGATGCAGTCTCCAGAATTGGACACAGTATTCCAGATGAGGCCTCCCCAGTGATCTATACAGTGGCATCACTACTTTACTCCTCCTCCTCCTACTGGTTATGCCCCTTCCTATGCACCCCAGCATTCTGTTTGCCTTCCCCACTGCTTTTTCAGTGTTTGGCTCACTTCAGGTCATCGGATATGATAACCCCCAGGTCTCTCTCCTGATTTGTGGTGGCTAGAACCTTCCTCCCCATCCTGCATTCCTCTCTTGGGTTTCTGTGTCCCAGGTGCATTATCTTGCACTTCTTAGCATTGAAAGCCAATTGAAAAACCCTTGACCATTCCTTAAGTATTCTTAGGTCATTTTTCATTTTATCTATCCCCTACTGTGTGTCAACTCTGTTACAGATCTTGGTGTCATCTGTAAACAGTCATACTCCCCCAGTTACTCTGTAATGTTGCTTATGAAGACATTGAATAGAACTGAACCCAGCACCGATCCCTGTGGAACTCCGCTGGTCACCTCCCCCCTTCTGATTTTACGCCATTTACTACCACCCTCTGGGTCCTGCCTTTTAGCTGGTTAGCAACCCATCTTACCACTTTAGAGCCCACACCTAGATTTCCCAATTTGTTAAGCAACCTTCTATGAGGAACGGTGTTGAAGGCCTTATAGAAATCCAGGTAGGCCACATCCACCGCCCCTCCCTGATCCACCACTCTGGTCACCCAGACAAAGAAATTGAAAAGATTAGTCTGACAGGACCTACCCTCAGTGAATCCATGCTGCCTTAGGTCTTTTGCACCGCTTGACTCCAGGAACGTCACTACCCTCTCCTAAAGCAGGGACTCCATCAGCTTCCCCACCATTGAGGTCAGGCTTACAGGGCTGTAATTGTCTGCCTCCTCCCTACTTCCAGTCTTGTGCAGGGAGCCCACCTCTACCCTCTTCCAGCTCCCAGGTACCTCCCCATCTCTAGTGATTGGTTGAAGAGAGTTGTCAGCAGACCTGTTAGGACTTCCCTGAGTTCCTTCAACACTCTACGATGAATCCCATCTGGCCCCACTGCCTTGTCTGTCTTTACTTTTCCTAGTTCCTCCAAGACTCTATCCATCGTAATTGGGCTGGTGTCCACCTCTCCCCACTGTACATCTTTCCTTGTGAGTCTTGGCCCCTCCCCTGTCTCTTCATTGGTAAATACTGAGCAAATCTATTTGTTCAGTACCTCAGCTTTTTCAAGATTGTCCTCCACCTACCCACCCTCTCCCTTCTTTAGCCTAACAATACCATTTCTGGTCTTTCTCCTCTCACTAATATAACAGAAGAAGGTCTTGTCCCCCTTCTTAATAGCTTGTGCTATTTCTTCCTCCATTCTTGCCTTAGCCCCTCTGATAGCTTTCCCTGTTTTGCATGATAGTTTCAAAATCTACATGCTCTGCAATGGTTTTCACAAAACACTGTCACAGAAATCCTTCACAAAGGGTTTGAAAACTTAATGGTTGTGTGATAGTTTTCAAAATCTACATGCTGTGTGATGGTTGTCTATAAACCTGATTGAGTTCTTTGACTGGGTGACCAGGGAACTGGATCAGGGAGGAGCAGTAGATGTGGCCTACCTGGATTTCAGTATGGTTTTTGACACCATTCCACATAGAAGACTGGCTAGCAAGCTGAGCAACATAGGAGTTGGTCCAAAAGTAGCAAAATGGGTAAGAAACTGGCAAAGCAATAGGAGTCAGAAGGAGATAGTAAATGGGGTCCAGTCTGGAGAAGGCAGGGTGACCAGCAGAATGCCACAGGGATCTGCACTAGTTCTCTTCAACATATTCATTGGTGACATTGTGGAAGAGCTGGAGGGGAAAGTATACCTGTTCGTAGATGACACAGAAAATCTGCAACAGTGTGGACATACTGGGGGTGTGTGTGGAAAAAAAGAAGGACAATCTAAAAAAGCTGACAGAATGGTCAAGGGAATAGCAGCTGGGTTTCAATGCAAAAAAGTACAAAGTCATGCTCTTGGGGCACAGAAATCAAGGGACAATGTACCATTTAAGCAGGGAGGTATTAGCAACCACAGAACAGGAAAGGGACTTAGGGGTGATAATTTCTGATGACCTGAAGGTAACCAAGCAGTGTGATAAGGCGGTCAGGAAAGCTAGCAGGATGCTTAGGTTCATAGGAAGGGGCATCACTATTACCTCTGTATAGATCACTGGTAAGACCCCACCTTTAGTACTGTGTCCAGTTCTGGAGGCCCCACCTCCAGAAGGACATAGATAGGGAGGAGGCAGTGCAAAGGAGGGCTAATAAAATAGTGCAAGGCTTGCATCAAAAGACATATTCAGAAAGACTCAAGGAGCTAAATATGTACTCTCTAGAGGAAAGAAGGGAAAGTGGGGATATGATAGAAACATTCAAATACCTCACAGATATTAATAAGGTACAGGAAGGTAGCATTTTCCATAGAAAAGTGTGCTCCAGGACAAGGGATCAGGCTATGAAGCTGGGGGAAGGGGGGGTGGCTCAGGGGAGATGTGAAGAAATACTTCTTCATGGAGAGGGTGATGGATGCCTGGAACAGCCTCCCAGTAGAGGTGGTGGGTGCTAAAATGGTAGTGGGACTCAAGCATGCATGATATAAACACAGGGGGATTTAAGAAGAAAGACATGGGGGGGAGAAGCTCAGACACCAAGTAGGGTTAGTGGGGACACAGTAGGTGGGGAATATAGGGCAGACTGCGTGGGCAAAGAGGTCCTTATCTGCTAACAACTTCTATGTTTCTCTGTTTCTGTAGCTACCTACAATGTAGTGGTTTTAGTTAGTGTTTAAGTTGCGCATGACTAAAAACTTTAAGGTAAGATAACTTATTGAATACTAAAATGTTAGTCTAGTTTTATCCCCTGCCAGATCACTATCAAAGCCCCTCCCTGCCTGGCTTACTCACTGATCACCCACAACCCCCACTTCCAGTCAGCTCCTGACTTACCCATCCATCCATGGGAGAGCACCCATCTGGTCCTCAGACAGCAACTGGCACAGACCCTCACCTCAGCTAGCCGCTGTCTAACTTACAAGGAATGAATGCATGCATACTGTAGAAACAACTGTTCCAACAGTATATGTGCACTTACTCCCTGTCAGTAAGATGACAAGTGACTTAGGTGGCCTGTGGAGGATCTTTATCACTTTCTGGGGATCTGATGGCAGTTCACCTATGGATTGATGGGAGAATTAGTAAGGGTCAACAGGGGGTGGTGGTGCTGGTGTTTGCTCAGTGGGTGCGCTAGGGAGAGGGACTTTGACAATGACTGGTTGGGATATGAATGAAAGTTACAAACATTTCTTCCAGTGTATCTTTTTTTTTTCACCAAGAGAGACACACTAAGCTGAAAGCTTGTTTACAGGTGCGACCTGGGAGCACAAGAAAGTTAAGTGAATTGCTCAGGGTCATCTTCTCCATAGAGTACCACTGATGGTTCTTTGCCAGAGGCACTAGGACCCCACAGGGGCCAGAACTATTCTGGAGGTCTAGTGGCATAAGTAGGCCCTGTGTACATGTTACTGCACACATTCATTGATATAAAATGGCACCAGCTCTCAATCGCCTCAGTACCTCTTTTCGAAGCAAATGAGCAGCACAAACTTAACATGTAACCTATGCACTTAACCTAAGGACATAAGACAGCCCAGATGGTCAGAGTAAGAAGGGCCACCAAACCCAGTAACACAGTACCCTCACAGCCAAAACCAAATGCAAAGGGGTAAAGACCAACACAACAGTACTGGAGTGAGTCCATGGGTTGGTGGGTATGGTAAACTTTTGAGCAGATATTCATATATGTTATGTTAGAGAGAAAAGGAAGACAAAGGGAGGGATTGTATGGTTAAAAAAGGAGGAGTGAACTGTACAGAGGAGGACCAAGAAAAGGCAAACATCTTAAACAAGTACTTCTGCTCAGTGTTCACATTAGAAAGGGAAGGGGAGGGACCACAAATAAGCACCAGGTGCTTGGAGGGAAGGAAAGTGGACACCAGTCCCTTTTGTGAGGAGAGAGTCAGGAAAGCATTCTATTATCTGAGGGTGGACAAAGACACAGGGCCAGATGGGGTGCATCCAAGTGTGCTGAAGGAACTTAGGGAGGTGTTAAATGCACCCTTGGCAGACTTGTTTAACAGTTCTCTGGACACCTCCTTGGTCCTGTGGAACTGGAGAAGAGCAGACGTAGTCCCACTACATAAAAGTGGTAGCAAGGAGGAGGCAGGAAAATTTAGGCCTGTCAGCATGACTTCTGTAGTAGGGAAATTAATGGAAGCACCATTAAAGGAAAGAATCATGGAACACCTGGAATCCAACAGACTGCAGGACCCAAGGCAGCATGGCTTCACAGAATGGAGGTTGTGCCAAACAAATAAAATAGATTTTTTTGATTAGGTAACCAAGGTGTTGGATCAGAAAGGGGTGGTGGATGTGGCCTACTTGTACTTTAAAAAGGCCTTTGACACCATTCCACATAGGAGGCTGGTAAAAAGTTGGGTAGCTTGAGGTGGGCAATAAAGTGGTAACCTGGGTAAGGGGTAGGATGCAGAGGGTGGTAGTAAATGGAGTTTGCTCTGAGGAGGGGAGAGTGACCAGTAGTATACCTCAGGGGTCAGTACTGGGGTCAGTCCTCATTAACGTCTTCATTAGCAACACAGTGAAGGACCTGGTAGGGAAGGTCTGCCACACTGCAAATGACACCAAGATCTGCAACCGAGTGGATACTCAGGGGGGGTGCAAAGGAATGGAAGAGATTTAAAACATCTGGAGGAATGGTCACAAGTTTGGCAGCTAAGGTTAAATACAAAATGGTGCAAAATAATGCACTTGGGTCACAGAAACCCAGGGGTGGAGTACAAAATGGGGGGAGGCATACTTATAAAGATCACGCAGGAAAGGGACCTGGGGGTAATCATACTGGATGACCTGAAGGTGGCAAGGCAATGTGGCAAAGTGACTGGGAGAGCTAGTGGGATGCTGGGGTATATAGGTAGGGGTATCACCAGCAGGAAGAAGGAAGTGGTGTTGTCACTATCTAGGTCATTGGTAAGACGCCACCTGGAGTATTGTGTCCAGCTTTGGACACCACATTTCAGTAAAGACATAGACGGAGTAGAGGCAGTCCAGAAGAGGTCTACCAGGATGGAACAGGATCTGCATCAAAAGCCATACGAGGACAGGGTAAAGGAACTAAATATGTACATCCCAGAAGAGAGGCGGGAGAGAGGGGATATGATCAAGACCTTTAAATACCTCACAGGGTGAATAAGATGCAAATCTGAGGTATTTTTCAGAGGAAAGGGTGCTCTAGAACAAGGGGTCACAATATGAGGCTGGGGGGGTAGGTTCAGGAGATGTGTGAGGAAATACTTCTTCACAGAAAGAGTGGTGGATGACTGGAGCAGTCTTCCAGTGGGGGTGAAAACAGTGGTGGGATTCAAGAAAGCCTGTAATAGGCACAAGGGAATCATAAGGGATAGGAAAAGGGTGGAAGAGAAGTGCTGTAGACCTATAAGGGTCTGCAGAGGAAACAGTGACAACACCAAAGAGCAGACTGGATGGGCCAAGCAGTCCTTATCTACCATCAGTTTCTATGTTTCTATGAGGGCTATGTAATTACAATAATCTCCCTATTTTGAAAGCAACCCATCATGGACTGGCAGTAAAGCCTACAGGTTACAGCAACAAGCTGTGAAGGATCTTGGTACATCCAGCAAAATGTGATTCTCGCAACCTATGTCTGCATACAGTGTGACCTGAGTAAGCCAATTAACTTTCCCTGGGCTCCCAGTTTGCCTCCATAAATGGGCCTTTTGCCTAGTGGGCCTTACCTGGTTACCAAAGAATTAAAAAAAAAATTCTAGGTAGACAGTCAGCTGGTCAGAAATCAGAATGGTCGATTCCCAGACTTTTAAACGGCCATGGGGAGGGTCCTACCCCCAACTGTCAAAAGCTTTCTAAAAATATTTCAAGAAGAGTGTTATACTGCTACTACCTAATTTCAGTAATACTAAGGAACAGCACAGGAAGGTGACTTTTAGTTGCTCAAGGCCACACAGTGACCCAGTGGCTCATACTGTGGTGAGATTCAAACCTGTAACAATTTTACAGCGTTTCTCCTCCAACTGCTATAACTGCAGCTATATAGATGTGTGTGTGTGTATATATATATATATATATATAGTAATGTACTGTACAGCATTACACAGTTTGTTATATTAAAATTGTTGTACCAGCAGACAGCAGTCATCATACCCTCTGCAGGCCTTGTGTTCTTCTTATCAACTGTCTGTCAGCAACATGCTGTCTGTCCTCCATCCCAATGGCTGGTTTACAGTAGTCTTGTCTCTGTCCCAGAAGTTGATTCCCTCCTTCCAGCCCAACCCCACTGCCATGTTGTACCACCTGCCAGGCTGCCACAAACATGCATGCTGTCTCGTTCTCGGCACTGCCTTCAGAATCAGACAAACACATCATGATGGTATGAATGCTGCTACCCAACCACTGAAGTCCACGGTGGCAACAACTCTACAGCTCCACTCCAATGCTCCAATAGATGTCTGCAGCTCCTTGATGACTTACTTCAGCAGCAGACACATTTAGATGATGGCAGACCCCCTCAACTTGGTTTTGATTGTTAGTATGGCTGATGGTGCCAAATGTAACTCAGTCACCACCCTGATACTCTGGACAGGCGCAGCTGCAGTGACAACTTCCATCCCGATTTCCTGCTGAGTCTGCCTGCATTCAAAACTCATCCTCCTTGGCATGCCTCAGCAGGCATGCGTCATGCAGCAGGGTAGTGTCAGGATGGCACATGCACAATGGCTGAACCTCAGGCCCTCAGGCAGTAATTGCGCCCCCAGTCAGAGACAAGTGCAGATTGCAGAATCAGACAGCCTTTTCTTCTGCAGTGCACCTGACCAGGCAAATAAGTTAATTACACTGTTTGCACAGAATTAAAACCACTCAAGAAAGGCATCTAGAAAGCATGGGCCCTACACACAGGAGTCTTTGGTGTAACAGTAAATCCAGCCCTGTGTCAGCTACCAGGAAGAGTGCTGTTCCACACATCATACCTACTAACATCGGATAAACAATCTTCAAATTAACGAAAGGCAAAAGAAAAAGTACCTCAGATATAAAAGCTAATGGTTGACTGCTTTTAAAAACTAATATTAGTTTTAGGTAGTACACTAGTTCTTTAAAAAATGTTATGTCAGAGCTACAAGGGCCCAAGTTCTGTTTGTGTTTAGTTCATCTGAGGAACTTACAGTCACTGTGTGTGTTAAAAAAGTCACACTGTGGTCTTCTGGGGATGTCACAGACTGGTCCAATAGCTAGAGTTTGAGCTCCTAACTCACCTGGCAAATAAACCTCCCATTTAAGCCAGAAATATTATTAGAACCATGAAAATGGCAGGAGGGGGTCAACACAGTGATCAATCCACCTGATTACAAATGAAAATTAAACCGAAAGGAAAGGATGAATTCAGATTGCCCCCTAGAAGTGCAGAGACTAGTTGGAGCCCATCCCCAATGAGCCTGCCTGAACCGAGCTATGAGACAAAAGAAGAAATCGAGCCTCTCTCAAGGACCTGATCTGAAACACTACTACGGGAGATCAAAGAAATGAAAGCAGAAACCAAACAAGAATTTAAAAGGCTTAATCAAAAGCTATTCCAGGTGGAGCGGAGGGTGGAAGCCACAGAGGAGCACATCACAACCACAGAAGAAGGGACACTTCAACTAGACCAAGCTGTGGAGGCCTTGCTACAGCAAATAGTGGCTCTTCGAGAGAAATGTGTTGATCAGAAGGGTCGATCGCACCATGAAAATCTGTGAGTCTATGATCTGTCAGAAGGAGCTGAGACTGGCTGTATGACAGAAATCCTGGTAGACCTGCTCAGAGATGTTCTGAACCCCCCCCCCCCAACTATCAGCTCAGCATTGAAAGAGCTCATTGGGCCTTGCAACCCAGATTTGCAGATCTCAAGGCTAGGCCATGATCGAGTGTTCTTAAATTTAACAGCTACAAGTTAAGGAGGACATAATTTGCTTAGCTTCCTACTGGAGGTAGCAACATGGTGGCGTTGCTGTGCCACTGTGTGCACAGGCTCTGAGCAGAGCTGAAAAATTCTGGAAAGCTTCCTCAGAGAATTTCAGTCTATAGCCTGGAAGTTTAGCCACTTATTTTTCATTTAATTAAATTCATTTAGGAGAGTGCAGTATAGCGCAGTGGTTTAAGGCTCTAAGCTGCAAATCTGGAGACCTGGGTTTGAATCGCACAGCCCTAACTTGTATACTGTGTGACCCTGAGCAAGTCACTTAAAGGATACCTAAACAAGCATTTTTTTTTAAACTGCAAACTCCAAAATCTGGCTTCATAGCTAGGTAAAGTAAAGGCTACTGTTTACATTTATGCCAAAACTGCATTTATGTAAGTAACATAAATGCAGTTTCATAGCTTTTGAAAAATGTAAACATTAGACTTTCACTTACAAAAAAACAGCCTTGCCTTCTACCTAAGATGTCTGCCAACTGTGTTAAGTGATGAGTCATGATGACATCATCGGAGCCAGAGACCAATATGTATTCCTATAGGCTAATTGGTTCTTCTTTCCCTCTTTGTTTTGAATTGTTCTACCAGAATGATCAACACCACGTGTTAACGTGGATTATTTTGATCAGTACACATGTTAGGCTATGGTTTTGTTCATTTTATTTACTTTAACTTGCTGAAAATGTTTTACAATCTAGCTGACTTTCTCTTTTGGCAAACTGCGGAACAGTGCAACACTTCAAATACCTGATGATCTAGTGGTTATGTGATGCCCTGAATTTTTTTTTTTGTTAACCAGGAGAAACACCCTATGCTGAAACCCTGTTTACAGATGTGGCCTGGCAGCACAAGGAAGTTAAGTGACTTGCTCAGGGTCACACAGCAAAGTATTGGTCTGGACCAATTCCAAAGCTCATGCATTCCTGTTAATCCACAAAAAGAGCTTATCGTGTATTCTTTTTCCAAATGAACCCCCTGCACCTAGCATGGCTTCTGTTGAACACCCCACCATCCATACCATGTCCTTAGTACCACCTGAGGCTGCATATGAGCTTGCGGTCTCATAAAGAGAATTATCACACCTCAGACTGTAATTGTATACCTCAGAGAGTTGTGCAAAATGACACCGATACGAATCATCAACTGGCACTGTTACAAAATACTTCCCAAATCACACTTAAGTCCACTTTTTTTAATGTTTGACTTCTGCTCCCACAGTAAACATTGAGTGGATCACCACCCTTCTGCACCAGGGCTACAAGATTAGCCAAATCTGCCTTCATCACCAAAATAAATTCCCCATCAAAGTTCTGGAAGGTGGTCCACACCCTATTTACCCCCTCATCTCACCCCCTCGGTACTTAAAGTAAATAGCTCGCTAGAGTCCGACCCACCAGCTGTAGCTGCAGAATTTAACTCCTACTATACCTCCTGCACCACTGAGCTACTGAAATCCCTCCCCTCTTACCCATCACTCTCCTCACCCTCTACTGGTGTGCCTCTTCCTCCACCATCCCACTTCCCCTTTTCTTTTGCTACTGTAACCCCAGAGCGATGCCCTAAGTGCCCTCTTCACCATCGACCCCTCTAAAGGTGCCTCCCCGATGGCCTTGACCCAAAACTCCTCTCCCTCTCCACTTCAGCCATTGTCTACCCCTGTGCAATAATCCTAACTCTCTCATTCTCTATGTCCTCGGTCCCCTCTTCATAGAAATATGCAGTGGTCCTCCGTTTACCCAAAGTTGTGACCCATCATCCCTTGGCAACTATCACCCCATTTCTCTCCTCCCTACCCTTGCCAAGCTTCAAGAACACACTGTCCTCTCCTAACTCACCTCTTTTCTATCTGACACCTCCTTTTTCACCCCTTTCCAGTCCGGTTTCAGAAAAAATCACTCAACCACCACCTCTCTCCTACAGCCTATCTCCCTCTGCCACAAATTGGTTCAAGGCCTACCTTACTGACAGAACCCAATCAGTTAAGATCTTGGACACCACTTCCCCTCCCCTCCCCTCCCCTCCCGATTAGCACTGGCATCTGCCAGGGCTATGTATTAGGGCCCCTCCTATTCTCCATTCTCCATCTTCATAAACCACCTCCCTCCATTTGCTCCCCATCCTCTGCTATACATATGTATGCCAATGATACAGTCCTGTATGCATCTGATGCCTGTCCTGCTGAGGTTGTAAGCAGCTTACATCAAGACTTCAGCAAGGTTCAGCTCTGGTTTGCTTACCATCAACATTTCCTCAATGCCAAGAAGACTGTCTCCATGATCTTTGGCACTAGGCAGAGACTCTCTAGGCTTCCCTTCTTACCCACTTTCCACACCCTTGATGGGACTTTACTTGAGGATACATCCTCCTTCAGGTACTTAGGTGTCTGGTTGGACCAACACCGAAACTTCTCTGGACATATTAATGCCATCCAGAAAAAGCTGTGCCCCAAGCCTGGTGCCTGTTCAGGAACTGTAGTTGCATCCCTCCTATGGCTATGAACTTGTTCAGAAGTTGATACTTCCAATTTTCAATTACTGTGATGTAGTCTATGGTGATGCCCCTAAGTCCTCCATGGCCAGACTGGACAACCTCTTCAGTTCCTTCTACTGCTTTGCCCTAGATGCCCCCCCATACCCACCACTGTGATCTTTATTGTGCCCTATCTTTCCCCTCTCTTACAAATAGGCAACTCTCCCACTGTGCTAAATTCACCTCCAAGCACTGGTTGGGTGAGCTCCCTTCCTACCTCACCTCCTCCTTTATAACAATCCCCCATCCTTCCATCCCTTGGATTAACCAACTCCTGCACCCTGGTAGTCCCCCGCA
The DNA here is from genome assembly GCA_016271365.2 of Neoceratodus forsteri. Classification (NCBI taxonomy): domain Eukaryota; kingdom Metazoa; phylum Chordata; order Ceratodontiformes; family Ceratodontidae; genus Neoceratodus; species Neoceratodus forsteri. Next base: position 993,547,151 of record CM057449.1, read on the forward strand.
GATCCACCCTAATCAGCTAATCCGGTTACTCTCACTGCCTCCCAAACATTTGGAATTATCTCCCCCCCTCAAATCAGGCACTCATCCTCCACCAACTCCATAAGCTCTGCCTTCAATAATTACCTTGCTCCTAGCTGTTCCTGTATTGTCCTTCCCTAATTCCCTCCTCTGAGCCCTAGATAAACCCTACCGCTCTACCGTCACCTTCATTTTATGCTGTGCATCCACACACCCCAAATTTTTAGCTCTCCTCCCCTTTTCCCAAATTGCTTCTCCTTACTGGCCTCTGTTGATCTCTCACAGAATGTAAGGGGACTCCGAATGCTCCCCATGGGTCCATGCATTGATGGACTATTGATTATGCCCCATTCCCTCCAAAGATGTGAATTGTCTCTCCCTCAAGGGTTTAGTTCTCACTCTCTCCCTCTCCTATCATTCCTTTAATCCCTATCTAGCAACATTCCCCAACCCCCTGACAGGGTACCCCACATCCTGAAGGGTCCTCTCTTGGGTTAGGTCCTATTTCCCCTCCTAGCACTGAAGTCACACCTCCTCCTTCTCTAATCCCTACGGCCTTATCTCCCTTTCTGTCTGGGACACTGCCTATCCCATTCTCTCTGGTCTCCCCAGTCCCCTTGCAGGGTTCCTCACATCCTGAAGGGGTCTCCAGGGACATGACTCTTTTCCCTCCCCCACCTCACCCTTTCCTCTCCTTTTCCCCCTTCTCTTTCACGTAAGCACTTGTTTACTTATTAACCCGGCACTTATTATTTTCCACTCTTTCTACATATTATGTGTAGCACTGTTTAACACTGTTTGTAACATCTTCCTTACAACTGTATGCTAATGTTGATCTTGTAACTTGAATATAACTTGAACTCGATTCTTCCCCTCCCAACCCCTCCCTCTCCTTCCCCCCTTTTCTTTCACGTAAGCACTTGTTTACTTATTAACCTGGCACTTATTATTGTCCACTCTTCTACCTATTATGCGCAACACTGTTGTAACACTGCTTGTAACTCCTGCCTTACAACTGTATGTTAATGTTGATCTTGTAACTTGAATGTTTAATGTCTCACTCCTATTGTACCCCTTCCCCCCAGGGTGCACTGGGAGATGAGCAACTTATTGCTCAATGTGCTTTCCATGTGAAACATTTCAATAAAAAGTAAAATAAATAAATACTAATTATGGGAGGGGATCTTAACATAACTTTTAACTCCTATTTAGACTCCACCTCACACATTCGCAGAAGGGACCATAGAGTATCTCAACAGGTCCAGAAGTTTCTCAATGAGTTAGGCTAGCTGGACACATGGCATCAGATGCATGGTCATACTAAAGATTACACTTTTTATTCTACCCCCCCCGACCAATTGTATTCTAGGATAGATTGCATTCTAATACCTAAGGAAATGGTTGGGCACCTAAATGATTCCTGGATATGGGGATATTATGCAGTAAGATCACACACCCATATACTTAAAATTAAACCTGGGCCAGACCAAGAAATCTACCTTCAAAAGGTTGAACGTGTCCCTAATTCAGGAGAGAGAAGTCCAAGAGGCTATAGCTGAGTGTATTGAGAGGGCATCGGGGGAGGATGATGCTCCAGAATGTTTGCCTACTATTCTTTGGGACATGGGATAGGCAATGGTACATGGTAAATCCATAGAGATCTCTTCGCAAAAAAAAACAAAAATGAAGAGAGGCAAGTAAATTGCAATTGCAAGCCCAAATAGCAGAATTAGAATCACAAAAAAAAAGAAACTAAACAAACAAAAATGGATACATCTTAGCTGACTTAAAAAGGAACTTAATTCAATCTTGGATTATCAGGCAGATAGAAACTTTTGTATTTAAGACAGAGTTATTATGAAGGTGGCCATAGAGCACTAAAACTGTTAGCCAGCAGACTTCATCAATAAAGATCCACAGCCACCATAGTCAAAATTGTATATACCAAAGTAAAGAAGCCACATTAATTGACCCAAGATAAAGTCGATGCATTTAGGGCCTATTATACAGTCCTGTTTAAGTCAGATCCTTCCCCAGAAATGGCATAAACTGTTGCTTTTTTAGATCAGCTACACCTTCCTAAGACTCCTAAAATCAATAAATAGGCCCTGTCAGCCCCTGTTTCTTGCTCAGAGATCATTAGTGAAATTAAACATTTAAAAACTGATAAAAGTCCTAGAACAGATGGGCTACCAGGAGAATTTTGTAAACAATTCAAAGACCTGGTTCCCCTTCTGCTTCACAGAGTGTATATTTTTGCCATGGGTGAAGATGGCGAGTTGGCTCCTCCTGGTCCCAGACGATTGTGTCTGTAATCCCGAAGTCAGTCAAGGACCCATTTATCTGTGCTTCATATAGGCCTGTTTCTATTCTTAATGTAGATTATAAAATACTTACTGGTATCTTCACTCGAAGGCTAGAACAGGTTATACCTCAGCTTATACATATAGATCAAGCAGGTTTCATCCTGGGCCATCAGGTGCAGGACAAAATCAGGAGAACGGTACAAATCATAGACCACCTAAACCCATTCTAAACAACCAGCCTTTCTTATAAGTTTGGATGCAGAAAATGTCTTTGATAAGGTGTATTGGGCTTTTTTGTGGGGGGTCCTAGCAGACTTTGGCTTTGCAGACTGATTTATCAGTTTTATATCAAAATTATACACTGCCTTTACAGGATATATTCGAGCAAAGGGCCACGTTTCAAGTTCATTTGAGCTCAGGAGAGGAACACGGCAGGGATGCCCATTATCCCCGCTTTTATTTGCATTGTATATTGAACCACTTATGCAAAGTATCCATTATAACTAAAACATTAAGGGAATCACCTTGGGGGAGTATGTGGAACATAAGTTAACCCTCTACATGAGCAATGTCCTTCTTTATGTAGGAGACCGAGAAAACTCCCTCCAGGAGCATTCAAGCAAATCCATGTCTTCACTAAGTTATCTGGATACTCCCTAAATTCAACCAAAACTGAGGTCATGGTTTCTTCACATACACTCTCCAGATCCATTCAGGAAAGATATGCCATGAAGTGGGATCTAACCACCATCAAATATCTAGGGGTGCACCTAGGGCTGAAAATGTCTTCACTATTTTCAGAGAATTACCAGCCCCTTCTGTCTTCCCTCAAATCAGATTATAAGTGTTGGTCACTACTCCCCTTGCCACTACATGCCAGGTTGCAAACTATCAAGATGAATGTGCTACCCTACATTTTATACCTTTTTCAATGTGTTTCTTGTCTCATATCCAGGCATGATTTTCAGGTGTGGCAAAAGCAATTACTTTCCTTTATTTGGTATGGGGTTTGGCTGAGAGTTAATCAATGCACACTTTATCTCCTGAAATCTTAGGGTAGTTGGGCTCTCCCTATGTTAATTGGACACTGGATTGCAGTTAAAATTAAATTTGCATTGTTATGGGGTAATCCCACATATGTTGCTCATTGGAAACAAATTGAATTAGCTCAGGAGATAACTCCTCCACTTCCAGCCTTACTATTTACTACCAAACAACTGCACATGCTCCCAAAACCCATTCTTTCAAGTATTTATGCAATGCTTGAGGGTAAGAAGTGGGGTATATGTAAAGGGGGCATAGCAGTGTCCTTATTGAAAATACAAATGTGGATTTTGGAGGAAACATTCCTTCCTTCAAAGCTCAATCCTTGGTTAAACAACAGGCATAAAATGGCCTTCATTCCACAATGGCAACTCCTTCAAATGAACTTTGTCATCTCATTTGAATGTGCTGCTGAAAGATTTAACTGGCATACTCAGGATAAATTTAGGTATTACTAGCTCAGAGATAACATTAATAAGCTAATTCATAAGGCAAAGCCTCAGAATGTGGGGTGTCCTTCTCCCCCCATCTTCAAATCAATCTGGGGTTCCCCACATGGAAGTGGAGCTAAAACTATGTTGTATGTCAACTATATATATATCAGATCTTCAGTACAACACCGAAAGAATTAAGAATGCATGAGAGAGGGAACTTAATCTCACTCTGGAGCCTAAGAGTTGGACAAAATCTGGAGTATCACATCTTCTCCAATCTGGCATGAATTCATCTGGAAATTTTGGATAAGATTTTTTTGATCCCACATGTCCAAGCCAAATGGGATTCCTCAATTACAGCCACATGCTGGTGACAATGCAGAGAGGAGCTGGCCATATGGTCTCATGTTTTCTGGTTCTGCCTGCTACTGTGAGATTATTGTGGTTATATAGTGCACCATATAGCCTGCTTGTTGAATGTTTCCATTCGTTTAAGTTCAGAACACTTATTGATGGGCATTCCCCCCAAGGTCACTCAATGGTCGAGATGCTAAATACCTTTGGTCCCTTATTGTGGTGGCAGTATTAAGGCCACCACAAGGAGATGGCTCCAGTTGAACACCTCCACAGTTCCAGAATGGGTGACCAGAGTGAACCAGATCCAAAATATAGAAAGATTGTCCTATGCAGTGCAACATAGATTTCCAGTTTATACTAACAGATGGACAAGATGTGAGTTGTATCAGGGTGAGTTACCTGTCCCTGTTGATTAATAGTATAATACATGATGGATTTAACTAGCTTTTCTATAAAGACACAGGAATTATGATGAACACATTCTGCTATACATACTTGCCTGTGATTCTGCCCCAGTGCTCCACAGAGAATAGTTAGATTGTTTAAAAAAAATGAAAGAAATGTCTGGATATCAACAATAGATGACATTTTATTTTAGTTTGATTTATTTTTAATAATAATAGTATTCAAAGTTTATATAGATATCTACAAGGTGTGCTCTGTAGAAGATTGTCTTTAGTCTGACTTTGGATATAATGTATATTGTTCTCTTCAGAATGCTCTTTGTTGATCTATAAGTACAGTTCATGATGTATGATGAACAATTTGAAAAATAATAAACAAGTATGAAAAAAGTCATACTGCTGAACACTATCAGACTCGTGCAAAAAGCTTGAGGACAGGTGATGGCCAGAATCATTGACAGATGTTTAAAAAAGTCAGCTTTGTGAATCAAGCATTAGCAGCCAATATGAAGAACAATGCCGACAAAGTGCCAACAGGTGACCCACCCCCACCACTACCACCTGTGTCAGTAAGGTAACAGTGTCATAAATAAAGGTAATTAACAATAAGTCAAGGCAGGCTTCCCATTACCATGGTAGTCTGTGTGATAAGAGATGAGATAATGTATCAGGCTCTGCATGCTCGAAGGTAAGAGTGTGTGTGTGTGTGTGTGCTGTTATTTGCATACTGGATGTATTGGCAGAAGAATTAATAAAGTGTTGCTTAAAATTCTAACAAACCCTTTGTTTTAATTACCACAAAACAAGATATGGTACTAGGAGTGGTTTCGGGATCTTTCTGAACAAACAAACAAGAGACGCAATTAAGACAGAGAATTCTTGTGGGAAAGGAACAGACAACCCACACAATGAGGTGGGTTCAAGTGAAAGCAAATTGTGGTGGGCTAGTCTAATTGATACTGGAGTCTGCTGAAATGGAGTAAATAAGACCACCAGCAGAAAACAGGTTTGTGGGTAATTTAGAAGAAACATAAAAACATTTAAAGTAATGTTTGACTTTTATTTACAAGCAACTGGGCAGATGAAAAAGAGAGCCAACAAAAAGAAGCTTTGTTACTGACTGTAGCAGGCTCAGAAGCTCTAAATATATACAATACTCTTCAGTTGTCTGAAGCAGACAGGAAGGACTATAATGCAGTCATGTAAAGTTTGAAGCGTACTGTGTGCCAAGAAAAAATTAGACTTTGAAAGATATGTTTTTAGATCCTTAATGCAAAAAGAACAAGAAACAGAAGAATCTGTTACTGATTTGAGACTGAAAGCATAGCCCTGTAATGTTGGCACCCTGGGCCTTTCTGTGATCACAGACCAAATAGTTATGGGCTGTTCAGATCCAAAAGTCAAAGAACGACTACTCAGAGACCGAGAACTAACCATGGAAAAAGCCATGCAAATGTGACAGGCTGCAGAGTAGACATGTATGCAAATCCAGGTCCTGACCAGAGAAAAGAAGACAAAGGACAGCTCGGAGGTTGCTGCTGTGTAGACCATGAAAAATAGAGTCCAAGGGTCCCCTGCAAGTTACACAAAGCAAGAGGAATGACAAAAAGAGACAGGAAGAGCTGCAACCACACCAAGCAAGGATGCAAGTAAACTCTGCTACAACTGTGGTAGGCATCATGCATACAGAAAGTGCCCCACTTACGAACAACAGTGCAGATTCTGTAAACAGCTTAATCACGTCACAAGATGCTGTATTATTTATTTATTTCATTTTGGTGACTGGGTAAGGCTACTGGAACCAGGGTCCCTTTTTCAGGGGCAGCCTGGTATTAATTACATACAAATTGGTTGAATACATAGTACAGAGAAATGCAATGCATGCAGTCACTGAAACGGACAACGCAAACAGTGAACATGAACCCTGCAGAGGGGCTTTAGATAAGCAAGGCATTTCACAGAAAAATGAATGGCACTTTCAATAGATACTAACAGCTTAAAGATTCACTACATGATTGACACTAGTGCTGATATAAATGTGCTCCCAGTTCGACTGTGGTGTAGGCTACTGAATAAACCATGGGTAAAGAAGAATACAACTGTGTTAAAGGCTTATAATGGACTAACCATACCCACTACAGGGTACTGTGCACTGAGTCTCCAGCACAAAGGCAAAGTCAGTAAACACAATTGTATAATTGTTCCAAGGGCCAAGAATCCAGTTCTGGGGCTAGACACCAGTCAGAAGTTCAGTCTGATAGAAAAATTATTTGCAATACAAAAATTACATGCCTGTCAATAATATCATGTCTGAATACAGTGATGTATTTAAGGGACTGGGGAAATTGCACATTACACATAACATCACGCTGGATGATAATACAGTCCCAGTAATTCATGTTGCATGGACAGTCTCTGTGGCCCTGAGACATAGACTGAAACAGGAATAGAAAAGTTTAATAAATATGGATGTCATATAAAAAGCAGAGGAGCCAACACCTTGGGTTCACTCCTTAGTGACTGAGATAAAAAAGACGGGTCGCTACGTTTTTGTTTAGATCCAAAAGAGTTGAATGCATGCATTAAAAAAGAGCATTTCCACATTCCCACGAGACATGACATTCTAGATGAAATGGCAGGGGTCAAGTTGTTCTCAATATTGGATGCCTCCTCAGGATTCTGACAAATACCTCTAATGCCAGAAAATGCACACTTGTGTACTTTATTTATTTATCTTATTTATTTGTTTGTTAAGTCTTTGGCAACTGGGTAGGTGAGCTGATCCAAAGGATCATTTTCAGCCATTACTCAGGCCACAACATGGCACAATCAGGCAGTACAGATACAGGTAAAATACCATAAATAAACTGGCTACAACACAACATGGCACAAACAGGCACTATAGATACAGGCAATATACAATAAATAAACAGGCCACAATATTGAGGTACTGCAGCTTACAGTACACTGTAGGTATACATAAAGATAAATACATAAAAACAAGGTGAAGAGTGAGTTTTCTTTTCAAATTGTCTTTTTAAGGACACCTGTTCTGTTTTATACCTTTTTCTATTATAATCAGAAGGTTTTGTTTTAAATTTCTGAAAGGCTCGATGTTTTTTCCTTATTTGTTTTTTTACAGATTTATTTAATCATAATGGAATGGTTCCCTTAGAAACATAGAATTTGACGGCAGATAAGGACCGCTTGGCCCACCCAGTCTGCCCATTTCCCTACCTACTGGATAAGCTGCCGATCCTAGTTAACCAGCAGCCTACTTCTTTTTACCCCCACCCCCCAGAATTGCCTTATGACTGTCCCATGCACGCTTGAATTCCAATACTGATTTTGACTCCACAACCTCCTCCGGAAGGCCATTCCATGCATCCACAAATCTCTCTGTGAAAAAATACTTCCTTAAATTACCTCTGAGCGGCCCCCCTCTATCTTCAAATTGTGCCCTCTTGTTCTTGCACACTCTTTTGAAAGATGCTACCCTCTTGGACTTTGTTGATTCCCTTGAGGTACTTGAAAGTTTCTATCATGTCCCCCCTCTCCCTCCTTTCCTCGAGGCTATATATATTAAGCTCCTTAAGTCTCGCTCTTCATATGTCTTCCGGTGCAGACCCTGCACCATTTTAGTTGCCCTCCTCTGGACAGCTTCCAGCCTGTCTATGTCTTTGCGAAGACTGGGTCTCCAGAACTGCACACAGTACTCCAGATGGGGTCTCACCAGCTGTCTCTACAGAGGGATAATAACTTCCTTTTTTCTACTGGTGATGCCTCTCCCTATGCATCCCAGTATCCCCCAACCCTCCTTGCTGCCCTCTCACATTGCTTGCCCACCTTTAGGTCATCTGATATGACTACCCCCAGGTCCCTTTCCATTTTTGTTGTTGTTAGTATCTCACCCCCCATTGTGTACTCTTCCCCTGGGTTTTTGTTTCCCAGGTGCATTACCTTGCACTTCTTAGCATTGAATCTAAGCTGCCACACATTTGACCATTCCTCTAACCTTGCCAAGTCCCTTCTCATCCTTTCCACCCCACCCTGTGCATCAACTCTGTTGCAGATCTTAGTGTCATCTGCAAAGAGACATACTTTCCCTCCAGTCCTTCCATGATGTCGCTTATAAAGACATTGAAGAGGACCAGTCCTAATACTGAACCCTGCGGTACCCCACTAGTAACCCTCCTTTCTTCTGAGTGGACTCCATTTACTATTACTCTCTGTGTCCTATTCTCCAGCCAATTCTTTCCAAGCTGTCATCTTGGGACCCACCCCAGGCTGGCTAACTTGTATATTAATCTTTGTGTGGGATTGTGTCAAATGCCTTGCTAAAGTCTAGGTAGGCCATGTCCACAGCCCTCCCTGATCTACTACTTTGGTCACCCAGTCAAAGAAATCTATCAGATTTGTCTGGCATGGCCTTCCCGCTGTGAATCCATGCTGCCTAGGGTCCTGTGCCCCTCTGGCCTCTAGATACTTGACAATTCTTTCATCAGAAGTGATTCCATCATTTTCCCTATCACTGAGGTTAAACTAACAGTTCTGTAGTTTCCTGCTTCTGCCTTGCTCCCACTTTTGTGAAGGGGAATCACATCTGCCCTCCTCCAGTCCTCGGGTCCCACCCCATCCTCCCATGATTTGTTAAAAAGGGTAGTCAGTGGTGTCACTAGTTCTACCCTTAGCTCTTTTAGAATTCTGGGATGAATCCCATCAGGCCCCATTGCTTTGTCCACCTTCAGTTTTAAGAGTTCTTCCAGAACCCTTTCTTCTGTAAATGGGCTGGTATCAACTTCTGTATCCAGAGTGTTACTACTGTTTGTTTATGTACCTCCCCTCTTCATTTGTAAATACTGAGCAAAATATTTGTTTAGTATCTCTGCCTTTTCACAGTCTCCTCTGCCCACCCTCCCTCCCTCCCTCCCTTTATTAAGCCTCACTATCCTCCCTTGGTCTTTGCTCCTTGATGTACCTATAAAAGGTTTTATCCCTTCTTAACTGAGTTGGCTATCTTTTCCTCAGTTTGGGCCTTTGTTGTTCTGACTGCCTTCCCAGCCTTCTTTTGCTTTAACTGATACAGTTCTTTGTCCTGCTCCTTCTGTGATTCCTTGTACTTCCTGAATGCTTTCTTTTTCTCTTGAACCTTCACTGCCACTTCCTTTGAGAACCATAGTGGTTTCTTACATCGTCTTGTTTGTTTATTAGCTTCCACAAAGGCTTGTTACCTCTGTGATGGCAGTTTTATTATTCCCCATTGTTCTTCCACCCCTCCTTCCTGCCCATTTGCTAGTGCATTCCTTAGCACTCACCCATTTTAGCAAAGTCAGCCCTCCTAAAGTCCAGTACTTTTGTCTTTGTGAGCTTGACTCTATTGCTGTGTTGTATGTGAACCATACTGTTGATGGTTGCTAGTTCCCAGATGGCTACCCACTTCTACATCTGTGATCCTCTCTCCATCTCCATTTGAGAGAATCAAGTCTACTATTGCTCCCTCTCGAGTGGGCTCCAGTACTAGTTGTCTAAGGCATGCCCCCTGTAGGGCATCTAGAATAACTGCACTCCAGTTAACATCTGGCATATTCAGATCACCCATCAGCAATATCTCCCCTTTTTCTGCCATTCTAAGTATACTTTCTATAATTTCCCTGTCCATTTCCTCCCCCTGAGAAGGGGGTCTGTATACAACCCCTGTGCGTATTGTGGTGCCATTGCCTGTCTCCAAATTTACCCACAGTGCTTCTTCTCCTCCCTGTTTACCCTTTTGTTCTGTTGCTTTTATTCCTTCCCTTATGTAAAGAACTACTCCTCCTCCTCTTTTACCCTCCCTGTCCCTCCTGTAGACAGTGTATCCTAGTATGTTTATGTCCCAGTCATGGTTTTGTGTGTACCATGTTTCTGTGACTGCCACGATATCCAGATGTTCCTCCTCCATCAAGGCCACTAATTCAGAAGCTTGTTACTCAGACTACGGGCATTGGTACTCACTGCTCTCCATTTTTTGATGGCTTTACCTTCTGTTGCAGCATCCCCCACTGAACATTCTACCTCGGTCTTTTTCTCATTAAGTACCCTGTTTTGTAGGGAGAGGCTGGGATTTTCCTGCTGCTTGTCAGTGCCTCCCCCTTTGACTAGTTTGAAAGCTTGCCAATGAAGCATTTAAACCGATTGCTCAAAAGACTTGTTCCCTTCTGGACAGATGCAGACCATCCTGCCAGTATAGGCTGGTGTCCCTCCAGGTGGAACCCCAGTCCCCAAAGAAGCCAAACCCCTGTGCTCCATACGGTTTTTTCAACCATTCATTAAACTGCATGGTGCCAATTACCCTCGCCTCCCCCATGCCTTTGACAGGCAGCACCTCTGAGAAGGATACTGTGTGTGCTACTTGTCTTAGGTCCCTACCCAACTCTGCAATGTCCTCCTGCACTGCTCTAATCTCATGATGAGCCAAGTCATTTGTCCCTAGGTGGACAATTACGTCCAGCTCAGAATCCCTTGCAGCTGTTCTCGTGATCCTGAAGATGCGCTTCCTGTCCCTCCAAGCCATGGCACCAGGCAGGCACCTTACCTTACTTCAGTTTTCCCAGCTCCCCCCAGTTCTATACCCCTAATAATTGAGTCCCCCACCAGGAGCTGCTTCCTTTCCCTGTGTTGTCCTCTGCCTCCTTCCTGTGGGCCTCCCTTGTGACAGTTGCCATCAGTCTTCTCTGCGGGTGCATCCATAGGGGAGCTATGCTCCCCCAGAATGGTGTATGGATTGTGGAGTGGAACAATTGACTGGGTGTGCCTCTCTTCCACCCTCCTCACCCTCCCTGAGCCCACTGTGGTCCAACTGCTGTGCTTTCTTCACAACCTCTGAGGTAGTGGTGGTGGCGCTAGTGCTCCCTGGATGGGGGAGGTTCCTTCCTACTGTCCAGTGTGGCCTGGGAAGGTTTCTACTACTGACCAGTGCAGCCTGAAGATGGGAAACTTTCTCCTCAGGGCAGATAGTTGTCGCAAATAGGCAGCATCTCAGCCTCCAGAAAGACTCCCGGAAGACTGCTGCCCCACAGCCATTACATTGCACTCCCCACATGTTTATCTAGTTTTTGTTTTTTTTGTATTTGTGTGTGTGCGCACGCTGTGTGATTTGTTATATAGAAATATATATATTATACAATGTGTATGCTATATTGTCAGTGCAGTGTGCTAGAGAGGATATGACAGTGAAATGCACCTTGCACTCGAGGAAATGATGTCAGAACCTCAGGTATAAAGGAACTATTTCCAGGGGTGAGGGGTGGGAAGGGGTTGGGCCTAAACTGTGCCCTCACAAAACAATCAACTAAAAGCTCTCGCCCACCGCTGCAATGAGTGCCTTCCTGTCAGCAAGATACCCTACACAACAATTTGACAGAGAAAGTACCCTGCTAATCAAACAGAGAAAAATCCAGACATCCAAGTTAGACACAGGTAAACCTCTCCAGCCCCAAAACAGCCTGGTGGTTTGTTAGCCACAAAGGAAAATCAAATATGCAGTTATTTCAGCCCTTCTGAGGATGCTGACAAGATAAGCAGTTTTAAAAACCCCCTTCCTGAATTAAAAACTAAAACAAACACAAAGCAATACCACTTTAAAAGTGAGGAAAACGTCTCTCAGATGTAAGCAAGAGAGAGAGAGAGAGATTAGTTACAGATATTTAGTCCAAAATAGTACATCCCACGCAGCTTCTCAGTTGTTTCCAAGCACCCCTGTACACAATTTGGAAGAAGATAGACTTCTGCCTCAAACAGGATCACACCACTAGTTTATAGTAATTGAACAATGCTGAAATGGTCTAGCTAGACAAATGACTGTGATGCAGACCTCTGACTTGTGAAGACAATTACCCCACCTTAGGCTATGTCTGGCATCCAATTTCAAACTGCAGCTTTGCTATTTTGAATCACACACCCCACCAAAAGTTGCAAAATATATTGATGCAGATTCTCACAGAATTCTAGTAATCAGTCCAGTTAGCCACAAAGGAAAATCAAATATGCAGAAGATAAGCAGTTTTAAAACCCCCCTTCCTGAATTAAAAACTAAAACAAACACAAAGCAATATCACTTTAAAAGTGAGGAAAACTTCTCTCAGATGTAAGCAAGAGAGAGAGAGAGATTAGTTACAGATATTTAGTCCAAAATAGTATATCCCACGCAGCTTCTCAGTTGTTTCCAAGCACCCCCTGTACACAACTTGGAAGAAGATGGACTTATTATTATTGTATTTTTGTTTCAAGGGTACATATACATCAACAGCTTTTATTAAGATGTTGGTTATATTATCCCACATTTGTTTGACATCTAGACCATGCAGAATAGTGCCACAATGGACTTTACTTAATTCCACTGACACTTTACTCCAGTCTGTGTTTCTGTAGTCTGGGAATTTGGTGTCATCTATAACTCAATGATACAATTTAAAAGAGAGAATTCAACCATATTATGGTCACAAGTACACAGACGAGCTCCAGTTTTCTTCCTATTGAGTTTGTTACTACCAGGTCCAAAATGTTAAGGTCCCTGGTTGGTGTGTAAATTAATTGTTCACAGCTACAACTAGCTAGTGTATCCAGCAGATCTTTTTCAAAAGAGGTGGTCCCTGTCAATGTGTCCCATTTGATTCCAGGTGCATTGAAATCCCCTACTACCAAGATATCCCCTAAGTCTGCTGGCATTTCTATTTCATGTAGCAGCATATTGTTATAATTCTGGTCACAAGACTGGACTCTATAACAAGTACCTATAAGAAATTTGGGGGAGTAAGGGTGTTGGATATTTAACCATAATGTCTCTATGTTTATTTTCAAATCATTATGAAGTTTTAATTCACTGCATCTTATGCTGTTAGAGACATAATAGCAACCCCCTCCACCTTTCCTATTTTCCCTATTTTTATAAAATAGCTGATATCCCTGTATATTGTTTGACCAATTACCAGGGGCATCATTTAGGGGTCGCCAGGGGTCACATTCGCGACCCCTATGAAAATTATGCGACCCCTATGACAGGGCTGGCGACCCCTGCCTGCCCTAGGGCTCCCTATGGGACCGGATGCACTTTGCTGGCTGCTGCAGCTGCTTGCCTGCTTGGTGGCATAATAACAATAAAATTAACATCATGCCCCCTTGGCCGTGCACACGCTTGTGCTGCTGCACAGTGTGTATGTATGTGTGTGAGGAGGACCGGAGAGCCGGTTTCTTTCAGGGACTCAGGGAGCGAGCCTGACAGTCTGCTGTTGTGCTGCAAAATTAGCACAGACACAGACTGTTGATGCAAATCAGGGATGGATGGCGCCGCACCGACTGTTTTGGGTTAGCTTAGCCCCCCCCCCGAAAATCACATTGGTTGGAAGTGGAACACTTGAGCAGCATTGAAGACAAATGCGGTGTGCCACTTTTTACTTACTGGGGCTGGCGCTGCTGCGTTAGCTGCCCTGGCTGGCTGGAGGGAGACTGGCTTGTGGCACCTTGGGGTGCGAATCTGCGACTCTGTGGCGTGCGTGGGAATCGGCAGGATTTGAATGCCGGGGTCTCAGGTCTCTGGGTCCATCCTCGTCATGGTGCAGCAGGTAGGAGCAGCTGAGAAAAAGAGTCAAAAGAGTCAAGAGCATCTAGTCGTCGGAGTTGGGCAGCAGCCAGCAGTGCTAGCAAGGCAAGGATTTTATTTTTAAAGTGTCAAGCCGGAGCCGTCCGGTCCGAGCTGTAGCGCAGCTGATCGATCATCCAGGCGGGCGGCTGCGGGGCGACTCGGGCGATCGATCTCCATCAGGCATCCGCACGGTGGGGTGCACCACAAGTTAAGGGCAGGCACAGCAAAGAAAGCAAATCCATCGGCAGAGCCAGAGCAGGCAGCTGGGGCAGGCAGAGAGAAGAAGACAAAGACTGCAGTAAGTAGTACAACTGTGTGCAAGTAGGGGGATGAGGGGGGCGGGGGGGAAGAAGAGACCAGTGGTACTCCTGTTGTCCTGTTGTTGCTGGCAAATGGATGGAAAGGTCCCTTGATCCCCATCAAAAGGGGGTGCATATGTGTGGTGTAAACAGGCAAGCAAAGAGCTGGAAATCTTATTGAAAATAAAGTGTTATGAGAACATTGCCCTTATAGTTAATGACTTGAACAATTCCAGCTTAGTGAAGTTAGGGTTTATTAGGACTAGAGTGCTACCACTGGTCCAAAGGATGACTCTTAAGAAACAATTACAGCACGTTTATCCAGGAACGCTTTTCAAAATATAATAATCCCACACAATTTAACTTATATATAATTATTTTTTTTTGTATTTATAGAGCTACCAGCTTGGATAAAATACTCATTCTCGGTTCCTGCCAGTGATTTCCTGCAGGGTACTGCAGGACCACAGTAACAATTACTCCAGTTTTCACACAGAGGGCTCTGACATCTTTACTGCAGAGTGCTTCATACAGGTGTGTGTGTGTGTGTGTGTGTGTGCGTTGGGGGGGCAGGGAGGTACTGTGTCTCCCTTTATTGTTTGCTACTGAGGACATTTGCTTCAACACAGAAGCATTATGTCCCAAACTTCATGTGTTCCTGAAGTTTTAGTCTCAGGTGAAGTCACAACATTCTGTTGATGACATCCCAATGTGTTATGTGGAAATTATTATGATGTCATAAACAGAGGATTGTGACTTTACTGGAGGTTCAGGTTGGAGGGCCAGTGGGCACAACAGTGGGATTACAAGGTTGTAATCTGTTTGATTTCAATGGGTAATAAGGGCTACCCATGCATTAAGTAAGCAATAATACCCACCCTGGAGGGTATTATTGCTCTTAGAAAATGGGTTATGGGTTACATTTTTAATAAAAATTAAATCAAACATTGTGAAGAAAACAAATAACTGTTAAAAACCGAAGAAAAATACAGTTTGATGTAAAGTAGTCCCTCTGCACTGTTGACCTACTCTTTGTACTGTCTGACAATGTCTGCCCCCCCCAAAAAAGCGGCTTTGATGATTGAGACGGATGGCAATCTTGTGAAAACTTAGTGGTGAGCTCAGATTTCTTTTTCCATTCCCCCACAGTCCCTAACCCTACCCCCAGAGTAGCGGTCCTTTTTTTAAACACAGGCAGAAAAGCAATGGCAGAGAGTTGTGTCAGCGCTGTAGAGGAAAGAGATACTGAATGCAGAGTAGGAGAGAAAATACAAACGTAAGCCTTCAATTTAAAAAGTGTATGCGTCTGGAAATTGACTGAGGAGTGGTGGTGGCAGGTGGTTGAGCAGGGAGGAAAAAAAGGTAAGCCTGCGGAGTGCTCCGGTATCTAAAGTACCTACACAGTTTACTTCTGTATGTTTCTTGTTTGCCAGTTCTTCAGTTTAGCTTCTTATGGAACTTTGACTATGCAGTCTAGAGTGTGAGTCTGCAGTGCAAAGGAACGAACCATGGGTATGGAGAGGATGGAGTGCTGCAGGAACAGAGGCAGGGGAACTGTAAGAACATGGGTGGAATGCAGGGAGAAAAGAGTCAGAAATTTATGAAGTGCGACTGAAACAGCAGGTGTGATTCTTTTACTCTTGAAGCCTGATCAGCCGAGAGATGTTCGAAGTAGCTGTCCATTTCCGTTGATGGGGGATGGAGCGTGCCTGTCTATAGCGGTGAGCGCGCGATGTGCTATTGCTATTGTTTCGAATGAAAAACTAATTTTCTTAAAAAAAAGACGAGGAAGTGTTAAATGGTGGTTTTTGTCTTGCAGCCATTACCTGTTTCCATCATCATGTACGTTTGTCTTTTGGGGGCATCTCAAACGCTCACTTGGTAATCAAGTAGTTGAAAACAGCTGCATTTTGTTTAAAAACTGTAGCTTTGCAGTGATGGTTGAAAATGCTTTACTTTTCAGAAAAAAGGGAAAATGGGCACATGGATCTGGTCAGTTACTGGGTGGTGTTATGTTTCAGGAGTGCGTTTGTGGGGGGGCTCTCATCCTCTCGAAGAGGGATGAAAAAAATGGCGGCAGTTTGAAATTGTGTGCCCAGTGCTTCAACCAATGATGAAGCAGGCTGGGCACAAGGATACTTGTCTGGGCATGAGGCAGGTTTAGGCTGAAACTTTTTATTTGGTAGGCATCTATTGTCTGATAGATGCCCGCCTAAATAAGTGTCTCAGCCAATCAGAAGACAGAACAGTCTTTGCCCATTTTCTAATATTGTTTAATATTTGTACAGTTGAGGAATGGGACTTTCACTATACTGATGATTCCATAATTTGATGAAAACTAGCTATTTAATTTGAATCAACGTCTGTAATGACCCATTTCAGATTTATACTCAGGGCTGGATATTCAAACTGTGCTATTCTGTGGTGCAAGCCCTTGCGCTGCACAAAATAGTTGCGCAGGGGTGTGTCCAGAGCGATATTCATAGGAGTTAAGCATGAGCAACTCGCTGAATCTCACCACTACAACCACAGCCACTGTGCAT
The DNA here is from genome assembly GCA_016271365.2 of Neoceratodus forsteri. Taxonomy (NCBI): domain Eukaryota; kingdom Metazoa; phylum Chordata; order Ceratodontiformes; family Ceratodontidae; genus Neoceratodus; species Neoceratodus forsteri. The sequence continues at coordinate 993,564,172 of CM057449.1, forward strand.
GATTGCAGTGGAACTTGCGCCACCGCAGAATGGTCAGAGTGGAGCATTCAACTTGCGGTGGCATATAACACCATTGCGCCATGCGCTAAATCCCTCATATTCAAAAGGTGACATGCAAATGGGGCCATAATTCATGTAGCTACAGGGGGCCATTTGCATCTGATTATGGCTCCCATTTGCATGCCATTAGCATGCAGGTGCGCCGATCCCGAGGACTTGCGCCTACGCCCCTGCCAGGCAGCAGCCGCTGGGACCCGCGACCCCTGCAGCCCGATCAAGGGCAAAGAGTGTATAATCCCACCACCACCCCCACTAGCCTGATCCGGGCATAGTTTAATCCCCCACCAGCCCGGTCGCGGGCAGTAGTAGCTCCCCAAAGCGTATCCCTGGTGATCCAGTGGACCCGTAAATCCGATCGCGGGATTGTGTATTAACCCCCACCCCGATCATATCCCTGGTGGTCCAGTGGACGAACATCCCGATCGCGGGATAGAGTGTACAAACAACCCCCAAAACATCCCTGGTGCCTAGTATCCCCACCCACCCACCGCGCTAAGCCTCCCCACCCGGCTCCTCCCCGCGGCGGCGGCGGCAGCATCCACCCGCCTGCCGCCCGCCACCCTGACTGACTGCCTGGTAGGGCTGCCGCCCATTGGTGCAGAGCAAGAGCCAATGGGCGGCAGCCCATACCGCATAAAGACAGTCCAGTTTTGTGGGGAGCGGGTGAGGCTTCATGGGTGGGTGGGGTGGGGACACTAGGCACCAGGGATGTTTTGGGGGTTGTTTGCACACTCCATCCCACGATCAGGATGTTCAGTCCACTGACCACCAGGGATATAATCGGGAGGTGGAGGGGTTAATACACAATCCCGCTGACCGGGATTTATGGGTCCACTGACCACCAGGGATATGTTGGGGAGACACTTTGCTACCCGCAATCGGGCTGGTGGGGGATTGAAGCTATGCCTGGGACCGCCAGTGGGGTGGTGGTGGGGATATTACTCTATTGCCCGCGATGGGCTGCAGCAAGTACAGGTGTGGGTTGAGGATAGTCACAGGTGGCAGCTGCTGTGTTGCGCCCTGCAATGCAGCAGCTCACCTGTGGGTGGCCCTCGACTTAGACCTTTTATTTTTGGCTCAAAGTTGTGCAGGCGCAGGTTGTGGGTCGGCTGAATATCGGGCTGTGCAGTTTATGCATGGTTCCTCCCCCTCCAGTTCAGCATGCATTCATTTGCATTGCACTGTTGCTCAGCCTGTTTTCAGTGGCGCAACTGCCTCCTGCTGAATATCGCAGAATGGCACAATTTCGGACTTGCGCATGCACAACCCTATTGCGCATGGCGCAACCCTTTTGAATATCTGGCCCTCAGACTTTACTGTCCAATTCATACCCATTTTTAAATTACTTGGTAACTAGCTCTATGTCACATTGACAAATGCCACCCTCTCTGGCTCCGCCCACACCGTGGCCCCACCCACATCATGCCCACCCCACCTTACTACCCCTATGATTTTGCTGAAATGACGCCCCTGCCAATTACTGGTGTCATCCAACCATGTTTGTAGTTTGGTAGGAATGATAATTCTGTCACCCTGAAGCAATACTCCACCTACCACAGATACACCTCATGATGTAACTCACAATGCCTCAAATGTTCCTTATGTCCTTGTTCATTCTTATAACTTGTATTGTTATCCCAGGTCACCCCTGAAAAAGGGACTTTCAGGGCTCAGTAGGCCTACCCGGTTACCAAAATTTAATAAATAAATAATTCAGCCTGAAATGGCACATACATGCACGGTATTGTCATTTCCATCCATTTTGCATTGCTGACAATACTGCCTGTATCATTTCATCATTTGCTGTTGCAGTTTGCAGTCTTTCCCACATTTGTGCTAAGACAACTCCAGCAGTCTTTATTCTATTTACAGTATGTGAATGTCCACTTCTGTTTCCCTGCCTTGATCTTTGGTCCTGTGAGCTTTATCCCATGTTCTTGACAAAGCATCAGCCACAATCAAATGGTTTCCTGGTGTACACATTCTATCTTGTAATCGTATTTCTCTAGTTGATTAACAGTCTTTGAATATGTGGGGGAGCCTGCCATTAAATCTCTTTTGAAATAGTAATCAGTGTTGTTTCTATCACAAAGGTGGTCCCATAAATGTAATTATGAAAAGCATCACATCCAAAGGCTATGGCCAGCATCTCCTTTTCAATTAGTGCATATTTGTATTCTGCTTTTGTAAAGGCTCTGGAGGCATATGCAACTGGTTTCCAGCTGCCATTTCTGAATTGTAACAGTACTGCTGCTATGCCATCTTTTGTGGCATCTATGGAAACTGTCATCTGACAAGTAATTTCAAAATATTGCAAGGGAGGTCCTGTGGTCAGAACCCTTTTAATTGCTGTGAATTCCTGCTCATGTGCTGCTGTCCACAACCATGTGGCTGATGTAATTAGCAATTTCCTCAGATGACATGTCTTGTCAGTCAGATTATTAAATAACTACCTTAGATAATTCACCATTTCCTGGAACCATTGTAAATCTGGTTTCATTTTGGGTTGTGAATTCAGTTTAAGGCCTGTACGTTTGCTAGGTCAGGACTCTGTCTTCTGAAAGGATCTCTCCAAGGTATAAAATCTCTGTTTTCTTTATCTGGCATTTTGATAAGTTCAGCTTAAGACTCATTGCTCTAGCAACTTGTAACACTTGTTTCAGTCTGGTGTCATGTTGCTCCTGTGATGAGCCCCATACCAGAATGTTGTCACTGTAAACATCCTCAAATAAGTCAAAAACAGTGGGGAAATTCAAGAATGCATGGGATAGACATAAGACAATTCTAGTGGGGTGTAGTAGTAAGCAGGCTGTTGGTTAACTAGGATCTGCAGCTTATCCGTTAGGTGGGGAAATGGGCAGACTAGGTGTGCCAAGTGGTCTTTAACTGCCATCAAATTCTATGTTTCTATCAGTTGCTGCATTGTTCTTTGAAAATCTTGGGTGCTGAGCATATGCCAAAATGATAGTCTTTTAAAGCAGTGCCTCCCATAAGGAGTATTAAAAACTGGCTTAATATAGAATTTAGATTGGCTAATATGAAGGATATCAAGAGTTTCTATGCCTACATAAATAATCAAAAACATTCAAATAATAAAATTACTGCATTAAACATCTATGGTAGAGAAATTTCAGATAATCAGGAAATGGCTCAATGTTTCAATACCTATTTACTTCAGTACTCAGTAAAGATCCAATCAGTGGTCCAAAAATTAACACAGAAGGGTCTGCCCAAATTTGTTTCCAGCTAAACAATGTATTAGAAGAATTATTTAGTTTAAAGACAAAATCATCACCCAGACCAGAACAAATGTATCCAATTGTCTTGAAAGAACTGGCAAATGATCTAGCATATCCACTCTTGCTTCTATTTAATAAGTCCCTCCTAACTAGATGTGTTTCATCTGACTGGAGAAGGGCTACTGTTAGCCCAATACATAAAAATGGCAGTTGGTCCAATATCGCAAACTTCAGATCAATAAGTCTTACATGAATAGTATGTAAAATCTTGGAGAGACTTATTAAAAAAGAAATAGACAGGGCAATTCAAAACCTAGGGATAGATGATCCCGTACAGCATGGATTTCAAAGGGGGTTATCATGTGTTACCAATTTGGTATTTTTTTATGAATATGGGAGTGACCATATGGATAAGGGCGAGCCAGTGGATGCTATTTTACTTATATAGGAAAGGCGTTTGATACTGTCCTCACAGCTTATTAATAAATAAACTTATAAATATATATTTTTTAAATTCAAAGTTTATTAGATTTTAGAATAAAGCATGGCAAATCTCATGCCCCTCCCCCGCCTCCCTCCACCTTTTTCCCCTCCTCCTCCCAGCTTCACATGTTACTGAAGGATAACCCTATGGTTACCAGGACACAAGTCCCCAGCTTCCTGTAAACTGGCCAGATTACATCACCAGGGATCAGCGGAACAAGTCAGGTTCCATTTGTTTGAAGGGTGTATAAGGAGTGAAATCTCTCCCATATCTTTCTGTAGTGGGGCAAAGAGCCCCACAGACTGGCCCTCAGTCTTTCTGTACTAAGGTTAAATAGTAGATCTTGGAGCCATTCCGTGTATGAGATATCCTTCCCATCCACCCAGTGATGCAGCACCAGTTTCTTCATGGTCAGGGAGATCAGGGCCATGCGGTATCTGGGTACCCACACTGGGATGGAAGAGAAGGCCCTGAGTATACAAATATCTGGGGTGATGAGGTCCTCCAGCCATAGCAGAGGATCTACTTTTTTTCATACAGTATCCCATAGTTGCTTGACAGGAGGAAACTCCCATAGTATGTAGTGTAGGGCACCCTCCTGCACCGAGCATCTAATACATTGTGGTGATGCTATGCATCCTATCTTATAGAGGTGGACCAGCGTCCAATACATATTAATAATAATTTGGTATTGTGTCAGCCGAAGCCTGTCCATGGGAATATATTTGTGTAGATCAGTCCAAATACTGTCCCAGTTATCCTGAAAGTGAGGGAATATATTCAACCAGTATGTGGGGTCTGTGTTCTGCACATCCAATGATTTCCCAGAGAGAGCCACATATAAACGGGAGACAGCATGGGGCTTGCCACACATGTCAAGCAGGGAATGTTCCCAGGACTTCCCTGTGGGCAACTCTCCAATACCATTTAAAAACTGAGTAAATCAAATGATGTAGTTCGAAGACTTTAAAAATCAAACCCTTCTCTATCTTCAGGTTAGTCATAATATCATTTGACATCAAGCACTTACCCTCCAGCAGTAGGTCATTGAAGGTAGAATCTTTTAAGTGTGGGATCCATGTGGGTGTAATGAACTGTGCCCTGATCTTGAAGTTGGGGTTACCTACAATGGGCTGGTAGAGACTCTGACAATTTTTATACTTCAAGAAAGTGCATAATTGGGTGTGGATGTGCAGTGAGGTTGCCAGAGGACAGACATTCAGGTGGTTCAGTACAGCCTTAGGAGAGATGTAGAAATCCCTACCTAGTAGATCAGCTCTTTCTCCAAGGTCAACCACAGGGACATCTAGGGAGTTGATGCTGTGGTATCAAGGGGACCTATCCATCTCAAATATTTATTCAATTGACTCACCCAATAGTATATCGCTATATGTGGTAACCTTAGACCTCCTATCCCTTTCGAGGCAGCTAGCTTGGTGTAAGCTCCACGGGGACTCTTTCCCTTCAAAAGGAAGGAAGAAATCACAGAATGTATCTTGTTAAACCAAGCAAGAGGCACCCAGGAATTCAACATACTTAACGAGTAAAACAATCTAGGAAGAATGTTCAATTTAATTAGATTGATACGACCCCACATGGAGATAGGGAGTGACTGCCACCTCTCCAGGTCCTGTTGGATAGTGGTAAACAAGGGGTTCAGGTTGAAATTCCTAGTTTGGGTGTCTCCTCTGGCTAAAATCAAACCCAAATATTTAATCTGCTGAGGGTACCACTGTAGTCTCAAGGAAAGCATGTCTGTCTTTAGGAGTCTACAGTTCAGGGGGAAAACTGTGGTTTTGCTCTGACTGATCTTGTAGTTTGATACCGTACTAAAGTCTGTGATTATGCAGAGTGCTACTGGTAAAGACTGTGTGGGGTGCCATAGGTGTAATAGAACATCATCCACATATGCAGATAATTTATAAACCTGGGATCCAGTCTTTACCCCTTGTACCTCCACGTGTGACCTTAGCAATGTTAATAAGGGTTCAAGGTATATATTGAACAGGAGGGGAGATAGAGGGCATCCTTGGTGGGTCCCAGAGTAAAGACTGAAATGCGCTGATAAGGCTCCGTTGCCAATGACCCAAACCCTAGGATTCTGATACAAAGAGGAGACCCATGCTATACATTTGGGTGGGAAGCCAAACTTGGACATGGTACAAAATAGGAACTGCCAGCTAACCTGATCAAATGCCTTCTCCAAGTCCAGGGACAACAGTCCAGCCAGGACATCTGAGTCCCTGGAGGCAGAGAAGATGTATGCCAGTTTCCTGAAGTGATCAGTAGAATGTTGCCCCAACATGAAACCCACCTGGTCAGGGTGGATTATATGGGGTAGGACCAGCCTGAGTCTATTAGACAGTACCTTTGCCAGTATTTTCACATCACAATTTAAAAGTGAAATAGGCCTATAGCTGGTAACTCGTTCAGGGTCTTTGTCTGGCTTGTGCAATACAATAATGATGGCCTCAAAAATAGTTTCATCTATCTCCTCTGCCTCTAGTATCCAATCAAAGAGATGTTTTAGTCAAGAGGACAGAAGGAAAGAGGGAGGCAGTATAGCACAGTGGTTTAAGGCTCTGAGATGCAAATCTGGAGACCTGGGTTTGAATCCCACAGCCCCCACATGCATACTGTGTGACCTTGAGCAAGCCACTTAACTTCCCTGTACTCCCAGGTCGCATCTGTAAACAAGCTTTCAGCTTAGTGTGCTACTCCTGGTTAAACAACTTAAAAAAAAGATATTTTTTTATAGAAATTGGGGGAGGACCCATCCGGGCCCAGAGCCTTATCAAGGTTTAAAGTGGAAATAGCTGACCTTATTTCTTCCTCAGAGATAGTCACTACCAGGCTGTTCTGATGAGCTGGCAGTAAAGTGGGGAGGGGAATAGAAGCCAGATAGTGGTGAGCTACCTTGGGTGGTGGTTGGTGGGGCATGGGGCTATATAATTCCTGATAACATTTGGCAAACTCCTCAGTAATCTGTGTAGGGGAGAAGAAGGGTATCCCTTCTGGTTGGGATCTGAAGGTTTTCACTATTCTAGAAGCCTCAAATTTCTTAAGGCAAAGGGCTAGGTGTTGGCCCGCCTTCTCGCCTTGATCTATATATCTCATGTCTGTCTTCAACATAGCATACTCTGCCCTCTCCCTTAGAAAATCTGAATACTGATCCCGGAGAATAAGTAATTTTATGCAGGTCCCTGCCAGTGTCATCTGAGATAAGGAACATTCTAGGGTACCGATCTCCTGCAGTAAATAAAGGGCCTTGGCATCTCTCTTTCTCATCCTCTCCAAAGCCATCACAATAAACACCCTTCGTAGCACACACTTGAGGGATCCCCATTCAAAATCTGGATGGCCCATTGAGTTGGAATTTAGGGCAGAAAAACTCTCTATTTCCTTCTGAATGTGGTCTATCACCTCCTGTTCCTTGAGAATTTGATTGTTTAACTTCCAGACTGATTCCTTGGGCCAGTCACTGGAAAGAGTTAAGGAACACCAGATGATACAAGTGGTCTGAGATCCCCCCCCGGCTCAATTTTAGCTTCCAGTAGCCCCACCAAAAGAGTTTCACTAAGGAGCAGATAATAGATTCTGGATTGGGAATGATGCACCGCTGAGTGGAAAATATACTCCTGGTAGTAGGGTGAACGAGTCTTCAGGAGTCACTCATGCCCAGGTGGTCTACTAACTCCCTAATAGACTGCTGTGCAGGACCTAGGCCTTTGTGGGCAGCTCCTGACTTATCCAGGTCAGGGGAGAAGGGGAGATTCCAATCTTCACCTAGTATGATGGGGTCGGATGCAAATTGGGATAAGGTCTGCATTAACACTGTTAAAAAGCTTGGTGTATCTGCATTTGGGTCATAAATACTACCTAGGACTACTGTAGTGCTGTCCAGGCATCCTTTTACTAAAATATAATGGTCTCTTTGATCGGCTACCACTTGCTCACAGATAAACAGGACTCTCCTTGCAATTATCACTGCCACCCCTCTGCTTTGAGTACTGTCCCTGCACTATATACTTGTCCTACAAATTGACGGCATAAAAGGAGCCCCTACATTACCAGAAGATGAGTTTTCTGGAGCAGAGAAACATCACTTTTGAAAAGTTGCAGATGTTTAAATATCTGGTATCACTTAGTCTTGCTCCTGGCACCATTCACACTCCATGAGAGAAATTGTCTAGGAGTAACTATACAACAAGGTAATGAGGGGGTCACATGATGCTGGGTGCCTGAAAGCAGCACTCTTCTGGAGCTCCCGCTTATCGACCAATTATAACCTTCTTTTTGCACTTCATTTGCCAAAGGGTACAAGCTAGACATCGATTCTAAGCCTTTTTATAGTTTGGTATCTCTGTGGCAGAGTTCTGGTTGATTCACAACAATGTAATCGGCTTTACAGCCAAAATGGAAGCAGAGATGAAGCAGGCTGGTATCCGACATACCCCACCACCCACACCAGAAAAACTGTCTAAGAAATCGAAACAGCAAAGTTCTGGGAATGCTCCCAAGTCTGCTCCCTCTGGCATGTTAGCAATTCCTCTTACCGAGGACCGCTTTCTTCAGGAATTGCTCCCGTTTAAAGAAACTGTAGAGGAGATCTCGGCAGAACTGAAACCTGTTTGTGGAGATTTAAGTGCCCTATCTACAAGAATGGGTGATTCAGAAGCGAGAACCTCTTCGCTGGAGAAATGGAGAGAGAAATCAGAAGCAGAAATTGTACACCCGAAACAGCAAATTTGTAAACTCCAACTGAAAACCGAGGACTTAGAGGGGAGAAGTAGAAGGAATAATTTGCTGATCCTGGGTCTGCCTGAATCGGAGGAAGGCTCTGACACCATAACCTTCCTACAGAAATTCCTCCTTAAGGTTGTTGGTCCTTTTCCCCTTAACCCACAGTATCACATTGAGCGAGCCCACCATTCCTTGAGGCCAAAACCTCCACCTGGTGCATCCCCAAGGCCTTTAATTGTGAAATGCCTAAGTTTCCTGGAGAAGCAACATGTGCTTTCTAAAGTGAAGGAACTCCATGCTATATTACAGGGCAGCTCTAAGTTGAGGATCACCCAAGATCTCCCTTATGAAACTCGACAAAGAACATCTGCTTTTCATCCTACGGTCAACAAGCTAATCGCGGCAGGAATAAGATTTAAGATGATCTATCTTGCTAAGCTAGAAGTGGCAGTTGATGGAGTGTGGTATGCATACGATTCCCCAGAGCAAGCGGCCATGGACCTTCCCAGCAGACTAGCTAATTTGTTTAAAGCAGGATGAGCAAATTGACATGCAGTTTTTAGGACTCCCACCATTTTTCTGGCATGCCAACTACAACCCTTTGGAACATTATAATGCTGGTCAGGGCTCTCATTGGCTAGTTTTCCAGAGGGTCGATGGGTGGGGGGGCTTCGGGATGGAGGTAACTTCGGGAGCGATGCATAACGCACCTAGGAAGAGGGTTAAGGGTGCACCTCCTGTGAGATGCGGGGTTCAGAGAGCGCCTTATTTTAGTAAGTTTTCTTCTCCGGATTCAGTCCATACTGCTATAAATCAGGTTGGGTTCTTGAATGTAGTGTACCCTTCTCATGGGAGGGCAACCTATTGGGTCTGGTTCTCATCACACGTAACAAGGACTCTGGAATCTTTCCTAGTACACAGGTGGGGACCTTTCGTATATAGGTTGAGGGAGGAAAGGGGGGGGGTTCTGTTACTGTCTCAATCTCTTCCCTACTGATTTCATGGTCTGTGTTTACTACTGGACGGTTAAGATTTTCTACTTTCTCAATGTCTTGACCATTTCATGAATATCCCTGGGAAGGGAACGTTTTCCTCATTTTTTCTTTTCTACTGGGGTTGTGGGGGTGGGGGGCGGACTGCAGTGTGCTTTTGGGATTGCCGGTCAGTTAATGGTGTTTGTTCCTTTTTCTCTAAATGCTACATGACCATGTTGCCAATTAAGATTGCAACGTGGAATGTCAGAGGTATCAGGGAACTGGCCAAAAGATATCAGGTTCTCAAAAACTGTGCCTTCCTAAATATTGACATCCTTTTGATGCAGGAAACCCACCTCACGACCTTGGAAACAAATGGGTTGCGTCGACTGGGTTTTTCTCAAATTTTCACATCTTGTGGGTCGTCCTCTAGTAGAGGGGTGGCAATTTTGGTTAAAAGACACATATCATTTGTGGCAGAAGAAAGTTTGACAGATCAATATGGCAGATTTATTATTGTTAAGGGCACATTAAACAATGTTAGGGTGGTGTTAGGGGCAATATATGGTCCAGTTGAAGGGGATGCAGACTTTCTTATGAGTCTGGCCGACAAACTGAGTGCATTCTTGCCCTCCCGGCTTATTCTAGTGGGTGATTGGAATATTGCTCCATCACAAGACCTAGACAGAACTCATAGGCCATTAAGACCCATTACCTCTCCGCAAATTGCCTTGAGGGATTTTATGGACTTACTGGGTCTGTGCAACCCATGGTGTCTGTTTAACCCCTCTAGCCAGCTCTTCCCCTTTTACTCCCAGGTCCACCGATCATGATCCAGAATTGATTACGTATTAATAGGCACCATTCTTCTGGCTGGTACTCACCAGACAGGAATTGAACCAATTGTTATATCTGACCATTCGGTGGCATGGATCCTAATTTCACCCAACCCAAACTTTCAAAAGGACACCACATGGAAGTTAAACACACAACTTCTAAAAGAGGAACGGATAATATCCCACATCAAGTCGCAAATCTCTTCCTTTATGGATTTTAACACGGGTTCTATATGCAGAGAGGACCTGATCTGGTGCTCCTTTAAATGTTACATAAGGGGAGAATTCATCAAGCTAGCTTCCAAAAGGAAAAAAAACAGAGAGAGGCTAAAATTATTTCATTGTTTAATCAAATAAGGTTGGCTGAAAACAGCCTATCCTCTTCATCTTCCCAATCCAATCTGGAATCCCTATTGAAGCTTAGGAATGAGTATGCTGATTTGCTAAGAGAAAAAGCAGAATACACCATCCTTAAAACCAAACCTCATTACTTAGACCAAGGGAAGAAGCCAGGTAGAATGTTAGCTCTTCGATTGAGGGAAGTAGAAAACTCAAGACTGATTCCTGCACTATATTCTCCAGATGGCTTTATTAAAACCTCCTCTTGAGATATCTCCCAGGTTTTTGAAGCCTTTTATAGGGACCTGTACAGTAAGGGTATCTCTCTAGCTTCCCATTCTCATATTGAACATTTTCTGGAAGGTCTTAATCTCCCCTCCTTACAGGCTCAGCAGTGCGCGATCCTGACCTCTCCTATTATTCTGGATGAAGTAGAGGAAGCAATCAAGGGGCTAGCTCCTGACAAATCTCCAGGTCCCGATGGTTTCCCCTTCTAATTTCTACAAGGTCTTTTGTAAGGAGATAGCTCCTCTTCTCTTGAACCTTTTCGATTATATGTTCACCTCAGATTCCCTAGACCCTACTCTGCTGGAAGCCATGATAGTCCCGATCCTGAAACCAGACAAACCCCAGAATGAGACGGCCAGTTACCACCCGATTTCATTATTAAATTATGATGTAAAAATCCTAACTAAAATCCTATCTCTTAGAATTAAACAGGTTTGGTCTCATTTGTTGAGTCCTGAACAGGTGGAGTTTGTGCAAGGCAGATCTTCTGCTGACCACTTGAGAACCCTCTCACATATTTTCCAGGCTGCCCAAGACTCTCAGATCCCCATGACTTTAGTCTCATTAGATGCAGAAAAAGCTTTTGGCAGGGTAAACTGGGATTTTCTTTGGGCTACTCTCAAAAAAATGGGTTTTCCGGAATCCTTCATTCAATGGATTTGGATGGTATATAAGGTGCCCATGGCTAGAATTTACTGCAATGTTTTTTTTTCTTCTCGATTCCCCCTGTTTACAGGCACTAGGCAAGGTTGTCCCCTGTCTTCTTTTTTGTTTAACTTATATCTGAAACCCCTTCTAATTAGTATTAAGAATTCATCTCAGGTTACAGGATGCCCAGTATACCAGCAATCTCTGACCCTTTCAGTCTATGCAGATGATATTCTTTTACATTTGGCCAATCCAGAAACTTTATTAACACATGCGTTACAAATTATTGAACAGTTCGGACAAGTGGCTAACTATAAGTTAAACCTATCCAAATCAATTATATTTCCATTAAATGTTTTCATGCACCAAGGTAACTTCTCTCATTTTGGTATGAAATGGTCCTCCTCCTCAGTCAAATATCTCACTAGAGACCCAGAGGTTCTCAGGAGGCTCAATCTGGATGATTTGGTGCTGAATATTCAGCAGGACCTCTAAAGATGGGCCAAACTCCCTTTGTAGTTATGGAGTCTAATTAGTATTATAAAAATGAATGTTCTACCCCGTCTCTTTTACCCTTTAAATTTATTGAATACCTGGCTCCCTTTGTCTTACTTCCAACAGTTTCACTTTGTTCTTTCTAAATTTATCTGGCAGGGTATACACTCTAGATGGGCCTTCCTTAAACTCAATTTACCAAAGGAGAGAGATGGACTCCACCTCCCCAACTTTATTTTTTACTATTGGGTGAGTCATCTGTCTAAAATGGGGAGATGGTTTGAGCCCACATCAGGTGAATATTCTCCCATCTGGCTACAGTTAGAGAAGAGGCTTCTGGATATGTATAATCTTAATTCACCCAGAGTTTTTTATTTCACTTTTCGGCATTACCCCCCTCCATACAAAATTCAACGGTGGGGATTGCTCTAAAGGTTTTGACCCATTGTTGGAACTTCTTTAACATCTCATCCAAAAAGGACACGGCCCAACCCCTCATTTTAAACCCTAACATCAAAATAGAAGGCTCTCCACTCTCAGCAGACTGGCTTCCTCAGTTACAAGATATTCTTGTGGAAAGCCTGTTTTCTCGGGATTCCCTTCTCTCCTCAACCAACATAATCACTAAACTGAATATTCCTCCGAAACATATTTTTAAGGTATTTCAGTTGAGACATCTTATGGTCTCCCTATTTGGGACCACATTTATGTTGTCTCAAGTCAGGCATTTTTTAGAGCAGATTCAGGAATGTGCAAATAAGGCCCATGGAATCTCCAAGATATACTCCTTCTTACTGGATATGAAGTACCCTAATGCCCTTACAGGCTCTAAAATCTGGTCTTCTCTTCTGCCAGACTCCTCCCTGATTTGGAGACAGATTTGGGTGGACATGCATAGATATCTTACTCAAGATAGGCACAGACTCATACAGTACCATATTTTAAATAATCTGTACTATACCCCGGTTAAATTGGCCAAACTAGGCAAACTACCTCTGGCTAACTATACACGGTGTGGTGAGGCTGATGGGATTCTGATACACATCTTCTGGCACTGTGATAAGGTGGCTCCGTTATGAAATACAATCCAAACTAATCTAGATCCCCTCCTGGGACTGGGTGATTTGTTTACCATGGAAATATGTATTATAGGGGTGTTCTCTAACATTAGAATTTGAGAGCGTAGATTTCACATGGCTCTAATTTTTATAGCAGTCAAAAAACTGGTTCTTAAACACTGGATGGACCAACTGGTCATATCGTATGCTAAATGGCTGAAAGAAATGTTGCTTTGTTTCAACACTGAAAGGTTAATAGCAAGCTCCTGGAATTGTATAGCTTCTTTTAATCAGAAATGGGGTAAATTGTATGCTTTATATTTGAAGTAGACTTATGTAACACATGCCTGTGACTGATTTAATTAGTTTCAGCTTCCATTTGATGTTTGGCTGATTGTTGTTTGTCCATTTGCATCAATTGGCCTTGCTGTTAGTAATAAGGCACACTCAAGGGGAGGGGGGGGAGGAGAGAGCATTTAAAGTTTAATTTATCTTATTGGGTTATACTGGATCCAATGACATTCTGGTGTCATGTCATCTTTAAGCCATTTTGGTTGTTATTAATGTGTGGTACATTTGTCCTGGTTATATGTTCTGTGCCAAGGCATAATATCAATAAAGATGTTGAATTTAAAAAAAAACAAGGTAATGAGCCTATACATCAGACAAAATATTATGCAAGGTATGTTGAGCACCCAGTACTCCTCTTAACCCTGTGTGAAGCCAGCCCCCCAGAAGCAATCTCCCTTCAAGTTATAACCCCCTCACTCTTTCACAACCCAGCACATTCCCCAACCCCAAAAGGAGCAAATACATATCTCGTGGACCCTAGTTGTAGCAACATCTCTGCCCTCCTTCCCCGATAACTCAATTCAGTACATGATGTGCCTACACCAACTGGATAAGCCTTTACAGCAAATCCTTGCCCCTTCCCCCACCCAGTCTAAACCAAAATGTAAGCCCTTAGCCCATACTGAGATGGGAAAACAAAGAAAAACTAAGGTATCCCTGTGTTTGAGAAATTTGGCACTTGGGGAGACCAAGTTTACTGGGGGCTTCTGGCATCCATAGTGCATCCAACGTGCCCCATTGGGGGCAGCATTGTTTGTGACCAGAGCCACTCTTAACATCTACAGGGACATGTACACAGGAGAACCAGAACCACCCTCCAATCTCTCATTTTGCAAAGGATTAGATTAGGGCCCTGGCAGTCATGGGTTGGTGACAAACGAGATATAAATTGGCTGGAAAAAAAAAAGCGTAAACTTACCAAATCTATTATGGGGCTTAAAACAGCAAGTTATGAAGAAAGAATGAAGGTATTAGCATTGTTACCTCTAGAAACAAGAAGAAAAATGGGAGACGTCTTGCTTCTATACAAAATCCTGAAAAATAAGGAGCTAATGAATCAGTGTGGGCTAAGATATAATTATAGACAAAACAACCATAGATCCCATAATAAAAAATTGATTACCCCTAAGGTAAATACTTTTAAAAGACTTAACTTCTACACTATTAGATCCATACAATATTGGAATTCACTGCCAAGGGAAACTGTGGAGACACCCACATTTGAGATCTTTAAACAAAAACTGGATACACAATTCCTCAAATTCTTGTATTACACATAAACCCACATGGTGTGGGAGACAATTAAATGCACTATTGCCTACTTTGTCTAACAGTACCGAGCATTACCAAGTATATTACCAACTCAGAAAAGGAAATGCTACATAAACTTCATGAAGGACATATGGGTATTGGAAAATGTAACTGCAGAGCAAGACAGGTTGTGTTCTTGCCAGAAATTACTAAGGATGTGGAAAATACAGTTCTGGCATGTTGTATATGTCAGAAATACCAGCCTGCATAGTAGAGATAACCCTTAATTTCAGTTTCAGAAAATGCCAATGTCCGTGAGACAGTAGAAGTTGATTTGTTTACATTAGAAGGCAAAGAGTACATGGCTGTAATTGATGCATTCTCATGTTACCCAGAAGCTGTGAAGCTCAAGACACCCACCTCAAGTCAAATAATTCAAGAGTTTAAAGTAATCTTTCTAAGATTTGTATACCAGAGACTGTAAAGGCAAATAATGGACCTCAGTTTACAAGTGCAGAATTCAATGCCTTTGCAAGGTCCTACAGTTTCAATCATATAACCTCCAGTACAACATATCCACAAGAAAATGGGTTGGTAGAATGTGGGGTCAAAATCATCAAGTCTCAAATGAGAAAAGCTAGGGAGGAAAGCAGACCTCTCTCTTGCACAGCTGAACTACAAAGCAACTGGATTAGAATGAGACAAATCCCCATCGGAAGTGCTCATAGGATGTTAGGTTTGAACCTGATTACCTCAGCTCAAACTTGAATACCACATGGACAATGAAGGTGTACTGAAGAAAAAGGCTATGCAATTCAAGAAACAATGTAAGACCTACACAGAACAGCAAAATATCACATGGTATTACATCTTGGAGAAGCAGTCATGGGTGAGAAGTGAGGTTTGCAGGTAAGAACTGGCATTCATTCAGAGGCTTGTGGCTCCAAGATCCTATCTGGTACTTATTGAAAGCAGACAACTGTTGGCTCATTATTATCTGGCAGCCATTTTGTGTCAGGTAAGGCAATGGATAGTTCACACTTCATATGAAGCTACTGGAAGCAAGACAAAACAGGAAATATTTAATGCCAATGCTGACACTTTCCTGCAACACAACAGACTGTATCTACATACACAGAGTATTCACCTGGGGGACCCAGGACAACAGTATGTGGAATGTGAAATGCCTAGGAGTGTAGACACTGAGCAGGAAAGAAATCCAACTTCAACAGACAGGACATTGCAAGACTTTCCTGAAATGTCACAAAACAATACTGAATTGATGCCTTATGCTTTGATGTTGGATGAAACTACCAGTTACAAGACTCCTGAAAAACTGAGCAGGTTGAAAAGTGGAAGACTAATAAAAAAGCCTGAAAGATTCATTGAAACCTGTTAAATGTAAAATACTGGCACATGTTTCTTATGAAAACACAACTTTCAAGTACCTAGGAATTTGGCTTGACAGTTACCTAGACTTCTCTGCTCATGTGGACGATTTACACAAAAAGCTTCACCCTAAACTTGGTGCACTGTATAGGAACTGAGGGTGCATTCCTCTGCCGGCCCGCAGAGCCATTGTGTAGAGAATGATTCATCCTCTCTTTGACTACAGTGACACAATCTATTCTAGTGCTCCCAAGACTACCCTGACAAGACTGGATCCACTCTTACACTCCTTCTGTAGGTTTGCCCTGGATTGCGCCCTTCCCCGGGATCCACCGATACCACCTCTACACCTCTCTCTCCTTTCCCTACCTTGAAGCCAGATGGCTTGTTCATTGCTCCTCCCTTATTGCTAAGTACTGGCTGGGCTCCCTCCCATCCTACCTTATGTCTCTTCTCTCCTCTCCTCCCCTTCAAACCCCTCCTACTCTTTCTGTAGCTCTAACCTCCATTCTCTCACTCTTCCATCCAGGTGGACCTCAGCTGGGCAAGCTGCTTTCTTTTTCCACCTTGTATATATTTTTATGTTATTTGGATATGTATTCCTCCCTCTACCCTTTCCCCTTCCCCTGGAAACGAGTTGTTTATGGCTCAGTATGTCTCTTCTGGTGAAACTTTTGAAATAAATAATAAAACAAAATGTAGAGGGCTTCATGGTAAATGGTGTAATCTTTTTTTCTTAGTGAATCCTGTTAAAATATCACTGCATAGTGCATGCTCCTAGCTAGAACTTATTGAGGGAACTCACTTGTAAATTTTGTTATTTTTTTTATATTTTTTAGAAAAAAGAATGTGTTGGTAAGGTAACAGTGAGTCATAACTAAGGGTAATTAACAGTAACTCAGGGCAGGCTTCCAGTTACCATGGCAGTCTATGTAAGAGATGAGATCATGTATCAGGCTCTTCCTGCTGAAAGGTGTGTGTGTGTATACCGTTAGTTGCATACTGGACATATTAACAGAAGCTTTAAAAAAAAAGTGTTACTTAAGATTCTAACAAACCCTTTGTTTTGATTACTACAATACAAGACACCACCTGGGATGGCAGAACAGGAATTTGAGGAGTTATACCATTTGGGAGATTGCAACCTGGAAGTGACTAAGACTGACAACATCTAATTGGTCATTGACTGAAGATTGTCAAGGAGGAAGAGTCCCACAAAGGCATGTGCCTTCCTGGGACACCTATGGATGTACAAGAGGAAGTAATCATACTTAGACAATCAATTGGGCAGAGGATGGGCATAGAGCCAAATGGGCAAATTATGGCTGAAACAGAGTGACATTGGTGCCCATATGCAACATTGTAAACACAGCAGACCCACATCACAGTTTTTTCCCCCAAAGGCTTCAAGGCACTACTGTATCAGTTATGGTTCAGTCCAGTGGAAAGTAAAGTTTGCAGTACTGTATGTGATATGGTGTATACTGTTTGGTTACACATTGAAGTGACTGTGCACATTTGCAAGCAAATTTCTTTAGTAGTGCTTTTTTTTAATTGCTGATCAATTTAATACGGTCATTGTAGAAACTAGACAAATTGGTCATTAATTGATGTGTCTGCTATAAACAGCTTTTACTGTACTATAAACTGAATTGTGGTTATCCATACTATCACTCACTCTACTACTGTAAAACCGGTAATCTCACCTTTCTTACCTGGGTAATATCGATAGACTGTTACAGCTCTCCTAGGTTGATCACACACAAAATACATTATTTAACTTTTATTTAGCATGATTTCAATGTGCTTGTTTTCTGAATTTTAACAATTTCTCATTTATGTCTGATTTAGAAAATATAGCCTAGAAAAGGATGGAACTTGTCCTTTGAGTTGACAAGGCCTGAAATTTCTTAAGGGAGGAATTTGGTCGGATGAGCAACAAAAATGCACCACTAAAAATCGGAAGAATTACAATAACTTCCATGGTATTTCCATGAGCTTTTTAAGCTACTAAGACAAACTGGGGGATCAAGCTAACCTGATTTGCACTGAAGTGTGATAGAGTAAGTACAGTATAAAACTGTTCAGGTGTGTCTGAAAGAAATTAGATTCTCGGATCATTTCAGGTGACTTTTGTCCAGCAGGTTCAAACAGAATAAGGCTGTTACACTCAGCTACATCTTAATTCATCTTCTATAGCTGGACAAAGGTTCTAAATGAATTGAGGAGTTTAGCTCACTGCCCAGGCAAGGCACCTCCATAAAGCTAAGACCTGACTATCCCTATCTAAAAATTCTGTTCAAACAAATTCTGTTTCAAGAAGGAATTATGTAGGCCAGCTGGCAGCTTGACCACTGCTGCAGGCATTGTCCCAGGCTGCCTTCAGCAATTACATATGCAATGTAGTCAGACATAATACTATATTTAGTGGGGTCAAAGGCAAGAATCTCACTGACATAAAGAATGCCTTCACAGGGGTTGTAAACCTTCCTGAAAACATTTGGTCTAGGACTGCTGATATAATACACTGAAATGACACCAGTGTATCCTTTTAAATAGCATAATAAAAAGTGCCAGAATAAAATATTCTGGACCCTAGTTAAGAAGCATTTTTGGAGAAGGTTCAACATAAAGTTTATTCAACCCTTACTGTATTTTCAAAATACAGATATGAACAAGCTGCACATACAGAAGGAAAACTGTACCATGCTTACCCACAGAAGTAGACTGTTGGTCATTTCAGGTGGCTTTTGTCCATGGGTTCCAACTGGTACCAATGGGGAGAGGGTAGTGCCTCCAGTACAGGAGGGTGAGAACACAGTACTGTATTGTGAACTGTGGTATTGGAAGGCTGCATCTGATGGCTGTGCCTGGCTGGGCAATGTTAGTGACAACCCAGGAAACCATTTGATTTTACTGCACCTGCTCAGGATAAGTGAAGGGTGGCAGCACATGCTATCAGGCTAGGCCTACATCGGCAGTGGAACATCAGCAAATCATATTCTACTGCCTACCTCATTTAGCTGCTAACTCCTTTTTATGTTTATTTATTTATTAGCTTTTGTTAATGCGGTAACTGCACTAGACAACAATCCTGCCTATTTTCAGGCATGACCCGGGAGAGTACAACATTGAGAATACAGATATGAACAATATCTCAAAAGAGACAGCAAATCCAAATACAAGATAAAATCATAATGATAAAAGTTTGCTTGCATGCATGCACAAAGTGAACATATTGATGGTGCAAGGGCAGTTTAGGAGGCTGCGGAGGTTTGTGTTGTATAAGCCAATGAATGTAGAAATCCAGGAGGCTTGCTACTAAAAAGGTAATGCTGAGAAGGTTGATGATGACAGTGTTTAACTAGCTGATGGGCATAAACTTTCTGTAGTTCAAAGGATGGAGTCCCACCAATCATATTGGTTTTCTACCCATTAGCCAGTTAACAGACATCATCATCAGACTTCAGCCTAACATAAAGCCTCACACTGTGTGTGTGTGTGTGTGTGTGGTGTGTGTGTGTGTGTGTGTGTGTGTGTGTGTGTGTGTGTGTGTGTGTGTGATTTAAGCAATAACAATGACAAGAATAAATCCAGAAACCTGACTGGTCAGCTGAGACACTCACCCATGATGTTGTCCCAGTACATAATGGGTTAACCCACAGCAGACATAAGACCGCATGACATTAACAACCAAAAAAATGAAAATTCACTGCAAGTGCAATCTCCAAATTGTCCACACCTGCCATAGATGCTCAGCATTTTGACAGTACTTCAAAATTTATAAGTATGTAAATCCCTCCCTCCCAAGTCACACAACCAGCAAAAATTGTACAGAAATTGTTCAGGCATTCCTCCGAGTTACTGTTATCACTTTTATTTTCTAATTTATTTAAAAAGAAAATGAACATAGTAAATGCCCTCACTGTGATAGACTTCAAAGCATGCCCCCACTTTACTGGCAGTAACCTGTTCATGGACAGCCCTCAAACAAGGTTAGGGCAGGACTGATTGGCTTTATAGAAAATTCACTCCCGCTCTCCTGCACTCTCCATAACTCAGAATAAGTAAACTGCAACTCCATGGCTTGACAAAATCATGTAATTTAAAACTGCATTTTGACACTGCACACCGGTTGCCTTGACTACTAATCACTGAAACCAAGCTGCACTGTGAGCAAGTAGCACAAGGGTAGAGGACCAAGCATGAACAAGGAGTGCAGGGAACATCAGAGAAAATAGTATTTAATTAAATGAAAGTGACAGTAAAACACAGCTGGCAGGGGGAGAGACAGAGATGCAGGAGAAAGACAACAAGAAGCTGGTGTGTGGACAGGGGGGCTGATAGAGACACACAAGGGTAGGAATAAAGCGTGAACCGGCAATGTGGGGAACATGAAATAAAGTATCATTCAGTTAACTGAAACTGACACTAAAACATGGTGGGGGGATGATTGAGCAGCAGGGGAAAGAGAGAGCAAGAAGCTGGTGTGTGTGTGGGGGTTGAGATAGATACTTGCATGCATATTAATACACATTGGAAGCTACAGTTCACATGGAAAACAGAAACGTTTTTCTTTACAGATACCTATACAGACAAAATTTACTAAAAAGCTATTTTTACAATTTTTTTATTTTCTTTTTTCTCTACATAAAAACTAGCCATTGTAGAATCACAATAATGCACAACAGGTGTGTGTCAAGGTGTGACAATATCCCAGCATGACACACACCCTGTTGTGCATTATTGCTTAAATGAACGACAAGATGTGTGCATGCTGGAGTAATATTACGCATTAAGTGGTTGAAGCATGCGGCCACAGACAGGGTGCTTTCAACACCCAAGAAGTGACATTATCCCTCACGACACACACCATGGAGTGCATTATTGCTATTATACAATGGCTCATTTACATGCAGAACAAAAAAAAAAAGAATAAATACTGTTGTAAACTAATTTTTTTGTCATTTTTCTGTGCGGAAGCATACTTTGTTACAAAAGAGTTCCTTTTACTGTTTCTCCATTAGGTGAAGCTTCTATCATTGAATTATGTGCTGCTGTGGCTCCTTGTGTGGCTTTCTCTCACTACCCCAACCCTCATTTCCCAGCTACAGCTTCACTGCCACTCATTTGTGCTCCTTCCACCCCCCACTCTGTCTCAATGTTTTAGTGTTTCTTCTGATGTTGTGCGCCAAAATAATCATTTGTACTGGGGAAAATGTGCATTTCACCAGCCAACATTTAAAGCCAAGATCACAAGAGATTATGTGATGCCTGCCATCAGTACCCCAACTCACATTTCCCAGCTCCAGCTCCACTGCCACTCATTTGCGTTTCTTCCATCCCCACCCTGTCTTAATGTTTTAGTGTTTCTCTTGATACTGTGCACTGAAATAATCATTTGTACTGGGGAAATTTGCATTTCAACAGCCAACTTTTAAAGCCAAGATCATAAGAGATTATGTGATGCCTACCATCAGAGGATGTTTTATTTCCAGTGGCTGATTAGATTATGTGATGCCTGTCATCAGAGGATGTTTTAATTCCAGGGGTTGGTTAGATTATGTGATGCCTGTCATCAAAGGATGTTTTAATTTCAATGGCTGGTTTTATTTCATGTTTTATAAGAATGGAGTTTTTTTATAATGTAAAATTGCTGCTCGTTTCCTTGAAGAGGAGATGGATACCAAAGAAAGAGACTCTAAGTGGAGTGAGTGGTTGGGGAAATGGACAGCCATGTCATTTTCATGAAGCACCGGCTGGCTTGCTAGCTCATTTTCTTTTCTTTTATTTTGTGAAAGAAATAATGAAAATCAGTTAAAATGGATTTTGTGCTTTGAGGGGCCAAAGTGTGACATGGTGGGAGGGATGTTTTAAGTTTTACACATTAAAATGTAGTAATCTATGCTGTTTTAAAATGTATGAAAGTCATCTGGCTGCTAGACCAAGATACAGTGATGTGGTACTGGGATAACATCACTGTATATGGTGTCCACTGACCAATCAGATCAGTGGAAAAATGATCTCTATGATTGTATAATCCTACTTTTAATGGTTTCAGTAGTTACAGACAGGAGTCTGGAGATCAGCTCCATTTGAAAGCACTAATCATAGTTTGGGGAAAAAAAAACACTCAGCATGCAGAATGAAACTATAATAGCATCAAACATGTTAACAGCATATGAATATGAACAGAAAACATCAGAAATATAGCAACAAATATGTTAACAGCATGTGAATATAAACAGAAAACATCAGAAACCATTGATTTAAATTACATGTATTGCTTATTTTCTCTTTAAAGAGTCTCTAATATTTTACCTGTTAGATGACTTTGAAAAATGTGAGATTTAGCAGCAAGTCAGTTTATAGTTCATATATTTTCACAATTCTCTTTTTTTCATATGGACTTAATCCTACTGCCCTCCCCATAGACCTCCTTCTGCTGTCCACCTACAGCCCCATCAACCAACCTTCAGGATTTACTCCATCTACTTCTTACTTTACTGTGTGATTCAATGCCATGGATGGTGGTGATGTGTTGCCTGCAGGGCTGCAGCATCATCATGCTGAGGGGGGTTCTTGTCCGCCTATTACTACTCTTGAGTCGGAGTAGGCATCATGCAATGGCACACACGTTTACCATGAAGATGGTGGATGCTGTCAATGCCCGCCCTCTAGCTTTCAATTCTGGTGACAGCTGCTGTGCCACTAATCTCCACTAGTTGTCAGCTAAGGAGTGGTACATACACTGTGCCTGCAACCCCAGGGAGGAGATCTGTCAACAGACATTCAAGCCTACTACCCCCGCACCAGCCCCCAAGCTACTCTGGTCCGTTTACAAACCAGGCTTGCTAGTGTGATGCGATGTGATGTGAGGTGTGCAGTACCACAGCCCTCCATGCCACTGGGCTGGCTCCTAGTTTATTGTCATTCAGATTTCCTCAGACAGTATTATTTGTATCCCTAAGGAGGACTGGACCTGCAAACCATTGTTTTATAGTTCTGTGTTTCTATCTTGTGTACCATTCAGCCAGAAATATCTTTTTGCAATTCTTTCCTGTTTCTTTATTACTGAGAAAAATGGCATAAAAACAAGATTATTGTCTCTCGGACATTATTTGCTTTGGCTGCTTGTCTGTACATGACATCATATTTATCTCTACAGCAACAGATTGGGACTTGCTAAACAGAACTGTGACTGCAAAAGTAGACAAGCAGACAGGGCAAATAGGACAGAGATCATTTTTCCATGGAAGTGTCTTTAGTAATAAAAAAGGAGTGACAATTACAGAACAAAAGTGTAAAATATAATCTAAATTGTGTTTAAATATTTTATTTTTAAAGTTTTCCCAACAATATCAGGGGCTTCTTAAAGCTGTATTACACTGCAAGCAAACAGTTGGCATTGACAGCTGCTTCTTTCCCTTAGGGAGTTTCTGCCTCATTAAGTCCACATTCACTATTTGGAATTATGTGCTGCTCATCTATTTAGAGCCTAAGTGCCCGTTCACTGGGAACTGTTATTGCATCATATTGGTTCACTGTTCTGGTGACATTGTGAAGAGGTGAGTAGGTATTGCATTCCAGGGGCCTGTACCAAACTGACACAAGGCCCACTTTATCTTACTCTGGGAGAGGCAATGCACAGTTTATTTAAGCCTTGAATGTGAACCCCCAGTCAGGAGTTTATCAGCCCAGGCCCCTCTGCCTTGTTGGAGCCACAAGTCAGGGGAAGCAATTGGCAGAATCCATGGTAATCTGGTTATAGATCTTTTGGAGATAAATATTCAGATCTTAAGAAAGGTCACAGTGATGCTGCTTTAGTATAGCCAGTAGAGCAAAATGACAAATTGCATTTGTAACAACATAATTTTGTTTACCAATGCTGCTAAATAATTATAAAACAGTACAGTATGTTATAGCCAAGAACAAGAAGTAAACATTGCCTTGAGATTGTCTTTTTAGCTTCAAGAATTTTAAGCATTTTACTCTAATTTTGGAACTGTATGAATGTACTATAAGGATGTCCCAGGTGCTTGTTTAGAAAAGTTCTTCCTGAACTCATGTTGGCAACCCTGGTTAAACTTTGTAAACAAAAAAGAATATGTTTTAGAATATATGGATTAAAAATCATAAGAGATGGAAAAAAAACTAATATTCTGAAGTGTTTTGATAAAGTAACAAATTTAAATAAATATCAACTAGTAGTGAAAACTTATTTTTTATTATAAGATAAAACAAATGGCATATATGAACTATATGTTTTTTTACAGTGCACTGTATTTGGCAACAGACATGTTTGTAAGTAAGCAATTCATAATATGTGAGATACAAGTCCTACCCATCACTAGTGAGGACAGGTCTGTTATTCCATTGCCTATCACCCCTCCCTCTGACTTCCTTGCAAAATGGCATTGTATTACCTTTTTATGACCAGCCCAGGCTTTTTGAAGTGAAAACCAAATGTGTCATTATGACATCAGAAACAGGGCATCATTAGGCTGATTCCTGTTGGCTTTTTAACACCTTGGTGTAAGTGAGGGAATGTTTAGATCAAAGGGGAATGTTTAATTAAGGAGTCATATTTAGGAATTTTTTTTCTTCTGATGTTACCATTAATTTTAAAATACATCCTGGTAGGAAATTATGTTTGGAAGAATAAATTCTAAAAGGAGGAGCTAGATGACTCATCAAGTGAGTATGGAAATAGAGTTGAAAATGTATCAGTTTATCTGAAATTTGAGATATATGTTTGGGCTCTGAAGAAACAAAGTCCTCTCTCTAACTAAAAGAGCACTTAGAAAGGTAATAGAAAACAATTACATCTTTTGTGGTAGGAGTGTTGTTCTGAAACTTCCTTTTTGTTTTATAAGATTGTAAGCTGTATGTTATATTGTTCTATATTTTATTTTACTTATTTTACAATTTGTAATAAATAATAATTTTCTTAAAATTCTGCCTGTGTCTTCCCCGTTTTCTTTTTACATGTGAAATGCCTGTATTTTTAAGTCTTACATGGTTTAAAAGGCTTGATGGTGTTACTGAGCTTGGGAGAAAAGGTAAGAATATACCTAAGGTCTCTTACAGAGTTTTAAGGGTTCATTTTGGAAACCTGGTTAGGTGCCCTTAGGCGAAAGATATATTGCACACCCCCTGAAGAGAATATTATCTGAGCCTGTACATTTGAGTATGCTAGCATAAGGTTCATGGTTTGAATCCCCCCAGAACTTAAGGCTAACAGGTGATTCAGACCCAAAACAGACATGAGGGTTACCCTGTCTGTTATCTGCTCACACTATTGTACTCTGAGGTTGACACTGTGGGAGCAGAGGGTCTGACCTGCGGAGTGCGTTTGTGACAGATTTGGTTGGCAGCAGTGCAATAAAATATTGGTAACACAAGTTTTAACAGTTCAATGTGTCAGCTTAATACTGTACAGCTCACTTGCAAAAGAAGGCAGTGATTTATTTTTGAAAAGATATACAGAACTACATCATTTTGCTTACAGTCAAAGTTCCTACCTGTTTTATTTTTTTTTCTAAAGTGCAAGTTAGAATAGCCATAGTTAGGGAAGAAGATAGCTTCCAACGACAGCAGGTACACTGCAGACTATGTGAGGCAGTTGTGCCAGGACAGAGGAGTCCAGTATGAGGCAAAATCCAACAAGCAGAACCTCACAAATGCCATGATGGCAGCAGATGCCCAGAGCATCGAGTCACAGACCATGACTGAAAAGGACCGAACTCTGGGTGTGGAGAAGCCAGTGTCCGTTGCAGTGTCCAGATCCAGTGAGAAGGACAGCAGGGCCAGTGCAAGCCAAGGGCCACAGCAGCAAGGGAAGGTCACCAGTATTCTGGAGCCAGAAGTGATCAAGCTGCAGACTGAGTTGTGGAGAATGGAGCTGGAGTTCCAGATAGAAGAATGACAACTTCAGCGAGAGGTGGACCGAGAATGGAGAGAGGCAGAGTGAGAACAGCGAGAAGCTGAACGAGAACAGCAAGAAGCAGAGCATGAACAGTGACAGGATGACTGTGAAGCATGCAAGTGCCAGAGGCAACATGAACTGGAGAAGCTATGACTCCAACCACAAACACAAGAGCAGGTAAGTGGCTTGGGTTTAACTGGAACTACAGGACTAGTTTACAAATTAAATTCCAAACTATAGCCAAATTTAAAGAGGGGAAGGATATGGATGCCTTTTTAAATTCCTTTGAAAAAGTTTGTATTCAGGCCAATATTCCTAGAGGGTCCTGGAGCTTCCAGCTATCTCCGCTACTTACCAGGAAAGCTCAGGATGCATTCAGTCAAATGGACAATGAGAACAGTAATGATTACAGCAAACTTAAAGCTGAACTTTTAAAAAAGTTTGATTTAACTGCAGAAGCATACAGAGATAAATTCCGTAAGCTCAGGAGAAGCCCTGACATGAGCTATGAGGAGCTAGCCATGAAACAACGTCAATGTTTAAAATGTTAGTGGGAGAGAATTGAAGCAAACTCTGTAGATAAAACTGAAAATGCTATATTGTTAGAGCAGTTTCTTTGGGCATGCCCAGCAGAGCTGAAAACCTGGCTGGAGGACCGAGATCCAAAAACAGTGCCAGAGGCTGCTAAATTCTTGAACCGATATGCCAAAAGCAGACCTGCTCTGAGAGTGAATGGAGCTGGCATGGCAGTGCAGAAAGGAAAAACTGCACCTTCAGGGCAGCTAAAACCCTTACTGCCACCCCCAAAACCAGTTAGCCCCAGGCTTCAAAGAAAAGAGTTTTCTGAGAAAAGAAACGAACATTGGGTTTACAAAGAAACTGGGCATATTGCCAGACAGTGTCCCAAAAGGACAAGCACTACACAAGAAGGTGCTAGGAAAGAAGTGTGTTGATTCTGTGTCCCTGGAAGCATACCTGTGAACATGAGGGAACACATGCACCCAGTCACTGTAAATGGTGTACAGACACAAGGGTTAAGAGACACAGGGGCCTCCTTGATGTTGGTAAAAGGGGATCTGGTAGAGCCCTTTCAGCTTATTCCCAATAAATTTGTAACTGTACAAGGGTTCACTGGGAAGGAGAAAACATTGCCACTTGCTAGTGTTCTCCTAGACTGGGGTGAAACAGGGGTAACTGTGCAACAGATGACTGTAGCCAAAACTTTAGCAGTTGACATCATCCTTGGCAACAATCTCAAACAGGGGATGGTGTGTGAAGTTACCCATAGCCAAGCAGCAAGGGAAAATTGTAGTTCCCTGGACCCCGTAGAAGCCACTGTGGAAACCACTGGGAGGCTGGTTCCCCAGCCTGTGTCTCTTGCTATGGAGACTAATGAAACAGTGGGTAGAAATTTCCCCGGTAGTAGTTAACCAAACAGCTACAGACGGTTACTCCGAGGAAAGAGAGGTGACCCATTGTCAGAGGGTTAGGGATGGCAGTGATCCTGAGTGCCCTGATGCTAGAGCTAGGGACCCTAGTTTAGATACAGAAGTGGCCCTGTCCCATGCCTTGGGAATGTGTAAGGAGTTTGAAGCTGCTCAGAAAAGTGACACTAGTCTAGAGAAGATGAGGGCTCGGGCAGACTCTGATGGAGCACAGGGAGGTGACAGTAAACATAAGGTTTATTGGGAAAATGGACTGATGCATACTCAGGCTGTGAAGACAGAGGGAGGGGTGATAGGCAGGCAGCTTGTAATTCCCCAGGGGTACCATGAGCAGTTGCTCAAGACTGCACATGATATTCCCTTGTCTGGTCATCTGGGACTCACACGCCAATATGCAATGGTTGGCCCAGAATTTCTATTGGCCCAACTTCACCCAGCAGGTGAAGGAGTATTGCAGGTCTTGTTAATGGTGCCAAGAAATAGGGAAGGTGGGTAAGAAAACCCAAGCCACCCTAAATCCATTGCCCATGGTGGAGGAGCCATTCCAGAGGGTGGGAATGGATATTGTACAACCTTTAAATACCCCCAGCTCCTCCAGGAAGAGGTTCATCCTGACTGTGGTGGATTATGCCACCCGGTATCCAGAGGCAGTCATCCTACCCTCACTGAGAACAGACAAAATGGCAGATACCTTACTTGGGATTTTCTCCCGTGTTGGGTTTCCACAGGAGGTTATCACCAACTGATGGAGTTCCTTCATGTTGGTCCTGATGAAATGTTTGTGGGAGAGTTGTGGGGTGGTACAGAGATGCACATCACCTTATCACCCACACCCACAAGCCAATGGGCTTGTGGAAAGATTTAACGGTACCCTGAAGTCAATGCTCCAAGCATTTGCTGAACAGCATGGGAAGGACTGGAAGAAATACCTTCCCCACCTGTTGTTTGCATATAGGGAGGTGCCCCAAGAGTCAACAGGATTTTCCCCCTTCGAGCTCTTATATGGACACTGGGTACGTGGGCCCATAGACTTGCTCTGGGAGGACTGGGAAGGCAAGCACGCCACCCAGGGAACTCCCATAGTGGATTATGTCCTTAGGTTTAGGGAAAGACTGAAGGAGCTTATGGGGACAGCCCAGAGCAACCTGGCAGCTGCCCAACAAAAGCAAAAAGTGTGGTATGACCGCAGAGCCAGAGCTCGCCCATACACAGTGGGTCAGGAAGTCATGGTCCTTATCCCAGTCTGGAAAGACAAGCTGCAGGCTGAGTGGGCAGGACCGTACAAAGTAGTCAGAAAGATAAATGATGTGAACTATATCACAGTGCTACCTGACAGAAGACATACAGAAAGAATGTACAAGGTCAGCTTGATGAAGCCACATGCTAATAGGGCTGACATGGTGTTTGCAGTGTGTAGCCTTTGGGAGGGGACGGACGAAGGAGACCCCTTTCCGGACTTGCTGGAATAAAGCAAGCAGGAGTCCTCTGTGGAGGCAGTTCAATTGTCACCCCAGCTGGCCCTGGACCAGATCCAGGAAGTAAAGGAGGTTTTAGCAGACTTTGCCCCACTGTTTAGCGCCAAACCTGGACTAACCCCCTTAGCGACGCACAATGTGGAGACAGGGACACAGATGCCCATATGGCAGACAGCATATCAGGTGTCAGAGGCTATCCAAAAGGACATTAGGAGGGAGATGGAGGAAATTCTGGATTTAGGGGCAATCCAGAGATCCCACAGCTCCTGGTCCTCACCTGTAGTCCTTGTTCCCAAGCCAGATGGCTCTACTCATTTTTGTGTGGACTATCATGGACTGAATGCAGTCACAAAGTCCAACGCCCATCCAATGCCCCAGGTGGATGAACTCCTGGGGTGACCTACCTACTGACCTGACAAAGGGGTATTGGCAGATAGAGTTAACTGACAGAGCTAGGGAGAGGTTGGTCTTCATAACTCCAATAGGGTTATTTGAATTTAAAGTAATGCCTTTCAGAATGAAGAACGCCCAGCCACTTTCCAAACATTGGTGAACCAGGTGTTAAATGGTGCTGAGGAGTACGCTGTAGCATACCTGGATGACATTGTCATCTTTAGTGCCAGCTGGGAGGAACACCTGTCCCACCTTAGTCCCACTGTCAAAGCTGAGAAGTGCCAGGTGGCCATGGCTGAAGTGGCATACCTTGGGCATGTTGTAGGTTGGGGACAGCGCTGTCCTAACCAAGTAAAAATAGAGACGATCAATGCATGGCCCAGACCAGAAATGCAGAAGCAGGTCAGGGAGTTTTCTAGGGACAGCAAGGTACTATAGGAAATTTATACCCAATTACAGTGGCCTGGCTGCTCCCCTATCTGACATGGTAAAGAAAAGGATGCCTAAGAAAATTACCTGGGAACCAGCCTATGAAAAAGTATTTACTAGACTAAAGGAGGCACTATGCAGTGCTCCTGTGTTGACAAGTCCTGACTATAGCAGACCCTTTGTAGTCCAGACTGATGCCTCAGATGTCGGTATTGGGCCAGTGCTAAGTCAGCCATCCAATCAAGGGAAAGACGACCCTGTAGTGTACCTGAGTAAAAAGTTACTTCCCAGGGAGCAGGCATACTCTACTGTGGAAAAAGAGTGTATTGTCATGGTGTGGTCCCTAAAGAAGTTAGAGCCATACTTATATGGGCAGCATTTTGAGGTACAAACTGACCACAACCCCTTGGTTTGGCTGACACAGATGGGAAAATCTAATGATAGACTATTAAGATAGATTCTTGCCTTGCAAGGGTATGACATGATGATCTTACATAGAGCTGGAGCTACCAATTAGAATGCAGATGGCTTGTCACCTCTGTATGAGGAGTGAACTGACTTAGGGAGCTCATCCCATGCAGGTGATAGAGCCCCCAAATTCAGTCTAGGTGGGGAGGATTGTGAAGCTTGGCCAGCTGGTTATGATTATTGTATGACACTGGTATTATAAATTCACGGTCTGTGTATGACCTTTCAGTGTGTGAGGAAATTGATCTGTAACTTCAAAGCATTAGTGGCTGAAAATCACAGGATATTGTAAAACAGACCAGAAGGAACATTTTAATTGACTTCCTTGCAAAATGGCATTTTATTACTTTTTTATGACCTACCCAGGCTCTTTGAAGTGGAAACCAAATGTGACTTTTTGACATCAGAAACAGGAAATCATTAGGCTGATTCCTGTTGGCTTTTTAACACCTTGGTGCCAGTGTGGGAATGTTTAGCTCAAAGGGGGAATGTTTAATTAAGGAGTCATATTTATAATTTTGTTTTCTTTTGATGTTACCATTAATTTTAAAATCAAATCAAATTAAATTTTATTTATAAAGCGCTTTTCAAAATTGTCAAAATACCTCCTGGTAGGAAATTATGTTTGGAGGAATAAATTCTAAAAGGAGGAGCTAGATGACTCATCAAGTGGGTGTGGAAATAGAGCTGAAAATGTATCAGTTTGTCTGAAATGTGAGATATCTTTTTGGGCTTTGAAGAAACACAGTTCTGTCTCTAACTAAAAGAGCACTTAGGTAATAGTTAGAAAGCAATTACATCTTTTGTGGTAGGAGTGTTGTTCTGAAACTTCCTTTTTGTTTTATAAGATTGTACACTGTACGATATATTGTTTTGTATTTTATTTTACTTATTTTACAATTTTTACTAAATAACCATTTTCTTAAAATACTGCCTGTGTCTTCCAAGTTTTCTTTTTGCATGTGAAGTGCTTGTATTTTTAACTCTGACATGGTTTAAAAGGCGTGATGGTGTTACTGAGCTTGGGGAAAAAA
This sequence comes from Neoceratodus forsteri, assembly GCA_016271365.2. NCBI lineage: Eukaryota > Metazoa > Chordata > Ceratodontiformes > Ceratodontidae > Neoceratodus > Neoceratodus forsteri. Next base: position 993,595,499 of record CM057449.1, read on the forward strand.
GGTAAGAATATACCTAAGGTCTCTTATAGATTTTTAAGGGTTCATTTTGTATACCTGGTTAGGTGCACTTAGGTAAAAGATATAATGCATCCTCCTGAAGAGAATATTATCTTAGTCTGTATATTTGGGTATGCTAGCATAAGGTTCACAGTTTGAATCCCCCCAGAACTTGATGCTAACAGGTGATTCTAACCCAAAACAGACATGAGGGTTACCCTGTCTGTTACCTGTTCACACTATTGCACTCTGAGGTTGGCACTGTGGGAGCAGAGGGCCAGACATGCAGAGTGCATTTGAGACAAGGACCATGTGGACCTCCTAGTCTGCCCTTCTTCCCTACCTAATGCAATTCCGCAGACCCTAGTTGATCAGCAGCTTACCCTCTCTTCTCTATTCAGAGAGTATTCTTATGTCTATCCCATGCATTCCTGAATTCCCCTACCGTTTTTGCCCCCACCACCTCTGCAGGGAGGCTGTTCCATGCATCCACTACTCTTTCTGTGAAAAAGTACTACTTCTTGTTGCCCCTGAACCTATCCCCTCTAGCCTCACATCATGCTCCCTTGTTCTTGTACACCTCCTTTTCTGAAAGATGGTACCCTCTGTACTTTGTTTATACCCTTGAGGTACTTGAACGCTGCTATCATATCCCCCACCCTCTCTCTCCTCTCCTCCAGGGAATATATATTGAGGTCATCTAGTCTTTCCTCATATGACTTTTGATGCAGTCCTTGCACCTTTTTTGTTGACCTTCTCTGGAATTCCTCTATTTTGCCTATGTCCTTCTGGAGATGTGGGCTCCAGAACTGGACACAGTACTCCAGATGAAGTCTCACTAGTGATCTGTGCAGTGGCATAACCATTTCCTTTCTTCTGCTGCTGATACCTCTCCCTATGCACTCTAAAATCACACTGGCTCTCCCCACAGCCTTCTTACATTGCTTGGTTACCTTTAGCTCATCAGAGATGATTACACCCAAGTGTCTTTCTTGATTGGTAGCCATCAGTACCACTCCCCCCATCTTGTACTCCTCCCTTGGATTTCTGTGCCCCAAATGCATGATTTTGTACTTCTTTACACTGAATCATAGCTGCCACACTCTCAACCACTCTTGGAGCATGTTTAGGTTCTTCCCCCGGAGTGTCAACCTTGTTGCAGATCTTAGTGTCATCTGCAAAGAGGCATACTTTCCCCTCCAGCCCCTCTACCATGTCACTTATGAAGACATTAAAGAGCACTGGCCCCAGTAAGGATCCCTGTGGCACTGCGCAGGTCACCCCCTCTCCTTGGATTGAATGCCATTTGCCACCACTCTATGTATCCTCTCACTCAACCAGTTTCTGACCCAGTTACCACCTTGAGGCCCACTCCCAGGCTGCCCAACTTATTTACCAACCTCCTATGCGAGACGGTGTCAAAGGCCTTGCTGAAATCTAGGTAGGCCACATCCATCGCCTCTCCCTGATCTACCTCCCTGATCACCCAGTCAAAGAACTCTATCAGATTTGTTTGACAAGACCTTCCCACTGTGAAGCCATGCTGCCTCAGATATTGTGATCCACTAGATTCAACAACTATCATAATCCTTTCCCTTAGCAGTGACTCCATCAATTTCCCCACCACCAAGGTCAGGCTGACTGGCCTATACAGAAGTTGCTAGCCTCCCCTCGTTCCCATGTCTGTGGAGAGGGACTACATTTGCCCCCCTCCAGTCCCCTGGAACCACCCCTGTCTCTATCAATTTGTTGAACTGGGCTGTTAGTGGTGCTGCCAGTACCACTCTAAGTTCTTTTAATATTCTGGGATGTATCCAATGTGGCCCCATAGCCTTGTACCCCTTTCAGATTTGTGAGTTCCTTTAGGACTCTTTCCTCCATAAATGGGCTGGTGTCCAGATCTCACACTTGTGCTCCTATCACCCAATATTGGTCCTCCTCCTTCTCCTTCCTCTTCTTCTCCCTCCTTTTTTAACCTCATAATCCCACCCCTGGTCTTCTTTCTTTCACTAATGTACCTAAAAAGGTCTAGCCTCCTTTCTTTAATTGCCTGGGCTATTTTTCCTCAGTTTGCACCTCTGCACTCCTGACTGCTTTCCTCACCTACCTCTGCAGTTCCAGATACAATTCCCTGTCTTATCCCCCCTCGTGTTTCCTTGTACATACTAAAAGCTAGCCTTGCCTCTCTTACCTTCCCAGACATGTCCTTTTTGAATTGTAGAGTTTTTTTTTCTTTCTGTTTGTTTTGCTTAGTTGCCTCTGCTATGGCTCCCTTAAGGTTAGCTCATTGTTTCTATATATCACCCCCTTCTTCTTCCCCTGCCAGGGCTTCCTTAAGACAATCCCCAATTTTTGCAACGTTAACCCATCTGAAATCCAGGACCCTTGTTTTCATCTGGTTTGACTCCTTCACTGTTCTCACACCAAACCACACCATATGATGATCACTGGACCCCAGGTGGCTATCCACCATTACGTCTGTGACTCTGTCCCGATTGATAAGTACCAGGTCCAATATTGCTCCTTCTCTGGTGAATTCTGCCACAAGCTGCTTGAAGCATGCCCCTTGCAGGGCATCCAGGATACCTCTGCTCCTGGCTGTGACTGTAGCCTAGGTGCTCCAATTCACATCAGTCAAACTGAAGTCTCCCACCAGTAGCACTTCACCTTTGGCTGTCATTTTGTGGATGGCTTCCACTAGTACCCCATCCATTTCCTCCCCTTGTGCTGGAGGTCTATAGGTCACACCAGTGTGAATGGTCATGCCAATTCCTATCTTCAGGGTGACCCATAGTGCTTTCCTCCCTCCTGCATTCCCTGAACTTCAATTGCTTTAATTCCCTCCCTGACGTAGATAGCCACCCCTCACCTTTTTTCCCACTCTGTCTTTTCTAAACAGATTGTAACCTGGTATAGCTATATCCCACTTATGGTTCCCCATGTACCTTGTCTTGGTAACAGCAACAATGTCCAGGTCCACCTCTGTCATCAAGGCCACTAGGTCTGGGATTTTATTTCCCAGGCTGCGGGCATTCGTGCACATGGCTTTCCAAGTTTTGCAACCTCCCTGTCTAGTAGCTCCCCTCCTATCCCCGTGTTTTCCCTCCCTTCCCCTTCTGTTTTCACTCACATGCTTCCTTACCTCTGCCATTCTACCTATCTCAGTTTTAGGTTTTAGTGTCAATTTCCCAGCCCTAGGATCCTCCCTACTTATTGCTTCATCCTGTAGGGGAAGGGCAGTTGGCTTCTTCTGACCTACCCTCACCTCCCACCTTGACTAGTTTAATTGCTTGCTAATGAAGCATTTAAACCTCTCACTGAACATCTCTGGATGGATGCAGTTCATCCCACTTGTATAGGCCTGCATCCCTCTAGGTGGGACCCCAGTCCCCAATGAAGTTGAAGCTTTCCAGTCTGCACCAGTCCTTCAACCATGCATTGAATCTCGTGATGTGGAGAGCCCTGTCCTCCCCCTTGTCATTGACCGGTAGCACCTCTGAAAAGGGTACAGTGCATGCCATTTGTCTAAGACCTCTCTACAGTTCCATGAAGTCCCCCTGCACTACCCCAACCTCATCACCAGCCAGATCATTCATCCCCAGGTGGACCATGATGTCTAGCTCTCCCTCCTGTCCTGCTCTCCCAGTGATCCTCTGGATGCACTTTCCATCCTTCCAAACCATGGCACTAGATAGTTACTTAACCTCCATCTCTGCCATCCCATCCACCCCCAAGTCTATCAGTCAATCAATCAAGTTTATTTTATGCTGGAAAAGGTATGTGAGCAAAAATGCCTGTTTTCACAAATGTCCAGTTTTACAAATGAATGCAAAGAGACGAAAGTACAAAGATAAAAAAGATACAAAAATAAACAATGTACATAGTATATACAAGTCGTGTATAGCAAAATAAACAACAGAATAGGCAACAAGTCATGAGCATAACATTACGAATAAAGTTACTTAAATGCAAACATGAGTACAAGCAGTTATTGACAGCATAAGGCATACAGGAATTACACAGTGGAAATTAGGATCATAACACCAGGGTACAGTAATTATTGGCAGTTCCAAGAATAGAAAAGTAAACAAGGTTCAGGAGGGTAAATGGGGGCAATCAGAGGAGATCAGAAGATAGTTATTGCAGGGGGATGTTGCACAAGAGCAAGAAAATCTTAAGGATCTTTAAAAAGTGTGGATAAAGTTGCAGGCAAGAAGTGTGGGAGGGAGCTGGTTGTAGAGATTTGTGCCCTTATAGGCAAGCGAATTTTGAGCAAGAGAATTATGGAAAAAAGGGATTTGAAATATGTTTCTGGAGGCACATCTAGTCAGGTGGGCAGGAGCAGATTTAGGGAAAACAGAGGTCATGCTAGGCGGAAATTTGTCCAGCAGAATTTTGTGGAGGAAGGGCAAACTTTTTTGGGTGAAAAGCCCCTCAGGGGGATGCCAGTCAAGTGCCTTGTATAGGGTGCAATGGTGTGTTCTCCAGGGGAGATCAGTGATGAAGCAGATTATATTACTGTAGCTGGATCTGAGTTTGGAAAAGAGTTGAGAATGTACAGGCAGGGCCTAAATGATGGACCCATAAGTCAAGAGGGGTAAGAGAAGGGAGTTAGCAAGTCTGTCTTGAGTCAGGTATCAGGAACATGTGAATTGTGTAGAGAAGCTCTAACCTTGACTGGATCTTGCTGATCACATTAGAGACATGGAGGCTGAAATACAGATGGGGGTCGAGAAGGATACCTAAGTATTTAAATTCAGATACCAGTTCAATGCTATTCTCAAGGTTGTCTGAGAGGTTAAGATGGGGGATGAATGTTTTTCTGGGGCCAGAGAATACCATATATTTAGTTTTCTTTGAGTTGAGGACCATGCCTTTGTTGGAGAATCAGGTGTGAAGCTTCAGGAAGTCTGACAGACATGATAGCATAACTTCTGGGTTTTTATTGCTGCAATACAGTGCTGCATCATCAGCACAGAGGACCATTTTGATGCTGGAGCAGACTTCAGGGAGTTTGTTAATGAAGAGTGTGAAGAGGAGGGGGCCCAAGATGTAGCACTGGGGCACACTGTATTTAATTGGGCATTCTGAGGAGGTGTGCCCATCAATGTTGGTAATCTGGGATCTACAAGTGAGATAGCTCCCAAACCAGCTGACAGCATTGGAAGAGAAATGGAGGTCAGTGAGGGTGGACAGGAGAAGTTTGTGGTTGACAAGGTTGAATACCTTGATCAGGTCAATGAAAACTGACCTTGTGAATAGTCACTGTCAGTGACTCCATAAACGTCCCTGGCAAACTTGTCTAGAGCCGTCTCTGTACTGTAGACAGCTTTGAAGCCATGCTGGGCATCAGCTAGAATGTTGTAGCTGTTGAGAAGTGACTTGGGAGTGGACCTCCTTTCCAAAATCTTGGAGAGGGGGTCAAGGAGGGAGGTAGGCCTATGGTTACCAACCTCTGTTCTGGAGCCAAATTTGAACAGGGGTTTGACAATGGCTGTTTTCCAGATCTGGGGAAAGGAACCAGTGCAGAAGGAGAGGTTAAAGATGTTAGTGAGTGGAACCACAAGGGGGGCAATGGTGAGTTTAAGGATTTTATAATCTATCCTGTCTGTTCCATTACTGGTACAGGGATTATTTGAGTGCTTAAGCTTTATAATGCCAGAGGGGGTGAGGGCCTGAAAGTAGAAATTTGGTACACTCTCTAAGTGAGTTGAGGGGGACTGGGTGGAGGGTGAATCAATGGAAGCTTGGTGACATGAGGTGTGGGAAGGTTTGTATTTATCCAAGTCCCCGAAAAAATTAATAACAAGTTGGCAATAGCAGAGGGGTCACAAGTTAGCTGATTGCTATGACGGAGGGTGATGGGTTCAGCTTTCCTGACCCTGCCAAGGAGGATGATCATGGTGCCACAGAGTTGCCTGGGATTGGTGTTGTCCCCAAGCTGGGTGCTGTGGAGAAAATTTACCTTAGCTGACCCTACAGCAGCCTTGCACTTATTACGAAGGGTTTTGTATAAAGTGAGTAGAGTGGGGTCATTATGTTTCCTGTGATTTGTCCAGGTCCTGTCTCTCTCCCTCATTAGTTTGAGGATATCAGGGGTGACCCATTCACTGATGTGACCTCAGACCCGAATGTTTTTAGCTGGTGCGAATTTACCACAGACTCTGGTAAAGATAGAAGAGAACCAGTCAAAAACAGCATCAATATTGTCCATGAATGTAGTAAAAGACCAGTCAACCTGGTAAAAGGCCTTAGAAATGTTGGCTAGGGCACTATCTGTTAAGCGTTTTGAGTAGATAAAGTTGGGAGGGGGGTTGGGAGAATGTGTGGACCATTGGTAATAGGTGGTGCAGTGGTTGCTGAGGCAGTCAGGTAGTGTCCCACAAACAAGGATTCTGGCAGGGCTGGAGAAAATGATCCAGCTAATCACCAACTGGGAGCCAGTTTTGTAGTTAGTCCTAGTAGGGGAGGATATAATTTGGTTTAGCCTAAGATCAGATGACAGATTTGGCATGATCAGAGTGGCAGGAGGACCAGTTTATGTTAAAATTCCCACGCAGAATCCATTCTCTGTTAAGGGGGAGGGTATTTTTGATGCTAAGAAAGGAATCGAGGTTGGAAGAGGGGGTACCGGGCAAGAGATAAGAGGTGGTAATAGTAAGAGTTTAGTTATCACCAAGGAGAAGGTGGATTGAGATGAACTCGAGCACAGAGAGGTTAATGTCAGGAAAGAATTCCATGAAAGAAAACTTTTTAGCCACATAGAACATGCAGCCCCCACCTTTCCTTCCAGGCCTATTTTTCCTAACAGAAGTGAAGCCATCAAGCTTGACTTCTCCACAGGAGATTTCATTTGTGACTTGATCCAGGTCTCAGAGAGTGTGATAATGTTAAAATGATTGACTTTGACTCATGCCTGGAAGGCATCCTTCCTGACAAGGAGGCTTTGCATATTGAGGTGGACAATGTTAATAAATTTATTAACCTTGCCAAGGTTACTAGTGCCATGGCTACTAGCATAGGAGCCAGTGGGGGAGGGGGTGAGTTGACAGGGCCAGGGTTTGAGTGTACCATCCCCGAGAGGAGTAGGAGGAGGAGAGGTACGGTTCTGATGTTCCTGGTGTTAAAGAAACAAGGTTTATTCTTGTGGAGGCAGACGGTTTAATAATGCAGACATTGAGACAATACAGGTTCTGCAAAAAACAGAAAAGAAGGTGATGGTGGAAGAGGGTATGGGAAGGGTAAGAAGCAAGAAATAGAGGAGTGGGGTAGGGAAGCAGTGTAGGTGTAGGGAGGAGGAGAAAGTGACAGTGGAGGTGGGGAAGGCACAGGAAGAAAAGAAGGGAGTGGAAGACATGAGCGGAGGATGCGGGCTGGAAAAGGGGGTGAGGGGAGGAGGAGTATAGGGAGGCAGACACCAGAAGTAGTGGTAGGAGACAAGATTCCTGGAGTAAGAAAGATTGCAAGCAAAGAGAAGGATGAGGGAGAGAGGGAACAATAAGTGGTTAGTAGCCACGGTAGGAGAGGCTAGGAGGGAGAGGTAGGAGTGATGAGAGAGCAGCAAGAAGATGAAGGACAAGAGTGGAGACAGTGAGTACTGCTATAGCAGAAGAAAAGAAAAGATAGCAAGTGTGAATGCAGGAGGGAGCAGAGGCAAAGAAAGAGGGGGACAAGTACAGGAGAGCTAAAGGAACTTAACATCCAAACACCCAATTGTCTGCTATGGTAACTGTTGGGGTTTGAATCTTAAAAGTTAAAGCTTTAAAGAATGTATTATTTACTTCAAAGGGCTGAGTGGCCTAGTAGCCTAGTGGATGGTGTACCTCACTTTGGAGCAGACAGCCAGTGCATTTAGTGGTTCAAGACCTGTTTTTTTTAGGCGGGTGAAATACCACAAAAATGGGCTGGGATTAACTTATTAAATTAATGCTGAGGGGACAGCAGTTGGATTACTCTAAGGGGAAGTGATAAACAATTTAAGTAAAAAAATGTGGGCACAGTTTCTGTTTAGATGGACTTTAAGGACTGCCAAGATTCAAGGGGATCAAAAGACAGTGACGACAACAATAAGGCTGTGTGGCCTGGCGGATGGTGTTGCTGACTTAGGTCCAGCTGGAGACCTGACTATAAAGGTTCAAAACTGGAGGGGGGGGGAGTGGAATTATCAAAGGGGAAACTGAAGGGAGTGGGGTGAGCATGACTCAATAGCTGAGTTGTGTCAAAAGAGTACCTGGGAGGGAAGGAGAGTTGGTGATGGAAGGGTCCAGTAGTTGTTTAGGGTATGGTATTGAGGGGAGGGGGCAGAGGCAGTGTCTACAATGTTACTCCAGGGACTGGGTGGGCTAGATTAAGTGGGAGTGAAGATAGGGGCCAAAAGTGTTGTGGAAGGTATTAAAGTATGACCACCACTGGGTGGGGTGGGAAGGACCAGACAGGCTTGTGTAGCTGATGTAGAGAGATTGCTGGAAGACAGCAGCTGCAGCAGGGGAAAGAGCTTGAATAAGAGAGGCTCTGAGGGAGGTCTACCCCACTAACATTAGAATCCCCCACCAGGAGTTGCTTTCACCACCTCTGGGGTCCTCTGCCCCCCCCCCCAGTCTCCACCATATGGGAGGTCACATGATTTGTTCATGGTCACATAATGAACAGGTAGTTGTGGAAAGCATCAGACTTGTGATCTACAGAGACATTGAAAAGTTTTACTTCACCAAATTTCCGGTGAAGTTGCGAAATTCACTTTGTGTAATTACTAAAGCTTCCTCTTTTTCTGGCACCCATGTAGGGTCAGGGCACCTATCCATTACTGTCCAACTTCACATATTACAGGTAATGCCTCCTCCAAGCCAAAACTAAAATTCTTAATAGCATCTCTCAAACCTGTAGATCAAGTGATTCCTGAAATGTCCTCTTCACCATCTTCAATGAGCCATTTTCATACCTGGCAGCATTCATTGCCTTCCATTCCACATTTGTTGGACACTTCCAAATGCTCACAGCCTTGCCTTCGTTATTTCTTTTTTACTACTGTGCCGGAAATCCCACCTGTCTGTGGTGGTTTTACATCTGCTCTTTTCTTCCTTGAAGCAACCTATTAAACCTTGCAAACTCCTTATTCTCATTACCTCTACCTCCCATGTGACTAGACATCTGAATAACATTTAAACTAGTAATTACACAGCAATTAAAAATGCCATCTGATCTGTTGCTAAATGGCTCCCAGGAACACACTACCAAAATACAGATGACACATTTGAAATTTAAAACTGGACCAGAGGTTTAGTTTAATTATTCAAAGCCCTAAAATTTTATCACTTATAGATTACTTTTCCAAGCCTAACAATAGGAACTGCTGGCTCATGCTGTTGTTGATATATTTTTATTACCAAAAGCACAGATGGCAAATGTTACTCATCAAAATAAAACATATGGGTTTATTCCATTTAATCCACCCTTTTCCTGTATAAAGTCAAACAGCATCTTCTTAGTTGTAAGTAACATCAGTGTTCTCTGTCATATCTTTCTCATACATAGGCAGACATACAGATTTAGTCTTTGCTGAACTGGTCCTTGTAAGAACAGATCCAGAAGCAAATGATTTGATACCTTTTATTCGACCAACACAGATGTAACAAAAAGAACAAAGTGCTTTAGCTTTTGGATCAACCAAGTCCCTCCTCAGAAGCTTAATGACACCCAGATCATGCAGAAAAAAACACAGAAAACATTCCTATTGGTTTAAAATACTCATTTAACAAACAACAGGAGAAACGTCAGAGAAGCTGAATAGTACCAGTTCACCTTCAGCTGAAAGGCCCTAAAGATCAGATGTGCTTAGAGCATAACACTGCACATAAATTAAAATGACTTAGAGATACCTTCAGAATAAGATAAGAACATCTCAGGCATAGAGCTGCTCAACCCAATTATGAGTCCCCCAGTGTGTTTAAGAATGCAGTTCATGAAAAGCAAAACCTACCCAGATTAAAGACATGCTAAAATGTGACATAATTGTAAGTTAAAAACATGCCCCACAAAATAGAACTACAAAAAATGTCTATATATGGCATACAAAGGGTTTAAAGTAAAGTTTGCCTAAAGTGAGCAATAGTTTCACATTATATGGAATGTAAAACTTAGTTGGAAACATTACCCAACTATGCTCTCAAACTAGTTATTATGCTCCATAAACCTTAAGGCATTTAGTGTTGTGACAGGAGTTTATACATGATAATATAAATTGGACGTATAAGCACCAAACAAAAAGCTGCTTGTCAAGGACCACCAAAAAACTAAGACTATGCAGCCTGATATGTACAGATGTCAATAAATTCTCAGTGTATAATAAAACTACTTGTTGTACTGAAAATGTCTAAGGAATATGAATAAGAAATCATATAAATTAAATTCTCTCACCCCACCCCCACCCAGAGGGAAGATAACTACTAATTAAGGACACACACACACACACACACACACACACACACACGATTCCTAATGTACCATCATTCACATCAATCACTTCAATTGCTACCCAAAGGAATTAAACTTGTCATGAACCTCCAAGTAAAAGAGATCATGCAGCATCTTAATACATACAGAGTTCAAAAATGTGACACTGTATAATCATACTACTATATGTGCAGTAACAGTCCAAGGATTCTGAATAGAACCACAATGAAATAAACCTTCCACCCTCTCTAGGGTGAGATAACTAGTTAGAAGTAAATGTACACTATGTATGTGAGACAAGAGTCCTAACATACCTTCATTTCCACAAATCACTACAATGTTAGCCCAATATAATTTAATCTGTCATGGACCACCATGCAAATGAAATCCTGCACCCCATAATGTCCAGAGTTCAAAAATGTGACAGTATATAATAAAACTCCTGTATGTACAGTAACAGGCTAGGGAATTTGAATAAGACCCAATGGAATTAACCCCACCCCCGGGGAAGATAACTAGTAAAAACAGAATTAATATTCATTATGTATGTGAACTAAGAGTCATAACACACTGTAACACCATTATGTCATGTACCTGAATATAAGCCCACCCCAATGTAACAGCAACCCCCCCAACACACACACACCCACACACAAGGAGATGCTGAGGTCCTATATGTCTATCCTTTAAAGAAAAGATTTGTGGATGTTTAAATCCTATAATGTGCCATAACCCCCAAATCTGTGTTCATGCCATCTTCTACCATACTGAGAAGTATAATAAGTTTGTTCTCAAAAGCCCGTTTCTGTTGTGTACTTTTGAGATTTCCTTTCAAGACCATTACTGACGTATCTGAGATTGAGTGGTTAGGCCAAGAGAAGTGTTGCCCCACTGCTTTTTCAGTCATCTTCAGATTAAAATTATGTCTGTGCGAGTTCATTCTAGTTCGGAGCAGTTGGCTTGTTTCTCCAACATAACCTGTTTGTAGACATCTCTTGCATTGAATGAAATAAACAACATGCTGTGATGCACATTTATAATTCCCCTGTACCCTGAATTGTCTGTTTTGTGATGTAACCGCACAGTCTGAAGTGGAAATGAGCTCACAAGTCTTACATCTGAGTTGATTACAGGGTCATGTACCATTTAGTGTCATGGTATTCTGTTCTGGTGAAAGTTTACTCCTAATAATTAGGTTAGCTAAGTTTGGGGGTTGTTTAAAAGATAGCAGTGGTAGTTCCTTAAAAATACAATTTAGGGTCTTAGCCTCACTAAATATTGAGTGGAGGTCTTTAATAATTTTACGAAGACGACCAAGGTCAGGATGATATGTGACTACTAAGGGTATTCTGTTGGTAGTTGTCCTTTCCTTATATTGAAGTAGTTGTTCTCTTGGTACTTGTGCTGCACGTTCTTCTGCTCTGCCAATTTCTCTGGAAGAGTGTCCCTGCTCAATAAAAGTGTTTTTCAACATAGCCAAATGTGTATCTCTGTCTTCCTCATTTGAACAGATATCGATATCAGACACTAAACCTTCAAGGCCTAAGTTTCCCTGAACAATGGTTAAATGAAACTACTGTGTTTTGCAGTATGTATGATTCCTCAACTTGCGATTCTGCTAGCTCCAGTATTTACAACAGCATTGTTTTCCAAAGCACATTACAAAAACAAAGACAACAGGAGAAATTCAATGTTTGGAGCATGTATAAGAAAGAAGTCCTACAATAAACTGAGGATAGTAGCTGGTACATAAAAATGGGAGATTTGAGAGCCAGTCCATTGGCACAGCAGTAGTGCTACCATTCTCGAATCCAAATCATCGGAGGTGGGTCAGCCGGAGGGGGGGCACAGGATGGTCTACGTCCCCGGGGAGGGAGGGTCTCTTCTGCCACTACCATATGATGCAGGAGATGGTAGGGAGTGGTATGACCAAGAGTGGGAGGAGATGCTCTGTTTGTGGATGACATCACGACTGTACACGTACATCCTTACAGCCCTTACATGCACAGCTCCTGTGGGGTCAGGATGAAAAAATAAGAAAAGTGCCCCACGCCTGAGGACAAAGAGCTCCCAGCACCACTGCATCCCCCTGCCTGGTCAGATGAGGTTGTGTCCTGTTAAGACAAAGACAGTTCAGGGGTTCTCATTTGTCTTGTTTGCCTTCCACCTATTCCTCCTCCCCTGCCCACCCCCGCCCCCTCTGAATCCTTCCCCCTGTCTGTAAATCTCTCTTTGGTTTCTAAGTTCATATCTATTCTCTGTACTATTTATGTTTGATGGTCCTGGTTGTTGTGTTATATGTTGTTGCTCTGTTGTCTTTTTGTGGGTCCCTTGTATAGCTGCTATCGCTATCTGTACTTTCATATGTGTTGTACTGATTATATGACTGTTGTCTCCTGTTGTATTTCTTGTAGGTATATACCTTGTTGTCCCTATAATCATTTGTGTCCCTTATAAACTTTTTTTATTTTTGTTGTTTTAATCTTTCCTCATATTCTGCCAATTTTTGTTTACAGTCCTCCAGATTTTTCTTAAATTCTTTTTTCTTGCATCTTTAATTTTAATGATTCTTCCGCTAATTTTATATCATTTTCTAATATTTGCCTCTCATCTATTATGGCTTCGATGAGGGCATACATAAAATCACAACTAGCCTTGTTTCTGATCCCATCCCATTTATTTGTCTAGTTTTTCTGATTTTATACCTAGGTTAGGTTCAACATTGATTCTTAACCCTCTGGGTATTCTGTTGTATTCTCTTTTTAGGATGCAACTTAGGATCTAAACAAATACAAATAACTTAACCCTGTGAAAAATTAAGAATATATACAAGGGTGCACAAGCAATAATCTTTATTGAATGGTATGTGTATACACCAAAGAATTAAAAATGTAACAATATCATATTCAAAAAAAATGCTGATCAATTACATAAAAAAAATGTATTTACAGATGTGTAACAAAGAATAAACCCTGTGAACAAGCTCCAAGTCGAGCAAAACGTAGGGGGAAGAGAAATAAAAAGAAAGATTGAAGAACAATAACTTGAGCGAAGAGTGTTTACTTCAAAGGGCCCCCCAACATTTCCTGTATTTTTTCTTGAATTTGAAAGCCTAGATTGGGGGCCAAAGAATCTAGAAGAGAACCATTACCCACTAAACAATATTTACATGGCATCAGAGAAGAAACAGCTTGTGACAGCAAGAAGTATAGTCATGAGTCACCCAACAAGGGAGGATGGGGGAAGGGAGTACTTTGACTCAATGGAGAAGATTCTCTCGAAGATCTATTATGGTAAGTAACTATTCTATCTTCTTCAATGAATTATTCCCAAGCAGTGCCAAGCACAGAGGGAGGACAGTATGACCTAATGGTTCTGAGTAAGGAGGCCTTGCAGAACATTGAGGCCAAATCCAGCACATCTACTGTATGAGAGACAATGGCCAGACTGTAGTGCTTAGTGAACAGTACTCCAGTGGCAGCAGCACAGATGTTAGCAGCAGACACATTCTGAAAAAAGGCCACTGAGGTAGACATCCCTCAAGTGGAATGAGCATGCATAGGACCATAAAGCTGCTTACCACACTTCAGGTAACAAAACATAAAACAACTGGCTAGGCATTTGGACAGGCCTTGTCTAGAAACTGGTAAACCCACTATTCTGGGGGCAAATGCAATAAACTGTTGAGTGGATTTTCTACAATCCTTAATAATCTAGGTACTAATGCAGAGTTCTCCAGATGTACAGCATATGTTAACATCACTCCCCACTATCCATGGGAGAGAAAACATAAACATGAAGGTCTATGATCTGATTTAGTGTTCATTCAAACATTACCTTTGGGACAAACATAGAATGTGATGGCAAATAAGGGCAACTGGGCCCACCCAGTCTGCACATTTTCTTAACCTTCCTTTTTTGCCGCAGACCTTATTTGATCTCCAGCACAATCGCCCCCCCCCCCAATAACCCCTACAACTTCCTTGTTCCTGTCTCAGGCATTTTTGAACCTGACCACTGTTTTTGCCCCCACTACCTCCCAGGAAGGCTGTTCCAGTTATTGACCACCCTTTCTGTGAAGAAATACTTAATCCTGTCCTTCTTAAATTTATCCCTTCCAGCTTCATATCATGCCCCCTTGTTCTAGAGCACCTTTTTCTCTGAAAAATGCCCCCCGTCCAGTCCCCTCTCCTATATGGGAGTGACTGCACAAGATGCTATCTACATGTATTTTGGGGGGGAGACCAAGAAAGCCGTGGTAACTTCTAATGGCCCCCAAATAGGGGGGAGGATTAGATTTCCCTGATTTGAAACTGTACTACCGGGCGGCTCAGCTCCAGCACTTTATATGACCAGGGAGTGGATATTCCTACCTGGGTAGATATTCCTACCTGGGTTTATATGGAACAAGCTGGCATGGATGGTCTTAAGGCAGCAGAGATTCCCTTTGTGGTGTGGATCTTTCCCTAGCCTTAGCTCACAGTATGAATACATCGGTGAAGTTTCAGGTTAAGATATGGAAACGGGCATCCCAGAAATGGAAGTGGGCCCTGGGGACTAGTAGATACTGTATACACCTTTAAGGTCTTGCCTTGACTTACAGCCCATTCATATTGATGTAGATTTTAATTGAAGGGAAAGGAGGGGTCTGGTGGCAGTAGGGCAGTTGCTGGATCAATCTGGGGTTAAGCCATTCCAACAGTTCAGTAGTGAATCTGGCCTAGGGAAGCAGAAACTATTCAAATATTTGCAGATAAGACACAATTTGCAGTCAGAACCCAAAAATACCACCTTGACGATGGAAAATATGCTATGACAGACTCTGAGGAATAAGATGGCCCAAGAACAACCTAAACAATTAATTTCTGGAATATATAGTACACTGTGTTCAAAAACGTAGAAAGTGATCATACCAGGAATATAAATGAGCATTGGAATCAAGAGGGGGGTTTTGGGTGAGTGATGATAAGAAATGGAAGATCATATGGGACAAAGTTCACAAAACTACCATATCGCCCACCTGGCGAGAATTTAGATGGTGGATAAACAGCAGATATTTTAGAATGTCAGTAATTACCAAGCATTATGGGATTCATAGGTCAAATAGATGTTTGAGAAAATGTGACGAGCTGGGCCACCATACATGTATCTTTTGGTCTTGCACAAAAATTAGATCATATTGAAGAGGTGGGCAATAACCTTGGGAAAATCCTTGAAATTTCCCCTGTACACTCCTTCAGAAACTTAGTTTTTGGCCTGCCGTCAATGGATTTGAAAGGGAAAAAACAAAAGTTGCTTGTACAATGTTCTTATTTCTGCAGCTCTTAAGGTAATTACTCAGCAGTGGTTGACAGCCATTCCCCCAGACATTATCTGTCTGGTTGCAGAATTGTTTCTCCATTCAGAAGATGGAAAAAATTACAGCCTGGCTGTGCCACAAAGTGCAGAAGCACTTTAGTAGATTGTGTGCCTTTATCAGCTACATGACTGAATGGAATGGCAGTGACATTCTGGAGGATCTACCCACACACGCTTAGAGTACAGGGGTCGGAGGGGATGCTCGCCTGGGGGCGTTTAAATATCCTTCATGTAGAGTTATAACAGAATAAGCTGGTTTACAAACTTCAGGAGGATGGAGACCAAATTACTTACAGTTCACATCCAACCTTTCATAGGCTGTTACTGAGGCCAAGTTGTATATTCTGTCACTCTTTTAACAGTATCGATATAAAGCCTAAAAAGAGATTTGCATTCTTTTCCCTGTCTGGTCTTCTATTGTTTTGTGTAGCATTATATTCTGACAAGTCATGGAAGAATGGACTTTATTTTCTTTTCCTCTTAAGCTCATTTACTTTATTTATCAAGTTATGTCTCCTTTTATATTACCTGACTGTATTGTATTGTTTACTGTCTTGTTACTGTGTATATGTAATGTGATTATTTGAAAACCTCTAATAAAATTTGATTACAAAAGGAAAACTATTCTCCTCCTGTTCTTTATTAACTCCCATGAGGTATTTGAAGGTCTCAAATGCCCCCTCTCCTTCCTCCCCACCAAGGTGAACATATTTAGGTCCTTTCACCTCTCCTAGAAAGGCTTTTGATGCAGACCCTGCACCATTTTGGTAACCCTCCTCTAGACTGCCTCCACTTTCTTTATGTTGTTCCAGAAATGTGGTCTCCAGAACAGTACACAGTACTCATGGTGGGGTCTTACCAGTGCTCTATATAGGCGCAGCACCACTCCCCCTTCCTAATGGTGACACCCCTTCCTAAGCACATCAGCATCCCACTAGCCCTTCCAACTGCCTTGCCACACTGCCTGGCCACCTTAAGGTCATCCGATATGATTATCCCATGTCTTTTTCCTGCTTGGTCTTTGTCAGTATCACTCAACCCATTTAGTACTTTGCTCTTGGGTTTCTATGGCCCAAGTGCATAAGTAATAATTTTGTACTTTTTTGCATTAAAACCCAAATACAATACCCTTGACCACTCTTCCAGTCTTTTTAGACCCCTGACCATCCCTTACACACACACACACACACACACACACACACACACACAGAGATCCACCTTAATGCAGATCTTAGTGTCATCAACAAAGAGGCAGATCTTCCCTTCCAGATCCTCTACTATGTCAATTATAAAGACACTGAAGAGGACCAGTCCAAGTACTGAACCCTGAGGTACCCCACTGGTCACCCTCCCTCCCTCCAAGTGAAATCTGTTTACCACTAACCTCTGCCTCCTAGGCCCTAACCAGTTTCTTATTTACGTTACCACCTTATTAACCACCTACAAGTTACTCAACTTGCTTACCAGTCTCCATTGTGGAACAGTGTCAAAAGCCTTACTGAAATCCAGGGAGGCCACGTCTACCGCTCTTCCCTGATCCAATTTGTATGTCACCCAGTCAAAGACATCTATCAGATTTGTTTAGCATGGCCTTCCCCTTGTGAAACCATGCTGCCATGGATCCTGTAATCCAAATGATCCAAGATATTCCACAATCCTTTCCTTTAGTAATGTTTCCATTAACTTACCCTCCACCTATATCAGACTGACAGGACAATAATGACCCGCTTCTTTCTTGCTACCACTTTCGTGAAGTAAGCCTACATCTGCCCTTCTCCAGTCTTCCAGAACTACACTAGTCTTCAGTGATCTGTTGAACAGGACTGTCAGAGATGCAGCTGGTACCTCTGTGATCTCCCTTAGCACTCTTGGATGTACCCATTTGGCCCCATAGCTTTGTCCACCTTCAGGTTAGTGAGTGCTCTCCGGACACTCTCCTCAAAAAATGGACTAGTGTCCATTTCCTTCTCACAATGTTCCTAGTGCCTTTTTGTGCCCCCCCCTTCTTGTAATGTGAACACTGAGCAGAAGTATTTGCTCAAGATGTTTGCCTTTTCTTGATCCCCCTTCTACAGTGCCCCCCTTAACCTTACAATTCCTCCCTTGTCAATTCCTTTTGGCTAATATACCTAATAAACATCTTGTCCCCTTTGAAGCTGTCTGAGCTATTCTTTCCTCAGTTTGCATCTTTACATTCCTTACTGCTTTGCCTGCCTCCATTTTCGCTGGCACACTTTCCTATTCTCTGCTCTCTGAGTCTCCCTTTACCTCCTGAATGCTACTCTTGTAGCCTTTACCTTTTCTGCTACCTTTTCAAGAACTATAGCAGTCTCCTCTTCCTTTTGCTTTTATTTACTTGCTTGACACAGAGGTATTTTGCCTTCACAATGGCCTTTTTTAGTTTGGTCCACTTTTCCTCTACCCTCCCATGCCATCTCCCCCTGCCAGGTCATTCCTGAGACATTGCCCTATCTTTGTAAAATCAGCCCTTCTGAAGTCCAGGACTCCTGCCATTGTGTAGTTGGATTCTGCAGCTGTTCTTATGTTGAGTCACACTGTACAATGTTCACTGGTCCTAGATGGCGTACCACCTTGATGCCTGCAATACACCTTACCCAAGCAAACTGCTATATTAACAATATATTAGCATGCAGATGACCTTCTGACAGTAAACACAGAGTTCCTTTGTAGTATTTTAGCAGTCAATCGGTTTAGCATTCAGTTTAGCAGTCATTCTGAGCTGATTTTATCATTGAATGCTGCTAACCATGTTTACTATTATTAACAGTTAGTAGCATTCAGAAGCAGTATAAAGATTTCACAGAACACAGCAGTGCAATGCTGGACAGCAACCTAAAATAAATACAAATAGTTATTGAAGATTGTGTCATGACTGGTACACAATCTTCAACTGGTCTATAAAACACACACATTTTGAAAGAACCTTGTTTTTATTAAGCAAACATTTTGTTGATAGCCACATTGAAAGAGCTTCACAGAGCTGAAAAATATCTGTCCATGAGCACTTGTGCAGAGCACAACTGAGGTAAAAATTGCTGAAATGCTTGTTTAAATGTTTTTTTTTTAAATTACTTTTTTTGCTCTGCTTCTGCTCCATTTCCGTGTTTCTTTTCTCCAGCTAACCTATTTTCTTTTATTTTACAGTTCATGACAGGACGCAGAATCCTTCCCCATCAGATAAGTATATTTCTATGCCTAATCTGTCCACCATATTTATCCCTTAAGAGCTGCATATTCTTTGTGACCCCCTTTCTTTTATTTTTTTACAGGTGCAACAGACAACATCCCTTCAAGACTCCTACATCTGGCTCCCTAGCACTCAGTTAAGACCCCCTACTTAATTTATATTGAGTGGGTTGACTGCAACAGTGTGCCCATGCCCATTACAATGTAGACGGTGGAGTCTAGCATGTGCTGGCCTCCATGTCCCTCCCTCACCAGGAAAGGAGAGCTGTCTTCTTGATGCTCGATCCTCTCCCACCCTGGCTGACCCCACACGGCGAACATGAGTCTCCAGCATGGCAGGAGGCAAGGCATGATGCCTCATTCCTCCATGCCAGTAGGCCAGCTATTTAACATTTATTTTAAAATAACACCATTGCATGCACAATTACTATTGCTTCTTTTGAATTATACATGTTGCGGTTCTTGCCCTCCATCATCATCATCATTTATTTATTTGTAAAATAGCGCTATTCCAGAACCATAGCGCTAGTACATAACCATAAAATCCATAAAAAACACTACTCATATAAAAACAGCTGTAACAGATCAAATAAAATCAGGAAATGCCAAAGTAAATAAATGGGTTTTTAATGCAGATTTAAATTCTCCCCGTCAGGCACTGTCGAATCCGATGAGGTAGAGAATTCCAAAGGGACGGGGCCACAAATTCAAATGCACAGGCCCCAGATGACTTCAAATGAACCCTGGGAATCTCTAACAATCCCTCGTCAGTGGAGTGAAGTGGCTAGGGAGGGACAATAGGGATGAAGAAGATCTTGCAGATAACTCGGTCCTTGTCCATGTAGGGCCTTATAGCTCAGTAAACTGACCTTAAAGGTGATCTGCCACTGAATAGGCAGCCAGTGCAGATTGTGCAGCACCGGCATGACATGACAGCTATGAGGTAGCCCAGTCAACAACCTAGCTGCTGCGTTCTGCACTAACTGAAAGTGGCGGATATCAACCCCTGGTAGCCCTAGGTAGAGGGCATTACAGTAATCAAGGTGTGAGGTTACAAAGACATGAACCAAAGCTGGTAGATCATCAGGTGGAACTAGGTGCTTGATCTGGGCTACATTACTTAGATGGTAAATGGCAGACTTGACAACGGACGACGTCTGATGGTTAAGTGTCAGTCCATCATCAAGAACCACACCTAGATCCCACACCCGTTCAGAAGTCGTCAGCTGGTGACCACCAAGCCAAAGCCCTGAGGCTTGCCCCTCTCATGGCCCCTCTACCCGACAGCCCGGCTCCACCACCAAAACCTCAGTCTTGTCCGGATTCAACTTCAGCCAATAGGCACTCATCCAATCCTCAATCTCATAAAGGCAGTTGTTAAAACTCGAGATAACTCCCCCCGATCGGGTACAAAGGACATGTAGAGCTGAGTATCATCTGCATAGCAGTGAAAACCCAGCCCATACTGCCTTACAATGTCTCCCAATGGCAGCATATGCACTGCAAACAACATGGGGGACAGTACAGAGCCCTGCGGAACCCCACATGGCAAGGATACCTTGTCAGAGGAATAAAACCCACAGACAACTCTCTGAAACCTGCCAGTGAGGAAAGAATGAAACCATCCGAGGACTGTACCAGACAGCCCGAAGATTGACCGCAGGCACCGAGAGATCAAGAATAACCAAGATGGAATGGCTCCTCCAATCTCTTGCTGTTAGGAGATCATTGAGAACCCAAACAAGGGCTGTCTTGGTACTATGCCATTTCTGGAAACCAGACTTGAGAGGATCATAGATGTCATGGATGGTCAAATGATCCTCCAGCTGCAGCATGACCACCTTCTCCATCATCCGGCTACACAAATGGATTCTGCTGCCCTTTTCATGGTTGCATATGCATAAATGTAAACAGGAGTGTTAACGAGCTTAGTTTTATTTGCCCTATTTCATTCAAGATACTGGCAAGCTACATGCTTCCATTGTCATTGTCTTTTATTTCATTTAGAATGGCATCAGCACTAAAGCTGCACTTCATGTAACTTGGCAGCGAGACAACAGGAAGGCGTAATGGGTTGCTGCTCAGATAGAATTAATAAGCTCAGAGTTCTCATTCCTTGGCAGTGGGTTAAAACCAGGGTTACCTCAGGTGACATGTGCAATCTCATTGTGCCTAGGCTTCAGAGTGAAATATGGCAAAATTGTGCCACCCCTGGAGTACAGAAAAGAAAAAATGGCATTTGGGAAGAAGGTCTGTTAGGATTCATAAAAAAGGGGAGGGTGTCTGCTAACAAAATGTGTTCTTGTTATAATTTGTTGATTCTCGTCAGCCATTCTAAAACATTTACAGCTGAAGGACTGTTGAGTACCTAGAGGCCAGCGGGGCACAGGACCCAAGGCAGCATGGATTCACAGTGGGAAGGCTATGTCAGACGAATCTAATATATATTTTTTGACTGGGTGACCAAAGTAGTAGACCAGGGAGGGGCTGTGGACGTGGTCTAACTAGACTTTAGCAAGGCATTTGACACAGTCCCACACAAAAGATTAATATACAAGTTAGCCAGCCTGGGAGTGGGTCCCAGGGTGGTAACCTGGATAAAAAATTGGCTGGACAACAGAACGCAGAGAGCAAGAGTAAATGGAGTCCACTCCAAAGAAAGGGGGGTTACTAGTGGGGTACAGCAGGGTTCAGTACTGGGACCGGTCCTCTTTAGTGTCTTCATAGGTGACATTGCGGAGAGACTGGAAGGAAAAGTATGCCTCTTTGCAAATGACTGAAAGATCTGCAACAGGATTGATACACAAGGGGGGGGTGGAAAGGATGAGAAGGGACTTGGCAAGGTTGGAGGAATGGTCAAAAGTATGGCAGTTTAGATTCAATGCGAGGAAGTGCAAAATAATGCACCTGGAAAACAGAAAAAAACAGAGGAAGAGCACACAATGGGGGGTGTACTAACAGCAACAAAAATGAAAGGGATCTGGGGGTAGTCATATCAGATGGCCTAAAGGTAGGCAAGCAATATGAGAAGGCAGTAAGGAGGGCTGGGGGGGGTAATGGGATGCATAGGGAGAAGAATCACCAGTAGAAAACAAGAAGTTGTTATCCCTCTGTACAAACAGATGGTAATAACCCATCTGGAGTACTGCATGCAGTCAGTTCTGGAGACACCATCTCCACAAGGACATAGACAGGATGAAGGCAGTCCAGAGTAGGGCAACTAAAATGGTGCAGGGTCTGCATCAGAAGCCACACGAAGAGAGACTAAAGGAGCTTAATATGTATACCCTCGAGGAAAGGAGGAGAGGGGGCACATGATATAAACTTTCAAGGGAATCAACAAAGCCCAACAGGGTAGCATCTTTCAGAAAAAGAAATGTGCGAGAAGAAGGGGTCACAATTTGAAGATAGAGAGAGGATGGCTCAAGGGCAGCGTGAAGAAGTATTTTTTCACAAAGAGGTTGGTGAACACATGGAACAGCCTTCCTGATGGGGATGTGGGGTCAAAAATGTTGGGGAAATTCAAGAAGGCATGGGACAGACATAAGGCAGTTCTAGAGGGGGGTAGGAGGAAGTAGGCTGTTGGTTAACTAGTACCTGCAGCTTTTTAATACTGTAGGTAGGGAAATGGGCAGACTAGATGGGCCAAACGGTCCTTATCTGCCGTCAAAGTCTATGTTTCGATGTTAAAAAAGGATGGCATTAAATAAATGTTTGCATGAAAGAACTGGTGGTCATTCTGAGTTCTAATTAACATTAGGATTCAAGCCCCCCTCCCTCCATCCAGGAAGTTAAGGCAGGGGCTCTGCCCCCCTCTGGAATTGTTGTAATGCAATTTGGGACTAATATGCTTCAGGCTACATGTTAGCCCTGAATTGCAAGGGTTCAAATCAGGCCTGCATGCTGATTGGAAAACAGAGGGGGGTGGTGGTCCTTTTTTGGCCACTGGTCAAACTGTGGGCACCACATGTCGCGCTGACATGTGAGGGTATGAATGGGGTCAAGAAGGGTTTTGAGGCATGCTTTTAATTTCTCTAACTTCTTCATTAACATATTCATGGATATATAAGGACATGAATATACGAACATACAAAACTGCCAGCAGATACAGTCTATAATGGTCTACTGAATCTGCTCGAGTGTGCAACTACTTATACCAAGTAGCTACACCCCTACTGCAGAAGCTGTACTCCCCCCATCTCTCTCCCCTCACTGTACCCACCCTTGTGTTTCCTGTTGTCCTAATCTTCCTCTTTACCTTGTCCCAACCCCTCTTAAAACTAGCCACAGTCTTGGCCACCAGCACCTCCTCTGGCAACTTGTTCCACCCTTTCACCACAATTTGACAGAGCACCAGATGAAAGAACATAGAAGTTGATGGCAGATAAGGACTGCAAGGCCCATCCAGTCTGCCATTTCTTTTTCTACCTTATAAATGTGCCATCGGCCTTTGCTCTGTCAGTGGCCTATCTATTCATACTCATCTGTATTGCTCCCTTATGCCTATCCCATGCCTGTTTGAAGCCCTGCACTGTATTCATAGCCACCACTTCCTGAGGTAGGCCGTTCCATGCATCCACCACCCTTTCTGTGAAAAAGAATTTCCTCACATTCCCCTTAATCGGCCTCCCTCTAATCTCATGCTGTGTCCTCTTGTCCTGCTATTTTTCTTATATTTAAACATGTTAGACTCTTTCACCTTGTTAATGCCCTTAAGGTGTTTGAATGTCTCGATCATATCACCTCTCCTCCTTTTGCTCAAGGGTATACATATTGA
Organism: Neoceratodus forsteri; assembly: GCA_016271365.2. Lineage (NCBI taxonomy): Eukaryota > Metazoa > Chordata > Ceratodontiformes > Ceratodontidae > Neoceratodus > Neoceratodus forsteri. The sequence continues at coordinate 993,619,287 of CM057449.1, forward strand.
GCTCTGTTAATCTGTACTATATGTCTTCTGATGCAGTCCCTGCACCATTTTGGTTGCCATTCTCTGGACTGCTTCAATTTGGTTAATGTCCTTGTGAAGGTGTGGCCTCCAGTACTGCACGCAGTACTCCAGATGGGCCTAACCAGTGTCTTGTAAAGAGGGATTATTACTTCCCTCTTACAACTTGTGATACCCCTACTAATACACCCTAACATCCCCTAGACTTACCTACTGCTTTAAAGGTCTGCTTGGATGATTTCAGGTCATCGGTGATGATGATGCCCAAGTCTCTTTCTTCTTTTGTAACTGCCAGCAACTCCCCTCCCAGCCTACAGGTGGCTTCAGGGTTTCTTCCTATGTGCATGATCTTGCACTTCTTTGCATTAAATCCCAGTTGCCACTCTTTTGACCATTTTGCTAGTTTATCCAGATCAATTCTCATTCTGCCCACCCCATCTGGATCATCTACTCTGTTGCAGATCTTGGTGTCATCTGCAAACAGACAAGCCTTACCCACTAGTCCATCTGCAATGTCACTAATGAAGATATTGAAGAGGACTGGCCCCAGGACTGATCCCTGAGGTACCTCACTTGTGACTTGCATCTCTTCTGACTGTATATGATTTACCACCACTCCCTGTTTTCTGCCCGTCAACCAGTTTGCCACCCAGTTGACCAACTTCTAACCCACCCCGAGCCTACCCAGCTTATTTATCAATCTCTATGTGGAATAGTGTTGAAAGCTTTGCTGAAGTCAAGGTAGGCAACAACAACTGCTCCCCCTTGGTCCACCACTCCGGTTACCCAGTCAAAGAAATCTATGAGATTAGTTTGACAGGACCTTCCTTTTGTAAACCCATGCTGTCTTGGATCCTGTGCCCCTATGGATTCCAGGTGTTGCACTATCCTTTCCTTAAGGAGTGCCTCCATAATCTTGCCCACTACTGAGGTAAGACTGACTGGTCTGTAGTTCCCTGCCTCCTCCCTGCTACCACTCTTGTGGAGCGGGATCACATGAGCCCTTCTCCAGTCTTCTGGGACCTCTCCTGTGCTCAGAGACTCACTAAACAGTTCTGCTAATGGCTCTGCTAGTTCCACCCTTAGCTCCTTAAGTACCCTGGGATGTTTGCCATCAGGTCCCATTGCCTTGTACACCCTGAGCTTAGCGAGCTCTTGTAGGACCCTTTCTTGTGTGAAGGGAGTAGTGCTCACCTCCCCCCCATGTCCATGGTGCTGAGCTGTGGGCCCTGCCCTACCTTCTTTTCAGTAAATACTGAGCAAAAGTATCTATTTAGGATAGATGCTTTTACAGGGTCCTCCTCCTCCTCACATGCCCCCTTTTCTCCTTTGAGCTTAGCAGTACCCCCTCCGGACTTTCTCCTTTCACTAATGTAGCTATAGAAAGTCTTGTCACCTTCTTTTACTGTTCGTGCTAGTGTTTCCTCAGTTTGGGACTTTGCCTGCCTTACTGTCTTCCCTACTTCCCTTAGGGCAGTTTGGTATGCCTCCCTATCTTCATCCTGCTGTGTTCCCTTATATTTCCTGAAGGCCAGCCTTTTGGCTCTGACCTTTTCTGCTACTGAATTTGAGAACCAAAGTGGTTTCCTTCTTCTTTTGTGCTTCGTTTTCTTTCTAACATAATGGGATGTTGCTTCAAGTATTGCATCCTTAATGCTTGCCCACTTTGCCTGTTCCCCCTCACATGTGTTTCTTTTTGCCAGGGCTAGTTTAACTCTTTTGGCCATCTTATCAAAGTCAGCTCCTCTGAAGTCCCATATTTTTGCCTTGGAATGGGATGATTTAGATATAGTGGCCAAATTGAACCATACCATGTGATGGTCACTGGCACCCAGATGACCTCCTACCTGGAGATCAGTGATCCCTTCCCTGTTAGTCAGTACTAGATCTAGCATAGCCCTGTCTCTTGTGGGTTGTTGTACCAGTTGTTTGAGGCCCTCTTCCTGCAGGGAATCCACCATGTGTCTAGTTCTGGCAGATGTTCCTGCTCGTACTGACCAATCTGTATCCGGCATGTTGAAGTCTCCCATTATCAGAACCTCCCCTTTAGTTGTCATGTTTTGTATATCTTCTAACAGTAATGTGTCTATGTACTCCCCCTGGTCTGCGGGCCTGTAGATAACCCCAGTTCTTATGGCTGTCCCATTTCCTGTTTCCAGGGTGACCCACAGTTCTTCTGGCTCCTTATGTGTATTCTGAATTTCTGTAGCTTTGATATTTTCATTGACATACAGGGCCACTCCACTCCCCCTTTTTGCACCTCGGTCTTTTCTGAACAGTACATAGCCAGGTACTGAAGTCTCCCAAGTGTGGTTACTGGTAAACCACGTCTCACTAATTGCTACTATGTACAGTTCCATATCTGCTGAATGAAATTTGTGTTTTGTACTATTTTGTAACTCACTCGCTATCGCGAGTCCTCTGAGCCCTGGCCTCTGCATCAGGTAGAGGATCTGTAGTCTATAAGACGTACTTGGAACTACGGCTCATTATTTCACTGATATTTTATTAATTAGACCAGGAAGGGGATAACTTGCAATTATAAAAGCCCATTTTGGGCATATTTTAAATAAAACTAACTAAACATTGTATGTTTGGAGCATTAAGTTGCTCGTGACCTTCACAAGTACTTTCGGGATCTTTCTGTACTTAAATTCGGCCCTGCGGCGATCACCAAGTTTAATTTGACAGAACACCAGATGAAAGACGTGCCCTGACTCATATGTACCATACTGTATCTGCTGAATCTAATTTGTGTTTTGTACTATTTTGTAACTCACTCGCTATCGCGAGTCCTCTGAGCCCTGGTCTCTGCATCAGGTAGAGGATCTGTAGTCTATAAGATGTACTTGGAACTACGGCTCATTATTTCACTGATATTTTATTAATTAGACCAGGGAGGGGATAACTTGTGATTGTAAAAGCCCATTTTGAGCATATTTTAAACAAAACTAACTAAACATTTCATGTTTGGAGCCTTAAGTAGCTCGTGACCTTCACAAGCACTTCCGGGTTCTTTCTATACTTAAATTCAGCCCTGTGGTGAGCAGGGTGAGTGCGCAGCGACACGCATGAAGACGTGCACCAAGACACTCGTGTCTGCACATGTTAGGAGGGTTCAGGAGGAATAAACACTGTGAAATTTACACGATTAAAAGGTGAGATGTGAAATCAACCATATACTCTTGTTCTCTAAACCTCTAATCATGTTATATATTAACCAAGCAATTAGCATTCTACCATCACTAGGAAGAAGAGTTTTGCAACTATCTTAAGAGGCTATTTTTGAAATTGTACCCAACTAAACTACTCTAATCACGAGATTTAGTTATCGGATAACTCTCTACTGAATATTTTAACTGTGGCTATTGTAAGAATATAATTTTATTTCTATATTAATAAAAGGACAATACCTGGCAGTGCATCATTCTAATGGTCCTACAGTATATAGGAAATAAATGTGCTACAGTACATATAGCAAATAGGATAGAATCTCATAATGGCTGAAAATTTGGTTTTATTGACAGGACAAGTTAGTATTAGGTGTTCTACCTGTCTTGTGTATTTACTAACCACGGAAGCTCTACCAGATCCTTTTAAATGCAAAAAATTTATTCATGATGAAGAATTGTTACTTGAACTAAATACTTTTGCTGAAACATTATTGCAAAGAGAGACAAGTCAAAAAGAAATGGTCATAAGACTTGGCACAAACTTGTCTCCACAAACCAATATACAGTACCAACTAATTCTTCTGCCTGTACAGGACACACAAATGGTGGTGTACCAAAGAATATTACATCATATGAAACTTTATATAAGGCTTTAAGACAGGATGAACCACATAAGAAAACCTATAAAAAAAAGGACAAGGGAAGAAGATTCTACGTCTGAAACAGATGATCTATGGTATAATGTACAATACACTAAACCCCCCCAATAAGAGAAGGCATGCAACTAACTTTAGCATTCCCCTTAGTAATAGATTTACCACCCTGACAGATTTCAATAATGACCCTGAATCTACCTCACTACAAGAACTAATATCATTTGACACATCCGAACCTACAGTGTCCAATACAGTCTATGCTAAACTGCCCATATCAAAAAATCCAGGACCTGCTACTACAAAGAATGTCATACAACCAGACCCCATTATCAATAAACCTCCAAGAAATTTAATAGTCATGGGAGACTCAATAATAAAAGATTTAGATAGAGATGTGTGTAACCCAGACAAAATCTACGGGGCACTATTATCATATATAGGGGCTAAAATATAGGATCTAACATTCATGAGTAAAAACAATATTAAGAATATGGGTAGTAAACCATTAGTATTAAGTCATGTAAGAACAAACAACATGCTTAAGGATTCTATCGAAGAGATTAAACAAGACATGGTGGCACTTTCCAACAAATTAACTAACATTGGATGTGAGATTGCTATTTCTGAAATGCTGTCCATACCAAGGGCCTCACTACGACTAAATTTGAAAATTAGAAGCTTTAATAACTGGTTAAGAGAATGGACCATCAGGCAAGAAATCCAGTGTTTAACTCACTGGGGAGAGTTCTACCAACACGACAATCTGTATTGTCCTAATGGCTTACATTTAAGTAGAAAAGGGAATGCACTCTTGGGTAAACATTTCACTGATTTCATTAACAAACATTTAATCTAATACGGGGGGAGGGGCAAGATTAAATAAAGACCACAGTAATTGTCAGAACTTTATCTTATCAACAATTACCTCAAAAATATATATCTTGCAAATATAGATACTACCAAATCAAATAACAATTCAATAAACATTTTACTACTCAATGCACATAGCCTTGTCAACAAAATAGATAAACTAAGATATATTTTACAAAAAGAGTCTATTGCAATATGTGGAGTTACAGAAATGTGGTTCCAGGAGGATAGCTGGAATACAGACATACTAGGATATAATAAAATTCTGAAAAACAGAAGTGATAAACCAGGTGGGGGGACAGCACTTTATATATCTAATGAATATACTTCATATTCTATCACCCCAAAGCAAACTTCAGACAATAATAATGAAATGCTTTGGGCAGAAATTAAGTTACCCAATATAAAAATTTGTGTTGGATTAGTCTATAGAGACCCTAATCTTAATAAAAATTAGAATAAAGAATTTCTATTTTCAATAGATAATGTCAATCCTAATAAGAACTATATTCTAATGGGTGATTTTAACTTCCCTAAAATAAACTGGGAAACATCCCACTGTTCAGGAACCATTGAAATGGAATTCTTGGAAATTACAGTTAATCACAACTTGATACAAATTATTAAAGCTGGAACCAGAAATAATAATATCCTTGATATCATACTAACTAATGTGGGAGAAAAAGATTTACACCCTACTATACATGCACCACTAGGAAATAGTGATCATAACATGATCATATTCCAAATTCAGACCAAATCAAAAGCCACTAAAGGTAATACATTAGTCAGGGACTATTCCAAAGCTAATTATCACAAAATGAACAATCATCTTAACTCATGGGATTGGGAGACAGAACTTACCAACCTTAATGTCCAACAGAGCTGGTCTCTTGTTTTGTCTAAAATGAACCACTGTCTTGATATACGGGTTCCAAAGAAAAAAAATATATATTAAGGGATATAGAACTCCTGTTTGGTGGAATAACAAAATTAAGAGATTATTTAACAACAAACATAGTAAATATAGAAAATATAAAAAAAAATCAGTAACTAACTGGAATAAATATAAAAAGATGTCCAATAAAGTCAAACATCAGATTAAGAAAGCTAAGATTGAAATAGAAAATAGATTAGCCATCAACACTGTTGACAATAAGAAAAAAAAATGTATAATTACATAGGCTTCCTTAGAGATACTAAATCCACAATAGAACCGATCAAAACTAAATCTGGGCTTATTAGCAATGAGACTGAAATGGCCACTGAACTTAATAACTATTTCATCACCATCTTTTCTCCAAAGGATAAAAACAATAGTAATGGCAGAAATAATTTGTCTACTTCCTATAATTTGAAACCTATTCAAATTACTAGAGAAGAAACTATGAGACCACTGCAAAACCTAAATACTAATTCCTCACCGGATCCTGATGGAATACACCATAGGTTTCTCAAAGAAACTGCTACTCAAATTTCAGGGCCAATAAGTAAACTATTTAATCTATCCTTAGAAAAAGGTGAATGTATCTTGGAATGGAAAGATGCCTTAGTTACTCCTATATTTAAATCAGGAAATAAGACAGATGTTACAAACTACAGACCGATAAGTCTGACCTCTGTAATAGGGAAAACTTTCGAAAGACTAATTTTACAAAGAATAGAAGAACACATAAATTCTAACAGCCTCAAGATATTACTCAGCATGGGTTCACCAGAGGTAGATCATGCTTAACGAATCACCTGTACTTCTTTGAAAATATTAGTTCTTCCTTGGATGCATGCCTACCAGAGGATATTGTCTTTTTAGATTTCGCCAAGTCATTTGATAGAGTTTCCCATGTGATTTTATTACAGCAAATGAAAATTCTAGCTTTTCCTCAATACTTAACCAACTGGATAGAATCCTGGCTAGATAAACATAGACAATGTACATCTATTAAAGGGTACTCATCTGCCTGGGCAGAGGTCACTAGTGGGGTCCCTCAGGGCTCTGTCCTGAGCCCTGCATTATTTAACATCCTAATTTCTACAATGCAGCCATCCAAAATCTCCTGGATGGCTAAATTCACAGATGATTGTAAAACTGGATATATAGTTAATTCCCTTGAGGCAGCTGCTAACTTCCAGAAAGAGATAGACTTAATGGAGTTATGGGCACAAAAGAATAAAATGATGTTTAACATTTAAAAATGTAAAGTAATGCACCTGGGTCATAATAACCTAAAATATGACTATACATTAAATCAATTACCACTGCAAGAAACTAGTTATGAAAAAGATTTAAGAGTAATAGTGGATAACAAAATTAATTTTGATAACAATACACAAACAAAGGTTAACAAATCTAATCAAACCCTGGGATGCATTTTCAAGTATATAAAGAGTAGACAGCCTAAAGTTATTATACCATTATATACGAGCCTAGTTAGATCAAACTTGGATTACTGTGCACCTTTCTATGCTCCCTATGCAATTAGAAACAAGAAACTAGTTGAGGGAGTTCAAAGAAAAATGACAAAAAGAATTACTGGTATGTCAAACAAGACATACGGGGAAAGATTATGTGAATTAGATTTACACTCAATGAACTACCATCAACTTAGAAGAGACATTTGTTTAACATACAAAGCTATTAAAGACCCTCTTCTCTTCGAGACACTTGGTCTAAAAACCAACTTAAATAATACTCAGAGTAGATCTCATAATCTTAAATTGAGAGGGGCACACTGTAAAACAAGAAAGAAGTAAATTGTACACACAACGAATAGTTAACAATTGGAATATGCTGCCAGAACAATTGTAGAAAGCAATTCTAGGGACACATTTAAATATCAGCTAGACCAATATATAGGAAATAAAAAATGTAACTATTTATAAAAATAATACCACCTTCAGGTGGCAAGCTCACATAAAGGTAATACCTCCTGAGCTTGTAACACACTATGAAACTATGAAACTTTCTGTGAAGAGGTGCCTTCTCATTTCCCTCCTGAATCTACCCCCCACCACCTTCAGGTCATGACCCCTTGTTGCCCCCTGCACTGCTTCCTTACCTTAAAGATGTCTTCAGTGCTGATCTTCTTTATGGCATTTAGGTACTCGAAGGTATCAATCATATCCCCTCTTTCTCTCCTATCCTCCAAGGAGTACATGTTCAGCACTCTCAGTCTATCCTCATATGTTGTCCCCCATTCCCTGTAGCAATCAGGTTGCTCTCCGCTGTGCTACCTCCAGTAGATTGATATCTTTCTTAAGGTAGCAGCACCAGAACTGGACAAAATACTCCAGGTGTGGTCTCTCCAGTAACCTGTACAGTGGTAGAACAATCTCCTCCCTCCTGGAGATGATTCCCTCAGCATTCTGTTTGCCTTAGCTGCTACCTTGCAGCACTGTGTGTTTCATGTCACCTCTCACCATAACCCCCCAGGTCCTTCTCCTCTTCCAATACTGTCACATGAACACCTCCTGTCCAGTAACTGGCCTGTGGATTTTTGGCTCCCACGTGCATCACCTTGCACTCTTTAGCATTAAAACCAAGCTGCAAGATGCCTGATGACCTCTCCAACCTTGCCAGGTCCTCCCTTAGATCCTGTCTCCCCTCCTCTGTGTCCGTCTGCCCACAGAGCTTAGTATCATCAGCAAAAAGACAGATTTTGCTCTTGACCCCATCTGCTATGTCACCAGTAAATACACTAAACAACACAGGTCCCTGTGGGACACCACTGGTCACAGGCCTAGGTTTAGGCAGCTCTCACCCTACCACTCCTCTATGATTCCTGTCAGCCAGGTCCTATCCCACCCCAGCAGTGTGTCCCCAACCCCCAGGTCCCTCAGCTTGCTAATCATCCTGCCACGGGGCACAGAGTCAAATGCCATTGCTGAAGTCCAGATAGAGTACATCCACTGCATCCCCATATCCAGGGTCCTTGTGACCCAGTCAAAGAAATCTATCATGTTGGTCTGGCATGACCTCCCCCTGACAAATCCATGCTGCCTATCACCCCAGAGACCATTTTCTTCAAGGAAGGATACAGAGTGGCCTCCATGAAGGTTCACTGCCAGGTACAAAAGCAAAACAACCCTTGAATAATAATTCCAGGAGTAGGTTTTTTGGCTACAATTTTGTAGCATAACACCATGTTTCATTCAAGAATATGGAAACCAGAAATGTCAACACAGGCTTCAAGCTTTCTGTCTTGTACCTTGGCTGGCATTGAATCCTAAGCAAACCAATCTGCATGATAATAGATTAAACATATCGTTATATTAGTGGCAATTAGAAAATTTCCTGGTGTGACAAGTTAGGTAAAGTGCCCAGAAAAAAAAGGTTAAGCCATCGGACTAAATGCAGATCTTGCTGATGTAAGAAGATGGGAGGTCAGGGGAGCCATTTGCCTTTGAAAGGATGCAGAGCCAAGGGAAATAACCAGGAAAGACTATTTCACAAGCAAGTGTCTGCCACTTGAAACAGATTTCCAGAACAAGTGGTGTCAGCCTCTCAACCCCCGCCTCACGTATCGGGAATGGATGATCAAAATCAGGGACTAAAGAAAATATCAGCTTAGGAAGGTGTTACAATAGGTGGTTTAATGCGGTATGGCTTTTATTATTATTATTTAAATATCTACTTTTCAGTTGCAAAAATGCTGAACACAGGAGGGGAAGAGCAAATGTGTAATGCCAAATCAAGGACAGCTGAGCGGTAATTGTATACAGTATGTCAGCCAACACTGTTTCCTTCTATCCTCAAGCAAACTATGGAAGCAGTATAGTGCAGTGGTTTAAGGCTCTGAGCTGCAAATCTGAAGACCTGGGTTTGAATCCCACAGCCCCCACTTGCATACTGTGTGACCCTGAGCAAGTCACTAAACTTCCCTGTGATCCCAGGTCCCACCTGTAAACAAGCTTTCAGCTTAGTGTGTCACTCCTGGTTAAACAATTGAAAACAAAACAACTAGACGTACCGGGGTCAGTACCTTTCAGTGAATCAGCAACTCCCCCAAAACACATACTTTCCAGGTTGGCCCCCATACACAGCTGGTACACTGCACCACAGTCCCATGGAATGGTAATATAAATAATTAGGCTAAGTTTTTTTCTTCTACTTTTATGACCCTTAAACAGTCCCTGATTTTCATCACCTGTTCCTTATTGAGTAGCTCTGTGCTCGCCCCCAAACAAGGTTTTCATTTGTTAGCATACAAAGACTGTCAAAAAGTACAACCAATCCCTGCTGCAGCTTTTCATGCACCCCAACCATGACACATGACCCAGATGGCACGAACGGCAGAATTAGTCTGATGAGTAGGTTCCATTGTTTGTGACCGTAGTAACAGTTTCTTGATGGTTCATGTGCTAGTTCAGGGGGGTCTCTACAGTCAGCAAGCCACCACCAGAGAGTAGGTCCTCGCCTATCCCTGAATCACAGTCAGGTGGGGACGGGGATGTGGTCAATAACTGAACAGTAAGAAGTGGCGCAGGCTAGCAGCAATGGCCTACTGTTGTTTGCCGCCATCACATGTAAGCTGCCCTGCCCAGTCAGAACAAAGAAGAAGAAAAAGGTGCTCAAGGGAGGCAACATCGAGCCAAGGAAACCTGTCTGTCCTAAAGACACTGGGTGAGTCAACTGTACGTTTCTTTCTAATCCTGCCTGATATTTAGTCAGTAGTATTATAGCAAGACAGGGTGAAAGTCAGAGAACATAGCATTTAGCAGCCTACACCCTATACCTCTGATTTGTGAGTCCTGCTGGAGGATTGCATGGAAAGTTAGACTCTTGGGGGGGTGGTCATTCACATTTGCTGAATAGATCCACTGACGGAGAGAGCGTTATGGCATTTACTGATGTCTGAGCAATATATCGGTCAAGTCAAGTAACTTTTTCTTCTTGGGCTGAGCATATAAACTATATTTAAATGTGAAAGAAAAATAAAAGGCCTGCCTAATGGTGGCTGTGTGCAGGATGGGGGGGGAATAGACCTGTGGTATAGGCCATTAGACCAGGCACCCACCTTTATGCTACCTACAGTTCATGGTAATTAAAAAAAAAAAAAAGTCTGCTAAGGGAGGTAGTGTAGTGGTGGGGTTGGGCCTTCTAGTTGCTGTGCTGCCTGCAGTGTGTACAGCTGTTAGAAGAAAAGTGAGCACTGTAAGGAAAAGAATAAAGTACTAGAGAACAATATATAGAGAATAATGGCTATGCAATTGTGTTATGGATTTTGTTTTACACACCAGAGGTGTGTGATGGCCCAAACCTTGAGAGCGAAACTCAAAAGGTTTGGAGGGGAGGGGTGTCATCACACACCGAGGATGTGTGCAAACACAAAAAAAATTACCATTCCATCACAGTTGTATTGCCATTATTTTTTTTACAATGACTGCTGTAGGGAGGTTCTTTTTATGCCAACACTTTCAATGACAGAAACAGGGGTGATAGTGTAGTATATCAGGTATGGGTAGGATTTGTGCTTTTAGTATACAGCTCAAGTTATGCTATTTTGAACAGTCACCCATTCCTTTACTTTTTATTAGATTGTCTGGGTTGGGGTTCACCCTCACACCACCCTGTAAAACAAAAAAGGGGGGGTTCACCCCCCAACTTAAATAAACTGACAACCAGGCATGGCACTCGACCAAGGCAGCACTGTATTCAGGAAGCTTTTACGGCAAGCTTCCTAGATGTACTTGATATTCTACACCATCGCCGCAACAGGGACTGTATGTCAAGCACTTCTGTGAACACACACACACGCACTCTCTTGTTTCTATTTTTTTTTTTTTGATAACATGTACTGTGTATCTGGCATGGGAAGTGCTATATTTATACAGTAGCCAGTGAGGTCTGAATGCAAAGAGAGGCAGCGGCTTCAAAAAATACTCAGGGAGCCAAATTCAAAGAAGGCAAAGTAGCAGAAAACAAGGAACGACTCAACTCACTGCAAGAGCACAAAGTCCACTTATCTTGAACACAAATATTTTATTACGTAAGGTGAACATGGAAGTGCACCCCCTCAGGTGTCATGTGGTCGATGTTTTGCATTGTTCTGATGCTTTATCAAAGACTAAAAGTATTTACCTGTTACTTTATAAGGTACTTATTGTGTCCAAGATAAGCAGACTTTGTATTCTTGTGGTGAGCCAATTCGTTCTTTGTTTTCTGCTCAGTCATTGAGGTTCGTTCCCCATCTGACTCGTTGTCTACCAAAGTGTCACCTGAAGTGTTCCAGAACCAGGATCAACCAGATAGTTGCTTTTTCTTTTTTTTTTTGGGGGGGGGGGTGGACAAGCAGGATCAACTAGATTAATAGAACTTACTTTAGTGGAGTGAGAGGTGGTCTTTCAGAGTGAGTCCTCGGGAGCGGTGAAACCAGTGGTGCAAGTGGTAGACAAGAAGTACAGGAACTCAGGCACTGGCAAATATGAAATGCAGAATAAAGATCCTCAATCTGAAGGATAACTGTGTGAAGACGCGTCTATACTAGTAGATTCAGTTAGGGATATTGAAGTGTTTCTAGCAAAATAGCACTGTTGTACAAGTCAAATGTTGTTATGGAAACCCTGATTTCAGGTTACAGGGCCAGAAACTGTCATTATGTTGCTGGTTTAACAATTTCAGTTCCAGTGTCAGTGAGAAGAAGTACAGGAACGCTGTTCCTGCTGCAAAAAAGGTACAGGAACTGAGTTCCTGTGCGTTCCTGTTCACTTTCATCACTGGATGAAACGGAGCAGCCATGTTTCTTCAGTTGTTCCACTCGCCCATACACAGACAAAGAGCGAATGAGGTGGCGTGCTTGAAGTGACTAATGTCAGTAGACACGAAACTGAAGCTTAAACTTCTGAAAATGCTGTAATAACCATTTTTTGGGCTGTTGTGGCATTTGACAGATGCTTCTATATGGTATGATAAAGGGGATTGCCAGTAATTATTAGAAAATAAAGGTTAAGCTATTTTCTCTTTTGTCCATTGCAGGTGACTGGTTGCCACTGTAATTTTATCATTATTTCACTGTTAGTGTTTTAGGTTTCCTTTTGCAGCTGCTTGGCATAGCCAGCAGACTTACTGCGTGCACACAAGAATAGGTCTGTCAGAAGGATGCAGAAAAATTACACAGTGTCTTATGAACTACTTCATAGTGTGCCTCTGGGACTACCTGCCTGCCCAAAGATGTCCCATAGAGGCTGCATGTATGTAAGGTGTCGGTGCGGTCTCTGTGACAAATTGCTGGTGTTGTAAACAGAAAAATGGATGCTGCAACAAGAACTACTTGGGGGGGTGTTGCAAAATTTTATTTCATAGCACATTGTCTGAGAAGTGGCAAACATTGAACTACACATATCTCTGGTGAAGCTGGCGCTTTGCCAGAACTTTGCAGACTGAAGTTACAGTTATCTTAAAAAAAAACTCCCTTCTCCCCATCATATTGAAACATCCCATACCACCCATCTAACCTTAACCAGTTTGAATACAGCATAACCCCCTTGCCCCATCCACTGGCAACAAAACACCCACACACCTCCATCATACTTACTCTGGCAACAAAAACACGTTCTCCTTACCTGCTTAGATTTTCCAGTGCAAACTTCCTTCCCCCCCAGCCATCATGACCAAATTAGACAAATTAGAATTGTAATTAGAAATTGAGCCAGCAAAATACAGGCAAATGTGGGTGCTGTGTTATAATTTCAATGGTATTTGTTTATACTGTCCTGTCTCTTCAGTAAAACTTAAAAATGCACCACAGAACACTCAAAACCCCAAAGTTTAGACCCCTGGTTTCTTGTTGAGCCCTCTGAGGGGGAAGTCTGTTCATATGGATTTGTCTAATTGGAATGAATTTAGAAATATAAACAGACCACTTCTCTCAGTGCAGTTAGGCCCCTGCAAGGCATATTTTTAAATCAAGGATGGAAATGAGAAAGGAAATGTGTGGCCCACTGGGAACTGAACCTCAGACCTCTGGTATGCCATTCCAGTACTCTAACCATTAACCTACAGGTTCACAATGGTCAGAGTGTCCAATGAACTTCCTTTAAATCCACACATACCTTTCTCAAGTGTGTTGCAATCCTGCAACTAGGAACAAATTTAGAAATATAAGCAGACCACTTCTCTAATTGGAATAGCAATATGTCAGAAGAACCACCTAATTTTAGTTAAAATGTTAGTATCTTATGGGGGAGGTGGGTCGATGAGAATAGTGCCAGTAACATTTTTTTTTTTTGGGGGGGGGAGTGATGGCATTCATGGAGGTCAAGCTATCATAACCACAAATTTCTTATCAAATGGTTATCATAAAATGTATCATTCACTTATTGTGAGTTTTTAGTACAGCAATAAGGAAATGCAGCATTACATGTAACTAAATTATGAATGCAGTTGTCCAGCTTGTTAGCGTATCAGTAGTGTGATTGCTGACACCAATGATCCAGGTTCAAGAATGAGCCTGTGGAAGGGGGGGGTGTAGAGCACCCCAGCAGGTGCTTTCCAGGGATGATGGGTGACAGTTGCTGTTAGGCAGTACTTGCACAGGTAGCACTGTAGTCTTCATGAAGGGGAGATACTGGTGACCACACACTAGTGTGCCTGAATGAGTGGAGCTGCACAGTCTTGTGCCTAGTATCCTGAGGGGGTGGGGAGGCAGAAAAGAAAAAAAGTACTCACCATAGTAATGTTGTTTCTTCTAATGGAGTCTTGCTGTATTCAGACATAATGCAGTTAGCCCCAACACTTGAACTGCCCTGGACAGGAAAGAGTTAACTCCATGCAGAAGCATGGAACGTTGAGCTCGAGCTCGGTTTTCAAACCTCTGTCTGTGGTACTTACCAGTGCAGCCGTCAGATTCTTATGAGCATGTAACTAACTTAACACTAAAATGTGGAAATTGTTTGAACACATAGCCAAAAGGCAAAATACTTTTTGGGGTCCAAAAAAGACGTAAGTAGAGAGCCCAAGAAGAAATAAGGTAGTGACAATTCAAACTATGCAATACAAGAAGGAAAAACATAACAGTTACCCCACCAAGTGAGACGGTCAAGGTACACCCCTGAGGTGCAACACTGTGCCTGCCAACCCACTTCCCAAAAACAGGTTCTGAGAGGGGAGGCAGGGGGAGAGGTCTGAATACAGCAAGACTCCATTAGAAGAAACAACATTACTATGGTGAGTAATTTTTTCTTCAAACAACATGAAGTCTTGCTGTATTCAGACATAATGCAGACTACCAAGAAGTTCCCCTATGGAGGAGGGAATGCAGAACCTACTTTGGGAACAGACTCTGCAGTACTGCTGCGCCAAACCTAGCATCACTCCTAGCCTGGATGTCCAGAGTGTAATGCTTGGTGAATGTATGTACCATTTTCCAGATGGCTGCTTCACAGATCTCTAACAAGGGTATATCTCTGGCCGCAGCTAGAGTAGCAGCTGTACCCCTAGTCGAGTGAGCCCTCAGGTTTGAAGGGGGTGTTCTACCCAATTTGTCATAGCAAAATTGTATACAGAAACAATCTACCTGGCAATAGTTCTGTTAGTAGCAAGCTTACCTTTCCCCACTTCACCATAAGTGAGGAACAATTGAAGACAGCCATTTCTGTGTGCCTTAGTATGTTCTATGTAGTAGCTAAGTGCCCTTTTAACATCCAAACTGTGTAATCGTCTTTCCCCTGGGGAAGAATGGTCAGTGAAAAATACAGGAAGAGACATAGACTGGTTTAAATGAAAATCCAAAACCACTTCAGGCAAGAGCCTCCTATTAGTTCTTAGGACCACTTTATCCCTATGGAAGGATATGAAGTCAGGTTCAACTGACAGGGCCTGTAATTCGCTAATACGCTTGGCATAAGTAATAGCTACCAGGAACACAGTTTTCCAGGTCAAGTACTTCAATTCAGCCAAAGCCATAGGCTGAAAGGGTGGCTGCATAAGCTGAGCAATGCAGACATTATGATCCCAAGGCGGAGTAGGCTCCCTAAAGGGAGGGTTAAGGTGAACCAGGCCATTGAAATATTTCCTGAAAACAGGATGAGATGCCAGGGAAAAGCTCTTCCCTGCTGAAAGGAATGCAGAGATAGCTGCTAGATGAACCTTCAGAGTGGCAGGCCTAAGGCCTAGACTATTCAGATGAGCTAGATAATCTAAGGTTGTGGAAATGCCTGCAGAATCAGACACAATACCTTTCTGAGAGCACCAAATACTGAACCTCTTCCATTTGGAATTGTAAGTTTTTCTAGTGGAAGGTTTCCTGGAGACCTTCAGAATATACAGAACTCCCTGAGAGAGATGTAGAGCTACATATTCTAACTCTTCAAGAGCCAGTCCTTGGGGTTGAGAGACTGGAGATTGGGGTACCAGATCTGCCCCTGGGAGGAGGAGACAAGATTGTATCTCCTGGGAAGAGACAGGGGACATGAGACAGCCAAGGACAGCAGTAGAGGATACCAGGATTGTCTGGCCCAATCTGGAGCCGCCAATATCACTGTGCAGGGTTGAGTTCTTATCTTGCTCAGAACTCTGAACAGGAGAGGGAAAGCATAGAGAAGCCTGCCCTTCCAGTTCAGAGTGAGGGCATCCTGGGGAACTGTCTCCAGGACTGGAGGTCTGCAGCAAAACAGAGAAAGTTGATGATTGCCTGGTGCTGCAAATAGATCTATTTCTGGAATGCCCCACTTGGAGAAAATGATCCTCAGAATGTGAGGATTCAAGGACCATTCGTGATGCCCCTGTGAAATCCTGCTCAGGGCATCTGCCAGCACACTATCCTTCCCTGGAAGATGAACTGCTACCAGGGAAGTTTGAAGGGAATAGGCTAGAGACCAAGTCTTCATGGCCTTTGTGCACAAGGCTGTGGACCGAGTGCCTCCCTGCTTGTTGATGTACCACATCGTGGTAGTGTTGTCCGTCCTGACTTGGACCACCTTGCCTTTGACTGAATCCAAACAGGTCTGAAGGGCTAGAAAAACTGCCCTGAGTTCCAGGAGGTTGATATGAAGAAGAAACTCCTGCGGGGACCAGATCCCCTGAGCTATTAGGGCCCCCAGGTGGGCTCCCCAGCCTAGGAGAGAAGCATCCGTAGTCAGTACTACTGATGGAAGTTGAGGGAGAAATGGAACCCCTTGTCTGAGGTTGTGCTGGTCCAGCCATCACTGGAGAGCCTGGACCATAGTTCGGGTCACTGGACTCAGTTTGGTGAGAGAATCTATTCTCTGTGACCAAAAGGACCTCAGATGGAACTGAATGTGCCGCATCTGAAATCTGGCTCCTTGAACCACTGCAGTGGAGGTTGCCATGTGGCCCAGGAGTTGGAGGAACTGTCTCGCTGGAAGAGAAACCTGAGGCCGAAAGGAGGAAACAAGGTTTTCTAAGGCCTTTACCCTTGCCAGAGGAAGGAAAGCTTTTGCTTGGGTAGTATCCAATTCCACCCCTGTGAAGGTGAGAAGCTGTACTGGTTTTAGGACAGATTTTGGCAGATTGAGAAGAAACCCCAGGGAACTGAGCAAGTCCTGAGTGGTTTACAGAGCTGACCTGACCTGGTCTGAAGACTGCCCTACTAGGAGCCAGTCGTCCAAATATGGAAAAATGGTGATACCCTATCTTCTGAGGTAAGCCACCACTACTGCAAGGCACTTTGTGAACACCCTTGGAGCTGATGTTAGGACAAAAGGCATGGCCTTGACCTGATAATGGTCTGAAGGCAACTCGAACTTGAGATATTTTCTGTGGGAGCACCTTATAGGGATATAGAAGTAGACATCCTTGAAGTCCAGTGATGCTAGCCAATCCCCTGGCCTTAAAGAGGGAAGGATTATTCCCAGAGTTACCATTTTGAATTTGGGTTTTGAAATGTATTTGTTCAGATACCTTAGATCCAGGATGGGTTGCCACTCCCCTGTTTTCTTTGGGGTGAGGAAGTACCTGGAGTACTGGCCTTTTCCCCTGTGTTGAGTAGGAACCTTCTCTATGGCTTTGAGAGCCAGGAGAGAGGAAACCTCTGCCTCTAGGGCAAGGGTTTCTGAAACTGATGCAGGTGGAAAAGACTTGGCCCTCTTTTTTGGGTACCTTTTGAAGCTGAGGGCTAGTCTCTGGCTTACTAGTTCCAGGACCCACTTGTCTGAGGTAACAAACTTCCAGGCCTGAAAGTAGTAAGCCAGCCTGCCTCTTTCTGGGATTGGAGAGTTGACCCGGGCTGACACTTCAGGGTGTCTGCTTGGCAGGAGCCTTAGATTGGGAGGAAGAAACAGCCCTGCTCATCCCCCTTCTACTCCTCCCTCGGAAAAAAACCCTTTGTGGGTAAGACAAGGAGGCCTGGGCTTGGTAAAAAGGCCTATGAAAAGGCCTGCCTCTGCCTGCCCCTGGACTGCTGCTTCTGAGGAGTGGCTTGCCTTTCCTTGGCCTGTGCACTCCTGTAAGTGGTTCTATATTCATCCATTTTCTTCATGTAAGCCTCTGTCTGCTCCCCAAACAGACAGCTACCAACTACAGGAAAATCCATAGCCTTAGACTGGGTGTCCTGTGATAGGCTAGTACATCTGAGCCAAGCATGCCTTCTGAGAGACACAGATGAAGCCATGACTCTGGATGCCACATCATTGGAGTTGACAGCAGCGTGAAATTGTACTTTGGATGCCTCAATTCCATCCACAGCCACCTCCTCCAGCTCTTTGGCTAGCTGGGGGGAGGCCTTTTTAGCCAGTTCCAGAACCGTATCCCACCTGAACTTCTGGGTACCTGGCTGTGTAGGTCATATAATTTGCCTGCCTGAGTCCCAAAGAGGATGCCAAGTATAGTTTCTTGGCCATGGCATCAACTTTCCTGGAGTCCTTGTCTGGGGGATGTGAAGCCAAAGGAATGTTTGCCTTGTCACAGGGTGCAGTCTGCGCTACCCTAACATGGCTGCTATGTGAATAAAGGAACTCCGGAGCTGAACCTGATAACTTGTATCTCCTGTCCATCCTTTTACCTACAGGAGATAAAGAGTTAGGAGTCTGTAGAATCTTTTGTGTCAGTTTCCCCAAGGACTTGTGAAGGGGAATAGACAACCTTTTGGACTCTGGGATGTCCATCATCTCCACAAAATCAGGCTCTTCTTCCTCCTC
Organism: Neoceratodus forsteri; assembly: GCA_016271365.2. Taxonomy (NCBI): domain Eukaryota; kingdom Metazoa; phylum Chordata; order Ceratodontiformes; family Ceratodontidae; genus Neoceratodus; species Neoceratodus forsteri. The sequence goes on from CM057449.1 coordinate 993,638,095, forward strand.
AGAAACTTCAACCAAAGGGAGATGGAGGGTTTCCGCCACCTTCTTGTAAAACAAGAAATGAGAAGGGGACTCAGAAAGCATGGGAGGGGAGACATCAGAGGGTCTGTCTGGGGAGATGTCCAGTTGAATGGGCATATCCAGACCCCAACCGTCATAGTCATCGTCGGAATAGTCTTCATCTCCCTCCCACTCCTCATAGAAAGCCTCTGGGTCATAATCCAAAGGAGCTGGTTCCAACTGAACCGACCGCCTAACCGGCGGCATCAGTTCGGACAGAACCGGACGAAGCGATTCGACAATACTAATCACTTTGGCTATCTCATCCACGGTTGGAGTAAGCAGTACTGGATCCAAACAAGCGGACTTCCATTTCTTTTTTGAGGGAACCGACCCCTCAGAGTCGGCTCTCATTTTGTCTGAGGAGGTATCACCTAGGTCAGTAGGCACCTCCTCAGGTTCAGCCGTAACCGAACTGGGCTGGCCATCCAGGTCTACGGGACTTCTCGGCCTCCCTTTCCTTCAACCTACTCAGTCTTTTTTCTAGAGTGGTTTTAGGAAAGCTTTTGCAGATTTGGCAGTCTGACTGGAGGTGGTCAAACCCCAGACAATAAATACAGATGAGGTGGGGTTCGGCCTTGGCAAAGGCCTCCCCACACTCAGTACAGTGTTGAAACCCAGTGGGACCGGTTTTCTTTTTGGGTTTCTCAGACATGGCCAACCTACCAAAATTACCCTATAGAAGCGTTCAAGCCAGGTAATAACCATGTTATGGGTTTGGAAAAGAACCAAAAAAAATGTGGTTCTTTTGAAACTAATCGGTACAGGAACACCACTCTAAAATAACAAATTTAAAATTAGAAGGAAACACAAGGTCGGTTCCTAAACGGACCGACCGGGAAGAAACCGAAGAAACCAACAATTTCCACAAGTTATTTAAAATAAAATACAGTCACTACCTATCTGCCATGCTACCTGTATGTACTGTAGACAGAGGCTGGAAATCCCAAAAAAAACAATAAAGAACAAGTTTTAAACCGAACGCTTTACTTTTACCGATCCAAGCAGAGGAATCTCCAGAGCGACTTCACTGTTAGGCGGAGTAAAGAATCTGACGGTTGCACTGGTAAGTACCATAGACAGAGGTTTGAAAACCAGGCTCGAGCTCAACATTCCATGCTTCTGCAGGGAGTTAACTCTTTCCACTCCGGGGCAGTTCAAGTGCTGGGGCTAACTGCATTATGTCTGAATACAGCAAGACTTCATGTTGTTTGAATGACATGGACTGCATTGGATGATGGTTCATCTACCATGGGTCCCGCAGCAGCTGTTTACCTTGGAACCCCTCCTACACATGAATTTGTCCTTAGTGGTAACTTTTACCGATCTGGGAATCATTTAGATTCCCCTGGGTAGTATAGCTCCCTATGATTTTCCTGATCTGGGAAGGGCACTTTAGCCAGCAGTCAGGACTAGAAGTGGGTACGGTCTCTGCCCACTTGCATGAGTGCTCTCTGATGTCCAGTTGCACCCCAGTTCTGCAACAGCTGCTGGCCCAGACTTGCACATGCACAAGTCAGCAGTAGTTACGTATGTGCACTGTTGTTATGGCGGCTTTCCTGGGAACAGCGAGTTCATTCTTCTGCATGTACAAGTATTGCGCAAGTATGGCATCAGCCACAGTGGGATTTCTGGGTACTGTTTGACTCAGGCTGACCACTCTGAAGCATCTCTGTTGGCTCTGATCAGAATTTGTTTTATTTCTGTACTGCCCTGTACTTCTTGTATCTCTCAGCTCTCTGTGCTTTCACTAATATGTTCTTCATATTAATTTAATTTTCTCTCTTCTTTTACAGGTCTGACAAGACAGGGACTCCTTCCTTCAGATAAGTATAATTCTGTGCCTATATCCTTTCTGCCTTATTTACTCTTTAAGAACTGTGGATCCTTTGTGACCCTTTTTATATAATTTATTTACAGATCCAATGGAAGTCATCCCTTCAAGACTTCTATGTCTGGCTCACTAGTACGCAGATAAGAGACTGTCTACTTATGCCTATACTTACATACGAACATACAAAAAAACCAGCAGAAAGAAGGCCACTTGGTCTATCAAGTCTGCTCACATTGCAGGGTCCTCAGCTTGAGTTAATGTCAAATAATTAAATATTAAATAATGCTTGATGGGTTGACTAAGGTGTGCCCACACCCATTACAGCATAGGTGGAGGAGTCTAGAATATGGGTCCCCTGGAAGGTCTAGGTGGAGGGATGGGGGGTCATAGGTGGGGAATCCTGATATGGGGGCTCCCTTTGATGATTCAGTTGGGCTCTGGGTGAGGGTGAGTCCTGTGGGTATTTGTGGGGGGCAGAGTATGGTGGCTGTTGAATCGTGGCTCTGGGGTTCTAGGAATAGTCTGGTTGGGAAAAGAGGGTGCAGGTGGATGTCAGAATCCTGGTATGGTGGCCATAAGAGTAATCTGAGTGGGAGATGAAGGTGCATGTGGATGTAAGTCCTGTCCGAGGGTCCTAAGGATGGCATAAGTAGAAGAAGTGGGTGCAGGTGGTTTTCAGGTCCAAGTTTCATGGTCCTAGGGGTGCTGCAGGTGGGTGCATGTGAGTGTGGGACCCATGCATATGAATCCTATGGCTAGTCAGAGTGGAAAATAAGGGATGAAGTGTGTGTTGTATAACCATCCATGGGTCCTTTACAGTCCTGCTAGAAGCAAAACATAGAGGTGTGCTTCATACACCTGCCTGGGGGTTCAGGGGCTGGACAGCATAGAAGATAAGTGTGGAGTTTTGTGTCAGATATTCATTTAGAGCTTGAAGGGTTGGTCCTGGTGGGCAGAATGAAGGACATACAGTAGGTGGGACATGTCCATCTGGGATTCCAGAGCTGGTCTAGGCGGAGGGACAGGAGGAACTTAAAATGAGGGAGGCCAGTATAGTGGTCACAGAGCTGGTGTGGGTGAATGGACATAGGGACATGTTGGGGAAAAGACGGTCCAGGGGTCCCAGGGCAGAACAGGGTGAGCAGGTAGAGGAGTTGTAGATATGGAAGGCTAGTCAGGTGTTCCAAGGAATTATCTGGGTTAAGGAACATGGTGAAGAACATGGTGACATAGGTGGGAATGGCCAGTATGGGTTCCAAGGGATAGTCAAGGTAGGCAAAAAGGGGAGATGTTATAGGGAAAGCTAGTCTTTGGATCCCACTGGTGATCTAGATTGAGAGACATGGTGGACATATGAACATATATATATATATATATATATATATATATATATATATATATATATGAAGAAGCCAGCAGAAGAAGGCTATTTGGTCAAGTCTGGTATTGCAGGGTCCACAACTTGTGCTAATGTCCCTGCCTTCCCTCTCCACTCCTCCCATCCTCCCTTGCCATGATCCTTACCTTCCCCAATGCCTATCCCAGCCTCTCTTAAAGCTGCCCACTCTCTTCAACAATATGGCAGCATATTCCAAGTGTCCACCACCCTCTCTGTGAAAAAGTGCTTCCTGACCTCCTTCCTAAACCTCCCACCCTCCAGCTTAAGACTGTACCCCCTCATGTTATGGTTGCCATCAGCTTAAAGAGATTCTCCTTATCAACCTTATTTATTCCTTTCAAGTACCTGAAGGTCCCAATCATGTCCCCTCTCTCTCTCTCTCCCATCTTCCAGGGAATACATATTCAATGCCCTCAACCCCTCCTCGTATGCCTTACCCTGCTGACCAGCTATTGGTGGTAGAAACAGATGCAGTGCTCCCAGGGCTGGTCCAAGTGGGTGGATAATGGAAATGTAAACATGGGAGGCCACTCATCCCAGGACTGGTCCATGTGGGAATACCACGGGGACATAGGTGAGGCAGGGCAACCCAGTTGTCCCAGGGTTGGTTCAGGGTGGGTGGACAGGGGGAATGTATGTGGGAAAGACTGATCTGGGTTCCAGCTTCTGGTCAGGCTGGGCAAAAAGGGGAGATGTAGGTCAGAGATAGTAGTTAGGGTCCCAGGCTGGTCCAAGTTAAAGAAAAAAGGTGTCCTTAGGAGGGAGGGAGGGACAAGTCTGTGGGTCCCAGGGCTGGTCTGGGTGGGCATTGCAGACAGACCAGACATTGTTAAGAGAGGCTAGTGTGTGGGACCCAGGGTTGGTCCGAGTGGATGGACAGTGGGAATGAATGTGAGGAGACTTTTTTGGATATCCTGGGGCTGCAGTGTGGTCCCAGTTTTGGGACATAGGTCAGCTAGGGGTGGGAAGGAGGGTGGTCAGCTGCGAAGGGAATATTGATCCAGATGCTGGAACAGTGCTCCAGTGGCAGATATAGTGGTTGGCTGAGATAAAGAGGCTGGTATGGGTTCTGGAAGTGTGGTCAAGGTGCTGGGAGAAAGTTCAGTTAGGTGGTGAAAGACTGGTTGGGGGGGCTAGGAAGGATGGTCTGCTGCTGGGAGGCTGGAAAGGAGAGACAAATCCAAGCCCTATAATGTTGGTCCAGGTGCAAAGAGGCTGTTGGCTTGGGTGGAGAGGCTGGTCATGGGGCTAGAAGTGTTGTCCAGCTGCTGGACATTCTGGCAGGTTGCAACCCCTTTCAAGTGCATCCATTCCAGTGGGTCTGGGGCCATTATGCCTGGGATTAGGGCATCCATTCTAGCAGCTTGAGGGTCCATTCCAGCTAGTGTGATGGTGCTGTGCTGGTGAGCAGAAAGGAGCCAACCAGAGACGCAGGCAGAAAAATAGTAGCTGAAAAAAAAACATCCCAAACTGGTTAACAAATAGGTATCAGAGGGTGATGGTTAATGGCACTCATTGCAGAGAGGGGACAGTGACCAGTATGGCTCACACTGGACCAGTCCTTTCAGTGTCTTCATAAGTGGGCATTGCAGAAGAACTGGCAAGGAAGGTGATGCCTGTTTGCAGAATATACCAAAATCTGTAGGGTGGACACTAAGGTGGGAGCAGAGAGAGTGCACATGGATCTTGGAAATACTTGGAGTGGTTAAGATCATGGTAGTTAAGGTTCAACGCCATAAAATGCAAAATACTGCACCTAGGGCATAGAAATCCAAGAGCTTCTTTATAGGGTTGGTGGGTACTGATAGTCACTAAGCAAGAACGGGACCTAAGGGTTATTATATGAAGTTGCAGGGCTGTCACTGGCTTGGTAGCACTGGAGGTTGAGGTGCTGGACACCATGACCAGGATTCAGAAGTGAGCTGTGGATTGGCAGGGGCGAGGGAGGATCGAGCATCTGAAGGATTACTCTCCTCTGTTGGGAAGGGAGAGATTGGCATCTCACCTGTTGAACACCCTCTGTTGGGGGGTGAAGCAGAGTCAGAGGGAATGTAGCTGGCAGGCATGGTATGGGGGCACCCCCACATGCTGAATGGGGGACAGAGGAGAAGAAAAAAGGGAAATGGCAGCCAGGGGCTCCATGAAGCCTTGTCTCTTGCCGGTCCTCCAGCACTGCTTTCCCCAGATTTCGATTGAGCTCCCTTCCTGTCCCCACCACCGAGGGGGGGATCCGGGTGGTGTCTCGGAGTTGTTTGGGTGGTGGTCGGGCTCATGGGCCAGCGCTACAGGGTGGAGTTACTGCCCTTGACGTGCCTGGAGGAGGAGGATAAAATGTGGATTGAAAAAGAAGTTGCAGGGCTGTGTGACAAAGCAGTGGGTAGGGTTAGCGGGATGCAGGGGTCCATAGGGAGGGGCATCTTCAGCAGGAGAGGGAGGTGGTGGTGTTGCAAGTGTATCGCTCATTAGTGAGACCCTACTTAGAGTACTGTGTCCAGTTCTGGAGGCTGCACCATTGAAAGGCTATAGGGTGGAGACAGTCCAAATGGCAACTAAAATGGTACATGGACTGCGCCAACAGCACTGTGAGGACAGACTGTGGTATCTCAATATGTATGCCCTGGAAGAGAGGAGCTCAAGAGAGGACATGATGGAGACCCACAAGTACCTGATAAGGGTGAACAAGTGTGCAGGGTATGGGTCTCTTTCAAATGAGAAAGAGCACCAGGACCAGAAAGGCATGGGGTGAAGCTGGGGGGGGAGAGTAAGAGGGATGTGAGGAAGTACATCTTGACTGAAAGGGTAGTACACACACTGGACAGACTGATAACAGTAGTGGTGGAGGTAAAAATGGTGTTGGGGGGCTTAAAGCATGTGTGGCGTAGACATAGGGGACTATCAGTAAATAAGCAGGGAAGAGGAAGGGTCACTAGAAAACATTTAGGGTTTGCAGAGTAGGACTTAAATGGGAACGCCTGAGCAGAGTAGGTGGGCCAATCATTTTTTTTTCTGCCAACAGATTCTGTGTTTCAATGGGCTAGTAATGTTGCTTTTTTACAGGTACCATTGTTTTTTTGTTGTTTGTTTTAGAAATTGGTCTGCTTTTTTGTTTTCCCTACAGTTCGGTTACTAGTGGTTGAGGAGAGAGCCTGAGTGCTGGTGGTGGCGGTGGGGGGAAGGTAGTGGTGGTAGTTGTTGCAAGGTTGGGGAAATCTGAGTGGGACACAGTTCTTCGTGGAGTTTGCAAGTAGGCAGTTTTTCGAATAAATGTTTCTTTTGTGTCCATTTTGTTTACTAGACAGTTCTGTATGAGGGCAGCCTCTGGAGGCAGTTGTAGTGAGGCTGTGAAACTGGAGCAGAAGTATGAGAGAGTGAGGGGTCATCACCAGTGGAGTCTGCAAGCATGCAGCTTAGGAAAAATTAATCTGACTGTCAGGGACATAGGCAGTGGGGGTGTTTAGGGTGTTCAAACACCCCCTGAAATGACCACAAAATGTATTTAATTTTACATACAGAAGCGCGGCACATGCCGTCCTTTAAATTGTAGTTTCACGTCACCACACATATAAGCCAGCCAACAAACAAAGGTAGGTACACTGACAGGTATACAGTAACCTACAGGGGGGCGGGCGAATCACGGTCCTCCTCCTTGGCTCCACCTCTCAGCTGAGCAGACAGCAGGGGCGTCATTTAGGGGTCCGATTATGTGGTGGTGCCTGGAGCATGCTTTGCGCTTTCTGTAGTCTCACCCCCCATCCCCCCCACTCGTGACCCCGACATCCATCCTGTTGCCATGGCGCTTGTGAGAGACTGGGTCACCTGACAAATTGGATGGTGGGAGCAGCAGACTGCAGAGTAAAAACCGGTGGGAACCCAACCAGTTACCACACCAACAAGGCGAAGACAGAGTGCGACGGAGCAAGAGGCTAGCGTGCGAGACGAATGATTTTTTTTAGTGTTTTAATTTCAGGAATTTATTTCCAGCAGTTTACACCAGGCGGCGGGTGAGGCGAGCGGTGGAGACAGTGCTGTGCAGAGACTCAGAGCAACAAGAAGCAGAAGCAAGCATTTAGTTTTTGTCAGTCAAGAGACCGAGGTCAGAGGGCAGTCCAGCAGAAGCCATAAGGTAAGGAGGACTGGAGGATCATGCAATATAGTTGCTGTACATCAACTTCTTAACTGTACAATAATATATCAACTTATTAAAAACCAGCCAAAGATGGAAATGTGTTTATTTTTATGTAAAAGTGAAATTTATTGATAATAAATATTTCCATGTCACAGTCCTTTTGTGTGAATTTCTGATTTAAATTCCTAGTAACTTCAGAGGCAGTAGCTATCCTTTTGGAAAGTAAAAATGTTCTTCTTGCTGAATTGTGAGGGCCTTGTTCCATGGCTGTTAACAAAATGATCTTCAATAAATGATTAAGTAAATGGGGATTTTGTAATGCAGTGAGATATTGCCCATGCTTCATGCACTGTTTAATTTTGTTTTTATCTGCTTGTGTGTTTGTGCATGTGTGTTTCTTTGTTAACATAAAAAGCCAGAAGACAAAGAACACATGTCTGCCCTGATGCCCTACAATGTATCACTCTGAATTAATATTTTCCTCAGAGTGGTCCCTGTCTTTTACACCATCTCATTCCTAATGACCCTTTAAAGATTACCCTTTGTGCTCTGACCCCAGATATAGTCTCAGCATTGGCTATATTGATGTGTAGACTATTCCATTTGTCCACCACTCTTTCTGTGAAAAAAATACTTCCTAATGCCCTTTGTTGAATCCCAACCCCCAACAGCTTGAGATTGTGCCCCCTGGTGGATGAACTTTTCCTCAGCTTGAAAAACTCTTGTCAACATAGCACCAACTTTTATCAATAAGGGTCACTACCACACTCCACCCTGTCAGTGATCATTGTAATATTACCATACTGAACAACTCTGTAGAGTTCAATCTATTGTACCTCTGCATATATTTCAATATTTCTGTCATATCTCCCTCTCCCTCTCCCTCCTGACCTCTGGAGAATACATATTGAGACTTTTTACTCTCTTCTCATATGACCCACCGTGCTGTCCTTGGATCATTTTTGTCACCTTTCACTGCATAATTCCATTCTATCCCCGCCCTTTCTCAAATATGGACTCAGAAAATGCACACAATAAAACAGCTGTAGTTGAACCAGTAACCTGTACAGTGGAGTATGACTTCCCTCCTGCAACTGGTAAACCCCACTTGGTGCATCTTACATACTGTTTACCTTCCCAAAATCTCTGTGCTATAGGAAGTGGTTTTAGACTATTACTAATAACACATCGGGTCCCTTTCTTCCTGTGCCACTGCATATCCATCCATTTCAGCTGCCTTTAAAGTTATTCTGACAGAATAATCTCAAATTATGTCAGCTATAGCAAGATCTTAATGCATAGCAGAGGCTGTGAAGACACAACTTGAAGTTGAAATAACCCTGGGTGAACCAAGGCTGATTTGTAGGGAGATTGCTAAAACAAGAAAATTGTCTCCACCAGTCAGTAAAGTACACCAACTCTCTGATTAAGCGTTAAATCTCAGAACATCAATTTTACTTTTTCTATTATACTACTGGCATTTCTGAAACTGCTGGAATAAATAGTCTACTGTCTTTCTTTTTTTTCCGTTTTCTACTACCTTTCTCCCTATAAAAGCTTCCTGATGTCTGGCACAGCTCCATCCCCTGACCACTCCTGTGCCCACGTGAAGCTCTGCATATGTACAGTGGCAGCCAGAGCCTGTAGAAACCATCTAATGTTGATAATCATCCAGGTGTGGACCTGTGTGGGCTGACTCCTTGTGAATCATGCGTATACCATCCCTACTGTGGATAAGGTCCTAATGCATATCAGGGCTATAATACCATACATTCGGGTAATTTTGTTGTAAGAAAATTCTCATTGTATTAGCATAATGGGATGATTGCACGTAAACAAAATGGCACTAATTTAAAATGATTGCCAGCATCAGGAACTCTACTAGAAGTTACATGAAATACTCAGAGACATTATAAACTCTCTCGCTCCTCAAGAAATAGAGGACGTTGTGGTGGAAGGCAAGAGAAAGAGCAAAGTGTATTTACAATGATTGGTTAATTACTCATACCAAGTGCACATCCCTGTAAAACTAATCTAAGGGTATACTGGAATTATTTTTAACATTTACTTATATGCAGCTTCTCCAGATTGATTCACCTACCTTGTTTTTCCAAGCTAGCCAAATTCGAGCTGTCCCTGAATGTTGATGGGGCAGCCAAAGCATTAAACTGTGTGTTATTATATTGTGTTTTTATAAATAAAGTTTATTAATTAGAAAATGGCACTAATGTGCCCAAATTGTGCATTCTCAGTAGATGTAAATTAGTCAATAATTGCTTAGTGCCAAATTAAATTTTGCAATTTCAGCTACCTAGCACCATCCGCTAAATACAGTATTGTATAACTAACATAACAAAAACTGTATTTTTGCAGTAATTCTGGTGCTTTGGAGTCAATAAATCCCTCTTGTAGTTCATATAGATTTTTTCATATGTTCCTTTTCTCTTAAAATGCTACGTTAGTATACAATTATATCATTATTGTGCAAGCAGCTGGTAACGAGATATCAACAAAACAAAAACTTAGTTTCTACAAAGTTTGTAATTATGTGTGTTCTTTTTTTTGTTTATTTGTTTTTTCCATTTTTCCTGTGCCTTTTTCCTGAGCTGAGTGAATAATAATCTCACACATACCCTCTTTCATTTAATTCTTAGTAACTAATCAGTAACCTTAGAAATAGAGCAGTGCTAAACAGTGTCATGATTACTGCTTAAAGAACAGGCAGCTGACAAAATAAAAGCATGAAACCTATTACATTTGCAGCAATTATACTTATTTATTTTATTTATTGCTCTCAAGTGGTGGAATCTCCACAAACAAGAACATGGCTTGACATATTTTTTCCAAATAAAAGAAGACATTAAGATAATAAAGGGCTGATGGCCTAATGTGAAACTGCTGTGGTCTGAAATGGTGTCACGTAGGGTGTGGCATTATGCAAGAAAGCATAAAGTGATTGAAGGGGCTTGTAGGAGGATGAACAAAAGAGTACGGGACTTATTCAGAGCAATTGGTGGGGAACACATAAAGCACAAGGACATCGAGGAGAAGATTACATTTTTGTACCGATCATACGGTGTACACCTGTCTGGATTAGGCATTGTTTTTTTTTAACATGGAGTTTGAATATATAATAGTGAATTGGAATGGGAGATGGGACATGTATAAGAAAAGGAAAGGGTGTAGGAAGAGGGGAAGCCCACCGTCCTGCACAAGCTGGAGGTGGGGCTAGTGGAAAAGAAAAAGAAAAGGAGAAAATAAACTTGGGGGGGGGGGTAAACCTGACTGGAGTGTACACAAAGGCTGGTCAGGGAGAGACAACTCTGGGGGTTATGCCCAGGGGAGCCATAGAGGAGGGGTGTGGATATAAATCTGCAATTATACAATGTTCAACTTGTTTTTTTGTTTTTAGAGTGATATAAAACTTTTACAGTGGGTATGCTGGAGGATTTATCACAGTCATGTGATGTGTTTTGACCAATGAGGTTACAGGATTTTCATACCCCCATTGTATAATTTCAGTTTTTCAGCGTTGGCTGTTTTCTGTAGGAGCAAGATAGGGCAATCATGACAAAGTGGTTTGGTGTGCTTTCTGATACAGTCATTGCACTGATGTTTGCATGGTCACATCATGTACTGTTGCCACATGACCAACAGGCACTGGCAAGAAAATTTTTTTGTGCACATTTCACTTGCAGTGGCACGTGTGCACACATCTGAAACAAGAGGCACAGTACCATGTGGTGTGATTTAAGCAATATACCATGAGATGGAGTTGGTGATGCCAGGATTTATCCACGCCTTGGGGTGTTGTTTGGCCACAAACGCAGCCAAGTGGCTAAACACCCAGGGCATGGGTAAATCCTGGCATCACCAACATTTTCGAGTTGCATATTGCAATTATACAGTGGACATCTGTATATTTTTTGTGTGAAAAATTAACAAAAAAAAGCTGGTTTAAATGTTTTATTAGTTTTTATTAGATTTGTTGTTGCACTTGGTGAAATAGTGCTTTGTTGGTAGGTATGCGCATGTGCAGTGGTGTCAGCAAGCGGGCGAGGAGATAACCCTTAATAGTTACAGTTTGGGTAAAACCAAGACTCGAGGAAACCGCGGGTGTGAGACCAGTCATGTAAGCTGTAGTGCATGTTTAAAGGGAGCAAAAATGAAATGAGGTAATTTTATTGTGGGATGTTTTCTACAGTGTGGCTTGTGTTCCTAATAGTTGCAGTGATTTCAGGGGGGCCCTTGATGTGGCTTATGTGCGACTGGTACACCTTCCCGTGGGGTTATTGTAGCTGTGTAGGAGTACCAGGTAACCAATGAAATTACGGGATTTGTGTCTGATTTTAATGCCCATTGTATAATAATGTTTTTTTACCAGCACCCATGTACTACAATGCTATATTGCCATAGTGCATGTCATCTGTGTGCAGTCATCATTTGGAACCAGATTGAGAGACAGCACCTTGCTGTGATAGTAAATTGAGAGAGAGTGTACTCATTGTGTTTCAAGTCAACAACTTAAAAATTGAAATATAATGCTATCTCCAGTGTCCCTCTTCTGTTACTGTCATTGGCTCACTGAACAACTAAACTGGTGAGATAACTGCAGTAGTAGGAATGGCCGCTTATGCTGGACTGGGGTTTGGGGGAGATAGTATGGGGCAGCCTCTAGTGTCTAATGGCAATGGGTCATCATGTATGTTGAAGGAAACTCCCGTCACTCTTCTAAGTTCCATGGCATCATTATGTTTTGTGCCAGGGACTGCCTGGTGTTTGCCATCTCTTCCTAACACTGCTGGTGGGATTATGTTACCAGCCCCTATTGGGGCTGGGGACCCTTCAGACCACAAGATAAGGGGGACTGATGAGCCTGCAGCAGTTCGGAATGGCAGCTCATATTGTCAATGGTCCATGCTCCTGGAAGAGAGCAGGAGAAGGGAGATGAAAGAAACTCAGTTCTGCACCTGTTCAGTGGTGCTGAGCTGTTGGACATCCTCTTGGCATGCTGGCTATTCAGGTTCATGTCCTGAGCCCAAGATAGCAGCAGTGGAGGTCAGCAGGAAGGGCAAAATAGTTTCTGTGGTGGCTTGTCTCCTGTGTGAAGCTCTGGAATTGTATGCCTGTTAGAGCTACTCCTGGTGACACATTTGCAGTGCTGCACTTGGCGATGTGTGTCTATGGTCACAGAGCCCCCCCCCCCCCAGATGCTGTTATGTACAATCCACATTGAGGGGTGGAGGAAAGATAGAAAAAGGGAAAATGGCCCTTTCCACCATGCCAGCTGACCCTCAACTCACAGTCACAGGGTGAACTAACTAAACATAATCATGAGGTAACTGATACCCCTTGACATGTCCCTCTGGGTGGGGCCACTCCTCTGATCCAGCATGTCTACTATGGGAGAATGTGTCAGTAGCGACCAACATTACCTCATTGGATTGCCCCCCAGGGTGGGGTTCAAGCTCAGCAGATATTTGTGATGAGGCTGAGGCTCGGACTGGTGTATTTTAGTTTTATCTTTCTGCACATACACCAAGAGACAGCAACACAAAAATTGCTAGTCTCCCTGTCTGGGTTCTATGTGATAATGGTGAGTGCAGAACAGCGATTCACATTATCATGACGTCAGGGCGGCGACAACAATTTTGCCACACTGACTTCCTCAGCGCACAGAAGAATGGTGTCAGCGATTTAAATCCTTTGCGGTACATGTTGGGGGGCAAAAGCAAAACAAAAATAACAAGTTGTGGGCCGGGCGCAACAAAACCACAGTAGCACCCAGACTGGAACCCGGAACCCCAGCAGTGCAAGCGGAGGCCAACCCCCGACACCACAGCGCCGATCATCAGCCGACCGCAGTGCCAACCCCTACATCCCCACCGCCCCCTCCCAGGCCATGCTTGATGTGCTCGCCCCCCCATGTGCCCGTGTACATAATGCGACATCCTGTCACTAGGATCACCCACCCCACCACATCCGGTCCCCCTCCCTGCCCCCTCGCCTTTCGGGCATTTGCCCACATCGCGTCGCCATTTCAGACAGCTCCGTGATTCAGGCGCCCACCTCACATGCTGCCCTCTCTCTGTACTCTGTTTTATTTAACTTGTAATACAGTCATCTTACTAAAGAAGAACTTTCACTTTCAAGAGTCACATACTGGAAACTGTTGCTTGTCTCCTCACAGGACTGCTAACATTCTTCTGCTGTGATAGTGGATTGCCTCTTGCCCTCACAGAACTGCTGTCCCATTCTTCTTTCTCTCTGAAATGACAATCTGTTGTCCTGGCATCAATAGTCACCACCACTTTCCAGTGTCACTGCCGACATCACACTCACTATGGTGAGATACATGACCAAAGGTCCTTCACCCAGTCACTGGACAGACTGGTATGCGCCTCTCACTCGGACAGCTCCACTTTGTTGGGCTCTCACACTCGGATCACTATACACTGACTGCACTTCAATATCACCATTCTAAAACTGTCCTCCTCAACTGATTCCATTGTGGCTCAAGCTGCTGCAACAGTTCTAAATGACATAATCATCCTCTGCTCAGGCTGAGTGAACAATGATGTCATGTAAAGAGCTTCTAATGAGCCCTCTACTAGCTACCCCTATTGTCCTATTAGGAAAGTAGGGGGCAGCTGGTAGATCATGGCTAACACAGATGGGATTATCATTCTAGTAACCCCAGGGGACTGGGCCGTTACATAGTTTTTTGTGGGTGGTAAAAGCTTCCTATGTGAGTAGGAAGCACAATGCAGCAAAAACCCAAACTACACCTTTCCTCACACTTGTGTCCCCACGGTTTCATACCTTATAACTGCTGGCGGCTCCTGATGGGAAGTGGAAAGCATTGGGGTCCCACCTCCTTCTGCTTTTCAGATTAGTGTGGCAGTGTTACTAAATCATCTTTATTGATGTTTCACTTGCAATTTCAGTGAATGGAGCCTTAGGCACACTCTTCATCTATCCGGCACAGCGTTAAACAGTTCCTCAGGCTGAAGAAAAACTGAAAGATTTTATCACTGGTGCCCGATAGAGAAATTGTGTTTATGTGGCCTTTTATGCTTTGTTTGCATTCATCTTGTGCTTTGTTCAAAGTTTACTCTACTTATAATGTTTACTTCTTCTTGGTGAATCATAGCACTGATGAGCATTAATCCGCGCTTTCTGTTACAGCTTGCTGGAGTTGTAGTCCTGGTTACTACCTGCGTGACAATCTTATCACTTTGCCTGCAGTGATCACATTGTGATCCAAATAAATAGCAGCACAAGATGGATATACGAGAAGGGAAAAAGAAAAAATCAAGCAACACACTGCTAAAATATTTTGCCAAGAAACCCCGTGTTGAAGATGTACCAGAAAACACTGACAGTTAACTCAGTGACCGGGATCCTCATGTTTCACAAGTGAATAATCACAGTGACAGTTCTTCAGAACCACAACCATCGTGTTCCACCAATGTACCTGATAATATAGGGAGTGATCATGCTGGTGCTGCTGCTGCTGGTAGCACTGGTACTTATAATGCACTTGACATAGGGCAGTATGCAGGGACAACTGATGCAATTGCAGTATCTGAACAGCTAAAAATTGTTTTACACAGAAATGTGTGGCAGCCTTCAAATGATTATTCTTTCCTGAAAAATGATCATAAATTAGCATTTCAGGCTTCATGGTTAAGCAGATTTATCTGGCTGTGTTACTCTGCAAAAGACAACGGAGCATTCTGCAAAGTTTGTGTTCTGTTTGCTAAAAGTGCTGTTGGAAAGGGATCACATCAGACTTTAGAGGCACTGGTTGATAAACCTTTCACAATGTGGAAGAAAGCACTGGAGGTATTTAGTCATCATGCAAAAACAGCTTATCATCAACGTTGCCATGAACTGGCAGAAAATTTTTTGAAAGTGAAAGCAGGATCACTAGTAGACATTGCCACACAAATAGATTCCCAAAAAAAAGAAGACGGTGGAACAAAATTGTAACAAATTGACATCAATTGTTGATACAGTGCTTGTGTGTGGGAGACAGGGACTTGCTTTTCGAGGCAACCTTTCACTACTTATAGCATGAGAGAAGATTTCTTGGGTTTTATGCCTGTATATGATATGACAGGAAGAAATCTGTCTGATAATATTCTGAGGTTTCTTGCCAGTGTTGGAGATCGTGGTCTCAACCTTACTGATATGCGAGGTCAAGGTTATGATGGTGCCAGTAATATGTCGGACAGAGTACAAGGTGTACAAGCATTAATTCAGCAGCAATACCCAACAGCTCTTTACTTGCATTGCATTAGTCACTCACTAAATTTAGCTCTAAGCAAAAGTTGCACAGTGGCAGCTATCCACAATTGTTTAGGAACTGTCAGTGATGTTTGCACCTTCTTTCGAGCTTCTGCTCAGCGTATTGCTATCTTAAAGGAACAAGTAGGCATGCTCCTTCCTCAATCAAAAAAAGACAGACTTTTACCTCTGTGTGACACTCGGTGGGTTGAACGACATGACAGTTTAATAACCTTTAGTGAGCTGATTTCTCCAGTTGCAGCAGCACTGGAACACTTTGTAGAACATGGAAACAATGAATGTTCTTCCAAAGCTACTCAGTTTCATGCTACAATTGGCCACAGCGAATTCCTTGTTGCACTGCACTGTTGTGTACAAGTCTTCAGTGTCTCACTCCCTCTGTCCAGGTACTTGCAGCAAGAGAACTGTGATATAAGTTCTGCCCTAGCCCATGTATGCAGTGTCAAAGATGCCATACGTGAACTGTGATCAGACTGTGACAGTTCTTTTCAGAAAGTCTTTGAGGGCACTCAAAGAACAGCCCATGGCTTAGGTGAAGAGTTTTGGATTCCAAGACTAAGTGGCAGGCAGCAACACAGGGCAAACTACCCAGAAGACAACACAGAGCAATATTTTTGAAGAGCTGTGTACATTCCTTTTCTTGACTTTTTTTTTTGTCTGAACTAGACAATCACTTTACCTCTCATTCAAAAGTGCTTTCTGGTTTCAATAGCATCTTGCCAGTATACCTAGCTGATGGCTTTGCAAGTCATTTACAGTCTGGAGCATCAGATCTTGTAAAATTGTATGAGTCTTATCTTGATTCTGAACAAGTTGGATTGTCTGAAATGAAGCTGTGGGGCCATAAATGGAAAAATACTGCAGAAAAACTTAAATCTGCAATAATGGCATTTACTCAGTGTGATGCACAGTTTTACCCAAATGTGCACAAGCTTCTGCAAATTTTGGTTACACTACCTGTTTCTACCACATGCTCAGAGCGATCTTTCTCCTCTCTCAGGCAGTTAAAGAGTTATCTTCACAACACCAGCTGTGAAAACAGACTTGTTGGTCTTGCTCTTCTAAGCATTCACCAGGATATTCCATTGCAAAGTGAGGAACTGATTGACAGACTAGCGACCACACATAGCCAGCGTTTGAACTTACTACTTTAGAGTGTTTGTCCAGCAACAAGAGTGGTTGCAATCCCACATTGCAAAAAATAGTCTAATAAAATGTTTCCAGTAACAACTGATATAGGACCACTATCTCATGATGACTGGTGTGGGACTACTTTCCCACAATTGGTCTGGAAACAGTTTCCCAGGAATGCTGCTCTGTGAACAGTTTCACTGAATGTCTGAGCACTGCTCCGTCTGGGACTCTGGGACCAATTCCCAAACTGATCTGGGATCACTTGCTGTCAGACATGTGTATAACTGCAAGCCTGCTGTCCAGCTGCCAGTGTGCCACCATAGCACAATGGTACTGGTTAGTGCTGCAGTCAACTGCAAAATCCTGCAATCAGGGCAAGAAATACATTTTTGTAGCTGATTGTCCAACAAGGCTGAAGCACAAGTATACATTACTCATGTTGACTGTCCCACCAACTCTGTAGGTGTCTCATTCATTTTTGTTTCGGAATGTTATATTTCCACTTCTAGATCAGTGCTAATAAATAGTGCGCTCCATGTCTGGTGCACAGTGCCATGAAAAAAGGGGCTTGATAATTAATGAAAAAGCCTAAAACAGGCTTCTAAATATTACCTGCTGGCTGGTAAATGGCCTTGGAAATTATGTCACAAGTGTGTCCACAGGCAAGTGCGCAAAACTCCTTTCTGGTACACCATGACATAGAAACATAAAAGTTGCCGTCAGAAGGAGCTCGCTAGCTCATCTAGTCTGGCCATTTGTTATAACCCTATTTTGACTCTCGATTTGTCCTTCGTAGTCAGGGCTCCTTGTGTCTCTCCAATACAGGCTTGATTCCCAGCCAGTGTTGACCCCCATAACCTCCTGGGGCAGGCTGTTCCAAGCATTCACCAGTGTTTCTGTGAAGAAAAACTTCCTGGTGTTGGTAGAGAACCTCTCTCCTTGCAGCCTAAGATCATGTTCCCTGGTCTGGGAGCTCTTCATGAACTGAAAATGTTCCTGTGCCTGGTAATGCCTGTTATGTACTCAAATATTTCAGTCATGTTCCCACCCTCTCTTCTCTGCTCTAGGGAGTACATATTCTCTACAGAGGCAAAAACATCAATCTCTGAAGTGCCCCACTTCCTCAAAACTGTACTGAGTATCTGGGGATTCAGACACCACTCGTGGTGGTCCTGATTTATCCTGCTGAGGGAATATATCAATACATTGTCCTTCCCTGGAAGGTGTATGGCTGTTAAGGATACTTTCATGGAGTATGTCAGTAACCACAGCCTCATTGCTTCTGCGCAAAGTTGGGCTGACCTGGTCCCTCCCTGTTTTGTTGATGTAGTACATAGTTCACTGTCCTACCCAGCCAGTATTCATTTTGCTAGTGCTAGAGATTGCTCTGCATGCTGTCAGGATTGACCCACTACTAGCCAGTCATCCAGGTATGGAAAAGACTGTTACCCCCAGTTTTCTCAAACACTCTACCATTACGGCCAGGTACTCTGTGAAGGCCCTTGTAGCAGAAGTTAGGCCAAATGGAAGTGCCATGAACTGACAGTGGCATGAGGTGAGCCTGAATCTCAAATACTTTTTGTGACGTGGTCTGATAGGGATGTGAAAGTAAGCATCCTTTAGGTCTAGGGAGGCTAGCCAGTCTCCCATTTGCAATGGGGGACTGATTATTGAAAGAGTAACCATTCTGAACTTTGGCTTCAAAATGTGTCTACAATTCTTAGATCAAGAGTATGTCACCAATCACCATTTTTTCTTCCTTGTGATGAAGTACAGTATCTGAAGTAAAAGCATTTACCCCTTTGACTTGGGGGCACTGGCTCCACTACTTTGATTGCCAGAAGAAGTTTTACCTCTGCTTCCAGAAAGATTCTGTCTGCAGATCTACCTGGTGCCAAGGTTCTTGTTCTCAGCTTGGGGAATGATCTTAAGCGAAGTGCTAGACCATGCCTCCTTATCTCCAGGGCCCACTTGTCTGCTTTATCTCCTTGATTTGGGGCCTGTACACAATGCCTATTCTGAAAGGTTTTCTCTTGTCCATGCCTACTGTTAGCCACAGTGACTCAAAGCCCTCAGGTTGCCCTTTTACTGGCTTCCATCATATTTAAAGAAAATTTTTTTTTCAGAAAAGTTGTGCCAGTTCCATATGTAATGGTATCCCCTGTCTTGGCACCAATCACACAGCCATGAGTTGAATTCACATATTGCAATCTCTCTGACTTGCTTGGTGCTTTTTCTCTTTCACTACACTGGTAGCACTTCTGAGAAGGCTGTTTTGCACAGAAGGGAAGACTAGGTGGGCCAAGCAGTCCTTATATACCATCAAATTCTATGTTTCTACATGTGCAGACTGTCTATTCCTACAGAGGATTGCTTTTAATTTGTGCTGCTTGGTGAAACTGCTGATTGCACATAACATACCATTCTAAAACATTTGTTTCAATAAACATCTTTCAACAACTGACACCATGACATTGAAGCATCCATAGCACAAGCTTACACAGGTAGCAGCATCTCCAGTGACGTGGTGCTAATGCTTTTTCACTTGTTACAGGCTGACCCAATGAGAGACAGAGAAATTAAATCAGCAGTCAGTGAGGGGAAAGTGGGCATCACGGACTGTGATCTAGGTGCTCATTTCAACTGTTGACTGCAATCCAGGTGGTCTTAGTTTCAATCATAATTTCCTCTAAATGTATTTCAGCCTCAGATTTCACTTGAGTGGTGATCATGGTGAAATTATGTTAGAATAGTGATTCTACACTAAGTGGTGTAAATGGCAATAAAATAAATATGTCAGAAAAACTGTTCCCAGGCCAGTAAAGTCATCAGTCTCTGACCAGTTGTCTTGGGAAACTTGTCTTGGGCCAGCCATTAAGAGAAGCAGGACCCAGAACAGTCATCTCATGAACAAACTTACTACAGTTCAGAACTGAGTGAATACATAGTAAGAAACGTGTACTGTCATCATCGAATGCATCTCTCTGCACCATGTGATTGCAGACCTCCTACTCATGAAACTAAATACAACAAAAAGAGTGATTTGAGCATTAAACAAATCTTGGGACTGTGAATTGAAACGGTTGGTTGGAAGACAAAGGCACTATTGAAGACTACTGAGCCAACTGGTGATAGCACTTCAGCTTACAGTGCTTTTTGAAAGCAATCTATTCTCTTGTTGAATAAACACTGCCTAACACAATTTTTGTAACATGAGTTAAGTTTCTCAAAGAAATGGAATGTCCGACCATTCTTCAAAAGATTGCATATTGAAACAGACTGGGTTGCCTTACGACACCTTCATGAAGGCTACTACACTATCCTCCCAGAGGAGAAGTACCACCAACGATGTCTCCAGAAAATCCTCTGCATCAAGTGGGAAGACCACCACGCTAACATCAGTGTTCTCACTGAGGCCAATGTCACCAGCATTGACGCAATGATCCTCAGGCATCGATTCCGCTGGACTGGACGCTGTGCATGGATGCCTGACTCTCGACTCCCCAAACAAATTTTATACTCCCAGCTTCATCACGGCCAGAGATCCTGTGGTGATCAAAGGAAACACTGCAAAGACACACTGAAGGCATATCTCATGAAAACAGATATGGACATAACAAGCTGGGAGGAGCTGGCCACCAACCAATCTCAATGGTGCTGGAACCTCCATCAAGCGGGGGCCTGCTTCGAAGAGAAACGCCTTGCCCTTGAAGCTGAAAACAGAGAGCGTAGGAAGGAAAGGGAAGGAAACCCCAGCCAGTGGGCAGCTCTCCCACATGGAAACACCTGCAATTTCTGGGGACAAATCTGTGGCTCTAGAATTGGATTACTGAGCCACCTCAGGACCCATCAGTGAACCATGGTAGAGATCATCCTGGAATCGAGGGATCGCCGCTGCCGTCAATCCTCCCAAATGCATGACACCATTGCAGATAGTCAAATACCATGGAGAAGCTAGATGCTGCTGTGAATGAAGCGCCAGTGAAAAGCTAGCTTTAAACTGGATGAGTCCACACAAGACATCAGCAATTGCATGAATAATCCTCAGCCTGGCCCCAACAGAACATGAGGAAAAATGAAGACAAGAAGACACTAAATTGTAAGTACAATGTTAATTTAACACTCACATCAACCAGTTTAACACATTTTGTTTTAAACAGTAACTTTACTTCAAATGTCTCTCACAGGCTGTAAGGGTTGGTAGTGGTGGTATGGTTTTTAATGGCACTGTTGGTCAGTCAGTGGACAACCATAGGTACTTGCAGCCTTGCTGGCAAAACTGCATATTGTACTGCATGTGGAGTGAGAGGTTGACGGCACTGTTGGACAGCCAGTTGTCCACAACCATTGGAGGTCCTACTGACTGTAATGCCAACAAGAGTTTTCCACACCCCTGATTCTTTTGTAATAAAACATTTCAATGAAATTAGCAGTGTGGAACATGTAATCAAACTGTGCTTTACTTCAAAAAAGCACTAAAACTCACCTCAGAGCATGTAAACACCCTAGAGCTTGGGGCCTAGCAGCCCTAGACACCTAGCAGCAGCCTTTATGTAGAAATATTTCAAACATCACAGTATATTACAAAACTGCATAAGCCTAAAGCTCACTCTCAGAACTCGGAGTACATATAACTGCTCATTTTTGACATACATATATATATATATATATATATATATATATAAGGGCATGCTTGCACACTAGTAACATTGGGGGGGGGGACAAATAGGGCACCATGACAGAAAACATGGGGGAGTTTAGATGGTGACCTGGTGCTCACAGCATAATATTCCACCATAATCCATGTACATAGTGGTACAATGCCTTGTTACCAGGCAGCATTACTAACACAGCAGGTAGAACCACAGTGGTTAATCGCACTGTTAGATAACCAGTTGTCCACAACCATTGGAGGTTCTGTAGACTTATGACAGCCACTGTCTCCCACAACCCTGATTCCACGTGAAAAAAAAAGTTTCTCATGAAATTAGGGATGGAGAACATGTAACAAATGTTTGTGTTTTCTTCAAGAAAACTCCCAAAATTCACCACAGAACTTGTACACACCCCAGAACTTCTGGGGGCTGCCAGACCCCCAGACCCCTGGCTTTTATCTGTCCTTTTTCAGAAATGTCATATTTAAACACCCCCCAAATAGAATTCTGGCTATGCCCCTGCTGACTGTTCTCAATGTGTTTTGGGGGGTGCTCTGTTGGCAGTTGAAGCACGTTTGGGAAACCGGAGTGGAAGAGTAAAAGAGAGGGGTCATCACTAATTAAAAAATAAAATTTCTGTGTATCTGTTTTGTATATCAAGAGGTGCGGAGAGGACAGAAAGTAGCAACATGCAGAAGAGTGTGACAGCTGGAGCATAATTTGGAGCAGCCAGTTGAACAATACTTTTGTTAAAAAAACTAGAAAAAAAACAGTTTAAACAGAAAAATTATCACTGTGTGATAGTGGGGAGAATGGGTAGAAGTACTGATGACTAAGTGACAGGTGGTGTGGCTGAGGAATGGGCAACTGAACAGTGGAAGAAACAAAACTAAATGCAAGAGACTGGTAAGTAGTGTCAGCTGGCAGGGGTGGGAGGTGGGGATGTGTGACGCAGTCCACTATGTAATTAATGGAGGATGCCGTAATAACTACGTGTATAAATGTAAGATTCTGCATTTATAGACATAGTTACTCAGATAAAGGGATTTATCACACTCCATTTGTGTCCACCCCTATTGCATAAATTTATTTATATTTATAGCCCATCAGTGCTCTTCTATTTACTGCTGTGTGTTTTTAATTGTGGGCTCTCCTAGACCATATGCTGTTCTTTTCCTCCCCCCCAAATCCTTTAGTTAGCCTCTGGTGCTCTGACATTAGCCACTGTGCCACTCTACTGTATGCATGCTTACCACTTCCATGATCTCTTCTGGGAGCCCACTGATTTCCCCCTGCCTGCCTCCCCTAGCTGCTTCTAAGCACATTTCAGGCATTGACCTTCAGCTGCAGTACCACATTTCCTTTATGGCCCCTAGCCTGTGCATTTGCTCTCCCAGTCTCTTCCTACCAGGCCCATCGGGGCACTTCACTCTGCCACCATGTGGCGTAGCTGGTGGTTCCTTCCACTTACTACTGGCTGCCCACCCTTGGTGGCTCTCATATAGCCAGTTTGTGGCTGATCGGTAGAAAGAGGCATATTTGCCCTAGCCTGCTCCTCCTTTAAAAAAATTTCCATCTTCTTTCCCACCCACATGGAGTGGGCTACCGCCTGAACTACATGCGGGCTGGGAGTTGAAAGTGCCTGCCAGCACTGTCACTCTAGCACAGTAGCACTCAACTGATGGCTGTATTTCAACAGTTGTAGCATTTCTGGTCAGCAGTTTTCTGACCAGCCTACCTGCTTACTACATACAGTCGGGGCCTGGGGGGGGTCTCCCCACTAGGTGCCAGGGAAAGGGGTTAAACAGAATAACAAAATAAAAGCACCATTTGCCACCAGCCACAAGGGAGTTGGCTTACTACACCACCACCAGGGCTGTACCTTTTAAAACACTGGCCTCCTGGGATAGCTTGAGACCCCTGGATCACCAGTGTCCCCTTTTTAAATAATGCATGGACCATTTGCCCAAGATCTACCCCAATAGCCCATTAGGGCTTCTAAAATCTGCTGGCCACCTAGGGGCACTAAGGGGCTTTGGCTGACCCCCAATATCACTTTATTATTTTCTTAGCTGCCTGTGTTTTTATTTCCTACCTGTATTTTCCTTACTTTGATCTTAAGTCAGGGGTGTGCAAATCTTATTGCCCCCTCCCCAGGGCAAATAAATGTTCTCAGAGGGCAAGTATAAAAAGAGAGCTAATTTCATTGTAATGAACAGGAGTAAGTGAAAATTCAGCTACAGTCATGGCTGGGCAAGTCCTAAAAAATTTTGATTTGAACACCGTTGCCTTAACTCCTTCGGTCTCATAGCCGCCATTTGGCATCAGAACCATCCATTGTTGAACTCGACCCAAAATGGTCACTGAGAGAAAATGAGTTAAGTGTGTCTTTTCCTCAAACTCCCTTTCCTTTATGCCTATGATGTACTGTACCCCCTTTCGGTCTTTTTTTTTTTTTTATTTAGAATACTTTTTGGCTCCAGCCACACAGGCCCACAGACCCTACTGCTCCTCTGCACCCACTCTCTGTTTCTCATTATTGTATTTTCCCCATACTAATTTATTTTGTCTCTTTATTTCTTCATCTCTGGACAGACTGTATACCAATCAGATAAGTGTATTAGTCTAATTCTAGTCTCCCCTAATCTCTCCTCTAAGACCTCTAATCCTTTGTGTCTCCTCAACCTTCTCTGTTCTTCCCTTTCAGGTCCTATCAGAATTCTCCAAACCCAGAACACCCCAACTCTGGATTCCCTGACTCTGGGGCGGGAAAGTCCGTTCTGATTACCTAACTGTCCTGTAGGGTGAGTGGCATATAACAAGAAGGTACCCACACCATTGTTACGTGTAGCAACTTTATTTGTGTATTTCTTCTTTTTGGCCTGGAAAGGAGAGCTATTTTCAGCCTTGTCCCCACATGGTGTTTGTTGGAGGTCCCCACTTAACAGAGCCAACCTTACTTATGTATGAGATTTGATAGTAGAAGGCTCTAAGGTGGTAAGGCTGCAGGCACAAATAGAGAATATTGAACTCTACTCCATTCTGAACAAGCTGTTAACCTCACAAGATGTGAGATTACCAGTGCATTCTGCAAGGAGATGATTTGGTTATGTATAATGATATGAGCAGGCTGTTTCCAAATCATAC
This sequence comes from Neoceratodus forsteri, assembly GCA_016271365.2. Taxonomy (NCBI): domain Eukaryota; kingdom Metazoa; phylum Chordata; order Ceratodontiformes; family Ceratodontidae; genus Neoceratodus; species Neoceratodus forsteri. The sequence goes on from CM057449.1 coordinate 993,662,760, forward strand.
AGGTGACAGGCAAACCCAATCATGAGTGCTGATCTCAAAACAGCACCCAGTACTTTTTTTAAATTATTTTTACTGGGTTCTGTTTTGAAATCTGTGCTCTTGAGTGAGGTTGCCTGTCTAATCCAGGCTATATATCTGGTTTGCTGGACTGCAAGTGTGATTAGGGCAGCTGTTCAGAAAAATATCTATTGTTCTAAATGGTGAATTGTTTCAATGAACATTCCCAAAAGGCGGGATTACTGGTTTTAGAAACCACCACAGAAATTGATATTCAAGATAGGCCAATCACAACCCCCCCCCCAACCCAGAGTATATGGCCACCACAGAAATTGATAATCAAGATAGGCCAATCACCCCCCAACCCACAGCATATGGCTACCACAGAAATTGATATTCAAGATAGGTCAATCATCAACCCCTCCCCAACCCACAGCATATGGCCACCACAGAAACTGATATTCAAGATAGGCCAATCACCACCCCCCCAACCCACAGCATATGGCCACCTGCTCCATCAGTCAGTGAGCTGCTCAATACAGCATGAAGGCACCAGTGAGTGAGAGGGAGTGGCCAGAGTGGTGAGTGTCATTGATAAAGGCCAGGAAAAATGATTAAATCAGTGACATACACCGCTCTGCCTCCTCCCTCCCTCCCGATCATGCATGCTGTCACACTCTGTCATTCAGCTTGTTGACTGATAGAGCTGGTGGCCAGCTGTGCTGTGAGTTATGGAGGGGAGGAGACCGGGCTATCCTGGATATCTTGCTACATGTGGTCCCCAAATCATGGCTTGGGGGTCAGGAGGAGGGCCTAACATCTAAATAATGATGATTGGAGGGGCTTTTAAAAATGCCAGGAGTATGCAGTTTTTTTTTTTATCCATGTGAAAGAACAGGGAAGAGGTGAAGATTTAAATGGCAGAAGTGTGGAAAGTATGGCCTAGGGACTAGCCTTTGTCGCCTGGGAAAGGACAGGGTCTTAATTTTTTTTAAACTTCTCAAGTACCACGAATAGTGTGAAATATCTCAAATGGTATTTGGAATTATTTATTCACAATGTGCACACCCACAGCTGCTGGTGTTGCTCTCTACCCATTTTACCTTTACCATACTTTATGAACATTTTTCCCATTTTTTCTATTTTTTACAGTGCTGACCAGATTTCATTCCCATTTTTATTGATGTGTAACCCCCAGGTGGCGCTATCCCAAGGGCTACTACCCCTGCCTACCTAACTGCTAACAGGTTGAGGGGCCTAGGTTCTATGGTGGGTGCCTCCACCCAGAGGTCAGGGTTTACAGTAGTTCGACTAACTTGGTCACAGCCCTCTGGGACACTGAGACCCCCTTTTATTCCTACTAGTGGCCCACTCAGTACACCATGAGTATCGTCATTATTTACACTTACTCCCAGTACTGGTTCAGTCAGCTTGACTCTGGGGACCCCCTGTAAAACAAGATGATGTAATATGATAGCCACTGTACAATACTTTAACATAAACGAATACCTCAGTCAGTGTAACTTTGCTGAAACAAACAGATATGATTTATTTAAGGGTCTGTAACAAGGACGGGGGAAATCAGGTTAATTAGGTTAGACACATTAATAATCACAGTACTGTGCGCATATTCAGAGTCCCAAAATGTCACTTTACTGGGTACCCAGGATGGGGAAGGGGCTAGCTAGGATCGGTGCAGCTGGTTGGGGCCCTGTGATGGAAAAACACTTGCACAATACCCAATTGTAATCCGGAGCCAGTTGGCTCAGTTCATGAAGAAAGAAAGGAAAAGTAATCAGATGGAACACTTGCAATTAGATGGTGGCAGGGAGCTACCCTGATTTGTACTCACAGATTCAATGCTGAAACTGAATGGAATGCAGATTGTCCCGGATTGCCAGGAGAAACAGAATAGCTGGCCCAGCCCCTGTGGCAGGGCTCACTTGCACTCAGTGCAGGCAGATACAGTCCAACTGATGCTGGCTATGACTTCCAGCTCACTGCACATTTTATATGTACACAGAACACTACCAGGCAAGCAGCTGGTCACTTCAGGAAATTGAGCCTGGCTACAGAAGTATTCTTCTCTGACTCACTCTCAGATTCAGTCCAAACCTTGCTAGAGAATCACACTCCCAGCACAGCACACAGTTCATAAAATGGGGAACTACTCAAATCTCAATCCCCACAAGCACTACGCACATTTATATGCAAAGGTCACTTACTGTACCAGACCACAGAGTCCTGACAGGCTGATCGCAATTCTGCACACTTTTGGTCTTCTTCAGGTTAAGTCTGGTCCCAAAATGACTTTGGCTTCTTCTTTCACTCTGACAGCTCGGATTCAGTCCGAACAATGCTTACTGATGGCTGCAGGCCTACTTTTGGGCCTCACACACGCTTCCTGCGCGAACTACTGTGCACAACGGCTGCACGAACACAGAGGCAGTTTCCCCCTCAGCTTCCAACTTCAAACATGGTTCTCTTCTGCCCCAAACCTCAGGGCACTTCAGCATCAAGGTTCCTCTTCGGAATCTCAGTCCAAAAGTCAAGGTTCCTCTTTGGAATCTCAGTCCGAAAATCAAGGTTCCTCTTTGGAATCTCAGTCCGAGAATCAAGGTTCCTCTTCTTCACTTCTTCTCCACACTTGGTTGCCCATGATCTAGGCCACAACAACTGCTTTCCTTTTACACACAAAGTTCAGATACTTGATCCTAGAAAACACAATCCTTTTCTCTCCCTTCAGGAGAGCTGATGATAGACAGGCCTTTTTCAGGCCTCCCGCACGGTTCCCACACTTCCCCATGGGCAGCAGCCCCACGAGCTGCTCACTCTTTCAGCTCCATGCTCAGACTGACTCTCTCAGCAGGCAGTCCAGGCATTTCCCCCAGGTCCAAAAGGTTTCAGTTGGCTAAGCCTCCTTGTCAATCACAACAGGCTCCCTCTATTGGTGAAAAAAGGCACCATGGTCCAAACTACATTTCCCAGAGACTCTCTTCATACAAGCCCCTTGTGGCTGGCGCCACTTGAGAGTCCAAGTTCTGATTTGTCAGCAGGCTCCATTTTAAGGAACTCCTCCCCATTGATTGGACCCATTAGCAGTTCAGATTCGAAATGGAGGGGCAAAACACACAGATTCCCAGCTGCAAGAAAGGCAGGTTAGACAAACTGTACTGTCATTATCACTCTAACAAATTACCAGCAGATAGTTACATCTTTTGAAAGGGCTCCCCCTGTGCTTATAGCGACTGCAGAATGGAGCGATCTGCTCAGTGGCCCAGACGGGACTCGAGCAGGGAAACACACAGTCCCCCCAGTTCAAATTAATTATACTGCAGTTTGGCAGCTCTTAAAGTGACAGTACATGGAGATATTATGCACTATCACTCAATTATTTTTTAAATCGGCTGAAATACAGGACACCAGCCAGGCGGAGAGCATTCAGGCTCACCCAAGGAAGGCTTTTTAGTGACCCCCATTTGTAGGGAGGTTACAGATGTATTAATTTATAGAGCTTTCTTAACTTGGCTGGCTCACTAAGACTAGTGTCCCATTTTCAGGAGCGACCTGCAGTTAATCATGGACAGTTCATAAACGAGTACAATTTTACTGACAGTTCTATGTGGTAGCAAAGATAGTATGCGGCTAGGTATTAGTTTAAAATACTAGTTGAGTGTTGTTACACAGAAAATGGAGGGGGGAGGGGAGAAGATACAGCTAAACTTGTTTTTAGCCAAAATAAATCATAATGGACTATTTATGCCCTACATTTGGCTGCATACATAGCGAAATACGTAAATGAGCAGGTTCTGGTTACAGTTGAATTTCTTAATAGAAAGATTCTATTTAGATTGCAAATTAAATCAATGGATAATGCATGTACAATGTAAATAGAATCTTTTTAAAAAGAAATCCAAATTTAAGCAAAATCTGTTCACTTACATATTTTGCTGTGTATGCAGCCAAATATAAGCCATAAATAACCCATTAGGATTTCTTTTTATTTAAAACAAAAACATTTATTTTACATTTATTAAAAAACTAAAAGTAATCTAGGATTGAACATTTGCATTTTTACCTTCAAATAATGTGAAAAATAAACAGAAATAAATCCATTCAGAAAAAGCATTTTATTTTTCGGCCACACAAAAGGGATTGTAAATTAACATATTTCATTGCATATGCAGCCATAAATAAGCCACTAATAAGATAAGAAATGACAATAAGAACTTTTCCAGATTAAATACAATTTCAAGTGAATTTAAAGGGAATTTAAATCTTAAGAAAAAGGTAAAAGTAAGTCAGTGTCAATCCACAATTTTTGGTAAGGGCTGTCTATGTTCAGTTGGGTGGAGACGGGGTCTGGTAGTGTTGGGTCCAGGGCTGGCTGTGTTAGCTTTGGTGGGTTGGGGTTGAGGGTTGATAAAGTTGGTGCCAGGGTTGGGGTACTGGCTGTGTTGTGGTGGGAGGGCTGTCTGTGTTCACTAGGGTGTGGTGGGGTTGTCTGGTCATGCTCAGGCAGCCAGGGACCACCTGTGTTGGTGCCAGGGGTGGGGAAGCTGGCTGTTTTTGTCTTGGGAGGGGATTTAACGTGCTGGTGGGGTGGTTGGACTGGTCACATTGGTGTACTGGGGAGGCCAACTGCGTTTGCTTGGTTGTGATGGGTTGAATGGCTAAGTTGGTGTGGACACTCTGTGATCAAAGTGCTTTAAAATGTGCTTATGCCCCGCTTTATTTCTGCTTTCATCTGAGCCCATGAATGAGTTGGGGAAGGTGGGCTTACCTTCTTTGTGTCTCTGAGTTTGCTTCATAGCTGTGGTGTTGGTGGAGAGGGGGTGGAAATGGCTGTGTTTATTTTGGTTGGGAACTGGCTGAGTTAGTGGGGGGCAAGCATAAGTGCCCACTCTGTTCCACAGACTATACTGTTTAGTGGCACTGCTAGCTTCTTACTGAAAATGAAATATTTCCAGCGGGAGATATTGGAAGTATTGTTACAGTGGTAGTACTGGCTTCTGCTTGGAACACTGACTTGAAAACTTTGATCACTGTTTATAACCCCACTAGACAAAATAATCACGGTGTGACTTGGGTCTGTTAACCTCCAAGTGTTTCAGTCAATCAACCTGCACAAATAAGTAGAATCAGGACCCCACTGAAAAATGAGATCTTGCATCTCAGCTGGGCTATCTTGAGTACGTTGTGTAAAAATAAAAAAAAAATAAAAAAGCAGTAAACACAGACACACATTCAGAGAAAAATAATCCTCATACTTCCCCTCAGATATTCCTTCTTCCTTTGCTTATGCCCATAGATAGTGACTCTGTACTGGGTTGTCAGGAAGTACTGGCACCAGTCAAGTATACACCACATGGGCATTCTGATGTCATGGTGGACTAGCACCACTCATTCAGTAAAATGTGCATTGAATATGATTTATATTCCCTGTATGCTCTGCATGAGGATGTAATCTCTGCATTAAGTGAAAATAAACATGTTAAAAAAAGTTCATCATTAGCGTTCTCCGCAACAGGTGCACAGGTGTGTGTGTGTAAGTGTGGATCCAATCTGCCTGGCATTTCTGTGCTATTTTCATGCCCCCCCCAAATGGTAGCACGCAGGGATTGGCTGCTGGTAGCCAACCATGGGCACACTCCAGTGGCCCTGCCTGTCGCTCATGGATTCCCTGCACCAACACCTGTGGGCACCCAGGTGGTGCTAGAGCAGTGGGATGTGAGACTCTCCCTGGAGGAAGAAAGTGTCCTGTCATTCTCTCCTGGGCTGGTCCTCTGATTGTCCAGGCTCTTTCCTGAATCCAGATTATCGGCATCGTGAGCAGTAGCACTACTGTTGTCCCTGTGGGCCATCTCTTATTTTGACTTTATTCCCTAAGGACAAAGCAGGAAGACAAATACAATCTATAACTTTTTACCTACAGCTCTCTTTCTCTTTACTCCTATGCTGTCATATATCCTGTTCGTATCTCTCTACTCTCTAGCTTAGCCTTCACTACTATATTTTCTTAACCTTTTCTCTCTTTATTTTAACAGGTATGACAGGATGCTGACTTTTTGCCCATCATATGATAATGGGGAAGTGGGGATGTACTGTGCAAGATAATGCATATGGGGCACAAAAACCCTGGAACAACTTATCAGTTGGAGGTGAGGATATAGCATTCACCAAGCAGGAAAGAGATCTTGGGGTTATCATCTCTGATGACTCTCAAGGTAGGGAAACAGTGCGACAAGGCAGCAGGTAAAGCAAATAGGATGCTGGGATGCATAGGCAGGGGCATCACCAGCAGAAAAAGGCAGGTCATAATTTCACTATAAAAGACACTAGTGAGGGCCCCACCTGATATACAGTGTACAGTTCTGGAGACCTTACCTACGTAAGGACATAGACAGGGTAGAGAAGGTTCGGGGGGGGGCAACAAAGATGGTACATGGATTGCATCACAAGTCCTATGAAGACAGGTCGAAGGACTTGAATATGTACTCCCTGGAGGAAAGGAGGGAGACAGGGGATATGATAGAGACGTACAAGTATCTTACAGGGAGGAACAGGGTGCAGGAATACACTATTTGTCAGTGAAAAAGATGTTCCAGGACTAGAGGGCATGGGATGAAGTTGGAGGGAGGGCAATTCAGAGGAAACGTGAGAAAGAATTTCTTCACAGAACAGGTGGTGGACAAGTGGAACACCCTGCCAGAGGAAGTAGTGGGGGCTGAAACAATCACGGCATTTAAGAATGCATGGAATAGACATAGGGGAATTCTGGAAGTCATGGGTAAAGAGCAACAGACTTCTAGGAAAACAGAAAGTGAACTTACACGCTCAAATGGGCAGACATCTGCTGACATTGTCTATGTATCTATTTATCAGGAACTGACTCCTTGCCATCAGATAAGTATCACTCTATGTCAAACCTGCTCCTATTTACTTCCCAAGAATAAGAACTACAGATCCTTTGTGACTTTTCTATTTTACAGGTCTGATGATCGTTTATCCCTTCAAGTCCTACTTTTGGCCCCATATTACCCAGATAAGACAGTCTACATCTTAGCTACACTTTCTGGGTGTACTGTAACAATTTGGCCATGTGTGTGTGTTGTCAAAGTCCTCAGCATTTTGTTGGTAGCTGAGAGTTTGTGGGTGGATGATGGATTGAATAACGGTGCAGGTGATATTGTCAACATATGGCTGTGTGTGACTGTGTGTATATGGTGGTGAAGTCTGTTACTTTGTTGATATCTAGCCATTTGATAGCTGGTAATGGGGGAGGGGGGTGTACAGTGCTATAGACAGTGGTAGTGTGTGGGGCAGATGTACTGTGCTGTAGTCAGTATATGGATTCTTGCGAGATGGTGTGCATGTTACCTTTTTAGATATGGTAGATTTGGGCAAAGGAGAGGAAGAGTGAGGCAAGGTGCCTACCTGGTGCTTGAGTATGGAGGGATGGAGACAAGCGAATCCTGGTGAGGCAGGAGAGGGAGCTGGATGTCTGTGTCTATCTGGGGACAAATGAGCTGGCAAGGGATGCAGCAAGGGTGGTACAATAAAGGTATAGAGGCTGAGGACGGGCCTGAAGCAGGTAGCTCATTTGATGGCATTAAATGAGGTGTTAACTGCACCCGGCTGATTGGAGACTAGGAAACACCACACCACTTTCAACGACTGATTGTATGCCTGGTGCAGGAAGGTGCGTTTTTGCTACTTGGAGGACTGGATTCCTACATTGTGAGTTAGAGGCATGTATAAGAAAGGCACACACTTGGGAAGGGGATAAATAGGGATTTAAGAAAACTTTAGAAATGGTCAGGAGTCTAGCAATTAAGTTTCAGTGTGCAGAAGTGCAAAATCATGTACTTAGGGCACATATACCCAGGGGTGAAGTACAAGATGGGGTACAGATGACCACTAAATGGGAAAGAGACCTGGGGTAATTGTATCTGATGACATAAAGGTGGCCAAACAGTGTGGCAAGGCTGTGGGAAGAAGCAGTGTGATGATAGGATGAATGGGGGGGGGGGTGGAATCACCAGCAGAAAGAGGAGGTGGTGATACTGCTGCAGAAATCATTGGTAAGACCTTATCTGGAGTACTGTGTCCACCTCTGGAGACCACATCTCTGGAAGGACAGAGACAGAGTAGAGGCAGTCCAGAGGAGAGCAACAAATATGGTGCAGGGTCTGCACCAGAGACCATATGAAGAGAGACTAAAGGACCTCAGTACATACACCCTGGAGGAGAGGGGGGGTTTTATAAAGACTTTGATACTTCACAGGTATAAATAAGGTACAAGAGGAAAGCATTTTCAGAAAAAAAAACTCAAGAACAAGGAGGGCATGCTATGAAGTTTGGGGGGTGGTACACTCAGGTGGAATGTGAGGAAATACTTCACAGAAAGAGTGATGGATACTTGGTGCAGCCTTCTGGCTCAGGTGTGGGGGAAAAATCTGTAATAGGATTCAAGAATGCATGGGATATTGCAATGGGGAACCTTAGTGGTTAGGAAAGAGAGAGGTAAGCCAGAGATCAAGTAGTATTACAGTAGGTAGGTAAAGTGGGTAGACTAGGTGGGCCAAGTGGTCCTTATCTACCGTCAGATGCTATGTTTCTATGTAAGCACTTGTGACCAAATAGGATTCGGGAAGTAGTAATTTGGAGGGAAAAAGGGAAGACTAGATGGACCTGCTGGTCATTTTTCTGCCATCAAATCCTACGTTTCTGTGTTTCTAGAGTACATGGATGTAGATGACTGGGACCCTTATACAAGAGTAGAACGTATTCTATGCCTTACAGAAATAAAAATACATTGGGTCTCTTAGCAGCAGACAACTTTTGAAGTGTGGCACAAACAGGTTTTTAAAAGTGTTACTAAGGACAGACAAATGCATGAGATGAAGGAATGGGCCACAAAATTTGAATGGCAGTGGAGTTCCTATTTATGTTTTTTTTTTTGGGGGTTCCTATATATATTTCCTGCCTCTGCTGAGGCCATGCATAAATGTATGATGTGCTGAAAGAGGTTATTGGTGTTATATCCAGAAATACACAAGATGAAATTTTTATGATGCAAGCATAACAAGCAGTATGCTGAATGATATCGTTTGCTTGTTAAGTTTCGTGTTGAACCGTTATCCAAATGTTTTAAAATACAAGATGGGTAGTGTCTAGCTGTACTTTTTTTTCTTTTGTATACTTTTTTTCCTGCCAGCTGGCCAGTCATCAGTCCAAACTCCAGCCTCCTAACCATCCTCGGGACTCATCTCTTATCTCTTATCCTTGGGACTGCCCATGGCTTACTTCCAGGGTGGGGCTGCAGAGGAGGCCCCTCTTAACTCCCCGACGAATGCCTGAATTTGATCCAGGACAGTGAGTGCCTCAGAAGGCTGTATGGGGCACGACTGAATGGATGTCCTCCACTGCTCAGCCTGACGGATCCATTTATTTTTTTGGCTGAGTTATCCCAGGGGGCATGCAGTGACGTGAGGCATGTGACCAAACATCTGGCATAAAGAGGCAGTATAGCACAGTGGGTTAAGGCTCTGAGATGCAGATCTGGAGACCTGGGTTTGAATCCCACAGCCACCTAGGTGCATACTGTGTGACCCTGAGCAAGTCACTTAACTTCCTTGTGCTCCCAGGTCGCATCTGGAAACAAGCTTTGGCTTAGTATGCTACTCCTGGTTAAACAATGTTCCCTTTCTCTTTCCCCCATATGTAGCCAATCTCTGGTCATCAGACACTCCTAGCCTCTGTTCAAGGTCACTGGAGCACCAGGTTCTTCCCCAACATCAATCTGGAGGAGGAGAACTGTCCGCTAGGACGTTCAATCCTCCTCTCCCCATTCGCACCCATGCCCAATGTACAGACACAAGTTTCCTGGTGTCGAGTGGTCCTTCACTCCACCTGATACCATGTCTGATGTATGAAACCCATTTCCCTGGTATCCAGTGGTTCCACTTTCATCTGATTCCCATGCCTGAAGTTTGAAACCAGTTTCCTTGGTGTCCAGTGGCCTGTCCCCACCTGCACCCATACTTGATGTACATACACAAGTTCTCCGGTGTCCAGAGGTCCTTCCCTGCACCTGCTCCCATGCCCGATGTTTGAAACCAGCTTCCCTGGTGTCCAGTGTTCCCTCCCTCCACCTGATAACATGCCTGATACCAAAAATTCCTGTCTCTGATGTCCAGTGGTCCCTCCTCCTGAGCAGTCCCATCCCCAAGCAGCCGCTGAGATGGCCCTAAGGCTGTTCATGTGTCCGTCTGTCCCCGCCCAAAGATTGCCAAGCAGGCATACCGAGGTGAAGTGCCCCTGCCCCAGCCGGCCTGCAACTAGTACCAGTAGTGGTGCTCCCATCTTCTAGTAATCCCCACCCAATGGTTCCAGTTTCCATTTCAGCAGCCCCAGCAAGTCCCCTGCTGTGGGGTGTAGACCAGGGACTGTTGCAGTGTCACACCATGGAGTATCCAGTTGCCAGTCAGAAGACCCCCCCCAATGTAACAAAGGTTATGGTCCAGGTTCCTGGCATCTAGTGGACCAATCCCCCCCCCCATGGCACCAAACATCTAGCCCCTCTTCCCCACCTGTGCCCCAAACACTGGTGCTGCATGCAGTGGATGTTGAGCAACACAGCCCTCCACACTCCATCTTGGCCAACCATTGTCTGACAAAAGTAGGGAGTGTGCTGCTTATTTATAGGGCAATGTGCATCACCCTTGCCCTATAAATATGAAGTGCTCTCCTTGCTTATGTCAGATGGCAGGCAGCTGAAGTGATACTGACTGTGGCACCAGTGTTTGGGGGATGCCATGATGGGGCGGGGGATAGGTGCCAGGGACCTGGACTGCAACCTGCGGTACATTTGGGAGGGGAGGATTTCTTGTGACTGGTAACTGAATACTCCACTGTGTGGCACCTCTCTATTCCTCAGTGCACACCCCGCAGCAGGGGACTGGTTAAGACTGCTGAAATGGGGATCACAGGGTGGGGAGGAGGGTTCCTGGAAGATGACGGTACCAGCAGAATGGCGGGGGGGGGTGGAACTTCACCTTAGTATGCCTACCTTTGGGGGAAGACACAAGCAGCCTTCGGGCTGTCACAGTGGCTTCTTGGGGACAGGGATACTTATGGGGAAGGACCACTGGACACCATGGATGGGGATTTTCAGTATTGGGCATGGGATCAGGTGGGGGGGAGGAACCACTGGACATCAGAGAACTTGTGTGTCACCACAGGACACCATGGAAATTGTGTACATGTATCAGGCGAGGGATTGGTGGGTGGGGACCACTAGCACCAGGGATAGCTCTGCTAGTGGGACTGGGCAGTTGGGGGGCAGGGCTATGCTTAATCACCCAGCTATCCATGATATTGGCCCCTTGGTGCATTGCATGACCAATAGACTCATTTGCATGGGTTCATTTGAATATTGCGCTTTAGCGCAAACCATTGTGGTGGTTTACTTGGGAGCCATGACGACGCAGCAGTAAGTGGTTTAGTGCTGGGCCATCATTGCCATATATTCATTCAAATAGCACCGGTGCACTATTCTACTGAATATAGCATATTCGGGCAGCCAGTCTATCGCAGTGTGGAGCACAAATTTTTGCACTCCATTTTGTGCAATTTTTGAATATCTGGCCCATTGTGGGTTAACAACACCAGTGCCATACTCAGGTTGTGCCATAGGTGTTGCCAGAACAGAAAGCTGCCTGCACCTTCCTCATATACAGTGATGTACTCCAGCTATGTCATAATTATAACCAGTAGAGCAGACTGGCTACACCCTCCTTTTCAGGACATTGCCTCCATATTCTGTAGTGGCCTATCTGACCTGGTGAATGGGAATCGGAATTGGGAGCTGGTGCTGGGTCTCCCACATTGCAGCGTGGCTCACTGTCGGCTAGCACCACTTCGGTCAAAAAAAATTTGAACTAATTGGGAATAAAACCCAGGGCCAGAATGCTACCTGATACTCTATCAAATGAGATATCAGACCCAACCTAAACTTAACTCAGTGATTCAGAATGTTTGGTTTCAGATGCAAGTTTCTTAAAATGTTTTCCACTTGCTTTTCAGATGCACACATCTATGAATGGTGAGGACATCTGGAGACCTAGTCAATCATAAGAAATTCAGGTATGCATATTTTTTACCACATACTGCGTATATCCATTTTTCAGTCTACTTCTCCTTTATTTACACATCCTGCTCTTATATCTGGCTGTTCCTCATGGAAAACCAAATCACTGTGTTCTCACAAGCAAGCTTACCTTGCACTACTCTTACACAAGCATGCCACCCTTGCCCACCCTGGGATTTACCTCTGTTTTCTACCGACAGCCTAGCATACCCCACCCCAGAGCGGATCCATTGTGAGGGGGATCAACTCCAGACAGAAACTCGGTTGATGCTTCGGGAGGGCCTCAGTCAGATGTGTGGCACCTGCTGTGAAGGGTGGATATTCTAACTTACATATACCAGCAGACCTCCCAACTGCTAGCCATACCACTGCACCAATAAGCTGGCTAGGAATTGGTTAGTCTTAACTAGTAACTATGCATTACACATGTGGTGTACAATTAATTATCAGTTATGCTCAACAAGTTGATTGTTTCTTGTAAATAAATTATTTATTACATAAACTCAACTAGTAATTTATGAATGCCAAATTAATACTGAGTCCATGGGGATTCATTCTTAATTAGTCAATAGATCAATAAATGATTAACTGCTAAATCTGTTCTTTTGGCAGATCGAGGTCTGACGTGATGGATACCGCCCTTGAAGATAACATTTTAGCATCCTTTAAGCACCGTCAAAAAGGTATGAAATACTGTGATCTACCTGCAGCGGGACTTGCCATTACTCTGGGCACAAGAGGAGGGTGCCAATATTTTATTCGGTTAATATTGGCAACTTCTTTGGCAGAAACGCAGACACTTTGAGATATGGGTTATTGTCTGATAAGAGCACTTCCAGGTGCTAAAGGTACTTGATGCAAGCATATCATATCACATGCACATGGGGCAAGCCATTATCTGGCAGTCCACACATTCATTTATTATTATTTACACTCTGCATTATTATATGTTTATATATTGCAGCATTGGACCATAAGTTACAAGACGGGCTGTGTCACAATGTATACTTTGAGACACTATATTGTATATTTAATTTATACAAAATGAAGTTAATACATTAAAATGTAAATCTCACAGGTACACAAATGTATATGTTTATATATTGGGGCATTGGACCCTAAGTTACAAGATGGGCTGTGTCACAATATATACTTTGAGACACTATATTGTATATTTAATTTATACAAAATAAGTTTATACATTAAAATTTAAATATCTTATAGGTACACAAATTACACAGTTATCATTCACTTAACAACCACAGCCCAGTCCTAAGCAATATTTTAACCTTAAATATATTAGTTTACAACATTTAACAAGGTATTCACAAGCAGTAAAAGCATGCTGCTGCAAACCAGTCCTTAGCCATCATCCATACTGCTATGAAAAGTGCTATCTTAACCTTCTAATTTGTATCTCATTTAAAATGTTCATGCTATTAGCAGGCTAACTTAAGGCTTCTGACTGTGAAGGGCATTGTGATGGTCCATTATAATACATTTGACTGTTAAACATCACAAAAGCAGTTGGAATGCTAATTTAAGGCTAATTTCATGCTAAAATACTGCTAAGGTTAACTGCTATGTTAAGGTTAAGCGAAGGCTTATATTTTGATAAGGGACTGTCCGTGTTAGTAAGCACCAGGTCCAGTACTGACCCATCACAAGTGGGTTCACTGACTAGCTACCTGAAGAACATCCCTACAGGGAGTCCAGAAAGTCCATGTTCTAGCTGAAGCTGCAGCAAGGAGGCTTCAATCTACATCCAGCAGATTGAAGTCTCCTACCAGCACCACCTCCCCCTTTTCAGTCATTTTGCTAACTGCTTCTAATATTTCCTTATTTAAGTGCTCCTCATGTGCCAGAGGCCTGTAGATCACACCTGTCTAAATAGTGGCTCTGTTTTCTGTCTCAAGGGTTACCCACAGCACCTCTGTCCTCCCTGAATTTCATGTATTTCTGTTGCATTTATGCTTTCCTTCACATAAAGCCCTACTTCTCCTACTTTCCCGAACATCATATAACCTGGTATGACCATGTCCTAGTCATGGTTGTCACTGCACCATGACTCGGTAATGGCCACAATATCCAGGTCGGCATCTGCCACGATAGCCTTTAGGTCAGGATCTTATTTTCCAGATGTCTAGCACTATCACACACAGCCTTCCACATTTTGGTGGCTCTTTGCTTGTCATGTCCCCATTTTTCCTTTTGTTCCCCCTTCTTCCTTCTTCTCCTCTGACTGCTACTTTCTGCTCTTCCTCCTATGCTAACCCCTTACTTCCTTGACTAACTTGCACCCTAGTGGGACTCTCACCCCTCAGGGTCTCTCTACTCTATCTCAGCCTATGAGAGGGAGCAGTTTCTGCCTCCCCTTTTTATTCCACCACCACCACCTCAGCTAGTTTAAACGTTCATTGCAGTCATGTTTAAACCTTCCACTGAGGACTGTGATTCCCTTCCTGGATGGATGCAGGTCATCACCTCTGCGCAGTCCCTTAACTTCCCAGGTTGGCCTCCAGTCCCCTATGTAGCCACATCCCTCTTCTCTGTGCATATCCCATTAAGTTGCTGACTGATTTTCCGCATAGCAATTAAGGCACCACAACAAGCATGACAGTGACAGGGGCAATCTTACATAGATACATAAATATTGACAGCAGATAAGGAGCTCCAGGTCCACCCAATCTGCCCAAGCAGATCACTCCTCAGTCACATCACCCTTTGCACCCACACAATTTCTGCCCCATCCTGGGCATGCCCACCCCAGAAGCGCTTATATTTAGTTTCAGGGGATGCAAGGGGCAAAGCCCCCTGCAAAAGCCGACTGTTTCCTGGGAGGGTGCTTTGGTGCTGTAACTCCCAGAAGACTAAATGTCTGGTGCTATAATGCCAGGTGGCATGTTGCCTGCACCATAATCGACATCGGCAACATGTTTGTCGCTGTGGCATGGGTGAACCTCCTCTCTGCATCATTCATTCAAGCATGAGTTGAAAGCCTCAGTACAGAGCTCCCTCTCCTTCCCTCTACTGTAGACAGGCAGCATTTCCACAAAAGCTATAGATCATGCTACCAGTATAAGCCTTCTTCCCAGTTCCCTAAACTCCCCTCACACTGTTCCTGCCCCATCCCTAGCCAGGTTGTTTCTTCTAAGGTGGACAATGACATGCAGATCCCCCTCCCTTCGTATTGCCCTTGTGATCTGTAAGATACACATCCCATCCCTCCATGCTGTGGCACCACTCAGGCACCTGACCACACTCTCCACCCCCTTTCTTATTCTCAACTCTATGCCCCTGACAATTGCATCCCCCACCAGAAGTTGTTTCCCCATTCTCTGGTGTCATCTTCCACCTTCCTTGGGGCCTCTACTCGAGAGGGCCTCCACATCCTCCCCGACCACTACCAAAGATGCATCCCCTTGGCAGTCCTGCTCCACCAGAGTGGTGTAGGAGTTTTGCAGTGGTACCAGCTGTGGTTGAGGAATGTGACTGTGACCCACCTCCAACCTTCTGGATACCACCACCCCCTTCCCCTCTCAAGCCCTCCATAGTACAGCTGCTGCCCCTGTCTGGCATGCTTTGAAGTAATGGTGTCAGACTTGATGACCTCTGAGTGGGAGAAAAGGTCACTCAGTTCCTAGTCAACACAGCCCCAGGTCTAGCAACCTCCTTCTGACTTGTAGTTAATGTAGCCTCGGGTCTAGAGACCTTCTCTGAAACCCAGAGAGGCACACGCAGATGGGGTAGCACTGCAGTCTCCAGAAGTTCTCCCTGATGACTGCCCCAGTGCACCACTCCCCACCTTCCCTATTCCTGATCTCCCTGTGCTTCTTGTCCTCTTTTCTCAGAACCCAGAATGGCTAAGCTAAGGCAAAATGAGGATTGGTAAATAATATAACCCTATCCTTGGGGAAAATAATAAACAGAGGATCTGCAACCGGAGCTGGCAACTTCGACATGCATCTAGCAGACAACATTGCTACTAGAAACAATATCTTCAAAGAGAGAAAGTACATCTCACAAGTAGTTGAAGTCTCAAAAGGAGGTGCAGTAAAGGTCCCTAGAACCACATTAAAGTCCCATTCCAGAATCGGATCTCAGACTTGTGACGCAGAAGGAGGATACTCCTTAGGAATTTATGGAAAACCTCTTACTGGGCCACTGTCTTACCCTCTCATAGGTCATGAAGAGCCAACAAAGTGACCATATGGACCTTTACTGAGGAATATCCTAGTCCTGAGTCCTTAAGGGACAAGAGGTAGACCAGTACAGTATTTTAGGAACTGGACAGGCAAAGGGATTGAACGCATGTCCTGTACACCATACAAGAAAATGTTTCCATTTGTTTTTTTGAATAAGTATACCAAGTAGATGGCTTTCTAGCCAACAGGTGAATATCAGCCACCACTGGGGAAACCCTGAAGCAGGAGAGCTATATGTCCTCAGAAGTTATGTGTAACTTTTGACAGGAACTGGAGTAAGTTGCATGCCCTATACAGTGCGTAGGTAGCCCGGTTAAGGCTTCTATCTGCAATTTTCACATGATGTTGGTAGCAGTCTAGTTTTTTAAGCTGTTATTTTGTTTTATGTTCCCCACTAGCCCTGCTTTCTTTTTATAATACCACTCTGCTGGGGGGGGTGGGGAGGAGGAATTATGGGGTGTTTGTTTTTTGATTTTCCCTTTTTTCTTCCTTGTATTTGTTCTGTATTATATGGTTGTTGTTTGTTTGTTAAAAATTATAAAGTATATTAAATAAAAAAAAAGAAGTCATGTGTGAAGGTGCAGTAACCAAAGATACAGGTACACCACAGCACCCTGCTTCTGTGTCAGAAGTCCAGCTTGCAGTAGGAGCAGCATCAGAGGTTTCACCACTAAATGCTGGAAAAGTGGAAACCAAATTTGCCTTGGCCACTGAGGTGCCACCAGAATCAGGGTGGCATGCTCAGCCCTCAGCCTAACCGGAACACTGTGTGTTAGAGGGAATGGGAAAAAAGCATACAGAAATCTCCCTTTCCAAGAGAGGGATGATGGGTCTTGCCAAAAAATTCCAGCCCCTGGAGATAGTGATCAGAAAAGCAGCAGTTTTGCATTGTATGGAGGTGAAAACAGGTTTATGTCCAGACTGCCCTATTTTTTGAAGAGATCATCCATGACAGAGTCCAAGAGGTCCCATTCATGGCAGAGTGCATTGGATCGGCTGAGGGAATCAGCAAGTGTTTTCAGGGTCCCTAGGAGGAACTGCTGATAGAAATATGTCATGTTCCAAAACCCAGTGCCATACTCATCATTTCTCTGCTGAGCGCGTATGAATAAACCCCTCCTTGTCAATTGATGTAATACATCGCTGACATGTTGTCTATGCAAATCAACAGCTGATTCCCCAGAAGGAGGGCTGTGAAGGCTTGTAGGCATGTAGAACAGCCCTAATTTACAGAGTGTTGCTGTGAAGCACTGTATCCAAAGGGCCCCATTGAGCCTGGGTTCTGAAAGGGCCCAAATGAGCACCCCAACCTGTTCCTGAGGCATCATTGGTCGTCACCAGCAGAGGGAACAGCTGCAGGAATGGAAATCCCTCCCCTAGATTGGTGCAGTCGACTGAAAGAGCAGGGAACAATAGAAAGGAGGAGTGACCAGTATGGGCATTCAGACCCATCCGAATGCTGAGCCACTGCACAATGAGGAACCTTTGTGGAATCATTATACTGTGGTAGGCTAGTGAATTGTAGATACTGTCTGTGAGGTTGCCAGATCTTGACATAAAGGTAAGCATCCATCATGTCCAATGTGACCATCCAGTCCCCTTTTAACAGCAGAGGCAACAAGGACTGAAGGAACACCACTCAGAATGTCTCATATGCAACGTAAACCTTCAGGGCTCATGTCTAACACAGGCCAAAAATCCATGGTCCACTTTGGAACTATAAGGTACCGGGAGTAAAAACATTGATTTATTTCTGCATCTTGGACTAATTCTGCAGCACTTTTGTGGAGGAGGGATTAAAACTCCTCTAGCAGAAGGGTGAGATGTCCTAGATGATATTAACTTGGCAATGGGGGAATAACTGGAGGAACAGTAAGGAGCTCTAGGTCATATCCATGTTGAACCACCTCCAGAACCCAAGCATTTGTAGTTATCTTCCTACATTTTGATAGAAGGAGGGACATGTGGCCTCCCACCAAAACCTCCTGGGGTAGTGAGGCTGGAGGCAACAGAGGGGGGTTAGAAAGCATCAGGGGCAGCAGGGGTGTCGGTAATAGTCTGACCTTTTGTAAGTCTGGCATCGGCATTGGGGGCAGGTTTGTGGTATGGGAGGTAGAGGGCTGAGGCCTCTGTGAGCCATAGCTGGGATCTCTTGAGTAGCCTCTGCTAGGCAGGCATATGGCCTGCAAAAAGAACCATGATCCCTTCCTCTGAGTTTAGGGTTCAAAGTATGCACTAACCATAGAGTCATGCATGATGTCTGTAGAAAAAAGTATTTTCAACATCATTACCAAATAGTTGCTTTCCCCTGAATGAGGCATTCATTACTGATTGATGTAAATCAGATGAAAAACATGACACCCAAAGCCAAAAGTGGCGACACATGCAAATTACAGAGGCAGCAACCCTAGCAGCAGCATCAGAGGCATCACAGAAACACAGAATGTGATGGCCGGTAAGGGCTGCTGGTCCCACCCAGTCTGCCCATTTTTCTAATCTTCATTTCTGCTGTTGACCTGAGGAGGTGCTTAATAGTCTCCTTACCATTTGCAATTTTTTGCTGAGGCAATATTTTGTCCTGGCCTTCTGGCAATGTTTTTGCCAGAGAAGCCATTGTCTTGACAGACATTTCTAATATTTAGCCATGTACTTTGCAAAAACCTGCATTAATGCAACATTTAGGGTTCAGGCTAAAGCAACAAAAGTAGGGAAATGTAGCTATAGGGTTTCCAACCTCACCCCCCCAACCCTGAAGCAAATCAGGGGTGCAGCCTTCTTTGGGATTGTTAACCCTAAAGCTCACCCCACTAGGTGTGTATGCTTCTGGATTGGATAGAATGGTGTGAGCTTTAGGGTTGATGACCCCAATTAACCCTTAGGCTGCCGCTGACAAGATATCTTGTCCTAAAAACCTATGCATTCTAAATCTTCCGGCAGTCTAAGGGTTAAGACTGTACCCCTGAGTTACTTCAGGGCTGGGGTTGGGGTTTTAGGGTTGGAAATCCTAAAGCCACATTTCCCTACTTTTGTCGCTTTAGTCTGAACCCTAAATGTTGCATTAATACAGTGTTTTAAAAATAATTTCCTTACTTTTTAAGATAGTATTATTCTATCCTCATTTGTATGTGGGCACGCTCCCATCCCTCCTTAGATGCATACATATACAGTATGTTGCTGTGGAAGCAGGGCCCTGCACTTGTATTTTTATTAAAACAAGAATTAACTTTTCAGCATAGCCTTCTTATTACTCCACTTCATTAACCTGGTAATGAATATTTTAAAATCCCTGCCAAAACTTGATTTTGTACCACTGCAATGCAATTGTGTGCCACATGTATGAAAACACACATTGGTCAGAGTTGGATAAATGACAGCTGTCATGATCATGAGATGGTGTAAAGAGATGGTTATGTTGAAAATTTGGGGTCAAAATATTTAAAATTGCCAGTTAGGAACTAGCATAGCAAAATGTCAAAGAATGCGCATAACTTTGCCATTTCTACATACTTTCCCCTAAATTTTCAATATAGCTATCTTATGACCCCACTCATGAACAAGGGTGGTAAAATGTTCAAATCCCAGCCGAAATGTGATTTCGCCAAGCTACCACAAAATCGCCTTTTGGGCCATATTTGCATAATTCCACTGACATTGTTTATGAGGTAGGGTATCAAAAAGACCATTTTGAAAATTTGGTGTAAAAATATGCAGAAATGGCAAAGTTATGCACCAAAGTTGAAAACCCAATTGAAATACATTGAAGTGCACTAACCTTAGTTTCTCATATAGCAGTCAGCGGTTCCAGCAGCAAGACATGTTTATGATCAAAGGTGGATCTTCAGCATGGGACCTGTTCAGGTGATTGTGGGTATACTGGATGGTGTTGAGAGTGTTGGTTGTGGGGTAATGGGTGCTGACTGGGAGGTCAGGTGGGGGAGGTTGGATCGTCGAGGGACCATTTTCTTTTTTTACAGGTTAAAAAAGACATTGAAGGACTGTTTGTTTTTTCAAATAGGACCGTCATTGGAGGGTGGGGGGGTACCACTAGATACCAGGGGAAAAGACAAAAGTCATGGTGGATGGTGATCGGGCAGTGGGGGTGCCACTAGACACCAGGGGAAAACTTCCCTAATATGTGGACGGTGCTCCTTTTTTGAAGCTTTTTAAAGCTTATTGACTTGCTGAGAAAAGCCCCAACAGGGGTTCTGCAGCTTTTTTAAGTTAGTGTCATGGTAGTGTATTTTTAGTACAGTTAGGGCTTGAAGTGTCTCAGCCCTGAAGCAAATCAGGGGTGCAGTCTTCAGTGGGGTTGTCAACTCTAAAGCTCACCCCATTAGGTATGTATGCTTCTGGATTGTATAGAATGGGGTGAGCTTAAGGGTTGACAACCCCAATGAAAACTGCACCCCTGATTTGATTCAGGGTTGGGGGTGGGGTTTTAGGATTGCAAACCCTAAAGTCACATACCTACTTTTGTTGCTTTAGCCTAAACCCTAAATGTTGCATTAATACAGTATTTTGCAAAGAATCTCCTTACTATTTGAGATATTATAATTCTATCCTCATTTGTACGTGGGAGTGCAGGGCCTGGAAGGCCCTCTGCTCACATCCCTCCTAAGATGCACATGTATAAGTTGCTGTGGAAGCAGGGCACTGTGCTTGCACTTCTATTAAAACAGGAATTAACTTTTCAGTATAGCCTTCTTATTATCCCACCTCATTAACCTGGTAATGAACATTTTGAAATCCCTGACAAAATGTGATTCTGCGCCACCACAATGCCATTGTGTGCCACAGGTATGAAAATACACTTTGGTCAGAGTTGGATAAATGACAGATTTCACATTCACAAGGTGGTGTAAAGAGATGGTTATGTTGAAAATTTGGGGTCAAAATATTTAAAATTGCCAGTTATGAACTAGCATAGCAAAATGTCAAGGAATGCGCATAACTTTGCCATTTCTACATACTTTTCCCCAAATTTTCAATATAGCTATCTTATGACCCCACTCATGAACAAGGGTGGTAAATGTTCAAATCCCAGCCGAATGTGATTTCGCAGCTACCACAAAATCGCCTTTTGGGCCATATTTGCATAATTCCACTGACATTGTTTATGAGGTAGGTATCAAAAGACCATTTTGAAAATTTGGTGTAAAATATGCAGAAATGGCAAAGTTATGCACCAAAGTTGAAAACCCAATTGAAATACATTGAAGTGCACTAACCTTAGTTTCTCATATAGCAGTCAGCGGTTCCAGCAGCAAGACATGTTTATGATCAAAGGTGGATCTTCAGCATGGGACCTGTTCAGGTGATTGTGGGTATACTGGGTGGTGTTGAGAGTGTTGGTTTGGGGTAATGGGTGCTGACTGGGAGGTCAGGTGGGGAGGTTGGATCGTGAGGACCATTTTCTTTTTACAGGTTAAAAAGACATTGAAGGACTGTTTGTTTTTCAAATAGGACCGCATTGGAGGGTGGGGGTACCACTAGATACCAGGGGAAAAGACAAAAGTCATGGTGGATGGTGATTGGGCAGTGGGGGTGCCACTAGACACCAGGGGAAAACTTCCCTAATATGTGGATGGTGCTCCTTTTTTGAAGCTTTTTAAAGCTTATTGACTTGCTGAGAAAAACCCCAACAGGGGTTCTGCAGCTTTTTTAAGTTAGTGTCATGGTAGTGTATTTTTAGTACAGTTAGGGCTTGAAGTGTCTCAGCCCTGAAGCAAATCAGGGGTGCAGTCTTCAGTGGGGTTGTCAACTCTAAAGCTCACCCCATTAGGTATGTATGCTTCTGGATTGTATAGAATGGGGTGAGCTTAAGGGTTGACAACCCCAATGAAAACTGCACCCCTGATTTGATTCAGGGTTGGGGGTGGGGTTTTAGGATTGCAAACCCTAAAGTCACATACCTACTTTTGTTGCTTTAGCCTAAACCCTAAATGTTGCATTAATACAGTATTTTGCAAAGAATCTCCTTACTATTTGAGATATTATAATTCTATCCTCATTTGTACGTGGGAGTGCAGGGCCTGGAAGGCCCTCTGCTCACATCCCTCCTAAGATGCACATGTATAAGTTGCTGTGGAAGCAGGGCACTGTGCTTGCACTTCTATTAAAACAGGAATTAACTTTCAGTATAGCCTTCTTATTATCCCACCTCATTAACCTGGTAATGAACATTTTGAAATCCCTGACAAATGTGATTCGTGCCACCACAATGCCATTGTGTGCCACAGGTATGAAAATACACTTTGGTCAGAGTTGGATAAATGACAGATTTCACATTCACAAGGTGGTGTAAAGATGGTTATGTTGAAAATTTGGGGTCAAAATATTTAAAATTGCCAGTTATGAACTAGCATAGCAAAATGTCAAGGAATGCGCATAACTTTGCCATTTCTACATACTTTTCCCCAAATTTTCAATATAGCTATCTTATGACCCCACTCATGAACAAGGGTGGTAAAATGTTCAAATCCCAGCCGAAATGTGATTTCGCCAAGCTACCACAAAATCGCCTTTTGGGCCATATTTGCATAATTCCACTGACATTGTTTATGAGGTAGCGTATCAAAAAGACCATTTTGAAAATTTGGTGTAAAAATATGCAGAAATGGCAAAGTTATGCACCAAAGTTGAAAACCCAATTGAAATACATTGAAGTGCACTAACCTTAGTTTCTCATATAGCAGTCAGCGGTTCCAGCAGCAAGACATGTTTATGATCAAAGGTGGATCTTCAGCATGGGACCTGTTCAGGTGATTGTGGGTATACTGGGCGGTGTTGAGAGTGTTGGTTGCGAGGTAATGGGTGCTGAGTGGGAGGTCAGGTGGGGGAGGTTGGATCGTCGAGGGACCATTTTCTTTTTATACCGGTTAAAAAAGACATTGAAGGACTGTTTGTTTTTTCAAATAGGACCGTCATTGGAGGGTGGGGGTACCACTAGATACCAGGGAAAAGACAAAAGTCATGGTGGATGGTGATTGGGCAGTGGGGGTGCCACTAGACACCAGGGGAAAACTTCCCTAATATGTGGATGGTGCTCCTTTTTTGAAGCTTTTTAAAGCTTATTGACTTGCTGAGAAAAACCCCAACAGGGGTTCTGCAGCTTTTTTAAGTTAGTGTCATGGTAGTGTATTTTTAGTACAGTTAGGGCTTGAAGTGTCTCAGCCCTGAAGCAAATCAGGGGTGCAGTCTTCAGTGGGGTTATCAACTCTAAAGCTCACCCCATTAGGTATGTATGCTTCTGGATTGTATAGAATGGGGTGAGCTTAAGGGTTGACAACCCCAATGAAAACTGCACCCCTGATTTGATTCAGGGTTGGGGGTGGGGTTTTAGGATTGCAAACCCTAAAGTCACATTTCCCTACTTTTGTTGCTTTAGCCTAAACCCTAAATGTTGCATTAATACAGTGTTTTGCAAAGAATCTCCTTACTATTTGAGATATTATAATTCTATCCTCATTTGTACGTGGGAGTGCAGGGCCTGGAAGGCCCTCTGCTCACATCCCTCCTAAGATGCATATGTATAAGTTGCTGTGGAAGCAGGGCACTGTGCTTGCACTTCTACTAAAACAGGAATTAACTTTTCAGTATAGCCTTCTTATTACCCCACCTCATTAACCTGGTAAAGAATATTTTGAAATCCCTGACAAAATGTGATTCTGTGCCACCACAATGCCATTGTGTGCCACAGGTATGAAAATACACTTTGGTCAGAGTTGGATAAATGACAGCTTTCACATTTACAAGGTGGTGTAAAGAGATGGTTATGTTGAAAATTTGGGGTCAACATATTTAAAATTGCCAAAGTTAAGAGCTACGATAGCACAGCAAATTTCAAGGTATGCACATAACTGCCATTTATACATATTTCTCCTCAAATGTTCAACATAGCAATCTTATGAACCCACCTCTTGAGCAAGGGTGATAAAATGTTCAAGTCCCAGCCAAAAGGTGATTTCACCAAGTGACCAAAAAAATCACCTTCTGGGATGGATCTGAATAATTCTGCTAACATTGTTTATGAGGTGGGGTGCCAAAAAGACCATGTTGAACATTTGGTTTACAAATATGCAGAAATGGCAAAGTTATGCACCAAAGTTGAAAACCCCACTGAAATACATTGAAGTGCACTTACCTTAGTTTCTCATATATCAGTCAGTTGTTCCAGCAAGATGTGTCTATGATCAGGGAGTGGATCCTCACCCTGGGACCTGTTCAGGTGAGTGAGGGTGTATGGTGGTGTTGGGGATATGGGGTGGGGGTCAGGGTGGGAGGGTAGGATCAGTGCGGGACATTTTCCTTTTTTTTACAGGTTAAAGAAAAAACATCAAGGGACCATCTTCTGTTTTTTCAAAGAGGACGGCCATCAGAAGGTGGGGGTTACTACTAGACAATAGGGAAAAGACAAAAGTCAAGGCAGACGGCAATTGGATGGTGGGAGGTACCACTAGATACCAGGAAAAGCTTCCCATATACTATACATAGACAGTGTTCTTTTTTTGAAGCTTTATAAAGCTTATTAACTTGCTGAGAAAAGCCCCAACAGGAGTTCTGCAGCTTTTTTAAGCTAGTATAGTGGTAGTATATTTTTATTTATTTATTTAGTTTTTGATAACCAGGTAGGTGTACTAGACACAAGAGTGACTATATAACCTGGGAGGTTATAAAGTGTCAACAATAAAACAGCAACAAATTGTGCAGCATCTTGTAGAAAGAAAAGATTACAAATATCAGATTGGCATAGGAAAAGAAGCAATACAGCTAAAATTGTAGGGAAAAAACAAGTAGTACAAGGTAAAGTTACAGATTCTGAATAACAAAATTGCAGCAGGCAAGGTGTACGGCATTAAAATATAAGTGCTGTATGCAATTTTACAGTTTTTTACAATTTTTACAGTTTTCATATAATCAGCTTGTAAAGTTGTATAGTTAATAAAGTTAGAGTCTGAAGTGTCTCAGAAGCAGGAGCTAGGTATTTTTAAGTAGTCAAGTAGTGTCCAAATGTGGAGTTCCTCTTAGTGCAGCCCCCAGTTTTAAACTGTGTGGAAATACCTCTATAGCAGCAGCAGTACAGAATGGGGTTAGTAATGGGGAATGCAGACTGGAGATTGAGTTCAGTTCCCTGATTGGTGGTAGCGAGTAAGATAACTTGGTGAGCACTCGGCACCAGGAGTCAGGAGAACTTTGTTGGACTGAATGCCTGGTGCAGCCTAAACTGGTAAACAGATACCGGTGGTGCAGTCGACTCCTGTTAGCAGGGGGACAGGACAGTGAGAATGGTCCTGATTGGGATTTCCAGGAGCAGAATTTATCTGTGCAGCTGGTGGGATTTAGAGCAGTTTGTTGTTCAGGGTTAAAGGGTATATCTTGGTCACCCTGTGGATTTATTGACTGTGGCTACCAGGTCTCAAGGATTTCAAGACCTGCAAGAGACAGAACTGTAAGCTGAACAGAGGAAGCAAGTCCAGAGATACTGAGAGAGTCAGTGGCTCACCTGTGTTTTTCTTCCCCTATTGATATTGCTACATAATCATTTTGGCAAACTCCAGCAGTGGCAGGGCTGGAGTTTAAGTTTTCATGTGCAGTTATTTCGTGATCTCTGCTTCTGTGATGGTCCTATTTCTGACATTGATTTAAACTGCATACCTTCAATAGTTGTCTTTTAAGACTGCATCTGTCTAATTTTAATGACACTGCAAAAGATCTGATAGATGTGGGGTGCCACTAGACACCAGGGAAACAGTTAAGTACAGTATATGGAGATGACGATCAGGGGTTCAGGGTGCCACTAAACACCAGGGAACCATTACAAATGATGGGGACGGTGATCGGAGGGATGAGGGGTGCCACTAGACACCAAGGAAACCTTCCAAAGTACAAAAGGCAATTGGAGCATGGGGGTGTCACTAGATGCTAGAGAAAAGATGGTAGCAAACAAAAAAGGATTTTCTTCTCATCAAAAAGGATGAAAGCCACAAAGATGGCATACTAGAGTGAGACCTACACATGTGGGTCATAGGGACCCTATTAGCTGGATTCAGCATTTAACTGTTGGAGAAATGCCTTGAAACATTGTTTTTTTAAGATGATAAATATTTTTTCATTACTCGTGATATGAAGATTTTATAATCTTTAAAAAAAGAACATTTCAAAGGTAGTTCTCCAACAGTTAAGTGCTGAATCCAGCTGACAGGGTCCTGATGACCAACATACATGTGTTGGTCAACCTCTACTATGCCATTTTTGTGGCTTTTCAGTTTTATTTTATTTTTATAAAAAAGGGAAAACAAGATGGCTGCACACAAAAAAACTCATGAAAAAGGATTCCCTAAACAAAAACTTCATGCAGCTATTTTGAAATGCTTATTGCACATGCTCAGAACCCCAATTTTTAAATAACAACAACTTTGGAACAGATTAATATTTCTTCACCACACCAGTGAAAGGCACTTCTGTGGGCCAAGCCCTTTCTAACCTGAAAATTTCAGATCAGAATTCCAAATCATCTGAGCGCTACACAATGGCAAAAAAACAGCAAAAAACAGCAATTTTCTGTGTTTTTTCACTATCCATATCTCAGAATCAGCACATCCAACCGGAACAAAACTTTTCATGTCATGAGATCTACCCCATGATACTGTGCATGCAAACCTCTGTGCAAATCTGTTTAATGGTTGCGAAGTTAGTAAAATGCAAAATTTGAGGTTTAACATAGAAACCCCTGCTCAACCCAAAATATAGTGGCCATCCCACGTCACTATAATATGCCTGGTAGTTAGCAATTCTTAGGCCTAGTGTAGCTGAGGCAAAAGTCCTTTTTTCCATTTTATTCAGTTTTCTAGATTCTTTGTCAAAAGGGAGTGAGCTCAGGTGGTTTGGTATTTTAGCTCTGTAGTGAGCTGCCATAATCAACACAGAGTTTGTTTTAAGCCATGAAGAATAATATGGCTTTGTACTAGGGGGAGGATATTGTTTATCTGCCATTCTGTGAACTGCAGGCAGTTGTTCAGGCCTATGCCAGGTAGCCAAAGTAGCAACCTCTGGAGCAGAACGCACTGGAGGAATAATCACCGTTGGAGAGGCAGAAACTTCCAAGAACTCATAAAGATTTTTCTTTGAAAAATTGTCATCCTCAGCCTGGAGCCTCAGTTTGGCCTGAACCTGTTTAATGAAGGCCTGAAATGAGGCATCTTCAGGGGGAGATCTAGGTGTATTTATCACTCTCCCTTCAGAATAAGAGGCTAGAGTGAAGCTTGAGCCAATCGCATCTTATTTCTCTTCCACAACTTCCATAGCCTTGTCATCCTCCCTATATTCTGGATTATATTCCAGTTTGTCATTGACATCTGCCAGTATAGGCAAAGAGTAGATGGGAGGGGAAGATGTGTGAGGAGGAAGCAATGATGGGTATCCCATCGATGGCAGCCTGTCTGAGCCCAGTTTTGAAGCAGGAGAGAAATATGGAAGTGTTGACAGTAAAGCCATTGATGAATCAGCCAGATGTGTCAACGGTGCAGGCACTGACGACAGTGGCAGTAAGTGGTGACACAGCTCCAACATTGTTTCACACAATGCCTGCAGATCAACGAAGTCCAAACAGGTCATCAATGGCTGAGACACTGACAGAACTATGCCCAACAGTGGAATAGGCTGTATGTCACCAACTGGGGAGGGCGAGCCAACATCGGTCCCCAATCTTGGTGTTTGTAAAACAGTCAGGGAAGGGTCAGCAGGACCGAAAGCCATAGTCTGGCCCCTATCTTTTTATGTGTACTTAACCCATTTTAGTGCTGAACAAGAACAGTCTAGAGAAGCATCTTTTTCCTTTCTGCAATTCTCCTTGTCTACGTGGTGATGTTTGTCTGCCAACTTCAATGACTTCTCTTTTTTCTTTGTCAACTCTGTAATGATCGCCATCAACTGCAGAGACTGACGGACTGACAGCGAGGCAGGAATGGGACCAGATGACGATGGAGAAGCCATATTCACCACAGCCTATTTTTCCATTTCTTGGATCAAAAGAAAGTTTTCTAAAGCATTCTGACAATGTCTTCTAGTTGCCTTATTAATGCCTAGGCAGATTGTGCTTGCTTCTGTGTTGTGGTTTGTACCAAGGCAATGGATACAAATGGAGTGGTCATTGTGTCTATAAATGTTAACACTGCTGCAATGGCAAAAGTGGAATAGCAGTTCTTTCTCCATTCTTGGCATCAAATATATAGTATGTTTAAAATAACAAACAGAAGATGGTATACAGCAACCGTGAAACACTTGCAAAAATTCAATGGTGTTCTTCAGCAGTGGTGGATTGATGAGCAGTTGATGGTAGGAGAAAGAATAGAATCATACTAGGGATGCTGATGAGATACAGCTGTCCATGAGGCAGGTCGATGTGAGTGGCCCCAGCCTGCAAAAAAGTTTCCGGGTGGTCTTGATCACAACAGCTTACAGTTCCATGATATGGCTCAATGGAGGCAGATATCCTCGAAGATGATCTCTCCTTCACACTCTACTCCACCAAATAATGTTTTGCACTCATTGTGTGAGGAATTAGTTTGCTTTTTCTTTATAAGGTTGATATTATCTGCTCCAACATCCCCTACCCCTCTTCCTGACGTGTCTTCACACTCAGCATTCCATGTCCCTCCCTTCCTCCTTCTCCCACCCTCTGTTCCGTCCCTTCCATGACAACAATACCAATGTTATCATTAAAATAAAAAGACCATCTCTACCCTTAATCATATTCTTTTTTATTTGTTATCCTCTTTTCTCTCTACCCATGCCCCTTATATTGCTTTAATTACAGTACCAACTATTCATTTGCCTCTGGAACTTTCTTTGGCTCACTCAGATCTGCCTCTGTCTCCTGTTTCTCAGAAAATCCTCTGTCAGCCATGTATGTCTCTTCAGTTATTTTCCAAGGCTCTCATCTTTCTTTTTTTTCTCAGCAAAGGCATCAAAAGGTGTCATTATCACTCTCCCCTTTTACTTCCTCTGTTTCTATAACACTCTGGAGCAATTTAAGCCCAGCTTTGACCCTGTCCACAGCATGGCACCTGCTCTTGCCTACAGTATGTTGTTCTTGTCCAGGGCCACTGGAAAATTGCACCCACATTTTTCCACAATATCCACAATTTTCACTATTCTCCACACAAAATCCACAATTTCTTCCAGTTTCTTGCATTTATTTAATTGTTGACTGAAATTGTATAAAAATATTAAATTCTCAAGGAAATCTACTCAAATATGCTAGCAATGTAGTACACAGACTTGGATTTGGACAAAACAATACAGTGTGAGGTGAGAAGGAGTCCAATGTGACTCTGCTTTCACGTGATTCATTTCCCTGCTTTGGTTTCAAACTCCTCTGGATATGCATATGTATACTTGAGCACTTAAAATCTGTTTTGAAGAAGAGTATCAGAAAACTGTTTTTTGCTGCCACAGAGACGAAATCAATAGGTGTCAGAAGAGGTGTAAAGTGTCCCATTCATCTAAATGAAGCATTAGCTACAATGCTTGCTTTTGAGTGGGAGGGTAGATATTCCTTGTATACATACTTTTATTCTGAATGGATTTTGATTCAGATGTGTAAGGAGTTTGGATAGCTCTGCTGCTTGTAAACTTGAATGTGCTTCTGAGGGGGTTGGTAATAGTGATCCCTTACTTGATAATCTGCCACAACTACATGCTCACATACAAAGTCTACAAAAAAAAACATTTTTGGAAACATGCTGATAAAACAGGTTAAGTATATTTAAACATTTACACTGCAACCCACACAAAATAAGTGCCACATATTTAAAAATATTGTATGATATAGTGAAAAGCTATTGGTATGATTTAATACTTTTATCATAGGATTTTAAAAAGTGTTTGTACCTACAGTGCCACAGGACACAGAAGGTAAAAGTAAACGGAGTCCACTCCGAAGAAAGAGGGGTTACTAGTGGGGTACCACAGTGTTCAGTACTGGGTCTGGTCCTTTTTAATGTCTTTATAAATGACATTGCAGAGGGACTGGAAGGAAGAGTATGTATCTTTGCAGAGGACACAAAGATCTGCAACAGGGTTGATACACGGAGGGGGGGTGGAAAGGATGAGAAGGGACTTGGCAAGGTTGGAGGAATGGTCAGAAGTATGGTAGCTTAGATTCAATGCAAAGAAGGCAGAATTTTTCCTTATCAGGTCAACAAAAACTAAATAAATAAATAAGGTAATGCACCTGGGAAACAAACACCCGGGGAAAAAAACACAATGGGCCGGGAGGTAGTAACAACAACAAGCATGCCAATGCCAAATGTTTGCTTGCTGGTATTAGCATTGGAAATGCAGGAGTTAGAGAGATGCAGAATAGGAATGGCAGTGAAGTATTGAACTTCATGCCAACCCCACCTCCACCCTGCGGAGACAGACAGGCAGTGGGGTATGCGTTTGGGTCATCGCCCATAACGTTCATGCCATTTCACCTCACCCTATCCTGCAGACACTGACACATGTTGATGTGTGCCTTGGGATGTTTGGCTTTACAGTCACCCTATTCCATAAGGACATATGCTGAAATGGGTACAGTATAGGAGAATGGGGTAAACTCTGTGGCCAAGGATTCCAAGGCACACCTTGATGCCTGTCACTGGCTGCAGGGTGGGGGGTGGGGTTGGGATGGCATGAGCATTAAAGTTGGCAATCCAAAGGCACACCTCTGTTACCTTTCAGTCTGTACAGGGTGGGATGTTACGGTTAGAAACCTGGCCTTTTTGTGACCCCCACCACATGAAAGCATTTGGGACCTTTTCTCATGAACAGTGGAAGTGTGATTTTGCTAATGTGTCCTGAACTTTGAGTTCCCACAGCGACCATGCCATTCTGTGCCAGACGTATGAAACTCAGATTGGGTAGGATGTGAAGAATCACAGCTGTACCATTCATAGGGAGGTGTGAAGAGATGGCAATGTTGAAATTCTGTAGTGAAAATATTAAAAATGCTTGAACTTCCGAGCGTAGGTGGAAACTGCGCAATGCATGTGCGTAACACAGTCATTTAGTGGAATTATTTCACCAAATTTTCAACATAGGCATTTTGTGACCTCTGCTCATGAACATTGTCACTATGATTTTCTTAATCTGTCTCGAACATTGATTTCCCACAGTGACTGTGCTATTCTGTGCAAGATGAGTAAATGCATATTTTGGGCAGGATATGAAAAATGACAGCTGTACTGTTCATAAGGAGGTGTGAAAAAATGCCAATGTTGAAAATCTGCTGTGAAAGTATTACAAATGCACACAATTAGAGGGTGTGTGGAAACTGCACAACATGCACTTGTAACACAGTCATTTTATGGACTTTTGTCACTAAATTTTCAACATAGGTATTTTAGCACCTCTGCTCACGAACAGTGTCACTCTGATTTTTTTAGTCTGTCCTGAACATTGACTTCCCACAGCGACTGTGCTATTGTGTGCTGGAAGTGCAAAAACACATTTCGGCCAGGATGTGAAAAATGACAGCTGTACTGTTCATAAAGAGGTCTAAAAAATGCCAATGTTGAACATCTGGAGTGAAAATTCTACAAATTTGCGAAGTTACAAGGGTGCGTGGAAACTGCACAATGCACGCTCATAACACAGTCATTTTATGGATGTTTGTCACCATATTTTCAACACAGGCATTTTAGGACCTCTGCTCATTAACAGAGCCACTGTGGTTTTCTTAATCTGTCCCAAACACTGATTTTCCACAGCGACCACACTATTCTGTGCCGGAAGTGCGAAAACACATTTTGGCAAAGATGTGAAAAATGACAGTTGTACTGTTCATAAGGAGGTGTGAAAAAAGCCAATGTTGAAAATCTGGAGTGAAAATATTACAAATTTGTGAAGTTACAAGGGTGCGTGGAAACTGCACAACGCAGGCTTGTAACACAGTCATTTTACGGACTTTCATCACCAAATTTTCAACATAGGCATTTTAGCACCTCTGCTCATGAACAGTGTCACTGTGATTTTCTTAATGTGTCCCAAACACTGATTTCCCACAGCGACCATGCTAATCTGTGCTGGAAGTGTGAAAACACAAATTAGCACGGTTACAAAAGTTACATAAAGTTTCTCATCTGCTCCATGGTGAAAAAAATCTACCTTGGCCTTGCATCTTCTGGAGTCTCAACTCTGTTACAACACTGAACCAACAAATGGTGCCTTTGGAGATCCACGCTACAGCTACTGAAAGTCCCCCACTGTCACACTTCACAGGGACAACGCTCTTTTGCTTATCAAGCACCACTCTGGTTCAATGGCCTCAGCCCCACCATCTCCTCTGCCCCGACAATTGGTATGTTTAAAACTAGGCTCCGGGACTATCTCAATACCAACAGCTCCTGTGAGTGTCCAACTAAACCTTGTTTCTCCACTTCCCTGCCTGCTCTAGTGGTCCCCCCCTCCCTTCCTCACTGGATTCTACCCTCACATCTTGGTATACCTAATGCTGCACTTTTCACCCTCTCCCCACCCTACCTACAATTCTTCTTCCCCCTCTCCCCCCTCCGCTCTTCCCTCTCCCTATGATTCCAGCACTTCTCATTTCCTGTCTGTTTTCTCCGACAAATGCTGCTGGCTGCCTTGCTTACAATGTTACCCTTGAATTGTATTAATCTGCAACCTGTTTGCAATGTCCACATTGTTGTAATGTTTGTCGTGATGTTCCCCATAATTTGTATTTCACTGACATGGAACCTTTGTAAAAGAGCCTTGGCTGAAAGGTATTTGTAATCCTAGACTTTATAAATAAAAATAAATAAATAAAAACAAATACAAGTGTACGTAGAAACTGTGCAACGCACACTCATAAAATAGTATTTTTTTGGATTTTTTCACCAAATTTGCAATATAGGCTTTTTGAGAGCCTATCTC
The DNA here is from genome assembly GCA_016271365.2 of Neoceratodus forsteri. Taxonomy (NCBI): domain Eukaryota; kingdom Metazoa; phylum Chordata; order Ceratodontiformes; family Ceratodontidae; genus Neoceratodus; species Neoceratodus forsteri. The sequence goes on from CM057449.1 coordinate 993,696,036, forward strand.
ATGAACAGTGACACAGTCATTTCGTTATTCGGTCCTGAAAGGTGATTCCATGCAGTGACCACAAAATCACCTTTTGGGACTGAATAACGCCATGCCAGTGACTGTATTCATGAGGAGGGGTCCTAATAACCCCATGTTGAAAATATGGTGCCAAAAGTCAAAAAAATGGCCACAATATCCACATAAGTTGAAAAAACCCTATTTATGCCATCATACAGCTTACAGTCATTTCTTCAGTTCGTGGTCAGCTTTGAAGACATGTTCCCAGTCCACCGAAGATCACTGCACCAGGCTCCGGAGGTAAGTATGGGGTGGGTGTGTGTGTGAGGAGCTGGGTTTGCAGAGGGTGGGTGTGGGTTGGGGAAGGGGGCAGGAGATACTGTGAGGGACCATTTTCTTTGTTTCAGGGACACAACTTAAATAAAAGATGTCGCTGGAGGGTTGGTTTTTTTTTTTGCAGGCTTCCTATGTGCACACTGGGGTGGGCTCCCAGTGTGCCACCTGCATTTTGGGGTGGGAGGACTGACGCTGACAGGGATTGGGCAACCCGTCGGTACAGAAATGTGTGTGTCTGGGAGGGGCATGACGCCAAGGGGGATTGGGCATCCCTTCGGCACACAACAAATGGGGGGGGCATTATGCCGACGGGGACTGGGCTCCCCCATCAGAAAATGAACTGGGTCGGGGGCATGCCAACAGGGGGATTGGGCACACCCATCAGCTTTCATGGGGCTTACCACTGCCATGTTTAGGGAAATGTTACACCAGGCAAGGTACTGCCCTGCAATGACGGGTTGCTCCCTCAATGCAGGGGAATGGCTGATGCTGCAATGACGAGGAGGCCCCTCATTGCAGCAGCCAAATCATTTCAAGTTGGTGGTACTTCTGCTGAACCAGTGTCATCAGGACACTGGGCCTGCATTGAGTGAACAGTGCCATGCCCACAAATGCAGTGCCGGCATTGGCTGCCACAGTGCCGCACCCCCACAACCCACTTCTCTCCTAAGCTGCCACATTATATCGCTTTTGCACATGCGCAAGCAAAACATAAAAATGGGAAAGGGACCTGGGGGTAGTCAAAGCAGATGACCTAAAGGTTAGCAAGCAATGTGAGAAGGCAGTAGGGATGGCTGGGGGGATACTGGGATGTATAGGGAGAGGCATCACTAGTAGAAAACAAAAAGTTGTTATGCCTGACCACGTGATGCCACTGACGGGCTAGCAGCTCTGGGAACCGACTCCCACCTCAGCTCTTATAATCTACTAAATTTCTATGACTTTATTTCCTTAATTGTACTTGTCTACTCATCAGTCAACTTCTGATAGCCTCCTGAATCAACTGAAGTGAAGTTGGATATGATTCAAGGCTTTTTTGAAGCAGATCGAGTCATTCAATTCTCAAGGCCTACCTGTGGTATGGAGGCAGAAATGCGCCAGGCAACTCCCCTGCACATTCCGCCGCTGACACCCGAAAAAAACCCAAAACGCTCCAGAGGACAACCGGGCGCAGTCTCTAAAGCTACTACATCCTCGACTTCTGCAGAAGCTTCGGCTCCCCTAACTGAGCAGAGATTCATGGAAGAACTGCAGCCGTTCTGCACAGCTCTTCAGGATCTCCCCTTGGTGCTAAAATCAATGCAAGGGGATCTTACAGATGCAACCAGAGCCATCAAGGATGTGGCGGCCAGGACAACATCGCTGGAGGGCTGGAAAGCCTCAATTGAGCCGGAACACCCTGCAATGTGACAAAAACTGCACCGTATGGAAGCCAAGCTGGAAGACCTGGAAGGCCGAAGTCACCGCAACAACATCCTCATCTTCGGCCTTCCAGAAGACACTGAAGGAACTGCATCAATCATTTTTCTACAGAGGATGCTCACTAAAATAGCCGGGCCATCTCCCAACAATACCTCATACGTAATAGAGAGGGCCCATTGCTCTCTTAGACCCAAGTTAGCTGCAGGGAAGCCACCAAAACCCCTCATACTTAAATTTCTCAATTACCTGGACAAAACGCTCGTCTTGGGGCAAGTCAGGGATCTCCAGGAGATTTTGTGGGAAGGCCAGCAGCTGCGGTTCACCCAAGATCTTCCAGCAGCTATTCGGCAGCAGAGGGCAGCATATCATCCAATAGTTACCAAATTGATCGCAGCTGGTATAAAATACAAGGTGCAGTATCCATTGAGGATCTCCATTTATTATAATAACATCTGGCAAAGCTTTGACACCGCGGAGCAAGCTCTTTCTGAACTTCAGTCCTTGATTCCAGATTTGTTCAAGCTACACTGAAATCCAGTGCTGAGCTTCAGTTAACTAGCACAAATGTGTGACGAAGCTCCCTGTGCCTTTCTTTGCCAGGCGAGGGCGCCGGAGCACTACATTTGAGCTTATTCCTGGCTCATGGCTTAACATACAGTTTTGGTTCTTTTTTTTTTATTCATCTTTCATTCTCCCAATATAGCCATTTTAGCAATGCTATGATATAGAGCCAAGGCTCCAGATTTACTTTGACATTCCTGACTCAGGTTAATGAAGCTCTGATTTGTGGGTGCGAGTCAAAGACAGACCCCCCCTTTTCTTTTTCTTTCTCCTATGATGAAGGACGAAATAAAAGTTTTTAATTTCTGGAGACCCAATTAGCACGTCCATCTCAAGAGAGGGTCTTATTTCTCAGCATTACTACAGTATAATTGTTATTTACCAATGTAGACAATTGCAGTTCCATTGTTTCAGCATTTTAAAGTTATGAAGTTATGATGTTTTGATATTATTAGAAGAGTTGGGGTGGGGAGGGGCAATCTGAACTCTGCAACCTTAGAAGGGTGTTACGAATCAGAGTAAGGGGTTGGGGGTACTCGCAGCTTTTTACTTTGCTCTTTCTTGGACAGTCATTTTGTTTTGTTGTTCTTCTTCTGGATTGCTCTCATGCAACCCAAGCTGTAGGACAACCCTTAATGGGAATGTCCAAAATTGCTGTGAGTATGGGGTTTTGGGGGATAGGTGGAGGAGACAGGAAGAAAAGAGGGGCTGCTAAGGGAAAGATAAAGGGTGGGAGAGCTCAAGAATGCAGTGAGATAGGGTCTTTTTAATTTTTTTTCCTCTAGCCTGAAAATTCTGTTCTTCCAGGCCTCTTGGCCAAATACTGGCAAAAAATCTCATCATGATGGTTACTTATAAAGTGTGTTCATGGAATGTGAAGGGAACCCAGTCTCTGGTTAAATGTGCCAAGATACTGCTACACCTCCACAAGTTAGATACAGATGTGGCGTTTCTTCAAGAAACCCATTTGCCTCCCTCCCAGGTCCTACAGTTCAGAAGGTCCTGGGTGAGCCAAGCTTTAGGGAGTGGACCTGACACCCATAAAGGGGGAGTAGCAATTCTTATAGCACGACGGATACCCTTCCATTTATTGGACACTGTTTTAGACCACCAACATAGATATATTTTGATTAAGGCCTTATTAGGCCACTCTGAGGTGGTACTCGGTTCCGTATATGGCCCTAATACAGAGGAACCTTCCTTTTTCATTTCTCTCATGAATAACTTGATCCCATGGTCCTCCCTTCCCATTGTACTGGGTGGCAACTGGAATCTGTTTTTTTTCAACATCCTGGATCGATCAAGAGGACATCATTTGTCTCTCTCCCTTGTCTTTCTCCCTCCTGCACAAATTGCCATCAGAGAAATGATGGACTCCGTTGGTCTAATAGACCCCTGGAGGGCTCTCTTCCCTCGCTAGAGGGAATATTCCTTTCATTCTATTCCCCATAACTCGTTTTCCTGACTCAGTTATTTTCTTCTAGACACTGGGCACCTTTCATCAGTTTCATCCTGCAACTACCTCCCTAAAGTGATCTCAGATCATCATTCCACTTTGTTATCTTGGAGTTCTGGTCCACCTCTCTCCAAAGACAAGGTATGGAGATTTAACAGCCAATTGTTTCGATCAGAGCATCTGATATCCAGACTCACAGATTTTATTACTAATATTCTCAGCATTAACACCCCCACTATGCCCAAGCTAGATATTCTATGAGGAGCTCTTAAATGTTCACTGCAGGGGGAAATTATTCGTCATGCCACAATAAAAAAAAAGATTACCTCCAAAGTAACCTCCGCTTTACTACAAGACATTAGGAGTTTGGAATTATTACTCTCCACCGATCCCACCTTAGAGAAGCTGAATGCCTTAGAAATTCTCAGAGCCCATTACAATTCAATTCTAACTGAAAAAGCAGAACATCTTCTTGTAAGCTCCAAAATTCACTACTTTGACCAGGGGGACAAGGCAGGCAAACTCTTGGCTCTGCGCCTCAAGACACAGGTCTCCAATAGAATTGTCCCATGTATTCAAAGTTCTGAAGGGCACATTGTTTCTTCCCCTACAGACATAGTAAACTGTTTCCAAGAGTACTATAAAACTTCATACTCTTAATCTTCTTCTGTTTTTCACCCATCAGCGGTAGATCAGTTTTTGCAGATGGTCCAACTTCCTCAACTTGATGCTAGTCAGGCAGACTCGCTTAAGACGCCTATTTCCCAGGATGAAATAAAGCTGGCCATCGATTCACTTCCCTTAGACAAGGCCCCAGGACCAGACGGATACACCACAGAATTCTATAAACTCTTTAAAGCATAAGTAGTACCAGTTCTTCTAGATTCTTATAATTATATGTTTAATCATGGTATTTCAGATTCCTCTCTGCTGGACGCCACAGTTGTGGTACTTTCCAAACCTGATAGGGACCCACTTCAAATCACTAACTACCACTCTATTTCTCTAATTAATGTTGATATGAAGATACTTGCTAAGATCCTGGCTACAAGGTTGACTAAAGTGTGGCAAGGTCTCATAAGTAGATTTTGTTGTAGGTAGGGTGTCCTCCGATCACATGCGTAAATTGGCCTACCTGATCTCTGCATCCAGGGATTCCCAAATTCCATCTGCCTTGGTCTCCCTGGATGCAGAGAAAGCATTTGATATGGTTTCCTGGGACTATTTATTTTACCTGCTACCCCGCTTTAACATGCCGGCACAATACATCAAATGGATAAAGATTCTCTATACACAACCCTCCGCATGAGTACTCTGTAATGGCCACTTATCACAACCCTTCACTCTGTAGCAAGGTACCAGACGGGGTGCACACTTTCCCCTTTTCTGTTTGATTTATATTTAGAACTGCTCATCAGACATATCAACAATTCCCCCAATATTTCTGGCATACCTATCAGTCCATATCAGTATAAACTCTCGGTATATGCCGATGAAATACTGCTGCATGTTTCATATCCCTCCACATTGGTCACTGCCGCACTCGAACTTATCACGGAATTTGGCAAATTCTCTAACTATTAGCTCAATATAACTAAGACGGAACTAATGCCTCTAAATACCTACACGTTCTCAGCAGATGTCTCTCATCTGGGGCTCCATTGGACTAAGGATAAATTAATATATTTGGGGATATACCTCTCCTGTTCCGAAGTCAAGTTGAAGCAATACAATCTTAACAAAATTCTTGCTCAAATTAAAATAGACCTCTCCCGCTGGATCTTGCTTCCTCTCTCCCTCTGGGGATGCATAAATGTAGTGAAAATGAATGTTCTCCCTTGGCTATTGTACCCCTTACAGATGATGTCTCTCTTCTTACCTAAAATTTGGTTTACGCAAATTCACAGACTAATATCTAATTTTTTATGGAGTGGCATGACACCTCAGTGGGCTCTCTTTAAACTACACAGGAGTAGAGAGAAGGGAGGCCTACAACTACCAGATCTTCTCCTATATCATTTCTCCATTACATGTTCAGTCCTCACATTCTGGTTGAAGGCCAGGATGCCTGCCAACCAGACACAATATCACCCTTTGTGGCTTCAAATAGAAAAGTCTCTCACCTCCTTATGCAGTATAACTCTGATACTCTCATATGTACTCCTTTCAAGAATCTACCCAAAAGTCTTCGGGACTTACGCATTGGGACAACACTTTGAGTGCATGCCCAACTTTGCAATGCATTCCAGATATCCTTGGTAAGAGATGTCTCCTAACCCATATGTTGTAATCTCAACTTCAAGATCGGAGGATTGCCCCTCCCATACAATTTTTGGCCAGGGAATACCCAACTTAAAGTCATAGACTTACTACAAGAGTATAAACTGATGTCATTCCAAACAGCCTGTGTACAGTTTAAGCTCCCCAAATCTTTCTGCTTCAAATACATTCAATTACAACACATGTTACTACAACATTTTGGGTCAGGGCCTTGGGAACAGAATCTAGCAGGTCCGCTTCTCCCGGCCGTCTCTAACTTACCTTCATCTCACCTCATTTCTTTTCTCTTTCGCCTCTTAAGGGATGGTATGGAAGAGCTGCAAGGTGCACCACACTACTTATGGGACCAGGTACTGCCCTCAGACTCCCTAACACCATGACCATGGTCCAAAATCTGGTCACAACTATGTGAAGATGTGAAGTGGATCAGATACCACATACTACAATTTTATGTTCTACATGACTTGTATTATACCCCGGCCAGGCTTTATCAAATGGGGAAGCTTCCTTCTAATCTTTGTTCACAGTGTAAGGAATGTCCTGGTACACTACTGCATATTCTATGGGACTGTAATAAAGTTACATTCTTCTGGACCGCCATTAAATCTAAATCGGATCCTCTCTTAGGTCTCTCAGAAGCCTTTAAACCAGAAATCTGCATAGTAGGGGATTACGGGGGACTTTTGATTGGCAATCAACATAAACACATGGCACTAATATCTCTATGTGCCAAGAAAGTAATCATGCAGCACTGGTTGGACCAGAGCATTCCTACTTACACAGAGTGGTTGACAGAGATACTCTTTGCCTTACAAGCAGAATGCACCATCGCTCATATAACAAAAAGGCCACATTATTATCAGAAAGTATGGGCCCCCTTACATACCTTAAGAACCATCGAACTGAATAAAGCTCAGACTACACCAGTTCTAAACAGTTACTACAATAAAAGCCAACATTATCTTCAGGCACTTCCCAGCAATCGCATCCAGGGTCAATACATCCTCAGATCAACCCTACTGCATACCTGAGGGTGGGCGGATGGAGGGAATGGGCAGATCGGGGGAAGAGAATAGGAAGATAAATAAATGCATGTTTCTTAAGTCTAGGAGTGATCTGTATAGAGAAATATAATTTTATCTATTAACTATTAGATTTCTATGTGAATATCTATCACTGTAGAATCTCTCCATCTTATATACCGCGTTTGTTAAAATGGAATGTGTAACAATCTCTTCTTTATGTCTGTAACAATTGATATGTAAATTCTTCCTAATAATAAAGCACAGTCAATTTGAAAAAAAAAAAGAAACTTGTTATGCCTCTGTACAGACAGCTGGTGAGACCCCATCTGGAGTACTGCATGCAGTTCTGGAGACCCCATCTCCACAAGGGACATAGACAGAATGGAGGCAGTACAGAGGAGGGCAACTAAAATGGTGCAGGGTCTGCAACAGAAGCCATATGAAGAGAGACTAAGGGAGCTTAATATGTATACCTTTGAGGAAAGGAGGGAGAGGGGGTACATGATAGAAACTTTGGCACCTCAAGGAATCAACAAAGTCCAAGAGGGTAGCATCTTTCAGAAAAAGAGATGTGCAAGATCAAGGGTACACAATTTGAAGATAGAGGGGGGTAGCTCAGGGGCAAGGTGAGGAAGTATTTTTTCACAGAGAGGTTGGTGGATGCATGGAATGGCCTTCCTGAGGAGGTTGTGGGGTCAAAAACAGTGGGAGAATTCAGTAATGCATGAGACAAACATAAGGCAATTCTTGTGGGGGGGGGTAGGAAGAAATAGGCTGTTGGTTAACTAGGATCTGCAGCTTATCCAGTAGGTAGGGAAATGGGCAGACTAGGTGGGCCAAGCGGTCTTTATCTGTCACCAAAGTCTATGTTTCTAGTGCTGATTAAGAACAGCAATTATTTTAACAAAATACACACGTTTTTTTTAACTAGAACTTTATTAGGCACCCCAGTTATCTGTGTGTGTGTATATATATATATATATATATATTTTTTTTTTCTTGTACAAAGTAAGTATTTATTAAACAGACTTCATTATTTATTATCTAGAAACTGGCAAAATATGTTTTTTGGGTTTATTCAATACTCATTGACTGTGAATTACTAAATAAAATCTGATTAGCACTGCATGAGTTAGATGCCTTTCTGTTTTAGAAGATATGCTACATAATGCCTAATTTGCAATTCTTTTAAAAAACACAAACCTTTCTTCATATTGAGAACATATACAAGTGGCAATACATTTATCTAACAATTTATGTGATCAATACATACTGCAGCAAACAGTAAAATATTTATTAGGGAGTGCTGGGGATGTATAGTGAATCCCTGCAATTTTCCTGCAATTTTTGTAAGGGTCTCTGCATTTTTTTGGTAACATTTTCCACAATTTTTCAGTGGCCCTGTTTATGACTTCTTTTTCTCATTTGGAAATGTCTCTCATTCTAGGGAAACTGTATGGCTCATTGGATTGGTAATGGCTTATGGAGCCTTTCCCCATTAGGTCATTAATTCAAATCTAGTGGAGATCAGAAATAGTTTGGTAGTGACAAAAACATAAATAGAACCAAAGTAATCTAAGCCCCCGCTTTTGAAAGGGGACTATCAAGTCCTCCCCATCATTTTCAGGCATAAAGTTGGCAGTTGGGCCAACCCTGGGGGGGGTTCTCCCCCCGGCTGCTATAAAAGGAAAGGGGGGTGGGGATAGAAGGAGGGGGCTGGGGGAGAAGAGCTAGTGCAAGTGGGGCTGAGGGTTCAAGCCCCAGCCTGGGAGTGGCGGTATGCTGTCTGTGGCATGGTTCCGCACTTGGGTGTTTGCGGGGTGGGTATTCAGGTTGAAGAGACCAAGGAATGGGGGTCTCGTGGGTATTTTTGGGAGTCAACATCCTGAAGGAAAGAAAAACTCAGGCTCACTGGTGCTGGGCATAATGGGGTAGGCCTAGGGGCCTAAATCCATTTTGAATGAGTTGGCAGTGGGGATGCAGCAGTAATGTCAGTGCAGTGGCGTGGCTTCAAGGGCAGTGGCAGGGCCTCTTGGAGCTGCAACCAGTGTAGCACACTGCCAAGAGTGGATGGGTGGCCTGCATGAGATCTCGTACTGTTGGACCTCCTGTGCCCATGTCTGGGGCAGGTTCCGACTTAGGCCCACATAAAATTATCTATAAAAAACTAGACAGCGATTATCTCTAATCTTATTGGTACATCTGATCTGGCTTTCATCACTGAGATCTGGCTGAATGAGAATGCTGGCCCAGTATTGGAATCAACAATTCTGGCCAGGTACTCGGTGATACACAACCCAAGAAAGGATTGTAGGTGTGGGGTAGTTGCCATTTGTTTCAAGTCAGACCTGAGCCTTGTAGCCATCCCAGTGGGAGAGACCAGAGCCTTTAGTATCATGGTTGCAGGTGTAGATTGCAGGATTCTTCTCATTTACTGTCCACCCAGTGGTGAGAAAGAATTTCTGCAGGAAGTCGCAGACTTTGTCATCGACCAGGTGCTGCAGTACTTCAGATGGATAATTCTGGGGGATTTCAGTGCCTGGGTCGATGATGAACTCTTGCAGTTTGGACAAGACTTCCTCCAACTAATGAGTTTATTGGGCCTTACACAGGTAGTTACCTCTGCAACTCATATTCACTGTCATTCCCTGGACCCAGTCTTCTTACTAGGGATGGAGATTGATAGTGGAACCAGTTGGTTGGTTGGTCGGACCATCATACTATAAGGTTCAGGTTCAAGGCACCCCCCAACAGACCTGTCTCTATGGAGGTGGTCCAGTACAACCCTTTAAGGGGTTTGACCCCAGATGGTCTTGTGGAGGTGCTGGATCAATCAGGCATGATGAGTGTATGCAAGGAGCTGGGGGAACTGGTACTATCCTATAATAAGGCAGTGACTGGGGCCCTCGACTCCTTAGCTGCTGTCCATGTTCACCCCCTCTCCCTTCGCCAGAAGTCTCCATGGTTTGATGGGACTTTATTTATTTATTTATTTATTTATTAGCTTTTCGTAACTGGATAAGTGCGCTAGGCAACAGACCTGCCTATTTTCAGGCACGACCCGGGAGAGCACAGGACACTGGTTACAATATGCAGAAATGCACAGACATAATATAGGTGTGCAGGAGCAAAACAAGATATACATTGGGTAGCACAGTAATAGTTACATAAGGCTCCTTTGAAGGAGATGAGGTTAAGGAGTCAAAGGTTGGAGTGGCATTGGCAGAAATCAGGTCTGGAGGGTGACAAAATTAGATTGATGGTCCATTATAAAAACTATCAATTGCAACCACCTATAAGAAGTCAGAGTTCCTATCCAAGGAGATTGCTGCAGCAAAGAATCAACCAACTCAGCTCTTCCGGACTGTTGACAGGTTGTGCAATCCAACCTGCCTTTGTTCATGGGGAGCCTTTTCAGAGGCTAGATGTGACAAGTTTGCTTGGTTCTTTGCCAATATGATTGCCACCATCAGGTCTGAGATCAAATCAGCGTCCTCTAATAGACTTTGCAGTAATCGGCAAGAGGTTGCAAGCACCCTGCCTGTCAGGTCGGACTTCAGCCAGTTGGCGATTGTAGACATTGTGCAGGTCATCTAGGGACTTTGCCCGACTTACTGTAGTTTTGACCCAGGCCCTATGCACCTCCTAGTGGGGTGTGTTGAAGTCATCAGGCCAGTTCTTGCTGGGATAGTCCGGTCTCCACTTGAGACAGGGGTGTTTCCAGACCCTCTGAAGGAGGGGATAGTAGTACGACTCCTGAAGAAAGCTTCTGTAGATCTAGACTGTCTAGCAAACTACAGATCTGTCTCTAACCTGCCTTTTGTGGGCAAGATTATTGAGAAGGTGGTTGCAGCACAACTGGATGACCATTTGACAGCTCATGATGTCTATGATCCTCTCCAATCTGGTTTCAGGAAGAGGCATAGTACCAAGACTGCCCATGTTCTGGTACTGAATGATCTCCTGATAGTGAGGGATAGAGGGAGTCATTCCATTTTAGTTCTCCTCAACCTCTCTGTAGTGTTTGACACTGTAGACAATGGGGTGTTGCTGGAACACCTGCGGATCGTCTGTGGACTGTCTGCTACAGTATTCAGGTGGTTTAGATTGCTTCTCACTGGCAATACACAGAGAGTAGTGTCAGGGATTTATTCCTCAGCTTCTCTCCCCATCATGTGGGGTTCCACAGGGCTCCAATTTATCCCTCATGTTGTTTACAGAGTATATGCTACCACTGGAAGACATTATAAGGTGGTATGGGCTGAGTTTTCACTGCTATGCAGATGATACTCAGCTCTACATGTCCTTTGTGCCTGAGCAGGGTGTGGCAGTCTTGGTCTTTAACAACTGCCTCTACGAGATTCAGGGTTGAATGAGTGCCAACTGGTTGAAGTTGAACTCTGACAAGACCAAGTTGTTAGTAGTAGAACCAGGTCGCCAAGGCCTGGGATTGCAAGTGGGTCAACTGTCTGGGCTTTGGCTCAGAGGTGACCAGCTGCTTACCTCAAACTAGGTGCAAAATCTTGTTTTCAACAGTGGCCTGACATTAAAATCACAGGTGTTAGTAGTTGTAAAGACCTCATTTTATCATCTGAGGAACATCACTTGGATCAAGCACCTGGTTCCATCTGGCAATATGAAAATGCTGGCTCATGCCTTTGTAACTTCATACCTTCATTACTGCAATGCCTTATACCTAGGGCTACTGGGGGTTGATATCTGCCAATTGCAGCTAGTGCGGAATGCGGCAGCCAGGTTGTTGACTAGCTTTCCGAGATCTTGCCACATCACTCCTGTGCTCTGTGGCCTGCACTGGCTGCCGGTATATTGGCAGATCACCTTCAAGATCAGGTTGCTGACCTATAAAGCCCTACATGGACAGGGACCTGGCTACTTACAAGATCTTCTATGCCCCCAGTGCCCCCTCTGCCCACTCCACTCTGCCAGTGAGGGATTGCTAGAGGTTCCCAAGGTTTGATTAAAGACCTCTGAAGCATGCACCTTTGTGGCCCCAACCCTGTGGAACGCTCTACTTCATTGGATCAGAAAGTGCCTGACCACTGACAAGTTTTAAAACTGAATTAAAGATGTATTTGTTCAGCCAGGCATTTCCTGACAGAAATTAGTCTAGTTGTACCATCATCAGATTTATCTTAAGATTATGCTTATATTCTGTTTATATTTATTGATGTTTATATTAATTGAATTAATTTTAGAATGTAAAGCACTTTGATCAAATGGAATTGCGCTGATAAAGTATGATTGATTGATTGATTGACTGATCGATTGAATGAAAGTGCAGGAGGCTGGTGTAACTAGAAGGAGGGAGCTGTGCTCACTTGTTTGGGAAATCCTGCTGGTAGAAAGAGGAGGCCTTGGGCCCAAGGGATCATCCTTGGATGGCTGACACCAAGCTGTGTCTAGTAAAGGGGTTATTCTGGTTCAGCTCTATCGTCCCACGGATGCCAGTGTTTTTGGCAAGCATTGTGATAAAGTTGGAGCTTTTTTGGCTCTAAAGCATTGTGGAGCCTGTCCCACCTCATGGCTGCCAACTTTTGGGACAATACGCCGTTTCATGCTATTTGAACTGCCATCAAGTGTACCAGTAATTTCCTTGCTTTTTCTCCAGCTCTGTGGAGCTGACCTAGCTATAATTAATTTATTTAATCAATTAAATATGTATCTTTTATTTTCAGATTTCTGTGTTGGCTGTATTTTGTGTGCTGCTGGCTAATTAACTTTACTCCTCCAGTGTTATCCTTGCCCACCCCCCAGTCATGGCAAGAAGCTTAGAGTATTCTCCAGGTATCAGCAGTTGGAGAATTCCTTTCCCGGTCAATGAGTTCTGTGGTCAAGGAAAGGCCTTTTAACTATTCCAATTGATTTCCTGGAGTGGAATTGTATTTTTGCCACCTCTGCCTCACTTGTTACCATCAGGACCCCTAGACACAGGAAGTGGAGGTAGAGTAGCAAATGTGGGGGCTTGTCCATGATCTATCTGTGGCCATAACATGTCAGGATGGTGGTGTTTGGGGCTGCCAGCCTGCAGGCTGTGGCTATTTGGGAGTGCGTCATGGCTAAGGGTCACCATTTTTGCTTGAGTTTGCGCCCTGTGGTCCCTCTTCATTACGGTGGAGGTGCCAAGCAGTGGCGGTGGTGGTGTGGTTGGGTGGAGTGAGCGGAGACTCTTGATTGGCTGGTGCAACTTAGTCTACTAAGGGAGTGTGTAGGACAAGTGCAATTTTCCCTCTATTGGCTGAAGGTGTATAACATTCAGACATGGCAGAAACCCTTGTTCCAGCATCCTTGCTCTCCTGGCTGTGGAAGTCAGTGGGGAGGGGAGCAATGGAGAAGTGTGTGCACTGTGGTTATCGAGAAGAGGGAATGGTCAGGTTGCCATTGTGCTCCATTTGCTCTAAAGGGCCTACTGCAGGATTGTTTGAAGGTACCCACTACTCTTTTGCCAGGCCGTCTCTGACTTTGATATTGGCAGATACAGCATCGATGGAATCCCAGGGGAGTCTAGACTTATATGAGGAAGCAAAGCCATCTGGTCCCCATGCAGAGCCCAGCGTGGGGGGCCCTGAGGTTGCTGTGGAGGCTATGTAGGAGGACACTAGCAAGGGTGCTGTGGCACATAGCCATCTGTCCAGTCCCATGACACCCGCTACCATTGACTATCCCCCTGGCTGAGAGAGAGGTAGGGGATGTGGAGCTATGGCTGGTGACTCCCCAGGGCCCAAAGGGTCGGCCATGAGTCATCTACCTGGCAGTGGCAGCTTTTCAGGTGCCCCATGTGAGGAGTTTGCACTTTGTGCAAAGATGAAGATGAAGTTGTGTGGGAGGTACCTGCTGTGTTGCCCCCTGGTCAGGCTCCTAAACTATACCAGTTTGCTGATCAAGAGGTGTACCGAGCTATTCCTCACCCATATGTACATCCTATGCTATAATTGCCAGACAACACCCCACACCTCCCAGCTTTGTGTGAGGCTCCCAGTGTCAGGATGGATGGACTATTGATCAATAATCCGGTGAACCTTCCTTATAGAACCAAAGTGTGGCTAGAGCCTTGTACTGCCCGGTGGACCAATATACGGGAGCTGCTGCCATGGTCACAAATGGAGAAGTGGGTGAAGCACAGAATCCACATCAAATATCCAGATGCACACTATCCCTACATTTCAGAAAGACTCTGGGACATCATAGTGGAGAAGCATTTTGACTGTTTTTTTTTTTGGGAATGGTCCACAAGCTTCAACTTTGCTTGGAAGCGTCCAGTCTGCTAACATAGGAGGTCATCCAGAAGGCCAGATCTTTGTGCTTTTCATTGTCTTGGGCAGGACTAACACTGTTCAGGCACTATGCCCTCTTCCAGGATGTGGCTGGTTGCAGGATGAAATACTACATTATTTCTATGGACTTATTTGCTGAAGAAACAACCAAGCCAGACTCTATTATTATCCCTGCAGCAGTGGGGCTGCTATTTAGAGGTGACATCCTATAAATTGTAGCCTGCCAGGACTGTCAAGTTAGCTTGTTAAATGTTTTTTTTTTCAGTTTCAGGAAGAGAAACAGAAAAGTTCCCAAAGACTTTGTGCCCAGTGGGGGTCGCTGCAGGACTGTTTCAAGTTTGTTGAAACCAAGACTGTTGGGACTGCACTCACTGAGATAGTTCAATTACAGAAGCTTTTCCAGTTAAAGTCTAATGCCTCTTCCTTATTTTAGGGGGGAGTTGTATTGGTGATAATATGTGCAGTTGTCTGGTGTGGATGTGTGTGTCAGGGTATGGGTTATGTTGGTGGGTCTAGTGTAAGTGAATGGGTGCATGACTGGTATGTTTGAGGATGCATCATTGGGCATAAGGTGCAGTGAATGGGTGTATAAAAAGGTTATCATTGTTCTTAAATATTTATAATTTGACAGCCTGGTAAATTCTGTTAAAGTGTTTAATGTTTCAGTGTTAATCCCTAAGCCCAATTGCCTCCACGCTGGGTAGGAGGATGGTAAGGTCCCATTGTTTAGCTGGCATGCCCTTTGGGAGGCCTGCTTGGGTGGGGAGTGCGCATATCCATCTGGGTATGGGATTTTTCCCCATGGATGGCTGGGTGCCCCATTTCCCCAGAGGGGAATGGATTTAAAGTGGGGGAGAGTATAAGCCCCCCTTTTTTAAAAGGGATGCTTACTATAGTTTCTCTCTCCTCATCATTTTTCAGGCATAAAGTTGGCAGTTTGGCACCTCCATAGCATGGCTGTTGTTAATCTGATTCAGCTGAAAATTGGTAGCTGTAGAGCTGATGCCAGCATATCTGTGATCTGTAAATTGTGTAGTGATAGGTTCAATACAAGCATTGGTCTAGAAGGTTGAAAAATACATAAATTAAGACCTTGTTTTTCTCATCAATAACTCAGAAATGGTTAGGATTTGAAGCCTGAAACTTTAAGGTTTGGTAGGGTTTGGTCACGCAGGTAGTACAAAGGGGCAGACTAGATGGGCTTGATGGTCCTTATCTGCTGACAGTTTTTATGTATTCTACATATGATCCATGGAACAATCTCTGTTAATTAGTTTTTTTATGATTCTGCAAGATGCTATGCATTGCTGCAGAACTTGATGGGCCTTTCTTGTTCTGGAATGATGGTGGTTAAAGTATGTCTTCGAGAAGTGCCCTTACACAGTGAGATAGAGCATTGTATTGGCCTCAGGGTAGAAAGGATCCTGTGGAAGTTTACAAAAGGAGGTAAGCACACAAGAAGGTGTATGATGAATAATTTATAAAAGCAAAGTACAAAAACAGTGTAACATACAAGGTGCAAACCTGCTATGGATAAATCCCAATGCGCATTCAGAGCAGCCTGCTCCTTCCTCAGGGACTGGAGTTATCCAATAATATCATCTCTATTTAAAGTAAAGCAATTTATATATTTTAATATGAATGGCCTCACTCTTAAAATGATAGCAGCACTACAGCAATAACAGACATACTATGATGTCTGAAAGACCTGTATTATTTATTTTTAGGATCAAATGCTAGCCTTGTATCAAAGTAATTGTAACATAAAAAAAGATCTTATGTAAAGTTTAAAACAATATGTAAACACTATAGCAGGGGCAGATCAATAAACAGCACATTTTCATATCAAACTGTTAAACATATAATTCAAAGTACATCATAATAATTACCACACCCATTACTGAAAATACTGTAATGAAACAATGACAAGAAAAAAACAAAATAACCAAGTACATATTATCAAAAGGTGAGCAATAGCATATATCAAATGTCCCTAAGCTGTCCTTTCTTTTTTTTTTGTTCCCCTGGCTTGCTCTCACTTGGTCCATTGCCACTTCGTCCGATCCCCCAGGACCTACCTGCTGCCCACCGGTGTTCGCCCTGGATTGCCCCCCCCATGGCAGGGCCATCGGGGGAGCCACCCTGCAATTTCCTGTATGGTGCCACATGATTAGTCCAGTGGCAGAATGCCATGGTTAGCTGCATGGGGCTTGGTGGGGATGGATGTCATCATGCCATGGCTGGAGTTTTTTCTCCCAGTTGTTGTTGGAAGATGTGGCATGCAATGATGTAAGGGTGCAAGTGCCCATGTCTGGCACACAGCCCTGGATCCTGCAAACATTGGCTGTGACACCACCAGCTCCTGCCTGAGGTCAATCAAGCATCGAGTGCTACTCCACACTTCCCTCAGAGGAGGAGAGCAGTTAATTGGACACTCAATCCTCCTCTCCCTGGCTGTATCTCTGACTCCCCAGGTTTACATCTGAACTTGGGTCATCAGCATCGCAACCAGAAATCCAACCGCTATGGCATTGGGCCAGTGTTAAGCTGTCCTTTCCTGGAAAAGATAGATTATGAAACCAGGATTTTTCCAAATAATGATTTCCAAGGACATTTTAGATGAGTTGTATAACTATAACCCTGTGGATACCAAGATACGGCAACAAATTATTGCCTAGAACATCATCCACATGATAAAAATTATTTGCTAAAATAAGCATACATATTTCTATAGCAGATTACAGACAAAGCATATTATTTAAGACTTCATTTAGTCCAACAGGAGACTGGCTTCTAACATTAAAATCCACGATGGGAGAGTCACGTGATGCCCTCGAGGGAGTAAGCAGCTTGCTGTAGCAACTCCACGAGTATATGCAAGAAATTCTACATTTTCCACCCAGATAAATCATTCTAAAGTCACTCCAAAGTAAGATAATATTGTGGGATGCTATAGAGTCAACTTCCATGGAATTGCAAAGAGATGAAATCTGAAGCAACACCGATGAGGAAAGTGAAAAGGTAGCGGGAGGCCTGGAAGCAAAAAGGCCTCGTAGAAACGAGTCACCGGCAGAAATCTTAGAATCCACAGCTTCGGGGCAATTGCAAGAGGATGTCTCAGTGATTAAGTCTGCACTGTTCTCCCTCATCGTGGACTTTAGAGAGTAGAAGGCATCTACATCTGGTCTGATTACAAGGACTACTGATGCCGAAACGCACATTTCCTGGAGAAAGTTGCGATGGAAAACACAGCTCTAAAAAAAATAGTTAAAAAGATGGAGGATAAAGTAGATGACTTTGAAGGTAGGTCCAAACGCAACAATTTAGTGTTGCTAGGACTTCCAGAAGGAGAAGAAGGCACAAACACAGTAAGCTTCATCCAAAAACTGTGCACTCGCGTGGCAGGTCCGTCCCCCAATGGCCCCATTTATGTGGTAGAACGGGCCCACAGGTCAATTGGGATGAAACCAACAGCAAAGCAACTACCTCGTCCGATTATATTTAAGGTCCTTAATTATCTAGATAGGGACCATATCCTGAAAGTGGCGAGAAATGTTGAGAAGATAATTTAGGAAGGCAAACAGTTATGCCTGGTTCCAGATCTTACTTATAAGGTGCGCCAAGAGAGGGCTGCATATACGGAAATACAGTCCAAGTTGTGGGCAGCGAAGATCAAGCACAGAATGCTGTTTCCAGCTGGGCTGGAAGTCTCATTACCCAATGGAAACCAGAGGTATGAATCAGCAAAGCAGGCTCTGGAGGATCTAAAATGGAGAGTTCCCAATTTATCTGGCAAAGAGGGGTGAGCATTTTTTAGCGAATTCAGGAAGTTATCGCATGCCTATAGAGATCTGGTTGGTCTCCTGGTGATGTCTCGCTGTATTGTTTCTCCAGACTGATTGCGGTTTAGAGGTGACAGGGACTGTCATCCGAGTTAGCAGGACTGAGAATGGAGAGATCTTTCAGTTTTTCTTTTTGTTTGGAGCGGGAAGGATGCCTACATACATAATTTAGAAATCTCTGTATGGATCCAATACAAATGCGACATGTATGGATTGTGTGCGCCATCTAGTGCCATATTTTGGTATTGGTGTACCATAGGACTGTAACCCCAAGGGGGCGCTATCCTAAGGGTTACTACCCCTGTCTGCCCTAACTGTAATAGGGTGAGGTGCCCAGATCCATTGGCGGGTGCCTCCACCCAGAGGTTGGGGTTAGAACAGTCATGGATGACTTTGTCACAGCCCTCTGGGTTGCTGCAGCCCCCCCTTCTTCCCACTAGTGGCCCACACAATTCAATTACAATGTCCTTACCATATACACTTACCCCACGGCTCGAACCAATCAGCTTGCTCCGGGGAACCCTTGAAAATTAAGGTGCAGTTACACAATATTCATGGTGTGGTAATTCACCATTAACACACACAAACCAGCCAGTGTACATTTGCAAAACAAGCAATCTGATTTATTTAAGGGGAGATAACAAGGACCGGGGGGAATCAGGTTGATTAGCTTACCACTACAATATATGAGTATCTACCTAGGGCTCTGTGCACAGGCCTGACATATAAGTTACTGTCTATGGGTACCCAAGCCCTAAAGGATAGTTCCTCGATGCAGCTGGGTGGGGCCCGGACACAAATGAGCATTTAATTCCTACAAAGATTAAATAGAGCCATCAGGTTCAGTTAGTGTAGCCAGCAAAGTAACCAAAAGGTCTTGCTCTTACTAGGAACATTTGACAGGGAGCTGCCCTGATTTAGTACTCAAAACTCCAGAAAGAAGAATGCTCTCACACCACTTGCAGGACCGAGCCTGTACTTCGAGCACTTCTCCACACATTTATATGCAAGGCAGAGGGGTACCATACCAGGCAGCTGCTGTTCTTCTTGATACCTGCCCACCATATACTGGGCCCAACTGACACAGCTTCACTGTTCCTGACAGACCGAGCACGATTCAAGCAGATTCTCCAGTCTTCTACAGGGTGAGCCTAGTAGGTAGCCGCGCTCCTGGATGGCCTCCTCTGACTGCTTCCCAGCGAATTTAGTCCGAAATTACTGGCATTTTCAAATGCCTGACACTGGCCTTACATGCGCTTCCTGCACGACTGCTCAAACGGCACAGGAGCCCCCGAGCTCCTTACTTGCTCACAGCCACAGCGTCTCTGCCCCCTGGACAGTATGGGGCAAGCCTCTCAGTTCAGGCGCCACCCGCTCCCATTGGTAGGCTGCTGAAACCAGCCACTAAGTTCACCCCTCATTGGTGCAAAAAAGGCACCATGGTCCAGAACTTCACTTCCCAGAACCTCCAGCTGTATCCCCATTGGTCAGCAGGCTCCATTGAGAGTCCCGATCCTGGTTGGTCGCCAGTTACTCCATTTTAGATACCCCCTGACTCTACTGGACCCTTCAGACAGTCCTGGTCCAAAATGGGGGAACACAGCACACAAAGTCCAGCTGCAAGAAAGGCAGGTTAAACAGCTTACATTCCCACAAACACATCTAAAGGCCTGGGGCAAACAATTACACTCTCGGGGAAGTGCTCACTCTGCCCTTTCGGTGATGGCTGAAACCGGAGCAATTAGTCATCGGCTAGAGTGGGACTCGAGCAGGAGAACACACAGCTCCCCTCATAAGCCATGAGTATGTCTGCAAGCAGACAGCTCTTAAAGAGACAGTACGGGGAGGCTTCAAAAGCACTCACAAAGCCATTTAAAGCGGCTTTAAAGTACCAACGCTTCGACCACCAGAGACACTTAGACAGCTCCTAAATGGCTGTGAGAAACCCCCATTTAATGGGGGGTTACGCCCTTCCTGGCCTGGAAAGAACTTGGCGTCCGCATCAGGTAGTTACCCTTAAATCACTTTAAGGCGAAACTGTTTAAATTAACAGCATATTAGACTTTTGATTGCACACATCACACAGTTTACTTTTTCCCTATATACAGTACACACATTACAACCCCTTTCTTTGGTACATCAGGTCATTACTTCCTGGCTATGACACTTGGATAAAGGGGGCCCTTCCCTATCCTCTACCTGAGGGCTAACTGGGGCAGTAGCACTATACTCAGAGAGTAATACTAACAGTTGTGCATTGTTCCCCAAAACTAGCTTGGGCAATGAACTTGGAGATACATAGACCCCTTTATGGACTACATTTAATGACAGGTCCACAGGCTGACCCAGAGACTCATAACTTAACCTTATTACAGGCCGTACTTCTTGGCCAGTACGTCTAGGGGTCTCAGAAAAATCTGCTATGGGCAGTGGCTCCATTTCCGCCTCATTGAGATTAGTAGCGGGAACTTCCACATGAGAAGGGGACCCCATGCCCATAGTACTTTCGGGGACATGACCCTCTATATCAGGACCCACACTACTTAGTTCAGTCAAGGGCACTTCTGGCACTACTGGGTTGCTATCAGGGCACTCAAAGTATTCTTCTTGCGCAGGTGGATCCCGAACAGATTCCCCCACATCACTTTCCTCTTCTGAAAAGTCAGACAGTTCAGCCAGCCCAGATAATTCAGCCAGACTCATAGACCCTACTTCTGTGGCTTTGAGGCTGCTCACTTCATCCTCGGGGAGTATGGGCTCCAGAGACAAAGCTGGGGGCACAGACAGTCCATAAAACCCAACTTCATCCCCAGAGTAAGCTAGGGGGTTGCCTTTAAAAAGTTGGCTCAGTTCATAAGAGGGGTAATACTCCACATCATGTTCACTGTCTTCAGCCACAGACGGGGGATCAATTTCAGTAGGGGGAAGAGGGGAAGGCTCCTGGGGTTTAAGTTCTGAGGAGTCAACCCCTCTGACTCTCTTTTTGGCAGCAGCTCTAGTTATAGGCCCAGAGGGAGGGGCATTAGGAGGCGCAGTCTCTATCAGAATCTGTCCAATTGGCAGCAGGTGATTTCGGTGTAAAGTTTTTACATCTTTTGAATTGTTTTCGGGCCTTACTTTATACACAGGCAGATCATCTAGTTTGCCCATTACAATGTGAGGGAGATGGTGCCATCGATCAGCAATCTTGTGTTTGCCATGCAGTCCCAGATTTCTTAGCAATGCCCGATCCCACTCTTGGAGTTCCTGTGCCTTCACCTTTTTATCATACCTCTCTTTGTTGGCCAAGTTCCTTTTGGCAGCCATGGTTTGATCCAGTTGGTACGCATGATTTAGCTGGGCCTTTAACTTTTGCACATATTGTAAATAATCATCAGCTCAAACTCCATCAGGAGAGACCCCAAAACACACATCTACCGGCAATCAAGCTTCTTTTCCAAACATCAGGCGGTAGGGGGAGAACCCAGTGGCATCACTTTTGGTGCAGTTGTAGGCATGTACCAGGGTGCTAATTTGTTGGCTCCATCTAGGCTTGTCTTTTGGGTGGAGGGTGCCTAGCATATCTAGCAAGGTGCGGTTGAAACGTTCAGGCTGGGGTTCCCTCTGGGGGTGGTAAGGGGTGGTTCTGGACTTTCGCACCCCCACAAGGATAGCATCTCTCTAATCAGATGGCTCTCAAAATCTCTCCCTTGATCGGAATGGATTCGCTGGGGGGCCCCATAATGAACAAAGAAATTTTCAACAAGAACGTTAGCCACCGTGGTTGCCTTCTGATCCTTGGTGGAGAAAGCCTGGGCATATCGAGTGAAATGATCAGTGACCACCAATATGTTGCTGATATTTTTCAGATCAGGTTCTAAGCTCAGGAAATCAATGCAGACCAATTCCATAGGGGCACTGGTAGTGATATTGACCATGGGGGCAGCTCTCTGAAGTAGGGCTTTTCTTTGCAAATAGCGGCCACAGGTCTTAACATACTGCTCTACGTCTGCACTCATTTTGGGCCAGTAGAATCGGGCCTGCACCAGTAGAGAGTTAGATCTATGCCAAGATGCCCCATGTGGTCATGCAGGGACCTCAACACCAGTTCTCTAAAAGCGGTGGGCAGCACCAGCTGTTGTTTGTCTATCTGCCCCTCTTTGTTTACAGTCTCCCGATATAACAGTTTATTGTTCAGCTTCAACTTTGGGCCTTCTTTGTACAACAGGACAGTTCTCAAGTCAGCAGACTGCAGTTGGGACACATCTCTCCCTGCTTGCAGCACCTATACAACAGGGCGTATCATGGGATCTCAAGACTGAGCCAGCTGAAGGCTATCATTATTGAACTGAGGCAGCATACTAGTGTCTAATGCAGAAAAATGGCAGTAAGCAGCAGGCACACAGTTCTCAGATGGACCCAAGCAATCCACCATGCAGTCCACAGTATCAGGAGTCACCTATTCCTCCCTGTCGAATTTTTGGCAAAGGGCTCTAATGTCAGGTTCAGACAACCTGATCCAATCGGCTCGGGACACAGGCCTCCGGGAGAGAGCATCATCATCTATATGGTTGAGTGGTTGAGGCCTGCTCTGTACTTAACAGCATAGTTGTATGTGGATAACGCAGAGAGCCACCTATGACCAGTGGCATCTAGCTTAGCTGATGTCTGAACATATGTCAAAGGATTATTATCAGTTTTCACCAGTATCTTAGCCCCATACAAATAGTCATGGAATTGATCAACAATTGCCCACTTTAGAGCTAGGAACTCTAGTTTGTGCACTGGATAATCCTTTTCAGAAGGAGTCAAACTGCGGCTGGCAAAAGCTACAGGTCTTAGACTGTTCGAGTGCTCTTGGTACAATATGGCCCCCAATCCTTGCAGACTGGCATCAGTATAAAGAACATAGGGTTTAGCTGGGTCAGCAAAGGCCAACACTGGGGTGTGAGTAAGTTGATATATAATGTCATAGAAAGCTTCCTCGCAGTCAGCAGTCCAGCGAGTACCAAACACATAATTTGGGCGGAAATAAGTCTTTTCAGTCCAAGATTGTGCAGTCTTCTTATATTTCTTATGGGTCGGGGGGTACCCTTGAGTGAGATTTAGCAGGGTCTGGATCACCTGAGAGTAGTCTAATAAATCGTCGGTAGTACCCACAGAACCCCTGGAACTGCTGTAGCTCCTTCAAATTTCTGGGTTGGGGCCAAGTGGTTAAAGCCTCTACCTTGCTGGGGTAAGTCTCTATGCCTTCAGTGGATACTATGTGGCCCACATACTTCACAGAAGTTTGAAAGAATTGGCATTTGTCTATAGATAACTTAAGACCGAAATCCTCCAGCCAGTCCAGGATCTTGAACAATCGACTTTCATGTTCTTCCAACGGGCTGCCAAATACTATGACATCATCTAAATAAACCAAACACTCGAGCAAGTTCATGTCCCCCACAGCACATTCCATCAGGTGCTGAAAGGTAGCTGGGGCACCTGAAATCTCCTGAGCATCCGGATAAACTCATAGAAACCTAGGAGGCAAATGAACGCAGTCTTCTCTCGATCCTCTGGGGCCACTGGGATCTGATAGTACCCACCGCAGAGAACTAACACAGATAACCACTTACTGCCATTTAGACAGTCCAGGGCATCCTGTATGCGTGGCATGGTATACTGGTCAGGGATGGTCCACCGGTTCAGGGTATGGTAGTCCACACACATCTGCACGGCCCCATTCTTTTTCCTCACTACTACAATGGGGGAAGCATAAGGGCTCCTGGATTCTTGTATCACACCAGCAGAAAGCATCTCTTGCAGATGCCATCTCACATCGTCTATGTCAGCAGGGGCCAGGCGCCGAGACCTCTCTTGAAAGGGCCTTTCATCATGCAGGTGAATGTGGTGTTTGCCCCCTGCACACACCCCCCCCACATCCCATTCTTTTAGGGAAAATATCTGGTCTCTTTGTGCAAGCTTCTCACTGACCCTTACTTTCCATTCAGCAGGCAACAGGGAGTCACCGAAATCAAACAAGTCGGGCGTGACTCTGTCATCCTTCCCCAAACCCTTGCTATTGGGGAGCACTGCAGTGTCTGTGCAGTGCACACTAGCCAGGGTGCAGCCCCTATTTACTCGAATCTCTTTGTCAGACATATTATGAACTTGAACCATCACTCTCCTGGCATAAGCATGGGCTCTGGCAGGCAAGATACTGGGTTTAACCAGCAGTCCCCCAGGCAACTTTCCTTCCCCCAGCGCATCAAGCATCAAAAGTTTATTCTTGATATACTTTTTAAGCCGGACCTCCCCTTGTAAAACATACTGGGCATTTGGGGCTAATAGCAACAGCTCCAGATCCTTCCTCCAGACAACACCCACTGGGCCTTCAGGCTCCTCCTGACTAGCCTTTCTCTGAGTCTCATAGGCCTTCTGGATCAAAACAGGTATCCTAAGAGCTGGCCCACCCCTGGACACCTGCTTTTCAGAACACAATTGTGCTAGTCAACCAAACATGTGAACATTTGTCCTAATCAACAAAGGTACCCCATCATACAGTCCAGTGGGGGTGCAGACTAAAGCCAAGGTTTCCACCTGTTCATCCACCCCAGCCACAGAAGTAGGAAACGACAACCAGATCCGGATATACCCCAAATATGGATAAGCCTTGTCACTCAGCCCCCATACATGTAGACCATCCAAGGGTTGTAGTGGCACCTCAGGTAGATGTGTCTGATACCAGTCCTGAAACATAATGGTCATCTGAGAGCCACTATCTAATGCAGCTCAGGTGGGAATTCCATTTACTCACACTGGGGCCTCCATCGAGGGCCCTACCACATCAGACCATTCAGGGGGCACAGCGTTGACAGTTGCTTGGGCATTGGCCCGGGTCACAAAGCCCTTCCTAGGGGGTCGGACATAGGCCCTGCAATGCCAGGTGATCAGCCTACTGTTGACCTTCCTTAAATTCTCCAGCAAGTGGCACTCAGTCTGAAAGTGTCCATCCTCCCCACAATGGTAACAGAACTTGGGGTCCCGGGGGTCTCTATTGAGAGGGGAATACTTCATCTGCTGGGGGCCATCTGGAGGGTGAGAGGACTCCCCTGGGCTAGGGCATTTGTTTCTGGATAACTCTGGTTCCCCAAACCTAACAGGGTGGGTAGTGGTCTGCTTCAGGTCCCTCACTAGTTCTCGTAAATTTCTGATCTCGGCCCTCAACTCACTTTCTACTTGGGGATCAGGGGAAATGGTACGCACCCCAACCCCTCCTTGTAACTCTGGGGATACATCAGGCCCCCCCGAAGGGTTGGTCTCATCAGGTTTGCTAGACTCAGGGGTTTGGCACAGATTCACAGCCCCCACATAGGGTTCCCACCCCTCCTCATCAGTCTCTACTTCTCTAATCTCCCTCATCAATTGACAGTATTCAGGCGGGGCAGCTCACCGATCATGTAACTTAAGTTTTAACAGTATCACACTGGAAAATCTAGCAGACTTTAAAACATGTTCCAACCTGACCTGGTTCAATGCAGGGGCGGTGATCACCCCTTTTCGATAGGCCTTCTGTAAAGCCCTTTCCACCCTAATAACAAAGGCGGAAAGCTTTTCATTCCTCCACTGCTTAGCAGACATGAATTTCCATAATAAGTCTTTCCCAGTTTCTGTGCTTCCAAACACTCCCTCTAAAGCAGAAAGATACTCTGCTGTGGTAGCTTCCGGGCTAGTAGCCCACAAAAACCGAATGGCTTCTAAAGCCGGACCCTGCAGGCTCTCCATCAGTCTCTTTCGCTTCTCCCCCTCAGAGCATTGCCACTCCTGGACTAAGGGAGTGGTATAGTTCATCCATGCCTCCAAATCATCCTCCCCTGAAGGCACGGGCACTGTGCCAGAAAAAGGTTTTAGCCTACGGTATGAATCTAGCTGTATAGGAGGAACCACTAGGGGCAGTGAGGCCAAAATAGAACTTTTGGGGGGCCCAGGAGAGGTACCGGGGTAAGCCTGGGGGGTGGGATCACTGGAAAGATCCAAAGCCTGCAGTAACTCCTGGGTAGTCCTCCCCTCCATGGCCAACAATTTAAGCAGTTTATCTTTGAAACTGTTAGTCTGGGGAGACCCCACCAGGGGTAACTGACCCACTCCAGGTGTGAATGACCCTCCACCCCTGTTGGGCACCTTCTGGGTAAATCACTGGGTGTACCCTCTCGGGGTCAATGGCTACACTACATAACAGTAGCACCTGCAAAGTCTGATCGAGTAGGTCAGCCATACACCCTCTTACCTGTACCTTACCCAAACACTTAACCCGCTCCACTACGGAAATAAGGTCAGTGTTCATTGTCCCTAGAGGTACATCTAGCAGTGACACAATTCTCTGAGAGTCCAGCTCTTCAGCTTCACCCCAACCCATCAGTGTATGTACCATTGTCTTAATGGGGCCCAACTTAATTTTAGCCATGATATCCCTTTCCAGCTTTTCCTTCAATTTATCCATAGTTAGGTACTTCATCTACTCGGCTACTAGGGGACACTGATCCCAGTGGTGCCTCTACAATGTAACCCCCAGGGGGTGCTATCCTAAGGGTTACTACCCCTGCCTGCCCTAACTGTAACAGGGTGAGGGGCCCAGATCCGTTGGCGGGTGCCTCCACCCAGAGGTTGGGGTTAGAACAGTCAAGGATGACTTTGTCACAGCCCTCTGGGTTGCTGCAACCCCCCCTTCTTCCCACTAGTGGCCCACACAATTCAATTACAATGTCCTTACCATATACACTTACCCTCCGGCTCGAACCAATCAGCTTGCTCCGGGGACCACCTGAAAAGTAAGGTGCAGTTACACAATATTCATGGTGTGGTAATTCTCCATTAACACACAAACCAGCCAGTGTACATTTGCAAAACAAGCAATCTGATTTATTTAAGGGGAGATAACAAGGACCGGGGGGAATCAGGTTGATTAGCTTACCACTACAATATATGAGTATCTACCTAGGTCTCTGTGCACAGGCCTGACATATAAGTTACTGTCTATGGGTACCCAAGCCCTAAAGGATAGTTCCTCGATGCAGTGGGGGCCGGACACAAACGAGCATTTAATTCCTACAAAGATTAAATAGAGCCATCAGGCTCAGTTAGTGTAGCCAGCAAAGTAACCAAAAGGTCTTGCCCTTACTAGGAACATTTGACAGGGAGCTACCCTGATTTAGTACTCATGACTCCAGAAAGAAGAACGCTCTCACACCACTTGCAGGACCGAGCCTGTACTTCGAGCACTTCTCCACACATTTATATGCAAGGCAGAGGGGTATCATACCAGGCAGCTGCTGTCCTTCTCGATACCTGCTCACCATACACTGGGCCCAACCGACGCAACTTCACTGTTCCTGACAAACCGAGTGCGATTCAAGCAGATTCTCCAGTCTTCTACAGGGTGAGCCTGGTAAGTAGCCACGCTTCTGCAAGGCCTCCTCTGACCACTTCCAAGTGGATTTAGTCTGAAATTACTGGCATTTTCAAATGCCCAACGCTGGCCTTACATGCGCTTCCCGCATGACTGCTCAAACGGTACAGCAGCCCCCAAGCTCCTTACTTGCTCACAACCACAGTGCCTCTGCCCCCTGGACAGTATGGGGCAAGCCTCTTAGTTTGGGCACCACCCGCTCCCATTGGAGTGCAAAGGAGATAAGGGGCATAACTATAGGGGAAGAAGACTATAAAATGTCTATGTTCGCGGATGACATTCTTCTACACCTCTCGTGTTGGCAAGTTTCTCTTACAGAAGTGTTGAAAACAATAGAGAAGTTTAGCGCTTTATCAGGATATAAATTGAACCGTAACAAAACAATGGTTCTTCCGTTGAATTCAACTTGTTCCTGGAGGGAGGTGGAAGAATTGGGTCTGGGGTGGACATCTAAAGCAATCACATTTCTGGGAATTGAGATTGCTTCAGATATTAATACATTGAAAACATTAAATATCGACCCAGTTATCAAACAGATGCAACAAGATCTAAAAAGGTGGCAACGATTACCACTTTCCATGTGGGAGAGAGCAAATAAAATTAAGATGGTGATCTTTCCCAGAGTAATGTATCCTCTCACTATGCTGAATATATTTCTCTCTAAGGCATGGTTTAAAAAGGTAGACTCTATTTGGTCAGCCTTTTTATGGAAAGATAAAAGACCTAGATGAGCAATTTGCAAATTAACAATGGAGAAGAGAAGGGAAGGGTTGGGCATGCTGCATCTATTCTTATATTATTTAGCTTTTCACAGTAGTAAATATCTCCAGTGGCTGACACCCCAAGAGAATTTAGAGTCTCAGTTAACGTGGCTTAAAATAGAAAGAGCTAGGTCTTTTGAGCATCTTCTATCAACAAAGGCATTATTTTATACCCCTCAGAAAAAACTACCCAAATCCTGGCACAACAACCTCATTGCATGGTCAGTGAGGGCACATACCCAGTGGTGTGCATTATTTAATCTGGATAAGAGATGAGATTTGGGGTAGCCGGTATGCCATAACGTGAACTTGCAAATAGGGAATAAGCCTATTTCTCCTTCCTTCTGGAAGGAATTAAAAGATGTGTCTCTGTTAGACTTAATAGCAGATGACAGTTTTGATTCCCCTAAACAAGTCCAGCAAAATCTGGGTTTAGTGTCTCTACCTGGGTTCAAATATTTACAGCTTAAAAAATGTATCCAGTCAAACCTTAGATCCCCACCTTGGTCCTCCAAGATGACGGAAGTAGTAGGGCAAATGTATCAAGCAGCCATTCAACCTAGACCTATTTCTAAAATCTATAAATTTTTATTGGTTAAATTTTGGCATAAGTACTCCTCGATTGCTTTTTATTGGAAACAAGCTGCAGATATCTCCTATGATTCTGACATATGGGAACAGATCTGGACGAGCAATTACAGATGGCTAAAACAGGATAGATTAAGGCTTCTTCGTTTCAATATACTGCATAATTTATTTTACACACCTACAAAACTTAAATTAATGGGTAAAAGTCAAAATGGTGTATGTCCCAGATGCTTGCAAGAGAAGGGTACTCTAAAACATGTGTTATGGTCTTGCCCTATAATTCACAACTTTTGGCAACAGATATTAAAATTTGCAGATCCATTATTTAAAGGATCATGTCACTTTAATATACCGTAGAAACTTGTGTATTGGGTAACCTTTCAGCCATATCATCCCAAACATATAAATATTATTTCACTCTTATTTCTGCAGTAACATTACTTCTTATTCTTAGATATTGGATTAAAGACACAGTGCCACCCTTTAGAGAGTGGGTTCAAGAACTCTATACAGCCTTTTACGCAGAAAATTTGATAGCAGCACAATTCCTTAATGCATCTAAATTTAATAAGAGATGGGAGCAATTTACAGAATTTATGGCTGGGAGGTTAAAAGCTACCTGATAGCCTGTAATATTTCAGCTTTCCAGGAAAGAAGGAAAGTGATACGAAATAAAGCTGTCATTCTTCATATTCTTTAAGTGTCCAAGGTAATACCATATAATGGAATTGAAAAGCAGTCCTATAAACAAAGGGAGGGAGTTTGGGGAGGAAGGGTGAGTGGATAGTGACATATCATTTGAAATGTTAAGGGGGAAGGGTAGGTGCACGGGATAGAGGAAGGGGTGGGAGAATGGGGGAACCATTCAATGTAAAGGGTCAGATGCCATATGGAAAGTTTTGATATGCATGGTACTGTATTGTGTGTTTTTTGTTTCTTTTTTTTTTTCTTGTATGTGTGTTTTCTGGAAAACCTTAATAAAGCATATTGTAATACCAAAATCTGCCATGACTGGTGTTTGAACAATTTATTCAAGCAGTCACCACCTCTTCTTCTGTTGGATACATTTTCAAGTGACACAGATTTGAGACCTGTGGGGTCCTAGGAACTAGGTCAAAAATGCTAAATATTATTAGCATGGTTGAAAGAAGCACACAGAACACACCGAAAGAAATAACAGCGCTGATCGAAATCATTGAAGGTAGAGACAGCATTGTGACCAGTGGTGGGCGAATGTTGGGGGCTGGTAGGTTAAAGAATGGTACCAGGAGGTGCACAGCAGAACAAAGGGACACACATTCGAGTGGGAGACAGATATTGGGTTCAGTGGAAAAAACAACTAGAAAAACTGCACAAGGAGCATCAGTGGGTCAGGATGGGGGGATGAGGTGTTTAGCCAGTTTTCAACTAGCAGACCAACTACTCATCAAAGATAAAGAAGCTTATCAACACTTTTATATGCAGGGGGCTAAGCCCCACATGCCCCCAGTAACTACATACAATCAACTCGGGGGGGGGGGGATTTATGGCAGGCGGAAGGTTTTCATGGCAAAAAAATAAGTCTGATGAAGGATACAAACCCCAATCAGTTGGATGCAAGACCTTCTTCATGTGCTTCTACACCATACGCCACAGTGTCAGCACAGTGACATAGCACACAGTTGCAGACTTGCAGTACTCATCATCACTGAGACCAGCTACGTGGTGTACTGTGCTGTCATAACTGCACTATCATACACCCGTAACTGTTTTCAGTTACGCTTTTTTGTCTCCGCAGTTTTTACCACACTGTTATTCATATGCGCTCTTGACTAGCTACTGGGTCCTAAAGGGCCTGTGCATCCTGGCAGGAGGGTGGTTGGTATCTAACTGTATGCAGGGCCTGCAGCACCCTGTATGCATCCAGAGACATCTTCTTGCTCTCACAGGATCTCAAGGGCCCTGCTTGTCCTGGTAAAAAGGTAGTTGATGAAGCAGTCCTCCAAATGTTTCAAATATTCTGTGTATACAATGTATGTAGAAATCCCAATATATAAATAAACCCATTGTTTCCCCAACAATCTGACCCAAGTGAAAGAGGAACCATGCTATTTACCCAATGGGTAAATAACTGCATTTATTCTTCACTTGCCTATGTCACACTATCAAATAAAATATCAGTCAACATGACTGACATATCATGCTGGCTAATCCCTCAAGGAATTCTTCTCACAGTAACAGCCAATAGTGCTCCAGCTTTGGTTTTGAAATCCCTACTCCCACTGCCGTCTTGATTCCCTGCATCACACTACTGTTATTAAAAATTATTTTAAATATAGCATCTTTTCATTTCCTCAATGTTGTAGTCCATTGTTGCCTACCATGTGTCACTATTTTGTTCCCATTAACCTTTTAACCTTTTTTTTTTAAATACAGCTGGCACGAGGTTCACAACCTCTCTCTCTCTCTCTCTCTCTCTGTCTCATGACCACACATAGATGCTATGAGGAAGTAAAATGGATGGCCGCAGTGTGTGCTCTCATGGCACCACACAGAGCTGAAACACCAACTGCAATCAAACCAATAAGGTCCCAAAAACAGGAAAAAGAAGCATAGACCTTTTTATGTGTGTGGGAGGGAGGCTGGTTGGCACAGCACTTTCAGTGGAGTTCTCCAGCCTGCACAACAGTGAAAAAAGCCAAGGAAGGGTGGCATACCTCTCAACCTTTTGTCACCGAAATGAGGGACATGGACATTTTTGTACATTCAGAATGAGGGACACAGACCCTCAGAATGAGGGACACATCCTCAAACATGGAGATACGCGCTCAGAACACTGTGAAAACCATAGTGTTTACTTGTACAAAGTTTATTTTGGATTTAGTATTTAAGAATATTAAGGGTTTCTGCTTTAAAATTTGAATTTGCAGCACATTCTCTGTGTGGGCAGGACCTTTTCTGTGAGGGACGTATGAGGAACAGAGCAATTTTATGGGGCAAAATGAGGGATGTCCCTCACTTGAGAGATATGGAGGGTGGGAATACACCAGCACAGCAGTGAAGACAAAAGGGGGGGGAGGGTATGCCAGCTGCACAGCACATGTAGGGAGGCAGTATAGTGCAGTGGTTTAAGGCTCTGAGCTGCAAATCTGGAGACCTGGGTTTGAATCCCACAACCCCCACTTGCATACTGTGTGACCCTGAGGAAGTCACTTAACTTCCCTGTGCTCCTAGGTTGCACCTGTAAACAAGCTTTCAGCTTAGTGTGCCACTCCTGGTTAAACAATTGAAAAAAAAAGAAGAAAGACTAACACAATCAAAACATAAAGCACACGAACACACAGAACATCATATACACATAACATGCAATGTCTTCTCTTCAAATATGCTGTTTACTTCCATTTGTGAGGGGGCATGACTTTCCTAGCTCACACGGGACTTCAACACTCTTCAGTTATGGTACTGCCCTCTGACCCATGGAAATAAATGGCATACTTGAAAGGAGGACACTGTATATGCACTATTTACTCCACTGCTTGGGTCATGACATGAGGCCAGGGGCTGTGCATTAGGGTTGAAATCCACAAGAAACAACACACCACTGATTTTTGACACTCTTGAGACTCCACGCCAATTTCTTTTTCATTTCTTTACTTTGTGTGCTATTTTTGCAATATCTATCTATCTAGCTATCTATCTATCTATCTATCTATCTATCTATCTTGTGTGAGTGTATATAAACACACATATGTATCTATTTATACAACATGCTGTTTTGGGATATCAACAGATTAAAAAATCCTATCTGAGGCAGACAGAAAATATGTCACAAATATCTCCATGTCCCTATGTATGTCATAGTGATATCTTCAATTCTCCTATATGTCATACTGATATCTTATAAATACCAGTACATCATCAAATTTCAGAATAAGATGCAGCTGACATTTTGCATGAGCTCCGTTCCTCCTCACATAGCCGCAAAGAACATGAATCGTGCTGAAAGAGAAAGTAAAAAAAACAGCACTGCTCTGAGAGTTGTGCAGCAGACATCACTCTAAACATTTCACTTCTCTTTCATTATCTTTACTATTTGGTTTTCCTTTTCTAATTAATGTTATTAGAACTAAACACTGGGTGCTTTCTCAGTTCAAAATGGGGAAGGAAACAACTCCTGGTGGGGGACTCCATTGTTAGGAAGGTAGAACTGGGGGAGGAAGGGGAGAGGGGGGTAAGGTGCCTGCCTGGCACCATGGCTTGGAGGGACAGGGAGCGAATCCTCAGGATTGCTGGAGCAGCTGCACAGGGGAGGGAGCTGGATGTCATTGTCCACCTAGGGACAAATGACCTGGCTAAGAAAGGGATTAGAGAAGTGCAGGAAGAGTCTGTGGAATTGGGAAGGGGCCTTAGACAAGTAGCATGCATGGTAACCTTCTCGGAGGTGCTGCCCATCTATGGTGTAGGAGAGGCTAGGGTGTTCCACACCATGGTATTCAATCAGTGGTTGAAAAACTGGTGTGGAGCTCAGGGATTAGGCTTCATTGGGGACTGGGGGTTCACCTGGAGTGATGCAAGCCTATACCAGCATGATGGGCTGCATCTGTCCAGGAGGGAAACCAGGATCCTAGGTGATAGGTTTAAATGCTTCATTGGCAAGCATTTAAACTAGCCAAGGGGGGAGGCACTGGAAAGTAGCAGGGAAATCCTAGCCCCTCCCAAAAAATCACGGTAGTAAGTGCAGTAAACACCAACATAGAGGTGTCGATAGGGAGAAGGGCAGGGGTAAATGGAGAAAGTGACAAAGGCAAGAAGGACAGGGATGGGGCAAAAAGGAGTAAGGCCATCAGGAAATGGAGGGTAATGAGAACCAATGCCCATAGTCTGGGCAACAAGCTCCCTGAGCTGGTGGCCTTGATGGAAGAGGGATGCCTGGATATCGTAGCAGTCACAGAAACATGGTACACAGAGAACCATGACTGGGATGTTAACATACCAAGGTACATAACCTACAGGAGAAACAGGGGGAAAAGAGGGGGAGGAGTAGCTCTCTATGTAAAGAAAGGGATAAAAGCAACTGAACAAAAGAGTAAACAGGGAGGAGAGGAGGCACTGTGGGTCACCTTGGAGACTGGAAAGGGCACCACAATCCGCACAGGGGTTGTGTACAGATGCCCATGTCAGGATGAGGGAATGG
This sequence comes from Neoceratodus forsteri, assembly GCA_016271365.2. Taxonomy (NCBI): domain Eukaryota; kingdom Metazoa; phylum Chordata; order Ceratodontiformes; family Ceratodontidae; genus Neoceratodus; species Neoceratodus forsteri. The sequence goes on from CM057449.1 coordinate 993,730,202, forward strand.
ACAAGGATATGATACAAGGCATTCTTAGAATGGCAGAGAAAGGGGGAGATACTGTTGATGGGAGACCTGAATATGCCAGATGTTAACTGGAGCACATTTGCTACAGCCACATCCAAGAGCAGGGCCATTCTTGATGCTCTACAGGTGGCAGGCCTCAGACAGCTAGTTTCAGAACCCACTTGTGATGGAGCAATCTTAGACCCCATACTCTCAAACAGGGGCAGTGAGAGGATCTCAGATCTAGAAGTGGGTTACCATCTGGGAACAAGTGACCATCAAACAGTGTGGTTCACGTTAAACTCAGCTAGAGTCAAGCCAAACAAAAGTGAGGATACTGGACTTCAGGAGGGCTGACTTTGGCAAGATGGGAGAGTGCCTCAGAAAAGCACTAGCAAACAGGCTAGAAGGAGGGGTGGAACAACAATGGGGAATCATCAAAACTGCCATCACAGAGGCAACAAGCCTTTGTGTGAAGCAAATAAACAAATCAAAATGAAAGAAAAAGCCACTATGGTTCTCAAAAGAGGTGGCTGTGAAAAACAGGAAGAAAAAGATAGCATTCCGGAAGTATAAGGAAACACAGAAGGAGCAGGACAGAGAGCTGTACCAGTTAAGGCAGAAGGAAGCAGGGAGGGAAGTCAGAATAGCAAAGGCCCAAACTGAGGAAAAGATAGCCTACTCGGTTAAGAAGGGGGATAAAACCTTTTATAGGTACATCAGCAAGTGTAGAAAGACAAAGGGAGGGACAGTGAGGTTGAATAGAATGAATGGTGGGTGGGCAGAGGGGGACAGTGAAAAAGCAGGGATACTGAATGAATATTTCTGCTCAGTATTCACCAAAGAGGTGGGGGAAGTGCCTAATCCAATTAACAGAAGCACTCTTGATAGGGGGGTCGATCCCAGTCCTTTCACAGAAGAAAGGGTTCTGCAAGAACTCCTAAAACTGAAGGTGGACAAAGCAATGGGGCCTGATGGAATTCACCCCAGAATTCTAAAAGAATTAAGGGGAACTAGTGAAACCACTGGCTACTCTTTTTAATAAATCGTGGGAGGATGGTGTGGTACCCGAGGACTGGAGGAAGGCGGATGTGATTCCCCTTCACAAAAGTGGGACCAAGACAGAGGCAGGAAACTACAGACCTGTCAGTCTGACCTTTGTGGTAGGGAAAGTGATGGAGTCACTTCTGAAGGAAAGAATAGTTGAGTACCTAGAGGCCAGTGGGGTACAGGACCCAAGGCAGCATGGGTTCACAGCAAGAAGGTCATGTCAGATGAATCTAATAGATTTCTTTGACTGGGTGACCAAAGTAGTAGACCAGTGAGGGGCTGTGGACATGGCCTACCTAGACTTTAGCAAGGTATTTGACACAGTCCCACACAAAAGATTAATAGTCAAATTAACCAGCCTGGGAGTGGGTCCCTGGGTAAAACATTGGCTGGACAACAGGACACAGAAGGTAATTGTAAATGGAGTCCACTCTGAAGAAAGAGGGGTTACTAGTGGGGTACCACAGGGTTCAGTATTGGGTCCAGTCCTTTTTAATGTCTTCATAAGTGACATTGCAGAGGGACTGGAAGGAAAATTATACCTCTTTGCAGATGACACAAAGATCTGTAACAGGGTTGATACACAAGGAGGTGTGGAAAGGATGAGAAGGGACTTGGCAAGGTTGGATGAATGGTCAGAAGTGTGGCAGCTAGGATTCAATGCAAAGAAGTGCAAAATAATGCACCTGGGAAACAAGAACCCAGGGGAACAATACACAATGGGGAATTAGTAACAACAACAAAAGGAAAGGGACCTGGGGTAATCATATCAGATGACCTTAAGGTTAGCAAGCAATGTGAGAAGGCAGTAGGGAGGGCTGGGGTATACTGGGATGCATAGGAGAGGCATCAGCAGCAGAAAACAGGAAGTTGTTATCCCTCTGTACAGACAGCTGGTGAGACCCCATCTGGAGTACTGCATCCAGTTCTGGAGACCCCATCTCCGCAGGACATAGACAGGATAGAGGCAGTCAGAGGATAGCAACTAAAATGGTGCAGGGTCTGCAAGAGAAGCCGTATGAGAAGAGACTAAAGGAGCTTAATATGTATACCCTTGAGGAAAGAAGGAGAGGGGATACTAACATACTAAAATGCCAGCAGAATAGGCCTAATGGTCTTTTGTGTCTGTTGTTTGGTCAGCCCCACCCTGGGTGCTGACCTTGCTGTCCCCTCGTTCTCTGGCTTCTCCCTTCCCAGTTCCGGATATTCTTGCTGCATTGGATTTTGCTTCCTGAACCCTTCCCTGTACCTGTCCCACCCCTCTTGAACCCCTCCACTGTCTCTGCCTCCACCAGCCCCTAGGTAGTGCATTCCATGGCTCCACCACCCTCTCAGTGAAGTAGCACCTCCTCCTTTCTCCCTGAATCTTTCCCCTCCAGCTTCCACCCATGCCCCTAGTGGCCCTTCCTCCTTCCTTGAAGCACCCTGACTGTTCCTCCCTATTTACCCTCTTCATGTACCTGAAGACCTCTATCATGTCTCCCGGTCCCTTCTCTCTTCCAGTGTGTACATATTTAGCTCTTCGAGCCTCTCCTCATAGGTCCTGTCCCCCAAGCCCCAAATCATTTTGGTTGCCCTCCTCTGGACCCTCTCCAGGAGGTTAATGTCCCTCTTTAAGTGTGGCCTCCAAAACTGCACGCAGTACTCCAGGTGCGGCCTCACCAAGCAGTTATACAGAGGGAGTATCACTTCCCTCCTTCTGGAGGTGATCCCCCTAGCGATGCATCCCAGCATCCTGTTGGCCTTGGCTGCTGCCCTCCTACAAGTCTCAGAGTTGTTCATCTTGACATCCACCACCACCCCCAGGTCCCTCTCAGCCATTGAGACTTGTAGTATTTCCCCCCCCAGGGTGTACACTTGGCCTGGGTTTCTGGCCCCCAGGTGGAGTACCTTGCAATTCCCTGCATTGAACCTCAGCTTCCACTTTCTAGACCATCTTTCCAGAGCCTCCAGGTCCCCCTGCAGGGCCACCTTCCCCTCAAACAGAGATTATTTGAGCCACATGATTTTTGGGCTTGTCCGGGATTTGAACCCGGGACCTCTCGCCCCCAAAGCGAGAATCATACCCCTAGACCAGTGAGCCATCTGTCAATGACATGATAGAAACTTTTAAGTACCTCAGTGGAATCAACAAAGTCCAAGAGGGTAGCATCTTTCAGAAAAAGAGACGTGCAAGAACAAGGGGACACAATTTAAAGATGGGGGGGGGCGGTTCAGGGGCAATGTAAGGAAGTATTATTTCACAGAGAGGGTAGTGGATGCATGGAACAGCCTTCCTGAGGAGGTTGTGGGGTCTAAAACTGTGGGAGAATTCAAGAATGCATGGAACAGACATAAGGCAATTCTTGTGGGGGGTAGGAAGAAATAGGCTGTTGGTTAACCAGTATCTGCGGCCTATCCTGTAGGTAGGGAAATGGGCAGACTAGATGGGCCAAGCGGTCCTTATCTGCCATCAAAGTCTATGTTTCTATGTTTCTATGTAACTGCTGAGTACTGCATTCATCGTTGTGGTCCCCCCCACCCCCCACCCCTTGCTTCAGTTCACTGCACAAACTCTCTTCTCTTCATTAGCCTACTCGTAAACCACTCAGCACATTATGCTGTCTCAGTGGAGTGCACTGCCTACAAAACCAAACCTATGCACTCCTCCAGCCCCAGAAAAAAGAAATGCCACCAGCAAAATGGAACAGACTGTCAAAAACCGTTCAGATAGCCTGCACCACAGTAAATTATAGAAACGGGACATGTATTTCATGCATACAAGCTGTGCAGCACAGCTGCACAACTGAAGAAAGCCGTTTCACATGTCAGCCTTATGACACAATGTACTGTACAAGGGACTACTGGGCTATGGTGCAGGGCTACTCTAGGAGCTGTTATGAAGTGAACAGTGTACTAACTAAAAAACTACTGGAGGATCAATTCATACTTAACACAAATTATGGTGAAACACCGTTTTCTGGTGTGCTAAATGTACAAAGATTTCTGGTTTGTTTTGTTTTAACTTCCTTCACAATTATCCTAAGACATATGTTGTATAAACAGAACATGACATGGTTTGACTGAAACGATCATATTTATCTTCACTCAAGGCCAATGATGTCAAGATATCTTACTTGTGTCTTTGTCATGGGTGAGATATCACGATAGCATTGGCCTTTCGTGAAGACAAATTTGATATCTTTAGACAAGTAATGTCATAGACCCTATATATTATATATACTGTACATACATATTCATTACAAAAAACCCTATGCTATTGCATTTGGTAAGGGTTATAAAGCCACAAAAGGAGGGAAATGCGGAATTATGTATTTCCATCCCAAATACCCCTCAACAGACCTTAAATTCACTGCCCAAGATCAACCCACAGGTCCAGAGTTGTCCCTCACATGGCTCTGCTGCTTCAAGCTATAGGTCTAGTGCTCTGGTCCCCAAGTCTGCTGCTTTGTATAGGGCCTGCAGGATCACTCACAAGTTTCTTCCTCTGCAGGCCCTGCATGAAGCACAAGAGCAATCTTAAGTTTCTTTATGCAGGACAGCAGTCATAACTTTCTTTGCACAGGGCCTCCAACCAGTGGCCTGAAGCAACAGACCCATGCGGCATGGTCGCAGCCCTGTAGCTTGCTGTGGATCATCAGGGGGCTAGGGAAGGGTATGAGCTTTAAGGTTAAAAACACCCTAGTGTCACATTTCCTATGCTGTGGCTTTGTAACCATAATATACACATTAATGTAGTTATTGCAATTATGGTACTGTCTTTATTTTATGAGGAAGCAGTGTTTTTTGCTTACCAATCACTCAAAAACAGCTGATAGTTGAAACGTGAAACTTTTAAGTAAGATAGAGTTTGGCCCAAAGTAGTTTATTCACTATATGGATAGACTGAGAAATGTGTGGACTGTAAATTAGTAGAAAAATAAAATTGCATTTTCGCAATGCACAATTCCATTTTTCACAAACTTTTCATAAAATGTTTGTTGAGCAAGCACTGGTCCATTTTCATGACATGGCTGATTAAATTTAACTGTTTCAGCAGGGTTTGGAGCCTGTTATTGTAACTTACAGTAGAAACATAGAAACATAGACTTTGACGGCAGATATGGACCACTTGGCCCACCCAGTCTGCCCATTTCCCTAGCTACTGGATAAGCTGCAGATTTTAGTTAACCAACAGCCTACTTCCTGCAACCCCCAACTATAATTGCCTTGTGTCTGTCCCATGCATGTTTGAATTCCTCCCACTGTTTTAGACCCAACGACCTCCCTCAGGAAGGCGGTTCCATGTATCCACCACTCTCTGTGAAAAAAATTTCCTCACATTACCCCTGAGCCGTCCCCCCTCTATCTTTAAATTGTGCCCCCTTGTTCTTTCACATTTCTTTTTCTGAAAGATGCTACCCTCCTGGACTTTGTTGATTCCCTTGAGGTACTTAAATGTTTCTATCATGTCCCCCCTGTCCCTCCTTTCATCAAGAGTATACATATTAAGCTTTCTCAGTCTCTCTTCATATGGCTTCTGCTGCAGACCCTGCACCATTTTAGTTGCTCTACAGTTTGTAAGAGATCTATGATTTTTTTTTTTAGTTTGAAGGCCAGATAATTTCATATAGTCACTGCCTGTCCTGAAAAAAAATCTATTAATTTTGAGAGAAACATGTAAAGCTTGCCAATGATGAAAGATTCATTTTTATTAGACTGTCATTACTAGGCGGCCTGCCAGCACAACAATAGCGCTGCTGCTAGCAATGCTGATGACTCTTGGTTTTGGAATAAGCCCGAGGTATCACAGGGTTGGCCAAAGAGAGGAGGATCAAACATCCGAGGGACGACCCTCCTTCTTTGGGAAGGGTGAGTTGTGGAGTCCAGCAATCGTCTGACCTCTATTGGTGGCTGCAGGTGAGACAGCCTGGATCTCCATGGTGCAGGTTGGGGAAGAGGCAGACACCTATGCACCATGTGCGGGATGCGAGAATGGTTGCCTGTTGATATCATTGCATGCCCACTCCTATGAAGAAAATTAAAAGAGAAACCCTTTCAGCCAAGCTGGATAATGCCAGAGGACCCTTCTCCTCACAGCTGCCAAAAGCCCAAGAAAGACCAGTCAGGACATGGTATCTCTACCTCTCCCATAGACCCTGGGGGGACCCCTCTGTGGGAGTTAAGTCACAGGCAACCAGCTAAACAGGAAGGCCTGGGGGGATGGTGGTTCAGGTAGTTTACAGTCGAGGAAGGGCAGATATGGGGTACAGACCTGTAGGTAAGGAACATGAATAAACAGAGTTTAAAAGATTATATTGTTTTTCCTCAAATGGTTATACTATTTTCACAAAGGACATTTTTAATGAAATGCAGCATCTTATTTTTAGTGGGATCTTAGTTCTGGCCAAAAACCCAGATGTGTAAATTGATGCAAAAGAAGTTAAAGAGATGTGCTCAAGTGCACACAGGGTACCAGTTATTGTGGTGGTATTTTAATCCTGGGAGCTTTTCTTTCCCAGTTCCTTGCTCTGAGCTACTGAAACAAATTACCTCTCTATTGTCAATTCTAAGGAATTCACATATGAATCCATTTATGTAACAGCAGTGCCAGCTCTTTGAGGCAGCAGCCTTGTGATTCCACACAATGAGATGATTTACATGCTATAGGTTGTGTAAGCAGCCAGTCAGCAGGTGTACATCAAGACAATCATATAGACAAACTGTTACTGCATGGGAGAGTGCTTTTACTACCTAAGACCTACCAAGCTGCCAGCATGGTGGCCATGCAAGACAACTGACCGAGGTCTGCCTCCAGACTTGAGCTTTACATTTCTTGGCTAAGAAAATCTAGATTTAATATTTGCTGTATTGGTCCTTGTAAGAACAGATCCAGAAGCAAATGATTTGTATTGCATTAGGAGTGTGTGTGTGTCTCCTTAAAACTAGTCCCCCCGTGTGTGGAGGGGAAGAGAGAATTTTATTTTAATTTTTTATTCAGATTCCTTAGACATTTTCAGTACATAAAGTTGTTATATATAACTGAAAATTTATTGACATCAGTACATATCAGGCTGCATGGTCTTAATTCCTTGGTGGTCCTTGACAAGTAGTTTTTTTTTTTGACACTTATCCTGTCAATTTATATTTATATTATCATTTATAAAGTCCTGTTACTACACTATAGGCTTTTGAAGTTTATGGGGCATAATATCTAGTTGGAGAGTATAACTGGGTAATGGGTCCAGCTAAGTTTTACACATCATACAGTCTGTAACTACTGATCTTTTTAAGAAAGCTTTACTGGTTACTCTTTGTCTGTTACATATACATAGACGCTTCTTCTAGTCCTAACACAATTTTATTATATCTTTAATCCGGGTGGGGGTTGTTTTTCAGTAATTGCTTTCTTATATACATTGTGACACTCATAATTTGATTTAAGAGCCGTCTGCTCAAGTAGTTGTTATCTTATATATCAATTTATGCAGTAGAGCTCTTTGTATGTCTCCTGCACTAAGCACCTTTGACCCTGAGACTCTCCCAGCTGAAGGTGACATGGTACTGTTAAGCTTCTCTGACATCATCTTCTGTTTTTTTAAATGAGTATTTTAAACCAGTGAGGATTTTTTCAGTTTTTTTTTTTTTTGCATGATCTGGGTGTTAAAAGTATTGTTTTTTTCTAAATAACTGTCATTATGCTTCTGACAAAGGACTTGTTGGTCTGAAAGCTAGGGCACTTTATTCTTGTTACATCTATGTTGGTCCATTAAAGGATATCAAATCATTTACTTCTGGATCTTGGCTGAGAAAAGTGACAATGTCATGGTGACAAGCCCCTTAGCCCAGGGGGAGAGAGAGGGAGGGGGAGGTGTAGGCCACTCAGTAGTAGTAAATAGTTTACTGTTTGACAGCACAGCTCTTTACAAAGTTTTAAGACAGTATTTAAAATCATACAATGAGAAAAGATAGACAATAGATAATAATGTTCTCAAAAAAGGAAGACAGATAGGTAGGTGTCCTTAGCTAATTCCAGCATAAAAGCTAGAATGTAAACAGGTCATCAGGGTGTTCAGTTGTGGATGCCAATCTCTCACACCATGTTAGCGTAACCCATAACCTGATACCCCAATACAGGACAAGGTGGCCTTTTTTCTGTTATAAAAGAAGAAATTCCTCATCTAACCTCCCTTAAACCCCCTTCCTAAGGGTTTAACTTTATTGACTAACATGTTGTATTGTTTCTCATACCATAAGCACGGATAAGCAGCATATGTTATTACATTGTTCTGTCCCAACGTACTGGAACTATGCTATTGAGCTGTGTTTAGTTTCTGAAGTCTAATATTGTAGCATTTGTAGAAGAAAGCTTTCACATTCATCAACATTTTGTCTTAAGGATGCCTAACATCTCTTTTAAATTACTTCCTGTATTTTGAAAGTAATCACTTAAAGAGCAGCTGACACCTTCAGGAGAACTTTAACATTTAGACACAGTTTGGCTTGTATTTCATATTTGTTCTGCATTACTCCTCCCCATTATTTATTACTGATGTAATCTGCATGAAAACAGGATCTTTGCTCCTGAAGAGTTCATCTATTCATGTTGCTTTCTCCTTACCTGAAGTCATAATGCACTGCATGTGACATCACAGTTACTCCCATGACAATAGATTGTTATGTCACAACAGAGCATTATGACATGAAGTAGGGAGTAAGTTATAGAGGCAGATAAACTCTGAGGTATAAAGATCACGTATTTATGAAAATTTCCACAGTAATAAATAATGTGCAGGAGAAATATATCAAATATATATGGAATGCAAGCTGAATTGTACCTAAATATTATGTTTTTCAAGTTTTCTTTGAGGCATTAGCAGCTCTTTAATTATCTCACACAGAGATTATGATGTCATCTACAACTAAATAACACAATCCAATTCCTCCAATTCCATGATACTGTAGTACACTCACAGCAGAGTCTGTCTGAGGTAGCACTTTTTTTTTTACATCTACATTCCAGTATTTTAGATGGTGTTCCAAATCTGTAACGAATAAACACATCTGCACTTAGGACTTTTCATTTTTATAAAATATAATTTCAAAGAATGTACAATCATTATTTCTTTGTGCAAAAGGTCTACTGTTAGTTCCTCAACGGTAAGCACATCTACTTGTTTATTTATGTCAGACAATCTTTACTTGATTACTTTTATATATTTTTCTTTAGTATCACCCCCTGTTGACTATAATGCATAAAATATACATACTTATTTTTATAACCAAGATACAATATACAGCATTTAATAACCATTTGAATGCTACATATTTTCCCTATAAATGCCCTTCTCTTTATAGCAAAGATATGACAATCAAGATTTAGGCATTACCAGAACTGTTAGCCAATATCCTAGCTTTCTTGCCTACAAGGCAGTCATGATTTTATCCGCTCCTAATTCCACTCTCACAGTGCAGGCCAGTGTTACTAAAGGAACCCTTAGCAGAGCTTTACCATTTTTTCCATATCATCTGTATAACAATCTCCCCGTATTCATGTAGCATAAAATAATTGGCACCAATTTAGACCTTCTGGTTATCAATGCTGGTTCAGCTGCCCCCAAATGTATTATTAAAAGCCAATAAGGCTTGTCTTACTGTTTAGCTCTTGTTATAGTATAGAAAAGATCCCTATGTATATAAACTCTCTGACTTATTCAAAAGGGTTCAGCACTTGTCATAGTATAGACAAGACCCCTATGTATATAAACACTCTAACTTATTCAACCAGCTTATTTTTGTAATGACCATTTACTGTATGTTTTACATTTTTTGATTCAAAGACAACAGCCTTATTCTTTACATTATTACCAAATTTAATTATTATATTAATCATTTAATTTATTTTTTAATTTTCTGCACAAATCACTAGTGGCATTGTGTAAAGAGCTAAATCATCAGCATACACAAGTACAGAGCACTGCCACAGAAGCATAGAATTTGCCAGCAGAGAAGGACTGCCTGGCCCACCTAGTCTGCCCATTTTCCCCTGCCTTTAGTATCACCACAGATCCTACTTGATCACCGGCCCATTAACTCCTCCTCCCTTTTTCTAAGATTCCCTAATGCCTATCCCATGCATTCCTGAACCTCACCACTGTTTTCGCCCCCACCATCTCTGCTGAAAGACTGTTCCAGGAGTCCGTCGCTCCTACAGTGAAGAAGTACTCCCTCACAGCTCTCCTGAATCTACCCCCTCCAGTTTCTTATAATCAGGGCCCCTGGTGTTCTGTGGCATAATTTTCTGATTTCTGCGGCAGGGCTCCTTGACTTCTGCGGCAGCATTTTCTGATTTCTACGGCATGATTTATTCACTTCACTGGCAGAATACAGTCTTGTCATTGGCTAAATATGATGTGATGTCATCGATGACATCATATGCTGAGCATAGAGGAGGGGCTTCAGGATAAACAAGATGGGAAAGAGAGCCTGACACTATGGAAAAACAGTATATTTATATGAAAATTCACCAAAAACAATGAATTCTGCAGCACTATATATATTCTGCGGCATGACACAAATTCTGTGGCAAATTCTGCAACCACAGAACTGCAGAATTCCAGGGGCCTTGCTTATAAAACACCCTTGTCCTTGAGCACCTTTTTTTTCTGAAACATACTTCCCTCTTGTATCTTGTTTACCCCGGTGAGATATTTAAGAGTACTTGTCATGTCTCCCCTCTCTCTCCTGTCTTCCAAGGTGTTAGCATCTAGGTCCTTTAATCTCTCCTCATACAGCTTCTGATGCACACCCTGCACCATTTCAGTTGCCCTCTTTTGGACCACTTCCACTCTGTCTATGTCCTTTCTGAGTTGTAGTCTCCAGAACTGGACACAGTATTCTAGGTGTGATCTTACCAGCAATCTATAAAGAGGCAACACACTTCCCTCATTCTGCTGGTGAAATCCCTCTTATGCATCCCAGCATTCCACTTGCCCTCTCAATTGCCCTGTCACACTGCCTGGCCACCTTTGGGTTATCTGATATGATCACCTACAGGTCTTTCCAACTTTGTGGTTGTCAGTACCACACCCCTTTTTGTACTCTGCCCCTGGGTTTCTGTGCCCCAAGTGCATTAGTATGCATCTTTACATTGAAACTCAGCTGCCATATCCTTGACCACACTTTGAGTTTTCTCAGATCACTGCTCATCCCTTCCACCCCCACCCCCCCAAGAGTGTCTACCCTATTATGTAGTTTGGTGTCATTCACAAAGAGGCAGACCTTCTCTTCTGGCTCTTCTGCAACGTCACTTATAAATCCTATCAGGTCAATATGTTGCATGCTTCATCGTGCATGACAAAACCACACAATAAGAACAGAGTGGTAGAGCAGAGCAAGAGGGTGCAAAACCACGAAAGGGTGTACGTGTGGTAGTACATACTCTCACTCTTTCCATGCAGAGGATAAGACATCTACTGGGACGGGGGCTGGCAAGCAGCTGCTGTGGCTTGACGGGATGAGCCACAGGCAGCAATGGAGACAGGCAGTGCATTTAGGACTGGGTTTTGATTCCCAGTCCCAGATGCATGGAGTTTCTTTATTTTTCACACTTCGTGTGACTTTAACTGTTAACCCCCTCCCCGGAGTTAGTTATTTTGGTTGGGGGGGTTTGGGGGGACCTTGCCCCCCATAACAGGGGTGCAGTGGGCTCCACCCCCCACAAAACAAAGACTTATGCCACAGGCAATATATTGCACTGTGTTGGCAGCGCAGTATATTGCTGCGGCATAACGTCTTGCGACATTATGACCCTGTGCCCTTATAAATACATTAAAGAGGACCAGTCCCAGCACTGATCCTTGAGGCTCCCTGCTGGTCACCCTCCATTCCTCTGAATAAATTCCATTTACCACCACCTTCTGCCACCTATCCCTCAACCAATTTCTTACCCAATTTACCACATTTGGACCCACTTTTAAGCTACCCAACTTTCTTATTCGTCTCCTGTGTGGAACGGTGCTGAACGACTTGCTGAAATATAGGTAGGTTACTTCCACTGCTCCAGCCCCTGATCTAGTTCCTTGGCCACCCAGTTAAAGAACTCTTATCAGACTCATTTGATATGATGGCCCACCCTCCCCGCCTTGAGTCCATGCTGCCTTGGTCTTGTAACCCACTGGATTCAAGATATTCCACAATCCTTTCTTTCAGCAGCAATTCCATTAAATTTACCACCACCACCACTGTCAGGCTGATTGGCCTACAGTTGTCAGCCTCTTCCCTGCTACCACTTTTATGAAGTGAGACTACATCTGCCCTCCTCCAGTCCTCTAGGTCCACTCCTGTTTCCAATGAACTGTTAAACTGTGCCATCAGATGTGCAGCCAGTATCTTCCAGAGCTCCCTCAACACTCTTGTGTGGGCCAGGTCTGGCCCCATTGCTTTGTCTACTTTCAGTCCTTCTGGACTCTCCTCTGAAAATGGACTAGAGTCCCTTTACATCTCTCCAGTGCTCTTGTTACATTTTTGTGCCCTCTCAGTCTCTTTCCTCTGTGACTACTGAACAAAATGATTTGTTCAGGATGTCTAACTTTTCCTTTCCCCTGCTACACAGTCCCCCCTTCCCTTTTCAACCTTACAATCCCATCCTTGTTCTTCCTTTTTTCTCTTTCATATCTAAAAAATGTCTTGACCCCTTTTGTTACTGCCTTGGCTATTCTCTCTTCAGGGTGTGCCTTTGCACTCCTTACTGCTCTCTCTGCTTCACTTTGTTTCCCCTGATATACTTCCCTATCTTCCTCCCTCAGCATCTCCTTGTTCCTTCTGAATGTCACCTTCTTAGCTTTTACCTTTTCCACCACCTCTTTTGATAATCACAACAGTCTCTTTTACCTCTTTCTTTTGCTCCCTTGCTTAATGCAGGGATTTGTTTTCTTCACTATGGCCCTTTTTAGTTTTTCCCACTCTTCATCCACCCCACCCAGTCCATCCCCCTGCCAAGTTATCCCTGGGGCATTCACCCATCTTTTCAAAATCTGCCCTTCCTGAAGCCCAGGACCCTCACCTTTGTGTGGTTCAATTCCGCAGTCATCCTTATATTGCACCACACTGTATGGTGATCACTGGTCCCCAAGTGGTTCTGTCACTTTGACGTCTGCAACACTGTCCCTGTTGGTGAGTACCAGGTCCAGTATTTCCCCTTAATGAGTCGATTGGCGGAGGAATGCCCCCTGCAAAGAGTCCAAGATTTCCCTGCTTCTAGCTGAAGCTGCAGTTGGCAGGCTCCAATCTACATTCAGCAGAATGCAGTCCCCAACAGCAGCACCTCTCCCTTTTTCTGCCATCTTGCCAGTGGCTTCCATCAGTAACTTTTCTAACTCCTCCCCCTGTGCTGGAGGTCTGTAGATCACACCAGTGTGAAAAGCAGTTGTATTCCTTGTCTCTAGGGTGACCCACAGTACCTCTGCCCCCTGTATTCCCTGTACCACCATCATTTTAATGCCCCTCCTCACATAAAGTACCACACTCCCTCCTTTCTTTCCTACTCTGTCCTTTCTGGAGAGAGTATAGCCTGGTATGGCCATGTCCCAGTTATGGTTTTCAGTGCACCATGACTTGATAATGGCTACACTATCCAGGTCAGCCTCTGACATTGTGGCCTCTAGGTCTGGAGTCTTCATTTCTTAGACTTCTAGAATTCGCACACATGGCTTTCCAGGTTTTATTACCATTCTGTTTGTCACCCCCCTTTTTACCTTTTGCCTTTTCTCCTTCCCCTCTTTATTTCTAATGCACCCATTCCCATTCTTCTTCATTTTTTCCATCCTGCTTCATGTATTAATTAGCATCCTGGGAGAATCCTCTCTTTTCGGTTTTCCCTACTCTCTACTTCAGCCTGTGAGGGACAGTTTCTGCCTCCCCAGTCTCTTCCACCACCCCTCTCTGCTACTTTAAATGTTCATCAAAGTAACATTAAAATCATTCACTGAAGTCTGTGGTTATCCTCCCAGATGGATGCAGGTCATCACCCCTGCATAACCCCTTATCCTCTCAGGTGGGTTCCCAGTCCCCAGTGTAACTGATCTCCTCTTTCTGCACATTCCTTCAGTTATGAGTTGAAGCTCCTGATGCAGAGATCTTTCTCCTCCTCCCATCATAGACAGGCAGCACCTTAATGAAAACCATTGAGCATGATACCTTACTCTGCTCACCACCTCTTTCTTCCCAGTATTGTAGGGGGTCAATATTTATATTCATATGCATCCATACTTGGTAAAATGTTATTTACCAATTAAATTAAAATGGAGCAAGTGGACACCCTTGTTTGACTCTGCTGTATTTTATAATTCCATCTGTTATTTGTCCATCCACAGTATATCTAACTTGCACCAACTTATCATTATATGCAGTAGATTAATAACATGTTCCATAAGCCAGTGATACACTCCTATTTCTTCTAATCTTGTCCATAAAAAGTTAATGAAAGCCCATCTCCTATTTCTATATGATCGAAGGTTTAACAATGGTCAATAAGAAACAAAACAATTACTCACCAAAGTAATATTACTTCTTCCAGGATATTCTTTAGCATTATTGACAGAAGTAGTATGCCAGCTGGGTTCAGCTGCCCTGGAGAGGAGGAGTCAATGAAAATGAGGAAGGCATTGGCCAATCAGGATACAGTTAGAGTAGAGTGCTGCCTGCAGTCAGCCTGAAGGACCTCAGAATGCATTTCGAAGCTGAAAAGAGCAAACTGTGCCCACTAGGGCAAAAACCGTTAGCACAACCCACTATATTCTAACCTACTATTATGAAAAATATTTTTTTTCTTTTGAAAATCACACGAACGAATGACAGTTGTCAAATTTGGCTAAATCCCCTAGCAGAGCCTTTAGACAAGGTTTCCAGGAGAGGAAGGGTAGAAGTGTCAATAATGCTAAAGAATATCCTGGAAGAAGTAATATTACTTCAGTGAGTAATTGTTTCTTCTCACCCCAGGAATTCTTTAGCATCTATTGACAGAAGCAGACTTCAAAACAGTGTAGTTGGGAGGAGGGCACAGAAACCTTTTTTAAGAAGAGGCTCTGAAGTACCATCCTGCCAGAACTGACATCCTATCATATTACTCATCCAAGAAGATGTTATTGAATGTGAAAAGCAAATTTCAAATAAGTGGTCTGCACACTTCAGGTGAGGATATAGCCTTGAACACTGCCCAGAAGGCAGCTGGTCTCCAGTAAGTAGGCCCTAAGCATGAGAAGTGCTGAATGTCAGCTTTACCGAAGCAGACCCGGAATACCTGAAAAGAGTCCCGTGGGAAAATACTTTTGGTCACTGGTTTCTCCTTTTCTGCAAAATGCAAGAAAGGAAAAATATGATAATGACAGAACCTGAACTGCTAGGACTGCTGACGCAGACCAGCAGGACTAATTCATGCCCCTTCCAAGCAGGTTGAGATAGCCTAGTGTAACTCCCTTGCAAATGGGGGTTCTTAATGTGCCCTATGCCTGGTTGGTAATCGGCATAAAGCCGCCGGAATGGGGGTCCGTGGAGTGTTTTTTTAAGGCCTCCATATACTGTCCCTTTAAAGGCTGCCTGTTGCAGTCGGGATTAGTTAAAATAGGAGGGGGTTTGAGTGTGGTCATGCTCGACTCCCGCCTGGCTGTGAGAGTAAGCGCCCTTCTGCCACCGCTAGTAGTGCAGGGGAGCCCTAATAGGGAATGTGAATGGTTGCCTGAAATAACATGTAGAAGTGATGATAATATAGTTGTTCTAACCTGCCTTGCTTTGCAGCACAGAGAGTTTCGATTGCTTCCTCCATTTTGGTTCCGAACTGTGGAATTAGACCAATTAGTACCTTAGAACCCCACAGAGTTGACTGACCAATAGAAGAGCTGTTTGTTTTTGGGAAAGGTATTATGGGCCATGGCACTTTTTTTCACCCCAGTGAGCGGCAGAGGAAGTGACTGGCAGGTTCAGCCAGCCAATTGGATCGGGTTGCGCCCGAGTGGAGAGGAGTGCCCCAAGCTGTGGAGAGCCAGATGCATTGTGGTTGGTATAGGGAGAGGAGCTGTGTGCTTCTAAGCTGAAGAGTGTTCTCGCGCCGAGGCAGCGTGAAGGCCTGAAGCGGCTGCTTGTGCTCGGCTCCAGCGGACGAAACCCGCCGGAGGGCGGTCAGAGGAGGCTGTGCTCTGTACAGCTACCCACCAGGCTCGACCTGAAGGAGGACTGGAGAAAATTGTTGAATCGTGCTCGGTCCAAAGACAAGTGGAAGCTGCCGTTGCAGTATCTCAGTGACTGTGAGTTTGTGGGAGCACTGGAAGCAGCTGCCTGGTGTGGTACCCCTCTGTTGCTGTTTACCATATAAATGTGTGCGGAGGCTCGAGGAGCTCAAGTTAAATCCTGCTGCCATTAAAGGACCTTGCCTGTTGCTGTTTACCATATAAATGTGTGAGGAGGCTCGAGGAGCTCAAGTTAAATCCTGCTGCCATTAAAGGACTTTGCCTGTTGCTGTTTACCATATAAATGTGTGAGGAGGCTCGAGGAGCTCAAGTTAAATCCTGCTGCCATTAAAGGACTTTGCCTGTTGCTGTTTACCATATAAATGTGTGAGGAGGCTCGAGGAGCTCAAGTTAAATCCTGTTGCCATTAAAGGACTTTGCCTGTTGCTGTTTACCATACAAATGTGTGAGGAGGCTCGAGGAGCTCAAGTTAAATCCTGCTGCCATTAAAGGACTTTGCCTGTTGCTGTTTACCATATAAATGTGTGAAGAGGCTCGAGGAGCTCAAGTTAAATCCAGCTGTCATTAAAGGACTTTGCCGGTTGCTGTTTACCATATAAATGTGTGAGGAGGCTCGTGGAGCTCCGGAGTAGCACTGCTGATGTTGAAGGACCCTATCTTGTCTGGAGGTCGTGAGTACTAATTCTGGGTAGCTCCCTGTTGAATTGCCACATTGGATCCAAATGGAATTACTGTACTGCTGACTGTTTAACTAACTTTTTCTTTTCTCTGTGTGAAAGAGCCCTCACCAGCTGCCACGGTTTGGACTAGCCACTAGGGCTTGGGTACCCAGGGACAGTAACTTGTAGGGATAGGCCTGTGCACAGAGCCTAGGTAGATAAGTCTAGTGATAAGCTAATTAACTTGATTCCCCTCGTCCTTGTTGTATTCCCCTCTGAATAAATCAGATTGTTTTTGTACAGCTACATCCTGGCTATTGTGTACATTAATGGTGAACTGCTGCTTGGTGATTGCAACATAACTGTGCCTTACTTTACAAGGGGGTGTCCCCAAAGGGGACTAGATTATATTTTCTGTGGGGTAAGTGTACTGGTGAACAGAACTGTTGGTACCCAGTGTGAGTCACTAGTGGGATGAAAGGGGGGTTGCAGTAGCTCAGAGGGCTGTAACCGTGGTAGTCTTAACTGTGCTAACCCCGACCTCTGGATGGAGGCACCTGTCAATGGATCTGGGCCCCTCAACCTGCCTCTGGGGGCAGACAGTGGTAGTAGCCCTAAGGGTAGCGCCCTCTGGGGGTTACACTAGACAGGACTTGCCTGACAGCAGTACAGGCAGAGAAAAGGGATTGATGAAGGAAATGGTAGAACACTTGGGAAAAAGATTTTCTATCCATCCAGAAGACTAATTTGTTCATAAAGGCACTGAGAGGATAATGCCTAACAGAACAACCTGAAACTCTGAAAAATGTCTGACAGAGGAAAACAAGCAGACAAATTGTCTTCGATGTTACTCGCTTCAGGACAGAATTTCCACAGAGTCAAAGGGACACCCCATGAAACTGAACTTACAGAGGTTTGTGTTCCATGGGAAAAAAATCCGGTCCCTAGAAGTGTCTGGAAGTGAAGATGTCCCTTTGCAGAAGTCTTTGAAATGGTCTGAGAAAAGACAGATTTGTCTTGCCTGATGAAAAAAGAATCCGAGTAACCGTTAGGTGTACTCCCAAAGAAAAAAGGCCTACTGTCCCACTGTTGGAAGGAAAATAAAAACCTTTATACTTTTACAGGAAACAAGACACAAAGGCCAAACTAGTTCAAAGTCCAAGATTGTAATGCCTGGAAATGAACTAAATAATCCAATCATAAGAGGAAAGAGGATTGAAAAACTGTAGGCTCTTGTCCTTGTACCCAGAGGAAAAGCCACTTACCCTAGAAAAACTGAGGTTTTTGTGATACTAAAACCTTTTTTTTCATAGACATTCCAGGCCTTGATTGGATACAGGGACTCTAAGAGATCTAGCCTCTCAGAAACCAGGCCTTGAGAAGAAAAGACTGGGAGCTGAGAAAAACACTACTCCTGATTTTTCAGAAAGTACCAAGGTTGTCCCGAGCCACCGGAATCATGGTGGCTGATACCTTGACTAGAGAGGTACTTAGGAAACAAGGGATATAAGGAGAGCAAAATCTTCTCAGGCCAGTCTTGAGATAAGAAAATCCGCTGGATGGAACCCCGAGCTGGGGCTTTCAACAGGAAAAAAGGAAAAAACTGGAGGTTCGGGCTGGAGGTGAAAATTCAGATCTGGGCCTGCTCTTTCCCCTGAATGATGTGGCTAGGACTTGTGTGCTGAGGGCTCACTTGAAGTGGTCCTGAGTATTGTGGCTTAGAGGATCTGCCAAAAGGCCCACTTGTGGTGGCCCTGCCAAAGTTTTGTCCTTGTCTGACAGATGGATGAGAGACTAAGACACCTCCAAAGAAGCCAGCTAGAGATAACAACTCATAGCTATTGTGAAGAGATTGGAAGCCCAGTGTCCCAAATGCTCATTAGTGTGATACACGGCAGGGATATTGAACTAAATGGCCTTTGGACTGAAAAAATGCAGGCCTGATAGAGATACTCTGAGATTCCAGGGACTGAAGAGAGAAGGACTCTCTCAGAAACCAAGATCCAATGATGGAAGCCCCTGAAGGGAAGCGCCAACTGGAAGGAAGCCTCTGTACCAAAGATTTGAAGGGGAGAGGTGTGAAGTTCAGTTTCCTTACACCAGTCCAGCTTGCAACAGGGTTCAAGCTTCATGAAAAATTCTCTTATTTGGAATCTAACCTAGAGGCCTAGCCCGTGGGACTTCAATGACAAAATTATGCACCCCATGTAGAGAAAGCTTCCCCTGACAAGAGATGAGCATTGCCCTCTAAGAGTTCCCGAGATTTAAATAGTTACGGGACTTTTTTTTTTTTTTTTTAGTAGGTACAAAGAACCCTCGAGACTGTAGGAAGCAAAATGTCAGACTTAGGGCTTGAAAACCAAAGTCAAGGGAAATTGGCTAAGGTCGGCCAAGCCTCCGATAAGGGAAACCAGAGATTCCTTATCTTCAGGGGAGAACCGCCAACCTACCCAGATACCTGGAGAACAACCTGATTTTTACTCCATATCTGAGAACACTCTGGAGCAGCATGGAATAAAACTGCCTGAGAAAAAAACCCGTACTAAGGAACTGAGAACATAGAATGTATCGAAGGAGACAAGAAAAATCCCTTACATTTGCAAAAGCAAGACCTGAGCCAAGGAAGCATCCTGACCCCAGGTTGTGAAAATTGATAATGATTTGTTGTTCCCTATTTTCCTTTAAGATTCAGGTAATAGCCTGGGAAAAAAGGTCCAACTCCGAAGCAGGAGGGGACCCTTTCACGACTTTGACCCTCACGAGGTTCTGGTGCTCTAGTTACCATTGCTGACATGCTACTGAAGAACAACAGAGAAGGCAGCATTTGGAGGTAAATTTTAGATATTTATTTACTTATCATGCACATAGATATATTGTATATATATTTAAATGTTAATATCTGCATATATCTATCTCCCTTTATTTTTTTTTTTTTTTTACCAACCAAAGAAGGGTTAAAAACTTGAACCAAGAAAAAAATAACTGAAGAAAAAAGGGATTATCAGGAATGAAAGAGCATTCCTGCCTAAACCCCTGGAAAACTTCACATTTGGAAATTTCCTAATGTGTTGGCATAGAAAAAAAGGTTAAAGGGAGAATAATTCCTAACCGGAGCCCCCCAGTGAAACTTCTGGGGAAGGAACACTTATATTTAACTGAGTACTAGGAGAGTTAAACTCATCCATAAGTGCCTGTCAGCTTCAGTTTGACAAAGACCAACCAAAATTTGTACCAAAGCATAACCCAAAAGGCTGGAACTTTTCAGAGAGGCAAGCCTGAGGGAAATGCCCTACGCCAAGACTCTAGAATCTGTAACATTATGACATGCTATGAGAGCATAGTGCTACTAAATGCCACTTGGGTATTCCAGCAAACCTCCTTGTGAATAGTGCTCAAGGGATGCAGCACTATGGCAAGGATAGTATACATCAAACACTCTTAATATATAATAGTGTATGCTACAAAGGTTAAAGGCATTGGGCCAGATATTCAAAAGGGTTGCTCCATGCTCAACAGGGTTGCGCATGCTCAAGTCCTACATTGCGCCATTCTGCGATATTCAGCAGGAGGCAGTTGCGCCACTGAAAACAGGCTGAGCAACAGCGCAATGCAAATGAATGCATGCTCAACAGGAGGGGGAGGAACCATGATAAACTGCACAGCCCGATATTCAGCCAGGCTGTGCAGAGTTGTGCAGGCGCAACCCCCAACCTGAGCCTGCAGGACCTTGAGCCAAAAAATAAAAGGCTTAAGTAGAGGGCCACCCACAGGTGAGCTGCTGTATTGCAGGATGCAACACAGCAGCTGCCACCTGTGGCTGGTCCCCATCTCAGTCCCTGTGCCCCCCCAGCCCGATCGCGGGCATAGTGTACTCCCCCCCACCAGGCCGATCGCGGGCATCAATGTGGCTCCCCGCCGTTCACATCCCTGGTGGTCCAGTGGACCCAAATGCCCAATCGCGGGCAGTAAGTAAGTGAACCCCCGAACATCTCCCTGGTGATCCAGTGGACCGTAATGCCCGATTGTGGGCGAGATTGTGAAATGAACCCCCAACACGTTCCTGAATTGCCCGATCATTGGGCAGAATGTAGAAATGAACCCCCGAGTGCGTTCCTAGTGCCCGATCGTGGGCAGAATGTAAAAGAACCCCCTCAACATCTCCCTGGTGGTCCAGTGGACCATAATGCCCGATCGCGGCAGAATGTAAATAAACACCCCCCAAGCATCTCCTGGTGGCTATGTCCCCCCACCCCAACCACCCACGGCCCCACCACCCGCTCCCCGGCGGCGGGCGGGTGGCAGCATCCCTGCCTGCCGCCCCACCCCGCCCGACTGACTGCCCGGTAGGGACGCCCATTGGTGCAAGCAAGAACCAATCGGCGTGCAGCTCATAGCCGTACATGATAGATCCAGATTTGTGATCACAGATCTGGACTGTCATGTATGGCTACACGCCCATTGGTTCTTGCTCTGCACCAATGGTGCATACGACCGGTCGATCAGGCGGCGGCCGAAGTGGCAGGCGGTGGATGCTGCCGCCGCCGGCTGCCGGGGAGCGGGTCAGGGGGCTTCATGGTGGGTGGGGTGGGGGACACCAGCCACCAGGGAGATGTTTGGGTGGGGGTCATTTTACATTCTGCCTGCGATCGAAGCATTAGGAGATGTTTGGGCGGGGGGGTTCATTTTAAATTCTGCCCGTGATCGGGCATTACGGTCCACTGGACCACCAGGGAGATGTATGGGAGGAGGTGGGGAGCCACATTGTTGCCCGCGATCGGGCTGCAGGGTGCGCCGGTCCCCGACGGCTGCTGCCTGGCAGGGCGTCAGGCTTAAAGTCCTCAGATCGGCGCATCTACATGCTAATGGCATGCAAATGGGAGAGCAATCAGATGCAAATGGCCCTGCTTCTCTTGCATGAATTATGGCCCCATTTGCATGTCACCTTTTGAATGCTCGTGATTTTCTGTAGCGCAGTGCTCAACCCACCCCGCCAGTTCAAGATGCTCACTCTGACAGCTTGGGTGGGCGCAGGTTCACTGCGCCATGCACAGTGGTTGTGGGGGGGTGATATTCAAAGGAGTTGCTCAATAAGCACCCTTTGAATACCATGGCACCCTTGCACAACTATTTTAAGAGCTATGGCTTGCACCTCAGAATGGCGCAGTTTGAATATCCAGCCCATTATGTAAAATTACTTACACATGGTATATGATTATCTAGAATCTGTCTCTGGAGGGAAAGCAGACAGTGGCATGAGGCTGAGAAGCAGGCCGCTGTTTGCACTAACTCTCTTTAATCTAAAAATGTACAGATAAAAACAGCAGAACACTTACTGAGCTGGTACTTCATCTGAATGCTTCTGTCGACCCCGAAAGAGAAGGAGGGGTTTCCAGAACCTACCTGTAGGAGTCTTCAGAGAGTTGTCAACTTCTTTGGAGGACAGCAACCACC
Organism: Neoceratodus forsteri; assembly: GCA_016271365.2. Lineage (NCBI taxonomy): Eukaryota > Metazoa > Chordata > Ceratodontiformes > Ceratodontidae > Neoceratodus > Neoceratodus forsteri. Next base: position 993,752,580 of record CM057449.1, read on the forward strand.
AGATCTGTGAAGTCGTCGTCCTTCACCTCTTTATCAGTGTTATCCTGGAGGGGAAAGTCCAGGGAGTCCACCGGATGAATATATATATATATATATATATATATATATATATGCCTCATTATACCATAACCTGAATCAACCTCAGGGTGACTGACTGGAATTAGTGGGCCCCAAGAGGAGTTCAAGAAGGAAAATCCTCTCCCAAATTACTAATAATAATCATAACAATAATATCCTTGGGTGTAAGGATTAACAAGGAGAGGAATACTCGGACCCGAAGGAGCCAAGAAACGCACAGAAAAATAAAGTCTGGAATAATTGCCAAGCTCTCAGAAATTCAGTTGCAGAGGGCATAATTTTATCAACCTCTGATGTCTCCCCAAGTCCTTCAGGAGGGAGGGTAAGAGGAGATTGATCTCTGTCTTTGTGCAGGAAAGAGGACACCCTGCCTATTTTTAAATTAAAGGCTTGGACAGAGAAACAACTACTACAGAACCAGACTTGTAATAATAGAAGTCCCAAGGGGACTTGTCATTTCTTTTGTATTAACTTGAGGTACACTCCTCAGCATTTTTAGAGGAGGGCGAGGTAGACTAAAAGCCCAGATAATAATAGTTAGGCCAAGGCTCAAACAAATCAAAATCAACTTTGAGATTTTTTTTTTTATTCACAAAGAGGAAAAAAACAGAACCACCTCCACACCTCTTGTTAACAAAGCCCACTGCACATCAAACAAGAGAGTCTCACCCCAAAAGAGAGGGGATTACCCTTAAAATATTAGTCATTTTGAATTTAAACAGAGAAAAAAGGTTTCAAGAATTACGCACTCAAAGAATAATAGAAAAAATGCACATATATGAAAAATAAATCAATGATTATATAGGCAGTTAAAACCACTGATAAATATTAAAACTAACAAATGAAATAAATATGACACAATTTATCACACACATGAGCAAAATTTACTTCAAGCTTCGCTGAATGAGAAATATGAAAAATCAGCACCCATGTGGAACCCAGCAGATGTGGTAAAAAAGATAAAATGAAGAAAATATACAAATACCTTAAAGCGGCATTCAAAAGAAAGAAAATGGCTCAAGAAGATCTCTGAAGGGAAGAGCTCCAGGGCAGTGTTGCCAGTTCAGCGGAGAAAAAGTTCTGAGGTCCTTCAGGCTGACTGCAGGCAGCACTCTGCTCTAACTGTATCCTGATTGGCCAATGCCTTCCTCATTTGCATTGACTCCTCCTCTCTGGGCAGTTGAACCCAGCTGGCATACTGCTTCTGTCAATAGATGCTAAAGAATTCCTGGGGTGAGAAATGAACATTTTTTGAGCCAGCTTGATACTCACTTAGTATTTTGTCTATGTTTACCCAGTAGTTTAATTTGTTGTGAATGATTTTGGAAACAATCTTTTTTTTTTTCATTTATACTTTTTGCCCCACAGCCCACTGCAGGTGGCTGCTCAGCCTTGTCCCTGCCTCCCCTTCCCAGCTGGTCCATCAAGCCCCAGATCCCCCATGAATTGCCCACCCATGGCGGGGCCAGAAAGGGGAGAGCCATCCTCCCCCACTCAGTGACTCTAATCCAAACTGTGACCCATTGACCTGGTGAGGGTGTGGTGCGGGGACAGGCAGGCAAAGCTTCATATAGCCTGGAGCACCATTTATTAGTTTTCTCCCCACTGTCCCTGCCATGGTGTAAGTGTGTGTACATGGAGGTGTACACATGCTACAACCATGGCCCCTCCCTTTGTGCCACTTGAGCTGCTGGCACTACCTCTTGGCCTCCACCCAGGGGCAGCTAAGGGTCGAGTCGACAAGGCTTCCTCCCCTCAGAGAGGAGAGCTGTCCTCCAGATAATTAATCCTTTCCCCCCCTCCGGTGACCCGAGCTCATTCCCAAACCCAGGTCACCGGCATGACAAGAGTTAAAGCGCACAGTGTACCAGCCCTCTGCAACACTGGGCCGGCTGGAAACAATTTTTGTTATTGTATTCAGAAGTAATATAGGCCTGTAATTTTGTGGAAGAATGTTATTGCCTTTTCAAAGATGGGTACAATTTGGCTTCCTTTCCAGAACTGGGGAATGTATATATGTTTAATGCATCTCTGAAAAATGACTACAAAGATTTCTGCCCATTTCTCAGGTTTGGATTTAAAAAGTTCTATAGACATTTTGGATTTTAAAATTTCTACAGACATTCTATCCAGACTAGTACCTTATCATTCTTAAATGATCTTATAACTGGCAAAACATGTTCAGAAGTAATATAATCACCCTTTACATCAAAAGCATACTGTCATATACAGCTCTTTGGGCTCTCATGTAACAAGCTGTGAATGAGCTTAGTACATCCAACAGATGTACTAACATACTAAGATGCCAGCAGAGTAGGCGCAAAGGTCTATCTAGTCTGCTCGAAGATCAGCACCTTGTAGGTGCATCATTCACTGCCTCCCCCTACTTCCTCCACCAGCGGGGGTGCATCTCCAGGTCCGGAATTACTCAATTTAATCTTCCCCCTATATCTGTCCCAGCCCCTTTTGAAGCCCTTCACAGTTTTCAATTCCACCAGTTCCACTGGCAATGCATTCCATGGCTCCACCACCCTCTCTGTGAAGTAGCGTCTCCTAATCTCAGCCCTAAGCTTCCCTCCAACCAACCTCAAGTGATGCCCTCTGGTGGCCCCGGCCTCCCTCAGCTGGAAAATCTTATCAAGGCATGACCTATTTACCCAATTTAGGTATTTAAAGACCTCAATCATATCCTCTCTGTATCTCCGCTCCTCCAGGGAGTACAAGTTAAGCTCCTTGAGTCTCTCCTCATAGGTCTTTTCCCCTAGCCCCTGTATCATCCTAGTCACCCTCCTCTGGACCTTTTCAAGGAGTGTAATGACCTTTCAAGTGTGGTCGTCAAAACTGCACACAGTATTCAAGGTGCGGTCTAACCAGGCAGTTATACAGATGGAGAATCACCACCTGGGCATTATTCCTCTTGCAGTACACCCCAACATTTTATTTGCTTTGGCCGCCACCCTCCTGCACTGTTCAGAGGTATTCATTTTGGCATCCACCACCACCCCAAGGTCCTTCTCCCCATCGGTAACTTGCAGTTTCTCCCCTTCCAGAAGATTTTCTTGAGATGTGTTTCTGAGCCCCAAGTGGAGAAACCTACACTTCTTAGCATTAAACTTCAGTCCCCAGTTGCAGAACCACCCCTCAAGGGTCTCCAGGTCCCCTTGAAGGGCTCTTCTGCCCTCCACCCCATCCACCACCACCCCCCCCCACATTGAGTCATCGGCAAAGAGGCTCATCTCACTCCTGATGCTTCTTCTAATGTCAGAGATGTAAGCGTTAAACAGGGGTGGACCCAGCACTGACCTTTGTGGTACCCCACTGGTGACCCTCCTAGGAGAGGAGACCACCCCAACCACCGCCCTCTGCCACTGCCTAGTTAGCCAGTTTCCCATCCACCTAACCATCTGACCCCCCCTTTTCCTCCAACTTGTCCCTCAGCCCAGGATGTGGCACCAAATCAAACACCTTGCTGAAGTCTAGAAAGAGGACATCCACCAGCCTGCTCTGGTCCAGTGCTCTTGTCACCCAAGCATAGAACTCTACAAGATTAGTCTGACATGATATGCCATGCACAAAGCCATGTTGGTGATCATTCAAATGGTTCCCTGCCCCCCAGAAACTCATCCAGCCTCTCCTTCAATATGGCCTCCATCATTTACCCACCACAGATGTCAGGCTGACAGGCCTGTAATTGCCTGGCTCCTCCCGTAGCCCTCCTTTGTGGACGGGCACGACATGAGCCATCCTCCAATCTTGAGGCACCCACCCTGTCCGTAGGGAGGAGTAAAAAAGGTCCACCAGGGCAGCAGCCAGTACATCCGCCATTTTCTTTAGCACCTTGGGATGCAGGCCATCCAGACCCAGTGCCTTATCTGTTTTTAGGGACCTGAGGACATCCCATACCCTACCAGCAGGAATTTCACCATCTGTTACTTCCCCTTCTTCAAAACTGCCCCTCCCCTTGAGATGCCCCCTCTTCAACTCTGATCCTCCTCCCTAAGGTGCTGTCCCCACCATCGCCTCTAGTGTAGACAGAGGCAAGTAATCATTTAGTACCTCAGCCTGCTCCCCAGCCTCCTCAGACCACCCACCCCCTGACCTCAACCTGCTAATCTGCCCCTTCACTTTCCTCCTTTCCCTGATATACCTAAAGAACCTTTTATCACCTCCCCGATCCCCTAAGCCAACTTCTGTTCCACCCTAGCCTTGGCCAACCTCACCTCCCTGGTCACTCTTTCCGATATGTTATAATACTCCTCCCTTGTCCATAACCCCACACATTCACTTGTATCATCTGTAAGCCCCCCTCTTTTCCCTTACAGCTTCCTGGATTTCCCTGGTCTACCAGTACGGTTTTCTGGCTCCCCCAGACTTGCGTCTGACCTTTGTGCAGGCCCTAATAGCTTTCAGAAGCCCTCTTTTAATAACTTCCCATCTGCTGCCTGTGTCCATGCCCAGACCAATCCTCTCTAAATGTTCCCTGAGGTTCCCTTTCATATGCTTGGAGTCTGCACCCCTGAAGTCAATTACTACTGTTTTAGTGTGATTTTCTTCTCCCCCAGGTTCAGGGAAAACCAGACTATGGCATGATCACTCCCTGCCCCTCCCTGTGTTATATTCCCACAACCTCCACTTGCATACTCTGTGACTCTGAGCAAGCCACTTAACCACCTCAGTGTTCCAGGGCCACCCCTGAAAACAGGCACTTGTGCCTAATGGGCTTTATCCAGCTACCGAAGAATTAAAAAGAATACAGTTCCTTGGGCTCATAGTTTCATATAAAATCACTTGATAATATTCTATCCAATCCTTTTGACTAACATGGGATTTGCTATTACTCTGATAGTTTTTTGTTCCCTTAGTAACAAGGGCCCAGATTTTTTTCTGTCATCTGTATGTATCACTTTTAATATCTGCCCCTGCACATTGTTTTGATATCAGGATTTCTCAATATTCAGTAGTCTAATATAAACCTTTCTACTTTTATTAAGGATTGCAGGGTCAGGGTACTTTTTATTTCACTTTATTAATCTCCCCATGTTCGTTTTAGCTTTTCTACCCCTGTCACTGAAGCTACCCAGTATACTGAACGTTAGTTGGCTCTGTAGATACAGCAGTACTTACTCACCTGTAATCTAAGAGAAAAGAGGTATTTTAATCACTATGAAGGAAGCAGGGGTTAACTTAATAGGAAAAATGTGACCACAAACTAGAGCTTATCATTTTTACTGAGTTTGACAGTATGTACAGATGACAAAGCATTTTGACTGCTTACAGTCAGTCATTTTGTCACTTTGCTTTGAAAAACAGGAACAATTCAGCTTATGGTGTATTTCATATACTGTCTGCATGTCTCTCCTCTTTTTCATCAAAACTAGTTTAATCTGAATGAACACGTAATGCTTGTCCCATATAAATCATCTGTATCTGGTCTTAATCATTTGATAAAGTCACAATCCTCTGTGCCATCAGTCTGTTGTTCTGGAATTATTACTATATCAGAAACAGGAAACTAGGACTCCAGCAAAATGTTAAACAGCAGGAAATTATTCTTGAGGGGATATTGGTCCTTCACCCTTATAAATACATAGATACATAGAAATTGTCGGCAGATAAGGACCGCCTGTCCCATCTAGTCTGCCCATTTTTCCTACATATTACTTTCGCTGCAGACTGTAGATGTTCCACTAAAATGAAACTAGAAATAACATATAAAAGCATCAGAAATACAAACAATTTATAAACTATAGGCTAAGTTGTGTCAAATTATTAGGGTTTTTCAAAGTACTCCCAAAACTTACAGACCCATTTTATACAGTAGGTACATTAATGAAAGTAGAAAGACCAGGGGTGGGGTTATAAGGATAAAGAGGAAAGGAGGGAAGTGTGTGGAGGGGGACCTGGAAAAGAATGAAATTCTGAACAAATATTTCTGTTCAGTATTCACATAAAAAAGAAAAGATTTGGAACCACAGTTAAGTGACAGGAGCAATAATGGAAGGGATGTAGACACCAGTCCATTTATGGAGGAGAGTCCTAAAGGAACTTGCAAAACTGAAAGTGGACAAGGCAATGGGGACAGACAGGATACATCCAGGAATATTAAAGGAGTTCAAAGAGGTGCTGGCCACACCACTGACTGCCCTGTTCAAACATTCTCTGGAAATGGGCGTGGTTCTGGAGTACTGGAGGAGGGCAGACGTAGTCCCTCTTCACAATCAGGAGCAGTGAGGAGGCTGGAAACTACAGAACAGTTAGCCTGACCTCACTGGTGAGGAAAATAGTGGAATCACTACTAAAAGAAAGGATTGTAAATTATCTTGAATCCAGCAGAGCACAGGATCCCAGGCAGCATGGATTCACAGTGGGAAGGTCATGTCAAACAAATCTAATAGATTTCTTTGACTAGGTGACCAGGGAATTAGATCAGGGAGGTGCACTGGATGTGACCTACCTGGATTTCAGGAAGGCTTTCAACACTGTTACACATAGGAGGCTTGTAACAAACTAGGCAGCCTGGGAGTGGGTCCGAAGGTGGCAGACTGGGTTATAAATTGGTTGAAGGATAGAACTCAGAGGGTGGTAGTAAATGGAGTTCAATCCAAAGAGAGAAGGATGCCACAACATCAGTTCTGGGAACAGCCTTCATTAATGTCTTCATAGGCGATATTGCAGAAGGGCTGGGAGGGAGGGTATGCCTTTTTGCAAATGACACTAAGATCTGCAACAGAGTACACACTCTGGGAGGGGTGGAAAAAATGATGAGGGACCTAAGTAAGCTTGAAGAGTGGTCAAGAGTGTGGCAGGTAAGATTCAATACAAAGAAGTGCAAAGTCATGCATTTGGGGCATAGAAACTGAGGAGATGAGTACATGTTGGGTGTGAAGTACTAATGACCACCAAACAAGAACGAGACCTAGGCGCTATCATATTTGATGAACTTAAGATGGCCAAACAATGTGTCAAGGTTGGGGGAGAGCCAGTGGAATGCTGGGATGCAGAGGGAGAGGTATTACCAGCAGAAAAAAGGAAGTGCTGATATCAATGTACAAAACACTAGTGAGGCCCCATCTGGAGTACTGTGTCCAGTTCTGGAGGCTGCATCTGCAGAATGACATTGACAAAGTAGAGACAGTTTAGAGAAGGGCAACAAAAATGGTGTAGGGTCTGCACCAAAAGTAATATGAAGAGAGACTGGAGGACCTTAATATGTATACCCTGGAAGAGAGGAGAGAGAGCGGAGATATGATGGAGACCTTCAAATATCTGAAGGGCATAAACAATGTACAAGAGGGTAGCATCTTAAAAAAAAAGATGTTCCACAACACGGGGTCATGACATGAGGCTGGAGGGCGGTAGACTCAGGGGTATCGTGAGGAAGTATTTTTTCATGGAATGGGTGCTGGATGCATGGATCAGCCTCCCAGCAGAGGTGGTGGGTGCAAAATTGGTAGGGAAATTTAAGAATGCATGGAATAGGCACAGAGGAACCCTAGCAGTAGGAAAGAGTGGGTAAAGCTGGAGATCAGGTAGTGTCTGCGGTTTCACAGGAAGTAGGGAAAATGGTCAGACTAGGTGGGCCAAGCAGTCCTTCTCTGACGTCAATTTCTATGTTTCTATGTAAATTCACCATAACTTGTCCTCCTAAATTGCATTGCTAGAGTCTTGAGAAGGAGTATTAAAAAGAGACATCAGAATGAAAATTTTCTACAGCTGTACACATAAGAACTACATATATTCATTACTTACTGTGAAGTTTTCATGTACTAGCCTTGAATCAACATTTTCCATTCTGTTTTCCTTTTGTTTGTTGTTTTTTTGGCAATGGGTACAACACATTTGTAGTCACACTATATTTGTCTGGATGGCTTAATAAACACTTACTCCAAGAACTGTGTTATGTATTCCTTGCTGCACCATGACCACATAAGAGGTGAAGGATCGTACTGTAGCTGACGAGACATGATATATGGGTGCCTCCCAACAGGCTCACAGTCATTCCCTTGTCCATCATGCTGGATTCCAAAGCTGTAAAATTATAAATTGTGAATTACACGCCCACACAAACACAAACAAGATAGTTAAATGGATCAGTGCCATAAGACAGTGAACTAGCAATCTGATAGAAGCAAGTCTGCAACCATATTAGTCATCAAATATGAATTTTTACATGCAGTTTATTTCCTGATCTTGACTGTACCATCAACAGAAATTGAAGAATGTGTGGTGATTTTTCTGGTGAGGAAGAAATGTATATTTATTTTTTCAAAAAGGTATGATAACCAACAAGAGCATGGCATAGTCTGCTCAGCATTAACTCTCTACAGCAAAGCTTGACTTATACAGTACTATACCTGTGGGACAAATTTTGTAAGAGACGTTAAAGGTGATGGGAAACATTTCTGGAACCTTTAGTTACTCTCCCATTTTCCTTTAAGTGTCTACCTTCCATTATGGCATGTTTTGTGCCCTCTACCATTAAATTAATCATCTATTTTTCTGTTGTTGTTGTTATTACTTTTTGTGACTATCTGGAATTCTTTTCACTCCTCACAACTATGTTGACTCTCTTTTTTCATGCAGCCTGAACATTTGTGATATCAGTTTCGCCATTCTAGACCAGTAAGATTAAGGGCATGAAAAAATGTAACTGATTTCATGGAGTGCCTTGGAAATCGAAAATGAATGGCAGTAGCAGCTGGGAGGAAGATGGCCACCTTGCTGGATGATTCATCAGGTGAGCTCTAACATAGCTATGATAAAGAAACACCATTTATTATTGCTAGCTGGTGCTATTACTGAAACTTTTCAGTCTCTTTTGGATTAAGGTTAGCTAGCTGTTGTATATTTAGTTTTAGATAGGGTTTTCAGTGAGGAAGGCAGTTTCAGACAGGTTTTATTATTTTTAGCAATAGGATTCCATATTGGTGCTCCATAGTCAGTGTTCCAGCATTCAGTCTAGCATGGATGTCCTGTTCATTCCCTCAGTTTGAATTATTGAAAGCCTCATCAGCTGTTCCCTGCTTGACCTTGAGCAGCAGCTAATTTTGCATTTGAGCTTTCCAAATGAGTGGACTGAAATGCCCAATTCCCATTGTACATCTTTGTCACCAGCAGCTTTCCCCTGGTGTTGGTTGTATAGCAGGGGAGCTCTTGCACTATTCTCACTGAGGGAGTAGTATTGATATCTGGGATGATTAGAGTTTTGCTAAAAACTTGAGAAGAGTAAAGGGGGATTGACATGCTTCCTGGAGCCATCACAGTGCAACTCACCAAACTGTGAGTAACAGACAGCGCGGCCCAGTGTTTCAACACCTATCTGTGTGGAGTGGGCTGTGAGAGGTCAGAAAGTACATTTTCACAGCTACACAAATGATACTCAACTGTACAAGTCCTTTACATCATAGGGGTGAGAGGTGGTTGCTGTACTGGAGCATTGCCTTATTGACTGGATGCCTTTCTGCTGGCTGATTCTCAATATGACCATTACAGAGTGGTTGCTGATGGAACCAGGTCTTGAGGGTCGGCTAGAAGATATGCTGCTGTCAGAATTCCACCTCCAAATGGCACATTTCTAACGGTTGTAGATAAGGTTAAGAATGTTGGTGTCACTGCTGCCTTATGGTGGACACTAGAACTTCAGGAGTCAACTGTGGTCCGTGATGGATTTTTCCAATTAAGGAATATCTCCTGGATTAAACCTTATGTAGTACAAGAGGACCTGGTGACCTCATGACCTTGAGACTGGATTACTGTGATGTTATATGCCTAGGGCTATCTGGAGGCCTGGTGCAGAATGCTGCAGCCAGGTTGGTGACTGCTGTGCCTTATAGAGAGCATATCATACCTTTGCTGCGGCAGCAGCACTGGCTTTCAATTAGGTGATGCATCACCTTCAGATTGCTTTGTTACCATACAATGCCCTGCATAGGTCGGGCTCTGCCTATCTGAGAGACCTTTTGGCTTGATATAGATTCATAGATTTATAGATATTTGAAAGTAGAAAAGGACCATCTTGGCCCATCGAGTCTGCCTAATTCCCTCCCTCCCTACTTGCCCCCCCCTGCCTAGAGGTTCCCACCCCCGCTCCCTAGACAACCCCTTGTGTTTGTCCCATTCCCTCTTGAATCCTTCCACTGTTCTGGCCTCCACCACCTCCTCCAGCAGACTGTTTCAGGGCTTCACCATCCTCTCCATGAACTAATGCCTTCTAACATTTCCCTTAAACCCGCTCCCCCACCCTCAGTCCATGCCCCCTCGTTTTTGTGCCTACCTTCCCTGTGAAAAAGCTCACCCCCACTTTATTAATCCCCTTCATGTACTTGAACATCTGTAACATGCCCCCCTCTCCCTCTCCCTTTGGGTCTTCAGCGGGTACAAATCCAACTCCCTCGACCTCTCCTCATATGGCTTCCCACTTAACCCCTGCACCATCTTAGTGGCCCTTTTCTGAACTCTCTCCATGCCATCTATGTCCTTGCATAGGTGAAGTCTCCAGAACTGAACCCCATACTCCAGATGGGGCCTCACCATGGACCTACAGAGTGGCATCAGCACCTCCCACCTTCTGCTAGTTATCCCTCTCCCTATGCATGCCAGCATTCTATTTGCTTTGGCCACCACTTTACTGCATTGGGTCCCCACTTTAAGATTGTCTGTGATTGTGATTCCTAGATCCTTCTCCTGCTTCGCTGTTTTCATTTCCTCCCCCCGGTGTGTACTTTGTTTGTGGGTTGTCCCTCCCCATGTGCATCACTGTTCATTTTTTAGCATTGAATTTTAGCTGCCATATTTCCTACCACCCTTTCAGCAACCTAAGATCTTCCCTCATAGCATCCACTCCCCTTGGGGTGTCCACCCTATTGCAGATCGTTGTATCATCTGCAAAAAATCAGATCTTCCCATTCAGCTCCTCTGCTATGTCACTGATGTAGATGTTAAACAGTATGGGCCCCAGCACTGACCCCTGAGGTACTCCGCTTGTCACCCCTACCTGCCCGGAATGCGCCCCATTTACCACCACGCTCTGGCTTCTACCCATCAGCCAGTTCTCCACCCTCCTTATTATTTTCTGTCCCACCCCCAATTTCTCCAATTTATTAACCGATCTTTGGTGGGGCACAGAGTCAAAGGCTTTCCCAAAGTTCACTTAGTCCACATCCACTGCTTACCCCACCCGATCAACAACCCTCATCACCCAATCGAAGAACTTGATCAGGTTCATCTGACATGACCTCCACCATGTGAAGCCATGCTGCTGTATGTCCTGCAGCCCACTAACCTCCAGGTAGCTAACCACCCGTTCCTTCAATATTACCTCCATCACCTTACCCACCACTGATGTGAGGCTGACTGGGTGATAATTGCCTGCCTCCTCCCTGCTGACACTTTTCTGAAGTGGCACCATGCCTGCTCTCTTCCAATCCTCTGGCACCCACCATGTGTCTAGGGACAAGTTGAACAACATTGCTAATGATGCTGCCAGCTCCTCCCTTAGCTCCTGGAGCACCCTAAGGTGTCTGGACCCATAGCCTTGTCTACCCTCAACTTACCTAAATTCTGCCTGACCTTGTCCTCACTGATTGGGCTAGGATCCACCCCTATTTCTACCCTTCCCTCTTCCACTAACACTGGACTCCTTTCTTCTCCCTCTATTGTGAAGACCGAGCCGAAGTACCTGTTCAGCACCTCTGCCTTCTTGAAGTCCCCTTCCACTGTTGCTCTCTCCTCTCCCTTTACCCTTACTATCCCCTGCCTTGCTTTTCTCCTCTTCCCTATATACCAAAAAAAGTTTTATCACCACTTTTGGCCTGCCGAGCAAACTTCTCCTCTGTTTCTGCTTTTACCCTCCTAATTCTCTGCCCCTCCACCCTCAGCTTTTCCCTGTAAATTTCCCTGTCCTCCCTCCCCTGCATCCTCTTACATTCTCTGAATGCCCTTTTTTCTCCCCTATTGCCTCCTTCACTTTCTTGTTGAACCAAAGCAGCCCCCTCCTTCTTTTGCTCTTCCTCACCTTCCTTATGCAGCTCTCAGTGGCTTTTAGTATCCTCCCGTTGATCATGTTCCACAGGTCCTCAACCACCCCCAATCTTCTCCTTTCCCTCTATTTTATTCCAGAATATCTCCCTCATTCTGGAAAAATCTGCCTGCCTGAAGTCTAGGACCTCCATGACTGTTCAACTCACTTCATGCTCCGCTCTAACCCTCTAACCCTGAAACTCACTGTGTTGTGGTCATTTGTTCCTAGGCTGGCCCTCACCCCCACTCCCTCCACACTATCCCCATTGGTGAGGACCATGTTAAGTATGTTATCCCCCAGTGGAATATGCTCCCAGACGCTCTCTCCGTTCTACCATGGAGTTATTGCTAGGAGTCCCAAGATCCCATCTGAGTCTGAAACTCATTGCCATACCGTCTAAGGAGTTTACCCTCCTTGAAGGCATTTAAATGAGGCCTGAAAAGCCATCTTTTTGAAACAGTGTGTTGATCTGATGACTAATATCTGTGACCAGTACCTCAACAAATGTTTACTGTTTCAAAATGTTATGTTTTTATGATGCTTTTTGATTTTTAGGTTACGTGTCCTTGCCCTTCCTGTTGTGGAGAGAGGGACACAGTATAGTTTTGAAGTCACTGGAAAGCTAAGTTATTAATTTATCATAAGTGGTCAACGTAGATCAGAATATTGAACATAATTAGCATAGAAAGGGAATCCTGACGGAATTAAACAGTATAAAACCAATCTCCTAACACATTTAATGAATGTGTAAAAAAGATCATGGCCATGAATTCCATGATTAGGCCTTGCCCACTGGTACACATACTGTACATCACATTGTGGCCTTTTGATAAGTGTCAGCTCTCCGCATGCTGTTTCGACTGGCAGAGAGTTTGTTGTTTAGACTGTAAAAGTTTTATAAGACTGTCATGTCTTCAGTAAAATGATATGACAGCTACTGTAACTTTCTCTAGAGTAAATCCATAAAATCATGTGATCCATCAAATCACGTGATTAATAATAGTGTAATCTAAACTTTTATCTTTGGTTTTGCTTTTTAGCAAAGTTTTCAGACTTTTTCAGCAAGTGCTTAGTAAGGATGCATAGCCTAAAGAATGAAGGTTTGGTGCCTTAACATGCCTCTGTAATTATTCTGTTTGCATTTATTTGTCTTTTCAATTAACTTTTCATCATTTTATTTGTATTTTGCAACATCTGTACTTGTATTTTGCAATAGCTAGTAGAAAACAAGCATTTGTCAATGCTGAATGTTTGCTTGCTGGCATTGGCATTGGTAGTGTAGGAGTTAGAGAGCTGCATAATAGGAATGGCAGTGAAGTACTGAACTGAAGCCAACCCTGCCACCACTTTGCAGAGACTGACAGGCATTGGGGTGTGCCTTTGGGTCATCAGGCATAACAGCCACACCATTTCACCACACCCTACCCTGCAGACACCGAAAAGTGTCACGGTGTGTCTTGGGGTCTTTGGCCCTTATGCTCACCCCATTCCATCAGGAAATATGGTGAGATGGGTGCTGTAGAGGAGAATGGGGTGAACTTTGGGGCTGATGAGTCCAAGGTACACATCGATGCCTCTCACTGGCTGCAGGGTGTGGAATGGTATGAGCATTACAGGCGAGAATCCCAAGTCACACCCCTGATGCCTGTCAATCTCTACAGGGTGGGGCGTTATGGTTGGAAACTCTAATGCCTCAGGCGTTCGTTGGCATTTTCACTCCAAATTTTCAACATGGGTTTTTTGTGACCCCACCTTATGAACAGTGGCAATATCAGTTCATTGGCTGAAAGCTGATTTTGCACAGCTACTACGTCATTTGGCACCACAAGTGTGAAAACACATTTCAAACAGATTTTGAAAAATGACAGCTGTACTGTTCATGGGGAGGTGCAAAAAATGGCAATGTTGAAAATTTGCAGTGAAAATACTAAAAAACTGGTGAAGTCACAAGAGTGCGTAGAAACTGTGCAATGCACACTCGTAATGCAATTAGTTTGGGGATTTTTACAGCAGATTGTCAACACAGGCATTTTGGAACCTCCGCTCATGAACAGTGTCACTGTGATTTTCTTAATCTGTCCCGAATAGTGATTTCCCACAGCAACTGCGCCATTGTGCACTACATGCGCAGAAACATGTTTTGGGCGAGATGTGAAAAATGACAGCTGTACTTCTTATAAGGAAGTGTTGTAAAATGGCGATGTTGAAAATCCAGAGTGAAAATAATGAAAATTCGTGAACTTACGAGCGTGCGTAGGAACAGCACAACGCATGCTCATAAAAGAGTCATTTTGGAGAATTTTTTCACCAAATTTTTAACATAGCCATTTTAACACCTCTGCTCATGAACAGTGTCACTGCAATTTTCTTAATCTGTCCCAAACATTGATTTTGCACACCGACTGTGCCATTGTGCGCTACATGCGCGGAAACACATTTTGGGCAAAATGTGAAAAATGACAGCTGTACTGCTCATAAGGAGGTGTAGTAAAATGGCAATGTTGAAAATTTGAGTGAAAATATTGAAAATTCAAGAACTTACGAAGGCATATGAACAGGGCAATGCATACAGAATACGTCATTTTGGGACTTTTTCACTGTTTTCAACATAGGTTTTTGGGGCCTACCTCATGAACTGTGACACTGTCATTTCATAAATCAATCCCAAAAGGTGGTTCCGCACAGTGACCGCGAAATCACCTTTTGGGGCCGATTAACAAAATGACAGTGACAGAATTCTTGAGGTGGGGTCCCATAAACCAAATGTTGAAGATTTGGTGAAAAAATTCCAAAAAATGCCTGAGATATGTATCAAAGTTGAAAAACCCTATTTATTACATTATACAGCTTACTGGCATTTCCTCAGTTCACGGTCGGCTTTGAAGAGTGCAGATGTGTTTCCAGTCCACCAAAGATCATCACGCCAGACTCCGGAGGTAAGTATGGGGTGAGGTGAGGGTGTGGGGAGGCAGGGTGCACAGAAGATGGCACAGGTGGTGGGGAGGGGTCAGCGAGGGAAGGTTTTTTCTTGCAGGTTTTTTTTTTCTTGGATGTCGCGGGACTTGTGCCACGCTGGGGTGGGCTCCCAGTGTGGCAGCTGGAAGGCTGTTTGGGCATTAGTGGAGCTGATGGGGGATTGGGAACCCCGTTGGCCATATGGACTGTTGCCATGCTGGGGTGGGCTCCCAGCATGGCACCCGGTTGTCTGTTGGGGTGGGGAAACATTGGAGCCGACGGGGGATTGGGCATCCCCATCAGCCATATAGACTGTTGCCATGCTGGGGTGGGCTCTCAGCATGGCACCTGGAACTCTGTTGGGGGGGCGCAGCAGAGCCAATGGGGGATTGGGCACCCCCCGTCGGCTATACATTGTGTGTGAGGGGAGGAGCGCATTAGCATGCAATATGCATGCATGTGTGAGGGGAGCACACGCGCATGCAGTATCTTCTTGCTGCTCACTGAAGCAGAGCTCTCCCTTTGACCTGTACGGCACTGCATTTTCAACTGCTGTCATAGACAGCTGCAGCATTCATTGGTGAACTGTGGCCGTGCCTGCAAACACACTGACTGCATTGGAAAACAGGGTGCCACACCTGTGAAAACTCGGATGATGGCACTACGTTTCTTGCACATGCGTGCAAGCAAACATAATGATACAATGGAATTCTTGCATTATGATGTCAGAAAAATTCTACTAGTAAGGCTGTTTTCAGATTTCTAGAGAGAAATAATACCTTCTACTACCAAAACATTACATATTAATAGAAATATGTGATTTTTGATAATGTATGATCTTTTCTTATAATTTAGCAGGTGACATTTTCTTCATAACTGGATGTTTCGTGGGAAGAAGAGAAGCTAATTACTGTTTTAAAAACTGTAAAATCATACAGATGTACCACAATAGTGCAAACATATACATTGCAAGGTTTGTTGCTGAAAGCAGTATTTATTTTGTTTAAAAAGTTAGAAAAATATACCTAGTTTCTCACTGAAATACATACATTGGCTTCATAAGTAGTTGGCAGTTCCTTACAACATAACACCAGAATTCTCTACTAGTAGTGTGAAAACCAAAGGTGAAAGCTCACTTGTTTCACTGTACTAACAAACAGGTACTTTATTATTAACAACATAGGAAGTAATTACTAACATATCAAAATACAATAAATAAAATAGCCTTTTGTCTATTTATTAGAAGTAAACACCTGGGGCCAGATATTCAAAAGTTTGCCCAGTGGGCAAAGTGATAGCATCCTGTTTGACCAGGGTTTGCACCTGTGTGTAACATTCAAAGGTGGCTGTGACATGCGCTGAAAGGATTAGCGCATGCAAAAGGTTAGCATACACACATGAAAAAAATAATGCACGTGGTGGGCAACGAGCGAGGTGAAGACAGAAATCCTGGCACAGCACAATATTTAGCATGGCAGCACTGCACACAGAGAATAGCGCACACCACTTTCCACTGCACAGTTACTGCTGAAAAGAAGACTGACTTACTCCGGGCAACCCTAGTGGCTGGCAGAGCCACTGCAGCCAACAACCATGTTGGTGGTGGGGGATCACACCTGCTGCCTGGTGGCTAGTGGCACCCCCCATCCTCCAAACCCTGACTCTGTTAAAATACAGCAAGTCCCTGGTGTCCAGTGGTCCCACGTGACCTCTGATCTCCATCCTGTATAACTGTAAAACTTTCCCTGGTGCCTAGTGGTTCCCCCACCCTCTGATTGCCGGTCCATATAAGTTTAAACTTTCCCTAGTGTCAAGTGGTCTCCCCACCCCTGATCACCATCCTGTATAATTATAAAACTTCCTTAATGCTCATTGGTCTCCCTGCACTCTGGTCTGCAGCCCCGGTATTATGAAACAACTCCCTGGTGCCCAGTGGTCCCCACCGCCCTCTGATCACCAGCCCCGGTATAATGAAACACATTCCTCATGCCTAGTGGTCTCTCCGCCCTCTAATCACTGGCCCCAGTATTAAAACATAACTCCTTGGCGTCCATTGTCCCCCAACCACCCTTCATTCACTCACCCCGGTATAAAAAAATAACTCCCTGGCCTCTAGTGGCATCCTCCACCCACTGATCCTTGCCATCCCTGTACACTATCACATGTTCTCTGGCATCTAGCAGCCCCACTGCACCATATGCAATGACCACCTACCATTAACTTAATCGCTGATGCCACGGGAGCCCATACAGTGACCAGTACAGCCCTCCTCACACCACCTCAGCTGGCAGCCATATTTGATGACAGGGAGCGTATATGTCCTCTGTTCTTTAAAGGGAGCATGCATGCTGTCCACAGTAGACAGTACAGGTCCTCCCTTTATAGAACAGGGGATGCGTGCCCCCTGTCATCACATGCGGTGGCTGGCTGAGGTGGGAAAATGAGGGCTGTGCTGGTTGCTATGTGGGCTCCCGTGCCTCCAGCGAGTCAAGTGAGGGGGTGGCAGGGTGGGTGGTTAGTGCCCATGGTGTGGGGGGAGGCTACTAGACACCAGCAAATATGTGATAGTGTACAGGGACAGATATCATTTGATGGGAAATGCCACTAGACACCAAGGAGTTATTTTTTCATATGGGGACCAACAATTGGAGGGTGGGGGTTGGAGCCACTGGACTTCAGGGAGTTATGTTTTAATACCAGGGCCAGTGACTGGAGGGTAGGAGGGACCACTGAGCACCGGGGGTTATGTTTTAATACATGGGCTGGTGATCGGAGAGTGGTGGAAAACTGGACACCAGGGAGTTATGTTTTAATACTGGGACCAGTGATCGGAAGGTGTGGGGGATCACTTGGTACCAGGTAGTTATATTTTAATACTGGGGTTGGTGATCAGAGAGTGGGGGTACCATTAGGCATCCAGCAGTTGTTTTCTTATACCAGGGATGGTGATCTGAGGGCAGGGGACCACTGGACTCCAGGGAATTATTTTTGTATACTGGGGCTGATGATCAGAGAGTGTGGGGGGGGGTGACTGGGCACCAGGAATTATTTTTTTATACCAAGGCTGGTGATCAAAGAGTGAGGGAACCACGGGATACCAGGGAGTTATTTTTATTATACCAGAGCTGATGATTGGAAGGCAGCATGGGCCAGTAGGCACAAGGGAATTTCTTATTTTTATTAGGGATGGGGATTAGGGGACGGGGGACCACCAGACACCAGGGACTTACTTTGTTGTAACAGGCCTGGGTTTGGAGGGTGGGGAGTGCCACTAGACACCAGGGAGTATGTCAACTTCTACTGGACTGGCCATTCAGGATGGGAGTGGGGGCTGGTTGCAGGGGCGCAAACCTTCCACCACTTCCCAGGCAAATGTGCCCAGAATGGGCATGCAAATGGCCCCCATAGTGCCTTGCACGCCCAGTGGGCTCATTTGCATGGGGCTATCTGAATATCGTGCCAGTAGCTACCAGTGCTATCAGGTCTGGGGGTGCTGTTCTCTGCACTGCTAGGATCCATGTTGGGGCAGCACTACTCAGTCAAGCACTGCGCCAACATACCCCTATATTCAGTCAGGTAACACGTGTTTGCTATCTGACTTAATGTAGCATCACACAGAAAGTTAGTTTTGTTACCATATTGGTCCTTGTGACAAACGATCTAGAAAAAAAGATGATTTGATACCTTTTATTGGACCAACATAGATGTTACAAAAGAAAATAGGTGCTTTAGCTTTCGGACTACATTGAGTCCTTCGTCAGAAACTAATGCCAGTTGTTTTGGAAGAATATATTCTATTAACACCCAGATCATACATAAAAAAAAGCAGTAAAAAAGTTGTAAAAAATTCTATTGGCCAAAATTCCATTCAAATATCAACTGAGAAATAAATGGGAAGCACACAGTCTAACTGTGTGCTTCTCCTTTATCCAAGGAGACTTTTCAAGATTAAATGTCAACAGACCAGATAACATTCTTAAAAAAGCCCTTAAAACATTGAGTGTCATTTTGAACTATGCATGAGTGTATACAGGAAGAAACTAAATCTTATTAGCCTAAAACTGGCATCTGAAAGTTAACCTAAAAAAATCTCATTCAAAAGGAAGGTATTACAAGGTCAAAGTTACAGAATGAATCACCCTGTATCTGGAGAGAAGAAAGCCAGAACACTCTTAAGTAAAACTGAGACATGTGATTAAAAACCAAAGCAATAGTATGCTAAGGGCTTCTAAGTATACCATGGTACACTATTAGACCTATCAAGGGATGTATATCTACCATATGCTAAAAAAGTCAATATTATCCATTAATGTTAAAACCCACACTGCTACTGTATAACATGACCTTTCTACAGTATTGTTTCAAATGCCAAGTATTAATGTATCATTAAAGATCAAACCTAAAAAAAGACTCCCCAGCAATGAGATACTGCATCCTAATTTGTTCATTGTTTTATAATGTGTCAGTATATAATACGTCTGCCGTATATGCAGTAACAGCCCTAGAAATCTGAAGCAAACCCTAAGGGAATCAACCCCCCCCCAAGGGAACACCAATGTATTGATAACTAGTCAGATGGAATCATATATCCATTTTATATGTGAACAAATAGTCAACACACAACGTAACCCCACTGTGTCATGTAATAGATGCCAAGAGTTTGTACATATAAAAGGAGCAGACACAACACCGACTACCTAGTAAATGAGATACTGTACCTAAAATGTCCATGTGTGAACATTTATCTGTATATAAGCTTTACCCCATATCACCAACCCACCCCCAACCCTAATTTTACAGAAAAAAACAACGAATGCCAGGCAACAGAAGAATCTATGCAACACCTTTTGTTTGATTCTTCTTACGTTAAGCCATTATGGAGATTCATAGCAAACAGGTGGGGGCTAAAACGGCTCCAGAACCTGACCTACGAAATACTGGTCTTAGGGAACAACCCCCTGTTAAATAGTAAATATCACCCTGAAACTCTTTCTGTACTTTTTTGCTGCCTGACGTTTTATTTATGGCAGGCAAGGTACCAGTGGGCAAACCAGCAAAAGATTATGCCATGTGAAACCTTTTGCATTCTAGTGGAACAGGCAATGAATGCTGTTTGCACAAAAGATAAAGCCTTCTTTACTTCTTTACTTCCAGTAAAGTATGGAAATGATAGAAAGGGCTGTCGATATTTATCAAATATAAATAAAATCTTCATACCTAAAAGAAATAGGTACCTGAAATTATCATAAAAATAGTGGGAATTAGGGATGGAAGGAAAAAGGATCTTAGAGGATGCAACAAGAGAGGTAAATAGCAAAAAAAGAAATTACCTCCAAACATAAGAAGTGTGTATTATTGGGGGTGGGGAGTTGGGGGAGAAACTCATAAACGGTAGTAATATTACAGTATTGTTTCTTTTTATTAAGTGATGTTATGTGATACTACTGTTCTCAAAAATATATTTGAGGTTTTTTTCCTTCTTTCTTTTCATATTTTTGGATCTTTGTTTCTTGATTTGTACTCATGTTATTTCAACAGAAATTCCACTAATCTTTTCGAGAAGTGCCATGGGATCTTTAACGTCCACCTGAACAACCACCAGAACAGGCAGACAGGACCTCGGTTTAATGCCTCATCCAAAGGACAGATTGAGAAGTAAAATGAGCCTGATCTCGAAAGTCGGTTTCTGCTATGGATTTTTGAAAAGTCCTTTCAAAACCAGGACCAACATATCTGACATGGAGTGATCAGACTGAGAGTAGTGTTCTCCCACTGTTTTTTTCAGTCATCTTTATTTTAATAGTATGTCTGTGTGATGTCATTCGGGTGTGGAGAGGTTTCCCAGTCTCTCCAACATAGCCTTTTTGTGGACATCTCTTGCATTGAATGAAATAAACAACATTCCGTGATGCATATGTATAATTCTCCAGTTTCCTGAATCATATGTTTTGTGGAGTATTGATGCAATTGGAAGTAGAAATGTGCTCACAAGTCTTACATCTGGTGAGACCACAGATTCTTGTACCATTTAGTATTATGTTGTTTTGTTCTGGTGAAAGTTTACTCCTAACAGTCAGGTTGGTTAAATTAGGTGGTTGCTTAAAAGACAGTACTGTAGTGGTAGTTCTCAAGTTCTTGAAAAATGCATTTTAGGACCCCATCCTCACTTATATTGGTTGGAGGTCCTTAATAATTTTACATTTAATATAGCATCCTCAGGGTCATGGGCAATGGGCAAGTGTAGAGCAAACCTTCGCACTCTGCTTTGCCTAGTTTTAAATATCTGGCCCCTGCTCTTTCAGGTGTGATAATTACAGTACTAGTGACCCCCTATATGAACATAAAACCAGCACTCTTGAAATGCTACCAAACATGGTTATGACATCAAAACCATATATTACATAGAGAATAAAGTATGGGGTGATGTGTGTAATGAGGCGTTTCCACACACCCAAGGGGTTAGATGCTACATAAACTTCAAGAGCGAAGCTCGAGGGGTTTGTGCAAGCAACTAACCCCAGAGTGTGTAAACTTTGAGTTACATCACCCCTTACTATTATAATTGCTAGGTTTCCTTTTTCACCACAGCAATTATATAAAATAACAGAGGTTCTCTGGCTGAGGGGGGGCCATGCTCTGTTTTCCTTTGGTGAAGGTGCGTGTGGCTTTAAAATCTTTGAAAATGTCTGTTTGTTCCTGTAACTGTGGAATTTGACCTGAATTTAAAAAACAATAATATAACTTACTGCCGAGTTACTGTGATGGACGGTAGTTGACATTTCTTCAAGAGGGCAAGCGACACGGTCGAGACATGGTGAACTGCGGTGGGAGCATGCACAGAGTGAGGAAAACCATGCGTGTGTTTGCTGTTATAAACGCTCCTTTATAATGGCAAATTACGCCACGGCTTCCTTATGGGAAAAAGGGGAATCCATATATTATAGCATTATTTAACACCCTGCCTACCATTGACACAATTTGTTGTATGTTTTTTATTTATCTGGTTGATCCTGCTATTTCTGCAATGCTTCAGAGTTTAAAACAAACAGAAACACATAATGCTGAGGCACGTTCTATTTAAGTCGATTGCATCTTTACTTGTAACGATGAAAAAGATCACACTATGAATCTCTGCTTATTTTAAAATCACAGAAATGACAGAATCAACCAGATAAGTAAATCAGTAATAAATGAAGATGTTTTGAAGGTGGAGGGTTGGGTGGAACACACAGGGAGCACAGTGCTGGTGTTGACTTGTTTTAAACAGTGAAGAATATGTAAACAGGTGTGGGGATATAAAGTAATTACAAAAAATAAGACATACAAAGTACAGTACAGATAATTGTTGTAAACACCCTTGTTGTGTGATGTCTGTAGAAACCTTGCAAGCTTCACTCTTGAGGCATACAGAAATCACACACCCTGGGTGTGTAAAAATGTTATAACACACTACTTCATATACATTATTTTGTATACACTATATCACTGACTGGGTATAAACAACATTTTTCATATCACCTCCTTTGCACCATTATAAAACTACTTGTATAGTACATTAAATATGATACCTGTGTCCAAGTTCATGTGCTATGGTGAATGCAACTGGGAGCCCAGAATCTTCATTAATATTACAGCTTCGATAGGGCTGGCACATTCCAGATAGATGGGACAGTCCTAATGTCTCACAGGGCCTATTTGCTCCAGCACAAATATCCTTTCTGAAAAAAAAAAGTTTTGACATTTTCAAGGTTAAGAGTTATAAATATGGAACTAGAACAGGACATTCAAAAAGAAACCAAATAAAGTAAGAGGGAGAATATCTGCAGCCTGGTATCTATGTACAGTATTTCAAAAAGTTTATCCAAGAAAGACATACTGAGTAGAACTATGCAGAATGAGAAAATTCAAAACGTGTGGAATTTTAACAGGATTCTGCAAAATTCCATGGAATTTTGTTGGAATTTTGCAGAATTTTTGACATGTATTAATTTGGTCATAGCATAGCTGTACATTGAGCTAGAGATCTGAAATTAGGCATGATTGCTTGCTGATATGTGCTCTAATGGCCTATTGGGTCAATATGTTGTGCACTTAATAGCACATGACATAACCGTGTAGGAACAGCGCAGTAGGGAAGAACGAGAGGGTGCAAAACTGCAAAAGGGTGCATGCACAGTAGTGCACCCTCTCACTTTCCCAGGCAGAGGAGAAGACCTCTGCTGGGACAGAGGGCCAGGGAGCAGCTGCCGTGGCTTGACGGGATGAGCCACTGGCAGCAAGGGAGGCAGGTAGTGCATTTGGGCTGGGTTTTGATTCCCGGTCCCAGACGCATGGATTTTTTTTCTTTCTTGCACTTCTGTGATTTTAACTGTTAACCCCCCCCCCCGGAGTTAGTTATTTTAGTTGGGGGGCTTTGGGGGTGTGGGGCAGAGCCCTCCCCCGCAAAACAAAAACTTATGCTGCTGGCAATATATTGCACTGCACTGGCAGCACTGTATATTGCTGCAGCATAATGTCTTGTGACATTATGACCCCATGCCGCTCTAATGGTGTGCCAAATATCATGACATTAGGATGCATCATCTTTAAAGTTATTGGTGCTCAAAATCTGTCATTTTATTTTTTGGGGGGGAAATTTAATTATTATCTGCATAGTACTCAAGCACCTTTGGAGTGAGAAATCTGAAAACAGATACATATATAAATGTAGTAATAACCTTTATACCTGCAAAATTGTATAGCATTCAATGAATGCTTTCAAAATTAAACTAAAATAACTCAAATAGAAATTTTGGCAAAATGTGTGGATACCTATAGCCCAGCCCCCTTTAAAGTCTGATACATAAAACTTGTTCCACACACCCATGCTGCATGTTTCTCTAAATCCTGAAACTGTGGAGACATTTGGATGAGAAAATTTAAAATTAGATAGAAGTAACTGAAAATAAAATTTTTTGATTGAAAGTTCGGCCAACCACAACACCCCCCCCTTTCATTCTAGGACTCTGAAATTTACACTTGTGAAAGCTATTAGTACCTGTACACTTGCCAAATTTAGTTTCATTTGGATAATTACTTAGAAAACTTGACCAACATACCTGAAATCCGAAATTTGGTGAAATTCAGTGGAGTTTTTAAAATGTATTAATTTGGTCACAACTCAGCCTTCTATTGAGCTAGAGATCTGCAATTTGACATGTGTACTTGTTGCTAGAAGGTCTAATGGTGTGCAAATGATCATGGTATTAAATCAAATCAAATCAAAAATTTATTTATAAAGCGCTTTTCAAGAAATCAAAGCGCTAATACAAAACAGAGATAAAACATCAACACTAATAAATAAAGACATAAAACAATAAAATATCCATAAAATAAACTAACCAAATGCCAGCAAAAATAAATAACTTTTCAGGGATCTCTTAAATGCTTCCACAGATGGGCACTCTCTAACCTGACGAGGTAGAGAATTCCACAGGGTCGGGGCCATAAAGGAAAAAGCCCTAGCCCCAGATGATTTATAACAGACCCTGGGAATCTCTAGCAATCCCTCACCAGTGGAGCGGAGTGGGCAGAGAGGATGATAGGGACAAAGGAGATCTTGCAGGTAGTCTGGTCCCTGGCCGTGTAGGGTCTTATAGGTCAGCAATGCGACCTTGAAGGTGATTCTCCATCGCACTGGCAGCCAGTGCAGTTCGCGCAGCACAGGTGTGACATGACAAGTTCTTGGTAGCCCTGTCAACAGCCTAGCTGCCGCGTTCTGCACTAGCAGCAGGCGATGGAGATCTACACTCGGCAACCCTAGATATAAAGCATTACAGTAATCAAGATGGGAAGAAACAAAAGTGTGAACCAATACAGGAAGGTCATCATGTGGAACAAGGTGTTTTATCCAGGCGATATTCCTCAGATGGTAAAAGGAAGATCTGACAGTGGCGACACCTGCATCTTTAGTGTCAGCGCACTGTCAAAATAACGCCCAGATTTACGCACCTGTTCAGAAGGTCTCAACTGGGTATCCCCTAATAAAAGATAGAGGGACCCCAGGAGTCGACTTCTTTACATAACGACCGATGGTCAGCACTAAAACCTCAGTCTTATCTGGATTTAACCTCAGCCAGTTCGCACTCATCCAATCCTGAATTTCAGCGAGACAGTTGTTAAAAGCCGAGACAGCATCATTTTGTTCGGGTGCAAAGGACATATAGAGCTGAGTGTCATCTGCGTAGCAGTGAAAACTCAGCCCATAACGCCTTATAATGTCTCCCAACGGTAGCATGTACACCGTGAACAACATGGGAGAAAGCACAGAGCCCTGTGGCACCCCACAAGACAGAGCAAAGGGGGCAGAGGAAAAAATCCCTGAAACTACCCTTTGACTTCTGCCTGTGAGAAAAGAGTGGAACCATCTGAGGACTGTCCCTGACAGTCCACAAGGTAACATGAGCGATCCAGCAACATCCCATGGTCACGGTGTCAAAGCGCTGCAGAGATCAAGAAGAACCAAGATCGAGCGGCTCTTCTGATCTCTTGCTATTAGGAGATCATTAAGTACCCGAACTAATGCAGTCTCGGTACTATGTCTCTTCCTGAAACTGGACTGGAGAGGATCATAGACTTCATGGGTGGTAAGAAAGTCATCAAGCTGTATGACTACTTTCTCAATAACCTTGCCCAAAAGGGCAGGTTAGAGATCGGTCTGTAGTTAACCAAGGCAGTCGGGGTCAAGGGAAGGTTTCTTCAAAGGGTGTCACAACAGCCTCTTTCAGAGACTCGGAAACACCCTTGATCCAAAAGAACCCCAGACTATCCTTGCAGGATTGGTCGATCGCATCCATACATCCCACAAGGAGGCGCGTGGGACCAGGATCAAACTACAGCAAGTCGATCGCAGACCTTGGACAATCTTCATGATATCCATGATTGCTGGCTGGTCAAGTCCATCCAGACAGGCATGGACATGTAACCCCATGTTGGTCACTGCAATTTTCGTTTGAGCGCATGTCATGGATCTCCAGTCTGATTAGCGACACCTTATCATCAAAGAACCGAGCAAACTCATCACACTGTATTTGTGGAAAAGCTCTCCGATCCCGCAAACAGGCTGGATTGCACAGTCTGTCGATGGTCCGGAAGAGCTGAGCAGGTCGGTTTCTTGATGCAGTTATCTCCCTGGACAGGAATTCTGCCTTCTTATGGGAGATTACTGATTGATAGTTCACATAATGGGCCATCAATCTAAGTTTGTCATCTTCCAGACCCGATTTCCGCCAACAGCGTTCCAATCTTGGCCCCTTCCTCCTCAACTCCCTTAAAGTCCCATCAAACCAAAGGGATTGAGGGCAGAGGGAAAGGGGCGAACACGGACAGGCGCAATGGAATCCAGTGCCCTCAACACCATATTACTATAGTGCACTACTAAGGCATCTGGTTCCCTGCACTCCATCGGCCAACTCGATAGGTCCAGCACTGCCATCAGACCCTCTGGGGTAACTTCCCTCAAAGGGCGGTATTGGACCATCTCCAAAGGGGTGGGTCTCATAAGCAGGGTCGCGAAATTGAACCTTACAGAGTGATGGTCAGACCACCCAACTGGTTCCACCACCAGTCCCGTGATCGCCATACCCAAGGTGAACACTAAATCCAGAGAATGACCATGAATATGGGTAGCGTGATAACCACCTGTGTGAAGCCATCGAACTCATTAGTTGGAGAAAGTCTTGACAAAACTAGAGTTCATCGTCGAGCCCAGGCATTAAAGTCCCCAGAACCAACCACCTGGAGGCTCCAATACCAGATCGACAATGAAGTCTCGACTTCTTGCAGAAAAACTTTCTCACCACCGGGTGGAGGGTAAACAAGCAGAATTCTGCAGCCCACACCTGCTCCCATAATACACTCAAAGGATTCAGGGGACACCATTGGAACCTCTACAAGGCCCAATTC
This sequence comes from Neoceratodus forsteri, assembly GCA_016271365.2. Classification (NCBI taxonomy): domain Eukaryota; kingdom Metazoa; phylum Chordata; order Ceratodontiformes; family Ceratodontidae; genus Neoceratodus; species Neoceratodus forsteri. Next base: position 993,779,575 of record CM057449.1, read on the forward strand.
CGATTTAAAACAAATAGTGACCCCCCCACCCCTACGATCCAACCTCGGGCAATGTATTATCAAGTACCCGGCTGGAACAGCTGACTCCAAAATGGGGCCAGCATTTTCATCCAGCCAGGTCTTGGTAATGCATGTCAGGTCAGATGATTCAACAAGATCAGCAATAATTGCCGTCTTGTTTTTTATTGACCTGGCATTGCATAATAGTGCCCTGGTTGGATGAGAGGCCCTGGAGGAGCAGGCTACGTGCCCACTATTCATGGAACCCTTGGGTATAGGAACCAGGCAGCGCACTCCCATATCCTGGACCCATTTCACCCCAGGACGTCTCCTCGATCTCACCGTCTCAATTTGCCCACTCCGCTCACCCCCCATAGCCGAGGGCCCCCCCCCCTCTTCGGCTCCTCCGCACAATCCCCAAGGCACGGCAGCACCTATAAACTTCGGGCTGTAACGGGGGGCAATCAAAAGGGCGCAGGTCCCTCAGCCTAGAGGGAGAGTAGTGCCTGTCCATGGATGTTCGATCCCAACACATGACTATATGGATTTTCAAGAAGCTCTTAAAACTATTTTAATATAAACGTTGTCACTACCAACAACAAATCCAAAATAATAAAACAATAATACACTTTTCATTTGACCAATTCTACAAATAAAACAAATCTGGACAAATTTTTCACAGATTCCACTAAAGGAAGTCTATAGCAGTTCAATGCAAAATCATAGTGCTTCTAATCCATGCTTTTACTAGAACAGTAAGAAATCCCACAGAGCTCTCACCCCTGGAAACTGTCCCATGGCCTATCTCACATAGGCCAAACGGATATTTTAAAAGTTCTACCATATACTCCTGAAGTAGAAGTCAATGTGCAAAAATTTTAGGTCCAGCTATTTCGGAAGGGGGATATAATCTATCAGTCAGTAGAAGGAAAACTCTCCTATGGTCATCCCCAGATATATCCTCCAGGAGAACAGCCTATAGTTGGATTTGTATGAGCAGGTTCTCAATCTACTTCAACAATAATCCATAAACCACAGGTGCCCCAGGCCCATCCTCCGATAGTGCTCCACGAGCTCCTATGGCAGCTGTTCACCCTGGAAAACAACCGGGTTCAGACCCGATGTTTTACTAAACAGAGAGTCCTCCTGATCGTCCCCAAGGTGCTGCTGGAGAGATTGATTAGTATCTGAAGTTCATACTAGCAGGATCTCAGCCTGCCAATATGAAACAGAGGCGCAGATACCCTGGGGCCGTCCTCCGACAGCACCCTAATCTGCCCAACCACCCCAAAGGACTACCCTAGGTTAAGATCAAAGAAAGACTGACAGACTCACCCACTTCTCAAAAATCCATAAATCACAGATGCAGAAACAAAGCCAAATTTTCTTAATCCAAGAAGGTAAGCCCAGTCTTCAGTTTCAGGCACACCAAAGGCATAAGCAGATCCAGGAGATAATAAATAGCAGGATCAAATTAACTCCAAAACAAATTCCTCACTGAAATGCCTCGAGGCGAGAGATTCACACATTATAAAATCAATATCTCTCGGCCGTCCCGAAAAAAAAAGGATTTTAAACCATCTCCCTTTCCAAACTTGCAGGCCCAGGTCTCTCATATCCATAAAAGCGACAGGACGCCAAAAATACAAAATCAAAATCTGGATCAAAGGCGGTCCCAGGCCATGAACAGCCATCCACCAACACCAGCACAATCCCAAAAAAAACAGCTAAAGGTGCAGGTTCCTCGACAAAGCACTCACAGTCAAAAAAGAATCAACAAATTCAAAGCCCAAAAATAGATCCTCGGACAGTCCCTCCCTTAGTCCGTATCAAGTCTGAGCTTATCTCTATGGGATATCTTCTTTACATAAGAGAAAACATACGGGGCTTCAAGAAAAGTAACAATCACAATTGAACATCGAAGTCGCTCTCCAACAGGCGATCTATCGGCGTCTATAGGCATTCACAGTACTTCCCGTAGGATCCCAAACAGGAGAGCCACAACGGACCAAGACGCCAAGCATGGTACAAACAGCAGCCCGAATCACACAAACGCAAATAAACAAAATAAAATATAAACGGACGAAAATGAACTGTAAAACAAACCAAAATAAAACAAACAAATAACCAAATTAAAAACGCTACGAAGTTACTATAACAGCTACCGAGTTGCTGCAACAACCAACAGCACACCCAGCTCGGCGGCCATCTTCAGATGTCCAGAATGCACTGTTTCAAAATGATAGGTGTTCAAAGTCTGTTATTTTAATTTTTTGTAGGACATTTTATGAAAATATTTATCTGCATATAACTCTGGTTTCTTTGGAGCTAGAAATCTTAAATTAGGCACATATATAAATGTTGATATAACCCACATATCTGCAACATTTTATAACATTCTGATGAATAGTTTCAAATTTATACAAAAATAAAATCTATTTTTTTTTAAATTGAATAAACTTTATTAAGGACTAAGTAAATAGAAAAATTATAATATAAATTCAAGCAAGACTATAAGGAAACATAACCAACAAAAAACAACAATCTAAACAAACTGGAAAAACATAACTATAAAACAACACACCCACCCATGAGCCTCCCCCACCCATACTCCAGAGCGTAAGAAGACAAAGGTTAATCAAAGAGGGGGTATAACATTAAGATAATTATAGAAGCCACAAGTGTAATATACAAGGGGGGGGTCTTCAACTTCAATGCAAAAGAAGCAATTAAGGTAGAGTGCCCTGCAAATCAGGCAGCTAACAACAATTAAGTATGCAAGGATTCCCATTTTGTATGACAAGTATCCAAACGATCTGCCATACTTACAAGCATTTTCTCTGTGTGAAGGGCAAATAATATTTATTTGTGCCACTCCACATAAATGGGTATATTCTGATCACACCAATGCCTCAAAATTACTTTTTTAGAAAATGGGCTAAGAAATTCCTGGGCTCTGATTGGCTGATAGCCCTGGTATGGTGGGCATCTATCAGACAACAGAGCCCGGGCATTAAAAGTGCCTTCCCCCACAAACCTCATCACCAATATCAAGCGCCACTGGAATTTTCAATTTAAAATGCCGCCATTTTTTTGTCATACTTAGCGAGAACTGACACCCAGCTCTAGTCTGCAAGACATTCTCCCGATCTCTCCTACTCTGATTTCTTGTTACAGTTTAAAGGCTTAGTGAAAAATACGAAGTTTATAAAAAAAAAAGTATGAAGTTACAAGAAAGAGAGCTGATCACCAACCTGGACCCGACAGACCACCATAAAGTCTTTCCCGACATGCTTCAGCTCCACTCCGCTCACCTACAGCATCAACTAACATGCTTCTCTGTTTCTATTAAGTGGGGAAAAACTACGTGAAAATGCCAGTCCATTTTGATCATGGTGGGCTGTCACAGCCACTACGTCTGTCAAATCTCCTCTCAACCACGCTGTAATGGGCGCTTCTAATTTAAGAGAAAAAAAAGTACAAGGAAATGGTTACTGTCTATACCCCCTTCACACAACCCAAATTGTACTGAAAATCCATGTATTGAGTACCCCCCCACCTTAAATTGCACTGAATATCATGGTGTTGCCTGTTACTCTCCGAACCCGACGCTCCTCTGGTAGTGGAGATGGCGGTTTTCTCACTGGCGCTCAAATCATTTACTCTCTTCAAGTGACCGCCTCCTACTACCGCTGCAGTTAATGTGGTGGTGACTGTGTAAAATAAAAAAAAAAAAAAAAAAAACAGTACCTAACTCCAGTTGCTCCCAATTCCCAAATGCTTCACACAACCACCCCAAATTACACTTAACATCAGACTGTGTTGCCTGTTACTCTTGGCAGCGCTTCTCCTAAATAGGGCAGCGGTAGCGGAGGTAGCAATGTCTCTCACTCGCACTCAGCTCAAATCATTACTTTATACAAGCCAGCGCCTCCTCCTGCAGCTGCAGTTAGTGTGGTGTTTCAGCACCAGAGGCCCGACCGGAGGCTAACACATACATTTGGGATGGGATGGGATTGGGGGGGGAGAGACGTGCCTTCAAATTGAAGCCAATAGGCAAAAAACAAAAACAAAAAAAAAACACCTTGAGCCACAACTTTTCTTTAATTTCAGCGTTTTCGGCATTAATATAGAAGTGCAGCAGGTGTCACACAGTGCGAGAATGCGACCGGGAGATTGCTGCCGTAGGATATGATTGCGGCTGGGAGAAAGGATGAATTATGTCTAGCCAGGACTGCAAAAGTAAATGCTGCAGTATTTCTTTTTTTTATTTTTAAATCTAAACAGGAGGGAGGGCGAGTGCGCAGTCCGATCTGCAAGAGTCAAGTATGGACACTTGCAGGTCAGGAGAAGACAGCACAAAGTCTTATTTTTTGTCTTATTTTATTTTTTAAATGTGCCTACTACTGTAGTTTGCCACAGATATGAGAGGGATGTCAGATGCAGTTTTACCTGGAAGGGGTGTGTGTCTGCAACAGAATGAGACTCTGGGGAGCAGCAACACAAGATGGAACAGCATAAAAAAAGGAGGGACTCTTTTACCAGCAACAATTTTTTCTAGACATTTTATTCATTTTAAACTAATTTCCTCTTTTATTTTATTATGTAATCAACCATGACACAGATGCCATTTTCTAAGTGCAATAATACTCTCCAAGTGGAGGAACTATTTTATTTCAAAACTTACTTTAAACTTATTTTTCATTAACATTTTTTAACTAATTTTATTTTTTTTTACAGTACCCATTTTCTAAGCGGAATAATACCCTCCAGGGTGGGCGGTATTGTGCTATACCGGACCTTCCAGGGGCTATAATGCCCTCCGCCTGTGGCGTCGGGCCTCATTACGTCCCTGGGCGGTCCGGTATAGCACAATACCGCCCACCCTGTTGGGTATTATTGCTTACTTAACACATACAGAGACTTAGGTTATGTAGTTTTTCTGTGTCCCCAGTATTTTATCTGTATAATCTCCAATTAAACAAATGTCAGTAGAAAACGTCTGGTCCAAACCTAACAAAGGGTCTAATTTCAAGCAGATCGTGTCCCAAAAAGGTGCAACCCAAGAGCATTCCCACAAAATGTGGAACAGCCTACTGTAAATTTTGACAAAATGTTTGGCTACTTATAGCACAGCCCCCTTAAAAGCTTGAGATTTAAATCTTGGTGCACATACCTATGTTGTATATTTCTCTAAATCCTGAAACTGTGGAGAAGTTTGGACGAGAAACTTTAAAATTAGATGGGAAAAAACAGAAAATTAAATTCTGATTAAGCGTTTGGCCACCCATAACTCAGCCCTCTTTAAATCTAGGAGTCTTAAATTTGGTGCACTTATGTAGGCCATTAGTGCCTCTATACCTGCCAAATTTGATATAATTTGGATATGCACTTTTAACTAGACCAAAATAACTGAAATTTAACATTTGGCAAAATTCTGTGGAATCAGAATGGTAATCCTGCATGCATTCCACTGGTGGAATTTTATATTCTGCACAGCTCTAACACTGAACTGATAACTGCTCATTTTCAGATGTGTCCTAGGAGGTGTGGGGGTGAAGATGGTACTACAATAAGGTGAAATAATTCAACAGATATGCATTACCTAAATAAGGTCAATACCAATCAATATGTAGTCTATAACCTATGACAGGCCATGGGCATATTGGGTAATTAATGCATGAGTTGTCAGGCATGAGGCCAAAGGCCAAGTGTCCTCCAGCCACCTAGGATGTGAATTAATGCCCCATAAACCCATGACATGATGTGGGTTATTGCACTTATAAAATGGATTATCTTTGTTTTAAAAAATGTAATAGCTTTAAAACAGGCAACATTTTCTGATATCCTGCCACATTGTAAATTTTGTCCTGAACTATATATTGTAATTTTAGCAGTTTTACTGTAAAATGTAGGTCAGAATTTATTAAACACACTGAACTATTATGTTTTTTTAATTTAAAAATTAGGTTGCATTATTCTGCTTATTTCAACATGTGATGATGTCAGGGCTCACTGACATTTTAAAACTAAAACCTGGAAAGTTTTCTTCTTTTGTATTCCATGAAACAAACACTGTGCAATCTTTCAACCTCCCACATTCAAGTAACACAGCCCCCTCCAAACTGTTTCATCCCTCACCAAGTTGCTGCTGCTGCCCCATCCCAATGAGCTATAGTATTTTATAAAGTGCATTATTTGCTGTACCATGCATGTAAAATGATATGTTATTTTTCTACTTTGTAAATGTTGTATATATTTTTGTTTCACTTAATGTATGTAATCAATTCCTGGTCACCTCTGAAAAGGGACAGTCATGTCTCAGTGGACCTAACCGGTCATCAAAATTCAAATAAATAAATTATATATACTGACAGTGAATGATCGGGCTAACAGTTTGGGAAATGCAGTCTGGCATTACTAGCAGCCCAAGAGAGGAGTGATTGTAGCAATCAAGTGGCAGAACAGGAAATGCAGCCTTGCATGAAATTGGCACTGTCTTTCTCAAGCATGTGATGAAGCCAGTTAGTATTATAGGTCAAGGCGCGAGTGGTACAGTGGAAAGTTAGGCGCGTCTTTCATTTTACTTTCCCCTCGTTAAGCAGCTTTTTAAATATGGGGTTCAATTTTCAAAGGGCAAAATTTGTCACAAGGTGCCTGCATCAAAAGGAATTGATACAAGTGGCACCTTGTGCCAAATGTTGTGGCAATCCAAATTTTCAAACACGGGCTGCATTGAAATCAGGATGCTGTGTGCCAAGCCAGCCCTGCACCACCCCTGCACCAGAATAGGTGGTGTGCCAGGTTGTCAGAGGGCTTGCACCACAGCGGGGCTGCAGACCCCCTTATTTGGGGATTTTGGAATCCCCAAAATGGCAGCAAGTTGGGGCTTAGGTTAGGCCAGCCATGAGCTGTTCTAACCACCCTGCACTGGAGTTCTGGAATGAGCCAAGGGGTGGCGGGAGCCTGTGAGGACGTGGGACAGGGCAGATGGAACTGTTGGGGTGCTGTAGTGGGTGGCAGGGGCATGGGAGCTGTGGCAGGCTACACAGGTGACACTGGGAGGATGTACCCTGGAAAGTTCTACAGACCCGCTAGGACAGGGTACTCCTTGGTAGTCATGCACTGTCTCTGTCCCACATCCCCAGGTGCCCCCAGCCCTGCCAGCTGTCCCAAAGCTTACAAAGTCCCTGATGTGCAGTGATTGGTAATGGCTGCAGAATACTAAGTGCTGTTGCTGGACGAGGACATGCACCAGGTACCGTGACATTCTCTGCTGTACAGCCCACCACATAGTGGCAAACAGCAGGTACAGGTGCTGGTGTGGCTACGTCATAGTGTGAGGGCACTCCAATAGACAGGTGGCAGAAAGAGGTCTGGTGAACAGCAGGTCACATGGACTGACACAACATTACCACAGTGGGGCTGCTCCATCCCTGCCACTGCACGCTGCCATATAAGAATAGTACAGGCAGAGCCATGCTGACACCTGAATATACCGTTGGGGACTGTGTAAGCTCCAGGACAGCTGCCAGGGCTTGTGGTACCAGGGGGTCCTGGACAGAGTCAGTGCATGACTACACAGGATTAAGCAAATCATGGCACTCACCCTCCTAAATGTTCAAAATACACTGTCCAGCCAGGAGGATTTTCAAAACCAAAGCATTTCATTTACTAACAGTTCATCATCCATTACAGATATAAAGTGTAGCATGCTAGTGCAAAAAAGATCAAACCACCATGGACATGGGGAGCAGCAGATCAGCATATTTTGAACATTTAGGAGGTTGAGTGCCATGATTTGCTTAATCCTGTGTAGTCTGTAGATCACTGACCACCCACTCCCACCTGAACAGCTCTTTCCATTTCTGTCAGTGCATGACTATCAGGAAGTACCCTATCCCAGCAGGTCTATAGAGCTGTCCAGGGCACATCCACCTAGTGCTACCTGTATACCCTGCCACAGCTGCCATGCCCCCTCTGCCCACTACAGCACCCCAGCACCCCAACAGGTCCATCTGCCCTGTTCCACAACTACCTAGGCTTCCTTCCCCTCCCCCACATCACAGGTCCAGACCAGAGTTTCACCGGGCAGGGGGGCTTCCTCTGGTGCACCAAATCTTTGCTGCAACACTCTGACTGCAGCAGCTCTTGGAAATTTGGTGCAGGAACCTGCTTTGTATTAAAATCGGGCAAAGGGTCCTGGCACACCTGGCATTTGCCACAGCCAGGGATCAGCACATTATGTGCCAATCTAGGGGCTCTTTGAAAATCAAGCCCATGGTGCTGTTTTCAGTGCCTGAATGTAACAGGGAGTGATTTGAGCTTTCAGTATATTCAGCTGTATGCCAAATAATGTTTAGGTCAGCAGTAGATCCCTGCATTTATGAGGCATTAATCAATGCCCACATGACTACTTTCAACCAGTGATAGTTTTAGATTTACTGCCTATTTCAGTATCCATTTTATAAAGTGCATCAAATTAGGAGAAAAGTGCAATACATTACAGATCTGCAAAGTAAAACTTTGTGTTTAAGATAGCTAAAACCGCACTTGGATAGTCACAGTGGAACAATCCTAACTGTGGCATATCAGTCTGAGGAGGACTCAAGTGTATAACAGGGCTGAAGTACACCATGGGATGAGGTGGGATGGCCACTAAGGACTGGGATCAGGGTCAGCTATAGAAGGAAACTGGAAATATACAAAAAAAAGATACTTAAGAGAGAAAGTGGAAGAGGCAGAGCAGATAGACAGGTGACGTGAGGACCACAGTTTATGGAAACAGTATAAGTCACTCTGTTCAGCAATAAATTTCCTGTGGGTGATGGAAAGGGAATGGGAAACAGTGCTATAGAGTGGGTAGGAAGTTAGGCATGGGAGAGGAGAGAGGAAAGGTAGTAAGGAAGGTAGCCAAGTCAGGATAAGAATATAAAGGAGGCACAATGGGTGAGGTGCCTAGCTATAAGGGAGGAGTAAAGAGTGCAGTAGTGGGCTTGAGGAGGACAGTATAAAGCAAAATGGCAGAGGAAGTGAAAGAAGGGGTTCGGTCTGGCAAGAGTTGATTTGGGAGCAGCATTGTAGAGTATGTCATGATAGTCCAAGATATGGTAGGGAGGATAATTTTCAATAAAATCTCATGGTGGGCAGGAAGTGGAACACTCGCCTTGTTGCTGTTAGATCGCACCAAGCTTTGGATGGCGCTTAAGGTGAATACCATCAATGTGTGCCATGAAATCAAGATGGCAGTCAAGCCAGACACTAAGGTACTTAAAGGTGGAAAATTATTGCAGCACCATTTAGGGTTTGGAATGGTGGGAGTTGGTGAGTCTGGTAAGCCTCTGGAGCTAAAGGTCAAGAAGGCAGTTTTTTTGGCCTTGAGGGAAAGTTGGTTTGACCAGAACTAGTGCTGAATATTGTCAAAGTCCAGTTGTAGCTGAGAAGTAAGGATACTATAATCGGGGTACATGTAAATGAATACAAAGGAGCAGGCAGTATGGAAGTCCTTCAGGAATATGGAGAATAGAATGGGGCCAAGAACGAACCCTTGTGGGATGCTTGAGAGAATGGGGAGTGGGGGGGATATGGTGCTTACAATCAGGACTGCTTGAGACCTATCCTCAAGGTAGGAGCAGAATCAACTGACCCATACTGGAAAGGCGTAAAGGAGGAGGAGGAGGAGTCAAAGGAGGAGGACAGCCATGTGAGAACAAGGTGTTCCTGTAACTTAGCCAGCATATGGAAGACAGAGATAGGATTGTAGTTACCAGGAGAAAAAGATCACTCACTTTAGGGAGGGAGATGACAGTAGCCTGGTTCCAGGCATCAGAAATGGTGGCAGAGAAGAGGATGACATAGAAGAGGTGGGTAATAGAGAAGGCAGTGACAGCAGTGGATAGATGAAGAGGCTTAGAGTCAAGACATCAGGGCTTATGCTCTTGTACGGGTTAAGAACAATGAAAGACTAGGGAAGCAGAGGGAGGAGTGAGAGAGAGAGAAGGAGAAAGAGCAGAAGAGGAAGGCATGGGGAGTGGAGGGTGTAGAGAAGATGAGGGAAAGAGCACAGGTGGTGAAGCAGGAGTTGAAGGAAGAGGCAACAGCAGCAGGGTCAGAAATGAGGGAGTTGCCAACCTTGAGAATGTGGGGGGGAGGGGGTGTTGCTGGGTCAGAAAGTAGAAGAGTGAGTGAATAACTATCCAGAACTTGGAGGGCTGATTATTGCTATTCTGGAGTGTGGATGCAAAATATTCAAACTTTGCATATGAGCACATATGATATACAAATGTATGGTATTATTTTCATATTGTACATGGCATTACTGTATAAAGCAAGAGATATAATTTTAGTGGAACATTAAATAGTGTCATCTTTCCTAAATTAAGGCAGTGGAGGAGGGAGTCCTGTGGCATTGAAGAAATAAATGGCTCTTTATAGCAGCTCTTGTGGATAAAATGATTTAACCATTTTGCACCAACTGTAATCAATGTTTCTGGTTTGGAGCATTTGGAATTTTATACTGCACAAATGGATACTGAAAACAATTAGGCTGAACAGCAAAACCAGTGCCCAAATCCAAATGCTAAATGTAGATTTTTCATGGTGGTTCTTTCAGTATAAAATGAGCCCTAAAATGAAGCAGTGAAGGAGCAATTGATGTGGTAAAATTGGGATGATACTACAGTGTTATGGTTAATGCTTTAAATTGCAACAGGAGCTTACATTTTCAAACCCCACCACAGCCATAGCATGAGCTTGAAAAATTAACGTAGCTTCCTTATATGTACATCAGTATACTTAGTGTTAAGAAAAGAGAATGAACCTAATCAAATCCAATATGTTGCATCTTAGTTGGAATATTCTGATTTAAGAAATTACAAAATTTCAAAAAAGAGATCACTGGAGATATTTTGGAGGTTTTATAATGTGTTATCTATGATGAAAATCAGTTTTATGTAGATGTAGGGCTATACAGATAGGTTTTCATATTAAAGTAACTGGACTGAATATACTGAATAGCATGGAGGAAATGCACCTTTTGAATAATAGGTGGTTACTAAGGGTTTATGGCATTTTCAGCTAGGTGGTCCAGAAGACATTGCTTTATTTAAATCAATCAAGGGCATCGATAATTTGCCACAAGATATATTAAAACTGGGGAATAAGGTCAACTGTGAGACCATATCAGTTTAGAGAGTTTATTTTACATTTTTTTGAGAAGGAAATACACATTAAGCCAAGGCTTGTTCCCAGATGCATCCTGGGAGCACAGGGAATTTAAAGGAAAACTGCGCCCTCATATCTTCTAAATGTCATTTGTTTCCATGTCAACAGACAACTGTATTCATGTAGCTGTTTAAGATGTATGCAACAGCTTCAGTTAGTTTTCACACTTCATACTAGGCCCTATCACTGTCCTGGGAGGGTCCATTTCATGATTGTTGAATTCTCATTGTTCCTGAGAGCTGCATTAGCATATCAGAATGTGATGCGTAATCAACCTTTAAACTCCCCAGTATGCCTGTCTGTTTATGTAGTTTTAAAAGAAAAAAGCTGAAAGAAGATGTGAAATACCACATTTACCTTCAGTGAGTTTTACAAGCTATCTGAGTTGCAATGCAGGTTTTTCCCCCTTTAAATTCCATTTGGTTTATAAGTTTCCAGAGAGTTTTTGCAAGGTATTTGTTATTTCAGCATAGAGATACATAATATAAATGGTTGATCTGACATCATGTTCTCATATGCTAATTCATCTCTCAGGGACAATGAGACTTCAACAACCACAAAATGGACCCTCCCAGGACAGTGACAGGGCCTAGTATGAAGTGTAAAAACTAACTGGAGCACTTGCATACATCTTTAATAGCTACATGAAAAGAGCTGTCTGTCGACATGTAAACGAATAACATTTAGAAGATATGAGGGTATAGTTTTCCTTTAAGTGACTTACTCATTGTCACACAGTACGCAAGTAGTGGCTGTGGGATACAAACCCAGTTCTCTGTGTTTGTAGCTCAGTGCTCTTAACTAGTAAACTATACTGCCTTCCCAAAATCACTGGGCTTCATCAAGCCAGGGCTATGCAGAAACTGGATAGCAATGGTCAGTTATTGTTTTTCCTTTTTTTCAAAGATGTTTAAGGAACAAGCGGATATTCAACTGGGATGCACACTCAGTCAATCAGCCTTAGTATACCGTAGTAACATTAAAATAAGAAGGGCTCAGGGTGGCAGCTAAAGCAAAACCAAAAACTCTAAACTTGAAGAAGGTAGACTTTGATAAATTAAGGAGACTGGTTACGAAGAGCCTGGATAAAATGGATTTAGAAGAGGGAGTGGAGGAGGAGATGTGGCACTTATTCAAGGCAATAAAAAATACAGTGGATCATATAAAAACATTGGTGGTGTTAGGAGAGAAAGATCCCATGACCCATCCAGTCTGCTCAGCCCTTCCTTTCCAATACTGATTGTGAGGCTCCTTCACTTCTCTCCCCAACCCCCAGCTTTTGCCAATGTGTTTACCAGCACCATATGTCTGTCCCACCCATGTTTGACCCTCTTCTATTTTCACACAGACTACCTGCCTTAGTCTTTTCCACCCCTCCACCACCTTCTCTGTGGAAAAATGCTTTCTGACATCACTCTAAAATCTCCCACCTACCAGCTTTAGTTAGCCCCCTGGTGTCTCAGTTCCAACTTAGCGTTAACAAATCTAGTAACTACTTTATTTATCCCATGGAGGTATTTGTACATCTTGATCATGTCCCCCCTCTTTCTTCTTGCCTCCAGTGTTTTTTATTTATTTATTTATTTCAATCTTGGATTAAACCTTTGAGTCAGGGACTCATTTACAGAGGTTCCATGTCATGACGGAGAACAGTAAACAAAAAACAGCATTACAATAATATAGGCAAATTAGATAATAATGAATACAAGAAAATCTTCATCCTGTGATATCAGAAAATGGTCAAACTAGCTTGCACAAACTTATAATAGAAAAATAAAAAAAATTAGAAGAACAAAAATTAAACGTAAGCAGCCAGAACATGTAAAAAAAGTAACAGTTCTATTGTCTAAGTGCAAACCTATGTTAGCCAAAATAAGATTGGCCTCAAGTACGATAAGTGCTAAAATGGTGAACAGATTATAGCGAGCTATAGGTTGCAAGGGGAAACAGAGGAGTCCAGCAGGTTAAGAGGAAGAGGGGTGAGGAAAACTAGCGGGGGAGGCAGAGATAGAGGAAGAAGAAGAAGAGAGGAGAATGAGAAAGGGAAATGAGGAAACAAGGGGAGGATAGTGAGGGGCAGATGGGGCAGAAAGTGTACAGGTAGGGGACTAGGGAGGATAGGGGGCGGTGAGGAGATGGTAGGGGCAGATGGAGAATAGAAAGAAGGATGAGGAGAAGAGGGGGATGGAGAGTAAGGGGGAAGATAGATTACTACAACCAGAGACCAGCAGATCCCAGCTACCAAATGGTTCTTAATTGTGTCAGAGAGGGAGGCTGGTAGACAGTGTCAAAGGAGGCAGGGAAAGACCAAAATAAATAAGAATGGATAGGATAGGGGAAGGTAAGCAAGGAGATATAGAAAGAGGTGAATCAAGATTGATGAGAGAGGAGGGGAGTTAAGAGTCACATTCGCAGACACAGGCCCGAGTTAATATGGATCTAAGCTTTGTTTTAAAAGGGCCGAGTTTGGCTTTAACAAGTAGATCTTCACTGAGAGAGTTGAGCCAGATTGGTGCACGATACTTTAAAGATCTTTGACCTTGTGAAGTCCTACAGAATGGTACTTTTAGGGTTTGGTCATTCAGACCCCTAAGGCACCTGGACGTGTTAGATTGTTTGAGAAGATTCCGAATTCCAGTGGGGGAAAGTCCTAGCATAGATTTTTTGGTGAGCAAGCATGTCTGGTACCGAATTCAGCATTCTAAGTTAAGCCAGTTACTTTGGGTGTAAAGCTCGCACATGTGGGTTAGATGGTGTGCACCCAACACAAGCCTACATACCTTATTGAGGGTTGTTTTCAGTCTTCTGAGAGCCATGAGAGTAGCAGCACCATACACCTCCAGGCCATAGTCAATGACTGATAACACTGAAGTAGACACTGTTATCCTTAGGGCATCACTGGTAAAGCATGACTTGTTTCTATAGAGTAATCCCAGTTTAGCATTTTCAGTTTTAGTGACTTGGTCGATGTGCCAAGACTAAGTCAGAGCGTTATCTGATGTAATATCCAGATATTTTAAGTGGTTTGCCATCTCTAGGGGGGTAATTTGGGTTGTTGACAACATGTAGCTTGAAGTTCCTATGTTTAATGTGATCGGAAGTAAAAATCATGGTCTTTGTTTTTTTATAGCGTAGAAGCTTTGAGTCCAAGAACCATTGCTCTACCATGGAGAAATTTGTCTGTATCTGGAGTTCTAGCTCTGCGGGGTCTGAGTGACATGAAAAGAGCACAGCATTGTCTGCATAGAGTAGAACTTGGTCGTTAACTGCTCAGGGGAGTCAGTTAAGAAAAAGACTAAAAAACAGGGGTCCAAAGATGGACCCATGGGGCATCCCCGTAGAGACACTTTGATTATCGGAGCAGACATCATTTATTTTGACTTTTTGTACTCTCCCTAAGAGGTAGCTTCTAAACCAGGACACTGATTCAGGGGAGAGACTAGTAGTGGATAACTGGCAAAGAAGCAGTTTGTGATGAACTGTGTTAAAGGCCTTGGGTGAGGTCAATATATATAGCCCCCATCAAGAGCTCTCAATCAAGAGCACTATGAATATAACCAATGAATTCCAGGAGAGCAGTGGTAGCACTATGTTGTTTCTGAAAGCCGTGCTGCTGATGGCATTGCAGTTGATATTTGTCAAGGTATTCGACTAGCTGGTCAGAAACAATGTGCTCCAGCACCTTCGACAGAGGGGGACGAATAGAGATGGGGCAATAGTTTGTGTGGTTAGTTCTATCGCCACTCTTGTAAACAGGTGTGACTACTGCAGCCTTCCAGATTTGTGGGAACTTCCCAGTTATGAGGGATGAATTTAGAATTGTGGTGAGGGGAGTGAGAATAACATCAAGTGTGAGTTCTAGGAGTTTGAGATCAAGTCTGCCATTACTGGGTCTAGATTTACCATTGTGATATATCTCTTTGCCTCAGATGGGGTGACTATTTTGAGGTAGAAGGGGGGTGCAGAGCCTGGTTGGGAGGAGGTGTTTGCAAGACAGCTCTTTTTCGATGGCAGAAGGAAGTCTAGGGGTGCAACACTACTCAGGTCGGTAAATGCCTTGTTAAAAGTTTTGTCGATGGTCCTTGGGTCCTGGGTGGCAATTCCATTAACAATAATTTCTGAGCACCTCTTTGCATTAGTGCTGCTAATACACACAGTCATCGGCTGGCCATGGAGGTGAGAGGTGGGCTGTGCCAGTCGCTGGCTGGGGAAAGGTGGGCGGGTGCTGGGCGGGCTGGCATGGCTAGGTGGGGAGGTGGGGCCACTAGACTACCAGGAAATTGCAGATCATTATCTTTTTATTATGATGGGGGCCCGCTAGACTACCAGGGATATCAACAACAATAATAATTTTATACAGATTGGGGCCACTAGACCACCAGGGATATATACAAAACCAATATTTATGAAATACACATTGAGGGGGCCACTAGACTACCAGGGAATTAGCAAGATCGTAATCTATTTTATCATGATCGGGGGGGGGGGCGCTAGACTACCAGGGATTTTGAAAACATTATTTTTTTTATTCAGATGGGGCAGAACAAAGCCCCCTGAGCAAAACCTACCATTGTTTAATTTCCTAGGCCACCCCTGGGCTGAGAAAATAGATTTTTAAATCTGGCCATCTCGTCTCTCGCTCATGATGCACAATCGCGATCAAAGAATTTGCAGGCTCATGATCAAAGATCGTTAGCGAGCCGCGAATTAAGATTTTAAAACCTCATAACTCTATTTTTTGACTGATTTGGATGAAACCAAAGGCATGGCTCGATAGACCGGAGTCCCTTGAGTAAAACCCATTCAGGTTTTACTTCAGAAGTGACCCCTGAGCCAAGATATTTGTGTTTTTCTGATTGGAAATTTAAAAACAAAATGGCGGACCTCGCAATCAAAGAATTTTTAAAATTCTCAGGGACAAAGATTCTTGAACGGTGAGGCTACAATTCTTTGATCGCCAGGCGGGACCAGATGGCCAGAACCCCATTCTTTGTTCGCAAAACATACATATAAATTTTCCCATTGACTTATAATGGGAAATTAAAAGTGGTATAACTTTTGAATTCCTTAATATTTTTTCACCAAATGAAAAGTGGCATATTCAGCCACCAAAGCTCTTTCAAACGAGCCATCTTGCAGAGCATCACGCCACACAATGGCCATGCAAGGCCACATCCAAAATCCCAAAAGCTGCCTCCAAAAACAGATAATTTTGCATTTTTCAGCGTTTTCGTATGCAAAGACTGTAAGTCTGAATGAAACACAATTTGGTAAATCAAGAGATCTACTCTACTATACCCCACTGCGCATACCAAATTTCAGGCAAATTCATTGAACAGGTCCAAAGTTATTAACACGCAAAATTTTGAGTTTAACATAGAAGTGACCGCTGAATCCTAACTATAGTAGCTCGACCGCGCCACTATAATATATATATATATATATATATATATACACACACACACACACACTGTCTGTCAATGTCTGTTGCTGCTGCCTGCCCATTGCCACTGTTACCCTCCCCACAACCTAACCCTCCCAGGATCCCTCCTTCATATATTTTGGGATTGTCCCTCAGTGAAGACCCTATGGGAACAGATTAAAAATAAAGTGAATCCCTTGCTGGGGTTGGAAGTATACTTCACACCACAGATTTGCATGACTGGGGACTATAACAGGATTGATGTGAAGGTCAGGAGATATTATATGGCTGCCATTTCTTCCTCGCTCAAAAAGGTAGTATTAAAGCATTGGCTTGATGATATTCCCTTAATCTTACCTGGAGTGGCTCCGGGAGCTGCTCTTTAACTTGAGCATGGAGAAAATGGGAGCCAGCATGAATAACTCCCTCCAGAGATATTCAAGAACTTGGAAGACTTTTCATACTCTGTATTTACTTCAAGCCTCTGATTTGTAATCTTGAAGGTACTGTCTGAAGATTAGGATCCTGTGTTCAATCTAGTTGACCTCTTCCATGTATATTGCCATCAAATGTTGCCTCCTCAAATTATTGCCTTTGAGGATATTCAGGACAGGTGGGATGTGGGTAGGGGGAGGGAGGGCAGAGTAAGTTGTATGCATTATTAGGTACATTGGTTTCCGTAATTTTCTTTTAACCTACATCTTGCTCTATAATGACTGTATAACAATAAACCTGAATTAAAAAAAAAAATAAACTCCCTCCACACTCTTGCTTACCTTTACTTACCTACCAGGGTCTTGCCGTAATCCTCTCTGGACTGGAGACACACCTTCACTCTTCAATGCTAGACCATGAACTAAGGAAATCAGGTATGCTGTTCAATGTATTTCAATGGTTTTTAAACAAGTTCCTGTCAGCTTACCATTCTGCATGTTATGTCTCCTATGGTCATCACTAACATGTAATATCACACAGTTCCTCACTTTTCCTTTGTATATGTTTTCTTCTGATCATATAGATAATATCAGATCGGCTATGACCTGTGTTATCCATGCTCCCTTCCGACTGTTAGCTCTCGCCTATATGGTGCAAAGTGAATGGCACGTTTGTATGCTCATAATCTCTGTCATCACTGTCTCTGTCACTGTCACGAGAGTGTGATGCTCGTCTTTATCAACAAAAGATGAGTTAATTAAAGTCTGTAGGCTCTCTGTTATTGTTCTAAGGCACAACAATTAATTAAATAATAAAGGACTTATCAGGTCCATTAAGGCTGTTCAATTATGAAAACAAGAAAGCTAGTTAATACTTTGTCAACTGTGTTCTCTTCTCATATACTTATTAACAGTTTAAACTCTGAAATGTAACCAAGCAACTGAAAAAAAAGATTACATTAAAAAAGAAAGAACAGAGCATTTCAGAGCATTACAATGTCACTGTGAAAGCAAATATTAGCCTACTGCTCCCTAAAAACTCCTTTTGAAGCACCATACCCCAAGTTTGGAAAGATAATTACTTAGTCTGCACCCTTCTACTCAAAATCCTGAAGCAAAAGGAAAACAGAAACCCTCAGTTGGTACTAGGAATGAATATGTATAAAAATGTATGCACCAGTTGTCCCAGTCTGCAGTTTAATTAAACAATACTGATCAAACAAATGGTCATTTCCTGGCAATTAATGACCGGCTGGGGGGATGGGTGGTCCAAGTTACAGTCGAGGGTCAAGTCAAGTTTATTGCAGAAATTACTCCATTGAGCAGACTCATTCACAAGGAGGTCCTGAACATCAATCAGTAACATATACATAAATCAGCAACATGTACAGAGATCCTAAATCAGCAACAAAAACAGAGAGACAGCAGGGAATAGTACAAACAGTCTTGGAACATAATTAACATACAGTGCCAAGGTACAATTTATACATGACATATGTAATAAATACAAAATAAACAATATATACAATATTTCCAAATTAACACTATAAATTACCTAGTATACTAGGAAGCTGCTAGACCGAGAATTTGGACACAAAGCCCTAGTGAATAGAAGAGGATGAGTGAATAGAAAAAGGGATCAAGGTGGGATATAAGAGGAAAGGTGGGAGCGGAGAGGGTGAGGGAAAAGGAGGAGACAATGCATAAAAGGTGTAAGTCAAGGCTTAGGACTAGCGACAACTGCATATATCTTTCACGTTTCTTGTGGCTAATGCTTTAAAGAAATGAACAGAAACAAGGCTGGAAAGTTTAAGGACAGACTGCAGTTTGTTCCAGGCTGCAGGGAGGGCAAAGGAGATTACACGCTTACCAAAGGAGGTGCGAATCATAGAATATCAAGGAGGATAAAGTTGGACTTCCTAAGGAAGTACGAGCAATGGGAGATGTCGATTAGTGGGGATATATATCCTGGGAGCTTATTCAGCAGGATTTTAAGCGTCCAGGTTCCAGAGTGAATCAAATGTCTGATTGAGAGAGAAGTCCAGCCAACAGCTGCGTATAGGTCACTGTGGAGGCTACGGAAAGGAGCTTTGGTAATGAACCATAGGGCTCAATGATAAAGGAAATCCAGTTTGTTCAGGGTGGTAGATGAGGTGGAATTATAGACAAAGTCACCATAAGCAGGTATTGGAAGGAAGGTGGCCTGGACTAGTCTCAGTCAGGAAGAGGGACCTGTTTCTGAAGAAGAAACTTAGTCTGCCTATAAGCTTGCGAGTTAGGTTGTCAATGTGGGTGTTACAGGAGAGCTTGCTATCGATCCATATGCCTAGGTATTTCAATTTAGAAACCACCTCGAGAGGTTCAGCTAGGGACATGACAATAAAGATTTAATGGGTTTGGAGAAGAGGAGGGGGTTGTTGTCAAGGGTAAAAAGATGACCTTTGTTTTTTTGGCATTTAGGAGGAGCTTTGAGTAGATGAGGTTCAGTTTCAGCTGCGCGAAGTCGGCTTGAAGTTCATCACTGACTTCGGTCAGCCATTGGTTTGGAGATAAATAGAACTGCATCATCTACAAAGAAGAGCAGCTTAGAGTTAGTGATATTGGCATAGAGGTTGTTGATGTAGATAGAAAAGAGAATAGGGCCTAAAATGGACCCTGGGAGAACAATCCTGGTGATAGGGAGAGATGCTGAGAATAGGCCATCAGCTTTGACTTTCTGGACTCTACCTGAGAGGTAGCTGCTGAATCGCTAGGATTTTGAGGGAGTGGCTCCTAATTTAACAAGACTATTGGTAACAAGGTTGTGGTCAACAGTGTCAAAGGTCTTGCTGAGATAATAATAATAATAAAACTTTATTTATTAAGTGCCTTTCAGGCACCAAGGCGCTGTACAAAAAATAACAATAAGATCCCAAGAAATAAAGTTAAAATAAACATTAAAATCATGATATCACTCACATCAACTCATAAATGCTTGTCTCCACAGGTAAGTCTTAAGTTCCCACTTGAAGTTCCCCATGGTTGTACATTTCCGAAGCTGACGGAGCAGAGGATTCCAGAGGGTTGGGGCCATAAACATAAAAGCACGGGCCCCAGAAGATTTTAAAATAACCCTCGGAACCTCCAGCAACCCCTCATCAGCTGAACGGAGCTGTCACACAAGGTTGTAAGGAATCAGAAGCTCTTTCAAGTATTTGGGAACAAGTCTGTGAAGGGCTTTGTAGGTCAATAAACCTACTTTAAAGGTGATCCGCCACTGAATCAGCAGCTAGTGCAGATCGCACAACACAGGGGTAATGTGTGAACTTCTTGACACCCCTGCCAACAATTGAGCTGCAGCATTCTGCACTATTTGCAAGCGGCAGATGTCAACCCCAGGAAGCCCTAAGTAAAGGGAGTTGCAGTAGTCAAGGCGAGAGGTCATGAAGGCATGGACCAACACAGGTAAATCGCTGGACGGGACGATGTGTTTTACCCTGGCAATGTTCCTAAGATGGTGAAAGGCTGACTTGATGACTGCCGACACTTGATAACGATGGGTCAGCCCATTGTCAAGTACCACTCCCAGGTTATGCACCCGTACTGAGGTAAGGATCTGATCAGCCCCCAGAAACAAACCAGAGGGCTGATCATTCCTCAACCCCTCAATCCTGCAACCCGGGTCCACTACCATAACCTCAGTCTTTCCTGCGTTCAACTTTAAGCAGCTCAAATTCATTTAGTCATGGATTTCAGCAAGACAGTTATTAAATACTGAGAGAGCACTAACCTGGTCGGGAGCAAAAGACAGGTAGAGCTGGATATCATCAGCATAGCAGTGAAACCTCAGCCCATACCATCTTACAATGTCTCCGAGGGGTAGCATGTACACTGCAAACAACATGGGGGATAGCACTGAGCCCTGGGGAACCCCATAAGGCAGAGAGAAAGGGTCAGAAGAAAAAATCCCCGACACAACTCTCTGCGTTCTCCCAGATAGGAATGATGTAAACCATCTGAGCACTGTACTTGACAAGCCACAAATGGACCTCGGGCGCTCGAGCAAAACCCCATGGTCTACAGTGTCAAAGGCTGTAGAGAGATCAAGGAGTACCAGAATAGAATGGTTTCTCTGATCTCTCGCCATCAGGAGATCACCGAGCACCCGAACCAGAGCAGTCTCAATACTATGTCTCTCACGAAAATCCGACTAGAGAGGTTCGTAGATACTATGGATGGTAAAATGGTTCTCCAGCTGGTTTGCCACTACTTTCTCTATAACCTTTCCAATAAAGGGAAGGTTCAAGATTGGTCTGTAGTTAGCAAAAATATCTGGGTCCAATGAAGCTGTCTTCAGAAGGGATGTCACCACTGCCTCCTTCAGGGAGCTTGGAAACCCACCCCATTCTAAGGAGCACCAGATAATTTGAGCCAGAAATGGGCCAATGATCTCAAAACAACCCAAAATCAGGGAAGTTGGGCCCATATCTAAACTACAGCACATAGGGTGCATCCCCTGGACAATCCGCATAATATCCTTGAACTCTGGCAGGTCAAAGGTACTCCAGGAGACACAAGGTACCGTGGCCAAATGCTGACCAACAGCGTCCCCCATACAGCGGGTCAAGCAGATCTCTAATCTGATGTCAGCCACCTTATTTGCAAAGAACTGAGCAATCTCATCACACTCTTTTTGTGAAAAAGCTCGATGAAGCTGCAGACAGGTTGGGTTGCACAACCTGTCCACAGTTCGGAAGAGCTGAGCCAGTCGATTCTGAACGACAGCGATCTCCCTGGACAGGAACTCTGCCTTCTTAGGGGAGAACTCTGATTGGTAGAGCTGATAATGCTCCACCAAACTAAGGTGGTCGACTTCCAGAGCAGATTTCTGCCAGCGACACTCTAACCGTTGTTCCACATGCCATTACTCCCTCAAGGACCCATCAAACCAACAGGCCCGAGGGCGGAGTGGGAGGGGACAAACACGGACAGGAGCTATCAAGTCTAGGGCCAAGGAAATTACCTGATTATAGACCAGAACCATCAACTCTGGACTCGAGCTGGCAACAGGGAACTCTGAGAGGTCAATCACCACCATCAGATCTTCAGGGCACACATCCCGTAAAGGGCAGTAACTGACCATCTCCACAGGGGCAGACCTACGAAGGGGAGCACAAAAGTTGAACCTCACAGTGTAATGACCAGACCAACTGACAGGTTCCACCCCCAAATCAGAGGCCTCAATCCCCAGGAGGAAAACTAGGTCCAAAGAGTGACCATGATTATGGGTAGCTGAAGAAACAATCTGTGCAAAGCCCAGCGATGTCATCAGCTGTAGGAAGTGCTGACCAAAAGACGAGAGTTTGTCATCGACCCAGGCATTGAAGTCACCCAGAACCATAAATCTGGGTGACTCCAATGCCATGTTGGTGATGAAGTCTGCCACTTCCTGCAGGAATTGCTTCTCGTCCCTGGGTGGACGACAGACGAGAGCTATCATGCAGCCCACACCAACTACCACAGTACACTCAAAGGATTTGGTCTCCTTAACTGGTATACCCGTGAGACCCAACCCGGTCTTGAAACAGACCGCTACTCCCCCCCCATGGTCCAATCTTGGGTGGTGTATCACCGAATACCCGGCTGGAATTGCTGCCTCTAACATGGGGCCAGCATTTTTATCCAGCCAGGTCTTGGTGATGCAAGCCAGATCAGCTGTTCCAACAAAGTCGGCAATAACAGCAGACATGTTCGTAACAGATCTGGTATTGCGCAACACTGCCTGGGTTGGACAGGGTCCTGGGCCATCCCGGCCACTTGCCCATCAAATAAGATGGTGCCCTTGGGTATGGGGACTAGACATGGATCACCACGTTCCAGGGTCCATTTCACCTCAGGATGTCTTCTGGACCTAACCAACCCTATATGAGAGGGTCGTTCCTTCACCCTCCAATGTCTGTGCCCCCCACCATGCCCACCCCATCCCTCCTATGTGCAATACCAAGTGCCCAACAGTGCTGGTAGCTAGAAAATGGCGGGGGGGGGGAGAACGGGTGGAGGGCATGGAGAGAGGAGGACAAATAACGCATGACCGGGGGAGCTAACAGGCACATACCACAAGCAAACAACAGCTATAACCAAACACCTAATAAAATTCTAATTTTCTTATAGGTAACTATCCTGAATTACAATATACTCAATAGAACTTTAAGATAAAAACCCACCCAAATTGCACCTTTCTCACTTACATAAACTTTAAAAATCCTAACCCAAGAAATAAGCAAACAAAACACAAATACAAATCTTCCCCACACCAAAACCCTCTCATGGCTCTGAGGAGGAGAAAGTTAAACTAAACAAACATAAACATAATATTTAAAAATAAAACAAAATAATAAAATAAAAAAATACATATAAAACAAAATAATCCAAGTCCCGATGGTCCTCTCACTACCAGCAGGACTGTAAAAGTACTCAAAAGCAGGAATATAAATAATCTTTCATCCAGTTTTTTGGCACTCTCACTGTCAGTGATGATAGAAAGAAAATTAAACAGGGTCCAAACACACGAGAATGTTAAGGCACTCTCACTGCCCACACTCTCCCTCACAAAGTAAGGGTAAAAGATCCAGCGAAAAATCGAATGACACACCAACAATCCGGAAAAAGGCTAAAACTGCTCCAACCTACTCCAGAATCATAAATCCAAGGATAGTACATACAATCTCAGTACAAATTAATTAAAAGGAGCAAGGGGACCCTAAGCAGAGGCCAGGAGTGTGCATATACCAGAACAAAGAGTGAAGACTCCCCCCTCACCTCCAATCTATCTAATCAGGCTCTACACACACACCACCGAAGACCTGCAGCTACAGACACCCCGAGGCCAGACCAACAAGACTGACACCAGGATCACTTAGGAGTGCCCCACAAAATGCCTCCAGCTCCCCAGATGCAAATGAAGTGAATCCCGTTTGGTCCCAGACAGCGTGACCAATGATCACCCAGGCACGGAGGGGGAAGAGTCTCCTTCACCCAGCACAACACACTGGCCCTGCTACCCCAAATTCGATACTACTTGCTCCAATATAATCCCAGTGGAGGTACTGCAACAACAGTCAGTGAGATCTGGATCAAATTCAAAGAAGAAGAAGGACACCAATTGAAAAATCAGGTCCCACCACTCATGGCACTCGAGGGCAACACCACCAGTTCTTTCGGTCAGCATTCCAAAACAGTACTACCAGCTCTTTTGGTCAGTACTCCAGAGAAACACTGCCAGTTCTTTCAATCGTGCGCTTCTTCTTACAAATCCAGTGCATTGAAAAATCCAAATATCAAGAAAGACATCGAAAAGGCACCAAGCTAGGACATCTAAAAAGCACCAATCCAGGCAGTGGGACACCAAACCCCCTCAGCTCGCAACCTGCACCAACACACTAAAACATGGAGAAACGAGTCAGGGCCAAAACCGGAGCAAAGCTCGGCTGTATACTGCACACAGCATACCGAAAAAATGCCAAAAAAATGGTCAACAGCAGATAAACGAATCGAGAGGTGATACAAACAGCATTCAAACCTCTAAAAACACAAAATCAAACAAAAAAAAGAACGGTAAAGCGGTACAACAGGATAGATTCAAAGTAACTTCAGGATAAGTTCACAGAGGCTGGTCCAGCATGACTGCCATCTTTAATCAAATCATGAAAGCATGGAAAGATCAAGGAAAATGACACCCGTGACCTTTTTTGAATCGTGAGTTGTAACCCAATCATTAGTTACTTTAGCAAGGGCAGAGATGGTGCTGTGGTTGGGCCTGAAACCAGATTGGGCAGGGTTGAGGAGGAAGTAGCTTTCAACATGGTGTTTTAGCTGGAAGTATATACATTTTTCCAATATTTTGGATAATATAGGCAAGATAGAAATGGGCCTATAATTATTTAAGTCATATTGGTCACCAGATTTAAATAATGGAATGATATGTGCAGCTTTCCAGCAAGTAAGTACTGAAGCAGTGCCAATGGAGAGGTTAAAATGTGAAGTATGGGGGTAGTAAGGTGGAAATAACCTAGTTTTAGGAAGAATGGTTCTAGCCCATCCTCACCACCACCCTTCCTAATGTCTAATTTGGAGAGAAGGCCCTCTACTTCTTTGCAAGAAACAGGCTGCAGCAGGAAAGGGTGAGGTGAGGGGGAAGCCTGGAGGGATTTGTTGTCCTAGGTAGGATTGACAAGGCCAGCATATGGAGAAAAATCAAAAACCAACTCAGCTGTAGCAAAGTGAGAATTACGTTTCTCGAGGATCTGGTCACTGTTTTCTATGGTAATTCCATTGGCAATGATCTTAGCAGGAATGGCGGGGTCAGCATGGCGACCTTCTATTGACGTGATGGTTCTCCAGATTTTAACTGGGTTCCTGCTAGCCTGTTCGAGAGAATTGATCTAGAAATTTGCCTTAGTGGTACATACAAGTTTATCGCAAGCATTCCTTGCTGCTCTAAATGCCTGCCAATCGGAAGGGCTCTTGGTATGCCTAGCTCAGGACCAGAGTTCGTCACGGTTTGTGAGAGCAGCTTTAAGGTCCTGCATAAACCAGGGGTGGGAGAATTTGTTCACCCAGGCTTTAATGATGGGGGCATGTTTGTTGGCAATATAGGTAAGTTTATCGTTAAGGATACTGACTGCCTCATCTGCCGTTTTGGCTAAGTAGAGGCTTTGCCAATTTATATTACTTTGGTTTGACAGGGAGCGCTCAGGGTTAAACTTACGGAAGGATGGTTTTTAAATGAGCCTGGGCAAGGGGTGGACCTTACGATAGGCCCTGGTGCAGACCACAATCCCGTGGTCACTCATATCATTATGAAAGATGGTGGAATGCAGGATTTTATGGGGATGGTTTGTTAGTATGACATCAAGAATGGAGCTATTGACATTGTAAGCGATGTTTGTCCTGGTTGGTTCAGAGATGATCTGAGACAAGCCGAGCTCATCACAGAGGCATTTGAGGCCGTTCGATTTGGAGGAGAGCTAATCCATGTTTAGGTCCCCGAAAATGATAGTTTCATTGTTAGCGGAGGTGACAAGAGATTTCAAGGTTGTGAGGATATCGGTACCACCAGCAGGGGGCCTGTAGTAGCCAATAATAGTAAGGCTTTTGGTGTAGGGAAGATAAAATTGTAAGGACGCAAGTTTGCATTCTTTGGGCTTAGTCGTACATTGGATGTCAGTGACATTATATTTGTCCTTGGAGTAAATGACCACCCCGCCCACCCCCAGTTGCCCTATCTGCCCTATAAAGCTTGTAATCAGGTAGGGCGATTTGATGGTCTGAAGTGATGTTTTTGAGCCAAGACTCAGTGATTATAATAAGGTCCAGTTTGGTATGCATGACCCAAGCTTGGAGCTGATCAATATTTTTTGCCAGGCTCAAGATATTAACTAGCAGCATTTTTTGGCAAGGCACAGATGCAAAGTCTGAAGGAGAGGCAAAGGGTGTTGGAGGTCCAGGGTTTACCTCCACATTACCCAAGCATAGAAGGAGTAGCAGTAGTAGCTTCTTTAAGAAGCAGATTACTGAAACAAGTGCTTTCCTTCTTTGGGAGTACCCATACTGTGAGAGAGGAGACAAGAGTATTGGTGTGGGGGTAAGAACATGAAAGTTCTAATTGATGAAAAGTAGGAAGAGCACTTTAATTGACAAAGGGGGAAGGGAGTAGAAGAGTAGAAGGAAAGGGGTATCCTCACCAGGTCTTACAAATCCCTTGACCTTGAAGGGCTCTTAAGTGACTTAGCAAACTGACTGGTCCTTCATCCCCAAGGCCAACTCTGTTGACTCCACCCTAAACTTCTTTAAGGCCAGATTTCTCGCCGTCTGGGATCATTATGTCCCAATCAAAAAGGCCAGAGTAAGGGGTGCTCATCTGCCCTGGATCACAGCTGACCTTATGGACCACCTCCGAGCTAGGGACCAGGCGTGGAAAGCCTTCAAATCATCAGGTACCCTCGCTGACCACCAATACTACCACATGCTTAGAAGTACCTGCACCAGGCTTATCCAGCAGGCCAACGGCTTCTATTTCTCATCATCCTTCCAAAAAAATCTAAATCACCAGGCTAAGTTTTGAAAGTCGATTAAATCACTCTTCTCCGCCCCCCACCCCTGTCCTAGTCATAGGCAGTTCCACAATATCAGAATTACACACAGTGGCCACTGTATTCAACTCCTTTATCACCAGTAGCGCGACCTCTCTCCACTCAAGTCCACTGCCTGAACTACAGCCTACTACGCCCGCATCCCCTACAACCCAAACTCTTCACTCATATCCACCACCTGCACCACACCCTCCTACATCCGCATCCCCTCCAACCCAAACCCCCTACTTGGCATTCTCATTCTCCCAGGTTAGTCCAATTGAAGTACTCAGTGCCCTGTGTGCCCTCAGTCCCTCTAAGGGCAAATGCCCCTCGGGGTTGGACGCCAAAATGCTCTACCTGTCAGCCCCAGCTATTGCCAACCCCCTAGCTTCCCTCTACAACCTCTTCTTCACTACCTCTGCTATCCCATCTGAATGGAAGCATGCCACAGTCATCCCCCTCCTTAAAGATGGCAACCCATTCTCCCCTGGTAACTACCGCCTGATCTCCCTCTTCCCCATTGTTGCTAAAATCCAGGAACATCTAGTCCTCTCGTAACTGTCTTCCTTCCTTGATTCCTCCTCCTTCTTTACTCCTTACCAATCAGGCTTTAGGAACTCCCACTCCACTGTCACTTCCCTCCTCAGACTCATTGACTCCATCCGTACAGGCATGGATAAAGGCCACATCACATCTGCCATCTTTCTCGACTTAGCCAAGGCCTTCAACACTATCTCACATGCCCTTCTCTTGGCAAAGCTCTCCCATGCAGGGCTCTCCACTGCAGCCACCAGTTGGTTCAAATCTTACCAGGCTGACAGGTCCCAATCAGTCAGAATTGGGACCTCCACTTCTGACTCCCTCCCTGCCACCATGTGTGTCCCCCAAGGCTCTGTCCTTGGCCCAATCTTGTTTTCCATATTCCTAAATGACCTGCCATCAGCATGCCCACACATCCATTCATATGTATGCAGATGATACAGTTCTGTATACTTCAGGTCCCTCCCCACTGGAAGTGGCACCCAGACTCCAGCAAGACTTCAATGCTATCCAACACTGGTTTCACTCAAATCAACTTATTGTAAATGCAAAAAAAAAACTGTTTCTTTAACTTTCAGCATGAGGCAGAGACTCTCCCATCTCCACACCAGTCCTACTTTTAAAACCTTAGAAGGGACTCCCATAGAAAATTGCACCTCCTTCAGATATCTTGGGGTCTAGCTGTAACAGCACCTCAATTTTTGGGCACACATCACCGCTACCCATAAAAAACTGCACCCTAGACTGGGCGCCTTATTCCAAAACCGTGGCAGTATTCCTCTGCCAGCCCGCAGGGCAATTGTGCAGAAAATGATCCTCCCTATTTTCGATTACAGGGATGTAGTCTACAGTGCCGCACCTAAGTCCACCCTGGCTAGACTGGATCCCCTTTTCCACTCCTTCTGTCACTTTGCCCTGGACTGTACACCCTCCACCCACCACTGCGACCTCTACCAGTCTCATAACCTCCCCTCGCTCTACAATAGGAGACAGTCCCACTGCAATAGCCTCACAGCCAGATTCTGGACCCAGTCACTACCCTCCTACCTCGTTGATACCCTAACTGCCAAATCACCCCCGGCATACTCTCTCAGGAATTTAGACTCCCAGCTCCTGCATGTCCCTAATATGTCGACCTCTGCCTGCCAGTTGGCCTTCCGAGCTTGCATGCCCAAAGTATGGAACTCTCTGTCTGTGGACATTCGGCATGCTTCCTCCTCTCAGCAAATCAACTCACTCCTCAAAGGACACTTCTCTGCCAACTGCTCATGCGGACTAAACTCACAACAGGTACTAGCCCTCCAACTGACTCCAACTGGGGGTACTCCTAATAAATAACTCCGACTCTTGTAAATGTTGTCATTTGCACTGCATATCAATTTAGCTGCCGTGTATACCCAGATTTTCTGGTTGCTTGCTGTGTTGCATTCTATATTTATACTGTACATATCATTGTATATAATGTAGCTAATTTTTTGTACTTATTTCTGGAAATGTCTGTACTTTGAATTTGTATGTATTCCTCCCATCCCCTACACTCCCCAGGACGCATCTGGAATCGAGCGGTAGTCTGCTCAGCATGCCTTCCTGGTAAAACTTTTAAATAAATAAAATAGGGAGAACTAGGGGTAGAGAGGTACAATGACTAGGGGTGAGGGGAGGGTTGGAGAGGAATGGAAGGGCTGGGGCAGTCTCCAAGGGAGCATCCAGGGTTAAGTCACTAGAGAGAGATTAGGGAGGGATACTAACAGAACTAACATTAGACCCATTGTGGCTGACGTAGCTTGACGCAGCAAGGAGGATGTAGCTGGCAACATGGGAGAAAGCACTGATGCAGTAAGACTCACGCAGAATCTCTTAAATATAATGAAAGGGGTAGATAAAAATTAGTAGTGGAGAATACACAATTGTAATTGCACTTAGTGACAATGTGCCAGGTGCAGGGCACTGAGGGGGACAGTGAAAGGAGGACAGCAAACAGGTGAGCACAACCCTAGATGTGAAGTATCAACCAAGAATGTGGGTAGCCCCTTTAAGAGAAGGCTGAAAATGGGGGTGCCCAATCAGGAAGCAGGAGCTCCCCGTAGCAGAAGAGCATTTTAATAGACAGTGAGAAAAACAGAGCAAAATGACTGTATACTACTACAAATACAGGTCATTAATGATCAGTAAAGATGAGCTGGTGCTCCTCAAAGGTTCAGGAGAAAGTAGTGCTCGAGGGAGGCCACTAGTGGAGGGATCTTAAAACAAGCAAGTGGTGTTTAGGTAGATAGAAGATAGAGGGAAAGTACTAGGCAAGGTGGGGGAGGGGTGGAGGTTCAATGACAGCAAAAACAAGAAAAGAATAGCACTGTCAGGATGGCCTAGAGGAAAGAGCAACAGATGGCAGATGGCAGTGTGCAGAGCTTTGGGGGGCAGGGGTTCAAATCAAAACTTGCAAGGGGGGGTAGTGAAAATAACGAGGTGAGGATTGCTAAAGGGAAGATAGGGAATTATTATGGGCTGCAGTAAGAGCTTGCTGAGAGAGCTTAGTAGGTGGTAAACAACAACAAAAAGTCAACTTATTTTAATAAGGGGGCTGGAAAGTGTCCAGGGATTATCAGCGCCACCTAGTGGAAAAGCTGTATGAGGAGCAGATGGGAAACTGTCCTGATTGGTTAAGCAGTTAATAAAACTAGCACTAATCCTGGGTGAGGGTGTGACTGGGAAGGGAGGGTAAGCTAGTACAACTCTGCAAATGGAAAATGCTGGAAGGAAGAATCGCTAGCTGCTCCCTGCAGCAGGCTTCCCAGCCAGGTTGTGGTTGGTGGAGGCATTTGGAGCAGGCAGCTGAGGAGTGAAATGGTCAGAATGAGTCCTTGCTACAGAACCTGGAATACATCAGGAAGTCAGATAGAGAAGGGGGGTGGGGGTTGGGGAGAAGGACTGAGGAATGTGCAGAACCAGCTAGCTCACTCTGAACTGCAAGCCAGGAACAGCCTCAGTAAGCACAAACTAAACACTCCTACAATACTTAAAACAGTCTTAACAGACAAGCAAGGTTAGCAAATCACTGCCTTAAAGTATGCAGCTGGCCAACCCCACCCAGCCGATCATTAATCAAAAGGAAATGACTGGCTGTGAGGTCATTATTGCCATTATAAATCTAATTACATTAATGAGATTTTTATAGGTTTTTAGCACCGAAAACAGTTTTGTACTGACGCCGTCCCTGTCAGCATACAGTGTGCAAGCCCAGTATCGCTGCTGTGACGGCCATTTCTAAGAGATTTCATACCGGCATGGCAGCCAATCAGTGAGCTAGTTTAGTACATGAATAATTAATAAGACTAATAATACAGAGTATCCTCAGGAAAAACTGAAACGTAAATAAGATAAGCAAACAAATGAAAGAAAAACTGTTCACTAAGTTCCATAGTCATGTTAAAGCGTCAGTATTAGCCAGACCTGGTTAAATCCTTTGATACTGGAGTTTCTTTCGAATCCAAAAGAACTGTGCCTTCTGGAATAAACTATGATACCCAGTTGAGCAATATACGCACACTACTTAGGCATCAAACTCCTGAGTGTTATCATTTGCTATGTGGCTGCTATTCCCCCACATGAAGCCAGGAGGAATACAGAAGACAAACTATAAAGGAACAGCCATTCTCAAATTAAACAGGCTTTCCAGGAACAATGGAGTAATAACCTCCTATCAGTAACACGTTCATTCACATATCGGGCCTGTGTAGTACAGTATAGTCTGTATGCCCATTGGCCCATGCAGTGGCCCAATAGGCGTACAGACAGTACTGTATGCTGTCAGTCGGCAGGCGGCTGGGTGACATGCGAGCGGGGTGCCGCCACCAACCGCTGACGGGGGGGGGGGGGCTGCTGGGTGGCAGGGGACCTCAATGGGCGGGTGGGGAGGGAGGTACTGCTGGACCATCAGGATTGCGATTGCTATTTCTGCCTGCAATCGGGTGCTGGAGGGTTTCCATTGGACCACCAGGGATATTTCAAACAGATGTCCATGATCGGGTGATGGAGAGTGGTCCACTGGACCACCAGGGATATTTTGAACAGATGCCCATGATCGGGCGATGAAGAGTGGTCCACTGGACCACCAGGGTCATTTTACACATATGCCCGCGATCAGGTGTACGGGTGCGCGGCTCGCCAAGAGACTGCAGGGCATTGGTCCCCGGTGGCTTCAGCCTGGCAGGGCGCCAGGCGCAAGTCGCCGGGGATCAGCACACTGCATGCAAATGGGGCCATAAAGACATGCAAATGGCCCCATTTGCACCTTGCATGCATAATGGCCTCATTTGCATGCCCAGTGCTGAATATCGCAGTTGATGCACCTAGCACAACTGCACTTGCGCTGGAACATCCCCTGGCTCCTCTCCTGCTACTTACACTGGTGCAGTGCATGCACCCTCAGTGCCATATTCAATGGTGCTGAGCCATGGAGCAGCACCATTGAATATCGCATGGTCCATGCCCTGGCGCAACCCAGTTGCACTGCGCCCAGGCTTGCATCCCTGCCTGGCGCAGTCTGAATATTGCACCCCTGATCTATAGATCACTTATATTTAAAATTACCTAAGTGTTCAAAGAAGGCTGGGCAAACAGCCTTTTATTATAGAGCCAATACTTTTTGGAATTCCTTACCTTTATCCATAAAAAACAAGCTAATTACAATTTTTTCATTACAGCTTTAAGAAATGTTATTGGTATTATGGACATTTGTAATGGGCACTAATGAGGTTCTGTTTTATGTATGAAAATGTGATTCTTGTACTGTGTATTTTATTGTCTGTACTGTATATGCAGTCTTGTATTTTATACTCTGTTATTTGTACTGTGACAACAGTTGCCTATGAAAATGGGCATTTATTGTCCATAGGCTGTTGTTTTAAATAAAAATGAATGAATGTGCAGCAAAATTCTATCATGAAGGACTAGCATGGTTCAGTAACCCTGATCGACTATACAGGAAAAAGACCAAGCATAAAAGAGTTAAAAAAAAATCATAAAAAACAACATTAAGTTGGGAAAGAAAGATAAATCAGTTCTGGAGCAACCAAGGCTCAATCTGGCCTGCAAATACAATTCTGGAGTGAGCTTTGCTGTTGTAACCACACTTACAATATAGAAGTTCTCTAACCCTACAAATACAAAATCTTACACCCCAAAGTAACTTCATTTGGGGATAAGAGGGCATTACCCATCAGCCAATATAGTAACCTGCCCTCTCAGCACCCAATATTTGCTGTGCTCTGAAATTTAATGGTTATCAGAAATTTTTTTTTCAGGTATTGTTCGGGTGTTAGTATTTCTGCAGTAAAGCCTTGATATCCTGAATCGCAGCCTTGCCATGTGCACAGCATGAATGCTGAATGTCCATCTAAGAGGGCGAGACAGGTTCTCTGATGTGTTCCTCGTCTTTTGCAGTTTCAAGGCAACAATGGCAAAGGCTTTCTCCAAAAGCAAATTCCTCATCTCCTCTGGAGTATGGCACAGTTGAGTTCTGTCTGGAAACAAAATCCATATTTGAGCCAGAAAAGGGGTCTGAAAATGATGACTATGCTGCCTATGGGCAAAAAATAATGGCATGTACTCTTTCCTTTTTGTGAGTACTGCTGGTGCCTAATCATTTCCTAAAAAGACTCTGTGCCCTTGATAATGTAACTTCATTTGTATTCGAATCCTCAACAAGATCATGTTACTTGGTAGGGTGTTTCAGAAATTAGACTATAAGGAGTGTTATTTGGCGTGGTTTTCAGCTGACTTTAGGCTGAGTTCTTTGTGGACCTGCTCCATACTAAAATCCTAATTGGTCAGTAGTATCAATTTTACCTAATGCCAGGGTTCTAAAAAATGCAATGGTTTGGGTCTTTTCTGAATTTTCAGGTATGCCATAGATCTTTAGATTCTTACAACAAATTCAATGTTTTCAGCCTCCACTTTCTGTAATCTTTGCAGGCTATTGGATCCACCCCTTTTTCCATTCAAGCTCACATCTTATTCTCCTAGAGGGCAAACTCCCTGTAAGTAGTAAATACAGTGCATTTTACTTTTTTAACCACATCATCGGGCGCTACAACTCAAGAACCTATCCAACTAACATACAACCCAGTCTTTTCCTCTTCCTAGCCCTACTGTGTGTCTATTACTCACCAGTTAACCTCATTCTCAAATCTAATACCACAATACATAACTCCTACAATGTATATTACACTCAAGCACATTTGTCCATGGACAGCCATATCTTTCAATTCCATTATGCTGGAACCATCTCTGCGGAGGTTGTTGCCCTTACTAGGAACCTGAGACCACAACCCGAAGCTCCATGCCTCTATGCAGACCAGCATGTGTTGCCCTGTATGCCCTATCTCTTTATCCTTATCACTCGGCCATCAAGGCAATGATACCTAACCCTTACCCCGCAAGCGCTCAAGACACCTCCTATACAAAATATTATTACATGGATTTTTAAAGCTACTCCTCTTGTTGCTACTCTGCTCTGGTAATGTGAAGCTAAACCCAGGGCCCTTTTCTCCCGTCACTGCCCCTGTTGACCTATTCCAGCTAAAAAGCATCAGCCTCCTGCACATCAATGCATGCAGCCTATTGAAAAAGTAAAACCTGGTGCATGCCTGGGCCATGCATGCAAGGCCAGATGTACTAGTTATTTCAGAATCATGCCTGAAATGCTCCACCCCAGATCAATGTGTCAACATCCTTTCTTATAACATTTTCAGAGTCAATAGTCCTACTAGGGGAGGTAGGATTGCAATTATGTTTCAGACAAATTTTACACTGCAATGATCGACTCCTCCTCTATGACCAAGGAATATGGATGTCTCACCCCCAAAAATCTCTATATCGCCAAATGAATCCATTTATGCTATAGGCTGTTACAAATCCCCATCTGGTGGCCTTAAGTTGCTACATCACCTGTGTAACCTGCTTGACTCCTCTAACTCTGAAACAATTATTCTGGGTGACCTTAATTTGGATTGGAACTCTGCTTGTTCCTCATCCCTGAAGGACTTCTGCAAAGCACTTGGTCTACATCAGCTTATCTCTGATGTGACTTGGGTGGCCCAATTTCAAAAATATTGCTCTCAACACTCTTCTAGACTTAATCCTCGTTAACAAACCTCATAGAATTTCACATGTAGGAGTTTTTGATAATGACATCAGTGACCACAGGGCAACTGCCTGTATGAGGTTCACAACAAAAACTACCTCTGTGCCAGGATACACCTATAAAAGGAGCTACCACAAATTTAACCCCTCTGCCTTCCTGGCTGATCTTAATAGGATTAGATGGCAGGATTTCTACCTCACACCTACTGTCACTGAAGCCTACATAATTTTCCAAGCGCTAGTTCCGAATGTAATCAACTCACATGCACCCTTTGTTAAAACAGAGCTAAGAAAAAATCCTGCCCATGGTTCAACAGCACCCTAAAAATAGCATTATGCCATAGGGATGCCCTATGGAAAAAGCTAGAAAAAGTAAGTCAGATTCAGAATGTTTAGGAATCACTGCACTAAACTGATCAGATCAGAAAAAGCTAAATTCTTCCAAAGTGCCCTTGATTCGTCCATGAATAACACCACCAAATTCTGGCAGATACTGAAAGAAGTAGAAGGACATAATTCATCTTCCTCTTTCCCATCCAAAATCACCCTACGGTACTTTACCATCACCAACAAACCCAAACCACAGTATGGTCCCTGCTCTAGCCAAAGTCACCAATGATTGCCAAACCTCGCTCAATGCCAAAAATCATGTAGCTGCGTTTTTACTTGACATAAGTAAAGCATTTGACATGGTTGACCACAATCTCTTACCGACCCTATTGAAAAACATTGGACTAGATGACACTGCTGTATGCTGGTTCTCCTTCTATCTTGTCGGTAGACTGCAACTGGTGAAATCTCAAGGCGACCTCTGTCCCAGTAAAACCCGCCTCAGAGAAGACCTCAGGATTCAGTCCTGGGCCATCTACTATTCGCAATATATATCAACAACATAGATCATAACATCAGCTCTGCCAATGTTCATCTATTTGCAGATAACACTGTCCTTTATGTTGCTCATCTGTCTCCCAAGTCTCGTGTACCATTCTCCAACAAGAATCCAAAACATTGCAGCAAAGCCTACTTCATATGAAACTGCTCCTCAATGCTAAGAAAACCAAAATAATGTTTATCTTGCCTTCATCGAAGGCTACTTCAGTTTTGGATCCTACTACCCACCTTGGAATCACAACTATGATGGATGAATCCCTAGATAAAGTTTCAAAATTTAAGTACTTAGGCTTTTGGCTGGATTGTAATCTCTCGTTTATCCCTCAAGTGGATGAACTTTCCAAAAAACTAAAACAAAGACTGGGATTACACTTCTGCATTAAGTGGCTGCTCACCAAGCACGCAAAATTGAGACTAGTACAATCTACATTTCTACCTCTCTTAGATTATGTTGATTTCCTATATGGCAACTGTCCCAACACCATACTTGCTAAACTGGACGTACTGTACCATAGGGCCTTAAAATCTGTGACCGACTCACTGTATAAAACTCACCACAGCTCGTGCTATGCCAAGTTAGGCTGGACCATGTTAGCTATCAGGAGATGGTGCAATGCCCCTATCTGGACCTTTAAAGTTCTCACTAAGAATCTCCCCTAGTACATCTCCAATATCTTTAAATTTACACCATGAGTGTTCGCCCTCAGGAAATATGCATTCATACTGCTTGACGTACCATGGATTAGAACCCAGTTTGGCTCCTCCTCTATCCGTCATTCCCTACCCACTCTTTGGAATGCATTCCAAAGGACCTTAAAGTTGAGTCATCTTGTCAGACTATCCTCCTTCAAATCACTTTTAAAATCCCTGATAAAGGAGAATTGCCAATGCTTCTCCCAACCCTTCCCTCTATGTGGTCCTATATGCACTTATACCTTCTTTCATTATCCTAGCATCCCTTGTCATCCTTCTCATTACTTATCCCCTAACCTTCCC
The DNA here is from genome assembly GCA_016271365.2 of Neoceratodus forsteri. NCBI lineage: Eukaryota > Metazoa > Chordata > Ceratodontiformes > Ceratodontidae > Neoceratodus > Neoceratodus forsteri. The sequence goes on from CM057449.1 coordinate 993,816,333, forward strand.
AACAACTTCTGTCCCCCCTACACCCTCTAGCCCTTGATCTCCTTCCCTATATCCTCTAACTCTAATGCACCCTCCTGCCCTCTCTCTGTCTTAGTATCCCGAGTCATAGTACCCATAATACCACTTCCCCCCATCCCCCTAAACCTTGCTATCCTCATTACTTTCTCTTCTAGCTGCTAAATTGCTCTGGTAGTAATGTTGCATTCATGTTATGGCTTTTTAGGCTGTGTAAATGTTATGCCTGCCTTGATCTTGCATTAATTTTTATTTGTACTTGTGTTCTTTATTGTACCTTGTGTTGTCTACCCAGGACCACCATGCAAATGACTATCTCAATGGTGTATTTCCTGGTAAAAAATAAAATTGAATTGAATTGAATACTGACCAGAATGCCTTTGGAATGATCAACATATGTACCCAGGAGGGTCACGGTTTCTTCACAAGCTGCAACTTTCTTGTCAAGATGAGTAAGATTATTCCTTATATCATGTATTGCTACATTGTGTTCCAACCTGTAGGCTTATAGCACTGTTAAAATCAGATCCATCTTTCATGCCTTTAGTATAGTTTGTAGCACTTATGTTTTTCAGTGATCGGATGCCATCATGCTGAGCTGCGAGTAGAGATGTGTGAAGTTGGGAAACTCTGCTCCACAGATTAGTTCATGGATTTCCCTCATTTTGCAGAGTTAATCGATGGTGCGAAGTCCAAATTCATGCAAAAAGGATAACTCAATCACATGCAGAGTTTGGCAACTCCGACGGCAGAGTTTGACACAGAAGAAGTTGTTTAATGTAAAACTGTTCCTGGTGACTAGTGGTCCCCCACCCACTGATCACCAGCCCGATCTTTCCCTGGTGTCTAGTGGTTGCCCCAGCTGACCACCGGCCCAGTCTTTCCCTGGTGTCTAGTGAATCAGCCCAATGTAAAAGACACTTTCCTGGTCTCATTACCCCCCCCACTGATCACTGGCCCCAATGTAGTATGACACTTTCTCTGATGTCTATGGTCCCTCCCCACCCGTATCCATGCCCAATCTTGACATAAGGATTCCCTGGTGTCCATTGGTCCCTCCTCCCACCCAATCACCTGCCTGACATAACTGTATACTTCCCTGGTGTCCACTGGTCCCCCCTTCCTGACCCTCTCTAGTGGTTAATTCCCTGGTGTCTAGCAGACCCCCCCTTCCTATCCCCAATCACCTGTAATAACAAAAACAGGTAGACCATTCCCTGTTGTCCAGCAGACCACCCTTACACCCCAACCTGACAGGTAGTGCCCCCCACCTGCCCCCCCCACCCGACCCAGCAGCTGGCACAGTCCTTTGCTCCTCCACCACAGCTTGCGTGGGCTGTCAATGAATGAGCATGTACTTGTACAAGTATGTGCTCATTCTTTGACATAGGACTGGGTTGTCAATGTATGAGCAAGTACTTGTACAAGTACCTGCTCATTCATCAACAGCTCAGTCGGCAGCTGGTTATGGTGGAGAGAAGAGTGGAAGCCTGAGCCAGTCATCGTCTTGGGGTCAGGATTAGGGGGGGAATGGCATGGTGGACCCCTGTGCTCATTCACTGACAGTTCAGTCAGTGACTGGCCATGGTGGTCAGTGGAGGGCTGTGCCATTCACCCACTCAGGGTTGGGGTGGGGGGAAGAGGGGTGGTCTTGCACTACCTGCTGGGGTGAGGGATCCACAAGACACCAGGGAATGGACTACCTGTTTTTTTTTTTATTACAGGGGATCAGGGATAGGAAGGATGGTCCACAAAACACCAGGGAATTAACTACTACAGGGGATCAGGATGTTGGGGGGAGACCACTGGATACCAGGGAAAGTGTATAATTATGTCAGGCAGATGATCAAGTTGAGGGAGGTACCACTGGACATAATGGAATTATTATGTCAAAATTGGGCATGGGTGTGGGGTGGGGGTGAAATGACTGGACACGAGGATACATTATGTCAAGATTGGGTATGGTGCAGGTGGGAAAAGGGACCACTAGACACCAGGGAAAGTGTCATAATTAATCAGGCTGGCAATCTGTGAGGGGGAACCACTAGACACCAGGGAAAGCATACCTCTCAACTGCTATGAATTTTGCATATCGCTATGATTTTCACACTCAAATTTACCCTTGCTCTGCATAGGTTTACTGATGTTCTTAATAATGTTAGAGCTATTCATGGACACACAAACTATTAAATCATTGAACTAAGTTGATAGAAACATTCCTTATCACTAACTATATGGGGTCCACTGTTTGTAGACATGACAACTTCACAGGAAATTTGCCAGTGAATTAAAACTCTGTTGCATCTCTAGCTGCAAGAAATCTCAAAATCAGAATCTTCCTCAGTGAACCTCCCTTTATCAGTTGTCAGCACAGCTATTTAGAGTTGCTGCTCCATACAGTTTGTAAGAGGCCTCTTACTGATTGCAAAACCACAGTAATTTAGTTTTGTTTTACAATGTTTTGAGGCAAGGATTGAGTTGGAAATGGAGATCCACGCCAAACCATATACTATATTTAATAAATCAGCAACTATGTGCAACCCAGCTGAGTTTCCCTCTTGGGGTTCTGATAACATCACGGACCTCATAAACTTCACATAAGTGTTACTCTGTAGGTCACTATGATGTCATCAGAACCCCCAATTGAAACACAGACTTATGCATGGTTGCCTATGCATTATTCTCCACGTGGTCACTGGGTCACTTGATGATATTATTCAGTTTAGGCATTTGTTCTTGTGAAATGCAGGATTACAGAAAGACCCATAATCTGAAATATGCAGTCCTTTATCCCAGTAATGCTCCCATGCTGTTAGCCAAATGTGACTAAAAAATGTGTGTGTGTAGTGTTGGTGGTGGGTGGGCTGGGTCAACTGACAGAATGGTTACACCAAGAAGGTAACAAGAGTTCTTGGTTGTAATAACTCCAGCTCACCCCTTGATATAGTACATTGAGTTCTGGAGAAAGGGTGACAGAGTCTGTGCAGCTCTGTTATATTAGTGGTATACTATGCTTCAAGTCCTTTATAGTCCGTATATTTTGAAAACCATCTACATTTCATACTGCAACACAAAGTTCTACATTCCATACTATCAGGGAATGTGGAGAACACAACTGTATCTTACAAAGCACAGTAAATTATGACTTCACCACTGTTCAGAGTAGAAATTGACTTAGAAACATATAGGTACAATGATGTTCTTTGCTCTCAAATTCTCAATACTGTTTTTAGTTGTATTGTACATATTGAAAAGGAAACTGGTTGTTGTTTCATCCATTTAAAATAGTAACAGAAAAGGAGACATGGTTTAAAAACTGTCTTGCTCTTGCTTCAGAGAATACTGGCAGGTAGCAAAATAAATAATACGGCACCTTTGCTGTTCAAATGATTATCAGAATTGAAATGCCAGACCACATGTGAAAGGAGTGCTATTAGCCCCATTTCTAAATACCATGCAGAATTTAGCATCATTCTTATGTTTGCCCTTGCTCTTGCGCAAAGTGAACATATTGCTGTGATACTGGATCTCCAGAAGATTGTCACTGTCGGTCCAGTGCAGCTCAAGCTGCAATGGTCTCAACCGTGACAGGCTGATGATCAGTGAGGCTGATCATGACTCTGCTCTGCCAGTTGATGGCAGGAAACTTCATGTAGTTGAAAAGAGGTAGCCACATCTACCAGACAGCAGTTGCTTTCCTTTATTTGCATCACACCACCCACCAATCAGCTCAACGGTGACTCTGCAGATCACAGGAGTAACTTAGCATTGCATTTTCCGGCCATAAAGACATTCCCTGTTGGTGTTAGCATGCTTCTCTCTCGCACACCAGTGAATAAGTAAGAATCTCTGTTGCTGGCCCCACTATAAGTGTCTAATGGTTGTTTCAGTCAGCAGTCATAGTAATGTTGCTGTAAGTGTCGTAATGTTAGTAGCTTTTCTTTATGACCTTGTAAGAAGTAAATATTTACAGAGTTCTTAGTCTAGTAAAGATATTTACTTATTTTTTTAAACACATTCCTGTCAGCTTACACTCCGCATGTTATGTCTCCTCTTGGTCATTACTAACGCGTAGCACCATACAGTTCCTCACTTGTCCTTTTTATCTTTTTTTTCTGATAATATTGATAAAATCAGTTCCACTGTTATCTGTTTTATCCATGCTCCCTTCCAACCCTTAGCACTTGGCTTTATGGTGCAAACCCGATGATACATTTGCATGCTTATAGACTCTGTTGTCACCACCTCTGCTAACTGTCATGAGAGTGTGATGCTAGTTTTTACTGACAAAAAAGTACATTTACAGTAAGTACTAAACAGTTGAGATGTGGTGGGAGGGTGTGAGGTTGTGGTGGATGGGGTTGATCACTTTAAACAGTATAAGTTTCCATCAATATTTTGCACTCAGTTTTCTCCTGCACTGTAGTTACCTAAACACTTTTTCTCTGACCATTGCCAAAATGTCATTGTTTGTACCTATTTCCTCCCGGACCTGTATTGTCCACAAGTAATGTTCTGTAGACTGTATTGTTTACTACTATCTGTTGTTCTGCTATTGTACCATTGTTCTGTAGCCTCCCGGGTCATGCCTGAAAACAGGCAGTGTCTTGTTTAGTACTCTTACCCGATTAACAAAAACTAAATAAATACATAAATATTAGTGCAAGGTGAGTTTCGAAACAGTAGTAATTGAAAAGTTTCCTGGTTCACTTATTATTCCACTCTTTTTACAGCAGTCCCCTGTTTTTCTGTGCTACATGCTAACTGGTAGAGCTCATTTGAATAGTGTGAACTCAGTGATACATTGGAATGCTTGTAGTCTCGTTGTCACTGCCTCTGTCATTGTCTTGTCATGTGACTGCATGCAGATTGTATGATCAAGTGTATTTCTAGTCTATGTTGACCAAAAAATTCCATTTACATTGAGCACTATATACTTGCAATGTGGTGGAGGGGTGCAAGGTTATGATTGGGGGCATGACAGCTCTAAACAATATAGTTTTCCATCAGCATTAGTATGTGGGGAGTTACAAACCAGTAGTATTGGTAAGGTTTTGTGGTTCACTTATTATTCACGTCCTGTTACATCACTCAATTGTTTTATCCATGCTGCTTTCCAGCTGGTAGCACTCCTCTGAATACTGTGAACTCAAGATACATTGGAACACTTGTAGTCTCTGTAGTTATTGCTTCTGACACTGCCATGAGAGTGCATGCAGATATTAAGATTGATAATGTTGCTAGGCCTTACTGTCGATAACAATTCATTTAGAATACTATATATCTGATTTGCGTGTGTGTGTGTGTGTGTATGTGTGTGTATATATACGTACACGTGTGTATTGGGGGGATGTGGTTGTGATGGGAGTAACCGCTCTAATTAATACAGCTACTGGTGTGCACTGAGTTCCAAACCACTTGTAATAATGCAGTCTTCTGCATCATTTAGTTTTCCTGTCTCTGTTACACTGCTACAGGGTTATCCATTTCTTGCAGGTGTACTTCGCAAAATTCACATGAATTGCCACTTCACTCTGCTTCACTACAAAGAAACTTGTCAGCTACCTGTAACTACTCTTTTTTTTTGGTTAACTCTCTTTATCCTCTAAACACTGGCCCCTTAGACCTCTCAACAGTGAGGTTGCACGGAGCGGCTGTATCCCACCCAACCTGAAGTCCTCCTGATCTGGTCTCCACTACTGGGATCTCTCCTCTAGCTCCACCGACCACCCCCGCCCCCCTGGCTCTGAGCCCCCCGAGGTGGGCCTTTTAACTCCTCCAACTCTCTATCTATAATCTAGATGGGCAGCCAAGGAGTGGAGGAGACACAAAGACCTGCCCGGATGGACCCAGCAGAGGGCATGGGGGCTACCTAATGGACCCACCTTCTCCTGTCTAGGTGCCAGGGATTTTCCTTGTTTCCTGGTTACCCCAGGGGTGCAGATGTGAAGGAGGCCCAGCATATGATGGGTATACTCCTGCACCTGTGTGTAAGGCATCTCCTCACACCCCCAACCCCTGCCTGAGTGCTCCACTAGCTATGCTGCCACCAGTCTCCACTGGGAGCTGCTGATACTACAGCAGGTGCTACCCACCCTCCCCAGAGAAGGAGAGCAGCCCATCAGCGCTCGATCCTCCTCCCCCAGCCAGCCCTCCAGTGACCCGAGGTCACACCCGACCATGGGTCGCTGGCATTGAAAGCACTAGTGCTACTGCTGCACCAGCCTGTAACTATTCTTATTACCTACTATTACTGATCACAATATGCCAGACATACTTTTCTCTATGTTTGATATTTTTATATAGCAAGGCAAGTTGTTATAGATCCTGATGTCCTCTGTAGTTTTACACAAAACTTGTGCTAACAGCTACCCTGTCAGTTACACTTGCTTGATGAGAAATGATCATTGTTGCTCTTTTTATGTCAGCCCATTCACCCCCTCTGCATATCACTCAAAGGGTGGTATAATGAAATATATAGGTATTAAAGAGCTACTGACATCTCAAAGAAAACTTTAAAAGCATAATAATTTGGTACAATTCTGCTTGTATTCCATTTATATCTTACATGTTTCTCCTCCACATAATTTATTACTAAGGATATGTGTATGAATAAATGATCTTTATCCCTTAAGAGTTCATTTTGAGTTCATCGGCCACTATAGCTTGCTCCCTACTCCAAGTCATAATCCTGTGTTGTGACATCACAGTCTTTTGCCATGGGAGTAGCTGTGAAGTCAGAAGCAGTGCTGTATGACTTCAGGTAGGGAGAAAGCAGCAGGAATAGATTAACTCTTCAGAAGCAAAGATCCTGTTTTCATGCAAACAACCTCAGTAATAAACAATTGGGAGGAGGAATACAGAACTAATGGGAAATTCAAACCAAACTTTGTCTAAATATTACGTTTTGCTAAAGTTCTCCTGAACATGTCACCAACTCATTAAGAGTTGTGACAGTAGTGTAGTTGAATATGTGTGTGCATGTGTGTGTGTGTGTGTGTGGGGGGGGGCAGATCATGAATACTGTCATTGCCTACAGAACTCACTAACGTTTCTGATTTACCTCCCTTCTCTCTCTCTGGTTTTATTTTTTTTTTTATCTACTAAATGTCACACATATGCTACCTTCAGTATCATTGTACCTATTTTCATGTCAGCCCAGCAACCCCCTCCACATATCACTTGAAGGTTGTTATAAGTTTTATTTTCGTGTCACTGACCAACATGATAGTATTTCATAAATGAGCTAGTAAGATATAGTTGTGGTAGTTGAGGCATATGTGTGTGTGTGTGTGTGTCTCTGGGTGGGGGTAGATTGCAAATGCTGTCATTGCCCACTCAACTCAATAACAATATTTCTGCTTTATTTCCTCCTCTCTCTTTCTCTGTTTTTATTTTAATTTTTTTTTATCCTGGAAACGTCACACTGATGCTAATATTTTTATCATTGTTACATGCCAGCAGATAAGAAACAATACAGCCCACCTAATCTGGCCCATGATACTCCTAACCATTACGTATTCCCTTGTTGCCCCATTTAGGTCAGCCCACTCACCCTCTCCACATTATCACTCCAAGGTTGCCATAAGTTTTGCTTTTCCATCACTGCCCAGCATGACAATATTTCAGAACTGGACGATACAGAGTCATGCTGGTTGTGGTGTGGGTGAATATGTGTGTATGTGTATGTGGGGGTTGGGGATATGCGAATGCTGTCACTGCCCACTCAACTCCCTGATATGTTTCTGATTTATTTTCTCTCTCTCTGGTTTTAGTATTATTTTTTTTTATCTAGTAAATGTCACACTGATGCTGCTGTTGGTATCCACACTGTTTATGACAGATTCTCTCTGCGTCTGCTTTTTGTATTAAATGCAGTTGGTACTGATGCTGCTGTCACCTATTGTTTTTGATATCCGCTGTCCTGTCAGTATCAGTGTTGTAGTTTGCCACTGCTTGATTCACATCTCCTGTCAACCTGCTTACCACCTCATCACTGCTAATGTTATTGCAAGATTTTTTGCACTGAGGAGCTCAGAGTGATGACAGTAGTTTACAACCAGTCTAAAATGGATGAGAAAAATTAGAGGAACAGAGTTGTGGATTGAGGTCTCAGAAGGGACAATGGAGCTTACAATATTTACCGGTTCCATAAAGGATCATAATAAATGCTATGTCAAAAATTCTCAAAGTCTATATTTTTTTTTTTATTGTAAAGGACGCATTTCTATCACTGATATGTAATACAATCAGGATCAACATCGGACATATCACCAGCTGATTTTCAATCTGTAAAGGGACCTTGGTATTTTGATAACTGATGAAATAAAGACAAAAACCCACTGAAATGAATAGGCTCACACTTTTTTTCTTACTTGATAGCTTGATAACTTGATAACATTTTTTTATTTTTTTAATAGTTTTACCTAGGTTTTTTTCTGTCTTTTTTAGCCCATCTGTGATGACCTCCATGCATGTCAATATTCCCATATATGAGAACCTGAGTGGATATCACTATTAAAACATACAGATCTCCACTAGGATACTCTCCCCTCTGTTAGTGATGGCTCAGTGGCTACCTACCATATCCTATACATTTATCAGTGAATGAACACTTGACAAACCACACTGAAAAGGAGATGCTGCATCTAAAATGCTCTGTCCTAGAAAATTATATTATAAAATCAGGACTACACTAAAAATGACGTATCACATCACACCTCTCCTATCCTGCATAAATGTAGTATAAAACTGTGTAAAATTAGGACCCAATTGCAAATGACATGTTACATCATATGTGGTCTATTTTGGATTAAAGCAGCAGTGCAACGAAAATGGGTTAAAATTTGACCCCACCTTTTTTCCTCTTAAATGGTGCCAGATGTCTTCCAGTTTATTTTGGTGGTAACATTTTCAGCTTTCATTATCATTTAAGAATTTTATGAGTGTTTTAAAGTAATTATTTCTCAAGAAAAAAAGATGGCCGCCTCATTTTTGCATAGAAATAATACTGAGGATCCGAGGAGGATAACAGTCCAGATAAAAATGCAAATGTACAGTACACAGCATAGGAAGCATCCAGAAAACCCAAATCAACAGTTTTCCTAACATTTTTTATAACCATAGCAGAATATTAGTTTTTGGGAATAATTTTTTTCATTGCACTGCTGCTTAATATGTAGTAAAACTGTGTATAAGCAGGCCCTGGTGCAACAGCAATGCAAGCTGTGAACATTCAACATTGACAAATAATTGTTTTTTTCTTGGGTGAGTGCTGTCTCCTGTTTGTTTCAACCTATAACTCTAATGTTTGACATTATTTTGTGCTTACAATCCCAGTCCAGATATGGAAACACAAGTTTTAGGAAGGAAAGAGTTTTTTTTTTAATTCAAGTTTATTTAAACACACAGGAAGGAGAGAGGTATTTTTTAATTCAAGTTTATTTAGCAAACATGCAGGAATATGTACACAATATAGAGGATAATGGATGAGAGGCAGACAATAACCATGCTGTGATCGCATTGAACAGTTTCTATGACAACTAGGTAAACCTCGAGAGCACAGCTTGTGAGGTTTACTGTTGTCATGGAAACTGTGAGATGCAATTTCAGTGTGGTTATTGTCTGTCTCCCATCCATTAGCCTTTACAGTGTATGGGGAAAACTACACTATAAAGGCTACTAGTACCCACAAGGCTAACAAATAATGCTGGACTCTTTGATAGAGTTCTCAGAAAAGTGATTTTTTTTTCCTGCTCCCTCTTTGGATCTTGCTCTCTATGCCATGACCATTCACGTCCGAGAGACATGTATGCGTGAGACATCCCACAAACCTTGCTCCTCCTGAAGGGCCGCAGTGGTGTTCAAAACAGTTCTGTGCAGGAGATCACTTAATAGCGGTAATCATAAACTGCAGCCACCACTAGCTGAGAGCCGCTGAAGGTCACAAAGAGGTAAAAAAAAAGATTTTCAGACAACAACAAAATCAGGAACTGACAGGGGACGTGCATGTGCAAAGGAGTCAGAGTTGCTATGGCATCGATGTGATGTAGTCAAGAGGGGTTAACAACCTCTTGACGTCACATTGATACCATAACAACATTGCAAACTGTGTGAAATCAGACAATAATAAGGGCTCCCCATACATTATAATCATTTCCAAATGTCCATAACCAGATGGGACAGAGAAGCATTGTGCAAACTGTTACCATTAAGCAAACAGAGTAAAGCACAACCCAAGGCAACTGTATCTTCAGTCAGGAATAAAACACCAGCAGGTTTATTAAGAGAGTATCCTGAAGCTGCCCCCCAGTCTTATGAAGATCATTGGAAAAAGCCTGGCTCCCTCTCACCCAAAACCAACATCCACCTCAGCCATTTAACTGTAAAACTACTGATATGCTGGCTGACCTGGGATGTCAGTTGTTCTAATCTGTCTATGTCTTTAACCATCTCGATTCAGTTTTGCATGGATGGGGCCTCTGCTGCTAACCAGTAGTGTGTAATGGCCTTATGTGCAGCCACCAGTAACACACACCATAAATATATGATGCCTTTTCTGCGGACACCATCCAGGATCAGCCCTAACACTGCTTGCATTATTGTCAAAGGAGCATGTACTGTAGGTTAAACATGTCAGAGAGAGACCCAGCCACCTCTATACAAATTGTCTCAAGTACTGTGCAGGACCAAAACATATGTGAATGGTGTATCTTTGCTTCAGAGCAGAGCTGCCAACACACCTGTGTAAAATTGGTGCCCCACTTCCCCTGTATTGCTGGAATATAAAATAAAAAAATTGGGTATTCAATTTCCAGCTATACTCCTGCCACAGCATGGTCTTAAAGGGAGATTGAAAGACCATTGACCAGTCTGAGTCAGTCAAAGCTATCTCATTCTCCTGCACTCGCGCTTGCCTTTTTCTGCTAGCCTGAGCAGGTGATAATGCTCCAAATGTCTTTTAAAGGGCTGAAATTTGTCCTGTGAGAATTCTACCCTTTAAAATACTGAACAAGGTGTACCCTTGTTGTCCCACCAGTTCCTGCATTTGAATCTGCCTGTCTTGTTTGCCAATATAAGGCTGGACCTGTAAGTACAGGAAAAAATATCAGAATTATTTAATTGAAATGCCTGCTTCAAGGCCTGAAAGTGCATAATTACTCCTTGTGATGAAGATGGGATTGGACTACACAGACCATTCTGGAGCCATCGCCTGAATCCAGGATCAAAGAGGTGGGTGGAAAGCTACTTTCCATGCCAACCAACAAAACCTCCAAAACTGCCAACTTTCAATCTATCTCTAGAGATGCAGTGAAATTTAATTTCGTCAGTGAAATTCCAACAAAATCACCAATTTCGCCCCATGAAACATTTCGTGAAATTACAGCCTTGTGATGGAATTTCGCCCGTAAGGTTGTGCAAAATTTTGCCCGTATAGTTGTGTGAAATTTCACCCATATTATACAGCAAAAATAAACTCCACCTGTAAATTTTGCTACTGCTGCTAATTTTAGCCCTAGCATTTAACTAAGGTGAAACTAGGAAGAAAGGCATGTCACATGACTTGCTCTCTGAAGCAGACCGCAGGTCACATGTGTGCCTGTACTCAGACAGGAAGCTACTGAATCTACATCCTTTTCCTACAGTTTGTAGTAGGATAGAGACAGACAGTAGGAGAGAGAGACTGCATGAGAGAGAAAATATAATATATATAGTTTGGTGAATTGTGAATGAGAGAGTGGGAGTTTGTGTTTTGTGTGTGTGTGTATTGATTTTGAACTTCTGTTTATACCCTTCCATTATTTAGCAAAAGTTTATATTTTTGTCTTGTTCTATTTTCTCTGTTTATCTTGTGAGTTTGTGAGTGTCTGTGTGTTTCACTTCTCTCTTTTTATCATTTTTTTCTTTAGTAGTTTATTAAACTTTTTTTTTTTTACAATGATGAAAGGAACTGGGACTGGGAGTAGTGGAGGTACGGACGGTGGAAGGGGAAGAGGATGCGTTCGCCTCAACCAGGCGCATATTTGAAACTGAGCCATCCCTCAGCAGCAGGAGCAGTTGGCCCTGGCCTGTGCCCCCCCAGCAGCAGCAGGTCACTCTGGAGTTGGACACTGAGATAGCCACCCAGCAGCAGCAGCATTAAGGCTGTGATCCCATTGCCCCCCACCCAGAATGATGATGTGGCTCCTTCTGTGTCTGACAGCCCCCAACCACAGCAGGATATTGTTGTACAGGGAGAGGCCCCCCTCAGGACATCAGCTTGCACCCCCCCACCAAACCAAAGATCACCAGTTTGGGCCTTTTTTAGAACCAAGGCAGATGATGCAAGCACTGTGGTCTGCACCCTGTGTCAAAGAATGCTTAAAGGGGAAACCAGAGTCCCACTTTGGAACTTCTGGCCAGAGAAGCCACCTGCAGCACCACCTTGCTGCAGAGTGGCTCACAAAACAGAGAGAGGCAGCAGCAGCAGGAGGCAGCAGTGAGTCTCAGGGTGCCATACCAGGGCCGGGAGGAGGAGGTCTACCAGTAGGATGCATCCTCCCAAGCAGCCAAATGCATCCCCCACCTGTGACCGTGATGCAGCACCATGGAGGACCCATCAGAAAAGCCACCACCCTGATCATCCTGCAGCTCCCCCAAGTCAGGTGGTGGTCACCTGGGCAGACCTTGGGGCTGTGCACACTGAGGTGCAAGGTGTGCATCACAGCCTTGACCGGCTTCGCCAGGAGGTCAGGGGGGACCTCCCAAAAATAATGGAGGACCAGAAGAAGGCCTTGGACCTCCTGGTGGAGCTTCGTAGTGGTGGTGGTAGTGCACAGCCACAGTAAATGGCCTGTGGCTGTGGTGGTTGGGCCAGTGTTGTTGTTTTTTTTCTTCTCCTTTAATTGTTTTTTTCCCTGTTCTTGTTCTACAACCCCCCTTAAACCCCCCCAAAAATCCAAAAAACAACAAAAAATTATTTTCTGTCCTCTTTGTCTTCCGTGATGTTACTCCTTTTGTCTTTATACATTTCCTTCTTGCTCCTTCTATCCTGTTCACAAATGTCAAGTATAAGCACTTTACTCTGAACTAACATATTTTCCAAAGCTATGTGACAGTGAATGTTAGCTCTGCTCATGTAAAACAGGTCCCTGAGGGCTTCCTAAAATGCTTCCCAAAAAATGTAACATCAAATTGAGACTGAAATACGCTGTTAGTCCTGATGTTTAATGGTGCCCCACCAGCAACCAGACATTAAAATGTTGTTTTGGACACCGTTTGAAAGTGTCTCTAGGCCCTATCTTTTTTCTGCCACTGTAGCTCAGACAGTAAATGTCCAGAAATATTCCAGAAAAAATGGTACATTAAATTGGAAGTGGAATCTGGTCTCAGCCATTATGTTTTATGGTGCCCCACCACCACCTGGACCAAACGATGGTCTTTGGTCCACTTTTACAAGTGTCTTTAGGCCTAGTCTTGTTTCTGCCACTGCAGCACTAGCAGTAAATGTTCAGAAATGTTGCATAAAAAATGGTACATTAAATTGGAAGTGGAATCTGGTCTCAGCCATTATGTTTTAGGATGCCCCACCACCACCCCGACATCAAGTAGCTATTAGGACCTGTTTACACAATATTTTTGCCTGAAACTCACTGCTACTGGCTCAAAACATGTCCAGAATGATTCCCAAACAATTTCACAGTACATAGAGAGTGAAATCAGGTGTGAGACATGCAGTTACAGGCTCACACCCACCCTGCAGACCCAAATGTGCTGTTTTCTGCACGTTTTAAATGCTTTTGGGGCCTGAGCGTCTGCCTGCACATTCAAATCATGTCCCACCTGTCCAGAAATATTTAAAAACAAATTGTACAATACCATGAAATCAGGTGTGAGGCATGCAGTTACAGCCTCAAACCCACCCTTCGGAGCCAAATGCACTGTTCTTCTGCATGTTTTAAATGCTTTTTGGGCCTAAATGTGTGGCTACATGTTCAAATCATGTCCCACACGTCCAAAAATGTTGCCAAAAAAATTGCACAGTACATAGAGACTGAAATCAGGTGTGAGACACGTAGTTACAGCTTCACACCCACGCTGCGGACCCAAATGTGCTGTTTTCTTTTTTATTTTACTTGTTTATTGTTTTATCCTTGTTTCACACAAGTATATATATTGAAGAATACAACCCTTTTGGTGTGTAAATCTAGACATTGTTTCAGCTTTAACTATTAAAGCAAATATCTTATATTATATCATGTCTAAGTCTACTTGGAGATAAATGCTAAGTGCATTTGACCAGTATTTACTGAAGTGTGTTGTGTCTCCCATACAAAATTTAAGAGACATTAATTCAGTAAAACCATTAGTGTTTTAACATCATAAATTAACAAAACTGAGAGAGAGAGAGAGCAAACAACTAGCTGTCACTGCCAAATTAAAGCATTTGATTAGGCTATCCAGCTTTTTTCATCTAAGTTATGAGGGGAGGGCTAGAGGAGGGATCTAAGATGTATAATAGGGCTTCAAGCACTGCCTGCCTGACCAGTTTAACATCATCCTCATTTATCCCGGGAACCCCATACTCAGAACCAATAACTCAAAAATTCTGTATAGAACCTCAATTGGCTGGGAAGGCCTCCCTTTGATATCTTTCCCATCTATTCCATCCGTTAATAAACTTTTCATTTTGGTGATTTATGGAATGAGTAATGTCCTCCATATGCTGAATTTGGGAGATTATTGCCAGCCAATCCCTTATAAGTGGGGGATTTGGTTGCAGCCAATGTTTTGTTATCGCTTTCATGGCGGCCATTGTCAAAATGGCCCAGAGATACTGCGCTTCCCTTCCCTTCACCCCCTCTGGATAGAGGCCTAGCAGACAGTGCTCCGGGGCTATAGTAGTAGATGATAAGACAAACAGATTAGACAGGTGGACACAAATCTGGATCCAGAAGCTTCGGAGTTCACTACAAAACCAAAATACATGTGAAGGATCTGCTGAATTGCTCCCGCAGTCCCTCCAGCAAACCCCTTGTGATAGTAGTCCCATCCTAGCTAGCCTCATTGGGGTATAAAAAAACCTAATTCTAAGCTTCCAGGTAAACTCTTGCCAACCTGGGGGTGAGGCAGTTTTCCAGGCATTTCTGAAGATTTTCTCCCAAAGTTGGGAGTTCAAGGAGATTCCTAGCTCTAATGACCATTTCTGTTGAATCTTCTGTATATTGTAGCCCCTATCTGCAATCATATTGTTAGAAAGCATGGTTATTGCTCCCTTTCCGTTGATGCTCTCCCATATTGTCTCAAAGGTATATGGAAAGGGTATTTCATCTGCCAAGCCTGCATCTGTTTCTGTTTACTATTTATATAATCTTTTATTTGATAGTAGTATAGACAGTCAGAATTAGCCCACTTGTTTTGGGTTTTTAGGAGTTCGAATGGCTAACATCCTGCTCCTTCAGCAACTGCCAAGGAGCATAAATGCCCCTCTTCAATTGACACATATACCATTTATGGTATCTCGGTGGTCTAAACTCAGTATTGAAGCACCAATTCCTGTATCTCCACATATTCTTAGCTGTATATCCTCTCTTAGTCCCCCAGAACCAAGCCTGCAATGTTATTTTCAGTGCATGTCCCTGGAAAGCAGCACACTCCACCCCACAGGCGGATTAAATATATCTGTTGGTAAAGTCACGTTTAGGGGGCTATAAAGTTCCATTTTTTTCCAGTGGGATATGTATGATGGGTGAGCCCATAACAGGGCCATTTTCATTTGGGCTGCAAGCCAGTAATTCTACAAGTTAGGACATGCCTTCCCCCTGCCTGTCTTGATAGACATAAAGTCTTCGCACTCACTCTCGGGTGCGCATATGCCCATAGGAATGCCATAATTTTCCTCTGCCATTGTGTTATCTCTGCTACTGGTATTGTACATGAAATTGTTTGAAAAAGATATAATAACCTTGCTAAAATATTTGTTTTAATGGCTTGTAGTCTCGAGTAAAAAGGAAGAGGAAGGAGTGCCCATCTCTGTAGGTCAGTCCAAATGCTCTTCAGAAGGGGAGGATAGTTGTCTCTGAATAAAGATCCGAGAGATTCCCCTAGTTTCACTCCAAGATATTTAATAGTGGGGCAGTCCCATTTCATGGGAAATCTAGTCTTCAGCCCTTGTGGTGGGGAGAAATTAAAAGTCAAAATTTCAGTTTTTGCCCAATTTAATTTGTAACCTGATATCTGGGAGAATGCCTCCAATAGTTGAAAAACTTTGGAAATGGAAGTCTCTGGGTTAGATATACATTAGAATGTCATCTGCATACAATGCAATTTTATGTACCATATCTCCCCAGTGTATACCTTGTATATCAGAGTTTAATCATATGGTTTGAGCCAGTGGCTCAATATAAAGAGCGAATAGTATAGGGGATAGGGGACATCCCTGCATGTACCTCTATATAGCTTGAAAGGGTGAGATATGTATCCATTTGCCCGTATGTATGCAATTGGGTTTTATACTTTAGCAATTAATTGGCAGAACAGTGAGGAAATCCAAAGCCGCTCAGAGACTCCAAAGAAATTCCCAAGAGATCTGATCAGATACTTTCTCTGCATCTAAACTCATTATACATGCCGGGGTAGATTTAGTTTGAATTCGGTCTATAATATTGATAGTCCTTCTAATGTTGTCTACTGTTTGTCTACCTGGGATGAAACCCGCCTGGTCAATATGTATTAGGCCAGGAAGAACTTTTTAGACTCTCCTGGCCAACATGGCCATCAAAATTTTGTAATCGGTGTTCAATATGGAAATGGGGCATAAGTTGCACAGTTGGTGGTGTCTCTGGATGGCTTTGGGATGACCGAGACTATTGCCTGGGACCAGGATGGGGGTATCTGGCTTTTTGGTATGTTTACATAGTTGTAAGTTTCTTTAAGTATTGGTACCAGGGTTTCTTTGAAACATTTGAAAAATTCAGCGGGTAACCCACCTGAACCCGGACACTTTCCAGTCTTCTGGTTCCAGATTTCTTGGGTAATCTCGATGTCCTCAAAGGGTTCCGTTAAAGCTTTCCCTTGTTCTTCCATAAGTTTCGGAAGGTTTAGAGGGGCCAGATATTCCCTAATAACCTGGGTTGGGGACAGGTTTCCTTTAGCATATAGGCTTTGATAGTATATTCAAAAGGACTCTGCTATTTCCTCAGTTTTAAACTGCAGTGTGTGTTTGATAGGATCCCTGATCTTGGTTATGGTTGCCTTACTCCTATATTGCCTCAGTCTACTGGTTAGGAGCTTTAAAGCCCTCGGCCCTCCCTCGTAGAACCTCTGCTTTAAGTAGATTAATTTCTGTTCTACTTGGTAATCTAAGATCTTTAGGTATTCTTCTTTCAATGATTTAAGTAACCTGGCTCTATCTTTATTTAAACTATGTTTTTTTTTTCAACAAATCTTTATTGATTTTAGCTCTATAATCAACAACAATTACAACTATAAGTAAAGACCTGGACGAGCCAGGGTATACAGCCCAAGAACTGACTGTATGAACTATGTACAATCCCATATTTACAAACACAGCAGGAATCCATCTCATAACTGTACATTGGTCAGTTAGCAACTCCTGTATCTAAATTACAATTCACATTCCCTATTAGTCAAATATCACCAAAGTATGTAGTCCGAACATGTAAACAGAAGGCAATTCGCAATCAACATATGATGAAGAAGAAAAAGAAGATAAAAAACTGTAACAGGAGTAGACTCCACCAAATCAGCAAAAATGCAGTTTTAAACTGTTAGTCCACTGGCGATCATACATTCCTTAAGTTAAATCCGAGATGAAGTCCTGCCATGTCCCTGAAGAGAGAGAGAGAGTCCCCATCCCTACCTACCCTCCGGAGGCATACATTCCAAGCTCATTTAACATCTAATTGAATCACATATTCTCTGTATACCAACCCTATTACTCAACTCCATCCAAAAAGAAAGAGTGCAATTTGACCTCTTCATATCCTAAGAAACTAAGCTCTTGCTATTCAAAACCTGACAGACAGACCTGCAGAGATCTCTGTGGTAAATAAATTGTTTCCAAAGATGACCACCTCTTCGCATATAGCCTTTTGTTCCCCTCACCCCAGAACTGTCTCCTTATTCTGCCCAGAAAAAACACCAAGTCCCGTACCCACTGTCCATAAGTGTACTCTTGATCATCTTTCCAATGCTGAACCAAAAAAGATTTCACTATTGCAGACATCAAAGCCAGGTGGAATTTGGGTAGAACTCCGGGTATTTCTGAGAAGTCCCCCAAAACACAGACCTCTGGCGTAATATAGTCTGAGTAGTTCAGGAATGGGTCCATATGCTGCCTTATTTCAGACCATAGAGAAGAGATTTTGGAGCACTCCCACATCACATGTAGCAAGTCTCCTATCCCCATCCCAATCTAAAACAAAGGTCCGTCTGTCTTAGTTTCCTGTCATATAGTTTTGCCGGGGTAAAATATAAATTGGAAACAATGAAATATTGCATAATCCTAAACCTAGGAATTGAAATATACCTATAGCTTTTCCAAATTAAATCCCAAGCAAGATTCCTGGGAGCCATTACTCTGTCCCAATACGCTACTTGTACAGGAGAGGGTGGGCTACTAAACTCCACCAACACTCTGTAAATCTGGGAGAGAGCATTTGCCTTCGGATCTACCCCCTTCAGAAGATCCCAAGTAAATGACCCATCTATGAATCCTCCAATACTTTTCGCCACCCCCTCCAACAAGCGGGTAAGTTGCAGTCTTTTAAAGACCGCAGCCCCAACCTTAAAATTAGCGTAGTAACCCTTTCACCTTGGATAAGGTCTCACCTTAAGGCCCCTCACCTGATTGGCCCACCTCACATTTAACATCTGCCCCCCAAACTTGAAGGTAGGATTACCTAACAGGGGCTGGTCCCAAGCTCTCAACTGAGCTTTCCTCTGCATAGGGGTAAGGAAGGACCACCACGCACTCATAGATTTCCCAATTGGGTTCCCTCCCCCCCTAGTAAAATCTTTCACAAAATTAGCATACAACAATGCCTCCAGCGAGAAACCCCGCTCTTTCAGCATTTGTCTCTCCATTTGTAGTCACGTTGGGGTGTACATTCCCCCGTCCGTCTCCCTAACCCACCGAAGCATAAGGCCCAGTTGTCCTGCCACATAATATACTTGAAGATCAGGCAGTTTAATCCCACCCATTGACTGAGGCAGACGTAGCAGCTCGTATTTCTTCCTGGGTGGTTTGGAGTTCCATAAAAATTCGGATAAAAGCTTCCTGATAACCCTAAACCAAGTAGCATGAATATCATAGGGGCAATGTATAAAGGATATAATAACCTGGGCAATAGGTTCATTTTAATGAGGCCAAGTCTAGCCATAAAATTCAAGGGAGCTTATTCCATCTCAATATGTCTCCTCTAATTGCCGATATCAGCCTCCCACGTTTGTTTCGCCCCCTTTCCCTATTTGCTAAAATCCGAATGCCCAAGTATTTAATCTCATCCGACCTCCACTGCAGATTCAGGAGAGCAAAGTCCGCTTTGTATACATGCGGAGTCGGGGAGAACCTGTTTTGTTAGATTCAATTTATAATTTGCTACCTCCGAAGCCCGACTAGAACCCTTACTCTTTGAAACTAGAAACTGGGTCCTCTAAGTGCAACAAAATGTCGTCAGCAAAAACTGAAAATTTAAGTTCCTCCCCTAATCTCACCCCTTTTATAAGTTTGTCTTCCTTTATAGCTCTTGAGGAGTTCCAAATAAATATTGAATAATATCGGTGACAGTGGGCATCCCTGCCTAGTCCCGTTTTTCAACATTATTTCTCGAGAGCTATACCCATTGCACAAAATCCTAGCCGATGGGGTGGCATATAGATGTTTAATACCTTTAAGCAAACCCTCCGGAAAACCCATCTTCCGCATTGTAGCGAAAAGAAAACCATGGGAAACCCTATCGAACGCCTTTTCAGCATCTAGAGATATTAGGGCTAGCGGTAATTGAGAATCCGGAGCGTAGCTAAGTATATGATGCAACTTCCTAAGAGCATCCTGAGCCCACCTCCCGCATAAATCCCACTTGTTCCTCACTGATTAAGCTTGGAGCAATGTTCAAAATTCTATTGGCCAGAATTCTCGTTAAAATCTTAATATCCTGGTTCATTAAAGCTATAGGTCTGTAGCTATCCACCCGATCCCTAGGTTTATCAGGTTTAGGGATCAAAGATATAAATGCCTGGTACAATGACAGATGAGACAACCCCTCCTGTATAACAGTGTTATAAAACTCCAATAGAAGTGGCAGTATGATCTGAATGTCCGTTTGGTAAAATTTAGCTGTAAGACCATCTGGGCCCGGAGTTCTACCAGAGGTTAAAGATTGTACCACTTCCAATATCTCCCTTTCCATAATAGGAGCCGCTAACTGTCTAGCCTGTACTTCATCCAACACCGGGAGAGGTACTCCCTCAAGAAAAGCATTAATTTCCTCCTCTCCCGCTACAGTTTCCAGCCCATAAAGGTCAGAAAAATGGGATGCGAACACATCTGCCATCTTTTGGGAGTCTGTTAACAATTTCCCCCCATGCCATATAGAGGTGATAGTTCTACTAGCTTCCCATTCCCTGACCCTAGCTGCTAACAGGCGACCCGGGACATCCCCCTGTAATAGATATTTAGCCTGAATCTTCTCCAACCAAAATTCCACCTTACCATAACATAAATCCGCCCATTCCCCCCATAGAGATTTAAGTTCCAAATCGATTTCTCCCGAGGAGCCCTCCAAAGGGGATAGCGATTCTATCGCCCCCAAAATAAATTCTTCCTTTGCCTTCCTCAGTCTATTCCTCCTGGCCGCCATAGCCTGAACTGCCCTACATATAGCACTTTTGCACTTCGCCAGGCCAACTTTTGATCTTGTAAAGATGGTAGTTGAGACTGAATGAATCCCTCAGGGATTCGTCCAACTCTTCCTGCGCTGTAGTTTCAGAGAGCAGCAAATCATTCAGTCTCCATCTAACTGGTTTGGGAGGAGCGGGGCATGGTTCTCACAACAGAGAGATGGGGGAATGATCCAAAAGAACCCTTACCCCTGTCGTCAAATCCTCCACTTCCCGAAGAACAGCACCACTGACCAAAAAAAAATCAATATGTGAGTGAATCTTGTGGGCCGCCGAGAAAAAGGTCATAATGCTGCCCTTCTTTGAGTGAGTCTTACTCGGGTCCACCAGAGCAGTCGCCTCCATCATCCTCTTTAAGGCAATCTGCGCCTTACTTGGGGGCCTAACAGATGGGGGTATCCTGTCTTCCGAGTTACTGATGCACACATTCCAATCCCCAGCCAAGATAAGGGAATCTGTGGGTATAGCTGCTATATCCCTTTCTACAGAGGCGAAAAAATCTTTGGACGATGGGGTGGGGCCATAAATAGAAGCCAAAGAAATTGCCTTGCCAGCTACAACCCCGAACAAATATAGCCCCCTACCATCCTCCCTTAGCAACACTTGTTCAACCCTGAAAGGACAATTATTGCTTACCAAAATCACCCCCCCCCGATGCCTTTTTCTTGCCCTGCCCGTAAGCCTGGCCCACCCATAATTTCTTAAGACAGCTTAATTCCTCAGTTAAGAGGTGGGTCTCTTGCAGGGCAGCTATATAAGCTCCCAAGTATTTAATATGTCTCAGGATTACCATTCTTTTCCGTCTACCCTAAGGCCTTTAACATTCCAGGAAATTATGTTAAACGAGTCATCACTCACAGAAAAAAAAAAAACATAGCATGTGATCCATTTCCTAGCCTTCCCATTCTGCCTTCCCTTACTGATCACGCATGGACTCTCTCTCTCACTCTATCCCACCCCAAACCCCTCCCCCGCCCCGATCCTTCGATCGACCTCCTAGAAATTCGCCAGTCATGGATGAGCCTTCCTCTGGATACCTCCCGCCCTCATTCCCTGACCCTATCACGAAGAGAGTCAGCCCATCCCTTGACCTCCCATCGTCCTAATCCCCTCCTATTGTACCATCCCAGAACACTAAAATTACCCTTCCCAATCTCAGAAGTTGCAGAGCAATAACATGTTAAAGATCCTAAGTAAATCAAATTTCACAAGAGATAACTCTATTTAAAACTATATTCAACAACTATAGGAGGAGTTAAGTCACACTGTTCTGATGCCTTGCTTTAGTAACACATGGTCCTCTCAAAAACCCTAGATTTTGTCCCTAGAGACCAAACATTACCCGAATACCCCAATCCAAACCTTATGGGACACCCATCCAAGCCAGTCAGACTTGATGCAGACACCAGAGTCCCAACCCAATATGAAATGAGAATAAAAGGGAGAGACAAATAACCTTAACTACAATAAACATAACCTCCTGCAAAGTCCATATTCTTTAGTCCAACTGTGAACCAGACCATGTACCAGCACTATATCTGGGCAGTCCGCCTCAAGTCTGAGGCTTAAATAAGTTAGGGAGTTCAGTACTAAACTTTCCAACGCATCCCTCCGCCATCAGTGCGTTTTCACCTGATTGTAGTCTCACTAACAGCGTTGCTGGGTACTGCAGGCGAATTTAATACCATAAAATAAAGCTTTTTTAATCTCTGCGTATTCCCTCTGCTTTTCTCTGACTGAAGGGGTTTGATCCTGAAACATCCAAAGCGTCGCGCCATTCCACTGGAGAGCTTTATGTTGTCTAGCCTTCCCCAGCACATGCATCTTCTTCTTGACGTTGAGAAATCTCATGATGATCACCCTGGGTCGCGCACCCGGGGGGGGCATTTCCCTTAGTGCTCTGTGGGCCCTCTCGAGATTGTATGCTTCCCCAAAAGGTGACTGGCCCAACAGCTTGAAGAGCAGGTCTTGAATAAAAGAGACACAGTCCGCCCCTTCAGATCTTTACGGCAGCCCCGCCAATATCAAATCATTTCTCCTACTTCTCGACTCCTGATCTTCTATTCGATCCTCTAACTTCTTGATTTGTTTTTTAGCCGTAAACAGTTCTTGTTCCAACACCAATGACTTTCTTTCCTGGGAGGCTATCCTAGCCTCAGCATCCCCCATACGCTGTGCAAGGGATTGCAATACAGGCTTCATGGCTGCAAAATCCGCCACCAGACCTTGAAGTAGCCTTTTGATATCTGGCAGGTCCTCACTAGGCTGAGCCGTTGCCCCTCCTCCACTTAATTCCTCCTCAAGTTCTTTAAGAGTGGGGGATTGTGGCTTAGGCCTCTTGGTTGCAGGGGATCTCGCCGCGAAGGGCTCCGTAACCTCGGGCTCCATCTCTACTCTCAGCCTCGGACTGTCACACATGCTTGCAGCGCACACCAGCTCGAACAAAAGAGGATTGTGCCCGAGTTGTTTTTTAGACGATTACGGCCCAAACTCTCGACCGCTACAGGTAGCGCACCCAAATATCCCAAAATCACTCGCACTTAGGCAGACTCTCAACGTTTGAACACAAAGTTAATAGCTCGGGCCTAGGAGCAGCACGGAGGGCATCTAACTCGACTCAGCGCATCACGTGACCTCCATTATTTAAACTATGTTGCTGTTGTTTTTCCAGTTCCTCAAACTGGCTCTGTAAATCTTTTTGTCTTTTAATCCTTTGTTTTTTTGCTTTTGCGGATATCTCTATAAATTTACCCCTGACTAGGGCTTTAACTGTATCCCATAAGGTACTGAGGGATATGTCGGGTGCGCTATTATCCTGTATGGTTTGTTTTATAGTTTCCTTTATTATTTCCTGATTTTCTTGATTTTGGAGCAAGGATAGATTTAAGCGCCAGAAGGTGGAACGTTTGGGTGGGCCCATTGTTAAATTTATTTGAATGGGGGCATGGTCTGAGAGCAAGGAAGCTCCCATTTCCACCGAAGCACATACTTCCATAGATTCTATAGGCAGTAGGAAATAATCTAGTCTAGAATAAACTTGGAGGGAGTGGGAGAAATAGGTAAATTGTCTGGTGGTCTTATGGTGTGCTTGCCAGGCATCTATGAGTCCTAGTTCTTGTAGGAGCTTATTAACCTTCTTAGCCCGAGCATTCTCTGCTTTTACAAACTGCCCAGAGGTGTCTAATGCTGGGTTTAACCTTAGATTCAAGTCCTCCCCTGTGATCAAATAACCCTCTGCCCACTGCAATACTTTTAGGAACAGACCCCTATAAAAAGATACATCTGCCCCGGGAGGAGCATACACTGATACAAGAGTAAGCTTAGAACCATTATACTGGCCCTTGACTGCAGAGCATCTACCTTGCTTATCAATCAGCGAGTCTGTAAGGTCAAATGGGGTTGAATGCGGAATTAAAATGGCTGTTCCCCATCTACGCCCCCCAAGATAATCCGCGGCAACCACCTCCCTGAAGCCAAATTTCCCTAACTTCTCATGTTCTTTTTTATTCATATGGGTTTCCTGCAACAAAAATAAAGATGCCTTTGTTTTCTTTAAGTAAGAAATTGTTCTAGCTCTCTTAATAGGGTGGGCTAGACCATTTACATTAAAAGAAATAATTTTCACTTCTGGGCGTGACATTGTATCAGTAAATATAAGGTAAAGTAACCCCCCCTCGACTTATTAATTACTCTGCATTCAAGGGCAAATGCTCTGGCTAGGTAAAATGGCAGTGACTTTTCTCTCTCTATAACCAACAACATCAACAGGTAACTTGAACAAGTTTGCAAAAATCACATCATTAAGTACTATATATTAACAAGTGACTTCCACAACAGGAGATTCACTAAAATTTCCAATGAATCTCTAATAGCCAAGTATCCTTCCCTAATAGTACGGGGGTACACCTGGCTGAGGTAGTGAGGGGGAAAAGGAACAAAAAATAATTCCCCCAATGACATTATTTCTAGTGTATCCTCCCTCGAGCCTGCCAAGTTCTTTATTAGGCTCTGTAGCACTAAGACGGCACTAAGAGAAGCGGAAAAAATGTTCTCAAGGTGCAGTCCAGTGTTCTACGTGACGTCTGTAAACTTCAGGTATGCCAGCATAAGCTGATGTTTATTGCCAATCCTCTCCAGGCACATATTAGCTGACCCCCCCCCATAGCATGCTCTGCCCTAGATATACCCTAAAACCTGTTTAGCTAAAGTGTCCATGACCCTTGTCAAGACAAGAAGCCTTGGAATAACTATGCTCTGGCCAGTCTTTCACTGATGTATTGGTTTGCTATGAGTTATTGTGGACTCAGTTTCCTCGTTTCCCATTTCCACTCCCCCCACCTTAAGTACAGTGGTGGTCTCGGTCCAAACATTTCTGACAAGGGTCATATCTTTGTTGAGGCTCCTTAATTAAGAAGCAGTACATATAGGGTGCTTGATCAACCTCTCCGTAGATCCCCGGTTCACAACTGGTCACGTTAGACCAGGCTCGCCTCAACAAGAGGAGTCAGATAGGCACAGAATCAGACGGCAAGATATCCATTCAGAAAAAGAAAAAAGTGAGACTTATCCCCTTTCAGTCAGTCTTCTGTGTCCTCGGGCTGTATTTCCTTCGTGGGCTGCATATCAGTCAGTGCTGCTCGAATCACCGCTAGTGGGCTCATTGATGATGTTGTGAAGATGCGCCCCCACCTTCTTTTTGTTGACACAATTAGCCAGTCATTAAGCGCCTGCTTGTTCTGCTGGGAAATGGAGTCTCCAGTTGGTTGTGGAGGGGCCTGCATGAGGCCCTTAGATAGTAGGGCTTTACTCGCTTCCTCAGACGTTTCGTATATCTGGGCCCCCTCAGTCCACATCATTCTAAGCCGAGCTGGGTAAGGAGTACTGAATCTGATATTATTCATTTTAAGGGTCTTCAGTAAGGGGGTGTATTGTAACCTTTGCTTCTGCACTTCAGGTGGGTAGTCATGGTGGAAGTAGAGCCTGTGTGTTAAGTATTTGACCTCTTTCTGCTGCCAGGCAATTGAAAGGATTTCCTCCTTGACTTTATAGCTATTGAATTTTAAAATAACTGCTCGGGGTCTTGACTCTGGTGGAGGTTTAGCCTGTAGAGCTCTGTGTGCTCGTTCTATCCCCAGTTTGTAGCCTGCAGGCAAGTTTAGTACGTCGCTGATTAATTCAGTCATCCGGCCTGTTTCCGAGCCCTCCGGTAGTCCATGAATACGTATGTTATCCCGCCTCGATCTCCCTTCTAAGTCTAGGCATTTGCTTTGAAGTTGCTCTGTGTAATGCAGTAAGGCTTGGAGGGCAAGGTTCATCTTGGCAGATGTGTCCTCAGTGTTGCTAATCCTGTTCTCCGTTTTCTGGACTCTCTTCTCAAGGTTTTGTAAATGTTGATTTAGGTTTTTAAATTCAGTTTTATTCTCAACTCTCATTGCTTTAAGTTCGTTAAACAATCTGTCAAATCGTAATCTGGTTAGGTGTTCTTGCTCCTCATCTGCGTCCGGCAGGCTGGTGGGGGAAGGGCTATGGCTTGCCTCACGGAAAGTTGCTTTGCATCCACCTACATCCGATTTCTTAGAGGATGATTTCAGTTTCAGATGGCTCCTGCTTTCTTTAGGAGGCTTTAGCATGGTTGTTTGAGGCTTTTTGGGGAAAATTTCCAAAGAATCATTGTTTTGAGGAGGTTTGGGAGGACAGCCCGTCTCAATGTGCTAGCGCTGGCTCCGTGACGTCACCGGAAGTCCTCCAAATGTGCTGTTTTCTGCACATTTTAAATGCTTTATGGGCCTAAGTGTGTGGCTGTACATTCAAATCATGTTCCACATGTCCAGAAATATTGCCAAAAAACTTGCACAGTACATAGAGGGTGAAATCAGGTCTCAGCTATGATGTTTTATGGCGCCCCACCACCACCCGGACCAAACAATGGTCTTTGGTCCACTTTTACATGTGTGTTTAGGCCCAATCTTGTTTCTGCCACTGTAGCACAGGCAGTAAATGTCCAGAAATGTTGCAGAAAAAATGGTACATTAAATTGGAAGTATAATCGGGTCTCAGCCATTATGTTTTAGGGTACCCCCCGACCACCCCGACATCAAGTAGCTGTTAGGGCCTGTTTACCCAATATTTCTACGAGAAACTCACTGCTGCCAGCTCAAGACATGTCCAGAATGTTTCCAAACAAATTACGCAGTGCATAGAAAGTGAAATCAGGTGTGAGACATGCAGTTACAGCCTCACACCCACCCTGCGGACCCAAATGTGCTGTTTTCTGCACGTTTTAAATGCTTTTTGGGCCTAAGTGTGTGACTGCATGTTCAAATTGTGTCCCACATGTCCAGAAATGTTGCCAAAAAAATTGCACAGTACATAGAGAGTGAAATCAGGTCTCAGCCATGATGTTTTATGGTGCCTTACCACCACCTGGACCAAATGATGGTCTTTGGTCCACTTTTACAAGTGTCTTTAGGCCCGATCTTGTTTCTGTCATTGCAGCACAGGCAATAAACATCCAGAACTGTTGCAGAAAAAATGGTACATTAAATTGGAAGTTGAATCTGGTCTGAGCCATTATGTTTTAGGGTGCCACCCCCCACCACCACCCAGACATTAAGTAGCTGTTTTATGGCCTGTTTACACAATATTTCTGCCTGAAACTCACTGCTGCCAGCTCAAAACATGTCCAGAAATGTTTCCAAAAAAATTGCACAGTACATAGAGAGTGAAATCAGGTCTCAGCCATGATGCTTTATGGCGTCCCACCACCACCTGGACCAAACGATGGTCTTTGGTCCACTTTTACAATTATCTTTAGGACCTATCTTGTTTCTACCACTGCAGCACTAGCAGTAAACATCCAGAACTGTTGCAGAAAAGTGGTACATTAAATTGGAAGTGGAATCTGGTCTCAGCCATTACGTTTTAGGGTGACCCCCCCCATCACCACCCAGACATTAAGTAGCTGTTTTAGGGCCTGTTTACACAATATTTCTGCCTGAAACTCACTACTGCCAGTTCCAAACAGAGCCTACAAGTCCAGAAATGTTTACCCAAAAATGTGACATCAAATTGAGACTAAAAAGTGCTGTCAGTCCTGATGTTTTCTGGTGCCCCACCACCTCAGGGACCTGAAAAGGGGTGCCAACATGCAGAGAAAATGAATTCCCCCTGCAAAATGCTGCTGCTACTTTAAATTCTTTCCTGCTGCTGCTGCTGTCTTTCAATTGATTGACACAGAAATGCAGAAGTATCATTTTCCTATCCCTGTGCTGCTGTACTGATTGTCTAGTTGTGTTGACTGACTCTCTCTGTGGTAGTACCTTGCCTGGCGGTGAGGTGGGGTAGTGAGTGAAATTTTGGGGCACTGTAGCTTGCTGTCTTCTGCTGTCTATGACTACTACTTTCCAAGGTGCCACAAGAAGAACTACTGTTCTGGATGGTTGATGCCTGGTGGATTATCTTCACACAGTTCATACTGCTGCTGATGAACATGTAAGTATCTGTCTTCATTGTTTTTCCTGTGCAAGGTTAGGGTACTGGTGGGTTGGTATTATGGCATCTTGAGTTCTAATATGCTTGTACTACTCTTATATTATTTTTCAGTGTGCTGTTGACCACATCATCATGCCGGGCCGTGAGGGAGGGAGAATGTCAGATCATGTATGGATCTTCCCAATTTCCCAACGCAGACGGTAAGTATTGGAATTTTCATACAAGTATGGTATGTCTGCTACTGACAGGCTGATCGCATTCAGCAAAATCTTCGGTCTTCTTCAGGTTGAGCCTGGCCCACTTCAGTAGCTTACTTTAGTCACACAAACTTGGATTTAGTCCAAAATAATTCTCTTCTCTTCTCTTCCTCTCAGGAGCAGCAGGCATACATACAGGCCAAACACTCAGCCTTTTCCCAGTTCTCCCATGCGAATCCACTCAGGATTGCTGCTCAGAATTACTTCAACTCCTTCTTCTTGAGCTTCCAGCTCAGAACTAACCGAAAACTGCAAGCAGCCCGGTACTTCACCAAGATTCAAAAAATTTGGTTGGCTGATTTGGCTGTCAGTGAAAGCAAGAGCTCCCCCTTCATTTGCAAAAAAGGAGCAAAAAGTTCAAACTACAGTTCATACAGATTTTGAATTCAGACAGCTCCTGTAGTCCGGCTACATTTTAGGTCCTACCAGTACTGTTTGGTCCAATTTGCAGTACAGGGCCAAGATAGTGGAGACAAACAAAACAGTCCTTGCTACAAAGAAAGCAGGTTAGACAAAGTACATTATCATTATCACTCTAAATGATTTTCAGTAAATAGTTACATCTTTCAACAGAGCTCCTTCTCAGATTACTTAAGCTGCAATCAGGCAGCTCTTAAAGAGACAGTACACAGAGACTATACAGGCTCTGGTAATTACATTTAAACTGCTGAAATGCAGGACATCAGCCTGGCAGTGAGTATTTAGGCAATCTCAAGGAAGACTTTTTGGGAACCCCCATTTTTAGGAGGGTTACACTAGCATTCTCTGTGAATGAGAATGGCAACAGGTCGACGGCCAGCATTTCAGCAGTGGCAGCATTTAACTCTCGTGCAGCAGCTTGACTGGTTGGGTACTTTGTGTGCCACTCAAGGATGGTCTTCAGAGTGGGCTGCATCTTTGGGGTTATCTGACCAGAATGCTGTACTTGTGTCAGCAATGATTTTCTTCTATGAGTAACAACTGACTCTTGGCCGGGTGGTGGAGACCGCACTAAACCAGTTATTTTGGTTACTTGTGGGTGTGGGGGTGGTGTACTTTTCAGACTCATGGGACTGGGACTTGCACCACCACTGCTATGCCCACTACTAGAGAAAGCAAGGGATTGCTCACTCTCCTCCTCCAGCAATGACCCACTCTGCTCTCCCTCCTCATGTTCTTGCTCTACTACATGCACCTTGCTACCAACAGCTCTGGCATCCTTCTGGTGTTGATGCCATCTCAGCAGGTTCTTGTTTTTCAGGTGGGCATGTTGGCCACAAGTGCCTATGTGGCTTCCCTTTTTCCCCTGACTAACAAGGGCTTGATGAAGTTGGCATATTGCTGTGGTATCATCAGCAGGATCTAGCACATATAAGTCCCAAACTAGGGACTATTGACCCCTGGACTTCAGATGCTTCTGGGACTGGGATGATTCAGAAACAGATGTGGTAGTGTGCATTTTTTGAGCTGCTAACATGACTTCCATAACACTACTTTTGGAAGGGTTGGTTACTTGACTGCTTGGAGGTGTGTTTATAGGCTTGGGGACAGACTGACCCACTACGGGCTGTATATGTAAATGGCCTACATCACCCATGACCTTTTAACTCAGGCTCCCATGTGGGATCATCCCAGTCATCATCATCATCACCACCAATAGCGATGATGTTCTTATCTTCTTCCTCCTCCTCCCTCCATCTCTGTCTTCTTGGAGGACGGCACCTTTTTCTTTCTCTACAACAATCTCAGGGGGCTGACTATCCTTAGCTCCAGGACTATCAGACTCTTGCTGAACACTAGCATCACCAACTCCTGCAGGAACATGGACAGTCACACTGACATACTTATTATCACCCTCCTCTGAGTCCTGAACCACTGTTCCTGTGCTGGTGTCAGTGCCTCCCTTCTTCTCACTGTCAGCATTCCCCATTAGCATGGCTGCAACAGTCTGAGCTTTAAAAAAGTAAGACACAGGTATGCCTGACCCAGTTCGGCCACCAACTCCTTTGCTGGTTCCTGCCACACTACCAGGCCCCACATCAGAACTTGAAGACAGTGATGCAGACATACCTGTGCTTTCACTGCTGTGGGGAACTGGAACTGAAATTGCACTTTTTTCAGCACACTTCTTAGCTCCCTCATCCCCCCTGTACTTGGTCACTTCTTACCAGGCATTTTTGCTGACTGCTGCTTCAAAGCTTTGCTTTTCTCTGGGAGTATTTGAAGAAAAGATGTATTACTACTACTAAATGTGTGAATAATACCTCACACGTGAATGATGATGTCACACACCTACAGTACTGGCTTCCTTAAAAGTCCAAAAACAATCAGGACAGGTACCAGCAATTACAGTAGAACTAATACCATATATGGTAGGCAGCCTAGTGTAGTAAAACACAAAAAGGTAACTTTTTTCCCCGAACAGGAAGGAATTAAAGAAACACACACAGGGAAAAAGTGCACAAGTGGCTCACTTTTAATACAGATCACCTGTGTCTCTCAGTCTCTGGACAGATAAAGTACTGTAATGTGTTATGTTACTCACTACCACAATTTGTTTTTTATATGTGGAGAGAGACAACCATTAACAGCAACAAGGCAAATTAGTACCACACAATATGTTAGTGGTCTGGATGGGAGGATCAACAAGAAATGTCTTGAAAATTACTTTTTTAATATATGCTGTTTTATAATGCGCATGTCAAGTGAGACACAAACAATGCTACAACAGAGAAAGGGTAATGTATGTAAGTTAACTACAACAGGAACACCTCGCAGTGTGCAGAGTCAAGCTCCAGCAATAACATACAGGGGAACAATTCAGCAATGCAGTGCGACTGTAGTAGACAAGTTCAAGTGATCGAGTAGAAGTACTTTAAAAGTTACAACTGTTGATTTTCACAATTTTAGTAACACACAAGTTAGCACTCCAGCTAGCAGAGCTAACCACAAAAAAATAAATAAAGGATCAGGTCTGTGTGTTTAAAACTTTAGAATTCAAAATCAATTCATGACTAAAAGCAGAAGAATGGTATATATAACTCAGTTAACAGCACAAAGAAACTTTTCAGAGAAAATAAATTGCAATATGTAACAAAATTAATAAGAAATAACAGTACATAGATAACTCACAACTGTGAATAAATATACCAATCTGCTTGGCTAGAAATAGCCTGCACTGCTTTCCACTACTACCCTACCCCACACAACTCTTTCAAAGACAGCTGAGAAAAGTAAACCTAATTCAAACTACGTATTATACAAAAATTCACAAAATTAGAAAATGTTCCCTAGTACCAGGCAGTACCAGCACAGCAGCACTAGGAAAAAAACTTTATATTTTGCAGCAATTAGCTCTCAAAAACAAGTTTTGCTATCTTTTCAAAGGACTTATTGGCTCTGATGCACCAAAATCACTGCTCTCTGACTCAACATGCAGCAGAATGAGCTGGAAACAAGATACACGTGACTTCTGACCTATTTACCCACAATGCATTGCAACTTTCACCTTTGTACCAACATTTCGCTGGCGAAATTCCTCCGCAAGGCGAAATTTGGGTCATCAATGGGCGAAACTGGCATGGTAAGAGAAATTTCGCTGTTACGCGAAATCAAGAAAACAGGAGAAATTTAATTTTGCCTAGGCGAAATATTTTGTGTAATTGCAGAATTAGGTGAAAAATGTTGCCAGGCAAAATATTTCTATTTCGCACAACACTATCTGTCTCAAGCTTGATAGCCCATTAAAGAGTGTTCCTGATTCAAATAAAGCCTTCTGAAGGAAAGAATTGTCGAGTATCTAGAGGCCAGAGGGGCACAGGACCCAAGGCAGCATGGATTCACAGCGGGAAGGTCATGCCAGATGAATCTGATAGATTTCTTTGACTGGGTGACCAAAGTAGTAGATCAGGGAGGGGCTGCGGACATGGCCTACCTAGACTTTAGCAAGGCATTTGACACAGTCCCACACAAAAGATTCATATACAAATTAGCCAGCCTGGGAGTGGGTCCCAAGACGACAGCCTGGGTAAAGAAATGGCTGGAGAATAGGACACAGAGAGTAATAGTAAATGCAGTCCACTCTGAAGAAAGGGGGTTACTAGTGGGGTACCGCAGGGTTCAGTATTAGGACCGGTCCTCTTCAATGTCTTTATAAGCGACATTGCGGAGGGACTGGAAGGAAAAGTATGTCTCTTTGCAGATGACACAAAGATCTGCAACAGAGTTGATGCACAAGGTGGGGTGGAAAGGATGAGAAGGGACTTGGCAAGGTTAGAAGAATGGTCAAATGTATGGCAGCTTAGATTCAGTGCTAAGAAATGTAAGGTAATGCACCTGGGAAACAAAAACCCAGTGGAAGAGTACAAATGGGGGGGGTGAGATATTAACAACAACTAAAATGGAAAGGGACCTGGGGATAGTCATATCAGATGACCTAAAGGTGGGTAAGCAATGTGAGAGGGCAGCAAGGAGGGCTGGGGGGATACTGGGATGCATAGGGAGAGGCATCACCAGTGTAAAATAACTTCCTGTTTTCTACTGGTGATGCCTCTGATATGACTGCCCCCAGGTCCCTTTCCATTTTTGTTGTTGTTAGTATCTCACCCCCCATTGTGTACTCTTCCCCTGGGTTTTTGTTTCCCAGGTGCATTACCTTGCACTTCTTAGCATTGAATCTAAGCTGCCATACATTTGACCATTCCTCTAACCTTGCCAAGTCCCTTCTCATCCTTTCCACCCCACCCTGTGCATCAACTCTGTTGCAGATCTTAGTGTCATCTGCAAAGAGAGCATCTTTCCTTCCAGTCCTTCTGCAATGTAGCATATAAAGACATTGAAGAGGACTGGTCTAATACTGAACCCTGCGGTGCCCGCTAGTAACCCCCTTTCTTCTGAATGGACTCCATTTACTATTACTCTCTGTGTCCTATTCTCCAGCCAATTCTTTACCCAGGCTGTCATCTTGGGACCCACTCCCAGGCTGCTAACTTATATATTAATCTTTTGTGTGGGACTGTGTCAAATGCCTTGCTAAAGTCTAGGTAGCCATGTCACGCCCTCCCTGATCTACTACTTTGGTCACCCAGTCAAAGAAATCTATCAGATTCGTCTGGCATGACCTTCCGCTGTGAATCCATGCTGCCTAGGGTCTTGTGCCCCTCTGGCCTCTAGATACTCGACAATTCTTTCCTTTAGAAGTGATTCCATCATTTTCCCTATCACTGAGGTTAAACTAACAGGTCTATAGTTTTCTGCTTCTGCCTTGCTCCCACTTTTGTGAAGGGGAATCACATCTGCCTCCTCCAGTCCTCGGGTACCACCCATCCTCCCATGATTTGTTAAAGAGGGTAGTCAGGTGTCACTAGTTCTACCCTTAGTTCTTTTAGAATTCTGGGATGAATCCATCAGGCCCCATTGCTTTGTCCACCTTCAGTTTTAAGAGTTCTTTCAGAACCCTTTCTTCTGTAAATGGGCTGGTATCAACTTCTGTATCCAGAGTGTTACTACTGTTTGTTTTATGTACCTCCCCTCTTCCTTTGTAAATACTGAGCAAAAATATTTGTTTAGTATCTCTGCCTTTTCACATTCTCCCTCTGCCCACCCTCCCTCCCTTTATTAAGCCTCACTATCCCTCCCTTGGTCTTCCTTTGCTCCCTGATGTACCTATAAAAGGTTTTATTCCCCTTCTTAACTGAGTTGGCTATCTTTTCCTCAGTTTGGGCCTTTGCTGTTCTGACTGCCTTCCCAGCCTCCTTTTGCTTTAACTGATACAGTTCTCTGTCCTGCTCCTGCTGCGATTCCTTGTACTTCCTGAATGCTTTCTTTTTCTTGAACCTTCACTGCCACTTCCTTTGAGAACCATAGTGGTTTCTTACATCATCTTGTTTTGTTTATTTGCTTCACACAAAGGCTCATTACCTCTGTGATGGCAGTTTTTATTATTCCCCATTGTTCTTCCACCCCTCCTTCCCACCCATTTGCTAGTGCATTCCTTAGGCACTCACCCATTTTGGCAAAGTCAGCCCTCCTAAAGTCCAGTACTTTTGTCTTTGTATGGCTTGACTCTATTGCTGTGTTTATTGTGAACCATACTGTTCGATGGTCGCTAGTTCCCAGATGGCTACCCACTTCTACATCTGTGATCCTCTCCATCTCCATTTGAGAGTATCAAGTCTAATATTGCTCCCTCTCGAGTGGGCTCCAGTACTAGTTGTCTAAGGCATGCCCCTGTAGGGCATCTAGAATAACTGCACTCTTGAGTGGCAGCTGCAACTGCGCTCCAGTTAACATCTGGCATATTCAGATCTCCATCAGCAATATCTCCCTTTTCTGCCATTCTAAGTATACTTTCTATCATTTCCTTGTCCATTTCCTCCCCTGAGAAGTCTGTCTACAACCCTGTGGGATTGTGGTGCCATTGCCTGTCTCCAAATTTACCCAGTGTGTCTTCTCCTCCCTGTTTACCCTTTTGTTCTGTTGTTTTATTCCTTCCTTATGTAAAGAACTACTCCTCCCCTCTTTACCCTCCTGTCCTCTCCTGTAGATAGTGTATCCTGGTATGTTTACGTCCCAGTCATGGTTTTGTGTGTACCATGTTTCTGTGACTGCCACGATATCCAGATGTTCCTCCTCCATCAAGGCCACTAATTCAGGAAGCTTGTTACCTAGACTACGGGCATTGGTACTCATTGCTCTCCATTTTTGATGGCCTTACCTTCTGTTGCAGCATCCCCCACTGACCGCTCTACCTTGGTCTTTTCTCATTTAGTACTCCTGTTTTGTAGGGAGAGGCTGGGATTTTTCTGCTGCTTGTCAGTGCCTCCCCATTGACTAGTTTAAAAGCTTGCCAATGAAGCATTTAAACCGATTGCTCAAAAGACTTGTTCCCTTCCTGGACAGATGCAGACCATCCTGCCAGTATAGGCTGGTGTCCCTCCAGGTGGAACCCCAGTCCCCAATGAAGCCAAACCCCTGTGCTCCGCACCATTTTTTCAACCATTCATTAAACTGCATGGTGCCAATTACCCTCGCCTCCCCCATGCCTTTGACAGGCAGCACCTCTGAGAAGGAGACCCTTTAAATCATCCAGCTTCAGGATGCGTTCATGATAAAGAAGTGTGTGTACTCATATCTTTGTATAAAATTGTAAAAGTAAGGAGATTGTACAAACCTTAGCAAGGTGTTCATAATGTACAGAATCTATTTAAATTTACAGAGTAAAACAGTACACTGAGTCTTACGAGTGTTTCTCCTGTCACTGCCAGATTTATTATTGTGAATGGATCAGTTTGGCTCTCTGGGTTTAGAGCACATAAACATGTTAAAGCATAGGTAAATGTACTTAAAAAATTATTTATGTGAATTATATATGTGTACAAGGTTTAGATGCTTGACACAGCATTTTGTTTTTGCAGCTACCAACCAAAGCTTTGTGGAAAAGAATATAATAAAAAGGCAAAAACGTAATGAAGCTTGGTACAGTTCTTATTAAGGTGAATGAGTTTTTCTAATTTGCTTTTGGATCCGTTGTTAAATTACTTTTTTATTATGTTTTTGGTTCTGTTACCTCATTTTGAACATATATACAAACTCAGTGGTAAAATATAAATATTTCATAACTGACTGAATAAAAAGCTGTAATATATATGAATACAGAAATAGCATTTAGTTCAAGTGAGAACCTACAGCTTATTTTATCTTTTTTATGTAAGCTACTACATGAATGGATTGTATGTTTTCTATTTGTTATATAGCATATAGTCTTACTCCTGATAAAGATGTGCTATAAATTTATTTATATCTATTTTATGTTATTTATTTGTAACCCCCCTTACTATTGGGACTTACCTCTTCTGCCTCCTGCCACCTGGTCTCACCAGTCCTCTGTCCTTGGTGCTCTATTCACTGTTGCTACCAGACCCTGAGTGTCAGTAAGGCATGGGACTGGAGGAGTCAGTGAGTGTAAATAGTTAAAACTGCTGGCCAGTAGTATAGTACAGCTAGCGCTGTTCAAGCAGCCAAGTGCCATACAACTCAGTGTGCGCATGTTCGAGCTGTCTCCTGCTTAAATGCGTGAGCTGGTTGTCTGCTGGAAAACCACATTAGCACTATGGTACCCCATGTTAGAACTGTTTTGCAGCCCATAATCAATGTCACTGCATGTATGCTACGACCTTTGGGATCCCTTAAGCACTAGTGGAGGTTCAGACACATTTTTGGGGCTAGGAGAGTGGATTTTGTACATATGTTAAATGTTTAATGTGTACTGTTACTTTAAGATTAGCCAAAGACTGTGCAGTGGCTGTGTATATCTACTGGCCACTGGGGGGGGGGCTAGTGCTTCAGTGCAAGCAACAACCAAAGGAGGACTTGAACACAACCCCTTCCACAATTGGCTGACGGGGCAGAGAAGTAGCTAGTGGATCTTGAGGTGGTTAACATTTAAAACGGTTTTGTTCATGTGCAACAATACTTTAAACTTGGACTCAGTATAAACTGTGTATATGGATGTCATCTTGGTAACCCCTGACCCTGTTTTGCCCAATCCGTATTAGAGGAGCTCTAAGGACTGTTGCTATGGCTCCTGGGAAGGGGGAACGGACAATGAACTTGATGCTTTTAGCTTCACCTAATCAACTCTCAAATGGACCTTATACATATTCATTTCTATGATGGACTGCTGTGTCAGCCAGTGAGCTGCCAAGATTTCTCTCCTCAGGTGTTAGGGGAGAACACAGCTCATGGCGGTTCTACCTGAGGCTCTCCAAGGAAACAGGGAAGCGCTGAGTGAGTCGAGACAGAGTTTGGAAGTCAGCCTAAAGCTTCCACAGCTGACTGTAAGAGCTGTCCAAAAGCTTTCTACCAACTGGAAAGCCTGAGAAAGTGGTGGAGAGTCATTTGAAAAGCAAACTCTGCAGTATGGGAAAAGCACTCAGCCAGTGAGGAGGGCTGAACTGTGTTGCTGGGCACTGGAAGTGTGGCATGGGCTAAAATCAGAGTTTGTTACAAAAGGCCTCATTGCCTGGGAAAGTCAGATGAACTGAGAGAATCTGAGTGATCTGAACCTGCTTTAAAAACTGCATAGAGCCTGTTCTGCCACTCCTAGCCCTGGGTGGGAGGTGGATGCTCAAAAAGGCCTTGAAGTCTGTGGCCTGTAGTGAGATAAGGACTGGATGATTCCTGAGCTCCAGAATTGGAGTCACCACCTGTTTCAGGTGGGGTCTGGGGAATCAGCCAAGTTGTACCATAGCTGGGCATCACCCATCATCTACCCTGGGGAATTAGATGCCTGGACTTGTCGCGTAGGTGTGTGGCCCTGGTTCCTAGTACAGGTCCAATCCAGCCTTTCTGCTGCAACAGCCCTGAAGGTGACAGACTGCCAGATCCTGCAACAGCTCTGAAGGTGACAAACCACCAGAACTTGCAACAGTCCTGAAGGTGACAATCTGCCAGACCCTGCCACAGCCAAGGCAGTTATCACCCTGTTTGTACAACTCAAGGTCCTAGCTCAACTTGACTGTATCTGTCATCTTTGCCAGACCCTGTGAGACTGTCTGCAGAACCATGAGCAACCACAGTATCTGCTCTGATCTGGAAGTGAAATACAGTCTAATGAAATCTTTCCATTTGTTTAAAAGTGCACCAATGCCGGCCAACCAGCTGCACCATACAGGCTTGCAAATCTCCCTGGGTACAGATTAACTTTTGAGGACACTGGTACCAGTGGGGAGGTGGGTTCATTACTGGTGTTGTTGTTGGGGGTGGGCACTGTTAATGTTCTTGTTTATGGTTTTACTAGTTCATCAAATTTTTGCCCACTGCTATTTACCTGTGCATCCCCATTCCTCTCTCCCTATTTAATAAATCTTTTGTTGTTGTTGTTCAGTACTGTCTGTGAGCATATTATTATCGATAGTCATTATTTGCATACTCAGTAAAGTACTGGAGACACAGTTATAACTGTGCTCACAAAAAGAAAAGTAGGTGCATGCCAAACCAACATTTACACAAAAGCTCAAACTACAGCACACGTTCTCAAAAAAAAAAAAAAAAAAGTAAAGTAGTTAAATAAATGAAGTCACACCATTCAGATCAGTTTGAACTGAATGGGGTAATTTCAAATATTTTACTATTTTACTTTTTTCCGAGAATGTGTGCTGCAGTTTGTGCTTTTCAGTAAAGTATTGTACTGGTTTATGTTATTCTGTAAGTGGGTGACTGTGAGGGAAGGTGGATAGGTACAGCATCCCAGGGGGTTGTACCACACCAACAACTGGTCCACTATATTTTACTCTGGGTGGATGCACTGTTCTATTTAAATTTATCTGGGAAAGAACTCCCCTTTTCCACCAGAAACAGAGCCCATGCCCCTCAACCTGGTTTGAGTCCACCCGGCAGGGATAGTAACCATAAGTTACACAGCAACCCGGTTACATATTTTATTGCTATGTGTTTAGCCAGGCCTGTTTTTGTCTACTCAGTGGAGCAGCTATGAGAGTGCCATCCCATTTGGGGGTTCCCCTTGTACCTTGCCTGCAGCTGTGCTTGACTGTTGCAGGAGGTTGAGAATTCTCTGGGGGTGCTGCTCACAATGTAGACCTGCTCCGTGGGTGGAATTTGAGGGTAGGATCAGGAGTGTTGTATCCTGGAGGTGCCCGGGGAGTAGAGGGTATTTGGAAAGAGGTCCTCCCTGCCTTATCCCTATTCCTTTGGCTCCTGAACTTTTGTCTCAAGAGGTGGCCAATGCACCAGCTGACCTGGCTTCTCCCCTTAGGGTAGTTCTTTGTAACGCCAGGTATCTCAGAAATAAAACACCCATAACTGAGGCCTTTATTTCAGATTCCTCTGCAGACCTGGTATGTATCTCAGAGATCCGGTTGGGGGATGATTAAGGTCCTGTGTTTGAGTCATCTATTCCGCCAGGTTTTTCTGTGGTGCACTGCCCTTGGCAGGAGCAAAGGGAGAGTGGGGTAGCCATCTGTTTTAGATCAACTCTGCAACTGAAGTCATGCCCCTAGGGACAGACTAGATCATTTGAATGAGTGGCCATAAAAGGTGGACTGGGCACAAGCCGCAGGATTGTGCTCATTTACCATTCTCCCAGTTGTAGGCATGAATTCCTGCAGGAACTGGAGACTCTCATGGTGTTGGGAGTTGCCCAAACTGATGGTTTTTGGAGACTTCAATGCCTAGGTCAACAATGATACATCTCCTTTTGGTCTGCAGTTCCTCCAGGTGATGTCATCCCTGGGCTTTGTGCAGGCGGTTG
This sequence comes from Neoceratodus forsteri, assembly GCA_016271365.2. Lineage (NCBI taxonomy): Eukaryota > Metazoa > Chordata > Ceratodontiformes > Ceratodontidae > Neoceratodus > Neoceratodus forsteri. Next base: position 993,856,245 of record CM057449.1, read on the forward strand.
CCACCAGGATCCATCAGTATGGCCATGCCTTGGATATAATCTTCTCAATTGATCTTGACATTAGTAATTTCAAGGTGGATCTGGTACTTCGGTCCGATCATCACATCGTTCCGTTCCTTTGTGGGGCTCCCTGTTTAACTAATCTGTGAAGATGGTCATGTACTACTATTTTAAACATTTAGAGCCTCAGAACATCTTGGCAGTCCTTGATGTCGCAAGCATGCAGACGGCTTGCATGACGTGTTTTGAGGCAGCTGTGGAGGGTTATAATATAACCCTGTCTTCTGCTTTTGACTGCATAGTGCTGGTCCATGTATGCCCCTTGACCTCACGCCTCAGGTCACCGTGGTATGATGCAGATCTGAGAAGGATGAAAACTATGGGGCAGAGGTTCGAGCATTGCTGGTGGAGGTCCCACTCAGAGGTGGACAAACTGGTACAGAGAACTCACTATACTGAGTATCAGCGCAAGTAATCACCCTGAAAAAGACAGCGTTCCTGTCATGGGTGATTGCTGCTGGAAGGAAACGTTCGGCTCAGCCTTTCAACACTGTTGACAGATTACTGAACCCAACATATTTGCAGTCTTGTAAAGCCCTTTCTTGCATGAAATGTGAGGAGTTTAACCAGTTCTTTTAAGACAAGGTGTCCTCCATCAGTGCTGGGATCTCCCCGAGCAGCCTGTCATTAGCTGACAGTGTCCATGCCTTGCAGGATGTTGGCACTCTGCCTTTGTGAGATGAGTTTGAGCCAGTCTCACTGGATGACATCTCATGGTTTATGTCTGGTTCATGACCCACCTGCTGTGCACTGAACCCTGGGCCAATCAGACTTCTTTTAGCATAATGACACTCGCTTAGTCCAGTTGTGGTAGAGATCGTTAGGTGTTCCTTTCCAGAGGGTGCCTTTCCATCTGCTCTAAAAAAGGCAGAGGTGAAGCCTCTCCTTAAGAAGGCTTCCTTGGACCCTGATGATCTTGCCAACTACAGACCTATCTCTAACCTTCCCCTCTTGGGAAGATGATCAAGAAGGTGGTGGCGTTGCAGTTAGAACAGCACCTGGAGAGGTATATCTATTATCCCTTCCAATCTCACTTTCAACCTCACCGTAGCATAGAAACTGCACTATTCTGGGTACTTCATGATCTCCTTTCAGCAAGGGATGGTGTGGACAATGTTCTGTCCTCATCCTTCTAAACCTTTTATCACCTTTTGACACTGTGGATCATGAGGTGCTTCTGGCTCACCTGAGGCACTATGTGGGACTCTCAGACACAATTCTGCAGTGGTTTGAGTCCTACATAATTGGCAGGATGCAGCAGGTGACACTTGGCTCTTTTGCATTTAGCAGGGTTGGGCTCTGTTGTGGGTGCCTCCATGGGTGATCCTGGTTCCCATGTTATTCACTGTGTACGTTGCCCCTGGTGGAGATCATCAGATTCTGCAGCATTGGTGTTTCATTGCTATGCTGATGACATCCAGCTGTATGTGTCTTGTGCCCCTGGTGACAGGGCAGCTATTTTGGAACTGAGTGAGTGTCTTAAACATATCCAGGATTGGATGGTGGCTAGCTGGCTTAGGTTCAATCCATCTAAAATGGAGGTGCTACTGGTGGAGCCGGGTCAGCTCAGTTCTACCACAGCAACTGGAGGCACTGCCCTTCCATCATTTGGGGAGTGACCCTCCATGCTGCAGATAGGGTAAAATATCTGGGGGTCACTGTGGACTCCAAGTTGACTCTGGAATTACAGGTGTCAGCTGTTGTCCATAGTGGCTATTATCATCAACACAATATTGCTCAGATTAAGTCCTATCTCGAGCTGATCGACCTCGCAACACTAGTGCACACCTTTGTCTCATCTAGCCTGGAGTCCTGCAATGCTCTTTACCTGGGGCTATCAGTGAGGCTGATGCACTGCCTGCAGCTGGTTCAGAATGCAGCAGCCTGGCTGGTTGCTGGGACATCTTGCTTCGAGCATATTAGGCTGGTTCTCCATAGTCTCCACTGGCTCCCAGTTAGGTGAAGCATCAGTTTCAAGATTTGCTTGTTAAAATACAAGACCCTACATTGTCTGGGCCTGGGCTATCTGAAAGGCCGCCTGATTCCATATGCTCCTGGTCATGCCCTCCAGTCAGCAGAGGCAGATCTTCTCTCCATTCCCAGACCCCATATTAAATCTTTGACTTACAGGGCATTCGGTGTGGCACCCCCAATCCTCTGAAATGCCTTTCCCTGTGAGGTGAGAGGGGCTTCTACACAGACCATTTAAAAAAATTCCCTGAAAACTCACTTTTTCAATTTATGTTATGGCCTGGTTTTATGACTGATAATTGTTTTAGATTTTAAGCTATTGTTTATCTGTTTTATTGTAAAGCGCTGAGAGCCTTAGGGATTGGGCGCCATATAAATAAAATGGAATTGGCATAAAATGCAGTGAAACACTGGAACTGAATAAGGCTTTACATGAGCTGATGCAATTGGGAATAAATTAAATATAAAATCTGTCAAGCAATGTAATTTTGCAGAGTTGTTCTGGTGATTGAAACTTTTGCTCAGTACCTCAGTATCATACAGACACCATGCAGTTTCTTTGATTTTTACCTTTAGGGTAGATGCTGCTGCCTATTTTTACTGAGTTTTGTATGGTTTCCCATAATTTTATTTTTTATAATTATGGTTTTGAAGAGTCACTCTTTTTTTATATTTTTTTTTTTTTGCATAATATTTTTATTAAAGATTTTCAAACAAAACATACAAGACAACAACTAACAGGCATTTCTAAACCATTTCATCAGTAATGTGTATATGGCTCCATTTCTTCTGTGCAATACATAAAACTAGACCTAGTAGTGAAAATGCTTAATATCTAATATAGCAGTGTTCACCATAAGAAGGGGTGTTCATATGGATAATCACCGATGGCCACATTGGGCCCATCCAGGAACCACCAAGCAGGGGGGTGGCATCAAAGGGATCTTATATTCACCACCCCGTCCATTCCAATCCCTCATGCAGAACTTGTTCTTCCCCTGGAGACAAGGAAGATAGAAAGGGCTCCCAGGTCCAGAAGAATTGTTCACCTTTCCCCTTAACCACATAAGAGAGCCTCTCCAGCGCCAAGGCCTGTATGGCTAAACTACGCCATTGACGTACCATTGGCACAGCCCCCGAAACTCATGAGTTCAGGATACAGTGATGTGCCAAGATTAAAAGCACCCTGGACCACCCCGGGAGAAGGTTCCAGCCCTCCACTCCCAAATCCTCTATGCCAAGCAGACACAGCAGGGGAACATAGAACTTGACAGCAGATAAAGACTGCTTGGCCCACCTAGTCTGCCCATTTTCTTACCTAACAGATAAGCTGCAGATCCTAGTTAACCAACAGCCTACTTCCTCCTAACCCCCACTAGAATTGCCTTATGTCTGTCCCATGCATTCTTGAATTCCCCCACTGTTTTTGACTCTACGACCTCCTCAGAAAGGCTGTTCCATGTATCCACAACCCTCGCTGTGAAGAAATACTTCCTCACATTACCTCTGAGCCATCCTCCTCTATCTTTAAATTGTGCCCCCTTGTTTTTGCACATCTCTTTTTCTGAAAGATGCTACCCTCTTGGACTTTGTTGATTCCTTTGAGGTATTTGAAAGTTTCTATCATGTCCCCCCTCTCCCTCGAAGTTATACATCTTTAGTTCCTTTAGTCTTTCTTCATATGTCTTCTGATGCAGACCCTGCATCATTTTGGTTACCCTCCTCTGGACAGCCTCCACCCTGTCTATGTCTTTGCAGAGATGGGGTCTCCAGAACTGTACAGAGTACTCCAGATGTGGTCTTACCAACTGTCTGTACAGAGGGCCAACAACTTCCTGTTTTCTACTGGTGATTCCTCTCCCTATGCATCCCAGTATCCCCCCAGCCCTCCTTACTGCCTTCTCACATTGCTGGCCCACTTTTAGGTCATCTGATATGACTACCCCCAGGTCCCTTTCCATTTGTGTTGTTGTCAGTATCTCACCCCTCATTGTGTACTCTTCCCCTGGGTTTTTGTTTTCCAGGTGCATTACTTTGCACTTCTTTGCATTGAATCTAAGCTGCCATACATTTGACCATTCCTCCAACCTTGCCAAGTCTCTTTTCATCCTTTCCACCCCACCTTGTGTATCGACCTTGTTGCAGATCTTTGTGTCATCTGCATAGAGACATACTTTCCCTTCCAGTCCCTCTGCAATGTCACTTATAAAGACATTAAAAAGGAACGGCCCCAGTACTGAACCCTGTGGTACTCCACTAGTAACCCTCCTTTCTTTATAGTGGACTCCACTTACTATTACCCACTGTGTCCTGTTGTCCAACCAGTGTTCTACCCATGCTACCACCCTGGGACCCACTCCCAGGCTGGCTAATTTGTTTATTAATCTTTTCTGCGGGACTGTGTCAAATGCCTTGCTAAAGCCTAGGTAGGCCATGTCAACAGCCCCTCCCTGCTGTACTGCTTTGGTCACCCAGTCAAAGAAATCTATTAGATTTGTCTGACATGACCTTCCCACTGTGAATCCATGCTGACTTGGGTCCTGTGCCCCACTGGCCTCTAGGTACTCAACAATTCTTTCCTTCAGAAGTGATTCCATCATTTTCCCTACCACTGAGGTCAAACTGACAGGTCTGTAGTTTCCTGCCTCTGTCTTGCTCCCACTTTTGTGAAGGGGAATCACATCTGCCCTCCTCCAGTCCTCAGGTACCACACCATCCTCCCATGATTTATTAAAAAGGGTAGTCACTGGTGTTACTAGTTCTTCCCTTAGTTATTTTAGAATTCTGGGGTGAATTCCATCAGGCCTCATTGCTTTATACACCTTCAGTTTTAAGAGTTCTTTCAGAACCCTTTCTTCTGTGAAAGGACTAGTATCAACCCCCCCCTATCCAGAGTGCTTCTATTGACCGGATTAGGTATTCCTCCCTGCTTTTCCATTGTGAATACTGAGCAGAAGTATTCATTCAGTATCCCTGCTTTTTCACTGTCGCTCACTGCCCAACCACCTTCCTCTTTGTTCAGCCTCAGTATCCCTGCCTTAGTCTTTCTTTGCTCCCTAATGTACTTATAAAAGGTTTTATCCCCCTTCTTAACTGAGTTGGCAATCTTTTCCTCGGTTTGGTTCTTTGCTATTCTGACTGCCTTACCCGCTTTCTTCTGTTTTAACTGGTACAGTTCTCTGTCCTGCTCCTTCTGTGTTTCCTTATACTTCCTGAATGCTATCTTTTTTTCTCCCTTACCTTCCCCACTGCTTCTTTTGAGAACCATAGTGGTTTTTCCTTTTGTTTTAATTTGTTTATTTGCTTCATACAAAGGCTTATTGCCTCTGTGATGGCGGTTTTGTTGTTTCCCCATTGTTGCTCCACCCCACCTTCTTGCCTGTTTGCTAGTGTTTTTCTGAGGCACTCTCCCATTTTGCCAAAATCAGCCCTCCTGAAGTCCAGTACCTTCACTTTTGTGTGTGGCTTGACTCTACAGCTAAGTTTATTGTGAACCACACTGTTTGGCGGTCGCTTGTTCCCAGATGGCTACCCACTTCAAGATCAGAGATCCTCTCTCCATCCCCATTTGAGAGTACCAGGTCTAAGACTGCTCTCTCCCAAGTGGGTTCCAAAACTAGCTGTCTGAGGCATTGAGAATGGTCCTGCTGTTGGATGTGGCAGCAGCAAAGGTGCTCCAGTCAACATTTGGCATATTCAGGTCCCCCATCAGCAATATCTCCCCTTTCTCTGACATCCCAAGGATGCCTTCTATCATGTCCTTGTCCATTTCCTCCTCCTGAGATGGGGGTCTGTATACAACCCCTGTGCGGATTGTGGAGCCATTTCCAGTCTCCAGGGTGACCCACAGTGCCTCCTCTCCTCCCTGTTTACCCTTTAGCTCTGTTGCTTTGATCCCTTCCCTTACATAGAGAGCTACTCTATGTAAGTGAAGGGTAAGTATCTGGTGCCCATTAAATTCTCCATCTCTGATGCTATGTCCCTCCAAAAGGATTGTAGGGTCAGACAAGATCAGAAGCAATGATAATAAGAACCTGTGTCCGCATCACATCTCCCACAAATAGAGGATATCTCTGGACTGAATTTGTGGACAATTAAGGGTGGGCAATACAGTTGGTGGACAAATTTATAATAGGATTCTTTAAACTTATTGCATGCTAGGATTCCCATGTACAGGGTCAGCATTAATTTCCAATTATCATCACTAATTTGTAGACCTAAATCCCATTCCCACAGAAGCTTGTTTTTTTGCATAAGCTCTGGGAAGAACTGTTTTCCTTGGTGGTCTGCCTTGTGGATAAGGCCTCTGGCATCTTTTCTGGCACTGAATACTAGCTGATCTACCTGACCCAAATGGGAAGCCATGATCTGACCCCTTCCCATCCCATGGGTATATACCCTGAACTGCAGGTATATGAAAAAGCGAGGACGATCTAAGCCCATACCTTGTTATATGTCCTCAAAGGAGCACAGACCCTCTTTAGTGTAGAGGTCCCCTATACAACTAACCCCCTTTGTCTCCCATTCCCAAAAGCCTGAGTCCCCTATCCCCAGTACAAAGAAGGGATTCCTATCCTCCAGAAGCAATAGTGTCTCCTCCACCGCTACCCCTCTTGTGCGGACAATCTGTTCCCAGCTCTCCAGTACCACCACCACCACAGTGTTGCCCTGATCTAAGCTTGCATATGCCCTATGCCCCCACTTAGCTAAGTAAGCAGATAGTCGAGTGGGACAATACCTTCCCTCTAAGTCAACCCAGCACACCTCCGGTGGCCAATTCACCCAATCTTGTATGTAGTGATGTTGAATTGCCAGTTGATAATTGCATAGGTCCGGAAAATTCAGACCTTCCCTGTCTGTGCTGGCTTTCAGGCACTGGAAGCACATTCTTGGGTGCTTAACCTGCCAAATAAAAGCTGTGAACGCTCCCTCCACCCTTTCAATGTCCACCTTGGTTGAGCCCACATTCAGCATCTGCATCTCCTAGAGAATCCTAGGCAGGATGTTCATTTTTATTAAGTTAATTCTGCCTAACCAAGAGATAGGTAGGGTTTTCCATCTGCGCAGATCTGCCTCTATTGTTTTTATAATGGGAGTATAACTGAGTTCATACAGGGAACCAAGGTGTTTACCCACCTGAATACCTAGATACGTGAAGGATCTGTACTCCTCTTGAGCCCCCTCTACACCCACAAACATTAACTCTGATTTCCCTAAATTAACTTTATATCCCGAGAACTGTACAAAGTTGTCTGTGAGCTAGAGTAAGGGTGGCATCGAACCCTGTGGGTCCTTAACAAACAACTACATGTCATCCTCATACAGGGTGATTTTTGTCCATGTGTCCTGACTGGCCACTCATCCCCACAATATTTTGATTTGCCTGAATGGCCACCGCCAAAAGCTCCAGAGCAAGCGTGCACAACAGGGGGGAGAAGGGGCACCCTTGACTTGTTCCCCTATGAAGGGAAAATTTATCTGATAAGGACCCATTGATAAGGACATGCACCCTGGGAGACCTGCACAGCACTTGGGCCATCCCCACAAAGCCATCTCCCAGACCAAACCAGGTCAGCACCTCAAACAGGTAGTCCCATTCTATGCAGTCGAATGCCTTTTCGGCATCCATGGAAAGCACTTAAGTGTCACCATGGCCCCAAGAGGCTCCAATACTACATTCAGCAATCTTCATATATTATCTTAGGAAAGGTGACCCTGTATGCACCGGGCTGGTCTGCGTGGACCAGCTCCAGTAGCACCTGGTTCATCCGGCACACCAAAACCTTCGCCAAGGTCTTTAGATCACAATTCAATAGAGAGATGGTGTGGTAAGATGCACACTCCTCCGAGTCCCTGCCAGGTTTAGGAATGACACAAATTGCTGCATCATAGCAGGTTGCAGGGAGTGCCCCTCCCCCTCCTCGAACAGTCCACACAGAGGATCAACCACATGATCCAGCATGGTCTTGTAGTATTTCGTGCTGAGCCCATGTGATCTACTAACCTTCCCAGTCCCCAGTTCCTGAATTCCCCTATGTATTTCATCTTTAGTGATATTAGAACTCAACCATTCATGCTGTACCTCAGAATGCTAGGAAGTGTGAGCCAGTCAAGGAACTCCCCGGCAAGACCCAATGTGCCCCCACATTCTGCCTGGTACAACTATTAGTAAAACCATTGAAATCTTTCCCTGATCTTTTTTTTGTCCTTTACCAACACCCCTTGGTCGTCTTTAATGCTACAGATCACGGCCGGCCCTCAACCCACCTCTTTCACTCTATAGTATATTGTTAAGGCTTATTATGGATAGAACTCAAATGCTTTCTAAATCTTGTTGTAGGACAGTTCAAAGGTCAAAAAAGTTGTTGTACTATTGTTCTAACATCACATCAATAGTACAACAACTTTTGAGCCTTCTCCTGCCACTTGATTGGCTATTTTGATGAGATCCAAACGAGGAAAAAATATCATAACATGGCTGCCCGATTCTCCTATTCTTGGCAGCAATGCAATCTTCCTATTCTTGACAGAAAGATCCCCCACAGCTTCGGGTAAAAAAAGTTATTTTTTATAACATTTTAAAATAAACTGTGCCAGAAAGAGAGAGAGAGTGTGAGTGGGTGTGGAGAGAAGCCACACTGAAGAGAGAGCAAGAAGAAGTGGGGAGAAACCGCTGTGGAGAGAGTGAATGGTAGTGGGGAGGAGCCACAGCGAGTGGGAGCGAGGAGAGGCAGCAGACACGGGGAGTGGGAGCAGCAGCAGATGACAAATTTTGTCATTTTTTTTTCATAACTGCTGCAGCAAATATGTTTAGTGTTGAGAGGAGTATAGAATAATGGCCAACACTAGTCAGTGAAGGAGTGGAGCGAGACCACACTGAGCAGCCAGGACCAAGCGGGACTACAAACACAAGGTATGATACTTTGTCAAAATTAAACTTTTTTTTTTTTTTTTAATATTTGTGCATCCATATACTATATAAAACAGTGGATGGTTGCCCATCCACAACTAAGGTGGTGTTTCCCTCTTGGGAGCTGATGACATCAGCAAGACCTCACGAGCTTCACTCTCGAGGTCTCTATGATGTCATCAGCTCCCTTGAGGGAAACACAGCCGTGTTGTGGATAGTCACCGATCCAACATTCTATATGACTAACATAGGTCCAGGCTTGTTGCCCTACTCCAAAAATAGTTTTTTGTCAAAAAAACAGGTTTTTCAGGCATCCCCCTTTATATACAGTATTTTTAATGATTTTTAAAAAGACCATGGGTACCATGATTTTACTTTAGTTTTTTGTTTGAGAGTGGAGCTTAGCAGTTTTAGTGTGGTGAGAGACAACAAGGGCAGGGACACCACTGACACTGATTGGTAACGTGCACAATTTTTTTTAGAACATGCACAACAGCCTTTTTGAAGCCACTGATTTTCAAACATAACAAGCACTAACTCTATACTAGTACTCTCTTTAGGATTTATCACTGATCCAGTTAGTTTTTCAACTCAGTCACTCATCACACAGTATCACTTTACAGTGCACCAATCTTTTGCAGACTATTTTATTGAATGCCTAGCTAAAGTCCAGCGAGGAGTTTCCAAAACCCTGTGTCCTGGGTATACCTGCTAGTACAGTATTTACAATGGTATCTAAAATCAGATACAATTAAAAATACCACCTGTGTCTAGACACAACAGTGAGATAAGCCACATTTTATATTTATTTATTTTATTTTAGCTTTTGTTGACCGGGTAAGTACACTAGACAAGTATTATGCCTATTTTCAGGAACAACCCGGGAGAGTACAACATAGGGATACAGACATTTTTACAGAAGAATGTAAGAACAACATGACAACATATAGGAATAGTAACATTGTCCGGGGGTATGGAAGGTCATAATAAAACTTATAACTTTAAGGTTAATGTACCATATGGTATAATACCTTAGTCCAACTGAAGGAATTAACTTTTTTTTTTAAATTACAAGCAAGTGAAATGAGCATTTGGCTGTATACCCAAATTCAAGAGCAACTAATGTTTGCTTCTGATTTTAAATGCAAATTAACATAAATTGTGATAAAATATCAAAAATTACCAAAACCTTTGAAAATTGCTTCACTGTGTCTGGGCAGGCATTGGACACAGTGTAGTGGATGCAAACAATCATATCTTGGAGATGCATCTGTCTTTTTGAAAATCCAGCCTCAGTTATATTATATCGGGTACAGCCCTTCTATTCACACTCATTGGAAATAAATATGGAGTTCTCAGGGGTCAGGGTGGTCACTAGAGGGATATTATCACTGAGATCGGTCTTGGGACTAGTCCACCTCAGCATCTTCATCTGCTACACAGGGGTAGGGATTTAGAGCAAGACACGCCTTTTTGTTAAATAATACTAAGATATGTGGCTGGGTGGATAGTGAAGACAGCATCAAAATTATGAAGAAGGACTTGAGTAGCTTGGAAAGGTGGTAAAAAGTATTGCAGTTACTATTTACTCCCAATAGGGGAAAGGTGATGGGGCAAAAAGTATGAACATTGAGTATGGAATGGGGGATAGTTTTGGAAAGCACTACAGAGGAAAAGATCTTGGGAGTAATAATCTCAGACAGTCTGAATGCATCAGCACAATGCAGTAAGGCAGTGGACAGGGTAAATAAGATGTAGGGGCACATAGGGAGGGGGCACCAGCAGGAGAAATGAGGGGTTGCTACTTCTTTCTGTATAGCTCACTGGTCTCCCCTCACCTAGAGAACTGTGCAAAATTTTGATGTCCACATCTAAAGCAGGACAGGGAGAGAGTGGAGACAGGGCAGAGGAAGGCATTCAAGATGATCCAGGGTCAGCAAGAAAGGATGTACAAGGAAACACTGAAAAATCTTTACACGTACAGGCTTCAGGTAAATATGTAGAGAGGGGACATGCTTTAAACATACACATAACTCCACAGGTTAATAAAGTGGACAGTCGGTCACTCTTCAGAGTGATTGGGAACACTAACACCAGGAGAAACTTCATAAAGCTGATAGAGGGCAAATTTTAGAGATGCAAGGACGTTCTGTTTCATGGAGAGGGTGGTGGAGGAATGGAACAGGCTGCCAGATAAGGTGGTCTGGGTGTGACAGATACAAAGGTTTGGTAAAAGTTAACAGGAGAAGGGGACAGTGAATGGTCTCTAGGGCTCTCTTAATCAATATTAGTTAGGTAGGAATGGGCAGACACGATTAGCTGATCCTTTTTGTGTCCACCAATTGTGTTTCCATGTTAATTTTGTCAACCAGTTATATTAAGTAGTTTGGTTTGGGATGACCTTTATTTTCTGAACCCATGTTGACTGTCACCAGACAGTCCATTTCCATCCAGGAATGTCACTAGTTAATCCATATCCTTCAGACTGCTGAAGTTAAGCTCACTGGATTATACAGTAGCTTCATGAGTCTTTTCTACCCTCTTTTGTTAAAGATGGTAGGGGCCATTGCCATTTGCCAATTTCCTGGTGGCATCATTTTTTCCTTAGTTTCCCAACAGATCCTGGATAGAAACTATGCCACTTCTTTTCTCAATTTCTGCTCAAGAAACTAAAATAATTACTTTGTTAGCTTGAGGGTGGTTGCTTGTTTTTCATCAGAAAGCCAACTAATGTCTTTCTGTGAGCCAGAGAGGAAAGAAAGCAGCCTGTAAATGTGTAACATGAAAGTTACTAATGCCTTCATTCAGCCTGCCTCAGGCCCTATTTAAAAGCAAGATACTGCATCTCAAGTTGTATATCCTATGGGAAAATTGATAGTAAAGTTGTGAACTAAATAAATAAATCAGTCATTTCTGTCTATTAATTTATGCATCTGTGTAGTTGATAACCATACCCTAGTTTTGGCAAAAACATGGAAAGCACACACAATTTTTAATATTAATAATGTACTAAGGTCACCATAGATTTTACAGTTACTACCCATGTCTTATGTGGGTGCACAAGGTAAGAGGCATGGATTGTTTCACTCTTGGTTGTGGAATGATCCTATCCAGTAGTTAAGATAGAAAGTTAGCACAGTGTCTCCACTCAGAGAAAAGGTTTTAGTGGGCTTGGTGGCACAACCTGCTGAGATGCATTACCAGCCCTCTAAGGTGCTCCTCCCATAGACCCTCACAATGCAATAGCAAGTCCTTCATTAAGCATGTGCTTAACTCATTAAATGATTTGCAGCAGTCAAACATTCAAAGAGCAAAACATAGACTCTATTTACAACAGATCAACCTAGATGGAAACAAAATGGGTTCATGGCAAAATGAGGTATTGTAGTTATTGAGATGGCCTGGCTTCAAATGCCTGGCATAGGCTCAACCTGACAAACTGGCAGCTGCTCTTCTCATGCCATGAGCAGGTGCAGCAAAATTTCTGATCTCCCTGGGCTGCAATCTAAATGCCCATCCAGGCATGACCCTTACTTGTTGCCTTTCCCCACACCACAGTGCACAATTTGAAGCACAGAGTCTCTCTTCTGCTGTCCTGTACTGAAACACTACCTTCACCCCACTGGTACCAGTGCGTCTACCCTTTACATACTTTTTGGGGAGCTCCTAAAATGTGTCTTGTCACCCAGATATGGAATCAGTGTAGGTCCATTGTCATTGCACATTATCAGCTGGAGGTGGTACATGGTTAGCAGTTCTTGGTGACATACTGTACAGTAGAAATCCAAAACTCAAAGGCCATTCAAAGGCAAACCCCAAACCTAGGTGTTTGTTATTCCTGGCTGGCTGGCCAAGTCCAGTAAATACTTCTCAACTAATTAACAGGCTTTGATGCAGGGATAATTGTGGGTTTACTCATGGTTCCTGGACCATAGGATATCTCTCACTGCGCAGTCACTAATGGCGCAGTTGGCAGCAACCCATCTCTGGCTGGTGCACACTCTTTTTCTTTCTTGGCATTGGATAAGATGTGGTGCCAGAACTTGATGTCAGGCCTCCAGTCCTGCTGCTGGTGTTGCAGACTTTGGAGTTACCTCTGATGGTGTTCAGGAGCTCTCCTGGCTTCATCAGTTGGTCACCTCGCTTCATCTTCACAGGCAGCTCTTAGCTTCAAATTCAGAAATTCAGGTGGTGTTCAGCACATGATTAACTCACATTGTTGATGCAGTATTTCTGTTTTGCATTTCTCTTTCTTTGGTGGACAGTCTGCCGTTCTCAGTTGTTTCAATCTAGACACCCTCAACCTTACAGTCAGATATCTCCCAACCTGGCAGACATGGCAGTATTTCTCTCACCATCTCTTTTTCTCCTCTGGCTTTACAAGGCAGGGATTGGTTTTCTGTCCCTTATTGAGCAAACCCAGGCAAGTACCAGATGTAGTGGCTCCAGGCAGCAACTCTGGCTAACTATTCTCCTGACCAGCGCCAAGCATGGATTGGATTAGTTCTGGAACAACCCCTGCTGTTCACTGAGGGGATTTCAGCTCAGTGTTAGTCCATGGAGCTGTTTTTCACACTGGTCTGTGCTGGAGATCCATTCCTCCATGTCCAGTTGGCCACAATCCAATGACAGAACTCACATCACTCCTCCTGTACCCAAAAAGCTCCCTGTGGCTCTCCTTCAGGCTCCGCAGTCTGAACTGCCAACAAGGTCTTACCCCTTAACCCTATTACTGTGGGGATGGGGTCAGGATGCACCTCCTAGAAGAAAACAGCCTGTGGTGTCTGGTGACAATGACCTTGAATGTCCCAATTTTGTAGGACTCCTGCCCTGAAAATAGTTCCTTCCTGGTGCCCTGCTTTTTGTCCATGCAGGTCTATGCTAGTAAATATCATGGTTCTTGTCTGGGATGCCTCTTGTCATAAGGAGTAGATTTTCCCTTAATAGTTGCACATGGTATTTTATCAGTTAAGAAGCATGGCTTCATTTTGTATGTACAGTATTTTTCTGAAACATGAATAGAATAGCTTCCCACACTGAACACATCTGTTATATGCTTTTTGCCAGCTTCTCCAGTTGTGAGGTACAAGTGACAAAGAAGCCTAACACCTGGAAAAGTGATTTTGTTCTTAATGAAGAAGCTTTCAATAAGGAATAAAACCAGCATATTACAATGATGAATTGAACGCCCTTGTCTGGGACTCTCAGGATCTTTATGTTATTGCCTAGCAGTTCTTTGATCTTCTGCTGTCACCATTGTGAATTTCTGTACCAGAGGATTTCAAGCAAACTGTGCTTTGATCTAACCCACTCCTGGTGCGATTTTGACTCTCCATCTGCAGCTGAATACACCACAGTCATAGCCAGGAAAAAAAAGACATTTTGAATGTTGCACAATCTTATCCAGAAACTGTATGTGAACAAAGATGACCATGTGCCTGTAACCCCAGACCTGGGACCTGCTGAAATTACAATGGGCCCCTCTAGGTTTAGAGGGAGGTGAGCCAGGGTTCACAATAGATTGGTGTAGATGGAACAAGGAACAACTATCTATGTTTTGAGCTTCCTACTTCAAGTAAGATTGCTAACAAGCTCACTATACATGCAGGTATCTTCAGTTATCAGAAGAGAATTATTAAATAATTAGGCACAATAGGGAGGCATGTACACACTTTCTAAATACAATACAGATAGACAAAGTAGGTGATGTGTTACTTTTCTTTGGACCAAGGAGTAATTTTCAGTATACAAGTTTTCAGGTCTACATCATCTTTATTCATGGGATATCAGATTTGAAAACAAGAAACAAATCTTATAAGTGGATGTTGCTACCTTACATGGTAACATAGTCATTTAAGGTTGGAATGGGCACTAGATCTATCATGTTCTCCACTGCCCCACTTTTTAAGCAGGGATATATCAGTACACTGTGCAACATGAACTAATTTATATAGATTACATAACCACTCTACTACCCAGGGTATCATGTGCTTCCCTGGGTAAGCAGACATTTGTGCAGGCTTCCCTAGAAGGCCAGTACTGTCTCCATATTTATTATCTACTAGTAAGCTGTTCCATAGGCTCATCACCAACTGTAAGAAGAGCCTTCTAACACTGCCCCTTAATTTAGCACTGCTGAGCTTCAGGATGTCTGTCATCATTGGTTCACTCTTGCCAAACCCTTAAATATGCAGAAGACTGAGATCATGTCCCCTATTGGTAATTTTACTCCATGGCAAACATGCTAAGGGCCAAGAGCCACCTTACAGCAAATAACAGATCCACAAAAAAGAGGATATGTTACGTTTTATCACAGGACGGCTATTAGCAGGTGTGAAGAGCTCCTCTATAGTTATGTAAAGCAGCTCTGGACACAGTGGAGTCGTGTGGAAATGTATCTGTGTTGGGGGGGAAGGGAGCACTAAGAAATTATATCTGCTTTACAGGAAAACAAAGCTTATATGATACATATATACTGTACATACCCACATGCATACAGATTTGTGGATACATAAGAATGTATAATACACAATATAAAACAAACTGTACATGCCTAAGTTCGCATATATTTTAAAGTTTGCATAGCCAAAGCATACCATGAAGATAAAAGTTGAGTAGAAATCATTAAAGATTATTTAAGAAAATCAAGAACAAGATGGGCACAGGAATGAATCCTGGGGGAAATCTAACCTGATTAGGGGGTGATCCTCTACAAAGACTGCTTGGGACTAGTCTGATAAGTAGGAGCAGAACCACTTGACCATGAGTTCAAATAGACCAGTCATAGCTAGTGTGTCTACTAGGAGTGGGTGGGCAATAATTTTGAAAGCGCTGGTGAGATCTATAAAAACAGGTAGCCAGTCCTGAATCCATGCCCTTCAGAATGGTATCTGTAATCCTGAGAAGGGAATACACTGTGGAGGGTAATTTCATGAAGTTAGACTGGAAAAGGCTAAGGAATGAAAAGGTGGCAAGAAATGGGGAGAGTCAGGAAAGTGCCATTTTCTTGAATTGGTAGCTAGTGCATGGGTATAGGAGATAGGACAGTAGTTATCAGAAGCACATGTGTATGGTGAAATCAGCTAAGGCTGCAATGGAGTTTCAGCTTGCGGAAGAGGTTAAAAAACAAACACTTTTTTGATATCTACATGAAAAAAGAAAGAAAAAGGGAGGAATAGTTAGATTTAAAGATGGTGACAAAGTAGTGGAAGAGGATAGGCAGAAGGCCACTGTTCTGAATATTTTTTGTTCAGTGTTTACCAAGGAACACAAAGGCCCTGTACTAGACAGTGACATCAAGCCAGCTGACAAAGGTCTTCCACAAATGGAAGCACCATCAATCACCAACAGTAGGGTTAGAGAGGCCCTGGATCAACTCAGGGAAGTCAAATTGCCAGGGCCTGATGGAATACGCTTGAGGGTGTTAAAAGAGGTAGCAAGTGAATTGGCAGGTCCCTTACCACATTTATTCAACAGATCACTTCAGACAGGGGTAGTGCTGGGAGACTGGAGAAGAGCTAATGTAGTACCACTTCACAAGGAAAGGAGCTTGAATGGAAGCAGGCAACTACTGACCGGTCAGCCTTACATTGGTGGTGGGGAAACTGTTGGAAACCTTACTAAAACAAGACTTGTTAGAGTACCTAGATAAGAACAGTCTGCAGGATGACAGGCAACATGGGTTCATGGTGGGAAGGTCATGCTAAATGAACCTAATCTCAGTTTTTGACTGGGTAACTAGGAAACTAGACAGAGGCCAACCAGTGGATCTCCTTTTCTTCGATTTCAGTAAGGCCACTGAATTGGTGCCGTACAACCACGTGCTGAAAAAGTTGGAGGACCTGGGTGCAGCCAAGTGCATAGTCAGTTTGTTAGGGAATTGGCTTAGGGACAGAAAACGGAGAGTAGTGGTCAAAGGACTGAGGTCTGATGGGTTCTATGTCAAAACAGCAAGGGCTAAACAGTGACCGCCGCAAACAGGAACAGCAAAACAGCATGATCACATACAGCAAGGCCTCTTTTTGAGGGGGTCTTTGCCCTTCCCTACACCCCTCTTATTATATATACCAACTCCGGGGGATGCACCTTGGGGAGGGGGGGAACCTCTGGTCATTGTGTGTGCTTGTGCTGTTTTGTCATTGCTGTTTTTGCTGCACTGTTTTGCCCTCATTATTTTGATAGGATACCTGTCTGATGAAGGTGCAGTCTCTAGTGGTATGGCCCAAGGCTCAGTGTTGGGTCCAGTCCTGTTTAATCCTTTTATCAGTGATATTAGCATAGGTATCCAGGGCAAAACTGCCCTATTCACAGATGACACAAAGCTAAGAGGAAGGGTTTGCAGTGAGGAAGTGGTTAGCAACCTACAAAAAGACCTACAGAGGCTGGAAAGATGGTCCAACATCTGGCAGCTGAAGTTCAATGCAAAAAAATGTAAGGTGATACATTTGGGTAAAGGGAAAGCGAAGGACAGAGTACCACCTCAATGGAGTCCAACTCAGCACCATACAGGAAGAACGGGTCCTAGGTGTCATCATAAGCAGCACCCTGAAACAGAACAGCCAATGCAACAAAGCTTATAACAAGCCCAACAAAATGCTGGGGTGCATAGGCAGGGGATTCGAAAGCAGGAGGAAGGAGGTAATTCTGCCACTCTACAAGTCCCTGGTAAGGCTCTACCTGGAGCACTGTGTTCAGTTTTGGACTCCACATCTGAAAAAGGATATGAACAAGTTGGAGGCTGTCCAGAGAAGAGCAACCAAAATAATCCAGGGCCTTCAAGGGCACTTGTAGGAGAAGCAACTGGAAGCATTAAATATGTTCTCACTGGTGACAAGGAGGGGGAGGAGAGACATGACTGAAACATACAAGTTCCTGAGAGGAATAAATAAGGTGCCATCCTTGGACCTGTTCAACAGGGTCTCTGACTCTAACACTAGAGGGCACTGGTGGAAGTTGAAGGGGGAGAGCTTCAAGAGGGAACTTAGGAAATACTATTTTACAAAAGGAGTCGTGGAGCCATGGAATACACTGTCAGCTGAGGTAGTGGAAGCAAAGTCCATGACATCATTCAAGTTGGGGTTGGACAAGGCTAAAGCATGATCAAAAGCAGCAGAAGCAGTAGGAGACATTAGGCAGAAGGGGGGTTAGGTCCTGGGATCTGAGAAGGTCCAAGGAACACACAGGCAGACTAGATGGACCCTTGGTCTCCTTCTGATGTCTTTTTTTCTATGTTTCTATGTGCTACCACCTTATGTATGTACTGTATGCATGTCTGTCGATATTTATTTATGAATGACATATTTTGTGTTTGGAAGACCTATGAGCTTACGAGCCCTTTTTTTAAAGGTGTCCAAGTCAATAAATACATCACAAAACATAACATTAATCATAGGAGAGATAAATACATAAAATCAGAGTCAGAATACATAATTCCAGACACAAGAGTTCCATAATTAGGCATAAGTAGAAGAACTGGGTCCATCCATATAGAATGAACAGGCGGACCAACTATGTAATAACTTACTAAGGGCGGTGCTGTAGGAGGGACTGGGTTTTAATGCTATGGACAGTTGCATTTGACGTACTGGAAGAAAAGGTTTGACACCTGCTATTCAAAGGAATGGAAGGTTAAAAGCACGGTCACCATTTGTAAGAGCATGTTACAGGTTTTGGTTGGTCTGTAGCCAAAGAGCACTGGCCCATAGTGGTTCTGGTGTGGGGCACAGTCAGTTTACCATAGCCCATAGACCTTGCGCTATACCAGTTGTCAGTCTTAATAGGGTGCAGACCTCATGAAGCATTTATCGAAGCATGGCCTTTTTGGTGAACACAGCAGAGTACCGGGTGGTGCAGAGGTGGAGAGGGAGCCATTTGAAGGAGGTTTATAGATCACACTGGTGAGAGTCCCATTTCCTGTTAAGTACAAATCAACAGGCACGTTTGAAGGACACACAGATTTTGTCAAGGACAGTGTTGTTAGCAGCCAAATAGATTACTGGCCCATAGCCAATGGCGGACATGATGAAGCTAGAGACTAGCAGGTTTTTTTTTATCTCAGAGGTGAGGTTTGATCTGTTTCTGTAGAGTAAGCCTAGCCACACTGGTAGAGATGTTTCAAAGTTTTACTTTTCTGGTGAAGTTCTGGTGAGGTTGTGAAATTCGCCTTTGCAAATAATTTTGCAAATTGCCCACTCCTCCACTTTGCCACTTCGCACTGAGTTTTCCTGGGGAAGTGACATTTTTTCAGGTGAAGTTAGGGCAAAGTTAAGGCAAAGTTGCAACTTCACCAGTGAATTTGCATAACTTCTGCTGAAAAAGTGCCACTCTGCCTGCTAAAAACACTGTGAAGTTGACACTTCACACTTCGTTAATTTGGTGAACTCTGAATTATTTAGCAGTGAAGTTTGCAAATTCCACACATCTCTAGCCACTGTTGGATGTTTTTGACCATATAGTCAACATGGTGGGAGAAAGACAGGGTGTAGTCAAGATAGACACCTAGCTACCTGAAGATGTGCACTTGCTCAATAGGTTGTCCATTTGATTCACAATTCTTGTCTGTCTTTTAAAGAACAATTACCTTAATATTGGGGGTGAACTTTAGCCCCCTTTTTTAGCACCTGGAACTTCACCAGTGAGGAAGGAGAATTTAAGTGAGATGAGATTGTGGAAGACACTGTAAGAGCAGAGAGGAAGAGGAGTTTGGGACCAAGTTCATTGGGGTTGTTACACTTGGAAGGGTCAAAGGTCAGCAAATTTGACAGGGTAGCAGTGAAAGAAGCTGGAGTGAATGAGAAGAGGATGGGGAGGGAGTGAGCAAGAAAGGGCTAGAAACAGGAGAGCAGCAAGAGAGCACAGGGTATCCATTCATTACACCGAAATGCACTTGCCAAACACCCAACATCCCAACACCAAAATTCTGACACTCATTTGCCTGACAGTTCAATTTTGCCTGTGGCAGAGTTTGTAATCTTAAATACAGGGAGCATGGGGGCAAAGTCCCCCTATTGAGGGGGTGTGGGGACCAAAGCCCCCCGACACATGAAAAAAGCTCTGCCATGGGCAAAATCGAACTGTCGGGCAAATGTGAGTCAGGATTTTGGCTTCAGGATGTTGGGTGTTGGGCAAGTGCCTGTCGGGATGCAGTAGTGTAATCAAGCACAGGTGGAGAAAAAAAGTTATTCACCATAGTAACTGCCTTTCTTCTAATGGATTTGACTTGAGTTCTAACTTTGGCCTCATTTCTGTGCCTGCATAATGCCCTAGAATTTTGATATATTTCAAAGAATGCCCTCTGTACAATGTTGGTCACACCTCCCTCCCAGTATTCCAATAGCAGATTTTGGAGCTGAAGATACCGGAATAACCTGTGACCTAAATTTAGATCAAAAAAGATAATTTTGTTATTGTGGATTAATAAAACCAAGCTTCATAGAAGAAGAAAATAAACTACCCTTCAATGCTGAAACATACTTTCTATAGCTTTCTATTTATTATTAAAGATACCTTGTTTATAATCCTAGAAGGGGATGAATTAAAGGGTGTTTAGAATCCTAAGTCAAATATATTAGTTGAAATTCAGTTATTATGGTGTCTGACATTTTAGAAACATAGAATTTGTTGGCAGAAAAGGACAGCTTGGTGCACCTTGTTTGCCCAATTTTTATGTGCCTATATTGTCCCAGCAAATCCTAACTAGTCTCCAGTGACCCCCCTTTTTATTTACTAGCATTCCCCTATGTCTGTCCCATGCATGTTTGAGCCCCACCTCCCCCACACACACACAGTTTTTGTCCCTACTACCTCTTGTGGCAGTCTGTTCCAGGCATCCACTAGTCTTTCAGTGATGTAGTATTTCCTTGCAACCATCTTAAATTTTCCCAGTTCTAGTTCTGTTGCATGCTCTCTTTTTCTGTTGTACTTTTTCATTTCAAACATGCTCCCCACTTGTACCTTGTTCACTGCTGTGAGGTACTTGTGGGTCTCAATAATGTCCCTTTTCTACCTCTTCTTCCTTAGGGCTACACGACAATCCATTACAGGCTATTTGCCCTGTGACAGTTTTCTCCCTCCAGATCTCAGGAACCGTTACAGGAATAAAAATGTTCCCCAGTGTAAGGTTAGTTATATATATAAAATTGTGCTGTGGTATTCCATTTCGGCAGGAGAGAAAGAGTGAGCTGTCGCGAGGTAAATTACCCATACTGAACTGATGTGCTCCCCTCCTCCAGTGTGTCTGAGATCCCTCAGACTCTCACTATATGGTTTCTCATGCAACCCATGCACCATTTTAGTTGCCCTCCTCTGGACGACCTCTATCTTGTCTATGTCTTTTCTGAGATGCGATCTACCCAAACTGTGCGCACTATTCCTGGTGCGGTCTCACTAATGCCTTCTGCTTATGAGATCACTCCTTATGCACCCGAGCAATCCACTGGCCCTACCAAGTGCCCTGTCACACTGCGCTGTGCCTTTGAGGTAATCAGACATTATAACCCCTAGATCCCCTTCCTTCTTACTGACTGATATTACTTCCCACCCCCATTTTATATTCTACTCCTCTGTTTCTATGCCTCAGGTGCATGAGTTTACACTTTTTGGCACTGAACCCCAGCTGCCATATGCTTGACCACTCTTCACATTTTCTAAGATCCCTTGCCATTTTCACCACCCCCTCCTGAGTATGCACCCTGTTACAGATCTTGGTACTGTTTGCACAAAGGCATACTTACCGTTCAAGTTCATCTGTGGTGCCAGTTATGAAGATGTAGAACAGGACTGACCCCAATACTGAACCCTGTGGCACCCCACTGGTCACTCTTCTCTCATTAGTGTGAGTGCCATTTAGCAACTAGGGCTGGTCCAGGGGTAGAAGTGGGGGGCGGCAGTTAATTTGGCTTCTTTGAAATCCAAGCAACCTGAATTGGCCTCATTATCTTCTCATAAAGCAAAATATGCCATCAGGTGTTCCAAGCAGTGCTACTTTGAGCATGACAATACAGCTTGGAAATGCCTAGCTTGGTCTCTGAAAAAGCAGGAAGCATGCAGACAGAAAGTCAGACAGGCATATTGCCTTTGAAACAGGCCCTGATACTCAGAGAACAGACCAGGCTGCCATATAGCATGAATGTGCACTCTATTACAAAAAACTTTATCTATCACAGGGTCACACTCTACATGATGAACTGTGTTTCTTTCTTTGACAATGTGTTTTTCCAACCATTAAGAGGAAGATAGAGAAGCCTTGGGTGAGGTTTATCAGATGCAAATCTTTATTTATTTATTTAAGAGTTTTACCAGGAAAGACATACTGAACATGAATAGCTTATTTCCAGATGTGTCCTGGTGGGAGGGATGAGTACAAGGTTTATTACAATATACAACAGTACAACAGTTCAGTTGGTATGGTAAACAATGATAAATTTGGACAGTGGTTGCACATAGTTTACAGTAGAATAATACACAATTAAAAATAGTTGTAATGCCTAGAGAAAGTAGTATTCCTACTTCATATTGAACATAGTTTGAGTAGAATAACTGTATACAATTAAAAATAGTTGCAATGTCCTGAGGAAGTAGTATTAAGAGAATTAGGAGTCACCCAGATGGTTGATTCTGGGGAACTTCAATGCCCGGATCAATGACGAATCTTTGCTTTTCAGAATTACCTCCTCCAGTTAATGACATCACTGGGTCTAGCACAAGCAGTTACTTCTGTGACTCACCACCATGACCACAACTTGGACTTGGTATTCTCGCTGGGGCTTGAGGTCACCAACCCAAGACTGATCAGGATGCGTGATCTGATCATTGTACAATCGAGCTCTCATTTGGGGCCCCCCTGATAGTCCCTCACCTGTTGAGATGGTTGGTTATCACCCAATAAAGGGACTGTCCCCAAAGTGACTCTTGGCAGAAGTTGACTTTTCCGGTGTGAGTGCTGCATGTGTGAGTGGCATGAGCAAGTCGGTAGTGGCCTATAATAGGGACATCTCAGGGACACTCGATGCCGTCACACCAATTCATATATGGTTTCATGGGGCTCTCAATTAGACGAAGACCATGAGTCAGAAGTTGGAGAGTTGCTGGCAGAGGACCCGGTCTATAGGGGACAAACTGGCTTTAAGAAATCACTACAGTGACTACCAAAGGGCAATCGATCTTAAGAAGGCAGAGTTCCTATCCAGGGAGATTGCTGCAGTGAGCAATAGACCAGCTCAACTCTTTGGACTGTGGACAGACTACTTCATCCAGTCTGTCTATTGCTGAAAAGGGCATTTTCAATTGCATTATGTGAAGAGTTTGCTCTTTTCTTCTCTGACAGGGTGTCCTCTATTCAGTCTGGGATCTCCCCAGTGGGGAAAAATCAACCCTGTAATAGGGGGCCTGGTAGAAATGAGGGTGCTGCTATTGTCTGGGAGGAGTTTTGGCCAGTGGAGGTGGCTGAGGTCATTGAGGTGATTTCAAAACTATGGCCCACCTTTTGTGAACTGAACCCTGGTCCGATGTATTTCTTGTAGGATGCACCAAGGCTATTGGTTCAGTGTTCACCAGGATAGTTTGGTGTTCACTTTCAGAGGGATTCTTCCCTGATGCCTTGAAGAAACCATCACCTGACTCTGATGTCCTGGCAAATTATAGACCTATCTCTAACCTCCAATTTCTAGGGAAGGTTGTTGAGAAAATGGTGGCACTGCAGCTCGAGCCACACCTCCTGGCCTTTGACATCTATGAGCCATTCCATCCTCATTTAGGGCTAGGCACAGCACTGAGACAGCACTGGTTCAGGTGCAAAATGACCTCCTCAGGATGGGGGATAGAGGAGAATGGTCAATTCTGTTTCTCCTTGGTTTTTCATCAGCATTTGACACAGTAGATCACATTGTGCTGTTGAATCCTGTTAGAGAGTATTGTGGACTCGCTGGATCTGTCATCTGCTGGTTTGAGTCCTATCTCTCAGACAGGAGGCAAAGGGTGGTAATGAGGAATTTCTTCTCCTCTCCAAAGCCCCTGTTATGTGGAGTTCCTCAGGGCTTGATCCTATCACTGATGTTGTTCGCGGTGTACATTCTGCCCCTGGGAGAGCTCATTATTAGATGCAATAGTCTGGGTTTTCACTGTTACACAGATGATACCCAGCTGTACATGTCATTTGCCCCTGGAATGAATAGAACTGTTGAAGTACTGAAAAAGTGCCTGGCCAAGATCCAAGGCTGGATTATTATTTAGTTTTTATTGACCGGATAAGTACACTAGACAAATTCTGCCTATTTTCAGGCATGACCTGTGGGAGGGGGATACAGATGAATTCCAACTGACCTTGACCAGATTAAGCTGTTGGTGATATTTTAGTGAATGGGGAGAAATTTGGCCAGGGCACCAGGGAAATTCCCCTGCTCTTTTCAAGAAATGACACGGGATCTTTAACATTCACCTGAACTACCACCAGAGCAGGCAGATGGGACCTTGGTTTAGCAACTCATCTGAAAGATGGCACCTCAGGAGTGCAGCACCCTCCTCATGCTGCACTACAGTGTGAGCATTGGGATTTAACCCAAGTGCCTGGTGTGGGGAATGCCCTTGAACTGGCTAAGACTGAACCCTGACAACACACAGGGACTAGTGACTGAACCTGGTTGTGGGCATGATGGGGGGTGCCTCCAGGATGGTAACAGGATTGGTCCTGGGATCCATCCTGTTGATGGCATCATCCAGGGTGAGAAATATGAGCACTGCCCTTGACGACAGGCTGACACTTGATGCTCAGGTGTCATCTGTTGTCCAACTTACTAGTTAAGGAACGTTGCCTAGATTAAACCCCCAGTTTTCCCCGAGGACCTGCTCTCACTGGTGCTTGCCTTTGTGTCATCCAGGCTAGACTACTGTAATGCTCTATACTTTGGGCTCAGTGAAGGGAACCTCCACTGACTGAAGCTAGAGTGGAACGCAGTAGCCAGGTTCATGACAGGCCTGCCCAGGTCTTGTCATGTGACCTTGGTCCTGCGAGTTCTGCGTTGGCTGCCTGTCAAGTGGAGGATCATCTTCAAGGTGGGCTTGCTCACCTATAAGATCCTATACAGCTTGAGCCCTGCTATCTGTCTGACCTCCTTACTGCTGCCATCCTGGTATGCTCCTTCCATTCCTCCACCGAGGGCCTCCTAGTGGTTCCAAGACCAGACTGAAAACTTCTGGTGACCGCTCATTCGAGGTGGCTGGCCCAGTCCTCTAGAACTTGCTCCCCAGATCTTTGAGGGAAGCCCCAGTGGTGAAGGCATTTAAGAGAGGTCTGAAAGCTCATCTGATTAAGAAAGTGTATTTTGACAACTGATGCTAATTTTAACCATGACTTATTTATTATTTTAACTTTTAATTCATTGTATATTTTATACCCTGTATGTCTGTTTGTTTAACCCTATTTGCTCAATATATTTTCCGGTACTTACTTACTAGTGAGGCAGGAATACAGGAGAGATAGATTCAATAATGAACATCAATTATAATGGTTCAACCTGTCCATGGCATTGGGGGGGTTGGAGGAAAAGAAAGAGAAATGGCAATGGGAGAGGTAGAGGGGAGAGGACGTGTAGGATGGGAATGGGCAGAAGTAGGCAGAGGAATGAGAAAAGGAAAGATTGGATGAGGGGGGGACAGAGGGGACCAGTTATAGGAAGGAGTGGAGCAAGCCTGGGGTAGAGCAGATTAAGGAGGGTCTGGAAGTAGGTGGAAGTGCGAGAAAGGAAAGACTTGGATGAGGGGTAATTTCTAGGGGCTTGTTACAAGAGGGGGAGAGAGAGGCTTGGAGTGGGTGGAAGTGTGAAGAAGGAGAGGAGAGGTGAGTGAGGAGATAGGCAGTTGATTAGGGACAGTTACAGGAAGGAGTGGTGTGAGCTTGGAGTAGCGAGGATAGGCAGCATTTGGAGGAAGAAGATCAAATGGTTAGGGGTAGAGAATTACAAAGATCAAGAAAGTGGAAGGAGAAAATAACCTGATCAGCAAGGGATTTGTAGGAGGGGAGTGAAAGGGAGTGATAGACTGGATTTATTAGGTAGTAGAAGAAGGGGGCATAAGCAAGAGAAAGGAGTTTTTTGGGGGGAGGGTAGCCAGTACTTTGAAATGAAGGAGGCACAATGGGTTAGTCTGTAATTATCCAGTGAAGGGAGGGAAACAGCAGAGTACAGAGAGCAGTGGTGGGTGTGGGGAGGACAGTTTAAGGCAAAATGGCAGAAGGAGAGGAATAGAGGATCCAGTCTGGCTGGGGTAGTCCATTGGGCTGCACCATATATTATGTCACCATAATCGAGGATGGGGAGGATCATCTTAGTGATGATATGGCAATGGGCAGGAACTGGGATGCCCGCTCTTATTCCTATAGAGGGCACCAAGCTTGGAATGATGATTTTTTTGTGAATGGCATCAATGTCCTGAGAAAAACTGAGGTGACGGTTGAGCCAGACCCCAAGGTACTTAAATGAGGACATGTCATCGATTATACCCCCATCTAGGGTGTGAAAAGAGAGAAGGGATGGGATCTTGGAGAGCCTCAGCCTAGTGCCAAAGCACATGGAGACTGTTTTTTAGTGTTCAGAGAGAACTGATTTGATGTGAAACATTTCTGGACAGCGTCAAAGTCAAGTTGAAGCTTGGATATTAACTCAGTTGGAGAAGACCCAGTGGCAAACAGGACTGTGTCATCCACGTACATGTGGATGGACTCTAATGGACAAGCAGAGGGAAGGTCATCGAGGAAGGTGGAAAAAAGTAGAGGAACAAGGACAGAGCCTTGGTGGACTCCAGTGTGAATGGGGGGAGGGATAGGATTTCTTCAGTTCTCACTGACTGTGATCTATCTACCTCTTGGGTAAGAGCTGAACCAGTTTGTTGCGGAGTCCAAGAGACCCACTGCTGTCAGTTTGAAGGGGAGTAGAGGGTGGGAAACGGTGTTGAAAACTTTCGCTAAATAGACAAAAATGGTCACGGTGAGGAGGCCCTGGTCCATCCCAATGTGGATGGCATCGGTGAGCCTGAGGAGGGAGGTGGTGGTGGAGTAGTGTTTGCAAAAGCCAAACTGGAAAGGGGTGAAGAATGAAGATGAGTTGAGGAAGGGGGGAGAGCTGGAACAATACTATGTGTTCTTGCAGCTTGGATGAGGCTGGGAGGAGGGAGATAGGCAGAAGTTGCTGGGAGAGGAGGCGTCACCTCCTTTATCTAGAAGTATGACTGTTGTGTGTTTCCATGTGTCAGGGATGGAGACATGAGAGAAGGAGAGGCTGAGAAGGGAGGGGATGGGAATGGCAGGGGAAAAGAGGTGAATGAGCTTGGGGTCCAGTCCATTTGGGTTCCCACCTGTCTAGGGGTTGAGAGCCAGGAAGGCTTTGACAGAGGTGGCTGAGGAAACTGGAGAGAAGGAGAATGGGCATGCAAGATCTTTCAGGGGGAGGTGAAGGGTGGGAGTAGGTGGGGGGGAGGAGAGTAGTGAGGAAGCACAGGTTGTAAAGTAGGAGCTGAAAGCAGAGGCTACAGAAGGAGGGTCAGAGATGGTGGTGTTGTCTACCTTGAGGACAGGAGCTGTAGACTGGGTAGGGGGGAGAAGAGGACATGGATAACTATCCAGAACTTGGAGGGGTGATTAAGATTTTTCTGGAAAAGGGAGGAAACGAACTCAGTCTTCGCTAACCTGGTTGCTCTCGTACAAGTATTCCTCAAGGCATGGTATCTGTTAAGGTCTACTGGGGAGCCAGTGGATTTGTATGACTTCAATGTCAGGTCACATGCCGGAGGCATGCCAGATGTTCAGCTGAGATCCAAGGGAGGTGAGAACCTCTGACCTTGGTTTTCCGTAGCAGAGCATACTGATCCCAGATATATAGAAATTTGGATTGGAAGTACTCTAGGGCTTGGTTTGAGTTGCTGGCCACTGCCAAAGGGAACCAGTCAGTGTTTGGTAGATCAGCATGTAGTGAGGATAAGTCAAATGGGGAGGGAGGCACTATAGCACAGTGGTTTAAGGCTCTGAGCTGCAAATCTGGTGACATCCAGCAGACCAGACCTGGGTTTGAATTCCACAGATTCCACTTGCATACTGTGTGACCCTGAGCAAGTCAATTAACTTCCCTGGGCTCCCAGGTCGCATCTATAAAAAAGCTTTCAGCATAGAGTGCTACTCTTGGTTAAACAACTAAAAAAAAATGACCAGAAAGACCTGATTTAGTAAAGTGGAGGGATTTAACCTTTTGACAGAGTTTAGAGTTACAGTGGGAAAGTCAGTTGACGCTGAAGTCTCCTAGGATGAGTTCACCAGAGGGAGCATGTGAGGAGAGGAGAGGAGTTCTGATAGAGGACATAGATAGCACTGGGCAGTAGTAGTAGACCCATACCATGAAAATGGGAAGAAAGAAAGCGAGTGAGAGCTCAAGGAGGAGGAAGAGCTTGTAAGCAGCTGGGGTGGTGATAGACAGCACTGTGGTAAACTGAATCGATGAAGACAGGTAGATGGCAATACCACCCCACTTCATTTTGCGGTCTTTCCAGGTGAGGGTATAGCCTGAGATGGTAACAAGAGTGTCGGGAATCTTGGGGGAGAGCCAAGATTCCGATACTATCAGGGCATCAGGGCGGAGGGAAACTGCGAGGGGTTGAAGCAGATCGATTTTGGGTAGGAGACTGTGGATGTTGATCTGGGCCTCCTATAGTCCTTTGGGGAGATCATTGGGGGGGGCGAGCAAGACCAGGATTTGACTCAACATCGCCAGCCATCAGTAGTAGCAGAGGTAAGACGAGCTTGGTGAAGACTGGGGAGTGACGATGAAGTATTGGGCATGATGGATGGTGGGGGAAGGAGGGTAGTATATTTTGATGGATACCTGGTGAAGCCAGGAGAAAATGGACTGGAGAAGGGAACTGCTTGGTTACCCCTACCTTGCAGAATTAAAGTTCCAGACATGTCTACTAGCCAAGAAAGTGCTACTGGGCCTAACCACCCTGGCTCTAGCTCATTGCTTCTGCCCTACTGCCAATCTCTACAACAGCAGGAGCATGGCTTGGAATGCCCTTCAACTGCCATTCTGCTGTACTCAGCTGGGCAAGTGTCCATTTGTTGTTAGGGTCACTGACTGGTTAAAAGAGCTTCCCAATACCTTGCTTAATGTACCTAAGTTTGACCAGTTTAAGAGAGCACTACAGGCAATCCTAACAGTTCAATATAACTGTAACTTCTAATCATCCTAACTTAAGTCTCTCCTGGTATACTCTTTCAGCTGTGTCAGACTCTGGCTTTAAGGCCATGTGCCATTTCTATGCTTGTTCTACACTGATTCTGTCGACCTGCCTTATTTTAAAATTGTATGCAACTGATTCCAGCCTTTTTATTTGTATTTGTTTGACTAGATTTGTACTTGTTTGACTTCATTCCATTGGAACTGGCTTATTACATTTATTGTGCTGCTTTGCAATCTGTTACTAACGTAGAACCTTTGTAAAAGAGCTCTTGTGCTCAAAGATATTCTCTGACATTTTCATAAATAGATAATTCTACCAGATAGTTACATCAGTTGGCTTTTTCCATGCAGAAAAATTGGTTCCATGTCATAATAGCAAACGCAAAACAGTGATCGCTATTATGGCGAGTGTATATCACCGGAGAGTAATTGAGCGAGATACACATAACGGCAACACTGCATCCGGCCAGTACTTATCAATGTGTATGTGGAAGTTCACCTCCCCCCTACTGAATGATTATCAACTCCAGGGGGTGCATGTCCGGGAGGGGGTGAGACTCCTGAAAAGGAAAAAAAAAAAACAAGACCCGTAGGTAGCAACAAAATATTTCTCCCCATCCCGTCCCCGAACCCAGATCCTCCTATGCTGGAGCCAGCCACCCTCTTCACCACACCACAAGGGCTGGCTCAGCAGCACCAGGGACACTGCCTCACAGAAACCCTCTATCCTATCCCTCCCCTTCCCCTTACTATTCTTGCCTTCTGGTCACCCTTCTGAATGGTTGCCTTTGACCAGGTCGCTACCCTTGCAGGGTAGCCATTAACCATTTTGGTGAACATGACTCACTCATTTGTGAGTCACTCATTTGTAGTAGCCCTTTTGATGTGATACCAAAAAATCAAGGCATATATGATGCTGTGTGGGGTAGGTGGGCGAATCATTCCCTTTGTGTTTCCATGCTTTTTCAGAATCTCCTGATTTAAAATAAACAGATGTAAGAGTGAGGTGATGCCCCTTATCAGGGGCAACATGTCAGATTTGCAGGAGATACTTCTCTTTAAAGAAAGAACTGTGCTGAACCTGCAAGTCACTTTCCCCAGTAGCAGCTCTTTTTAAGTACTGGCTCCAATTCTGTTATTGTTCCCTCTGTGCAGGTCTTTCAGTCAACACAATGGATATTTTTGATTTACACTCTGATGTTAAGTACCATTTTGGAACTGTATGATGTACTTTATGTCCTTTTCAGCCACATAATTTTATAACAGAACATGGATGCATTGTGCCAGCAATGGAGGAGCCGAGCGAGGGACATAAAGTACATCATACAGTTCTAAAATGGCACTTATTATCTGTGTGTAAATCAGAAACATGCATTAAGATAATTTAAAAGCCTGTAGAGATGGAACAGTAACAAAATTGAAACCAGTATTTAAAAATCAATTTTTCCAAGGGAAAATGACATATAGGTTCAGTGCAATTCTCCTGTAAGTAGGGTTCTCATCACATGAAGTATCTGAGAAGGTCACCATTCCTCAGATGCCTGGAGAAATCTGTAAACATAATTTCATAGCACGTTTACACAAACAGATGATAATATATGATCGATGGTGTCGTCTCCCTATGTCACTGCTAGGTCACCTTAATATGATCAAAATGAATATTCTACTTTGATTTCACTTCTTCATCCATGCTATACTTATATAATACTTGATTGCTTCCTTTTCCCTAAACTGCATGCTAAAATCATGCAATTTCATTGGTTAGGTAAGGGCTCCAGAAAACATCATATGCTTCTTAAGTTTCTTCATGATAAAAGAGTATTATAGTATATGGGTGCCTTCTGTTGTGCATGGATTTCTGCAACTGCTGAAATCTTGTTGTAGGACAGTTCAAAGGTCAAAAAAGTTGTACTATCGTTCTGATGTCACATCAATAGTACAATAACTTTTTACTCATGACCTGCTAGCTGATTGGCTCGGACGAGGCCGTCTGTAGAAAATAAAAACAAACATGGTGGCACAATTTAGCAAGCGCTGGGTAGCAGAACCACTGACTTTGAAGTTGGGACACAGAGAGCCATACATGGCTCCCTTTCTGAAAAATCTATTTTCTTTTTTTGTTTCACGATTTTAAAAATAAGTGACCAGGAGAGGTGAAACTAAGAAGTCAGATGGAGGACATGTGGCACCAGTGGGAACGGGAGTGAGCAGAATCACCAGCGGTAACAGGAGCAGCACGTACAGCAAGTAAGAACAAAAAAAAATGTGAAAAAAACCCAGAAAAAAAACATATACTAAATAAAACAGTGGATGGGCGAACATCCACAACTAAGCCTGTGTTTCCATCTCGGGCAGTTGATGACATCGCCGAGACCTCTCAAGCTTCACTGTCGAGGTCTCTATGATGTCATCAACTCCCTTGATGTGGATGTTTGCCCATCCACTATTCTATATGTATTGCCCAACATATTTCACTACAGTACTACCAAACAACGCTGATCAGATCACCCCTACACTACTGTTTTCCCCCTGATTCAGGACCAGCTTGGAAGGAAATGGAGGAAGCTGTGATCTCTCCCCTCTCACAGAAGATGCTTCCTTATGAGGGAACATGTAAGGTATGGCTGCAGATCCATCAAGCCCGCAGATCCCTCAAGCCCACTTGGTGATGATCTGGCTCCATTTGTAGTGTAGGTTACGCAAATACCAAGGAGTGTCAACCCCTCTGTCCTCTTACACCCCAGTCTGGATCAATCTTATTACATTACCATGGGTTTAGAGACTTGTACCAGGTAGGTCTTTTCAGATCCTTTCACCAACTCAGATTGGCTGGATTACTGGTCCCCCAAAAAAGCAGCTGACGCCTTCAGGAGAACTTTAACAAAACATCATCTTTAGGCACAGTTCAGCTTGCATTTCACATTAGTTCTGTATTCCTCCTCCCCATTATTACTTTTGCAATGTGCATGAAAACAGAATCTTTGCTCCTGAAGAGTTCATTTATTCCTGTTGCTTTCTCCCTACGAGGTCATAATGCACTCCTTGTGACATCACAGTTATTCCCATGGCAACAGATTGTGATGTCACAACACAGGATTATGACTTGAAGTAAGAAGTAAGCTAATGAGGCAGAGGAACTCTACAGTATAAAGATCATGTATTCATGTAAATTTCCTCAGTAATAAATAATGGGAAGGAAAAATCTATAGAATCTATATATGGAATGCAAGCTGAGTTGTACCTAAATATGTTTTTCAAAGTTTTCTTTGAGGCGTCAGCAGCTCTTAAACTATCTGCAGGTGAAGAACTTCAGATGGCTCCACCAGGCTCCCTGAAAGCTCCTCCAGATTTTGGTATAGTGAGACTGTTCATTTTAACTGCCTAAACAGATCCACTGCTCTATTTATTCTGCCCATCTTCAGCAGGAGGCAGCAGAACTTCACTCAATACATTAAGGCAAAATGGCATGCAGATCTGGGAGTAGAAAGCTATGATGAGGACAGGGCAGGTACATGCTTAGCTGTTCATTCAGTCACTTACTGTACTCTTCCAGATGAAAGCAAATAACATACTCTCGTTACATAAAAGTTTACATTGCCTCCTCTGGAAATCTCAGATATTGATTGATTGATTAGTCGATTGACTGATTGATTTGTGTTTGGGAGACGGTTAAGCTCAAGGGCCTTTTTTCTTTTTTCTTTCATTATATTTTTATTCAAGAAATATTTTAATAACTGTACATAGGTGTGTATATAATGGTATTTAAGATACTTACACCCATTAAATAAAGATATTCTAACCATCTATAGAGCCCATATCCTCAGACCTAAATACAGAATAACTATAGCAACCCTGTTTAAATCTCAGTCATTCAGTAGAGTCTGTGGATCTTTGAAGATTGGTCTAATTATCAGCCTCAGGTTACAAGAATAATCAATATTGCAATGTTAATGTGACCTAATTTGTTTCTGAACCTGAATGGTCCCCAGCCCCCTCCTCCCTGTGATGTCTCATTTACAGGACTATCTCTGGTCTATGAGCAATCGACCATACCTGCCAATCATTCCTCTGGTTGGTAAATTTAGCTATGGTCCATGACTGAAAGCTGAGGTTTGCCATCAGTTTTTCCATAATATAGTTACCTATAACTACATCCTCCCATTCCAACTGTGCAGAGCAATCCTGAGTCAACCATTTCCTAGGTATTTTCTTAGCTGCCGTAAGCCAAATACCCAATTGTTGTTTTATAAAGTGATTGCTTAATAAGCTGAGGAAAGGTTAGAAATATGGCTGCTGTTACTGTTACAGCACATTGAATGCCTTTTCCAATGTTACACAAAAAAGCCTGATGATCCTGCACTCCCAGAATATATGAGTATAGGTGGCCAATGTGTATCCACAGCCCTTCCAGCAGTTTGCCTACCTTTGAGGGTCAAACTTTGCAGTAATATGAGTGGTTCCAAAAAATCTAAATCATTTTGCACCCAAATTCTCACCATTGGTAACCAGATGCGAGCTTATATTGCCACAAACAACCTGTGTGCCAATCCCCTTCTGATAGACAGGTACCTATCTCTCTCCATCTCCCCTTTCTCTCAATGCTATCTGCTGATTTTTGTTTGATCAACTGCAGCACATAGTAGCTTTTTAAGCTGAAGTGTGAGGGGACCTGTGTGTCTGTAGTTTGCATTATAAAATTAATTAAAGGGCAAATGTGTCTCTGTCCCATTCCAGTCCCAGGCAGTTGCCCAAGTAATGCTGCACCTGTAAGTACTTAAAGTGGTCAATGCCATGAGGATGGTATTCCTGCTGCAGCTGTGCAAAACTTTTAAATCTACCACTTATGTAGTACTGATAACTGAAATGCAAGCCATGTGTATTCCACCTATGGAATAATGTATCCTTCCTAATGGGGCTACAGCAATCATCCTTAATAAGCCATTCCAGGCACTGGCACCTAGGATTACCTCTGTGGGTCTGGTATGACCTCCCGTCTGCCGATCTCCCGACAATGCACCTCCCAACTGCAAATTCCCGTAAAGTAATTTCCCGCTCGGTATCATTTGCTGACAAATCTATTACCGACCAACAATACTCCACTAGCAGTACAACAATCACTTGCAGGCTCCACATAAATGTACAGGACCAGATTTTGAATGATAAACATTGAAAACATTAAAAACATCTAAAACCTTTACAGGCACCCCGTAAATGTACATGATTTGCAAACCTTGCTACGTCTTTGGCAACACAAAAAAATCACTTGCTGGACCAGTGCTGAAAACCTTTGCTACGGTTCGATGTATAAAAGCTAACTTTAAAAAAGTTTAAAAATATGATATGGATTAAAAGTCTCAAGTCCACAAAAGGTTTACTACCTTTTCCATCGGATAAGCTTGTTGCTTGTTCATTCACTGAAAGGGGACAATGCAAAAAAATGGAAACGCGCAACGGTTTAAAAGATGTAACTGAATGTAATTGGTCTAGTAATGACCTTTACAGTGATTTAAACAAAACAGAGTGAATGAACAAGCAAGCAGTGGCACGGATCCCATCTGAATGACGAAGCAAGATGGAAAAAGCAGTGGTACAGATCCCATGTGAAAAGGTAAGAAAAATCACATATTTATGTGTTGCCTGCAAGTGATTTAGTGTTGCCTCCCTTGCCTAAGCCGTAGCAAAATGTTTCAAATCCTATACATTTATGTGACTATGTTGTGGATTTTGTGTGTCGGTAATTGGTTGCTGCGGAATATAAGTTGTCGGCAAACAAACCCAGTCGGGAATTTGAAGTCGGGAAGTTAAACATCAGTAAGTTGCCATTCGGGCAGTGGTATGGATCCCACCTATGGATCCACAGCAGGGATGAACAGACCGCTAACAGCAGCTGGGTAAGGGAAAAAGATAGTTTCATGTCCACTATTTTATCTACTGGGGCTGGTAACATGAGTGATGGCATCAAATTTTTCCTTTCAAAATTTATGTCTGTCTGGGATCATCATGCTCCACTTAGAAGAACAGTGTCCAAGGTTCACACCTCTCATGGATCTCAGCTGAGTTACTGACTTGTCATCATGCTCATGACCTTATCTGGAGGTTCTATAAATCTTCTGGCTTGACTTCAGACCTTGCTAATTACCAGTTCCTTCAAATTACTTGTACTAAAGCTACTAGGCATGCGAAGTCCGAATACTTCATATCTACACTCCAGAAGAACCTTAATGACCCCTCTAATTTCTGGAAGATTATTCATTCACTTATCTCTCTTCTGACTCAGCCCCCTCCATCTGTTCTCAAGTTGGGTGACACTACTATCTCTGATCCTGCTGCAGTTGCCTCTTCTTTCAATTCCTTTTTCACCTCGTGTGCCCATTCATTCCTTCCTCTCCTCCATCTCTTCATCCTATTTCTTCTCTTCCTCTCTCTCCCCTCTCAATCTATCCCTCAAACTCTCCCTCTATCCCCCTCCTCCCTTTTTTCATTTTCTCCCATTACCCCAGCTCTTGCTATTAAGGCCCTTTTGGTTCATAATCCTCACAAGGGTGGGTGTCCTGACAGTCTTGACCCTAGATTTCTATTTCTCTCTGCTCATGCAATTGCCCTTCCTATTTCCTATCTTCTTAATCCCCTCTTTCTACTTATTCTGTGTCCAAGACTCTTGGAAACTGGCTACTGTCATTCCCCTTCCCAAATTGGGTGATCTCTCTTCCCCATGTAACTTCTGACCTATCTCTCTCCTTCCCACGTTAGCTAAGCTCCAAAAACACCTTATTATTTCCAAATTCTCAATTTTTTCAACTCAACCTCTTTCTTTATTTCTTTCCAGGCTGGCTTTAGGAAGTCTCATTCCACTACCACCTCTCTCCTCCAGCTCACTCATGCTATCCACTCTAGTATGGACCAGGGCCTTATTACTTTAGCTATTTTTGTTGATTTAGCCAAAGCTTTTGCCACTGTAGCCCATCCCATTCTCCTGGACAAGTTTAAGGCAGTTGGACTCACAGATTCTTCAGTTGAGTGGTTCTGCTCCTACCTTGAGGACAGGTTGCAAGCTGTCCATATTGGAGACCCCCCTCCCACAGTGCCTATCAGCTCAGGTGTCCCCAAGGGTCAGCCTTGGGCCCAGTTCTTTTCTTGATTTTTCTAAATGACCTCCCAAGGTTTGCTCCTCTGTGTCAACACAAATGAATGCAGATAATATGGTTCGTTTTGCCTATGGCTTCTATGGCTCTGATCTCATGAACCAACATCCAACAATGGTTCTGAATTAATCAGTTATCTCTCAATGCTAAGAAAACAGTCTCCATGACTTTTGGTACCAGGCAGAGACTTGTTAGAGTTCTTCTATTTCCTTCCTTTCATTCCCATGATGACGTGATTACTGAAGATGCCTCCTCCTTCAAGTATCTCAGGGTACGGTTATATTGTCATCTAGATTTTTCTGTTCTTGTGGATGCTATTCACAAGAAGCTTCATCCCAAGCTTAGAAACTTTACAGAAATAAGAGAAGCATTCCACATCCTGCTCACAGAGAAATCCTCACTAAGATGATTTTGCCCATTTTGACTATGGAAACATTGTTTATAGTGCTGCTTTAAAGTCTATTTTAGCTAGACTGGATCATCTCTTTCACTCCTTCTGTCACTTTTCCCTTGATAAACCCATGCATACTCATCGCTGTACCTTGTATTCTTCCCCTCTCTCTACCCTCTCTAGATGCCAGGTGCATCACCCACTGTCTCCTTTATCTCCACGTTTTAGTTTGGCTCTCTCACCTCATATCTAACCTTTTTCCTCTCTCTCCCTCCTTTGTCTTCTTACTCTCTTCATAATGCTTAATCTCACTCCTTTGTTCTCCCTCAAATGAAATCTACTGCTGGTCAGGCTGCCTTCTCACTTTGTTTCCCTAAACTATGGGTTTTCCTTCGCCCTTATACTTGCACTGCTCCTTCCTTTCCTGCTCTTAAAGCTCTCATCCATGAGTTCTCTACTAAGTCCTGCACTTGCTTCTGATATTGTCCTTACTTCTTACCTGCAAATTACCTAATTCTTTGTCCTTCGGCATGTCCCCACTTCCACAGTATCAGTCATTTCCCCAGTTTTTATTTTGTTATGTCGATAACTATTTAATTTTTCTTTGGTCACTTCCACAATTTATTGCTTGGCAACTTATTTTTCTCAATTTATTCTGAAGCATAATTGTCCTGTTTAATCTTGTTATATTTATTCCATTCAATGTACTTTATATTCTATATTTTTGTATCTGTTATCTTTTCCCCTCTCTTATTTCCCCAGGGTGCACCTGGAAATGAGCTGTTACCAGCTCAGTATGTCTTTCTTGGTAAAACCTTATACATACATACATACATGCATAAATAACTGTGCTGGAATCCACCCATCATTTTCATATACTGTACTACTACTTCTTTTCAATGGTTTGTTATAGTATGGTCCAGCAAACTTAAAATATGTTGCAGTTATGCTGCTTGACAGTACCTTTGTAAATTTGGTAGGGCCAGCTCCCTTCAGATTTCGGGAGTTGTAGAGTGGTTTACGCTATCCTTGGGCACCAGCCATTCCATATAAAATGAGATATGCTTTTATTCCAAGTTTGGAAATCTGCTTGTGGGGGTGCCAACAGTAATGTACAGAAAGAGGCAGTGTAGTAATACCATCACCCATACTGCCTCTATTCATTGGATCAATTGGATGGGTAAATGGAACCACTTATATGGATTGTCCCTGATTCTATTTTTGAGGTAAGTTTATACAGATGGTGTAGGTCCATGGGAATCTGTATTCCCAAGTATTTTATATCTGTATGATGCCAATGTAGCAGAAGTTGGTTACTGAGGGCTGTTGGGGGTGTGTAATATAACTTAAGATCCTCAGTTTTATTAGTGTTCAATTTATAGCCAAAGACAGCTTCTGTCTCTCTTAAGAGGCAGAATACTTCTGAGAACTGTCCAGATTTGACAGGCAGACTAAAAGGTCATCTGCATAAAATGCAACATGAAGTTCTTTCCTTGCTCTATTTATTTCTGTAATTCAGTCTGACTGTTGCAGTAAATGCACTAGGGATTCAACATAGACTGTGAAAAAAAATATGGAGCTTAGTGACACCCTTGACGTATTCTCCTGGTTAGTGGGAGGCAATCCAAGAAAGAGCTGTTTGCTTTTATCCCTGCCTGTGGATCATTATGTAGATTATCAAAAAGAGTCAAAATGGTTTCCAGGAAATGAAAATTCTGAAATGTGTATCTCAAAAAAATTCCACTAGGAAAAGTCTTTCGGGCATCTAGGCTCAAAAAACACAGATGGAATTTTTTTTTTAATATGTTCAATGATATAAAGTTTACATTTTGTAGCTGAAGTCTGTAGTTGAGCCACATATCCCAATTGGTCCTTATGCATAATATTCAAAAGAAGGGGCTCCAGACAGGATGCCAGGATCCCAGCAGTTTATAATCTACATTTAATATCGATATAGGTTGATATGGTTAGCAATATAGGGCATTCTTGTTCAGTTTCAATATAGCTGAGATATACACATACCTCCAGCTATCTGGGGATAAGTCCCCTTTCATAAATCCACTGAACAGCCCCATGAGGTATCAGAATCTGCTTCTGGTGTTTGTAGAATTCAGGAGTATAGCTGTCTGGGCCTGGACCTTTTCCTGTTTAAGTTTGCCAATAGCAGCTATAATTTCTGACTGGGATATTGGGCACATTATATCTTGTTGCTTTTCTTCCATTAGTTTAAGTAAGTTTAACTTTGAGAAAAAAAGAGTGTAAACATCTCCTGGAGGTTATAGTGGCTGGTCATAT
The DNA here is from genome assembly GCA_016271365.2 of Neoceratodus forsteri. NCBI lineage: Eukaryota > Metazoa > Chordata > Ceratodontiformes > Ceratodontidae > Neoceratodus > Neoceratodus forsteri. The sequence continues at coordinate 993,895,227 of CM057449.1, forward strand.
AAGTCACTGTAAAGGGATTTAAGAATTCATAACATTTCATGTGTTTTAAAATTATGCCTACATGTAGTCTGGTCCTATACATTCCTTATAGTTTAAGCCTTCTGTGCATGTTGTAATCTGTACTCTAGAGTCTTCACTGCCCTGGCTGCCCCCTTGTAGTATCTTTGCCTCATGTATAATAATGCCAGCTCATTTTTGACGACCAGTATTTTAAAAATTTCAGCCTACATTTGCTTAATCTGCATTAGTAAAGACAGATCTTCTTGTTTATGAACACGCTGTAAGAAATTCAACTTATCTACTAATTCTGCCATATGCTGTTCTCTCTGTTTGTTTCTTTCAAGCCACATAAATAATAATATGGCCACTTAATACCATCTTTAGTGTGTCCCAAAGAGACCCTTTAGGTATACCAGTGGATGTGTTGTCTTGAATTACTTGTGGGACTGTCTCCTGAAAGTAGATGACAACTTCAGGGTCCTGTAAGAGGGAGGCATTGAATCTTTATTGTCGGTGTAGTGGCATAGTCTAACTGTAGCGCCATTGTGATTGAGGCAATAAAATTGATTCAAAATTAGCCCTCATGACCCAATCTAGATGAGGGGTGTATGTCATGAAATAGGCAAAGCAAGAATACACTGAGTAGGGGTTGGAGTAATAAATATAGTTACATATGTTTGGATGCAGATGTCTACAGATGTTGACAAACCTTAATTCTTTTAATATTAAGAGCCCTTTTGAAAGGTGTCCAAGTTGAGCAAGTTACATACAAGTAATGTACAACATTAGGCCATTACAATAAAGAACAGCTATCAACAAGAAGTAACCTGTTATAAGAAATATGTGCAGTGTGATAAACAACAGAAACAAAGGTGGATTTGGTTGGGTTCCAACTGGAGGGTGAGGAGCAAGAGAAAGATCCTCTCCTTAGCTAGCAAATATATATGTACATAAACTCCTCCCTTCCAAACCCAAGCCAGCCACATCCATGGAACTCCTACCTGCCTGACTGCCTCTTCACCAAGTGGGTGTTTACCTACCTAACCTGCTGGCTCAGGTGTCAGGGCCGTACCCAGAGACAACTCAAAAATTCCAAGGACATTCAGCAGAACATATTCAGTGCAAAGAATCCACTTTGGATCTCATGCATGTTGCCTGGAACTGTCCTAGACTATGTCCCTTCTGGATGGTAGTACAGGAGGTCTGTTTGCTTTGAGTAGGTTCAGAGCTGGAAATATCTCTGTGATTCACTATGGGGGGTGAGGAGCAAGAAAAAGATCCTCTCCTTGGCTAGCAAATATATATGTACATAAACTCCTCCCCTCCACGCAAGAACCCATATGAAAAGAGCCCACTTCTACCTGATAAATGCCCTCAAGAAAATGTTTCTAATTCTCCTTTTCTGTTCAGGCAATATCGAACTAAATCCAGGTCCCCCAACTCAAATCACTTCTCTGTCAGAGTTTGCAGCTGCTTCTGGGATGAAACTGATGATGGTCAATATTCTAAGCCTGCTCAAAAAACTTGATCATCTTCAAGTTTGGGCAGCCCACACTGACCCAGATCTGATTATAATTACAGAGTCATGGCTAAAAAAGACCAACACTGATCCGCAAATTACTATACCGGGCTTCAAGCTCTTTAGGGCTGATAGGGATTCGGAAGGGGGGAGTGGTTGTATATGGCAAATCAAAATTTGATGTTAGCAGCATTTCCTGTAAAACTAAGCCCAAGGAATACGAGATTGTCTCGCTTAAACTTCACCATCCATCCTCAGAGTGCATCACAATCACTGGTGGCTATAGACCCCCATCAGGAGGCACAAAAATTCTTAATGTGTTGAAATCCATAACTTTGGCTGCTAACACGGAAACAATAATCTTAGGGGACTTCAATATGGATTGGCTCACTGCTAAATTCCACTCCCTAAAAGCCATCTGTGATGAGCTGGGTCTTACACAGATAGTAACTGAACCCACAAGAATCAATGCTTCTAACTCTGCCAACAGCTCACTCTTAGATGTCATCTTAACTTCGCATCCCCATAAAATCTCACATTCTGCAGTTTTCCATAATGACATGAGTGACCACAGTATCGTTGTATGTACAAGATTCCAATCTAAAACCCAGCAGCACCCTAAATTCAGAATCAAACGCTCGTTCCGTAAATTCAACTCAGTAAACTTCCTAACCGATCTAACTACGATCAGGTGGCAAGACCTATATCTTGTCAAATCTGCCGATGCCGCCATCTGTGTCCTAAATGACAACCTCAACACCCTAATTAACAAGCATGCTCCTCTTATTAAAATGAGGGTGCGGAAAATCTCACATCCGTGGTTCACCCAAGAGCTCAAATCTGCACTTACCAACAGAGACAAGCTATGAGCTAGGGCCAGGCACACAAAGGACCAGACAGACTGGCAGGCATTTAGAACTGCCAGAAATGCCTGTGTTAAAAGTGTACGTGCTACTAAAGCAAACTTCTACATCTCCACTCAGGAGCAGGCCAAAGGGAACTCCCAAAAAATCTGGAAGACACTGAGATCCATTGAAGGCCATCCTGCTGCTTCCTCCCTTCCCACCAAGATTCTGGCCAAGGACGGGATGGTTGAAAATGAACTGCAAATCCTTGAAGAACTTAACCTTCACTTTGCCACTGCTGGGTTGGCATTCGACTCCTCCCCCATATGCTAGCCGAGTGAATAGGAACACTAGCCCAGATACTACACATGCTACTCCACCTCATCCCTTCCAGCTGTGCCTGTTTAGCTACAAAGAAGTCGAAGACATAATTCTTAGCCTTGACACCAAGAAAAGTGCAGGGGACAATGGCCTTGAATCATTTTTCTTGCGGTTAGGCTATGCCCAGCTCACAGCCCCCATCCTTCACACCTTCAACCTCTCTATTACCACAGCCACTGTTCCATCCTGCTGGAAATCTGCCCATATTCTTCCTCTCTTCAAATCAGGAGATCCTTGTGACTTAAACAACTACTGTCCTATCTCTATCTTGCCCTTTCTCTCCAAAGTACTGGAAAAACTTATATACAACCAACTAAAAAATCACCTTGAAGCGCACTCACTCCTAAACCCGGCCCAATCTGGCTTCAGGTCAAAGCACAGTACCATCTCAGCCTTGGCTAAAGTCTCTAATGACTGGATCCATGCTATGGACACCAAGAAGGTTACTGGTGCAGTTTTTCTAGACCTCAGTAAGGCCTTCGACACTGTAGACCATCACCTCCTAATCACCTGTCTTGCCTACATAGGTGCCACTTCACTTACCTTACAGTGGTTTAACAGTTATCTCACAGGAAGGATACAAAAAGTCAAAGCTGATGGTCTACTATCTGCCCCCTTTCCAATTGTCAGAGCAGTCCCTCAAGGCTCCATCCTAGGACCAATCCTTTTTTCCCTGTACATCAACAACCTTGACTCCCACATAAAGAACTCTAGCATACATTTCTTTGCAGATGATACAGTTTTGTACGCATCAGGCTCGTAGTTAACTGAAGTCAGGGAAGCACTCCAAGCTGACTTCATCCAGTTAGAAAGCAACCTTATCAATGCCAAGCTTCTCTTAAATGCCAAAAAAAACAAGACAATGATTTTCTCAAGACTTGGTTTGTCTGGTGCCCTACTTACCCCACCTAAAAACTTCATAGTTACCTCCCTAGGTGAACCCTTGGAAGTCGTACTTAAATTTAAATATCTAGGCATGTGGATAGACAACAAGCTTTCCTTCAGAGACCGCATTGAGGATCTATCAAAGAGGCTTAAAGCAAGCTTGGGTTTCTTCTTTAGAAATAGGACCCTCTTTTCTCTCATGACCCGCAAAAGACTTGTCCAAGCAACATTCCTTCCCTTGCTTGACTACGGAGACATTATCTTTATCTCCTCCCCAACCATGAGCATATCTAAACTGGATGTACTCTATCACCGTGCCCTTTGCTTCATTACTAACTCTGCGTACAGGACCCACCACTGTGATCTTTATGCAGCAGTTGGGTGGACCCATCTTGCCACCAGACGCCTCCTGCATGCTGGCATTTGGACCCTCAAATTACTACTCCACAAACTGCCTGTCTATTTAACGTCTCTTATACACATCTCGCATAGTGCCTACTCCCTAAGGAAATCTGACCTTATCCTACTAGATGTTCCCAGGACATGTACCACAGCTGGCCAAAGATCTATCTCATACGCCCTCCCAAACATTTGGAACCAATTACAAGCTGTGCTGAAGCTAACCAGAATTGAATCAATTAACTCCTACAAAACACTAGCTGTCTCTAAATTAAAAGACATATGTAGGTGCTACTAGGCCCCCAACCCCAAGTCAACTTCCTAGGTACCAAATGGCCCTCTACTTATTAAGCTGAAATGTGTTGCATAATTTAGGGCAAGGTTAAACCTGGAATGTACTGCATATATAGCATAAGGACTTCTATTGTGTATACCTCTTGTATTATATTTTTTTTTCTTTGTTGTTCTACATTTTATATCTCCTGTCTATGTAACTGTGAACTGTACGTGTATGTGCCTCAGGACCTCCTTGTGAATGAGCTTGCTCAACGGAGTCTTTCCTGCAATAAACTTGAACTTGAACTTATGGGTGACATTTTAACCTGTCCTTTAATGACTGCAGTTAAAAGATGGATCCTCAGTTTCTCCTTGACTGCTGTCAGAACATGTCCAGCTAGGTTGTGGGTATAACCCTCCCCCACCATCCCCAGGTGACTGGATCCAAGAAACATAGAAAAATAGAATTTGCTGGCAGATAAGGACCACTTGACTCACCTAGTCTGCTCATTTTTCCCTGCTTACAGATCCTGTTTGATCTCTGTCCCTTTCACCCATCCCCTTTCTTTTCCCTAAGATTCCATCATGTCTATCCGATGCATTTTGAACCCCATCATGATTTTCAGCCCCACCACCTCTGTTGGAAGATTGTTTCAGGAAACCACCACTCTTTCTATGAAGAAGTACTTCCTTACCTCTCTCCTGAATTTACCTCCTCCAGCTTCTTATCATTCCCCTTGTCCTTGAGCACCTTTTTTTGAAAAATACTTCCCTCATATACCTTATTTACCTCATGAGGTATTTAAGGCTCTCTATCATATCCCCCCTCTCCCTCCTCTCTTCCTGGGTGTACATATTTAGGTCCTAGGGCTTCTGATGCAGATCCCACACCATTTCAGCTGCCCTCCTCTGGACCACCTCTACTCTATGTCCTTTTGGAGATGTGGACTCTAGAACTGGACACAGTATTTTAGTTGGAGTCTTACTAGTGATCAATATAGAGGCAATACCACCTCCCTCTTTCTGCTGGTAAAAGTATAACTGCCACTGGTGAGATCTGAACCCACACCCCAAAGAGACTGGAGCCTTAATCCAGCACCTTAGACTGCTCAGCCACACTGCCTTTGCATAAGAAATCCTCCAAATGCTACCCCTAAGGTTTTCCTTCAAGGGGGTGGAGGTTGAGCAAATTTGCTTTGGTCTAGGGCCTTGTCAAGCTGTTCCTAAAAATGGCACTATAAATGGAATTCCTGCCCATAGGGAGTCTTACTGCCTACCACCACAGTGACTAACAGATGGTGACTATGTGGAGTGCAGCAATTACTGAGACTTAACAGATGCATACCACCATGCACAATACAAGAATTACTTGTTTCCTATCTACCACTGTGCTCCACCTTGCATTCCAGCTATCAGAGAACTAATCTCTTTGGCTACTGTGACAGATGAAGATGTCTTTCCCATATTTAGACTTTAACTCCAGCACTGTGAGAATAGTGGTGGAAGACAAGCCATGTCTGGTATAAAGAGGGGAGCATAGTTTGTTGACTAGTCAGGTGGACTACCATAGGGATGGAACAAGTAGATACTGTGCAGAGTTATAAGGAAAACTCTGCTCTACAGACCTAAAGTGATTCACTTCTCAAGCTTACTTTAAAACTCACACTGTATTTGGCTGCTAATCATGAACCCCACCTCGTCAAACTCAAAAAAGGACACATTTTATATATAACAAAGTGTTTCTGTAACTAAACTAAATGACCTGATGCAAATCAAACCTCACCAGCATTACAAGCTGTCATGAAATTTCAATATACTGTATACAGAATAATACAGTACATGGGGTGAGTGTATAACGAGAATTTAATACACACTCAGCGTATGGGATGATACATAAACCCTGAGGGCAAAGCCTGATGGCTTTATCAAAGTATCTCACACCAAGGGTGTGCATTAAATGTGAGATTTTCACTCACTCCCATGTGCTTTTTTATGTAAGTGCTGGGGGACATTTTTTCTCCAGCCAGGTTAGTCTTTGGGAACAGCAGGCATCATTTGTCCACTGTAAATGGCAGGTATCAAGAGCTAGAGGAAACAGTTAAGTCTAATAATGGTAGAGGGACAAATATCAGAAAAGCAAGTATGAAAATATTTCTGAGGAGTGTAATTCGTCTAGATTGTAAAGATTTTGTCCAGGTCCAATTCATGGTTGTCACAGCGATATGGAACTGAGGAGTAGAGGTCACTATTCAGAGTTGTAACTCTGCCCCTCATTTGCATATTGCTGTGATGATGACAAATCGGACCTGAAGAAAATCTTCAGAATTTGGACTAAATAGACTTCTTAGCAATGTTATCTATTTGTTTTTATGATCGTTGGCTGAGAAATGTAGTGATATAAGTATATTTAGAGATGCAGTAGTTGAGAGCCACGTGGGTGACTGAGTATGAGCGGGGCTGAGGAGAAGCTGGCATGTGTTAGCCGTTATGATTCATGGGTTATAACAGCAAATTATAACTAACTTCTCCTACAAGAAAAAATGCCTCCCAGTTATTAAATGACAGAAGAAATACTATATTTAAAGATCAACTGCAGATATATTGCAAACACATTATAAACTTTACTCCTTTTCCCTAACATAAGGACAAGCAGGCCTTATTTATTACATAATGTAACTTGATAATAAATTACCTTCTCAGGTTCTTGGTGGAACGGCACAAAAGGAAGAGACAACAGACAAGTGGTAGCCATGTAATGAATAGAATTTATTATAGATCAATAATACAGGCTTACTACTAGCAGTGTAATCACTGGGAGAACTACCAGTTTTCCTTACCTAGGTAACACAGTCTTTCTTCTCAGAGAAGCTATGTGTTACAAAGGGTCTTATACTCCGATAATTACTATGGCAATGACTAAAGAAGATACATAAAATGTTTATAATTGGCCAAAAACAGGTAACCTGAGTAACCAGCCTAACTAGTATAAGAAGTTGAATAGCTTGCAGAGGATAACACAATACAATGGGACCACTTATTATCCCCAAGGTCAGTTGCACTTGCAATGGTGCACAGTTACTAAAGATGGCACTGTTGCCTTACTTATACAGAATATAGTAAAAATAGAGTCAAATGCTCCTCTCATAGCTAAAACATATCAGTAAAACATAATAGAGCATAATATTCATTAGTAGAACACAAATACTGACACTTATGCTTATGTAAGTGTCTTTGCCCTAAGGTTAGTACATGTACCTACATATAGGTTGCTGCCCACGAGGTAGGGGTACAGTCAGGGGTGCTGGACCATGGATAACATTCCCCCCTTCATGCCTTCAGAAGAAAAGGAAACAATCACAGGAAAGTAGTGGGATGGAGCTACAAAAGTTGTTTACAAGCCCAATGCATGAGCCTTGTAAAGGGAATTGAGTTGTTCATGATGTTGTTTTAGAGTACGTCGCAGACAGCAGAGAGTTGTATCAGAAAAACAATCAACAATGCTTGGATAATAACAAAAGCTTTAAAAGTCAATTCTACCCAAGTACTGGATAGAGCAGTGCTTAAATCACCATCATAAATAAGATCATTAAGAGCATCACCAGTCTTAGAAATATTATTGCTGATTTAAATCAAATACGATTCCTTTCTAGATAAAAGAGATTGCAAGGATAGTGTCAAAGGGTCATTGTGCACATTAAACACGGGTAAATATTGAGACAAGGCAAGCAAGTATTGTGGATAGGTATCAATAACACCTGGTTCAGGGAGAGGAACAAGAGTGATCACAGTGTGAGCAATGACTGTTTTCTGCTGTGGAGTAAAACAGAAGTTAGGAGCATTAACAGCAAACGTTTTGGCACCATAAGCAAAAGACTGATGATTTGTCACTACACAGTACTGCCCATCGGAACTATAGGTAACAGTACAGTTGGAACCCTCCATTTCTGTAGATGTATACAACAGGGCAAAGACTGGTTGGTGAGCCATGAAGTGAAGTGAAGCATTGTACCTCTTCCAGGTAGCTTCGGATGCAGTTGTTTCGGCATTAGGCACTGAAGATGCAGCTTGCGAAGATTCAGAATCATCAGTCAGGTTGGATGGCAGATCATCACCCAAAGTATAAGCCCAGTTGAGATGCTCTGGAGAATATCCACAGACAGGTTTAACAATGTCAAATATGTCACAGTGACACAGGTAATAATAGCCCTTCTTGGTGCAGCAGTTGATATGCGATGTGACCCAAGCTTGTAGAACAGAGTGGTATACAAGTAAAGAGGGTAAATCAATTAATTCTCGGTAAATGTTCTTATCAAGATATCTGATGGAATTAAAAACAGCCAGTTTGTCAAAGACAGAAGTTGGTGGATCTAAGTGAGGTAGTAACATGGTAAAAGTAATGAACATGTTGCCATGAACTGAGCATTTCTTAGTAAAGTAACAGGGTGCCTGGTTTGGATAATGTGAAACATATCCAAGATTTCTAGCAGTAGACGCAGAAAAATTAACATTGTTTGACATACAAACAATTATGCATAAAATAGACTTGTAGTGAGGACAATACCATTTAGATATTCTCCTGTCATGAATAAGATCTGGAATGTGTCGTGTTTCCAAGACTCTAAAGAGATTGTTAACAGTGGCAATTAAGTAGGAACCATAGGCGGAGCATAAAAGTTCATGGGTAACATATTGCTTGTCTGCCTCCTTATTATTTTGGAAAATCAATTCATTAATTTTGTTGTTAGTGTCATTGAACCCCTTAGCAATTTCCTGCATATTATGAACAGTAAAACATTCATCTTTACTTAAACCATCTACACCATGTAACAATGGTGGCAACACATCATTTTAAGAGCTTGTTGAAAATTAAGTGTTTGTGCTTTAATAGTGGCTATATCTGCTCTATTCCAGATTGACATTCCTGAACCAAAAAGGCCAGAGATGGTGCTTGCTGCACTGTCACGCCTAGTATGTGATGTACATTTAGCATCAGGTGTGGGTCTAAAGACTCCTAAGTGATCAGTGGCATGAAGTTCACTAACTGGATAATTTGTGCAAGTTTGGTATGCAGCTACAATGTCTAGAAGCATCATACTGAAAAATTTAGAAGTGTTGGTCGTGTGACAGAGACCAAACTCAGCCATATTACAACGTGTAAGACTGAAAAAAACTGGGACATGCATCAATTGTACATTATTAATCAAAGCTCTTGGAAGGGAAGTGGCAGTCAAACCATCAGAAGGATCAGGGTCCTGGGGAGGACATGCAGTCAGTTCTTTTTCAGTGGGTGGGACTACAGAAAGAAACATAGCTTCAGTAGCCACATAGTGATGAAGACAGAAAGCACATGATTCATCAGATTTGAGGCAGCCACAAAAGGTAGGATCTATTAAGGTAGTCAAGTTGTAGAGACCAGTATATCTAGAAGAAGTTTGTCAAATGGAGAGTGTACCGTTTGATGCAATCCCTGTGTTGGGCCATCTGTGAAAAGTACCTTTGGATAAATGAGCTACATGAAGTGTGTAACCATTAAAATCAGTTTCCCATTGTATCTGCAATGTGGATTTGTCTGGAGCTACAACCATGGCATTAAGATAGGTGTCTGAGCCTTCCTTAACAGTAATCATTTTGTTGATGACATCAATGTGAACTCCCTGTGGGCTGGGGTTATCTCTAGCTGAATGTTCAAGTTTATGATGTGCTATATGTTGTCTGTGTTCAGCTGAAAGGGGTTTGTCTTGAGAGTAAATCAAATAAAGTAGTCCCACTAGGATGAGGATGTGATATATAACCATCTTGCCAGTGTATCTGAAAGAAACAGAAAAGGATTGTTAAGTGAGGGGTACTATTCTGCCTTAAGAGGGTTGGAAAAAGTAATTAGTCACCTTTATACAACTTGGGCTGATTAGCATGGAACCACTTGTTGGTGGTCTGTTTTTGCTGTTGAACTCTGACCTGATAGACAGCAGGACAAAGTTTGTTGACAAAGGGATATGGACCTTCTCATTTACTGGCAAATGAATGAGCTGGTTGTCTGTATTGGAAGAGCATAACTTGGTCTCCGACTTGCCAGTTGACTTCTTTGACATGCTTATGAAAATGAGCTTTATCTTGTTGAACTTTACCCATATGATTGGCAGCAAACAGGTGTGTCTTCATGATGTCATCGTGAAGTTTTTCAACACATTTGTCCAAAGATACTCTGTCTGCAGTGGGGGTATGGAGATCAATCAACAGGTGCTCAGGTAATCTCATGGCTCTACCAGACATAACCTCTTATGGTGTACACTGAGTAGTTGCTGCAGGAGTGCCCCTGATTGCCATTAGTAGTAGTGGCAAGAGGGAATCCCAATCCTTGGGATTGTCATTGATGAATTTGCATAAAATCTGTTTAATTCTTCTGTTTGCTCTTTCTACCTGGCCTAAGGACTGAGGATTGTATGGGATATGAAATTGTTGATCTACTCCAAGCATTTGGAGTGTCTGCTTCATCAGCTCAGCTGTAAAACTGATTCCCAGGTCTGAATCTACCTTAAGGGGTCATCCCCATCTGGAGAACAATTGATCCACCGGGATCTTGGCAGCTGTCTTTGCCATGTTATTCTTAGTGGGGAATGCCTCCACCCACTTAGAAAACAAATCTGTGAAATGTGCACACTTGTTGTTCTTGCTTAAGTTAGTCAAGGGGCCAATAAAATCTATTTGTATCACATTCCATGGTCCAGATTGCCTTTGTGGCAATAGTTTTGCATTTCTTTTCACTGACATTGGGTTGTTCTGGGCACACACTACACAGCTGTTCACACAGTGCTCCATGTCCTTGGTCATGCCAGGCCACCAGATGATGGTTTTAAGTCTCTAGATGGTATTATCTACCCCCTGGTGTCCACCAGTGGGGGTGTCATGAACCATATGAATGAATTCAGTTACAAAAATTATGGTGCAACCCACAATTTGTCACCTGTATCTTTCTTTCAATACCAGATGAGATTCTGATCACTAGACAGGTGTATGTTGTCAGAGTGTCTCTTGTATGGACTACCTGCAGGTAGTTCCTGTTCAATTCCTTTGTCCAAGAATTTGAACACTTCTTTTAGTTCTGGGTCAGATTTCTGTGCAGCAGAAAGGTCCAGTGGAGGTTCTGGTTCTGGTTTCTGCCTGATGTTGGCAGCTAAGAAAATAGCTGCCACAGCTACTGGGTGAATCACTGACAATATCTCCCCCCTCAAGCACCTGCTTTGGCAAGCAAGTCTGCTCGATCATTGAAGTCATGGTAAGGGTCAGTTTTGCAGCAAGCCTTTACCTTGTGGATGTACAGTTTATGAGTAAACTGGTTTGTCAGTGTGTGTATATATACACAAAGATATCCCTGTACTTAAGAGGTGTGCCATCAGAGGATGTGAAGTTATATCTCTCCCAGAATTGTAGAAATCCAGTAAGGGAGGAACAGACCCAATTGGAGTCTGCAAAGATGACTGCATCTTTAGTGTCATGGGGCATGACCTCTAGAGCACAGGCCACAGCTGCCAACTTGGCATACTGTGAGGAGATGATAAAGCATTTCCTTGAAATGCACCTGAATTCACTATCCTGATCTAATATGAGCACACCAAATCCTGCTACCTGCTCTCCATCCACATATGAGGTAGAGCTGTCTGTAAAGACGCAATACATGCTGGTATCTTCCAAAACATCTGGTGTAGCCAGTAAGAATGGTCCTGGCTCAGGTAAGTCAGGAGGTTGGAGTGCACAGTTATGGGCTTACCTGTGTAGAGTAGGCCATAGGCCAAAATAGATGGCAATTTCACAGGCAGTACTTTGATGTCCCTGTCCTGCAAAAGCAAAGATCAGTGGGTGAGTTTGGTATTGGAAATTGAACCATCTTTTACTCTGTCTGAAAGCAAGAAGTTGGTTGGGGTGTGGCAGGTATGCCAGACAATAGGTGCATACACAATGATGTACATAAAATGTTTTATGGCCCAGTAGGTTGCCAAAAGTGTTCTTTCACATAGACTATACTTTCTCTCTACTGGGGACAGCATCTGAGAAGCATAGGCAATGGGCCTGAAGTACCCATTGTACTTTTGTGCCAGCACTGCAAACACGGCCACATCAGATGTGGCAGTTTCTACATGGAATGGAAGGTGTGGGTTAGGACTGACCAGTGCTGTGGCTGAGGCTAGAGCCTGATTGAGCTGTGTTACAGCTTCAGTATGGGTCAGGCCCCATGTCCATGGGACATCCTTTTTCAGAAGTTCATACAAGGGAGCGGCCTTCAAGGCAAAGTCAGGGATAAAATTCCTGAAGTAGTTTACCATTCCTAAAAAGCGTCTGAGTGTTGCCATGCTAGTAGGGAGTGGCAGATCTAGCAAGCCCTGGATCTTTTTGACAGCTGGGCTCCTGCCTTGGTCTGTAATGTGTAGCCAAGGAAGATGACCTCTTTTTCATAAAATTGTGCCTTAGAGGGGTTGCACCTGAGGCCTACACTCTTAAGGAGAGACAAAAGTTTGTCTAGAAGGACCAAATGATCTTCTTTCGTGGTAGTTGCTAGAAGCAAGTCATCCACATACTGCAGGAGACACTGGGGTGTGAAGAATCCCTGCAGAGCATCCATCATATGGAGATGGAAGAGGGAAAGGCCATTGTGAAAGCCTGGGGGAAGTCAGGTCCAGGTGTACTGATGTCCATCAAAGGTGAAAGCAAATTTGTATTGACTTTCCTGTGCTAATGGGAGTGACCAGAACCCATTAGAGATGTCAAGAGCTGTGAACCACTTTTTGTCAGGTGTCAACAGCTTGAGTACATCTGGTTCTGATGCTACTATTGGAGTGCAGCTGGGAGTAACATGATTAAGTTTCCTGTAATCAATTGTGAGTCTCCAAGCTCCATTTGGCTTTTTCACAGGTCAAATGGGTGAGTTAACAGTGGAGACACAGGTCCTAATCACTCTTTGTTGAAGAAGTGATTGGATGGTCTCTCTCAATGATGGCAAAGCTTCAGCAGGGACTGGGTACTGCTTCTGCCTCACTGGGTTAGGCCCTATGATCTCAATGGTAGTGTGCATCCTACCACTGTCATGCTTGTTGGTGGCAAACACGTCAAGGTATTTTTGCAGTAAGGGTGCCAGTTCGGAAAACAGGTCATGACATCTGAACAAAGCCATAAAGTTATACTCCTTGTTGTTATGGGAGATGGCCGCCACCACATGCGAGTCTCGGATGGTGACAGCACGACGCTGTCCATTGATCTGAATGAGTAACCTGTTGGCTAAATCCACTACACAGCAGTGTAATGCTAAGAAGTCAATACCCAATATACTGGGGTGATGACGTAGAACCATGAGGTCAAAAGAAAAATCAGTTCTGAGGTGGCCTGCCACCACAGGTAGAGGAATAGATCGGTAGGTGTGTAGTTGTGTACCATCTACACCCTGTGTACTGGTCTTCCAGCCAGTAGACAAATCAGATGAGACTAGGTCCTCATCATGGAGAACTAACATGGCTAGTCCAGTATCCAGATGCATGGTAAGTTGGCAGCCCTTTACCGTGCCCTTTACACAAGGCCGTCTGTTTGTGTCAACGACTAAATCATTCACAATCCAGACAGAGGCCTGTAATTGTCAATCAGTATTTTCAAAATTAGCATCATCATCCTGCTCCTGAAACCGAAGGCCTGCAGGGTCTTCCAAGGCCTTCTGTATGTCTTGCAATGGGTACAGATGTACCTGTGACATCACAGGCACTGTGATGCCTGTCCGAGTAGTTCCTCCTTGATGTCGCATCAGCTTGGCCAGTAACTGGTGCAGCAAAAGGATTCCCTCAGCTTTTTGAGCAACTGATAGCCAGGGTCAGGAAAGGATTTCCTCGGCCGCTTCTCCATTCAGTGGTCAGGGCTAGGGCTGCTATAGTTTGTGAAGCTTTAGCTTCCTTCTCGGCACAGATCTCCTCCAACAGCTTGCGGAGGGTCTCATTTTTGTCCTTCATCTGTCGATAGCTAGGACGATTGTGGTTCTGGCTATACTGTTTGGCATTTGGATTTTTCCAATTTCCTCTGTCTCTGTTTCTGTTGTTTCTATAGTTCAGCCCCCCTCGTGTGACTGCTTATCGTAAGAAAGGGCATCATTTGATTGGTTGTTTCCCTCTATTGTATAATGGGTAGGGGTGTTGGGGGTGGGCTGTACCGCAGCCACCTTGTTGAATTTGCTGGAAGTAAGGGTACAGAGGTAGACCTGATAGGCATGCTCCATCTTAGTGAGGATAGCCGCAAAAGTATTGGTACTTGGGTAAACATTGAGCTCAAGCTTTTCCCGCAAGGTCGGAGACATATTTCAGATGTACAAACCCTTGTACTCAATTTTGTCTCTGCATCTTCATTTGTGAGGCCTTTGCCAGTGTTGTATGCAAGCCATGACCATTGATGGTAGGCCACGGGACTTTCTTTTGCACTTTGCTTAAGCTTGTAGGCCGAGCGAACTCCTACGACACCCAGTGAATTGGTGGATTTAAGGGCCACTGAAATGTCATCAAAAGTGAGGGTGTCAGAGTTACACACTGTCTCTTAGAGCTTGGCCCAGAGGGTAGGTTCAATCATCTGCCGCAAGACTTGAACCTGGTACTCGGGTTGGAGAGAGAGCTTCTCGCAAAGGGAGCATACTTTTTCCAAGTGACAACTGAGATTGTCACTTGGGTCCATCTCTCCGATGCTCTGTGCAATTTGCTGGACTGAGTAAGCAACTTGTAGGAGGTTCGAGGTATGCATAGTCACATTTAGTTCATCACATTCACAAGCTCTGCGAAGTACAGCTCAAACTGCCGCATCAGCAATTGCTTTGCATGTGTGATCCTGATTAACAGAATCCTTTAGCATTTTGTCAGTTTGGTCCAGGATGGCTTTCTTTTGATCCTCTGGGACAGTGATCCTACTGATCGCATCCTTAATTATGCTGTGAATATCCGACATATCCCCTGGTGAGAGGAGCGAGTGGAGGCACACTACAGAATACAAGCCCTCTGCCTGTGTCATGGGTGCTGCCATCTTGGCATTGTACATAGTATCTGCCATGTTTGTGTAGACGTGGTGACACAGTGTGCCTGCCGACATTGGCACCATCTTATGGATGGCCGGCAGAAGTTGCTCCACCACGGGGGTTGGACTTGCGTGTGATGTGGCATGCCTCATCATCAAAGTCAGAGTTGTCATCATTGGATGATGCAATCACAATGGGCGTATACTGAAACCTGTTCATGGCCTTAACATGGCCGGCAAGAACCTCCCATTATGGCGCAACCTTGCCATCTTTTCTCTACATTCCTTGTGAAAGACTTTTGCAGTGCACTGCTCAATACCTCTCTCAAGCTCATGCTGTAACACTGCATACACGGCACCCAATTCAACGTTTTCCCTTAGCTCTTTCTCCAACTCACATGCTTGTAATCCTCTTTCAACTCAACATTCTCCTCTCTCAAACCTTCATCTGTATCACTCAGAATATCATTCAAATATGCTGTTTCTTATCACAATTTAACCTCTCACAATCATCTATTAATAAACATATCTCTCACTCAGTGTCTTGAGCGGTACAGTGCAGCAGTCTAGAATTAACATCACAGAGTGACTGTGTCTCTTCTGTTAGCTTCTTTTCCTTTTTCTGTAGCTCTGATGTCTGCAAGCCCATCTCTTTTTTGAGAGATGCATTTTGCAGTTCAAGGGAGGCGCACCTCGTAGTGAGACTCTCAAGAGCAGTATGTAGAGCCGCAACCAAGAGACCTTTAAGGTTGTATTTCTTGGCTATTTGTTTAGACTCAAGGTATTGGGCAGATATTAGCAGCAATGGTTTTTCAGCAGCTTTTGCATCCAGTGCAAAATCTGTCCATCCGCCATGAGATGTGAGGTAGTTTGAGACACTGAATCTCAGTTGTGTGCACAGGTCAGACATAACAAAAAAAAGGGTATACAAACAAACAAATAAGCAGTTGGAAAACTGGTCAAAATGCATTGGCACCATCACCAACTGCTTTCTGGTCCATGGTAGGTGAACGGTGATTCCAAGGTGGTATGTTGTCACTCACAGAGGGAGTGCAAGGGGGTCCAGTGTGGGTCTGCCATGCCCGAGACCAAGATGGTGTGGGTTCACCACAATCGCTACCACTGTAAGCACGAGTAGGTCCAAGTAGGTGAAAGTTGCACTACACTACTCAACATTCAAAATAAATTGAATGTGAATCTTCCTTTGTACCTTCCAACCTGCACACAGTTGCCAAATGTAACTTGGTAATAAATTACCTTCTCAGGTTCTTGGAACAGCACAAAAGGAAGAGACAACAGACAAGTGGTACTCATGTAATAAATGGAATTTATTACAGATCAATAATACAGGCTTACTACCAGCAGTGTAATCACTGGGAGAACTACCAGTTTTCCTTACCTAGGAATGCAGTCTCTCTTCTTGGAGAAGCTACGTGTTACAAAGGGTCTTTTACCCTGATAATTACTATGGCAACAACTAAAGAAGATGCATAAACTGTATATAATTGGCCAAAAAGAGGTGGGCTGAGTAATCATCCTAACTAGTATAAGAAGTTGCATAGCTGGCAGAAAATAACACAATACAGTGGGACTACTTACTATCCCAAGGTCAGTTGCATTTGCAATGGTGCACAATTACTAAAGATGGCACTGTTGCCTTACTTGTACAGAATATAGTAAAAACAGAGTAAAAAGCATCTTGCATAGCTAAAATATATCAGTAAAGCATAACAGAGCATAATATGCATTAGTAGAACTCAAATCCTGACACTAATGCTTATATGATAAATGTCTTCGCCCTAAGATTAGTACATGTCTCTACATATAGGTTGCTGCCCATGAGGTGGGGGTACAGTCAAGGGTGCTGGACCATGAATAATAATATGAAATGAAGACATTGCTATCTGTAATGTATAAATACTATTTTAATGCTCTTCTATTTGAAGTTTTCACAGAAAATCCCTTAGACATTTTTAAACCAGCTGGCGGAATCTTGGGTGAGTGCTCTTTCCTTTCAGGCAACAATGACTTAATGTTCCTCAAAGTCCTGGCAGCTCAGAACACACCCACCACAGACACACACACACACACACACACACACACACACACACACACACACATCAGATTGCAAAATGACAACAACTCATGTTTACTTTCAATTGTCTGAGGATCTTTGCCTATTGCATTTTATTGATACATCATTACAAATAAATATTTACTTTCACAGATTAATCAGTAATTTGTAGGGGACAACACTTTAAAATAAGAAAGAAGCTGTTGGGCTTCATTCAGGGCAGGAAGAGAACAAAGGAAACAACAATGTTCATGTTAAGAGCCTGTCATGTTGTTATTGTTGTTGTTTTTTTGGGGGGGGGTGATACTGAGCACCAGGTGTTGAGCAGCTTGGGGAAATTGACATATATTTACTCATGGTATTTTACTGGAATAATCTGATTAATACAGACCACCACCAGAAAACTGGAAGCAAAGATTGATTTTTAAATGTCATAATATGATGTACTGAGCTGCCAGAACCTTGAGGAAAATGATGTCATTGTTGTGTGAATGGAATCAATGCTCACCCAAGATTCCGCCAGCTGGTCTGAAAATGTCTGAGGGACTTTCTTTGAAACTTTCAAAAAAGGCAGGCAGTAAAACAGCATCTGAAGATGAGAAATGACTATTCCTGCACATTACTTACAATATATATGGAGCAGTTGTTCTGCTGGTGAGCAAATAAAACACGGTAAAAGCAAAACTCTGCAATTGATCTTTAAGGTATTCATCTGTACTGTACTGTATAGTTTACGCTGAAGTTTTTTCCGCTAGCACTTAGCTAACATTTAAATGCTCTACTGTAAAACTCTTGTGTGAATGTGTAGCACCAGACTTGTTTGTGGCATTCAATGTGTGTATTATTGTTCTTTAGGCAATAAAAAAGATTGATACAAAAAATATGTTGATATTAGCAGTTGTGCTAATCAAGGCCTAACAGAGCACTTGTTCCAGAAAACTTTTGTTGTGCCTCTTCTGTGCTCTTGTTTCTGTAGGTCTGTGCGTGTGTGTGTGTTTAGCTTGAGGCTGGTACAGCAGTGGGGGATCACCAGAATGACAAATCCACCCATCAGTAGCTTAATAAAGGGGACGGGGGGTCCCCTTTATCTGTCTCATGCAGCTCCCTGGTTGATTGTCTGTGGAACATGGAGTAGCCAGATGACTGGGCATGTATGTCTAGTACCTGTAGGTGGTGGTGCTGGGGGGGGGTGGGTATTCTGAGTCCTGCCTCACATAATGTGCTAGACCAGCATGAGTGAGCAAATACAATATGCTGCCAAACAGTGGGTGGGCTATCTCATCATACAGCAAACTAGAAAAGCCAAACATGTATCACCACCTGCTGCCATGTTCGTGTCAGGAGACAAACAACTACAGTACATTGCTCTGACAGTCTATGGATCTTCAGTTGTCCTCTAAGGGTCTGGCTTTGTCATCTCATCTGCTCACTCTCTGCTGTCCTGCTGCACCTTTTCTCTCTCCCCCCTCTTTCTCTCTCTGGTGCACAGTGACATCGGTGGTTCTGGATATCTGCATATTGGATGCAGAGGATATATTTGCTAGGATTTTGAAGTCTCTAATGTTGTGATACATAGGAGATATATGTTATACAATAGTGGGATGAGGCAGTGTCTGTAGCAGATGGGAGTGGTATGAGTATGTTTTGCTAATCTGCTGGCTTCTGCAAGGAGTCTGAAGATGGATGGTGTATTACAGAAGAATTTTTTACTGTGATTATTGTGCCATACTGAATCATACATACCATGCTGAGACATAAGCAAAACCTGAAGGAAATGATGGGTAGCAATGTGATTGTTCAGTAGCTGGAATGTGTGCTATGTCTTATGCACCAAAGAGCATCTAAACCTCCAGGGTCCTATCTTTTATTTAACAGTTTTTCTAAGTGCTCAATATCAGGATGTCTGGATCCTCGCTTTGCACCAGTCAGTCCAAATGTCTGGAACTGCCACTGATCCATAAACAGTAATTTAATCTATACTGATACACTTTTAGACTGTGTTGCTATACTTAAACCATATTGATACATCTTATCTACAGCATGCTGGCCTAACTCCAAGCATGTAATTAAAATTGAAGTTTGTTGCCCTAACAGTTCAGAAACAAACCCTTTTCAAAGACATTTTCTTAAAGCTAACTTTGGAACCATTAGAGCTAGTAACTTCAGTTTTAGAAATCAAAGCTTGCAGTCAGGCTGACATACAGTAGATATGACATATCTAAGTAGTTTTCATGTATTTATATATTAAATTAGTATCAATACAGTTTAAAGTATGTCAGTACCGTTTTTAAGTATATTGATACAGTACAGTTTAAAAGTATGTTGGTGTGTTTGGAACTACTAAGGCTAGGCACTTTTTAAGAAAAGAAATGGAATCAGGTTGATATAAATATGAACTGTTCATTTATTTTGAATGCATTGATGCATTACAAATAATGTTTATACAGTGGAATGTGAAAATTACCAAATGCAGCAGCTGCTATCAGATTAGTGTAGGATATTAGTGGTATTCCATCAAGGAAAGCCATGACCTTTTTCTGATATTTTTATTAGATTTAAACAAGTAAAAAAAAAAAGAAATTTGAAACATACTATATATATTGTATTTCTAAATGTTAATTTATAAAATGTTACAAAGAGGAGATTGTGGTACTGTGTTAGAGTAGAAGTGATTGGAAAAAAGAGAAAACAAATGCAAAAAAGTATTAATACCTTTTATTTCACTAACAGAAACTGATATTGAAGCTATTGCTCACATAGGGTCAGTGGCCACATACAATGTACAGGATCTTCGGGCAGACTGGATGGGCCTAGAGGTCCTTATCTGTCAACAATTTCTATGTTTCTATATTATATAAGCTTTTGAGGTCATATACAGCCCTTCTCTAGGTATTGTGAGAACATAGCAATATGTAAAAGATTTTAGTCAAAGAGCTCAATGTTAATTAAAATAATAAATTCAAGTACTTCAACTGTAAGTAACCTTTTTGCTTATGAGTGTGACAGTTCTGTTGATAAGAACGTTATCTTAGCAATAGCAGCAAGTTAAGTAAAAATAACACTGAGGAACCAGGTAAAAGAAGATGCTACAGTCCAAGACGCAAAACCTACACACGTACTGATGAATGCAAGCGTATATTCTCCAGATACTTAGAAACATATGGCTTCAAGAGTGCATGCTTAGCTGCGACTCAAAGAATCTAATATATCTGATCAGCTGTAGAAAGTGCACACATGCCTGGTATGTAATTGTAACCAGCCAGACCCGAATGAACATATTTAAGTTCACTATCTCAGTATATCCAATAGCTCCATATGAAGTCCGAACTACACATTGTTAACCTGACAAAATGGCTGCCAAGGAGGTAATGAGCTGTACAACGCAAAGACATGCAGGTGCAGGTGGGAAAACATTTCTCTCAGAAACCCCACACAATGTAGCATTTGACAGTAACTGCACTACAGGACAAATTCAAAGACATTCAAGAAAGAAGACTATGGGAAATAAAATTCATAACAATGTTCAAAACTCATGAATATGGACTGAACAGAGAAGTAAGGTTTGTTACCTGCTACAAAGTATACTTCTATTTTTTTCTAAGGTTAAAACATTCAAAATCTCTAGATTACTTGAAGCAGCAGTGTGTGTTAGTCAGCAAAAAAAAATCATTATGTAGATTTTTGGCAAGAAAGTTTTTTTCACATCCAAGATTCATCTTCACTGCATCTTTGATTTTCATGGCTAATTTGAAAAAAAAAAAAGACTGCATGACTACTGTAATTTAAATGAAGGAAAAGAGGGGTAAGATGGGTATATTGGTATTTTTGCCAGAGAAACATTGTTGCTAGAAAGACTACATAGTAAGAGTGTTTGCTTCCTCTATTCATATTTATCCTGTATGCAATTATTTCTACAGGGCTATGTTACCCTGCTGACTGCTACTACCTTCCCTGATCCCTCCCACCCCCTTGAAAATAAGATGAAGCATAATTTCAAATAACCAAACAAACAAATACCGCTGTTTTAAAAGTTTGGTTTTAGGGAGGCTTTTGCAGTGTAATCATCTAACAATTTATAGGCATCCTGCTCTCACATTCCATCTCTGGAAAGGAGTCCCCATCTTCAGACTCATGTATTACCTAGTTCTTTAAAGTTTGCCTTTGTTGCATCCATTTTTACAGCTCTCTTGCCAGATAACTTCATTATCAACAGAACTGTCACACATCAGAAAAAATCTTATTTACAACTGAAGTACTTGAATTGTTTTATTCTAATTAACACTGAGGTATCCGTCTAACATTTTCTACATGTACCTGAAGAAAGGGCATGTGGCCTTGAAAGCTTGTATACGTTTCTGTAAGTCAAGCAAAATGTATTACAACAATTTTAGTTTCTTTTTTCAATCAAAATGTTGTAATAACTTTACTTTTCTTACCATTTAAGGACTAAGTATGGTTCAGTAGCACCTCAGAAGATGCATGTGGTTTTCTATGGAGCAAAACTACTACTTAATTTTTTTCTAGATATCAGTAGTAGTATTAATAATTGATTAAGATACATAGGGACAGAAATTATATACTATATCTCTAAACCTTTAAATAACAGCTACATAATGGCTTTTACTACATAAAAACATACTTCAAGTCAAATATTCTATTCAAATAGTTTCTACATATGCAGCATGAATAGAGGATGACATTGCCTATGTAAGCAAGAAGTAAATGTCTTAAACTTCTGTCTCCAGGAATCCAGCAGTGACGAAAAAGTCTAGAATGAAAGTTTTGTTTTTGTATGGAAAATTATGCCAGCCCTAAAATCAGATAGCATAAGGCTGTGTGTCCTTGTCTCTGTTAAGGAACATTAATCTGTCTGCATAATGTGAACAACAGTGCAAAACAAATGCACAGATTTCCCATTTTGTATTTATTTGGTATTTGGAAAATAACATTTGAGCCAAGCCTCTTTTACAAAGGTTCCACATCATGTGAACAAAGTATAGCCATTCAATCAAGAAGGTTACAGACATTTAGGACATTTGAGATGCTGAACAGCACAACAATCAGGAAAAGGTTACTGAGTTTCTTAGTCATTTAAAACACGATACAGCATATGGACATCAACTTTAGTTGATCACAAGTGCAGGTAAGGTGCAGAGGCACAACAGGTTAAGTTAGGTTAGGTTGGGCAGAGGGTCAGTAAGGACAGGATTTTGGTAGGGGAGGAGGAGGGGCCCTCTAGTAAAAGTGCTCAGGGAGGCAGGGCTGAGGCCAAGGAGGCATAGACCCATCCTAGCATGGAGATGGGGGGGTGTACTGGAGAAGCCCCTTAGAGTGATTCAGAGGCATTGTCAAGGAGCATGTGGGAGGGTGGCTTCTGTCTTGTGCTGAGAATAGTTGCTGTTACCAGAGCCAGGTCTTGTCATCCAGAGTCAATCAGCTGTAGGAGAAGCAGGTGCATACAGAGCTGGAGGTCAGGTAGTGCTTAAGGTTTAATTTGAAGCTGGACAGGCTAGTGGAGTTCTGAATGGACTCGGGTACCTTATTAAGCCAGAGAGGGCCTCTGTAGGAGAAGGTTCACTTACCAGGAGCTGTGCATTGGATTGGCTCCACGAGGACCCCCTGCGTTCTGTTTCTGGTTATATATTCTGAGCCTGGGAGGGAGAAGATGCCTGCTACACCTGGGGGGCTTTCCCCAGTAATGCTTTTTTGCCTAGGAGGTATGTAAGGAATGTAATCCTGCACCCAAGAGACAGCAGATGTGTCTGTTCATAGAGGGAATAGGTGTGGGTCATTCGATCTCCCTGCAGGTCTTGTTGAGAGCTATGTGCACCCTCTTGAGCACAGAGTCTGATGCTGCACTGTAGACAACCAGGCCATAGTCAATGGTGGAGAGGATGGAGCTCATGACTGATAGGTGGATGGCTGCCGTGGTAAGGCGTTTTCTGTGCCTGTAAAGCACATTAAGCTTGGTGTTGACTGTCTTGACCACCTGGTTGATATGTTGAGCATAGGTTAAGGTGTTGTCCAGGGTGACTCCAAGGTATTTGAAGGAGTGTACCTCTTCCAAGGGGGTGAGTACATTGTTGGTGATGTTTAAGGTGGGGAACCTTTTCTTGAGCTGGGGGCTGGATAGGAACATGGTCTTGTTTTTTTTGTAATTGAGCAGCAGTTTGTGCTTGCAGAACCAGTCTTCTGTTTTACTGAAGGAGTGCTGAAGTGCTGCTTGGAGTGGCTCAATTTGAGAGTTGCTGTTGAGGATGACAGCATCGTCCATATATAGGATTATTTTGGCATCACAGGCTGGAGGGAGATTATTTAGGAACAGGTTGAAGAGCAGTGGTCCCAAAATAGATCCCTGGGGGACACCCAGAATGACTTCACTGGGGTCAGACACTGTTTGTCCTATTTTTACCCACTGTGACCTGAGGGCAGGTAGTCTTGGAACCAGAGTGTTGCATTGGCAGCCACCCCCAGGCTTTGGAGCTGGGCCAGTAAGAGGGTGTGATTGATGGTGTCGAAGGCTTTTGTTAAGTCTATGAACACCGCCCCTACTAGTTTGCCTTCATCCACAGCTTTGTGAGCATAGTCGTCGAACTCTACAAGGGAAGTCATGGTACTATGCCCCTGCCCGAACCCGTGCTGGTTGGGGCATTGCAGTTGGTATTTGCTGATGTAGTCTGTTAGCTGATCTGCCACAATCTTCTCAGGGCCTTGGATGGGGGAGGAGAGGACTGAAATCAGCCTGTAATTGGGCACATTGGTCTTGTCCCCACTTTTGTGGACAGGAGTGACCAGCGCTTGCTTCCAGGTGGCAGGGAATTGTGCCAGGGTCAGGGATTTATTGAATAGTTTTGTAATAGGCTTGATGAGCAGATCAAGAGTTTGAGACACCAGCTTCATGTCTACTCCATCGCTACCCATTCTGGTCTTCCCTAGCACTTTTTTTTATGTAGAATGCTGCTTACTTTATAGTAACTCTCTTGAGATAGAAGGTGGGGTGAGAGGTACTGGGTGCTTTGTCATCTGAGGGAACTTTGGCAGGGTGTAGGTAGTCAGGACGGAGTATTGTGCTTAGATCTTTGAAGGCAGAGCTGAAGAACTCTGCGATGAGGCATGAGTCTGTGGTAGTAGAGCTGTTAATGTGGAGCAGCTGTGGGTTTCTCTTTTTATCTTCCCCCAAGAGATTCTTTATGTTTCCCCAGAACCTTTTGCTGTCACTCCAGCTTTTATCGAGCAGTTCCTTGTGGTGATCTGCTTTAGCCCTCTGTATTACATGTGTGCAGTGATTTCTAGCTGCCTGGTACAGCTGGTGGTCATAGTCTTTACCCGAGGCCCTGGCTTTTAAGCAGAGGTTGTCCCTCCCCTTCATCACGGCTGGAGCTCACCTGTGATCCAACCATTAGTGGTCCCCTGCACTTTCCTCCTTTTTAATGGCATGTATTGGTCCTAAATATTGTTGACTCCATCAGTGAAGTACTTCAGGGCCTGGTCCAGGTCTGGCAGTGTGTCAATGGGTGCCCAGTCATGGCAGGATAGGGCATTTTTAAGCAATCCTAAATTACTTATTTTCAGGATCCTGCTCTGTATAGTGATGGGGGGGGCTGTTTTTGAACTTATTTGACCATCTAAGGGTGACAGGGGAGTGGTCGCTCAGTGTATCTGGTAGCACCTTGTCCTCAGATATTCATGATGGTGGAGTTTGTGAGGATCCGGTCAATGAGAGAGCTCTTGCCTGTCTTGTGGTTCCTTCTGGATGGTTCCGTGACTAGTTGTGTGAGGTATGTGCTTGCCACAGTATCCTTGAATGGCGTGGAGTTGTCGCTTTCCCAGTTTATATTGAAATCCCCTGCGATAATTAAATCACTATCCTTAGGTAGGGAAGCCACTGCATCCAGGACCTTGGGCACACTGTCCCATGATGTTTTAGGGGGGATGTAGGTTGATGCAATAGTCAGTGTCTTACCCAGCTGTCCAACTTGTATTTTCACGACACGGAGCTCGTGGTCTGTGGCCATCCTGGAGATATGGAGGACAAAGCGATGGAGGGAGTCTTTCGTGTAGATAAGACAGCCCCCACCCTTCTTGCCATGCCTGTCGTTTCTGAATACCTGGTATCTAGGTAGCACTATTTCACTGTTTTTTTATATTGCCTGTCAGCCAAGTCTCAGTTAGGCATGTTATGTCTGGCTTGTGTTGGGCCAGCCAGGCCTGCAATTGTGTAAACTTTACTGTTAGGCTGCAAATATTCATTGCAGCTATTGTCAGGCCCTTTGTCTTGATACCCATATGGGTAGCAGTGGAGGGCCAGGATTTGGGTTCACATTCCCAGATAACAGGAGAAGCATTAGGATAAGTTTCCTCGCTGTGATGCAGAGGGTTACAGAGATTCGTGGCTTGCGTTTCCTTATTTTACCTTGGAAAGGCTTCTCCACTTTCTGAGGGGTGTGTGTGAGAGGTGGTAGCCTGGTGGAGCCATGGAGTGTGTCGGATGCATTCTCCGCTGTTGTGGTCCCATTGTAATAGGACTGCTGGTATGTTCCCTCTTTGGAGGTTGCTCCTGGTACTGTTAGCCCATGGCCAGTTCTGAGGCAGCGTTTTGGGTAGACTGAAGAGGGGCGGGTGACCTGAAGGGCACCTGGGCCCACTGACCCAATTGTGATAGCAATGAGTAGGAGAGCAGTGCAGCTCATGTTGTTTGTTGTTGTCAAGGGTTAGGTTTGGAATTAGGCAGATCAGAAGACTAAAACGTATGGCGGAAATACCACACAAATACTATGATGAAAACTTAGTTCAGGGACAGAGGATTCAACACAGTAAATGAGACTTAAAGAGTTAAGATTAACACCAACAAGTGTTGGGCCCTATAACTGCATTCTGTATCTTTAAGGGGAGTTGCAATATTAGTGACAGGGGAGGATGAAGATTGCCTAGGGGTGGTGACGCTGGGGAAGGGAGAGTATTTAATAAAGGCTGGAGGGGGGTGGGCGAAAAAAATTTAGGCAGGAAGGAGAGAAAGTGAAACAACAATGGGTCTATTTGCAGGGCATAGCTACAATTGTGTCACAAATGAAACATGGTCTACACAAAGAAGTGTTGGTCATACTGAAGGATTACGGCCAGTTGTGCAAGCAAACACTAAAGTTATATGGTAACAGGATTGCGACTTAAGTGACGCCACTTAATCATGCCTCATCCTGTCCAGGCCTGAGCCACAGACAACAAACACTACTTGGAAATAATAAATAACAGAAGAAAGAAACAAGTATAAATAATTACAAATAATAATAATAGTGCGGTAACATAGTACATATGAGCTGGGGGTTGGGGGGGTGGAGTGCCCCCACACAAGAAACAAACAGTGGTAATAACAAATATAAAGGTAGAATTTGGAAACAATAAATAATAGTGTGGCAACATAGTACGTATGACCTGGGGGGATGTCGGGGTTGGAGCACCCCCACAGAAGAAAGAAACAGTGGTAGTAATAACAAATATAAAGTAAAGGTAGAACTTGGAAACAATAAATAATAGTGCGGCAACATAGTACATAGGACCCAGGGGGTGGCAGGGTGGAGCACCCCCACAGAAGAAAGAAACAGTGATAATAGTACCAATTTAAAGTAAAGGTAGAAAATGCAGAAAAATACATGAATTAAGCTGCGTTTGATGTCTCAAGCACTCTAATCATGAGTGAATATCCCCTCATCTCGCTGACTGCAGCATCATATTTTCTGTATTTTTGCGAGTTCCAGTCAACTTAGATAAAAGATTTGACTGCATTAAGTATGGTATCTGCTTCATTTATTTATGGTCTGGTTTGCCTTTCAGGCAGTATGTATTGTGTGTATAGCATCTCTGCTGTTTTTCACTCACTTGTGCATTGCTATGAGACACATTACCGAGCAGTCTCTAAAAGCAGCATTGTGAAGCGATCGGGCCATAATCCTTCAGTATCTTCGAAGTGTTCACAAAATGCTGCATCACTTTAAGCTTAGTTACTGATCCAGGGTACAGTACCACTGGACCTTAAAACAAAGAGAGCTGTAATACTTTAAAACCTGAAAAACCTGCACTCCAAAGGATTGTGGACTGCAAACAACCCTCAAGTGCAAAACTGCTGTAAACAGGCTTAGATTCACATTTAAGTTAGCATTCACAGGAGAGTTTGGAGAAACTTAACCAGTACCAGAATCAGTAAATAAAATTAGCATAAAGTCCAAAAGGAATAGAAGTAGCAAAGAATTTAAAAAGTGTAGCAGCCAATCAGCAGGCAGAGCCGATGGATCCGGCCAGTCAGCGTGGATATGCCAGAAGTTTCAGCAGTGTACCTTGAGTCTGGTGGTCTGCGGGCAGTACAGCAAGGAGGCAGCTGGTGAACAGAGGGAACCCGCCGGGATGCTTGCAGCAGCAGAGGCACCCTTGTCAGGTGCGACGCTTTGGTCTGGAGGTCTGCTGGCAGTACAGCGAGAGGCAGCAGCCGGGTGGACAGAGGGGACCCACCAGGCTGCTTGCAGCAGCAGAGGCACCCTTGTCAGGGGTGAAGCTTCGGTCTGGTGGTCAGCAGGCAGTACAGCAAGGAGGCAAGTAGTGGACAGAGGGGACCCACCGGGCTGCTTACAGCAGTAGAGGCACCTTTGTCAGGGGTGAAGCCCAAGTACTGCCATGGGCCATTTGAAGTGGCCCAATGTATGTTTCTAAACTGCATGGGCCATTCAGAGTGGCCCAAGTGTACACTGTTTGCTTTTTATTGAACATTTAAAACATTTAATTTCAGTTCAAATGTGAATGACTGGAAGGTACTTGACACTTCACCGTTACAAACAATACCATTCATTCTACTGTGGTGAATTTTGTTTTGATGTAATCACAGTTTAAAAAGCAACCCCAGAATTCCAAAAGAATTAAGCAGAGAACTAGTGACACCACTGACTACCCTTTATAATAAATCATGGGAGGATGGTGTGGTATCTGAGGACTGGAAGAAGGGTGATGTGATTCCCCTTCACAAAAATGGGAGCAAGACAGAGGCAGGAAACTACAGACCTGTCAGTTTGACCTCTGTGGTAGGAAAAGTGATGGACTCACTTCTGAAGGAAAGAATTGTTGAGTACCTAGAGGCCAGTGGGGCACAGGACCCAAGGCAGCATGGGTTCACAGCGGGAAGGTCATGTCAGATGAATCTAATTGATTTCTTTGACTGGCTGACCAAAGTAGTAGACCAGGGAGGGGCTGTGGACATGGCCTACCTAGACTTTAGCAAGGCACTTGACACAGTCCAACACAAAAGATTAGTAGTCAAATTAACCAGCCTTGGAGTGAGTTCCAGGGTGGTAGCCTGGGTAAAACATTGGCTGAACATCAGGACACAGAAGGTAATTGTAAATGGAGTCCACTCTGAAGAACGAGGGGTTACTAGTGGGGTACCGCAGGGTTCAATACTGGATCCAGTCCTTTTTAATGTCTTTATAAGTGACACTGCAGAGGGACTGGAAGGAAAAGTATGCCTCTTTGCAGATGACACAAAGATCTGCAACAGGGTTGATACACAAGGAGGCGTGGAAAGGATGAGAAGGGACTTGGCAAGGTTGGAGGAATGGTCAGAAGTATGGCAGTTTGGATTCAATGCAAAGAAGTGCAAAGTAATGCACCTGGGAAACAAAAACCCAGGGGAAGATTACACAATTGGGGAGGGCAGTAACAACAACAAAAATGGAAAGGGACCTGGGGGTAATCATATCAGATGACCTTAAGGTTGGCAAGCAACATGAGAAGGCGGTAGGGAGTGCTGGGGGGATACTGGGATGTATAGGGAGAGGCATCACCTGCAGAAAACAGGAAGTTGTTATCCCCCTGTACAGACAGTTGGTGAGACCCCATCTGGAGTACTGCATCCAGTTCTGGAGACCCCATCTCCGCAAGGACATAGACAGGATGGAGGCAGTTCAGAGGAGGGCAACTAAAATGGTGCAGGGTCTGCAAGAGAAGCCATACGAGGAGAAGCTAAAGGAGCTTAATATGTATACCCTTGAGGAAAGGAGGGAGAGAGGGACATGATAAACGTTAAAGTACCTCAGTGGAATCAACAAAGTCAAGAGGTAGCATCTTTCAGAAAAAGAGATGTGCAAGAATAAGGGGACACAATTTGAAGATAGAGAGGCGGCTCAGGGGCAAGTGAGGAAGTATTTTTTCACAGAGAGGGTGGTGGACGCATGGAACAGCCTTCCTGAGGAGGTTGTGGGGTCCAAAACTGGGGGAGAATTCAAGAATGCATAGGATAGACATAAGGCAATTTTTGTGGGGGGGGGTAGGAAGAAATAGGCTGTTGGTTAAATAGGATCTGCAGCTTATCCTCTAGGTAGGGAAATGGGCAGACTAGGTGGGCCAAGCGGTCCTTATCTGCCGTCAAAGTCTATGTTTCTATGTTTCTATGTAACATTCAAAACTGTTTTTCTAGCTCTCAGAATGCTCCTTCGGATTGCCTGATGCAGCACCTTTGAGATGCTTGGAATGAATGTCAGCTCACAATACATTGAGCTCCACTCTGTGCAGAGAAGCATGCTGATTGCTCAAAATGGCAGTGTTTTTGTGCATGGTTAGAATTATTTTTTAATCTCAATACAGACTCTTTTCTTGTTGATTTAACTGGTTTGTATTCCGAACTTTATGTTGCATTGGATTTGCAGATTTACAGCAACCTAACTGCATGCTACAAGACCTAGCAATCTTGCATATTTTTTCTCTTTGTTCCTCTTGCTAGCTAGTCTATTTTCACTCCCTCTTCCCACATAAAAAAATTGCAACATAGTATAGATCTCATATCTGACCAGCGCCAGCAGCAAATGTTGTGCCCACTGCTAGCCTGATTGGTACTTTTGTAAACCAGTCCATGACATTTGGTATTTTCATTGCTATGCAGATTGAGACTGGCACCCATTTTACTTCTATCAGTCTTTGATCAAGCTCTTAATGAGAAAACTAGTATACTTTACAGGTTGGTCTGTTTTATTGTATTTTTTTTTCCTATTCAAAGGGGTTACTGAATTCCTGTTCTGTCCTTTACAAGGCTATAAATATGGCAGCATCTTGCTGGCTAAGAAATTCCTGTCAGTCAGTTTGTTTTGAAAATGTGTTGATGTTTTTGAGCAGTCACTTTACTGCTGTAAAAAAGTATGTCTAAATCAATATACATGCTTGTGTAACATTTGATCGAGGTTTCTGTATCATCTACAGCCTTTTGGTGAAAAAGATTGTAGTTTCCCTCTCATGCTATGATCCTTCCTGCCCCTTTTTCCCTCCCTTACTCTTCCTTGGTGATCGATGACTGAGCATGTATTTTCTTTTATTTATTTATTTATTTATTCATTTGTAAGAATCAGTTTACAACCTTTGAGCCAGCGGCTCGTTTCCAAAGGTACTTCGTCACATAAAGACATACATTGTGTTTATGGTTACATAGCATAGATTTGCAAAACAATAGGCGTTCAACAGAGGTGCCATGTCACACTGTTTTACAATGGCAATTATTCTGAAGTTGTACATTTGTAAGTCGTCAATGCCTATACTGTAAATTATAGATCAAGGGAGCGCTCCCAACCAATCGGAGCACTCCTTTCTCCTACATGTGAGACACTTTTATTCAGTGAAGAGTGTCTCATGTGCAGATGCCCTGGAAATGGGCATGTTCTCGGAACAAGTTTTATTTTAAATATATTGTTGATCACTCAGCTTCACTTTGCTGTTCTCACTCCAGCTGAAGGCACATGAAACCACTCTTATACAGCAACAAGTGGCTGCGGGGATGTATTAACATATATCAAAATGCTTTGAGGGACTCTTGTGTTTGCTGCTCATTTGCTTTCCTGCCCTGTGGGTTATTTTCAGTATTTCAGTATTGTCGCTATTGTGAACACATTTCATCACTACTAATTTTTCCTGTGTACTTCCTTTTTACTGTTATTTGTATTTATTTATTTAAGGTATTGTAATCCAAGATGGAATAAATAAAAATAAATAAATTTACACACCAAAAAAAAAAGCGCGGTTTTCGGTCCCACTTGAAAAATGCATACTGCCTCTAATAACTACCATCTGTCCCCATGGTGATGCACCACCTCTCTGGAGTCCTAACTCCACATTTAAGTATATGCAGCAGAGCCAGGCCAGTATTCTCGCTTTTCCCTGTAAGGGTTTGGGGCTCAGTAAGAAGAGTTGGTGCTGGGGAGGAGTGGAGGTCAGTGGGCCACAGCCAGTGTTTGAATTATGATAGGAATGCTGTCTTGCTTTGTTTCAGATCTCAGGGGCAGTAGCTGTAGTAGCCAAGCACTGTGTCCTGTTCTGGATGGGATGGTCATCGGTAGATTTGCAGGTAAACAAAAGTAAATTGTTCAGGCTCTGTCAGTTCTGGCCATTCGGTGAAGATTATAGGTTACAGAAAAAAAAAGTGCAGTTTTCAGTTCCACTTTGAAAATGCATATTGCCTACCTTCTTTCTCCACTGTAAAGCACCACCTTTTCAGACCCCCATTCAACTATAGATTGTCCACTGATCTTGATATAGGACATCATCCCATCTCTAACACCTAGTCCCTTGTAAAAACAATTTATTTTATTTTTTTTTGCAAATTATTGATTTTCCTTCGTGGTGTGCCTTTTAGTAAAAACCGAAGGCTTAGAATAGATGCATAGCATGCACAGGTGGTGCCAGCAGTAGTATGTGGGAGCCCAGCAGGGGGAGTGAGATACGAGGTGGGCTAACTCCATTGGCAAGATAGAGCAGATCACAGTGGCGTTGAGAAAAACGCAACAGCCAAAGGGTGAACAGCAGACTCCAGTGCTGCTCACTCTGTTGCCACAGGGTAGATAGCAGAGGTCAGGGTTCTAACTCCATGTCTAAATACGTGCATCAGTGCCAGGCCAGTGTTCTTGCTCTTTCCCTGTAAGGGTTTGGGACTTACTAAGAAGAGTTGGTGCTGGGGAGGAGTGGAGGTCAGTGGGACACAGCCAGTGTTCGAATTATGATAGGAATGCTGCCTTGCTTTCTTTTGAATCTTGGGGGCAGTAGCTGTGGTAAGCAAGAATTTTGTCCTGGATGAGATGGTCATCCATAGCTTTGTGGAAGAACAAAAATAAACTGTCTTGGATAGTTCAGGCTCAGCCAGCTCTGGACATCTGGTGAAGACTATAGGTTATAAATTCTGAGTCCTCTCATACGCCACAACTCTCATAAATAATTCTAGCACTCACTTTTATTGATGACCAACCTACCCTGCCTGCCCTTATAGAAACAGAGATAGGTGCCCTATGCAGATCAGCCTTTACAGATGCCATGGGAATCTTCATGTCTAGAAAAAGTTAGCTGCTGCTTTAAAACTCTGTTTTATTTATAACATAGGCATACTGTCTAAATAAATGTTCTGGTCGGACCACTTTCTGGGACTTGGAGGGAGCATATGGAGTTAATGTGAATTCTAGATAGCCGGGAAGGGATGAGGTTTTGTTAACAAAAACAAACAAAAAAAAAGCTTACAGATGATATAGTAAGCAAATAAATGAAGAGTGAAGAGCCTCATAAAATTAGAGCTCCAGCGGTGTCTGTTGTGCTGGATGTGTTTTAGTGAATAAAACAAGGTCCTCAGCATTGCAATTCTTGTAATTAGCAGTACACAACAGTTTTTGATGGGAACATTTATTCAGGAACAAGACTCCATTGTGATTTCTGTTTGGGAAACTGTGCAACATAATTTGCTTAACCACTTACTGCAGTCTAAGATAAACAACGTGCACAGCTATCAGATTTCTGTAATTTCAACTCGGAACTGGGCCCATTTAAGTGTACCATTTCCATTTTTATTTATGTTCAATGCTCTGAGGGTGGAGGTTGCTCTGCAGGGCAGGATAGTGCAGAGTTAGCGGCCCATTTCCTAAAGAAGTCTTTGGTAACCCAAAACATCTCCATATCCTCCTATCCTACCACACAGCCCCCTCTAAACTGCAGAGCAGAAACATAATATTTGAAAATAGCAGGCTATGCTTTTTATGTGTGTCCAGATTCCAGATATGATCTTAATTTACAAAAATCAGATAACTCTACAGTTGCACTTTTTTTACTGACTGTATTTTAAAGGGAGTTCTTTGCATAAAAATCAGGATCCATTTTGAATGCTGGACCCTTCATTTGAGGAATAATTAATCTGCACATTTTCTTGGCAGTGTAATGGAAATAAATGATTGGTGTGTGAAAAGATTTTCAAGTGTTCTATTTCAAACCAAATATCTGTGGTCAGTAATATTAAAATGCCTAAACTGCCTGAATCTGCAGTAGGCAGATAATGCCATGCATCCTTAATATGCACCTATTCAAAAATATGAAATATCTGACAGCTTTATTGTCTAGACCTGCAAAGAGGATGATGAGTTCATAGCAAGTAAATAGTCAGTTGTGTGAGGAAATCATATAAAGAGAATTAACTTGCAGTTACTTCATCTGCAGTTGCAGATGTACTATAAACACTCACAAAGAGCATCAGCAGAACATCTTCGTTTTACGCTGTGATCTACTGTATATTCATGTAGCTGTTTGCCAGGGCTGTATGAGTTTTACTTACCCTGTATTTCATGAAGCAGTTTCTCAGTTTTATTTATCATTATACAATGGACATAGAAATTAAGCACAAATCCTCTAAACCCATTGGCTACCTGGCACTCTTCTCCCGTTGTAAAAGCTACAATCACCCCATGGGAAGAGGTGCCAGGCAGCCACATCTCTAAAACCCATCCGACCCCTGAAATTGCCAACCAAAGCTGCCTTATTGAACCCCACTAAACTGCCGTGTACCGCAGCTGACCGCGAAATTCAAACAGACTTGATTTTTAAAATTTCACCGCTCCACAAACTAAGATGCCAGGCAGCCTCTCGAGCCATCACTGTTGGTAAATCACTGCGAGACCCATCTCGGTCCACACGTCCTGACATCTTTGTCACTCGCTTACACACCCCGCTTCACAAAATAAAAACTGCCAGTCATTAAAAAAACTAAAACAAATAGATACCTCATTCGTCTTAAGACGAAACCCTAGAAACAGCAGACTCACGAAAATCCAACACGAGAGAATTCTGCCTGCAATGTGCTCCCCATCTCCTTTCCGGCATCTCAACTGGATCCTCGCTCACAACCTGGCCCCCCAAAACACACTGCAACCAAGAATCATGAAGCAAAAGTGTGCATGCTCAGTAGCAATGTGGCTACAGCAATCAGAGAGTATTTTTTTTTCCACCGAAACAAAAACCACAGTAAAAATTGGCTAAAATAGGGAAAAAAAACTTTTACTTATTATTTTCTATGTGCCCAAAAAGAACATTGTATAATCGCAATATGCCACATCAGAAGAGTGATGCCAGGATTTATCACGCCAGGTATGGACACTTGGCTGCACCTCATGGCCAAACAACACCCCAGGGCATGGATAAATCCTGGCATCACCAACACCTTCTTGTGGTATACTGCTTAATTTTCTTGTTTTACTGTACTCCAAATTCAGCACTACCCTACAAGAGTGGCTTATAACACACTAGCAAAGGCAACACTTTAAAAGTGTTTCATGGATTGCGGGTTAAAAGAATGCTAAAATATTAATAGTTACATGAATACCATAGGTCCATGAATACAGGCCAATAAGACAATACAGTTCATAGGTTCGCAGTGCTAATTCAAGTTCAGGAGCCCAAGACCTATTGTGAACTCACCACCTATTATAGGTGGTAAAGATATTTATCAATCCCCATATAGTCATCCAGTTTTACTTTAAAGGAATTCATAATTTCACTGTCCACAATATTTCTTGTCAGGGCATTCTAGGATTGTACTATTCTCTGTGTATAAAAGTTATAGCTTTTGTGAGTATCGTTAGTGTCACCCTTTAATTTTAGGTGGTGAGTTCTTGTAGTGTTAGGCCCAATATACCCAACCAGTCCAATGGTTTCCACCAGGAATTCATCTTGAACAGCTTTATAAGTGAAACAGAGATCCTCCTCTGAGTCTTCTATATTCCATGGAATACAGATGGAGTTGTTTTAGCCTGCTCCCATAATTGAGATTACCCATGTTATGAACTCATTTGGTGGTTTTCCGCTGAACTCCCTCCACTAGTTTATTTTCTCTAACTGTGGATAGAGCACAGAAAGGTGCACAGTAGTCCATATAAGGCCTTACCAGGCTGGTATACAGTAGAATCAAAACATATGGGGCCCTACTCTTTATGTTTTTTAGAAATCACCCAATAATTCCACGGCATTTTTTTTTACAGTGACATTTGGATGGGAATCAAATTTTAGTTTATTGTTTATGGTTACTCCCAAATCTTTTTCACTGTCAGTTACAGTTAGTTCTATGTTATTTATTTTGCAAATAAATCACTGATTATTGCACCCAAGATGCATCACTTTGCACTTTTTTTCATTGAAAATCAATTTGTGGGAAAAGGCCCACTGTTTTAACTTGTTTAAGTTATCTTGGAAATGATATGCATTCTGCAAGTCATTAATTATGCTTCCTAATTTGCAATCATCTGCATATTTAGCTGCCCATGCATTTTCTCCACTAGCATCGTGGAGATAAGAATATTAAAGAGAGTTGGTCTCAAGGCAGACCCTTGTGGGACTCTGCTCGTTACATGATCCCAAGATAATGAATTATCACCTTATTACCACCTGTTTTTTTCTATTGGACAGCCAAGAACTGATCCACTGGATAATGTTATTATGTATTTTTAGCTTAGTTAGCTGTTCAATCAAAACACTATGACACACACTGTCAAACACTTTTGAAAAGTCTAAAAATATGTTAGCAACAGAACAACCTTTGTCAGAGCAGTGCTAACTGGTTTGAAAAAGTTTAGTAGATTTGTGAGACAGGATCTCCCAGTAACAAATCCATGTCGATGAATATCAGTATGCCCATTTCGTAAGATATGATTCATTATATGTTGCTGAAGTAGCTTCTCTAACAGTTTGCACACAACTGATGTCATATTTATTGGCCTAAAGTTGCTTATTATTTTCTTGCTTCCAGATGTATGACTTGGAGTTACATGGGCTACAGTCTATTCTGGTGGTATTTTCCCCTCTTTAATAGACGTATTAAACAGTAGTGTTTTTGGTCCCATGATGTGATATATAATTTCTTCAAGAAAGTTTGGATGTATACCACCTGGACCAGCAGAGCTATTTTGTTTTAGATTGCTTATGGCTTCAAATACAGCTGTAGAATCGAATTGGGGAAAATCATCTTTTAGATTTATTCGATTGCCTGTCCTGTTATTCTGATCTGTGAAGATACTAAGGAAGTATTGATTAAATGCCTCAGTTGTATCAGCCTCATTACTAATTACACCCTTTGTACTTTCAATTGGTCCAATACTTTCCTGACTATCTTTTAAAGATCCAATATAATTATAGACGGTGTTAGTTGCTAATTTTATTTCCATATCTCTCTTAGTTTTCTTTATCTCTCTTTTGGTTTTGTTAGATATCTTCTTAAAGGAATTCCAATTCTCTATTGTAGAATTTTTTTTTTGTATTTACTAGAGAGTTTCTTCTTTTGTTTTATCTTTTTTTTTATTTAGTTGTTTAACCAGGAGTAGCACACTAAGCTAAAGGCTTTTTTTTTTTTTTTTTTTTAGGTGTGACATGGGAGCACAGGAAAGTTAAGTAAACTGCTTAGTGTCACACAGTATACAAGCGGAAGCTGAAGGATTTAAACACAGGTCTAGTCTGTTGGATGTCACCAGATTTGCAGCTCAGAGCCTTAAACCACTGCACTATACTGCTTCCCTACGCTATACTGTGTCCATTTTTTGGATACCTTTTCTCCACCATATTGGTGCCCTACATTTTTAAGGTATTTTTGTCTGTGTAATAACCCAATTAGTGATACAGTATTGTGGATTGTTCGTAATTATATTATTGATGTCCATCGCCCCCTTTTTACGGAGATCTCCTTTCCAGTCCCACCAATCAAGATAATGCCTTATATTGTCATAATCAGCCTTGAAAAAAATCCTGCATCATTGTTTTACTGTGGATGTTCTGTTTTGTAATGTCTAAATCTACCAGTACAATCTTGTGGTCACTGTCACCCAGAGGTACAGAGATATCTGGTTCGGATATTCCAGAAGTGATGCTTGTAAGAACCAGGTCTAATATTCTCATTCCTGGTTCAACCTTGTTTATCCGACCTCCGAAAATCCAGACCTCCCAATCTAATAAACCAGTACTGTGTCCCCCACTATTATTGATGTCAGCCATTTCACACAGTAGCCTGCCTTTTTTTTTACATCAGAAAGTAACTTTGTGGCTGTTTTCAATTGCCACAGTTAAGGAGCATACAGCAAGTACAGTACTGATCAGTGATCTTACTAAGCACTTAATGAGGTGCTTAATGAGGTGTGGCTGTCATCTCAATATAGCCAGTGTTCAATGCTTAGTTAGGTATGCTTCAGTGCTTGATGTGTTTTACACTGCTGAAGAGTACAGAACTGTTGTTCCTTTTGAAATGGAGTCCCCATATCCATCTGGTGAAAGAAAATGATTAGCGCTTACCATGGCTCAGAAGCTGCTGATTGTTGAAAGACTGAAGAACTGTGAGTGTGCGGTGGCACTGGTTCAGGAATACAGAGTCAGCAAATCAATGATTAGCAACATTAAGCAAGCAAAGGAGAAGTTGGAAGACTTTTCTATTTGCATGGAGATGGCTGCAGGTTTGGATGAAGGAAAGATAAGTGGAGCTACAAAGATGAGCAGCAGGATGTTGCAATATACACATGGCTCCATCAGGAGCATGAAAAGGGAACCCCAATTTCTGGTCCCTTCCAATTCCATTCAAGACTTGGGATCAGTGGTCCATTCTCAGCCAGTGAGGGGTGGCTGGATCAGTTTAAGAGAAGGCATGGAACTTGTCATCTTAGGTTGTGTGGTGAAAGACTCAGTGCCATGGATGATGATGTAGAGCCTTTCATCAATCAGTTGTCAAACACTATTGAGCAGGAAGGACTGAAGCCAGAACAAGTGTTCAATGCAGATGAAACTGGCCTTTTTTGGCGAGACTTTCCAGAGCATACACTGGTAAATGGGTCAGATAAAGATGCTCCTGGCATAAAAAAGCAGAAAGATAGGTTGACTGTCCTTGGTTGTGTGAATGCTGCTGGGCACAAACTAAGGCTTGCAGTGGACATGAAATCAAGGGTTCCTAGAGGATTCAAACATATGAGCATGGCATCCCTCCCAGTGCAGTACAAGGCACAGAGAAGTGTGTGGATGACCACAGAAATTTTTTTCTAATTGATTTTCTAATCATTTTGTGCCACATGTTAAGCAGTACCTATGGTTGAAATTGCTAATCCTAAAAGCTCTCTTATTAGTGGACAATTCACTCGCACACCCGAAAATTTCTGATGTGCACACAAGGGTGGGGGGTGATATGCTGCATGTTTCTTCCTCCTCACACCACTTCCAAGTTGCAACCATGTATTCATTGGGTCTTGGAAATTTTGAAGAGAGCTTATAGAAAAATCTGCTTCAGACAATGTTAGTGAGTGATAACCATGACACACCTCTGGGCCATATCATTTATTTTTATTTTATTTATTGAAATGTTTCACCAGGAAGACACACTGAGCAACAAGTTGCTCATCTCCCGGTGTGACCTGGAGGGTAGGGGAACATGAGGATAGTTTACAGAGATTTGGTACACAATATAGATGCACAATTTGATTACATTCAATAAAGTGAGCAGGCTATACAGAAGTACCAAAAAGGAGGAATGCTAAACAGGTATGAACTAGATGGATACAATGCTAACAGTTTTGAACTAGATAGATACAATAGCACAAATAACATTTGACAAACACTTGGGGGGGACATAGCTTTGTAGTTGGAAAATGGCTGAATAGCGACAAGGAGGACTGAACTAGGGCAAGATTGTGAGGAGAGACACAGAACAAAAATGTGCAAGGTGTAACAAAAGTGCAAGGTTGACTATAAGTGCATTAGAGATTAGGGGTTGGCCAACTAACTAGGGCTAGGTGAGGAGGGAGGGAGGGAAAATAGGGTGGATGGATGGGGGGCATATATGTGTGTAGGCAGAGAGCAGGGGGGATTTGGAGGTGGGGAAGGCCGTGGCCTGACCCCTCCAGTATGCTGGGGGATCCTGCCTACACAAGGCAGAGATCAAGCATGACAGGAGGGAAGCAGGCTGTAGGCAGTGAGAGTTAAAGCATGTCAGGAAGGAAGAGAGGGGGGGAAGAGAAGGGTCTTCCAGGGCCTGGCCCCTCCAGTAAGCTGAGGACCCTGCCTGTACAAGGCAGAGGTAGAGCATGAAATTAAGGAAGCAGGTTGTAGGCAGTAGAGGCAGAGTATGACAGGAGAGAAGTAGGTGTTGATGGGGAGTAAGCTTCAGAATAGAGGGAGGTGAGAGAAGAGGGCCAAGACCCAGTCCTTATAGGATATAGAGAGAAGGGTGGGGTTTTTAGGTTGTTGGTGTAGGGAGAGGGTAGGGGCAAGCACTGATAACAGCTTATAGTAGGATCATTTTGAATCTTAGAAGAGGACAAGGGAAGGCATGTAGGGGAGGAAATAGGGAGGAAGGGGAGGCAGGCAAGTAGATCAGATGGGAAAGAGGTGGAGACAGAACATGGGCAATTGCATGGGTATGGAAAAAAGGGGTGGAGTATGTAGGGTTTAGAGGTGGGAGTTAGGGAGGGTCATAGCAGGAACAGCTATGGGCAAGGACGTTTTTGACAGTAGAACTGATGGAATAGAAGGAGGATGAGTGACAAATTTGAGGAGGAAGGGAATTCCACATTTCCGGGAGGCGGTGGAAGTAACCAGATTGACTGATGAGGGTGGCTCAGCAGGGGACCACCAGAGTTCGAGAGTCGGTTGATCTGAGGGAGTGTGAGGGGTTTATAAAAGAGGGGGAGGAGTAGGAAGGGAGTTCTCTCAGCCAATGCTTGGAGGTGAATTTGGTGCAGTGGGAGAGTCATCTATTTGTAAGGAAGGGGAAGGATAGAGCATGACAGAGATCACAGTGCTGGATGTGGGAGGAAGCATCAAGGCCAAAACAGCAGAAGGAGTTAAAGAAGGTATCCAATCTGGCCAGGGAGGACTTGGGAGCAGCACTGTAGACTATGTCACAGTGGTTGAAAATGTGCAAAATTATCTTCTGAACAAGTTCGAGCCTAGCCATAGGAGGGATGCCACTATGGTTCCTGAACAGTGCACCAAGCTTTGGGCATAAATTGTTTCTGGATGGCATCGATATGTCTGGAGAAGTTTAGGTGTTGGTCCAGCCAAACACCTAAATACCTGAAGGAGGATATGTCCTCAAGTACAGTCCCATCAAGAGTGTGGAAAGTGGGCAGGGAGGGAAGCCTAGAGAGTCTCTGCCTTGTGCCAATGGACATGCAGACAGTCTTCTTGGCATTAAGAAAAAGTTGATGGTTAACAAACCAGAGCCGAACTTTGTCGAAGTCATGCTGCAAGTTGGATGCAATCTCAGCAGGGCTTGAGCCAGATGCATACAGGACCGTATCATCGGCGAACATGTGTATGGTGGAGACTGGTGAGCAGGTGGATGGAAGGTCATTTAGGAAGATGGAGAATAATAAGGGCCCTAACAATGAGCCCTGCGGAACACCAGTTCTAATTGGGAGGGAAGGGGAAATGGATTCAGAGATCTTGACTGATTGTGTTCTACCAGTGAGGTAGGCCATGAACCATTTAGTGGCTGAGGGGGATAGACCAGCTGTTGAGAAGGAGTCTAGGAGAAAGGACAGGTAGACAGTGTTGAAGGCCTTGGCCAGGTCTACAAAAATGGCTGAGGTGATTTGTCCATTGTCCATCCCTCTAGGGATAGAGTCAATGAGCTGATGTAGGGAGGTGGCAGTGGAGTGATTTTTCCTGAAACCAGATTGGAAAGGGTGAAGTAGGAGGTGTCAGTTAGATATGAGGTAAGCTGGGAGAGGACTAGGTGTTCTTGAAGTTTAGCTAGGGCAGGAAGGAGAGAGACAGAGTGGTGGGTACTAGAGGAGGAAAGGTCACTGCCTTTGGGAATGTGGAGGACCACAACATGTTTCCAAGGGGAAGGGACTGAGGCAGTTAAAAATGAGAGGGTTAGAATAAGAGAGAGTGTGTAGGCAATAGAACAGGCAGAGAGAGAGAGAGGAGTTTAGCGTCTAAGCCATCTGGGGAAGAGCCTTTAGAAGGGTTCATAGTGAGGAGGGCTCTTAGGGTGTCATTTGAAGAGACTGAAGCAAAGGAGAAAAGGGGATAGGGGGAAGAGGGAGACCATTGGAGGGTGGAGAGGATGGAAGGAAGGTAGGGAGGGATTTCAGTAAATCAGTAGCACATGAGGTATAACAGGAGACGGAGTTAAATTCGGCAGCTGCATCACCTGGGTCATCCACAAGGGTGCCATATATCTTAAGCACAGGTGGGGGTGGATGGGACAGTGGGGTAAAGAGGGCATGGACCACCTTCCAGAAGTTGGAAGGGCAATTTATGTTTGTAAGGAAGGCAGCTTTCAAATATTCTGATTTGGCTAGCCTTGTAGCCGAAGTACAGGCATTTCAGAGTTTGTGGTAAGACATGAGATCACTAGGAAGCTGTGTAGCTTTATGGTGTTTCCATGCACAATCTCTTACTCTGAGATAGGCCAAATGTTCTGGGTTAATCCAAGGTGAGCGATTTCCCCTAACCCTGGTTTGTTTGAGAGGGCCAAAGGCATTCCAATTTCCTAGGGAATATGCTTCAAAAATAAGCAAGGGCCCTATCAACCGATGGGATGTTGGTTAGTGGGGACCAGTCAGAGAAGGCTAGGCTGCACAGGAGAGGTTCTAATTTTAAGGATTTTTAAAATTGTATTTGCAGGGTTTTATGCTAGAATTTGGGGCTATGAATTTTTCTGATTACGAATACTTGATTGTAGTCACTGAGCATGTCAGGAAGGATACCAGAGGTGGTGACTCTGTGGGGGTGGGAGATAAGAGTCCAGCCAAGTAGGGTGTGATTTTGTGTCTTATGGTTGGGGCGAGTGGGTTCCAATATTAGCTGTGTGAGGTTGAAGGCACCAATTGTATTTCTTGTATTGGTTGTTGTTGGTGACAACCAATTTAAATTGAAGTCACCTAGGATGTATAGCTCCCTAGAGCAGGAGAGGGATGTGATGGAACTTAGGAAGTTAAGAGTGACAGAGGGCTAGATGTTAAGGTGGCAGTAAATACCAGCTACAAAGACAGTGAGAGTAAATGGAAGGGACAATTGAATTGCTAAAGTGTCATGGGTTGCTGGTTTAGAGGGGGAGTAAACAGTGGAGTACTGAAGGGAGGTAAGGACATACATGGTCACACCACCTTCCCTACTGGTTCTGTATTGCCTTAAGAGGGAGTCACCAGGAATGGAGACAGAGTGGTCAGGGATCATGCTTTTTAGCCATGTTTCTGTGATGATTAGAATGTCTGGTTTTAGAGTGGCAACCATGGCTTGTAGGAGGTCAATTTTTTGTAGTAAGCTACGGATGCTTAAATTTAGTATCTTGAAACCATTTAGGAGGGCTGTGGGAGAAGGGGGTGGGCAGTTACAGATGAGAAAATGTCAGGAGTGCAGGAAGCAGCAGGACCAGGTTTGAGGTGTATGTCCCCTAAGGAGAGCAATACCACAGCAAGGATGAGGAAGTGGAGCTCTGGGCATTTGGATGGAGATGCCGAGGAGGCCAGGTGTTTGGAGAAGGAGGGAGTGGAAGAGTATGCAAGCAGTATGTGGAGAACAGCAAAGAAATCCAGCACAGTTAGCAGTGATGCATGAGGGATGATAGGGAAATGAGACCATAATTCAAAGAGGAAGGTAGTGGTAATAGTAAGAATGTAAGTAGGAGATTGGAAATGGGGGATGGGGGGTTGGAGTTGTATAACACAGGTGTGACGTGAGCTAGTGGGGGAAGGCAGAGTGTTAGAAATATGAAAAGGGGGAGGAAAGAGATCATCATTGTAACAGAGGCTGGATTTAAGAAGAAGCTAGTAAGATTAGGATGGAGGATGTTTGACAAGCAGACATTGGGTTCTGCTCTAGGAGGAAAATTTTATTGGACAGGGTGGAGGGGAGACTGCACAGAGTGTGGAGCCAAACAGGGGGTTGTACTGAGCAGAAGGGAAAGAAAACTCAGTTCTTTATGTGACACCCTCTAGAGGTGGAACAGTATAACCTGCAATGGGGAAAGCAGGTACTTCGTAAATTTCAGCAGACAGGTCACCTTACAGCATAGGGCTATAAGTACAGGAGACCAGATGGGGGGAGGGTGGGGAGCCGGCATGAAGTGCCAGTGGGAAGAAGCCTGTGTCACTGCAGACTGGAGTTGACTTCAATAGTGAGAGGGATTGGAGCACCCTTGGTAGGTGCTCTGCCCTTGGGGATCCTGGTGGTGGCCATTTAAGACCTAAGTGCCACAAGCAGGAACTTATCCTCAGCAGGGAAGGGGCAG
The DNA here is from genome assembly GCA_016271365.2 of Neoceratodus forsteri. NCBI lineage: Eukaryota > Metazoa > Chordata > Ceratodontiformes > Ceratodontidae > Neoceratodus > Neoceratodus forsteri. The sequence continues at coordinate 993,939,158 of CM057449.1, forward strand.
CACCTGTAGAAGGGGCTCATCATCTGGAAAGGAACAGAAGCAGTGAGTTAGTTATGGGGAGCTAAATTCGGGGGGTGGGTGATAGCAAGTTAAGTGAGGGCAGGGGGTGGGTTAGAGCTAGGCAAGAAAACAATAGTAGCAGAGGGTGCAGACAAGGAGTGGTGCAATTTGAGTTAACTGGTCAATTTGTAAGTGAAAGAGCATTTGCAGGGATCAGCCACAAATGGTGCCAGCAGGAGATGGGAAGAGGAATTTGGCCAGACAGAACAGAAACACAAGGGAGCTGTAACCACTTTTAAACAATCTGAGTTGTAATCAGTTTTAAATACATATCTTAAAAAGACTGCTAAACTTTAAGCTAAGAGCTGTAATCATGGTTTCACAGTCAAAACTGAGCAAGAGCTGTAATCGTAGAATTATGCTAGGACTAAACAGTGGACTAGACTGCTGCAAAACTGTTTGAGCAGGCTTTTTACACTTGGAAAAAAATATACATGCTTTGCTGAGGGCTAACTACAGGAAAAAGGAGGCTTTGGCGGTAGTTGCTGAATCAGTCTTAGGAGTTGCAGGATTTGGAAGAAAGAAGGTAAAAGTTGGCAAAAAAAAAAAATGCCCTTACAGTTTTCCTGAGCTGCAGTTTTCCACAGCCACACACGGCATGTGAGCGGTGGCCAATCAGGAGAGTCCTAGAGTCCAAATCCACCAATCGAGGTGCATGGGGCTAGACGCCAAGTAATCTGAAAGTAAAGCTCTGTACCTTGGGTCCTGGTGGAGCTTGTAGCAGTGTCGGTGGCAGCAGTTGTTCAGGATCTGCCTTACCACAGACTGGAGCCGACTTTGGCAGTTTGGAGTGCCCATGGTAGGTGGTCTTCACCTGGCGATCCCAGTAGCATTGGCAGTGGCCAGTCAAAACTGAAGCACTGCAAGCAGGAGCTTGTCCTCGGTGGGGGGGCGTCCATGGACGGGGTTTTTCGTCTTGGGTCCTGGTGGAGCTTGTAGCAGTGTCAGTGGCAGCAGCTGTTCAGGATTTGCCTTGCCACAGACTGGAGCAGACTTCAGCAGTGAGAGGGGTTGGAGTGCCCGTGGTAGGTGCTCCGTGCCTGGGGATTCTGGTAGCACTGGCGGCAGCGGCTGTTCAAGATTGAAGTGCCGCAAGCAGGAGCTTGTCCTCAGCAGGGAGAGGGGGAAGCCCATGAACTTTATAATATGTGGTTCACATGGCTGCAGAGGCTGGGGAGTGCTTGACCTGAGTCGATTCAGAAGGCATGGAGAAAATCTGGCATTAGAATGAGTTGGGCAGGGATCAAAGAACTCACTCACCAACCCGATCTCACTGACCTCCCCAATCTCCCTGAGAACACTGATGTGTCTCCATCTGAAACCACTAAGCTCACTGCTGATCTCCCCAGCCCTTCTTTAGAAGATGAAGTGCAGAAATGGTTGCTGTGTGATGAGTATGAACAGGGGCATGAGATGCGGGGCATGAGAGAGTTATAGAACTCAGTGTAGGGCTGGGCATGAGGGAGTTATAGAAATAGTAACCTGCCCCCAGCAGGAACACGAAGAAGATCAGGACCAACATGACTCTGACACTGAAGACCCTCCTCTGAATGTACATACTAATGGTGAAGCTGTCCAGCACTTGGATCAGGCAATCTTTTACCTGGAATCACAGCCTGACTGCGACCCGATTCAAGTCATACTGCTAAGAAGCTTAAAACAGCTTGCCACAAGAAAGCAGTACGACACGCTCAAACAGTAATCAATAAGAGACTATTACACTAAATGAAAACATTAGTTTAAACTTTATTTTAGTTTAAACAGTGTCATTTTTTTTGCACTTTATTAAAAGCTTTCAATAAACAGGTACTATATCATGAACAATGAAATTTTAACTGGCAGTCTCATTGCATGAATGAGTGTATGCATGCAATCCCATTTATCCAACCTTCCATTTATCCGACCCGATCAGATGTCCCCCATGCAGGTCGAATAAACGGTGTTGAACTGTCTCTGTTTATAATTGTAAAACAAATATAAAAGCCAGGTTAGTCCATTTGAAGACACGGGGGGGGGGTAGGACAAATATGTGGGTGATACCATTTATTGGGCAAAAAAATGCCTTTCAGACCTGCTTTTGAGACACACTATGAGGCTAAAAGCTAGTGTTAAAAACAGTTTTGCTAGACAAGTAAAAGTCAGCTAGTAACTCATTCAGATTGTTTAGGGAAAACTGCAAATTCTACATTTTCACCTGTTGCAGCAAGGAAGCTACTGAACAGTCTAAGAGCACTTTCAGTTTTTTGTTTAGTATTGGCAATGTCTTTAGCTTCAATGAATAGCTCTCGCTGGTGTTCATGGCGGAAATTGAATCTGCTTGTAATATTTGCCATTTCTTTCCCTTTTTACAGGTATTCCAGTACTTTGAAGTAGACAGCGAGGTGTTCTACAATGGTGGTTGAGTCACTGCACTGTATCTGATAGGTATGGAGAAAGTGTCAATATAAAAGCAGTAGCATTTTGTTAAGCTTCTGTTTACTATGTTAGAACGCTTGCGCTGGACCTTGACTGACAGAGCATGTGAATCCCGGAATAACCAACTGTTATTATGGCAAATACCAACTAATGCATTCCAAAGGTAAAACTGAACATCAGTAATATAAGCTACAAACCATGACAGGGTGTTAGTTATGGTAGGATTCATCCACACCTGGTGTGGTTTGGTCACGTGGCCACAGGCCGAGTGACCAAATCCACACCATAAGTGGATAAATCCAAGCATCACCCACTCCCTGTCATTATTTATTGTGATTATGCAATGTCCAACATTAGTTTCTGTAACAAAAACATAATTTTTTCCATTATTAATGTTTTTTATTTAATTTATTCTTGCACTCACATATATTTTCCAAAAAAGATATGGCTTGAGGCTTCAGGTTTTTTTGTTTTTTTTTAATTCCCCTCTCCCATACCCCAGAGCTCATTCAGTGCTATGCATATACAATGTGAGATCCTGCCAGCCTCAGTCTATATTTATTTAGTGTTTTAAAACTGACAGACAGAGCACTCCAGCCCCTATTTTGGTGAAGCTCTAGGACGCTCATGTATGCCTAGCTGTTTGGCTAAATATCTATTTTAAGAGTATGGAGGACTGCTGTACTGGGGAAAGTGTTTGTCAAGCAAAAATGAGGGCTAAATGTAAAAAAAATCATGTCGAAAAGTGGAGTCCTAATATCATGAATGCCCTTATGCATATGCACATCCACTGGGATTTGCATGTGCATATGGACATGCGCAGGATAAAGGTTCGGCTTTTCGGACATGTTTTCTTTAACTTTTAGCCCTCATTTTATCTTTTTTTTTTTAAACTTTATTTCTAACTTCCTACCTGAGGGAACTGTCTCCAATGACTGCCAGCTCCAAGGTCTCTACCTCCCGCAGAGAGGTTCACACAACTCCGCACCTCAATCAGGCATCACTCCCCGGATCTAAACCCCCATGGGGAAGGGCCACCCTATCCAACCAGGGCACTCTATCTGGAAGTGAAGAGTGCCGGGCCAAAGTGGGGAAACACAGAGCAGTGAACTGCCAGCATTGGGAGTGTGGACCCTGGAATGTAGCACCATTGCTTATCCCCCGGGAGGAGGATTTTTCCACTTTTTTCACCCCTGGAGTTCAGGCATGCAATGGCGGCTAGATACGAAGTGCCACCACCTGCTGAACTCCGCCCCCTAGCATATGCTGCCACCATGAACTGGCGCTATTCCAGCCACTGCCAGGTGCCACTATAGCATGGTGGAACCCTGGAACCCTCCCCATGGAAAACAGAGCTGTCCTCCAGACGCTCGATCTCTTCCCTCCCCTGCTGACCCACGATCCCGGGTTGTCAGTGTGGCGCGAGGTGTGGAATCCAGCGCCTCAACCCTCAGCACCACTGGACCAGTCCCTCGTTTTATCTTGACAAAGTTTCCCCAACACAGCACTCCTCAAACTCTTAAGATATATATTTAGGTGAATAGGCATGGTGGGAGGCAGGAACGACAATCCTGTTGGTTAAGCGCCACTGTGGCCAGCAATGTGCTGTTTTGATACTCTTACTCTGTCTTTGGCAGTGTAATTTGTTAGACATGACTGTGAAAACATCAGTAGGAGGCGGTAGATAGTTGAGTTTATTTATTTTTCATATTATTATACTATATTATACATTCACTAAAATACCACCAACATCTTAATCTGCTTCAAAGTACAAAGCACCTCAGTGGTACAATACTCTCAACAAAGAAACTTACTGCTACTGCTCTTGGCCCTTTTAAGAGACAACTCTAACTTCATCTCATTTCAACTAGTCGTTGTGACTGCCTCGCCTAATCAGGAGCTCACCACTCACTGCCCTCCACTTCAGTCTTGACAGCTACCTCTCCCCACCTTGCCGCCCTTCTACCTGCCTCACCTGTCCACTCCCTCGCCCCCTCTCCCTTTCCTCCCCTGGGCATTTCCTGACTTTTATCCCTCCCCTCCCTCCCCTTCAGAACTCTTACCCTCACCTTCTACCCTCTGACAAGAGCCTTCCTGCCTGCATATACCCTCACCTGCAGCGCTTATTTCTAAGATTGCCCTTGGCTGGTATGTCATGCTACCTAACATTTGGTACATTTTGAATTACTGGAATTTCCTAAGCCTCAGTCTCTTGCTTCTTTGTATTGTGTAACTATGTATTATTATGTCGACCTTTGTGTGTATGTATACCCCCCATTCCTTCAACGAGGAACCTTTGTAAATGAGCAGTTCCTTCTCAAAGGTATTTGTAATCCTAGATTTCAATAAAATAAAAATAAAATAAAAAAAAGTCAGCTGGCATTTATCTGTATCCCCTCACCCGGGTCATGCCTGAAAATAGGCAGGATTTGCCTAGTGCACTTACCCGGTCAACAAAAACTAAATAAATATAAAAAACGTATGACATTTTTTTTAGCTGGTACTTTTGGGGTAGTGCAGTCAGTTTTGAAAGTTGAGTTGCAAGTGCACTGGTGTTCTGCATCTGTGGTTCTGGGGTGAATATGGGTTTTTCTGTTGGGAGGAAGTAAGGGTTTCCATCGGGTAAGTCAGATGCCGGAAAGATGATCAGTGGCGCCTCAAAGAACATCTTTTTTTGTTTGTTTCAAACAGCAAGGAATTGCAGTACAAGGGAAGAGGAGCCAGCAGTTTCAGCAGCTGTAATGCTTATGGGAATGTGGCAACAGAGCCAGGCACACACTTAAAAACGATTGTCAGCTAAGACAAGTGGAAATGATTATGGAGGAATGACTCATAAATATGATTTGGCTTTCATGTGGGTTTTTGGACTGTTACAAGAAGTTATTCCAGTTTATTTTGATGTATTGGGAGTTGTGCTTTAGTGGGGATCTAAAATGGTGGATTTCATTTCTGAATGATCAGGGGTCATACTGATTTTTGTTAGGGCTCTCCTTGGTGAACCGGCTGACTGGTACCTTTTCTTGTGGGTAATGCTAGGATTAACCATGGGGTAAAAGGTTCCAGCCAGCCAATAAGATGTCAGCATGGCTCAGTTCATAGCACATCTGCCTCTGGACCAGAAGGTCGTGGGTTCTCATCCCACACCAGGATTGGGCTTGCACCTAAAAAAAAAATTGCTGCCATCCAAGTGCAGTATTGGGGGTGCTGTACTGCCAGGGGGGTGCCATCCTTTGGACAAGATGTTAAACCGAGGCCCCTTCTACCTGTCCTGGTGGGTGTCCAGGTGGAAGTAAAAGAACCCAGGGCACACTTTGCAAAGAGTAGGGGACATTCCCGGTGTCCTGGCCAACATCCCCCTTCCCATAAACTGGTTCATGCAATTATCCAGGCTGTGTGTGTGTGTGTGTGTGTGTGTGATGATGTGCGATGTTACACATTCAGTCACTTCACTACCAGTCTAGCATTGCTTGTAAAGTGCTTTGGGATATACTGTGTATGACAAACACTATATAAATGCTGATTCTTCTTCAATTACATTACACCTTTTTCAGACCCCATTGTATAATTAAGCAATATACCATAACAGGGTGTGGGTGATGTTGGGATTTACCCACGCCTGGTGTGGTTTGGTCATGAAGCTGCAGGCTGAGTGAGTAAACCACACCATAAGTGGGTAAATCCCAGCATCACACATACCCTGGAGCGGTATATTGCACTTATACAATGCACCACTTCCATTTTTAGTGGCTAGAAATTAAAGATAGAATTTTTTTCCACTTTTAATTATTTTTATTAGATTTATTGTTGCATCAGAAAAAAAATGAGTTCTCTGATGCTAGTTAGAATAATGCTCCCCCACTTCAGTTTATGTGTGTGTGTGTGGTGGGGGCGGATGATGTGGGGGTGGTACGGTGTGCATGTTTGTAAGGATGAGGTTGGTTTGTGGGTGTGTGTGCATGTATCTGTGTGTGGGTATCTGTGTGGTGTGAGGTGTGGGGTTGTTGTGTGTGTGGGTGATTCAGGGTTCATTTTAGATATTTCTGAGTGTTGAACACTGACACACTGTGTATGAAACGTAAGCCTCAAATGAAAATAATAATGAGTAACATTGTTCAATTGACCCCAGATTCATAAAACTGCAGTTTGAAACCTCTATAACAGTAAGAAGGTTGTTCAAGATAGACGAAAAGGCAGTTAAAAATTTAAACAAATGTGTGCCAGTTGTCACATTCCCTCCACCCAACAGATAAACATTACTGACATGGGGGGTGGGTGTGAAATGCGTGTGTGTGTGTTGGTTTGTTTGTGATGCGGATTGGTGCAGTGTGTGTGGTGTGAAATGTGGTAGTGGGTGGCATAGGTAAGCAATAATACCCAACAGTTTGTGTAGTATTGGCCAATACTGGGGCATAAAGAGACAATGCCACAGGTGGAGGGCCTTACAGTCTCTGGAAGGTCCGATATTGCCCATACCCCCCCACCCTTGAAGGTATTATTGTGCTTAGAAAATTGGGCACAGTATTTTTCTTTTCATATTTGAAAACAATATTTTTTTATGTTTGTGTTTGAAAAGTGTTAGTCTTTTGATTTTTTGGGGGTTAATTAAATAGTTCCTCCACCTGAATTTTTTTAGCATAAGGATTTATGTCCTAATGGAGCTTCCATGGTTGTGAGTTTGTGGAGCTGGTTGTCTTGGTTTCCTGCCTCCCCTCCGCAGTGGAAAGTCACGAGAATGGATTTATTTTTTTTGGGGGGGGGGGTGGTGTTCATTGTTTATTTCAGTTTATTTTCTTGGTGAACTATTCTTGATTTCTCAGGTTGTCAGACAGATGAGCCGTGGTGGTGGTCGGAGATGTCTGGCAGAGGACAGGTGGCGGCGAGCCGGAAGGAAATGGAAATTATGCTTGCTTTGTAGAGGTACTTTTTCATTTTTTTTATCTCCGTTGTGAAGTGTGCTAGGACAGGGGCTGCAGTTTTAAACACCTATTAAATGTATGGGGGAATAGTCAGCAAGATTAGACGGAAGACAGGAACTGGAAGAGAAACTGCATCAGGGGACAAAATGGTAGTTTCATTTCTCAAACAAATGTGTCTTCTTTATGGGATTTAAGTTGAGGGGCTGATTCATTGTTGGCCGACAGGCAATACTTTTTACAGTACAGTGGAATGGAGCTGGGGGAGCCATTTGAGGGCTAATGAATGGCACACTATGTGGAGTTCATGCAGAGCCTCTTTGGGAAGCAGAGCGTTTAAGGATTCATCCAATTGGCAAGTGGTGGCAGCAGGAGTTTTACTCACAGAACAACAACAAAAAAATTACAGACTCATTTATAACAGGCAAAACAGGCACACAGATTTCTTTTGGTCATTGACTGGGTGGTGTTTTGTCTAAGGAATGAGTGTGTGTGTGTGTGTGTGTGTGTGTGTGTGTGTGTGTGTGTGGTGGGGGTTGCTCTGACTCTCTTGATAAGTGAAGAAAAAAGGGGTACAAGGATACTTGGCTGAGCATAAGGCAGGTCTGGACTGGGACATTTTATTTGGTGGGCATCTACTGAAAGTTAATGTATGCCTGTTGAATGGGTACTGGCCAATCAGATGCTTCGCTGGGAATGGGTGGTGTAGTTTGTGAGTCGTAGGTGTGCTTGTAGTGTGTGGCATGTGAAAGTTGTATGTGTACTGTCTGTGTTGGTGGTGGATTGTCCAGCTTTCAATTATGTTGAAGGAATTTGTGAAATCTGGAAAGGACTTACCAGTTTGTTAAAAACTCTACTTACTGGTCCATCTACAACAGTTTGAATATGCAAGTTGTGTCTGGTCCTCCTGGGCTAGCCGGTCCTATTCTTGTACATTGTTGATTTGGTCCAAGTCTGATGTTCTGGACTTTGCCTTGTCCCTGTCAGTGGCCAGTAGGGACTGTACAGTATATTTAAACTTCCCACTGTAAAATGTATTTCATCTAGAAAGTCTATCTACCTGCAAAGTGATAGTGTTTTAACTTTAGCAACCTCCACATTGTGTGGTGTATATTCTTTTTCTATCTTCTTTTTTTCTCTTCTATCTTGGGCATCTGCAGGCAGCTCCCACTCCTGTCTGCCAACTAAGTCCATCCAGAACCCTGCCCACCCTTGGTATCATTGACCCCCTGTATCCCCATGGGTTCCCCCCTTTGGCAGTGCTGGTAAGGGGAGTGCCTTGCCCCCCCCCCACCCCCCACCTACAACATCTTATCCAGTTCAGGGTGTCCAGCCATCTGGTGGTGGAGTGGGATGCCTGTTTTCAGGCATTGCTTCACAGAGTCTGTAGAACCCTCTTTCTGCTTTCCCACCCTGCCTTCATGGTTGTGAGCGCACACTTGTGGAGGTGCGGGCGTGTCACATTGCCATGTTCCTTTGCCTCACTGACTACAAGAGCTGTCACCAAACCTTCAGCCGGAGGCAGGCAAGGAGTGGGATGACCATCCATCCCTCCCCCAGAGAAAAGTAGTCCTTCGGATGCTTCATCCTCTCACTCCCCTGACAACCTCTAAGCAAGCTCATCTCATTCCCAAGCATGGGTTGCTGGTATGGCATGAGGTGTAGCATCCAGCATCTCAACTCACAATGCCAGCAGGGTGGCCCTGTGTGGTAAATGTTATATGTTAACCCTTCCACAGATGGATAAGTGATGTCCTATATATGCTCACTTCTCCCTCTCAAAGCCATCTCATGAGTGACCATGTCTGCTCTTTAACCTGAGTATCCAATACAGCTGGCAGTGAGACATCCAAGTGCATCATGCCACCAGAGCAGTTGGCGGAAGGTGTGTTGCTATAATGCTTCACTCCATGGGTAATGGGATACTGTTAAGACAGTTTGTTGAATGGTTCCCATATAGGACTAAGTAAGTGCTGATGTTCAAAATGGCGGGGGACCAAAAATACTCCACTCAGGCTGTTGTAAAATTTCTCAACGTTCTTTATTTATTTTTGTTAATTGCCCTGACGTTTAGCATTCTTGTGCTTTTCAAAGGGCTTTCATATATTCTGTAGGAATAATAGATAAATATTGTTTATAAATCTTACATTTTGAATTCCATTTCTTTCATTATTCTTCTATTAAGGTTTTCTATTATACTTCATTACCATAATGCTTCTTTCCATGCTACTTATAGTACACTCTGTACTCTATTCACTCTTATAACTAAAATTTACAAAAATAATATACAGTAATAAAGAATATATATCCTGTATTCGTGCTTTGTTTCCACACTGGCCAGACGCTTTTTACTTCTGCCTTTGCCTGTTCTACTGATTCTTCATGGCAAGGAATTGCACCAAACTTGTGTCTGAACTATAATAATATAAACAATATGTGAAAATGCCTTCAGCAACCTTATTTAGCAGGTTATTTTCAATACAATAATCAAACAACTTTCCCTTATTGCTACCTTTTCAGTTATAACAGTGTACCATTTTAAAATATCTTGATTGGCTACATTTTACCTTTTGCAGCTTTATCTTTCATCTCAGCATGATCAGTTTCCTTTGTTCTTTGTCTTCCTTGAATTTTAGGTTCTGTTTTTAAAACATTTAAAGTTTTAATACAATCACATTTCTTGGTAACTATTTAAACACTTCTACAATGTGTCTTTACCTGTATAACTGGTTTTAGCACTTTTTACTCTCTTTTGTGCTGAACGTTGTTTCCAGCTCCTTATTTCTTTATATTTTTATTTTATTGTCAGTCCCTAAAAAAGAGAATCAATCCTTTCAGTACCCTTCAATATTTTACTTTTTCAGTCCTATTAATCTTCAATTGTATGTTACTATCTCACTTTACCTGGTTGGTATGTGTAGATACTTTGGGCCAGATATTCAAACTGCGCTATTTTGTGGCGCAAGACCTTGCTCTGCAGAAAATAGTTGCGCAGGGGTGTGGCCAGAGCGATATTCAAAGGAGTTACGCCCTTGAGCAACTCCTTTGAATATCACCACCCCAGCCACAGCCACTGTGCATGGCGCAGTGGAACTTGCACCACCGCAAGTGGTCAGAATGGTGCATTTAACTTGCGGTGGCGCAAGTACCATTGCACCATGCACAAATTTCCGATATTCAAAAGGTGACATGCAAATGGGGCCATAATTCATGCAAGGCATGGGGGGGGCCATTTGCATCTGATTATGGTCCCATTTGCATGCCATTAGCATGCAGTTGTGCTGATCCCTGAGGACTTGCGCCTGGCTCCCTGCCAGGCAGCAGCCATCCGGGACCGACGTCCCCTACAGCCCGATCATGGGCAAAGAGTGAAAATCCCACCACCACCCCCACTGGCCCGATCGCGGGCAACAGAAAAGTCTCCTCCCCGACTGGCCCGATTGCGGGCATAACCATCCCCCACCAGCCTGATTGCGGGCAGCAATGGTTCCCCGAACATATCCCTGGTGGTCCAGTAGTCCAATAAGCCAGATCGCGGGCTGGAGATGTATAGCACACCCCCCGGACATATCCCTGGTGGTCCAGTGGACTGATAAGCCCGATCACGGGCTGGAGATGTATAAGCACACACACCCCGAACATATCCTAGTGGTCCAGTGGACCGATAAGCCGATCGTGGGCTGGAGATGTATAAGCACACCCGCCCCGACACATCCCTGGTAACCTAGTGTCCCCACCCACCCACCCACGAAGCCCCCACCAGCTCCCCGCAGCTGGCAGGCGGCAGCATCCCACCCGCCTGCCGCCCACAGCCCGCCAACTGACTGCCGGTGGGACTGCATGCCCATTGGTGCCAGAGCAAGAGCCAATGGGAGTGCAGCCCATACCGTGCAAAGGCAGTCAGATTTGTCGAATGAATGAATTCATTCTCAGTCTGGACTGTTTAACACTGTATGGGCTGCACACCCGTGGCTCTTCTCTGCACCAGGCATGCAGCCGAGCAGTCAGCTCGTCGAGCAGCAGGGTGGCAGGCAGGTGGGATGCTGCCGCCTGCCGGCCGCGGGGAGCAGGATGGTAGGGTGGGGACACCAGGTCACAGGGATGTGTTTGGGGGTAAAGCTGACATCTCCAGCCCGCATCGGGACCTATCGTCACTGGACCACCAGGGATATGTTCGGGGACACTTTGCTGCCCGCACCGGGCTGGTGGGGGATTAAGCTATGCCTCCATGATCGGGCCAGTCAGGGGAGGGGACTTTCTGCTGTTGCCAGCTATCGGGCCAGTGGGGGATGTTTTACACCTTTGCCCACGATTGGGTTGCAGGGGCACAGGGAGTGGGTTGAGGGCCAGCCACAGGTGCAGCTGCTGTGTTGCGCCCTGCAATGTGGCAGCTCACCTGTGGGTGGCCTTCGACTTGATCCTTTTTTTTTTTTTTTGGCTCAAAGTTGTGCAGGCACAGGTTGGGGGTTGCGCCTGCACAACTCCGCACAGCCCGGCTGAATATCGGGCTGTGCAGTTTATGCATGGTTCCTCCCTCTCCAGTTCAGCATGCATTCATTTTCATTGCGCTTTTGCTCAGCATGTTTTCAGTGGCGCAACTGCGTCCTGCTGAATATCGCAGAATGGAGCAATTTCGGACTTGCACAGGCGCAACCCTTTTGAATATCTGGCCCTTTGAGTATAGTGTTAAAAGTCACCTTCAATTCTTTCTTTAGCTTTATGTGAGCCCTGTATCTGTATGTAAAGAAAATAAGCTCTTTTAGTCACATTTTAAATTTATTTGACTTAGCCACAGCTCCTAGATATCTAAATATTTGTCTTTTTTTACCTTGTGCTGATTATGTTGTTCCTTACATTGTTTGGTGCAGCTACTGTGTGTATATGGGTGTGTGTGGTGCAAACTCTCTTGCTAAATACCGCTCAGCCTGATCACCACATGCAGATTCACCTGCAGTGGATGAGCTCCAATTAAGCTCAACTCATGGTCGCTTAGCAACCTTTGTTGTGATCAGGCCATTGCCTGGCCACAGTGTGTCTTTTTATTTATTTAATTACTCATTTCTATGTTTAGTTTATTGAGAAACTAATGATGCCTTGAGGTGCTGTGTTTTCTTAATAAGTTGTGATTCTTCAATGTGCTTAAGTTTGTGTTTAGTTAATGTGTTCTTTATATGGGGGGGATAGTACTATGGGGGGGAAGGACTTCAGAATGTGAAGTGTTCTTAACTTTATAATTTCTTACTTTACCATGTTTTTGTTAAAATTTGCATGCATATCCCTTCTTTTTCATGAACATTCAACTAATTGTGATGTTAGTTTCATGTTTCTGACATATAATTTGTTGATGGAATGTTGCTATCTTCTTCTATTAGATTCCCATATACCATTTGTATATTAAAGTGGAGGACAATTTTCATTATGGCTTACTAGTTAATATTTTGTTACTTAGATTGAATATAGGTATTAAGTGTGTCTCTGATTCCGACTGCCTCTGTACCCTGTTCTTGTTTTCCAGTTATTCGTCTCCCATTCCTTGACTGCCCCCCACCCACCTTTGACCCTCCGCCCCAGTTCCCCTGACTGGTTTGTCTATCTCTTAGTTGGTATCTTGCTGTTGTGTCTTGTTGATATGTTGTGCCTGGCTCTTGTGTATCTTGTAATGATGGCTCTTCTATTTCTTTTGTCTTCTTATGTATATTAGGGTCCCTTGGATGGCTTCTGTCACTATCTGTACTGTTCTCATGGTATCTGTTCTGTTGTCCCCATGTTTGTTTCTGAGAATATTTTTTATATGTATACATTTTCTTATCTCGATAGTCATTTGTATCTCTTTGAATTTTTTTAATTTTTTGCTGCTTAAGCCTTTCTTCATATTCTTTGATTTTTATTTTTAAACTTTCTAGGTTAGCTTTAAATGCTTCTTCTACTAGTTTTGTTTTTAATACTTCCTCCATTAATGTTGTTTCTTTTTCTATCAATTCTCTTTCATCCAAAATAGCCTCTATAAGGAAGTACATAAAGTCACAAGATGCTCTATTTCTTATTCCATCCCAGTTTTTGGCTAATTTCTCTGACTGTATGCCCAGATTAGGTTCAATGAAAATCCTTAGCCCTCTAGGTATCATATTGTATTCTAAGTATTTTGTTAATGTCAGACCATGCAAATTTTAACAAAAACATGGTAAAGTAAGAAATTATAAAGTTAAGAACACTTCACATTCTGAGGTCCTCCCCCCCACCCCCATAGTACTATCCCCCCCATATAAAGAACACATTAACTAAACACAAACTTAAGCACATTGAAGAATCACAACTTATTAAGAAAACCCAACACCTCAAGGCATCATTAGTTTCTCAATAAACTAAACATAGAAATGAGTAATTAAATACATAAAAAAAGACACATTGTGGCCAGGCAATGGCCTGATCACAACAAAGGTTGCTAAGCGACCATGAGTTGAGCTTAATTGGAGCTCATCCATTGCAGGTGAATCTGCATGAGGTGATCAGGCCAAGAGGTATTTAGCAAGAGAGTTTGCACCACACACACCCATGTACACACAGTAGCTGCACCAAACAATGCAAGGAACAACAGAATCTGCACAAGGTAAGAAAAGACAAATATTTAGATTTCTAGGAGCTCTGGCTAAGTCAAATAAATTTAAAATGTGACTAAAAGAGCTTATTTTCTTTTCATACAGATGCAGGGCTCACATAATAAAGCTAAAGAAAGAATTGAAGGTGACTTTTAACACTATACTCAAAGTATCTACACATATGTAGCCAATCAAGATATTTTAAAATGGTACACTGTTATAACTGTAAAGGTAGCAATAAGGGAAAGTGGTTTGATTATTGTATTGAAAATAACCTGTTAAATAAGATTGCTGAAGGCATTTTCACATATTATTTATATTATTATAGTTAAGACACAAGTTTGGTACAATTCCTTGCCATGAAGAATCAATAGAACAGGCAAAGGCCGAAGTAAGGAGCGTCTGGCCAGTATGGAAACAAAGCATGAATACAGGGTACATATTCTTTATTACTGTGTATTATTTTTGTAAAGTTTTAGTTATAAGAGTGAATAGAAGACAGAGTGTGTACTATAAGTAGCATGGGGAAAAGCCCTTTGAAAAAGCACAAGAATGCAAAACGTCAGGGCAATTAACAAAAATAAAGAACGTTGAGAAATTCTACAACAGCCTGAGTGGAGTATTTTTTGGTCCCCCCCCCATTTTTGAACATCAACACCAGAGCAGCTGGCCTTGCCTAGGGATTTTCCATGCAGTAGCATTAAGCCTTGGCTACAGAGCACCAATAGGGAATCCTAACCTGATGAATAACAGATACCACTCGTGGTCCCCAATCCCATTTACATTTAAGTGTGGCCAGTATACCAGTATGTCAATATAATTGTTTGTTGGTGCACGAGCATCTGTTGACCATGACAGTAAGATGCTTGAGCAAGGGAGTTTGTGTGTGATGACAGTATACTAGGATGTTGGGATAAACCAGCATCAGTCTCTTATTCCACTACATTTGCATCCTTACAATGTGGTTGACTTGGTCCACTTCTTCGCGCCCCATCCTCCTCCCCATTAGACATGCTGACTCTACTGTGCACCAGTACAACTCCAAGAAGAACAAAGATGCCTCTGGATATCATGTTTGAACTTGATGTCATGATTCCTGACTGTGCATGGTGGCAGTACACTGGCATGTCTTGATGCTTGAATGATGAAGTGGCCGGAGTGATGCCATTTTGCTGTGATGTCTGGATGCCTGACTCATGATGTGACTTTGTAGCGCATGGTTACAATGATGTTAGCATGCTGTTTTTTTCTCTTTTTGTGTTGATTATATATCGTGACAGTTTGTACTTGGAAGTCAGGATGAACTGGTACCTGTCATATACACCACAAAATGGGCACCCTGACATCACGGTTGACTGACACCACCTATGCCCTCTCCATCAAGCATTCTGACATTACACTAACTCTTAGTATACTGTTACTACTCATGTACATTGGATGTGTCAGAGGAACAAAATATAGTGTACCCACTACTAATTTATTAAAGTTACCAAACAGCCAAAGTCTGAACCAAACACAGAATATAACTGTTTTGTTGAGGAAATTATGTGTGTTCTGGTAAAATGATTTATGAACTTCTGCAATTTTATAACTAAAGCCATACAAATTTAATAGTTCCTGTATGAAATGGATGGCCAAAATCCTTAAATCTGATTGTCTGAGGCTTCATTTAGCTCAGATGATGTATCAGTAGGTCATCCTGGGTGTGAAGAAGTTCCTTCCATCAGCCTTTGAGCTGTAACAAGAATCTCTGCACCCCTCTGTCCACATTTCGCCACACAGTTCATAGATGCCCTGGTGTCACCTCTCACTCTGTCCATTTTGTGCAGCTGAATACAGCTTCACTTGTGCCATCAATCACTTCACCTCAATTTTAGCCCCAATGTGGACAACAGCTAAATCACGTTGGTTCCTCATCAGACCTGCCCCAATCTTTCTTGCCACTGAGCATGATGTAGCCTTTACTACAAAGGGCTGCTGAGTCTCCGATGTTACATGTGGCTCCAATAGGAACCAAGTACTGCAGCCTTCTCCCGAGCAACCATTTTTCATGGATGGATATGCACGTCAGTCCTGATTTCCTGGCCCACTCTGAACTGTGACAGCAGGGGCCAGGAAGCCCTCAGAAGTAGCAGCCAAACTTTTTTCTAGCCAAAAAACAGCCTGCATTCTCCACTCTCCTGGTCCTCTCCCAGATTGCAAATCTAAGCAGGTGAGTGAGCCAGCACCCGAAACACTTTATGTGACCCCTTAAGCACCTTCAGAGTCATGGTGGCCTGACAGCCAATCTGGAGTATTTGATCCCATGCTCCCATAAACACAGCATGGATATGAGGGCAGGGAGCACTGGAGGAACTAACACATTACTTGACAAGGCTTATGCTAATTACAATCATGCAAATGAATGAGTAAGAAATTAAAAAATTAAAAATTACTGAAAGAAAATCACTGATTCAGGGTTCCTAGCTTTCCTGAATGTTTGAGCACCATTTCATCCATAACAGCTATGATGGCAGTGCCACATGCTTCCTATAACATAGAATACACTGCAACATGAGAACTATTTTCTCTCAACATACCCTTATAGTAAGAAAATTAATTTAAGAGTATTTTAGAAAAGAACTCTGTAACTTTTTTTAATTATTAAAAAAAATAATCTATTTCATAATCACAATAGTACACTCTAAGGTGTACGATATCATGGGATATCATCCCTACTCAGGTGGCTGAATGCACTCACCCTACGACCTTGTGCCTAACAACTCACCTGAGGCAGAATGATATCCTATTATGTCGCACACCTTGTCATGCATTAATGTTTAATTAGTGTCTGTTTTATTATTTCTCCTTCAATCCTCCCGCCCCCCACCCCACACACCTGTGGGCAAACCTGGAAATGAGCCTTGGCTTAGTGTGCCTTTTCTAGTCAAAACTTTCAAGTAATTATATAAATGTAAAGGTACCCAGTGACAAGAAACACATTTTTAAACCTACGAAAAATCAAGTTGAGGTAAAAAGAGATATTACTAACTGTTTTTCATCATGCCCTTTTCTAAATGAATCTTCTAAGTAAGCCTTGCCTATTTTATATTTTTTTGCGAATTAAAAATTAAGTTTCCAGGAGAAACTTCAGGCAAAACTGTGTTGGTGATGGAAGAAGTTATTTGGATTTAAAAGAACTGAACAAGTTCTGCCTTTCCATTGCTAGTAAACAAGGTTATAAACATTGTCTGTTTTAATGAATGTGAAATAAAGTCCCATCCATTGGGAAAGATGATGATCAATACCAAATGGATCTGGCAACAACCTAACTTTAAAACTCTCTTCTATTTGCACTTGCTCCATTTGCACTTGTTAATGTGCACATATTGTGTGTTCTTTTTAAGTATGCCCTGAAGTATTCATTTTTGTCATTGTTGCTCTGTCCTGTGGCCCTGATCATGCCTGGAAAAGGGCCATGGCCCAGTTCACTTACCTAGTAAACAAATTAATAAACAAATACATACAGTATGTGCACAACCTAATGAGTCTTCTGATTCTTTAAAAAAGTTTCTCCACAGAATTTCTACTATGCCCTGCTGTCAGCTGACTGATGCCACAAAAGGGAACATTGTTTTACCAGGAGTAGCACGCTAAGCCAAAGCTTGTTTCCAGATGCAACCTGGGAGCACAAGAAAGTTAAGTGACTTGCTTAGGATCACACAGTAAGCACCTAGGCGGCTGTGGGATTCAAACCCAGGTCTCCAGATCTGCGGCTCGGAGCCTTAACCCACTGCACGATACTGCCCCCAAAGAAAAGCTGATGAAACATAAGCCTATTAGATAATGAAACCCAGGTGCCTAACTGTAGACAATGCAATTCAGAAACCTGAATAAAAGAATGTTTGCCTTAAAAGATGAAATGTACAGCCTCCAGAAAAGATAATAATGAACCAGAAGAAAGTCTCCTCTGTTCTGCAGCCAGAGGAAACCACAATTTACAAAGTAAAGACAACCCACTGACTTTAAACCAAACAGATAAAATGTCACATAAATAAAAAGTATTCCCATTTGTTTTTAAGAACTGTATTCAGCATGGTCTCATTGAAGAGCGAGGCTTGCACAGGCTTTTGCCATAACAGATTATCATGGGTAAATAGAAACACACATTTTAATTTTTAAAGGTGGTATTACCATTAAAAACAATTCTGAATAACTGTGATACTTGTAAATGGCTTTACATTTTATCCTTCTTTGTTCATTAGTGATAGTTATTGTTTCTGATATGCAAATGCATATTTACCTGTGTCATAGAAACAACTGCAAAGTCTCTTAAATAAATGTTTTAAAAAAAAAAATAATGGGATCAGGGTTAGTTACGTCAGTCTGGAGACTGGCACATAAGAAGGGTATCAAAGTAGACCCTAACAATTACAGACCAATATGTCTTACCTCAATAGTTGGTAAACTATTTTGTGTGTGTGGTTAAAAAAAAAAAAAAAAAATTAAATACATGAAAACCAGGGGCATTGGGGACAGGAGACATGAATTTAGGAAGGGGAACTCATATAGGACATAATACATTTCTTATGCTTCTGCAAGTAACTTTGTAAGACCCAGGACATTGGGAATCTGTGGGAGTTGCATAACCGATTTTTCTAAAGCTTGGGACATAGCCTCATATAACAGAATAATCAAAAAACTGGATAAGTTAAAAAAATGTAAAAGAAATAAATTGACTTCATGAACACATAATGTTAACATGAAGGGGTATAAATTATTTAAATCCTACATAAGTAGTAGGATGATTCTAAATTGGATGGTATTGTAAACACACCGGATCAAACAATGTTGACACAGTAAGATGTAGAAAAAAGTCCCAAAGCTCTATACTATGAGGTTCAACACAGGGAACTGTGCAGTGATGCAACTTACGGAAAGCAAAGTATTTCTTGTGTGGTACTGATACAAAACAGTAAAGAGGAAAGGAGGTTGGGTAATGTTATCAGCATAGGCCTAAAAGACTTAGAGTAGTGTGATCAAATTAATACCATGGTAAACAGAACACTGAGATGGCTTCAAATAAACAGTGTGTTTAGTAACTCAGTGGTACCCATCCCCTTTTATAGATCATATATAAGGTCACAGATCACTACTGCTTCTAATTCAGAGGGCCAGTTTCAGAAGGTCACATAGATAAAATAGTAAAATTACAGAGGAAAGTAATAAAAATGGTAACCAAAGCCATTTTTTATACCAAGCCCAAATGAAGAGATATGGGGGGGGGGGTCAGTCTTGAGCAGGGAACACTAAAGAGAGACTTACCTCTCATTTTTAAGATTTCAAAAGATGTGAGGCCCCATATTTAAATAGTTAGTCTACAGTACCATTTACCTGGTAAGTGCTCCGCTGACTATGAATAGCACAGGCCGACTGACCAGGCACCATATTTAGAGGCTCCTGGCGTACCACACTGACCTGACAGTGCTACCACACAGAATATACTGCTACAGGAAAGGACTGTAGACATATGGAATCCAGTGGGTTACAAGACCCAAGGTAGCATGGTTTCACAGGTGGAGGTCATGTTAAACAAATCTTATAGATGTCTTTGACTGGGTGAGAAAGGATTTAGATCAGGGTGGAGTGGTGGACCTAGTCTACCTAAATTTCAATTAGGCTTTCAACACTGGACACTCTGGGGTGGTGGAAATGATAAGCAGAGACCAGAGACAGCTAGAGTGGTCAAGGTTATGGCAGCTGATTTTCAATGCAAGAAACTGCATAATAATGCACTTGGGGCACATAAACCCAATTCAGACTAGAAAATGGGTGGTGTGATACTTACAACCACCAAGCAGGAAAGAGACCAGGGGATAATCATATCAGATGACCTAAAGGCGGCCAGGCAGTGTGACAAGGCAGAAGGGAGTGCTAGTGAGATTCTGGGGTGCACAGAGAGGGGCATCACCAGCAGAAAGAGGGAGGTGGTGTTGCCTCTGTAAAGATCACTAGTAAGACACCACCTAGAGTACTGTGTCCAGTTCTGGAGACCTCATCTCCAAAAGGCTTTGATGGAGTGTAGGCAGTCCAGAAGAGGGCAACTAAAATGGTGTATTGTCTGCATCAAAAGCCCTATGAGGAGGGCTGGCCCAGTGGTGCTGTGGATTGAGGTGCTGGATGCCACTACTCATGCCACACTGGTGACCCATGTTAAGGAATGAGCATGGGCCACCATGGAGCAGTAGGGGAGGAGATGGATTGAGCGTCTGACAGACTGCGCTCCATCCCTAGGAAGGGGGGGGGATCATCGGCTAGTGCACATCTGAGCCCTAGAGTAGGCTGGGGCTTGGCGACATGGAGCTGCAATAATGTGGGGCAGGAGCACAGCAGACACTTGATGTGGGCACACACGGGAGAGTGCATGTTCCTGTGCATGACCCCATTGCAGGCGTAATTGCATGCCATGCACCAACAAGGGGGCAGAAAACAGGAGCATTGCGGTGAATGAAGGAGGACATGTGACAGGCCCTGCTCCTGGCTAGCCATGGTGCTGACCATACTGGATCTGGTCTCCAGTGGGGTTTGGGGAACCCTGCTGTCCCTGTCAGGTGGGGCAAGCTCTGGGGGTAAATGCCAGTGCCAGCTGGTAGACATCAGGGAACAGGGCTGGGGGCAACCTCCAGATGGGGGACTGCACTGCAGGGAAAAAATAATAGCAAAAAACAAAACAAAAAAAACACACTTTAAACTTTCATGAACAATCCTATAAGCTTGCTGATGGGAAGGACTAGACTGCGAGTTCAGAGGATGACATTATCATCAGCTCTTCACTGAAACTGGCTTTTTTTGAACAGGTAGTAAAATCAGGGCTACAAAATAACTCATAATTTTAAAATGAAGTAACGTAGAAACCTAATTTTTGATGCAAGATTTATTGGGGTACGCTTATTCTAATTCTGCAATGTTGCACTTTTGGCTGGAGTCCCTCTTTAATAGCACACTCTTACACTCAAATATTTACTTATTTTGTTTCAATTGAAGGCATTTTATTATTCCGACCTACATTTCCATACAGTACATGAGCAAAGGTGGAAGTACGTTTATGATGTCAATCAGGAATGAGTGAAGTGGCTCATGAATTCTGTGTGTGACTTACCCAAATTCCAAATCACTCTATCAAGTTTTTTTTTCAACTATGCTATTTTCAGAAATTAAAGGGTACATAAACAAGTAGTTTTTTATTGTTTTAAAACTGCAGACTTCAAAATCTGATGAGGTAAAGTAAAGGCTGCTGTTTACATTTATGCTAAAACTGCAATTATGTAAATAACATACATGCAGTTTCATAGCTTTTGAAAAATGTAAACATCTGCCTTTCACTTTCAAAAAACAGCCTTGGTTTCTCCCTCAGATGTCTGCCAAGTGTGTTAAGTGATGAGTCATGATGACATCATCAGAGCCAGAGACCCATATAGATTCCTATAGTGCTGACTAGTTCTTCTTTCCCTCTTTGTTTTGAATTGCTGTACCAGAAAGATCAACACCATGTGTTAACTTGTGGATTATTTTGATTAGTACACATTAGGCTATGGTTTTGTTCATTTTGTTTACTTTAACTTGCCGAAAATGTTTTGCAATCCAGTTAACTTTCTCTTTGGCAAACCGCAGTACAGTACAACACTTCAAATACCTGATGATCTAGTGGTTATATGATGCACTGATTTTTTTTTTTGATTTTTTTTTTTTTTTTTTTTTAACCAGGAGAGAGACACTAAGCTGAAAGCTTGTTTACAGGTGTGGCCTGAGAACACAAGGAAGTTTAGTGACTTGCTCAGGGTCACACAGCAAAGTACTGGTCTGGTTCAATTCCAAAACTCATGCTCTCTTGTTAATCTACAAATAAGATTTTCTTTTTCCATGATAACCCCCTGCACCTAGCCTGCTTTCTGTTGAACACCCCCCCATCCATACCCTTTCCTTAGTACTGCCTCGGGCAGCATATGTACTTACAGTCTCATGAAGAGAATTATCACACCTCAGATTGTAATATTGTACCTCAGAGTTGTGCACACCTATACTGATATGCATCATCAGCTGACACGGTTAAAAAATGCCTCCCAAATCACTCTCCAGTCCACTTTCTCAATGTTTGACTTCTGTTTACTCAGAAAACATTGAGTAGATCACCACCCTTCTGCACAGTGAAGGTAGTATGTACAGCTTCAGTGTTGTGTTTTTTCCCGCCTCATTAACTAACAAATAGGTCTTCCTGGAGGGCCAAGCAATAAGCATCATGACCCACCAGAAAAACTGCTGTTCATGCCCTCGTAAGGGCTGCACTTACAATGGATCAAAATATTATTAGCAGGAGAGGCATGTTAATACCTTAAGTGAATCCACCCACCTTCCAGTGTCAGTCTACTCCTCTACCTGTGGTCTGCAGAACCCCACAGGACAGTTCCCATCAATTCTTCTCCAGTACTTTTCTGTGCTCTACTCCACAATGCGACTTGGCTGGCTACCACCCTTCCAAATTTTGAATGATCTATACACAACTCCCTCAATACTGTCCTGACAAACATCAACAGCCCCTCCTTCCACCTGAGGGTAATCACCCTACACTGAATTCAAGTAACAGTTTAGGTACAGCCCTGCCACTCTGAGTATGTCATCGCTGGCTGCTCTCATCTACAGTCAGGTAGTGATCGCAGTGCTGCCATCCCCACATTTCAGATATCACAGTGATCTGCTCAATGTCCTCCTTCCTGTCTTCAGCTAACCTGAATATAGCTTTACCCTGCTGGAATGGCCTCTTCAGTCCCTCTCTGGCATTCATTCTTCTCACCTGCTCCCCACACCAAAAACTGAGTTCACTATGAGTTCACTACCCTTCCGCATCATGAATGTGGTTAGTACAGTCTTCTGTGTTATTTTCCCATATTAAACATGATCTTCTGGTAAGCCAGGTTGATAGCAGCATGGCACAAGTGGAAAAATAGGCTTTTCTACCCATATAACAGCTAAGCCTCCTATGATTAGGCACTATTAAATGATGTGTACACCCATTATCACTAAAAATACCACCAGCAGCTCAATCTGGTTCAAGGTCAGTTGGCATTTGTCTGTATCCCCCTTCCCCTGGGTCATGCCTGAAAATAGGCAGAATTGTCTGGTGCTCTTACCCGGTCAACAAAAACTAAATAAAATAAATAAGAAATAAATAAATAGTGCATAATCAAAGGTAGAATAGATCTGTTAAGGATAGGAAAGCCCATCATTCCACTTGTTCCCTGCTGCCATCAGGCTGACTTACCGGAAAGGTATGTTTATATTTCATATGTCAAAATAAATGGAGACTGTACTATTTGCATTCATGATGCAGAAGGTTTATGAGCTCACCAGTTTTCGGTGTGAGGAGGAGTAATGAAGAATGAATACCAGAGGGGGACTGAGAAGGCCACTCTTGCAATGTACTGCTATATTCAGGGAAGGGGGAAGGCAGAAGGAGAGAAATATAAGCAGATTACTGTGAGAAATAAGGTGTGGGGCTGCAAGCACCATGATCACTTCCTGACCCCGTTGTCCTGGCCAACACTGCCCTTCCCCTTAAAACCAGTGCATGCAATTGTCCAACGCTGTATGTGGATATTAATGTATGAAATGGCTACTACTACACATTCAGTCACTTCACTACCAGTCTAGTATTGCTTGAAGGGTTTTATTTAACTCTAAAACTTGATTAGCGTTTTGCTCATAAAAGTTCTAAAACATTGTGAAAATGCATAGCACTTGCCTCACTGTGTTCAACAAACATAACACTTCTAGAAAACCTATATAAATGCTTTCTGTACAGTTAGTATTGTCCCAATAAAAAAAAACTGTTAATCAATTATTTAAAACCCTGGCTTGTAAAGCACTTTGGCAAACAATGTGTATGAAAAGCACTATATAAAAGCTGATTCTTCTTCTAATTATTATTATTATTATTATTATTATTATTATTATTAATAATATTTCCCATGGAAGAAGACAAGACAAGCATATATTTGATTTTTGAGAAAGTAAACTCTAACATTGGACTGCACAAGAACTTTGCTACAAAAAAGTGGTGGATCTAGGGGGTGGTGAAGAGTGTGGCTGCAACCCCCCCCCCCCCAAACATTGTAATGTACTTACTTGCTACTGTTGCATTTCACTTTGTTGAAGTCTGATTTATTGAGTGTACAAATGTTTACATTCAAACTATGGATTACATTTGATGGTTTTGTCAAAAACGTACTAGAAAAACATAATAGCAGAAAATATAAAGGCTTTATTAAAAATGTTAAAGTGCATATTAAGTATGCACACCACTCCAACACCCCCACTGTAGCATCCTGGATCAGCCATAACCACTAGGCCACCTGGTTATTCAAGATTTGTACTGCACTGTGGTTTGCCACAGAGAAAGTTGGTTGGATTAAAACACAATTTTAGCATGTAAAAGTAAACAACATGAACAGAACCATAGCCTAACGTGTATTATACAAAATAAAGTGCATTTTTATTTATTTTATTTATTTAATTTTTGTTTACCATGTAAGTGCTCTAGCCAAAAAAATTATTTCCAGGCACAACCTGGGAGAGTACCGAACATAATGACATACAGAACATTTCAAAAGTGCATGACAGCATTACATATTGCTCAGTTTGGACCCGAGAACAAGGATATAACAACATATCAATAACAGAACAGCAGAGAACTGTACAAGAATGCATAATTGCATATGAGACATAGTATTAGAGACACAGGCAAATAAATGAATGATGGTACAAGTGTATCACTATGGAAAGTTCAGGCACTCACAGTAATAGTACAATGTGTCAGAGTATGTAAGATACAACTTTATTTATATAGCACCTGAGGATAGCAGATAGGAGGTGGTAGGTAAAGTGCAAACAGTAAGGAAAGGAGGAGGAAATTTGGGAAGGACAAGTGCACTAGGAGGGGTGGAGGTGGGCCTAGGTAGAGGCATGTATTAAGTTCAAGGGCAAGAGTCAGAAGATAAGGTATGGAGAGAGGAAAAGGATGTAAGAAGGTAGTCATGAAAAACAGGAGAGTTTTGACCATAAAGTAATAGGACAAAGGTGAGGAGGACCTATAAAAACATCAGGTCAGATCAAAACAAGTACATGGGTCTGCCTAAGATAGATATCGTCAAATTCATTTGAAAGTGACAGCGAGATATAGACTGCTTTAGATCTAAGGGATGGGCATTCCAAAGCTGGGGAGCCACATATTTGAATGCACCAGCATCTTTAGAGGTGCGACACCTAGGTACATTTAGTAATTATTTGTCGGCAGATTGCTGTACATGGGAGGAGGTGAAGTACACCGGGTCATAATGTCGTATGCTTAATAGCGTACGGCATTATGGCAAAACCTGGACCTGTGAGCACTCTGAGTTGGACCCCCCCCCCCCAGAGTTCTAATCTTTAGTGGAGGGGTTCTGGGGTGTACAAGCCCCATTATAGAAGTGTTGAGGCAGAGCCCCACAGGGGCTAAAACTAAAAATGTAGCGTGATTGTGCCATGGCATTCTGCCATACGACATATTAACCCGTGCCAGTGAAGAGAATTAGTAGCATTGCAAGTGATGCGGGAGTTTGAAGCCTGACAATAGACACACAGGGAGCCAAGATAGTACTGTCTAGAAGCAGCGGGACAGAGCCAACACAGGTCACTGTAGAGTTGACAGCAGTGCTTAAGTCGAGGGGATGATGATGATGCATAACGACAGATATTATTGTATATGACATCCCATTTCTGTAATGAGTTTTTTGTGCAGCAGCAAGGATGGGAGAACAGTATGTTAGAGTGGGGAGTAAGACCCCCTCTGGCAATGGCCAGCTTTGCAGATGGTGTTAGCATGTAGCTGGTCTTGTAGGCAACACTCGGTCTACTATTAACTGTTTTACAGGTGGATTGAAAGTGAAGATTTAGATCCAATGATTGATCTAGTATGACACCAAGATAATTAAAGGACGTGACAGAGTCTAATTTAGTCCCCTCAAGGTCATAGATCATAAGGGATGATGTTCAAGACCTGAGTTTCTGGGCAGAGCCTAGGAGCATGGCTTTCATTTTTTTAGCATTTAAAACTAGTTTTTGGTCAAGCAGTCAGTTTTGAATGTTCCTGAAGTCAGTGGAAAGGGATGAGTTAAGGTTATCGACTGTAGTAGAGCTGGTATAGATGACAAGATCATCAGCATATAGAAGAGATGAGCAGGTTTGCAGGGCATCAGGAATGTTGTTGATAAACATTGAGAAAAGAAGTGGACCTAGGATTGACCCTTGTGGAACACCAGTGTTGACTGTAGTACTATCCAATATTGCGGAGTTGAATTTCATGGTTTGGGTCCTGTCAGATAAATAGCTAATAAACCAGTTTACAACAAGAGTCGAAGCTCAGGTTATGAAGGGTAGACAGGAGCAAAGGGTGATTGATCAGATCAGAGGCCTTGGTAAGGTCAATAAAAACAGCCCCAGTAAGTCATCCAGAGTCCATGTTTGAGAGTATATCTGAAGGGAGTTTTAGTAGAGCGGTAGACATGCTATGATTTTTCCTGAAGCCATGCTGAGTGTCAGAGAGAAAATTGGAATTTGCCAGGAAGTCAAGTGTTTGGGTGGCAACAAGCTTCTCCAGTATCTTGTACAGGACCGAGAGAATAGTTATCTGCCTGTAATTATTGCTATCCTTCTTATCACCTTTTTTGAATACAGGAGTTATCCGAGCAATTTTCTAAAGGACAGGAACAACACTGCAAGAAAGGGATAATGTGTACATTTTAGCCAGTGGAGAGGCATTGAGCACAGCCACCAGCTTCAGCAGGTGAGGTTCCAGGGAGTCTGACCCTGAACTAGTGTTGTCAGAGATTTAATTCAGTTGTTTGAGGACCTCTGAGTTATAGCCTTAAAATAGAATGGTGGAGCCAGCGTAGACCCTTTGGAAGATGTGGTGGGGGGGTCAACTGGCTTGCTGGGGCTAGTGGACTGAGAGGATGTAGTTGAGGGTGAGAAAGAAGAGGTATATAGTGATAGATCTGAAAACATCCTGTTGAAAGCATTCACAGTGATATTAGGGTTATTACAGTGAGCTCTGTTGAGTATCATATCTGTAGGGATAGTAGCTTGTGAGGATCCAGGGAAGTCTTTACATGGGCCCAGAATTTCCGTGGGTCACTGGCAGAGCTGAATAGTAGGTCCTTGCAGTACTTGCTTCTAGCTTTTCTTGTTTTATTTTTTTTTTTTTGCAGGAATTTCTCTGTGCTATGTAGGTATTAAGATCAGAAAGCAGGCCAGTTTGTTTATAGCTCTTCCAGAGTTTATCTCTGAGTCACCGCTCAGCAAGCAAGTCTTTGTGTAGCCACATAGTTTGCTTACCTCTAACTCTCCTGGTAACTTTGTGCATGCTTGCACTGGACTGCAATGAATTCACTTAGGAAGATATGCAGTGCGTCTTCAATTCTACTAGCATGATGGATCCCAGACCAATCAATGTTCAAAACATCATGAAGGAAAGCATTAACATCCATGTTTGTAAAATTTGTAAAGGTGACAAAACGAGGTGGAGGCGATGGTGGGGCACCTGAGTCCCAGATACAAAAAACAGGAGAATGGCCAGTTATTGCATCTGCCAGGATACCTGATGTGGTCACATGCTCCAGGTAGTTTGTAAGTACCCAGTCTACAAGGGTGCCTAATTTTGGTGGAGTTGGCCTTCTAGTGGGCTCCGTTATCAGCTGGTGTAGGTTAAAACTATGTGCTAATGATAGTAAAGAGTTGTGAGTAGGTGCTAACCAGTTTAGGTTTATATCCCCCAGAATCATGATCTCATTTTGATTGACAGACTGAGTAGTTTGGTCAAGGAGATCCTGGAATCCAGCCATACCCCCTGAGGGAGAGTTACAGATACAGATGATATGGAGTTTCTTTGCTCCTAGCTGGACAGTGGCATGAATGGATTCACATACAGAGGGTGAGGCTTGGGCAGGGACCTCTGTAATGCTGAGGTGATTCTTATGGTAGAGAGCCACACTGCCACCATGCTTTGCCAATTATCTGTCCCTGCGGATCAAAGAGTAATTTTCTATTGAGCAGATGGTCAGGGATCCAAGGTTTTAGCCACATTTCAGTGAGACAGAGTATATCCGGGTTATAGAATCTGATCCACACTTCCAGTTCATCCATATGGCAAGTTAAGCTCCTAATGTTCATATGTACGATGAAGAGCACTTTATTTGTTAGCCCAGATAGGTCGGCTATGGAGAGATGAGAAGGAGGACCAGGGTTTAGTTCGACATCGCCCGATAGAAGAAGCACTAGGATTGCTAGGAATAAGAGCCTTGCAGAGTAAAAAACAGAGGACATGGTATACCTCCACTTATCCTTACAGAGGATAGAGTGCACATAATATGTACATCCCCTTTTTTGTAGAAAATGGATTGCCATGTTTTAATGGGCCAATATTTAGAAATTAAGAGGTCTGAGAACCTAAAATTCATAAGCTCATTCGAATTTCCATTCTGGTCACAAGGGATGGAGAGTGAGAATTCATTTATGCATAATAATAATAATAGAGAGGGGGCGACCCCTCCCACTTGGTAGAGGAGCATATTTTTGTCAACAGGGGATGAGGTGGGGATGCTATTGAATGGCATGGTTACCACACTGTACTGCATCTTTCAGAAGGACATTCAAGAAATAGTCTAGGTGCAGGAGTGCCCATTTCACCGCCAATGGTATGTAAGTACCTCTTAGATCTGCTAAGGTGCGACTGCCCCTACTGCAGTACAGGACAGTATGGAGATCTGAGGACAAAGCAGGCTAACAGTTTAGGTATGGTCACATGTTTTAAGCTCAAAAGTAGAGCTAGTATATAATGTAAGGTAAGAAACAGAACTAGGAAAATAACTTTCTAGATGGCAACAGTTGAGCAAAAAACTCGAAAATAACTCTAGATGGCAACAATAGAGCAAGAAATTCGAGAAGCTCAGGCAAGAACTGAGGATCCTAAGGCTACGAGTGATATAGACTAGACACTCCCCTAGTGGCCACACAGTACAAGGAGCCAGTGGAAATTCTGGTACTTAGTCACCTGACTAAGACAATCCTATATTAGTACAGGTCCACCCAGGGTGGGTGAGGTGGGGGGCAGGGAGGATAAAGCTGTAAAAATAGTGGTAAACAAATTCAGAAAGGAGCTGTAAAACACTACTACAATTGGTGACTTTAGGTTCCTAGAGCAAGTACCAGGAGGTTCGCTAAAAGTGGGGATTTCAATAGCTAGCAAATCTTACTGTGTAGTTTTCTAACACGGAGTTCAGGCTGCATAATGGAGATCTAAAAATGGCACGCTTCTGAAATTCAAGTCCACGGCTCTGCCCAAAACTGCATTAGAAACTGGAGCCAAAATGTCCAAAGGACTCACGCCAATCAATGCTGCAGATACAAGGGTTGGTTTCCACCAATCAGAGGCAGGGCACCCCGGTTCAAAATTCTTGAGTGTTACAAGCGGCAAAACTAACCTTTGAGTTTATGTCTTTTCCGGCCCCCAGCTCCAAGGGCAACCAGGATGCTGGTCCTCACACTGGGCTCGGGGCTTAAGGCTCTTGGTCTGCTCCTTCAATGAGGGATGACTCGGCAGAGCGGTGGTAGTGATTCAGTGCCAGCTGCATGGTCCGCCCATAGATCAGCGGGACCATGACAAAGCACTCAGGGCTGTGGTTCCAACATGGAGGTCCAAAGCCCCGGTGTGCTAAAGGAGAGGGGCACATATGAAATACATGCAAAGCATCAAACTGCAAGCTGGGTTAGGCTTACAGAGCAAAAAGCTGTCTAACTCCAGCTGTCCGTCTTGCTCTAGCCAGGGGAGAGTCCTCCTACCCACGCTTTGCTACGGACTAATCACCTTTGCCCACGTTGCAAAAACTAGTCTAGTAAAGTGGGACTCTGTGTACAACAACATATGCCATTTTGTGCTCTCAGCCTCCCGCCTCACTCACCTCTGTGAGCTTTACACCCAGCTTGAGTGGCTCCCACCAGAAACTCATTGCTCTTATGTCATGGGCAACTTCATTGACAATATTGTCAGAACTGCCACCCCCTCAAAACCTTGCTGAGACCCTTGTTCTTGCTACACTCTCCTACAACCTGTGATACAGCGGCTCCCATGCCCTCCTGGTACCTAAAACCTGCACACAAATGGGTGACTGAGCCTTCGCTGCATATGCACCCAGGGTTTGGAACTCTTTTCCAACTAGCACTCGCTCCTCTCCCTCCCACCAGAGCTTTAACTCCTTCCTCTAGGGTTTTCTCAAAACAGCTGCCACCTGTCTCTGCACTAGACAAACCCTCTCAGCCTGAGATGCCCCAACTGAGATGCTTCCTAAATATTACGACTTGGGCAGAGCACAACTGTGCTCATACTCCTGTTCTCACAGCATATATAAAAATGGATCATTTAGGCCCACCGGCAAAACAGGGTGAGCACTATAACTGTGCACTTCTTTCTCTCACACTGGGCCTACTCTATCCCAACTGTGACTCCTCCTTATTCTAACTGCTAGCCTTACAACTTGCTGCCTGGAGCGATGAATTCAAACTGCACTTCTTCCTACTGACTGCAATGTTTAATACTGTATTGCAATACCTGTTTTTGGTATTGTTGCCTTACAATGTCACTGTGTTCGGGTCACTTTATATTAACTCTTCACTACTATTTGCCTAATGAAATCTGATGCTTGTAAAGTCCCTGTTGTGCTAATTCTATGTAATGTAATCCTCCACTTGTATTTGCCTGATGTTCATCTACAGGTATGTACCTTGTAATGTACCTTGTAATCTCCCGGGTCGCACCTGAAAATAGGCACTTGGCTGTCTAGTGTGCTTACCCGGTTAACAAAAGCAAATAAATAAAGTAGGAGCAGGTGGCAGAGTGCCTCCGTTCAAAATTCCAGAGTGTTTCAAGCAGCAAAACATACCTTTGAGTTTATGGCTTTTCTGGCCTCCAGCTCCAAAAGCAACCAGGCTGCTGGTCCTCACACTGAGCTCAGGGTTTAAGGTTCTTGGTCTGCTTCTTCAATGAGGGATAACTCTGAGGAGTGGCAGTAGTGATTCAATGCCAGCCACATAGTCCTCCCATAGATCAGCGGGACCACAACAACGCACTCAGGGCTGCAATTTCAGCACAGAGGTCCGAAGCCCCGGTGGGCTAAAGGAAACCTTTGGGTTTATGGCTTTTCTGGCCCCGGCTCCAAAAACAACCAGGCTGCTTGTCCTCATGCTGGGCTCAGGGCTTAAGATTCTCTGTCTGCTCCTTCAACGAAGGATGACTCGGAGGAGCGTCGGTAGTGATTCAGTGCCACCCACGTGATCCGCCCATAGATCAGCGGGACCACGGCAAAGCACACAGGGCTGCGATTCCAGCATGGAGGTCTGAAGCCTTTGTGGGCTAAAGGAGACTTTTCTGCCAAAATATAGTACTGTCCCACTTCCTCCTGAACTGATTGCATGGTGCAGTAAATCTTACTGCCACTTACACAGAGCTCTCATCCTGTGTAGTCGACATGATTCATGAGTATTGTATTTCAAATAAATAAAAAAATAAAAACACAAAGCAAGGTTAAATCTCTGTGTCGTGCTACTTGGGCGGTGAGGGTTTTTTTCTGTGACTTCAAGCTGGCTGCTGTGGAAACAAGGACAGCAGCTGCTCATCTCTAAAGTCCAGCCATTTTTTCACACATTACTCACAGCCTTGGAGTGCAGCAGTCTCATGTGCCCTCTTCTAAGGTGCAGGAGGAGCTGTGCCTGTCACTCTGACTTCATCTTAATGTGTTTACAGTGTGTCGCTGCCTGGTATTTTTGGCCCTGAACCTACCCCACTTCCTATCTCTTTCCCAGACATGCCTTCCCTCTTTGCCCTTCACCCATGGTTTTGACCATTTGGGTGAAACATTTCTATACAAAGGGAAAAAATAACTAGTTAGCACTGTAGAGAGCCATATCTCTCTTGACTTTGGCTCCAATGATGTCATCACTTAACACATTTGGGCATTTTAGGAAGCAGATAAGACAGTTTTTTTTTTTTTTTTAAATTGGAAAGCTGATTTTAAAATTTTCAGATGCTCTGGAACCATAATTAGGTAAACTATATAAATGTAGTTTTAGCATTAATTAATACAGCAGCCTTTCCTTTAGTCACCTACAGTGTCAGATTTTTTAATAGTCTGTCAAAATGTTTAGGTATCCTTTTTTTGGGGGGCTAGTTTTCCATTAGCAGGTTATACAAACCTGCCACTAGAGAGATTTTTGGTCTTTCTACACAAATCACTGTACTCAATCATGGGCAATATGGCCTGCATTATCATACTACTTCTAATCCTGGCAAAAATTATGACTCATAAAGCACTGATCCATGCTAAGTCAGAAGTCCTCCCAGCCTGGAAACCCACAATCATAGTTCCTGCTGCATCTTCATATTGCTTCCCTACTCTTCATCTGTTGTGTTTTTTCATTTTAATTCTCATCCCTCTCCTCTGGCCCTCCTCTCTTCGCCAATGTCTTTCCGTGCACTTCCCCTGCTAGCCTTTAACGGCCATGTCAGCGTCTCCTATGCCCTGGCTAGACCTACCTCAATGACAGAATACCACAAAAGAACCCATACGAAAAGAGTCCACTTCTACCTGATAAATGCCCTCAAGAAAATGTTTCTAATTCTCCTTTTCTGTTCAGGCAATGTCGAACTAGATCCAGGTCCCCCAACTCAAATCACTTCTCTGTCGGAGTTTGCAGCTGCTCCTGGGATGAAACTGGTGATGGTCAATATTCTAAGCCTGCTCAAAAAACTTGATCATCTTCAAGTTTGGGCAGCTCACACTGACCCAGATCTGATTATAATTACCAAGTCATGGCTAAAAAGACCAACACTGATCCATAAATTACTATACCGGGCTTCAAGCTCTTTAGGCCTGATAGGGATTCTGGGGGGAGTGGTTGTATACACCAAATCAAAATTTTGTTAGCAGCATTTCCTGTAAAACTAAGCCCAAGGAATATGAGATTTTCTCACTTAAACTTCACCTTCCATCCTCAGAGTGCATCAAAATCATTGGTGGCTATAGACCCCCGTCAGGACTTTAGAAATTCTTAACATGTTGAAATCCATAACGTTGGCTGCTAACACGGAAACAATAATCTTAGGGGACTTCAATATGGATTGGATCACTCTAAATCCACACCTAAAGCCATCTGTGATGAGCTGGGTCTTACACAGATAGTAACTGAACCCACAAGAATCAATGCTTCTAACTCTGCCAACAGTTCACTCTTAGATGTCATCTTAACTTCACATCCCCATAAAATCTCACATTCTGCAGTTTTCCACAACGACATGAGCAACCACAGTATTGCTGTATGTACAAGATTCCAATCTAAAACCCAGCAGCACCTCAAATTGAGAATTAAATGCTAGCTCCATAAATTCAACTCAGTAAACTTCCTAACCGATCTAGCTACGATCAGGTGGCAAGACCTATATCTTGCCAAACCTGCTGATGCCGCCGTCTGTCCTAAATGACAACCTCACCACCCTAATTAACAAGCATGCTCCTCATATTAAAATGAGGATGCGGAAAATCTCGCATCCATGGCTCACCCAAGAGTACAAATCTGCACTTACCAATAGAGACGAGCTATAGGCTAGGGCCAGGCACACAAAGGACCCGGCAGACTGGCAGGCATTTAGAACTGCCAGAAATGCCTGTGTTAAAAGTGTACGTGCTACTAAAGCAAACTTCTACATCTCCACTCTGGAGCAGGCCAAAGGGAACTCCCAAAAAATCTGGAAGACACTGAGATCCATTTAAGGCCATCCTGCTGCTTCCTCCCTTCCCACCAAGATTCTGGCCAAGGACCGGATGGTTGAAAATAAACTGCGAATCCTCGAAGAACTTAACCTTCACTTTGCCACTGCTGGGTTGGCATTTGACTCCTCCCCATACACTAGCCAAGTGAATAGCAACACTAGGCCAGATACTACACATGCTACTCCACCTCTTCCCTTCCAGCTGTGCCTGTTTAGCTACAAAGAAGTCTAAGACATAATTCTTAGCCTTGACACCAAGAAAAGTGCAGGGGACGATGGCCTTGAATCATTTTTCTTGCAGTTAGGCTATGCCCAGCTTACAGCCTCCATCCTTCACATCTTCAACCTCTCTATCACCACAGCCACTGTTCCATCCTGCTGTAAATCTGCCCATATTCTTCCTCTCTTCAAATCAGGAGATCCTTGTGACTTAAACAACTACCGTCCTACCTCTATCTTGCCCGTTCTCTCCAAAGTGCTGGAAAAACATATATACAACCAACTAAAAAATCACCTCGAAGTGCACTCATTCTTAAACCTGGCTCAATCTGGCTTCAGGTCGAAGCACAGTGCCATCTCAGCCTTGGCTAAAGTCTCTAATGACTGGATCCATGCTATGGACACCAAGAAGGTTACTGGTGCAGTCTTTCTAGACCTCAGTTAGGCCTTCGACACTGTTGACCATCACCTCCTAATCACCTGTCTTGCCTACATAGGTGCCACTCCACTTACCTTACAGCAGTTTAACAGTTGTCTCACGGGAAGGATACAAAAAGTCAAAGCTGATGGCCTACTATCTGCCCCCCTTCCAATTGCCAGAGAAGTCCCTCAAAGCTACATCCTAGGACCAATCCTTTTTTTCCCGTACATCAACAACCTTGACTCCCACATAAAGAACTCTAGCATACATTTCTTTGCGGATGATAGTTTTCAATGCATCAGGCTCGTCCTTAACTGAAGTCAGGGAAGCACTCCAAGCTGAATTTATCCAGTTAGAAAGCAACCTTATCAATGCCACGCTTCTCTTAAATGCCAAAAAAACCATGGCAATGATTCTCTCAAGACTTGCCTTGTCTGGTGCCCTACCTACCCCACCTAAAAACGTCATAGTTACCTCCCTAGGCGAACCCTTGAAAGTCGTACCTAAATTTAAATATCTAGGTATGTGGATAGACAACAAGCTTTCCTTCAATGACCACATTGAGGCTCTATCAAAGAAGCTTAAAGCACGCTTGGGTTTCTTTAGAAATAGGATCCTCTTTTCTCTCGCGACCCACAAGATTTGTCCAAGCAACATTTCTTCCCTTGCTTGACTACGGAGACATTATCTTTATCTCCTCCCCAACCTTGAGCCTATCTAAACTGGACGTACTCTATCACCATGCTCTTCACTTCATTACTATCTCTGTGTACAGGACCCACCACTGTGATCTTTATGCAGTAGTTGGGTGGACCTCTCTTGCCACCAGACGCCTCTTGCATGCTGGCATTTGGACCCTCAAATTACTACTCCACAAACTGCCTGTCTATTTAACGTCTCTCATATACATCTCGCATAGTGCCTACTCCTTAAGAAAATCCAATCTTATCCTACTAGATGTTCCCAGGACACATACCACAGCTGGCCAAAGAGCTGTCTCCTATGCCCTCCCAAACATTTGGAACCAACTACAAGCCGTGCTGAAGCTAACCAACATTGTATCAATTAAGTCCTACAAAACACTAGCTATCTCTAAATTAAAAAACATATGTAGGTGCTACTAGGCCCCCAAGGCCAAGTCAACTTCCTAGGTACCAACTGGCCCTCTACTTATTAAGCTGAAATGTGTTGCATAATTTAGTGCAAGGTTAAAGCTGGAATGTACTGCATATATAGCATAAGGACTTCTATTGTGTATACCTCTTGTATTATATATATTTTTTCTTTGTTGTTCTACATTTTATATCTCCTGTCTATGTAATTGAGAACTGTATGTGTATGTGCCTCAGGATCTCCTTGTGAATGAGCTTGCTCAACGGAGTCTTTCCTGCAATGAACTTGAACTTTAAGATACGAGTCTCACAACTTATTTTAGAGTCAAACAGGCAAGACATTTCCAACCCATTTTATAAAAGAATTAACATTTCTGCAACAGTTGACCAGTATGCTCCCTCCTTCCACCCTCTCCCCACCCCCCACACACACATACATGGAATGGAAACTTGGATTACATGAATTCAAAATTCTGCAGAATTCCACTGGCATACATGCACTGTCACACACAGAGGCCTCAAATGGAGCCAGAGACTCATTTTCTTCTATTACAGGATAAGCAGCAGGGAGTTATCTGGCAAACAGGTAAGTATAGAAGGGGGATTTGCAGAGCTCTGGGCCCCATTGGTAGTAGCAAGAGAAGAGATATCCAGACTACATCAGCATCTAAACTGGAACACTCAAATACAGCTGGCACCCTCACTCCCCCAGAGGTGCATAGAGCCAGTGTCTGGAGGGTAGCATGGGGGAGAAGGTGTGGCAGAGGCAGCCACAAGGAAGTCATCAAGGCTCATTGTATCCTGGCAGTGAACTGATTCACACCACTTGAGGAGGAGCAAGTACACAACTCCCTCAGTATAGGTGCAGAGCCAGTTGGCAAGGGTGAACAGGACAGCTTGGTGGCAACCAGTGGTTAAACCATGAGTAAGGCAGCAAGGAGTATCCTAGTGCTTGAGGACTCAAAGATTAGAGGGTTTGAGGAGGAGTCAGGAAACGGGGGGAAGGGGAGGTGTGGTCACATGCCTTCCAGGTGCATCAGCTATTCAGAACATGGACAGGATAGGGTGGATGTTAAAGGAAGCGAGAAGGGAGCTTGGAGTGCTGGTACATTTGGGTACCAATGATCTGGTGAACTAGCCAGTTGAGATGGTGAAGGGCAAGGACCTGATGGGATGCATTTGGGGGTGCTCAAGGAACTGGCAGTAGAACTAACTGAACCCTGGTAGGGCTATTCAATAGCTCATTACAGATGGGGGTAGTTCAGAAAGGCTAGAGGGTTGTAGATGCAGTTCCACTCCATAGGGGGGTACAAGAATCAAACAGGAACTACAAACCTGTCAGTCTTACCTCTGTTTTTTGTAAACCGATGAAGTCACTGTTCAAAGAGGACCTCATGGATAGGAGTATTGTGAATTTGAAAATCATGCATGAATTTTGTGGTGATTTTGGCCACTACATGCTATTCATAGCATTATTTTGTGGGGAACTCTATGCAGTTCACAGCAATTGTGCAAACATTTACCACTATTCAAGTTTTTAATATGAAGTGTGTCAATTCATGTAGTAAAATTCACCATAATGTGCATAGTGCGTAAACAGTGTGGCAATTAGCATAGTAAAATTCACACAATTGCAAGAGTTTTATTTCACAGATTTTCACAATACACTATGCGCTACAAGCATTGCGGAATCTTTTTCACTTTGCTTGCAGCCATTTGTGGGCTACCTGGAGAACACTGGACTCCAGGAAAGTAACAACATGGGTTCATGGTAGGAAGGTCTTGTCAGACCAACCAGATAGTTTACTTTGATTGGGTGATGAGGGTATTGGATAGGGGATGCACCATGGATTTACTCTTCTTCAACTTCAGCAAGGCTTTCAACATAGTGCTTCACAGAAGACTGCTGAAGAAGATGGAGGATCTGAGTGTGGCAAGGGACATACAGCAGGTGCCACTTAAAACATCCACGCTTAACCCGGATCGCTGCTTTATACATCTGATTCTGAATTGTCAAATGACGCTCTGTATTGTTTCAGTATTAAAACATATGTTTACAACAAACCTTGTCCACTGCCTATACCTCCCTCTGTAGGCCACCAGCAGCCACTTAACCTTACTTGGCCCCAGTCAGTAATTGCCTTCCAGCTCACCACGTAAGTGTTAATTGGGTTCCATTAGTGGCCTATTAAAGTAGCAGTGTCATTCTCAGGTTACCTTAGTTCTCTCTTGCACTGCAAACACACTTGCCATGTCTAGAATAAAGAGGAGCAGGCTCACCTTGTAAAGAAAAATGGAAATCCTTCAGGAGATCAAGACTTTCCCCAAGATAAGCCTCCAGGACATGTCTATCCATTTCGGCATTGCCAAGTCAACGCTGTGTGATCTGTTAAAAGCCAAAGACTGGCTTATAGCTGACTGGCATGCAAATCAGAGTCCGGATAGAAAAAGGAAACGGGAGGGCAAGGATGGAGATGTAGAGGAGCCCCTCCTGCATTGGTTTTCAACTGCTCGTGGGTGAGAGGCTCTCATTAGTGGATCACTCCTCCTACAGAAAGCCCAGCAGATTGCGGTCACACTTGGTAAGCCTGACTTCCGACCAACAGATGGATGGCTTACTAGATGGAAGCATTGGCATTATATTTGCTTCAAAAAGGTGCATGGGGAGAAGCAAACTGCCAATGCTGATGGTGTGACCGCATGGATATGCAATGTTCTGCCCGATCTTCTCCCTGGTTACCCACTGGAGGACATATTCAATACAGATGAAACAGGCCTCTTCTTTCACTGCTTGGGATATGGCACCCTCTCCTTTAGAGCCGGCACCCCAATGGGTTTGAAAAAGGCTAAGGAGAGGCTGTCTGTTCTATTCACATGCAGTATGACAGACGGAGAAATGTGAGCTTTTGGTCATAGGGAAGTCTGCCCAGCCACACTGTTTTCATGGTGTCGCACATCTGTCAGTCATCTACAGGGCTAATCGCACTGCCTGGATGACTGGAGACATTTTTACTGAGTGGCTTTGTGGATGGGACAGAAGACTGGGGTGCCAAAAGATTGCCCTCTGCCTTGACAACTTCAGTGGGCACCCAGAGGTTGCAAGGTTGAGGAACATAAAACTTATATTTCTCTCACCTAACACCACCAGTATAGTGCAGCCCTTGGATCAGGGCATGATTTACAGTTTTAAGCAGCACATTGTTCGGCACATGTGTGCATGGATGCTTGACCTCCTGGACTCAGAAGAAGAGCTGACAGCAGCTGTATGTGTGAAACAGATCAACGTGTTGGATGCAATTTGCATGATGAGTCAAGCATCACAATGTGTGACATCAGAGACCATAGCAAAATGTTTTCGCAAAGCCGGCTTTGAGTTTGGTGGCGCAATGAGGGCAGAGGAGCAGGATGACAGCACTGACACGGAAGAAGAAAGCAACACTTCCTGGTCTTACCCTGGAGCAGTTTGCCAAAATATGCAGCATGGGCAGTGATGAAGACCCACAACTGTCCCAGGATGACATCATGGAGGTGATAGGCATCCAATAGGTGTCTGTAGTCAATGAAGAAGCCAGTGAGGAGCCAGCAGGGGAAGCAGAGATTGCAGTGACAACACGCGATGTACATACAGAACTGCTCACTCTAAGATGGGCGATGGAGCAATGCGAGGACCTAATGCCTGATTGAGACGCCATGGCTTGGACTGGTAAAAAAAAAAAAAAAAAAAAAAAGGCAGAGATGTACTGAAGTGCTGAAATCCCAAAAGATTACAGAGTTCCTCACACAAAAAGAGGATGCTCAATGTGAGTGAAGTGAACAGCAGCACACTAGTTTTAAAAAATACTTTTACTTTTTTACCCATTCTCTAATAAGTTACATTTTAAATTGGATACTGTACCTGCACACAAATGCATCAGAAAAGAGCTGTAATCACTAAGCTGTGTGCAGGTCACATATTGAATATTATTGCTGTGCTGTGCTTTGCTGTACTGTACTACCTAACCATCCACCTTCAAATTCAGGCTGCCAATTAGCATTTTTGTTTAAAGGGATGAGGCTTATAGCGGACAAAATGTCATTTGTGATTTCAGTCCATTATAAGCAGCATCCACTGTAATAAGATGTACAGAAAATAGGTTGAAGGAAAGGCAGTAGTGTGTTGCGATTAATGGTGTCAAATCAGAAGACGGGGTGTTAACTAGTGGGGTGCCACAGGGATCCATCCTGGATCTTGTGCTCTTTAATGTGACACTTAAGAAGGAATCGGGAGCAAGTTGTCGCTTTGCAGAAGGCATTAAGCTCTATGGGAGGGCAGACAGTGATAAGGGAATTAATAATGAGATACAGAGTGACCTGCAAGGCTAGAGAGGTGGTCTAAGGTTTGGCAGTTGATATTCAACACAAATAAGTGCAGGGTGATGCCCTTAGGGAACAAGAACCTCCAGATAAAGTATTGGATGGGAGGGATAAAGCTGAGCACTACAGTTGAGGAAAGGTACCTTGGAGGCAACATTAGAGACTCCCTCAAACAACCACACCACTGCAACAAAGCCTATAGTAAGGCACGCAGGATGCTTGTATGTATCAAGAGGGTTCATGGTAGGAAGGTCTTGTCAGACCAACCAGCTAGTTCAGTATAAGAAAACAGGTACTGGATTACTTCCTTGTTATAGATCATGCATGAGGCCGCACCTGGAGTAATGGGCCCAGTTCTGGAGTTCTCACCTCAGGAAGGAAAAGGACAGGCTAAAGATGATGCAAGGAAGGGTGACCAGGATTCAGGCCAACAGGACAGATCTTATGGGGATTGGCTCAAGGCACTGAACATGTACTTGCTAGAGACTAGAGGAGAGAGGGGTGATATGAGAGAGACCTTTAAGTTCTTGACGAGAATAAACTACTACTACTGTATCACTCACTGGTGAGACCCCCCATGTAGAGTACTGTGTCAAGTTTTGGAGGCTGAACCTCAGAAAGACATAGACAGGGTGGAGTCGGATCAGAGGAGGGCAACTAAAATGCTACTGGGATTGCACGAGAAGCCCTATGAGGAGAGACTAAGGGATCTCAACATGTACACCCTGGAAGAGAGGAGAGTGAGAGGGGACATGATAGAAATCTACAAGTACCTCATAGTGGCAAACCGGTGCAGGAGGGAAGTCTTTCAAATGAGAAGACCCAGGACCAAGGGGCATGTGATGAAACATGGGGGGGGGGACTTAAGAGAGATGTGAGGAAATATTTCTTCACTGAAAGGGTGGTAGATGCTTGGACTAGACTGCCAGCAGAAGTGGTGGAGATGCAAACAGTTGGAGGCTTCAGCCATCTGTGGGACAGATGTAGGGGTGTATTAGAAAACGGGCAAGGAGGAGGGAGGGAGGGTTGCTAAAGACCAGTTAGGGTCTGCAGAGGCAGCTCAGGAAGGAAACATCTGGGCAAACTTGATGGGTCAAGCAATCCTTTTCTGCCAACAAATTCTATTTTTCTATATTGCCCCAGAGTCATCCTTGTGCTAATTGCAGTGCATAGCTCCTGTCAGTGGATTGCACATGGACGGCTTTGAATCTGAAAGCCAAGGAGTTAATGGCCATGTTGAATGTATAGCACAAAGCAATGGATTGAGTAACCAGAAAGCAAAATGAGCAGCCAAAAGTCAAGCATTTTAGGAAAATAAAAAGGCCATTTTTCTATATGCATAGAATTGCAAATATGTAGGATTCATTGTGGATAGTCCTAATCTGAATATTAAGTACAGAATAATCACTCTTATAAGGGATGGAAACTGTGACATGGTGCTATCACTAAGAAAGTGGGAGGATGGACTGGATGGATCTTTGACCTTTTCTAGTCTTACCATTCATAGAATTAACTAACACAGTATGACTATCTATGTACTAGTAGATGCCTTTTGCTTTGAGGAACTTTGCAAAGCATTTGCACCACATTTCTTTGTCTACTGCATCACTCGTTAGTGACTAATGCAATAGTTATTTGTCATATCAGAGTCCTTTTAGACAATTTAAATTGAGACAGAATAAAAAAAGGCATAACAATCAGATTTATAAGAATTGTTATTAAAGAGGTCATGCACTCTATAGAATTAATAAATTAATAACTTTCAGAAGTAGTCAGCTATCATGTCTTATATCTGAAGTATTTTTTTCTCTTCTTTTCCATTTGCTAATTGCAAAATATTATACCTGACAAGTACTAGCTGCAACATGTAGCACGGCACACTACCTGGAGGCTGACATAATTCTGTTCCTCCCTATACATCATCGGCATTGTGACCTCACTGAATGTGACATCACCAGTAACTAACAGCCAGTCTCCTGCTGCTTGATTAGTAACTTGTGACACATATTAAAGAACAGGTGCTTAGTAAAGGTGCATGTCTTAAAGAATGAAGGTTTGGGGCCTTTGGATGCCCCTGCAATCATTCAGTTTGCTTTTGTTTTACTTACACTTTTTCATCATTCTATTTGTATTTTGACAACCGCTAGTGAAAAAAGAATCCAACAGAATCCTTATATGATGAAGTCAAAAAAAATCTTTACTGGCAAGGCTGCCAGTGTATTTCAATGGGAAACTATAAGTCTGTTTTCTGATTTTTAAGGAAAGATAACGCTTCCTGCCACCAAAATATTATATATTTAATAGAAATGTGATTTTTGATTACATGTGATCTTTTGTTATAATTTAGCAGGTGACATTTTCTTCATAACCAGATTTTACTTGGAAAGAAGTAGTAAGAAGCTAATTATTGTATTCAGAAATGTAAAATCATATAGATGGAGCACTACAGTGTAAACATAGAAGGCAAAGTTTGTTGATGAAATAAGTATCAATTTCTTTTGAAAAAGAAAGATACATTTAGTTTCTCATTGAAGTACACTGGTAGTATGAAAGCAAAGGTGAAAATCCACTTGTTTCACTGCACTAACAAATATTTTATTATAAAAGTAGAAAGTAATTACTAACACATCAAAATTCAATAAATCAAATAGTCAGTTTCCTATCCATTAGAAGTAAACGTCTGCTCAGTAAGATCCCAATGTATTTCAATGAGAAACTAAATATAGTTCCCATGGAGCCCCAGCATAAAAGGACATCAGCCACATGGTGCTTATGCCATGTAGCAGATCTGTGCATGGAGACCACTGGTGTCACTAGAAGGCTCCCACACACTCCCCCATACCTATGTGCCCACTTCTGGACATGAAGCCCTTCCAGTTTGTATGGCCAAGACAAGCTTCTCTTGTATTCCAGCCTCCCTTCCACACTATTCATGCTGTCAGCTTTCCTAATGTCAAGAGGACCCCCCACCCTAGCCCTGTCTGCTTTTGAATGCAGGCTGAAATCAACACACCTTCCCCATCAACTCCCTATGACCCAGCTGCAGCTTTGCAGTGCCACTGCTGCCTACTTGTAACAGTTTTACAGGCAGGATGATGCTAATGTTTGCAACTAAGTTTGCAAGGGTCCACGTGCTTTGTGTATGGCAGAGAGGGACATCTGCATTACCACCTCAGCCATCTTCTCTGCATAGTCATAACATGTTTCCATGACTGCATACAGTGAAGGTCTGTGCCCCCTGCGGGCGTAGTAAAAATGGGGTTGTTGCGATGGCTTACCAGAACTCTCTTGCTACTGTGAATGGAGTCCTTTTTTTCCTGAAACTCTCCCAGGTGAACCAATTAAAAAAAAAAAAAAAAAAAAAAAAATCACTTCTGCTGTATCAAACATCTCAAACAGTTGTAGGGAAAACAGAAATTCTAAAATAGATTTAATTGTAACTACTATAAGAGTGGATTACAACAAATGTCAAGGAAAAAAGAAGCATCTGAACCAAAAAGGGACTTTAGCTGTGTTGTCTTACCTGGTCAGAAGTACTGCTACATCATGGTGCACTGGATGGGCATCACTTTTTGGGTTAATATTTTTCTGCCATTTGCAGAAGCTGGCCAATGTGTGGTCTGCATGGTGGACAATCTTCAAACCCTTCTACAGAAGAAACAACTCAAAAAGTAAAACTGACTTGATTCTTCTAAGGCACAGCACAGTTTTCAATGTGAATACTCAATATAATCATGCAAAACTTGCCTACACAGTGCAGTAGTTTCCTTTCTGTTTTTTTATAACAGTAAGCAGTACTTACTGTCTTAAAACATTAAAGCCAAAAAATTAACGTTTGATCTTTAGGTCTTCTAAAAGTTTGCTTTCTTCTGAAAGTGTAAGGTGCCTTGAGAAAAATCTCAGAAAGAATATTAACATATTCTGTTTGAAAGCAAACGTCTGTTCAAAGTAAATTATTCACAATATCATCTTGCCTAAGGGCGTACACCATTAATCACATTACTTTGTATTGTCAGATGCAGATCAACGAAATCAACTTT
The DNA here is from genome assembly GCA_016271365.2 of Neoceratodus forsteri. Classification (NCBI taxonomy): domain Eukaryota; kingdom Metazoa; phylum Chordata; order Ceratodontiformes; family Ceratodontidae; genus Neoceratodus; species Neoceratodus forsteri. The sequence goes on from CM057449.1 coordinate 993,983,172, forward strand.
CATGTCACTCATTGTCCAGATGAATTTTAAGTTCAGGCCACATTCATTAACATATAATATTCTAGAAACATCTCCAGATCAGTGCCTGTTCCAATCCACAGCAAAAAGCAGTCACCAGTGTACTGCTTCCTGGTAATCAGAGTCTTGATACATGTTGTTGTCTCCCCTTATGTACCATTTCTCCCACATCTCTACATATAAATAGACAAGACAAAGGGTGAAAGTAATGCCCATCACTGTGCCCTTCTTTTGGATACAGTGGCTTTGGCTGAAGATAAAATAATTTTATTTCAGTACCATCGCTGCCATGTTTAGTGGTATAACTCCTGTATTCCTTTACTGCACATAATAGGCCATCGCTTTGAGGCCACCTGAATGTGGAATATTTCTGTATAGACTTTTAATGTCAAGAGTAATCCTTTGGCATTCTCCAGTACTTGATTGTCATTTTTTTTTTCTCTCCGATTCAAGATGTCTTTAGTATCTTTCAGGTATGATAGTAGTTTACTCATCATTGGTCTCAGAAACAAAATGTCCACATACTTAGAAAAAGGCTGTACGCTGGAGCCAGCAGAAACATAGAAACATACAAATTGATGGCAGATAAGGACTGCTTGGCCCACCTAGTCTGCCCATTTTCCCTACCTACTTTAACACCAGAGACCCTACTTGATCTCCTCACCTTTCACTACCTCTAAGGTTCTCTTATGCCTATCCCATGCATTCTTGAAGCCTGTTACTATTTTTGCCTCCACCACCTCCACTGGGAGGCTGTTACAGGCATTCACCACTCTTTCTGTGAAGTAGTACTTCATTACCTCTCCCCCGAGACTCCCTCCTCCAGCTTCATAGCATGTCCCTTTGTTCTTGAGCATCTTTTTTTCTGAAAAATGCTTCCCTCTTGAACTTTATTTATACCTGTGAGGTATTTGAATGTTTCTATCATATCCCACTCTTGCCCTCCTTTTCTCCCGGGTGTACATATTGAGGTCTTTCAGTTTCTCCTCATAGGGCTTGTGATGCAGATCCTGCACCATTTTGTTTGCCCTCTTCTGGACCACCTCTACCTGTTTCTGTCCTTCCAGAGATGTGGTCTCTAGAACTGGACACAATACTCTAGGTGAGGTCTCACCAGTGATCTATACAGTAGTAACACCACTTCTCTCTTTCTACTGGTGCTATCCCTCCCTATGCACCCTAGCAACCCACTAGTTCTGTCCACAATCTTGTCACATAGTCTGGCCACTTTAAGGTCATCAGATATGATTACTCCCAGGTCCTTTTCCTATTTGGTGGTGGTTGATCCCACCACACCCATTTTGTACTCCACCCCTAAGTTTCTGTGCCCCAAGTGCATGATTTTGCATTTCTTCACATTTAAATCTATCTGCAACACCCTTGACCACTCCTCTAACTTTCCTAAATCACTACTCATTTTTTCCACCCCTGGAGTGTCTACTCTATTACAGATTGTAGTGTAATCTGCAACTAGGCATACCTTCCCTTCTAGCCCCTCTGCAATGTCACTAGTAAAGACATTGAAGAGGGCTGGTCCCAGTACTGATCCCTGTGCAACCCTCCCTTCCTCGGAGTGAGCTCTGTTTATCACCACCCTATGTCTCCTGTCTCCCAATCAATTTCTTACCCAGTTTACCACCTTAGGACCCACTCCTAGGCTTCCCAGCTTGTTTATGAGTTTCCAGTGTGGAACGGTGTCGAATGCCTTACCAAAGTCTAGGAAGGCCACATCCACCACTCCACCCAGATCCAATTCCTTGGTCACCTAGTCAAAGAAATCTGTTAGAGTTGTTTGATATGATCTCCTCCCAGTGAATCCATGCTGCCTTGGATCCTGAAGGCCATTGGATTGCAGATATTCTGCAATCCTCTCCTTCAGTAGTGATTCCATTAGATTCCCCACCACCGAAGTCAGGCTGACTCCCCTGTAATTGCCTGCCTCCTCTTTGCTTCCACTTTGTAAGATGGGATTACTTCTGCCCTTCTCCAGTCCTCTGGAACCACTCCCATCTCCAGTGAGTGGTTGAAGAGGGCTGTCAGAGGTGCATTCCAGCACCTTCCTCAGCTCCCTCAATATCCTGGGATGCATCCCTTCTGGCCCCAATGCCTTGTTCACTTTCAGATTTGTGAGTTCCTTCAGAACCCTCTCCTTTGTAAATAGACTAGTGTCTGCCTCCCTTCCTTCGATTCTCCTGGCCCTTATCTTTGGCCCCTCTCCTTCCCCTTCCTCTGCGAACACTGAGTGAAAGTACTTGTCCAAGATGTCCACTTTTTCCTTGTCCCACTCCACATACTCCCCTCCTTCCTTTCTAAGCCTTACTATCCTTCCCCTGGTTTTTCTTGTTTTTCTTACATACCTGAAAAATACCTTGTCTCCTTTCTGCACTGCCTGGACTATTTTCTCTTCTGTCTGTGCCTCTGATCTCCTAATTGCTTTCCCTGCTTCCTCCTGTTTCTCCTGATACATCTTTCTTTCTGCCTCTCTCTGTGTCTCCTTATACCTCCTGAATGCTAACCTTTTTGCCCTCACCTTCCTGGCCACCTCTTTTGAGAACCATAGCGGTCTCTTTCTCCTCCTGCTTTTGCTTACTTGTCTGATACAGAGTTTTTTTGCCTTTTCGATCCTTCCTTTTAGATTTACCCACTGTTCCTCCATTCCCCCTACCAGGGCGTACCTGCAGCATTCCCCCTTCTTTTTAAAATTGGCTCTCCTGAAATCCAGGGCCTTCACCTTTGTGTAGTTTGATTCTGCCACAGTACTTATAGTGAACCACACTGTATGATGATCCCTGGCCAGTGACATCTGCAACACTGTCCCCATTGGTGAGTACAAGGTACAAGTACTGGGTAAATTGGCCTCCCTAGGGGTTTGTGGCACATTTATGTAATCTGGAGAACAGATATATTGTTGGTTTCATCGGACTAGTCACGGTCAGGAAATCGCACTCTCTTTTAGTTAGCCATTTATTTTCGTGAGCATTTTTAATTAGTGCATGTGCTTTCTTTGATCATGGATATAGTGTCACTTGTTACTTTTTCATAGAAAACCTCATTACCCAGTTGCTTCACCATTTCTCAAGGGTATTTTTGTTCACCTGAGAAGACAACAGCCCTACCTTTGCGTGTCAGTGTGATGCATAAGTCCTTATCCCTCTGTAATGCTGCTAGTACTTGTTTTTTTGGTTACATTTTTACATTTGTTGGTATCAGTAATTTTAAAGATTTTTTTTTCTGTCTCATCATTAACCAAAGCACAATAAGTGGAGACAGCAACATTCTGCATAGCAACTGTGCAGAAAGTAGATTTTTTCTTGAAGGGAGTCTCATCCCTAGTGAACAGTGTCTCTTCTCTATCCTGATCTTCCTGGTCCTTCAGTCTAGCTAAGCATGGTGCTGTGCTAATGGTTGCAGTGGTCATATTTGGAGGGTTGTTAGTGTAGTAGGATCACAGATATAAGCTTCTATAAAACTTTTACAGATCTACTTTTAACTTAAAAGCATTCATGCTCTTTCTAGGCACACAAGACAGTCCTTTTTTGTGAAACAGACTCTTGTTCAGGGTCAAGTATTTATCAATTAGGTTTATGACCACCATTTGTTCAGTCAGACTGATCTTCATTGGGGAAGGGGGCTGAATTTTGCCAGGGCCTTGGCCCCTTGCCTCTTTTGCCCCTTATCCCTTCCGGTTCTATTATGATTTGCTGGGCCTGGGGGAGGCAAGACATTCCTTCCCCCCCACTCCTCCTCCAAACAAACAAACAAGAAAAAAAAAAAAACCACTGATGCGCTCAGTTCTGTTTCTCTTTTGACCTTGCTCTCTGGCAAGGATGCAAAAATCTGGGACCCAAAATCTGTTTGCCTTTATATCTGAAAGGTTCTCATGCATCTCTGTTCTTGATAACCAGCTGGTTGTAAATTTTTCCTGATGCATAATCCCTCACACCTCCCTCATTTTTTTTAAATTGCAAATTTTTAAATCTCCCTGGAACTTGTTTATATCTGCTTCCAGTCTACTTACTGTCAATTTTATGTTTGCTACGTTATTATTCTTTCGAAGTTGCTCTGCAACTTCTTTAGTCTTTTCAATGATTTGTTTATAATCTGTTTTAGCTTCTTCAATAAACAATAGTGTGATGCCCTTTGACACTTTGCTCAATATCTGTTCCTATTTGCTTTAAATCTCTTTGTCCAACTGCCCAAAAAGCTGGCATTTTTTGAATTCTCAAGCCCCATGGTATTTCTTTACTTCTCCAGTATCTTGATAGCAATAATGCATGGAGATTAAAGTGTATAGCCTTCTTTTTGAGAATTGCAAATGAAGCTAGGGAACTAGTGGTGGTTTTATTAGCCAGTTGTGCATTATGGCCAAACATTCTCTCATATTCAGCCTAGCTACTAGCTATCTCCTCTCCTTATAAAAGTGAAAGGGAAAGAAATGGGCAGAAGATTCATAACCAGGAATTACGATCATGTTACAGTAGAAACAGCTTGGATACAGGCACTGGCAACAGACAAGAAAGGCTTACTGAAAACTAGACCAAAAATGGAACATGATCACTTTAGTTACAACATACTCAGCAGAAGCATAGAATATCTCACAAATTATAAGAAAACACTGGCATATGGTACAAGGGGACAAAGCATTTAAAGATAAGCATGCACCAAGGATCACCTACAGAAGAGTACAGAATAGCCTGTTCGGTGGTGCAGAGGGCTGAGATGCTGGATGCCTTACCTCATGCCACACTGGCAATTCTTGTTCAGGAATTAACCTGGGTCAACAGAGAACCAGCACGGGGGCAGGATTGAGCAGCTGGAAGGCAGCTCTCCTCTGCTGGGGAAAGCTGTTGCACCCCCCCATAGTTCTGCTGCCATCGGATGGAGATCTGATTGCTAGCGTAGGCAGGAGGGGGCATCAAGTAGTGAAAGGGCACCTTGAGCCACAGTGTGCATGTGCCTTCACACGCACGATCGGGGCATAAGGAAGGGTGAAAACAGGGGGAAAAAAATCCGGGTATTAATCTATATAGGAAAAAAAAAAGAGGACAGAATATAAGGCATCATGTGTTGCACAGTTTTTTACAGCAACAAACCTCAAAATAAGGACATGGCTACCTAGCTTACCAAACAAAGTACAGGTGCAGCAATTGCTCCTGCTGTGGTAACACCAGAGACAGCCAGGTCTTTAAACAGCCAAGAACTGGAAAAGACATAAAAATCGCTTTGTTTATTAATTGTGTTTCGAGTGGCATCATATACTTTACTGACATGCCCAGGTGATATGTTGAATGTGGGCCAATCCAAGCTCTGCTTAAAACAAAGGACTAGAGAGCATACATGTCAATCAGGACAAACCATGTGAATAATGCTATGGCCAGGCATTACAAGGAGGTGAAACATGGCTCATCAGCAGCACTATGGTTTACTGGAATTGAAACAGTGGAGCCACATGCAAGAGGTGGTGGTTTCTCCAAGAAACTGGCACAACAGGATGCCTACTGAATTTAAACTTTTTTTCCCACCAATCCTCCAGGCCAGCCACTCCTTTGGGCTTGCCAAGGCCCTCTGCCTCCAGACATCCCCCCCATCACCATCCCACCATTCCCATCGAATGCTGTAGCCCAGTTAACCCAACATATATCTTCATTAGGGCCCCACTATGGTACCACTAGGAGAGGAGACTGGCCCAGCTGGGTACTTCCTTCTATGCCGGACTCAGTGGAGGATCAGCAAATACCACCTCTGTGCTTTGTGGTGTACAGGGGACTGGCAACCATCATCTGGCTGGCCAGGCAGTCCATTTTTCCCTGTGTTTGTCCCACCCACCCACCTCCCACAATACGGTTGCACACTGCGGCTTCCTTGGCAGAACACACAGAGGCACATGGTCAGCCATGACACAAGTATTGCCCCAGTGCGCCACCAGGAGCCATTCTAGAGTGGGCAGTCCGACTCCCCCCCCCCCCCGGGAGGAGAGTGTCCAATCAGACCACCTGAACTTTCCCTGCCTGCCTCAGCTCCTGTCATCCCGGGCTCAGGCGTGAACCCAGTTTGCCAGAATGCCAGGCAATCCCCCATTTCATGGTGCCATGAAGCTGGCTGGATTTGAATTTGGACACCCTCACACCAATGAGACTTAACAAAGAAATGCTGTTGAACTGTTTTTTTTATGAACTAATGCAACCTGATGAGTAATATATTTTCTCTACTTTTTTTTTTTTTTTTTTATTTATTGAAGTAATCAGTTTTACAACCTTTGAGTCAGAGACTCGTTTACAAAGGTACCTTGTCATGTGGGTGGGGGAGACAACAATAAGTGCAGTTATAGACAGAGGTTACATACAGGTGAGATACATACATACGTTGAGTTACACGATCATTATATACACACAAGTTATTATATACACACAAGTTATTACAGCTGCAGTTGCTACAGTTGCCCAGTCATCGGACTTGGGGGGCTGTTTGAGACAGGGTTGTGTTCCACTACAGGCAATTACAGCACCGCTCTGTTGATGATATGTTTTCGGAGGGCTATTTTGAACCGTCCAATCCCGGGGATCTTTGATATTCCCTCAGGAAGGTTGTTAAACCAGGTCGGAGCTTTATGATGGAAGGATCTTTGGCAGAGAGAGGTCCTTGCCCTGGGTACCAGGAAGGTGGCTTTGGTAGAGTTACGGGTATGCATCGTTTGGACGGCTGGTTGCAGGGATGCGGAGACCCCTGATGGGCATAACCCAGATAGTGCTTTTTTTGCCAGAAGGCAGGTGTGGTATTTCAATCGTTCTTCAAGAGTGAGTATGTTGGTGGCAGTGTAAAGCAGGCAAGTGTGAGTTCTGCTGTGTGCGCCGGTCAGGAGCCTACAGGCTTTAATAGAGGTCTGGACTTTAGTCAGGGCGGACAGATCTGCTGCTACGTAAACTGGAAGGCCGTGGTCGGCCAAGGACAGCACAGATGAGGTGATGGCCAATTTTAAGGCAGGTTCTGGGAGGCAGTCTTTGTGTGTAGAGGAGCCCGATCCTGGAGTTCATGGCTGAGGACAGGGTTTTTAGGTGGGCGTGAAGGTAAAGCCTGCATCAAAGTGATGCCCAAATACTTATATGTTGTTACCTGTTCAAGTGGGAGGAGTGTGCTAGGGGTGATGAGAAGGGAGTGTCCTTGGCATTGTTTTGCCGATGTGCGAACAGCATTGATTTTGTTTTTTTCAGGTTCAGGACTAGCCGATGGTTACTGAACCATTTTTCAGCTTGGAGGAAGGTGCTTTGCAGCGTGCTTTGGAGTTGGAGAGGGTCTGAGTGTGTTGCTAGGATCACCGCATCATCCGCGTAAAGCAGTATTTTGTTGGAGCAGGAGCTTGGGAGGGTGTTTAGGAAGAGACTGAAAAGAGTGGGTCCAAGGATGGAGCCTTGCGGGACCCCTGAGAGTACCGGTAGGCTGGTGGACAAGGTCCTATTTAGCTTAACTCTTTGGGATCTGTTGTGCAGGTAGCTTGAGAACCAATTTAGGGGCCAGATGAAAATCCCAGTTGGCTAAGGGAGTTTAACAGCAGGGGGTGGCACACAGTATCAAAGGCCTTTGATAGGTCGATGAAAACTGCCCCTGCAAATTGACCTTCATCAAGCGCAGAGTGTATATGGTGGGAGAATTCCAGAAGGGCAGTGGATGTGCTGTGGCCAGGACGAAACCCATGCTGCTCAGGACATAGGATGTTGTATTTAGACAGGTATTCCATTAGCTGGGTGGATACTATTTTTTCCAAGGCTTTGGAGAGGGGGGGAAGGATGGAGATGGGTCTGTAGTTATTTGGTATTGTATGGTCCCCAGACTTATGGATGGGGGTGACTTTGGCCTCTTTCCATGCTTCCGGGAATTGGCCAAGGCATAGGGATCTATTAATGACACACGGAGGGGATTAATGACTCTAGCGTGGAGGCTTAAGTATCCTGGAGTCAAGAGGATCATTACTTGGATTTTTATGAGGCGAGAGATTTTAGTAGGAAAGGTTTGGCATCATGGGGTGAGATTGTCCGGAAGTGGAATGGGGCCAGGAGGTGAGTGTGTGGGAGGGCAAGGGACAGGGTCAAAGAATTGGGCAGGAGAACTGCACTTAAGTCCGTGAAAGTTTTATTAAGGCAATCTCGCGATATATGATTGGTCTGTCGAGACTGCCCCATTTGAGACAATCTGAGACGGAGGGGAGGCGGTTTTCCATTCAGTTCTTAATATTGTCCCAGAAGGCTCTGGTTGAGCCCCAGGAGGATGTCAGAAGCCTGATAGTGTCTAGCTTTCGCTTGCTTGACGGCCCAGGTGCATTGGTTGCGAGCTGCTCTATAGGCTTGCCTGTCTGCCCACCCTACCAGACTCATTTGCTGTGCCAAAGATTGTCTCTCTGTTTTAGTTGCTGGATCAGTGCAGGGGATATCCATGCTGCGCCTGCTTTTTCTTTCTAGGTGTGGTGATGGGGCAAATAGGTCGCAGGCATTGTTGAAGGCCCTGGTGAGGTAGTGGTTAAAGCAGAGTTTATGTCAGATGCTAGGGTCATTGGAGTCCAATCGACTTGTGCGAGGTGATGATGTTGAGGTTGTCAAGACCCTGGGGAGAAATCTGTGACGAGGGGTGCTGCAGTGCTCCGGGCTGTGTGTGGGGGAGCACCAGAAGCAGATGACAGGGGAGTGGTCGCTAAGTGAGTCCGATAGGACTTCTACAGAATCCAACTTGTGTGGCCGGTTGGAAAGAACTATGTCAAGGAGAGAGCTAGTTCCCTTCGCTTGGTTAAGTCTGGTGGGCTGGGTGACCATTTGAGACAGGTCAAGGGCTGCAAGCTCGTCCTTTAAATTGTCAGATGAGGGGCTGAGCCAGTTGGTGTTTAGGTCTCCCAAGATCAATTGTTCAGCTTTTTGAGGTAGGGTGGACAGATAGTCTAAGAGGGAGTTGATTGCAAAATTTTTGGTACTCGGGGGTATGTAAGCCGTGCTTAGGTATAGGGGGCCACGACCAGGGTGTGGGGTGATTTTTAGGGTAATGGCTTGTGCCCCATATTTGAGCTCAGGGATTGGGAGTGCATGACCTAGGACTGAGTTCACTTAAGTGAGATTGCACACCCCCTCCACGCTGCCCATCCTATCAGCCCTGAAGAGGGAAAACCTGGGAGGGAGACAGCTGAGTCAGGTGTAAGCTGGGAAAGCCAGGTTTCCACTAGCATAAGAATGTCAGGGGAATATTGTAACCCAGCATTGGAGTGCTGCAGTTTTCTGGGGAGACTACATATGTTCATAAAAAGCAATTGGAACCCTTTGCCAGAGGATTGCCGAGGTATGGCAGAGTTGCCAGGCCCAGGGTTTGGTGCACATTTCTGAGAGCAGGAGAAGCAGGGCAATAAGGCGCTCATAGAGGAGCAGTTGCTGCAGGAGGGCGTTTTGCAGCTGCCCTGTCATAGTATGGGTGGTGCAGGATGGGAGAGTGTTTAGTGCTGGAGACACTACAGAGGAGAGAGACCAATTGTGACAGAATTCATGAGGCACTGGGTTGTGTGTTGGAGGTGGGTGGGTGGGGGTAGAGTGGTAGTCTAGAGTTTGGGAAGGATTTGGGGATGGATTGATAGGTGGACAGGCAGTAAGCTGTGCGGAAGACAGGATATTGTGTGTGGATGGACTGGGGTTCGGGCATTGGACGACAGTGGATGATATAAAGGGTTCCATAGTAGACAGTGGGTGTTGTGGTACTAGGAGAGCCAGCATGGCAAGGATCATGATTAAGTGTGATTTTTCAGTAGAGAGAATAGGTTTAGAGAGCAGGCTCCCTCTAGTGTTTGAGAGATATAACCTGCAAATGGAAAAGTTGGCTGATTGGTTCTGGCAGCCCATGTGATTATAACTATAAAAGGGAGTGCCGACCAAGGGTGGTGGTGGGGCGGTGGAGAGCCGAACGCGTAGCGTTCGGCGGGGCTAGACCTAGCGCCGAGAGAGAGAACAGAAGCCGGTTCCCTTTTTCTTCTGGAGCAGTGTGCAGGTAATAAGAAAAGGCGCCAAATACAGGGTTTCAAAATGCCACAAATGTCCACAGTTAGGCTCGCTCCACAGGGACCAACAGTCGCGAAATGCAGCGGAGCGTTGTTTTCACTTTAATTACCTAGCAGCACCGGGCTTTCAAATAGCAGGAGAGGGCTTCAGCAGCCCTCTGACTCCGCCCTGGGGATCTGATCTGCAGGAGAGGGAGAGAGAACAAGATTAAATAGGCAGGTAGGAGTCGGATTAGCATAGGGGCGGGAAAGGAGTTGTTCAGCTAAAAGGCTCTGCTGTGGGACAATTGGAGCTAGTAGCTCTGGGAAATTTGTTTCAGGCTAGACCCTTTTTCAGATTCCAACTACACACAATCAATACATTTACTTTAAAAAACGATCACTTCTGAATAGGCAGTAATACAGAGAAGGAAAAAGGTGGAAACAACAACAAATTCATTTCTCAGCGCCTAGAGAGAGAGAGAGAGAAGAAGGTTCCCTTTTCTTCTGGAGCAGTGTGCAGGTAATAGGAAAAGGCGCCAAATACAGGGTTTCAAAATGCCACAAATGTCCACAGTTAGGCTCGCTCCACAGGGACCAACAGTCGCGAAATGCAGCGGAGCGTTGTTTTTCACTTTAATTACCTAGCAGCACCTCGGGCTTTCAAATAGCAGGGAGGGCTTCACAAGTAGCCCTCGCGACCTCTGGCTCCTTGGGGGGGGGTTGCCTCAAACCGCAGCTTCGGGCTTTCAGCTAGCAGGGAGGGCTTCAGCAGGTAGCCCTCTCGACCTCCGGCTCCTCGGGGGAGGGGGATTCGATCTAGCAGCACTTCGGGCTTTCAAATAGCAGGGAGGGCTTCACAAGAGTAGCCCTCGCGACCTCTGACGCTCCTTGGGGGGGATGCCTCAAACCGCAGCTCGGGCTTTCAGCTAGCAGGAGGGCTTCAGCAGGTAGCCCTCTCGACCTCCGGCCCTCGGGGGGGATTCGATCTAGCAGCACTGGCTTTCAAATAGCAGGGAGGGCTTCACAAGTAGCCCTCGCGACCTCTCTGGCTCTCGGGGGTTGCCTCAACCGCAGCTTCGGGCTTTCAGCTAGCAGGGAGGGCTTCAGCAGGTAGCCCTCTCGACCTCCGGCTCCTCGGGGGAGGGGGGGATTCGACTTTGAGAGGTGCCAGCAGTGTACAGCCAGATCAGTCATCCAGTTTGACTAATACAATTTTTGTCTCTTTTTGGTGAACATTCTTATGAATTAAATTGGATTCTGGTCACCACTATTTCTTCGTTTCAGTGAATTATGTTTTTTATCTGCTGTTTGACCATTGTTTGTGAAACTGATATGCTGCATTCTAGGTTTTGTAATAGGCTTGTCGTTTGTCAGCTTTAAATTAGAGTTTGAGATATTCTCCCTCCCCCATTTTCCCCCTTAACAGCTTGTTTGTGATTGTTTATTCTGTCCTTTCCTCCACAAAAAATGTAAAATTTTGCCAAAATTGCAATTTTGATTATTTTTATCTACTTTAAAACGTATTTTTCCAAATTGCACTATGTTTGGCACGGTGATATTATCTATGCACATACAGAAGTTTACCAAGTTTCGGATCTCTGTCTTTAATGATGACTGAGCTACAAGCCTCTAAGCTTTCGGAAATTTTAATATTACAGTTAACAACTACGTAAACTAAACATGTTTATCCACATTGCACCAAATTTTCCATGGTGGCTATCAATGTCCATACGTACATGTGGCAGGTTTCCAATCTCTAGCTTTGACGGTGACTGAGTTCTAAGCCTACAAACATTCAAATATTTTAAAATTACATTTTGCAGTTACGTAAACTGCTGAATTTTAAGCACCTGTAAGTTTAAAGCTAGAGATTGAAATATAACCAATGTTGTTAGTTCCATTGACCCTAAATATTTGAGCAATACGGTATGACAGGGTGTGTGTTATTGTGTAATAACGCCAGTCCTAGGGTGGGTTGAGGCATGAGGCAAAGCTGAGTGCTTCCACCACACCAGGAGTGATGTTATTACACAATAACACACACCCTGAAGTGCACTATTGCTATTATACAATGGCTCCTTTGTTGAAAAATAAAATGAGAATAATATGTTTAAAAGGTTTTCCCCTCAGTTTTCCTTAGGGTAGGTATACATATTGAAAAAAATAGTGCAGTTTCCCTTTTCTTCAGTTGGTGGTGCTGCTGCTATTTGTTTACCCAGTATCTTGGTTTGGTCTCTCTTTGCCTGTTTGTGTAAGCCTCCCACTATTTTCATTTGTTGCTGCCTGCCTTTTCACTCCACCAGGTACACAGGTAAATTATTAAAATTGTCTACTGTGCTGTTTTTTTTAGTTGTGTTGGTGTGGCTACAACATGTAGACACCCACTTAGCTTTTCAAATACAGTACCGCTCACTTAGCTTACGTGGTTTATATGTAGCAAGCCTGACCAAGTGGGAATGGTAAAAGCCATGTGTTGTTCCTTTCAAGTTATGGTCTTTTGTTGACTAGAAGGTGGTACGAGTTAAGGCTTTTAAGGTAAACCTTCAAATACAATGACTAAAAATTATGATTTCTGACCGCGATCTGTAGCAGAAACTGACAGTCACGCGCTATCTTTGAAGAACCACTCGCTCACTTGCTCCACCCTTTACACAAGCTCAGTGTCACAAAAGAGCAGTGCTTAAAAGAATGTCTCTGTTAAATCACAAGGAGAAGTAGGAGGACCGAGGATGGTGTGTGTGTGTGTGTGTGTGTGTGTGTGTGTGTGTGTGTGTGTGTGTGTGTGTGTGTGGTGGGAGTGGGGACATGATGGCTTACTAGATGGTGTGCTTGACTTTCGACGGATTGAGGGAGTAATTTCCTAAGTGGTAATGTGGTCTTTTCTGTGCCTGTTCTAGATACAGTGATGTTATTGTCAGATAACATCACTGTGTCTATGGCATGCTGACCAATCACAGCTGACAATTTTTTCTTGCCATTGTATATTAGGCTTTAAAGCAACCCCCATGGCCAGCATCAGAGCATCTTGCTGAGAACCCGGGTTTGGAAACAAACCTGGTAAGTCATGTTGGGAAGCAGGTCATGGCTAAAACTTACAATTTACATTACCAGTAGTTCTCTATTTAGTAGTTTCTATGACTGTTTAAAGAAAGTATGCAACTAAGTTTTCAGTTATCTAGCTCCAAAGATGGCTAAGTTATGATCATAGAAATATTTTCAGAAATTTTCACATGAATATTAAATTGCCAGACTTTGAGCACCTCTAACATCTCCACTTTGCTTCCAACCGTAATGGCACTTGTCACAATTTTAGGTCCTATACCTGACAACCTGCATAAAAACCTTCAGATCTCTAACTGCCACAAGAACTGAGTTATAGCCAATTAAAGAATTTCAGAAAATTCAAAATAAAATTTCGTGAAATTTTGTGAAAATTCTATGAATTCTGAATTTGCTAATTTTGCCCAGCTCTAGTGAGCTCAGTGGACACGTTTGGTTAAACTGAACTGGAACTTGTATATACTGTGTATCAGGTGATATCTTAAAATTATTTAATTTATTTATTCCCTTTGCAGCTTATCTGTACCCACCACTAGTGGCCACTATAAGTGTAATCCTGCTGCTGCTGCTTCCCATACTCTCTGCAGTTATTCTCTCTCTCTCTCTCTCTCTCTCTCTCTCACTCCCTCCCTCCCCTCCCCTCTCCCTCTCCCAACTGTCACTGAACCCTCTTTCCTTATTCTTCCTCTCCAATAGGCCCCTTTCTGTTAAATCTGTCTCATTCAAACCTAGCCCAATCTAGCTACCCTTCTCATAACCAATTTAGTAGGCTACACTGATTGATACCTCTCTTGTTGGCTCTGTCCCAAACTGGCCAGTGCCTCACCCTACCAACAGTGTTGTTCTCACCTATGACCATGCTGTCCATGTTTTTTCTGGCTGTACTGACTTTCACAATTAACACTGATTCTACGAGTTCCACAAGACCTACTGCTGGTTACCTTGATGAATACCCTCCTTATATGCTTGGAATGACCACCTGCAGTCATAATTTGTGCTGCCTCAATCCCCACTACAAAATCCTACAACATACCAGTTTGCTTCTATGACCGAGCACATACTTTTCCACTCACTACTGTGCCTTGTTACTCTTATTGAGTGTCCGATCAAGCCAGACTGGTGCTAATAAAGAGCACAAAAGGAGAAGGTTACAGTTGCTGCACAGCAGATGTCTGAAAGTTATTAAGGCTCCTAATACAGCTTCTCCTACTGATGTCTGGAAACATACACCCTAACCCAGGTCCACCTTCATCAAGTCCTGGTGGCACAATCTGATCTGGGTCTCTCTCAATAGGTAACATTAACATCTGCAGCCTGCTCAAAAAACTCGATGCCCTTACAACCTGGACTGTCCAATACAGTCCTGACATCCTTGCAGTGATTGAGACGTGGTTGTCCCCAGCGATCCCTGATGCTGCTATTGCAATTCCAGGTTATTCTGTTTTCAGGCAGGATAGATTATCTAAAAAAGGGGGAGGCTGTGTCCTATATCTAAAAGACTATTTGCAGGGGCATGTTCTACCAGTGCCCAACCTTGGCAATGACCTTCAGGTCCTAGCTATCAAGACTCTGTTCGGAGCCCACAATAAGGCCCTGACAATAGCATCAGTTTATATTCCACCTAAGTCAATGTCATCTAGCCTGGACTCACACCTAACTGTATTAACAGCTTAAATCACAACACTGAAGTAATAATGCTTGATGATTCCAATGTGAACTGGCTCTCCTCCAGTGCCAATAATTATAAGGATGCCTTATCTGCTGCAAACTTCATCCAGCTCATAACCTCACCTACAAGGATCAACTACAGAACTGGGACCAGCACTCTATTGGACTGAGTGCTCAAAAACTTCCCAGATCATATCTCTCATATGGAAGTTCTTCTCTACTCTATAAGCGACCACTCACCGGTTATATGCTTTTGGTCAAATAAATTCAATAAACTCCCGGCAAAAACTGGCAATAGCAGGACTATCATCAGAGGCACTTACAGCCTTTAAAATCCCTTCTACAACAAGGGGATTGGTCCCTAATTGATTCTGCCACTGACATAAACAACGCGCTTGAATACTTCATCTCATGTTTCAATGCTGCCTATGACATCCATGCTCCTTTCAAGAAATGGAAAGTCAAGGGATTTGACAACTCTTAGATCGCCAATGCTTTACTGGAAAAAATGAAAGTTTGGGACCACCTCTGGGATCTGACAAGAACGACTGGTAGATCAGCCGATATAGAGGCCTATAAAACAGCCAGAAATGCCTGCACCAAAGCCATTCACTTGGATAAAGTCAGCTAATATAGGAGTGCCCTTGCCAACACATGGAAGTATAGAAGGAAATTCTAGAACAACTTATCTAAAGTTATGGGAAAAGGTCCCAAAGGGACACCTACCAGGCTGAATGTAGATGGTACCATCATCATAGACCCCACCTCAATTGCCAATACCTTTAATCAGGCATTCACTGACCTAAGTCATGTACTGCCCTCCAATTTCTTTGATCCTAACTCCTCTCTGGCTCCTCAAGGAAGGCCAACATTGAAGCTGGAACATCCATGTTTCTATTTTAAGACCATCCCAGAATGTGTTGCCAGAAATACCTACCGAAAGTTCTTGGAAAAAACAGAACTAGTGGTGACTCTCTTGACTTGAAGCTCATAGCCCTCATACTAGATGCTGTCTTTGCCCCCTTAACCAAGATTATTAACCGCTCACTCATGCTCTCCCAATTCCCTCTCAGATGGAAGTCTGCCCTGGTAACCCTAATCCACTAAAATGGTGACAGGGTGCAAAACGGAAACTATAGGACTATCTTCATCCTCCTTCCATTATCCAAAGTGTTAGAGAAAATCGTTGCAGATCAACTGATTGACTACCTGGAAAAATATAACCTGCAAAGCCCACAGCAGCATGGCTTCTGGAAGGGTCACAGTTCCACCTCTGCACTCACTGAATTTATGGGCTTCATTCATCAGGCACTTTATCAAGGTCAACTTGTCGGTGCCACCTTCACTGACCTGTCAAAGACCTTCGACACTGTCAACCATCCACTTCTAATTGAACAGCTTGCCAATAAAGGACTGTCTGCAGACACCCTCCTCTGGTTTAATAACTATCTCTCCAACTTCACTCAACAGGTCAAGATTGGTAATGCCCTCTCCTCCAAACAGCCTGTCAGTCGGGTGTCCCCCAAGGGTCAATTCTGGGACCCTGCTCTTTAGCATCTTTCTGAACAAACTCCCTGCCTCCTTCCATGAACGTATCCTCCTGTATGCAGACAATGCAGTAATTTTTTGAGAACCCCGATCCCACTTTCTTGAAGGTCTGCCTTCAGGAAAGCTTCATGGATGCTGAGGCATGGTTTGTCATGCAGAAACTAGTGCTCAACTATTAAAATAAAAAAAAAAAAATAAAAAAATTATACTTTTCCATGGCACACATAATAAACATAAAAACAAACAGCTGACTATCAGAAATAGCGCTGATGTTGCCTTAGATCAGATGCATTCTTTCAAGTGCCTTGGAGTGACCCTGGACAGTACACTATCTTTCTTTTTCCCCATCATATCGGCTTGGTCACCAAATCTGTGAATACCCGCATTGATCTTCTGTACAGATATAAGCACTGCCTGACTCCTGAAGCACTTAAGCTTGCAATACAAAGTTCAACTGTCTCAATCATTGACTATGGGTTTGTCATCTATGGAGCTGCCTCAACGTCTGCCCTTCGGTGAGTGACCATTGCTCTGAACAAATCCTGTAGATTTCTGACTGGTGCTGCCCCCCCGCATGCACACTTGTGACATCTACAAGCAGGCTAACTGGCTTCAACTTTTGGGAAGAATCACTTACCAAACCTGCCTGGTAGTAACAAAGGCATCCCTTGGTCTGTTGCCCCCTGGGGTACAGAATCTCCTTAGACCAGCTTATAGTACTCACCACACCAGAAGCTCTGATAATTCTACTCTACTTGTCCCCCACTGTCACACCACCCTGGGTCAGCGGTCATTTGCAGGCAGATCCCCTAAGTTGTTCAACTCCTTGGGCAGTGAATTCACCAACTCGGCCACTCTAGGACTGTTCAAACATAATCTTTGGAAAACCCTCGTGAATCAAGCCTCATGTGACTACATCACCTAAGTACCCTGTGCTGATGCTCCTGTCTCCATTTTCTCCATTTTTCTCTGTTTCTATGCCTCCACCCACCATACTTAACCCCCTACACCTTTTATTATTCTTTATCACCTCCACCTTGCCCAGCATTGCTTTATCTCTCCACATGCCCCTTAACTTCACTGCCCCCTCCTTCTCCTGTCTGCTTTCTGATCTCCCTCTCGCCCTACTCCTTTACTTTCCTCCCTACACATACACAGCCCCTCTCTCCTTTGCCTATATCAATTTTATTTTCTATCCTTGCTACTTTTTGAAATTTTCCACTGGGATGACAAGGCTCACATTTTGCTACTTGTTAATTTCTCTGTATAACTGTGTACATGTACCTCCACTATTTAAGATCTTCTGGGTCTTTATAGTATTCTAACCTAGTTACTATGTCTGGCTGAACAGTTTCTTGTGTTTAAGTTACCCTGTACTGCGAAACCTATTCCAATTTTGTTTTTATCTTTTTTATTAACTCTCGACATGGAACCTTTGTATAAGCACCTATGGCTCAAAGGTCTTAATCCAAATTCCTAAAAAATAACAAAATTAAAAAAAAAAATTAAAATTTTGATGACCAGGTGGGCCCTCTCAGACAGTCAAGTCCCTTTTTCAGGGGTGACCTGGGAAACTAAATGTTTCAAACATAAGAAAACAGTACAGGTACAGATAATTACATACAAATATCATTGGACAGTTACACACATTCATGGACTAGACTAGCCATCCCATTCATTGGAAGACAGTACAAATTACAGAAGTCAATTGCAACATAGGTGAACAAACAGCAGGGTTGATATGAGCATACAATATAATCGTAGTAGTCAATTAGTACATAAGTGCAGAGTACACACAATTGGCTGTGTACAGACTCATAGCCGTAGACATAGATCATACACACCAATAGAGAATAGGCAAGCGGTGGAGAAGTTTAGAGAAGATTAGGTACAGTTACAGTTCCTATTACAGACAGGAGGCTTGTAAAATATTTCCCTATATTGTCTTTTGAAGAGAGTAATGGCCTTGCATGAGAGTAGTGAGTGTGAGAGGTCATTCTACTTTTGTGGTGCTGTGAAGGGGGAAGGATCTTCTTCCAACAGCTAGGCGAGTCTTGGGCAGACTCAGCATTGGGAGCTGTGAGGACCCGAGTGTTCATGGGAAGGATTTTGGGGTTAGTAGGTTAGATATACTCGGAGGAGGTGGGAGGTGCATTAGCTTGATGGTGGAGCAATATACTGGGAGGTTGTCTGGCCATGAAAGATGGCCAACCCAAATTGTTCAGCATGTCACAGTGATGGGCACAAGCTGGGGCCTTAATAGCAAATCAGCAATTCTGTGATGGGCCATTTTGAGTTTGTTCAGGAGTATAGTCTTAGAGGAGTGGATTATAGAGGCACTGTAAAAGATGTCTGGGAGAAGGGTGACAGAGGCAACAGTGCTTCTTGCAATACTTGAGAGGTAGGGAGCAGTGCAATATAGAAGGCCTAGTTTCTGATTAGTAGCCTTAGTGACACAGGTTATGTGCTCATCGAAGGATAAATGCTTGTCAAGTACTACACCCAGGTATTTAAAGGAGGTAATATTTTCAATTTGAATGTTAGTGGATTTTTTGATAACCGGGGGTGCTGTGAAGTTGTGTCAAAGCAGGTATGGTGGGAAAACATGGCTTTAGTCTTTTTTGTATTCAAAACTAGTAGGTTACTTTTAAACCATGTTTCTAGAGTCTGAAAGTCATTTGTTAGGTCAGAGTTAATCACAGGAGGATCTATATAAGATGGCTTCATCCACATATAGCTGAACCAATGCCACTCCACAATTCAGAGGAAGGTCATTAATGAATACTGAGAATAGAAGAGGCCTAGGATTGATTCCTTGGGAACCCTGACAGTGATAGGAGATAAGGTTGAGATGGTACCGGGCCATTTGACACATTGAAACCTATTCTCTAAGTAGTTAGAGACTCAAGAGAGAGTGTTTGTCAAGACCAAGGTGGCAAAGCTTACAGATGAGAAGTGAGTGGCTGACTAGGTCAAATGCCTTCATTAGGTTGACAAAGACTGCACCAGTGGCTTTGCCCTGGTCCATATATTGGAACATATCAGTGGTGATCCTCAAGAGAGCATTTTCTGTCCTATGCGATTTCCGAAAGCCATGCTGGTTACTAGTGAGGGCATTGGTCTGTTCAAGATAGGATGATAGTTGATGATAAAGTATTTTTTCTTGGATTTTAGCAATTGGACACAAGATAGATATGGGTCTATAGTTTCTGATAAGGTTGGTCGGACCATTTTTATGTTCTGGGACAACATAGTTTCTGATAAGGTTGGTCGGACCATTTTTATGTACTGGGACAACTGCGGTTTTCCATTTGTGTCTGGGATGGTTTGCGTGAGGAAGGATCTATTGATTAGGCAGGAGATTGGGTAGGCAAGTGTAGATGCACCTATTTTAAGAAATTTGGATGATAGGGAGTCAAACCCTGGTGAGCCGTGAGGGTTAAGTCCCCTTAGCAATTTAAAGACCTCTTTTCGGGAGGTAGTTTTTTAAGTGGAAGTGTGGACATGGAAATTCTGGGTGGCTAGCTGGTGGTGCAGGACAATTAAGAGAGAGGTCGGTTTTGTAGGCATCAAGATCCATAAAGAAGTGGTTCAGCCCTGCTGCTATCTCCATGGGTGAGGATAATGTGGTGCCTTTTGCTGTCATTGATTGGGGGAAGATCCTTTCATTACCCTTTGGGAGCGTGTTGATTTCATTCCAGAAACAATTGGAGTTGGAACGGTGTTGTTCCTGCAGTGATAGGGGATGCTCCCTTTTGGCTTTGCCTATCCTAGATTTAGAAATATTGTGTAGCCGGCGGCAGGTGTTCCAGTCAGAGTGGAGTCTAGAGATTTTGAAGGCATACCATGCTTTGTCACGAGAGCACATGAGGTGCCCCAGTTCTTGTGTGAGCCAGGGAGAGTGGGTGGCTTTTAATCTTCTTAGTTTGTGGGGAGCATGGTGGTCAAGGGTGGAGGTGAAGGTATTGACCAGATATTCTAATGCTAGGTTTATGTCAGGAAGGGAGGTTATTGGTGACCAGTCAGCTGCAGTGAAACTTGAGCAGAAGGATTCAGCAACAAAGTTGGTCAGGTCCCTAGTTTTATGGATTTGGGGGGGGGGGGTGTAGAGAATTATTCTTCCAGAGGCAAAAAGTCAGAGAATGGTCACTGAGTGTATCAGGGAGGATTCCAGCATCCTTAATAGAATTTGGATTATTAGTTAGCATTCAATCTAGGAGAGTGTGCTTGCCTGACTTCATATTCAGTCTTGTGGGATCGTCGAGGAGTTGCTCCAGTTTAGCATCCAGTAGGGCAGCTTGGTACTGTGTTTTTAGAGGCCCAAACCAATTCAAGTTAGTCACCACATATCATAGTGCCTTTCTTAGGGAGGGAGTCCAGACTAGGAAGGAATTTGGCATAGGAGGATGCTTGATTCGGGTGTAGATAGATGCACCCTACTGTTTCATTCTTGACTTGGCCAAAGCTGACTGTGATAAAGATGTACTCTGCAGCTGAGCTGATCTTTAAGTTAGATAATTCATTGACTAGCTATCCATCTCTAGCATAAATTAACCCCCCCTTCCTTTCTGGGGACCTGGTCCCGTCTGCAGTAGGTATTGCCAGGAAGAGTGACCTCGTGAGATAGTATGGATGGTTTCAACTACGATTTGGTAATGCAGAGAATGTCGGTAAATATGGTTTGTTTAGTTATTGTGCTTGCCATGGCTGCCTAAGTCACCAGTCACTAGATGAATTACTATAAATTAAGTTTGACTGGACTTGGAGGTGCAGCTCTGAAGGCAAAGGCAAACGGTCAGCTGTGTACCAGCACATGATGTTATCGTATGCATAACAAATTGTCCTCCGAACAGGGTTACAGTATGTGCACCTGTTTACAACTTCTAACATTTCTGGAACTTTTGTGAGTGTGGTTTACTGCTGTTCACCAGAATCCAAGTCATGGAAAATAAAAATACTACTGAAATACAGTAGGATTGAATCATACCTTTGACTTTTTGTAGGAGTGCTCTGGTCTTTCTCCCACTGCCATATGGTTTGCTTTCTCTGACTGAACCTTTTAATTACCAGTAGCATTGTACCTGCTATTTCCCTACAAGAGGAGTGAGTCCTGGATAATCTGTTTGTTGCTGTATGTAGAAGATTTCAACATGCCAGATGTGGACTGGAGCATTCCTGAGGCAAGAAGCACTAGGAGCCAAGTGCTTGTGGTGACCTTTCAGGATTGTTTCCTAACACAGCATGTAGACTAGTTGATTAGGGATGGTGCCATACTGGACCTAGTTCTGTTGTCCCAGGACAACACTGGGAAGGCAACCGTGGAAGATCCTCTTTGGTCAAGTGACCATGACACAGTGTAAAGTAGTCCAGCATACAATAGCTCTTAAAGCATAGTAGCAAAGAACCCAGATGCTAGTTCTGGACTTTAGTAGGGTGGAATTGAGGATGAGCTTGGGATTAAACTCAAAGACTCAACCCAGCAAAAAGAGGTGGAAACTAAATGGAATGCCATCAAATAGTACATCCAAGATGTGTCTAAGGTATGCCTCACACAGTCTAGAAAGGACACGAAGCATAAGACTCCTATTTGGTTTTTCAGGGAGGTGGGAGAAGCAGTCCAGGCCAAGAAATTTGCCTTCCAAAGGTATAAATCAGTCAGAGGCAAATAGGAAGGCCGACCTTAGCAAACTAAAAGAGGCCAGTGATGCGGTCTGTGAGGATGGCTTAAACAGCGGCAGAGCTCAAAACAGCAGAAGTGGTGAAGGAAAATTACAAGGTCTTTTTTAGGTACATCTGGAAGAAAAGAAAAAAACAAGTGGGGAATTGAAAAATGGAAGACATGGAAAATTGAAAGACTGAAAAAAGGGGGAATATGGGTGGAGGTTGAAGGGCAAGTAATAGACATAACAAATGAATATTTTTGCTCAATCTTCATAGTTGAAGAAGGAGGGCTCCTGCAAGAATGAGATGCTAAACACAGAAGGGGCAGGACAGAGAACTTTATCAGTTGAAGCAAAAGGAGGCAGGGAAAGTAGTCAGAATAGCAAAGGCCCAAACTGAGGAAACGATAGCCAATTCTGCTATGAAGGGGGATAAAACCTTTTATAGGTACATTAGGGAGTGAAGAAAGACCATAGGAGGGATATGGAGACTTAATAAAAGGGAGTGAATGTGGACAGAGGGTGATAGTGAAAAAGCAGGGATACTGAACAAATATTTCTGCTCAGTATTCACAACAAAAGAGGAGGGGGAGGCACCTAAACCAAACAAGATAAACATTCTGGATAGGGGGGTTGATACCAGTCCATTCACAGAAGAAAGGGTTTTGAAAGAACTCTTGAAACTAAGGGTGGACACAGCAATGGGGCCTGATGGGATTCACCCCAGAATTCTAAAAAAACCAAGGGTAGAACTAGTGACACCACTGACTATTCTCTTTAACAAATCATAGGAGGTTGGGGTTGTACCTGAGGACTAGAGGAGAGTGGATGTGATTCCACTTCACAAAAGTGGAAGCAGGGCAGAGGCAGGAAACTACAGACCGGCTAGTTTGACCTCAGTGGTAGGGAAGATGATGGAATCACTTCTGAAGGAAAGAATTGTTGAGTACCTGGAGGCCAGTGGGGCACTGGACCCAAGGCAGCATGGATTCACACTGGAAAGGTCATGTCAGATGAATTTAATGGACTTCTTTGACTGGGTGACCAAAGTAGTAAACCAGGGAGGGGCTGTGGATATGGCCTACCTAGATGTTTAGCAAGGCATTTGACACTGTCCCACACAAAAGATTAATATACAAGTGAGCCAGTCTAGGAGTGGGTCCCAAGGTGGTAACCTGGATAACAAATTGGCTGGAGAACAGGATGCAAAGGGTAATAGTAAACAGAGTTGACGGTGAAGAAAGGAGAGTAATTAGCGGGGTTCGGCAGGGTTCAGTACTGGGACTGGTCCTCTTTAATGTTTTTATAAGTGACATTGGAGAGCACCTGGAAGGAAAAGTATGTCTCTCTGCAGATGACATGAAGATCTGCAACAGGGTTGATACATAAGGTGGGGTGGAAAGGATGAAAAGGGACTTGGCAAGGTTGGAGGAATGGTCAAATTTTATGGCAGCTCAGATTCAATGCAAAGAAGTGCAAGGTAATGCACTGGGAAACAAAAACCCAGGGGAAGAGTACACAGTGGGGGGTGAGATACTAACAACAAAAATCGAAAGGGACCTGGGAATAATTATATCAGATGACCTTAATGTGAGAAGGCAGTAAGAAGGGCTGGGGGATACTGGGATACATATGGAGAGGCATCAACTGTAGAAAACAGGAAGTTGTTATCCCTCTGTACAGACAGTTGGTGAGACCCTATCTGGAGTACTGCATGCAGTTCTGAAGACACCATCTCCACAAATACATAGACAGAGTGGAGGTTATTCAGAGGAGGGCAACCAAAATGGTGCAAGGTCTGCATCAGAAGACATATGAAGAGAGACTAAATCAGCTTAATATGTATATCCTCAAGGAAAGGAGGGAGAGTGGGGACATGACAGAAACGTTCAAGTACCTCAAGGGAATTAACAAAGTTCAAGAGGGTAGCATCTTTCGGAAATAGAGATGTGCAAGAATAAGGGGGCACAATTTGAAGATAGAGGGGGGATGGCTCAGAGGTAATGTTAGAAAGTGTTTTTTTCATGGAGAGGGTTGTGGATGCATGGATCAGCCTTCCTGAGGAGGTTGTGGAGTCAAGAACAGTGGGAGACTTCAAGAATGCATGGGACAGACATAAAGCAATTCTAGTGGGGGGTAAGAGGAAGTAAGCTGTTGGTTAACTAGAATCTGCAGCTTATCCATCAGGTAGAGAAATGGGCAGACTAGGTGGGCCAAGCAGTCCTGATCTGCCGACAAATTCTATGTTTCTATGTTAACATTGGGAGGGTGACTAAGATAGTGATACAGATCAATACTAAAGACAGAACACTTAAGGGTTTGAGGAAGTTAAAGGTGGGGAAGTCACCGGAGCCTGATGGGCTACATGCCTGGGTCCAATAGGAGGTGGTGCAGGCTCTGACAGCACTCATGGATGACCTGTTGAGCTACTTGCTAGCGACAGGTGTGATCCATGGATTGGAGGGTGGGAAATGTTATGCCTCTGCATATCAATGGGGACAGGGTAGACCTGGGCAACTACAGACTATGCAGTCTGCCTTCCATTTTAGGGAAGTTGCTGGAGACTATCCTCATGGAGCAATTGGTAGACTTCCTAGAGAATTACTGTCTCTATGACAGTAAGTAGTATGGCTTTCCACAAGGAAATTCCTTCAAATGGAACCTCACAGAATTCTTCAACACAATGTCTCAAGTGGTGGACGAGGGACAGGCAGTAGAAGTCCTGTATCTGGATTTAAGCAAGGCATTTGACTCCATTCCTCATAGACATCGTGTGAGGAATTTGGGAGGGAGAGAAACTAAGTAACAAGATGGGTAGAGAATTGGTTAGGGGAAAGAACATAAAGGGTCATGCTAAATGGAAGGCACACTGAGGTTAGGAGGGTGACCAGTGTGGTACCCTAAAGGTCAGAACTAGGTTCTCTGCTCTTCAATCTGTTTTATATGTGACACTGGAGATGGGGTCCAGGGCAAAATCAGCCTTTTTGCTGATGATGTGGAAATATCTGGCAGGGCTGACAGTCAGGAAGGGTTAAAGACATGAAAGAGGACTTGGAGAAGTTGAAGGAGTGATCCAAGATCTGGCAATGCAAATATAATGCCAAAAAGTGCAAAGTCAAAAATGACCCCCTTAATAAACAGTATTGAGTGGGTGGTCAGATTAGACTAAACCTCAGAGAAAAGGCACCTAGAAGTTGCCATAAGAAACGGCCTCAAGAACACTACCCAATATAATAAGACATATGGAAAAACCAACAGGATGCTAGGTTAAGATGCAGGGCTTTTTCAAGCAGAATGAAGGAAACGATTCTGTCTCTCTAGAGGTCTTGAAATGACTGCACCTAGCCTACGGAGTGCAATTCTGTATCCCACACCTTAAATAATAGCCTGACACTGGGAGTAGATTCAAGAAGGAATTGAAGTTACCATTTCACTGAAAGTGTGGTGAAGGGGTAGAATAAGTTACTGGAGGCGGCAGTGGCAGCAAAGACTATGGCCAGTTTCAAGGGAGTGGGTGGGACAGGATGATGAAGGAAATTAGGATGGGAGGAGGCTATATGGGGAAAAGGGAGGGGGAGGGAAATGGGAGGGGGAGGAATGACTCCAGAAGGAGTAGGGAAGGGGGCAGCTCCAGGGAATTAAATGAGCTGCAAACTTGAGCAGACTAGATGGACCGTCAAGGCCTGTTTCTGCTGGCAAATTCATTTAATAAGGATCACCATTGGTTCATAGAAGGAGAAGCAAAATAATGCATAGCAGAATGGGAAGACTAATGAGGAAAGAGTTGTTGACTTGAATATGTACTCCCTGGAGGCCAGAAGGGTGAGGGACATATGGACTGTAATTTCCAAATATTTGAGGGCAATAAATAGGGTAGTTTTTCAGCAACTGTTCAGGCAATTTAAGGGATCTGCAACAAGAGGATAAAATTATAAGCTGGTGGGAGGGAAATTCAGGGGGGATTTAAAGAAGTACTTCTTCATAGCGAAGGAGTTGGGGAAAGTGGAACCATCTACCTGTAGATGTTTGTCAATGTTGAGATGGTTATGGGTTTCAAGAAAGGGTGGCATAGACACACAGGCATGGAGAAAATAGCAAAAGTGTCAAGTGAGGATTACTTGACTAACAAAGTAGAGCTACTAGTTGGGAGCACCGTGCCGGCCCTACCAATGCCATACTGGTGGGGACTAAGGTAAGGACCAGGCAGACTCAATGGACCAAGGGTTATATTTTTGCCTGTAAAATGCTGTTTTTCTATTAACACCACACTCTATCTCTCTCTGTAGTTACTTCTATTAATTAATGTAAAAATTGGATTACTTTTTTGGAGTGATTCATATGTTGATCTGCATACCAAGTCCCCTAAAAACAAAACACAAACCAGCGTAGACCTGGGGAGTCAAGGCTCTCCTGTAGGTCTACTGGGCCCGAATTGGTTAACTCTAGCCAGCTTTGGGACTCTAGGCCAGTTGGAGTAGCTGGGAGTCCTGAGGTGGTGTGACTGGCTGCCTATGACTGATGACTCAAAGGGAGATTTGTAACTTTTGGTTTTGTGGAGGAGTTTGGGGAAGCTGCATACCGCAGCCTGGAGAAGTAAAGGCCTTGCTATAAGAAAACCCCACTTAAACCTTTAGAAATCATGGTGACGACCATTTTGCCATGCCCTCATGGGGTGAATCCACACAGCAGTGCTGATCCTTGGAACAGTACTGCACCCCTTGGTACCACCTCCTTGCAGTTAGGCAAGAGGATAAGTGTATGAGACATTATAAGGAACTGGGCTGTGGGTTCCTGGTGGGGGCTTGCATACATAGTCATGTTTAAGTTTGTAAACTGATAGACCATGAACCTCTGAGGAGGAAACACAGGCAGAACAAGGCTGGGATTAGTGCACAAATTTCAGGGCACAGGAGTGTCCTGGATCTGTGGGGACATGACTGGCATTCTCAGGGCTGCCACAGAAGAAACATCAATGCCCCAGAGCCTTGGTCAGTGGTTTTGCTGTTGCCCCTACATGTTCTAATGAGTAAAGGATCTGTTCTGGATCTGTGATCTTGCTATAAAAGGTAATGTCCTCACTATGTAGAATTCCCCACCACCTACTTGCTGTGAAAGAGCTTGTTCCTGGGTGGTGAGAGAACCCTAAGAGGGTGGAGAGTGAACCCTGACAGAGTGATGAGCTGAGTCCTAAAACTGGCTATATAGCCTTGTATATAGTTGCAAAAGAATTGTATTGTTCCCCCAGGCTTACGTGCAACCTCTAAAGAACTATCTACTTTTAATCTGCTGGGACTGTACCTCCAGCATGATCTTTGAGCTTTCTGCCTAAGTAGGATGCCTCAAGTTGGGAGATGTTGTTAAATAATTTGGCCAGAGACCCACTGCACCACAGGGGGCATGCTTGGGGGATGGTGAAAGGCAAGATGTGTAGCTACTGGGACCCAAGGGGGTGACTTCCTCTCCTAGTCCATTCTATATTGTGTGGCTATCCACATGGGTCCAGATGAAGCGGGGACACAATCTGGAAGCTCAGTCCAGGTCCTCTGCATCATGGGTATCATACTTTGAAGAGTAAGACCGGCATAATCAGTGACTACTAGGACCCCAAGGGAGTGACTGCCACTCCTTGCACAATTCTAGTTTGTGTGACAGTCCACATTAGTCCCACTGAAATGAGACATAGTAACATTTTGATGTTGCAAACAATCTGCTGATGCCTAAATCTACCTCATGCTAGGTTCTATTAATATTTTGGGTGTTTTAAACCCATGATGGATGTCTAAGGCCAACTAACTGCTAAATTCAATGTTGCCCTGTGTTGACATTCCCCTACATTGTATGGACTGTTACATCTGTGGCATCAGCCTTGAAGAATCCATACCTTATGCAGAATATGGATTTAGTTATGGCTGCCTGAACATCCCCATGGGAGTGTTTCTTTTCTGAGAATAACGGATACACTCGAGCTTATCTGATTAAAAATGGATTTTGTTTGGACTATACTTTTGCTTTGGACATTCCATTATTATTACCAATTATAAAATGGGCAGGGGAATTCCTGCATCTTGATTGGTTCTTACCTGTGCATCAAATCCGTTCAATGCACAGGTAAAAACAAGTATGGAAAATCAGGACCGCAGTACAAAGAAAATCTGTGTGCCATTGGAACATCTAAGTTTTGAAATGCCACCATTATTTTTACACGTTAGCGATGATGTCCTACTTTCGTTCCTGTGATATAAACCAACTAAAGTCATTCTTCAACCGAATCCCACAGAAAGCATTTCTTACTGTAGATGGTAGCCCCACACAAATGTAAAAATCTATTTACAAACAAAATAGAGCTTTTCCCCCCCAATTGCACACCACCTGCTGTCCCACTTTCACGAATACTCCCACCTGCACGGAGCAGGCCGCAGTCTGAGCTCCATAGAGGGTGGGAGTTTCGACTGCCCACAGGAACAATCATTGGGCTGGGAATATTCTAAGCAGCTTTTTTTTTTAATTAATGATCATAAAACAGTATTCCTGGTCCCGATGAATTGCACAACAATTGTGGAACCGCTCCAGCTGTTTCCGCTGCCAATCAAGCTCCCACTGGGGTGCTGTTCTTAATGCTAAATCCCCCTTGATAATATTAGTAAAGGATTATTGCTTGCATTTAATATGAGGGTAACAGGCTCACTTCTTGGCAGTCAGCAGTCTGGAGGACAGAAGAACTTCCTCCCAGTCAGTAACCCAGACCCAGTTAACGTAGTCACAGAAATAGGAGAGGCCACCTCTGATCATACTGTGCTGCCGCTTACCCACACACATGGTTCTCGTTCTCTCTCTCTCTCTCTCTCTCTCTCACTCTCCTCCTCACTCTCACTCTCACTCTCACTCTCACTCTCACTCTCACTCTCACTCTCTCCTGTCCATCCATAGCAGCCAGAGCTCCATACTTATAAAAAAAGATACACTCCACAACAGTACGCAGTGGTGGTGGTGGGGGGCAACAGCTCCTATATCACCTTGACTACAGAACAAAAACCCTGTCCGCCTCCTGCTCTACTTCCGGTATGTAATCGGTCCATGCAAAAAAAAAGCCGCTTTTTTTTTCTCTCTCTCTCTCTCTCTCTTTCTCTCTATCTCACTCTATCTCTCCTATCCATTGGAAGTAAACAGAGCTTGGTGGGGGTCATGCATCACAAGTACTACTGATGCCAGAGAAGGACATTCCAGCACCAGTACAATGAGGTCATCCTAGGTTAGGCGGAAGGACTATTTTGCCATAAATTTGAATAACAAATGTGTTTTTTCCACTTATTAAGATTACTTTTCTTTTTTTTGTTTTGTAAATTGGAAGGCTGGGCCTGTAGCTCAATGAACAAGCAGCCAGCCACTCCCACTTCCTGAGCTATATAAGCAGTTCCTCTCAGCCTCATTGTGAAGCACTTTTTTCTTTGCAGCCGAAGGCTCTGTCTGTCTCTCCTCTGAGCCGGTTGGGGCCTGTGGGGTAGGCTCAGCCCCCAAATTGCTGCTCCTGCTTGTCTTTGCTTGCTTGCTGTGTTTCTTTTCCTGCTTCTGGTTTGTACTTTGCCTTCGGCTGCGTGTGGTGCGCTTTTTTTTTTTTTTGTTTCCTATTTTCTGTGTTTGTGTGGCTTTGATTTTGTGTTTTTTCAGGGCAGCTTTGTTTCTAAACTCCTGGCATATTGTTCCAGAGCTCCTACTGCTTGCTTTCAGTTCCTCGCAACTCTCAACTACTGCAATGCAACTGCAATCATTATTTGTGTGTTTCAGCTCAACCATAGCTACTCCATGTTGCATACTCAGTTGATTTCACCTGACTCAGGCTTACACTGATCCTCACTATGCAGCTCAATCATGCTGTCTGTCTACTTGCCTCATTATAGCAGCTTTATTGCACTGCCTGGCTACACCTGCTTTCAGAGCATTGTGTCTCCTTATTTATGTGTATTGCAGTTACAACTTGGTGTATTCCATACGGATGGTGCTTTTATTTTCATTCACCCTGTTGTACTCTGAGGTCAGCCAAAAAGCTCCAGCTGAGGGTGTTAACCTAGCTTTAGTATCTCGGCCCTTCCATCATTTTCTTGTTTGTCCTATGGGGGGAGGGACTGGGAAGTATTTGGGGAGTCGTGCCCCCATGTGGCTAATTATGCTGTTCTAAATTCTGCCTTAGCCGCCGAAACTCCTTAGAGTATTTGTCACCTTGATTTGGCTTTTCAATGTCTGCCTGGCTTGCCCCACTATTCAGTGCTGTTTCATTGCTACTACGCCATGCAGACCTATGTGTAGGTCCACTTATTACTACTCTGTTTGCTGACCTATGTACAGGTCCATGCTTGCTTACACAATCATTACACATTTCTTACACTCTGTACCATGAGTACACAGCTTGAGCATGTGAAGCTTGGGGCAGGGTCCTTCTCACCTGGCAGCTGAACCGTGGTTCCTCCACATATCTGCTTCCTATTACCAGTATTACAGACTTTCATTATCTGTTCCTACCGCTGCTCCTATTACCAGTATCACAGACTGTCATTATTAATTCCCCTTAATGCCTGAAACCATCCCCTTGGCTTCAGCCTCTGGGATGTCAGCTGCAGCTGGGAATGTCCTCGCTCCAGGTGGACCTTCAGTCGTCAACAGTACCATTGGCACATCAAGTTGTAGCAGTTAAGACTCAGCTTCATGGGGTGGGGCTCTCACGGGGGCCCCTTTAGCTGCCCAAATGGGTTTGGAGGTACCCTTCAAAGCTATTCTCCCCATGACTGCCTCTGGTTCACCTGGTTTGTGTTTAGGGTGAGCAGGCCAGGTGAGTGCCTCAGCAGTCGTTGATCTCCTCCTCCCACCTTAGTTGCCTATTTTGTTGCAGAGTTTTCTTGCAACCTTCCATGGCATTCCTGCTAGAGGGTTTGAGCTGACAACCTTCCTCTAAATTGGAATATTTTTCACCTCCCTTTAATTGGGTTTTCCATATTGCAGCTGCAGAGCCATCACTAACTAAACTGTCCCAAGCCTGGAGGGAAGACAACCTAGGCCTTGGATCCCCAGAGATTTCCTCCTCAAAGGGTTTTTTCTCACCTCCATTGCCTCAGGTCATAACTGTTAGTTAGCATCGTAGTGTCTCCTAATTACTTTAGGCAGGTTCCGCTATTGGATGGATGTGGAGAATGTCTGCCATTCCCTCTCTCCTTAGAGGATCCCTTCATTCTCAATGCAACCCTTCAGTATCATGCTATGCAAACTGGGCATTTCATTACGCTGTCATACTGAGCATCTCATTACGTTATCAAACTGTCTCTGCTTCTCTACTACTCCGTTCCAGTTACTGCTCCTAGTCACGGTTACTGCTTGCTCATAAGCTTTGTCTCACCTCATTCTTTGGGATATGATTGTACTACATTTCTTTAGGGGATTCCTAAGGTACCTTTAGCCACAGGAATCATCCCGTGGCATCTCTAGGGGTGGAAGCTTCTCCGAGGGTTCCTTGCCTTTCGTACCCCTACAGGGTGGCAAGTCCTCTGGAATAGAGTGCGAACAGCCAAAACCAAACTAACACAGCTGCACAAGCATAACACTATACTGGTTGTGCAGGACATTGAATTGGAAGGCTGGGTCTGTAGTTCAATGAACAAGCAACCAGCCACTCCCAATTCCTGAGCTATATAAGCAGTGAGTAACCTGTGTTTCTAGGGACATGGATATGATGTTTTAGCCACACTTTCTGGCAGACTCCTAGCAGTTCTGTGGGAGGAGGGAGGCAAGGTGCACACCCCCTACCTAAGAAATAAGGACTGGAGAACTGAGGCCCCAAAACCAGCATCCCAGTGTGCCTCTAAGTCAATGTGGTAATGGGAAATGAAGGTGTGTGCTGACTTCCAAGTAGCAGCCCTGCAGATTTCCTGGATAGGGAAGTCCCTAGAAGCAGCCACCGATGCAGCAGTTTGGCAGGTGGAATGAGCCCTAAGCTCTCCAGGAGGCTCCCTACCCCTCAACCTATAGCAGAGATCAATGCAGGAAGTAATCTACCTGCCAATTGTCCACTTGGCTGCAGGTCTGCCAGATGCGGCTTCAGCTTAGGTGACAAACAGCTGGGGAAATCTCTCCTTGAACTCCAGCCATGCGCTCTTTGTAGTAAGCAAGCACTTGCCTCAGGTCCAGAGTATGGAGCCTGTGTTCGGTCTCAAAAATGTGATTCGGGAAGAACACTGGAAGAGACATCACCTGGTTCAGGTGAAACTCCAACACAGTCTTCAGGAGGAACTGTGGGTTGGGGCGCAGGACAACCCTGTCCCTGTGGAAGACCAGGTAAGAAGACTCCACCAAGAGCGTCTGGAGTGCACCGATCCTTCTAGCTGCTGTGCTAACCACTAGGAAGGTGATCTTCCACAACAGGTGAGACATGTCACATCTGTGCATCAGTTCGAATGACTTGCCCATGAGCTTTGCCAAAACCAGCAACAAGTCCCACGGTATTGGTGATTCATGCACCGGAGGAGAAATGTGATTTAGGCCTTTGAAAAAGCACCAGACCACCTTCTCCTGTGCCACAGACTGCTGACCGGCCCATGCCCACTAAGCAGAGATGGCTGCCAAGTGCATCTTAAGGGTTGTTGACTGAAATCCCTGTGAGAGAGAGAGAAAGAGACCACAGATAGTCCAAAGTGCTAGCCACTGGACAGGTCGAAGGTTCCAACCCCTTGCCCTGACACCAAATGGAGAATCTCTTCCATTTGAAGGCGTAGCATTTTCTGGTCAATTCCTTTCTAGATGCCTCCACGACAGTGAGAACATCTTCGTAGAGACCCAAAGCCTGGAAGTCTAGTCACTCAGGAACCAGGCTGTCAGTTGCAAGGATTGAAGGTCCAGGTGGAGTATCTTCCCCTGACTGACTGAGAGCAGGTCCAGGTGTATGGGAAGATGCCTCAGGAGCCTGTTGTTGAGGCTAAAGATATCGGAGTACCAAAACTGGAGTGGCCAGTCTGGAGCCACCAGGATCACCTGTATCTTGTCCCTCCTGACCTTGAGTAGCAACTTGTGGATCAAGAGAAGTGGAGAGAAGGCATAGAAGAGGCCTGGTGTCCACGGCCTTGAAGGCATCCCTCTGCAGTGTTCCCTGCTGAGGGGGCGTGGGCACAATACAGCCACAGCTTTGCATTCTCCCTGGAGGTGAACAGGTCCACCTGAGAGGTGCCCCACTGGGAGAACAGACTGTGAACTACTTCTGGATGGAGAAACCACATGTGAGACACCTTGCCCACCCAGCTGAGGAGGTCCTCCAGTTGACTGGAGGCTCCTGCCAAATGGATGACTAGCAGATCCACCTCCAGGCTGTGCACGAGAGTACAAATACAGAGCGCTTCCTTGCACAGAGGCAGGGAGTGCGTTCTGCCTTGTTTGTTGAGGTAGTACATGGTTATGGTGTTGTCCATCTGGACTTGGACCACTTGAACCCAAACAAATGGAGCAAAGATGGTCAGTGCCAGATGGACTGCTCGGAGCTCCAGCAGGTAAATATGACATTGGGACTCTTCTGGGGTCCAGAGCTCATGGACCCCGTGTTCCCCCCAAATGGGCACCCCAGCCCATAAGCGAGGAGTCAGTCATGATGACTGTTGGCTCAGGGCAGACAAACAGGATCCCTTCCAGCAGATGCTCTTGGACTAGCCACCACTGGAGGGATACCACATCCTCCAGGTCATAGTGACCAGCTGGATGAAGTGACCTGTGCACTGAGACCACTGGCCAGCTCCCATTGCAGCCACCTCCTTCCCTCATGGCTGCCACTAATTCAGCTCTGCGAGACAGAGAGAAGGTGTGTCCGCACACTGTTGCGAAAACTGGGGAGTAGTTACACAGCAGGACTCCTCTAATGCTCTTTCTATCTTTTAAAAGGTATGCTACTAGTTTTTTAAATGAGTCTTTCCAGTTAATCTTGTGATGCACCTCCTCTGGTTTGTGGCTCCCTGGTGGTGTTTGTCTCCACTGGAGGACCCGCAGAGGTAGCAGTGGGTTTTTGGACCGGTGGAAGGCAAGACGGCCCTTCGGGAAGGTCGATAACCAGGGTTCACACTGCCAAAAAGGAAAAAAGACTGAAAACTAGGAGTTTGGAGTTCCAAAAGGTGATGTTACACTGAGTTGGAATCTGGAAAATCACGAATCTGAAGCTCAAAGCGGAGGCTGAAGCATAGGCCGTAGCCGCAGCCTGCTTGTACCACTCAGTACTCTCAGCTGCTTTTGCATTTGTATTAGGGAGTACTTTTCTGAGGGGAGTGAATTTTGCACATTTCTTTATATACTTAGCATGTTATTAATATTTATGTTTTTAGAAGTTATGGAAATTTGAAGAGTTTTTATTAGTTGTAAGGAAGCTATTAAGGCAGCCTTTCGTGGCTCAAGCCTACCGACTGGACACTAAGGCAACTTTCCATGGGGCTATACCTTCCTGCTTTTACTGTTCTGAATTGGACTTTATTGAATGAGTTTGGCCCTTTGTATCTTAGACTGATCTTTTTTTGCTCCTTCCTGTATTTCTGCAATCTGGAAGTTGAAAGATATTCATCTGCTCGCTAGTGTCGCCAGGAGCAAAGTAAAGCCATACTGAAAAGCAACTAATGCACCTTGCTTATGAAAGACCTGCTTGAGAACTTTATTAAACAAACAGTTGCTGGTACGAGAGTATTCCGCCTTATTTTATTTTTTGTACAATTTATGAGATTTTGACTGCCTGTTTTTGGAAAAACCTTTTTAAATATCTAACCTTGATTGATCCTTATAAAGTATAGCTGCCGGATAAAGTGGTGTATGCTGGGAAAGGGGGTAAAGGGGGAAAAGAGGTAAAAAGAGAGCTTAAGACTTGCAGCAGAAAAAATATAAAGAATCCTAGGAAAGAGAACTATAAAGCATATTCAAAAGTGGGTAATCAAAAAATAACTACATTTTTTTAATCTGTCTCTTTCTCATATGGAATTAAGGGTAATAAGAAAATAGCTAAACATTTTCATCCAAAATTGACTTCCTTACCACCAGGAGAGGGCTGTTATAGCAACCAATCTTTACCTCACCCTTTGTTAAAGGGGATCCGAAGTCTGGAGGAGCCTTACTGTCAGGATGTAATAAATAGTAGTAATAGTAATAGTAATAATAATAATAATAATCATAATCATAATGGACAAGAGAGACAGGGAAAAGTCAGTATGGTGAATTTATCTGCCCCAGGACTTCATTTATCTGATTTAGTGGGTTCTTACCCTGGACAAGGTTGCTCTAAGGTAGAGGATAGGAAATGCCCCTCTAAATAACTGTCTGGAATGGCCGGAATGGCCAAGTTAGATTTGCATAGGAATGGAGGTGCATCTATAAATATGAACTTGCCAGGAAAGTCTGTATTATCACTTCCAGTACCAATAGGCTGTCTGCAGGATGTAAACTTACAACAGGTATCCCAGACAACGTTCAAAGGTTCTTTTCTCAATAATTTTGAATCTTTTTTTAACCCCATATGTGATAAATCAGAATCCTGTGGACCCTGGGGTATCTATGGAACATATGGAACCTTTGGATTCTGATTTAAACAGTCAGAAAAAGCCAAATAGTACTGCTTTTTGGGAAGATGGAGCATTCAACAATAAATCTGTGACTAAGAATCAAAATCTTGCTAATAAGAACTTAGAGAGTATCCTCTGTGAATTAAAAAGTGAAATTCAATTTGGAAATGAGCAGCTTATGGAATTAGTCACCTTGTTTGGTTCATTTATAAAATTATTTGTGAAAGAAAAAGAGGTCCTCTTAGAGAACTCAAAAGAGAGGGTTGTAAATAAGCAAGCCAAAAACCTGCCCGAAGCCAGTACTAGTGACATGATGGTTGATAATTCTAAATCCTTAGATTTAGAGGTTTCTAATAGTGCACCCAAGGAGAAGAACTGTTTGCTGACTCAGAAGGTGAATAGAAGTATTAGAACTATTATGGATGAAATTTCAAAGAAAGAGAAACTGGAGATAGATAATCTAATAAAGGGTTTAGAAGAAAGGAAACTCCAGATTGGTAATACCAAAAGGCTAAAGGGAAACCCACTAAAACGAAAGTGAAAAGGCATGGTTGTGTTAGTAAGTGTAGCTCCAGAAATATCCCTACTAATGAAAATGATGCTGGTTGTGGACAAAAAATGATGAAGCCTTGGTAAAGTGTACCGGTAGTAAAAGTAAGAAGGTAAAGTTTAGGAAAGTACCTGATACTGTTTATCCATTAATTAAGGGAAATATCTCTGATTCTAGTGAAGTCACTAAGGAATGTTTAATTACAGCTGGGGATATGCTACCAACTTTGTTTATTAATGGTCTACCAAAGGGGAGATCATAAAACTTTTACCTTCTGAAATTGGTGACCTATAATTTAATGAAGGGTTTAGCCGGTTCAAAAATTGGGTGGCAGGATATCAAATCCTCCTATAGATATAGGAATAGTTCACACAAAGGTTGGGTGTGTGTGGTTTTAAGAAACACAACTGTGAGATCGAGAATTCTTGCTATTAAAGATAAATTCATGGATATTGGTATCACATTAGATGTGACAATAAGTGAGCATTCGGCGAACCAAATAAAAAGTACAGTTAAGAGTATCAATAGGAAATTGGTAGGGCCTACTATTAGTCATAAACCAGCACTTAAACAACCTAGGATAACAGCATTCATTAAACCTGGTAAAACTGTTCACAGTTTAAGGGTCAGTGAGGAAATTACTTAAATCAGAAGAGGTCAGAAACAGGAGTTAGAATTAATAGTAGTACTGTTCTGGATGAAGATTATAGCTCATCGAGCTCGGTAATTCCTGTGGATGAAAGCTTGCTGCCCTCAGAGCAAAGTATAAGCAGTACTATCAATCTCATTGACTCCATTTGACAAATACAGACAGAGCAGAAACTACTTAAAAGAGAAATTGATATTTTAAGTTGGAATATTGCTGGTTTGAAAGATAAATTAACAGATAAGGAATGTCTGAATTGGCTGAAGTCATTTTCAATCTTGTATATTCAGGAAACTTGGGACAATAATTGCTGTGATCAAATGCTAGAGGGGTACTCATCTTGGGCTTCACCAGCTTACAAGGAGAAAAGGTTTGGCTGCTATAAAGGGGGTCTGGTCATTTATGTGGATACCAAACTTGATTTTGGCTTAATAGAAGTAAGTGCATATAATGAATATTTTATATGTATTCTAATTGCCAATAATGGTGTTAAATGGTTATTTTTTAATATTCACATTCCATCTGGCTTAAACATTTCAAATTGTCAGAAAGTGTTGGATATGATTGGTAGTAGCATCGATTCTGTTAAATCAAGATTCACTGGGTGAAAATGTTTCTGGCTGGTGATTTCAATGCACACATAGGCTCAATTGAGGAGTTATCAAATAAACGGTGTGTTGATGATATTTTTATATATCCCATTGAGACAGTCCAAGGATAGATCCTCCTCCAGAAATGGGAAAGTTTTGCTTAACTTCCTGGGATGTTATAACTGCAGAGTTCTTAATGGACGATCAGCAGGTGACTGGGAGGGGGAGTGTACTTTTGGCCAGATTACATTTGGCCAGTCTTGGTATATCTTGTCATAATTTAAACAATTGGTTCTGCAAAAAGTTTAATAGCAGGTGTGACTGTATTGGCAAATGAGAGGTTGGTATTCTGCATACATTGTTTGAATGTAAAAACTGGACACAAGATCAAGAAAAGTACATTTTCTCTCTGCTTCCTAATTACCTTCTTTTGCAAGTTCCAGATTATAAAAAAATGGTTCTTAAAGTAGATTCCCTGAAATTGATTTATGGCACTGCAAAATTCTGTCTACATTAAGAATAATCTGTTGAATTTCTTTCTGGGAAATTTATAGTAGAACTTTCTTCTATAAAATATATTTTAAGGTATCTGTAACTGGCTAATTTAAATTTTGTATTGTCCTTTGTTATTTATGTTTTATTGCAAGGCGTGTATACGTGGATGTATAGGAAAGTGCAACAAACTTATTTATGAATTATTATAAGTCATGTTGATATGGATGTACAGGAAAATGTATGTAAATGTAACAAACTTATGGTTTTATATATTTTTTAAACAATAAAAGAATTTGAACTTGAAGCTCCCATTGCAGGGAGCGCATAGTCCAACAGACCCATTGGATCACGCTGGTGCAGGCCACCATGTAACCCAGAAGGTGAAGGAAGTCCCAGGCAGGGCGCAAGTGCACAACCAGAAATGATAAGGTAAAGGAGGAGAGAATCTCTGCCCTGTCCACCAGGAGCCAGGCTCTGGCTTGGCAAGAATGGAGCTCTGCCCTGATGAAGCTGATCATCTGCAAAGGCATGAGTTCTGACTTGGCCTCATTGACCAGGAGGCCAAGGTCAATGCAGATCTGGAAGGCCAGGTCCCTGGACCGCTCCACCTCCTGCTTGGAGGGACCTGCTACCAGCCAGCCGTCTAGGTAGGGGTACACCTGGACCCCCCTGGCAGGCACCCCAGGTAAGTTGCCACCACTGCTATACATTTGGTGAAGACACTAGGGGGCCAGAAGGCATGGCCTGGAACTCATAGAGGATTCCCTAAGCTCAGAAGAGGAACCTTCAGTGGGACAGACAGATCAGGATGTGAAAGAACGTGTCCTGAAGATCCAGAGAGCAAAACTTTGCTCCAGAGATGGTATGATCTGGGACAGAGTTACCATCCTGAAGGTGGGGGACCTGAGGAATTTGTTCGGGTCATGCAGATCTAGAATGGGGTGCCAGCCTCCCCATCCACTTTGGCACCAGGAAACACACCTGGAGACAAACCCTGGGTGTTCCAGAGGATCTGCAACTCTGACCATGACCTCCTTGCAGAGAAGTTGGGCTATGTCATCTCTAAGAGCTGACTGACTGTCTGTCTGTGGAGGTAACACCCTATATGAGCACCTATTATTAAGCGACTCAATATGAGTGACTCAATATTAGCACTTGGATGTAGAGCGAGTGGTGAAAGTCACTATATCCTGTAGAGCGAGTGTAGCAGGGAGCTACACTTGATAGAGCAGGAAATAGCATGATGGCTGGGCTAACACTGCCAAGCTGGCCATGTAGCATGGTGGTATATGCTACCACCCCTGAAGTGAGCGACCCAGGTTTGGGTCTAGTGGCCGGAAAGGAAATATTTGTTTTTAACATTTTTGTTTTTCCCAAGTCCACGTCTCCCATGGAGTTGATTATATTTATTTGGGGGGGGGGGTCACCCCCCCTGCATAAACATGCATTTATTTTCTTTTTTTCAGATGTAGTAAATGATAATTGCTATTTGCGATGGTCACTGTACTGTCCCTTGTCCTTT
This sequence comes from Neoceratodus forsteri, assembly GCA_016271365.2. Taxonomy (NCBI): domain Eukaryota; kingdom Metazoa; phylum Chordata; order Ceratodontiformes; family Ceratodontidae; genus Neoceratodus; species Neoceratodus forsteri. The sequence continues at coordinate 994,022,485 of CM057449.1, forward strand.
GTCTGTCGGGTGGTTCTTGTCTCATTCTTTGCGGTTGGCGCTCATTAGGAGTCACCGTTATCACATAAAACCATCTGTGGATACCAAGTTCTCTCGTGGGGCATGGGTTCAGCTGAGAGAATACTGCTTGAACTCTAGAGGTAGACTGACCACTTCCAGAACCCAGCTGGCTGTGGTGACAGCGGACCAGGCAGAAAGTGGTGGGGCCGGCCCCCCACAGGAGGACCCAGGAGAGGTGTGATGGGCATGAGGGTGGCAACCCCCATCCCATCACTGAGCAGGTTTGGAGGAGGATCCGGCTGAGGAGCCACCAGGTCCTTTCCCCTCTGGGCTTTTGGACCACTGTGGCCACTGATTTTAGCCTTGGTTGCCAGGCCTGAGCCTGCTGGCCAGGCTGATGCTGGGCTAGTTTCACCGCTGGAGTGAAGGGCCGAAAGGACTTACACTTCTGCTGCCTGGAGTCCTTGGGATCCTTCTGGGTGGACATCATGGAGTCCAAGGTGGCATTGGAGTTCTCGATATGCTGGAGGTGACCCTCCATACTGGGCCCAAACAGGTCGATGCCCAAAAATGGGATGTCCACCAGCTTGTGTTGAGTGTTTTCTGTAAAGGTTGAGATCCTCAGCCAAGCCCTATGGCGCATGTCAACTGTGGTCACCACCGAGCAGGTACAGGAATCCCCAATATCCAGAGCTGTCTGAAGTTGCTGTTTGTCCACAGCATGACCCTGGTCCTGGACCTGCTTGACCGTAGACTGGAGGTCAGCAGGAAGATGAGGAATCACCTCATCCAGAGAGCCTAGAAGGGCATGGGAAAAGTGTGCCATCATGATGGTTGAACTCACCTGGCAAAGGCTGAGCGATGAGGCAACATAGACCTTTGTAGCTGAGTGGTCCAATTTCTTGGATTCCTTATCTGGTGGTCTATCGACATTCCCTGAATTGCCTATGTGCCGTAAAACAGTCAGCCACCAACCCTTCGGCCAAAGGGTGCTCCATGAACATTGAGAGGGTATCAGTGGGCACTGCATATTTGTGGGCCATCTGGGCCTAGGTACAGGGCAGGAGGCGGGCACTGCCAGAGCTCCAGGGCAGGCCATCTATGATCTTGGGTACTGGGAAGGCCTCCATCAGAGAGTCCCCTTCATCCAGAATCTCTGTGAGGGTATAGTGAGTCCACTTCTGAAGGGGCTCCAGTTTCATCCCTGTGAACTCGGAGATAAGACGGAGGATGCCCATGAAGGATGTGGGTCCTTCCTCCATCAAAACAGCCCTCACCAACTCCATGTTGATCAGACGGGAGTGCAGTGAGGAATCCTTGGACTTAGAGGAGTCCACATAGAGCGACCTACCACCTGAGTCACTCCGGACCCAGCATGACGGTCAGGTGTAACAGTGACTGACAGTCAATGGGGAAGTCCCTGAGCTGGCCGAAACTCCCTGGTCAGCACACCAGTCAGTGGCTGTTGGGGCAGTGGCTCCACCATGATTGGTGGAGAGGCCAACTTCAGCCGAACTGAGGCAGTATGTACTGGCTCTGCAGGTGGAGAAGCTGTGTCGACTGGCCCCACTGAGGGCATTGGTGTTGACCTGTCGGGTGACAGCCAAGTGATGGACAGTGTGGGAACCAGAATTGGCTTCTGACTGGACAACACCAACTGCTGCCACATCAGGTCTTCATAACATTGATGCAGTTTGCGCCGAAGCCTCTCCTCACCCTAGGAGGATGAAGACAAGTAGCGGTGGCACTGTTTCCCATGGTGCTGAGACCGAGACCACCGATGTCGGTGGGACCTGCTCATCCCAAATGAGGATGATCTAAACCTCAACCTCAGTTGCTAGGGGTGCCGATGGGGGATCTCAGCAGGAGCAGGGGAGTGCCACGGCTCCTCCTGGTCTAGGTCGGTGACCAGAGGGTCTGGCTCAGTGGGCTGAACTGACTCTTTGGTGGTCACCAGCAGGATCAGAGTCCTGAACAAACAGTTGTCAGCCTCTTCAGATGACAACCAGTCAACAAGGTTGAGAAAAATCTTGGCTGGATCGTCGGCCGACGTCTTGGACGGCTGGCCTGATGGAGGCACCGTGAAGCCATTTTGACTGTGGTCAAAACCTGGGATTCCTGAGTCAGAACATTCTCTACCCCAAGAACATCAATGGTAAGTCTTCTCCTTATATTTCCTGGACTCCTTCTTGTGTACTTGAGAGCTGTGCAAACTCGAAGGGCCCTCTCCCTTAGTCAGGAGAGACTGACACAGCTCTTTGATGGAGCCCAAATAAGTGGAGCCGAACTTGAGAGGAACAAAGGCTGAAGCAAAGGACTGCATGGTGACCTGAGCCGCCTCCTCCTCAAAGGACTTAAGCTGCTCCAGCTGATCAGCAGACACTGCAACCGCAGTGTCCACCCAACGGGCATCCTTGGTTTTGACCGCCGGGTGTCATTTTTCTGGGCGGTCCAACTTCAAGCGGGCAAGGTGGTTCTTGATGACCAATGCGGGAAATGACAGGCAGATCTTGCAAGCCTGAGTACTGTGCTCATACCCCAGGTAGTAAATGCACGTGGCGTGTGGGACGGAATGCAACACCTTCTGCCCGCAAGGAAACTGGCGAAATCTGGGTCAGGACTGGTTCTCCATCGCAGTTGTGATCGAAGAGCAGGCTGAAGACAAAACTGAGTTTAAGTTTTGGAAGTAAATCCGAAGATTTGAGCACCAGGGCCTACTCAACACAGGAGAGGTAAGGAGGACACTGCTTCTTCCAGTGGAAAGGAAGATCTGGTGTCATGGGGTGGAGCCAAGGGGTTATACCACCCGGGTGGGTGGGAGGAGGCAGCTGAAGACTTCCTTCAAGATTTCAAGGGGTAAGGAAAGTGTGGGTAGAATATCATATCCACGTCCCTGGAAACCAGAAATAAGTGGAACTACCTGAGAACTGTCGGTTCCAGAAGGATGGGAAAAACAGATGTGATAAAGTTTGAACAGCTTGCTGATGAAAATTTCTGGACCCACCACACACACACACACACACACACACACACACACACACACACACACACACACACACACACACACACACACACACACACACACACACACACACACACCACAAAGCAGTGTCTGTTGCCTGCTAGTCTAGCCCTGTCACTACAATAGTAATATCAAGTGATAAGCATTCCAAAGCAAGTCGCAGTTCTGCAGGAAACCTAGAGATAGTCATGTCTAAAATGTATCTCCACTGTACAGCTTGGTGATGAAGATGGAGAGTATCATGGTCACTTGTGCATGACCCAGGCTTGTTATGCAACCTGACTTCCACACCCTGAGCCAGTGGTACACCAAGTGGGCTATGGAGACAGTGTGCTCAGGCTCTGGGGCAGGTTGGCTTTTGCCTTTTGCACCAGCATCTCCTAGGGGTAGATGAGTGGCCTAGGCATTGTGTGTGACTACAGAATGTAGCCCCCAACCTCCAACACCAGGCTAGCACTATAGTTGGATGGATGCAGTAGCATTTGAGGTGGTGGGAGGAAATAAAAACAGTGGGATAAAAACTATTATCCAGGCATTGCCAATGGCAGCAGCCACCCGCTCCACCCTCGTCCCACTTCATTAGTCCTTGTCCCACCTGCACCTACTCCTTGGCATTCAGCAGAGGAGAAGAATTCTCAGGGGCTCCACCATTCAGAGGTAAGCTTGCAGGACTTTGACTAGTGTGGAGTGCCTTGACCGGCAGGACAGCTGGTTGAGACAAGTAATGCAATGGGAGAAAGCAGGAGTAGACAGAGTGATGGATCCAGTTGCATGAGGTAGGAGATAAAATGTAAATGAAAAATGATCACCTTTAATTACTTAAAACTTAAAAATAAAGGGGATTAAAGTGAAAAAGGGCACCTTACAAAACAGGGGGATAAGCACAAGCTAAAATGTAATGGCAAGGTGTGGGCACAATAATGTGTATAATGTGGACTGCTGCTTTGGATACATCAACAGAAACTTGTAGGAACAACAATTGAAAGTCCCACTTCACAAAAGTGGTAGTAGGGAGGAGGCCTGCAACTACAGGCCAGTTAGCCTGACTTCAGTGGTGGGGAAATTATTGGAATTACTACAGAAGGAAAGGATAGTGGAATATCTTGAATCCAGTGGCTTACAGGACATGAGACAATGGATTCACTGCGGGGTCTTGACAAACTAATCTAATAGATTTCTTTAACTGGGTGACCAGGGAGTTGGATCAGGGAGAAACAGTGGATGTGGCTGATTTGGATTTCATTACGGCTTTTGTCACTGTCCCACATAGGAGATTAGTAAGCAAGCTGGGTAGTCTAGGAGTGGAACCAAAGGTGCTAAACTGGATAAGAAATTTCCTAAAGGATAGGAAACAGGTGGTGGTAAACAGAGTTCACTGCAAGGAAGGGAGGGTAACCAATGGGGGTTCCACCAAGCCAGTTCAGCAACAAAAATGTTGACATTCCCCAGAGCAACAAGAATTTGCTGACATTGACCATGTCGAATGGCAAATCTGTCAACAGACCACCACAGCGCCCCAAGCACTGGGACTTTTCTACATTGTATGTGGGGGGCTTTGCCCCATGCACTCCCTGGACTTATAGATGATCAGCTCCGGGGGGGGGGGCAGATTACTGGGAAGAGCAGCTAACAGTGGGAGTCACTGCATCGGTACAGCACTCTGTTGAATGGGTTGTGTCGCTGCAAAGTTTTCACTGTCAGGGGTTCGCTCTCCCAACGGTATACCACCAGTGGGGTACCTACTGTAAGGGATCTGAACTGGGACCAGTCCTCTTTAATATCTTTATTAGAGACACTGCAGAGGGGGGGGTACCTAAGGGATATGGACTGGGACCAGTTCTCTTTAATATCTTTATTAGAGACATTGCAGAGGGGCTGAACAGAAAGGTCTGCCTGTTCATGGATGACACTAAAATCTGCATTAGGGTAGACTCTCGGGAGGGGGATGAGAGGGGGACTAAAAAGGTTAGAGGTGTGGCCAAGAGTGTGACAGCTGGGCTTCAATGTAAAAAAGTGAAAATCATGCTCTTGGGGCACAGAAATCCAGGGGAGGAGTACAAAATGGGAGGAGAGATGTTAATGACCACCAAACAGGAAAGAGACCTGGGAGTAATCATATCTGATGACCTAAAGGTGGCTAGACAGTGTGACAAAGCAGTCGGGAGACCTAGCAGGATGCTGGGGTGCATAGGGAGGGAGATCACCAACAGAAAGAGGGAGGTGGTGTTACCCCTATATAGATCACTGGTGAGACCTCACCTGGAGAACTGTGTCCAGTTCTGGAGACCTCATATCTAAAAGGACATAGAAAGAGTGGAGGCGGTCCAGTGGAGGGCAACCAAAACTGGTGCAGGGTCTGCATCAAAAGCCCTATGAGGAAAGATTGAAGGACCTTAATATGAATACACTAGAGGAATGGAGGGAGAGGGGGATATGATAGAAACTTTCAAATACTTCACAAGTATAAATAAGGTTCAAGAAGGAAGCATCTTTCAGAAAAATGATGCTCAAGGACAAGGGGTCATGCTATGAAGCTGGAGGAGGGTAGACTCAGGGGAAATGTGAGAAAGTATTTCTACATGGAGAGGGTAGTGGATGCCTAAAACAGCCTCCCAGTGGAAGGGGGGGGGAGCGAAAACTGTAACGCAGTTCAAGAAAGCATGGGATAAGCATAAGAGAACCTTGGTGATAAGACAAGGGGGTGGAGACCTCGATAGGGACCTCTATGAGGGTCCACTCTTATGTTCCTTTTTATCTTACAAACATACTCAGGACCCCAACCTACCATTAGTAGGCAATCCCAATGTTAAAATAGAGGGTAAACCCATTCCAGCACAGTGGCTACCACAGCTGGTTTCAGCAAGCATTGGAGATTTAATAAAGGACGGGGTTTGTTTAACCTCAGGTGAAATTCTCCAAAGCTATAAGCCGGAGAGAGCCACTTTCTTTAAAGTGTTACAGCTCCATCATATGCTTGTACACAGTGTTGAGGTTGCTTTGGGAGACAAAGAATCAGGAGTGTTTCTGCAACCACTTAGTGAGTTAGCCATGCTGCCCCATGCTGTATCTAAGATATATACTTATCTCTATGACAGGGCTTACAATAAAATTGATGGAGTCCCCAGTTACTGGGCTGCACAATTCCCACAGCTGATGGTCAACTGGGGGAAGGTTTGGATAGACAATTACACGTATGTTTCTCAGGGTAGACTGCAGCTCATGCAGTTTCAGATCCTTAATAATATGTACCTTACCCCAGTCAAACTATTTACAATGGGTAGAGCTCCCTCTTCTAATTGTGTAAGATGCCATTTAGTGGAGGGCTCCCTTCCACATATCTTCTGGGATTGTCCCAAAGTAGCCCCCTTGTGGAATCTCATTAGACAAAACTTGGATCCTCTGCTGGGTATTGATGATCTTTTCTCACCGGAGATTTGTCTGATGGGAGAGTACACCAGAGTGAATGTGCGGGAGCACAGATATTATCTGGCCCTAATAGCTGTCTGTTAAGAAGTTAGTTTTGCGTCATTGGCAAGACACACATACTCTCTCATACACTGAATGGCTGCAAGATCTTTTCAGTTTGAACACCGAGAAACTGATTGCCAGCATCCACAATCGCCCTTTGATGTTTGAGAAAATATGGGGCAAACTAATAACCCTATATGCCATACAGAAATAATAGGCTTATTTTCACACCCAGTGATAACATTCTCTCTGTAGTTTCTCACTGATGCTAGTTGGGGGTTGTGTGGAGGTTAACTGTATGTACACTCATTTGTATGTATCTTTGTCACTGTATTCTGTATTAAAATAATAAAGTTGATTTAATTCCCCTCCCAAAAAAGATGAGGGGGTGGATAAGCCAGAGATCAAGTAGGGTCTGCGGTGATACAGTAAGTAGGGAAAAATGGGCAGACTAAGTAGGCCAAGCGGTCCTTACTTACCATCAAATTCTAGGTTTCTAAGAAAGTGCAGTGTCTGTGTATACTAATGATCTAGAGATGTCTTCCTAAGGCTTGTTTACCTGAGTTCAATCCAGAAATGTGAAAAGTATGCTTGATTTTTCACTGACAGGCCTGGTTTCAGTTTGTTACATAATATGAAGTAAGTAGAATCCTGATTTGGGATCAGGTGTGTTTTTTTTTTTTTTTTTTTTTTTTTTTATGCTTTATTTCCCATTGGTAGACTGAGATTATCTATTGAGCTGCAGCCCAGTTCTTTTTAAGTAGCATTAGCAAAGTGTTTCTACACATCAAGCAATGGGCCCTATGCAAAAAACCTAAATGATGCGCGTGGCATGTATGTTTCTATACGTGTAATGTTTGTGCATGGGGGTCTAGTCAGAACCCCTGAGGCATTCACTAAAGGGGCCCATGCCCCTTCTGCACCTGATCTCCTGTACTTCTGCAGAACTGTGTGCCTGGACTGATGGGGGTCACCAAGGATGGGCTTGGGGGCAGGCCATGGCGATGAACCATGCACAGGCGAAATTCACAGTGTGGAGTGCAGGTTGAGGGAATAAAGGCTACATGGGCAGAAACCCTACAATACACCACAAATGCACCCTATCACTGGCCACACAGGCACTTGGTCTTGGTTCCCTTCATCCCACCCTGCTACCCCCAGCATTCTGATCATATTGTGAGGAACAGAGGCATGGCAGTGTCACTCAGTCATACTGGCAGATCCCCTTATGGAACACACTGGCCTTGGAAGGACTAGCCATATACCACAGTCCTATGCTATGTGCAGAGCAGGGGATCCAGCTCACTATCAGAAAGACCATCCAATTGGATGGTAGCCATTGCGCACCGGGTCACTCATGCCGCACCCCTTCACACCTCCACGCTACTTTGTATGTGGAGAGGGGCCGTGGATGGGTGGCCCAGCATAGTGCATAGCACCTGGTGTGCAGTGCTCTGCAGGTCAGAGATCTGTAGCCCAGGTATGCACTTTTAGCATGTACCTCATCCACTTTCATGTGGAGGGCCCAATATTTGCTAGGTACCTGTAGCAATGCAACCTTGTTAAAAAGCAAAACCAAATGAGTCTACAAAAGATGGAATCACACTTATAAAAATTTTCTTGAACCTCTGTTTTTGCTAATTAATATGGCACTGTCCTGATGTCGTCAAAAAAATGTTGATGGAAAAGAGTTCCTTACCTCGTCTCCTTCAAGCAGAATAAGTCGGACCAGCAAAATGTGAATTGCATTGCCAATGCTTGGGTCATGGAATAACCCAGCGACCTGCAGGAACATAAAATTAATTAACCAGCAAAGACAAAATTCATAAGTTATGACAAAACAAGATAGCAGGCTGCAAGCTGAACTAACCCTTCATTTAAGTTTCCAAAAATTATTGATTAATGTGGTTACATCTAAGAAGTTTTTCACAGAAAGATCTATGAAATATACTCTGCAAACCCCAATGTAAAGTAGAATCAAAATTAGTGAGAGATCATCTGTAAAACTAGAGTTCCAAAACCACATGCATTTGTTTTCAAACTTCAGCATCTACGGAAAAAGAAGCTTAGATATTTTACACACAATGAAAAACGTGATTTTATTTCCCAAGGATATTTCTTTATTCCTTATCAACTCCATCTTGCATCCCCTTGTGCTGTTATCTATTTCTGGTTCATGTTAAGGTAAGACAACAAAGGTGCCACAAACTATTCCTGTCAGGAAATTGTCCTCTCAGGAATGAGATTTTCCGTCAGGAAACTGTCCTGTCAGCAACAATTGTCTTGTCAGGAAATTGTCCTGTCAGGACCCAGTCAGCATGGTCTAAACCTCTACAGCCGAAGTATAGCCGTAAAGCTCAGATTCATCACTGTGGCAGCTTTGTGGTATAGTGGAAAAGTCTATAGTCTCATAAGCAACAGGTTGTGGGTTTGAATCCACACGTCTCCTCACTTTTCTTTTCTCAGAATTTCACTTGAGTGGTGATCCAAGGCGGCATGGAGTTACTAATAGTAAATTTAAAAATGGATTTAGATGACACAAAAAGTCCTCACAGCTATCATGAGAGGACATCTTCCTGACAGGAAGAATTTGTAGCACATTTACTAGGCTTGCTCTTCCTACAGTACCCTCTTGTGTTAATGACGAAGCTGTGAAATGGTCAGTTCCTCTTTACAACACCAATAGGGCCCTGTTGGTGTTAAGAGTAACTATGACTCATGTGGAATGGACTGCTCCCCTTCTGGTTCTTATGTTAATAGTAAACAGCAAGCCCTTGGCAGATATCAACCCAACCATCTGGTCTCTGGTAACATCTGGAAACTCACTCAGCCAATTTTAATTACTAATTTCAATCTGATTTATTTTATTTTTTTATTTGTTTACTTATTCCCTCCTTGGCTGAGGGGAGGTTACCTACGGTTTCCCCCCTACCTGTCTGGACCAGCGGTCCCGCGCCACTCCCAATACCTGTGTTTAACCTCCCTCTTCCATTCCTCTCACTGGCTGCTTCACAAAGGGTACGTACCCCACTACTGTGGAAGCTAAGGGTCCGGATCTGGAAGGAGCATCTCAAGTCAGAGTGGCGAGGCGCTGACGGGTTGGACTTCATCTTGCGCACCGCAGGATTTTTCCCCAATGTCCTCATACAATGGCATAGGCATGCAATGGCGTCAATGACACTGCCATGTGTGCTTCCATGCACCGCATGTCCAACGCCATCCATGCCATTCCCACAGCCCAACGCCCAGCCACCATCAGGAGCCAGCACAGCTGCGGTTGTCCCACCCTACCCACCCCAGAGGAGGAGAGCAGTTCCTGGGACACTCAATCCTTTCTCCCCCTGGCCGATCCTCCGACACCCTAGGTCACTCCCAACTTGGGGTCGTCGGTGTGGTGCGAGGTGTGGCGTCCAACTCCTCAGCGCCACTGGGCCGGCCTCAATCTGATTTATGCCAGATTTCTTGAATCAGTCACAGACATTAGTTACCAATGTATCACTGTTGCAAAAACAGACTTTTAATATTGGATTGACAATAAGATAGGCTATGAAGCAGATGTAAATGCAAAGATCTTCTACTGTATACCCTTTTATTTTCTGTACTTATTGTGTTAACTTAAAGGGCTTGACAGTGACTTCACAATGGGGGCTATGCACTACAAGAGCCTGGGTATGTGTGAGAGGAGCGTATCTGACCCATGCAGCTCTGCACCCATGGATTGGCACATGGGGCATGGCATGCAATAAAACTGGCCAGCACAAGGCACCTGACTGCAGCCCTGCTCCCTCCCAGAACACTGGTGTGTGGGGTGGGCCATTGGGTAGATCCTGGTGGGCATCTAATCAGAAGCCCATCCTGGTCCATGAGTGGATCCCCTGCTCTACATGGAGAAGAGGATTGTGGGGATACAATGGGTCCCTAAAGCTTCAGGTGCTGGTCAAGTGCTCAACTGGCTGTCCCCAGCCCTCCCTGCTTGACCGGGCTGGGACAATATGGCAGGGAGGGTTTAGGTCCTTCTGCAGTCAGTGGGTGTACTTTGGGGAGGGTGAAGTGGCTATGGCAGGGTTCCTGACCAAATATTCAATGCCTCCCTCCCCTGCCAGTCCGCGTTGTAGCGAATTGCGTGAAGTGCAGGCACACCCCCCAGGCTGTCTGCACACATACAGTAGCTACATGAATATCCAGGGTACTGAGCACATACACCATTAATGCATCCTATGGGGGTCTGTGGGACCACTGATGGGCAGCTCACGATCGTAGGGTTGCCTATGCACCATGGATATGCGGTGTGTAGGCATTTTTATTTTATGTGCATAGGGCCTAATGTAAATATTATCATACATTCCAAGTGTCTGAATAAATCTGTTGTACAGATGTATAGTTTTACTTGTGCTGTTCCTCTTCCCTCATCCCCCTCTCACACAAGTGCATCTGGAAGTGAACTGTTACTAACTTGGCATGCTTTTCCTGGTGAAATCTTCTAAATAAACTAAAAAGCATTTACGTGAAGATACGAAAAGTATACATCCAGGAATTTGTAAGGGAAACAGTCACCTTGGATAAGGCAGGTGCATTCCTGAGGATAGTGGGACCCCCACAGAACAACAGAAAATAAAGCATACAGCTGCTGCTGAGATGAAAGGGAGATTCAGGTCAGGGGGATGCTAGCAGTATGGCCACCTCTGAAAGACTATGACAAGCTAATGAAAAGGAATAGACATACTGCCACTTTCATATCAGTTTTTATTAATACCACAAGTGAGTTACGACTCTAAAGTCTCAACTTTCCAAGCAAGCACTAGCAGAGTCAGTTACTGTAGGTTGTGAAGTTGAAGTTACTGCCTATTTATCAGCCAGAAGCAACTATTTCAGTCAAATCAGAATTTTTGGATAACTTTATTTTGCTCTACAAAAAGTGCTATTCTCCTCAAAAAATTATTGCTCTCTTAAAACGATTTTCAGTCTCTTGACAAAAATCTTACAATTGGCTTCCCCAAGACTCAGTTCTAATAATAAAAAAAAAAAAGATTTCCAGGACCTTCCACAGCATAGTAACATAGTACTTTAAGGATGGATAGGCTCCTAGGTCCAGCATGCCTGCACCCTCCTCCCCTATTTAAAGGGCAGGGATGTGTAGGTATCTTCACACACTTGCCCCAATTGGGTCAACTGGTAGCACACTGTACAGCCAAGTAGGAGAACCAAGATCCAGCCCCAATCCTGAACCCCCTGCCTTCGGTTGACTGGGACTACAATGCAATGTAATGTGATTTTGGACAGATTCGGGGGCAGTCTGCCCACTGCTCAAGCAATGTACCACTGATACATCAGGACATCCTGTACACCTATGATGGGAGCAGTGGTGACACTGATGTTGTGGTGGGAGACCACATGACATCGGCTATCCCATTTCCATAGGATGGTATACCAGATGGCTGCAGCGAATCCTAGGTATAGTGGGTGGAGGGATTAAAAGGAAAACATCTGCTTGAAATAGAATGATGGCATATCTGCCAGTATACTTCAGATGCCACTCAAGGCTCCAACAACCCTTTTTGCTACCTTAATCATCTTAGATTGTTCCCTGGCAACCAACTAGTACTCAGCCTACAGACTTGGGTCCACCATGTGATGGTAAGAAAAGAAGTCACAGAGGAAGGTAGTGGGATCTGAACTGGTGCCATGCTGGAGTGAGTAAAAAGAGTGGGGAAGCCAAGGATAAGAGACACCCAATGGAATACAGTGGCATGGAGGTATGTGGATAGTTAGGGGCATAAAGTGTGAATTTAAAAAAAAAAAAAGTATGTTGTGCAGTCATTTATAACATACCTTACCCACTCTGTTACTGAAGGTATTATGTGATAACTATGAAAAGCATACATTTGTCCAGGCTTACCTTGAAGATCTATACTGTCTTTTTGTCCACTCTTTCTGCTGCTAGACTGTTCCATAGGTTCCCTACTCTCTGGGAGAAGTGCCTTACATGTTACTGCTGAATTTACTAACTCACAGCCCTGGGGCATGTCCCAGTGTCCTGCTGGAGGACACGAGATTAAACATCTCTATCCGAGCTGGTTGATACCCTTGAATATGTGGAAGACTGATTATGTCCACTCTCAGCCTCATTTTCTCCAAGGTGAACATGTTAAGAGCCATTAGCTTCTCTTGATAATTTTCCCCCATACCCCTAATAGTTTTGGGGGCCCTGAATTATCACTTCTAGATTATCTAAACTTCCTTTTTGTGGTGAGGAGCCCATGCACACAATACTCCATGTGGGTCCTGAGCAGGGATTTGTAAAATGGCATGATTACTTCCCCTGCTGTTCTGGTCACCTTCTTTTGATGCAACCCAGCATTCTGCAAGTCCTGTTGAAGTGGTTCCACACTGCTTGTTATGCTGCAGCCCATTGCCTATTATAAACCCAAGTCCATTTCCTCCTCCACTGCAGCAAAAGGAGCATCACACAGTCTGTAGATCCTACCCCTAGTTTTTCCCTCTCCAGTGCACTACATGAATCTGACTACATAGAATCTAAAGCTACAGGAGTTTTATCAATTGCCTAGAGTATTCAGGTCCTCTTGTGGTTTGTTGTTGTTGTCAAGAGAGTCTACCATGCTGCCAAATGTAGTGTAATCAATGAACTTAAACAGTCTGCTGGAGAGCACAGCTTCCAGATGATTGACAGAAATGTTGAATAGCAGTGGTCCCTGAGAAATGCTGCTGAGCATCCCTCTCCGCACAGAGTAGAGCCCATCCATCACAACTCCTTCCATCCTTCCCCCAAACCAATTGACAATCTACCTTGTGTATATGTTTTATGTACAGTATAATACACTGGTGTACATCGCCCAAACGGTGGCCCCCTTGAGAGTGACACCACGACAGCGAAACCCGAAAACAGACCATTGCAGCGACAGTCACTGTAATGATCTGTTTTCACTGACACAGCTTCTCCTGGTGTTCTTCCCCTTCCCCAGATCAACTCCGACTTGGAGTTGATTATAATTAAATGCAGGGGATGCAGGGGGGCAGAGCCCCCCACATGGAGGGTGTGGGGTGGGCACAGCCCCCCCAAAAGGCACTTTCTTTTCTGATAGCACTGTACCAGTATTAGTATAGTGCCATTGCCGTGCAGGACATTGGGGATTTGTCTGTCAAGCACAAGTGGTGCTTCCTTACTCAAAAGCTTGTCATTTGACACAATGTAAAAAATGATAGACTATGCCTATGGCCCTACCTCTGCCTGCCACTCTGGTTGCAACCCTCTAAGGGGGGGGGGGTCAGTTGGTTTTGTACATTCTACAGTACATCTCATAAATCAAAGCTAAGAGACAGCACCAACCTTGGCATTAACCAAGTGTTTGGTTATTCTTTCCTTTACAATGGCTTCCAGAACCTCACTCAGCACTGATGTCTGGCTCGGTGTTCTGTAATTGTCCGGGTTCAACCTTGCCTGCCCCTTCTTGAACAAGGGTATTACATTGTTTATTTATTTATGTTGTTACCTTTTTTATTTTTTGGACCAGATAAGCCCTTAGGAAAAAATTTCCTTCCTCAGTGGAAACCTGCCCACTTTTCATACCTCTAGCACCACACCTGAATGTACAAACTCATGAAAGATTACTGCAAGCAGCCTCACCAATAATTCCTCAGCTTCACTATAATCTTGGGTAGTAAATTCTTTGGCGCTGTCCACACTACCAATATGGTGACATTACAGATCAGCTGAACTGTTACAAATCTTTGTAAAAACAGTTCGCATCCGTATCTGTAATGTTACCAGCACTGATCTTGAAACCGATCTCAAGACCTGTTTTCATGTGGTTTTGAGATCGGAATGGGTAACATTTTCCAGCCTGTAACATTACCGGTGGCATTGTGGCCGTGTGAATGAGTAGCTCCAGCATTGGCCTCAGTGCAGCATGAACTGCATTGTGGGTTAGGGAGCTGACCATCACGGTCATACTTTGTTCAGTGTGTGGACGGACTGTAATGGTTTCCAAAAAGGTTCACAGGTAATGTAGATGCAATGTAACGTTACCTGTTTGAACTGTTTTGGAAATGTTATGAATTTTTGGGTGGTAGTGTGGACAGGGCCTTTATTACTAGTATAATCCTGGCTCCATTATACAAAGGGCTACTACCCCTGCCTGCTTCCCTGACTGCAGGTTGAGGAGTCAGGGTTCGCTATCAAGAGTCACTGTGGTGTCACTACCAACAACAAAACTACAAATATGGTGCCTCCACCCAGACTAATGATTTAGTGGTTTAGAACGTGAACTGATACAGCCCTCTGGAAAGCTATACCTACCCACAGCCCTACCTAGTGGCCCCACACTTGAAATTACAATAAACACCTTGCTTTGCATTCAATGACCCAATTAATAGCGAGTGCTAATAATATGCTCACGGTGGTCTGGAACTCTTGCAATCACCTTGTGCACCTGTAAAGAATAGTTACCAGCAATAACAACACAAAATGTTTCAATTGCTTGCATTAAACCAGCACTGAGTAATAATATGCTCATGGAACAGATTAACATTCAAACAACAAACAGATTTATTTAGGGGTTTAAACAAGGGATAGAAGAAGGCAAATTAAAGTTTGATTAAATGGTATTTTTGCTATTACATGTATTTTGGCTTGGAATAACATTCAAACAAAATGCATTAACCCCTCTGGACTGTCCAGTTAACCTCACTGGATACCCATAGTCTAATTAGGTGCAGGCTTGAAGTGTTGTCGTGGGTCGGCCAGTGTTGCAGCTGGTTGGGGCCCTTAAATAAAGAAATGATTATTAATTCTTGTTATACTTGGCTGTAGCAATTATAAAACAACTTTTGAAAAACCCAGATATTGTAATCCCCGGGCCCAACGGCCTGTAAAGAAGAATCTAAACCACCAAGCAACTTGAAAGGCTAATCAGTTGGAAAAACAGGTTAATTGGTGCCACAGGGTAGAACCCTATTTTACTTACTGCACCTTGGACCTCGGGATCTGGAATGATTTCCAGGACGGCTCTCCTCGAGGCAGGATGTGGCTGCAGGACTTCATCCTCTCTGGCAAGGACCAGGATACAGGGACCGGAGATGAGACGACTCACTCCCTCATCGAGGCGTAGTCCCCAAGGGTGGTTGCAACCTGTGATCTTCTCTGCAGAAGCCGATTCCCTTCTCTGGTCATCTGGCAGCTTGGCTTTCTCAGGCAGCAACAGTCTCTCAGGCACATTACTTGGCATCACAGGCTCAGCTTGGATACAGTTCGGTAATAGACCACACAGCTTACTCACTTGCCCAAAGTGCAGTCCTGGAAATGTAAGCTGGCACACAGCAGTTCAGGTCTCTCTTGGGCAAATTAGCTGGAGACAATTTCAGTGACCACAGGCATTAAATTCAGGTGTAGTCCCTGAGGCAACAGCAGCTAATCACTAAGATGCAGATTTGGGATTTTTCAACAACTCTGACTCCAATTTCAGTCTGGCAATTCACTCTGGGGAAAATCTCTCCTTTCTCCCTGTCCTGGAGAATCTCAGCTTGTTCTGCAGGCTTGGCAGTTCCAATAATTAAACAGCCAATGTTTTGGCTGAGGAGAGGCAACACAGGCCTCTCCCCAAGTTCCCCAAGCTGCAGGGAGCCTTCTGACAGTCCTAAGGCTCGACTCAAACTCTCTCGAACTGCCCTGATTCAAACAGCCCCTCCTTTTATCAAGAGCAACGTTCCTGGATTCCAATTGGCTGTCCAAGCTGATAATCACAGTTTGGAACTTTTAATTGGACAGCATTTAGGCACCTAAATGTTGTCCCTGCTTTTTCCCCACAAGTCTCTGCCACTGTCCCAAAAGTCTCTACTGCAAATCCTGGCTTCCGACTGGTTAATGGCTGCAAACATGGTGACTGTAGCTACAGTTTCTATAGCAGTTTGTACAGTCCCTCAAGATTAATGTCCTGGTGCAGCCAGAAATATTTCTTTATTTTAAAAATTACAATAAACACCTTGCTTTGCATTCAATGACCCAATTAATAGCGAGTGCTAATAATATGCTCACGGTGGTCTGGAACTCTTGCATTCACCCTGTTAGTTAGCCCCAACAATGCCCTCCTGAACACATTCATTTATTTTATTTAACTTTCTTAGTTTGGCTGTCACTGCCGCTGATATGCTATACTGTGCCCCTAGGCGGCAGGCAGCTCCTCATCAATATTCATTGCGAGGCTGATTAATATTCATGAGCCCTGCTTTGTGCCCAGTTTAAAACTTTTTCTAAAACATTAAAGAGGCTTTCTGCCAACCTTTCCAAGGTCACCGGTCCCCATTTATCTTCACAGGGGCACCGGGACCACGAAAAGCCTCCTGGAGTGACCACAAAGCAAGCAATCAGCAGATAAGTGCTTCAATGCGCATGCACAGTTGCTGGCAGCTCAGCATAATTCTGGTGACTGTGATTAATTTTTTTTTAAGCCCAGACTGGGCCAAATAAAGTACAGGGCCATGTTTGGGGGACCAGGGGACAAAACCGAACTTAGCCAGGTTGCAGAAATGCTGGGAGAAAGAACGGGACACCAGCAGCAGACGGGAGAGAATTTAAGGTAAGCCCCATATGGGGGGGCATTACACTAGGAAATTAGCATGAAAATAGATTATTTTCCCTTAGACTTCATTGTTTCCTACTGCTTTTCCAGCCATGTGTCATAATCCTCTGCCTGTGATATCAGAATTATTTCCATGGCAAGATGTTATGATGTCATAAACAATGGATTATGACTTCATGACAGGAATAAGCAATGGAAACATAAAGTATAAGGAAAGAAGATCATATTTTAATGAAAATAGCATCAGTAGTTAAAAAAAATGGTAGGTTATAATCTTCAAATGTTTGAGGAATTTTGTGTAACAGACTTCTGCTACTGACAACAGTGGTGGTTGTTGTTGTTGTTGTTGTTGTTGTTGTTGTTGTTGTTGTTGTTGTTGTTGTTGTGTAAATTTCTACCATGTAAACACAGGACCAAAGCAACACATCACTAATATTACAGAGCCATCAATCAGGAGATATAAAAGCAACGGACTTTTGACCCCAGTTATCACTGGGATTGGTTCCTTGGTTCCTGACTCCAACCAAGCCAGAAGAAAGATGGAAGACTGTCCCAGGATTGTATCTCTTCTTTCAAGGATAGACTGCTGCCAAAAAAAAAAAAGGGAATTGCTGTCCTTGGTGACACAAAAGGATAACAGCAGTTCCCTACTTAATCTACAATCACCCTTCTCCCCTCTTCAATGTGGGCTTTTCAGGAGCTCTTTTGGAGGGGCATGGGGTGCCAAGATTAGAACTCCCCCCCCCCCCACACACACACACAATGGCCACGTCCATGTCCTCCATTATATACTTTGTTATAAAGCATTTCTTTTCTTAACTCAACTGGCGTGAACAAGAGTTGATGCAGCAAGTGAACACCTCACATATCATAGAGGTCATAACAGTTAAAAATCCTAAATTATGATCACATTCAAACAGAGCTCATTCACTTACCATTAAGCATTTATTTTCCTTTTTTCCATTGGAGAGGTGATGCAAAAATGATTGTTTAATCAAATTTTTATTTCCCATTGTAGTTGCCCTGACTATCAGCTCACAAAATCCCTGAGGAGAGGGACTTGAAAAAGATAAAAGGTAGAAGGCCCTGTTAATAAAAAGCTAATGATGCACATTCAATATCTTTGCAGTGTGTTTAATTTATGAAAGAAAGAAGCAAATAAATCCAAGGTAGTTGCGGTGTCAGTGGAGCTGGCATTTTGGGGGTGTTAAGGTAAGGCTGTAAGTTTTCTCCCAGCATAGCCACAGACAGTTTAAACTGACACAGAAACAACCAACCTACTATCAGGCTTTAGAACATCTTTTTGTTTGCATTAAACCCATCCATTTCATTCAGGCCACAGTATGTTTTTTGTTTCAAACTTCTGAGGCAAGTGTGGTAACTGATGTATCTGAGAACTGACTTTGCACCTGCAAGTAAAAATCATCACTCAAATGATGCAAGACTCCAGCAGAGAGGCGGTAGTACAAAAAGAGCCTTTTTTACTTGACTTGCTTAAAAGCTGTCTCCACATTCTTTTCTCTGTTTTGAGGTCTCGCACAGTTTCAAGGATGATTGTTACTAGTGGGCACTGATTATGTATGCCAAGGTCAATTTCAAAAGTGCAGTTATCACACTTGCCACAGAACTATGAAACAAAAATGTATTTACTGTGGCCTAAATGAAATGGAAGTTTTTAACACAAATAATAAAAACTGCTTCATATGTAACCCCTAGGTGGAGCTACCCCAAGGACTACTACCCCTGCCTGCTTGGCTAGTAGCAGGTTAAGGGGTCTGAGTTCTGAACCGGGGGTGCCTCCACCCAGACGTCAAGGTTGGTAGTGGTCAAGCTAACCTGGGCACAGCCCTCTGGGACACTGTAACCTCCCTCTTTCCTTACTAGTGGCGGGAACAATACACAATAATCTCTTTCATAATACCCCTGATACACCACACAAGTACCCACACTGTTTGCACTTACCAGGAGGGCTTTCCTCTGGCCTGGCCATGGGGATCCCCTGTAAAACAGTGTTATACACAGCAAATAACAGCAACACAGTACTCTTGCACAAACTGGAAACACAGCCAGGGTAAATGCAAAAAAAGAGTTAGATTTCATTTATTTAAGGGACTTGAACAAGGGAGAGGCATAATCAGGTTAACTTGCTTAAAGGCTGTATCAATCAAACAGTTATGCATACACTTCAGGGTCTATAAACAGTCACACACTCTGGGTACCCAGATGGAGAACGGTGGGCTAGCCAGAAACATTGCAGCTGGTTGGGGCCCTGTGATGGAAGAAAACATGCACAACACACACTAATTGTAATCTGGAGCCGGAGGGCTCAGTTCCTGAAAAGAAAACAACAAGACAATCAGATGAGACACTTTTAGATTAGGCTGTTGTTGCAGGGAGCTACCCTGATGATTACTCACAATATCCAAGACTGGACACAGGCTGCACAAAAATCAAGACAGCAGGTGGTTAATCTGGAGTGCCAGGAGAAGCAGGGCCCTCACGAATCACTGAGGCATTGTTTCTGTTCAAGCATGGAGCAGGGGGCTGATCCCCAGGCAGGTCTCTCATCAATGGCTTTCTCTGTGCAGCAGGTAGTCTGGCTGCGCCAGTGCGGCAAGGCCCTGGCCAAATGGAGACAAATTCAGATACAGTCCATTTTGGGCTGGATACAGCTTCCAGCGAGCAGAACACATTTCACACAGTGGGGAACCAAATCACGACCCACTAACAACTCACAGCACATTTACATGTAAGGAAATTCTACTGTACAAGGCAAACTGCTCTCTGGTCATGATCACAAAGTCTCGGCACAGACCGGGGATTCAAAACCAGCTGGAAATCCTGACAGGCCAGTCGCATTCAGCAAAATCTTTGGTCTTCTTCAGGTATGAGCCTAGTTAAAAAAAAAAAAAAAAATCAGTGGCTTACTTCGGTCTCACAAACTTGGATTTAGTCCAAAATAATTATCTTCTCTCCCTCTCGGGGCAGCAGGCAGACATGCAGGCCACAACTCAGGCCTTTCCACAGTTCTCCATACAGAACTAATCAGATGTCTGCTTGACTGTCTCAAGCTGTTGCTTCTTCAGCTCCCAACTTAGATCTGACTCAACTGCCAGCAAGCCTGGGACTTTCCCCAGAATCCAAAAGGTTTGGTTGGCTGATCTGTCTGTCAGTCGCAACAAAGGCTCCCCCTTCAGGTGCAAAAAGACACCAAAAGCCCAAAACTACAGTTCCTACAGATTTTGACTCCAGACAGCTCCTGTCATCCGGCTCCATTTTAGGTCCCACCAGTACTGATTGGTCTAATTTGGCAGTCCAGGACCAAGTTAGTGGAGATAAACAAAACAGTCCTTGCTGCAAAGAAGGCAGGTTAGACAAACTACATTATCATTATCATTCTCAATGATTTTCAGCAAATAGTTACATCTTTCAACAGAGCTCCCTCTCAGATTACTTATGACTGCAATCCAGGCAGCTCTTAAAGAGAGAGTGCACAGAGGCTGTACAGGCACTCTCTGGCAATCACATTTAAGCTGCTAAAACGCAGGACACCAGCCTGGCAGTGAGCAATTAGGCAAGCTCAAGGAAGACTTTTCAGGAACCCCCATTTGTAGGGGGGTTACACATAGAAAGTTAAATGGGATGTCTGATATGTCTCATGGCTAATCAAGAGGATCGTCTCAGGATATCGTAGTGTTTCAGAATAGCTCAGCTTCCCTCCACAGTTTTCAAACCCTAAGATGTCACTAGAGGACATTCTTGATTAGCCAAGAGACATCTTTTGTTTTTGGTTAAACTTTTTATTGAGTGTTAGTTTCAGACATACATCATCATTGGATCCAACAGTAGTAAAAAAGTTGTCAATTACTGTACATCAGTCATTAATTCTTTACTAATGTATATAGAGACAGGGTTACATACCATATTGTCTTAGTGGAGATGTCTCAACTTCTGGGTGTTACAGAGCCCCTCAGTTGCCAATTCTAGTTATGTAAACACTAATTTATCCTTCCTAGTATTCCTGACCCCAAGTCAGGGGGTCTGAAAACAGGTCTTTGGATCTTAGTGAGGATTTGACCCTTGCTGTTTGATCTGCAAATAATAAGTACTGATCCCATTCTTCATGAAAATTGTGAGGTGAGTGGTTAGCTAATTGTAGAAGTTTTGTATGGTTTGTCAGATTTTCTAGCATCCTTAGTCGTTCATGGTGTGTAGGAGTTTCTTCTGTGTGCCAGTTTCTAAGTATCACTATTCTGACTTACACAGAAGCCTGGAGCAACCATCTTTTCTGGTTACTTGCCAATTAGCCATCAGGAGGAGCCAGCCCCAATAACCAAAGGCTGGGTTTGTCAGGTAATGGGATCTGCAGGATCTGAGAACAACTTTTGATTACTGTGTCCCCAAAGGGTTTAATGGACAGGTGGTAGCCCTTTAGTACATGTACTAGGTCAGCTCCAGGGGTGTCACATCTCCAACAGGTGTCCTGCTGTATGATCCCCATTGCTTTGTGCCTCTCAGGTGTACGGTAACAGTAGTGTAAGATTTTGTTTTGTATAAGTAGGCTTTTCAGCTCCCTACAGGCTGAGTGTGCCATAACCCAGCATCTCTGCCATCCCGCATCGGTAACTGTTTAGGCTTTTGTGTCAGTAATTCATAGCGGGAGAGGAGGGGTCAGGGGCTGCATCTCTTAGGAATCTTTGGATAAGCTCATCCCACCCTTTTTTTAGCTGATGCTCAAGAATAAATAGGGAAAGTCTCAGGCGTTGCTGGCTCTGGTCTCTTACTTGAGGAACAGGAGCACTTCTCCCTGTTTCTAGGTGTTATAAGGCCATGTATCTGTAGGTATTTCCAAAAGTCCTCCATAACTAGCTTGTATTTACACTTTAGCCCAGTGAAGGACTCAATGACCCTTACTCCATCCATCATCAGGTCTCTCACTCTAACAATCCCCTTGGCCTCCCAGTCTGTCCATTTGAGGGGCTTCTGCTCTATGCAAATGTGAGGGTTGTTCCATAATGGAGTATAGCTACCAAGGCACTGGCATTTTTTCCCACATTTACCTGTATGGGTCCAGGCCGAATGTGCTGCCTTAATATTAAGCCATTTATTAATCTGCTTAGGAAGAGGGTACCCCAAGTTGGAAGCCAGGGATGTCCCTTGTAGAATTTCTGTCTTTATTTCCATCCAGGCTGGGTGGATTCTCACCGATGGCCTGGAGCTGCTGACAAGTTTTGGCATTATGACATGCCCGTGAATAGTGTGTGAAGTTAGGTCAATTGAATCCCCCTCTATTCCAGTGGGCACCTATCTTTGCTCTGTTGTACCTAGGGGGGTCTGCCCTCCCACAGAAAATTGACAATCATGTTGTTAAGCTTTTTAATCCAGGTCTCTGGTATTTCTAGAGGGATGTGGGATAGCAGGTAGTACACCTTGGGCGATAGCATAATTTTAATGACTCCGATTTTCCCTGGAAATGCTAGATTAAGCCTTTTAGAATTCTTGAGCTCACTCTGCAGCTTTTCATGAGTGGTTTGAAATTGTTTACTAGGTTCTGTAGGTAATGGGGTCAGGTGGACCCCAGGTACTTGATAGCTGTGGGAGCCTATGCCTATGTGCTATTAGTCAGGTCTTTGGCGGCATGCTTGTTCAGGGAAAATAGTTCAGATTTGTTATGATTTATTTTAAACCCAGAGAGGCCTGCAAAGGTCCCAAGGGTATCTAGAATGTGTGGAATGCTAGTACAGGGGTTCTTTGTCAGTATCAAACAGTCATCAGCGTAAAGTTTAGTATAGTACATTTTTTTCAAATGTAATAAACTTTATTGAGTTTTACCAGGGCAGGTTTATATAGGAATAAGAGCAGTACACTATTAAAACAAAAAAAACAAAGCAACCAGAGAAAACAATATAACAAGTTGACAAGTACATATAGAACTTTCTGACTAGAATATTTGCCATGCAACTGCCCAGTATACTCCCCAAAAAAAACAGAAGAAAAAGAAAAACCCTACCACCTCCCAGCCCCTTTCCGATCCCTCCCAGAACCCTCCCTTCTCTAGAGTTACCCCAGACCTTGACACATCTGGGGTGGGACATGGTGAGATTTGGTCCACTCCTCAGAGGGGAAAAACTGCATGGGTCAAAGCAAACATTCAGATTATGGCTCACAGCGTCAGCAAAGTGTAAAGGGGTTCCCATATTCTAACATATCTCTTCTTTTGGCCTGACATATTCACTATAATACGCTACACCTGTAAGGCAAAAAGGATTTCCTGGTACCATTCCATATAAGTAGGAAGGTGGGTATCTCACCAGTGCCATAGTATGACTTTCTTGGCGCATGCTGCTATTAATGTGATGTGTGGTTCTGGGTACCTACGGGGCCCCCATGGTAATCCCCCAGCATGCAAATTTCAGGTGTAAACACCTGTTCTAGCCCCAATAATGGGTTCATCTATCACTTGATATCATCCCAGAATGGTGTTACCTTTTCACATATCCCCAAAATGTGTAGTAGAATACTAGATTCCTTCTGGCACCGGGTACATAGGTCCGAGGTCAGCCTGCCCATGTGATGCAACTTAATTGGGTATAGTACATGTTATGTAGTATTTGAAATTACATTCGATGGTAGTGGTCACATTTGCTATATTTATAAGTAGCTCTCCAGATACGTGCTCAGTCACAGGAACCATACAAAGAGGGAAGGCAGTATTCCAGGGAAAAAAAAAAAAGCAGGTTCCTCTCTGAGAAGAGCTTCTCAAAGCTAAGCATGGTAGTAAGCCACATTATGAGAAAAGGGTACTGCCAAGACCAAAGGAAACAGTGTATCTCTGTATAGCCTATTCCACTGGCTAGTCCCAAAGTGGTGCAGGAGCATGTGCCTGATCCAATAATACTTAAAGGACAGGGATGTGGGCCAGTTAAATTTAGATTGGGTCTCTAAGAAAGTAAGAAGCTGGCCAGCTTGTACAAGATTTTCTACTCGAAAAGAAGCAAGGAATGACAAGGCCTGTTGGGTCAGGGTCTTACCAGCTATTCTTAAATTAGGATTACCAAGGATAGGTTGGGAAATGTCTGAACTGAGATCTAATTTTAGCAGGGAACATAACTGCTGGTGAGCATGAAGGGAGTTGCCTATGGGATTATTCTATAGGGGACCGGGTATGTTTTTTGGGGGAACGTACAACAAAGCTTGAGGTTCCAGGTTATGAAGGGAGCATAACATGCTTTCCAGTTCCAGCCAGAGAGGTATGTAGATCTGACCACCTGCAGGATGGGACCAAGAGAAGTATCTGGAACAATGGATAGCCAGATGTATGTGTGAGAGAGAGAGAGATAGAGATATAGAGATATAAACGTGAAGGCTACCGGCTTTGCTTGACTTCATCAATTTGCCCAGGACACACCGAGGTGGTCTCCCCTTTCAGAAAACTTGGAAAAAAGCCTATTAAGGTGGTGAAACCATGTTTTGGGCAACTTTGGAGTAAGCATTGTAAGGGGATATAGGAGCCTAGGAAGAATATTCATTTTGAGTATATTTATGCAGCCCCACAGTGTCAAGGACAGCAAGGACCAACGATCCAGGTCAACCTTGATTTGAGACAAAATACGATCAGTGCTGAATTGCTTCATTTTGGTCGAATCAACACTGAGGTGTATCCCCAAATATTTAAACTTTTCTCTGACCCAGAGAAGTCCAAGGTGCTCGACACTTGCCTTGGTAGTAGTAATATTTAGAGACATCACCTCGGTCTTGTTTTGATTTAATTTATAATTGGAGATGGCACCAAAATGGGCAACAATATCTAACATGGCTGCTAATGAGGGAGCAGGAGATGTTACATGGAGGAGGATGTTGTCTGCATACATAGACAGCATGTATTGGCAAGGGCCCAAGGGAATACCATGGACACGGGGAGACATATTTATCTTCCTAATTAGGGTTTGAGATATAAATTAAATAAAAGGGGGAAAGAGGGCAAACTTGATGTGTACCCTGCTGCTAGGGGAAGGATTCAGAAGGTACCCCGTTGCAAAGGATACATGCCGAGGGGTGGGTGTAGAGCACCTTGACCTAAGTAATAAATTCAGGGGGGATATTATACCTTCGGAGCAGGTTGAAGAGGTAATGCCATGAAACCCTGTCAAATGCTTTTTCCACATTCAGGGAAGCCTGAACTAAGGGTGTAATGGAGTCCCTGGACACAGAAATAAGATGCAGCAATTTCCGAAGGTGGTCAGCAGATAGCTGCCCTGAGACAAACCCCACCTGCTCTCCACTAAGACAGTCCCATAACAAATTAAGACTGGTAGCCAGGATCTTGGCTAAAATTTTGAGGTCTACATTAATTAGAGATTTAGGTCGTTAATTAGATACCACAGAGTGATCCCGCCCTGGCATAGGGAGGACCACAATGGTGGCAGCGGTGAGAGACAAATCTGACAAGCCATGTGAGAAAACATATTGAAAGAGATTTAAGAGATGTGGGGCTAGCAGCTCCTTGTACTTCTCCTTGAAGAAGTTTGAGGAGAAGCCATCCGGGCCAGGGGACTTATCAGGGGTGAGGGAGTCTATCGCAGCATAAACTTCTGTAAGGGTTAGAGGGGCTTAGAGCGAGTCATCCTGGGCCTTGTCCAGTGCAGGTAGCTCTAGATCTTGAAGGAAATCCTCAAACTGAGAGGAATCAAATGGGATGTGAGGTGCCGCATTTAGTGATCTATTAAAACAAAATGAAATTGGGACACAGTGTCTCTGGGAGAGGTGACTAGAATGCCAGAGGCCAATTTAAGGGATGGCATGATTCTATCTGTTAACTGTGTGTAGAGACGCAAGGCAAGGCATTTCCCTGCCTTTACTCCCATATCAAAATATTTGACCTTGGTCCTGAGGTGGAGGTGTTCAACCTTTTCCCCTAACAAGGTGTTATTTCAGGCTCGAAGGGCCTCTATATGTTTCAAGTCTGACTGAGGGGAAGACAGAGAGAGGCTCTTTTCGACAGTCCTAATCTGCTGTGATGACTTCTGATAGAGTTCTGGGGAGGGAGCCTTTGTGTGATGCTTCTTATAACATGGCCTGGAGAGGCTTCGCTACCACCACTTTTATGTGCTGATAGAAGTCTATGGGAAACCCATGGCTCCTGGGGGATTTATGTGGGGCAATGTATGGCAGATTTCAGCTCCTGTTCTGTAAATGGACCTTCCAACTCTGCTTTGTGATTAGCAGAAAGTTTTGAAAGGGAGATTTTGGACATGAATTTAGAGAATACCTCCTGGTTCCAGTTGCCCTGTGAAGCATAACGCTTTTCGTAAAACCCTGCCATTATCTTGTTTATCACTTCCTGAGACACATTGTCACCCCTGAGAGTTCTGCAGCTATATGATGCTTCACTCTGCCTGTCTTTTTTTTTAATCTGTAGGCGAGCAGTTTCCCTGTTCTTTCACCCTCATCCCAGTATCTGTTGGCCCCTCTGAATGTGAAGTTCTGCTTATCTTGTGGCTAGGCGATTAAGTTGAATTCTTAGGGAGGTGGTCTCACATAAAAGTTCTGTATTTTGGAACTTATGGGGCTCTTCCTTGTATTCCTGTTCTTTTATTTTTAATTTGGCTTCCATCTGAGAGGTCTCCTGCTCTCTCCTCTTTCTGTGGCGTGCAGCATATCCAATTATTTTGCCCCATATAGTTCCCTTTGAAAGCTTCCCATATCATATCCGGCGAGGCTGAACCTGGGGGGTTGTCCCTAAAGTAGAAATCTGCCTCTTGTGCTATCAATGTCTGGAACTCCCCATCTTGAAATAGTAGAGGGTCCAGTTTCCAAGTTTGCTGCCCTGGGGACTAGAGCATTTGTACCAAATTCAGCATGAAGGAGGCATGATCTGACAGGAATGGGGAGCTACATCCCTCAAAGCGCTTATCTTACACCAGTCTTAGGCAGCAGCCTCTCTTGGAGTTGTCCCTGCTGCAGATTGGAGAGGAGACAACTGTCCCTGCTTGACCTTTGCTCTGGCTTGGAAGAGCTGGGTCTATCACTTCAGCTCCATCTGGGGCTTTTGTCAAAAGAGAAGCCCCAGACAGAAAGACCGCAGCCGACTGCTCAAGTGAGTCAGGTAAGTTCACTGGTCTTATGCCCTCTTTAGCCTTTTAATTCAAGAAGTGTCCGCAGGAATAGGGAGAAAAAAAAAAGTGTACCTGTGCCTGGTGTTGTTAGCCCATGTCAGATGAGGGGGAATCAATTGGGTTGACCAGTCACTTCTGTTAAGGCAGGGACTCAGGGTGCTTTCGGTGAATTTGTGAGTAACAAATTACCTGCTTCAAGGTGGTCATTGAGGCAGTCTGCCCATTCATGGCATATCGGTGTCTAGCCTGTTTGTTCGAAAGTGAGGGCTGTACTTGGTTCCGGATGATCAGCCATGGTTTTAGATAGGTCCAGAGGGGCTGGCGTTAGATCTCCTAGCAGCACATACCTGTTGGAGATCTTTATTGGTGTATCTGCAGGAGAGTTACTGCTAGTGTCCGAGTTCCTCAGGAGACATTGTCGGCTTCTGGATCTGACCTTCCTGGAAGAAAGTTACTGGGTGGTGGGGTTCCTGATTTTTTTTTTTTCTTCTGTCTACCCCTGCCCACTTGTTGCCAAGGTTCTTTGGGCTGCTGATGAGGATGACTGGTTTGCTATTTGTTCTCCTCAGGGCCCATCAGGCTGCAAGATCTCCACTGGATGTGATGCAGTGCCATGCGGTTGGTACAGGCGTTGTGGGGGCTCATTTTGGTTGTGCTTCAGGTACACGGTAAAAAGCTCTACATCATTAGGACTGTTAAATATGATGTACTGTACCTGATATTGAACCTGCAGCAGTGCGGGGTATCTGACTGACATCGGAATGTTCATTTGGCAAAGCTGTTGTTTAACAGTGGAGTAAGCTCGCTGTTTCCTTGACAACTTGGGTGAGTAGTCCTGAAATATCATAACTTCTGTCCCATTCCATTGCATGCACCCCTTGTCCCTGGCAGCCAGTAGCAGTACTTCTTTTACTTGGTATTTCAGCAGATGGTAGAGGACTGGCCTGGGATGCTCCCCCTGCTTTGGTTTAGGGGCCAGAGAGCAATGCACCCTCTCTATATCCAGGGGGGCCGTGGCTTGCAGTACCAGCATGGTCAGTAGGGCCTTTTGAAGGAAGACAATCATGTCCCACCCTTTGGCCTCCTCGGGCAGCCCCATGATCCTTATATTTTTGCACCTTGCCCTGTTCTCCACATAATCGATTTTTACATAGAAACATAGACTTTGATGGCAGATAAGGACTGCTTGGCCCACCTAGTCTTCCCATTTCCCTACCTACGGGATAAGCTGCAGATCCTAGTTAACCATCAGCCTATTTCTTCTTACCCCTCACAAGAATTGCCTTCTGTCTGTCCCATGTATTCTTGAATTCTCCCACAGTTTTAGACCCCACAACCTCCTCAGAAAGGCTGTTCCATGTGTCCTCTACCCTCTATGTGAAAAAAAGACTTCCTCACATTGCCCCTAAACCACGCCACCCCATCTTTAAATTGTGTCCCCTTGTTCTTGCACATCTCTTTTTCTGAAAGATGCTACCCTCTTGGACTTTGTTGATTCCACTGAGGTACTTAAAAGTTTCTATCATGTCTCTTCCCCCTTCCTTAAGGGTATACATATTAAGCTCATTTAGTCTCTCCTCGCATGGCTTCTCTTGCAGACCCTGCACCATTTTAGTTGCCCTCCTCTGGACTGCCTCTATCCTGTCTATGTCCTTGTGGAGATGGGGTCTCCAGAACTGGACTCAGTACTCCAGATGGGGTTTCACCAACTGTCTGTACAAAGGGATAACAGCTTTCTGTTTTCTGCTGGTGATGCCTCTCCCTATACATCCCAGTATCCCCCAAGCCCTCTCTACTGCCTTCTCACATCTTGCCAACTTTTAGATCATCTGATATGATTACCCCCAGGTCCCTTTCCATTTTTGTTGTTGTTACTACCTCCCCCTCACCCCCACTGTGTAATCTTCCCTTGGGTTTTTGTTTCCCAGGTGCATTATTTTTGCACTTCTTTGCATTGAATCCAAGCTACCATACTTCTGACCATTCCTCCAACCATGCCAAGTCCCTTCTCATCCTTTCCATGCCTCCTTGTGTGTCAACCCTGTTGCAGATCTTTGTGTCATCTGCAAAGAGCATACTTTTCCTTCAGTCCTCTGCAGTATCACTTATAAAGACATTAAAAGGACTGGACCCAGTACTTGAACCCTGCAGTACCCACTAGTAACCCTCTTTCTTCAGATTGGACTCCATTTACAATTACCTTCTGTGTCCTGTTGACCAGCCAATGTTTTACCCAGGCTACTACCCTGGGACCCACTCCCAGGCTGGTTAATTTGACTATTAATCTTTTGTGTGGGACTGTGTCAAATGACTTGCTAAAGTCTAGGTAGGCCATGTCCACAGTCCCTCCCTGGTCTACTACTTTGGTCACCCAATCAAAGAAATCAATTAGATTTGTCTGACATGACCTTCCCGCTGTGAACCCATGCTGCCTTGGGTCCTGTGCTCCCGTGGCCTCTAAGTACTCAATTCTTTTCTGCAGAAGTGACTCCATCACTTTCCCTACCACAGAGGTCAAACTGACAGGTCTGTAGTTTCCTGCCTCTGTCTTGGTTCCACTTTTGTAAAGGGGAATCACATCTGCCTTCCTCCAGTCCTCAGGTACCACACCATCCTCCCATGATTTGTTAAAAAGGGTAGTCAGTGGTTTCACTAGTTCTCCCCTTAATTCTTTTAGAATTCTGGGGTGAATTCCGTCAGGTCCCATTGCTTTGTCCACCTTCAGTTTTAGGAGTTCTTTCAGAACCCTTTCTTCTGTAAAAGGACTGGGGTCGACCCCCAAATCAAGAGTGTTTCTATTATTTGGATTAGGCACCTCCCCCTCCTCCTCTTTTGTGAATACTGAGCAGAAATATTCGTTTAGTATCCCAGCTTTTTCACTGTCCCTCTCTGCCCCGCCACTGTCCATTCTATTCAGCCTCACTATCTCTCTCTTTTTTGCCAGTAAATATTCACTTTTGTCCTGGTGCTCATTCAGACAGTTCTGGTGTTGGTTAATTTTGTCCTCATGGATGCGAGTAGCATGCTTCATGCCTGTGACCCTCGTAGTTAGAGCTCATAAGTCCAAGTTAGTTTGGGTTGTAGTTAATTTAAGTTCTGTGGTATCATTAAGGACTCTGCTCAGCATATGGGTAATTTTAGTTAGTTCCTCTACCATATTTAGTGAAGAGTCTAGGTTTTCTGCCATGGTTTGCAATCCATGAGAGCCACTCTGCTCCCACTCCTGCAGCTAACTGTTCAAAGACAAGATGGGTTTTGTAAATTTCTGCCCTGGTTTGACAGCTGTTAGAGGACCAAGAAGGTGGCACCCATTGCTTTTCCTTTCCACTTGATGTAAAGTTACCAGGCAGCTGCCAGTGTCCGTTTTAAAGGTATCTTTCTGTAGGTTTAGGCTCTCCCAGCATTCTGGTGCCTGCTTTTACTTCCTTAGGACAATTGATGTTACGAATGTTCAGAAATTATTCCCCTGAGGTGCTCTGCTATACTATCAAGGTGCCGCCACTTTACTTAGCAAGCTCCACCCCTCCAAGAGATGTCTTCGACCAGTACCTCTCTTTCTTTACTAGATGTCACTTGCCAAAAGGTTTACTTGATCTCTTGTACTGCACAAGGGACAGTCTGCCAGCCAGCATGCCAAACAATATACCTGGAGCAGCTGCAGCCAACCTACAGGGGGCATTTGCCTACAGTTAAAAGGGTGTTTTGGCCAGGAGGGAGGAGCATACCATGGGCAGCACCAGGAGCTACATCGATATTGCAGTGGGGTCCATGAACACTGAAAGGGCATCATGTGTTGTGAGATAACTATCTGAGATATCAAAGGAGGTAGGGGCATACAGAAGAAAAACAATGATAGAAAAAAAACCATTGCAAAGGCATCAGTTATGGTTGAAGCAAACAATTTCTGCTGGTACATTTAATCTATATCTATTTCACATGGTTGTTTAACATACAGTAAAGCATTAACAGTACATGAGTTTCATAAATAGCACTATACAGAGATCTACTGCCTGGAGACCAACCTTTGAAGGGCATGCATGGATACTTCCACAGGCCACTACTGCTTGTTGTACGTTTTTTGAGGTGCTCCCTAGGGTTTGACGCACTGCTCAAAGCAGTGTTGGCATTATTCTAACTCTAGCGCTGTCTTTCAAGGAACAGAAATGTAGTCTCACACCAATTCTTTGAGAAGGTGCCAAAGTTAGGGCAATAACAACACTTTTCTTGCAATTGTTCAAACCCTGAGGAACACCATACCACATATTTCCTAAGATTCAGGGGTATTTTTAGCTCAGTGTTGCACTTTGCTACTCTTGTGGCTTTCTGCTTTAATCCTGATGCCTAAAAAGCATACTTCGTAAAGCAATAATACCCGACAGGGTGAGCTTTATTGGGAAATACCAGACCACCCAGGGACATATGGCAGAAGGCCTCATAGCCCCTGGAAGGTCTGGTATTTCCCAATACTACCACTGGAGAGTTATTATTGCTCTTAGAAAATGGGTCACTGCATATTATATGTTTGGGGGGGGGGGAAAAATATGTGCAAAGTGTAAAACACTTACTTGTGTGAGATTGTTTTTGTTATAAAATAGTTCTTCCACCAGCATTTCAGTGCTGTTTTTTTCCTTAAAGCCTGAGACTTTTGTGCCTCTGAATCCTCCATAGTTAACATTTTCAGGTGGTTGTCATGGATACTTGTCCCCCTCTCCACACACACGGACACGGACAGCAGGGATAAGCAATATCAAGGGGCTAATTTTCTCTGAAGATTCAAGACAAAGGAGAAAAAGAGAGACATGCAGAACGTGCCACCTCTGGTACAGGTTAACTGACAGAGAGAGTGACAGAAAGCACAACCTCCGGTATCACCAGTGTGTGTGTGTGTGTGTGTGTGTGTGTGTGTGTGTGTGTGTGTGTGTGTGTGTGTGTGTGTGTGTGTGTGTGTGTGTGTGTGTGTGAGAGAGATGGGTCAGTAGCGCTCTGTGACACGCAACACTGTTCGGTTGTTTTTTTTTTTTTCTCTCTCTATTCTGAGTGTCTCCTGTCCCCACTACCCTTCTGTACTCTCCTCTACCTGAAGTTCCCACTGCGGAGCTCATGCCATTCCTCCCACCCCACCTACTTGCTCACCCACTGGTACCTGCCTGCCATTCTGACTGATCACTCTGCTTCTCTCTCTCTCTCTCTCTCTCTCTCTCTCTCTCTCTCTCTCTCTCTCTCTCTCTCCCCCCTCCCCCAAAGTCCTTCCACTACTATCTCTGGACTGGTGCCCCTCACTCAGTCCTCGCTAGGTCCTCTGTTTCCAATGGCAAGGACTGAGGTTTTATTTTATGAATAATTTACGGAAATGGCTCATTACAGCTTGCGTCTTTCTGGAGTTATGGAAATCGGCTATTTCATGGCTCACTTAGCAAGCGGGAAACATGGTAGCTCCTCTGTTTGAAAATTAGGGGTGCCAAGGATTCCTCAGGTAATGGGGCACCCAAAATTGGCATCTGTTTTTTTTTTTTTTTTTTTTTTTTGCTGGCTCTGATAAAAAATAAATGCATGCTGATCTTGGCTTTCAGCCAATCAGCATGCTATATTTTTCAAACCGATTTTCTTATCTTCAATAAACTCATCAATTTTCAAAAAGAAAGTTAATAATAAATGAACACTAATATGTATAGACAATGTCAACCTGCATCAGTCCCTGGTGTTTGGGAAGAACCCCCCAACCTGTCCTATGTCAAGCACTCTCGGGTATCCAGTAGCACCCCTCCAATAACCTACCCTATACCAAGCAGTCCCTGGCAGCCAGTGGCTCCCCCTCACCCAGACCTATTCCAAGCATTGGTGTCCAATGACCACTCCTTCCTTCTCACAGGCCAGCTACATGCCAATTGCACCACCTCACTAAAAGATTCCTATCTCAAGCAGTTCCTGCCATCAAGCCACACCCTATTCATCACAACATCTTGCAAACAGCATCATTGTTGTCCAATGCCACTCCATCCAGTCCCAGGCATCCAGTGGTATCTCACTCCCTGGCCCCATCTTAACCATGCACCTACCCTCAACCCCCACCCTCACCCTCAGACGGCAGCTTACCCAGCCCCTTCACTTACCTCTTTGGCAGTCTGACATATGGATTTCATTATTTTAAATGAGGTGTAATAAAATACAAGCAGTGAGCATTTGATTAAATAGAAGCAGTAACTATCAATTTCATTAAATTCATTTGCAATAATGACATTTAGACAGGAGGTGGAATATGGAGGTAAGGGGAGGGGCTGTTCTAGCTGCCATCTGGGGGGGTAATCAATTCTCGGTAGGATCTTTCAGCAACACTAGGTATATTGGCTCACAGTTGACAAATGAGGAAGTCTGGGGGGGGGGGGGGGAATGCCACCAAAGCAGCAAAGGGGATGTGCTCCCAGCTGATCAATCATGGTCAGGAGGTAGAGGGAAGGGCAAACACGTGCCATCAGGGCTGACCTCACAATGGCTAAATACATTTTTGGGAGGGCTGGAGTGTGCACTAGCATGACACAGAGGATGGGCTCCTAATGGCTGCATGTATTTTGGCTGGTGGGGTATAATACTGATCCTTTTGTCATAAACAAAAGTGTGGTATCTAACAGTTCAAAGGGTCATTGAGCTTGATGAGTATGGTTTAGGATTGATTTACAGACTGAGTATGTGATGCTTGTACAACTGTATTCTGGCTTACACACTCTCTGTTCTGGCTTTGAGGACTACCACACTACTGGGGTGTCATAAAGACATGAAACCCTCATGGAAGGGGTTCCCCACCCCTTGAGATGTCACACAGACAAGATCCATGAGACTAAAGGCACATTAGGGAAGAAGGCCCAACCCCAACAATAGAAGAGCAGTGCAAGAGAAGGAGGGGAGGAAAGTGGCAAGAAAAATTTGAACATGTGAAGGATGCTTGAATATTTGCAGTAATATTCCACACAGAGGGGGAATGTAGTGTGTATTTGTTTCACACTGCCTTTCTGAACTGCAGGCAAAGCTTTTAAATCCAAAGGGACATTGGGCTCTGTGAGTATGGTTTAGGATTAATTGATAGACTGACTATATAATGCTTGTGCAACTGTAATTTGGCTTGTGTTTTCTGTGCCCTGCTACAAGGGCTACCACCTTGTTGGACTGGCATAAAGACACAGAACCCTCATGGAGGGGTTCTAACCTCTCGAGGTGTTGCAGGGACAACATCCCAAGACCAAAGTCACCTTACGGAAGAAGGTTTTAAAAGCATAAAGTAGTCAGACAAGCATGTTTATCCTAAGGAGAGGAGATGCAGCAAGACTGGGACCCTGAAAAAGGAAAACTACCATTCATTTCCAACTCCTACAGAAACTAACTAATATTATGACCTTCAGCTTGGAAGAGAGGGGAAAAAATATTTTTTAAGGACCTTTGGGGATCTCAGGCCTAGGCTGCATCCCTCCAGGCTATGGGTAGTATCAGTGATGGCTTGGCTACTACAGTTTAGAGATCAAATTCAAGATAAGACATTTAGAGGAAGGACTCTTACTGTATCTGTCTAAAGAGAGTGCTGCGAGCTGATCTCTAAAGCAAAAGGAGGTTATCTGCCAAGGAAACCACCCACCCAAGGCAAGAAATGGAGAACAATGTCGGTTGAAATACACCCACCCAGCCTCTGACCTGAGGGGAGACAAAGACAGGAAGCTAAGCTCACGAGGGGCAGACTGTCTGAGTAGTCATTTAGATCTTCACACATGAAGGCCAGGTAAACCATAGCTGGCTTTGCGGAGAATAGCTTCCGAAGATACTGCCAACATTGTCTTCACAGCTAAAGGAGCCCTGTGAACTGAATGATCACACCCTCCAGCAGCTGAAATCTTAAATGCTACATCAAAAGGTGACAATGAGATGATCTGCACAGCTAAATGTTTGCAGATTGTAAGACATTCTTAACTGAGGGGCAAAAGAGAACTACCCCACCCAAGTCAAGAGACCCACTCTTAAGATACAGACATTTGGGAAGCAGAGCAAGACCATTTGCTTATGCGGCAGAGGAGCCTTGGAAGCCAAGGATGCAGTCATGGCTGGCATGCATCTAGTGCAGGATTGTAGTAGGCAAGGCCCCCTGTTCTCTGCAGCACTATAGACATAATTCTGTGGCAGGGACTCTGAACTTCCATGGAACTGTTAGGCCAAGTTCTACAGAAATATTTCAAGTTCTGATGTACATTAATAAATAACAGTCAGCATTACAGTTTTGGGGGACCCAGCAAGGATAGCCTATGAGGAGGACTCCTAACTTCCTCCACATAAACATAAGTTACATAGTTTCCCATAAACACCCAGTTTTATGCTTTTCAGCAGCTGTTCTGGCTCCCCATATTTATCAAAATCTATTTAGGGCTTAGTGTCATTGTATGCCTCGCCGGCTTCGGGAATGCACAACCGTGGATTCTTAAGCGGGAACTCAAAACCCATTTGTGGAGCCGGGCTTTTATGGCTTGAGGTTGTTGTGATTACTTTGATTTCATATGTGCATTTTTTGATTTTATCATTTATCTGTACAGCGCCTTGGTGCTTGAAAGGCGCTTAATAAATAAAGTTTTATTATTATTATTATTATTATTATGCAATATTAACGGCTACTGGCAGGCACCCCCCCCAACCTGCTGGCAGCAAACACACAGCAGAATTGTAGTTCCCAAAAGGGGAGCCGGAAGCAGCCTAGTTATGGAGCACCCAAAACTTCCCTCATCTATGAACACCTATCAGGAGCCCCATGCACAGTGGCAGTTGGAGGTGACGAGCTTTAAGGAAGCATAAAGTCTCCCTGTACTGTCACTCCCTTAAACTGCCACACATTAAAAACATAAAACATTAAGCATCTGCAGTGTCATTGTGATTATTTCTTTTTTTGTTGTTGTTTCACACTTTCCTTGTTAGTATCCCTTTTTGTTTATCTTCCTTACCTTGGCTTCATCTTTTCATTTCTTTCATGTGCACCTCCCTGCCCTTGCCTGAAGGCCCTGGCATATGCAGCACCCCATGACCATGTTCTGTCCTAGAGAGGGATGGGTGACCCTAGGATCACATCTGAACATGGGTTGCCATCATGGTACCTTGATGCGCTATCAGTGACCTATCATGGTGGCTCAGCTAACTTTTTTCACCACCTTTTTCTTTTCTCTGTAGCCTCACTGTGTATGTTTCTATGTCAGGAAAAGCTCCCCTTTCCCCAGAGGAAATAATGGCAGCAAAGCTCTTTCTTCCACCCCAGACCAAAAGGCTGGAATGCTCTCTTCTCCCCCTTCCTTCCAGCTTAGTAAAAGAAAAGTTGTCTCCTCCACATCACTACCACCTATCTAATTGCAGTAATGTTCTCGCCTTCCCCAAGCCACATAATGGCAGCAATGCTCTCGTCCGCCTCAGTCCACATAATGGCAGCAATGCTCTCTCCTTCCTCAGTTCACAGAATGGCAGCAATGCTCTCTCCTTCCTCAGTCCACATGATGGCAGCAATGCTCTCTCCTTCCTCAGTCCACATGATGGCAGCAATGCTGTCCCCTCTCCTCTCTTCTCCCCAGTCCTAATAGCAGCAATTGTCTCTCTTCTCCACCTCCTCTTGATGGTAGTAAGGGTCTCTGCAACCTACCTCCATCCCAGAACTAATGACAGCAAGATTTGCTCTCCCTTCCATTACGTGATCCTCATCCCCCATCAACAACTCTGCATGATCCTAGTTTTTAAATCCAGTCTAGCCCACCCCTACTCATCATAACTCCACCAGCCTCCCCAGTAAGCAAACTGATGGAATTTGCAGGGCTCAACAAACAATTTAATCACAGAATGCTGACACACCGGGGCTGGCCGTCAGACTAGGGAAGTAGAAGAGATAGGACCATCAGTTACACAGAGCCAAGATTTGATTCATTCACTTAAGTAGATCCCATACTCAAATAATTATTTGATTACTCTGACTACTGGACTGAAAGGTCAAGCTATGTGTGCTTTGAAAAACTTTAAAGCTGCATGGTGCTCTTTGGGTAAATTAACTTGTCCCTCAATGACATTTTTAGTTGAGATGCAGTGAGCTTAAAACCTGTCATGCCCACACATCCCTCATCCACCCTTCCATTCTGTACCAATATCTATATAACATTGTCCTGAAGCAAAATGTAGCATTTCAAAATGTATCATGTGCAGAGTCATTGTGATTTTTTTATCTATTTCCTGTTTGTTTCTCTCTTCCTTTATTTAGTTTCCACATTCTGAATAAATAATCTTTG
Source organism: Neoceratodus forsteri (assembly GCA_016271365.2). Lineage (NCBI taxonomy): Eukaryota > Metazoa > Chordata > Ceratodontiformes > Ceratodontidae > Neoceratodus > Neoceratodus forsteri. The sequence goes on from CM057449.1 coordinate 994,059,965, forward strand.
GCTTTTCACTTTTCTTACCTTGGCTTCCTCTTTTTTTTAATTCTTCAGTCTGTCCAGTATTCTGTCATTCTTTTCCTGCCCCAGCAATTTTGTTTACTTAGCTGTCCTTGCTTTCTTTTTCTGTAATTCAGTTTTCTCCCCCAGGCACCAGAACCGACCCATCAGGTTGACAACCTCCCAACCCCATCCACAGCAACCTCTTTGGCTTAACCACAATAGGATCGCTAATTGCCCTCAGCCCCAGCAAGCACTTTCCCATTGATGGTTTTAAAACAGATAAAACCCACCTCACCCATCTTAGCCCCACCAACTTTCCAAATAGCCTTGAGAGTGCTGTTGAGTTGCATGTAGTTTTAAATTTGGCATGATACAGTCCAACATTGCACATTGATCATCTGCCTCTTCCTCCCTCAAATGTATTACAATGTCTCCTCTTAGCCATTACTCTACTCCCTCATCAAGCAAGAAAAGCCTACCCTGCACACCTTAGCTACAAATCTCATTCCACCCAGAGCCTCACTGAGTCACTGTTTTTTTTTTTTTTTGCCACTCTTTTGGTCCAACACTATAGGATGATCCCCTATTTATTCCTATTTCTGCTGGGTTGAAATGCTGCATTCATGCCCAGTATAGCCCTGTGTGGGCCCCAGAAAGCACTACTGGGATGAAGAACAAGCATGCTGGCAGATTAGCAGTTATAGGAAATGTCAGGGATTCATCAAACTACCTTCAACCAGAAAATTGAGCTATTGTACAAAATAGGGTGACTCAGAGCTGGGTTGATGGACTGAGATGGTTAGGGGTGAATTTTATTTCTTATAAATGACTGTACATGCAGGCAGAGTAATGGGCAGCAAGGAGTGGGGGCAGGCTCTGTCTAGCTTACTGGGGCAGTTTCTGTGTAATTTCTGCAACCAGACCCAAAGGTATCTTATTTAAATTTTGGTAACCAGGTAAGCCCACTGAGACCACACAGTCCCTTTTTCAGGGGCGACCCAATGGAAGGTACAGAGGAAAAAAGGAATACAAAATATAAAATATAAAACAAAGCCACGTACACAGTATTAAACACTGGTATAAAAAGGAATACAAAATATGTATGACAAAGCCATGTACAATGGAAATCAGCACTACACAATGCACCCAAAATAATACAGCGATATCATAAAAAAGGGTGATAGCTGATAAAGCACTAAGCAGTTACTTGTAATTAGGACCACATTATGTACAGCAGGTAATCATGTGTACATTATTAGAGACCAGACATAGTTGGAGTGTGCTCGTCAGGATGAACAGACATGAGTACAGAATAAAAGGGGTTATTTAGGTAAGACACGAGCAAGTTCTGCAGCCAGCCCATAATTCTGTGGCTGGCCTTGATTTCTGGGGCAATTGTCATATGCCACAGAACTGCAGAAAACGGGGGACTTTGGTAGTAGGATGCTGATGGCAAACCGTAATGGCCATAGGAGTACAACCAAGGTATGATTTAAAAGGTAAGGTTGATGGTCTGACTGTAAGCATAATATTCCTACCAAGAATCCCAGAGACTGAAATAAATGAGAAATATAATGGCAGACACATGGCAACCAATTTAAAAGGAGCTGCTGAGAAGAACTAAAACCCATGACCCTGCCATTTGCTGCAGCCACTGGTGCAGTAGGTACGGTGACTGAAACATGATTTTTTTTTTATATACTTCATTTATTGTTTCATTTCGTGTAGTTACTTTGCAGTAATTTACTCATAGTACATCCATATGCTGTTATCCAGGTGGCAGAACGTAGCCACTTGATCTTAGCCACCAGGATTTAACATACAATTCCACACAATGTTTTTTATAACAGTACATATTCCACATAATAGACAATTCGCTAAACTTCATAAAATGAGGCACAGTATGTCTACCTATAAAATATAAGCAAACAAAACATACTAGGGTCTCACACTTCTACTGGACTCACCTATATGTTATAACCAGTTACCTATGGGAGTTAAGTTCTACATTTCCTTGCAGATATCTAATCAAAATATTGGCCTACAATATTTTATATCACTGCCTAAATATTGTTGGGTGCATCAGGCAAACTCCACAGCCAGGGCTACTCAGCTTTGCCAGACTCTGGGGAGCCCACACACCCCTAGTTTACTTGAGATGTCTGGGAAGAAGGTAAAGGCAGGGGCCTAACATTCAATGAAGCCTGTTTTTCTTAATAGAATCTTAGCTATAACCTACGCTAAACAGATGATCCAACGGGTCCAACAGTTCACATAAACGGAGGTTCTCCTCTGGACCTTAAATATTAATTCCTCCATCTATTGAATTTGTCCTACTGTTTCTATTCAATCGACCTTTGTTGGGGGAAGGGGCTGCAACCAACACCTAGTTATTGATTTTAAGACTGCTACTATTAAAATCTGCCGCATATATATGGCTTATCTCCCCTTAATTTCTCCTGGAAGTTCTCCAAGCAACAAACTCTGTGGCCCCAGTTGTTCCTGGGGCTGAAAGATCTGCTTAAGTGAGGTAGCAATTATTGACCAGAATTGAGTAATGATGGAGCAAGACCAAAAGACATGCTCATGAGTGGCTTTGTCAGCTCCACAATTCCTCCAACACTCTAAGGATGTCCCCCTATGTTGTCTAGAGACCACCACCGGCACCCTGAAGTATCTAACCCTTATTTTCCACAGAAACTCCTTCCAAGAAGGGGAAGAGGAGACCCTCCAGATGTTACCCCAGTTCTTTTCCCAAGCTCCCTCAGGGATAGATAAGCCCATTTCTTGTTCCCAAACCATTTTAATATAGCCCGTATTTGTTTTAATATGCTTAATGCCCCTCTTATATAATTGAGAGAGAACCCCTGCAGGATGCTCAGGTTTCCAAATATCTTCAAAGGTCTGCTCCCTAATCCCCTCCAAAACCCGTTCTGCATTCTAACTTAATTTTTTACTAATAAAACTTCTTATTTGGCAATAGTGCATTCTATCCTTGGGGGAGAGATCAAAGACTCTCTCTGCTCCCTCAAAAGATAGTAATTCCCCCTCCTTCCAACAACTGCCATGGTGCACGTAGTCCTCTCCGGGCTCTATCTAGAAACCAGGGGTCTCCCACTGCTGGACCAAATGTGGGGTCTATCACCCACCATCTGTATCTCCAATGACCTCCACGTTTCCTTTCCCTCCTGGTACCCCTTTTCTACCCCTCCCACATTGTCTGAGTGGTGGGGCATATCCCATCTCATGCTTTTATGAGGTCTGCAGGATGAAACAATATTGCTGGTAGGGGGAGTGAGAGACATGTAGCTAACTCTATCTCCTTCCAGCTGGCCTTGTATGAGGTGTGTCCCCAAAGTAAAGCTATTCTCAGATGTGTAGCCTCCCAGTAGCCTTTGAGCCATGGACCCCTAGTCCCCCCGCATCCTCTGGTTAAAAACAAAGTTTGTTGTCTTACTCTAGGTCTTCTATTTGCCCAAATAAAGTTCATTAACATTCTTTGCCATATTTCCAGATCCTTCCTTGTCACTAAGCATGTGGTACCTTGAAACAGATACAGAAATCTTGGCAGGACATTCATCTTTACAGCTGTCACCCGACTATGAAGTGAGAGGTGATATGCTCCATTTTCCGAAGTCATTTTTTAACTGCTGCACCATGGGAGAAAAGTTTAAACTTTTTAGTTGTGAGGTGGAGTTACTAATATTGATTCCCAAATATTTCATTTACGTAAGGTCCCATCTCATAGGATAGGCTTCCCTAATTTCCTGGGTGGGGACATATCTAAATTTTAAAACCTCGGTTTTAGCAGTGTTTAATGAATAACCTGCCATTTCAGAAAAATGGGACGATCTATCCATTACCCTTTTAAGGGAAATGTCCGGGTCTTCCAAATAAAGCAGGACATTGTCCACATAGAGAAAGATTCTGTGCTGACGACCCAACATTTCCACCCCCTAATCCCCTCATCCTTCCTAATGCTCTGGGCCAGAGGTTCAATGTAGAGAGTGAAAAGGAGGGGGGACAGAGGGCAGCCCTGCCTGGTCCCTCTCTCCAAACCGAACCCCCTGGCATGATGGCCATTCACTCTTATATATGCTATAGGGGATTTGTAGATTTTAGCTATCAAGGTCTGAAAAGCACTCCCTAATTCAAAACAGGCAAGGACCTCCACGACACATTATCAAATGCTTTTTCTGCGTCAATGCTGACCAGAAGGGCAGATTTTTTGGAGCTAACTATATGGTCGCTCAGAAGTGAAGTTTTCCTAAGATTATCCTGGGCCTGTCGGCCCGGAATAAAACTTGTTTGTTCTAGGCCAATTATTTGGGGTATCAATATTTGAAGTCTCTTAGTCAAAATCGAGGTCAATGATTTGTAATCAATATTTAAAATTGAAATGGGACGATAGGAGGAGCACAACACAGGGTCCTTGCCAGGTTTGGGTATCACAGAAATTGCTTGGGACCAGGAGGAGGGTATCTCGCTTTCTTTTCCCTGTAGGAACCGAAATAGTTTCCCCAACAACGGGGAAACCTTACCTCTAAATTGTTTGTAAAACTCCCCTGGCTGCCCATCTGTCCCCGGGAATTTGAGGGATTTTAAGTTCTTGATAGCATTAACCACCTCCCCATCTTCAATCGGTCTACTTAACTGGGTAGCCTGTTCCTCAGAAACTGAGGGGAGATCTAACCTCCCTAGAAATTCTTTAATCCATGCACTTGATGGTTAAGAGCCTTGCCTATGTAAGTTGGAATAGTAAGCTCTAAAAGAATCTGCTATGTAATTTGTTTCTTTAACCGATCTATTATCCAGGGGGTGTTGTATTGCCTGTATAGTAGCCTTGCTCCTCTGAACCCTCAATCTAGCTACCAGCAATCGCAAAGACCTAGGCCCTCCTTCGTAATATTTCTGCTTAAGAAACATTAACTTTTGTTCAACCGCATAATCAAGAATATTCATTAATTTAGCTTTAAGCTGTTTTAATAATTTGGTCCTAGCCCTGTCTATTTTGATTTTTTGCTGGGACTCGTGTTGTGCTACTTGTGATATTAGTTCAGCTTTTCTAGACTCTCTTTCCCTTTTCCTTCTGCTTGACCATTTTATGAAATTCCCCTGAATGACTGCCTTTATGGTATCCCATAACATAACCGGGGAGGTCCCTGGTAGATCGCTGTCTACCAATGTTTGCTCTAGTGTTCGAGTAACAGACTCAGCCACTTCCTTATTCTGCAACAACGATAAGTTCAGCCTCCAAAAGGTGGACCTTCTAAACTCTCCAAATGAGACCGACAAAAAAATCAGGGCATGGTCAGAGAGCAAGAATTTCCCCACTGAGACCCCCTTAACCCGACCAACCAGCTCCTTGGGAACCATAAAGTAATCCTATCTTCTATATACTTGGTGTACTTTTGAATAAAAAGTGTGTTCTTTCTTTTTACCCTCTAGATGGTGTCAGATATCCACATACCCCCATTCATTTACCAACCTTTTCACTTTTTTTAGCTATACCTTGGTCCTTTTTTTGTGTTTGTGTGGTAGAATCCAATGCCGGATTGAAAATCAAATTTAGATCCCCTCCCCAGATCCTCTCCCTGTGCCCACTCCTGTAGAATGGTCAAAACATTCAGGTATGTTGTTGACTGAGAGCCAGGAGGAAAATACACTGAAACAAGGGTCAGTGGCTTACCCTGAAGGGTTCCCCTCACCAGTACATATTTTCCCTTTTTGTCCGTCAGCTCACCCGTCTTTACATACGGAGTGTTCTTGGGGATCAAAATTGCCACCCCCCTTCCACGCCCTTTCTTATACAAGGTTGTGGCACTACTTCCAAAACCCATCAAACCCAGCTTAGTATGTTCCTGTGGAGACAAATGTGTCTCTTGTAAAAATATAACGTCTACAGCCTTCATCCTCAAATAACTCAACACTTTTGCTCGCTTAACTGGGCTAGATAACCCATGAACATTATAAGAGTAAAATTTCCTACCTCTATCCATTGTTATACTTTTATTCAGCCTTCAAAACTAGCTTCCTTCCTGCCCCCCGCCCCTCCCCCAAGACAGACAGTAGCAGACCAAGGACATATTTCCCTTCCGTGAAACCCTTAAAAAAACAACTTACAATTGCCAACAGGACATTAGAAATGGCTATTTTGCAACTTTCTAAACTTTGGTGGCAGAAAATCTGATAATGCAGATCTCTTTTCTCCTTTCCCCAGACTTTCCAATGGGGAATGGAGATGAGGGGAAGTAAAATGCCCCAATTGAATGGGACCCCCCCTCTGGGGTCTTGTACAACTATCGAGGCCCCTGTTTATGGTTAAATTAAATGTCATGGCAGTTTTCTTACACCAAAGTTTCCACTGTACTGAGAGCGCTCCTCCTTCCCCCCGGAACTGCGTATTCACTTAGCTCATTTTCTAGTACAGACAAGGATCAACCAGCTGTGTCATGTCGCCTCTCTCTAGTAGGCCCAGCTGTCGACTCCTCAACTCCAGTAGGCCCCCTCTGGTGAACACAAGGAGCCATGCAACCATTTGGGTATCATATACCAACTCACCAAAGTGCCCAGAAAGGGGGGGGGGGTGAACCCTGTAATAACATATGATGCAGAGCCCAAATAAGCTTTCAATAATGTTTGGGTTTAGTATATATCAGTTCAGTCTCAAGTCCTTTGTCCTTTATTTTATTTCAATGACCCACCCGCTATGCCAGGTTTCTCAGCAGGAACCCGGACTGCTCATACCCTTCTTACCCCCTGTGACTCATAACGCTCCTAACTACGATTTCCCTTCAGGGTAGGAGACTCAATCAAAAAAAATCTTGTCCATGCTTTTTTCAGCCCACCGGAACTGTTGGTTGACTATTCCAGTCCGGTTTCACCTCTGTTTTGTAGTTTTCCCCCAACCAATTTCTCCAACAATGTCCACGCTGCCTCCAAAGATATTCCAGCCTTCTTCTTCCCTCCCACAACCAAATGCCAATCGATCGGTTCCATCTGCTTTCATTTGGTGTGCCCCTGCTCGTGATGAGGTATCTGGATTCCTTTTTCTTTCAGGACCTTATTCAGCTCGTCAACTGAATCATATACTTTCGGGCCATCAGTCCAGAATACCCTGAATTTCGCTGGGAAGGGTGTCTGAAAGCAGAGTTGAAGCTCTCTACACAATTTAAAATACGGAACCCAACGTTGTCTGGCCTGTTGCATTTTGGGGGGATAATCTTGGTCTAGGGAGAGTCGAGAGTCCAGATACTTGAGTTCCTTCTTTTGTCAGGCCTTTTTCAATATATCCTCCTTCACACGAAAGCTTGGAAAATTTATTATGGATCAGGGCCTTGATCAGGGCCTTGCAGATGGCTCCATAGGTTTTGTGTCAGGGATCTGTGTGCCCGCTCCACTCTCCTCTGGTAATCTTCCAGCAGTTCCAATACATCCCTTAAGAGATCCTCTATGAATAGCACCATTGGTTGGATCTCTACGCCCTCCACCAGCCCGTACAAACGGAGATGATCTCTCCTTGATCTTGCCTCTAGGTCAGTACATTTCATTTGCAGGATGAGTGTATGTTGAAAGAGGGAGCCCACTGCTTGTGCCAGGGTATCTCCAGCCATCTCCATCTGTGCGATCCTCTCCTCTGCCCTCTAAACGCTGTTCCATTTTGCTCAGTTTATTATTTAATTTTGAGAACTCCCTCTTATTTTCAGACCAGGAGTCCTGGATCTCTTGTAGCAATTGCTCAAAGCGGGAGCATGATAAAATCTCTCTCTCTCTCCCTCCGTGTCATATCCTGAGCCATGCTGGCTTGTAATTGAGGTGTTCCTGCTTTGGGCCTGTCGGTTCTCCGGCAATCCAGCACCATCCATCTTTTTAGTTGCTACTTTTGTGCAACCTTTGTCTCCTTTATCTTGTTTGACACATCTAGGCAGCATTTTCCAATTCTTACTGCTGTTTTTAAAGTTTAGGAGGTTTTTGCAGTTCTATCAGGAGGGGAGCTTGGCTCTCAGGCTGTTAGCGCTGCCGTGACGTCACCAGTAGTCCTGAAACATGATTTTAAACAATAGGATAGGATACAGAAAAGGAAGGGTTAAATTTTGAATCATGAGAACAGCAGCTTGCTGGATGAGGAATGCAATCTGGAAACACAAATAAGTGGGGGGAGTGACACTAGAACCCAGGAACTAGAATCCCAGTGGAGCAAACTGCAGCATAGAAGGAATAAACTGGGCTCACACAAAGAGACAAACTTACTTTAAGAGAGGAACTAGTGTGAATCTGTTATTCAGACCTGGTGGAGTTGTAGCTTTCAATTTAAAAATCCATAATTTCTCTCTGTATAATAATTTATTGTACAGGTACCCTTCAACAGGTTCCAGTTTTGGTTTCTTGATCCCTTGGAACAAGAGCTTATGATCTCCATCACTAGCTTTTACATGATGGGATAGGGTATTCTCCTCATCTTCTTTTTCTGTTGCCCTGACATGATCCCCTCACACTAATCTGGAGTCTCCTAATTGTGTTTCCCATATAAAAGAAGCCACATGTACAGTACAGGTGGCCAAATATACCATCCTGTAGAGTCACAATTGATAACATCCCATGTCTCATAAATTTTGTAATTCCCATGTATCTGAAAGGTCTCAGATTTTCTAATGACAAGATAGTACTTACATTTCACACTGCCAAAAGTACCAGTAGGGGGAGGTGGGAACCATGCATTGTTGCATGGTGCTTTCAAGTATATGTTCCAATAAAGCATTTTTTTTTTTTTACACTTCAACTAGTGTTTTCACTATTAGTACTGGTTTAGTTGCCTGGGGTCAAGCTTTTTTGCCTTGTTTCACACTGTGTCTTGTTCCCAGTGCAGTTGTTCACAGGGAGTGGTTCTTTTTGTTTTATTACTGACCACATAGTGCACATATGTCTGTAATAACTGGTATGTAACCACAAGCGTGTAAAACCACTTTTATTAAAAACTGAGAAACCCATATTGCACATGCACAAACAGTGTTTTTTAAAATGTTGATCTTCCATTTAAAATAACGTTGTTCCTACCTAATACTGCAAATGCACCCCCCTGTAGGACAGGATCAAACAAACTTGAACATTTCAGGTTTTAAATCATTACCATATTTTTCATTTTAGGAAAGAAAAAAAAATCTTAAAATTAGTAATGCTTGTCTAACTTTATAACTACTGTACTTAACAAAATTTTACCAAACCTGGAGAGTTTGGAGATTCTGTCTTAAAATGTAAGCATACCACTTATCATGGGGATAATGCAAGGATAAAGAACCACATTCTTTAGTGTCTGCAATGAGGATTACCAGTTGGATAATTGGGGGCAGGGACTTAAAAAACTCTCGTTACACAGAAACACAGAATTTTTGCCAGAAAAGGACTGCTTGGCCCACCCAGTCTCTTCTTGTAGAGGTTTTTGTGCAACCCCAGCACCATTTTAGTTGACCTCCTCTGAACTGTCTCCACCCTGTCTATGTCCTTTCTGAGGTGTGGCCTCCAAAATTGTGCACAGTACTCCAGATTGGATCTCCTCAGCAAGCTATATAATGGCAACACCACCTCCCACCTCCTGCTGGAGATATCCCTCCCTATGCACCCAAGTATCTCATCAGCCATACCCATTTGCCTTGTTTCACTACCCTGCCACTCTGAGGTAATCAGATATGATAACCTGAAGCTCCCTTTCCTGCTCCCACCCCTATTCTCAGCATCTGGGTTCCTCTGCCCAAGGTACAGAATTTTGCACTTTTTGGCATTCAACCTCAGCTGCTATGCTTTAAACCACTCCTCAGGTTTCTCCAGCTCCCTGCACATTCTGTCCACCTTCTACTTAGTGTCCACTCTGTTGCAAATGTTGGTATCATCTGCAAATAAAGTATACTTTTCCTTCCAGTTCCTCAGCAACATCACTTATTTTTATCATAGAATAGTTTTATTATTGAAATTCTTCTCACTTTTTTTCCTGTCCTCCACAAACAGTTAGAATATCACAACCATACATGATCATAAGTAAGAAAGTAACCTGTTTCATATGCTGCCGTATTCAACCAGGCCCTATTACATTCTCATACAGATAAACAAATGTATTTACCAAAACCAAGCTGCGAGGTATTCACATATAGCATTTTCTAAGTATACCTTAGTGCAACATAGCAGCCCAATATAGTAGAGTAATGTTCCATTGTCTTCAAAAGTTAGACTAGTAGAAATTAAACCAATGGTGCAATGTAATGATATATCACACATTCAACACAGAGTTATCCCTCAAATTCAAAAGTTTACAGAAAGAAGATTGGATATAAGCTTCCCATCTGGCAGTATAATGATCCATACGACCAAGGTGATTACAGGAGAGGTGTTCTAATGTGGCTAATCTAGCCAGTGCCTCATGCCATTGTGGATGAGAAGGGGGGGGCAATTTTACACTAGGCCATAAGTGTGAGTTGTTTAGCCTCCATGAGTGCCAGTATAACCCACTGCTTCTGCGGTCAAGTTAGGTTGACCAAAGAGGTGGTATCACCCAGAAGGAGTTTGGGATTGGAAAGATTAACCCTGCGGCCCAGCACAGTAGAGCAGTCCTGAGATACCAATGCCCAAAATTGTAAAAGCAGGGGGCACGTCCATAAAATGTGAAGTAGGTCTGCACCAGATTTTTGACAATGCCAACAGTCTGAATTCTATATGATGCCATGGGAGTATAGGGATGTGGGTGTTCAGTACCACAGCAGCAAAATCTTCATCTGCAACAGGCGACTCTTAGTGTCCATATATGAATAGTGACATTCATGGAGGTAGCACTTCCAAGAAGCCTCGGATATGAGTGTTCAGAATAGCCATCCATTTTAGCAGGCATGCATCTGAGGGATCTGTCTGGGCATCGCGCCACATCTTATAGAATCTGCCAATAAGCCCACCGGAAGAGGAGGACTTATTTATTTATTTATATTGCAATCAGTTTACAACCTTTGAGCCAGAGGCTCATTTCCAAAGGTACCTCGTCAGCAATGGAAGATAACACAGATAATACAGCAAACAGAATACATCCCGTAGGAGAGCATGAGCATAAAGAGACAAGCAAAAAATGGCACATGGATACAGCAAAACATTGGTAGTGCAATACAGAGCAAGTTTTGATATAATCGAAACATGGTAAAAATACAGGGTTTAGCAGCATAAAGGTATGTCATTGCAGTGTGAAGACAGCCAAACCGCTTAACTGTGTCAGATTACAGGAACGTAAGGCATGAGACAGGAGCATTACAGGTAAATCGATAAAACAGTCAAACAGGTCATATAATATCAGATTACAAGAAGCGTAAGGCATGATACAGGGGAAGTACAGACGGAGGTTTGATCCGTATGGTAACAGAGTAGGCTATTAGTTGGGCATCACAGCACGCAGCATAAGTAATGCAAATACGGTTCGTTCTTGTCATTAGCGAAACAGTAGGCAGTCTTTGGCTTAGCCAGTTTCATTTGGGATCTGAATGCAAATGGACCTTACCGGGCTAAAATAGCACTGCCTATCTGAAGAAATTTCCAAAGGTAATTTCTCGGAAGATGAAATTTATATCTAACTTGTTCAAACGACATTAAATCCGATGAGTCAGGAATGCAGAGATCCTGGAAATATCAGATGCCCTGGAATTCCAAGGTGGGCCAGTATACGGGGATATTATCGATTGTCAGGGCCTGATTGTGCCATAAAGGAGTGTAAAACCATGGAGGTGCTTGGGCATCCCGAGGCATATGAGCTCGAGTCATAAGCAAGTGCCATGCCCGTTTGGTTTCTGCTATTAAGGGGGGAAAATATATAAGCCGACTGCAACTCTGAGGGTGTAATAACAAGTGCAAATTTGTATCCATCACTTGGTCAGCTTCTAATTGGACCCAGAGCGGAAGAGGTACTGGACTGGGGACAAACCACTTGGTAGCCATTGCAGCAGTGCAAGCCAGATGATACCCCTGGAACCAGGGTGAACCTAACCCCCCTTTAGACCAATGTGCTCTCAATTTGCTCTTATTCCATCTAGGGGATTTCCCATCCCACAGATATCGGGACACCTGAGCTTCAATTGTGGCAAGAGTTTAGGCAACAGGCGTATTGGAAGATTTTTAAAGATGTACATAATACATGGCAATAATAACATTCGCACCGCTGCTGTCTTACCAGGTAATAACTGCAGCTTTTTCCATATCTCTATCTCTGCAGATAGCTGGGATAAGAATGGCGAGATGCTAACTGACTCTAAATTGGACCATTTAAAGGGAATGGTTACGCAAAGATACGAGAAGCCTGTCATTACCCAGAGAAGCTTGGTTCCCTGCAAGCAATTTTTGGTACATGCTGAGTTTAGCGGGGCTAAAAGCATTTTCCTCTGATTTACAGAGTCCTGATAATGTTGCAAATGTCTGCAGTAATGGCAGGATATGCCGCAATGTCTGCTCTGGATGGGACAGGGTTAGCAATAAGTCATCGGCGTACACCGCTACCAAGTAGGATTTCCCCACTACATCAATACCCCTAATTTCTCTTGACATGATGAGAGAGCGAATGAGGGGAACTAATGCTATCAGAAAAAGAAAAGGGGATAGAGGGCATCCCTGTCAGGTACCCCTGTATAGTGGGAAAGGCCTGGAGATGGTTGTGTTAGTCAAAATCCTAGTCATCGGGGATCCATAGAGTGTTTGCACCCTCTGGCAGAACACTGGACCAAAGCCATATCTTTTTAGTGTTTGCAGATAATGCCATTCTACAGAGTCAAAGGCTTACGGATATCTACTGCTAGCACCAGTCATTGGGGTCTGTGAACAGGAAGCTATCCATTTTAAATTAAGGAGGAGCCTAGTATTGTCTGACCCTGATTTGCCCTTCATGAATCCGACCTGGGCAGGATGGATGATGGTCGGGAGCATATCAAGCATCCTGGTGGCTAGGATCTTGGGCAAGATTTTTGTATAGACTGAGAGTAGCAATATCGGCTGGAAACTTGCACAATCTAAGGGGTCATTAGATTTTTTTGGCAGGAGGGTAATAATGGCTCCTCTCATAGATGGGGGGAAGATGCCTTTTGAATGCGCCTCTTGCAGAGCAAGAAGTAATGGTTGAGATATGTCCTGTGCTAGTGCTTGATATAACTCAACGGTTATGCCATCTGGTCCGGGGGCCTTTCCTTTGGCCATTTGAGACAAAGTTTGTTGTATCTCATTCAGGGTCAAGGGGGCATCCAGTGCAGAGGCCTGACTCAGGGAGAGGCCCGGTACATCAAATTGTTGGCAAAATTTGTCCGATTCCAGTTCAGCGGCCAACGGGGAAAGATTGGACTGTGACTTATATACTGCCTGGTAGTATGTCTTCATTGTATCATTAATATCTTGAGGGGTATGCACAACCTTGCCAGATGCATTGTGGAGGCCATGGATGTGTGTCGCAGCCTGCTGTTTCCGAAGGTGAAATGCTAGCAGTCTGCCACATTTTTCGCCTCCATCCCAATATGCATGTTTTGATCACAGTAAGAGCCATTCTGACTCTTGGTTCAGCATATTATTAATTTGATACTCAAGGCCCACAATACGCCGAGCAAGGGAGTCATCCCTCTGTAAGACATGGGAAGCTTTAAAATGTGCCTCCAGACTTTCCAGTTCTGTTTGCCACTCGGCTAATCTGGCTTTGCGCATTTTATTTTTGGAGTCTGAGAAGGCAATAATACAGCCTCTAAGGACCACTTTAAATGCTTCCCAGACTGTGCCCGCATTAACCCTGCAGTTTGCATTGATGGCAAAGTACTCCTTGGTAGTTTGGGAGATTGTTTTAAGAAACTCTGGGTCCTTTAATAACAGGGGATTGCAACGCCACCAAGTGCCTTTCCTAGACTGACCCCCTACTGTATAAGTTGTCATCACAGGGGCATGATTGGATATCAGAATATTCCCGATTGAGGTTTTGAGGACATTTTGGGTGGCTGTTGAGTTGGGCAGGAGAAGGTCTACCCGACTATATGTGGAATGTACCTGAAAGTAAAAGGTATAATCCAGCCCAGAGGGATTATCCCTACGTCAAAGGTCTATTAAGCCCCACTCCTCTTGCAACTCATGAAGAGCCAAACTGGCCTTTGACCTAGCCTGAGGGATGGGCCTGGACTTGTCCAGGAATATATCCAGCACCATATTATGGTCTCCACCCACTATTAAGGGGAGGTCCCCATCCGTCCCTGAAAGCATTGAAATAGCCTGGCTGATTGAAGGAAAAAATTCTGTGTCGTCAGTGTTAGGGGCATACAGGTTACAAATGATCAATTTCTCCCCAGCGGAAGATAGTTTGGCAACGACCCATCTGCCTTGTGGGTCATGTTTGGATTCCTCCAGAGTCCAACTTGATGCACGCCAGATAATGATGGCCACTCCTTTAGTCTTGCAAGTAGCCGAGCTGGCACAAACCGTGCCTACCCATGACTTTTTTAGCCATGGAATCTCCTTATTTAAAAGATGGGTTTCTTGGAGCAGGGCAATATCTGTATGTAATGAACAAAGGTGTTAAAGCACCTTTGTCCATTTAATGGGATGATTCAATCCATTAATATTCCAGGATATCACCACGGTGGGGGAATTGGCATGATTAGATGAAGCTGCAGTGGGGTACGAGGGCATTATAATAGTAGAAAAGGTGTACTTACTGAGATTGCAGTATTTGTACCAGAAATATGACTCACCACCCAGACCGTCTCGAGAATCCCCGTATTAACCTTGACTGCCAGAAGAGAAGGGGAAGAAGCTCAAGAAGTAGAAGTAGATACACTCCTCGTTGGAGAGGCTACAGTAGAACAAACACACAACAGAGATTAAAACCAGCACAGAACAGTGCAAACTGTACCAATTAGTTAATAGTAGGAATGAAAGTATATCACAGCTAACTATAAATTCACTCTGCTAGTCAAAGCTGTCCAGTAGTAGTGTAACACTGCGCAACAGCGCTATTGGATCGAGGCTACCAGTGAAAGAGGCTGATCGAACCCTTAGCCTCAGCTTCACCAACACTCAGATCCAAATATTAGGAGGGATTGGAACCACATGTATTCGAGTACTCTGAAGTTCTAGCATCCTTGAAGTCAGGCATCCGACCCACGGGGAGAAAAGGGAGCAGGAGAACAAACAAGGGGGGAGGGGAAGGGGGGCCCACCAGGGAGCCCCAAGAATGGCGGTGGTTCAGGGATGGGAAAGGAGGAGGCAATGACCTTGCCTACAACATAGAGGTCCCAACCAAATCAGAGTTCATACCCCAAAATACAAAACTACCATGTACTGCCCCCTGCATGCTGGCATTAATGCCACAGCTAGTGGAAATTTAACCAGCACCATCCTGGGACATGCATGCCAAAATGTGGGACTGGCTACTAATGTTATCTAGGTTGGAGTAGCATTAACTATTAAGAAAACCACCACTCAATTATTTTCCTGGGTATAGGTGCATACAGAGAACTGATTAAGCCTATCAATTAGCCTGAAAATAATAGCACGCCACGTTAACTTAAACCAATACACAGAGCAACTTCATCTAGGAACATTGTCCACATGATCCTCTCTTGATACAGGAGCAGGCCCAGTCTCGCCAGGATCCCTAATCACTGCAGCAGCATATGAAATCAGTCCCAGTCTAACTGGGGTTGAGCTGTCCACTGCTTCAATCAGCGAGTCCTCTGAAACATCAGCCCAGTCAGATCGTGTGTAAGTGTCCATCTCCAGAGACTCCACACCTACAGATCGAGTGCTTCGAGGAGGAGACATTTTATCTTTCCTGGACATTTTTGCTGGGGGGGGGGGGCTGTCATGGACACATCGGCTCCCGCTTCTGGCTCTTTGATGTAGTCTGACATAGGGCGACATCACCCGTGGAGGTAGAGAGAGATTGTCTTTGGCTGGAGAGAGTGAAGCCATGCCTTGTTGCATCCTTGAACATTCAGAAGGGCCCTTGGCTATTGGGGGAACATTTAGAGGTGCCAGATGTCCATCTTCTATGCTGCCCTCCAGATGTCTACTCCTGCTCTTGAGGTTCCCTTTCAACATGTTAGGTTCCCAAAGCCTTCTGGTATATGTAGTATGGAGAGGTAGATCAGGCCAAAATTTCACCACCCATTTCTCCACCGATTCTGGATGTTCAGCTAATATTTCTGCCATCTTTACTACTAGTAATCTGGTAAGTCCTTTGAATTTAAAGTTGAAGTTAAAATTGTACAGAACTTCTTAGTGGGGTGAAGGCCTTCTTGTTGGCTGTCTCATGTGCAAAGTCCCTGTAAAAGGAGATCGGGTTCCCCTTCCACTGAATTTCCCCTACATCCTGTGCAGCTCTTAGTATTTTTTCCCTTGTTGTATATCGAAGAAAGTAGGCAATGATGGGTCTGGGATGGTATGGATTCCTGTCTCTCCTGGTTATCATGTGAGCTCTCTCTCCACATCCATTTGCCCCCTCCATCTCTCTCTCTCCTAGCATCACTGGCAGGGAATTATTTAATAATGTTTCCATATTCTGTCCTTCAGCCCCCTCTGGTAAACCAATAATATGCAAGTTATTGCATCTAGCTCTATTTTCTTGGTCTTCTAGCCTTTCCCAAAGCACCGCTGTTCTTTCCTCCTGGGCTTGCAAGCGGAGTAGTAGTTTAGATTGCAGCTGCTCATACTCCTCTAGCCGTTGTTCGGAAACATTCATTCGGTCTTGCAGGTTTCGAACCTCTACCATTGTGCCTGAAAGAGTGACTGTAATATTTTCAACTTTGTTCAAAACTGCCTCCAACATCCGGGTGATATATTGTAATGACTCATTTACTGAGGGCTCTTTTGTGGGTAATTGAGATATGGGGTAGGTCTCAGCGTTGTTGCCTGGTAGAGCTATAGAAAGGTCTGGTAAGCTGGCGAAGTAAGGCAAATCTCTGGCAGCTCCAGTTGTCCAGTACAGGAGGCAAAGATATCTGATTTCATTTACCCGACTGGGCTACTAGTTGTTACTGTGACACTATATTGGTGGGGCCTGCACGGCCTAGTACTTGTACCTCCACACGGGATCAGCGCTCACTTTCGACGTAGATTAGCTGCATTTAAATCATTTTTTCCGAGTGCCGGTAGGCAAGGGAGGTTGC
The DNA here is from genome assembly GCA_016271365.2 of Neoceratodus forsteri. NCBI lineage: Eukaryota > Metazoa > Chordata > Ceratodontiformes > Ceratodontidae > Neoceratodus > Neoceratodus forsteri. The sequence continues at coordinate 994,077,109 of CM057449.1, forward strand.
CACGTCAGAAGCAACAATTGTAGAATGGGCAAACCCATGAGTCTCAATCCTGGAGCATCACATTCACTGAACTCAAAGTAAGCTCTGGAGATTACACTGCCATCTTGTTGGTGGCCAAACCACGCCCCAGCAACATCACTTATGAAGACACTGAAGAGGACCAGTCCCAGTACTGAGCCCTGTGGCACTCCGCTGATCACACCCCCATCATTCAAGTGAATTCTGTAAACCACCATCCTCTTCTTCTACCCGTAAACCATTTTTTATTTTTTTTTTTTTTATTTTTTCCTCTTGCTCCTCGGCTGTCTCGGTCTGGGAGGGAGCCCTAGCCTCATCACCCTGGCATCCATCAGCCAGCGCTAGTACCCAAGGGATTACTCTCCTGGTGGGGTCAACAGAGGGGGCCTGTCTCCACCGAGATCGGATCCATATTGTGTGCCGTGGCTAGCCATGTGTGGGGCCTGCGAGCTCCCCCTCGTCATCTCCGGGAACCTTTTTTCTCCCTCTTGCAGGAGCACAGCATGCACTGACACCAGAGACTGGGTTCGCACACACCCCATGTACGCCCAGTCAAGCATCTGGCACCCCCCACCCCCACATGTACTGCTCCGCGTTGCCGAGCTCCATCCTCCGCTATGGGTCAGATGAGCACCAGCCACTGAAATCCCCCCTCCCCGGAGATGGAGAGCAGTCCAGCAGATGCTCAATCCATCTCCTCCCAGCTGACCCATGGCAACCCGTGCTCATTCCCAAACATGGGTCGCCGGCATGACGCGAGGTGTGGCATTTAACGCCTCAACACTCAGCACCACCAGGCCCTTATGAACCATTTTTTTTTTTTTTTTTTAACCCAACTCACTACTCTAGTTCCCACCCTCAGGCTGTTCAGTTTCTTTATTGGCCACACAAATCTATCTATCTATACATTCTTTGCAAAAAATGTTGTTATTGTACCAGTTAGAGTGCAAGTTAACACCACAAATTATGGAAATGTGGTGTAATGGTTTCCAGCCCCAACTCCCCACCCCCAACACCCCCATGCAGCAAAATGAAAAAAAAAAACATTAGGGTTTCGGGTATCTGGAGTCTTGGCAAATCAGTGGTGGGATCTTCCTTAGGGCTGTCAACCCTAATGCTCATCCCACCAGCCTAGTGCCTTCTGTCTGAAGCACAAGGTACAGCTCCAAGCCAGTGCCTCATAGTGAAACAGACTTCAAAGGTAGAGAAGTATGTCTCAGCACATGTTGCCAACACAATCTGTTGTACCTTTCTTCATGCAGTGCCTGTGGGTCCTGCGTGATTAAAGAATCACATCTGACATTGTTTGGTCAGAGAACAGGGTGAGCATTAGGGGTAAAAACCCCAAGGAAGACCCCACCACTGATTTGCCAAGACTCTGGAGATCCACAACACTAATGTGTGTTCTTTTTGCTGCTTGGTGGGGAGGTGGGTAGAGAAGGTTAGAAACTATAATGCCACATTTCCCTACTTTTTCAGCATTAAGTTACCCTAACTGGTGCATTAACAAAGTTTATTGCAAATAATTTTCTTTCTTTTTGAGATACTGAAATCATTTCCTCATTCAGACAGGTCCCTTTGGGACCAGCATGAACATATACAGATGAGCAGGGCCCTTTTGGTTCTGCACCAAGAGAAGACTGTCCGCTTACAGAAGTGCAGTGATGGATGTCAATAATTCATGGGACTGTCTGGTGGGCTTCAGAAGCACAGGGTCCTCTGGTCTCTGTGCTTAATGTGGCCACAAATACAGATGCACAAGGCAAAGAGTCCATCTCTCAGCCAATGCAGACAGCCCTCTGCCACCCGCAAGTGTAGAGGTGCAGGGCCCTATGCCAAGAGGACAGTTTTCTTCACTATACAGTACCCGGGCCAATGTGGACAACCCTGAAGCTTTCATTCCCTGGCTGTGAGGTGTTGCATAACAGTTCCATCCCCCCACCCTCACCCCATCCAGCTGGGTTACTGAGCTCGCCCCCAAACTCAGTTCACCGGCACAGGATCATAAAGCATACCCGTTGGGGTCAAGACTGGTACTACACCCACATTTTCTTATTAATTATATACATTTTTTTCATATTTTGAGCACAAATTTTTAAGGTAGTCATTTTATGACTCCCCTCATACACGTGACATTTAGCATTTATAACAGAGTGGTTTCGGGGATTTATTCCTCTGAGTCATTCTCTCTGCCTTGTGGGGTGCTGCAGGGTTCCGTGCTGTCCCCCATGTCCAGGATGTACATGCTGACATTAGGAGACATTGTGAGGTGGTATGGCCTGGGGTTTCACTGTTATGCAGATCATACACAGCTCTATCTGTCCTTTGTGCCTGACCATGATAGTGCACTCTCAGTGCTTAACAACTGCCATGCAGAAATCCAGAATAGGATGAATTACCAGCTGGATAAAACTAAATTCTGACAAGACTGAGGAGTTGGTAGTGGATCCTGGTTGCCGGATAGAGAGCTCGGTCATGGGATGTCCCTCAGGGCTTGGGCTTGGGGGTGCCCAGTTGCTGACCTCTGAACGGCTGTTATATCTGGGGTTAATACTTGATGATGGTCTGACACTTCATTCTTAGGTGTCAGCCACGGTTAAGTCCTCTTTTTACTATCTGAGGAACATCGCCCAGATTCAGCATCTAGTTCTGTCTGGTAATCTTCCAACTCTGATCCACGCCTTTGTGACCTCATGCCTTGACTACTGTAACTCCCTTTACCTAGGGCTTCCAGGGATTGATATCTGCCACCTGTAGTTGGTACAGAACGCTGCGGCCAGGCTGTCTGGATCATCTTGATCCAGCCATATTACGCCTGTGCTGAACGAACTGCACTGGTTGGCAGTTCAGTGGTGGATCACCTTCAAGGTTGGCTTACTGACCTACAAAGCCCCTCATGGGCAGGGACCAAGCTACCTGCAAGATCTTCTGCATCCTTACTGCACCCTCCGACCACTACACTCTACCAATGAGGGATTGCTGGAGATTCCCAGGATACGATTAAAAACTTCTGGATCATGGTCATTCTCATTTGTAGCCCCAACCCTGTGGAATTCTCTGCCTCATTGGATACGAGAGTGCCTGACAGTGGAGAGCTTTAAAAACTTATTTATTCAGACTCGCCTTTGGAGATGTTCTTTAATTTGTCAGATTATTGCAGCTGTGTTTTATACATATTGATGGATGTCTGATTTTAGAATTTTATGGTTTTAATTGTTGTTTTATGGCTGTACAGTGCTTTGATACTTTGTGAAGAGTACTTAATAAATAAAGGTATTGTTATTATATTAGCCGAAATGTCATTCTTAACCAGAAGTGCAAAAACGCATCTTACTCAAGATATGAAAAATGGCACCTGTCATGTTTATGAGGTGCTGTCATGTTTATGAGGTGTTGTAGCAAAACGATGCTACTGAAAGTTTGGAGTCAAAATATTGAAAATTTGTGAAATTATGAGTGAATGTCGAAATATTGCAATGTTCACTCATAACCTGAGCATTTTACTGTATTTGTACACAAAATTTTTACAATAACCTTCTTATTACCTCACCTCATAAACCTGATAGGTGAAGATTTTCAAATCCCCACCAAAACAACATTCCTTGCCACAGGTGTGAAAATAAATCTTGACCCGGATTTGAAAAATATATTTATTTAGTTTTTGTTGACCAGGTAAGTGCACTAGATAATTTCTTGCCTATTTCACACATGACCCGGGGGAGGGGGATACAGATGAATGCCAGCTAACCTAGTCTCTGGAGTGCACTTCCTCCTCTGCCTCCCGTGTATGTCCCTGCCCCAGGGCACTGTAGCCCTGTATTCTCCTCTCTTCCCCCACAGGTAGGGGATCCTTCCAATAGTGTTAGAGCTGGGACCCTTGGGGTGCAGGGCATGTGGGACCATGACCGGTGGAGGGGAGGCAGCGGAGGTCAGACAGTGAATGTAGGGAGCTATGAGGGCCCAAAGGAGTGCCAAGGCTGGGGCCCGGGGAGCATAAAAAAAAAAGGTAAGCAAAGTTAGACCAGAAAAAGCTGGTCTAACTTGGAGCTAGTGATGCAGGGGATCAAGAATTATGACAGCTGGCTAGGGAATGCCACAAGCCCTATATGCCATCTGTTCAGTGCACCAGGGGCCTGCGGCATCCTCAACTGTTTGAGAATCAAGCCATTGTGTGTAGTATTGGCCTTTACTCAGTGGCTAGTGCTTTGTGATCTAGTGCCAGTGAGCTGAGTCTGGGAGCAAGTACAATGAGCCTGCTGAATGGGACAAGGCTAGGGGGAAAGTACTGTTATGTTACACACACCCCAGCAGGGAAGGAAAGGTGCAGGGTTGCTCACATGGTCCAAGGTACCATATAGTGAAGACAACTCATCTCTTGGCATAGGAACCGGAACCTCTTCACCCTTGGGAGGCAAAGGGCCCTGTGCATTGACTAATGATGGCACTGATGAACTCTCTGCCCTATCTGTATCTACCTACCCATCTGTATCTGCAGCCACATGGAAGTGCTGGACTCAGAGGGCCCTGCACTTCTGCAGCCCACCAGACAGTGCCATGAATTACTGCAATCCTTTGCTGCACTTGCATAGGTGGACAGAGTCTTTCTTTGGTGTATGGCCCAGAGACATGAATGAGGATATGAATCCATTATCTCAAAAAGAAAGGAAATTCTTTGTAAAAAAAAAAAAAAAAGGCTATGTTAATGCACCAGTTAGGATTCAATGCAATGCAACAAAAGTAGGGAAATTTGGCATTAGAGTTTCCAACCCTAACTCCCCACCTGCACCCCTAAAGCAACAGAAGGAAAAAACACAAGGGTTTTGAGTCTCCGGAGATTTTTTTTATTTTTTTTATTATGCTATGTATGAAATAATAACATACATAGTAGCAAATGCCAAACATCATCATACATAGTCAGGAATCCTTCTACTATACAGTATAAGGCAATATATGTATTTCTCAAAATGCATTAGGGAAAATCCCAAAATGTCCAAGAGTCCAAACACTGTTCAGGATAGCTGCACCCTGCAAGTATGTGGTGGTCGAGACTTAATAATGATCATTCCAACAGAGAAACACCTCAACAGCTTGTGCTGATATGACCCCACTCTAAACATAATTCAATTTACTAAAATGTGTAGCATGCCAGGACATTGCCTCAGATTAATGAACCAACAGTATAACTAGCGCAGAACTTCTATGAACGGGCATTTGGTAATACAGTGCTGCAATTTTACTTACAAAGGCCTTAATACAGTGACCTGATAAATACTGAGCCATGTAACAAATGCAGCTCCATTAAAATTAACAGTACTTGCTGTTCAATCCAAGCACCAATACCGGTGCATTGTGAGAAAGCTGCAGTTTTCTCCATCACTGCTCAGATCTCCTCATCTGTATCTGCCTCCATGGCTGGTCCGGCACCCTCAAACTCCTTGGCTATGGCCTCTGTTTTTTTTCCCCACTTCCACTGGGTCATTGTATTAGCATGTGTGTACCCCATAAAAAATTTGGATTCAGGCAGGCATAAGAAGCAAGTGCACCACTCCCAGACTATGAATTTCTTCCTACAAGACCACGTAGCATAGGATAGGTCTGGGAAAATGTGAATTATGGCTCCATTATAAGTAAGACTATCTGAGGCCTAAGAGGCTGCTAAGATGGCATCTTGGATTCCCCACACTGGTGGTCATAAGGAGAACAGTTCGAGGCACATCATTCCAGGCTGCGGCAGCTCACGAGGAGATTCGATAGGCTCTAGAAAAGTGAATGGCACAATCCTGTTCCATATTTAGTGCCCCTGGTAGCCCATGTTTTAGAAATGCCAGTAGGTTCTCTTCCTTCAGTCCCTCAGGCAGCCCCACTATATGCACGTGAGGTCAGATGTGCATTTTCTAAAGTCTCCAAGTGATATTTGAGTTATGAATTTTCTTGAACCATTTTGTTCATTGCAGACAGTGCTTGCAATGCTTGTGACTCTGCAGTAGCTGCCGATCTGGATGCAGCTTAAATTTTAATATTTCATTCGCCCATGCACTGTAAAATAATTTCCACCTTTAGACTGATGGCCTGCATGGACAGTAGAAGGGATTTCCATGGGGGCTGACCCCCAGCAGCCACTGGTCCCACACCCGTGGCCTGGGTCTCTGCTGTCAGAGGTTTGGATCTACTCGGACTGCTTTTCTGTATGCAATCTATGGTGACAAGAGGTGCCAAACTGTACCACTCGATAAGAAAAATCTGACGTTAGCACTTTAAAGTTAGTCCATTCACTAGTATTAATAATTTTATAAAAAGTTTTATCTACAATTTAGAACCATATTGGAAGGTGAGTCTTTATAGCAGGCATGCTCCACAGTGCCCTGGGTCTCCAGAGTTTTGATGAATCAATGGTGGGGTCTTCCTTGGGGTTGTCAACTGGAATACTCACGCCCTCCCTGAGCATGTAGGGACAGATTTGATCTATATTGACTCTCTCTCTCTCTCTCTCTCTCTCGCTCTCTCTTTATCTTCCTATCTCTCTGTTATCTATCTATCTATCTATCTATCTATCTATCTATCTATCTATCTATCTAAATATCTCTATATCTATCATACTGAACATATTGTATACATGTATAAATACTGACTGGAATTACGGGATATAGTGTAAAACTATTAACCCTGAGGGATAGACTGTTACTTGACACTAGAAATATTGCCTGAAGTCAAAGGCAGGAAAAGATGACCACTGAAAGTCAATAGCTCAGCCTGAAAGGGACAGAGTTTTGCTTTATATACCTCAAGTCTGGTCAATATCTGATTTATTAAAACTTGTAACTTATTTACCTTTAAAGAGCTAATGATGCCTCAACTTTAAAAAGCATAATAGTTAGGTACAATTCTGCCTGTGTTCCATTTATAGTTTATATGTTTCATCTCCCCATTATTTATTACTAAGGAAATCTACATGAATATGATCATTATCACTGAGTTTCTTTAGAGTCCATCTGCCTCTATAGCTTACTCCCTGCTTCAAGTCATAATCCTCTTCTGTGACATCGCAATCTGTTGCCATGGGAGTAACTGTGATATCACAGGCAGTGCTCTGTGACTTGAGGTAGGGATAAAGCAGCAGGAATAGTCAAACTCTTCAGGAGCATAGATCCTGTTTTCATACAGATGACCTCAGTAATAAATAATGGGGAGGAGGAATACAGCACTAATGGGAAATACAAGCTGGACTGTCTAAATATTAGGTTTTGTTAAAGTTCTCCTGAATGTGTCATAGGCTCTTTAATGTTGTGGCTGGGGCAGGTTGTGTGCACTCAAGAGAGACAGAGAGTGATGCAGTATAATTTTTGTTACTGGCCATGCTATTTAATGTACAGTATGTGAGAGGCACTGTGTTCATACAAGTGAGCGAGAGCAGTCATGTGATGGTCAGTTGGAGATCAGTGGCACTCAGGTTTTGGTGTCGTCCCCTGGCCAGTTGTTTCTTTTCTTATTAGGGCTGCAGTGGGCATAGCCCTGCAGTCCTTTTAGGATCACTTGAGAAAAAGAACATTGCATTCTTTCTGAACTAACATGTCAGATTGCATCACAGTCACCTCTACCACTGTGAAGCCGCCGGCCCGTGTTGTCCCTACTGACCATAGCACTGCACTATTTTGAAGGCACAGGTATGCAGTTCAATGTATTTCAGTGGGGTTTTGAACTTGGTGCCAATGCCATAAGTTATCAGAATGCTGTCACTGCTTAACCTCCAGCCCTGCTCTCCATCTTTCTCTCTCACTGTCCCTATAACTTCCTCCTGCTTGCGCTCTCAGTAGTTCGATAATTCCTTCTCTCTCTGCCCCTTGCTCCCAGTCCCAGAGACAGCGCCGATGGAGGGAGAATTGTCTCTCAAGGGAGTAAGGCCATCAGGAAATGGAGAGTAATGAGTACCAATGCCCATAGTCTGGGTAACAAGCTCCCTGAGCTGATGGCCTTAATGGAAGAGGGATGCCTGGATATCGTAGCAGTCACAGAAACATGGTACACAGAGAACCATGACTGGGATGTTAACATACCAGGGTATATAACCTACAGGAGAGACAGGCAAGGGAGAAGAGGGGGAAGAGTAGCTCTCTATGTAAAGGAAGGGATAAAAGCAACTGAACAAAACAGTAAACAGGGAGGAGAGGGAGGCACTGTGGGTCACCTGGAGACTGGAAAGGGCACCACAATCCGCACAGGGTTGTGACAGACCCCATGTCAGGGGAAGGAATGGACAAGGATATGATAGAAGGCATTCTTAGAATGGCAGAAAAGGGAGATAATGTTGATGGGAGACCTGAATATGCCAGATGTTAACTGGAGCACATTTGCTGCAGCCATCCAAGAGCAGGGCCATTCTTGATGCCCTACAGGTGGCAGGCATTAGACAGCTAGTTTTGAACCCACTGTGAGGGAGCAATCTTAGACCTCGTACTCTAAGCGGGGGCAGTGAGAGGATCTCAGATCCAGAAGTGGGTTGCCATCTGGGGACAAGTGACCATCAAACAGTGTGGTTCACGTTAAACTCAGCTACAGAGTCAAGCCACACAAAAGTGAGGGTACTGGACTTTAGCAAGATGGGAGAGTGCCTCAGAAAAGCACTAGCAAACAGGCTAGGAGGAGGTGTGGAGCAACAATGGGGAATTATCAAAACTGCCATCACAGAGGCAGCAAGCCTTTGTGTGAAGCAAATAAACAAATCAAAACAAAAGAAAAAGCCACTATGGTTCTCAAAAGAGGTGTGCTGTGAAAGTCAGGAAGAAAAGATAGCATTCGAAGTATAAGGAAACACAGAAGGAGCAGGACAGAGAGCTGTACCAGTTAAGGCAGAAGGAAGCAGGAGGGAAGTCAGAATAGCAAAGGCCCAAACTGAGGAAAAGATAGCCAACTCAGTTAGAAGGGGATAAAACCTTTATAGGTACATCAGCGGCTGAGAAAGACAAAGGAGGGATAGTGAGGCTGAATAGAATGAACGGTGGTGGGCAGAGGGGACAGTGAAAAGCAGGAATACTGAACGAATATTTCTGCTCAGTATTCACAAAAGAGGAGGGAAGTGCCTAATCCAATTAACAGAAGCACTCTTGATAGGGGGTCGATCGCAGTCCTTTCACAGAAGAAAGGTTCTGCAAGAACTCCTAAAACTGAAGGTGGACAAAGCAATGGGTCCTGATGGAATTCACCCCAGAATTCTAAAATAATTAAGGGAGGAACTAGTAAAACCACTGGCTACTCTTTTTAATAAATCATGGGAGGATGGTGTGGTACCAGAGGACTGTAGGAAGGCGAATGTGATTCCTCTTCACAAAAGTGGGTCCAAGACAGAGGCAGGAAACTACTGACCTGTCAGTCTGACCTCTGTGGTAGGGAAAGTGATGGACTCACTTCTGAAGGAAAGAATAGTCAGTACCTAGAGGCCAGTGGAGCACAGGACCCAAGGCAGCATGGGTTCACAGCAGGAAGGTCATGTCAGACGAATCTAATAGATTTCTTGACTGGGTGACCAAAGTAGTAGACCAGGGAGGGCTGTGGACATGGTCTACCTAGACTTTAGCAAGGCATTTGACACAGTCCCACAAAAGATTAATGAGTCAAATTAACCAGCCTGGGAGTGGGACCCAGGGTGGTAGCCTGGTAAAACATTGGCTGGACAACAGGACACAGAAGGTAATTGTAAATGGAGTCCACTCTGGAAGAAAGGGGAGTTACTAGTGGGTACCGCAGGTTCAGTCCTTTTAATGTCTCATCAGTGACATTGCAGAGAGACTGAAGGAAAAATATGCCTTTTGCAGATGACACAAAGATCTGCAACAGGGCTGATACACAAGGAGGTGTGAAAAGGATGAAAAGGGACTTGGCAAGGTTGGAGGAATGGTCAGAAGTATGGCATAGGATTCAATGCAAAGGTGCAAAATAATGCACCTGGGAAAACAAGAACCCAGGGAGGAATACACAATGGGTGGGAGGTAGTAACAACAACAAAAAGGAAAGGGACCTGGGGTAGTCATATCAGATGACCTTAAGGTTAGCAAGCAATGTGAGAAGGCAGTAGGGAGGGCTGGGGGTATACTGGGATGTATAAGGAGAGGCATCATCAGCAGAAAACAGGAAGTTGTTATCCCTCTGTACAGACAGTTGGTGACACCCCATCTGGAGTACTGTGTCCAGTTCTGGAGACCCCATCTCCGCAAGGACATAGACAGGATAGAGGCAGTCCAGAGGAGGGCAACTAAAATGGTGCAGGGTCTGCAAGAGAAGCCGTATGAGGAGAGACTAAATGAGCTTAATATGTATACCCTTGAGGAAAGAAGGGAGAGGGGGGACATGATAGAAACTTTTAAGTACCTCAGTGGAATCAACAAAGTCCAAGAGGGTAGCATCTTTCAGAAAAAGAGACTTGCAAGAACAAGGGGACACAATTTAAAGATAGAACGAGGGCTGTTCAGGGGCAATGTGAGGAAGTATTATTTCACAGAGAGGGTAGTGGATGCATGGAACAGCCTTCCTGAGGAGGCTGTGGGGTCTAAAACTGTGGGAGAATTCAAGAATGCATGGGACAGACATAAGGCAATTCTTGTGGGGGGTAGGAAGAAATAGGCTGTTGGTTAACTAGGATCTGCGGCCTATTCTGTAGGTAGGGAAATGGGCAGACTAGATGGGCCTAGCGGTCCTTATCTGCCATCAAAGTCTATGTTTCTATGTTTCTCTCTTCCTTATGTAACCACCCCCCACTACTTTGCACAGTAAGCTACCCCTTGATACCCTCGACTGGGCACCCAAACTACTTTGGACAATTGGTACCATCCCTAGCTTTAGGAATGTATACCAGGCTCACTATTTCTAGAGGTCAGAAAGGGATGGGGGTGTACAAAAGCAAATAAAAATTACCAAATTAAACCCAGGTCCTGAGAAGAGAACTTTTTGCTAGGGCTATGCTAGGTCTGTACTTCTGGAGGGGTATCCAATAATTCCACACAGGAAGTAGTAACATGAATGTCCAAACCAGGTTAGAGTTTTAGAGTGTGACTTTATTCCAAAGATGGCACACTAAAGCAAAGGTGGACCCCTAAAGTTTACACATCGTGGCACAAGGAAATAGCAGAACAGAAATCTGTATCAGACAGAAAATCTACATATCTCATATGTTACAGGACCTAGCATTTTGACAATGTGGCAATTGGCCACAACGGAGAACACTGGGGTTCATAAACAGCACAACCCACACCAGGGAGTAAACTTTCTCTTCAGGCATTGGCCACCATGACCTGAATAACCAGGTGCCCTTATGCAACCTGTAGTGTTGAACTAGTCACTTCAGATTGGAGGGGGGGGGCTGCCCACCTTTTGCTTCCACGTCCATACCCAGTCATTCTTTCAGAGTTACACCTCAAAACTTATGTTAAAACAGTAAGAAATATATTTCTTGGAATGACTTTCACATCCAGCATAAGAAAAACACTACTTCTGAGTGTAGAACTAAAGTCCTGAACAATGTGCCAAGTTTCTCTGAGGAACTCCACAATTGTCAGCCACCTTTAAAACATGAGTACAGCCTCAACGTAGCACAGATCTGTCTATTTCCCTTTATCAGAGAGAACACCCCAAAAACAGGTACTTTCCTCTGAGAAGCACAAAGTCAGATTACTCATGGTTAGAAAACAAACAGGCAGCTTCACAGTCCTGGATCAAAATAGAGGATTGCCCCTGAGATCCATTCTGGCTGTCCTTTCCATCTCTCTGGGGGTGACAAATCAGGAACTCCTGCTCTAGACAATTGTTTCCACCACTTCTCTCAGTAGGCAGATGTTTCTCAGCACTAGGGTGAGAAAAGAGGCTCTCCTCTCAAAGCCCACACTATAGCTCTCACTCCTCCAACTGCTCACTACAGACTCCAACTCACAGACTAACCCAAGATTCTAAAACTCCCCACTCACAGCCCATTGCCATGATTTATGCTGCTGTGAGAGTTCTAAATGACATCATCTCTCTCCTCTCAGCTGAGACCAAGTAAACAGAGAGTGAACAGGTGAAAACCCATTTTACCAGTTTTCACCAGCTGCCTTCCCTATCTAGCACTGACACTGATGGGATTCTAGTAACCCCAGGGGACTGGGTGGTTACATTCACCCCCACCCAGGTAAATGAATGTCCAGTCATTTTTCCACCAGGCACCAAGCCATTCTACCCTCTGCGTTACCTATGGGGAAGGGTGATCAGTCCCTCCCCTACCATGTGCCAGGTACAGGCAGGTGACACTAAAGGCACAGAGGCCAGCTGATAAGACTTCAGTCCTTATCCTACAATCTATCTATGGATATTCAGTGGCTCCAAGGAGACTGCTTGAAGCATGCCCAAATAGACCAGAACTGAGGTCCCTACTGCAGCTCAGGACCACAGTATGTCTATCCCCCTAGCCCTCTAGGGAAAATCTATCTGACCAGGCTGCCCACCGGGGAACCTCCCTCCAAGCTCCCAGGGTATCTGCAAACAAAAACAAGTAAAACGCACATTGCATTACATTTCCCAACATTTCCTCACAACCTCACACCTGTGAAGGAAAAACATGTTAACATCCTGTTAATCACAGACAATCCTAAAACTCTAAGAAAAAAGGGAAACTCGGATGAGCTCCAGCATTCTCTTCCTTTCTTCCTCAGGAACTCCTGCAAGAGAAGAAAAAACACAAAACCACATTCTGCATATCACACAGTGCCTAAACCTCCACGCCTAAACCTCCACCTGAACACTAGAGAACTCCAAAAATATTTTTCTATAAAAATACAAACGAAATAAAAAATGGAATGAAGACATTTATACAATGCATTTGGGGGGGTGGAAGGCCCTAAATATTCCAAACCAGTGATAGAATGTCGTTTCCTGATGGCAAGGTCTATTAAAACGTTTCTCCTGGGCCGGAGTCAGCTGAAGAATAGTTCCTGGACAGGACTGGGCCTGTGTAGCACTACAATCCATGGAGACAGTCTTTGAGGACAGTCATTACAGTTCCATGGACAGTCATCAAGTGCAGGATGTGTTGTGCAAAGTCAGTTAAACAGAATTTTTTTATTTGTTTAACCAGTATAATCACACTAAGCTGAAAGCTTGTTTACAGGTGTGACCTGGGAGATGAATTTGGATGCATCTGAAGAATCCTGGAATACTAGTAGAGCTGCATCTTCCTCTTTTAGTAGTACTGCTGCTGCTTGATGACAGGCAACTGGCATGACACTGCTCGCTTCCCTCTAGGCATGCTGGGCATATTCACAGGAAGTGGCACCATTAAAAGTAGTACCATTCAGGGTGAGGTGCGAGGACTATGACACCGTCTGGGCATTCAAAGTTGATGTTGTGGAATGTCTCATTCCTTGCCTTGTCAACAATTCGCCCAGTGTCCATAAACAGAGTTCTGCCCAATTTCCAGAATTTAAGTCGATCATTTATGACTCTGTCCCTGACACATTCTGCTGCACCAGAGTACAAATTCTTGCTTGCCTCTTCCAACAACCAGGATTGCCTGTTCTGTTCAATTTCCTCCCAGACACTGCAAGGAAAGGTAGGAAAGGACTGCCTGTAGATGGCATCAGCCTTCCTATCCATCAATCTCTCCTCCTTGCCACTCTTCACAAGTTTTGGGCTCATAGCCTGGCTTGGGGGTGGCCAGTCCTGGTTGAGCCAGTGCCGCATACTTAAAGAATGAAATAACTTGTCCTCAACCATCTCTGTGGGCAGGTTACCAGAGCTTTCTTCTCTGTCTGGCTCCTCTGAGGCAAGAGCTTTAGGTGGCTCATGGGGACCCTCAACTTGAAGATACATTTCTTCATCCTCCTCTTTCTCACTCATGATCTGAGCCCAGGAGCGAACAAATGTCCTCACTCCCGAGACATTCCACTCCTCACTGGGTGTGGAGGTAGATGCCTCCCAGTTTAGTGTCTCTTGCAGTTCATCCTCCCCTACTAGGCTAGGACTTTGACCCTCTTTCCATGGATCCACGGATCCTTCCATTGCACTGTCTACCTGGGAGGTGTGGAAACTTCTCTCTGTGCCTACCCTTGAAGCAGATTAACGTAGCTCTCGCCCTCTGTGCCACACTCTATGGGGCTTCTCCCAACAGGTTCAACCTGGTTCTGCATGCTGCTACTTGCACAGTTTCATACTCTGGTCAACGTGGGAGCCAAATGAGTTTATGATGCTCTCTCTGGCACTGCACTCCTGCTCACACCATATTTCACAAGGCAATCCGAACAGTGGGGTACAGGGCTGCAACTAGCAATTCCAGGACCCCAGGTAGGCAGTCTGATTAGGGCCCCTGTATCCCCAACCAAGTAAGCATGGGGTCTGGGGACCATCAGGCCCCCAGAAGCTCTGGGGTTTTTGATGGTCTCTGGTGAGTTTTGGGGCTTTTAGTGAAGCTAAAAACAAGACTTTGTGAAGCTTTCCCTAACCCGTAATCCCTATTTGAGGGAAGCACAAGACTCAGATGTATGGTCCCATTACTTAGAAGGTATGAGGGGTTCATTAGGGAGCCAGCAAGGTGGGGTGGAGCAGAACTGAGCAGTCAGAAGGCAGCTTTCCTCTTGGGGGTTGTCACCCACCCTCCACTGACACATAGTGGGTGGGTACCTTGAGACATGACGCATGCCTCCACATGTGTGCATCCACAGTAGGGATCTGGATCACAGTCCAGTTCTTGCTGGCTGGATCATGAGTGGAGGGAGACCAGAAAAATAACATAAAATTACCTACTGAGGAAAAAAAAAAGGTGCTAGGGTAGGGTATTTTTTCCCCAAATACTCCCACTGCCAAGGCTCAGCAACATAATCCATCAGGTGTTGACCCTTGGTCTTTCCACCTGCTTAATGCTCTGTGTCTGTCAGCATCCTTCACCACAGTATATCAAAATCAGGCACCCACCCCCAAGAGGGAGCAGGCTTCCCATCCCACAATGGGGGTAATCGATGGTGCAAACATTTCCCTACACCAGCTGAAATTTGCTTTTTACACACCAACGAACACCACATCACGCAACTCCAACAAGGCTGACACCCAGCTGTCTCCCCCCCCCCATCATGGCTGAGCTGCAAAGGAGGGCCACGGTGAGGAAATTCATGTTCTGGTGACAGGCATCATGGGGTGGAGGCTGGTGTTTTCTCCCCTTGGTTTTCCTTCCCACCCTCCCACTACATCATACTTGGTACCACAGATTACCTGGAATGTCCACAAAAATGTCCCTCTGGGAGGCAAACTCTCCTGCCAACCACTTGCTGGTGCTGCTGTCATACCAGATGCAGCATCATCCTCTCCCCAGGCTCAGACTAACAGGGTCACATAGCCTTAGGCAACCGCCCTGCATGTCCTAACTAGCCAGACCAATGACAGAAAAGGTAGAAATTTAGAAAAATAAAACAAGTATTTAGCAGCAGACTTCGGATTTCTAAGTTTGCTGTTGAACACTTGTTTTATTTTTTTTTTATTTCTACTGTTTCTGTCATAGGTGTAGCTAAACAGCTGGTTATGCACTCATCCCCAAAGATCCATCTCCAAACATCTCCACACTTATGTATGGCCTACGCTACTAGTGTAACACTAGCAGCACTTATTGTCACTTACATCAGCTTTCTTTTTCATGTTTTACCTGGATGGTGGTGGATGCTGGCCTGGATGTCTGGAGGACAGTGGCGAACAAACATGAGGGGAGACACACACACACACACACACACCACATTCGGTTTGTGAGGGGAACCTCTAGTCTGGAGGACATGGATGCTTACTCTATGAAATGAAGAGTGATGATGATGACCTTCTCACATCACCAGGCTGCAGGTGACTGATGACTGAAGCCCGAAGGTGATGGGCTGGCGACCTGACCACAATACTGGACAGCTGCTGTCCTGATGTACTCCAGCAACAGCCACTCCAGTGACTTGTTTCTTCAGATCGGAAGCACAGACTGCTTCCCCTCATCATTTTAATAAAATCTTTATGGGAGACAGCGACGTGAATCACTCTGAGCGAGCAATGCACAGCAGCACATGCTAGGCACTATAGAGGACCTACTCCTGCTCACAACGCCACAACACAGGCAGCAGATCATGTATAGGACTGTGATAAATTAGCCCCTCCGGCCTCGGTGGCAAAAAGGTATTACAGTGGTGCAGGCAGGCAGCCAGCAATATAAAGAAAAGAGTGGCTAAATTAAATATTTATAAGCACTGCACAGACTGGCCCCCCCATAGCTCAGGGCCCAAGAAAAAAGTCTCGGTTGTCCTCGCATAATGGTGGCCATGGTGGGGAATCAGAAACACATCCCCTTCCAGCCTTGAGGCACGTAATGCACAGTCTCACTGGATAGCTAGGGATTGCTACATCTGGAGGCAACCTTTCACCATAGAAAGTTCTCTCTATTCCTCATAGAAGAAGAAGAAGAATCAGCATTTATATAGTGTTTTTCATACACAGTATCCTAAAGTGCTTTACAAGCAGTGCTAGACTGGTAGTGAAGTGACAGAATGTGTGGTGGCGGCCATATCGCACACCATCATCCACACACAGCCTGGATGCATGAACCGGTTTATGGGAAGGGAAATGTTGGCCAGGACACCGGGAATGTTCCCTGCTCTTTGCAAAGAGTGCCCTGGGTTATTTTACTTCCACCTGGACACCAACCAGGACAACACCAGGATGGGCAGAAGGGACCTCGGTTTTAATGTCTCATCCAAAGGATGGCACACTCTCCAGCAGTACAGCAGCCCCCAATACTGCACTCGGATGCCAGCGATTTTTAGGTGCAAGTCCAATCTCGGTGTGGGACGAGAACCCACGACCTTCTGGTCCAGAGGTGGATGTGCTACCAACTGAGCCACGCTGACACCCATAGTACTGCCACCTCCTCTGCGATCATAGCTCTGGCATGATCCAGATAGCAGGGAGTTCCTGAAGTCATCCATGAATGCAAACACATAAAAGTTTGTTGTTATTGAATTGCTTACTAGTCTCTTTGCTGGCTCACAAAATGGCTTCCTGCTGCTGGCGTTTACATTGCCGACCCTACCCTGTAATGGTGGCAGTAGCTCTCCCTCATGCATCAAATCTGTTCACTGACTTAAAAACTGTGTTTCTGACCTTTTCATGGTTACTGAATTTGCTCCAAACTGTAATCAATTGCACTGCTGGTATCTTTCAGCATATTCATATGACTTTAAACTTCACTTTGTGATCAGCATCAAGGCAAAGAACTATTTACACATGCTCAAAGTCACTTGCAAGCCCACAGTATTTCTATTGCACAGGACTATCTGTTTGCTGCACTCTAATATACAACTCACAATCCCCGACTTGCTTAGAAACACTTACTGTTGCTAAATCCATTATAAATGCTTACAGTCTATGCTCAGAAATTTTGTCTGTTGTCCTGCTGTTACAATGCACAGTCCCTCTTTGCAAAACAATCACTCTGCTTGCACGCAGATTCAGCTGGCTTGAAAATCACACACAGTTTGATGCTCAGTTAGCTGGTTTTACTCAGTGGCCGGGTTATTCAAAGGGGTTGCGCATGGCATAACAGTGTTGCACCATGCACATCCCACAGATACGCCCCGGTGCGATATTCAACAGGGGATGTTATGGCTAAATCCTGATGCGCTGGGATGCACCAGTAACGGATATGAGTGTAGGGGCGCCCACATATTTGGCACATCCCTATATTCAGTCCAGGACAAAGTACATATGTAGGCACAACCGCCTTGAGCCACACAGAGGGTGCAAGATGTTCCTCCCAAAAAGGAACAAGTCGGGGGACACCCACAGATTGGTGGCCGTATTGCTGGGTGCAACACAGCAGCCACCTGCTGTACGTGGCCACCCGACCTTCCGAGTCACAGGCTGGCCGTTGGGCCCCTCACACCCGATCGTAGGCTCTGTAAATATTGAAATCCCCTGGTGGTCCAGTGGGCCAGCCCCCCAGCCTGATTGCGGGCATAGTAAAAATAAATGTATCCCTGGTGGTCCAGTGGACCGAATCCCAGCCCGATCAGGGCATAGTAAAAATAAATGTATCCCTGGTGGTCCATTGGACTGAATCCCAGTCCGATCGCGGGCTTAGTAAATGTAAATGTATTCATGGTGGTCCAGTGGACTGAATCCTGGCCCGATCGCGGGCTCCGTAAATGAAGCTATATCCCTGGTGGTCAGCGGTACCCCTCCCCACCCACCCACCCACTCAGACCGCCACCCTGCCCCCGATCAGTGGTGGGTGGCAGCTCCCACCTGCAACCGCCCTACGACTGACAGCATACAGTATGGCTGTACACCCATTGGTTCACTGCGTGGGCCAATGGGCATGCAGATGGTACTATGTACACAGTCCGATATGTGAATGGAATTCATTCACATTGAGACTGTAGATAGTACATATGCACCTGCATTCCCATTGGCCCACGAGTGACCAATGGGCATCAGCTGTACTGCACACTGTCAGTTGGTGGCGGCTTGTGGGGAGTTGCCACCCACCGCTGACCGGGCGGGAGCGGGTGGCGGGTTTGGAGGGCAGGTGGGGAGCGGGTACTGGACCACCAGGATTTATCTTGTTTACGGAGCCCATGATGGGGTTGATTCGTCCACTGGAACACCAGGGAAACATTTACATTTACTAAGCCCACGATCGGGCTGGGGAGCAGGCCCACTGGGCCACAAGGGATTTTACATTTTTTACAAAGCCCACGATCGGGTGTTGGGGCGCGTTGCCACCGAGGGGCAGGGGTATCGGTCCCTGACAGCTGCTGCCTGGCAGGGGACCAGGTGCAAGTCACCGAGGATCTGCACACCTGCATGCAAATGGGGCCATAATGACATGCAAATAGCCCCATTTGCACCTTGCATGCATAATGGCACAATTTGCATACCCACTGCTGAATATCGTGGTTCCTTTGCCTAGCGCAACCGCACTTGTGCTGGCACATCCCCCTGTTCCTCTCTTGCCACTTGCGCTGGTGCAGTGCCACTGCACCATGCGCAATGTGGGCGGCCATGGTGCCATATTCAGCAGTGCTGAGCCATCGCACAGCACCACTGAATACCACCCAGGCCACGCCCTGGCACATCCCAGTTGTGCTGTGCCCAGGCTTGCACCCCTGCCTGGCACAGTCTGAATATCCAGCCCAGTGTATTCAGTAGCTAGTTTTCTCTGAAAGGATATTTTCAGCCTGGTGCCAATCCTGGAAGGCCTCTGAGCTTGGCATTCATGGCTATGATCGGCGGGACTGCCAGCCTGTTTCACCCCACTTTCCAGTCAGTCAGATAATGGGTTGAGCCCGAAATTACACAGCCAAAGACTGTTTACAACAGATTAGAACATTTACAAACCCCTCGATGGTTGATCATGGTCTGACCAGCTCGCACGCCACTCTCTCTCTCCTCCTCCTCGAACACTCGACTGCACTCAGAAGCTGGTTAGGGTTTGGGACTGACTGTAGTCGCACCAATCACTCAATGCCATGCAAATGAGCCTCTCTCGCTCTGGTCACTCTTCCTTCACGGCGATCATCGAGCAGAAGCAAATTTAAACTGCAAACTGTAACTTTTTTTTCTCAACTGCAATTTCAGTGGCGGGAGCACTGTTTTAACCACCTTTTCCTCAGATTCTTGGTGCTATAGCCCCAGTTTGTACAATAAAGTACATGAAACTTTCAAGGCACATTCTCAGTCTGTTTCCTAAAGTCCACTTTACTTTGCCATTTGAAAATTGCAAGATAAAAAGTTCAGTAACGTTTTTGATGCAGTGACGAGGACATACACTTCCAGGCTTTACTCTCCATTTCAAGTTGACAAAACACACAAGCAGCACTCTGTTCTTTCTGTACTAGTAGGCACACAAGCAGCACATTCAGATGGCACTTTCCTGGGCAAAATCCTTTTGTCCAAAGCTTCCCTTTCTGTTTGGGCTACCATGCTACCAGACCGACAAACACTGGCCATACCCTCAGCAAAAAATCTCTAGTTCTCTCCCCAGATCAAACATCTTCGGATGAGCCCCAATTTTTTTATAACCCCCCCCCCACTACTTTGCACAGTAAGCTACCCCTTAGCACCCTTGACTGGGCACCCAAACTACTTTGGACAATCTGTACCATCCCTAGCTTTGGCAATATATACCAGGCTCATTATTTCTAGAGGTCAGAAAGTGGTGGGCGTACAAAAAGCAAAACTACAAATGACCAAAATAAAGCAAGGTCCTGAGGAGAACTTTTGCTAGGGCTATGCTAGGTCTGTACTTCTGGAGGGATGCCCAGTAATTCCACACAGGAAGCAGTAACATGAATGTCCAAACCAGCTTGAGGTTCTAGAGTGTGACTTTCTTCCAAAGATGCTACACTAAAGCAAAGGTGGACCCCCAAGATTTACACGTCGTGGCACAAGGAAATTGCAGAACAACAGAAAGCTGTATTGGACAGAAACTCTACATATCCCATATGTTACAGGACATAACATTTTGGTAATGTGGCAACAGGCCACGATGGAGCACACTGGGGCTCATAAATCTCACAACCCACACTGGAGGGTAAACTTTCTCTTCAGGCATTGGCCACCATAACCTGAATAACCAGGCGCCCTTATGGAACCAGTAGTGCTGAACTAGTCACTCCAGATGGGGGTCTGACCACCTTTTGCATCCACATCCATACCCAACCATTCTTTCAGAGTTACACCTCAAAACCTATGTTAAAACAGTTAGAAATATGTTTCTTGGAATGACTTTCACATCCAGCATAAGAAAAACACTACTTCTGAGTGTAGAACTAAAGTCCTGAACAATGTGCCAAGTCTCTTTGGGGACCCCACAATTGTCAGCCAACTTTAAAACATGAGAACAGTCTCAACTTAGCACAGATCTGGTATCTATTTCCCTTTCTCAGAGGGAACACCCCAAGAACAGGTACTTTCCTCTGGGAAGCACAAAGATTATTCACAATTGGAAAACAAACAGGCGATTTCAAAGTCCTGGATCAAAATAGGAGATTGCCCCTCAGATCCATTCTGGCACTCCTTTCCATCTCTCTCTGGGGATGACAAATTGGGAACTTCTGCTCTAGACAATGGTTTCCACCACTTCTCTTGGCAGGCAGATGTTTCTCAGCACTAGGGTGAGAAAACAGGCTCTCCTCTCAGAGCTCACACTGCAGCTCTCACTCCTCGAACTGCTCACTACAGGCTCCAACACACAGACTAACCCAAGATTCTAAAACTCCCCATTCACAGCCAGCTGCCGTGGCTTATGCTGCTGTGAAAGTTCTAAATGACATCATCTGTCTCCTCTAAGCTGAGACCAAGTAAACAAAGAGTGAACAGGTGAAAACCCATTTAACCAGTTATTCACCAGCTGCCTTCCCTACCTAGCACTGACACTGATGGGATTCTAGTAACCCCAGGGGACTGGGTGGTTACACCCATAACTTTGCCCTTCTTTTTTCTCAGTCTCTTAGTATGTCAGTAACTCCTGTTCTATCTCTCTTTCTCTTTGTCCCTTGCTCCCAGTTTCAGTGACAGCACTGAAGGAGGGAGAAGCATCTCTGTCTGTCTCTCTCTCTCTCTCTCTCTCTCTGCCTGTTGCTCTCTTTCTCTTTGTTTCTGTGCCTCTGTCCCTGCCATGCCATATTTTACTCTCTGGCAACCACTACAATTGAGGAGAAATAAGTTCCATCATTTCCACCAGAAATGGGTGTCTTCAGCTCCTGTAAGGCTGCTGAATTTACCAATGTGGCTGAAGACAGAAGCTGAGGTGCTGCACACGGTGCAGTGATCGCAGCCACATCATTTCGTCTCACTGCTGGTACTAAACAGCAATGGGCTAACAGAGAGACTGAGTGCCTCTGCTCAGCAGGGTGGAGGATCTGGCTGTCTGTCCCAGAGCTGGTCACTGCAGTGGAAGGAGGAAAAAGTGGTAGGGTTGGTGCTGCCCCAGGACTGGGTGCGATGACAGACAGGAGCCGAGCAATGTAGTTTTCCCCTATAACTGACTATGAATCAGTATATGGGATGGGGAAAAACAAAGTCCATTCCATAAAGAGCTGCCTGCTCCTGAAGGCAGGATCTAGCACTTCCACAAGGTGCAGCATTCTCCACCCCATCATTCTGTCTCCCTTTTGGTGCTAAGCTCTACTTACCATGACCCCCACTGAAGCTGGACCTCTTACTGAAGACACCAGATCCCCCTGAAGCTGCTGGACCCCTATGCAGCTGTCAACCTACTTATGCAGCTGCTGGAACTCTCACTGAAGGCAACAGATCAATCTCTCTGAAGACACCAAACCCTCCTTGAACCCACAAACCTCCCTGAAGCCTCTGACATCCATAAAGTCACCCTACCTTGCCAAGGTTGCCTGACCTTCACTGAGGTCGCTGACCCCTGCTGAGACTGTCTGACCCACAGAACTAGTTCTGTGGTCTGACCCTTGGTTAAGCTGTTGGAACACTACTGACACCATCCACAGTCAAAAGAAATCTGGTAGGGCATAAAAAAAGATTTAAATGCTAAATGTTACTGTGAGTAATGGGTTGTGTTTTTTTTCTCAGTGGGATTGTGTTGTGACACTCTGGCCTTCTGTTTCACCCCTTGAATGCCAGCATCCCTTCCAGAGTCATATTCCATAACTGCACTCAGCAACAGGTGAAGCCCATGTGGGTTGACTTCACTAAGGAGCTGCGGCTATGCCCTTTTGTGGAGCCTGACTCAGATGGCAGGATTGGTTACTTATGTAGGTGGGTAGCAGGGGAGCAAAGAACTAAAATAAATATAATGGGAAAAATCTTCTGTGGTTTCCTCCAAATGAAATGTTGTGTGAAGCCCTAAATTATTTGGTACAAGGGGAGCAGCAAACTGATTGCCCACTGTGGTGGCCCAGTCTGATGCTTGTTTTTTAATGCCTCTGGATTTAGTAGCAATCCATCTGGGAATCCCTGTATGTGCACTTATTCACAACCACTAGATTAGGATGTTCACTCACTAATGCAGTGAAGCAACATCTTACAGTTAATTTCTGGAGCATCTGTAGCTGTTTGATATGCAGGCAACTGGCTGTGAGACCTGTAAAATCACAAGTGGGGTGTTTTCTTAAAAGTGTTAGCATGCCTTTTTTTATGCAAGCTGTTTTTTTCAACACCCCTCCTCCCAGTAAAAACGGGACACACTTGGACAATATGACTCACTGGCACTAAAATATTTATAACTAGAACAATATGTACATGTGCAGAAAATTATAATCTTGTTTTTACTCCTCAATCAGTGTAACTCATATTGGTAGTGATGTTGCCAGGGATCAGGAAAAAAAGGACAAACTTTCTACCAAAACTATATACAGGCAAAGTCGGCTGTGTAAAACATGACATAAGCTGAAATATGTTTACAGAGTCTTTTTAAACACTCACCCCTGCTCTCCACAGTACTGTATCTACTTTTTAACTTCCACAGATTTATCCAAGTTCTGCATGATGGGGTAAACTGCTATGACACTTTGATGAAAAGAGCTACCTACACATCTAAATTGGTTTTATATCGATCACCCTGCCGTGGAGTAGTGGCTTAAGAGTTTGATTTTTCTGGTAATGCTCATGTGGCAATATTGGGGTTTGTTTGGAGGGGGGATGACTGTGACAGTAGAAATTAAGATTTTTACCACTGTTGACTCAGATGATTTGGGCTTGGGGCAATCTCCATGTAATAATCTGTGCTGCGGGATGCGAGGTGACCAAAGTGTGCAGCTCTCAATATGTATTGTGACTAGCTACTGTAGGCATTGTGGTTAGTTGGTCAGAGTGCTACTGATGGGAACCTATCTAGGATACATACTTTATGGCTGTTTGCCACAGGACAGTAACACAAGTGGTCACCACTGTATGTATGTATGTATGTATGTGTGCGGCTTTGTACTCAAAGACACAGGACCACGGGTGCCATCCTGAGTCAGCAGCCTAAACAAAAGTGGCTGCTTGCAACAGGGCAGTGTCACAGGTGGGTGCCACCTTATGGAATTAGATTCTAGATGTAGTGAATTTAAAATGCACCGGCGAAGTGAACACAAAGTGGCCGCTTCGCATTGGCACTTCGCTACGTGGAGTGTCCCATAGGAAAGGCTCACTTCGCCTTGCTATTATTACTTCACATTGTCATTCCACCTTAAAATCAAAGTAAGGTGGACTGACAACAGTACTGGAGGCATCCCACCCACACAGTCACCAGAATGAATGTGCATCCCCAAAGTGCTACTGTCTTGTATCTAGAAAACTCCCCAGTGCTGACAAAGTGAAATGAGAGTGTAACAAGAAATGCAAAGTCTCCCAGAATTAATGGCACACTCAGTCATGCACACAGTGGTCAGGTCACACACAGAGTTACCAGAAATAATGCGCATCCCCAAAATGCTACTGCCTTGTGTCCAGAAAATTCCCCAGTGCTGACGAAGTAAAATGAGAGCGTAACAAGAAATGTAGTCTCCCAGAATTATTGGTGCCATGCAAACGCACAGACAGATTAAGATTGTGCTACACACTCAAGGGATGCATACAAAAAAGCACACCACCACCACCACCTAACCAGTGCTCTCAACTCACAAATCTAAATTTGGAAAAGAATACATTTTGCCAGTTGGGGGATTAGTGCACGGCAGTAACAATCCACTACCAGTAAAGATACCATAAAGCAGTATAAAAAATTCATGCAGGTGTGGGGCATAGCAGGTTCACACTGCTGCAATTACTCTGTAACACAATAAAAGGTGTCTGATTTAATGGCACGCATCGCACACACACTCATGGGCACACTCAAGTAATGTGTAGCAAACTGAAAACCTTTAGTAATATATCCAAATGTTTTAAACAGACAAATTATACACTGCTGCACCACAACAATTAGCAAAAAAAGCCAAGAATTACTGAAAATATTATCGTGTACATTAACAGTTATACAAGAAAAATATAATCAAAACAGAATGACTGCCTTTTTCTCCCAGTTAATCTACCTACACCACAAATACGCCCTGCCCCAAAGCACACTTTACAGTACACAGACTGACTGTACTAAATTAACATTCAAAATCCACACACAACAATAAACACTCAACTATATGAGCACAGCAGGGTTTCCTACAATCGATGCACAAAACTTTGAGCAAAAAATATTACTCAACGGCATTTTAAACTGCTTTTAGAGGTTTTGAATCACAAAGTTCTGAGAGCAAACTGTCTCCAGCTACCACTGCACACACACTACCCAGGCCAGAACTGAGGCTGTGCCGAACAATTTAGAGTTCATGTGACCTACAATCCCATGAATAATTGCAGAATTTTATTTGGAGCTCAATTACAGGGTGAAATGAGGTGCATTACATTGATTTCAATGTACTTTGCCTTAAAATTGGTGGAGAAGTGGTTTGGGGAAGGCGGAATAATGCAAAGTCATTGGTTTCAATGGACCTCGCATTCCTCATTATGAAGTGAAGTACTCTGCTTCACATTGTGGAGTTCTCCACAGATTCTGCGTTACTCAGTGAATCACTTCATGGGGCAAATTGGGGCCACTTCACCCACCACAACTTACAGTTCTGTAACTCACATGCTGTATGGGAAGGAATGCAAATGCCTATGGCTGTACTTCCCCGATGAGCTGTAGCACAAACTCCCCAACTTTAAAAATGCTCATTAATGAGTACAATGGCAGGGTGGTGAAGCCTGGAGACTTACTACAAAACATGCTTACAATACATCCAAGTAACTAGTCAAAAAATGAGTATTGTGATTCATGACATGATTGTGAATCATGATTTGTGACTGCATTTATGACCATGATGATGAAGAACATGATTCAGTGTCGACGGTGTGAGATAAACAATATGGAACTGTATTGGGAATGAAATGCTTATGGCTGTACTTCCCCGATGAGCTGTAGCACAAAACTCCACAACTTAAAAACATGTATTAATGAGTACAATGGTGGGGTGGTGAAGCATGGAGAGATACTACAAAACAGGCTTACAATACATCCAAGTAACTAGAAAACAATTAATGTTGTGATTCATGACATGATCGTGAATAGTGATTTGTGATCGTGATGATGAAGAACATGATTTGTATCACGAGTGACTCGTGATGATGGTCCTGACTTACAAACTCATATTAATGAGTACAATATTTATGCAGAATTATGCACCACACCTGTCCAGTACTCTGAAGGGAAGCCAAAGAATCAACTGTGACTTAGGTTACAGATGGAGACTGGGCCCTAAAGAGATGCAAGTGCACAGACAGATTAAGATTGCGCTGTGCACTGAAGAGATGCAGACACAAAGGCACAACACCTAACAAGTGCTCACCATCAGAAATACAAAGCTGCTAAAGAATACCTTTGCTGGTTGGGGCGGTGGGGGGGGCAGTGTACTGCACTGCTGCAGTAACCATCACTAGTACTAGTACCAGTAAAGATACCACAAAACAGTACAAAAAACACACAGCTGCAGTGGATAGCAGGTTCACATTGCTGAAATTAATGTGGCACAATAAAATGTGTCTGATTTAATGACACGCATCACACACATACTCACACACACACACTAAGTAATGTGTAACAAATTGAAAACTTCAGTAATATAACCACATATTTTAAACAAACTAAAATTATGCACTACTGCACCACAACAATCAGAAAAAAATGACAAGAATTATTGAAAATATTACTGTGTACATTAACAGTGTTATGCAAGAAAAATATCACCAAAACAGAGAGCACTCTTTTTCTCCAAGTCAATCTACCTGCACCACAGATACACCCCTCCCCCAAAGCACACTTCCACTGTCTCTCAGTACAAAGACTGAATGTTGTACATTAAGATTCAAAATCCACATACAAACAATAAACGCTCAATGATATGAGCACAGGAGGGTTTCCTATAATTGATGAACTAAAGTTTCAGCCAATAAATGACTCAAAAAGGCTTTTTTAACAGCTTTTAGAAGGTTTGAATCGCAGAGGGCGCTCAAAGCAGATTGTCTCCTACAGCTTCCTACATACACTACTCCAATCTGAGGCTGTGCAGAATAATCTAGAGCTCTTGTGACCTGAAATCCCATGAATCACTGCAAAATTCTCCTTTGGAGCATAAAAACAAGGTGAAGTGAGGCAAAGTACATTGTTTTCAATGTACTTCACCTTAAGAATTGGTGGAGTAGTGGTTTGGGAAGGCAGAGTAATGCAAAGTCATTGTTTTCAATGGACTTCACGTTACCCATTATAACGTGAAGCACTCTGCTTCGTGTTGTGGAGCACTCCGCAAATTTGTCTTCACTCCACGAATCACTTTGCGGAGTGAATTGGGGCCACTTTGCCCATCTCTAATTTAGATGTGGACAACTAAATACAGATCCACAGGTGCCATCAAGAATTTGTGGCCCGCATCATGAGCAGGCACCACTGTAAGGATTTGTCTGTGTAATGCAGGGCATGGAAACATGGGTACCACCCTGAAGCAGCAGATGGTGATTAAAAAAAAAAAAAAACACCTGCCTGCCATGGGACAGTACTATGGGTGGATGCTACTGAAAGAATGGCAGCTACAAGCTGCAGGTCACAGGGCTGGGGGCAGGTTCCTAAACCAGCAAACTATCTGGCAGGAGTCATTTTACTCCAAAATCTTTGTGCAGTGGTAACTGCTTAAAGCCATTTTGTATAGCATTAGGTGACCTTTTGTGTCACTACATCCAGGTTATTTTTTAGCAGCTCCAAACAAACACATGATTATAGTTTTATGTTTGAGCTCCACCCTCTCAGTCTCGGCATTCTGTCATTTCCTGCATTGTTTCTTCTGGCTACATTTATTTGATGCTTTTCTTGTCCATTTTCTGCTTTATTTCCCTTTGTTGCACTTCATTCCTTGTTTCTTTTTATGTAGTTTCTTTGCACTCTATTTTACTTTAATTTTTATCTATGCTTTCTCAGTTATCCTTCTTGCTGTTCATAAATGTATTTTTCCCTTACTTCCCTGCTTTGATTCTCTTCTGACTACTGCTAGTACATGTTATTTTTCCCTAGGTATGCTGGCATTAATGATGCTAACATGATCAAAATACACAAGTACCTGCATGTCATTAATAAGGTGGATGCCAAGGTATTTACCCCAACTCCTATAGTACCTGCTACGGATACATGCTCCAGCACCAGGGCAAACACCCAATCTCTCAAAGGCTGGACTGTGCACCTCAAGGGCCAAGCTCTAATATGAAATCCCTCTGAAGCCAGGCCTCTCAAGGGCCAAGCTCCAATATTGAATCCCTCTGGAGCCAGGCCTCTCAAGGGCCAAGCTCCAATATCGAATCCCTCTGGAGCCAGGCCTCTTAAGGGCCAAGTTCCAATATCAAATCCCTCTGGAGCCAGGCCTCTCGAGGGCCTGGCTCCAATGCTAGACACCACATTGCCTCTAAAGAGTTTGGCTCCTTTCTTATATCTATGAATTTTGTACACAGAGGAGAGTTTTGTTTTATCCCAAATTCCTCATCTGCAGCCCTATTGGCTCTGTCCAGAGTTTTTTTTTTTAATTGTGTTTAGGACAGTAAGTTAGATAGAGATCAGGCAATGGAACAGCAGTCATTTTACATGTAATGAGGAGGGCAGCCACACAAATTTTGACAAATGACACCATGTACTGTTGGTGGTCAATAGTTTTTGAACTATTACCAATTGCTACACACTACTGACCATTATTAAGGAATTTGAGGCAATCGTGTGAGTTATTTCTGGTAATGCAACCAGATTTTAACCAATCAGAAGGCAATATTATGATCCAGGGTTTAATAAATAACAAAATTATGCACACAAAGGATACAAAAGTTTTATACAGTTGTGAAAAATCTGCAGAAAAAAGGAGCTTTATTCCCCAAAAGGTTCATCCACAGATAACATGGTTTTTCACATTACTTACCATATTGATAATAGTGAAGACATAGGATTCGACATTGTCACTGCCATGATATTCAATCATTTTAGCATCTGCAACTACCAAAGTCTCTACCCATCTTTCTTTACTGACTGACCGTGGGGAGATCTTCCGATCCTTCCTACGTTTTCTTTCCCATTGTTCCCTCTGTTGAGCCACCTCAGTGAAAATGTTTTCTGAATCTAGGAGCCAAACAGATTATTTTGTTACTCCAATCAGTTTTTTCAACCAAGGAAGTTATCTCCTGTCTAATTTTT
Organism: Neoceratodus forsteri; assembly: GCA_016271365.2. NCBI lineage: Eukaryota > Metazoa > Chordata > Ceratodontiformes > Ceratodontidae > Neoceratodus > Neoceratodus forsteri. The sequence goes on from CM057449.1 coordinate 994,106,366, forward strand.
TTACCATTCTTATGAAGCATGTCATTTGACACGTTTATGTTGTCTACATTGTATGTACATAATCTCTCATGAGTCCTCTTTTTTTCCTTTCTATATTGCTTGTAATATTTTCTAACTTTATAATATTAAAATCCTGTCATGTAGTTCACTTAGGGCTGTATTTGTTTTTTTTTTTCAAGCTTGACATACTATTTACTCTAAATATAGTGCATGTGTTCCATTTCTCAATGACTCCCAAAGCACTATCCTACCAGTGTTTGGCTTGACTACTGCAGCTACAGTTAACAATACAGAAATATTTCCCAATCCTGCTAGTTGCTCCATCTACAGTACTCCAACTAAAAGAAAGTGCTGTGAGCCTTCTACTACCTGATTTCCTAAATATCACTTAGTTAGTAATGAATACAAATTAAAAGTTAATCAAGAGCACCAGGATCTGAACCAACACGTAAGGATGAGCCAATGCTGAATTTGTATTTGGTGAACATGCTGAAATCCTAAGTTTTGGAGACCAGTTAAGCAGATCCAAAGGAACTCAGATTTTTTTTGTCATTTCAGCTCTTAGACATCCTGATTTAGCAGTTTTCATAGGGAGAACACAGAGAGCAATTCCAAGTTGTTAAAAGCCATATAACCTACAGCAGTCAAACAATGACGGAAATTGAGAACTCCTCATGCTGTATACATTTCAATGCCATTTCTAGCTCTCTCTCTGGTGCTCTCTCTCTCACCACAAAGAAAAAAATGTTGCTACAGTATTAAAAGATCTCCTTGCATATGAAAAAGAGTGACTTTTGATCAGACAATGTTCTAATTCAATACTGAATTGTGCATTATCATTCCAATTATAGTAGCTAGTTTTCAGTATGTTTAACCATAGTTTCAGGCAGGCTGTCTACTGAACTTTTGCTGCAGAGGGGAGGACAGAGGCACAGCGTAAGTCTGCATTGGCAGCTGTAGATCCTGCAGCAGTAGCAGGCTGAGTGAATTTAGCAGACTGGGAAAGGTGCAAGTGGGATTTGTGAAGGATTTATTAGACACCAAGGATAATGTATGGGCAGTCATGCACAACAAGCCTGTATTGGCATCAAGAGTTCACCATGGCAACCACTCAACCCTCAAGATACCAACTCAGGTTTTTGGGGCATGGATCTCCATACATTGTCATTTATAGTGTAAGGGAAAGCCATGTAAAAAGCCTGACTCAGCTATGGAATCAATCAGTACATTTTTAAAACGGTTTCCCCTACTTTTTAGACTAAGATCAGCCAGACGTTTGTCGAGTGGACTGCCTAATGAACACTGCAGTTTAGTCAGATTGCAGCGGCTCCCTTCACTTCTTGAAAGAAAATGCTCCACTCAGGAAAAAGCACTTGGGGTTTGGTAATGGAAGTTGGTAAGTAGGCTGTTTATGCAGCCTGTTAAAATGGCTGTTTCCTAAATCCCTGAAACATTTTTTTTTTTTGAGACGGTAGCCTGCATCAGTGATTGGAGTCACAGTGATGGAAATGCAGATGCAGTAATGATGTCTGTACTTTAGCACAATATTTTTACATCACTACTGCAGCATGCCAAGGTTGTTCCTGGAATGGGTTTCCATGTATAACAGTGTTCTGCCATACACTATAAATATTTCTTTAATGATTGCTATTGGTGTAGGACACACATTCATTCATCCATTTACTGCTGGACACCTAGATAGTCTCATGATCTGAAGGTCAGAATGTTCATGATGGACACTGGGAGTAATGTGCTGAAGGTCATTGATGATGGAGATTTCTGCCATGCACCTTATTTTGCACATGAACTGAATCTGGTGTCATGTGCTTACCAAAGTTTCACATTTACAGTAAAAGAAATGCTTGACACTGTACGGAACATCACTAAATATTTTCACTGGTTCCCCAAATGCACAGAGCTCCTTGGCCAGTGCCAGTAGAATGACAATGCTCAGTGACATACTTATTTAAAGATGTGGTGATAAAGTGGAATTCTTTTATATTGGTTTACATTAACACTGTATTGATGAAATCTGTAGAAGGCATATTCGTTTTTGCATAAACTACAGTATACTGGTTCTGTATGAAGAATATTGGTTTGTGTGTGAACTATTACACAGAAAATAGAAACGTCCAGCAGAAAAGACCCAATGTCTGCCCAGTCTGCCGATTTCCCTACCTTATCCCTCTTAACCTGTCTTTATAGAGGCATAATTTCCCTATGATACATTCATCTCTTCTACCCCATTAATTTACGCACTAATACTAACCATTTCCACCCTCTTTGCACTTCCTTTTGGCATTATCAGCCCCCTGTATGTGTCCCATACACTACTGAAACCACTAACAGACCCAATCCCAGTGGGTAATCTGTTCCATGGTTTCATGACCTTCTCTGTCAAGAACTATTTCCTTACGTCCCTCCTAAATCTTCCAAGTCTACACATGTGTCCTCCTGTCACTGTACGTCCAAGCCTGGTCAACAGATATCTATTTATTTATTGAATTTTGTTGACTGGGTAGGCCCATTGAGTCCAGAAGTCCCTTATCTAGGGCTGACTAGAGGGGGGACAAAGATGGTAACCAACTGAAAATGAACCAGATTAAGCTGTTGGTGGTATTTTTAGTGAATGGGGAAATTTGTCCAGAACACCGGGGACATTCCCCCTACTCTTCCAGCAGGGGGCTTGACTTCCTTGGAGCAGAATGGAGGCACCCAGTTTGGAGCCAGACAGAGGAGGAGGAGGAGGAGGAAGTGCTGATGTGGCAGGAGAGATGGCCTCCTCCCCTGTTGTTTTTATTCCAGAGGCTGAAAATGCTGAGATTCAACAAAATGCTGTTCAAAAAGACTTGGATGTAAATGCTGAAACAGAGATGGGATGGTCAAAATCTGGTACTGAAACAACAAAAAGATTACAGGTACCTGTAAAAGATTCTGATTTCATTATGGAAAAGGAATGTAGATGGTTTCAAATAACTGAAGCTGAAAACCATTTTCACCTAGAGAAAGAAGTGCTACAGGTAGAGCTGTCAGTTTTACATGCTATAACCCAGATAGGCTGTGTAGATGACTTATCAGGAATGCAGAGAGGTGATGTGGCAGGGCCAAGAACAGCTGAGCTATAGCTGACTGAAGCCCCTGAAGTTGTGGACAATGCGGCTGGCAGTTTAAAACAACAGACTGTTGTGTGCATAGAGCTGCGGCAAGGATTTTCTTTGGAAAGCTCGGTGCATACTGCTGCAAAAAAACAGAAGCACTACACCCTGAGAATCCTGTGCCTCAAATGATGTGTCAAATAAATGACTCAGTACCACAAACACCACTGCAAACAACTTCTTTACCCAAACCAGCTACTACAACATATACTGTTGCTATATTGGGAGTTCCCACATTGCAAAAAACAACCAATGTGAAGTCTGAGATACATATTGAACATTCTAATGTAAAAGAAGCTGCTGCTATTTTAGGCCTTAGAAAGGGGAGAGGGGATGATGCACAAGGTCTGTCAAACTTTTAACCCCTCCCCCTTCCTTAAACTCTTGAAACTTCTTTGAAAAGTGTGGGATGGACACATAATGCATCTGGAATATGGGTTCCTGACCCCAACCATAGCTCTATACCAGGAACCTCAAAGGGTACTGAAACTGTTTGCTACTGACAAGAAAATAAATACTTGACTAAGACAAGGGAATACCCCTTTTGTTACTGATTCAGACTTGGATCTCCACGCTGAGGATGTTATTCGTTACACCCAGCTCCCTCCTAAAAGGCCTCATTTATCTTCCACATCAGAGTCAGAAGCTGAACAATCTAATCCTCCAACATGGGGAGACAGAATGGATACGGGTCCCCCCTCCCCAGGATTGAAAATGCACAAACTGGGCTAATTTTCAAAGGAAAGATAATTTTTTTCAGCAACCTTTACCAGCACAATGCCATAATGCAGTGCACTTGCAATATCTAGGGGGTCTAGAATGCACTCTGGACAGAATCTATGTTGGAAAGAAACTCATCAAACGATCTGTTTTTTTTTTTTTTTTAAGATGAGATTTATGTGCTTATTCATGCATCTGGGGACACATTATATGATATTAGCTTTAAGACGCCTCAGGGATTGGATAGATTTTGGTCCAAATATGAAACATTGCAATTTTCTGCACTATGGCTACCTTTCAGAGCTGTGCCTTTAACAAAATCTGCTATAAAAAATGTTACCATTTTATTTAGGAATGAAGGGGTAGCAGTTCACAATATCACTCACTGGCTGCAGCAAAAATGTGAAGTTTTAGGGACCACACAGCCCATATTTGACACAGAACACATATGGACTGGAGGGTGGCATTATAAAGTCAGGCTGCATAGTGCAAACTTGGGATCACAACATCTGCCTAGTAGCTTGTTTTTAGGCCAGGACTGGGGACACTGTTTTCAGCCAGGCCAGCCAAAAACATGTTTTAAATGTGGCTCCTATACTCATTTCAGCTCTGTTTGTGACTGTGTAAAATGTACTGCTTGTTTTGAATATGGTCATCTAAGCACAGATTGCCCTGCAGGTGTGAAGTGTAATCTCTGTGAAGAGTCTGGTCATTCCTATCATGCTTGCTCCTAGGCTACTCACAAAAGGGATGATAGGCCTGACCAGGCCACCATTTTAACAGAAGGTCAAAAACAAGACATAGCAGCAGCAAGACACACAGCTGAAAGAGCTAGTGAAGCACCTTGGACGTCCCCCAGAATCAAGTAAGGGAAACCCCTGCTTCAGAACCTTCTATAGATTAGAGTGTTATACCTGAGTGTCCTGTTTCCCAGGAACCACAATCCAGGATACTGGAGGGTGATACAACCTCTCCACCTGTGTCTACAGTTCCTGCGGCCACAGAATCACTCCTTACACTGGAGTACCATTAGAAATCCATCCCAGGATGTGTCTGTTGCTCCTGAGATTGCTATGCCCCCTCCAGAAATGACTGTGGTTTCAAAAAAAAAAAGAGGCTTATGAGGCAACAAACCTTAAAACCTAAGATGCCCAAACCCACTACCTTCCCACAATGTATTCCACTTGCTAATAAGGTGGAGGCCTTAGCTACTAGAAAAAGAGGTATGGAACAAAATGAGGACACTGATTCTTCCTCTACCATATCTTCCCAACATATCCATACCTCTGATTCAGAGAAGGATACCCCCATCTCGCCCTTCAGTGGAAACCCATAGAAGAGGGTGCCTGGGTACTAGAACTATATGCAATACATGACTGAGTACCACATAATGATCTTAACATAAGCATGTCATCTAGGAGTTCTCCATTATCCGTGGCCTCTGTAAATGTTAATAGCATTAAAACTGCCAGGCGTAGACTGATAACTTTTTCAGTTTCACAGGATTTAAAATCGTGTTTGTGTGTTTTTACAAGACACCAGGCTAAACACAACCACTTTAGTTACAATAGCAAAAAAGCTTTGGGCCTGAGGGCCCTCCTATTTTTCATATGGTATAGAGGCTTGCGACGGAGTTGGAGTATTATTCAGAGGGCTGGATTTTTAGATATCCAAATTTGTTGACATTGTACCAGGGAGTGTACTATAAATTTACTTTTTCAGATTTAATATAGCTTGGAGAGCCATCAATATATATGCACCCCAAACAAAAAAAAGTAAGGTTGATTTATTTGAAAGCATAAAGCCCCCTCTTCATACTACAAAGTATATAGTTTGTGTGTGTGTGTGTGTGTGTGTGTGTGTGTGTGTGTGGGGGGTTAATGGTGTCTTGTCAAAAACAGAGATAGGGAAGCTAAAACTCCTAAATAATTTTGTGATACCTTATATTTACAGCAGATTAATCAGACTGCTGGTCTGAAAGATTCTTATAGGACATTGCATAAGCAAGGAGTTTACACACATTTTAGAGGAATTCATGCCACCCGTACTGACTTCATTTTAATCTCACAATATCTTATGGTTTTGAAAGCAGAAATATGTCCCCTAAAAATATCGGATCATGTCATTTTAACTTTTACCTTTGATGTACAGTAGTAGAAAGTCCCAATAGGCAAAAGCTATTGGAAACTAAATAAGACACTACTAGAAAATGAAGAAAAAAATTGAACAAATGCAAGACCTTTTATATGGCTAGAATGATGGTAACATTTTTAACAGAAGATGTAAGCATATGGTGGTCGGAAACAAAAAATATGGTAAAGAGATATTATACAATATGCAAAAACAGTGGCTATTTCAAAATATAAAAAATATCTTTGTGAGAACAACTAACAAAACTTTACTCGGTGGAAGCATATACACCGCGAATAACATAGGGGACAGCACCAACCCCTGCGGTACCCCACAGGGCAGACAGTGAGGGGCCGCAGTGTTAACTCTCGATACCACTCTCTGAGATCTGCCCTCCAAAAAAGATTGAAACCAACTGTGGACTGCTCCCCTCAGACCACAGAAAAAAACACAGGTGGTCGAGCAATACCCCATGATCCACGGTGTCAAATGCTGCTGAGAGATCCAGGAGAACAGAAGATGGAACGGGTCCTCCGATCTCTTGCCATCAGGAGATCATTCAATACCCGAACAAGAGCCGTCTCTGTACTGTGCCTCTTCCTGAAGCCGGACTGGAGAGGGTCATAGATATTGTGGTTGGACAAATGATCCTCCAGTTGCAGAGTGACCACCTTCTCAATAACCTTCCCTACAAAAGGGAGGTTAGAGACTGGTCTATAATTTGCTGGGAAGTCAGGGTCAAGAGAGGGCTTTTTCAAAGGGGTATATTACCACCTCCTTTAAGGGATCCGGAAAGATCCCTCTCTCTAATGACACCACCACTATCCCAGCCAGGACTGGGCCGATATCTACACAGCCCACTACCAGGTGAGTAGGCCTGGGTCCAACTACAATAGGTAGTCGCAGAGTCTGGATAATCCTCAAATATCTATTACTGCTGGTAGTCTAAAGGTAGACCAGTACAACTGGGCATTAGTACCACCGATTGATCAGTGCAATGCTCAATAGAAGGACACTGGCTGATATCATCCCTGATAGTGGATACCTTGTCAACAAAGAATTTCGCAAACTCCTCACACTGTACCTGTGATAATGCTCTACCAGTCTGGAGACAGACTGGATTGCACAGTCTGTCCATAGCCCGGAAGAGCTGGGATGGTCTATTCCTAGCTGCAGCAATTTCCCTGGACAGGAACTCTGCCTTCTTATGGGTGATTGCTTATTGGTAGAATTTATAATGTTCTAACAATTCAAGTCTATCCACCTCCAGTTGAGTTTTCCGCCAACGTCTTTCTAATCTTCGTCCCTTCCTCTTCCACTCACGGACCTCCCCGTCAAACCCATTAGTCTGTCATCATAAGGAAAATTGCAAACTTTGTTGACCATTTTTGTTGCCCTCTTCTGGACCAACTCCAAGATCTTTTTGCCCTTTTCTAGGTAGAGGACCCAGAAGGATGTTGCATAATCAAGGTGTGATCCTATATATGCATGATACAAGTCTCCTTCTCATTAACACATGCTTTTTTTTACAGCTTTTAGGATTCTATTAGTTTTGAGAGCTACCCCTTTACATTGGTCACCATGGTTAAAGTCTTTGTTTATTATAATGCCCAAATCTGATTTGAAGGTGACTGTTTTTATTATCCTACCCATTAACTTGTAATTGGTTTGTGAGTTTATTTTGCTGAAATGAATGCCAGAACATGTGTCTACACTGAACTCTATCTTGTTGGCAATTGTCCAGTTTTCAGGTTTTTGTATATCAAGAGTGAAGGAGTCTACTTTTGAGGTAGAGTCAGCCTGAGAGCAGAGCTTAGTATCCTCAACAGATTTCATTATTTTACACCAAGCTCCCTCCTGGAGATCACTCATAAAGATAGTGAACAGTAAGGGACCCAGGACAGAGCCCTGGGGCACCCCACTAGTAACCCTGCTCTCCTCTGACAGAACCTCAGAGACACAGACTTGTTGTACTCTGTTGGTTGCTACTGTTCCACCCATTTAATGGTGAAACAATATAATCCCATTTTTAGCATTTTTTTGATAATAAGGTCATGAAGCACAGTATGGAATGCCTTTCTTAGATCCAACAGAGTAACATCTATGAGGATACCTTTGTCAATGCTGTCATTTGCTGACTCGTAGAAATAAATTAAATTACTAGTACGTGATCTGCCATTGACAAATCCATGCTATGCTATGCTAGTCCTTTTTCAGAGATTTCCAGGTCTAATTTATTTTTTAGCAATTTTTCCATGCTTTTACACACCACAGAAGTGAGACTAATGGATCTGTGATTTCTGGTTTTACTTCTATTACCCTTTTTGGAAATGGGTACCACTGTGGCCCTTTTCCAATCAGAAGGTACCATGCCAGAGCTATAGGACTTGTTAAATAGGATTGTCAGTGTGGTGGTGAGCACATTCATAGTTTCCTTGATGAATTTGGTGTTAATTTTGTCTGGCCCAGGGGCCATTTTGTCTTTTAATGTTAAGGACTTTTTTGACCTCCCCCTCTGTAATAGGTGCTTATCCTGTATCCCCATTCTGGATTGATGTGCCAATAGGGTTTGGAGTTGAGAAGACAGAATTGAAGAATCTTAAAGGCATTGGCCATTTCCAAGGGTTTCCTAAGTTCGGTTTCATTTTCTGAAATGGGCCCCAAACTGTGGTTAGTTTTTTATGTATGTAGATAATGCTTTCTGATTATCTTTGATAACCACTAGTTTATATTCAAGTGTATTCCTCTCCTCTTTAATGATATTTTTTGATTTCTTTAATTTGTTTCTATATATGGCATTGTTAAGCTCACTGGGGATCCTTGTAAGGACCTTAAATGCCCTTTCCTTTTTTTATTTGTTTTTTTAACCTTCAGGTTAACCATGGTGGAATTTTTCCCTTGTTGTTCTTAACCTGCCTTTGTGGAATGAATCTAGTTTCCAGGTCTTTAAAGATAGATTTTAAAATAGTCCAACATTTTTCCACTGTATGGTCATCCAAAGCTAGATTCCAATCATAGGACCGTAGGGCCCTTTTTATGCTTTCATAGTCTCCTTTGTTATAATTAAATAAAAAACTAGAACCAGTGGGAGCAAGGTTATGCCTGACAATAGAGGAAGTGACACCATTTATGGTCACTATTGGCTAATGGCACTATAATGGATAAATTAGTTATTTCATTGGATATGTTGAGTAAGATGATACGAATGAAATTATTACCTTGTGTTGGCTCCATAACCAATTGCTCTAACCCTGCCTCAATTGTTGCATCCAATATTAGGGATTCCTGGTGTGAAACCACTTTAAGACAGTCCCATTATATATCAGGCATGTTAAAATCATCAATGATGACAGTATGCAAAAGTTCTCATAGTTTGGATATGATGGAGCATAATTTCTAGTCATATTCTAGAGCAGATGAGGGAGGCCTATAAAAAATAATAATTAGAAGTTTGCTTCCATCAGTAAATTCTATTTGAACACAGACACCTTCTACCTTATCAGTATTCACGGAATACTCAGAGGACTGTAGGGCATTATTAACATAAATGCACACCCCTCTTCCTCTTGTTTTGTTCTCTCTGTTCCTAAACTACAGTTTAAAGCCTGGGCTACTATTACACCAGTCCAAAGTTTCATCCCTCCAAGTTTCATCGATGGCCACAATATCAAGTTTTTATTGGTAAATGTCAGATTGATAATCACTGATTCTGAGTAAGTTAAGACTTCTGGCATTTGTAGACAAAACCCTAAGTCCTCTGTATTTCATGTACTTCTGCAATGTAGCAGACGTAGGGCCCATTTGCCCCCATCAGTTAATTTAAATGGTTGTTAATGAAGTTTGTGACTGATTTTCCCAATCTTGCATTTCCCCTTTTGCTCAAATGAAGCCCATCCCAACAATACAGGCTGTGGTTATCAATTAAATTTTCCCAGTGCATTAGGCAGGCTGTAGATTCTCTCAGTGCCCACATCTCTGTGGTTCTCCCATATTATTTGACACAATTGTTGAGCTCCCAGGGGTGGTAGGGTGGAGTGGGATGTTTTTTCTTTCTTTTTTTGTATTGTTGCTATTGTGGTTTGTTGTTAGTGTTTAATTTTTTTATTGTGTGGTGGTGGTGGTGGTGGTTGTTTGTTTATTCTTGGATCTCAATAAAAGTGTATTTAATTAAAAAAAAAAGAAATATATACATAATCTATCCTAGCAGCCAATTGACCTCTTACATAAGTATTCCCAGTCCCTCTCCCTTTACTTTTGTGACAGTCTAATAATCCATGCCTATTCCCAGGCCCTCTCCCTTTACTTTTGTGACAGTCTAATAATCCATACCTATTCCCAGGCCCTTTCAGTTTACTTTTGTAACATTCTAATAATCCATACCTATTCCCAGGCCCTCTCGCTTTACCTTTGTAACACTCTAATAATCCATATCTATTCCCCGGCCCTCTTCTTTTACTTCTGTAACACTCCAATACCCACCCCACCAGTCTTATCCTCCCCAAAGGACCAAAATGATGGCCCCCATACCCAACTCCTTTTAGTTTGATTTAGGGAAAACAAAAGACATCCAAGTTTCCTCTAAAGAAATCACATCTAACTGTTGTTCTTGTAACAGCTAAAATTTGCCTGTTTTTTCTGAACATTCCATAAACTAAAAACATTCAAGGTGGCCAACTTAAATTGCACCATGCTTAAGAGTGTGGAAAGGCAAACCTTTAAATCTTAACTACCAGCATCTCATTAAGTTGCCACTACACTTTTTGCTTCAGCTTTTTTCTTTATCTCTTTCTTTTTGCCTTCAGGTACAACACCAGGTGGAATAGATTGAGAAGAAAAGGGGGGGGGGCATCAGAATCCTACTCCCTAATATCAAAATCCCACCAATTCTTTTTTTCATACAGTATTTCAAATTTATTTTCAAGGGACAAATTATTTGTTTCTTGTGAGTTCTTAATCAGCTTGGCACTCCATCTAGTAGCTGTTTTTGTTCATTCCTGTGGAAGAGGCATATCATTACAGTCATCCTGACCCCACCCCTGAAAAAAAATGTAAAGGTAGATAAATCCTGACTTGCTGTCTCTATAATCTGAGTCCTTTTAGCTGTTATAAGCATCTCACTTTTATTCCTTTTATCAGGCTTCTCCTTTTCCTGACTGACATTTAGTCATGGAATCTGTAGCTGGATTTACATTCTCAGATATACACACTGTCATCTTGACTCTCATTTTGATGCTCAGTGGTGGAAGGAAACAAACTGTTTTCAACTACATTAGTTAAAGAATGGGATTGTTCCTTTGAAGGCCAAGTGTTTTCTTTTTTGCCGTGTAGTTTTAATTAAACAATTTTAGTCCAATCTGTCCCTTCTTTTTTTTTCCAATTCAAACTTTAATAATACATTTTCCGTAATAAAAGGCAGTTACATTAAGAATGAGGTGCAATACAACCATTTATGAAGACATAACTGCCCAACTTTCCCATCCCTCCCCTCCCTCCCCTTACAGCAGCAACTAATCCATGAATCCCCTAAGTACTGAGCTTTTTCCCTAAGAACCTGCAGGGCATTTTAGAGTGTGATATGATTACGACTGAGCCAATAAAATTAGGGAGTGAAGGGGATCCCATATTTTGGTATATACTGCCAATCTGTTGTGAAGACTGGCAATCGCTTTCTCTGTTCGGAGGTTGGCAAGAATTTTGTTCACCCATTCTTGAAAGGTTGGAGTGGACTTGTCTTTCCAGTGATGTAAAATGAGTTTCTTAACAGATAAGGCAATCATATAAATATGAAATTTTTTACTTTAACTTTGATAGAAGACAGGTCCCCTAAAAGGCATATATCAGGTGTAAAATGCTCTTGAAGGCCCAGTAAAGGATCCAAGGATGTCTTGATTGAATCCCATAAAAGGGAAATTTTGGGACAGGACCAGAACATGTGAAGAAGGGTTCCTTCTTCCCTCAAACACTTAATACATATATTGGAGTTCAAGAGACCCCATTTCTTTAGTTTAACCAGAGTGCAATACATATTATGTAATATGATATTGCATGAGACGCAGTCTGTCTTGAGAAACATATTTATGACAGGATCTCCACAGGGATTGCCAATCCAGATGATACTGAGGGAGAATAGAGTTCCAGAATCTTGTGGGTCCAAAGGAATCTCCATATCTTTTGTGAAACAGAACCTGATATAATTTAGAAATAACACCTGAAGATCCAATAAGTGAGGAAACCTCAGGTATCAGGGCTGGAGTAGTCTGGGAGGGGGGTATTACCAAAAACTATTGTGAGTAAGTGCCTTAACTGCATAACTTTGAAATGAGAGGGAACCGGAATAAGAAATTTCTTAATATCTCCTACGGACAGCCATTGCCCCCCTTCATCCACTAAAGAGAGTAGTTTCCCATCTCCCAATTGGGACAGCCATTTATGAGAAGTCTGCTTCTTGTTAACAGTGAAAGATGGGGAATTCCAAATACTGAGCTAAGTCCAATTGAGGGGTATAATGCAAAAATGAACATAGTTATGCATATACCCTTAGCGAAGTAACTACTGTAGGGCATTCCTCAACCATACGCACCTGGGAGATTTGAAGATAAAATAAGGTTAGGGGGTCCAGATTCTTAGACCTAATTACATCCAATTCGATCCTAAGCCAAACTGGCTGTTCTTTTCTGGGCCAGGAGATATCCATCTCAAACATTTTGCTAAATGACTGGCCCCAATAGTATATAGCCAGATGGGGAATCCGCAAACCCTCCTCAAGTTTTGGAGCTGCCATTTTATGATAGGCCAAATGAGGATATTTATCGGCCCAAATAAATCTAGTAAATATGCCATGTAACTTTTTAAACCAGAGTAATGGGATAAAGGTATTGAGATAAAGGGTAAAAAATTCTAGGGAATATATTCATCTTAATTATGTTGATCCGGCCCCATAATGATATGGGAAGTTTGGACCACCTATCAAGGTCATGGATTATTAGCTGTGAGAGGGATTCAAGATTTCCCTTAAACCATGTTAGGGGGTTACAGGATAGTTTAATGCCCGAGTATTTAAATGACCTGGGAGTACAGCATAGACCTAAGGGACTAATGTCATTCTTGAATACCTTATGGTTTAATGGGAAGAATGAGGATTTACTGGCATTCAGTTTATAATTAGACAGGTCACTAAATCTTGCTATTTCATTCAATAAAGCCGGTACAGAAGATACCGGTTGGGATAAATGTATCAACGAGTCATCCGCATATGCTGTGACTTTAATTTCATGATGCCCAACCCAAATGCCTTGTATAGAGGCATTATTGAGAATATTTTGGATGAGAGGTTCCAGATATAAATTAAATAACAGAGGAGATAAGGGGCAACCCTGTCTAGTCCTTGAATGTAGTGGAAAGGATTTGGAGAAAGCCCCATTCCCAGAAAACCTTGCTGTAGGGGTTTTACATAATGCAGCAATCCAGGATATAAATACAGGAGGGAATTGAAAAGCTTCCAAAACTCTGAACAAAAAATTCCAATTCACAGGATCAAATGCCTTCTCGGCATCCAGGGAAACCAGACCTGCAGGAAACTCAGCATCCCTGGTAGCCGACAAGACATGAGATAAGGTACGCAAATGATCAGATGATTGCCCCTTCATAAATCCTACCTGGTTCATACCTATTAACTCGGGAAGAACTACAGTTAACCTATTGGAAAGAATCTTAAAAATAATTTTTATATCTTGGTTTAGAAGAGATATAGGTCTGTAGCTTTGAACAAGCTCAGGGTCCTTATTTGGTTTAGGGAGAAGTACAATCAAGGCCTCAAAGAAATGAGGGTCTACCTCTGCCCCAGTCAAAATATATTGGAATAAGCGATTAAGTACTGGTAGTAGAAGATCCTGAAGCACTTTATAAACTAGGGAGGAAAATCCATCATGGCCTGGGACTTTATCTGAGGGTAATCCACTAATAACCTCAGCAATTTCCTCCTGTGATATAGGGGTGACCAAAAAACCCTTGTGGTGTTCAGAAAGGGAGGGTAAATGGGAATCCCTCAGATAATTCTCCATACTCTCAGGACAGGGAGAATACTCCATGTCACTGTACAATGTTTCATAGTATAGGGCAAATTCTTGTACTATCTCAGTAGGAGATATTTTCAGAGACCCATCAGCTACTGCCCTAATTGGAGGGATGAATCTCACAGATTCTTGTTGCTTAACACAATAGGTGCCCCGCCTTCTCTCCCTGATCCGTGTAACTAGCTCTTGTACGAATAATAGCTAATTCTGCTTTTTCCCAAAGTAACTCTAGATATCTGTCTCTCAGCACTAAAAGCTTCTTCTTGTCTTCATCTGGTGCACTAACCGAAGTATTAATTTTGAGTGACCAAATTTGGGACAATAATGATAATAGTTCCTTCTCCTTTGCCCTTTTCCTGCTCACTGCCATACTAATGAGGATCCCTCTCATGTAAGCCTTGAAGGCCCCCCACAAAATATCCAGTTTTACACTGTCTAAAGGGTTGGATAAGAAAAAAAACTCAATTTTCTCCCTTATGAACTTGCAATACTTGAAATCTTTAAGAAGTTGATCATTAAGTTTCCATCTAGTTTCCCTATTTGGTAAATTAAGGAATGCCAATCTGCATAACACCAGTGAATGATCAGAGACAGGGCCAGGTTGAATCGAGGAGGCCTTAACCCCCGGTAGGAGAGCCTGAGAAATAAGAATATAATCAATGTGGGACTGCGAGCCGTGTGCCATTAACCTGAAAGTGAACTCCCTAGAATCAGGATATAAAACATGCCAGATGTCACAGATCCAGCACTGATCCACTAAGTACCTAAAAGCCCTCTGCCCCAGAGAGACCACTCCCGGTCCACTACCTGACCTGTCGAGATTAGAGTCTACGACTTGATTAGAGTCGCCCCCCAAAACAATCCTAGGGGGAAGCATTGGCAGGATAATATTTACGAGTCTCATAAAAAACCCTGGATCATCCATATTAGGGCCATATATGCTACCCAGTAAAAGTGGAACTGACCAGAGAGTGCCTTTAACTAAGATAAACTTGCCCTCAGGGTCTTTAATGACCTGTGTAGAAACAAAGAGAATACCCCTATTGATAATAAGCATGACCCCACAACTATTGGTAGAACCCTGAACATCATAAACCAGCCCCACCTGTTGCCTCCTTAACTGTAAAGCTTCAGTTTCTAATAAATGGGATTCCTGTAGGAAAGTTATCTAAGAACGTAATAAGCTTAAATGTTTGAGAACCTGATATTGTTTGGGTTTTTTCCTGATCCCCTTAACATTCCAAGTAGCGAAAGTCACCTCCTTGGCCAACTAATAGTTATTGGACTTAATAAGTTCAGCCCTGCACTCAGCAAACATAATACATGCAACCATACTCCAAGATTTGCTGCTGTAAAGCCCTCCCTCTTCCCCACCCCCCACAATTAAGCCATTCCCTTCCCCCAACTATCCCCATTCCCCAACAAAGCTCCAAACCCCACCCCCACAAGCAATGTTTAGCACAGTACTGGGTCTTTTCCTCCATCTTCTTCCTCCCGATAATGCACCTCTGCCAATGACAGTCCAACTTATATCCTGAGGCAAATTTTTAAATTGCAAACGGTATTAGCTAACCCCAAACAACAAGAGAGCGGTCCTGGGCTTCCAATGCATGCAGACCCATGTATATTAACCTAATAATAGAAGGGAAAATAAAGTAAACTGCCAAACTTGTAAAAATGCCAGGTGACCTCAAAAACCTGAGTGAAAATTAAAGGTTACCTTGCCCCAGGAAAGATCTTTACCAAAACCAGAATCAGATTGAGAAACTAAAGAAGGGGAATAGCCCTATCCTCAATCTGAGAGCAGAAATCGAGAAAAACATTGAGACCGAAAACCCTAGAGAAAGAAAACTGAAAAAACAAGTCGTCCCAGAGACTACCAGCTCTTAATTCTGAGAATTCCCCTTGAAAAAATTGGAATAGTGAAAAGACTTGGAGAGATCATTCTTGAATTAAGAACCACACGGCTGTACATTCCTTATGCGTGATACGCCCTCTTGTGACCACCACCCGATCCTGACAGGGTAAATATGAATAGCAGAGAAAGCCCAAGACTGCTCTAATTTTCAGCAAACTGTAATGTGAACACCAGACCCAGAATCAACATCCAAATTTTCCCTCTGTATGCAACCCATAAAGCCAAACACAGTGGAATCCAAAGCTATATTCCTAATTAGGCCAACCTCGAGACCCCAAAAGTCTTTGCCCTGAGCAGAAGTTAACATTAGGAAGCTAGGGCTGAGAAGTAGTTAGCAGGTAGGCCATGCGCTAAACAGCCCAGTCCAGATGAGAAAACAACATCCAAATACAGCTCGCAGAAATTATCTCCTCCGAGAAGGGGAAAAACGGTCCCAATAGGCAACTCCAAGCAGCTCCTTAACACACGAACAAGACCTCTCAGGGCTCTCGGAACAAGTCCAGTAGCATGGATTTAAGGCTTAACAGGGCCACTTCAGGATCATCATAATTAAACCAGGATCCATTTACAGAGACTTGTAACCTGGCTGGGTATCCCATCCTAAATTTCAAACCTGCTGCAATGATCTTAGATAAGATGGGATGAAACACTTTCTGCTTCAAACGAACTGATCCAGGAAAATCTTGTACAATTCTCAGCTTTGTATTCTCCCAACGAACCTCTTGTAAAGCTCTCACTTTCTGAAAGAAATGCTGCTTTTCCAGGAAATTCAAAAAGTGGCAAATAGATAGGACGGTGGGGGGGAGCATCCGGAGAAGGCTTTGGTCGTAGAGACCTACGAGCTCACTCTATAATGTATACTGGGCCAAAGGGAGAGGGACCAGAAACCCGTTCCACCAGCTTCTGTGTAAATGTTATAGCATGTTGGCCCTCTTCTTCCTCTAGTAGCCCTAGTATCACAACATTATTTCTGCGGCTATGGCCCACCAAATCTTCGAGTTTAGCCTCGAGACGAGACGGCTTCTGTCGCGTAGACACCAATTCAGGATCCAGACTCTCCAGTTTCCTCTCCATCTAGACTATTCAAGCTGAATTATCAGAAACCGTTAACAAGACTTCATCCAGTTTTCTAGAGAGAGTTTTCAGGTCGATCGCCATTTCTTTCATCTCTTCATGAAAGGGTTTAAACTCTTCTAAGAACCTATTAAGCGTTAAAGGTTCTTGTTCCCCAGCTTGACTAGTAGGATCAGGCTTATCTGGCCCACTCGAGGCCTGGGATTTCTTTGGGCCTTTTCAGGGGTAGCGGGGGGGGAGTGGTGTTTCTGTGGGGCTTTCTTCATATAAGCCTCCATCCGCTAATCTAGCACACAAAACAGGCTCACAAGATGTTTAGACAGAAGAAGAGTTCGAAAGCAGAGGAAGTAGAAAAAAATTAAACGTCTAAAAAAGATGATTTAATAATCGGGAGACAGGAGCTTAATGGAGGAGCTTCTACTCAGCACTCTGCATCACGTGATCCCCCAATCTGTCCCTTCTATTATGCGCTGCCCATAGGCATTTTTTAAACACATGTCCTGTAGCATCACAAAGATTACATTTAGAATAATTTTTAACATGGGAAACTTTCATGCCCAAAATCACCACAAAGTCACACCTGTGTTTATCACCAGGGGTGTAGTCCCTCAGAGTCATGAGGGAACACTGAACCTTACTTCATTTGCAGAGGGAATATCACTCCATACTTCAGATGCCCAGTGGTGGCACTCTGTGGGCAGTACAGTATGCATCTGCAAAAGTAAGGAAAAGGGGTGTTTTATACCCTGCAGATCGCAGATGTGTGCCTCTACATTTTTTGCATTTAGGGTCGCTTTGTGTGCTGCCAAGCTTTGCTCTACTGGAGAAAGAGGGGGTGGCAGGGGCCAGCTGGGGCCCAAGTGGATGGGAGGGGGTCTTCAAGCATGTGCAGTATGGCTACGAAGTTACACACCCTGCTCCAACACCCTTTGCCTTTGGCCAATGAGAAATGGTGCTGCATGTTTGTGATCCCCCAGTCTGAGCCAACCTCTGTGCTGTACCTGTAATTGTGCAGTAGGGGATAGGCCAGGATTTGGTGCAATGGCACCCTTTTCTTTCTCCTGTACTGCCTGCATGCACCATTAGTGTGGGTGTCAATGTCTTTAGTCCATGAGGATGACAATGTGAAGACATCACACTGCATCCCATAGTGAAATCCTGGAGTGAAATGTAGCAGCATTGTGAACTAGCAGAGCTAGGTAGTCTGGAAGCAGGTCTTGGTATTCATCTGAGATTCTTATCATAGCAGAGGCAGAGCAGGTCAGTGCAAGAACCTGGAGCAAGAATGGACAGGCCTCATGGGTCCCAGATGGTGCACCAGCCTGGAATGGCAGCAGCAGCAGGTAGAAAAGGGGGAAGGCTCCTAATTCATAATGTAAAGTTGGTTTTAATTTTTTCTCACCATACTGCTAGACTCTCCTGCTGAATCCACTCCCCCCTTGTCTCATGGCTAGCACAGCTCTAGCATTGTGAGAGACTGATCATTCATGTTGGCTAAAAATGGACTTAAAAGACTATGCTGTTTATGTGTATGAGCACTGTGGTAAGATGGTATAACATACTAGAGGTATGTGCAATACTTGGATGCCACATCATGAAGTTCGTAACTGACTGAAAGGGCACAACAACCTCTCATTTTGTATGCTATATGGGATAATAGAAAGGATAAGGGTATAGTCCAGTAGATTTTGTAATAAACAGCATGGGTCTGTTTCATAAGATGTGAAGCTGGGGAGGGAACTGAATCTTTACAACAGGAGGGGGGTCTCAGCATACATGTTCTCCCTTCTGTCCCATGAAGCAGCAGTGCAGCGAAACATGTTTTGGCCAAAAGACTAGCATCAGTAACATTTAAAGAAACGAATGGCATGCTAAACAGGTGCTCCTGCCTAGGTGCTTCATATGCTATGCACCATGAATTCTCTTCTCCGTAAATTTGTAGAGCTGCTCTTATACTAAGGTTCATACTAAGGTTAGAAGAAAGAGCTAGTAGGCCAAAGCCCATAATGCTCCTATGCTAGGCCATAGAGTAGAATGTTAAGTCATACCCAGACGTAATTAGCATGTCGAGACAATGTTTAAAAATCTCTTTAGTATTACTTGTTACTACATCAGATGGAAGTCTATTCCAAGGCCCAATAGTTCTTACAGAAAAGAAAAACTTATGATTATTATGTTTAAAAGATTTACCAGTTAACTGGAGGACATGACCTCTAGTATTATGTATTGATGACTTAAAAGAAAATCCTAACTCAGTCATGATATAGGGGTCATGAATAATGTCATATAGGAGGAGAAGGTCACCTCTAATGCGTTTGATAGTAAGAGGCATTAGTTTCAATGTATCCAACCTAAACTCATAAGATGAGGATTCGAGACCAGATATTTTTTTAGTGTATTTTCGCTGAACCCTTTCAAGAGAGTAACTATTTGATTTTTTTTAAAAGGACACCACAACTGTGAAGCATATTCAAGATGGGGACGGACATGGGACCTGAATAGGGGTAACAACACCTCCTGATCTCGAGATCTAATGTTACACAGAATAGACCAAATAATTTTATTAGATGTACTAATAACCGAATGCATATGCTTGGAATATGTTAAGTCATCTGAAATGTTTATACCCAAATCCTTCTCATCATTAGTGGCACACAATGGTAAATCGTCCAGAATATACTGGAAATTTAAATTAATAGAACCCAAATGCATTGCTTTGCATTTTGTAGAGTTTAACTTCATGCCCCATTTATTAACCCAGGTACTAATAATATCAAGATCATTCTGAATACAATATATTTGGTTTAAATTAGAACATGGTCCTCCGATCTTCACATCATCTGCATATTTAATTGTAAATGAAAGGCAGGAATTAGTTAAATCGTACTAATGAATAAACAGACAGAACGGCAGGGCACCAACAAAAAGTTGGAACTTTATCACAGGTACTAACAAGGTGCACACAAGCTCCACTTTTATAGCACGCCTTTGGCTGACCTGCATAGAAACATGTCTCTCTGTCTCTCCCTAAAAAGAAGTGATTTGGAAGATGGGAAACTCCAGATTAATTTTATCTCAGTTTTAGTCTAAAATGCCAGCCACCAGTCCAGAAAAATTCAGAATTAATTACTGCTTCAGGGGAACTTAATACCTCGCATCTTTGCTGCAGCCAGTGGTGAATCTCTTTTACATTTACTCCTTCCTTTTGAAACATCACAGTAATTTCTTTCACCAAAGGCTTTGTTAGGGGCATCACCAAGAATGGGACCCAGAGAGGATAACATTTCACTTGATGATACTTTATCCAGAACCTCGCCAATCCCTCTGGGATCTGAAAACTAACATCAAAATTGTCTTCACTAGACACATGTATTAAGGTGTAGCTTTCCAAGGTGATAAATGTCAGTCATTCTTTTAACAATTTTCACCCCACAAAAACCCTGTCTGGGCTGGGGTCCATACCCCCCTTATATGTTATGCACACAGCATTTCTCTGGGGTGCTGGTTCAGATATTTTGTTGCAGTTTCTTTTGTTCTGAAATAACCCCCATATTATTATTTTGTGCCTCCCTGTTATCTGTAGCAACTTCCTGAGCTGGAAAACTCATCCCCATAACTATTTGTTTTCCTTCAGGTAACTGCATGGTTTCAGTTACTCTTGCCCGAACATTTTTTCAAAATGTCTCCTCCCCACCACTTTTTCCAGCTTGTAAAATATCCAATACATTGTTT
This sequence comes from Neoceratodus forsteri, assembly GCA_016271365.2. NCBI lineage: Eukaryota > Metazoa > Chordata > Ceratodontiformes > Ceratodontidae > Neoceratodus > Neoceratodus forsteri. The sequence continues at coordinate 994,127,167 of CM057449.1, forward strand.
ACATGAGGCTGTGAAGTATCTGCCATCAAAGCCAGACACTTCTTTCTCTGTCTTACCTGAATCCCCTTTGTGCCATTCCCCTCCCACACTATTACCGATCTCCTGCATTTGGGATGCAAAGGAAAAAACTTTATCCCATTCTGGGTCTGGGACCCATTTACCTTCTGCAGACTTCCTTCACCCTGTATTTTTCAACACTTTCTCTGTCGAACACATCTCTGCTATGAACTTTTATCTTTAATTCCAAAAATGGCTGAAATATGTCCTTGAGGTGATAATAGTGTTCTGTTTTCTGTCTGAATCTGCTGTTTGTCAAACACCACTGATTGCCCTGTCCTGTTCCCGGGCTCCTCTGACATGTTTACAGTTTCCACAGAAAACTCACTTGGTACGTTAGTTGAAATAGGGACTTTTACCAAATTTTTCAAGGCTTCTTTTCTTTTTCTGAACCATTCTTCATCTTCTGCCAGCATTGCTACTAACATATTTCTATGGTCTGTCATTTCTTTCTCCAGGTGAGCTTTGTCTGCAGCAATATCAATCTCCGGAGTTTCCAAACAAATTTTCTCCTGACAGTCCACACATCATCTTCTTCTTGGGAACCAATTTCCATCTCTGTTCTGATACTGAACTCAGTCACCAGAGTCTGACTCAGTTTTTTCATCCTCCTGGCTACCACTGGCTGGGAGGGAGGACATCTCCTCAGCCTGCTGCAGTGCATTGTCCTCTGCAGCCTCTGGATCCTCCATCTTGAGAATAGGGCCAACAGCACCCCCTCACAAGACTTGGGGAATTTTCCCAGTACCCTGCCCCAATATCCCATATTCACTAAAAATAACACCGACAGCTTAATTTGGTTCAGTGTCAGTTGGTTATAATCTGTATTCGCTCCATGCAGGGATGAGACTGAAAATAGGTAGAATAACCTAGTTATCCTTTCCCATCAACAAAAACTAAATAAACGAATATAAAAAATGATCTCTTATTTAAATCAAGTTTCTCATATTCGATGGATTACTCAGACCACTGTTTCACAAATGCAGAATTAAACTGTAGTGCATTCATTTCACAGTATCAAAATATGCAACCAGAGTACTATTTGAAATTCTACTCCATAGTTATTTGTAACTGTAGAATTCAGATCAGCACACAAAAGTGCTCCATGATCAATGGACAGAATTCCATGGAATGTGTCAAACAAATTTGAAAAGCTATATGTAAGCAGAACTGACATTCCACCAGAATTCGGCTGATGAAATTCTGCATTTTGCACTTTACTCTTTGCAGAAGAAAATGTCTTTTTTAATATCAATTACTATCTGTCTTAGGGAAAAGTTTGATTAAAAATGATGTAAAATGAAAAGGAAAACATACTGCCAAAGTGTTATGAAAAAAATCCAATTCTATCCATTCCATTTTCTTTTAACATTTTTTGACAGTGCAGGAATCTACACAGTACCTGTGGAAGTCATTCAAAGGATGCAAGATTCATTTTGTTAAGGATATTTAGAATGGGTAACTTCTTCTACATGCAAGTAACATGTTTTCCAGGCACTGGTACTGTGGAACGTCACATATAAATCAAGACAGTTGTAATACAGTTACAGTAGGTAAAACATTTAGCACACAAAACTTTAGGTGCAATGTGCATTAGGAGAGCAGTAACATACAATATATTACAGACTATGTGCATACAATAAGCAGGTAAAATTGGGTAATGCTGTTATGAGCTATTTTCTAATGCAGTGTTTATTCCATATCCTCTGGCACCTGCTACTTCTTGATTAGGTTGCTCTTGGTCCTGCAGTCCCTTTTAAGTCTCTGATGCAATAAAGTGGGATGGGCATGTGAGGTCAGAACCAGTGATTTGATGCAATAAGGTGGGAGGGGCATGTTTGGTTAGAACCAGTGATTTGGGTGAGGGGGGTAGCCATCACCGGATGACTAGGTGACAATTGTCCTCCTTGTTTTCTTCTTCCCACCTTGCCTAATGTACTTGTCTGCTGTCTTCACCTAAAACATGTTGTTCAGTCATCTACAAGGTCATGATAACTTTGACACACAGGAGGTACTTGTGTAGTAAGCAAAGTCGCCCTACCTCCCCATGCTTGAGAGGGACACCTCTGCAGCACTTTCACAGCTCCACCAATGTGAGAAGGATAGGCAGATTTGATGGGTTGCCCAGACGGATGCACCACATGCTCTGCAGGCACCAATCGGCAGGAGATACTATGGACTAGTAGCATACAATATTTTTCAGTGTGCTGTTTTAGTCTCCTGTGGACAGAATGTGGACACTGGTAGACTGTCTGCTTTCTAAGTTCAGTGAGTTCCACCCAGTAGCTTGACAATGGAGACACTAAGTTTACCCAGTGTTTATAAAACTTTTCCAAAGAGTGCCTGGTGAACGTTATAGTCCAATGTCTGTGGGACATTTGTGACAGCCTTATTGACACACTGCAGTTTTAATATTAAATTATTAAACAGGAAATGTCATAAAACACAAGTATGTATTATTTTGGACATTCACTGGAAATGGTAGTGCTATGTATGATTAGAGGAACTGAGGTTTCTAATTATTTTAACAGTGATAAAAGAAATTCAAGCCTCCTACATTCAGTTCTGTCAAGGGTAAGCTAATTAGGTATATTCTTTTATTAATATGTTGTGCAAAGCCACCAATACTTCTCTATCTGTCATAATCTCTTTGGCAATTAAATTAGAAAGTAAATATAGATTATCCTAGGATGAGTACAATTACTTTTTACACAATACTTTATTTTACCATGGAAACATGTAATTACTGTAGGACACTGCCTTCTATTCAAGATGTCAGATGCAAAAGGGTAGCATTCCCTCACATTATAATGGACTGATTAAATAATACCAGTTACAAAAGCATAAACATAAGTAAAGAAAATCATAAAATCATAAAATAATATCTTATAAATTCTGAGCATCTTATCAAAAGCAACCCTTAGGCATTCATACTGAGACAAAAGAACTCTTGCTGATTTGAGTCTAAACTGTAGGGCTTATGTAATATTTTCATTTCATTTTAATTTTTTTATACTGGAGAGCAAGATGAGTCACAGCCCTTTTTCACAAGCAACCAGTTGTACAGAAAGGTACAGGGTACAGAGCAGACAACATCACAATAAATACAGGGTACAGTAATAACATTAACATGTGGATAAAAGGTACAGTTATAGGACACTGTATATGGAGATTATGACCTAAACCTAAAGGTACAGGGTAAGCAATATCATGATGAATAAAGGGTACAATAAACCAAAAAAATAACAAGTGGATATTGTGCAGTTTTAGGATGCAAAGGGCAGTTGCAATGCGAGTTGTCTGACACATGTTGTCGAAGCCTGGAGCTGAAGGAATGAATGCTACCAATATTACTGAGGTGGGTGGGTACATGGCTGTAAGGGTCAATGGCTCTGTAGGTCAATGCCCTCTGTCTGGTGGCATTTTTCCCAAATGGGAGTGTGAAGGTAAATCTTAACTGGAAACAAGTCCCCTGCAAGTTGGAGGAGTGCTGGACGAGCTCAGAAATGCATGGTGGGACTATCCCCAAGTGTCACCAAGTGAAGGAAAACAGCTGACCTATGGGTCATGTGATCTTCCAGGGATGGGCAGAATGCAACTGAATATAGATAGCAGTGGTGGGTGTGAAATGGCAGACCTGTGAGAAAGCAGCAAACACTGTTGTAGACAGTGTTCATCTTGGAGAGGATCCTGGCAGAGGCTGCTACATGTGCCAGGGAGCCATAGTCAATTAGACAGAACAGGAGGCTGTGGACAAGCATCCTCTTAGTTTCTGAGACTAGGAACCTTTTCATTTAGTATAAAGAACAAAGTCTCATGTGAACAGATTTCACCAGGTGGTTTACATGGGAGTCAAAATTTAGGGAGCACTCCAGGTATAGACCCAGACATTTAAACTTAGTGACGTGCTCCACTTCAGTGCCGTCCAGGTCAAAAAGCTGGAGAGAGGCACTGTTAATTTTTTTGGTGCACCCAAAAGAAAACCATAGATTTTGTTTTCTTGGTGTTGAGACTAGCTGTGCTTTTTAAACCAGTCCTGAAGTAGGTTCTGTGGGTTTCTCCCACTAGGTGCATAGTGAATTTCAACCCAACTCTGACAAAGATGGCCACCCATCCACCACATTCCCTCCTTGGTCACTGTACCACAGAGAACTATGCTGGCATTGCTGTTTTCAAAACTGGACCAGCATCATCTGCCAGCCTGGTTTCTATGATACATGCCAAGTCAATTAAGGATCAGAAATACAGCCTTCCATATTAGCAATCATAATGTTTTTGCTGCCATTTAATGCCATGTTTAATTCTTCTGTACAGCTTTGTGCCCTTTCTTACACTGTTTTTATTTAGTGAGGGGAGAGAGTATTTTGTACTTAGCATTTGAGGTATACACTCATATAACATTAAACAAACACTTTGCTGGGCACTGAACTGTGCTGTCTCCCTTTAAGTGTTTTATGAATGCAGCACTGAACAAATCATTTGCAGGACCCCCTGTAATTCTCTATCTACAAACTATGCAGATTATACTATAATAAAATGCATGCACATGATTTAACACATCAGTATAGCCCCACTGTGAGCACTGAACCTCTGGGGGGGAAGGGGAACAGAAAACACATAGCAGAGTAAAGCAAAATAGAGCAATGTGCAACAGAAAAACAGGCAAGTGCTTTATATTTTCATTTATAAAATGGCAAGAAAAATCTAGAAATGTCATTGGCTGAGAGACATCACTTGACCATGCAGTAAATCTCAATGAGCACATAGTTAGGTGCCAAATCTAATTTCCCTACCGCCCAAAAAAAAACTACCTAGAGCCATTTTATAAGTGCAATAAGCCCTTCCATGGTGTACATCACAGGACTTTAATGCACTTCCCAGTGGTATAAGGACATGGCCTTCAGTGCTGTGCCTTACATCCCCCCAGGGGTGTGCAAGTATGTAAGTATTTTACATTCTCAAGATGCCCTTTTTATTTCTTTAACTGACACTAAGCTAAGATGTTTTGTCATAGCAGTGCTATGTACCACTAATTTGCTAACAATCTCATGACAGGCCTTAACCCTGTCAAAGTCCCTAGTGAAGAACATTTTTTCCCTTTCTCACTACAGTTCATGTTTATAAGGGAAACTGTTACTAAGTGAGGAGGGTAACCCAATGACAGAAGGTTCTGGGTTCTAGTCCCATGTCAGGAACTTGTGTTAATAACAAAACTGACAATAAAAAGGTCCCTGTAACCTCCCCCTATGGACCTACAATGTAGCTACCATAGCCCATTGGTTCAAAAATTACCCTCAACTCAAGTAAATGTGACTTCCTTGCGCTTCCATCCCACCAGCTGTAAATAAGAGTGTTATGAACTTGTGTTTTCTGTTTTTTTATTATTTCTGCTGTTATTGGTCTAATAAATGTTTCAGGCAATGTTTCCCTATAAAGTTGCACTGTGACTGTCATGGTGGTTAGATTATTAGCTTAGAGCATGCTGCATGTAGCAGCTGTGGGCAGTGCAGCACTAAAACAGTTCTGTTGTATAGATTGTGCAAGAGATTACAGAATAAATTCAGCCCCTGTGAACTCCATGGAATTTCAAGTCCCAAATAGGACAGAGAGACACCCCTCCCCATGGACCTGGTGACCTAGTAGTCCCTGCAAAGGGCCTCTTCTGATGGCCTGCAGGAGCAGAAATAGAAAACCTAGCATCTGTTGGCAAGGCAGACCTCTCCTGGTGTTCTGCACACATGAATATTAAAAACCTAGTTCCCATCAACATGGCAAGCCTGTCCTGATGTCAAGCAGGAACAGATAAACAATAATTTAGAGGCATGATGGGCATCTCCTTTTGTCCTGCATGTGCTAGAACAGACAACCCAGTATCCATCAGCACATCAGTTCATGTCTGGTATCCAGCACAAACAGGAATGGAAAACCTGACATCTGCCAGAATGGTGGAACTCTCCTAATGTTACATGCAGGAATAGGAATGGAAAACTTGGCATCCCCCACTGGCTTGAGTAGTGATTGAGTCAATGAGTGGTTTAAGGGGGTTCTAGAACTTGCCCTGACTTCAGAAAATTAGAAAAAACAGTTGCTATGACACGTATTGCCTGGACACCAAATGACCTTCATTCCAACACCACCATTGGATAGGCAGGCACTTTGTATATTGGAGTGATGAATGAAGCAGCATCCATGAAGATACTCCAGAAGCATCAGCAGAGAGTGAATACTGATGCTAAAAAATATAAACCTGACTGCCACAGCCACCCACTTATTTAATAAATTATTGGGCTGCTCTATGTGTTTGTATGGTATCTGAAATATTGTTTACAGAGTGGGAGGAATCAAAAACATATTTTGCAAGGGGTTTCTTGAGGTCTAAGCTTGCCCCTAGGTGTGCAGTGGGAAATGAACCCCATCATTTACTTTTGCTCCTTACAAATTGGCATTCACATAAAGGATGTGCATTTCTGTCACAATGGATCTGCTGGCCGGTTGCACAGCTATGCATGTGGCCAGTCTGGGGACATATCTGGGGAGATGCCCACTCTGCCCCATTCACAAAGGTGCAGACTGCTGGACAAGGGGTGGTGCAGGATACCGCAGCAGGTACCTTATTGTAGCTTTTGTATGCCCACCTGTTCACACCCACCACCTGTGGTGGACTAAGGAATCCCACCACCATGCTGCCCGAGCCCTCTCAGATGACAGGGAAGGCTGGAGACGTCCATTTGGGCACTCGCCCATCTTTTAAAAAAACACCCAGAATCTCCTGCTACATGCTGAGCAGGGGATCCACTAGGGGAACAGGATGGGCATCTGACTGGATGTCCATCTGTGTCCTCTGATCTTCCCCCTGTGCAGCTGTGCACCAGGGAGGTGGGCCACAGACAGGCACATGGAGGTTGCTGGTGATCGTGAATATCAGCCACCATGTGACTGCCCTAGGATTCATAGCTACAGGGGCCAGGTACACACCAGCATTAGTGCATAGCCCCCATTGTCAGAATAGGCTGTAAGGAAAGTATTTCTTTTGAACAGGGAAGAAATCATCAGATGCAGAATTGATACTGTAAAAGAAAACAGGGTAACAGTTTTCCACCACTTATTCAGATTAATTTAATAGCATTAAAAGGGTAATTTTTAAACATTGGGATGTACTAAGAGCAACAGACAGCGGCAGATAAGCTTTTGCACTAACAGCATGGGTAACTGCTAAAAGAACAGACAATATCAAAAAAAGATTAGTGAGAACCCAACATTGAACAAAAGAAGCAGGACCAAGAACTTGGCTGGACACTAAGCCAGTTGGCTTTTTTCACGTTACAATTGTGCACAGTGTTTTAATGGCATCAGACTTAAGGAATTTAAAAATACATCCAGAGAGGAAAACTACCACACTATAGATTTCCTTACTTGTAATTCTGACCACATACTACTGTATATTTTCTAAAATGTTCTTGTAGACTTTTGCATTGGAAAAAACTATTCATCCCCTTAAATCCCATACAGTACATCTCAACACAAAAATATTAGGATGAAGGATGAGCATTCACCATTGGCTTGACACTTTTATTGGAAGGGCATTCACTGGTGACATTGAGATTTTATATCACTGAAGGATTGGATAGACCAGCCAGACGAGGTAGTCAGGATCACATGTTACTGAAAAAGGAGGCATGGTGAATCACAAAATTAAATGCAGCCAATCCCTGGTATGGACTGAATGACTCAATAGAGTGAGTCACATTTTTGTAAAAACTAGAAAGGAATGTGTTTATTGTTGGAGACAACAAATACTAATGTATTCTGACCATTTCCAAAAATATTATATTTTTATAATGCTTGAAACTAAATTCTGAAAGCTGTAACATCTGAACAATGCAGTTCTCCTGTGATACTATACATGTATACATGTTGATATACTGTGGTAAAAATGACAGGACTTTAAAAATGCAGTGAACCATTTTATGTTTTTTTATCTTGATATGAAACATTTTTTATATCGCTATAGTGTATGGTCACAGTGGTGATATATTAATGATACAACTACTTGGCTGACTCCAAGCTTTCACTAAAAAAATAAATCTCTAGCCGTAATGGTTTCTAAGTCATCACATTTTAAAGAAAACATATTTTGAAACTTCTAACTCTGGAACCATTATGGCTAGCATTTTTTTTTAACTGAAAGCTTGGAGACCAGCCATTAAGAAATGGTGTTGATATTACATTGTTATTATATAACAGTAGTAGTTATGTTATCGATATTAAAAATGGGTAGTTTTCTCTAGCTATATCGATATGCATATTTACATCATGACAGAACGGTTTATTTGTAAAATAAAGTATATCGATATACTTTTCCCATAACAAAGTATATCGATATACTTTTTTAATATGAGCCTGCAAAATTTTCATGACAGTTTTAAAAACAACATTAAAAAAATGTTGCATTTTATCAGAATGTTGGTATTAGTCCCAATAATTTAATTGGTACTGTATCTATGTATGTGTAATACTCATAAACATTCATCTTATAACAAAATCGCGTGACTAAAATTTCACTCTCCTCACCAGCAGTACCACTTATTCCTCACTTTTGCAGCCTTTCACTGCAAAAGCACTGGAAGATAATAATGCCTATTATTAACATGGACATGGGAGATAAACCCACCCTATTGAATTTGTGAGTCTTTGGCCCACATATTCAAAGGAGATGCATGGCCCAGAATGGAGATGCGCAGTGCACCTCAGAAAATGTGTGGAAGCGCGATATTCAAAATGGAGAAATGTGCGACTGTGCAGAAATAATGTATGTGGCACAAATAAAGGGGGCGTGTACATGAATATGCTGTGCATTCAAATATTCAGCCAAAATATGCGGCACATCTACCGTGCATCTCAGAAGTGTGCCGCACAAAGTTAGACAGACAAAAGGATGGCCTAAATCAGCCAGCCACCCACAGGAAGGCCGCAAAACTGCAGGCAGGCCATCCTAAGACAGCCCTTGGAGGTGCAGCAGGATGTGCCCTAGTTATCCACACATAGTAGTCATGGCAGTACAGAAGTACCCAAAGCCACAGGTGCTGGGATACTATCGGCACTGCCCAGACAGCCACTTTCCACACAGCACCCAGGACACAGGCACCCAACAGCCACATGCCAGTGCTGTTGGGTGTCCCCCTAGCACACTGGCAGAGCAGACAGCCACAGTGCAGCACATATACCAGGGGCCATTACCTGCACCCATGTGGCCTGCAGGGCACCACCCAGTGGTGGCATGAGCCCATGGTGAGGTCTGGGGCAATGGTGCCCAGGTAGTCTGGTGGTACTAGTGGCAGCATGGAATGGACCAGGGACTGACCTGTGGCACGCACCCATGGTGGTACACCATACATGCACAGAGTGCCCATGCCAGGTCCACACAACAGGAAGCCACAGACATGTAATTGATGCTTACCATAAGTGTGACACCACCACAAGGGCACAGGGGTGGGTCTGTGTGGTTTTCCTGTGGTGGACATAGCACAACAGTGGGCAGCACAGGGCAGGGGTGTCACAACCTGTGGCCTAGGGGTGACATGGACAAGCCTCACAGACACTTGACCCTTCCAGTGTTGGGCATGTGGCCACCATGGGCACGTACATGGCCAGTGTCGGATTGGGTTACCTAAAGTAGTCCAGGTGGGACCCATACACCCTGGCATCTGGTCACCTTCTGAACACTGATATTTCTTGCAAGTATCACCATGTTCCTTTCATGTGGGGGGGTGTGGAGCACTGCAGGTGACTGTAAGCTGCAAACATAGCTAGTGTATTACATTCCTGTGGCATACTAATCCGAGTGTGTCATCCTATGCCCTCTCCTGTTGCTTGACCAGGTGGGCCCCCTGTACCCCAGTCCAACCCTGTACATGGCCATGGGTAATAGCACTGTACTCAGACCAATGCAACCCACCCACCTACACACTAACATTCCATCACACCTGCCTGCAAGGCTGCAGTACCTCCTGTTCACCTTTATGGAGTGGTGAGGCAGCTCTGCAAAGCTGGAACTGCACATGCCTGGGGTATGTAAATGGCCCGAATACATTCCAGTAATGAGCTGCGCATGTGGGGAATGGGCTCGGAATGTGCAATGAGGCCATTTGCATTTCCTGGCTGAAATATTGCCATTTTGAGTGCCAAGCATGTGGCCGCCTATTGCACATTTCCCTTGTTCCACACAGGTCTCAGGGCACCTATAGTGCTGCGCTTCTACCACTGTGTGATCACAAATGTTCAGGATATTCAGCCAGATATACGCGATCGCATCACACAGCGCATCTTCTGAATATACCATTATTTTGTGCCAGCGCATCTCAATTGTGTGGCACAGGCACTTGTGCGATGCAGCCTGGGACTTTTGAATATGGGGCCCTTTATGCATAAATCCAAATAATTATATGAATAGAAGCATTAATATTTCTCTCACTTACACAAAAACTTTTCTGACTTTCAACAATATGTTTACAAAACATTATCTGGGAAGGTATTACTGTGTACACCAACACCCCAATTCTGTTTATGATTCAGGCATAGTGTGAGCTGGATGATATGCAACCCCCAGAACAGAAAGCGTTTTTTTTTTTTTTTTTATCAATGACACTTTACTTAAGTCTTCTAGCCTCACAAGGGCCTCTGGCACCATTTCTTGGTGCAGAACTCTTTAAGCTCTTTCAGGAGGTTTGCCTGTTTCCCAGGCAGCCAGACAACAAGCCAAATTGTTCCTCTATGTGTTGTTGTCATGCCAGGTGATGAGAAGATGTCATCATGTGGGATGACGTGATAGTGCTTCACGGCATCATAGGTCTGTCAAGTCTATGGGACTGACTCTCCCCTTCCAAGAAGAAGGTAGCAAAGATCAGTCACTCCATGCAGCCTGCAGTTTGCGGCTAATGGCAATCCGAGGTACACTGTGTGGCACCTTTAAATCACTTCCATCAGCTTACCTCCTCCTGTTTCATGAAGAATATCATCTCCTCCCAGATATCTGACAAATTGGCTTCACTGCTCAAACTTGCGACCTCTGCCTACTCACTAAGATCAACTGACAAATCCCTACTTGCCCAACCAAGATGTAAAACCAAAATGGGTGAAAATGCCTTCTCTGTCTATGCCCCTAAACTATGGAATTCCCTTCCTTTGAATCTAGGAAACTCCTCTTCTCCTTGCAGTTTCAAACAGGACTTACATAAGGCTCTTACAAGATCTGAACCCTGCTCCTTTGGTCTATCCTCCCACTCCTTTGCTGGTCCCTCCTAGTTGCTGACCAGCACCTACTCTACTACTCTCAAATCTGCCTGGAAATTGTGCTACCCTTCCCCTAGCACTTACCCATTAGACTTCGATTTAACGACTGTTTGTTATTTGCACTTGTATTTCTACTTTTGTTACTGCATTAGTTTCTTGCAGATGTATTGTTATTGCTGAAACTTTTGTATAGCTGAACTGAGACTGATCTCTAGCCTGTTTTTGTACCGATTCATGTTCACCTGATTTTCTTTGTACCTGCTGTTGTCTACATGCCCTATGTTGTAAATGCCCTCTGTTGTAACCTCTTGGGATGTACCTGAAAATAGGCAGCCATGCTGTCTAGTGTACTTACCCAGTCAACAAAAACTAAATAAACAAATAACGTAAGTGTTTCAAGCCTTACAAGATGGTTTGCATAGATAGTGGTATACTGAATCTCCTGCAACAGTGACAGAAAGGTAAAAAGCATTTTTACATTGTAGATCAGAATGCCAAAAATGTTGGGAAGCTTTTAAAGCTTACTTCTGATGCACCAGAAGAAAATAGACTGTGTAAAGGGACTTGTAATATCTATATGGGTATGAATACATTGGGAGGGAGTGTTTAAGCTGCTAGTGATACAATTGTATATTTCTGTATAGGAAGTGGACTTCAGAGTGAACTGCTGGATTCAGGAAAGACTGCCAAGCAGTGTGCTGTTTTATTTCAAATAATTGCAAGCAATGTATCATGTTTATATTTTGAGTACATTTAATACTCAATAGGAGCTTGTAGTCTCATATGTAAATTCATATTCTATGTCTCATAAGTAAAAATCACATGGAAGAAAAATGACAACAGTCAAAGACTGATAAATTTAATGTCTCCCCAAACCCAAGGGACAAGGGGTGTTTTCTGTAAAATAAAAGGACTCTGTCCTTTAGGTATAGTTTTAAGGCGACCATGTTAACTAAGGTAATTACAAGACTTAAAGATATAGTCAAATTATAAATTAATTATTATAACTGGTGCAGGTACCTTAATATGAAGAAAACAATTATATTAAACTCTGAATACTCACTATTATATTGATCACAAGTTTGATTCACTTGTGAGTTCATCTTACTGGTTTAAATTAATCCATGGTTTGCCTTTTGAGTGGATGAAAAACATGTATTGAACAGCAATATTTATTGATTGTTTTTTTTTTTTTTAGGATAATGCCAATTTCCTAAAGAAGTAACAATAGTTATCAAATGCTGAAAGAAAAAAAAAAACATAACATCAGAAAATTAATATAATAAAATTATTGGTGAGTGAGACAGGCCAGATGTTGTATGTTTTGTTGTGAGTTTTCCGAAACCAGGACAGTCTCCTCTTCTGAAAAAAGTTTTCATTAATCATTCACGGGATCTTAATGTCCAGAGGCTTGATGTGTTTGGTTGTTTTATCCTGGCAAAGTGCAATGAACAAGCAATTTGTTTTAACAATTCAGTGTGGTAGAACAGGGAAGGTGGTGGGGAGCAGAAGATTACTAGGCTGGGCAGATGGCATTGGTAACCACTTGGAGAGAGACGGCTTTTGGTTTAAAATGTTGACCAGGTACCAAGTATTGTACTAATTAACTAGGGGAGCAGAGTATGAATATTTATTGAGTATTCAAATTATTTACACAACCCTAATGGTTGTTCTACATTCATAAAAGCAAAGGAGGTCACTTCTCCAGGTAAGATGAGTAGCATCCTAATTTCCTCACCAGTTTTAAGGAAATACTCTTCCCAAAAATATTTTTTATGAATATCAATACTCACCCTAGCACTTGAAAATGTACCACATGGTTGCTGTCTCATAGCACAGTGGCAGAGGTAGCAGTTGCCATGCCAGCAACATACTGTAGGTTCATGTTCTGAGCACTGGGTGTTATGATGGACTGGCAAGGGAAAGGCTATTAGGATGTTTATTTCCCTGGGGATGGTGGGCATATCTGCATTGTTCTCTTCCTGCCCCCCCAGCACTCTTTGAGGGTCAGGACAGAGTAGAGGAGTATGGTGGGTGTTAGGCTCTGCATTTGTCTGGGACTGCCCTGCTGATGCTGCCAGAGGTTAGTGGGAGGGACTGGAAATGGAAAAATGCTCATGACTGGGCTGATGGTGCACTGTTCACTTCATGCTTACCAAGGATCGTTGAAGTCCTCCCTCTGAACACAACACTTGAAGCATGCTTCCTGGCCTGTGCAAGCAAGTTTTAGGCCATAGACTAAGGGGCAATCCAGTGGATGTACTTGCATTTGGAGGCTACTCCAGCAGGAAGTGCCTTGTTAAACTTCAAAAGAGATCCCAATCATAGAGGTTGGTATGGGGAGAAAAAAAAATAAGATAATGCTTCAAATCTAGAAAAACAACATCATTATACTGATAGCATTATTCTGAGTGTAACTGGACGATGAATAAATGCGGAAATTGACAACTCTGATTCAGCTTCAAACTGGACCCCTGTCTTTGGTTTGGTTTCAACACTTGAGTGAAATAAACTTTGGGTCCTTGGTATTGTTGTTTAGCACTCTACATAGAGGGTTAAGTGGCATCCCTTAACCACCCCTCATCCATCATGGTCAATCCCTGCTTAGAAAATAGGCTTAAGAAATCCTTAACTCTGATTGGCTGAAAGCCCTCTGTCACCATACATTTATTTTTAAAAATGCCCAAGAAAAAATAAATGCCAGCTGGCAATGCCACTATACACTGCTGATATTAATGTGCATTTTAAAAATGACTTGACATTTTTTTTCTGCTCACTTACCGAGTGAGGCCCCCCACTGCTCGATTCTGTTAACTGAGCAGTTCCACAGCTCTAAAAGTAAAAGTCAGGTTTTATTAAGAGCATAAAATATAAAGTAACATTAAAGCAGAACACCTTACTAGAAGCACAGCTACTGCATGCAAGTCTTTCAGCTGCCATGCCCGATCGCGTTACACTGCAACTGCTACCCTGGTCATGGTCTCTCCACCCAGTTATGCTGCAGTAAAACTCATTTCTGACCATGCAGAACCTTACTAAGTAAATACAAATGAAGCATTGGTGAGTGTGTGTGTGTGTGGGGGGGGCAATAACAGTTGACCAAGCAAGAGCAAGAGAGGTGACAGCAAGGGTTAAATAGACATACAGGAAGGAAAGTCTCTGGAAGGAAGCAATTCTAAAAAATACTGTGGTGCCCTTTACTGGCAAGGATATCAGTAGAGAGATTACTTTACCAAAAAAAAGAAAGAAAAAACCTTTACAATCATTTGTACTAATTTTCTCTGTATTTTTAATATTTGAATTCTTACATAAAAACACCACAGATAACTCATTTTCTAAGCACAATAATAAAATCTAGGGTGGGCAGATTGGGCTATACCAGACATTCCAGGGGCTATAAGGCCCTCTGCCTGCAGAAACAGGCCTCATTACACCCCTTGGTGGTCCAGTATAGCCCAATACTGCCCAACCTGTTGGGCATTATTTCTTAACTCTTCCACCCTCACCTGATCCTCCAGTCAGATTTAAAATTAATAAATAAAACTCAGCACCTGGTACAATGCCAGGAGTTGGATTTTTTTTTTTTAATCAAAATGTCTCGGGTTGGAGGAGGAGGTTGAGAGATGGCTGGGGGGAGATGGCTAGGGTGGTTGAAGATGTGGTCATGGGATCAGCCTGGCTACCTGGGAAGTACTAAAATGTTTTTTTTAATTAACTTGACTGAAGGTAGTAGTGATCCCAAAGTGGCCAAGAAGTTTGACTGGGCCGAACTGAAGGTAAAAATGTCAAATTTCAGCACATTCAATGAATACAAACTTGTCATTGGTTAATCCTTAGTCTGAAATGTGCTTTTACTATTAAAATGGATTTATTTATTTAGTTTTTATTAACCAGATAAGTACATTAGAAAAGTACAATTCCCATTTTTAGGAATTACCAGAAGAAAACAAAGTAGAGAAAGTAGAGCAAGCATCATATAATGTTAACATGCAACATTCAGCAAACAATGATTAGGCAGCTATAAATTAAAACAAATGTAAATCACCAAATTTCAAAAATGGTGAATAAATTACTCTTTCTTGACACAGTTACAGTATCTCAAGTGCTGGGGTTGGGGGCTACCATCCAGAGTTATTGCAACTAGTACAGAAAGTCTTGAGGCATTTGTTCCATCCTCACTAGCCCCCACGAACACAGAGATGGAAGACTCAAGAGTCTACCTTCAATACTTACAGGCACAAAACAGAAAGCTGTTTTTTTTTGTTTGTTTGTTTGTTTGTTTTTAAGTACTTAGCAGTAGCAAAAACTGTGCCCTTGCCATCTAAATTATTCCAGCTCTAGGACACTTTGTTTTAGAAAGAATATGATGGTGGGAGACTTGGGTGGCAGGTTGGCCTGATAGCTCTACGGGTAGAGCACAAGGACAGAACTCTGAAGGCCCTGCTTCAATATTCTGTAGCATGGGGAGCCAATCAATCAAGGGATATGGAAATTCTTGCACAGAAGATGTACATTCTATAGTACGAAGGGAAGTTTCTTTGCATTTTGGAAATGAACAGCAAATACTGCAACAAACCTGAGATATAGAGAAGAGATAACCAAAGTTGAGGGAAATTCACAGTTTATGACATTATTTTACAAACTCTAATGCTTTCTTTTGAGAAAGAGTATATGCTAAGGAACACCTTTTGTGTACCTAAATTATATCTTATTGGCTGAGTGATTAGGATTTTGCATATAACCTTTAAGCTAACTTTTTATTTATGCATTCATTAATCCCAGGGCTTCTATGCATAGCCTAATGAGCTAAAATTATGCAGATCTGATAAAAAAAAAAGTTAATAGTCTTACTCTTCCAAGCCCTCAAGGCATAATTAATACTTGAAAATCCCATTACCATTTCTTAGCACAAGGAACAAAGGGAAATGTACTTTACCCTTCTTGGTTACAATCAACTATACATAGCTACTTCAAGGTACTGGATTTATTATAATACACTGTTAACTTTTTAATTACTGTTTTAATTAAATATACTGCAGTGTAGCAGCCATAAACATTCAGAGCTCAATTTATAAAGTTGCCCACGACACAACCAATGAAATATATCATAGGTGCAGACCTGCACCTCTAATCTGATAGGGTGCACATGGTGTATGCTCAAATGAGAGGCATGATGAAAGATGATGTGGAAAGGGAGCATGTAGCAATTAGTATACCTTTGCCCAGTTGATACTGTCCACCTCCCTCACTCCAAGTCCAGCCCCATGATCCCCCAATACTAGAGCTATTGGACACAGCTGATGGGCTAGTGCAGGTAAATAAGGGTGAATGAGGCCATGTCTGCACCACAGATCAGCAGTGTACCGTGGAAGGCCTATTATGGGAGTAAGAAAACAAAGGGTCTCCTGGAGACATTCCACTCCACTGACAATGGCAGGGGGGAGCCCAGCAAAGTCAAACAGTGATGGGTGTCACTCCAGAGTGGGAAACCTAAGTCCTGAACAGGCATCAGTAATGATGACTTTTAGGAACATTGCCACTTGTGTACACCCTGTTCATGTTCTCTGCACTACTGGGGCTCCTGAGAGGAAAGTCATTTTATGGCTAAAGATACACAAGGCTGAAAAGGCCAATGGTACCACTCATAAGTACTTGCCCACATTAAACACTAAGTGGTGTGACTGGAGGGTTGCAGTCCAACACAAGCTGGCACTGATGCAACACTTCAGTGATGCCACAGGTCATAGTTCCCTGAGGTTCAGATTGCACAGCTCTGGAGAATGTATAGCCAACATCATTCCTGACCCAAGCATAGATGGGGATGATAATGGAACGGACAGCATGCCACACTACAATTGTGTGATTTACTACTCCTGACCATCTGCCTAACTTTACCTCCAACAACTACTGACCACCATCCACAGTTTTCAGACAAGGACACTGGGGGTGTGATGGTAAAGCGCAAACTAACCAGAACACCTATCAACATAACACAAATCAAAAAAAGACAATTGAATTATTGGCTAAAGGTAATATAATATAAGTAGACTAAATTTGCCTTGATTATGTATGGAGGAAGCGACAGATTATCAGAAACAACAAACTATATTTCCAAGTATGGCAATAGTTGAAAAGGTAATAAAACCATTAGACCTGTTGGAAACAATTCCAGAGAGCTTTATTTCTCCAGTAAAACAAATCAAGTTAAAAATCAATAAAAGAATTAGAGGTACTTATATGCAAACAGACTTGGCTTTCTGTAAACAATACAAAACAAATGAATGGATGTCAAAAAATAAAAGATCACATAAGTTAGAACTTAACTTACAAATAGTGAACAACCCCAAATATAAGAAACTGCTAAATAGATCCAGATTCAAATGTACAATGAGCAACTGGAAAATAAATGTCTACAATAAAGGAAAAAACAAGGGGGAAATACTCTGCAAGTGTGACAAGGATATAGATACCCTGATACATCCAATGATACTTTGCCCACTATATGAAAAAGACAGACGTTGGATATTATGGGAAATTTTAGGCGAATTGGAGTTTGAACCAGAAACCATAGTAGTCTATCTCTTAAAATCCCATAATCCCAAAATATGATATGCTGTGGCCTCCTTCCTTAAGATTATTGAACAGAAAAAATTACACATGAGGACAAATTCTTGATCTAAGGATACCCTCAGGTGGATATCAGTTGCTTTAAATAAGGCTTGCTGTCTCATCACTGGTGCCAACCGTCTAACCCACACCTGCTACCTGTACACTCAGATCGGCTGGCTCCAACTATCAAACCATAACAAATATCTCACTTGTACTATAGCAAAGAAAATCCATCTCAGCCTGGCTCCCCCTGGCGTCCTAGACCTACTGCATGCAAGTACCAGTCGACAGAGTTCCAGGAGATCTAACTGTCGGATTCTGAAAGTTCCCCGCTGCCGTACTAGCCTGGGCCAATGCTCCTTCGCCTACAAAGCATCACTTTGGCTAAATGACCTCAACCACTCTCTCTCCTCTGCCAATACTATTGAAATATTCAAAACCAGCCTTCGTCGACACCTCACAAACTCCAGTTCTTGCGATTGCTTCTCCTAAGTTGTGGAGCCACATTCTGAGTGGATTGTGGCACCCCACACCATTAGATTCTACCTCACCTAGCAATCATATACCCTACATGCACTTTTTCCCACTTCCTCCCCTTGCCTCCGATCCTCTATTTCCTCCTCCTTTAATCCCTTTTTGCATAGTCTACTCTCCCCTCCTTCACTCCTTTGCTCTCACCCCTCCCTAAAGGTATCACACTTACTGGCTTATTCTAGCATGACAAATGCCACTAGCTGCTTCACTGTCTCTCCCTCTTTTTGTTAAAGCTTATGGTTCTAATAACAGTTGCAAAATGTATTACTCTGTGACATGTCTAGTCTCCAAGCAATGTTACTATTTCATTGTCTCTGTATTTCTTGACGTGGAACCTCTGTAAAAGAGCTTTGGCTCAAAGGTATTTTGTAATCCTAGATCTGAATAAACAAATTAGAGATGTCCCTTATTTGACTAAACATCTGATCTGATCTTTAAAGTGAAGCAGTCCATCATAAAAAATATAGATAATGTATGACTGTGTGTGTGTGTGTGTGTGTGTGTGTGTGTGTGTGTGTATTTGCACACTGAATGTTGTATGTACAATGGTATTTCCAATATTGCACATATTGTATATACAATGGGATTTCTGATATTCTATGTGATTGTAGAATATATTTGTGTTTAAAGAATGTGCTTTTATGATTGTAATGGCTTATATTTAAGTCAATCAACAAATTTCTACTATTACTAATCAACACACAGAAAGACACAGGGCACCCCCGGGGGCATGCTTGTACTGGTTGTGTGAGTGTGAGACAATATAAATATGCAGCATGTAAGTCCCTAATGATCTTCATAGTCACACAAGTTCTAGCACTGGGATGACGGAAATTACTGCCCCAGAAAACAGCCTCAAGCAGTCAGGTAATAGTACTCTGGTCTGGAAGACTTGGTCCAGGGGAGGTAGCAGTAGCAGCTTACCACTCACACCCACCACAGTTCTAGTCACCCTCATGCAAAAAGAGACACAGCTGTCAGTAGCCTTGTAGCATCCACTACTAGCCACTGACTCTATTCAAACACCCAAAAGAAGCACCACACAAACTTCCATGAACAACATCATCCACACAACTACCAGGAGCTGTTGGTGGCACTGCATACAGAGAGCACAAATTCATACTGGCAGTCCAGCTATAGGTCAGGTATGGCTACTATACCATCAGCCAATGACATGGGAGGAAAGCCACCAGTTGGGATGGGGAAGGAAAAAGGAGGCACAAATCATTGTTGGGATCAAGTAGATGAAGGCCTGTCCACAGCAGAGGTTTCTCTAGAGCCCATGCTGCCCTCTGTCAATGGGCTGGAACTTCATGGTTTCAACTCATGAGGGTTCAGTTAGCACAGTCATGGGAGCATGTGGAAGTGCTCCATGCCCTAACAGTGGACCTCAGGTTACTCAGTGAGGAGTGAAAAACTGTGTAGCTGCAGGACATGTCTGGGTTTTGCAGATACCAATAATTAGTTCAGGAGCTACCCCCAGGTATGACTTAATCTGTGTAACTTGCTGGTAAGGTGATTGCTCACTCAGTTTTTAACAGAAGCCACACAGCGCACCTTCTTTCACTATCAAGGCTTCCTTTGGGGGGATTTAAATTTAAAAAATCTATATGTATGAAAATAGTATATAGTATATGGTTGGCCTTTGTTCTGTATAAAAAATCAACCTGCTCCAAAACCTTGTGCACATTCTAAACTGTTGTGCACATTCCATGGTGCTGATGTGCAAATTCCGAGCAGTTGTTTACCATAGTTCAAAGGTCATATCATTTTAAATTCCTCATTCACCCACAGCCTAGCTGATTAGTAACCACCCAGTGCCCAAATTTGTACTTAAGTCTATAA